>OY540825.1:3351908-8347124 GCA_961205895.1 Mythimna pallens
AAAAACCCACTCCTGTTCCTTCGTTGCCCTTCGTACCAGGGCCGAGTCTTCCTTTCAGAATCAGACCCTTGGCCCCAGTAGGCTTCGACCCTGCTGGGCCCCTACAGTTGCTGACATCTCCTTGAGGCACGTGTGGAACAGCACGCGCCGTTGACGACTTGGGCTTGGTCCGGACGGTTACCGGACGGTCGAACGGCAAGCCACCCATTGCTCGCCGTCCGCAAGCCCGCGCCTACGGTGGCCGGAAATCGGGATCGGAATCCCGGCGGCGGTTGGGGCGTGAGGACCGCTGCCTCACGCGATCGGCCGCCTCCTTTGCAAGCATAACTGCTTCGCAGAAGGAGGCGACCGCCTGCCACTCCTCCTCGCTTCGGACCATGGCCTGTACCAAAGCCCGGCGCGAGAGATCGCCGCCGCCGATTACCCCCACGAGGACACGGACACGTTGCTCTGCCCAAGCGGGGCACACCTCCACCGTATGCTCCACCGTGTTCTCCGGGCGGTCCACAACTCTGAGGCGTGCTTTCATGAATGTTAGAGATTGCTTTGAAGAATGCCAGAGTCACGAAAGACGACATTTGAATAATATTAATAGCATAATCAGCCTGTTAATGTTCCCACTGCTGGGACTCAGGCCTCCTCTCTAGGAGAGAGAATGGGTGGTAACCCACCACGCGGGCCCAGTGCAGATTGGTGAATGTCACATGTCTTCGAATTTTTGGTTCTAGGACATGCCAAACCGGCATGTCCTAGAACACGATTTTTTCCTTCACCGTTTTTGAGAGCAATGGTGATGAAATAAATTACACAAAGTAATGCGCCTGGTTGGGTTTAAACCTGTACTCGACTCGTAAGTCGGGACCATTACTCGGTCACCGAATAATATTAATATCAAAACGTACTTTTCCAATGTATTCAGATTTTGTAATTAAACGCGTATATATAAAAGGAGTATCATGTTGACCAGTAACTGGGTAGTGAAGGTCTGGTAGGCAGTCGCTCCATGTTAAACACGGGTATTCAGCAGCATCCGATTAGCCTGGAAGCCGAGACCCCAAGCTAATACGTACTAGCTTCTCTCAGCCATTTTGCCAAAGTAAAAGAAAAAAAAAATATATACCTATGTCACTTAGTGATAAAGTAGCAGTTCTACTAGTGAAAGAATTTTCAGAATCGATTCGGTAGTTTGAGAGATACTCCTACCCCTACATGCAGGGCTTGCGGACGGCGAGCAATAGATACCTCGCCGTCCGATCGTCTGGTAACCGTCCGAACCGAGCCCAAGTCGTCGACGGCGTGTACTGTTCCACGCGCGCCTCATGGAGATGTCAGCAAACCGTAGGGGAATAGCAGAGTCGAAGCCTACTAGGGCCAAGGGTCTGCTTCTGAAAGGAAAACTCGGCCATATATGAAAGGCAGCGAAGGGACAGGAGTAGGTTTTTAGTCAGTAAAAGTATGACACACCTTCCTGCTCCGCCCACGAGAGCGGGATGTCATTGGATGATTTTCTCACTGAAATAAAAACCCCTACATACAAATTTACAAATTTTACCTCTTTTTAATACGACATATAAATATAGACGAAACTTCAAGGCCCAATTTCTAAAATAGCCTTTATATCGGCTCTCGAATGTTTATAAAGTAAGATTTAAATGCAACAAGAACGAATTGCCATTGTTTGAGAGATAAGCCGTTACGGAGGCGGTCTAACTGTCGGCGAGATAAGCAAAGATTTAGATAATATGCGGGAGTATTGTGGGGTCGAAAGAGAATTAATAGGGAACATAGAACATTTATTTAGGTACAGTGATATCGAAAGAGATCGCATGAAAAATAACTCGTAGTAACTTACCAACTGGTGAGGTAATTATACTTTTTAAAGAGACTTAAAATATAATTGTTTTAAAATCATATAAAGTCAGGACAGCTGTCAAGGCGATAGGCGGGATTTAATTTAGTTTTTTAAATTCTTTATCAAAGAAAAAATTAAAGTTGTAGAAATAAATTCTAAAATAGCCTATCGATTAACGCCGTTTTATATAAAGAAAAATTATAAGTCAAAGCACAGATTTTTTATTGGATACGTTTATAAACTTTTTATTTTGTAACTAAGAAGCTGGAAAATGCGTTTAAAAATGTAATTTGTCTTTTTTGCAAAGACAAATAAATATTCTTTGCCCAAGAGCGAGCGAAGCGAGCTCGGAGTTGTGTGGCACTCCAGCACTGACAGGTTAGGTTAGAAGACTAAAGTAGGAGCGGAGTGGGGTGAAGTACCCGCCTTAGCCTTCGTGGTTCTTTTTAAAGCCACCCAAAAAGTGGCTTACATAGAAGATAACTATTTGCTTAGATTGTATCATTCAGACGACCGTTAATTGAGGGTGACTTAATAATTTAATAAGCAATGTAGATTTTAGAGACAAATACGAATAATGCTATTAAAATGAAGTCTGTTTTATTATCACCCTTATTTATACTGCAACCCTTCACATACATTTATATATCTAGCGACTCAGCTTTTGTCGTTTTACGTCAGATTTAGCTAGCATTAACTTTTTCCAGCGGCTTTGCCAGTAAAAAATATTCCACATAGAACGTAGCACGTAGTATTCCACAAAATTCATGAACTGCTTTTGTTTCATCTCCCGAGAGAAATAAGACGAATTACTTTATAAGGTTTGTTTATTAAGCAAACATTATACACGTAAAATATGAGAAAACTGGTTTCTTTACTGACTTTACTTTTCCTTGCTGCTTAGTATGTTTTTGCTTCTATTTCCCTGGGGTAAGTACATTCATTCGGCTGCAGGATTGTTCGTAACGCGATGTCCGAACACTCAACGCGATCGCGAGAAGCGATCTAACGCGATGCGGCTGCTCTGTCCAACGCTTTAGCCGCAATTTATTTAAAACCAGTGCAACGGAAGTTTAATATTAAACTAACTGATCGCGTCCGCTTCGCTTTGCTCGGCACTGCACCACCACATCCGTACAGGCAACTGCAATAGAATACCTGTAAACTTTTTGTTCAATTCGAGCCGCTTCGCTTTCTGATCATGTTCGCGTTGAATTGCCTATAGACACCGTGGTGCTAGAACACAAAGGGCAAAGAAAGAGACACGGCTGGGTTTTTAGTCTGTAAAAGTCTGACACTCCCTCTCCCTCCGCCCAGAGTCGGAAAAATTATTCGATGATTTCCCAATAAAATAAAAAAAGGACATGTTGATTCGCACACTTTTCAGTAAGTTATTTTACGTTGTTAAAATTGGTATTTTTGACAATAAAGAAGTGATCTAATGGGATCACATATCTGTCTGTCTATCAGAGCCTTACTTTAATCCCTAAACCTCCTGTACCTCAGTCGGCAAAAACGGAACCCTAAAAAATACCTCAAGAAAGTGTGGAGAAACAGAAAAATAACAAAAGCCACAAAGACCAGGCGTTAAAACATTAGTGTTTTCTATATTTTTATACGCCACTGAAATATGGACCCTAAGACAGATAGAGACCAAAAAGATAGACGCTCTGGAAATGTTGTGCTGGAGAAAAATGCTCGGGGTATCTTGGACCGAGTTTTGAACAAACGCTTCCATTCTCGAGGTACTGGGCGTCAAGGAACGTTTGTCTACGCGCTGGGCGCACCAGCGCGTAGACAGTCGTATTTTTAAATAATTTTGACATATTTGTCATAGTGGAGGTGACTCTATCGAATGTCTTGTCATACAAGGAAACGTGGAAGGAACAAGGTCGCGTGGCAGATCACCGATGCGATGGACTGATTAAATCAAAACGGCTATTGGCGGCCAATTGAACGAGTGCGCCCGGATGACTGCCAGCAGGCAAAAGTGGCGGGAAGTCGTGCGACGTACCCTGACGGCTTCCGGAGAGCTACTTTCGAGATACCCACGACCACTCTGGTAAGAGTGGAGGCGGTTAAAAGGTTAAGCTTATATAGGTTAAAAAAAAATTGCTCTAAAGTAATTTCCCTTTGGCTACTCAATTCAGATTACGAAAAAACAGAATATGTCTTAAAAATAATGTTATAAAAATTAAAAAATGCATAATCAATAAACGCACAGGTATACGAGTATCACACTAACACTTGCGACCACTCTTACCCTTCTCACATGCACTCAGACACTCTCATCTACAACACTACACTCACTACACTTCCCACACTACATTCACTACACTACACTCTACACAAACCACTGAAATTTTGTTATCATATCTTATAGTTTAGTTAACTATTGTCTTTGTTATTGTACCTTTCGAATACGGATTGAAAGAGACTGGACCCCACAACACAGGGAATCCTAGTGTGGGGTTCAGGGCTTCATCTAAATTTGTAAAATTTAATGAGACAATAAATAATTTTATTATTATTTATTTTATAGGTGTATTGGTAAATAATATCAAACTCATAGGCATAAGAAACTTTGTGACAAGGAAGAGGGGAGTGGAGGGGGACTAAACCATGAATTTCGTGAGATTTCATTTGTGAATGGCCCCTAAAGACAGATAATTGAGTATCTTTTTATATCAGATAATGTACCAGCCTCTAGATTTATTAACAACTGATATATTTACAGACAACTCCTATAATAATAAGTGATATTCACGACAAGGACATCTAATCCGAACAATAACCATTTTACAACCCTGTTACTCGATACGGTTTCGAATGCTGACATAAATAAAGCAGTTTTATGTACGTTAGTTATCGCTGCGTTAACAATACCTTATGTATCAAGATTATTAGTTAGACAAGCACTAAAGGTAGTCACTGAGATCATTATCTAGACCAAAATTCCGCTGCTAAAAGAAATAGGGGCACCTCCGACCAAAATGGAGAACAAAAATTAAAATGATCTGACGTATTGAATATTTATTCGTTGAAACGAGACTTATTAGTATTAAAAAAAAGAAGCAAAAGTGAAGTGTCCTAGGTTCAAAATGATAATTATTTGCAATGAGATTTATAATTTATATGGTGAAGATTATGTTATATTAAAAAGTTTTATTTAAAATTAGTTTTATTATTTTTTATCCTATAGAACAAGGTTCACTAATGAGTTAGAGAACATTATTATTATAATCTTGTTACAAAGTGTTAGATGGGTTTTTCAAATTTATTACTATCTAATTTATTTTTGTATATTCCTGAATTTACTAAACAACTCACAATCTTTGATTTCTCTAAGTAGGCCACTAAAGAGTTGTGCACTTTCAAACATAAAATTTATGTTGCTATAAGTTTTTTTTTTACTGGATTTCCTTAGTTTATTGATGGTGCTAAGTCTCAGGTTATGTGATGGTATGTTCTTTAAGTGAATTTTATTTCAGAACGTATTTTGCCTGATAGAATCCTTTTTTATTAGTGTATTGTACTGCGTTCTGGAGTATTTTACGGCTTACCAATAGAGTAACATACAAAATTATCGCACAACACAACTGCTCTAGTCAATTGCCGGATGGTCACTGGCTCGTGTCAAATACATTATGTCACAATGCTTCAGACTACCCACAGAGCTAATAAACCACAACGAGGATGCATGCAAACGTGTCATATATGTGCCATTCCAGAAATATTCATGCCGTTTGCACGTGAAAGAGTAACATACATACATACACACACACACATACATAATACAAACTTTCGCCTAAACTTTATAATATTAGTGTGATTAACAGATGCTTCTTGTTTTACTAAAACCGAGAACTGTAAGCAACTCCATTTTATCTATAGAACATTTATGTGCCCTTTTTTCTTATGACGCGATGACCCCAGAATTGGTCTTTGAGTTGCGACATTTCAGTACTAGTGTATGTAAAGAACTTTTGCTAGTAAATACTCAGGATGACGAGTAAAGTAATAGCTGCTGGAAGTAGCAAACTATTTGCATATAGCATAGTCGGCCTTTTAATGTTCCCACTGTTGGGACTCAGGCCTCCTCTCTAGGAGAGGGAATGGGCCGTAATCCACCACGCGGGCCCAGTGCGTGTTGGTGGATGTCACATGTCTTTGAATTTTTGGTTCTAGGACATGCCGGTTTCCTCACGATGTTTTCCTTCACCGTTTTGAGAGCAGTGGTGATGAAATAAATTACACAAAGTAATGCGTCTGGCTGGGTTTGAACCCGCGACCTACAACTCGTAAGTCGGGGCCGTTACCACTCGGCCACCACTGCTCTCTACTATTTAGCAAACTATTTGTGGTAACCCCAAATAAAATGGGATATAGACAAATAATAACAATAATTTATTTCTACCTATAAAATTACAATGCTTACGCCAACGGTACATGGTAAACATCCCACCTATATGCAAAAAAAGCTTTGGGAGCACATTCAATGTTTGTTCTTCCTGATAGCTAAAAACTAGGGGTCCTTAAGTCAATAGTGAATGCCTTTTAGGCAAGCGTGTTCCAACATCGATCACATCATCGCTTACCATCGGGTGAGACAGTGGTCAAACGTGAGCCTCATCACCATGTTCCTGCCCTTGTTTCATGTTACTTGGTGTCGGCGCAACACGTTTTTTTCATTCATCCAACTTGTTTTTGCCCTCTCTTTTTTCATCCATTTTACATGTATACTCATAACTGTTCACATGAGCATACCAAGACAAACGGTTCCTTTTTAATTTCAAAACCTTAGTATTAGAATTAAATGCGGTCTTCCCGTCTGATTATAATTTAAGTGTCTTCAAAGCTAGAGTGAATAGGCTCCTAATAAACTAGTGCGCCTCACTATGAACGATTGCATCACTGCTTACCATCAGGTGGGATTGCAGTCAAGCACTAGTTTATATTACTTAAAAACATAATAAAATTTGTTGATTTATCTTCAAGCTCTAATGAAGTTCTTCCCTCTCCAGCCGTTCATGTCAGACCTGATCCTATCAATAACAGAAAGAAAAAGGTTACCAAAGCAAAAGTGGATATTATGTAGATAAATCTTTCCTTATTCCTAAGATTTGTAATACTAATGAACATACAAGAATAACCATGAAAAGTTTAACTTCGCAGCAAGCATTCAATAAATATGAAAGCCGAAACCAGAAATTGAGTGGAACACTAGTAAGTGTGTCGTAAATCGGCAGTCCACATTTATAGCTCGTTTATTGGTTATCGCACATAAAATTTTTAAAGAAATCTCTCTTTTAATGTTTTCTCTTTGTGTGGTTTAAAATATAGATACTGTAGGAACTAAAGCGAAAGCTTTACGACAGTTATGGTCGTACCGTTCAGTTTCACCGTAGGCACGGGCTTGCAGACGGCGAGCAATGGCTAGCTCGCCGTTCAACCGTCCGGTAACCGTCCGCTCCAAGCCCAAGTCGTCGACGTCGCGTAAAGCGAAAGCTTTAGTTCCTACAGTATCTACGGTTCATCTCGTCTTTTATACTAGTCTTTATCTATTTTATGATTTGTGAATCCAATGGATGCGAGACGCACAGGATCGTTCGTAGTGGCATTTGGGGGGAAGCCTATGTCCAACAGTGGACGACTTTCGGTTGAAATGATGATGTTAATGATGTTAAGGAAAATTAAAAAAACATATGTTTTCTGTCTCTAGTAATGCGTGATATCAACATAGCATTTACATTTTTAGAACAGGGTGTAAAGTCTCGCAAATCTTCATTGAAAAGGGAGGATTTTCCGGCTAGGCGGGTGTTGTGTCTGGTCCGGGTTGTCCGATAGTTGACTTTTAACTACTGTATATATTTTAATCGCGAGAATAACCTTAATAGCGTGATGCAGGATTTTGTCATTTACTTCCTAGGTGCGGAAAAGGTGGCGCTACAGTATATTTACTCTCACCAGAAGTAAAGTCGATCTGATAGGACTATCTGGCTGACATCATGGTAGCAGGATATTTCTTCCAAATCGCATTATCAAAATCTGTTAAGTTTTGGAGTAAAATACATACACCCATGTATACAAACATTTGCCTGTATTATATTAGTGTGATCATGAATCACTTTAAAGACTTTTATTAGTGCCCTTTTTGCAACTAAAAATAGATAGCAAAGCCCATACAGTACATATCGTTCAAGCAATAAAATGTCGCACATCAAAAGCCGTCTCTGATAACTGCTTCAAAAGGCAAACTTGCTTCATGAGTGTTAACAAAAGCGTAAAACATCAGAACATTATTATAATAGAACTTTCATCTGTCAAGCCTAACTCACATCCTAAACATAAAAGGGAACATTGCTTTGAAAACTGAAGACGTGGAATAATATGAAAAGACATCATTATTCGCTAACACAATATTATTATGATAAATGTATTTTACAAAAGGCCTAGATGAGGCTAGAACTGGACTGGTTTTGGATCTACGAGTACCTGTTTCTTTTTAATTTTGAGATAGGTCCGGCATCGGACTCTGTCACTCCCTGCTTTGGGTTCAGGCTGTAGGGATCTGGTGTTTATGAAAATAAACTCTGGGCATCATATGTGCGGATGCATGGATGTATGGATGTATGGATGTATGGATGTATGGATGTATGGATGTATGGATGTATGGATGTGTGGATCGATGTAATTTCACTAGTAATTTTTAATTGTATGGATCTATAATTTATTGATAGGTTTATTTTTATTTTTGTAGAGCCTCTTTTTATAATGTGAATGTGAGAACATTGTAGACTCCGCGGATTCGTGGACTACAATTTTCATTGTGATTCTAGGTACAAAGCTGACCGGTCTACATTATCCTCTCATATCTATTACTATTGTAATATGGAAGCATTGTAGAAACAATATATTTTTTTTAAAGAGTAACCATGGAGTTTCTTGCCGGTTCTTCTCCATAGGAAACGACGAATTGGAACTGTGCGCTGGCTTCTGACGTTTTATGGGTGCCCATATAGGCCTATGTGAAATAAATAAATTTGAGTTTGATGAATCTTGGTACACGGGTAGACCATGCAAGCAGCTAGTACTTTATATTTTCGACAGTAGTAATATTAACAGAAGTCTGTTAAATTGTTCATCCAACACTGACATAAAAAGAACCACGGACTGGATTGGATTGCATTTTATTAGAGTTGTAAGAAGAATATTTTTTGTGACAACCACTTTAGACGTAGTGTTCGACCTGCTGATGACCAGCCAGGGTCCGCACAGGGCTTCGGACGAAACCAGGGAGCCCCACAGGAAATAAAAGATTGCTAGCCTGTTCCAACTGTACATTTTCGCAGAAAGAGGTTTTTCACAAGTATATAGGGGTTATACTTGTCGCCGGAAAATCTTAACAATTTAGAAAACAATACAACGCCATCTATCGATTCAACCTGAACAAATAATACAAATTACAAATAATTCTATTCTAACCTTCTTACTATCGCGTTAAACACGTAGTAACAGTATTTTTTTATCACACCAAGTTGTAAGACGGTTCTTACTAACGAAGTGACCGCAAAGAACTTTAATTAATAACAATTGCTTCCAAGTTGCTGCTACCATATCAATAAGTGGCACATAGTCATCTTTTATTAATCGAATAATTTGTGGTTTCATCTATCACTCTGTTCGGGGTCACGACTTGGTATAAAAACATACTTGGCAAAAAAAGCATAAAAAACCCGCTATTCCATCGACGCAGCTGTACGTGTCACGTCTGCATCACCCCACGAACGTGGAGGATGTCGTGGAGTACATAAAGATGAAGACCAGGTTCATCCTGAGAGTTGAAAGGTTGGCGTCGCGTCACAAGATCAACTTCATATCTTTTGTTGTACGGGTACCGACTCAACATCTGGACACTTTCATGAAGGAAGAATTTTGGCCTACGAGTGTCGTGTATCGGCGCTTCCGCGGAAGGCTATATGACACCACGACTCAGCGTAATACGTCGCCGACACAACGTAGTTATAAGTAATAATAAATAAAAATATATATTTAATATTTTTAAGATTGTTATTCCAAGTCCAAGCTACCGGCGGTCAGGGCTCCAGAGAAAGGAACCTCCTAACAATGCGAGCCGTGTCCAGGAGTACCGCCTTCTGAATCAAGCCCTTGATCCAGCCGCCTAACGCGAGCCTCCTAAGGTGTTGGTCGAGGCTCTTGGCTATTAAGCCATTGCCCGACACGACTATCGGCACAATGATCGCCGAGTCCACATCCCACATGTCGACAACCTCGCGAGCCAAGTCAATATATTTGATTAGTTTATCTTTCTCGGCTTTCACGAGGTTCTCGTCATGCGGGACGATTATTATTATTAAAAACACCTAGACAGTAATAATATAATTTTACCTCCTGTTTGATCAATATCTGTTATTGAATCACTCAAATTCATACTAATCTACATTATATAAACTGGCTGACTGATATATCAACACACAGTCGAAACTACTGAGACTAGGAGCTTGAAATTTTCCACAGTTTCCTTTTATGACGTAGGTGAGCAGGAGAGGATTTTTCAAAAGTCACCCCCTAAGGGGGTGAAACAGGGTTCCAAAGTTTGTATAGAGAAACCTAATTTGACGCGGGTGAATCCGCTGGCAGGCGCTAGTAGTTAGTAGCCCTGACTGCTATTCTGGAGGTCGTGGGCTTGATTCCCATCTAAGACAAATGTTTGTGTGATGAGCACGATCGTTTGTTCTGTGTCTGGGTGTTATTTATCTATAATAATATGTCTGTATTTAGAAATATATAAAAATGTTTATCAGTTGTCTAGTACTCATAGCACAAGCTCTGCTATGTTTAGGCGTGGCGTTAGTATGGCGTTGTGTGATAGTTGTGGAATATCTACACTAATATAAAATTTTAAAAAGAGGTAAAGTTTGTTTTTTTGTTTGTAGGAGGTAATCTTTGAAAGTACTGGTCCCATTGCTAAAAAATTTTCACCAATAGAAAGCTGCTTGATTCCTGAGTGACATTGGCTATATTTTATGTTCGCGGGCGAATCCTCGGGCAAAAGCTAATACATATTAAAGGCCTGCTCATTAGCTGCACCCAATAGCTATAGTGAACTGCATAAAATCGTGCTTCACACAAAACTGTAGCACAAAAACCCAGCCATTGGACTCAATTTCCAGGTCGTGTCATACAAAGTTCATTCACTTTACGAATTCGCTGTAATCGTCCAATCACATCGCTGAGAATAAAAATAACTATAAAATAAATGCGAACCTTAACCTATGTTGTAAATAATATAATCTTCTTTATGATTTCCTTATACTTTATAATTAACTAGCTTTTAAACATCGTGAGAAAACCGGCATGTCCTAGAACCAAAAATCGCAGACATGTGACATTCACCAATCCGCTCTGGGCCCGTGCGATGAATTACGGCCCATTCCCTCTCCTAGGAAGAGGAGGCCTGAGTCCCAGCAGTGGGAACATCAAAAGGCTGATTATGCTTATTATGCTAGCTTGTGCCAGCGGCTTCATCCGCGTAATTCTCTATACAAACTTTGGACCCCGTTTCACCCCCTTAGAGAGTGAATTTTGGAAAATACCTACTCTCTCAGTACTAGCCTACGTCATAAAAGGAAACCTTTTGCAAAATTTCACGGCCCTAGTCTACCTGCCTCTACCCTGACCCTCTTTGTCTCTGTCTCTCTAGCCTGAGTCTCGGCTGTGCGTTGATATGTCAGTCAGGCAGTTTCTCCTTTTACATATAAG
This sequence comes from Mythimna pallens, assembly GCA_961205895.1. Lineage (NCBI taxonomy): Eukaryota > Metazoa > Arthropoda > Insecta > Lepidoptera > Noctuidae > Mythimna > Mythimna pallens. The sequence continues at coordinate 3,363,544 of OY540825.1, forward strand.
ATAAGATAAATTTATTAGCATAAAAAAAACATGTACAGATATAGTGAGGCCCTTATTCCTGTGCTAGGTGGAAACACCTGTGTTACAGGAATCAGTGTCTTCTATAGATAGAATATAATAAAAACCACTACCGCTGGAACTCAGCCCCACCGTGTGTGCTGTGACATTGACAGTTGTGTCGAGCTCCAGCGACGAGTAAGACTCTTCGCCTACGACACCACCATGTGCGTGTCGACTGAGAAGATGACCGCTCTCTCGCTCTAGGTGGGGCGAGAGGGAGTGTCAGACTTTTACCGACTAAAATCCAACCGTGTTCCTTCAGCTTCCTTTTGTGTTCTAGGGTCACGACGACTGATTCGGTAAATCCAGCTAGGTTTACCGAGATTTTTACAAGTGCTACCAAATAAACCTACCATTAGGTACGCCTTTCCAGGGAAAAGATATATCACAACAACCTGGAAGAAGTAACTTACTCAACATGAATGAATGCGCTTTTTAAAGAATTATGCCAACAGCTTGTTGACACTTCATGTGACCCAAGAGCTGGCTTTTAGTTCGGTCAGAGATTAAGCATTGCCGTACAACGTGGCAATGGCGCCAGTCTTTTGGGCACACTTCCAGTCGATAGCGATGCGGAGGAATTTTTTGACGCCATATTTTAGGTAGGAGTTATTGTGTATATGTATATAACTATATATTTTTTTCTTATTCTATCTATGTTTAAAATAAATTTTTTCACCTACCTAAACATTCACCGAACACGGGAAATTCGGGAAGTTCTTGCACCGAAATCGTGCGGAAGCGACGCCCGGGTGTCGCCACTGTGTGGACCGCCCGGAGGACACGGTGGAGGTGTGTCCCGCTTGGGAAGAGCAACGCCACTCCTCCTCGCTCCGGACCATGGCCTGTACTAAGGCCCGGCGCGAGAGATCGCCGCCGCCGATCGCCTCCTTCTGCGAAGCAGTAATGCTAGCAAAGGAGGCGGCTGATCGCATGAGGCAACGGCAACGGTCCTCACGCCCCAACCGCCGCCGGGATTCCGATCCCGATTTCCGGCCACCGTAGGCGCAGGCTTGCGGACGGTGAGCAATGGGTGGCTCGCCGTCCGACCGTCCGGTAACTGTCTGGACCGAGCCCAAGTCGTCGACGGCGCGTATTGTTCCACGCGCGCCTCATGGTGATGTCAGCAAATCGTACGGGCCCAGCAGGGCCGAAGCCTACTGGGGCCGTGGGTAGTGTGAAAACGAAACCCGGGGCCCTGGGACGAAGGCAACGAAGGAACAGGAGTGGGTTTTTAGTCAGTAAAAGTCTGACACCATCTCCGGCCCGCCCAAGAGCGGGGGATGTCATTAGATGATTTTCCCACCGAAAAAAAAAAACCTACCTATACATGTTTACCTAAATACAAAAATATCTATACCCACCTAAATAAGTGCAATAAACTCAAGAGATCGTAGTTAGTTTGATTCAACAATAGAAACACTATGAACGTGGGAAAAGTGTTTTATTGATATTAACATCATTGTAATACGTAATTGTTACTGACTCATTACAACAGCTAGTTATAATTAGCACGATTTGAACACAAGATTGCGGTTAGAATAAAGAAATAATTAAGGAAGCACTAGCCGGTGGCTCGAACTCGTTGAAGGGCGACGTTAATAATGCATGCTATCTCATCCAGTATCATGTGCGACTGTTAAAAATGCTTTGGTGAGCAATAAGAAGCACGAGCTCACAGGATTACGCACACCAAAAATATATTGGATGATTTACAATGAAAAGAGTGCGTGTAATTTTATGAATAGACCTTTGGGCGTTTAGATATTATGTAAAATCTATAAATGTGTAAATCAAAGTAAAATTAATTGAATTTTTGAACAAATATAATTTATCCTTGCTTGAAAACTTTTTAGAATCCTGCAAATTTGTTATGAAGCAAGGTCTCATAGCACAAGTATACGAAAAAGACTGAAAACTGTAAATTTGTAGTTACGGCACAATTTATTTTTGCCATTACAAAAAGTCTTCGTAACTCAATTCGGGAATTGAACTGTTTTCATAGGTAAGTTTGTACGGAACCCTCAGTACGCGAGTCCGACTCGCACTTGGTTTTTTTGTTTTGAAATGACACCATCAAACAACAAACGTTTGTATGGAAGAATGATCGACTAGAGCAGCTTTAGAATTTAACAGACTTATTGAACTTATACCGAAAAATCTGGAAAAATAATTTGGCTTTTGTGAATTTTTAAAAACTTACTGTCATCATTATCCTGCCCTTATTCTACATTACTTGAGGTCGGCGCAACACGTTTTTATCTTCCATTCTGTACTCTCAACCGTCATGCTATCACTGATGCCTTTTTTTACAAGCTTTTTTTATCACCTCCTCTTTATCCATTTACATACATACTCACAACTCGACACATGACCATACCGAGGCAAAAGATTCCCTTTCATTTAATTTAGAAACCTTAGAACTAAAAACAAAGTTGGTATTTGATTTGTCTTCAAGCACTAAAAGGAAAATCCGTTCTCTAGTTCCAAATCGTGATTCACATGCGGAACTCAAATTGTGACTAATACAACTTGTTAAAAAAAATAAACATTTAGGAACTATATTGCGAAATATCACGAAATATGAAATTCTGTTGTGAAATATTGTTTTTAAAATTTACTAGATTAATATAGACTTAAGAATAATAGACGTAAAAATTCAAATCGACGTACAGTAGCCATTTTCTTTGTTATTAAATGGAAGTGTCTTAAATATCGACAGGTTTTACCATTTTTAAACAAAAGGAAACATTGTTTTTTTTTTCATGAAATATTTAATTTTTCCTTTCGAGCATCGCGTCGTCGTGTCACTCTTGACTGGTGGACCTCCTGCATTGGGGCAGTGAGAGGCAGTCGCAGACTTTTACTGACTAAAACTTACCCGTGTTTCTTTGGTTGCCTATTGCTTGCCAGCATTTCTTTAGCTGCCACGAACAATCCCGAAGCCCAACAATCTCATTGCCCGTGTCATTACTATCATCATCATCATTATTTCAGCCGAAAGACGTCCACTGTGGCTTCTCCAAGTGTCACCACAACAAATGGTCCTATGCGTCTCGCATCCATCGCATTCCCGCGACTCTCACCAGGTCATCGGTCCGTCTTGTACTACTATTTGCAGTCTCATTTAGGTACTTCAATTTGCACCAATATGGGATCAAATAAAAATAAAACAAGTAAGAAGTAAGTTAGCTACGTGACGCCGTACCTACTGGTTCACTTGACATGCGCGTGCGCGAGTGGATCGCCCACGCGCCGTGCGACATGCTGGGTCACATTCAGGGATGACACTGGCGGTTCTTTTTTTATAATATGTAGTTTTGTTTTTAATGAAGATGAGTGAATATTATTTTGGAAAATAGCGTGGTGTGGTGTTATACTAAGGTATTATGGGTAGAACGACACTGGGACGGATATATGCATCTTAAGGCTGCTTGTCCACCGGAGCGGAGCGAGGCTGCGGAGCGAAGAAAAGGAAAAATATTAAACAATAGGATTGCACAAAATCTCCGCTCCTCTACAGTAGATAGGGAGTACGAACTAGGTTGAATAATCATACAAAACCGGGAAGCGGGTCAGGGCAATGGAGCGGGGAATTGGAGCGAGGAAGCAGAGAGGGGAAGCGGAGCGGGGAAGCGGAGAGGAGAAACGAGTGCGGGCGCTATAACAAAACTATAGCTAAAACAGTTTGCAACTCCGCTCCGCATTAGTTTCTCACTCCGCTCCGTATTATTTTCTCACTCCGCTCCGCTCCTATGGACAGGCAGCATTAAGAAGAGAGAAAAGGATAGTTAGCTACATTGTATGAATCCGACAGCTGTCACCCGCACCATACTATAGCAATTGTAGTGTAATTTACATCTGTTATGATTCTAACACTTGTTGTTCTTTTTGTGTGGATGGACTAAATTTTTTTTTTTCTGGCCAGATTTTGGCACCCTGTACAGCTCTGTTATTGGCCTCAAATATGTGCTGAAAGGTGCAGGTGGTTGCGAACAGCATAGCAGGTGGCTAAGATATGTGAAAATATTTATGTAAATTTTCTTGAATATACCATTTAAAAAAAAGGAATGGTTTCATACTAGCACTGTATTTGAGACGGGTCGATGAAGCCCCATTTGGCCAGATTGTTTGTGCAGCGGCCAACCCGGGTCCACAGTCACTTCTTCACGCTCAAACGGCCGAACGGATTTCGATGAAACTTGGTACAAGGGTCGATCATATGGTTTACCCTTGTACCAACTACCTGGTATCCGGAATTGCACATCCGTAACTAATGCCAGAGAGAAAGTATTGTTTAATTTAATTTAACTTAGCTATTGTTTAATTTATTGAATTTTGGTTTTTTAATTTATTTTATTTGATTTTAATTTATTTGATTGTAATTTGTTGACCGTGTCTTATTAATTTTAATGTATTTGGTTAGGTTTCATGTTGATGTTATTTTATTTGATTTGAATGTGTTGTTTACGTTGTGATATGTTTTGATTCTGAAAATGGGTATATTAGACCTGAATAAAAATTATTATTTCGTTATGAGTTGTTATATCTAAGAACCCTGGGGTCCTGGACCTTTGGAAGGCATACGAGGAGTCGAAACCAAGGAGATCCCGGGAGGTCGGGTCCGAGGGGTCGCAAATGCCCATCAGTTCGCCACAAAACTGCTCTGCAGATTGTATCTGTCTTAGTCTGGCCCCTGACCCTAGGTATGTTACGGCACAGCAAACTCTACCGGTACAAACCTAGGGTTTATTGGAGCGCGCAAGTCCCACTACGACGTCAACGTAGAGATACGCCGATGGGGAAAAATATTATTATTATAGGATGCTTTTTACCCTTTTGAAATACTTTCCTACTATATGCGGGATAAGCCGTTGGCAGTAGCTAGCTGGAACGCAAGGCAAAGAAGGAACCAAGGCGTGGTTTTAGTCAGTAAAAGTTTAACACGCCCTCTCGCTCCTCCCTACAGCGCGAGAAGTCATTGGATGATTTCTCATCTTAAAAAAGGCAACAGATAGTAAGTACATAATTATTTAGTTCATATAGACGGTTTGGCAGCCCTAGCACCACGTCATAACACATTTATCTAGCCCAGCGGTGTAGGTATTGTCACATCCGGGATTAAACCCTATATACCTGGAATTTAACTGTTAATCTAGTCTTGTGGTCGTTTCGTACTAGGAATAGTACGAGTCTCTATCATATATTTATATTAGTTTTGGTTTTATTATAGCAATGAATATATTAAACGAATATAATATTTTATTTTAACTGTTATAAAATTTGTTATTAGGTTTTCGTTTGATCACTGTCTCACCTGATGATAAGCGATGCCAGGATGTGATCGATAATGGAGCAACTGACCTAAAAGGAGCCTATTCATTTAGTCCTGACTGAGAACCCCAGATAATAATAGTTAATAAGTAAAATAGTCTGGCATATGTAGTAACTAGCTGCTGCCGGCGGCTTCACTCGTGTCCTGGGATAAAAAGTATCCTATGTACTATTCCAAGACATGGTCTACCCGTTTACCAAGATTCATCGAAATCCGTTCAGCCGTTCGAGCGTAAAGATGTAACAAACATACACACTCACAAACTTTGGTGTTTATAATATATTAGTGTTGAATCAACATCACAAACAATTTTTGAATCAACATCATTCATTATCTTCCTGCCTGCACAAATTGTTATGTAAAAAAAAGAAAAAAGAAAGAAAGAAAAAACGTTTATTCGTACCGTATGTGTGAACATACAGTAAAATTAAAAAAAAAAAAAAAAAAAAACAGTAGAATACATTAGAATACAGTGTACTGGAAGGTTATGGATTGTTGCATTGAGTTGAGTTTTATTGTAAACTTGTCAACCATTGCTGTATAAAAAAGTGAAATGAGTTGAAAATCATAGTATTAAGCAATGACTAGGGAGATACAGATAGAGATACTATGTATATCAATATATATGTCATGGTCAGATCTTAGAAATTGATCACTTCATTTAATGGCCAACTAAAACTGGCCAGATCGTTTTAAACGTTAAAGTTTGATGATATGTCAATCCTTGTTTGGCCTACTTTCTTTAGACCTTTTATTATCATAAAAATCCTACATCAATGAAAACGATCTGGCCAGTTTTAGTTTACCATATCATGAAGTGATCAATTCTAAGATCTGGCCACGACATTTATATAAAAGTCAAAGTTCTGACTCACTCACTGGTTCATCAACGTCCTGCCCAAGCTTGGACCTAGAACGCTGAAATTTTGCACAGAAGTTCTTTTTATGATGAAAAAGAAAAATGTTTTTTTTTAATATTCACCCCCTGTGATGGTGTCGCAGTGGTTGAGCGATTGGCAGCTGCGTTTCGTGTCGCGGGTTCGATTCCCGCACGATATAAATATATGACCTACAAATAGGTGTTCCGGGTCTGATTGTCTTGTGTAAGATGTGAGTTTATATGTTCGTGAACGCTCCTACAATACAGTAGGTATTCCTAGTGTGGGGCAACGTGTTATTAAAAAAAACCGCGTAAGTGCGAGTCGGACTCGCGCACTGAGGGTTCCGTAGAAACTAACTTATGTAAATAATTCAATTTCCGAATCGAGTCTCGAAGATTTTTCCGTATAGATTTTTTTTTTGTGATGTAATTACACATTTTCAGTTTTCAGATTTATTACTATACTTGTGCCATAAGATCTTAATTCATACCAAATTTCAGGATTCTAGTTCAGCAGGAAGTTCCTTATGAATTTCGACTTCCTTGATAGTGTCAAATTTACGTTTTTGCGACATAAACTGCCGTATCTTTTTTTTCATTAACTTAGAAGTTTAATTTTTTCACAATTTTAAGGAACTACAGTCCTGAAAATATGGTTTAAATTTCAATTCGATACCTCCACGCGTTCTCAAGATAAAGGGTCTTGACAGACAGACAGACGGACGGACGACAAAGTGATCCCATAAGGGTTGCGGTTTTTCCTTTTGAGGTACGGAACCCTAAAAAAAAGTTTGTATTGAGAAACCTACTGTCATGGTTGAAGCCGCTAGCTGGAGCTAGTCTCTAATAATTTATGCTCTTTTGGAGATTCCATGCTTTTAATATTTTTTTAATTAAACGGAAATGTTTCAATTAAATAATCTTAACCGAGATCTGTAAAACGGATCCTACTTGATCACGTTTGCCTGCGGTTTCAAGAATCGTGACAATTATGACCAGCATTTCTTCACAAATGTTTTGCAAACCGCAAAAGGTAAGTACGTAGGTTTTTATGTACCACTGTTATGTACCGTTCACTAACAGAACTGTTAATGAGCAATCAATAATGTATTGACTTCTCCGAACTCACAACAATCATACTTTTATTGGTACTTGAAACACATTCATTACTGCGTTTCTTTATAACACGTTAACTCAAGTACAAAGTAACTCGTCAATGGATAGCCAACTCTTATCGACAAATATTAGGCCAATGTTTAGAGCCAACATTGGTCAATTGTTTGTATTAACTAATCTAATTCTAGTGAGGTCGTTGCCCCCGAATTGGTCTAACGATGTGATCATTACTATGTGGTAGGTACAATATGTCAAAAAATTAATAACAATTGCCTTGTAGAGACTTCGACGTCGTGAAAGTTGGTAATTGAATAATTACCAACTTTCACGACGTCGAAGTCTAAAGTTAAAAGTAAAGTTTAAAGTAAGTAGTTTAAAGGGAAGTATTATCGGGATAAAAAGGACATAGTGCCACATCGAAGAATCGTCAAACTTAAGTGGCAATGGGCAGGGCACATTGCTCGCAGAACAGATGGCCGTTGGGTCCGAAAGGTTCTGCAGTGGCGACCGCGTACTGGAAGACGCAGTGTTGGAAGGCCCCCTACAAGGTGGACCGATGACCTGGTGTAGGTTGCGGGAATCCGATGGATGCGAGACGCACAGGAGCGTTCATTGTGGCGACATTTGGGGGAGGCCTATATCCAGCAGTGGATGTCTATCGGCTGAAATGATGATGATGATGATGATGAGTGCCTCATCATCGCTTAACAGCAGGTGAGATAGTGGTCAAAAGTGAGCCTATCGTTAACAATAAAAAAAAAAATGTGCTTTGCTGAATTCGGATCTATCTCTGTACCTATACTGTCGCGATCTCTCGCGACTCTGGTTCAGGCCATGGTCCGGAGCGACGGGAATGGCCGGCCGGTCACCTCCTTCTGCAGCAGTAATGCTAGCGAAGGACGTTCGGACATCCTCTTGCCCCAGCCACCGAGACTCTGACTACCAGCCATCATAGGTGTGGGTTTGCGGACGGCGAGCAATGGGTAGTTCACCGTCCGACCATTCGGTAACCGTCCGGACCGACTCAAAGAAATGTCAAAAGATGTAAAACCGTAAGTGACCGCGGGGATTCTCTGAAGGAAATTAGTTGTGGTTATAGTCAGTAAAAGTCTGACACGTCCTCCCGCTCTTCTCGTGAGCGCAAGAAGTCATTAGATAATGTTCTACCTGAAAAAAATCTCTATACCAAAATTTATCGGTCTTCTATTTTTGTGTTTAGCCGTGACTGCGAAACAAACAGACAGCCAGAGGTTTTTTCACATTTATAATATTAGTTAGGCCTCATTATCAGGGTATTCCAGTTAAACATAAATGTGAATTGCAGTGGTTAAATTAGTCACCAGTAAACGACTATATTAAACACTCCTGGAATCCGGATATGTAAATCGTTGTCTCGTTCTCATTTTCATTGTGTAATCAATGACTTTAAAGACTATCATTTCAGTGGCAGTTAATTTATTTGGACAATGACCTTTTGACTTGAGTCATTTAGTACCTAGCTAAACGTAAATTGCTTCAAAGATTTTTAATTTTTTTCAATGGTAAATCATCAAATGAATCTTTCCGCTCTGGGCGGACAGAGAGGGAGTATCAGACTTTCACTGATTAAAAGTAACCGCGGTAACTATTACGGCCCGTTCACGACCTTGCGGCTGTGAGCGGTAGCTAAGCGTAGGGCGGCGAGCGGTAATATCAAAATACGAAAATGTTTGAAGCACGCCACGAGACGCCGCTCATAGCACCGCGCGTACCGATGCCGCCCTGCTCGCCACTAAGACCAAAGTCGTGAACAGGCTGTTATGCACAATCCCACAGTCGGATCTCTCAATATATTCTCAATTAGGTACTATATATTAGAGGTACATTGACAAATTTGATTATAAACTGTTATTCTACGACTTCAATGCGTGGGCCACTACTCCACACACAGTGGCCCAAAACATAGGTTATTATTACCTACTAACGAAACCTGATAAAGAATCACCATTTTATTGTGTACGGGTGACCTAAGGTGACCTGTGAAGCGATCATGGTTGGCCGTTGAGAAACCTTTTACACCTCACGACTTTTTAGAGGCTGTAAAAACACACACATTTTTTTAAGGTGTGAAATTATTCGATGGATTCACCCGTGCTGGGGTGGAGCGAAAGGGCCTGTCAGAATTTTACTGACGAAAATCCAGCTGTGTCCTTCGGTTGCCCTTTGCGTTCTAGGAACACGGGCTTCCTTTTCAGATATTAATAATATATAATAATAATAACATTCCACAACTTTTACACAACGCCATCTAGTCCCAAACTAAGCAGTGCTTGTGCTATGAGCACTAGACAACTGATAAACATACTTAAATATTTCTAAAGACATACATATTATAGATAATTACACCCAGACATAGAACAAATGATCGTGCTCATCACACAAACATTTGTCTTGGATGGAAATCGTACCCACGACAACCGGCATAGCAGTCAAGGCCTCTGACCACTAGAGACCAACAGGTCAGTCGATCAAATTCCCCGTGACCCTAGCGGGCATTGGTCCAGGATCCCAAGTGTAGAATATCGCAGCTTATAAACGGACCGTCATACGTCGCGTCGTCTAAGCACAGCCGCCTACATCGACCGGTAATAGATAGACAATAGACTGGAACCGGATCTGGCAGAACCGGGCCGGTTCTTGCCGATCTGGGCCGGTTTTCCGTCAATACATTAACTTAACGAAGACACTGTCGGGCAGCGCAGCGTGCTCATAACAGATTTCTATGTTCTCTTGATTACAACGAGGTATTGCAGTATTGAACTTGAGTGATAGATCTGAATCTACAAGAATCACCGCTCTGAAAGTTTCTGATCGTCCGCTTCAAAAGTTTTGATTAATGACGCTTTTGACCTTAAGTTAGAATTCATCTTATAGTCAAAGACGCTCTCAGTCTTTTGTCGATCTATGGTATTATACAAGGTCATTAACATAGCATAAGCATTGCATATCGCATATCTTTATGTAGTTCACAATACGCTTTAGGCGTTCCAACCGTAGAACTGAACAGAGCCGCAGAATAGTAATTTCCGGCCACCGTAGGCGCGGGCTTGCGGGCGACGAGCAAAGGGTTGCTCGCCGTCCAACCTTCCGGTAAGAAACAAGCACCAGTCGTCGACGGCGCTTAGTAATTCATGCGTGCCTCAAGAAAATGTCAGTAAAACCGAATGGGCCGAGGAGGGCCGATGCGCGCTTAGAGCCTATGGGAATTTCTGAAAAGGCCGTGGTCCTAGGACGCAAAGAACAACTGAAGGAACATAGGTGGGTTTCAGTTAGTAAAAGTCTGACACGCCAGTCTCGCTCCACCCTAGATCGGGAGAAGTCATGATTACTTACTTCCCAAAAAAACCCCGTACCAACCAGTTGGAAGATTAACAATATTATTACACAATTTAATATTTATTAAAAACCTCGTGGGCATTTATTACTAACTTATGGCATATTCGTATGAACTTTGACCCCGGAGGCTACTGTGGCTCGTCTTTGTGAGCCACGAGCCACCCACGCGCTTAGCATAGAAACATTAGAAACTACTGGAAATTCGCCTTACCTTAAAAGATTTATTTCTTACATTAACGACTTGAAGACATAAATGGGTTACATAAATTAGGAGGGAGTTTTGCACTTACGAGGCATGGGAAAATGGTAGATAGATTACTCAAAAAGCAGCTCTTCTTCCTAAAGCTTTTAGATACGTAATTTACTGTTTTCACACTAGTGCGGAAAAGTGCAGGTGCTCGCCCTTGCCACATTTTATTACATAGATCGTTTCAGGCTGGCTGCCAAGCAGCCCCGGTGACTCGTAGTCACCGGCCAGCCCCCGTTTTTTTATTTCTTCGTAAGTGTGTCGTCGTTTGAAACATGTGGGAATTTTTTACTGCATCACTCGGCTCCATAACACCGTTGCCTGCAGCTTGTTTTTTGATAGGATATCATCCAATGACTTCTCACGCTCTAAGGCGGAGCGAGAGAGCGTGTATGACTTTTATTGACTAAAACTCCCAATGACGTTTACCGAACGTAGAAGGAGATAACCGCCTGTCATTCCTCCTCGCTCCGAACCATGGCCTGTACCAGGGTCCAACGCAAATGGTTGACCACCGATCGCCCCCACAAGGACACGGCGGTGCTCCGCCTAAGCGGGGCACACCTCCACCGTATGACCCACCGAGTCCTCCGGGTGGTCCATATAATTTTGACACTCATGCGTTTCTTCTCCACAAATTTGGTGCAGAAACATCCCGAACTTACCATGTCCGGTGAGGACTTGCATCATGTGGAAGGTTAGGACGCCGTGACGTCTTTGCAGCCACTCCTTAAACACCCAAGACACCTAGAATAACTATCAGTGCCAACCGTGGCATCATTATTGAACTCTAAATAAAATATTTTAAACGATTACGAAAAAAAAAATGAGTATACATGACGTACCATCTGTACCGATGAAGCAGAGATCTAAAACTCATCATTGAGCTAAAACATAAAGGAACACTGTGAGTGAACTTCCACACAAACGTGATCAATGCGCGATCAAGTACAGGATCATTCCAATAAAGGCTAGAGTAACGTAACATGCAAAACAGATGTTAAGCAATCGACCTAAGGGTCTGACTGACGATCAAGCAAACTGTCGCAGCTAGACAGCGACAAACGACACGACAGTCCAGTTCTGTCGCTCGTGTGCAGCACGATGCGGTAAATTGATCGTGTGCATCAGGCCTAACTTGGAATAACTTATTCATATGTATATGAGAGTGCAACGCTTCAAACTTGGCTAGCAATTTTGCCAAGTTTGTATATAGATGTAGGGTTGTTAGGTATTATTTGAATGCAACATTGTGTACGTTACGTTACATTCGTTTGGCTTGTACAGAAAAATCACCAGTAGTGGCTCTCAAAACTACTGGAAGCTAGATTTTCTAGGAACAGAGTTGATTTTTGTAAGTAGGTTGACATTAAATTGATACCTCGTACTACAAGAGGCACGCTCAAACTTAAAGAGGATTGTATTTAAAGGTCGTTCCAAGAAAATAAAAAATAATTTGGAAATTTTGTAATATATATATAATAAAATTGAAATGTAAGACTTTGGAGTAGTCTTTTGTCCAGAACTTTGACAAAAAAATGTTTTATTTTTTTATTTAGGTAATCATAAAAGATCTACAAAAACCAATTAAGAATTTTGAAAGTCCTTTCATTCGCTTCTGCTATGTTAGCGACCTGCTGATCTTCTTTCTCTCTGTTTTTTCTTTTGATTCTGTAACCATATTATTATGATACAGAATATGAGTAACTTTGTCGAATTATGAATTAAATCTAGCGAGCTCAAAAATTTTGGCACTTCGTCTCGGATAAGTAACTGTTTCTTTTTTCAGATATGATGCCGCAAGCTCGAGGAGAATAGAAGGAGGCGACCGCCTGTCATTCCATCTCACTCCGAACCATGGTCTGTACGAGGGTTCGACGCAAGCGGTTGTTGCCACCGATCGAGGACACGGCGTTGCTCTGCCCAAGCGGGGCACACCTCCGGACCGGACGTCGCTTTCGCACGAATACAGGCAGGAACTTCCCGAACTTACCGTGTTCGGTGAGAACCTGCGTCATGCGGAAGGTGAGGACGCCGTGAAGTCTTTCCAACGACGCCTCAAAGAGGGGACTTACCGCCATAATTGTGGCGTGCCCAATAGTGAACGTGGTGCGGTATTCTTAAAACCAGTTTAAATGATATAGTGGCTAAATTTATATTAGTGTAATTTCCTGTTTTTCTCATACTAATGTCGGTACTTAGTTTTTTAGTGCGGACAAAAAATGCTCCCCTTCCATTTTACAATTTCAAAGATTAATGATGATGATGATAGATCATTCAGTTACCGTAATAATAATTATACAAACACTTATTATTTATTATCATACTAGACCCGTCATAGTTTGCCAAAAATAGCTGGAGTTAATTGGAAACACAAACAGACACAAAAAAGTATGACTGTTGATATATTACGAATAATAATTGCAACGAACGTACTTAAAAGATTATTTTACCATACATAAAATGACGACGTACCGAGAAGGGATAGGCATTGTTGTATTACAATGAAAGCCGCGGGATTGTTCACCGCGGCCTCGGACTGCCAAGAGCAACTAAAGGAACACGGGAGCAACTAAAGAATGTCAGGACATTCTTTAACTTTTATTTGATGATTTCCCACCACAAAAATACAGTTCTAGAATTGTTTGAAAGGGTTACTGCGGTCTTGGGCTGCAATGGGCAATTGAAGGGGGTTTTAGCCAGTAATAGTCTGACACTCTCCCTCTTGCTTCACCTAAAGCGGGTGAAGTTACTTGATGATTTTCCACTCTCATGAAAAATGCAACGTTTGTAAGTAGAATCAAATTGTGTTACATTTTTGTTTGTCATTTGTAAGATAAAGAGCTAATCGACGCCCATTGGTAGAGAAGTTCATCTTCTTCTCAGTCGGCAAGAGTGTACTCTTGCCAGAGTGGTCGTGGTCATCACTGTGAATCACGATGAGTGATCATCTTGGTAACACGGCGCCATTTATAGCTTTCCGAGTACATTCATAAACCGTGCACTTAGTTGCGGCCTTGATCTGGTCTGTCCATCTCATTGGTGATCTATCACGTGGTTTGGTGCCCTCAACTTTGCCCTGCACTACGAGACGCTCTATGGAGTCATTACCATGACGAGATACATGTCCGAAGAAGTTCAATATGTGCGACTGCACTGTGGATGATAGGCGCTGTCTGATGCCAAGTTCATTTAATATAGAATCAGGTTTTAGGTTTTATTAAGGAAGTTAGACTTCTAAAAACGGTAGCGTATTTCGTGCTCCTTTTAATATCAAATAGAGTAAAATTTAATACATCATAAAGTACACATCTCTTATATACACTCATTAATAATAATAATAATGCGGTCTTATCGCTGTCAGCGATATATTCGCCATACCCCACCAACCTTTGGATGGACTGAAAGATTTTAGAATTAAAAGAAAGCGCTTTATGTCTACAATAATAAATTAATCTGTTTATCTATATATAAAAATTAATGGTTAAATGTGTTGCTAAGCGCAAAAATTGAAAATGACTGGACCGATTTGGATGAACTTTTCTATAAAGAGAAAATTGAAAAACAGTAAAAAAAAAAACATTAAAAAACACCAAACTGTTCGAAACTTATAACATTAGGGTTAGCAGTGACTCCTTACGATGAACTATTTTAATCTTAGATTTAATAATAATAATAATATTTTTTTTTTTTTTTTAAATTTTATCTTTTTCCAATATAATGTTTGACTTTGACAGTTATAGTAACTTTTGACAGAATGACATCAAGAATTTCTTTTTTTTTGTCTTTTTATATTGTTCTCTTCATAGTAATAGCGACAAGAAACGTATAACCGAGATATTTTTAATACATAACATGATTGAAAAAGATTGTTCACGAAGTTTCTTGTACATTCTTCTCCATAGAGATCTCCGCTTTTTATTGTGCGATTAGCATCAATTTTCTGACTAACTAATTTCTTGACATATCAAAAGTGCCTGTAAATAGTTTATTCGAAGTAAATAATAATAATGATGTGGCCTACTGAAGATGTGAAGCCTATTGGGGCCACGGGTAGTATGAAAGTGAAACCCGGGGCCCTGGGACGAAGGCAAAGAAGGAACAGGAGTCGGTTTTTAATCAGTAAGAGTCTGACACTATCTCCCGCCCCGCCCAAGAGAGAGATTGGTCATTAGATGATTTTCCCACCTATAAAAAAGGCCAATCCACCATTTCAAAATGCTAAATCTATCGGGTTAACTAGTTGAACAAAAAAATAATTAGATATGTATACATATTAAACAGATCCGCAAAACACCTCTATTTACAGAAATAAACCTATTTCTATATTACTGAATTAATCTAAGTACACAATTTAAGTGAAGTTCATTACAATGATAAAATAGAAATTGCACTAAGAGCACTCGACTAGAAATATTAATGTAGTCAGCTTTCTAGATTTACGTCAATTAGAAAGGTACACCTACATAAAGACCGGAGTACACTGCCGCTGTAGTGTTTAGGTTTGCGGCTTAATGTGTTTAGGGCAGTTGTACACGAGTTGAACTCGATTGTGGGAGTTTGCGAAGCTTTAAATTAAGTGAGCATGTTTCACACAACTACAATTCAAAGGTTTGAATTTATTCAGTAATTCCAATAGCATAAATAAATAAAATATAATCTAAGAATCTACACTAATATTATAAAGAGGTAAAGTTTGTTTTTTGTTTGTAGGAGTTAACCTCTGAAGCTACTGGTCCGATTGCAAAAGTTTTTTCACTGATAAAATTTTGCTTTATTCCTGAGTGACATAGGCTATATTTTATGTACGCGGGCGAAGCCGCGGGCAAAAGCAAGTTATTTATATGATCAGTGTTTTTGGTCATTCATTACTAGAACAGTCGAATGAACTTGTATGTATGTATCATTACCGTAACTCCATGTCCAAAGTGAGTATTTTGCGTACAGGTGGGAAAAGTGTGTTATTTGATCCACCCTAGCTCTTCAAGGAAGGCTAGAAGTGCCTTGGTGTTACTGCCCCTTTTGAGGAGGCCACCATAGCTGCACCAGGGCTTGCGAACGGCGAACAATGGGTAGCTTGCCGTCCGACCATCCGGTAACCATTCGGACCGAGCCCAAGTCATCGACGGTGCGTACTGTTCCACGCGCGCCTCAAGGAGATGTCAGCAAACCGTAGGGGCCTAGCAGGGTCGAAGCCCACTGGGGTCTGATTCTTAAAGGAAGACTCGACCCTGGTACGAAAGGCAACGAAGGAACAGGAGTGTGTTTTTAGTCAGTAAAAGTCTGACACTATCTCCCATCCCGCCCAAGAGCGGGGGATGTCATAAGATTTTCCCACCGAAAACAAAACCCTTTCGAGGGGTTTTCAAAGCGTTTTACCCTGCCGCACAGTATTGTACTTTGAGCTGCTATCTCGAACTGAATAACTTACTAACTCATTTAAAAAACAGATACACCGATAGATATTGGTTATCTTTTAATAATAAAAAATATAATTTAAGTATTATATTAGGCATGTCTTACGTGAGTTAATAAAACGAGAAAAAATATTTTCATACGGCCGTGATTGGGAAAGTCCAACATTTGGTCAAAGTTCTGCAGTGTACCCCAACTCTTAGGTATCCTAGTGAGTCACGGCTGCCGGCCGCCCACACACTAGGATGTGGCGCTATTGTATTCAGAACTTGAATCGTAGGCATCGCAGCTATTTCGTGAAAGCGTTGAATGCAAACTTATTTATAAACGCCGTAAAATCGCCATATTTTACAAAAGATAGTGCTTATTGTAAAGAATGGCGAGAGCTTGAGGCCCTCCTGGAGATAAATAGACACCGTAGTTCTTGGACCCAGCGGGGGATTGTATGTGCCAAGTGCTTACGGGTAGGGTTACCTTGCTATGACAGGCGTTAGCTGCCTTCGACAAGCATTTTAAAATTTAAATTGGCAGCGGCCGGTATTGTTCTGTAACAGGTATTTTTGTTTTTATAAAATAACTAGCCTCTGCCCGCGGCTTCACACGCGTGTAAATAGGTACAACGCCCGTTTTCTCCACTTAGGGAGTAAATTTTGGAAAATCTCCTCTTAGTGCTCGCCTACGTTATGAAAGGAAACCTTGTGAAAAATTTCACGCTCCGAGTCCCAGTAGTTTTGGCTGTGCGTTGATATGTCAGTCAGTCAGTTTCTCCTTTTATATATATGGATAAAGTTTGAAATAAAATTGACATCTGAAAACGTATTGCTTTTTTCTTATTAATAGCTTGTGCTTGTCCGTTACCTCACTTGATAGTAAGTGATGATGTGGTCGATAATGAAGCATGCTTGCCCAGAAGTTTAATGCCTTACCTTTTTTTTAATGGGTAGAAATCCAAATTCGAAAAAACACTAACTCCGACAAGGAATTCCACTCTTTAGCTGTACGTACAACGAAAGTGTGTGCGTATGGATGAGATGTCCAAAACTTACGTCTGGTAGTCCGATGATGGAACGGGCTAGGCGGAATTAAGTTATGCAATGTCCAATGCAATGCAATGTTGACCGACAGGATCGTGAGTTTGTCTAGCGGGGATATACAACATTAATTTGCGAAAACTGAATCTATGTAAGTACAAAATTTCATAACTGTAACATGAAAAATCACAAAGTTATAAGCTTGTTATGACAGCAAAAATACATAGTCACCAGGCCATCCAGGCGACTGAGGGGTTGTTTTGCACTTGCACCCAGTTGTTTGCTGGCGCCTAATACCCGCTATGACCTGCCGTGACCTGTATTGTACTTAGAGTCGGTGGTGTCCAACTTGTGACCTTTTTAAATATTTTTGGAAAAAATATAACATGGTGTAAAAACTATTATAATCCATTCAATTACTGATTCTAAACAAACTATATTCAGGTTTCGCATAAACTAAAAAAAATGTTGTATAATAAAAGATTTTTAAATGATAATAAATAAAAGTCACCCTGTATATGGTAACCCTATTTGCGTGAGCACAGTAATCTTGGACGTTGTTGAACTTTTTGCAGGCTGTAGAACAAGGGCAAGCTTGATTGTAAGATGTGGCTTTTATTGTGCTTTTTAGGGTACCGTACCTAAGCCGGAAAAAACGGAACTTTATATTGGATCACTTGACTGGCTTGTTGGACAAGTGGTTAGTCACCCTGACTGCTGTACCTGTAGTGGGTACGATTCCCACCCAAGAAAATGTTTGTGTGATGAGCACGATCATTTGTGCTGTGTCTGGGTGTAATTAATCTAATGTATCTATTTAGAAATATATTATATAAGCATGCTTATTAGTTGTCTAGTACTCATAGCACCAGCTCTGCTTAGTTTGGGACTAGATGGCGTTGTGTGAAAATTGTGGAATATTATAATACTTTGGACTCACGCCCTCACTTTTAGAAGGTGTACGAGGTGCCGAAGCCAACTCGCTGAGCCCTCTTAGCCACTTTACATAGATATAGTTCATCTAGTTAGACTGGAAGTTGTTCAAGACACTTGTAAAAATCTAGGATGAACTTACAATTTTTGAAGTCTACAAACTCCGACACAGTTGGGGCTTGAGAGGTTATTGGGGACACTCGGGGACGCAATTTGTTTCAGGGTATTGGGTTAAATGTTTGTTAGAAAAATGAAGAATAAAGAGATATTTTTAGATGACGCTTTTGTGTAAAATATGAATGTTTTAATATAATATATTGACCAGAAATAAGGATGAATACTAGAGTAGACGGCTCATCAAACAGTTAAAGAAAAGGGAGAAGAAAATATACTGCGCCAAGTCTAAAGTAATTGGGAGAAAGAGAGAAGGATAATGACGATGACTCAGATGTTTAAACTCACGGTAGAACTTAACGTTATTTTTATCAGCCAAATTGTGTATCGTACGACACGCCTGATTGCAAATCGGCGCATTTTTCCGCAATCCGGCTGAACGTTCAGCCAGATTATGGTGGTGATACGAGCCACTATTTACGTTTCGCGTTTTATAGTAGATCGAATTGATTATTCGTAGTAGATTAATTGACCCCACAGTTGTTGTTCTGTCTAAGCTCTAAGACAGGACAACGTCTGTGAGGTCAGCTAGTCTACAATTAATATTTTATAACTGTACCTAATTTCAAATTATTTCTGTTATTTCGTTACAGACAGCAGAACGAAAATATATCTCATTGACAAAGTAGACAGATATTTCCTGTCTGGAAACGAAGTAAAACGTGCAACATAATAACTTATTCGCAAACGGTCACAATTTGTTGAACAAGTTACGACTAAGTTTGACTTAAGCAACCTAACTTAGGTAGACACACGCGCCAAGTTAATAAATGCAGCCATTTTAATACTTGGAACACGATTGTTAGACAAATAAACAAATGATTCAATTAGCCTAATTCCGTGATCATGTTATTAGTCCTTACTTATCATTCTGACGCATTGCAGTGTATATAGAATGCAGTCAAAATAATTATAATTATTGTAACTTGAACTTTACTAAACTTAAGACCAAAATTATTTAAGAAAAATATATACTGCAAGTCGATTATTATTAACAATCATTTACCAAATAGTTTACAAGATTTACCACTGACAATGTTTAAAAAAATGCTTTTCACTCTGTTATTATTTAAAAAATATAATACTGTTAAGGACTATTTAGAAGACAAGTCAATAGAACCTGTAATTTGCAAGGTAGTTAGTTATTCACATCACTGACAGTGAATATGTTTAAAAGCCATGTTATAGCAGTGTAAAATAGGTATGATATGCTGAGACAAATTTACTGTAACACCTTATGTATCATATTCCAGCAGATAAATATTTTGGTTTTGATTGATTGATAGGGATTGAATATTCTCAAAAATATACAGTTTTCACCACTGGAACTGAATAATAGTCAAAAGTTCGGTAATCTTTGAATCAACATCATTGTCTTTTTTGTGGCAAAACTTCTATAACCTCACTATTTTGTGACTAAACTACTATAACCTCACTATTTTATGACAAAACTACTATAATCTCATTATTTTGTGACAAAACTACTATAACCTCATTATTTTGTGACAAAACTACTATACTACAAGGTGGACCGACGACCTGGTGATAGTCGCGGGAATGCGGTGGATGAGAGACGCACAGGATCGGTCGTTGTGGAGACGCTTGGGGGAGGCCTATGTCCAACAGTGGACGTCTTTCGGCTGAAATGATGATGATGATGATGAATGTTCTACTATAACGCGGGCGAAGCCGCTAGCAGAAGGTAGTATATTTATTAAATATTTTAACAATAAATTAGTAAAGACTGTCAAATGTACAGGTGTGTGTGTGTGTAAGTTTTCTAAAGTTCATACTGGCAACACTAATATTGAGAATTCTGTGGTGTTTTATAGGGCAACTGTCTAACTCTCTTATGCATGTTAGACGCATGAGTATACGCGAATATATTCGGCAGTGGTCTTTTATTTATATTACAACACTTCCACTAGTATTAGTCCTTCAATATAATAATTATTCACATAAACCAACAGTCTACACGACAATATGAGTGTGCGTAACTGTGCAACTTTTGACCGGGGATAGATACCTCAACCCATGTCGTACAGGTTGTACTAGTTTAGGGTTTTTTTGGGAGATGGGAAATCATCAAATGACATCTCACGTTCTAGGGTAGAGCAAGAGGGCGAGTCAGACTTTTACCGACTAAAACCCACCTATGTTCCTTCAGTTGCCTTTTGCGTTCTAGGACCACGGATTTCTTTTGGGGTTGAGATCACAATGATCTAATGTTTATTGAAGTTGTAGAAATTTAATTTAATTTTGTTATATTAATTTTATTGCTAATATATCGACTCCCAATAGATATACTGAAGGTGTAAGATTAGTCTTACACCCGTATTTATAAAGTAGTAATTACTTCAGGTTAAAATTCTTAATTACAAAATTTCATTCTATAGTGGAGTAACACACGTTACTTGAGAAAATACTCAAATAACACTCGACGCTTGTTGGTTGTTGTTCTTCTTTGTTGGCAGTTCTAATTTCAAGAAATTTTTTAACTATAGAATACACCGTAGGGACTCAGCAGGGTCGAAGCCTACTGGGGCCATGGGTGATGCGAAAAAGATCCCCGGGGCCCTGGAAAAATGGCAAAGAAGGAACAGGAGTGGGGTTTTAGTCAGTAAACTCTCTGACGTCTGACACCATCTCCAGTTCTGATGATTTTTCTACCCGGAAAAAAAAACTATAGAATACAAATCGTTCCTTACGTAGTTACTTTTACTTGTTTATAAATACGGGTGTTATTCTTCTTATCTAGAACTCGTCAAAATAACTGTCATGATACATTTTTCAAATGACATTATTAACTTGATGAAGTAATATTTACGTACATAAACTCTAAATTAGGTAAGAGACGGGTAATTTGATATAACAATTTGTGTTCCGGTACAGTTGCGCTCAGAACTCATTGTTACGCACACTGGTACAGTTGTGTGCAGGTGTAATTGTGGACGCACACGTTTGCGGAATAAGGGTGAACACACATGAGAAAAATTTTGTCGAATTTTTTTTTTAGAAAAAATATTTTAAAATCTTTTGTTGATTAACAAATACACAGTGGTATAAGTTCTATATTTTTTTTACAAAGATTTGAATGGCTTAATAAGCCAGTTACTTTTCAATGTGCTAGTGAATAATTTCTGTATCAGGCCTATAGTCAGGAGCTTGCTTTTTATGCAGTCCTAACTCACTCACTAACTCATCAACGCCTAGTCCATACCTTTGGATATAGAACAATGAAATTTAACACAGAGTTGCCTTTTATGATGTATAAAAAAATAAGGAAGGATTTTTGAAAATTGGATAGGATAAAACGGGGGTTTAAAGTTTGTATGGAGGAATATACTTTCACGTGATAGAAGGGACTGGCAGAAAATAGTCTATTTATATTTTTAGGGTTCCATACATCAAAAGGATAAAACGGAACCCTTATAGGATCACTTTGTTGTCCGTCTTTCTGTCAAGACCCTTTATCTCGGGAATAGGTGGAGGTATCGAGTTGAAATTAAAACCATATACTCAAGTTTGCAGTGCCCTTGAAGCTGTGAAAAAATTAAACTTCTAAGTTTACGAAAAAAAAGATACGGCCTTTTATGTCGCAAAAAACGCATATTTCGACACTCTCAAGGGAATCAAAATTCATGGGGTACTTCCCGTTGACCTAGAATCCTGAAATTTGGCATGAAGCAAGAAAATTGAAAATTTGTAGTTACGTCACAAAAAAAAATTGCCATTTGGAAAAATCTTCGTAACTCCATTCGGGAATTGAACTGTTTTCATAGGTAAGTTTGAACGGAACCCTCAATGCGCGAGACAGACTCGCACTTACCCAGTTTTTTAACTATAGAACTGAATAAAGTTATAGTAAAATTAGAAAAGTAATCTATTAGACTTCAATAATCTGTAATTCCAATGAATTGTTTAAATAAATACACACACAATACAAACACTTTCAGTAATGAGAAAATCTGTTCCTTTCACATTTTCTTCAACTTTTACAGTCGTTTGGAAAAGCCACAAAGAGATCAAACAAATACGAAGAATACACTTATCAGGAACCGCTTGCAATTACAATTTACTAAAAAAATACTCGGAAAAATTCGAATTTTAAAAGCTTACAGAATTTCTTTCTTTTTCTTTTCCAGGTCTGTGATTGAAAGATTCATCCCAGTCCTGGAACGCAAAAGGTAACTGAAGAAACATAGGTGGGTTTTAGACAGTATGACTAAAACTCCCTCTCGCTCTACCCAGACCGGGAGGAGTTATTTTAAGAATTTCCTGAAATAAAAACATCTGTAATGAGATGTTTTTATTTCAGGATTTTTTTTTTCTTTTAAATCTTGCGTGTTTAAAAAAAAATACTATGCGAGTATGTTTTTTTTTTAATAAATACACACACGAGCAGTGGTGGCCCAGTGGTAACGGCTCCGACTTACGAGTTGTAGGTCGCGTGTTCAAACCGAACCAGGCGACTTGCTTTGTGCGCATTAATTAATTTCATCACCACTGCTCTCAAAATAGTGACGGAAAACATCGTGAGGAAACCAGCATGTCCTAGAACCAAAATATTCGAAGACATGTGACATTCACCAACCCGCACTGAGCCCGTGTGGTGGAGTCCCAGCAGTGGGAACGTTGTAAGGCTGATTATGCTTATATGTTTTTTTAAAATCTTAAATTGTAATCGTAAATTCAAATATTCTACCATAACTTATATTGAATAATTTGGCCAGTGTGCACACATCTTTATGCGCAAGCGCTCATTACAGACTTACGGAGTATCCCACGACTGGAACAGCAATTTGTTCTCGAATTTCTGTGCGCATTGTTTTAGGGTATTGCTTCTTTGTATTTAATATTATGAATGTTGTTAACTCGTTTTTGTTATCGAATTTTATTGGTGTTGTACTTGTTGGAAGTAAATGAAGTTAATTTATGAATGTCATCGGATTATTAAATTTTTCAATTTGCCAGCTGCAGTCTTCCTGTACAATCATAATTTAGGTGTATTCAGGGTTAGATTGAATAGGCCCTTCACCATCAACGATTGCATCACTGCTTACCATCAGGTGGGATCGTAGTCAAACACTAGTTTATGTAATTAGAAAAAAAATCTGGCGAGACAATATAAAATCCTGGTGAAGGTTGCGGGAATCCGATGGATGCGAGACGCACAGGACCGTTTATTGTGGCGACATTTGGGGGAGGCCTATGTCCAGCAGTGGACGTCTATCGGCTGAAATGATGATGATGATGATGATGAATATAAAATCTTAATATATTGTAGAAAAATAATTTCAAATAAAACAAAAAACATCCAAATTAAATAGTTCATAATTTTACGCAATTAATTATAAAGTTACGTTACCTGTAAATAACCTGGTGATGTATACATAAATTCTATAGCTTCAGAACAAGCGAACGACTAATTTTGTGATCTAAGAAGCCATATTCATGAAACACTAGCCGCGATGCTATGTTGCCAATTGCATTTTAGAAGATTATTGAAAAATTAGAATTTGAACTGGAGAATAGAACCTCAAGTTACAAGGGCAAGATTAAATAGCAAATTCTTCAATATTTTTAATTACTGGTGGAATGAAGTATACCTGTTGTATCGTGGTCGTGGTAAGGTTTGGTTTATGACAGCAATTTCATGAAGTAGTCAACTGTTTTGACAATTTGACGATCACTTCATAAGGTGGCTAATTTAACGATTTGGCAACAACGTGTTTAAAGCAGCGTTTACGCCAATATTAATATTCATTTCGGCTTTCTGTGATGGACGACTATGCAGCAGTTTTATTTCCCCCATATTTTACTATGCTCACTTCATTCATATCCCCTTCTATTGTTTTACTCTACCAACCAACCGTACCCTAGGAATGTTTTTCTCACGTACTTAGAACCCTACAAAAGTCGTACCAAATGTTACTGTTCACCACCCAAAGCAGAGTAAGCGTAGCGCGTCGAGTTTGTTACGCCATACGCGCGTCCCGTGACGAAGAGAACCGACCTTCTCAAGTTACCATCACACTTAAAAACAATACGAAAAAATAACCTCTCAAATTATGCTAGTAAAGGTGATAATGCTGTGCCCAGATGAGGATAGTTCGGGGATCTGTGTTACCGATTGTACTCATGCGTGGACGTTGCGTAACAATAATTAAGATTTCAGTGGTAAGGTATTAATTTACTGGAAGTACCTGCCAAAAGTTTCACACTTTCATCAACATAATTATTGAGTTTTAGGAAAGATTAAAGAACCGTTTCAAGTGATTAGTTTTCTTTTAGAAATGACACGATTTTTATCCAAATGTTAGTATCAATAAACGTATGACCAAATCAATAATTATGTAATAAAAAAGAAAATCAAAATGGAAATAGGCAAATGGTGAGTATCGAACATTTAAATTAGTATAATAAAAAAATCATGTTCGCTGTTAAAGGTCTATTGATTTTGAACGTGCAATAAAAAAGTCGTAAATATTAGTAAACCAACCAATCGATAATAAACTTATAAACATAAAAAATAATCTGAAATAGAAACTAAAAAAGAGCAGTGGTGGCCGAGTGGTAACGGTCCCGACTTACGAGTTGTAGGTCGCAGGTCAAACCCAGCCAGGCGCATTACTTTGTGGAATTTATTTCATCACCACTGCTCTCAAAACGGTGAAGGAAAACATCGTGAGGAAACCGGTATATCCTAGGACCAAAAATCTGAGCCCACGTGGTTGTTTACGATTACAGCCCATTGCCTCTCCTAAAGAGGAGGCCTGAGTCCCAGCAGTGGGAACATTAAAAGGCTGATTATACTTATTATGCTAGAAACTAAAATAATTTTACTTGATGTTTTCTTTTGTTAATTTGTATATTATTTATTTATTAATATATATATTATTACACACCAAGATTATAATAGACCAAAAGGAAACTTTACAATAAAAAAACACAAGATTAGCGGCCTTGTCGTAATCGACGATTTCTTCAAGGCAACTTGGAAGATATGTTTATGAAAAATAGTATTTGACTAACAAAGTGTGAACACATCTTTACACGCATTAAATCAATTAAATGTGCAAACACAATGGATGAAACACAAAACTCTTAGAAAATAGTTAACTACTAAAAATATTCTTTTTGTTATATCTCAAATGTCAGTTAATAGGTATTTTTAGAAGCTCACTGCTTTATGAGTTATTGCGAACCAGTTTGGTCGTGTGGCCTTCGGTCTTAGACGAAATCATTGTAGCCCGGTTACTCGAGACATGACGTGGATACCGTGTCAACTGCTGGTGCATGAGGTAGAAGGTTCAGTCCATACCTATTTTTTTATTATGTACTTTATTGTACTTACACCTCATAATGTGGACAGAATAAACATATACTAAAACAATAGCTAATGATAGGCCTATAAGGGATAAAGATTGTTGCAATGTCAATTTATTTAAGAACAAGATTTTGAGTATAATACCATGGCCAAATCGATAATTTTTCATTTACATTTTTCCCCAATCTTTGTCTTCTTTTGTTCAGAGCATAAGAAAAACCAGATACGAATGGAAGTTGACCTTTTGTAACTCTTTGTTTTGATGTGTTCCTATTACGTCGATCACGTGTACCAAGCGAAGTTGATTAGCAACATGAGCGCCAAGCGTGATTATGGCAGTAGACCAAAGTGCTATGCTTTGCCAATCTGGAGAACTAAGTGCTTACTTAGTTTTAAATAAATCTTTTAACTTAAATCTGTTGTATAAACACTGAATAAGGATTCATCATCATTTCAGCCGGTAGACGTTCACTGCTGGATGTAAAGGCCTGAACCAAATGTCGCTACAACTACCGGTCTTGTGCGTCTCGCATCCATCGGATTTTCGTGACCCTCACCAGGTCATCGGGCCAACTTGTAGGGCCTTCCAACGCTGTATCTTCCGGTACGTGGTCTCCACTCTGGAACCTTTCGTCTCCATCGACCATCTCTTCTGCGAGCAATATACCACCACTTAAGTTGTATAAGTAGGATTGCTAAGTTATTTCTATTATTGTTATTGTATAGTTATAATTATTGCATGTTTGGAAGAAACAAAGCTGGTTGGCATTGAAGTGACTGATCATTCATCATTAATAGGGCTGTTTTACAAGCCTTTGTAATAATTCATAGATCATGGTCTTAGTTATAGCAGTCAGGAGAGAGATAGAATGTTTAAATAATCGACCGAAAGAGTATTAAAATTTGATTCTTTGCGACAGTCTGTCTCAAGAGTTTCCACTAGTCGATCCGAGTTATCGAAACTTTACGATCTCTGAAAATCTCTACACTATGAAAAAGGGAATAAAAGATTTATATGTTCCACGTAGACCCATTCATTTCAAGGACTTCTTTTGAACATAAACTGTTGATACTTAAAGACCGTTCCCGAAAGGGTCATCATCAATACCAGACGAGTCGACTCCTATTAGTCAACAAAGACCTACATTTTTTTCCTTTAATGCATATTTTCTTCAAATTTTTTTGTTTCAAACACGAGCATAAACTATGTTTTGTTCAAAATCGGCCTCTTTGTGTAACGGCCACGGTGGCCTTCGGCGTCCGTGACTGGTCGCCGGCGAACTGCAACGGGTCAACGATACTAGGAGTGAAGGAAACTACACGGACTAGACGGTCTGACGTCATCTGCTTGGTATTCGACTTGAGGAAGTTCGGTGGGAACTTTTAGTTACTAATTATATTTGTTGGTTAGGTATTAGATTATATAAGACTGGCGAAAATGATCACAGGGAAGATAGTGTGAAGGCGACGGTCGATGTTCATTTTGCGCGGGATTGTAAACTCCTTGGCAGAGGAAAGAAATTCCTAATAGGAACCTGTTATGTTCAAAACTATCCTAAACATAAGTATTACCCGTATAATATTGTGAGAACCGTGATAAGCTAGTAAACCTTGGTTTCCGGGATGTGTTCTCGAAGTAATCAACTGACTGATCTGTTAGTCTAGTGGTTAGTGACACTGACTGCTATGCCGGAGGTCGTGGGTTCCATTCCCATCCAGGACAAATGTTTGTGTGATGAGCACGATCATTTGTTCTGTGTCTGGGTGTAATTTATCTATAATATATAAGTATGTTTATCAGTTGTCTAGTACTCATAACACAAGCTCTGCTTAGCTTGGAACTAGACGGCGTTGGGTGATAGAACTCCTATACGTCGTAGTAATAATTAATACATATTTTCTTTCTATTCTATCTTCAAAAAATCACATTTGCAACCAAAAACCACTTCACTGCTAAAACAAAAAAAACATTTTTTTACATCTATCGATTTCAAAACTTATTCTAAATATGCAAAATCCTTAATAAGTACATTTACTTAGCCTATATATAGTTTTAATTAGCTAAGTATTTTTATATATCATGTAATACATAAATCAAAAAGTCAATGAATACCCTAGCCAGTCCGCCAGCTAATAAAAACAATAACCCATGCGATCTCCTTCGGTATCACAGTATCATGACCGGCAAATGGCAACTGAAGGACACAGGTGTAGTTTTAGTAAGTGAAAGTCTGACACACCCTCTCGCCCCACCCAGAGCGAGAAAAGTCATCGGATGATTTCCCACCTTAAAAAAAGTATCATGGGAGAGTGTTGATACTGACTTGAAAATGGACACAATCATAGCTCACAGGAGCTACGATCTAACACAGGTAAATATCTAGTTTAGCCCCTATAGCCAAGTTACGATCGTTTCGGTTGCGTCAAACGCCTCGAGTAGGCCACGCCTCCGATTCCTTTGATCTGACGTCATCTCAACGCTCAGTCACGTGGTCAGAACAAAGGAATCGGAGGCGTGGTCTACTCGAGACGTTCGACGTAAATGAAACGATCGTAACTTGGCTAGGGGGGCAGGAGTCAGAGCTTCAATTGACTGTAATGTAACAAAATGTAACATCTTCTACTTATATATCTATGAAACATAATTATTATTATAGCTATAATAGATTTTGCAGTATAGTTATGTCGTGAGTAGGTCTGACTTTATTTTATGTTAGGTGGCAAATCATCCAATGATATCTCCCGCCCATTCGCAGAGCGGCAGAGCGTGCAAGCCTTTTATTGACTAAAACCTACTCCTATGTTCCTTCGTTGCCTTGCATTCTAGGGCCCCGGGTTTTCCTTTCAGAAACGAACCCATGGCCCCAGTAGGCTTCGACCCTGCTGGGCCCCTACGGTTTTGCTGACATCTCCTTGAGGCGCGCGTGGAACATTACGTGACCTCGACGACTTGGGCTCGGTCCGGACGGTTACCAGAAAGTTGGTCGGCGAGCTACCAAGCCCACGCCTACTGTGACTGGAAATCGGGATTAGGATTCTGGCGGCTTGGGCGTGAAGGCCTTTCCGTCCCGCGTGCGGCCGCCTCCTTTGCAAGCATTACTGCTTTGCAGAAGGAGGCGGCCGCCTGCCATTCCTCCTCGCTCCGGATCATGGCCTGTACTAAGGTTCGGCGCGAGAGACCGTTGCAGCCATCGCCCCAAAGAGGACATGGTGATGCTCTGCCCAAGTGGGGCACACCTCTACCGTATGCTCCACAGTGTCCTCCGGGCGACCCACACAATGGTGACACCCAGGCTTTTCTTCCGCACAAATCCAGTGCAGGAACTTACCATGTCCAGTGAGAATCTGCATCATGCGGAAGGTGACGACGCCGTGTTGTCTTCCCAGCCACTACTCAAAGAGGGGACTTACCATGAGTACTTACCTTATTGCCTCTCCTCTTTAATATTTTAAAACCGTTATTTAAACGCCTTCCCATCTAGCACTCAAATCAATTTAAATGATGCCACATAAAATAAACTTGAATATTGAATTAAATTGTAGGCTTTTAAAGACACCTAACTCACTAACAAAAAGGAAGCAAAAAATACAATTGTGTGCCTCACAGTTACACCAAAATAGAATACTTTTTATCTCGGAAATACGTTTCCTTAGGAAAATTTTCTTTTCTTTTAACATTCACGAGGGTAGCTAGCGATTCAATAAAATGAAACTAAGAAATCCCCTTTAGCATAATAGCATAATCAGCCTTTGCAATGCCTGGGACTTAGGCCTCCTTTTTTTTTGTTTTTTTTTTTTATTAATGATAGGCTCGCGTTTGACCACCATCTCACCCGATGGCAAGCGATGATGTGGTCGACGATGGAGCACGCTTGCCTAGAAGTAGCCTATCACTCTTGACTTAAAGAGCCCTAAGTTGTAGCTAACTGGAGCTCCTCTCTCTAGGAGAGGGAATGGCCCGTAATCCACCACGCGGGCCCAGTGCGAGTTGGTGGATGTCACAAGTCTTCGAATTTTTGGTTCTAGGACGTTTTCCTTCAACGTTTTGAGAGCAGTGGTGATGAAGTAAATTACACAAAGTAATGCGCCTGGCTGGGATTGAACCCGCGACCTACAACTCGTAAGTCGGGGCCGTTACCACTCGGCCAGCACTGTTTTTTTTTTCTATTTCAGATAATTTTTTAATTAATCCCCCTTTGCGTCATATTTATTGAGACGGATTTTATACTTGCATTTGGTACTTATCCCAAAATCAAAATATCACTAAAAAGTGGCGCTTACGTATCTAATATCTTTCTAAACTGCACACAAAGCCCAAAAAGGCGTCTGTGTCGAACCCGTACGTGCGACAATTCGTTCACTTATCGGCTTTGACCTCTTTTGTTGTAGAATTCAGCACGAAATACGATTTGCGCCGCTCTAAAGACCGAAATTTGAGCTCGCAGTCAAAATATACACGTTATTCGGACGACCAGTGTAAACTGATCCTTAACATCTTAATTTTGCGGTACTGTAAGTAGCTCTTGAAGAAATGGAAGGTCAGGTTTGGTTTACTTATGATAAGATTAGCTATGTTTTGAAAATTGTTCATTGAGAGCCAATCTTGTATTTGAAGGTGTAGGTTTCTACTATCTTTATTCTTAGTAACACATACTTAAGAGGAATAAATCATTTCATACTATTATTATAAGGATGAAAGTTTATATATATATGTATATGTGTAACTACTTTAGGTTCAAACGGCTGTACGGAATTAGATGAAATTTGAATCAAGAATTTTTTTGAAAAGACATCATCAAATATTTTTTTCTGTTCTGGATGGAGCGCGAGGGGGCGTCAGACTTGTACTGAGTAAAATGTACCCGTGTTCCTTTAGTTGCCTTTTGCTTCCCAGGATTGCGGTGAATTTTTCGAACGAACCCGCAGCGTAGATACTTGGTATCTGCATGTTGCCTAATTAATAAAGTTATCGATAAAATTTCGAAATAGTATTAATAGTTGTATTTGCAATTAAAATAGAGCAATTAACAGAGGTAATTACTGCGCCTGTCTCGTAAAGCTTGGAGGCGGATAGTCGTATAGTTTATGAAATAGAATGTATTGCCTGCTCGTTTAGTGTGCCAGGAGGCCTTTAAGACCAGATGGATAACCCATAATCAGAACCAAAGTTGTGGAAAATATTTTCATTGCCTACGCAAGAAAGAAAAACAGTTGATTTCTGACTCGCATAGGAAAAACTACAATATAATAGTTATTTGTGCAACAAGAGAGCAAAGTTGTTTTTTGCTGCGAGTGCTAATTTTGAGCCCCGAGCAAGCGAAGGATTCTTTGATTGAATCACGAGCGTTAGCGAGTGATTCTATAGTAGAATCCTGAGCGAGGGGAGGGATTCAAAGGCACAAGATGCAAAAAGTTTTGCTCTCGTGTTACACACATAATTTTTCACTTCAGCACCGGGAACACATATTACCTACTTGGGAAATAAAATAATTAACAGTAATAGATTTAATAATGATTTCAATTAAAATAAATACTATCTCTGGCGCTAGTTTTGCTTATATTTTACAATTATTTTAACATTCTTAATCTTATTTGCCACTATTTTATTTCCGCTGTTTTTTTAAAGCACGTTCTAAAACAGTCAATGTTGAAACTAGAAATAATTATTTAAAAGTTAAATGCCAGTTTTATCTGCTGCTATAAGTACTCAGGTACTCTTATTTTTGTTCAAATACAATAATAAATTTAAAATTCAATAATTTATTTTTTAATAAAAAAAAAACAATTTTATATTTTACAAATATTTTCTATTTGTTACGCATTTCCGAACGTGTTTTTCTTTGTGGTGGAATTTCAAAAGCGGAATGAACTTCGAAATGGCATGTTTCTCACTCGCTTTTTTATAAGGGCGAGAAAGAGACAGAGTACAGTGCAGTTCGAATGTTTCGAACTATAGTATGGCTAAAAAAAATAATAATTAAAAAGTTACTTCGTCTCACACAGTGAGCAAAATCGAGTTTTAAGTTTAGAATTTTTGTTTTGGAATAACACCAAGCTTTTAATGTTCTCAATCTGTCGAAATACTTACATATTACATCACTAAAAAACCACCATTTTAAACATTTGCCATATAGCTGGAAATTTTTTACAACTGGACTTAGACAATAATTTAAATGCAATGTCACAAAGCCTTTTCTATGGTAAACTAATAACTAGGATCTCACCTTGGTTTACACTCGTGAGATTCTAAAAACTCCAGGTACTACTTGAGAATATTTAGCTTTGTAACCACAATATTAAAAAAATAAATAAAAGGAAAGTGCAAAGTTCGACGGCTCACCTTACGGCGCTGCCGTCACCACATGACACTGGCAGAATAGTCGTCGACACCGGCTCAGTTGCCAAAAAAAAAAAAACTATATACACGAACACTTCCTACTGCCATACCTCTTAAAGGTACGTATGCAAAGTTTCTTCTACACGACACAACCCCGTACAAGGTTCCCTTAATCCCAACCCAGGTGGTATTTAGCGTAAGTGTGAAAGAATTTATCGCATTTCCAAATACGACCATTCAGACTTCCATAATCTCCTTTAAGGGAACATTTCTTAAGGCTACATCTTACCAATTAGCACTCAAAGAGTTATTGGTACTTTGGTCCGTATTCAGTGACAGTCTGCTTGTTGGCTGTCCCCGCAGGCGTGTCTGAGATATCAATGGCTTATTTCATCGATTAGATATTATATTGCGACTTGATTTTCTGCTTTATGTCGCTAGTTAACATTTATTTTTAGTTTATTGATTACGTGGGTCGCTTCTACTTTAAAATTGAGCGTAACTAAGCCGTTTAAAGAACACAATTGTAGGACTTAAGAGGACCCTTTCCAGTCCACCTATCGTCAACGTGAGCATGGTTGAAAAGCTTGTTATGTCATCCAAAGAAAAAAAAATGTCATCCAAAGCAATGTTTGATAAAGAGGTTATCGGAAAAAGAGAGAGCTCGGAACGCTCGGTTGACATTCGGTAACTTCCGCCGCTCGCTCGAATATTTCACATAACTTTTTCCAGGAAATACCTGCTTTTTGTAAATATTAAAAGTTTTTGTAAAAAAAACTGTCATTCATAATTTCAATTGAATGTACAAGGTTTTGCATAAACATATTTTCTTTACGTTTTTAATTTTTGAATACATTATTAAAGGGAAAAGGTCACATAAAATTTGTACAAAACAGCAGATTTTCAAAGGTCTTTACTGAATTAGTTTTACAAAATATATGTTTTGTTTTTAATAGAAACTTAGGTAATAATCACAAGATATTTGTGTTTCCAAAATGTCTAGAGAAATAACGTCAAAATCACATAAGAGTGGTTGTATGGGACTCGTATCAACGGGTTGGGAGCTCTTAAATCAAATATTTAATTGCTGCACCCAGCAGTATGGGTTTGTTAGTCATAAGATGTCATAAGGCAAGAATTATAGATTCATTTATTTACATAAAATCATAAATCTGGTCAGTGTAATACGTTCGTTGATTTAATCCTAAGAGTCAATTTTATGTTTATTGATCCTGTCTATTTCGCATTTTATCACAGTAGGTATATTAAATAAATGTTACGTTGGAGACGTTAAATAAAATGCATTAAAATGTCAGCGGTGTGAATGATAATTGCAGTTGTAGCGTCTACCAGAGGCTTAGCCCGCGTGAATTTAGAAAATTATTTTATGTGGTATTACAGGATATATTTGATCAGTGTGCCGAATTTCATCCAAATCAGTTCGGTGGTTTGAGCGTATAGGAGTAATAATATTTAAGCTCCTATTACACCACACGAAATTCAGACAGTCTTAGTCTATGTAGCGTCACACAAGAAAAAGAGTAACTTACGCCAATGTCGTGTAAACGAATGAAACAGAACGATGACATAAATAAATAAACATGCGTAACCCCCCTCCTCCGCCCGCACCGCTCCTTTTGCCGTGCAGTAGTGACGTAGGTAATAATAACAGTCACCCCGGAAAGCGCGTCGCAAGCACTTGTATGTACATGATTAAGTTTGGCGATTTTTCAGGCTATGTCCGAAGAATATCCACAAGGAATTGAGAGAACACCACATAGATTATGACTGTCTGAATATCGAGTGGTGTAATAAGCACTTTTGTTCGTAATAAATGTTTTTTACTGTGACTTTGACAAACATGCACACACATACGAACCTTTATAATATTAGTGAGTTAGTAGAACTACCAATTTTAGATCACAATATCTACTAGGAACCGTGCACTAGCTTCTGACGTTTTATAAGTGCCCATGTAGGCCTATGTGAAATAAAAAATTTTTGACTTTGACTTTGACTGAATCAATTTGCGAATAAATTAATTATACAGACACTGAACTTCACTTGAAAAAATGCAGCCAAAAACTCCTATTATCTTACAGATACGATAGAGGTTAAAAAAAATAGTCGTATTTTGTTTTAATAATCTCGCCTTTTTAAAAGGCATCCAACTGAGGTTGCAGTAGGTTCTATCGCAGATTGGGTTGCGAGGCAACGAAGAGGCTGACATTTTGGCGAAATTTGCGGTTAGGAATGGAAAAGAAATAAATATTGTACTACATTATTCTGATTTTTTGATTGAAAGGGAATCGTTTGTCTTGGTATGGTCATGTGAAGAGGAGGGATGAAGCGCATGTTACTAAAAGAGTTATGAGTTTACATGTGGATGGATGGAGAGGGAGAGGGAGACCAAAGAAAAGATGGATGGATTGTGTGAAGAGTGATATGAAAGAAAAGGAAGTAAGTGATAGCATGACGAATGACAGGGCAGAATGGAAGAAAAAAACTTGTTGCGCCGACCCCAAATAACACGGGACAAGGGCAGGAAGATGATGATTATTCTGATTTTTTACCTAAATTTAAAAATATGTGCCACGATTATTGGAAAGAACTCTTTAATAAACGGTCATAAGAAAAGAATTTATGGTATAAAGTTATACAGTGTGAGTCTCTATGCGTGTCTTGGTATAAGACTACTGATAGCTCTTAGACTCAGATCTGGACACATTCCATGCAAAAAATTTGCCTTCACGATGAAGAAAATCACTTCACCCAATTATAAAGAATGTGGAGTTGTAGAGGACCTACAATATTTATTGATGGAATGTGTCTAATGCAGTGATCGGAGATTGATTTTTGGTACTTGTATCATAAATGCACACAAAAAGAATAACATGGATAAGCCATTTTTTCAGAAAATAATTCCGGTATTTACGGATTCAATTAAATATTGTTAATGTTGCTAGTGTTACTACTCAATTCAAAATTTAAAGGAAGGTATAATGTTCTTATTGGTCGTTGGGTTGTGTCAAATCGTAACAGTGTATCGTTAAAAAAAAATTAAGAATAAAATATTGCTCATTTTAATACAATTCCTACCTAAGTTCCGGTTTTTTATTAATAATCAACCAATTCCGGAGGAATGTCCATATTAATATATACGTTTCGGATAAATGACCCGAATTCAATCTACCTACTCTGATCATTGAGAGTC
The DNA here is from genome assembly GCA_961205895.1 of Mythimna pallens. Classification (NCBI taxonomy): domain Eukaryota; kingdom Metazoa; phylum Arthropoda; class Insecta; order Lepidoptera; family Noctuidae; genus Mythimna; species Mythimna pallens. The sequence goes on from OY540825.1 coordinate 3,398,991, forward strand.
CAGTAGAAATAGTTTGATAAGGTCTTTGAATTTGAACAGAACTGATATAGGCATGTTCCATAATATTCTATACCAACTAAATAGTGACGATGCGAAAGATTTGCTCGAATTCATGGCCCATGTCTTGTGATGTACGTACAATTAAGTTAAGGATACGATGGGACTGACATACGCTATGCGTAAAAGCCCTTGTAAATAATTAAAGAAAAAAAAAATCATCTTGGCAAAGTTTTCACTTCTGTCGTGTGATCATAAACGCACTCCATTTTTTATTTCTTTCCTTCAAGTCGTTTCAAAGTCGTCTCTTTTCCCACCATCACTTCTAAAGAAACCTACAGCTTAACCTACTATCTCAGAAAATCTTAGTACAACCAATAAATTATTAATGTTCGGTGTAACCCGGTCTCGCGTGTTTTGCTACCATGAACTGTACCGAGCCAATTTTAGCTAGCTACATTAATTAAAGAACCTGCCTTAAGGTGTGGCTACTGCTTAGATCTTAGGTGGTAACTTAGCACACAAAGTTATAGGAGAAAGGTGGTAAAATTAGTGTTAATTAATATTTTAATGGTTTTGTGTAATGATTTGTTCGACAAATTTAATGATAATTATTGTTGTATTGTTTTAGAAGTTTAGGTGTATGAATGGAGCCAACTATGCGGCGCTTGCCAGTGAGTGTGTGTGTGTTAGGTGTCTTCAAGGCTAGAGTGAATAGGCTCTTAATAAACTAGTGCGCCTAACCATCAATGATTGCATCACTGCTTACCATCAGGTGGGATCGCAGTCAAGCTCTGGTTTATATCAATAAAAAAAAATAAAAAAATAGTGTGATAGTATTTACTAGTAGGGAAATATCTGTAAGTAGTTGTAGTTATGTCTTTAGAGAAATAAAGTGCTTATTCTATATGTGTTACTCACCGGGTGTCACCGTTGTGCGGACCGCCCGGAAGATATGGTGAAGCATACGGTGGAGGTCTGTCTTGCTTGGGCGGAGCACTACCGTATCCTTGTGGAGGCGATCGGTGGCGGGGCCCTCTGGTGTCTGGCACTAGCTCAGGACTGACGTCTATATGTTACTTTAATTTTTCATGTCAGTACATTTGTTTACATGACCAACTGACGTCATAACCACAGAGCAACATGACGTCTAGCATTTTAAAATTAAATGGTACATATCGACTGAATGAAAATTTCGTGTTTTTAAAATTCCTTTAAGATCGAATTGAGATATTTTTTAAAAATACGCGCAATACCCTATTTTTAGGATTCCGTAGCCAAATGGCAAAAAATGGAACCCTTATAGATTCGTCATGTTTCTGTCTGTCCGTCCATATGTCACAGCCACTTTTTTCCGAAACTATAAGAGCTATACTGTTGAAACTTGGTAAGTAGATGTATTCTGTGAACCGCATTAAGATTTTCACAAAAAATAGAAAAAAAAAACAATAAATTTTCCCCATACTTAGAACTGAAACATAATTTTTTTTTTCATCACAACCATATGTGGGGTATCTATGGATAGGTCTTTAAAAATGATATTGAGGTTTCTAATATCATTTTTTTATGTACTGAATAATTTGTGCGAGAGACACTTCCAAAATGGTAAAATGACCCCCCCCGGTACCTTCTAAAATAAGAGAATGATAAAACTAAAAAAAATATATGATGTACATTACCTTATAAACTTCCACCGAAAATTGGTTTGAACGAGATCTAGTAAGTAGTTTTTTTAATACGTCTTAAATCGTAAACCGCAATTTACCTATTAAGTTTGTACGGAACCCTCAGTGCGCGAGTCCGACTCGCACTTGCCCAGTTTTTTTTTATTAGTTTTAAGTTTTAGTCACTAACATTGAGGAAATTGAAATTAGTCTGAAATAAATCTTTATTTTTATTTTTATTGTATTTTTTATTACAGAACTTGACTGTTTATTTTGTCGGTCTAATGTCGACATTAACAAAATTAATTAGATAAATTGAAGTCTCAAGTCAGCACATCGATACACACACAGATTGGAAGTCGTGACGTCACGAAGGTTTCCATCAGATAGACAGCCCTTTGATACGAGCTACGAGACTTTTACGACCTCTTGCTTCATTATAACTTAGAACTGGCTCACATTTGATCAGCATTGATTGGCTATTTAAAGTCAGATTTAATTGACAGTCACTCTTGAGTTAGTAAATCTAAAGCATGTAATGGTTTGGGCTAAGAAATGTGTTACAATGAAACTTTAAGAACACTGTAATTTTAACTATCAATAAAATTAACAGCCAATGATGACTGTTTTTTCATTTTATATTCTGAAACTTTTTATGAAATTATACTTTTTTTACGTGGAAATCAAATGGCTTCTCTTGCTTAGACTTTTACTGACTACGACCCACTTATGTTCCTACGGTCGTCATTTACGTTCCAGGGTCGCGGCCCTAGGAACAGTAAGGCCAGTTTGCCGGCTTGACCGACCGCCGTCGGTGCGTACATCGGTCGCGCTTGTCATTTGTATGAAAATTCACAAGTCGGGACAGTGCTCGGCCGACCGTACGCACTGCGTACGAGAACCGTCGGTCAAGCGCGTCCGCATGCGTGCCGTCGGTCGACCGACGCGTTATGGAAACATATTAACGCGTCCGGCCAGTTTGGGTGGTCAGGAGAGCACTGAAAGTTACAAACTGACGATCGGTTATGCATATCCTCAGGAACGATGGTACGCAACGACGGTCGGTCGAGCACTTAGACCGGCCTAAGTCCTAACCTGTGCAATGTACTAGGCAAATAAATTAAAGTTCAAGAACTATCTATAAAGTTAACTGTTGATAATAACTGCTTTCTCAAATTATGTTTCGAAACTATATGTGCAAAATAATTATTACCGAGAGCTGGAAATAATAATAAAGATAATCTACCCGAGAACTGTAAGCAATTAGGTATTGGATAGTAATGATTACGAGCACATAATTTCGCAATATAGTTTGAAAAAGCTAGTTTATGAATGACTGTTGGTCATTATTTCAGCCGAAAGACGTCCACTGTTGGATATAGGCATTCTCTAAGTGTCGGCATAACGATCGGTTAAGATATTGTGTACTTTAAATTTATGATTACAATAGAATGCTCTACCGAACATTCTAACAGATTAAAAAAAAAATACTCTCGACCGAATTTCTGTCATGGTAGCCAACTCCGATGGATCATCATCATCGTCATTTCAACCCAACGACGTCCACTGTTGTATATAGGCCTCCAAAAACAAACAGTTCTGTGCGTCACGCACCCATTAGATTCCAGCGACCCTCACCAAGTCATCGGTCCACCTTGTGGGAGGCCTTGACGTTGCGTCTTGCGGTATATGGTCACTTCTTCAGAATCACCATTTCTGCGAGCAATGTGCCTGCCCACTGCTACTTAAGTTTGGCGATTCTTCGGGCTGTGTCGGTAACCTGGGTTCTCCTGTGGATATCTTCATTTCTTTAATTATATTACTATTTAAGACTAAATTGTTCTTGAAGTTCAAAAACAATAAAAAAAAATGTATCACAAAATCAGAACAAAAGAAGTCCAGCAGCATTAGTAAGCTTTCAACCTTAAATTTCTTCACCAAATTAGCACAGACACGAAACTCCTCACTAAGATAACACAAAGCAAGCAATTTGCCTAAACAGACAACTAATTAAGGATACATATCAGTGTAGCATTTCAATAACGATGTTGTTTCTGCAGTAATACGCACGCACAGAGAAATGTCGCGGAGAAATCGGAGCCCCGCCTTGGAGATAAGCCTTTCGTTGGCGACGTTGAATTTGCATGCAACGCAAGGATTATGAGACAGAAAGGACAATTTTATACGACAAATTAAAAAAATCGCTCCTTCTGTTGGTTGAGTTTGAGCTTTCGGAAGAAGTTTTTGCCTTAGTTTGTGAGCAGAATTGAACAACAGAACATTATTACCTACTTTAATTTGGTCTCTTCTTAAGTTATGGTAGGATCACAGGTTGAATTACGGTTTAACATGTGGAACCTAAAAATAAATAGGACGATTGAATAGTTACACATGCAGTCTATAGTATGTATCACAAAAATCTGTGGAAGCATCCGGCTCGAAGGAGCATTGTTACCGGTAGTCAGAAACTCAAAATCTGATAATCTGTCACGCCAAAGGTTGTCGAGTTACTCAGTAACTGAATTGTGAAGGACAGATAGACATTCACTCTATGTAGAATCCTCGATATTCTTCGGAAAAGGCTAGGCAGATTATAAAGTAGTGATCTAAAATACTTTATTATAAATCTGAAGAATTGGTTTGTTTGAATGCACTAATTTCAGAAACTACTGGTCAAAAAAAAAAAAAAAATATAGTGTTGGTCCCTCACGGTTTAGCTGAATAACGCTAGTTCATATAAGTAAACTTACCACCGTGTATCCACAAAACCATCAACCGCCCCATCTACAAATCCCCTTACTCTATGGTATCACGTTCTTCAGAGCTGCATAATGAGTTGCATCGGCACCGCGAATCACGTGCTCCGCCATTAAAGGCGACGCCAGACAAGCTTCGACCATTATACAACACATATTGTAAGTGACCATTTTGTTTTAATATCCAGTTTCACGATTTGGAAATGTTGAGAGAATTTCTCGGAATTTATTTCGTATTTTTCGATGCATATTGGGAGTGGTATGTGATTGTACGCACGAGTGTGTGGTTTTATTCGACGATGCTGAAAGCATTTAGTGGTTATGTTAGACTTACTTTTGTTGTTTTTTGTAGAACTAGGTGCTGCCTGTGGCTTCGTCCGTGTGATAGTAGATAATTATCCCAAGGGAACACACTCACACAAGGTAGAACCAAGGTCGCCGATATAACCCGAAGAATCGCCAACCTAAAGTGGCAGTTGGCAAGGCACATTGCTCGTAGAACGGATGGTCGATGGGGCCGAAAGGTTCTAAAATCGAAACGACCGCGCACGGAAAACGCAGCGTTGGAAGGCCTCGCACAAAGTGGATCGACGACCTGGCGAGAGTTGCGGGAATGCGGTGGATGCGAGACTCAGAAGATCGGTCGTTGTGGCGGCGCTTGGGGGAGGCCTATGTCCAACAGTGGACGTCTTTCGGCTGGAATGATGATGATGATGAACACACTCTCGGGATAAAAAGAATCATATGTGCTATTCCAGGTCATGGTGTACCCGTGATACAGGTACCTTCAGCACTTTGAACGTGAAGGAGTAACGAACTTACACACAAACTTTTGCTTTTGTAATATTAGTGTGATAGCTTCATCCCGTGACTTCGCTTCCTTAGCCTATAGTATATACCATTACTACTCTAACGATAGAGTTGCTTTCTTATTGAAATAATCTTCATCGTTAATCAGTAGATATTTCCATATGCTTATTAATTCTACCTCTTTACATGCCTACAAATAGTTTAGAAAAGTCAGGATTTTATATAATAATATAAAATTCACACCTATCACACAACGCCGTCTAGTCCCAAGTTAAGCAGGGCTTGTGTTATGAGTACTGGACAACTGATAAACATACTTATATATTATAGATAAATTACACCCAGACACAGAATAAATGATTGTGCTCATCACACAAACATTTGTCCTGGGTGGGTATCGAACCCACGACCTCCGGCATGTCAGGGCAACAAGCCAGTCAGATATGGATCCTCTTCACATAATTTGAATTGAATAAGCAGTGCAGAATGTTGTAAAACTTTAGGAGTCATATAAGTAATAATAAAAAAATTGGTCAAATCTCAAAATGAGAGTATGGAGAGGGCTATGCTCGGAGTTTCCTTGCGTGAGCGAATCAGAAAATAAGATTATCGCAGAAGAACCAAAGTTATAGACTTACGATTAGCCCGAAGAATCACCAAACTTAAGTGGTAATGGGCAAGGCATATTGCTTGCAGAACAGATAATCTTAGGGCGAAAAGGTTCTGGAGAGGTAACCGTATACAAGAAGACACCGAAGACGCAGTGTTGGAAGACCTCCCACAAGGTTGACCGATGACCTGGTGACGGCTAGGGGAATCGGGAAGCAAGATGTAGAGGACCAGTTGCTGTAGCGACGCTTGGTAAAGGCCTGTAACCAGTAGTGGACGTCTTTCAAAATGATGATGATCTCTAAGTGTATAGCTGTAAACTTTTCCATTCGTTTTCAAACAGCTTCCTAAGTTCCGTTTGATGTTTATTAGTGTCAACACTAACGATAAGCCTAACACAGTTTTCCTATCAAATACAGATACATTACCATCTTTAAAATATCCTAATATGGTATCTAGATTAATACTCCCACTATAAGTAGAAGGAAGTGGACTGATTTGAGAATTAACCGCCATTTATGTTATCTGCCCACACTAAAACTTATATGGTATTCGTGTTACGATTTTTGTCAGGAAAAAATGGCGGTCCATTTACGTATCGGTGTAATCTAACATCATTTACAATTCCTAGGAGTGTGTGAAGTAAAACATATTTTTAGGGTTCCGTACCCAAAGGATAAATGGGATCCTATTATTAAGATTCCGCTGTCCATCCGTCTGTCTGACTGTCCGGCTGTCACCAAGCTGTATCTCATGAACCATGATAGACAGACAGATTAAATTTTTACAAATAAGTAATGTGTTTCTGTTGCCGTTATAACAATAAATATTAAAAAACAAAATAAAATAAATATTTATGGGGCTCCCATATAACAAAAAACACGTTTGAGCTTGAAGGAATTTCATGCTCAAACGACTGAACGGATTGCTATCTTACTTTAGAGGGATACGGAACAGGGCATAAACTCCTACATACCTCCGTTGAAAAGAGAGGATCCTCCGACCAAACACGTATTGTGTCTGGCCCGGACAACTGCCCGATAGTTGATTAAGGACTGTCGTATATGTTCTAATCTTGCAGAGAATTTTAATACGGCGACGCAAAATTTAGAATTTTAGTTCATAGGTTTCACAAACCGCCGGGATCCCGATCTCGATTTCCGGGCATAGTAGGCGCGGGCTTGCGGACGGCGAGCAATGGGTAGCTCGCCGTCCGACCGTCCGGTAATCATCCGGACCAAGCCTAAGTCGTCGACGGCGCGTGCTGTTCCACGCGCGCCTCAAGGAGATGTCAGCAACTGTAGGGGCCCAGCAGGGTCGAAGCCTACTGGGTCCAAGGGTCTGATTCTGAAAGGAAGACTCAGCTCTGGTACGAAAAGAAACGAAGGAACAGAAGTGGGTTTTTAGTCAGTAAAAGTCTGACACTATCTCCCGCTCCGCCCAAGGGCGGGGGATGTCATTAAATGACTTTTCCCAACAAAAAAAAATGTGGTGACAAAGATGTTGTTACATAGGTAGCCATATATAGGACTTATTATTATAAATAGCATAAACTGTCCCACTGCGGGGCAAAGGCCTCCATTCCTTCTATTGTTCCCGGCTCTGGGCCATTTGCCAATTTATAAGGAAGACACCTAACTCGCCTTGCCATCTCCTTTGTGGAATATAGAGACCTCGTCTCGCGATTTCAGGACACAAATTTTGACTTTTACGGGCCAATCGCTTGATCGGCATGCGGTAGACATAACCAGTTCAGTCCACTTAAGGGAGATGCTCAAAAGCTAGAAGGTCCTGGCGCATTCACCTTAAGCTGGGCAATCTTTCGAGCTATGTTAACGACCTGTGTTTTGAAGTACAGTATGGTGTTTCGAACGCATACTATCCATATATTAATGTAGCAAAGTTAAAATTAATATCTTTATCTTTTCTGAGACGACGGGTTTTCTTATCTTTTCAATTTAGCACTTTTCCGGCCTCCAGTGGAGGTGCGCTCTTAACATAGCCAAGATAAACATCTTATCTACGAGTTTTATAAATCTTTGACGTCATTCTGGATTTTTTGAGTTTTGACTATAATATGAAGAGATCTTCCGTATGTCGCTTTGTTACATACAATAATACGCTTTCATTGTATTTTGTAATTAAATATTTTTTATAAAAACGTATACGTGTACAGTAGTGATGCAACGGACATGTCTTAACGAAAGCGGAAACGGAAACAGATGTCTAAAGAAATTTTTTGCAGAAACGGATGTGGAAGCGGAAGCGGAAGTGAAAAAGTTTGCGGAACTTCTGCAGAAACGGAAGTGGAAGCAGAGTTCTGTTGCAACACTAGTGTACAGCTACTAAGATTCCGTTATTCTTAGAAGGATTCGCTTCGTCTTCTAAATAACACGGGACAAGGGCAGGAAGATGATGAGATGATGATGATTCGCTTCGTCTTCTTATCGAATTGCAGGCTATGTCTACTGCAGCATCACCACGCATATTAACAAAGTGCTGGTGAATGGGCACTTGGGGTGATCCAAAGTCTAGCTCATGCTGAATAAGAGCACCGTACTAACATTGAGTATTCGCTTTCTTTGCACGATTTAATATGGATTAATTATTCTGCTCAGAAATAAAAGACTTTAATACTGCATTGTAAAACACATGTCTACTTCTGCAATGCTGTATTAAAATACATTTATAGCATTTTTTTAAATCTGACTTTTCATAGACTTTTGCCTTTCCACAGAAAATTAAGTAAATATTTAACGCCAAGATAGCATAGCATAGTCAGCCTTATAATGTTCCCACTGTTGGGACTCAGACCTCCTCTCTAGGAGAGGGAATGGGCCGTAATCCACCACGCGGGTCCAGTGCGGGTTGGTGGATGTCACATGTATTAGACATGTGTTTTAACATGTCTACTTCTGCAATGCTGTATTAAAATACATTTATAGCATTTTTTTAAATCTGACTTTTCATAGACTTTTGCCTTTCCACACAAAATTAAGTAAATATTTAACGACAAGATAGCATAGCATAGTCAGCCTTATAATGTTCCCACTGTTGGGACTCAGACCTCCTCTCTAGGAGAGGGAAGGAGCCGTAATCCACCACAAGGGCCCAGTGCGGGTTGGTGGGTGTCACATGTATTCGAATTTTTGGTTCTAGGACACGACGGTTTTCTCACGATGTTTTCCTTCACCGTTTAACGAAAAGTTATTTTGACATTACTTTTGCATCAACTTAATTAAAGTTTAACTAAAAGCGTGGACCTGCTCGTGCGACGCTAATCAAGATTTACAGTCTTGTTTACTCTTATTCTGGTTTTATAACTATGTTTTATACATACAGGATACCAAACATGATCTGAATTAGTCAATTAGAAAAAAATTCGCACAAGTTTTACGAGTTTTGGCTGGAAATGTTCAGGTAAGCCTGAGGTACCTATGAGTAAAGAAGGCTGGGTAAAGGAGTTGCCAAAATATAGGTTGTTTTTTTAAGGTGGCAAATCTCTAAAATCTAATAACTTATTATTTATTTCTTATATTTTTTTTTAAACATTCTAGAAAGAAACTAAATCTGAAACACATACATACAATAGGCAACCTTATCGTATTCCGTGATCTCTTCCAGGCAACCTGCACCCCTAGGCAAGTTGATAATCTGCAATCGTTAACGCTAGTCGAAAACTAATACAATGTATAGGAATGACATCATCTCAACGTTAAGTCACTTGGTCAGAACCAACGAATAGAAAATTCGTGGCCAAGTTCACATCGTTTAAAATTATAGAATGGATTTTTATCGATTCTACAATGTTCAACGCTACATCCTTTGTTATCGTAGAAAGACATTGTAGAACGAGTGGCCAACTCAGGTGCGTCAACATGGCTACCAACTTATCGTTTTCTACAATTGCTGACATCGAGCCATTACCAATTGGAGAACGGAATTCGACACGAAACGGTTGTAACTTGGCAAGGCGGGCTGGAATGGACAACGAGTAACTTAGTCACCATTAACGATTGCATCACTGCTTATCATCAGGTGGGATCGCAGTCAAGCACTAGTTTATCTATATATATAAAAGGAGAAACTGATTGACTGACATATCAACGCACAGCCGAAAATACTGGGACTAGGAGCGTGAAATTTTGCACAAGGTTCCCTTTTATGTCGTAGGCGAGCACTAAGAGATTTTCTAAAATTCCCCCCTAAGGGGATGAGAAATCAATTTTCACGCGGGCGAAGCCGCTGGCAGAAGCTAGTATGATTATAAAAGAAAACTTCTCCCACACTCGGGGTGGAGCGAAAGGGAGTGTTAGAATTTAATTGACTCATGTATCTGTGTTCCTTGAAGTTATGTTGTTGTTGTATGTGTCCCTTTGCGTTTTAGGGTTACAGTAACTCTTTCGAACAATACGCTAGCTCTGGTAAAGATGTAGGACCTGTACCATTACATTTAAAGTAAGATTGTTTCATTCTTATTTCCAGTGTGGGTAAGAGATGGCGCTAGACAACCTGTATAGCTCTGTCTCTTACCCACACTGAAATAAGAAAAACAGTCTTACTTTGAACGTCATGGTAACCCCCAGGTCTTTAGTTCTGATTTCGGTACACGTACCAAATTCTTAGTAATAGTTCAGGCACGCTCAGAGTAACTGTATTGTATTTCTGTACGTTTTTATTTTTTTGTGTGGTTACCTATTCCCTGCGTCGAATAAATGCTATTCTATGTTATTCTTTTTCTTAGATGTAATAAATGTTTGTAGGTATGTTATTTTTCAAACATAGTTCGTATTGTATTTGCAGGCCTGTTGGTCTAGTGGTTAGTGGCCCTGACTGCTATGCCGAATGTCGTCGGTTCGATTCCCAGCCAGGACAGATGTTTGTGTGATGAACACGATCATTTGTTCTATGTCTGGCGTAATTTATCTATAATATGTATGTATTTTGAAATATTTAAGTATGTTTATCAGTTGTCTAGTACTCATAACACAAGCTCTGCTTAGCTTGGGACTAGACGGCGTTGTGTGATAGTTGTGTGAATATTATTATATTATTATCATAAATTAAGACTATAGTCGATTGACAAATATACTAAAAAGCTGACTTACCATATAACTTGAGGTATTCGCGATTATAGTACCGATTTGATTCCGTCCAATAGTTACCGTTTACCCCTTTCATTCACACAGGTCGGTTACACCACAACCGATCAAGCTGCAATCGAACACGTTATAAGCTGGGACATGAGTCAATGAGTCATTAATGTGAAGCGATGAGGTAACAACTTGTCAGTGCTACTAACACTTACTTACCTACCATGTGGCAATATCCCGGCCAGTATATACCGGCACTTACCTACTAGTTCTGAGATAACGAGGACCAGTGTGTTACACAGTTTATAGGTCCAAGTTTTAAACGTAGCTTGGTAACTTGTGGCATCGGCCCAGAGTGGGAGGAGTTACTTGATTTTCCGCCTAAAACTTTATCTTACCATTTTTTTAAATATAATTATACATTTGACATAAATTTTTATTATATTAAATATTACATTTTTTACACTGTTGTTTATGTATTTTCTTTTATGTTAGAGTATCTTGTTACTCCTTCATGCTCAAACGCTTGAACGGATTTTTATGAAATTTGGCACTTGGGTAGATCAAGTCTTGAAATAAATTAATCCCGTGAGTTGCTCCCTTAAGATAATTTTTTACTTTCCATCAGAAGCTAATATTTTAATAAAATATATCTATAATGCTATCAAGTATAAATAGGATCGACCCAATATTATTATTTCCTGTCATAGAAATTAACACATCTATCATACCAAATACTAGTAAAATATATAAATTTATGATATAACAGTACAAATAGGTAGGAAACTGAAGTAGACTGTCACTTTATAAACTTATCGGCTTCATTATCGTTAGATATGAACATAATATCGATATAATTTACTCTCAAAAGCTGTGTGGAATATATTGTTCCTGTATGGCTAACATTATCAAGTTTATAGAGGTACTTGAAAATAGGTTCTGATATTATATTTTGTGTTATACATGGTAAAGGTTTAGTATAATAGTAGATTATGTGACTAGGGGATAAAGCAGTCGCTGGCGGCATATTGAATACCGAACGATACGAAGGTTGCTAAGTTATAATCCCGAACGGCAGTGAGGGATTTATATAATTAATTCCCGAGCATTGCGAGGGAGTTAATATAGTATAATATATTATAGTCTTCCTTTTATATATACACCACTAATTTTTAATTAGTACAAATACTTACTACTACTCAATTTATGGAAATATTGTACAGGCTATTGATTATGAATTAATAAATGATGATCAAAATGGAAAAACACTGCGCGTAGTATTTTCTAGTAGGAATCGTTATGAATGATTGATTCTATTATGAATTTACCAACTATGACAAATTTTCATGGACAATTTTGGAATTTAGTTTTTTTTTACTTTTGACTATAAAAATATGATCAGTAATGGGTACGGATAGAGCCACGTTTTTTACTAAATAAAAAATAGGGGTGTATAGATTCTGTAAATATATATACGTGTTTCGGTCGCAAATCACATTTCAATCAATATACAACTAGACACTGACCTGAGTAACAAACATACTTACATACATACAAACTTCCACCATTATGTAGCTTGGTTGGTTTTCTTTGTTCGAAACACTGACTACCTTATTTCCCTACAAGGTTATATACATACGTTTTCCTCCATTACCAAATTCTATAAGGAAATCTTATGTTAAAACTACAAGGAAAACCCGAGTTGTTTAGCTAACTGTTTTACGTCAAGTTATGGAGTGTTCTCGTCCGATTTAGTTGAGTGTGGGCTGATGATAACTTACGACTTAGTGTTGAGGTCAGGTATGTACCTTCTATATTGTGAGACTATGTTTTTGGGTTCCGATGGTCCTCAGTTTCACCTCAGTTGGCCAAAACGAATAACTTATAGGATTATTTTTAACCAACTTCCAAAAAAAGGAGGCGGTTATCAATACGGTTGTATATTTTTTTTATGTTTGTTACCTCAGAACTCCGTTGTTTATGACCGATTTGAAATTTAAAAAAAAAAAACTTAAAAACACAAACAATCGAAATTACTTAAATTTCGGAAGTTTGTGTTAAATAAGAAACAAACAATACCGAGAAACACCGACTTCCGAAATTAAAGTTATTTTGATCGTTTGAGTGTTTTTTTTTTAATGAAGTTGGTTATTTTTTTTGTAAAAAGTTTTTTTTTTGTTTAAGTAGTCCATCTGTCTGTCTGTTTGGATCTTTTTTCTGAGGAACGCGTGGAAGTTAAAATGAATATCAAAAACTCATTCCTGCTACCCCTTGGAGCTGTGAAAAAATCAAACGTCTAAATCAACGCAATCTAAAGATAAACTGTTTTTACTGCGCATATTTTGACACTCATAAGGAAATCAAAACCTATATTCTGAAATTATCGACCGTTGGCGCGTGCTTGCAGACGGCGAGCAATGGGTAGCTTGCCGTCCGAACGTCCGGTAACCGTCCGGACCGAGCCCAAGTCGTCAACGGCGCGTACTGTTCTACGCGCGCCTCAAGGAGATGTCAGCAAACCGTAGGGGCCCAGCAGAATCGAAGCCTACTCGGGCCAAGGATCTGCTTCTGAAAGGAAGACTCGACCCTGGTATGAAAAGCAACGAAGGAACAGTGGTGGGTTTTTAGTTAGTAAAAGTCTAACACACCCTCGCGCTCCGCCCACCCAAGAGCGGGGGATGTCATTGGATGACTCTCTCACCGAAAAACAAAATCCTGAAATTTGACAAGAAGCAAGGTCTCGAAGCACAAGTACAGGAAATGTCTGAAAATCGTATTACATTACAAAATAATAATTTTTAGGGGATTCGGAAAATTCTTCGAGACTCGATTCGGGAAACGAAATTCTTTCTTAAGTTTGTACAAAGCCTTGCCTAGAGTCCGACTCACACCGGTTTTGGTTTTCCTCACCGGCCTCCACACCTTCCATCTGGATTACTTATCATTTAATGATATTGGTAGTCATTTTGTTTACTACGGTTTCGAATTTAAATGTACGTGTTTTGATTACAATTTGCACTAAATGGAACTGATTTTTATTTTTTGACTTTAAAATTTATTTTTCTCAGTTACGTGTAGGTAGGTACTAATTTTTGAGAGGACATCGAAGAATCAGAATTGAACAGTACATTCTGCCTGACTTACCTTTTCCGTAACATGTTGGAGCCGGGTTTCAGAATAATCAGTATTTTAACAATCCATGTTATTACTAAACTAGAAACAAGTAAAACGTTTATAAAAAGAGCCGTCAGTTCCTAAAATCTGTGTATACAGGGAGTCGTAGCCGTCGTAGGGCGATCCTCGTGGGCTTGCGGACGACGAGCAATGGGTAGCTTGCCGTCCGTACGTCCGGTAACCGTCCGGACCTAGCCCAAGTCGTCAACGGCGCGCGCCTCAAGGAGATGTCAGCAAACCGTAGGGGCCCAGCAGAGTCGAAGCCTACTGGGGCCAAGGATCTGCTTCTGAAAGGAAGACTCGACCCTGGTATGAAAAGCAACGAAGGAACAGTGGTGGGTTTTTAGTCAGTAAAAGTCTAACACACCCTCGCGCTCCGCCCACCCAAGAGCGGGGGATGTCATTGGATGACTCTCCCACCGAAAAACAAAATCCTGAAATTTGAAAAGAAGCAAGGTCTCGAAGCACAGGTACAGGAAATGTCTGAAAATCGTATTACATTACAAAATAATTATTTTTAGGGGATTCGGAAAATTCTTAGAGACTCGATTCGGGAAACGAAATTCTTTCTTAAGTTTGCACGAAGCCTTAACCTAGAGTCAGACTCACACCGGTTTTGGTTTTCCTCACCGGCCTCCACCTTCCATCTGGATTACTTATCATTTAATGATATTGGTAGTCATTTTGTTTACTATGGTTTCGAATTTAAATGTACGTGTTTTACAATTTGCACTAAATGGAACAGATTTTTATTTTTTGACTTAAAATTTATTTTTCTCAATAACGTGTAGGTAGGTACTAATTTTTGAGAGAACATCGAAGAATCAGAATTAAACAGTACATTCTGCCTGACTTACCTTTTCCGTAACATGTTGGAGCCGGGTTTCAGAATAATCAGTATTTTAACAATCCATGTTATTACTAAACTAGAAACAAGTAAAACGTTTATAAAAAGAGCCGTCAGTTCCTAAAATCTGTGTATACAGGGAGTCGTAGCCGTCGTAGGGCGATCCTCGTGGGCTTGCGGACGACGAGCAATGGTTGGTTTGTCGTCCAGCCGTTCGGTAAGAACCGATCCCATCCTCAGCCTGTAGGAGATGTTAGCAAAACCGTAGAGGCCCAGTATGAGCGTTGCTCGCTAGGGCCACGGAAATTTTTAAAGAGATACCATGGTACTGAAACGCAAAGGGCAACTAAAAGACACAAATGGGTTTTAGTCAGTAAAAGTCTAACACACCCTCTCCTTCGATCTTAGAGCGCGAGAACTCATTGGATGATTTTCAACGTCAAAAAAAGATAAAGCTAGTATGACTACTCCACACGCTTGAAATACATAGGTAACCAAAAATCTAATACAAATACAACACGTTCACACACACATACATAGCCAAACATACCTAAAACATGCGCCATCTTGAAAACCAGTTCGAGAAAAGAACGTTAGCTGCAACGAAATTCAAATTCAAATCGAACGTTATTCGCACTTGCCGAAACGCATGACCTTCTCACAAATGCTGTGATACTGACGGAGTCGATGAACTTAGTTGATGCAGATGCGTTGCCGTTCACATGTAGCGTTACAACCTCCCACGTGAGAGGGCGTAAGGCAATAGAGGGCGCGGGAGCGGGGAGGATAGCTGCAGCGTTTTCCGGGAATAATCTGGCATTCCTAACTAACAGTCAGAGCATGAATGTCCCAAGGTTGGTGGTGAAGGAATGGGTGGAATGTATCACCACTCAAAAGGAACGATTCTCTACTATCACTAGAGGAACCGTCCACCATGTTCCTTGGTCTTCCAAATTTTTAATCATCTTTTATGCGAGCCAGAGACCCTACCACGATGATAAGAGTAACGAGATCCATTTGTCGACCTTAACTGAACTGTTAAAGGTATGGAGTTATATAGGATGTATTAATAGCTCTGTAGTGACTTAATGTAGGTATTGGGTTAGGTGCAGTGTAAGAAAGAAAGTTTATTATACACAGAATCACAGCTCACAAGAATTCCACTAGAGTAGGACTGGTATAAATAAGAAGATGGCAGAACACACAGAAATGACGTAGAAATACAATGGATTCTAGCGCGGCGAATTATCTCACAGACAGATTACGTTTATATGTTTACGAACAATAACTAATAATTTGCCATAATGACAAAATGAGAATGACAATGTGTTGTTCGTTCACGAAAGAGTTTATATAAAAGAGGTTTTTAAAAATAAGTTTGTATACTTTGAATTATGGAACACTCTCTCTTTCTCTTGACATTTTTGCACGTCATGGTAAAGCTCCAAGTCAATGAAGCTATTCCTTATCTAGCATAGCAAAGTCGGCCTTATAATTTTCCCACTGCGGGGACTCTGGCCTTCTCTCTACGAGAGGGAGTCTTTTTATAGTCCCGTCGTTAATTACTACACTTGACCGTGCGATCTATGATCAATCGACACAGTCTCTCACCAATTCAAGAAAATTTTAGAATTTTATAGGATCCTGTGCTCAGCGAAGATAGATGTCTCTGGACTAAGTTTTTTTTTTTTAATTATATAAACCAGTGCTTGACTGCAATCCCACCTGATGTTAAGCAGTGATGCAATCGTTGATGGTAAATCGGACTAGTTTATTAAGCGAGTCTATTCACTCTTGAAGATACCTAAATTATAATCGGACAGAAAGACCGCAGCAGGCAAATTGTTTCAATCTTTTGATGTACGCGGTAAAAACGATGAGGTGAAACGCTTAGTCCGGACCGTAGAGGTATTAACAACGTAACAATGGACTCCCGCCGTTAGTTGCACCCTGCATCATAATAATTTTCTTCAAAAAGTTTTGTAACTTCTCATTGCTTGCTAAACTGCTTTTCCGTTTATTCTTCAACTTTCACGTTACAAACATTTACACCACTGAATCTTACCATTTGCACCACACGCCCATAAGAAATCCGCCTACACGAGTGGCTCTCGAACTAAATTCGAGGTGATTTGAGCAGTTTTTGTTGTATTTAAATTGGGTGCGGCGTATGAGCTCGCTCGCCAATACGAGAGCCTTATTCAATGATGGCGTCTTTTTGTTCGGCCGAATGTGTATTTTTTTTTACGATTAGAAAAAGGATGGATAGCAGTTAGTGTTGGCATGATTTTGCGTATGTCCTTTGTTCAAGTGAACTGTGTCTAACGTTTTTGCGTCACTTAAGGAAATTACTGCGGATTTAGGAGGCGTTTCTTGATTTTAGTTTTACTGAATATGTTGTTAATTTTCATCATATTATAAGCACATATTTTTAAAGTTTTTTCATCGATAAACTAAGATACAAATTGTCTATTGCTTTGTTCGCATTTAAACACAAGTCTCATTCCCATCAGTCATGGGCACACCATAAATATGGTGGTAAGTCCTCTCTTTGAAGAGTGGCTGGAAAAACGTCACCCCATTTCCCCATTTCCAGCCACCCTAGGCGTGGGCTTGCGGCCGTCCGGTAACCGTCCAAATCGAGCTCGAGTCATCGACGGCGTGGCGAGCCCAGTAGTGTCGAAGCCAACTGGGGCCATGGGTTGTGTGAAACAGAACCCCGGGATCCTGGAACGAAGGCAAAGAAGGAAGGAAGTTCGAGCGCTTGTTAACACTGTTACCTTAGAGTTCCAGTGGCTTACAAACATTAAAAGTTTGTGTTTCCTGATGGCTACAACCTGAAGATCTTCAAATGTAGAGTGAATAGGTTACTTCAAGGTAAGTGTGTTGCATCGTCAACCGCATCGTCGCTTTCCATTAGGTGATATAGCGGTATAGTGCGTACCAATCATCAAAAGAAAAAAATAAGTATCAAGAGCCCCTACCTTGTGACAAGTCTAAAATTTACTACTTTAAAGTATTTAAAGTAAATACATATAGTATAGGATCTGGATTAGTTACCATTATCCCTTTACACAATTTTATGACGTCATATATCGAGGTGGGTTCCTAAGACTTTAATCGCCACTACACGTAGATAATGGCGTCGTCAAACTTTAGAATGATCTGTTTTAGCCTAAGCTCTTGTTTTTACAAACGTAATTAAATACATACGATCAAAAAACTAATTATCTCAGCTTGAGACTAGACAGCGTTGTGTGATAGTTGTGGAATAAAAAAATAAAAAAATCCTAGTTTACATAACATTCCGAAGGCCGATTGTTTTTATACCCGTTCAGTGTCTCAATTATAGGATGAACCTCAAGAGGCGGAAATATAATAACCTTGTTGGTAGTTATATTTTCAAGCCGTTGATGAGTGTTCACAAATCATTTAAAGAACTTTCAAAACGCCTTGTTGACACTTCGCGTGACCCAAGGGCTAGCTTTTACTTCGGACAAAGGATAAGTATTGCCATTCAGCGAGGCAATGCCGCCAGTCTTTTGGGTCCCACACAAACTCCTCCACATCGCTGTCGACTACATTACCAGTCGACAGCGATGTGGAGGAGTTTTGCGACGCCGTAGATTAGATTACTTTTTTTACTACTTTAGGGCTTTTATTTTTATTTTGTAAGTTAGTTTTAATTATGTTAAGATTAGATTTAAGTTTCTGTTAAATGAATATTTTATAAATAAAAAAAAAACGTTTAAAAAAATTATAGGATGATGTTTCACATCAGCTTCACAAATAAACTGGAAAGGTGACTTACGCCACATTCAAATACGAGTTGGTTTCAAGCTTATCTCAGCCGAAAACAACACAGCACTTTTAGATAAGTGAAACAAAATATTGGCAAAACAAACCTTCAGTAGGCTGAAGGCTTATACAGCGAAAAAAAGTTGTAGCATTGTCCCTAGCGGATAAAACTAACCACGAGTACTGGCCTGTGGGAATACAAGCTAAGATTGGATTCAGATCGAGGAACTATTACAAACAACGGCAACAGTTCTTTATATTTCCTCCTCTGCCCGATACAATCTCTCTTTGACGACATTTTGCAGAAAAGAAAAAGCTTGCAAGATGGTTCGCTTTTTAGGGTTCCGTACCTAAAGGGTAAAAACGGGGCTTTACTCTCTCTTTGTTACTAAAACTCTACTGTTCGTCGGTTTATCTGTCACTTAGCTGTATCTCATGCACCGTTATAGTTAGACAGTTGAAATTTTCACAGATGATGTATTTCTGTGGTCGCTATAATAAAAAAAAAGAATATAATAAACATTTAAGCGGGGCTCTCATACAAGAACGTGATTTGTTTATCATTTTTTGCTCGATATTAATAATGGCAATGGTAGACGCTTGAAATATCTACGGTATTTTTATTTGTATGTTCACTTTAAAAATAAATAATTAAAATAAATATTTAAGGGAGGGAAGAATTTTTCATACAACAAACGTGATTTTTTTGCCTATTTATAGTAGTCTAATGTTGTGTAAATGGTACGGAACCCTTCGAGCATGAGTCCAACTTGTCGGGTTTTTATTTTTCTTTACGAATACAATCGAGAAGTGAAATTTTCGCATTCTCACTGGCTGGTTGTAAAATCGCGATGACGTCACGATGCAGCGATTTTTTTTTATAAATTCACATTTCGAACCAATGCGATTTCGAATGTGATCATTCCACGTTGTTTCTCGGAAATATTTGAAATATTTTTGTAGTTCAATAAATTCAATTTTCGTTGCGATTCTTATGTTTGCGAATGTTTTAAAATCTTTTGATATTTTGTTAGGGTTAGATGTTGAATTTGAATTTCAACAAAGGAGATCGGGATGGCTTGTCTTTGTGTCTTTCTTAGGAATTTGTAAGATTTGGCGCAGAGCCGGGAACCATTGAAAAAATGGATGAAAACTTTTTATTTTCAAAAGGATTGTACAGACTCGCTTTTCATCTTATGTACTATCTGTGTGCTTTTGCAGAGTAAAGTCGTATGACGACAACACTGCCACAGTCTACTTAAAAATAAAATCTTAACAGCAGGACAAAGCAACTGCTCTGTCATCATCATTTTCCTGATCATGTTCCGTGTGATTTGAGGTCAGTGCAACGCATTTTTGTCTTCCATTCTGTCTTATTGCCCGTCACACAATCACTAACTCTCTTTTCTTTCATAGCACTTCTCACACAAGCCATCCATCTTTACTTTAGCCTTCCTCTCCCTTTCTATCCATCCACATGTATACTCATTATTCTTTTAGTAACATGCGCTTCATCCATCCTCATCACATAACCATACTGAGCAGTCTTCGGTCCACCTAGTGGGAGGCCTACCAACGCTGCGTCTTCCAGAAAGTTTCGGCCTTATCGATCAACTGTTTTGCGAGCAATGTGCTCTGTCCACTGCCACTTAAGTTTCGCAATTTTTAATAAAAGTGACAGCCAGTGAAAGTGAGTGGTCGAGAGCATTTCAAATATGCCTATGGTAGACAAAACTGACAATCAGCGCTACCTATTAGAAAGAAAGAAGTAAGAAAATACATTTATTTATAACACTCGGATACATATAATGTAGAATTTAATAAAAAAATTATATGTGTTTAAGACTATAGTCGATTCGAATCGAAGTCGAAAAAATTTATAATGTGTCCCACCAAATAGGTCCAGTTCAGCAGAACACCATTCAACTCTTTATAACTATGATATTTGACGCGCGTAAATCGCTATAGATGTGAATTTACATTTTAATTACAACATACTCTGTGCCTCACTCGCCTATTCCAAAACTATGTCTGTCAATCTGACATTTCTGAAGCCAAGTGTTGAACCACTGTATGTTAATACACTGTGACACTACACATTTTTCCGCTCCAAATAAGCACTTTACGACAGGTTACATAAGTGTTACAAAAGAAATGTTTCTCATACAATGGGCGGGCGACGTCGCGCGATGGTGTATGTATGTAGTCTGCGTTGACACGTCTTCATTGTTTCTGTAGGTAAAGGTCAGGGAACGGCAATCATTCAGCTGATCTTTTGTTGGTCTACACTTTCTAGGTACATGTTAGTGGGAAATAAATTTATGTTTTTAACCGACTTCAGAAAAAGAGGAGGTTTTCAATTACGTTGTATTTTTTTTTAATTTTGTTACCTCAGAACCCCGTCATTTATGGATCGAATTGCATGTTTTTTTTTGTTTTTAGAAGTGGACCTAAGCTGACGGTGGTATTTGCGGGTACTTTCCTAATAGAATCTTCTTTTTAACCTCTTTCTGCATACGAAACCATTTATAGCTTCTTATAGTTTTAAATTTTATTACTATTCAATAAAATATAATAATATGTATTTTTTGCTCCATTTTTCTAAAAGAGGAATTTAAAAAAATATTCTTTATACTTCTCACATACGTCTGTACAACTTGAGTGACCTTGAAAAACACCTAATTGTCGTTTAGTACACACGGGTGTACGAAATTTATTCGGTCAAAAATTTTGGTCTCTATATCTTCGTTTTTCCTAGAAAAATCCAGGAAAAGTTTTTTTTAAATTATATTTTTGTGATTTTACGTAAAAACGCGCAATTACATAATAATAATAGCATATACGCGCGAGGACTTCCTTGATTTATGTAGTAAGGGGCTAGCTGTGGTCAGATGTGCCCGAATAGGTGTTGCACAGAGGGGGGGTCCCGGAGTGGTCTTTAACACTTTAACCGCTTGTGTCAAATTAATCCGACGAGTATTTTCGTGTCTTATTCGCCAGATTTTGCGACTAGGCCCTCCATCTCGTTTAGCTCTTCAATCCCCATAGGTGACAGAAGAGCTGACAAGATGGAGTATTTGGTCGTGGATGTCCGACCCTGGCAGACGGATATATCCGCCGTAGGCGCTTAAGAGGTCACGCAGTTTCTTCCACGCGTGAATGTTGAGCACTAGGGAGGTTTTAATGAGGCAAACATCTCAAATTCTCTGGTCTTTTCCCAAAAAGTCCAGGCGCTTTTTGAAAATTTTAACCTGAACACAAAATAGTTTGTTGTTTAGAAAAAGTACTGAACCGGCCCTGATGAAGTATTAGGTGCTCTAAGTAAACAAGTAACATTCTACCAGCAATAGCTATCATCGAAATGCTACAATGTTTGGGTCTGTTCAAGTGATACGCCTGGATACGCCGAAGCTCATGTCAATTCTCCAAAGAATCTGGAAACCCTGTTTGACGTGCTGGAAACATTACAGCTTCCTGGCTGATAAGTATTTTCTCTGCATGACGTCAATAAGTCGATGACCGTGTAAGTCTTAGGACACAGAATTTGTGCACTGTTTCTGCGGTAGACTTTGCTGAGCTATTGGTAGAACACAAAGGTCTTGAAGGATTTTGTAAGTAAGAGACCTCTCATCAATACCAAACACTCAAAGTTATTACGTCATAATTCGGCGTTCGACATTCAAAATCACAAAATCCAATCTACCTCCACAATAACGAGAAAGTTCAAAACAAATACGTAGGCCAGTCGTGCCAATAGGATCGGATAGATGAGTCATGTGTCACGGCGGAGTCACGGAGTTAGCCGAGTCGTCACGAGCGCGACCCGACTCCCCCGCCCTCTATTGTCTGTGTAGAAAGTCGGAATCGAACAAAACACCGGTGTAGCACTGTTTCTGATGTGGTATTGTAACGTTTTGTTCTGAAAGTTGGTTTTGTTTCAAAGGGAGGATTGATGCGGTTTGTTGTAGTTCACGAATGCATCGTGGTAAATATAATTTACCAGGTTCTGCCAGCGGTTTCGCCCGCGTAAGTAGGTTACTCCATATAAACTTCCAACCCCCGTTTTACGCACTTAAAGGTGGAGTTTTGTAAAATCCGTTCTTAGCGGATGTCTACACCCTATAAGGAACCTACCTGCCAAATTTTAAGTTTGTAGGTGTTATAGTTTCTGAGATTTCGTGATTTATCAGTGAGTGGTATTTCGCTTTTATATATAAGAGCGGTCCTTGTATTGACGAGAGGCCTATGTCCAGAAGTCGTAGGATTTATTTTGGTTTAAAACATGATGCTCCTAGTTAAGCCGGTGCCAGCCTTAGTACCTCCTACATTGCTGATCAATCCTCTTATGAATACGTGATAGTCAAGTAATCTAGTCATCATAAATATAACTTCTCTCGCTCGGGGTGTCAAACTTTGACTAACTAAAACCCATTTGTGTTACTTCAGTTGCCCTTTATTTGCGTTTCAGGGCCGCGGTGATTGTTTCGAACATGGTTTCGAACAATCCGGTAGAAGTCTCCTGCCTACAATTATAGAAGTGGCTAACAAAAATATTGCCTACCGTCTGAGGTAGTCAGCTACAATTCGAAGATAAGAAAGAACTACACATATCCATCCATCTGCTTGTAATGGTGCGTTTACATGTGGGCCCAGCCTCGGCCAATCGCCATTGTTTAAACGGGGTTTCCCCGTTTATTTAATGGCTAGGGACGACGATTGGCCGAGGCTTGGTCCACGTGTAAACGGGGCATAAAGATCAGTACAAAAAAAGCAAAGATGACTGATATTCTACCTACAACGCTAGAAGCGCCATCTAGCAATAACTTAGCTAACAGACCCCATTCTGCACCCCAAAGTTACGAAAAAGACACATATTTTATGTACCACTAACTCAGATTTTTCCTCTAGCAAGAATTTGACATAAAATGGACGACCGCTCCGGGCGATACATTACGTCATACCGTAGAAATATGCGTTGGTTTTGAGCTACATCGAATAAGAAAAATATGTTTGCGAAGAAAACACGAAAACAAAATGTATTAATGCTTACCTTGCCTCAAGAAATTGTGATTGGGGTATTTGTTTCTTTGTCGTAGGTAAAAAAAGCATGGATCCTGTGAGCGAAAGAGTTTCATTAAAAAATGGAACTCATCGTTGATGACGATCGACGTCTCAGCCGAAACACGTCCACTGTTAGACATATGCCTCCCCCAAGTGTCGCCATAATGACCGGTCCTACGCGTCTCGCATTCATCGGATTCCCGCGACCTTTACCAGGTCATCAGTTCACCTTGTGGGAGGCCTTCCGTCGCTGCGTCTTCCGGTACGTGGTCACCACTCCAGAACTTGAACCTTTTGTCCCCATCGACCATCTGTTCTGTGAGTAATGTGAAAATGGAACTATTAAAAAATATTACTTTGAACTAAACGTTATTCTTTAAATTCAATCGTATTTATAAATTTAAAAGAATATGCGAGTTCCACGCGCGCCTAAAAAATATGTCAGTGAAACCATACCACAGGGGCAGCAGGGCCGATGCCCGCTGGGGCCACGGGGAATTCCGGAAAAGGGCAAATAAAGTGAAAGACATGCCTTCCTTCCCCACCCTAGCGCGGGAGAAGTCATTGGATGATTTACCACTTAAAAAAAAGGGGAAAATTACGGACCCGAGCGTGGCGATGTCCTCGCTAGCTGGCATTCTGGTATTGAACTCATTTTTGGTTTATGTTGTTTTTAGTTTCTATGAGTATTTGAAGTCAAGAAAATGGTATTCGCGGAAATTGGACATTCCATTTTTTTTGATCTTCGTCAAAATTATTGCTTCAAAATTCATCTAATTCTGACTATACCATATGAGAGACTAATAAAAAAAGAAAAAAAGTAGGGATAAAAAGAATAGATATAAAGTAAGATATGTTAAAAAAAATGTGTTGCATATTATACATCAATTTTTATGGGCTATTTTGTTTTTATTGAAATCAGGAATTCTTGCAGTTTCAGTTAAATCCCTTTCCCCACCCTCCTCACATATCCTTCCCCAGAACTGCTTGTGGCGCTGATGCTCATCCGCCACATTAATATAAAATTATGAGTCGTGACTTCAAATATTCTGTCTAGGAAATTGTGGTTATGTAATATATTTAATGTTTTAATAATTACAATATTTATTTACTTTTTAGTTTATTTTAGTCCAGTAGGTACTACTTTTGATGCAGTTGGACTTGTGGGTACAAGTCCAACTGCATCAATCGAAGAATATATATCTAAAGTTGCTGTTCCGTTTTGGTTTCTTTATTAATGACCAGCTTCTGCCAGCGGCTTCACCCGCGTGAAAATAGGTTTCTCTATACAAACTTTGGACCCCCGTTTCATCCTATTAGGGTGTGAATTTTGGAAAATCCTCTCTTAGTGCTCGCCTACGTCATAAAAGGAAACCTTGTACAAAATTTCACGTTCCTAGTCCCTGTAGTTTGTGGCTGTGCGTTGATATGTCAGTCAGTCAGTTTCTCCTTTTATATATATAGATTACACACTTTCTCCAACTTACTTTTGAAATTAGCAGAATAATCGACATCAGCTCTACATGTCAATAATAAAAAATAGAATAGAGTTAAATCTTAACAATAAATAAATAGAATAGAATTGTTATAACAATAAATAAATATTTTTTTCCTGATGGCTACTACCCGGGAATCTTTAAGTCAAGAGTGAATAGGTTACTTCGAGGTAAGCGCGCTCCATCGTCGACCGCATCATCACTTTCCATCAGGTGAGAAGTGGTCAAGCGCGAACCTATCAAGAATAAAAAAAGAACACAATATAGTTAACTTTGTAAGAATGTCGGTAGTTAAAAAAATGACTAGAAACTACTTCTTATGTACAGCATAGCATTTAATACAGATGTATGTATAAGAGAAACTAAAGGAAACGGGTTTATAATGGTCTGCTCTTAGTGCCTTATTAAGTGGAATAAGTGCCGACTAGAACTTTAAATGCCAGATAGGAGGAAAGTGTGAGGTCGGCATAGTCTATAGATAGTGCCGATAAGAACAATATAATTTCACACTTCCAATAGCCAAAGACTTAAGGCACTCCACAGAGTGCCTACTGTGATTTTTTTTTTACGTTAAAACGATCGTTTCGATTCTCTTTTCGTTGATCGCCTCGAGTCGGCCACGCCTCTGATTCTTTTGTTCTGATGTGTTCTGATGTCATCTCAACGCTCAGTCACGTAGTCAAAACAAAGGAATAGGAGGCGTGGCCGAATCGAGACGATCAACGGAAAAAGAATCGAAACGAAACGGTTGTAACTTGGCTAGGGGGGGCAGAGAGCCAAACGCGGTAAACGTTTCGATCATACTCTGAGCACAGATAGGCTGCGAAGTTGTTCATAAAATTCGCCGCAGCCCTGGAACGCAAGTCAAGTAATCTGCTTTTTCCATCTACCATCGGATAACCTGACGAACGACTAGTGTCCATCGTCACGTTGTTAACACCTCTATTGTCCAGACTTAGCGTTTCGCCACGTCGTTTATACCGATGGACCGGGAGAGGTAGGCCAAAGAAAATGGATGGATTTTGTGAGGTGTGATATGAAAGAAAAGTGTATTAGTGGTAGCGTGATGGGTGGCAGGAAAGAATGAAAGAAAAAAAAAACATGTTGTGCTGACACCTAATTTAACAGGAAAAGGGAAGAAGGATGTTGATGAATCGTCTTAAAAAAAGTTGTTGCGAGTTGCCCAAAATCGGAAATCAAAGTTGTCCCGTATGTGGAGGGCCTAAGTTCTGTTAGCGCAGTGGCAAGGAAAATCTACGATAGAATAGCTTCGTAAATAGCAATAAGATAATCATTGAGATATGATATCGTAAACGCTGAACAGTAGTGTGCTATTAGTTTATTTTATCTTGAACTAAACATTTGCAAGTGTCTTTAATTTATTGTTAGGAATTTTCTGAAGTGGCTTTTGTTGTGAAAATATTCTAAGAACCGAACCGGACGATTGTTCAATTTTTTAGTGTTCCGTATTCGAAGGGTACCAACGGAAGCCTATTACTAAGCCTCTGCTGTCCGTCCGTCGGTCTGTAACACTATATGTCTGTCATCGGGCTGTCATAAACCGTAAGAGGTAGAGAATTGCACTATTTCTATTGCCACTACAACAACAAATAATAAAATTAAAATAAAGTGAAAAATTAAAGGGGGTTCCTATGCAAGAAATGTTGTTTGGTCGGCGTTTTATTTTGTTTTTGTTTGATTTTAATATTGTAGTACGGAACCCTTCATATGCGAGTCCGACTCACTCTTATTCAGTTTTTTTTTTCTTAATGGTAAATCATTGAGTGACATTGCACATTCTCCATAGAGATCTATAGATTAGAATGTGCAATTAGCATTATTTTTCTGACTGACTGACTTCTTGATATATCATCAGGCGAATGAGTAGGCACGGCTGGGCATCGTTCGGGAAGCTGGGCGGTATTTTTTCGTCTAACATATCACAGTTCCTCAAGACGAAAGTCTATGACCAGTGCGTGTTGCCAGTGATGACATATGGCACTAAAACATGGTCGCTTACAATGAGCCTCATCAGAAGGCTTACAGTCACCCAAAGGGTAATGGAAAGGGCTATGCTCGGAGTTTCTTTACGTGATCGAATTAGAAATGAAGATATTCGCGGAAGAACCAAGGTCGTCGACATAGTCCGAAAAATCGCCAAGCTAAAGTGGCAGGGCACAATGCTCGTAGAACCGATGGTTGTTGAGGCCAAAAGGTTCTAGAGTGGCGACCGCAGCGTTGGTAGGCCTCCCACAAGGTAGACCGATGACCTGGTGAGAGTCGCGGGAAGGCGGTGGATGCGAGACGCACAGGATCGGTCGTTGTGGCGACGCTTGGGGGAAGCCTATGTCTAACAGTGGACATTTTTTGGCTGAAAAGATGATGATGATGATGATGATGAATGAGTACCTAATAAATATAATATTTTATATCGCAGTAAGCGACAAACAAACTGTAGATTTGTCCATCTTGTAAACATAAAATAATATATGATGATATATCTAGTCAATATAAAACTAGTCTATCTACATATTGTATGTAAGAGAAGCAGGTGAAACACCAACTTACTTTTATATGTTTTATTATTGTACCGTGGAAACCGCGTCTGTAATTATGACCAATAAATACAAGCGTCAATATTTCCCTATCAATTGAAAAGATCTAATAAATATTGTGAGAAGTCCATTCATTTGTCTATGTTTTATTTGTTGCAAATGAATTGATTTTAATTGCGTTGGAACTATTACATGGTGTAGTGGAAATGTTGAATCAATATTTTTGCAAATTATCTGGAGATTAGTTCGGGAGAATGGATGACATGGATTGACTATACAAGGTGGAGTTTTGAATAAAAAACAAATTTAGTAGGCAATTATGTTAGTGATTCTCGACCTGAAACCATATTTCTATACATATTAAAGTAGAAACTGACTGACATATCAACGCACAGTCGAAAATACAGGGCCTAGGATTGGAAAATTTTGCACAAGGTTACCTTTTATGACGTAGGCGAGCACTAAGAGAGGATTTTCTAAAATTAATCTTCTAAGGGGATGAAACGGGGGTCCAAAGTCTGTATATAGAAAGCTACTTTTGCACGGGCAACAATAAAATGGGAGGATTTTTTTTCTTAATTTTTAAAGCTCACCGTCCGCTAAGGACCGAGTCTGAGTGACGTCTCAGAGTGTTGACAAACAGCGTTCCTTATTGACTTTGCTCGTCTTCCAGTCGAGAGCTTCCGTCGGAAGCAGTAGTGGTCTAGTAGTAATAGTCCCGACCTACGAATCGTAGTTCGTTGGTTCAATCCCAGTCAGGCACATTTAATAGTTTATTAATATCAAGTACATTATACATGTCTGTTAGAACATTGCTTTGTGTAATTTATTTCATCATCACTGATCTCAAACCAAAACATCGTGAGGAAACCAGCAAGTCCTAGAACCAAAAATTCGAAGACATATGACATTCATTAACACGCAGGGCTCGTGTGGTGGATTAGTCATAGTCATAGTCATAGTAGTCATAGTAATTTATTGGTAAGGGATTCTTACAAGTCATTTAAGAATGTTACATAAAATTTGTCAACAAATGATTAATTACATAACAATGTCAAATAATAAAAAATGTCAAACAAATAAAAGAAATGACAAAGAAAAAAATAATAATAATACTCGAAGTCAAATTACCAAATTAAAATAAAAGTCAAAACATTCCAAATTAGCGTCAAAGTTAAATTAAATTAAATCGTAAATTCGTCAAAAGAATAAAAAGCTTGCTCGATAAGCCATTTTTTCAAACGAGCTTTGAAGCTCCCTATAGTTGGGGCACTAGAAACAGCTACAGGCAGCTGATTATAAACTGTCGGGCTCATAACATGAGTCGTCTTGGAAGATTTGGTGAGCGTTCTGGATACCGTCGATAACTGACCCCTGCTTCTGGTGCAATATGAATGACGGCTGCCTACCTTTGGGTAAAGGTCGAGGTTCATCCTCACGTACAGTGCGACCTGATATATAAGTATAGCAGGTAACGTGAGGATACCTAGTCTAGCAAAATGGGGTCTAGCGGACATGTCCTGCGGTATCCCGACGATGGCTCGCACGGCACGCTTCTGCATTCGGAAGGCGCGCTGCCAATCGGCAGCACGTCCCCATAGCTCAGCGCCGTATTGGAGTAACGAGTGCACCGTCGCGAAATAACAGGTCCGTACATCGCGTTCGGGTAAGACGCGCGATATTCTGCCAAGAGCAAAACATGCACTACCCAATTTACCACACACTTTACGGTTTACGGATTACGGCCCATTCCTTCTTCTAGAGAGGAGGCTTAAGTCCCAGCAGTGGGAACATTCCACTGTAGGTGCGGACGGTGAACAATAGGTAGCTCGCCATCCGATCGTCCGGTAACCGCCCAAGTCGTCGACAGCGCGTAGTGTTCCACGCGCGCCTCAAGGAGATATCAGCAACCGTAGGGGCCCAGCAGGGTCGATGCCTACTAGGGCCATGGGTGATGCGAAAGAGATCCCCGGGGCCCTGGAAAAATGGCAAAGAAGGAACAGGAGTGGGTTTTTAGTCAGTAAAAGTCTGACACTATCTCCCGCTCGGGTTAAGAGCGCGGATGTCATTAGATGATTTTTCCACCCGAAAAAATAAAAGCAGAGTGAAAAATGCTCGTCTTCCGCGGAAGTCCGTGTCTATTCGTTTCTGGTAGTCGGACTCAGGGTCTTGGCGGCTAAGGCGTGAGAAGGTCCGTTCCCTCACGCGACCGCCTATGGCAGTTATGTTCACCATGGTCTTTGCTGTCGCGTAGTCCATTAAATACTGCTACATCATATCACCGAATATTTCTTTTGAATGTTGGCTACAAGACCCTAACAAAAACCGTCGAAGAAGAAAATTTATCTCACTTGTGAGCACTAGTGAGATAAGTTCGACTAGTCAGAACGTTTTATGAGCTGAGCTGATCATATAAGATCTTGCTGATCATATGAGAGCTAGATTTGAAGTCTCAGTAAAAAAAATAGAAGCCCACACCTCTAAAAATTCATTTAACCGGTTAATTTGTTTGCAGATTTTAGAAAAATATAATCGACTTCGATATAAAAAAAAGGTAAAGACAAAATAATTTCACACTTCAGAATTCAGTGTTACGATGAAACACCGACTTCCGAAAAGTCAGGTTATTTTTTTGTATTTAAGTCAGTTATATTTTTCTAAAGGCTTATATTTTACATTTTTTCTATAGAATACAACCATTACAAGTGAGCTTATAAAATTTGAAGAGTTCCTTTGATTTCTCCAGGATTCTATCATCAGATCCTGACCTTAGAACCATGGGACCACCTAGAAAGTAGACCCTTAAAAACAAAAAAAAAACCATTTTCCAAATCGGTCTAGACGTCTATGAACACAAGTTGGGGAACATAGATTAAAAGAAAAGAGTCCGACGAATTGAGAAAATTTTTGAGGTCGGTTTGAAAAGAGGAGCCAATTTTTGTTTTTTTGCTTTGAGTAAAAGTAAAGTAATATACTCTCATATTTTAATACATTTCTGAATACATTTCACACTACATTACATCTAGCGACTCGATCTTCCAAGATTTAAATCGTTGAATACATCTCGTAGATGCATAGATCCATAAATTATAGAAACTGGTTGCCCAGTCTCAGGATAACGCCCATGTTTAGTTGCTAGGTGCTCTTACGATACAACTTGGAACGCAGCAACCGGTTCTATGTTCTTTTTTTTGATAAAATCGTAAGTATTTTACTATAATAGTTGCTATAAAACAGACGACGGTTCATGGGATTTTCCATTCGGTTGTTTGTTTGAATAAAGGAGGTTGAAGTTCGTTAGTTTAGGAACAGTTTTAATTGTTTATTTTGCGAAATACATACCTATAACCATATATACCATTACGGTTCAAAAATTTAACAATTAAAAAAAAATAATAATTTTGCAGCTCTTTATATCAGATTTTCGGGCTTTTAAATAACAGTCATCATCATCATCATTTCAGCCGAAAGACGTCCACTGCTGGACATAGGCCTCCCCCAAGTGTCGCCACAATGAACGGTCCTGTGCGTCTCGCATCCATCAGACTCCCGCAACTGTTACCAAGTCATCG
The DNA here is from genome assembly GCA_961205895.1 of Mythimna pallens. Taxonomy (NCBI): domain Eukaryota; kingdom Metazoa; phylum Arthropoda; class Insecta; order Lepidoptera; family Noctuidae; genus Mythimna; species Mythimna pallens. Next base: position 3,430,423 of record OY540825.1, read on the forward strand.
GTCCACCTTGTAGGAGGCCTTCCAACGCTACGTCTTCCGGTACGTGGTCGCCATTCCAGAACCACCACCACCATCATTAAACCACCATTAAATACCAGTAATGACTGCCAAATATCTATGAATGACAACCGGGACCAACGGTTTTATGAACTTTTCGAGGCAGAGGGTGTTAGTAATGTCCTAGATGAACTTAAAAAAGTACATATCGTCATCTTCCTGCCCTTGTCTCGTCTTATTTGGGGTCGGCGCAACACGTTTTTTTCTTCCATTCTATCCTGCTACCCGTCATGCTATCACTTACTTTATTTTCTTTCATATTACTCTTCACACAATCCATCCATCTATTCTTTGGCTTCCCTCTTCCTCTCTACCCATCTACATGTATACTCATTAGTCTTTTAATAAAATGCGTTTCGTCCCTCCTCTTTAAATGACCATACGAAGACAAACAATTCCTCTTCAACTGTCCCTAATACAGAGGTGGATGCAGCTTCATGTTAGCGGCTCCTCTCGTATAATTTGACTTTCTGACATTGTGTGTGTGAAATTTATTGTAATTATTTTATTTGTATTTTAATTTTATTTTATTTTGATTTGAATCTAATTTTATGTGTATAATGACATCTCATGTATGTTTATGTGTATTTGATTTGATTATTTTAATGTTTCATTTGATTTTAATGTAATTTTGTGAGTAATGTATGTATGGACTATGTCTGAAAATAAAATGATTATTATTATTATTATTTTTTCAATCACTGGCACCATTTTCAAACTTCCTCTAATATACTCATTTCAACATTCTCATCTCCGCAACATGCAACCTTTTTTCATCCGTCAAACTTAGAATAGTTCTTATGAATTGAAAAATTCACATCAGTACTTGCCCGGTTTTGAACCCTCAACCTCATGCATGAGAGGCGGATGGCTTAACCACTAGGCCATCAGGACAGTGAATAATTTGCAGTCACAGAACATATTTCCATCTACCAGTACGTTCGTTACAATATTTTCTAATCAACAAACCAAAAGAGAAATTCTACGATCTCCAGCCATTACAGCCAGCGGCTCAAGCTACTTTACCACCTACGTAATTGTATTGAAATAATTTGCGTAGGAGGACCTCAATGGAAGCAAGGCTACTAAGTGATGGGTGAAACAGGATATGTACTTACCAAATGATGCGTAAAGAAAATGGCTTGCTTGCAAAATTTAACTTGTGGACAGCCACTTACTGGCAGATCCTGTTTTGTTTTCTTTTTTATTTAAGGTGGGATATCATCAAATAACTGATTCCTCGCTGGATGAAGTGAGCGAAAGAAAGGCAATATGTTTATTCTACCTGAATAGACGCACAATAAATTACAGAAGATCATTAATCACTAACTAAAACAAACTAAAACCAAAGATTGGCAGAATTTTGCTGACTAAAACCCACCTGTGTTACTTCAGTTACCCTTTGCGTTCCAGGGTGAGATTGTATAATAAAGTCAACTTCAACTCTTCATTATGGCATTTGCGGAAAAGACACCACAATTTTGCCAATAACACGTGCAAACTGTTAATAGACTATCAAACGTTGGAGAGTATTTAGCGCGAATGAACAGTAAAATAAATATATATCTATAAACTATTAAAGTTCAAAATACAAAATTTCTTCGCGTATAATAAAGTCACCGCACAAAAAAAGGACGCACCCAAAGAGTATAGTAAATATGCGGTCACACTGTCAAACGATTCCACAGTCACTGTCAAATCTTGAAACCGAAGAGAAAATCCTAGACTTTCAAGAGTTTTACAATTGTTTTTAAATCTTTATGGTATTGTGTTTAAGTTCGGATAAGCACTATCTTCTAGATGAATTAAGCAATATGTTATAATGTTCTTAATTTAACCAAAACTTTTACAAATTATAATTAGAATAGGCAGAAAAATAATTTAATATTACAACGACGATTTAAGTTTCCATAGATAATTTTGATTGCTTTCTTTTTTTTTAAACTATACTTTTCCAATGCTGGACAAAAATCTTCCCCAACTTCAATACTCAATACTTTATTGCATTCCATTTTATGTACACGATAGGTGGTATAAAATATAGTCAAGATCAATATGGACCTTGTCGGGCACAGCAAAGTTAGGAGAAAGGATGGCTGTTAAGATGTAAGTATATTATTATGTATGTGTATTGGTAGATTGTGTCCGATATTTTAATTTATTTTTGTCATTTTTATTATTGAATTATGTATATATTTAAATTAGATTTTGTATGCACATTATTATGTTTTTTATAAGTAGTTGTAAATTATGTCAAATATTTTTTTTAACCACCTCGAACCAGACGTTAACTCCCTTCTTAATTAAGTGAATAGAAAGCTGGCACGTACTTCGCCCAAAGAATTAGCATTGCGACGTGGCAATGCTACTAGTCTTCTGGGCACATTTCCGGATGACAGCGTTGTGGAGGAATACTTCGACGCCTGAGTGTACATAGTTAGGTTTTAGTATAAACACCCTTACGTTGTTGAAACCTCTAAGGTCCGGACCTAGCATTTCGCCTTGTCGTTTATACCGCGAACATCGAGGGACTGGAACAACTTGCCTGCTGCGGTCTTCCAGTCCAATTAATTAGGTGTCTTCAAGGCTAGAGTGAATAGGCTCTTAATAAACTAGTGCGCCTCACCATCAATGATTGCATCACTGCTTACCATCAGGTGGGATCGCAGTCAAGTACTGGTTTATATCAATTTAAAAAAAAAAGAATATAATTTAAGTCTACAACGGGGATTTAAGTCTCTATAGAAAATATTGATTCCTTTGTTTTTTTTTTAGCCTATGCTTTTCTAGTGGCAAAATCTCCCCCAACTTCTTCCAAGTATTTTTTTTAACCACCACGAACCAGACTTTAATTTTCGTCTTAATTAAGTCTTCTGGGCACATTTCTGAATGACAGCGATGTGGAGGAGCACTTTGACGCCCGATTGTACATTGGTTACAGTAGGTATAAATAGTTTAGTTAATATTTAAGTTTTTTATGTACATAATTTTTTTATATACTAATTTTCTATTAATTTAAATTCTTATTATATTGATTAATTTATTGTTTTTGTCATTTATACTTTTGTCTACATCTATCCCATTGGATTTCTGTAATGGTAGGTGTATGTATGTGTAATAAATAAATAAATAAAAAATAAAAACTTCTTAATTTATAAAAAAAACATCATACGACTCTTTAAGATAACGAACACGCTTGAACAACCTACCACTAAACAAAAAAAACACACACTCGCACTTAACCGACAACACACAGATCTATTATATGTTTCGGACAGTTCAATGACCTCAAATAGGAGTTTAAATACAACCTGTTTATAAGAGCATGCTCTTGTAAATCAATCGGCTTTCCGGCCCCTCTGCTTGTCAAGTATGTTTCGGCTACGATGGATTGATGTGGACGATAAAAAACTTGAAATTGAAGTAGAACGGAGGTTTGGTACTTTAGGTGTACTGTTAGTTTTGTTGGCCGCCATGGTTGGTATGGCCCGCGCCACGCTGGGATGCCATAAGAATGCTTTGCCACTCCACCAATTTTTATGACAAGTAGTTTGCAGTTCAAGCAGTGCGGCCGTGGAATGCTTTGCCCGTGTCAGTAAGGCAAGTACAAACACTTACAATTGTTAAATATATGGTTAAGGATCACCTTTCCTTTTGAACGCCGTCATTAAGCACATCATGTCTTTGCTTTCATAATTATATATGTAATTATATATATTATATTGTTTGTATTATATTATTAAATTTATTAGTTTATATATTGTATATATGTAACTAGTACACCACAAACTACCTGAGTATCTTTTTTCTCCTTCTCTATCAAATGCATCCAAAGGTTGTCTGTAAAAAATCGCTTTTAGCGATAAGACCGTTCATTGTGTTACCCTATTAATTTTAAGTTCCTTATATTTTATTTTATTTTTGGTATACAATAAAGAATATATCTATCTATCTATCTTCGCGTTCCTAATTTCTTCTGATCTGTTAAAGATCCTTTAGAGTTTAGAGGTATATTGGCACAATTTACAATCAGTAGTATTTTTATGTATGGCCCCTCTAGATGGATGAGACGATTAATTGTAATTTCTTTTAAAATAGTTGAGGTATATTGGATCTTGTCAGTAAATTCTTGAGGTACATTGAACAAACAAAGCAATGCCACTAGTTTTTTCAGTCTAGCTCGAGGGGCCCCTCTAGATAGAAACAGTATATACCTATATCGGTGCTACCAGTTCGTGCCAAGAAAATGCATCGAGTTCTATGTTGGCCACTGTTGGTCACGCAGTCGTGTTGGTGTGTTGGCCGCCATGGTTGGTAAGGCTAGTACCTCGCTGAGACGCCATGGCGTTGCTTACAGTTTGCGCAGCTAAAAAAAGGTATGCAGCTTTATGGTGTGTACTTCACTTGGCCACTGACAATCACACAGTCGTGTTGGTATGTTGGCCGCCATGGTTGGTAAGACTAATACCTCACTGGGACGTCATGGCGGTGCTAATAGTTCGCGTAGCCAAAAAAAGGTATACAGCTCTATGGTGTGTACTTCACCTGGCCACTGTTGGTCACGCACTCGTGTTGGTGTGTTGGCCGCCATGGTTTGTAAGGCTTGTGCCTCACAAGGACGCCGTAGAGCTGCCAGTTCACGCAGCCAAGAAAATGCATAGAGTTCTATGTTGTGTACCCCACCCAATTAAGGTGGCTTCTGACGTTTTATAAGTGCCCATTTAAGCCAATGTGGAATAAAATAACTTTATATTTTATTTTTTGAGTTGGTCACGCAAACCATACATTTATTTGGCTTTATGACCTGGCTACCCTGACTGACCTGGCGTGCCAGTGAGGCACGGCCCTAAATGGGTTTGTGGTTATGGAATAGTACTGTTAAGGATTTGCCTTTTTCATACTGGATTTATCAGGAAAATTGTGGACGAGTTTCTTTGGAAGTTATTTCTGGGACAGTAAGTCTATCTTATACACCAACCCGTACCGAGCCTGAAAGGTGGATTACTCCCCGTTCAGCTCTATAACAGCATGCGCAAATAATTATTAGGTTGATTATGCAGTATCACCTATTCTCTCATAGTGCTGTGAATGTGATTTCATTTGCACTGTATAATTATGTTTTTATTTTTCATTATTATCTGTAAGCTAACGGTTAAATTACTTCTACTATACTATATGACTAGCTAGTAGCTGCGACTTCACCCGCGTTAGACTCGTAAAACAGCACAATGTTATTTCATCACAATTTGGTTTAAAGAAGTTTGTTTTTTGCACGAATCCCTAATTATTATTTTTATTGCCTAAGTTACTTCTTACAACATCAGCTATTCTACCAGTGAAACTCCAACTCAAAATCAGTACAGCCGTTTCGGAGATTAAGCGGAACAAACGGATAGGTAAACCAACAGAAAGACAAAAAAATAATGCATTTTTAATATTAGATTGTACTCATTAATGCAGCTACAGTAATTACTACTAGCTAGACTGTATGTAGATACTACATAAAATACTAATTCCACTAATGGTAATAGTTTAATACAATGAAAATTTGTTTAATAAAATGAGAATAATTAAACACAAAGGTTGCCTTTAATTTTCCAACAAAGTCCGATAAAAATCGCGCCCTAACTCAATATACTCATAAGAATTCACAAGAAGTAACTGTTTTGCATGCGGTGTCAATTACTACAGTAAATAAATAACCATATGGACACAGAGTAGATAGTTCACAGACTGCTCACTTAACTATCAATAGCAATCAGACGTACTTTCAGAGAATACCTCCTATTAACAAAAAAATAAAAAAAACAAAAACTCTACCTTTTTATAATATTAGTGTAGATATAAAAATCACTTGTTGGACCGAAACGCCTTGACAAATTTTTATGATTTTTTTTATGTATATTTGGTAGGTCTATTAGAAGAATATGTCATAGGCTATTTTTTAGCCTTCTAATCCCACCCCCAATTTTTATTTCATAATTTATATAGTTTGTAATTAAAATAATTTCTTCCATTCTTAAGTTGGAGTGACAGGGCGTGTCAAAATTGCACATTGCTTTCTATACGGTAGAACTTTGATCACGTGCTGCCGTATGCAGTTTCCTCAAAGATGTGCCCTAACAGGCGTTGTACGGAGGGCGTTTTGGGGTGGTATTTTAAGAGGTCACGCGGCCCTCTTCCGTGTGCTGATGGTGATCAACGGAGTGGTTTTAGTGAGGTAATAATCCCACACTCCCTGGTCTTGTCCCCTAAGTCCAGGCGCCTGTTAAAAGAGCCACGGTACCACTTTCAATCGTTTCCGCAATTGTAAGCCGCTGTTGATTGTGAGTCGCTGAGCTTCCGCCTGACATTAGAGGCTGCCAAACTCTTGCAGTTTTTAAAAGTAGAGTTAAAGAACATTATCTTACTATTTAGTCATAGTTGCATATTAGTATGTATCATTTTGATATATTATTTAGTATGTATTTTTGTGGTATTTATTTTACTATGTATATTGTATAAAATTTTATATAACAGTATATCTTTTTTGCTTGTTATATTACTTAATTGTTAACTATGTATTTTGTGTGTACCAATTTTCCTTTTACTTTTACACAGTGTCTACATCTCTATTTTCTCCAACTCTCCTTTCGCATGTATGCTGGAAGAGATTTCTTTAAAAATAAGCATCACATCTGTACTATTCTTCTGTTTCCTTCTTATTTTCTTTTATTATTGTGTATACATATATTTTAAAATAATAAATAAATAAGCTTGGCGTCTATAACCCATCTACTCACGTAGTCTATGCTACCACGCAATATTCCACATATATAAGTAAAACGGATATTGTTGACGCGAAAACTCATGTGCTGAGAATTTTCCTCTTTCGTGACGGACTTCTATAAATAAGTATGATATTTATCGGTAACGTGCCTACCTACGTAGAATGCGATGCGTTATGGTAATTTGTGCTCAGGTTCAAAAAACTCTGCAGTGTTTGAATTGTGGTGATTTAGGGTGAGGCCATTTGGCTATTGATGATTTATATATGTTTTGCAATGGTCATAACTTTTGTTTATTTATTAATACTCTATTGTACATCAAGATTACCGCGTATCGGAAGACGCAGCGTTGGTAGGCCTCCTACAAGGTGGACCTGGTAAGGGTTTTTTTTTTCCGTGGGAAAATCATCTAATGACATCCCCCGCCCTTGGGCGGGGCGGGAGATAGTGTCAGACTTTTACTGACTAAAAACCCACTCCTGTTCCTTCGTTGCCTTTCGTACCAGGGCCGAGTCTTCCTTTCAGAATCAGACCCGTGGCCCCAGTACACTTCGACCCTGCTTGGCCCCTACAGTTGCTGATATCTCCTTGAGGCGCGCGTGCAGCAGGGCACACCTCCACCGTGTGCTCCACCGTGTCCTCCGGGCGGTCCACACAATAGTGGCACCCGGGCGTTTCTTCCGCATGAATCCGGTGCAGGAACCTCCCGAACTTACCATGTCCGTTGAGGACCTGCGTCATGCGGAAGGTAAGGACGCCGGTATGCCTTTCCAGCCATTCCTCAAAGAGACCTGGTAAGGGTTGCGGGAATGCGATAGATGCCAGACGCACAGGACCGTTCATTGTGATGAAACTTGGGGAGACCTATGTCTAACAGTGGACGTCTTTCGGCTGAAATGATGATGATGATGATGATGACGATACCAAGATTGTGAATATACAAAAAGGACCTTACGCTAAAAAGACATACAAATGGTAGCCATGATCAGCATAAAGTAATCGGAGGCGTAGCCTACTCGAGGCGATCGATGAAAAGAGAATCGAAACGAAACGGTTGTAACTTGGCTAGGGGGGCTGGAATGGACAGAGAATGCCTGGATACAAAATAGGGTTACACTTTATGCAAATATGAACTTAAACAAAAATTATAGATACACAAATATATACGTACTTACAAAATATATAGGCAAGAGATTAAGTAACCACACGCTCCTCAAAGAGATGTCAGCAAACCGTAGGGGCCCGGTAGGGCATCGACCCGGCTAAGAACGCGAGGATTTTCTAAAAAGGAAACCCGTAGTCCTAAAACGCAAAGTGCAACTGAAGGACACAGGTGTGGCTTTAGTCAGTAAAAGTCTGACATGCCCTTGCGTGGAGTGGAATGTTAAAATCCTGCTTACAAGGAAAATAAAGTTAAGAACAACAAAGACTTTATAAGTCACAAGACAATTCATTCTGGAAACTCCTAAACTACGCACCACCATGAGGAATGCATTAATTTCCATCATTAGTAGGTAAACACAATGCTAGCACACTCTTGTTTCCCATAAGATTGGAGGTGCTTATTAATGTCCGCACGCTAACTGAGTTGGGTGCGCTGGCCCAAAGCATTATGCTGTCATAGACGAACAAGATTGAGATAAAACAATTTACATTGTGCTGTGTGGTCTATTCCAGTAAAGATTTTAACAGAAAAAAAAATGGTTGAATACAAAAAAACTTAGATACAATAGGTACTCTAAGTAGTCCTTTCTGTTTGAACTTGGAACATATTTTTTTCAAATTATTTATTTTGTTTGACCACTATCTCAACCGATGGTAAGTTATTTTTTTGCTTGGATACTAAGACCTTTAAGTCATGTCTTTGTATAATACAATTAAATTGCTTTTCTTTAGCATGTGGATTTAACATATTCTGATTCTTTTACAGTATTTAGCAGGAAATATCTCGAGTCAGCATTTTCAGCAAGTTACGTAAAGGAAGCCAATACTAAAATAAAAATGTCAGCTCCATTTTACTGAAATCGCTCCTATCTCAAAGATTCATATAATATCCAGTTGTGCTAACACATGAGATAGAATACTACACCAATTTTACCTCACATTAGCTACTAGAAATCAATAAACAGATAATTAAAAAAAAAACTGAACTACACTCGAAAAAAATCCCGCCAAAAACTCCGATGGTAAGCGATGATGTAGCCGACCAACGTTGGAGAGCGCTTGGTTAGAAGTCGTAGAACCTGCGCGCGAGTCGGTTCGTGGTGACTCTGGAAAACGACTTGTAGACATATCTCAGAAGTGAGATGGGCCTATAATTTATTTATTTATTTTGACTGGCCTGTTGGTCTAGTGGTTAGTGGCCCTGACTGCTATGCCGGAGGTCGTGGGTTCGATTCCCACCCAGGACAAATGTTTGTATGATGAGCACGATCATTTGTTCTGTGTCTGGGTGTAATTTATCTTTAATATGTATGTATTTAGAAATATATAAGTATGTTTATCAGTTGTCTAGTACTCATAACACAAGCTGTGCTTAGCTTGGGACTAGACGGCGTTGTGTGGTAGTTGTGGAATATTATTATTATTATATTATTATTATTAATTCAGGGTATTGTAGGGCATTATCGCCCTTTTTAAAGAATAGTACCACCATACCTCTGCTCACTATTCACTATTGACTTAAGTACTTCCAGGCTGGAGCTATCAGGAAACGCAGACTCCGGCAGAGAATTCCACTCCTTACTTATACGCACAATGAACGTTTTCGCAAAACGTTTTGTTCGTATGGGTAGGAGGCCCATCATTACTGAGTTCGCGCCCTATGACAGACAGATAGACGGAAATGATTTGTGTTCAAATTAAAAGTTTAACGAAACTCATGAGTCTAATGGGTCTATTAGACCCATACCGACGAAAGCATTTTTGTTAAAAAGCTGAAATTAAATCGAAAATCATTTTTCAATACACTAACTTGAAAATCCGCTCTTACCCCTACCGCTTTTAGGCACGCAATTTTTTATTTTTCACACTAGTGTGGAAAAGTAGGCGTGCTCACCCACGCCACAATTTTATTACATTTATCGTATCAGGTTGGGCGCTAAGCGATCCTCACGAGTCGCGTGTCAACCCTCGCTTCGTAAGTGTATTGAAAAACGTCGTTTGATACACGTAGAAATTTTGAATTGCAGCCGTCAGTCCTATAACACCTTCGCTTATGACTCGGGTGAATGCCGCTTCGGTCGCTATGACGAACTTTTTAAAATGTACTATTATTGTTACAGAATTAGTGGAAAACTTCCAACTGCCTACACTATACATTTTCTTCCTCAATCGGCGGCGAATCGAAAGGCGAAGCTGGTATCGGCAGGCTTCGGGAATAATCGGCAAGATTCGTGATAATTCGTAATCCGTGAGCAGACGGTGTAGCTAATCAGAATCGTGGGTGCTTGACCGGCTAAGTCTGTTATGAACTGATAGATGCTTGAGATTTGGTGGAAAATATTTGTACTTGCGTGTACTTGAGTAAGCCGGTTTTTGCCTATAGCTATGTATTGGTCGCTGTGGGTGGTGATAAATTTTAAATATCGTTAAGAAATCGCAATGGTGTCCAATTGTGAATTTGGGATGATGGGAGCGAGCCATCGTTTGAATCTCCCCATTACTCCCCTCGGGACATCCCATTTTTTTTTTAATTTTTTCGTCACGTTTGACCACTGTCTTACATGATGGTAAGCGATGATGTGGTCTACAATAGAGCACCCTTGCCTCCTCCTCCTTAGTCGTTCACTCTTGACAGAGTGGTCGTGGTTGATAATATTGCATTTTCGTTGGCGAGTGAGGCTCCCGGGATGCGTCTCCACTAGTTACGCTCCACAGCGTCTCGGGAACTCTGGACTATGGAGGTTTGTGTTGCAGCTCTGATGAGGTCTATCCAACGTGACGGTGAGCACCCGCGTGACGACTTCCCCTCCACTTGTCCCTGGACAATGAGACGCTTCATGGAGTGTTCGTTGCCCTTGCCTAGAGCTAACCTATTCGCTCTTGACTAAGTACCAATAAGTTGTAGCTATCAGGAAACAGGCTCTGGCAGGGAATCCATTCCTTAACTATACGTACAATAAATGTTACTCAAAACGTTTTGTTTTTATGTATAGGTGGGATGTCCACCATGTATCAGTGGAGCAACGCCGTATACGTCTAGTGGTCCGATGATGGCAAGGGCTTGGCGGAATTAAATTGTGCAATTCCAGTACACACTCCCCGAATGATAGACAATCACCAAGCTAGTAAGGTGCTCTTTGAGATTTAAGGTAGATCTACACTCTGCACACGTGTGCCACATACGTCGATCTGGGCGCGTTGTTCTCCATACATTTTATATGAAAACTAGACTTGTAGAGCTACACTAGATCCACGCCACGGGACGTCTTTCAACATACAAATCAGGCGTGGTCCACGTGTGCGTCGGTCTAATGTAGTTCTAGCTTTATTGTTTTTTTTTTCTTTGTGTAATAAATTGGATTGAGTAGTATAGGGTATTCATTTAAACGTTCAAATATCTAAAATAAAATACTTATCAGACTATCTTCATATAACGTCTGATTCCTCTTCATCAAAAAATGTTGTCCATGATCTTCTGAACTCCAGTTCAAACTGCATCTAATCTTCCAAGATTCAATAATACAGTCTACAAATCCAGTTAAAAGAAACAATAACCATTTTCCCCAGAACTCCTCGATTAGCAACAAGAACTAGCAGAACCCTTAAAAGGTAAGTTCTGATGACATTCCACCGTTTATCTTAGCGGCTCCTAGCTGGCTGAGGAATTTACATCGATTACGAATACCTACTGTTTGTATGGATGTGCGAACTACTAAGTACTTGGAAGTACAGGTCGATGAAAACTTAATGACGGCTCGGATACGCGTTTTGGTGCGCTTTAACTCCTGCTTCTTTTGAGGTATGAAATGCACACGTGTAGCACCGTGTTTTGGATAAGGACATGAAATCTTCTTTTTATTTCTGTAGCATGTGCCCTGGGATAATTTGCCGTCTTTGACGTGGGCGAATTTGCTAACAGAAACTAGTGGTTATTAATATCTAGCTTCTGCCAGCGACTTTAAACTTCGGACCCCCTTTTCATCCCCTTAGGGGGTGAATTTCGGAAAATCCGTTTTAGCGGATGTCTAAGCCCTATAAGGAACCTACCTGCGAAATTTTAAGTTTGTAGTTGTTATAGTTTCTGAGATTTCGTGATAAATCTGTGAGTGGTATTTCGCTTTTATAAATATAGATAACTTCTAAAATATTACTAGGGCTTTATACACCTTTTATTTTGAGGTGCGAACGAGATAGCGTGTCAGATTTACTGACGAAATTCCACCTGAGTTTCTTCACCCTTTGCGTTTCACATGTAACTCTTTCAAACATTCCCGCAACCCTCGCTGTCACATGAATTTTCAATTGCACAGCGTCTCGCCTCGTGTTAACCGCCATTAAGTTTCAATCTACCTGTAGTTGTGAGTGATGTGAGGACTCGCAAGCAGTGTTTGAGTTATTATTAGACGGTTGCTATTCTGATGACGATTGTCTGTAATTAAGTGGATTGCCTTTTAAGGGTTGAATTGATTGAACTGCGGGAACGTTTGAAAGAACTACCGTGTCCCTAGATCGCAAAAGGCAAATGAAGAAACATAGGTGGGTTTTAGTCAGTAAAAGTCTGACACACCACGACAGGGACCACCGGGGAAATCATTTGATGATTTTCCAATTTAAAAAAAGTTGCAACCGAGAGGGAAGGGATATACTCACACCCTAGCTAGCCACCTTTGCCGGACGACAAACAATGGGTAGCTTGCTATCCTGTCCGGCAATCGCCCGAGTCCAATTCACCCACAGTACGTAGTGTTTTACGCACGCCTCAAAAAGGTGTCCGCAAAAACGTAGGGGCCCAGTAGGGCAAAACCCTAACAGTAACCTCATCATTTAAGCCAAAAGACGTCCACTTTTGGACATCGGCCTCCCCCAAGTGTCACCACAATGAACGGTCCTGTGCGTCTCGCATCCATTGAATTCCCGCAACCTTTATCAGGTCGTCGGTCCACCTTGTAGAAGGCCTTCTAACGCTGCGTCTTCCGGTACGCAGTCGCCACACCAGAACCTTTCGGCCCCAACGGCTATCTGTTCTGCGGGCGATGTGCCCTGCTCATTACAACTTTGGTGATTTTTCGTGCTATGTCAGCAATCTTGGTTCTCCTACGGATATCTTCATTTTTGATTCGATCACGCAAGGAAACTCCAAGCATAGCTCTTTCCATTGCTCTTTGGGTGACTTTAAGTCTTCTGATGAGGCCAAAAGTAACCTATTCGCTCTTTACTTTACTTTCTGTAAGGGAAACGATGTTGTTTAAACTTCGATTTAGCGATTGATAGTGACTCTACTTAACCCTATTTGGTGGGATATAATAGATATTTTTCTAGAGATATCGAGATATTGCTCTAAAAGTATAAATCAACTGATCGAGGGAATCCAGGACGAAGTGAGTATGTTACGATTGTTCTTAAAAAACCTAATTGAGAAATTTCAACTTTTATTTAAGTCGTTTTAAAAACGTAAATATCAGGTTGTAATTGTACCAAGTTGTTTGTATTGATTTCTCTCACTAATTGCGATAAACTATAAATAACCATTTATAATGTTCCCACCGCTAGGTTTCAGGAATTCTCTGTAGGAGAGGAAAAAGGCCGTAGGCCATAATCCACCACGCTAGGGCTAGTGCGGGTTAAAAGATTCAGGGGCCAAAAGTGCAGTTCCACCTTACCAATGCTAAAATGTCTAAAATTTCTTTGTAGAAGAATGTCAATGGTACATGACTGATTTAATTGGTAGCATAGAACCTAAAGTATTGAATAAACTAGTTGTGGACTTTCAACTTCTACAATTAAGAAATTTAAGACACCTTAGCATTGGTAGAGAGCAATTGCACTTTTGATCCCTGACTGTACATCACGTGTATTCGAATTTTAGGTTTTACTACATTTCGTTTCCTCACGATGTTTTCCATTATCGTTTTGAGAGCAGTGGTGATGAAATAAAGTACACAAAGTAATGTGCCTGGCTGAGTTTGAACCCACGACGTACAATTTGTAAGTCGGGGCTACTACTACAAGGTCATTATTGCGATAGACGATAGTTCTAAATGTAGGCTTTAAAAAGAAAAAAACAATGTATTTTGTTGAACTAAGTCTGAAGCGATTGAAATCAATCGAAGAACTACCTAACAAAGCCAGTGGATTCCTATAACCATCTATACTTCTACGAATCTATCGAAATACGCACGATTTACGTTGATTAGCATTGGATACTTAAATAAACAGTTAAAATGCACGGAAATTAGAAATATTCTATTCCACGTTCGTACTCCTTTCGCCTTAATTGCGTTGGCGCCACGCAGTGATTAAACGAGAATTTTCATACTGACATCCGTCAAGCGGACCTAGATACGACACTCCACCTATTTTAAGATAACTCTTTCGAAACAAGTTTCTCAGAACAAATGAGTATTTTTAAAACCTTAAAATAAACCACCGCACGTTTCTCGGTGAATGGCAAGTATGCAAGTAATTTCATACCAACAGAGAAATAGTAAACTCGACGTAAAATTCTGCCGCTAACCTTGAACGGAGGTGCCAACTAGCGCGGACTTGTTGAGTTGTTGCAATGGTAATCATAACTCTGGTGGTTTAGAAAACCGGTTATTTCAGTGCCGTGAGACCGCCTGAAGAGGTTGGACGTAATTTATACAAAATTAGTGCACGAAATTGTGTTCGGAGCGCGTTCGCAAAATAACCGCGGCCCAAACCGGTCCCGCGTTCGAAGAAAGCCGCCATTGTGGGGCGGCCATTACGGAAATTCGGCCATGTTTGTTTCGCTGCGCAAAAACGCGGCAAAAGTGAACGATCTGTCTAGTCGCGGTTAGAGACGTCTTCGCGGATTCTAAATTCAAATTTGAACAGATGATTCGGGATAGTTCGTCGGAGTTCGTCTGTCGGCGTGAATAACTTGTGGTTACATGTCAGAGGCGTTGGCGAGCGGTTAGGCTGGTGACATAGTGAATGAGAACAGCGAAACGCTGGAGCTTATAAACCTTGATGAGGTACATTTTTGTTGCAATGACTAACTACGCATGATCAAACCATTTTTTACCTGTTAAAATTTATTATGACTGTAATTCTTAGAATGCATATTTAATTATAACGAATTTTGTCTCCCATTCAACAGTGGTGAGACCTAAATTTCACGTAACCCTCACTTAGGTCATTCACTGGTGAATGTATCAAGTGTTAACTTCGTGAAATATTGTAGGAGTTTAGTATCTTTCTCTTTTAACATAGTTATTTTCAACGGAAGTCTTTCTTTGCCATAACATTGGATAGTTAATTTCTTATTGCTGTTTAATCGAAGGCTACAACAGTAGGTATTTTCCAATGTTTTTACAGTATATTGTGAAGTATGATTTAAAATAAAATGCAACATGTTTTTTGACAGCCCAGTCCTTCATCTCTTGTAGTTAGTCGTCTTAAGCGTAAGCATAGTCAGACTACAAAGTTTCCACTGCTGGGACACAAGCCTCATCTCAGAGAAAAAAAGTTACTCGTCACTTCATCTTAGTCTTTTCATTTCCCGCGACGCGTCCGCCTGTGTCGTGCGTCGGGGTCATCGTGAGTTGACGTGATGACGTCACCAGCCCGCTGGACCAATGGTGGCGCGGGGACGAGAGGCGCGGGGGCGCGGTGATGCAGGGGTGCGGGGGCGCGGGACGGGGCGCAGCGCTCGCGGCCAGTCGCGGCCCTCCGCCGCCCAGTGGGAGCCGCACGCGCATCAGTGAACCTCATACCTCATGAGTACTGCATACCGCACGCCGCACGATCCACAAAGGTTCTATGACAGACCACGGTCGATCGAGGTTCTACATCAGGCCTTCAGGGAGCGTACCCTGCTGCGTGCGGTATCAAAACGTCTTTTTATACAGGCTTGAAAACAGGCTTTTAAGACAGGCGTCAGGCACTTTTCGTTCTATCGCCAGGTTTGCGAACGTGCGGTTTTTCGGAGCTCCGGATGCACGGATCAACATTTGGATCCTTGGGTAAGTTCTTTTTCGGTTTTTTAGACTTTTAAGAGTAATATATCTGCAACTGGTTTCGTAACCACTCGGTCCACTCCGGCCGGCGAGCGAGCATTCCTCGTCGGCCGCCTTAATCTCTCTGATCTGACTACCGCCTATTTTGTAATTAGTACAAGTAATTTCCTGTATACTTTAATGAACTAATTATGGGTTTATGCAATGTATTAAGATGATTGAGATACGAATTTTATATATCCTGGTTTTTAATGTAGCCGGAAAATATTTCTATGCCAGAATTTCCTTTGCGTCTTTCGTTTTTTTTGTCTCTTTCTTTCCAAACGGAAGTAGGCGGCTTTTCTTAATGTTATGTCATTTTTTGAGAAAACAATTTTTCTCAAATCTTTTTGGTACACACCCTCTTAGGTATTACCTTTGTCTTGAAATCACATCTCGAAGCGAAGAATCGTGTTCTATTCAAATCTAATTCTAAGACGTAGGTATAAGACTAAGTGGTACAACATATGTGGGTTTTTTGTGAGGCTTTAGCATCCGGGTTCGACGTCTGCTCCGCCCACCGCAGGCCTTGACCGCCGCGAACCCGCCGCGACTCGGGCACGACATACTCACGACACGATCACGACACGACACGATTTATGTATGATAAAATGTTAATGGGGCTAAATTTTTGGTGGTTAAAAATATGAGTTTCAAAAGAAGTAGGCAGTAACGTTGTCAAATTAAAAATGGCAGCATTTCCAAGATTAACATCTGTCGGAAAATACTGAAGTAGGTAGCATGCAGGTACGATGAACCAATGTTCAGTTAGATACGCCTCTTGAATAACTTTAGGCGGCAAATAATAATCTTTTTGGCGTTTGAAGATAAAGTTTTACGACTTACACGCTTGAAATAATTAAGTATCATCAATTTAATTCCAAACCGTTAATGCTCAAAGAAATATTATTCGGTAGTGATAATTAATAATAGCTCATAATTTACGATCGAAAATTGTACAAAACCTAATCTGTTCGATGTGAATAAATAAATTAAACTATTCATGAATTAATAATGATGACGTCGAGCGCGTTGATGTCTTTTCTACCGGGCGGGGCGGGGCGGCTTCATTAGCATTCAAATTATAATATACAGACTTAATAATACCAAACTTATGTTTTTAAAGAATATTAATGCATAGAAAACTGTTTGAAAGACGTAATAATGTAGGAAAATTATTGACAGCTGACAAATTTGTAAGTTAACGGAATTATTATTAGGCAAATGATTGGCTAGTATTATTATTCATGAATAATAATGTAGACTAGTTTAATAGAAAGGATGTAATAAAATGCTTGGTCTAGTTGCGAAAGGTTTTTGGCGTTGCGCCAACAGGAATAGTGAGCAATGTCTGTAAGTGTGGAAATGTAAAATACTTCAATTTCTTGTGGTTTTACTATTGAAGTGAAAAGCTTTACGTTTGGAAATTACTTAGTTGCAACTTGATGAGGTTAAGTTATAAGTTACTCACACACATATACTATTAAACTTGAATATTTGAGAGCAAACTTGAGAGTTAAATTACTTACAGATATATCTATCTCCAAAATGAGCTGAAAGGTCCAAATTAATTTAAAATAAAAGAAAGCATTTTAATGTTATCCTAAGTTCATAAATAATTCTAGTAGCCAAATTATTAATAAGAACTAATGAAATCCCGTCTTTTCCTATCGACTGAAAAACATTAAATTTCTCGTTAGCTTTAAATCGTGCTCGACTTAGATCATCATATTTTCAGAATTATATCAGATTTTTTTAGGATTTTTTAAATTCAATTCTGGGTAACAAACCAAACAACGCTTATGTGATAGCATTGTTTTAGATGAAACTGGGTTTTTAATTAAAAATTTACAGTAGATAGATGGGTATTTTGGAACAGTTTCAATCCGAATCACCCATGTTTAAAACTGATTCTCTTCTTTCGTACTTTGATTAATAATTTTTTTTTTTGGTCGCAACCCAATATTTTTTGACCATCCAGTATTCACATTCTAATTTGATCTAGATATCCTGTTATGTCCCACTGCTGGGCAAAGGCTTTTTCTAGCCGCGTCGATCTTCAGTCATTGCGAGTCAGTCTCTCCGGTAATAGTCAAGTTGGTCTTTCCACCTTTGTTTTAGTTCGCAGCGATGTCATCTAGTTTTTCATGAAACCCATTGATATCTAAGTAGCTCTTTTAGCCCATAATTCATCTGACATGCGGCAGGTATGTCTAGTTCACAGTTTTCCGTGTAACATCTGTGATCTTATTTTTGGCGCGCAGTCTTGCATTTCGTATACGATTCGAAATTTAAAACCCCAGAATACTGCGCGCGTACTGCTTCGAGATACTAAGATCAGGCAAAGCGTTTAAGAAATACACAACGAAATTTGGGGTCCCGCTATCAATTTTATTTTAAAACAAAAAACTTCAACGAAATCTTACGAAATAAAATAATCCATGTATCTACGTATCTCATATATAATGTGAAACTGATGATGTCGGACCGTGTCGACACACGTCACTTACAAATATATTACATTTTACATTGCACAACTTTTATTAAGTCAAGTTTCCATTTATGTACGTATGAGTACGGTCCGAAATGGGGACAGATTTGTAACTAATTGTCTGTAATTGGTTAAGAGATTCTGGTCTTGCGTCAGTGGGATGGGTCTTTTAAAGTTTCAAGAAAATGTTTGATTTTTCAAAAAATATGGCTGAACATAGTCGTTATAAGGGAGACTGGCAGACAGAAAACCTATTGCAGAAAGACCAAATATCACGCGTATTTATCTAAGGGTTAGTCAAACGTGCGTTGCTCACAAGCGAACTATTTTAAATTTTATTATTCAAGAAATAAGTGTACGACAAATGATTCTTAATTATTTAACCATTAAATAATTATTATTATATTAGATATCTATAGGTAATTCAAACCCAGTTGTTGTACACATATTTCTTGAATGGCAGAACAAAGAAAAAAAGGAAAATATAACGACATAATATATAATTATGTGTTATTGCTCATGACTGTACATCAAAAGTGAAGGCTATGGGCTAAAACGTGGCCATATTCTGGCTAGATGGCGTTGCATCCAATATAGTTTACAAGTCATAAACAGTCAGATCATTATGTGGATTTTGAAGCAATAATTTAACTAAATGCAATAAAGTCGAATATTCAATTTTAGCAAATATAATTTTCTTAACTTAATGCTCCCATACACTAAAAAAAAAATAAACAAAAAAATATTGGGTTTACCGCCATCTTGCGTCAATATGACTAAGCTTGAACCCATTTTCAACTGGGGTTGAATTTTCGTATGAATTAAGTTTTCATTTGATTACGTAGATATTCGGTTCACAATATGCGTCTACAGCTTAAGCGTCCAATACCACAATCTTACGTCATCTCCACCTAAAGACCAACGAAAAAAGCTCATGCTACTCAATTTGTAATAACCATTAGTGTTTTTTACAACGACATTCTATAACCAAGTTACAATAATAGCTCAGTGCAATACCCTTTGCCATAACAACCTCATCTTAGCCAATTAACACACTGAAATCGATTAGCGTTTAATTCACTCCTTTCATCAATAAAACTGTTGAAAGGTTTTTTTTTTTGAAGAAAATTCTTGAGTTACTCATTGTCTAAGCTAATAATATTCCTTAGGCGGTCGACGCTCGCTGTGGTAGAATTCAAATACCTATTTACATAGTCAGCGACCGTGAATGTATGTAAGTATCATTCACAAGTGACTAGCGTGTGAATCCGCTTGACTGAGAATGCGGGGAAACATTTCAAGCATTCTGTTGTATGTGGCCAGGATTTTTTAAAAATTCTGTCATGAATTTTTTTCTTTAACATTTTGACGTGACGTTAGAATCTGTGCTTGGATAGTGGTCTTTTTGCACGATTAGGATTTAAGTTTATAGTTTGGATAATACTGTTTATTTATGAAAGTTCTAGCTATATTCTGTATAGGTAAATAGTCGTAAATTTTTCAGGTTAGTCATAATTTTCATTGAAATCTAAGCTGAGTTAGAAACCGTTATGCAGACGTTTTATAGCATATTCGTCTATCTATGAAAAGAAAGTCTGTATAACGTTTTTCTTTCTTCAGTCATCGTAACTACTTAGCTATTAAAACATGCATACTAACATGTCTGTATATTTCAACAATTTCCGCCATCTAACTGTATTTTGATAGTCGAAAACATAGTCGGTCCGTTGAATTTCATGTGAAAATTATTAGTTTTTTATGGACTGTGTTAAAGATGAAGGCTAAGACTTAATATTATAGTGGACGCCGCGTAAATATTCATAGTTTACAAACTTAACAAGAGAGTTTGATGACCGCTTTGTACTTAACATTTTAGTTTTATGTGATTTTCACGGGTATTATATACCGGACAGCGGGTTTCACACCCTTTGAAAGTTCAAGACTTAGCTTGGCGTAGATATTTGTTGGTTTGCCGCCGGATGACTGAAGAATTGGTGACTATTGTGGGCTTTAGGCCAAGATTACCGTTTGTCTTTTGTATTCTTAGAACGAAAAATGCTGTTCGAATATGTTACTTCCCATTTTCCAATACCTTTTTGGAGCCTGTCCGTGTGTTTGTCTGTCTGTGTTTGTGTGTGTTTTTGTGCCTGTGTTGTGTTTTATCTTGCTTAAATCTAAATATTTTTTCTTTTACAATTTTTGTAACTTTAGGACTTATGTTGGTTCCAAAAACCCTTAATTATGACTATTCGACTAAAATCCGAGAACTAAAATTACCAAGTATGGTACAGTTAGAATTAAGATGAAAGTTACCTTAAGCAATATTGATATACAGCATCCAGCCAGTCTGAAATCCGATCTCAGCGCAGTTAAGAAAAGGCTCGGATGTCGGAGATGATGACTGACTATTAGTTTCGCAATGTCGCAGTGTGTCAGTGTCGTTAACCGAGTTTCGCAAGTTAATAGCTGCTCGATTCCTCTCTAATGTCTCGCATTCATTTCGATGTTTTCTGTACGTTAACTTTTCCATTGTTTGACGGAAAATACCGAATGGTTCCGAATAGAACCGAACGGTATTTGTATGGATTAAAATTTGTTACACTTTCTGTGATTTCTTTTGTTAACATTAATTCGTTTCTCTAACGTATTAGGTACACAAAAGATTTCACTATTATAGTTTTCTAATATTTATAGTGAAACCAGTGCATAAAATCGGTAGCTCTATTATAGATTATTATAATTGAGATTGAAGTGAAAAATAAAATTTTAACAAACTTTATGAACCATTTTTGTCTATTTAAAAAAAATACTTCTTTTCGATTCTCATCAACCAAACGTCCATTTTTTTTACAACCACAAATGATTGTCAGGAAACAGTTTACTTTATACATAAACTAAAGTTCCTTGACTCGTGCCTATTATAACTAAATTACCGACTATTCACTATCGTCGAACATTGAGACAACGGTCCATACATCATTATATTTCACACTCCTATTGTTCCTACAATATTTACTTCGCGCCACTTAAGCCATTCTGTATCTCTGTACATAACAGTATTTTCGTCTGTAACTCAGGTGTTAGTCATTTGGGACACGGAGGATGACAGAATGGAAGGCGCAGTTTTTTTTTCAAATCTGCAAATGGTCTCTATAAATCTTCACATAGACTCCGTTTAATTTAATTTCAAACACCAGCAATTATTTTCTATTTTATTTTATGAAATTTATGTTGTCGATTGAATATATTGGTTAAATCCTATTGGTGTTAGTGCATCATACGGGATAACATGAAGATTCGAAGCAAAACCTGGACAGTCTTGAACCAACAGCCTCCAAGTATGCACGGCTGTTACAAATTCATCTTTACTTATATTCGAATAAAGTTTATTTTATAACGCAAACATTTGTCCAAATATGAGAAGTGAAATGTTATGTGCCCGCCATATTTGTTTTAACAATAAAACGCGTAAGTTTGTTACCCCCAGTGATACTTCTGTTTATTCTTATTTCGTGTTTCAAACGTTTCACATTTACATAGTCAGTGACCGTGAATTTCTCGTGTGAAAAGATTCGAGCGACGGAGCGTGTAGTGTTCTTCTATAGTTGATGTCCAAATTAAATTAGAACGCTCAGCCGCTGTTCTTGAGGAGATCGGCTGTTCGATAACTTGTGAGAAGTCAATCTGAATTCAGTGTTGTTTTTATTTGGACTTATTTTCTTATATAAGACAATTCGTAGGAAAAATTAAGTTGGAAGTTAAGAAATTATTTGAAAATGATTGTTTCACGATGTGACGATGTTAAAAGTTCTTCCAGTGCCGTTTTATGACATAAATTTCAGACACACATACACTCAAACTTGGAAAAACTGAAATATCAAGCGAAAATGCTGATCAAAATTATGAAATACTAGCAGTTCCGACAGACGTTGTCCAATCTTTGTTAAAAAGAAAATGGAAGTCCTGGTTGTAGCACCACCTACCGGGCATAATTCAAATATATATAGAAAATTTTATTCATATCAATCGAGCCTAAGCGGAGGAGTGGAATTACCTGCCGGAGTCTGTTTCCTGATAGTTACAACCTAGGGGTCTGTAAGTCAAGAGTGAATAGGTTACTTCTAGGCAAGCGTGCTCCATCGTCGGCCACATCATTGCTTACCATCAGGTGAGATAGTGGTCAAACGCGAGCCTATCAATAATAATAAAAAAAGTTAGGTGAAAAACACACGGACAGAATAATTATTATATATTTAAAGACATCAAAACTTAGTCTCATAAAAATTGTCTTTACTAAACGACCACCACACAATATTATTAACGCTAAACTTCTACGAAAACCATATTTGCATGTAATTTTATCCAAATTTATCCTGTCAGTGCGACATCGTGTTCCTTATAGCCGTAAGGCTCATTGGCAGTGCAAGCACGGACGAACCGCGGACAAACTCGATATAGACATATCTACTTCATCGTACGTACCTACTACCGTCTTGTTACTGAGTGCGTGCCTGCTTTTGTTTCTAACAGCTATTAAAAGAAAAAGAATTATGTTTCCTGACAAAAAGTAGAATAGCGATAATAAATTAAGGTGTGATTGTATGGACCCCCTCGTCCCTTTCATAAAAGGTTATGAAAGGGATAAGAGGGTTGGTTAGTAAAAGATTTGAATATCAGCTTCAAAAAATAATGAAACAGGAGAAGAACTAAATATTAACTTGGAAATACACTATCGAAAATACGTTTTTAAATTGGTGTGTTTTACAATCGTGAAAACTCTAAAGTCTACTCACTTTACTCTACTCTAAGTCTCTCAACTCTGAGTATTTTTAGCATTTGTTTTGTATTATAAAACTTCTTATAATGAACTCTACAGAATGCGTATATTATTATAAATGTAGTTCCACATAACGACTGCCAAAAAAAAAGTAAAAAAACAGGCAAAAAATAAAACTACCACGCTTTAGTAAGTGCTAGTGCTTCGTAGAAAACCAATACCACTCCATGACTTTAGTTCACTATTTCAGAGAAATACCGGTACTACCTTATTTTTTTATTGTCCTCAAGTTCTTCGAGTACCTACTAAATTTTAACAAAGAGAAACAATTAAAATCGGCCTGTAAGGCTCTTCAAAAGTTTGAGTGAGGTAATAATGTTCTTTCTGTTCTACGAGAACAAACTGACTATTACCTGTATATTATATTTTGGCATGGCTCAAATGAAGTTTTACCAAAAAATAAGTGCAATATTTTCTGTGAACCACAAGTGAACTTAAATGAACAAAAAGGAAATGTAATATTGTTAGCGAGATAGAATCATAATTATTATGATAAACAACATAAAAATACGTATATTATGAATGTCTTCTAAGCATTAAATCATGACGATATGTTTTTAAATTTCAATACTTAAAAATATAATTACCGCTACCTTAATTTCCATTGATTTTACAACAGTATTTTTATATTTAAAAGACAATTTAATTCTATTATTTTTTTAATAGTAAAATATTGTACTTAATTAGGTAGATATAAATTTATTAAAAAATAAGAATTATTGTGATCGAGGCATATGAAACCAACTAAA
This sequence comes from Mythimna pallens, assembly GCA_961205895.1. Taxonomy (NCBI): domain Eukaryota; kingdom Metazoa; phylum Arthropoda; class Insecta; order Lepidoptera; family Noctuidae; genus Mythimna; species Mythimna pallens. The sequence continues at coordinate 3,454,506 of OY540825.1, forward strand.
GTAGCCAATAACTTAGTTTTATTCATAATAAAATGTAGCTACAAGTACTGATATGATATAATAAGATACAAATAAAGCTGAATATAACGTAGTTATAAATATTTGTTATAATATAAAAGAAAGAAAGAACACAATTTATGTGGTTAATCATGCTATACTTTGAAAATATTATAAAATATATACTCAACCTTTTTAATAAAAAGTAATTAAGTGTTTTGATCATTTATATTATAGTTGATGTTTTAAATTTTATTACACACCTAATAGCTAATTCCAACATCTCTTTTATTTTTGAGTTTTTAATTAGGTGGCTAATGCTTTACATAACATATTTTTTACAACAAACTTATATAAGATTGATAAAAAATATGAAATATTATTCTTGTTTATTATGAAATATTTTTCTTATTTAATTTGATCTATTAAGAATTTATCTGGTTCTACAAATTTTAAGCAAATACAAAACTATAGTCGAAACTTGCAAAAAAACTGTCTAGTGTTAAAGTTTTTCTGCGAAGCATTTACTTGTAAAAGCAAGTAAGGTCACCTGTAACGCCAACTTATTTTTTACTGACAATCGTAACATTATCCACTAAACGCAGCAGAATTTATTGAATCGATTCTAAATGTATTGGTGAGAATCAATTCAATAAATTTAAAGGCAAGCAATGGCAAATTTCTCCATTTAACTTGGGCAATGGTACGTAAAGCCGATTAAGAAAACTATTGTTTTTGACTCAAGTGGGTGGATCGATTGCGATAAACGTGGGAACACTAATCGCTTTACCAAAATTAGCAGCATTGATTTTGTTATTTGCATCTGGGAATTTCGATTCGTCATTTGAATAGAAGAAACTATTGTTTTAATGCAATCTTGAATAAAAGAGAACAGTTTGAACAGTGGTAATTTAATTAAAAAAGCTTTTCCTATATTCTAAAGAATAAAATTAATTCAGTTTTTATTCGTAACAGAATATTGCGCAAAAACGTGATGAAACTTAATCTAGGTGCTTTGCGTAATATTTCTTTTTAAGCAAATTAAAAAGCGTTCCAGAGAGAAGTTCTACAAAGGGGTTGAGGAAATCAAAACTTTTTCAAAGTTTCGTCGCTGTCAAGAATTTTTATAGCTTCTTACTTACAGCCCTCTTCTATTACGAGTTTTTTCGGTCACATTCAACCCAGTTTCTTGTTCTAAACGAATACTCAAAAAATCCTAAAATTACCATTCCTTTACTTAATCACTCTAGCTTCCAAACTAAGTCAAACGACATTAAACATACGTCGTTAATTTAAGTAAATGACTCGAAATAATGATCAAGTTCCAGTACAAAACCAACAAATCGTAACAAATCCCAAAAGTCGGTTTCGACCAATTAATTCGGTGAGTGGACCGGATCGCAGGTACCTTTTATCTTTCCTTTGAGCAGGTAAGGGTCTGGTCACCTGTCGTTTGAGAACTCTTCACATTGTCTTCGTTGCCCCTGCGTCGGCTTGCGAGTCATGCGGTACGGGGGACGGGGAAGCTTTTCATCCGTTGGTCAGTCTTGTGCAGCCACCTGTGCAGTATACACGGTTCTCTTAGTGTGCAGTGTTATTGTTCGCAGCTGTCCTTTCCAAGGTAAAATTTTTCTTGTATCTGTTGAATATGTGAGATTCGAAGTTATTGTAAGGAGTTTTTGTGTTATTGATGGGTTTATGATGATGAATGCTGTGCTATGTCTCTTTGTATGGTCCTTTATGCAAGGTGCAGTTGAATGGTCGACTGATACTTGAAAGGAACCGTCTGATGTGTTCAGTGATTTATTGATTGTGATTCGTACTTTTGTCAGGTACTTATTTTGTGTTTGTTTTATTGTAACTTTGATGTTCTTTGATTTGTCTGTCAAAGATATGTTCTGACTAGCATTAGTTACACAAAATCTAATCACCGTCACATCTTTTTCTTTAACTGAATCCAATCTATTCTATGTCTTCACACGTGGTAATTATTTGTTTGAATCTCAGACATAAATTCAAACGTGTGATTTCTAAAATCACATCACCACTTTCTAAGGCAAAATCCAAATAAAAATTTACAAAAATCTTCAGTTATACACAAACTACTAGTAGTTTTCCGAGACATGGTTTACGCAAGTCACGCAATTCTGTTAGCAACGCCTTTTCTCCCATCTGGCATCTTGATGGCGTGGTCTCGGCCTTATTTGGCACCGTCCACCTGTTCTGGCTTAACTTATTACCTACTCTGACACACCTGGATACTGAGACGTGGACTCTTTAGTGTCCGTCTTTTGTTAGCATAAAAATTTCTTTCTTGTGTTCATTTTGTTTGTGTTAAAGTTGTATTATCTGTTTTATTGTTTGGTACTGTTGCTTCATCTATAACTGTTTTGTCAAATGTGCTTCCATTTTTGGTTTCATTAACTTTGTATGTATTATTATGTGGTTTAATGCACCATTAAAATATATGTGGGACATTCTTTTTGACGCCACTGATGTGTTTGTGGACTTGTACCTTTTCATTATTCATAGTTAACGGTGTGAGTTAAAGAACTAGTTCAAATATTAAGTAAGGACTAAGGGTTTGGTGTCTGACAGTACGTACAGTTTTAGCAAAGATTGTTATAACTAAAAAAGACCCATTATGCAGCACAAAACATAAGTTAAAGAAATTTTTGTATGGTTTCCCTCCTTTAATTTTTAATTTCATGTTGTAGCGGCTATAGAATACACATTCTGTGATAATTTCAACTTTCTAACTTTTACGGTCTATGAAGTACAGTTCGCTGACAGACGGACAGACAACGGAGGTTTAGTAATAAAGTCCGGTTGCCGCTCTTCGGATACAGAACCATAAGAAACATTAATTCTTTAATCCATTGAAAGTAAGTCATAAAATAAAATCATTTATATATTCAAAACGTTTAAATTCTCGCCACAGCGGCTGATCACAGAAGAAGAAAAAGCGCAGACGTCTAACTATTATGATAATGTTGAATTTGTAATTACTTGTAATTGTGTGCGCCAATGCGCAGCGGGTAATGGCGCCAATAACGAGTATGAATGGATGAATCGATTAAAGAATGATGAACGGAAGAGTGAGGCCTAAGTGGAAGCTAATTGCGATTTGTTAAAAAATATTACATTACAATAATATTATAAAGAAGAAAATTGTAACTAGTGCTTGATTACCTGATGTTAAGCAGTGATGCAATCGTTGATGGTGAGACGCACTAGTTTATTAAGAGCCTATTCACTCTTGCCTTGAAGATACCTAAATTATAATCGAACGGGAAGACCGCAGCAGGCAGTTTGTTCCAATCCTTCAATGAATGCGGTATAAACGGCGGCGAAACGGAATTCGATGAAACTTGGTGCACGGGTTGACAAAGTCTTGGAGTAGTACAAAGGATATAGGTACTTTTGGTCCCGGGAGTATATTTCATTACGAAAATTTTCTGTATTCACCCGGACAAAGACACTGGCAGCTATGCTAATTGTGGAACTAGTTGTTCCACAATTAGCATAGCATAGCATAGTCGGCCTTAAAATTTTCCCACTGTTGGGACTCAGGCCTCCTCTCTAGGAGAGGGAATGGGCCGTAATCCACCACGTGGGCCCAGTGGTGCGGGCCACAATTAACCTTATCTTATTTTATTCTATCATCACAATTCAATCACAATAAAATCTCTTCATAAAATCCAATTTAAAATAACATCTTCCCATAACCGCTGGATATTGAACGTCAAAGACCAAAATAGCCTGGAATAGCCATAGGCGTTTCACGAAGGAGGCCGGTTATGGAACCGATGAAACACTAGATAGAAAGGCCTCAGGGCGGTTATTATAAGACGGAAGTGCTATCTTTATCTCCAGTGACAGGTATTATTGCGGCCTCGGGCTTAATTCTGCTTTTTGTTTTAACTTTTCATGTTGATGGCCTTTTCTTCGCTTTTTGTTCGCTGTATCTGAGTGTCTTGTTCGTTGTTTTGTTTTAATTTTATTTGTTAGGGTTGTAAATTTACGAGCATCTTTTTGTAATGTTTCATCAATAATAATAATAATACAATAATATTCCACAACTATCACACTACGCCATCTAGTCCCAAACTAAGCAGAGTTTGTGCTATGAGTATTAGACAACTGATAAACATGCTTATATAGTTCTAAATACATACATATTATAGATAACATACACTCAGACACAAATGATTATGCTCATCACACAACCATTTGTCCTGGGTGGAAATCGAACCCACGGTCTCCGGCTTAGCAGTCAGGGCCACTAACCACTAAACCAACAGGCAAGTCAATCAAAAATATTGTTTTTTTAGGATTTAAAGTATTTTCTGGCATATCTTTATCATATTTCTCTATAATTCACACTCACATTATACAACTACTAACATTGGTTTCGACAAAATAAAAAAATACAGTTCTGGTAATGTTTGCCGGGAGTTTTGATTGCCCTTATTTTGGACGTTGCTGTAGCAGACATGTTACTTTCTGTGGCTGATAGTATAATGTATTTGTTTATGTGTGTGTTCTGTTCTGTGATTGCTTTAAATAAATGATTTTTATTTATTTAAAATCATTCAACGCTAAATTATACTATCTTAAAACAATAGCTGAGCAGCATAGCATAATTAATAAAATGAAAATGTAATGGAATGGGATTCTGATGTCCTGAAACACAGGTTTTGTAACAAAAGTAACTATTGACATTTAAAAGATACTTTCAGTTATCATTTTGAAAAGATAACTTTAGATTCATAAGATTCTTTATCAACCATTTCCAATTCTCAACCAAAAATAACATTTTATCTTTCAATTTATGACGCATTTTGGCAAAACAGTTCCAAAATAGATACAATCCCTTCAATTTGTTGGACGGATGTTTCAACCTCAAAACTTCCTTTTGATTTAAATATAAAATGTAGAAAGCAAATAATAAGTTGTCGTCTACCAGATACAATGAGAGCGCTCATTGTGTTGCGTTGCAGGTATTAAAATATGAATCTTTTGTGGCGTACTTACTTGGCACTTGTACAGAGTTACGAAATGTAATTTTATTTATTTTATTTTGACGACTGGATTTCGTGAAATTGAACGATGAATATTGCTTTGAATAAAATGGTGAGTTTAAAGAGGAGGTATTAAGTAGACAATGCAGTATGGATATCGTGGCCAGATCGTTTAACGTTAATATTTGATGATATGTCAATCCTCTTTTGGCCATATCATTGATGTGGGATTTCAATGACAATTAAAGGTCTAAAGAAATTAGGCCAAACGAAGATTGAAATAATCATCAAACTTTAACGTTTAAAATGATCTGGCCAGTTTTACTTGATATAATATCATGAAGTGATTAATTTCTATGATCTAGCCTCGACATAGATATTAAATTATATGAGCAGTGCGTGTTTTTGGAAAAGGTATTATGTGACTATGAAATTAGAAGTAGGTATGCAAAACAGGGTGTCCTCTGACAAAACGGGCGTTGTATCTGTTCCGGGCAAATACCTACCCGACATTTGACTTTGGGCGGTTGTATAGTACGTTCTATTCGCGTGAAGGACTAACTCCACGATGCAGGATTTTAAATTTTAGTTCCTATGTGGTATCATCGTAGATATCGTTACACACATATCTAATTGTACGTTATATATATTAATTGTGCTTTAAAGTACAATAGTACATTTTGATACAAGTGCAGAAAGTTTGTCATTGCGACCGAGCCGAGAGCTGCAGTGATAAATTTGTACGTGTATCAAAAGATTTTTTTCAATACACTTACGAAATGAATAAACGGGGGTTGACCAGAGATTCGTGGGTGTCGACGTGCGCCCTGCCAAATATGATAAATGTAATAAAATTGTGGCGGGGGAGAGTACGCGCACTTTTCTGCACTAGTGCGGAAAACAGTCTATTGCGTGCCTAAAAGCGGTGGAATAAGAGTGGGTTTTCGAGTAAGTGTATTGAAAAAGACATTGCAGGATATTCGAAACTTTATTCGAGTGACCGTGGTCCTGGAACGCAAAGGGCAACTGAGAAACCACAGGTGGGGTTTAGTCAGTAAAAGTCTGACAATCCCCTGTCGATCCACCCAGGACGGGTAAAAAAAAAAAATGATTAGACATGGATACATCATGACAGTTCTAGACACGAAAGTCATTGACTTGGACCCATAATAAATTACATTTGACATTTCAAACAATGCGTCACGCATATCCGTACGTGTTTCAAATCTTTATCACGTCCTACAGTGTGAACTGCGCCTAACACCGTAATCAATGCAAACGGCCGTTTTCTATTATAATGTCACCATAATATTTTAAATTCACCCGGGAACGTTTACTACGAATTTTACAATCGGGAATACGAAATGCGCGTGAGTTCGTTTTCGAAATTTAAAATTTTTACGTGAGTTTTTTTACAATTGTATGCAAGTCTGCATTGGGTAGATATATATATTTTGTTTAGATTATTATCTTGAGTAGATTATTTTCTTGAGTAGATTGTTTTCATCGGCACGTAGGCGCAGTAGTTGAGCGATTGGCTACTACTGCGGTGCGTGTCGCAGGTTCAATTCTCGCATCAAAGTAAATTTTTGTATGACCTACAGATATTTGTTCCGGTTCTGGATGTCTTTGTATGTGAGTTTACATATTTGTGAACGCACCTACAATACAGGAATAATTCCTAGCGTGGCTCAATTTAAAAAAAAAAAACAAATCGTAAAATCAATTGTTGAAATGTTTAAATAGCAATCGTTGTTTCAAATATTATCAATAAAATTCGGGCCGTAAGTAATAAAATAAAAACCGGATTTTATACAGACAGATTTATAAAATACCTACCGCGTTGCTAGCTAAGAGTGGTTTTAAATGTATATGTGGGCAGGACTATCAATCATAGTCCGCATTCTGTCAGAACTTTAGTATTTAGTGAACGTTATAAATACTAATTCAGCCTCGAGCTCGACGGAGCTTAGTTTCTGTTTTTTTTTTTGTTAAGAATAACGACGCTAGTCTTTTGTTTAAAAAAATGTTTCTCTCTCCTGCTTGTACAGAGGTCACCAACATTTAGTAAGTTTTGCAATTTTTTATCTTAATGTGGCTTATGATTTATGTATTGTGTGAAGTGTATCTTTAAAATATTTTTGCACACGCTTCTCTTTATATTAAACGATAACGTTTTTGTATAGTGAAGTAAGTAGGCACTAAACTATATTTGTGATTGAAATATTTTTAAATTGAATTTTTTTGTCCAAATGAAAAACTGTCCGTTGTATTTCAGGCGTTACAAAATGGAGTTGTGTAAAAAGTCAGTGTGTGCATAATATTTTACTGAGAATAGTTGGTGTACTTAATCAATGAGTGTAATTTTCAATTTAATACCCTTCCTATTATATAATATAAACCGAATTCTCCCACTGCGTCGGTCGGTACGTTCGCTATAAACTCAAAAACTACACAACGGATTTTCATGCGGTTTATACCAATAGACAGAGTGATTCATGATAAAGGCTTAGGTGTATAATACATGCATATTAAATTATAGTAGAAAAAAGCCAAGAATTCAAAAAATCAATGCGAAACTGGACTGGGTTGTTAGATTAATATAAAAACTAAAAACGTAGTTTTGTAATTTCAAGATAGCATAAGTATAAGCATAATCGGCCTTTTTAATGTTCCCACTGCTCGGACTCAGGCCTCCTCTCTAGGAGAGGGAATGGGCCGTAATCCACCACGCGGGCCCGGTGCGGATTGGTGAATGTCACATATCTTCGAATTTTTGGTTCTAGGACATGCCGGTTTCCTAACGATGTTTGCCTTCACCGTTGAGAACAGTGGAGATGAAATAAATTACACAAAGTAATCCACTGGCTGGGTTTGAATCCGCGACCTACAACTCGTAAGTCGGGGCCGTTACCTTTCGGCCACCACTGCTCCATTTAGAAAGAAAGAAAATATATTGAATTGCACTTTGGAGTCAAGGCTTTTAAGCCCATATCTATCTCCAATTTCAAGAGTAAACCAAGCAGAAAATTTCATATAGAATTTGACTCAAAGCCCCAAAAGTATTTGATTTGATCAAGAAAATCGTATTTAAGTTAGCCTCAAATTTAGGACTATGGATCCTGTCCGTCTCGCTATAACCCAATTTACTTCAACCCATAAATGGTTCCGATCAAAGAATGAACGATCGAATGAGTTTAATTTAGTTCATTCTTTTGATCTCCCGCGGACGAAGGGGAAGTGTTTTCGTTGTAATCAACTTTTTATTGGAAATAACTGTGTTAGCTTTTATTACTTCGTAAGTGGTCGTATCGGATGATTTCCCAACTTCAGAAAAAAAGAGGTTGTGTACGAGGCTGTTGATACGACTTTTTAAATTAACCGTAGATTGGTGCCTTCAAAAACATAATGCAACATCTAATATATATTTTTTTGTGAGGTTGATAATTATCCATTGAACGCTCTAGGGCGGGGCGAGAGGGTGTGTCCGACTTTTACTGACTAAAACCACACTAGTGTGCTTCAGTTAGTTGCTCTTTGCGTTCTAGTGTTATAGGTTTGTTTCCCTTTCAGAAAATTCTCGTAACTCTAGCGGGATACCCTAATATTATGAGATGGTATCAGAAAGATATAGTAATAATGAACCAATACTTCTTGAATGGTCATCAAGAAATATAATTTCATTTTGAGTGGCGCATTAAAATATCTTCTTCCTTTTTCAAACAACCAAAAATTTCAAGCGTGTCTGATTTCTATGCAGCGGCGAATATCTCGATAAATTTTAAAAGTTTTTTTTTGCCAACTTTTTGCGTAGATCTGTCTGCGAACATAGAAATAGCTGCCACAACCGGTCGGGTAGCTTGGCGGATTGAATAAGCCATTACTAAAGTTTCTACAGCAATTACTAGTGCCCTTAAATGGCCTGGTCTGGTCGGCCGCATAAAATTTATATTGCACAGATGCTCGGCCCGAATCAGACGTTTATTTCTTTAGTGTACACCGGTCTTATGCATCGAGCTTTTACTGATATGTTATGGAATTGAAAAATTGACTTTTCAAACTCCAACACCCGCTCTTATCGCGCTTTTAGGCATGCAATTGACTGTTTTTCGCACTAGTGCGGAAAAGTGCGCCTGCTCAACTTTTCCACAATTTTATTACAGTTATCGTATCAGGCTAGGCTATGCCTCATTTATTTATGTATTCGTAAGTGTATAAAAACGTTGTTTGTAAATGTAAACGTAAATGTGGTTTGTCACTGTAGGCCTCGTCGATCGCATTGACAAACTTTTTCAAGCTGTACTATTCTCGTTTTTTCCTCTTATCTGATACAACTCGTTGAAAAAGTTTTAAATTTAGAATAAATTTTTCCATTTGTCTTTATGCCAGTTGCAAAATTATTTCCAAATGGTATGGAACATAATCTCTGTATTTAAAATTCTTTAGCAGACACGTATCTCTCAGCCACATCCTACGCAGATGTCGATAGCTTGCATCCAACGAGTATCTAAGCACTATAACCTACTTTCTACTCTGAAAGCTGGCTTTAAATAAGCTGAACGGAAAAAGAAAAAAAAACAGTTATTCTAAATTTAAAACTAATAGTCGATGGTAAACGATATGGGAATGGACATGAAGAATGGACTGAGCCTCACAAATTGACTACTCTGTAGAAAGAGACAAAGTGACTGTCTTTTTTCTGTAAGTCGATGTGAAGAAGATGCCATAGATGTGTGCCAGAGACCTGTGATGTGGTCCAATCTGAATTCTAGAAGTTCTTTCCCTTACGCCAGTACAGGCATCTAACAATTTACATTATAAATCTAAAATGTATTGTTTAACAAGCTCTATATAGGCGTAATTAATGTAACTTCATTGTTTTACAGGAGTAAGTTCTAGTCTCACACTAGAGTAACAACTAAAAAAAAGACTAACAAAGAAACTGTATACTTGTCTGTCTTGTGTTTTGACATAAATGAGCATGGCAGTAGAGGGTTTGTCATGCTCACTCGAAGAATGATAAGAAAGGCTAAGTTCATTTCCTTTCGTAGAAGTCCATTTCAAAATATGAGAAGCATTGGAGTTGCAAGTCACGTGTTCACGGGCGAATTGTCGTCGCGTCGTCGTCGGTCGCCATGACTCGTTCTGACTCGGTTGTCGGTCGTGACCACTCTCCTATCTTGATGTGGCCGACTGACTATGTCGCTTATTTCCCTGTACTGAACTGAATTTTGAACGTGGAATGTCGTAAAAGTTGCAAGTATACGGTCGCTTTTAGTCAAGGTTAAATTGTGTAAAAGAATTGAATATAGAGATGAATTTTAGAATATTATTTAATTGTTGAGGCACAATTATTATTATTATGAGCCACTGCAGGGCAAAGGCCTCCCTTCTATCATTCCACTCTTTTCTGACCTTAGCCACTTCTGACCAGTCCTTAAGGTAGTGCCAATCGTCACGCCATCTCTTTGTGAGTATAATAACTTAATTTTAATTTATGTTGGATTCATTTAAATAAATTTTTATCTATATTTTGAATTCAACTGTATGTAGAAAGGTACTTAAAAAATGTAATAAATATCTCACGTTATGTACGAAAAACTAGTTAGATAACGAGTTTCGCCCGTGTGCAATTAGTACTTCCACCATCAAAAATGATAACTGATAAGTTATATACAAATCCGTTCAGCCGTTTGAGTGTGAAGAGATAACAAACATACACACATATAAACTTTCATTGCGCTACTGCTTCCACTGACTATATTATATTCTTACTTGTGTGTATCTGGCGATTAAAGGAGTGACCAGATGGTTGCAAACTAGCGTTCCAACCAAGGTGATCTTTGTTTATGTGTTGGTTTGTGTTGCGGCTACATGGATGTAAACTACACGCCAACACGTTCGGTGGTTGGGGAAACGCACCTCCCAAGCAAAGGCGTTGAAGGTCATGGATTACAACTGCTGTGTACACGGATTGAAACTAGCAAGGTCACCTTGGTTGAGACGTTGGTTTGCAACCGTTTGGTCACCCCTTAAATTACAACCAGCGTTAAATAAAGAGAAGAAAACCCTGTAAGAAAAGCCTGTTAGGTATTCTAAGGAACAATTTAATCTCTCCACACACGAAGGTAAATCTTGTCTTCATCATCATAAGAGTCCATCAAGACCCGGATTTTCCATAAGCAGTCTTGCAATATTTCTCATAGCACCAGCGTCAGTCATTTGTTAATAAGACAGTCCTAACCTAGGATATGGTAATAGCCTTTGCTATAAAATAATATTGGCTTTGGCCTCGATGTAGTGGAGATTCGCGTCACTTAGGACCGTGGAAAGAAGGCTAGATCTTTATAAGTAGGTATGAGGAAATCTATATGTTTAAATATCGTGAAACATGATTCCACTTTAAAGTATTTGAGTCGACAGTTGAATTTTTCTAAGTTTGGCTCGGATATTAAGGGCCTATTACACTACTCGATATTCAGACAAGTTTTAGTCGATGTCGCGTAGTGTAATAAGGGTTAGATCGGTCTTATTCGGAACAAAAAATAAGACTGAATATCGAGTGCTGAATATGGCGTAGTGTAATAGGTCCTTTACTGACACCGGGTGCCACGAAAAGCACGTAAAGCATTTGGTCCCGGTTGTCATTCGTAGATCTTTGATAGTTGTTACAGGTAGTCAGTCAGACGCCACAAAGTCTGACCATCAGTCTATCAAAAGAGTATAGTGTTGCCCAGTAACTGGGTTGTGGAGGTCTTATGGGCAGTCGCTTTTTGTAAGCGGAACAAAGAGTAAAGTCCCAAAAAACTCCGTTGAAAAGGGAAGATCCAACCAGACGGATTTTATATCTGATCCGGGCAACTGCCCGATAGATGATGAGGGCTCTTTTATAATATGTTTAAACTGCACAGAGAACTCCAATGACGCGATGAAGGATTTCGTAGTTTTTAGTTCTTTTGTGGTACCATAGATGTCGCTATAGCTTCATGTAAAACACAGATAGGTATTCAGTGTAATCTGGCTAAACTAGAAGCCGACCCCAAGCTAGATAGACAAAGGCTGCAGAAATGATAATGACGAACTGTTTAAAACTGTGTGTTTTATGTGTTTGCATATATTACGTATGATTCAAAGTGAATATCTCATTCCGCATTATCGTGGATACCTGTAAACAAATCATAGGATATATCCATAACGTGATCCGTTCATTTATGCGTTCTTAGATTCTGATTATGATAAGAACTGAATATAATATGGATAAGAAGTTAGTAATAATAATTGCATCACGTAATCGAACGATATCTCGATTTAAAATTCAACCTAGGTGGTCTTCAACGAACCAATCACATAAAAAACCATGAGGCAATACCCCAAAAAACGCGCAATTAATACTAAAACTAGCCTAAACACGCCCAATATGAGTCAAATAAGTCCTAAACACGTTTCCCATCACGTCTTCACAAGGTAATTCTGAAAAGGAACGACAAAAACGCGTTTATACACGAGAAACGCACATGAATACTAATGTCTGTCTGCCAATACCGAATTCAAATCATGTGTTTTTTAACACAATTCACGCGTACCGAAGGACGATATGCGTAACGACCAATCAGAGGCGTCGCCGTTAGAGTTCGAATTTGGAATAAAAGAAAATTGTACCGGCCATCTTTAAATCGTTTTGATTTTCGAACGATTAAGGTGTATGCGATCGATGACGATATGCGTTTTTTCATTGTTCTTTACAAAGAACATAATTGTTTTTTTTATGACAATTATTTATCTAGATTTGGTGACATGGTAGATCTTTGTATTGATGTAAGTCTTTGGCCTAAGTAGGTACTTATACGATTTATATACAAGAGTAAGTACTTAAATTACTTTTTGTTAAAATGAACTTCAAAACACAAGTTTTCAGAATGCAGTTTCTATAATAATGTGAAGTACAACAATTATTTGATACAAAATCCATATCACTTCCAAATCTTTGGTTTTATTATCCATTACTCTTTTTAACCCGTTTGAAACACAACAGCTGAAAATAACTACGCAATGGACAACAAAGAGAACCTTTAATATTTCTCGTAAAACATAGTATGCAGATGTATTTAGCACGGAATTTACACTAACAAAGACAAGGTCGTCAATGGCCGTTGGCTCGTCAGAATGACCTTCTGGGAGGCGACGATTCCTTGGCGTGACTTCGTGCCTCAAGACTTTTACCTTTTTCGTCGCATTATGTCATTTGTCACGTGGTCACGACTTAGGACGGACGTCGGGACAAAAAAGTCTTGTCTTATTGTTTTGACATGGTAGTCGGTTGAAAGAATCCATAGATTGTGGATTGTAGAGTCTATGGCGGCCCCATTTCTGACCATTAAAGGTTCAAATACATAGTTGTAGTTAGGCTATGTTGGTACAACATAGCCTAGACGGCCTTATAATGTTCCCGCTGTTGGGACTCAAGCCTCCTCTCTAGGAGAGGAAATGGGCCTTAATCCACCTCCCGGGTTGGTGGATGTCGCATGTCTTCGAATTTTTTTGGTTCTAAGATATGCCGGTTTTCTCACGATGTTTTCCTTCACCGTTTTGAGAGCAGTGGTGATGAAATACATTACACAAAGTAATGCACCTGGCTGGGTTTGAACCCGCTACCTATAACTCGTAAGTCGGGATCGTTACCACTGGGCGACCACTGTAAGCCCAGTCAAGCATACTGTCATGATGTATTTGATACCTGTCAGTTGCCATCCGATGGTCGACCGGAGCAGTTGTGTGGTGCGAGTATATGCGGGTTGTGGTGTTGGTGAACCGTAAAATGCTTCATTAGGCAGTACAATAATTGTATTGTACTGATTATTGAAGTATTTTTTGACTATTGGGTCATACTCATAAGTTTTTGGTGTTGAAGTTGCATCACTGCTTACCATCAGGTGGGATCGAAATCAAGCACTAGTTTATCTTATATCTATATCTATATATATAAAAGGAGAAACTGACTGACATATCAGCGCACAGCCAAAACTACTGGGACTAGGAGCGTGAAATTTTGCACAAGGTTTCCTTTTATAACGCAATCGATCACTAATCAAGGATTTTTCAATATTCACGGGGTTCAAAGTTTGTATGGAGAAACCTATTTTCACGCGGGTAAAGCCGCAGAAACTAGTACCATATAAAAAACACTAGTCTCTAATAACACTAATTGAATGGAATAAAAGTAAGAAAACGGTATTGTCTTTAAAATATCAAGAAAAAAATCTTTACAGTAATAACATTTTTCTTTCAAAGGAAGTAAAATTCACCAATGAAAAGTAAAAGAGGGCGATTTCTTTGGTCTTTGACAACCGAATTAAGATGAACTCTTAAAAACCATCAACACTTCATTATAATGTCCTATAAAAAGGACGTTGAAGCTCAAGTTATGTTGGTGTATCTTCATAGTTATTAAGCCTATCCAAACAATTCTGCGAAGTAGAGATATCTATAAATGTTCTTTATTCAAATCATTTGCAATAGAACTGGCCAGTGAGTTGTGTTTTTTTCGTCTATTTTTTGTGGTTATGGTCGGATGATGTGCGGTTCCATAGAAAATAAACTAGGGTAGTCGTACCTGCTGTCAGGTGCGAGAGCTTCCCTTTTTTGTATATGTGCCAGTTAATTTCGGGGTTTTATTAGTAGTTACGTATTATGACAGTTACGTTGAAAAAATGCTAAGCCCCAGGTAAAGGCCCTTTTGGCAAAAAAAAATGAGTCTGCTACAATAATAATAATGACGTGGATTCGGCGATCATTGTACCGATGTCGTGTTAGCCAATGGCTATATAGCCAAGAGTCTCGACCAACACCTTAGGAGGCTCTCGTTAGGCTATTGGATCAAGGGCTTGATTCAGAAAGCGGTACTTCTGGACACGGCTCGTATAATTAGGAGGTTCTACTTTCTGGAGCCGTAACCACCGGTAACTTGGACCATGTTCCCGATACCGAAGGGCTACAATTTTTTTATATTTTTAAATGCTTTATTTATTTTTTATTTAAAATTTTAATTTATATGTAATGTTAATGAATAAACGAAATAATAATAATCTTAACATAGTTCCTGTTAACCTGTAAGAAGACTAAGACAAAAAGACTGCAAAACTGACTGATAAGACTGCAAAAACCATAGACCTATTATTTTTTTCATATATCGCAATAGTTTTTCACTGACCGGAGGTTGTTCTTGAATCCACTAGCATAGCGCGTACAGAGATAATCGTCTGTTGGTACCTACCACGTTCTATGAAAAGTGTTTAAAGGGCCTCTGCGAGTTGGTTTCGGGTCCTCGTACGCCTTTTAAAGGTTTTGAGATATACTAACCCATAATAACACTAATATTCTTTATAAATTGCGAGTAATAATGAGACTCAATAGTGTTGATAACAATAATATGATCTTATAACAAAAATGAATTATACTGTCTACGATCACCTATCGTAGATATGTAAATTTATAGTTATATTGGTTTGGGTAACAATTTTTTTAAAAATAAATCTGTCAAAATATTTTTTTTTATCGAGACAAAGGACATATTCTCATACTTTAAAGATATTCTCTGAAGTATTTTAGGCTTTCTAAGGGGAATCAAAATAAATACACAGTTTTTTTTTGGATTTAAAATCAAGTTACTGCCTCATTATACTAGAATTCGAAATGTTATTGATTCTATAATCAATATTATGTAATGCTATAGAGATAAAGAAATTTAATAAAAATAATAAAAACTGATAATTATTTTGATTTCAATATATTTATTTGATTACGCATGTAAGTGAAGGCGAATTTTAAAATAGTAAAAAATAATATTAATGTCTTTCAGTTTTCTCGTTATCGAAAAAATCGGCTTCTCGAGCCCTAAAAAGTACAAGCAAACAGAAAACCTTTTAATTTTGAAATTCTACAAAACCAGCATGAAGGTTCAAAGCGAATTTTTGTTTCAAACCATCCTCAGAGACTGAAGTTTCTCCCCCATTCGCAAATTGAACTTTCAGTTTGTACAACATTCTTTTTTAATTCGTTGTCTAATAAAACACTGGTGATTCTGTATTTCATTTGGCGTTTGTTTTTTTTTTTCGGGGCCAAGGGCGTGAGCGAGGCGCGATCATACAGCCTAACTTTAAAAGTCAGTAAATAGCGTTCTTTTTGTAGGCTTTTCTAATTTTGTTGTTGAAAAATATACAAGTAAGCTTTATTTACTTGTAAGAGAAATAATTCACTTTTTTAATTACGAAAATTGTTCTGATTATCATTCACGCAATTATAAGAAAGATGTTGACATGAAATTTGTATCAATTTCAGGTCTGTGGAAGTAGCCGCCATCGAGACAACTCATCATAGAGAAAAGTACACACAGGAATGGAAAGAGAAGATTAGAAAAATCCGAAGACAAGTTTGGTAAACCCGAAGAGAAGATTGGAAAAATCCGAAGAGACTATTGAAAGATTGAATAGAGAAAATTGAAGATTTATAATGAAGAAAGAACAAGTAGATCGGTTAATTATCTTTGGTTATCTAGCTGTATGAGTTTTGTTGACATCATAAAGCTAGGTTACCGGAGTTAAGTGCCATCTACGTCAACGATACGACACCGACATGCGGAGAAAAAACTATGACGACTTCAAGAATTTTGGACTTTTGGCTTTCACTATTTTGGCTCCTGAACCTTTTTTGTATCTCATAGCCTTAGAGTGAGTTTTTAACGTTAGATTGTATCAACTACTAAATGTAAATTTTTACTACATCAACATTTATTAAAATGATCGCCCATCTTGAAAGTAGTATGTTCAGAATCCAATTTCAGCAATTTTTAAAGTACTTAAGTATTTTTTATCCTAAAATAATCGAGAATTATTTTTTAATAATTACCCATTTTGATAAATTCTTGATAAATCGTGAAATTTCCATTAGCGTGTTTATGTGTGTATGCGTAAATACCAATACCAATACGTTAAAAATGTAGTGGGCGTAGCCACGCCTACTGTCTACGATTAGGATAATTAATTTCTATACAAAATAGGCACCCATATTTTTAAATTAGTACTATTCGTACTGATCATATTTGTGTAGTCAAAAGTAAAAAATAAAACGAAATCCCAAAATTATCCACGAAAATTTGTCATAATTGGTAAATTCATAATTGTATCAATCATTCATAACAATTGCTACTAGAAAATACTACGCGCAGTGTTTTTCCATTTTGATCGCCATTCATTCATAATCAATAGCTTGTGCAATATTTCCATAAATTGAGTGACATTTTGGGATAAAAACAAACGCTCATAAAACCTGGCTGGCGTCCAACTTGGACCAGAGGACACATCCCAGGCCATCAGTACTCAAGACTGTATTCCCAGCCAGGCACCCCACATTCAACAAGAATTAACTCAAGGGGTAGATTCAGTAAAATGTAGTTTTTCCTCTCATAAAAGCGGTGATTATAAATCAATTATGTTTTCAGACAGTATAGGAAGAGGTTTAGGTCAATTAGTTAGTAAGAACCTCCCTTTTTCCTCTCAAAATCATTGTATACCACAAGCGTCCTACCATCACATAATGTCATTAGTTGCTGAAAAAGTATATGATCCCAATGATATTTTAACTGTATTTGTGGGTAATAGCA
The DNA here is from genome assembly GCA_961205895.1 of Mythimna pallens. Classification (NCBI taxonomy): domain Eukaryota; kingdom Metazoa; phylum Arthropoda; class Insecta; order Lepidoptera; family Noctuidae; genus Mythimna; species Mythimna pallens. Next base: position 3,472,182 of record OY540825.1, read on the forward strand.
TAAATGTTGATAAAGATGACATCACATATAATGTCACAGAGCTATTGAAGATAAATTGTAAGAGAATTATTTTATGTGCTTTTCCATACTTTGAGCACTTGTCATATAGGGAAAATAAGTACATACATATGCTAAATATGCATATTCATTTTTTAGTTAGTCACCATAGTGATAAGTTAATATTTTTTGACATCAACAATTTTGTTGACAATCTTTTTTCGACTAGGTATACTGTGTACCTACCTATTATATTTAGACGTCAAATAGCGAGGCTATTAGCATATAACATTAACTCGGACATAGTTAGTATGTCGAAGTTCCCAATTATTATTAGTCCCACCATTAGTAATAGTACTAATGTTACTTTAAACTAGTTAATAAGACAACAGATGGTACTTTTGACAATTCAGATCAACTTAACAATAAAGTATCTTCTGGCATTCAAGCTAGACGGGCTAGGCAAAAATCGTTGAATTTGTTTCTTCAAAACATTCAGGGTTTTTCTTCAAAACAATTGGAAATTGAATTATTTTTAGAAAAAACTATGTTTGACATCATTTGTTTTACTGAGCATTGGTTAAAGGATTTTGAAATGCTAATCAATTTTGAGAATTATAATGTGGGCAGTTGTTTTAACCGAAAAACAATGTTACGTGGGGGTTCACTGATCCTAATTAGGAATAGTATTAAATTTAAAACTCGTAAAGATATAGTTGCACTATCCGTTGAACATAGCATTGAACTGTCTTGTGTTGAGCTGGATAGGCATATCATAGTGTGCGTTTACAGGCCCCCTAATTATCAAAACTACTCTATTTTTGAGTCTGTCATGGAAGATGTTATGGCAAAACTTGCAACTGGTAACAAACTAGTAATTATCTGTGGAGACTTTAATGTTAATATTTTAGAAAATAATTCAGATAGCAGCAGATTATTAAATCTCTTCAAATCATTTAATTTATCAAATGTGTTTATAGAACCTACTCGAACTACGACAACTACTGCTACATGTATCGATAATGTTTTTTGTTGCTGCAACTATTTAGAAAAGGCCATTGTAAATTATCTGCCTTCTGATCATAGCGGCCTATTGGTAACTTTTGAATCCAACTTACCGATACAACAAGTGCAGATTCAGTCCAGACCAATAACATCTGGTAAACTCAATAAATTTAACAGCACTTTAATTAGTAAGTTAGGTGATTGGAATCTTGAAGTGAACAATGGTAATTTTTTGTATAACGATTTTTTTTCAATAGTCCAAACTGAGTTCAAGAAGACTTTTGAGAAGAAAACTAAAAGTATCTGCCCTAAGTTTAGATTTAGTGACTGGGCAACTAAAGGAATCAGAATAAGTAGGGAAAGACTTTTTGAGTTGTATGGCCTTAAGCCTATTATTAACACTGAAACTTTTAATAAGTATGTTGCTACATATTCAAAAATGTTTAAAAACACTTGTAAGGCAGCTAAGGCCTTGTACATTAGCAATAAAGTTAAATCAGCAGATAATAAAATAAAAACGGTTTGGAAATTTATAAATAATGAAACCAACAGGAACAAAATACATAATAATGATTACACTTTGGAGACACATCATGGTCTTATTAGCGATAACAAACTAGTTGCAGAAGAATTTGTAAATTTCTTTGCTAGTATACCAACTAAAACCACTGAAGCCCTAGATTCGTCGCCATCGCATGCTTTTTGTTTATTACAGGCAAACGTTGCAGCCTGTTCGACTGAATTTAACTTTAAGCATATAAACCCCTTTACAGTAATAAAAGCGTTTAAACAAATCAAAGTTAAATTGACAGAAGATTTGTGGGGTATGTCTATCAAAGTTTGTACCTCAATTATTGAGACTATAGCGCCGTACTTAGCCTTAATATTTAATTTGTGTATAGATCAAGGAGTCTTTCCTGATCTAATGAAATATAGTAAAGTGATACCACTTTTTAAATCCGGGGACAGTAAAGACACTAATAATTATAGGCCGGTGTCCGTGTTGCCAGTTTTTAGCAAGATATTTGAAAAAGTGATGTTAAATCAAATGCTTAATCATTTTAACACAAATAACATCTTACACGATAAACAGTATGGTTTCACCAAAGGACGTTGTACAACTGACGCTGGTGTCTCCTTACTAAAACACATTTTTAATGCGTGGGAAGAGGCACAGGATGCTATAGGCATCTTCTGTGACCTGTCTAAGGCGTTTGATTGCGTGGTTCATGAAACATTACTCTTGAAACTTGAGCATTACGGACTAGGCAAAACAGCTTTAAGCTTATTAAAATCTTATTTGATTGACAGACAGCAACAAGTTCAAATAAACGGTGTCAATTCGTCGGGATTAAATGTGAAAATGGGGGTACCCCAAGGTTCAATTTTAGGTCCTTTTTTATTTTTAGTTTATATTAATGATTTACCCTATTTGTTGGAAAATAAACTTAATATGGTGTTGTTTGCTGACGACACTTCTTTGATTTTTAAGATAAATAGAAGGACTAATAATCTTGACGACGAAAATTATGCCCTACTGCAGGTCCAAAACTGGTTCACTGCTAATAATCTAGTTTTAAACGGGAAAAAAACTAAATGCATAAGATTTTCCTTACCTAATGTCAAAATCAGTGATTGTGACGTAGTATTAAACGATGAAAAGCTAGAATTTGTCGATAAAACTGTTTTCCTGGGGATTACGCTTGACTCAAGGCTACAATGGGGTCCTCATTTAACATCTCTTGCAGGACGGCTTAGCTCAGCTGCATATGCTGTTAGAAAAATCCGCCAATTTACGGATGTTGATACCGCTAGACTAGTCTATTTTAGTTATTTTCATAGTATCATGTCATACGGTATCTTACTATGGGGACGGGCTGCAGACATTGACTCAATTTTTATACTACAGAAAAGAGCTATCAGAGCTATTTACAATCTTCGCCGGTGCGATTCTCTAAGGGAACTGTTTAAGGATATTAACATTATGACGGTGCCTTGTCAATATATTTATGAAAACATCATGTACGTTAGAAAAAATCTTCATCTTTTTAGCAAAAGAGGCGATAGACATAATTATGTTACAAGAAATAGGGACCAATTAGTTCAACCAGGTTTTAGACTGGCTAAAGTGGCCTCTTCTTTCATGGGGTACTGTTTGAAATGTTATAATAAAATACCTCCACAAATATTAGAACTCAATGAAACGAAATTTAAATCTTGTATTAAACGCACACTATGCAGGCAAGCATATTATAAGTTGGAGGATTATATTCAAGATAAAAATGCTTGGCTCAATGCTGGTCCAGCTCCTCTACCACCGAGGTATACAAATTGATTAGTTTGGAAATTATTATTATTATTTTTTAATGCTTTTTTTTTTTTTGGGAGTTGTAAAATATTATAAGTATTGTATAATGTAGAAGCATTAATTTTCAAAGTTTGTAAATGTGAGTACCATGGAGCTATTTTCTGGTTTTTTATGTTACTATTGGACTTGTTTGACATAAATGAGCACGGCAGTTGAGAGTTTGTCATGCTCACTTAAATGTCTCACTGATGGTGGCGCATGTGTTGGATCATTCGGTTCCCTTCAAAATGGTTGAGCTGAGTGGTGCTAATATTAGCGTCATGTTCGTGAACGGGCGCTGTCAGTTGAGACTGGTCATCTCTTAGCTGCCAGTTGCTATTTTAATATCTATATTTAGTTTTTATTTTTACTGTATTTACATTGTTCTCACATGATAACGACAAGAAACATGTAACAGTGATATTTGTAATTACAAAACATGATTGAAAAGAGTGTCCATGGAGTTTCTTGCACATTCTTCTCCATAGAGATCTACGCTTTGGAATGTGCAATTAGCATCATTTTTTTTTTTTCTGACTAACTGACTTCTTGACATTTCAAAAGTGCCTGTAAATGGTTTATTTGAAATAAATGCTTTTGAATCTTTGAATCTTTGAATCTTTGCTGTTTATGAATATTATTTATTGAGACTTTACTTACATAATAACAAGACCTTTACTTATAAGTCCTTTAAGTATTTGTACTAATTAAAAATTAGTGGTGTATAATATATATAACTTAATTGTCAATTTTGGGTATACAAGGGTATGCACTATTCCAGTTTCATGTTCTATAAGCGCCATCTAGTGAAAATAATGGAAACCCTCTTTCTTTCTATACGATTTGATGTAAGCGAATGTTTACGTTATATGACTCGTACTAGACGGGTAAACGACCTATGTTCTAAGTACATTTTCCCCAGTAACAGTGAACGTCTATTTTGATTGAATACCTACCAATTAGGAAAATATACCTACTCCTATAAATTTTTTGAATTCACTGGCCTGTTGGTCTAATGGTTAGTGGCCATGACTGCTATGCTGGAGGTCGTGGGTTCGATTCCCACCCAGGACAAATGTTTGTGTGATGAGCACGATCATTTGTTCTGTGTCTGGGTGTAATTTATCTATATATGTATGTATTTAGAAATATATAAGTATGTTTATCAGTTGTCTAGTACTCATAACACAAGCTCTGCTTAGCTTGGGACTAGACGGCGTTGTGTGATAGTTGTGGAATATTATTATTATTATTAAATGTCAAGATATCACTCATTTGTGTCAAGGATAAAATATCTTACAAAACATAATTTTACACGAGAGCATTTTTAAGTTTGAATAAATAATATTTGAATAATCATTTTCTGTTCATTAAAAGTTCAATTGTAGTGTACGTAATATAAATTTGGATGCTACTCTAGTAATATAATTATGAATGGGATAAGTTTGAAATACCTCCTAGGGCCGTTCAACTATTACGTGAGCAGTTTTTTGCAAATATTAACCCCTCCCTCCCCCTCATCAGCAAAAGTAAGCAAAGCTCTCAACCCCCCATGCATACGTAAACATTGGTACGTGCATTTGTCAATGTCTTAGTTTGGTTATTAATTTATGAGCAGTAGTTGTAAGTCTAGAAAAAAGGGATATTTGAAATAAAGGAAAAAAATAGATTTAATTTAAAAAAATTGACATTATAAATTCACAATAACGGTTCTCAGTCCAGGACACACTAATCTATGACACTAAGTCTACAATGACATTAGATGTATGCTGCATAATGATGTGTGTCTGCTCACTTTCTTATGATTTTGAAACATCGACACTGTTCTCTTAAAAAACTTAAAAAAGAATTGCACTGCTGACGTAATCGCCATCTAGACTCTCTATCCCCCATGTCAACAAAAATAAGCAAAGTAAAGACCCCCACCCCCCTGTAGTTAGCTTTAGTAATACTTGAATGGCCTAAGGCTTCTTTGATTTAGGCAGCGATGTCGTCGAAAAAGAACTTCTGGAACGCAAACGGCAACTGAACATTTATTTACATATTTAATACTTTATGCACATAAAAGTACAAAGGCAGAATTAATGCCTTAAGCATTTTCTACCAGTCAACCTGTGGGTGGATTTAAATCAGTAAAAGCTTCTCCACAAGGTGGGTACCTGGAAATGGACGACGCCGCCGAGGTCGACCTGGGAAGAGGTGGAGAGACGACCTAGATGCCTACCGTAAAGACAGATTTGAGGTGGCCCAAGAATAGAATACCTGGAAGAAGTTGGGGGAGGCTTTTGCTCAGCAGTGGGACAGAATAGGCTAACAAAAAATAATACAAATAAAAAAAACTAGCGTCTGCCAGCGGTTACATCCGCGTAAAAGTAGGCTTCTCCATACAAACTTCCAACCCCCGTTTTACCCCCTTAGGGGTGGAGTTTTGTAAAATCCGTTCTTATCGGATGTCTATAGCCTATAAGGAACTTACCTACCAATTTTAAGTTTATTGGTCTTATAATTTCTGAGATTTCGTGATTAATCAGTGAGTGGTATTTCGATTTTATATATACCACCGGTTACGGTTTTAGAAAGTTGTATGTGTTAAAATGCTACTTATACTTATGTTTTAAGTGTATGTGAGATTTGTGTAGGTAGTTAATCAGTACCCAGTTCAAGCTTAGAACGAAGTTGATATGCTTTGAATTAAAAATTGCTGTAATTGCAAGACATTGCATTGAAATAAATGGAAGGATAATCTTCTTTAAGTCAAGAGTGAATAGGTTACTTCTAGGCGTGCTTTATCGTCTGCCAGATCATCGCTTATCATCAGGTGAGATAATGGTTAAACGCGAGCCTATACATAATAAAAAAAAACCAGGCAAGTGCGACTCAGACTCGCGAACTGAGGGTTCCGTACAAAATTACCTATGAAAAAATTTCAATTGCCGAATTATGAAGATTTTCCCGAATCACAAAAAAAAAAATTTGTGACATTACTACAAAATTACAGTTTTCAGATTTTTTACTATACTTGTGCTATGAGACCTTGCTTCATGCCAAATTTTAGGATACTAGGTCAACGGGAAGTACTTATGAATTTTGATTCCTTTGAGAGTGTCGAAATGCACGTTTTTTGCGACATAATCGACGGTAACTTTTTTTTTCGTTAACTCAGATGTTTGATTTTTCATAGCTTCAAAGGACCGCAAACCTGAGTATATGATTTTAATTTCAGCTCGATACCTCCACGCGTTCTCGAGATAAAGGGTCTTGACAGACAGATAGACCGACAGACAAACAGACAGACAGAATGATGGACTACAAAGTGATCCTGTAAGGGTTCTATTTTTTCCTTTTGAGTTGACCCTAAAAATAATGAAATCAATTCTTTTTAAAATCGAATAAATTAAAAACTTCAAGATATTCGATACGGACAAACAACACCTAAATAATAATACTTTTTGAAATTTCTTAGTCATCTTTGATCTCTAATAACAAAAAAAAGCTCAAATTAAATAGGCTATACTTCAAAGGTCAGATTCAAGGCAAATTGGCAGGTATCGAAGATTTTTTCGGCTGCCCTCTAAAAATAACTTAATTAAGCCTAAGTTTGTTCCAGATCTGCTCATTATAAAGATAATCTAGAATTCGTTAAAACGTAAGCATATTAACGTTCGCCTACTTGGTTATAAGATTGAGGTTGTACTTTAAGCACGTTAGATCTGAATCAGATTGTAAATTTCTAATGCAAGGTGCATATCATGAGGAATCAATATTGTAAAATAATAATATTCCACAACTATCACACAACGCCGTCTAGTTCCAAACTAAGCAGAGCTTGTGCTATGAATACTAGACAACTGATAAACATACTTAAATATATTTATAAATACATACATACTCGTATATTATAGACTAGCTTCTGCCAGCGGCTTTGCCCGCGTGAAAATTGGTTTTTCTATACAAACTTTAGACCCCCGTTTCATCCCCTTACGGGGTGAATTTTGGAAAATCCTCTCTTAATGCTCGCCTACGTAATAAAAGGAAGCCTTGTGCAGAATTTCATGTTCCTAGTCCTAGTAGTTTCGGCTGTGCGTTGATATGTCAGTTAGTCAGTTTCTCCTTTTATATAGATAAATTACTCCCAGACACAGAACAAATGGTGTTGGAACTCCTGACCCGACCACGACAGGGAACGGAGATTTTACTATGGCACAAAATGGTTATTTTAATTGTATTTAATTGTGCCACTTAACTCAGAAATTTGTGCCTTGTACTTTTTGAGTAATAAGAGTACGATTGTGGTCAGGCTGGGGATCACGGTTCCTGACCCGACCACAACTAGATCTAATAAAATATCAATAGTGGGAAGTTACTGATTATGACATAAATATGTGTCAAATTGTGTCTATGGCACACGAAATTCTTTTACTATTCATATCACAGAATATATCTTGATTCGGATAAAATTGAATAATCAAGAAATGAAGTGTGTCAATCACACGCTATGCAATTTTACTACGACTTTGCAAGTAGTTTTATTTTGTGAAATTATGTTATATATAAAGCACTTTTCACGATCGTGCTCATCACACAAACATTTGCCTCGGGTGGGAACCGAACCCATGAACTCCGGAATAGCAGTCAGGGCTACTAACCACTAGACCAAAAGGCCTGTCAAAAAAATGTATGTACAGCAAATAAGTAATTCATTGTCTTTTGTTATTTTAAAATTAGTATTCGATGGTCGATGGGGCCGACAGGTTCTGAAGTAGTGACCGCACAACGGAAGATGCAGCGTTAGAAGGCCTCCCACAAACTAGACCGATGACCTGGTGAGGGCCACTCGTATCAGATGAATACGAGACACACATGACACATGATGTCTAGTAGGGGACGTCTTTTGCCTGTAATGATTATGAATTGATCATGATTCAGTAGTTAATTGAAAAACAATCGAACGGAACCTTAAAAATTCTTTTGATTTTAGATTCTTCAATAAACATTAGTTTTTAGTCTCTTGTGGCTATCGTCGTCATTACTTCCTAGCTTTTTACAAACAACACTGTCCATTAGGCTCTTCTGGTCGTTTATTACTGGTTTAAAAGTAAAGCAATGTCAAATGGAAGTTGAAAACATTTTGTTAATTGTCGTGTCAGGCTGCGTGTGGTCCCTAGAACAGCGGATATATATTTTTCAATACACCTACTCGATAACTACAGCACTCGGCTCATAACACCTTCTCCTGCGGTTCGAGTGAATTCTGCCTCGGTCCCAATGACTAAGTTTACCCACTTGTATCAAGATATACTACTATGTTTCGTTACATATTAATTTTCGTTATAGCTTTTTGCTGTACGGAGAGTTAGGTTGGTTCGTCAACCCAAGCAAAACGGTGATCATCCCGTTTACCAGAAGGAGGGACCTAACAACAATGGGTGCCATAAAGTTCTACGACACCGTACTAGAGTTGTCCACAGAAGTAAAATATCTAGGAGTAATTCTAGACAGCAAACTCACGTGGAAAAGCCATGCCGAAGCGACAGCAAACAAGGCTCTAAGAGTATTTGGCATGTGTCGCTCTGCTTATGGGAAGACATGGGGCCTTAGACCCCAGGTTATCAAATGGATATACACCATGATGGTGAAACCGCTGATCACATACGGGAGCATCGTATGGTGGACCAGAACCAAGCTGGCAACTTGCAGACAGGCCCTAAGCAAAGTACAGCGGACTGCCTGCATGGCCATTACAGGAGCATTTAGAACCACGCCAACTGCGGCGATGGAAACGATGCTCAATCTCACCCCTTTACACATTGAAGTGGAACTAGAGGCGAGGAGGGCCATTCATAGGCTTAAAAGTATGGGACACTGGACGAACTCCGGATGCAAAACCAACCATACAAACACAAGACCAAACAGGGAACTTGACTGGATGATGGATATGGGATGTGACAAAATACATACCATTCAAAATCTCAAAAAGGAGTTTAAGATATACATTCCGAGTAGGGAGGAATGGAAAGGTGGGATGAAACCCCACAAAGGGAAGAACCAGGTATGGTACACGGATGGTTCTAAAATGAACACCGGTACAGGAGCAGGGGTACATAGTGACAACTGCAATCTCAGCCTAAGTTTGGGCAAACTGGCGACGGTATTCCAAGCAGAAACCTATGCTATAATCGCATGTGCGCAGGAAATACTAGACAGAGGCACCGAAGGGGACACTGTCTACATTTTAAGCGACAGCCAAGCAACACTTAAGGCACTCACGTGCAATAGAGTGGACTCTGGGCTCGTACTAAACTGTATTAAAATACTTAATCGGCTAGGAAGGCGCAACAAGGTCAGATTGATCTGGGTGCCAGGTCACACAGGAGTAGAAGGCAATGAAAGAGCCGACACTCTAGCGAGAAAAGGATCCGAGACACCCTTACAAGGACCGGAACCTTTCATAGGACTCTCACCAAGGGTCATCAACCAAGCATTGAAAAGGGCTGCGTTAGAAATACACAGCACACACTGGCGCAACACAACAGGCCAAAAGCATGCAAAGCTATTTCTTAATGACATAGATAAGGCCTGGACCCAAAAATTATGGAGGTACAGCAGAACACAGCTCCGAATAATCACAGGAGCCTTCACGGGGCATTATGCCACCAACAAACAGCTCTACAACATGGGACTAGCAAGCGACCCGACTTGCAGGATCTGTGGAGAGGCAGAGGAGAATATGCTACACCTACTGTGCGACTGTGCAGCACTAGGCTCCAAAAGACTAGAGTACCTGGGCCAACCATTTCCTAGGCCAGAGGACTATAGGCTCAGCCCCATCAAGGCCATACTGGGACTCATGACGAAGGTGCACGGAAGGCTGGGGTTTGAGTAGAAGGGAGGGGGACTAGCACAAAAGATCCAGAAGGGTCGAAGTGCTCTGGTTTTAAGGCCAGCCCCACACAAGATAAGATAAGATAGGTTGGTTCGAAAGCTTTTAATATATTAATGACGATAGCATACATGGTTATGTCTGAAAAATTTTATGATTAACAAAAATTGAATCTCGCACAAGTTTTTGAGGAAATAAGCGTGTATCTATAACCTCAATACGAAACGAACTAGCCTAATAATTTAATGTTTTGGTTGATTTTTCTAACTACACACATAATAAATAATTATAACATTTTGTTTATTGGCAACCCAATAAACAATAATCATATTTGTGATTAAAAAAAAAAATACAAAAAAAAAAACAAAATGAAAATTTTATCTTAGAAAGCTGGACACACTAAATATAAAAATATACACAACACTTCGCCCCCAGTTTTCCGCCAAATAAGAGGCCACATAATTGGAAAAGTCCTCAAGGCGTTTGCTAACCATCCAAACATCACTTTGGAACTTATCGAAGTTACCTGAGCAGTGCTTATTGATATTTCACTAATACTAACCAATATATTTTAATTACAATTTAAATCAATATTGTATCAAAGTAAGATTTTCAATTAATATCTTGTCACTTAACTATCTGAATATTGAAATTGAAACCGTCTGCTTCAAAGCAGTTTACTGATTAATTCATTCATTGTAATCAAAGCTTATACTTAGTCGCTAATCAATTAAATGGCTATAAGGTGTAGAATAATACTAGCAGTGTTTGTACTTTGTTTTGTTATCACATTGAGTAATGAATGCGGATGTTTTGCGAAATGATTATTTGGCAGTAAATGTATCGAGTCAACCTTCCCAGCAAACTTAGTGAATGACAAAAATGTTAATAACTTGTTTATTTGCTGTTTCAAAGATTCTACATATTGTCCACTTGAGATACAAGACAACATTAATTTTCCATCAATTACAATATACACTAGGAACAGGGCCGTAGCTAGGGTCGAATTTGAGGTAGGGCAGCATTAGTTACAGGTAGGGCGGAAGTAAAAAAATTATCATAATTGATCTGCCGTCGAAACACGGGCTCCTAAATCAATCACCATGTATATCACCATCATGTGAATAGTTATTCGTAGACAAATAATTACTGTGACAGTGCATGAGCATGGATCTAAGAACTATTAAATCCTCAATGATGAAGAACAAGTGAATAAGATGGTTGAACTTCCAGATTTGGATGTAGAGATCCACGTCTGAGTGAGAGTGAGGTAATAATTAATTATTGGGTGGGGTGATACGAGTAAATAGAAACGACCAAAAATATCATTAAGATCACATTGTTTTTGCGTACTTATTATAATAATTAACTAACATAATAATAAAAAACATTTAAAACAGCTGAATTCTACGATTCGCCATGTTATTAAAAATGCGAAGAACTTCGTTCAGATCAACTGATTTTGTTCTTTTTTTTTCAAAGGCCAGAAATACCATACCAGCCATTCTCTCGTGACCCATTGACAGCCTTTGAGGCCTATTGATTGCAGTTAAAGTTGAAAACGTAGATTCACACACTGCAGTGCTACATCCTATGGTCGCCACAGACGCAAAAAGTTCATATGTATCTTTGAACGCCTCTCGTTGCCTGTACAAAACTTGCAATGTATTTTCCATTATATCCTCGTTACGACTCAAGTAAGCTTTAACCACACTAGCCTCTTCTCTTGATGGAACTTTCAGACCTGAAAAATTAGTTAAAATTGTAAATTGAACATGACAATTTTTTTGAATTTTTTTTTTTTTTTAAACTTACCCAAATTTTTCAGTGGAACCATTTTATCTACATCCAACTCATCAAGACTTGCAATCGAATTAATTAAATCATCGTTGTCCGAAAACCTTCTTTGTAATTCAGCAATTAAAATGTCCAACGTTTCGAAATACTCAGACTTAAATGGCTCGTCGTTCTCATCTATATTTTGTCTGGCGGAGGAACAGGGGGTGTACGTCAAATAGTCATCCATCCGATTTGGTTTTTTTACTTGCCTCTTCGAGGTCTGTGTCCTATTTTCAGATTCGCCGCAGTCATTGCTTGTTAAAGACTTAGCTTCTTCCAGAATTTGATTATACATTTGATTTGATCTTAATTTAATAATTTCATCTTTGACACACTTTATGATTGTTATGGCATCTTTTAATCCTGCGCTTCGGGCTTGCAAAGCTGCGTCTGCAGGTTGTAGCGTGGATAAGATTTTTTTGGCCACAACCATGGCTATTCGGAATTCCAGATCAAGCATGACTTTTTTAATACCTATACTCTTGGCGACGTCATCACCGTTGAATCTGCCATTTTTAATTTCTTTCAAAGTCTGCAAAATCGATGAATAATTATCGTATACAACTTTTGTAACTGCTAAATGTCCAGACCAGCGTTGTTCGAGGAGTCGGCCAATCCTTTTTCCATCATATAAGGCAGCTATTTTGCCATGATGAAAGAATTCATGTAACATGATGCATTGGTCAAAAAATAAACGAATAAAAGTCATTTCTGAGATAGTCCTGATGACTATTAAGTGCAAGCGATGGTTATAGCAGTGGACGTAAGGAATTTTTCGGCCCAATTTATTTTCTATTCTAGTCGCAACTCCTGAAACTTTCCCACTCATTACACTTGCGCCATCATAGCATTGGCTAAGCATACAAGAGGGGTCAATGTTATTTTCCGTGAGAGTATTTAACGTTAATTCCGTGAAAGTGGCTGCATCAAGATTTTCAGTAGTCTTAACCATCAGCAACGACTCATTGACGACACCATCCTTGACGTAGCGTATTGCTAATGCAATATTTTCGCGGTTATTTTTATCTCTCGTCCCATCTTCCATTAGAGTAAACCATTTCACGTCAGATTCATTAATATCTTTGACAATGGAACTTCGTACCGCTTGAACCATTGCTTGAATTATTTGATTTTGAATTTCGGGTGAACGATATGTTGCGTTTTGTGGTATATGAGTGAGAACCTCGTTCAAATTTGGATCTTTCATACATGTGTATTCAAATAAATTCTGAAATAATCCTTGTTCTTTTTCTTCTTCCAAAATATAATTTCCACGCAAAGCTAATTCGTTGACAATTAGAAATTGTATTACTTCCATGACAGACTTTACATAATACCTATATTTTTCTAATACTTTTTGATTTATTAACGTTTCAACACTGCTAGATGCAGATATTCTTTGTAATTTCTCCTGCCACATCGACATAGCTTGAATATGAGAAATTGATTTTTCATGTTTTGGAAAACCAGTTTTAGAATCAGTGGCATTTTTCCAGTTTCTAAATCCTGTGGAAGTGTACGAAGTCTGTTTGCTTCCATGAGGTAAAAATTGCTGGCATGGATAGCAAAAAGCAGCATCTTTCTCGACAGAATACTGCAACCATTTATAACGCTTGAACCAATCGGAAACAAAGGCCCTGTTGTGTTGTTTTGGATATGTGTCTAAAACAACTTGTTCTATTGGTTCTCCGATTTGTGCAATATCAGACGGAATACCATAGCTAACGTTACCTGTTGCTACGGAACTAGGAGTAGCGATTGTATTTGGTGCTTCCACCTGTTTTGAACAGTTAGGTTTTTCGTGGTCAATTTGCTCCTCAAGTCTTCGTTTTTTTCCAAAGAAAGCCCGTATATCCATCGCGAAATAAATGAATCTTCAATTTATAGCAATACAAATAACAATTGTATCGATTTTTGTCTAAAGCACTCTTCACCGTACACTTCACTTAACCAAACTACAAACAATCATAATCAATCTTTAGGTCAGGTTTAAAAGGGGATTCCCCGTACCATAGATTGCAATATAGCCCATATTGCAGTCTATGGTACGGGGATTCCCTCTGCATCACACAGATATTGGCGCCCAGTACACGCTCAATCTGGATCACGATCCAGATCTTGCCTTCTCGCTCTTAGATAAGACGGTGTCCCTTTCAGACTCCTACGTGAAAGGGACATAATTCAGTTGAATCTTCAACTGTTGACAATTGTAAACAATTGGAAAGGTGGCTAAAATGTCATGGGCGTCCGCAAAAAGGGAAAAAAAATTAGCTGATTGAGAGGTTAGTCATCGAAAGTTTAATCTAAAAACTTATAAAAAAAAATAACTTTTTCACTTTTATTCTAATTAATAATGTCAATTCATTTATTCTTCTGTAATTGAAAATATATTTTAGTTAACTTAAGTATTACTATGGAAGTAATTAATAAATTAAGTCATTAATATTTTGAGGCTACAAATGACATTAATAATTAGACAAATGTAAATATATTTAGTAGCTTTTATCATAAATAAAACGTTTAATACGAGATAATATAATTATAAAAAAATTATGCAATTATGAATAATCGAGTAAAAATATTTCTATAGATTTACTTATATAAAAAATATATAGAATCACTTATATAGAAATATATAGAGTTTTATATAAGATGAAAATTGTTAAATCAGTATGTATTAGTTTTGAATGATTTGTATTGTGTATCACTATAACATAGGTACTGACAAAATTATTATAATGGATTATAAAAAAACGGTTATTTTGACTTACTACTTTATTTCTTTTTCTATGTTTTTACAATTAATCGACTTGAATTAATATTTTCGCGTGTAGCGGGCACTTTAGCATGGTTGTTTACAAAAAACAGTACGAAAAAAATGGCTGATGCTAACGTATGCGCACAAAAAAAATTGTGATGAAAAGGCCTATAAACCCTTAGAATAATAACTATAGCCCTATTCTAATTCTTTGTATAAACCCATCGCTTCATGAGATGGCGCTTCGAATGCCATCTATACACAGAACAAAGAATGTAACACTTTTTTTTGCATTCACTGATAAAACACCTGAAATTCAATAAAATATAAACAATATCCATTTGAGGTTGTTTTTGTTTTGACGTTTTGTTTTTATTCAGCAAAATGTCATCATGACATTTGTCATTGGTGCGTTCCGTTTCATCGGCTTTAGTTTGAACCAATACAAGAGTCTTACCATCACATTATAAATTTTGTTGCAAACTTAGATACCTATCGCTACATTTTTTTTCTCAAACTATGAACAAACAATTTAATTATAATAATTTATCTTAGTTTTAGATATTTTTAAGGTAGGGCATTGTGGTTTCAAGGTAGGGCATTGCCCCACAATGCCCCCCCCTAGCTACGGCCATGACTAGGAATCAATATGCGAAAAATTTAAATAGCCACCAACTTCACTCCAACAACTCCCAGCTCAGGATTTATGGTTGATGTCGGCGAATGAACGAAGTCCATTAGTAAATTAAGATTCTATTCGCTCAACGACCTTATTAACATAATTACTTAAGTTTTTTGCGAACAATATTTCGTGTTGATAGTGTGACAAACAATTATCGGATTTGTTTTATTTTCTTCTAAGAATATTAGTGTAATCTTGTTATTTTATTTTTTATTATCTTAATGTAATTATTATTTATTTGATTCAGATACAAAATCCATAGAATTAGAAGAGTAGGGACCTGCTTTTATGTATCTTGAGTTCTGAAGATTTAATAACCCTAAAAACAAAATTGTTTTTGTAGAGTTTTGCTTAGTTATTAAAATGCAAAGCTCCAGATACATATGGGGACAAAACGTCCCCCAACATGACGCGGACCGCTTAATCTACGTGACGCTGCAACGTTGCCCAGTGTTCCGCAATTTGCCACCCAACAGTTCGTGACGCGGGACATGTTGTTGGACAATTTGACAGTCTTGCGCATCAAGTTGGAGGACATTTTGTCCCCTTGTGTGTCTGAGGCTTAAAGTGTTTTAATATTTGCAGTAAGTTATGGCGAAATGTGTGCTAAAAATGATGTAAATTTTGTATCGCATTTATCTATGTATGAAGAGAAACTGACTGACTGACATATCAACGCACAGCCGAAACTACTGGGACTACGAACATGAAATTCCGTACAAGGCTTACTTTTATGACGTAGGCGAGCACTACAAGAGGATTTTCCAAAATTCACCCCATAGGGGATGAAACGGGGTCCAAAGTTTGTATAGAAAAACCTTTTTTTACGCGGGCAAAGCCACTGGCAGAAGCTTGTTGCAAAAAAATAGCTTTGACTTTGACGTTTTAGGAAAACAGGCTAATCTACATATTCTGTGCAAAACATTTAAATACAGTCGCTGTTAGGTATTATATCTCGAGTCTTCTAAAACAATGTACAAAAACAAACTATGCAATAAGTAATCTTTTTTACCCGACTTCAAAAAGAAGGACTTTTGATTTGTTATTTTTTTTATTGAAAGGTTATGCTTTCAAGTTGGTCCCATAAAAATATTATTATGATCTGATCATGAACTACAAAGATATGGAACAGAACTCTTCATGATCACAGCGGAACTAACTAACAAGTAAAATTGCTTTGTTTATCCGTGTAGTCGATGATTAACTGAAAGAAGAGGGGGAGGGAAATGATCTGATGATGAAGCCGGAAGGTAGACATCAGAACTCTGTAATAAATTAATGTAATCTCTCCGTGTTTGGGATTATTAGAATTGTCATGAGATGCACTCCGGTTATAAAGTATTTAAGTTTGGCTGAGGGGTACTTTTTAGTGGTGGTACCATAACAAAAACCGTAAAATAAAAAACTTTTTACAAAAAATAACAACCGTCTTCAATTAAAAAAAAAAAACAAAAAAATGCATAATGACTTAAATTTCGGAAGTCGGTGTTAAATAATGAAGAGACAAAACTATTATAGAAACACCGACTTCCATCGAAGTCAGTTGTGTTTTTTTTTGGAAAAAGTTTTTTATTTTAACTCTTATTAGGCTTTTGTGTTCATTGGTGACAATGGTGACCCAGTGGTAACACAACATCCTTACTTTGGAGTTGTCGGAGGATCCTCCCTCTTCAATAAAGGTGTGTGGGACGTTAGACCCTATTCCACATACCTTTAAACGTATGCAGAATAGGGTGCAGTGCCAGATTAAAGACTACAGTTCTAATACAATCTGGATTAAAGCGTGGAATTCTTTTTATTTCGATATTAGATTCAAGTGGGAGGGTTTCCGATTTGAACGCAAGCGATATTGCTGCCGCTGACTAAAGGAAGCTGATAATAAATTATATGGCTTTTAATGTTATGTACCTATGTTCTTTAAGTATCCGTAAGAAACATTAAAAATGAGTTTTATGGTTTCTGCTTCCACAGACAACATAAACAATTACGCGGTCCCTCCGCGTGCTCTCGGAGCAAATGTTCTCAGCATCCCGAGCTTTGATCCCAAGGTACTTTATGTTCGCAAATAAAAATAACTATAAACTATCATTAGTTACCGTATTTTGCGTTTTAATTTCATTAGTGGATACTGTTTAGCTGATGAAGGTTACGTAGTCATTATTTGAAAATGGATTAGAATTGTGTTCGTTTCCTTCTTTGCTAACGTCAAAGTCAAAGTCAAAATCCCATTGGCCTACATGGGCACTTATAAAACGAAACGAACGTGTTTGGTTTATTTTCAACCGGCTTCAAGAAAAGGAAGAGGTTCGATTTTTTTATGTGTGTTAACTCAGAACTCCATCATTTATCGTAAGTCAGTATTATATAACAAAAAAAAACTAGAATCACTGACTTTCGATATATAAAGTTATTTTGAACGTGGGGTTCCGTACCTCAAAAGGAAAATACGGAACTCTTTGTTTGTCTGCCTGTCTGTCACGACCATTTATCTCGAGAACGCGTAGAGAAATTAAAACCATATACTCAGGTCTGTGGTCCCTTGAAGCTGTGAAAAAATGAAACTTCTGAGTTAACGAAACAAAAAAGTTACGGCCGTTTATGTCGCAAAAAACGTGTATTTTGACACTGTTAAGGGAATCAAACATCAAAGGTCCCGTTGATCTAGAGCCCTGAAATTTGGCATGAAGCAAGGTCTCCCAGCACAAATATAGGGAAAAAATGATGAAAACGTTAAATTTGTTATAATGTCACAACAAAAAATAAAATTGCGATTCGAAAAAATCTTCATTTGGAAAATGAACTATTTAATTATGTAAGCTAGTAAGAAACCCTCAGAGCGCGAGCCCGACTCGCACTTGCCCAGTTTTTTTTATCGTGATTTCAGTATTTTTGGTTCGATTTCTTTGATAATTTAGTTGGCAGAACAATGTTTGCCAGGTTAGCTAATAAATCAATAAGATCCTCCTCATTTTTGTACTTACAGCCTTTCTTTACAAACTATCTGCATCCCCCAAGGAACACAGGTAGGTACTAACTTCAGCACCCGCTCCTGTAGAACAGCACGTAATAAACACGTCCAGTGTTACGAGTTAGTTCCTGCTCTCGCCGCTCTATATTAATAGAGGGCACTGGGGAGCAACGAGTTGAAATATTGTATTTGGAATTAGAAAATATTTTAACGTGTTTTATTTTGCTGTTGCAGCTGCGTAATATTATGTGCTAAAAAAACTCAAGGATAAATGGAGTTTATGTATTGTTATTTATATATATATATATAAATAATAATAATAATTAAGTATTTTAAGATTTTATTTAGATAATATAGTATATTTTTATTTTTCTAACTTATTTTTATACACTGTCTACATCTCTCATCCAACTCTCCTGTCGCTTTAGAATTAGAAAATATTTTTACGTCATTTATTTTGCTGTTGCAGCTACGTAATATTATATGCTAAAAAAACTCAAGGATAAATGGAGTTTATGTATTGTTATTTATATATATATATATATAATTAAGTATTTTAAGATTTTATTTAGATAATATAGTATATTTTTAATTTTCTAACTTATTTTTATACACTGTCTACATCTCTCATCCAACTCTCCTGTCGCAGGTCTGCTGGAAGAAATTTCATTTGAAATAAGCATTACCTTTGTGCTCTTCTATCTGCTTTTGGTCTTTTCATTTTTAAGTGTTTGTGTGTACATAAATAAATAAATAAATAAAAACTTTACTTAGTGAACTAAGGTGCGTAGTGTTGTACGCGCGCCTCAAAGAGATGTTAGCAAAACCATAAGGACCAGCAGAGCCGATACCCGTTAGGACAGCGGCAATTTTCTGGCAAGGAAACCCTGGTCTCAGAACGTAGAGATCTACTTAAGAATCCAGGTGTGGATTTAGTCGGTAAATTCTATTACGCCGTCTCTCCAACCACTCCTCGATATCTCTGCCATCACCTTGTGACTCCGATGCTGGTGGACTGTATTTTTCATCCAGGCTGGCAGGCAGGCTGCTAAATATGCAGCTAACTGTTTGTTTTATTTTGATTTGAGCTTTCGCTTTCGCCGCTTCCAGTTCGAGTTTTATCTTTTGTGCAACTACCGACGATCTTGATTTTCGATGAAACGGTCTTGAACATTTTGACTTTTGTGATGCAAGTTCACCTGGTTCTTTTACTTTCGCAGGCTAGATCAAGTTGGTCTTGGCCACATCATCCTCTTTGGCCGATGGTGGCTCTTCACATTTCAGCTGACGTCGGTTTTGTGTGAAAAATCATTTAATGATTTCCTACCTAAAAAGAAACATAGTAAACTAAAAATTTAGAGATTTTAGACAAGTTAAAATCATTATAACATTTTTTAAATTTCGCACTCTCATACAATATCCGCACAACTATAATACGAATACAGGTATCTCTAGTAACAGATTTCAGTTAGTTCTCGCACTCGCCACTCTATATTTATAGAGGGCGCTGGGGAGTAGCAAGCTGAAATATTGCACTTTTCTCATTAAGTTGAGAACTGTAGTGGAATTGGAAAATATTTTGTGCGAGGATTTTAATGTTAGTAATTATTAATTTTTCTATTTGACCAGATAGTAGTTCCCCTTGCGCGCCGATTGTACATACATTTGTACAACTTGAATGACCTTGAAGAGCAGTGGTGGCCCATTGTCCACCATCTTATCATTTACTGCTTAATTATTTTCTTAAAGAGAAAGTACAATAATGTATGTTGCGATAGTAAAGATGTCAAAAACAAAAATAAAATAATCGGACACAATCTACCAATACACATACATAATAATATACATCTATTACATCTATTAGCTACAATAATTAATTCCATGAATTGTTACTTGGCCTTCATCCTCTCTCCTAACTTTGCTGTGCCCGACAGGGTCCATATTGATCTTGACTATATTTTATACCACCTATGTACATAATATGGAATGCAATAAAGTATTGAGTAAGGCTAATTCTCGTAGTGTCATATTCGAAAAAGTGCGGCAAGCAGCCCATATCTATAAAACTGTATGAGTTTTACCAATCACAAGCACGGTGTTCCGTGTACAAAGCGGCCTGCGCATGCAAAACTGTGGTGAAGCTTGTGCGTATTGGTAGGCGCATTATTGTATACATACACACAGCTTCTAATGTTATACAAAGCATAGGTCCAATCGTGTGTGGAGCACTGCAGTCACAGTGCTGCAAAATGCCATCTAGCAGCTTTGGACTCGGTGAAAAGGCGTGCGAAGAGGCTTATTGGTGATCCAGATTATTAAGTCCAATCTTCAAAGCCTTGAGCACAGGCGCAGGATAGCCAGCCTTTCGGTGTTTTACAGGTTGCATTTTGGAGAGTGTATGACTTAATTCCGCCATCTCATTTCTACCAAATAACAATCCGACGATCGGCAAGTATCCACCCTTACGTTGTTGAAACCTCTACGGTCCGGACTAAGCGTTTTGCCTCGTCGTTTATACCGCGTACAATGAAGGACTGTAACATTTTGCCTGCTGCGGTCTTCCCGTCCGATTATAATTTGGGTACCTTGAAGGCTAGAGTGAATAGGCTCTTAATAAACTAGTGCACCTCATCTTCAATGATTGCGTCAATGCTTACCATCAGATGGGATCGTAGTTCCTAACAGAATACCGGCGCTGCATTATTTATCGTTTTAAATATCGCAGCATATGCTGAGTTAGGCGCCTTTTTGGCCGTGCACAGATTTTAAAGTTATTTTTTTCATACTTAAGGTACGTGCTTACGTGTTTTCTTTCTTTCTTTTCTTTCAGTCAAGCACTAGTTTATACAAATGTAAAAAAAAAAAACTAGCTTCAGTCAACGGCTTCGCCCATGTGAAATTAGAAAATACATTCCTAACATATGTCACTCGGTGATAAAGTATACCGGTGAAAGTACCGTGGTCATGGAACGAAATGGATACTGAAGATACACAGGTCGGTTTAAGTTAGATAAAGTCTTACACTCCCTTTCACTCCACCATAGAGCCGGAGAAGTCATTTGATGATTACCCACCGAAAAAAAAGCGCCGATAAAAAGCTAAAACAAATTATTCTGTGTAAGGTATTTGTGAGCCTGTGTCGGGCTGTTAGGGTAATATGGTAAGACGACGAGCAATGGGTAGCTCCCTGTCCAGCCGTGCAGCCGTCATAGATAAGAAGTGGGTAAGAGTCACAGACGGTGGCGGCGAGTAGTGTGCCAAACGGCGAGCGCGGCACACTCTCAAAAAGATGTCAGCTAAACCGTGCGGGCCGCAGGAATATTGGGAGAATTACCGTGGCCCTGGAGCATGAAGGGCAACTAAATATCACAGCTGTATTTTAGTTTGTAAGAGTCTGACACACCCTCTCTCTTACTACCCTAGAGCAAAAAAAGTTACTGGATGATTTTACACCGCAAAAACAGAGTAACTTCCAATGGAGGTTACGCCATCAAGTAATACAATACATAAGACGAACGAAATAGAACAAAAACTAAGGGTAAACTTTGATCAAGATTTGTTTTGATAACGCATATATTCTTATCAGCTCAGTAAAGGTCAATTCTAACCTAAAACTACTAAGTAAGTAATGAACGCTCAGAATCAGGAAGTTGTTCTTACCCTCGTTGTTGTTTACTCTAGGAAGCCGCCCTTTCTCCATCAATCCATATTTTCTAGTTCAAATATTCTGGTTTGTTGGTTTTTGCCAAGTCTAAATTGTGGTTTGCCAAAAATAGTAAACACAAAGTTAAAAACTTATCCCGGTTACGTTACAAATATGTTACGAATCCTTGAACTAAAGAAGTTCCTTTTTCACTTGCATATCGTCAACATCGAGCATGGTTTAAAAGTTTGTTACTACGTCTAACGCATTCCAACGCGATGTTTGACGAAAAGGCGACGCGAAAAAAGAGAGATAACGCCTGAAAACTCTGTTAGAATTCGGTAATTCCGTGATTTACTCGAATATTTTACAAAACTTGTTCCAGGAAATTGAAAAAAGCACGTAAGTATTAGCTTTTTTCAATTCTTAAAATGTTTTTGAAAAAAAATTGTCATTATGTAAAATTTTGTTTAAATTTGCAAGGCTTCTATTGTTATACTTTTTGATTTTTAATTTTTTTAGTAAATTATGAAGTGTACATGCAAAATAGCGGATTTTCAAAGGTCTTTACTGGATTAGTTTTACACAAATTTATAAATTGCTTTCAATAGAAGCCTAAATAATATCCACAAGATACTGTGTTTCCAAAATATCTAATAAAAAATGTGTAATAACGACATAATCGTGTAAGAGCAGTTTTATGAAAAACAGTGAAAATGTATGTCGAGTTGCATCTGTTTAAGTGCAGTGAGCAAAGAACATTGCTTGCAGAACAGATAGTCAAGGGGCTGAAAGGTTCTGCAGTGGCGACCACGTACCTACCGGAAGACGCAGCTTTGCAAGGCCTCTGACAAGGTGAACAGGTGACCTAGTGAAGGTCGCGGGAATCCGATGGATGCAAGAAGCACAGGATCAGTCACTTAGTTCAGCAGAGAACGTCTTCCAACTGAAATAATGATGGGTTTCTTTTTTTAACTATGAAATTAAATTACGTAACACCTTTAAGATTTTAACAATTTATACTCGTATGTGACGCAAGTAGATTCCACCCACATGTTACTTACTGGAGCTCTGAACTGACACGCATAGCGAAGTGCCTCCCACAGTTTGAATTTACAGGGCTGGCAGGCAAACTTTACAACAAATAAATAAATAAAAAACAAAAAAAAATATTTGAAATTTTGAATTCAACAAAATGCTGTAGGATTTTTAAGAACCTCTTATAGGCTTTTTTAAGAGCCAAAACAGCTTGTCGCAACAAAATACTGCAGCCACATATGGGCTGGTGCTAGAGATAACGCCTGAAAATTCTGTTAGAATTCGGTAATTCCGTGGTTTACTCGAATATTTTATAAAACTTGTTCCAGGAAATTGAAAAAAGCACGTATTAGCTTTTTTCAATTCTTAAAATGTTTTTGAAAAAAAATTGTCATTATGTAAAATTTTGTTTAAATTTGCAAGGCTTCTATTGTTATACTTTTTGATTTTTAATTTTTTTAGTAAATTATGAAGTGTACATGCAAAATAGCGGATTTTCAAAGGTCTTTACTGGATTAGTTTTACACAAATTTATAAATTGCTTTCAATAGAAGCCTAAATAATATCCACAAGATACTGTGTTTCCAAAATATCTAATAAAAAATGTGTAATAACGACATAATCGTGTAAGAGCAGTTTTATGAAAAACAGTGAAAATGTATGTCGAGTTGCATCTGTTTAAGTGCAGTGAGCAAAGAACATTGCTTGCAGAACAGATAGTCAAGGGGCTGAAAGGTTCTGCAGTGGCGACCACGTACCTACCGGAAGACGCAGCTTTGCAAGGCCTCTGACAAGGTGAACAGGTGACCTAGTGAAGGTCGCGGGAATCCGATGGATGCAAGAAGCACAGGATCAGTCACTTAGTTCAGCAGAGAACGTCTTCCAACTGAAATAATGATGGGTTTCTTTTTTTAACTATGAAATTAAATTACGTAACACCTTTAAGATTTTAACAATTTATACTCGTATGTGACGCAAGTAGATTCCACCCACATGTTACTTACTGGAGCTCTGAACTGACACGCATAGCGAAGTGCCTCCCACAGTTTGAATTTACAGGGCTGGCAGGCAAACTTTACAACAAATAAATAAATAAAAAACAAAAAAAAATATTTGAAATTTTGAATTCAACAAAATGCTGTAGGATTTTTAAGAACCTCTTATAGGCTTTTTTAAGAGCCAAAACAGCTTGTCGCAACAAAATACTGCAGCCACATATGGGCTGGTGCTGCAAAATGCCAACCTAGCAGCTTTGGGCCCGGTGGAAAGGCGTGCGAAGAGGCTAATTGGTAACCCAGATTTGATTAAGTCCAATCTTCAAAGCCTTGAGCACAGACGTAGGTTAGCCAGCCCGTCGGTGTTTTACAGGTTGTTTTTTGGAGAGTGTGCGCAGGAATTGCATGACTTGGTTCCGCTATCTCATTTCTACCAACTGATAACACGACGTTTTGGCGAGTATCCACCCTTACGTTGTTGAAACCTCTACGGTCCGGACTAAGCGTTTCGCTAAGGGTGAAAAGGAGAAACTGACTGACTGACATATCAACGTATAGCCATAACTACTGGTACTAGGGGCGTGAAATTTTGCACAGTCTCCTTTTATGACGTAGGCGAGCACTAAGAGAGGATTTTAGGAAATGCATACCCTAATGGAATGAAACGGGTGTTCAAAGTTTGTGTGGAGAAATTTGCTTTTAGGCGGGCGAAGTGGCTGGCATAAGCTAGTCTATAATATGTATGTATTTAGATATAGATTTATGTATATTTATTAATTGTCTAGTACTTATAACACAAGCTCTACTTAGCTTGGGACTAGACGGCGTTGTGTGAAAATTGTAGATATTATTATTATTATATTAGAGAAAATCCAAGACATACGTTAATGTCATCTCAGATAATCTTCGAAAAACACCTTTGCAGTAAAACCACGTATAAGGTCCTCATGTAATTGAACGTAAATAAGGCTTTACTTTAACACAAATAACGTGAAACTTCGTAACGTGCAAAATTACCTTTGAGAGACAATGTAAGGCACACACGTACACTACCGTCCAAAAATATGGGAGTACATCGGTTTTTGAATAAGACAATAGAGTAGTAGAAAGCACCCATATTAGTGTCACGAATTGCATCTACTCCGCGTGTTTAACACTAGAAGCATGGGAAAAACATTTGACTCATTGCTATTTTTTCTATTTTTATTTTGGGCTGGTGTCCGCAACTCCACTACTAAAGTGCGTATTTTGCGTACGGGTGGGAAAAATGCGTCTTTCGATCCACCCCAGCTCCTCAAGGAAGGCCAGCAGCGCCTTGGTGTTACTGACTATTTCGCGGAGGTTACCTGGGTTTCCGAAGTATTTTGCCCTGTATCTTGCGACAACTGGGCAGCTTAGAAGCTGCAGATGAGATGCTGTCTCGTCCTCTGTTCCTATTTTCTTCCTACTCCAGTTTTATTATGCGTAGAATCGCAAAGTACCAAAATATGTTTAGCATAATAAATGATAATAACATAATCAGCCTTATAATGTTCCCACTGCTGGGACTCAGGCCTCCTCTGCAGGATAGGGAATGGGCTGTAATCCACCACTCGGGCCTAGTGCAGTTTGGTGGATGTCACATGTCTTGGAAATTTTGGTTCTAGGACATGCCGGTTTACTCACGATTTTTTCTTTCACCGTTTTGAGAGCAGTGGTGATGAAATTATATTACACAAAGTAATGCGCCAGACTGGGTTTGAACCCACGACCGGGTTTGAACTCATAAGACGAGGCCGTTACCACTCCGCCACCACTGATCAGAATATGTGTAATACATAATAAAAATATTGTATTATCAGTGTTATCTATACCATCTCTATACCATCTCTTCATATACTGTAGCAAAAATAAAATGACCAACATTAACATTGATATTCCGCGCTTCTATAGTGTTTAATTGTACAAACGAAGTTTGATCATAAATAAACTGTTCCATAAAGTTGCGATAGTGCAAGTGTTATCTTATATACCAGCGCTGCGTTATTTTTACTTTTTAGTATAATATCGCAGCATATGCTGAGATAGGAGCCTTTTTGGCCTCGCACTGGTCTTTTATTTAATATTGTTTTCTGTTATTATTTTTAAGTATTACTTTTTTTATTTTTTTATTTTATCGTTGTTTGTCCTGTGCGAGTCCCAAATAAATGTTTTCTTTCTTTCTTTCTTTCTTATGAAATGTAAAAAACAAACTTTGTTAAAAACGGTGACTATGAAACCATGGGTGCAAGCAGTATAACCAATATATTTGCTACTCAAATATTCAATTATTCCTGATTAGCTTTGCCCGCGGCTTCGCTCGCATACATAAAATATAGCCTGTGTCTCTCAGGAATAAAGTAGCTTTCTATCGGTGAAAAAAAATTCGCAATATTTTTTATTCGCGGACTAATGTGAGAACCTTTCTTATATTAAAATAGTTGCAGCGGTCTTTCATGATCCTCATCATCACTTCAGCCGAAAGATATCCACTGTTGGACATAGGCCTCCCCCAAGTGTCGCCACAATGAACGATCCTGTGGGTCTCGCATCCATCGGACTCCCGCAACCATTACCAAGTTATCGGTCCATCTTGTAGGAGGCCTTCCAACGCTACGTTTTCCGGTACGTGGTAGCCATTCCAGAACCTTTCGGCCCCAACGGCCATCCGTTGTAATATATACATTTTTTCTTTTCTTCCTACACATTGCTTTTGCAATATTTTTTATATTAGTAGACGCCAACCACCATAAATTCGTTAGTAATTTTCTTTTTGTTGACATGTCATTTATTGATAATTGTAATTACTTATTGTTCTTGTTTTTTTTTTATATAGCTTCTTTTTTTTTTTTTAATGTGAATGTGAGAACACCGTGGACTTCGCGAATTCTTAGGTTACTTCCTATTACGACTCACTTTTTTTTTTTAAATATTATTATTTTTATTGTGCTTTTGGGTACAATATCGACTGGTCTACACTGTTCTTACATAATGTGTATTAATACTGTAATATGAAAATATTGTAAACAATAATTTTTTTAAAAGAGTAACCATGGAGTTTCTTGCCGGTTCTTCTCCATAGGAAACGACCAATTTGGAACCGTGCACTAGCTTCTGACGTTTTATAAGTGCCCATGTAGGCCTATGTGAAATAAAAAATTTTTGACTTTGACTTTGACTTTGACGTTCTGCGAGCAATGTGCCCTGCCCATTGCCACTTAATTTTGGCGATTCTTCGTGCTATGTCGGTAACCTTGGTTCTCCTGTGGATATCCTCATTCCTGATTCAATCACACAAGGAAACAGCAGCTGTCCTTACGTAAATTCAATGTTTACTGTAAGATCAGTACAAAAAAAGACTGGTTATCTTTTTTTTTAATTTTACTTGGCTGTTTCCAGTTTTTTAGAAGTCAGTTTAGACGATGCCTAAATCCCTGTAACACGTCTTGTGCCTTGTACAATGGTACTAAAAACTTCAGATAGGAATTTACGTTAATATTGCTAGTAGGTACTAGGTAAAAATATATTAATTTTGGCAAAATATTAAAATACTTTGTTAGTGATTTTTGTAATTAGTTACACACAGTTTAATTATTTTCTGTACTAGTAACATTAAAACATGTATTTTGCACTGACAACTAGAATAACTGCGACTGGTCAAAGCGCGGCAACTCAGACGATTAATTATGCTTTTAAAATAAGGCGCGCGCTGCGCTCTGCTAGCATTTTACTTTAGTTACCGAAGAAAGGAACGTCTCATCAAGGACTGCTTAGTTATACTACCTATTTAAAAAACATTTGTTAATTTCAACTGATATTGACTGACGATTTTGTAACTGTGAACAAAAGTATACAGAGCAAAAGTATTGGGTGTACTTTGGTAGTTTTAATTGCATATAGTTTTTGTCTGATCTTTCTCCAAAGATCACACTTTATCGTTTGTTTTATTCAAGTTATTGTTTCTCCTAAAGTTTAAAGCACACAGCGTGCTCTAATTTGGAGTTATACAAGCTTAACAAACTTTTACTCCCACACACAAAAACATACAACATGTAATATAATAAACGCTCATTCTGAAAGTAGTATGTTCAAAATCTGTTATTGAATCGATTTCAATTATTCTTAAAGTCATCATCATCATCATCATCATAATCATCATTTCAGCCGATAGACGTCTACTGCTGGACATAGGCCTCTACCAAATGTCGCCACAATTAACGGTTCTGTCACAATTAAACCTTCACCTTATGGGGCTTTCCAATACTGCGTCTTCCGGTACGTGGTCGCCACTCCTGAACCTTTCGGCCCCAACGACCAGCGCGTGTTGCCACTGATGACATATGGTTCCGAAACGTGGTCACAATGGGCTTCATCAGAAGACTTAAAGTCACCCAAAGGACAATGGAAAGGGCTATGCTCGGAGTTTTCTTGCGTGATCGAATCAGAAATGAAGATATCCATAAGAGAAACAAGGTTGCCGACATAGCACGAAGAATCGCCAAACTTAAGTGGCAATGGGCAGGGCACATTGCTCGCAGAACAGATTTTTAAAGTAGGTTATTTTATTTTATCTTAAATAAACAAGAATTATTTTAGGATAAAAATTGCATATTTTTATAAATAGTGTGGGAACCGAACCCGCGACTACCAGCAGAGCGTAAATACGTTAAACTGAGGACTTAGAGGTAGGTAGCTAAACGTATGTATGTTACGGATTGTTTTATTAAACGGATGTAAGTATTTACCTATGAAGCATGGAAGAAATAGTTGAGAGCGATAAGACCACCAATTGTATACATAAAAGACTATATTTATTTAACAGAAAATTAAATCTAATCATAACGTAATTAAAACTTACAAAATAAAAATAAAAGCCCTTAAGTACTAAAAAAAACAATCTAAAGTACGGCGTCGAAAAACGCCTCCACATCGCTGTCGACTGGTAATGTATCCGAAAGACTGGTGGCATTGCCACGCTGAATGGCAATGTTTATCCTTTGTCCGAAGTAAAAGCCTATATATAAATAAATAAATGATGAATGTTTTAATTAGTTATTTTTTAAAATTGGATATTAAAATTTTATTTATTTTGATTTTTTAAATTTCTTACTAAAGTTTACTTCATGCCAGCCCTAACGACGTCACGGTAGAATCCTAAAGCTAAAAAGAAATTCAATAGACAGCGAACAATCCACGGTATTTACACATTCTACTCGTTATCCGAGGATTCGGATGTTCGGCACTCATTCTATTAATAGATTCTCCCTTTTATCATTTAAAATAGCATGTGTGGATATTCTAAAGTGAATTCTATAACATATTATAGAATAGGAAAAGTCAGTATCGTAATAGTCCTTAAGAACTGACATATTCATGTCTATTTTTATCACTAAACAGCCATGTCGTATTCTTGTTTTCTTTTTTTTTATTGGGTGGGAAAATCATCTTATGACAAATCCCGCTCTTGGGCTGAGCGAGGGGTAGTATCAGACTTTTACTGACTAAAAACCCACTCCTGTTCCTTCTTTGTCTTCGTCCCAGGGCCCCGGGTTTCACTTTCACACTACCCGTGGCCCCAGTAGGCTTCGACCTTGCTGGGCCCCTACGATTTGCTGACATCTCCCTGAGGCGCGCGTGGAACAGTACGCGCCGTCGACGACTTGGGCTCGGTCCGGACGGTTACCGGACGGTTACCGGACGGTCGGTTGGCGGAGCCACCCATTCGCCGTTGGCAAGCCCGCGCATACGGTGGCCGGAAATCGGGATCGGAATCCCAGCGGCGGTTGGGGCGTGAGGAACGTTTCCTCACGCGATTGGCCGCCTACTTTGCTAGCATTACTGCTTCGCAGAAGAAGGCGACCGCCTGCCACTTGTATTCTTATGTTATTGAAATCACAGAAATACTTAAGTTTTGGAAAGGACCATCATCATTATCATTTCAGCCGAAATGCGTCCACTATTGGACATTGACCTCCCCCCAAGCGTCGCCACAACGATCGATCCTGTGCGTCTCGCATTCCCACGCCTCTCACCAGGTCATCGGTCCACCTTGTGGGAATCCTTCCAACGCTGCGTTTTCCGGTGCGCGGTCGCCACTCTAGAACCTTTCGGCACCATCGACCATCGGTTCTACGATAATATGCCCTGCCCACTGCCACTTTAAGCTTGGAGATTTTTCGTGCTATGTCGGCGACCTTGGTTCTCCTGCAAATAAAAAGAAAAACCTGGAAAAGATGCACTGGTGTTATTACAAGTTGTGGTTTGATATTTTAATTTAATTATTATTTTATATCTGATTTTATTATCAATTTTTTTTTTTTTAATTTCAGTTGTAATTTAATATTGATCTCGTACAAGTATTAACAGAAATGACTTTAACATAAGATACAGGACGTACATATGTCCTTGTTTGGGTGTCAATAACCTCAAGTTATATGTACGTATTAACATTTAGCCTAATCATAATTAGGATTAAATTATTTAAGATCTTTTGTTCCAGAATGTTTATCTCGTATTGTATTAAGCTTATGAATTAATAAATCATATTTATTTTTATTATTACTAAAGTTGAGTGCTGAACCAATTTTTTTTGAGCTCGAAAAATCATCAATTAACTTCTTCCGTTTTGGATGGAGCGAAAGGGGGTGTCAGATAAGCCTAGCACCCTGCCCCACGCCGGACACGCCCTTGGCATCGGGAGTCGCACCGTAGGTGCGGGTTAGCAGACGGCGAGTTATGGGTAGCTCGCCATCCGGCTGTTTCCAGTGTTTCACGCGCGTCTCAAAGAGATTTCAGCAAAATTGATTGAACCAGTTAGGGATTGACGCCTGCCAGAGCTACGAATTTTCCCGCAGCCGTCGCAATAAAGGGTAACTGAAGGAATACTGTGGGTTTTAGTAAGTAAAAGACTGTGACATTCTCTCTCACTCGATCCAGAGCAGGAGAAGTTATTTATGATTTCCCACGTAAAAAAATATTAATTAACACCCACCTATGTTCCTTCAGTTACCCTTTGCGTTCCAGGGCCACGGTAACGGTTATGAACAATTGCGAAGCTGTGGAAGGAATATTAATGGTCAAGAACGAAACGATCTGCGAGGAGCGGTGACTAAGCAGCCCCCCTAGCTAAGTTACAACCGTTTTGTATCGAATTCCGTTCTCCAATCGGTAACGCCTCGGTTGAACATTGTAGAAACGATAACAATTCATTCTATCATTTTGAAAGATGTGAACTTGGCTACAAATTTTCTATTCGTTTGTTCTGACTACGTGACTGACTTTACGTTGAGATGATGTCATTCCCATAAATTTGATTCGTTTTTGACTAGTGTTAACGATTGCAGATTATCAATTTGGCCAGGGTTGCAGAGTTAACTTCTTCTAGTGTACATCGTTCGCATACATTGCACTCGTCATGCGTAGATCGTAGCACATACGTAGCAGTGCTACGCTCGTAGTCGTTGTCAGGACTACAAGCGTAGCACTCGTGTGTATAGGTAGACACAATTGATAATTTTGTTTAACTTGTGTGGGGCCTGTAAAATATGTGAAAAATGGTTTGATATGAAAACTATCTCCTCCTGAAAAATTTCAAATGAATTGAGCTATATTTCAGAGTGACTTTTATCACTGCAATATAACTCAATGACATTTGTTGTGGCAGTTAAAATATACGTGTAGTTATTAATCGTTAATTGTTTATCAAAAAATTATCGACTGGTAATCTAATTTCTTTTCTATGTAACGCTGTTCTAAATTGGATAAGTAATAAACAATTCAGTTGCTGGGTAATGCGGACTAAAGTACAGTTAAGCGAAATTTAGTGAAATTTTATATGTAACAGCTGAGCAGATTTAGACAAAATATACCAAACGGATAGACCATGTATATACGGATATTTTTTGTCCCAGCAGGCCTAGCCAACTTACGATCGTTTCGTTTCGATTCTCTTTCGTCGATCGCCTCGAGTCGGCAACGCCTCCGATTCCTTTGCCTGACCACGTGACTGAGCGCTGATATGACGTCATTCCCATACATTTGAAGTTTTCTACTAGCGTTAACGATTGTAGATTAATAACTTGACTAAGCCCTCTGAAGTATGTTCCCTTAGGATAATATTCTAGTGTCTAGCAGGCGAAGTCGTTGTCAGCAGTTACTGTGTTTAGTACATTTGTTACTCGTTTACGCTCAAACAGCTGAACAGATTTGGACGAAATTTGGTTCACGGATAGACCGTATCGTATTATTATCCTGGGAATATGTTCCCTTTTGATAATTTTGTACTTTAACACAGGCGAAGACGCTAGCAGAAACCAGTACTTTTATAAAATGAAAAATAG
Organism: Mythimna pallens; assembly: GCA_961205895.1. Classification (NCBI taxonomy): domain Eukaryota; kingdom Metazoa; phylum Arthropoda; class Insecta; order Lepidoptera; family Noctuidae; genus Mythimna; species Mythimna pallens. The sequence continues at coordinate 3,504,691 of OY540825.1, forward strand.
AAAGAGCCTTGTTTTCTAAATGGTAGCAATAAATATTGTCAAAACAAATTGTTAAAAGGCAAGCAAAAAAACTGAGTTTGCGAGCTGCAACCGTTCTAACTTATAGCGTAATGTCTGCGAGTTATTAGCAGCAGCTTAGTTCTGTGCAAGCTATTTTGTTTGCAGCAAACAAATCTCGAGGCGCTTCTAATTAATGTTTCTTGTTACCGCAGGGATTTATATATTTCGGCACTCACAGCTGAGTACTGTTTTTGCTAGAAAATATATTATTTGTATAGTTACTTGCTAATATAATGACCCGTGGGTTTTGTAAACAACACAACTAAAATATATTTCTCCTTATCGGACATGGTACGTTCAAGAGATTCCTGCACTTGATTCCAGTGGAAGATACACCTGGGGGTCACCATTGTGCGGACCGCTCGGAGGATACGGTAAAGCATACGGTGGAGGTGAGCGATGCTTAGGTGGAGCACCGCCGTATCCTCGAGGGGCGTGAATCTTTGTTGCGGAAGCGTCGAATGTATTTGTTGAGAAGTACAAGTAATGATGACACTGTTTGGTGTACAGGTATACATCGTGCTTTGGCCGCCTCTAAAGCCTACAACTCACAGGCCTTTTTTTTGAGGTTAGAAATCATCCAATGACTTCTCCAGCTCCAGGGTATTTTTATTGATTATAATCACACCTTCAGCTACCCTTTGTATTCTACTCGTAGCACCAAAGGTTATCTTTTCAGAAGTTCCTCGTGCGTGGCGTCGGTAGTGGGCTGTTACGGTTTTGCTGACATCTCTTTGAGGCACATGGCCTACGCGCCGTCGGCAACTTGGGTATAGTACTTAACGGACTTGCGGATGGCGAGCTGCCCACTGCTTGTCGTCTGCAAACTTGCGTGTTTTTTCATCATTTTAGCGGGAGTTTTCGAAAGTCAACGCTGCTCTTAAAGGTTGCGTTTTAGAGCTGCTCTTTGGCAGCTGAAAGTACATGAATGGGTTTTAGTCGTGTCCTCGTGGGGGCGATCGGTGGCAACGGTCTCAAGCACCGGGCCTTGGTACAGGCCATGGTCAAAGCAGTAATGCTAGTAAAGGGGGAGACCGCACGTGCACGCGTGAGGGAGCGGCCATCACGCCCCAGCCACCGGGGTCACGATCCCGATTTCTTTCTACTGTAGGCGCGGGCTTGCGGACGGCGAGCAATGGGTAGCTCGCCGTTCGACCGTCCGGTAACAGTCCGGAGAAGGAACAGGAGTGTGTTTTTAATGAGTAAAAGTATGACACACCCTTTCGTTCCGCCCAAGAGCAAGAGATGTCATTGGATGATTATCCCACCTAAAAAACAACCCAAAATAGTACATTTTGTTCCCAGTGGGTAAAGTTTGTCATTGCTTCCGAGGCCGATACACGGCCCAGCCAAAGATGAGGAGCATTTTGGAGCCAAGAAACTACGATGACAATTGCTCACGTGTATCAAATGACGACCAATGAGAAGCCCGGCGGGGTCTAATACAATATAATAAATTGTGGTGGGGTTGACCGCCGCACTTTTGACAAGTACGAAATACACTACATTGGAAGCCTAAAAATTCATGGGGGTTAGAGCAAGTTTTTGAGTTAAAAAAATACGTAAATATTCATTAAATTTACACACACACACATAAACATACTAAAATCAAATCCATTAACCGTAAGTAAAAGCAAATAAAATGTCCACATTCTTTGAGATCCTATTACAGCGAGCATCGAGTTGCATGTTGCATGAGCTCTGCAGACGCCAAATTTTGTTATTGATGTATGGGTGGAATAGGGATGCGTCGGGTTTCAGTTTACTCTTGTCAGTTCAGAATTGATTAGATAATCCCGTTAAATAAATAATATTTAGACTAGCTATGATGTGAAATGTTCAGTTTTTTTTAGCACATCTTCTAGAAAAAAACTTAAATAAAATAAACTATACTAAAATTTTACTATGTACATAAATATAATACAAAAACACAACGTACATTCAGGCGTCGAAGTACTCTTCCACTTCGCTGTCATCCGCAAATGTGCTCAGAAGACTGCCAAGTTGAATGGCAATGCTAGTTCTTTGGGCGAAGAATTAGCCGGCCCTCTGGTCACGCAGTGTCGATCAGTCGGCGTGAAATTTCCTTAAAAAGGAGACGCGCACTCGGACCCCATGACCCAAGCTATAATTACCAATAAGGTTACAGTATTTGCGTCGTATAAGGGTCTCAGCAGCCGCAGCGGCAGTGCCAGCACAGCCCGCCGTAATTGGAACATGGGATGGCGCAAGGGTGTCAACACATATTGCGCCCCACACCAGAGCTCTACCCACCTTCCACGGCACCAACGTCATATCTCAACATGTTCAGTTGATTTTTATGCAAATATTTTATCTTGTGTGAACCTAATAATCTACCTTTTTTTGAACTGGGAAATTATCAAATGACTTCACAAAAACACTTAACTAATTAAAACTATATAAATACACTAAAGGCTACTCCTAACTAAAATATGGCGTCATAAAACTCCTCCGCATCGCTGTCGACTGGAAGAGTGCCCAAAAGGCTGGCGGCATTGCCACGTTGTATGGCAATGCTTAATCTCTGAAACTACTTCACTCGTTTTGGGTGGAGTGCAACAGAGTGTTATACTTCTACTGACTAAAACCTAAAGTGTTGAGAACACTGAAACACTTTTGCGAAGGCCACTTTAACTTCAAACAATGCGCAGCTCTAGAAGGCATCGGCCTTAACTGGGCTCGTTAATCTTGCTGAAATCTCTTTAAGGCGTTCGTGAAACACAATGTGCTATAAACCCGGGTTTGGTTCTTACCAAGCCTGGTCTTTCCCGGTCCCGGTGGTCTTATGCTGTAAATCGTCTTGCGACTCCCAATGGCCAGTGTCCAGTAGGTGCTTTTTTTTTGGGTTTGGACAAAAGAGTGGTACCGAAAAAACCACGAAAAAGGCCACTCAAGGAACACAGATAGGTTTAGTCAGTAAAAAATCGATGTCGCCGTCTTGCGTCACTTAGAGTGGGAGAAGTTTTTGAATTTCCATCTCAAAAAAAAATGCCTTAAGTTGAGCATAATTAGTAACTTTCTTATAATATACTCGCTCTTTAAGTATGTTTCCTACAAGACTCGGAACATTTTACTTTCTGCCAACATCCTATTTTCAATTTAGCCAGAGTACTGTGTACCGAGGCGGCTACGTCCTCTGCGCGATTCAATTTAGAAAGGATTTGTCTATTATACCGACGCAAAGTAAAATCTTTAACGTTAAGGTCTTTGTAAATATTTGTTTGGGATAGATCTTTTATATATCTTTAGGTAGTACCTGAAATAGAATTAATTTCTTTACCCTTTAGACAATTAAAAAAAAAACCGGCCACGGGCGAGTCGGACTCGCGCACGTAGGGTTACTTACCGTCTGTACCAAAAAAAAGGCAAATGGAAATACAACCGACTAGAATGTAAAATAACAAAAACCGGGCAAGTGTGAGTCGGACTCCCACTCTGAGGGTTCCCCGCAAATTTACCTATAGAAACCATTCAATTTCCGAATTAAGTTACGGAGATTTTTCCGAATCGCAAAAATGTTTTTATTTGTGACATAACTACAAATTTACAGTTTCCAGATTTTTTGCGACATAAACGGTTGTATGTTTTTTTTTTCGTTTAATTAGAAGTTTGATTTTTTCACAGCTTCAAGAGACCTCAGACCTTAGTATTTGGTTTAAATTTCAACTCGATACCTTTACGTGTTCTCGAAATAACGGGTCTTACAGATAGACAGACAGACAGACAGACAGACAGACGGACGGACAACAAAGTGATCCTATAAGGGTTCCGTTTTTTCCTTTTAAGGTACGGAACCCTAAAAAACACTGCAAAATAACTTTAATTTCGGAAGTCGGTGTTTCTGTAATAGTTTTGTCTCTTCGTTATTTAACAGAAAGTCGGTGTTACCGCTTACCGCTATAATTATGGCGTGCCCAGCACTGGGTTGCGACAGTCGCTGTCGCCATTTCACCATGATTCACGCGGGTGAATCCGCTGTTAGAAGCTAGTCATACATATTTTTAAATTAGGAAAGAAAATACGCTCAAAAAGCTTAAGTGCTTATTTTATCAACGAATTATCTCCCTAAAATTTTTAGTCTTTGATTTTTTCCACATCGTTTCATGGCCGAAGATCATCCTTCTACACAAATTGGGGTTCAACCGTCCCCTTCAGTGACTTTGTAAGTGTTGGTGAACTTTTATCTATTAACACTTGAGCTGATCGGGTAATTAGGAACTTCGTATATTGTCAGCAATCTTCGGGAGACGAAGTTTCTTGAGTTGTTTTATCCCAGCTTGGTTTGATAGCCAAGTTTAGTTTAGGGTTTTATAGCGAAGTCAAAGCGTAGATAATTAAATACAACTGTTATTATAATTTAAAATAAAAACAATTTGCCTGCTGTAGTTTTCCCGTTTGATTATAATTTAGGTGTTTTCAAGGTTAGAGTGGGGGCTCTTAATAAACTTCACCATCAACGATTGCACCACTGTTTAGCATTAAGTGGGATCGCAGTCATGCACTAGGTGATAACATTAAATAAAAAACTACATAACGTAGGTAAAATACTTCACAATTTTCAAAGGTCATCATTTTAGGAATGTCACTTCTGCAGTCTTGAATATTTGTTAAAGAGTTTTATTTCCCTATCTCATCTGCCGTCATAGCCTTTGTGCGATCGGCAACGCTACCTTTTTCCTATTTTTTTACATTTCCAATTAGTACAGTCCCGATACGATACCTCGAATCTGTCGGAGTCCGATTCAAGAGCACTCGATATAGACGAGAACGCCTGATGTAAATTGTACTGCAACGTAATGCAACGCCTGGAGAGTTGTTGATAGCAATGTTACTTAATAATGACGCGCTTAGATGTTTTTGTATATTAACAAAATTTATTTATTTAAGAGTTTCGATTTTAATTTAATGTGGTCTTGAACACCAGTTTTAAACAGAAGAAAAATGTATAATGATAAAAATGTAACACAATCACAAAACCATTAAGAAAAGTTGTTTTTTCAAACGATTTTATTTAGTCATTCTGAGTTTATTACTATAAAGTTTTACAAAGCATCAAATACTTAAGTAACAGAATGAAATTAAAAAGTATATTTCGCCACACAATATGGTATTTCAATGCCAATAAAACGTAATATTACTAATTTAATTACCACATTACCACAAAGCCAGCGCCTGTGGCTTTCAGCAATGCAACGTGATACACTTTGTCGTAATAAAGCGCCTGGCAATCTATTGATTCGTTTATGATGGAATTGGCCGGCGATTCATGAACCGCTATATGACTTAATTGCTCATCGTTCTGATTAAAACCACGGGTTATTTTATGTTTGTATTTCTCAATTAAGAAGCAACATCATTAGGTTACAGTAAGTCGACACAACTCGAAAAATCACCAAACTTAAGTGGCAGTGGGCAGGGCACATTCCTCGCAGAACAGATGGTCGATGGGGCCGAAAGTTTCTGGAGTGGCGACCTCGTACCGGAAGGTGCAGCGTTGGATGACCTCCCACAGGGTGGACTGTTGACCTGTTGAAAATCGTGGGAATGCGATGGATGTGAGACGCACATGATCATTCATTGTGCTGACACTTGGCGAGACCTGTGTCCAACGGTGGACGTCTTTCAGATAAAATGGTGATGATGAACCGTACATTTCAAAGGGTCCAGTGGGGCTAGTGCTTGATCCTTGAATCGCAAAGGACCACAGAAGGAACATAGGTGGCTTTTGATCAGTCTGACATGCCCTCCCACTCCACCCAGAGCAGAAGAAGTTATCTGATGATTTCCTACTTAAAAAAAGAGTAACAGTAGGTTCCATAGTCATATTTATATTCATAGACCTAATACAATAGACTGTCTTAAGTAAATTGTATCAGAATCTCTACATTATTATAAAACAAAGTCCGACTCTGTCTGTATGAATATGATAAACTCGGAAACTGTTGAACGGATTTTCATGCCGCTTTCATCAATAGACAGAGTGATTCAAGGAAAAGGTTTTGGTGTTTAATAGATGCATATTACAGAGAAAAAAGCTGAGAAATTTAAAGATTTGTAGTAAGGCTATAGTAGCAAAGAGTGGGTCGTTAGTATGTCATGAAAACTGTAAATCCCAAAAGAAACCAACCCCTTAGTGTACATATAAAATACATAGTCTTTTTATTTCAGCTAGTTACTACAGACGTCACTAAGTTTAGGTTATATGTTTTATTTTATACACAGACACAAATGGATAAAAAACTTAAAAAACATACTATTGTAGGCCACGTACACGTCAGGCCAAAAATATATGGTATCAGAACGTGCTACAATTACCTAGACCACTATAAATTATTTCAAACAAAAAATATTTCAAACCAATTTGCAAGATACACAGACACAAAAGGATAAAAATCTTAAAAAAAATATTATTGTAGGCCATGTACACGTCTGGCCAAAAATATATATTATAGTATTAGAAGGTGCTACAATTACCTAGACCACTCTAAATTATTTTAAACAAAGAATATTTCAAACCAATTCGCATTATATTTTTGTTTTTTATTTCATCTGAAACAAAATGAATAAAAATCAAGGTATTCTTGTTCAAAGTTCATTCTCGCTGAAGTATTCGCTATTTCAGGGTTCGTTACGAAGCTTTTGTCTGGCTTTCGATGTGACTATGCAGTTCAAATCAAAATAGTTACAAGTTGCCACTAGCGCCACAGTTTAAATCCGTGGCAATTTCTGGAACTATTACTTCATGAGATATTACAGTTTAGAAGTGGGTTTATAGTGTCTCATATATTATATTTTACAGTATGCCTAATTTGTGGCTGCACTCAGTAATACGTGGCTTTCTGTGACATAGCGTTTGTAAACAGTTCAGTGTATGTTTCCAGAGATTACAAATAGGCTATAAATAATCTTCTGATGAGGCCTATTCTAAGCGACCACTGGCAACAAGACATAACCCAAAGAATAGCCAAACGTAAGTGGCAGTGGGCAGGACACATTGCTCGCATAACAGATGGTCGAAGGTAGACCGATGACCTGGTGAGGGTCGTGGGAGTCCGATGGATACAAGACGCACAGGACCGATCATTATGGCGACACTTGGAGGAGGCCTATGTACAGCAGTAAACGTCTTTCGGCTGAAATGATGATAACGATGATATATCATTTTAAGTTCAGATTTCAGTAATTGAGAAGTTGAATCCCAACACCAGTATGTTTGATTACTCTACTGCCCCTAAATAGTCGAAGCGTGATGTTATCTAGCCTTCTTCAATAAATGTCCTAAATGCTAAAATATTGTTTCGCTTCGAGCCAGGATTTCCTAAGAATAACAACAACAACAACAACAACATTTATTTTTCAGACCACATTGAATTCATAGTGTTAGTTAAAAACTTAAAATTCGGTTTAAAGAAATTTATTTCTCATAAGAACGTACAGTCCACTTAAAATGAGATACAAAGTAATGAACATAATACAATACAAATTTCCTCCAGAGTATTAGCAGATTATAGTGTACATACATATTTCTTTAGCTTCTGTTTAAATGTATTCACATTGTTGCACTCTTTAATATCGTCCGGTAATCCATTGAACAAATGTACTCCTTCAAATAATATGGTCTTTCTACCGTAATTAGTGCGTACGCTGATGACTTCAAGTTTGTTTTTATATCTATTTCTCAGGTTATGTGACATTGTTTTTTTCCTTAGTTGTATGTTAGTTTGTATTGAGTTTGAAGTTATGTTTTTGATAAGAATGCAGGTGTAATAAATGTACAGCTGTCTAATATTTAATAATTTTGTTTTTTCGTATACGGTCTTCGTTGGAGTAAGATAATTATAATGGAACAAGGTTTTAATTATTTTATTTTGAACTCTTTGAAGTGAATTTAAATTAGTTACTGCTGCGGAACCCCATATCTCAACCAAATATTCTAAGTGCGATTTGACTAACGAGTTATAAATCAAAGTGCGCACTTTACTTGGAATACAGTTTGCTACTTTTCGTAACGCTCCCAACAGTGATGTTAATTTACCTGTGAGATGGTCAATGTGTAATTTCCAAGTTAGTTTCTCATCTACCCTCAATCCCAGATATTTTTCGTTGGTGGATCGTTTTATTATTTCATTATTTATTTTAAGAGGCGAGAAGTCCGGTATACGTTTGTTTTTAGTGGTAAAAATCATGAATGAGGTTTTTGACGTATTAATTGTAAGAAGGTTATACTTTAACCACTCGCCTAACAAATCGAGGTCATGTTGAGCGTCCTTTATAATGTTATGAATTGATTTGTCAAAATAAAAGAGACAGGTGTCGTCTGCGTATAGTGTTAGGTGTCCTGTTAACCCTATTTTATTAATATTGTTTATATAGATTAGAAAAAGTAACGGACTGATTATTGAACCTTGAGGACAGCCGTATGTAATAGTTTGGACCGAGCTAGTGTGAGTATTTCCTATTTTAACAACTTGACGCCTGTTCTCTAAATAAGACCTAAACATTTTATGTGCTGTACCTGTCACACCTATGTTATCTAGCTTCTGAAGCAGTTTTTGATGACTCACAGTATCGAACGCCTTTTTTAAATCGATGAAAATTCCTAAGGCATAGCTCTTTTGATCTACATGAATTTTAATTTTGGTAACTAAATCTGTTGCAGCCGAGAGAGTACTTGATTTCGAGCGAAAGCCATACTGTTCGTTTATTAGAAATTTTTTCTGTGTCAAATAGTTATTTAGGCGACTATATAATACGCGTTCGAATATTTTGGACATTACAGGTAGCACTGACACCGGTCTGTAGTTGCCTGGGTCAGTTCTTTTCCCAGATTTGTGAATAGGACTGACCCTAGCCACCTTGAGAGTGTCGGGAAAAGTCCCATGCCGTAAACAGGCATTTATACAATTGGTCAGCTGCTCAACGATTATATTTTTTAAACATTTTATTGCCTTAGTACTAATACCATCCAGACCAGTGCTAGTGTTGCTGTCAAGGTCGTCTATGATTCTAATTATTTCCTCTGTGGTGCACGGCGTTAGTTCGTTTAGAGATATGTCATGTGTATAGTTATGATCGTACATCAATGTGTTGCCCGTATTTGTGTGATATGTGTTGGGTATTTGTTTTGCTAAGTCTGAGCCTATGGATGAGAAAAAAGAATTGAACAAGTCACATATTGAGTTACCTTCTGTTAGAAGTCCAGCGTTAGAAATTAGTTTGGGAGGAGGGGCGTTGTCTTTAATTTTATTTAATCCTAAGTTATTAATCAGGTCCCACATTTTTTTTGGTTGATTGCTGCAGCTTTTAAATAAATTATAGTAGTAGGTCTTCTTTTCCGTCTTTGTTAGAATCTTCACATTCCGTTGTTCTTTCTGAAACTTTTACCGTAGATCAATATTATCTGGGTCTAATTTGGTTTTTTGCCATAAACTATTTCGTGAATTGATTGCGTTTATAATGTTCTGATTAATCCAGTCTTGTTGAGGGGGGTTAAGAATTTTGATCTTATCTATTTTGTTCTTTCCTATCTGTTCTGAGATAAATGTCTCTAATTGGTTGTAGTCGTGGTCGTCATTGCTGAATTTTGCTTCTAGTGTGCTGTTGTACAAATTTTCGTAATCCAGAGCCTTATAATGTTTCTTTTTGTTATGCTGAGGAGACAAACTTCCTATTTCTAGATATATCTGCTTATGGTCAGAAAGACTTGATTCAATTATTGAAACGCTGAGTGAATGGTTGTTTATATTAGTACATATGTGGTCCAGTATTGTGTTTGTTGTTGCCGTGTCACGTGTGCTGTATGTTTTGTTGATTTTATTTATTATTCTATAGCCGGCTTCTTGGACTCCATGTAGGTATTTGGATACATTATTGTTTGCATTTAGTAAATCTAAATTGTAATCTCCAAAAACGATTGATCGTTTTCGTCGCTCCAATTGGGAGGAATATATTTCTAAAAAGTTGTTTATGTTCGTATCCCCCGGTTTATAAATTGCTCCAATATTTAATGATAGTTTATTTATATATATCCATAAATAGTGGTTTCCGTTCTCGCACAATTCTTCAGTTATATCATATTTAATACTGTTGTGCACATAAATGGACACGCCTCCGCCTTTACAATTTTGTCTATAGTTATAGATATGAGTATAGTTAGGTAGTTGGTATAGTTTCGCATCAGACTCTGAGTTAATCCATGTCTCAGTGAAAATCAAAAGGTGGGTAGTCATTTTTATAGCCTTTAGAATGCATTTTATTTCATCGAACTTGCCAGGCGTGCGTATACTGCGTAAGTTCGCATAAAAAAATCTTAGTGAAGACGGGTGCAATGGAATGTCCTCATACTTATTTACTATTTGATGGCATAGTTTCCTAGAACTATCCGTTAGTTTGGCATTTTGTAATAGGGTACCTAGAGGTTTTTTTGGTTTGCAGTAACTATTGTAGGTGTTCCTTTCACATATTTAATAGTGAGGTCTTTTTCACCCTCCTGTGTTCGCTTATTTAACTGTTCTTTAAGAGATTCTAAGTATTGTTTTTGTTTTGGGGTTTGATCAGCAAAAATCTGCATATTTTCGGGTAGTTTTGTTCTATTTTTTAACAGGTATTTAGCCGTTTCGGATTTTTCGAAGTAAACTTTTACGGGTCGATTCTTGTTTTGTACATATTTTCCTAGTCTTTGAGATTTGATCGGCTTAGGGCAGTCTTCTAAAAGCATTGTTATTAACTTCATAACTTCCTGATTATCGTGGTGTTGTCTTGATTTCCAGTTTTTGTCGTTTATTTCCGATATACCCACAATAACAATATTTTTCTCGCGGTCGCATCGATCCTTAAGTTCTAGGATGAGATTTTCGTGACACTCGATTGGCGATTTTAGTGCCGAACATTTTGTATGTTGCTGATTTTTTATTTGGGATATTTCCGTTTCTATATTTTTTATTTTGTTCTCAGTGGCAATTGTTTTAGCTTTGATATTTGCTATTTCTATATTTGTATGTTTTATCTGTTGTGAAAAATTTTCAGTAGTTAGTTTTATTGCTTTAATTTCCTTCTTTATATCCGATACTTGTTCTTTAATTTGGTTTAGATTTTCGGTTTGTGTTTTGCCAAAATTGGTTAGGAAGTTCATCATTTCCGTGCGGAAATCCATGAAATCCTTCTTATAATCACTTTCTTCTGTACGATCCTTCCGTTTTCTTGAAGTAATGTTAGCGCGTAAGTCTTCATCGCTTAAAGTGGATAAGTTCGGAGCCGATCCACTACCGCTCTCGCTGCCGCTTATCAGTGTCGCCCTGGGCGGCGTCCTCGCCGTACTCATGTTGTTATGTTACGAGTGCGTGCGAGGAGAAGAAAAAATATCGGACGCTCTCTTTTCCCCGCGGGGGTGAGCGGTGCTGCGCGCGCGCCGGTGTAGTTCGCGCGAGGACACAAGGTCCTGAGTGATTAAGCAACTAAGATGTTAATTAGACTTAAACAATGCACTTATAAGGATTACTTTCCTTTGTTAAGTTTTTACTAAAAAAATTGTAATATTCTAGTACACGTCTGCTTTCAACGGGCTCCGGAGAGCGAGACTATCTTTAAAATTATAATAATTATGATGCCCTGCAATCGGACCTCACACTATCCACGCAGTATATAATACATAGTCGTAGATGTAGGAAGTCCGATCCAGTGACGCAGCATTGGACAATCCCACCTACCGCACAACCCGCAGAATAACGAGTTCAAACCAACAAACTCTTCAGCTTTACAATATTAGTTTATTACTAAAATATCATATTTTCAATACATCGTCTTTAGGATGTATTGAAAATTGCAAGCGTATTATTTTCATCTTTAAGTAAAAATGGATATACATATCTCTCTCTATATCTATATTACTGAAAAACATATTTACAATTCCTACTCAACTAAAAGCTGACATTTTTATGCTCAATTCCACGAATCATCGAGTGAGTTACTCAAGCCGTTGAACCAAAATGAATATTTTTTCACAAATTCGGTTATTCCGCCATCACATTTTTTTCAATTCGAGCGTTTGTGTTTTTTGCAGGAATGGGTTTTCTCTTCCATGATCATTACATAGTATAAAACAAAGTCGGTTCCCGTCCGTCTGTCCCTAAGTATGCTTAGATCTTTAAAACTACGCAATGGATTTTGATGCAGATTTTTTAATAGATAGAGTGATTCACGAGGAAGTTTTATATGTATAATACATGCATAATATAGTAGAGAAAAACTGATAATTTTAGATATTTCTAATGTGATGTCGTAAATAATTGTTTTTTTTTCTTTGTGGGAAAATCATCTAATGACATCCCACGTTCTTGGGCGGAGCTAGAGATAGTGTAAGACTTTTACTGACTAAAAACCCACTTCTATTCCGTCTTTGCCATTTTTCCAGGACCCCAAGGATCTGTTTCGCATCATCCATGGCCGTTATAGGCTTCGACCCTGCTGGGCCCTACGGTTGCTGACATCTTCTTGAGGCGCGCGTGGAACAGTTCGCGCCGTCGACGACTTGAGCCCGGTAACCGTCCGGAGGTTACCGGATGATCGGACGGCGACCACCCATTGCTCGCCAAATTTTGTTTTATGTGTCCGTTGAATGGCGGTGTTAAGATTTTCAGCGGTTTTATGACCTCCGTTGTATATTGTAAATAAAATTGCTCGTTCTGAATTTGGCGTTTGATTCACATCGTAAATGCCTTGAAGGCTCCTCAGGCCTTTTAGGGAAATTGTACAAACACATTTTTTGCGCTTATGTTGCAAACGCTGGCGGAGTCGGACTCGTGCAATAAGGGTTCCGTAACTTACTATGAAAACAGTTCAATTCCCAAATTAAATTACGAAGATTTATCCGAATCGCAAAAAATAAAATAAAAAATTGTAACAGTTTTCAGATTTTTTCCTATACTTGTGCTATGAGATTGTGCTTCATGCCAAATTTCAGAATTCTAGGTCAATGGGAAGTACCCTTTGAATTTTGAGTTCATTCCGTTTATGTCGCGAAATACACGTTTTCGTGACATAAACGGTAGTATATTTTTTTTTTTCGAAATAGGTAATTTAGTGTTGAATAATTTTGAGTTTTTTTTTTCGTTAACTCAGATGTTTGATTTTTTCACAGTTTCAAGGGACCGCAAACCTGAGTGTATGGTTTTAATTTCAACGTAATACCTTCACGCGTTCCTGAGATGAAGGATCTTGACAGACAGACAGATAGACAGACGGACGGACAACAAAGTGATCCTATAAGGATTACGTTTTTTGCTTTTGAGGTACGGACTATCATTATTAGTCTTTCAAAACGACCCTGAAATTAGGGTTTAAGGTATGTTTGAGTTTTTATAAAAATTCTCACGAACGAAGCCGCGGGGAAAGCGCTAGTCATAAATACTTTTTAATCATGAAAGAGAAAACCCATTCTTGCAAAAAACACAAATTGTCGCTTACGGTCTTTTATTCTAATATGAAATGATATTATTGGGTGTTTTCTCTGTATAGAATAGAATAGAAATACTTTTATTCGGGACAGACACAGCACAACGGTTATAAACACAAAGTAAAAAAGAACAAAGTACAAAGTGCGCCGAGCGTGCCCGCACCGAAAGGGTGACCACCTCAGCATTTGCTCGGCGTTAGATACCCAGCGCCCCACCACCAGTCACCCCGCAGTGACGCACGGACAAGGGCAAACATGTATAACTGTAGTTGAACAGCCTCAGGCTAGTATTTATTAAAATGGCTGTTTCCCCACTAATGTTAACCTAACCTTTTAGTTATGTGTGGATAATTACCCCAAACAGCAATGATTAACGTTTTTACAAAGATCGCCGAAAGCCTTTGCCTACCGCCGCTAAAACAATTAACTTATTACAAAGTAATTTGCCGCCGTCTAACTACTCGTAAATTGCCGGATTATGAGAGCGCGTTCTTATAAATTAATGTTACCTTTGTAAGGAAAATTATGTTTGGTTTCATTTTCACGCTTGTTTGAGAAAAGCCTCGACATTTTTGCGGGACAGTTGAACTTATTAACAGCAAGGCAACCTTTATAAGTTATAATGAAGCCCTAATGAGTTGCTCCAGCCACCGAAGTAGACGCCCTAAGAGTCGCAGGGTGATTTTCAGCTATTGATGGCGAGCAATGAGTAGGTTACCGTCGGAAAAGGATCAGGCCCGGCCCACTAAGGCCGATTTTAGACAGGGCAGCGTGATGGTTTGAAAGAATCACTGCAATCCTGGAACGCATTGGGCAACTGAAGGAACTGAGATGAAAGTTCTGACACTCTCATTGCGCTACCCAGAGCTTTATAAGTTATAATTATTTTATACATAAAAAAGCCCTATATTGAGAATCCTTTATGAAAAATTAATAGTTATTTGGAGGTAAGTGGAACAGAGTAAAGACTCGCAAACCTCCGTTGAAAAGGTGGATAATCCGACCAGACGAGTGTTATATCCGATGGGCAACTGCCCGATAGATGATTTCGGACTGTTCAATATGTTCAAATAGCGCGGAGAACTTTAACTTCACGATGCAGGATTATTTCATATGTGACGCCATAGATGTCGCTACAGTTACGCCTCCAGCCTACGCGGGGGATTTGTTTTGCGGAGGTGTAGTAACAGTTACTATCGTAATATTGTTGTTTTAATAGTTTTGTTGGTGAATGGATTAGTTCGAAACAGAATATTTCTAATTTTCATTTATCAGGATTTTTATGAAACAGTAAAATACGTAGTAATGAAATACAATTTAATTGAATAAAGATTTAAGGCTCTTGCTGCCAATTAGTGCCCTAAAACAGTGACTTTCAGAAAGTCAAAGTAATAGATTTGAAAAATATATTTTTCAAAGATTTACGAGTATATACAACATTAACCACAGATGATTTTTTCGTATGACTAATACATATTGCCAAAAATAATAATTATTAAAAACTTGATATTTTTTCGCTTGTTTTCCCTGCTCCTTTCAAACGACTTTGATCTTTAAGCATAGGCATACGTTTATCCAAAAAAATACTGTTTAAGTGTTCTACAGATTGTACTTAGCATAATATGTAAGTCAATCAATATTTTCAATTAAGCCATGGCCCCTACGATTTGCTGACGTATTCTTGAGGCGTGCCTGGAACAATACGCGCCGTTGTCTACTTGGGCTCGGTCTGGACGGTTACCGGATGATCGCGGCTGGGGCGTAAGGGCCGCTCCCTCGCGCGTGCAACTGTCTCCATCCTTAGTATTACTGCTTCGCAGAAGGAGGCGACCGCCTGCCATTCCTCCTCACTCCTGACCATGGCCTGTACCAGGGCCTGGTGTGAGAGGTCGTTGCCCCCGATCGCTCGCACGAGAACCCAGCGGTGCTCTGCCCAAGCGAGGCACACCTCTACCTTATGCTTCACCGTGTTCTCCGATCGGTCCAGATAATGGTGATGTTTGGGTGTAGGTGATGCTCGGGCGTTTCTCCTGCACGAATCCGGTGCAGGAACCTCCCGAACTTACCATGTAAGGACCTGCGTCATGTGGAAGGTGAGGACGCCGTGAACTTTTTCACGTTTTTTTCTTTTTCTTTTCTTTTTCTTTTTTTTTCTTTTCTTTTTTTTTTTCTTTTTTTTTCTTTTTTTTTTTTCTTTCCCTCAAAGAGGGGTGGTCACAGTAGGTATACGTTTCTTTTCAAAGACAAAATAAATTAACAAGTACTTTCTTAGGAGCAATTCTATTAATCAAGTAGCCGTCCATGAAAATTAACTGCATAGTAACTAATACAATTTATTCCGTAAAAAGAAAACGAGATTCAACTCTGTGAGCAATAGTGACTAATTGGCAGCTAAACTCAGGCACTAAATAGTGTCTGTCCATAGAGTATCAAGACCCCGACAGCCGCTACTAGAGCCGATAACGATATCGATACAATTCATATGTCGCCGATTTATGACCAAATCAGGCTTTTGGTCAAAAACCTAGGCTTTTGATCAAGAACCATAAGAAAACAAAATTTTATCATGAACCTGAGAAAAGGGTTCCGCGTACCAGAAAAGGCAGCGTTTGTAGGCCTCCCACTAGGTGGATCGATGACCTATTATTGAGTGCCCCGGGAATCAGCTGGATGTGAAACGCACAGGACCGGTTCTTGTGGCGACGTTCGGAGGAGGTCTATGTCCTGCAGTGGACTTCTTTCGTCAGAAAGATAATGATGCTTTTTTACAGGTTATTCATCTAATACTTTCTGCTGCTTTAGGGCCGAGCAGAAGGGCATGTCAGACTTTTACTGACTAAAACTCACTCCTATGTTGTTGTTTTTTTGCTTTCGTTCCAGGGCCCCAGGGTTCTCTTTCGCACAACCCATGACCCCCGTAGGCCCCAACGGTTTTGCTGACATTTCTTTAGGGCGTGCGTGGAATGCTAAGCGACGTCGATAACTCGAACTCGGACCGAACGGTTACCTGACGGCCAGACGGCCAGCTACACATTATTTGTTGTCCGCAAGTCCACGCATGATGATAATGGTTACGTTACTCTTGTGCCTTTTAAATATGATAAATAACTATAAAGTGTAATGTAGCAGTACTAATGAATAGATGGAAAACCTCCTTTCCTTACAGAATTGATCAGTTTGTTCCGAGCTCTATGGCGTCTGCCACTGTACAGTTCGCCAGTCGAGTGCACTCCATGTTGACTCGATGAAGGTCCGACGTTACTAAATTGAGTTCTGAAGTGTTTTGTGAACTGATCAACTATATTGTTTGTAAGTGTGAACCTTACTTCCTTGTTTATTTTCAGTTGTGATTAGGAGTTGGAAAATCGACTGAACATAACTTGGCATTAACCCTGCGCTGATGGCTGAATGTACGTGACTGTGTTGTGTAGTAACCTTGTACAGGGTTAACTTCAGCAACCGGGGTCAACAGTAACTGTTTGACTTATTTGCTGAAAGGAAGCCTGTCACACCGTAGCGGTGATTCTCTGTCTTCATTATTTTTTGTTTACTCGTTTTATATTTAACCGTTTTACAAATGTGAATTGGAAATTTTAAATATGTGTATAATATATAAAAGGAGAAACTGACTGACTGACATATCAACGCGCAGCCGAAACTACTGGGACTAGGAGCGTGAAATTTTGTACGAGGTTTCCTTTTATGACATAGGCGAGCACTAAAAGAGGTTTTTTTTAATTCACTCCCTATGGAAGAAACGGGGGTCTAAAGGTTAGGGTTATTTTAATTTTTTGTCAGATATCGCGGCATATGATGAGATAGGAGCTTTTTTGGCCTCGCGCAGGTCTTTTATTATTAAATTTAAATATTGTTTTCTTTTATTTTTTTATTTTAAGCTAAGCTTTTATAGATTAAGTAGTTACTTTTTATTTTATTGTGTTTGTCCTGTGCGAGTCTCAAATGAATATTATCTTTCTTTTTTCTTTTAAAGTTTGAATGGAAAACCCTACGTTCACGCGAGCATAGCCGCTGACAGAGACTAGTATAAATATAAAAGTCTGTATGTTTAAATGTTTTTGCATGCTGAACTAATTTGAGCCAACTAAAAGAATACGGGCTGGTTTTAGTCAGTAGTCAGTAAAAGTCTGACATTCTCGCTCCACCCACAGAGGGAGAAGATATCTATTTGATAATTTCACAAACTAAAAAAAATGATTGAACGTATTTAAATGAAGTTTGGATTACGTATAGACCACGACCTGAAAAATACAGTAAGTATTATTAGGTTTAAAAAAACAGAATTAAATTCTTATAGTTTGGCACAGAAGCACTAATTATTGTAACCAAAATTACAGTTCGAATTAAGGACCATAAAATATCTTTAAGCCAATTCTAAAGCCCTTTGCATTAAAAAAAATCCTATTTGGATTTAAAACTATTGCTATAAAAATTCAAACTCATTCCTAAAACATTATGCGACCATCTTGCCTGCGTTACTTCTTCCCGGTTTATCTTGTTAAACCGTTGATCCAAGGAAAGTGTTCAAAAAGCTTTTAAATTTTAACACTTTTACGTATATTTTAGAAAAGCTGCTGAGTATCCGTGGGTAGACAATTGCTTTTACCTGGGACAGATAATCTAGTTGGGTAGGTCTAACTTTGAGAAAGAGGTCAATCGTCCAATCTGACTCGGCTGGGCAGCGTTCGGGAAGTTGTGCTGTGTCTTCTCGTCCAACATACCACAGTGTCTCAAGACAAAAGTCCGCAGTTGCTGGAAACCGCAGCGTTGGAAGGCCTCCCACAAGGTGAACCGACGACCTGGTGAGAGTGTGGTGGATGCGAGACGCACAGGATCGGTCGTTGTGGCGACGCTTGGGGGAGGTCTATGTCCAACAGTGGACGTCTTTCGGCTGCAATGATGATGATGATGATGATGATGATGATCCGTGGGTGTCGACTAAGAAAGGAGGTATGAAGATGGCTAGGAAATATGATGTAATTTCTATCGGCATCAAAAAATTTACGCTTCTTTTTGATTATCATTTCTGATGAAAGACGTCACTGCTGGACATAGGATTCACTTAAGTGTTACCACGGGGTGCTACGACAGAAAACCTCCACGAGTGCCCGCAGGCTGTAGTTCCCTTGCGGATACGTCCGAGGTGAAAGCCAGTCTGCGGGACGGTGCACCCTGGGAGGCGGCCAACGACTCCCCTTGGGCACTGCACTTCTGCCTAAGGGGTCTCGATGTCCGCCTGCGAATATTCTGTCAGAAGGATCACTTCAACGCGTGTCCCTCTGCTATAGCAGAGGGCACAGTGGCGAAGTAAGAGCGGGCTTGGTGTGCACTTACCCTGCCACCGGGCAGGCAGGAGGAAGACTTGCTCCCCCTCCTGCCACCGTTAGTCTCGTAGCCCCAGAGATTGTCCAAGGTCATGTTTCTGACTTTTGATGGGGGTCGAGGGTCTAGGCTTAACCGCCCGGGCCGCGAGGAAGACAACCTCTATAAAAAATTACCCCAAACCTCCAAGCGGCGGCGCACCGTGAGGGAGGTTGTTAGCTTGACTAATGGGTAGCTAAATTAGTCTCTAGTGCGAACCATGTTATTTGAGCCAGTACCCGAAGTTTAATACTCGTGGGAACAAATATGATATCAAAATTTTTCGCAAACCACAATGAGAGTGATGCGCGGTCGGAGTCCGACGCGGCATCCAGAAGGAGCTCGGAGGGCTCGGAGGCTGAGGAGGTGGCGGGCGACTCCGGTAGAAACGCAAAATTCTACCGGAAGCGCTCCAGACCGGGGGACAAATCGTCCTCCGACGGGGAGATGGGCTCGGCCCGCAAAATCCCCACTAGTGGGCGGGGTGCGGGTCGAGCAAGTGGAAGAGGGAGGGGACTCACTGCTCAGGAGTCCGCAGTGCGAGCCAACAGACTTGTTGCGGAGGGGACCCCGGAGCGGCCAGCGCTAAGATGGACCTCTCGGTTCCATCTGGCAGTGAGCGAGATGCTGGGGAGGACTCCGCCGAGGAGTCACGTAGGTCTCTCGGAGTGTTGGTTGTTGCAGCACTGCGAGACATGGGCCGGAAAAGGGAGAAGACTTCCAAAGAGAAGACGGTCCACCGACACGCCGCCTCTATCGAGGAGGCTATCGATGCCACTCTCGAGAAGAGAGTGGCAAGACTCCGGGCTGAGCTCCGGGCCGAGCTCCGGGCCGAGCTCATGGGAGTTCAGCAAGTCGGCGGCTGCCGGGAGTCGACTGAAGGGGGGCGCAGGCTGGGGCAGGAGCAAAGCCAGCCCCAGCCCCAGCCCGAGCCGGAGAGCCAGCTGCTGACGCTGTTGCAACGGGAGCTGGCTGCCCTTCAGCAGCAGCTGCAACAGCAGCAGCAGCAGTTTCAGCTGCGGATTCAGCAGCAGCTGTCCCTGCTGGAGGGCATCGTGCTGCGCCCCCCACTAGCGGCCTCCGGCCAGCGAAAGGCGGCGTCCTATGCCACCGCCGCGGCCACGGCAGCTGCACCCAAGGCGGGCCCATCGGGGCAAGCCGGGCGCGGGGCCGTGGCGTCGGAGCCTGTGAGGCCGGCCCCGGCGTCCAAGCAACAGCAGCGGCGGAAAGGTGGGACGTCGTCTGCCGCTAAACTGGCGGGAACTCCTGCCGCGGTGGCGACTGGGCCGCGCCTGCCGCCTCCCCTGCCTGAAGAACCCTCGGCTGGCGCCGAATGGACAGTAGTCGGTGCCAAGAAGAGGGCGGGCAAGGTGGCTAGGACGGCCAAAAAGCGCGTGAGGCGACAAGAGCGAAAGAAGCGGGCCATGGCGGCTAGACTTCGCGCCCCGAATTCCGAGGCTGTAGTAATTACACTACAGCCAGATGCGGAAAAGAAGGGCGTGACGTACAACACCGTCATGGAAAAGGCAAAGCAGGCGGTGGTGGGCCACCTCAGCGAGTTCGGAGCCTCTGGGGGCTTCCGAATGAGGCGCACCGTAACCGGGGCCCGAATATTGGAGGTCCCCGGTGCGGACAGTGGCCCTGCCGCAGACGCCCTGGCCGCAAGGATCAGGGCGTCCCTGGATGTCGAGGAGGCCCGAGTGTCCAGGCCCACCAAGTGCATGGACATACGCATCATGGGTCTGGACGACTCCGTCAGGGTGGACGAGGTGGTAGCCGCCATCGTCAGGGCGGGAGGGTGCCACGCCGATCAGGTGCGGGCGGGCACCATCCGCGCTGACAGCACGGGCATGCGAGCCGTAACGGTGAGCTGCCCCGTGACGGCGGCCAAGGCCATCACGAGCGAAGGCCGAAGGCTATTGGTAGGCTGGGTCTCCGCGCAGGTAAAACTGCTGGAGCCCAGACCTCTGCGGTGCTACCGCTGCCACGTGGGGCACCATGTGGGGGCCTATTGCGCCGCGGAGGTGGACCGCAGTGACCGCTGCTTCCAGTGCGGTCAGCCCGGTCACAAGGCTGCAGAATGCCGTGCTACGCCGCACTGCTACGCATGTGCGGCGGTAGGCAAGCCGGCCGACCACCGGGCTGGTAGCAGGTCCTGCGACCCCCCCGCCAAGGCTAAGGGCAAGGTCCCGAGGCAAGTCCACCCCGACGTCCTCTCCGCCGCAGCCTCCTCTCTGGCTGCCGCCGCTGTCGCCGCCGCAACCAGCGCGGCAGGGCCCTCACGTGGGGCTCGGGAGGAGACTGTAATGGACTGTTAATACGGGTCCATTACGTCTCCTCCAGGCGAATATCAACCACTGCGCCCCCGCTCAGGATCTGTTGCTCCAAAGCATGGCGCAGTGGTCGATCAATGTCGCCGTGGTCTCCGAGCCGTACTATGTCCTGCCCAGGGGAGACTGGGTTCAGGACCTGAACGGCTCGGTGACCCTAATTTCGTCGGCCGCCGCCGGTACTCCGTCCCTCGAGGCCGTCACGAGGGGGCGGGGTTGCGTGGCAGCACGGTTCGGGGATATTGCAGTGGTAGGCGTCTACCTGTCCCCGAACAGATCTCTCGGCGATCTCCACATCTCCTTAATGGAGCTGAAAGCCGTCGTCACTGGGTTTGGTTCCCTCCCCGTGGTCGTGTGCGGGGACTTCAATGCCAAGAACTTGGCTTGGGGTTCCCGGTTCACGAACCAGCGGGGTCGGATGGTAGAGGACTGGGCCCTGGAGACAGGCCTGGTCGTCCTAAACCGGGGTTCTGTCCCCACGTGTGTGCGGATGCAGGGTGACTCAGTGGTGGACATCTCGTTCGCCAGCCCCGCTCTGTTGCCGCGTGTAGTCGACTGGCGCGTCATGGAAGGGGTGGAGACGTATTCAGACCACCGGTACATCCGGTTTGACGTCTCCGCCCAAACCTCGACCGCGCCGGTCCGACAGAACCCTTGTGGTCCGCGATGGGCGCTGAAGCAGATGGACCGGGAGCTCCTCCTGGAAGCCGCGACGGTACAGGCCTGGGTGCAAGCACCGGACAGGCCTGTCGATATCGACGTCGAGGCAGAGTGGTCCCGGGAGGCCATGTCGCAAATCTGCGACGCGGCAATGCCCCGAGTCCGTCCAGGACGTGCTCAGCGCCAGGTATACTGGTGGTCGCCGGAGATTGCGGCACTGCGCAACGCGTGCAATGCCGCGCGACGCCGGTATGCCAGATACCGCAGGCGCCGCATCCGTCCACCGGATGCGGAGGCCAGAGAGGCGGAGCTGTACGAGGGATACAGAGTGGCAAAGCGCACCCTCCGAGCGGAGATAAGGCGGGCCAAGCTTGAGGCCCGCAAAGTGTGGCTGGGGACTCTCAATGGGGACCCATGGGGACGCCCCTATAAGGTAGTACGGGACAAACTTCGCCCCTGGGCTCCCCCGCTGACGCAGAGTCTCCGGCCCCAGCTTGTGGAGGGTGTGGTGAGCACTCTGTTCCCTGCGCGTGGGGAACACTCTCCCCCGCCCATGGCTCCGCCACCAACGGTGTCTGACGCGGACCACGATGGCGACGACGACGTCAACGCTCCAGAGGTGACCGAGGTAGAGATGAGAGTGGCGGTACGAAGGCTGAGTGCCAAAAATACCGCCCCAGGACCCGATGGCTTGCCTGGGAAGGCCTGGGTCCTGGCCATGGAGGCTCTCGGGCCTCGACTAAGAGGGCTCTTCAGCGCATGCATGGAGAGGGGCCAGTTCCCACTTCGCTGGAAGACGGGGAAACTGGTCCTCATCGCAAAGCCAGGGCGCCCTGCGGACTCTCCATCCGCGTACCGGCCCATTGTGCTGCTCGACGAGGTGGGCAAGCTCTTTGAAAGAGTAATTGCAGACCGCCTCGTCGCGCACCTAACACGGGTAGGGCCGGATCTGGCGGAAGGCCAGTTCGGCTTTCGCAGAAGGCGCTCCACGGTGGACGCCATCATGCGCGTGCGAGCTCTCACGACAGGGGATGCGGTGTCTCAGGGCAGGTGTGTCGTGGCGGTGTCTCTGGACATCGCCAACGCCTTCAACTCCCTGCCTTGGAGTAGCATTAGGAGGGCGCTGCGGTATCACCGGACGCCCGACTACCTCTGTCGTGTGGTCGAGGCTTACCTGTCGGACAGGTACATCATCTACCCTGGTCACCAGGGAGAGTGGGAACGTCGAGAGATGTCGTGCGGTGTTCCGCAGGGATCGGTACTAGGGCCGCCCTTGTGGAACATCGGATACGACTACGTGCTGCGCGGCGACCTCCCTGGCGGGGTCAGCGTGGTCTGCTACGCAGACGACACGCTGGTCCTAGCGCAGGGAGAGTCGTACCAGGCGGCGGTCGAACTAGCGACACACGGGGTTGCGACAGTCGTGGGCAGGATCCAGGAGTTGGGACTCGAGGTGGCATTGCACAAGTCCGAGGCTATGTGCTTTCACGGCCCTCGGAACGCGCCACCACCGGGTTCCCAACTAACGGTAGGAGGAGTCCACATCGGCGTCGGGTCAACGATGAAGTACCTGGGACTCGTTCTCGACAGCCGATGGGATTTCGAGGAGCACTTCCGACGTCTGGCTCCCAAACTAAATCGGACTGTGGCTGCCCTCGGGCGGCTCCTGCCCAACCTTGGGGGTCCAGATGCCTCCTGCCGGAGGCTCTACGCGGGAATCGTTCGGTCCATGGCCCTTTATGGCGCACCGATATGGGCGCCGGCGCTGCGGAAGCAGCCGGCGGCCCGGCTGAACGCATGCCAGAGGGTCATGGCCATAAGGATGGTGCGAGGTTACCGGACGATTTCCCGCGAAGCGGCGAGCCTTCTTGCCTGCCAGCCACCATGGGATCTGGAAGCAACAGTCCTTGCTCTCATGCACGATTTTCGCATGGAGATGCAACGCCGGGGCGAAACTCCGCTGCCGCGACAAATCGAAGCATGGTGGACGGAGCTCCGGCGGGTTCTCATGGTGAAATGGCGACAGCGACTGTCGCGACCCAGTGCTGGGCACGCCACAATTATGGCGGTGAGTCCCCTCTTTGAGGCGTGGTTGGAAAGACCTCACGGCGTCCTCACCTTCCGCATGACGCAGGTTCTCACCGAACACGGGAAGTTCGGGAAGTTCCTGCACCGAATTCGTGCGGAAGCGACGCCCGGGTGTCGCCACTGTGTGGACCGCCCGGAGGACACGGTGGAGCACACGGTGGAGGTGTGCCCCGCTTGGGAAGAGCAACGCCGTGTCCTCGTGGGGGCTATCGGCGGCGGCGATCTCTCGCGCCGGGCCTTGGTACAGGCCATGGTCCGGAGCGAAGAGGAGTGGCAGGCGGTCGCCTCCTTCTGCGAAGCAGTAATGCTAGCAAAGGAAGCGGCCGATCGCGTGAGGCAACGGCAACGGTCCTCACGCCCCAACCGCCGCCGGGATTCCGATCCCGATTTCCGGCCACCGTAGGCGCGGGCTTGCGGACTGCGGGCAATGGGTGGCCCGCCGTCCGACCGTCCGGTAACCGTCCGGACCAAGCCCAAGTCGTCTACGGCGCGTTTTGTTCCACGCGCGCCTCAGGGAGATGTCAGCAAATCGTAGGGGCCCAGTAGGGTCAAAGCCTACTGGGGTCATGGGTAGTGTGAAAGCGAAACCCGGGCCCTGGGACGAAGGCAACGAGGGAACAGGAGTGGGTTTTTAGTCAGTAAAAGTCTGACACTATCTCCCGCTCCGCCCAAGAGCGGGATTTGTCATAAGATGATTTTCCCACCTAAAAAAAAAAAAAAAAAAAGTGTTACCACAATTATCGGCACTGGGCGTCTTGCATCAATAAACAATTCTTACATTGTGTCAAAAACGTTCTTAAATGTATCAAATGCAATATAAATTATTTATAATAAATAAACAAATTTGAATAAATTACAATTATTTCCGAAATCCAACAATCCGCACTGAGCCCGCGTGGTGGATTACGGCCCATTTGGAGGTCTCAGTCCCAGCAGTGGGAACATTAAAAGGCTGATTATCTTCTTATGGTTATTTCATTATTGGATTAAATGCGGTATCAACAAATACATAGGAATGATTAAATATCAGAATCAGAATCAGAATAATTTATTTGTAAACATAGGTCAGATTACAACAGAGTGTGAGGTGTTAAAAATAGGTAGATCCTCTATGTTTTACCCAGAGGCGTACAAATATATAACGGTATCAACAAACACTGGAATTATTATATAAATTCTAAAAGCATTGCTTTGTTGCTCTACCTATTATATTATTCTGTACGTTATAACTACGAGCATATTATTCATAAATTTTTGTTTGTCTATAATGTTTTTTTTTTTAAATCACTGTATTTTAAGAGGTGGGGCTCTTGTGATACAGAATATTTGTACAAGAACCAAAGCACCAGTGAAGTAAAAAAAAAAACATTTCGTAACATAACAAAACATTTTTACAATTCTTTGTTTAGAAGTTTGTATAAACATTTGGTTTTTTTTTTGTCATTTTCGTCAAACGGGCACAAACAAAACAAACAAAGGGAATTATAAAAGAAATACTCAAAACATTGCATTGTTTCTCTACGTCATAGCATGTAGTTAGTAGACGCTTGGCTCGTAGCAAATAGCAAAAAAACTATACTCCGCCGCGACAGTGTATCACTGCCGTGACCAGGATTCGAACCTGGGTTACTACGGCCACAACGTAGGGTCCTAACCACTAGACGATCACGGCTACCGGAGCTGGTGACTGTGGAGCCGAAATTTAAGACTTTATCTCGTTTAAACTGCAATTTACCTTTCATTTCACTTGCAATTTACTACGGTTTGCGTAAGCGACGAACTGTAGTAAGTCGCGTTTACAAAGACCATTTTGGACACATTTCGCTGATAATTGACGGTTTACTTACAGCTTTCTTTTGTTTATTTATAAAGTAATCAAGCGATGACCTTGATTAACTACATACCTACATTGTACATTTTTTAAAATTTGGTATAAACTAGTGCTTGACTGCGATCCCACCTGATGGTAAGCAGTGATGCAATCTTTGATGGTAAGGTGCACTAGTTTATTAAGAGCCTATTCTCTCTTGCCTTGAAGATACCCAGATTATAATCGGATAAGAAGACCGCAGCAGGCAAATTGTTCCAGTCCTTCGATGTATACGGTATAAACGATGAGTCCAAACGCTTAGTCCGGACCGTACATAATTATATTAACGTAGTTGGGGACTTATTTAAAAGAAAATCACAATGTACAATGTTTTTAAAAAACGTACTGATTTATAATAGACAAATTTTATTAACTTTCTATCTATTAAAACAAAAAGGAAGACGTATGTTATGAGTAACCTTGGGTAGGCAAGCTAATCACAATGGTGATCAAATTATGGCGGTAAGTCCCCTCTTTGAGGCGTGGTTGGAAAGACCTCACGGCGTCCTCACCTACCGTATGACGCAGGTTCTCACCGAACACGGTAAGTTCGAGAAGTTCCTGCACCGGATTTGTGCGGAAGCGACATCCGGGTGTCGCCACTGTGTGGACCGCCCGGAGGACACGGTGGAGCATACGGTGGAGGTGCGCCCCGCTTGGGCAGAGCAATGCCGTGTCCTTGCGGGCTTGCGGACGGCGAGCAATGGGTAGCCCGCCATCCGACCGTCCGGTAACCGTCCGGACCGAGTCCAAGTCGTTGACCTCGCGTATTGTTCCACGCGCGCCTCAGGGAGATGTCAGCAAATCGTAGGGGCCCAGCAGGGTCGAAGCCTACTGGGGCCATGGGTAGTGTGAAAACGAAACCCGAAGTCCTGGGACGAAGGCAGCGAGGGAGCAGGAGTGGGTTTTTAGTCAGTAAAAGTCTGACACTATCTCTCGCCCCGCCCAAGGGCGGGGGATGTCATAAGATGATTTTCCCAACGAAAAAAAAAAAAAATGGTGATCAAAGTATTAACTGACAATAGTAGTGAATTACTGACAATTACTTTTCTAAAGCGTGATGAAACCTTAATAAGTTGATTTTATACAGCTTTCAATGATGGAGTCGAAAGGTTCTAGAGTGGCGACCGCGCACCGGAAAATGCAGCGTTGGAAGGCCTCCCTCAAGGTGGATCGACGACCTGGTGAGAGCCGCGGGAATGCGGTGGATGCGAGACGCACAGGCGACGCTGGGGGGAGGCCTATGTCCAATAGTGGACGTCTTTCGGCTGAAATGATAATGATGATGACACAATGAGGAATGATGGGTGTTGGTCTTATCTAAATATACTATATGAAGAATAAGTAATAGTATGAAAGAGATGCTACTCATGTATTCCTTCACACTAGTATCAGCCAAGCCAGCTAATCACCCATCTAACTTCCCCACTGCTGGGACTCAGGCCTCATCTCTAGGAGAGGGATGGGACCGTAATCCACCACGCGGGCCCAGTGTGGATTGGTGAATATCTTGAAATTTTTGAGAAATCTTTTCACCGTTTTGAGAGCAGTGGTAATGAAATAAATTACACAAAGTTATGTGCCTGGCTGGGTTTGAACTTGCAATCTACAACTCGTAGGTTTTTCAAGTCAACTCGGCTTTCAAGTGAAGGCGCTAATAGTAATTACAGAAATGTAAGATACTTTTACGTCTATTTTAGAAAAGCTGCCAAAAGTACCCGTGGGTATCGTATAGCGACCAAGCAAGGGAGTTTGAAAATTGCTAGGAAATATGACGTTGATTCTATCTGCATTTCAATACACGGCTCCCGAAGCAATCACCTAAAAAGATTCAGATACAAAAATGAACACAATTAGTTTTTCCGCACTTTCATTCAATTAGCTTTTTCCATAAGAATTGTTCTTAACCTTTTTTTGGGATACATAGCATAAAAGATCACTTCGGTACTGCAGTTTTGTCTAAGTCAAAAACATTTTCCAAAGACAACAACATCTTTCAATTTAAAAAAAGATTGAAAATTTAGTGAGATCCGTTACCTAGATCTCTAATACTCACTCACCTACACACACTCACTCATCCCTCAAACCCACACCTAACTCACACACCCGGGTTGAGTCTGTTATGTTTACTCTTTTGAAAACAGTGCAAAGAAATCTGAAATTATTTAGTCCTATTATTTTTTGTTTTTATTGCTATTATTATAATGTTCTGTATGCTATCACTATATTAATAAATTTTTGGTTGTCTGAAATGCTTCTTCTTACTAAAATTTCTGTATATAGTGGAGGTTGTGGTACAGGATATGGATACAAGAACAAACATTTTTTAAATTATTTGTTTAGAAGTTTGTAAAATATTTGTTTTTTTTTTTTACATTTAGTATCAAACGAGAAACCTTTTTATTTATTTAGATATAATAAACTAGCACTTAACGTATTAAAAAAACACTTAACTATCTTAATATACACTAAATAAAAATAAAAGCCTTAAAGAACTAAAAAAGTAATCTAAAGTATGGCATCGAAAAACTTCTCCGCATCGCTGTCGACTGGCAATGTACCCAAAAGACTGGTGGTATTGCCGCACTGTCTGGCGATGCTTATCCTTTGTCCAAGGTAAAAGATCACGCGAAGTGTTCAACAAGGCGTTTCGAAAGTTCTTTAAATAATTTGTGATCAATCGGACCCCACGATCTGAGACTTTCAACCCCAAACGGCTCGAAAGTATAATTACCAATAAGGTTATTGTATTTCCACCGGAGGTTTTCTGCAGCCGCTGCAGCAGCACCAGCACGGTACGACGACCTCACCGTCTCCACCTGGGAGATGACATGGTGCAAGAGTATCGACACACGTAGCGTCCCACACTAAAGGCCTACCATCTTCCATGGAAATAAAGACATACCGTTAGGTCTCTTGTCATCGTCGAGTACCAAGCCATTGGGTTCCAATACGGTTGGAAAGCCGACAGTACAAGAGCGCGTCGGATGTTGTCGTTGATATCAAATGAGTATCAATAAATACACTGAAATTATAACATTAATACAAAACATTCCTTTGTTCTTCTACGCCGTAGCACGGAGTTCGTAGACTCGTAGCCAAAAAATTGCTCCGCCGCGACAGTGTATCACTGCCGTGACCAGGATTCGAACCTGGGTTACTACGGCCACAACGTAGGGTCCTAACCACTAGACGATCACGGCTACCGGAGCTGGTGACTGTGGAGCCGAAATTTAAGACTTTGTCTCGTTTAAACTGCAATTTACCTTTCATTTCACTTGCAATTTACCACGGTTTGCGCAAGCGATGAAATGTAGCAACTCGAGTATACAAAGAAAGACGTTTTAACCAAATTCGCTGACCATTGACGATTGACTTATAGCTTTAATTAATTGCTTGCAAAGTAATCAAGCGATGTACTTGGTTAGCTTTAAACCTACATTATATGTTAACGTATTATAGTTATAATCTTATTAATTTGGTGCTTATATGGGATAAGTACGATGTTCCCCGTATTAAAAAAAAATGATATTATGATAATCCTATTTTATTATTTTTCAATCTATGGAAACAATAAGAAAACGTATGACATGTGATCAAATTATATTTCATTTGAAATTTTCTTCCTAACACTTTGAAAAACAAGCAAAATATAGCAAAAAAAATTGCTCCGCCGCGACAGTGTATCACTGCCGTGACCAGGATTCGAACCTGGGTTACTACGGCCACAACGTAGGGTCCTAACCACTAGACGATCACGGCTACCGGAGCTGTTGACTGTGGAGCTCAAATACAAGACTTTATCTCGTTTAAAGTGGAGCAATTTTACTTGTAATTTACAACGGTTTGCGCAAGCGACGAAATGTAGCAACTCGCGTATACAAATACTAGTTTTTGCTAACCATTGACGGTTTATTTAGAGCTTTAATTGATTGATTGTTAACAAATTAAACGATGAACTTCATTAACTTCGCGCCGTGATTATATGTAATCATAGTTAGGGACATTTATAACGAAAATCATGAGGTACCGATAACGATTACGATATTTTAAAACCTTTCTAACTATGATATCATAATCATCATCATCATTTCAGCCAATAGACTTTGACTGGACATAGGCCTCCCCCAAATGTCGCCACAATGAATGGTCCTGTGCGTCTCACATCCATCACCGCAACCTTCACCAAGTCATCGGTCCACCTTTTAGAGGGCCTTCCAACACTGCGTCTTCCGGTACGCGGCCGCCACTCCAGAAGCTTTCGGGCCCAACGGCCATCTGTTCTGCGAGCAATGTGCCCTGCCCATTGCCACTTATGTTTGGCGATTTTTCGGGCTATGTCGGCCACCTTGGTTCTCCTGCGGATATCTTCATTTCTGATTCGATCACGCAAGGAAACTCCGAACATAGCTCTTTCTATTGCCCTTTGGGTGACTTTGAGCTTTCTGATGAGACTCATTGTGAGCGACCATGTTTCGGAACCATATGAAAACACGCACTGGTCATAGGCTTTCGTCTTGAGACACTGTGGTATATTGGACGAGTAGATACCGCGCAGCTTCCGAACGCTGCCCAGCCGAGTCGGATTCCACGGTTGACCTCTGATATGATATATATTTTTATTATTAATTTTCTATTTATTAAAACAAAAGGAAAAAGTTTGACATGTGTAACTTTGGGTTGGCAAGCTAATCATAATGGTGCGCTAAGTATAATTAATTCGAATTCATTTGCAATTTTCTTCCTAACAGCTTGAAAATCAAGCAAAATATAGCAAAAGATATGCTCCGCCGCGACAGTGAATCACTGCCGTGACCAGGATTCGAACCTGGGTTACTACGGCCACAACGTAGGGTCCTAACCACTAGACGATCACGGCTACCGGAGCTGGTGACTGTGGTGCTGAAATACAAGACTTTATCTCGTTTAAACTGGGGTGCTTTCACTTGCAATTTACCACGGTTTGCGCAAGCGACGAAATGTAAAAACTCGCTTATACAAACGTCATTTTGGCTCCATTTACTGACCATTGATGGTTTATTTACAGCGGTAATTAATTGCTGGTAAACAAATGTAGCGATGCATTTCATTTATTCGACAACCACATTACGTCTTAACGTAGTTGGGTATCTAATGTGTAAAAAATCATAGTGAATCTACAGTGTTCGCCATATTTTAAAACAATAAGGATTACTTATAACAATCATTTTTAATTAATTTTATATTTATGAAAACTAAAGAAAAACGTGAGACATGAATAAACTGAGATAGGCAAACTAACCGTAATGGTAATAGGGCCTTAGGTCGACCTTTGAAAGGGTTACCCTTGGTCCTGGGACGCAAATGCACCTTTTTTTTTAATGTTATAAACTAGTGCTTGACTGCGATCCTGCCTGATGGTAAGTATAGTGATGCAATCGTTGATGGTAAGGCGCATTAGTTTAATTATAATCGGACGGGAAGACCGCAGCATGCAAGTTGTTCCAGTCCCTTGATGTTCGCGATATAATCGACGAGGCAAAACGCTTAGTCCGGACCGTAGAGGTTTCATCAAAGTAAGGGTGGATACTCGCCATTCGTCGGGTTGTCCGATGGTAGAATCAAGTCATGCAATTCCCGCGCACACTGTAAAACACCGAAAGCCTGACTACCCTATACCTGTGCTCAAGGCTTTGAAGATTGGACTTAACTAAAGGAACATAGGTGGTTATTGTCTGTACAAGTCTGACACACCTTCCCGCTCCACCCATAGGACCGGGGAAGTCATTAAATGATGTCCCACCTCAAAAAAAAAAAACACAATGATTATCAAAGGGTAATTCATTGGCGAATTTTCTGCCTAACAGCTTGAAAAACATAATAATAATATAACAAAAGATACGCTCCGCCGCGACAGTGTATCACTGCCGTGACCAGGATTCGAACCTGGGTTACTACGGCCACAACGTAGGGTCCTAACCACTAGACGATCACGGCTACCGGAGCTGGTGACTGTGGCGCTGAAATACAAGACTTTATCTCGTTTAAACTGGAGTACTTTCACTTGCAATTTACCACGGTTTGTGCAATCGATGAAATAATTTAACAATTTGTATACACACCAACCATTCTTGATGACAGATTACTTGACGGGATTTATAGTGGGAAATCATCTAATGACGTCTCTCGCGCTAGGGTGGGGCGAGAGGGTGTGTCATACATTTGCTGACTAAAATAATACCTATAATCCTTCAGTTGCCTTTTACGTTCAGGACCATGAGTATCCTTTTCAGAATCGTTCCCCCTACGGTTTGTTGACATCTCTTTTAGGCGCGCGTGGAATACTACGCCCCGTCAACGTCTCAGGTCCGCGCCTACGGTGTCTGGAGTTAATAATAATAATAATAATAATAATTTCCTCATCCCTCTCGTTCTGGACCATGGCCAGAATCAGGCCGGAGCGCGAGAGATCACCGCCGCCAATCGCCTCCACGAGGACACGGCGGTGCTCCCCAATTGACGGCATACTTGCAGATCTGATTTAACACTTTTTATCACGGTTATTTAAAAAGATCGTGTTAGATATAAGATATTTTTAAGTGACTATGAAAGTCATATGAAAACAGGAACAGAAAAGAAAAGCACTAAATCAGCTGAGTAACCCATGTAGGCCGCTGCAAAAACTACTTGGCGAAATGGGGTTTTATAGGCCCGTCGGATACTCAATGTGAGTGAGGTGCTCCTGTTCAGAACATAAGCCACACGTTGGAGTTCCCAAAATGCACTCATTAAGTCCTCCAAAGTGCAGATGTACATACGTCGATTCAAAAAGAAGAAATAATTTAGTTTTTTTTCAAGTCGAATGTTTATTTATTTATTTATTTATATCATAGGAGAACCAACAGCTATTACAAAAGAATAATAATAGTCTATGAGACATTAAACCACTTACAGATTAACGGGTACAAGCAGGTAAAGTAATAGAAAACTTTCGATCACTATTAGTGATCGTAAGTTTTAGCACGATAAAAAAAAGAACATAATTAAATATCCCTTAAGTACAATCACAGCACTACAAAAAAAAAAATACTCAAGCTTGCTTTTTACGTTATTTTCTAAACAGTGAGAAAGTAACACTAGTACCTTTCTACATTATTATTTGCTAGCACGGTACAAAGGTTGTCATACTGTATTATGTCATGATATAAGTTATATAATCACTGATATTTTTCACGACACAATAACGAGGAAGTCCCCTGGTCCTTTTTTACGAAATTCTCCATTTGGATAAGAATGTGTCATGGAAATAATATGTGAATAAGAAAATCTTTAACAATAGCTACAAAAAGGAAACGGGCCTCGCTTTTGCTATTCAGCAACCGTACGACCCATATATTGCTTAGGTACAGTCAACAAAAAGTCAAGTCAAGTTTGTCCCTGCATCACCCAAAGGTTAACTGGTTGGTAGAAAGTGCCTTAAGGCATTAAGTCCGCCTCTGTACTTTTCGTGCATTAAGTATAAATAAATAAATAAATAAACAAAATACGACGTATCAATTTGTGTAACTTTTTTCCAAAAATGTTAAGGTCCGGGTACCAGTATCCTCCTTCTCGAGTCGTATTCCTCATCCTCAGAGTCGTGAAGTTCTCATTGAATTGGGTCCAGTGTAGAGCTGACTTGATCAGCCATCTTTTTGGGCTGCAGCCTCTTGGTCGTTTGTCACCAACCATTCCAGCTACGGTGAGGTGTTCAACTGGCTATGTGGCTAAAAAATTCTAGTACTCTTCGTGTATAGGTAGTCGACAGTCTGCTCTTGACGTTTCATCATCATTTCAGCCGAAAGACGTCCATTGTTGGACATAAGCCTCCCCAAGAGTCGCCATAACGACCGGTCCTGTGCGTCTCGCATCCATCGGATTCCCGCAACCCTGACCAGGTCATCATCGCTCCACTTTGTGGGAAGCCTCCCAACGCTGCATCTTCCGGTATGTGATCGCTACTTGAGAATCTTTCGTCCACATCAGCAATGTGCCTTGATGTTTAGTTTTCGTAAAAACAGAAAACAGTGCAGGGAATTTGAAGCATTTTCCTCCAACGCCACTTCTCGAAGGCATCAATACGGTCGCGGTCCACCTTTTTCAAAGGAAATCTCAGTAGCTGAATATGGAGAAGACTAGATATTTGATCAATTTAGTTTTACAGTACCAGTAATCAGTATAACAGAGTGCAAAGATAACCAGTAGACATGGAGCAATATGGAGCTATTGCTTACCTTGAAAAACTTTATATGTTGATTACACTTTTTTAAATCTATATTAAGAGCATGCATCCGTTAAAAACACGCAGAAGTCAAAATCAATGATTTCCGATGGACAATATAACAATAATGTGTTTGATTTTTAGATAAGATATTGATGACATATTATTGGGAATTTTATAATCTAGTGTGTGGTTTAAAAACATTTTCAAATAGTCGTATAGTTTTCCCATTAGAACAGTTCTTATCCAAGCCGTTTTTAAATCTAGCGGTCGATGATCTACGCAGATACGAGATAGTAGTAAAACTGTGTATGATAAACTTACAACAATTTTACTTTAAAAAAAATACAACATTGACTAATGCATGGCTAAAAAAAAACACGATTGCTGTAAGTTTTCATTCAAGAAAAGTAAACTCAAAACGGTCATTTTTAGCCATTTTTCGAGATATTAAAATGTTAGTTTAGGATAAAATATGGGGCATTATTGTCTATTTTTAGGCCTAGTAATTGAACACATTTACGTTCTAAGATATGGCAAAATGATTTTTTTAATAACTTATTTCTTTAATTTACAATGAATGATTTAGAATTACTATATAATAGACGCGAATTGCGTCTGCGCTCTAGTGCCGGCCGACGTTGGCAAAGTATCAAAATTATCAATGCGGTGTACGATACGCGGTTATAATGCACTCCAATACAGACAGCTGTGTGCACGCTAACTGTAAAGCAGTGTGAGTAAATTTACCTAAAATCGAAGCGCGCCGCTCTGGAGTAATGCTCTTAAGGGTTAAGAGGGTCCTTTTTCACGAGACTCGCCTATCGTCAACATCGAGCATGGTATAAAAGCTTATCTTACTTCATCGAATGCAATCCAACCGGATGTTCGACGAAAAGGTAACGCGAAAAAAGAAACATAACGCCTGAAAACTCTGTTGGCATTCGGTTTTACTCGAATATTTTACAAAACTTGTTCTAGAAAATACGTGTTTTTTTTTAAACCCTTAAAAGTTTTTGAAAAAGATGAATGATCGGATTTAGAATCTTGATTAAATTTGCAAGGCATCTTCATTGTTATACTTTTTTGAATATTTAATTTTTGAGTAAATTATGAAGTGTCAAAGTTCATGCAATATAGCAGATTTTCGGAGGTCTTTACTGGTTTAGTTTTACTCAAATTTATAAATTGATTTCAATAGAAGCCTAGATGATATCCACAAGATGCTGTGTTTCCAAAATATCTAATAAAACATGTGTAATAACGTCATAATCGCGTAAGAGCAGTTGTATGAAAAACAGTGAAAATGTTTGTCGAGTTGCATCCCCTTAATGTGTCGTGATGGCCCAGTGGTTAAAGCGATCACCCATCATATGTGAGGTTATTCTCTTTGGCGCAGTGGTTAAGTGATAGGCTGCTGGACTTGGTATCGCGGGTTCAGTACCCGCCCGAAGCAAATATTTGTATGACCCATAGATAAGTTATTCCGGGTCTGGGTATTTTGTGTATGACTTTAAATGTTTGTGAACCTCAGATACAGGAGAGTGAGGCAACGTTTTTTTGTGTATCGTGTTTCATGTGTTGTCATTAAATAAATTTTATTTATTATATTTTTCTTTATTTATTTCCCTTGCTGACTGTACAAGAAACTGAATAGGTAACAAGGTCGAATATTTAAATTGATGGCACCGATAAGGTCGGCCAATATTTGATCAAGTGATTGGTAACGTTACAAACATTGTGATTTAAGCCTGGTCGTGCTTCTATGTAGATGTAGATACGTGGGCCATGTTTGCAAAGGCTGGGTAAGGGTGGGCGCAAACATAATAATAAATAAATGGACATTTAAATTAACTTGAAGGTTGAGCAGTGGTGGCCGAGTGGTAACGGCCCCGACTTACGAGTTGTAGGTCGCGGGTTCAAACCCAGCCAGGCGCATTACTTTGTGTAATTTATTTCATCACCACTGCTCTCAAAACGGTGAAGGAAAACATCGTGAGGAAACCGGCATGTCCTAGAACCAAAAATTCAAAGACATGTGACATCCACCAACCCGCACTGGGCCCGCGTGGTGGATTACGGCCCATTCCCTCTCCTAGAGAGGAGGCCTGAGTCCCAACAGTGGGAACATTAAAAGGCCAACTATGCTACATGCTATGCTATGAAGGTCAAATGGCTATTCTCCAATTACTTTTTTCTTTTCCCAACTTGCTTCAGGTCCTGTCCCCGTGTTTTACATGCAGCGACTTCTTATCATATCTCATAAATCCAGTCACTGAGCAACATTATACCCCTTGGATAGACTGATGGTCAGACAATCTGGCGTCTGACTATCAAAGTAATGACTGTCAAAAATCTTTTTTTTTAATTATTATTGATAGGCTCGCGTTCGACCACTATATCACCTGATGGTAAGCGATGATGTGGCCGACGATGGAGCACGCTTGCCTAGAAGTAACCTATTCTCTCTTGACTTAAAGAGTCCTAGGTTGTAGCTATCAGGGAACACAGACTCCGGCAGGGAATCCCACTCCTTAGCTGTACGCATTATGAATGTGTTCCCAAAACGCTTTGTACGTATGGGTGGGATGTCCACCATGTACTGATGGCGCAACGCCGTACGCCTACTGTATCTACATAGTAGTCCTGAGTTAAGCTTTGCAAATACTGACAAATTCTTGCACTGACTGGACAGGTCCACTCAAATCTGTATGGTTCTTTTTTTAAAAAACCATCTCAGACAAATCGGCATGGTTCTTCTGTGATTTGACCATTATATTATAATATAATATATTTACTGTATGGACTTTAAAAGAGACTTTGACCCCTGAGTTTGTTTCGGTCTTTCTTCTCAGGGTACTCAGCGAGGAAACACCGGCCTCATCTAGTTAAAAATGACGAAAAAAAAAAAATTACGTGTAAAATTGTTTTTTTAAACTTATTTTCAAAATAAATATCATTTACGAATGGCAACGGTTTTACGTGCTTTCCGAGACTTGGGGTATTAGTAATGTCCTAGATAAATTTAGAAAAGTATATATATATTAAAAAATCCCTTTTAATTTAATTTAATAGTATCCAGGGTTTTTCATATTTTACATACGTGTAAACTAAATAAAACGTCCAAATATTAGTGGTAATTTTGTTACCAGTTGAGCTTTTGACTAGCCAGTTGGTTAGTGGTTCTGACTGCTATACCGGAGGTCGTAGGTTTGACTGCCACCAACGAAAAATGTTTGTGTGATGAGCACGATCATTTGTTCTGTGTCTGAGTTAATTTATCTATAATATGTATGTATTTAGAAATATAATATATAAGTATGATTATCAGTTAACTAGTACTCATAACACAAGCTCTGCTTAGTTTGGTACTAGACGGCGTTGTGTGATAGAATAGACATTGAGTTAGTTTATCAACCATTTTCGAAGGCGTCAGATATTCTGAAATGGACTGATTATATACAGATATTGTGCATAAGAAATGAGTATATTTGAAAGAGGCTTCAGTGACTGAAAAGTTGAAAGGGAATCGTTTGTCTTGACATGGTCATGTGAAGAGGATGGATGAAGTGTATGTTACTAAAAGAGTTGTGTGGAATTCATGTGGATGGATGGAGAGGGAGGCAAAGAAAAGATGGATGATGGATCGATGCATTGTTTTTAGGTGGGAATTCATAAAATGACTTCTCCAGCTCTAGCGCGGAGCGAGAGGACGTGTCAGACTTTTATTAACTAAAACCCACTATTAAGTTCCTTCTTAGCCTTGTGTTTCAGGATGCCGGTTTTTCCTTTCAGAAGCGAACCCTTGGCCTCAGTAGGCTTAGATTTTGCTGGGCCCCTACGATTTTGCTGACATCTCTTTGAAGTGCGCGTGGAACACTACGCGCCATTGACAACTCAGGTTCGGTCCGAACGGTTACCGGACGGCCGGACTGCGAAAGATGATTAGAGATACTGTACAAAAATTTGCATACTTTTGTCCGACCGTAATCAGGGGTAATTAATTTGAAATTCGCAAGATGGGTTTATATTTAAATGTATTTAGGGTCGCATAATTACCCACGGACTCCGTTATAATTCCTTAGGATTGAGTCCTAATTGAAAAAGGTACTCTCAGAATCATTCATATTCATAGTATCTTAATTAAAAATGTTAAAAAATGTATAATATTCGCTCCGCCGCGACAGTGTATCACTGCCGTGACCAGGATTCGAACCTGGGTTACTACGGCCACAACGTAGGGTCCTAACCACTAGACGATCACGGCTACCGGAGCTGGTGACTGTGGCGCTGAAATACAAGACCTTATCTCGTTTAAACTGGTGTACTTTCACTTGCAATTTACGAAACGATGAAATGTAGCAACTCGCGTATACAAAGACCATTTTTGTCACATTTTTTGACCATTGATGTTACCTTTTTTTTAGGTGGGAAAATCATCTAATTACAAATCCCGCTCTTGGGCGGAGCGAGAGATAGTGTCAGACTTTTACTGACTTAAAACCCACTCCTGTTCCTTCTTTGCCTTCGTCCCAGGGTCCCGGGTTTCGCTTTCACACTACCCGTGGCCCCAGTAAGCTTCGACCCTGCTGGGCCCCAACGAATTGCTGACATCTCCCTGAGGCGCGCGCATCGACGACTTGGGCTCGGTCGGGTTCGGATCGGAATCCCGGCGGTGGTTGGGGCATGAGGACCGTTGCCTCAAGCAATCGTCCACTTCCTATTGATGTTACCATTACAATTTGAAGATCATGAGAAACCAATTGGGTTCGCGATAATCATGGCAGTAAGTCCCTTCTTTGATGAGTGGCTGGAGAGGCGACACGACATCTTCACCTTCCGCATGACCCAGGTCCTCACCTGATATCGTAAGTTCGGAAGGTTCCTATTGCGGATGCAGGTGGAAGAAACGCGTGGGTGTCATCGTTGCGCAGACCTCCCGGAGGACACAGTGGAGCATACGGTGGAAGTGTTTCCCGCTTTGGGTTGGTTTGGGTTGTGTCCTAGTGGAGGTGATCGTCAGCGGCGACCTCTCGCGAAGGAACTATGTACAGGCTATGATAAGAAGCGAGAGGGAATAAGGTCGCATCCTTCAGCAAAGCCGTAATGATATTGAAGAAAGTTGCTGCAAAAGTGAGGGAACGTAGATCCTCACGCCCCAGCCACCGCTACAGGAGACACCCCGGACATCGGGAATCGTAGAGCAATCTCGCGGCAAACGAATAGATAGCTCGCTATCCATCGTTAACTGTGCGTATTGTTTCACACGCGCCTGAAGCAAACAATAGGGGCCCAGCAGGGCCGATGCCTGCTAAAGCTATGGGAAAACATATGAAAGGGATACTCGTGGTCCTAGAACGCAAAGAAAAAATGAAGGAATATAGGTTTGGTTTTAGTGAGCAAAAGTCTGACACGACCTCTGTCTCCACCCTAGAGCGAGAGCAGTTGTTATTAACCACGTTAAAAAAAAAATTAAGATGTTTTATTTAAATGTATTTTTTCACATAATTTCCTACGGACTCCATTATAATTCTTTAGGATATAATCCTAATTGAAACACATCGAGGGTACACATCTCCCGCAAACCAAACATGTTCAATCTTAACTAAAAATTTTAAAATGCAAAATATTCGCTCCGCCGCGACAGTGTATCACTGCCGTGACCAGGATTCGAACCTGGGTTACTACGGCCACAACGTAGGGTCCTAACCACTAGACGATCACGGCTACCGGAGCTGGTGACTATGGTGCCGAAATTCTCGGTCGCTTTGCTCAAAACTCGTTGCAATTGGGCCACTTTCACTATTGATTGGGCTCGTGACGACATTTGTTAAGAAATGTTCGTTCAACTATTGTTGGCTTGATTGTAGAGGCAATCAATAAAAAGATCAATGGATAAGTTGTAGGTCGGAGAAGTGAGAGGTCATGAGTTCAAACTCTACCTGTTGCTCTATTAAAATGAAGCCTCTGCTATCCGACCATGCAGGTACCTAACATAAATAATTGCACGACTTAAAAGTCGAATGCAGTGAAAACATTTGATATTGTTACCACCAAAATGTACCTGTATTCTAGCAAATAAATCTTTCATTCATTAATATCGTTAACATCAAAACTAAGTCTCGCGTCTGCGTCCTTCAAAAGTCGGATCCTGCAAGACATTTATATTATTTTTAAGGGTAAGGGCTACTTTGGACATTTAATTCAATTCTAAATATTTTAGTGTAGTAACATTTTAGTGCACGGTTCCAATTGATCGTTTTCTATGGAGAACAACTGGCAAGAAGCTCTATTGTTAGGTACTCTTTAAAAAGAAAAATAATTTATTTTACAATATTTCCGTGTGATAATACAATCGTGTTGCAAAAAATAGATAGAAAAAATAGATTGCTGCTGGGTAATCGTGCTTCATTGTCGACGACATTAACAATTATCTATCAATAAAAAAAAAAATAGAAATAGAAATGAAATTTCATTTATTGATACAACGTTGAAAAACAATAGATAAAAGACGGGGAAGTGCCGAGGGTTCCGTACAACCTTACCTATGAAAATAGTTCAAATCCCGAATTGAGTAACGAAGATTTTTCCGAATCACAAAAAGAAATTGTGACGTAACTACAAATTCACAGTATTCAGTTTTTTTTCTATATTTGTGCTACGAGACCTTACTTAATGCCAAATTTCAGGATTCAAGTCAAACGGAAGTACCCAATGAATTTTGATTTCCTTGAGAGTATTGAAATACACGTTTTTGCGACATAAACGGCCGTATCTTTTTTTTTTAACTCAGAAATTTAATTTTTTCACATCTTCAAGGAACCTTCGACCTGAGTAATTTCAACTTGATACCTCCACGAGTTCCTGAGATAAAGGGTCTTGACAGACCGACAGACAGACATACAGACGGACAACAAAGTTATCTTATAAGGGTTCCGTTTTTTCCTTTTGAGGTACGGAACCCTAAAAAATTAATTAAAAACTTATATCCAGAAATAAAATTATTTTTTTCATTGTCTCTAAAATCTCGGCTAGTAAATCTTATCTCACGGCTGCGCCAAATAGGTCCAGTTCAGCATAATAGACAACTATGAGTGTGTGGATGAGGTATGTATAAGGTAAATAAATAAATATATATAGCTAGCTTTAGCCAGCGGCTTCGTCCGCGTGAAGGTAGAAAATATTATATTGCTTATGTTACTTAGTGATAAAAAAATATTCTACTGGTGAAAAAATTATGAAAATTGGCCCAGTAGTTCATGGGTTTATTAATTACAAACAAAAATACTAATCTTTTCCCCTTTATAATATTGGTATAGTTACTAACCTAAATTATGTCAGCTCCGCATCTTCATAATAACGTTCAAGTTTTTTTCTTCGATTGGAAAATCATCCAATCACATCTACTGATTAAAAACCCACTCCTGTTCCTTCGTTGCCTTTTATACCAGGGCCAAGTCTTCTTTTCAGAAGCAGACCCTTGGCCCCAGTAGGCTTCGACCCTGCTGGGCCCCTACGGATTGCTGATATCTCTTTTAGGCACGCGTGGAACAGTACGCGCCGTCGACGACTTGGACTCGGTCCGGACAGTCACCGGACGATCGGACGGCGAGCACGTTCAAGTAGACCAAGAATTTTCGTTAAAGTATGTCACTACCATGTATTCAGTGATATTATAGAAGGATCATCGATACTTATTGGTTTACAATTTTTTTTTAAATATTCTTCTTAGCGTATCAAATGCAGAACTAATTAAATTCCTTGCCTGGCCCAGTATTCGGCCACGTCCATGCCGTCTGCTGATGCTGTCATTATGTCCCTACGTGAACAGGTAACAGAACAAGTGATGCAGGATCGAAGGTAGGACATGGTCTGCGGAGAGACGCCGCACAAACACTGAAGATCGGAACCGTCCGAGAACCCACATCTGTGGAAATTGTCTTAGCTGAGCCCAACTTGGATACGCAGTCTGTTTAGAGTTTTCCATGCCATGCAACTCGTGTCCAGGAGAGAGACTCTCCGACGGCTTGATAAAACTATCATTTTTTTTTAATATTCTTGATTATAAAACAAATCTACACATACTGCCATAACTACCAACCCTTTAAAAACCGACAGTTAAAATCTAAACCCATAAGTTCACCCCATTCATTTACGACCATCTAGCCATTAGAGATCCACCATAAAACACCACTAACACTCCCAGGGTACCTCGCAGTTAGTGCAT
Source organism: Mythimna pallens (assembly GCA_961205895.1). Taxonomy (NCBI): domain Eukaryota; kingdom Metazoa; phylum Arthropoda; class Insecta; order Lepidoptera; family Noctuidae; genus Mythimna; species Mythimna pallens. The sequence goes on from OY540825.1 coordinate 3,547,015, forward strand.
TTTAACGATGCAGCTTTATGACTGGAAATGACTGCGATTGCGACTATTGGGGCGTACTGTATATCACATGATAATAGCAACAAAACTAGTATATACTGGTATCTTTACTGCCCTATTGGTCACGTGGTTGGTCGTCGTGGTAATTAATTAACTATTGCAAAGAAGTACTATCTCAGTAGATAGACCTTCTTTTTTTAGTCTCTGTATTTTTTTATTACGTACCTACACATCGAACACTTAACATCAGCGTGAGGCAACTGCCCCCCTAGCCAAGTTACAACCGTTTCGTTTCGATTCTCTTTTCGTTGATCGCCTCGAGTCGGTCACGCCTCCTATTCCTTTGTTCTGACCACGTGACAGAGCGTAGAGATAACGTCAGAATAAAGGAATCGAAGGCGTGGGCGACTCGTGGTTCTCCGGATATCTTCATTCTCCATACGATCAAGCAAGGAAACTCCGAGCATAACATCTATTACTATTGAAACTTTTCTATTTTATTATATTTTCCTTCTTCAGGTCGACCTATAAGTTTGGCGTCGGCTACACAGAACTAACCTGTAACGGCCTTAATAAAAATCAAAGTCTCCAAACCTGATAAAAAAAAAGCTTCCATACATTAAGGGCCCGTGGTACGGACCTCGGCTTAGGGCGTAAACTAAATACTGGACTAACGAATAAGACAGCATGCAATGGTTGAGCGATCGATAGCCTGCTGCGCTGCGTGTCGCAGCTTCGATTCCCGCGCAAAACAAATATTTGTATGGCCTACGTTTCGGATCTAGGTGTCTTGTATATGTGAGTTTACATTTGTATGGACGCACGTACTGATAATAGCGAGGCAACGATTCTTAAAAAAAAAAAATGTCTTTGGCGTAGAACATTAGGTACTGGTTTTACAACACTGACCTCTATACACCACTAGTTTTTAATTAGTACAAATACTTGAAGGGTCTATTAGAAAAGGTTTTAGTATTATTTAGGTAAAGTCTCAATAAATAATATTCGTAAACAACAAAGTTATTAGCGTTTGTTTACATCCCAAAATGTCACTCAATTTATGAAAATATTGTACTGTATTATTTGATTATGAATAAAAAACAATGGAAAAACACAGCGCGTAGTATTTTCTAGTAGCAATTGTTATTAATAATTGATTCGATTATGAATTTACCAATTATGACAAATAATCGTGAACAATTTTGATATTTCGTTTTTTTTTTATCTCCTATATGATCATATTTATGTACTTTTGACTACATAAATATGATCAGTAACGGGTACAGATAGAGCTCAATTTTTTTTGTACTAATTAAAAAATAGTGCTGTATAATATATTTATAAATAGTAGAGGTCGGTGTTTCACAAGGATAAAATTAACAGACAGCATCGTAAAGGTATTGCTGCCGTTATGTTGGTAGTAAACATGTTCGGTGGTTTATGTTCATTAATGAGGTTGGTATTGCCTGTGGATGACGTAACTGACTGGCTGGCTGGATTGTCTCGGTAGGTGTAATAACTGGCAGCAGAGAATTTGGTACGAGAGCTGTGGTTATGCAGCCTTATTTATAAAAAATCTTTAAATATAAACTACTAATTTTTAATTAGTACAATAACTTTGACTGGCCTGTTGGTCTAGTGGTTAGTGGTCCTGACTGCTATGCCGGAGGTTGTGGGTTCGATTTCCATCCAGGACAAATGTTTCTGTGATGAGCACGATCATTTGTTCTGTATCTGGGTGTAATTTACTCGTATCTATAATATGTATGTATTTAGGAATATATAAGTATGTTTATCAGTTGTCTAGTACTCATAACACAAACTCTGCTTAGCTTGGGACTAGACGGCGTTTTGTGATATTTGTGGAATATTATTAATATTTTGAAAAAACGTGGATTGTTTCTTAAATCTTTGGCTAGTTTTTTAACTACATTAACGGGCCAAGCCAAGTCAAATTATTATTATTATTAACTTAAAAGACTTATATTCTAGAGAAGGTCTTGCTATTATTTAAGTAAAGTCTCAATAAATAATATTCATAAACAGCAAAGTTATTAGCGTTTGTTTGTATCCCAAAATGTCAGTCAATATAATATGGAAATATTGTACAGGCTATTGATTATGAACGAATGAGTGGCAAAAATATAAAAATACTGCGCTTAGTATTTTCTAGTAGCAATTGTTATGAATGATTGATTCAATTATCAATTCACCAATTATGACCAATTTTCGATTTGTTTTTTTTTTTACTTTTGACTACACAAATGTGATCAGTAACGGGCATGGATAAGCCCTATTTTTTTGTACTAATTAAAAAATAAGGGTGTATAGGTACTAAATTTTATTTAAGGGCCGATATGCAACAGAATGGCAGCAGCCGGCAGCGACGTGAAGAGGCCGGTGGTGGAGGCGGCCGCGGTCGGTCGCTGGCAGCCGCGCACAGCCGCGAGTGGGCGCTGGCAGGTCTGCTGAGTGTGGGCAGTTACCACTGTGTCTATAGACTATTATATACCCCCCTATTTTTTAATTAGTCCAAAAAAAATAGGGCTGTGTCTGTCGTTTATTCATTCATAATCAATTGCCTATACAATATTTTCATAAATTGAGTGACGTTTTGGGATATTAACAAAACTTTGCTTTTAATGAATATTATTTATTTCGACTTTAATTAAATAATAACAAGTCCTTTTCTTAGAAGTCTTTTAAGTATTTGTATTAATTAAAAATGATTGGTGTATATGTATAAAAAGATGTATTTTCTGAGAATAATGTTATCATATCATATTATCATATCATATTATCATAATTTATTATTATTATTTATTTATCGGTTATTTTAGGCATTAGTTAACCCATATTAATATTACAGAATTAAAAAAATAAAATTGTTGTAACTTATTAAATTAAATAAAATAAAATAGATTTTATAAATTATTAAAACATTGATTAAATTATTAATACATTATTGAACTACTATTATTAAATAAATCAATAAAATTATTGTAAATTATTATTATGACCATTGAATAGCATTAATAAGTAAACAAAATTAACAATGTCTAAGCAGGTACATACCATGGAACACTTCAGATACTATCCTATTCTTACACTGGGTCAGTCGAGTCAGGAAAGATGCCTTGAGTCTTCTCAAGAGCCCGCGAAAATCAGTAACTCTGTTCTCAAAGAACATGCCAGTCGCACTACACCGCCAGGGTAGCTTAAGCATGGCTCTAAAGGCATAATATGATAATAATATGATATTATCATATCATGAATAATTAGGAAAGAAAAAGCCTTTCAAGCAAGAAATGCAAACTATCGCTTACGTTGGTTTTCCTGAAAAGGCACGATGTATCTTATATAATACAAATAAGGATCAGAACAATCATAATAAATATTTCATGTTATCCGGACAAAAGGACCAAATTCTTGTATTTAGGTCAGAGGTCGGTAACATCAGGATTACTGTTCAAACTTTTATAGCTTATTTATTTACTACGGGACAAAGTAAAAAGATGGATAGTTTCTTGTTTTTCCTTTGTGACTTTTTCTTTCGGTGGGATAAACATCCAATGACATCCCGCACTCTTGTGCGGGGCTCCCGGGAGATAGTGTCAGACTTTTACTAACAAAAAATCCACTCCTGTTCCTTCATTGCTTTTCATACCAGGACCGAGGCTTCCTTTCAGAATCAGACCCTTGGCACCAGTAGGCTTCGACCCTGCTGGGCACCTACGGTTGCTGACATCTCCTTGAGGCGCGCGTGGAACACTACACGTCGTCGACGACTTGGGTTCGGTCCGGACGGTTACCGGACGCTTGGACGGCGAGCTACCTATTGCACGCCGTCCGCAAGCCCGCGCCTAGGGTGGCCGGAAATTGGGATCGGAATCCGGCTGGGGCGCGAGGGCCATTGCCTCACGCATGCACAAATAAACCGGCCAAGTGCAAGTCGGACACGCGAATACTTTCGTACCATTATCAATAGAACATATAGACACTATATTATAACCCTTTTTGTTCCACCTGTTACCGTTAAAAATATCGAGTAAAAAACAGCAAAAAACGAGTTTGTTGTATGGGGGCCCTTCTTAAATATTTATTTTATTTTAGTATTTGTTGTTATAGCGGCAACAGAAATACATCATCTGTGAAAATTTAAACTGTATCGCTATCACGGTTCATGAGTTACAGCCTAGTGACAGACCGACGGACAGTCGAGTTTTAATAACAGGGTCCCGTTTTTATCCTTTACGTACGGAACCCTAAAATAAAATTATATTTTTTTTCCTTCGTTGTGTACTTTTAGTTTATACGATTGTGTGAGGCAGAACTAACCGTTTTTTCATTCTTTATTCCTAATGTCATGACCCATGTCTATTTCTATGTCTCATTTGTGTGATGTGTTCATGTGTGTTTCTGTGTTTTCATGTTTATTTTTTTATGTCTTTTATTTTTTTTTATTGTTTTTATGTCTATTTACATGTTTTATGGATAGATAGAGTGACCGACTGTTTACCTGCGCGCCAGATTTCAGCACAATCCGTTCATTGAATCCAAGTTATTTTAAGACTGCTTTTAAAAGCTATTATAGACAATTGCGTGACAAAAATAGACTAGAAGTTAAAATAACATATGGAAAAACAGCACTTGTCAATAAAAGTATTATCTGTATGACATCACTGATCTACAACAAATTGCCTGATCATATTAAACCTTTTCCACAGTTCAAGTCAAAGCTGCACAAAATCTTACTATATAAATGTTACTATAACATTAAGGAGTTTTTGCAGGATAAAAATATTGGTATACTGTAATGGCTCACACAAAAAAATTGTAATAATGATAGTAATTTATGAAAAAAAATATGAAAACAATAATAATATGACATAATTTAATGATTTATTTGACCAATGTTTATTATAATATTTAATTTTGTCTTTGAATCGACTTTGTTTTTAATTGTTTAATGCGACTTATGTATATGACACTTGACATTTCTTATATATTTATCTTTTACCTATGACATACTACTTTTAATGTGAATTTATATGACTTTAATCTTGATATCAATAATTGTTGTCTATTATGTCAGAATGAAATTCTAAAATTAACTAATTAATAAATTTGCACACCTTATTAGGTTATAGTACAGCGCACCTATTATACCTGTATGTAACACCTTTTTTACACTTACCTGTATTATGCAAATAAACGTATTGATTGATTGATTGATTGATTTGAGTTTTGTGTTGATAGATCAGTCAGTTAGCAATGGTTGCATTTTTTAACCCGTTCTTATAAAGATTTTGTTATTTACAAATACACAATTATCTCGTGCTAACAAGAAAATGCCTATTTACGATTAGATAAGGCGATGGCTAATTGAAACACATCCCTGATAACAAAGTTATTTACGTTAACAATAATCTTTAAAAAGACAACGATATAGGAATAACGGTTGTTTTCAATGACAACTGTTTTTTTTTTGTATTTTTTTCCTATTACACACGGTGTCTTCATCTTTTTTTCCATCTCCTCTTTCATAGGTATACTGGAAGAGATTTCTGTAGAAATAAGCATCTCTTTTATAACTATTTTTCTGTTTCCTTTTTCTTGTCTTTATTCTGTGTACATTAAATATTTAAATAAATAGATATAATATACACTCAAAAACTCAAAAAGATTTGCTCCGCCGCGACAGTGTATCACTGCCGTGACCAGGATTCGAACCTGGGTTACTACGGCCACAACGTAGGGTCCTAACCACTAGACGATCACGGCTACCGGAGCTGCTGACAGAGCGATCCAAATTTAAGGTTGCTTTAAAAAACTGGAGCACTTTCTCTGTCAATTCAATTTGTCACGGTATGCGCAAGAGTTGTAAAAAACTCTTTTATGCAATAACGGTTACTTACTGCAAAAGATTAAAAAAGAAAAACACTTAAAACAAGCCTAAGGCATGCACATTTGAATAAATAAGATTATTACGTAATTAATTACGATTGTTATAACGATTGCGTTATTTATCATTAGCACAAAAGATCCAGAAGGGTCGAAGTGCTCTGGTTTTTGAGGCCAGCCCCACATCAAGATCAAGGTATCATCATCATCTTCCTGCCCTTGTCCCGTGTTATTTGGGGTCGGCGTTACATGTTTTTTTCTTCTTTTCATTCTGCTCTGTCATTCGTCATGCTATCACAAAAAAAAAATCAAATATCATAGTAGGTATAATGAAGAATAAAAAAATATTTTTTATGGTATGTTACTAAAGCGCAAGTTTGTCGATATATGCATCCTGCCTGTCTTAAATATGGTGTAGTCTTTGATTAGAAGCTTAGAATTCTAAAATTTAAACTCTAGGTGTACCAAAGTGTGATGGGCCGAAGCATTCTACAGATCAAACTACCGTTTAAGCCGTTGATCGATCAGTTGGTTTTTTATCCGTAACATAACAATAGAAGAAAGAAAACACCTTTTTTTAGTACACAGACACACACAATGAAGAAACGAGTAGGTACATAAACAAACTTAAATAAAAAATAAAAAAACAACATTGTATATCTCACAGCTCAGCTCGTTCAAAGTCAAAGTCAAAAGTTTTTATTTCACATAGGCTTACATGGGCACTTATAAAACGACAGAAGCTAGTGCACGGTTCCAAATTGGTCGTTTCCTATGGAGAAGAACCGTTCCAAGACAGACAACGCTGATGTCTGCTCTGATGTGGAACTGGGCGGGTTACTCCTTCAGGATACATGAGAACTGGGCACGCCACATGCGTGGCGGTAAGTTCCTTCTTTGATGAGAGGTTAAAGAGGCACCATGGCGTCCTTACATTCCGTCTGACGCAGGTCCCCATTAGACATTACCAGTTTGGAAGGTTTTTGTTTCGGATTCGGTCGGAAGAAACACCTGGTATTTGGTATTTGGTGTATAATAAAGTATATTCTATCCTATTCTGGGTGTCACCATTATGCGGACCGCTCGTAAGTCACGGTGGTCTTTCCCACTTTGGCAGAGCATCGCCGTGCGATCGTGGAGCCGAACGGCTTTTGTTACCTCTCGCGCCCATCCCTGATTCAGGTTATGGCCCAGTGCAAGATAATGGTAATGTGAGCGAAGGAGATAATTACAACCGTGAAGGAACGGACATCCTCATACCCAAGCGCCGCCACAGGAGACGTCTCAAAAAGTCTGACTCACCCTCTCGCTCCACGTTAGAGCATTTGATGATTTCCCACCACAAAAATAGATGATGAGGATGCATGAGGACAGAGGCAAACGTCATTAAACAGTGGGTACCAGAAGAAATCAAACGCTGGCGTGACGATTAGTAGTAGGAGGGGGCTTTTGTCCTGCATTGGGACGTCGTAGGCTAAGTAAAAGAAGATTGTACGGGCTAATCGATGACGAATTATGTCCCTATATCAAATTTTATGTAGTCTTTGAGATGACATAGGAAACTGAGTATATTATATATAGACTATATTCTTAGGCAAATAACTGTTTTTCAATAGTCCATTCTCCTTTGAAAGCCTTTATGTGGTACGTAAGATCAATATGTTTAAGGTACACTTTTTTTTTAAGTGGGAAAATCATCTAATGACCAATCCCGCTCTTGGGTGTAGCGTGAGATAGTGTCAGACTTTTACTGACTAAAAATCCACTCCTGTTTCTTCGTTGTCCCAGGGTTCTGGGTTTCGTTTTCACACTACCCATCATTTGCTGAAATCTCCTTGAGACGACTTGGGCTCGGTCCGGACGATTACCGGACTGTCGGACGGCGGGCTACCGATTGCTTGCCGTCCGCAAGTCCGCGCCTATGGTGGCCGGAAATTGGGATCGGAATCCCGGCGGCAGTTGGGACGTGAGGACCGTTGCCTAACGCGATCGGCCGCCTCCTTTGCTAGCATTATGCTTCGCAGAAGGAGGCGACCGCCTGCCACTCCTCCTCGCTCCGAACCATGGCCTGTACCAAGGCCCGGTGAGATTAGACGTCGATCAATAAAATTCTAAGTACAAAATGCAGTCCCGATACCTTTCGTAATAAAAGTACGGTCGGACGGAGGTGTCAACAGCTATTTTCGTAAAAGTAAGATTTACATAAAAGTAAATCCACCTTTTTACAGCTTTGTGCCACATTCATAAACGTCTCATATTCAAGTCTATGATACGGATTCCTCATAATTCCGATACTCATAAATTTTTACATGGCCTTTTCCGTACCTTCTCACGTCCATTACTTTTTCTCAAAATGTTTGTGGCCCTTTATTCAAAATCTACTCACGCCCTGAACCAACTACGTACTTACTATTGGCCCTTAACACTGTTATCTGAAGTCCTTTGCTGTTATATACTGAAAGACTTTAAATTACCTGCAAAATTGGAGACGGGTACACTCTAACTGGATACTCAAGTTGGTAGGAACATGGACGAAAATGTTCATGCCATTTTGAGCCATGTTTTCAATAGTGCAGAAGCGAAGTTACCATGTGTGAATTTTGTAAAGTGTGCACTTGTTGGCATACCTGTAGTCTGTACGTGAGAAGTGGAGGACACGTAGACACTGTGGTATTCTTGAGATTTGTTATTTGGTCATCATAAAGGTTAGCTATTTAGCTATAAGTGCAGTGAATGGTCGTGAGTGAAATCATTTTATTCACAAATGATTTAGAGAAGCCTACGCTAAGGAGTCGACTACGACTTTAAGTTTATACAGCAACATATGACACTAACAATCTAACCAACTGTGATAAGATTACAAACAAAAAAAATTATATGTGCTTTATTTTACCTACTTATAGAATTTTATTCATTAATAAGTAATATAATATATTCCACAACTATCACACAAAGCCGTCTAGTTCCCAAGCTAAGCAGAGCTTGTAATATGAGTAGGTACTACACAACTGATAAACATACTTTTATACTTCCTAAATACATAATTAATATAGATAAATTAAACCCAGACACAGAACAAATGATCGTGCTAATCACACAAACATTTGTCCTGGATGGGAGAACCCACGACATCCGAAGCACCAATAGGGCTTTTAAGGTTTATTACCTTTTTAAGGTTTATGGTAATAAAAGCATAGGTGTTGATGTTTGAAAACAAAATTGATAGAAGTTGTCAAATAAGAAAAATATGGGCGAACGTAATTTACGTATAATAATGTAACAAACAGAGCTTCTAGAGATACAAATAGTAATCAACTGCATAGAAGCCATTTCATTCAAGCCCCGTCACCAAAGTACCTAACATAGAAAATATTGGTCCTACCATCCAACCTTGGACACGGTGGAGGACACGGTGGAGCATACGGTGGAGGTGTGCCCCGCTTGGGCAGAGCAACGCCGTGTCCTCGACTGTGTCCAAGGTTGGATGGTAGGACCAATATTTTCTATGTTAGGTACTTTGGTGACGGGGCGGGGACGGGGGTAATTGGCGGCGGCGATCTCTCGCGCCGGGCCTTGGTACAGGCCATGGTCCGAGGCGAGGAGGAGTGGCAGGCGGTCGCCTCCTTCTGCGAAGCAGTAATGCTTGCAAAGGAGGCGGCCGATCGCGTGAGGCAGCGGTCCTCACGCCCCAACCGCCGCCGGGATTCCGATCCCGATTTCCGGCCACCGTAGGCGCGGGCTTGCGGACGGCGAGCAATGGGTGGCTTGCCGTCCGACCGTCCGGTAACCGTCCGGATCAAACCCAAGTCGTCAACGGCGCGTGCTGTTCCACGCGCGCCTCAAGGAGATGTCAGCAACTGTAGGGGCCTAGCAGGGTCGAAGGCTACTGGGGCCAAGGTTCTGATTCTGAAAGAAAGACTCGGCCCTGGTACGAAAGGCAACGAAGGAACAGGAGTGGGTTTTTAGTCAGTAAAAGTCTGACACTATCTCCCGCCCCGCCCAAGAGCGGGGGATGTCATAAGATGATTTCCCCACCGAAAAAAAAAAAAAAAAAAAACCATCCAACCTTACTTTTGTGTAACCATAGCGAATAAGCATAACTAATAAAATTATCTTTATAAACTATAAAATATTTTAACATTTTTTTTTAAATAACTTTTATTTTTCTTACTGATCTAATTGTTATTCGTATTACGGATAGGAACCCCTTCTTGGGTATAGGCCTTCAGATGATGTTACAGCAATAGCGGGAAAAGAAAGGATAAGAAAAGCCGCACACAAAAAATCTGGAATAAGCTGGAGGAGGCCTATACCCAACTAACAAAACACCTAAAGTTAATTCAATAATGTTAAATGTAGAAGACGACTAATTTTCTGTATATATAAAAGGAGAAACAGACTAACTGACATATCAACACACAGCCGAAACTATTGGGACTAGGAGCGTGAAATTTTGCACAAATCCTTCTTTTATAACGTAGGCGAGCACTAAGAAAGGATAATTCGAAACTCTGCCCCTATGGGATTGAAACGGGGTCTAAAGTTTGTATAGAGAACCTATTTTAATATGTTTAATAATTTCATATTACACCAGAAGCTGGTGCAATATGAAATTATCAAACATTGAAAATTCCAATAACAAAAAAAACTAGGCAAGTGCGAGTAGGACCCGCACTCGCACTGAGGGTTCCGTACAAACTTACCAATGAAAACAGCCCGAATTGATTAACGAAGATTATTTCGCATCGCAAAAAAGGGTGACGTAACTAAAAATTTACAGTTTACAGATTTTTTCCAATATTTTTGCTATGAAAAGGTTGCTTCATGCCAAATTTCAAGATTCTAGGTCAACGGGAAGTACCCTATGAATTTTGATTCACTTGAGAGTATCGAAATACAAGTTTCTTGCGACATAAACGGCCGTACCTTTTTTTTCGTTAACTTAAAAGTTTGATATTTTCACAGCTTCAAGGGACCGTAGACCTGAGTATATGGTTTTCATTTCAACTTGATACCTCCACGCGTTCCCGAGATAAGGTCTTGACAGACAGACAGACAGACAGACAAACCATTTTTTGCGTTTGGGGTACGGAACTCTAAAAACCTATAAAAAAGCAATGAAGCAATAAAAATTTTATCCGCTCTACGATTTCTGTATCTCTAGGCAAATTACCTGGAAATCTAACAGCATTTAAAAACGATTTCTTTCTTGAAACTGCATTATTACTGCCCTGAGGCGCGTGGGCGCCATGTTAATTTAAAGCTGCAAAGAGAACTCTTTCAAACGTAATGAAATTGCGCAAGTTTTTAAAACGCTATTAAAAGAGCTTTTAGTTAACGACGCGGCGACTAGTTTTTGCGCCTGATACGTTTGACTGTACGTATAAAGAAAGAAAGTAAGAAAAAAATATTATTTGAGAGTAGCACAAAATCAACAGAAGAAAACAAAACAAAAATTTAACTAATCACATAAACTAACTAGTCTAAAAAACGATAACAACCACACTTAACGGCGAGTTACCCATTGCTCGTCGTCCGATCATAGCGGTAAGTCCTTTCTTTGAGGAGCTTTCACCTTTTAGAAAATTAACACCGGGATGGGCTCGACGAAACAGTTGACATTACTCACCCTAATAATTATAATCTAAGAAGTCAAGTCACAATTACGGTTATCATACTAACGAGTATCATCAAAAAAATACAAGAGTCGCTCACATTTGACCAATTTTAATATTTCATCAATTCAGTGATATTTTCCTTGTGATAAGTTTTAAAGTTATTGGAATAAACTGTGAAGGCAATAATATTATGTTTTTAGAGGACGTTACAGCTAAAAACAAACTGAGCCTACGTAAGCTGGTTCCCGACCCTGATATCCAGCCACCATAGATGAGGGTGGGTGGCAATAGGTTGCTCGCCGTCCGGCCGTCCGGTAACCGTCCAGACCAACCCTGAGTCGTCGACGGCGCGTACTGTTCCACGCGCGCCTCAATGAGAGGTCAGCAAACCGTAGGGGCTCAGCAGGGTCGAAGCCTACTTGGGCCATGGGTTTTTCGAAATAGAACCCCGGGGTCCTGGAACGAAGGTAAAGAAGGAACATAGGAGTGCGTTTTAGTCAGTAAAAGTCTGACACGCCCGAGCTCCGCCCTAGAACGGGAGAAGTCATTGAATGATTTCCCATCTAAAAAAGCACACGTATGATACGCATTATGACATCTAGACTCTTGAACTCAAGTCTTCTGTTTTGTATGTGTGTAAAGTAATGCGTAGCACACTTGGTATACTGTGCTCAGTTTGTCTTTAGCTTCATTCATTCTCTCTTCTGAAGTAATGAATTAGGTATTGAGGCATGCTTTAACTCTCAATTACGAAAGGTTCTGGAGTGGCGACCGCGTACCGGAAGACTCAGTGTTGGAAGTCCTCCCACATAGTGAACCGATGACCTGGTGAGGGTCGCGGAAATCTGAAGGATGCGAGACGCACAGGACCGCTCATTATGGCGACACTTGGGGGTGGCCTATGTCCAACAGTGGACGTCTTTCGGCTGGAATGATGATGATGATGATGCATGCTTCAAAAATGTCGTCATTACATTTAATTGCCATGTTTTTCCTTGGTTCGCTCGTTACTGTGTATGTATCAAATTAGTGTAGTCACAAACGGCATTGAAAGAACGACGGGTAATTTATTATGAAGGGCATAATTTGGAAGAAAATTTAAGCGCTGTGTATGTTGAAATTTATTCACTTTGATGTTTCTTTATAAGAATTTTTTATACCTATTCACTTTTAGGGTTCTGTACCTCGAAAGGAAAAAACGGAACCCTTTTATGATCACTTTGTTGTCCGTCTGTCTGTCTGTCAAGACCCTATATCTCGGGACCGCATAGATGTATCAAGTTGGAATTAAAACCATACACTCAAATCTGTGGTCCCTTCAAACTGCAAAAATCAAACTTCTGAGTTTACGAAAAAAAAGATACGGTCGTTTATGTCGTAAAAAACGCATATTGCTCAAGGGAATCAAAATTCATAGGGTACTTCCCGTTGACCTAGAATCCTGAAATTTGGTATGAAGCAAGGTCTCTTAGCACAAGTATAGGAAAATATCTGAAAACTGTAAAGGACATTGCTCGTCGTCCATACATAGCTCGCCTAAGACCCAATAGGGAGGTGTATTTACTCTTTGGGTTTTAGATAATGTATATATTCGATTAAACCTAAATTAAAACAACGGACACTTTTGAGAATTATGAAAAAATTAAAACACTTTCGGATTTTGAGGTTATAATTGCGTCAATAAAAACATTTGATAGGTAGCAATAACTTAACATTTATTACTGAATGACATTACTACCAAATGTCAAATGATGTCATCTGTCAATTCGTCAACTGTTAGTGTCGATATTATTGCTCGTTTCAAACAGCGCTTTCAATGGAGTTTTTTTATAAGGCTTATTATGGTTCCGCGACATCATAGCGAACTGTTTGTAACTAAAAATCATTATCGTATATCAAGTATTGAGAATACTGACGCTTGTCTGTGTCAAACTCTTATTAAGAGTGCTGTTACAAAGACTTGGCTGTATGAGCTATAATACCTTTGCCTATTAAAAACCTCAAATTGTTAAGACGGAAGCTAAGGACGAAAGTAAATACATTTTAAAATGTTTTCGAAATTAAAAAGTGTCCGTTCTATTAAAATATAAGTAAAGTATATAATTAAAAGAACTAGTAATTATAGTAAATATTTCATGCGTGTTGGTTCATAGGCCATTTTTTACCATGTCCTTTGTAGGTACGCCTAAAAAATACTTTTTTGGGATTCGGAAAAATCTTCGTAACTCAATTCGGGAATTGAATTGTTTTCAGTAAGTTTGTACGAAACTCTCAGTGTGTGAGTCCGACTCGCACTGTCCCGGATTTTTATTTTATTAGTTTTTTATTTAAGAGTGGTAATGGCACAGTGTTAGCAGTGCCATTACGCCTCTTACACTCAGTGGCAGTTTCAACTGACGCGTCGTAATTTTTGGGTTAGAACCCAGATAGGGACGTTACTTTGTGGAATTTGACACATCAGCACTACTCTCAAAGCGGTGGACGTTATAACATTTATCATAAGAAAACCGAAATGCGTTAGGCTTCCCACAAGGTGGACCGATAATTTGGTGAAGGTCGCGGCACTCCGATAGATGCGAGACCCACAGGACCGGCCTTGTAGCAAAGCATTGGGGAAGTTGTTGAAACTCCAATGGTCCGGACTACGCGTTTCGCTTCGTCCAACTATAATTTAGGTGCCTTCAAGGCTAGAGTGAATAGGCTCTTAATAAACTAGTGCGCCTCAACATCAATGATTGCATCACTGCTTACCATCAGGTGGGATCGCAGTCAAGCACTAGTTTATATCAAATAAAAAAAAAGTCTAAGTTCAGCCGTGGATGTCCTTCTGCTGAAATGAAATGATGTATTTGACAATAACCATCCCATCCTGGGTCCGCGTGATGGATTAGAGTCCACTTCATTATAAGGAAAGAAATCCTTTGTTCCAGGAGTGGGAGCACTATTAGCTTCAATATTTAGATTATATGTTAAGAAAGACATTGTTTAGAAACCGTAAAGTGGAGACAAGGTTCATGCTCCGACCCCCACCGGAGATGCCCCGAGCATCGGGAGCCACAGGACGATTTTGCCTGCGGATGTCGAACAATAGGTTGCTCTCCATCCGGACCCGGGTCGAGTAAGTCCTGTGTTCTGCGGGCGCCTCACCGAGCCATACATCCAATGCCTGCCAGATGCCAGATCCAAAGAGTTACCATGGCTCCCAGAACTCAAAGAGAAACTTGAAAAATATAGACGGGTTTTAGTCAGTGAAAGTCTGGGTCTCCCTATCAATTCACCCAGATTGGGAGAAATCATTTGTTGGTTTCCCACCTAAAAAAAAATACGAACGGTACGTACTACAATATTGTCGATCGAGTAAAAACCACCGACAAAATTATTCTCTCTAGGGGAAAATCACAAGCAGACAGTCCATCCTAAGATGCTGATAGATGGACGGCCTGACGAATGGATGGTGGAGGCTTAGTAATAGGTTAAATCCCATTGACAGCTTGGGAATGGAACCCTAAAAAGGATAAAAGAACGTGTGATAAAAAGAAAAAAAAAATCGAAAATTCGTCAGTAGTCTTAGGACAAACTAATATGCAAATAATATTACAGAGATTGTATTTATTTATTCTCTTTATAGCTAGGGTTACCTATCATAATTATGAAAAGTATTTGACCGAATTTCATTTCACTTACAACTTTTCAACTATAATCATTTCGTTTTTTTTTTATTTCATCGAAGTCACATCCGCCGCTGTATCAGTTGACCTATTCTATCATAACAAAGCGATTGGTTTCGTTACTCCGACGTTTCAAAAATGAAATGATAATAGTTGAAAAGTTGTAAGTGTCACCATTTTTATCGTTTCATTAGGTATACTTACAGGCCTTTGACTTAATTTGACAGTACAGCTATCAACTACCCATACTTAAACATAAAACTAAATTTTTGATAAAAAATAAAAATATTTATAATCTACGAGTATGAAAAATGAAACTTAACTAATATCTCTCACTTTTTCTCTCTCATTGTCTCACAATTAACTTTATCTAATATAACTCTTGCGAATTCACTCAAAGTGCACGAGAAAACATTTAGTCGCTCGTGAACTTCATTTACAACGCGAATTGTTCTGGTAAATTGTGTCTTCGCCAGCAGGTTAGTTCTAAGGTTAGTTTTGAAGCAATCAATCACAGCGCCACCTTCAAATAGGAAATAGGCACAAATAGATATGTAAATGATATCTTGCAAGTCAAGATTTTGATTCTCGTTGATATCCGGTTCTTTGTAAACACATAGTTCATTCAAATTAGTACGAAGGGTTTGCGAACATAGATTGAATTTAATTAAGGATTTTCTTTGTATGATTTGGTTGGCTTCCTGGTAAACTTTAATTCGAGATGTAGTGTTTCTGATAAAGTCAGTACTGTTAAGTTAGTCAAAGTTTTGACTGAATTCAGCTAAAAGCCTTATTAAGTTAAAACACGGAGTTTCTTGCCGGTTCTTCTCCATAGGAAACGACCAATTTGGAACCGTGCACTAGCTTCTGACGTTTTATAAGTGCCCATGTAGGCCTATGTGAAATAAAAACTTTTGACTTTGACTTTGACTTTGACACGATTGTTTTATTATTAAAAAAATATCAAGCCAGTCTGCAAGTTAATAAGAACAATAGCTCATGCGATTTCTTTTGATATCAGAGTACTTACATACTCGTACTAAGATCCCAGAGCTGTCAGACATAACTTATTTTCACATGGATGAAACCTTAGGTTCTCAGTAGTGTCTCATGTGCTTTGAATACCTGTGTGCTTGTGGAGCTCTTCCTTGGAGCCTCTGGGCAGGTACCAGGTGCAGGTACCATTAAAATAGGTTATGTCAGACAAATCTGGGATCTTGGTCTGTTAAGTACAACCAGACAATTCCACCTGCTACAACTATGCTCCCCTCTTTTTTATGTTTAATGTTTTTGACTTGGATGCTAAGTCCTTTGAGTTCTCGTATGAATCAGTTACTTTGTTTACCATTAGAATACAGATGTAACAAATTCTAATGTTTTTATAGTATTTGGCAGCAAACATATCGAGTCAGCCTTCTCGGCAAACTTCGCTGAGGTAGTCAACATTACAATAAAATACTCAGCTCCATTTTACCAAGACCGCGCATGTTTCAATGATTCCATATTTTGTCCAGTTTTGCAATAATTTCAGATACAAAAATACTTCAATTTTACATCATAATATCCACTAGGAATTAATTTGCGAATAATTAAATAACCCACTGAACTTCACACGAAAAAATCCCGCCAAAAACTGTTAAGCTCCCTCTTTGTAATATTAGAACCGATTACGCCATAATAACAATGATACCAGTAAAATTTACACAGCTAAAATGACATGAACATCACAAATTGAGGTCAGATACCGCGGCACGGACGTGTAACGTGCAGGATTAGCAACCGCAGTGTACACGGGATGCGGACGTCCTATCAGCCGAGAAATTGCACCCTCCTCACCTAACTGGCACAAAAGAGATAGGTACAGAAGTCAATATACATACAAAGCGCGCTCGAGCAACGCACACATAGACACCGCTCACGGATACGACATCTCAGTCTGGTTGAGACCAGTGTGAGCACGAGTGCCATCCGCTTGAGATACGCGTCTGTGATTTTTTTTGTGTAAAAAAAGTTACTATTTAAACTGTTCAGTACATGGTTGTTTAAATTCACCATTTTAGAGAGGTCAGCATGTATTTGCTTATATTTTGATGGTTAGTTTTAACGTAACAGAGAACATTTAGGTTGGTAGGTACTCGTAAGTGCCCCAACCCCCTACCCCGCGCCGAAAAAACGAACATAACTTTGTGGCCATGTAATATAGGTATTATTTTTATAATTTATAGGTATTTATTGTAGTATAAGCTGTGTAAACCTTGTGTTCAATAATATAATTATAAACAGCTAAGATAGGAACCGGTTGCCATTGCAGCCGCCAGGCGCGCGCGGTAGAGCGGCGGAAACCCTAGCGCGACCGCCGAGCGTAAAAATGAAAAGTATGAAAAGTGAAGTACATACATGAGATTAACTTCTGTACCTATCTATTTTGTGTAACCGGGCTATACTTATGTAAATATATTGTGTGGCGAGAACAGATATATGAATGAAAAGGGGATTTGCGCAGGGTTGAGTAAAATGCAGTTGCTCTTGAATGAGAAAATTGAAGCTTCATTTCAATTCCTAGTTATTGAAGAAAATGATTGGATTTATTCAATGGATACTGCTCATCTTGCTGTGCAAAGAGCCGTGATTTTATTTTTATTTTCCGCATCAGTGGCTGCAACCCTAGGGGCCATACGTGCCTCCAGTCTTTTTGAAAGTAAAGAGTATTAATTATTATGAATGTATGAAGTTCAAATATGAACAACAAAGTTCATTTACGTATGTTTAAGTTTAGCATTTGTAAACATCTAAACATATTATAGTTTAATAGGTATATATACGGACTGAATATATTGTTATGTACAATCGGATAAAAAAAAGAACACACTAGGCATTATACAATTTATCCACATCAGTGTCAATGGAAAAAGTGCCCTAGAATGCTGGCAGTATTGTCACGTTGGATAACAGTGCTGATTGACCGAAGAATATCCTAAAAATTCGTAGCGGTACCCGAGGTTACGAACACGCCTCCGATTCTTTTGTTCTGACGTCATCTCAACGCTCAGTCATGTGCTCAGAACAAATGAATAGGAGGCGTGGCCGACTCGAGGCCATCAACGAAAAGAGAATCGAAACGAAACGGTTGTAACTTGGCTAGGGGGGCTGACAGCATAACGTTTTGTAGAAATCGTACGTTTCTCAGCTCAATGTGATAAGAACTCTGATTATTTTGGCGATAACCATTGCATTGTCTTAAAATCAAAAGTTCGACTAATCCTTTTTTAGCCTCCAGTCATTTTAATTAGTTCGAGGTGGCTTGAAAAATATTAACTGTATAAAACAAGAGGAATTTGCCCTGGTGTGGAAAGGTATATTAAAAAAAAAACTTTCTTAATGCATTTAAATCAGAAGTACCAACGAAAATAACAGAATTGTGAACTCCAGTAAAGAAAGTATAATGTCTATTCTATTTTTTTAATTCATTAAAATCAGGGTGCACCTAGCCTATGAATACTTTACTCATAAGCTAGCTAAACATAAGCTCAAAGCGTTCTGCTTTGAGCTTTTGTTTACTTTGAGCTTTGGTAGTCCATTGTTTGCTAAAAAAAGAAAAAAAAACCATTTCAGTGCAAAATTAATCATTTAAATATTCTTCTTCTTAGCGTATCGATGGCAAAACTGCTTAAATTCCTTGCCTGGCCCAGTAATAGGCCACCGCAATACCGTCCACCAATGCTGTCATTAGGTATCTACGTGAACAGGTAACAGGGCACGTGATGCAGGATGGGAGGTGGGACATGGTCTGCGGAGAGACGCACAAACTATGAAGATAGGAACCGTCTGAACCCCCATCTGGGAAGATTGTCTTCGCTGCGCCCAACTTGGGTGCGGAGTCTGTTTAGAGTTTTCCAGGTTGGCCATGCTTGCAAGAACCCCTCTGTAGGATTCCTCCAATAAAACACCAACATTCTCTATCTTGGGCTGTTTGCATCTAGCTAGAACCGGCCGTTTTTTAAAAGTTGTCCGCCCATCTTGTATGAGGTTTTCTTATGTGTCGTTTTCCACTTGGGCCTCTCCATCGGGTCGCCCTTATGGTCAATCGCTTGTCTGATATTTTTGCTATAAGCGCCTCCCATTTCCATTTCTGTTTTTCATCATAGTCTAAGGCATCGGTGGGTTTGGCTTTAGATACCTAAATATACTCTACATATTCTGACTTCTAGTCATAACAAAAGACAAAAGGTGATTCAAACGAGTTTTTTTCATTTTCCTCTAGCAATCTGAACCTGTTAGCGCTCGTATTTTTACGACACAATTAGGAAATTCCGTTAGCAAAAGGTCATTTTAACCAATGAAGCGAACATTTAAATTTGAACGTTTCTATAGATGCAAGTTGTTTAGCAGATTTTTATTTTTCGTATCCGGTGCTCGGGTGATTTTCGGATAGATAAATAATTTATGTATTAGTAATAAGTTCATTTAAAAAAAAAAATATATGTACACACTATAATGATTACAAATCTTTTACGATTGGGACTATGGCATTTTTTTCTTTTGAATTCGCATGCTTTGTGCATTTCGTTATATGAAATTCATGAAGTTTATGTATTTAGGCAATTTAGAAAGTACTAAAGTACTTCACTCGATAAATCCCGCCAAAAACTTTGAGACTATGTTTAATATTTGTTAACGTACAATTAATTTGAAGTACGAGATTAGGTCACAGATTATGGTAGTCAAAATAATATTGATACATTTACAGAGAGTACATGCAAAATGGGTGCCCTAAATTCACAAGACGGGGTTGCGGTAGACCACGAGAGATAATGGCGGAAAAAAATTGCTTTATGTTTCCTTAGGTGTGGGCAAGAAGTGACTCTGAGTTGAGAACAATGGAAGGGATTGAGAGAGGGCTATGCCCAGCAGTAGGACAGTACATGCCAGATATTTTTATTTTCTTTTTTTTTTTTATTGATAGGCTCGATATCATTATAATAACACAAACACACAAATTTACTTCTCTACTACACTTCTAGTTATATAATGTTTTTACTGTCTGTCAATTAGCAAGAAAACTATCCGAACACTGCCGACAAACTGTACTACAGTTTTGCAGAAGATATGTGAAAATATTTATGTAAATTTTCTTGAATAAACTATTTAAAAAAAAAACATAAGCACAATACTCAATTGTCTCTATGAGTATATATTTTAACACCATAATTTTCACATCATGTAGAGTATATGTTTACATCAATTTGAAATATATTACAATAGCGCTTACTTACTTTGAAATGGATATTATGTCAGATACAATTACAATATCGAAACTGTAATAGCCAATTAAGCCAATGGTAGTTAATTAATTAATGAATAATGCATTGCACCAATCATTTTAAATTAGTGACATTAAGGTTCAATATACATATATATCTACGGCTTTATTTTTGGATCAATTGGAACATTAAAATGCATAAAATGTTAATTTAAATACTTAATTGCACAATATAATTATTTTCAGAGTAATTGTATGGTATAATATCAAGCTTCTATTCGGCTTTGTCGATGAAACCCTCACCAGGGTTTCGGGAATACGATGAATGCGAGACGCGCAAGGTTTTTATGGAGACTCAAGCAATCAGAACCACTAACCACAGACCAACAGGCCAGTCTCAATATAATATTTATACACTTTCACGGGAGTGGAGCCAGTGGTAAAAGCTAGTACCTGAATAAACCATTTTCAAAGAGACAAAACTGTATTTCTTTGCGAGTATAAATCGTAAAGGCGTCGAAGTGTTTGTTTGTTATTGCTATCATAAATAAAGCGCTTCAACTAATGATATAAAGGATTCTTTATTTCCTCCTCTTTGTCGTCTATTAAAGTTTCTTCTATGGCAGATGTTTACTTTATTTATGTAATGCTTTAAATTATCTGCCAAACTAAGTTTGGTTTTAGGGTTCCGTACCTAAAAAGGAAAAAACGGAACCCTTATAGGATCACTTTGTTGTCAGTCCGGCTGTCTGTTTGTCTGTCAAGACCCTTTATCTCGAGAACGTGAGGAGGTATCGAGTTGAAAATTAAAATCATATACTCAAGTCTGCGGTCCCTTGAAACTGTGAAAATAATCAAACTTCTAAATTAATGAAATAAAAGAAACGGCCGTTTATGTCGCAAAATGTGTATTTCGACACTCAGGGAATCAAAATTCATAGGGTACTTCCCGTTGACCTAGAATTCTGAAATTTGGCATGAAGCAAAGTCTCATAACACACAACTCTGAACTTTATATTTTATTTTTGAGTAGGGTAATCATCTAATGACCTCTTTCGCTCTAAGGTGGAGCAGGACGGCGTGTCAGGGCTTCTCAGACATTTACGGATTGCAACAAAACCTGTGTCCTTTAGTTGCTCTTTACGTTCTAGGGGAATCAAGCCAAGCCAGCCAAGTTACAGCCGTTTCGTTTCGATTCTCTTTTCGTTGATCGCCTCGAGTCGGCCACGCCTCCTATTCCTTTGTTCTGACGTCATCTCAACGCTCCAGTCACGTGTTCAGAACAAAAGAACAGGAGGCGTGGCCGACTCGAGGCGATCAACGAAAACAGAATCGAAACGAAACGGCTGTAACTTGGCTGGCTTGGCTTGATTACCCTAGAACGTAAAGAGCAACTATTGATTGATTGAATTTGGCTAGGGGGGCTGATCGGTCATACTCTTGTCTGAGGTCGTTTCAGAATTGTAAAATGCGTAGCAAGCGTCTCGTGTGACGAATATAAAAGGATAACGTGAGGATAATCAGGCTTTGACTTGCGTTTGATTTGGAAGATAGGGTTTATTGAATGTATTGTCATGCGAAGTAAATTTTATTATCATACTGAAATTTTCTTTTGAGGTATTATTAATCTCTTTGCTGGAGTGAATTGTTAAAATATATTTCTAATCATTCCCTTATAAAGTCCCACTTAAAAAAAAACGAACCACATGGTCTCCGAAATTCATATGCATCTATCAAGATGAATGGAAGACGTAGCGTTAGAAGGGCTGCCGCAAGCTGGATCGATGCTGGTGAGGGTCGCAGTAATCTGATGGATATGAGATGCATTGTGCATAGATGACCGGACGTTGTGGCGATGCTTGAGGAAGCCTATATATACCCTATTCGGGGAGCCGTGAGATAAAAGATAAACAAACCATTTATAATACTACTGAATTATAAACCACAGATACTGCAAACATTTTACATAAAAACGTGACGTTTTGTGATCGGCCCTCTGACCCTCTTTTTCACTATCGATCAACTTGTTGATTAGAGATATTTTCGTTGAATTCTTGTTATTCGCCGAAAAAAAGCGTGCATAGAAAACGCCAATGCATTCAACAGAAAAGGAAACTGTTATTAATGTATTCAAACACGTCGAAGAAACTTGGTCGATGGTACTTACATTGTTTTCTTTGTTTACATTTTGTCTCAAGCCCAGGTGAATAGGGTATAGGCCCAGCAGCTAACGTCATTCAGCTAAAATGATAATGATGATAGAATTTTTATAAATCATTTTTATTTTTAAATATTTCTTAAAATAGTTTTTAGTGCATCGAAGATTTTTGCGGAGGCTAACACCGATTGCTTTATGGCCATAGTGCGCAAGAGAGTGGCCTGCCTGGTGCGTCGTGTGCGGGGCAGCTCCAACGGCCTTCTAAACACCATAACAGAAAGGGTTGAGTGTTCTATTGTGGGGCACTGGAATAAGGTACACAGTTCGGGTGGTGTCCTTTTTGATATTAATTAAATGATTGACTGTTTAGATTTCTATATAAATAGAAATCTAAACAGTCAATCATTATGTACTCGTACTAGCATAGTTTTCAGTTTTCTTTATACTTTTATATGGAATTATGTTCTGATTTAAATTATTAAATAAAAAAAAAATATATTTAAAAATAAAAAAATGTGCCTAAAAATAAGAATCTAATATTAAGTTCGGACTTGATAACTTCGTAGAAAAGTCTACGAGGTGAGTCTACGGGCTACGGTTTGGCAAACAAAAATCAAAAGACTCAAAAGAATTTACATAAGTTAAGCCCTGATGTAAACGTACTTTTCTTACTACTCTTTTACGTGACACAAAACAATGCAATACATTTGGCAGCAGCCTGTCATACACCATTACACTACACGGTTCCTCAGCTAAGTTTGGCACTAAACCAAAGACAATGCTAAGTAGCGACGTTGCTAGGAATATTCTGACGTAAACTGGTAACGTATGGTAATGTTATGGAGGAAGTTTTATACTTACTAACTAGAGCACTATACTTAAGCACTATAGTTAGAGACAATAACTTTTAACAGGTAAAATTGGGTGGATTTTTAGGCAATAATTTACTAAGTTCAATAAAATGGAATGTCTGGTTTTTGCAAAAAATATAATAATAAAAAATAATAATATTCTTTAATAATAATTAATTAATTATAATTAATTAATATATTATCTTCATTATTTTTTTTTATTATTGAAAAACCCGCTGTTAGGCATGCAAGTTACTGTTATCCGCACCAGTGCGGAAAAGTGCACGAGCAGGGTGAGCTCGTGCACTTTTCCGCACTTCACACACACGCAACAATTTCAACATCAGGCTTAGGTGCCAAGCGACACCCGAGATCCGCCGGTCAACCCTCGTTTATTTAAGTCTTTGTAAGAGTATTGAAAAATGTCGTTTGAAACACGTAGAAATTGGTCACTGCAGCACTCGGCTCCATAACAACTTCGCTTGCGGCTCGGGCAAATTCCGCCTCGGTGGCTATGACAAACTTTCTCCACTTGTATCAAAATGTATCTACTATTTCTTGACTTGATAATGCGCCCATACAATAAAAACAAAAATTAACAAAAAATGTTGACTTTAGTGCCATCTAGCGGGAATATTGCCGCATCCGGGTTTGTAGCTTTCACCTTATAGTCTGAATTTTTCTATGATTCACAGTCTCGCGCTTGACCAATATCTCAACTGATGAACTAATGATGACTGTGTATGGAAAGTTCATTTCATTTTTTGGAAAAAAAAGACTATTTCTACCTAGAAATGGACTTTTTTACGTGGGAAATCATCAAATGACTTCTCCTTCTCAGGGTAGAGCAAGAGTGAGTGTTACACTTGGCTGACTAAAACCCACAGTACTTCTTCAGTTGCCCTTTGCGAGTGGCACGGTAACTCTTTCGTCCAATTATCAGTTCTATTGCGTATTCCACGCATTAAAATAAATACTTGTAAGAAAAGGACATTTGCGGGGGTTACGCGTGCGGAGCAATCCCGCATGCGTGATGAAATCTGCACGATATTAAAAACACCCTAACTGGC
This sequence comes from Mythimna pallens, assembly GCA_961205895.1. NCBI lineage: Eukaryota > Metazoa > Arthropoda > Insecta > Lepidoptera > Noctuidae > Mythimna > Mythimna pallens. The sequence goes on from OY540825.1 coordinate 3,571,541, forward strand.
CCCGAGGTAAAAACAGTATCTTGAATATGAGTACCATTTTCTGTTACGTCTTTATGAGAGACACTTCAGCAAGCATCGATATATAAATATGTACTACGCACTAGATTGCGCGTGCCGAACACTCACTTCAATCGACTCAGGTGTAGTGTAATCCATACACCTTGAACATTACACTGTGTTGAACGAAACGCGTAAGTGCTAAGAAATTCATGGCGCTTAAGACATTTTGATCGCGAAAAACTATCCTCTAAAAGCTGTCTTAGCGTTGTATGTTTTAATAGCCAATATAGCGCCGCAGCGAACTTTTGTTTTAACTTTTCAGTATTTTGACAAATATTTTCCATGAATGTGCTTGTCTATATCTAGAATATAAGTCGATGTCCGCAAGTAAAATAAGGACATGAGTTCCAAAATCAATTTTCTTTCAGCCATTTCAAAACCAATACAAAAAAAAATTAAAAACAGACCGATCATCACTTTTAACTACGTGACTTTACTTTTCATCAAAGTATCTCCATTTTACATAAAAATAGGCCCTCCAAACAAATCGTAAAAATAAAACCAGAGTCAAAAGTTAGTATAGCACTAGTATCCACACAATGGCCCAGCCATCCATCATTGTTTATGTATTTTATAGCTCTTAGGCCTGACGCGGTTTAAGTTTTACGGTTTGGAAGTAGTTCGGTTCCGTATACATAATATATTGTCACACACAACCTTTTAGTTCTAAAAAGGTTGAGATTGTGCTCTCTTTATAATGTACTAGCTTTTGCCCGCGGCTTCGCCCGCGTACATAAAATAAAGTCTATGTCACTCAAGAATAAAGCAGCTTTCTATCGGTGAAAAAAATTTTGCAGTCGGACCAGCCCCCAAGCCAAGTTACAACCGTTTCGTTTCGATTATCTCTTTGTCGATCGCCTCGAGTAGGCAACGCCTCCGTTTCCTTTATTTTGACGTCATCTCAATGCTCAGTCACGTGTTCAAAACAAACGAATAGGAGGCGTGGCCGACTCGAGGCGATCAACGAAAAGAGAATCGAAACGAAACGGTTGTAACTTGGCTAGGGGGTAGGACTTTCAGAGATTACCTCCTATAAACCAAAAAAACATAAAAACAAAAACACAAACTTTACCTCGAATCCTTACAATATTAGTGTAGATAAAAGGTAAAGGTCTTGATTCAATCACAGACTCGTCGAGGGGTCCAGCAGGGTCGAAGCCTGGGGCCACGGGTAGTGTGAAAGTGAAACCCGGGGCTTAAGGGGGAAAATCATCCAATGACATCTCCCGCCCTCGGGCGGGAAAGGAGGGCGTGTCAGAGTTTTACTGACTAAAACCCACTCCTGTTCCTACTTTGCCTTTGTTCCAGGGCCCCGAGGTTCTCTTTCGCATCACCCATGGCCCCAGTAAGCTTTGACCCTGCCGGGCCCCTACGGTTGCTGACATCTTTATGAGGCACGCGTGGAACACTACGCGCCGTCGACGACTTGGGCTCGATCCGAACCGCTACCGGATGGTCGGACGGCAAGCTACCTATTGCTTGAACCGTGGCCCTGGAATGCAAACCACAACTGAAGGAACACGGGTGGGTTTTAGTCAGTAAAAGCCTGACACTCACTCCACCCAAAGCAGGAGACGTTTTTCGAAGATATCACACCCTGAATAAAAACCGGCCAAGTGCGAGTTGAACTCGCGCACGAAGGACGCCGTAGGGTCCGTAGCAAAACACGGCCAAAAATCACATTTGTTGTATGGGTAATTAAATATTTATTTTATTTGTTTTTATAGCAGCAACAGAAATACGTGCATGCACATATTTCAACTGCCAAGCTATCACGGTTCATGAGATACAGTCTGGTGACCAACAGATGGACAGTGAAGTCTTAGCAATAGGGCCCCGTGCTATATACTCTAGATCATTAAAAAAACAACTCAAATGTCTATATACTATTGATGATCTTTGAGGTAAATACAATGTTATACTAATTTTATGTTTTTGTATTGTTGTAATATTTAACATGTTTGTAATTTCAGATAACTACAATTTATTGTTAATGAATAAATGACTATGAATATCACCGTACGGTACCCTAAAAAGAAAGTTTTGGTGTTGTCTCGCCTCAAAGCACTGGTTTACTATTACATAATGTTTATATCTATTTCTGATTAATTTGAATCAATATTTCTCTGATGACTAAAAACTTGAAGATTTACACAATACTCAGAAAATCTGTGTACAAACATTTTTAAATAAATCATTCAGCCTTTTTTTAATTCGATTAATGTAAGTGTCTTATGTGATGAATTAATTGCTTATTCAGTGCTTTATAAATCCGTTTTTTGCTACGATATCCAATTTAATTGAAAATGTCAGGAGCTGGCTAGAATGTGGCGAAAACATGAATAAATTTAACTTTGAAGGCAGTATCTCAAATTATCATCACGTCAACCCTTTTTAGGAAAAACATCGTAAGCGACAGTTTTCATTTTTTACAGGAACGAGTTTTCTTCTTCCATAACTAAAAATTATTTCTTCTTTCGTCGCTTAAGACGTTCTTCCTGAAACGGGTCGACCTATAAATTGAAACATCTAATAGGTCTGACAGATAAAAATATATCAAGGGGTTATTATAACACAATATGTCATAAGTCACACTAAATAAATAAATAAATCACACTAAATCAACTAATTCAATTATAACAATAAATAAATCACAATAAATCAACTAATTCAATTATGACCAGTGGTGGCCGAGTGGTAACGGCCCAGACTTACGAGTTGCAGGTCGCGGTTTCAAACTCAGCCAAGAGCATTACTTTGTGTAACTTTTTCGAAGACATGTGACATTACCAACCCGCACTGGGCCCGCGTAAGAAGGCCTGAGTCCCAGCAGTGGGAGCATAATAAGGCTGAATATGCTATATATATGCTATGCTAATTCAATTATGTAGGCACATTAATCATATTGTCTACAGACAATCCTTCGGCTAATCTAAATTTAATGTACCTTGATCTAATTATGTATAAGTACCGAGCACGCAAATCTCAAGTTTCGAGATAAACCCACATAGAAATATACGCAGAAGGTCCTCTCAATCAAAGTAATCACAATTCTCACACTAGTGTTTGTGTGAGAAGTGTGATTACTTTGTTTATATATATTTGTATATTATTATTATAATAATAATATATTATTATTTATAGTATATATAGATATTTATTTATAATAAAGGTATTATTACTTATATAAGTATTTCATTTTTATATTGAACTATATATGTGCATTATTTAGTTGTATTAGTGTATGTTATTTAGTAAGATACCTCTTCAGTCTAGAACGGCTAAACGGATTTCGATTAAACTTGGTACACGGGTAGACCATGTTTTAGGATAGCATATAAAATTTTATAAGATGTTTTGGCAGCTAGTAAAGACAAAAATAAAAAGATATATTGCAACAAAGCAAAATAAAATAGAAAAAGGGGAAGAGAATGATAATAATTATAGAATTATAGATTGAAATGAGACTTCTCATTTATCTCCGTTGTAATCAAACTGATTAGATCGTTTAGAGTTTCGATGCAATGAGATAAGGTACCCTTGACAAAGCTAAACGAATTCTTACGCACCATTCTCTTCTTAATTGGAGTCGTGTGTTAGTTTAATAGAGCTAATCTCCGAAATAGTTAGACTGCTTTAAAGCATTAATTAAAGTTAGAACGTACTTTTCAAGGTAATTTTTTTGTTGGTGGGAAATCAATTAATGACTTCTCCCACTCTAGGGCGGAGCGAAAGGGCGTGTCAGACTTTTACTGACTAAAACCCACTTCTATGTTCCTTCTTTGCCTTGTGTTCCAGGACCCCGGGTTTTCCTTTCAGAAGCCAACTCATGGCTCCAGTGTCCTTATCAAGGTATGCTAAACATATGAAAAAGCATGAACAGGAACAGGGAACAGGGCCGTAAGCAGGCCTAGTTGAGTAGGACTGGCCTGTTGGTCTAGTGGTCAGTGGCCCTGATTGATATGCCAGAGGTCGGTTCGATTCTCACCCAGGACAAATGATTGTGTGTTGAGCAGGATCTTTTGTTCTGTGTCTGGGTGTAGTTTATCTATAATATGGATTGTTGGCGATCGCTGTGCTGGCGAGGCTGAGGGTGATCGACGGACGGCGACGGCGTTGGAATGCTGGGTGACGTCACGGGATCGGCATGGCAGTTTAAGTGCTCGGGCTGCGGTACCCCGAGCCCCGACAAAAAAACATCCGTTAACCTCTTGACTTAAGCATGGGAACTGTAGCAAGACCCAGTGCTTCCATCAAATAGTAAGATGTTATTCGTTCAGTTTTAAACTAACCTTTGTGTCAGTCATTGTGATTTGTATTAATATAGTTTTGTTCATGGCCCAAGTCGTTTCAATATATAGTTAAAGTATTAGTTAACAGGATGTATATATTTAGTAATATACAAGTATGTGTATTAGTGGTCGAAATATACGTTTTTTGCGACATAAACGGCCGTATCTTTTTTTTCATTAACTTAGACGTTTAATTTTTACACAGCTTCAAGGGTCCACAGACCTGAGTATATAGTTTTAATTTCAACTCGATATCTTCACACGTTCCAGAAATAAATAAATGGTCTTGACAGACAGACGGACGGACAACAAAGTGATCCTATAAGGGTAGTTACTGTTTTTTCCTTTTGAGGTACAACACTAAAAAAAAGTATATACTTACATTAAATATACCATTAACGTTTGCATCACTGCTTACCATCAGAAAAAACTGAACCCTCATAGGATCACTTTGTTATCCGTCTGTCTGTCTGTCTGTCAAGACCCTTTATCTCAGGAACACATGGAGGTATCGAGTTGAAATTATCTATTGGTCCCTTGAAGCTGTGAAAGAACCAAACTCGTAGTCGTACCGTATCTTTTTACGATAGATACGGCCGTTTATGTCGCAAAAAATATTTATTTCGACACTCTCAAAGAAATCTAAATTCTTGTTGACCCAGTATCCTGAAATTTGGCATATAGTAAGGTATTATAGCACAGTCTTACGTCACAAAAAAAAACTATTTTTCGCAATTCGGAAAAATCTTTGAGATTTCATTCGGGAATTGAACTATGTACATGGGTAACGAAACCCTCAGCGCGCGAGTCCGTTTTTGTAATTAATAAACTCAAATACCTACTACAGAACCGATTATAAAAATGGTTTCACCAGAAGAATGCTACTAAGCTGAGTGACATAGGCTATATATTTTCTATTTTCACGCAGGCGAAGATTTCTGGCAGAAACTACTCGATCTTAAAGTTAAAACAATGCTCATGCGTCATTCGTTTTTAAATTGGAATTGTCTGTGGTTTAAGTAACCTCTATTTCTTCATAATATAGGTAACGAATCGTTCAAGCAAGACGTTCATCTATTATGCAAGTGCGAATCTTTAAGATGTTTAAACAATAATCCGCAATGAAAACTCTTTGGATCGTTTAGTATTGTAAGGAAGAGGCCAATATTCTCGCGGCCGATCACCCACCAGATGGCCAGACTTCGTTAAATCTACTTCGAAGTGGCCACGAATAAAGAGCGATGAAAGTCTCGTGAAAGCCGCAACCAACCTACCAGACGATCCATGACCACGACCACTCCGCCTGGAGCATACGATGACGAGAAGAAGAACTCATCGTTCTTCTGATGCATAACTCTTTGTTGAGAAATGCTGACACGAAATTTTACAGCAGCAAGATAAGAATAGGGCTTAAGATAACACTAAAACTAATAATTAGGTTACAAAGATAACAACCAGAACCGAAATGTGTATTGTGGTCTGGCAAAACAGGCAAATTAAAATCACCTCATAATAATGATAGCCGACCGGCTCGACTGTCCTTTTATAAGGCGCTGCAGTGACTTGCATGTTACCTGCAGTTATCGATAACTGTGTGTGAAATAATTATGTAAATGTTGTTTGTTTGTTGGTGTTATGTTTTGTGTTATGTTCCGTGTTATGTGTAATTATGAGTCCTTAGTTACTTGAATAAATGAAATTATATATATATATATAATCCTATTTAGGTATATTTCTGGAGTATACTATATTTACGTATTAACTTACTATATACACCATATTTTTTTAATTAGTACATATATTTAAAGGGATCATTAGAAAAGGTCTTGTTATAGTTTAAGTAAAGTCTTATTATTTAATATTCATAAACAGCAAAGTTATTAGCGTTTGTTTATATCCCAAAATGCCACTCAATTTATGGAAATATTATACAGGCTTATTGATTATGAATGAATAAATGGCGATCAAAATGGAAAACCAACTGCGCCTAGTATTTTCTAGCAGCAAAATATGTCATGAATGATTAATTTAATTATGAATTTACCAATTATGATATTTTTTTGTGGTCAATTTTGGGATTTCATTTTTTTTACTTTATTTGTACTAATTAAAAAATAGTGGTGTATACTAAAAAATAATAATAATCAAAACCCTTAACAAATCCATACTATAATATTATAAATGGGAAAGTACTTAAATCTATCTGTCTGTTACACTTTTACGGGTAAAGATTTGATTTTGATGAAATTCGGTGCGAAGTAATCTAGTCATAGCCTACTTTTTATACTAGACTTCGATGCTTCGACTTAGCTTTTACAATAACCAACAATCACATGGACAAAGTCGCAGGTAAAAGTTAGTTAAAATTAATAAAAAACAATCTAAAAAAATCCTAAGGAAAAATGAAAACGTAGAGGAAACTAGAACCACAGTACACTTAAGTGGAATAAACGGGACGTGCATTAAGCCATTTGATAGGCCGAATATCGTAATGGTAATCCTTTACCGGCAATTGATTCTAATGACGTGCTTAGCCTATAAGCTGGCATAACATTTTAAACTAATGTCTTCCTTATTGGAGACTTGGGAATTGAGGTTAGATAAAACATCATAAAAAAAAATCAGGCAAGTACGAGTCGGACTCGCACACTGAGGGTTCCGTATAAACTTACCTATAAAAACAGTTCAGTTCCCGAAACGAAGTAAGAAAATTTCTCCGAATCGCAAAGAAAGTTTTTTTTTTGTGACGTAACTACAAATTTACAGTTTCCAGATTTTTTCCTATACTTGTGATACTACCTACAATGCTTCATGCCAAATTTCAGTATTCTAGGTCAATGGGAAAGTACCCTATGAATTTCGATGGCTTGAGAGTGTAAACGGCCGTATCTTTTTTTTTATTAACTTGGAAGTTTGATTTTTACACAGCTTCAAAGGACCGCAGACTTGAGTATATGGTTTTAATTTCAACTCGATATCTCCACGTGTTCCAGAAATAAATAAATGGTCTTGACAGGCAGACAGACAGACAGCCGAACGGACAATAAAGTGATCCTATAAGGGTTCCGTTTTTTCCTTTTGGGGTACGGAACCCTAAAAATAAATAAAAAAAAAACACAAAAAAATTTTTGATTTTAAATTAGAATGTTCGGAAAATTTATAGTTCTAGTTCTTTAAAACTTAGAACCTCTTATTGTTATTTGGATCTTGATATTAAAGTTCACTAAATTGAATAACTCGATACCTTCGAAGTAAAATATATAGAACACAAAAAATGTGTGAACCCATGGCCGTTGTAGACAAAAAACACAAAAAACAAAATTTATAAAAAATATACAACCGACTTCAATGTAAATAAAAAATATTAAAAAGTGCAAAATAACTTCAATGTCGGAAATTGGTGTTTCTGTAATAGCTTTGTCTCTTCGTTACTTTACGAAGATTAGTTGTAGACTTAACACAAAACAACAAAACGTGTTTACCTATACCTGTACCTATCGGTAATAGACTTTGATACCATTAACCGTGTGCTCCAAACCGGTTTCATTAGAAAAGCTCTGCGAAGATAGTTTTAGACCTCTAACACTGTGCAATAAAAACAGCAAATTTCTTTTTTTTCCTAAAAATAAACACTGTTTTTACTTTTTTAGCGTTGCAGCATAAGCTGCGTCATATCAGCAGGTTTCAATAATTTTGTAAGTTTGAAGACCTGAAGATGCAGTGTAAGAAGGCGCCCCACAAGGTGGACCGATGACCTCCGAAGAGCTTTGGGATTCCGCTGGATGCGAAACGCACAAGCCGGTCCATGTATGCCTCGGTGAGCTATGAGTGGACATCGTTCAGCTGAAGTCAACATACGATGAAAATAAAAATGTTAAATACATCTCTCATATATCATAAATAAAAAGATAAAATCCATAAACCTTTGTTAAGAGTTAACGTTAATACAAACGGAAAAAAAGCTTTCAAAACAATCAGTCGAACAATAAAAAACAATTAAAAGGCCAAGCTTTTAGTGAGGATCAGCGATTCAACGCACAATTATATTTGCCATAGCAAAGGCATGAAGGCACTAACGAGTTTTCCAATCTAAATTCTCAATTGATTCTACGCTACGGAGTAACAATCAAAAGGTTTGAAATAGTTCCAAAACACGTCTGCAGTACAGCATTCTTTTACTTACAGAAATATTGGCACGTGGGCATCTAGGTACTTTTTGATGTGCAGGAAAAATATCTCTCTCATAGAAAAAAATTGGACAAATTTTGAAATCTGACTTCAGTGAATAAGTTGAAATGTCAATATTATTATATACATAGATACTAACTAAACTAAATATTTATAAACACTTAAAATACAAAATACACTCAGGCGTTGAAGTCCTCCACATCGCTGTCATACGGAAATGTGCCTAGAAGACTGGCAGCATTGCCACGTTGAATGGCAATGCTAATTCTTTGGGCGAAGATCGAACCAGCCCTCTGGTCATGCCAAGTGTCGATCGATCATTGTGAAATTTCCTTGAAAAGGAAACGCGCAATCGGACCCCATGACCCAAGAGTTTCGACCCCAAACGGCTCAAAACTGTAATAATCTATTGGTAATTACAGTTTTGAGCCATTTGAAGGTCTCGGCAGCCGCATAAATTAAAATATTTTAAGCAAGCAGTTTATATGATGAACATATTATTGTAAAATAAATTAAAACCTAATATGTAGAAATATATACGGTTATTTTAGTTACAACGTTAATTTCCTTGGTAACGCAGTCGTTCAGTATTTGCAACTTGTCCTTAGAAAAGTAGAATGGCTCATGTATTTCAATATGAACTGACGGAGCTTTCAAAGCTTTCAGTGAAACTTTCAGTGAGTCAGTGTAAGCGCGGTATCCGCGCAGAATACACGCCGCGCCGCCCTTCGCTGCGCGGCAAAACGACAACAAAAAAAAACTCGTACTTTTCATAACAACAAACCGACATCATAAAAAAACCATTCTTTTATTTAAAAATATATTTGACAGTTCCATTTTGACTTTTCGAAGCGATGGTGATTTTGAATTTCGAATTTTCGTTCTTTTTTAGTGTGACGTTAACTTTTTGCTAGAGATGTGAGCGCATTGCAAATTGTAATTTTTAATTTTCGTCGATTCATTCAATGTTGTGTAGAAAACAGTGTTAGTTCATTTGTTTTTATTAGAGAAATTGTGTTATCCGAAGAGTGGTTTCGGGAGAAAAGCGGATTGAAACAGCTGACTAGCGGCCATTCTCAGTTTGTTTTGTTCGGTAAGTTAATTTGGATTTATTTTAAGAGCGAGTAATTTTCAGATTTGTTATCTAGTCGGGACACGTGACACAGTTTGGATCAAGTATCCACTCAATGTGTGATAAGATTACATGCATCGATTTGGAATTTGCTACACAGCAAGGGTAATGCCTGGAAAGACTTTATAAAATGACTGACTTTTCAGTTCAGTTTTTCGTTTAAGTTTTTCATCAAGAATTGGCAATGACTCATCAATTCTCAATTTTCAAAACGGAAAGTAGAATACCATTGTTCTAAATTTAACACTGGTTTAACAGTCATATTCTCGACTTAAACATCAACAAATATGGTTTACAAAACAAATACGTTCCAGATGAAACATTTGTAAAGCATTTTGACACAAACGTATCATTTTCTTACCATTGGCGCAGACAGAACGTGATTTATAATTGAAAATATAATTCTAGATATGTTCAATTGCTAATAAATAAATTAAAAAATATTTATATATATTACATATTACTTTTAGAAACATGATTAGGAGATCACCCTTTAAGCAAAAAGATGCTTCCACTTAAAGTTATACAGTTTATGCAATTTAGTTCATTAAACCCCGTTCGCTTGCTCATTGTCTTTCTATTGTGTCTCTAATTACGGTACTCAAAAGGTTTAAATCTAAAGACTAGAAATGAACAAAAATATAAAAGTAACACAAAAAACGAAGCACACTTGTGTGATGAATGCGAGTGAGTAAGTATGTGATCGTCACCAACTTAGTAGGTATCAACTTTAGAGTTTTATATTTTAAGTTGATTTTCAATTGTCCGTTTATGTTTAAAAAGGCACTAATAAAAAAGAGTGTGTTGCATTGGAATTACGACTTTGTATTTTATGGTATTGAGTTCCTTGTCCCAAATTTGATAATTATGATGTAGTTATAAATACATTTATTTAGAAGGGGTTAGGTTATTTAAGGGTTCCAAACCATCTAAATCAAAATACCATTACCGCATTTAATTTAATTCTGAGGATCTGAAGTGTTTTGGGGTCCAATATAGTTTGGTGAAGCGTAAAGGATAATGTCCATTGACATGGGATGAATGAAGATTTCGTGACGAGAAATAATGAAGATATCCAAAAGTTGACCGACTTGATTGTTTTCCAATACTGGCCAGTCGATTGTGAGTGATTGTTTTTGATTTTTTCAGCGAATTTACTTATATTTTAAGTTGAGATCTAATGATATTATATCTACCAAGAACTAATTAATATACGTCATATAGAAGTACTTAGGTACTTTTATTAAATTTTATTACATACTTTGTTTTTGTTTTAGATATAATTTTATAACCAATAAATACTTCTGCCAAACTGCTTATCAGTTTGTTGGGAGGTATTTATCCGTGTTATTAAATTATATTTTCATTAAATAAAAAAACTTTGTTTCAGACCGTGGTCCATATTATGTTAGTAATCACACACCTTAAAAACTATGTTAATAAAAGATAACAGAGAGATGTTAATTGTATTTAAATATCTTTTGCGTACACCTGACACACCTTGTACATGTACGTATACATGCACCCAGTGTGCCAACGTGGCGCAACACGGCTTATCACTAATGACCATCATTATAATCATTGTCAATACACATAATTATTCAATAATTTTAATAAATATTTTTAAAGCAATTTATAAATCAAAGGCTGACACAGGCTGGTAGAGAATGTCTTGTGTAGAAGTATCGCAAAAATATGAAAACTCGTCTATGATTGATAGTTATTTCAACTGGTATTTTCTCATATCGAAGGAGGTCGCGTCTACTATTGCTCTTATTGCCTTCTAGACTGGCAAAATAATTATACTTTTTTTGGTTTTTTGGCGGGATTTCTTCGAGTGAAGTTCACTGATTGTAATTATTTACTAATTGATTCCTAGTAGATATTGTGTGTAAAATTGGTGTAGTTTTGTATCTGAAGTGTCTGCACAACTAGACAACATGTGGAATCATTGAAATAGGCTCAATTTTGGTAAAATGGAGCTGAGTATTTTATTGTAGTGTTGACTAGGTACCTCAGCGAAGTTTGCCGAGAAGGTTGACTTAATACATTTGCTGCCAAATACTATAAAAAAACATTAGAATGTGTACATCAATATTCTAATGGTAAACAAATTAACAATTCATACGAAGATATGGCGCAAAGGACTTAGTACCCATGCCAAAAATATTAACAAAAAAAAAGATAATTTTTAAAGTTTATGCAAATGTAGTGTTTGAATTTGTGTACACGAAGTTTTTTTTTTCTAAAGTCAGTCGAGTTAGAATCACAGAGTACTTTGTAATAGTTAGAATGGTTGTCCAAGCCACCACACGGATTTAAATAATTATCGAAAATAATAATAGTGTTTATAGTTCCTGGTAACCATAAGACGAAAAACCATAAGATAAGATAAGATCATTTATCATTTATAAGATATTTATGTTTTTGTATAAACATGTGTATGTTAAGATGGAGATAAAGTCAATACAGTTCAGTTCATAGCCTTATTGTCTTTGTTTTTCATATATCGCAATAGTGTTTCACTAACCGTGAGTACAGGGATTATCATCGGTTGTTACCACGTTCCATTAAAAGTGCCTCTGCGAGTTGGCTTCGGCTACTCGTATGCCTTCCAAAGGTCCAGGACCTCAGGGTTCTGAGAAATACAAACAATAAAAACGATTCTATCAAAAGTATCAAAAGGGCCTTTGCGAGTTGATTTCCGTTCCTCCTCGGCCTTTCAAAGGTCCATGTCCAAGTTAAAAAAATAATTAAATAAATACATTTTTTTAGGAAAATACACGATTACACCATTACACATTACTACACTGGTCTCCACACTAGGATTACCTGTGTCGTAAAGACTAGTCACTTTCATCATGGATAAAAAAAATACAATATAAAACATAGATTATGTAGAACATAGGATAAGATACATATTATGGTCCCGTTTTATTTGAGGTCGGCGCAACGCGATTTTTTCTTCCATTCTGTCCTGTCACTCGTCACGCTATCACTAACTCCCTCTCCTTTCATATCACTTCTCACACAATCCATCCATCTTTAAATTCATCTTTTCTTTGGTCTCCCTCTCCATAAGCTTATTTTTATGTACATCAGCCATCACGTTTATGTAAAAGAGTACTATCATTACATGACTATCCTCTAACTAAAACGCGTCCACAGCTACAGAAACTAATGAGTATAATTTGTATTCGTCCTGTATCCTGACACAAACAATGCCTTTTTCATTAACTTTTACTATTGTAGTCTGTGTGCCAGTTTTACGTACACTGTATTTTTCTGTCCTTGTATTGTTTGGTAAATAAACTCTATAGGTACTGTGAGATTTTTTACCACAAAGGAACGTAAAGTCAAGTCTTCATCTCTCAGCCGCTGGGATCCCGATCCCGTTTTCTGGCCACCGTAGGCGCGGGCTTGCGGACGGCTAGCAATAGGTAGCCCCCCGTCCGATCGTCCGGTAACCGTCCGGACCAAGCCCAAGTCGTCGACGGCGCGTACTGTTTCACGCGCGCCTTAAGGAGATGTCAGCAAAGCCTAATGGGGCCAAGGGTCTTCTGAAAGGAAGATTCGGCCCTGGTATGAAAGGCAACGAAGGAACAGAAGTGAGTTTTTAGTCAGTAAAAGTCTGACACAAAAGAGCGCGGGATGTCATTGGATGATTTTAAGACCGAAAAAAAAAGTCTTCATCTGAACACATAATCGCACTGTCCATATCGACTTGATCAATATTCAAACGATTCACGAGTTCATATAAACACATCTCCACGTACCTATACACATGTCCATAAACCCTAATGCACAAATCATGGGTAAATAGAAGTTTTTGATGATGGGAGGTCTGGAGTTAGTAAGATAAAGACTTAATGCGATGCCACAACACTGCCTTACGGCATCGCAACGACAAAACGATGTCGCACCGTTGTACGATGAGACAACGCAACGCAAAAATTTCTTCGCATACGGCGTCGCACGAAATAACACTATCAGTTTTTAGTGAAACATGGACTGCACCAGACTAACTATGGACTAACTAGAAGGTCGCGCGTCTTCGCATCGCAAATTTGTACGAGGCGACGTCGCAACGCAGTGTTGTGGCCTCTCCCTTAGGCCTAGTTTCTAGTAGCTCCAAATCTTCCACAAATTACAAATACATTTATTTAATTGCTACCGTTCTGCTGCCAAATAACATACTGGATATTTAAGAGGAAGGTCATAATAGGATTTAGTCACAGTCTTCCTGCTCTTGTCCCGTTTTATTTGGGTACAGTGCAACACGTTTTTTGCATTGTGTCCTGTCACTCGTCACGCCATCACTAACTCCCTTTTCTTTCATATCGCTTCTCATATCCATTTTTTCTTTGGCCTCTCTTTCCCTCTCTATTTCTCTATCCACATGTATACTCATTACTCTTTTGGTAACATTCGTTTCATCCCTCCTCTTCACATCGCTTTACCAAGAAAAACGATTCCCTTTCAATTTTCAGTCACTGGCGTATAATGGAATTTAGTGCTTACAACAAATTTTAAATTAATCATAATTACCTAATCTATCCTTTGGTCAAAGATTCTGAACTTTATTATCTTAGAAGTGGTTTGGGGAGGCTCTTAAACCTACTTCACTGAAAAAAATCTCTCAAGTTCCATAAGATTGAGTAGGGTTATTAAGAAAATTGTCCCGGGATGGTATCGAAGTATCTCGCCAGCTGGTGCTTTGTATATACGGATAAAAAGTTCGCTTTTTAATGGATAATATTTCACGAAAAAATATGAATCAAGTTTTTTGATAAAACTGTTTTTTATCGAAACTAATTGCTAAGTCATCTTTGTGTCGACCAAAAAGAGGAGGGTGGGCAGTGGTGGCCAAGTGGTAATGGTCCCAACTTGCAAGTTTTAAGTCGCGGGTTCAAGCCCGGTTAGGCGCATTACTTTGTGTTATTTATTTTATCACTACTGCTCTCAAAACGATGATTTTTAAGTTCCATGTGCCTACTAAGCAGCAATTTTTATTGGCATTACTTTTGCGACCAGCACAACACTTCCAAAGATTAGGTAAAGCTAACGCCTTAAACACTCTTCACTACTCACTTCATAATAGTCTTTGCTTCACTACAGTCACAATCAGCCAAATATAGTTATAACAAAAAAAAACTCTATATCACCCGCACCACTTATATTTTGTATGCACATTATTTCTAGTTTTTTACTTAAAATTGTTTTATTTGAACTGTTATTTATTTTTGTTTTTTTTTTTCTCATTTTGACAGCCGGCCAATACCACAGACTATAGCCTACATCTGCGCCCGCGCGTTTCATTCGTTTGTCTGCTATAGATAAATGTATAACGGAGCATCGGGCGTATAATTGGTTAAATAGTGCTTTTATTTTACACTTTTTTATAGTTTAATTTATTTGTTTATATGTTTAGTATATTTTATTTTATTTCTTTTATCTATGTTATTGTCTTATTTGTCTCTGTGTTCCGTGAGTGTGTCCGTGGCATCACCAGGCCCTATCAGAATACCAGCGCTGCGTTATTTATACTTTTTAATTAAATACCGCAGCATATGCTGAGATAGGAGCCTTTTTGGCCTCGCACAGGTCTTTTAATTTTCTTTTAAAATGTCAGCCCCCCTTAGCCAAGTTACAACCTTTTCGTTGATCGCCTCGAGCCGGCCACGCCTCCTATTCCTTCGTTCTGACCACGTGACCGAGCGTTGGGATGACGTTTTTTATCTAATTTAATTTGTCTGCACTAATATTGTAAAGAGGTAAATTTTGTTCTTTTGTTTGTAGGAGGTAATCTCTGAAAGTACTGGTCTTATTGCAAAAAATTTCGATAGAAAGGTGCTTTATTCCTGAATGACATAGGCTATATTTTAAAAACGCGGGCGAAGCTGCGGGCAAAAGCTAGTATCCAATATTAATTAATATCAAATTGTACAAGCTGTGTAGGCATACCTGTAATTGACATATTATTTACATATAATTAAACTACTATACAACTAAACCTTGGTCGCTATAAGCTGCAGACCGCAAACGCATTGACGCCTTTAACATGTGATGATGCTGGAGAAGGATGCTCCATATCCCTTGAACAGCATTTCGGACCAACGTATCCATTTTGCAAGAACTCAAAATCTCCTCACGGCTGTCGCCTGAGTGTTCACTAGGTTCTGTAATACTTCGGTCACATTGCTAGGAAAGACGGTGGCAACCGTGAAGAGCTTATTGTGAAAAGTAAAGTGGATGGGAAAAGTCTACGTTGGCGCAGCCCAATACGTTGGTCCGTCCAGATCTGCACCGCTCTTGACTCTACGATATACAATGTCCTTTACACCGCCAGAGACAGAAACAGATGGAGGAATATTATTCAAGAAAAAGTGATGGTCATGACCCTCAGCATTGAGGAATCGACACATGGATGAGGACAACTAAACCTAAATGTAAAATATCTTGTAAATGTGTCGTTGATGTTCTTATATTGAAAAGTTTGTTTATTTGGTGGTACGTGATAATCTCAGGAAATACTGACTCTATTGGTAAAAATATTATATTACTGTTAAGTCCATTTATTGAGGAAGGCAATAACACATCATGCTATGACCCGTATGATTGGAGCAGTAACTAAAGACACGAATGAAACCGCAGGGAACAGCTAGTTAAAAAATAATACCAACCACAAACCCAAAACACTTTCTCCTAAAAACAAAAGAACTAACAAGCTGAACAAAAACACCACAGATTATATATTTAAATAAACTTTCAATTACTGCGTCCAAAAAGGTTCAAAGCAAATAATATAATAAAGAGGTCCTAGCATCGTTAAACTGAAAGGCTCAATTAAAAGGGTTGGAATCCCTTCGAGTCGTTATTTTTGCTCGAGTTATGGCAACACCGATGACGTATCTGACCATTAGACTCTTTGAATAGAATAGAATCAACTTTATTGTACACTGTAAAGCGGTAGATAGCGTTGTACTGTTGCTTGAACTAAAGTTACAGATCCCACCCAAGCGCACAAAACCCTAAGCTGAGGTCAGCCGTACTCTTTGTTTTCTGATAGCTATACAACCTATCTTTAAGTCAAAAGTGAATAGTTTAAATCTAGACAAACTTACTCTTCAACCACATCATGCTTTCTATCAGGTGATATAGTAATCAAACCGCGAGCCTGACGATAAAAATAAAAAGTTGCCCCGTCTGCAAGCTACTATGCTCTAACCTAAACGATGTATAAATATTGACCATCGACTTATATTATATATCGATGATATTGAATATGTCTGCCGCAAGTAACTGACGTCATTCATCTTACTGGTTGTGCGTAAAAGGGGTAGTTTTAGTAGTTATTTTGTTCGAAGAAAAATCGAGTTTACCAGACGTGTAATTTAAAAAATTGTAGAGCTTAAATTAGTTATTAGGTGCAATGAACATTAAGGTAGCGCTTTTTTATTTTATTTTAAGAGATTCTGAGATTATATTGAGTCTCTGATCAGTAGATTTTCTGTGAAATCACATTTAAGTTACGTTGAATGGTGGACGAATATAATTCCGATAATAATATTACTAGCTTCTGCTCCGTGGCTTCAACTGAAAGAAAATTACCCCAAGGGACCATTTTTTTTAAGGTAGGGAATTATCCAATGGTATCTCTCGCTCTAGGGTGAAGCGTGAGGTAGTGCCAGATTTTTACTGACTAAAATCCGGTTGCACTTAGCGTTTCAGGGCCACGGAAGCTTTTTCGAACAATCTCGCAAGCCTTTTTTTTTTTATAACTACCTTGTCCCTCGTCCCTCGTTTGGCACTGCATGTGCAACAAAAGTATGCTAATTATCAGTCTGTCATCAATTTAAAAGTCCTCTTAAGATGGTCCTTTTTTACTTGCCTATCGTCAACATCGAGCATGGTTTAAAAGCTTATTACTTGATCTAACGCAATCCAGTACGATGTTTTTTTTTTTTTTTTGTGACGGAAAGGCAACACTAATAAAGAGAGATAACTCCTGAAAACTTGGTTAGCGTTCGGTAATTCCGTGATTTACTCGAATATTTTACAAAACTTGTTCTAGGAAATACGTGTTTTTTTTTAAATTCTAGTAAGTTTTTGAAAAAAATTGTCGTCATTCAGAATCTTGATTAAATTTGCAAGGCTTCTGTTGTTATACTTTTTTGACTTTTTGAATTTTTGAGTAAATTATGAAGTGTCAAAGTTCATGCAAAATAGCAGATTTTTAGAGGTCTTTACTAGATTAGTTTTACACAAATTTATAAATTGATTTCAATAGAAGCTTAGATAATATCCACAAAATACTGTGTTTCCAAAACATTTAATGAAAAATGTGTAATAACGTCATAATCGCGTAAGAGCAGTTGTATGAAAAACAGTGAAAATGTATGTCGAGTTGGTGTCCCTTAAAGGGTTAAAGATGGTATAAGATAGACACAAAGACTGATAACCAAATTATTTTTTTATCTGAAGAGTCTTTCAAATGTGTTTTTTATAACTAATTGAGATCGGATTTACGAATAAATTAAATAATAAATTAAAAATTACGAATAAAGAATTAGTTTAAGAAAGATTCTATTCAGTCAGTTCTGAGAAACCATTTGTATATGTTCCAAGAATTCGTAATGTAATAAGTATCTTGTCTTTACAAAGAATAAAAAAGAACCTTTATAAATGTCATTGTGATTTCAGCAGTATTTGTATAATCAAAAAGTAATTGAAAACACAGATATACCTGTGTCTCTATGATAATACCTATGAGATTGCTGTTGGTACGTTATTCTTTTGTTAGTAGAAAGTCGTAGGTATACGTCATTGATATTGCTTGCCCTTTGAAATGCATAGTTTCTACATTTGAACTCTTAATATGAAAAAACTTTTTTTTTATTAGGTTTCATGGTTTTATGTACTGCAATTTTATAGGAAATACAAAACTCAAAGAAACCAATAAATTTATAATTTTGAAAAAAAGAATAACGTTCATTTAATATGAAGTTTATTTGAACTAATAATTCCAAGTCAATCCAAAGATATAACAAGTGACAACTTTAAAGAAATTAGTTTTAAAAAACGTCAATTTTATAGGTAAAGAACATATTATGAATATGAAGGTAGGTAAGTAGAGATGGTGAGACGACCAGGAAGAAGCTACAATGGAACCACCCTGAAACTACCATGAAACTACCACGAAATTACAACAAAACTACCACTAAACTCCCACGAAACTACCACGAATCTACCACGATACTACCATGAAACTACCACGAAACTACTATGAAACTACCATGAAACCTACATAAAACTACCATAAAACAAAGACACAAATACCATTGATCTAACATAAAACTACCACGAAACTTCCACGATACAACCACAAAACTACTATGAAACTACCACAAAACTACTACAAAACTACCACAAAAATATTACGAAACTACCACGAAACTATCACGAAACTACCATGAAACTACCACGAAACTACCACGAAACTACCACGAAACTACCACGAAACTACCACGAAACTACCACGAAACTACCATGAAACTACAGTCAAGCACTGGTTACACGATACCTGCAAATTCAAATCAATTTTCCTCACTAACAGATCTGCTTAGCTCCCACGCCACTAAGTAATCCGTTCGAAAACAGTACAATACACAAACTCAGTTTTCAACCCTTTCATGGCTTTATAATTCACCCATAATCGACTGTTAGAAAAACGAATTACTCACTAAAATATTTTGAATATCCGTCAAGCGAAAATGAGCTTAATGTTCAATGAATCTTTTAGATTATGCTTTTGTATTTACGGTTTAATATTTCTACTGACTCGGGTTTCTTCTTTGTTAGTCATCTGTTTCTTTCAAATTTGTCCTAAAACTTGTAATTGATTGTTACAAATCGTGGGAATAGCAAATAAAACTTAGATATCAAATGTACTCAATTTGAAGGGTTCTGAAGGTTCCTGGAGCTCCTCCACGCAGATTACATTGTAATTAGGGATATAATATGGCATTGTGCTGGATTAACAAGCGTAATACCTTTTGTGTGGTGTGAAAAATGGTAAAATATCTCGCACTCACTCACACATTTCAATCTAATATTATATTATTATATTCCACAACTATCACACAACGCCGTCTAGTCCCAAGCTAAGCAGAGCTTGTGTTATGGGTACTAGATAACTGATAAACATACTTATATATTTCTAAATACATACATATATAGTTAAATTACACCCAGACACGGATATTTATGACGCCCAAAATATATGTCATTTAAAAAAACTATAAGAGTCAAAGAGCATATTACCTCTGTATCGTCGTGTAATCTTTACATATTTATTATATAACAAAGTTCCCCACCGCGTCTATCTGTCTGTATGATCGCGATAAACTCAAAAAACTATTGAACGGATTTTCATTCAGTTCCGACCAATAGACAGAATGATTCATGAGAAAGGTATAGGTTAAAATACAAGCATATTATAGTAGAGAAAAGTTGAGAATTTTAAAGATTTCCAACTCTCTTGTGAAGTTAAGGCAGGTCGCTATTTTTATAAATTTTAAATATGTATTTTTATAAACTAAAATATACTAAAATGATTTAGATAAAATATTATAATCTGTATGTTCTAAGTTTCGTAATTTATTTGTACACACTTTGTCTAAATCTTTCACCCAGGTCGCAGAAATGCTGGAAGTTTTTTTTTTTTTAATAAGCCGTATCTTTGTACTCTTCTATTTGTATGTTCTTTTCACTTTTGGTGTTAGTGTGTACCTTTACAACTGTACAAAAAATTTGACAGTTAGGTAGGTAATTAAGAACTTTTCGTACCCTTATTTCTTGTATAGCTGAGATAGAAAATGTGACAATCTATATAACCTATTGTTCGTGACTGTATATAAATGAATAAACTAGGATTAAAGCCATTCTAAATTTCGGCCGTCTTCAACTTAATCTTTATTTACAGAAGCGTAGATTTCATTTATTCATCGAATTAAATTATTTCAAACTTAAGACAGAGAACTGACAAAGCATCCGACTATTTTTCTTCGAACGGTATCTTTCTGACGATTGTCTACGTCTAGTGAAGCGTAGGCGGTCCAACCATGCATCACAATCGCTGTATGACGCACACGACTTGGAAATGTTGTGTGGGAGTTACGTCTTGCTAGACTTGTTTTATTTATTTATTGGATTTCCTGCACTAAGAATTTAAGATAGACGTCATTACAACTCAATAATATTTGTTTAAAGTGCAATGAAATGTTTAGTTAAGTAAATATTTCTATTTTGTAACAAATTCTTTTTCCAGAATTGTGATTCATCACAAATTGTTCCGCCATAGTTTTTTTTTTAATCTTTAAGAGCTTTGTCACAATACTGATTGAATCTCTATTGGTCTACGGGTACTGAAGCTTACGTTCGATCGTAGCCAAAGTTTGTATTTTAAATTGATTTATATTGTTGCAACATATTGTGTAAAGAGGTCTAGCCTCGTCCGACATAGGAGTAGCTGAAACACTGTTCCAAATATTAATTCTAATTAAAAGATAATAAACAATTTTCTCTCAACGTATTTTCACCGCCTACTTTCCACTAGGATTTGATATAAATAAAGAAAATATTTCATTTGAACGTCCTCGACTATTCTACATATTTATTTATTTATTAAGGTACTCCAACGAATAGTTCACCGATGCATTTACAAAAAAAATCTTATTAATATACAATTATCGCAGCGAATTCTTCACAAAAACAGAACTTACAGAATTTGGTAAGTTAATAATATATGATATAAAGAAATAAAATCATTTATTTGTACGTCCTCGATTATTCTACATAAACCGCAATTGGGCGAAGATGTGCTCATAAGGAACGCAATCTTCCCTGATGTGATGTGTCAGATTGTAGCCTCAGGCTGAATGGTATTGTACCAGATACCATTCACCCCCATAGTGGTAGATTTTTCAAGATATGCTGTCAGACCTTACCAGTTTAGAGGTATGCGGAATAGAGTGTCAAGTCCAACAAACGTCTATTAAAAAGGGAGGATCCTCCGACCATACGGATTTTACATCTGGTCCCGAAAACTACCCCTGAATTTTCGGAAGTGTATTTAGTTAAGACTTAAAATGTGTACTCTTCTTTGTAAAAAATATGACTCCTAAATAATATTAGGTTTTTAACTATGAAATTGCTGTTTTTTAAAACGAGTTGCTTTGAAGCGAGTTTTCTTAGATTTCATACAAAAATGGTTATAAATACAGCGATATTACAGAAAATACAAAACACAAAGAAACCAATAAATACCTAATTTCGAAAAAAGAATTTTTAACCTTTAATATAAAGTTTATTTGAAGTAATAATTCAAAGTCGATAAGATATAACACTTCAAAGGAACCCGTTCAAAAAACGGAAATTTCATACTTTAACCCCTATTACTACGACTTTTGTGCCTTTTTATTGTATCTGTGTAAATAATTAACATAAGACACATTAGATTTTTCACAAACGTAAAAGTAAAAGTCTGTGTTCCAACTGAGCGTTGGTCGTAATTGCGCATTCAAATTAGCTTGGCACAAAAATGCTTTTTCATTTCTCGTATCGTCGGGATTCTCATGAGTTTTCAGTAAAAATGCTGCCAGCTTTAGTAGTGAAATAAAATGCACACAACTGCAATTCCCACTTAGTTTAAGCTCTTATAATTATACACAAGCGTGTACATAACAGCTTAAACTAAGCCTACCGGGGCCATGGGTGATGCGAAAGAGAACCCCAGGGCCCTGGATCGAGGGCAAAGAAGGAGTAGGCGTGGGTTTTAGTCCGTAAAGGTCTGACACGTCCTCCCGCCCCGCCCAAGGGTAGGAGATATCATTGGATGATTTCCCAACTTAAAAAAGTAATGTACACAAGCGTTTTTTTTTTATTTTATGAGTTACGACATTGTAACTAGAATAATACACATCTATAAATTAATAAACGGAATAATATATTTTTTTTAATAAGTTTTGTTTAAAAAAACATTTTAAAATGTAATTAATATGTCTATTAAATAAAAAATAAAAAAAACTTTATTATCAGACCTGATATCCATATTTTCAGTTACATTAAATTGATACTTACTAGACAAAAACAAAAACAAATACAATAAGACATACAATACAATATGCAAATACAAATATAAAGACCTTAATTAGAAAATTAAGTTACAATTATAATTCAAGCACTGAAATTTTACTTAAGTGCACTTAGGTAGTGAAATTAGGTACCCCAATATTGTAGGCAAATAATATCCATGCACTAAATTGGTAGCTCATCGATAAATAGCGATCATATTGGTCAAATTTTGAAGTTGATACTGTAATATCGATAGCGTGATGTATTTTTAAGGGGATACAACTCGATATGCATTTTCGCTGTTTTTCATACAACCACTCTTACGCGATTATGACGTTATTACACATTTTTCATTATATATTTTGGAAACACTGTATCTTGTGGATATTATCTAGGCTTCTATTGAAATAAATTTATAAATTTGTGTAAAACTAATCCAGTCAAGAATTTTGAAAATCTGCTATTTTGCATGAACTTAGACACTTCATAATTCAAAATCTTTTAAGGGTTTAAAAAAACACGCATGTCCTGGAACAAGTTTTCAAAGAATGCTAACAGAGTTTTTAGGCGTTACCTCTCTTTTTTCGCGTTGCCTTTTCGTCAAACATCGCGTTGGATTGCATTAGATGTAGTAACAGGCATTTAAGCCATGCTCGATGTTGACGATAGGCGAGTGAAAAAGAACCCTCTTAATGCCTTTTGACAGATTAAGATACACGTAATTATGCAAGTCGAAGAAATTATTCTCTATGACCCACACATAGAATAAAAATCTTAAAGCTTTTTTTATTAGGCTATATTGTGTTACAGTTCTGGGCAAAGGCAGCCCCCTTCTTCTTCCAAACCTGTCTGTCTAGGGCAATCTCTAGCCAAGTTTGTAGGACAATCTCTGGCCAAGTTTGTAGGGTAATCTCTGGTCAAATTTTTAAGGCAATCTCTGGCCAAGTTTGTGGGGCAATATCTAGTTAAGTTTGTAGTACAATGCCTGGCCATGTTTGTAGGGCAACCTTTGGCCATGTTAGTAAGGCAATCTCGGGCCAAGTTTGTAGGACAATCTCTGGTCAAATTTGTAAGGTAATCCCTGGCCAAGTTTGTATGGCAATATCTGGTCAAGTTTGTAGTACAATGTCTGGCCAAGTTTTTAAGGCAATCTATGGCCAAATTTGTAAGACAATCTCTGGCCAAGTTTGTATGGCAATATCTGGTCAAGTTTGTAGTACAATGTCTGGCCAAGTTTGTAGGTAAATCTCTGGTCAAATTTGTATTGCAATCTCTGGCCAAGTTTGTATGGCAATATCTTGTCAAGTTTGTAGTACAATGTGTGGCCATGTTTATAGAGCAATCTCTGGCCATGTTAGTAAGGCAATCTGTGGCCAAGTTTGTAGGAAAATCTCTGGCCAAGTTTGCCCTGCGAACATGATCACTGCGCTCAGTGTGAGTTGATTTTTACGTTAACACAATCGAAATATTGACCACGTTTTTGGCTCTTTGATTGGTTAAGAGGTGGAAGGAGCATTCCAATCGGAGCGTCGAACATCATAAACTAATAACTTGTGTAAAACAAATTTGCACTAGGCATTCAGATCGTTACATAACCTTCGCTGCGGTCGACCTCGACGACGACATCGCCCCTTAGGCATCCTGTGAGTGACAATCGTCACCGATCGCATGAATGCACTCTTGTGTAGCAGTGAAGGACTTAAAGATGGCTATATTATTAATATTATTATAATTGAATGTTATTAAATATAATTGAATGTTATTAACTATAATTAAAATCATTAAAATATCATTAAAATTAATAAATAACATAATAATAATGTAATACTCGTAGAACCTAAGATATGACGTACGCCATGAGAAATGGCAGACATGTCGTGAGCCACTTTTATTTAAGATCTTGCATGCATGTATTATTTTAATTCTTTAGGCATACAAATGTTTAAGCAAATAAAACTTTCGTATTCTTATACGGACAAAGAATTAGTTGGTAGTGGCCAAGAAAGCTACATTGTATAATCAAAAATAACACCTTACCTAATTACAAATCCGACCGTCCGGTAACCGTCCGGACTGAGCCCGAATCGTCAACGGCGCGCAGTGTTCCATACGCGCCTCTAAGAGATGTCAGCAAAACCGTTGGAGCCCAGCAGGGCCGAAGCCTATAAGGGCCATGGGTCGATTTCTGAAAGGGAAACCCGTGGTCCTAGAACCCAAGACAACTGAAGGAACATAGCTGTGGTTTTATTCAGTAAAAGTCGGGCTGCTTCCCACCCCACCCTAGAGCGAACGAGGTATTTTTTTTATTGATATAAACCAGTGCTTAAATGCGATCCCACCTGATGGTAAGCAATGATGCAATCATTGATGGTAAGGTGCACTAGTTTATTAAGAGACTATTCATTAATTAATTACATGATCTCTCACCACAAAAATAAAACCTGATAATAAAACACTTTGCACACGAATCCACAAAATACAGCAAGTATTTAAAACTCTTGACAACGCAACATCTTCAAAGTCCATGTTAAGAAAACCGATATGCTGGCTTGTCTAGTTTTGTTCCCAACTTAGTAAGTGTAGTAAGATGTAAGTGACTTGTAAGTTTCGTCTTACTCAGTGCCAAATATGAGAAAAACTTCAGCAAAGTTGAACAAACTAGGTTGATTAATGTAAGACTGTGATATTAATAGAAATTATTTAGGTATCTTCAAGGCTAGAGTAAACCGGTTCTTAGTAAACTAGTGCGTCTCACCACCAACGATTACATCACTGCTTACCATCAGGTGGGATCGCAGTCGAACACTAGTTTTGGGCACGCCACTATTATGGCGTATAAATCTCCCTTTGAGCAGTGGCTGGAAAGACCAGACCTCACGGCGTCCTTACCTTCCGCATGACGCAGTTGCTCACCGGACATGGCAAGTTTGGGAGATTCCTGCACCGGACCCGTGCGGAAGAAACGCCCGGATGTCACCATTGTGTGGACCGCCGGGAGGACACGGTGGAGCATACGGTAGAGGTGTGCCCCGCCTGAGCAGAGCACTGCCATGCCCTCGTGGGGGCGATCGGCATCAGCGATCTCTCGCGCCGGACCTTGGTACAGGCTATGGTCCGAAGTGAGGAGTAGTGGCAAGCGGTCACCTCCTTCTGCGAAGCAGTAATGCTAGCAAAGGAGGCGGCCACACGCGCGAGGAAACGCCCC
Organism: Mythimna pallens; assembly: GCA_961205895.1. Classification (NCBI taxonomy): domain Eukaryota; kingdom Metazoa; phylum Arthropoda; class Insecta; order Lepidoptera; family Noctuidae; genus Mythimna; species Mythimna pallens. The sequence goes on from OY540825.1 coordinate 3,597,552, forward strand.
TCACGCCCCAGCCGCCGGGATTCCGATCCCGATTACCAGCCACCATAGGCGCGGGCTTGCGGACGCTGACGAATGGGTAGCTCGCCGTCTGACCATCCGATAACCGTCCGGACCAAGCCCAAAATATCGACGGCGCGTAGTGATCCACACGCGCCTCAAAGAGATGTCAGCAAATCGTAGAGGCCCAGCAGGGTCCAGGTGAGTTACTCTATATAGAGCTGTATACATTTTGTTGGTAGCGACGACTGGTCGCGCCGCCATGGTGTCCCGGTGAAATATAGCCCTTAATGTTGTTAGTTCAGATTCTTGAAAAAAAAAAAAACTGTTGCCCCACTATGAATTATGACTGTAACATTTTAACTCACAAACACAAGACTCCCAGACCTAGAACAACTATCTATAAGTCACAAAAATATTTGTTCGGTGCGGGAATCGAACCTGCAACACGCATCGCAGCAGCCAGTCGCTCTACCACTGCGCTAACCGTATCTTCTAAAGCATTAAAATAGGTACAAGATACTCGCCATCGCCCGGAAACCGAATCCAACAGAACAATAAAAAATGTTCGACCCAATGTTCCAATGTTCGAATATAGTCCAAGGAAAGGTGAATGAACTCGAGCCATAACTCAAAAACACCTGTACCCTTTTAAAAATGCACTTAGGTACTTATTAAACTGTGTTTTAAAAGGCTTCTTTTCACATTAAGTCTACACTAAAACATGTTTAATAAAACAACATAAATTAAACTTTATTGCAAAGAGCTGTTAAACCGTTTCAAATTATCTCGTAAACAATTTAAAATTCTCTCCGAAGCCATTTATTACAGCCGTTAATAACAACTTATCTTTGTTTATGTGCAATACTATGGAGACGATTTATGTATTTATTCTAAAAACTTAATCTTAGGGAATTTTGCAATGGTTAAATAAAAACGTTTATCATCGAACTTTGTAAAAATATTGATATTACTGGAAAGAAACTTATGAAAGAAAGAAAAATATTTTAAGACCAACATCATAATTTAAACCAGAGTACATGTTCAAACAGATTTTTTTTAAATTATCTATCTATTGACAGGCTCACGCTTGACCATTATCTTACCTGATAGTAAGCGATGATGTGGTCGACAATGGAGCACGTTCGCCCAGAAGTAACCTGCCCCCATAGCCAAGTTACAATCGTTTCGTTCGCGCCGAACGCTTCGAGTAGCCCACGCCTCCGATTCCTTTGTTCTGACTCATAGCTCAGTCACGTCAGAACAAAGGAATCGGAGGCGTGGGCTACTCGAAGCGTTCGGCGCGAACGAAATGATTGTAACTTGGCTATGGGGGCAGTTCACTCTTAACCTAAAGACCCCTAGGTTGTAGCTATCAGGAAACGCAGACTTCGGTATGGAAGTCCACTTTTATTTTTAAAGTCCTTTCTACGAGTATTTTCCTTGGCTATTCTATCGTCCTCAGACTCATATTCATGGACATATTTTTTAAAATTAACTAACATTATCAGTACGTATAGGCTGGGCAATGCAATATCCTAAATATTTAAACGCTGAAATTGAAATCGACAGCTTTCTTTTTGTGAGATTCTGACAATTGTACGTATTGCTCTTTTTTTTTTGGAGAATGAAGGCTCGCTGAGAATTGTAACCGTAGCTTTTCCTCCAAAATTGGATACTGTATCGAAGTTTGAATTCGAAAAGACCATAGTATACCATCTTTAACTGGTCCACATTTATTTCGTCTCTCAATATCCTTAACGCAAAACATGCGACATGCGAACATAGAACAGTGGTGGCCGAGTTGTAATGGCCCCGACTTACGAGTTGTAGGTCGCGGGTTCAAACCCAGCCAAGCGCATTACTTTGTGTAATTTATTTCATCACCACTGCTCTCAAAACGGTGATGGAAAACATCGTGAGGAAACCGGCATGTCCTAGAACCAAAAATTCGAAGACATGTGACATTCACCAACCCGCACTGGGCCCGCGTGGTGGATTATGGCCTCCTAGAGAGGAGGCCTGAGTCCCAACAGTGGGAACATTAAAAAGGCTGATTATGTTTATTATTATATAAAACATGCAGATGATATAGTGGAACCTATATGTGCTAGTTCTTTTTTCCAATTCAGCAAATCATCCAGATAGATATTTAAAAATATTACATTTCTCACTAATTCTATCTTTTCATCGTTAAAAGTTATATCCATGTTATATTTATTGCCTGCCATGGTTCGAAACAACATGATGTTTGTTTTTTTAATATTTATTATTAATCTATTTGCATCAAACTAAAACTGAAATACTGCCAACGTAGTATTGACCACGTTTGTCAGTTCACTAATATTTTTGGAGTTGGATGGAGTTTCTAGCCGGTTCTTCTCTATAGGAAACGACCAATTTGGAACCGTGCACTAGCTTCTGACGTTTTATAAGTGCCCATGTAGGCCTATGTGAAATAAAAATTTTTGACTTTTGACTTTTTGACTTTTTTCCCTCCTACTACGGCATTAGTAGGAGATTAATTTTTGGTACGATTTTTTTTAATACATAAAATTTTAAACGTTGAACTATAATTATAAATTCTCGTTTAGCCTACTTACTTTAGACTTTTCATCATAATCCTACATCAATGATACGAACAAACGAGGATTGACAAATCATCACTAACGTTTAAACGATCTGGCCAGTTTTAGTTGACCATATCATGAAATGATCAATTTCTATGATCTGGCCACTAATCACATTAGGCTCGTAGCACCTCCGTAGCACGGGCGCTCTTGCTACGACGTTTCGTAGCAATGGTCATGTTACTAGCCTACGAATGATAGATGACGTGCTACGCAATTTATTATTATACCCATGATCGTTGAATAGAACCGGAAAGTGTCACTTACTAAAGAAACAGAGGCAGGTTTTAGTCAGTAAAAATCTATCACTCCCTCTCGCTCCACCCAGAGCGGAAGAAGTCATTGTAAGACTTCCCACTCTAAAAAAATATTGAGTAATGAAAGTAATGTTCTTTTTTAAGAAGTCTTAGTACCGTGTTAGTAAAAGACGGGCTTTAATACATTTAAATTAAAGCCTACAATATATCGGCACACGTGCTAATATCACTCAATATATTATCTTGAAAGCATCAATTACTTCCAAGTAGTTCCAATTAAACACATTCGACATATTTGGTTTACCCTCATCAATTACAATAAGCATTGTTAGTCTCGGAGATTAACCGTTCAATTGGCTCTCGAATTGACAGAAATAATCGAGAAATGTCACTACAATGAGTGATCTGATTGTATTTAATCACCGACTACGTAGTAATCAAGAGTACGTAGATCGTTTTGAATATTTTTTTTTGTAAAGTCGAAGTATTGTCGAAGCCTACTGGGGCCATGGGTTAAAGTGAAAGTGATTCCTGGGACCATGGAACAAAGGCAAAGAAGGAACAGGAGTGATTTTTAGTCAATAAAAGTTTGATACTGATTTTGGCAATATTTTCTACGCTGTACGCTCATTATTTTGTTCGTCCACTATTTTTGCGAAGACACTGCCTCCTAAGATACAGGATCTTCCTAGTTTAGGAGTCAGGGTGTTCAAATTAAATTGACTGTTGTATTGCTTATATTTTTTTTTTGTGCTTTCATTTGGTGTCAAATATGTACTTTATAATAAATAAAAAAAATAAAATATTTCCTCCTGCTCTGCCCAAGAGTTGGAGAAGTCGAAGAATAATAAAAGCCCTAGTAGGTACCCCGGTCCTCTTCAATTTTGCTGATATCACTTTGAGGTGAACGTGGAATGCTACACACCGTTGACTAGGGCCTTGTCCTTACTGGACAGCTGGACGGTGAGCTATGCATTGCTGATCGTCCGCAAGCACCTACCGTGGTCGGAAATTACACCACGACTTCCGATGCCCAGGGTATCTTCTTCGGCGGCGGCTGGGAGGCAGGATGTTCACTCCCTCACGGTTGCGACCATCTCCTTTGCGCGCATCACTGCTTCGCAAAAGGCTGTATAAGAGTTTAATATATTAGTCGTCACTTATTTTCTTGATTTATGTATTACACAAACACACATACACAACACATACATACACATGAATAATTGCATAGTTTCATATTTGCTCTAAGTGCAGCACTATAATGTGTTCGGGCGTCGTCGGCTACCTTCGTCACTCGTCGGGCTGCATCGCGGGTGACGGCGCCCGAGATATGCAGGGCTGCAGGCTCGACACTTCACTAGCGAGAATGACAACGACACACGCGCGTCTTGTGAATTCCTCTCTGTACCTAGCATTTCTTTGGATATACGTTTGTCAGGTTTACAGTCCACTGCTTTTTATTTCAGTTCAAGTCTAGACACTAGCAATGAATCCAAGCTTTCTCTATTCATTCCACATAGGATACTTTTCATCTCGGAAGTATGTTCCCTCAGGATATTTTAATCCTATCACGAGCGACACCGCTAGCAAACGCTAGCTTAACATAATATTATTAACTTCATTGGGCTCAGCTGTTAGACCGACTAGATTTTCTAAACAGACTTTTTTAGAGATATGCGGAACAGGGATTTTTTTATTTAAGGTGGGAAATCATCAAAGCCCCGCAAACTTCTGTTGAAAATGGAGCATCCTCCGACTAGACGGGTGTTGTGTCTGGTCGGGGCAATTTTCCAATAGCTGTTTTCGGGCTGTTTTTGAATTTTAATTCCTATGAAGCATCATTGACTGGCCTGTTGGTCTAGTAGTTAGTGGCCCTGACTGCTATGCCGGAGGTTGTGGGTTCGATTCCCACCCAGGACAAATGTTTGTGTGATGAGCAGGATAATTTGTTCTGTCCGGGTATAATTTGTCTATAATATGTATTTATGTATTTAGAAATATATAAGTATGTTTATCAGCTGTCAAGTGCTCATAACACAAGCTCTGCTTAGCTTGGGACTAGACGGCATATTGTGACAGTTGTGGAATATATATATATATATATATATATACTAATATATATATATATATATATATATATATATAATATATATATATATATATATATATTATCATAGATGATGCTATAACTTGGTGACAAATGCCAAAAACACCTTCTGACACAAAACAAACTATTTTAGACAAAATATAGAACCTATCTAGGAGACAAAGTATTCGTAATCAACCTTTTGAATCGTAGCTGAACTGGAGCAATTCATTTCTGGCACCGTCTCCCTAGAAAATGGAAAATGGTCGGAAATCTACGTCATTACTCAACATGTCCCCTTTGTTTCCGAGTCGAATCGTTTTAAAACTTTTCATGAAAACAAAGGTGTTTTCATACATTTTATAATAATAATATTCCATAACTATCACACAACGCCATCTAGTCCCAAACTAAGCAGAGCTTGTGCTATGAGTACTAGACAACTGATAAACATACTATACGTTTGTAATAGGCCACGCCTCCGATTCCTTTGTTCTGACGTCATCTTAATACTTAGTCACGTGGTCAGAATAAAGAAATCGAAAGCGTGGCCTACTCGAGGCGTTTGACACAAGAGAGTCGAAACGAAGCGGTCGTAACTTTGCTAGGGGGGGCTGGTGTGGTTTTCTTTAAACGTTTAAGAAAAAATTAAACATACATAGTAATTCAGTAAACACAGTGGTTCGTTTTACTTTTCTCTTAATTTTAGTTCATTCGTACGCACTCCGTTAAACGAATTTCCCAGGAAATATCGTCATATTCGACCGTCAGTCCAAAATCAACGTAACAATATTGAGCCTTCAGAGCAATTTCATATTAAAGGAAAATCTGGTTGAGGTGCGCCACATATCCAGCAATTTGAATAGACGTCAAATGTGCTGAGGTGGCCTCAAATACGGATTATATTATATATTTGAGACGGTTCTCAAGTGAATCAGCGTTGATTTGAGGAATATATAGAATTATTAGCTTCTGCTTGCGTGAAAGTAGAGCATTATATCGGCTGACCTGTTGTTCTAGTGGTAAGTAGCCTCTGATTGCTATGCCGGAGGTCGTGGGTTCGATTCCCACCCAAGACAAATGTTAGTGTTTTTTTTTTTTAATGTGGGAAAATCATCTAATGACAAATTCCGCTCTTGGGCGGAGCGCGAGATAGTGTCAGACTTTTACTGACTAAAAACCTACTCCTGTTCCTTCGTTGCCTTCGTCCCAGGGCCCCGGGTTTCGTTTTCACAGTACCCATGGCCCCAGTAGGCTTCAACCCTGCTGGGCCCTTACGAATGTTAGTGCGATGTGAACGATCATTTGTTCTGTGTCTGGATATAATTTATCAATATATGTATGTATTTAGAAATATGTAAGTATATTTATCAGTTGTCTAGTACCCATAACACAAGCTCTGCTTAGCTTGGGACTAGACGGCGTTGTGTGATGGTTGTGGAATATTATATTGTCGAATATTATATATTATATTAGATCGGTATGTCGGTTCGAATCGCATACTGTTCCGTAACATTTAATTAATAACCTTGTTTTGCACTCACTGGACTAACAAAGCTATCTTTTTCATTTTAAAGCACGGAATCTGAAATTCTGAGAGGTTTCATATACCCAAAACATTAAACATTCAAAATAAAATCCTGACACAAACCAAAGCAAAAATACACAAATCACTATTACAAACCACGATTACAAGTCAAAGTATCACATTCTGAAACTATGCTAAATCCAGTTGGTCGTGACAAACGAGTAAACCATGAAATTGATTCAGAAATCAGAAACGTTTATTTCTGATAGACCAATTACAGGCACTTTTGAACAATCAAAATGTCGGTCAGTCAAACAAAGTGAAGCTAAATTGCACGTTCCAAAGCGTAGATGAAGAAGAACGTACAAGAAACTCCATGGACACTCTTTTAAATCATGAGTTACATAAATCTTGGTTACATATTTCTTGTCGCTTCTAATATGTAAGCACAATGTAGATAATTAATAATAATAATAAAACAAAAATCTAATATAAAAATAGAAATTGAATTAAGCAGCTAAGAGATGACCAATCTCAACTGACGGTACCCGTTCACAAACATCGATTCGTAATTGCATGCCTTTTACGTGGCCATCCAACGGCGAAATTGGCGGCAAACACTACTTTTCCGGTAGTCAGGGGCTGGTAGCAGTTGATTTATAGACAAACGAGGCTCTTTGAGGCAGGGAAAAAGAAAAATGGCCAGGTAAATATAGTGCTAAAAAGAACGCTGTACCCTTTTGACTTACTTTGGGTTGTTTAGTTTTAAATCTGCGCTATAAAACAGCTTTAACGAATGATTTCTGGTAAAACATAAAATGGATTTACACATTTTTTATTCGTTATAATTGTTAGTATAAATCATTGACACTGTCTTCACTTGTTTTGGTTGTAAAAATTAACATAATCCATTTGGCTGAAACCTATTTTTTAAGATACAGGCTATTCCTAGTTTAAAAGGCAGAGTCTACTCATCATTCATCATCATTTCAGCCGAAAGACATCCACTGTTGGACATAGGCCTCCCCCAAATGTCGCCACAATGACCGGTCCTGTGCGTTCCCGCGACCCTCACCAGGTCATCGGTCCACCTTGTGGGAGGCCTTCCAACGCTGCGTCTTCCGGTACGTGGTCGCCATTCCAGAACCTTTCGTCCCCATCGACCGTCTGTTCTGCGAGCAACGTGCCCTGCCCACTGCCACTTAAGTTTGGCGATTCTTCGGGCTGTGTTGTAAGAGTCTACTATTGCATCATAATGTAAATATTATTTTCAAACAATGTATACGGTGCAAAGTGCTATATTTTGTGTGAATAAATAATATATTAAGTACTTATTATTAAAGACGGGAAATCATGTTTTCTATGCAATTAGCATCATTTTTTTTTCTGACTAACTGACTTCTTGACATTTCAAAAGTGCCTGTAAATGGTTTATTTGAAATAAATGCTTTTGAATCTTTGAATCTAAATTAATGTTCTTGTATGGTAAAAACGTTTAAATCAGGACTCCTATAAAAACAAATCATTCTTATATTCTTAATTGTACATAAAATAACAATTAATAAAAAAATGGGACAGCTGATGTACAAAGGCGAGCTTAACCCACAATTGATTTTTTTTACAGCAAATCTTAATATAAGTAAATTTTATTTATGAGTTCAGATTAACAGACTACAAAAAAAAAACTACACAAATACGTGCACAGCACACAATAGTTACGTATAACAATTCTATATACAATAAATAAAACATATACATATATATTTATGGGTCATGTTGACATGAAATATTCCCTAATTCTTCCCCTGAATACCTCCAACGAGGGGCTAGCCCTTAATGTGTGTGCCCTAAGTGTGATTGTGTGTGTCATTTTGAAAATTTATAAAATAATAATAATAACTAACTGCTGCTCTCTAGGGAACTTCTACTTCTGAGGTAAGTATCTTATATGCTATTCTGATACACACAGTGTAGAAAAAACATGTTGAAACTTAAGATAACAGAAAAACTAACATCGCTTGTCTCACGTTTGCGCCATAAAGGTGCAGTTCAGCGAAAATACCAGACAACTACGAGGTATTTGGTATAGCCATGTGCCGAACATCGAAATTCGTTCAGTCGCTCGAGTGTGAAGAAGTAAGGTTAGGTTAGGTCTCACAAACTTTAGTCTTTATAATATGAGTACTAGTATGATAGTGTGATAATAATATTTATTTACAGACAAGTTTTACATTAATTCACAAATAAAGTAAGCACTTCATTTGTGAAATAATGTACAAACTTGTCAGCAGTTTCCGTACACCGTATACTGTTGTATTAGCATTTGGGGCCTAACTAGACATAGCCTGTATTTCAGCCCTCAACGCCGCCGACACGAGTTACATATACCTACATATTCAAGTTTAGATGGTTTAATGAGTGTGCCGACTGTAATATAAAAAAAGAAATATAAATAAATAAAGTTAATTGAGAAAAGAAAACTAACTCATAAGTTTTCTCTTCTCAATTAACTTTTTTAACTTGGTAAGTTGTGCGTGACCTCTCTTTGTGTGTGAGATGGCATAGAAAGTACACACTGAGGGTAGCAGTTGCTGGAGTCGCACCGGAATGTCAATTTTAAGGCGTTTGTTGTGCGAGTACCGAACTGTTTTCTGCGCCTTATTATGAAAGAAGACTTTTGGCCACAGGGCGTGGTGTTCCGTCGCTTCCGCGGACAAATACCACATGACATTACCAAGATGATATAGTGCGAAGTGAAGTGTTACTAACATAGTTTTGAATCATAATTACTAACAAAATAATTTGGTATAATTATGTATGTTATTTGATGTAAAAATTATGTTATTTGATATAATTATGGCAATGGGCAGGGCACATTGCTCGCAGAACAGATGGCCGTTGGGGCCGAAAGGTTCTGGAGTGGCGACCGCGTACCGAAAGACGCAGTGTTTTTTTTTTTTTTTTTTTTCGGGTGGGAAAATCATCTCATGACATCCCACGCTCTTGGGCGGAGCGAGAGATAGTGTCAGACTTTTACTGACTAAAAACCCACTCCTGTTCCTTCTTTGCCATTTGTTTTCCAGGGCCCCGGGGATCTCTTTCGCATCACCCATGGCCCCAGTAGGCTTCGACCCTGTTGGGCCCCTACGGTTGCTGACATCTCCTTGAGGCGCGCGTGGAACACTACGCGCCGTCGACGACTTGGGCTCGGTCCGGACGGTTACCGGACGATCGGACGGCGAGCCACCCATTGCTCGCCGTCCGCAAGCCCGCGCCTACGGTGGGATCGGAATCCCGGCGGCGGTTGGGGCCTGAGGACCGTTGCCGTTACCTCACGCGATCGGCCGCCTCAAATCCCATGAGTTGGAATCCCATTTGTTGCAACTTTAAGTCGTTCCTATAAAAAGTAACCATGGAGTTCATTTAATCAACTAGAGAAACGACCATTTGAAACCGTGTACGAGCTTCTAACATTTTCTAAGTGCCCATGTAGGCCTAACAAGCCCGCGCCTACGGTGGCCGGAAATCGGGGTCGGAATCCCAGCGGCGGTTGGGGCGTAAGGACCGTGGCCGTTGCCTCACGCGATCGGCCGCCTCCTTTGCTAGCATTACTGCTTCGCAGAAGGAGGCGACCGTCTGCCACTCCTCCTCGCTCCGGACCATGGCCTGTACCAAGGCCCGGCGCGAGAGATCGCTGCCGCCAATCGCCCTCACGAGGACACGACGGTGCTCTGCCCAAGCGGGGCACACCTCTACCGTGTGCTCCACCGTGTCCTCCGGGCGGTCCACACAATGGTGGCACCCGGGCGTCTCTTCTGCACGGATCCGGTACAGGAACTTCCCAAACTTACCATGTCCGGTGAGGACCTGCGTCATGCGGTAAGTAAGGACGCCGTGAGGTCTTTCCAGCCACTCCTCAAAGAGGGGACTTATCGCCATAATTAAGGCGTGCCCAGCACTGGGTTGCGACAGTCGCCGTCGCCATTCCACCATGAGATCCCGCTGGAAGTTTTTCCGCCATGCCGCTACTTGGCGCGGCAGCGGAGTTTCGCCCCGGCGTTGCATCTCCATGCGCAGATCATGTATACGTGCAAGGTCTTTTGCCTGCAGTGTTGGAAGGCCCCCACAAGGTGGACCGATGTCCTGGTGAAGGTTGCGGGAATCTGATGGATGCGAGACGCACAGGACCTTTCGTTGTGGCGACATTTGGGGGAGGCCTATGTTTAGCAGTGGACGTCTATCGGCTGAAATGATGATGATGTATGTTAGCCAATAAGGTATTTAAGATATGGGTACTGTTTACCTGAAATAAAATGATTACTATTATTATTATAACCACATTATGGACGCTCGGTGGGCCTGCTGAGTTGGTCCGTGGGTAAACTTATTCGTCATCATCTTCCTGCCCTTGTCCCGTGTTATTTGGGGTCGGCGCAACATGTTTTTTTCTTCCATTCTGCCCTGTCATTCGTCATGCTATCACTAACTTCCTTTTCTTTCATATCACTCTTCACACAATCCATCCATCTTTTCTTTGGTCTCCCTCTCCCTCTCCATCCATCCACATGTAAACTCATAACTCTTTTAGTAACATGCGTTTCATCCCTCCTCTTCACATGACCATACCAAGACAAACGATTCCCTTTCAATTTTTCAGTCACTGGTGCCACTTTCAAACTTCCCCTAATATACTCATTTCTCACTTTATCCATTCTCGTCACACCACACATCCATCTTAACATTCTCATGTCCGCTACGTGCAGTCTTTTTTCATCCGTCTTTTTCACAGCCCAACATTCTGATCCATACAGTATGACAGGTCTTATCACGGACTTGTAGATTTTACCCTTCAACTTGAGGGGCATCCGTGGGTCACAAGTGGTTCCCGTGACCTGTCGCCATTTCATCCATCCTGCGTTGATCCGATGTGTTACGTCCCGGTCTACCTCACCATCCCCTTGAACGAGTGACCCGAGGTACCGAAAGTCGGAGCAGATCGGTATGGGCGTTCCAGCGAGAGCTAAAGGCACTGGATTGGAGACACCGCCGAAATCGCAGAACAAGTATTCTGTTTTGGTTCTACTCAATTTCAGGCCAACACTCTCCAGTCTGTGCCACCACACCTCCAATCTGTTCTGGACCTCTAGGCCACTCTCGGCAACCAACACAATGTCATCGGCAAACAGCATACACCAGGGAGCCTCTTCCTGAATGTCCGACGTTAGAGCGTCCATTATCATTAGGAAGAGGTAAGGGCTGAGAGCCGACCCTTGATGTAAGCCAACAGCCACATTGAAGCTGCCAGTGGTGCCCACTGTAGACCGGACTTGGGTACTGCATTGACTGTACATCGCTCGGATCAACTGCACATACTTCCCAGGCACACCTTTCTCCTTAAGGGCCCACCACAGAACCTCACGAGGTACCCGGTCATATGCCTTTTCGAGGTCAACGAATACCATGTGCAAGTTTTTATGCGCACCTCTGTATTTCTCGCACAGCTGGCGTATAGCAAAAATGGCATCCGCTGTACCCCGACCAGGCATAAAACCGAATTGGTTCTGCGAAATTTCACTCTCTTCTCTTAGCCTCCTTTCAATAACTTTCTCCCAGGCTTTCATAGTATGTGACATTAGCTTTATTCCTCTATAATTATTGCATTCAAGCACATCACCTTTGTTTTTAAAGATGGGCACCAGGGAACTGTTGCACCACTCATCAGGTATGGCTTCTTCCCGCAACAACTTATTGAAGAACAAAGCTAACCACATCCATCCATCCACTCGCAGCAACTTCCACACTTCAACTGGTATTCCGTCTGGACCAATTGCCTTACCATTCTTCATTCCATTTACAGCTATTCTGACTTCATCCATACTAATCATTCTCACTAAACCCACATGTGGGTAATCTTATTATGATTTTATAATAGAGAACTTTAAGTTTTGAATAATTTTGATTTTAATTTTAGATTTGATTTATTTATTATGTTTTATTGTTTTAATTTTGTTTTTAATTTAATTTTAACTTTTTTTTTTAAATGTGATTGTAATTTTAATTCTTATTTTATTTTGTTTTAATAATTTTGATTTTATGTAATGGATCTGTCTGTTAAAAATCATTTTAAATAAATAATTATTAATCCAAAAACAGAGTACAGACAGTAAGAGACTGACTAGGATGAACGTGTCATGATTTAGAGTTGTGTTCGAGGACTATTCAGTCCTAAGCTACGCTAGTAGGTATTCGCCTCATGTTCATTACTCCCTAGTCACGTTACCATTGTTCTAAGCTACATAATCGAGAGCTAACACAAGCGAGCAGCGCCCGCATGGCCCAGTGTGTTGTTAATTAGTAAAACGATAATGAGCGCATCAGCTACCCTGATTAATGGGTATTACCACTATGAAATTTTGTACAGTAAAGCCATTATCAACAATAACCTCCTAGTTTTTGAAATCGGTTAAAAATGGACGATTTTTATCTCCAATGATTTTTATTAGCTTACTCACTTATTATTGTTATTATTACTTTTTACGTGGGGAATCATTAAATGACTTTTTCCGCTCTGAGTGGAGCGAGAGGGAGTGTTTTTTTATTTTTTAGGTGGGAAAATAATCTAATGATAAATCTCGCTCTTGGGCGGAGCGGGAGATAGTGTCAGACTTTTACTGACTAAAAACCCACTCCTGTTCCTTCTTTGCCTTCCTCTCAGGGCCCCGGGTTTCACTTTCACACGGGAGTTTCAGGTTTTCACTGGTTAAACTACTGACCTTTATTATTTACCTCATTGGAATGCCGGCCCTCAAAATGCTTTTGTGCTCGTGAATGGTGAATATCAAATATTCACCATTTTGGCGCTTTCGGCCGTAGAGAGTGTCTACGGTACTAAAACTATTAATGTTGGGCCGCTTACAACATACACATGACCTCATTTTTTGTTTTTTTTTTTTATTATTCCTGAAGTAGGCATAACCCGGAATTCGACCGAAATTTATTCAAAAATACTTCAGAGTACTGCACACTTGTCTGCAGCCATTTGCATTATACGTCAAAATTAGTTCTCTGGACGCTCGCGAGTGGCGCTTCAAATAGGCACAAAAAATTGGCTGTCAAACATATGGAACAGCCTGTCCAGTGGTAAAAAGTAGAGGTCAGTAGACCTATGTTCCTTCAATTGCCCATTGCGAGGGCTAGGGTAATTTTTTTTAACATTTCCGCTAATACCTGTTCACTATTGAACTAACTTATCCCGCTTAATATAGCGAGGGAGTGAAAGAATTTTACTAACTAAAAATCACCCGTGTTCCTTCGGTTTCTTCACGTTCTAGGCCAGCGGTGATTCTTTCAAACAATCTCGCAGCCTACGTCAAATAGTCTCAATAAGTACAAAACAGACTAAAACCACGATAATCTATCTATTTATTTATATAAAAATGAATAGCTGTTCGTTAGTCTCGCTAAAACTCGAGAACGGCTGGACTAATTTGGCTAATTTTAATCTTAAAATATTCGTGATAGTCCAGGGAAGGTTTGAACGGTGAGTAAAAATGGAAAAAATCACGAAATAAAAAATCCGAATAAGACGCCATTTCTAGTTAAAATGTCATTATAAAACGAATTATGCTGTTCTGGTAATGCCAGTAGATGGCGTTATCCTTACTATTAGGCGGCACGAAGTTCGCCGGGTCAGCTAGTCCTAAATAAAATATTTTGTTTTATTGGCTGATCCTACAAAAACTTTGCTATTTCAGGCAATGAAACTTCTGTCTATCTCTCCCAAGTTTTTATTCATGTTGAATTCAGTACGCGTAAGTTAATCCCTAGTTACGCCTACGCGTTGATAACACGGTGATAATGAGTAATCATGCTTGCCAAAATGTATGGGAATACTTGGAGCAAATTGTGGAGTTTTCGCACAAAAGTTCGTGAAGAAAATGTCAAGGACTTTCGGTCTCCTTTCATAGCCTTGTGTTGAAAAATAATTTACCATAAATATCTGGCAGTGAATTTTAGTCCACATAGTGATTTTTTTTTTGAGAGGTGGGAAATCATTTACTGAGTTCTCGCGCTTAAGGTGGAGCGAGAGGGCATGCCAGACTTATATTGACTAAAACCACACCTGTGTTACTCTTTGCGTTCTAGGACACTTTGCTTCTCTTTCTGAAGTCCCCAATGACCCTAGCGGACATCGTCTCTGCTGGGCCCTTACAGTTTTGTTGACATCTCTTTGAAGCGTAGTGGAGCACTACGCGGTGATAAAGGTTGTTGAAAGCCATTGCTCGTCGTCCGCAAACCCGCGCCTACCGTGGCTGATAGTCGGAGTTGGGGTCGCGGCGGCTGGCGCGAGAGGATGTCCGTTTCCACATGCGTGCGGCCGCTCTCCTTCGCTAGCATTACTGCTCCGCAGACGGAAGCGACCGCGGTGAAGGAGTAACAAACATTCACACGCATAAACGCGGCTTCGCCCGCATACATAAAATATAGCCTATATCATTCAAGAATAAAGCAGCTTTCTATTGGTGAAAAATTTTTCGCAATAGGACCAGTACTTTCAGAGATTACCTCTTACAAACAAAAGAACAGACTTTACCTCTTTATAATATTAGTGTAGATGAATTACCGCTTCGCTTTGTTCGTCGTCGCACCGCACCCACGTGTGGTTAATATGGTAAAAATTGTTTGTTTCAGTCGCGCCGGTTTGCTTTGCTGCGGTTGCGTTCGCGTATTTGACGCCTATTAGGACATCCGAAATTAAAGTTATTTTGTAAATAATTATATTTATAGTTTATTACCTATTTATAAAATTATTTGTGTATTTTGTCGATGGACCTTAGTTACCTGATAATAAAGAATTATGCTTATGCTATGCCAACGTATTTGGAGCATCACAGGTAATAAGATTGCTTTTCACATATTATCGACATGTTACCTCGACACTTGGTTTATTGAGATCGACACGTAACCTAGTTTTCTCGCAAGTCGCTTCGCGTCACACTTCGGAGAGGTAGATGACAGAATAAGATTGCAACTGTGATCTGTGTCTATTACAAATTCTTCCTCCCATTGGTTAGTTTACTGTGTTTATTTTAGTACAATATTTTATAGTAAACAACATATCAAAATTGTTTATTAAATAGTATGAGAAAGAGTGAGGTCATGATGGAATAATATCTCGCTATCTTTTTTATACGCACGTAATGTACTGGCGGTGACGTCACGTTTCAGTATCCTTATTCTGTTATTTGACAGTTTTACCTTCCACCAGGGGTTTTATAGACCCGTCGGATATTCAATGTGACTGCGGTGCTCCTGTTCAAAACATGAGCCACAAACTAGAATGCCCCAAGTGCACCTGCACTCTGGAGGACTTGATGAGTGCAACCGATGCTGCCATTAATGTAGCCACCTATTGGGCCCAAACAGTTTGACGAGTTTATCATCGAATCGAAAAGAAGAAGAAGACCTTCCACCAGTTTTAAAATGTTACATAATTTACTTTTTGATACAAATAAAATAAAAGAGTTGAATCGACTACGCAACTGAGGAACGTGAACGTGAGGCACACAACTATATTTATTTGTTTTTATTTTTGTTTCGTGTTATTAGTTATATTGTGTTTGTGCCTTGTGCTGTACCAAAAAAAATATTTTTTCTTTCTTTCTTTCTTTCAACTCAGGTTTGAAAATAAAATATCTAGATTTTGTTTATTATTTTTTTTCGTTAGAAAAATCATCTTATGACATCTACCGCTATTAGGCGGAGCGGGAGATAGTGTCAAATTTTACTGACTAAAATATCTAGATATGATTTGATAACATTAAGTTGTTTTAAATATTCTAATAAAGACACGCTTCGACTGTTTACAAGTGGTTTGTTATTACAATCCGGTACCGTTGTTGATAGTGAGCTATTGCTTATTAGATATCGTCATCGAGTGACTTATTTAAAAAAAAAAATATATATATTCAAAAACATACAATGACTCTTACCAGTATTAAGATTTTTATGGGCTGCTCCAAGGGTAATTTTTTAAGACTTAAACTAGAGCTAAAATTACAATAATTGCATTCTACCTGAACTGCGTAAATACTTATTATAAAACCTATATCCCGGTAACTTATTTTACATTAATAAATATAAACTAAAATTCATTTAATAACATATGAATTACTTAGCCTATAATTCTGCATCATAGCAAGACATATTATTTTAACACAACAGTTCTCAGTCTTTATTACTCTGACAGTCTAGTTAATTTATAAATATTTATGTTAATCAAATAATTCATAAACATATATTCATCATCTACATCATCATCATTTCAGCCGATAGACGTCCACTGCTGGACATAGGCCTCCCCCAAATGTCGCCACAACGAACGATCCTGTGCGTCTCGCATCCATCGGATTCCCGCAACCTTCACCAGGTCATCGGTCCACCTTGTTGGGGGCCTTCCAACACTGCGTCTTCCGGTACGCGGTCGCCACTCCAGAACCTTTCGGCCCCAACGGCCATCCGTTCTGCGAGCAATATATATTAATACATGTTAATTTGTGATAGTTTAAAGTCAAAGCATTTATTTCAACTAAACCATTTACAGGCACTTTGGAATTGTCAAGAATTCGGCCAGTTAGAAAGTCGAATCTAATTGCACATTCCAATCCCTAGATGACTATGGCGAAGAACGTGTAATAAACTCCAAGGACACTCTTTTGTAGTTAAGAGATGACCAGTCACAACCGACGCGATGGCGCCTGTTCACGAACGTATATTTTTTACTATTCGGTTAAACCATTTTCAAGGGGATTAAATTATCCAGTTGTTATATTGAGTAATTTAGATATTAGTAGCTCGGTTTATGAGTCGTTCGTGCCAACAGGTGTAATTGATTTTATAATTAAATTAAAGAACTGGAACAATTTTCCTGCTGCGGTCTTCCCGTCTGATTTTGATTTAGGTGTCTTCAAAGCTAGAGTGAATATGCTCTTAATAAACTAGTGCGCCTCACCGATTGCATCACTGCTTACCATCAGGTGGGATCGCAGTCAAGTACTGGTTATATTAATTTAAAAAAGACTGGGCAAGTGCGAGTCGGATTCGCGCCCTGAGGGTTCCGTGGGTGCTTACCTATGTAAGCAGTTCAATTTCCGAAGAAGTCTCGAAGATTCTTCCGAATCGCAAATATTTTTTGTTTTTGTGAGGTAACAACAAATTTACAGTTTTCAGTTTATTTCTATACCTGTGCTATGAGACCTTGTTTTATGCAAAATTTCAGGATTCTGGGTCAACGGGAAGTACCCTATGAATTTTGATTTCCTCGAGAGTGTCGAAATATACGTTTTTTGAGATATAAACGCCCGTATTTTTTTTTCCTTAACTTTAGAAATTTGATTTTTTCATAGCTTCAAGAAACCGCAAATTTGAGTACCTATTTGGTTTTAATTTCAACTCAATAACTCCACGCGTTCCCGAGATAGACAGACAGACAGACGGACGGACAACAAAGTGATAAGGGTTCCGTTTTTTCCTTTTAAGGTACGGAACCTAAAAAATAATCTATAACGACAAGGCTGGCGATTGGCAGCTCAGCAACATGTCGTAGGTTAGGTTCCCGCATGGAGCAAATATTTGTATGGCCAACAGATAGCTGTTCCGTGTCTGGGTGTCTTCAGAATGAACCCACGATACAGGAGTAATTCTTAGTAAGAGAAAACTGGTTTTTAACAATCATCATCATCATCACCATTATTTCAGCCGAAAGACGTCCACTGTTAGACATAGGCCTCCCCCAAATGTCGCCGCAATGACCGGTCCTGTGCGTCTCGCATCCATCGGATTCCCGCGACCCTCACTAGGTCATCGGTCCACCTTGTCCACCAGTTTTTAACAATAAGTAAAAATAAATAATATCTCCAATTTCTTGTCGGTAATGTTACAGGAAATTTAACACATAAAAAAAACCAATGAATTCCTATCGGGTTTTTTTTCAATCAATCTAAATCATGTTCACAGATTAACTCATTCATATTTTTTGGAATACTGCTATTTACCCGTGAATAACCAGTATTTACAAATTAAATACGAATAAGTAATTCTTTTAAAAGAATAGACTTAAAAGTTCTCAGGCAGGCTATGCTTGGAGTTGTGACTGTGACCGTGCGTGATCGGATCAGAAATGAAGATATCCGCAGGAGAACCAATGTTACGAACATAGCCTAAAGAATCGCCAAACTTAACTAGCAGTGAGCAGGGCATTTTACTCGCAGAACAGATGGTCGATGGAGCTGAAAGGTTCTGAAGTAGCGATCACGTATCGGAAGACGCAGCCTTGGGAGGTCTCCCAAAAGGTGGACCGACAATCTGATGAGGGTCGCGGGAATACGAGACGCACAAGTCTTGTGTGACACACGGGTAATTGTGGTGATGCTTGTGGGAGACTTATGTTTAGCAGAGGACGTCTTTCAAATGAAATAAGGATAACCAAATATCTACATCTTTTACGGTGTACTAATCAAACTACAGAAGTCCACCTTCTCCCGTCATCTTCGCCTGGTCTGCTGTGATGTGATGTGTTTGAAACAAAAAAAAAATCTAGTGTTTTTTATTTGAGCGGTATCAAATATCTTAGAAATTCACCTCTCTCACTACGAGGAAAGTGCATCGACATTTGAAGTGGTGCATCATAAAAAATTCACCAATCATATGAATTTTATGTCCATTGTACATTCCTCATACATTTATATCCATTGCTTAATTTTTGATTCAATACCTACCAGTGTTATGTACGATCTCACGTATGAATTTCGTCGTCATTTCTTTTTTCATTAGAAATACTTATAGTAATAGATGGTCTCATTAAGGTCACCCTAATGTTCGGCTCTTGGCCCACTCTATCAAATATGTCAGTTTGATTAGAAACACTACACTATTCACACGCAGGTACAAGGATGTTTAGTAATCCATTACCTAAATATAATGGCTTGGTGTTCTGAGAACTTGTAGCTAATGAATTATATCAAAGAGCGTCTAAATATTCCGTATTTTAGGGACACTTCATTCTGGGGTCCGGGTTCATTAACATATAATTTGTGAATTAAGAAGTTTTTATCCTTTTACCTCCTGCGTTGGATATATCCGACAAACATTCGAGTTTATTCCGCCAGGATCGCACATCCACGAACAAATACTCCATCTGTTCAGCTCTTCTGTCCTCTAAGGATATTGAAGACCCCCTTAATAATATATAAGAATATTCTATTCTATTCTATTCTATTCTATTCTATTCTACGACGATGGACGACGTGTAAACATAATTATTAAGATTTATACACAGAAAAATAAACATACAATACACAAGAGCACAATTACATTTTAAAACGTACCTAAACAAAATGAACTAAAAAATATAAATATTACTACATTACTAGTATTAAACAAAGCTTCATTAAAAACAAGGAAAGTATCACTATGCTGGCAGATACTTAGCAAAAGAAAATAAAAAACAGATAAAAATTTAAAAAATCATAAAGCAAATTCTTTTTATTTCACATAGATAGGCTAGGCCTACATGGGCACTTAGAAAATGTCAGAAGCTAGTACACGGTTTCAAATGGTCGTTTCTCTAGTTGATTAAAATGAACTCCATGGTTACTTTTTATAGGAACGACTTAAGGTTGCAACAAATGGGATTCCAACTCATGGGATTTGAGGCGGCCGATCGCGTGAGGCAACGGCAACGGTCCTCACGCCCCAACCGCCGCCCCGATTTCCGGCCACCGTAGGCGCGGGCTTGCGGACGGCGAGCAATGGGTGGCTCGCCGTCTGATCGTCCGGTAACCGTCCGGACCGAGCCCAAGTCGTCGACGGCGCGTAGTGTTCCACGCGCGCCTCAAGGAGATGTCAGCAACCGTAGGGGCCCAACAGGGTCGAAGCCTACTGGGGCCATGGGTGATGCGAAAGAGATCCCTGGGGCCCTGGAAAACAAATGGCAAAGAAGGAACAGGAGTGGGTTTTTAGTCAGTAAAAGTCTGACACTATCTCGCGCTCCGCCCAAGAGCGGGGGATGTCATGAGATGATTTTCCCAACCGAAAAAAAAAAACTCATGTTATTTAAGTTTGTGATTCTTGTCGAAACGAAATCCCATCGGGCACTTATCATGTGCACAATATTTGTTAAGAGTCTTTCTTGTAATGTTATGGAACATACTACTTGTTAAGTATTGCCAGCACAAAATAAAACTACATTATACTGAATGAAAAATTCCTTTGACATCAAAATATATGAGAAACATCAGTGGCAGAAGTAAATTAATACCGCATTACATACTGTACAGGGGTCTTGGTCGACACCAGTTCGATGTGAATTGAATGAATGAATGAAAGACAGAAAGAAAAAGATATTTTATTTGGTACACATAGACACTCGAAGTGTAGAAAAAAAAAAAAAAAAAAAAATATGGTGAAAGTTAATATTTAAAAAAAAAGAAAACTGACATTGTGTGTCTCACGGGTGCTCCAAATAGCTCCAGTTCAGCTAAAATACCCGACAATTTTTTTGCATGGATATATGTTGTGGACCTCCATTTCATCCCCATAGGACCCCCTAGTTTTGAAAAACCAACGTACCAAGTTAGAGCGTATGTTAACA
The DNA here is from genome assembly GCA_961205895.1 of Mythimna pallens. Classification (NCBI taxonomy): domain Eukaryota; kingdom Metazoa; phylum Arthropoda; class Insecta; order Lepidoptera; family Noctuidae; genus Mythimna; species Mythimna pallens. The sequence goes on from OY540825.1 coordinate 3,618,700, forward strand.
CTTTACAGGTAAACAAAGCAACGTACCCGTAATTACTTACAACTTTACTTTACTTCATTAATTATCCCTGTTGAATACCTCCACAAGATAATAGTGAAATTAAAAATTATCTCAAGTATAATTAAAATTAAAAGAATAAAACAATCTCATTTTAATTGAATATCTTCATAGAGAATTGATAGAGGCGGATGAAAAAGCGTCATTAAAAAACGATTTCTAGAAAAATGAGGAAATGTAAAATTCTTTGTTTTATTATAGAAAAATGTCATTTCATCGTTCCGTTTACTAGTTTATTGAGCTTGAGAACTAGAACTACCCAGTTGATCTCGTAGTCATAAGTGCGACTGCTGAGCGTGAGGTCCTGGAGTCGATGCCAAAGTCAGACAAGAAGCGCTATTGGGTTTTCCATTCGGAAATATTCTGGAGCCGCCCAGAGTTTTTGGTGTGATATCCCCATGCCTTGGGTAGGGTGGCCTGATCTCTCCGCGGTCGTATCGAATTGCTATCTCTTCGGACTTGGGCACGCCACAATTATGGCGGTAAGTCCCCTCTTTGAGGCGTGGTTGGAAAGACCTCACGGCGTCCTCACCTTCCGCATGACGCAGGTTCTCACCGAACACGGTAAGTTCGGGAAGTTCCTGCACCGGATTCGTGCGGAAGCGACGCCCGGGTGTCGCCACTGTGTGGACCGCCCGGAGGACACGGTGGAGCACACGGTGGAGGTGTGCCCCGCTTGGGCAGAGCAACGCCGTGTCCTCGTGGGGGCGATCGGCGGCGGCGATCTCTCGCGCCGGGCCTTGGTACAGGCCATGGTCCGGAGCGAGGAAGAGTGGCAGGCGGTCGCCTCCTTTTGCGAAGCAGTAATGCTAGCAAAGGAGGCGGCTGATCGCGTGAGGCAACGGTCCTCACGCCCCAACCGCCGCCGGGATTCTGATCCCGATTTCCGGCCACCGTAGGCGCGGGCTTGCGGACGGCGAGCAATGGGTGGCTCGCCGTCCGATCGTCCGGTAGCCGTCCGGACCAAGCCCAAGTCGTCGACGGCGCGTACTGTTCCACGCGCGCCTCAAGCAGATGTCAGCAAATCGTAGGGGCCCAACGGGGCCGAAGCCTACTGGGGCCACGGGAAGTGTGAAAGTGAAACCCGGGGCCCTGGGACGAGGGCAAGGAGGGAACAGGAGTGGGTTTTAGTCAGTAAAAGTCTGACACTATTTCTCGCTCCGCCCAAGAGCGGGATTTGTCATAAGATGATTTTCCCACCTAAAAAAAAAAAAAAATCTCTTCGGACTATGAGAGAGAAAAAACAGAAAATGCACCTGTGTTTGCGCAAAACACTGCTAATCCACGTTGAGATTGGATTATGCCGCTCATGGAGCTTCATAGAATAAGGGTGTTGCCCGTTTACGGACACTGAATATCTAGTGAAATAGTTCGTTTTTTTTTCGGGTGGGAAAATCATCTAACGACATCCCTCGCTCTTGGGCGGAGCGCACACGCCCTCCCGTGTCTGACTTTTACTGACTAAAAACCCACTCCTGTTCCCTCTTTGCCATTGTTCCAGGGCCCCAGTAGGCTTCGACCCTGCTGGGCCCTTACGGTTGCTGACATCTCCTTGAAAATTGTTCGTTTGGAATAAATCTATGACTCATTCAGTTTTTTTTATATTCTTCTTCTTTCCTATTGATCTGACTCAAATTTGGTCCAACCAATATTTAGCTCTGCCGTTTGCCTCGCTTAAGTCGTGGAAGGTGCAGGTACAGTTCACGGGGTGCATAGGAACGCATGGATAGGAACAAAACTTTAACCTCTCAGGCGCCAGTGTACCGAAAACGGCATCTCGTACCTAGCTGGTACGAGATGCCGTTTTCGGTACACTTAAACCTTGCTACGTAAAAATAAGGTTTTAGTTCAGAGAATCGTCCCTTTTCAACGGAAGGTTGCGGGACTTTACTCTCCGTTCCGTATACCTCCGAACTAGGAGAAATGAGTGAAAATCCCAATTCTTAATTCTTTATTGTACACAAAATAAAACATAATAAATTGACATACAGACAGTTCATGTACAAAGGCGAGCTTAACTCAGCAATGAGTTTTCTCCCAGCAAACCTTTGAAATATAGAGAGAGAACATATTTGAACATATCCAGTGCACAATATAAATATAATTATAATTAAGTATATTATACAAAGTCTAATATATAGTGAAATCAAAGTTTTGTTTCTATTCACCCCTGTGTTCTTATTCACCCCGTTTGACGGTACTTGTGCAAGCTAGAAAAGGTGACGCATATCCTGTGAAGCGGTTCCACACTGGCACAGTATATGCGATGGGTCAAAAATACCTCATTTGGCCAGATTATCTCTGCAGCGGCCAACCCAAACCCGCAGTCGGTTCATAGATTTCCAGATTGGCCATTACAGTTTCTTTTTGTTAAATCTATAGGTAGCTGTTTGTAATTAGTCTTAAAGCAGAACAAAAGGTATTCATTCAGAAATATTTATACAAATTAAATATCACAAGAAGACTTTCAGCTACATTGAGCCGGGTACAGACTGCTGTAACGTGATATGTAAGGTAACATGAAAGGAGTTTTTCATAAGTGTGGACGCAACGTGCGCACGAACCTAGCATATATATACCTCACATAGATAATTGAAATGCTCAGGGGCCCAAGTCTGCTATTTTTATAAATTCGTCATTCCAACACGATCCCATTGTCATTTTGCTAAAAGTTCGTAATTTGCTAATTCATAATTATCGATCTTTGATCGGTCAATGGTCTCGTAATAGAGTAGTGGTAGAATGACAATATCGAGCTTATTAAAAGCAATGACTGCACAATGTCGTTCTAATGGTAGGAACTGTCGAAATTTTAGCAGATTACCGCATACGTCACCATTTGTCAATATGTACGAGATTACCATTCTATGCCACTTCTTTCAATAGAGTGTCGGTGGTTGATCATTGGAAAGTCATAATGACGCCATTATATTATTAGATTACCAAACTTACTCAAAATCAACAATTATGAAATCAATTATTGACCTTTCTGACACTATTGTAATAGCAGACTTGAGGCCCAGTTCGCGTGCGTAGTGTGCACGGTTCGCGCGCGCAAAGCGTCCACACTAAGTAAATTCTATTACATTGCATGATACATTGCGACAATGTGGATGGCAAATACTTTAATTGCGTGTTACATTGCATGTTACGTTACAGCAGTATGTACCCGGCGTTACTCAGCATTTTGTAAACAAGCGAGAAGCAACAAGTATTTTGCCGCCAGCGATGCACAGTACAGTAAATTTACGATAAATGTGATCAAAGGAACACGTTTAAACCGAGATGGTAATGTGCGACACGTAATAATCCTCATACGTGAAAGATTGCCTCGGAATCTCTCTGAGAGGCTACTTTGATCATGATACGATGTGAAGGCATTTTATATTTCATTTTGTAGCTATTTAATTTTGTGCCTAAATTAATTTCTTGTATACTTAATCTCGTTTTTTAGGGTTTCGTACCTAAATCGGCAAAAACGAAACCCTTTTAGATTACTTTGTTGCCCTGTCTTTGAAGACCTTTTTTCTCAGGAACGCGTGGAAGTATGAAGCTAAAATTAATATCCGAAATAATTAGATCTATTCGCAGGAAAGCAGCAGTGAAAAAATCAAAACTTCTGTCCCTCTCTATTCTCTCTCGCATCTAATGTAAAATAGTCGTTATCTAGGGAATAATGTAATTTTGAATTTTGAATGGCAAAACCTTAAAAAAAAGTCCCTCACGGTGCTCGCGATATTACGAGTTAATTATATGAATCCCTCACTGTGTTCGAAATTAAAACTTAGTAGCCTTCGTTTCATTCTTCGTACACAGACACTGCTTTATCCCCTAATCACATAATCTACTATTTTAACCGCAGAACCTATGTTCCCTTGGGATCAATCTCTACTTTCAACCGGCCAAGCCACTGGCATCAGATAGCAATATAATTACATAAATAATACAAAAATGCCGTCACTCGAGGCACTACAAAATGTTGCGCGCCCCGACACAAGACATTACCTCAGTAATACAGTTTTCTGTGTAACCTAATCGACTCCATTACTGGGTACTTTATTTAAACTATACTCTCAGTATAAATGTGCGGTGTTAGCAACTACATTGTTTGGTTTAGAATAAGTAATGACTGACTGATGAAAATATAAAAAATACCTTACTATTTTAGCTTGTAATTTAACATTAGACTGGTATTTCAAGCTATGTTTCAGAAGCATTTTTAGGCTTAGTTTGAGTTTAGTGTTTGAGAGAATGAATAATCAAATGCTCCAGCTGAAAAGGAATTTAATTCATGTTAAAATGAAACCGCCAGGGTAGCCCGCAAAAATCTATTTCTATTCTGTTTCATTGAGAAGGCCGCACGTGCACGCGTGAGGGCGCGGCACTTACGCCCCAGCTGACGGGATCCCGATCCCGATTTCCGGCTGACGGCGAGCAATGGGTAGCTAGCTTGCCGTGCGGTCGTCCGGTACCCGTCTGGACCAAGCCCAAGTTATCACGCGCGGGTCAAACCCATGCAAGTTTGTTTAATAAATATTACCAACACTACTCTCAAAACGGTGACGGAAAACATCGTGAGATAACTGGCATGTTCTAGAACCAAAACTTCGAATACATGTGATATTCATCAAAACGCACTGGGCACGCGTGGTGGGTTACGCGGCCCATTCTATTTTATGGAAAGGAAGCCTGAGTCCCAGCAGTGGGAACATTATAAAGCTGAAATCTGTATGCTTATGGTTAATGCAGCTTCTGCTAGAGCTTATAGACACTTCATTTTAAGCTAGCTAGCGCATTTAACTAATACTATTATGGAGTAAATAAATTCTGTTCCAATCTTCGAATTTTATAGCTCAATAAGGCTTTTGCGAACGACGTGCCCGAATCTCTCCTTAAAACTGGTTTCAGTGACAAGCTATAAAAACAAGGTCGCGAGATTATTCGACGGAGTTACCGCGTCTATTCGCTAGCATTACTGCTTCGCAGAAGGAGGCAACCCGCCTGCTTTACCTCCTCGCTCCGAACCATGGCCTCTACCAGGGCCTGGCGCGAGAGGTCGTTGCCGATCGCCTCCACGAAAACACGGCGGTGCTTTACACAAGTGAGGCACCTCTACCGTATGCTTCACCATGTCTTCCGGGCGGTCCACACAAGAGTATTGCACTGGTAGGTTTTAGTCAGAAAAAGTCTGACACCTTCACTCTACCCAGAGCGGCCTCTCACGAGAAGCGGAGCTATCTTATGATTTTCAACCTAGGCAAGTTTGAGTCGGACTCACGCACGAGGGTTCCGTATTAATTTACCTTTGAAAACAGTTCAATTCTCGAATTGAGTTACTACGAAGATTTTTCGATACGATCCGAATCGCAAAAAAAAAAAAATTTTGCGATTCGGATCGTATCGATCTCTTATTTTTATTCCATGACATTTAATTTTGTGACGGCTGTAATTTAATTTAATATTTAATTTGTTTCATTGTAAGAATACTAAATTTTGATTGTAAAATATTATTGAACTAATGTAGAAATAAGTATTTCTAACACATAATATGATGGACCAAAAGATATCTTTAAATAAATAAATATTATTATTACCTGTGTAATTAGGTACCGACCTTTATGTAATTTCATCTCAAAAACAAAAAGCAGTATAATACATATTTTTATGTTAACGTTACGGTCTTTAAACCCATAACTTCCAGTAGTTAACTCCACTAGTGACCTTTGGCGAGGTCATTCGATAATGCTCTTCTTTAAGACTTGAATAACTTAAATGTTATCTACAAACTGCAAATTAAAGTTACGGTGACAAGCAAAATAATTAAATTAGTTCACAAAAGAAAAACGATTTTCGTTGTATTTAATTTGAAAATTTTCCAGTTTTTCTTTGTAAGCAAAAAATTTGTGGAAAATCTTTTGTTGTTCATACCCAAGGTGAACGTTTGAAACATTGTTTATGTTTCGTTTCCTTTTTTTTTTACTTTTTGAGTCAGAAGTCATCACCAGAGGTCGGAATTAGGTAGACTTAAACATGTACTTACACCGATTTCATACAGCGAAAGAATAAAGTGGATATGTCTCAAATTCTGAGATTAAATTTGATTCCCTTCTGTGTGTTGAAATATAATTATGTTTTTTGCGACATAAAGGCGTTTCTTAGGGGTTAATTTGCGTGTTCCCGAGATAAAGGGTCTTGACAGACAGATAGACAACAAAGTGATCCTATAGGGGTTCCGTATCTTCCTTTTAAGGTACGGAACCCTAAAAAAAATGATTGTGTGTACTAGCCCTTGTTTATTTCAACCTGAAGAAATTATCTAAAGTTAAGCGGGAATCTGCCACGTCCCGCGTAACTCACAAGCCAGTTACTCAGTGCCTTGAGCAGTCAAACACAGGGAAATTTAATTAACTTGCTTATGAAGCAGTTGATTACATTTCCCGTAGCTTGAAGAGTATGTCTGATAGTACTCGTGGGTCAAATTAATGTAAGTTTCCTTTGCTTAGTGTTTAGGAGAAATTCGCGCTGGCTAGCATGAATTCTGCGAAATGCACCAGTATTCGCTTTGGGATGTTTAAATAATAACACTATTAGCTGACTTAGCAAGGCAATATGGCAATATACATAATCACACTAAGAATAAAAATGGGAAAGTTTGTATGTTTTTACGCCTTCACGTTTAGATGGTACACAACAAGTTTTTTTATTATTATTATTATTTGTTATAAACTAGTGCTTAACTGCGATCCCACCTGATGGTAAGCAGTGATGCAATCGTTGATGGTGAGGCACAATAGTTTATTAAGAGCCTATTCACTCTAGCTTTGAAGGCACCTAAATTATAGTTGGACGGGAAGACCGCAGCAAGCAAATTATTCCTGTCCTTCGATGTACGCGGTATAAACGACGAAGCGAAACGCTTAGTCCGGACCGTTGAAGTTTCAACAACGTAATTGTGGATACTCACCGTACGTCGGATTCAAGAGTCAAAGCATTTATTTCAAAGTAACTTCTGCCCGCGGCTTCACTCGCGTGAATGTAGGTTTCTCCATACATGGAAAATCCTTTTTTAGTGCTCGCTTACGTCATAAAAGCACGCCTTATGCAAAATTTCACGCTCGTAGTCCTAGTAGTTTCGGCTATGCGTTGATATGTCAGTCAGTCAGTTTCCCCTTTTATATATTATATAGATAAAACATTTACAGACACTTTTGAATTGTCAAAAATTCAGTCAGTTATGAAAATGATGGCAGTTGCACATTTTTGGAATGAGTGTAGATCTCTATGAAGAAAAATGTGTACGTAGATATCTATGGAGAGGAATGTGCAAGAAACTTTATGGACACTCTTTTGTAAATATTACAAATATTTCGGTTACATAGTTCTTGTTATGTGAAAATAATGTACATAAAGTAAAAAAAGAAACAAATATAGAAATTAAAATAAGCCACTGGCAGCCAAGAGACGACCAGTCTCAACCGACAGCGTCCCTTCACGACCATGACTCCAATACCTCGCACTTTGGCTGCACTAAAATGATCTTTTGAATTCTTATCCATCAAACGATCTGTTTGCGGATGAATGGAAGATGATTTTATTAGAAGAAGTACTGTGAAAGGGATTGATGTACATGTTGTTTATAACTCTATTTTTTTTTGTTTAGTGTTTTGTACTGTAATCTGATGTCTAATCATTGTAATTAATAAAAAATAAATAAAAAAATGACGCGTTTATCAGCACCACTCAGCTCAACTATTTCGATGGGAACTGAATGATCCAACAGACATTTGAGTAAGCATGACAAACTCTCAACTATGATCATTCTATCGGCTCATTTTTGTAACACTACTCAAATAGTAACCCAAAAACTGCTGATTTTGCTAGCTTTATATAATTTATAGCCTTTATATAATTAGTAGTTATTTAAGTAGTAGTAGTAATATATATTCAGACACTTTAATTACAAATCCGCTAGGGACACGTATCAGTCTATTATTGTATTATTTGTAGCGAAAATTAGTATGAAACAAATGAAGCTATAATATAATGAGTGAGGTCAACCATCTTTTCATATCCCCTTTGTGTCCTTAAAGCAAACTATTCTGGCGTTCAAGTACGCCAAAGTCTGTTCAAAGCTTTGTTATGTTGGCAGACGTGCTGAGTGTAACTTAAACTTTGTATTTTACGTTTTGGCGTTTATTGGCGGGAGTTTTTCGTGTGGTATTCAGTAGCTGTTAGTTTGTTTTTACAAGTTGATTCCTAATGAATATTTTTTTTAGGTGGTAAATCATTTAATGACTTCTCCTGCTCAAGGTCGGTGCGGGAGGACGTGCCAGATTTTTACTGTCTTTAGCATTACTTGCGTTTAGTGTTTTCATAGTATTTTCTTACTATTCTTTTCTAACATTATTTCCCTCTTAAGTAGCTTGTTATTGATTTGTCGACGCAGTTTGCACAGTGGTTGAACAATTGGCTACTGAGCTGCGTGTAGCAGATTCGATTTCGAATAAATATTTGTGTGGCCTATGTGGAGTGTTTTGTTTACGTAATTTAAAAGTTTATAAATAGACGGACGATATAAGAGTGATTCCTAGTGCAGAGCAACGTTTAATCTTTTTCTTACATGAAGTAAAAAATGTCCTATATGTAATATTGTTTCTTTTGATTTTATCAAAACCAAAAGCCTTCTATGCTATATTGTAGACAATAGTTTAAAGTTTCTACAAGCCGGTCCTACTTGACCCTCATCTAGAGCTGTATGTTGACTTTCAAGCGTCAAAGTCAAGAAGCAGCTTGACTGACGAACAAAGAACGGGGCTTGTGTCAAGAACCCCCATCCCTCCATCCACTTTGTGGGATGCGAGAATAAGGCTATTATTATATTGGTCACGGTCCCGGTCCAAATAGCGATAACCACGACCCATCGCTGGCCCAACCATACTGAAATGGAGACGACCCGCTCGAAAATATACGCTTATGTCCGGAATAATTCAATATGTTCTCATGTCTTTGAGACTCCGAACACACATCCATCACCATTTATCCAAGACACCAATGACCTGTAACAGATGCTAACAAATGACTTGAGGGACATCCTCAGATTTGGCAGTAATTAATATTCCTAATTAAGCGCTGGGAGAGAGAATACGGTTCGTTAGGTCGGTAATGTGGGGAAATCAAGGGTGTTAGGGAGAAATGGAATAACTTATGAGGGGTAATATGGTTACTGTAGACGTAGTTTGTAGGTATTTGTACTTTAGTATAATTTATTTATTATATTAGATTCACCAAGGACTGTTCACACTAACACATTTTAAACACCATCTCAGACACTAATCTGCATAGGTCTCATATGATTTGATCGTTACATGTTTGCTGCATGGAGTTTAAAAGAGACTTTGACCCCTGAGTTTGTTTCGGTGTTTCTTCTCAGGGTATTCAGCTAGGAAACACCGGCGTCATCTAGTTTAAACTGACGAAAAAATTGATGTGTAAAAATGTCAGTGTGTTTTTTTTTTAACGTATCATTTACTGGTAAACTCTCTTCTTGATCGTTTCACTCTTGCCAGAGTGGTCGTGGTTATCACGAAGGTAGCTCTCTGGAAGCCATCAGATTACGTCACACGACTTTCCACCACTTTTGCCTACTGTCAGTCATCCCGGCGCACTCGTTCAACAAGCCGTTTTGATTTGGTCAGTCCATCGCATCGATAATCTGCCACGTGGCCTTGTTCCGTCCACCTTTCCTCGTATAAATTAAAAAATAATAAATGAGAGAAATAAGCCGACATAAAAATTTAATTATTCATCATCATAGTACATATTGAGGTTAAAAATCATCATATGTCTTCTCTCACCAGAGGATAGAAGTTATCAAAAGACTTTTCTCGCCCTAGTGTTGATCGAGAGGGCGAATTAGACTTTTACTGATAAAAACCTACTCATGTTCCTTCATTTTCCCTTTACATTTTAAGGCTATTGTAACTCTTTTAAACTTTCTCGTAGCCCCAGCAGGCATTGACCAAACTGGAAACCTTAAAGAGATTGAGGTGCACATGAAACGGCAGGAAAAAGAGCTCACCATTGATCGTCGTCCGCCCGGAGGACACGGTGGAGCATACGGTGGAGGTGTGTCCCGCTTGGGCAGAGCAACGCCGTGTCCTCGTGGGAGCGATCGGCGGCGGCGATATCTCGCGCCGGGCCTTGGTACAGGCCATGATCCGGAGCGAGGAGGAATGGCAGGCGGTCGCCTCCTTCTGCGAAGCAGTAATGCTAGCAAAGGAGGCGGCCGATCGCGTGAGGCAGCGGTCCTCACTCCCCAACCGCCGCCGGGATTCCGATCCCGATTTCCGGCCACCGTAGGCGCGGGCTTGCGGACGGCGAGCAATGGGTGGCTCTCCGTCCGACCGTCCGGTAACCGTCCGGACCGAGCCCAAGTCGTCAACGGCGCGTGCTGTTCCACGCGCGCCTCAAGGAGATGTCAGCAAATGTAGGGGCCCAGCAGGGTCGAAGCCTACTGGGGCCAAGGGTCTGATTCTGAAAGGAAGACTCGGCCCTGGTACGAAAGGCAACGAAGGAACAGGAGTGGGTTTTTAGTCAGTAAAAGTCTGACACTATCTCCCGCCCCGCCCAAGGGCGGGGGATGTCATAAGATGATTTTCCCACCGAAAAAAAAAAAAACTATTGATCGTCGTCTTCAAGCCCTCGATTATAGTAGTTTGTAGTATCATCTAGAGCTAATGGTGGCCTGGTGGTAATGGCTCCACTTACGAGTTGAATGTCGCGGGTTCGAACCTAAGTAGGAGTTTTACTTTTTTTTTCTTTTTACTTTGTGTCACTTCATCGTCACTGCTCTCAATAGGGTATATGAAAATATCGTGAAAAAACTCGCATGTCTTAGAATCAAATTTTGAAGATGGTGTCATCCACCAACCCGCACTTGGCCAGCGGTGGGTTGCGATGGTGGGTTACGGCCCATTCTCTCTCCTAGAGAGGCCTGAGTTCCAGTAATGGGAAAATTATAAGGCTAAATTTAGCCTAGCTAACACCTAAATGAATTCGAACTCAATATTTTAAATGCTAAAGTAACACTGTGTCTGTTTGTAATTTACATTATCATAGCAGGATCGCTGAACTGATTTTGAGGAGTTTTTATCCCCGGAGCATTTTCTCATATTTTGGTTTTTTTTTTGTAATTGGTAAAATCATCCAATGACATCTTGGGCGGAGCGTGAGGGTGTGACAGACTTTTACTGACTAAAACCATACCTTCTTTGCCTTGCATTCTAGGACTCCGAAGTTCCCTTTCGGATTGTTAATAACTACACTTGGATTTGGAGATTGTGTTTTTAAATAATATACTTTAACGCTTATTCATTTTATATTTTAGATAGGACGGCGAGCAATGGGTGGCTCGCCGTCCGATCGTCCGGTAGCCGTCCGGACCAAGCCCAAGTCGTCGACGGCGCGTATTGTTCCACGCGCGCCTCAAGGAGATGTCAGCAAATCGTAGGGGCCCAACAGGATCGAAGCCTACTGGGGCCACGGGTAGTGTGAAAGTGAAACCCGGGGCCCTGGGACGAAGGCAAAGAAGGAACGGGAGTGGGTTTTTAGCCAGTAAGAGTCTGACACTATTTCTCGCTCCGTCCAAGAGCGAGATTTGTCATAAGATGATTTTCCCACCTAAAAAAAAGGCTATGTCAAGTAGATTACATATTTTACTAACAGCATAGATAAAATAATGAAAAAACTCAGTTCGTTTGAAAAAATCCAACAATAGACTTTTGTTAGTTGCGTTGTATTTTATTTTTTTCGGGGTAAATAGTCCTACGTTACGGTGAAAAAAACAATAAAATAAAAAGACTGGATATATGTGCCTCATTGCCTACTCTGTAATATATGAATAATACTGATATCTCTGTTTGTAATATCTTTTTTTACTAATTGTAAATGAAAGTATATCCGATGCAAAAATACAATTTTATAATTTTTTGCCTGACCGTCTGTCTGTTTGGTCTCGCTAATCTCTGCAACGGCTGGGCCGGTTTTGAGGGGACTTGGTCGATAGCTGATGTTATAAGGAATAACTTAGGCTAATTTTATTATAGAAAAAGAATTAGGGTACCGCGCAAAAAAAGCTTCTTGAAATTGTAACCAAATAACATTCTGGCCTGACATGCCTATTGGTCTAGTGGTTAGTGGCCCTGACTGTTATGCCGGAGGTCATGGGTTCAATTCCCACCCAGGACAAATGTTTGTGTGATGAGCATGATCATTTGTTTTGTGTCTGAGTGTAATTTATCTATAATATGTATGTATTTAGAAATATATAAGTATATTTATCAGTTGTCTACTACTCATAGCACAAGCTCTGCTTAGTTTGGGACTAGATGGCGTTGTGTGAAAGTTGTGGAATATTATTATTATTCAAATTGTGCTGTTTTAAAAGTCTGACTTCCGCACGAACGAAGTCGCAGGTATCAGCTAGTTGGATATAAAATACTCAGTAAAACTTCCTTCTACCTGAAAATAATATACTGAAACACTTTTATATTCGTCAAAAAGAAATGTACGACCGTTCCATCAATCCTGTGGAACAGTCAGAAAAGGGGTCGCATTATGACCGCAACCGGGACATTCACCCTTTTCCTAATACAATTCTCTCCTAAAGGGCCTGTTACACTAAGCGATATGCAGCACACGATATTCAGACTGTCTTATTTTTTGTTCCGAGTATGACCGGTCTAACCCGTATTACACTACGCGACATCGACTAAGACTGTAGTGTAATAGGCCCTTTATTCCTTTAGGGTGAAGAACCCAAGTATCGACTCACCTCAACAATTGTAAGTTTGTTTACAAGCTTAGTAAACATTTTTGTGGTTTCAATTTTGATGAAGAAATCCGGGTTGTTAGAATGCTTTAATGGAAAGGTAATTTGGGAAAAGCCACTTTGTTTATAAAACTTAATATTTGGTTAAAGAAAATTTTAATTAACAAATCATAGCTAACGTAATTTCAGCCGATAGACGTCTACTGAACATTGGTCTCTCCCACGCTTAGGGTAGCTATGCAAACAAAGGTTTGATTAATTATTTATTTAATAAATTCAAAACGGCTGAACAGGATTTTCATTGAAATGTCGATAATGTTATCATGAGTAATTAATGTTACTTTTAATTTTCCCGCGCGAAAGGGTCTTGTTTCCCGGGTTGACTGTTATGAAAGTCCACGCGAAAGAAATTACGGTTAACAATTAGTTGAATAATGGGAACAACATCGACAGTAAGAGCTCATCACACACGAGCGGCATGTTGCCAACGGCAGAGGTAACTGCAGCCGTCGACATATAGTGACAGTTGACACACACGACAGTTGCCGCTGATCTTCAAAGTTGGCCGACGGCTGCCGTCTACGCGTTAACAGCTGCAGCCGAGGTGTCAACAGCTGCCGCCACCCCATGTCGACGGCTGCAGTTACCTCTGCCATTGGCAATATGCCGCTCGTGTGTATATAAGCTCATAAACACATCATTATTATTCGCAAAAAAATTTCATGACTAAAATATATATATATATATGCGCCACGTCTGAGCAAAACGGCCGTATGCTCAGCATAATGCCGTGTCCTCACGCAAAATGCGACGAGTCCACAGCACTGGTTTTCAGCGTGAGCCGGTGACGTTATCAACTAACAGACTATATTCCCTTGGGATAATTTTCTATTTCCTCACGGGCGAAGCCACTGGCAGCAGTTAGTGTTTTTTTTATAAATAAGGCTCCGAATTTTTATTTCCAGCGTGTAAGAAAATTCAGTAAAGATTTACTGAGTGCGCAGTGCGTCAGTACAGTTCTTTGGCTTATCCTTGGCGTGTTCTTAACCTATATTCGTAAACAGAGGTGCTTGTAGCTAAATATTTCGTCTGGGAAACTATCCTTATGAGTCTGTCCGCTCGTCCGGTAAGAAACAAACCCGAGATATCGACGGCACGTAGTGTTTCACGCGCGCCTCAAAGCTATGTCAATAAACTGCAGGGGCCCAGCAGGGCCGATGGCCGCTATGGCCGCCACAGGGTATTTTTAAAAAGGAAACCCGCGGGCCTAGAACGCAAAGTGCAACTGCAGGATACAGGTGTGGTTTTAGTAAGTAAAAAGTCTGACACGAACTCCCACTCCATCCTAGAGCAGGAGCAGCCATTGGATAATTACCCACCTCAAAAAAGAACCATACACAGAGGCTTCGTTTTAAATCTTAGAAAGATATCAACTTAAAGAATTGTATTTGACTTGACTTCGCCAAATCCGTTCCATGTTCGGACCAGTATACCTACAGCGATGAGCCATCGGTACACGGTGGACATCCCACCCATACACACGAAATGAATATGGACACACATTCAATGTGCGTACAGTGAAGGGGTGGAATTCCCTGCTGGGAAGTTTCCCGTTCAAAATTCCCCGTGGTACTAGCGGGCATTGGCTCTGGTGTAAAACACTGCGCGTCTTCGATTACACGGGCTTGCTCCTTACTGGACGGGTGCTTGGCGAGCTACACACTGCTCGTCGTCCGCAAGTCCGTGGGTAGGTACGGTGACCGGGGATCGCCCTGTGACTCCCAATGCCCGTGGCGTCTTCTGTGGTGGCGGCCGGGGGATGAGGATGCCCGTTACAACATGTTTACAGCCATTTTCTTCGCCAGCATGACTACTTGGCAGAAGGAGGCAACCGCATTCCATTCACTATTGCTACGGACCATGGCCTGAACCATGGCCTGGTGCGAGAAGTCGCTGCCGCCGATCACCTCCACGAGGACACAGGTTGCTCCACCCAAGCGAGGTACACCTTCTCCATAAGCTCCAACGTGTCCTCTTGACGGAAGCTGTGTATGGTGAAAACATACAGATCGAAAGAGCACGTAACGAATTAAATTGACACGAAAAATAAATAAAAAGTACCAGTAAATTCGAGGACTATATAGTGCTCCAGATGTTCAAACGTTTGCCAACCCATAAAAAAATATTGGAATATTCGTTCGCTTTTCTTTCTCTCGACCAATTTCTTCAGTAAAGACTGCTCGTATAAACTAGACTGCATAGGATAACTAGAGCGCGGAAAATTGAGCAGTTACGTTGTGTTTATTCAATAAATTGAATTGCTTAGCTAACACACTGAAATTACATTGTATTTTATATGGTTTTTTATCTGGTTAAAGTATCATTACAGAAATGTGTTGTAGATCTTTTTGATACTGTTTTGCTGTTGCAGGATCCACTGCATTTTTACATTGTTAATTTCAATTGTTTCATACATTTTATACTCGTATTTATTTACATTTCAAAATACTAACTATAATTACAATAAAATAATAATAAAAACCCTACACTAATTACAACTAACTAAAACTAAAATATGGCGTCAAAAAACTCTTCCACATCGCTGTCGACTGGTAATGTGCCCAAAAGACTGGCGGCATTACCACGCTGTATGGCAATGCTTATCCTCTGGCCGAGGTAAAAGCCAGCCCTTGGGTCACGCGAAGTGTCAGCTAGACGTTTTGACAGATCAATTGTTAATATTGGTTTAAAAGAATTCTAATTGTTAATTTGTGTGGTTTTTTTTTTCTGTAAATAACAATTTCTTAAAAAATAATATTTTATTATCCTGAGTTCAAAAGGTTTAATATTTTCTTGAACGGAAATTTACTTACTATGGGCACCACATATCATATTTTAATATTTGCATGCCAACTCATGGCGAAATGTGTCTCTGCGCTAATAAATTATACGTTACCATCCCTATCACCGCATCTAATGCAAGTAAATGCCTTTGACTATGCAAGCGTAGATTACGGTGTCCGGACATTGAAATGGCACATTAAGTTTTATCCCTACGTTTTTATTTGGTACATACAGACACACATAAATAGTCACTTAAGCATTGGTAGAGTGTGTAGCGACATCTATGATGGCACATAAAAACTAAAATTCTCACACACGTGGGCTACGACTGTTTCGTACGTAGCGGCACGTCGCGTGGCATCGCGTGGCGTGGATCTAATGTAGCTCTACAGATCTAGTTGCCATATTAAATGTCTGGAGACCGACGCGCCTAGATCGGCGTACGTGGCCCACTTGATACCAATGTAGACCTTGACCTTGAGAGTTCTTCGTGCGATTAGAACATATACATATATACAACAGCCCAAAATCAACTCCGGGCAGTTGCCAAAAGGGAGGATACTCCGACCAGACGAATGTTATGTCTGGTTGGAAGTTCCAACTTGTTCTGTATATCTAAAAGTGCAACCGAAGTTTTGGTCCCTGACTATACTATAGGTATAGTTCTTACGATCCATCCTAAGGTTGTCTGGTAGATATCGCTGTCAGCGATAAGATCCGGCTCGAAGGACCATGAATAAAACCAATGTTAATAAAACGAAGGCTACACGGATGCAATCACTATTTATTTATTTAAACTTCATGTACAGTAGTGGTACATAAGCGGACTTAATGCAACAAGGCATTCTCTACCAGTCAACTTTTGAGTTAAAAAGACAACACTATGGTAGGTGTCCACAATAAATAAATAACATATATATCAAGTAGAATGTATTATCATTAAATTAAGTTACTTACAATAATAAAATACTTAATATTATAAACTAATTAATACTCAACACTATACCAAATACCACCACCACTAATCAAATCAAATATCATATCACTATTTCAAATTGACCGTATAGTTTGTTATTTATTGACGTTTATCGATAATTTTGCGTTGTCATAGCGGCTAAGTCGAGTGGAAGTTCTTCAAACTGATTTAGATTATTATGTACCTTAGAAAGAGTAACAATTTTTTTATTATCATTATTAACAGGCTCGCGTTTGACCATTGACGATGGAGCACGCTTGCCTAGAAGTAAACTATTCACTCTTGACTTAAAAACCCCTAGGTTGTAGCTATCAGAAAACACAGACTCCGGTAGGGAATTCCACTCCTTAGCTGTACGCATAATGATTTTAATTTGATTATTATAAGTAAATACTCACAACAATCTTCTGAACGAAACCAAGATACAGCAGTAGGTAAACTCCTAGTGCCGAAACTAGTGTCGGAACTTTTTTTTTTTTTAAAGAATTACGTGGAATAATAACGTTACGCCTATAAAATACTCCGTAAAAGATATCTCAGTGACGTAAAAAATAACTAAGTTATAAAAGATACATAGTCGGCGGGATGTTATTTTTCAATTACAGCCGTTGCTTTTATCTCGGCAGAAAATACAATAACAGAATAGCTATCGGGGTATCCGAGGAGTGTATTAGTGTAGTATTTTTGTAACTCATAACATGATTTAAAAAAAGAGTGTCTGTGGAGTTTCTTGCATGTTCTTCTTCATAGAAATTTTCGCTTTGGAATGTGCAATTTGGCTTAATTTTTTTGACTGACCGATATTTTGACAATTCAAAAAGTGCCTGTAAATGGTTTATCTCTAATAGAGGTATTAGAAACGGATGTATATGAATACATAACCATAAGAAAAAAATGGAACCCTTATAGGATAACTTTGTTGTCCGTCTGTCTGTCTTAAGTGCGCGTAGAGGTATCGGGTTGAAATTAAAACCATATACTTAGGTCTGCGGTCCCTTAAAGCTGTGAAAAAAATCAAACTTCTAAGTTAACGAAAAAAAATATACGGCCGATAATAAAGTCAAAAGTCAAAGTCAAAAGTTTTTATTTCACAGCCTACATGGGCACTTATAAAACGTCAGAAGATAGTGCACGGTTCCAAATTGGTCGTTTCCTATGTAGAAGAATCGGCAAGAAACTCCATGGTTACTCTTTTAAAAAAGTGGTTGTTTACAATATTTTCATATTACAGTATTAATAGACATTATGTAAGAACAGTGTAGACCAGTCGATATTGTACCCAAAAGCACAATAAAAATAATCATATTAAAAAAAAAGTGAGTTGTAATAGGAAGTAACCTAAGTATTCGCGAAGACTACAGTGTTCTCACGTTCACATAATAAAAAAGAGGCTATATAAAAAAAGCAAGAAAAATAAATAATTACAATTATCAATAAATGACATGTCAACAAAAGAAAATTACTAACGAATTTATGGTGGTTGGCGTCTAATAATATAAAAAATATTTCAAAAGCAATGTGTGAGAAAAAAGAAAAAAAATGTATATATTACAACAGATGTGGAGCAGTTAATACATACATGTACACAATTTTATGAGTTACCAGGGGCCACATGTGCAGAAGCAGTCATTGCCAAACAAGCATGTCTTCGACATAGTCTTTAACCTTGTAATACGCTTTTTTAGTGAACTTTCCCTCGCTTCGTTCAGTCACCGCTTTTGGTAGATTGTTATAAAAGCGTATGCTGTTTACTAAAAATGACTTGCTGGTCTTAGCTAATCTCCATTTGGGCAATACAATTTCGTGTTTACTACGCGTATTTATGTTATGAAAATCGCTTCTAATTTTGAAGAGTCCTAGGTTTTAACGAACATACAAAATACTTTCTAAAATATAAAGAGAAGGCAGAGTAAGTATATCGATTTCTTTGAATTTATTTCTGAGGGACTCGCGAGGACCCATTTTATAAATAGCCCGGATTACTCTCTTTTGCAATATGAAAATTGAGTCTACATCAGCTGCAGATCCCCACAGTAAACTGCCATATGACATAATACTGTGGAAATAAGCATAGTAAACTAACCTAGCGGTGGCTACATCTGTCAATTGTCTTATTTTTCTTACTGCATATGCGGCTGAGCTTAATCTACCTGAAAGAGTTCTAATATGAAAGCCCCACTGCAGTTTAGAATCGATAGTTATACCTAAAAACACAGTTTCTGTATAACATCAAGTTTGTCTCGTCAAGAATTAGATTGACGTCAACTTGAGGGAATTCGGTAATGAATATTTGCGACATAAATCGCAAAAAACATGTATTTCGACACTCAAAGGAATCAAAATTCATAGGGTACTTCCCGTTGAGCTAGAATCCTGAAATTTGGCAAGAAGCAAGATTTCATAGCTCAAGTATAGGAAAAAATCTGAAAACTGTAAATTTGTAATTACGTCACAAAAAAATCTTCCTAACTCAATTTGGGAATTGAACTGTTTTCATAGTTGAGTTTTTACGGAAACCTTACCCAGTTTTTTTGAGGTCAATCAATCAACAAAAGTACTCACGAGTAAACTAGCTCTTTAGTTGTGTCTTTGCTACTATAGCCTATTCCGCAGGACCTATGCGATGTCCTATAGGACCACTTCTAAGAGAGAGTGAATCTCCGAGAGTTGAAGTCTATTCGTCAATGTTACTCATAATTATTTTTTGTGTGTCAACAAATAACTTTTCTGCTCTGAGTAAAGCAAAAGAAAATGTCAGACTTTTTACTGACTAAAATTCACCCGTGTTACTTCAGATGCTTTTTCAGAAGCCGTTTTGCCGGACAGGTCAAAACTGCTATTAATTGTTAGGTAGAATAAGTTTTGTAATTAATTGTTAGGTAGAAGAAGTTTTATAATTAATTGTTAGGTAGAAGAATTTTATAATTCATTGTTAGGTAGAAGACGTTTTATAATTAGTAATTGTTAGGTAGAAGAAGTTTTATAATTAATTGTTAGGTAGAAGAAGTTTTATAATTATTGTTAGACAGAGATGAAGTCAGATACGAGAGAATCCACAAGCTACAACACATACAGAAGCTACGTATGAACCCGTGACCACAGAAACTGTAGCGTGGTTATGTTATGTTGTCATCTAATTGTGTTTCTTGTCGACAAGTTCTTATTAAGTTTCTTTCTTTATAACATAACTACTTTTCTTTTTCATCCATTGTGAGATAATTTGCAAGAAGCAGGTCAAAGTATTTTATAGAATAGAATAGAATAAAGTTTTTTGTACACAAAAAATGCTGTACAACTTTATATATGAACATAATTATATGAGTACGTTTAAAGATTGGTTATTAACGGAAATGTTATATTAGTTAGTAGAAAAAATAATTAGTTAATTGTTTTTAATGGAACACTTTTGCTACCAAGATGCGTCCAAAGAGTTCCATTCATCTTCTGCTAGAAAAAATTCCGAAAAATACGACAATGAGAAAAAAAAATCCGCAACTATCACACAACGCGATCTAGTCTCAAACTAACAGAGTTTGTGCTATGAGTGCTAGACAACTGATAAACAAATTTATATTTCTAAATACATACATAATATTATAGATAAATTACACTCAGACACAGAACAAATGATCGTGTTTATCACACAAACTTCTTGGGTGGGAATCGAACCCACGACTTTCGGCTTAGCAGTCAGGGACACTAACCACTAGACCAATCTGTTTAAAGTCAAACTGTTTTTTTTTTACTTTAATTAAGTCCGCCTTTGCACCTTTGCGTTGCATGAAGTTTTAATACCAGCGAAAACCAGCGTCAGTCTGGCAATCATGCTGAACTGGACCTATTTTAGCGCAGTCGTGAGGCACGCAATTGTATATTTTTATTTTTTTGGTTCTCTTTTGTTTGGTTTCGTTTTTATATTGTTTATGTGCCTTGCGTTGTGACAAAATAAATTCATTTTCTTTCTTTTCTTTTCTTTTCTTTTCTTTTCTTTTCTTTTCTTTTCTTTTCTTTTCTTTTCTTTTCTTTTCTTTTCTTTTCTTTTCTTTTCTTTTCTTTTCTTTTCTTTTCTTTTCTTTTCTTTTCTTTTAATAAATAAATAAAATTTACTTACGATATCTACTTACTTTTTTTAATCTTTATTTTTATTATATAATTATATATTTAAATCTCTGCTAGTGATTATGCGGGTGGGCGCTGATACTTAAATATACAAGATATTAAGTTATCTTAGCTTAGGTATCAGCTGTAACACTTAAATATCACAATTAATTACCTTTCGACCTAATTTACTGTAATTTGTAAAACTTGTTAACTTGAAGGTGCAAATAAACAATTTTATTTTATATATTTATGTACACACAAACACTTAAAAATGAAAAGAACAAAAGCAGATAGAAGAGCACAAAGGTAATGCTTATTTCAAATGAAATTTCTTTCAACAGACCGGCGACAGGAGAGATGGATATTTATTTTATTTGTTTTTTTTTTGTTGTTTGGTTTTTTTTTGGTTTATTTTATTTTAGACTCCGAACACCTATCTATAAACCATAAAAATAATTGTTTCATACGGGAATCGAACCAGCCATACGCGAATTTCAAACAAATCAACCACATGCTGTGTTCTACAGCTGAAAATATAAAAGGTATGCTCTCTTTCTTTTTGCAAAAACTCCGTTTTATTAAGTACCTACGTGTACACTAATAAACAATATAACTATTCGTTTGGCATAACAATATTATGGCACAATACCCCAAACTTCATCCCCCAGGGAATATAAATCACGGGAACACACATCCAGACTCGATTTGGCTCTTACTGGCCCTTGGAGACTAAATAGGAAGTTAGTCCGTTCCTCTACACACGAACCGGGCACTGATTATGCAACCGGGACATAACGTTTACGGGTCACTTCCCAACACTATCCTACAGCCCCTCACAAGGTAAAAAGTACTTTATGTTTTAAAAACAAAAGGTTGATTTTAGCTTGAAGGTGGTTAAGTTTCTTCTAAGACAATTTGTTCAGTCATACGCTCGGCTCTTGGGATGTTGCCATTTAGTACGCAATGCGTCTTTTCAAGAGCCAACACGTCGGGTTGAATGGCACACTTTAGGTGAGTGTACACTTGATAGCCTTGTTCTGATTCATATTATTGAGGAATTCGATTCTTGAGGTGACCAATTAGGTTAGTATCCTTTTCTTTGACGTGGGACATCACACAATGACTTCTCTTGCTCTATGGTGGAGTGAGAAAGCGCATTAGACTTTTACTGACTAAATCCAAACCTGTGCCCTTCTATTGCCTTTTGCGTTCTAGGACGAGGGTTTCTTTTCCAGAAATTCTCCACAACACTAGCATTCATCAGCCCGTTCTAACCCCCCTAAAAAGGTCCAAGGTCAACGGTTTGGGGGACATCCGTCGGTCCATCAATCTGGACTGAAGATGGCGCGTAGTGTTGCACGCGCGCCTCTATTAGGCGTATAGGAAAGCCACTCTCAAATACGGGAGGAGATCCACGGGGATAGGTCCACCACTAATCTGGGGCAGCAAAAGTGTAACTGCACCCACATTCCACTCCGCGAAAAAAAAGCTTGGCTGGTACGAGTCGGACTCGCGCACTGAGGATTCCGTACAAACTCACCTATGAAAATAGTTCAATTCCCAAATTGAGTTTGGAAGATTTTTTTGTGACGTAACTACAAATTTGCAGATTTCAGATTTTTTCCTATAGTACTATGAGACCTTATTTCATGCCAAATTTCAGGATTCTAGCTCAACAGGAAGTACGCTATGAATTTTGATTCCCTTAAGAGTATCGAAACATACGTTTTTTGCGACATAAATGGTTTATGAATTTATAATCTTTTTTTTCGTTAACACAGAAGTTTGTTCTTTTACAACTTCAAGGAACCGCAGACCTGAGTATATGGTTTTAATTTCAACTCCATATCTCCACGCATTCCCGAGATAAAGGGTTTTGACAGACAGACAAACAGACAGCAGGACAACAAAGTGATCCTATACGTTTCGTTTTTTTTTCCTTTTGAGGTACAAAAACCTAAAAAGATAATTTAGACACACAAGCGAGTTGACTCAGTGGTATTAACGACGCCCTCAAGCAAACGGTGACTCGGGTTCGATCCTGGCTGTCATCGAACACTTTTGGACGACACCAGTGTACGAGGGAACACCGAGGTGGTTTTCATTAGTCTGACAGACCCCTGCACCCACCCTAGGGCGGAGGTCATCCATAAGGATTTCCACCACGAAAAAGAAATCAGTACATGTAATAAATCTGTTTTTAGTTGTGCGCGCATCACGTAAAATTTACGAAGTCGATGTAGATAACTTTTATACATTAAAATTGTGTGTAACTTGATGTATTACTTAGGCTTTGTTTCATCGCAATCGGTTGACTATTTCGAAAGATATACTACATTCATTAAATATTAGGTGGTACGAAGTTCACCGAATTAGTTAGTAAAAAATAATAATATTAATAACGAAACAGACCGTCATTAGAAACACCGTTATTAGACACGCTCCTCACTCTTCTCAGGAGAAGTAATTTTATGATTTTCAAACTAAAAAAAGCCTTGTAGAGGAACAATAAAAGGCTCATAATAAGATAGCATAGCATAGTCGGCCTTATAATCTTCCCACTGTTGGGACTCAGGCTTCCTCTCAGGAGAGGGAACGGGCCATCATCCACCACGCGGGCCTAGTGCCTGTAGTGGATCCACCACTACACGCACTAGGCCCGCGTGTCTCACATATCTTCGAAATTTTCGTTCTAGGACATGCCGGTTCCCTCACGATGTTTTCCTTCACCGTTTTTAGAGCAGTGGTGACGAAATAAATTACACAAAGTAATGCGCCTGGCTGGGCTTGAACCCGGAACCTACAACTCGTAAGTCGGAGCCGTTACCACTCGGCCACCACTGCTCTAATAAGATACACGGTCAATAATGGTCCAAGATTGAAAGCCCACAGCAGCTACTGTCTCCTATAAGTTACATTGATGTTGAGTAACACGTAAAATGTTCGATTTAATTTACGTTTAAATTTGTATGTTACTGTGTTTTGATTCTGTGAAGGAATGCACATCCTTACACTCCAGCAGGAGACGCCTTCGGCTTCGGGAGTCGCAGGGCAATCCCCGGTCACTGTAAGCGTGGGCTTGTGGACGACGAACAATGGATAGCTCTCCGTTTGGTCCTCCGGTATAAGGGTCGCCGCACACGAGCCACCAGCCACAACCACAAAACGCCGCCACTGGCATATTTCCTGTAGTTTTCATACATTTTATATGGACTCGCCGCAAACGATTGACGCCGGTGGCCGCCACGCGCTACAAATCGCTGCTGCTCGCTTCTTGTGGCCCGCACTGACCACTAAGCTCCGATACAAAACTCCGCCACATGCCATTCGCGCATTTAAACCTTCTTGGACAGAGTCCATTATGATACTGCGCGTATGGGTTAAAAAAGTAGCAGCCACCGGCCTCAAGTGGCGGTCGCGCGCTTCAGCTTCCTACGTGGCCGCTTCTAGCTTCTCGTGGCGGCGTTTGTGGCTATGGCATGTGGCCTGTGTGCGACGACACTAAGGACCGAGTCCAAGTCGCCGACGGCTCATACGCCTCTAAGAGACGTACTAGTAAACAAACCGTAGGTGACCAATAGGACCAATTCTTACTAGCTTCACGGGGAATTTCCGAAAAGCGAACAGTGGTCCTAGATCGCAAAGGGCAACTGGAGGACACAAATGGGTTATAGGTAGTCTTTAAAAGTCTGACACGCCCTCTCACTCCACCCGGAGTAGGAGAAGTTATTTAATCATTACCAAACTGAAAAAAAACAAACCTAGCAAAGATACAAAGGCTCATAATAAGATACACGGTCTATAACGGTCCAAGATACAGTATTTAAATGCCCACAACAACTTGCGTGCCCTATAAATTACGATGATGTAGAGGAGCACGTACGTTCATTACGCGTGCTTAGTATTCCGTCCGCGGACCGAATGCCATATCTATGCATTCCTTTTATGATTAATAGGAGTGGGGAAACCAAATTTTCGCTATGAGTTTCTATTTTTAGGTTAATTTTGCTTTCCTTTGTTGCACGATATTATGAAGAAGAGGTTTTTTTTTTGTGGGAAGTCTTCAAATGATTTCTTCGGCTCTGGGCGGAGGAGAGGCAGTGTCAGACTTGTATTGACTAAAACATGGTTGTGTTTCTTCTCCCTTTGCGGTTTAGACTGCTACTCATTGGAATAATTCAACGACCCTAGCAGGTATCGGCCCTAGAGAGCCTCGTCGAGTTTGCTGACAGTTCTCACAGCCACGCGCGGAATACAATGCGCCGTCGTCGTCAGCTATGATGATACTGTAATAGCAATTCAATCAATCGCAATTCATTTTATTTCTTTCAATTCATATTTCTTCTACAAAACCAGCCCTGTTCTGGTTTATAGGATATCAGAGTAATTGTGTAATTGTAAAAAAATAACAGTTTTTTTTAGGATAGTATTAATGAAACTACGATGACTCTAGTGATGCCCACTGCTTCTCATCAAGTGGGCTACCAACTTTTTACCCGACTAAGACAAAGCCAAAGGAAGGTTATGATTTTGACAGGCTATTATACATGTATGTTCATCTGTTCCCTCATAGCTCCTAATCCACTTATCGGAACTCAACATATGCTATGCATATGAATGCTGAAATAAAAATAACTGGAAAAACAAGAACAGAGCCAAAAGAAAAGCCGCAGTCACACGTTCTAAGTACCAACCGAAACACTTTAATAACGTGTGGCTACGGCTTTCATTTTGTTCTGTTCTTGTTTTTCCAGTTACTTTGTTTATTTCAGCATCCTGAAAATCTTGTTCCATACTTTTTCAGCATCGTTTTTTTTTGTCGTAGTCGGGTTTTAGTTTTTTACTTTTTTTTTACCAATAATATTGAAACAAGCTTAATATCAAAATGAGCGCCTCAAAGTGATGTCAGCAAGATTGACGAGGCTAGTTAGGGCCTATGCCTGCCAGGCGTGGACCATTCGAGGGTGTTACCGTGGCATTCGAAGAAAAGTCTGACACATCCTCCCGCTCCACCCGGAGCTGGTAGTCTTTTTTTGATTTGCCACGTAAAAAAATAGCTCTTAGATACTACTGCATATTTCAAGTTAAAGCACCGAATTGACCATTTCCTACATGCAATTTGCTCAAGCCACCAAGTGGCTTCTTTCAGGACGTTTTCGTCCGGTTAAACGTTGCAAACGGCGTTTACTTTTGAGGTCTTTGCTGAAACATTCGTAAACCTAAAGTTGTTGGTATAATATTAAAAATTCTTCGGCAGTTATATTTTCGTTTGGGATTGAAACTCTTGGAGCGTGGGGTCCGAGTGCACATACGCTATTTTAACTCCTAAATTAGGTTTGCACACCATATTTGTAAGCCTTCTGACATAACGTACGACAATTGTATGTGTTATTAAATAAATAAATAAACGTAGCGCTCTGCTCATCAAACATAAGATCTGTATTTGTAAATGTTAACATTAAAAAAAAAATATCCAAAGACCTTGTTGTCACTTCGCGTGACCCAAGGCTGGCTCTTACCTCGGTGAGAGATTAGGTATTGCCATACAACGTGGCAATGCCGGCAATTTTTGTGCACATTTTCATTCGACAGCAAAGCGGAGAAATTACTGATACTTGCCGGTTTCGAACCAGTAACCTCATGCATGAGAGGAGGATGTCTTAACCACTGGGCCATCAAGACACTTACGACGTACGATTTAATCTTTTAAAAAAACGTTAACGGTTTTTTTAGATGGGAAATTATTTGATGACTTCTCGCGCTCTAGGGCCAAGCGAGAGGGCGTGTCAGATTTTCACTGACTAAAACCACACCTATGTTCCTTCAGTTGCCTTTAGCGTTCTAGGACCATGGGTTTCCTTTTCAGAAGTCGACCCATGGCCCCAGTATTTAGCCCTGCTGGACCCTACGGTTTTGCCGACATCTCTTTGAGGAACGCTTTGAGGCGAACACTATGTGCCGTCGACGACTCGGGCTCGGTCAGGACGGTTGCTGAACGGCTGGACGGCGAGCTACCCAATGCTCATCACCTACAGTGTCTGGTAGTCGAAGTCGGGGTCTTGGTGGCTGGGGCGTGAGGATGGCCGTTCACCCACGCGTGCGGCGGCCTTTTTCGCTAGTATTACTGCTTCGCACGCGAATGCGACCGTTACCCATTTACCCTCGCTCCGGACAATGGCCTGAAACAGGGCACGGCGTGAGAGGTCGTCGCCGCCGATCCCCACATGTGGGCACGGCAGTGATGCCCAAGCGGGGCACATTTCCACCGTGTCCTCTGGGCGGTCCGCACACCCAATACCGTTACTTTAACAAAATCATTATGAATTTAATTAAGAAAGACAAAGCATTTTATTTCAAATAAACCATTTACAGGCACTTTTTAAATGTCAAGAAGTCAGTCAGTCAGAAAATGATGCTAATTGCACATTCGAAAGCGTAGATCTCTATGGAGAAGAATGTGTATGAAACTCCATGGACACTCTTTTCAATCATGTTTTGTAATTATAAATATCTATGTTATATGTTGTTGTCGCTATCATGTAAGAACAATGTAAATAAAGTAAAAATAAAAACAAAATATAGATATTAAAATAAGCAAGCATGAAGTTTAAAATATCAAATTCATACCCAAAATATCCACATCATTATAATCAGATCGTTATGTTAATTAACATTCATCATTTATAATGATTTCAGAGGCGGAAGTGTTTGGCCAAGTTAAATCTTAATAATTAATGATTATCTTGTATATTCTAGCGTTAATTTAGAAGATCCTTAACGATTGAGTTTTGGGTTTCCCTATTATTAATCAACGGAAGAGAAATTTTATTTAGCCTTGTCGAGTATTTTTATGAGAATGTATTTTTGAATTTCATTGTTTTTTTGTTTTATAGGTGGGAAAATCACCTAATGACAAATCCCGCTCTTGGGCGGTGCGCGAAATAGTGTCAGACTTTCACTGACTAAAAAACCACTCCTGTTCCTTCGTTGCCTTTCGTACCAGGGCCGAGTCTTCCTGTCAGGATCCTTGGCCCCAGTAGGCTTCGACCCTGCTGGGCCCCTATGGTTTGCTAGCATCTCCTCGAGGCGCGCGTGGAACAGTACACGATGACGTCATCTGTCATGATCCGTGCGACAAACGGCCTGATCGTATTTATTAGCCGGTGGCTTCATTCTCGGAAGCGAGTCGCTTCATTCTCGGGCGCGTTTCTGGAACGCATACACTAAAATTGCTGTATCTTCGTCATTTTCGGTCCGATTTTAATAATTTCTTCACAATATTATTGTTTTTTTTTTTTGACGCTATAAGTCTGCATACTCCACATAAATCATGACTGATCCTCGTTGCTTCATAAGTGGTCTGATGAATATGTCAACAATTGCATAGAAAACATTCGCAGTTCATTAACTCTGTGATACAAAGATACTACGTCAAGAAAATTCAATAGAATTACAGTATAATAATGTATTAATTATGAAATAAGAACATAGGTATAATTCATTTAACATATGAGGATAAAGAAGAGGCATAAGTTAATGCTATGCAATCGATTAAAAGAATCACCTTGATCCTAGAACGCAAAAGGCAACTGAAAGAACACGGGTGAGCTTTTAGTCAGTAAAAACCTGACTCTATCTCGCTCCCACTAGAGCGAGAGAAGAATTTAAAGCCCTAACTCCCGAGCAGTGCTATAAAACAGTGACTTTCTGAAGCCTAATACTCCTCAGTAACGGCTAGGTCAATAGGTTTAAAAAAAATATATGTTAATTATATATTCATGTACAAGATTATTAACATATTTTATGATTTTTTCGTAAAACTAATACTTCTGCCAAAAAAAAAAAAAAATAACTATATGATAATTTTCGCTTGTTTTCCCTACTCTTTTCAAACGGCTTTGATCTTCAGAAATATGTTTACACGACAAATGTGCTTCAGAACGTACATAGCATATGTAAATCAATAAACATTTGCAAAGAAAATGAGACTATACGCCTTAATAAAAGCATAATTAGCTTAAAACTGTTCCCATTGCTAGGACTCAGGCCTCCTCTCTAGGAGAGGGAATGGGCTATTATCCACCACGCGGGCCCAGTGCGGATTGGTGGATGTCACAGTTTCCTGACGATGTTTGCCTTCGAGCAGTGATGATTAATTAAATTATACAAAGTAATGCGTATAGCTGGGTTTATTTATTTATTTACTTTTTTATTTATTTATTATTTATCCACACAAAAGTACAGAGGCGGACTTAATGCCTTAAGGCATTTTCTACCAGTCAAAATTTGGGTGATGCAGAGAAAAGTTGTGGTAGGTGAAATATTAAGCATTAGGTAGGTACATATTGTTTATAACATTACATTTTGTTTGAACCTGCTACCTACAACTCGTAAGTAATATTATAATGCCCACAACAGACTGGTCTTTATTGAAAATCTTAAGGACCTAGGCGTGCGTAACGTAGACATGAGACAAATAGATTACACATATCCAGTACTGTCAACCACGTACGAGTCTAATCCGTCTTGCAAACTAGAGATGTTACGGAGGTCCGATTCCGATTCGAAAGTTTGGAACTTTCGATTGATTCTGTTTCGTCGATTCTGATAAATTTTAATCGGAACTTATTAATGACTTGACTGGCTTGACTAGCCTATTGGTCTAGTGGTTAATGGTTCTGACTGCTATATAGGGTCGTGGGTTCCATTCTCACCCAAAACAAATGTTTGTGTGAAGCGATGAACGCACGTAGGAACACGAACATAGTTCCAATCGAGTTCGCCCACAACAGTCGTGAACTCTATTATAATAGCTATAGCATGTTTCATTGTGAAGTAACGGAAAGATTTTTGGTGTTCACAGTGATTCACGAAGACACCGTCCATACAGAGCACACTTTCTCGTATATGATCGCCGCAAACATGTTTGACGAACTGAGTGTTTGATGTTCATTACTGGTAAGCACATGCGAACCAAGTAGTTGCGTATCATGCAACACAACAAATTTGTTAGCGCGTGCGTACACGGCTTGATGAGCATGATGCAGATCACTTGTTCTGGGTATCTGTAATACGTATCTATTTAGATATATATAAGTATGTTTATCAGTTAATTAGTACCCATAGCTCATGCTCTGCTTAGTTTAAGACTAGATGACGTTGTGTGAAAGTTGTGGAATATTGTTATTTCATTATATCAGAGGTACAAACATGTTTACCTGTGTTAGTCGCACGGGGAACCTCTCCCTCTGTGTCTTCTGTCGACAAAAAACAAATGAAAGAGTTCATTTGTTTTTTGTTTCGCACTTGGGATGTTGTGTTTTTCATTAGTTTTAATAGTTTTTCATTTTACGCTCCTGCCTCTGCCTTCACCTCAGTTTCGATTCCAACAACCAAATGTAAAAACTCCGCTTCCGAATTCGGTTCCGATATAACCGATTCCGTTACATCCCTATTGCAAACTGACAAATACAAGGTCTGTTAATATATACGAGTACACTGTACTGAACATTAATAATGTTCCCGAAAATTGTCATCTCATTTTTCAAGACATTTATTCTCGGTTTCTTAGTAGGATGCTCTAGTTGGTTGACTTGCTGTTTACAAAAAGAAAGTCAGTGAAAATTTTTATAATAAGCATATGCATAATCGAATTTATAATATTCCCACTGCTGGGAAAAAGGCCACCTCTCTAGAGAAGTAGTGTAAGAGCAGTAATCCACTACGCAGGTCCAGTGTGTATCCCAGTGGTCACCATTGTGCGGACCACCCGGATAATACGGTGGAGGAGAGCCCCACTTGGGTGGAGTACCGCTGTGTCCTCGTAGCGGCGACCACTTGCACCAGGCCCTGTTTCAAGCTATGGTTCGGAGTGAATGTGAATGGGATGTGGTCTCCGCCTTCTGCGAAGAAGTAATATGCTATGCTAGTGAAGGAGATGACCACAGCCGTGAGGTAACGGACATGCTTACGCCCTAGCCACCGTGAAGACGCCTCGGGCGTCAGACGAGTTGCAGGACGATCCCCGGCTACCATAGACGCAGACTAGCTGGTCTCGGGAATTTCTGAAAAGACAAAAGAAGTCATTGAAAGATTTGCCACCTATAAAAAAAGCCCAGTGTAGATTGGTGATTGTGATTGGATTACTTGCTGGATTCCTTAAAAGTTATCTTACACCGTTTTGAGAAATGAAGCCGAACTAAAACCTGATTATCACAATTCTTCAATTCGAAAACGTCATTTCTAAAATAAAGAAAGAAAGAAAACACGTTTATTTGGCACACAGGTACAAAAAATGAGATAACAATATATAGAAACTTAAATACTTAAACTTAAAAATACATCAAAAATGTGTGTCTCACGGCTGCGCCAAATAGATCCAGTTCAGCATAATGCCAGGCCACTAAAGCTAGACCTTTAAAAATGAATGAAAAAACAAAGGCTTCTAAGAAATAATAACGTAAAATAAAATAGATTTATTAAAGAAAATTATTTGAGAGCATAAAAATTGAATTTCCTCTCACCGTTGCCTTTGTAGTCGGAGCTCGCCATCAACAAGGTATTTAAAAATTTAATAGCATTCACAGTTTTATTAGATTATATAGAAGTTTCCTTCTTAGTTGAACTTTGACTAATTGAAGGCTCTTTTTAAATAAAGAACAAACATTGTTTCACTACACTACACACACTAAACTATTGCTACTAGGAATTATTTTTATAACGTAGGTGCGTTCACAAACATATAAATTCAAATATACATATCACCGTAAAATAGTAAATACCGTTTGATTATAATCTTTCTCACGAAATTGTAAATCGTCGAAAGACTGTGAACTGTAACATACCGCTAACAATTTAACGCATTATGTTTCTGTAGATTATAATCAATTGAAGCGAAACTGTAAAAAATTATATTTGTCGAAAATGGTTCTGAATTTTTTTTTCACTTGACGTTGTTGGTGTTGACGTCCTCTCAACGCTCAGTCACGTGGTCAGAACAAAGGAATAGGAGGCATGGCCGACTCGAGGCGATCAACGAAAAGAGAATCGAAACGAAACTGTGGTAACTTGGCTAGGGGGGCAGGGCCTTGGTAACTCATGCAAACAATCCGCAATACTGATATTTATATTTAAAAGCTTACTCAAACATTGTGTGGTAAAGTAAACATGCTATTAATTGGCTTCCTCTTCTTAACTGCTAACTGCGTTATTTTCATAACGAACTTTGTAACACGAACTAATTGCTGTTTATATTTACTTGAGATTGCGCACAATTTGTGTACAAATTGTGCACAAATTATCATGCCCAACATGCAAAGTTCATGTTTTTAGGGATCCGTACCACAAAACGAAAGAACGGAACCCTTATAGGATCACCTTGTTGTCCGTCTGTGTGTCTGTCTGTCAAGACCCTTCATCTCAGGAACGCGTGGAAAACCATAAACTCAGGTCTGCGGTCCCTTGACGCTGTGAAAAAATCAAACTTCTGAGTTAACGAAAAAAAGAAGGTAAGGCCGTTTATGTCGCAACCAACGTGTACTCTCAAGGAAATCAATATTCATAGGGTACTTCCCGTAGAATCCTGAAATTTGGCATGAAACAAAGTCATATAGCATGAGTATAAAAATAAAATCAGAAAACTGTAAATTTTTAGTTACGTCACAATTTTTTTTTTTTTGCAATTCGCAAAAATCTTCGTGACTTAATTCGGGAATTGAACTGTTTTCATAGGTAAGTTTGTACGGAACCCTCAGTGCGCGAGTCCGACTAGCACTTGCCTGGTTTTTTTTTGTGACTTCGCATTAGAACCTGCAAACACAAGACTGTCTTAAACCATCGTCTTAGACAGATTTGTCTACGACGTCGCAGACTTGTCTGCAACAAGACTGTTTTGTCTACGACACGGCGCACACCATCAAAACAAAACAGTCTAGCGGCGTACGGCCGGTGTTGCCAACTTAGTTGGTTTTCCACTAAAACTGGTGGTTTTAACCCCCCATTTAGTTGCGAAATATTGGTGTTAGAGGCTAGTGGTTTTTTCTAGTGCTTTAGTAAAATACAATTTCTTACTAAAAATGCGATCACTCGGGTATCTGCACCATAGAATCCATAATTATCAATCTGATATCGACGATGATGGTGCAAACAAAAATGATTCATGATGAATGATGAGGAAGACGAATTAATACATAACTGTTATTGAATAATTTGTATGTTGATTTACCTACTAATGTTAATTTACCCACAAATGGTATTTTAATCAACTGATTGTTAATTTTTATTATTTATTATTAAAGCAAACTAATAACCTATATACCTACTTATTTTATTTCGTACATCACACATTTATTTAGTGGGAAATTTTGTGATTTCTGGTGGTTTTAAAAGTTGACTCAAATGGTAAGTTAGTGTAACTGTTGGCGACACTGGACGTCTCAAAACAGTCTTGTCGCAAACAAGGCTGCGTTGTCGTAGCCAAGTCTGTCTAAAACAGTCTTGTCTCAAATGTGCGCAGGCCCTTACGCTGCATTGCTTAGCTTTAATGCATATAGTCCCTTGAACATAAAGCCGGAATTAAGTACACACAAACTCATACTGCGCCCGCGTACTGGCACTGCTCGGGAGCTAGAGCCTTAAATAACATGTCTTCAAAGTGTCGCATTTTTTTTTTTTTTTTAAGGTGGGAAATCATCCAAATGACTTCTCGCGCTCTGGGTGGAGCGAGAGGGCGTGTCAGACTTTTACTGACTAAAACCACACCTGTATCCTTCAATTACCCTTTGCGTTCTAGGACTACGGGTTTCCCTTTCAGAAATTCTCCGCGGTCCTTGCTAGCGAGCATCGGCCCCGTTGGGCCCCTACGGTTTGCTGACATCTCTTTGAGGAGCGCGAGGATCACTACGCGCTGTCGACGACTGGTCTCGGTCCGGTTAGTTACCGAACAGCCGGACGGCGAGCTACCCAGTGCTCGACGTCCGCAAGCCCGCGTCTACCGTGGCTGGTAGTCGGGGTCGGAATTACGGCGTCTAGGGCGTGAGGACCTTCGTTCCCTCACGCGTGCAGCCTCCTCCTTCGCTAGCATTACTGCTTCGCAGAAAGTGTCGCATGGCATATTTATTTATTTTATACTTTATTGTAATATAACAAACACATAAAGAAACACAACAAAGAAAAACTTTTATCTATAACACGTACAATGGGCGGCCTTATCGCATTCCGCGATCTCTTCCAGGCAACCTCGAATGGACAGTAATTGTCACAACATGATATGGGGCTGTCATAAGTTTGACAATAAGCACCAACATTAATTACAATATATTATATCCGGGCTATCATTCAAATATCTTATTTATGTAAAATATCCACTTAGATTTTTGTAGTTTTTTCACTGATATTACTTGTAAGCTGGTATATGGTTAATGGTTTAAATAAATGGTTGCCTACATAACTATAGGATATTTTTTTTAATTTAATTAATTTTAAGTAATTTGTTTTCCAAACCTATTATAATTTGTTTGACATGCGTATTCCTATCAAAATTTAATTTTGACATTATTTTAATTTTATTATTTAACCTTTAATATTGTTTATTCTTTTTTCTTTATGTCATATCATATCATGCTTATTATTTTTATTTAATATTTTCGTAATTATTTAGAGCCATGTTCACTCGTTTATTTATAAGCTGTGGTTGCCTTTAATTGAGTGTGCATTAAAGGCCTAGATTACGTGTACTAATTTTTATTTCTAAGTGATTTTTTATTTTGTAACACTAGTTGGTGATCCTTAAATAAATAAATTACTTATAGAAAGATGTGTATCATAGGATAACAATTTTGTTATTCGTTGATATTTATATCTGATAGGAAAATAACTTAAGTCTTTACATAAAAACAAAGGATATGACCTCTAGATATCCAACAAAGTTAACGCTACGAACAGAAAAATCTATTTCATAGATATCTTCACAAAAGATACAGAAATATTTTCTATTTCTCGATAGGAAAATTCCGAAATACTCTCCTATTTTCCTATCTCATCGTTTCGTTAGATATTTCTTATCGTTGTGCGGTACCGTTGCCCGTATATGCTACAAACATGGGTATACTCTCCAATGCCAACGATTTGAAGATAATATCGGGGAGAATTCACGAGCAGTTACCTTCAAGTGAATGCTGGCCACATTGAAATTACGGGTAGGAATTTCTTTTTCCCAAGGTAATGCAGATGTCTGTTTGCTAGGTACTAAAATAAACTTTCCACTTTTTATTTCGCATCTAGACGTTAAAGTGGGTTTTCAACAAAATGCTTTTTATAATATTTTTCACTACAGTTAATATAAGCATAGTATTGTATGCACTAGCACAGCGCGTACAGGGATAATCGCTGGTTGATACCACGTTCCATTAAAAGCGTCAAAGAGGCCTCTGTGAGTTGGTTTCGACTCTCTTCGTACGCCTTCCAAAGGTCCAGGACCCCAGGGTTCTGAGATATAATAACTTATATAGCATAGCATAGCATAGTCGGCCTTTTAATGTTCCCACTGTTGGGACTCTGGCCTCCTCTCTAGGAGAGGGAATGGGCCGTAATCCACCACGCGGGCCCAGTGCGGGTTGGTGGATGTCACATGTCTTTGAATTTTTGGTTCTAGGACATGCCGGTTTCCTCTCGATGTTTTCCTTCACCGTTTTGAGAGCAGTGGTGATGAAATAAATTACACAAAGTAATGCGCCTGGCTGGGTTTGAACCCGCGACCTACAACTCGTAAGTCGGGGCCGTTACCACTCGGCCACCACTGCTCTAATAACTTATAAGCATAGTTAATAGTGTGTAGTGTTAATAAAGAAAACTATTGTATTATAAAATAGTTTTCTTTAGTACCTAGTAGTATTATTATATATTTATCGAGTATCTCGTGTCCTCGTGTCATGTTTGTGGTCGCACTCTTCCGAAATAGCTCGACCAATGGTAATGAAATTTTTTTGTACAATTCTTAAGGTGTGAGAAAAGTTGAAAAATATTTTCAGCCCTATATTTTCCTACCCACCCCCAATTTTTAATAATGATTTTAGTAGGCGAGCACTAAGAAGGGATTTTAAAAATTTTACTACAAAAAAATTCAATAAATCGATAAAAACTAATAACTCTCTCTGACGGTAAATAGAGACATAGTAGATATGTCAAGCCATCAAAACAATGACAACTGTTCGTTAAATGAGGCAAAATGGTTAAATGTTGCTGTTTTCTGTGTATTTTCAAAAAATTAACTCATTTTCAAGTAAAACATTAAAGCCCAAAAAGGTTTTGTGTACATTACAAACAAAAGTTGTGCCTGACGGTTACTGCCGGTATGAACCTTTGTTTCAAGTTCCACAAGGTAAAGTTAAAACCTATCACCATTATAACTTGGAGATCATGATAAACCAACCGTTGCATTACTACCCACCACCGTAGGCGCGGGCGTGCGGACGGCGAGCAATGGGTAGCTCGCCGTCCGACCCTCCGGTAACCGTCCGGATCGAGTCTAAGTCGTCGACGGCGCGTAATGTTCCACGCGCGCCTCAAGAATATGTCAGCAAACCGTAGGGACCCAGCAGGGTTGAAGCTTCTGGGGCCATGGGTGATGCGAAAGAGATCCCCGAGGCCCTGGAACAGTGGCAAAGAAGGAACAGGAGTAGGTTTTTAGTCAGTAAAAGTCTGTCACACACTCAAGTACTGCCCAGGCGCCACCAGGTGGCCTGAATTTTTTAAAGACCCAAAACAACCTTTAGTATGTCTACAAAATCATTGAAAAGTATGTGAATAACTTTTTTTAAAGAAATAAAGTAATAAAAACGTTTATTTGTGACATTCACAGGATAAACAACAAAATATAATAAAAACCACACTTAAAAAAAAACTTGTGTCAGGTCAAAAAGGCTCCTATCTCAGCATATGCTGCGAAATAAAAATAAAAAAAAACAATAAATAAATATTTGTTTATTGGTTGGTATCGTATGACCGTCTCTATGGTTGACAGGTATCAATGCAGCCAGATCGCTAAGCAAATAATGATGTAATATTGTATTATCATATTATTTTAAAACATTGAATATTATCAAATTCGCAATAAAATGTCGTGTCGACCTATCTTATAAAATCCTGAAACATACGTCGGAATTTACGTGGGCAGAAACGCATAAGTAAATATTTTTAGAATAAACATTGAACGTATCTACGAGTAGAATGTTGAACAATATCTATTTTAGATTTTTTATTAAGGAACCGATACACAGTATTACTTTTACAGTATTTCCAATGGAATAACGTTCCATTAAATTGTGCTCACCACACAAACATGTATCCTAGGTGAGAATCGAACCTTCGACCTCCAGAATAGCAATCAGGGTCACTGACCACTAGATCAACAGACCAGTCAAATAAGACCCCTGTCTGGATTTGGAGTCACGACCTACACCCCCTATCCCCACCCCCCCTCCTTGTCTTATTACTAGACTACCAACTCTAAGAAATAAATAGTCAAAATATAAACTTCTAAATAGCAAAACACCGGCTCAGTGAGTCATAATAGTACAATAACGAACTCGCAATAACAATAGTCATAACATTTAATGACGTTTAATCGGCCGCGTTCAAGTTTGTACGCCTTCCCGTGTGTTTTCGCGCAGATGTTAATATGAATGGGCGGATGACGGTTCTCGTAAGGCTGGCTATTCGTGTTGATATTAATATTTTGGATTGTGTGGAATATTTTGGTTTAAAGTTCAAAGATTCAAATAAAACAAATTTAAAAAAAAAGATTTTATTTAAAGTTCAAGGATTAAAAATAAAACATGTTTTTAATGATCCTGACAAAAATATTTCAAATGGTCTGCGGGTCCATGTTCAGCAGTGGACCACCAAGTGCCGCCACATACTTTAGCGTCTATAGGATTCCGGCAGTTTGCATAACCTCATCAGTCTACTTAATGGGAGGTCATCTAAAATTATAGGCCTCACATTTCTTTGTATTTTGTATTAAGGCTTATTGTCCCTTGATCATATTCTAGCCAGCTGCGCCCGGAGATAACCCCGCTGACCTTTAATCCATTTTCTTTGCGAAATTTTGATTGATTTATGTATGTTATTTACATTCTGAAGAACATTTAACCAGCTATCTTTTGTGTAAACATATTTCTAAAGACCGTTTGAAACGAGTAGGGGAAACAAGCGAAAAAATATCATGTTGTTTTTTTTTTTTTTTACAAAAGTGTTTATCACGCACGAAAATTCATATATCGATAATGTTGTACATGAATCTATGATAAACATATATTTTTTTCAAATCTATTAACCCAGCCATTACCGAGGAGTAGACTTCAGAAAGCCACTGTTTTATGGCTCTGCTAAATGACTCATGATTAAAAGTTCATTTATTTTACTATTAGTAGACTTGTATTCTTTCCACAGAACGGATCACTGAGTTAATTCACTAGCTATCAAAGTTACACAATTGTGAAGGGGACCTTAGCGTATCTTGGTCGCTGTGATCAGCCAAGTAGTAAGGGCTATGAAGGCAGGGACTGATAATAGGACAGAAATAGTCCCCTTCAGTGAGACCATGATGGTTCAGAAGGAAGCCACCGAGTGAGTTCGTGAGAAGGCCAATGCCGGAAACGACGTTGGGAAGCTACCGTCTTGTCGCATTAAACGCCGAATCCCTACATGCATAGTTTGAATGGGCCTTCAGTATCGTGGGAGATTGGTGTGCAGAGTTCTCAGAAAAAAAAAGCGGCATAGTAATCGCGTGCTGTCGTGCATAGCGTGGCTTAAGGGAGATTCCTTTAGAGTCAGGGATGTACCTACCTTAATAGGCGTTGCTTAAAGGGGGTTCCGGAGTGGTCTTAAAAGAGATAACAGGGCCTTTTCTATGTGCTGATCGTGATTACCGAGGTTTTTTTCGTGAAGTAAAAATCCCACTCGCCTTGGTCTTTCCTCATAAGTCCAGGAGCCTTTTGAAGGTGTTCCCCTGAAAACAAAAAACACTATGAAATGTTAATAAGCATACAAAACCCATTTCGCATAAATTGTTAATGCCCAAGCATTTACTTCCAGTCTTAATGTGAATAGTGTCTAGTGACGTCACTCCACCTATTATTAATCCTTATACAAGTATGTAGATAGATGTAGCATCTACTATCAGGTATTATCTATTTCTTTATCCTTGCCTGACTTTGACCTGAAATAGCATTCTGTACGACGGGATAACCGACATCACGCATTGCTGAATCAGCATGTTTTTTTAGAACCATCTGCGCAAGTTTACCTTCCGAATTTTGCAGCCTCATTTTCCTTTTCAAATATTCAGTTTTTCGTGAAAAATTCATTATGATCTTTTCAACTCGATGTTTACGTTGAAAACCCGAGGCTTTTGTTTTTAAAACAGATATATATACCTACCTTCTTTCGAATAAAATGTTTAATCAGAGAGCTCAGTTGTACAAAAGAAACAAGCTTATAAATATTTTTTATGCTATGCAAATGATTGCTTAGAGCACTGTTGTAAAAATTTGAGCGGCTAATGTATTCAGATATCAAATAATCCTACGTTATCTCTGCCCCGTGGGGTTGCTCGGTCTTAGGGGTTGGACACACTGATATGGAGCGACTGAAAACATTACAACTCATCTCAGTTCATTCATCCATTCATTCACTGAACTGCTGCGTCACGAGGAACTCTATTTGTATCTTTTGGCGCGTGGCCAAATTTTTGATAGGCCAAATAATTTTTTAAGGTTGCGAACGTCCGATTGCAAAATCTGAACCCTTAGGATCAGTCGTACTGTATCAGTCTATCCGTTTATCACAGTCAATTTCCTCCATATGTACAAGATCAATTTAGTTGAAAATTGGTGCATATGTGATTTTTTATGACCCAAATAGGAAGTGTAACTTAAATTAATTCTGAATAAGGAAATACTGAATAATCGACAAACATTTTCAATAAGGTATCATGCAAAATTATTGAATAGTAATATTTTTTCAAAATTATCAAATAGTTTTTAAGTTGTATAAAACAACTACTGAAAATTAACATATAGATATCAGAAAATCCTTTAAGAATATAGTTGTTTCAAAATTTCACGTGATAATGAAAAATATGATTCATCCGGAACTCTCTGCAAGCGTTTCTGACTCATATTTAGCCGGATTTATCAATACAAGATCCCCGGTCAATGTCCTTCAAACGCCAAAAATCCTTGTAGCATTCCAATGCATTGGTGAATTGTTAAAATCGCTAAAAGAAACATCGCCGACGGATTTTTCATTTAGCTGACATTTAGGTCCTCTTCTTAGCGTCGTATTCCTCAATGTTGTACAATATTCCTCCATCTGTTTCTGTCTCTGGTGGTGTGAAGAGCGTTGTATACTGCAGAGTCAAGAGCTTTTATTTTAGGTAGGTAAATCATCTAATGACAAATTCTGCTTTTGGGCGGACCGGGAGATAGTGTCAGACTTTTACTGACTAAAAACCCACTCCTGTTCCTTCTTTGCCTTCGTCCCAGGGCCCCGGGTTTCACTTTCACATTACCCGTGGAGAGTCAAGAGCGGTGCGAATCTGGTCGGACCATACGTATTACTAACGTATTGTATGAGGCCTTTACTCAACTACTTTACCGGTCACGATGAGCCTTTCAAGGTTGCTACCGTCTTTCCTAGCAATGTGACCGAAGTATTGCAGAATCTTGCGAAGACATTCGAATGATATTCAGGTAGATACTACTAAATGTACAGACATATATCTCAAACGCGAAGGAAACTGAGATGTCAGTACCAATACTCTTTGCTTTAATTCGACTACATTCGAATTGTATTTCGATTAATCGTTCTCTGATCGTCAGTTAAACATACCACAAATCGTCCAACATACCACAGTGTCTCAAGACGAAAGTCTAAGACCAGTGCGTATTGCCAGTGATGACATTTAGCACTGAAACATGGTCGCTTACAATGGGCCTTATCAGAAGGTTTACAGTCACCCAAAGGGCAATGGAAAGGGCTATGCTCGGAGTTTCCTTGCGTCATCGCATAAAAAAAAGAAGATATACGCAGGAGAACCAAGGTCGCCGACATAGCCCGAAGAATCGCCAAACTAGAGTTGCAGTGGGTAGGGCACATTGCTCGTAGAATGGATGGTCGATGGGGCCGAAAGGTTCTAGAGTGGCGGCGAAGCAGCGTTAGAAGGCCTCCCACAAGGTAGACCTACGAGCTGGTGAGGGTCGCGGGAATGCGGTGAATGCGAAACGCACAGGATCGATCGTTGTGGAGACACTTGGGGGAGTCCAATGTCCAACAGTGGACGTCTTTCGGCTGAAATGATGATGATGATCGCCAGTTAAGGATAACTAATAGAAAGAGCAATAAATGAGGAAGGTACGCATGACAGATTGTGATTTAACAATTTCACTTCGGTAGATTATAATCTACCGAAAAATAATACGTTAAATTGTAAGTAGTAGG
Source organism: Mythimna pallens (assembly GCA_961205895.1). NCBI lineage: Eukaryota > Metazoa > Arthropoda > Insecta > Lepidoptera > Noctuidae > Mythimna > Mythimna pallens. The sequence goes on from OY540825.1 coordinate 3,660,006, forward strand.
TTACGGTTCACAATCTTTCGATAGTTTACAATCTCACAAGATAGATTATAATCTAACGTTATTTGCAATTTTACGGTGACATATAGTATATATAACTTGAAACCATCCGAAGCTTTGGTGTAGTTTTGTACAAATGTGAATCAGCCTTTACACGGTCGCCATAATCTGTATACCCAGAATTTAAATTTCACTTGTTGTTTTTGTTCAGAATAAATAAGCGACTAATCTACTGTGAATTCATATTTAAACTTTTATAAGGCGCTGAATTTTTTTGGCGAAAAATGTCTTTTTTCTTCTTATTTGCTAGCAAAGTTGGCATAGCGACATGAGTCAAGTTGTTTTAAGGAGCTAAAGTAAACATTTGAGACTAATACATCTTGTTTTTTTTTTTTAATCTTTATTTATAAAGATTTTTCGCAAGTGTGTTGTGTTTCGCCTCTACTATATGTCTCTACTATATGTTACTCTGTTGTTATAAAAATATAACAGTTAAATAAAATAAAATACAGTTGGGTTTTGGGGCGGTTTTTCAGAGTGAACTTAGCCATATTAATATAGGGATTATTTTATCTGAAACAGGATTTCATAAATTAATCTTGTGCGCGCCAATTTGTGTTCTGAGCGATTGATTTCGGACACATCTCAAAAACTTTTTTTTTTAGTAAATAAAGGCTCACGTTTGACCACTATCTCACCTGATGGGAAGCGATGATGTGGCCGACGATGGAGCTTGCTTGCCTAGAAGTAACCTATTAACTCTTGGCTTATAGACCCCTAGGTTATAGCTATAAGGAAACACAGACTCCGGCAGGGAATTCCACTCCATAGCTGTACGCATAAATGAATGTGTTCCCAAAACGCTTTGTACGTATGGGTGGGATGTCTATCCTGTACTGATGGCACAACGCCGTACGTCTATTGGTCCGATGTTGGAACGGACTTGGCGGAATTAAATTGTGCAATTACTTTACAACATTTTATGTGAACTCATAAAAACTTGAAAAATAAGAATAATCTAAGGCTAAAAGAACATGAGCTAGCTAGTTAGCTAGATTTTTTTTTCGGCGGGAAAATCATCTAATGACATCCCCCGATCTTGGGCGGAGCGAGAAATAGTGTCAGACTTTTACTGACTAAAATCCCACTCCTGTTCCTTCGTTGCCTTTCGTACCAGGGCCGAGTCTTCCTTTCAGAATCAGACCCTTGGCCTCAGCAGGTTTCGACCCTGCTGGGCCCCTACAGTTACTGACATCTCCTTGAGGCGCGTGTGGAACAGTACGCGCCGTCGACGGCTTGGGCTCGGTCCGGACGACGTCCTGAAGCCCACGTAGGCGTCGGTGGTCGGAAATCGGGATCGGAATTCCGGCGGTGGTTGGAGCGTGAGGACCGTTGCCTCACGCGTGCGGCCACCTCCTTTGCTAGCATAACTGCTTCGCAGAAGGAGGCGACCGCCTGCCACTCCTCCTTGCTCCAGACCATGGCCTGTACCGAGGCCCGGTGCGAGAGATCGCCACAGTTTCAGAGTTAGTTGTTTTTTTTTTCAATTTACTATGTAGACTCCTAAGGAAAATTACTACCTATAAACGCGATAAATTCAAAAACAACTAAACGGATTTTCATGCAGTTTTCACCAGTGGACAGAGTGATTCATGAGAAAGTTTTCTGTTTATATTACATGCATATTATAGTAGAGAAAAGCGGAGAACATCATAAATTTCTTACACTTTTGCAAAGCTAGATCGGGTTGTTACTAGTATATACCAATATTAGTAACTGAAGAGTTTGTTTGTTTGAATGCGCTAATTTCAAGAATTACTGGTTCGTATGGAAAAAATATTTACTTCATCATCATCTTCCTGCCCGTACTGTATAGTGTCGGACGTAAAGAATAGCACCATCATTTTTGACTGGCCTGTTGGGTTAGTGGTTAGTGGCCCTGACTGCTATGCCGGAGGTCGTGGGTTCGATTCCCACCCAGGACATTTGTTGATCATTTGTTCTGTGTCTCGGTGTAATTTATCTATATATGTATGTATTTAGAAATCTATAAGTATGTTTATCAGTTATCTAGTACCCATAACACAAGCTCTGCTTAGCTTGGGACTAGACGGCGTTAGTTGTGGAATATTATATTATATATTATATTATATCCCATATCTTTCCGTGGGTGTCGTAAGAGGCGACTAAGGGATATTTAGAGACTGTGCATATTACAACACTTTAGGTCACCCCGTGGTGGCGGGTAAACTACCAACAAAAGCATTCCCAAGGAGGGTTGGTGTCAGGCTGGCGGCCGACTTTAAAAAAACTAGCCAAATTCCTTTGTACCATGTTTGGCCTTAATGGAATGCGCGATAGGGTTAGGGCGTACCCAACAGGCGACGCGCAGGGGCAGCACCCGGCTCCTGTGGGAAATAGACCAGGGTTGCCATTTCCCACAGGAAAACTCTCATAAAAACAATTACAGTAAAGCCGAGAATATCACAGATTTTTAAAACTTTTGCGAAACTAGATCGGGTCGTTAGTATATGCCAATTTTATATACCTAGCTAAATAGTTTGTTTGTACGCACTAATTTCAGGAATTGTTTCGAATGGAAAATATATTTATTTAATTTTCAAATTAAATTAGTCTTTGATAGCCCATTTTTCGAGGTAGGCTATAAAACATTACATCACGCTACGACCCACAGGGGGGAAGCAGTAACTAAAGACAAGAGTAACCAATGGGTAGTGTGAAAACGAAACCCGAGTGGATTTTTAGTCAGTAAAAGTCTGACACTATCTCTCGCTCCGCCCAAGGACGGGATTTGTGATTAGATAAATTTCACACCTAAAAAAAAATAAAAATAAAAAGGTTAAAACCGTGACGAATAGCTAGTTTAAACTAATCAATATCAAATTAATTAAGAAAGGAAAGGATAAAATTAAAGGGAATGGTAATGATGCTCCTTCATCTTTTTTTTAAAACTTCGTTGGCGTTTGAGCACGCCTCACTTCTATTGTCAATGAATTCCACAAACGAGCTGCTATAGAAAAAAAATAACTACTTTAGTAAGATACTTTGTTGAGTGATTGCTTCATGTTTCTTACGACTCTTTGGCATTCCGTAATAAATTGTACTCGAGTGAAAGCATTCTGGTTTGAACGCCAAGTAATGTTATATTTCGGCACCACAGTCACCAGCTCCGGTAGCCGTGATCGTCTAGTGGTTAGGACCCTACGTTGTGGCCGTAGTAACCCAGGTTCGAATCCTGGTCACGGCAGTGATACACTGTCGCGGCGGAGCTTCTTTTTTTATACGGTATTACAAAACAAAGAGGAAAATTGTGTTTATAAATTTGTTTTTCATTTTTACTTATGAAAATGATATTGTGGTATTGTTACTTACATAATTATATGATTTTGTTACATTCCCTTATTCTTTATTGTACACAAAAACATAACAAGTACACAGTGATTTCACAATTCATGAACAAAGGTGAGCTTAACTCAAAAATGAGTTTTCTCCCAGCAAATCTTTGAGGGATAGATAGAGATCACATCTGAGCGTAGGATTCAATGTACAATGTAAGTAGTTTCTCTTGATATAAAAAAAAAATACCTTTAACTTGGTAATTTAATGTGAGTTTTTTTTAAAGAGAAAGAAACACATTATTTAATAGGTATACATGCCGTTGCCAGATCTTAGAACTGATCACTTCATGATATGGCCAACTAAAACTGGCCAGATCGTATAAACGTTAACGTTTGATGTCAATCCTTGTTTGGCCATATATTGATGTTGGATTTGTATGATAATAAAAGGCCTAAAGAGAGTAGGTCAAACGAGTCATATCATCAAACTTTAACGTTTAAAACGATCTGACCAGTTTTACTTGGCCATATCATGATGTGATCAATTTCTAACTTGTAGAAAAATAACTCATTTGGCATCAAAAAATCATTCACATCGTTGTCAATGGAAAAAGTGATTAGAACACTGGCAGCAAAAAACACAATGTAACAGCTATTTGCAATGAAAAATACAATTCTATTTTTAAAATCAGGAGCCTTACTGTAACTTGTTTAAATGTCAGTCGTGCGGGCGAGAAATGGGGATTAAGCTATACAATCTTTATATATCCATTCCTCTCAGTTCAGGTCGTCAAATGGATCACGTTAAGAGCTCGTAGTAGAGCCTCAAAACTGCTAAATAGTTTCTCTTGATGTTTTTAATAAGAATACAAAGTACCTAACTATCTGCAAAGAAAAATATATAAAAAGAACACCATTTTTAAAAACAGTGTTATGTTTACCGTCTCAGCAGCTGGTCGCTTTTCATTTGTTTCTCGTGAATTATATAAGAACAATAGAGTAGCAATAGTTGGCAACGAGGGCGGTTCCTCTAAAATTAAATGTCACTCCTCAGACCACTCCGACGGTTGTATTATCTATATATATATAAAAGGAGAAACTGACTGACTGACATATCAACGCACAGCCGAAACTACTGGGATTAGGAGCGTGAAATTTTGGACAAGGTTTCTTTTTATGACGTAGGCGAGCACTAAGAAAAGATTTTCCTAAATTCACTCCCCCACTTTACGCGAGCGAAGCCGCGGGCAGCAGTTAGTTTTTAAGTAAAAAGGAAAACATTACCAATGCGAGTCAGATTCGCATAAAAGTGCAAAATGGAAAAAAACATTATATACTACTAAAATCTGTTTTTTAATTAAAGATAATGATTAGACGATTCGAATGTTGCATGTTATTTCCATTTCATAAATAGTGAGGTACCGCAACCGATATTGAACAAAAACCTTGAAAGAGTAGCAAAAACTGCGTCATTTTATTTTTTCGTTTCGATTTGTTATCACCAAACCCAGACAAAAATATAGAATTACTCAAAGTTATATTTTTGCTGACACTTTATTAAAAAAAAAAAAGAAAAGAAAAAAAAAGTTGAAAAAAGAAAAGAAAAAGAAAAAAAAAAGTTGAAGGTAAGTTGTTGTCGAAGAAAAAGTTGTCTTAAATAAATAAATATTATTATTACTATTATTATTATTACATTTTTACTAATAGGTAGTGTTAATAAGGACTTCGTTTTGAAAACGAATAATAGTTAATATTAAACAATCATAAATCCTCTTTTTGTACTATTTAACGAATCGATATTAAACGAATCGAGTGTCAGTTTCTTACTCAGAATTCACAGCTTGACGACCAATGAGTATAATCATAACGGTCAGTCCCCTCTTTGAGGAGTGGCTGGAAGACGCGTCACAGCGTCCTCACCTTCCGCATGAAGCAAGTCCTCACCGGACAAGGTCAGTTCGGATTCATCGGATTCAGGAGGTCACTACTGTGTGGACCGCCCGGAGGACACGGTGCGGAGCGTACGGTGGAGGTGTGTACCACTTGGGCGGAGCACCGCCGTGTCCTCGTGAAGGCAATAGGCGGCAGCGACCTGTCGCGCTGGGTCCTGGTACAGGCCATGGTCCGGAGCGAGGAGGAATGGCAGAAGGTCGCCTCCTTCTGCGAAACAGTAATGCTAGCGAAGGAGGCGGCTGCACGAGAGAGGAGTTCCACCCCAAGCGGGACAGGTCTTTTGATGATTTCCGACCTCAAAAAATTATAGAATGTGTCAACAGTTTTTTTTTTTTTTCAATTTATTGAATACAAGTTTTAACCAGTAAAAGTCCGATACTTTCTCCCACTCCACCTGGAGCGGGACAATTTATTGGTTAATGGACCAACCAAAGAAAACACGACAAATCCAGTCATCTAACATCAACTTTACCAATACCTCACAAAAGGCCATCGATCACTTACCGATTTACCGTCATATGATATGACCTTTTCGAAAGCCTAAAGGTATCTTATCACGTGACCCGTCAAATGTATTATTTAACCCTTCGTTATCTGGTCACGGAGCTCCTACATTCTATGTGTACCTTTTGAGATATAGGTATTTATACGGTACCTAAGATAGGTAAGCTTATTTATTTAACAATTGCTAAAAATGGTTCATCAACCCTTAAGAAGGACAACATAATGCGGTTTGCGTTTGCAAAGCGATCACATGCAATTAACGCGATGCGGCAGCTTTGTTCTACGTGCGCGCGAAGTCACAACTTCAGCCGCCTTTTTAATAAAACAAATCAGATGAATATATAAACAGGTCATATTTTTTTTTTAAGATATTACAAATTACTTTTTAATTAGGAAAGAAAAAAAACCTTTTCCTGCAAAAAAAGCACACATCGGGTCCGTTTCGCTTCGCCCGTCGACGTACCGCACTCACGAGTGGTTTGTCACGTAGGCCACCGCAATAGGGCATCGATTGTTTTTTGCATTCGCGTCGCTTCGCTTCTCGTTCGCCGTCACGTTGTTTGCGTGTTTTGAAGAGATTTTTTTCTCTTTCCTAATTAAAATGTTATTTGAATATCTTTCTAAAACAAATATGACCTGTTATTTATACAATTACTGAGCTATTAGAATAGTTCCATTAACATATCGCTTACGATGTTCTTCCTAAAAAGACTTAACATATTCGACATTGCTGTATCAAATGTGAAAAGAAACGTCATCGGAGTAACGAAGTGGAAATTATCCAATGAGTTTTCTCGCCCTTGGATGGAGCGCGAGGGTGTGTAAGGCTTTTAAAGACTTAAACTACACCTGTATCCTTTAATTGCCCTTAGCGTTCCAGGACCACAATAGCTCTACTTGGTCGCTACGGTATTACTTATATCTCTTTGAGGCGCACGTGAAACTACGCACCGACGACAACTTGGGGTCTGTCCTTTCCAGATTTTACACATTAAAAATTATTGAAGTGAAACTTCTTTACGCACGCTTGACTTGGGGAGTAAGCTGGCGAACGCGTGACGTAAGCGTTACGAAAAGTGTGATCGGGCAAGGCGAACGGAAGTGAAGTGAAGTGAAACTTCTTTACGCACGCTTGACTTGGGGAGTAAGCTGGCGAGCGCGTGACGTAAGCGTTACGAAAAGTGTGATCGGGCAAGGCGAACGGAAGTGAAGTTTCACTTCAGTCGTGTGGTCATAAGCACACTCGTTTTTTTAGGCTGAGTACTAGAAATAAGAATATTTTTGCTTGCATAAATCTATTATATTTCCTATTTCTACTTTTGCACGGAGATGAAGACGGTTAGTAGTACAAAATAGTCGAGTGCCTGCTCGGTCATTATAAAGATTGCTCCGTACTAGTTCAGTTCGGTCAGTGAAGATGTGTCAGTAGCTCTCATTGTTACGCGACTAAAAATGGCGCAAAACATGAAAGCATTCTGCATCGGTCAGCTCCACAGAAACTCACGAGTTGAGGTGTCTTTCTAGGGGATAGAATAAATAGTAACATAATTAACCTTTTCACGAATAAGAACTGTCAAGAACTGTCAAACTGCAGGGGCGTCATAAACAAAATGGTGGCGGGAATATGACTTTTTACAAATAAAAACGAAAAAAAAAAATTTGAGGGTAGAGACTATAAAATATAATGCGTTCAATTTATAGGAAATTTATCCAAGAACGTAAGTAATCAAACTTGTTCATACAAAAGTAGTCTCTAAAGAATTGCGGTCGATCGGTAGTATTATCATCCATGAATGATTTTACTCAGTTCGTTATCAAATCTGTTTCTCTTTCACATTAATTCACATTCGCCGCGCGAACTACTAGACTGATTGACCAATTAGCAATCTGTGTTCGGGAAAGGTTATTTTCGTTCAGTAAAAAGATACGGTACCTAATCGTTCATCGTTCTCGAACTATACGAGACTAGTGACTAGTACAAATGTTCCCTAACCCGTTTTCAGGTTAACCCTCTCGGGTCACTGCACGCGTATTAAGTTTGGTCGTAATTGATTTTGCGATGATTGTCTGATTCGATTTTGCTTGTTGATATAGTGACCTGGCTGTTGTCAGCTGTCATGTTACGTGTCGAGAGAAGGGAGCAAGTTGTACGCACCAAATTAATTACTTTTCTTGAGTACGACAAGCAAAAAATCTATCACGATTGCTGATTAAATTGTTTTATTTTTATTTGATATAAACCAGTGCCTGACTGCGATCTCACCTGATGGTAAGCAGTGATGCAACCATTGATGGTGAGGCGCACTAGTTTATTAAGAGCCTATTCACTCTAGCTTTGAAGGCACCTAAATTATAGTTGGACGGGAAGACCGCAGCAGGCAAATTGTTCCAGTCCCTCGATGTACGCGGTATAAACGACCGGACCGTTGTTGTTTCGACATCGTAAGGGTGGATACTCGCCGTACGTCGGGTTGTCAAATACAATAAAAAAACACCTTCAAATTAGACAAAGAAAAACTTCAATGAGTAACCACCACCTAAAGGTGATTTTCAGCTTCAGCCCAGTAACGGCCATAAACTCGCAAACTAGCAAATATATGTTTCTTATTTTTAAGAATAACATCCAATGGCATCCCGCACTTGAGCGGAGCGAGAGGGCGTGTCAGACTTTTACTGACTAAAAACCCACTCCTGTTCCTTATTTGTCTTCGTCCCAGGCCAAGCCTTTCAGAAACAAACCGTTGCCCTCAGTAGGCTTCGACCCTGCTAGGCCCCTACGGTTTGCTGACATCTCCTTGAGGCTCGCGTGGAACAGTACGCGCCGTCGACGACTTGGGCTCGGTCCGGACGGTTAACGGATGATCGAACGGCGAGCAACCCATTGCTCGCAGTGCACAATCCTGCGAGCAAATACATGTAAAACTCTAAAATATCCTTTGCAAAAACCAACAAAAATTAAATATTACGACTCTTAATTATAAAACAATGACACAAAAAAAAAGATTTATGTGTAAATAATAAATGTAATAGTTATAATATCACGCCATTGAAGCTGCACGCTATAACAGTTTTTTTTTTTGCGCCAGCGGTTGACGCACCGTCGACATTCCAACTTTGATGATCAGCGGCAGCCGTCGTGTGTGTCAAGTCGACGGCTGCAGTTATCTCTGCCGTTTGGCAACATGCCACTCCTGTGTATGATCTCTTACGGGTAATTTCAAGTCATTCCATGCTGACGATGTGTTTGAGGTTGATGTGCGACACTTCATAGCTCGGTTGTTTTTAGTTTCTATAGCTGCAAAAGGGAATGAAACTTTTGCCATACATAGCTAGCATGATTTTTGAATGGATAAAGTGAGAAATGAGTATATTAGGGGAAGTTTGAAAGTGGCGCCAGTGACTGAAAAGTTTAAAGGGAATCGTTTGTCTTGGTATGGTCATGTGAAGAGGAGGGATGAAACGCATGTTGCTAAAAGAGTTAGGAGTTTACATGTGGATGGATGGAGAGGGAGAGGGAGACCAAAGAAAAGATGGATGGATTGTGTGAAGAGTGATATGAAAGAAAAGGAAGTTAGTGATAGTATGACGAGTGACAGGGCAAAATGGAAGAAGAAAACGTGTTGCGCCGACCCCAAATAACACGGGATAAGGGCAGGAAGATGATGATGATGATGAGCTAGCATCATTTTTTTTCTTCTCGCCAATAGTGAAACCTAAGCCTTATTTTAAAGGTATGAGAAATCAATTGCAAAAATAATTTTGTCTACCAACCGTAACTGAACGAAGTTAGACTGTTTAGTAGATCGCTATTTTTTTTTTATCATGTGTTATTTTTCTTAAATAAAAATACTCCGTGTCTGATATTTTAAGTTTTCCATTGTTAAATATACTACACGGTTTCTCTAATGAGATACTCTGCGTCCTTAGCTTTCGCATTTATCGCTGGGTGTGGTTTTTTTTTTTTTTTTTTTTCGGTGGGGAAATCATCTTATGACATCCCCCGCCCTTGGGCGGGGCGGGAGATAGTGTCAGACTTTTACTGACTAAAAACCCACTCCTGTTCCTTCGTTGCCTTTCGTACCAGGGCCGAGTCTTCCTTTCAGAATCAGACCCTTGGCCCCAGTAGGCTTCGACCCTGCTAGGCCCCTACAGTTGCTGACATCTCCTTGAGGCGCGCGTGGAACAGCACGCGCCGTCGACGACTTGGGCTTGGTCTGGACGGTTACCGGACGGTCGGACGGCGAGCCACCCATTGCTCGCCGTCCGCATCGCTGGGTGTGGTAGGGGGGCGTCTAGTGTTGCAAAGAACTCGAATCCTCAAGTCGTCTTCATTGTAATATAAGAAAAAAAGGTAACGCCAGAAAAAAAAAAGTACAAGCAATGCTTCTATAGGTATCTTCATTCGGTTACGGTTTAAAAACATTGTTTTTTTTGCTATTGATTCCTCGTATTGTCCTCGAACTTATAACCTAGGTTTCATTTCTGGCGAAAAGAATAAAGTAAATCTTGCCAATATTTTTAATTCGCTTAGGGCCAAATGCGAATAATCGGTTTTATTTAATTAATTTAAACCAACGACGTACTAGTATTAAAAATTCAATAATGTTTTAAATTCAAAGTCTATAGCTAGTCATAAAGTACGATCACTATTGTTGTTCCAAAAATACTGAACACAGTTATTATAAACAGGAATATTTTACGACTTTATATGAAGCAAAGTTTCAGACTTCGTACAAATTAAACGGAGAGAAATTTTGTTCTAGATTCGGCTCCCACACCAAGCTGTGTACTAATTAAAATAACTTTTCATGAGCAAAATCTTGTGTCAGATGTAAGTTACTTTTAACGCCTAATTAACTAACTAAGTGTTATAAACTTTGTGAATTAAAACCAAATATGCGGTTCATGAAAACCACTTACAATTATGTACTATCAGCCAAACTTCCGCGTAGTCACTTTTATGGCTATAATCGCATTGCAAGGCTCAAGATTCGATCACACAATGCATGTATTTTGACCAATAGGATGCAGGAAGTGTATTTTAGTCCTTTCATTATTTCAGCCGAAAGACCACTGTTGGATATAGACCTCCCCCAAATGTCGCCATAAAGACTGGTCCTGTGCGTCTCGCATCCATCGGATTCTCGCGACCCTCACCAGGTCATCAGTCCACCTTGTGGGAGGCCTTCGAACGCTGCGTCTTCCGGTACTTCTTTAGTCCTTTGATGTAAATAAATTGATATAATAAAAGGGTGATACACTAAGTTAGTGCTACGCTTACTTATTTTTTAAATCTTTATTAAGGAGCTTTGTCACAATATTAACTGTATCGCTCCATCATAGCAAAATTTTGTTTTTTTTGTTATTTTAAATGATTGTAATATATTTTATACAGAACTCTTGCCTCGTCTGATGTAGGCATAGCTAAAACACTGTTGCAAATACCGATTTCAAACATATTTAGAGTGCTAAACAAATTTTTCCTGAGGCGTTCGCCCCACTCACAACCCATCAGAATATGATGAACGTCCAAGACAGACCTGAGTACCTATATGGTTTTAATTTGAACTCGATACCTCCACGCATTCCCGAAATAAAGGATCTTTTCAGACAGACAGACGGACAACAAAGTGATCCTTTAAGGGTTCCGTTTTTTTTCTTTTTGACGTAGGTGCGGAACGCTAAAAACATTAAAAAATGCAAGAACACAAAAGATATTTTTGAAAAATTTGAATGAGTGTTCGAACGTTCTTAAAAAGAAAAAGAAATAACGCTCAATGTTTACCAGACGCTCAGTCTCCGAGGAACGAGCAAGCTTTTTCATTCGTTCCCTGATTGGCAAACAACTATGATTAATTGAGTCAAAAGTTTTCCAATCAATCGACTCGGCATTTATGGTATTGTTTTACTTTGTTCGGGTTTGGTTCCTCGTGTTATCATGGTTAATTTGTGCTGCAGACTGCATGAAAATGTTGAATGACTACTTCTGCACATGTGGCCCCCTGGTAACTCGTTAATATTGTGTCTATTAACTGCTCCATCTTTGTTTTAATATATACATCATATTGTTAATTTTTTTTAAATTATTTAGTCTTCAACTAGCTTAAATTCGTTAGTAATCTATTTTGTTAACATCTCATTTATTGATAGTTTTATCATTCGTATTTTTCTTGTTTTTTTTTTTTTTTATATTGCCTCTTTTTTATAATGTGAATGTGAGAACACATACGACAACTCACTTTTTTATTATGATTATTTTTATTGTGCTTTTGGGTACAATATTGACTGGTCTACACTGTTCTTACATAATATCTATTAATACTGTAATATGGAAATTTTGTTACATCAACCACTTTTTGTAAAAGAGTAACCATGGAGTTTCTTGCCGGTTCTTCTCCATAGGAAACGACCAATTTGTAACCGTGCACTAGCTTCTGACGTTTTATAAGTGCCCATGTAGACCTGTGTGAAATAAAAATAATTTGAATTTTGAATTTTTTGAACTTAGAACTTAGAACAGCTGCTTGGCTCCTAACATGAATCTATCAGAATGTATAGTCTATGTGATTAAAGTTTTTTTTGGCGGGATTATGATTTGTGAGCGATGTTCAGTGGCTGTTTTAGTTATTCGAAAATTGATTCCTATTGGATATTGTGATGTAAAATTGGTGTAGTTTTATATTCAAGGGTCTACATAACTGGAAAATATGTAGAATCATTGAAACTTGCGCTATTTTGGTAAAATAAAGCTGCAAATTTTATTTTACCTATTAACTACCCCAGCGAAACCTGCCGAGAAGGCTGACTTGATATATTTGCCGCCAAATACTTCAATAAATAGTTCAATTCACGAATGGAGTCACAAAGATTTTTTTGAATCGCAAAAAGAAATTGTTGCGACGTAACAACAAGTTTACAGTTTTCAGATTTATTCCTACACCTGTGCTATAAGTACTCTATGAATTTTGATTTTCCCAAGAGTGTCGAAATATTTGTTTTTTGAGACATAAGCGGCCATACCTTTTTTTTTCGTTAACATAGAAATTTGATTTTTTCACAGATTTAAGAGACCGCAGATTTGAGTATATGGTTTTAATTTCAACTCGATACCTCCACGCGTTTCCGAGATAAAGGGTCTTGACAGACAGACAGACGGACGGACAACAATTTGATCCTATAAGGGCTCCGTTTTTTTCTTTTTGAGGTACAGAACCCTAAAAACGACAAACCCAACCTTAAAAACACTAAAATGTGTTACATCTGTATTCTAATGGAAGTCAAAGTAACTCAAAGAGACTATACTAAATACTTACTAAACCGGACACTGTCTAAATGTAAAACCGTGCGAAGCAGAAACCACCAAAAAAGTAGATTTAAAGAAACTACTAAATACTACCGAGATCCCTCTGCGCTATTTGGTCTACTATACACTACTTTTTAATTTTAATTAGTACAAATACTTAAAGGGCTTATTAAAAAAGGTCTTGTTTTCATTTAAGTGAAGTCTCAATAAACAATATTTATAAACAGCAAAGTTATTAGCGTTTAATAATATAATATAATATTCCACAACTATCACACAACGTCGTCTAGTCCCAAGCTAAGCAGAGCTTGTGTAATGGGTACTAGACAACTGATAAACATACTTATATATTTCTAAATACATACATATATAGATAAATTACACCCGACACAGAACAAATGATCGTGCTCATCACACAAACATTTGTGCTGGGTGGGAATCGAACCCACGACCTCCGGCATAGCAGTCAGGGCCACTAATCACTAGAGCAACAGGCCAGTCGAATGTATATATACCAAAATTATGAATGAATAAATGACGATAAAAATGGAAAAACACTGCGCGTAGTATTTTCTAGTAGCAATTGTTATGAATGATTGATTATAATATGAGTTTACCAATTATAATTAATATTCGTGGACAATTTTGGGATTTTCAATTCATTTTATATTTCATTCTATCATTTTAAGCGATGTGAACTTGGTTACGAATTGTCTATTCGTTTGTTCTGACCACGTGACTTTACGTTGAGATGGTGTCATTCCCATACATTTGATTCGTTTTCGACTAGCGTTCACGATTGCAGATTGTCAACTTGGCTAGGGGTATACACATTCGATGGATCAACAGAACGCTAAAATTCAGAGGTTTTTCTCGCATTTAAATTGTACAGAACCCAAATAATAATTAACTCAAATAAAAGCCATTCAGCCGTAACGGTTATCGTAACGGTTCGAAATAAAATAAAACTGCACTTTTTAACTGTCATAGTTACAAAGTAAACAAATGCTTCAACAAAATATCTTTGTTGAAGCATTTATCCGCTCCGGTAGTCGTGATCGTCTAGTGGTTAGGACCCTACGTTGTGGCCGTAGTAACCCAGGTTCGAATCCTGGTCACGGCAGTGATACACTGTCGCGGCTGAGCATTTATTTTTTCGTTTTTTGAGGACTCGCCTGCACAGATAAGCATGTGTACCTATTTAATTTATAAACAAACTAGCCTGTGCCAGCGGCTTCGCTCGCGTAAAAATAGGTTTCTCTATACAAACTTTGGACCCCCGTTTTATCCTCTTAGGGGGTGAATTTTGGAAAATCCTCTCTTAGTGCTTGCCTACGTCATAAAAGGAAACCTTGTGCAAAATTTCACTATCCTAGTCCCAGTACTTTCGACTGTGCGTTGATATGTCAGTCAGTCAGTTTCTCCTTTTATATATATAGATGAGAAAACAGAAATGTTTATTTCAACTAAACCATTTACGGGCACTTTTGATTGTCAAAATGTCGGTCAGTCAGAAAAGTAAAGTTTAATTGTAGTAAATAATGATTCAATTTTCAGAGTTAGCACCTATTGTTAACTCTGAAAATTGAATCATTTAACAAAGAAGGATTTCTATAAGTCAATTCTTATCACAATGCCTACATTATTTCGAAATGGGTATCGTCGGTTACAGTGCCTTTAGAACTCAAAAGGCAACTGAAGAAACACAGCGAAAGGCGGCCAATTCCTTTCGCTCCACCCAGAGCGGGAGAGTTTATTTGAGGATATCCCGCCTCAAAACAAAATTGGGTCAGATGCTTGATACCGTATCATATAAGATTTTAGTTCAAAAATGCCTATCAAAACGCCTCTAATATTGATTGACCTCAATCACACCTGATGGTAAGCGCTGATGTGGCCGACTATAGAGCACGCTCACCTAAAACCAACCTATCACTCTTGACTTAAAGATGAAAGGTTTTAGCTATCAGGAAACACAGACTCTCCGGTAGGGAACTTCACTTCCCAAAATGCTTTGTACATATTGTGGTTCACTACGGTACGTATTACCTGCAAAAAAGATTTTTAGCATAGCATAGCATAGTCGGCCTTATAAGGTTCCCACTGTTGGGACTCAGGCCTCCTCTCTAGGAGAGGGAATGGGCCATAATTCACCACACGGGCCCAGTGCGGGTTGGTGGATAGATGATTACTGCAATTAAACTAACAAAGAAAACAATCTTGCGCAAAAGCAAGTTTAATCGACTGTGAAAGTGATCCGGTTCAATGCATTTCGTTAAAAGCGATCGAAAATTTCGGCACTACAGTCACCAGCTCCGGTAGCCGTGATCGTCTAGTGGTTAGGACCCTACGTTGTGGCCGTAGTAACCCAGGTTCGAATCCTGGTCACGGCAGTGATTACACTGTCGCGGCGGAGCACAATCTTTTTTACATTTTACTTGATATTGTAAGCAAAGTGATGTAAGTTAACTTAAATTCTGTTTTAAACCCTTAGTAAATCTTGCGCACCACAGGAAAACTGTGAGAGAAATAAAGGAACGCCAATATTGGGATAGATGAAGTACACAAAGTTAACTTTAAAAAAACTGGCCAAGTGCGAGTCGGACTCGCGCACTGAGGGTTCCGTACAAACTTACCTATGAAAACAGTCAATTCCTGAATTGAATTGATTTTTCGAATCGTAAAAAAAAGTTTTTTTTTGACATAAATACAAATTTATAGTTTTCAGATTTATCCCTATAATTGTACTATATGACTTTGCTTCACTCCAAATGTCAGGATTATATATCAACGGTACTTACCCTATGAATTTTGATTCCCTTGAGAGTGTTGAAATTTACGTTTTTTGCGACATAAATGGCCGTATCTTGTTTTTTAGTTAATTCAGAAGCTTGATTTTTTCACAGCTTCAAGGGACTGCAGACTTGAGCATATGGTTTTAATTTCAACTCGATACCTCCACGTGTTCCTGAGATAAAGGGTCTTGACAGACTGACAGACACACAGACGGACGGACAACAAAGTGATCCTATAAGGTTTCCGTTTTTTCCTTTTGAGTTACGGAACCCTAAAAAAACGTGCAAGTGCGAGTCGGACTCGCGAAAAATAAAGAAACAGTTTTAGTAGAAATAAGTTTATGTATCAAACTAAATAGATACATGTTCATGTGAAGATAGATATTAAAAAAAGGGATGGAAAAAGTGGTTTGCGTGGTGACCGCAGAGAAACGAGTTGAAAATGGAAATAGTACATTTTGATACAAGTGGAGAAAGTCATTGTGATCGAGGCGGAATTTACCCGAGCCGGGTGAGGGTTTTAAGGAGCCAAGGACTGCAGTGACTTTCCACGTGTATCAAACGACGTTTTTCAACACACTTACGAAGACATAAATAAACGGGGCATGACGGCAAAGGTAGACCACGTCGGACTTTTCTTTCTTATTAACAGCTTTGAATCTTTATAACTTCATTCATATTTAAAAAAAATCTTTCATATTTTTTTATTGAAACTAAAAATTATTAATTTAGCAAATAATAAATTTGCACACTCTTTGATTAGTAATCTCTATTAAGTGGACAAAATTTCCTTAATCATCATCATCATCATTCATATCATTTCAGTCGAAAGACGTCCGCTCTTGGACATAGGGCTACCCCAAGCGTCGGCTCAACGACCGATCCTGTGCGTCTCGCATCCACCGCATTCCCGCGACTCTCTCCAGGTCGTCGGTTCACCTTGTGGGAGGCCTTCCAACGCTGCGTTTTGCCTGTATGCGCTCGCCACTTTTGGTCCCATCGACCATCCGTTCTACGAGCAACGTGCCATGCTCACTGCCACTTTAGTTTAGCGATTCTTCGGGCTATGTCGGCGACCTTGGTTCTCCTGCAAATATCTTCATTCCTGATGCAATCACGCAAGGAAACTTGTATAAACCCCAAAATTCCCGCTTAGGATTCTCTACTGTTACGAACTGCATCAAAACAAAACCGCCGGTCTAAAGTTGGTCGGTCACATTTGCAGTTTTCTATTGTTTTTCACAACAGCTTTTCCACTAACAGTGGAAAAGCTGTTGAATTTAATTTACAACTAATTTGTGATATACTGGAGTTTCCATTTTGTTTAGTTAATGTTTTACGTGGACGGATTTTCAAGCTGGTCAATACTTTAGTTATGAGTAGCTTTGGCCCGAAGTTCGTAAAACAACAAATGTAGTAGATAAGTATAGTTAATTTGGCGTTTGCAATTCATTCTGTAGGTAAGGATCTGATTAATTTAGCTCCCACTCCGCTCTAAACCGTGAGAAGTCATTGGATGATTTCCCACCTAAAAAAAAATGACCCTTGCAATGTGTAGAAATTTGGTATCTGTCTGCGCAATACCAACTTTCTGAATTCGTTGTTATTTTAATGGTTTTGGTTAACTCGACGGTTATGGTTTGATATTGGTTTGGTTTAAATGATACGACTTTAGTTTGGTTATGGTTTTATTGTTTAAACAACTAAATATATATCTATGAGTAAGAAAGTTAAGTTGATTTAATCTAAAAGATGGTTTGAATGGTTTTAGTATGGTTTGAGTTACGCGGTCGACAGCCGAATACGCACTGACTTAAATAATTACCTTTTCACCACAGTAGCTCAAAAAAGTAGGTTTTGCTGCTTGAAAACAGTAAGCAAACCTCGATTTTGCTCACTGCGTGAGACAAAGTAACTTTTTAATTTAAATTTTTTTTAGCCATACAATTCGAAACATTCGAACTGCACTGTACTGTTTCTTTCTCGCCCTTATAAAAAAGCGAGTGAGAACCATGCCATTTCGAAGTTCATTCCGATTTTGAAATTCCACCACAAAGAAAAACACGTTCGGAAATGCGTAATAAATAGAAAATATTTGTATAATATAAAATTGTTTTTTTTTATAAATAAATTATTGAATTTTAAATTTATTATTGTATTTGAACAAAAATAAGAGTACTTGAATACTTATAGCAGCAGATAAAACTGTAAATGCCAGTTTTATCTGCTGCTATAAGTACTCACCTTTAAATGATTATTTCTAGTTCCAACATTAACTGTTTAAACTGTTTTAGAACGTGCTTTGAAAAAACAGCGGAAATAAAATAGTGGCAAATAAGATTAAGAATGTTAATGTTATAATTGTAAAATATGAGCAAAACTAGCGACGTAGATAGTATTTATTTTAATTGAAATCATTATTAAATCTATTACTGTTAATTATTTTATTTTCCAAGTAAGTAATATGTGTTCTCGCTGCTGAAGTGAAAAATTATGTGTGTAACACGAGAGCAAAACTTTTTGCATCTCGTGCCTTTGAATCCCTCCCCTCGCTCAGGATTCTACTTTAGAATCACTCGCTGACGCTCGTGATTCAATCAAAATATCCTTCGCTTGCTCGGGACTCAAAATTAGCACTCGCAGCAAAAAACAACTTTGCTCTTTTGTTGCACAAATAACTATTGCTAGTTTTATAAAAATGCACGAAAGCAAAAGTGCTTAGCTGTTCGGTTGTATTGCTCCGAACACAAAGTGCAACTGAAGGAAAACCAAGTTTTAGTCAGAAATAGTCTAACCTCTCGCAACAACTTTGACCATGTATAAAAAAAATAAACATATTTTAGTTTACAAAAAAAATACTGGCCTGCTTTGTTATAAATTCTTACATGAAAAATATATTGAATAGCTGAATTTTAAAGCACCTCTTTTATTGAAAAAGGCCGGTGTGTATTCCGGTATGAAACAAAAGACTACCGCTTTGAAGTTTGTCCCTCAGTCCCCACTTGTTGGTCGGAGTTGGCCATTGTTTTTCACATATGAGTTAGTGGAATTTCTGTGTTAAACATTTTACAATAATAATGGGAATTCTATTCAGGTACCTACTTAATAGGTAACTGAAATCATTATACTGTAAAGCACAGTGTTGAATAAATTAAGGGGTCCTCAAAGGTAGCCCACACCGTAGGGGCCCAGCAGGGTCGAAGCCTACTGGTGCCACCACGGGTGCAGGGTGATGTGAAAGTTCGAGTAGGGTACGTTTCTTCAACCTGACGCAGTTGCTCACCGAACACGAATATTTCGGTAGGTACCTGTTTCTTCGGATCTGCCGGGAAGAAATGCTCGGCTCTCACCATGCACACGGTGTATGCACCACGCACATTGACACAGGTGAAGCGTTTGGTGGAAGTTTGCCCCACTTGGGTGGAGCCCTGCTGTGTCTTTATGGAGGCGATCAACGATGGTGACCTGAGCATCCGGCCCTGGTTAATGCCATGATACGGAGCGAGAGGGAATGGGAAACAGTAACCAACTTCTGATGAAATTAAATATACAAAAAAATTGTTCTCAGTGTGACCGTTTCTGCGCCCTATGCCAGGGAACTGCTAGCACCGCCCAACTTACGGCACTGTACGCATTATGTCCGCGAATCATAATTATTTTAATCAAGATATCCTTGACTCTGACCTGCAAAACGCAAAAGAATTTAGGCTGTCCTAGCACTAGAAGTCATTCTTTTGGAAGCATTTTTTTTTCACTGTGTAAGTTGTTGTACACCATTAATTTTTAATTAGTACAAATACTTAAAGGGCTTATTAGAAAAAGTCTTGTTTTTTTTTATATGTAAAATCTCAATAAATAATATTCATAAACACTAATGTTGTGAGCGTTTGTCAATATCCCAATATGTCACTCAATTTATGAAAATATTGTACAGGCAAAAAAATGAAAATATTGATTATGAATTAATGAATGGCGTTAAAAATAGAAAAATACTGCGCGTAGTA
Source organism: Mythimna pallens (assembly GCA_961205895.1). Lineage (NCBI taxonomy): Eukaryota > Metazoa > Arthropoda > Insecta > Lepidoptera > Noctuidae > Mythimna > Mythimna pallens. The sequence goes on from OY540825.1 coordinate 3,679,921, forward strand.
CCTATTTTCTAGTAGCAATTGTTATGAATTATTGATTCAATTATTATTTTATCGATCATGACAAATTTTCGTGGTCAGTTTTGGGATTTCGTTTTTTTTTACTTTTGACTAAACAAATATGATCAGTAACGGGTACGGATAGAGCTCCATATTTTGTACTAATTAAAACATAGGGGTGTATAATTTCTCCCGCTCTGGAAGGAGCGAAAGTAACAGAATTGTACTGACTAAAGCCCACCAGTTGCCTTTTGTGTTCCAGAACCACGGTGACTCTTTCGAACAATACCGCAGCCCGTTCTTTGAGGTGCGAAAACATCAAATCATTTCTCCTGCTCTGTGTGGAGCGAGAAGGAGTTTCAGACTTTTACTGACTAAAACTCATCCGTATTCCTTCAGTTGCCCTTTGTAGCCTGGGTTATGGTGACCCTTTTGACCATACCGTGGCCCTGACAGGCATTTTTTTGGATTTATGAATTTACTGTATAGAAATCAGAATAAAATCCCTTATGTCTGTCTTTGATTTGTTTAGGTACTGATGTAATATAATAATACTGATACTATAATAATCTTTTTACATAATACTAAGCTTAAAAGAATTAATTGCAGAAATGTTGTTATAAATAATAATAAAAATTAAAAAAAAAAAACGCAAAAGAAAAGCTCCGCCGCGACAGTGTATCACTGCCGTGACCAGGATTCGAACCTGGGTTACTACGGCCACAACGTAGGGTCCTAACCACTAGACGATCACGGCTACCGGAGCTGCTGAATGTTCAGCCAAAAAATCAGATCACTTTTTTTTATAAAATGCAGCATTATTTACCAATTCTATAGGCATCCATCTCTTGCGCAAGCTGTGACAAATTGTAAGTGAAAGTACTCCAGTTTAAACGAGATAAAGTCTTGTGTTTCGGCACCACAGTCACCAGCTCCGGTAGCCGTGATCGTCTAGTGGTTAGGACCCTACGTTGTGGCCGTAGTAACCCAGGTTCGAATCCTGGTCACGGCAGTGATACACTGTCGCGGCGGAGTAATATTTTTTACTTTTTTTTTTCAAAAGTATTTCTGCGAGTTTTATAACCGAGTTAAACCATTCGAAAACGTTCTTTATTTTATACGACCACCCAAAATATGGATAGTGTTTATTTTTATTACAATAATTAAATTAATTGAAACTACTTAGGTACACAATCCCCATGGTGGATCAGAAGGCTTAAAGTCGCCCAAAGGGCAATGGAAAGGGCTGTGTTCGGAGTTTCCTTGCGCGATCGAATCAGGAACGAAGATATCCGCAGAAGAACGAAGGTTATAAACATAGCCCGAAGAATCGCCAAACTTAAATGGCAATGCACATTGCTCGCAAAACAGATGGTCGTTGGGGCCGAAAGGTTCTGGAGTAGCTACCACTCACCGGAAGACGCAGCGTTGGAAGAATTCCCACAAGGTGGACCGATGACCACGTGAGAGTTCCGGGAATCTGCTTGATGCGAGATACTCAGGACCGTTCGTTATGGCGACAGTTGGGGGAGGCCTACGTCTAACGGTTTTTCGTCTGAACTGATGATGACTTATATAATTGACACGTATGCGAGTAACTATATTCAGTTAATTGGACCTTGACAGTTTATAGCGCGTTGACCAATTGTCAGGTTGTGGCACACTGAGACAGACCCCAGGGGTCCAATTGTGAGCCTTTTTTAAATTTAAGAAAAACCCTTGTTTTTTAGAAATAAATAAATAAATAATAATAATGCCTTTTTCAACAATCCTTTTACACTTAACTAAATACGAAAAGATAAACTTAATAAGTTATTTTTTCGTTGCGAATTCTAAAGAAAGTTCGATCAGTTAATTAAGTGGTAACAAACGGTAATTTGATAGATCATTGTATAATTTGATTAGGAGCAGCTGGTATTGGCTGGCCGCAATAAGATTACCTAAACAATGTGCCTAGATAGATAATCTGATTAGTGCCAGTAGATGCCGAAGTAATTATTGAGGGTGAATATAATTATGGTAGAATAAAATTAGGGAGCAAAACCATACCGATGTGATATTGACTTTCTTTGGACGTGATTTCAGAACGTGTAGATTAACAGATGAATAAGAATACAAAGAAGTGCATCACGTATAGTAATTTGACAGGAGTAAAATTATTGCTATCTCTTTCTAGTTTTAACGATTAGTAAAAGAGAGCGATACTTTAAAATAAGTTTAGTTGGTGTACAAGAGTATCAGCGCCATACTCTACCTATATCTCTATCATAATATTGTGTAAATGTGTCTATTAACTTCTTCACATTTGTAGTAATATGTACTTTTTTTTCTAACACATTGCTTTTGCATTATTTTTTATATTATTAGACCCGAACTGTTTGTAGTTTATTTTGTTAACGTCTCATTTTTTGATAGTTGCAATTATTTACACTGTAGACTCCGCGAATTCTTAGATTACTTCTTAATACGACTCAGTTTTTATTATGATTATTTTTATTGTACTTTTGAGTACAATATTGACTGTAGTGACGTCTATACTGCCCTTAAATAATATCTGCTAATACTGTAATATGGAAATATTGTAAGAATGACATTTTTTTTTAAGTAACCATGGAGTTACTTGCCGGTTCTTCTCCATAGGAAATTACCAATTTGGAACCGTGCACTAGCTTCTAACGTTTTATAAACTGTGCCCATGTAAACTATGTATAATAAAAACTTTTGAATTTTCTTTTACAATCTTAGATGTCAAAAGTACTACTTAGGTTAATTGGCAAACAAAATTCTAACTAATTTGAAATTAGTAAAAATTTGAATGAATAGCCCAAAGAATCGCCAAACTTAAGTGGGCAAGGCTCATTGCTCGCAGAACAGATAGTCGATGGGGCGGAAAGGATCTGGAATGCTGACCATGTACTGCAAGCCGCAGCAATGGAAGGCGTAGCACTTGATGGACCAATTGCATCACAGAAATTTGATGAATGCGAGACGCTAAGAACTAGTCATTATGGGTCGCCATTATGACTTTAGAATGATTGAATTTAGGTCGACCTACACCCAATAATGGACATCCTTCAGCTAAAATCATGATGAGGTATATAATATGAGGTGGTGAAAATCTGCTAAAGATCCAACTAATACTTCTAAGTATGTTTACGGCTTGATATATACAAAACCCCATCTAATGCCAACGCCGGATTTGCATAAATTAAACCTACATTATCACTCGAAATCATATTAAATTCATGTTCCATATTCACGTATGAAAATCATCGGTTAATCCTCAAAGGCGTCGTGTTAAATATTCAATAATAATATATTCATAATCATGCGGGGTACAATGGCGGGGCTAACGTTGAGACAATCCTTGCTAAAAGCATTTCATATTAACATCTTAGATAAACGTGTTTGAATTTCTTAGTGCATACTCGTAGGTCATGTTTTTGCATTTATTGATTAAAAGCTTTGCTGAGCGAATTAGAATGAAATTCGGCACATGAGTAGACCAGAGAGTTCTGAAATGCATAACCGGAAGATGCAGCGTTGGAAGGCCTCCCACAATGTATATCTATAGCCTGGTGAGTGTCGCGAGATTTCGATGGATGCGAGATGCACAGGTCCGGTCGTTGATACCTACTTTTTATCCCGCATGCATGAATATACACCTCGAGGGGATCCTTGGGATAGTTTTCTACTATACGCTTACGAAGCCGCTGGCAAAATCGGCATTCGGCCGAAAGTCAAGCGACCGCCGGCGTTCGCTCTCTCCCACTTCATTGTAGGCCCTATTTTCAACACTTAGAGACTACTTTTGTATGAACAAGTTTGATTACTTACGTTCTTGGATAAATTTCCTATAAATTGAAAGCATTATATTTTATAATCTCTACCCTCAAATTTTTTTTTTTTCGTTTTTATTTGTAAAACGTCATATTCCCGCCACCATTTTGTTTATGGCGCCCCTGCAGTTTGACAGTTCTTGACAAACAGACTATTTCCGATGCAACCTTATCGGGAGTTATATGTCTGAGCCGTTTGGGGTTAAAACACTAGGTCCGAGTGCTCATCGAGTTGTTCGAGACATTAGTTACATACAGTTAGTCGACTTCGCGTGATCAGAGGGCTGGGCTTTTTTTGGTGTAAATGATGAAAAGATGTAAATATTATTTACAAATAAACTAGTTGCATTACAAATAAACAATTATTTTACACTGTAAAGTTTGAAGCCCTGACTTCTGAGCTAGGTAGAAACCTGTATTACAGAAGTCAGTGTCTTCTCCCATTAGTGTCACTTAATTATCGAAGTAGAAGTGACCCTTCCTTTTAACCCGTCGAGCGCCGATTGTAAGTAGGTACATACATCTGTACAAATTGAGTAACCTTGAAAAATGCTTAGTGGCCGTTTTGTACACACGGGTGTACGAAATTTATTCGGCCGAAAGTTTTGGTCTCTATATCTTCATTTTTCCTAGAAAAATCAAAAAAAAGTTTTTTTTTAATTTTTTTTGGTGATTTTACGTAAAAACAAGCAATTACGTAATAATAATAAATACCGCTATCGGTATCTCAAAACGGTGAAGGAAAACATCGTGAGGAAACCGACATGTCCTAGAACCAAAAATTCGATGACATGTGACATTCACCAACCCGCACTGGGCCCGCGTGGTGGATTACGGCCCATTCCCTGTCCTAGAGAGGAAGCCTGAGTCCCAACAGTGGGAACATTATAAGGCCGACCATGCTATGCTATGCTATGCTATACCGCTATACGCGCGAGGGGAATTAAATTTACAAACAAAAAGTGAGAAAAAAAGAAGAACAATATGCTTTAAAATAATAATACTAAAAAAAAAAAAAAAAAATGACTAAGATCGTGGGCGTGTTTGGCGTTTGAGTGTGAAGTTGATATTTTCTGTATTGTGTACATATATGTAAATACATTTCTGATCCGCTTAAAGGTTAAACCAAAGTCCTCTCACGCAATCAAAGTTACTGGCAAAGTTAAATACATAGATAATAAACCGGCCCAATCCTATTGGCAGGTGTGGCAAATCTTTACCCTTATTTACTTAAACATTTACGCGCATTAACTCGCGTATTGACTCGGGAAAGCTTTCTATTTATTTAGGGTAGCGAGACGTGCCGAGATCTGACTGGAAAGGTTTTGGAAAAATGAGCTTAAATTTACGAAAACTTGAAAAGCTAAATTTACTCATAAGCATAGGCATAATCAGCCTTTTAATGTTCCCACTGCTGGGACTCAGGCCTCCTCTTTAGGAGAGGGAATGGGCTGTAATCCACCACGCGGGCCCAGTGCGGATAGGTGAATGTCACATGTCTTCCAATTTTTGGTTCTAGAACATGCCGGTTTCTGTTTCCTTCACCGTTTTGAGAATAGTGGTGATGAAATAAATTACACAAAGTAATGCGCCTGGCTGGGTTTGAACCCGCGACCTACAATTCGTAATTCGGGACCGTTACCAACCACTCGGACGTCACTGCTTTCTAAAAAAAACTACTCAATCTATTTTTTTTTTAAGATATAATCTAGTGCTTGACTGCAATCCCGCTTGATGGTAAGCAGTGATGCAGTCGTTGATGGTGAAGCACACTAGTTTATTGAAGCCCTTTTCACTCTTGCCTTGAACACACCTAAATTATAATCGGAAGGGAAGACCGCAGGAAGCAAATGGTTCCAGTCCTTCAATGTATGCTGTGTAAATGACCGTGTTTCTGACGATAAAATCCAGCGGGAACTTTTGTTAAAGTTACCGTGGCCTTAGAACGCAAAGAGCAAATGAAGGAACATAGGTGGGTTATATTTATAGTAGTAAAAGACCCTCTCGCTCTACGGTAAAGCGTGAGAAGTCATTTAATGATTTTTCACAAAAAAAATAATGAAATGAAAGTCTTTATGTGAAATGCGTCTAATTTTTGTAAAAAGAAAAGGTCCAAAGGTCCAAGATCCCAGACTCCGATCCTGAGATAAATTAGAATCTACATAAAAAATAATAATAATAGCTAGTAAGTCTTATTATAGTACAAAAATTTTATTTATTTTAAGACGTCATTGTACTAAGGTCAGGACAAAGCTGACGTTTAATTATATCTTTTCTAGTACAAAAAGACTCACGCAACACAACGACAAAAATAATTATGTGTCCCACAGTAATTCGACATAAGTACATCAAATATAAGTATAAAAACAATAATTTCCACAACTATCACACGGGTCTACCTTTTATAGCAGAACTTTTTACGTCATAATATTGTTTTGCATAACAACGGATAGCATAAACTTCATTTCGCAGAAAATCATTTCGCATACACTCAGTTGTCATACATTCAAAACTCATAATTTTGTTGGTCAGAATCATCTTTAGGCATAATGTTTATATCCATAATAATTAAAAAGCAGAACCATCATATCGCAGAAAATTCACAGTCAGAATCGTTTTTTGGCATACATTTTATATCGATAGTCATTAAAAGGCAGAACTGATTTTTTTCACCATGATATTACTACTAATATCAAAACGCTAACCTAAATGCTAATTACAAAAATATTGTCGGTTGGATGCATGTAGCATGCAAACAGGCATACAACATGCAAGCAGGCATGCAACATGCAGCATGCATGCAGCATGCAAGCAGGCATGCAACATGCAGCAGGCATGCAACATGCAGCAAGCATGCAACATGCAGCAAGCATTGTTTCTGTCACGGCTCCGGCGCTGCGGGGTTTGGGCGGCGCCACGCGAGTTTATCGTCACAGATGGTTTTAACGCTCACCACCGCAGCTTCGGCTTGCTGGCCGGCTTCGCCGGCCAGCCTCAGCCGCGGTGGCGGGCCTTCAAACCACCTGCTCCTCAGCTCGCGGGCCGCCCTACCCCTCGCCGCCTACGCGGGTTTAAATTACACTCTAGGGGTAGGGCAGACAAGACTGCGTAAAGTCGGTTTCGCAGCGATTCGTTTCTGTCACAAAATTTTGCAGCACAACGTATTGACTTTTTATGACACAAATTTAATTTAATATTGAAAATGCTACCAATACATGCTATATTTAGAACATTCTATGTCACTTTTGCAGACCATTCGATTTTAAATACATTGCACGTAGGTTATCTAACCATTCGACAGCATAAATTTACTTTATTTAAATTATCAGTTTTATTCCATATATTATAAGTTTTTGATGTTTTGAACAATAATTTTTACAAGAAGATACATCTATTTTAATTTTTGATGTTCAAATATGCACCCATACCAAATAATCGTATCTCTAAATAAATGTTATGCTAAACAAAATTATGCATAATATTAATTATGGCAAAGGTAATTATGCGAAACAAAATTCTGCCAAGATAAAAGTATGCCATTGTAAATTCGGACACGTAAATATTCTGCCAAACAAAAGTTATGCTAAATAATTTTTATGCCTTAAAAATATTCGATTAAATAAGATTATGCCATGTGAGTTATGCCAAATAAAAATCGGAGTATCAAGATTCTGCCAAATAGAAGGAACCCCTATCACACAACTCCGTCTAGGCCCAAGCTAAGCAGAGCTTGGGTTATGAATACTAGACAACTGATAAACATACTTATATATTTCTAAATACATACATATTATAGATAAATTACACCCAGACACAGAACAAATGATCGTGCTCATCACACAAACATTTACCCTGTGTGGAAATCGAACCCACGACTTCCGGCATAGCAGTCAGGGCCATTTAACCACTAGACCAACAGGCCAGTCAATACTAGTATTAAGACTTCAAGAACATGTTTATTCTTAGGCTGGCGAGAACCGTATTTGTAATGAAAATATTTAAAGTTCGGAAAGTGATAGAAAAATTATTAGTTTTTTTTGGTATCGAAAGAAAGAAAAATATTTTGGCTATGAACTCACAAAGCAGTTTTCACCCGCGCCCGCCATGGTGGAGGAAACAGCTGTTTTATTTCTAGACTCACGAGACCGGAGTTTTGTGCGGTTACATAGCCATTGCGGTTGCGATTATCACCCGCAAATTCGGTGGGTGACAATCACAAGACGGGCGGTTAATTATCAGTCGAGCCCCGGGACCCGTTTTTTACATGAGAAAAATCATAACAGCTGCAAATCGGTTATAAAATAAAATATTTGGACTTTTTCTATACTGTTATCTTTACTGTAAAATTTTATTATTATGGTTTAATTATAAAATTTTACATTAAAGATAACAAAATGGAGTTGGAATATGGTTATAACATGAGCGATGGCTATTTTGCCTGCGGCTCTACACAATGTGTACGAGGCATATAACAATATAGCGTAAGATATTTGAGAATATGTCTTTGTGTAAATCAAAACATACACAAAAAATATTTTATACTCTGTACCTAGCTATATGCATGACTCCTTAGGTTTTAGTTTTTTTTCTGCTATCATTATATTATATCGCAAAGTTCCGATTATGTAATAAAAAAACTGGGCAAGTGCGAGTCGGACTCACGCATTGTAGGTTCCGTACAAACTACAATTTCCTAATGGAAGACTCCTTAGATTTTTCCGAATGGCAATTTTTTTTTTTTTTTGTGACGTTTACTGTTTTCAGATTTATCCCTATACCTGTGCTATAAGACCTTGCTTTATGCCAAACAGCTGATTCTAGGTCAACAGAAAGTACCCTATGAATTTTGGTTACTTTAGAGTATCGAAATATACGTTTTTTGCGACATAAACGGCCGTATCTTTTTTATTCGTAAACTTAGAAGTTTGATTTTTTGACAGCGCCGCAGATTTGAGTATATGGTTTTAATTTCAACTCGATACCTTTACGCGTTCCCGAGATAAAGGGTCTTGACAGACAGACAGACAGACGTACAACAAAGTGATCATATAAGGGTTCCCTTTTTTCCTTTTGAGGTACGGAACCCTAAAACCGATGACAAGATTATCGTAAGCCCATCTTAGTCTAAGATATCGATACTTGATAACGAGCTTAGAAACAAGCTAGAGAGCTGCAGTGCAGATGTTCTTAATTGATTCAATTTAGACTGGGATGAATTCGAGATACAGTTTCAATGTTATGACAATCATTTATGTAAAGAGAAGTGTAAGATTTTATTTGCTAAATAATCTAGTAATGAAGACTTTTATGAAAAGTTATCTTTGTTTTGGGTGTCAATTTCTAATGATCCTTTCGAAATTCAAACATCGTAGAGATGTGAAACCGCAAAGGTTTGCTAAAAAAAACTTCTACAAAAAAAAAACAACCGACTTCAAAGTAAAAAAAAAAACACTGAAAAGTGCAAAATAACTTTAATTTCGGAAGTCGGTGTTTCTATAATAGTTTTGTCTCTTCGTTATTTAACGCCGACTTCCGAAATTAAAGTTATTTGCACTGTTCAGTGTTTTTTTTTACTTTGAAGTCGGTTGTATATTTTTTTGTAAAAGTTTTTTATTTTACACTTTCTAGTTATGGTACCATCACTAAAAATTACCCCTCAGCCAAACTTAAATAGGTACCTTATAGCCAGAATGCATCTCATGACAATTCTAATAATCCCAAACACGGTAAATTACATTAATTTATTACAGAGTTCCGGTGCCTAACTTCAGGCTTCATCATCAGATCAGTTCGATATATTCCTCCTCTACTTTCAGTCAGTCATCGACTACATGTATAAACAAAGCAATTTTACTTGTTACGACGGTACTACTGTGATCCTATGAGGAGTTCTGGTCCATATCTTCGAAGTTCATGATCAGATCATAACAATATTTCTATGGGACCAACTCGGAAGCATATCCTTTCAATCAAAAAAAAATAATTTCAAAATCAGTCCACAATTGACCGAGAAATCGGTGAACATACATAAAAAATAAAAACATACATTCAACCGAACATATAACCTCCACCTTTTTGAAGTCGGTTAAAAAAACGAATGAGTTTAAATTTCGAATTTCTGATGAAAATTTTTTCAGAAGAAGAATTCAGAATCTTGACTAATTGTGTAAGAGTTCTGTGTTTGCGTCCGGACTCTGCCTTTGAGGAATAAACACGTGTCGCTAATTTTAATTTATTGTGTAAGAATATTTTAATAAAAATGCTATCTTCCTTTATCCCGGCTTGTTGGCTATATATATATATATTTTTAATTTATGACTAAGTATATTAGAAGTAAGTTAGTAGGGCGCGTTTACGCAAAATAGCAAATTTTCAGAGGTCTATTGGATAAGTTTTACACAAATTTACGTTTTGATTCCAATAAAAAGCTAGATAATATCCACAAGATATCTGTTTCCAAAACATCTAAAGAAAGATGTGTAATAACTTCATAATCACGTAAGAGCGGTTGTATGGGAATACGTACGTTGGGTTGGCCGCTCTTAACTTTGAAGGTAGATGCCTGGCATTTATTACTTAGTAAAGAAAGAAAGAAAAACTTTTTATATGGCGGAACAAAGCGCAAATTTAGAACTAACAAATTATAAGTATATTATGTGAAAAAATATGCGCTAAATCCGCGCAAAACGGCCGAACGCTCAGCATAATGCCGTGACCACACGCAAAATGCGATGAGTCTACGGCGCTGGTTTTCAGCGTGGGCCGGGGACGGTGTCGACATAAAGACGTCGGCACGGTATTGTGTGCTAATAGATTTCAATTAGATAGATAAATAAAAATAAATTTTAGGGAAAGAAAATAAAGAAAAACATGAATAAATAAAGAGGAATACAATATCATATTATGTATAAAGTGGGAACATTACGTTGCATCTGTGCCAAATGACGCGATTCTGCTTACAGTGTAAAGTTAGTCACAAGTTCCTCTCTTAAGAGCCGGTTATAGTCACTGAGTATTTGTATGAACTCCGCCCGGGTCTATGTTGATTTCGCAGCCTCGTAACAGCGGTTTATTTTTATAAAAAACAACAGTAACTATTCAAGATTTTAGTTATTGCGAGGCCTGTTTTCAAAAACAAGCTTTATTGTTTTTTGATCAACTTTCAAATATTTCTGTGACATAATTTCGTAGACATACAAGTTTGAAAAATCGTAAGTTAGGGTCAGGTTTGCGATATTTTTTTTTATCAAGCCAACTAATTTATATCATGTTTTGATTTCTGCCCCGACGATTAGTCATATAGTCAATTTTAATTAAATAATTTTTCATAGTGTTCCTTTTTATATTTGTGGATTTCCAGAGGTTTAAAAAAGTTCAAAATGAGTAGAACCTGGCCTTAAATCCGAATCAATAAACTTTTAGAAGTGTTCAGAACAGGTTATCAAGTCCCACAAGCCTCCGTTGAAAAGGGAGCAGCCTTTGACCTGACGGGTGGTTGTGGTTTAGTTGATTTAGGGTTGTTGTATATGTTCGAACAGCGCGTAGAACTCCAATTTCCGTGATGCAGGATTTTGAATTTTAATTGCTATGTCGCTTCATTGACTGGCCTGTTGGTCTAGTGGTTAGTGGCCCTGACTGCTATGCCGGAGGTTATGGGTTCGAATCCCACCCAGGACAAATGTTAGTGTAATGAACACTATTCTCTATTACGTTTAAATAAACCATCAAAATACAAGCAAATATCTACTTACTTCTCTGAAACAACTGGTAGCCTATAAACGTCAATTCACTGTTTAATGTTGAATTCAAACAACCGTCCACTAACCACTAGACAGGCAGTTTTAGAGCCACAGTGACTTTCTTCCGAACAAGTCCGCGAAAGAATCAATAACTTAAGGTGTATTTAGTTGCATACAAGAGCTATTAGTTTATATACCACACAATGTTTTGATATCCCATAACTCAAGGTTAATATTCTATAAGGAAAAATAATACTACAAGTCCTAGAATATGTGGTCCAAAAATACATGGTTTCGAAGATATCATCAATCATAATTAATTTAGATCATTAATGTTCACCCGTATGACAAATCTTTATTTTACAACGTTGCCAAACTTCGTAAATTATCCATGGGTAGTTAATACTGAGATAAAAATCCTGTGCCTTGGTCTACCAGTATACCTAACTTCATCTTAATCCGTTCAGCCTAAGACTTAAAAACATCTCCAGGGACGTAGGCGCTCCCCGAGGTAGCAGGCGCTCTCCGGGATCATGGGCGCTCTTTGGAGTTGCAGGCGCTCTCCGGAGCCGCATGTGCACACCGGGGTCGCTAGCACTCTCCGGGGATGCGGGGCTCTCCCGACTCTGACCCTGGGAAAGACGGTGGCACAGCAGTCTGATCACGTGCTGCCGTGCACAGCTAAGTCCAGAGGCGCCTTTACAGTCTCCCCAGGGAAATGTCCTAACAGGCATTGTACAGAGGTTTTAGGATGGTCTGGGACACGAGACTCCTTCCATATGCTGTTTTTATAGCACGAGATACAATCCCTACACTTCCTGGTCCTTTTCCCAAAGGCCCAGGTACCTGCTGAAGGTGTACCCCCGACAAGAAAGAAAAGGTAACATACAGACAGATAAAGAGAGCCAACTTTTTATAATAATTCTAGCTTTTACCCACGACTTCATTCGCGTAAATGTCGAATATTGCGGATGCGAAGTCGAAGCCAGAAAAAAATGGCCTATGACCTTTTTTGGTGTACAAACTTATTCCATACCAAATTTCATCAAAATCTATTCAGTAATTTAACCATGAAAGTGTGACAAACAGATTTACTTTCACATTTATAAAGTTATATAGTATGGATTATCGGTCATATGCGTTCACGTCTAATTCTAGCATAATATCTGACATCTTTCAAAGTCAATCAGGTGACACCCACTCTACTACGAAGTACAGTAATCAATCACGCAATCTCAATTTGGAATCAATTACGCTCGCAATCAAGTCCCAAATTGAGCATCTGCAATGCAATCGCAGCGTATCGGTTACTGTGGCTACCGATACCGATACCAAATAGATACCGACCGGTAGTTTAATCAACAGTTCGTAAGATAATCTGGCAGCGCCGGCAATTGCAGCTGTAATTAATACGGTCTGTAAATTTATTAAGAGACTAAGTTAACATATAGGGAATTTGACACTTTTCCCATTGACATCGATGTGGACGAATTTTTTGATGCCCTACGAGTTAAAAACAGCTAAATCAACCTTTTCTATTTGCAGGATTTACTAAATTTCAAACAATTTTTTTTATTTTTCTTAGATTAGCCGTAACAAACAGACAAAAACACACAGATAGACAGACGAAAATGATAAAAAATGTATTTTTGTTATAAGTATGGAATGTAATTTCATAGTTATGCATTCAGTAAAAAAAAAACACTTCAATTGTATATACAGTGTATACATATAGGTATATAGAGATATAGATAGGTATAGACGTAAGACATACTTAGTTGCATGCAACAAAATAAAACTACATGATAAACCCATTTGTATTCGCAGTCGTAAAAATAAAAGAAGCATAAACCCCCGCACTTAATGCGATTGACGGATAAAATACCTACACGGTGTCACATCGACATTATAGAGGCGAAAGTTTGTGTAGGTATATGTATGTGTGTGTTTGTCTGTTACTCCTGTACGCTCTAACGGCTGAACTAATTAGGATGATATTTGGCACAGTGGTAAACAATGTTTTTCGCGCCGGACCTTGGTACAGGCCATGGTGTGGAGCGAGGAGGAATGGTAGGCGGTCGCCTCTTTCTGCGAAACCGTAATGCTAGCGAAGGAGGCGGCCGCAAGCGAGAACGGCCCTCACGCCCCAGTTGCCGGGATCCCCACCCCGATTTCCAGCCAACCGTAGGCTTACGGACGGCGAGCAATGGGTAGCTCGTCGAAATGTCAACGGCGCGTAGTGTTCCACGCGTGCCTAAAGGAGATTTCAGCAAAACCGTTAGCCCAGCAGGGTTCGCTTCTGCCCTGGCCCTGGAAAGCAAGACAAAGAAGGAACATAGGAGTGGGTTTTAGTCAGAGCGAGAGAAGTCATTAGATGATTTCCAACCTAAAAAAAAAAAACAAGTCCTCCAAGTCCCAAGTCCAAGTCAACACAGTTGGGTTTGCCCTCGGTGATTGGTCACAGCTTGCGATAGTCTTGTCGTAGTTACTGATTTTGCTTTACAAATTGAGCTTCAACTGTTTTTTTGGGGTTCCTATATGGGGTGCCCATAAACACACACAAGCACAAGTAAATGTAAAAGTTTGAAAACTATTTTGTAATTACCTACATACACAAACTTTTTTTTGAAAAACAAATTTGAGTTGACTGGTAGAGAATGCCTTGTTGCATTAAGTTTGCCTATGTACCACTACTGTACATGAAGTTTAAATAAATAAATATATTGTGTGTCACGAGCTAACTCGCCGCTCGTTCGTGCGCTTTCTGTGCTTAATGCTCTCCTGACTCTAACACCGGAGTGTGACTTGTTTGCTGGGAGATGGATAGATGTGTGTCGTGAATGTCTAATGTCTAATAGGTTTTGTGAGAAGATGGATAAAAAATAAGTAAACATTTTTTTCATTTGTTTTGTGGGATATTTATTATCATGGTATTTATTTCATGTATTTTTTTAGTTTGTAAGTTTCTACAGTACAACACCTTGGATTTCCTCCGTAACGTTGTACAAGTGCTTATAAATAAATAAATATTTGCCACCTCCGCCTCCGTTAAATGACCTCTCACCTCCGACCGATCATATGACAGAAGGTCACGTACCTGCGCACATACGCTACGACCAATCGTTCACGCTACGTCTGACTTTTCATTTCATCACCCTATGATATCAACTTAATCAATTTGGGTTCGAATGTCACGCTGAGTTTTTTATTAATTTTGTATCATGTCATATTCGTTGAGTCGGGAAATGGGACATTCAATTATTATTTTATTCGTCATGTCTCTTAGTTGAATGGATGTTGTTCAAGAGATGAACACTTAATATTTTCGTTTCAATTAATGCTTAAATCATATTGCACTAAGATAAGTTTTGGGAATAGCTAAAGAATACTGAAGATACAGTCGACCACACGTCAGTGGTACCTTATTATAGCATAGTAAAGCGAGAATGACACTAGACCGACGCACACGTGGAACACGCCTGTTTTGTACGTAGAGGCGCGTTGCGTGGCGTGGGTCTAATGTAGCTCTACAAGTCTAGTTGCTTTATATAATGTATTGAGACCGACGCGCCCAGATCAGCGTACGTGTCCCACGTGTGCGCAATGTAGTTCTAGCTTAGGATACCTCACGCACCAACCGCCTAGACCCCGATCTCGACTTGTAACCACCGTAGGCGTTGGCTTGCGCATGACGAGCATTGGGTAGCTGGCCGTTTGGCCGACCGGTAACTGTCCGGACCGAGCCCAAGTCGTCGTCTACACGTCGTGTTCCACGCGCGCCTCTAAGAGATGTCAATAAAACCGCAGGGCCAAAGCCTACTGAAGCCATGGGTCGACTTCTAAAAGGGAAATCCGTGGTCCAAGGACTTAAGGCGACTCAATAAACATAGGTGTGGTTTTATTCAGTAAAAATCTGACACGCCCTCTCGCTCCGCCCTAAAGCGCGAGAAGCCATTGTATGACTTCCCACTTCAAAAAAAAAAACCTAGCATAGTAAGGAGTGACAAATAAGAGGCCAGCTGATCCCGGATTTCTTATTACTGTTATGTTAGTATGCATCTGTTGCGCAGATATAGAGCAGTGGTGGCCGAGTGGTAATGGCTCCGAATTACGAGTAGTAAGTCGCGGGTTCAAACCCAGCCAGGCGCATTACTTTGTGTAATTTATTTTATAACCACTGCTCTCAAAACGGTGAAGGAAAACATCTCGAGAAAACCGGCATTTCCTTGAACCATAAATTCGAAGACATGTGACATTCACTAACCCACACTGGGCCCGCGTGGTGGATTACGGCCCATTCCCTGTCGCAGAGAGGAGGCCTCAGTCCCAGCAGTGGGAAAATTATAAGGCTGATTATGCTATGCTATGCGCGGATATATTGTTTGAGACATGACAAAGTTGAAAACCGCTCAATATTTCGTAGACAAATCAAATTCTGGCTATAATAGAAAAACAAAGTGATTTTCCAAGCCTTCTACTGAAAAAAAAAAACATAACGCTGACATTGTAATGTGACGTTATATTTCTCAGCTTATCCATCACCTATCTAAAGTGACAAGAATATTAAAATGAGTTCTACAGCGCCGTATTTTGATTGTATTAGGACCGTGAAAATAGCATTTTCGTGAAAGTGAAATTCAAGCATCCTAATTAGGAAGTATATTTTATATTACTGTTATTTTAAATTATAGATTTTTTTTTTTTTTATTGATATAAACCAGTGCTTGACTGCGATCCCACCTGATGGTAAGCAGTGATGCAATGCAATGGTGAGGCGCACAAGTTTATTATGAGCCTATTCACTCTAGCCTTGAAAACACCTAAATTATAGTTGGACGGGAAGACCGCAGCAGGCAAATTGTTCCAGTCCTTCGATAAGCGACGAAGCGAAACTCTTAGTCCGGACCGTTGAAGTTTCAAGAACAAATTTTATTATTTTTATTTATAAACTACTTGCAGCCAGCGGCTTTGACCGCGTTAAAGTAAAAATGGTCTCAAGTTTACATCTCGGGATGAAAAGTGAAGATAAAAAAATCCTATAAGCTATTCCAGGGCATAGTCTACCCCTGTGAGTCCATCCCTGTGCTTGATCGGGGAAGTACGAAGTACTCCGATCTTAATGCCTGCGTCGTCACGACATTCGATGTTTATCTAATCACGTGCCGAGAGCTCGCCCAGCGGGTGGGTCCTTTACGATTAGGATTATTTCGTGTTAAGTAATTAGATTATATCCATGTTGGTTTTATACCAAGAGCAATTAATTAATAATTTATTTATAAATTCTTTTGTGTATCCAAAGGTTCTGCTAATGGTTTTGGTTGGTAATTTCATTGTATACTAACTTCATTGATTGATCGTTGTTATATGTAGATATAAGTATGCTATAGTTATTTGTGCAACAAGAGAGCAAAGTTGTTTTTTGCTGCGAGTGCTAATTTTGAGTCCCGAGCAAGCGAAGGATTCTTTGATTAAATCACGAGCGTTAGCGAGTGATTCTAAAGTAGAATCCTGAGCGAGGGGAGGGATTCAAAGGCACGAGATGCAAAAAGTTTTTTTCAAAATTATTATTATTACTTGTTTCTATTCATTATTTATTTATTTATGTACACACAAACACTTAAAAATGAAAAGAACGCAAATGAAAAGAAAGCAGATAAAAGAGCACACTCCTCCTGCACAATTTTTAGATGATATTCTCATAATTATTGAAGATGTATAATAAATACATGTTTTATACATATATTGGTGTTTTATTTTACTTCCTCTTTACCCTTTTTTAGTTTTTAAAAGGTTGGTGCCTACTGCTTCTAGGTTACAGGATATTGGATGTAGAAACTTGTTTTCGACTGTAGCGACTGTCCAGGGCGCGGGAAAGCGAAACGTGTCAGATGTTCGACACGTCACACGCTCCATACATAAAACCATTACACAACCGAAGCCATTCAAAGTATTTTGTAAATAACATAAAAACTACAATGTTATATTATAACCTCACGTTTACTATAATTCATATAACTTGGTTCCTGGATAGCCAAATTTCACCAAATTTTCAGTGAGGTCTTGTTTTTATATCCTCTTACAAATAAGGCTAGTTTGATTCAGTTAACACCTGGACCCAGGAATCTATGGAGTCATTCTCCTTTAGTGACATTTCGGAATATAAACAAACGCTAATTATTTTGCTGTTTATGAATATTATTTATTGAGACATTACTTAAATAATAACAAGACCTTTTCTAATAAGACCTTTAAGTATTTGTACTAATTAAAAATTAGTGGTGTACAATGTGTTGGCTGTGATATGCGTCAAACAGTTTGACCCCAGTTTGTGTGTTTTTTATTTTATTTTATATAAACTAGTATTTGACTGCGATCCCACCTGATGGTAAGCAGTGATGCAATCGTTGATAGTGAGGCGCACTAGTTTATTAAGAGCCTATTCACTCTAGCCTTGAAGACACCCAAATTATAATCGGACGGGAAGACTTCAGCACGCAAATTGTTCCAGTCCTTCGTTGTACGCGGTATAAACGACGAGGCTAAACGCTTAGTCCGGACCGTAGAGGTTTCAACAATGTGAGGTGCGAGTATCTATTAGGGTGATTACCCGCCGTAAGTCGGGTAGATACATGCAAATTGACTCGCTAAAATCAAGAAGACTTCCGAAGGGCTCACTAGCAATCCTCAAAACTTGAAGATCAAATAATTTTTGAAGGGAGAAAGAATAAAGGCACGTTTTCAAAAATATCTTCTGACCTGCAGTAAAAAAACAGTCAATTAAAACTTTGCTCCTTACCAAAAGTGACGCCAAGACATTAGGGGTGGATTCCAAAAATTACGACCGACCGACTATTTGTCTAACAGTCGATTGCGACCGGTGTAATTACGTCACCAAGTTAAGTGTCGTGTTGAAATAAAATACGTTTATGCCAACCGTGAATTTTCACCGATTTAGATCTTTAAAGTCTTTTTCCTTTTTGATGACTGTTATTAAAGGTTACTACTTTTTTTTGTTATTACTGAAAAACTTCATGTGCTCTTGACTTATTGAAATACTTCTAGGCAATAATGATTATATATTTATAATATAATTCTTCTGCACGTGTGTTTGTCACCTGACTCCTAAAAAGCTTGACCGATTTGGGTCATAATTTGTGCACATATTTCAGTGGGTACCTGGATGGTTCCAGCAATCGGGTTCCAAAGTTATGGGATTTTGAAGCGCTACCAAAGTGTCACGTGATCGATTTCACACGATGGCACGACCATGATGACACGTGGTCAATCCCTCACTGACAAAATGTGACTTTGTTAGGCCCCTCTGGTCTCAACAGCTTAGGATTGTAGACAGATCGGCAATCCTACATTTATTTTTAGGTCAAACAAAGAAAATACCGATTTAATTTATTAAACCCCAAGCGAACGCCGGCGTTCCCTCTCTCATTGTCTTTCTATTATGTCTCTACGGTATTCGAAAGGTTAAAAAAAAAACAAAGATTAAGCTTCAGGCAAATAAAAGTCTATTCTAAATTAATAATAATAAAGTTTAAAGTCATGTTTTCGAGAACCCACCTTAAAGGTCGGTTCAGTCCTTGGGGCATTATTAAGAAACTTGTTCACACAGAAGCTGACGTTTGAACCTTCGTCCTCCGGTGTTGTTCGAGTTTTGCATTGACTTCTAACATGAAGGGACTCAGAGGAAACTTTAAATTATCTACTGATCAGTGTCTGCGTATGTAACCGACCACTATCGCTAAATGCGATCTTCAAGCTGCAGTTTTAAGAGTCTTGAAGTCTAGAGTGATTAGGCTTATAATAAACTAGTATTTTTTTTTTAGGTGGGAATATTCCCACCTAAAAAAAAAATACTAAACTAAATACATCTAATGACAAATCCCGCTCTTGAGCGGGGCGAGAGATAGTGTCAGAGTTTTACTGAGTAAAAACCCACTCCTGTTCCTTCTTTGCCTTCATCCCAGAGCCCCGGGTTTCACTTTCACACTACCCGTGGCCCCAGTAGGCTTCGACCCTGCTGGGCCCCTTCGATTTGCTGACATCTCCCTGAGGCGTGCGTGGAACAGTACGCGGTGTCGACGACTTGGCCTGGGTCCGGACGGTTACCAGACGGTCGGACGGCGAGCCACCCATTGCTCACCGTCCGCAATCCCGCGCCTACGGTGGCCAGAAATCGGCATCAGAATCCCGGCGGCAGTTGGGGCGTGAGGACCGTTGCCTCACGCGATCGGCCGCCTCCTTTACTAGCATTACTGTTTTGCAGAAGGAGGCGACCGCCTGCCACTCCTCCTCGCTTTGGACCATGGCCTGTACCAAGGCCCGGTATAATAAACTAGTACGACTTACCATCAATGATTACATCACTGCTTACCATCAGGTGGGATCGCAGTCAAGGATAAGTTTTTATATCACAAAAAAAAATACATTTAGTGATAAGAGGAGTGGTTATTCGAAGATTGGTGATTGGTGTTTGTTTGGTTTTTTCCTAATACCTACAGCCTAGGAGTCTTCAAGTCATAATTGCATTTATCACTAAGAACTTTATCAATTAAAAAAAATTGTTACTATTTGGATCTTAATCGAGAAACCATATTTAATTTTATTTACTGAATAACTTCATGTACTCTAGACATATTGACGTCCGATAATGATTACATCTTTATATACACCACTAGTGTGCCCCGCTTGGGCAGAGCAACGCCGTGTCCTCGTGGGGGCGATCGGCGGCAGTGATCTCTCGCGCCGGGCATTAGTACAGGCCATGGTCCGGAGTGAGGAGGAGTGGCAGGCGGTCGCCTTCTTCTGCGAAGCAGTAATGCTAGCAAAGGAGGCGGCCGATCGCGTGAGGCAACAGCAACGGTCCTCACGCCCCAACCGCCGCCGGGATTCCGATCCCGATTTCCGGCCACCGTAGGCGCAGGCTTGCGGACGGCGAGCAATGGGTGGCTCGCCGTCCGACCGTCCGGTAACTGTCCGGACCGAGCCCAAGCCGTCGACGGCGCGTATTGTTCCACGCGCGCCTCAGGGTGATGTCAGCAAATCATGGGGGCCCAGCAGGGTCGAAGCCTACTGGGGCGAAACCCGGGGCCCCGGGATGAAGGCAAAGAGGGAACACGAGTGGGTTTTTAGTCAGTAAAAGTCTGACACTATCTCTCGTCCACCCAAGAGCGAGATTTGTCATTAGATGATTTTCCCACCTTAAAAAAAAAAAAAAATATACACCACTAGTTTTTAATTAGTACAAATACTTATAGGGCTTATAAGTAAAGGTCTTGATATACACGTCTTGTGTAAGTAAAGTCTCAATAAATAA
The DNA here is from genome assembly GCA_961205895.1 of Mythimna pallens. Classification (NCBI taxonomy): domain Eukaryota; kingdom Metazoa; phylum Arthropoda; class Insecta; order Lepidoptera; family Noctuidae; genus Mythimna; species Mythimna pallens. The sequence goes on from OY540825.1 coordinate 3,700,824, forward strand.
TATTCATAAACAGCAAAGTTATTAGCGTTTGTTTATATCCCAAAATGTCACTCAATTTATGGAAATATTGTACAGGCTATTGATTAGAATAAAAAACAATGAAAAAACTTTGCGCGTAGTATTTTCTAGTAGCAATTGTTATGAATAATTGATTCAATTATGAATTTACCAATTATGTCAAATTTTCATGGACAATATTGTGATTTCGTTTTTTTAACTTTTCATTACTTAAATATGATTAGCAAACGGGTTCAGATAGAGCCCAATTTTTTTTTTGTACTCATTAAAATCTAGAGGTGTCATGGAGAACGAGATTTAACTATAGAGTCTTTGTTTTGTTCTTTTTATGCTACAGATCGGTCGTTATATCTCGGCGGCCCTGAACTTCGCGCAGAAGGCTGCGCACGAACGTTTTTTATGAACAAAATGGCGGCATGAGGCGACGTGCGCGGGGCGGAGGTTTAGGCTAGAGATTGACTCTATGTAAACACAATCGACCCTTTATTCAATCAAATATCGTAATCGATTATTATCGATTTGGAATTTATTAATTTTTGTTTCTTTGAGATATTGAACGGAATAGATTTACAAACATAGTGAATGTTGTCGTTAGTAAACGAGATTTCGACTCTAATGAAAAAAAAAAAACAAATAAAATTTTATTTTCTTGGTTGAAAGACATGATTCAGTTAAATATCAGTTATTTATAAACAACTCCTAGAATAACGATTGTTTGAGAATATTTTAAACCTCCATAGAAAATTGAATATAAATATATTTTTATAACTTAATTGAAATCGATTCATAAAAAATCGATTAAACAACACCATCAGACACGCGTATTGGACATCTCTCTTCGGTAACTTCGTAAAGCTTCGTACTTATTCGGCAATGTTCGGTACGCAGTAATATGTCTCACTCACACGTTAGCATTGGTGTTATTTTCGTATCCCTGTCTCTGTCTTGAGCACAGGCGGTGACAAAAGTTTTCGTTGGTTGTTATTAATAAATTGTTAAGTTTTTTGTGTAGTGTTAGGTTTGTTTCTTTAAATCATAAGTTATTTTTGTAGCTTTCTGTCTCTAAAGTGTTTTAATATTTATATTATTTGTACTTGGTCCCTGTATTAGTAAATTTTATTCCGAATTTGGTTTAAAAAAATTAATGTCAATAACTGTTTTTTTTACGAGTGTACATGCGCTAAAGTTCGCAGAGCCTATGTTCAGGGCCGTCAAGTTACGTTGATCGTATTGTACCTAGCAAAGGGTGTAACGCCGTGACGTCATTTGTTATGGCGCCACGTGGGCAGCGTCATATTAAAGAGGCTGGGACCCGGGAAGCGGGGGCAGTATCGCTTTGCACAGCTTCGAGGGCCGAATCTTTGATACGAAACTGTCGGTTAAACCCGTATATTCGTAATTATTTAGTATAGGTAGGTACGTACAATACTATTGTGAACTGTAAAAGTGACATTATAACTAATTGTGAACTGTGAAACTAACATTATAACTAACTCTAATAAAACTCAAGTGTATAGTTATTGAAAATCTCTTCGAGAACCCAGTACCACTGAATAAAAATGATGACGGTCATATCGTTGTACATCAACTGTCCTATTTATAATGTCTGTATAAAACTATATGTACAATAAGAATAAAAAAAAAACGCTCAGCCACTTCTGACGCCGACTTATATAATTATCCTGTACGTTTGTCACCTAACTCCTCCTAAACGGTTTGACCGATTTGGATCATAAACATCTTTTCAATTGGATCTAGCACTAAGAACCTTGTAAATTGAACCCATTGATAAGGGGGCGTACTTCATCGCCGACCACATCAACGCTTACCATCAGGTAAGATAGTGGTCAAGTGCGACCTATCAAAAAAAAAAAAATCCAATCCTCAAAAAAGCAGTAATACGGGCTGAAGGAGAAGAGAAAGAAGTGAAATAATCAGAAACTGGTGTGAGGAAACCCGTATACAAAACATCACCATTTCAGGTGAAAGACGTCCCCTGTTGGACATAGACCTCCCCAAAGTGTCGCCATAAATTTTAGTTTAATATGATTGAATATTTTTTTAAATAACTGATTAATTGAAATGGATAATTATATTAAATAATCAAACATGTTCACACAAAGTAGAATTTTATTGGAGTGAGCCCTGGCACCCATAACACAAGTTTAATCTTAGCTTGGGTGCCAGAGGACGTTAATCTGTGTTACAGATTGCAGTTTTTAATGGAAACAATATCTCCTCGTGTTTATCTGTATATTTGTGGATAATAAAAAAATATTATTCTTATTAATTTTATTATTATAAAGATCAGTCCTGTGCATCTCGCATCATAGGATTCCTGCCTCCCCTCATCAGGTCATCGCTCCATCTTGTGGGAGGCCTTCCAACGACGTGTCTTCCGGTACGTGGTCACCAGAACCTTTCATCCGCATCGATCATCCGTTCTGCAAGCAATGTGCCCTGCCCACAGCCACTTAAGTTTGGTGATTCTTCGGTCTATGTCGGTAACTTGTTTCTCCTGCGGATATCTTCATTTCTGATGTGATCACGTAAGGAAACTCAAATTACAAAACAAATTGATAATAATAAACAATAGGAAACTGCTTACTGCGACATTTTTTCTTACACCACTTAGAACTTGCCTTCTAATGAAACGGGACTAATGAAATCTCTTTAATTAATCGACTTTCCCCAGTACTAAGTTTTTTTCGCAAGATTAGTTGCTTTGCTAATTAATTTTATCCTAAATTGGATCGGAACTGTCGAAGAACAATTTGGTCTTGTTGTTAAGATTGCGGAGCGAATTTTCTTATGTGCCTTATCTGTAAACCTTAATCCATAGTAAGATAATAAATGTGTAAATAACTCTGTCTGTCTGTTAGGCTTTCACGGTTAAACTACTGAACTGATTTTGATGAATTTTGACACAGAGTAAGCTTGAACTCTAAAGAAAGACATAGGCTACTATTTATCTGGCTTCGACTTCGACTTCACATCTACAATAACCGACTTTCGCTAATACGCTGACAGAAGCTCACACGCACACTTATACGAGCCGAACGCGTCATTTCATCAAGCGTACGTCTTGTTTTATTTTTTTGGACGTCACTATGCTGCCGTCGTAATTGAAAAGGGCCCAACTAAGATTTTGCTAAAAAATAATAAAATAAAAATAAATAATATAATATTTTTTTTTTCGAAATTGGTTGAAATACATATTCAGATCCAGAAAAAAAATCTGACTCCGAATATGTAATTAAAAAAAAATCGAAAAAAAAAAGTGTTAAGTGTGCCTTACTTACTAGGGCAGTGTGTGTGTGTCGGTCTGTCTATTTAAACTATATTAGAAGAGGTTTAAAACATTTATATACCTATCTACATGGATAAACGGCACGGTTGGGCTAGTTTGTTGAGCTCTGCGTGTCACAGGTTCGATTCCCAGACGGAACATACATAATTGTATGGCCTACAGATATCGGTGTTCCGGATCTGGGTGTCGAACACACACCCAGGAGCAATTCCTAAAAAAAAATATTCCCTGTTAAAAAAATACTCCAGTTTTAGGTCAATATTTCTATAATACTAAACGCCACTTGCAATTTAAAAAAATAGATTAGTTGAAATGATATAAAATCCTGTTTATAAACCGCAAACTATCGGTATTTATGAGGGTTTTAAACACAGACTGGTTCGCCCCACTGAACCGTAATTTTGAATGACCACACAAATGTAATAAAGCCTTTAGCTCACGTTAGATTTAATGATAGGCTTTACGATTTTCAATGTGGTATAGCCTCTATTTTATTACTCTATGAAATACTGCTAACGTTATAAATGTGAACAAATTACAGCTTTTTTAAGTAGAAAATCAATAGAAAGAAAGAAAACACGTTTAATTGGCACACAGGTACACAAAATGAGATAACAATTATATAGAAACTTAAATAATAAGTAACTTAAAAATCCTTCTCCCGCTTTGGGTGGTTTGAGAGGGAGTGTCAAATCAAATCAAATCAAATCAAATCAAATCCTTTATTTGCTTAGAATGTAGGTATTGTACAATACAGATGTTATAAAAATATAGTGAGCCAGGTACATTCTGCCTGAGTTTTGGCATGCAAAATTAAATTATCAAAATGATTAATATTATACAATTAAATAATAAATGTCATAATCAATTAGATTGAATAAAATAATAGAATTAAAAAATAAAGAAAATTGTTACAATACTAAAAAAAAAAAATAATTAAAAAGTCAAGGTAAAATACAAATCTAATAAAGTCAATAATGTTATATTGTCGAAATGTCACACAAAGGTCGAAATGTCAAACTTTTGCTGACAAAAACCCACTCCTGTTCCTTCTTTGAATTCGTTCCAGGGCTCTGGGGTTCTCTTTCGCACAACCCAAGGCCCCAGTAGGCTTCGACCCTGCTGGGCCCCTACGGTTTTATCTCCTTGAGGTACGCGCGGAAAACCACGCGCCGTCAACTCGAAGGCATGGATAAGAACTATTGTCCACCGACGCATTCCTTTATAGATGCGTATTTGTTTCTTAAGTAAATTAGGTTTTGTTTTCTTATCTTCCACTTGCTTACTCTATGGTTTATCTGTATCGCAAAAACTGTTCTTCACTTGTTAGGCCGCAATCCCGCTATGTTGTAACGGTTAATTTATCTCTAGCTGTTCCCATTATAACAAAATTTGCCTAGATAAAAAGTTCATCGTTTTACGACTGTCGTGCCAACCGTTCCCATTGTCATGACAATCTGTTGTCACCGCAAAAAAAGTCGTAAACGACAGTTAATGATGTCGTCCTATACGTGAACACCTCCATTTAAATATATAAGCAACGACACTTAAAACTACACTATTATCTGTCGTCACGACAAAGTGAGAACGCCGCCTTAGTGGCCAGTTTTCTTTACCGTTAATAAAACCAAGTACACGCAGCTGTAAGGACTGAACAACAATATCGATGACGTCACTCATTTCGTGAGGTGGAAACACTTGGAGTCGAGAGAGGGTCAGGTCTATTCATACCTTTACAGAATGAATGTTATACCTGTGAGGGAAGTACGTAACAATTGATGCTAGAAATAGGTCGGCCTGCAATCAAGGGCGGTGGACAATAGGTTTATAGGGTGGAGCGAGAAGAAGGATGGTTTGTCGTCTCTTTCTTAATTACTTTCTTCCAGCTAATAGAGCCACGAATGTCAGGTGAAACGAATGCTTGCCTACTGTTGATGATACTTGTATTTGTCAAAAATCGAAGAACATGTTTTGTCAATTGAAAGAATCACACAAACGAATACTTGTCCAAATCGTGACTTCAATTGTAACTATAATATATAATATAATATTCCACAACTATCACACAACGCCGTCTAGTCCCAAGCTAAGCAGAACTTGTGATATGGGTACTAGACAACTGATAAACATACTTCTATATTTCTAAATACATAAATATATAGGATAAATTACACCCAGACACAGAACAAATGATCGTGCTCATCACACAAACATTTGTCCTGGGTGGGAATCGAACCCACGACCTCCGGCATAGCAGTCAGGGCCACTAACCACTAGACCAACAGGCCAGTCAAACTCAAACTCAAGTCCTACTTTGTCGTCTGCAGCTGAGCATGGAGTATGACGACATAACACTAATATTATAAAAAGTAAAATTTGTATGTATGTGTGTATTTTGTTAGTCCTTTGGATTAACATGGACACACACACGGATAGAATGTGTGATGTTCTCTTAAGATAATATCATGCAACTAAGTAAATTTTTATAAAAGTAGGCTAGTGTTTTCTAACTTACTACCCTGAGAAGAAACATCGAAACACACTCAGGGGTCAAAATCTCTTTTAACGCCCATACAGAAAACATGTAATGGTCCAATCATGTGAGAACCATGCAGATTGGTCTCTGAGATGGTATTTTGAGGAAAGAACCACACAGATTTGAATGGACCTGTCCAGCCAATGCAAGCATTTGTCAGTATTCGTGCAGTTCAACTCAGAGCTACAAAGCTGGGAATACCTCATTTTAAGTGGGTAGCACCTAGCGACCCATCATAACAGTTCGCGATTCACAGCTACAGAGAACACTAGAACTGGCTCGTTAGTGTACACTACAGTTATTGGCAACAGTTTGACAATTATACGTTAATTGTTCTGCCTAACATTCACAAACCGCCGGCGAACATGTTCGTTCCAATTCAAACGAGAACCAATATGGCTTCATTTGGATGGAGTCACGTGTCGCTTCATTTACTGTTTATGAAATTCAGATATTGACTAGCTGCTGTTAGTGGCTTTGCCCGCGGGATAGTAGAAAATTATTTAAAGGGAAGTTACTCCCTGGATAAAATAGTAGTTTATGTGACTAGCGAATAAAACACTGTCTTTAAGTCGTATGTTGAATTCCGAACGAAACGAAGGTTGGGTTCAATAAAAGTTTTAATCCCGAAAGCAGTGAAGGATTTATATAATTAACTCCCGAGCATTGCGAGATAATTAAAAGACAATATTTAAAAGAAATTAATTATATATTTAAAAAAAACTATTTATCATTTAAAAGAAATTAATTATATATTATATAAATGTAATTATTTATAAGATCACGTTAACACATATTAACGTCGACATGTTTGAGATTTGAAACAAACAAAATTCACAACTAAATAGAACTATATTTTTAGTTTTGAAAACAATGACGCACCCGCTCTTTCATTATTGTTTTTTTTTTTTGAGATACAACAGTAGCCACATTTTAAAATTGTATTTAATTGACTAAAAGGTATTCCTTCAAGCTTCAGGCACTTTCCTTTCACGATTTATTGCGAATTGCCTTCAAAAATGTTTGCACCTTATATTTTGCAATAAAAAATGTTTAAACATCTAAAAAAAGGTTTCGACTTTAGCTTACGTTGTATCGGTTTGGAGTCTTATTAAGAAGGTGGCAAGGTTAAGATTTGCTTGTGGTTTCTTTTTAAAAGAGGGTTGTATTAAGTTACTAAACAGATGCCATTTCTCACAATACATGGCACAGGGGTGGACCAAAATTGCCTTCGAAAGTTATTTACAACTTTACAAATGCAGAAGGGATTAGCGTTAAACATATAACGAAGGATCCCTATCACGACGGGAAAAGGTTTAATTTTGATTGTATACTAGGCAGGTTTGCAAGTAACATTTCTCAAAGATTGCTTTAATTAACTGGCCACAAATAAACAGGGAAATATATTGTTTGAAGATTTGTTAGAACTCAATATAACTTTGTGGTAACACGGAGTTAAATTGTGAAGCCTTTGGTGACTTAATTTGGAAGAAGGAAAGAAAAAAACAATTGGCCACCCGCCAGTCTTGGGTACAATATTGTATTATGGAAATATTATAGAATCAATCAGTTTTTTAAAGAATAACCATGGAGTGTTTTGCCGGTTCTTCTCCATAGGCAACGACTAATTGAAACCGCGCTAGCTTGTGACATTTTATAAGTGTCCATGTGAAATAAAATAAAATAATTATGAGTTCGAGTTGAATTTGAGTTACCAGTTTCCCAATATACAAAGAAAATAGATAAGGATTGGAATTTCCTGTCGGCGTCTTTTTTTTTACGGTGGGAAATCATCCAATGATATCTCCCGCCCTTGGGCGGGGCGGGAGGGCGTGCAGACTTTTGCTGACTAAAACCCACTCCTGTTCCTTCTTTGCTTTCGTTCCAGGGCCCCGGGGTTCTCTTTCGCACAACCCATGGCCCCAGTAGGCTTCGACCCTGCTGGGCCCCTACGGTTGCTGACATCTCCTTAAGGCGCGCGTGGAACAGTACGCGCAGTCGATGACTTGCGTCGCTAAGGAGTGGAATTTCCTGTCGGAGTTCGTGTTTCCCTGATAGCTACAAGCTTTTAAAGTTAGTCCTCTTGTAGCGAGGGTGCTTTCACAAACGTTTGAAATCACATACATAAGACACCTAAACCCGGAAAAGCTATCTGGTTAGCCATGTTTCTTGTGGGAATCGAACCCTTGACATGCTGTCAAAACAGTAATAAAAGATATTTGCCTGCTGCGGTCTTCCTATCTGATTATAATTTGGGTGTCTTCAAGGCTAGAGTGAATGGGCTCTTAATAAACTAGTGTACCTCACCATCAATTATTGCATCACTGCTTACCATCAGGTGGGATCGCAGTCAAACTCTAGTAAATATAAAAAAAAAGAATAATGAAAATCATTTTTATTTACATGGGCTACTTTACCATTTATGCTTATTTTCAGAAATATGGGCACAAGGAATAAATATTGCATGCAAAAGAATTTTCCCATTTTCACCCCTTCCAAGTTGAATTTTCAAAAACCCGTTCTTAGTACTAACCTACATCATAAACGGAAGCCCTGTGCAAAATTTTACGTTCCTAAACCCAGCAGTTGTGACTGTACATATCTATGCACACATATGAACATCAGTCAGTTAGATTTTCCTTATAAAGTATATATCACTACATAGTATAAAACAAAGTCACTCCCCGCTATCTGTCTCTATAAACATAGGTATCTGTCCATATATGCTTAGATGTTTAAAACTACGCAACGGATTTTGATACGGTTTTTTTAATAGATAGAGTGATCCAAGAGGAATTAAGGTTTATATGTATAATACATGCATAATATAGTAGAGAAACTATAGGTTTCTGATGTGATGTCGTAAATAAGCACATTTTTTTAACGCTTACATTGCCAACGCTTGTTGAACCCTACGAGATAGATCAAAATAATGTACTACACTATTGTACACTTTAAAAAGGTCTACAACAAAGTCCCAATAGGTCGTCTATCTCTTAGGAATAACAATAACCATTTTTTATCTTTTACATTTGACGAGAAATAATGGCTTATTTACGAAGCGATTTTAAGTAGTACAGCATTAATCCTTATCCAATTAACACCTTAAATACATTGTGCATTTAATATAGATAAATATGGCCCTTTACAGCATCTATTTTAAATTAATATTTTCGAAGATATTACAGATTTAAAATGCAGGGACATAGCGGTAGCGGTGGTATCAGCATTGCACCCGTGCGAAGCCGGGGCGGGTAGCTAATCGCTAATCGAAGATAAAAGCACTGCGTCAACTATGCCGTCAAATAAAATCGGCAGTCTCTTAGTTCTTCATATAAAGTTCTTGTACTCGTCAGAACAGCTCAACGGAGTCATTCATTAGCACTCGAGCTCATAAATGTCGTCGGGGTTACAAGTACCTAATAATAGATCGCCCGCTACGTAGGGTTGCCAGAAAATTAATTAATTAATTATACCACATTAGTTATATTTTCTGTTATTTTGAAGACGTAAAGGAAGGTCCCTTGTGAATTTGCTTTTAAAACAATAACGATACCATGATGTCCTTTTCAATATATATAAAGTAGACTAGCATTTTGCCCGCGTTTCGTTCGCGATAATGTTTTCATAAAAACTTAAACACCTCTTACTTTCGGGGAAGTTTTTAAAAACGAATAATTGAAATCTTTATTATTCACTAGCTTTAGCCCGCGGCTTCGACCGTGTAAAAAATTCTAAATGTTAAACTCTACAATATTCTTTCTTTTAATTCGAATTAGTGCTTTTTATTATGTGCCAGTTCGAAATCCTCTAAAATTATGAAAGGCACTATAATGGTAAAACGATAATAACACTGGCAAGTTATTATTAAAATCACCTTTAGAATATGAATTAAAATAGCCGCAGAACTTCACTTGAAAAAATCCCGCCAAGACCCTGCCCCCCTAGCCAAGTTACGATCGTTTCGTTTGCGTCGAACGCCTCGAGTAGGCCACGCCTTCGATTCCTTTGTTCTGAAATCATCTCAACGCTCAATCACGTGGTCAGAACAAAGGAATCGGAGGTGTGGCCTACTCGAGGCGTTCGACGTAAACGAAACGATCGTAACTTGGCTAGGGGGGCTAGGGCCTTACCATGAAGTGTAAAAACATCAAGTGTGCGAGCGAGAAACCTTACAGTTTATAGTTTAATCATTTGAAGGTTCTTTTGTATGTACTACTTCATAATTTTGTAAAAATATTTGTGAATTTTATCTATAGTTGCCTAATAATATAGAATAACATGATCAGCCTTTTAATGTTCCCACTGCTGGGACTCGGGCCTTTTCTCTGAGAATGGGCCGTAATCCACCACGCGGGCCCAGTGCGGGTTGGTGAATGTCACATGTCTTCGAATTTTTTGGTTCTAGGACATGCCGTTTTTATTATCGCCGTCGACGTACTCATTTTATGTTTATGTTTTTTTTTTATTACTGACAACTAGCCCAATTTCGTCAGCATTTTTTTATTATAGTTATTTTAAGAACAAAAACGTTCCTCTTACACAACAGTCGTTATAAAAAGCAGGTGGATTCTTAACAGCTGGCAGCCATGTGTATGTGGAAGCACCTATCTCTGATCGTATAAAGATTATCTTTTTAAAATGAAGCAATGTTTTATGTCTATTGGTTTCAAATGTGTTTATTTAGCTATAAAAAAAAGGAATATTACTCTCTCTTTTTTTTTTCGTTTTCCCACACGACGAATTTCTCCTGTAATCCGTATTTTTCTAAGTTTTTTTTTTTCGGTGGGAATATCATCCATTGACATCCCCCGCTCTTGGGCGGAGCGCGAGATAGTGTCAGACTTTTACTGACTAAAAAAAAACCACTCCTGTTCCTTCGTTGCCTTTCGTACCAAGGCCCGTCCTTGGTACGAAAGGCAAAGGAAGGAACTTACTAACTTCCTTTCAGAAGCAGACCCTTGGCCACAGTAGGCTTCGACCCTGATGGGCCCCTACGGTTTGCTGACATCTCCTTGAGGCGAGCGTGGAACAGTACGCGTTGTCAACGACTTGATCTCGATCTGGATGGTTACCGGATGATCGGACGGCAAGCTAACCATTGCTTGCCGTCCGCAAGTCCGCGCCTACGGTGGACGGAAATCGGGATCGGAATCCCGGCGGCTGGGGCGCGAGGGCCATTGCCTCGCGCGTGCACGAGCGTCCTCCTCCTTTTCAGGAAATTATCAAATGACTTCTCTCGCTCGGTTGGGCGAGAGGGCGTGTCAGGCTTTTACTTACTAAAACCACACCTGTGTCCTTCAGTTGCCCTTTGCATTCTAAGACCACGGGTTTCTGTTTTCAGAAAATACCCGCGACCCTAGCGGACATCGGTCCTGCTGGGCCCTTTTATATCACGGGTCGGTTCACAAACAGGTAAACACACGTACACAAGGAATCCGGATCCGGAACCGCTATCTTCGGGCTATACAATTATTTATTCCAAATAGGTCCAGTTCAGCAAAAAGCCAGACAACTAGCAGTTGCCGGACACTGGTTTTCAACTCAACGTTACTTTGAGTGTATGGATGTATTCAGCTAAAGCAATACCGTAGTACCTGACATTAACAACTGCTGGAGACATTTCCAAGCTTACACATTTAAGCACACGAATACGTTTGTATGCTTAAATGGGTACCGCTTTGAGGCCTGCCACAAGGTAGATCGATGACCTGGTGAGGATCATGGGAATCCAATGGATACGAGACGCACAGGAGCGGTCATTATGGCGACACTTTGGGGTGGCCTTTGTTCAAAAGTGGACATCTTTCGACTGAAATAATGACCATGATACGTTTGTGATTCAAAAATGAGTGTGCCCATTTTCATTATTTTTTCAACTTTACCTACGTATGTTAAATATACATAAGTACTGGATGATAGAGCAGTGGTGGCCGAATGGTATCGACCCCGACTTACGAGTTGTAGGTCGCGGGTTCAAACCCAGCCAGGCGCATTATATTGTGTAATTTATTTCATCACCACTGCTCTCAAAACGGTGAAGGAAAACATCGTGAGGAAACGGCATGTCCTAGAACCAAAAAAGAAAAGACATGTGAAATTCACCAACCCGCACTGGGCCCACGTGGTGGATTACGGCCCATTCCCTCTCCCAGAGAGTAGGCCTGAGTCCCAGCAGTGGGAACATTAAAAGGCTGATTATGCTTATGCTATGGATGATAAATCCTATTGATTAATTCTCAATTTTATTTCAAGTCACATTTTTAAGAAAACACTGATACTTTTTCTTAATATCTCCCAAGTAATCTTCAACACAAAAACTTAGTATTTATCTGACAAGAATGTCTTCAAAGAATTAACATTTGACATTTAACTTCAAAAGTTTTCTATTGGAATTAGTCTCTAAACTCTTAAGATACACAATTTATATTGAATGCTAGAAAGTCGCTCAAATAAGATTAAAATCTTATAGCTTTCACAAAGTTTCAATGTACCTGTAGTAAATTGGTTTTTACTTTGAAGTTTAGGATCACAAATAATTTGCTTCGCTAAGCGAGTAATGAACGAGGTAAGGAAAACTTTAATTTAGTTCAACTCTCCACCAATTCTAAGGTACATATCTATATTTCTTTATCGATACTTTAGTTAGAAGTTCTTAGACGTCAGACTCACAGAATTGCAGTTTATTTGTCAGTTTGTATAGATTCTCAGCTATAAACTTCATTTTAATTTCATTTTCAATTACTATTTTTAAGGACAGTTTTCAGTTTTTATATTGTACATTATTATATTGTAAACAACAAATAACACTAAAAAAAAAATCATAGAACGTGAAATTACTTTCAGAACTTTGAAGCAGCTTCAAAATGGTTTTTAAATTCATACAGCAATTGGACAGTTGCGTCACATTTCAGTGCATGAATCTTTATTTTGATGTGAAAAGTTCCATTCATACATTGAACATATTTGTAAAGTTCCATACAATATTGAAAATTTTTGTCAATTTTCATTCTAATATTGAACATATTTGTAAAGTTCCATTCTAATATTGAACATATTTGTAAATTTTCATTCTAATATTGAACTGATTTGTAAAGTTCCATTCTAATATTGAACATATTTGTAAAGTTTCATTCTATTATTGAACATATTTGTAAAATTCCATTCTAATATTGAACATATTTGTAAAGTTTCATTCTAATATTGAACACATTTGTAAAGTTTCATTATAATATTAAACATATTTGAAAAGTTCCATTCTAATATTGAACAGATATGGCAAATTCTTTCTATTGTTATATATCGCCTAAAAAAATACTGTTTCACATCAAAAACTCACAATAATAAGCAGGGTTTGGTCTCTATATCATCTCTATATAATAAGTTTTTGGAGGTATGCGGGACAGAGTAAAGTCCCGCAAACCTCCGTTGAAAAGCGAGGATCCTCCGACCAGACGAGTATTATATCTGGTGGGCAACTGCCCGATAGATTATTTCGGGCTGTTCTATATGTTCTAATCGCGTGGAGAACTTTAATTCGACGCCTTAGGTGTCGCTACATGTTAATAAATTGGATTTGTAGAGTTAAATAAAAATAAAATAAATACTTTTTCTTGATATCTACTCTACAAATCACATAATCCCACATTAACACTACTAGTCGAACGTCGATTTTCCGACAAAAACGCAATAACAGAACCCATCACACGTCGAGTAAAATCTGGGCAATCAAACTAACACTGTTCTGGAGTTGTGAGCGACAGTTCCATCAAAACCACTTATTTGGTGCTATTGCGATACCAATAGCTGTTTGCTTTGTAGTTTTTTGTACCAATACAAAATGTTGTTCTCCTTTTTATATTGGCTTTTATCAAAGAAAAATCTGTGTTTGATGCAGGTCGGGTATTGAAGAAAGCAACGACAGTAATAACTCTATTTTACACGGGATAATTTCTGCAAAAACTCGTGTTAAGTGAAATTTGCGCGGACGATGAGCAATGGGTAGCTCGCCGTCCAGCCGTCCGGTAAACGTCCGGATCGAGGCCGAATCGTCGACGACGCGTAGTGTTCCACTTGCGCCTCAAAGAGATGTCAGCGAAACCGTAGAGGCCCACCAGGGCCAGAGCCTACTTAGGCCATGGGTTCGCTTCTGTATATGAAACATAGGAGTGGGTTTTAGTCAGTAAAAGTCTGAAACAACATCCCGCTTCACCCTAGAACGGTAGAAGTTATTGAATGACTTCCCACCTAAAAAAAAACACTGTCGCATAGAATGTCGTCAGGTTTATAAATCGGTTGACTAAAAGTGCAGCGATGGTAATAAGCTTAAAAGATTGTTATTGTTCGCTGGTCCATAAGTTGTAATATAGTTGGAAGTAGTGTTTTGTGGAAGGAACTTTACGTACAACTTTTAAGCCTTTGGGCTTATTAACACTAGCATCGCGGGCGTCCTAAATTTGACCCACTTTGATTTTCTTCCTGCTCTAGTTAATAATTTATTATGCGTAGAATCGGAATTTTATGACTTTTTATGAAATTTCGTGTAAACAATAATCATAACGTTTCATAAAAAGTTATAAAATATTACGATTTATTTTGCAGGAATAAGGTCTTAAAATGGCTCCTAACACTTAACTACGAAGATACGGCAAAACTTTTACTCAGTTACAAAGAAATACAACACACATGCAATACACACACCCCAAAACCACACAAGCACAACTCGTAAAACGCTCATACAACACTTTATACAGAATACACACTCACACAACACTATAAACAAAATAAACACTCATCAAATCACAAACTTACCAAAACATTAACTATATGATTTCTTTAATTTGATCTCTTATTTGAATGTAATATAATAATTTAATTAATGTCTTAATTTAATTTAAATTTATGAATCATAGGCCCATTCCCTCTCCTAGAGAGGAGGCCTGAGTCCCAACAGTGGGAACATTATAAGGCCGACTATACTATACTATGAATTATAAGAACTTACTATTAATGTCATGCATCCTCTGAGTTTGGATTTTTATAATGTTTTCGAGATTAGAAGACCAGGAGACTCGTAGCACAGGTTCCACCTAGTATGGACTCCTGTCTCCCGTCTGTAAACCGTTTCTTATAAATTGTATACATTTTACTAAATATGGGAGAAAATAAGTAAATATTATTATATTTATAGAATATCGAAATGGGTCAAATTTGGAATGCCCGCGTTTCTAGTGTTAAAAGTAGTTGAATGTCCTGGGGTGTGGACTATATGTAATGTAACTATATGTGTATATACATAACTAACTAACATAAATAACTCTATGTATACATTTAACGAATTCGCGTATAGAGAGGCATTTTAACGCGAAATATAAAATTCGTATAAAACCCGGGTGTTACTGTATTGTCAAAGGAATAATCAATTAATCCAATTATAAACATTTTTTTTTTAATCAATAAGGTTCTTAGTGCTAGATCAATTTATGAAGGTAATCTTATAATTAACTATGTAACTTCTGCCAGCGGCTTCGCCCGCGTAAAAGTAGGTTTCTCTATACAAATTTCCAACCCCCGTTTTACCCCCTTAGGGGTAGAGTTTTCAAAATGAAATCCGTTCTTAGCGGATGTCTACATCCTATAAGGAACCTACCTGCCAAATTTCAATTTTGTAGGTGTTATAATTTCTGAGATTTCGTGATTAATCAGTGAGTGGTATTTCGCTTTTATATATATAGATTTACTAGCTGAATCCCGCGACTTCGTCCGCGTTAAGTTCGTAAAATTATAAGTACAATCATTCTGTGCTTGCAATTTATTCCGAAAGCATCGCAATTATTTATTGTACTTTAACATAAAACGGTTAACGGTAAAAACGCAAATTACCTTCAGGAAACATGTTATGTACCTACTCGTCCAGATACAGATGTATAAACGTCAATGAATAGAAAGAGTATGTATGGGTCGTAGCAGTTGGCATTTCTGTCTACCCCAAGAGAAAAGGCATACGTTTATGTATGTTTCTGGTTTATGTTCTGGTAAAACAACATTGTATAATTTTAACCCCTCGCTACAATTGCAAATAATAAAAAACAAAATTTAATCAGGATAATAATATTGAAAATTGATTTAATAATAATTCAAATTAAAATTCATTTAATTTGGACAACCATATTGTAGTAGTTTAGTATTACAAAAAACTTATATTCTAGTGTTAGTAACAGTGATATAAAAACCTATTACTAAAAAAAAAAACAAAGGATGACCAGTTAGGAAAATATATTTCCTACCTAATAACCCTCCGCACATAATGGCTAATAATATTTGGCGTATAGCACTCCGCCACCGCTCTTAGGATATAGTTGCAACTACTCCGCACTCTGCATAGCAGCGAAGCCCTCTTTTTGTGAATTATGGCTTGAAAGTCGTAATGATAATAATTTTACTTGAACGAGTACAATTGTAGGTTCTGATTTTACAACAAAACGCTGCAATTTTTGAGAACTCTCTGTAGGGCTACGTTTTCTCAGTCAAATACAATTTTTTTTAATAACACGAAAAATATTAATTAACATATATAATCTTCATACCTTTCATGCGCACAAAGGATCAGCAAATCTAAAGTGTCCTTACAAGCCTCACAACCTCATTTATGTGACGTGTAACACAAACATTAATTAAACGTCAACAGTGATGAGAATAACACGGGAATAAGGCTTGCTCCCGGTAATTCTCGGATCCGAAAATACCGGGAAGTCCCTAAAGTCGCGTAGTGTGGTTAGTCCCGGTTTCATGGTGACAGACTCCCGGTACTCAATATTCCTACAAAAAATCCAAGTGCATTTTGTGCTAATAGTTACTGATAGTCGTTTATTGTCTACATATCTCAGATAAAAACTATCTATTTGAGATGTGTGGACAATATTAGTTATGATCTACAAACATTTTACCTGATGATTAAAAGCAGTTTTTTTTTTAATTTTCATACTTTTTATTTCAATTAGAAAATTAAAAAAAATTGTAGTACGCCAGTTTCAGGGTAGAGGGGCCAAGCAACTAGCGCCAGCGTCAGAGTTTCAAAATGAAGACTTTCTTTACAATACGATCCAGGTGAATGACTTTCTGAGTCAAGCCCTTGATTCAGATGCCTAACGTGAGTCTCTTAAGGTTTGGGTTCATCAGGGCTATTAAGCCATTGGCAGACACGACTATCAAAACAAATCAATCCACATTCAAACAAGTCATTTTAACGAGGTCCCAATCGGTATTTCGTGACGTTACCAAAATATTAAATAGGTCTCTTCTGCATCTACTCGGGAATATTCGGGATGACAGCCGAGAACTCCCAAACGCGGTCTTTGGGCCGCTAGTGATAAATTGTGTTTTTAACCGCCTTGGAGACGCGAACTTTGTATATTACAGGTGTTATTAATCTTGTTCTTTATCCTTAGGCTTTTCTTGTCTTCTGACGGACTTTCTTATGGGATATTTTTGTGCATTTATTAACTACGTTCTTTGGTGGTTTTTGATCATTTTAGGGAGCTTGGTATTCATAAAGAGCGATTGCTGGCTGACCTTTTATATCGATGCTCCGCAAAAATAATGAGACAATTTATTTTGAACTGCCAATAGCAACACTTGACTTGCGCTGAATTTGTGATAAGTAACATACACGTGCAAACACACCTTTGTGTATAAAAAACTTGTAAAGGAACATTACTTGTCACTTATATCTTTGCATAAACACGGTGTCTTTGACATCGACACACAAACGAATACCACGGATCCAATACATGATTCTGGACCCCCCGGTGCAGTGGTGGAAATGTTCGTAATTAAAAAAAAACCAATGCTATAATAATGTCTGTACTTTTTAAATTTATACTGTGTTAAATTGTTATTCTAACCAACCCCAATAATATTTTTAGTAAAAGGAAAAAATATCTAATTTAAAAGTTATTGGGGTAGATAAAATTGTCATTGTAATCAATCCCGATGACATTTTTAATTTAAAAAATTTTTTTTTTTTTTTTTCACTAAGAATGTTAGAATAACGATTTTGTACAGTTAAAATTAAAAAAAAAACGTAAAGATTAAAAAAAAACCCTTTTATCTACATCTATGTACCTAAGTATATATGTTACCTAAGTATTTGTTTTATCTTTTACTAAATAAATAAACTACGTAGGTACACTTCTAAACAGGCAAATACCAACCTACAGCAAATAATATAAGAATATCTGCTGAATATTGATCACCAATTCGCCCGTGCAAGGACTCTTCGGTACCTACAAAAGGAACGGAGCGATACTGTAACAGATTTGAATAGGTCACGCTCCAATAGCTTAGCTGTATTGGTTCTGGAGCTGAAAGGTAGATGAAAGCAAACACGTGTCTTTTGAACGAAAATATAAATGTATTTGTACTGTTGACAAGAAAAAATATATAAATGTTTGCAATATGTTAAGGCGGAATTCACCAATAAAACTAATCGCGTTTTAACGTTTGGCTCGCATAATCGCGTTTAGCCGCTGTCACTAGTGTCACTTGCAAAAATACAACAAAAGAAAAATACAGACACGTGACACTAGTTACAGCGGCATATCGCGATTATGCGAGCCAAAGGTTAAAACGCGATTAGTTTTATTGGTGAATTCCGTCCTTAGTCTTAAGTTTTCGCCAACTAAAAAGATTTTCTTTTTTCTTTCTTTCTATTGTTAAAATATATTTCAACGTGGAACGTTGTCCGCGTTCTTTACAACTACCCGTCATTCAAGCTGCTTAACATTTTGTAAATTCAGCAGTATACCAGTGTGACCGTAAGCATGGGCTTGCAGACAAGGAACAATGGGTAGCTCGCCATCCGCTCGTCATATAAGGACCGAGGCCGAATCGTCGCGCGCGTGTATTCTGCCACGCACGCCACAAAAAGATGTTAGCAAACGAAAGGACCCATACCTGCAACGGCCATGCGAAAAAGGATACTCGAGGTCCTAGAACGCAAAAGGCAACTGGAGGAACATAGTTTTTGGTCAGTAAAAGTCTGACACGCCCTCTCACTACACTCTAGAGCCGGAGAAGTCATGATTTCACACCATAAAATTGCGACTGCCTGACCTCCATAATCCAGTTGCCTAGTAACTGTGTGATAGAATCCCCAAAACCTACTAAAGGACTACCTGTGAAAAACTACTTCTCACCGCTTAAACCTTTCCTGGATCAAATATTTCAAGACCAAAATTAGCCAAATTGGTCCAGCCATTCTCGAGTTTTAGCGAGACTAACGAACCGTTATTCATTTTTATATAATTATAATAATATATTTGGTATAATCTCGTTTGTTTTTCTAGCAATTTTACATTCTTATTTTGTATATTTGTGTACACTGGTTAGATAACAAACTTTTTTTTCAGTACACTTACTCGAAAAGTCACTCTTATCCATACCTTTCTTTTTGGCATGCAGTTTACAGTTCTCCGCACTAGGGCGGAAAAGTGCGCGAACTCGCCCCGTCACAATTTATTGTATATCTCATATCAGGCTGGACGTTCACGCTGGAGTCGCCGGTTAACCCAATTTATTTATTTCTTAGTGTGAATTGAAAAACACCGTTTGATACACGTAGTCACTACGGCGATGGGCTCCATGACACCCTCAGGCCTCGCTGCGAATTCTATCTCGGTCACAATGACAAACTTTCTCCACTTGTATCAGAATAATAAAAGTACTATTTTCATGCATAATCTCTATGGCGAACGAGGATTTGCTGTAAATAATTATGTAGAACTTTTTGATCGTGCCAAAGTTTGGTGCTGTTATGAGTATGAAAAATTCAACAGCACGATTTTATTTAAACATTCACTTAGGTGTCGCCTAGCGTAAATGAGAACGAGTATATCTATGGGAGAGAGACGAAGCATAATATGTAATCATTACTGCACATACGAGTAATGGCTATGCAAACGAAGCAAGCTAACTCAAACTCAACAGTTGTGCAAATGTTTGGCGTCCGCTCAACGGGTATACATTCTGCATTAGAAATATTTGTAGAATTCCACAGAACTTAACATTGAATGGCAGCTACGAGATATCTCGTAGACGATTTCTTCTCAGATGCCACATACGAGGCATATCGTAGGATATCTATGGCTTTTTTTTTCGGCGGGAAATCATCTAATGACTTCTCCCACGTTTGGGCGGAACGGGAGGTCGTGTTAGACTTTTACTGACTAAAACCTACTCCTGTTCCTTCTTTACCTTCATTCCAGGGCCTCGGGGTTCTCTTTCGCACAACTCATGGCCCCCCGTAGGCTGTAGGTGGTAGTGAGAGAGAGATAGCGGTCAAGCGCGAACCTATCAAGAATAAAAAATAAAAAAAAAGTACCGGACATCTATGGCTGTATAATATAGTCTCTTCAAAATATTAATATTACTGACCACCTAGGATCGAGATATCTCGTATACGGGCACTGTTAGTTAATTTCATTAATAAAGACTCCAGCTACGAAATTTTTCGTATAGGTTGATGATGAATGGTATGAACTGAATTTGACTCCTTGAAATTCTTGGCATTCAATATGTTAATATATAATTAAGATTTTAAACATATTGCAGATTTAAGGCCTGCTTAAATTTTAATGTGACTTTCCTAATATTAAATTTCACTTTTAAAATAGATCTAAACTCTGCTGAATGAAATAAACACCGAAAACCGATAATGAAAGTGATATATGAGGGTTTAGGGCCAATTCTTATGCTGTCTCCACTCTGAAATGTACTTCTACTTGACATTAAAAAAGCTGAGAGTAAATTTTCCTTCAAGCGTGAAATTCGGAACTACTACTTGAAGTCCTTTCAACCTTAGTTTGGTCTTCGTCATAATTATTATTATATTTTAAGTTTTCTTAATTAAAATGATTCGATATTACTCATTGTATTTATAAGTACGTATTTTACTATAATAAGCCACTTAATTTAATGGTACATAGCATAGCATACCATAGTCGGCCTTATAACGTTCCCACTGTTGGGACTCAGGCCTCCTCTCTAGGAGAGGGAATGGGCCGTAATCCACCACGCGGGCCCAGTGCGGGTTGGTGGATGTCACATGTCTTCGAATTTTTGGTTCTAGGACATGCCGGTTTCCTCACGATGTTTTCCTTCACCGTTTTGAGAGCAGTAATGATGAAATAAATTACACAAAGTAATGCGCCTGGCTGGGTTTGAACCCGCGACCTACAACTCCGTAAGTCGGGGCCGTTACCACTCGGCCATCACTGCTCCAATTTAATGGTTTTTTATTCTATTTGTAATATCTATTATTTATTTATGCACACCTACCACAGTGTTGTCTCTTTCAACCCAAAGGTTGACTGGTAGAGAATGCCATGTTGCTTAAGTCCGCCTATGTACCACTACTATACATTAAGTTTAATTAAATAAATAAATATAGAAAGTGATACGTGTTAATTGAAAACCATCGTCTGTTATTAATTGTCTAGCATTTATGCTGAGCTGAACCTGTTTTGGTGCAGCAGTGAGGCAAACAATTGTATTTTTTCTTCTTTTTTTTTGTTTCTTGTTTACCTAACAATTTTTTGTGTGTCTTATGTTGTGGAAAATAAATTCGTTTTATTTCTTCTTCTTTTTTCATATCGCTAGGGGAGCGACCTTTTCGAGATACATTTTCATAATACGCTCTTACGTGATTATTTTGTTATTACACATCTTTCTCTAGACAGCTATGTTGTGGATATTATCTAGGCTTCTATAGAAATCAAAACATACATTTGGGTAAAACTAACCTAGTATAGAACTCTGAAAATCTGCTATTTTATGTGAACTTTGGCCTTCCATAATGTACTCATATATTAAAATTTAAAAAAAGTACAACAATAAAAGACTTGCAAATTTAATCAAGATTCTGAATGACGACAATTCTTTTCAAAAACTTTTAAGGGTTTAAAAAAAACACGTATTTCCTGGAACAAATTTTGTGAAATATTCGAGTAAATCACGGAATTACCGAATGCCAATAGAGTTTTCAGGCGGTATCTTTCTTTTTTTGCATTACCTTTTCATCAAACATCGCGTTGGATTGCGTTAGATGAAGCAACGAGCTTTTAAACCATGCTCGATGTTAAGAGCATTACTCCAGAGCGGCGCGCTTCGATTTTAGGTAAATTTACTCACACTACTTTACAGTTAGCGTGCACACTGCTGTCTGTATTGGAGTGCATTATAAGCGCGTGTCGTACACCGCAATGATAATTTTGATACTTTGCCAACGTTTTTAGTAAGTATGAAATTGTCAGTATGAATCGTCTATTATATAGTAATTCTAAATAATTAATTGTAAATTAAATAAATAAGTTTTTAGAAAAATTATTATGCCATGTCTAAGAACGTAAATGTGTTCAATTACTAGGTCTAAAAGAAAAACAAAAATGCCCCATATTTGATCCTAAACTAACTTGTTTAATATCTCGAAAAATTGCTAAATATAACAGTTTTGAGTTTACTTTTCTTGAATGAAAACTTACAGCAATAGTGTTTTTTTTTCGGCCATGCATTAATCAATGTTATATATTTGTTTTAAATAAAATTGTCGTAAGTTTAACATACAGGGTTTTACTACTATCTCGTATCTACGTAGACCATCGACCGCTAGTTTTAAAAACGGCTTGGATAAGAACTGTTCTAATGGGAAAACGATACGACTACTTGAAAAATTTTTGGACCATACACTAGATTATGAAATTCCCAATAATATGTTGTCAATATCTTATCTAGAAATTTGTTATATTGTCCATCAGAAATCATTGATTTAGACTTCCGCGTGGTTTTAACAGATGAATGCTCTTAACGATGGGCGAGTGGAAAAGGACCATCTTAAGTAAGCCTATGAGAATTTTTGTTTTCATTGACTGCTCATCAGTAGGATCCAAAAGGATTATTCTAAAAGCACCCCAAAAGCCCCCCTTAGAAGATTTAAATATACCGTGGGGCATTACCATGAAGGATTAAAGTTTTCGGCATGCGAGCGAGAAAGAGGCATTGAGATAAAGATAAAAATAGTTTATTTGTCAAAACTTGAGTAAGGACTACAAAAACATAGTTTGCAAAGCATGAAGTTACATAAAAAAAGTCCTAACATTTTTTACCTAAATAGTTATACAAATTTTTATATTGACTTGTTTTATATAATTAAGCATTTTGGTATAGGAGATACTAATGAAATGTCAATTTTTTTTTATCATTTCAAAAAATAAAAAAAAATCTTAAAAAATTACCGGAGCAAGGCAGAAAAGATTTTTTGCATAAGCGCTGTATTGGACCTTACACTACATAGTCTATCATTATCTCGACGGTTACGAAGAACTATTGGGGGGGAACTATACGTTGGCTAAACTGGTTTCTATTATATATATTTTGTGTCTACTGTTTATTTTTAGATTATTATTATTCATCCACTCGGCTTTTAATTGAATAGTATTACTTATTTCGCTCTCATACGTTTTAATATTGTATGTAAGAATAGTGGCAGTACTGTCATCGGCAAAGAGTCCTTGAGTAGTTTGTAACTTTTGATAAATTTATATAATATATATATAAAAGTGAAATACCACTCATTAATTAATCAGAAATCTAAATAATCGAAATCTGAGAAACTATATATAACTCCTACAAACTTAAAATTTAGCAGGTAAGTTCCTTATTAGGGTGTAGAAATTCGCGGACGAATTTTTCGAAATTCATCCCCTAAGAGGATGAAACGGGAACCTAAAGTTTGTATGAAGAAACTGAGTTTCACGCGGCGAAGCTTCTGGCAGTCATTAATATAAAAAATAAAAAGCAAAGGACCCAATACGCTGCCCTGTGGCACACCGAACATCACTGCTGCCAAATCACCGAGCTGTATAGGGTGCATAGTTTCATACCTTTAACAGTTTAGTTTAGGCGTCAAATGGATCGCATTAAGAACTCGTAGGACTTCTGGAAATAAAAGAAAATATTCTAAACGCCTCATATTCGAACCCCGATCAACTAGGGATCGACCGCAACCTTGATTTAAAAAGGGTGATTCAAAATAGGCTGGTCGGAAGTGAATTGAACGCTGGCGCAGCTTAAGAATAATCCCCGCTTTTGTTGCTGAACAAAAAGCCGTTCCTAATCGGAAAACTGGTGAATAGAAGCGAAAACCTACTTACATTTGGGTTATTTCACTAGCGATTATGTGGAGCAGGCGAGAGCAGGTTTCTTCAATACTGCGGCGGTATGCTTTTGCATGTGTGCGTAAATCCACGTGCGCACACAGTATGCTGCGTAAGCGGTTCAATGCAAACGCGTTCGCGAAACGAAGCGGTGAGATTGAAAAAAACAATTGATACTAATACCATACGATTATAATTCAGATGTCTTCAAGGGTAGACTGAATAGGTTCTTAATTATTAAGAATCGCGATTCACCATCAACGATTGCATCACTGCTCACAACGCACAACAACGCAACGTGGGATCGCAGTCAAGCACTGGTTTATACAATAATTAAAAAAAAAAAAAATGAGCAGCGCCGCACGCAGTGGCCTACGTGATCAACCGCACGTGGGTGTGGTACGGTGACGAGTAAAGCGAAGCAAACGCCTTCAATTGGTTTGATATTTTCGGTCAAACTCTTGCCGTGCGGTGACTGGTTTCAAATAAATTTCGGCTGAAGCGGCGATTTTGAAAGTACGTAAGACAGAGCCACTGCATCAGATCGCTTCACCATCGCAACCGCGTTGAATCTCCGACATAGCACGTCGCGTATGATACCGAACACTCAGAGCTCACGCACACAGAAAAAAAAGTGTATGTGAACCTACACACACATCCAATAGTCACCCAGCTCGGTGAAATATTTCACTCATCATCCCTGGCCTTTTTCCAACTAGCTCGGGGTTGGCTTTCAGTCTAACCAGATGAGGCTGAGTACCTGTGTATTACATGGAACGACTGCCTATCAGACCTCCACAACCTACTTACTGGGGAACACGATACTCCTTGTATAGACTGACGATGATGGTCAGACTTTCTGGCATCTGACTAATTATAAAGAATGTCTAAGATCTATGAATGGCGAGCGGGACCAACGACTTTACGTAACAAAGAAAGAAAGAAAAACAGTTTATTCACGCGAAATGACGCAAACTTAAAACTAGCTAACAAACATAGACAATTGATAGGAAAGATATGCGTCACATTCGCGCAAAACGGCCGAACGCATAATGCGATGAGCTCACAGCGCTGGTTTTCAGCGTGGGCCGGTGGCTGTGTCGACATAAAGACACCGGAACGTATTCTTCGAGGCACGAAGTGTCAGTAATGTCCCACATAAACTTTAAAATAGATATAAAATGAAATGCTCACAACGGTACTTGCCCAGTTTCGAACCTTGCGGGTTCGAAACTGGGCATGTATGAGAAACAGGTGCCTTAACCTGGGCCATCACAACATCTAAATAAATAAGCAACTGAAATTATTTAAATAGAACAGATATACCAAGATAATTATGCATTTTAGTGAATTATTTGATCATTCATCATACTTAGCATTGTTGTCATCCATTTTGTGTCTAAAACACAACTAATTACAGAATATTATGTGACAGAACCAGGTACTAATGTAGCTGTCCATGACGTGGGTTCTGTTCAGTGGACGTCCAACGTTTGTGCGTGTGACCTAGTTTTCATATTACGATCTTGTGTGCAAGGTTTTTTTTAAGGGTGGAAATCATCAATTACTTTTACTGACTAAAACCACACATGTGTCCTTCAATTACCCAGTGCGTTCTAGGACTACGGGTTTCCTTTTCAGAAATTCCCCGCAGTCCGAGCTAGCGGGCATTGGCCCTGCTGGGCCCCTACAGTTTGCTAACATTTCTTTGAGGAGCGCGTGGATCACTACGCGCTGTTGACCACTGGGCTTGGTCCGGTTAATTAACGGACGGCCGGAAGGCAACCTTCCCATTGCTCGACGTCCGCAAGCCCGCGGCTACGGTGGCTGATAGTCGGGGTTGGAATTACAACGGCTGGGGCGTGAGAATCTTCGTTCCCTCACCCGTGCGGCCTCTTCCTTCGCCATTACTGCTTCGCAGAAGGAGGCGATCACCTGCCATTCCTCCACGTTCCGGACCATAGCCCGAAACAAAGCCCGATGCGACTTGTGTGCAAGTTAATTTTGGCTATAATTACAAAGTGTGAAGTAAATCAGGATGTCGAGCAAGTGTGGTGATGAATGTTTAATGTTCTTTACCTACAATGAGACGGTATTACCCTATATATAACTGAACAGTGACAAAGACTGTTGGTATTTATTTTAATAAAAATCCTCAGACATTTAATACAGTTTTTGAATTTACGTAAGTAACATTGAAATTACGTTATGGCGTCAGAAAAGTCGCAATGGACAAAGATACTACAGACAACTATTGTCAAAAAATTATTTAAAACTAGCAACCCGACCCAGCTTCACAAAGGTGTTCGAAATCTTTGAAATTTTTGGTTTTGCTCTGCTATAATATGCATGTATCTGCAAACCTTCAGGGATTAGTGAAAAAAAAAGAAATAAAAAAAAATATTTGGCGGAAAAGACGCAAACTTAAGATTAACTTACAGATAACAAACATTTTCCATACAAAAAAAAATATCATTGAATCGTATTGTGAGGAAAACTTCTTTCGATGATTTACTTTTCCCTCAAAGTATTTGGCCGTTTTGCCTTTAAAACGCCCGCACCACCCTTGGAATCTGAGGATTCTATAATGGGGGATTATATATTTTGCTAGGTTATGTTACCAAAACAATTATACTTAAAAAAAAATACTTTAACTTAGGATGGTAACAAATAAAATACACGGACTTGTGAATAATTTTTTTATTGACATTAGTTTTCGCTGTTCAAATGCCAAGGTATCTAGGACTCCCAGACCGGGGATCCTTATATACTCCAGAAGCAGGAAAGACTTTCAAACGTTTCAGAAAATTATCCCAAGGATCCATACTACTGGAATAAAAAGTTATTATACAGTTGTTATACAGCTTGTTGTGCTACTTGGGTTGCCTATGTCTCATGTTCGAGGTTATGGTAAACCCATATGCTAATTTTGTAGATACCAATCCGTTTAACCATTTGAGCGTAAAAATATACCAAACAGCATAGCAGCAGCAGTATAACCTACCTACATCCTTTTCCCAATTTGCATAATAATAATCTGAATTGAAACCGCCATTAGCCTAAAATAGCTCATTATTCCTGCAGTAATAATGACGCATAACAGCATGAAGCGTACGTAATGTAAACACAAAGAGCATTGGCCATTCGTCAAATGTTTGGCGGGTCCGATGGCCGACAGTGGGCGGCAACCGCGTACACAGTGGTGATGGCGCTCACACGTGTTACTGTTTAAATAAATAACGTATTAGAACGCATTGTTACTTGTTAGCAATTTGAAATATCAACAGAAGACAATACCAGTCTGTGAATGGTGCCAGAAGTGGAAGTTGCAACTCTTTACATACTTACATACGAAGAGTTTCACCATTTACTCGCGCTACGACGAAACAAGTGATGTGACAGATGTTATGCTTTCAACGCACTTTTGTTATCATGATTTTTTCTCAAGAACCTGCCAACGTTTTATTTAATTTGCTTCATATATGGTTTTATGATACTTTACTAACGTTCTCGTTTTGATACGCGGCAATGGGCGTCCACAGTTGTCGTCCATCGCAACAACACGGGCCTTAACATGACGTGATGTCAGGCATGCGAGCAAGAAAGAGGGTTAGAGTTATACACGCTACACAGTTTCAGTTTAGGTCGTAAAATGGATCGTATTAAGATCTTGTGGTTGGGCTTATATCTTGAGCTACTCGCTTCACGTCTTCACATCATTCCGATACTTATCGCTTTTGGTCAACACGGCGCGAAGCCCAGATTTTACGGGAACGGCCGGACGTACACTCATTATTTTCTCTTTAACATGGATGTATCCCTAGAATATATTTTACCAGGTTCTGACAGTGGCTGCGCCCCCGTTTCATGCCCTTAGGGGGTGAATAATCTATTTAACAAACACTGTTATTTACACATTGTCATTAAAACTAACAATGACCAGATGAAGTTAGCAATGGGTACCAAACTAGGCGCAGAATGTATCTTGGTGTGTTTTGTTACACTCCTAGTCCCAGTAGTTTCGGCTGTGCGTTGATATGACAGTCAGTCAGTTTCTCTTTTCATATATAACTAGCTTTTACCCAGGCTCCACCCGCGTACACAAAATATAGTCTATGCCACTCAGGAATAAAGCAGCTTTCTATCGGTGAAAAAATTTTAGCAATCGGACCAGTACTTTCAGATATTACCTCCTACAAACAAAAATCAAACTATACCTCTTTATAATATTAGGGTAGATGTAGATTTCCTCAATATAAAATCAGCTTTGAGCACGCCATAATTATGGTGGTAAGTCCCCTCTTTGAGGAGTGGCTGAAAAGACGTCACGGCATCTTCACCTTTAGCATGACGCAGGTCCTCACTGGAAATGGTAGGTTCGGGAGGTTCCTGCACCAGATTCGTGCGGAAGAAATGCCCGGGTGTCACCATTGTGTGGACCGCCCGGACGATACGCTGGAGCATACGGTAGAGATGTGCGCCGCTTGGGCAGAACACCGACGTGTGCTCGTTGGGGCGATCGGCGGCAACAACCTATCGCGTCGGGCTCTGGTACAGGCCAAAATCCGGAGCGAGGAGGAGAAGGAGGTGGTCGCCTCCTTCTGTGAAGCAGTAATGCTAGCAAAGCGGCGGAATGACCCTCACGCTCCAGCCGGGATCTCGGCCACGATTTCCAGCCACCTTAGGTGTGGGCTTGCTGACGGCGAGCAATGGTAGCTCACCGTCCGGCCGTCCGGTAACCGTCCGGACCGAGTCCAAGTCGTCGACGTCGCATAGTGTTCCACACAAGTCTCAAGTTGATGTCAACAAATCATAGGGGCCCAGCAGGGGCGAAGCCTACTGGGGCCATGGGTTGTGTGAAAATTAACACCGGAGCTGGAACGAAGGCAAAGAAGGAACTGACTAAAACCCACTCACAACACGCCCTCTCGCTTCGCGCAAGAGCGAGAGAAGTCATTGAATGATATACAACATTAAAAAAAATATTTAAATCAGCATTCGGTACAGTGTATTCGAGCAGTATAAATACGATAATTGATTTTGTTACAAAGAGGAAATAGAGTGACAATTTTAATTGGTTCAGTATTCAATTAATCAATAAGAATTGTTATTAATTTGTTTCAGTTGCTGTGGAAAGTTAATTGGTAATTGCGATGCTTTTGTGAACACTGCTCGTGGAGGCATCGCATGTTTGTTCCGAGATGTACGATACGATGTGTGGGGTAGATATTTCTATTGTCATTTAATATATAATAATTTAACTATTATTATTTATTTTTTTATTTCTACTACTAGGTTTCATTTTCAAATATCTTTATTAAACATAAAAAAAAGTTAACAAAACAATGTACTTACCCTAAGATACATTGACACATACATCTAAGGAAAACATTTGCCTTTCAAAGTTTGACAACATAAAATTAGGTTGAAATAACAATATACAATGACATTTATGCAAATTATTTGGTTCACTTATAATTTTGCTGATTACTTGTGACTATAAAAACAAAAATCAATTTTACGTAAAAGTACATTTTTCTGATCTTCTCTAATTTCTAGGGAATGAAAATCTAACACTGAAAATATGAATTAATGAGCAAAAATAACTACTTACGTGTCTCGTCTACAGTGTATCGGAAGACGCAGCGTTGGAAGACCTCTCACAAGGTGGACCAACGACTTGGTGAGGGTCATCGGAATCCGATGGATCAGTCGTAGTGGCGACACTTGCGGAAGGCCTATGTCCAGCAGCAAATGTCTTTTGCCTGAAAAAATTATGATAATGATGTGTCTCCGTCTCTGTGTGCGGAGCGAGAGAGACTTTTACAGAGAAAATCCGACCCGTGTTCTATCAGTTGCCTTTTGAGTTACAGGGCCGCAGTAACCCTTTTAAACGATTCAGAAGCCCATTTTACTTGAATTTATATATGAGAATGTTTTGAAAAACTTAACGTATCTACCAGGACATGGTCAAAGAACATTTTGAAAGCATTTACTTTTTCGTCAAGTGTTACATACCTACTTAATTCATTTAACCTCTTTTTATAGTGTGAATGTGAGAACACTGTAGACTCGGATTACTAGATAGACATAGATTACTATTTTTATTGTGCTTTTGAGCACAATATTGAAAGAAAGAAAGAAAAAAAAAAGAATTTATTTGGTACAGCACAAGGCACAAACACATAAAAGGGTTTATACGAAACAAAAATGTAAAAGAAGCTAAAATATAGTTGTGTGTCTCATGGCTGCACCAAAATAGGTCTGAACTGGACCCATTTTGCTGACATGAGTCAGCATGAATGTCAGACCACTAGTGCCTGACGCTGGTGTTCAACTGAACCTGTTGCCAGGTCCACACTGTCCTTTCATCCATTAAAATATTGTAATATGGAAATTTTGTAAAACCATGTCTCTTGTCAGTTCTTCTCTTTAGGAAACGACTAATTGGAACCGTGCACTATCTTCTGACGTTTTATAATATCTTTTGTTTAATTAAAAAGTCAATAATATTTTCTCATACGATATAATTTTCTCATAATATGCCCAGATACTCGTATTTAATTACTGAGTCTGTTGCATCATGATTTTTAATTAATTTCATTCCATTTCATCTCATATTCACATCTTTATTCATATGACTCGCTCTGTCGGACACTTCCTTTTTATTTTTAAATATTAATATCTCGTTTTCAGGAAAACTGAAATTATTTAAGCTTTTAAGTAAGCTGCCGTTTGCACACAATTTTAATACTGTTTAAATTGTCTAACGAATTTGATTTAAATCAACAAAACACAAATAAAAATATTGGCCAAGTACGAGTCGGGCTCGCACACTAAGGGTTCCGTATTACAATATTAAAATCAAACAAAAAAACGGCGACAAAGAACATATCTTGGACACCCCCTACAAATTTTAACTTAATTTTATTTTTACTATTCGTTGTGGTAGCGGCAATAGAAATAAACATTATGTCAAAATTTCAACTCTTTACCTTTAACGGTTTATGAGATAAAGCCCGCTGATAGACCGACGGACAGACAGACCCTGACGGACAGTGGAAGCTTAGTAATACGGTTCTGTTGGCTTCCTTCGGGTACGGAACCCTGAAAAAGAATTTAGGTTAGCTTATTTTTGAGCTTTGTATCCCTAGTATCTACAAGTATTATAAAAAAGTCTTCCTCACAAGATGACAAAGACCAAGGAACATAGAAACCTGCTAAAAGCAAGAAGCACAAGGTGATGAAGTAACTTTCTTGTATTCATCTGTATTTTTATTTCCTTTTTCTATCCAAATCTTCTTGTACACTGCACCGTTCTGCCGTCTTTATGTCGACACCGCCACCGGCCCACGCTGAAAACCAGCCCCCCTAGCCAAGTTGCAACCGTTTCGTTTCGATTCTCTTTTCGTTGAGTAGGCCACGACTCCGATTCCTTTATTCTGACGTTATCTGAACGCTCAGTCACGAGGTCTGAACAAAGGAATAGGAGGCGTGGCCGACTCGAGGCGATCAAACGAAAAGAGAATCGAAACGGTTGTAACATGGCTTGGCTGCGCTGTGAGCGTATTGCATTATGTGTGAGGCCGCAGCTTTATGCTGAGCGTTCGGCCGATGTGACGATTGATTATGTTTGTTAGCTAGTTTTAAAATTGCGTCATTTCGCGTAAACAAACTGTTTTTATTTTTTTCTTTTTTCTTTTTATTTCCGAAAAATATACTATATTTTTAAGTTACACTCGGGTTTTGCCAATGGCAAAAGATAAAATGTTGAATATTTAAAATAATAATCAAAGTTAGAAGTCGTTTTTTTAAACTACGCTCTACGTTTATATGTCACTTACTGTAAAATGCAGTGTTTTTTTATGGTGACTTGAAATTATGCAACACTCAGCGTACAGAGCAAGCAATGAAAATAACTTGGGAAGCTTATACAAGCATTAAACTCTAGCCACCATAAAACTGCTCTAAAAAATAAAACTACACATACACCTGTACACTACATAGTATATTTACGTTGTCACATTTACATTGCACTAACGGACAATCAAAACTAATAATAAAGGTAAAAAAATGTGTTTCTTGATAGCTACAGCGTAGTGGTCCCTAAGTCTAGAGTGAATAGATTACTTCTAGGCAAGCGCGCTCCACCACCGACCACATCGCCGGGCCCTGGTACATGCTATGGTCTGGAGCGAGGAGGAACGACGCGCCTTCAGGCGGTCACCTCCTTCTGCGAAGCAGTAATGCTAGTGAAGGACTCGGCCGCATGTGTGGGGGAACGGCCCTCACACCCCAGCCGGGCTTTCCTGCCACCGGATAACCCTGATTTCCTACCACCGTAGGCGTGGGCCGTGTCCGGCCGTCCGGTATCCGCCCGGACCGAGCCCGAGTCGTCGACAGCGCGTAGTGATCCTCGCGCACCTCAAGGAGAAGTCAGCAAAACCGTAGGGACCCAGCAGGGCCGAAGCTTACTGGGGCCATGGGTTCACTTCTGAAAGGAAAACCCGGGGTCCTGGAACGCAAGGCAAAGAAGGAACATAGGATTGGGTCTTAGTCAGTAAAATTCTAACCCGCCCTATCGCTCCACCCTAGAGCGAGAGTAGTCATTGGATGATTTCCCACGTAAAAAAAGCCGTTGACCACATCATCACTTACCAACAGATAGTATCACAATAGCCGATCAAAAATTAAAAAAAAAAATTTTTTCAATGCGCTAATTTCAGGAAAGATTTCAAAATAACAAAGTTTTGTATAGTTATTTTATCCGCAGCTTCGTCCGCGTGCATAAAATATAGCCTATGTCAATCAGGAATAAAGCAGCTTTCTACCGGTGAAAAAATTTTTAAAAACTTTCAGAGATTACTCCCTATAAACAAAAAAACATAGTTTACCTCTTTATAATATCAGTGTAGAAGACTATTGTAACATCACGCTTCGACCCACGGAAGTGGAGCAGTAACCAAAAAGTCATCGTTTTTCAAGTATCACCTCAGTTTAAAAAAATAAACTGGGCAAGTGCGAGTCCGACTCGCGTAGTGAGGGTTCCGTACAAACTACAATTCCCGAATGGAGTCTCGAAGACTTTTTCGAATTGCAAAAAGTATATTTTTTTTGTGACATTTCAAAAGTAACAAAAAATTTACTGTTTTCAGATTGATTCCTATACCTGTGCTATAAGACCTTACTTTATGCCAAATTTCAGGATTCTGTGGCAACGGGAAGTACCCTATGAATTTTGATTCCTTTGAGAGTATCGAAATATACATTTTTTGCGACATAAGCGGCCGTATCTTTTTTATTCGTCACTGTTTCAAGATTGATAGATACCTCCACGCGTTCCTTAGATAAACAATCTTGATAGACAGACAGACAGGCGGACTACAAAGTGATCCTAAAAGGATACCATTTTCTTCCTTTTTAGGAACGGAACCCTAACAATGACCAAACTTTTACTTGTACGCTGCGGTACATTTTTAAAACTTGATATAACAGCAACCTTAGTAGGTACAAGTAAAACTCGGCTGCAGCCAGCATTGTAAACTAAATACCTTCAGAGAATTATTCAACAAACTTTATGAATAAGACGCTGTAATACGGCTTCAGTTCCTATTATTAGAGTTACCAACTTGAAGTTAAACAAGATTAACTTGAAACCAAACTATGCATACATTATGTTCTAACTCAAATTCTAGACTTTTCTCTAGTCGGATGTTCTTCGTACAGTCTCTATAGGGATAAGCCTAACTTAACAGGAGAAGAGGCTCCGAGGTGGTCTTGTAAGAGGGTAAGAGGTCACGGTACCCCTTCCATGTGCTGATGGTGATCACCAGGGTGATTTAGTAAGGTAAAAAACCCAATGTGGGTTTTTCCTCTAAGCCCCAGGCACCTTTGAATGTAACTATCTACCCCCGATAGCAAAAATGTTTTATTCTTCTTAGCATGTCGATGACAAAAATCAGGGGCGCCCCCGCCACCGGCTGGCTTTTCGAAAACCTCATGGGTGCTCATGCACCAAGTTTACATGCCCAAGTAAAACTGGCCAGATCGTTTTAAACTTTAAAGTTTGATGATATTTCAATCCTCGTTTGGCCTACTTTCTTTAAGCCTTTTATTATCATAGAAATCCAACATCAATTATATGGCTTAACGAGGATTGACATACCATCAAATGTTAGCGTTTAAACGATCTGGCCAGTTCTTTTGGCCATTTCATGAAGTGATTAATTCTATGATCTGGCCACGACATATAGATGTATAAGACAGGCTCGTGCTTAACTACTATTTCAATAAATTATGGTAAGTGATGATGTGGTCGATAATGGAGCATTATTGTACAGAAGTAAGCATTTCACTTGTGACACACAGACTCCGACAGGCTGTTCCACTCCAGTTTAACTTCAATGCAAGGCGTTTCGAAGTCACGTGAGAGAAAGTTACAACAAGAGAATTCTTCAAAGTTTTATCAAGTACCTAATTCGAAATTGTAGGTAACATTGTCCGTTGCTAGTTGTTACGAAACGTTGTTACAACTTTTGTTACGTAACCATGTTACGAGTCGTAACAAACTTGTTGGTACAGTAACATTGAAGGAACTTCTTGGAGACGTTTTGTATATTCTTTAACTTTTTAAACATTATTTTCTGTATTTATACTGTGCCGAAAGGCTTGGTCTGCCATCTCATTTTTCCTTATAAAAACATAAAAATATGAGTCTGTGTGAGTAAAATTTGATACTGTGTGCAAGTATTCATTGAACATTTTTCTAATAAAAAATAAAATCCCATCAATGAAATTACGAGGCGCCCTCTATGACGCGTAAAAAAAGTTGTGCAAACCACAAATTAGTTCAAATTTGTTTTGAATGGTTATCGTGTTGTACGTAATTGTTTTGATAGTTTTTTTTTTTTTGTTTTCTGTAATTTGAAGTTAAACTTTTATGATTAGTTATTGCTGTATTATAAAAGTTTATTAACTTTGAAATGAATTCGAAAAAGATACTTGTGGTTGTGTTGTTTGTGTGGAAATGATAATTGGCCAGGTAAACAGTTGGAGTTTTAGAGATAAATATGATCTCATAACTTCAGAAATATTCTAATCGGGGGTTTTTTTTTCGGTGGGAAAATCATCTTATCACATCCCCCGCTCTTGGGCGGGGCGGGAGATAGTGTCAGACTTTTACTGACTAAAAACCCACTCCTGTTCCTTCGTTGCCTTTCGTACCAGGGCCGAGTCTTCCTTTCAGAATCAGACCCTTGGCCCCAGTAGGCTTCGACCCTGCTGGGCCCCTACAGTTGCTGACATCTCCTTGAGGCGCGCGTGGAAGACGGTTACCGGACGGTCGGACGGCAAGCCACCCATTGCTCGCCGTCCGCAAGCCCGCGCCTACGGTGGCCGGAAATCGGGATCGGAATCCCGGCGGCGGTTGGGGCGTGAGAACCGCTGCCTCACGCGATCGGCCGCCTCCTTTGCAAGCATTACTGCTTCGCAGAAGGAGGCGACCGCCTGCCACTTCTCCTCGCTTCGGACCATGGCCTGTACCAAGGCCCGGCGCGAGAGATCGCCGCCGCCGAAATCAGGGGTAGGTTTACATAACCGTGATTAGAATAATTCTCAGAAAAGTAATAGTCAGTTTTTATATTTCTCAAACAATAAGAATGCTTGGAATATATCAGGTTATAATGACTTAAAAAACTTCGCTGGTGCTATGAAAAGACTGAGTTCTTAAAAACACTTGAATGCTGTTATTTCATTCTATAGTTTTGGTAAACCGCGAATAGAAACTTCTCGTGACGAAATTTCTAAGTAGGTGCATTCAATTCTTAAGTTGTTTAGAATCGTGTGTGATAAAGAAGCAAAGAATGGAAAGCTATGGCTATTTAAATTATGAGTATTTGCTTATTATACAAAATCTAATTATACATATCAATATCGTAAACAAATGATTGATTACTACAATCTTTGAGCGCCATCTAGTGGATTCAGAAGTAGTCAGCAATAATAAAATGTTGTGAGCAAGCAAAAGTTGCCAAAAAATATCAATAGATATGGCTCTGATATGATATCACGTCATTTATGATACAGGTATAAGGTTTACATAATTTCTATTTTATTATTAACAAATTAAAATCTAGCAATTAAAATCAGCATTACAGCAAGAAATTTTGCAATGATGATACGTGATGGCGGATTATAGCGGGAGTTTTATTTTTTATTCGGGATATTAGGTAAGTGAGTAGCACCTACTGTAGATATGTCACGGTTTCTTGGCTTGCTCCCTATAAAGGTATCTGGCACGCCACTGGCTGCCCTCCATAGCTCGCTGGCAAACCTTGACCGAT
This sequence comes from Mythimna pallens, assembly GCA_961205895.1. Classification (NCBI taxonomy): domain Eukaryota; kingdom Metazoa; phylum Arthropoda; class Insecta; order Lepidoptera; family Noctuidae; genus Mythimna; species Mythimna pallens. The sequence continues at coordinate 3,737,238 of OY540825.1, forward strand.
AATTGAAATAAATCAATCAAAAATCGAAAAATTTATTTCAAATAGACAATTAGCAGGTACTTTTGAATTGTCAAAATGGCGATCATCAAAAAACAAAAAGTGAAGCTAAGGGCCTGTGCAGACTACGTTTATTAAACGCGCCTGTGACGCGCGTTGCAGAAACGCGGGTCGACGGCGCGTTTTTATCCTATTAAAGGCTACAACGCTATAGGCTGCGTCTGACTCGCGTGTGTATCGCGTCTGTATCGGTACAAACGCGCGTCAACGGCAGGCCCTAAGTTGCACGTTCCAAAGCGTAGATCTTCACGGAGAAGAACGTACAAGAAACTCCATCCTGAAAACTCTTTTAAATCATGTTACAAAAATCTTGGTTAGGTACATATTTTTTCTCGTTTCCATAATGAAAAAAAAAGTAGGTAGTTAAAAATATAAATTGAAATAAGACACTGGCAGTTAAGAGAATATATCCAGTCTCAACTGACGGCACCCGTTGACGAGCAACTATAACACGTAATATACAAAGCTTTATCCACCTTAATTGCCTAGTTAACGCGATACAGAACTAATAGATAACTTGTTATCAAATCAAGCAAGTTTAACTGCAGATAAGATAGTAATTATTATAGTGCTTAAGCATCACCTCCACGAGCGAGTGTATCGCGGCGATATTATCGTCTTCTTTTTAGGGTTCCGTACCTCAGAAAGAAAAAACAGAACTCTTATAGGATCACTTTGTTGTTCGTTTGTCTGTCTGTCGTCTGTCAAGACCCTTTATCTTGGGAAAAGATATATAAGAGATTTAGGCGTTCGGCGCGAACCAAACTTTTGTAACTTGGCTAAGGGGGCTGGCCACGACTATTGGCTTTAGTGGCATGCAGCGGCGAGGTCTGCGAATAGAGTAGCGGCGATGCCATGTACACCTACACAATACACAATTCGTCTAAAATAATTTTGTTTGACAAGTCGCCGCAAAGTTCGTCACTGCACTATCTTGTGGCAAGGGTCGCGCGTGCGTTTGTACCTCCCGCTCCGCGCCGCGTGCTACTGCAGCGATTAACTCGGCAAAAATCGCTCGCGTTGCCGCCGAGTGCAGCATCTTGTGGCGTAATATTTTAGTACATATTTGACCTTACCGTTCGTCGAGCCGCGTTAAACTATCGCTGATATCGACGCGGTCGCAGCTTGGCTGTCAAGGTGTACTCCTAGCGGTACACCCGCTCGTGAAGGCAGCGCCTTACTTACTACTGTCAGGTAATCATGTAGAATAGTAGATTATCTGTCGATATAAATATTTATGAGGTCGTGAATACCCAACTTTATAGCCTGTGGTGCGTTTGATCTGAATCTAGGTTTGTGGTCTTGTGTTTGTCTTGACTTTAGTACCTACGTTTCCGATATTTTATTTCCATGTTTAAGCGTAATAAAGTAAAGAAAGAAATAAAATATTAGGATTTCCAGAAGAGTGTCAGGACATACTGAACGATAACTAGTACATTGCTTTTTTTTTTGGGAACTGGGTCTTTATCCAATGACTCTCTCTCTAGGGTAGAGTGAGAGAGATGTCAGACTTTTACTGACTAAAGCCCACCTATGTTCCTTCATTGCCCTTTGCCTTCTAGGACCATTCGTTTCCTTTTCAGAAATTCCTTTGTGGAAATTCCCCTTGGTCCTTGCGGGAATGCCCCATGGCCCTATTGGGGCATGTTTACCTACAGCTCAAAACTGTAAATTACCAATTAGCTAATACTATTTGCGATGTTTGAGGATCCCAGTAGCTGCATTCGATTCCCCACTTGGCCATATTTACAAATATTTGTTTGTTCTATCATTAATTAAGCAATGAACAATAACATTTTTTTTTTCAAAATAGCTTCAACTGTTCGGGAGTTACGACGCTATACACAGATATACGGACAGACACATAGACAACACCCCTCTTGAGCTGCTTGGGGGCTCAGAACTAATCAGTAAGTCATTACTCATTAATAACTCAAATACAGATTATAATTCATATTTTACCAAGTTTATTCAAACAATGTCAAGTCTTATTGCTTTTAATTTCAGCTGAAGCGAACTGGGGCATCAATCAAAAGTTTTCCATTTAACTTTATCGCTAATTTCAGGGAACATTTCTCATAGAACAAATACAAGGATTTTCGAGTTGAACGAGCATCTTTTCATAGTTTGACGTCATCATCGAATTCTATTTTTGAATAACATGTTTCAATTTCGTCGGATTTGAAGGATCGCTTGTTGATTAATAATTTACTTTTTGGATTGATGAATGAAAGGAATATTATTTATTTATTATTTTTTCATTATTATTTTGTAAATAGTTTCAAGTTTATTAAAAAATTCGATCATTCTTACCCAAAAAATAAATTTTAAACTATATTAAAAGAATTCTACTCGTTCGATAACCTTTGTGTGTGAATCTGACTTGCTTTTGGGACATTTTTAAGTACCTACGATTTATTTTGAATTTGGAATCTATTCATATCAACTATTTTTAAGATTGCTATTTATAGAATCTGACATTAACCAAACAATATTATCAATAGTAGACTGGCTTGAAATAAATAATTTAATGATTAACATTGACAAAAATAAAATAATGAATTTCAAAATACGAACTCAACGCACGGGTAAATTAAAAATCAGTTACCTAGATAGCGACATTGAAGAGACAGAAGAAACAAAATTTCTAGGGTTACATATTGACAACAAACTTAATTGGAAACTTCATATTGACCATGTATGCAAAAGGCTGGGACAATTTTCATACGCACTTTACAGATTGGGAAAAATAGCAAATCAGGCTACTTTACTAACAGCCTACCACGGTTATGTTAGCTCTATCCTCAGATATGGCGTAATATTCTGGGGCAACAGTAAGGAAAAAGAGCGCGCTTTCATTGCTGAAAAACGTTGCATTAGGGCCATATTTAATTTATGTCAAACTGACTCCTGTAAGCCATTTTTTAAAAAGATTAACATACTTACACTGCCGTGTGTTTACATATTTGAGACCGCAGTGTTTGTAAGAAATAATATTGACATGTATAACTACTACACACGTATACGACGTAAAGACAAATTGCGTACAATAGCTAGTAAGACTCATGCATGAAAGTATCTATTGTATGGCTACACGCATCTTTAATAATATTCCTGGGCCTATTAGAATAATATTTAAAAAGAGTCTCCATGATCTGTTAGTAGACAAGTGCTACTACTCTATAAAAGATTTCTTATTGGACAAATCACTGCTCCAATATCGCCCCCCTCAGTCATAATGTGTTCGGCCTACTGATGTGTATCTACCTACCTTAATTCGTTTCGTTTGGTTTTATCTTTTTATTTTTATGCGAAATATTAATAATTGTTAAAAATAATGTACCTATTTGACTATTGTATGCCCTAAGGGCGGGACGTAGCTGATCTATTTAATTATTTAAGACCTGTATTATGTAGAAACCTATGCTCCACAATAAAAATATTGAATTGAAATTTTTAAGATTGCCATGTGCAGTGCTATTTTTATAATCGAAACTTTTGATTTATAAAATAAAAATAATGGACTGTGCCTTGGTCTAGTTTTATAAATTTTATTTTATATATTTTATGTGCATGACAAACATTTTCTAAAGAACTCTTACGACACTTATATTCCTGGAAAAATACAAGAATTCCCAGAGTTTTACGACTTTAGTGACATCACTTGCTAGGGTGACTACACGGTCGGGTGAGATATCGTGATGTCTGGTTTTTAGAGCCTCTTAACTAGTAAATTATCTATGTAAAAGACGCTCTGCTTTGCAAATGAGGCATTGAAGTTAGTACTTCAGTTTTCAACTTTCCAACGCCTCAAAAAAGATCCTGGAAATTGAAAGTGTCTCACTCATGGCCAATCAATCTGTCGGATGTTTAAGTGTTCTATTTAATATAACTTACCATTGAATGTATGTCAACAGTATAATGTACTTTTAATAAAAATTTCTAGTACAAATCTCAAAATTCTTGGCAAATTGAACGTGTGTCTGTGTCAATCTTAAAATGTATAGGAACGACACACAAAAACCGACTTAAAAAAAAAATGAGCAATTCATATAACTTTTGTTAGCTCAGAATTCCGTCATGTATATATAACTGATTTAAAAACTTCGGTTTTACAAAAAAAAACAACCGATTTCTGTAGAAAAACATTCGGAAGTCGGTGTTTCTGGTTTCATTTCTTGGATATTTAACAGTGACTTCCAAAATTACAGTTATTTTACACTTTTTTTATTTATTAAAATTTTATGCACTAGTACAAAGCCGGACTTAATGCTTTAGGCATTTTCTACCAGTCGACCTTAGGGGGGTTACTTTTAGTGTTTTTATTATCTTTTGACAACAGTTCCAAATTGAATATCGATTTGTCTAGAGACTGTCGTTGTTACTTTGGCTATGGATTTTTATGACCATTACAGTTACTCTTACTAAATTGTTTTTTTTTTTACTTTTTTATGGCAAATGAGCCGGTTGCGACTATACTTCAAATTTCACGTTGAATTTTTATTTTTTGATAGTTATCGTGGTGACCCTATAAAATGGTCGTGTGATGTCACTGCGGATTCACATGAGATCAATGGGCAAGACTTTGTGGAAACCTTTTCTGTGTTCTTGGAAGTACAGAATATTGTCTTTATATTTTTCAAGTGGTCTTAAATTCTTATAGAATAGAATTTATTTTATTTTGTGCACAAAAAGATCCATACAGTGTTAGTAACTTTATAAATAACTTATTATATAGTGTTAGCCTTACCTATTGCCCTTTGCACAAGAAATTTTACAATCACAATAAACAGTCTAATCGTCTGGACCAATATACTTACGTAAAACAATTGTTTTGTACCAGAGGAAATTTTAAAAGGGTTTATAAAGGAAAATGTTTGGAATGGATAATTAGAATGAGGATTTACACTAGCGTACCGTACAGTAGGCATAAAGGGGTGACCAGAGGGTCGCAAACTAGCGTCCCAACCAAGGTGACCTTGGCTTAGGTATTTGGTTTGTGTTGCGGCTACATGGATGTAAACTACGAGCCAATACGTTCGGTGGTTGGGATAACGTGACTCCCAACCAAGGGCGTTGAAGGTCATGGTTTACAAATGCTTTCTACACGAATTGAAACTAGCAAGGTCACCTTGGTTGGGACGTTTGTCTTCTTTAAGGGGTGACCATCTGGTCACACCTTAAGGAAAACATTAAAATTAAAAAAATGGTTTTATTGCCAACTATTTACTGCAGCCGCCATTTATCATGCCATTAACTTAGTAAAAGTCAAAATCGGTTGAATGGACATTAAACAGATTTTTTTAATGTTTAATCTTAGTTTGAATGGAGTATAGTGCACCTAAGGTCAATATTATTAGTTCATTTACATATTTTCTTTATACACATATAATTTACATTTTTAAATATCTATTATATACCTATGTATAAAAGAAAGTCGTGTTAGTTACACTATTTATAACTAAAGAACGGCTAAATCGATTTGGCTGAAAATTGGTGGGAAGGTAGCTTAGAATCAGGAGACGGACATAGGATACTTTTTATCGAGTAGTGTGGAGTAGGGTAGAGTGGGGTAGAAGTGGGGTAGGGTGAAGCAGAGTAGGGTAGAGTCGGGCGGAGTAGGGTAGAGTAGATCAGAGTAGGGTAGGGTAGAGTTGGGTAGAGTAGTCAGATGAAAGGAGCGAAACCACGAGCATAAGCTATTTAACTTATAAAAATATTTAAATATACATATTATTATTTTTACTGATGCTGACTTCAGAAGAAATCGCAGACAGTTTTGATAAAAAGCGCCGTTTAATGGTATAACCATTACACGCTGCTGCCAAATGAATTCTAGCGCTTTCGGAAAATCGCCAAATGTCTGTCTGTTGCATTTAAGCTAAGACTTGCCAAAATGCTTTGTTGCAATTAAAGACAGTTGCCAGAATAGGATGACTTCATTGAATCACAACAATATTTTCACCATTTCTTTTATTGAAAGAATATTCAGTATTTTTATTATTCTATCAACTACCTCGTTGGTTTTGTAGTCGCAAGCGCGACTGCTGAGCTTGTGGTTCCATTCCCGGGTCGTGTAAAAACTGCTTGTGAGTTTTTCCATTACAAATTACTCTATAGCATCTCGGAGTAGGCGTGGGCAAAGTGTCATCTTTGCGATTAAAACATTTGCACACACAGAAATGTTCCAAAACAGTGATATGTATAATTTGAAACATCGGCTCAAAAGATACAAACGGAACATTTGAAACATTAGCTCACAAAATACAAACAGAACACTTGAAACTTCGGATCATGTGCTATGATTATATGCAGGTAATTTAAAGTAAAGAGTATTTCAGTGTTCCAATTGTTCCAAATGATGCATTTAAACATTACTGCTGTTCCAATCATTCGGAACACTAAAATGTTTCGGAACAGTCGGTTCAGTAAAGAGTTACACACGCCTACGTCGGAGTTTAAAAATTGATGATGTGACACCTTCTTGCCTCGAAAAACACGTAGGTAAAGTTGGTCCTGCGCCTGGAAACTTATCATGAGGTGTAAAACAGTCAAGCGTGCGAGCGAGAAAGAGAGATGCAGTTAGACACCCTATATAGCTCCGTCCCTTTAATAGTACAGTTTATGTCGTCAATTGGATCGCGTTAACAGCTCGTGGCAGATCTCTCTCGAGACGTATCGGATTGCCGTCCCATCAGAGTATGAGAGTAAAGAAACTCCTTAGTTTGCGTACACGCACTTGTGCACTACAATATGTCCTACATACTCGGCTAATCTTTGTTGAAATTGACGATTTAGCGATAGGTGGAATGCTAGTGTGCTGTGTCCAAATCAGCGGTATTAGAAGTATCGTATTCCATTGTTGACTTAAAACCCACCAGGTTTTAGCTATCAGAAAATATAGAATCCGACACAAACTTTCATTCATTAGTTGTAGGTACTATGAAAGTATTCCCTAAACATTTCGTGCGTAAAGTTCAGATCAGCTCTACTTTAAAAGACAGGCAAAACTAAAGAGTGTGGATTTTTTTGACTAAAGCTAGAACTGCACTGCACACACGTGTGCCACGCACGTCGATCTGAGCGCGTCGGTCTCCATACATTTTATATGGAAACTAGACTTGTAGAGCTACACTTGATCCACGCCACGCGACACCAAGCGACGTCGTTCTACGTACAAATCAGGCGTGTTACACTTGCGCATCGGTCTAATGTAGTTCTAGCTTTAGAGTTTTATAGGTAGGTACAATAAACAATTCTGGCCCTCAATTTTTGAGTGATTGCTACATTCACAGATTCTGTGAGCTTAAACCTCAATTGTAGATAACGAATTTTTTTTTGATCTTTACTAAAATGGATCAAACGGCATTAAAAAAGTTTTTGTATAATCAGCCAGAAAATGGGCTCATTATCTTGCTGATAATGTATTAATTTCAAAATCTGCCAAAGAAATCTGTAATTGAATCTGTGATATTAGGTGTTGAAAAAATTAAAGACAGTCTCTCCGTATAAACGTTATTACAACACACTTGCTCAGAAAGTGACTCTTATTGCACTGTACTTAGGTATATAACGGCACTCGTTACCAATCTGTGACATTTTGATTACCATTACGCACTAGTGCTATAATGTAGTTAAAACCTTTTTGTTCAACCTCTTTATTCGCAAAACAAATTTTGAATTCCAATTAAATTCCCGTTCAATAGTACCTATATAAATTAGTGTCTTACTAACTTATAATATTTCATCCAATTTATAAGTTAAAATGGACAAATTTATCTTGTACAAACGATTTATTTAATAAAAAACATTTAGTAAATAAATCGTACCTTAAATTTTTTTTATTTTTTTTTTGTAGTCTTTGGCCGCCATTTTCAGATGCGCGCGGATTTTGGCGTGTTTTTTTATTCCAGTTAAGTTCAGTGGCTGTATTACTTAATTAAATTAAATTAAATAATACAAAATCATTTAAATGTTACATCCGTATACTATTGACACTACGAAAGACATTATCGTAAAACTTTTCACGCAAGAAAACATAAACGGTGCATAAACGTAAGACTAGGCAGTATGATCAAAATACCTTAGCCTTCCTCTAAGGGTAAATAAAATAAATGATGCGCGCGTTATGAAAACAGAAAACATATTTTTACCGCCATGTCACAGAAAATTCTACTATTTTTACTGTTGTTTTTTCACAAGTGTATTGTAAAACGTCGTATGACACACGTGAGTAATTAATGATTACCGTTCTTGGCTCTCTTAAGACCCTCGCCCGGCTCGGGTCTAAATACCGCCTCGACGGTAATCACTAACATTACACACTTATATCATAATGTACTATTCTCTAAAAAATACAGACTGTATAGATTTGTCGATTTGTCATCTGTTTTGATGTCCGACATTTCTTCTCGCATAGTAGTCCAACAAAGATCAAGGTTCACAATTTACGACTCACATCTTCAAAATCTCTGCTTTTACACAAGTGCGGGATATTGCTAGCTCGACTCTCGGATTATGGAAATTTTTATATTGACGTCAATATTTTGCATGACAGCCCCAATTTCGTGGATGTTGCGAAAAACGAACCTCGATAGAATATTTTACATGTGTCTTATTTTACGGTTTTCTAGAGGAAATTGCGATATTAGGCAAAAAAATAATCTTTATTGTATTTTAACAAATCTCTTATTAAATAAAAAGAACCATTGGGCTTATACACATTACATTGCATACAATAATCGCAGCGTCTGGTTTTCACAGGGATTATTTAAAAAGAAAACCTGTTGTCCTAGAAGAAGGCAACTGAAGGCACACAGATGAGTTTTAATCCGTAAAAGGTTTTTTTTTTCGATGGGAAAATCATCTTATGACATCCCCCGCCCTTGGGCGGGGCGGGAGATAGTGTCAGACTTTTACTTACTAAAAACCCACTCCTGTTCCTTCGTTGCCTTTCGTACCCCAGTAGGCATCGACCCTGCTGGGCCCCTACAGTTGCTGACATCTCCTTGAGGCGCGCGTGAAACAGCACGCGCCGTCGACGACGGCTCGGTCCGGACGGTTACCGGGCGGTCGGACGGCGAGCCACCCATTGCTCGCCGTCCGCAAGCCTGCGCCTACGATGGCCGGAAATCGGGATCAGAATCCCGGCGGCGATTGGGGCGTGAGGACCGTTGTCTCACGCGATCGGCCGCCTCCTTTGCTAGCATTACTGCGTCGCAGAAGGAGGCGACCGCCTGCAATCCGTAAAAGGTGATTATCCCACCTTAAAAAAAGGACATTAAAAATCAAATACGAGTCGGAATCGCACACTGAGGGTTCCGTACAAATTCACCTATAAAAAAACAGTTCAATTCCCGAAATGAGTTACTATGATTTTTCCGAATCGCAAAGAAAGTTTTTTTTTTGTGACGTAACTACAAATTTACAAGTTTCTGATTTTTTCCTATACTTGTGATATGATTCTAGGTCAATGGGAAGTACCTTATGAACTTTGATTCCTTATTAGTGTCAAAATACACGTTTTTTTTTGCGACATAAACGGCCGTATATTTATTTTTCATTAACTTAGGGGTTTGATTTTTTCGCAGCTTCAAGGGGCCGCAGACTTGAGTATATGGTTTTAATATCAACTCGATACCTCGATGTGTTCTAGAGATAAAGAGTCTTGACAGACAGACTGACGGACGGACGGACAACAAAGTGAAGGGAATAAATTATTCTGAACTCGGAATGTCCATATACATCAGAATACCCCATCAATAAAGCGCCAAGGTGGTTAATAAATAACCCTTACTCACACTTAATAAGGTGAAGCAAAATATTTATCAGTCCCGAGGCAGGTAAATGAGTGTGCCACGGAAGACAAATGAGCATCGAGGAATAAACAAATACCACCGCATTGAACAATGGCTTCGATGTAAATTGAGAATTGCAGGAATCCTGATGAAGAACATAATAAAAAAATAAATTGTGTTCAGGGTTTAGTACCTACCTCAAAAAAAAATAACGGAACCCTTAAAGATCACTTTGTTGTCCGTCCGTCAGTCTGTCTGTCAAGACACTTTATCTCGGGAATGCGTGGAGGTATCGAGTTCAAATTAAAATCATATTCTTAAGTCTGCGGTCCCTTGATGCTGTAAAAAAAACAAACTTCTAAGTTAACGAAAAAAAAAATTCGGCCGTTTATGTCGCAAAAAACGTATATTTCGTCATTCTCAAGGGAATCAAAATTCTTATGGTACTACCCATTGACCTAGAATCCTGAAATTTCTTTGAAAAGCAAGGAAAAATCTTCGTAACTCAATTCGGGAATTAAACTGTTTTCATAGGTAAGTTTGAACGGAACCCTCAGTGCGCGAGTCCGACTCGCACTTGCCCGATTTTTTTATTGTGGGTAGGTTCGCGTATGACCGCTAACTTACTTGATGGAAAGCGACAATGTGGTCAAAGATGGAGCGCGCTTACCTAGAAGTAACCTATTCACTCATCGGTGGAGGTGTGCCCCGCTTGGGCGGAGCACCGCCGTGTCCTCGTGGAGGCAATTGGCGGCAGCGACCTTTCACGTCGGGCCCTGGTTCAGGCTATGGTCCGGAGCGAGGAGGAATGGCAGGCGGTCGCCTCCTTCTGCGAAGCAGTAATGTTAGCGAAAGAGGAGGCTGCACGCGTGAGGGAACGAAGGTCCTCACGCCCTAGCCGACGTAATTCCGACCCCGACTACCAGCCACGGTAGACGCGGGCTTGCGGACGTCGAGCACTGGGTAGCTCGCCGTCCGGCTGTTCGGTAATTAACTGTACCGAGCCCAGTCGTTAACAGCGCGTAGTGATCCTCGCGCTCCTCAAAGAGATGCCAGCAAACCGCAGGGGCCCAGTGGGGCCGATGCCCGCTAGCTAGGACCGCGGAGAATTTCTGAAAGGGCAACCCGTAGTCCTAGTACGCAAAGGGTAATTGAAGGATACAGGTGTGGTTTTAGTCAGTAAAAGTCTGACACGCCCTCGCGCTCCACCCAGAGCGCAAGAAGTCATTTGGATGATTTCCCACCTTAAAAAAAAAAAAAAACCTATTCACTCTTGACTTGAAGATACCCAGGTTCTCCATCCATCTACATTCGATCTACATCCTACGATTAATTTTAAAAATAATCCGTAACAAAAAAGACAGTGATGAATCAGCCCTTTCACCGCCCAAACCATCATTAACCTGATTGTTAATCTACAAAGGGAACAAATTCATTAATTCCAAAACTAATTAGCAATACACTCGTCAAAATATTAATGAGCGAGTCCAATTAACTTCATCTCTTCGTTGTTGTTCATTTAATTTACTTTTAATTTGTTCTTAATTATTCGCAAATAAATTTGTGAAACACTAATAAAGTCGTAATTTTATTAAAGGCCGTTGAAATTAAAATTTATTGTTGAGGAACACTAGTTAATGATCTTTCGTTATTTCTGATGGAAATTGTTATGTTTATTCATAAATTAATTGGCAGATAAATCACAGGCACACCAGCTGGGTACAGTAAAGACAAGAAGCATGTTATAATATTATTTTTAATATACACTTACTCTAAAACCCATTTTTACTGTTTTCCGCACTAGTGCGGAAAAGTGCGCGAGCTCGACCAGCTACAATTTATTGTATTTATCGTATCAGGCTGGCCGTTAAGCGATCTCTATCCCCGTTTATTTATTTCTTCGTTAGTGTATTGAAAAATGTCGTAAACGTGGAAATTTCTAACAGCAGCACTCGGCTCCATAACACTCTCGCCTGCGGCCCGGGCTTATTCCGCCTCGGTTGCAATGGCAAATTTTCTCCACTTGCATCAAAATGTAGTATTTACAAACTAGCTGTTCCCCACAATTTCACCCGCGTCTAGCGTAATGTCATGTAACCTTCCTGGGTAAATGGACTATTCAACATTAAAATAATTTTTCAATGCCTGAGATTTGCGTGTTCCAACAAACAAACTTTAAAGCTATTTATTATAATTAGTAAAGGGTTGGTTATAAATAACACTTTTATACTTCTATTTAAACAAGACGAGGCCGGTGTTTTCTAGCTGTCTACTCTGAGAAGAGACACCGTATCAAAATCAGAGATATCTAAAGTAAGGTAATTCCTAATGTAATTTTGTATTTTTGGTGTACAATAAAGAATATATTTATATATCTATCTATCTTTAAAAGTCCACACAATAACCATGTAATAGTCAAATCAAAAGTGAACAGATAGTCGATAGGGACGAAAGGTTCTGGAATGGCGACCACGTACCAGAAGACGCAGCGCTGCAAGGCCTCCCACAAGGTGGACCGATGACCTGGTGAGGATCACGGGAATCCGATGGATGCGAGACGCTCAGGACCGGTCATTATTGTGACACTTGGGGTAGGCCTATGTCCAAGAGTGGACTCTTTCGGCTGAAATGATGATGATGGGTCAAATCAAATAGAGCCAATATAGTAAGTGAACTAATGCTACAAAAACAAGAAACATAAGAGTTGAGTCTCTAATTCTGAGCCAAGATAAAACTTCAAGTTTTTATTTTATTCTCCCTGTTGTTATACACCGACGGCCCTAAATCTTTTCCTTTCGTTCAGTCCATCCAAAGGTTATCGGTAAGAAATTGCCCTCTGCAATAAAACCGCCTATAAAAACGATACATTTGAACTCTTCTCTAAGTTAGAGTTATGTTAAGATTTTACTGGCTAAAATAGTGTAAATACATACATGTCATTACCGCAAATAATATGTCTTTACCTATGAAACTTCCGTTTTCAAAAACGGGTTTTGAGTTTGAAGTGTTATATCTTTGGATCGCCTTGGAATTATAAGTTCAAATAAACTTTATATTAAAGGTGCGTTATTCTTTTTTCGAAATTAGATATTTATTGGTTTCTTTGCGGTTTGTATTTTCTGTAATATCGCAGTACTTATAACCTTTTTTGTATGATATCTAAGAAAACTAATTATATTTTAACATGTAAGAAAGAAAGAAAATTATTTTTATAATATGAGTTCTACCGTGGAAACAATGTGTCTCAAGCGGTATGCAATATTGATACGAACTTAAAACTGCTAATGAATGGGATGTCTATTTTTGTTTCAATCACTTGCACGTGGGAAATTTTATCTCACGAATGACTTTTCTTCTCAGGGCGGTTACAAGACAAAATTTCCAAAACGAAAGTTATTAAACCAAAAACACAGAGTTCTTTTGTTAGAAGAAAGTCTTAGATATTTTTTTTTCAGTTGGAAAATCATCTTATGACATCCCCCGCTCTTGAGCGGAGCGGGAGATAGTGTCAGACTTTTACTGACTAAAAACTCACTCCTGTTCCTTCGTTGCCTTTCGTACCAGAGCCGAGTCTCCTTTTCAAAATCAGACCCAAGGGTCTGATTCCAAGCCAAGGTGACCCTGATGGGCCCCTACAGTTGCTGACGTCGCGCGCCTCAAGGTGGTGCCACCGTCGACGACTTGGGTTCGGTCCGGACGACTACCGGACGGTCGGACCGCACCTACGGTGGCCGGAAATCTGGATCAGAATCCCGGCAGCGGTTTGGGTGTGAGGACCGTTGCCTCACGCGATCGGCCGCCTCCTTTGCTAGCGTTACTGCTTCGCAGAAGGAGGCGATCGACTGCCACTCCTCCTCGCTCCAGACCATGGCCTGTACCAAGGTCCGGCGCGAGAGATCACCGCCGCCGATCGCCCCCACGAGGACACGGCGTTGCTACAAGCGGGGCACACCTCCACCATGTCCTCCGGGCGGTTCACGCAATGATGACACCCGGGCGTTTCTTCCGCATGGATCCGGTGCAGGAACCTTAACTTACCATGTCCGGTGAGGACCTGCGTCATGCGGAAGGTATGGATGCCGTGTTGCCTTTCTAGCCACTTCTAAAAGAGGGGACTTACCGCCATAATTATGGCGTGCCCAAAATCGTAGGTAGACGTCATTGATATGGCTTGCCCTTTAAAATGCATAGCGTTGGAACTATTAATATTACTGCGATATTACAGAAAATAGAAAACACAAAAAAACCAATAAATACCAAATTTAAAAAAAAATAACGTACCTTTAATATAAAATTTATTTGAACTTGTAATTCTAAGGCAATTCAAAAATATAACACTTCAAAAACGCGTTTTATAAATCGGTAATTTCATAGGTAAAGACCTAATATAACTTTTTTGTTACCTTACTATCCGATAGTAAACTTAAGATGTTAAGATGGGTGTGTGGTGTGACGAGAATGAATAAAGTGAGAAATGAGTATATTAGGGGAAGTTTGATAGTGGCGCCAGTGACTGAAAAATTGAAAGGGAATCGTTTGTCTTGGTATGGTCATGTGAAGAGGAGGGATGAAGCGCATGTTAATAAAAGAGTTATGAGTTTACATGTGGATCGATGGAGAGGGAGAGGGAGACCAAAGAAAAGTTGGATAGATTGTGTGAAGAGTGATATGAAAGAAAAGGAAGTTAGTGATAGCATGACGAGTGACAGGGCAGAATGGAAGAAAAAAACATGTTGCGCCGACCCCAAATAACACGGGACAAGGGCAGGAAGATGATGATGACTATCCGATAGTAAACTACAAAAATTAGAATTTCGCGGAATACTCTGGATGATAAATTTCCGCAGTATAATTTTGAAATCTATCTTACCGTCATCTGTCCGGTTTACAATTACTTACAGATCCATGGCCGATTGATTGATGAATCGGATGATATTCCAGGCTAAGTCTAAATTGAGTAGAAGGCATTTTTTCTACAACAAACTAACACCGTAATTTTTTTTTTAGGTGGGAAAATCATCTTATGACAAATCCCGCTCTTGGGCGGAGCGAGAAATAGTGTCAGACTTTTACTGACTAAAAACCCACTCCCGAAGGGCAAAGAAGGAACTTTGCCTTCGTCCCAGGGCCCCGGGTTTCACTTTCACACTACCCGTGGCACTAACACCGTATTAGAATTTTATTTCTAAGCGGCTTATGTATTTTGTCAAAAAAAAAACGTTGCTCCACATTACGTACTGACTACTCTTGTATCCTGGGCGCGTTCACAGAGGACACCAAACCTAGAACTACTATCTGAAAGCCAAAACAAATATTTGTTTCGTACATGAACCAAACCCGCGACATCCAGCAAAACAGCCCAACGCTCAGCCACTTTACCAATCAAACCAACACGTTCCTAGTTGTATTATACTAGATCCTCTTTACCAACAGCACAAATAATAGATCATATACATAATATATCGGTTGTATACCGTCACAAGTGTGAGAACGGACTGCTGAAACAGCGTTACGTTGTTATGCGTTCACATCTAAATCAATATGGCGAATATAGGAATTGAATTGTTTCATGATTCCGTTCCGTTCTACCATCGGACAACCCGTCGTACGGCGAATGTCCAAGTTTATGTTCTTGACATCTCTACGGTCTGGACTAAGCGTTTCGCCTCGTCGTTTATACCGCTTACTACGAAGGACAGGAACAATTTGCCTGCAGTGGTCTTACCATCCGATTATAATTTAGGCGTCTTCAAGCCTAGAGTAAATAGGCTCTTTAAAATTTTTTTTTACAAAAAGTGTGTAGTGAAGTCAGTTATTTTTACACCAATAGGAAGCTGCTTTATTCCTGTGTGACATAGGCTATATTTTATGTACGCGGGCGAAGCCACGGACAAAAGCTAGTAACAAACATAATACATATCAGAAATACGAAAAATTTACAGTCATAGTTCTCGTTTCTCAATGTGATAAGGTAGGAACACACAAGTAAAGCTTTTACGTGAAAGCACATTCGTTTCATTTCACTGAAATACACAACTTTTCACTTTTGTTCGAGCTTCGCAAACCTGTGCTAAAGCTGTGTTTTCACAGGCTGAGTCGTCGTTCGTACTGTGCGCCTCTGGAATACTCTTCCACACACATTGAGAGCTAACCCTTCATTGGAAGTTTTCAGGGGAAGAATTAGGGAACATTTTCTGTCAATATGACCCATAAATATGATAGGTTTTTATTTATTGTATGTATTGTGTGTTGTATGCATATTTGTTTTGTCTAAATTTAGTTTTAAGTGTCTAGTCAATAATGAATGGTCTACACTGTCCTCGTATCCTACCTATCAATGTTGTAACATGTATACTATATGCAAAACTTCTCACTCATTTATATAAGATTTACCTCCACGCGTTTCCGAGACAAAGGGTCTTGACAGACAGACATACAGACGGACAACAAAGTGATCCTATAAAGATTCCGGTTTTTCCTTCTGAGGGACGGAATCCTAAAAATAAAAAAGTACAGACGAGCTACATTACGTTTTCTATAGATAAACCTTCTTCCCACTAACAACAATAACTTTACCAACAAGATGGCATCGCATAGAAGAAAACAGCGATTTGGCCAAAAATCCAAGCATTACGAACGTAAATCGTAACAATGCTGACATAATGTGAGCACCTAATGTACGAATTACGATAAATAGAACATCTAATGTCAACTTGGAGTGAATGGTTATATATTGAGTCCCGGTCCATGAGCGAAGTAACAGGAATTTTTCCTTATGACTTTTCTTTTTTATTTGCCAGCTCAGTGAATGCGACACACGGAAAATGCTTGAGTTCTGTGACAAAATAAATATTATTTACCTGTGAAAAATTATGGCAGTCCATGTAGAAATCGAATATTAGTAAAAAAAACAATTTGCCTGCTGCGGTCTTCCCGTCCGATTAGGATTTAGATGTCTTCAAGGCTAGAGTGAATAGGTTCTTAATAAACTAGTGCGCCTCATCATTAACGATTGCATCACTGCTTACTATCTGGTGGGATCGCAGTCAAGCACTCGTTTATATCAACTAAAAAAAAATCCTCTGAACGCCAATGACGCTTATAAGCGACAAACGTAATCGGTCGCTAGAACGCCAACGACGAACGATTTTTTATTTTATTTTTATTTTTCCTTTATTGTTCAACCAACAATTGTTTGCACCATAATTTTTAAGTACTGATCTACCATAAGCTAAGGTTAGTGTAACAATTATTTATAGGTTAGTACCGCATAAACATATTAGGTGTTACAGAAAGTACAATAAAAAATTCAGTTCCATTTTACCGAAATCACACCTGTTTCAATTATACCACATATTGTCCAGTTGTGCAAACACATAAGACACCAAATTAAATAGATTTTACATCACAATATCCACTAGGGATCAATTTGCGAATAATTAAAACAGCCACTGAAATTCACTCGCTATAATTAAAATTCGAATAGAGTTTTTATTTTTAATTAAATAATAATATTTAAATATTTGCCAGTTCTAAATCTTTTAAAAGAGGTATTGATGAGAGAGACTATAATGATATATCTCTCAAACGATAATAACACTTACAAGTTATTATTAAAATTACTTTAACAAAATCTTTAACAAAATATTTCTTAAAGGCACCGCTAAACAAATGGAGGTAGGAGCATTATTATCGCATTCTATCAACTTCGCCAACAATATTAATTTACTTGGAGCACAAACTTAATACATAATTATTTGTTAACGAAATTACGACAGCAATTACATGGTACACTGGCGGCGGCAGAGAAAGTGCTCAATGTAGCATAACCCGACTGAATCGAGAAGACAGATTTGGTTGTAAAAATGACTTTATAAACAAACTTTCTAATTGTATAGTGTTATATCCGAGAGGCAAAGTGTTTACGATATTGAGAGCTGTTATCACCAGCTTCGATAGCCGTGATCGTCTAGTGGTTAGGACCCTACGTTGTGGCCGTAGTAACCCAGGTTCGAATCCTGGTCACGGCAGTGATACACTGTCGCGGCGGAGCTATGTTTTCTTTTTTTTTTAATTATTTTTACTTAAAAACTACAGAGAAACAAAAAAAAGTTATCACAATCAAATAGAACCAGTATTAAGGATCCTGCTCATGTTGAAAGGGTACAGACCGTGGTAACGTAACATGCGTGGTAAGGTATCAACAAAGGAGCATTTCATAAGTGTGGACGCACCGCGTGCACGAACCGAGCATGCACCTACTCATAGTTGAAATGCTCTGTTCGCGCGCGTAGTGTGCACGGTTCGCGCGCGCAAGGTGTTACACTATGGGAATTTTGTTACATTGCATGATATCCAAACGCTTAGTTGACATTTCGCGTGACCCAAGGGCTGGCTTTTACCTCGGTCAGAGATTAAGCATTGCCATACAACGTGGCAATGCCGCCAGCCTTTTGGGCACACTTGTCTTCCAGTCGACAGTCATGAGGAGGAGTTTTATGACGCCATATTTTAGTTAGCAGTAGCCTTTAGTTTATATACATATAGTTTTAATTACTTATGTGTTTTTGAAATTATCGTATAAAACATATTTTACATTGAATAAATAAATAACCATGGCAGTAAGTTACATTGCATTGCACTATATATGCAGATAGTTTATTTATGTATGCATTGTATGATATTTATGGTTTATTAGTATATCTTTTCTTGTACCTTTTCGCCTTTTCTCTCTCTTTTATTGCACCTACCACTATTTATCTCTGCATCACCCTAAGGTTGACTGGTAGAAAATGTCTAAGGCATTAAGTCCGCCGCTGTACGTTAGTGCATAAACTATTTAATCTATAATATAAAAATGAATCGCAAAATGTGTTGGTAAGCGCATAACTCAACGACGCCTGGACCAATTTGGCCAATTCTTTTTTTAAAATGTTCGTTGAAGTTCAAGGATGGTTTCTACGGCGAGAAAAATTCGAATAAAAGAAAAAAAACTGCCACATTACAAATCTTTATGACAGGACGAAGTCTGTCGGGTCCGCTATAAATAAATAAATACATTGCGACACAATGAAAGAATTTTCCGTCTACATGGACGGCAAATTCTTAGTGCAGAAATTGAGCGTTTAGCTGCTACACTGCATATCACGGGTTTGATTCTAGGACAGAACTATAATTTTTATGGACAACAAATAGTTAATACGGGTTCGGGTGTCTTATGCATGTGTGTTTACATGTTTGTCAACGCATCCACAATACAGCAGTAATTTATAGAATGGGGCTACATGTCTGTAGCGACATCTATGGCGCCACATAAGAACTAAAAAAAAAGGAGGTTTGCGGGACTTTACTCTCTGTTCCGCCTACCTTCAAACTGGTGACCCTCGACAAAGAACGTCAGCGCAGCCTTCGTGCAGCAACTACTTCGTGACGTCATCATCACTTCCTCAAGCTTTCGAGCACCGAGCCATACAGCCAGCACCCCACGGCTTTAAAGGGTATCCTGACCACCAGCATGCCTACCTGGTCATACCTGGTCATCACCCTCAGCCTCATCAGCGATATTGGCGAAGCACACTGCACCTTCGGCCAGTCACATGAAGAGCCACGAAGAACCTCTCCTGGTCGACGCAAGCAGTCAAGCCACTACATCGCACAGCACCGCTCCGACTCACTGGAGCTAGCAGCACTACTCCGACTCACTGGAGCCTGCAGCATCATCCCGACTCACTGGGGCATCATCCCGACTCACTGGGACAGCAACACCCCGGACTCACTGGGGCATCACCGCAGACAGTTCCGACTCACCGAGAACTATGCGGCATTCGGTTCCGACCCACTGGAACCAACCTACCACTGGCCTGGCACACGTCAAGAAGCATTAAGAACCATCGATCTCTGATCTCCGGAGGGGAGTAATGTAGCGACATCTATGGCGCCACATAATAACTAATCCTGCATCGCGCAATCAAAGTTCTCCGCGCGATTGGAACATATAGAACAGCCTGAAATCATCTATCGGGCAGTAGTAGCCCACCAGACATAACATCCGTCTGGTCGGAGGATCCTCCCTTTTCAAAAGGTGGTTTGCGGGACTTTACTCTCTGTTCCGCCTACCTCCAAATGTCTATAAAAAAAAAAAACAAAGCAAGTGTGAGGGTTCCGCACAAACTTACCTATGAAAACAGTTCGATTCCCGATTTAAGTTACGAAGATTTTTTCGAATTGTAAAACTAATTTGTTTATGTGACGTAACAACAAATTTACGGTTTTCAAATTTATTCCTATAAGACCTTGCTTTATGGCAAATTTCAGGATTCTGGGTCAACGGGATGTACCCTATGAATTTTGATCCCTTTGAGAGTGTTGAAATGTACGTTTAACTTAGAAGTTTTATTTTGTCACAGCTTCAAGGGACCGCATATTTGAGTTTTCAACTTGATGCCTCCACGCGTTTCTGAGATAAAGGGTCCTGACAGGCAGACGTTCGGACAACAAAGTGATCTTATAAGGCCTCCATTTTTTTCTTTTGAGGTACGGAACCCTAAAAATAACTACGAAAGCTGAGAAGGGAGCTCCGTTGTACTCCGCTCCCACCTTAGCCTTCTAACCTTCTAATCTGCTTTTGTGATAACTTCAAAACAGTAGCTTGTACTTATTTCCTTCTCTATTTTTTTCTTTTCATGTAATATTTAGGCGAAACTAACTTATACCGAGTAAAGTATTCCCTTGTCATTACTATTCACCCAGCGCAAGTCCTGTCAGTTACCAGCCTACCAGTGGTTTCTGTAACAACAGGGTAAATCTCGAGGGAACACTTAATATTCAAGATGCGGCTCCGTTAGAAAAATTTAACTTATATAAATAATCATACACTCAGGTCTACGGTCCCTTGAAACTTTGAAAAAATCAAACTTCTGAGTTAACGGAAAAAAAAGTTACGGCAGCTTATGTCAAAAAACGTGTATTTCGACACTACTTCCCGTTGCCCTAGAATCCTGAAATTTGGTATGAAGTAAGGTCTCATAGCACAAGTATAGGAAAAATACAAAAACTGTAAATTTGTAGATACGTCACAAAAAAATCTTTTTTGTTATTCGGAAAAATCTTAGTAAGTAACTCAATTCGGGAATTGAATCGTTTTCATAGGTAAGTTTGTACGGAACCCTCAGTGCACGAGTGAAATAGGAGCCTTACTTTAATCCCGGTAAATAGAAATAGGACCTGAGTACTTATACATTATTAAAAAATTCTTCTAGCTTTAAAATTCTTCTAGCTTTAAGTAACATGGTGAAATTACTTACAAGTTCTTCTAACCTATCCTGTCCGTGTCGGAGTGCCCTAAAATTACGTCACTTCCTTCCCTGCTCTCGTCTTTTACACACATTACCGGCTGCACATTCCGTATTGTATAGAATACCTAGGCAAAGTATAGAATAAATAATATTTCATACATTACCTACACGTTTTAGGTCAACAACCTTACAGCCACTAGACGCCTCATGCTTGAACTAGCGCACCAAAACAATTCTGTCAACCAGCCGAGGTACGGGGAGTGGGGTACTACGTTCTGATTGGTTCTATTGGTACGGGAGAGCGGGGTACTGCGTTCTGATTGGTCGAGACATCAGATCTATAATCATATGTGTTGACAGACATGCGTCACCTGTTATTAGACGTCTAGTGGCTGTAAGGTCGTTGTTTTAGATATTCTATGTATTGAAGTAAAATAAAATAAAATTGCCTAGGTATTGCATAGAATACTGGATTATAAAGATTGCCGGTAACATAAATAATGAAATTAAAACAATTAGCGTTAAAAGTTACTTCAGGATTTTCCACGCTCAAAAAGAAAATTAAAGAGTACATTCAAAACTACCTAACCTCATAAAGATAGAACAAAATTGGTTTCTTAAAACTTAATATGACTGTCTAGACGCGTCATTCAATTGTAATAACGGGAAAAAGAATATTTTATTATTCCTTTTATGGTCGATTCACGTGGGGTGGGGTAGTTACAGTCACATTTTTATTACGTACTAACCTATTTGTAGTGATGTAACTGGAAGATAAGTTTAGATCATTTTACAAATAGCTAACTACCTAACGAGATAACGTTTGGTAAGGCCGTTTTTGTCATTCTTTTTTTTTATTGGACAGATAAAGTTATTATAATTGGACATTCTATTAAATAAGAGCTATCAGTCTATGTGACAGTTAATATCATCCTTGATGAATTTTAAATGAACTTTCTTTTTTATTGATAGGTTTGTGCTTGACCACTTTTTCTTCTTTTTTGTCGGTATCTCTCTTGACGGAGTGGTCGTTGGTCATCATTTCAAATGTTGGTGGCAAGCTTCACAACACGCCGCCACTCTTCTCAGATGGCCGCCTATCTCGTGCATTCGTGTAGTGATGATGAGATGTGTACGCCGCTTTTATCAGGTCAGCCCATCTCATAGGCGATCTTCCTCGTGGCCTGGTACCCTCAACCTTTCCCTGGACCACACGTCGTTCAATAGCAACCTCCCCTTGGCGGCATACGTGACCAAAAAAGTTGAGGATACGAGACTGTACCAAAGATGATAAACGCTGCTTGATGCCGAGTTCTCGAAGTATAGACTCGTTGGTATGGAATTCAGTCGACGATACTCCGAGCATTCTCCTTCCTCTCCAGCACCAAATCTCTAGAGCGTCTATCTTCTTCTTCTCTACTTCCTGCTGGGTCCATGTTTCTGCGGCGTACAAGAATGTGAGAATACAAGTGCTCGAACTAGCCGGATTTTTTTAGCTCTATATTTATGTTGTGATTCCTCCATATTTTCCTCAACTTATCAATTACAAATCTTGAAATTTCCATTCGCCTTGACCACTATCTCATCTTTTTTTAATGATATAAACCAGTGCTTGACTGCGATCCCATCTGATGGTAAGCAGTGATGCAATTGTTGATGGTGAATCGCACTAGTTAACGATGGAACATACTTGCCTAGAAGTAACCTAGTCACTCTTGACTTAAAGACCAGGTCGAATCTAACAGAGAATTTTCTCAGGTTAACAATTCATCCCTTTGTAAATGTGAACTTAATATCGGATTTCAAAGAATATTATATTTTTTGCTTTAAATGACAACGAGACGTAACTCGTTTATGACTAATAAAATATTTAACAACCAGCCGACAATATTTTCCTTGTAAGCAGATTCTTAGAAGACAATAACAATAAAAATTTCTTATTCTATTGTTACAGATCTCAAAGATGCTGCGTGATGTACAGTAACTCAAGCGATGCGGAGCGCGATGCGGCGGAGGAGACGACACTGGCGGCGCTCGTGGCGCTCTACGTGCTCGTGTCTGTCATAGGTATTATAGGTGAGTTAGTAGTACAGCTGTGACTTGCGGATGTACAGTAACTCAAGCGATGCGGAGCGTGTTGCGGCGGAGGAGACGACACTGGCGGCGCTCGTGGTGCACTACGTGCTCGTGTCTGTCATAGGTGTAGTAGATGAGTTAGTAGCACAGCTGTGACTTGCGGATGTACAGTAACTCAAGCGATGCGGAGCGTGTTGCGGCGAAGGAAACTACACTGGCAGCGCTCGTGGAGCTCTACGTGCTTGTGTCTGTCATAGATATTATAGGTGAGTTAGTAGCACAACTGTGACTTGCGGATGTACAGTAACTCAAGCGATTTGGAAAGCGTTGCGGCGGAGGAGACGACACTGGCAGCGCTCGTGGTGCTCTACGTTCTCATGTCTGTCATAGGTATTGTATATGAGTTAGTAGCACAGCTGTCACTTGCGGATGTACAGTAACTCAAGCGATTCGGAAAGCGTTGCGGCGGAGGAGACGACACTGGCAGCGCTCGTGGTGCTCTACGTGCTCGTGTCTGTCATAGGTATTATAGGTGAGTTCGAAGTACAGCCGTGACTTATAAATGTACAGTAAAATGAGCAATGCGGAGCGTGATGCGGTGGAGGAGACGACACTGGCAGCGCTCGTGGTGCTTTACGTGCTCGTGTCTGTCATAAGTATTATAGGTGAGTTAGTAGTACAGCTGTGACTTGCGGATGTACAGTACTCAATACTCAATACTCAATACTCAATTCTTTATTGCATTCCACAATGTAGGCTTAGGTGGTAAATATTTGCCAAAAGAAACAATCATGGACCCTGTCGGGCACAGCAAAAGAAGGATACAAAAAGCGGAGAAGAGGACTTATTTTCGGCATCATATAATCTAACGTATAAATACATTTTTATGAAATAATTAATTAATAATAATTTGAAATAATAATAATGTCAATATTTAAAATGTAATTTGCAATAATAATAATTAATAATGTCAATATTTAAAATGTAATTTGTAATAATAATAATGGATAATGTCAATATTTATAATGTAATTTGTAATATTAATAATTAATTATGTCAATATTTAAAATCTAAATTATACGTAAATAAGTCTAAGGAAATAATAATTTAACAGTTTTGCTTAATCCATTCTAATGCGCTTCAATGATTTATCATTTAAATATTCGTCAACACTGTAATAACATTTTCTTATTAATAGCTTTTTTAATTTATTTGTAAATAAATGAAGTTTTTTTTCTTCTCTTATTGCTTCGGGTAGCATGTTGTAAACTTTGATTGACATAACTAGAGGGCTTTTTGAGTGCATTTTTAAGCGGGATGTTGGTATGTTGAGTCGTGTTTTGTGTCGGAGTGTGTATCTTGATTGTATGTCTTCACGTTTAGTGTAAAAGTCTTTGTGTTTGTGAGCGAACTTGCATATTTCAAGTATATATATACTAGGTAAAGTTAAAATATTCAGATTTACAAAATGGGGTTTGCAGCTATCTGTCTGCTGTATATTAACTAGGATACGAATTAGTTTTTTTTGGACTGTGAACAGTGCAAGTGCGTCTGTACTGTATCCCCACATTATTATGCCGTAGCTAAGCCACGCATAAGCGTAGGCGTAGTATGTAACGAGGGCAGTCTCTGAATTAGTAGTTTTTTTAACTTCACGAAAAGCGTATAAAAATTTTGAAAGTTTAGATTTTGTTTTTAATATGTGTGATTTCCAATTTATGTTCTTGTCTATGGTTATGCCTAATAATGTGAATTCATCAACGGCTTCTATTACATGCTTATTAAAAGAAAATGATACATTCAAAGGATTTTTTTGGTGAGGGTGGAAAGTTATTAGTTTGGTCTTCGCAAAGTTGATTTCAAGATTGTGTTCGTTCATCCAGGTTATTATTTTGCTAAATATTTCGTCAAGGGTACTATTTAGGTTTATGTTGTCGTGGCATTGGGTAAGAATGGAGATGTCGTCCGCGAACAAAACGCACGGTCCGGATTCTGCTATAAATTTAGGGAGATCATTGATGTAGATGAGAAACAAGAGACATCCAATTACACTACCTTGTGGTATTGATGCGTTAATCGCCTTTTTGTCAGACTGTAACTTTTGAAGTTCGTTTATATTATTATTGAAGTATTCTATTTCTACTAGCTGTGCTCTATTTTTCAGATAAGATTTGAACCATTCATGTGCTTTGCCGCGGATCCCTAATCTATAAAGTTTATTTAATAAAATGTCATATTGAACTTTGTCATAAGCTTTGGTCATATCAAGCATTAATCCCACTGCGTATTTTTTATTATTTATTATGCTTATGGCTTCCTGTATAAATTTGTATACTGCTAATGCTGTTGATCGATTTTTACGAAAGCCGTTTTGGCATTCGTCGAATATTTTATATTTTTCGCAGAAAGTGTACACACGGTTGCACATCGCTTTCTCGAAAATTTTTGAAGCTGTAGGTAGTAAAGCTATTGGACGATAGTTACTTGGCTCTGTTTTTTCATTTTTCTTGTGTAAAGGTTTCACTAACGCTATTTTCAACTGATCAGGGAATACACCCTCTTCAAAAGACTGGTTTAGTAATTTAAAAAACGGTAGCGTTAGTTCATCAGCGCATTGTCTCAGTAAACAGGGTGGAAGTTCGTCGATGCCATGACTTTTTTTATTTTTTAGTTTTTTTAGCATAGTATTAATTTCGGAAGGTTCGACTGGAGTGAGGAACATTGTATTTTCGGTATGTGGAAGCACTGGTATATTTTTCGACTCATCGTTTGCTCGTATAGGACTTCCCTCGCCAATAGATGCAAAAAAGTTGTTAAAAATGTTGGCTACTTCCTTTGGCTCTGAGGTTGTTTTATTATTACTTGTTTGCAATGTTATGTTGAATTTGTCTTTTTTTATTGTTTTATTGGTTCGCTCGTTTATAATGTTCCACATCGTTTTTACTTTGTTATTGGATTGTTTTATTTTTTTAATATATTGTAGCTTTTTTGCTGTTGTAACTGTTTTTTTTAATATTTTTTCATATATTTTATAGTGTTGTGATAGTATTGGGTTCTTAGTTTTTAGTGTCAGTATTTTTAATAATCTTTTATTTTTGCACGAAGTTTTGATACCTTTGGTTAGCCATTTCTTTTTTAAAGTCGTTCTTAATTTAATTTTACATAAGGGTATGTATTTGTTTAGGATAGAAGTTAGTGTATCGCTGAATGCTTTATAGTTATCATTTATATTTAGATCGCTTTTTATTATTTTGTTCCAGTCTAAGGCTTGTAATGCAGATTTAAACTTTAATATATTGATATCGTTAAATAACCTTTTTTTTACGTACCAAGTAGGTTGAGGTGGGGTTACATGTGGCATGGAGATTTGTATTGCTGTTCCACTATGATCTGAGAAACCGAATTCTTCTATGGATGTAGATATTTTATTTGCGTTAAAGTTTGTGAATATCAAATCTAAGCATGTAGATGTAGTTTGAGTGGTACGTGTGGGTTTCTTTATGTGTTGTGTAAATTTGTACTCTAACATTAAGTCTATGAATTGACTTGTTTTACTGTTGCTCTCTAAAACATTTATGTTAAAGTCTCCACCTATAATAATATCAAAATTGCTATATTTATTATTTATATAGTTTAAAATAATTTTTAATTGACTTAGAAATACATCTTCTTCTCTTTTATTCCAATAAATCGCTAGTAATAATATATTTTCCTTGGGTAATTCAACTGCACATAATTCTATTATATATTCTATGGACATAGCTGTAACATCTTTCCTCTCTCTGAAATCGATGTGGTCTTGGAGTAGGATGCAGACACCACCACCTCCTCGCGTCTTTCGGCAATATGATGCAGCTATTTTATATCCGCTAAATTGTATCATGGTTTGTTTTTCGCTCGATAACCAGGTTTCTGACAAGCATATTGCGTTATATATTGGGTTTTCTTCGATGAAATTTTCAAATATGTCTTGTTTATTGTAAATACTTTGTACATTTTGAAATAAAATGTTAAAATGTGGTCCCGTGACTTCGAAAGGATTTATTTTTCGTATTTACATCTCCTATTATTTCCTTGTGTTGGTCGTTGCAATTGCTTTGATTTTGGGTTGTTATTGTAGTATCGTTTGTATCATCAGTTCTATAATATTTTTGTTGGTATGTTTTATTTTTCATATTTATTATTTCTCCTTCTATATATAATTGGTTGTTCCGGATCACTGAATACAGGCCTTTCTTTCGTGCATTTAACATTTCTTCTCGCATAAGTTGCCTTTGTTTACGTGCATTTTCATCTAAAAACTCAGATATATATAGTCTTGTGCCTTGAAAATAGTAGCTATTTTTTATTAGGTACTTCGCCATTCTTTTGCTCAATATTTCTACGACCAGTGGTCGAGTATTGGTGGTGTACCTTCCTAGTCTATACATACTTTCTATATAGCCCCTTAGGTCTACATGTAAAATATCTTGGAATATGTCAATTACTCGGTCATGTAAATCAATTTCCGATTCTTTTAAGTACTCAGTAAATCCGTATAAAACTATCTTCTTTGAATTGCTTTCCGTGCACGTAATAGTTGGGGAAACACATAATGATTTTAATTCTGATATTTCTTTATTGAGTTTTTCATTTTCTTTTATTATGTTTTGTATTTTGGTGTTAACTATTTCCAATTCTAGTTTTCTTTGATCATTTTGCTTTGATAGGTAATTGGATTTTTGCTCAAGATCATCTGTGAGTTTGGCAATAGCTTTATTAATTTCTATTTGTATAGTGCTCCGTAGTTCAGAAATTATTGATTTGTTGTTTTCCTTCAGACGTGTTGTAATCATTTGACTTAAACTTTGTAGTGTGAGTTCAGGTTGTATGTTGGTATGTAATGTAGAGTTTTGTCCATCAGTTTGGATTGTATCTCCTAGTAAACTGAGTTCATTAGAAGTGGTTGAATCATTGCCGGGGTAAGTAGTTCTTTTTCTAAGTGTAACGTTACATAATTCATTGGGTGAAGCAACTTGCTCGTTGTAACTAGATATTTGTGGGCGTATTGGAGTGTTTGAGTTTCCTGTTTTTGGCATTTTGCAGCGGCAATCTTGGCATTTCCATGTTTTTTTAAGATCTGCAGTCATTACTGCCTTAAAATGGTCTCTGGAGACATTTGCACACTCCAAATCATATTTGTAATCACATAATATGCAGGTAAGATATTCGCTGGTTATGAGGTTTTGTGTACAACCTGCGCATTTTTGTGTCATTTTGTTCAATTTTGTTGCACGTGCTGCCATCTAACGGCCACTAATTTAGTTATCTGCTGTCAATCGATAACCGGAGCTAAATTGTCTACTAGATGATAGATGGCGTTGTTATAAGTATTGGTCAGGATGACAAGCAGCTTTTGATTTTTTAAATAGGTTTCAAATATACAAATTTAATCGCTATCTTACCTTACTCAGTAAGGTTTAATCCAAAATGTTGTTCCTGGTGACTATAAGGATCTTTGGGCTCCGCTTAGTGAGCGACCGCTAAAAAAATACGTTTTAAATTTTGTTCGTTTAAAACTTAGCGAACAGTAACTCAAGCGATGCGGAGCGTGTTACGGCGGAGGAGACGACACTGGCAGCGCTCGTGGAACTCTACGTGCTCGTGTCTGTCATAGATATTATAGGTGAGTTAGTAGCACAACTGTGACTTGCGGATGTACAGTAACTCAAGCGATTTGGAAAGCGTTGCGGTGGAGGAGACGACACTGGCAGCGCTCGTGGTGCTCTACGTGCTCGTGTTGCTCTACGTGCTCGTGTCTGTCATAAGTATTATAGGTGAATTAGTAGTACAGCTGTGACTTGCGGATGTACAGTAACTCAAGCGATTTGGAAAGCGTTGCGGTGGAGGAGACGACACTGGCAGCGCTCGTGGTGCTCTACGTTCTCATGTCTGTCATATGTATTGTCGATGAGTTAGTAGCACAGCTGTGACTTGCGGATGTACAGTAACTCAAGCGATGCGGAGCGAGTTGCGGCGAAGGAAACGACACTGGCAGCGCTCATGGAGCTCTACGTGCTCATGTCTGTCATAGGTATTATAGGTGAGTTCGAAGTACAGCCGTGACTTATAAATGTACAGTAAAATGAGCAATGCGGAGCGTGATGCGGTGGAGGAGATGACACTGGTAGCGCTCGTGGTGCTCTACGTGCTCGTGGCTGTCATAGGTATTATAGCTGATGTGGAAGTACAGCCGCGACTTGTTGATGTACAGCAATCATAGGCGTATTTTTGTTATAACGTAAAGTCTAACAGTTTTGAGTACTTACTGCGACCTACCCAAATGTCCTTTCTTTGGTATTATTCGTCATGTCGTTGAACTACTTAGTAGTCCTGAGTTGAGCTACACGAATACTTACAAATGCTTGCTCTGACTGGATCGGTCCACTCAAATCTGTGTGGTTCTTTTTCGAAAGACCAACTAACCTGCATGGTTCTCATATATTTATTACATGTTTGCTGTATGGATTTTAAAAGAGACTTAGACCCCTGAATTTGTTTCGATGTTTCTTGTCAGGGTAGTCAGCTAGGAAACACCGGCCTCATCTAGTTTAAATTGACGAAAAAAATAACATATAAACGAGATTCTTAAGGTTCCGTACCTCAAAAGGTAAAAACGGACCCTAATAGGATCACTTTGTTGTACGTCGGTCTGTCTGTCTGTCAAGACCCTTTATCTCGGAAACGCATGAAGGTATCGAGTTGAAATAAAAAATCAAACTTCTAAGTTAACAAAAAAAAAGATTCAATTCGGGAATTGAACCGTTTTCATAGGTAAGTTTGTACACAACCCTCAGTGCGCTCGCGCTCCGCCCAAGAGCGCGGGATGTCGTTAGATGACTCTCCACCGAAAAAAACAACCATTAAAAACCTGGTGTACACAAATTCAATTTTTTTTTCTTTAGTATTTGGTAGTTAATGTATCAAGTCAACCTTCTCAGCTTTCACTGAGGTCGTCAACACTATAATAAAATTCTTAGCTCTATGCCGAGATCGCGCCTGTTTCAATTATTCCACATATTGTCCAGTTGCGCACACACTTGACAGTGTGTAATATATGCCATAATAACAGACAATATATTATCATTCGAAATAACGTTCACATGAGGTGAATATGAAAGAACAAAAAAAAATATTAACTCGTAGTTATTTCTTCATACAACAATGTTATAAGTGAAGACAAAATACTATGTTAAGGTTGACTTATTTCAGTTTTAAGTTCGAAGGCCAAAGCTCGAAGGAATTCTATTTCAAGACTTTTCAAAATTATATTAAACGTTACTATAGAATTTGAATATTATACTAACTAAATACGTACCTTTTTGTTATTACCTTATGGTTTTATTTCTCCATCCACAGGCAATGTAAGCTTAATGGTAGCGCTGGCATCAGGCGGGGCGTCGCGACTGCGCACCCCACAGATGCTGAGCGCGTGCGCAGCTGACTTCCTAGTCTGTGCCGCCAGCGCGCCGCTAGCAGCCAGCCGAGCAGCCAGGGTGGACGAGCTGCCCTGCCATGTCACTTATTATATCGAGGTAATGTTGGTTTATGCCTGTGTTTTTACGTTTCCACAAATCATTTATCTTCAGTACGTATAGTCTTAATACCGTGGGATTGTTCGAAAGAGTTACCGTCCTGGACGGCAAGTGAAGGAATTCTCGCTCCACCCAGAGAGGCAGAAAAAATATATTATGATGATTCCTCACAAAGAAAAACGTAATAATTTAATTAGCGTTATAGCGTGACGAGTGAGTGGACGTAATGAAAGAGAAGAACGTGTTGCGCCGACCCCAAATAAAACGGGACAAGGGCAGGAAGATGATGATGTTTTAATTAATATCAAGTAATAGGGAACAAGAACCAAGGACACATATAGGCAAAAGTTGGCTCCCTAAAAATAAGTACTTGATGAACAATCCAATAGCTGCATGCCCAGTAATCCTGTCCGAATAATGTGAACTAAGAAAAATGTGTCTGCTCGTGCAGTTGTAAAAAATTTATGCAGAAACAAAAGTAGATTATAAAAAAAAGGTGCAGAAAAACCAAACGTGATTTGACCATTACGTGTTTGCTGTATGGATTCTAAAAGAGATTTTGACCCCTGAGTTTGCGTCGGTGTTTTCTTCTCGGGGTAGTCAGCTAGGAAAAACTGCCTTCATCTAGTTTAACTGAGGAAAAAGTTGACGGGTAAAAATGTTTTCAGGCTTCTGTACCTAAGTTGGCAAAAACGGAACCCTTATAGGATATCTTTATTGCCGGTCTGTCCTGACCTTTTTTCTCAGAAATGTGTGGAGGTTTCAAGTTTACTACCCTAAGCAGCAGTGAAAAGATCAAACTTCTAAGTCAACGCAAACTAAAGATAAGGTCAAAAAAATATTTTCGACGCCCTTTTCCAACAGTTAACTCTAAAAATTTGAATTGTTTTTTTTTTTTTAATAAAGTTGTTTTCTTTGTCCACAGTCATTCCCAGTAGCAGCCAGCACACTATCCTTGGTGGCAATCGCCGCAGACAGATGCGGTGCGGTGCGGCGCGGCGGGACATCTCTATGTGCACGTCCGCACTTAGCAATCATAGCGGTGTGGATAATAGCACTGTTACTTAGTAAGTTTCCATTTAATCCTCATTATCATTCTAGCCATAAGACTACTTGCCACAGACCTCCCCCAAGCTGCAGCACATCGACCGATCCTGTGCTGTTCACATCCAGAGAATTCTGATTATAGTATTTTGTACCAAGTTATATTTTTTCCATTAAGAAATTCCATAAATTAACCAACATCAGCGCGTACATACGCGCGTCCATTTAGTATAGTTAATAAATAAAATAAATTAGTAAAGTTTCTACACTCAAAACGGGCGGTCTTAAATATAATAAGCGCGTTCCATCTTCGACCGCATCGTCGCTTTACATCAGCACCCCTAGCCAAGATGATAATCTGCAATCGTTAACGCTAGTCGAAAACTAATCAAATGTATGGGAATGTAAAGTCACGTAGTCAGAACAAACGAATAGAAAATTCGTAGCCAAATTCACATCGTTCAAAATGATAAAATGAATTGTTATCGTTTCTACAATGTTCAACAACGCTACATCCTTTGTTAAACAAACGCTAGATCTGTAACTCGTCTTAAGTAGATAGATAATAATAACAAGTTCGCCAACTTAACACCTAAAGAAAAACTAAAAACCGTAACAACCATAAAAAAGCAATTTGACGGCGATGTGTATAAATTACAGCATCCAAAATGGCTTCCTAAAATCAGCGAAAGGGCTGTTGTAATCCTGCAGTAAACGTTTTTATTACAATGTTTTACTACCATTATTTGAAATTCATGAATGCGGGTCCTTAAATAGACAATCCTTTTACGTCTTTATCCGCTTCTTGTTCATTAGTCAAATGTATCTCCTTTTTGCATAATATTGTGTATCATGTTTAATTTTTTTTCAATAAACTTACTCAAAAACGCGATCTTATCTAAATGACTACTTTCAATATACTTTCTCATAAACCTGGTCTACCACTTTTAGGCACACAATTTATTGTTTTCCACACTAGTGTGGAAAAGTGGGCAAGGTCGCCCCACCACAATTTATTGTATTTATCGTATTGAACTTGGCGCTAAGCGAGCCATATGAGTGCTGGTCAACCCCATTTATTTATATGTTCGTAAGTGTATTGTAAGCCATTAGATACACATGGAAATTTGTAATGCAGCACTCGGCTCTAGAAATTCATGCAACTCTAAAAATTCATGGGTATTAGACCTATGAAGAATGAAGACCGGATTTGATAATTTTGTTTGTATCTCAGTTCTCTCGAATCTTTTGGTAATAATTTGTTTAATACATTAAGACCTTTTTTCTTAATATACTAATAGTATTTTCGTTCCCCCAGGTGCAGCAGCATTCACAACGACGTGCGTGTCATGTCCACCACTGGCCGCGGCGCACGCGCTCCTAACGTACTGCTTCCCTGTCATGGCCGTAGCCAAGTGCCACTGGGCGGTTCGCGTGAAGCTCACAGCGCTCTCCCTCACTGCAAGGGCAGCGCACGGCGAGCTGCCCCTCCCAGTGCCCCTCATGAGGAGACCCACGCACGTCATCATCGTCGCCGGCGTGGGACCACGAGAACGTCGCGACGCCGTCGACGTTGGTGACGTCAGAAGAAAGAAGCTCCAACCGAGCCTCCTCGGACCACAGCCTCAGACCTCGACGCTGAGATCCCGGCGGCGGCTCGGCAACGTCCTCATGGGCATTGCGGCGATATTCGCCGCATGCTGGTGTCCGCACGCTGCTATAGTGATTTCGAGCGCATTTGGTTTGCACGTGCCTGTTTTACTGGCACACTTCGCGCTGTTGCTCGGGTACGCGCACTCTGCGCTGAACGCGGTAGCGTACTGGGTGCTGAACCGTCATGCGCTGACGTCAGCGTGCGCGGCGTGGCGGCTGCCGCAGCTGCGGGTGCGCGAGGAGCGTCCGAGCTCCACCAACGAGGCGGCGCTGGGCGCCTTCCACCCGCGCCTCGCTCGCCCCGCGCCTTCGCCCCGCCCTCCCCCTTCAAGCTTCCTCTATTGATGTCCGTCTATCTTCTAAGCTCTGTCAATCTGTGATTCCTGTTTCTCAGTGCCTCGTATAGTGTAAGGCGCCCCGCCCCGGGACGCCGCTCGTTTCGTCGTTATAAACGTGGTTGTTTGAGATTTTATGGAGAATAATATCCGTGAAGCAATAAAGTGTATGAAACACTTATAGTCGTTTTATTGTGGACGTAAACGATTGTTGACGTGTTGTATCCCTGGTGGAATGGCTATAATTTATCCTTGGGACAGATCCCTAGTTTATGTGACGAGCAAGTTCTTATAGGCCGATAAATTGTTTAGATATTTTTTAGATTAGTTGACGGGTTCTGCGGGAACATTGCTTACAGAACAGATGGTCGATGGGGCCGAAAGGTTTTGGAGTAGCGACCACGTACCGGGAAGCGCAGCGTTGGAAGTCCTCCTACAATGTGGACCAATGACATGGTGAGGGTCGAAGGAATCTGATGGTTGCGAAACGCACATAACAGGTCATTATAGCGACACTTGGGGAAAGACTATTAGACTAGGAAAAATTGGAAGTCTTTCGGCTGAAATAATTATGATGATGAAACTATGAAACGTTATGAGGAACATAGGACTGTTGTACCAAACTTGAACGCAGAAATAGCCCTGATAAAGATCGACTATCAACAGTTCTACAAATTAGCAACACAATAACATTCTGAACGACACTTCAAGTACATTTAAACTCACCCCCATTGTAAAGTTCTAGCATCGTGCCCCATTCCCACAACATGGAACTGCGCCGCCGGGACATATTACTGAACTTAAATGTTGAAAGTGCCGCTAAAAGGGACCAATGTCAACCGTTCTGTGGGATGGGACCTTAAAATGTAAACAGTTAGAGGTTAGATGGGTACAAGAGGATAGCCGGTTAGTGGTTTGCGGGCCCGTATGCGACATAACAATGGACTTAAATTAAAAACAAACAAATATGTGATTGTTCCGTTTAATTGGGGTGATGTAGGCTTGCAAAAGCTAGCTTAATATCACACACTGTAATGTAGGTACTATAGAAAAAATGGTTGAGCTGAGTGGTGCTAATATTAGCGTCATGTTCGTGAACGGGCGCTGTCAGTTGAGACTGGTCATCTCTTAGCTGCCAGTTGCTATTTTAATATCTATATTTAGTTTTTATTTTTACTGTATTTACATTGTTCTCACGTGATAACGACAAGAAACATGTAATAGAGATATTTGTAATTACAAAACATGATTGAAAAGAGTGTCCATGGAGTTTCTTGCACATTCTTCTCCATAGAGAGCTTTGGAATTAGCATCATTTTTTTTTTCTGACTGACTGACTTCTTGACATTTCAAAAGTGCCTGTAAATGTTTTATTTGAAATAAATGCTTTTGAATCTTATAGGGTAAATAACAAGACTAATATATTAGATAAGATATAGAATAGATAATTCATTCTGGAATTAAGCTGTTTACATACTCGTAGGTAACTTTGTGCGGAAGCCGCAGTGTGCGAGTCCGACTTGCACTTGCCCAGTTTTTTTTATTATTACTATTGTAATATTAGTATTTATTAGTTTATAATATTAGCATTAGGTAGTTTATAATAATAATGCATTTTATTATTATAAACTACCTAATTTAAAATTATCTATCATTTATTTATTATGCACATCTACCTCAGTATGGTCTTTTTAACTCAAAGGTTAGTTGGTAGGGAATGCCTTGTTGTATAAATAAATAAATTATTATTACTTCTTGGCAAGCGTGCTTCATTGTCGACCACAACGTCGCTTTCCATCAGCCCCCCTAGCCAAGTTACAACCGTTTCGTTTCGAATTCCGTTCTCCAATTGGTAACGGCTCAGTGTCAGCAATTGTAGAAAACGATAAATTGGTAGCCTTGTTGAGCCGCTCGTTCTACAATGTCGTTCTACAATAACAAAGAATGTAGCGTTGAACATTGTAGAAACGATAACAATTCATTCTATCATATTGAACAATGTGAACTTGGCTACAAATTTTCTATTCGTTTGTTCTGACCACGACTTGACGTTGAGATGATGTCATTCATTTTTGTTGTTGATGTTTTTTTTTTGTTTTTCATACATTTGATTAGTTTTCGACTAGCGTTAACGATTGCAGATTACCAACTTGGCTAGGAGTGCAGGTGAGATAGTCGTCAAGTGCAAGTCTAAGAACAGTAAAACATAAAAAGAATAGCAGTATCTACTGTCCAGTCTAACATACACGAACCTGAGATTAGATTTACAAAGAACAGCGTTAAAGGAAGCGGACCTAACAACACTTACAACTGCAGTGTTTTGGTGCCACAGATAATATTAAAGTGTTCTGTTCTGACAGTACTAAATGTATGGCATTACGAAGTTTGGGCATCGCGTAGCCACAAGCCGGAAGAGTGTCTCCAAGAGCTTTTACTAGAACCGACCCTCAACAATCCAAACTCGACACTTCTATTAATTGGACTTTTGAAGTTCAAACCATGACTGGAGATCAAACATGAGTAGGTATAATATAAGAGACAGAATTACATTTTATCAAATTCAAAATTCAAATTAAATTATTTTATTTTAGATAAACATCCATTTTTTGTTATTAGTAGTATAAGTTAGCATAATGTTAATATTTAATTAAATTATAATAATAAACAACAATACCTTACTATACTATATTATACTATACTATACTATACTATACTATACTATACTATACTATACTATACTATACTATACTATACTATACTATACTATACTATACTATACTATACTATACTATACTATACTATACTATACTATACTATACTATACTATACTATACTATACTATACTATACTATACTATACTATACTATACTATACTATACTATACTATACTATACTATACTATACTATACTATACTATACTATACTATACTATACTATAACTTCCCTGAACATCTCCGACGCTCTACATCGCCACGGCAACCCCAAAAGCACATCAGTAACATCGACTGACAAAAATTTGTAGCCAAAATAACAACAATGGCACGAGTTGCTCTCCAAAGTTAAGCAACGCTTCCCAAGGTCAGGTCTATGGATGGGTGACCATCTTAACATAGGTACTGAGATTTCTCCGTATATATCTAGAAATGCACGTTAAGGTTGGTCCCGGAGTCTCATTTATATAATCTTTGACAGTTGTTAGATAGACAGAAACCAGGCAATTTTTAACCAGTCTAAGGGGTATCGTGTTATCCAGTTACTGGGTTATGGAGATAATTCGATAAGACTGGGAAAGGGCAACTCAACTGACTGGTCGATCAGATTGACTGACATAAAATAAAATTTAAAAAATAACATAAAGGGATTTTAATTACTAGCTTAAGCTTAAGAACAAGCCGATTATCATTTAAAACCAAAGTTCGCGAGCTAATTCGTAAAAAGTTGGCAGTAGTATCATCACGGCGTTAATGTTTTCCAATTTTATTTGGACCAATTGTTTTAGTGTACGTATGTAGTGTATTAACTTGAGTAGGTATTTATTGTATAATTGTATTATATTTATTCTATGGTTTATTAGTATATCTATTATATGGTCGATAAGTAAATCTATTCCTGTATTCGCCTTTTTCTCTCTCGTTTATTGAACCTACCACTACTTTTCTCTGCATCACCCAAAGGTTGACTGGTAGAAAATGCCTAAGGCATTAAGTCCGCCTGTGTACTTTTGTGTGCATAAAGCATTCAAAAAATAAATAAATAAGGAGCTTTAACGCTTATCTAAAATAGACCGAAGGCCCAGTAAAGGGCAGTATCATTATCTCTATAGTTTTCTGGATGCTATTATGGTTGTCGCGTACCGTGTGCATTATAGAGGCGCATCGTTTAGCTTTTTCAAGAAGACTAAACACAAATCCTACCCATCCGAAATATTCATCAGAAACTACATTATTCTTTGATTCCTACAGCAATTCAAAACTGCATATAGATTGGATTCTAGATTGTAGATTGAAAACGAACAACTATTGCTTTTGAAACTTTTACACGAACAAATTGGAATGGTCGTTCTTTGAGTCGGAGTGAATTCGATCCTCACTGCGAGACGATCCATTTGCATTTCGATCTCGAACAACTATATCGAGATTGCATCCTTTATATATTTGTGTAATTGAAAAATTAAGTTTCTTTCACTAAATTGATTTGCACATATCTGGGACGCAAGTTTATTGAATGGTACTTAACTTTGTGAGATTCTATGAGCGATAAGAAATATCGATATGCCAAAACATTTATTCGGTAGCGTATGTGATATACACTGCTGGCCATACTTTAAAAAAAAATTCTCACATATACACCACTAGTTTTTAATTAGTATAAATAATTAAAGGGCTTATTAGAAAAGGTCTTGTTATTATTTAAGTAAAGTCATTCATAAACAGCAAAGTTATTATCGTTTGTTTATATCCCAAAATGTCAATCAATTTATGTAAATATTGTACAGGCTATTGATTATGAATGAAAAACAATGGAAAAACACTGCGCGTAGTATTTTCTAGCGGCAATTGTTATGCATAATTGATTCAATTATGAATTTACCAATTATGACCAATTTTCGTGGACAATTTTGGGATTTCATTTTTTTTACTTTTAACTACATAAATATGATCAGTATAACGGGTACAGATAGACCCCATTTTTTATGTACTAATTTAAAAATAAGAGTTTTATATAACATAGAAAAAACATCGTGAGGAAACCAACATGACCTAGAACCAAAAATTCGAAGACATGTGACATACACCAACCCGCACTGGGCCCGCGTGGTGGATTACGGCCCATTCCCTCTCCTAGAGAGGAGGGCTGAGTCCCAACAGTGGGAACATTATAAGGCCGACTATGCTATACCTTAAAAACAAAATATAAGTAGAATAATGCACATTTTTATACACCCCAATTAAAAAATTAAGTTACAATCATAATTATTTATTATTATTATTTCCCTAAAATATTATAATATTTCATTTCCATTAACATTTTTGATATTTTTGATTGATTTGTTAATTCAATAATATTAACATTCGCTTATAACAAATTATTATAAATACTAATTACGTACTTATAATAATTTGGAGTTAGTGATAGCATGACGAATGACAAGACAGAATGGAAGAAAAAAACATGTTGCGCCGACCCCAAATAACACGAGACAAGGACAGGAAGATGATGATGACTAATTACGTACTTAGTCTAAAGCCCTTTTTGGTGTGAGAAATCGTCAATAACCCCACTCTGTGTAAAGCGAGAGGGAATATTAGACTTACAGGGCTGCACTAACTATTTGGAACAATGTCGCAGCCCTGGCAGACATCGACTCGGGTCTAGTCCTTGTCGGACGATGAGTTCATTGTTCGCTGTCCGCATTCCCGCACTTACGGCGGCCAAGAATCGCTCTACGACTCTCGAAGTGATTGACGAAAAGAGAATCGATACGTAACAGTTGTAACTTGGCTAGGGGGGTTGATCTTACGTGATTAACACGCTATTACACATCTTTCTCTAGATATTTTGTAAACATTGATATCATGTGTATATTATGTAGGTTCCTATTAAAAAATTAAAACATAATTTTCAAATTCCAGTAGACAGTTGAAATTTGTTATTTTGTGTGAACTTTGGCCCTTCATAATGTATTCATAAATTAAAAAGCAAAATGTAAAAATAATTGATTTATAGAAACCTTGAAAATTTAATGGAAATTCGAGACAAAACAAACTAAGGATTTAAAAAAAACACGTATTTTTTTGAATTTTTTTTGTGAAATATTTGATTGAGTAAAGGTATTTTCGAATACTAACAAAGCGGTCCTACCTCTCTTTTTTGCGTTGACTCTTTCTCAAACATTGCGTTCGATGAAACAACAAGTTATTAAACCATGCTTACGTTCGTAATACGTTCGTAATAGATGAATCGGAAAGAGCCCTCTTAAGCACAATTTTCGCAGTGATAACAACTTTGATGTTTACCATAAAACTTAATTTTGCTTAATAAGCTTATCCTTATTAAGATGAGTACATAACACTGAAATAATATCCTCATTAAAGATGAGCATTTTCGTCGTTTAAACATACTTCATGTTTAACCAGAATATGAAGATCTCTAAGATGAAACAATTGCCATATTATGTTCATATGAGCATGGGTCAACTAAAATGGATATTATTTAAATACCAAAACATAAAAGGCTTTTCTAAAAAAAAACATAGAGGTCATGTGTAAATAGTTTGTTAATTAATTCGTTTTAACGACAATGTTTATTTAATATTTAATATCAAGTAAATACCTTTTATACAGTTTGATTTGACTGGCCTATTGGTCTAGTGGTTAGTGACCCTGGCTGCTGTGACGGTGGTCATGGGTTCGATTCCCACCCAGGGCAAATGTTTGTGTGATGAACAACGATCATTTTTCTCTGTCTGGGTGTAATTTTATCTATAATATTCATGTATTTAGAAACATATAAGTATGTTTATTAGCTGTTTATTACTCATAACACACGCTCTGCTTAGAGCTTTGAGAATGAACGTATGTCTGAAATAAAGATATATTATTATTATTATTAACAGTTTTAAGTCCGTATACATCATCAATATTACATACCGCTTGAGACACGTTGTTTCCACGGTAGAACTCATATTACAAAATAATGCGAGTTTTCTTAGATTTCATACAAAAATGGTTATAAATACAGCGATATTAATGAAAATACAAACCACAAAGAAACCAATAAATACCTAATTTCGAAAAAAGAATAACGTAACTTTAATATAAAGTTTATTTGAACTTATAATTCCAAGTCAATCCAAAGATATAACGCTTCAAAGCAACCCGTTTTAAAAAACGGCAATTTTATACATAGTTACAGACCTAATATTGAGCTCAAAATTAACAATTAACACCCAAATTACGTTTTGGAAGGTGGGCCCAGATTTCATAGAAACCCTGGCATCAGTCTTTCATCTAATTCCGTTCAGCGGTTGGAGTGTGAAAGAATAACAAACATATCTACATAAGTACGTACATTAATTGTAATTCGAAGACATGTTGTGATATCCACTAACTGGGCCCGCGTGGTGGATTACGGCCCATTTCTTCTCCTAGAGAGTAGGCCTGAGTCCCAACAGTGGGAACATTATAAGGCTGACTATGCTATGCTACGTACAACCTTTTTATATGTGATGCAAGTGAACGTGAACACAAGAATTCCAGTGTTAAAAAATTACTCATCATCATTTCAGCCGAAAGATGTCCACTGGACTACTGAATATTAGCCTCCCCCAAGTGTCGACACAACGAGCGGTCCTTTTTTTAAGGTGGAAAATCATCCAATCTCTCGCTCTAGGTAGAGCGGGAGGGCGTGTCAAACTTTTACTGAATAAAACCACACCTGTGTCCTACAGCTGCCCTTTGCGTTCTAGGACTACAGGAAATGGAAATTTTCAGAAAATCCCCGCAGTTCTAGCGGGCATCGGCCCTGCTGGGCACCTACGGTTTGCTGACATCTCTTTGAGGAGCTCGTAGATCTCACTTACCGGACTGCTGGACGGCGAGCTACCCTTTGCTCGACGTCCGCAAGTCCGCGTGGTCTGCGGCCCGCTGGTAGTCGGGGTCGTGGTTTCGGTGGCTGGGGCGTGAGGATGTTCTTTCTCACACGCGTGCGTCCTCCTCCTTCGCTAGCATTACTGCTTCGCAGAAGGAGGCGACCGTCTGCCATTCCTCCTCATTCCAGACCATAGCCTGAACCAGAGCCCACAATGTGTGGTCCTGTGCATTTCAAATCCATCGGATTCCCGTAAAATAATACATCTATCAAATTAATTAATTAATAATGGCACACAAGATGCTCGCCCCACCTGGGCAGAGCACCGCCGTGTACTCGTAGAGGCGATTGGCGGCAGCGATCTCTCGCACCGGGCCTAGGTACAGCCCATGGTCCGGAGCGAGGAGGAGTGGCAGACGGTCGCCTCCTTCTGCGAAGCAGTAATGCTAGCAAAGGAGGCAGCTGCATGATCGAGAGAACGGCCCTCACGCCCCAGCCGCCGGGATCCCGATCCCGATTTCCAGCCACCGTAGGCACTGCCTTGCGGACGGTGAGCAATGGATAGCGTGCCGTCCAACCGTCCGGTAACCGTCCAGACCGAGTCCAAGTTGTCGACGGCGCGTAGTGTTCCACGCGCGCCTCAAGCCCACTGGGGCCATGGGTGATGCGAAAGAGGACCCCGGGGCCCCGGAGCGAAGGCAAAGAAGGAAGAGGAGTGGGTTTTTGGTGAGTAAAAGTCTGACACTATCTCCCGATCCGCCCAAGAGCGGGGGATGTCATTGGATGATGATTTTCTCAACGAAAAAAAA
Organism: Mythimna pallens; assembly: GCA_961205895.1. Lineage (NCBI taxonomy): Eukaryota > Metazoa > Arthropoda > Insecta > Lepidoptera > Noctuidae > Mythimna > Mythimna pallens. The sequence goes on from OY540825.1 coordinate 3,779,467, forward strand.
CACAAGATGCACAAATATTGCTATAACATCAATATGAACTTGCAAACATGACCAATGTGTACCAATCTCGCACCATGTTTCCCTACTAGGCTCAAAATAACTCTGTCATGTATGAATTGAAGTTAGCAAATATCATCAACGTACCATTGTCTGACGTCATAATGTTATTGCCGAAAAATTTCCAGCGCTATTAATACGAAGGACGACGTGGAAAGAAATGGAATCTCAAAATCTACTAACTTTCTTTTATCTTGCAATGTTTGTATGTTTGGTAACGGCCCCGATTTACGAGTTGTAGGTAGCCGGTTAAACCCAGCCAGGCGCATTACTTTGTGTAATTTATTTCATCACCACTGCTCTCAAAACGGTGAAGGAAAACATCATGAGGAAACAGGCGTGTCATAGAACCAAAAATTCGACGCCATGTCATATCCACCAACCTGCACTGGGCCCGCGTGGTGAATTATGGCCCATTCCCTCTCCTAGAGAGGAGGCCTGAGTCCCAACAGTGGGAACATTATAAGGCCGACTATGCTATGCTATGCTATGATTGCAAATAAATTTTAAAACAGTCATCCCAAACCAATTGAGCTGATATTTTGCATAGTTCAGTCCGCTCTTAGGCGGACCAGGAGGTCGCATCGGTGTTCCTTCATTTGTCCTTTACGTTCTAGGACCACGGACAACCTTTTCAGAAGTCAACCCATGGCCCTAGTTAAGTAGGCATCGGCCCCTATGGTTTTGCTGACATCTCTTTGAGGCGCGCGTGAAATACTACGTCCTGTCGATGACTCCGGTTTGGTCTGGACGGTTATCGAACGGCGAGCTACCCATTACTCGTCAACCGCTAGCCCGCGCCTACGGTGGCTGGTAGTCAGGGTCAGGATCGATCCAATCAAGCGGAGCCTTCACCTCCACCGTATGTTTCACCGTGTTCTCCGTATAATGGGTCCGGGCGTCTCTTCCGCTTGAATCCGGTGAAGGAACCTTCCGAATTTACCTCCTGCATTATGCGGAGGGTGAGGACATCGTGACGTCTCTCCAGTCAACTCAAACGCATGCTTGGCTTATTTAGGCACGCCAAGCATGCTTAGTTATAGTGCAATAATTCTAAATCCAATATAAAAAAATATAAAAAATCCAATATGGCGAACTAGTTATTTTTTATGTACTATGACGATCAAGGGGTTTTTTAAAACACAAAAAAGGCTAAGGCACATTCAATTCAATAGAGGAGAATTTTTTTTAAAGGCTTGGTAGCGCGTGGAACACTAAGCACCGTCGATGATCCCGTCGAAGCTCGGCTACCCATTGCTTGTCATTCACAAGCCCGATGGACACCAGTACTACTTTCTTAGTTAGATCTGACACAATTATTTTGGTTCAGTAGAATAGAATTTTGTCTTTGACATGATTAAGCTCTGCCAGCGACATCGTCGAAAATAGAAAATTATCTCATTCAATTTGAAGTGTTATATGTCTCATTTCCATTTATTATTCAGTAAGCATTAGTATTCATTCTAAAGCTCGAAGTAGTTGGAATTTATCGTTCCCCAGCGGTTCAAAACCCTACGAAAGCAACAAACCGTAAATAATACCATATTCACTATTCAGTTACCAGCCTAGCTTGATAAAAGGACTTAAGGAGCTTTTTTTTTTAGTTGGGAAATCATCCAATGACATCTGACAAGGGCGTGTCAGACTTTTACTGACTAAAACCCAACGTGTTCATTTTCACTTAACCCATGGCCCCAGTAGGCTTCGACCCTGCTGGGCCCCTACGATTTGCTGACATCTCCTTGAGGCGCGCGTGGAACACTACGCGCCGTCGACAACTTGGGCTCGGTCCGGTCCGATCGCTCCCACGAGGACACGGCGGTGATCTGCCCAAGCGGGGTATACTTCTACCGAGTAGACTACTGCTAATATGAAGCATTTTAGCGAGTTACTAAAAATATACATTATTTTCTTTACTAGGTACTTAATTTATGTTTTGCATTATGTTTTGAACAAGCTATATCTCTAGTATTTATTTTGAAGAATAACATACTTACTTTTGCGCATTATAAATCTCGCGATTAGTTCCTTTAGTCCTCTTAACAAACCATGCCGTTCTGAATGATTTCAGCCAATGTTGTCAAACTGGTTGGCTAAAGCTTAGACCATTTATACAATAATGTGACCATTTGACGAAAAAACTTTAGGGAACATCAACACAGACAAGTTACGTATGAAGATAGGCTAGCCCTCGAAGGCGAAAGGAACAAAGCCCTTTTTTTCTCCTTCAAGTTAAATTTCTATCTGCAGAGTTGGCTTAACTTGCTTACGATCGCCGTCAGAACATTACCGGCTGAACGCAAATCTTTCAATTGTTTACTAATTCTGTCTAAATTAATTACTATTTCTTTTGTAACGCAAAATCTCTGTCTGAAAAAAAAAATACCTGCTTAATATAATTCCAACAATAAAATACATTAGCATTTCGTATTAAAATATTAATTGTTTGTATCAGAATCCAATTAATTGGTCTCTCAAAATTTAATTGAATCACGGACAATGTGACATCTGCAAACGAACCTTAATTTATTTACATTATTATCAATTATTAAATCAGGCACGCGTTCCACGTATTGAGTAATTGAAACAAAACATAAAAAGAAAAAGATAATACATTGGAGTAATTTGACTGGCCAGGCCCGGCGCGGGAGGTCGTTGCCGCCGATTGCCCCCACGAGGACACGGCGGTGCTCCACCCAAGCGGGCCACACATCCACCGTATGCTCCACAGTGTCCTCCAGCCGGTCCATATAATGGTGACACCCGAGCGTTTCTTCCGCATGAATCCAGTGCAGGAACCCCTAAACCTATCAAGTCCAGTGAGAACCTACGTCATGCGGAAGGTGAGGACGCCGTAACCTCTTTCCAACCACACCTCAAAGAGGCGACTTACCGCCATAATTATGGCGTACACATTTTCTGTATCTGGGTGTTTACATATATGTATGAATTTAGAAATATGTACTACTATGTTGAATAGAAATATATACTACTAATATGTTTACCAATTGTCTAGTACTCATAGCACAACTTTTGCTTAGTTTGGGACTAAATGAACGTTAAAAAAATATGTTGGCGCAGGATGCTGATCACCATCAAAGTTCTTTCCAGGGACTCTGTTTTGTGAGCGATGACTGGGTAACGAGCAATGAACAAACTATTCCAGATCACACAACTGATTTATTATGATGCAAGCTTTACGTATTCACTTCACACAGCAAGCCGTGAGACAGTCGCCGAGACTAGACGTTGTTCACACTGCTGCCGATAGAGGAAACAGAGCCCCGGACCTCTGCGGTCTATCTACTCGGTTCTTGCAAACGTCAACGCAGATTCTGTCAAAGTGATATGTGTCACTTTTCACTTAGCTCGTTCATTCGTTCACCAACACATATATAAATATGTATTGAAATCTTCATCAACATAATCAGAATACCACAGTTCACTTTATTAATTTTTTCATAAGCTGTGATGTCATCAAATAACTTCTTCCACTCGGGGTGGCGTAAGAGGGAGTGTCAGAGTTTTAATTACTAAAACCAACCTATGTTTCTTCAGATGCTTTTCGCTTTCCAGCGTTAAAGTCACTCTTTCAAACAATCCTAAGGGCAGGCATCGGTTCTGACGGGTCTTGGAGGAGCGCGTGTAACACAAAGCGCTCTGTAGAGTTGTAGACTCGGGCCTGAAGTCTTACCATTTATTTATTAATTATTTATTCAACCAGAACGTAAAACACATTAAAGAAAATATAACATAGATAATATAACTAAACCTCCCACTCAGTCTTCTCGCAAATCACCAGACAGTCAGTATCTCCTTTCATTCATCAGCGAACAGATCTAGTCTAGGACTGGATTCAAGGAAAGCGTTGAGTGCGATTAACATTTGCGGATTAAGTGTTGATACGTCGTGCAACCGTACGGCAACGTGGTACTACAAATAATTTACTACAATTTAAATTTTCTGCCCGATACCAGCTTGATGCACTTGAGGCAATTGAGAGGCGAGCCAGGAGGATCATAGGTAATGATGCTCTCGTTGAGTCGAGGCTTCAAAGTCTTGAGCATCGACGCCGAGTTGCTAGCCTGTCGGTTTTCTACCGTGGCATTTTGGGGAGTGTGCGTTGGAATTGCATAGCCTAATTCCGCCTAGCCCGTTCCATCATCGGACCGCCAGGCGTACGGCGATGCGCCACCGGTACATGGTGGACATCCCACCTATACGAACAAAACGTTTTGGGAACAAAATAATTGTGCGTACAGCTAAGGAGTGGAATTCCTTGCCGGAATCTGTGTTTTCTGATGGCTACAGCCCGGGAATCTTTAAGTCAAGTAAATAGGCTACTTCTAGGTAAGCATGCTCCATCGTCGACCGCATCGTTGCTTTCCATCAGGTCAGATAGTGGTCAAGCGCAAACCTATCAAGAATAAAAAAAAATATGACGTGTTAAAATGTCACTCCTGCGAGCGAAGAAGAGGAATGGAACTATACACCCTCGATAGGTCTATCCCTTTAACATTTCAGTTGAGGTCGTAAAATGGATCGCGCTAAGAGCTCGTAGTAGCTCTGCTGGACCGTATCGGACGCCGAGTGACCCACTTTCCAGCACATCGATCACTCGCTTTACCTACCACTATCCTGAAGATATGTCTCGTTTCTTTTTTCCGTGAGGTCGTGAAATATTATTTTCTTCTAAAACTGACACTCTGCATCATTATTTTCCCATTCCAGCAATTTTACAACAAAATAAGAATGACGATTTTTTAAAAACTTTATGTACAAGCAAAACTTTGTACAAAGGCGGACTAGCGTTAGTTTTCTGGCGTTAACGTAGAAGAAAGTGTAACTACGCCGTGCAGAAAACAAACACATTTTTATAAGACAGCTTTTGTGCACATTTTTCTGTTGAGAAAAAAAAACTTTTTTTAGGGTTCCGCACCTCAAAAGAAAAAACGGACCCCTTATAGGATCATTTTGTTGTCCGTTTGTCTGTCTGTCTGTCAAGACCATCTCGAGAACGCACAGAGGTATCGAGTTGAAATTAAAACCATATACTCAAGACTAAGGTCCCTTGAAGCCGTGAAAAAATCAAACTTCTAAGTTAACGACAAAAAAAAGATACGGCTGTTTATGTCGCAAAAAACATATATTTCGACACTCAAGGGAATCAAAATTCAATAGACCAAATTTCAGGATTCTAGGTCAACGGGTAATACCCCGTTGCCCTAGAATCCTGAAATTTGCCATAAAGCAAGGTCTCACAGCACAAGTATAGGAAAAAATCTGATCTATAAATCTTTCTGCAGGCTATGCAAATATTATTTCCGTGTGGGAATCAAACCCGCGACACACAGCGCGATAGCAACAACTGCGCTTATTGTACCCTCTTCATTCATTTTCCGTTTTTAGGATTTCGGATCAAAATAAACCTCTATATTTAATACTCGTTTTGGAATAATTAGAATACGTGAGAAGACAAGCAATTTTGGTAGTTCTAAAAAATCACCTAAATATTCCACTATTGGATATTGTACTCTCGTCCCTGAGCCAAGCGTCGGCGTCTAAGGAAAAGCACATTGACCGACCGCGCTACGCGGCGCCGTACTGTGCCATAAGGAATTTCGTAGCATGTAGGTTCATCTTCGTAGAACTCATATCTACGCTGTAGTCGGGTAGGTATGTGTTTGTAACACGCATACAGAACCATAGCCATGACAGATGATGATGAGGCTGCGGGATTATTTAAAAGAGTTAGTGTGGCCCTGGAATGCAAAGGGTAAGTGAAGGAAATGGGTGGGTTTTAGTCTGACTCTCCCTCTCACTCCACCCTGAGCACACATGGCTAACATTTGTTTATTTGTTTATTCTCACATCGGAACGCCTTGCAGCAATTACACCAATGGAGGTCAATTAGTTCAGAAGCGGCTACTTTCTAATATCATGTGCGCGGTGGAGTGGTAGTTATCAAAGGAGTGGCGCCGCGTGGTGGTGGGTCACGTAAGCTGGTTTACGCAGCAACAGGTCAGAGCTCCTCCAGGATTCCACATGTACCAAATCCATATCGAAGACATTTTTAAATTTGAAAGACGTCCACTGTTGGACGTAGGCCTCCCCCAAATGTCGCTACAATGATCGGTCCTGTGCGTCTCGCATCCATCGGATTCCAGCGACCCTGGCCAGGTCAACGGTCCACCTTGTGGGAGGCCTTACAACGCTACGTCTTTCGGTACGCAGCACCAGCTACTTAAAGGCATGCAACTCGACATACATTTTCACTATTTTTCATACAACCGCTCTTACGCGATTATGAGGTTATTTCACATTTTTCATTAAATATTTTGGAAACACAGTATCTTGTGGATATTACCTAGGCTTCTATTAAAATCAATTTATAAATTTGTGTAAAACTAATCCAGTAAAGGCCTCTGTAAATCTGCTATTTTGCATTAACTTTGACACTAGATAATTTACTCAAAAATTAAAAAGTCAAAAAAGTATAACAATAGAAGCCTTGCAAATGTAATCAAGATTCTGAATGACGACAATTTTTTTCCAAAATTTTTATGGGTTTAAAAAAACACGTATTTCCTGGAACAAGTTTTGTTAAAATATTCGAGTAAATCACGCAATTAAGTTTTCAGGTGTTATCTCTCTTTTTTCGCGTTGCCTTTTCATCAAACATCGCGTTGGATTGCGTTAGATGAAGTAACAAGCTTTTAAACCATGCTCGATATTGACGATAAGCGAGTGAAATAGGCCTCGTAAGAATAAATATCAACCGCATCACTAACTAATTTAGTAACTTGCAAAAAATCTAATCAACCATACGAAATCTACGTCACAGAAGTACGCATAGTAATATAAAACTCGTCATTTACGCCAATATCATTAGCCTGAATACCAGAAAGGAACATAATACGAGGGATGTTCTGAATATGAAATTTCGGATCCGGATAGGAATATACCGGTTTAGGATAATTAAAAAAAATCTTGCAAACTAAATTAGCTTACATGTACTAAGTGTTAGTACTTCGATTCGTGCTCCGCACTTAGAATAGAATAAAATAGAAATGCTTTTATTCGGGACAGACACAGCACAACGGTTATAACCACAAAGTAAAAAAGTGTAGACTCATCTTAACGCGCTTGTAAAGTAATATCTATCTGTATGTTAGTCTGTCTCAATTTTAATTTTATAGTACCTTAACTATTAGATTAAATCTTAAACTATAAAATAAAAAAATATATATTTTATTTATATATATTTTTGTGACTTTGTTTTTTTAATAATATGTACTTTTTTATGCGCCTATGTCTCTTCAACAACAGTTCGCCTTTGTACCTTTAGTTGCATGAAGGTTTATTTAATTAAAGTATTATGTATCTGCAAAACCCCTCTACAGGAAAAGGCCTCTTAACTCAACAATGAGCTTTCTACCAGAAAACCTTTGAGTTACACAGAGAAAACACATTTGAGTTTAGGATCCAGAGCACAATATAAACCTTACATAACTAAATCTAATATATAATTATTATTAGTCTAATTTATAATTATAATATATATACTAATATTATGTCAGTAATGAAAGGAAGTGATCTTTAAGTTTCTTCTTGAAGACATCCAGAGAAGGGCTGACGCGAAGGGAGTGTGGCAGAGAGTTCCAGAGACGCACTGCAGTTACAGAAAATCTTTATTTTTCTTACTTTTTTCTTTCTTTGGATATCCGATATTTTCGGTTACGGTTACTCTATAACATCCCTATATAATACATACATGATGCCGAATTCCGCAATAAGGGCCGAGTCACTGAACTTCGTCCTTCGACAAGCAAGCCTTCGACAAACGGTATCGTTCGATAAGTTCTCGAATGACGTGGTAAGCGGTAATGGTAACCGTATGACCTACTTGTGAACAAAGACATTCATTCAAATTATTTGGAAGATACTGTGGGTTGTCGATGGAATCTCGTTTGATCTTATAAAGAGAATTTTTGACGGGATTTCTTTCAAGTAAAGTTTGGTGTCTGTTTTAATTATTCGCAAATTGATTTCTAGTTGATATTGTGATGTAAAATTGGTGTAGTTTTGTAGCTGTGTGTTGTGCAACTGGACAAGTTGCCACAATATTGTTTTCTTTTATTTTTTATTTAAAATTAAGTATTTTATAGATTAAGTAGTAACTTTTTATTTTATTTTTGTTTGTCTTGTGCGAGTCTAAAATTTCTTTCTCTTTCTTTCTTTCTTTTTAAAGAGTAAATAGCTTTATCATATATATAAATATACATATTTCATCGAATTCTACAAATATCCTCCTCAAGCGATCTGAGAGAAATCTTGTTACCTTAGTAGTTCCCTTTAGTCTGTGTTCAAAATACCCGCTAATCTCACTCACGAGGGTCTTCACTTCACCTGGCCCTACTTAGAAAGTGATTTCTAGGTCAAGTCCTTGATTCACGAAGGAAATCAAAGTACTTATGTGTGTTAACACGGACATCGTGTGGAGTCAGGAGAAAGTCAATGGCCCAATATTGGTATCGATTAGAAATAAAATAGGAAGTACATTTATTAGATTGTTCATTAAATAATAATAATAAATGTATTTATTGGAACATAACAATTTTTACTATATATAGTGCTCGTTAACAGCTACATTAGTTTAAAATAAAACTGTGTCGCAGCCATTAGCGCCCACCTCCTAGAAGATAGACTTCAGCGTTCTAGCTTAATTTATGGAAGTTATATACAAAAAAAGAAAAGACAACAAACAATGAAAATATCTTAAAAGTTAAACAACCATTATGACAACAAAACAACATAAGAATAGTAAAATTCCAGTTGTTCTACCATTGTATGTGGTATGGATAAGAGTGTGTTTGTAAATGTGTGTGTTGTCTGATTGTGAATAATTATGGAAGGTATAAGGAATCCTGGAAAAATATATTTAAAACTAGCTGTCCCGGCGAACTTTGATCCGCCAATAGTAAGGATAACGCCATCTAATGGCAGCATAAATAACCATTTTATAATGACATTTTAATTAGAGATGGCGTTGTATTCGATTATTTTTTTTCGTAAGTTTTTCCATATTTTCTGACCGTTTAAACCTTCCCTGGACTATCACGAATATTTCAAGACCAAAATTAGCCAAATCGGTCCTGCCGTTCTCGAGTTTTAGCGAGACTAACGAACAGCTATTTATTTATATATATATAGATTAAAGGTAGGTTTCTTTTGTTTTTTAGATTTTAGATTTTTATTAGGTTCTCCAACTTATCATAGGTTAAGGTATGGAGCCATTTATCTGTGGTTGTGCTACATGATATCTGACAATTGCTTGCACTGTCTGGATAACTCCAAACTAGATGCAAGTAGGTGTGGGTCCTTCCCCACATTGTACATAATAAGTATAATTATGCACATAATAGAAAAGATAATAGTGTTTGTCAACCATCGAATCCTCTCGGCTCGACTCGGCTGGGCAGCGTTCGGGAAGCTGCGCGGTATCTTCTCGTTCAATATTCCAGCATCTCAAGACCAATGCGGTTCCGAAACGTGGTCGCTCAGAATGGGCTTCATCAGATGGCTAAAAGTCACCCAAAGGGCAATGGAAAGGGCTATGCTCAGATTTTCCTTGCGTGATCAAATCAGAAATGAAGATATCTGCAGGAGAACCATATATGGTTTTTTTTTAGATGGGAAAATCATCTTATGACAAATCCCGCTCTTGGGCGGGGCGGGAGACAGTGTCAGACTTTTACTGACTAAAAACCTACTCCTGTTCCTTCGTTGCCTTCGTCCCAGGGTCCGGGTTTCGTTTTCACACTACCCATGGCCCCAGTAGGCTTCGACCCTGCTGGGCCCCTACGATTTACTGACATCTCCCTGAGGCGCGCGTGGAACAATACGCGCCATCGACGACTTGGGCTTGGTCCGGACGATTACCGGACGGTCGGACGTTTGGCCACCCATTGCCCGCCGTCCGCAAGCCCGCGCCTACGGTGGCCGGAAATCGGGATCGGAATCCCGTCGGCGGTTGGGGCGTGAGGACCGTTGCCGTTGCCTCAGCGATCGGCCGCCTCCTTTGCTAGCATTACTGCTTCGCAGAAGGAGGCGACTGCCTGCCACTCCTCCTCGCTCCGGACCATAGCCTGTACCAAGGCCCGGCGCGAGAGATCGCCGCCGCCGATCGCCCCCACGAGGACATGGCGTTGCTCTTCTCAATCGGGACACACCTCCACCATGTGCTCCACCATGCCCTCCGGGCGGTCCACACAGTGACGACACCCGGGCGTCGCTTCCGCACGAATTCGGTGCAGGAACTTGCCGAACTTCCCGTGTTCGATGAGAACCTGCGTCATGCGGAAGGTGAGGACGCCGTGAGGTCTTTCCAACCACGCCTCAAAGAGGGGACTTACCGCCATATTTGTGACATGCCCAAACCATATATGGTTGCCAATATAGCACGAAAATCGCCAAAATTTAGCGGCAATGGACAGGGCACATTGCTTGCAGAACAGATGGCCGTTGGGGCCGAAAGGTTCTGGAGTGGCGACCACGTACTGGAAGACGCAGTGTTGGAAGGCCCCCTACAAGGTAGACCAATGACCTGGTGAAGGTTGGGAGAATTCGATGGATGCGAGACGCACATAGGACCATTCATTGTGGCGACATTTGAGGGAGACCTATGTCCAGCAGTGGACGTCTCTCGGCTGAAATGATGATGATGATGATGAATAGAAAAGATATTGTTACTGCCATGAGGCTTCGAATTGGTCACATCCCATCGAGGAAGTTTACGTTCCTTATGGGTATCACATCTTCACCTAATTGCCAAAAATATGGATTAATCGAGGACGTACATCATATTTTGGTGGAGTGTGAACGGGCCGAACGCCTCAGGAGAAATCTGTTTAGCACTCTAAATATGTTTGAAATTGATATTTACAACAGTGCCTACGTCAGACGAGGCAAGAGTACTATTTAAAATATATTACAATCATTTAAAGTAACTTAAAATTCAAAATTTGGCTATGATGGAGCAAAATAGTCAATATTGTGACAAAGCTCCTTAATAAAGATTAAAAAAAGTATGAAAAATAGCTTTGAAAAGTTCCCACTGCTTGAAGAAATTTGCGCGCACTAACTACAATTTTCTCTCTGCTCAACTCACCCATCCCTCCTTCTTATCTTATATCACACTTTCAATACCTACGTTCTTCCCATACTAGAATCTGCGTTCTTCTAACAATGTTCTACTGCTTTGTCCTTCTCATACTTCTGATTTTGTTCATTCTACCTTACATATACAGTCCATACTTCTGTGGAATGCGCTTCCTCTTGACATCAAGACTCCATCAGTCAGTATGCAATTAAGCGGAAGTTGCGGCTTTATTTTCTACACAAATAGCGGAGTAGTCTAAAAATCCTTCCATTTTTCTTATATAAATAATATATATACATACTAGGTTTAGATATAATATAATTTACATATGTTTATTTTATATATATATATATATATACATTTGCTCCCTTGTTTTCTTACTAGTATTTTCTTTTGTTTTATGCACCTGCCATATTTTCTCTTCACTACCCTTAGTTGACTGGCAGAGAATACCTAAGGCATTAAGTTCGCCTTTGTACCATGCATGCATGAAGTTTTAATAAATAAATAAATGCGAGAACCTTGATGGACACGTCAAGTGTATCGCTTGCTCTAAAATCATATATATTTTACCTACTTACCCTTACTCTATGAAATTTTGTCGATGTTGTAGTTAAGAGCGTCCTTTTCGAGGTACAGTTTCATACAACCGCTCTTACGTGATTATAATGTAATTATACATCTTTCTCTAGATATTTTGGATACACAGTTATCTTGTGGATATTATCTGGGCTTCTATAGAAATCAAAACATAACTTTAGCCCTCCACAATGTACTCATATATAAAAATATATAAAAGTAAATCAATAGAAGCCTTGAACATTTAATCGAGATTCTGAAAAACTTGTTTAAAAAAAAACACGTATTTCTTGAAACAAGTTTTGTAAAATATTCGAGTAAATCACGGAATTACCGAATGCCGACAGAGTTTTCAGGCGTTATCTCTGTTTTTTTTTGCATTCCCTCTTCATCAAACATCGCGTTGGATTGCGTTGCGTTAGATGAAGCAACAAGCTTTTAAACCATGCTCGATGTTGACAATAGGCGAGTGGAAAAGGACCCTCTTAAGTACAAAGTATTGTACAAAAATATACAAAAGCATGTACCCAATTTACAAACGAAAACTCACCAACTCTCATTAGTCATTTTTTTTATTCAATAACAAGAAGCTTGTATCTGAATTAGCTGAAGAAGCTTGTATCTCAGTTCATGTGCACCGCAGCTCTACGCGGCTTACAGACGCCAGGTTTTAAATGAAGTCACGTTCTGTAAGCCTGACTTTATTGTTACTTCTTAATGGATTATACAAAAGTAAACAATTTTTTTTTTCGAATACTTACTCGTTCCTACGGGCTACGCTCACGCAACCCATCCCGCAGGAAAGTGCAATTTAATTTATTCAAAATTTATGCAACACAAACGTACAAAGGCGGACTTAATGCTTTAGACATTCCCTACCAGTCCACCAAGAGAGAGAAAGATAACATAACATGTACGTAAAAATATGTTATAAAGGAAATCATGGGTACAAATATACATCTGTAAGTATATATTAAAAAAAAAACACTGAAATATGCAAAATAACTTTAATTTCGGATGTAGGTGTTTCTATAATAGTTTTGTCTATTCGTTATTTAACACCGACTTCCGAAATTTAAGTTATTTTACACTTTTTGTGTTTTTTTTTACATTGAAGTCGGTTGTACTTTTTTTGGAAAAAGTTTTTTATACTTATTACACTTTTTAGTTATGGTACCACCACTAAAAATACTCCTCAAGCAAACTTAAATACCTTATAGCCAGAGTGCATCTCATGATTATTCTAATAATCCCAAACACGGTTACATTACATTATTTATTTCAGATTTCCCGGCCTAACTTCCGGCTTCATCATCAGATTAGTTCGATATATCCCCTCCCCCTTTTCTTTCAGTCAGTCATCGACTACACGTATAAACAAAGCAATTGTACTTGTTACGACAGTTCTGCTTCGAAGTTCATGATCAGATCATAACAATATTTCTATGGAAACATAAACTTTCAATTAAAAAAAAATATTTTCAAAATCGGTCCATAATTGACCGAGAAATCGGTGAACAAGCGTTAAAAAAATACATTCAGCCGAACATAGAACCTCCTTCTTTTTGAAGTCGGTTAAAAAATAAGAGATTCTGACGGACTGATTCATCAACGTACTGCCGGAACTACTGGAACTAGGAACATGAACTTTGGCACAATGCTTTTTTTTTTATAACGCAACCGAGTACCTTTAAAGGTACCCCTATGGAGTTTGAATTTCTAAAAACCCAACATTTTCACCAAGAGAGGAGTTTCATTTTAATGCAAAATCTTATACCGTGCACTTGTTGTTAGTACATATAGTAACCTAAATAAATAAAAAAGGTTATTATTATTTGTTTTCTGATGTACACGTATCAGAACAAATTAGGGTTTTTTTTAAAGATTGCGCACGAAGGATTCTTGTATCTTTTTTTTTTAATTGCGAAATCATCAATGACTTCTCCCACCCCGGTGTTCTGTTTCGCACAACCCATGGCCCCAACAAGCTTGGACTCTGCTGGGCCTTGGGGTAATAAACTTGAAACTTGGCAAAAATTCAAATCAAAATGAATAATATAGATTGTCATTACTAATTTTTGAAAGAAAGAAAGAAAGAAAGAAAAATGAATTTATTTGTCACAACGCAAGGTACACAAACAATATAATATGTAAACACGAATCCGTACAAAAGAGAATAAAAAAATAGAAACACAAAAAAACAAAATAATAATAATATAGATATGCAATTGTGCGCATCACGGCTGCGCCAAAATAGGTCCAGTTCAGCATGATTGTCAGACAACTAGTGCCTGACGCTGATTACACACTCAAAATACGGTATAACGTTTTTACGGTGTTAAAGTTTTTTATGAAAACCTTCTCGCTTACGAACTCGTCGCGAGCCAACTGCTAATATTTGTATAAAGTAAACTAGCCTTTATTACTCTGCGATATAAAAACTTTCAATTAACACAGTTTTTTTCGCAATTGGATCAGTATCCTGGTCTACTTTAAAAGAACTACCCTGCCTCGTACAAAAATACACTCTTGAGATTAAGTTTAGACTACACCTGGTTACTACCTAATTGAAATATATAGGAGCTAAAACGAAGAAATTCCTAATGGAAAATTCTTAAACAACTAGGGATGTGCCGACCATGACATTGGCCGACTAGATTATAAAGAAGCCGACTAGTCAGCCAAGCCAATTACAGTTTCGTGGGTATTCGGCAATATCCGTGACGCGCAAATTAGCTGTGAACGTTGGTTCACAGCTAATTCACGCGTGAACAACTGCCTTACTTCACATTGTTTTTTGATATTACTTTTGCACTAGCCAGAGTGACGGTTTTGTGTAAAAATTAAGTCAAACAAGTAAAAAAGAAAGTCTAGTATTTGAATTATTTTTGACTAGTTGGACAATGATTCCTATAAAGTTAAGTGTAATCAGTGCCAAATAATAATTTCTCGTGGTGAAAAGAAAAAAACAGCAAATACTACGATTATAAACTAGGAATGTAACGGAAGTCAATTCAATTCAATTTTAATTCAAAATGTTTTTTCACACAGGCCTACATGATCACTTAAAAAACGTCAAAAGCTAGCGCACGATTTCAATTGGATTTCCTATGGAGAAGATCCAGTAAGGAACTCCATGATGACAAATAAGTGGTTATATTGCAACCGAAATCGTTTCTTTTTATTTTTCTATTTAAATCTATAAGCACACAAAAGTACAGAGGCAAAAGACTGTGTTGGTGTTGGCGTCTGGCTAAAGACATTTTCTACCAGTCAACCATAGGGCGATGCAGAGACAAATTGTTTTAACACACTTTATTTCATACAAATATATATCCATAAACTATAAATACAACATATAATATATCTATACGTACTCAAACTAGAATGAAGAAAAAAAGGAATAAACGAAATGAAAAATGAAATGGTTTGTCGGAATTAGAACCAGAGCCGGAATCGGCGGCGGGGACAAAAGCGTCAAATAAAACACCTACTTTTAAAACGAATAAAAAACTTAGATAAATACAAACGAAGCGCAAAATCACAATATGCCAAATAAGAAGCAAAACAACAATTGACAGAATAATCGACGATGGCACCTGAATGGGATTCAAACCTTTGTAAAACTCTTGGTTCGAAACCTACTGGGGCCACGGATTAAGTAAAAGTGAACCCTGGGCCCATAGAATAAAGGCAAAGAAGCAACAGGAGTGGGTTTTAGTCAGTAAAAATCTGACACCTCACGCTTTGCCCAAGAGCGTGAGAAGACATTGAATGATTACCTACCATAAAAAAAAAATCTCTGATTAAAACAACCATATCAAATACTGATATTCAGCCCTGATACTTCAATTAGGTTTTATTTGCATGAATTCTTCCTACTCATAAGAGTATATTATACATTTTATGCAAAGTAAGAAGCTGGATATTCAGCAGCCCCTTTTGCCGAATAGTCGCCGACTATGACAGTAGCCTAATAGTCAGCTTTACCAACTAGTCGACTAGTAGTCGGCACATGTCTAAAAATAACACTTCCCAAACATGGAATCAACGCCAGGGCACGCTCAGTAACCACACTCGCAACCACTAGTCCAACAAAACAGCTATATTATTAAGTAATGTTGTAATAAACGATTTAATAACACTAAAAGCATTGCAAAACCGACGTAAATAATGAATACTTTGCCCAATGAACGAGAGCAATTGTGAAAGTGCTCCAATTTTGGCGTAAAGTACTCGCTTATTTCGCTACCTCATTCAGTAGCTCCGGTAGCCGTGATCGTCTAGTGGTTAGGACCCTACGTTGTGGCCGTAGTAACCCAGGTTCGAATCCTGGTCACGGCAGTGATTACACTGTCGCGGCGGAGCATTTTTTTTTTTTGTTTTTTTCTCGTAATATGACACATTTTTGACACATGTACACATTTTTAACCGACTTCAAAAAAAGTAGGAGGTTATCAATTCGGTTGTATTTTTTTTTATAATTTTTTTTTTGTTACTGCAAAACTCCGTCGTTTTTATGGACCGATTTGCAAAATTTTTCTTCCCTTTATTCCGGATTGGTCCCATTCAAAATCCAGTTCTGATGATGGGATCCATGAGGAATCGAGGGAACTCCTCAAAAATTATAGGCCCCTATGGTGATTTTGGTATTTTCATCAAGAACTTAAACATTTACAGTCAAAAAGTAACATTTGATGAAGTGGAACTGATGAAGAAGACCAGTAATGGTCAACGGAACTTAATACTCAAATAGATATCACAATGAAGATAGTTAAGCGACTATGACGATACAAATAAATGAATGGTTCTGAATAGTTACGTTGAAAATGGTATCATCGAAGTGATCTGATGATGATGATGGAGCCGGAAGGTAGGCACTGCAACTCCGTAATTAATCAATGTAACCTAGCCGTGTTTGGACTTATTAGAATTGTCATGAGATGCACTTTGGCTATAAAGTACTATCGAACTGATCTGATGATGGAGCCAGAAGGTAGGCACAGGAACTCCGTAATTAATCAATGTATCCTAGCCCTGTTTGGGCTTATTAGAATTGTCGTGAGATGCTCTTTGGCTATAAGGTACTATCGAACCAGTGACGGATTAAGACTATTTGATGCCCTAAGCAATCTTCGCCTGTGGGCCCCCTATCCATATGTCAACTAGAATCGGTATTTAAACCTAAAAACATTAGTTTTTTAAAATAAGGTGATGAGATGTAACGTACCTTAGAAGGCCATGGTCCGGAGCGAGGAGTGGCAGGCGGGCGCCACCTTCTGCGAAGCAGTAATGCTAGCAAAGGAGGCGGCCGATCGCGTGAGGCAACGGTCCTCACGCCCCAACCGCCGCCGGGATTCTGATCCCGATTTCCGGCCACCGTAGGCGTGGGCTTGCGGACGGTGAGCAAAGGGTAGTTCGCCGTCCGACCGTCCGGTAACCGTCCGGACCGAGCCCAAGTCGTCGACGGCGCGTACTGTTTCACGCGCGCCTCAAGGAGATGTCAGCAACTGTAGGGGTTTATCAGGGTCGAAGCCTACTGGGGCCAAAGGTCTAATTCTGAAAGGGAGACTCGGCCCTGGTACGAAAGGCAACGAAGGAACAGCAGTGGGTTTTTTAGTCAGTAAAATTCTGACACTATCTCCCGCTCCGCCCAGAGCTGGGGATGTCATAAGATGATTTTCCCACCGAAAAAAAAACCTTTGAAGTGGAGTAGGTGCGACAACAATAAAAATCAAAGCATAATTTATTTATTAGGGGTTAAAGTATGAAATTGCCGATTTGTACAGAAAAAATTAAATTCGTTTTTTATTTTTATTTAATCAAAATAATTACCATTATTATACACATACATACCATTATTATGCATTACATTGCTGTCATCTAATAGGAAGGTCATTTATGCTTTTGCGATAGAACTGGTGAACTAGATTCGACAAACTGTGTGAAAGCATTTTGTACTGCATCCTGAGAAGAAAACTTTTTATCAAGTAGAAAATTGTCCAAATCACGAAAAATAATGGTAGTCCGTTGGAGCAATGTATTTAGGTATATACTAGTAACGAATAGTTTCTAATTGCAATTCCTGTAGAGTTAAAATGGTTTCTCGTGCTGTATGAGGTCTCGCGTTATCATGGAGCAATAATGGTGAAGATTGATTCATGAGTCGGGGCTGTTACTTTTGCTATCATTGTACGGAGTTCGGCACAGTAAACATCTGCCGTTATTGCTTGACCACATCGGAGAAAGCTATAGTGAGTAACAGCATCCTGAGACCACCAAACATTACCATTTTACCATTACCTTTTTATTGGTAAGCTTTGCTTTAGCTGTTGCGGCGTTTGACCTGAGGTCAGCCGTTGCATTTTTCGCTTACGGTTATCATAAAGAATCCACTTTTCATCACATGTCACAATTCGATCCAAAATTTCTTCATTTCTGTATCGATTCAACAAGGTAACACAAGTTTCAACACGCGTTCTTTTCGTCAGATCAGCCAAATCATGAGGCACCAATTTTTCATATTTTTTTATTGTTGGTAAGGTAACGTTAAACCATGTCGCTAATTCCTGGGTAGTTTGGCTCGGATCGGCTTCCATCATCTCTTTCAATTAATTGTTATTCACCTGTGTGGGCGGTCTTCCACGTGGTTCGTTCTTCAAATCAAAGTTTCCATCACGAAAGCGTTTAAACCAAAATCGCACTGCGCGTTCATTAGCAGTCGCCTCTCCAAACGCAACATTGAAATTGCGAGCTAATAGTTCCGCGTCGGAACTCGTATTAAAAAATCACTCGAATCTTTCTTGTCTAAGCTGAACAAAAAACAACTGAAAGTCGAATGTTGCACATTTTTTAAACGACTACCAAAAAAGGAGGAGGTTATCAATACGGTTGTATTTTTTTTTTAATTTTTTAAATATTTGTTACCTCAGAACTCCGTCGTTTATGGAACGATTAGCAATTTTTTTTCCCCTTCGAGGATATGCTTTCAGATTGGTCTCATTTTTTTCAAAATCCAGTTTTCATGATTAATCAATGAGGAATCGAGGGAACTCCTCAAATATTATAGGCAACCATATAGTTATTTTAGTATTTTCATCGAAAATTTAAGGATTTGTAGTAAAAAAGTAGTAAGTAGTAGTAGGAACTGATAAAGAAGATCAGAAATGACCAACGGAACTTCATACTCACATAGATATCACAATGAAGATAGTTAAGCGACTATGACAATACAAATAAATAAATGGTTCTGAATAGTTATGTTGAAAATGGTATCATCAAAGTGAACTGATGATGATGATGGAGCCGGAAAGTAGGCATTTAAACTCCGTAATTAATCAATGTAATCTCGCCGTGTTTAGGGTTATTAGAATTGTCATGAGATGCACATTGGCTATAAGGTACTATCGAACTGATCTGATGATGGAGCCGTAAAGTAGGCACAGGAATTCCGTCCGTAATTAATCAATGTATCCTAGCCGTGTTTGGGCTTATTAGAATTATCATTACATGCACTTTGGCTACAAGGTACTATCGAACTGATCTGATGATGGAGCCGGAAGGTAGAAGGTAGACACAGAAACTTCATAATAAAACAATGTAACCTAGCAGTGTTTGGGTTAATTGGAATTGTCATGAGAATTGGCACTCTGGTTATAAGTGTATCGCAACTAAAAAGTGTGAAATAAAAAACTTAAAAATAATAATAATCGGAAGTCGGTGTTAAATAAGAAAAAAAAATACCGAGAAACACCGGCTTCCGAAATTAAAGTTATTTTGATTCTTTTATTGTTTTTTTTTTATCTATAATCGGTTTATTTTTGGAAAAAGTCTTTTTTAAAAGAACTTCATAGGTACCTACTATGTGAAAAAAGTTTTATTCAAAAATCTCAAACCATGAAAGTATTATGCCAATTCGAAGTACCTATTACAATAAAATGGCAATTTCATACTTTAACCCCTATTATTACGTATGCATAGAAGCCGGCCGGCACAATTACTCAAAAAACAAAACATTTGATTGACACAGGTTTATGATTGGCTAATCACAATTCCAGTGCATTTGAATTACCGAATGCACTAGCGGGCAGCGAGTGGGCAAGCGGGAGCGGGGTTATGACTCTAGGGCGGACTCTATGTTAACTTAAAACCTGCGAATTTTCAAATTAGTCCTAGAAACTTTTTTTGTTGTGGTTTTTGGTGACATGAGAGTGAGACGTGCCCTAAGGATGGATTTTTTTGTGCTTCCTCTGGTGCCCCCCAGACATGATGCCCTAGGCAATTGCTTAATTTGATTAAGGGTTAATCAGTCGCTGTATCGAACTGATATGATGATGGAACTGGAAGGAGGAAGGTAGACACAGGAACTTTATAGTAAAACAATGTAACCTAGCAGTATTTCGGTTCATTGGAATTGTCATGAGAAATAGGCATTCTGTTTATAAGTGTATCGCAACTAAAAAGAGTGAAATAAAAATTTTTTCAAATAAAAATAACCAACTTCACTAAAACAAAACACTAAAAGGATCAAAAGGCGTTTTTTTTTTCTTTTTTTTTTAATATACATATTTCAAGAACTAATAATTTACCTCAAAACAGAAGAGTAGTGTTTTTAGATTCCACGCAAAGGAAGTCGCAGGTAACAGCTATATTTTTTTAACAAAAAAAGGTTATTTGGCCCAATAGATATAATTAAATAGCGCTCAATCTTTTTGCCTTCGAACTCTGTCAAAATTCGTAAATAATGAAGAAATAAATGGGACGTCAAAGCATTTTCTTTACAAAATTCTAATATTATTAGGTACATCAAAGAAATAAAGATAAAAGATGACATGTCGTTCCATTTTCATTTCTTTTCAGAAATATTTAACAAATACGACGTTGTTTTACTGTAAAAGTAAGACAATCCAAATATAATTTACTTGTTCATGTAAATTATACGAGTTTTCAACTCTGCTACGAAGTTCTAATGATATGTAAATCGTGTATTAAAAGATACTGGAGAATCGAGCAGACTTCATAATCTTTGGATATTGAAGACTGAAGATAAAATAGAATACTTGGTTAACTTAAAATTCAATGCATTTTAACACAAAGAAAACAAATGGAGATCATACTTCATAAAAAAACCGTTTTGAATATTGGATCTGACGTTAATGGTCACTATCTTTTACCAGCGGTGTCGCCCGTGTGACAATAGACAATTATTCTGAGGGAAAACAGACAGAACCACGATTTTAATTTTCAATTTTTCACCCTGCTGGCCCCTTACGTTTTTGCTGTCAACTCTTCGACGTGTGGGTGAAACATGGGCTCGGTCCGGACGGTAACGGACGGCTGGACGGCGAGCTACCCATTGCTTGTCTCCCGTAAGCCCACGCCTACGGTGGCTGATAGTCGAAGTTGGGGTCCCAGCGGCTGGGGCATGAGGATGTCCATTCCCTCACTCGTGCGGCCGCCTCCATCGGCAGCATTACTGCTTCGCAGAAGGAGGCCTTTTGAGAAGGAAGGAGGCATTTTAGGCACGCAATGCAGTGTGTTTCACACTAGTGTGAAAAAGTTGCAATAGTTGTAATATAACTAAATAGTTATATTACATATAACTATTTAGTTATATGTATTTTATCAGGCTTGTCTTAAATATTTGTATTGTATAGTCTAGGCCAAATTATTTACCATACTAATCAAATAAACAATGAGATCAATGTTAGAATAGCCAGCGGATGGAGAAAGTAGTCACTGAAAGAGATCATGAAATCCAGAGATCAAGAGAAAATGTTTACAAAACCTGTATTTTGCCATGCGTTACACATGAATGTGACCTTTGTGTGCCTTAGGTGACTGGTAGAGAATGCCTAAGGCATTAAGCCCGCCTTTGTACCTTTTTATTGCATATAGTTTTAATAAATTCATAAATCATGCTTAAAAGGAGGCTCCAATCAACTACAAATGTAAACTATTTTGTTAAGAAATAAAGATTTTGATTTTTTTTAAATAAATGTAAAAAGTGAGTACTTACAAAATATCACAGAAATAAACAGTGGTAACGGCCCCGACTTAAGGGTTATAGGTCGCGGGTACAAACCCAGCCAGGCGCATTACTTTGTGTAATTTATTTTATCACCACTGCTCTCAAAACGGTGAAAGAAAAAATTGTGAGGAAACCGGCATGTGCTAGAACCAAAAATTCGAAGACATGTGACATCCACCAACCCCCACTGGGACCGCGTGGTGGATTACGGCCCATTCCTTCTCCTAGAGAGTAGGCCTGAGTCTCAACAATGGGAACATTATAAGGCTGACTATACCATACATAAAAAACGAACATCTAAGATTTAAATCAAAAGTTACAAACATATTGCCACCAGTACCAGTAAAACTAGAGGTGGGCAGGCCACATAATGAGAGACAATCTGGAAAACCATATGTATGGCTAAAATTGCATCTATATATTATGGTATGCCCAAAGGGCAATGGAAAGGGCTATGCTCGGAGTTTCCTTGCGTGCACGTGTGCGAGCGTGATCGAATCAGGAATGAGTATATCCGCAGGAGAACCAAGGTCACCGACATAGCACGAAGAATCGCCAAACTTAAGTGGCAATGGGCAGGGCACAATTCTCGCAAAACGGATGGCCGTTGGGGCCAAAAGGTTCTGAAATGGCAACCACGTACCGGAAGACGTAGCGTTGGAAGGCCTCCTACAAGGTGGACCGATGACTTGGTAACGGTTGCGGGAGTCCGATGGATGCGAGACGCACAGGACCGTTCATTGTGATGACACTTGGGGGAGGCCTATGTCCAGCAGTGGACGTCTTTTGGCTGAAATGATGATGATGATGATTATGGTATCAAGGGTCACCTTTGTGTAGATATGGTGTCACGTTTGATGTCACTTTCATCATTTTAATTCAATTCTTAATATTTTATTTCACATAAGCCTACTAAATGACCACTTCTAACCGTGCACTAGCTTCTGTTTTAAGTACCCATCTTATAAAACATCAGAAGATAGGGCACTGTCCGTAGGCGCGGGCTTGCGGACGGCTAGCAATGGGTAGCTCGCCGCCCGACCGTCCGGTAACCGTCCGGACCGAGCCCAAATCGTCAACGGCGCGTACTGTTCCACGTGCGCCTCAAGGAGATGTCAGCAAACCATAGGGGCCCAGCAGGGTCGAAGCCTACTGGGGCCAAGGGTCTTTAGTCAGTAAAATCTTCAGTCAAGAATGGGTTTTTAGTCAGTAAAATCCTAACACACCCTCCCGCCCCGCCAAAGAGCGGGGAAAGTCATTGGCTTTCCCACCAAAAAAAAAGTGCACCGTTCCTTGGTTGATCCCTATTGAAAAGAAACGGGTAAAAACTACATGGTTACTATCAAAATAATATTAGTTTAATCACGGAGCAACTACAAAGAGTTTAATCATTTGTTAAATAAGGCTTTTATTTCCATAAAAGTAGTACCTAATAAAACAAACAGCACACACAACATATAATTATATTTTCGTTTCTTTCTAACGACTCTTGTTTTCAGAACAAAAAGTCTAAAACCCTCCGGCTGACAGAGACACACTTTGTTGCTACTCATTGCTCTTGTTTTGTATTCAATTACACGCTACATTACAATCGCTTTGGGCAATAAACTGCTCTACATTTCATTATAACCCAACTAAAAGTAAAATACTGCATTTTTATTGCCAAACAGTTTTTTATCACGACTTTTTGAACAACCAATCTTATATCACTCTGTATATTGAGAGAATGCAACTGAGATTTTGACTGGTGTCGCCATCAGCTCCAGTAGCCGTGATCGTCTAGTGGTTAGGACCCTACGTTGTGGCCGTAGTAACCCAGGTTCGAATCCTGGTCACGGCAGTGATTCACTGTCGCGGTGGAGCAAATCTTTTGCTAATATTTAAGCTAGCAAACCAAGTCTTTCCACGGCATTAATGTCACTTTTGCTGTAGCACACGTCATCTATGTCAGACGTTTTCCTCTTACTTACATAGATAGAAACCACGCACGCCTCAAGGAGATGTCAGCAAACCGTATCGGCCCAGCAGGGTCGAAGCCTACTGGCGCCAGGGGTCTGCTGCTGAAAGGAAGACTCGGCCCTGGTATGAAAGGCAACGAAGGAACTGGAGTGGGTTTTAAGTCAGTATAAGTTTGACACACCCTCTCGCTCCGCCCAAGAGCGCGGGATGTCGTTGGATGATTTTCCCACCGAAAAAAAAACTTTGGCAGAAAATAAAAATAAAATGAAATAAAAATAAAATTTTATTTTTATATCCAAGCTGTTACGGTGTTAATGCAAGTGTGAAATTGATCATGATCATCGCTTTATTTGATCACAAGCAATCAATGAAAGCTGTTAATAACAAGTCAATGGTCAGCGAATGTTGCCAAAAATTGGTCTTTGTATACGTGAATTTAGTCTTGCACAAACCGTGGTAAATCCAAGTGAAAGTACCCCAATTTAAACAAGATAAGGTCTTGTATTTCGGCACCACAGTCACCAGCTCCGGTAGCCGTGATCGTCTAGTGGTTAGGACCCTACGTTGTGGCCGTAGTAACCCAGGTTCGAATCCTGGTCACGGCAGTGATACACTGTCGCGGCGGAGCAAATTTTTTGGAATGAGCTTAAGACTCGTTTCTTATATTAACGAGTTACATACGGGAAGGTTTACCGTGGCCCTTTAATAAAAAGGGTAACTGGAGGACACAGGCCTGGTTTTAGTCAGTAAAAGTCACCCTCGCGCTCCACTCTAGAGCACGAGAAGTACAAAAAAAAATATGTTACAATTACTTCGAATAATACGGAACATGAGAAATATATTTTTTATCTAACCACTTTATCAATCATCATCATCATCATTTTAGCCAACAGACGTCCAATGTTGGACATAAGCCTCCCCTCAAGTGTCGCCATAACGAACGGTCCTGCGCGTCTCGCATCCATCGGGCTCCCGCGAACCTCACTAGGTTCTGGGGTGACGACCACGTACCGGAAGACGCAGCGTTGGAAGACCTCTCACAAGGTGGACCAATAAATTTATTAATAAATATACAAAAATAGAATACTAAAATGTGAAAACAATATTAAAATTGTTCGAAAAGCAAACGATATAATAAGATTACTTATAAAAGAAATACTTACAAATATCTATGCTCAAAATTCACATCAGACCTCTTTCAAATTAAATTATGATTAGCTTTGAAGCTTTATATCTTCGTAGTTGATAAAGATATTTTCAAAAATTATTTCAGATTGGTTTACTAAAGCTAAAATTTATTTAATTTAGCAAATAAAATAATTTAATTTAAAAAATCTTTTTTTAAAAACAACTGCTCTATAAAGAATAAAAATTTTCATCAGACCCTGGTTACCATATAGGATCAAAGCACTAACTCGCAATCATATTCTCAGAAGTCCTTCCCATTTTATAGGAAAGCTTATAAAACTTAGTCCACCACCTAGACGTCCGCCATATTGGATTTAGAGTGACGTCACTTTATTTTCCGTGTTATTTTCAGTAAGCCCTTTTATTTGATACCCATATTGTAGGAATGCATTAAAAAACCTAGTCCGTCCATCTTGGGTGTTCCGCCATCTTGGATTTGAAATGACGTCACATAGCTAACCATGCATTGTCATCTAAACTAAAAGTGTATACAAAGTTTCAGCTCAATCGGTTGTAGATATATGTCTCAAAATTGAGTTACAAAATTAGAGCCGAACAGTTACATAAATTGCAAGTTAATAAAAAGCTTGTAAAAATTGCAATTCTCTATTAAATAAGTCTTAAAACTAAAGATAAATTAATATCGAGAAGAGAATTCAAATAATTGAAACTGTTCAATCTCCAATCAGTATTTCTTAAGCCATAGTTTAAAACAATAAATTTCCCTCTATCAGAACTTCAGATTGCATCTCAATTACAAGTTAAATCGAACGAAAACAGTATCTTTTAATTAGAACAGTGATTACTTCCTAAGTTTCGGAACAGCTGTTCTAAATCACTGTTCTAGTGTAACTAGTTTTAACTAGTTCCCTTATTGGTTCTGAGAAGGATTTTGTTACGTGAGCAGAATTTTAAGAGGTGTCAAATTAAGTGTAAGGAAGCCTTGTGAAAATTCGTTCGAAAAGTGATTCTATTAATCGTAAGCCGAAATCACTGAGAATATATTTATAACCATAACCACGAGCCAAAGTAGGTACTGGTAGGGATGTGAAGCTTCAAGTTCCTTCATTGAACACGAGGTTCGAATAAGGTAACAAAACTCAGAATTTTGTTAGCGTTGGGATAAGTTATTAGGTTTCCGTACCCAAAGGGTAAAAACAGGATCCTATTGCTAAGACAACGCTGTCCGTCTGACTGTCACCAGCCACCAAAACAACCGTGTCTAGTGAGGACCTGTTTAGAAGGATAGTAAAGACGCCGTTGCACTTATCTAACCACTCCTCAAAGAGGTATTTACTGCCACGATTGTGGCGTACCCCCGTGCCAGTTAGCTATGAAACGGTATGCGTTTCATAGCTACACTACATGCATCCTCCTCTCGCACAGCTTTGATGGAAACAATCATACTCGTATATTTTCACTCGCACTGCATTGCGACCTATCTCACCCCTGTTTGAAAAGCATCCTAATTATTCCACGTATAACCAATGACACCCTGTACGGAGAAAATTACAAAACTAAAACAAAACACAACACGTATTCCGCGATCCACTAAACGACACTGTAAATATTCTATTATTGTGATTACTTGGCAAAATACTTGGTATTCGGAACAGTTTTGTACTCCACAACCGAATTGGAACGATAACAAAAAGGATGATAGCACTACAAGTCTACAACTTGCTCAATGTTCTGTTTAGTTTGCTGACCTTACGCTGGACTGTGAGTAGGGTCACCATAACTTTATTAGGACAATTTCAAGGAATCAGAAGAACGGAGTGGATTCAGCTTAGTGTTATTCAATTACGAGTACTTTGAAATTCAAGCGGTGTCAAATTATGAAACACTTAGGTTTATCCATTTTTTTTTTTTACTTTACAGAATGTAATGGGATTGTGAAGAGTTATTTATTCATTTTGATTAAGATTAATTGATAAAAAAACACTTAACTAATTAAAACTATATATACACTAAAGACAAAAACTACTAGCAAAAATATGGCGTCATAAAATTCCTCCGCATTCTTCCATTTCATTTGTATGTCATTTATTTATAATATGTATGTATTTAGAAATATCTATCTTTATCAGTTGTCTAGTACTCGTAGCACAAACTCTGCTTAGTTTGAGACTAGACGGAGTTGTGTGAAAGTCGTGGAATATTATTATTATTTAGCGTAGCAATGCCGTTAGTCTTTTGGGCACATTACCAGTCGACAGCAATAGGATGGAGTTTTTAACGCCATATTTTTTTTAAATCGTTTTTGGTTAATTTTAATTGTGTTTTTTTTTGGTTTAGTTATATAATTAATTAAGCGTTTTATAAGTATGTACTATAGTATGTAGTATTTTTTTATTAAATTAAAAGTCAACTAACTTATGAATATTATTTTTAATTAAGTATTTACATTTAAAAATACTAACTATAATTACAATAGAATAAAAAAATGATAATAATAAAAAAGGTTTGAAATAACACCATTATTTCGGCCTGGAATCTCCTATTGCTGGGTCACTTTACCTACTTCTCGGTCCCATACGTCACTCATCGAAGTATCCGACAACCTAAATAATATCGTTATAATATTGCACACTTTGGACAGCTTGTAATGTATCGCGTTGAATCTTGTACAGTCACAAGCAATAAGATATATTCACATTTTCAATATATAACTCTCCACCATTATTCTTCTTCATTCTTCTCTTCTTCTTACTTTTTGTTATTCAAGAACTAAGTGTACAAGAGATAGTTCTTAATTACCTAACCATCAAATAGGTGGAACCAACTGTCGTATATTTAGTTCTTGAATGGTATAAGTTAAGACAGATATAAAATGTGACAATGTATATAGCTTTATTGCTCGTGACTATACAGCTTCCGAAATATAGCTTGAATTTTCGTTTGATTTACCATTGATCACAAAAGTTCCTAAGTTTAATAAGAATCTCAAATACGTCAAATGATTATTCTAGAAATTAAACAAGAGATAATGCAACCAACGATCTTAAAGCTCAAAACTCAGTGACCCACATCGGACAACACTTCAACACCCATCAACCCACATAATTGCTTATTCATCAAACTACCAACAAGTCCTTTAATGGACTATAAAGTGCGTCCAACAGCCACGAGATTGCCATTACAACTCAAACAGGATGTCCCGAATAACGCCGGACGCTTGGCCACAACGACCCGAAGTGCCTCCCTGACTTACAAGTTTGGGAAATAAACAGACTAAATGCTTCTAACCAGTTTTTACTGGATATTGTGCTTGCATTTCACTGTAAGGGTTTTCAGTTCGAGCTCATATTAAGTCTTAAAAAAAAACTATTTATTAATAGAATAAAACACTATCCAAGCTACTGGAATAAAATGTTCTTTTTAGGGTTCTGTAACTCAAAAGGAAAAGCAAAGAAGCAAAGAAGGAACAGGAGTGGGTTTTTATTCAGTAAAAGTCTGACACTATCTCCCGCTTCGCCCAAGAGCGGGGGTTGTCATAAGATGATTTTCCCACCCGAAAAAAAAAAAAAAACTCAAAAGGAAAAGCAGAACCCTTATAGGATCACTTTATTGTCCGTCTGTCTGTTAAGACCCTTTATCTTAAGAACGCGTAGAGGTATCGAATTGAAATTAAAACCATATAATCAAGTCTGCGGTCTCTTGAAGCTGTGAAAAAATCAAACTTCGAAGTTTACGAATAAATAAAAAATATACGGCCGGCAAAAAACGTATATTTCGACAATCTCAATGGAATCAAAATTCATAGGATACTTTCCGTTCAGCCAGAATCCTGAAATTTGGCATAAAGAAAGGTCTTATAGCACAGGTATAAAAATAAATCTGAAAACAGTAAATTTGTTGTCACGTCATAAAAAAAACCTTTTTTTGCGGTTCGGTAAAATCTTCGAAACTCCATTCGGAAATTGAACTGTGCACGTTAGTTTATACGGAACGGAACCCTCAGTGCGTGAGCCCGACTCGCACTTGCCTAGTTTTTAATTGCATGCCGTGTTTATGATTATGAAACAACGAATTAGCACCTGTATATTTTCTAAAAGCTATTTCAAAATGAAAAACACTTAACCTAAGACGCCTCATGCCATAACTAGAGCACCAAAACAATTCTGTCAACTAACTGAGGTACGCAGAGCGGGGTACTACGTTCTGATTGGTACGGGGGAGCGGGGTACTGCGTTCTGATTGGTCGATACATCAGATCTATAATCATATGTGTTAACAGACATGAGTCGCCTAATATTAGACTTCTAATGACTGTAATGTCTTTGGTTTTTGTACAGAGGGCCTCACCATAACGTGTTAAAAAATGACAGGCTTGCGAACGAAAAAGAGGGATGTAACTACAAAGCTAGAACTACACTGCGCACACGTGTGCCACGCACGCTGATCTGGGCGCGTCGGTCTCCATACATTTTATATGGAAACTAGACTTGTAGAGCTACACTTGATCCACGCCACGCGACGTCGTTCTATGTACAAATCAGGCGTGGTTCACGTGTGCGTCAGTCTAATCTTGTTCTAGACTTCTTGCTTTAACCCTTCATAGCTCCATCTCTTTAACAGTTTAGTTCTGGTCGTCAAATCGGATCGTCTTAAGAGCAAATGGTAGGGCCTGAGTTGTGTTTGAGAATTCAAGCTATTCATAACATAGAGAAAAAATGTTTTGCATAAAATGTAGATTAGCTGTTTTCGTATTACCAAACAAACAGATTTCGCCTTGATACATAAAAGATAAAGTGACAATAATTACGCTAATGTTCTCTTAAAAAGAAAACAAAGTATCGATTATAATAATATAAGCATAAGCTGTTCCCACTGCTGGGACCAGGCCTCCTCTCTAGGAGAGGGAATGGGCCGTAATTCCACCACACTGGCCACTGTGCGGTGGTGGATGTCACAATGTTATCGAAAGTCATCGAATGTCTTTCATCATCACATATTAGAATCGACAAGAAATATGTAACCAAGATTTATGTAATTCATAATATGATTTAAAAGAGTGTCCATGGAGTTTCTTGCACGTTCTTCTCCATAGAGATCTACGCTTTGAAACGTGCAATTTAGCATCACTACTTTTGACTGACCGACGCGACATTTTGTCAATTTTTTTTTATTGAATTTTTAAAAAAGTGCCCGTAATTAGTCTATTTGAAATAAACGTTTCTGATTTCTGACATGCCGGTTTCCTCACGATGTTTTCCTTCAAAATTTTGACAGCAGTGGTGATTAAATCCACGCGCGCCTCAAAGAGATGTCAGCAAACCGTAGGGGCCCAGCAGGATCGAAGCCTACTGGGGCCACGGGTTGTGCGAAAGTGTACCCCGGCACCCTAGAACAAAGGCAAAGAAGGAGCTGGAATGAGTTTTACTCTCCCGCTCTGCCCAAGAACGAGAGGTTATTACACAAAAAGTGATAATGAAATAAATTACACAAAATAATGCGCTAGGCTGGGTTTGAACCCGCGACCCGCAATTTGTAAGTCGGGGCCGTTACCACTGGGCACTAGACCACCACTGCTCTACTAAGATACATTAATTATATATTTCGTGAAAAGAAACTTAAGTAATTATGTTAATAAAGCCATTACGCGAATAAAATCTTATTTTACTAATGGACTTGTGACGTCAACCATTAATCTTTATTTGTCAGAAACAAACTAATGCTTGCCACAGAGTATATAGGATTGCACTTAAGCATTCTGCCTAAACAATATAACAATAAGATCCTTGTGACCCCGGTTGGCCAATTCAAGGGGGTTATAAGATGTGTAGAATTATTAATTTGTATATATTTTCTTTAAATATCAATGCATATCATTTTTACATAAAAAAAATCAAATAACTTTTCCCGCTCTAGGTGGAGCGACAATGAGTGTCAGATTTTTACCTTAAACCCAGTGTACCTTAAGTTGCCCTTTGCATGAGCCACGGTGACTCTTTTGGACAATCTAATCGCAGCAAATGCTATATGCTTTTTGCCTCGCACAAATTTACTACTTTTTAAATATTGTTTTTATCATATCTTTTTATATTAATTAGTTTATGTTAAAGATTTATTATAATTGACATTTTATTTTATTTTCTTGTTTGTTTTGTGCAAGGCCCCATCGACCATCTGCTCTGCGAGCAACGGGCCCTGCCTGTTTTGCGATTCTTCGGGCTATGTCGGCAACCTTCGTTCGCCTTTTTTTTTGTTGGGAAAATGTTTTTATGACATCCCCCGCCCTTGGGCGGGGCGGGAGATAGTGTCAGACTTTTACTGACTAAAAACCCAATCCTGTTCCTTCGTTGCCTTCCGTACCAGGGCAAAGTATTCCTTTCAGAATCAGACCCTTGGCCCCAGTAGGCTTCGACCCTGCTAGGCCCCTACAGTTGCTGACATCTCCTTGAGGCGCGCGTGGAACAGCACGCGCCGTTGACGACTTGGGCTCGGTCCGGATGGTTACCAGACGGTTGGACGGCGAGCCACCCATTACTCGCCGTCCGCAAGCC
Organism: Mythimna pallens; assembly: GCA_961205895.1. Taxonomy (NCBI): domain Eukaryota; kingdom Metazoa; phylum Arthropoda; class Insecta; order Lepidoptera; family Noctuidae; genus Mythimna; species Mythimna pallens. The sequence goes on from OY540825.1 coordinate 3,810,950, forward strand.
TGCGCCTACGATGGCCGGAAATCGGGACGGTGGCGATTGGGGTGTGAGTACCGTTGCCTCACGCGATCGGCCGCTTTCTTTGCTAGCATTACTACTTCACTGAAGGAGACGACCGCCTGCCACTCCTCCTCGCTCCGGAAACCTTGGTTCCCCTGCGGATATCTTCATTTCTGATGCGATCACTACACGCACTGGTCATAAACAATTGGTACAAATAGACAATTGAGAAACATTAACACTGTTTACAATATTTCGGTACCGCATATCAATTTCATACATTTTGTCCATTCTGAAAATCATTACACAAAGCCTGATTGCCTAAAACCATCAAAAGTCAGAACTAGTCAGTTATATTGAAAAGAAAAATTCACTTCCAAACATTCACGAAGCTGTATCACAATTCAGAAATGGGATTTGCGGTAGCTTCCAACGAGGCTGGTTTATGAAAACGCCGAGTTCAGACTCAAGATATTGCAGTCAAGATATGCGAGATATTGCGGGTTTGTTGTTATCTAACGTCTGGAGATATACAATTCTAGAAATGCAATAAGCGACAGGAACTTTGGAATGGAAGACAGTAGTACCTATATGCAGTGTCTACATTAAAATGTATTTAACTTATGAATTTTGCAGTCGGTTTCATAAACGGCAGTATTCGGGATAGGTCACAAATTTACATCTCGAGTTTTTTTTTTCGGTGGGAAAATCATCTAATGACAAATCCCGCACTAGAGCGGAGTGTGAGATAGTGTCAGACTTTTACTGACCAAAAACCCACTCCTGTTCCTTCATTGCCTCTCGTACCAGGGCCGAGGCCTTCGACCCTGCTGGGCCCCTACGATTTGCCGCCATCTCCTTGAGGCACGCGAGGAACAGTACGCGCCGTCGACGACTTGGACTCGGTCCGGACGGCTACCGGACGGTTGGACGGCGAGCTACCACTCCTCCTCGCTCCGGACCATGGCCATCGCCGCCGCCGATCGCCCCCACGAGGACACGGCGTTGCTCTGCCCAGGCGTAGCACATCCCCACCGTGTGCTCCACCGTGTCCTCCGGGCGGTCCACACAATCGTGACACCCGGGCGTTTCTTCCGCACGAATACAGTGCTTCCTGCACTGTATTCTTCCCTTATCCTACCCTTCCGAACTTACCATGTCCGGTGAGGACCTGAGTCATGCGGAAGGTAAGGACGCCGTGAGGTCTTTCCAGCCACGCCTCAAAGAGGGGACTTATCGCCGTAAATATGGCGTGCCCAAAGGCCGCTTATGCTCCGTTTAGGTGCATATTTTGTCGCTTGTAAGGAAATCAAAACTTAAAGGGTTCACCTAGAATCTTCAAATTTGGGTAGAAGCAAGGTCCTATAATACAAAAAAAGTAAAAGGTATGAAAACTGTTTTGTAATAACGTCACAAAACCTTTTGCAATTCAGAAAAACTTCGAGACGTTATTCGACTTCACCGGTTTTTGTATGTTAAAATACTTTACTTTTCTAGCATTTTCCATCTGATGCAATAAGTTTGGCTAGGATAATGAAGTGATCCCATTGGTAGAATTTTCCTCGCGCACCACCTGTTTACCTCGAGAATTTGTGTTGGCACAACAACAGCACCCTTATTTTACTACCCCTTTGTATGGAACGAAGTCAGTCCTGATATCGTGATTTATTTATTGAATTTTTACATATCCAAAAGTACAAAAGTGGACTTATATCGTATCTCTCCGTGTCGCTGCACATGGGCCACAGCCACAAGCGCCGCTAAAGAAGTTAGCAGCGGTCACTAGCCACTTGTGACCGCTGGCTGCTACTTGTTTTAACTCATACGCACAGTATTATAATAATAATCATTCTTTATTTCAGATAACTAAGATCCAAAGTGTTAGTAATTACAATAATGACTTAAGACTATTATTCGTAAAGTGACACAATATTGGTGATTATAATGGTCTCTGACAAAGAAGGTTTAAATACGCGAGTGGCGTGTGACGGTGTTTTGTATCGGCGTTTAGGCCACTAAACGCCGATACGATAGTACGAGTCACAAGAAGCAAGCAGCGGCGATTTTAAATATGTGGTGGCCACCGACGTCAACTGTGTGCGGCGAATCCATATAAAATGTACGAAACCTACTGGAAATATGCCGGTGGCGGAGTCTTGTGGATGTGGCGGGTGGCCCATGTGCGGGCACCCTTCCTGTTAACTTTGACTGATGCTGAGTCAAATAGTAGTGAGATTAGATGCAATAATTAATAATAATAATAAAAAGAAACAGTTTATTTAAACACAAAGTTTTTTTTTTTTAAGTGGAATTCATCAAATAACTTATCGCACTGGAGCGAGAGCGTTTATCAGACTAACTGGAACCCACCGGGTCTTTCATTTATACTCCCTTTGCATTCCAGGGTAACGGTAACTCCTTCAAAAATTCCCATGGTCCTAGCGGGTTTCAGCCCTTCTAGGTTTTGCTAACAACTCTTTGAGGAAGATATACATATACTTTGACTGGCCTGTTGGTCTAGTAGTTAGTGGCCCTGACTGTTATGCCGGAGGTCGTAGGATCGATTCCCATCCAGGACAAATGTTTATGTGATGAGCACGATTATTTTTTCTTTGCATAAGCTCTGCTTAGCTTGGGACTAGACGGCGTTGTGTGATAGTTGTGGAATATCATTATTTACACATTTATTATTATTATATTACTATTTAAACCATAAATATATACTTAGATGAGATCGATGATAATTCATAATGACAAAATATTTCTACTAACTAATCGACACATCGAATTCAGATTTTTTATTATTTTGTGCAGAAAATAATAATCAGCACCAGTGTGTATAAAAACCCTATCCCTGACCAAGCACGTAAAAGAACGCTATCTAGAAAATCGCTACATCTTACAAATTGGGCCAGACGCATTCGTCCACCGCCACATCTCATTAATTCGAGTTTTCACACATATAGTTTAAATTACACCGCTTTGTATATAAACAAAAACAGCACGCACCAAGTGTTATATAAATATTAATTATAAATATTAAAGAGATAACCTTTTATCGGCAAAATGTGGAAGGTCGTGGTTATAACCCTGGTATCAGCACTATGTCATATATATGCGCGTGAGTACATTCGATACATAATACTTAATCAATATAACTCATTATAATATAATTATGGAATTAATAAAGAGATCAGAGACCCTACCTTCTCATGCTCTTAAGGGGATGCAACTCGACCGATATTTTCACTGTTTTTCATACAACCGCTCTTACGCAATTATGACGTTATTACACATTTTTCAATAGATATTTTGGAACCACAATGTCTTGTAGATATTACCTAGGCTTCTATTGAAATCAATTTGTAAATTTGTGTAAAAAATCTACTATTTTGCATGAACTTTGACATTTCGTAATAAACTCAAATTCAAAAAGTCAAAAAATATAACAATAGAAGCCTTGTAAATTTAATCAAGCTTCTGCTTAAAAACAATATTTTTCAAAAACTTTTAAGGATTAATAAAAAAGCATGTATTTCCTGGAACAAATTTTGTGAAATATTCGTGTAAATCACGGAGTTACCGAATGCTAATAGAGTTTTCAGGCTTTACGTTTTTCGCGTTGCCTTTCCGTCAAACATCTCGTTGGATTGCGTTAGATGAAGTAACAAGCTTTGAAACCATGCTTGATGTAGACGATAGGCGAGTGAAAAAGGACCCTCTTAACACCATCCATTTAACGACTTAATCTGAACTATTAAAAAGGATAGAGCATAACACTGACAAAATGTCAGCTGTGAAAGCGAGAAAGAGTGATGAAGCTATATATGACTAAATATAAATGTAAAAAACAGTAAAGAACTGGCTCCTTGATTTGGACTATGAAAACACAGAAAGTATCATCCAAATCATAAAGTAAATTTAATCACATTCATTATAAACACACACACACATTTAAATATAATATCACTTTTCCTTTACACATATCTCTCGTTTATAATCTTACAAACGTAAGATTCATGTTTATGTGCCGCAAAATGCGATTATGTCTAAAAGGGTGTGAGCCTGGAGATCTGTCATACAGGTCTCAAACCTAGTTCAGACTCCAGCTCTCACAAAGGTTTTTAGCCTTCAGGCAAAATTTATAAAATAAACTTGTCACAATGTACCTTTATGAGAGAAATAAATGATATTTCTTATTATTATTATTATATAGCTCCATCCTTTGCGTTACGAACTCGTGTTAGGGCCTCAGAGAATACAAGGTCTCAATAGATTGCTTTTTACATCCATAAGAAATGTCAGCTTACAAACACAAAAAAAAAAATAACCTAAGGCGATTTATAGAGACATTTTTTATAAAAAAAATATTAGATACATAAGTATTATGTTATGTTATTTACAGAGTTTTAAATTGTACTAAAAATTATTTCGTTGTTGGGAAATAAGTAAATAAAATAACACATAGTAAAAATATACAAGTTGTAGTAGGATAGGGTCAAAAAACCGTTCGAACTAAAACGTTCGAAACAAGTCACTTTTGCTTAAAGTCACTTGACTCAAGTCTAAGTTTACCCTATAGTATAGGATTGAAGAAGTTTCCACTGTACTGTTATTTAATCCAATAAATTTCAATTAAGTAAAATGAAAAAAAAAAGTAAAATATAACAAAAATATGTAGGAATCATTCAAATATCTAAAAAAATCATTAAATTATCTGAAAAAATCATTTAACTATCTGAAAAAAAATCATTCAATTATCTGAAAAAATCATTCAATTAGCTGAAAAAAAACATTCAATTATCTGAAAAAAATCATTCAATTATCTGAAAAAATCATTCAATTATCTGAAAAAATCATTCAATTATCTGAAAAAATTAAAAAGATATCATGGAACTATACAACTGTTCTTGCAAGAATAATTTCATTTTATGCGGCATTCCAGTGTGTGACGTCACACGACCCTTACCATTGTGGCGAAATAGAAAAACTCTTTGTCTAAGTCAACGCGAGGGCTCACGTGCGACTTACAAACGTTTGAAACATTTAACCTTTTCACGAACAAGAACTGTCAAGAACTGTCAAACTGCAGGGGCGCCATAAACAAAATGGTGGCGGGAATATGACTTTTTACAAATAAAAACGAAAAAAAAAAAATTTGAGGGTAGAGACTATAAAATATAATGCGTTCAATTTATAGGAAATTTATCCAAGAACGTAAGTAATCAAACTTGTTCATACAAAATTAAGTGACTTGGGGTGAAAGTCTGAAACAACCTCATAGGTCAAATAACGACTCTCTCCAATGCGGGACAGCAATCGTTATGCGTAAATAAAAATAATTAATTTCTCAGTCATTTGTTGAAAAAAGGTTTCAAAACTTGTTTCATTGATTTATAAGCTTTGTATCAATATTTTAATTCCATTGCGTTAAATATGATAGTAACAACATTATGAAACTTTTCCATTAAGTATATAAGAATATATAATATCATCATGGAAACACTGGTATTGAGGTGCATCAAGTAAAACTTAACCAACACCCAATAAAGATGGAAAAAATCTCGTCAGATGAGGATTTTATCATTGTGCATACCTCACCAATAGTAATGAAAAATTAAATCATCATCCGTATTCATTCATTTGCCGTGATATGAATACTTTTAGGGTCAGTTCACACCAAGACGCGACGCGACGCGACGTTGCGCGCACATTTGAAACGAGCGATTAAAAATAAAACTTTATTTCATTCACACACACACAACACATTTCATTTTGAGAATTCAGAATACGTTGCACCGTACAGCGCTACGCCTCGGGATGCCTCGCGGCCTAGAGCGAGCTAGCCTGACGCAGCAATGCATCGCCGACTTGTCTCTAACTTCTCTTCGATCTCCATAATGCATCCGCCAATATACGTCGTTCTCATGCACTTGTAAATGGTAGATTACGGGTGGACGCGGCAGTTGTAGACACGTTCCGCTGCCACGCGCGACGACTCGCTGTGCGGCGATGCATCGTACTGCCAACAATTTTACGATCTGCCTCGCGACTTTGCAATGCGTCTCGTGGCGCAGTGCGAATTCACCGACCTCTTCCAGTATCGTCTCGTCGCGTCGCGTCTCGGTGTGGACTGACCCTTACTTCACGCTGGCGTAAATATAATGCCCTGCCAAATAATTCTATCTCCCCGTAGTTAAAGGCTGAAAACAGCTGAATCATTCACCCTCCTTTCCTCCCCGCTCGCCCTCCGTGAAGGGTGAATGGCAAAACCTTGAACTTACGACGTCACCGTGAGTCATAACTATTTATCAACATCTGCGGTAGCTAGGAAATGTGTGCGGTGGTTTTAGAGTTCAGCAGAAAAACATGGTTATCTTTGTAATAGAGATTTCTTTCTTGCTATCTCCCGTGGCTAAATAAAGTATCCATATTTAGCGATCATTTCTAGCCACGGAATTTTAGTAATCGGAAATTGGACATGTTTATTTCAAATAGACCAGTTACAGGCACTTTTCAAATGTCAAAATGTCGGTCAGTCAAAAAAAAGTGAAGCTAAGGTTAAGACAATATCAAAATGGACCTTAAGGGCTATATCTCTATAGAGCTGTATACATTTTGTTGGCAGTGACGACTGGTCGCGCCGCCATAGTGTCCTGGTGAAATGTAGCCCTAAGTGCACGCGTGCGAGTTGATCGTGCCGCCATGGTGTCCCGGTGAAATATTATAGCCCTAACAGTCATTCATTCACCCACACTGCACCAACCATGCCGCTGTGCCGTGCCGACGTGGAACTTTTTCAGAGTTGGCTTTAAAGGGTATAATGCAAATTCCTGGCCAGGTAGGCGCGTGCTTGTGGACGACGAGTGGGTAGCTCGCTGTCCGACCGTCCGGTAACCGTCCGGACCGAGCCCAAGTCGACAACGGCTCATAGTGTTCCACGCGCGCCTCAAAGAGATGTCAGCAACCGTAGGGGCCCAGCAGCCGGCGTACAGGCCATGGTCCGGAGCGAGGAGGAGTGGCAGGCGGTCGCCTCCTTCTGCGAAGCAGTAATGCTAGCAAAGGAGGCGGCCGATCGCGTGAGGCAACGGCAACGGTCCTCACGCCCCAACCGCCGCCGGGATTCCGATCCCGATTTCCGGCCACCGTAGGCGCGGGCTTGCGGACGGCAAGCAATGGGTAGCCCGCCGTCCGACCGTCCGGTAACCGTCCGGACCGAGTCCAAGTCGTCGACGGCGCTTATTGTTCCACGCGCGCCTCAGGGAGATGTCAGCAAATCGTAGGGGCCCAGCAGAGTCGAACCTACTGGGGTCATGGGTAGTGTGAAAACGAAACCCGGGGCCCTGGGACGAAAGCAACGAAGGAACAGGAGTGGGTTTTTAGTCAGTAAAAGTCTGACACTATCTCGCGCTCCGCCCAAGAGCGCCATTTGTCATAAGATGATTTTCCCACCGAAAAAAAAAAAGGGGGCCCAGCAGGATCAAAGCCTACTAGGGCCAGGGCCAGCCCCTAGGGTGATGCGAAAGACATCACCGGGGCCCTGGAACAATGGCAAAGAAGGAACAGGAGTGGGTTTTTAGTCAATAAAAGTTTGACACGCTCCAAGAGCGGGGGATCTCATTAGATGATTTTTCTACCCAAAAAAAAGGGACGTATAACAAAACACGTTAGTTTTTATAACACTTTATGGTAAAAGTACATCAAACGAATCGCTTGTTTTACAGGTCCTCGTTTATTTTACCTGTACCCAATGAGCTCAATTTATGAAAAACGTACCTGTATTTTTATTTCAGAGAGTTTTTGAGAGCTTGCCTTTAGCCCGAGGCTTCCGGGTTCACTTTGAAACAATATGAAAGTGAAAAATATACCGAATCGGCTTTATATGAGATTTTAATGGTAACAATTTTATTCGGTTTTGGGATATACACGTAATAAAAGATTCAATTTAACGTGTAATGAAAGCAATGACTGTGAATATGTCATTTTACTCAAATCACACAATAATCTATCGTACCGACGTCTTTGAAAACCAGCGCTATGGACTCATCGCAATTTTGCGTGAGGTCACAGCATTATGCTAAGTGTTCGGCCATTTTGCGCGAACGTGGCGCATATTTTTCAGAATGTTTATAATATCTTTTTTTACGTTAACTTAGGAATTTGATTTTTTCACAGCTTCAAGTAACCGCATGCCTGAGTATATGGTTTTAATTTCAACTCGATACCTCCAGTCGTTCTCGAGATAAAGGGTCTTAACAGAAACACAGACAGACAGACAGATGGACAACAAAGTGATCTCTTGAGGGTTCCGTTTTTCCTTATTGAGGTACGGAACCTTCAAAAATACCAACCGATTTATTAAAGAAAACTATTCACACATAATTGATTCAGGGACTGTGTTTTCTGATAGCTACAACCTAGGGGTTTTTAAGTCAAGAGTGAATACGTCTAGGCAAGCGTGCTCCATCGTCGACCACACAATTGCTTACCATCAGATGAGATTGTGGTTAAACGCGATCCTATCAATAATAATGAAATTATTTAGAAAATTGGTTTAAAAATAACACTTTGACATGTCCTGGATATTTATTGTCAATTTAAATTAGATGCGGCTGATATTTCCTAAATTATTAGAAAAACACCGAAAGAAAGTCAGACTCAACTCAATAGACCTATAAATTGACCAAGAAATGTATTTTATAACTAGTTCCATTCATAGCATTAATCTATATTTCTGCACCGCAGTGAACTACAGTTTGTGTCAAGAAACACCGAAGGAGAAACATTGTCTGATAGAGTACAGCGTGCGAGATCGATGGCCGCACCAGGTCAGGTAAGGAGCGTTTACACCGAACTAGTTACTAGTCTAAATATTAGACAGTATAAAATAGTCTATAACACAACCGAGCGACCCGTTTCAAATAGCCGATAGCACAACATATTTGTAAAAAGTTCATAACTGACACATTTTTGTGATTCATTTTCTGCTGTATACGGTACCTCCGTATAAATCAAAAAATAAATGAAAGGCACGTACCAAATTGACGAATTCTAGCCACTAAGATATTTTTCTAGCCATCTAGATATATGTTTCGAGCCAGCTAGGTACTTTTCTAGCCAACAAGATATTTTTGCGAACCAATTACATATAATTTACGTGTCATCGGATCGCAATAATATCTTGGTGAAAGAGCTCACATGGAGATCAAAAAATTCAGCCGAAAAGCAACCCTTTGTTTTAGTTTGAAGAGATAGTTGTCACACTCCAATGATAAGCTGTGGCACCAATTTCGGTAAAGTCGCGTTGACAGGAAACGCCGTCCATTAAAGCCGTTTTCCAGCCAGAGTTATTTTATAGTCGTAAACAGTACTCAGCATCGCATTTCTGTGTTTCGTGAAAGCAAATGTCATGTTCAGTTTTTACGTACAATAGGCTATAAATTTTGTTTTTTTCTGCCTACATAAATATGTTTTTAGAAACGAAAAGTTTTGGGTTTACCAGCTCTACCTGTAGAATCAAGTAGATTCAGGATTTGCAACTAGAAATTCAGACAGTCAAATCGTGCTAGCGCGTTTAGCAAGTGTACTAGTCTGAACGCAGCATAGTACAAAACTCGATGTTATGAATATTTGCATTTGAAATATTGCCAATGTATTGCAGTCTCCAAGAGAATGTGTACTGTTAGATCCTATGTGGCAATAAACACGTAGTGCTTCTTGTCAGCAGTGTCAACAGAATGAGACGTTTGCTTTTCAATTGCTCGAATCCTGACCAGTGTATGAATACTGTTATTTTATTGTAGTGGTGGTATAAGAATATTGTTTTTTGGATATTTAACCTTCTTGATAGTTTGTTGGACGGAGGTTTCCGGGAGTTAGTTCCGCATACCTCCATACGGGACTAACTCCCACAAACCTCCCTTGAAAAGGGAGGGAGGATCCTCCGACAGACAGGTGTTTGTCTGGTCTGGGCCCGATAGATAATTTCGGGCTGTTGTTTAAGCGATTCAAATCGCGCGGACTGTCTGATGCAGGATATTGATATTTTTAGTTCCTATCTGGAGTAATAGATGTCGCTTTATGTGTAATAATTGTAGAACCATCGGTAAAATACAGAGGATAGAGTTTATCAAAGCCTCAGGTTTCATATTTCAGCGGGCATACGGACGGCGAGCAATGAGTAGCTGGCCGTCCGACCAAACCCGAGTCGACAGCGCGTTGTATTCCACACGCGCCTTAAAAATATGTCAGTAAGATTTACGGGGCCAGTTTAGGCCGATGCGTGCTATGGCTGCGGATTACTCTTAATTTTTCTTTGATAATTTAATTAAATTGACCAGATTATATTTAATTTTAAAAGAAAACTTTTATTTTATTAAAAAATATTGCAATGATGATGAGTTCTGATCACGTGACTGAGCGTTGAGATGACGTCAGAATAAAGGAATCGGAGGCGTGGCCTACTCGAGGCGATCGACGAAAAGAGAATCGAAACGAAACGGTTGTAACTTGGCTAGGGGCAGATTAGATTTGAACCCGCGACCGACAACTCGTAAGTGAAACTCCGTTACCACGGAGCCACAACTTCTCAAAAAAAAAGTTCAATACAATATATTTTCAGGTACGTCTACAATTGGCACACTAGGACTTGCTTCGAGATCAGATGGTCAGATCACTGCCCCGCGGTTCCATCACCAGCTGTCACCAACAACTTCGCGACGGAGAAGGAGTGTCTTGACCAGTGTGGTGGATGGGCGTAGAGTACTTTGTGTGATTATCTGAGGTCGGAATTAGATATTTAAGTACTTATACTAATTTCGAAAGACTAAAGTGGATATGCCACAAATTGTGAGATTAATTTTAAAGAGCAGAATATTTTTTATATTACTATCGGAATCAATATACATTTTGAGCAGTTTGGGGTTGAGACCCTTGGGCCCTGGAGTCCGAGTGCTCATGCCCTTTTTAAAGAATTATCCAAACGGCTAGTTGACAGTTCACGTGACCAAAGAGCTGGCTTTTACCTCGGTCAGAGATTAAGCATTGCCATACAACGTGGTAATGCCGCCAGTCTTTTGGGCACACTTGCAGTCGACAGCGATGCGGAGGAATTTTTTGACGCCATATTTTAGATAGGAGTTATTGTGTATATATGTAATTTCAATTAGTTAAGTGTTTTTATTTTTCTTGTTATATCGTATGTTCAAAATAAAAAGACAAAGACTAAGAATATAGCAGAAAAAAATTCTTCCTACATTAATGACCAGGAGGAGGAAGTGTATATCAGTTGACGTAGAGAGATCTTATTCAATGAAAAATACTAATAAAAATGGTATGTTAATTATCTTTATTTTATTTTTCTTATCTATCTCTGAGGTTTTTTTATTATTTATTTATAATATTGTTGGCCATACGGGATTTATCATTAGAAATCCCGGGAAGATCCATATTAATATCAACATTTTGATACAAGTACATGAATGACTCTTCCTAATTCCGAACTCTGGTTATTATAAAGATGTGTGTTTGATTTCAAAAGTTGTTTTTTTTACTTATCCCTTTTTTTGAAGTGGGTGGTGGGGTGGCTTTAGGATAACGAGCAGTCCACAGGTTCGCAAGTCTGACACACCCTGCAGATCCACCTAGACCGGGAGAAGTCATTGGATGATTACAACCTCAAAAAAAAACAACCCTATCCAACTGCTGTGTTGTACTGCTGTGATTACATCACTGCTTACCATCAGGTGGGATCGCAGTCAAGCACTGGTTTATATCAATTAGATTTGGTTAAGTTCAATCTACAAAGCCTCGAGCACAGGCGCAGGGTAGCCAGCCTATCGGTATTTTACAGGTTGCATTTTGGTGAGTGTGCGCGGGAATTGCATGACTTGATTCCGCCATCTCCTTTCTACCATCGGACAACCCGACGTACGGCGAGTATCCACCCTTACGTTGTTGAAACTTCAACGGTCCGGACTAAGAGTTTCGCTTCGTCGTTTATACCGCGTACATCGAAGGAATGGAACAATTTGCCTGCTGCGGTCTTCCCGTCCAATTATAATTTAGGTGCCTTCAAGGCTAGATTGAATAGGCTCTTAATAAACTAGTGCGCCTCACCATCAATGATTGCATCACTGCTTACCATCAGGTGGGATCGCTGTCAAGCACTGGTTTGTATCAACTAAAAAAAAAAACTTAACTATATCATTTTCTGATAGAAGGCATTTGGGATATAAATAAACACGAACATCAAGATATTTTTCATTATTTATAAGAAAGAAAGACATAATTACTATTCATAGATTCAGTCTTAATTCACTAAATCCCAAGCGAATCAAGGAGATGTCAGCAACTGTAGGAGCCCAGCAGGGTCGAAGCCTACTTGGGCCAAGGGTCTGATTCTGAAAGGAAGACTCGGCTCTGATACGAAAGGCAACGAAGAGACAGGAGTGGGTTTTTAGTCAGTAAAAGTCTGACACTATCTCTCGCTCCGCCCAAGAGGGGGGATGTCATAAGATGATTTACCCACCGGAAAAAAAAAGTGAACGCATGGTTCTCTCTCTCATTGTCTTTCTATTGTGTCTCTAATTACGGTATTCGATAGGTTAAATAAAGGTATCATAGTACCTATCATATCTCGAGACGTTTGATTTTATTATGAAGAAAAAAGGCCAACAATTTTTTGCTCCAATATCTTGTATCGGGCCAAAATCGTTTTGCTCCCGTCCACACAAATATTTGCGATTTGGGATTCCGTAACCTTTCGTAAAGATATGAATTTGAATTTATTGCTTTACTGTGATTGATTATTATTGAATTTGTTTTATTTTTTTATATCAGTCATTGTTGGTACATATACTGAAATGGAATTGAATTATTAACAACAGCGTGTTGTTTGCCCAGTGTTTTCTTATTCATTATGTATACAAGATATACTCCCGATTTCTGATTTACCTAAGCATTTGAAGTTAAGTATTTCTCAAATTTTACTTTAGTCTGGAAAGCTGTCAAAATTTGACATTAAAGTTGGGTTGTAGGTACTCAATACAGAAATCCGCCAGTATCTTTCACGAAAAAAAAATACAAGCAAATCTAAATCGATGTAATCGATGTAACTACCTACATATTGGTAAAGTTTATACTGAGAAATGATAACTACGCAAGGTAAACTTACAATTTAAATCAACTATCTATAATATCACGTTTATTCTATTATATTCTATCACTATTTCCCGCCAAAATATCTGCAAACACAATTTCAAAATTAGAATCACAACAATCGACCTGCGTTCCAATTCGCATAATTATTTGAATCTAGAACAAACGTCGTGATTGACGAAACAAAACACGAACAGACTCCTATTAATAGGGCAAAGTTTACAATGATTCGTATGCGTATGAATATAAAATAGAGCAGTTTGGATGGCAGACGAGGCCGGGGCGCGGCGACTAATAGGCGGCTCGCCTAACTTTTGCTATGTTGGCCACAGAATAACGCGACAACAGAGGCAGCGAGGGAAAGAATTTTTGAAATGTTTGTTTTAGCAATGCGGTGTAATATATTTATTTTCATTCTATTCTATCCTTGGGATACGCTAATTATACGTTCAATAGTACCTAAATACAAAACTGAAACTAATTTCAAGAAGATTAGAAGCTTCACCCGCGTGAATGTCGGAAATAAACCAAGGAAATGTACTCAATGGTTAAACGTGTTCCATATCCAAATCCAGGACAAGATCTAGGTACCTACGTGCCAAGTTACATGCGTAAACCACTTCTATAATTTTCCCATTGCTGGGACTCAGGCCTCCTCTTTTTAAGATAGAAAGACACGATGTTTTTTGTCATCGTTTTGAAGTGAATAGTAAAAAACGAACAAACAGGCAGTAGTGTACAACTGCATAAGTAGGTTGGTTTCGAATATCTCTGGACTTGCCAATAGATATCTCTGGTTTCCCTTCAAAACGCATCCACCGCAGGCGCGGGCTTGCGGACGGCGAGCAATGGGTGGTTCGCCGTCCGACCGTCCGGTAACCGTCCGGACCGAGCCCAAGTCGTCGATGGCGCGTATTGTTCCACGCGCGCTTCAGGGAGATGTCAGCAAATCGTTGGGGCCCAGCAGGGTCGAAGCCTGCTGGGGTCATGGGTAGTGTGAAAACGAAACCCGGGGCCCTGGGACGAAGGCAACGAAGGAATGGGAGTGGGTTTTTAGTCAGTAAAAGTCTGACACTATCTCCCGCACCACCCAAGAGCGCGATTTGTCATTAGATGATTTTCCCACCTAAAAAAAAACCTTAGATATATTTTTTGGTAATTGACTAGGTTCTCGAACTGTCCTTGACACATAGCAATAAACTTGTGAACTTTATGATTAGTGTCAAAAAATATCTAGTCGAACGAAAACAGTCGATGTGACCATTTTGCATAAATAGCCTTGTTTACTCTATCGCCATTGCGCATGTTTACAACAGTTCAGCAACCCAACCAATAAATCAAATTAATAACAACAACTACAGGCATAGACTAAGTTTACGTATGTACGAACGACCCTGTCCTTGACACAAAGCCTCTGTGCTCCCCCTACTCTGTGCCGTCACACCCTAATCCCAATCGTGGCTTACAGCCAGTGTTTTGTAGCTGTCGAGGCAACAGGCAGCTTTTACCAGCCTTTTACCGGATTTTTACCGATATTTTTTACCGCGAGTGGAATTTTTTTCGGTATGGGGAACAAAGTTGTGACTTTCACAGAACAACAGCTAGAGGATTATCAGGTAAACGGTTTGTTTGTGGCCAGTTTGGATTGAGTTTCCCGGTTTTAAAAGTTCTTTTTTCAAACTTTTTTGGCGGGAATTTGTGATTGTGACGTTTAATTTTATGTTTTTCTTTTTATGGTTTATTCGGTTTGTTTGTGTTCTCAAGTTCGAAATTTGGGATAAGTTAGTAATTTATTAATGTTTGAAAGCGTAATTTTATTATTAATTTGTATGTTTTAAACAGGACTGTACATTTTTTACACGGAAAGAAATACTTAGGTAAGATGTTATTTTAATTATTAAGTAGATCGGCACTAGGAGTTGAATGCTGAAAAACTTTATGGAATTTATATTGCAATAGAAATAATTAGTATAGGTATAAATGTCGTTTTGACTCTACAACATCCCATAAAATGGTGATGATACAAAAAAATAAAAGTAGACACATAATTCATCGCAAAATGAGTATTTAAGTTAAGTTTAAGTATCTAAAAAATGTGGGAGTAATTAAATAGATTATTATTAAATATTATGTTTCGATCAGAATCCTATTTGTGACTGAACTGACATTGCAACATAAAAATGTACCTTCAATAGGGAAAAAAAAATCAACCTACAAATAGAATGATAGGTGGTTAGATTCTTTCAACGTCAATGTTTGTCAAAATTCAAATTCATGTATTGTTTATTACAGGTGTATGATCAGTTCTTATATTTATTTGTTATTAGCTTTTGCCAGCGGCTTCGCCCGCGTGAAAAAACGTTTCATCATACAAACTTTGGACCCCCGTTTCATCCCCTTAGGGTGTGAATTTTGTAAAATCCTCTCTTAGTCCTCGTATACGTCATAAAAGGGAGATTTGTGCAAAATTCCACGCTCCTAGTCCCAGTAGTTTCGGCTGTGCGTGGATATGTCAGTCAGTCATTTTCTCCTTTTATACATATATATCGATGTCAAAAAGTCAGGTCAATCCCATACAATGTGGAGATTCCAAAGTTTTTATCGTTCAACTAGAAGGTCACTGTTTAGAGCCCCACGATAACTAGGCATAGCTGATAACAAGTTAAATCTCAAAAAAGGCGGAAAACAAAGAATGTTGGTTACCCGCTGAAAACTAACTACAAATTTAAAGTTTACATATTTTTTTCCTATACCGCTATGAGACCTTGCTTCATGCCAAATTTCAGGAGTCTAGGATAATGGGATGTACCCTATGAATTTTGATTGCCTTGAGAGTGTAGAAATATACGTTATTTGCAACATAACCGGCCGTATATTCTTTTTCGTTAACTTACAAGTTTGATTTTTTCACAGCTTCAAGGGACCGCAGACCTGAGTATATGGTTTTAATTTCAATTCGTTTCAGTGGGCAACTGAAAAGTTTTACATTCAAAAGAAAATGCAATGACAATGGACATAGTTCAATAGTACAGTTTTTATTGATTTAATCACCATGAGTCAGATACGTACATGTTAAAGATAGGTAGATAGGTACGTGTATCCAATTACTTATTTAGTTTTTAATCACTAACTCTATATGTGGTATGTGGTACCCTGCATTATTTATACCAACATTAGCAGTACCTACTTATTTAATGCGTTCAAGTAGGTATATGTACCTACTAATACCATACATGTTTTACGTTTTGACGGAATTTTTTCGAGTAAAGTTCCGTGACTGTTTTAATTATCCGCAAATTGATTTCTAGTGGACATGGTCGCTTACAATAGGCCTCATCAGAAGGCTTACAGTCACCCAAAGGGCAATGGAAAAAGCTATACGGTGTTTCCTTGCGTGATCGCATAAAGAATAAAGATGCAGGAGAACCAAGGTCGCCGACATAGCCCGAAGAATCGCCAAACTAAAGTGGCAGTGGGCAGGGCACATTGCTCGTAGAACGGATGGTCGATGGGGCCGAAAGGTTCTAGAGTGGCGACCGCGCACCAGAAGGCGCAGATTTGGGAGGCCTCCCACAAGGTGGACCGACGACCTGATGAGAGTCGCGGGAGTGCGGTGGATGCGAAACGCACAGGATTGGTCGTTGTGGAGACGCTTGAGGGAGGCCTATGTCCAGCAGTGGACGTCTTTCGGCTGAAATGATGATGATGATGATGACTGTATTGGAAAATTGGTGTAATTTTATACCTCAAGTGTCTACGCAACTGGGCAACATGTGGAATCATTGAGACAGGCGCGATTTCAGTAAAATGAAGCTAAGAATTATTTTCATATTGACTAACACAGCGAACCTGACAAGGCTGACTCGCAAAACCATTAGAATGTATTACATCCGCATTCTATTAGAACTCAAAGTAACTTAAAGTGACTGAACTTAATACTTTCTAAACTTGACACTGGTTAAATGCATCAACCGTGCGAAGAAAAACACAAAAAAAAACGGGCAAGTGCGAGTCGGATTCGCACACTGAGGGTTCCCTACAAACTTACCTATGAAAACAGTTCAATTTCCGAATCGAGTCCCAAAGATTTTTACGAAAAGCAAAAAAGTTTTTTTTTTGTGACGTAACTACAAATTTACAGTTTACAGATTTTTCCCTATACTTTTGCTATGAGACCTTGCATGCAAAGCATGAACTTTCATGCCGAATTTCAGGATTCTAAGTCAACGGGAAGTACCCTATGAATTTTGATTCCCTTGAGAGTGTCGAAATATATGTTTTTTGCAACATAAACGGTTATATCTTTGTTTTTTCGTTAACTTACAAGTTTGATTTTTTCATAGCTTCGAGAGACCGCAGACTTGAGTATATGGTTTTAATTTGATCACGATATCTCCACGCGTTCCCGAAATAAAGAGCCTTGACAGACAGACGTCGACGTTTTGGAAGTACGGAACCCTAAAAAACCTGCCCAGGTTTTGCAATATTATACAATTTTTATTTTGCTATTAAAATTATATATAGTATTCCTTTATAATCTGTAGTCTACAGAGGTCCACTATGTTAGTAAAAAAATCTCTCTGCCTAGTACTAACTAATAACGATCTGGTTCGAACCGCACGCCCAGACAGTAGGCAGGATGCTGTTAAGACTGTCATGCAACCTGGAAATCTGCATACAGGCAATTTTTTTACGCCATAACAGGCCTATCACATGCACAAGCTTCACCACAGTTTTGTCTGAGCGAGTCAGTTTGCACACAGAACACCGTGTAAAACTGTATGAGTTTTCCAACCACACGCACGGTGTTTCATGTACAAACCGGCCTGCGAAGCAAAACAGTGGCGTAACGGTTATGCGTGTTAACCGTCCGACACCGGACCGTGCCCAAGTCATCGACGGCACGTGCCTGTTCGACGCGCGCCTCAAAGATATGTAAGCAAAACCGTAGGTATTCGGCAAGGTAGAAGCCTACCGCGGCCATGCGTTGACTTCCGAAATGGAAACCCGTGGTCCTTGAACGCAAAGGCAAAGATGGAACTTAGGAGCAGTTTTAGTTAGTAAAAGGCCCTTAATGCGTCAAAGTTGCGCTGCAGAAGCGTGGCATTCATAACAGAAAAGCAATCTTGTTTAAGTCCAATTAGTTGTATCCCGCTATTTCACCTATTGTGTCTTTGGTTATTGCTTATCGTGATGTTATATGTATAGCTAGCCTTCCTCGAGAAATGGGCAATACAACTCCATAATATTTTTTTAATTCCAACCAGTAGTTCCAGAGATTATTAGCGCGTTCAGTCCAACACACAAAATCTAAATATTATTATAAGTAGATATAGATTAAGTAAAGAAGCCTAAAATATACATTAAAATAAATACAAACGGCCGAATGATATCAAATCGGAGAGGCTAAGTACCAGGTAGCCAGAAATAGGTAAGAGGCTTACGTTGTGACGCACCGCGATATTCCATGAAAACTCGCGGCTTCGAGCACGTGCTGATTCACTAATCGTTCGTATTTGGTAGCTTTGACAGTATCTAGTCACACTAGATTAATTGTTATGCAATAGTTATTGGGAGTACCAACTTGAAGATACGGGAGGTGCAAATAAATTTACAAATGTTATTTATTTTGTTTGATAAGAGTTCTTAAAAAAAACTAACTTCTATTGATAAAATATTTTTATTAAAATTTTCAAACAATTCTCCATCAGTCTCTACACAAAGTTAAATGCGTCTGAACCCATTTTCGGAATATTTTTTCCAGTCCGCCGCAGACACCTCCTTCTCGAACGCTGCTAGCGCGTCTTCCGGCGATGAAAACTGTATCCCTTTCAGCTGATTTTTTATTTTAGGGAATAAAAAGAAGTCACACGGTGCCAGATCAGGAGTGTAATGAGGGTGTCCCAAGACTCTGACCAGTGTGGTGTCCAGGAAGTCCCTCGGTCTTGAGCGCTGAGTGCGCGGGCGCGTTGTCATGGTGAAGCATTACCCCGCGGAGCCCGGTGTTCGGTCGCTTGTAGCTCATTGCAGAGAAAACTTCTGACAGGCATTTTGTGGTATAGCATTCGGCGTTGATGCTGCTTTGGTCTCGTAATAGAATTGAAATCATATACCCCGTCAAAGTGTAGAAACTAGGGATCAAAATATTCCCTGCGCATCTCGATCTCTTATCTTTCGTAGGTGTTTTTTCGTTTTGAAACAGCCAAACTGTCAACCTGAGCGAGAGGGAATGTCAGACTTTTACTGATTAAAAGGGTTTAGTCAGTAAAAGTCTGACATTCCCTCCTATCTATTCTATCCTCTCACACCACAAAAATTACAGAAGGGAGCTTAAAATTATAGGGTGTAACAATGGGCGGTCTTATCGCTAAAAGCGATTTTGTACAGACAATCTTTGGATGGATTTGACAGAAAAGGAAAAAAAATACACAGGTCCTTCATCATCATCATCATCATTTCAGCCGAAAGACGTCCACTGTTGGACATAGGCCTCCCCCAAGCATCGCCACAAC
Source organism: Mythimna pallens (assembly GCA_961205895.1). Taxonomy (NCBI): domain Eukaryota; kingdom Metazoa; phylum Arthropoda; class Insecta; order Lepidoptera; family Noctuidae; genus Mythimna; species Mythimna pallens. The sequence goes on from OY540825.1 coordinate 3,830,617, forward strand.
GACCGATCCTGTGCTTCTCGCATCCACCGCACTCCCCCGACCCTCACCAGGTCGTCGGTCCACCTTGCGGGGGGCCTTCCAACGCTGCGTCTTCCGGTGCGCGGTCACCACTCTAGAACCTTTCGGCCCCATCGACCATCCGTTCTACAAGTAATGTGCCCTGCCCACTGCCAGTTTGGCGATTCTTTGGCCTATGTCGGCGACCTTGGTTCTCCTGCGGATATCTTTATTCTTCATGCGATCACGCAAGGAAACTCCGAGCATAGCCCTTTCCATTGCCCTTTGGGTGACTGTAAGCCTTCTGATGAGGCCCATTGTAAGCGATCATGTTTCAGAGCCATATGTCATCAGGTCCTTCATAGTAGAACCTATTTGATGATTTACCACCTCAAAAAGAAAAGCCGGGTGTGACCCATAACTCTCTCACAGAGGAACCCCAGCTGTGGACTGTGTGTAGACGTGAGTGATATTGACATAGAGGTGGACTACACGATAATTTTCTTTTCTTCTATAATGAAATGGAATCCGACAAAGAGCCTAAACATGAAACTGCGGCGTTGCATTGTAAAAATCTACGAATTAATTCGCATCGTACATTGTATGTTCACCTAAACCGATGCTTTGTGGCACGAAATCGCATCGCAGCAATTCGCATCAAAGTCAAAGTCAAAGTCAAAGTCAAAAATTTTTTATTTCACATAGGCCTACATGGGCACTTATAAAACGTCAGAAGCTAGTGCACGGTTCCAAATTGGTCGTTTCCTATGGAGAAGAACCGGCAAGAAACTCCATGGTTACTCTTTTAAAAAAATTATTGTTTACAATATTTTCATATTACAGTATTAATAGACATTATGTAAGAACAGTGTAGACCAGTCGATATTGTACCCAAAAGCACAATAAAAATAATAATATTTAAAAAAAAAAAGTGAGTCGTAATAGGAAGTAACCTAAGAATTCGCGAAGTCCACGGTGTTCTCACATTCACATTAAAAAAAAAAAGAAGCTATATAAAAAAAAAAAAAAGAATAATAAGTAATTACAATTATCAATAAATGACATGTCAACAAAAAGAAAATTACTAACGAATTTATGGTGGTTGGCGTCTACTAATATAAAAAATATTGCAAAAGCAATGTGTAGGAAGAAAAGAAAAAATGTATATATTACAACAAATGTGGAGCAGTTAATAGATAGATGTACACAATATTATGAGTTACCAGGGGGCCACATGTGCAGAAGCAGTCATTGCCAAACAAGCGTGTCTTCGCGCGTGTCATCGTAAAGGTATGACCGAACTCAATTTCGTGTAGTGTAGAGCGACTCTAGAGGAGCCGAGTACGAATGACACTACACGAATTTGAGCTCGGCTCGTGTTCGGCTCCTTTCACGTTGATCCACATTAAGGCCCTAGCTCCCAAGCAGTGCCATAAAACAGTGACTTTCTGACCTGACAGTGCCTACTCCTCGGTAACGGCTAGGTTAAAAGGTTTGAAAAAATATATGTTATTATAGATTCATGTACAATATTACCAACATATTATAATTTTTTCGTATGACTAATACTTTTAATAATACTTTGGAAGTAGACGGAACAGAGAGTCCCGCAAACATCCGTTGAAAAGGGAGTATCCTCCGGCCAGACGGGTGTTATGTCTGGTGGGCAGCTGCCCGATAGATGATTTCGGGCTGTTCTATATGTTCCAATCGCGATGAGAACTTTGATTGCGCGATGCAGGATTAGATGTAGGATTCTCATGTGACGCCATAGATGTCGCTACAATACTACGAGTAAAACTTTTGCCAACAAAAAAAAAAATTAAACAACATGATATTCTTTCGCTTGTTTTCCTACTCCTGTTAAACGGCTTTATCTTTAGAAATATGTTTACACAAAAAAATTGCTTGTTATGTGTTCTTCAGAATGTACATTGTCTGTAAATCAATCAATATTTCGCAAAGAAAATAGTTTTAAAGGTCAGTGCGGCTATAAGCGGGTGCAGGACGAGTATGTGTGCATTTAACTCCAGCTAGATATTCAAGGGACTATACGCCTTAAATTCCTGCGATTCGACGTCTTTTCAGTCAGTTTTATGTTGTTGCCTAAACGAAAACAATGTATTTGCTAGTATTACAAAAACAAAACATTTCAGTTCTGTCCAGCTTAACGTTGTTAGGGACAAACACAGAACATAATCCCGCTTAGCATTTCAGTCTGTGATTATAACAGTTTTGAATTTTGATGTAGTTTATTTTTGAACTTTGTTTACCTAGAGGCTTTCAAATAAGCAGTAGTTAAGCGCTTTTTGGACATATTGTAAATGTTGATAGGAGAGAAAGGGGGGAATTGAAGTGGGGTATCATCCAGTGACTTCTCGCACGCGTCAGACTTTTACTGTCTAAAACCACACCCGTCATTCAGTTGCCCTATGCGTTCTAGGACCACGGGCTTCCTTTCCAGAAATTGCCGTGACCTTGGCGGGGGTAAATACCTATGTTTAAAAGGCTCGTGAATTAACATTATTTGGGCTGCGGAATTGTCAAAAAGAGACCTCGTGGTTCTTAAACGCAAAGGGCAACTGAAAAAAAAGGGAATTAAACTTTTGCCATACATAGCTGGCATGTTTTTTTTTCCTTTCGCCAATAGTAAAACTTAGGCCATCTCTTAAAGGACTGTATGAGAAATCAAAAGCAAAAAGAATTATGTCTACCAACCATAACCGAACGAAGTTACAGACTATTTAGTAAATCGCTATTGCTTTTTATGAGGCGTTATTTTTCTTAAATAAAAATACTCTGTGTTTGATATTTTAAGTTTCTCATTGTTAAATATACTACACGGTTTCTCTAATAAGTTATTCTGCGTCCCTCGCTTCAGCATATATAATGCCTGGTGTGGTAGAAGGCGTTTAGTGTTGTAAAGAACTCGAGTCCTCAAGTCGTTTTAATTATAATATAAGAAAAACAGGCAACGCCTGACAAAAAAAAAGTACTAGCAATGCTTCTATAGGTATCTTCGTTTGGTTGCGGTTTAAAGACATGGTTCTTTTTGCTATTGCTTCCTCGTATTGTCATCTAACTTATTTCTTAGGTTTCATTTCAGGCGAAAAGAAAAAGTAAATCATGCCAATATTTTGCATTAGCTTTTCCATAATGTAGGTATGATGGTTTTTTTATTGAGGTAAGAAATCAAATCCCCACGCTCTGGGTAGAGCAAGAGAGTGTGTTAGAGATTGACCATACCTGTATTCCTTCATTTGGCAACTCTTTCGATTAATCCCATAGCCCTGGCAGGATATAGTATTTATAAATTAATATAAATACATGCTAACTGTGTTCACCTTTATTCATTCGCGCGATTTCGCGTATTTTTCATAAGTAATTGCGCGTTTTTTTACTAAAATCCCCCAAATAAAGAAAAAAAAATCGTTTTAATTATAATATATAATTTATTTCAAGTTTGCACTCGTAAAAGGGTTATTAGTAACAATATATACTCAAAACTAAGTTAGTAGCTATAAAATTCAAATTACACAAAAATAAATTCAATTAAATTAGTCAGGTAATCTACAACCTCTATTTGGTATTCTGCCCATAAAACAAATTTCATAATTATTAAATTCAAATTACGATGGTCAAAAATAAATATTTAATATCTGACATCTGTTTTGAGTAGACCTTAGAAAAAACGAAGATATAGGAACCAAAATTTTCGGCCGAACAAATTCTTACACCCGTGTGTACAGTACGACGCTTATGCGTTTTTCAAGATCATTAGAGTTGTCGTATGCAATCGGCGCGCGAGGTGTATAATATAATAATAATTACATAATTGATATAGCAGTCCCAAACACTAATAACATTCAAAAAACTATCACGGAAAAAATTAGGAAGTACACAGAATTACAAGAGGAAATCACAAGAGTTTGGAAAATGAATAGAGTCACAATAGTCCTAATAATAATATCAGCAACAGGTGTTATTCCAAAACAAATATTCAATAGTTTTAATGTTCTCAATCTATCAAAATACACATACCTAACACTACAAAAAGCGGCTATTTTGAACACTTGTCGTATAGTTAGAAAATTTTTACAACTGGACTTAGATAATAATTTAAATTCAGTTCAAAGTCTTTTACCACCTTAAACCAATAATTAGGATCTCACCTTGGTTCACACCCGTGAGATTCTAAAAGAACACCAGGCACCAGCCTGAGAAAAATTGCCTAAAAAACCATAATAATAATAATATGACATTTATTGCAGACAAAAGTCCATATATTGTTAGTAACACAAGAAATTTTATAAAACTATAGAAATGGGTTTTATTTTTATAAACCCAAAAGTACAGAGGCGGACTTAATGCCTTAGGTATTTCCTTAGTATTATTTAGGTAGTCAGCCTTCGGGTGATGCAAAAAAAAAAAAAAAATAGTGGTACGTGCAATAAAAGAGAAAAAGCCGGTCAATTGCGAATCAAGCTCGCGCACCGAGGATTCCGTACAAACCTACCTACATGTAAATAGTTGAAGTCCCGAATCGAGTCTCGAAGATCACAAACAAGTTTTTTTTTTGTGACTAAACTACAAATTTACAGCCAAATAGGATTTTAGGTCAACGGAAAGTAACCGGCGATGAGCATAAACGGCCTTGTGTTTAGATTTGCCTTGACTTAGAAGTTCGATTTATTCACTGCTGCTTGGGATACCAAACAAGTATTTGATATTCATTTCAGCTTACGGATAACAAAGTAATCCAGTAGTAGTGTCTGGGTGTAATTTATCTATAATATGTATGTATTTAGAAATATATATGTATGTTTATCAGTCGTCTAGTATTCATAACACAAGCTCTGCTTAGCTCGAGACTAGATGGCGTTGTGTGATAGGTAGTTGTGGAATATCATTCATTCATACATACATTAATCTTATAAAGGTTCAGTTTTCGCTGGCTTAGGTACGGAACCCTAAAAAAGGCGAATACAAAAAAACATAATTATACAAATAAACCATAGATACAATACAACTACTTATATAATACTTAAATACTCAAATGGTTGAACTAAATACACGAATATACATTGGTAGGTAGTCAAACAACAATTTTCACGCGATACATCTATCGTAGCATAGTCGGCCTTATAATGTTCCCACTGCTGGGACTCAGGCCTCCTCTGTAGGAGAGGGAATGGGTCGTAATCCACCACACGGGCCCAGTGCGGGTTGGTGAATGTCACATGTCTTCGAATTTTTGGTTCTAGGACATGCCGGTTTCCTCACGATGTTTTCCTTCACCGTTTTGAGAGCAGTGGTGATGAAATAATTACACAAAGTAATACGGTTGGCTGGGGGTTTAAACCCGCGACCTACAACTCGTAACTCGGGGCCGTTACCACTCGGCTACCACTGCTCCCATAATCTATCGTCCTCTACTTTATTTCGTCCATAGACAAAATTAGGACATAAAATACTAGTTCATAGACTATGAGTAGGTAAGTTCTCTTGGCATAATTTTTGACGATAACGCCAACGAAGCCACAGAAAATCTTCAGTCACCAATTCTTATTGGCACATTGAATTTTATGCTGATACAAATCTACGCTAATGCGGATAAGGCTAAGCTCCTGCGTCAGTTTCGCTACGCAACTTATATGGCATAGTAGAGTATTGAATATTTTTAGCCACAAACTTATCGGATTTAATAAACACTTAAGTTTAATGTGAACTATCACGTAACAAAAACCATATAAGAACTAGTTTTTGCTTAAGAGCGTCCATCCCGAGATACATTTTCATTATTTTTCATACAATATATAACATAATAACTCATTTATGTGATTATCAAGTCAAAGTCAAAAGTTTTTATTTCACATAAGCCTACATGGGCACTTATAAAAAGTCAGAAGCTAGTGCACGGTTCCTAATTGGTCTTTTCCTATCGAGAAGAACTGGCAAGAAACGTTTAGATACTCTTTTAAAAAAGTGGTTGTTTACAATATTTTCATATTACAGTATTAATAGAAATTATGTAAGAACAGTGTAAACCAGTCAATATTGTATACAAAAGCACAATTAAATAATCATATTAAAAAAAGTGAGTCTAAAGACTACTACACTTATGACGTTATTACACATTTTTCTCTGTTATTTTATTATTCTATCTTACATATTTTTGAAACGCAGATGTCTTGTGGATATACTATCTGGGTTTCTATTGTTATTTGATACGCTGAAATGAATAAAACTTAATTGTAATATTATCTCATTATAAATAATGTTTGCAAGGAAATGTATTATTATAATAATAAAGCTCGTAATTTGCATGCCTCAAGGTATAATATGGTTGGACTGTAATATAATTTCAATAACTCTATGTAATTACCCATATTAGCAAATAAATGATTATGATTATGATTATGATTATGATTGAAATCAAATAATTATTTTGTGTTAAACCAATTTGGTAAAGACCTCTGAAAATCTGGTATTTTGCGTAAACTTTGGCCCTTCATAATGTACTTAATTACTTTTTTAAATAACATAAATAATATGACTACAAAACTTTGCACTTGTTTTTCCTGAAACAACTTTTGTGAAATATTCGATTGAATGATGGAATTACCGATTGCCAACGGAGCGGAGGAGAGAGTTGCCTCTTTATCAAACATTTTGTTGGATGATCCAACACACTTTTAAACCATGATCAGGTTGACCATAAACGAATCGGTAAGGACCCCCTTAAGATTTCCACCTTAACCGAAAATAACCTAAAAAAATTACGGCTTTTGAGCGTTTTACGTATTATTATGACTCATATCAAATCTGACCTTGTTCGAGCAAGTGTTCCTTTATTTTTCAGGTTTGTTTGATTACTTACAATGTCAACGTTACGGTTTAGGTTCCAAAGTTCAGCCACCTGTATTCGATACAAATATACAAAAACTCTGGTCAATAGTGATTCATCCTTGAATACGATGATAGCGGTACAAGAAAATATCGAGTCAGAGGGTTAAGCTCTCTAAGTTCTGTATAATAAAAAACTGTATTGTCGTGAATGTACAGTCTTATTGCTCCGTGACCAATAAGATATAGACCGTATACTTTGTCACATTTTTAATTTTTCTTAACTTCTGCTATTACCATGGGTAGTGTGAAAACGAAACCCGGGGCCCTGGGACGAAGGCAACGAAGGAACAGGAGTGGATTTTTAGTCAGTAAAAGTCTGACACTATCTCCTGCCCCGCCCAAGAGCGGGATTTGTCATTAGATGATTTTCCCACCTAAAAAAAAACTTTTGCTATTCAATAAATAAGTGTACGACAAATGGTTCTTAATTACCAAACCATAAAACAGGTAATCTAGAACCAATTGTCGTACACATATTTCTTAAATGGCAGATGTTAAGATAATAGACAATAATGATAATGACAAAAAGAAAAAGAAGAATATAATGAAAATAAATAAAGATAGATAGATATATGAAGATGTTATAAAGTGACAATGTATATTTCTTATTGCTCGTAACTGTATAGAGTTTGAATAGGAAAGAAAAAAGACAAAAGTTAGCCACTATTTTTTGGTTATACAAATACAACAAAAGCAGCAATGTTCGTAAAAACATGTGTTACAGAAGAATACCTCAAAAAAATCATGTACTAGTAGTACTAAATACATAAAGAAATGTTTAAAGAAACTAGCTTCTGCCGGCGGCTTCGCTCGTGTGAAAGTAGGTTCCTCCATAAAAACTTTGGACCCCCGTTTCATTGTCGTTTTTCCAGGCTCCCGGGGATCTATTTCGCATCATCTATGGCCCCAGTAAGCTTCGACCCTGCTGGGCCCCTACGGTTGCTGACAGCTCCTTGAGGCGCTCGTGGAAAACTACGCGCTGTCGACGGCTTGAGCTCGGTCCGGACGGTTACCAAACGGTCGGACGGCGGTACCTATTATACGCCGTCCGCAAGCCCGTGCCTACGGTGGCTGGAAAACGGAATCGGAATCCTGGTGGCTGGGGCGCGAGGGCTTTGCTAACATTACTGCTTCGCAGAAGGAGGCGACCGCCTGCCAGTCTTTTTATATATATGGATAATATAATGTATAGGGTATTATTCATTCTTGCATAGTATGGACAACTTTGCATGTAAAGGCGTTTGAAGAATGTCGAATCAGGAGGCAACGTTCCTTATATTTGAGGACTACAAAGGCTTTATAAAGTGACGGACAAATGTGATAATACATAGAATAAAAAAAAATTCAATAGTCTATTACACAAAAGTAACAAAGGCCAGTTCTTTTTTTAAATACCGTGTTTCAAAAGCCCTTCCTCGTTGAACTCGTGTAAGTATTCAATAAAATATAAACAAGTTATCAAAGGTAATATGTTATAATATCACAAAAGATCCAGAAGGGTCGTAGTGCGCTGGCCTAGGGCCAGCCCCACATCAAGGTAATCTGTTTAAAAAAAAACAGAACATCGTAAACTAGTTTCGGACATAATAACTGTCGTGATCAATACTCGACGAGTTAATACTCGTTGAGTAGTTAACTACTCATTTTTAATGATGTTAGAACTTGCTAGGTACTTACAGCTGTCTGTTCGTTTTACTTTCGTCCTTCACAGTAGTCAAGGCCAGTCTATTTTCAAGACTAACAGAAATTAATAATCGTATTCATTATTTATACAGTGTGCAATACAGTCATCTACACTCCTACACTAATATTATAAAGAGGTAAAGTTTGTTTTTATGTCTCTTTTGTTTGTAGAAAGAAGTAATCTCTGGAAGTACTGGTCCGTATGCTATATATGCATATATTCTTGAGTGACATAGGCTATGTTTTTTACGCGGGCCAAGCCGTGGGCAAAAGCTAGTAATTAATATAAACATCAATCGATAGCCCAGTCAATGATGATGTGTTTGGGGTAGTAAATCATCAAATAACTTCTCCCGCTCTGGGTGGAGCGAGAGGCGTCAGTCCAAATTTTTCCTGACTTGAGTTCTATCAGTTGCCCTTTGTGTTCTAAAGACGCGGTAACTTTTTCGACTGATCCCACTCTGCCAGGGCCTGGCAGACAAATCTCATCACCAGATCATCAGAGATCGGAATTAGGTAGTGTTAATCATGTACTTGCATCGAAGTGTTGATATTAATATGGATCTTCTCGTATTTTCTAATGAAAATTCTCGTATGGCCAACAATATTACAAATAAATAATAATAAAAATCTCAAGGACAGATAAGACAAGTAAAACAAAGATAATTAACATAAGTACAATTTTTATTAGTATTTTTCTTTGAAAAAGATCTCTCTACGTCAACTTTGATAAGGTTAACTTTATACACTTCTTCCTCCTCGTTATTAATGCAGGAAGAAATTTTTTTTCTGCTAAGTATATTTCTGACAGTGTCATAAAAAAAAATCTGCTGACATGGTATCCCGGTGAAATATAGCCCTAAGTGTCACCATAATGGCTGGTCTCGTGCGTCTCGCAACCATCAGATTCCGCGACCCTCATCAAGTCATCGGTCCACCTTGTTGGAGGACTTCCAACGCCGAGTCTTTCGGCACGCGGTGGCCAATCCAGAGTTTCGGCCCAACGACTATCTATTTTGCGAGCAATGTGCCCTGCCCACTGCCACTTGAGTTTGGTGATTCTTCGGTCTTTGTCGTTAACCTTGGTTCACCTGTGGAAGTCTTCGTTCCCGCAAGGAAACTCGGATCATAGCCCTTTGGATGATTTGAAGCCTTTTGACCATTGTAACCGAACACGTTTCAGAGCAACGTCAACGTCATCACTGGTAACACAGCGTGTTGAGGACACGCACTGGTCATAGACATCCGTCTTTAGACAGTGGATGTGGTATATTAGACAGACGAGCAAATACCGCGCAGCTTCCCGAACACTGCCCAGCTGAGTCGGATTCGACGATTAAACTCTTTCTTGAAGTTAGACCTACCTAACTGGACACCTGCTTGTCCATATACCAGTAAACTAGACACACATGACCCAGTCGTTAACGTGCCCCATTTGTAATACTAAGACATGCATTTACAATTTGGTGCTTATTTGAGCCAATCTGGTTAGTTATAAGTATGACGGCGAAGTATACAATGCAAGTTTAACTTAGTATATGTAATTTTAAATGCGTCTTAATTTTGCAAGTGGGGCACGTTACCGACTGGGGCACGTACGCCTGTTTTACCCTAAACAGCCCTACAGGGCCTATTACACTACTCGATATTCAGACAGTCTTAGTCGATGTCGCGTAGTGTAATAAGGGTTAGACCGGTCTTACTCGGAACAAAAAATAAGTCTGAATATCGCGTAGTGTAATAGGCCCTTTTATCAGAGTTGCTTTTATCGAGAGCCTTTAAGTTTATGTGCCTAATATTCTATGAAAAAATAAATTTGTAATTCTGTACAGCTCCTAGCCTTTCTATATTTTCTCGGAACATTACGCTTTGTATAACAGGGGTATGGAAAAAAGACAAATGAGGACATTACTCATTTGAGAGAGTTGACATAAAACCGCGCTGTTCTCAGCACAAATTAGAAACGAGGGTGAATAAAAAATTTGGTTAAAAATGCGACATTGACAGAGATTTATGTTGACAGAAGTTTTATTTAAAATTATTAAAATATAAAAACTGACATTAATAAATAAAGTATGAATGAAAAATTAGAATACTGTCATTTCAATAGCATTATTAGCCTAATTCGAAAAACCTTGACAAGATCTACTTTAATTTATTTTTTAAACTTTTAACAAAAAGTACAACCGAATTCGGTGTTTCTGGTTTTGTTATATTTTGCACTTTTTAGTGTTTTTCTATATTGAAGTGGATTGATTGTTTTTGTAAAAAAATCTTTACACTTTTTTATTTGTGGTACCCCTCAACTAAGTCTAAATAGTGTACAAGTTCTATATAAGGGTACCTACGGAATACAACTATCAACTACAAGAGTTCTCCCGTTTTATCCAGGATTCCATCATCAGACACTGACTTGTTGATAATGGAACCACCTGCCTGGGATATATACTCTTTTAAACATTCAAATTCCAATTCAGCCCAGGCATCTTTGGATAGTTGGGAGGCATAGGAAAATAAATACTAAAAAAACCGATTCCGACAAATAGAGAACCTCAGCCTTTTTTAATTCGGATTAAATATATAATCTAGTGTATTTTCTTAAGCCATAGCTATACAGTGAGGTACTTAACACTTTTTGTAGGCAGCAAAAGCAATACATAACATTTTTTTTTTTTTTTCAAAATTGTATTTTTATTATCACCTATATCCTTTTGTTTCAATTTCCAGAGTGTTCAAACGCTTCAGAGAAGTGAATCCTGCCCTAGTGCCTAAGAGAATGACGGAGAACCAGCCACACACCATCGTAGTGCCTTTGGAGGAGATAGAAAAGTTACCAGAACTGAAAGTAAGACTCCTTTAATACGACCGTCTTTTTTTCAACAGTATTAGCTAAATACTGAAAAAAACCGATGTCGGTTGATTTTGCCTAAATACCTGAATTAAGGGGGCCAGACTAAGAGGAATGTCGTATGCAGAAACTGCTCTGCATACGGCATTTCTCGGGATTTTTTTTAGTCTGCCTCAGTTGTGGCGAAATGTTTTTAAGCAATAACGACTCCACGTACCCGATCTCCCGAAAGAATTTTTGTTCCTCATCTCCGGCTTGCCTTTATTAGCTGGTACTACGGCCGGCCAATAAAGTTGACGAGGAATAGAGCTCCCACTTCTCTCTAGATTCTTTCACTCTCTCTGGTTTGAGTGCAGATTCACAAAACGTGCTTGGTAGAAGGATGTATGCAGTAAGATGCTGGATATTGATCGTACTTTCAGGATTGGCCTGGTAACCGTGGTATTCTCCACTGCTTAAACACCTTAAGATATATTGTGCCCTTGTTGCTACGACACTACGTGCTAGCAACCGGTTTTGAAGGTCCATAATCAAGTGAGCAAGTCGCCACTAATATTTAAACCTTACCTTAACCTTTCGAATACCGTAATTAGAGACACAAGCACAATAAGAGAGCGAAGCCGGCGTTCGCTTGGGGTTTAATTAATTAAACTTTGTTTTCCATATCATCCAATAGTTTCCTATCATCGGTGAGTTGCCTGATGCTTCTTATGGCTAGACCGTATCCCATTTAATTGGGGTCGGCTCTCCTTGTCTTCAATCTCCATTGTGCACGATTTTGTGCCATGTCAGTGTCGAGATGAGCTTCGTCGTTTGGTGCCTGATTTCATAGCAACGCATCTAAGGGGCCTCTACAAGTTACTTTAGCCCGTCGTCGTACACCGTCTAAAAGTCCGTGATACAATAACTGGTAAACTTTTAATAATTATCTGAGAGTGAACGAGTTTTGGGTGGCAATGAACACATAAAATGCATACTACAAGAGCTAAATAATGCAAACCTTGAGGTTAGACTGAAGATAAACATGTCAAAGACTAAATTCATGACCAACGAGGACATCTTAGACAAATCCCGCTCGGGAGTTAGTGTCAGACTTTTACTGACTAAAAACCCACTCTTGTTCCTTCATTGCCTTCGTCCCAGGGTCCGGGTTTCGTTTTCACACTACCCATGGTCCCAGTAGGCTTCGACCCTGCTAGGCCCCTACGATTTATTGACATCTCCCTGAGGCGCGCGTGGAACAATACGCGCCGTCGACGACTTGAGCTTGGTCCGGACGGCGGGCCACCCATTGCCCGCCGTCCGCAAGCCCGCGCCTTCGGTGACCGGAAATCGGGATCGAAATCCCGTCGGCGGTTGGGGCTTGAGGACCGTTGCCGTTGCCTCACGCGATCGGCCGCCTCCTTTGCTAGCATTACTGCTTCGCAGAAGGAGGCGACCGCCTGCCACTCCTCCTCGCTCCGGATCGCCGCCGCCGATCGCCCCCACGAGGACACGGCGTTGCTCTTCCCAAGCGGGACACACCTCCACCGTGTGCTCCACCGTGTCCTCCGGGCGGTCCACACAGTGGCGACAACCGGGCATCGCTTCTGCACGAATCCGGTGCAGGAACTTCCCGAACTTCCCGTGTTCGGTGAGAACCTGCATCATGCGGAAGGTGAGGACGCCGTGAGGTCTTTCCAACCACGCCTCAAAGAGGGGACTTACCGCCATAATTGTGGCGTGCCCAGTGACCAACGAGGTGCCAAAAACTATAAAAATATACGGAGAGACCATACAACACGTCCACAACACGTACACGTCGTTTACCTGGGCCAAGTAGTATCATTCCACGCTTGGAAAAAATCCTTCATAAATCGCCATTCATGAAATAAAACTACTGGTCCAGGAAGAACTTGTTCAAAAGCGAGTAGCCCAAGATTCTAAAACAAAAGTTCATGGACATTTGTATTCTCCCAGTATTGACCTATGGCAGACTTGATCCTTGACTAACATCCAGAAGTTCAAACTCAAGGTTTGCCCACGAGCAATGCAGCGCAGTATAAAAGGTGTCAAGGTGGATTTCGAAACACACTGCGCTCCAAAACCAAGAAAGCTGATCTGAATATAAAGACTGACCAACTTAAATGCGACTGTGGAGGACATATCTGTCGCATGCCCAACAAACAATGAGCCAAAGTAGCACAAAATTGGTAACTTGAGACAATGAAACGGGGTCACGGCGGACCAAGAAAGTGATGGCAGGATGAACTAGACCCATTTCGCACGAACTGGAAGGTGGAAATGCGGGCCCGCGAAAGATGGAATGAGTGGACCAGAATAACAAAAAGAAATATATATAAGGTAATGATTGCAATAACATTGCACAACAAATTACTAAAAAAAAAAATATTTTATTTGGCACACAGATACAGTGTAGAAAAAACATGTTGAAACTTAAAATAACAGAAAAACTAACATCGTGTGTCTTAAATTTGCGCTAAAAAGACCTAGTTCAGCGAAACTGCCAGACAACTACGAGGTAGATGTCTGACGCTGGTTTTCAACTGAACCTCATTATGAGTGTGCGGATGAAAATGACTTTACTTTAGGATATTTAGTAATCAATGTCAGGTGTAATGTGAATAAAACATATATGGTAATGTGTGATAAATGTAAAATAGTAAATACAACATTATTTTTAGTATATGCGAAACCTAAATGTAGTTTGTTCAGAATCAGTAACTGAATCAATTCCAATAATTATTACACTGTTATATTTTTTTCCAAAAACATTTAAAAAAGGTCACAAGTTGGACACCACCGACACTAAGTACAACACAAGTCGCGGCAGGTTATAGCGGACATTAGACACTAGCGCACAGCTGGATGCGGGAGTAAAACATCCCCTCAGTCGCCTGTGTGGCCCGGTGATCATGTATTTGTGCGGCCAACCAGGTAACATAACAAGCTTATAACTTCGTGATTTTTCATCATACAGTTATGAAATTTTGTACACAGATTATTTACATAAAAATACAAGACACCTGTTTCTGGTTTTGCATATACTAAAAGTAATGTTGTATATGTAAATTGTAAATATGTGTTCAGTGTATAAATCAATAAAATATTCATCATCATCATCATCATCATTTCAGCCTATAGACGTCCACTGTTGGGCATAGGCCTCCCCCAAGCGTCGCCACAACGACCGATCCTGTGCTTCTCGCATCCACCGCACTCCCGCGACCCTCACCAGGTCGTCGGTCCACCTTGTGGGAGGCCTTCTAACGCTGCGTCTTCCGGTGCGCGGTCGCCACTCTAGAACCTTTCGGGCCCATCTACCATCCGTTCTACGAGCAATGTGCCCTGCCCACTGCCACTTTAGTTTGGCGATTCTTCGGGCTATGTCAGCGACTTTGGTTCTCCTGCGGATATCTTCATTCTTTATGCGATCACGCAAGGAAACTCCGAGCATAGCCATTTCCATTGCCCTTTGGGTGACTGTAAGCCTTCTGATGAGGCCCATTTATAAAATAAATTATATTAATAATAAAATATTAAGACCACCAAAAGAGATGTCATCAACTTTAACAAAACTGTAAGTAAATCTAATCGTGCATCATTCCGTGTGCATAACAGAAACCGGTCCTAAAATTGGACTATTTAGTAATAAGTAGACGGATTTATTTTGGTAGCCAATATCCAATTGGATTGCGAGTGTTACGGCAAGCGTTAGTGGACACATCAACTGCTAATCTAAGTAATTGGATTAGCAGGACAGTATCAATTTCTGCCATCGTTAGGGCGAATAAATTACCTGTGTTACAAAAACATGTAGAAGTAACGAAATTTAACCTGCAGATTTTTTTACAGATTATCAATTTCAGAATTGATCATACCAAATAACAAATTGTTTTCTGTCTTTTCTGACTTTATCAGCTGTAAAACCGTGTACGGACGAACAAATTTGTTGCGTTGCATGATACGCAACAACTTGGTTCGCACGTGTATACCACTAACGAACATCGAATACTCTGTTCGTCAAACATTTTTGCGGCGATCCTATTAGTATGTTCTGTATGGATAAATCATAAATCAATGAACACAATCAACCACTTTCAACGACGCTGCCATAGCTATTAAGAAAGTTTACGACTGTTGTGCGCGAACTGGATTCGAACTATGTTCTCGTTCGTGTTCGAAAATGCCGTCCAAACGAACAAACCAAATGTTCAAGTATGGCGTTTGTGTTCGCTATGTTCGTGTTCGTACGTTAGTTGAAGCCGCGGGTGTCAGCTGCTTGCGATAAGAACAACAAAATCTTACCTACGTAAATAGTTGTTCCCGAATAGAGTCTCGAAGATTTTTCCGAATCGCATAAAATCAATTTTTTGTGACGTAACAACAAAACCGTTTTCAAACTTTATCCTATACTTGTGCTATGAGACCTTACTTCATGCCAAATTTATATAGTAGTTCTAACACATTGCTTTTGCAATAGTTTTTAATTTTAAATATTGTAATATTTATATAAAGGGTGTTTCAGTAAGAGTGCACTTTTTCATTTTAAAATAAAAAAAACCGGCCAAGTGCGAGTCAGACTCGCGCACCGAGGGTTCCGTACAAACCTGTAGGTATATAAGTAAAAGTTATGGTATTTTTATTGCTAAATGAAATCCATAACATAACAATGTGGAAATATAATACCAAGTTCAATATAATACCACTACGCGTTCATGAGTAAAGGGGTAATAAGTTTAAAATTATTAAAAATATTTTTATTATATGATGTAACTAAAAATTTATGCTTTTCGCAATTTTTCCTTTATCTGTGTTATAAGACGTTGCTTCGTACCAAATTTCAAGATTCTGAGTTCACGGGAAGTACCCTGTAGGTTTTGATTCCCTTGCGAGTAGTGGCGAGTTTCAAAATATGCGGTTTTAATTCCTGTTTCTTTTGATTGCGTTGACATAGAAGTTTGATTTTGTTACAGCTTAAAGGTATTATAGATTTGAGTATTTGATATGAATTTCAATATAATACCACTACGCGTTCATGAGGAAAGGGGTAGTAAGTTTAAAATTATTAAAAATATTTTTATTATATGATATAACTAAAAATGTATACTTTTCGCAATTTTTCCTATATCTCTGCTATAAGACGTTGCTTCACACCAAATTTCAAGATTCTGAGTTCACGGGAAGTACCCTGTAGGTTTTGATTCCCTTGCGAGTGTCGAAAATTTGCGGCATAAACGGGAGTATCTTTTGATCGCGTTGACTTAGAAGTTTGATTTTTTCACAGCTCCAAGAGACCATAGATTTGAGTATTTGATATGAATTTCAGCTTGATACCTCCACGCGTTCCTGAGAAAAAAGGTCTTGACAGACAGACAGACAGACAGACAGACAGACAGACAGACAGACAGACGGACAACAAAGTGATCCTATAAGGGTTCCGTTTTTACCTTTTGAGGTACGGAACCCTAACAAGTATTTTATGACAGAGTTGTAATATTTTTATTGTATTGTAAAGACATGTTCCGATTAAGTATGGAATAAAATATCCGGCAAATGACCCCCCCCCCCCCCCCCCGGCTTCGATGACAGGCCATTACTCTTTTCATCATGACTTTTGCACAGAGATGTGGCTGTATCTCACCGATGACACGTTGGAGTTCCGATTTGAGCTCAGGAATTGTTTCGGGTTTATTCGCATAAACCCGAGATTTCACAAAACCCCAAAGAAAAAAATCGCTCGATCTTGGTGGCCAGTTGACATCAGAATTTCGTGAGATAATGTGTTCTGGAAATCAAAATCGAAAATATTTTATTCCATACTTAATCTGAACATGTCTTCTTTACAATACAATAAAAATATTACAACTTTGTCATAAAATACTTGTTTTTATTTGAAAATGAAAAAGTGCACTCTTACTGAGACACCCTTTATAAATATTGTAATAATTTTTAAATATTGTAAGAATAACAGTTTTTTTTTTAAAGAGTAACCATCTAGAGACTTTCTTGCCGGTTATTATCCATAGGAAACGGACAACTCGGAACCGTGCACTAGCTTTTGACGTTTCATAAATGCCACTGTAGGCCTATGTGAAATAAAAACTTTAGTTTTTTTTTTAATTTTTAATTTTTCTTATAGGTTTTAATTTCCTAAACCTATAAATATGCACCTTATCGGAGCATAGACGGCTTTATAATTAAATTGCGTACTTCTAAGGACTTTTTCACTGTTGTTTGGGGTAGTAAACCTAAGTATTTTGTTATTAATTTCAGTTTCAGGCCAAGAGTCTTGGCAGACGGGCAAAAAAGTGGTTATTTGTTTTTTTTTTTAATGATGCTTTGTCCCACTCTAGGATTTATTGAAAGAGTTATCCTCTTTCGAATAACTCCGCAGCCCTATTTGGAATGGGCACGCCGTAATCATGGTGGTTAGTCCCCTCTGTGAGGAGTGGCTGGAAAGACGTCACGGAGTCCTCACCTTCCCCATGACGCAGGTCCTCACTGAACATGGTAAGTTCGGGAGGTGAGGACCGGATTCGTGCGGAAGAAACGCCCGGGTGTCACCATTGTGTGGATCACCCGGAGGACACGGTGAAGCATACGGTAGAGCTGTGCCCCGCTTGTCCTCGTGGATTGGTGGCAACGACCTTTCGGTACAGTCCGTAGCAGCAGCACCAGGCAGTCGCCTCGTTTTGCGAAGCAGTAATGCTAGCATAGGAAGCGGCCGCAGGCGCTAGGGAACGGCTCTCACGCCCCAGCCACCGGGATTCCGACCCCGATTTCCAGTGTAGCTCGCCTTGGAACGTAGGCAAAGAAGGAACATAGGAGCAGGTTTTAGTCAGTAAAAGTCTGACATGCCCTCCTGATCCGCCCAAAAGCGGGGAGAAGTCATTAGATGCTTTTTCACCTAAAAAAAAGCCCAAGTTGGAAAAATTCTAAAAATCAAGTGATTTTGTACGTCTTTGCCAAAATGTTTTATGTTAAAAAGTTTTACCGTTCATTACACAATCAATTTTCTTTAGCAAGTGTAACTTTGTAACTCGATTCGATGTTACCATTACTTTATAACGATGGTTATGACGTAAGAGATTTGAATTTACGTACGAAAAAAGAATTTGTGAAAGAAAAATTTAAAAATTGAGTTTGACTTTTTCTTAATCTTATCGAAGTCAGACAAATATTTCCACATTTGTAAGTTCAAGTAAATTCAACGTTAAATTGATTAATACCTAAAATTTAAGAATATAAATTATTTGGACACAAGCTAACTGAATGATTTTCTTTTAATTTTCAATCTAAATAACCGAATTTGCTAAGTAGAATTTCAATTTCAACTTAGGGTGGAATTCACCAATAAAACTAATCGCGTTTAACGTTTGGCTCGCATAATCGCGTTTAGCCGCTGTCAGTAGTGTCACTTGTCTGTATTTTCTTTTGTTGTATTTTTACAAGTGACATTAATGACAGCGGCTAAACGCGATTATGCGAGCCAAACGTTAAAATGCGATTAGTTTTATTGGCGAATTCCGTCCTCAGTAATAAAATTTGCACCCACAGTGCGAGAAGGAATGTCAAACTTTATTAGCTAAAACCCACCCATAATAATATGTTCCTTCAGCGTCTACCGAAATAAATGTTTTATTTTCGGTGGGTAGTCATCAACTGGCTCTTCTTGCTGTGGGTGGAGTGTGAGGGAGTAAGGTTTTACTGACTAGAACCTTCCAGTGTTCCTTCAGTTGCTCTATGCGTTCCAGCCCTTTGGTGACTCTTTCGGATTATCTTGCAACACTGAAGGGCATTCAGGACCCCAAGGAGATATCAGCAAACAGTAGGGGCACAGCAGGGTCGAAGCCTACTGGGGCCATGGGTTCGCTTCTGAAAGGAAAACCCGGCTCTGGAATGCAAGGCAACGAAGAAACTAGGTTTTAGTCGTATTAGTAGTTAAAAAAACTGGGCAAGTGCAAGTCGAACTCGCGCCCTAAGGGTTCCGTACAAACTTACCTATGTAAACAGTTCAATTTCCGAATGGAGTCTCGAAGATTTTTCCGAATCGCAATTTTTTTTTGTGGTGACGTAACAACAAATTTACAGCTTTCAGATTTGTTCATATACCTGTGCTATAAGATCTTGCTTTATGCAAAATTTCAGGATTCTGGGTCAACAGGAAGTACCCTATGAATTTTGATTTCCTCTAGAGTGTCGAAATATATGTATGTTTTTTGAGGCCGTATGTTTTTTTTCAATAATTTAGTAGTTTGATTTTTTCACAATTTCAAGGTACCGCAAACTTGAGTATATGGTTTTAATTTCAATTTTACCTCCACGCGTTCTCGAGATAAAGGGTCTAGACAAACAGACAGACAGACAGACGGACAACATAGTGATCCTATAAGGGTTCCGTTTTTTCCTTTTGAGGTACGGAACCCTAAAAAAGGACCGAAAGAACGTAGCAGAGAAACGTTGAACTAACTGATATTTTTTCTGTTAAAGGAGAACCCGTTCAAACGTCGAATATGTCAAGTATTCTCACACGACGGCTCCGGCAACCTCACCTTCGAAGACTTCCTCGACATGATGTCAGTCTTCAGCGAAGCAGCACCTAGAGATATAAAGGCGTGGTAAGATGCGAAAAAATCTTATAACCATATTGACCGGAAAATAATAATTATCTGTGACCACTAATGTGTCCACATACCGAATGACGTAGCGTTGGCAGGCCTCCTACAAGGTGGACCGATGACTTGGTAACGGTTGCGGGAGTCCGATGGATGCGAGCCGCATAGGACCGGTCATTGTGGCGACACTTGGGGGAGGCCTACGTCCAGCAGTGGACGTCTTTCGACTGAAATGATGATGATGATGACCTTGATGACTACCATAGATATCATGTACTTGTTACCATGTCTATCTTGCTATCATTTCTTGGATCAAAAAAGTGCTCATAACACAACACAACATAACATAAATCAGCCTTATAATGTTCCCACTGATGGGCCTCAGGCGTAGGAGAGGGAATGGGCTGTAATCCACCACGCAGGTATATTGCGGTTTGAATGTCAAATGTCATCGAATTTTTGGTTCTAGAACATGCCGGTTTCTTCGCGATGTTTTCCTTCACCGTTTTGAGAGCAGTGATGATGAAATAACTGAGTTTGAAGTCGGGTCCGTTACTACTGGGCCTTCAAAAATATATTATTCGACATGAGCACTTATAAAACTTTCAAAGCTAGTGCATGGTTCCAAATGATCGTTTCCTATGGAGAAGAACCGGCATGGAACACCACGGTTACTCTTTTAGAAAAATGCACGGTTACTCTTTTAAAAAAAAATATGAATTTACCATATTTCAATATTACAACAAACAATAGTTAATAAGAGGACAATCCTATGCCGGTGTAGTCCAGTCAATATACTACCAAAACATACAACAAAAAAAATCACATTCGGTCTTTTTAGTCGTTGAATGGTTGAATGTTTATTCAGTACACACTGCTCTTTGACAAAGTTTTTATGATGGCAGAAACAAATACTGATTATTCAGTAAAGACAATTTAATGCTATTTTTTGTTCTATCATGATGTAAAATATCAAAGAATATTTTAGAATATTATTTAGGTACAATTAGCTAAACATAATTACTGACTGGCCAGTTGATCTAGTGGTTAGTGGCCCTGACTGCTATGCCGGAGGTCGTGGGTTCGATTCCCACCCAGGACAAATGTTTGTGTGATGAGCACGATCATTTGTTCTGTGTCTGGGTGTAATTTATCTATATATGTATGTATTTAGAAATATGTAAGTATGTTTAACAGTTATCTAGTACCCATAACACAAGCTCTGCTTAGCTTGGGACTAGACGGCGTTGTGTGATAGTTGTGGAATATATTATATTATATTATATTATATTATATTATATTATATTATATTATATTATATTATATTATATTATATTATATTATATTATATTATATTATATTATATTATATTATATTATATTATATTATATTATATTATTATTATATTAATATACGAGTATTAGGCGGGCCCACGACACCACGTATACATACTGACGACTGAGCAGGATAGGATTGGAGTAGCACAAATAGGGACATGCGGTAGGTTCTGGAGGAGGCCTGTACTTTTTTTTTTTTTTTCATTGGAAAAATCATCTTATGACATCCCCCGCCCTTGGGTGGGGCGGGAGATAGTGTCAGACTTTTACTGACTAAAAACCCACTCCTGTTCCTTCGTTGCCTTCGTCCCAGGACCCCGGGTTTCGTTTTCACACTACCCATGAGGAGGCCTGTACTTAAGAGTTCTTAAGGTTCCTTGCATCACTTTAATCTAAAGTTAATAATAATTTATCAATAACCAATTTATTTTGGAATCTTATAAATGCTACTTATTACTGTAAACATCGAAATATTGTTAATAATTTAATCGGCAAGAAAGAAATAAAAGGCTAAAATAATTTATAGTAAACTTGACCTTGAATAGTGAAAATAAATTCTTGATGTCTAAATAAGCGCTCAAGTATTTTTATACTAAGAAATATCTTACATATAATAAATATGATTGCTAACTCGATGAGACAGGGGCGAGGCAGACAAAGTAGGGTGA
This sequence comes from Mythimna pallens, assembly GCA_961205895.1. Classification (NCBI taxonomy): domain Eukaryota; kingdom Metazoa; phylum Arthropoda; class Insecta; order Lepidoptera; family Noctuidae; genus Mythimna; species Mythimna pallens. The sequence continues at coordinate 3,852,677 of OY540825.1, forward strand.
ATGAAGCCATTGCCCTATTTGTCCTGACTGCACCCAACTAGTTAGTCACAGTACACAAAAAAAAAAAACAAAAGATAAACAGAAAAATACCTTTTTGTCCATGTTTGTACACTTTTGCTAATTAAACGCTGCAGTATCTGCACGCAGGTCAAGTTGGTCCCTAACTTTTTAATATAAATAATGCTTATATTGGCAAAATTTGCTTCAGTTTGCAAACATTGCAGAAAGAGTAGTTTTCAATTTTTAAAGATTCAAAACTGCAACTTACGAGTGTACAAGAACAATTTATCGTATCAGGCTCGGCGCTAAACGACCCCACGAGTCATCGATCAACCCCCGTTTATGTATTTCTTCTTAGGTTCATTGAAAAACGTCATTTGATTCGCATGGTTTTTAACTGTAGCACTCGGCTCCATAGCACTCTCCCCTGCGACACTAGCGAACTCCGCCTCGGTCGCGATGACAAACTTTCTCCACTTGTATCAAAATTTCTCATTTTGTAAATAATAAGTTATGTCTGTAGAGAGCAGGGGTGGCCGAGTGGTAATGGCCCCGACTTACGAGTTGTAGGTCGCTGGTTCAAACCCAGCCAGGCGCATTACTTTGTGTAATTTATTTCTTCACCACTGCTCTCAAAACGGTGAAGAAAAACATCATGAGGAAACCGGCATGTCCTAGAACCAAAAATTCGCAAACATGGGACATTCACCAATCCGCACTGGGCCCGCGTGGTGGATTACGGCCCATTCTCTCTCCTAGAGAGAGGAGGCCTCAGTCCTAGCAGTGGGAACATTAAAAGGCTGATTATACAAAGTTATGTCTGTGAATTTCTTTAATATCTACACCTATCATTTTTTTAATTTTCAATACTTACATGGATAATTACAACGAACAGAGCAACTAAATAGTTACTAATAATTCCCTTGCAAGTTAACATCAAACTTTTTATTTTACATTATTCCTAATTTATTCCAGTTTATTTCCCAACAATTTCGCATGGAAAAACTACATTTTAATGGTCTATGAATACGTCATGCGAACCAAACATTAGTGTTGAGAAAAGTTTTGAAGATAATTATCTCCACAATAGACGTGATCATATTCCGTTTTAAATAACCGGCATTATTCAAAATGGTGCACGGTAGCTAATAACCAGTGGTGGATTAAGCTGGCGCGGGGCATGTAGCAAATTCGACCAATGAGCCCCTTTTTTTAAGGGTGGAGCGGGTGGGTATGTCAGACTTTTCCTGACTAAAACCCACTCCTATGTTCTTTCTTTGATTTGCGTTCCAGAACCCCCGGTTTTCCTTTCAGAAGCGAACCCATGGCCCCGGTAAGCTTCAACCCTGCTGGGCCTCTACGGTTTTGCTGACATCTCCTTGAGCCTCACATACATCACTACGCGCCGTCAATGACTCGGGCTTGGTCTGGATGTTCACCGGACGGCCGGACGGCAAGGAATCCATTGTTCACACCTACAGTGGCTGGAAATCGGGGTCTGGATCTGAGCGGCTGGGACGTAAAGAAAGCCGTTCGCTCACGCGTGTGGCCGCCCCTTTCGCCAGCATTACTGCTTCGCAAAAGGAGGCAACTGCCTGCCATTCTTTCTCACTCCATGGACCATAGCCTGGCGTGAGAGGTCGTTCCACGAAGACACGGCGGTGCTCTGCCCAAGTGGGACACATTTATACCGTATGCTTCACCGTGTTCTCCGGGCGGTCCATACAATGATGACACCCAGGCGTTTCTTCCGCACGAATGTCCGGTGAAGACGCACGACATGCGGGAGGTGTGGACGCCGTGGCTTCTTTTCAGCCACTCCTCAAAGAGGAGATTTGTGATTGATTAATGGATTTTAAGAAAAGTATAGGAAAATGTGACGTGTGAAACGTAAAAGGTACGATAATGGAGGAATTCTAAGAGATCTTCTATTCAGTAGACTTTTAATGGAAGTCTTTTTAAGAATGTCTGAAATAAATTGACTATCGTGTTTAAAGAAAGCCTCCTACCTATTTGGATTTCAATACTTTAACTATATTTTACGTTCAAGGGTTCCCCGAACGCGCGGGGCCCCAAGATGCGCGGGGCCCCGAGATGTGCGGGGTCCGTAGCAATTGCTACTTTTGCTATATAGCTAATCCACTACTGCTAATAACCAGGCTAATATTTTCACATAAATAAGCAAGTAATATGCGTAGCTAATCTCCCACACGTGAATTCCATTGTTTTAGTACTTGCCTGATTAAATTGCGTTTTAAAAAGTTGACACGAATGTTTAGTTTTGCTTTAGGTACCAGAAAAGTACCTAGTCAACCTAAAAAAACCGGGCAAGTGTGAGTCGGATTCGGGCACTAAGGATTCCATACAAACTTACCTATGAAAACAGGTCAATTCCCGAATTGAGTTTCGAGGAAAAGGTTTTCTTTGTGACGTAACTACAAATTTAGTTTACAGATTTTTTCCTATACTTGTGCTATGAGACCTTGCTTCATGCCAAATTCTTTCCCTATGAATTTTGATTCCCTTGAGAGTTTCGAAATATACGTTTTTTACGACGTTAACTCTCAACTTTGATTTTTTCACAGCTTCAAGGGACCACAGACTTGAGTAGTTTTTAATTTAGTGATCCTATAAGGGTTCCGTTTTTTCCTTTTGAGGTACGGAACCTTAAAAAAGTGCTTACCTTACTTTACGAATTTTTAATTTATTTGAACACGACAAAACCTAACTACGTAAATAAGAAACGTTTGTAGGCTCTGTTTATTTAAAACAAAAAAAATATTTTTCAACACACTTGCTCAGAAAGTGACTCTTATTGCTTACTGCACTTAGGTATATAATGGAACTCGTTACCAAACTGTGACATTTTGATTACCATTACACACTAGTGCTTTAATGTAGTTAAAACCTTTTTGTTCAACCTCTTTGTTCGCAAAACAAATTTTGAAATCGAATAAGATTCCCATTAAGTTATTGCGTTCAATAGTATATAAATTAGTGTCTTACTTACTTATTTTTTTATCCAATTTACAAGTTAAAACGGACAAATTTAATTGTACAAACGATTTATTTAATAAAAACATTTTATAATATAAATCTTACTTACATTATTTTTTTTTTATTTTTTTGTGGTCTATATAGGCAGTATGATCAAAATACATTAGCATTCCTCTAGGGGGAAAAAAAAAAAAAAATGATGCGCAGACTAGTTTTACTGTTGTTTTCTTCAGAAGTGTATTGAAAAACATCTTATGACACACGTGAGTAATGAATGATTACCGTTCTTGGCTCTCTTAAGACCCTCGCCACGGCTCGGGTCTAAATACCGCCTCGACGGTAATCACTAACATTACATACTTATATCATAATGTACTATTAATATCAATTTCAATTTGACCTTTTAGTAGTGCTTGAAACTGCATGGAAAGATGTGGGTGAAACTGCAGAGAATTCATTATAAAGAGGTTTTTGACAAATATAGGTAGCTATGCCAGAGTTCAACAACATTACCACTTCGAATATATAAAAATAGTTTTCTGTCTGTGTATATGCTGTGTGTATTAATTGCAATAAAAATATTATTATTATTATTTTATTTATTTATTCGTAATGGAAAAATTTATTTTAATATTTCTAAGAATTTGTCATTATATTGAGGCTGGTTATATATATATAATGGTTACCTACACTATATGTGTATCTCCTACGCCTTATTTTACCCTAACTATTCAGTTCCAACTATAAAATAACTTCCCAAATTGCTTCCCCAGGTACGCCTTCCGCATCTACGATCTAGACGACGATATGTACATCGGACGAGATGACCTCCTGGAAGCCACCAGACTCCTCACGAAAGGAGAGCTCCACCCCCAGGAGAGAGAGGAAATCGTCGCTAGTGTGTTGGACGAAGCCGACGTGGACGGGGATGGACGACTTTCATTCATGGACTTCGAACATGTCGTAGTCAGGGCCCCTGACTTTCTATCCACTTTCCATATCAGAGTTTGATTTCAATAAATATATTCAGAAGTTGTGAAGTTTCTTTCATGAACAATTTGTTTTGCTGCCGTTATCTTTTTTATTTCAATTTTAGCAGTTCTCGAAAATGGCAGCATCACGTTGTATTGAGATCGATCTATCATCACTGACAGGGCTATTAAGCCAATAAGCTTGACATAGTTGTGATAAGCATAGTGGCGATGGGGCTGAAAGGTTCTAAAGTGACGACTGCCTACCGGAAAACGCAGCGTTGGAAGGCCTCCCACAAGGTGGACCGATGACCTGGTGAGAATCACGGGAATGTGGTGGATGCGAGACGCATAGTACCGTTCGTTGTGGCGATACTTGGGGGAGGTACAGTGGACGTCCTTCGGCTGAAATGATGATGATGATGATGATGAGTTATGATAGATCGCCTAGAGCGTCGCACAATTATTGTTGATATAGCGGTCTCTCATGACGAGAATCTCGTGAAAGCTGAGAAAGATAAGTAAACTAAATATCTTGACTTAGCTCGCGAGTTTACGTCGACACGTAGGAAGTGGAAACAGCAGTCATTGTGCTGATAGTAGTATCAGCCAAGTTAGACAATTAATCCTAGTTGTAGGCAAATAATACGGGAATCGACACTATAATGGTGGTGATTTATCAAGAACAATATCAAAATGAACAATTTTTTTAACCTTAAATAATTCTTGATTGTTTTGGGATAAAAAAAATATATCTATTTTATTCTATTTATTTTCGTTTGTTGACTACAATTTATCTGACTACTGAATTACAACATTGTAAAAGTTAACTATTTAAAAATCAGACATGTAAAAATAAGTAAAGTTCGTTTCTTTTTTGTGGAGCTTTAAAGCGTCTGACAGAAATGGTCCATGGAAAGGGTTTGACACTTATGATACCACTTTAGAATAATATTCTACAAAACATTTATAAAAATTTGCCATAAAAATTTAAGTTTAGCAACTCTTATTTTTAGTTCCCTTTCTCACCTAGTATTTGCCCAGGGGCCCCAAGGGGGAACTCCAAAAGCACACAGGTATTCATAGCACATGAGACGCTAAGAACCTAAGGTTTCATCCATGTGAAAATAAGTTATGTCAGATCGCTCTGGAATCTTGGACTATTATATTGATATATTTGTCAAGCGTGCGAGCGCTCATGGCCGCGTGAACATCGCCTCGACGCTCTGCCAGACTGACAGCAGTGAAATCTCGTTCCGAAGTAATTCTATATCTATGCGCCGTCAGGTACATACAAATAACCAACGTTATTATGAGAAATGAATCCAACAAATCAACGCTGTCATGATTCTACCAACTTTTTGCAAATGTGTAGGTACCAAGTTGTCTTTCTTTTTTAAATTATTTTTACGAGGGAAATCATCTAATAACATCTCCTCCCTGGCGTGGAGCAGAAGGGCGCGTCAGACTTTTACTGGCTAAAACCCACTCCTGTCCCTTCTTTGCCTTCCTTCCATGGCTCCGGAGTTCTCTTTCACACAACCCATGTCCCCAGTGGGCTTAGGACTCTGCTGGGCCCCTACAGTTTTGCTGACCTCTCCTTGAGGCGCGTGGAACACTACCTGCGCCGTCGACGGCTTGGGCTCGGACGGACGGTTACCGGACGGTGGGATGACGAGCTACCCATTGCTTGCCGTCCACAAGCCCGCGCCTACGGTGGCTGAAAATCGGGGTCAGGATCCCGGCGACTAGGGCATGAGGGTCGTTCCCTCGCGCGTGTGGCCGCCTCCTTCTACAAAGCAGTAGTAGTAGTAGTTCCTTTGTAGAAGGAGACGACCCCCTGCCGCTCCACCTCGCTCCGGACCATTACCTATACCAGGCGTGAGAGGTCGTTACCGCCGATCACCCCTATGAGGACACATCGGAGCTCTGCCCAAGCGGGTCACACCTCTACCGTATTCTCTACCGTGTCCTCCGGGTGGTTCACACACACACCGTGAGGACCTGCGTCATGCGGAAGGTAAGGACGCCGTGTTGTCTTTCCAGCCACCCCTCAAAGAGGGGACTTACCGCCATAATTATGGCGTGCAGTACTAAGTTGTCTATGGTTCAAAATTATTATTATTATGAGATGATCTTTTACTTACCATCCTTTTTGCTCCACAAAAAAATATGAGCAATATGAATTTAATAACGTTCTGAATAGCTATTATCTACATTTTATTCAATATCCCGACCACGGTCTTTCATCGTATCAAATTAAAAAGGATTACGACCAACCGTTTGCTTAGGGCGTTGTTTCCCACAAATATATTTAACATTTATCCTATAAAAAACCGCCTTATGAAACGTTGAATCTATATAGGTACGTCTTGTAACATAACGGTCTCACATAGTTTCGACAGTTTTAACGCTGTTCATCGAGAGAAAGCGGCTTCAGTGCTGAACAAACTCCGTGGCAGCTCCGACAGCATTCTACGTGTTTTAGCCGGAGGGCAAGATAACCCGCTTGTAAGGGCACTTGTGGCACGTACATTGTCGTGATTTATAATTAAGAACAAGCACAGGATCGGTCATTGTGGCGATGCTTGGGGGAGGATCTCTGTCAAGACCCTCTATCTCAGGAAGGCGTAGACGTATAGAGTTGAAATTAAAAACAATACTTAAGTCTGCGGTCCCTTGAAACTGTGAAAAAATCAAACTTCTAAGTTAACGAAAAAAAAAGATATGGCAGTTTTTGTCGCAAAAAACGTATATTTCAACACTCAAGGGAACCAAAATTCTATAGAAAGAAAGAAAGAAAGAAAAAACGTTTATTCGTGACTCACACAATCGTATAAACTAAAGACAACACACACAATAAAAAAAAAGGTATAATCAGTGCGAGGCCATAAAGGCACCTAACTCAGCATATGCTGTGTATAGTACTTCCCAGAATCCTGAAATTTTGCATAAAACAAGATCTTATAACACAAGAAAATTTGTCACAAAAAAAATGTGTTTTGGAAAAAACTTCCGAGACTCCAATCAGGAATTGAACTCTTTACATAGGTAAGTTTGTACGGAACCCTCAGAGCGCGAGTCCGACTCGCACGTGATCACTTTTTTTTTTTAGTAGAGGTATCTTCAAATACCTTACTCGCTCCTGCTTTGGGTGAAGGAAAAAATTGTTTTTTGGAAAAAACTTCCGAGACTAATCAGGAATTGAACTCTTTACATAGGTAAGTTTGTACGGAACCCTCAGAGCGCGAGTCCGACTCGCACGTGATCACTTTTTTTTTTTTAGTAGAGGTATCTTCAAATACCTTACTCGCTCCTGCTTTGGGTGAAGGAAAAAATTGTTTTTTGGAAAAAACTTCCGAGACTAATCAGGAATTGAACTCTTTACATAGGTAAGTTTGTACGGAACCCTCAGAGCGCGAGTCCGACTCGCACGTGATCACTTTTTTTTTTTTAGTAGAGGTATCTTCAAATACCTTACTCGCTCCTGCTTTGGGTGAAGGAAAAAATTGTTTTTTGGAAAAAACTTCCGAGACTAATCAGGAATTGAACTCTTTACATAGGTAAGTTTGTACGGAACCCTCAGAGCGCGAGTCCGACTCGCACGTGATCACTTTTTTTTTTTTAGTAGAGGTATCTTCAAATACCTTACTCGCTCCTGCTTTGGGTGAAGGGAGAGGTAGTTACACTTTTACAGACTTAAAGCCACCTGTGTTCCTTCAGTAGTCCTTTGTGTTCCAAGGCCGCAGTAACTCTTTCGAACAACCCCTCAGCCCATTCTGTTTGCGATAAACTCAAAAACTACTGAACAGATTTTCACGCGGTTTCCGTGGCGGAGGGTGAGGGCGTGTCAGACTTTTACTGACTAAAAACCCACACCTATGCCTTCTTTGCCTTCATCCCAGGGCCGAGTTTTCCTTTCAGAAACAAACCCTTGACCCCAGTAGGCTTAGGTCCTGCTGGGCCCCTACAGTTTGCTGACATCGCCTTGAGACGCGCGTGGAATAGTGCTCGCCGTCGACGAATTAGGCTCGGTCCGGACGGTTACCGGACGGTCGGACGGCGAACTACCCACTGTTCGCCGTCCGCAATTCCACGCAATATTTGAGCGATAAAACTTTGATCTCTCAAACTTTTATTCCAAAAATGCTCGATTTCTGTGAATTGAACACGGCTGGAGCAAAGCCGTGGAACAAACCTAGCTAATTTAAATAAATGATATTTATCTTTTTGCAAATAGGTTTTTTAATGCTATTGCATATTTATATACTACTGATAATGATATCTGTTTCGATGGAAATCCCAAAATTAATTCCTGTCTAAAAATAAATGTGTGCGAATCAGTGTAGCAGTAGGAAGGTAGACGTAATAAATGGAACTACTCCATAAATGCGTCATTTCATTAATTCCGAATATTTGATTGGCTACATTAATTAGGCTTATTGTCAAAAATAGACGAATATTAGCACTTAATTTTATTTTAGTTGGAATTTATTAGATGGAGTAAATCATTTGAGAAAGAAGGCCCATCCTCAAACTTGTTTGGAACTGAGAACTGTAATTTATCTTTATACTTCTTACACAGTAGGTATATAGTCCAATACATAAGGAGTTAAAATCATCAAAACCTGTTTTATTTTTTTTACTATGGATGAAATTTAAAAAGAAAATACTTAAGTAAAGTAATTATGTATAATAAAAATATAAATTTTTATAACAAAGATATTTTTTTTATAGGTAAACTTTTGTATTGGTACATTTCATCCACAGTAAAAAAAAATATCGTCGTTTTGTACACAAGGAGTGATGATGTTTTTCCTGGAAAAAACGTTTTTTTTTTTGTTGATAATTTAATTTAAAAACGCGCAATTACGTATTAATAATACTCCCCTGCACGCGAGGGTTTAAGTATGTTTCATAATAATTGTCCTTTTTCTAGTCACATAATGCCCCAATAAATAAAATAACTGCCAACATTTTTTCCTTAACTAAAAATACCAACAAGAAACAAAAACAAAACAAAAACTACAAAAATAAATGCTCCGCCGCGACAGTGTAATCACTGCCGTGACCAGGATTCGAACCTGGGTTACTACGGCCACAACGTAGGGTCCTAACCACTAGACGATCACGGCTATCGGAGCTGGTGACAGCCACGGCGAAATAAGATATCGCTTCATATTTGCTTTCACTCACACAAATTGCCCTCTCTTTCCCTCGTACACGTTTTTGTTACAAAAATACCGAAACTCGACAAAAAAAATGGCGACAACTCAATACGGCGAGTAATCGGGTTTTTGTCGAATATAGTTATCGTTGTTGTTTTCTTATCAAAATGTTTATATTTTGCCTCAAATCGTTTTGATTACGACACTACAGAATTAGCGTTGAATGGGAATAGTGCCGTGACGTCACGCGCCATTGTATAAAAATAAATAATTAATGACTAGCAATGTTATTTTAAAGTGATAGTGTTTTTTTTTTGTTTTGTCTATTGAGCACTTCCCTTAAATCTTTTGTTATTTTTGACATTTCGTTTATAAACCGTAATTATAGACACATTAGAAAGACACATTAATTGTGCGTATAGCTAAGGAGTGGAATTCCGGAATCTGTGTTTCCTGATGGTTACAACCCGGGAATCTTTAAGTCAAGAGTGAATGGGTTACTTCTAGGTAACCGCGTTCCATTGTTGACCGCATCATCGCTTTCCATTCAGGTGAGATAGCGGTTAAACGCGAACCTTTAAAGAATAAAAAAAAACAATGAGAGAGCGCATGCGTTCGCTTGGGGTTTAATGATAAACAAACCCTGAATGATACGAAACCCTGGGCTTGGGTTCCGTATCCAAAGGTTAAAAAAGGGACTCTATTGCTAAGACTTCACTGTCCGTCTGTCTGTCAACAGGCTGTATTTCATGAACTGTGATAGCTAGACAGTTGAAATTTCACGAGTAATGCATTTCTGTTACCGCTAAAACAATGAATACTAAATATTTAAGTGGAGCATACAACAATCGTGATTTTTTGCCATTTTTTGTTCGATGTTTTATAGTGTCTAATATTGTATAGATAATGGTACCGAACCATTCGTGCGCGAGCCAGACTCGCACTTGGCCGGTTTTATAATTAAACCATCACAATTACATCCTTTACTTAGCTTGCAAAGTTTGTATGTGTTTTTATTAAGAGGGCCTTTTTCCACTCGCCTATCGTCAACGTCAAGCATGGTTTAAAAGCTTGTTGCTTCATCTAATGGTACGTTTACATGTGGCCGATCGCCATCCCTGGCCATAGTGTAAACGGGGTGTTGGTCATGAATGGCATTCACTCACACTAGATAGATGTATTTTTATGAGTAGGTACATTAAGGAGGGCCAAAATTCACGTAAGATAGCAAATTTTCAGAGGTCTTTACTGGATTAGTTTTACACTTACGTTTTGATTTCTATAGAAGCCTACATAATATTCACAAGATATTTTTGTACGGTATCCAAAATATCTAGAGAAAGATTTGTAATAACATCATAATCACTTATGAGCGGTTGTATGAAAATATACCTCGAATTGGCTCGAATCTTACAAATGTATTCTGAAACAGTTACCTCAAACCGATTAAGCCGAAATTTCGTATACCTATGTGACTTAGATGACAATGCATTAATATGGTACCTTGGAGCTGGTCTGATGATGGAGTCGGATAGTGACCATAGGAACTACTGAGCGACAAAGTAACCTCATCGTATTTGAACTCTAGAATGATCTTGATGAGTACTACACCACGCAAAAAAAAGATTGTTATGAAAAAATGCTTATTTTCGAATGAACTGTGGTTTCCGTTACTATGCATGATGACTTTGTTTTTTTTTTTTAAAAACGTCATTAACCGGTAACGTAAGTTGACAGCACCGTAGGCGCAATGGTTGAGCGGTTGGCTACTGCGCAATGAGTCACGGTTTCGAATCCCACACGGAAGAAAATTTCTGTATGGTCTACAGACTCTCTCATCCCCATTGGGCACACTGGGCACGTGTCCAGGGCCCCGCGATGGATTGGGGCCCCCTAGTCCCTACTCGATTACCAAACGATAATCGTTAGCTACTCTACTCTCGCCTAAATAAAAAAATAATTAAGAAGTACAATGATTTAACAGTTTATCGCTAATGTCGATAGAATATAATATGCACGAAAACACTGATTTTAAAGACGTGATTAATGATTTTGCTCAAATCTAATCTATAGATAAATAGTATATACATAAATAATTATATAAGGACTAATCATGGATACCGGTTACTTAATGTAGATTACATTGTAATGTAAGTTCTATTCATCATATCTTATGTCAATGTAAAGAAATAAAAATAAAGCTAAAACTTTGCATATCTACGTTCTTTGTCTATTCTAACAAAATAATGCTTTATTATAGTCATAATGGCCCCATTGTCCTTATATGCCCAGGGCCTCTAATAGGTGAAAGACGGCCCTGTTTACAGACAGTTATTCCCGGTCTGGATGTCTTGTCCGGTAACCGTCCAGACCGAGCCCAAGTCGTCGACCTCGTGCGCCTCAAGGAGATGTCAGCAAACAATAACCCAGCAGGGTCGAAGCCTACTGGTGTCATGGGTTCGCTTCTGAAAGGGAAACCCGGCCCTGGAATGCAATGCAACGAAGGAATATAGGAGTGAGTTTGAGTCAGTAAAAGTCTGACACGAAGGGCCAGACAGGAGTCATTGCAAGTTAGGAGGACAGTTTAGATTTATGGAGGTAGGTACTGACGCAATTAAAAAAAAACAATCATAGAATGCTACATTAGCATTAATAACAGTATTGTAGGAGGAGAAGAAACACAGTCGGGTTTTTATCAGTAAAGTCTGTAACTCCCTCTCGTTCCACCTAGAGCAAAAAAAAAGTTATTTGGTGATTTACCAGTACAAAAAAAAAAAATTGTATTAGTTGCACCGTGAGAAAAAGCCAGTCTTCAATTTATTAGTCGATAGAATGATTAATTGAAGACTAAATATCTAATTCGACCAAAATAAAACATTTAACACACCCATTAGAAACTTTCCTATATGAGCAAGATAAATTGTGGACTATTGAACTTCTACAACAAAGAAATTTTAGACACTTTAGCATTGGTAGAGTGCTACTGCACTTTTGATCCCTGAGTGTACACTAGAGTTCCGTTTTAGTATCACTTAGGTCGTTAGGAATTATCACTTCACACGCTTAGGTATCGCTCTTGTTTCGTAGTTGCAAACAAACTGACTCACTTCCTCGTGGCTTTCGCTACGTCCCCGTCAGGGGGCGTGGCGGGCGGTGTCAGGGGCTTCGTCCTCTGACCGCGGAGTCCAGCCGGGGTCCATTACAACGGACCCGTCGTTATGGTGCCTAACTAGGCTCGGCGGTTGTAGAGCAAACGGCTCTATGTGTAAATGTTTGTATGTGTGTACTGTAGGCACGACACGACGCTGCTACACACAGCACTGACTTTTCACGACATACCGGCGGTCAGTCTCCGCCAGGTAAGACCCCTAGGGGAAGCCCGGCGGGAGACGACGAATGACGAGTATGCCGACTTGTTACGAACCTACAGTAACCCCCCGCATGTGACCCCCGTTTAACCCGCTTCCAGAGCGAGCCGGTTACTGTTTAGACCGCAGGGACGACTTATGTATGTGTGTGAGCGGCATTGTATTGTGTTACATTGCTCAGTGCACGTGCACTGAATAGTTAGCTTGCGCTATCTATTCGGTACCTGAGTCTAGCGCGTGTAGAGAGGCGAATGTATGGTCGACTCACCTCGTGCCTATATTAACTTAGCACACGACGTTTTTCGGGGTGCGAGAATAAATGTAGAGTCTTATTGTTTGAGTAAGCTGCGTGTAGACTGGTACGGCCTACTCAGGCGTCTATCCGGGGGGACTCACTTCCGGTCGGGGGTACCAGCAAAATTCTAGAAACAGACGTTTCAAGGCCATTCTAGAACGCGGGGCAACAATTTATTTATTGTCATATAAACATGTCATAATCACGTGAATTTCGACTCTATTGTTAAATAAGGAAGGAACAAATTCCCTTATCAACCACCTGTGGTAGGTGCTTTATGGTGGACTTTTCTAGAACTTGCCAAGCCTGGGTTCGTACTTCCATTCTAGAATTTTCACACAGCAATGCGTTTTAATTTTTTGATGCTACTCTTGATTTCATCAAAGATAATTATGACGTTTTCAAGTTTCACGGCGTAACAATACGGTCTTCATAATTCTATCAATAGCCATCAATCGGTTATGAGCTCCATAATAAAATGGTAAATTAAAATAATGAACACAACTACCAGAAAATATCCAAACTAATATTATAAATGCGAAAGTAACTCTGTCTGTCTGTCTGTCTTTGTGTCTGTCTGTCTGTCTGTCTTTTCTTCACGCCTAAACTACTGAACCGATTTGTGTGAAATTTGGTACAGACATAGTTTGGAACTTGAGAAAGGACATAGAATAGTTTTTATTACAAAAAATAAAAATAAAAAATAAAATTTATTCCGGACATACAGCGCCATCTATTGGTCAAAAGTCCCTATTCCACGCGAACGAAGTCGCGGGCAAAAGCTAGTCTCTATATAAACAACAGACACTCTTCATAGTTCCATCAATAGCCATCAATCCCATAAGAGCTCTTTAATAAACTTGTAAATAGCTTCCCTACCTCATCAGTCGGCGTCAATCACATATTGACGACAACGCCTATTGGCTATTAGTAGCCGATAATGGGCCAGTGCTCCTGACAGACATTCAGATTGGAACATAAGCATGTTATCGGGATCGGCATTATACGGTGAGGGCTTTCTGTGATACTGTTTTATGTAGATGGGTACTTCAGGTGAGAATCTTTATCAATTTTCCTATTGAAAAATAAGAAAGTGTTGGAACTGTATTGGACTTTCAAAACTTAAAGGATTTACTTTTATTACAAAACAATATATAATATATCGACGGTTGAAAGGCTAATTGATCTAAGCGACAATTAAAAAAAAAATTGAAACCTGACTCAAACGACGGAGAAAAATTTGCTGATTCCGAATATGTGTATAACTCAATATTGGAAAAAATGTCGTTTAGATCAATTAGCCTTACAACCGTCGATATATTGACTGCCTGTTGGTCTAGTGGTTAGTGGCCCTGATTGCTATGCCGGATGTCGTGGGTTCGATTCCCACGCAGGATAAATGTTTGTGTGATTAGCATTATCATTTGTTCTGTGTCTGGGTGTAATTTATCTGTATAAGTATCTATTCAGAAATATATAAGTATGTTTATCAGTTGTCTAGTACCCATAACACAAGTTCTGCTTAGCTTGGGACTAGACGGCGTTGTGTGATAGTTGTAGAATATTATTATTATAATATATGTTACCGGCAATCTGTATATTTCAGGTATTCTGTACAATACCTAGAAAACTACTACAATGTTTAGAAAGTTGGCAGGAACATAATATAATTATTTCGTATTAGATATTTCTAGGTACCTATTACTATGTCAAATGTCTAGAAAGTTGGCAGTAACATAATCCATACTACTCCCAGTCCCAATAGTAGTCTTACTGAAAAACATAGTTCAGGAATTCCCAAACTACGCATCGCTACGCCACGGGGTGCCGCGATGCGGTACGCTTTGCGGAATTATTTAAAAGAACTACCGCGGCCCTAGAACGCATCTGAAAGAGCACAAGAAGGTTTTAGTTAGTAAAGGTCTGACACAAAACAACTATTAATAACATAAAAACTACGAACGTACGATTACGACTCACTTTTTTTTTTTGAATATGATTATTTTTATTGTGCTTTTGGGTACAATATCGACTGGTCTACACTGTTCTTACATAATGTCTATTAATACTGTAATATGAAAATATTGTAAACAATCATTTTTTTAAAAGAGTAACCATGGGATTTCTTGCCGGTTCTTCTCCATAGGAAACGACCAATTTGGAACCGTGCACTAGCTTCTGACGTTTTATAAGTGCCCATGTAGGCCTATGTGAAATAAAAATTTTTGACTTTGACTTTGACTTTGTCACGAACGAACAGTAAAGAAGGTTTCTATAAATGTCTAATCTAATTATGAATGAAGTATAATAATAATAATTATTATAGACAATGATAGTCAATGTCACCATCCCACATGACGAGAATCTCATGAAAGATTAGAAAGTGACAAATCAAATATCTCGACTTGGCATACGAGGTTGTCGACATTGTCATGTGGAATGTGGACTCGGCTATCATTGCGCCGGTTGTCGTAACCGCCAATGGCCTTATAGCCAAAAGCTTCGACGACCATCTGTCGAAGCTGTCGTTGCGTGGTTGGATCAATGGTCTGATACAGAAGGCAGTACTCCTCGATACGGCTCGCGTTGTGAGGAGGTTCCTGTCTCTGGAGCCCTAACCACCGGTAGCTTAGTCTCTGTTCCCGACACTGGCGGGTAACAATTTTTTTTGTATTTCTTTTTTTTAATAAATAAATGGAGTAATAATAATAATATATTTTTATTTCAGACAACATAGTCCACACAACGAATATACAACAATAAAACAATACAGGATGTTAGTAACAATTTTTAGCTTATACGAGTATACTATGTTATTATGCCTCACTATGGGGCGCTCATAATGTCTTTCAGCAATCACTTTCAGGAGGCTGTTGCTACTGCCACGAAATCAGGGAAGAGACGCAATTTTTTTTTTTTAGAAGCTGTATAGATGTAGGATATACTACCTACAATCATTTTTAAATATATAGAGCTACACCGGCTACACGCACAGGTATCTTCTTTCATAAAAGCGTCGCAAAGATTGGAAACCACTGGCTTGATCGGTTTGTCTGCAAAAACAACAAATATTTGAGGAACAAATTCCCAAACCAAGTTCAACGAAAGTTCGCCGAATCAATTATTGAAATTCTTGTACGAAAAGTTGAAAGCTCTTGAATTAATAAATATCTTGAGAAATCCGAAAAACAGTCGTGATTATGAACATTAGCGGTAAAGATAATCAACTAAACGTCTTGGATTACTGTGAGCGAAATTTTAATGTAGACGAAGTTAGTTAGGTACTAATATTTCGTCTACAAGAATACTCTACCTCAGGCCCTGCCACATTTTACGGCCTAAACTGAACTGTTTAGGGGATGGACACCCGATAATAATGGATGTATAACTCCATCCCTCTCTCTCTCTCTCTAATAGGTCATGGTATAGCTCGTGATACATCTGGGGCGGCTTTAACAGGTCATGGTATGGCTCGTGATACATCAGGGGCGGCTTTAACAGGTCATGGTATGGCTCGTGATACATCAGTAGCGGCTTTAACAGGTCATGGTATAGCTCGTGATACATCAGGGGTGGCTTTAACAGGTCATGGTATAGCTCGTGATACATCTGGGGCGGCTTTAACAGATCATGGTATGGCTCGTGATACATCAGGGGCGGCTTTAACAGGTCTTGGTATAGCCCGTGATACATCTGGGGCGGCTTTAACAGGTCATGGTATGGCTCGTGATACATCAGGGGCAGCTTTAACAGGTCTTGGTTTAGCCCGTGATACATCTGGGGCGGCTTTAACAGGTCATGGTATGGCTCGTGATACATTTGGGGCGGCTTTAACAGGTCTTGGTATAGCCCGTGATACATCTGGGGCGGCTTTAACAGGTCATGGTATAGCTCGTGATACATCAGGAGCGGCTTTAACAGGTCATGGTATAGCTCGTGCTACATCAGGGGTGGCTTTAACAGGTCATGGTATAGCTCGTGATACATCAGGGGTGGCTTTAACAGGTCATGGTATGGCTCGTGATACATCAGGAGTGGCTTTAACAGGTCATGGTATAGCTCGTGATACATCTGGGGCGGCTTTAACAGGTCATGGTATAGCTCGTGATACATCAGGGGTAGCTTTAACAGGTCATGGTATAGCTCGTGATACATCAGGGGTAGCTTTAACAGGTCATGCTATAGCTCGTGATACATCAGGGGTGGCTTTAACCGTTACGAGGCACCATAAGCGGCAGAGCTTTTTGGGCCCACGTGTAAACGCACCAATAAAGGCCACGGTGTTTACTGCTTTTCAATATAATCGAGTAAAAGGTACATTTTTATTTGAAGAATAGCAAGAGCTGAATACCGTGTCTTCGAATTTGAGAAATTAGATAGGGTAAGTAGGTACTTATCCTACTATTAATAGGTATACCATATTACTTATCATTCTGTGATACCATACTTCTATTTATTAATACTATTTACTATAATGTGAGAGGTAAAATAAAGGTCGAATAAAATAAAAAGTTTCAAATATATTTTTTTTTTTAATGGAGGCCCCAGGTTTAGCCCTGTTTGCCACCCCCTAAGGCCACCAGTGCTATTCCTAATCTACCTGCTCTACCTACTCTACCTACCAAGACTGAATAACGTAAAATCGAGATGAGTGGAATTGCTTGACCCGGGACTCCAACGATAGGTACTCTCAGGTAGGTACTTTATTGGAAACACTAATCTATATATATAAAAGAAGTAACTGACTGACTGACATATCAACGCACAGCCGAAACTACTGGGACTAGGAGCGTGAAAATATGCACAATGCTTGCTTTTATGACGTAGGCGAGCACTAAGAGAGGATTTTACAAAATTCACCCCCTAACGGGATGAAACGGGGGTCGAAAATTTGTATGGAGCAACCTGCTTTCACGCGGGCGAAGCCGCTGTCAAAAGCTAGTATTATATATACTATATAACCAAGACCGGAATTTGTCATTAGATGATTTTCCCACCTAAAAAAGAACAAATATATGTCCTGGAATAGGACACTTTTATCCAGCAATTAGTTAGGTTCAGTTGGAACAATTTCCTACATTGAGGCGGGCGAAGCCCCTGGCAGCGCACCGGCCAGTGTTATTATATTTTCAATAGTCGGAGCGAAAAGAATTGAGTGATTTTGTTCGCCCAGTGGGTTGACCCTTTTCTCGAAGATGTTACGTACCTTTAACGTGATTTGAAATAAAATAACGTAACTGGGGTAAAATGTTTCAACGTTACAATGACCATAACGACGCTTGAAAGGCAAAAATGACTAAGTGCAATTGAGTAGGTAAACTTTACAGGAAAGTGAACCAAAAGTTAAAATTTTTAGAAAAAAAAATTGTTAAAAATGGTGAAATTGGATTTAGATACTATTACCATAATGCTAATAATATCTAAATCCGGCTTTCTTTAAACAAACATTTTTTTCTAAAAATTTTAACTTTAAATCTCTCTCTACTGTAAAGTTTACTTAATGTCGCTTAGTAATTTTTGCCTTTCAAGCGTCGATATGCTCTTATTTCATTTATTATTATTTCAAATTCAACACCCGCCAGCCACTTATTTTGTATTCAATGGAAGCATATTTTTATTTGTATTAACTACCTATACAAAATTCAAATTATTTTGGTTACCTGTCAAAAAATACTGCCTCTATAAACTAAAGGTAATATCTACGCCTCAAATATTCGGTGATAAGTGAGTGCTTACATACCCCGTGTTCCGAATTGCGTCAAAAGCGATTATATCGCGAATCCAACCAAATTTAATAGTCACAAAATAAAAGGGCTATTGAGTTTAATTGTGACGTTGCGCGTTGGTAGGATTCGCGATATTATCGCTTTTGACGCAATTCTGAACGCAGGGATAAAAACAGTCAGATTTAAAACTACAAATAAACACAAATAACAAGTAAAATTAACGTTAAGTGTGAACAGAGAATACAATTTCAATAGGTATCAAACACCTACCATCTTGACCTTGTAATAAAATTATTGATGTTTTTTTTTATCAGAAGCTCATTTATTAGACATTAGACAAATATTTCATGACGGTAGATCGTAAGATAAAAAGTAAATATCAGTGTAAAGTGTAAATCCGGCTTTAGCCGGCAGACAGATACCTACTGCCATCTTACGGATACCATTAGACCTACTCAGACGAACTGTCAGTGGCATTAGCTTTATTTTGTGACAGTCTGTCACAAAATAAAGCAAATGTCACACACACACCACAGTCCCATGGTCGTTGAGATGTCAGTTCAAAGCCAAATCAATTCAGACGGTTCTGGTAATTACAATGTTATGAATAAATTATGTGTTATTCTTCTTATACAAAAATAGAATTTAATTACAACAGATTTAGTAAGTAAGTGCTAGTTTAAAAATAAAAACCGGTATTTTCCAAATTTTGTGACAAAGTAATTTAAAACGCATCCTTTTCTATATTGCACGTGTTCTCTTTGGTGCAAAAGTCTATATAGTCTATGCTTTAAAAATTGAAGTACTTCGCTTTTGTAGTCGCGTTTTAGCATTATCATGGCTAAAATGCTGTTGTAATTCGTTAATTCTGAAGACGTGCCTGGATAATCGTCGTGAACACTTAGTGTGAAAAGACAATTAGATATTTTGTACGATTATATGATTACTTGCTTTCATTTGACAAATTGCGCTAGACCGCATATTTAAAATGGCAGCCCTACCACGTAGAATAATCAAAGAGACACAGCGATTGATGCAAGAGCCGGTGCCGGGAATCAGCGCGGTGCCAAGCGAAACGAATGCTCGTTATTTTCACGTAATCGTCACTGGCCCAGAAGACTCGCCGTTTGAGGGAGGACTATTTAAATTAGAGTTATTTCTGCCAGAGGACTATCCCATGTCAGCGCCTAAGGTTAGGTTTATAACGAAAATATACCATCCGAACATAGATCGGCTGGGCCGTATATGCTTGGACATATTGAAGGATAAGTGGAGTCCAGCGCTGCAGATCCGCACGGTGCTGCTGTCGATCCAGGCGCTCCTGTCAGCGCCGAACCCTGACGACCCGCTGGCCAACGACGTGGCCGAGCTGTGGAAGGTGAACGAGAGCGAGGCGATCCGGAACGCGAAGGAGTGGACGCGGAGATACGCCATGGACAACTGAACAGTGCGCCAGCACTCACTCACCAGTGCCTCCCCGACGCGCGCCACACGAGGACGGAACTAACATATATCATGATTTTAAGAGTGCAAGTTATGTTATACACCCTAGACCGAGTAACTTGTGAAGAGACAATTGTGGATAAATTTTATTATAGGTGAGCGGCGCTGAGGTGCTGCGGGCGCTCATCGCTCAGGTTATCCTCCTGCATTTCTTAGCCTCGCCCTTATTGTCTCGGAGCGGTCCGACAGTCCCACAGGTCATTGTTTACCCGTTCACATGTAGCTTCGTTACAATATTAGGTATGCATATTTTTTTACTATCATTATAATAGCTAATAAAACAAAAACCTGGAGACTTAAATGTATATATTTCATGGTTACAAATTTGGTTAATTTTATACAATGGATAGTGTTTACTGTCACAAAGTTGAATATCTTTGTAAGAGTCTTGCGAACACCATCTCTTGAGTGCAAATGTTATGCTTAATAAAATGATTATATCAGTTTCCTGATCACTAGTGATATTGAAAGTTTAATTTAATTCTTTTTTCTACATAGCAAAAGTGAATGCATTATAGATGTTTTAATTTTCACTTGATAAGCAACAACAGCATGATTTCACTATGGATCTTTTGTGTACTATTTACATCTTGTATAAAAATTATCATTAAATTGTATTTATGTAAATTTAATTTGGCTTTGTGAGAAAACTTCAAAATACATAATATACAAAAGCTAAACCAATATTTTATTTTCATTTATGTTACATTAGGTTATGTTTTCATTGATCTTTTGTTTAGTGTTGGAATAATGTTACCTACATATTATTTCCTTAAAAGACAGGTTAAATGAAACAAATATTTCCTCATTCATTAGGAAAATACACATTCAATTCTATATAGTAGGTATGCTACCTAAACAGATCACCTAACATAATCAATTTACTGTTCCTAAATAACCTAACGGAAACAATTAGATACGTTTTCAAGGTGTCGCATCTAAAGGCAAATCTTACAGATGTATTACTGAAGTTCATGTAGGCATCAGTAAACACCAAGCCCATGTGATCACAGAATCAACAATTTATTTTTAGACTTGTGGTCTCCTGAAACAACAATCGTTTGAATGTAGATGGCGTGACCTTTTATAAATCTAAGCGCTCAGAAAAAAATCATCAAGGTCAAATGTTCAAAATCTAAAAGTAATTTTATACCGAGCTGAAAAAAGTGGGCTAGAATTATTGCAAAAAAACTGGCAGCAATAGAAAAATAATTCTTTGTTTATTTTTGTCATTTTATATCAGTGTTATCTTCTGTATTTATCTGAATGTTGTTTATTGTTTTGCAACCAAACACCTGACTGAAAGGTCATGCTGTAGACTGCAGTTCCTATCTGTAACAAAGACAAAGCTTTTGTTAGTTTGAGGACTAAAAAGGGCTAATTAACTTAATTTTATAGTAATTAGCAAAAAAATATTCACAACTAAGTTTTTGATGGCATTGTTGGTGCAGCGATTAACTGCTATGTTGTGTGTCAAGGGTTCGATTCCCAGACGAAACTAATATTTTTTCAAAATACTTCCTGCTACATGGTGGACATCCCACTTATATTGTTATGCACTTGAATTGTGAGCAATACTTTGATTGTCTGCTTCTACCATCAGGGGCAAAAAGGGCAAATGTGAGGCTACAATTTAAAAAATTTACCATACTCTACATACTGCCACTCAAGCCAAACTGGTTTACTATAACAAAAGTTTTTTTTTCTGTTTATCCTCTTGTGAGGGACGGATGCGAGACGTACAGGACCGACCATTATGGTGACACTTGGGGGAGACCTATACAGTAGACGTCTTTCGGCTGAAATGATGACGACGTTACTCCAGTTGCCCTTTGCGTTCCAGGATCACGCGTTTCCCTTTCAGAAGTCGACTCATGGCCACAGTAAGCTTCGACCCTGCTGGGCCCCTACGGTTTTGCTGACATCTCGTTGAGGCGCGCGTGGAACAGTACGCGCCGTCGACGACTCGAACTCGGTCCGGACGGTTACCAGCCCACAACTATGGTGGCTGGTAGTTGGGGTCGGGTATCCGGCGGCTGGGGTGTGAGGATGTCCGGTCCCTCACATGTAAGGCCCTCCTTCGCCATCATTACTGCAGAAGGAGGTGACCACCGCCCACTCCCACTCGCTCCGGACCATGGCATGAGCCAGGGACAGGCGCGAAAGGTCGCCTTCCTTTTTTAGGGCAAACTTGTCCCATTCCCGCGAGAAAATAAAAAGTATCTAAGTTACTGATAACATTACCTAAATATATCACACTGAAAGTCCCGTTAAATTTTGCTTAACCATTTTTGAAGACGTATTCCGTAGTTTGAAACCCCGTCCCCTCTGGAAAATGAAAAGTAGTCTTAAGTACTTACTCCTTGTCATATCAGGTCCGTATCCGTCGGTAAATGCCCCGTCTTAATCGATCTAGCCGTTTCGAAGATTTTAAAAATTGCATTTTTGTTATGCTAGGAAATATATCGTAAAATATTAATAGAATATTAGGTACAAACATTTTAATTTTATTTAAGTAGTTGCTGCCAGCGGCTTCGCCTGCGTAATAGTAGAAAATTATCCCAAGAGAACATACTCCCGGGATAAACAGTACCCTATATACTATTCCGAGACCTGGTCAGGATTGGTCTACCCGTGTACCAAGTTTCATCGAAATCCATTCAGTAGTTTTTGCATGAAAGAGTAACAAACATCCATACATAAAAACTTTCGCGATTATAATATTAGTAGGATTATGTAAGTAGGTGATGTTACTAAGTTAAATCTTTGATTATCAGATGTACCTTTTATCTGTCACCTACCTAGGTACAAAGTTTAAAAGTCATTTCGATTTAATGAATCGAGAGATAATAAAAATAAACTCAACAGAATTTGTTTGTTTAGATAGTTCATATCGTAGTGTATAGCCCCAGATTAGGCTTCACCGAAGGCGTGGCTTGGGTACGACGAGCGATGGGTAATTCGCCGTCGGGTAACCGTCTGGACCGTGCCCGACGACGCGTAGTGTTCCACGCGTGCCTCAGAGCCTACTAGGACCATGGGTCGACTTCTGAAAGGTTGCAAAAGGCAATTGAAAGAATGTTCAGACTTTTACTGACTAAAACCACACCTACATAGGTGTCCAAGTCTGACATGCACTTCCGGCTCCGCCCTAGAGCGAGAGAAGTCATTGGATGATTTCTTACCTTAAAAAAGCCAGGTCATGTTTAATTCGGGGTGGGAGGTTCGCCTACAGGATATTGAAAAGAAAATCCTATCAAAGCTTATACGTTTTACGGACAATTTCATTGCTCATCCTTCTCCCACTTAGGTTTGCTACAATCTTATAGGCACTTAATTTATGATCTTTGAATCATGCACATATAGTCTTCGACCCCTTTCTTTTACTTATAGGGCCTGAATGTAGGTAGGTACCTATATACCTACACCTTATAATCAGTAAGATAAAGTGAAAAATGTTCTTGATTTGATATTCTATCTTTATCAAACATACCTAACCTGCGCAATAGGTTCAGCAATACCCCCTTTGTTATACCTATTTCATAATTTGTAGGTACCTGCTGACTACAGAGTACTTGTTAACATACTGCTGACCTCTGCCAGCTGCTGGCATCGCCCGCTTGAAAATCGTACTTATGCCCATCTCCACATTCCAATCTACCTCTATACCAAAGCAAAAACCAGCCAAGTGCGTGTCGGATTCGCGCACAAAGGGTTCCGTACAACTTGCACTGATTGGACAGGTCCACTCAAATTTTTATGGTTCTTTCTTCAAAAAGACCATCTCAGACAAATCTGCATGGTTCTCATCTGATTTGACCATTATATATTTACTGTATGGACTTTAGAAGATACTTTGACCCCTGAGTTTGTTTCGGTGTTCTTCTCAGGGTAGTCAGCTAGGAAACACCGGCCTCATCTAGATTAAAATGACGAAAAAAAAAATTGACGTGTAAATATGTTTTTTAAACCTACTTGCAATCATTTTCCCGAATCCCGTGACCACGAAGATTTTTCCGAATCGCAAAAACGTTTTTTTTTTTTTGTGACGTAAAAACAAATTTACTGTTTTCAGATTTATCTCTATATCTGTGCTATAACACCTTACTTTATGCCAAATTTCAAGATTCTGAGTCAACGCGAAGAAGCTGGGTCAACGGGAAGTACCCTATGAATTTTGATTCCTTTAGGAGAGTCGAAATATATTTACTTTTTTTGCGACATAAACGGCCGTATCTATTTTATTTCTTAAAGACCCCGATCCCGACTACCAGCCACCGTAGGCGTAGGCTTAAGGACGACGAGAAAAGGGTACCTCACCGTCCAGCCGTCCGTTCGGACCGAGCCCGAGTCGTCGACGGCGCGTAGTGTTCCACACGCCTCAAAGAGATGTCTGCGAAACCGTAGGGGCTTAGAAGTTTGATTTTTTCACAGCTTCAAGGTACCACAGATTTTTGAGTATGTGGTTTTAATTTCAACTCGATACCTCTACGCGGTCCCGAGATAAAGGGTCTTGACAGACAGACTGACAGATGGGCAATAAAATGATCCTCTAAGGGTTGTTTTTTCCCTTTTGAGGTACGGAACCCTAAAAACAGTAAAAAAAATCACGTTAGTCTTAGTAATAAGGTACCCTCCGGGTATGGAACCGTAAAAAACACATACAAATTGGTTCAGCGGTTTCGTCGAAAAAACGTAAGAAACAAACTCACATTGTTCATATTCGATACCGACAGATGGCGCATCAACATGATTAGTGAGTTTGAACTTCTACAAATCTTTATTTAACCTTTCGTGTGTTCTAAACGTGGATCCACGCGAGACACAATCGCTTTTTAATTGTGTTTCTAATTACGGCATACGAAAGGTTAAGGCTTCATTTTGCTGGTCATCAATAATCTGTTCTGCATCTGTTGTAGAATAGCACAAACAAAACATTCTACAATTCCTCCAACGGGTACCGGAGAAGCGATCTCTTCCGGCCGTTTCAAAAACTTGAATTTTCACGTTCTTAAGTTTTTCCTAACATTTAAGAACTCGTTTTTACTATTTAACTGTAATAAGTCGAAGCTTTGTTAAAAAAATTAACACAAAATAAAAATTAATATAATATCAAAGTGAAAATCCTAATCAGTTTTCCATTTACCCCTGCATTCCTGTTCACGTAACTGTAGTCAAATTAGTACTTACCTGTACGTGCGATTCATTTTGGTAACTACTAAGGTACTAATTTAGTTAGTGTAGACTAGCGAACAATAAAACCACAACATCAGTTTGTTCAGTTTATTCTTAACTTTAATGCAGACTAGAATAATACTCTTAGAAATGAGAACAACAATAGTTATTTCACATGTTACAGTGTACCTACTATATACCAGCTTTCACAATAAAAGGCTATTTATTATCTGTGTTTCTCAACGTAAATAAATCTTATTCACAACAGCTAGCAATACAAAATTACATCAGACTGTACTTATTATATTTACGTTTAGTTCACAAGGGCGTGGCCAATGTTCAGGGGTCATAGGAATAAAAAAAAAATTGAAACTTTTTGGGTATATTTTGAGCGACATAGATAATGATAAATAACGGATGTGTTCAACATTGCCTTGATGTTAAGATTTCCATGTAAGTGCCGACATTGGCTGGGTAATGTCGATGTAGTGAGACACCCGTTTTTTTTAGACACTGGCCATAAGAGCAAAGTAACTAAACACGAGAAACAAGAAGACATATTGAGAGGACATTAGATTCGGGTATGAATGTAAGTAATCAGAAGCGGTTTATTCAAGTGTTTATATCTAAAGTGTTTACAATTAGAACTGTTAAATTATATATATTTTTATACATAAATAAATATTGTTTACTCGTTCTCAGAGCGCTAAGCTTAGCTAAGAACACAGGACATACATTATGTAGGTTACATAGCTATAGCAACACTATAAAATTTACAAAATATGATATATCTTTTGAGATGCTACACGAAATAATGCTTTTTTATTTTACTATATCCACTAATCAATTCTTTTTTTTTTCAATTTGATCACTGTGGGTCTGTGATATAGCGCTGTGGCTTTGACGGTTAGGTAGCGTTCACTATGATAGATGCCAAGTCTGAACACCAAAGCCACAGCTCAGTTACTTCGTATGACCCACTTTCTAAGCTATACATTTTGATTCTGAACTGAATGAGATGATTTGAACTATGGTGCAATGTTTATTCATTAAAAAATAGCTTAAAACCATTGAAACTTAACGATCGTAAGTCAGAATATACAAAGAACTTAAATTATGATAATGGAATGGCTAGATTGCTAACAGGCATGAATGGCGACGCAGAAATAAACCTGAATGTTTCCTCACATATTTCATCCAAAACCTACCTATTAGATTTATTTCACACACTATATAAACTTAATACACAGAGAACTTTCGAGGTACAATACAAAATATGTTACACTATCAGTATGTGAAGAAACAAAACAAAAGTCTAACACAAAAATGGCAGACATTTAAAGAAAACCACAAAAAAGAAACAACTTCTATAAACTTATTTTCCTACTTAGAATTAACGCAATTCACACACATTCGTAATAAGTTAAAATAAAATATGGCAAAATCATGACAAAAAGTTTCGACGTTCAAATAATTTATTCTAAGCCATGCAAAACAAGACAAAACAGTTATCTGAATAAATTTTGTTAATTTAATACAAATATCTAAGCAGATATGAGTGGGTTCTGATATTCAATTTATAAATATATTATTAAGTGGAGTATGTATACACATTGTCATGACAATCAAAGATAACACTATGTATTTACGATTACGAGTTTTTAAAAACACCTTTCATTCATAATTATCAATGTACTTAAAGGTTCTATCATCTAAAACGCTATGAATCAGTGAAATGGGTGTGATTTTTCGAGCGTTATTATTTTTATGAATAAGAGATATTTTTCGTTATTTTAAATACATGGTGTTTAGTAATAGAGAGATAATACAACTTATATTCTATCTTATTAGCCACGAAAGCATTGTAAGCATTGAACTCATCACATGTTTTCTGAGTATTTTTATCAGCTAAGCTTGAGTTGGGGCCCTATCCTCGCTGTTATATTATTTTCTTATCCTTTCTTTGATTTTAAATTCTAAAATTGTAACTGCCTAGTTGCCGAGTCCTTTTTTAAATTAATAATGTATTTGACATAAATAATTAAAACTAGGTTATTTGTAGCGATGAGGCTATTCAATTTAGAACTTTATATTTTACAGAATTAAATTGAAAATCTCATGATTAGTCATAAAATTGTTGCAGAAAATTAGATCTTGGCGATTATACTGTTTTCCGAAATATAACAAATTAATTATTGAGGGCCGCATCACATCTGTTCAGATCACTCCAGCTGGGGCTGGTTTCTTTTCCAATCTGTACACAAAGAATTGCGATAGATCAAAGAAATCAAGTTCACCTACCTACACAGATTTCCTTAGAGCTGGTTACAAATATCCAATATAATTTTTGGGGAGATCTATGTAACATGGGACTCCTACGGGGTTTTGTTATAAATGTTAATTACTTTAAACAGAATTTATTAACAATAACTAGCCAATATTTGTACAGTTTCTTTCGCAGCCAGACGATGCAACTATTTGATGTTAACGAATTTGTATTACACGGGCATCAATTTACATGTTTGATTTTGTATAGATATTGAATTAGAGTAGTAACAGATATTGACTAATCGTTGTAATAAACAGTTTCGCACCTATATACACAAAAATACTTAATATTTCTGTACAAATCGGACTTCTTGACCACTCTGAAGATAGCACAAATCGACTGCACATGACGTTGAAGTTGGACACAAGTTCATGTCAACTTAAGCTGCGTAAATGCGCATGACATTTTTAGTTGCGAAGATGCGCATGACGTTTTAGCCTGCGCATATTCAGTAGCCAAGAAGTCTAAACGCAATGAATAGTCTAAAAAAACGGCAGTTAGTAGTTGCGTGGCGAGGCTAGGGCCGTGGTGGCGGTGCGGTGAGGGCGCATATCGTAATATCGTAGTAAGCAGGCACTTGAGTCGCGGCGACGCGCGCGTTAGATGAACACCGGGTTCTCCTGGCCGGTCAGCAGCCTGAACATTGATGTCGGCATTGTTTTCATCAGGATCTGGAAGTTATATGGCAGAGTTAGGCTTACCTGCTTTTACGTTTTTTCTCGGGAAGCTCAGTATAAGATTATGGTTGTATTTTGTCTAAGTAAGAACATTATTGTTTTTAGTCTTGTATCTTGAACACGTCATGTATAAATAAAGTAAAATATGTATAATCATTTGTATCAGTGGAAGTCAAGGAGGATTAGAAGAAAAATCTTCACAAGTTTACTGAAAAACGTCGTGTGATACACGCGAGTATTGATGATTACCGTCCTCGGCTCTCTAAAGTTTAGATATGACACTAAAAATTTAAGATCAGAACATTACGCGAGCTCAAATATTAAGTATTGGCATCTTTAATATCTAGTAGATTCTATGTTTTGTGATATTTTTTCAATCAGTTATGAAGGCTATAAGAGTAGAAGATGACTCGATGAAGAAATGGACCATGGATTGTAAAAGAAAGGTAATTTGGACTAAACTACAAATGTGATAAAGACTAAAAGAGAAGTACGGATAAACAAGAGATACTGTAGTATCTGCGTATGGAGAGAGATGAAGGTAGTAGGAGGATGAGGTTGTGTACCTCCCCGACGCTGGTGGCGAGTAGGTTGACGATGCGCTCGTGCGGCACGGCCACGACGCTCTGCGAGTTGATCTCGATGATGCGGTGCCCCACGCGCACGCCGCCGCGCTCCGCGATGCCGCCGCGCAGCAGGCTGCAGATCTGCAGCGGGACCAATATGTCACAGGATTAACCTTATTATGCGATATTTTCACGTTTTTCTACTTACTTAGCAGCTACATTAGGTATTATAAATAAAAATAACCAAATGTAATTAAATTAACCGGCTAAGGAATGTGGGCGAGGAAAATGTTGATGAAATTATTAAACGTCTACATTGTCACCATGATAGATAATAACTAAGAAATAATTTACTAAGTTTTATCAAATCAAGCTAACGTCAGTCTCGCAAAAAAATCGCAATGTCCCACCAGACTTCCAAACTCTGGACTGCTACTAAAGAATTTCTAAAGGTAAAACCCAATAACACTCCCCGGATCCGGGAATCGAACCCAAGACTTCAGGTTTAGCAATCACGCTTTGCGACCGCGCGCAATAATTAGGAATTATTCATAATACGAACTGTAGCTACACTCACCACTCCATTCTGCACGCTGAATCCCAGCTGGTACTTGGTGTCTGGCCGCTTGATCTTCACCTCCACGACGGGCGCGCAGGGGACCACGGTCAGCTTCACCACGGTCTGGTTCTTCGAGTTCTTGATGTACGTCTGGCAGGTTGACAGCGGCAAGCCGACTAGGCTTACGCCGTTTATTGCAATTATTTGATCTCCTGTAGAAGAAAGAAATGTTGAATTACATTAAAGAGGTTAAAAATATAGCGCCAACACACAGGAACTATCCTGCACCGCGATACGAAAGTTTTTCGCTATATTAGAACTTATAGGTACTCGTACAACATGTCCAACATCAAGTATCGGGCAGTTGCCCACCAGAGACAACACCCGTCTGGTCGAAAGATCATCCCTTTTCAACGGAGGTTTGCGGGATTTTACACCTTGTTCTGCATAATATAATAAATAAATGATGTCATGTTATGGTATATAAGTTTTTAAAAGCTAATATTAACAGCAGAAAAGTAAGCATTTGGTATTTTCGTCTCACCAGTCTTTTATGAGCAGATCATATACCTAGTATAGTTAACGTAAGATGTTTTATGCAAAGGACACGCTGTTCTAACACAGATGCTTAAGACTTAAGGCAGGATCGCAGGCTCCAATAAGATTAAGGGGATCACGTCAGCCATATGCGTAGTGACAGTGACTGCTGGGGTATGGATACTCTTGCTCCGTGCAACGGACGCCAAAACCGGACGCCGCCGAGGCAGGCTTTAGAAGAGATAGTAAGATGACCTAGACGGGTACCGCAAGGATTCTTTAAGATGGCGCGGTAAAAGAACGTTCGGGAAAGTCTTTGGTGGGCAACATGGCGCGAGGTTGGCGATGACGACGGTGGGCAGCATGGAGCCCCAGCCGGACTCCACCACTACGACTCCTAGAACCTCCACTTCACGTTACCTATGTTTAGTTGTCCACATCTCGCGGCTGCGCCAGCTGGCGCGAGGTTGGCGATGACGACGGTGGGCAGCATGGAGCCCCAGCCGGACTCCACCACTACGACTCCTAGTATCTCGCCCTTCGTCTTCGGCACCACCACCTGCGAACATGCAAACGACTATTTAGGTATGACAAGAGAATTGATGAATGAGGTTAGATGAAGCACAGACGGTAAAAACACAGTATCTTTAAACACATTAAGATTGAATGTAACTTGCACCACGTCTTTTCAAGAGTCGTTTTAAGCCTAGACAAAATGATTTTTTAACAGAAATAATGATTTTCTAAAAGTATGAGATTTACCTATAGGGTTAAAATGTCATGTGACAATCTCTAACCCTTTGACTTCTCGATAATCTACTGCCAATAATACAATGTATTTTTTTTTTTAAGTCGGCAGCCCACGTGAATATAAAGTTTGAGCAGACGCCGGTCATCATCAATACTAAGAGTACCACACATGCCTACAATTATCAAGAGCATGCGATTTTGTCTACGCGGGTAGATTCACTCGCCACGACACAGTAACGCCATTACTGGGTTCTGTTAAGTCGTGGCGCGGGATACATTAATAAAATGAATCTGTTCCAAGCCTTCGTCATATCACATTCGAGTTTTGTAGCCAATAATCTGATTGCGTTAGTAGGCATAATACAAAACAGTAGTTTGAACCTGGCCTTATAAGAGGTCGGAATTAGGTAGATTTAAACATGTACTTCCACGTCTTGCACTGATTTTATACAGCGAAAGAATAAAGTGGAGATGCCTCAAATCACGAGGTTAATTTTAAAGAGCAGATTTTTTTTCATGATAAATATAGCAGAAAAAATATCTTCCTGCATTAATGACGAGCAGGAGGAAATGTAATAATTTGTTAACCTTACCTCAGTTGAAGTAGAGAGATCGTTTTCAATGAAAAATACTAATAAAAATTGTATGTTAATTATCTTTGTTTTATTTGTCTTATCTATCTCTGAGGTTCTTATTATTATTTATTTGTAACATTGTTGGCCATACGAGATTTTTGATAAGAAAGCTCGGGAATATCCATATTAATATCAACATTTCGATGCAAGTACATGACTAGCTCAACCTAATTCCGACCCCTGCTTATAACCTTAGTGAAGTTTCAATTTACTGTGATTTTTTGTCAAAAGTGATAGTATCTACTTAAGATTATTGAGTAAAGGCAGTACTATCATGAAAATATAGCGTTTAGTTTCGTCTACTCCGTTACTTCGTCATTTGTCATTATCTATAGCCCGATGTGCCATATTTACGCATAGGATTGTTCTAAATAACGCTTCAGCATGCATTCAAGATTACTGAAGTGATGTAACACTACGCTTTGAATGATCAATAGAGGGTAGATGTGGTTGATGCAGCCGTTTTTTATTTATGAAGGTCATGAAAATTTTATTACAATAGTACTTTTAGAGCCAATTTTGCAATAGTCAGCTAACTCTTAACTGAGGAATGAAAATATATAAAAAAATCACACAAGTTCTCCAGTTCCATATTAACTATTGGAAAATCAACCCTTTAAACAGTGAAATGCTTTTGCATCATTTTTTAAACTGGAATGTTCAGAATAAGATTGTATAAAAAACAATTGAAAATCGACCATGACATGTTTAAAGTTAGAATCAAAGAAAACTAAATTGGTACATTTTAAGTACAGTCAAACGGGGTGAATAGAATTGATGGGGGTGAATAGGAACGAAATTTTAAAATATTTTTTTTCACGTTATTAAGAAATTGTTTAAAGTACTGCATTTTTTTCTTGAAACCAATGTCAGAAATGAGTGAAAGTCGTATTCAAAGTTTTGTTTCTATTTACCCCTGCGTTCCTATTCACCCAGTTGGACGGACATAGCATAGTATGTAGGTAGGTTATATTTACCTCTTTCTGCAGTTCCTTCTTGGCAAACATCTGTAGCTCATCTCCGAATATCTCCTGGCTATTCAGTACTTCTTGATAGTCCATCTCCTTCACAAAGCTGTGGTCCTCTATGCCATTGGCCTTTAGGAACTCCATGTAGGCGACTTGGAACGCCTGGCCTATGGACTGGGCTATGAATTGGGCCTGGAACAAATCGCTTTCTTTTAACTTGAAATGTAAAATCGGAATCACGAAAAAAGATCTTTCTTTAAAAAAAAATATGTTTAGTAAATATTATCTCACAAAACTTTGTTATTAATAATAGTGAAAGAAAAAACAGTAATTCAGTCATAAAATTATGAGAAAACGTAGCCAAGTTATCAATTAAATCAAAATATAGTCACCAATTTCTTCAGCACAACTGTGGTGATCATAGATTTCTTTACTTTATAAGACCTATAGTTGGAAGATACAGTCTTAGTACAAGTTCGTAGTTGTATTAAAGCGTTTCTACAGTAAATAGCGTTATCAATGTTTGTTTAATTTCGTCGAGACGCGTTTAATTTGAGGTTAGACTTAGTTTGCGTATTACTAGGTATATATATATGTTTTATCTCAGTTATCGCGGGTAAGGTTCACGTCGTTAATAATTCAGAGTAGTGCACGGTTTTAAGGGGACTGTCATTA
Source organism: Mythimna pallens (assembly GCA_961205895.1). Taxonomy (NCBI): domain Eukaryota; kingdom Metazoa; phylum Arthropoda; class Insecta; order Lepidoptera; family Noctuidae; genus Mythimna; species Mythimna pallens. The sequence goes on from OY540825.1 coordinate 3,885,576, forward strand.
TGTAAATTTTGACGCTATAAAAGTACTGGCTATCGGCTTGGCATTATTAGCCGCATAATAACAACTATTATAACATAGTCTAATATATAATTTTAATCCAATATTTACTTTATTAATTTGACGACATTGATGTGATTTTATTTAGCTAAAATTCGATTCTTATAATATAACATACCATGTTCTCGTGTAGTTATGCACAATTGATCTTAGACTATATTTAAGTTCATTTGTCAAATTCACGTTTCAATTAGCAAACTTGTTTAGGATCGTTTACTAATTGCACTTAGAAAAAAAACTGGTTTCTGGTATTTTGGGCTACGTATTTTTTATGCCTTGTAAACATTAACCACAGGTTTGAAAACCACAATTATACTGAACAAATGGGTAACTAAATTGTTTCTCAAGTTATGCTTATGTTAATTACTGAAACAGTTATGCTTAATTTAATAGTTGAAACAACTATATCAAACCGTCTATTTGCGCAAAAAGTCAAATTAAATTAATTGGCGAAACTCCGCAATTATGATGTTATTTACATATTATTTCAACTAATTATAACTGATCACGGGGTCACCGACTGTCAGTCTTTTGAAAAAGAAATAGGTATATTTAATTGTTTTATTGAAATTAGATATCAATAGCCATTTTCTGCGGAGTTTCGCTAGCTTATTTAATTTTACCGTGAGTAAATCTCTAGAACTTCAAACACACTCACCTCTTCACTCTCAAAAACATGGCAGATCATTTTCGGCGTACGGTTCAGCTTGGGCTGGTCGGAGTCGTTCTCATGGGGCACAAACCTTCTTCTGGCCATGAGAACCACCAAGTCTCCTATGTCAGCGATATAGGAAATAGTCCTCAACGCATGGTCCATCATGATTTCCTTCAATTCCGTGTTTAATACCATGATTTTCTCCGTTGAAATAAAAAGATCAACTTCTGTACTTGGTTGGTTTTCTCCTTCGGGAGCCTGGAAAGTAAAAATGTTACTGATGATACTGGAATATACGGGCCGGCTGTATCTCCAGATAGTGGTAAAGCTTCTGATAGTTCAACTGGCATGGACATATACGGTGTGGCGCTGATTCTGTTTGGTAAAATCACGACTAAACTAACTATTGCTGTCCTTTACTGTCAGGAAAACCAGAAAGAGATGAAAGATTAGAACTGTCAATTTTGACATGAAACAAACTGCTGCGATTTTAAAGTCTTCTTGCTTTTCATCTCATTAAGGTGAAAGCTACAGATCCGAAGTATTGTCTCGCTAGATGGCGCTGAACTCAACATTTTTAAGTAGTTTATTTTGTTTTTGATGTATGGAATCATAAAATAAAGGCAATTAGCATAATAATAATAATAGCGTATAGTAATCAGCCCTATAATGTTCCCACTGCTGGGATTCAAGCCTCCTCTCCAAGAGAGGGGATGGGCCGTAATCTACCACGTGGACCCAGTGCCGATTGGTGTATGTCACATGTCTTCGAATTTTTGGTTCGAGGACATGCCGGTTTCCTCACGATGTTTTCCTTACCCCAATGATAATTAAATAAATTACACAAAATTACGCCCCTAGCTGGGTTTGAACCCGCGACCTACATCTCGTAAGTCGGGGCAGTGACCACTGGGCTACCATTACTCGTATATTTGCTACAATCGGACATTCCCCTTTATTGATCTTAGTTAAATTATTGCCACAAAATCTACCTAATTCTGATTGTTTATGTAGTATAGCTATAGTGCTTAAGTATAGCGCTACAATTACAGTATTTTTTTATATTATTGTGTATGTCTAATTTATGGATTACGGCCCCTCTCTAGGGGAGGTCTCCTATAGAGGAGGCCTAGTCCCTGCAGTACCCGGGAACATTTAAAGGGGTGATTATGCTATTTCTATGTCTAATTTTGATGTCAATTTTTTTAAATACTTAATTTTAATTTTGTGTACCCACGGACTATGTCTGAAATAAATGAATTAATAATATTTCCATGCACTAAATAATTAAAAATATTGAGTTTATCGCCATCTAGCGTCCGTAGCTTGCACTTTAACCTACAAGATAAAGACGGCAATAGCTTTAGCGTTAATTTATTCAATCCCAATAAAAATCAGCGCCAATGACACCCAAGCAAGCATACACAGTGATAGTATGATTTTTGAACCTATAACAGCAGCTAAGATTTTTTTTTGTTATGGCAATTGTAAGAATTTTTATAAATCTAGTTTTTAGTCAATCTTGTCATAATTTTGAATACACAACCTATATGTGGTCAGAAAGTGCTTGTCACTTAATAAAAACAGATTTATAGGTACTATGTTCAAAAGACGTGATTTGTATGAAGGAATATTCTGTTCAGGTAGTAACGTCGAAATGACGTGATTGTAATGAATACATGAGATAGATATGGTATCGCTGTCGCATTTATTATACTGCATCGAGCAGTGGCGGATTAATGGATGAGCAAAACAATTTTGGAACAAAAGAAGCGCATTTTCTGATCAGAAATTACGCTAAAAAAAAGGCTAAGGAAGTGTGAAAACAAAACGGTGTAAGGAAGAAAACAATAACGAGTCGAACACAGAACCGTTTTTTGGATTCGGTTAAATGAATATTGATGTATTTGGAGCGGTCTGATACATGGAAGGAAAGAGAAAGAAATAAGGAATCAGTTATATAGTGGAAGACATAGATGCTCTTAATCCGCCACTGCATCAAGAATTATTATAATTAATTTAGAATTTAGACACTTACCAAAGCCTGATTACCCAAGACAGCGCAAAGGGAAATACGATAATGTTAGTATAATGAAGTGGTAACACTTAAATTTAACGATGTTTTATTGGGATTTATATTGGCAAGAACTAACGTAAATATGAAAAATTAAAAATTCTTGAAAAATACTATACAAACCCCAATAAAACATAACAACAACACACAGACCTAACCGAATTACCGAAAGTATATTTAATTTTATTATACTTGCAACACTGGCACTCGGTGTTACCAACATCGATATTTCTATATCTTCTCAGAAAGATTTACGAAAGCTTATCCTATAACTTTAACCTTAGCATTATCTCGAAATTATGCGTTGTTGAATTGTTGGATTTTGTTGATTTTCAATGTAGAGCGAATATCAAGTATGTACCTTGTATAAAAACTACTAGTAGTGCTATTTAAAAAAAAATGGTAATATGAGCTTTTTTTGTGGGTAAACTTCAAATAACCCTCGCGCTCTGAGCGGGGCGAGAGGGCGTGTCAGACTTTTACTGACTAAAACCCAGCTGCGCTTCTTCAATTGACCTTTGTGTTTCATGGTCACGGTAACTCTTTCGAACATAACGTAGTTCTGGCAGGCTGGTGAAGTGAGCTAGGAGTCAATTGTCAAACCCTAGGTTGGTGTTAGAACATCAGTTTAATTCGCCTATGTACCTATTCACCACTTTATTATACAGCATAGACCAGAATGTTTTAAAAAGACTGATCGAAATACCCGAGTTGTTGTTGGCTAACACCCGATTTCTGAATTAAGCATTAGAAATTGAGTGTTTGTCAAACTCTACTTTTGCCATCTGTCAAGATTTGGCATCAAAGTAGGGTTTACTCAAAATTGGGTGTCTTCAAGCCTAGAGTGAATAGGCTCTTAATAAACTAGTAGGCCTCACTATCAACGATTGCATCACTGCTTACCGTCAGATGGGATCGCAGTCAAGCACTAGTTTCAATTATTAAAAAAAACTCTATTCAGAAATCGTCCCTAATTGTTTTAATATAGTATTTTTAAAGGTTAGAAAATTTTAAAAAATCTCAACAAAAACCAACAGGAGACTTCTGACAGACATCTATAATTAATTATCTATCTCCAGAAAGAGCCTAAATAAAATATGTCAGCCAAACCACCTTGATCTTAGTGACGGCCTCCTCTACCATGTTCTTTTTGGGGCGCTTCTTGCGGCGGCGCGAGTCCTCGTCTACCTCGACCGAGCCCAGGAACGAGAGGCGGAACACGGCGGCCGGGGCCGCGTACACGCCGGAGTACGGCCCGTCGCAGCCCCACTGTAGATGAGCCACACCGGCTAACCTCCTCGGATTCTCTCGCGCATTGTGTGGTATTCGATTTGTTTTGATTATAGACTTTTTAAGGTATATTTTTATTCTTGTTCTTTATTAGCTTTTGTTTGCTAATTCATTCGCGTAATAGTAACCTTCCCGTATTCTCAGAATTCGTCTTAGAAATAATAAAGTCTTTTTTACATGGTTGGGATGACAGCAGGACGAAAATATGCATCTTTAAGATGAAAGAAAAGGATAGCTAGCTACATTGTATGAATCTGACAGCTGTCACCCGCACCATCCTACAGCAATTGTAGTGTAATTATAGAACTTTGGAATAACCAAATCTATAGCACACAAGACTAAGTTGAAATTCCATTGCAACCACTATTCTAGGTTTAAGATTAGAGCCTCTTTCACAAATGACTATTTAAAATACACAACGCTAAAGTTTATTCTTGAGTTGGTAATGATGGACTTAAATTGTCTTAAATTATAAATTCATGTTACTAAACCATTTTGGGTACATATTCATTGTGCGTACAGCTAAGGAGTGAAATTCCCTGCTGGAGTCCTTATTATGCTCCAGCAAAGCTTACCATCAGATGAGATAGTGGTCAAGCCCGATCTTATCAATAGCAAGATAATTTAGAGACAATCAAGAGTTTGTTTCTCTATAGACACACTTGGGTCTAAGGCCTTATTAATGTTTCGTTCTGAATTATTTAAAAACAGTCAAAAAACTGTCTAAGGGCGAGAAAACAAAACTCGATCAACAATTTAAGAGCTCCTTCAAGAATTAGCAATGTAGTGTAATATCGACTCAGACAGCTCTTGAACGCGGTCTCAATTTGCCGTCGAAGTGCTGAATACTTTTAGTTGCTCTAGTTATAATAAATGTACCACTGCCTGTGATTTTATGGACAAGCAGTTAGTCAATATAAACCGACTAAGAATTCCACTTCGGTTTTCCCTGTACATGTTAATTGTTGCCAATGGCTACACCTATTTATGGCTTCTTGTATTGAATGTTATTGACGAAGTGACGATGATAAGCGTATCCTGTTTTTAATTAATGTTTCGTATTAGAATCAAAATTATTTATCTCCACCGGATACCTATATTTAGTTTATGAAATGTAGTTTTAAATATGTTTGTAGTCATTTCCTTAATAAGTAGGTTTTAGATTTAAGTTTGAGCGAGTTCAAGACAATTGATCTGAATAAAAAAGCAGTTAAAATGCTTCCTAAATATTAATTCAAGCGTTAATTTATTGTAATGTAAATGTTTTTGCGATTGATAAATTTTAAGCACGAAATTTTTGCTTGGCTTGCTTTTCAAACGCATTCTTACGTAACCAATAAATGGCAAATTATGAAAAATTTCGCGGCAAAGCAAGCAAAACAACTCGAATACAAACACACAATGATTGTGAGAAGCGAGCGATCCATCGTCGTTAGTATGTAAGCAGACCTAACGTATTAACTTTTGAATATTAGAATAGGGTAACGTGTGCGTAGCGCTAAGCCCTCCGCGATGTAGTGCCCATGTAGTCAGGCCACCTCAGCCGGTGTGAATCGGGTATGTAACATGCTATATTGTGCATATTATGAAATAGTGCATGGATAAAAAAGCCTCCGTACCAGTTAGTGACGTACTTTCTTCCAAGTCGTTTTATGTCAATTCATGCTTACGTAACAAATTCGATTTTTTAAATATCTTTATTTTTTTTTTGATCCAACGTAAACATGATTTGATTTCGTGTACACGTACGGTGGTAACTCGAAAATAGCCCGAAATTGGAACATGCTAAGGTAAAAGACTAGCACAGCACAATATGATCGCATACTCGGAGCTTACCTTACAGTGCCCTACAGGGCTCAAATGATACAAAGCATTAGCGACAAGCGGAACAGAAAGCGATAGAAAAACAAACATTTTCAGAGGAGGCTAGCCGGCCAATACGGGATCCGACAATCTTCTTGGGTCGGGTCGAGGGGTGAGGATCACACTGAAAAAAATACTCTAGTGCCAAGTCAATAAGAGCTCAAACGGTTTGGCGGACAGGTCGTGGATGGCTCGATACGGTTGTAAATTAAACATACAAATTCCCGTTAACGTTCTAGCATCTAAATATTGTTTTGTTCGTTTATATAAAGGGTATGAAGGATATATCCCACTAGCATTCTCAATACACTAATCCTAATGAGCATGAAATTACATATTTACAGATGACCGTGAAAAGTAGAACAGAGGAGAGTTGCGTGCAATAGTTGGAAGAGTTTGCGTGCCAGTATCGCTTCACGCGTTCAATAGGGATGTGAAAGAGCGTTGCTTGTATCGATATAATATAGCTCGACTAAAGTAGTGTTGGAAGTCGATAGAATAGTGTTGTATACAGTATTTTTGTTATTGGTTGAGCTAAAGTTATACAATGGGTTACGACCTCAGTCATAAAATTAAATGATGATTTTTATGGGTACGACAATTTTACATAAGGACAAGATTCGATAGATATTTTTTGTAAAATTACATACTAATAAAAATCAATAGATTTTTAAAGATGAAGGATGTGATAGAACCAGTTGCGTCATTGTATAACCATCGCCACACGTTGCCAATCGCAAGAAGAGTGCTACAGTCAGAGTGGGACAGCAAGTGACAAGTAATTTCATGCTCGCTCTCAATAAACATCTACATATTATTATAAGATACAAACATTTTACATTGATACCGATTCACACGGGCAAACGGTAAGTTGCTTAACTGTGTCTTTATGAGAATGCATGGTATTAACACGGAAGTTAGCAACCCTGACTTTTTTTTGTTATTGGTAACCCTATTGTAGGGTTGGAAGAAAAAATTAAATATCATATTAGTTAAAATAAGGGGTTAATTTTTAAGATTAGTAAATTATTAATAGACTGAAAATCAACTGTTTTCAGATAATTCTAACAAGACACGTTTAGAAGTAACTTCTCAATTAAATTATATTTATCAGTAAATAAGTTGTTATCGATCAATAAAATGGATTGAATGGGTCAAAAATGGATCCAGGGTCAATGACAACTTTACAAAATACGACAAATCCAGGTTTATACAATACCTTAATCCTTGACACAGCTTCTTCAGCCTGGAGCATCCTGGTCGCCTTGGTGGGCTGACCTTCGCAGGCTAGCTGGGTGGATCCGAGGTAGCGAGCGCGGAACAGTACTCCTTCTATGAGCACTGAACGGGTTACGTCTGCGGATCAAACATGGTGCTGGATTTAACTAATATTTCTGTCAAATTAGGAGAGGATAGTCTTTTTTTAGGGTTCCCTATCCATAGGGTAAAAGCGGGATTCTATTACTAAAACTCCATTGTCTGTCTGTCACCAGGATGTATCTCATAAACCGTAATAGTCAGACAGTTGAAATTTTCTGTTGCCGCTATAACAACAAATACTAAAAACTCAAGAACCCTTTTTACTCGAGTCCGACTCGCACTTGGCCAGTTTTTTTATTATAATGTGTTTGTATGTCTCCCAACTCTTCTGGACTTTGGACCGTACGAGTGGCTGAGGCCAACTCGTAGAGGCCTCTTAGATGCTTTTCATGGGTACCACGGCCCAACCGACGATTATCATTATTATTTTTATTGAAATGGTGGTACTGTATTTAAGGAACTGTATTACTGAAGTTCTACTAGTACTTGAGATTTCTTAAAGAGTTTTGGAAAATAATCAATGTTGTTACAGTGTCACCACTACTAGGCAACTCCTGCGCAGCTTTCTTGTACTAAAGCGATTAATGAGCCAATCAATTACTTCATATCTTTAGCGCATAACACAACTCAAGGCTGATTTTCCAATAGTCAGATAACTTTTAACTGAGAAATAAAAATGGCGGTTTGACTATTTTTGTATAATAATAATAATAAATATTCCATTAAAGTTTACAAAAAATGAACAATAAGCCAACAATAACCAGGTTTCCCATACAATTAAAGTGCTTAAAAATATACTAAAACTAAAATATTTTTAAAGGTGCAATTAATCGTAGTTCGGAATGCTATGTTTGATAGCGGGCCGCAGATCTGGGTAATTGTAGTAGGTAATTTAAACCTGTGTTTCAGGCTAAATAATTTTTTTTTCAAAACGCCATTTTTATTCCTCAGTTAAAAATTATCTGACTAATCAAATATCTATACTAATATGTATATAATATATTAGATAGATGTGTCATGAATGTGTAAGGTTTAGTCAGAAGACGGATGAAAAATAAGTAAACATTGTTACATTTGTTTTGTGGGATATAATAGTTTAATGGTAATGCTGTATTTTCTTTTTATTTTTAAATTACATATTTGTTTTTTTTTCTTCAATGTGTATGGATTTGTTATTAGGTTATTATAGTTTTATTAAATGTATTTTTTTAGTTAATAAGTTTCTATTGTACAACGTCTTGGACATCCTTCGTAACATAAATATCATATATAAATAAACTAGCTTCTGCCAGCGGCTTCGCCCGCGTGAAAGTAAGTTTCACCACCCAAACTTTGGACCCCTGTTTAACCCCCTTAAACGTTGAATTTCCAAAAATCCCTTCTTAGTGCTCACCTACGTCATAAAAGGAAGCCTTGTGTAAAATTTCATGTTCCTAGTCCCAGTAGTTTTGGCTGTGCGTTGATATGTCAGTCAGTCAGTTTCTCCTTTTATATATATAGATAATATCAGCCCTTAGAAAAACAAAAACTATCTCTAGATACGAAATAATATTTTTCGTCACCCTCTGAAAACTCACCATGGACAAAATCCAAAAGCAGCATAAAAAAGATGAAATCGATTTAGTTGACTTAATTCAAACGATTTTATTTAAAGAAATCAGTATTAATAAAACTTACCTTCTTTATTTTTGCTCTTTTTCTTTCCATCTTTGTCCTGAAACAGTAAAAAAAAAATTTTTTTTAAAATGTATTTTCACATTTTCAAATGTTTTTTGTTAGGCATAAATATGATTTAAGAATTTTGATCTGTAGTCCATTTTTTTAAGGTAGTTCACTAAACGTAAACAATCTTGATATTATGTCTTTTTATTAAAAAAAAATCGTATAAAAGACATACAAAGATACTGAATTAAAATTTAGTTAATTACCAAACATCGGTATAGGTGAATAACAAATTGAAAGCATTTTTAGATACAATTTTTAGACAACTTTTAGATAAAAGACACGTCAAGATTGTTTACATTTAGTTAATTACCTAAACAGATGTAGTATTACTATTCTGAATATTTAGATAATTTTCTTGTGCCTTCCTTCCTCTTTACATAGTCAAAAATAGTGGCAAAATTATTGCCAACTACACAGTCAGTGTAAATTATTTAAGCAAGGCTTTCATTTTGATCGATATCAGTGTTTAACTCGGCTCTAGGGACATGATAGTGTGTGAGCCAAGTTCGATAAAAAGCGGATAGCAACGTTCGGCCGATACGTTTCTCTTTCGACTGTCAAGTGAACACCAGTCGTTCATTTTCAAAAAGGCCTCTGCATTTAATTGAACTAAATCGTTCATTCTCTCACAATTTGTAATTTGTTTTTTTTTTTTAATGTCCCGAACAGTCGAAACGTTATTATTACGGTTCACTGTTCTTAGTTCGATACCTTATTAACCTACCTACTATTAAATATAAACGCAGTTTTAACATATAAAACATTTAATTAAGGTTCAAAAGTTCTCAATAGTTTATCACCGTGAAAAGGGCGTATAATTCTCCGTTCAACTGTCAAAGATGTTAGTGCGGGGGCGATGAGACGCGGTGACAATAGGGACGCGCTCATTCATCGACTTTTTAGTATAACGCAACCTACCTATTGCTTATGAATAAGAGCCCCGCAATCGCGATTATAATTCTTTTCTTAACGACGAGTAACTAAGACCTGGTATCTTATTATTTACTTAAACTAAACGTTCTATAGTTTGCAAGTCACTTTGTATCTGATTATACCAAAATATAATTTTCAATACACTTACTCGTAAACCCGCTCTTATCCTATCGCTTTTAGGCACGCAATTGACTGTTATTTGCACTAGTGCGAAAAAGTGCACGTTTTCGCCACCTCTTCAATTTTATTACATTTATCGTATGAGGATGGGCGACCGTCGACCCCCACGAGTCGCGCGTTAACCCCCGCTTCTTTATGTTTTCGTAAGTGTATTGAAAAACGTAGTTTGATACACGTGGAAATTTGTCAATGCAGCCCTCGGCTCCATAACACCCTTGCCAAGGCTTGGGTGAATGCCGCCTCGGTCACAATGACAAACTTTCCTCACTTGTATCAAAGTGTACTATTTAAGTACGTTTATTTCAAAATCGTGCAGTAACCTTTCCGTTGTGCAGCGCCTCGTCGTCGCGGTTGTCGGGCGGCTCGTGCGCGTGCGGCGAGCGGGTGGCCACCACGCTGCCACCCGGCATCACCGTGCGAGACTTCGGCTTTCGCCAGCCCTATGACAAGCGATGCGGTGACGTTAAGAAGTGAACACGGAATGATAGAACATTGACGAAAAACAACGAAAACGATTATTAAAATTAAAATTCACTCGGTTTTATATCAACAAAATTTTAAAAAAAATTACAGGTTGTCAAAAAAAAATTAACGCCAGAAAAAAGACGATTAGAAAAGTAAATTAATGGAAACGATTTTTAAATTTCGAAGCAATGGAGAACGCAACGGCTCGTGATAGATGAACCAAGAATTTCAAAACAGCGGAACAGCAAAACAAAAATAATCAAGTCAATTAAAAAAATTACAGAGTAGGACACGTCATTTGCTTGGTTGAAGTTTGACACAGTTTTACGTTTGTCGTCTTACATAAATGTAAATACCGAGAAATACCATAAACCGAAAGTCTATGACTAGTGCGTGTTGCCAGTGATGACATATGGCACTGAAACATGGTCGCTTACTGTGGGCCTTATCAGAAGGCTAATAGTCACCCAAAGGGCAATGGAAACGGCTTTGCTCGGAGTTTCCTTGCGTGATCGCATCAGGAATGAAGATATCCACAGGAGAATCAAAGTCATAGCCCGAAGAATCGCCAAACTTAAGTTGCAGCTCGTAGAACGGATGGTCGATGGGGCCGAAAGATTCTAGAGTGGTAACCGCGCACGGAAAACGAAGTGTAGGAAGGCCTCCCAAAACGTGGACCGACGCGACGACCTGGTGAGAATGGCAGGAATGCGGTGGATTCGAAACGCACAGGACGTTGTGGCGACGCTTGGGAGAGGCCTATGTCCAATAGTGGACGCCTTTCGGCTAAAATGATGATGACGATGAACATAAACCTGAGGGATCACTCAACTTTTTATGCTATACCTACATATCTATTACCTATACGTGCGTATATACATAATTATCTATACATACGTATATTTTCTTTTTTTTTTCAAAGCAGTTAAAGATGTTACCGACCGTTGTTGTTGTTACATCGTTCATTTTAAACTATTTTTTTTATAAATATAAAAATAAAGATAATCTGCCTATCAATCTATTTATAGAACTAGATTTATCACTGTTAAACGTGGGCTGAATAATTTCTAACTGTTTTTTTACAAAACAAAGAACGAATTTCATCACATACTTATTTTCTTGCTTTTGATCGTTACTTCACATACTCAAATGACTTTCAAAAGTCATTCCATTCATCATTGTTCATACAAATCAGTTCAGAACTCCGTTACTAAGAACTCATCAACCTGAATTCTTCTTTAACAAAGTAAGCACGTCGTTCTCAGGTCAGCTGATTTGACCCGAGTCTCTCTTGTCATTGAGATGCGCCTGCGAAGAATGTGTTGCACAAGTTATGAGTTTTTAAGTGGGTTTTACAATTTAGACTATTAGAAATTGTTTGTAGGAACCAATATCAGTTGTGTGTCACTAATGAGGAAAGATATTAAGTTAAATAGGTATTGGGTTCTTAGAAAAATGTATAGTCATAATTATCTGGAGAGGAAAAAAAAATAAAAAAAAAGAACAATTTTAAATAATCATATTTATATTAATCCGAATTGGTTCTGTAACACCTGCGTTTAGCGCTCAGTGCTTTTATTTTTTGTGAAACGTTGAAGTGAATGGTTTTATTTAAAACGGCATTAGTTTTATTTTAAATGCTTTTAGTCAAAGTAGAAAATCATTCCAAGGGAACATACTCGCGTGATAAAAAGTAGCCTATGTCCTATTCCTAGACTCGTCTATCCGTGTACCCAATTTCATCCAAAACCGGTCAGCCGTTTGAGAGTGAAGGAGTAACAAACGTACATACACCCGTATACAAAGAATCTTTCGCCTTTTACCACGTTTTATTTATATACTTGCTGTGTGTGCGATTGTGTTTGTGTGCACCGAAGTGACAGCCTTGATTAAGACTATATCTAAATTACCCACATCACATAGGTAATATACCTAGGTCTATAACATTAACAAATATTAAATTATTATTTTTTTAAGTATTTCTATTAGCAACGATGATCTCATTATAAGTTCTACCTAAATTGCTACGGGCCCCATAGATTTACCTTATCTTTGTTTTACAACGTGTGAACGAAATTTTTAATATAATATTATGTACAGAGGCACGTGTGCTATAATTATAATATGCATTTTATAAGCGTAAAGTTAAACATTGTAGGAGATCACAAACAGTCTACTAATAAAGCATGGACGACTACTAACGAAAAAAAAAAACATTATAGTTCATACACTATGTTAATTCATCGATATATAATAATGACACTCTTAAGAAGACTGTTTTTTTAAGAAAAAAAGGGACCGTCTTATATACAAGAAGATAATAACAATATTGTTCCAACTTTTTTTAAGGTTATACACGTTGTATTTTAATTCATTTTTAAAACCACGTGAATCTAGCTATTTTGTTTTTCGAGAAAGACAATAATGATAATTAGGAAATATCAATTGATTTGTACTTTTTTCTGAAACATGAATTGTTGACACATTTATATTTGCCCACCGAAAGTCCTGGAAAGTGTATTTTGGACTAGCTTTTACGTGTGGTTTAGTCAGTGTGAAAGTGTAAAATATATGTAAGTATAGCATTATACTAGTGAAAGATTTTTTGAAATAAGTCCAGCAGTTTTTGGATTTATTGATTACAAACAATAATGTAAATCTTTCCACTTAATAATATTACTGTATTATCAAATAACAGATTGTGTACCTTAAAAGGAATTTATGTATAATATTTACGCATAAGCGTCGTACTGCACACACGGGTGTAGGTACGAAATTTGTTCGGTCGAAAATTTTGGTCTCTATATTATTTATTTTATGATTCATGTACACACAAATACAAAGAAGAAGATAGGTATCTTAATATAAAGTTTGTACAAAGGTACTGCTTGGTTGCTATATCTTCGTTTTTCCTAAGGTCTACCATTTACGTAGTACGTAATAATGATACCCCTCAACGCAGGGTTAAAACATATTTATTTATATAACTCAAACACCGGTACTTACTGGCTTCAGTTATACAATTACAACTAATTTGTTAAAAGTTGTACATTTATTGTGTTTTCATTCGTTTCAGTTTAAAACACAGTTATATCGTGCTTATCACTTGTAAACGTTCCTAGAGGGGAAAGCGTAGATTATTGTTGCGATACTTGCTCGAAATTACGCAAAGAATTGCCAACGTTTTAATTTTTTGTATCATTTGTCTTTCAAAACATTACATAGAGTAGCAGCCAAAAAGTTATAACTTTAATAGTCTAATATAATAACCTATTTTTTTATAGGAAATGATCAAATAAATAAAAAAGAGTATACCAAAATAAAAAAGAGAACAATCGGTCAAACCGTTTCGGAGGAGTTCAATAATAAACGGTGACACGAGATTCTTTATATCAGATTATTAATAATAGTCTTATATATAGTAATAGTAGTGATTATTATATATCAGATTACTATACCAATATAGGCTAGATGCCTATATTGAGAACCAACCACAAGTGGATTTTCCCACTATATAGTAATAGTAGTGATTATTATATATCAGATTACTATACCAATATAGGTTAGATGCCTATATTGAGAACCAACCACAAGTGGAAAAATGCCTCTTTCCATTTCTTCGATTATTTCCGGCTCTGTCAGTATCACCGGACTATTTATATTCAACGAGAATTTTCATAATAAATAAAAATCCAACCTTATCGTCATTCGCATCCTCAACACTTGATTCATCGCACACTTCCTTTAAATCCACGTTTGACTCAACGTCAACATTATTTGACTCACTATTATTATTAACACTTGTTGTTTTATTATGAACTTCCTTTTCACTTAGCTCCTCATTTACTACGACTACTTCACTAGGGTTTACATTATCACTAAGTTTCGTATCGTCTATTTCTTTTAAAACTACTTCACTAATATTAGGCTCTATTTCGTTTTGTATATTTTCATTTATATAGTCTTTAGTCACTGTTTCATGTTGTTTAGTTTCATTTACAAGTGAGTCGTTCCTACCAGATTCTATGCCATCGTCTTTATTTTCATTTAAGCATATTTCACTAACACTGCTCACTATTTCATTATGTTCTAATTCGTCGAACGTTTCATTATTGAATTTCACTTCTTCACACAAAAGTTCCGCTTTACAATTTATTTCTTTCACGACATTTTCATCACTTTCACTCCCTACCACTAAATTTCCAACTTTAGCGTCATTAAGACAAGGTTGTTTTTCCTCCTCACTCATTGTTACGAGACGGCTATGTTTCGCTCGTCATTTGTTTAACTGAGCGTTCGATATCCTGTTATCAGTGTAGTTGTTCATTTCCCATGCGATAAAGATACGGTGAAGCAACGCGTCGTGCTGTGTTCGCGTTGTACTCGCGTATATAGACGGGCTGATACTGGCTTGCCACCGTGTTATGCTAAGTAAACAGATGGAGGGACAAAGAACAGTGAGATTGACGGATTGAGACGTCTGAATAATTTGAAATTCATGAGCGATATTGTGTTTGAATATGTTTAAAAATTCTTTGGAATAGAGTTGTTAGTACATTTGCGCCGATAATCTGAACATGATAAACGTTTATTGCTCGATAAGATAAGTAAAGATAAACCGTTATTTAATAATAATTTATTGTGTACTTAATGAATAGATAAGTATATGTTTAATGAATTCACTCAACCTACTTATATACTGAAAAATAAGCCAATAGTACGTAATTTAACTAGAAATAATGAATAATTTTTGCTATTCTTTGTTTCAGTAACTTAAATAATTGTTTATGAAATTCAGGAAGACGCAAAATCTGATTTCTAAAATCTCGACAAAAAATAAATGTCCTCTCAGAGTTTCAACTCAAATAGGCACAATACCAATCCCCATCTCCTCTCATCTAATCTGAGTTCAAGAATAATAGTCGAACAAGGTCAGTGCGCGCGCGCCGCTGACTCGGCGCTGTGTTTATACTCACAGCTGATGATTGCGTCATATTCATTAATGTAGGCGGTGTCTTGGCTTGCCTAATTAATAACAGTACCCCTAGCACGAACAACTTGCGAAAAAGTATTCGTATCGTTAACGTCAGCATTTTATATGGAAACATGAACAGCGCCTCTAGTGTGCGTAATTTGAACTAATTTTGTGAGCACGAACATAGTCAAGTAAGTTTCGTATCGTATTCGTATTATTTCGTATCGAATTCGTAACGTAACCTTGAGCCGTTTGTATGAAGTTAGCTAGCACGAAGGCATAAAATGACGTATAGTATCGTCATTGTCGTAGGCTGGCTTGCGAGTTTCTCGAAAGTTTATTCACTTTAAATTTGGCAGTGAGAAAACTTTCGTCAGAGTTTATTGGAAGCATAAAATAATAATTAAAGTGATTGTGTTAGTAAATTTTGTTAGAAAATGCTTAGATTAACAAGAAGCACCCCTCGACATAGTAGTTTTATTATCTTGCGGCGCGATTGATTGTTAAAAGTAGAAATGTTCGAAGATGTACGAATGTACATTTTTGCTGCATATATTGTCTACCACGAGGGCCCCCGCTGGGTTTGGACAAGTCTCTATTATGCCTATTAATTTTAACATTTAAAGGACTGTGTATTCCAATATATATTCTAATAATATGTTGCCTTTCAATTATAGACCTAGGTACATAATTATCAAAAACATACATACCCCATCAAAGTTTATTTCAATTTAATCTAAATTTGTTTACAAATTAACAAGCTAATAGCCAACTATTTTTGAATGACTTGTGTATACAAATAAACCCTGTAGCTTTTTTATCCTTAACAAAAATAGAATCCAAATATCTCATTATAACACTGACAATCAACAGATATGTTTACAATAAATTCTTTGAATTAAATTTACTAACTTTTCCATAAATTCTACCATAATGGTGTATTGGGTAGCTGGTTCTCATGTCGGAAGCATTCTATTGGTTTTATTGCTGCGATAGTTAAGTTTTAGAACTTTTAGATGAAAAGAAACACAAATTCACTTCTAAACAAAGTTGACCTTGAATGAGCTTCGCGTCAAAAAATGTCAAGTCAAGTGTTACGCGTCGTTCGTTTAGGAACAGTCTTACTAAACACAAAGTTTTAATAATAAATTAAATGATTATATCATTTATCTTAACTGAAGGTTACATTTTACTGCAATTTGTTCGTATTGCATCAAAATTTGAAAAGTTTTAAAGTTTTAAAAGCCCTGAAATCACTAAGAACTAAATACTCATTTAGTTTTTGAACGAAACGTTCAATCAATTCTAAGATCATTCGTTCAATTTTGTACATCCTTACTTACATTAGTATGACGTCACTAACGTAATCGTATCGAGACCTCGATACGATTACGATAGAGCTTCGTGCTTCCGACTTTAGTTGTATCCCGTTAACGTATCGCCAACTCGATACGTTTACGATACGAAACCTACAAATATTCGTGCTAGGGGTACAGGTCGCTTTGATACTTAGTACTTGCTGCAGATAAAAACATGATGACATGTGATTGTTGTAACTGGTTATTAATATTTTTATATTTTTAACTAGCGGTCCCGGCAGACGTTGTTCTGCCCAAAAGCGGGATTTAGTAAAAAAAAAAATTACCCTACTCTACCCTACTCGTTAAAAAGTACCCTATGTCCGTCTCCTGGTTCTAAGCTACCTCCCCACCAATTTTCAGCCAAATCGGTTCAGCCGTTCTTGAGTTATAAACAGTGTAACTAACACGACTTTCTTTTATATATATAGATATACATAGTAAGGTTTGTATTTGCTTCACGTCGTACAAAATATCACCTGTATGAGTTTGATTTAAGAGTTAAAAAAAAATCTTTTTTCCTCAGCAATTCAAATATTTTTGCTCCGTGAAAGAAGAAAAGAAAATGCAATTTTGCTCACTGTTTTTCCTGCTCTAATAACAGGTTGAGTTATTGGGTATATTGCAAGCATTCGGTTTAGTGCACGTTGCATCTCAGTATGTGTAGTCCTATTTAAATGATTTGGTTTTTTTATTTGTTAGAAAAATTACACAGATAGGTTATTTGAGTGATGCTGCCGATGCAGTTGATCAAAGTTAGCTTATTTATTACGTTAATCTTGATATCTAATGTAGAATTGTTTACATAGTTAGCAAAATAAATAACGTATAAACAACACACCTGTGGTTATAGTGAATATGACTAATATAGTACTTAATAAGTAGGTACTGATGCAATCTGTTTAATGTCTGGACCGTATGATCCTTCCACGTCAGAAGACGTGATCAGAAAAAAATAAGCACTTAATTAGTTTTAACAACAACTACCTCCCTTTTCGTTTTATATTTCAATATTTAGTCTTTTTATTTTTCGTAAATGTCAATTTAAAACATTTAAGTAAAAAAAAAAATTAAAAAAATGTATTGATAAAAATGTGAAGGAGTCTGAGAGAAATGAATCAGAGGCCTGACGACACGGTAAGCGCAGTGTTAAAGAGTTTAGCTGCTGCGTTGCGTGCCGCGGGTTCGATTCCCGCAGAGAATAAATATTTGTATAGCCTACAGATTATTTGTTACGGGGTTGGGTGTCTTGCGTATATGAGATTCCATGTTTGTGAACGCACCCACAATACAAGAGTAGTTCCTAAAGTGAGGCAACGTTTTTAAATAATAAAAAAAAAAACACATAAAAAGAAATAACTAAAACGATTTATTCTCGTTTGATACCAACAACTAATACCATTGGTATTTGTTTGGACTCGTACTTAAAATTTATTTTGATTAGGTTTGACTGAGCTTACTGTATTCAAGTTGGTATTCGTTCGGAATGGAAAATAAATATGATTTAAAAAAAATAATACAAGTGGTATTAGTTTTTGGTATTAGAACGGAATAAACCACTATAACTCTACTGAAATACGAAAACAAAAGAAAAGTTCCACTCATTTTTTGTTGTTTTTTATTTTAAAAACGGTATGCAAAGAGGTTTGTGACTCGTTTATAGTGAAGGACAGAAACCTTATTTGGTATTAATAGAACTGAATCTTACGCTTTATAATGAGAACATACTCGCACGTTAGAGCCAAGCGTCTGCAAATATGGTGTTGTATGCGATTATCATAATAAGCTGCCAAGGTCGTTTGTATGGTTACGTTTGATACATGCTAAGTATCTATAGATATATTCTTTTACCAAAAGATTTGCTAACGAGTCGTATTTTGCGCCTTATTGGTCCTTATTCATTAAGCCCCAAGCGAACGCCGGCGTTCGCTCTCTCATTGTCATTCTATAGTGTCTCTTATTACAGTATTCGAAAGGTTAATTACTAGCTGACCCGGCGAACTTCATACGTACCGCCTAAAACTAAAGATAACGCCATCTACTGGCATTACCAGGCCGAGCATAATCATTTTATAATGACATTTTAATTAGAGATGGCGTTGTATTCGGATTTTATATTTCGTGATTTTTTCCATTTTTTCTCACCGTTTAAACCATCCCTGGACTATCTCGATATTTCAAGACCAATTAGCCAAATAGGTCCAACAGTTTTTGAGTTTTAGCGAGACTAACGAACAGCTATTCATATAGATAGATAATAATATATAGATTACTAGCGGACCCGACAAACTTCGTACCGCCTAATAGTCAAATAATCTTTAATATAAAAATGAATCGCAAAATGTGTTGGTAAGCGCATAACTCAACAACGCCTGGACCAATTTGGTCAATTCTTTTTTTAAAATGTTCGTTGAAGTTCAAGGATGGTTTTTACGGCGAGAAAAATTCGAATAGAGTAGGGTAAAGTAGGGTAGAGTAGAGTAGAGTAGTCAGTTGACGGGAACGAAGCCGCGGGCAAAAGCTAGTTTATTTTAAAATTATATTTAAATTAGAGATGACGTTGTATTAGGTTTTTTTTTCCCGTGAATTTTCCCATATTTTCTCACCGTTTAAACCTTCCCTGGAATATCACGAATATTTCAAGACCAAAATTAGCCAAATCAATCCAGCCGTTCTCGAGTTTTAGTGAGACTTAAGAACAGCTATACGTTTTTTTTTTTTTGTGAGAAATACATTATACAACTTCTCTTAGTTTGGCTGGAGCGAGGAGTGTCAGAATTTTACTAACTAAAACTCACCTGAGTTCCTGCACTTGCCCTTTGCAGTCCAGGGAAGCGGTAACTTTTTCGTACAATCCCGTACTTAACTCTAGCAGGAAAAAATTATTCCTCTTTTTTTTAAGATTGAAGAGATATCATCAAATTACTTCTCTTGCTCTAGGGTGGGACGAGAGGGCGTGTCAGACTTTTTCATGACTAAAACCCACTTGTGTCCCCCCACCCGAAACACTAGTAGAAAAATATTGTTCCCCATATAGCAGCCACTTGGCATCTTTAGAATTATAGAATAAGAAACCTCAATATTATTTGGACTAGTCTGTAAGGATATTGTTGGGAATAAAAATAAATAAATAAATAAATAGAGACTTAATACAAAATTTTAATAATTCGACTTTATAGAATGACTTAAAATCAACACGCGTATCGACTTCTAGTATAATATACATATTTAAAAAAAATAATAATTTAAAGTAATATTCAAATTGTCATAATTTGAATATTACTTCATATTACTTATAAATATTACTTAAGGAGATTCCTCTCTTAGGAGCCCTGACCGCCGGTAGTTTGGACCCTGTTTCCGATGCCGGTGGGCTACTGTTTTTTATATTTTTTTATGTGTTTTTAATATGCTTTTTTTAAAGAAATATTTAAAAATGTAAATATGTTTAGATAGAAAATACAATAATGAATACGAATGAATGAAATAGTTAGCCCATTTATGTTCCCTTGCTGAGCGAAGGCCTCCCTTTCCCTTTTCCACACACGGCTGTCCCCGGCCATTGCAGGCCATTCCCTCTGGTAGTTATCGAGCTCATCTCTTCACCTTCGCCTTGGTCTGCCGCGATGTCACCTTGCGTTTAATAGGACCCAATAAGAGGTTCTTTGAATGAAAAAGTTAAGATCTTTAATCGCTGTTTTCCTAATATATATTTTTTTTTTGTATTAGGCCTGTTGTCTGTACCTCGTGCCGTCGTCGTTGCTACTTCGCCGACAAAATTTCATAGTTTTGTATATAAGCTTCACGCAGGTGTACACCAAACGTATAATGACGAATATGCGTCTATGAAGCTACGCGTCCGTGAATAGTAAGTAGGCCTTAGGTCTCTATAATTTCTAAAAAAGCAACTTAGTTATTTGGTCAAAGGTTCGAAACTCGTTCATTGTTGACGAGTTTTTATCGCTGAAAAATTAATATCACGTATTATGAGCAGTACTTACTTTATCATCGAAGAATCCTTGATCGTCTGTTCTCTGCTGGCCTAGTAGTCTGTCAGTCTCAAGGTCTGTGTCCGCTTCATCTGAAAAAAGAATACGATTAAATGGCCGTACCATCTTGCAATATCTTTTTGTATGAAGTAAGGCAAATATTCTCTATCTAGAATAGTAAGTTTTTCGTCTAGTTTCTTCAAACAAGGAAACAGAAAGAAATTATTTGTGTAACCAAGAGAGAAGAAAGAAAAAATTATACCTACTAATATTACAAATATGAAAGCAATTATATTTGTCTATTTGTTACGCTTTCACGGTTAAACTACTAGACCGATTTTGATGAAACTTGCTCCAGAGTAAGGTTGAACCCGAAGGAAAGACATAAGCTACATTTTGGCTTCAAATTCGACGTCTGCAATAACCGAAATTTAAAAGATAGTAGTCATAATATAAAAATGTAAATTAACTCAGCCCTTGCTTGATTATTCAACATATGCAAGAGTTATTTTTTTCAGCTACTAATATTTATTCATAGTTAGAATATACTTAGAAAGAACTGAACGTTATAAAATCTTAACTAACTATACTATTATTGTGTTTTATATTTTACCTTCATCGCCACTCGCAGGTTTGATTTCCACCGATTCTGTGCTCTGCGCAGACGATGGCCTTTTACTGTTGACAAGGAAGCAGATGAAATGTAGTTGCTTAACTACAGTACTTGTACAGTCAGGGATCAAAAGTGCAGTTGCACTCTACCAATGCTAAAGTGTCTACAATTTCTTTGTTGTACAAGTTCAATAGTCCACAAATAGTTTATTCAATACTTTAGATTCTATGCTACCAATTAAATCAGTCATGAACCATTGACCCTCTTCTACAAATAAATTTGAGACATTTTAGCATTGGTAAGGTGGAACTGCACTTTTGAAACCTGACTGTACGTATAATCGAAACGGTCAATTGCGATTGGCAATATTTACGTGAAAAACAATGATAATAATGTACCTATAGACAATTGCTTCAATCCATTAAAGTACTCGATCAATTTTTGCATCAATTGGCGTATATCACGTAAATATTGCCAATCGCAATCGACCGTTTCGAGAACCCTCAACAATAACTCAACACAAAAAAAAAAATCTAATATATTTTATAAAATTGCGTCTAAAACAATAGAATCCAAGAAAGCCGGAAACGAGGTTGTCTATCAACTTGAGTTTCAGTAAAAATGTAACGATTTTAGTCATTTTAATTTTTGTAAAGTTTCTAAATTAAGCATTCACATTCACATGCACCAGTGTGATTTTTGGTACGATTTTTTCGAATGAAATTTAGAAGCACAGGAGCTGAGATTTTTTGCTGCCAAATATTACAAACACATAAGAATATTTTACATTCTAATGGTAAATTAAAATAACTGTATTCAATGAAAATGAAGATATGATCTAAAGGTCCTAAAAGTAAAACACGTAGTCTCTATTGTTTCAGTTATTTTAATAATACTTCGATGTGAATTAATATATTATATCAATGGCGTGAGTAGTAATTCATTTCAAGAGCATTGCTTATTGTTCGACATCAATAAAAAAAATAAAAATGGTTTATTGTCACAATCAGCTTAATATTACAAGTTTGTATTTGAAGTCGCCTTTTTGGCAAATAATGCCTGTGTTAGGAGGCTCCGCTCTTCCATACTTTAAAAAGAAGAAGATTGTGCGTTATCAAATATTAAGAGGTAAGTAAACCGACGTGTATGGATGGATGTTGGGTGTGACATCTGATAGTTCTTCGTAGTTCGGTTGTAAGGTTGAAAACGCATTGGCAGGCGGCTTGCTTGGTACCTACAGCGTTGAGTCTCTTAGCACGTAGAGAAGTGAAATAATTTTTTAAAATATTTCTTTCCGGCCGTACTGCGCGCTTGGCGCTAGTTGATTAGTTTATATGTAGCGGTATAGATATAAGAATAAATTACCCTGGGTACACATCGCCGTGATGCATGTGGTGATGATGCGGCGTGTGTTGCGTGTGCGGCGCGTGAGGCGTGGGCGGCGCGTGCGGCGCGAGGGGCGCGTGCGGCGCGTGCGGCGCGTGTTGCGCGTGCGGCGCGTGCGCGGCTGCGGGCGAGGGGGGGCGATGCGGCGCGGGCGCGGGCGGCGGCGGCGCGGGGTCGCTGCACACTGCACACGTCACAACATTCTAATTATTATTGCATAATCACTACTGCGAATCCTCAAGGCCTTCTCTCTCTAGGAATAAGAGGTAATCCATCACGCGGACAAAGTCCAAGTGGAAGTTGAATGTTGACATGACATGCCGTTTTCTTTCACTCTTTTGGTACCAGTGATTACATAAATTGCTGAAATAAATAATTAATTTATTATTCATAATAATTATTAAAATTCCAAAGATATTTATTAGGTACGATTAAAATAGTACCATGAGGTGCAAGATCATTAAACAGCATTGAGAACACATCAACTTTACAACTAAATAAATTTATCACTCTTTAGTCAGATTAAAATTACTAGAGCGCAACGAACTTTTACACGAGCTATACAACTCGTAATTTGTACTGAATATACAAAATTAATCAGTCCTTATTTTCCTTATAATTTTATTTTGCTAATAGTTTCCAATAGTCAGTTCATCAAAGCTCGCTAATAGAGGGAAAATGTTTCAAATAATGATTTATAGTGTATTCGCAATAAGAAAATAAGTCACTCATCGTTGACCCACCCACTGGCCTTACCCATCCTTGGTGTAACTTCTCGTTTGTAAATAAATCGCACTTATTCGTGGTAACCTATCATGAATAAGTGCGATTTTTGCTCAAATTTTTGAGTTTGCTCACTTGTTATTCTAGCCAGTAAACAGTTTATCGTGATTAGAATCAAGTTGGCCACCCCTGAATGAGATCATAGTAAATTAGAAAACCTTCAGTTCACATTAACCTGTTGAAGCAAGCCCTTCAGACAGTACGGACGCCTCTTTTGTCAATATAAAACATGAATACTTACTACATAACACTTATTAGTGAAAATGGTTTCAAATATTAATTCGATTTATAGTGTAGGTATTCGCGTTAAGAAAATAGTGACGTCATCAGCTTAGCCACGACCCTTGACCAATTAGATCATAGTAAATTAGAAAACTGTGTTCACAAAAACCAGTTGAAGCAAGTCCTTCACACAGTACGGACGCCTCTTTGGTCATTTTTCAAAATGAATGCATGAGGCATTCATTTTGAATGCCTCATGCATTCATTTGACTTTTCGTAAAATTTTAAGTAAAAATTATGACTTAGCATGGCATAATCAGGCTTATAATATTCCCACTGCAGGGACACAGGCCTCCTCTCTAGAAGAAACAATAGGTCTTAATCTACCACGCGGGCCCAATGCGGATTGGTGGATGTCACATGACATGTCTTCGAATTTTTGGTTTTAGGACATGCCGGTTTCCTCACGATGTTTTCCTTCACCGTTTGTTGGTCCTGGCTGGGTTTGAACCCCGATTTACAACACGTAAGTCAGGGCCACTGCTGCTGAAAATTATAGCAATTCTGATATTTATAAAACTTAATATTAATATTTGAAAATACTGTGAAATAAAAAGTTTTCTAATATTAATGGTCTAGCTTTTCATCATCATCATCATCATTTCAGCCGAAAGACGTCCACTGCTGGACATAGGCCTCCCCCAAGTGTCGCCACAACGAACGGTCCTGTGCGTCTCGCATCCATCGGATTCCCGCATCCTTCACCAGGTCATCGGTCCACCTTGTCTTCCGGTACGCGGTCGCCACTCCAGAACCTTTCGGCCCCTACGGCCATCTGTACTGCGAGCAATGTGCCCTGCCCATTGCCACTTTAGTTTGGCGATTCTTCGTGCTATGTCGGTAACCTTGGTTCTCCTGCGGATATCCTCATTCCTGATTCGATCACGCAAGGAAACTCCGAGCATAGCCCTTCCACAGCCCTTTGGGTGACTTTAAGTCTTCTGATGAAGCCCATTGTAAGCGACCACGTTTCGGAGCCAGACTTTCTTCTTGAGGCACTGTGGTATATTGGACGAAAAGATACTGCGCAGCCTCCCGAACGCTGCCCAGCCGAGTCGGATTCGACTATTGATCTCTTTCTCGAAGCCAGACCTTCCCAACTGGACCGTCTGTCCCAGGTAAACGTAGTCGTCTACAACTTCGAGTGTAGAGTCCCTGATCTTGATAATGGGTGCTACATGGCCGTTTACCATGACTTTGGTTTTGTCCATGTTCATTTTAAGTCCCACTCTAACGGAAGGTCTAGCTTTTACCCCAGTATGAATACGTCTTTACTTTGCAGTTGTACTGATGACGTCACTATGTTCTTAACGCGAATATACTATTATAGTTTTTTGACTTTTTCCTTACCCAACAAACCTTTTTTTACTGTCCATTCAACCGATTTTGACTTCTATTACGTAGGCATAAAGATGGCATTAAAAGCAAAAAGTGGTTATAATACCAACTATTTACTGCAGCCGCCATTTATCATGCCATCAACGCAATAAAGGTCTAAATCAGTTGAACGGACAGTAAAAAGAGGTTTGTTTACCTGTCTGATCTTAATGCGAATGGAGTATAGACCTATGTGGAGTAAAAACATTTTGTTTGATTGATTTTGAATGCAATCAACTTACCTAAGGGATCCAGTGAATGTAGATCAGCATCAGATAACACGTGGGGGTCTGTGCTTGTTCCGTTCTCTACTATCTCCTTTATTACTGTTGTTGAATGTGTCTGAAAAAAAGCGAAAAATACGTTGAACATGTGCCTAATACTTGTTTTTGTACAAAAAAGAATCGTTTTGTACATCGCCGCGACATCAGCGTTTTTTTTTTTAAGATTTTCCTGTCATTTTGAAAATGTATTTAGGGCATAAATTGTGTCAAGAACCGCCTTCAAAGCTGCCATCCAATAGAACGTTTCGACAATAATGCCTTTATTCTGAGCGGCGTGAGAGCCTGGTGATCCTTCATACACACACAAAGTATCAGAGTATGACTTAAACAAAGGATTATATGTCATGTATTTTTGTTAGCTAACTTTAGCGTGACAAATATTTGTAAAGAGAAAAAATAATCGACTGCTGGGCGTAGGCCTCCCCAAACTCCTTTCAAGTATACTTGAGCCCCCTCGAAGCAACCCTTGCGGTAGGCGTGTCTAGGTCATCTTGCCAACACGTTGCTTTGTTAAAAAAGATACCTGTATCATCTGGTTGTTGTTGTCAGTATCAGACGCGTGTCCGGACGACAAGCCGTCCTCTACGACGGGCAGGTGCGTCACCACCACCCGGTTCGTGTCCATCACCACTGCTGAAATAAAGCAGACTAATTACTAAACTTACACACACAGATAGACAAGACTTATCAATACTAAGTATTTTTATTGCAAATAGGCTTGTTAATTAATCGATTAACTAGCTTCTCGTTTGTAAACTTGATCTCATGGAGAAGAATGGCGAAGAAACTCCATAGTAGCTCATATATAGTATTTTATATTTACATTTAACAATATCACTTATTATAGTTTGTCACAATAACATAATCAGAAACAAAAAACACAGTATGACACATACACAGAATCAATACCACCATTAGTAATAATTAAGATGTCACATTAAATAAGCCTTAAGCAGGCATTAAAAAGACTTCTTTTGTTCTTTAGGCTTTACACGGTTTGTGCGTTTTACCAGTGTCAAGTTTAGAAAGTACTTCGTTTTTGATTTGGTATACAGCATTTTCCTTCCCATAAGAACGTGGATGTAACACGCAGTTTTTGACAGAAAATGAGTCGGCCTTCTCGGTAAGCTTCGCCAAGGTAATGAATACTACATTACCATTCCCAGCTCCATTTTACCGAGATCGCACCTAATTCAGTTATTCCATAAATTGTCAACCTGTTTAGACACTTGAGATACAAAACTACACCAATTTGACATCACTATATCCACAGGGAAACAACAACACTGAAATTCACTTGAAAAAACCCGCGATAAATTCTGCTAGAGCTGATCTTTCTTGTACGTATGCGATGGGTGGGACGACTAAACCCAGAAGATGCCTGTTCACTCTCCTAAGGTATCAATGAATTAAAATATAGTACCACTGTATGTGCAGAAAGTATTTTTGGTCCGAGCGGACCAAAGCGGCCGGGCTAATAAAGCTAATTTTGTCACACGATTGTGTATTTTGAAACAAAATTATTTTTAAACTTGTCTTGTTAAAGTAAATCTCAAAACTGTGTCGGGAGTACACGATAACATGACGTGATTTAATGGTGTAGTAATTATTAAGTAAACAGAGTGATGTTTACATACTTTATTAAGATGCATTCGGCTTATCTCTTTGTCAGTGTAAGATCAAGCTCGTCTGGTAACACATAGGTGCTGTCTGCAGCCAAGCTATCATAACAACGCCCGCGGTTAGGTCGAACTAGTTTGAGATCCCCGCTGCCACACGTGTTGCCGCTCGCCGGCCGCGCACTCACTGCGGCCACACGGTATGAACCAGCTATGGCGTGAGTTGCAGTTTGGCCGAACACTTAAGCTTCAATTGTATTGACCGTGTGACTGCAATTGGCTAGTCCGCCGCTA
The DNA here is from genome assembly GCA_961205895.1 of Mythimna pallens. Classification (NCBI taxonomy): domain Eukaryota; kingdom Metazoa; phylum Arthropoda; class Insecta; order Lepidoptera; family Noctuidae; genus Mythimna; species Mythimna pallens. The sequence continues at coordinate 3,913,098 of OY540825.1, forward strand.
AACCTCAAAAAATTATTTGCAAGCGAAAGTGGTATTACTTCAGCGCATATAATTCTATGTGAACAGCTTCGAACAAGCCCACAGTAGAGCGACAAAGCCGCTAAAAGAGACGATCTCATGTAATTCCTGCTCTTAGGGCCAACGCTGCGTTAAGGAGACTGCGGGGGCGTCCGTGTGTGCTCCCATCGCGTGACGTCGCGCGTGTATCGTGTGCGGCGGTCCTAGTTGCCGAAACCGGATTATTAACTGCGCAGTGTCGCTAGTTCAACTCTAAAGGTGTGCATGTAGTCGTGTCGATGGAGAACTTTAATTGTTATTACGTAGCAAAACAGGCGCTGGGTGCGGCTGTCTGCGACGAGTGCTTGCGTGGCCACCCGGACGGAGCACTTTTGTATGGGACCGCGCAGGCGCCCGCGTAACGCAGCGTTCGGCCTTAGAGATTTTTGTTTTTTTGAGGCGGATGTCATCAAATAACTACTCTCGCTCTAGGGTGGGGCGTGAGGGCGTACGAAACTTAATGACTAAAACCCTTAACTTATGTTCCTTCATTTGCCTTTGCGTTCAAGGCTCACAATAACTCTTTAAAGGTTCCTGTAGAGTAGCAGGCAGCGACCCTATTGGGTCCCTTCAGTTTTGTTGACATCACATCTCTGCGTCAGGCGGAAACCGAGGACGATGTATCACCTCTCTAACCATTCCGCAAGGAGACTTGCCGCCGCGATTATGGTGTGCCCCTATTCTTATACTACATTTATATTATAATGAACCTCTACAGCCTTGCTACAACTCACCTTTCATCTCGGACAGCTCGTTCTCCATGAGCATGAGCGACAGCGACCTGTCCTCGCTGCCGCTGTCGCTGGAGTCGGTGGAGAGCGCGAAGGGTACGTCAGCGCGCGCGGCGGCGGGCGAGCCCGAGCCGCTCCAGGCGGCGCCCACACTCAGCTCGCGCACGTTGGGCGCCGCGTACGTGCCGCCCGCGCCCCGCGAGCGTACCTGCGGAGGGGTATGCTAGATACGACCTGCCTGATAACATACTTACAGTGCTACCGCGAGCTCTTAACGCGATACATTTTACGACCTAAACTGAATTGTTCAAGGGATGGAGCTATGTCGGGTGTATGCATGCTTGACATTGTAACACGTCATAGTAAGGCCCCTAGTCTACGTATTGGATAAGTAAATCTCGACCAGTAGCTAAAGAAAATATCGCGAGTACTGACTGAGATGCTAGAATTTTAATATCGCCCTTGGTTAACTTAGTGATGCATGCTTGTGCTTTAGCTGTACCTTAAAATAGTGGCGAAAGCAAGTAAATTGACCAACATGATATGAAGCCGGGAACATAGGTATTAATATGAGATCCCAAGTTATCACACTACCACTCGGGACCTGAGGGCAAGCACTTCAAGTGCAGATATTTTAATAATTAATTTACAAGAGACAGAATAAATGGTTGTAACGATTTCTCCTATGCTATCTGTCTACCTTATGGCTTAATAGTTATGATCATACCTGTAGTCCTAAAAAGTTGGTGTGGTTGTGCGCTTGGTGCGGCGAGTCCAGCGCGTCGGTGACGTGCGGCCAGTCCGAGTCGCTGCCGCCCTCGAGCCCATTCTCTGACGGACATTCTTGGGGTTGACGTCGTAATTCATAGTCTAGTTCCTGCAAGCCGATGGTCACACATTAATACAATATTCAAAGATGGAAATCTGACATTATATCACACTAACACAGTGTCCTATGTAAGTGACTCAACGCGGACGAGATCGCGAAGCGAAGCGGCGTGAATAGAAGAAACTGTATAGTAGTTATACAGTTTCTTCTATTCACGCCGCTTCCAACCCAATCCAACGTAATCAACTGCACGTGGGTGCGATGCGACAACGAGCGAAGCGAAGTGGACGCAATCAGCAGGTTTGATATTTTTGTTTGAATGATAGTTTAGTAAGCAATAGTTAAGATAAGCATAGATTAAATTATATATATTATTTTAAGAAGATGAACGATGCTTTGCTAAATAGTTAACCACCATTTATGAGACCCACAGAAGGAAATAGTGTATCCATTTCCAGTGAAAAGTCGCTTCATATACAGCTCTAATACTGATACTCCAGCAAGGCAAAGCAGAAGAAAAGAAAGCAAAGTTGAGGGTCAAAAAGCTGACCCTATTGGATAATTTTCCTTCACTCCTCACCTCTTCCAAAAATAAACAAAATCCGGCAATATAAAAGAAAATCAAAACCATCCTTACCTGAAAGTTAACAATCTCATCATTCGCAATGAGGTTGTTGATCTGCGGCTGGCCCGCGTTCGTGGGACATCTGAAGAACTCTTCTAGAACCTTCCTGGTCTCCGAGAATTCGTAGAGATAGTCGAACGCCGCTGAGCCGGACGGCGGGCTAATGTCCCGGCTTTCTGTTACTACCCTCTGGAATTTAGAAATAGATATAGGTGAGATGGTGTAACCTTGTTTTTGGTGAGGAGTGTGGACTGGAGTGTGTGGACCGAGAAAATAAAGATAACATTAGTTAGGCTGTATTTCTTCCTGTGGGTGTCGTAAATTGTGACAAAGGGATGTGTTTTGAAAGCCTGTTGTATTATATTAATGTTATTTAGTCGGTTCATAGTGCTTGGTATGCGGTTTGCTATGATAACATTTTATCTACTAGATTGAGGGACCAGTTCTACAACATATTTTTTTTAGGTCTAGTAAACAAATAAGAAATAATTTTGAAAAAGTCTTCATCAACAGCGAAGATAGTAGTAGTAGTGTCTAAGCTACTAATAAGAAAAAGGGAAGAGTAAGAAAGAGTTTGACGTTAAAGTCCATGACGCCCTTACGGCGGAGCGGCGCGGTGACCATAGAAAAGGGCGCAACGTCTTGACAAGACAAATATATTTGTTTAAAATTGTTATATTATGTTGTTTGCTTCTCTTCCAATTTTGATATGTTTTTCACAATTAATAATCTATTTTTGTATATTTGTTGATAAACTGGTTAGGTAAGAAATATTTTATTCTTGCACATTCCTATTACGACGTGAGGAATCTGGGTAATAATAAAAATGTTCGTTTCAATTTCGGTCATAGTGAAAAGATTGTTAAAATTTTTTTTCAAAGAACTCACCTGAGGAAACCCAGGCCTCGGTGATCTCGTTGGTTTCTGCGTGCCCACTCCGTACCTTCTGGGCGAACCCTCATATTCCGCGATAGGCAGCTCCCCGATGACCCTGGTGAGCCTGGACTTGTCCTCGTCGCCTGACAGCCACACGCCCGACGGGCTCGCGTCACTCAGGCGCACGTCGTCCCGAGAGGGACTGGACTCACTGCCGTCACTCACTTCACTCTTACAGTTCAATACATCACTATTATCACCGTTTTTAATATTGTCTAAAGTTCTTTTAACACTGATATCGATCTCATCGTCACTAGCTTCCGGTTCCGTCCTCAAACCTAGAGACACAGAATTCAATATCACTGAAAATAAAAGAAAGAGAAAACAATATTGTATGAATAACAATGGTCATTGGATAGGATGGTCTAGGTTTGTTGGTGTTGTAAACTTAAGATAACTATGTTTGTAAGTCTATATGTTTTATATTGTATTTTACAATCTCCAGATAAGTCCTGATCTGATGACATGATCATATTTCCCATTACATCGCGTAACACGATTTTGGTGCCTGTTTAACTAATAGGTGAAATAAATAGCGCAATAGGTCATAGAGAAAAGTCCCATACATTTGTAGTATCCATCTTGTTAAGTTTTGTAAGTAGGTACAGTACCTTAATTAATATATATATATATATATATATATATATACATACATCTTAACTATTAAATATTGTGACTTAATAGGTATTCAAACAAACTGAAAATAATAATATGTACAAATGGGCAGAAAAAGAACTCATAGGGCATCAAAAAATTCGTCCACATCGATGTCAATGGGAAAAGTGCCCAGAACGCTGGCGATTCGTTGACCGAAGAAAAGCCCAGCCCTCTGGTCATGCGAAAAGTCAGGCAGCTGTTTGCTGATTTCCCGAGCAACTCGATAAGCGCTCGGACCCCATGGCCCTAGTGTTTCAACCCCAAACGGCTCAAACATATAACCTCCGAAGAGGTTATTTTATTTACGCCATTTGAGGTTTTCTAGGTACATTCCGATAAATTTTTCAACTATCGTCACTTTGACATTTTCGAAATTTACATTTTTTTATTGTTTTGTTTAATATGTAACTAAAATAAATTTAATTAATATAAGAAACAGGTCTTAATCATTTTTTTTTTAATTTCAATTTCAATATTTGATTGGTCTAAATTTTTAGCATTATTAAATTTTCAGAGAAGGATAACGAGACCTGATGTAAAGGAAATAAATCATAAAAAAAGAATTTCAAAAGTGGAACTTTAATTTGATTTTTATTTGTTTCGCGGTGCAAATATCGAGCGGTAGTGTAATGGGTATTTATGCTCATTCGGAATCTTAGAAAGAAGCTTCACAAAATCATAAAACATTTTAAAGTTCGAAAACATAATTTTGAACAACGGACATCAGGAGACATTTAAAATAGACACAGAAACAAAATGACAGTTAACAAAAGCTTACAACACATTAAATTATTAATTAACAGGTGTTATTAGAAGGGTGAAAGCAAGCAAAGAACACAAAGCAAAGTGAATTGTGAAGTAAAATAAATACATAATATAGACATTAGTGTCGTGTGAATACACGACAATCATGAATATCACAGCTGAATTCTGTAAGCACTTTAGATTTACAGAGCAATATCACAGTATAGATATATGGAACAGTACGGAAACTACTGACAGGACTGCGAGAAACGCTTATGAGTCTCGTCGATGCGTATGTTTGTGTGAGTGAGCCGTTTCGAATATTTGTAGGTAGTTTCCGTACTGTTCCATATCTATACTGTGGCAATATTTATAGCCAATTTTATAGCTCGTTTTCTAAGGTCTAAATACTCATTTCTGTAACTAGCACTAAAGGATGCGAGTAGCTAGCAAGCGCAATCAGAATTTGTTGAAAACTCTCTGGCATGCGTGCTACTTGCATACTTTTGTGGCAGCTTCAGGCATGCACCTTTACAGACAGATTAAGGTGAACATAGATTCAGTATTTTTTTTTTAATTTTAACTATGGTATATTTATACTACCTAATTTAGAAATACTTTCCGAACGAGCCTTTTCATACGAAAATTTACTAAAAGAACTATTTATTCAGCAAACGTTCACCTTAAGGCTGATATGTGTATTGATCCAGTATTTAAATCTAGCTTTGGAGTACAGTTGTAGCGACATCTATGGCGTCTCATAAGAAATAATCCTGCATCGCGCTATTATAGTTCTCCGCGCGATTAGAACATATAGAACAGTCCGAAATCATCTATCAGGCAGTTGCCCACCAGACATAACACCCATCTGGCCGGAGGCGGCGGATCCTCCCTTTTCAACGGAGGTTTACGCGACTTTACTCTCTGTTCCACATACCTCCAAACAGTAAATAGATAGATAGGTAGATTTATATTATATTAGATATAGATAGGACTTATATTAGATCAATGTAATTACTACATAGCTATATACAAGGCGCAAAATAAACTTGGTATAAAGTACATTGCCCTTTTCCTAATATCTCTGCGTACCGAAAAACAAACAATGATCTGTTTTTCATTACTAGAAAAGGAAAAGGGTCGCGATAGATGTCTATTCAAAACCACTTTATATCTTTAGTTCCGTTTATGGAATGAAGAATGGCAATGACCGTTGTTCCAAGTTTATCAGGCGCTCACTTTAGTATCTACAATGAGTTAGTTAAGTACATATCGATATAATTCGTCGATATTTTAAATCCCAAAATAATCTATATATATCTTCTACACTAATATTATAAAGATGTAAAGATTTTTTATGTTTTTTTGTTTGTAGGAGGTAATCTCTGAAAGTACTGGTCCGATTGTGAATTTTTTTTCACCGATAGAAAGCTGCTTTATTCCTGAGTGACATAGGCCATATTTTTTGTATGCGGGCGAAGCTGCGGGTAAAAGCCAATATTCGATATATTTTTAACACACGTCGCATTTATTTAAACAGTGACTGCTCCAAACACTGATCTCTGAGATTTGTAAGAACGCCACAATGTACATCTTTCGGGTAAAAATGAAAGATAAAAACAAGTAATTTCTTGTTTTGCAGTAACATATTTTGACCACGGACCCTACGAATATACTTAAATAATAAGTACTTCAGTAAAAATAAAAACTGCCACATGTGTTTATTTTTTCACTGTTGAATTTTGCAAGTAAACAATCCTTTTGGAAGAATATCGATACTCCACATATGTCGATATATTTGATCGATACCGATACGATAAATGTATATTGAAATATTTTTTTTTTAATTTGCCCATCCCTGAATGGCTGTTCTAGTTATATTAAATTAAAATATTGGATCAATAGGAATTAGATTAACCGGCGCGACGTGACAATGTAATTTTATTCGAAGAATAATTCTTTTAAACAATGATCGCTGTATTATTAGCCCATTATCGCATTGCGCCAGTCTTTAAAATAAAATGCACAATCACCTTTCCAGTCATCACTATCATCAAATACGACGACCTCCCCATCAGCCACCACGGCAATGGGACTGCTCTTAGTGCTGACGTCCGTCGTCTTGTGAGGGTCCAGGATGGGAGAGCTGTTCTTGGGTATGCCCATCGCGCTCTGCTCCAGTATGACGTCACGGTCACCATTCGTGTATGTCGGCGATGTATGGCGGGATATCATTTTCTTAGGCTCATTGTTTATTCTGTGTAGGGATATCTGGAATAAGGAGAAAATCGATTATCAACATCATTATGATCATTTCAATCAGAAGCCGTCTAAATTAAAAAAAATAAGGGGAGGCATATTTTTTTATTTTTTAGACGTCTTCAAGTATCGCCACAACGTACGGTCCTGTGCGTCTCGCATCTATCGGATTCTTGCGACCCTCACCAGGTCATCGGTCCACCTTGTGGGAGGCCTTCCAACGCTGCGTATTTCAGTGCGCGGTCCCCACTTCAGAACCTTTCGGCCCCATGGCCCATCTGTTCTGCGGGCAATGTGCCATGCCCGGTTTGTGAATATCGAAGATTTAAAAAAAAATATTAGTACAGACAGTCTATCTTTCTATGATTGACCTGACAGTGACACAGTACTATATGCATATATACTCGTACAACAACATAGTCCAATTTCACGAATTAAAAAATACGGTGAAAAGTAAATTACTCTTTCTTTTCGGAGAGTGGGAAATCATCAAATAACTTCTCTCGCTCTGGGTGCAGTGAGAGGGAGTGATCCTATGCAATAACAACGGAAATTCTGGTTAAATTATTAGTTGATATTTCGGCAAAATCATGACCTTTATGTGGACATTTGACAATTGATCAGTACAAAATAATGTGACGGAGGCGTATTTAACCAATGACAAGCGAATAAAAGAAAAAGTAAAATATTACTAGGGACCCATTTTAAAGTTTTTGAACAAAATTAAGTATAAGTATTATAGTAATAAACTTGAAATAAAATAAAATTGAGAAACTTAATTATTTCAAGCTTACGATTTTTACATTATTTTTCGTGGGGACAAGCATTTGACAGCAATTGTCGGTGCATATAAGAACGTCTTATCTGAATTCCTGAGTTTTGCAAAAAAATCACATCAGCATGGTCCCATTTTTCAAATTCAAAATACTGTGAAGTGTCGTCCCTAGTAAATGCACTACAACATTATCTAATTTTGTAGAACAGCCGAGGTAATTACAAGACCCTGCATTCGCCAATTAGTTTGCGTGCTCTTGGGAAATGCCACGTCATTTGCTGTAGAACTTACACTGCCATAACTATTAAGTAGCGAAAGTTTAGATGAAATAATATGTTGTTAAGTTTTACTATTTTTTTTTTATGTTGCGAGTAGCTTCTGCCAGCGGTGTCGACATACAAACTTTGGATCTCCTTTTCAGCCCTTTAGGGGGTGAATTTTGGAAAATCCTCTCTTAGACCCCTCGCTCACGGTGACTTTTTGTAGCGATGCTGTCGCACGTTTCGTAAGTGCGCGACAGCTTCGCTACTAACGCGTGTTAGTCGCATTTGCAAGCGCTATAGAAAAGATGCCAACGCGCTACTAACGCGCTACAGCATCACTACAAAAAGTCCTTAGGGAGGCCTTAGTGCTCGCCTACGTCATCATTTATTAAGCGACTAGCTTCTGCCAGCGACTTTGCTCGCGTGAAAGTAGGTTTCTCTATACAAACTTTGGACACCCGTTTCATCCCCTTAGGTAGGATTTCCCAAGATTCACCATCTTGGAAAATCCTCTCTTAGTGCTCGCCTACGTCATAAAAGGAAGCTTTGTACAAAATTTCACGCTCGTAGTCCTAGTAGATATCTATATATATAAAAGGAGAAACTGACTGACTGACATATCAACGCACAGCCGAAACTACTGAGACTAGGAGCGTGAAATTTTGCACAAAGGTTTCTTTTATGACCTAGGCGAGCACTAAGAGAGGATTTTCGAAAATTCTTCCTCTAAGGGGATGAAACGTAGGTCCAAAGTTTGTTTGAAGAAACCTATTTTCACGCGGGCGAAGCCGCTGGCAGAAGCTAGTATATAGATAAGGCGGTTCATCTCACCGGCATGCCCAGTGACCGCTGGGTAAGTTTCGCAGCGCAGTGGGTTCCTGCAGAGGGAAAACGCTATCGAGACAGGCCTAGCAAGAGGTGGCGAGATGATCTAGATGCATACCACGAGGACTGGTTTGGGACTGCACGGGAACAAAATGCCGGAAGGAAATGGGGGTGGCCATTGACTAGCAGTGGAACAGTAATAGCTAGCGAAAAAAAAGTTACGTTTAAAATCAAGATTTTGTGAAAGGATTTTACCTACCAGCATATTATATCCAAATTGCAACGACAATAGCATATCAGGAATCATTTTAAAATGTATTTCACCAGACCTCATATGCACTTGTTCAAAATCAATTATTTTTTCACTCCATATTCAATATATTATAAGATTTCTGCAGTTCAAAGATAAAACAAATATCGTCAGAAAAAAAAATATGATTTATTGTATTTGTCACGATCGTATTGTGCTGAATATATTTATCTGTTTGACAGTTATTCCGTGTTACTCTTATAGATAATAATCAAGATAGTATTATTGCCAGAGATGAGATAGTGGGTCTGATAAAATGATTAGCTAGTCAAATAAATCTAATAATGTATGATTAGTGCACACACCCCCCTCAATACAAACAGAATATACTCAGTCCCCACAGCTCAGCATTATAGTGGAAGGAACAAATAAATACTGATTTTGAAATCTATTTAAATAGAAGGAGAAACTGAATGACTGACATATCAACGCACAGCCGAAACAGAGCCGAATTTCACGCCCCGTGTCGTGTGTGAAATTTTGCTTAACGTTCTCTATTATGACGTACGCGACCACTAAGGGACGATTTTCTAAAATCCATCCCTTAACGGGGGTCAAAAGTTTGTACAGAAAAACCTACTTTCGAGCGGGCGAAGCCAATGGTAGATGCTTGTAATCCTATACTAATAAGAGCCGGTTGTACACCGGCAAACGGCGCGGTGTAGTTTTCATTTCGGATACCTTACATGAAGTGTTAAAATAATGTGATGCGTGTGAGTGAGAAAAAGGAAAGAAAGAAAGAAAAGAAAGAAAATTGCGTTTATTTGGCATTACAAAAAGAAGAAACAAAACACCTTAAAATTAAACAAATAGTACATTGAGTAATGCCAAAAGGGCCTCAGCTCAGCATAATGCTAAATGGTAACACAAGGTCACCACCTGACGCTGATTTTCAGCTGCAACCCTGTTAAAGGTTAACTGTTAAAGGGTTGGAACTATACACCCTATATAGCTCCATCCCTTTAACAGTTCAATTTAGGTCGTCAAATATATCGTGTTAAGAGTTCGTGATAGGGCCTCAGCTTCGCCACTTCTAATTTTAAGAACAGCGGCTGACTAACTACGGTGTCCATTTCGAAGTTTCGAAGACGTCCACGGCTGGACATAGTCCTCCCCAAGCGTCGCTATAACAACCGGTCCTGTGCGTCTGTCTCGGATCCATCAGATTCCCGCGACCCTCACCAGGTTATAGTTCCACCTTGTGTGAGGCTATCTAATGCTGCGTCTTCCGGTGTTCGATGGTAATGCAATAACTTTAAATAATAGTCTTAGAATTTTTATCTCTTTTAATAGTCGCTACATATCAATACCATCATGTCAGGAGTTTCACAAACTAATTTAAATTAACTGGAGTGCATAAGTCCCATAGAAGTTCTACTCAAGTATGTAATCAGTTGGCAGACTTGTGTGAAATATGAATCTTTCTGCGTTCCTAATCGTCAGTGTATTATTTGCCCGGCACCCCTTAAATGCCGACACAGTGGCGCCGACGATCCGGCGACACGGCCGTGTGAAAGGGCAATTTATATCTACTTATTTCTTTAAAGCCTCCGCCACAGCGGGTTTAAAAGCGGTGCCGGCGAGTGACGTCACTTTAAACACGGTAGAATTGCTGCTACTTTATATGAGGCGGAGGGATTAATGTTTTACGGTTATTAAGTGAACTATGATTGTGTGCACTGAATCATTTTAGTGCAGTTTATTACAGCGTGTTGGGTTCTAGACAAAAAGTGCGCGATAATCTCTCTTGTAATTTGTTAATTTTTATTTTTGCATTTTAGATAAAATAAAATGGTTTATGCAACAAAGGTTGACTGGTAGAGAATGCCTTGTTGCATTAAGTCCGCCTATGTACCACTACTGTACGTGAAGTTTAAATAAATAAATAAATAAAATTGTTATATTGTATGTCCTCCTTTTAGCGGGACAGGCCTAGGCTAGTGCTAAAGAATATTAAAAGACTCTCTTTGAATATTCTTTTACTTACGTTTAATTTAAACATATAATAAATCTATAGAAATTTTTAGTTGTGCGTCGCATCACGTAAAATGTACGAAATCGATGCGCAATGTAGATAAATTCTTATACATTAAAATTGTGTGTAACTTGATATATTACTTAAGCTTTGTTTCATCGCAATCGGTTGACTATATCGAAAGATACTTCAAAGAAAGGTACTACATTTATTGACTGTTAGGCGGTACGAAGTTCGCCGGGTCAGCTAGGTTTCAATAAAATGAAAATATTATATCATAACACACAAACGTCCACACTTTTGACAGGGTGACGCGAATGTTTGTGAGTATGTATGTTTGTTAGTTCTTCAAGCTCGTCTAGCTGTGCATGGATTTGGATGAAAGTTGGTAAACGGGAAGACCATGACCTGGAATATCAGTCAGTTTATTCTAAAGCTTCAGTGAATAGAACCATGGATAAAACATGTTCGAAAAGTTATTTTTAGGGAGAAAGTTTTGAAAAGTTCCTCTCCTAAAGCTGCCTCAACCTCATTTCTAACCGAAATATCATAGAACTAACAGGCGTGATCAGCTTGAAGTTATAACACACTGATTACTCCTGTATTATTTAGGCAGAAGTATATTATACACATTTCGCCAGTTATATTAATTTGTTATGTAACGTAATGAAGGGTAAGTCTATTGCCGTCAATCAGGCACAAGTTAGAGGTACTTACTAGTGAGAAAATCCAGATGGAAAAATCACTAAATGAAAGGTACTGTTTTATAGGTCTGATTTTTAAATATGTTATTAAGGTACTTAACTATTACAATGTTATATTTTATTAGACAAATTGTAGTGACTAAACACGAAAAATATTTAGCCGAGAGTATGAGCGCGCGAGACGTCCATAGTAACTCTTTTCCTCTGTTTCAGTCAATCAATGTCATTAAATAAAACTTTGTTAAAATAGTTACCTTAATAACATATTTGAAAATCAGACTTAAACAAATAAGTAAAGTTCATTTATTTTTTCTGGAGCTTTAAAGCGTCTGACAAAAGTTTTGGTGTGTGACATTTGATAATACTTTGGAATGATATTCTACAAAACATTTTTTTTTATTTTTTTTATTAGACTATACTGTCCCACTGCTGGGCAAAGGCCTCCCCCAACTTTTTCCAGGTATTCCTTTCTTGAGCCACCTCGAACCAGTCCTTACGGTGGGCTTCTAGGTCGTCTCGCCACCTCTTCCCAGGTCGACCTCGGCGGCGTCGTCCATCTTCCGGTACCCAGTTTGTGGAGACTCTTGCCCACCGGTCAGAGTGCATGCGGCTGATGTGACCCGCCCAATTCCATTTTAGCCTGGCAGCCTTTTTTCCGACGTCCATAATTCCCGTCTTTTGACGCAGCATGGTGTTCCTCACTCTGTCGATCCTCTTGACACCAAGAATGCTGCGCTCCATTGGTCGTTGGCAAACCCCAAGGCGAAACATAATTATATAAAAATCAGCCATACTTTAAGTTAAGTAACTCTTACTTTCAGTTACCTTTCTCCCCTGGTATTTGCCCAGGGGTCACAAGGAGCTCCACAAGCACACAGGTATTCGAAGCACATGAGACGCTACTGAGAACCTAAGGTTTCATCCAGACATTAAATATATACTATCAATAGACAGGACATAGCGAACAAAATCGTAATTGGATACTTATCACCTAGTGGTCATAAGTCGCTTAGTCTAGTATGACACTCCTACACGTCAAGTCGTGTTTGTATCCGCTCTATGCACTAAATGAAAATTATTTTCTGAGAAAATATGCTGAACTGCGCATTACGCTATTGCAAATCTTGTTATGGTAAAATGACTGGACCTAACCTCGGTTTATTTTCGTAAATATTTTTGTTATTTACGAAGTAATTAATTAGAATTCAATGATTTTTATAATAAATAGTTCCAGAACATTTGCTGATTTTGTGATAACATCATTTATTGCTGAAAAGCTTAACCTTACCTTTATCACACACTGAGGCTCTACTACGAGCTCATGACGTGATTCATTTTACGACCTAAACCGAACTGTTAAAGAGATGGAGCTATAAAGGGTGTACAGCTCCGTCACTCTTTTTCGCTCGTACGACAGACATTTTAACATTATCATGGTAAGGCTCCTGGCCACCCGCCGAGCTATAGTTAAATAATTATAAATTTTGACAAATTTAATTCGCGTGTTTGCTATTCAAACCCAAATGGCGTCACTGAGGCATAAGATGACAGTTTTTCTAAGACATTTTTTCTGATAGCCGCTCTATTGTATCTCTTTTAATCTCTTTGGTTTCATCCATGTAAAAATAAGTTATGTCACATCGCTCTGGGATCTTATTACACTAGTAGGCATCAACGACATATTACCGTTAGAAGTTGTAAAGGGTTTTAGATTTTACCTCGTTACTAAGATTATCGGTGGCGTAGTCCACGGTGTCCTTCGTGAGGGAGCGCACTTTGTTCCTCAGGTTGTGTTTGTGTGTGTTGTTGTGTCGCAGCTTGCGAACCGCCTTCGTTCGGCTCTGCGAGTACAGCTCCCGACCTCCTGCGATTTCTATGATCCTGGTAGAAAAAGAATATGTTTTATGATAAAATCTACTTATATCTATTAAAACAACTCTTATTTCATACAACGTTTTAACAGAGGACTTCAATTTTATCTGAACATAATGATCATGATTATTATTATTGCGTTTATTCATTGATTTTTACACATAAAATATATTTTTACATATTTCAATACAAAATAAATGAAAACATTTAAAAATATAAAAAATAGTATCGGGTCCAAGCTACCGGAGGTCAGGACTATATATATAGTTAGGAGGTTCCTTTCTCTGGGAAAGGAACCTCCTAACTATAATATTATTATTAATTATAGCTATTTGTGGTAAAGTCATTATTACCAAGCATAGAGTAAATTTTCGCTGATGTTGCACCAGCTTACTTGGTGACTGCAGGCAAAATACACTTGGGCTTAAGTCTCTTATCATGATTATAGTTGGTGCTACTGGTGGACACAGGCCATCCCCAAGCATCGCCACATAGAACAATCCTGTGCTTCTCGCATGCAGCGGATCTGCCCCCCTAGCCATGTTACAACCGTTTCGTTTCGACTCTTTTACCACCATATTCTCTAATGTCAAATCATCAGCAGTGATTGATCGTACACTGAGTAACATGGCTTAGAAAGTACTTTTTTTATAATAGCTTATTGTGTGTCACTGCTGGGGCTACCTTTGGGGATGGAAAAAGAAATAAAGGACGTCAGACGACACGATGGGAAGACGAAATAAAAAAAGTAGCTGGTCCAGAATGGACAAGAATAGCAAAAGACCGAGGAGAATGGAAAGCTTTAGAGGAGGCCTTTGTCGAAGGACAAGCTAAACCGGTTGCCGATAAATAAACAGAAACTAAGTAAAAATAAAATGTTAGGAAATAGAACCTTTTAAATTATAAACTAGTTTTAAGGCATGTAAATATTCATTGTATTAGTAAAAGAAAAGCAATAAAGGCTAGTTTTATTTATTTATTTATTTTTATTGTGTGTCACTGCTGGGGCTACCTTTTCTCCTTCCAAACCTCTCTATCTAGGGCAATCTCTGGTCAAGTTTGCCCCGTAAACATGATCACTACAGTCAGCCAGTACAGTGGCTAGTAGTAGTAGTCATGATACCTTCGCCGCGGCCGACCTCCCTCATGCGTCCAATGAGTGAAAATCCTCGCCTATCTGTCCTGGTGCATTCGTGCGATGTGGCCAGCCTACTCCTCATTCAACACTTAGAAAGTACTGAGAAATTAATAATTACCTGGAGTCTCTAAGTTTGTACGTGCCTCCCTTGGAGTTGAGTATGACTAGCTGGCTCTCGTTACCTCGCTCCTCATCAGACGAGGCGTTGTTGACGTTGTTGGCGTCGCGATCGCGACCCTCCAGGCTGGAGGTCAACCTGAAAAGTTTGAAGTATAAATTTAACACTTTAGCAACGACTTTGAAGATATTCTAATACAAGAAAACAGAGATGAAAAATCGACAAGAGAAGAACGTGCAATTGGATAGGGTCTCAAAGTACATGAGGATGAAACTATAGAAGCAGAAAATGATAGTGGGGCAGCAGTGTCTATTTGTTTACTACAATTAGCTGAATATGCCGAAATATCAACAAGAGAAGTAAATACACGAATATTGCTTCAATTCTACCTAAACTGTCCAGTGAGAAAAGAACATAAAATTAACCCTTTGAGTTTTATCTTCAGAAACTTTTTTAAAGCACTTGTAAAACGTGGAATAAAGGCGTAATTACGTTGCAGAATCAACATGGCAAAGCCTTCCCCCTTTGGATGGAGTTTGTGGATTTTAATGTGTTTGCTCACGTAAGATGCCGACAATCACAGAATGTTTGTGAACGTAAAACGCTATAATTATCACTTAATGAATATCTGTGTTTAACAGAGTTGTAAAGGGGTGGCTGATAGGTTCTATGTCCACAATAATTGCTTTATGGTCGTCGGTGGATGAACCCCGGCTGAAAATGAAGTAAGTCTATGATACCGGGAGCTTTATTATTAGTTAGAGACGTTGCTTAGAAAGTCACCACTCAGAATAAAATTTACTACAGAACGCAAGATTAAAAAGAATAGTGCGGTCTTAGCTTAATACTCGCCATAATCCTTTGCCATATACGAAACCTCTAAAAAACAGAGGTAAATCAAAATTGGCAGAGGTAAAACACAGTAGCGATCGCTCATAATACGGAATTTGGAGGTACAGTAGAGCATTTTTTGTCCCCTGTCTACTGCATTTCCGTACAAAATCCAGTAGGTAGTGATCGTTCATACCACAGAACTTGGAACTGCAGTAGACGCCTGATTCTTTGTGCCCTGTTCATTGCATTCCCATACTTACAAAATCCAGTAGTGATCGTTCATACCACAGTATTCGAAAGTGCAGTAGACGCCTAATTCTTCACTGCATTCCCGTACAAAATCCGGTAGTGATGTTCATACCACAGAATTTAGAAGAGCAGTAGACGCCTGATTCTTTGTGTCTTGTCCACTGCATTTTCATAAGTACAAAATCCGGTAGTGATCGCTCATACCATAAAATTGGGAAGTGCAGTAGACGCCTGATTCTTTGTGCTCTGTCCACTGCATTCCCGTACAAAATCCAGTAGTGATCGTTCATACCACAGAATTTGGAAATGCAATAGACGCCTGATTCTTGTGCGCTGCACTCCCAAATTCGTTGGCAGCTACCTACCTGCCTCCTCCCTTCACCTACCATGTTATACACCTTAAGTTTACCTGTCGTGTGCGTGCTGCATGTTCTTGGGGCGGCACTTGGGGAAGAGCCGCGTGATCCGCTCACCGACGTCGGAGCCGGGCGTGGAGTCGCCCGCGCCGTCCGCTCGGGGCGGGGCCGCGTTCATGTCGCCAGCGCCGCCAGCGTCACACCGCCACCGCCTCTACCGGCAAGAGGTGCCGCTACGTTAGTTAATAGAACTGGCTTTTGTACTAATAGGGTTTGTCGACCCGGAGAATATCATATCATTAAGGTGGGTCTACGCTAGAGGAGCCGAGCACAAGCGAACCTTTAAAGTCGAAAGATTTCTGCAGCTGCTTATTCGTTGTACCAATCTACTAGAAAATATCTGGACGGCATTGATGGCTGGAGAAGAGTCAAAACATACCTTTGAATTTCACGTTATGGTGTAACTTGAAATTTAATTGTGTACTTACATTAGCCAAGCGAACAAAATACTGCAGCAGAAGTATAAAAATCTGACCGTCGAAAATCTGTGTTTCGACAAACCTTCGGTTTTTGCTTTTTTTAAGGTGGGAAATCATCCAATGACTTCCCCCGCTCTGGGTGGAGCCGGAGGGCGTGTCAGACTTTTACTGACTAAAATCACACCTGTGTCCTTGGCCTTTGCGTTCTAAGACTACGGGTTCTCCTTTTTAGAAAGTCCACGTAGCCCTAGCTGGGAGAGTGC
Organism: Mythimna pallens; assembly: GCA_961205895.1. Lineage (NCBI taxonomy): Eukaryota > Metazoa > Arthropoda > Insecta > Lepidoptera > Noctuidae > Mythimna > Mythimna pallens. The sequence continues at coordinate 3,930,097 of OY540825.1, forward strand.
TTGCCTGAAAGACGTTAGTGTATAAAAGCATGCAAAAGGCGCAATTGGGTCATATCATGTCATTACTTAGATATGTAGACAGTTGGAGATGTCAGGTCAAAGTTCATTGACCTATTCACTCAACAAGGTTTTTGAATTTGCATTTAAGGCATTAGTTCAATGCCTTAAATGTAAATTCAAAAACGATTCAAGGAGTCCAGAGCACCATTAAGTGAAATGGGAGTAATTAAATAATGTTAGTTTTCAGCAAATTGTGCTTCTGAAAATTGTGGTACGCTAGCGGCAAATTACATTTATTTGATTTAATGAGTTTCAAACTAAATTGAAATTGCGAATAACAAATTAGAATAAAGTTTAAAATTAAAGCTTTACATTATTTTGGAACCTAGACGAGAAAATAAAACACTATTGGCATGTGGTTATCATATGACATTATAGGGTTATTCAACCAGACACCAAAAATACTACTAGAAATGTTGAGATGAATAAGAGATTTTATAAAACAATATTTTTAGTTTTTTTTTTGTTTGCCGTACCCACCCACCTCGGCAGTCAATTCACAACCCAATTCCATAACCGAAAAGGTGATGTTTTCTTTCAAAAAAATTTACCTGAAATGTTGAATAAAAGATTTAAAAAAACATTATTTTATGAGCAGTGGTGGCTGAGTGGTAACGGCCCCGACTTATGAGTTGTAGGTCGCGGGTTCAAACCCAGCCTGGCGCATTACTTAGTGTAATTCATTTTCATCACCACTGCTCTCAAAACGGTGAAGGAAAACATCGTGAGGAAACCGGCATGTCCTACAACCAAAAATTGGGAGACATGTGACATTCACCAACCCGCACTGGGCCCGCGTGATGGATTACGGCCCATTCCCTCTCCTAGAGAGGAGGCCCTGAGTTCCAGCAGTAGGAAAATTATAAGGCTGACCATGCTATTATTTGTAAAATATTTTTTTTTTTGTTTTGTTTGCCGTACCTACTTACCTAGGCAGTCACTTCAAAGCCTAATTCCTTAAAAAGGTGGAGTTTCCTTTGAACAAACCGTGAATTTACCCGCACCCTAATAAGCACGACCTTCGTAAAACATCTGTGTACATACGAAATACTTTTAATGCAACAGTAGTATATATTTCTGGTCCCGTGCCAACCCTCGCTACTGTATCCGAATGTTATTTGACAGTTTGCTTAGCCGTATCTATGTAAATCAAATGCGGACCGGCGTTCCAATTTCTTTGAGGACTGTAACCTCTTTGCAGTCAGTTTTGCTGGATATAAATTTTAGACTAGTCTGTAGGCATTACTGAGGCGAAACACGAAAGGGGATAGCTATACAGGAGGGAATTTAATAAAGAGTAGAAAACGAAATATTTACGAAGAATTAAGATTTTTTTTTAAGGTTGGAAATCATCCAATGACTTCTCCCGCTCCAGACACTATTTCGTGAGACTGCTGAATTTGCTAGTCTGTGTCAGAGAATCATGGAAATTCCTGAGCCTTTTTTCGTGGACAATTATCAAAGGAGTTATACAATTTTCTTGGAATTTCCTGCAAGATATAATTTATTACGTAATACCTAAAATAAATGTGCGTATTGCAATTAGTTGCATCTGTATCTGTAACCCCTATTTTTTAATTAGTACAAAAAATAATTGTGCTCTATCTGTACCCGTTACTGATGATGTAGTCAAAAGAAAAAAAAAAAGAAATCCCAAAATTGTCCACGAAAAGTTGTCATAATTGGTAATTATGCATAACAATTGCTACTAAAATACTACGCGCAGTGTTTTTCAATCGTTTTTTATTCATAATCAATAAATAGCCTGTAAAATATATAACTTTTCTTTTTAACCGACTTCAAAAAGGAGGAGGTTATATGTTCCGTTGAATGTATGTTTTTTATTTTATTTTTTATGTATGTTCACCGATTTGTCGGTCAATTGTGGACCGATTTTGAAAATTTGTTTTTTTGATTGATAGTTTATGCTTCCGAGTTGGTCCCATAGAAATATTGTTATGATCTGATCATGAACTTTGAAGATATGGAGCAGAACCGTCGTAACACGTAAAATTGCTTTGTTTATACGTGTAGTCGATGACTGACTGAAAGTAAAGGGGGAATATATCGAACTGACCTGATGATGAAGCCTAAAGTTAGACATCGGAACTCTGTAATAAATTAATGTAATCTAATCTTGTTTGGGATTATTAGAATTGTCATGAGATGCACTCTGGTGAGTCTGGTGGTCAGCCGAATAAGGTATTAAAGTTTGTCTGAGGGATACTTTTTAGTGGTGGCACCATAACTAAAAAGTTTTTACAAAAAAAAAGTACAACCGACGTCATAGTAAAAAAAAAAAACTGAAAAGTGCAAAATAACTTTAATTTCGGAAGTCGGTGTTAAACAAAGAAGAGACAAAACTATTAAAGAAACACCGACTTCCGAAATTAAAGCTGTTTTGCACTTTTTAGTGTTTTTTTTTTTAATTTTATGTCGGTTGTATTTTTTTTGTTTTGTAAAAAGTTTTTTTTTTATGAATATTATTTATTGAGACTTTACTTAAATAATAGCAATACCTTTTCTAATAAGCCCTTTAAGAATTTGTACTAATTAAAAGGCAGTCCTGACTAACTCACTGATTCATCGACGCCCACCCAGCCCGAACGATTGAACCTAGAAATCTAAAACTTTGCACAGAGATTCCTTTTATAATAATGGGTTAATATCAAAAAGCCTCGACTAACATCTGAGGAGGTTCTCGTTGGGCAGTTGGATCAAGGGCTTGATCCAGAAAGCTGTACTCCTGGACACGGCGCGCATTGTTAGGAGATTCCTCTCTCAGGAGCCCTGACCACCAGTAGCTTGAACCCTCCCGATACCGGTGGGCTACTATTTTTTATATTGTTGAATGTTTTTTTTTAAGAAATATTTAAAAAATGTAATAGAATAATTATGTTTAATTATAAAAATAAATAAACGGAATAATAATTATTTAATTCAGATTCATTTTACGACTACATCCATATGTGGGAGTACACTAGTATGATGTACATATACAAAAAATAAAAAAGAATTTTCCAAAATTCACACGGTTTGTATTGAGAAACCAATTTTCACGCAGGTGAAGCTGTTCGTAGAACCTTGTAGCTTCGTATCTAGAAAACAAACATCAATCGTAAAAACAAACAAACATCAACTGCTGTAGAAATGCAGTCTCCCAGTAAACAAGCATTACCTACCTACCACAAAAACAACACTACTTAAAAACTGCAGCCATAAAAACTGTAGATTAGCTCCACTCTACAATAACAAAACGACTCGGGCGCATTCAAGTAGCAAGTTCATGTTAATCGCTTGTAGGAACGTTTGGGGTTTATCACTAGTGTTCGACCAAGGCACCGGGGTATCGGGGCCACGAGCCAATGACGTGTTTCGCATGGCACCGACTGTAACCGCTGCCAAACTACCAGATCGATAAAACATTAGTGGTGGGGACGCTGAAACTGCGTGTAGCGGCAAGCTGAGCGTATGAATAAAATTTGGTTACAATGTCGCGCAATGTTAACTTCAATTATTGTAGTGTTGCTGACTAAAAAATAGCTTTCTAGGCTAATACTTAGTTATGACTTTTTCAAGATTCTCGACATTAGGACTTTGGTTCTACTTGAGTTTAGATGTGTAAAACTCATGTAGAACCAAAGTATTCTCTTAGCAATTTTTTTTCCTTTTTTTGGCAACAAACTCAATCAAAGCCATACACAAACAATATAAATCTTAAGACAATATTAGTTTTTTCAACAGACTTAGAGTGTCGACAATGTGATATAATAGTAAAAAAGTACAATAATACAAATATTAATTTTTAACCGACTTCAAAAAGGAGGAGGTTTTATGTTCGGCTGAATGTATGTTTATTATATCAGAACATGAGTTCACTGAAACATAAATTATGTCATAAAAGTGATAAAATGATAAGTTGTAATTAGGTAGTTTTAGTTTCAGGTTAAGAGAAATGTTAAAAGAGAGAGAGATTTTGATTCGAATCCATTTTTAAATGGCCGAATCTTAGATGAACTACATGTAATTAGTTTCTTAATTGCAATGTTACCGAACAGCAGGAGTAAATACTGCTTTAAAACCACTCAGTCCTTGCAAACAATAGACTCAAAATCTGTGACGTAGGAAACGCGAATAATTTATAAAAAAAAAACTGGGCTAGTGCGAGTCGGACTCGCGCAATGAGGGTTCTGTACAAACTTAAAAGGTAAATCGCGGTTTACGATTTATGACGTATTAAAAAAAAACTACTTACTAGATCTCGTTCAAACTAATTTTCGGTGGAAGTTTATAAGGTAATGTACATCATATATTTTTTTTAGTTTTAACATTCTCTAAAATAATTTAGAAGTTACGGGGAACACAGATTTTACCACTTTGGAAGTGTCTCTCGCGCAAACTATTCAGTATATAAAAAAATGATATTAGAAACCTCAATATCATTTTTGAAGACCTATCCATAGATACCCCACACGTATGGGCTAGGTGAAAAAAAAATATTTGAGTTTCAGTTCTACGTATGGGGAACCCCCAAAATTTATTGTTATTTTTCTATTTTTTGTGAAAATCTTAATGCGGTTCACAGAATACATCTACTTACCAAGTTTCAACAGCTCTTATAGTTTTGGAAAAAAGTGGCTGTGACATACGGACGGACAGACAGACACATGACAAATCAATAAGGGTTCCGTTTTTTGCCATTTGGCTACGGAACCCTAAAAACAATACTTTAGCACAGATGCCTGATGTCTTAAGCATTCAGCAAACATTCATACGGTACATTTTCAACAGCGCTTAGCTTAAGCCACTTTTATGGAATACATTGTTGCCATATGAACGTGAAGTATTCCCGCGTCTTTTATGGCCCCAGTAGGGTTGCCGGATCAAAGATCAGAGGCCGGACAGAGCGGTTAATTTGCCGGGACGTTTTTTCGCTACATTACGTATGAATGACATGTTCTCAGACAGTGTAACACATTGGTAATACACATACCTAATAACGTAATACATACATATACTGGAACCAAATAGGTAACGCTGTTTTCCTTTCGTCAAGACGGTTTTTTTTTTATTTTGGGTGTTGGGAAATCATCTATGCGTTCTCGCGCTCAAGGGTGGAGCAAGACGGCGTGTCAGACTTTTAATGACTAAAACCCACATATGTTCCTTTTGTTGCTCTTGGCGTTCTAAGACCTCGGGTTTTCTTTTCATAAATTTTTCATGGTCCTAGTGGGCATCGGCTTTGCTGGGCCTCTACGGTTTGCTGATATCTCTTTGAGACGCGCATGGAACACTACGTCCCGTTGACGACTGAGGCTTGGTCCTTACCGAACGGCCGGACGACGAACTACCCATTGCTCGTCGTTCACAAGCCCGCACCTACAGTGGCCGAAGATCGTTCGGCGACTTCCGACGCTCAGGGCGTCTCCTGTCGCGGTTTCTGGGGCGTGAGGATGTACGTCCCCTCACGCGTGCTGCCGCCTCCTTTGCTAGCCTGACTGCTTCACAGAAAGACCGCGACAAGGGGCGAGAGAGAATGCGACCTCTCGCCCTCTTGTCAAGACGGTGACGACGATTTTAGGGTAAACTTAGATATTTCGGAGAGAATTCTCATGACAAAAATTCAGGCAACTGAAGTGGGTTCTACAAAAGACAAGGGGTTAAAAACCGAAAACCGAAAAAGTTAATTTAAAAGCAGATGTTTAATATAACAACCCTACTCTCGATAGCACTGCGTCCCCGGCGACGTGTTTCCTAAGGGAAGGTTTATATACAGGCTGTTTTTATTGCGGCGGACGATACATGGGCTGTCGCAGCAGATCCTTTTTTGTTGCTCTTACATGATGTAGGAAAATCGGCTTACGTCGTCCACAGCTGTGTGTTGAAAACACAGACTAGTTTGAATATGTTTTGCTTAGAACACAGGTTGAGTAACTGCAGTTTATTCAGAGAGAAGACGGAACAATAATGTTCTTCCTTCCTGAGTTCCCGATGGAATAAAGTAAACACAAATATTTGATAGGGAAATGATTTTCATCTATGTAGGGTCCCCGGATGTCTACATCCTCCATGAGCCTCTAGGCTCAAACTTGTTGATTCGATGTTTTTGACATCAATATTGGATAGTTTTCCTAATGAACGAAATCTATACGTAAGTATAATAAAAGGAGCACAGCCAAAACTACTGGGGGTAGGAATTTTGTGCAAACCTTCCTTTTATGGCGTAGGCGAGCATTTTTGGAAATTCAACCTTTTAAAAGGGGTGAAAAGAGGGATTTTCTTTGTATGCAAAATCTCATTCCCTGTACTAATATAATTAAATGTTAGCCCAAATAGTAACCTGGGGCGAACCCCTGGAACGAAGGCAAAGAAGGAACAGGAGTGGGTTTTAGTCAGTAAAAGTCTGACACACTGTCACGCTCCGCGCAATAGCGAGAGAGGTCATTAGATGATTTCCCACCTAAAAAAAGCCCAAATAGTAACCTAAGTAAATAACAATAATATTATTTGTTTTTGGAACTACTCCCAATAGAAGAATTTAGAGGGTTTAAATATTGTATGGAGGATTCTTATTTCTTGGGTTAATAAACTTGAAACTTGGCACAAATTCTAATAAAAATAAATAATAAAGACTGTAGTAATTGGTTTTTCAAAAATACCCTCAAAATATGATTAACCCTGTGGATATCTATAGGGAATAACGGAAAGCTTTGCTTATTTTCGATATTTACAGACTACTTTATGAAGAATTTCTTATTTACGTTCTTGGATATAAAACGCTTTTTTTAGGCAGGAAAGATCTAATGACAAATCCCACTCTTGGGCGGAGCGGGAGATAGTGTCAGACTTTTACTGACTAAAAACTTACTCCTGTTCCTTCTTTGCCTTCGACCCAGGGCCTCGGGTTTCACTTTCACACTACCCGTGGCCCCAGTAGGCTTCGACCTTGCTGGGCCCCTACGATTTGCTGACATCTCCCTGAGGCGCGCGTGGAATAATACGCGCCGTCGACGACTTTGGCTCGATCCATTACTCGCTCTCCGCAAGCCTGCGCATACGGTGGCTGGAAATCGGGATCCCGACGGCTGTGGCGTGAGGGCCGTTCCCTCGCATGTGCGGCCGCCTCCTACATTATTTTAATCTATGCGGACGCCGGCGTTCGCTTGGTGTTTAAAACCGAAATGGCGCGAAATCACGCGCGGACGCCGGCCACCCCACTACTCAAACCGTTTCAGTAGTGGGGTGTTAGAAGTTTTTATGAAAACATTCTCACGAACAAAGTCGCTCGCTATATTCCATATATATATTCCACTAATGACTGGTAGCAAATAATAACCAAAATGTTCGCGAAGAAACATTAAAAGCGTAAAAGTTACCTTTGGAATTCATGGAAATGCTGTCAACCTAGTTTTCCTAGTTGGTTTAAATGGAATCCGCAGTGGAATAATATTAAAATGTATTTTGCTGGAAATCATAGGTACTATCCATCGCAAGAAATGCAAGGGAAATAAGAGTATTTACTTATTGGAGCTTGCGCTAACACGGACGTTATTTGTGAAGGAATTGTATATCTATTTTATTATGTAGGCGCCAGATAAACTTGTAGAGTAAAGGTCATTGACCCTGCGTAGATGACCTGTTTGTTCTTATAAAGAATACAAACTCTTCATCTACATCCTCTACACTAGATAATATTTTACTAGCGACCCGCCCCAGCTTTGCCCGGGTGTTACAAAATCTTTATAATTCTCCGTTTTACTCTACAAAATCTTAATCCAAATATACACTTAAATCTTCCTCGTGAATCACTCTATCTTTTGCAGAAAACTGTATGAAAATCCGCTCAGTATTTTTTGTATTTGCAGCGCACAAACAAACAGAGGCGGCGGAGGATTTTGTTTTCAAATATGAAAAGAGTAAAGAATCTTCCTTGTAAACGTTTGGGTGAAATATTTATTTACCCCTCGTTCCTTGCTCAAGATAAAGCTTGTCTTTTATAATTAATAATATTAATGTACAGTCACAATATACTAATTATTTTATATCCCTGAAGGGGAAACGAAATCTTTCCTTTCAAAGCAAATGGAATCAACGTAATTTACATTTGGAGAATTCGAACCCTTTTAAATGGAATCTTCCGTGTCGCCGATCGAAATTAAAACTTAAATTGTTGAAAGGAAGATATAAGTTTGTTTTATTTTTGTGAGAGGGAGAGTGGCCGTGCCCGGTGGGCCGAGTGACATGCCTTTTGGGCAGACGTCAGTGCTGTTCGCCAATTAGCAAGTCTCTCACGGTGCTCGCTTTATATTTAATGAATTTCGCAAAGAATGGGACACTCGAGTTCAGGCGGTAATTAAAATCCCATTTACAGAATAGGCGCAAGGGCGATGCTCAAGTGCTCATTCATCTGTCGCTGAAACAAAAATGAATATAATAGAGCATCCAGAATCAGCCAAATTCTGCGGATGGAAATTATATCTACAAAATTGTAGTCTGCGATGTCTTTCGGCATTGTTTGAATAATGAGAAGAAGAAGATCGTATTTCTCTTCCAATTTTTAAGGTTCCGTACCTCAAAAGCAAAAAACGGAACCCTTATAAGATCACTTTGTTGTTCGTATGTCTATCTGTCAAGACTCTTAATCTCGGGAACGCGTGGAAGTATCGAGTTGAAATTACAACCATGTACTCAAGTCTGCGGTCCCTTGAAGCCGTCAAAAAATCAAACTTCTGAGTTAACGAAAAAAAAGATAAGTACAGCCATTTATGTCGCAAAAAAGTGTGTTTTGACACTCTCAAAGGAATCAAAATTCATAGGGTACTTCCCGTTGACCTAGAATCCTGAAATTTGGTATGAAGCAAGGTCTCATAGCACTAGTATAGGAAAAAAAATTAAAAACTGTAAATTTTTAGTTACGTCACAAAAAAAAACCTGCTTTGCGATTCGGAAAAATCTTCGTAACTCAATTCGGGAATCGAACTGTTTTCATAAGTAAGTTTTTACGGAACCCTCAATGCGCGTTTTCGACTCGCAGTTGCCATGTTTTTTTTTTTTTTTTTCAATATAGTTTCTTCTACAAAATTCAAGCACGTTACTTTTAAAATTCAGGTCAAACGGATACGTGCGATGCTACAGGATGACATGGGTCAACACACTTGTCGAAAAGGATAGGTATTTACAACTTGAAACATAACAAACACACATTCTGAAAGTAGAAAACAAAAAATACGAGAGTACAAATGTTTAGAATCGGCTACTTAATCGATTTCAGTCGTTTTTAAAATAAGTATTTTTTATCCGAAAATAATCAAGAATTATTTTAGGATGAAAAATATACCTATTACTTATTTTGATAAATCTTTATTATTATAACTTCTTGATAAATCTTTATTACGTCACTAGTTTTTGCCACAAAACACTGCCTAATTGCATAAAAAAAGCCTACTGGGGCCATAGGTGATGTAATAGAGAACCGTGGGGCCCTGGAACGAAAGCTTAGAAGGTACAGGAGTGCGTTTTAGTCAGTAAAAGTCTGACATGCCCTCACGCCTTACCCAAGGGCGGGAGATGTCATTACATGGTTTTTCACCAAAAAAAAAAAACCTAAGCAAGCATTTTAGTAAAATTTCAGTTATGATTGTAACTTAATTTTCATATGGGGTGTATAAGGGTAGGACTATTCTAGTTACATATTATACCGTTGTGTTACTGCTGTGGGCTGCTGAAACACCTTCCTTTAAAACATTTTTAAATGGGATCATTTAGAATTCATTTGTGAAATCGTAAATTCGTCATTTTCTCTTAGAGGTCACAAGGACTGAAAATACACGGACGCCGATTTTTTTATTATAATTTCTATATCCCTTCTCTCTGCTATCCTACCAATACTGCAAATGTGAACGTCTGTATGTTTGTTAATTATTTAATTACATGCTTAAAAGCTTTAATGGATTTTAATGAAAATTGGAACACCGGTAGACAAGGTGGGTGGGATGCTGGAAACTTTGAAAGAGCTCCCGTGGCCATGGAACGCAAAGGACCATTGACTGAAAAATCCACACGTGCCCTACAGGTGGGATTTAGTCAGCAAAAGTCTGAAACGCCCCCTCACTCCAACCTAGAGAGAGAGAGAGAGAAGTTAAAAAAAGTAGACAATGTCCTAAACTCCTACTTGTAGACGACGAGCAATGGGTAGCTCGCCGTCCGGTTGTCCGGTAAGAACCTAACCTGAATACCCTCCCTCCCTCCCTCAAAGAGATTTCAGCAGAACTGTAGAGGCCGAATAGGGCCGATTACCTGCTACGGCCACAGAGAAATTCGGAAAGGGATACCGTGGTCCTGGAACGCAAAGGGCAACTGAATGACACAGGTGGGTTTTAGTCAGTAAAAGTCTGACACGCCCTCTCGCTCCACCCCAAAGTGAGGAGGTTATTTGATGATAAAAATTCAAAAAAGAAAACAATAATAATAAAGTAGACAAGGACTCCTGAATCAGGACAAAGTATACCTCCATTTTACAATAAAATTAATAGGATGCTACCGATAGTTAATCTTACTAAGATCATGTGTAAAAAGAAAATAACTTCCTTTCTACAAGCACTAAATTATAACGACACCGAGAAACTACTTGCTACTCTGGTTTAACATTTCAAACGTATTTACACACACACACCATCACCATCACATACTTACACTTCTACAAGCACTAAATTATGACGACACCGAGAAACTACTTGCTACTCTGGTTTAACATTTCAAACGTATTTACACACACACACCATCACCATCACATACTTACACTTCTACAAGCACTAAATTATGACGACACCGAGTAACTACTTGCTAGTCTGGTTTAACATTTCAAACGTAATTACACACACACACCATCACATACTTACACTTCTACAAGCACTAAATTATGAAGACACCGAGAAACTACTTGCTAATCTGGTTTAACATTTCAAACGTAATTACACACACACACCATCACATACTTACACTTCTACAAGCACTAAATTATGACGACACCGAGAAACTACTTGCTAATCTGGTTTAACATTTCAAACGTAATTACACACACACACCATCACCATCACATACTTACACTTCTACAAGCACTAAATTATGACGACACCGAGAACCTACTTGCTACTCTGGTTTAATATTTCAAACGTAATTACACACACACACCATCACCATCACATACTTACACTTCTACATGCACTAAATTATGACGACACCGAGAACCTACTTGCTACTCTGGTTTAACATTTCAAACGTAATTACACACACACACCATCACCATCACATACTTACACTTTCACACACAACACACACTCATATACTGATATGCCCACACACACACACATATACTAACCAATATATATTTATTTATTGAAAATAATTATGTATGAGTTCACCGATCAGTATACAATACTTAATGTTAATGTAACAAGAAAATTAATTACTATGTAAAAGGCGGGGTCCTGGTGTTCTGAAACGTACGGGCAAAGTCGTTGGCAAAAACTGTAGCTTTATTTATTTAAATTTCATGTACAATAGTGGTACATAGGCGGACTTAATGCAACAAGGCATTCTCTACCAGTCAACCTTTGGGTTAAAAAAGATAACACTGTGGTAGTTGTGCAAAATAAATAAAAAACAGATATTTTAAATTTTAGTTGCTTATAATAATAAAATACGTATATATGCTAATATTATAAACTATTAAATAGTATGATAAATAATATATCATTACGTTTTCAAATAGGCTAGAAGGAAACAAAAAATGTGTATACATAAATATTATGTACCTATTCCCAAAGTTATTGCTACACAAACCCAACGGAAACATGACATTTGTGTTTGAATAGATACGTACAAATGGAGATGGGTCAAAAGGCACGTGTTACGTAACGTGTCGAAAAACACGTGCCTAATAATAACACGTTCGTTCGAAAAAGGAAATGTTTTTCCTTCCCGAATTACTTATACCTTTCAGAAGGTATTTTTGCACGCCTTTCAGTAAAGTAAATGCTGATCACTAATTAAATAATGAAATGTGCTTTTAGTGAAGAATATTAAGGTGGCTAATTAGCAGCGGTACGAACCGACCATTTTATGCTGAGCTACACAACTCAGCATAAAATGTTAATCACCAAAAAGCAACTGCAGTAGCAAACTTAGATTTAAGAGAACCGCATTTTTTTAGAATTACAATATTTAAGTTTTTACGGGACACATTTTATTGATTTAATTTAGCCGCCCTCTAGCCTCCTCGGTAGTGTAGTGGAGAAACTGGAGGGACCAAAGAGGACATCGCTTCGAGGATCGCCAAGGTAAGGGCAATCTTCGCACAGCTCCATCCCGTGTGGTAATCGCGGAAACTGACTAGAAGAGTTAACCTCAAGATATTCCGGATCAACTTCAAAACCATATTGCTGTATGCGTGTGAGAAGTGGAAGGTCACAAAGGTGATCTCGCATCAACTCCAGGTCATTATCAACCGCTATCTTCGCCATATCATATCCAACATAAATCTGTGCGAACTTTGTGGTGACACCCGATCGACCAACAGATCAAACGTCGCAAGTAGAACTGGACCGGCCACACGCTCCGAAGGGACCCTGAATATAATATGCCAAGGTCAGCCTTAGACGGGAATCCTTAAGGAAAGCGTAAACCTGGTCGCCCTAAGCCTACTTAGCGACGAACGATCATTACAGAAGCGACCAAATAGGGAAGACCTGGTGTGAAATAAAGCCTGAAGTTCAAGACTCAACGGGATGGTGGCGCACTGTAGACGCCATCTTTTTTTTTTAGGTGGGAAATCATCCAAATGACTTCTCGCGCTCTGGGTGGAGCGGGAGGGCGTGTCAGACTTTTACTGACTAAAACCACACCTGTATCCTTACTCACACTACGCGCTGTCGATGACTGGGCTCGGTCCGGTTAGTTACCGAACAGCCGGACGGCGAGCTAGTGCTCAACGTCCGCAAGCCCGCGTCTACCGTGGCCGGTAGTCGGGGTCGGAATTACGGCGGCTAGGGCGTGAGGACCTTCGTACCCTCACGCGTGCAGCCTCCTCCTTCGCTAGCATTAGTGCTTCGCAGAAGGAGGCGACTGCCTGCCATTCCTCCTCGCTCCGGACCATAGCCTGAACAAGGGCCCGACGCGAAAGTTCGCTGCCACCAATTGCCTCTTGGAGACACAGGAACTTAAATAAGCCAAGCCTTCTAGCCTACCACACTCCGTTGTGTTGACATCTAAAAATACACATTATTCAATTACTTTAAACTTCGATATGAGAATACAATGCGTTATGTAACAAACTGCATTCATACATGACCTCATGCTCCGGTCATGTGCCAAGTGTGTTGAAATAACTAACCTACCGCAACGGCACATTTGTTGTAGCAACAATAAGACGAACAAAGATGAAATATACGCCAAATTGTACTTCAAAGCGTAGGAAATGCTTTACTTTGTTATCGACCCTCAATTTCGGCACATACATTGAAGCCAAAACTCACTAGCTGCCCAAAAATTAGGAAACCTAGCAAAGATCAGACGGTTCTCGACACTGGAACAGCTGCTCTCTAATCTTTGGGATGGATCTGCAAAATACTTGATGCGAGTCTAGAAGATCATCGGCAATGATGCACTCGTCGAGTCAATACTCTAGTTTTGAACATGAATGCCGAGTTGCTAACTGTCGGTTTTCTATCGTGTACATTTCGGGTAGTATACTTCTAAGCAAGCATGCTCCATCGTAAACCACAGCATCGCTTACCATTAGGTGAGATAGTGGTCAAACGCGACACTAGATGTTTTGTTTAAACCAAAGTCAAATTTGTGTTCAGAAAGTCAAGTCATCGTTTAGGTCTAACCTAAGTCAGTGTTCAAAAATGACTATCAAATGAAGAGCAAAAACACAAAATCCATAAAAATTGACGATGGCGACAACGACTATTAGTAGTTTTTATCTTCCTTTATATTTATTAAAAAAAACTTTTTTCTCATCATCAATCTTTCATCTTTCTTTTTATTTAAATATAAAGGCAGCTATTTCAAATTATTATTCAGGGTACCTATTGACTTTCCAAAACCATCACGACCACGTGACTGAGCGTTGAGATGATGTCAGAACAAAGGAATCGGAGGAGTGGCCTACTAGAGGCGTACGACGCAAAAGAAATGAAACGGTCGTATCTTGGCTAGGGGGGCAGTTCACAGAACTTCAAAAAACATAATACGAATATGGGTCAATTCACACCGAGACAGACAGGACGCGACGCTTCGCGAAGAGCGACTCAAAATATAACTTTATTAACTACACGAAAAGATACATTGTGAGAATTTAGAATACGTTGCACCGCGCAGCGCTGCGCTCGCGAGGCATCTCGATCTGAGCCGTGTCGCGTCGCGTCTCGCTGTGAACTGACTCTTTGTGAGCTCAATAGCGATTTATTGACAAAATAAGTTCCGAGGTCGTGCTGGTGCCCGGAGAGTCGACATTTAAAAGTCGTAGAGTAAAGGTCGACGGTATAAAAGACGCAGGTCAACAGACCCCTTTGTGTTCACAACTACCCTCGCCTGTTTTATAGGAAAAACGTTATCTAGACTGGCAAGTGTTTTGTTAGTACAGATCGCCAAAAAATCCATGGTCATCAGTTCACTCTTGCTCTTTCTATAGTCCATTTTTAGGGTTCCGAAGGCGGAAGGGTGCTAACGGGACCCTATTACTAAACCTCTGCTGTCCGTCCATCTGTCAGCGGGCTTTATCTCATAAACCATATGAGGTTGAGAGTTGAAATTTTCACAGAATGTGTACTTCTATTGCCGCTTCAACAACAAATAATAAAATAAAAATAAAGTTAAAAATTAAAGGGTAATTTATTTTGTCGGCGTTTTTTTTGTTTTATTTTAATTACGGAATTCTTTGTGCGCTAGTCCGCTTCGCACTTGACCAGTTTTTTTTTTCGTTAGAATATCATTAAACGACTCCTCTCGCTCTGGGTGGAGCGAGAGAGTGTCAGTCTTTTACTGACTAAAACCTACCTGTGTTCCTTCAGTTGCCCTTTGTGTTTCAAGGACTGCTATAGTCTCACTTGTGTTTACTTTTGCAGCATCTACAGTTGTAAAGCAGTTTTAGCATATTAACATTTATTTCAGGGAAATTCTATTGCCTCCTAGAGTTATAAATTATACCTATTGGTTATACATACTGTAGAAGACCCTGTCCATTTCATGTATCCTCAGAGAAATAGTATTGCCTTTTAGGCCCCTCGCCCACGGCGACTTTTTGTAGCGACGCTGTCGCGCGTTTGGTAAGCGCGCGACAGCATCGCTACTAACGCACGTTAGTTGCATTTGCAAGCGCTATAGAAAAGATGCCGACGCCGCGCTACTAACGCGCTGCTTGTGAACGTGAGGACTATGTTGATAGCTTTTTTTTTCCTTTTCAGTAATTTTTAACGTATGTCTGGCAATTTGAGTATTTTCTGCGGCCTACCCAAATGTCCTTTCCTTGGTTTTGTTAGTCCAGTCGTTGAGCTCCTTAGTAGTCATGAGTTGAGCTTTGCGAATACTGACAAATGCTTGCACTGACTGGACAGGTCCACTCAAATCTGTATGGTTCTTTCTTCAAAAACCACCTAAGACAAATCTGCATGGTTCTCATGTGATTTGACCATTACATTGTATGGACTTTAAAAGAGATTTTTACCCCTGAGTTTGTTTCGGCATTTCTTCCAGCCAGCCAGAAAACACCAGCCTCGTTTAGTTTTAAAAAAAAATACATTTGAAAGTGTTTTTATAAACCTATTTGCAAAATAAATATCATTTATTATTTACAGCATCGCGACTGTATCGATGCGAACGCGCTACAGCATCGCAACTGTATCGATGCGAACGCGCTACAGCATCGCAACTGTATCGATGCGAACGCGCTACAGCATCGCAACTGTATCGATGCGAACGCGCTACAGCATCGCTACAAAAAGTCGCCGTGGGCGAGGAGCCTAAAGTTATAAATTATACCTATTGGTCATACACACCGTAGAAGTCCTCGTCCATTACATGTATCCTTGATATTAAACTAAGTAGTTCACGACTGATGAATGTGTCGATTCAATGAATAAATAAATAAATGACGTACCTACCTACCTATCATTAGGAATCCTAAACTAGCGTATGAGTCACACAAAACAGTTTACCATGCGGGACGGAACATTGTTGCCTTTATGAGGTTATGGACAATCGCCTATTATATAATTATTACTTTATTTATTTATTTTTTTGTCCTTGTCTCTCTCAGGATTCTCCCTTCCTGTATGTTTGGAAGTTTGGAAGGCGTAAGAGGGGCCGAAGCCAACTCGCAGGCCCCTTTGACACTTTTCATGAAACGTGGTTTTTTTTTTTAATGTGGGAAATCATCCTCGCCAGCCTCCTTCGCTAGCATTACTGCTTCGCAGAAGGAGGCGACCGCCTGCCATTCCTCCTCGCTGCGGACCATAGCCTGAACCAGGGCATGAAACGTGGTACCAACCGACGATTAATTTAGAACTACATTAGACCGACGCACACGTGTAACACTGATTTGTACGTAGAACAACGTCGCGTGGCGTGGATCAAGTGTAGCTCTACAAGTCTAGTTTCTATATAAAATGTATGGAGACCAACGCGCCCAGATTGGCGTGTGTGGCACACGTGTGTAGCGTGCACAGTGTAGTTCTACCTTTATTCCTACACGCGTTATGCACCGAAGGACCACCCCTAGTTGGCACAAGATACAAGATTATTTATTTTGCTAAAACATGAGTATACATAATGCAAGATGTTACATAAAGTTCAGTTGAATCGCTGTCATGTTTTGCCATAATGGCGTACAAAAAATAATTGACTGAGAATAAATGTCAGAAAATTATATACTCATGCATACATTACTTAAAAACTATAATATAATTAACGGGAAATTTCTGAACTATTTAATATCAGACATTATTTGTTTCATACGTCATAGTCAATAATTCATTTTTTTTTATACAAGTCAAGGTTTACATAAGTCAATAACTAAATAATTAAGTAACTGTTCTAAGTAACTATTGGAGCAAATGGAAAACTTTTTGGTTATGCTTTAAGTGGACTACTACTAACTATGTAAGGACTATGGCCCCTGCCTGAACAATGTTAGGAATATATATCGATATTATTACTATATTGCTTTGCTTCATAGCATATAGCATAGTCGGCCTTATAATGTTCCCACCGTTGGGACTTAGGCCTCCTCACGGAGAGGGTATGGGCCATAATCCACCATGCGGGCCCAGTGCGGGTTGGTGGATGTCACACGTCTTCGAATTTTTGGTTCTAGGACATGCCGGTTTCCTCACGATGTTTTCCTTCACCGTTTTGAGAGCAGTGGTGATGAAATAAATTACACAAAGTAATGCGCCTGACTGGGTTTGAAACCGCAACCTACAACTCGGAAGTCGGGGCCGTTACCACTCGGCCACCACTGCTCTCACTCGCTCTGCTTTGCTTCATATGTATCAAACCAGTACAAGGCTATTCCTGAACTGGTTTGATGCTAATTATCACCATCTTCCTGCCGTTGTCCCGTGTTGGTGTTACTTGGGAACGGAACAATACGTGTTCATGCTCCATTCTTCCTTCTTAGCCACCACAATCTTTAGATCCATTTTCTTTCATGTCATTCCTCGCACAATCCATCCAGCATTGGTTTGACTATGACGGTAATATTAGAGGTAAATTACTAAGCATGGACAGTATACCGCGCGATCAATTTATATGTTTATGTTATAACTAGCTTCTGCCCGCGGCTTCACTCGCGTAAATGTAGGTTTCTCCATACAAACTTTGGACCCCCCCTTCATCCCCTTAGGAAGTGAATTTTGGAAAATCCTTTCTTAGTGCTCGCCTACGTCACAAAAGGAAATCTGGTGCAAAATTTCACGCTCCTAATCACAGTAGTTTCAGCTGTGCGTTGATATGTCAGTCACTCAGTTTCTCCTTTTATATATGTATATAGATAATTATTTTTGTCACACCCACAAAGTAACCAGCAAAATCATAAATGCATTAAATACTTTGCGTAAATGTCTTTAATCTCTATGTTATTTGATGTTAATTTTAGGTTATCATCAGCGCTTCTTCTGACCAGCTCAGACAACTATACGCCAACACAAAACGCCGACAAATACCACTCCCGCTATACACCACCCCTTTCGCTTCATTCAGTTAACTATTTTGAATCAAAAGCCCTTTTAAAATGGAATAATGAACATGGATTTAGAATTAATTATATTAGAAATTCAATCCCGTCAAGCAAGGGTTAAAAAAGCGACCACCGATAGCAAACGTCTTCCACCACCCACAAGAGGCTATCGCGCGCGACAGCTAGCTTTGCAGCTGTTTCTAACAGCTTCCAGCGACATTTGTGGCTTTGTCGCGTTGCCGGTGTGCGACCTGAGGCCCATGAGCTATTAACGCGATCCATTTGACGACCTTAACTGAACTGTTAAAGGGATGAAGCTCTATAGGGACTCTATAGAGTATGTAGCTCCATCCTTCATTTTCGCTCGCACGACTGACATTTAAACACATCATGGTAAGGCCCCAGGCTAAGTACTAGATGTCAGTTCCTGAATTTCGGCGGGTCTTCACTGCCATGTAATTTTAGCGTACAAAGTACCACCTATTCTACAAGTAATCGTAAAACTAGCTTACCGCCACACATTTTGTGGTAGTATGTTCGTCGGTGTGCGGTCACAATGGCTGCCAAAACTACAAAAACCAGGTACCGTTGAAAACCCTGTTGTGCATGTCTTGTTTTGTTTTCACCTTTTCACCGAGGTTTATGAGTTTTCCTGAGCAAAGTGGTAAGGAAATAGGGCTGATATTGGGTTATGTGAATTGAAACATGTTTTGATTTAATTTTTAAACGATTTTTGGAACGCCTTTGAGTGCGTGTTAGAATTAATATGAATTTTATCTTTTCGCGCTGTACCAGAACATGACTTGGTTAATAGGTAGGTTTTCTAACAATCTTGCAGTATTAGACTGTACATTTTTCGTAGGTTTTTTTTGCTATACGGGAGAGAAACGTATCTGCAGTTCGCTTTTATATAAAAGAACTTTCATACCTAAAAGTTTTAAATTTTTATTTAAAAAAAAAAACTAACTGCCATATAGAGCCACGTAAAAAATGTACCTACCGGCTAAATAAATACCCGTATACATTACCCATTTGTTCACGTTCACCACCAAATTTTCCGTGACTATAATTTTAACGTGAGAATGTTAATATTTGGCCTCATTATTAGTACAGTAAAAAGGTTTTATAGCAACGGTTGTTATAGAAAAGCGGAGTTTTGACTCGCTAGCGAACAAAACTGTGTCAATAAAATTAAAAGTTTGTTCCGAGAAAAAAAAGTTTTCATTAAAAAGCAGTTCCTTCAGTAAATGTAATAAAATCTTAAGAATTTCTTGTCGGAGTCTACTAATCCTTTACTAGCTAGCATTATTTAATTTAAAAGAACGACTAATGAAACCAATTGTAATATAAATTCTCCAGGTCGACGTTAATCAGGGCTTAGGATGAAAATAATGAATGCATAAATTTATTAGAAGCCGGCTATAACTTTGCCACGGTCTGTATTTAAAAAAAAAACATTAAATAGACTCTTCTGCCCGAAAAGAGAAGAAGTAAAGATCAATGCTAATGAATCTTAAAACAAATCCTTACCTTTCCTCATATTTGTGTCCTTGTCAAACCTGAAACAAAATAATTAATATTAATATCACAAAAACAATTCACAAACAAACAAGGAATTGAATAAATTATTTACTCTCGGCTGCCATTTTGGCGAGTCCTGCCAAAGTTTTGTAAGTTTTCAAGCCAAGACCCCAAGTTCGCTCGTAAATATATGAACTGGGAAAAATAGATGGAAACTAGCTTCGTATCTTAGCGAATATTTTCATTAACATATGAGGCATAACTGCCGAGAATGTGTCTCCTGATTGAATAAAATAAACTTTTTGGTAAACGAAACACCGGTTCGCGGTCGCCACTCCAGAACCTTTCGGCCCCAACAGCCGTCTGTTAAGCGAGCAATGTGCCCTGCCCATTGCCACTTAAGTTTGTCGATTTTTCGTGCTATGTCGGCAACCTTGGTTCTCGTGCGGATTAGTGTGATTATCCCGACAATAATGTTCTCTAGATATATCGGTATGAAAAAGTGTAACTTATTTTGAAAGATTTATGTAGATACCTAAGTACCTAAGCTAATGTAGTTGAATGGCATGCCACATACTTAGTAAATCTATTTGCTTGTACACGTATACGTAACCTAACATCTAACATTTCGTATGAAATAAAAACAGAAAATTAGCCTAAATAAAAAAATAAATCTCTTTTATCTCATGTAAATGCGGAATAAATAAGAGCACCATACATTATTTATGAATTAAATTTTGCCCCAATTTTCTTTTAACGCATGCATAAGAGCATAAAGCGAGAGCTGCGCTTTAAATTGAGATGCAAATCCAGCGTGTAGTGGCGTAGACGATATTGAAAGCGCTGAAGTGAGTGGGCGAGAGGGAAATTCAGCGCTTTGTGCCTGAAGTTTACGTTACGAGAACTTCAGTGCGACACTTCCCTTATAGAATTTCAGTTTTGGTTTATCTGGGTTAAGTTTGTGAAGGTATTTAGTTAGTATATTAAGCTTAAAACATTCCTTTGAGCTAGCGAAATAGTTGGTAGCTTTGGACACTGTGAAATGAGACGGACTCTCGAATAATTTGCTTATTACTTACATATTTTATGGTTTATATAAATACTCTTGGTTCTCTATCTCTATATGAATATTAATTAGGTACATAGTTAGTCTCGCTAAGAATCAAAAACAACTTGACGGTTTTGATTTATTTTTGTCTATATAAATAATACAAAGGTGTTTTAGGAAAATTATATTATGTTTCCAATATCAAATAGTGACAAAAAATACAAATACAAGAAAAATGTGGGTAGCACTATAACCTTTATATAATATGTAGGTACTAGCTTTACGAGTACATAAAATATAGCATATGTCACTCAGGATTAAAGTTGCTTTCTATCGGTAATTTAACTTTGACAAAACAAAAAAAATCAAACTACGTCTTTACAATATTAATAATTATAGATAATTCTTCGGTAAGCGTGTTTGTTACCTAACTCTTCCTAAACGGCTGGACTAATTTGGATGGTTTGAAAATACAATTGAACCTGGTAGGTGGCACTCTAATTGGATTCTCAATTTTTTTTTCTGACTAAGAATCTTCGGGCAGAACAACGTCTGTCGAGACCGGTAGAAATATATAGATATACTAGCTTCCGCCCGCGGCTTCGCCCGCGTAAAAATAGTTTTCTCCACACAAACTTTGGACCCCCGTTTCATCCCTTTAGGGGGTGAATTTTGTAAAATCCTCTCTTAGTGCTCGCCTACGTCATAAAAGGAAGCCTTGTGCAAAATTTCACGCTTCTAGGCCCTATAGTTTCGGCTGTGCGTTGATATGTCAGTCAGTCAGTTTCTCCTTTTATATATATAGATAAAATGACTTGCTTCTTTATTAGAAATAATACTATTTTTAGTGTATGACTATAAAGAATCTATTACAAACTAGACATTCTGTTGAAGATATTGTTTACTAAACTATCTAATCTCAATGTATTCAATTTTGTTCAAGTCGTATATGATGGATGGATACCCATACTAAAGCCAGTAAAAAAAAAACTAATCCTTGATTATTTAGTATCGTAACAAATGTAGTCAATTCAGTTTCCAATTAAGACGAATTTTTAAGCGATCCTTAGACTGGCCATTATTTTGATTTGATAAAAATTTGTCAATTATTTCGTTGGTGTATATATCATGGTAACATATTGTGTAGACACTTAATAATTTCATCAACAATTTCCTCGCCGTTGTTATTTAATCTGAAAGTGTAATTGACGAAAATATCGATAGAAAGTAATTTGAGTTTCCCAAAATCTGAAATTGTTTGAGTGCTACGAACAAAAACTAAGTGATTTACTGGGAATTGAAATGATATAATTATAATGATATGAAATACGTTCAAAGTGGTTCTAGGAAAACTAATGGTTGATGGTATTAAAATGTAGATTAATTTTCATACCATCAAATACTTGACTTCCTAGAACCACTTTGAGCGTATCTTGGTACTTCCGCCATAATTTTGTTCTTTTTTTTCGACAGTCGATACGTGCTCTCGTGTCCCTCCGTTTGTCTAATGTATTGACAAATGATGTTGAAACGTCGAATATCAGTCGATGGATGTTGGTTGGAAACACTGTTTTTGAACAGTTTATGAACAGTTTTTAAACAAAGGTGGTGAAACATTGCATATGAAACATGTTGGCGTGAATGAATCTAGTAAACATGGTAGTAGTGTGGTTTAACTACTAGGTTACGATGCTCATAGTGCTTTATCAACAGCATACCAGAATACCAGAATACCAGCGCTGCATTATTTATCGTTTTTTCATTTATTTAATCGCATTTTGTTAATAAATAACGCAGCATATGCTGAGTTAGGCGCCTTTTTGGCCTCGCACTAATTATAACTTTTTTCTATGTGTATTTTTATAAGTTTAGACATTAGTATGAGGCACGAATAAACGTTTTTCTTTCTTTCACAATCATACTTCTACGAAATAGTAACTATCCTTTTAGATACATTTATTTCGACGACGAGTCTATTTTTACAAAAACGCCCAAAAAATATTCATGCTACGAATTTTCACATATACGAGCTAATTGTAGTTATAACAGGAAAAGTTAAAGTATTGTGTCAATTTGACTAACAATTGATTTTCCTGATAATTAAGTCATATGAAGAATTAAAAATTACCCCTGAGGAATCAACTTTGAATTTGGCGCTAGAGGCGTTTGTCTAGAGTGAGATTTCTGAAATTCATTAAACCCCAAGCGAATGCCGGCGTTCGCTCGCCCATTGGCTTTCTATTGTGACTCTAATTACGGTACTCAAAATTTTCAAATTTAACTGTTTGTGTGAGGCCTTTTGACGAGAGTTTATGTTTTAATTTTTGTAAATATTTTTCCTTCTGATTAATTATCTATGGCAGATTAAGATACAATTCTACAGACTGCTTTAAGAGTTTTTTCGTCGGTAACATGTTTTTTTTTTGCGAATTTCTGAAACAATATAGGTAGCTACTTTCGCTTTTACGACAATAGGAACCATTTTCATTCAAACTTTTCTTCAGGGCGCGTAACAAGAACTTTAAAAAGCCTTCAAGTTTTACTGATGGACCTTATTCTCTGGTGGTGCCAATTAGTGAGCGTTAAAACTGTAAAGCTTATTTCTAAACCGGTTACAATTCCTACGTATCATTTCACCATACGACACGATAATGCTGACTATACAATATTATCTAGATGATAGGTAGGTACTATGCAGATTGCTTATTTACCATACAGAATCACTTTGAGGTGTTTTTGCAGCGTGCAGTTGAGTGGTCCGTCCAGTGTCCACTGGGCACTTCACATACCGCCTCGTCGAATGCAGGTTGTATGAAAATGTAGGGGTATTCTATAGTGGATGATTTTCCGCCCTTTAGCGTTTGAAAGTGAACTGCTGTGTAAAGCAATCACGTGGTTTTTAAACCAAAAAATAATAACGCTTGTTTACATTGCAGGTTAGGTGTTGAACAAACTAACCCCCCTAGCCCGTTTCGTGTTGAATTCCGTTCTCCAATCGGTAAAGCCTCGGTGTCAGCAATTGTAGAAAACGATAAGTTGACATGTTGATGCGCTTGAGTCGGCCGCTCGTTCTACAATTTCGTTCTACAACAACAAAGGATGCAGCGTTGGACATTGTAGAAACGATAACAATTCATTCTATCATTTTGTTTTCGACCAGCGTTAACGATTGCAGATTATTAACTTGGATAGGGGTGTAGGTCTCTTGACAAATTCTGTGGACATAGTGACACTCTATTAGCAACGACGAAGTCCAAAAGGAAATTGCACACAAAATGTCTAAGCCAGAAGGGTTTTCTGCTTTAAGTCCTCAATAATTCGATTAGCGGATTCGTTTTCCACGCAAAACCAATATTTGTATGGCCTGCAGATACGAGTAGTTATTCCGAGTCGAAGTGTCTTGTGAATGTGAGATAATATATTTTTAAACGCACAACTTTATCTTTCTATAGATATTCGCCAACTGTCAAACCTCCTTATTAGATAGGTTTGTCAGAATACAGTACACTTGACCAAAGCACGTACTTTTCAACCCCCAATCCCGATAGACTCGCCATATCAAACGTTCCAGGAGCAATTAGGTTACCTACGTCCAACAAGCGGCCACCCCACTCATACTGAGCGCTAGCCACCCCACCGAGTTACGTTCTAATTGCATACCCCAAATTCAAAGCCGGCCTAAATAGCTTTATTAAAACGTAATAATATTCAATATTAATCTTATAACGACTTTATTAATATTCTACAGGCGGCTGATAATATAATTACGTGGGAGGTTTGACTCGAGCCGGTCAATAGACCAGAAGCAATTTAGGTTGGTGACGTGTTTTAAGGTAGATGAAGACTGGTGCTACACTTCAAAGCGGCAACGATGCGTTATCATATTATTGTACTGAAATTGCTCTACATATTTATTTAGGATCTCCAACTAAGGATGTTCACAATATCTTTATCTTATAATTAGTGGTTCCGGCATCTTGTTGGTGTACTCCTTCAATTAAAAGAGACCACAGTATGCATAAAAATAATTTAAGCTAACAAAAATAAAATTACAAATAGATTAAAAACATGATATAAATTAATAAAGATAATAATAACACTGAAACTTGGAGATTGATTAAATAATAATAATAAATATCGAGTAACAAAGCAGCTGAGCGTAGCGTTGGAAAACCTCCTACAAGGTGGACCGATGACCTGGTAAGGGTTGCGGGAATCCGAAGGATGCGAGACGCACAGTACCGTTCATTGTGGCGACACTTGGGGGAGGCCTATGTCCAAGAGTGGACGTCTTTCGGCTGAAACGATGATGGTGATGAAGCAGCTAAGGAGTGGAATATCCTGCTGGAGTCAGTTTTTCTTGACAGCTACAACCTATAAGGTCTCGGATCGGTATAAGTCAACAAATTAGAAATCAGAAACGTTTATTTCAAATGCTATTTACAGGCACTTTTAAATTGTCAAAATTTCATTGAATCAATTTCGTTGATATTTAATGTGTGTACTTATTTTCCTATTACTGTTACACACGGTGTCTACATCTCTATATTTTTTCCAATTCTCCTTACGCAGGTATGCTGGAAGAGATTTTTTATCAAGTAGGTATCATCTTTGTACCTATTTTTCATGTGCCGAAATTCAGTTTCGGTTTCGGTCGTAAAAATCAGTTTTGGTATGACACTATCAATGCTCGCAGAGCAGATGGTCAATAAGGCCAAAAAGTTCAGAAGACGCAGCGTTGCATCACAAGGTGGACCGATGACCTGGCGATAGTTGCGGGAATCCGATGGATGCGAGACGCATAGGATCTTTCTTTGTGACGACAATTGGGGAAGGCCTATGTCCAACAGTGGACGACTTTTGGCTGAAATAATGACAATGATGACGAACACTTGAAAGAAAAAGGTTCAGGTAAATTGATGTTCTAGTGTGTAATTCGTTTCCACAAAAAATAGTCTTGCCATGCCGTATTAATATTATTAATGTGATTCTGAGTCGCAATGGTGGAACGAAATAGCATAAATCTTACCAGACGTCTAGACTAGTCTAGACCATGATAATCTACATCAGGACATAGGATTTTTTTATATAATGCTTGCTTGCGATATAATGTTTCCACGCGGGTAAAGATAGGTGCAGAAGTTTAGTTTAAAACTGATCATATATTCTGAAAGGATTAAATAAAGCTTTTAAGGCATAATAATATTATTGGTGTAAAATTAAAACAACTGCTTTGAAAACAATACGAGAAAAGCAATCTTAATGGGCTTTAATATGGCTGTTTGAGTCACGGGAACAAAAGTGAGCGGATAGCGACTTAGTTTCCAAAAATGATAATGTTTGTATCAGAAAGGAATACATAAATGTAATGAATGAAACTGGTTTGAAAACTATGGAACATGGAGGGAGTAATAACTGGAACTGATTATATTAACATACCTATTACCTAGTGTAAAGAAACTAAATAGAAAAGAAGAGAAAGAAAAATAAACTAAGAGTAATAAGTAATATATAATAATAGCTGTCCCAGCATCTTGGTTACTGTTCCGCACCCGAGCGAGAGTTGTACTTTATAACCAAAACGAATACCTATTAGAATAGTTAATAATAGTTGAATAGTTTTTTAAGGAAGGCTATATATAGCCTTCCTTAAAAAACAGGTTTCATCAATATCAATTCGAACTAGTAGTTCCTAAGATAAGCTCTTTCAACCAAACAAAGAAACAAACTTTTTTTTGCTTTATAATACCTATTATAGATTTATCTAATTTAATCCATTATATAAATATAGGGTGACCGGTACAAACAATTTTTAGAATGGGAGCAAAGCGGCCGAAATCGCGAAAAAAATATCGGCAAACATAAATGCACTGAACAGCTGATTTTTTTTTCGCGATTTAAGGTTTGTTTCCATAGTAAAAGTTGTTGGTTATCATGAGCACAATCACGTGTTTATGTATCGTACACTAATTACCAGTCACCCTATATATTTTTGGCCGTGGAACTGTCATCTTTCCTTATTTACAAATAAACATCTACAAAATGTTACAATACCTACAGAAAGCCACAATTTGCTAGTGCACTAGAGTGCACAACAAACTTTATTTGCAAATTATTTATCATCGGACTACAGCTACGGCAGTTTTCAAGTTTTGTCGCAGCTGACCGTCGATTCGTAACTATGTCATAATATAATTTCCACCTTCAGAGCAAAATATAGCTTGGCATGGCTCAAGGTAGGTTCTGAAATTTTAATGTTCGTCCCCCTACCAAGCCATGTCTACCTGGCAACGGACCAAATTCGTTAAAAGTTTCAAGTCTGAAGTGAAAACATATGGCTGTGGGAAACTTCCGTTTACCATGAAAGCTCGTAACTTGTACCAAACGCTATTTTAATTCCCAGCAATAGTGCGGCGCTGTTGGTCGGCCTTTCTGTTGGTTGAACCCGAGAAATTTTAATATTTCCGACTACCCGCTTTTCAGATTAGGCTCTGTTAGTGGTAGCGGTTAGTCTGACACTTTAGTCGTTGTTTTACACTTGTAGGCAAATTAAGGCGAAGCTTTTACGAGAGAAGTTTTACTTATTTTTTAAATTGCAAATTATTTTGCAATTAAATAAATTCTGAACACGTTTCGTGATTAATGTAATGAAGTATTTGTACATTTTATTTTAATCACAAAGCGTCTTGTTCTAAAATCTGGATTTCAATTTAACAAATGAAAGAAATACTCGAAAGTAATTACTGAAATGTTACTGTCATAACTTGAAACATTTTCTTATTAACAAAGCTTTCAGACCAAGCTAACTTAAGCGTCCAACCCGAAATAAATCTCATTTCTTACTTGATTATGACGTTATTACACATCTTTCTCTAGATATTTTGGAAACACAGATATGATTTAAAAAAAATCCTGTAAAACAAATCCAGTAACGCATTTTGACCCTTTATAATGTATGTACTCACTTATAAATTAAAAACATAAACAAATATATATCTTTAGAAACCTTGCACATTTAATAGAGATACTGAATGACGGAATTTTTTACTAAAACTTATAAGGTTTAAAAAAAACACGTTTTTCCTGAAACATCTTTTGTCAAAACATTTTTCAACGTTTAACAAATATTAGAGTTAATTACGGAATTACCGATTGCCAACAGAGCGTAATCACTCTTTTTTCACGTTGGCTTTATATCAAAGAATGCGTTGGATTATGTCGGATGAAACAACAAGTTTTTAAACCATGCTCAGGTTGACGATAGACGAGTGGGGCAGGGCCCTCTTAAGTTTGAAACCTTTCAGACAAGCCAACTTAAAGACAAAATCGACTTGAATAGTTTGGCTGCTGACGAAAGAGCAGCCAAACTATTCAAGTCGATTTTGTCTCACGGGTGTACCAACATTAGAATAGATAGATGGCTGTAAATACGAATCGATCGAACCCACGAATATGGGAACAAGGTCACAACAAAGAGCCCGAACACGACTACCTTTGCTCTTATAAATTGAGCGTTTACTTTGTAAAGTTGAATCTATGATATAAAGAGGGTTAAGGTCTTGCCATGACATCAAGCAATGTTGAAGATAAGTATTAGGCACCGATTTATTTATTTACAGTTAGCTGCCATCCGCGGAGTCGCCCACCTTCAAGAGGCGATCTTCCCCTGGGACGAAGGCAAGGAAGGAACAGGAGTCGGTTTTTAGTCAGTAAAAGTCTGACACGAAAGAGCGCGGGATGTCATTGTATGGTTTTCCTACCCAAAAAAAAATCTTCAAGAAGCGATTTCCATATAAAATATTTTTTCGAATTTTATAGAAATAAATCTGAAAGCTGTAAATTTGTAGTTACGTCATAAAAAAATCTTTTTTGCGGTTCGTAAAAATCGGGAATTGAACTATTTACATAGGTAAGTTTGTACGGAACCCTCAGTGCGCGAGTCCGACTCACACTTGCCCAGTTTTATTAATTGATATTATCTAGTGCTTGACTGCGATGCCATCTGATGCTAAACAGTGATGCAATCGTTGATAGTGAAGGGCACTGGTTTATTAAGAGCCTATTCACTCTAGCCTTGAAGACACCTAAATCATAACCGGACGGGAAGACCGCAGCAGGCAAGTAGTTCCTGGGAAGGAGATCTCCTTATCTCGAATACATTATAGTCAGAAGTACTTAAAAAACAAATGAAAAGGCAACTGAAGGACATAGGCGGGTTTTAGTCAGTAAAAGTCTGAGACACGGCCTCTTGATCCGTCCTAGCGCGAGAAGTCATTTGATGATTTCCCACCTAAAAAACCGGCCAAGTGCGAGTCGGACTCACGTACAAACTTACATATGGAAACAGTTCAATTCCCGAATTGAGTTACGAAGATTTTTCCGAATCGGAAAAAAGTTTTTTTTGTGACGTAACTACAAATTTACAGTTTTCAGATTTTTTCCTATACCTGTGCTATGAGACCTTGCTTCATGCCAAATTTCAGGATTCTAGGTCAACGGGAAGTACCCTATGAATTTTGATTTCCTTAATTGTGTATACGTTTTTTGCGACATAAACGACCGTATCTTTTTTTTCATTAACTCAGAAGTTTGATTTTTTCTCAGCTTCAAGGGACCGCAGACCTGAGTATATGGTTTAATTTCAACTCGATACCTACTCCCGTTCCTGAGATAAAGGATCTTGACAGACAGACACGGACGGACAACAAAGTGATCCTACAAGGGTTCTGCTTTTTTTTCTTTTGAGTTACGGAACCCTAAAAAGAAAGGAAACAATAAAAACCCACACAATAAATCATTAAATTATTATCAACCTTAACTTGTGACAAATAACGTTTGATTCCCATCAAAACGTTCAAGGGTTGGCGTGACCATCTGTTATGATATTATATTGCGAGGGACAAACACGGATGTGGTTACATCGCCGTCGGTCGATCTTGTGTCAAGACTGTATTTAGTCGCGTTTGTCGGGACATTGGCTTTATTGTATGTAACAGGTTATTTTTGTTCGAGTTTATCCTATAAAAGGAGTTTGGTAACAGATTTATTCCGGATTTGAAGACCCTAACCTGTGAGGCACAATCTCTTTGTATTTTTGTAAAGTTCCAGAAACAGATTCTATTCACGTTTTAGGCCGTTTTATATATGATTATTTAGCCGTAAATGTGGGTCTCTAAACTGTTTTTTTTTATGTAGGAAACCATGAATTGATTTTTCCTACCCTAGGGTGGAGCGAGAGAGGGTGTGTCAGACTTTAACTGACTAAAAACCACCAGTGTTCTTCAGTTACTCTTTCCGTTCCAGGACCACGGTAACTTGCAAAAATTCGCGCGGGAATCGGCACAAGCGGGCATCGGCCCTACTGGGTCCATACAGTTTTGCTGACATTTCTCAGCTCGATACTTATTGGACGTCGAGATAGATAGATAGATAGATAGATAGATAGATACAACCTTAGGATGGATTTGACAGAGAAGGAGGAAAAAGATACGCAGCGAGCGACCTACTATGGCGAGCGACCTACTATGGCGAGCTACCTATTAATAATAATTATCTTTATCTATATATATAAAAGGGGAAACTGACTGACTGACATATCAACGCACAGCCGAAACTACTGGGATTAGGAGCGTGAAATTTTGCACAAGGTTTCCTTTTATGACGTAGGCGAGCACTAAGAAAGGATTTTACAAAATTCACTCCCTAAGGGGATAAAGTGGGGGTCGAAAGTTTGTATGGAGAAACCTACGTTTACGCGAGTGAAGCCGCGGGCAGAAGCTAGTTTACCATAAACATACAGAGTTTGAGGTTACAAAAATACTTTACAGTTTACGTTGGGAAATCTGTAAAATAAATAATCACGTAAGAGCGTATTATTAGTATCATACTATTGTTCGTCATGTATTCTTTAACGTAACAAATAGCTACCAATTTACATACAAAACCATCATCATCTCCTGGCCTTTCAAATTTATTTGACGATCTTTATTCATGTCTTTTTCTTTTTGATAAAATAATTAAATTAAGAATTTTTAATTAGTCGTCACCATTTTTTTTTTTTTAAATTGATATAAACTAGTGATGCAATCATTGATGTAAATGTCATCTAGGTACTTTTTAACCACGTCATATTTCACACATGCCATTCTTACTTGCTTGCATAGCACAGTTATACAATATTCTTCTGACCAGCAGCTAAATTCAGATCGTGTAGCATAAATATAATTCCCATGAGAATTGCACTACAGCGGCCAAAAGCAAAAGGCTTTTGCTCCATTATGGAAACTCATATTGTTGCTAGAACAGCACCGTTCCGCTTTTTAAAGCGAATTCTGGCAATTTTCCGAAAAAGCGTAGATATTCCATATCGATGTCATAAAATGCGAGCTTGTAAACACTGCGTGTGCCAGGAAATACATCGCGAGACCGAACTGACCGCGGATATTGTGCGGTTGGAACTGTGGCAGGGTTCATGTGTTACTGTGAAAGCTCGAACTATGGGAAATCGTAGGATTTGCCAAGTTTAACTGCAACAAGGCTGAACCGTTCTGTGATAATAGATAATTTCGAATTTTTATTAGCACTTTCTGCATATGTTTTAATTCGGAGAAAAATACGATATTTCGAATAGTCATGTCTACCATAAGTACTTACCTCCGATTTCTGATTCAAGCATTTAAAGTTTAGTATTTCTTAAACCCTACTTTAATCTAGAAACCTGTCAAAATTTGGTACTTAAAAACGTCCTTTTCGAGGTACATTTCCAACAACCGCTCTTACGTGATTATGATTTTATATTTAGATAGATATTTTGGATACACAGCTATCTTGTGGATATTATCTAGGCTTCTATAGAAATCAAAACATAAATTTGTGTAAAACTAGTCTAGTAAAGACCTCTAAAAATCGGTTATTTGACGTGAACTTTGGCCCTCCATAATGCACTCATCATAGACATCCGTGGAACTCGTACATTAAAAATATTAAAAAGTACATTAATAGAAGCCTTGCACATCTAATCGAGATTCTGAATGACGACAATTTTACTGAAAAACTTTTAAGGGTTTAAAAAAATACAGTTTGGAAAAAGTTTTGTGAAATATTCGAGTAAATCACGGAATTACCGAATGCCAACACAGGTTTAAGGCGATATCTCTCTTTTTTTGCATTCCCTCTTCATCAAACATCGCGTTGGATTGAGTTAGATGAAGCAACAAGCTTTTAAACCACGCTCGATGTTGACGATAGGCAAGCGGAAAAGGACGCTCTTAAGTAGGGATTGACTAGTTCTTAACTAAAGATACATAATTCAGAAACCGGCCCCAAGAGCTAAGCTTAATTAAAGTACATAGGTAAGTGTTACGTTTCATGAGTGTGCAAAATATCCAGACACCTATACTTTTGAAAATCTGAAACGCCACTGACTCGACTCCTCGATTGGCGTGACTTCCAAATGAGCTTAACTCATTTAAAAACTCGTTAAATATGCTAGGTGCAATTACCAATGGCTCGAAAAGAAGAAACTAGCAATCTTAGCACCTCACGTAGTTCGTGTTTTTACAGCAACACATACCAAGAATGCTCCTTGTGTAAAGGACCAATGTTATACATGACTAGCTTCTGCCAGTGGCTTCGCCCGCGGATAAGGTTTCCCTATACAAACTTTGGACCCCCGTTTCATCCCCTTTGGGGGTGAATTTTGGAAAATCCTCTCTTAGTGCTTGCCTACGTCATAAAAGGATACCTCGTATCAAATTTCACGCGCCTAGCCCCAGTAGTTTCAGCTGGGCGTTGATATGTCAGTCAGTCAGTTTCTCCTTTTATATATATAGATATGTATCGCCACACCATTGCTCGTGCGGCCTCGGCTGTATATTGCCTGTTAGTGGTTTGGTTCGACGGAAATTACGTGGAAGTGCATAATTTTCACTTTTGTGTGTGTATTGTCGTTGCTACGAGGGATGGTTGCGTTGGTTTGCGGTCGTCGCCCTGATTGTCCAGCTTGGTGACTCATGTGGGGGAGATCTTTATAAACTTTTTGGATGTATTAAGGATAGAAATGAATTAATGTAAAGCAGGTTAAGAGCAAAGCCTGGACAGATTGAAATTCTATTAGCGATAATTGTTGATTAAATTTCAAATGTGATTCTAAACATTTGATGCTTATATAGGGCTCTATGTACTGACTGATGGAATTTCAGTGTGTGCATATGATTTAGGTTAATATCACAATCACAAGCAAGATTTTTTCTTTGTTTTATAAAGGATAGGTAATCATGAAATAATCCCTGCAACTTTGGGCAGAGCGAGAGAGTGTCAGACTTTTACTGAAATAAACTCCGCCTGTGTTCCTTCAGTTACCCTTTTCGTTCCACTATCACCAACTATTTGGAATAGTTTCGCAGCCCAGGGTAGGCATCGGCCCTAGTGGACTCCGTCCGTTTTGCTGTACAAGGAAAACGACGAAGCTCCTTTTTTCTTTCCTTTCGAAATCTTACCCTCGGTTTCTGATTTAAGCATTCGAAGTTTAGAGTTACTCAAACTCTACTTTGGCCTGAAAACCTGTCAAAATTGGGCAGTTAACAATGGTTTGAGACATTCTTAAGTCAAAATACTCAATTCAGAAATCCGCCCTTAATTAGGTAGTAGATGAGTTGGTAGGTAGTAATTAAGGCTATATGAACAAAATAACACTTCTATCGTTTACCCGAACGTATGCCATGTATCTAACTACTTCACTGAATATCAACACGACACCGCCGGGATCTCTATCCACCCATTCACAAAACAATCTCATTGTATCATAAATAAAGACTAAGCGGGTATCTCGGACAAAAATATCAATGACGGCTGCGGGTAGTGAGTGAGCACTGGTAGGCGTCTAGACAAGTCCTAATGAAATACCTACAGGCTTTACAATACCTACACTACACATAGCGATCAATACGAGATTACAGGCTCTGTAAATTTATAGGTAGGTACTAGGTTTACGCGTCAGATTGCGTTGTATTTTTTCTTCTTTTTATTTGGTGTTCTGTTTGAAATCAAATATGCCTGTATTTTGTTTGGTTGTATTGTTAATTCGATTTTTAATTTAAACTAGCGAATACGCAGTCTCAGTCCGTGTTATAAAATAAATAAATAAATAAAAAGCCTTTCATTACTTGCACATAAAAAAAAAACAAATTGAATCCTATTCGATGCAAAGTAATTTAAAATTAATCTTAAACCTAATATAATATAAGTGATTATTTTGCAAGAACCCCTCTGCAGGTTTTTTTTTAGGTGGGAAAATCATCTTATGACAAATCCCGCTCTTGGGCGGTGCGGGAGATAGTGTCAGTCTTTTACTGACACTATAATACTGCAGGTGATGGTTACCTCGAAAGAAACCCCCCATCTATCTCAACAGTCTGTGTTACTACGCTAAAAAAAAAAATATATAACGCATTGTTTTAATCTAAAACCATGGATTTTTGACGGATTAGAGCACAAAGCTTGGATGGTTTCAAAGTATATTACGGACATAAAAATATGGCTTTTCATGTGTAGTGTTTATATACTTTTTGTGTTTGACAGTTGACAGTTGCACGCCGTAACTGGGCAGAGGTGCACGTGTTAACCTTAGCTGCTGGTGACGTCACGAGCCAATGTGTTTACCCCCTGAGCTAGTGCGTGTGCTAACACTATGCAACTGGTTTGGGGCACATCAGTTCGATGGTTTCAAAGTCTATAACGGGCATAGGTAGAAACAATGTTCGTGTTTTACGTATAATCTAAATATTCAGAGTCTGACTCACGAGAGATTTTCCGCAACAACAAATTGAACTAATTAGATTTCACAGAGATTAGCATTGCCTTTGATCTAAGTACGTCATACGCACACAAGAATAGCCTGTCCGTAGGTAATAAACTAATAACTTTTGACGCATTGAAAGCATGCGTGCGGCCAAGGTCTCGATCGTGGCCATTCGTGGCCCATGAACCGCTACCATTGGCCATCATTCCTGTCACGCAATGCTATGCTTACTGTATCAACGCTTGTCTAAAGAAATGTCGACTATGGTCTTTTGATTTAGGTCCTTAATTACTTGTTTTTAGACATGTTTGGTTTGTTGAAAGTATGTTTCCTTGTGTATTTTTATTGTTATATTTTGTGTGAGTGGAACACGTAATGTTACGTGGCTATGTACGTAAACCAATCAATAACTCGTTAAAAACTGTTTCTCTGTAATTTCACTTTCCAGAGATTTATCAAAACTATAGTCATATTTATTTATGTATTATAAACTTACTTTATTGTATATTTAATTAAGAGAAACTAAAACTAAAATTATGGGCGGCCTTATCGTTAACGAGATCTCTTCCAGGCAACCTGGAATGGACAGTAATTGCCTAGAAATGGGGTTGCCACTGGTGTGAATAGCAATATTAAATATGATATGCTATAACAGATAGGTACACAGATACATTCATTTGTTGTTTGTATCCTTATAGTTATTTTACTCTTTCACACTGAAATTGTTGAAGGGATTTGGATGTTTGGTGCTTGGCCTGGACCATGCCCTGGAAAAGCGTAAATAGGAGAGGTACCTACATTTTATCCCGGGAGTATGTTCTTTTTGGATAATTTTCTGCTTTCACGCGAGTGAAGCCACTGGCAGAAGTTAGTATTATAAATGGTAATATGGTCATTCTAGTGAAGGCGAATTTACAACCGTTGGAGCTTCACACGGAACACGGAAACAGCAAAATTTTCACAAACCGGCATGATCCGTATACGAAAAAAAAGTCAAGCCACTAAAGTTTATCAAGTTTATTGACATTTATATCAGGTACTCACAGTCAGCATGCAAAACGCGATCGCCCCTGAAAATCGGATTACGAAACACCCCATCAGAACTAAATTGTAATTCACATAGCGCTCATAGATTGGCCAGCGCCAAAAGCTCGACAAAAAGAAAGAAAGAAAGAAAAACTAACCAGTAAAAAAGGCCACACACACACAGAGAACACCTTCAACATAAACAAACAGCTGTCGGATTCCCCCCCTGTGTACTGTCGTCCTGTGTATACAAGCCCTAATAAGGGCCGCGCTAAAAGCACTTATCTGGTTTAAAACCCTTTAAATGAAGCAATAAATGCGAGAGAATCGCTGGGAGGCACACACTCGCACTGTTTATTTACGAGTAAAACATTCGCGTGTTTGTCTTGCTTCAGAGGTGTCGGCAATTGTTTTAGCAATCGGGATTTCAGAGCACAGAATTAATTCATACGCGGAATAAATATGAATGCGAAATTAGCTGAGGATCTTGTGTTGTGTCTTTATTAACTTGCCTGTATGCAAAATAGGCTGAGTTTAAAATCTTAATTCAGTTGTGTTAGTTTAGTTCGGGAGCTTTAGGGTAATCTTCATCGATCTTTGAACTTCGGGGTCAACAACCTCATTGAACTGCATCGCCCCTTTCCACCCTTTTAACCTGCTCGTGATTAGCGACCAGGTATTTTCGATGACTATAAAATTCGGAGCTCGGTATAAAAATACGCGAATGACTGTGGCGCTTGACGACCCTGGTGGAAACGTTTTCGTCATCGCTAAACCTGTCACGTAGGTTCTCAGGAAAAATTTATATTTTTTCAGCCAGAGATCGTGAACAATAGGGAGTATGCGTGCAATTTTTTTATTTGCTGAATTATTTACTTTTTAGTTCTGTTAAACAAATACGAATAAATTTGTTTCATCAACAACAAAGTTATAAAGCTTAAAAGCTCCTAATATGAAAGATAAGCCCTACATGGTTTTTGATGTCAAAGGCAATGTGTTGAGTTTGTTTCGGTGTTTCTTCTCAGGCTAGTCACCTAGGAAACACCGGCTTCATCTAGTTTAAATAGTCAAAAAAATATTGAAGTGTGTTTAAAAAAATGTATTTGCAAAATAAATATCATTTATCATTTATGACACCTGTACGGACTCCTTAGAAAATGGTGTCTTCACGAAAGAGACGAATATATTTCTTTAAAATAGTTATATCTCGTTTGCTTTCTTACCCATTTCGATATTGTTTCCAGTATGTTATCTCTCCAACACCCTTAGTTGACTAGTAGAGAATGCCTAAGGCATTAAGTCCGCCTTTGAACCATTGTATTGCATAAAGTTTTAACAAATAAACAGACTAGTTCATTAATAAATATATTTTATTCATGCATATTTATTATTTTGGCAATTTTAATGAACATCGCGACGCATAGCATTGTTTAATTAGCGACGAAGGCAAGGTAGAGGTGTTTATGTTTGGACCGCAAGGGAGCTAATTGCTAGATAAACACACTAGATTGGATAGCACGGTTTACTGCAGTTTACACACAATATTGTCTTCTATTAGTTCAAGGATTGTGGATCATTTGATCATGTGGAAATTAATTGCTGATTGTTATCATGTAATATTAGGTTCATAGTCAAGATTTACCTCAGGGTAACGTACGTATTTGTGTACGCTTCCCACCTAGGTATTACGGTTAATTGGAATACCGTATTCTAATTAAAATTATATAATACTACGGCACGGAGAAGAAAAACATTCGGGTCTAGAGTTATCGTTGACGCTTTTGCGTATTATGTCTTCGCTGAAAAGATGAGTATTCTGCTTTTAACCTGAGACTATAAATTAAGAGATAGCGATCCTTAGGAATTATGAGATCAAAGAAATCTTAACTTACATAATTAGTGTTACGTAATTACAGTTCTATCAACAAAACAATACGGTATCATTCTCCAAAACACTTTTCTTTTGCTGTGGAAACTTTGTTCAATTCGGTGGTAACTTTTGGCAAATTAATTGGGCCAGCAGCTATTAGCTACAAACAAGAAATCTGCGGAAAAATTCAAGGAAAACCGACAAAATGGCGGCAGCGGGAAGCTACCGAACACTACACCTGTTACCGACTTAATTCTTTTAACCGTACAATGAGTTCTTTTTACTACGTGTTTTCTTTGAGAACTGGCTCCCTTTTCTGCTAATAGAGATTACATACGACATAATACATGCCCCGTTTGTTTATTTTATGGGAATTCCTGAAAGTTTCTGTTTGAAAATTCCAAGCAGATGGCTCCAACGACAAGTCGGGGAATGTTTGGTCAACCTTTGTATTCACTTCATGTATCTTATTGTGGACCACGCTTTGTTACAGGAAGCTTTTATAAAAAATACCGGCTTAGTGCGAGTCGGATTCGTACACGAAAGATTCCGTATTCGTAGCAAAAAATCACATTTTACTACAAATGTGGGATGGGATGGGAGCCCCTCTTAAATATTTATTTTATTCTATTTTTATTTTAGTATTTTTTGTTATAGCGGCAACAGAAATTACTTCATCTGTGAAAATTTCATTTTTCTAACTATCACGGTTCATGAGATACAGCCTGGTGACGGACGGACATACAGACAGACGGACTGACAGCGGAGTCTTAGTAATAAGGTCCTGTTTTACCCTTTGGGTACGGAACCCTAAAAAAAGTATATTTATCAATCATGATCAAAGAATCTATCCACCACGTTAACACAACCACAAAAACTCTGTTAGTACCTACTCTACAAATATAACAGAGAACATTACATATTCCAGTCTTGTTGTTGGCAGTGAGCATCGAAATGAATAGAAATGAGAGCGTCTAGGTAAAGCAGTAGCTACACTGCAACGTATCTCTTTGACGATGCAGCATGCGGAGAATGTTAGTTTTAAAGATTGTGCCATGAATAACATGCAGGCAGTGAACACACCAGAGCATAAGCCTGCAACTGACTCCGCAAGATAAGCAGCTTCTACGGTGTGTATTTCTCTTTAATTTTTCCGCGAATGATGTGGGTTTTAAAACCAACACTGTGTCGGCGGCGGCGGGTGGGTTTAGATTGCGGTAACTAAATTCTACAGGGTGCTCTCGTGCTTGCCATTTCCTGGTGTTGTTTTAAGTTTCATAAAAAGTAGGGAATGGTTAATTTTGTTCCAGCATCAAGCTTCTGTATAGTAAACACTGAGCTTTAAAAATATACTTGATCCAAAATAATCGTGAATTAGTAGAAAAGTTAGAATAATTTTACTGTATGTACATACAGCAAAAAATTCAACTAATACTGTAGAACAAATAATTAGAAGCCACGTCGCCGGTTTTCTGCAACATAAATAATTATAGCTAACAAAGGTACAAAGGTGGACCGACGACCTGCCCCCCTAGCCAAGTTACAATCGTATTGTTCACGCCAAACGCTTCGAGTAGGCCACGCCTCCAATTCCTTTGTTCGGACCACGTGACTGAGCGTTGAGATGACGTCATAACAAAGGAATCGGAGGCGTGGCCTACTCGAAGCGTTCAGCGCGAACGATACGATTGTAACTTGGCTCACCAGCCCCCCGGGCTGGTGAAAGTCGCGGGTGTGCGGTGGATGCGAGACGCACAGGCGTTGTGGCGACGCTTGGGGGAGGCCTATGTCCGACAGTGGACGTCTTTCGGCTGAAATGATGATGAACAAAGGTATATATTATAATGTTCATTTTTATTCTATGTGCTATAAAGTACATCACTTATTTTCCGACTTAAAGATACATGATTTGTTTTGTTTGATATTTTCAGGAATATGAACAAAATCTAGAGCAGATACCAAAACAGCAAAAGAGGACACTGCAGTAATTACCAGAAAATTAATTAGTATTTCTAATTATCACAGAACGCTGGTCAAGGATAAAGTAAATAAGGACTCTTTTATTGTCCGTCAGGATCGAATTAACATTAATTGCTTCCTTGTCCTCAATGTCCTCATGGCCGAGTGGTAACAGTCCGGACTTATGAGTTGTAGGTCACGGGTTCAAACCCAGCCAGGCGCATTACTTTGTGTAATTTATTTCAATACCACTACTCTCAAAATGGTGAAGGAAAACATCGTGAGGATACCAGCATGTCCTAGAACCAAAAATTGGAAGACATGTGACATTCACCAATCCGCACTGGGCCCGTGTGGTGGATTACGACCCATTCCCTCTCCTACAGAGGAGGTCTGAGTCCCAGCAGTGGGAACATTATAAGGCTGATTATATACTTCCGTGTCCTCAACGGACAAAGCCTGTTTTTATTGCCTTTAGCTTTTGAGTTTGAAAAAAGAGAAAGTGTGGTATCTTCTTCCTGAGTCGCTGAAATA
Organism: Mythimna pallens; assembly: GCA_961205895.1. Taxonomy (NCBI): domain Eukaryota; kingdom Metazoa; phylum Arthropoda; class Insecta; order Lepidoptera; family Noctuidae; genus Mythimna; species Mythimna pallens. The sequence continues at coordinate 3,970,151 of OY540825.1, forward strand.
GCGTTAAAATTCAACTCAGGGCTCACGGAATCCTGAACCTGGAGTTGAAAAAAGCAAAAAATGGTACAGACTGTGATGAGATCATAAACTTAAAACTCAACTCAATACCATTACATCAATCTGAAACAAAATATGTTTACTTAACATAAAAGTAAACTCCAAAGTATGATATGAATAATAAATGCACTGCACTAGCTTCTGACGTTTTATAAGTGCCCATGTAGGCCTATGTGAAACAAAAACTTTTGACTTTGAAATAGCCTTTATTCAACTGTCTTACATACTAATAATAATCTATATCTATACTAATATTATATACTATTATAAAGAGGAATTCTCTGTTGTTTCGTTGTAATAAATAAGCTTAAAAACGACTAATATAATTAATCTATATATATAAAAGGAGAAACTGACTGACTGACATATCAACGCACAGTCGAAACTACTGGGAATAGAAGCGTGAAATTTTGCATAAGTTTTCCTTTTATGACGTAGGGAAGCACTAAGAGAGGATTTTGCAAATTTCATCCCCTAAAGGGATAAAACAGGGGTCCAAAGTTTGTATGGAGAAACCTATTTTCAAGCGGGCGAAGCCGCTGGCAGAAGCTAGTATAATATATTCACACAACTATCACACAACGCCGTCTAGTCCCAAGCTAAGCAGAGTTTCAGGTCCACTAACCACTAGACCAGACCAGTCAATATTACTACACCGATTTTGAAAATGATTTTACCAATAGTACCACCATATTATTAGACACCAGTTTTGCGAAGATTGTGTTGCTTCCCAGCAGCATATCCCTCACCTAAGGCTTCCCGCAGAGTGCGATCATGTGCTTTTATTTTCCATGTTATAATTTTCTTTCATCTTCCCATCTAATTTATCTCTGTATCTTTCTTTTACATTGTCTTGTACACCAGTCAATTACTACTTGGCCTATTTATTTTCTATACCTAACTTCTAATCTTGATATGGTCATGAGAGGAAGAGGGATGAAACGCATGTCAGGTACTAAAAAAGTTATAGAGTATACATGATTATGATCGATAGTTAGAGAAGGAGAGGAAGACGAAAGAAAAGCTGGATAGATTGTATGAGGAGTAGGTAATATGAAAGAAAAGGGAGTTAGTGATAGTGAGACGGGTGGTAGGACAGAATGGGAGAACAAAATGTTGTGTTGTTGTCAGTTGAGACTGGCCATCTCTTAGCTGCCAGTTGCTATTTTAATATCTATATTTATTTTTTATTTTTACTTTATTGACATTGTTCTCACATGATAGCGACAAGAAACATGTAACAGAGATATTTGTAATAGCAAAACACGATTGAAAAGAGTGTCCATGGAGTTTCTTGCACATTCTTCTCCATAGAGATCTACGCTTTGGAATGTGCAATTAGCATCATTTTTTCTGACTGACTGACTTCTTAACATTTCAAAAGTGCCTGTAAATGGTTTATTTGAAATAAATGCTTTGATTTGAATTTGAATTTGTGCCGACCCCAAATAACACTGGACAAGGGCAGAAAGATGATAATCTTACTGGTTCCACCAAAACAAAACATACAACACAACCCTAATCAAGCTGATTTTAATTTCAAAACTAGAATAGGTAGAGGACCTAATGTTTAAGAGGGTATAATGATAATTATGCGCTACAGCAAACAGTATATACACAATGGCGGCCAGCTTGTGTGCTCAGGGAAAACATTTTAGCTGCCCGCGGTATGAAGTCGTTACTAAATGACTGCACTGTTCGTATCTGTCCCGAAGATGATAAATGATTTTATTATAAAGGATACCAAATACAGTTCCTTTCTAAACTACATAAGCCCGGCTTTCCAAAAGGGTCTTAACACTTTACACTCACAGAAACTAATATTCTTGATAATTACATTTCCCAGCTATTAGAATCAGGTGTTTTTAGAGTTCCGTACCTCAAAAGGAAAAACGGAACCCTTATAGGATCACTCTGTTGTTCATCTGTCTGTCTGTCAAGACCCTTTATCTCAGTAACGCGTGGAGGTATCGAGTTGAAATTCAAACCATATACTTTGGTCTGCGGTCCCTTGAAGCTGTGAAAAAATCAAACTTCTCAGTTAACAAAAAAAAGGTACGGCCGTTTATGTCGCAAAATACGTATATTTCGACACTCAAGGGAATCAAAATTCATAGAGTACTTCCCGTTGACCTAGAATTCTGAAATTTGGCTTGAAGTAAGGTCACATAGCACAAGTATAGGAAAAAATCTGAAAACTAATTTTGTAGTTACGTCAATTTTTTTTTTTGCGATTCGGAAAAACCTTCGTAACGCAATTCGGGAATTGATTTTTTTTCATAGGTGAGTTTGTACGGAATCGAACCGCAAAGCAACGTATATGGTTTTAATTTCAACTGGATACCTCTACGCGTTCCCGAAATAAAGGGTCTTGACAGACAGACAGACAAACGGACGGACAACAAAGTGATCCTATAAGACTTCCATTTTTTCCTTTTGAGGTACGGATCCCTAAAAAATAAAATTGAAATATCACACCTCTCTGTTTCAAGTCTGACACTATACGTGAGAACCTGTAATTGGCTTGCTGACGTCTACGATTGTTTTTTTTTTTTAGTTACTTTTTTATACATAATTTGTAAGTCATCCAGGCTGTAATAAATAAAGAAGTACCGTCACAACTTATACAACTTTCTGCAAATAGTTTCAAAAAGTCACTTTCCATTCGATGTTTTCGCAGATAATATTGCAAAAGGAACACAATCTACACAGTGATAAGGTCACACCCCACTACTTCCGTGGGGTGATAAGTTATCAACGTTCGGATGTAGTTATATTTCGTTCTTGCTGGCAAGCACATCAAGTAATATTGTCCCCTAGTCACCCTTATCACGTCGCCAAAGGTTTTTGTAAAGAATATATGCTACAGTAAAATATGAAGATAAAAACCAGCCTACAAGATCGTGGAGAAGTTGTTGCTGGCTCGAGGAGGCGATATTCCAAGTATATTATGACTAGCTTCTGCCAGCGTCTTCGCCAGTGTGCAAGTAGGTTTCTCCACACAAGTCGTGGCCAGATCGTAGAATTGATCACTTCATGATGTGACCTGCCATATCATGAAATGGTTGCTTTTATGATATGGCCAACTAAAACTGGCCAGATCGTGTAAACGTCAACGTTTCATGATTTTTCAATCTACGTTTGGCCATATCATAATGTAGGGTTCCATTGACTTCAATGGTTTAATAAAAAATCCAAATAAAGAATATTAAAGAGAAATAAGACATTTTAAATAGCTTTAATGAAATTCGTTCCGAACTCCAAGGTTTTTTACGTAGCGCTCGTTTTTTGAATGGCTTTCGTAAAATTTAAGTATTTTTTTATCGTTATGACTTTTTACTATATCATTATTGTCAATTGACACATTATTACTAGCAGTTTTATCAGAATAACCACACGAATAACTCTCCACCGCCATGGTTCATAACAAAAACAAAACTACATCAGCGCCTCTAACGGTGGATAATGCAACAATGTTACGATATGATCATCCATGTTTGGCCATATCATGAAATAATCATGCGTTTAGCTGTTCATATCGTTAAACGCAGTGTTCATTGATTTGGCTTGCCCATATCATGATGTGGCCAGCGGACGAGGTTCTATATCATGAATTGACAAGAAGTGGCTCAAAGCCGGGAACAATGGAAGGAATAGAAGGAGGCCTTTGCCCCGCAGTGGGACAGCATAGGCCAGATATAATAATAATAATAATAAGAATAAATACATCATAAAAGAAATTTTGCAAAATTTCAGCGACATGAAAAAAAAAATATTGGGCTGGGCGTTTATTAGTCGGTGAGTCAGGACTGGTTTTTATAATTATATACTCGTTACCATACTAAAACGCATAGATTTAAATATTGGTGTTAAGGGCAGAGATCAACACCTTCACAAACTACCTTTATCGCACCCCATCTAAGATTTAGAAGGTAACAGTTCTCTTTTTTTTTATTGATATAAACCAGTGCTTGACTGCGATCTCACCTGATGGTAAGAAGTGATGCAATCATTGAAGGTGAGGCACACTAGTTTATTAAGAGCCTATTCACTATAGCCTTGAAGACACCTAAATTATAGTTGGACGAGAAGACCGCAGCAGGCAAATTGTTCCAGTCCTTTGATGTACGCGGTATAACGTTCTCTTTCATAACCGAGTACTTCCACAGCAACAAGAAAGTTCTCCTAACACATAAATATTTAAGTCGGCAACATTACGTTGATGCTATGAGAAAAGACAAGTTTTTGTATCCAACAACAAGTTACTGTTCAAAAAACTTCTCAATTATGTAAACGGCCAAAGGAGACATCTCCCGTTTGCACTCCGCTTATGAATAAATGTTTCTGTGTACTTAGTTCTCTTGGGTAAACTATAGGTGCTAAAAGCAAGTGGAATATTTATATCCATTATCTAGCTAGAAAATAAATACAATTTTAATTTCTGTGAGTGATACCTACAAACACTTGTGTATAAGTTAAAACACTGAATCCCGACTCCAAAAAAAAGACGCTCTGAAAAATAATGAAAAAATAAAATATTCTTAGACATAGTTTCTTTTTTCGTTGGGAAAATCATCCAATGATATCCCCCGCTCTTGGGCGGGCCGGGGATAATGTCAGACTTTTACTGACTAAAAACCCACTCCTGTTCCTTCGTTGCCTTTTCGTACCAGGGCCGAGTCTTCCTTTCAGAAGCAGACCCTTGGCCCCATGAGGCTTCGACCCTGATGGGCCCCTACGGATTCTTAGACATAGTGGTGTTTAGAGGATAGCCGTGGTCGTATGCCAATTTGCCATAAAAATTGCTTACTACTGTTATAATGAGATTTTCTGTTGTGTTTACACTCCGTAGGTGACTTAAGATTGATTTCATTGTATGTGTTTTAGTTTCCTTTTGTATTTGTAATGGTGTACAATAAAGTATATCATAAATAAATAAATACGAGCCCAAAGGTCCTCAAGGGTTCGGGCTTAATCAAAACAGTCACCATGGTCCTAGAACGCAAAGGACAACTAAGGGCGGATTTCTGAATTGAGTATTTTGACTTAAGAACGTCTCAAACCATTCTTAACTGCCAAATTTTGACACGTTTTCAGGGCAAAGTTGAGTTGTAAGTAATTCTCAACTTCGAATGCCTAAATCAGAAACCGAGGGTAAGGGCCCAAACACAAAATTGCGATGCGACGTCGCATCGTAAAAATACACAAGCTCGCACGACGCATCGCAAGAACTTGCTAATTACATTCAATTCGCACCGCACATTGTATGGTCACCTGAATCGATGAGTCTAAACAACACTCTGTTAAGAAAAATATTTTCTTGTTTAATAATTTCAGAGCTCTATTTATAGCAGTTGTATTTTAATTTGTAATTTTTGTTTTTATTTAAATTATTTTAGAGCTATGTTAAAAAAAAAAATGTTTTTTAAATATGCGATATTTATATAAATTATCTAGACGATGCCATATTGAATGCAGTGTGACGCACACCTAGCCTATACTGGCGGACGATAAGACGCTTCCAACGATACATCATTTTCCAAAATATTATAAGTAATTTAGAAGTTATGAGGGAACCGATGAACATACATACTTTACATCTGGTCAAAATGTAAAACATCCTTTTGGCTTCGTGTTAGTCGGGTTATTTCTGGAGCTTATGTCTCATTGACTTGGGATCGACCGTATTCGTTCACATTTATGACGCATTCCTGAGCTAAAGAATTTACGGGAACTCTAAGGCTCGAAAATCAATCACAGCCATCAAGAGTTCAATATCAAACAGTTACGGTTCAATGTAAGTATATTTGCATTAACTCAGACAGAAGTTATAAGCTTACACAAGCAAGCTAAAGAGCTTTCAACACGCTAGGGAACCCAATGGAAACGCTAAGGAAGCAGTAGGTAATCTATCATTACTTTCCGCATGATGGTGTTTCTCTAAATATAATCATCCAATGACTTCTCGCGCTCTTGGGCGGTGCGAGAGGGCGTGTCAAACTTTTACTGACTAAAACCCTCTCCTGTACCTTCTTTGCCTTTGTTTCAGGGCCCCGGGTTTACGTTCACTTAACCCATGGCCCCAGAAAGCTTCGTCCCTGCTGGGCCCTTCCGATTTGCTGAACCCACGTGGTGGTTTGATAAGTAAAAGGAAAGTCGACCCGACCAAGGAGTATGGAAAACTGATAAATTATGCAGAAGGTCAGCTAAGAAACGGGTGCACGTCTCCGCCCCGTTTGCGCATTCACTTATAAATAAATCCACCATTTTGTTGATGCTCACGGCCCTGTAAGATGTACGACTGTGTCTCGACTGTGGCACTACGTACTTACACATGTCGCAGTGTGCACGTGGTCGCCCAGTTGTGAGTTCCTTGAAGCGTTAACATTTTAAGGCTATAGTGATGTGTATTCGTTCTTGTTCTAGTTTGGAACGATAAAGTATAATATCGACTATCGGTTACAGCGTCACCATTCAAGTTTTGGTCTTAGAAATTGTATCTGAAATACGCTAGGGACCTACTGTTTATTTTTAGGTGGGAAATCATATAATGACTTCTCCCGCCCTTGGGCTGATCGGGAGGGCGTGTAGACTTTTACTGACTAAAACCCACTCCTGTTCCTTCTTTGCCTTCGTTCCAGGGCCCGGGGTTCACTTTCGCACAACCCATGGCCCCAGTAGGCTTCGACCCTGCTGGGCCCCTACGATTTGCTGACAACTCCTTGAGGTGCGCGTGGAACACTACGCGCCGTCGACAACTTGGTTTTGGGCCGGATGGTTACCGGACGGTCGGACGGCGAGCTACTGCTGAGATAAAGATACACCTTATCAGGAGGAGACAAAAGTTACCGGAACGTTTGATAGAGTTACCGTGGCCTTAGAACGCAGTGAAGGAACATAGCTGAGTTTCAGTAAGTACGTACATGCCCTTTCGCTTCATCTGAGAGCGACAGAAGTCATTTAATGATTTCCCTTCTCAAAAAAAACAAGGCAGAAATTGCTTGTGATGAATTTTCCTATGGCATTTATATTTGACAGCCATTTCCGCAAAGCATTTCTACGAAATGAACATTTCTTTTAGTACGAAATATTTATTAAATCATAATAAACTCTTGTGACATATATATAAGGACACATTCATGTTTGAGCGACATCGCTTTGAGACAAGATAAATTAACATTTGATGGAGCGTTTAATTCAACTTGGTTTTAAATCCGGATGAGCCTGTCTATCATCAAAGCGAATCATGAATTCCTTTCACGAATGTTGCTCTCGTGTTCCCAATACAGTTTTACGTATAATGTTAAAAAAGGTTAATTTAATAAAAAAAAAATATTGAAAATAAAATCGGAGATGAGGATTCATTTGATAAACGAGACGCATCATGCTGTGAATCCTTATACGGCTGTCAAGTATGATGGGCTAACAGAATCGGTAGATATTTTGAAGAATATCTTATATGTCTCGCTTAATAACCTATGGTTTTCTTTTTTAGGTGGGACAATCATTTTAAGAAAAAAATCAAATCCCGCTCTTGGGCGGCGCGGGAGATAGTGTCAGACTAAAAACCCGGAGTGGGTTTTTAGTCTGACACTATCTCCCGCGTTCCTTCGTTACCTTCGTCCCAGGGCCCCGGGTTTCGTTTTCACACTACCCATGGGTAGTTTTTTTGTGAGGGGAGAAAACATCCACTGTCGTTTCTCATTCTAGGCTGAAGCTGCGCTTCTCAGACTTTTACTGAGAGTAAAACGACACCTGGTTTCCATCACTTGTACTTTGCGATTTAGGTCCGTGGGTTTCCTTATCGAAAATTCCCCGCGGCCGTTGTGGGCATCGGCCCTGCTGGGCTCCTACAAGTGTGCCTATATCTCTTTATAATAATAATAATAATCGTTTATTCTCAAAGCCAAAATACAATTTGTCCATCTCAATCGAACATGTAAACAATTCAGTACAATACAACGTTATGCATTAATTGAGACAGAGTGAACGTCTGTGTCTGTGCTAGTATAAACTGTGTTACAGACACAGTTCTCTAGTAGTAGTCTTTGAGGCATGCGTGAATGACGTGTAAAAAAGGTCACATAACTAATCTCAATCACAGACACAATATTGACTGCCTGCCGCCCTAGCCAAGTTACGATCGTTTCGTTTGCGACGAACGCCTCGAGTAGGTCACGCCTCCGATTCCTTTGTTCTGACCACGTGACTGAGTGTTGAGATGACGTCAGAACAAAGAAATCGAAGGCGAGGCCTACTCGAGGCGTTCGGCGCGAACAATACGATTGTAAAATGCCTAGGGGGCTATTGGTCTAGTGGATAATGGTCCTGACTGTTAAGCCGGAAGTCGTGGGCTCGATTCCCACCCAGGACAAATGTTTCTGTGATGACCACGATCATTAATTTGTTCTGTTTCTGGGTGTAATTTATCTATAGTATGTATGTATTTAGAAATATATAAGTAAAGTTTATCAGTTCTCTAGTACTCATAACACACGCTCTGCTTAGCTTGGGACTAGACGGCGTTGTGTGATAGTTGTGGAATATTATTATTAACTTGTGACCGAGTACTTAAATAAAAGTAACTGACATATAAATGCGTAGACACTAGAAATTGCCTCAATATTAAACACAAAAGGAAAAACTTCGGAAGACGCTCTCCGCTTCGCTTTGTTTGTTCCCCTTTGTCTGTTACCAGACACATAGAGAATCATATTGTCCTTTTGAACGCCACTCTCTTCATTAATAAAATACTCAAGTCTTGCTTATGTCACAAGCATTTTTCTCTTTTATATGTGTGCAATGATTTTGTCATTTCACCTAATAGGAACATTTGAAGGGTTTCACGATGCAAACAATTGAAAAATGTTTTCTTTTTACATTTCGGTTCGCATGTTGGTACATGCTGAATGCCATCAACATTTAAAATGTGGCACAGATGTGACAAAGGACACGATAAAATAAATATTGCGAAAATTCAAATAGCTGAATTTCACTTTAGTAAAAACTGGGCAAGTGCGAGTCGGACTCGCGCTCTGAGGGTTCCGTACAAATTTAAAAGGTAATTGCGGTTTACGATTTATGACGTATTAAAAAAAAACTACTTACTAGATCTCGTTCAAACCAATTTTCGGTGGAAGTTTATAAGGTAATGTACATCACATTCACTCTCTTATTTTAGAAGTTACGGTGGGGGGGACACATTTTACCAATTTGGAAGTGTCTCTCGCGCAAACTATTCAGTATATAAAAAAATGATATTAAAAACCTCAATATCATTTTTGACCTATCCATAGATATCCCACACGTATGAGTTTGATGAAAAAAAAAAATGTTGAGTTTCTAAGTATGGGGAACCCCCAAATTTTATTGTTTTTTTTTCTATTTTTTGTGAAAATCTTAATGCGGTTCACAGAATACATCTACTTACCAGGTTTCAACAGTAAAACTCTTAAAGTTTCGGAAAAAAATAGCTGTGACATACGGACGGACAGACAGACACATGACGAATCTATAAGGGTTCCGTCTTTTGCCATTAGGCTACGGAACCCTAAAAACGTCAAAGATAAAAATATGGTCAGAGAATTATGCAAATAAAGAAGAACATATACTATACCCGAAGAGATTTACCTCAATTTAGGACCAACTAAACGGGGGACCCTGAATTAATTTGCTTAAAATGGTCTAATTTACCCAAAAACACGAAACTCTCGAACAAGAGTTAGTGCTAAACATTTTATGGTATAATAGTTTAACATGAATGTTACGTAGTCTCATAATCGAAACCGGAGTCTACTTTGCTCCCATATTCGAGGTTTTGTCGTAAAATTTAACGTTACATAATAAAGTATGTATTTCAAGATAACGAGAGATTTGAAAGCTCACAAGCATAAGTGAATATTGGAGCAGGTAAAATGGGAGTGCCTCATTTAAATTGTAATTTAAAATCATGCCGTTTTAAAATTCTATAAGAGTAAGTACCTATCCCATTACTTTTCTAATTATAAACGATACTTTCAAAATATAAAACGACAAAAAATGCTGAAGGTCGATCTCGGTAAGTACTTATCTAATTTCCAACTCTTCTGAAACGAATTTAACATTGTAATTTATTCTTAATAGAATAGCCCTTTCAATTTCCTTTACCCATGAAACCGAACCTTAAATTAAATGCTTCACTTCTCTAAAAATGTCAAAGGTAAGTTCGGGTGTTATCTCGTATTTCAGTAGGCCAGATAGTTAACAGATGAGTTTACCCCAGTTTATATAGACATTCCTCGACCATCAACGGAACATAGGAAAGTAAAATCCGGAATAGATGAAAATTTGCAACTTGGAAATTTGAGACTTAAGAACCGAATACAGGTAAGATTTTATTACAGCAGTAATAAACCTATATTATTCGTAGACCCTTATGAGCGTGTGTTTACTTAAGAAATTGGGCGTCGAATTAATACCAGTTCCAAGTTACACATGAACGACGGCGCGAACAAAAATCGTCTGCAATTTTTAGTGTAAAAAATGTAGTAGTCAGAAACTTTCATCGCTGACAAAGAAACGTATTATACACTAGTTTATGAGTACATAAACAGTTCCTGTAAGTAAAAGCAGGTCGTGATAATAAGCAGGAAAAGTCAAACAAAGGAAATAACAGTTCAGGCAGCTAATTTTGGTAGCTTTTTTGTGCTAACACAAAACAGAAAATGTCAGCAGAATGGAAGACGATCACGAAATATATCACAAGAAACAAAACAGAGTTACAGTGACAAAGAATGTTAGATATCATCTTAATACAAACGAATGACTAATCCCTGTTCCACTAATACAGACAAGGACTGAGAGATTAAAATTGCCACTAAAGTGATCCGGCCCCTTTTTTTCTTCAGTAAAGATATCAAATTTGATAAACCTGTGCCGGATTCAAAATGAGGAACTTTATTAAAGAATTGATGGAAAGTGTATTCAAGGACTTTATGAATGATTTACTCGGCGAAGATGTCTGCTTCATCACATTCTGCTTTGTACGAATTTACTTCGTATTCTTGGCAATCCATATCGAAATAAATTTAGTAATATCAAACTTTTCGCAAATATTTCTTCACAAATAAGAAAAGAATCGCTGTTCGCGTATCAGTTGTCCGCCGTCAAATAAAGCTATTTGGCAGTGAGACGGCGTAACTTGATACTTTAGTGCTCGGCTCGCGTCCGCAACCCTCAAGAGTTTTAAACTTTACAGAATGCCACGTTCTATACTAGAGGATTTACTAGCGCCCCACAAAGTGTGTAACTGAACGGTTTTGTGTGACAAATTGTAAAAGAAAGTTGCTAACTTAAATTGAACAACTCGAGATCTCTCTTGGTCGTTTGACAAGTTAATTGCGATGCAAAGGCAAAAGTTATGCATTGGTGATGAAGACGCGACAAAAGGGCTGTCGTTTAAACTTACGAGTTGTAACATCTACATATGCCTTTGATGTTCCTTTCTTCCTTATGCCGAGAGATCCAATTAGGAACAATTTTCTTTCAAATATTTTATTGAGTACAAGAAACTAGAAAGAATTCTCGCGTTGATCATTAAAGGTCGTTTACATTGGCGCACAGTCTCCAGACACCGGTCTTTCTAGACGCAGCGAGTTCTCAGCACGAAACGGCTTTAAATGTACCTAATTGTTGAACAGATTGTCGGCGGCACGTCTACATCGCCTCGTTTTATTGCCTCGAGACTAGATTCATGCAAACAGAGCGAAGATTGGTGTAGCGTCATTACAGTTTGACGTGAGAAAGTAGATGTGAAATTGAATTCAAATTGAATGAAATCAGGTGATTGTTTCGCTAAGCTATTCAATATGTTTTAGGAAACATTTCACCGGTTTCTTTAGAGATAAATATATTCTTTAAATATATGTTCTTTTATATCTATATATAAAAGGAGAAACTGACTGATTGACATATCAACGCACAGCCAAAACTACTGGGAAAAGGAAAGTGAAATATTGCAGTTTCCTTTTATGATGCAGGCAAGCACTAAGAGAGGATTTTTCAAAATTCAACCCCTAAAGGGATGAAACAGGGGTTCAAAGTTTGTATGGAGAAACTTTTACACGGACGAAGCCGCTGACAGAAACTAGTGTGAATATAGATAGACTTAGTAGCGGCTACACACATATCGGAGCGCCAGTCCTACGATCTACGTTTCGCTGGAACCAATTTATGACTCATTCCATCTGCGTGTAACAAAAAAACTTTTTAGGAATTGGGAAAATATATTTCTATTCCGGACAACGTTAATCCTAGTCATAGACCGGACAACGTGTGATTGATGTGACACGGCAAAAATGAATCATGTTGATGAAGCTTCCAATTCTACGTATGAATAGCCATTTTTGTACCAGCAAACAAAACAACGACGAACTCTAAGCAAAAAAGGCCAACGCACAAAAAAGTAATACAAATTCACGCCTCGATCCAATAAATCATGAGCATGCTTGCGAAATTAAAACAAGTTGCAGATTTAATCATAATACCGGGCGGGCGAGGAGAACCAAGGTTACGGGCATAGCCCGAAGAATCGCCAAACTTAAGTGACAGTGGGCAGGGCACATTGCTCGCAGAACTACTAGATAATCGATGGGGACGTAAGGTTCTTCTGGACTGGCGACCACGTACCGGAAGAGACAGCGTTGGAAGGCCTCCTACAAGGTAAACCGATGACCTGGTGAGGGTCGCGGGAATCCGATGGATGCGAGGCACACAGGACCGGTCATTGTGGCGACATTTGGAGAGGCCTATGTCCAATAGTGGACGTCTTTCGGCTGAAATGATGATGCTGATGATGATCGGGCGGGTTCGTAGTCCGGTCCTTGGCCTGGCAGAGAGCACTCCTGCGCGTTAAACACTCCTGTACATATCTGCTGCCCTAGTACCATGCCGGAGTTAAGAGGCGTTAGAATGTTCTCGTAATAAAAGTTTTAATAACATTTCTTACGAATTCGTGACTTTCAAACAAATGGGTTCCAAGTTTTAAGCATTGTTGCGTGAATTATGTTTAATAATGCTAAACATTGTTTGAATGAGTATTCCTATGAGAGAAAGTTTTGAAATTGTCTTGAGAATCATGGGGATTTGATGGGGTTGAGTTTAACAAATATACCTATTACATGCGATATTGAAAACAAAGAAGAAATAAATCAATAATTAAATACGGTACATTACGTATGTTCAATGTTACCTTTGCACATTGACTCAGCACTCGGTCTAGCTTACGCACGGTCCAGTCCAAGCATTTTATTTCAAAGAAACCATTTGCAGGCACTTTTGAAATGACAAGAAATCAGTCAGTCAGAAAAAATGATGCTAATTGCACATTCCAAAGCGTAGATCTCTATGGAGAAGAATGTGCAAGAAACTCCATGGACACTCTTTTCAGTCATGTTTTGTAATTATAAATATCTCTGTTACATTTTCTTGTCGCTATCATGAGAGAACAATGTAAATAAAGTGAAAATAAAAACTAAATATAGATATTAAAATAGCTACTGGCAGCTAAGAGATGACCAGTCTCAACTGACAGCACCCGTTCACGGACATGACGCGAATATTAACACCACTCCACACCACTCAGCTCAGCTCAACCAATTTGAAGGGAACCGAATGATCCATCTTACACGCATAGGACACAAAGAATTATATTTAATAGTGTGTGTTAAGAAAAAGTAGTAAATAAGCAAAACGTTTTGTAAATAAAACAGATTTAAATTTTATATTTTTGTCTCATTAACGAACCTGATTTTCCTGTCTACTATCCGTCTGTAACCTTAGGTCGCATGGAGCAGATATCCCGAACATACCTATTTATATATTTATTTATCACATACTAGGTGTTAGGGATGTAAGTCTTATAGGGCTTAGGGTCGTAGGGACTGTTAGGCTTGTAGCTCTTTGTAGGTTCCTTTAACTTATTATATAAGTTAAACCTTACACACCCTCTGACACACATACACTCACCTTCTTCACCGTATACATCCAGAGGACAGATACACCTATTATTAAAACAATTTAATTTTTATTTTTTTATTTTTTTGTGCTTTTTTCTTTTACTTTTGTTTATAATCCCTAAACTTAATATGATAAAATAATTGATACCATTTGCTCATGAGCTGTTACTAGTAGACCCAGTTCCAGGGCTTGACGCGCTGCATGCCGAAATACAGGCTCCAAGCCTAGTTCGGCAGCACATGTTAATTTAGGCACAATTTTTATGTATTGTAACAATATTATAATTATGGGCACAGACAAATTGTGTAATGTGTATTTTTTGGTGTAATAAATTATTATTATTATTCCATTTATTTATTATATTACATACTTATTATTATTATATCTTTATTTATTTTTTATACATATTTTATACATTTTTAAATATTTTTCAAAACACATAAAAAAAAAAACATTTAAAAATATAAAAAATAGCAGTCCGCCGGTGTCGGGACAGGGTCCAAGCTACCGGTGGTTAGGGCTCCAGAGACAGGAACCTCCTCACAATACGAGCCGTATCGAGGAGTACTGCCTTCTGTATCAGGCCCTTGATCCAACCGCGCAACGACAGTTTCGACAGGTGGTCGTCTAGACTTTTGGCAATCAGGCCATTGGCGGTAACAACAATCGGCACAATGATAGCCGAGTCCACATTCCACATGTCGACAACCTCGTGTGCTAAGTCGAGATATTTGATTTGTTTCTCTTTCTCAGCTTTCACGAGATTCTCGTCATGCGGGATGGTGACATCGACTATCATTGCGCGGCGCGCTAATCGGTCTATCACCACTATATCCGGCTTATTGGCTACAATAGTCCGGTCAGTAATGATAGACCGATCCCAGTACAATGTGACATGGTCATTTTCGAGAACTGGGTCGGGCACATAGCTGTAATACGGTACCTCTGAATACACTAGGTTGTATTTCAAAGCAAGTTGCTGGTGGATAATCCTGGCTACTTGGTTATGCCTGTGCAAGTATTCTCCGTTAGCCAGACGAGAACAACCAGAGATAATATGCCTGATAGACTCACCCGGACGATGGCATGCCCGACACACGTCAACCGTCCCGTCCTTCATTATATATCTCCGGTAGTTATTCGTCAAGATGACTTCGTCCATAATTGCACAGATAAAACCTTCAGTTTCCCCGAAGAGGTTGCTGAAACGTAGCCAGGCCACGGACGCTGCAAAATCTACATCAGACTCATGTAGAGCCCGATAAAAGCGCCCGTGGAGCTCCTTACTTTTCCATACTTCCCTGCGGTCATCAGTTGTAAGTACCACAGGTTTGCGCCAGTTCTCTTTAGCCATGGATAACGGGGTGAGTCCCTTGTCCACTGCAACCACATCGCGGTGCATACCCACATCGGTTTTATGAAAATATTCTCTGAGGCTGCACACCTCGCGGTTGTGCAGGGTCTTCGCGTTTAAAAAACCTCGACCTCCACATTTCCGCGGGATGTACAGTCTCATCACAGACGACCGTGGGTGATGCATCCGGTTTGCGGTCAGCAGTGTACGGACCCGCCTATCCAGAGCGTCTAGCTCGGTCTGAGTCCATTTGAGTATGCCGAAAGAGTACATGACCCAACCATTGAAGGCTCGCACCTTATTTCCACCTGACAGAAGGCTGTTTAATACCTTCTTCAGGCGGTCAAAGAAGCGCTCCCTCAACGATTGCTTCATGTCAGCAACGTTAATGCCTAACGCTTCCGACATACCCAAATACTTATACGTTTCGGTTGAAGAGAGGGATCTAAGGTATATGGAATCCCAAAGTTGAATTCCCTCAGATTCCATAATCTCCCCTCGTTTTACATGCATGACTGCACATTTATCCACACCAAATTCCATCCTGATGGCCTTTAGTAGTTCCATCAGTTGTAACTTGTTGGGGGCAATGAGTTTCAGATCATCCATGTAAAGAAGGTGAGATAGTACCTGACCACCTCTTCTTAACCGATAGCCCAAGCCTGATTCCTCTTATGTTCATGTACATCTGATTATTATTATTATATATGTTCATGTACCGTCACACCCTTGACAGTATTGCGGCTTTACGTGACGTTTGTTAAGGGTGGATGTAGCTACAAGGTATTCATCATATTGATTATGCGGAAAGCATTTGGATATAGCGAAAAGGTTTTTAAAAGCATTTATAGACAGAATTTGAACTGAATCCAAAATTGACAATAAAGTTTTCCATAGTAATGATTATTCAGGTAAAGAACCCTACCAGAATATATACATACAACACTGGCTTCTGCCAGCGGTTTCACCCACGTGAAAGTAGGTTTTTCCATACAAACCTTGGATCCCCGATTTATCCTCTCAGGGGTGGCATTTCGTAAAATCCGTTCTCAGCGGATTTCAAGGAACCTATCTGCCAAATTTTAAGTTTGTAGGTGTTATAGTTTCTGAGATTTCAATTGATTCCAATAATTTTAAATCATTTATATTTTTTTCCCCAAAATTTTAAAAAAAGGTCACAAGTTGGACACCACCGACATTAAGTAAACACAGTTCACGGCAGGCAAGCATTAGGCGCCAGCGCACAACTGGGTGCGGGAGCAAAACAACCCCTCAGTCGCCTGGATGGACCGGTAACCATGTATTTGTGCGGACAACCAAGTAGCATTTTAAGCTTAAAACTTTGTAATTTTTCCTGACACAGTTATGAAATTTTGTACATAGATTCTTTACATAAAAATACTAGACACCTGTTTCTGGTTTCGCAAATACTAAAAATAATGTTGTATTATGTCCTGCTAGGGTTGCGGTAATATTCGAAAGAGTTACTGAGGCCGTAGTTTATTCAGTAAAAGTCTGACAGGTTTTTGGTTTTGATTTGCCACCTTGGAAAAGACAAAAATATATACTATGCAAAGTTAAACATAATCCAATCTTTCATCCATCACATCACATTAACAATCATGTCCTATTTATCTCTAAAATGGCAAGCGCCGAAATTTAACATCAAATCTGAGAAGGTAACATTTAAGCCACCTTCATCATCTTGATATTACGTGTGACGTCATTTCGTAAACCCTGGATAATTCGAGTGAAATTATTTGCCAACCGAGATATTAATTTAAATAGATTTAACGTCGTTAGACAGAATGTTTCAAATCCAGGCACAATTTGAATAGAATTTCATGGATGTAAATCAATACAATACGGAGTAAGTTGGGCGTGCGAGCGCTCGAGTCGAACTGAGCGCTTAATCCCCTCATATATTATCACATGATCATGATATTTAGGCAGCCTGTAGCCCTGTCACTGACATTTTAATTGGGCCTTTGGGAAAAGCTTCTCAAAATTTAGCTTACGAACAAATTGAGAATCTAGAGGAAAATGTCTCGCTTTTGTGTTCATCCTTTTATACGCAATAGCAATTGTTCACCACGTTTATCCTTTAGCATCACTCTTTCTTACCAGCATTGTAAGTACAGCCAGCACCCATAAATAAGGCGAAAAAACAAATTAAACAAAGAAATTAAATTAACAGTGACGTTTGTTACAGAAATTGTCGTAATAAAAATTCAAGAGGGATCGTCCAGTTTGAATAAATGACCAAAATGTCCTTCTGACGGTAGATAAACACGTGGATCGATCCGGGGCGACAAATTGTCTTCAATTAGATTGGCTAATAGAGATTGATTGTTTTGTCCATCTATTTCTATTGACTGTTCATTGAGTGTGACCGTTTCTTCTGTTGTTTAGTCTCCTGGACCGTGGGGGTGTCGTTAATTGGGAGTTAGTGAGTCATGTTTTTCCTTTTGGTCTGTTTCTTTGCCATTTTGTTTATTAGTGTCTTTTGTCACAGTGACTCAAAGCGGCAATCCTATTACTTTTTCCGCCTATGAGTGTTCATTAGGCCTTAGTGTATGGGTTCTTTCATTTTGTCATGATTTTAATAAATGTTTATTTCGAGAATTTACTTTTGAATAACCTACGAAAACATAAAGCACACAAGGTAAAAATGAAACACAAAAGGACAATGAATAATTAAATTAATAATAACGAAACACGAAACTAAATGTCACATTCATAAAGGCTGGTATGCATCAGCGACGCATAAATGTCAATTAAAATTGTTTTATTATGTCGGTGTTCGTAATGAGTAAATGAAAATAAGCTGATGGGACGGACGATACAAAGGGTATATATGATGAAGGCGGATGGCCAGTCATGTGAACCTTTTGAGTATGGAGGAAGGCAATAAAACGAAATAATCGGTTGACAAAAAGAGAGAAGCAAAATGTAATTCATTTGGAAGATGTGAGGCAGTGAAAACGGAAGAAGACTTGCTTGATATCGTTGGTACCTATAGAAGATCGTATTAAATATATGATAATGGTAAAAGGCATTATTGCTGACGGTAAAAGACAATACATATATTCCTGACAGACAATGAACTAGAAGCCCGTTTTGAGATGAGTAATGTAATGTCGTCTCGAGTACTGGGCTAGCAGTAAATTTTTGAACTAAATATTCGTCTGTAGGCTCGTTCAACGCAGAACAAAGGGCAGTTTCCCTTTGTGCTAACCCCTTAACTACTATACCTACAGAATAGTGTGTTAGCATCTGTTGTACGTGATTAATGTTTGTATTTCTGTCTGCGTCCAGCGTCAGGTGCCATCTGTTGTGTCCGCTAGGGCAGTAAAACATTTATAGACCATTGTGCTAGTCAGTGTTTTAATTCGTCTTATGAAAAGTGTTCGATATTACCAGCTTTGTGGCAATTGCTTGAAAGCATTGTTAGTAGTAAGTGTTTCGGTGTAGAACTAATGCAGCAAGGAGAAAACTAATGCATCTCGAGCATTTTTTTGTTTTTTATATTGATATAAACCAGTGCTTGACTGCGATCCCACCTGATAGCAAGCAGAGATGCAATCATTGATGGTGAGGCGCACTAGTTTATTAAGAGCTCTTACTCTAGCCTTGAAGACACCTAAATTATAGTTGGACGGGAAGACCGCAGCAGGCAAATTGTTCCAGTCCATTTCTCTAAAGACATATTATGTGGTAAAAAATACACTAGGTATATTTATAGTAAAAATTACCTCGGAACTGCGTATATTATTAATGTTATGTCATCAACGGACCCAAAATAGAACCTTGAGGGACTCTATTATTATTTTGTATATAACTAGATTCTGCCAGCGGCTTCGCCCGCGTAAAAGTAGGTTTCCCCATATAAAATGAAGACCCCCGTTTAGCCCTTTGGGGCTGAATTTTGAAAACCTCTTTTCTTGGCATGTTCCAGAAAAAAATAACCAACCCGCACTGGGCCCGCGTGCTGGATCACGGCCCATTTCCTCTCTTAGAGAGGAGGCCTGAGTTCTAACAGTGGGAACATTATAAGGCCGACTATACTATACTATACCAGTGGCTTCGCTCGCTCGAAAGTAGGTTTTTCTGTACAAACTTTGAACCCCTGTTAGGGGATGAATTGTAGAAAATCCTTTCTTAGTGCTCGCCTACGCCATAAAAGAAAGCTTTTTGCAAAATTTCTCGCTCCTAACGCCAGTAATTTTGGATGTGCGATGATATGTCAGTCAAGTAGTTTCTCCTTTTATGTAAATAAATAAATAGATATATGCTAGTCTGGAAGTAGGTTTCTAAGTGAACCATTAACTTAACAGAAAAAAAATAAAGTAGAAAAATGTTGAATAATGATTCATAACATAATACTCGAATCAATTTATTTCCAATAGAATAGTTCAGTAGGGTTTACTTCAATAAATATTTAACAATAGCTTTGTATCGTAACTATAGGATTATTTATTAATAGCTACATTATTTTTTCTCAAAATATAACAAATTGGTAACAACGATATTCGAAGCTTAAAATAAGCTTTTGTATGAGTATTATTATGTATTCGTATTTAACGTAACATATTTACATATACATAAATAGATTGATAATAACGTTTAATTCGACGTATTTTCTATAGCTTGCATCAAAAAAGGTGTATCTGAAAACTACATTTAGCTATATATAAAAATCACATGTCACAGTGTTTGTTATCGAACTCCTCCGAAACGGTTGGACCGATTTTTATGTTTTTTTTTGTATGTATTTGGTAGGTCTGAAAAAAGGTCATTGGCTATTTTCAACGGCCACTAGACACATCATGCTTGATTTAGCGCACCAAAACAATTCTTCAACTAACCGAGGTACGGAGAGCGGGGTACTACGTTCTGATTGGAACGGGGGAGCGGGGTACTGCGTTCTGATTGGTCGGGTCATCAGACCTATAATCATATGTGTTGACATAACACATGCGTCGCTAGTTTAGACGTCCAGTGGCTGTTAGGTCGTTGGCTAATTTTTTACCCTTCTACCCCCACCATTTTTTTCTTTAATAATACTCGTAATATGGCAGAACAAAGTTTACCGAGTCAGTTAATTTAGCTGTAAAGCTGCCTATTGTAACACCCTAACTCCCCGTTGCTATGAAGAAATAATCGATGCGTGACAAATTAAACGCAATCGATTCGTTTGGCTATTGAAAATTCATTCAACTAATTAGAGCTTCAAACACGTATTTGAGAATTGTTACACTTACATTAATTTTACATATACGTTAATTTTCGTTCCAAAAACTGGATTTCAGTGATTTTTAAAGCTTTTAATCCATACTAATATTATAAATGCAAAAATAACTCTGTCTGTCTGTTGGTTACCTCTTCACGTCTCAACGACTGTTTCCTTTTTGTTTTTATTATTGATAGGGTCGCACTTGACTACTATTTCACTTGATGTAAAGCCACGATGTGGGCGGATTTGGATGGAACTTTCCATACAAGTAGATACCGGGATACATTCATCGTACGTACAACTAAGAAGTGGAATTCTCTGCCGAAATCTGTTTCCTGATAGGTATAACCTAGAATCCATGAAGTCAAGAGTGACTAGGTTAGGTTACATCTAAGCAAGTGTACTCCATCGTCGACCACTTCGTCGCTTACCATCAGGTGAGATATTGGTCAAACGCGAGTCTATCCATTATCAACATCATCTTCCTGCCCTTGTCCCGTGTTATTTGGGGTCGACGCAACACGTTTTTTTCTCCCATTCTGCCCCTCTGCACCATAGTGTGGACCGCCCGGAGGACACGGTGGAGCTGTGCGCCACTTGGGCAGAGCAACGCCGTGTCCTCACGGGGGGATCGGCGGTGACAATCTCTCACGCTGGGCCTTGGTACAGACCATGATCCGGAGCGAGGAGCTTCTGCAAAGCAGTAATGCTAGCAAAGGAGGCGGCCGATCGCGTGAGGTAACGGGCCTCACACCCCAACCGCCGCTGGGATTCCGATCCCGATTTCCGGCTACCATAGGCGCGACCTTGCGGACGGCGAGCAATAGGTAGCTCGCCGTCCGACCGTCCGGACCAAGCCCAAGTCGTCTATCCATAACAGCAAAAAAAAACACTTTGTTCCCTTGGAACGCGAGTGAAGCCGCTATCTATTTTATAATCGATAATTCTATTTTAAAGCACACATAGTTCTAGCAAATAATTGCTTAGCGTTAACGGCCTGTCTAATGCACCCACGGGCTGATGCATCGTTCACGCGACCAGCACATACAAAACGTGATGAAGTTTGCACGCAGTTAACACTTAACGTCACTGGATAACAGGCTTAATAATTTATAAGGTAAGGTCTAAATTGAAGGAACAATAGTCTTGTGAATGTAGGTGACGGTTATTTAGAGGTAGGGAGAACAATGATGGGCCGAATTGTGTTTAGTGTGAAGTAAGTATTGAGTGGCATTTTTATGTTTATAAAGAAATGTTCCATACAAACATAATTGACTAGACGACTTTGATGTCATCCTTAATAATAAATTGTAAAAATTCGTTTCGTTGACATCGATGTGGATGAATTTTTTGATGTTCAGTGAATTCTTTTTAAACGTTGAAAGAAATGGAGAGAGGCCTTTGCCCAGCAGAGGGACATTAAGGGCTATTAATAATAATAAAATTGTTCCATTTTTCGTCACAACAAATGTCCTAATCACTTTGATAAAGCTTTCGTTTCACCTTCAAGAGCTCGTATGCCGTCGAATCGACCGCACTCGACACATTTTCGTACATAATTTGGAGATTTGTAGCCGTGAGTATTTCTCATTTTTTTAATAGCCTTTTATGAGTTCACTACACACGAAAACAAATGAATTCTATCTCCGTACCTCCCAAGGGGTGCAGAATGCATTTATTTAAGTGACGGCGGGCGCAGGCGTCGAAAAGACTACGTGTGCCTACCGCAAAATATGTTTAATTTTATAATTTTGTTTTTAAATCTCATTCGTCTATGTATGTTATATTTTTATATATGTTTTTTTATCGAAATATAATTACGAATGACTGTATCGAAATCTGTAGCGATCACGCACTGGAAGACGCTTCGTTGGAAGGTCTCCTACAGCTTGGTGAGGGTCGGGGGAATCTGATGGATGTGACAAGCAATGGACCGTTCGTTGAGGCGACACTTAGGGGAGGCCTATGTCCAACAGTGGACATCTTTCGGCTGAAATGATGATGATGATATATTGAAATGTTATTTTAATTATTTGTCAGTTTATCTGTTATCACGTTAGTTTCGATTACGATTGAAACTGGAAGAGATGCAGCTTCGGTTAGTTTCGGTTTCGGCTGCAAATTAGTATCGGACGGTCACTAACCTTCATTAGATATCGTCATCAATACTCATCACGTCCGCAGAGTTTTGTCGCCAAACTTAATTTAGCCCTGTATTTTTGGTAGGCAGTATGTTTTGTCTTATATAAGCACAAATTTATTACCTACTCCTCATAATAAAATATGTCAAGTACATGGCCAATTCAATTACAGAGTTGCGCAGACAACATCTGCAATTTGAATATTTACGATCAATAACCCATTGTTTAGTGGGCTATGATATAAAATTTTATTGTGGAAGGTCTGAAAATGATATAGATACCTATCATGGTTTTTAGGTACTCGTATCTCCTGTGGGTGAAGTATGGAATGACTGTGACCGCCATAAATTGAATTTTTGGACCGCACTAGACAATATTATTACGATCTTATTATTAGTATTGGTTTATGACATTTGGAATTGTTTCTTCCAGTGATCTGGTGTTTTGTGACTACTCGACTAGCAGAGTTCGGTACTTAATGGTTAAATTTTTTCTATGACTAAATAAAATCATTGAAGAGTTTATTATTTGTGATTTTTTCGAAGTATCTCCGTAAATATTATATAATAACTAGCTGACCCGGCAAATGTTCTGCCATATAAATTATAAAAGAAAAAAAAATAGGGCTAGGCGGGTAGAAATAGCCTACCACCTTTTTTCAGACTTATTAAAAATATAGAAAAAATTTCATAAGAATCGGTCAATCCGTTTTGGAGAAATTCGATAACAAGCATAGTGACACGAGATTTTATATTTATATTAAATTATAGGTAATATTTGTTCGTTAAATGGAAAAGTACCTATTAGATAAAATACGCATTGATTGAAGTAACCCATTATGAAGATCCACTGCAATTCCCTTCTAAAACACCAAACAAAGTATAAAACAAAATTTTCAACAAAAAAATAATACAACATGGCGTAAATTTGAGGCTTACATCACCGCGTAGTAGCAAGACCGCGTCAATGGGACACGCCATGAATGTTGATAAGAGGGCGCTATTCGAAATACTCGTAAAACCCGTATAAATATCCAGCTTATAAGGCCAGGAGACGTGCAAACGCATGAACCTACGTTTACTTTACGTAACTTACCCCATTTAATGTACCTAAAGTAAAGCAAGTCTACGTTTTCCATCTCACATGTTAAATATACAAGGGTTTTTCTCCTGAAAAATGTTAGTTTTTCAAGATAAATAATGCGGAAAAACAACCCTTATGGAGCCTTATGGTTCGTTTTCGGATGTTGATTTACGAGTGTACGTAAATAACCTCGCACCGCAGCAAAGGGCTCCCCAGAAATGTATTTAAAACAATGACGTGAAACGTTCTGACACGGAAGCTTTAATTTTAGATGGATACTGTGTTATTAATGTTGTTGTTCACCACTGAGATTGTTGTCGGACCTATTATGAAATAGAGCTCAAACCGAAATTGCCCCAAGAGGGGAACAATATCTGTTGCAACGAACTATTTTCACGAGCAGCAATCTAGATTCCAGACAAGAGACCTAATCCTTTTTAAAACGAATTCAAGTCCTATCGTCAAAGTTCTCTTTTCCAAACAAATATTGATCCTAAGTTCCCGAAGAAAAACTGTCTCCGGTAGCGCTCCCATAGCGGTCATAAAGGTGTACACGTACACTTTTTTCTCATTTCTTCGCGAACTTTCTAGAAAATGAGTAAGGTGAATTGATTTACGCTGAAACTTGGACAGTTAGTAAATGAAGAAACGTCTCGTAGGAATGCAGAGGGGGGATCGAACTACTTGGAAAATTCTTCATTTTTTTCCGAGATAGAGTTTCGTCATGGATTTATTTTTGATGAAAGTTTACAATGACGTTTGAAATTATACGAGGAAAGTAGAAGTTTTGTGGAGGGTAGGAAAGATTACCGATCCCCTATTCGCCCTAGGGAAGGCGGGTCGTAAAAGGAGACGAGCCCTTCCACAGGGTTGATGGCTGCTACGTATAGTTTTAGCTATCTGGTTCGTATTGGAGATTTGGAGGAAAACTTATCAGACAAATAGCATGTGTATGTTTGTTTATTGACGAGGCGTCGCCAAATCCGCGTACCTACTATGTGTGTATGTATCTAGATTGAAGATATGTATATACTCATGGGAATAGAAACACATATGTCGTGGCCTGATCGTAGAAATTGATCACTTCATGTTATGGCCATCTAAAACTGGCCAGATCATATAAACGTTAACATTTGATGATATGTTGATCCTCGTTCGGCCTTATCATTGTTGTAGGATTTTTATGATAGTAAAAAGTCTAAAGAAAGTAGGCCAAACGAAGATTGAAATATCGTCAAACTTTAACGTTTAAAATGATCTGACCAGTTTTAGTTGGCCATATCATGAAGTGATCAATTTCTATGATCTGGCCACAAGACATATACTACTTCCTACTAATATTACAAACGTGAAACTACTAATCTACTGACAAATGCTTGAAATATCTGAACAGGTCCACTCCAATCAGTGTTGTTCTTTGCTCAAAAGACCACCCCTGCACCTACACAGTTCTCACATGATTTGAACATTATTTATTAATTGAATGGGCTTTAAAAAGAGAATAGAATAGATTAAACTTTATTGTACACCAAAATAGTAACAGAACTTTTACACTAGTTAACTTAAATCTATGGGTACAAAGGCGGTCTTATCGCTGACAGCGATATCTACCAGACAAACTTAGAATGATGATGGTGATGGAGACCTTGACCTCTACGGCTGTATATATTTGGATTGAACTTGACATATGGATAGATCATGACCTAGAGTAGGTTATAAGTACCCTTTACCCTGATAGTACCTTCGTTCCATTGGGATAATGAAAACACTTTTCATATAGGCGAAGCCTTTGGTAAATGCGGAGTATCTATGAATATTTAGTGACTACAAACGTACGAGTAAAATGTTTTCTTTTTGGAAACAAATACGTTCGATTTTATTTATCTTTAGATATCTCCGTTGTAATAAAATAAATTCCTCCCCTCTTTGACATAAGACTTTTGCATTAAAATCCCCTTACATTAACGTAGAACGACATCTCGTTTATTTGACGTTACTGTACACGGCATAATGTGTGTCGTATGTGCCTGCTCTAAAACACGCTGATTCTATATGGCGTTAAATTTAAAACATGCTCTTTTTATGTGATGTACGCTAAAACTAAGGCTATGCCCGGACTTCCTTGCGTGATCGCATCAGGAATGAAGATATCAGCAGTAGAACCGAGGTCGCCGTTCATAGAGCTGATTCCATTTTATTGTTGATGCGACTGGTTGCTCCATCGCTGGTAACAAGTCTAAAAATTGGCTAGTTGCGTGTTGAACTCGCTTATGAAGGGTTCCGTAATACAATATTAAATCGAATAAAAAACGCCGACAAAATGAAGTTTCTTGTATTTAAACCCCCTGTAATTTTTAAACTTTATTTTAATTTTATTATTTACTTTTTTCTATTACTTATGATTCATGAGGTACAGACGGACGGACAGTTTGCAGGCTTAGTAAGACGGTGCCGTTGGCATACTTCGGATATGAAAACACACGCTCTATCGACCGAAAAGCTTCGAAGAAAACTTGTTGGAACAAAGGACTACATAAAGCTAGCTTAAGATATTAAGCCAGACATATGACTTCGAGAAAGGGTTACATAAACTTGGGTTACATAGTCGTTCTTTGTCTAAACAGGGCGATTCGTTATTCTCAAAACCTAGAATACTAAAGATATAAGAAAAACCACGTCATTTATGATCGCAAAAAGAAAAAAGACCTGCAAAAATTTTCGAAAAATTCATATCGACACACGAGTGGTATATTGAAACCAAAACTTTTCGTATTTAAAATCAAAAGTTGCATTGCAGTACTTTATAGTGAAAGTGAATTAAAATATCTAGTTTTTCACAACTCTAAAACCGAGGTCTTTGTTCCTTGAAACAATAAATCCCTCTCAATGATTAACGCTGTATACGACAAAAAAAATTGGCTGGCCGACGACGCGACAAAAGTAGTCTAAAAGCAATTTATATAAAGAATGTACCTAGTCGGTTTCAGTTTTAAATCGGACTGATCTTTTCCTCGGGTTGGCTACCATTATTTACTTAAGATTTATTTTAAAGGTTTGCGGAAAAGGTCACTTAAGTTTTGGGTAAAGTAAAATAAAGAGGGGTTTGCGTTCAATCTTTTTATCGAGAACTATCGAAGTGATTGAAACATGAAGAGATCGAAGTTTGAGATCTTAGCACCGTGCAATTTATTACGGTCTTTAGTCATGAAATTGTTGTTTTATGAAACTGCACACTTTGATTGTGATATCTTGGAACTTCTTCTTAGCGTATCGATGGCAAAACTAGTTAAATTTTTTGCTTGGCCCAGTATTCGGCCACGGCAGTGCCGTCCGCTGATGCTGTCATTAGGTCCCTACGTGAACAGGTAACAGGGCACGTGATGCAGGATCGAAGATGGAAGCCGCACAAACACTGAAGATCGGAACCGTCCGAGAACCCTCATCTGTGGAGATTGTATTTAAACTTCATGTACAGTATTCGTACATTGGCGGACTAAATGCAACAAGGCATTCCCTACCAGTCAACCTTAGGGTTAAAAAGACAACACTGTGATAGGTGTACACAATAAATAAATAATAGATTTAACGTTTTAATTTATAACAATTATGACGAAGATCGAACTAATGTTGAGAGGATTTTTTTATTATTATTGATAGGCTCGCTATTGACCGCTATCTCACCTGATGGTAAGCGATGATGTGGCCGACGCCTAGAAGTAACCTATTCGTTCTTGACTTAAAGACCCCCTAGACTACAAGTACTAGTCCCGAATTTAACGCTTGAACAATTTACTTTCAGCGGTTTTTTTTGATAATTAGCTTTAAAAGTTTCTTTGGGTTTCATTTTTTCTGTAATATTGTTTAAAGCTAAAGACAAAGAGAACCCACGTATGCCACCACGCTTTACGATATCTAGACGCTTGAATTTACTTGAAAACAGACAACTTATCCGTGAAGTCCAGCACAGTGTTGCGTTTGTCAAGTATGATTCTAAATAATCTGGTTTCAAGCAAATTCAAGAGCTTAGATGTCATCATGCGTAGCATACGTGGCGTACATGGGTTAAACTTATTTATTTATATATACTTTGTTGTACACCAAGATAATCTATATATATAAAAGGAGAAACTGACTGACTGACATATCAACGCACAGCCGAAACTATTGGGAATAAGAACATGAAATTTTGCACAAGGTTACCTTTTATGACGTAGGTGAGCACTAAGAGAGGATTTTCCAAAACTCACCCCCAAAGGGGATGAAGCGGGGGTTCAAAGTTTGTATGGAGAAATCTACTTATGCGCGGGCGAAGCCGCTGGCAGAAGCTAGTAAATGATACATTAGAGTCTTATATAAAAAAAAACATACAATTGGTGGCCTTATCGCATTCCGCGATCTCCTCCAGGCAACCTGGAACAACTTAACTTTATTGCAATGTAGAAGTAGGTATGATACTTTACTGATAAAAAAACAAAAATATCTTATTGATTTTAAATTAACATCCCATTATTATCCTAACAATAGCTGCTATAAGAGGCACATAATTTGACGTCACACGTCTCCCGCTGATTACCCCTAGCTAAAATAACTTTGAACAATGTACAACTCGAAGTCTTATAAAACTTGTATTAATAACGTCAAGGCTGTAAAACAAAATATTTCCTTCAGAAAATATCATAATCCCAGAACTAATTTACATAAAGTAAGTTCGTTGTTTAAACCATTTGGGGAAGGAACTTTGGTCTGGCCGCTTTATCACTTTTTAACCAACTTCAAAAAGGAGGAGGTTCTCATATTTTATTTTTGTGTATGTTCCCCGATTACTCGTACACGCCTGGATCGACTTGGATTATTCTTTGTTTGTTTGAAAAGGTTTACTTCCCAGGTAGTCCCATGGTCCTAAGGTCAGGATCTGATGATGGTATCCCGGTGAAATCGAAGGAACTCTTCAAATTTTAAAGATACACTTGTAAAGGTATATTCTATAGATACTATAGAACTTACACAGTATTTAGGTCTAGCTGAAGGGTACCACAACTTTAAAGTGTAATATATTATTTGTAAGAATAACAATATTCAAGTGTCATATATTAATGTACAAACAATAAGATTAAAAAAGAAACGTTTCTATGTTTCATTCCAAAAGAATATCCGAAAAGTTCTGTAGCCTCTTCAAAGTATAGGAGTTGCCCTAGAGAATATAAAAAATCCATAAAATGCCGTCATTTTCCGAGTGATAGCTGGAGGGTAAAGACACTACGTCTCCCAAAGGTATTCAAAAAAGTTTCTAGGAAAGATCATGGGTACCACGAATAGGGCAAATGGAAGGAGGTAGGATAACAGCTTCCACGAAAGCTAAAAAAGCAATGTGATCAATGAGGTGGTAGTATTTATAATTATGTGTTAGACGAGACAACCTCTAACAAGCAGGTATAGAACTTCCCCGTATTTGATACTATTATACTGTTTTTTTTTTTATGTTGCCCTACACTGGGGATAACTCCTATATCGTTAGTGCGTTTCCAAACATGTAAACTTACATATACAAGAAGTCCAGACCCAGAACAAGTATCTGTAGGCCATACAAATATTTGTTATGCGCGGGATTCAAAACTGCGATAGGCAGCGTAGCAGCCACTCGCCCAGTCAATGCGCCAATCACAATAATCTACAAGTCACATATAATCTAATCGTAAATATCTTTTGGCGTACAAAGCTATCTAATATATTATATAGAATATTTGTTATGCGCGGGATTCAAAAGTGCGATAGGCAGCGTAGCAGCCAGTTACCCAGTCAATGCGCCAATCGTCTCGTCACATATAATCTAATCGTAAATATCTTTTGGCGTACAAAGCTATCTAATATATAGTGTTGTATTCAGGAAATACATTTATAATGCAAGACGAGTTTTTTTTCCAATAGCCTGCAGTGAGCTGAGCTGCATTGTATGATATTATGTTTACATTATCCAATTCCATTCTTTATATAAAGTATTCTTTATATATATTGCATATCACATGTGTTTTATAAATGTTAAAAATAATTAACTCTTTCAACACCACAGTCTTTTATATGTGACAAATCAATTTCGTGCCCGCGTCGCCACAGTATGATATATGAGACAACTTCAACATATGCAGTTAACGATATAAGTTTTGTTATTTTGGGACCCTGCATTTTTGGGCCGTGGCGATTAAAGAGCGTTTTTTTTTTATAGAATTCCGTGGGGTTGAAAGGGTGCATATAGACCCTGTCGAGCACAGCAATTTTATAGAGGTATATATAAAATTAAACAAAAATACAAATGTCAATAACATAGTAGATTTAAATAAAAATTAATAGCTGTTCGTTAGTCTCGCTAAAAATCAAAAACGGCTGGACCGATTTGGCTAATTTTGGTCTTGAAATATTCGAGATAGTCCAGGGAAGGTTTAAACAGTGAGAAAAAATGGAAAAAAAAAACCTAATACAACGCCATCTCTAATTGAAATATCATTATAAAATGAATTATGCTGTTCTGGTAATGCCAGTAGATGGCGTTATCCTTACTATTAGGCGGTACGAAGTTCGCCAGGTCAGCCAGTAGTTGATAAAAATAGTAAATGTCAAAATAAATTCATTAATTGTCAAAATACATTCTTGATAGAACTAAGCTTGTGGCGTCCTAATCGGGTCGCAGCCAACCACTCGATAACTGAAGGGGTGCCATCGTCTTATCTACTGTCCCGATTTCCAGATCGACACTGCGGTCTTATAAAGGGGATATTCAAAGGCACTCCCGAAATTAGGCTACATCAATAAACGCAAGAACAACAGCCAATTCACACGAAGGAGCTGATACTTAGAGATCCCTTCATTTGCACTCAAAATCGATACTTGGAGTGCTACTATTAGCAGTTTCCTTGTTAAAAAATGCTGTTTACTCTCCCCCGAAGCCGAACGGTAAATATACGTATCGGATAAGTCCCGAATTAGATTATTATCAAGAAGCGCAAGATCGTCGGAGTCGGAGCAAACGCTAAGTTCATTTTGCAGTAGCTCGGCGAGAAATGCCACGTTCACCTTCTACATAAAAAGATGCTTTGAAAGACGCTTACACAAAATAACACTGAAATTTTAAGATGTATCGTAAAATGCAGAAATATTCTCGTATAAAGATATTTCTGCACGACTCGCTTTATGGCGGAATATATTTCAATATGTAGTAAAATAAACATCACGTTTGTTAGCAGGTGTAATAATTTAGAATATCGACGGAATTAATTCATTCGTTTACGTGGCAAATGTAAAACAAAACAGGTACTAAATTTGCTATAAAGCACGGTTGAGTAACCCGTCAGCCTGAAACCAAATAATGCTTTATATCTGACACAGTGTAATTAACAAAATGAGCACGTGATTTAAATGCCAAAACACTGGTTGAACGAACCATAAGCCGTCGTACGCAAATGAACAGTGAAAGCAGTCTAAAACCGCAAATCTCGTTGATCTCTGCCCATCGGAAACTCGCCCTTTGTAATCCTCTCCCTCCCACACTCATTATTTATTATTTTTTATCTGACATCCGACGCTGCCCTCCTCGAGAATGGCGCGAAAACGTCGCCATTTTCGTTCAAAATGATATTGCGAAATAGAACTGTTATCTTCCGTATATTTTGGGCATCTTCATGATATAAAGGAGGTTAACGTGGCAAATGCAATCTTTGGGGCTGTTTTGGAATTGCACTTGATGAAGACGCCGCAAATGATAAAATAAGTGAAGGTTCTAATATTGAAGCTATTCTTGGACAGATAAAATATTTCATCACAGGAGGCGCTGTAAAAGATAGAGCGCGTATTTATGTATCACGCTTCATCGTGCGTGGTGATATCCCCTAGGATTGCTCATTGTACCGGGCTATGAAACATGCTCGTGTTTAATAGTGGACGTGAGCGAGCATATACACACTTTAACAGACCTTACTACAGTAACGACCAAACTGTGTTATTTAATATGGACATGACAGAACTGAAAACACTAGACACGCTCATTCAGCAAAAGTTGCAAATAGCAGTCGGCAAAGTCACGTCGCGTTTTCTATTATAGCATAGAAATCCCTTAACCTTACTGTTGAGACTGGAATACATGTTCCGTACTCGGGGGAGGCGTATATTATAGAGGCTGGGGGAGAAGCCCCCCAATGACGTGTTGCTTATAACCTCGCATTTAATGTGTATAAGATGTGTCAGCAAATCTTGTTTTTCTGGAACAGTTTTATCAATATTGGAGAATTCATTTGGACAGTAATGAATAATGATGCTCGAGAAGGTTTCTTTGTCTTTTGATGCCTTGGTTTTTAGTAGCTATTGCGTCGATTAATATGTCTTAAGTGTTTTTTGGTAAGTGATGTATTGCAGAGATTTGAGTCAGTGTGCCTTGGTTTTTGTGGCTCGTCGTACGCTATTCTATTCTCGTGCCAACGGCTTTGTCTGTGTGAAAGCAGGTCTTTCCATACATACTTTGGACGTCCGTTTCATCTTCATAGGGTTTGAATTTCAAAATACCCTTTCTTATTCTTTATACATATAATGCCAGGACTTTGCCCTTTATATATAAAAAAACTGGTTTATTTTTTACTCAGAAAGGCTGCACTGCTATGATCCTTTCATCGGCAGCTATTAATAAATACGCATTATTCTATGAAAACCTATAAAATAAATGACCTTATTCCACACCAAACCCTCTCACTTCCCGGTCAATATTAACAGAAAGTTCATTTAAATATTTATATACTACGTTCAGTACTTGACAGCTATCGGCCGAGTTGATTGATTAATTTCAATATTTTACAAAGGCTTTCGAAATTAAAACTGGCATAGACTTTTTTATACTCGTATTAAAATTCAGTGTGAATTCACTGGCTATTTTTGAATGGTTTCGGAACGTCATGGATTTTTTTTTAAATTTTATAAACAGCGAAATGTGCATTATAATTTCGTTCTTCTTTATCGTGAAGCCATAGGTACTGGTCCGTAGGCGCGGGCTTGCGGACGGCGAGCAATGGGTGGCTCGCCATCCGATCGTCCGGTAACCGTCCAGACCGAGCCCAAGTCGTCGACGGACGTAGTGTTCCACGCGCGCCTCAAGGAGATGTCAGCAACCGTAGGGGCCCAACAGGTTCGAAGCCTACTGGGGCCAAGGGTGATGCGAAAGAGATCCCCGGGGCCCTGGAAAACAAATGGCAAAGAAGGAACAGGAGTGGGTTCTTAGTCAGTAAAAGTCTGACACTATCTCGCGCTCCGCCCAGGAGCGAGGGATGTCATGAGATGATTTTCCCACCCGAAAAAAAAAAAGCCATAGGTACTGGTGAGTATTTATTTTATCCAAATACATATTCCCCTGATGATTTTATTTTAGCCATTGCTGGCAGGTAAGTTTTCATGTTAATTATATCTTTGTTTTTATTTTATTGAAGCCCTATCCATATCCACATTGGTTATATGGGACTATAACTTTATTCTCGACAGTTATTGCTACAAAGTCAGGTTACATAAAGCTGAAGTTTGGGGCAATAGTTGAGTTATGGAAGTTAGTTTGTTTTGGTACTATTTCGGTGTGTTTTTTGTGTAAGCCCTGCCCGGCTGTAGTTGTGTATTTTATGTAACTCAGACCTTAGTTTCCATCTACTGTTACCTATGCTAATGCAGTCTTCAGATGTCACAACTTCTGGTACCAACATACATTATAGTATGGATATTGCGGAAGTGGTTATATCGGAAGTGGAGTTTTTTTTTGTACTGTCGGAATTAGACCCTGATCTGGAGCTGGAGACAGAAGCGTCAAATGAAACACTACTAAAAGTAAACTCTAGTAAGCAAAAGAACAAATGAAAGAGTAATCGACAGAAGGCAGGTGGGTTTAAACTTGTTTGTACCTCGATATATAAGTTCCGATTGAAATCTGAATCGGAGGTGTTAAATCAATCAGAAGTTCCGACCTTCGGAATCAAACATCCGTAACATCTCTACACAGTACTATATCTAAACCTATAGCTATATTAACCTTTAAGGTAAAAAGGAGAATATTTAACACCGCTGTTCTAATACTTGAAGCACACCATAAACCTTCATTCCCAATTGGGAATTTCCCAATCTCGAAATGTAATGTCTCCCTTTTATTCCGCTCACAGGTTGCGAACAGGTATAATTGAGAGCCGAATATTTACCGTTCCATAGTCGTATAACGTGAATTGGTATTGCTTACCTGAAACAAAAACGACAATAATTAATCAGGAAATTAGGTACTATTAGCATTTTAATGAAGTCGAAATACGATTGGATGTAAGTGATATGTTTGTTAAAAACGAGTTATTTTGCGAAGAATGTGAATACACGCGTACGTTACCGTATCCTGGTACGTACCTTTTTTTAGGTGGGAAAATCATCCAATGGATGTTATTGGATGATTTTCCCACCTTTTCTCGCTCTTGGGCGGAGCAAAAGGGTGTGTCAGATTTTTACTGTCCAAAAACCACTCCTGTCCCTTCTTTGCCTTCGTCCCAGGGCCCCAGGTTTACCTTGGATACGGATTTAAATTTTTATAAACTAGTGGTTGACTGCGATCGCACCTGATGGTTGATCCCAGCTAAAATGTACTATTTTATTTATAAAAAAAATAAAGGACTTTTTACTGTTTCTAAGTTAGATAGTTATGATGATAGTTTGAATGCGTAAATTTGCATAAATCCATAAATTTCATTTTCGCAAACACCTTTTTGTTACCATACTGTCCGATACTACGCTGCAAATTGTAAGTAAACTTTCGAAAACTTGAATTACGCGGGTTAATATGGAGCATTCACTTTATAGGTACCCATACACGCTAGGATATACCTGACAGGTATGCCTGCACAGTTATACCTGTCAGGTAAGCTTGTGTGAATACCTGCACAGTTGTGCAACATACAAGCTCCGGTTTACCTGTAAAACTCAACTGTACAGGCGAACCTGTCAGGGGGGACAAGGTGATACATTTCTTGGGAATCCATTACTTTTGGTGGAGGTATATCCAAGTCACTAGGATGAGAACTACAGGGTAGGGCGGTGGTGGGGCATTGCCCCTTCTCTTTAGGGGGAAACCGACCTTCAAACTGTCATGTAGGAAAATTCAGGAAAATGAAAATTTTATCCTAGCGTGTATGGCAGGCATAATAAGTTCACTTTGTTAACCATTCTGAGTTCGAGTTAAAAATGTTGTTATACGATTGGATGTAATTGATACATATGGTAGGAACAAGTTTATTTACAAGGGGAAGTGTATAAGGTTTGGGTTCCCCTGTCACCTGCACGCCAGGAAACCTGCCAAGTAATAAATCGAAACGATAAGTGAAAGTTTGTAGAATAATCTACAAGGTAACTTAAAGTCAGCTTTCTACAACGTCTTAGTGTTCGCCGGAAGAAATATAACTTTATTTTCTAGGAAAAACTACAATCTGTAGAAGAAAGTAGTCAAAGAAGTAGGTAATTTATTCAGTTTATTATAATTTATTTGTTTTAAAAAAGCTTTCACCCAGACACTAGGAGGTATGCACCAAAGCGTATAGCAAGCCAACAATCTACAAACTAAAAAAAAAACTGGGCAAGTGCGAGTCGGGCTCGCGCACTGAGGGTTCCGTACAAACTTCTATGTAAATAGTTCAATTCCCGAATGGAGTCTCGAAGATTTTTCCGAATCGCATTTTTTTGTGTAGGTACCTGAGCATCTGGTTATAATTTCAACTCGGTACCTCCACGGTCTACAGTTCCCGAGATAAAGAGTCTTGACAGACAGAGACAGACAACAAATTGATTCTATAAGGCTTCCGTTTTTTCCTTTTGAGGTACGGAACCCTAAAAATAAATACAAACATTGATCATAGCTGTTATATAAAAATATGTTACCTATCATAAAGCCATCCTTAGTAATAATGCTATCGATGATTCACGTTTATTTGATCAAAAATACAAATCATAGTAAGTTTCAGTGAATAAAGTCGTAAGTGCAACGAACGAACTCTATTATCATAATTGCAGGGTCGGTTAACGAGTCGGATCGCGTGTTGTCCAATTTAGTTTGTCGAAGTCTTTAAAGTTTTATGCGCTTTGCTTTTCGCATTTACTATCTTTCGTGTCGATTCGATTAAAATTTTGTCCGAACAATATGTAATCACCTAGATGTTTCTGAATTAAGTATTGTGATTTAAGAACATGTCAAACCCTATTTAAAAGCCAAATGTTGACAGATTTTTAAGCTAAAGTAGAGCTTTAAATAAAAAATGGGGGATCTGTCGTTGATGGCTTCGGTTAAGTCGTGGAAGGTGGTTGTGCAATTTGTGCATGCTGCAGGGAAGGAGGTGATGCATATCCTGTGAAGGGGCTCCACACTGGCACGGTGTTTGGGACGGTTTGTTATTTTGGGTAAGAAATAATCAAAGAATTTCTTCAGCTCCAAGCGGAGCGAGAGGGATAGTCAGACTTTTTCTTACTAAAACCCACTGGCCATTCAGTTCCGTTTGCGTCTCAGGGCCTCGGTGACTCATTCGAACTATCCCGCAGCCAATCTGAGCTCGCAATCGGTTCAGAGATTTCCAGATTAACCACTTCGTGTCCAGGTGGCAAGTGTTCTGTCAACTTTTGGCTATACTGCCGTCCTTAAGCTAAAGTAAAAAAAAACGAAAGCCCGCCAAATGTATAAATATAAAATAAAATAAAGTGGATAGTAAAAGTTTTAAAGGAAAAGTTTACTTTAAGCGCTTTGTTTTATCTTTAAAATTCCACTTCTTAATGCCAAGTTTGGAAAGAAGGTAGAGAGGTATTTGCCCTGCAGTAGGTATACTACATGTTCATAAAAGTAATAAAATAAAAGTACCAAGCTAACCATTTTTCTACATAACTACGAACATCCAACGCGAAACAGAACCACACAGCCAGTCAATCCAGCGCGTTCGAGCGTTAATTCAACACACCCACACGCAAAATTGATTAAACAAAAACACTACAGGCTTAATTGATTTTGTCGCAACAAAAACACGTGGTGGTCCGGTTAAAGGAGCCCGTCCATGGCGTCCATTAGTGGAGTGCTGAGTCACCGGTACTAATAGGACGGAAGTCGGCACACGTTTATGCGGATAAGGGCACAATCGAAATAGGTTGTACAATTGTACAGTCGAACACGCTATTTGGAATACAGGCAGCTAACTAACCCCTTTTTTAGTTCCCAATATATTCTACCTAGGCCTACATCATTACCTACTCTCCTTTCACTTCTCTTTAATCAGAGCTGCGAAGAAACAATCTTTATCAAAAGTTCAAAAAAAAAAAATCTCATAGGCTTACATGGCCACTTATAAAACGTCAGAATATAGTGCACGAGTACAGCTACAACATCAACTCATCTCGCTACATTCGTCTACTTAACTACTAATTATTTTTACATCATAGTCTCTAGTATCATTATCATCAGATATAAAGCATTAATTTTACAATCGTTGACGTCTCTTAACCTTGCCGAGCACATTTCTTCATTGTAATCTATATCTAGCGTTTTATCTAATTTTTCGTAAGTGTATCCTAAGCTTCAAAAGTTATTGCACACCCAACGAAAATCACATATAATATTGGCAGAATATGTAGTAGAAAGACGGATATTTTATTTATTTTATATTGGTCTACAAAAAGAAAGTACACACAAGTCAGTTAATTAGTAACGAGAAAAGTTAGACAACATCAAAAAAAAAATTGTGCCATTTTTGTCTGTATAGTATAGAGATAGCATGTTCGAGTGTACACAGTCCCGCATTGCAAGACTGGGAGTCAACGACCGTACTAACGATCGTGGTGTTACACGCAGTGGGATACACACGGACTTAAGACTTGAAGGATTTGGACTGCCTTAAAGTCTTTAAGACGGCGAAAGGGCTCTAGAGTGACGAGCCGATGGACTCCTGACCGATCAACTGAGAAAATTTAAAAAAAGCACCAGAAAATTATAATTATTATAAACTGCGCTTTATTGGTCTCCAGGTATAGGTATAGGCACTTTTTGAAGAAAAGGACCAGGTATTAATATTCTTTAAAAATCTGTGTTGCGAGATCATAATATTTTCGTGAAATAAACACTTGTTGGGCGCCAATATCAAGTTGTCCAACTTGCCGCCTTAACAAAATGGCGGCTTTGTATCATTTGTCTGGTGGCTGTCCTGACGCCATAATAAAATATGAACTACCTCTGGCGCCCAGCGGGAACAACAGTAATAGCGAGACAAGTTGCAGTTATTTTTTAAATAGCTGATAAAACCAACGGTCTTATCTTATAATTTCCGAATTAACTAACATCTTTACATGACGAAAACGCCCACTTCCTAAAAAAAAAAACACTTGTTGGGCGCCAATAACAAGTTTTCCAACTTGTCGCCTTAACGAAATGGCGGCTATGTATCATTTGTCCAGCGGCCGTCCTGACGCAATAATAAAGTATGGGCTACCGCTGGCGCCCCGCGGGGACATTAGTAGATGTGAGATATATATCGCTTGACCCTATATCATAATAGAGAGATGAATCTAACGGTATAGGAAGGGAAGTGAACAATTTCTACAGGATAGATTTATGAATACATTTAGTGTAAGAGACCTTGCACATATTATGATGTATATTCATATTTTATAATAAAATATATTCTATTTTATTTTAACAGCGCTGTTTTATCTAAACTTTCTAGAAAAATATTGTAGGATGCTTGTTACTCCGAAAACACACAGGCTATTTAATCCCTCCATCAAACCACTTCTCTGTATGTATACTTAACATTTATTTTATCGAAAAGTTTTTGTGGCCGGAATATTTCCTTCATCCATTTTACCAAACCCAATTTGCTCTTTGCCTGCTGAAAACCCCATTACTTCAGCTCAATTAAAACCTCTCGAACTGTACCATATTATGCAGCAGGGTTCCGCACTTTAATTATAAACGAGAACACCCAAATAGACCGGGTACCCACACGCTGTGCAACAATGTTATGGCTATAGACTAGCTAAGCTAGACTAATACAATAGCAAACACATGCAGTTAATACAGTAGCTAGCGTATTTGACTGTGCAGAGCAATACCTCGATATGCATTTCCTAAGGAGAGGACTCACTGAGTATAATGTGCGTTAAAATACAATACCATTGTAACCATAATGTATACAGTACCGACCAAAGAGCGTTTGATTTTGAAAAGTTGAGCGATTTTTTTTTTTTCAAGTTACAATACGTTTAAGACCTCTTTTTTTAGGTGGGAAATCATGTAATGACATCTCCCGCCCTTTTGAGTCAGAATTTTACTGACTAAAACCCACTCCTGTTCCTTCTTTGCCTTCGTTTCAGGGCTCCGGGGTTTTCTTTCACATTACCCATGGCTCAAGTAGGCTTCGACCCTGCTGGGCCCCTACGGTTCTGCTGACATCTCCTTGATGGCGCGCGTGGATCACTACGCGCCCTCGAAGACTTGGGCTCGGTCCGGACGGTTACCACACGGTCGGACGGCGAGCTACCCATTGCTCGCCATCCGCAAGGCAGCGCCTACGGTGGCTGGAAGTCGGGATCGAGATCCCAGCGGCGATTGGGGCGTGAGGACCGTTCCCTCGCGCGTGCGGCCGCCTCCTTTACTAGCATTACTGCTTCGCAGAAGGAGGCGACCGCCTGCCACTCCTCCTCGCTTCGGACCATGGCCTGTACCAAGGCCCGGCGCGAGAGATCGCTGACACTGATCGCCCCCACGAGGACATGGCGGTGCTCTAACCAGGCGGGGCACACTTCTATCGTATGCTCCACCGTGTCCACCGGGCGGTCCACACAATTGTGACACCCGAGCGTTTCTTCCGCACGAATCCGGTGCAGAAACCTCCCGAACTTACCATGTCCTGTGAGGACCTGCGTCATGCGAAAGGTAAGGAAGCCATGTTGTCTTTCCAGCCACTCCTCAAAGAAGGGACTTACCGCCGTAATTGTGGCGTAATAAGACCTCTGAGACTTGATCGAGGTTAGGTCCTTTTCCGTAAAAACTGTTCTACGGATAGAAACAAGCCTTAGAATTCATTGAATGAACAAGCGTTGTCATATCGAGACGAAGCGCCTTTTTACCTTAGCCTTTAACATACCTATTTTTTATTTTTTTCTCTTCTAATTTTTCTGCAATCTGTGTAACACACAATGGGCCATTTGTTTGTCGTTTCATGAGCTTATTATAGACATCTCCAAAGGAAGCTTCATCAAGCTTGCCTAAGTGGTGGGGCCTATTTATTATTGCAACGCACAAAGTTGCAATGTTTAAAGTCCCAGCACAGCAAGTAGGTACGTAAAGTTTACTACAACGATGTAATGCAGTCTGAAGCTGTTCACACGCAAAAGCTTCTTGTGGGTATTCTCCCTAATACAGACGCAAGGATATTTAACTGCACTACGCGCACAGCTGCCTCGATGCATTCCTTATATAGAATACTTCATTAAGCATACTATGTCTTACTTGCATGCTGCATAATCAACTAACCTTAATAGTTCGCCTCATTGCTTTCTGAGAAATTTTAGTTTTAAATTTGTAGATCAAAGTACGGAAGAAAGTTTAATTTATACAAAAGCCTTCTACAAGATAATTTTAGTCAAAATGAAGAAAGTTTTTGGTGAGAACAAGACATCGAAACTGTTTCTAGGTTTCAAGGATAGGATTTTATTAAAAGTGGCCTGGTTAATATAATAATATTACACAACCCCAACTAGTCCCAAACTAAGCAGAGCTTGTGCTATGAATACTAGACAACTGATAAACATACTTATATATTTTTAAATGCATACATATTATAGATAAATTACACTCAGACACAGAACAAATGATCGTGCTCATCACACAGACATTTGTCCTGGGTGGGAATAGAACCCATGACCTCCGGCATAGCAGTCAGGGCGACTTACCACTAGACCAACAGGTCTGTCAAAGAACGAAATAGAATGAAACCTTTAATAGAACGAAATTGTGACCACTTTAACAATCTCCTTCGATACATTTATTACGCATATTGAGGCCAGAAAATTCTGTTAGAAGTAAACCCTTTAAGTCTTGTTGACAATTTTTTTCGAATTTATTTTGAGCTCTAAGTTAGGTACTCTAATTAAATAGAAAACCCTTTACGTATATCTAAGTAGGTAGGCACTCACTCTACAAAATGTGTTGTAGTTCGGAATTGGAATCGTTCACAATAGGGATTTAGGATCGGTCGTCGCCCCCTAACTCCTAAACCTGTCAAAGGTGTACCGTACCGAACAGTATACGTGTCGAGGTAGATAAGTAGCTACCAATAGGCACTGACAGAGGTCAGAAGGTAATAGGTTTCTCATTCTCTCACATCTGGTCTGACAGGGATCTGAATCCAATAGAGAATTCGGATGCATTTTTTTATTTTTATTTTTGATAGGTTCGCGCTTGACCACTATCTCACCTGATGGAAAGCGACGATGCGGTCGACGAAGGAGCGCGCTTACCTAGAAATAACCTATTCACTCTCGACCTAAAGATTCCCGGGTTGAAGCCATCAGGAAAAACGAGACGACACGCGACGGGAGATGTGTTTTTATTTGATTAAATATTTTTTAAATCTGGTAAACAAATATGAAAAAAAATATATCTTCACATACAACGAAGTAACGCTTTAAAGCTGCTAATAAGAAAAAGAAGTCCGACATGGTCTTTGACGTCAAAGGCTACACCCGTAAGTACGGCTGCCATAGAAAACAGAGTCTTGATGAGAGCGACAGATATATTGGTTTAAAATTGTTATCTCGTTTGCTTTTCTACCAATTTTGATATTTTTATCACAATTAGTAACCTTTTTAGGGTTCCGTACCACAAAATGAAAAAACGGAACCCTTATAGGATCACTTTGTTGTCCGTCCGTCTGTCTGTCTGTCTGTCAAGACCCTTTATCTCGGGAACGCGTGGACGTATCGAGTTGAAATTAAAACTATTTACTCAAGTCTGCGGTCCCAAGCTGTGAAAAAATCAAATTGCTGAGTTAACGAGAAAAACAGATAAGAATAAGAATAATGTTTATTGTTCATTGTTACAGTAAATAAAGAATACCTTAAAACTATTATATAAGGATTAATATTGTCTGTAACTAATTATTAATTATACATATATTTAGATGGTGGTCCCCAAACTAGGTAGAACGTGTATTTTGGGGACCTGAGTTGAGATAACTTTAATCTATAATAGCATTGTATCGGGCGGACATGTAGAAATTCGGTTTATTTTTTTATATTTATCGTAGAGGTTGTTGTAAAAAATGAAACAACAAAATGAATAATAAAAAGTAAAAATAGAATAAAAACAAGCTAACTTAAAATAAAGGTTTTTGTGTGTAGTGTATGTGTGTAGTGTATATATGTAGTATACGTGTGTAGTGTATGTGTGTAGATACGGCCGTTTATGTCGCAAAACGTGTATTTCGGCACTCTCAAGGGAATCAAAGTTCATAGGGTACTTCCCGTTGACCTAGAATCCTGAAATTTGGCATGAAGTAGGGCCTCATTGCACAAGTATAGGAAAAATCTGAAAACTGTAAATTTGTAATTATGTCACAAAAAAAAACTTTTTTTGCGATTCTTAAAAATCTTCGTAACTCAATTCAGGAATCGAAGTGTTTTCATAGGTTTATACGGAACCCTCAGTGCGCGAATCCGACTCACACTTGCCATGTTTTTTTATTATATTTAATTATAAGCTGGTTAGATATTTTTTTAATGCATATTTCTCATTGGGAATAACTTCGACTGATTCAATAAAAAAATCTCGTTAAAGCACTTTACACTTAACGCACATTCCATAAAACAAACCATTAACTTCAATTAGTGATTACATTATTTACACGCAGTTAGGCGCAAACAGTTCATTTTAATTGCTCGCAATATTTTGAAAGGGTAACTGCGTGCATTCAATCATCCCCAATTAACGGTTGCAAAGGAAAAAATCAACAATACGAAACAAAAGTAATATTCATATATTGCTCCGGTTTAAAATAGGAATTTTCAAACTGCTAGAGCAATATTTCTCTCGAACGTATTACGGGTAGCGAAGGCAAGGGTAGAGAATCCGGCGAGCTATTTAAAAAATAATAGTAATGAACGTTACATTTCTTCACACTTACTAAATATTTTCCTCGTTAATAGAATTTCCAGCCAAGCACTTAAAGCAAGAGTTGTATTTCTAACGTTTCTAAGTAATCATAGCTTCTAATTGGTTTCATTGGCGAGTGTTTCTTCTTCATCTTAGTCGTTCATTCCTAGTGGAGTGGTCATGATCATGGATCGTCTGGTAGGTTAGTTGCGGCTTTTGCGAGACTTCTCCATCACCATTTCTCTATTCGTGTCACTCCGTGTACATTCAATAAGGGAACACTTAGAAGATGATTTAAGGGCCTATTAAACAACTCGATATTCAGACAGTCTTAGTCTATGTAGCGTCACACAGGAAAAGAGAAACTTACGCCAACGTCGTGTAAAGGAATGAAACAGAACGATGAGACACATAGATAAACATAGACTAAGACTGTCTGAATATCGAGTAGTGTTATAG
Organism: Mythimna pallens; assembly: GCA_961205895.1. Taxonomy (NCBI): domain Eukaryota; kingdom Metazoa; phylum Arthropoda; class Insecta; order Lepidoptera; family Noctuidae; genus Mythimna; species Mythimna pallens. The sequence goes on from OY540825.1 coordinate 4,013,644, forward strand.
GCCTTTTAATGAGGTCTGTCGGTCTGGTTGGTGATCGGCCGCGAGAACGTTGGCCCGTTTACTTTTCCCTGCCGAGTGTTTAGTTAAATGGAAAATTATATATCCTTCCATATACGGATACGGAACCCTAAAAAGGTTGATTTTAATTTAATTTTTTTAAATGTAATGGTTTATAAAGTATATGACACGGCTATTTCTACTTTCTTTCTAACATTTCGCTACTTTTCCACATTATTGGTAAACCTATAATGTCGGCAACATAAGAGTATAATATTTTCTCTCATAAATGTCCGGACGTCAAAACAGAGCCGGCACAATTTCACGTTGTTTTAAGCAAAGAATAACAAGTTCTATACTTAGAAACATGGAGTTTTTCCTGTGATTTTAATCGGATCAGGAACCGGTGGAAAATGTAGAACGCTGTATGATACGTTACACGCAAACTGTTTTCGATGAAACCAGAAATTGTTCAATGTTTAATTACGTCATTCCCTTAATGCTCATCGAGTTTTTCGGGACATCGGCAAGCATTTAATGGACTTTACATATGAACAAAAGACTGATCTTCTTTTCAGCCAAAGAATAGTCGTTCATTGTGGAAAATGCTATCAGGGTTTTTTTTTTTTAAATTATAGTTGTTTCAGGATCCTGGGGTCCTGGATCATTATAAGGCGTACGACGGGCCGAAGCCAACTCACAGAGGGCCCTTAGACACTTTTCATGGAACGTGGTATAAATCGACAGTTATCCCTGTACCTACGCACTATGTTAGCATTAGCATTGGATGCACATCCAAGGACAACTCCCGGTTGGTGGGAAACTATTAATTAGGGCTATGGTTTTGGGAGGTTTAAGTGAACTGTTTACCAAGAACTATGCGCGTATAAAGCGTTTTGGGAATACATTTATATTGCGCACAGCTAAGGAGTGGAATTCCCTCCTGGAGTCTGTGTTTCCTGAAATCTAAATCCTTGGGGTCTCAGTCAAGAGTGAATAGGTTACTTCCAGGCAAGCGTGCTCCATCATCATCGGGCACATCATCGCTTGCTGTCAGGTAAGATAGTGGTCAAACTCGAGTCTATTGATTATAAAAAAAAAATGTTAAACCATGGCCTCTGCCTGAACAATGTCATTAATTAATATTAACGCGTTCAATACTAAAAATAAATACTATTAATCTAGTACAATTATTGCTATAAACATCAGCACGCATATTTTTTTACTAGCTTCAGCCAGCCGTTTTGCCCGCGTGAAAACAGGTTTCTCTACAAAAAACTTTAGACCCGCGTTTGATCCCCTTAGAGGGTAAATTTTGGAAAATCCTCTCTTAGTGCTCGCCTACATCACGAAAGGAAACCTTGTGCAAAATTTCAGTAGTTTCAGCTGTGCGTTGATATGTCAGTCAGTCAGTTTCTCCTTTTATATATATAGATAAGGATTCTCGATATTGATCAAGTTACATCACGACTCGTACGTACATTGTGGGACTCAGCCTCAACAGCTGGGCTCTCAGCGCCAAGGCTGTCGTGCTACGCCGCATACAATACCGACCTCAAGGCCAGTGTCTAAAGATGTTCCAGTTTCGTACACATGTCATGTAGAAAGCTGGAATTTAAAAAAGTTTCAGCACTATTTTTTATACCTATCTTTTATGCCTAAATTTGGCAAACTTCACCTTGAAAGGTAGTAGATAAGCTATTGTATCATTTTCACGTCTCGCGTCCGTCAAAACTTCATAATGAAAGGTAAAGGTGAAAAGCTATATTTTTGAGTTTGATGGTGAAGTTTTTGCCTAATTGATCTTGTTGACGGTATAATGATCTTCTGCTGAGTATGAGATCCGGAGTTCGATTCTCAAGTCAAGGAGTCATTTTATGTTTCATCAAAAAGTTCTTAGTAGGAATTCGCACGTAATGGTAAATAGTAATGCAATCGTTGACGGTGAGGCGCACTAGTTTATTAAGAGCCGATTCACTCTAGCCTTGAACACACCTAAATTATAATCGGATGGGAAGACCGCAGCAGGCAAGTTGTTCCAGTCCCTCGATGTACGCTGTATAAACGAAGAGGCGAAAGGTTTGGTCCGGAACTAAGGGTGGATACTCGTCGATCGTCGGGTTATCTGATGGTAGAAATGAGATGAGTCTCCTCCTTTCACTCTTTGGACTTTGACTCTCAAGCTAATCAAAGTTACCAGAACAGTTGGCGCAGTGGTTGCAGAGCTGCGTGTCATGAGTTAAGTTATCGCACGTAATAAATATTTGTATGGCCTTCAGACACTTTTTCCGGCTTTGGGTGTGTCGTGTATGAGAGTTTACATGTTTGCAAACGCAGTCACGACATAAATGTAATTCCTAGTGTGAAGCACAGTATAGAAAAAAAAAAAACTGATGAAAATAACTGATGTAACTTCTGCTCCTAACGCTTTGGATAAAACAGCGTAATATTATGATATGTGTGTTTTTAATATATGGTTACTACAGCCTTAATTGATTCTGTAAGCTGTGTAAGATCGTATCTCAATTGCCCTAAGGTGGACCAACACCGTCATATTTCGCTTCGCTTACCAAGGACGCGCCCGGGGAAATAAGCCGGGTGTTATCTGTTCTCCTTATGTTTCATGTAAACAAAAAGCTTAAAGTATATTGCAGGGAAAATGAAATTATTACAGTAGCATTTGTATCAAGATACGGACATTAGATTACTAAAATCTTCTACGGGATTTTTAGAAAGAGTTACCGTGGCCCTGGAGCGCAAAAAGCAACTAAAGGAACACAGGTGGGATTTAAAAGTTTCCCTCTCTCCACTCAGGTTTCTTACAAAGTACTAAAATCTTATATTTAGCAAAGATTTTAGTAGGTACTCTTTGGTTAGTACTCTTTTATAAGAAGAAATAACAAAGCAATAGAAAAACTTGGTACAAAGTCCATGTCCATGAAAAGCACCTAGAATTCCTATCCCGGCCAGTAAGTTCAGCACTCGGTCGAAGCCGCGATTCTTAATTTAAGAAAAAAAATTACGATAAGATACATCTTGTTCAAAGAAAAACATAGGTAAATTCACACTTAAATACCCAGTTATCAAAGTAACGGAAAACTACAAGACTAAATATTTTCTATTCTATTGAACTATTCTCTTCTGGTACTATAAAAATCAAAGGCTTAAGGACTTATACCCAAGAAAGCGAACAAGAAAAGGGTTCCACAATAGTCAAAGTCAAAGTTTTTTCATTTCACATAGCACTTGTAAAACGTCAGAAGCTAGTGCCGGTTCCAAATTGGTCATTTCCTATGGAGAAGAACCGGCAAGAAACTCCATGGTTATTCTTTAAAAAAAATTGTTGTTCTTACAATATTTCCATATTAAACAGCAGCAAAATCACTACAGTACCTACCTACACACGGTACACACATAAATATGCAATATAAGCAGACCCTGTAGGTAATTGATTTATTACATCCCCCTTTGTATAGGGAAACACGGCACGTCGACGAAAATTAAGTCTGTTATGCGTAGAAAGTAAACGTACTGGATGCGACATTGAACGACCTTGATCCAACAATTACTGAGTTATTTTCAGAAACGTTACCCACATAAATCAATTCGAAATTTGTTTGGTTGATGTAGCAAATGCGTGCTTAACAAAAACTTCGGGTAATTTCGGTTATTGCTCGTAGTTTCGGGCCAAAACGTTTTTTTTTTATATTCTGAATCAAATCAGGCTGCTTTCCAATACCTACTGGTCAGGGCTACGTAATCTGAACGGTTAGTCAGTGTTTGTGGATAAGGGTGGGTTTCATACAATAGATTGGGGTTGGCTTTGTTTGGTTTTAAAGCCAAATGCTCTGAACCGGCCATAATTCAGTATGTATCAACCAGAACACAAAAGGAGCAAAAAAATACTTCATTGCAGTCTTTAAAGCCGTGAGAATTGTTAATAAATTAAAATCAAATTTACAGACATTTCAATGCGTCACTAGTTCATTAACCCTTAAAACGAGACATCTATCATCAATACTAATGTTATTTATAAACGTGAAAGTAAATCTGTCTGCCTGTTACACTTTCATTATTGAACCAATAGATGAAATTTGGTATGGAGGAAGTTTGAACTCCAAGGATGGAGACAGGCTATTTTTTATTCGTCTTTGACCACATTCACGCGGATGAAGCCGCTTGCAGAAGATAGTAAATAATTTTATCTCGCAATAAAAATGTCTCATCTAGCAAACCGTTCATCATGTTTACGTCACAGGGGTCGTTTCACCCTACATATTCCATTCATGATCTCAACAGATTACTCCCCGCGTAAGGGTGGATTATTTGAACTAATTATCGAATTGTCTCCGGCACCCATGATTCATCCCTCTGCAATTTTATACCAATTCATTCCGGGGGAGCAAACGTTTGGGGAATAAGATGAGTCATCGCTTTAGTGTTTTTCGATAGTTGGGTCGGAAATGTGCTCGGTTTCTATCAATATCCAATGAGATTTGAATGGGACTTTCCGGATTTTCTTTGGTGATTCTGTTTTTTTTTCTTTATTGCTACTGCACGATTACAAAAAGGGCTTATTTATTTATTTATTTAATTTTCATGCCACACAAAGTACAAAGGCGGACTTAATGCCTTAGGCCAAATGTGTTTTTAGAGAGAGGTGGGCTGGTTGGAATGAGCCCACCTAAGGTTATGGCCGCCATGGCCCACGTACACGTCCACATAGGACTAAGTGCGGAAACCATGCCCAAATAGATAGAATGCCTTAGGCAACCTAAGGTTGTGAAGAGACGATATGGTAATGAGAATATATATATATAAAGTAAAAAGTATACATATAGTTAAATTAAACATACATATATATTAAATACAACATGTAATGTTCATATATATTAATATAAAGTAAGGAAAGAAGTTATTAAGACGATTCTGCTATTAGTGATGTTGGAACTTAATACTATGCGGTTGAAATATAACAGTATTAAAATACTAATTAAGGCTGGTAATAAAACCTTAGCATGCTTCTAATGTCCATGTTCTAAAAATATAAAGAAATAATTACTCAACGTAATAAACTTAAAACACGTAATAACTGAATAATGATCACGCCGAGTTAACCCTCGCACGCTGACGTCGCTGAATATCGCAAGTGAAATAAGTTTTCTAGGCCGGTTAAAAATATCGCCGCTATAAGTTTTCAACGTTTCACCGCGGACGTCGACGCTCGACCACTGCAGTGTTTTCAGAGCTGTAAATATTATTTTTCTTAAAGATTTCCTCGAGACATTTCTGCAAAAACATCTACGCAGAAATATTTAGAACAAAAGTTATTGTGCTAAAGATATTACGTAAAACGGTTTACATGAAATAAAAGGGAACTCTGAAAAGAAAATGCCTTTTTACGTAATCCAGGACTTAATTCTGAATTAATGTAGGTACATACATACATATATCTATCTCGGTGAACTTGAAACCCTACTTAGTTAAAGAACATTTAAATTCTCTTGAATATGTAATCCGTTCTAATCCTAAACATTGTACGCAGTATTCCTTACCATTTGCTTGAATATTTTAGCAATTACGAGTACTTCTGTTGCTTATATAACATTATTATTTTATTGTTACAAACAGAGAAGTAAAGTAACAAAGACATGTCATAAAGACGTCACAACTTATTATCGTATAGGTACATATTGATTATTCACAAACGTTTTGGTAGAAAAGATAGCAAAGTTTCAAAAAATTTATAAGTAAAATTAAGTAGAGAAAGAATGAATAAAGTTTTAAAGAATAACAGGATTGAGACAAAACAACGAAAACAAGAAAAATCTATAAACAAACGACAACCACTTGTATCTTAGAAAGCTTCAACTTACATCACAAACGAACAGCGACAGTGAAATCCCGAGCTTATCTGATAATCACAGGTAGCTAAATAGCCAAAGCCAGTCACCACAATACGTAAATCATTGCACTATGTCAATATGTTGTAATCACTGTTACTTATCACGCTGTTAATCACACGCAATATTTCATTTACGTTATCGTCAACGCAAACGAAACGTCACTGCAGGTGCGGGGTTAAGCTACACGCTACGCCAGTGCTACGGTGCTACGCGCGTAGCTCGTTGCTACGGGCAGTGGTGACGACGCCTGACGACGAACTGCGTCGGGCGGCGCGCCGATGTCTCGCGCATGCGCCTCTCGCTGCGTAGCGGATGGATTCGCATAGTCGTATCATTCTCGTTTTCCGATAGGTAAGTTATAATATTCGTAAAGGAAAATAGTGTGCGGAAAAATACAAGGCGGTTTTTGTAATGAAACTTGGTCAAATAAATACACAGTGCTACGCAGTATTTTTTGCAAAATTATTTCTTAATAAATCTGATGGCCTCCTCGGTGAAGCTGTCAAAAACAAATACCCAAAAGTTTACACAAATTAGAATGTTCTAAAAGTACATTATTACTGCCTGGATTAGTCTGCCTCAATTTTCTTTGTCAACTTTGGTATCTTGAACTTACTTAAAAAGTTTTGTGATAAACTTGGCCCATATTAATAACGTTCTCGTCAGCGTTGTTGCGGGTGACGTCACTAAGTAGCTGTCATTGTGACGTCAATTTGCAGACATGTGGTAATTAAGTTGATACGTGTAATTAAATTAAGGTACAAAGTCAAGGGTGTTTCTAAGATATATCTTGAATATTGAACAGATGTTTTTATAACAATTAGTGAAACGTCCGTGGCAGCTGGCATTATGTAGGTAGATTTTACTAGGGATGTAACTGAGGTGGAAACTTAAAAATTCTCGATCCAAAATTGGATTATCGGAGGTGGAGGCAGAAGCGTCAAACGAAACACTACTAATACTAATAAAAAACTCGAATAAGTATAAATTTAGAGCGAATTCACAACATTTCAAATATGAAACCAAACAACAAGTGAAAGAGACAGAAGGCACGGGAGAGAGAGATTCCTCCGTCCAGTATAAATTATGTTTGTACCTCCGATATATAAGTTCCGATAAAAATTTGTCGGAACCGAAATCGGAATCGAAAATGCAGAATCAATCGGAAGTTCTGAGCTTTCGGAATCGTAATTGAACCTCGGTAACATCCCTTTTTACTTCCCCTTAAGGAAAAAGTATAAGTATAAATAATATATATACTTGTGTACTTATGTGTGTTGTCAAATAATTTTCGTGTCATATAAATCAAGCAGTTTGTCAACAGAGCCGGAATGTTTATTGTAAAAACATAGTAATATCGTGAGTCAACAAGACTGGATACCCCTTTGTCACCAGTCGCGTAGGTACTCTATCCGGGCCAGACATATTTACCTAGCGTTATAACATGTACCCAATTTTATGTGATTGAAATGAGTCGGTAATGATAAATGATATTTATTTTGTAAATAGGTTTTAAAATATGTATTATATCTATGATAGGCCCAAATCAATGTCCTTGTTAATCGTATTTAATAAGATTCCGCATAGTTTAAAAGACACCGCATACGAATATTAATTTAAAACTTAATTCACTATTCGCTCTCTCATTGTCTTTCTATTGTGTCTCTAATTACGGTATTCGAAAGGTTAGACTATATCACTATTAGAAAAATGTTACTAATCTGTTAATTAAATCTTGAATGATAAAGATTTATAACTCTGCGATATTTTTTTTTTGACATGGACAATAATTTTACGTGTTCGTCAAATCCTAGATAAGCTTTGTAGTTGATTATTTTTTTGACAATTGACTTATTTATATGAATTTTGATACATAATTAGAACTAATACTATAATTTAAAAAAATAATGATTTAACATGCAAACACCCAATTCTGTAGCATCTTAAACTTACTACTTACCTATATTACTGGCAAATAAATCATTCTGATTGTGAAAAAAAAAATCATTTTTTTGTCATTTTTTTCGTCAATTTAAACTTGACGAGGCCGGTATTTCCAGGCTGACTACCCTTAGAAGAAACACGTAACACCTAATATTGTGGAGTCTACTCTTGAGGTCCGTTACAAAATTATTATTTTGAATTGTTTGAAGAGATTTATGACCAGCCGCGATCGGCTTAGTAATTTATTGATTGATCTGAAGGGTCATTCCCGTAAACTTGAGGTTGGGCAATGGGCATCTGTGTCCTGAACAAGGATATTATGTCGAATTCTGCAATTAGTCAATTAAAAGGTTTAAGGTAGCCATACACGTTAGGGTGTACCTACCTGATAGGTTTGAATGCACAGTTACACCTGTCAGGTAAGCTTGAGTTGAGTAGAAGACATACACGTAGCGATAAACCTGTACAAACTCTCAGTTAAAGCCATGACCCCGGCAGCAGATCTCGACGCTGTAACGCTAATCGGTTTACCTCTCGCTGACGCCGTGCAGGCGACAGCCACACACGCACAGTTTTGCCTGTACAGTTAAACTGCACAAGTATACCCACGGACAAGAAAAATCGAATTTCATATTTTTTCGGTTGCCTTTAAAGGTGTGGAAACCTGCACGGTTATGCATCCGGTTTACACTATGGAAGGCAAAAGTTCACGTAAAATAACAGATTTTCAGAGGACTAGATTAGTTTTACACAAATTTATGTTCTGATAGAAGCCTAGATAATATCCCAAAGATAGCTATGTATCCAAAATATCTAGAGAAAGATGTGTAATAACATCATAATCACGTAAGAGCGGTTTTATGAAAAAGTACTTCGAAAAAGGGCGCTCTTAAAAATAAAATTATATCACCGTCGAGCTCGCAAATTGCGCCACAGACAATAGTTACGAGGATGACATGAGCTACATACATATTCCCACGTTTACACGAAATTCCCTGCGACAGTTTAAACGTTTTTGGCGCAGGTAACAATATGTTGCGGAATCCTAAACTAGATGAATGTGCGGCCATAAAAATGTTGCTCGTCCAACAGCGATTTTAGAAAAAAAAAACAGAACGTGACAGGTCATAGTGTGATCAATACCATGAAATCAAGTTCGTTTCAAAACTGCCAGTATTGTTAAAAATATTGTTTATGGATGCGTGTTCGATACACATGAATGAGTTGATATATTTCAGTTTTCAGTTGTATTTATTACTTTTTGTTATTGCTGATATTTCACACGTTTGATAAAAATTGTACTACAGTACGTCATGAAAAATAAACATTAATGTACGTAAAAACAAAACGTCGAATATTAAAATTTGTGAACTCATTTCAATGTAGTACATTATACAATTCCGATACATTTTAATGGCTGAAATAGGACCCTTTTGTTAGTAAATTATCAACAGAAGCCACAACCGATGGTCCACCATGGACTATGTGCGGAGAACATAATATAATAATATATACCATAATATAATTGTTATCTCATTGTGTGTACCTGTGTGCCAAATAAACGTGTTTTTTTTCTTTCTTTAGACCAAAACCATTATCATTATTTCAGTCGAAAGACGTCCACTGTTGTACATAGACCTCCCCCAAATGTCGCTATAACGACTTGTACTGTGCGTCTCACATTCATCGGATTCCCGCGACCCTCACCAGCTCATCGACCCAACATGTGGCAAGCCTTCCAACCAAAAAACCAAATCCAGGTAGATATATAAACAATATCAGCTCATTCACAATTACAAAGTAGCTCTTGCACAACTACTCAGTTATTGGTTACAATAAATCCGTGATTTTAACAATGACGATATTCTCACCAACCTAATGAAAAAACAGTATTAACAGACTTGATTGAAACAAGAGTCTCCACAAAGAGGGTGCCTGAGAATGGACACCGCCACTGAGGCTGACTTGGAAAGAGCTGGCGAGATGGCTGAGACGCCTGTGCAAGGGCTGGCTCGCGGTAGCTCATGAAAAGAATATCTGGAAGTTGAGGAGACTTTAGCCCAGCTATGGGGAAAATAAAGGCTAAAAAAATGCTAGGTTAACATAATAAGTAAATGTGAAATTTGACTCAGGCAGTGATTAAAAAAAAATTTTGCCTCCATAAACATCCAGATCCACACTACAAGCTTTCTAAAAACATTAAAAAATTAAATAAAATTCAATCATTTATATTTCACATAGGCCTACAGGGGGCAGTTATAAAACGTCAGAAGCTAGTGCACGGTTCCAGATCGGTCGTTTCCCATGGAGAAGAACCGGCAAAAACTCTATGGTTACTCTTTTAAAAAAAGTGATTGATACAATATTTCCATTTTCAGTATTAATAGATATTATGTAAGAACAGTGTAGACAAGTCAATATTGTACCCAAAAGCACAATAAAAATAATCATATTAAAAAAAGTGAGTCGTAATAAGAAGTAATCTAAGATATCCGCAGATACATCCGCATCAAATGATATGAAAACCGACTCGAAGCTTCAACGGACTAAACCTTGTACTTACTAGTCCTTTCAGCCGTATGCTTTATCTCCTTGACATTTCTAGGTCGTGATACAGCTTTTAATTTTCAAATGTCCTTTGTCTGTTGGATTTTCCAGCTTTTCCCCCATAATAATGAACTGCAGTAGGTCGCAGCGGTCTTTTGAAATGTTTCATTTTGAATGAAAAAACATCTCTTCGTTATACAGCCCTAAGGATTAATGAATAAAGCATTTTATGCAATGATATTTTAATCTTATTGTTCAACTGAGTGAAAATATTTTAATTTTGCCCAATTGTTGGCATCCATTTTCAGGTATCGTGCTATGGAGTCTTTTAAGCTGAATTGCAGTAAAACCTGTGTACTAGATTACCCTTTTTTATTATGGACTAGGTGACCCGGCGAACTTCGTACCGCCTAATAGTAAGGATAACGTCATCTACTGGCATTACCAGAACAGCATAATTCATTTTATAATGACATTTTAATTAGAGATGGCTGGATTTTTTCAATTTTTTCTCACCGTTTAAACCTTCCCTGGACTATCTTGAATATTTCAAGATCAAAATTAGCCAAATAGGTTTATCAAAGTTTTAGCGAGACTAACGAACAGCTATTCATTTTTATATATTTAAATAGGATCATGCTTAACCACTATCTCACCTGATCGTAAGCGATAATGTGGTCGACGATGGAGCACGCTTGTCTAGAAATAACTTATTCACTTTTGCCTTAGGTTGTAGCTATCTGGAAACACTGACTCTATCCAGCAGGGAATTCCACTCCTTAGCTGTACGCACAATGAATGTATACCAACGCCATACGTCTAGTGGTCCGATGATTATTTAAAATATGCCAAACATTTTAATTTTATAGCGAACTAACTATCTCTCGTCGTACCGTTATGTTATATACACTATAGCCATCATCAATAAATGGCCTACCCAAAATTACTTATAACAAAACTAATTTTCATCCGTAGCTACACTCAAAGGTTCAGTTGAAAACCAGTGTCAGGCAACGTATCTACGTATCTGTCATTTTGCTGAACTGGACCTGTTTGGCACATCCGTGTGATACATTTTGTTATTGTTGTTGTTTTATTTTGTTTATTTTTTAGGTTTAATTTAAGTTTACAATACTTCTTTGTTTTTTATGTGCCAAATAAACATGTTTTCAGTTTATCTAAAGGAACAGACAAGTACTGCGGCAAATAAGTGGTTAGTAAATTCTAAATTGCACTGTTTAGTTTATATGATGAATAGCATTGCAACCAATCGAAAGCTATTCAGTAAAATTATATACTGCTAGATACTCCTGCGGTTTTATCGAAGTCTTTGGTTATTGCTCCGCTCTCGTGGGTCGTACCCCTTGGCGAACCCTTATTGGAGAACGTGCTATTAAATATGAAAAAAATAATAATGAGGTCATAACGTGCTGCCGAAGAACATTGACTTTGTGATTCAATGGAGCAACATTCAAGCTAAATGCTATTAACTCTTTATTAGCAACCGAAAATTCTTATACCGTAATGTTTAAAGTTGTTTGATTATTAAATAAAAAAATCGAATGATTACCTACTGGTGTTTCAAAACACTTACACGTTGTAAATCTTACAACGGCGTGCCTGAATTATTTTGCCGCATGTCATCACTGGCACGCATGCTATAGGTTCGCACCCCTATACTATATCCTTGCTCAATAAATGGGTTACCCAAAACTATAAGAATCAATTCAAACCAGTAGTTCTTGAGATATAGCGCGCTCAACTAAACAAACAAACTCTTCAGTTTTTCAGTCGCGGTTTACTTCCCATCATACAATTTACTGTCGACGTAAACTAATGTTTTGCGTAATTTTAATACTTTAAAAACCGCAGGCGAAACTCAGTTGATAACATCCGTTTTCGCGAAGATAATGACAATGAGTTATGGTTGGTCGTCGGCTGCCGGTATAGTGGCGTTGCACGGTTTATTTCACGTTTCAGGGATTCTAGCACGAGCTCTTCAAGCGATCCATTTTACGACCTAAACTGAACTGTTAAAGGGATGGAGCTATATAGGGTGTATAGTTCCAACCCTCTTTCTCGATCGCTCGCCTGACATTTTAACACGTCATGGTAAGGCTTCAGGTTTGTTTTAGTACTTTCGTTATTATTAGATTTCAAAAATGATGTAGATGTTACAGTCGTTGAACAGAACTGTCATTTGTTTTACGATGACAAAGTCGAGGGTAGTTTCAAGTTACTTCTGTAGTCGACGATTTAACGTCAAAATAAATGAGTGTTTTTAATCTAATACTTTTGAGTGTCACGCACGCCAAAATTGGGTACTTAATTTTTTTTTATCCAAAATTACAAATAGAATTTTTCAAATCCTAAAATTAGAAACCTTTCAAATTTGATGGAAGCGGAAACTGTCAAGTAATAAGTAACAGAATACACAAACTACAATGTGACGTCACCACCATTAACTTGGCGCATACAAAAGAAGTAGCGAGATGTAACCACCATGTGCTCCTCTTGCTTATACTTGAATATTTGAAATGCGAATTGCTTCAACTTGCGATTTTCAGAAAAAGATTTATTTTTAGTATTATCTGTTGTTACGTCAAAATTAAACATAGCCAAGAAACCAATTCTACTAAGAAAATCTGGACTTGAGAAGCACAAAAACCTCGTCTCAAAAACAAAAAGAAAGATAAAAAAATAATCCAACGAAATATAATCGTTAGTAGGTTAGGATATTTTACGGCTCGTCATATTTCATCGAATTTCAGGGTTCCGTACCCAAACGGTCTAAGCCGGACCCTCTTGTTATGGCACCTTGATAACAATATGGCACGCCAGACTTCCGGACTAAATAATTATGTTCAGCAATTAATTGAAAACAATATCATGAAACAATTCAATTTATATTATGAACAGGTTCCACACAGGTCATGTTACCGATCTGATTATAAACTCCTTTCACTGGTTGAAATTTACATTATCTTATTGGAGTCATAGCTACCTATATCTATGAATAATGACGTGTATTATAAAGCTGAAGAGTTTATTTGGCAGAACGCGCTAATCTCAATAACTACTGGTTTGAAATTTTGTTTTTTTTTGTTTTGTAAAGCTCATTTACCGAGGAACGCTATGTAACATCACGCTGCCACCCACGGGAGCGAAGAAGTAACCAAAGATGCGGGTGAAACCGCGGGGGAAAGCTAGTCCCAAATAAATGCATCATGGTCCGGTGGAATAGGCCACGGAAGCAAAGCAAAGACATTATGTATGAACATGTGGGCACAGAGAAAGTGTAGGGGTGTGCCTGATTAGTTTGATTTCGAAAAAGAATTTGTGATTTTTTACAAATTCTTTTTCGGTGTCGGTTTCCTCACGATGTTTTCCTTCACTGTTTCGAAAGTAGTATTGACGAAATTAATTAATTAATAATTAAGTCGGGGCCATTACTACTGCTCTTTTGATCATATCACAATTTATTTGGAGTGGTGCAACAAGTATCTTTCCTATATACTTCTTTATTAGTTACCTCCACTTAAATGGCGACCTACCTAACCTACTACCTCTGACCTACTGAGGACACCCCGCTTTTTAAACCGACTTCCAAAAAAGGAGGAGATTCTCAAGTTGTCTGATTTTTTATCCACATTATATCTTTTACACATCTATCTATTGTTCGTGTGTATGTTCTTTCCATGCATTTTGTCATTTGACCTTGCCTATTATTGAAATATTAGCAACAAATAGGAGACTTTTTTTTAGGTTGGAAAATCATCTAATGACAAATCTTGCTCTTGGGTGGAGCCGGAGATAGTGTCAGACTTTTTTGTAACGAAGGAACAGGAGTGGGTTTTTAGTCAGTACTAAAAACTCACTCCTGTTCCTTCGTTGCCTTCGTCCCAGGTCCTGGGTTTCGTTTTCACACTGTCCATGGCCCCAGAAACAAATTGGCGACTATAATTTTCTGTTCTTTGTTCTCAACTTTACGGCATCGCATCGGCTGTGAGTATACTGAAGACATAAAGAGTCGACTAAGCGAATAATCGAGTCTATCGCCGGAATCGATACAATCATTCTAGTCACGGTTCTTGAAAGTTCCGAACACGGAGTTCCGTTTCACGTACCGTAACGGTTTTTCAACATTATTAACGAGTTATGGAATTTTGACGATTGTACTGAAATTTTAAATGTAATCGATTGAACTTCGATTTATTTTAATTACTGAATTCGATATTAGTTCAAATGAAACCTAATAATACGGAAAGCATTTACATTGAAATTCGATCAATTTTGTCAAATGTGTTTATGGACATTTCAACTGTATTTAGGGTTGTATATTTTCAGCTATAGATTCAAACCAATTAAGTCAGTCGTTGCCCGCAAATCTACAATGATATCATGTTAAATCAATAGTAAATTTATGGAGCAGATAAATACACTTTGCATGAAATACAAAATGAAACTATCAATTTATTTTGTACTGCTAAACTTCGTCGCCTTCGTTACTATCGCTCAAAGTGAGCAAGCGTAAAATAAACCATATTTCTTTTATTTCCCTGAATCGTAAGGCCGTGAGTATCGAAAGAGCATTTGAACAAGTGGAGCGCTAAACACTATCGCCTTAGTGTACTCAGACGACTGCGAGCGTCAAACGATGAAATTACACGGTCTTGCCGGAGTCCTATAAATCTAGGACTGTTTACAATTATATACAGCTCTAGCTGTAGTTAGTACTGTAAGCGGATTTTAGCTTAGAAAATGAGTAGTATATAAGAAAATAGTTTTTCAATACACTTACTCGAAAACCCGCTTTTAAGAATGCAGTAAATTACTGTTTTTCGCACTAGTGCGCAAGCTCTCGCCCTCAATACAATTTATTACATTTATCGTTTCAGGCTGGGCTCTAAGCGACCCTCAGTGACGTGTCAACCCCCATTTATTTATATCTACCTAAGTGTTTTGAAAAACATCGTTTTTTTTACACGTGGAAAATAGTTTTTGTAATTTGAATTATACCTCGGTCGCGATAACAAACTTTCTCCACTTGTAACAAAATGTATTATTTTAGTTTAGAGAAAAAAAAATTGAAGTATGTAGTAGTTCAGATAAAGGAGCAAATAAAGGTGGAAATAAATGACCAACATGACGAAAATAAAGTTATCAAAATATCACACACCGAAATAAAGTACCTTAGTTACGCGGCCCAACTGTATAAAATTCCAGTTCGGTACCCAACATCCTCACTACCACTGTGGTTAAACTGCAACCACAAGGACAATGACTGCGTCCTTTTTACTATTAACACTAAGTTGTTATTGATATATATATCCATGTATTATATGATTTAATTTAGATAATGTAGTGTATTTAATTTTCTAACTTATCGGTATACAATGTGTTTACATCTCTCATCCAACTCTCCTGTCGCAGGTCTACTGGAAGAAATTTCATTTGAAGTAAGCTGTACTTACTTTGTACTCTTCTATCTGCTTTTGTTCTTTTCATTTTTAAGTGTTTATCTATATATAAAAGGGAAAACTGACTGACTGACTGACATATCAACGCACAGCCGAAACTACTGGGATTAGGAGCGTGAAATTTTTGCACAAGGTTTCCTTTTATGACGTAGGCGAGCACTAAGAAAGGATTTTCCAAACTTTACTTCCTAAGGGGATGAAGCGGGTGTCCATAGTTTGCGTGGAGAAACCTGCATTCACGCGAGTGAAGCCGCGGGCAGAAGCCAGTTTGTACATAAATAAATACCTAAAATAAAGTTACGCAAACATCCTTTTTTTAAGGATCACCATCATCGTCATTGGGAGGTCATCTAATGATTTTTCTCGCTCTAGGATGGAGTGAAAAGCGCGTTAGACTTTTACTGACAAAAACCATACCTGTTTCCTACAGTTGCTCATTTCCGTTCTAGGCGGATTCTTAAAGAGATGTCAGCAAACAGTAGGGGGGCCAGCAGGGTCAAAGCCTACTAGGGCCATGGGTTGTGCAAAACAGAACCCCGGGGCCTTGGAACGAAGGACAAAAAATGAACAGGAGTGGATTTTAGTCAGTAAAAGTCCGACACGCCCTCCTGCTCCGCTCAAGATCGCGAGAAGTCATTGGATGACTTCCCACCTAAAAAGAAAAGTTCTAGAAATCCGTGGTCAATTCCCTTTTCAGATATTCACGGTATCCAAACACCCTTAACGACTAAATCACGACAAATAATGAAAACGCATCTGCATAGTTTTTTTTTTTTTTAAGGTGGGAAAATCATCTAATGACAAATCTCGCTCTTGGGTGGAGCGAGAGATAGTGTCAGACTTTTACTGACTAAAAACCATCTGCGTAGTTGAACGACAATCGTGAATGCACTCATTCGCGAACGAAATTGCATTGTATCTTCGGTGTTTATTTCCTAATTTGTTATTCATAACAGACTTCGAAACTGCGATACTGGCAAAACTTGGCCGATGCTTGCGTAGTTGCGACTTGCGAGGACTGGAAACTTGACTGTTTAGATACGAACTCGGCCAGAGTTCACAGTTTGCGCTGAGTGTATGACTTTAATTGAGTCTTAATTTATTGTATTTGTTGGTAAATAAACGGTCTGGAATATGATTATGACTGCAGCTGCGCGTGAACTTTGAAGATGAAATTTTTTTATTTTTATTATTATGGATAAGCAGAACGGATGGCTGTTGGGGCCGAAACGTTCTGGAATGGCGACCACTTATCGGAAAATATAGCGTTGGAAGGCCTCCTACAAGGTGGACCGATGACGTGGTAAGTGTTGCGGGAATCCGATGGATGCGAGACGCACAGGACCGTTCATTGTGGCGACACTTGGGGGAGGCCTATGTCCAACAGTGGACGTCTTTTGGCTGGTATGATGATGATGATGATTATGGTTAGGCTCGCGTTTGACCACTATCTCAGCTGATGGTAAGCGATGATGTGGCCGACGATGTACAAAGTAGGTAATTATTAAAATCATAATTAGAATCTGTCACTGTAAATGGTTCCGTTAGACATTCATAAATGTTATGGTACGCTGTCTGTTAATGATTTTAGTTGTTTCCTCAATTTA
Organism: Mythimna pallens; assembly: GCA_961205895.1. Classification (NCBI taxonomy): domain Eukaryota; kingdom Metazoa; phylum Arthropoda; class Insecta; order Lepidoptera; family Noctuidae; genus Mythimna; species Mythimna pallens. The sequence goes on from OY540825.1 coordinate 4,031,125, forward strand.
TTTTCGTCTTACTCCTGTGCGGACAAATTGAAATCAAACAATAAGTTTGTATTTAACTTTTTCTACAGTTAAGGCGCCTTTAAAAATTATCACTAACTTCAGAACCTACTGGTTCGAATTGAAATTCTTTAAGTCTTGATTAGCCCATTTGTTGGGGTTAGACTATAGTATACATATTATAACATCACACTATGATCCATGAATTGGACTAGTAACCAAAGACACGAATGAAACCACGGGAGACAGCCATACCCATATAATTTTACTGAATAGCATTGATTTGATTGGTTGCAATTCTATTCATCATACAAACTAAACACTGCAATTTAGAATTTCTTACCCACTTATTTGCCGCATTCCTTATCCGTTCTAATGTAAAGACGTTAGCAATTTTAGAACTTCGAATACCCCTTTTCCTTCATTCCGCGTTTTTCTATACATTTCTGATACAGCCAGTACTTATCCGTTGGAGATCTCTAAACAACAGTGTACGCGGAATCGGCGTCAGGCGCCGACCGGTCGCGGCCGGCTGCGAACCGCTGCGATCGCGATGCTATCATCCACTGCTTCATTTGCATTTAGAAATGTGCAATACAAAGATAGTACCAACTCCTACCGATTTATTTAACGATTCCTTTTGGATACAGATCTTCAAAGGAATCGATGTAGCTTTGAAAGCGCTAAAGGTTTGTGGAAATCGATTGGATAGGCGACCGGGTGTCGGCGGTGTTGACCGCAACTTCTGTAGCATTACTACAGTAGTTACTGGACTAGATTAGCATATAAATAGATATTTAAACTAATGATGTAAAGAGCTAAAATTGTTTGTTTGTTTATATTGCAAGCATGTCTTATTTATATTGTAAAAAGTTATCTCTGAAATTACTGATTCGATTATTACCTTTTCCTACTATCGCAGAATATGTTGAGTTAGGCACCTTTTCGGCCGCACATAGATCACCTCACGTTTTCTTCAATGTGTATAGATTTGTTATTAGGTTATTATTGTTTTATTAAATGTATTTTATTAGTTTGTAAGTTTCTACTTTATAACGTCTTGGATATCCTCCGTAACGTTGTACAAGTGCTTGTAAATAATAAATAAATATATTGTTATTTTGTAATTCATATGTATTTTTAAGTTATATAAGTTCTTGTGAGACACAAATAAACTTATTTTTCCTTCTTCCTTTCTATCACAAAATATTGTACTACAGAACGCCAGAAGACGCGAGAAAAATCTAGTAGGTACAATAGAATTCTCGGACTTTACGTACTCTTTCGAAAAATAAACAGGCAGGAATCGATGGGCACGGCGCCGGGCCGACGACCGCACGAAACGCCACTGCACTGATGTTATCCGATACAATATTTATATATAAAATGGAATACTGTTTTATTTGATCGTAAATACTTGAAATATTATTTTTATACATTCATTTTGTAAGTTGCATGGGCGAGTTGCGAGAATTTTATATGAGTTACTCTGAAAAGTACTTTTTTTATTTAATTTAGTAAATATTTAGAGGTCAATGAATTTTAAAATGTCTATTAGTCAATACGCAAGAGTGAATAGGATAGACAGAGTGCGCGTGCGCAACGATTACATAAATGTGGCAGTTTTGAGGTTGTGCTTATCACGGATAAAATGACAGAGCTCCGCCTCAGATGATATGGACATACAAAGAGGTGTAGCGAAGGACATGTTGTAAAAACAGCCCTAAATTTATCTGAACAAAAGAAAGGTAGAGGCCGCCCGCCATTAACCTGGTGGTCTAACATCGAGAGAGGCATTAACAAAGCCTAAATACCAAAATCGACAACCCTGGATAGACTGTCTTGGCGCAGAATTGTGAGCAGACCCGACCCCAGATAATGGGAGCAGGGATGGACAAAGAAGAAGAAGAAGTCAATACGCAAGAGACAGTGATTTATCAAAACCTAGAATATTAATAGAACCTACAAAAATCTAGATAATATACACTCTTTGGCCAGTAATCTCACTTTGACATATCTGTGGTAATGTCTGGCTTTGCTATTGTGTCGTGAGAAGCCACAATAACAATAAAGGCAGCTTTGTGAGATAAACACTTATTCAGGACTATTAGAAGTAAACTATAAAGGGTGGAGGGAAGCGGGTAAAGGATGGCTTAATTTTCCTTTACCGAACCTTGTTCCTGACATAGGTAGGGTATATTAGGAGTCTGCCCACTATATCGTACCATGCTTTGATATTTTCCAGGAAATCTTTACAAATACAACATTGGAATAACACTTTTCTACCTTCGAAATAATCGACGTACGGCGAATATTTCGAAGATAGAAAGTACACAAGCTTTTCGCCTCGTACATCGAAGGACTGGAACAATTTGCTCGCTGCGGTCTTCCCGTCCGATTATAATTTAGGTGTCGTCAAGGCTAGAGTGAATAGACTCTTAATAAACAAGTGCGTTTCACCATCAACGATTGCACTAGTTAAGCACTAAATTGTAACTTAAGTGTAAATTGCCAAATAACTTTTTCCACTCTAGGTGAAAGCGAGGGAATGTCAGACTTTTACTGACTTAAACCCACCCGTGTTCCTCTTTTCGTTCCGGGCCCTCGGTAACTCTTTCGAACAATCTCGCAGCCCGAGCGCATATAATGCATAAGAAAATGATTCGCGCTCAGATGACAGAGTAATTTATGTTTGTTTGTTGTCAATACTTCAGTGACACTGACAGTGGCAGTTCTTAAACGCAGTGCGGTGTTGATCGTGTCCAATTTCTTTTTTTTTGGGCTTTGGTGTGTTGTGGCAAAACTACCGGGATTTTGCGAATATTGGCGTTATCACGACCAATATGGCCAAGTACGCCACATAGAGAGTGAGTGAGTAAAGCGGGAGCTACACTAAAACGAAGGACCATGCCTGATTTATAAATACATAATGTCGCGTCGCGTAGATCTAATGTAGCTCTACAAGTCTAGTTGCCATATAAAATGTATGGAGACCGACGCACGCAGATCGGTGTACGTAACACACGTGAGCCCAATGTAGCTGTAGCTGTAGAGCGATTGCGCGCGCGTATAGCCTGTGGTGTATGTTAGACGGATACATACCTTAACATAACTTTGTTCACACCACTCACTTTTTATTTCATTGACTTGCTGTTTACACGATTGACAACTGGCTGGCTGTCATGTGCGTGCTACACCGGAAAGCCATAGAGAATCGCGATGTATTCGGGCTAAGACCGCCGGTGCTAATGTAGACAAAAACATCGCATATCGGCTGAATATGATGTCATTATTTGTAACAATGCGAAACGCATATTAAAGAGATAATGTAGGTAGCCAAAGAATTAAAGTAAAACATATGCAGGCAATAAGTTCACTCACACCAATTCGTGTTCAAGTACCACTATTCTAAAAGCTTAATCTATGCGAACACTATTTATATCAACATGGTGTTTCCATACTTGTCTCTGACGTCACATCCATTGTGTTGTCTGGGTTCATAACGTGGCCTAGTAATATCTAGCTGCTAGTTTCTGACATGACCTAATAACCAAGTATTACAAGCGACACAGAATGAAAATGTTTCATGAAAATATTGCTATAGTTGTTTCGATTTAGCACGGCAGTACCGGTCATTGTCCTTTCCATACTTTCTATAACTGACAGAAAAAAACTAGGCCCTGATTTTCTTATAAGAAATTGAAAAGCATTATTGTAAAACTCGCTAACTACATGCTTATTTGAGGTACTGTTTTGCGGTTATCTTAAGTTCGAATCAAGAACCTATAATATTAGGCGTACAGCACACAGAAACAGAGTCGACACTCGGGCGCGCGCCTCTTCTATCTTTTCTTTAATGATGAACGAGTATGCAATGGGGCTTGGTACACCTCTTCGCCTATTTTGCGCCGCAACTCAGCCTCGACTTTGGCAGTGTGTTATATGCCTTAGTCACACCTACTTTAGCCTAAACAGACTCCGCACCCAAGTTGGGCGCAGCAAAGACAATCTCCATAGATGGGGGTTCTCGGACGGTACCGATCTTTAGTATTTGTGCGGCGTCTCTCAGCAGACCATGTCCCACCTTCGATCCTGCATCACGTCCCCTAATACCTGTAACCTAATGACAGCATCAGCGGACGGCATTGCGGTGGCCGAATACTGGGCCAGTCAAGGAATTTAACTAGTTTTGCCATCGGTACTCTAAGAAGAAGAAAAATCCTGTAAACCTGTTAACTATTGGCATTACAGCAGAATTTTAACACATTTAACGCAAAAATACTTGTTTAACGTTTTCCATTAGCACAAAAAGAATCACGAAGGAGTCGATTCAGGACGCGATATGTTTGCATTTCCGTATTTTGATATTAAGAATGTCAATCAATGTAGATGAGTGACCCTTATTGCCTTTATAAAACGAACAGCTATATATTCATTAAACCCCAAGCGAGCGCCGGCGTTCTCTCGCTCATTGTCTTTCTATTGTGTCTCTAATTACGGTACTCGAAAGGTTGTTTTATGGTTTTCAGGATGAGAAAATAGTGCGGTAGGTACCTTAACGCAAACATTGTTTCGAGGTAATGTATTGCTATGTAATAACCCGTCATTATACCACTTACAACGCTTTTTCTAGTGGCATACATTATATAAAAAGACGTTGTTAGATTGTATTGTAGCTTTTTCCTAGCTTATATTACAAGAATTTGCCTAATGGTTTTTTTTTTCATCTCTTTTCTAAGTTCCGCTTGGTTTCGTTTTCATACAAATAAGATAGAATAAAATACTTCCAATTTAAAGCTGTCCCAAGTTTTTTCTTTAATTCAACAAATACAAACAGCCGCACGGGCCGCAATTTAAGCTTAAGCTACGGGATCCTCACCTTTCCGCCGGTCCTCACCGGATATGGCGAGTTCAGGAGGTTCCTGTTTCGGATTACAGCAGAAGACGCCCGGGTGTCACCAGTGTGCAGATCACTTGAAGGACACGGTGGAGCATACCTACAGTGAAAGTCTGCACCGTTTGAGTAGAGCAAGGCCGTTTTCACACTAGTGCGGATAAGTGCGCGCTTTAGCACTCAGCTCCATAACACCTACGGCTCGTGCATATTCCGCCTCGATCGCAATGAAAAACTTTCTCCACTTGTATCAAATTGTACTATTACCGCCTTTATGTTCTAGATTTCATAAAACCAAACACAAAAAAGCTTGCCAAATACTAGATCCAGATTCCAGTTTCCCTAATCAAAAAACCCAACATCGACCTCGTCAGCTCTAGTTCCAATTACTCCTCATTAGTCACTCTGCCATACCGACACGTACCATGACGACGTACGTCTCATCTCTAATTACACCGTGTTCGCAACCTAACCGCACTTTAGAGTGCGATAATCCTGCGATTATTTAATGAGGTTTTCGTAACGGTGTCATAGGCGGCCTTTGAATTTTGTGTAGGCGTTTCCTTGTTGAGGAACAGGTGTGGTGTTTCAAATAATTTTTAGATATTTTTTTAAGCAAGAACAATGGCGTGTAAAGTTGCAGAGAACTTCTCCATGGACTAAGCATCGGGTAAATTTAAGCTCAGAAAAATAAAGATGAAATCAGAAATTTTTATTTCAACAGAATTATTTTTATCAAAATGTAGGTCAGTTAAAAAAAAAGTGAAGCTAAATTGCACATCCAAAGCGTAGATCTCTATGGAGAAGAACGTGCAAGAAACACTCTTTTAAACTATGGACACTCTTTTAAATCATATTATGAGTTATTTATGGTTACATATTTACTGTCTCGTATATAATAATTTCTCTATTTTTTTTTTTTATATTCTTTTTGTTAGTTGAGTATAAGTAGAAAACAACATTTTTAAGTTAATTTGTTAAACTGGAAATATAAGGCTTTTTTATTTTATTTTATTTATTGTTGCTTCTATTATGTGAGAACAATGTAGATAAATAATTTAAAAAAAAGTAATAAAAAATAAAAAATTAAGCCACTGGCAGCAAAGAGATGACCAGTTTCAACTACCGGCGCCCGTTCTCGAGCATGACGTATTGTATAGACGTAGTATGCAAGTACCTGCCTACACGCGATTGGGAGGCGAACAGGTCACCGCGGTCACCCTTGCAAAAAATCCTGCAGCTCTGGCACCTATAAATGTCAGCAGTGCTAGAGGTATCAGCAAATGCAAACCAACCTGATGTCCTACCATGAGCTCTCCCTTCTCTACACGATCCATTTGACGACTTAAACTGAACTGTTAAAGGATATATAGCTCCGCCCCTCTTTCTCGCTCGCTCGCTTGACATTTAAAGATGTCAAGGTAAGGCCCCTGGAGAAAGAGCCAAAACGTTCAAATGATAAATGATATTTATTTTGCAAATAGGTCTTTAAAAACACTTACATTTTTTTCCGGTTGGAAACTCATCTAATGACATCCCTTGCTCTTTGGCGGACCGGGAGATATTGTCAGATTTTTACTGACTAAAAACCCATTCCGTTCCTTCGTTGCCTTTCGTAACAGGGCCGAGTCTTCCTTTCAGAAGCAGACCAATGGCCCCAGTAGGCTTCGACCCTGCTGGGTCCCAACAGTTTGCTAAAATCTCCTTGAGGCGCGCGTGGAACAGTACGCGCCGTCGACGACTTTGGCTCGGCCCGGACGGTTACCGAACGGTCGGACGGCGAGCAATGGGTAGCCGTCCGACCGTGGCGACCGCCTGCCACTCCTACTCGCTCCGCTCGATTATATTATTATTATATTATTTTTTACGTCAATTTAACCTAGATGAAGCCGGGGTGTTTCCTTGCTGACTACCCTGAGAAGAAACACGAAACCAACTCAGGGGTCAAAGTCTCTTTTAAAGTCCATACAGCAAACATGTAATGGTCAAATCAAATAAGAACCATGCAGATTGGAGTCTGAGATGGTCCTTTGAAGAAATAACCACACAGTTCTGAGCGGACCTGTCCAGTTAGTGCAAGCATTTGTCAGTATTCGTGTAGCTTAACTGAGGACTACTAAGGAGGTCAGCGCCTGCCAAATGCCTGTAATCACGCCAGCATCCATACTTTTCAAACAAGTAAACTTATAGAAGGTATTTCTACAAGTTTTGAAATTAAAACTTGTTCTCATAAACTCCTTAATTAACACTTCAATGAACAAGAAATATCAAAACACTGATTGAAACTCCTAGTCATTATCTGGAGCCAATCTACGATACCGTAGTGTACTCTCTGATACTGTATTTTAAATTCACAAAGAAACTTTAAATTATCTCAGAGAGAAAGGAGTTGGGAATTTTCCACAAGAAATGGTTAGATTTTCGAGTTTAAAAGAATACTGATTAACTAAGAGGGAAGTGTTAAATATTTAACAAAAAAAATCTAAGATCTTTCCGCTGAGCTAAGCATGTAATAGATAGACAAAGTCACACCAAACTTGAATAGAGATCTCTTAAAAAGGGCAGAGAAGGTACTAGTGATAACCAGATTAATGCAGATAGGTATCCAGTACGCAAGGCAAAGAAGGATCATATGAGTGAGTTTTAGTCAGTAAAAGTCTAGCACGGTAGAGCTAGAGACGTTACTGGATGACTTTCCACTTCAATAAAAAAATCACAGTATTATAAAGGCGAAACTTTATGTGTGATTGTGTATATGTTTGTTACTTCTTCACGCTTGAACGACTGACCGGATTTGGATGAAATTTGGCACACCGATAGACCATGTCCTGGAATACCTTGAACGTTGCATTTTTCGAGTATGATCCTTTGAGACAATTTTTTACAGTCACGCGGGCAAAATCGCTATTAGGAACTAGATGCCTATAGGCGGAGGGAACCACTTCTCTAGTTAGCCTTCTGCTTGCATGCCAATCAACTTTATTTTTGCTAGCCTGTTTTGTCCCACACGTGGGCCGAAATCGGGCTACTTCGTTCTGCCATCTCCTTCGTTATCTGCCACAACCCCGTCTCAATGTCAATCTACATTTATGGCATAACAATATTATTTCCATATTATTATTTTGTTTTTTTATTATAGCATTAACCTAAATCTCTAACCATCAAGTAATCAGAGTGGTATGGTACAAAAATATACACTGTACGACATCATTATTCTAAAATCCTCTAATTACCAGCCGTTATGATGCTATAAATAAATAATTATTGTCATTTAGTCGTGGATATCAACAGCCTGACAAGGGATAACCTATAAAACATACCATTAACAATTATGTAGGGAACAGAGTTTGCAATCAAAACATTTGACTGGATCGTTTAATCAAAATACATATCTACGTTGTAAATGAAACATTTAGGTACCCATTCGCTTTCTACAAAGTTCGGGATGTAGATGGCTTAATTAGTATCTTCCTAACGAGGCTAAAGGCACAACTATTTTATTGTTTTACACCCTACCCGCGATATCAAACCCTTGTTTATTTTAGCACACTAAACAAATAGACTATGCTAACACGTACCTAAACACTTGACATTTATAATCGCTTTATAAATACCACCCGTCCTTGTCATTTTCATGTCAATGGAGTGAAAGGGCAATACTCTATAGCTTAAACTATAGCATGACGAAAATTTCTTGGTGTGAAACCCTCGCTCGCGAGACACATTCATCGGACTGCGCCCACGCCAATATTAAATGACTCAACGAAAATAGACTCTATGTCAAGTTACTAAGGTTACGAACTTCGTTTCAGATCGGACGGATTCGGTCGTTATCGTATGTGGTTCGCCCCCTTTAAGGGTGCACATAAAGCGGCACCCCACTTCATTAAGTGTTCGACGACCTGAGCGATTAACTAAGGAGATTTACTTTTATATGGACGCGAAGCCAAACGTACTACACACCGGCCTTATGAAATTGTTTCGGCACGTGTTAAAATGAATTGTTATGGCGGCACTAAAGTGTTTTAGGAACATTTTAAGGCAGGTTTTTTACTGAAAGTTTATGTTGTGGGCAGAAAAAACTAATAAAATTTGCTGTAAAAACCGCGATACATTTCCTATCAGATATTCTATTTGTGTTTATGACGCATTATCAAGTGAATAGGTCTATAAATTCGTGTCGTGTAAAAAGATAGTATAGAACAATTGTATAATAAACCCTGCTCATAAACTTGAAGCAACTGTTTGCTTCTATATTGAATGTAATCTTCACGCTCATCGTCACAATTGTGCAGAAGTTGTGACGGATTCATATCATCATTACATCATTAAAAAACAAAAGACATTATAAAACAAAGTCCCCATCGCGTCAGTCTGTCTAAAACGCGACACACTTAAAAACCACTAAACGGATTTTCATACAGTTTTCACTAATAGACAGAGTGATCCATCAGGAAGATTTAAATGTATAATACATGCATATTATAGTAGAGGAAAGTCGAAAAATTCATAGATTTCTAGCAGATAGTGGATAACTCATTTATTCACGATACTGCTATAACTTGTTCTTAGAGAATCTGCTAAGAAGTAATGGTGGTAGTGTTGTTTTTTTTCTATACAAACCTCACATAACCATTCACTAAAGTAGGAACCAATATTGTCGCAATTTTAAAGAAGACTTATTACGTTTAATGATACAAAGTATCGTGTTTAAAAAAACATCCTGAAATTTCCATCATTCCTGGCTCGCCGTCCAGACCGAGCCCAAGTCGTCGATGGCGCGTATTGTTCCACGCGCGCCTCTGGGAGATGTCAGCAAATCGTAGGGGCCCAACAGGGTCGAAGCCTACTGTGGCCATGGGTAGTGTGAAAACAAAACCCGGGGCCCTGGGACGAAAGTAACGAAGAAACAGGAGTGAGTTTTTAGTCAGTAAAAGTCTGACACTATCTCCCGCCCCGCCCAAAAGCGGGATCTGTCTTTAGATGACTTTCCCACCTTAAAAAAAAAACCCACCATTCGGTGTTCATCATACGGATCAAATTGAACACCGGTCCTTTCATACTTTCAAATCGAACTTCGTAAACGCCATACAAGTCGAACTTCGTAAACGCTACGAAGTTTAACGATTAAGTATGAAAACAACAAAAACCATATAATTCTCAATTTTACTTACACCGCACCGCGCATCGGTTACAAGCAAATACAAATACATCAATAAACATTTTAACGATAAGAAATGAAATGTGGATAGTAAAATATTCATAAGACGCGTTTAAAGATTTAGGACCAGCCTTATAGAGGCACGCAGTGGAATATATTTAGTACCATCAACTCTAGCTACGAAATCAGCCCTTACTACTAGGAAATAAAGATTGGCATAGTCAAGTTGTAACTCTGAAGGTTGACTGTACACGAGTACGCCTCTTCACAAGGTCAAAGAACCAGACAGTGGGGGAAAATGTCTGATAGAGGTACCGAACACTAAACGTACTTGGTAAACACGACTAAGTGCGAAATGGTCTGTATGTATGACTGCATGCGTGAGGTGCAGGCGATCAAAATGCGAAAGAGTTCAAGAAAAAGGATGGCTCGTAACATGGTTTATTTATCAAATGAGAAATTATAAAATGTTTTAGTAAGTTATCTATCTCATCCGAGCTTTTTAGGGTGGAATTTACCAATAAAACTAATCGCGTCTTAAAGTTTGGATCGCATAATCGTGTTTAGCCGCTGTCACTAGTGTCACACTTATATTTATGCGAGCCAAACGTTAAAACGCGATTAGTTTTATTGGTGGATTCCGCCCTTAAACAGCTTCAAAAAGAAATACATTATTAGGAAAAACATCATAAGTGACGATTTGCGTTTTTAAGTAAGTAATTAAATAGCTTTAAGTAAATAAAATAATTGTTGTAGGTGTAAGATAGTAAAAGTGCACGCCATGAGCCAGAATTAACCTGCAGAGTTTCAAAAAATATTATAACACTAAACTGTTTAAATTACCTACATAAGGTTGACTGGTAGAAAATGCCTAAGACATTTTCAATAGTCCGCCTCTGTACCTTTATATGCATAAAATATGAAATAAATAAATATGTATGTATTTAGAAATATATAAGTATGTCTATCAGTTGTCTAGTCCTCATAGCATAAGCTATGCTTACATAGGAACTAGATGGCATGGTGTGAAGTTGTGGAATATTATATTATTCTATATCTAGTCAAATATCCTAGAAAGAAAAATTCGAAGACATGTGACATCCACCATCCCGCACTGGGCCTACGTGGTGGATTACGGCCCATTCCCTCTCCTAGAGAGGAGGCCTGAGTCCCAGCAGTGGGAACATTATAAAGCCGACTGTACTATACTTTACCATATCTAGTCATAAATACTATTTAATTATAGAAGATAAAACAAATTCGTGCAAGAAACGCATATTGCCGCTTACGATGATCTTCATGGAATTGTTCGACATGTTTTGGTCAAGCTTTACTAAAACCATTCCTAGAAATCGTCCCTAAATTCAGGATAAAGCTATTGCTACACCAGAATATCGCATGTTTTTCTCACAACAAAACCTCACAATTTTCCAAACTTCGTTTGTCTCGTATCCAAACGTTATAATAACTGCGGACCACCGAGACCTTTATTAACTACTGCAGTTTTAATTTCCCAACGGGTGCGACCATGCGAGTGTTTCTTCCAAGTCTCGGATGAAACTTGGGGCATTCATACACTGCATTCAAATTGCAGTAACAAAAGTTTTGTTTGTCTCGAAAAGTCCACAGTTCACGTGAGTATAACCTAAGAAAACGTTAAAATTACTTTCATTTAAAATTTCAAAATTAACTTTAATATTCATGGAGTTTTTTTTAATATTCTCTCTGTTGTCTGGTTCTGGACATTTCGTGTTAAATTCATTTCGCTTGATAGTTTGTTAAGAAACATGCTGAATTGACAATTTGCAGCGGCCTTTCATAACATTAAAGGTTCAGGTCAGCCCGAGGAAATAGGTCAGTTGGGTAAAATATAGTGCGATATGCAGCTATGGGCTCTGGAAGTTATTATATCATGTCAAGTTGCGTAGATACTTTTAAGGTAAGCGCGTGATCGTGAATATATTCATAGTTACTTATTATAATAATAATAATTTATTACACCAAAAAATACACATTACACAATTTGTCTGTGCCCATAATTATAATATTGTTACAATATATAATATTACTATTACTCAATCATTTTTAATAACTCCTCTTAAGAGATTGCGCCAGTTTCATATTTGCGTGTTTCGCTTTATGCTTTTACTTCTATTTATGATGCACGAACGTCGGTAAATAACCACACGAAAAAGTTGCGAACACTCTCGTGTATTGCACAAAAACTAACCGATATATCAACAGCACTAGTAGTTGCAGTGTGTAAAAAAAATAGTTATTTTTTTGCAGTTCCTAATCATGGCGTGCCTAGAAGCAATCTCTTCTCGCTGACACAAAGGCATGACTATGAACATAATAGAATTTAATTTGAGGGAACCTCATCGTGTCTCCGGAGCAAAGGGCACTTACACCGGCAACTTAATTGGTCAATACTGGGCAATATTGATCAAATATCTCCTTACAACAATATCAAGCAACAGAGATTCCAACGTATAGAAATTGTTGCTTGATTTTGCTAGCATAAAAGACACCATTAGGCCAGAGCGCTCTGCTTGTGCTGAAGCATTGTTCATAATAGTTACTGTGGCCCTGGATTGCAAAGGGTAACTGAAGGAACACACATTGATTTCAGCCAGTAAAAGTCTGACACAAGGAGTGTCATACTCCACCCAAAGTGCGAGAAATTAAATGATGATTTCCCAACTACTAAAAAAAGGACCAAAGCACTGGACCGGTTTGTGCGATCTTGTTTGGGGAGGCCCATGTCCAGAAGTGGATGTTTTTGGGCTAAAATAATGATAACTTTAATGACGCTTCATCTTAGATTGAATATAATAACATCTGTTTAATGAGTCGGTTTAGACCTAAGCTAATTGTGACGCTGCATATTGGGCTATCGAGTGCAACTAAATAAGTAATTCCGATCGCTGCTACTTCTAGCAAAGCCAAGCAAGAAATCATTGTTGAAAAAATTGCCCGTGTCTCTGTGACTGAAGTTGCTATTGAATAGCCTACGACGCAGCTGTATATATCGCGTCTGCATTGCTCTACGAAGGTGGAGGAAGTCGTGGAGTATATAAAGATAAAAGGCAACTGGACTCTGAGAGTCGAAAGGCTGGATTCACGCCATGACACCAACTTCAAGTGGATTGTGATACGAGTTCCAACCCACTATCTACTGACCTTTTTGAGAGAGGTCTTTTGTCCGAAAGGTGTCGTGTATCGACGTTTTCGAGGACGGCTACGAGACACCACGCAGCGGAACACGACGCCGATGTTACGTGTATAATTATAGTTTATTTTTTGTGATATTTTTAATATGTATTAGTTTATTTTGTTTATAAAATTGCAATATGATGTATTTTATCTATGGGCCTTAGTTGCCTGATAATAAAGAAATAATAATAGGTGGGTGGGTGCCATGACGTGATTTCCCGGGAGAGAGCACCCACGCGCAGGGTAAGCAGATCGTGCGAAACTAATCGCTAACTGCACGAGTTAAAGCGTAGATGCAATAAGTATCGTAGTTGGGCTATCTTTTACTGTCATTAGTTTGCTGTTAGCAAGACAAAAAGGTTTTTAAACCCTCAGTTGGCAGCCTACGTAAATTACCTAATAGTTCAAAGCTGGAGAAGACGGTATATCTAACTTGAAGAAGCATCTTATGTGGTCGCGATTCGATGCTGTGTAGGAATGACGAAGACAAAACAGTCTAAAAGATCTTAAAACTATTTTTTTTTTTGAAGCAAGGATTCTACAAAAACTTTTAATTATCTTCTTCCTTATTCCGTATTACTAGGGTACACGTTATTTCTTCCATTCTGTCCTGTCAACCTCCATGCTATCAGTGACTCCCTTTTCTTCCATATCACTCCTCACACAATCCATCCTCTTCTCTATGACTTTCCATACATTAGGGTGTTGCTCGAAACTTGATACCACTCATGCACAGCGTTCATACACCAAAAATCACCATAATCGGTTAATATTTAGAGGTTAGCACAACGCCAATAAGTACGTCATCAGTGAAGATTAAATTTTTAATATTATTATTTTTTACACAGGAAGGGAGTGAGTCTTACTAGACACAACAACACACTAGTAACACTGGCTACCCTCCGCTGTAAAAAATAATAATATTAAAAATTTTACCCACACTGATGACGTACTAGCTGTATGAGAAAACTTTATTAGCGTTGTGCAACCTCTAAATATAAACCTATTATGGTGATTTTTTAATTCGAGCAAAGTCAATAATCGAAAATTTACAAAACATGAAACACACTAATCCACATGTAGGTATAGTCATAACTTTTAGGGCAGAATTCACCAATAAAACTCATCGCGTTTTAATGTTTGGCTCGCATAATCGCGTTTAGCCGCTGTCACTAGTGTCACTTGTAAAAAAAAAATACAGACAATTTTATTTTTGATTAGTTTTATTGGTGAATTCCGCCCTTAGTAACATGCGTTTCATCCACGGGTTTCATCCCTCCTCTTCACAGGACCTCTCTACTTTTTTGCAAAACAACTTTAGCGAAAACAACACAATCGGACATACAATTTACTTACATTTACATACAACAACCGGTAATCGGATTGTTAGATAGGTAATACAATTACACAAACATGCAAGTGTATCTATCTATACTTACCCAATTATCAGATGCCTGGGTGTCGTAATACAAGTAGCATTGTAGCATAATCTAACATAACAGGTTGGTTAGTACAGTTGTATTGAATGGTATGCTGTTATGATAGCTGGTAGATAGTAGGGTACACAGTTACTCTAGGTATCTGGTTTTATCTAGTACGTTATAATGCGGTACAGAATCAAGTATTTTCCGTAATTATTTTTGTACAATATTTCATACTGAAACAGCATAAATAATAAGCTTTCCTACTGCTAGGACTCAGGCCACCTCACTAGAAGAGGGAATGGGCTGTAATCCACCACGCGGGCACAGTGCGACTTGGTGAATGTCACGTCTTTTTTTTTTTTTTTTCGGTGTGAAAATCATCTTATGACATCCCCCGCCCTTGGGCGGGGCGGGAGATAGTGTCAGACTTTTACTGACTAAAAACCCACTCCTGTTCCTTCGTTGCCTTCGTCCCAGGACCCCGGGTTTCGCTTTCACACTACCCATGGCCCCAGTAGGCTTCGACCCTGCTGGGGCCATGGGCAGATGGGTGGCCATGGGTGGCCCCTACGATTTGCTGACATCTCCCTGAGGCGCGCGTGGAACAATACGCGCCGTCGACGACTTTGACTCGGTCCGGACGGTTACCGGACGGTCGGACGGCGGGCTACCCATTGCTCGCTGTCCGCAAGCCCGCGCCTACGGTGGCCGGAAATCGGGATCGGAATCCCGGCGGCGATTTGGGCGTGAGGACCGTTGCCTCACGCGATCGGCCGCCTCCTTTGCTAGCATTACTGCTTCGCAGAAGGAAGCGACCGCCTGCCACTCCTCCTCGCTACGGACCATGGCCTGTACCAAGGCCCGACGAAATGTCACATGTCTCCAATTTTTTGGTTCTAGGACAAGTCGGTTTCCTCACAATGTTTTCCTTCACCGTTTTAAGAGCAGTGGTGATGAAATAAATTAAGTACACAAAGTAATGCGTCTGGCTAGGTTTGAACTCGCGACCTACGACTCGTAAGTCGAGTTACCACTCGGCCACCTTTACTGAAACAGATAACAGTGAAAATAGGTCTTGTTTTGGAGACGGTATCAAAATTGATTATTAAATGAAGCAGCCATTAGCATTTCAAATATTGGTATGAGGAAAACTGGGGCCTGATGCACTAGAGTCGATTGAGAAGCGAGCCAAGAAGATCATAGGCAATGATGCACTTGTCAAGTCAAAACTCCAGTCTTGAGCATCGACGCCGAGTTGCTAACCTGCCGGTTTTCTATCGTTTACATTTCGGAGAGTGTGCATTGAAATTGCACAATTTAATTCCGCCAAGTCCGTTCCATCATCGGACTTTCTCCTCTTCTTTAATTATTTTTGAACACAGGGCTGATAGCTATAACCTAGGGGTCTTTAAGTCAGGAGTGAATAGGTTGCTTCTAGGCAAGCGTGCTCCATCGTCGGCCACATCATCACTTTCCATCAGGTGAGATAGTGGTCAAACGAGAGCCTATCCATAATAAAAAAAAATATCTTGCTGGCGCGTAATGACGGTGACGTCACATTTCAGATTGTGCATTCTTTTTCTGTTGCTTCCACTAGATTTGAAAGCTTTCTGAACTGAATTCTAAAACGGATTTGAACTTTTTTTTAATTTTTTGCTATGTGTTACTTTTTGCCAAAATAATTTTAAAAATATAGATAGTCATCAGCCCAATTTATTAGAGAAAGCGGTTTTAAAAAACTTAGTTGATCTTAGTAGTCAGTAATATGTAACATACTGTTGCTATCCGAATTTTATCATCATACACACCAGGGCCCAGCAGCACAAACCTGGAGCCCATGACTCCAGTCTCAACAGCATTTAAGTACTTTGAGTGAGAGAAGCAATTTCATTTATAGGGTGTAGCAGAATACGTTTGTTATTTTAGTCTGAAAATGGCAGATTACGGTAGCAATTTAACACATGCAAAATATTGCCCTTATAGATGTATGCATCGGTACAGGAGCCGTGGGATTAACTACCTTGTTTTCGAATAAACAAAAAACGTCTAAGAGGTTTGAAACTGTTATCTATATAAATATAAAAATAAATTCCTATTTCCCTTGGTCACGCCATCACGCATGAATGGCTGGACCGATTTAACAATTTTTTTTTGTTGTGTTTGTTATCGTCAGGAGAAGAATCTTATGAAAGAAAAAAAATAAAAAAATTGGTAGTAGGGAAGAGCGAATACTGTAGTCAGTTGACGGGAGCGAAGCCACGGGCAAAAGCTAGTTTCAAATATTTATCGAATAAACCAGTTTCCAAAATCTGAACAAAAAATAATATGTCGGAGAAAATAAGTAATCTTTCAGCATTGTTTAACGCTAGTTATCTACCCATCATGAAAGTGGTGTGTCGATATATCAAAGCTACAAGTCAAAGGCTCCACGTTTACCGATTTCGAGTATAAAATGTATGATGATAACGCTTGAGTGGCCAATTTGATACGACAAAAGCTGCGGAAAGTCCTTTGTGTCCGCGTTTCGATACGATAAGATATAACCACGAGCCAATGTCATGCAATCGAGGCACTTCACTTGACGTGATTTACGTGTTTTAGGAAAACTAAAAAGTTAAATTAAATCTGCTAGCGACAGGAAGACGTGGTAGGTATATTGTTATTTAAAACAAATACTTAACATCCAATAGAACAACCTCCGTTGTTCGTACTCCAAAAGAAAAAACGGAACCCCTAAAAAATCAACCACCCTAAAAAACCCACCCTAAAAATCAACAAATATAATAATAAAACATCCAAATTCGGTAAGTTAGCAACGTATTAAGTAAGATAATAAAACACACTTCTCAATCAGTTAATAACAGTAAATATACCAACGAACTGGTGAGGGTCACGGATATCTGAATATTATATTATGGATGCGAGATGCACAGGACCAGATGTTGTGGCGTCACTTGGTAGAGGCATATTTCCAGTGAACGTCTTTCGGCTGAAATGATGGCATACCAAACAGCAACATGTTATTTTATATATTATCTATGACCGTCTATGAGTATATGACCTATATTTTTCTTTTTCTTCAACATCGTGTTTCCCGAGAATTTAAGGAGTGGAGTTTCCTAAGTCAGGAAGAATACTTAGAAATGTCCATAACTTATTTATTGGAAGCTTATGTCCAAGGCTTCGATCTCCAATATTAAATTACGCTAATCTACCTTTGAAAGAAAATGCACTGCAAAGTTGTTTCTCTAGAAGCTTCCTGAGAATAAGAAGTTTATGATATCTTTACTTTAAGGAGCGATATGATGCTGCAGGATTATTCGAAATAATTATAACGTGGCCCTGGAAAGCAAAAAAAACCTGACCCCGAACACAGGTGGGTCAGTAAAAGTCTGACACGCTCTCTCGCTCTACCCAGAGCAACAGAAGTTTTCCAGACAAAGAAAATCTCACAAAAAAGAAAAACTGATATGAGGTAACCAATAAGTAATACCAATGCCACGAAAAGAAAGCAATATCTGGTAATTCGCCAATATCAGAAATCAGACTTCATTACTAGAAAACTAATGGAGAAGTTTGCAACAATCCTTTTTGCAAACTACTCCTTTGTTAATTACAATGAAAACAAAAGCCTTAAAGTATTAGACATCATAATTACTGAAATCTGCAACTCATTTAGAATTCCATTAAATCGAATCTTGATCTCAAGAAACGTTGCAGTTGAAATCTGTGGTCCTTGTTTGATGCGAAGGAGCCGACTAATGGAATTATCCGGGTGATCGCTTACAGATAAATCATTTAATTCCCCCCCTACATTCCCACAGAAGCTGCAATGAAACCGTGACGGGAATTGATAACCATATTCTGTTATCTGTGTGCGACATTACTGCCTCCCATTGTTCAATAATTCGTTGCTATACGAAATATGGATCAACCTGTATATTTATGCCACAAAGGCTGGAGTATCACTGTTCAAACATGATTTATTTTAATTGATTTAGGAGTAATGTGGATCCAAAAGTATTATATCAGAGGTAAAATATTTAATTTCACTTTTATACCTACAATTGATTTCGGTCATAATTTTTTGTACCGTTAGCCAATCATTTATACTTTTGTGAGTTGGGTCTGGTTTACTGTGGAGTAAAAAATCAATAGGTGAATGGTTATGCATGCAAAGTTTACAAAGGCTTTTGTCCAAACTTCTGTTTTGGTCCTCTATCGACGGTTTGAATGGAACCGAAAAGCTTCAACGTTGATTACTTCAACCTCTATTTTCTTGGTTACGTACCTACGTCTAAATCGCACACCTTTCGTGATAGTATATGTAAATTGAACAACAATATTGCCTTCTAGCAGTTCACGGGTTAGCTTTGAATCGTGGTTGTTACAAAAGGGTCATAATTTCTGAATTTTATTTATTTAGGACCATTTATTCTTGTGAAACAGATTTATTTACCTTCCAGAGCGACCTGTTTACCTCAGCAAGCGTTTGAAAAATTGTTGCGACAGTGTAAATTATGATTAAAATTAGTTTTGAAGACTACAAAACAGCCATATTTTGTACTGTTTTTGTAGCGCTCAATTGATTGTGTTTATGAGCCTATGACATGCCTTAGCTTGACTAGTCAGTCACGCACCGACGAATTAACACGAGCTATTCTATTGATTTTTATAATAACATTACCAGTATTCCCTATCCGCCAACATCAACACTGAAACAACTAACTTACATAATTGATGGTTCGTCCAAACAAACTTTACCTGACTTCGTGTGCCTGGCCTTAAACTGTCGAACTGATTTCATTTCCTGGTTTTGACTTAATTAACGTAGGTCCTGGTCTGAACCCTTTTGACACTGATTTATTTATAGGTTATATTAAATTTTCTAGCAGCAAGACTCGTTAGCATGCCCCACACGCAACACTTCGGTGCCCCAGCTCGCCAAGATGGCGTCGGTCGGCCGCCATATTTATTTATGAATTGAATTCTCTACGGACGATCGCGATCCAATCTAAAAAGCGTTGAGTGTGTGGAATTTTTGCAAAGTCAGAAAACAAAATGGCTGAAATTCATACGTTTTCTTTAATAATACTAAATCCGTTTTACCGTTGCCGCAACTCACGATACCTTATTACGAGGTAAGGAAATTAGGGTGAAACTGAAATAATTTGTAATCTCCTTCGCAAGTCACAGTTCACTGCGTCTTTGTACAAATGTAAAGTTGATGTTAATTGTGGCGTGAACTTATAAAATAGGAATAATTTTCATGAATTTTCCTCGCATGAAGAAACCTGGCTTGTATTTGACCTGCGGAATTAATTATTTGAATAAGGCCATGTACAAAATGTTAGCATTGCTCACATAAAGATGAAAAATTAGAACATGAATAGTGGATGGATACTGTAGTTTCTTTTACGGGTACTTCTTTAGAGGTTTTAGGACTGGCACATTATAAATAAAACAGATAAGCAATAATTCGAGTTTTAAAAGAAGGAATATTATCAGATTAGATTAGGACGGCTGTCAGCGAGTAATTGTATACGCAATGAAACGGACGCGTTATGAAACGGACACCATAGATAGGCATCTCATTTTGAAACGAACATATTCATGTCATTTGGTTGTTAGCAGCACTGCCCCGGGAGCCAAGTTACAATCGTATCATTCGCGCCAAACGCCTCGAGTAGGCCACGCCTCCGATTCCTTTGTTCTGACGTCATCTCAACGCTCAGTCACGTGTTCAAAACAAACGAATCGAAGGCTTGGCCTACTCGAGGCGTTTGGCGCAATCGATACCATTGTAACTTGGCTAGAGGGCTGATGATCGTAGACAAACCCACAATAGCAACAACTTCCAGCAGGCATATTTTTATTCATCGTTTCGCATGTTCATAAAGCACTCAATTGTTGTAAAAAATATTGTAGATATACCTATACTTATATTAATGTAAAATATAATAGTCATTTGAAAGAAAAGGTATTAGTGATAGCATGACGAGTGACAGGACAGAATGGATAAAAAAACGTGTTGCGCCGACCCCAAATAAAACGGGACAAGGGCAGGAAGATGATGATGATGAATAGCAAAGAGAATTAATGAATAGTAATTTGAAAGGCTAATCTCACAGTTTAACGCGCATAAGCTTTTTATTTCTAATCTTCAATCCTTACAATACTTATTATATCTTTATGTAGAAAGAAAGAAAGAAAAATATTTTATTTGGCACACATGGATACACACACTGTAAAAACCAAATTTAAGACAACTAAGAAGAAAAAAGATATGTAAATGTAAATACATAATTATTCTGTAGCCTTTTGTGTATAACCCCTCCATATGTGATAAACACACGTTTATCACCTATCTGGCTACTATGGCTTGACCGATATGGATGAAAATTTGTGTGTATATTTGATTGGGTCCCTGGACGGTTTGTTTTTTTTTTATTGTTGATAGATTCGCGCTTGGCCGCCATCTCACCTGATGGAAAGCGACGATGCGGTCGACGATGGAGCGCGCTTACCTAGAAGTAACCTAAAAATAATATTGGAACACCGGTAGGTGGCGCTGCGATTGGGTCCTCAATTTTTTTTTCTGACAAAATGCCAGCTTTCGGGACCGTTAGTCTATATTATAAAAAGTTTCCCGAAATAAAATCGGGAATTCCCTCGCATAAATTAGATCACAACAATGTGCCAAAGAATTTTTAACAGCAGCTTAATTAATTAACATTATGGGGACAATATTCACGGTATAAAAAGGCGGAATATTTCCAAGTCGCACCTTGTGAAATTCCGTATTAGGGCGATGCAATAAATTAGCGACGGCCGGGGTCCCGTGGTCCCGCCATCGCCACTCGACGCCCGCCTAATGAAAATATATCGAGGGAAACACTGACATCTTTTGAAAAAATCTCGAAGTAATTTTTTTATTGGCATATTATGAAGGAATTCCTTAAAAAAATGCTCCGGAGGAGGTCTAATTAAAATTCTGGGTTTTGTGGTCTCTTTTTTTTTTGAAGAAAAACAATGACGACGAGATTGATTGAGCGTTATTTATTTTAGTATGACGATGATTAATAAATTTCACTCAAAATATAAGTTGCTTGAAAGGTAATAATGTTTTTTTTAACTCACTCGAAAACCAGTTCTTATCCCTGCCGCTTTTAGGCACGCAATTTACTGTTTTCCACACTAAGGTGTAAAAGTGTGCGATTTCTCCCCCGCCCCAATTTATTGTATTTATCGTATCAGGCTGGGTGCTAGGCGAGCCCCACGAGTCGCCGTTTATTTATTTCTTCAAAACACAACTTATCAAACGACGGTTTTCAATACACTTGTATTGAAAACCGTCGTTTGATACACGTGGAAATTTGAAACTACACACTAACACTCGGCCCCATAACAATTCAGAATTCCGCCTTGGTCGCAATGACAATCTTTCTCCACTCGTGTTAAAATGCTCCATTTCTACACTCCAAGCTGATGAAAACTTAGAAAATACAAAAACTTGTCAAAAAACATCTGACGCCACGAATATGTCGATTAAGAAAACTTTCACGAAGCTCCAGGATGACGACTCATTATGTGGATACATGTGTGCAATTTGGAAGGTTATTCCTCAAGGTGTTATAGCCGTACGCTATTATCCTTAATGACGGAGCGATTGCCGTTGATAAGGCTATCGGATGAAACGCAATCATTACTCCAAGCTTGCAGAATGTATCAAACTTAAGTGCTTACACTTAAGATGTACTTAAGAGAGATACTCTGGTTGTGTTGTGATGAGTTTTCGTCTGTTGTTCAGATATCATTGTAGGTTTTTTTTTTTAGGTGGGAAAATCATCTAATGACAAATCCCGCTCTTGAGCGGTGCGGGAGATAGTGTCAGACTTTTACTGACTAAAAACCCACTCCTGTTCCTTCGTTGCCTTCGTCTCAGGGCCCCGGGTTTCGTTTTCACACTACCCATGGCCCCAATAGGCTTCGACCCTGCTGGGCCCCTACGATTTGCTGACATCTCCCTGAGGCGCGCGCGGAAGGATATCATTGTAGGTATGTATTTACTTACTGTATAGTGAACTGACTGTGCTGCATTGTCTTGCACCGTCACCAGTATGAACTATAGTTGATAGCCTGATCCGAATAAATTGTTTTTTTTTAGAGCTCCGTACCTCAAAAGGAAAAATACGGAACCCTTATAGGATCATTTTTTCCGTCTGTCTGTCTGTCAAGACCCTTTATCTCGGGAATGCGTGGAGTTATCGAGTTGAAATTATTATATAAACCATATACTAAGGAATCTTGAAGCTGTAACAAAATCAAACTTCTGAATTAACGAAAAAAAACAGATACGGCCGTCTATGTGACAAAAAACGTATATTTCGACACACTCAAGGGAATCAAAATTCATAGGGCACACTGGCATTGTGTTAGAGATGGGTCGAGGAAGCCCCATTTGGCCCAATTGTTTTTACAGCGGCCAACCTGGGTCCGGAATCAGTTAAGAGATTCAGCTGAGTCTGGCTGACTAATCCTTTCACCACGACGTCTCAAACTCAAACACACCAAAGGCACTTATCAATACTACCTACTACCACCTTCTACTATACACCTATTCCAAGTCCACCTTCTTATAAAGTGAAGAAGGGCAAATAAACAGCCCTTTTTCTGAGAAATCAGCAAACAACTTCTCCCGTTCTGGATGGAGCGAGAGGGTGTGTCAGATTTGTACTGACTAAAACACACTTATGGTCCTCCAGTTGCCTTTTGCGACAAAGTCCACGGTAACTCTTTTAAATATTCCCGCAGACGAATAGGCTCTAAGTTTTTAAGTGTTTGATGAGCTCCTTTATTGTGTAAGATACTACAGTGCTATGTATAAAAATGACAGTTCCAAGATTTTATTAGCTTTGTCTTTCACAACGTATTCCATTGCTTTCACGAGAACGAGGTTAAAACAATGCGCATAAAAATAAATGTCTTAGGCGGTAGCCGGACAGTGAACGGCAGTTCATCTAATAAATGTAGGTACTCTTGTTAGATAGACGACTATTCAACTTTATAGACTAGAAAAAGCAAATATAGTGTATCAAAAGTATAGAAATATTCCACTTTCGCATATACAGAGCTCAGTACACCGACGAAGAGTGTCCAATGACACGGAAAACACATTTTGATCGAAACTTTTCAAGCCTTAAATGATTTTTCTGGTTCAAGAGTCGCATGAAGAGTGAACACGTTTCCGAGTCGTATAGCGGAATGGTGATAAGAAAAGATTTTTATGTTTCCATGGTAAGCAATAAAGCGTTTCATTTATTTCTTGCTTCGTAAATAAAGGCCCTACTTGAAACCAATTATTGGAATAGTCCATAAAATGTATAAACTATGTTCTTTTCGCCGTGTTTGCTGGATGCTAGAAGTTCAGGACCACTGCAAGCACCGGACAATCTGGCGACACAGGCCTATGTATAGCAGTAGGCTTCATTCTTTTCGGTTGAAATGGTGATGCTTATTTATATTTTGAATTACGTGTACACATTCATTGTGGGTACAGCTAGGTTGCAAAGCCGCTGGAGTCTGTGTTTCTTGATAGCTATAACCTGGGGTTTTTTTTATCATCAAAATGACTTCTCGCGCTCTGGGTGGAGCTGAGCGAGTCAGAATTTTACTGACTAAAACCAGACCTGTATCCTTCAATTACCCTTTGTGTTCTAGGAGTACGGGTTTCCCTTTCAGAAATTCTCCGCGGTCCTAGCTAGCGGGGGTATTTAAGTCAAGAATAAACATATTACTTTTTTTTAGCCAATGCGGGCCCCATCGTCGACTAGGCCTACTGTCTATGGACGCGTATTTCATACGCTTGGTGTACAGTTTACGTACACATGACAACGTCGTGCCGTCCGAAGGAGTTTTCGCAGCCCTCACAGTAAAGGGCAACTGAAGGGACACTGCGGGTTTTACGGCACGTTCACGACCTTTCCGCTGTCAGCGGTAGGTAAGCGCGGGGTGGCGAGCGGTAAGATCAAAAGTATGAAAATGTTTGAAGCACGCCACGAGATGCTGCTCATAGCGCCGCGCGCCCGCGTAACTAGGTCCCCGCTCGCCGCTAGGACCGAAGTTGTGACCAGACAGTCAGTAAAATTCTGACACTCCTTATAAAGGTCATTTGATTTCCTAAGTAAATAAAAAGGTATATTGGACTCCATCTATAGTAATGTAGATCATATAGCACATAAGATGTATCCACGATTTAATTTCGGCCTTCCCGATAAACCG
The DNA here is from genome assembly GCA_961205895.1 of Mythimna pallens. Lineage (NCBI taxonomy): Eukaryota > Metazoa > Arthropoda > Insecta > Lepidoptera > Noctuidae > Mythimna > Mythimna pallens. Next base: position 4,056,098 of record OY540825.1, read on the forward strand.
ATTGACGTGTGGCGTAAGAGAAAAGGGCCATAATCTCCACGCACAACAGTCTGATTGGATTTAGTTAAAAGGATTCATGGTTATTCATGTAGCATCTATTTCTACCTGAATCGAAATCTATTCGATATTGTATGGTTGTGTGTAGTACAGTCAACAAAAGCGTTATAGATGAAGGCAAACAATAAAACATCTGAGCGCATGTGACAATATGTAATGTTATTTACTGTGTGCGTAACAACTTGTAATAAGAACATCGCCGAAAAACGATGTCAAAAACTCGGAATAGTCAGCAGGTGCTCTTTAAGGATAATCAGCTAAGAATGTTACTACTGCTGGGACATACCTACGACTTCTCTGCAATATTTCAATCGATCTTGGGGCAACGTTGACCTCCACCTTTAATTGTGGCTCATACATCGAGACTAAAGCTCAACTGGCTGCCCACGCGCGCCTCAGGGAGATGTCAGCAAATCGTAGGGGCCGAGCAGGGTTGAAGCCTACTGGGGCCATGGGTAGTGTGAAAACAAAACCCGGACCCTGGGACGAAGGCACCGAAGGAACAGGAGTGGGTTTTAATTTTCCCACATAAAAAAAAAAACTGGCTGCGAAAACAAATGGGGATGTTAGTTAGCAAGGTGTGACGGTACTTCAAATCGGAATTCAAAAAAATCAAAATACCGTTTCAGATCTCGGAATTACATAATTTAATTTCGCTTAGCCCTTTCCATCACCGCTACCGGTAGGACTATGGTGGACATTCAACCCATACGCAGAAAGACGGAGCAGAAAACCGTTTCGGGAACACATTCATTGTGCATACAGCTAAGGAATGGAATTCCCTTCCGAAGTCTGTGTTAGCTACAAACTAGTGGTCTTTAAGTCACAAGTGAATAGGTTATTTCTAGGTAAGAGTATTCCATCGTAGACCACATCTTCGCTTCCCACAAAGTGATATAGTAATAAATAATAATAATAATAAAATAGTTATTTGTAACATAGGGCATTTACATTTACAATAAAGTATATTAAATATTAAAAAGAACACAGTTGCTTATATGCCTGAACTAGGGTGAACATGTGCTTCAGGCGAGAGAGTGCTTAAATACAAAATAATAAATTAACTCTAAATATGACTATTATAAAAACTTAACTAAATTTAGAGATACGGCGAGTTTTATTTACAAACAGTAAGTAGGTCTTCTGTCTCTACATAAGATATACTTAGGAAATATTGGAAAATCATCTTTTTACAGTTATACTTATTTAATTTGTAGATACTTAATATTCTATTTAATTTATTGTTCAGAAATGGGCCTAAAAAAGTAAAAAATCTTTAGTGGTCAAACGCGAGCCTGTCAAGAAAAAAAAAACTATAATGATTAAAAATAGTTCACGAGTTATCCGCTTCGATTTTCATATCCTATATAGGCTGATTTCCACAATGCCTACACAACAAAAGCGTACCACGTGTATGTAAGCAATATTCAATGTCTCAACAAAAAATACGGAGCCAAATATTCCGGGCACATTACGGAATTGTCGGGAAATAACGCGGGGCAACAAATTTGGCGAGTTACAAACTGTCGACGCTACGTCAACGATTGGCTTCGTTTGGCGACGTCAGGCGTCAGAGCTGCAGACTCCGTGCGATTGAAATGAAGCACTGTGTACTCAGAGTTTCGCTATGTACGAATTAGTTTGCTACATAGAGCTGGCGAGAACAGGTGTGTGTCTGAAAATTCGCTCTCTGTGGGAAAATTATGGGAAAATGACATAGAATTTCAATCTAACTTAATTCAATCAACATACTTATATTAAGAGGTAAAACCCGTGTAAGTATTTGCTATTGTTATAACAAACGGTAATCCGAATATAAATAAAATTATTAGTTGGGAGTGTCATAAACTTATGTATCTGGCTTCATCTAGTTTAAATTAACAAAAAGATTGACGTGTAAAAGCGTTATTTATAATCTTTATATTTGCAAAATAAACATCATTTATCTTTACTTACATATTTTATGCAAAAAAACACACAAACGAGGTTACGGGCAGAGCCAAGCGTCGTTCAATAGTAAAGAAAAAGCCTTGCAAATATTAACTAGTTATTCTAAACACGAATTTTAAACCTGCAAGTGACTCCATTAAAAATATGACGACAATAAATAACGCATGCCATATAACGGTACTCTAAGAGGCATGAATCACCCTGCTTAACATAAAAATCCAATACATCTAGATTACTTGAAAAAGATTAACGAGCAGCCACGGGAACACTTGCACGCCACTATATCTTCAATAGGCCGAATATTAGTTTAATGTAGCGTTTGATAATATGCTAATTATTTACCATTAATTATACAGGAACCGGGTGCTAACATTGGTATGATGTGTTCGGTTTGCTGCGCTGCACTACAATGAGTAAAGCTTTGCAGTTTTATGCAAAGTGAACGTGCATGTTTGTTTACACGCTACGTTGAAAGCAATATGAATTTAGTAATAAATACTGGAGCTTGTTCCAAACTCAGGCGCGGGTTTGCGGGCGACGTCTGGCAAGGCTCAGGCTCGAGTCAAAGAGATGTCAGCAAAACTGAAGGCGCCCAGCAGGGCTTATTCCAGCTAGAGCTGCTAGAACGCAAAAGGCATCTGAAAGACACAGCTGGGTTTTAGTCAGTAAAAGTCTGACACGCCCTCTCGTTCCACCCTAGAGTAGGAGAAGTCATTAATGATTTCCCATCTCAAAAAAAGCTTAGTATTTTAGTAAAGAAGAAAACTAAATATATGAAACTGAGGTGGCCTTTGCGTTATTATTCTTAGATAATTAAAAAATTTATTAATTTATTAAAAAATTACAAAGCTTACCTAAGTAGAAGTTTAGCATCCTGCAATCTCCATGAATTCCATAAAAAAAGATACCTACATCTCAATCAGAGAATATTCTATAAGAAAACTGTTCGCACGGATGTTGAAACGGATTATTGCAAACACTGTCAGTTTATATTAAATCGCGTGAGATTGTAAACCCTTTATTTTTCTCAATAAGACACGGATTTATTGTAAACCATCGAATTTGGATAGGACTTAATCTATTTGAAATGATTTCTCTACATGATAGATCGAGGGTTTTTGCTCTCTAAAGATTTATTACTTACGGCGTTTTTAATACGGAAACCGATGACAGAAATACCAAATTCGAATTCTACACGCTCAAAATCATGAAATTTTCAGCCCAGCAACTACGCATCATCAATCAGACAATTATGCAATAAACGTAGTACATAGCTCACAGGCGGAGTGGTAAACGTTATAGCGAATAGCTCTAAATGACGCGCGTGGCGTTTGATGGGCGCCCACTAATACAGTTACCGATTGAATACAAATGTACCAGTGCGTTGTCGAGCCTAGTGGTGCGCTGTTTGGAAGTACGTGACTTATTTGTACGCCATTATGATGATCTGATGCGGGATTTCTGTTAAGTATTATTCATATTTGAATTCTGCTTACCCCTCCCTTCATATTACATTCTTACAAAACAAATACCAACGCGTCTGCCTGTCTGTTCGAGATAAACTTAAAAATATTAAACGGATTTCCATACGGTTTGCACCAATACACAGAGTGTTTCATAAGGAAGTTTTACGTGTCTAGGTAATACATGTATATTAGAGTAATCAAAAGCCGCGAATTTGAATGATTTGAAATTCCAATTCCTTTGAGCTTTTTCTCACATACACCTAATTTAGACCTTACGAAAATACGATGTATTGAACAAAGAGACTGTACTCTTTTCAATATTTACAACTTACCGCTATAAATCCTCTATTTTTAAATGCACACGAAAATGAAACAAGTGTTGACGCCCTATTTAAACATAAAATACAAAAAACTGACACGATCGCTTACAAATCTAGTTCACCAATTAGTGAACAAATATCTATAATTTGTTTTGTTTTGTGTTTCTACATAACTACATAAACAACCTCAATTATTTTCCCCATTTTTCGGTTATTCCAGATTTATTACTCGTATGTCGGTTTAAATGTCAAGGAGATCCATACTGCATTGACATTGGTATTGTCAACAAAGTCCTTTAAAGCAAAGATAGCATAGAATTTCTTTGCTTTCCTCCTTCTCCATTATCTTTTAACAGATAATTAAAATGTTGAAAGAAAAGCCTGCAGGATTACCCGAGACCAACTAAGAGGAAACTAATTACAACTAAGAGTGATTTGTTCAGATCCAACTTAAACAAAAACTTACGGCCTGTTTCGCCACCTCTTGATACTTACTAGTTAGATATCCAGACTTACAATTACCAAGAAATTTATTCATTTTGAAGTAACCAAATGAATAAAAAAAAAATAACAATCATAGTCATCTTATTTTATTTGGGGTCGGAGTAACACGTTTTTTTTTTCATCTTGTCATGACACTTGTCATGCTATCACTAACTCACTTTTCTCTTCACACAATCCATCCATATTTTCTTTGGCCTCACTCTCCCCCTCCATCTAAACCCACATGTATGCTGTTATAGTAGCCAGAAAAAAAATCATTAATGTCATAGATTAAAAAAAAAAAACTAAATGTCAATAAAATATATCATTTTAAAAGAATACTAAAAATACTAAAAATGTTATTACAATAAAATTTAACAAAATTTAATGTCAATAAAATTCAAAGAATTATAAAATCAAGTTTTGTATCTTTGAATATACTTAGCGTATGTATATTAAGATACCTTGTGCCGTGAACCAGGTCGTTAGACTTATATGACGGCAGTTTGAAAGACAGTGTTTTTTTTTAACTTCCTATGCAGTAACTTTGAAGTTAGGCAACACTGTTCCAGTCACTATCATCTATTAACAGACTACTTTCAAAATTTGAGTAAGCTAAGTCACGAATTTGTGTTTGCCATTAAAAGCAGAGAACCGTGAAAATTTAAAAAAAAATAGAAAAAGTGAATTATGTTTGCTGAATAAGCATTACCTACCTACTTTAAAAAAAAGGTACTTTTAATTTCAATAACAACTTTTTCGGATTTCAGTTGTGGTTGCACAAGCCCAAATGACGCCTAACATTCAGGTTGCCCAAAAGAGATCATCGCGCTAGAAATCCTTAATCTATAAAATGGGATGTTATTGGACGATAAGAGAATGAAAGTTCGTAAGGTTGCTAAGGCTTTAGATAATAATATGTCAACTGAGCATTATACACGTATATTTGAAAATAAAAAAGAAATCCGCGCGGTAGTCGCCGCGATTCCTCACGCCTATGATCGAACATAAGCGTAACCATGTGACAACTTCAAAAGTGTGTTTGGCGCTGTTTAACCGTTAACCGAACGAGTTTTAGCGTCGTCTCGTAACCGTGAACGAAACATGGCTCCATCACAATACCCCCCAGCCACCGCGATCCCGAATATCGGCCACGGTAGGCGCGGGCTTGCGGACGAAAAGCAATGGGTAGCTCGCCGTACGGACTGAGCCCGAGTCATCGACACGCACGCCTCAAAGAGATGTCAGCAAATAGTAGGTAGTAGGTAGCCCAGCAGAGCTGATGACTGCTAGGGACACGGGGAATTTCTAAAAAGAAACCTCAGCGGTTTTCCTTTTTAGACATTCACACAACTTATGACAGCTCCTAGAACGCCAGGGGCAACTGAAGGACACAGCATACCTGTATTATAGTACCACCCAGAGGACACGGTGGAGCATACGGTGGAGGTGTGCCCCGCTTGGGCGGAGCACCGCCGTGTCCTCGTGGAGGCAATTGGCGGCAGCGACCTTTCACGTCGGGCCTTGGTTCAGGCTATGGTCCGGAGCGAGGAGGAATGGCAGGCGGTCGCCTCCTTCTGCGAAGCAGTAATGTTAGCGAAGGAGGAGGCTGCACGCGTGAGGGAACGAAGGTCCTCACGCCCTAGCCGACGTAATTCCGACCCCGACTACCAGCCACGGTAGACGCGGGCTTGCGGACGTCGAGCACTGGGTAGCTCGCCGTCCGGCTGTTCGGTAATTAACCACACCGAGCCCAGTCGTTAACAGCGCGTAGTGATCCTCGCGCTCCTCAAAGAGATGTCAGCAAACCGTAGGGGCCCAGTGGGGCCGATGCCCGCTAGCTAGGACCGCGTAGAATTTCTGAAAGGGCAACCCGTAGTCCTAGTACGCAAAGGGTAATTGAAGGATACAGGTGTGGTTTTAGTCAGTAAAAGTCTGACACGCCCTCGCGCTCCACCCAGAGCGCGAGAAGTCATTTAGAGAAAAAAAAAAAAACCTGTATTATAGTCACCCTGGAGCGGGAGATGTTATTGGATGATTACTCACTTCAAAAATGAAATCACAATAGACCAGACACCAAGAAACCATCCAGACAGTTACGGGTGAACATGCACCAGGGTAAAAGGTCCGTCACAGCCAACAAGTTCATGGCCTCAGTTACGTCGGATGCCCGCGATGTCATTCACATTGTCTACCTTGAAGAGGGCATAACGATACCGGCGCATATTATTCAGAGCTTTAGACAGATTTGATATTGATTTGATGTAAAAACGACCGCATTTGGCCAAGAAAAAAGAAGCGTGAGTGATCCAGCTATGAACCAGGTAAATTTCAAAGTCGTATAACTTTTTGTTTATTAATCTATCTAAAGAATTTATCTGGGTTTGGATTAGCATTTAAGGTTTTTTGATATTTTGAATACATTTTCAGTAAAAACAGATTTATAAAAAAAAATGAGAATTGGTTCTAAGATTCTCTTGATTTAGTGTCTGATGAAGAGGTCATAACTGCACAACACCTATTTGAGACCCTCGAGAAAGAATAGCCTATGAAAAACGGTGGGACTAAATGTATTGCGTTAAAAGAGGACTACGTTGAGAAGTAAATCGCTTTTTTACTCTCAGAGTCACTGACTTATCAAACCGCCTTTGTACAATGGGACTTTTTATACATTGATTAATCTTTCTGGGTGTGAATTTATCTTTGAGATCAACTGTGTGAAGTAAAAAAAAAAACAGCTGTTCAGAATGTACATTTATTTTCTACAATGCTGGCTGTTCCAATAACTCGACAATGTCGAAAACAGTAGATTCTTTTTTCATATTTCGAATTTTAAACGTGCTCGTATTCATAAGTCCCTACGTACTTAAATACTCTGAAAGTTTGCTAATGGGTTAAAAATCACCCTGTTTTAAAGACCTGAGGCTCTACCACACGCTCTTAATGCGATCCATTTGACGACTTAAACTGAACTGTTAAAGGGAATAGAGGGTTTTTTTTCAGTGGGAAAATCATCCAATGACATCCCTCGCTCCTGGGCGGAGCGCGAGATAGTGTCAGACTTTTACTGACTAAAAACCCACTCCTGTTCCTTCGTTGCCTTTTATACCAGGGCCGAGTCTTCCTTTCAGAAGCAGACCCTTTGCCCTAGTAGGCTTCGACCCTGCTGGGCCCCTACGGTTTGCTGACATCTCCTTGAGGCGCGCGTGGAACACTACACGCCGTCGACGACTTGGGCTTGGTCCGGTACAGCTAAAAGAGGGTTGGAGCTTTACATCCTTTATAGCTATACAAGGTGTATGCTGTTTAGCTCCATTCTCTTTCTCGCTGACATTATTTTAACACGTCATGGTAAGACCCTTGAGCGTCATTTCAATGGGTACGTATACGTACTTACGCATATGCATGTGTGAGCGTCATAACTACCAATTCTAACTTAATGTCATCCGCATACGCCACTCGAGTAAGCAACACGTACCGGCACGACACGACATAACAATCAAGGCCACTTAGTGACATGAGTTAGTGGCACTGCTTCGCACAGACGTACTTTACATACAAATTCTACTGACATTGTTTAACAGGCGGATTAAATTATGTTTCTAATAGATGTTTGGCAATGTATTGTGGTTGGTTTATGGAGAGTACTCGCTGATATGATAAGTCACACAGAAATACAATGGATACTCATGATACATGCTACGCAAATCCAGTGTCATGCTGCGCTAACCCCAAATAAATTGGGATTTAGGGCTCTAGAGGCAGGAACCTTCACACAACGCGAGCTGCATCGAGGATTGATGCCTTCTGTATCAGGCCCTTGTTCCAACCACGCAATGATACCTTCGACAGGTGGTCGTCGAGATTTAAGACACGAAGATAAAAATGAATTTAACAAAATCCAAACAAGCAAGGAGTATAGATTTAGGATCGGTAAAGGCAGTGACAGAAATTTTCATCAGTACAGCCTCAAAATTCACTTCAAACCAGTCTTAAATCAAATTGTATCACGAACGAAGTTCTAATTTAACTTACATACTTATGTGCACGGGTTTAGCATAACCTCGTGTCGTAGCCACGCCAGCGCCCCACTTCCAACCACTTGAGTAGCTGCGAGGCCTGCGAGGCCTGCGACCTATTTGGTGGCGTGGCTCAGCATCCATTGCGACCTAAATTCCCGTGCTGATATCTGTCAGTCCCAGCTAGCGACGCATCTGCAGCGGGCAAGTCGATTTGTACGTTTACACCCCATTTGGCACTGCTTGCTAGTACGGGCGTACATCTATAAGATTTAAAATTGCCCCGCGAAAGGCATTCGTAAATATTATTGTGTTCTGTTGTTTATCTTAATTTTTTTTTTGTTTGAAACTTTGTTGAAAACTCATAATTCAGCCGAGGCACTTCCGCGCAACAATTTAGCGAATGTTGAAAATTGTTGCTGGAAATTGGACATCTAAAATGTTGTGAAAAATTTATGGTTATTTGTGTTAACTCAAGTTAGAGCGGTATTTCAGTGCTTGTCAGGAGTTTGTGCACTAAGTTCTTGACATTTTGTGGTCAAAGATTTGGCTGACGGCGACGTCGCCTCCGGTATTACAGCTTTTCGATCCAAATATTTACTAAAATATGCGGCAGAAATATTGCTCCGATAAAAGATTAATAAATGGGAAAATTCAAACGTCAATTTCACTGACGTCAGCAGTCCATGCATTTAATGTATCTCTTATCATATTGCTCTATACATATGTATCCATTGCTACTGTAAAATTGTAAGGGGAGAGTATTTCAATATTTATTACCAACAGATTTTTCTAAAATCAGCACCATAAATTCTTTTATGACGTAACAAAACTTTAAACGACGTAATTGTTGATTTATCATCAACGAGCAAACTTAAAACCTAAAGTATAGAAATAAAAACCATTTATTATCCCAAAATTACTTACTTAATTAAGTTTATTTCCTATTTAATTTGTAAGTCCTGCTGAAACTTAGTTTGGAGAAAGGAAAATGTAGCGCCTTAAGAAAATGTGTACGTTTAAGAGAGTTAAGCCTTACTTTAATAGGATTTATATAAACTGGTTATTTGGTAGTTTATTTCACAATAATAACATAAATAAGGAAGTAATTACAAAATTCGAATCCAAAATGGCGCTTCCATTAACGAAAAAATCAACATCGATGAAATCATTTCCCAATTAATTGGATACTTTAATCCCATGTTAATATCCTGCGCAAAAAACTCAGCAGAAAATACGCATTTTTATATAAGTGCGAACCTTTACGAAAATTAATTTCCGATTTCAAATATCAAGACAATAAACACTTTTGAATAATGCCTTGATTGATCAATCAAAATAAAAACGAGTAAGACTAAATTCAGCAGAAACATTGAAGCGGCTATCAAAACGAGAATTCAGCAGAAAAGTTGCAAACCAGCAAATGATCATGAACCAACCACACGCAAAAGTTGCCGATCCAAACCAGAGATCCGTTGCAGCAACTTCTTCCGACCATACGAAGTTTACTTTGCAACTTAATTAACCAATTCGTCTCTCAACAAGTAAGACATGTAAAAGTTGGTGAACTTTGATTAACACGGCCATTACGTAGTCGACGCAGTTTACCCGTCAGGTTGGGAGGAGTATTGGCCACGAGGATTTATGGGCTCAAAACAATTTATCGACTGAGATGGGGCTCTTGGGACGGACGAGAATGTTCCGACGTGACGGCACGGAACAATAAAAGTGGTGCATCAGTGGTATATGGTGCTGTTTATTTGTTGATGTCTTTAGGTCCTCGTGACCCTGGGTGAAGCGAGGGGGAATGACAGACTGTAAAATTCTACTGATTAAAATCTACCTGTGTTCCTTCAGTAGCTCTTTGAGTTCCAGCCCCGCGGTTATTCTTTCGAAAAATCCCGCAACCTTGGTTTTCATGACATAAATATGGTTGCAACGTATTACAATAAAGCCTTAGATATACTAGGTGACAAAATGCCCCAACGATGTCCCATGTAACGAGAATGCATCGTAAAATATTGGGGGCAAGTTGCGGGACAAATAATAGACAACGTTACAGCGTCACGTAGATTGAGCGACGCGCATTTTGTTGGAGGACATTTTGTCCCATAATGTATCTGAGCCTTAAGCCAATACTGAAATAACAAAAGAATAACCCAATTCTCGGAATTTGAAGTCAACGGAAAGGAATATGAAATTGCTCAACTCGATTGGCAAAATCTACCAAATCATGTGTCTTGCAAACTTTGTTTATGAGACACGAATGCTTCATGTGTGATTTTAGCAGGATCTTGGAAGCCTGGAGCACAGGCGTAGAGTACCTGCTAGCCTTTCGGTTTTTTCTAGGATGCATTTTGGAGAGTGCGCACGGGAATTGCACGACTTGATTCAGCCATCACATATCTACCATCTCGGACAACCCGACGTACGGTGCTATCCACCCTTACATTGTTAACACCTCCACAGACCTGACTAATCATTTCGCCTCGTCGTTTATACAGCATACATCAAAAGACTGGAACAATTTGCCTGCTGCAGTCTTCCCGTCTGATCTTCAAGGGTAGATTGAATAGGCTCTAAATGAACTAGTGAAAGATTACATCACTGGTTAACATCAGGCGAGATCGCAGTCGAGCAAACTTCAAAAAAACACCTCGAATTTTATTCGCAAAGTAGGCGAAGCTTCAGTTTATTTAAACTTGCTAATGGTAGTTTTGCACTGCCAGGAAAACCTCCGTCAGGTATGTATAGTTGAGTAATTAGACTGTCGACTACATACGAGCTTTCGTTGAAAGTTCTACAGGCACTTCCCGCCGTGCGACTGTGTGTGTGTTTCATTAAAAGGAAATACATTGAAAGTGGTTCCGCTTCTACTTCCAATTTCCTTTGCCTAGATTGAATTTCTTCACGCTCATCAGGATACATATTACGGAGGATATATATGAAAGCGCCGGAGAAAGTGAAATGCCAAGGTCAGGTCACATTCTATCATCATGCAGCAGGAAATGAAGAGGGCATCCATACAGCGCTCATTAAAACCGATGACTTGTCTAATTTCAAGTATCTAGAGTGCGAAAAACACTAAGACACAAAGCAGTCCAGCTAAGGCTTTGCGCGCACTGCCTTGCGGTGTACCGCACGTTAGAATAAACGCATTCACAGGGCCGCGCACTGCGGCGACACTAACGCACGTTTTAACCGACATCAAAAAAAAGGAGGAGGTTATCAATTCGGTTGTATTTTTTATAATTTTTTTTTATGATTGTTACCTCAGAACTCCGTCGTTTAAGGACCGATTTGCAACTTTTTTTCCCATACAAGATATGCTTCCAGATTGGTCCCAATTTTTTAAAAATACAGTTCTGATGATGGAATCCATGACAAATCGAGGGATCTCCTCAAATATTATGCAAAATCATCGCAAACCTCCCTTTTCCACGGAGGTTTGCGGGACTTTACTCTCTGTTCCGCATACCTCCAAAACTGGTGACCCCGACGTGATGTGACGTCATGTCGCTACATCACAGCGCTACCGTCAAGCAACTGTTATGTATTTGCCTGGTATTATGCTGATCTAAGACCTATTTGGCTCAGCCGTGAGACACACAATGTTGTTGCATTTCAATTTTTTATTCAAGTTTCTATATACTTGTTTCTTCATTGTGTGTATCTGTGTGCTCAATAAACGTGTTTTCTTTCTTTCTTTCAATCTTTTTCGAGAATAAAATTATAATTCTCCAGACAAACGTTATAGAATACGGGGAGGGTAGAGCCGGCCAGTTTTTATCTGTTATTAATGCGACAAGTTGTGAAGTGCCTAGCCAGGGAGGGATTAAACTTAAATCAAATCTTTGTGGTACTACTCCTGAGACCAGTTGCCGGCGAAATAATGTTGCCGAATGACTTGAACATTATTGATAAGAGGTTTGATACTTAATTTGGTCTCGAAAGCGTCGACGTTAAATGTAGAAGGGCCTTTTTATTGTCATACCATACAAATGATAATGACCACACAAGTGTCGCAGAATTGATTTGCAAAGATGAAAGAGATTTTCCATTTGGATAACTGAAAAGAAAGAAAGAAAAATATTTTATTTGACAAAAACAGTGTAGAAACAACATTCAGAAACTTAAGATTATAGAATTGGGCAAGTGCGAGTCGGGCTCGCGCTCTGAGGGTTCCGTACAAACTTACCTATGAAAACAGTTCAATTCCCGAATTGATATACAAAGATTTTTTCGAATCGCAAAAAAAAAAAATTTTTTGTGATGTAACTACAAATTTATAGTTTTCAGATTTTTTCTTATACTTGTGCTATAAGGCCTTGCTTCATGCCAGATTTCAGGACTCTATGTCAACAGGAAGTACGCTATGAATTTAGATTCCCTTGAGAATGTCTAAATACATGTTTTTTGCGACATAAACGGCGCTATCTTTTTCGTTAACTTAGAAGTTTGATTTCTTCACAGATTCAAGTGACCGCAGATTTAAAAGTATACAGTTTTAATTTCAACTCGATACCTTCACGCGTTCCCGAGTTAGACGGACAACAAAGTGGTAAAGTGGTACGGAACGCTAAAAATAACACTAACATTGTGTGTCTCACGGCTGCGCCAAGTAGGTCCATTTAAGCAAAAATGCCAATTAACTACTTAGGTAGTAGTTGCCTGACGCTGGTTTTCAACTGAACCTTACTGAGAGTGTACGGATGAAAACCAGTTTAGTTACGTATTCAGATGCAAAAATGATGAAACGTTCTCATAACAGCTATAACTTGAAAAGCTCTAATGAAAGCAAATCAATAATGCCTTCCTTTTCCGAATAGCCATAGGATACTAACTAGCCAATGGAATTTAATTTCAGTTAGTTTCAGAGAACCGAGCAGCCCTATAGAGAACGTTAACAATAGGTCAGTCGGAATCCTCTTACCGCTGCGAATTTCAAGTTATCGTCTCCCCCTCTGGATTAAGATGCAATTTCTTAATGTTAATATCTTATTCACAGATGTTAGCATGCCTGTTCTAGCGCTACTGCAGAAACGAGGATCAAAGCAAACAACGCTGAAGAAATCGGAAATCTTAAATGGAATTGAAGTTAGTGGGTGGGGTATCTAAACCAAAAGATAAACATACAAACAGCTAATCGACTCTTCATGACCAGAGGGCTGGGTTTTTTTTTTAGCAAACGAAACAACATTGCCAATCAACGTGGCAATGCTGTCAGCGTTGTGGGCACTGTTTCCGTGGACATTTATCTATTACTTATATACCATAGAAAAATTTTTTTTTGTCATTTCACGGAACTAGTTATCCTAGACTTGTTCAGGGAAATGATAAAATAGTTTTATTATTTTAACATCCTCCGTGATTTGATCAAATCACTTAGGGAATTAACCAAATCTCTGTTTTTATCATATCCCTGCGACATATGTATTTATTGTTTATTAGTTTAGTTGTTTCTATAGTATATAAATAGTTAAATATTTGCAAGGATACGAAGAAGAAAACAAAAGAACCAAAACCACCCTTTCCTTCAGTACATTTTTTTAGGATATAGGTTTTTCTTCCTATTGCAAATTTTTGTGATATATTTTGACGAGGTTTGACGATAACCAAAATTCAGCGAGTTCTCTGGTCCTCTGCTCAACCCTCTCTCCGCTGGCTGCGTCAGCCCCGGAGCAGAGCTCACGCGCCCGCTCCCGGACCACGTCCAACATCAGATAATGTTTAATGATCAGGTATTAGTAGTATTTGTAGTTTGCTAATAAAAAAGAATTAAGAGTATAAAAAAAACCCCGGATATTCGGTTTGAGTACTACTCACTTCGAAGACGTTCGTAAAAGTCGTAATCCCACTGTACTACATAAAAGTGATAGAAACATTTTGAGACATAACGGCAGCTCTCAGTATGCGGCAGTTGGAAAATCAATGTAGTAGTAAATATAAACGTTTGATCGATGGCAGAGCCTTTTATATTTATCAATACTTCAGCGTCAATGCATCACGTGTAGATATATTTATAGAATACTAGCTGCTGTTAGTGGCTTCACCCGCGTGATAGAATAAAAGTAAAAAAAAAGGAAAAACATCTAATGACAACTCCCGCTCTTGGGCGGAGCGGGAGATAGTGTGCGTGTCAGGCTTTTACTGACTAAAAACCCACTCCTGTTCCTTCTTTGCCATTTTTTTTTCCAGGGCCCCGGGGGTCACTTTCGCATCACCCATGGCCCCAGTAGGCCTCGACCTTGCTGGGCCCCTACGGTTGCTGACATCTCCTTGAGGCGCGCGTGGAACACTACACGCCGTCGACGACTGCCGGGATAATAGCATACTATTTGCTATTTGGTCTGGCCTGTTGGTCTAGTGGTTAGTGGTCCTGACTGCTATGCCGGAGGCCGTGGGACCGATTCCCACCCTAGACAAATGTTTGTGTGATGAGTACGATCATTTGTTCTGTGTCTAGGTGTAAATGATCGTGCTCATCACATTCATTCATCTATAATAAGTATGTATTTAGAAATATAAGTATGTTTATCAGTCGTTTAGGACTCATAGAACAAGCTCTGCTTAGTTTGGGAATAGATGGCGCTGTGTGAAAATTGTGGAATATTATTATATTATACTGGTGTGCCACATTTCATCAAAATCCGTTCAACTATTCGACCTTAAGTAAGTAACAAACAAACACACACAACACACACACACTCACTTATAAAATCACACACATTCATAAAATTCCGCCTTTATAATATTAGTGTGAATGTATCGCTTGAGTAGATGATATAAAAGCTAGCAATATGACGCATACAACTGGTGCACGTATTGCGACATTGAGGGCTTATATTCATCCGGACACAAACGACGTTCCATTTGAAGCCGGATTGCCAGACAACGCCATTCTGCGGTTATATTCCAGCGCGAACGATAAAATATTCGCCCAAATCCTATACTCAAAACGCATAGTAACTAGTGCAAATTAAATTTTGGATTCTAACTAACTCGACGGATATTTTTTTTCAGAGCTGTCACCGGCAGCCATCACTTGGTGTCTGGTTTCGCGCCAAACCGGTTAACCGGATTACAACAACGCTTTTGTGGTTTCGTCCAGGTTTGCACGACAAATATGCGAGTGTGTGTGTGTGTGTGTGTTTATTCAAATTTCGTATTTATGTTCTGAGTGGGCTGGAGAGAGCAGAATTTTAAACAGGCGAGCAAAGGGATCAACAACGAGCGGCCCATTATATTTTGTTTTGTTTCTGATTACTTCGGGTGAAGGACCCTAATTAGGGTTAGGTTAGTACACTTTTTACATTTCAATCCATCTCTTTTGATAAAGTTATATCAGTTGCTGTTTTATTTGTATATAGCTTTTGAAATAACTTTTTTTTTACAAACTACTACGCTTTTACTTTTGGGAAATAAGAAAGAAAAGAAAGAAAGAAAAAAGTTTATTTGTGGTGACTCAAACAGGACTAACAACAATAAGCTAACTGAAATATAAATACATTAAAAACAAAATTATTATAATTTTTCTTTATACCCCATTAATTAGAGTAAGTAATTGTAATTTTTAGTAATTTTTTAATAATGAAATGATTGTATAATTTATTGATTGAGTAATTTTATTAATTGAATTATTATTTTTGGATAAATTTAACACTTGAATGATTTGTGCAAATTACTAGGAACTGTTTGCTTAAATTGAAAATGTAACAGAGTGAGCCCTGGCACCCACAACACAAGTTAACTCATAACTTGGGTGCCAGAGGTCGATAATCTGTGATTATGCAATTTTAATAGAAACGATGCCCCATCATGATATTCATTCACGGTAGACGCGGGCTTGCGGACGTCGAGCACTGGGTAGCTCGCCGTCCGGCTGTTCGGTAATTAACCGGACCGAGCCCAGTCGTCAATAGCGTGTTGAGATCCTCGCGCTCCTCAAAGAGATGTCAGCAAACCGTAGGGGCCCAGCAGGGCCGATGCCCGCTAACTAGGACCGCGGAGAATTTCTGAAAGGGAAACCCGTAGTCCTAGGACGCAAAGGGTAATTGAAGGATACAGGTGTGGTTTTAGTCAGTAAAAGTCTGACACGCCCTCGCGCTCCACCCAGAACGCGAGAAGTCATTTGGATGATTTCCCACCTTAAAAAAAAAAAAAAAATCATGATATTCATAATTTGTGTAAAATCGTATTTTTATAAAACTATTATTATTTTATGTATCAGTATATCCCGGAACCCTGAGATCCCGGACCTTTGGAAGGCGTACGAGGAGCCGAAACCAACTCGCAGAGGCCCTATAGTCACTTTTAATGGAATGTGATACCAGCCGACGATTATCCCTGTACGCGCTATGCTAATGCACCCAAGGATAACCCCCGGTTGGTGAAAAACTATTGCGATATATGGAAAACAAAGACTATAAGGTCTATGGTTTTTGGAAAATTAAGTGGGCTGGTTACCAGGAACTATGTTAAGACTATGGCCCCTGCCTGAACAATGTTATTAATATCCATCGATGAAAAGCATTATTAAAATTAAAAAAGAAAAAACCTGTGCGAAGCTAAAAAGGCTCCTATCCCAGCATATGATAATAAAATATATAAAAATAACATTTATTATTTAAAAAAAAAACATATAAAACTTCCAACAAAACTTTCTATAAAGCCCAATGAGAAACAACATTCTAGTTATTACCAGAATGTTGTTTCCCAATGTAAGTATAGTAGTAGAGTCAAGTATTATTACACTTGTTATAGTATACAACCCTATAAAGACCAGAAACCTTTGGATAGTCGGTCGAACACCATTTCAGCCGGTTGCAGTAACTGTAAATAAAGCCCGATGGCTACATCCGTCTTCCCCGGGGCAGTTCGGACACATTGGCGTCCTCCTGCTAGTGCTCTCCTATATTTTAGACAAAGGAGTACCTTACCAGTATTAAAAGATAAGTCCTATAATACGTAAGGTGTTTGAACAAAGACTGGGAGAGGAAAGCTCGTTCGAATATCGAAATAAAGTCTCTACCGGGAATAGGAAAAAGGCGCGAGTTTCTACGTAATGAAATAAAATAAAAATTGTTTTATGGCAGGAAAAAGTTGGGAATACGAAATGACCGAGTTGTTCAAAAAACAAAAATAAAACAAAGCGGTATGTTACATGTCCAATATATCTAGCATCTCTACATAAGCACTACATTTTACATCGATAACATAAGTTTTAGAGAGTCCCTGAAGCATAGTATTTCTAAAAGTCGTAGAAATCTGTATGTCCTACTAAAATAAGGATTCGTAGACACTAGTCCCATGGCGAGGATAAAACGTATTGTCGATAGGAACTGACTGGAACGGGGCGAATCGTAAAAGGATTACTAAGACATGTATCTTTGTTTAGGGCGAAACAAAGGCGATTGACTTGGAGAGATCGAGCTATATGGCCTGAGAAAATGTATTGCCAATGTTTAATTGCAAGGTTTTATTGAAAAAGGTTCGGAGGTAATGGAACTTTCAATTTACTTAACGGATTGCAGTGATCATGAATTTCTTGAATGATCCTGAATGTTTCCTCTTTCGTTAGGACGAATGGGTTCAGAGAAGTCGTAAAGATTATGGTCTGTGCAGTATGTAAAGTTTTAGATGACTATTCAACTGATTTATGTTTCTTTAGTATGGAGAGGTACATAACATTGTGTGCTTATTATGATAAGGATACATTATGCGAACAATGCAAATGTTGAAAGAAAAAACATTAAAACAATAAACAAAATAATTTATGTAATTGCTCATATTATGTATTCCAAATTGCAAGTCAACCTTGAATATCAAACGACTCATTACAACTTACCATTTTGGTGACAAATAAATTACGCTCTTATGCAAGACAACAGAACCTCCAGACACCTTAGCGGGAACTGCTATGGATGGTACTGCAAAACTGTCGATTAAAATCGAGTGGGTCTGAGAGGCCACTGTTTACTAACTCAACTCATTTTGCTGAACTGAACCTGTTTGGCGGTGGCGCGAAGTACAAAATGTAATTTTAAATTATATGTAATTTTACAATGCGTTCCAAATAAGAATAGGATCGATTGCCATGTTGTGGCGTCACGTCATACTGTCAAATCGAAGAATTATTATGGTGAGCAAAACAATACATTTTTTAAATATAATTTATTTACGAACTGTGAACGAAAAATGTTTAATCAGAATCCAGTTCTTAAATTTTGCTCATCTCTGAGTTCTTCAATTTTGCCCAATTTCTTGCGATTTGACAGTATGACGTGACGTCACAACATGGCAATCGATCCTATTCTTATTTGGAATACATTGTAAATTTACGTTTATATAATTTGTCCGTACATTGTATCTTTGTGACAAATAAATATATTTTCTTTCTTTCTCCACTTGTAGAAATTGAATAACAGTCAGAATGCGAACTTCAGAGTCAGAATTCTCACTGTTCGTGTTTTAAGGACAGCTCAGACATCAGCTTAGTGCAATTGCGCAGTTATGAATATTATTAGCTTACTAGCTTCTGCCCGCGGTTTCAACCGCGTAAAGGTAGGTAAAAGTTAGGTAGGTTAGTAGGCCGTTTCATCTCTTTAGGGGGTAAATTTTGGAAAATCCTCTCTTAGTGCTCGCCTATGTCATAAAAAGAAACTATGTGCAAAATTTCACACTCTTAGTCCCAGTAGTTTCGGCTGTGCGTTGATATGTCAGTCAGTAAGTTTCTTTTTTTATATATTAGCTTATTGCTCTGTGCGTAAGAATAAAAACATGACTTTGAGAAAAACCGATGCAAAGTTGCAAACTCTGCGTAATTTATAGTTTCTAAATATCACAACGTATGCTGAATGATTCGCCTTTTTGGCATCGCACATATTTTTATTGAAATTTTTAATTTTATGCGTTTCTAAGTTTAATCATTATTTGTGTGAGGCACAAGTAAATATGTTTTCTTTCTTTCTTTGAAATAAATAGTGTTTTTTGATACAAGTGGAGAAAGTTTATCATTGCGACCGAGGCGGAATGCTTTATGGAGCCGAGTGCTGCATTGACAAATTACCACGTGTATCACACGACGATTTTCAATGCTCTTAGGAAGAAATAAATAATCGGGGGTAGACGTGCGACTCATGGGGGTGGCTCGCCCAGCCTGATATGATGAATATAATAAATTGAGGCAGGGGCGAGCGCCAGCATTTTTCCGGACTAGTGCGGAAAACAGTACCTAAATTGCATGCCTAAAAGCGGCGATAAGAGCGAGTTTTAGTGAGTTTATTGAAAAAAAATTAAGAATATGTATGTAGTTAAAGTCTCGTCAGGTGATTACAATTTATCATGTCGGCGGGTAGTCGGAAGTCTGGCGTTGAATTTACACGGGTACCAAAAGTTAGCGACGAGTTTCCCGCGTGTTACTGAGACGGCCGTGTGAGCTGATTTAGTTGCTGTGTTACAAGTGACAAACGATGAGCGATAGGGAGTAAATAGCTTTACTGCTAACGTTAAAGGTTGAAATTTCATAGAAAACAGACAGCAGGGGCCTTACCACGACATGTTAAAATGTCATTCGTTCGAGCGTGAGAGAGGGATGGAGGTATACAGCCATTCATATACTCGTAGCTCCATCCTTTTAACAGTTCAGTTTAGATGGTAAAATGAAATCTAGCTTCTTAACTATGTACAACAGTGGATATCATGATGAAATTATGGTTATGAGATCTTTGTCAGGCCATATATCCTATCCATCTATTAAAAATAAATACAAAACACAAAGAATCCAATAAATACCTAAATTCGGAAAGAGAATAACGCACCTTTAATATAAAGTTTATTTGAACTTATAATTCCAAGTCAATCCAAAGATATCACTTCAAAGCAAACCGTTTTAAAAAACGGCGATTTCATACTTTAACCCCTATTATTATAAAACAAAATCCCCCATCACGTGTGTTTTTCTCTACGAACGCAATAAACTCAAAAACTAATGCACGGATTTTTATGCGGTTTTCATTAATAGACAGAGAGATTCTTGAGAAAGCTTTAGGTGTATAATTTTTGCATTGCATTGTCGGCCTTATAATGTTCCCACTGTTGGGACTCAGGCCTCCTCTTTAGGAGAGAGTTTAGGCCATAACCCACCACGCGGGCCCAGTGCGACTTGGTGAATGTCACATGTTTTCGATTTTTTGTTTCTAGGACACGCCGGTTTCCTTACGATGTTTTCCTTCACCGTTTTGCGAGCAGTGGTGATGAAATAAGTACCTAATGCACCTGGCTGGGTTTGAACCCGCGACCTACAACTCGTAAGTCGGGGCCGTTACCAGTCGGCCACCACAGCTCTCAGGTGTATAATAAATACATGTTATAGTACAGAAAAGCCGAGAATTTCAAAGATTTGTAACACCCGTGCGAAGCTGGGACGGGCCGCTCGCTTTTTGTTAAATAAATAAACAAGATCTATCATGAGAATCAAACTGACAACACCTACTTAATGTCACACCGTAAAAACAAATTGAATATTTTGTTGTACAATAAAGTTCGAAGGTGGATTGAAACGTCCTTACCTAATGGTGATTCATCAAGTTGAAAACAGTTCTGTCATCTTCCCTGCAAAGCATTCAGATAGTTGAAAAAAGGAATTGGATAAATACTCAATTATCGAACACACTTAAAATTTTGCACAGTTAACTAAATGTGATGATTTTATCGCTATATAATGTGGGTAGTTTTTACTTCATTAGAATTTATTACACCTGCGGATGCTGCGTGTGTGGAATGAAGATATCCGCAGGAGAACCAAAGTTATTGACATAGCCCGAAGAATCGCCAAACTTAAGTGGCAGTGCACATTGCTCGCAGAACAGATGTCGGTGAAATCCGCGTACTGGAAGACGCAGCGTTGGTAGGCCTCTTACAAGGTGGGCCGATGACCTGGTAAGAGGCCTACCAACGCTGCGTCTTCCAGTACGCGGATTTCACCGACATCTGTTCTGCGAGCAATGTGCACTGCCACTTAAGTTTGGCGATTCTTCGGGCTATGTCAATAACTTTGGTTCTCCTGCGGATATCTTCGGAATCCGATGGATGCGGCGAGACCCACACGACCGATCATTGTGGCGACATTTGCGGATCACTATGTCCAACAGTGGATGTCATGATGAAATGATGGTGATGAGATCTTTGTCAGGCCATATAGAACCATCCACCTACTTTAAAATAATTATAAACAGAGAACGATAACTTAACAGAAAATAAATAAAAACAATAGAGCCATTGGATCATAAATCACAAGAAGACCGTCGTCATATAGAACCGGTAGCAGTTTTGAATTTGGAATTGTAGGTACAAACCTGCGAAGGCGAATATCTGTCGTGTACGAATGTGTCCCGACAAGCGTGTGAGCTGGCGATTTATTATACGGAAACGGGCTTCAAGCCAGAAGCGGTGGGAGAAAATATGAGCTCAGAATGTCATCTAGTTGGAATTGTTTATTTATAACATTAACGGATAAGTATTACGAAATTGCAAATGTATTTCTTGATCGAATACCTTATCATGGACATTACTGTCAGGTTATCGGTTAGTTCCGCTATGCTCGACTCGTAAGATACCTTCCAAAAAGTTTCCACCGCATCTGGGTAGATTGAAAGCCGACCCCAAGTTGGATGGGAAAAGGCTAAGATAAAGAGTTCTTGGTCGTATGCTGGACTTTTGAATAAAAAACGAGTAGGCATGCAGCAAAGCAGTTTTCACACAAACTGATTCCAATTTTCTCCTATGAATTCATGAAATAACAGCAGTACAGTAACCATGGCATACGAAATACCCTATTTCGGGAAATTTTATCCACATATAACTAGAACAAACGACAGAACCCAACAGTTTCCAAACTCATACAACCCTTCACCCACAACTTGGACCATAAAGTAAGGCTGGCGACGCATACTTATGAATTTAATAAGACTCCAGGAACAAATTACGTCAGGAACGAGTCAACTACAGGCGATAGCGAGTAAGGAACTTTATTAAGTGTACCGTACTGCTATCTCCTAATCTGATTACGCAGTATTTTCATGTCACACGAGACACTAGAACTTCAATTTGAAGGTATATTGTCAAAGGGGTGGTTCTCAAGCGAAACTTTGTTGGTAACGTCGACGTACGTTACATTCGTGTTTGGTTGTGGTGTGAAACTAATTTTGTACCTAAACATACATCTATGTTATGTAGGATTCACGGAATTTAATCTTGAATGTCGGGTTTCATCGTCTCGGTCGTGAAAGCTAAGGCTCAAAGCTTTTAATACTTCTTAATAGGGTCCTACGCTAAATGCAACCATAAAGTGATCTAGTTTTTCTTTAATATATTCTATTATGCTCCATGCTACCATTAATCCCAACCCAATTCACTAAAAATAATGAATTTCTCCCAAAAACATCAATATTTAAATTCAGCATTCTGGGCAGCTGTTGGGCGCCATTAGATCTCGTTTAACTAGACTACTTAACTCTAGCTACAGGTGCAGCTAAAAGAAACAATTAATTTTGAGCTTTATGCTAAGTAAAACTAAGTTGAAGTTACAAAGGCGTTTAAGATTAAAAAGGTAAGTAGACTAGCCGATGTTCCCGTGAGAAAAGTTGGAAAAGAAATTCAGGCAGATATGGTAACTAATGAGGTGTTGGTGTTAGCTGGAATGCGTGAACAGTTAGCACAGATACAATCACTTACTTCTATGAAGAATATGAAAATATAAAGACAAAGTATACCGGTATTTGTTGTCAAAGGAAATGAAATTCCAAGAGAATAAGGAAATAAGGTGACACTTTCATCTTAGACTTCAATTTGTAAGAGTTGTTGACACATGAGTGATATTTAACATTATTAGATGGATAAAAAATTCCAGTTCAAGTTAAAAGGAAACAAGTAAGGATAATTTGGGCCACGGCATTGTTCCCTTGCCCTGGAACGCAAAGGGGTAACTGAAAGAACACGGTTTTTTTTTTAAGGTGGGAAATCATCTAATGACTTCTCCCGCTCTAAAGCAGAGAAGGAGAGCGTATCAGACTATTGCTGACTATAACCACACCTAAGTTATTTCTATACCTTTTGCGTTCCAGGATCACAGGTTTCAAAAGCCTCTACTGTTTTGTTAACATCTCTTTGAGGCGTGCGTGGACTGCGCCGTCTACGTCTAGAGCTCGGTATGACGGTTAGGTACCCGTTGCTCGTCATCCGTAAGCCCACGCCCAAGGTGCAAGGAACACAAGTTGGTTTTAATCAACAAAAGTTTACACTCTGTCTTGCACCCAGAACGTGAAAAGTAATTAGATAATTTCCCTCCAAAAAATAAAGATTAAGTTACTTGGCAAATGTAAAGCATGCTGAGAACCTAGTACTTACCGTGAATTCTCTATGCGGCTTCAATGCGCAAAACTAGTTTGGGCAGTGTATAATGTCGAAAACGAATATGCACAAAATAAACTATACCACAATTAACGTATCTATTAATATCAAAGCTCGATGATACAGATTTGGTTTCATTCGATGTTCTCGCTTCAAACATTGTAATGAAACCGAAGTTAAATTAATCGAATTGCGTTGCGAGGCAAATATTCGGTTGCTGTTTGCAACAGATTAAAATTAACGACCAATACTGTAATCGTGAATTGTCAATTATTACGGATTAGACTGATAGTTGTTACACATAATTATATCAAAGAAGTAGCAGAAACAACGTAGGAAGGAGTCGATGACATAGTTTATGTGTCTGATAATTCTAATAGGCAGATACTACAGAATTCCTTCTAAGCAATTCGATTAAGAGACGCCTACTCACAAAAACAAGTTAATTATCTAACCTATAAAAGGATAATATAAACTACGAACGACATTTTAGAAAATTTACTTATTGTAACAAATAAATAAAACGCAATTATTTCTAAATATTATCAAAAAAAGGAGTTTCACAGTACTAGGTAAACAATGGTTCGTTATATTCAAAGTTAGCAACTTTGAGCTTAACTGTGACAATGCGTTTGTGAAAAATAGTAGCACAGGCGAATTATCTGTAACAGCCAGATGTGGGAATCCGATTTTGTATCACGCTGGAACGGGCTTGGTGTTTAGCGACAAAAACCAAACAAAGACGAATAAAGAGCAGCCTGTTAGGATTTTATATGAAACTGGACTGAATTTAATTCTGTTAACATACTAGAAAAGATGGATGGATTGTGTGAGACGTAATATGAAAGAAAAGGGAATTAGTGATAGCGTGCCGAGTGACAGGACAGAATGGAAGAAAATAACGTGTTGCGCCGACCCCAAATAAAACGGGACAAAGGCAGGAAGATGATGATGACTAGAAAAAATACGCGAAAGAAATCGCGGTTCTGAAGTATTTAGGTACCTACTTAAATTCTCGCCAATTCCAATACTGTCATGACGTGGAATAGTATTAGCCGCTAGTGTTACATATTATGCCTAAATGAGGAGA
Source organism: Mythimna pallens (assembly GCA_961205895.1). Classification (NCBI taxonomy): domain Eukaryota; kingdom Metazoa; phylum Arthropoda; class Insecta; order Lepidoptera; family Noctuidae; genus Mythimna; species Mythimna pallens. Next base: position 4,080,891 of record OY540825.1, read on the forward strand.
AAAGTATTAGAATTGGAAGATGCAGTATGTAATACTTTAGTATTTAACTTTAGAAAAAGCTCAGGACGTGTTCAGTTCGTAGTTACGTTAAAGACATACAAAAACGTCTCGAATTAATAGTAGCAGAAGGCTTTGTCATTCAACAAAAGCATGTCATCATTGATTCATATTTCCATGTCAATTAATGTACCTAAATGGACCTTACCTACTAGAATATACCTAATCTAAATGAACTTGTACAGTTTTAATTTACTATAATCTTTAAATATAAAATGAGAAACTGACTGACTGACATATCAACGCACAACCGAAGCTAGCCGGACTAGGAGCGTGAAATTTTGCACAAGGTTTCCTTTTATGACGTAGGCGAGCACTAAAAAGGTTTTTCCAAAATTCACTCCGGGCAGAAGCTAGTTTATAATAAAAACAATTAAACATTTATTTGTCCGTGTGTGTGTGTGTGTGTGTGTGTGTGTGTGTGTGTGTGTGTGTGTGTGTGTGTGTGTGTGTGTAAAAAAAGGAAGAGGTTATCAATTCGCCATGTTTGACGTAAATAAACTCTTTTTCTTTCTTTTCTTTCTTTTTTAAATGAATAAACGTCCGATTACTTAATAATTCTAAATAATATAAAACGTTCAAAGTTTTATTTGACAAAAGGTTTTTTTGATATATAAACTAGATAGATAGTCTTAGCTTTCATTTGAAATCAGACTCTTTTAGTGCGGGCCTCATAAGACTTACAAGGCCACTATGAAAATACTAATCATCACAAATAATGGCATTCCTATAACTATTTTAAACTTTACGATATCAGTGAGCACGAGACACTGATTGATGTAAGTAAACTTGTGCAATTTAAATTGTAGTCGGTATAGTTGTTGTATCTCAAGACAAGGTTGGTTTTAGCTGTGTGGACTAATTTACTGCGACTTTTTTTATTTATTATTTTTTTAGATATGTGTGTATCTTCCATTTGTTTAAAATACTTTTATTAATTTGACATTGTATAAAAATGCAATGTATGTTTGATAATTTTTATGATATTAGTGTATTTGTATGACTTGCAAGAATCCCTTACCCATAAAATACTATCACAACTATGACACATTAAAGACCAATCCCGACTTGCTGAATTATAATAACTGTAACAAAAAACGAAAACTACGCGCAAAAAGTCATACAATGTTTGAATTCACCACAGGTGCTTACAGTACAAACCAAATTAACCCAACAGCTTTATCACCTGCTAAAACAAATGTGTCCAGCCAAAACCAATCGATAAATTAACGCAACAATCTATGTAGGTACGTTGATAGAAATGCACAAAGTACGAACCGATGACCTGACACTAATAAATTAGTATCTACAACATGCGTGCCCTCATAGGCATAAACGCTTAAACAGCAGCATGCTGAAATAAACTCTATACAGCATGATATTAAACTGATTTTGGAGTATAGGTTTTAGTAGCTGTAACTTGGATGCGTGAAAAGGATATTACCTAAATGATGTTGGCTTGTTGTCTGGACATTGCATATCGACGGTGAAGTGCCAATACATTCTGACATTTATTGGAAAAAAATACTTTTTAGCGTTCATAATTTAAATGTGTGTTTTTGCATGTTTAAGTCCAATTTCCGAAGCGGATGCGGAGTTGCAACTGCATCAAATAAAATTGTAGAAACACCTCCTAATTAAACTAACGTGTCAATTCATAGTATTACCTCCTAACGTTTTTGGGACAGGAAATTTTAAATAGGAGTTATTGGCACATCGCCGTCGATTATAATGTATTGTAGCTTTAGTTAAGTATTATAAAAGGACTTTACGACACTAGACAAAAGAGCACAGATTTCATAAAACATTATTTCGAGTGCCAGCTAAACAAAATCTACTGTTTTGCCCTGTATTGTTACTGAACTTACTGGTAACATGTGTTATAGCAGAAACTTGCTCGATCTATATTATATTGTTCACTTTTTAGACGCCCTTCCTTCCTTAGACATTTTTTCCGAAACATGAAATACGTCGCCAATCATCGTACTCGAAAACATAAATATTTTTTTCTGACTAACTTACCTCAATATAAATCCACCCCAGTACCAATCACTTAAAACAATCCATAAAACGTTGGTAACAATCCACAACAGTAAACAAAAGAAGGGGGGCACACAATCACAGCGTTTGAACAGCGGTTAACTGTGCCTAACCAGGCGTGCAACACTCGGTGCTGCAATATCGATATACGAACTCGCTAACCGGTTTATCGTCAACAATCGATTGAATTCCTACGCACACTTGACAGATTCGAATGTCTTGCGTCTGTGAGAGGCAGCAGAAAGAGTTTGAAATGAAAAAAAAAAAATCGTCGGCATCACTGCAAAATTGCGTTTCGATTCGGACAGATCAGATATCGTAAATTCGCGACATTTGGGAAAAAGGAAAAGTTTATTGCTTATCTTTATTTATTTTTCTTACATACACCAAGTGAGCTTTGAAAATCAATTTACAAAGGAATACTATAAGGAGTACTATAAGTGAGTAATATGTCAGTAATAATGACAACACATACTTACCTACTAGAATATACCTAACTAATTGGGTGGAATTGATTTTTTTTTATGGAAGTATTTATAAAACTTGTAAACGTTATTGCATAGTGATCAGTTAAAATTTTAAGTTTACGTCCCTTTATTATTTCTATCAATAAAATTAATTATTTCCTAATGGTAATCGTGAAAAAAGCAGCACTATGTCATTATTATTCTTGTGTTTAATTGAATAATTGCATAATTAACAAAGATTAAATCGCTAACCAGTTCATAACAGGATAAATTACAGCAAACTTTAATACGTGACCTTTCTTGATACTGTACAACATTTTGCTTTAAAATCCGTTTTTACAAAAAATAACTATTAGTAACTACCACGATACCTACTGCTTCAAATTGTTGAAAAATCAATACCTGTAGTAAGATGGATAGCATTTTATGAAAGAGACATAAGTTTAAAATTTTTATACCGAAACACCTGGTATTTTCTCTAAAACACAAGAAAACGACAGTACTCTGCACATGCAACAAATTGGAGTTTTTTACAATCTCGCTCCATGTAGCCATAAAATAAAAAGTTATTCAAATTAAAAACAAAAAAGAGAGAAAACAACGAAATAAAAAGTTTACCGAGCAGCGGTTAAAAGGAAAATAAAAGTACTTAACAAAACGATGGTTTGGGACACAGAAACAGGGCCGCAATAATTCCAGCCAGTCCATATTGCGAAACGTAACGTTAACTTGATAGCAGATAATGAAAATTGGACTTTGATAACTAAGAAATACGTCTCGGATTGCAATTAAAACAATTGTGAATTTGTTGAGGAGCAAAAAGCGGGGGAGGTAAATGGAGGGGCCCTCGAAATAAATGACGAAAGACGGTCGTGGACAGCGCTCGCATCCAAACTAAATTACTTTACACAATTAGCTTTTGGAAATGTTTTGTTCTGAAATAAAGCAGTTGGAACGAATAAGTATTTGAGATTTTAGAGTACTTTTTTCAAATACTTTTCATAAATTCAACACTACATATCTACTTATACCTAACACAACATTTCTGATACTGATCAAGAGTTTTCTCAAAATAGCTGTAAAACATAACAATAAAGTCATAACAATGATAATTGATATTCTGAAAGGGCAGGACTCAAGCTCTATAAAATGTGAACGATGCCAAAGTAATAACCAATAAATAGAATGTGGAATAAAATTTAAGAACAAAAAGGCTTCGAAGGAGCGAAAATTAGATTCGAAAGCTATACACAGCGAGCCTTTGTTGTCGCTTAGACAAAATGAAGTTTGATCCTGTTTTTATTAAATCTCAAGAAGTGGGGGAATCTGATCAAGACGATATATTGACCGAATCAGACTCTATGCCTAATCTTGAATTGTTATACTTTTAAGTAATACAACTATGTCTCAAAAGAAAACTATGAATTTTGTATGTCACATTATTTTCAAAAGAACAGATAACAGATGAAATAATAACGAAGTTATGAATTTAATTAATCAAAACAAATGTATCTTCGTTTGAAATTCGATTATGGTTCAAATGGAGTTTGCAATAAGATAAATGAATGAAGTTAACTGCGATAACTTTCAAATTCAGCTCGTTTTATTTCAATTGTTAGACGAGACTCGACTTCTGAAGCAAATCAGTAACATCTTAGATGGAAAAATAACAGATCCTTTTAGTAAAGTTATGAATCAAAATACTTTATATCATTGCGTACTTTAAATACAATATTCTGTTTGAAAGCTGAGAAATACAGGTAGGATAAAATAAAGCATAATCAGCTTTTTAACGTTCCTACTGCTGGGACTCAGGCCTCCTTTCTAGGAGAGGGAATGGGCCGTAATCCACCACGTGGGCCCAGTGCGGGTTGGTGAATGTCAAATGTCTTCGAATTTTTTGGTTCTAGGACATGCCGGTTTCTTCACGATGTTTTCCTTCACCGTTTTGAGAGCTGTAGTGATGAAATAAATTACACAAAGGTACAACAATTTGCAATTTTGCATTGCAGTGGCTTCGTTTCAAGAAAGTGCAGCTTCGATATACTATCAAAGCTGCACTTCTTGAATCACATTTTTCATGAACAAAGGTAGAATATTTTATACATATTTATAGTCTGAGTATTCCTTTCAAATCTGCATTTGAATACTCACATACAAACAACTAAACCGATTTACTTATACATGAATTATTATAGAATGATTTTTCAAGTGATACTAATAGGTCGATGTCTGAAAGGACTGTTCAAACTCTTCTGTAATGAGCGGCTTCGCCCGTGTGAAAGTAGGTTTCTCCATACACACTTTGGAACCCCGTTAAACCCTCTTAAAATTTGAATTTTCAAAAATCCCTTCTTAGTGCTCGCCTACGTCATAAAAGGAATCTTGGTGCAAAATTTCACGTTCCTAGGCCAGTAGTTTCGGCTGTGCCGAATATGTCAGTCAGTCAGTTTCTCCTTTTATATTTATGTATTATATTTCTAAGCGAAAGTAGAGTTTGGCAAAAACTCAACTTCAAATGTTTAATTCAGAAATCGGGGGTAAGTAACATCCCTGTTTTTTACCAGTTTTGTAGAACGAACACTACAGTTTATTTTACTCATTTAATGCGACATAAAAACCTCTATAATTCCCACACTTGTTCGGTAGTGTTTTTTCCGACACTACCGAACATGAAAAGTAGAAACAAATTGACTCAAAGATGTTTTATTTCAGATTTTTCTTCTAAGATATTACTCGAACGTCGACATTTCACTTCTTTCAGTCCATTAGAGACACCTTGGCTCTATCAAGTAGCTAGGATCCGTGATAAATGAATTTTGCATTGCAATGGCTTCGTTCCTAGAAAGTGCAGCTTCGATAGTATTGAATTACATTTTTCATGAACAAATTGAACGCCAATGGTAGAACTTTTCATCTAGCATAGAACTGAAGAGCTGAATCTTGAGTGAAGAAAAGATTTTATTTTTGTTCTTTACTGTGATGAATTATAATAGTACATTTTGATACAAGCTTGTCATTGCGACCGAGGCGGAATTCTCACGAGCCGTAAACGAGTGTGTTATGGAGCCGAGGGCTGCAGTGACAAATTTGCACATGTATCAAACGACTTTTTTCAATACATTTACAAAGAAATGAAACGGGGGTTGACCGACGACTGGTGGGGGTCAACGCGGACCTATCCTGGTACGATACGATAAATGTAATAAAACTGTGGCAGGGGAGAGCACGCGGACTTTTCTGCACTAGTGCGGAAAACAGTCTATTGCGTGTCTAAAATCGGTGGGATAAGAGCGGGTTTTCCAGTAAGTGTATTGAAAAAAGATAAAATGTTTTATTTAGCCCTTGTTTAAGTTTTTGCGGCATTGATTCAGTGAATCATCTATTATTATTGCGACTGCGCCAGAAGGAGGATTTTGTTTTCCTTCTGTATGTATGTATTTGTATTCATTTTGGCACCTCCTAGAGATTAAACGGCTAGTTGCATTTTAGCTTGAGAGGTGTCGTTAGAATTGTCTTAGTTTTGAGAGTGACAGTAAATACAACAAAATTATAAAAAAACAATAAAGACAGACCTTTGGCCTCAAATTATTATGTTTTCAGAAATATTTTTTACCCGACGGCGCCAAAAGGAAGGTTATGTTTTTTTCGTGGCAGTAATGAAGAGTATCAAAATACAATGCTTGAGAAGAAAATTTTAAAAATATTACTCATCAAATAAAAATTTAAAACATAAAAAAGTTGGCGGTATCAAAATACCCGACCGCAAAAAATCAATTAAAAAGTTCAATCAAGTCATGCATCAGACTGCTTAAAGTGACTTGTTTCGAACTTTAGTCGATTTTTGAGGTTGGATTTTTAAACACTTATTTTTTTTTTTAAGGTTAAACAAAGATCATTAAATATCGTAATTTTTTTTTTTTCAAGCAGATCGGTATGGCGTCAGAGTTTTACTGATTAAAAACCCACTCCTTCTTTGCGATTGTTCCAGGGCCCCGGGGATCTCTTTCGCATCACCTATGGCCTCAGTAGGCTTCGACCCTGCTGGGCCCCTAAGGTTGCTGACATCTCATTCGCGTGGAACACACTAACCGCCGTCGATGACCTGGACTCGGTCCGGATGGTTACCGGACGGTCGGACGGCGAGCTACCCATTGCTCGACGTACCTACTCCTAGTGCTATGTGAAATAAAACATTTTGATTTGAACAGTTAGCAATTTTATGCAACATTCTAAACGAATCATCATAGTAATTTTGTTCATAAACATCGCAACGAAAACAAACTACATGTTTTTATCTCTCTCAGTACTAAAGCTTACTGTAAATACTGCTTATCCGTTAATTACACTTTCAGCAGCCACAAAATCCACTCTCTCCAACATCCTCGAAGTTTATACAAGTTCTCATCAGGCTCTTTAACATCCGCTGTAAAACTCTTTGAAAGCATTGAGGTAGTTAACCGGCACTTCATAAAGTGTTAACATTTTTCCGCATTAAAAACTGGAACTACGAAAGATTTTCAGCAAAAAAATTTGAAAAAACAAGCTCTCTAACCAAAGTCTTTATTTAGACGGAATATTTTGCATGGGAATTTTTTAGTGTTCCGTACCAAAAGGGTAAAAAACGGGACCCTATTGCTAAGAATCCGATGTCTGTCTGTCACCAGGCTGTATCTCATAAACTGTGATAGTTAGACAATTTAAATTTTCACAGATGATATTTCTCTTGCCGCTATAACAACAAATACTGAAAAACAGAATAAAATAAATATTTAATTGCGGCTCCCATACAACAAACGTGATTTTTTTTGGCCGTTTTTGCTACGGACGGTACGGAACCTGTCGTACGCGAGTCCGACTCGGACTTGGCCGGTTTTTTAAATGTAGCCAGCGAAGTTATTTTCGCTAGCCATTTTAAAGTAAATTGGGTTTTAGACGTAATGTCTTCGCGTACCTGTCGCCCTAGCTTCTTTATGCTCGGAAAAATATGTTCTGGAAAATTCTAGTACGTTCTCCTTTTTGTTTCAGAGAATTTTAACTATTCGCTGCAAGCACAATGGTGCCCGACGTGCCAGTATAATTCTTTGTAAAAGTACTCTTTTCTAAATTCAGTTCTTGCTATACCGGAATTTGAAAGCGCTCGACATTTACTAGAAATACGAAACGTTTGAAGTACCTATTTAATGTAAAATTGGTATATTTACCATTAAAAAAAAACCTACAAACATTGTTCACTACGTTTAGGAATAAAATATTCTGTGTATAATAAATAATCTGTAATAATAATCTGGTGAAATCATTCACTGACTTTTTTTCTTTCTAAGGAGTTTTCAGAAACTGAAATTATTATTGGTAACTAACGAAAAGAAGAAGAAGAAGATTGGTTACTAACTACTGCCAGCAGCTTCGCCTGCTAAAAGTAGAAAACTGTACCTACCAAGGGAACATATAAATTATCTTTTAACTAAAGGATAAAAATTATCCTATTTGCTGTTCCAGGACATGGTTTACCCGAGTGCCAAATTTTCTTCCAAATCTGTTGAGCCTTTCGAGCGTGAAGAAGTAACAAACAGACACACATTCACAAACATTCGCCTTTATAATATTACTTAATAAGAGTGATTCGATACAGTTAGTACATTTACTAACTATCAAATCACACTTAGCAGTACATTTACTTCTTGCATAGGTACAGTCAGCACCAAAAGTCGATGAACAGAATCAACATAACAAAACACCTGGTGCGTGGCGGGCGTGGTGGTGGCGTGGTGTGGACCGGTTTTGTTATGTTGATTCTGTTCATCGACTTTTAGTGCTGACTGTACCTAAAATATGGGAAACCTTAAATCTCACACAGTCAGTCATCAAACGAATTATAAAACAAGGAATAATTTTAACACAACCATCAAATATGAAATCAGACACGATACCTAAATAAACACTTATTTCTCATGAATATTAATTAATGCCTCGTAAAAGGTCAAGTTTAATTTTGGTATCCCTCACGACAAATTTTACTAACATTTGAACTACGAAAACCGCCCTTAGCGCTACGAAATACCCGCTGTCAGTCAAATTGTGCCCACGGACGTGTGGTTGACTGTCCGTCTGTCCGTATACCTAATCGAAATGCGTGGGGGTGAACACAGGAGGGTGTATCTATCGTTAGTCAGCTGTCGGGGTGACTCACTCACCCCGCTACGGTTTTATTTGTTTTTATACGACGCAACGCCAAATCTTTAGCCATTCGTATGGACGTTATGTTAGGAAATGAAGGAATACGAATTGTATTGGAAACATAAACGTAAAAGATACGAGTGTTTCTGTCACGCTGTAACACTGTTATCTTTTGTTCTTGGATGGCGATACTTTTCTCGAACGTTGATCTCTCTCGACGTTCGAGAAAAGTACAAAATAAAAACTGAAAAATGTGGTTCAGATTCTCATCCGACATTTTTCACTTGGCTCAGAAGAAGTACGATTTTCAGAATTTCAACAATTTTAGTTTTATCATTTTCCTAGCTTTCAGATATTACACGAGGTAAATAATGCCAACTTTAAAGCTAACACTTTTAGCGATTAGCGATTTTATACGTACGACCCTGTACCACAATACAATAGTCTGACACTATCTCCCGCACCGCCGAAGAGCGGGACTTGTCATTAGATGATTTTCCCACCTAAAAAAAACCCTATACCAATCATACCAATACTAATACACTTAGCTACCTCTAGCACCACTGAGCAGAAACAGATTATTCAAGAATTCCTGTGACCAAAGCATCTGAAGGAACACAGGTTTGTTTTGATGATTTTACTAGACCGATCTGTTTTTTTTTATCTTTTCCCGTTTTTGGACAGAGTGCGAGGGCGTGTCAGACTTTTACTGACTAAAACCTACTCCTGCTCCTTCTTTGCCTTCGTTCCAGGGCCCCGGGGAACATTTCGCACAACTCATGAGACCGATCTGTGTGACGACGCTTGTGGAGGCCCTTGTTCAGAACTGGATGTCTGTTGAGTCGGCCTAGCTAATTATGATGCTACTATATTACGCTAATAGGGTAGATTAGATGATTTCTCTCGTAAAACAAGGTATGTACTCTTGTACAGTAATACACTCAGTGTTGTGATTCCTTGTCGCGGTCTGTGAACCAAAATAAAAACGAATGCAACCAGCGAAATGGCCTGTAATAAATATACCATGGACATAAAAGTGAACGCATAGACTATAAATCACAGTGACTGAACGTAAGGAAGCAACGACGTAAAGAAGTTTACACGTGAGACAAAAGACTAGCGACAATCGCCCTCAAGAATAGGCTGATAAATGGCAAAGTCAGATAGATATACTTAACTATAGACAGAACAATGGGGAAGAAAGGATCTATCGAAAGCAATTTCACCCAAAAATAGCACTAAGTTGGAGTGCTCTTAAAAGGTGTCTTTAAAGTTGCTAAGACGTGGCTGTTATAATGAACGGAATCGTCCCTTTTCGAGGGAGGGGACGAATTTGGCAGACACTCCTTTTTTGCAACGCAAAGGGCAAGTGGCGAGCGAGTTTAATCTTAACTTCATTAGGGCACGACACGAATTCATTGGGGAATTCTCCGAGAATTATTTATCCCAAAAATGTAATAAAATTCTCATTTCAGCATTGTCTTGGTTTGTTTAGCGCTCGCAAACAAATTGGAATTGGGAAGATTACGATGGTTCCTGTAGCTCGAGGATTTTTATTTTCGCTTTAGATTAAAGTTCAAGACTTTTTATCGTTCAAATTAGCGAAATGTTCTGGAACAATAACAAATTTTCTTATTCCTCATTCTATAATAATAAAAATATTCCACAACTATCACTCAACGCCATCTAGTCCCAAACTAAGCAGAGCTTGTGGTATGGAACTGGACAACTCATAAACATACTAATACATTTCTAAACATATAATTATAAAGAGGTAAAGTTTGTTTTTTGTTTGTCTGTTTTGTTTTATTTGTTTGTCCGATTGCTAAAATTTTTCCACAGATAGAAAGCTGCTTTATTTCTGAGTGACAGGCTATATTTTATGTATGCGGGCGAAGCCGCGAGCAAAAGCTAGTTATAGATAAATTACACCCAGACACAGAACAAATGATCGTGCTCATCACACAAACATTTGTCTTGGGTGGGAATCGAACCCACTACCTCCGGCACAGCAGTCAGGGCCACTAACCATTAGACCAACAGGCCAGTCAAATTTTATTGATCGCTTAGAGTTCTACTGATTTTTATCACGTTTGTGTGCTTAAAATCTTTAGCAAATACCCTTGTACCTTTCACTCCAAATTAAGGGTTGGCCAGTTAAGCTGCCATTGTGTGGCCGCAACTTGTTCCAATAATTTTAAAGACTGAGATAAGGCTGCCGACACGCAAGCCACATAATTACCCTGATTCAAGTCGCCCCCACCTGACCTAAAAATATCGTTTTATAGACGACTTTTGCGTCTTTTGTAGAAATTAGTAAAATATGTTGATTTTTAACTACTGTTTTTTAGGTGGTTGTGAAATGATGATAATTCTATGGTAGTTTCCGAAAACAATCATACCATGGGTGTTACCCATGAAGAGACAGAATCTATGTTATCTAATTTTAATAGAAGCTATTAATATGCACGAGAACATCTTGAGACCGTCTCCAAATACTCCAAAGATATTTCAAAAGAGACTTAAATTGAAATTTAAGAAAAATAAATCCGGAAATGATAATTACAGAAGCTGTCATAAAACCAAATATTTCAATTAAAAACAAGACAGAAATTATCCCTTGGAATTGAATGGAAGAAGCCCTAAATCCTGTACGGAAAATACCTCATTACAAAGGAAAGGAGATAATATAAGACAGTGCTGAAACACTCATTACGTGGAATGCCCTGGGGAAGTATTTTTTGCCGTGAAGGTACGACTCCAAGCTAATAGCCTCTTGCCTGACAAATGGAATTAGTCACACGATACTATGGAACACAACGCCTGGATAAGAGGGAATGAATTAAATAAAATAGGTTGAATATTTATGTAAGGTAAAACGAATTGGGATATCATAATTTAAGCTGTACTTAAAGCTATTCATATTGGTAAGCTCTGTTAAAAATGACAAAACAAACGAAAATGAAAAACAACCGAACGAGAAATAAATATAGAAACTAGCTGAAACAGTAAACGTTGTTCTGTCATATAAATCTATCTATCTATCTATCTATATATATAAAAGGGAAAACTGACTGACTGACATATCAACGCACAGCCGAAACTACTGGGATTAGGAGTGTGAAATTTTGCATAAGGTTTCCTTTTATGATGTAGGTGAGCACTAAGAAAGGATTTTCCAAAATTCACTTCCTAAGGGGATGAAGTGGGGGTCCAAAGTTTGTATGGAGAAACCTACATTCACGCGAGTGAAGCCGCGGGCAGAAGCTAGTTTATATATATAAAAATGAGTAGCTGTTCGTAGTCTCGCTAAAACTCAAAAACGGCTGGACCGATTTGGTTAATTTTGGTCTTGAAATATTCCACATAGTCAAGGGAAGGTTTAAACGGTGATAAAAAATGGATGTTGTATTAGATAGAGTAGGTATCTTTAGCTTAATACGTAAGTGCAATGGTTCACCATGGTCTAAGTACATATGGTATAGGAAAATGATTAGTTAGTTGATTTTTATGCATGTTCTGATAGTTCTAGGGAAGTAGATATAGGTAGTCAAATAACACTGAAAAAAGAACAACAGAGTATCAAATTGAGCGTGATGATCGCATTCTGGTATACCTACGCTTGAAAATACAACATTTATATATATATATTATATTTCATGCAAAAATAATAGCGTTGTAGTGCATCGTTAAAATGCACACTTACGGATCGACAGCGGCTAATAGTCGGCTTGTTTGTAGAATTACCAGAAAATTGTTGGCCACACAATTTTATGTAAGGACTTTTATACACGCGATTCTTTTGATCGATATTTTTTTTCAGATCCTTTTGTTTCTCGCAGTCGTTTTCATACAACAAACAATAGAATGTAAACTTCAATTTATTGTTTGTTATTTAAACACGGTTTGTTTCGACAATATGTCTAATAATTTGCAGTCAAGCCACTAGACTTACGGCATTGCGCCATCGGTACATGGTGGTCATCCCACTCATACGTACAAAGCGTTTTGGGATCACATTAATTATGCGGACAAATAAGGAGCGGAATTCCCTGCATCTTTATGTTAAGAGCGAATAGGTTGCTTCTAGGCAAGCATGCTCCATCGTCAGCCACATCATCGCTTACCATCAGGTGAGATAGTGTTCAAACGCGATCCTATTCATAATAAAAAAAAGCTATCGAATAGATTGATATTGTCCGCATGATATTTAATGAACTTGTATACGCTAAAGCTAGATAAAAAAGTAGCATAACAATCAGCTGATTCGTTCGTTGCGATCAATAATCCGTGCTCGAAGCTATCTACGATAAATGGATACTTGACATAGATAAACAGTAAATATTTATAACTATGAAAAAGCAGTAAATAGGCACTTACATCCATACAATGAAGAATTTTACTTGACGAAGCGAAGCAGGTAATCTGAAAAAGAAAAGAAGCGTTTACACATAAAGCCAAGCGAAGACGATATCAAAAGGCACATTAATATAGAAAAAGCACCATAGCATAAAAGTGGCTTCTTATTCATATCATTTGATAATAAAAGCGTTATAGGTAAAACAAAGAGGATTGGTACGGTACCAACAATTTTGATCAGCGTAGGAACACCTGATTCTTGCTTCCTGATTCTTACACACAATCCTGTGCACGAAAACGTAAATAGCTGAATCAATAAAACTGTTTGAACTTTAAAAACAAAGGCAGAAGACACAGCGTTACATAATCGAGAAGCAATTAGAGCAATTAATGTAATAAAAATAATATTTGGAAGCCATCCTGCTCAAACGCAGTTTCGTTCGAAAAATATTAATAAAAGAAACGCAAAAGTCAACGATTCAACAGCAGCCTTTGCATCATATCAGCTAAAAGCAGTAGTAAAAAGTTCCGTTTCTCAATACCTACAGTTATTTGGCGAAATTCAAAAAGAAGAGTACAAACGATATCTCGGGGACGACAAACCTAAAGCGCCGGATGTTTCGCGCCCCGCAATTAAGATAGCTTTACAATGACGCCAGATTTTGGCCGCGTTACCAAATGGACAATATGGGTCCATACAAAGGGGATATTGTCTGCGATTGCATTGTTTTTAGGGAAAGCTACCTATACAAGTGTAATACCTACTTACCTTTTTAGACTTTATAATTCTAGAATTGGTATCGTTTCATATTTGTAATCCTTTCTATATTCACTCTCCAACTCATAGTTGAAGAAAAGGACCTCATTTCTTCTACTTTTTTCTTGTTGTGGTGTGTTTTTTGTTCTCCTAATAAATACTTCTTGAAATCCACTTTTATTTATTTATTACTTTATTGCACACCTTAACTTATTACAGGACTGACATTTATAAAAAATAAGTGTACAATAGGCGGTCTTATTGCACAGGGCAATTTCTACCAGACAACCTTTGGATGGACTGTAACGAAAGGAAAAGATTTGGGGCTGTCAGTGTACAACAACATAAAAAGATAATAAAATATATATACATATAATACGTAAACAGGTATATTAAAAAATAATAAACTAATAAATATTAAAATATACGATAGAGAAAGATACACTTTTATTATTATAAATATAATGACATCCAAGTAATACTGTCGTTACATTCGTATTTCAATATCGGTAACAAGCTACCTAATACACTGGGTGAACCGAGCAATTTCTTAAATGAAATCTTTTTTACTTTTATTTCAAACCTCTTGAGAACCATGCAAATTGAAATAATTTATGTTACATTTAAATGAATGAAGCAAAATGTGTCTTGAGTTTGATGGTAAAAATTGACGATTTATGAAGAGTTTTCAGATAAAGTTCGGTAGGATATTTTGATAGCTAGGACGTGATGTAACGACATTTCTAAAAAATTTTGAGCACTCAAAACTTGACTATCATAGAATAGACCCTATCTCTTAATCTTTTCCGTTGATGTTTCCAATCCATGGTCTGTTTAGGAATGTGATTGGAATTTCTTCGAAGCAAATGATCTATCCATCGACTCTTAATTTGGCGGTCTATTATTCTTTCGGGATATTTCTTCGGAGTTTAATGATCCGGGACAATCTCTAACGTAGAGCGTTGAAGATGGTCTAGGCTAGTACTAGTAGTAGTAGATTTCGATTTGGCGTCAGATGTCCTTTGTTACGTTCTAAAGATTTTGAAGTTTAACTCTTCGGGTCAGTGTTCATGATTGCGAAATAGGTCTCAGCTGTGCAAAGGTAGCTCAGGATTTGGCGATCCTAGAAATGATGTCCCCTTTAGTTCCTTTACAATACGACACAAGGCTCCAGAGATCAATAAATTTGTAGACGCGTTCCATTGCCTCAGTGCCAAATAGCAACTGTGTAGATTTTTTTATTCCTATTTTCATCTTTTGGGTCTTCTAGGTATTAATTTTAAGACCAGTTTTTACCACCAGGACATACGTGTCCTGGTGGTAAAAATATGCCATAATCTATGAGAAAATGAGAACAAACCCTTCCATAAAAACTGGAGACGAGCTCTGCTACAAAATCGTAGCAGAACGAAAAACTATTACTCCAACATGGTGTCTACCTTTTTCATACGTGGGTACTCCCGATGTTGAAACATCAAAACTTTGGTACCAAAGTTTCGTTTTATCTTTATTCCACGGGCAGAGGGCCGTTTTACATTCCCAACGAGCGCGTTTCAATTGCCTTTCACAGTTTGTGAGCACTTTTTGTTTTTAGACTTTCAGCGCGTGACTTTTTGGGCGATTGACGTTTCATGACTTCATATCGATAATCGATACGCTCAAAGTTGAGTGAATGCAATCAAACAAAAAACCTTTTACAAAAAACAATACAACCGACTTAAAAGTAAAAAAAAAACACTGTAAAGTGCAAAATAACTTTAATTTCGGAAGTCGGTGTTTCTATAATAGTTTTGTCTCTTCGTTGTTTAACCATAACCGGAATCGAAAGCATAACCATTCAATCAAAAAATTTTCATATTCGGTCCACAATTGAGCGAGAAATCATACATGTATGTTCATACATAAAAAAAAAAACATACATTCAACCGAACATAGAACCTCCTCCTTTTTGAAGTCGGTTAAAAATGATAAAGTGCGATATCATTCATGCGAATTTAAAAAAACAAATGGATATTGCATTATACAGCAAGGTTGAAAAAAAAAAGATTTTTACATTTCATAGGATCGCTTTTGCGGCTAAGAGCTTGAAATGGTGACTACGTTGTTCGCTTTGATAATACTTATCTCCTGACTGGGTGTATGTAGCTTTCATCGTAGCATTGTAAACGATGCAGATAGCTACGTACATTAGCGATATCCAAATTATTGAATAAATTAGGTAGGAAATGTATTCTAGGACGCGAAAAAATAAACAGGTTTCTTTTACCCTGTAGAGCTTCTTAGTACCTACCCTGGACTGAACTAGTTTCAACTTTGGGTTTCTGGCCTTCGAGGTTGCAAGATTGATTTGTTAATAAAACGTCTGTGAGGACCGTCAACGGTCACGAGAATATTTGTCCAAAAAATTTTACTCTAGTTTGTCTCAAAAATAAGGCCATCTATCGCAACACAGCACATTGTTCAAAACAGTAGTTCACCATAAAAATAAAACAAAGACCCGTCGAACCAAAATTCCAAAGTTGAAACAATGTTATTGCCAAAAACATCGCAAATAGTAGCCATGAGATAGGTTGATATACTGTACGTGAATGCAGTCCCTGACCCATTTCCATTTTAGATATGTGAACTAAAACGAAAACAAAAAACGACACACCTAGCTGCCAACACAATATTTTAAAAGCAGTATTTTGCAGTGTGATTTGTAAGTCTCCAGAGCAATTTATTCTATTGAAAACGTGGGATGATTCATAATTTTAAATGGAACTCTGTAGTTATTGTGAAGCTTCAGTCCTTTTCTTCATTACAATGTTAAATCAATATCATCGCGGCTGGTGTCATTATCTCAGCCTAGATTCTATTGTCAATCCGGCTCTTAGCTAGTCAGATGCATTGGTATCACTATTATACTTCGAAAAAGCCTTTGTTAAACAGACATCGCTATTTTATTCTGACGAGCCCCCCTAGCCAAGTTACAACCATTTCGTTTCGACTCTCTTTTCGTCGATCGCCTCGAGTAGGCCACGCCTCCGATTCCTTTATTCTGACGTTATCTCAACGCTCAGTCACGTGGTCAGAAGTGGTCAGAACCAAGGAATAGGAGGCGTAATAGACTGGAACAATTTGCCTGCTGCGGTCTACCCGTCCAACTATAATTTTGGTGCCTTCAAGGCTAGAGTGAATAGGCACTTAATAAACTAGTGCGCCTCACCATCAATGATTGCATCACTGCTTACCATCAGGTGGGATCGCAGTCAAGCACTGGTTTATATCAATAAAAAAGGCGTGGCTGACTCGAGGTGATCAACGAAAAGAGAATCGAAACAAAACGGTTGTAACTTGGGTGGAGGGCAGGCTATTTCTGTCACAAGTCTTAAAATGTTCTTTAAATCGAGACGTAAACTGTCGTGAATCTAGCATTTGCTGAAATTAATCATAGACAGCTTTTAAAAAGTAACATGAGAATGAAACAGCTCCCAGAACCACAGCCAAAATTATGTCAAAACATAAATCAAAAAAGAAAGAATAGATTTAAGACTGAATTTACGAAGAAAGAGTTTGGCAAATTATCTCAACTCCCTATAGACGAATATTTTGGTAATTGAGATCAATCATTAACATCAAAAACCCTTTATTAAACAACAAAATGTAGTAAGCTAATAGCATTTAAAATTAATACTTTTCCAACTCGGCGGGTCTGAGCGCGTGAGATAATTGCTTTAAAATGTTCCGAACAAAGTTTTAGGCGACAGCAACGACGTTACACGACTATTCCAGAGTGCTACCACCGCTTTGAAATCATTTATTATTTATATTGGACTAGGGACTCTCGTAATTTGGCTCGCATATAATTGTACTCTGACAAGAAAATAGCATTGTAGTGTTAAAAGCCTGTCAGTCTACCCTGTAATTTTCGACGTTAGCCCCATCATGGCTCAGTGTGGATGGATAGGACATTTGTTTAAAATCAAATTCTGTTTCAGACAGAATTCGAATCAATGCACAATACTGTCCTTAGTACAAAAAAGGATGGCTTCAAGAATTTGAAAGAGACTATTTAACATTATGATGCTTCCATTTGGGTGCGGGCACACGCATTTGTGTAATGCAACACATCTCATTAAGACTTAACAAGTGAATAACTTCATTCGTGCATCGTAATTCTTTTAAAAGCCTCTCATATTGCGGTAATCCCACATATCTTTAGCTGTATGAATAAATTCTCGCGTTTTAAACCGTTTTATAACAGCAGTAGGTACTTGCATTGCATCATAAAGGCGGCGAGGTAAAGCTCCCGTAAACCCTCGCACACTACTTATGCCACGGGAATGCAATGTGTAAATGTGGACTAACTTTCATTACTCGTAAACATGATTACGAACAACTTTCAGCAAAGTTTATTACGTTTTTGGCGGGTTTCGCGTGTAATTTCGAATTCCTTGGATTTGAAAGTTTCGCGTCTGAAGTTGAGGTAGAAATGTTCCTACAAAAGAAAGTAGGATAATGAGTTGTACCTACTTGAAGAAGTCAATTCATTTTTCTATTTCCTACATAAAGATATAGGTACGTACGCATCTCTTCCAGACAGTAAGTAGAAAAAATCATGAGCCCTAAGTTGCAAGAAAATCATTGCATAATAATAATCCAACGTCATTAACAGATTGAAGGGTACAAACAATACAGCAGACTCTTTACTTACATAAAGCAATTTAAGCCTTTTGTATCGCTTGAACAACAGCATAACACAAGCAGACCTCATTAGCGTTAACATAAAAAATCTTTACAAATATCTGCATTCAGATCTTAATTAAAGATAACCTAACCAACGTATGTTTCAAACGCGAAAAGAGTCAGTAAGCCGTTCAGCTAACTAACTTAATATCAATGCACCGGTTAATACCGGTTATGAGCGGCTTATAAGCTCCAGTATCGAGTTCCAAAGAGCTCAATATGTGTTGGTACACGGCGGTTCCCGTTTGTATTACCGCAATGTGCATTAGCGCTTTCCAATAATTGTGGGTAGTGAAGTTAGCTGTTTGAGATGCGCTTTAGTAAATGGGCTTTTTGTTGGTCTCGCTCGGATGTTAAACCGAATGAACGTTTTAATTTACACTGAAAAGGGTGGTAAAATACCCCGTTTTATATGCACACACCTGACTATTCGAGGTTAGTGGACCCATTGACGCTAGTTTCTTCTCGTGTTGATGTTGATTGGTTCAACTCTTCAAATTTTGTGTGATCAGTTGTGGCTACCTGGACCGCTCTGTCATTTATCAAGTTCAGATCCTTTAAGGTGCAAATGGTTGGGCACAGAAGGCAGCAAAGTAAATAGGGCATATACCTACTGCGAAGGGGCTCCACATTCACACCGTTTTTGTAATGGGGATTATAATGCTCCATTTCACCTGATCCGTTTCTACACTGGCCCGTAATCGGTTAAGAGATTTCCAGATTTGCCAATGCAGTTTCAGACAGTCGTCCAGGAAGCAGATGTTTCGCCGAAATGATGAAGTGTGTAGGGCCTACCCCTACACACTTATGTTCTTTCTCAGTTCACATCTCTCATTAGCTGCATTTATAGTTTCCGAGAGAGTCGTATGTCTCAAGAACCATTTACGACTTTTAATGCGTGCATTTTGGTGCTCATTATCCTATCGTATCATATCGCGGGGCGAAATTTAAATATCAATAGCGATAGCAACTATTTCGCTACATGAAGACATTTTAGGTACCTACTATTACCGCACGTGCACGCGCGAGGGCGCGGCCCTCACGTCCCAGCCGCCGGTCCCGATCCTGATTTCTGGCCACCGTAGGCACGGGCTTGCGGACGGCGAGCAATTGGTAGCTCGCTGTCCGACCATCCGGTAACTGTCCGGACCGAGCCCAAGTCGTCAACGGCGCTTACTGTTCCACGCGCACCTCAGGGAGATGTTAGCAAACCGTAGGGTCGAAGCCCACTGGGGCCAAGGGTCTGATTCTGAAACGAAGACTCGGCCCTGGTACGAAGGGCAACGAAGGAACAGGAGTGGGTTTTTAGTCAGTAAAAGTCTGACACTATCTCTCGCTCCGCTCAAGAGCGGGGGATGTCATTGGATAATTTCCCCAAACAAATTTCCTACAAAAAAAAGGTACCTACTACTGGATAGGTAGATATAGTTATACCTAATGAAGAGTTAAGTCATGACTACACACATACAACATGGGATACATGGGATTGAGTAGAAATGACCATTATGACATTCATGTAGGATGATGGCGCACAAAGGCTAATAATTCCAAAGCACAGTTGTCGACTTTAGTGTAGGTATTCATGACGAAGCGCTCCAGAATTTAGTCCTCTCAGTCGTAGTCACTCTGTTTGTAGTAACAATTAATATTTCTCTTTGCACAAGGACCCCGTGATTGCATCACCGTGGTGTACCTAACATACCTACCCCATCAAAGCTCACACTTTCAGTGTTGTAGTAACCACATGTTAATTATACTAGGAACATTTAGTAAGTTGTAGTGCTTATTTGTGTCATATACAATTTTGAGTTCTAAGAAAGCTTGAGGACTATTAAAAAAGGCATAAGGAAGTAAGAAAAGAAAGTGACTCTCAAATCAATGTACCGCTAAGCATAATTTTGTTGAGGGTACAAAAAAAAAATATTTTCTTTGAAATGGCAAAAAAATCAAGTCTTATTAACAATTCAAATTATAGTGATGACGGAAGGTGAAAATCATGATAGGCATACATATCTCCCAACCTTATTTGGATTAGATTGGAGTTGGGGTGGACGATGGGACCTTCCTTTCTTCGACCCTCTATCATTATTTACAGGATAACGATGACAGAAAATCTAAAAGCTATGATGTACAGCCAAAACGCCAATTTAGATAGGATTTCATCGTCCAAAAACATGGAAATAGGATGAAAATCACTAGAGTAATGGGCAATTATCTACCGCTTCATAATAATTGCAATTTGTATCGTCGTCGAGCCAAATTGCTTTAAATCCCGTTATTGCAGGTCATAACGATAAAAATAAATTACCTTCTTGAATTTTGCTACTTTTAAAAACGGAGAACGTTCTGTTCTAACTTTTATAGAGGGAAAATAAATGTTGTGGGTAAAAATATGAGCTAATATAGATACAAGGTGGGGATCCATTTCAAAGATTTTTCCCCGTATTTTTGTAAGAAAGTTCAATTACATTTGCATAGTTATTGCCTGCGCAGGTTCTAATAGTACTGTTCATTAGCAATTGGCAACCTCACAACCACTAGCCGTATTTACCCATATTTTAATGATTTGATTGGCCTCCACTGTCACATCGCTCAAACATTTATGTATCAATAAAAACATCTTTTTAATGTTTACTTAGGTAATTGGAGCAGTAGAACTACCAGAAAAGAAAGTATCACTTTTTCTTAGCCACTCCTACAATAAAACTAAGAGGTTGAACAGTACAAATTTCCAATTTCCTTATCCTATCAATAGCAATAGTGAATGTCACAAACGTTGTGAATTCATAAGAAACTAGCTTTTGACCGCGGCTTCGCTCCCGTCAACTGACTACTCTATCCTACTCTACTCTACCCTACTCTATTCGATTTTTTCTCGCCGTAAAAAGCATCCTTGAACTTCAACGAACATTTAAAAAAAAGAATTGGCCAAATTGGTCCAGGCGTTGTTGAGTTATGCGCTTACCAACACATTTTGCGATTCATTTTCATATTATAGATTAAACCCCCACATTACCACATCGCTTTAAGTTTTTTCCAACACAACACTCGGAAAAGTTACAGCACTAACTTGTTCGCAGTCGTACCTACTCTTAGTGGAGTCGCGCTCCATATATTTTACTGGTCCACAAACTTACTAACTAAACAGGAACAGTTTCAGTAAACAATGTGCTCTTTAATTTCTAGTAAAGTTGTAAGGGAAGGTAATATGTTACTTATTTGTTGCAAAGTTCAGCGTGAAATATTGTTTAGTCTTCGCGCTGAGCGAATCAAGATTTGTTTAGGATGAGTTGTGTTAAATTGTTTTGACTGGACGGCTAGAGGCGATGAGTGGGGTGTAATTATTGTAAGTGGCAGAAAATCGATAGCCATAGATTAGTTTTCAATATGAATTTATTATGAAGTTGGTATGTGCGTCATTGAAAATTTCAGGAAAGAGATAGCAGTGTAGAATTTAGTTGTTCTTCTAATTTACGAGCACGTCACGGTTCGGCTGATGGAAAAATCCACGCAAGCAAGGTTCAACAGGTAAGCAAACAAATCTTTAATTCCGTCCCTTCCCATGCTCCTTCCAAGCTGGCTGACTTTAGAGTAGGTACATCCTTCAGGAAATCATTAAGCTCCGTTACACGTTCCATGATTTACAAGCTCTAATGAGGCCGTATCAAACATCTTACGTTCTCCCAAACTGATAATGAAAAGCGTTCCTTCAGTAAAATGTATCGGGTTCCTTGCAATTTAGCAAATTAACAATTCTGAGATACGAGGCGGAACGTGTAATATCAATAACGATGATAATAAAGTTGATAGGTACCCAAGAATCGCTGTTAGTTGATGGAAACATGATAAACCAACCAATGAAATTTAATAAAGATGACATCCTCCATGAATGGGGTTTTATAGCTAATGAATTTTGAAGACGTAACACTAGGTATCACTACTAACTTTGCATAACGATATCCTTTAATGAATGCAATCTTTTCATCTTAACGTTCGCAGTCTTAGTCGGAATATCTACACAGTAAAAATAGAACTAATTGAATAGCTAAGTACCTACATTAATTCGTGGATGCATGTAATTGGAATCTTGAAGTAAATTTTAATAGCCTTTGATTTTGCAACAGTAACTTTCATCTTCATAATTTTGTTATAATATGTTACCGGTTTCCAGGCGATCTAGTCTGTGGGGTATTTCTACTGATCGATACATACTTGCTTAATTAAGAAGGTACATACTTCTAGTAAAGCAATACATACAATACATACGGCTCTGTTATAGAGCCAAACTAAAAAGTTAGGTATAGGCAGACTTTCGTCAGCGTATCCAAACGTACCTAATGTTATCTTTTAGCCCAGCAGGTACTCGTAAACTAAGCAACAATGAGTTGTATTACCATTAATGTTACCTTCCTCCTAATATTACGATGAAAGCTTGAAGTTTTTCTCTTCAAACACGACAGTAAAATCAACAGTAGTGCAAGTACGGCCTCCAATAAAAACTGTTTCATTCCTTACTGTAGAACAAGTCCATAAACGCAAGTACATTTTACTTGACAAATTGGGCAGAGTCGCACTCGATGCTATCGCGCTCTAGGAAATGGACCATGAACAGTTTCTCCTCTGTAAGCTGTCTGAACAAATCACCTATCTACGTTTCTACGTGAAAGTCTCGACACCCTTGCTTCATTATTTATTGGAAGCATGGTACTCCGTCCTTAAGTTTTATGCGCTCCAATATTAATTTAATGGTTACTAATTAATACCTACCTCGTTTATCATCACAGCTTGTATATTTTTTTTTTTTTTTTTTACAATAGATTAAATAGAAAATTAGGTTTGTATAAACTAAATTATTATAGCTGTAAAAGATTATTGTGCAATTCTTACTCAGCATCTCGTACGAAGAGACAGAAGATCTCCTTTTAGTTTGTAAATAAAACATGCTTTTGGTTTTAGTTAATTAAATGTAGGTTATTTAATATAGTGAATTTTAATGATTGTTAATTTATTATTTCTTAGATTCTTAGTACTTTTTAGCCTGACACACAGGTCCAACCTAGTTCAGGCAAAAATGCATTGTATGCGTTATAATTGTTTTTATGTATCATTATATAAATGTGCCACTTTTATTAAATAAACGATATTCTATTCTATTCTATTCTATTCTATCAACATTGCCATAATGAGTTTTGAATTAAATCTAAGTATTAAAAACGAATTCACAATACGAAACCGATAATGATCTAGCGTTATTTTATTATACTACA
Source organism: Mythimna pallens (assembly GCA_961205895.1). Lineage (NCBI taxonomy): Eukaryota > Metazoa > Arthropoda > Insecta > Lepidoptera > Noctuidae > Mythimna > Mythimna pallens. The sequence continues at coordinate 4,104,743 of OY540825.1, forward strand.
TATTGAATACATGTATCAAAATTTAAATCCAATTTCGATAGTAGGTAATACAATTCCAATATGGTGGGCGCCATCAATCAGGCGAACGTTTCGTTACATTCAAAAATTACTCGCGAGCAATTGAATCGCGTATTCGATTCAAATACTTCACAGTTTATTGAATAAAATGAGAGTAATCCTACGAAGTCGCGACACAATAGAGACGGGGAGGCATTCAATGTGTTCAGTAAATCTTCGTATAGCGTGCAGTGTCAGATGCAAAGCTGTGCAGAACTGAATCGATGTTTAGCAAAAGCTGTATTCGATTATTGAAATGGGAATCGAAGATTAATACCATTGCGATTGTAGGGTTCTGTGAAAGCTGTTTGCAATGAACGGTCAACTGGTTTTCGAATAGAATAGCGGTCAGATATTGATGTGGTCAGGATATTACAGCAGGCCATTTACAATTTCGATGCTTATTTTGAAAATTAAGATAAAAGTAACATTTTGACAATTTTAAAGAAAAATTAACGTTTACCTGAAATGGGTCGATTTCCGATATGGAAACATTAACAGATCAAGTAAATTTCAAATACACTTCACATGACTAGCAATAGGTAGCTCGCCGCCCGCTTTTCCTGTAAGGAAAGAGATGTCAGCTAACCGTAGGGGCCCAGCGAGGGCCCTGGGGTAAAGTACGAAAATGATACTCGTGGTCCTACAACGCAAAGGGCAACTGAAGGAGCATAGATGTGGTTTTAGTTAGTAAAAGACTGACACGCCCTTTCACGATGATATCCCGCCTAAAAAAAAGTAGACTTTATGTAGATAGGTATGCTTGCATTTACATTGTCCATATTAGATTCTAAGCTTACACGGCGGGTGTGCTGTAGGTACCTACTTTACCTAACTCACTTACGAACGACAAGGTTTTGCACTCAAGAAAGAATGATTAATACGAGTTAGGCGGTCGAAATGAGAGGAATAACCCTCCCAAGCCCTCCAGAGGGGAAAAATGTATTTGTTTAAACGTCCATCTATCATACTTCCTACAGTTACTGTCCTTCCCTATGAATGCATTGAGTAAGGTTCACTAAGTTCAGGACTATTATCATATAATCGAAATTTTCCAAATGTTATATGCACTTTACTATGGAAATTATGACTGAATTTGCACGCAAAGTCGCAAAACGAAGGCAAAGAAGGAACAGCCACTCTTGTTCTTGTTCCTTCTGTTTTAGTCAGTAAAAGGCCCGCCCAAGGGCGAGAGATGATTTTAGATGATTTCAAACTAAAAAAAAAACGGGCAAAGCCGCTGGCAGCATCAAGACGTTTTATGCTTATACTGCACCTGAAATATATAGAATATCTCCAAATTGAGTTGATATTACAAGTTAATATTATTCTACTATAACGTTGAGGTTGTCTAGAGGTTGAGAAGCACAATGACAGTTAATAACTCTTCGAAATTAAATTTAATATTCACACGTTACACGTAGGTACATATTGTGACGCCTAACGCAAGTCTGCAAATTACCGTAAGCGAGAAATATCACGCATAATTAACTTTAGAAAACTTCACGCTGCCTGTAATTTTCAAAGCAGTTGTAAAGTTAGATAGTAGTTAATCTAAAATTCTGAAAGTACCTACCTGCTTACAAATGCAAGAAAGAGAATGGGAATGCGATTGCACGCTTCGGAATTGACGGCAACACGCTCTTTCTAGCTCTAGTAATATCTCAATTTTGCATCCCACTAATTTGATCAAAAAGTTATAGATCCAAGCACTAAGCTAAAGTGGAATTATCAAATCAGCGCGCTACGTGTTTGGTGAACAAATTTGTTGGATCCTGATTGGGCTCGATGCAATAGACGAAATTAAAGCCAACCTGCATAGTACTAGAAGGACGACCAGGGGCGCCGGCTTTTAGAAAACCTCATGGGTACTCATGCTCATTTGATGGACTCGAAAAAGTGAAGAAAAAAAAAATATCTTACATACTGCGCACTTAATTACTAATTAAGTTTGATAAAAAATATAAAATGTAACTATTAAGTAAGCATAAAAAATGAAACTAGTTTTTATTATCAAGAAATATTATAATTTATTATATTAAAAGGCGATTACTGATCTGTTTCTTGATGTCTATACTCAGGGGTGCTCGGCACCCACTGTTTATTTCTCATGGGTGCTTGAACCCCCGAGCACCCACGAAGTCTGCGCCCCTGAGGACGATGACATTCATTCGATCATTCATTCATTCGATTAGAAAAAAACACTAAACATCGAGAGAGGGTTAAACCTCTAGGGTCATTCTCAAATTTCTACATAAGTATTATAAATCTGTAAAGTTTTTAGTTTTGCGCGCATCACGTAAAATGTACGAAATCGATTTATATAACTTTAAATCAATTAAAATTGTGGATAACTTGACATATTATTACTTAGACTTTGTTTCATCGCAATTGGTTGACTATATCGAAAGATATAATACATTCATTGACTCGAAGTTCGCCGGGTTAGCTAATACAAAATAATTTTAAAATTTAAATAAAGTTTTTTATTTTACACTTTTCAGTTACGGTACCACCACTAAAAAGTACCCCTCAGCCAAATTTAAATACCTTATAGCCAGAGTGCATCTCATGACAATTCTAATAATGTCAAACACGGTTAGACTACATTAATTTATTACAGAGTTCCGGTGCCTAACTTCAGGGTTCATCATCAGATCAGTTCGATATGTTCCCCCTCTACTTTTAGTCAGTCATCGACTACACGTATAAACAAAGCAATTTTACTTGTTACGACAGTTCTGCTGTGATCCTATGAGGATTTCTGTTCCATATCTTCGAAGTTCATGATCAGATCATAACAATATTTCTATGGGACCAACTCGGAACCATAACCATTCAATCAAAAAAAATTCAAATTTGGTCCACAATTGACCGAGAAATAGGTGAACATACATTCAACCGAACATTTTTAACCTCCTCCTTTTTGAAGTCGGTTAAAAATTGAAAACTGCTGTTTTTACTAAATATGAATATTCGATACCCAAAAAAAATTTTTTTTTTTTTGTTCCTGTATGTTTGTTCCAGATAATCTGAAACCGCTGGACCGGTTTTGTCGGGACAGCAGGAGTAATACAGGCTTGCTTACTTTTATTTTACAAAAAAAACCGCATCAAAATCGGTCCATTCGTTTAAGAGCCACGGACAGATACACCTCTTTTCCGTCGGGGATTAAAAAGAATTAGCGTTTCGCACAAAAACAAAACTTCTAGAAATGGTGACCAAATGGTAATGTGCTGTTTTATGTGTCTGACGAGGACGAAGTAACGGGCACTAGTTAGTAACTAATAAATTGCAACACTGAAGAAAGTTTCTAAGCATAAGATAGATATATACCCGAGACTTAGTCGAAGTTAGTTTCCCTGAAACTAGATACCTACCAATTTTCCACTTGTAAACTCTACCCGCATCCGGCCAATATTAAACATTTAGCCCAAACTACCTTCAAGTACTGTGTATTCCTCACTAAGAGATAGGTACTAGATAACTACAGAAATCGTCCATTGTTACATATGAAGACGGAAACAAAACTGTTAACATAAACAGACATTTACTAAAGTATCTTAGAAAATAGGTACTCATGTCGCCGTCACATACAGAACCGTTACTATACCTACTTGTCTTATACCTTGTCAAGTTGCGGAGAGGAACACACTGATATATCTTGTGTGAATTAAATTTTCTGGGAAATGTGCGTGAGCGTGACAGATCGGCCTTGACATCAATGAGTGTCAAGACTGAAAATAAGAAACTGTTTAAACTACATCCTATACCAAGCGCACAAATAATTTATATTTGTACCTAGTTCCTGAGATTAGCGCGTAACAACAAACAAATTAGTATAGATAATATACCTAAGGAGAAGGAGAAGAAGAAGGATGTTCCAATATTTGTTACAGTATCTACCTAACTTTTAATACTTTTCAACAATAGACGGAAACAAATGTACCTATATGATGCCTTCAGACAGCAGAAATGTAGAACAATCTTCACTTAATTATCACTAACCCGTTTAGTGTTTTAATCAAACTGGCAGTACGTACACATAGTCACAGCACTAGTCTAGAATAGGAACCCCTACGTCACCAAGCTTGTCATCACACTTCAAATGACACGTTATCGTATTTGCAATACGAGTACACAGCCACTAATGACGCAGACACCTGTGTATTTCCTCCCGGAGAAACAATATTCTGGCCATTGCCATTAGGTAGGAAGGTACAGTTGCATAACGAGTTTGGTATACAGGCAAAATATTCTCTGTCAATTTAGTTTTTTAGCGTCTGGTGACCTTAAAAGGAAGTCGGAACTTTAATGGCTACCGTCACAGTTTTCTGTTGTGTGCCTAAGTTTAGCTTACTTTGGTAGACTTCTAGGCCGAGTACGAGTAGAGCCGCTTTGCTTGCCTTCGTGCACGGCTTCAAGTGTTGATATACAACAAGTCTCAAATTTGATGCGAATGCCTTTTTGGAAAACGGACAATTGGTGAAGCACAGTCAAGCACAGCAAGAGCTTCGGCTACACTTTCTGCTTGGATCGTGAGCGTAGACGCACCTTTAAATATACAGTAATCTCACCAAAAAACTCATAAGACTGGACAGAAGCGGCCTGCGCCTGGTGACGGGGACCATCACCGGACACTGCACACTGAATAAGCACCTCCTCACAATAAGCATCACAGACAGTCCCTTGAGCAGAGCATGTTTGGAGGGGGAGGAGACAATTGCACATGTGCTCCTAGACTGCATAGGTGTCACTGAAATACGCACACGAACCTTAGGATCCCCGAACTCCCTTATTAATGCCCTGAAAAACTATTTTTGGAGAGAGGTGGGCCGGTTGAAATGAGCCCACCTAAGGTTATGGCCGCGTGGGCCATGTCCACGGTACAATAATCCACAGAGGACTAAGTACGGAAACCATACATAAAAAGATAGATAGATATACAAAAGGAAACTTTACAGCTAGCAGGCGGGCAGCTGTAATAGTTATGGTAGGCTGGATTTTAACACTGATCCAAGTTCAGGAGTAGGGAGTGATAAGATATAAGACATACTTAGAATCTAATGGTACTCATACAGTCGAATTACACCTTAGGTGAAAAATATTTGAAAATTACCTACCTGTAAGTATACTAAATACCCTCTCTTTTTGTTTAACTGTACATGAGGTACGTGATCACATCCCTATGAATATAAACTAGTACGCAAAACGTTCAGTATTCAGGTCGTGTGCACGTTAATAAACAAGACATTTGTTTGATACGGTTCACATGCAAATAAGGATACTGAATTATATTTCTTGGTATCTTTTAGGACCGAATATGAATGCCGTTGTTCGGATTATGATAATTTAGAATACATTGTCTTTTTTTTCACCATGTCATTTGGATAACGTAGCCAGGGTACCTAAACATACAATGCAATCCAGTAACTACTTTTACGTTTAAGCTATAACTAGATTAGAATAACGCACACGTGGACCACGCCCGATTTGTACGTAGAACGACGTCGCGTGGTGTCGATCTAATGTAGCTCTACAAGTCTAGTTGCCATATAAAATGTATGGAGACCGACACGCTCAGATTGGCGTACGTGGCACACGTTCTACCTTTATTTGGTTGCTGGATTAGGTACCTGCGTTTTATCCCTACCTGCTCTTCAGTTCTTCACATGACCATACCAAGATAAACGATTCCCTTTCAACTTTTCAGTCACTAGCGCCACTTTCAAACTTCCTCTAATATACACATTTCATCTTATTCATTCTCATCACTCCACACATCCATCTCAACATTCTCCTCTTCTCTACATACAAACTTTTTTCATCCGTCTTTTCACAGTATTACAGGTCTTATAACGGACTTGTATCTACTCTTATATATACCCTCTTGAGGGGCATCCGTGGATCGCAAGTTGTTTCGGGAATCTGTCGCCATTTCATATATCATGAAATGCTTATACTAATTTAAATATAATTTTTATGATTTTATATGCACTAAAATATAATGTATTGTACTGTGTTTTATGCTATACTAATTGCAATGTTGTCTGTTCTTAATTTAACTGTCTCTGGAGCAACATTGGCTCCTAAAACACAGGCTCTTGGCCTAGTTTAGGAGGCAGCAGTTCGCGTTTTCTTTGTGCCTCAATGTACAACATTTGTTTTTAACTGACCATCCCCTTAGACAAGCAAATATATAAAATTAAATCCTAATTTCATTTATACTATTGACCCCTAGTTTATTCAATCCTGATAAAAGGAACAGTGACTTGTTCACAGCCAATGTCATCGTCTACAATGAAATCTAACAACAATACGTAAGTCCTTTTCTGATTTCAACGGACCGAGGACTCAATCCCGTCAAAGCGTTCGTTAGTCCAGGCGTCGGTCGAAAAGAGCTAAAAAAGGTGAACCATTTATTTGGGCAGGTTGTTTAAGCGTATCTTTTTTAAATCAGCACTGCCACCCAACTGACTCCTTAAAATTGCAGTTTAAGATTCATTACAGTTTTACCACTAAACTAAAAGGAAAGGTGTGAAAATGGAAATGAGAAACGTTGGCAATCGATTACCCAAGCTCAGAGTACTTTTTTATAACCAAATTTAATAGGAAGTTTGCATGGAACACGGTTGTTGACGCTCAAGCTTTCAATACTCCTTACCCAGAACCGCGGGGATTTGTGCTGCCAGCATTATAATTTATAAGTTTTTTTTAAATTTTTTATACAAAGAGTAGATAAGTTTTCCATTTCTTTTGTCTTCTCCAACGAGGTTTATAATGGATTTATGGTATGGAAAATTGCAATCACAAGAAGATAAGCGTAAAATATTGTCCCTTCACTTAGGTAGGTAGGAGCCTCGGTAATCCCTCCTTTCAGACAGTTTGTTTTAAACAAATAACGCCTTAATAAACGTTCAAACAAAACGTTATGAATTACCCTTTTGTGCTGTGAGCTTTAGAATATTGTTTTAAAGGATTCGTGAGCTGTTTTGTGGAAGATGCTTTACAAGGGACACGGATCAGCCGCCTTACAAAGAGTGTTAATTAGGAACACATAGTAAATGGTTGATACGTTCGTTAATTCTGTAGCTGTACGCAAAAGCACAAAATTTTCTAGCAATAATAAGTCACAGCCAGTTTTAGAGTACAAACCATCGTTATAATTTTGGCAACCCTATTTCATATTTGGACTTATATTTGTAGATCTGAATTTATTTAGACGTTATTTATCGTAGAGGCCCGGGACTTTCATGTTTCAAAACATTTACTTTATATTAGTACTTATTTGAAGTAAGTAGTCAAGAAGAGATGTTAGTACAAATTATATTCCTCTCAGAAAATAATACATAAAAACAGCGAGAGAAACTTATTTAACTAAAGTTCTTGATATATTACTCCGTTTTGTTGAGTATATCTTCAATTATAATGTCTGCCAGTGAAGCATCTAGAATTCTAGAGTAAGTTAACAGGTAAGAACATATGTCTAGAGAAACATGGTGGATAAGCTACATAAGTTGATAAGAAATCGCTAACTGTACCTAAACATGAAAAATCTTGGACCAGCATGTTGTTGTAATAGTTTAGCTGAGGGACAAATACTATTGTACCAAGTTCCTTGTCTACTGCGAGACATCCATATACATTTTTCGTTTATTCTTTCCAACTTTGTACTCCTCTTGATTCCCTAGTTCAATGTAGCATCGAATTCCTGGAGGCACAGAAAAGTCCTTTCCGTAATCAAGTTGAAAAATCCAACACTCGCATATCGGAAGAATATTTTTGAAAAGATTCTTTATCGAGATCTGTGTCCAATTTGCAGTATCACGCAGATTGCGACTTTTGAAGCTCATCAATGGGTTTTTTTTCCTTAGCCTCAGTATTACCTATCGTTGGATTTTAAAGACCGAAAAGGAACTTGATCTGAAAAGGAAAAATGTACCTGTAGGTCCACAAATGTCAATGTGGTAAAGTATCCTATCTTTGCATGAGAAAAAACTTTGACAGTAGGTATGTAAGTACCTAAACATGAGTTATGGGCCTACCAAATGCACAAGCTTTACCACAGTTTTGCGTACGCAGGCTGGTTTCGTTTAGGGGCTGTATTTCACCGAGACACTATGGCGACGCGACCAGTTGCGCCGCCACCACGGCGGTGAAATATAGCCCTAACATACTCTTTGGTGGAGGCGCCCAAGCTGGTCGCGCCAACAAATTGGTTAAGCAATCAAACGGACACCAGGTGAGTAGGCTCTCTATAGAGCTGTATATATTTTGTTGGTAGCGGCGACTGGTCGCGCCGCCATTGTGTCCTGGTGAAATATAGCCCTAGTGGTTGGTAAAACTCATACAGTTTTACATGGCGTTCCGTGTACACACCGACCTTCGCAGACAAAACTGTTGTGAAGCTTCTAAGTCGCCACAGTTTAGGCGAGGTAGGCCCATCAGATGGGCGAATGAATTTTATGCCACCATTTTACCTTCAAGCTGCAGAACAACGTTTTATTTAAACCATTTGCACGCTTCATCTATACAACCCACTTATCGTACGCAAGACTGCGAGCAACGCTGATAATTTATGCGATGAGTTCCGTTTAGAAGCCGTTGTCCGGAAAACATAAAAGCTTTTAACGTCATTACAGCGTGGCCCGAGTAATTTCTGATTCGGTTCAAACGACATTACAATGAATTCTGATACTATATAAAAAATATTACGACTGTAGGCGCAAGATGGAACGATAATATCCTCCCTCCATTAAAAAGAGTTTTAAAGAAATCGCAAAAAGAAAAATAAAAAACACCCACAAAGTTTTTGTTTTGATTCATGCAAAGCGACTTAGCATTTCGCCTACTTTATCCGGGCTCTAATTAAAATCCCAATTAACTTAGTTCACGACTGAAACCTTGTTTTCAGCAAACACAACTAGGGCAGTCCGCCGAAATAAATCTCCAATAAAAATGGTTTGTGTACAATAACAGTCGAAAACATCCGTTTAATTTAGTAGAAAACTTAAAAGCGCCTTTCACTTAGCACGCGTCAAGAGCTTCAGAACTATTAATCTTAGGGATGTTTCCCAAAACAATTTATTACTCTGGCACGTTATCCGTGGGGCCTGCAAATTGGGACGTGGAGATTAGGTGGGTCAGAAACGCAGAATATTCTAAACAAACGATTGAATACTATTATGTAGAGTACGTGAGAGGCTCGTATTGTTCTAGGGGTTTCTAACAAAGGCTTCTATGACGGGCAGGTGGGGCGCCAGATATGTGAGCAACTTCTCCTTGTACGGCGCTCTCGAGTTCGGCGAGTCATGTACCCGTAATTTAAGTTGTGTAATAAAACTTTTAGGCCCCGTTTTCGGCAGTCATGGACTCATGGTAGTTTATAGTCGTACACTTCATTAAGCGTAGGTCTATGACGTCAACCGTTTTAGATTGTCCACACCCGTCTGTGGCTGGCAATGACAGGCCCATTAATAATGCACGCTAAACGGTATTCAGGCTAGCCCTGTTATCAAACAATGTTGCCTTCGAACTGTGAGAATTATTCCAATTATTCCTTAATATTCTTACTAAGATGAGTCTTTTAAAAGTACCTTCGCTGTATCTGGGTTACAGCATGTCCGTACCCAAAATTCTGAAATTAACGAACTAATAAATTGTGAAAACCTTGGATTAAATTCACAGTACGCCGCGGGAGATGAAGAATTCAGGTAATATTATGAGCTAACTTAATTAATTTATGAGTAAAAGATTACAAGGGGCTGCGGCGTGATATTGTGAAACATTTATTTTTCTTAATACCCAAAACGTGTACCTAAAACCACTATAATTTTCTCTTTTGGAATTCACGACCTTGAAGCGATGGCCGCTCGAAGCTTTACGTAATCGAACTTACCAGAGCCTGTTACATATAAAAGCTTTCGGATTTCACTCAAACGGACAAAAAAGGTAGGTACGATTCGTGGAAATAAACCGTTGCGGAAAAAAACGGAATAATCTTTTACTGAGGTGATGCCTGACAATTTTGAACGTAACGATGATTGAAACTGTTATTTGGTCTTAAAACTCACCAATAATAACAAACTGAGAAGAATTAATAATGGTTGCTAAACAGGTTCCCATTTTTGGTCATGGGCACCAAAAATTCGTTGCCTTGTTTATAAATTACTATCATAACTTTCAACAAGTAAAAAAACTTACATGTCGTGTCGCAGTCAGCACACGAATATGGTGAATTGGCGTACAGTCCCCTTTAAAACTAATACATCCAAATATAGTCAAATTATTTTTTACATACCTAAATTTAAAAAAATACTAGCTTAAATTGCTACCAGCTATTCAAAATTAATCAAAGGAACAATCTTCCAGCTCATGACGTCAGCATTAGAAAGAAAGAAAAACTTTGTATCAATTACAAAAGATCACTTCAAAAGGGATTGACAATTTTAGACGTAACGATGATTAAAACTCGTATTTGAATAATATAACAATAATAAGGAGTCGAAAAGAATTGATAATGGTTGCAAAACAGGTTCTCATTTTTCGCTTATTCATCGAAAACGGATTGCATTTTATGTCTTCAGATTACTATCACATTGACTGATAAAAACTATAATTTTCTTCATTCAACGTAGGTACCTACTTACGTCATACGTGTCAGGTACAGCACATGAATATATTAAATTGGCCTACTACACCTTATAACCAACCTACATACGAATATATATATAGAGACAAATTATTTTGACACGAAAATAAAATGCCGACTTAAGTCGCTGGCTGCTGGCAGTATAAAATTAATCAAAGGAACAATCTTCCAGCTCATGGCGTCAGAATTAGAAACACTTTGTATCTATTACAAAAGAAAACTTCAAAGGGAACTGAGGAGCAGTGAAAGAATTTTTATAAACAAAATTGCTAGTTTATTAACTTGATTACACACTCAATGGCCGCAATCTATTGAGTATTAAAGAAGCGAGAAATAAGCTGCTCTCTTAAATTGTTTCCTTGGAAGTCTTTTGTGGACTTTCGTTTTATTTAAACATAAGTAAGCTTATAGTTTATGAAGCCTACTTATTCTTTTTCTTTATTGTATACACAATTTTATATAGACAATAAAAATAGGACAGTAATTGATGTACGGCATATGCCTTCGCAGCAAGTGAATTAAATATTCTTGGAAATCTACGGGGTTTCTTGAGCGACTTGTAGCTGTCTGTTTTCTTTGACCTTATGACTGTTGTTACCTTAATTTACTAAGTATACAAAAACGCAGGTAGGTTGGAATAAAATCAAATATGAATGGTTTGGAAAGAAAGAGCATCTCAGCAAGCTGCGATGTTTCTTGCAGTAAAAAGCGCGTTCATTTTCCTCGGAACCCTTGAAGGCTACTTAAGTTTTACTCCGACTAGAATTTCCATTGTAAAATTGCATTTTTAAAAGTACAATCATTTAAGTTGGCAGTCGTTTAGCATCACATTGTACTGCAAGTGTGAAAAAAACAATGATATTGATATTGCTACCTAAAACAAATGTAAATGTGTGAATGGAAGAAAAAAACGTGTTGCGCCGACCCCAAACAAAACGGGACAAGAAAAGGAAGATGATGATTTAGCTACCTAAAACAAAAATTTGAAAAAATTTAAAATAGTTGAGTAACTACGTTTTAAAAATACATTCTCAGCACCATTCGGAAGGCCGTCGCCTCCTTCTGCGAAGCAGTATCGTATTTTATTTTATGCAATTTTTTACATATAAATACATATTATAAGCCCCATGGGTATGTTACAGCGATAAACAAAAAATAATTATAAGATCTGACCATACACCTGTAACAAACAAAAAATGAATTATTATTATTATAGTAATGCTAGCAAAGGAGGAGGCCACACGCGTGAGGCAACGGTCTTCACGCCCCAGCTGCCGCCGGGATTCCGATCCCGATTTCCGGCCACCGTAGGCATGGGCTTGCGGACGGCGAGCAATGGGTAGCTCGTCGTCCGACCGTCCGGTAACCGTCCAGATCGAGTCCAAGTCTTACTGTTCCACGCGCGCCTCAAGACGTCAGCAAACCGTAGGGTACGGTAGTAGGGTCGAAGCCTACTGGAAAGGAAGACTCGACCCTGGTACGAAAGGCAACGTAGGAACAGCAGTGGGTTTTTAGTCAGTAAACGTCTGACACTATCTTCCGCTCCGCCCAAGGGATGTCACTTGATGATTTTCCCACCAAAATAGGCCAGTCAGAAAAATCTTAAGTTAGCAAAAAATTGCACTGAGCTTGAATTCCCGAAACCCACACTGACTGGCCCAAAATTACATCTTCGTCGATTTTTGACCTCTACTCAAATCATATTTGCCTGCTACCTAACTGTAGGTGGTTAGTTTTCACAAATTGTAATATTACAATAATGAAAATAACACATAGTATATTATCATAAATACTTAGTTAACTTATTCAGCAACGATTTAATTATGACAAATCACGTGTTAATTGTCCAAATGCAATAAATACTTGTTGGTATCATTAATTGTCTAATTAAAATGTACAAAGTATGTTTTGGATAAAGTATGTTTATGCTTTGGTTAGCAAATTAATGTACGATTAACATCTGATAGAGGTCAGACGCGAATACGTACGCATTTCAGAGGGTATTGAGCATAATTCGAGCATTCTTGTGAAATTTTGCACTACCTAAGTATCTTTCGACGGGAAATGATGATGATGATGATGTCTCGATCCAAGAGTTGCTCGTCCCTACGGAGGCAGTCGTTCAGAAGAACTGAGTGCATGCAATACATGCGCATTTGGCTCTTATTTCTAGTTGGGAAACCAGGGATGCTAAATTTGCAGTTACTAAAGCGTCATGGGTACCTATGGGATTGTGGAGTGAATGAAAAAAAAAAGTGAACTCAAAAGTGTCCTCAAAAAATGTGACCTTGAGAAACTCGAGCGCGTCAGATTTTTATACATATAGAGAGTTCAACTTGATGTCTTTGTCGTCCTAAAGGGTAATCTGACAAACATGTGGAGAGGTATTGTAAATCTGACAATTTGAAAAAAAAAAATATTAAAGCAAAAAATTAATAATAAAATAACCAAGCGACATTTCGAAAATGTAAAAATGGTACATTGTAGTATGGTCATTAAAGATTAATATGAATTGATGTTTGTGAAAAAAATCAACAGTTTACTATCAAAATACAACTAAACGCGAGCATGCTATTTTAAGATTTTTGTTATTATTACTTATTTCTTTTTTTGTCATTTAAATTTATAAGATACATTTTTAAATATTTCTTTAAAAAAAATAATTAAAAAAAAGAACATTAAAAAAAATAGAAAATATAATCCCACCGGCATCGGGAACAGGGAGTGGGGAATAAACTGTTCTCAGCATCTGTACGTCTCATCCTTTATCGATGGTTTTAGCTACATCGCCCCATGAAAACTGTCAGATTATATGTTTTTCGTAATCCTGATAGGATTTCCTTCAACGTACAGCCGTCGATCCAGCGGGGCCACACGAGCTAGATCAAAAACACTAGTGGCATAGCTTTGTTTGTTCAATGTACCTCACAAATTTACTGACAAGATCTAATGTACCTCAACTATTTTGATGGAAATTGAAATTAATTGCCTCATCCATCTAGCGGGGCCCTCGGTTCTATAACGCTAGAAATACATAAAAATTATACTTGATCGTAACTTTTGCCAATGTAACTCTTGATTCATGTATCATGTATGAACCCAAAGGATCTTTATCAGAACAGGAGTAATTCAGCAAACCCAGAAATTCAGTGCAAGCCGACCCCAAGCTAGTTGGGAAAAGATAGAGAGATAACGATGACAAAACCACGAAGGCTGAGGAGATCGTGGAGTATGTACGCGTAAAGACAAACTGGACTTTGAGAGTCGTGTAGTTGGAGACGCGCCATAACACTCATTTCAAGTCGTTTGTGGTGCGGGTGCCGACTCACCATTTCGAGACCTTCCTCAAAGGAGAGTCTTGGCCGAAGGGTGTCGTGTATCGACGATTTCGTGGAAGGATACCGACCTCGCAGCGGAACACGACGCCGTCACTTCGTGTGCAATAGTAACTATAGTTTAATAATTGTTATACTTAGTTTCTTTTATTCATATGTATTAGTTTATTATTTTGTAAGATTATTTGTTTTTATCTATGGGCCTTAGTTGCCTGACAATAAATGATTATTATTATTATTAGAACTATAAAACCATGGTCCTCATACTTCTATAGCCAAGTGTTTGTAATAGTTACTTAGTAATTCAATTTTCACGGGATATTGTTACAGTCGGATTAAACTTATACGTAAGAGGTTTAGTAAATCCAGCGCCCACGCTGCCACTAACAGTGTCCACGTTTATTTACTCACCTGATGAGTGAGCCACAGACTAAGCCGAGGTTTTAATTACAGTAGCACGGTGCGTTCCACAGATAAAACAATGTCGCACCGTGATCCAGGTCAGTCCGCTGCTCTAATGTACTGCTCTATATTTTACGTTCGGATAATAAATTAAAATTTTGAGTTCAGCAAGTTATTTTATTCGTAAGTGAATTTCCTATGATGTTTTTAAATTTTGCGAGAGTTTGGGAAAACTCCTGGTATTAAGGCAGGATGAACAACAGTTTAATGAGATAGGTAATGAGATGCTTAGCAACAGCTAAGCGTCGATAAAATTGACGTTACGCCGCTATTTTATCAAGATTTTCTAGTTTCTAATTTTTTCATAAACTACTGAGTGCCTACTTTTTTTTGAAGTAGGAAATCATCCAATGACCTTTCCCGCCCGCAGTGTGTGGCGCGAAAAGGCGTGTCGCATTTCCTGACTAAAACCACCACTGTATCCTTCAGTTGCTATTTGCGTTCTAGGACGACGGGTTCAGTCTTTTCAGAAATTTCCCATGGCCCCTGAGGGCTTAGGCCTTGCTGGGCCCTTAGGGTTTTGCTGACATCTCTTTGAGGCGCACGTTGATCACAAAATGCCATCGACGACTAGGGCTCGGTCCGGACGGCGAGCTAGTCATTACTTGTCGTTCGCAAACCGTAGACGCGCCTACGGTAGCCGGGGATCGCTTTGCGTCTCACGACACCCGGAGTGTGTCCATATCGCGGCGGCTGGAGCGTGAGGATGTCTGTTCCCTCACGCGTTTGGCCGCCTTCTTCGCTAGGATTACCTCCTGTTTTACAGAAGGATGCAACTGCATCTCATTCCTTTTTATTCCGGATCATGCACTGAACCAGATCCTCCACGAGGACACAGAGTTACTCCACCCATGCAGATCACACCCCCACCGAATGCTCCGCCGTGTCCTGCGGGCGGTTCACACGGTGCTGACACCCGGTCTTTCTTCCAGCTGAATCTGGAACAGGAACCTCTTGAATTTACCATGCCCAGTGAGAACCTGTGTCATGCGGTTAGGAAGCCGTGGTGCCTCTCCAGCAACTCCTCAAAGAAGGGATTTAACGCCATGAAAGTGGCGTGAACAACGAAGAAGTACTTACGTTCTAAACCCTTAATTATTGTGGTGTATAATTAAAGAGTATTGGATACCATAATATCACCTTAAGCGTGGTAATGTGGGCTACGGGATTATTCCAAAGAAATGGATACGAAAGAATGGACGGTAGAAGTCTAGTCTAGTTTTTGTATCTGGTATTTTATAACTGTTATTAGTTGTTAGATAATACGAGTATAATCGTTACGAACCGACGAATGAAAAACGAAGTAGTATTGAAAGAATTCAATATCAAATTTCGAGCTGCGAGTATAGGTAACGGTTTATTGCATTATAAAGAGAATACTTACATTACTTATTAATTACTAAATAATATCAAACTTGCCATAACTAGAAACTACAGATCTCGACTTCTTCAATTAGGTATGCGATATTGTTCGAGAGTCATTGTGGCCATTGAACACGGGTGGGGTAGGCTTACCACGGACGCGTAGCTTCATAGACGCGTACCTATTCATCATTATACGCTTTGTGTACGCTTGCTCACAGCTTACATACAAAACCATGACATTCAGTCGACGAAGTGGCAAACGACACGAAATTAGAAATCAGAAACGTTTATTTCAAATAGACCAATTACAGGCACTTTTGAATTGTCAAAAGGTCGGGTAGTCCAAAAAAAAAGTGAAGCAAAAAATTTTACGTTCCAAAGCGTAGATCTCTATGGAGACGAACGTGCAAGAAACTCCATGGACACTCTTTTAAACACACCCGACGGCACAATGTTGCCGCTTGTGAGCATGCGTACACCAAGCGGTTGACGAAACGCGTTTATGAAGCTACGCGTCAGTGGACAGTAGGCCTCATAGTCAGTAAGATTCTAGTACTACTCGCTTCAAAGGAGCAGGAGAAATTAATTGATGATATTCCACCTTAAAAAAGAAAGAAGTGCATGGTAATGATAATGTAGATAACTAGTGATTGTCCGTTCCAGTTTTACATCAAAAGCTCAAAAATAAGCTCCTTCTGGCTTGTAACTTAATCTTGATCAGTATGCACACAGCTGGTAGCTAGGCCAATGCCAAAGTAGATATTAACAATTTGCTACCGACTATACTGTTATACAGACAAGTGATAAATGGAACGAAGGATTTTCAATTATGCTGCCTTTATATCTCGCCTCTCTAGAACGTTGATGAACGCAAAAAATCTCCAACAAACAGTAACAAATGAGCTAATCTAATTTTAATTAAAAAACCGGCCAAGTGCGAGTCGGACTCGCGCATTAAGGGGTCCGTACCGTCCGTAGCAAAAAAACTGCTAAAAAATTCACGTTTGTTGTATGGGAGCCCACTTAAATATTTATTTTATTCTGTTTTTTATATGTTGTTATGGCGGCAACAGAAATAAATCACCTGTAAAAATTTCAACTGTGTAACTACCACGGTTTATGACATACAGCCTGGTGACAGACGGACAGACAGACAGACAGACGGACTGACATCGGAGTCTTAGTAATAGGGTCCCGTTTTACCCTTTGGGCACGGAACCCTAAAAAAAATAAGTATTCAAATAAATCAGATCTTAAATTTCAAAATTTATACAACTAAAACTTTAAGAACAAACATTTTGATGTAACAATTTTCATAACGAAGTTTCGCTGAAACTGTAAATCTCGTCTGATGAAATTGCATTATCTTAGGTTCAATATTCTATGAAAGCTCAACATTAAAGAAAGTTTATTTGATTGGATTACCTTTTATTCCTCACAAGATGATAATTAAAACAAACAAAGGGTTTTCTGCTAGCTTCGTCGGACAGAAACTCAATAAATACTTGTAACGGATGGAGAAAACTTGTAGAGGTGGATTTACAGGAAAGAAAGCAGGCGTCCAATAAGAGTCGGGGCAGAATAATGGCTTATTCAAATTTAACTGTGGTAAACGCAGTTTGGAAAACGATCTCGGCGGGCAAACACCTGCGCTCACTGAACCTTTTTAGCCTTACCTTGTGTTCGGATGTTGCAATTCCCTAGGGCAGGGATTGCAAACCTTTATTTGAGAACGTGAAAAAAATTTAGTCATTGCGTGCCGCCAAAGAATCAGTGGAGTCAAAGGCTTAGTGATGTAACGAACCAATATTTAAACTTTTACGATTTTGTTTACGATTAATCACGAAATCTCAGAAACTATAACACCTACAAACTTAAAATTTGGCAGGCGGGTTCCTTATAGGGTGTAGACATCCGCTAAGAACGGATTTTACGAAACTCCACCCCTAAGTGGATGAAATGAATGTCCAAACTTTTTATGGAGAAACCTATTTTTACGCGAGCGAAGCCGCTGGCAGAAGCTAGTTCAATTATATGTATAAAAGCGAAAATTGGTGTGATTACTAGAGTTTCAAATCACCTACATGTTGTACTATTTTCACTGGCGTGCTTGAATTATTTTGCCGCGTGACACCAATGGCACGCTGGCCATAAGTTCGCCATCCCTGGCCTAGGGTATATAAAACGTAAGTTTTACACCAACCATTAACGAGAATTTAATCCTAAACAAAAACAACCTTTCTCAGTATTAATAACACTGCTAATCCGCACACACGACCATAAACCAATTATCAAATAATTCTCACGCAACGCATTCGAACCCGGGCGGTCATTTCATCAATTAATTTAATTAAAAACATAAACATACCTCACTTAAGATCCAATTTAAACCGGGACAAAATGTATATTGGCCGCAATAAAGTAACACACGGCTGCAAAAAGGACGAGTCTGGGGCGGGACGGACCGTGAGGCTGTGTAGTCACATCTTAGCAAATTACACTGATACACCGTGAAAAGAATTTTAATGACATTCGAGGTGCCGAGGCTTTATGCGCGAGGTGACTTTGATACAGCGGCCTTGAGGTCCGCGATAAAATGTTCGGCACGTGCTCTTCGTGAAAGTACCCAGCCATGTCTCGGTAATGCAGTAAGTGTATCGTACTCCATGCTGCCAAAGCTTTCGGTGTGATGTCAGAAGGTAAGAGGATTCAGAAATTTCAAAAGATAAGCGTCTACATAATATGTTGTGATGTGATGTTGAGTCGAGCGTACGCCTCAACGATTTTCGCAGTAATTAGTTATCGAACTTGTATGCCTAAGCGGATTGATGTCGATCATTGAATCTATTGTTAAAAAATGTTCAGGGACTTAAAATTAATTTCAGGTCGAAGTATGGATGAATGGAGGATGATGTTAAACTTTCATCATTTCATGAATGCTTAACTTTGATTTAATGTGGCATATATACACATACATTCATGGTGGAATGGCGACGGCGATTGTCGCAACCCAGTGCTGGGCACGCCTTAATTATGGCGATAAGTCCCCTCTATGAGGAGTGGCTGGAAAGACCTCACGGCGTCCTTACTTACCGCATGACGCAGGTCCTCACCGGGCATGGTAAGTTCGGGAGGTTCCTGTACCGGATCCGTGCAGAAGAGACGCCCGGGTGCTACCATTGTGTGGACCGCCCGGAGGACACGGTGGAGCACACGGTAGAGGTGTGCCCCGCTTGGGCAGAGCACCGCCGTGTCCTCGTGAGGGCGATCGGCGGCAGCGATCTCTCGCGCCGGGCCTTGGTACAGGCCATGGTCCGGAGCGAGGAGGAGTGGCAGGCGGTCGCCTCCTTCTGCGAAGCAGTAATGCTAGCAAAGGAGGCGGCCGATCGCGTGAGGCAACGGCAACGGTCCTCACGCCCCAACCGCCGCCGGGATTCCGATCCCGATTTCCGGCCACCGTAGGTGCGGGCTTGCGGACGGCGAGCAATGGGTGGCTCGCCGTCCGATCGTCCGGTAACCATCCGGACCGAGCCCAAGTCGTCGACGGCGCGTAGTGTTCCACGCGCGCCTCAAGGAGATGTCAGCAACCGTAGGGGCCCAACAGGGTTGAAGCCTACTGGGGCCATGGGTGATGCGAAAGTGACCCCCGGGGCCCTGGAAAAATAAAAATGGCAAAGAAGGAACAGAAGTGGGTTTTTAGTCAGTAAAAGTCTGACACTATCTCTCGCTCCGCCCAAGAGCGGGGGTTGCCATTAGATGATTTTCCCACCCGAAAAAAAAAAAAAAAAAAATATATATACACATACATATAACCTAGTTATCTTTGTCTCTTCTCATCTCGCTATCGCCTTAGGCCCATAATATGAACTTAGATCACCTTTGTTCTTACTATTCGTGCTAAAAGACTCAATGTTAAGAATTAGACCGGGCGCGGGATGAAGTTGAGCGTGCATGGGCATGGTAACATGGTGTGTGTGGTGTTGTTGTTTCTGAATGTTGATGTGTTGAAACGTGAGCATTTTTTATTGACATGTAACATTATGGGTCCATAACACTGACTGCTCATGCGTCTATTCCACCTCGGACGCAGACAAAGTTAATCCACTACATCAAAATGTACTATTGTTCACTCAATTTTTAATCATTTTCCAGCGTTTTACGGTTGTTTTTTATTATTATTGATAGGCTCGCGTTTTTAACACTACCTCACGTGATGATAAGTGATGATGTGGTCGACCATGCTATTCACTCTTGACTTAAAGACTAGGTTGTATCAGACCCCTAGCCTGCTGTAAGCAAGTTCAAAAATGTTTTGTACAATATATGGGTAGGATGTCCACCATGTACCGGTGATGTATCGCCGTAGGTCTAGTGGTACGATGAACTAGTGGCTTAGTCGGTCTTATAATGTTCACACTGTTGGGACTCAGGCCTCCTCTCTAGGAGAGGGAATGGGCCGTAATCCACCACGCGGGCCCAGTGCGGCTTGGTGGGTGTAACATGTCTTCGAATTTTTGGTTCTAGGACACGCCGGTTTCCTCACGATGTTTTCCTTCACCGTTTTAAGAGCAGTGGTGATGAAATAAATTACACAAAGTTATGAATGCGCCTGGCTGGGTTTGAACCCGCGACCTACAACTCGTAAGTCAGGGCCGTTACCACTCGGCCACCACTGCTCGTTCATATGGGACGGGCTTGGCGGATTTAAATTGTGCAAACTCGATGCATACTCCACAAAATGTTAATGACTAAAAACCCACAAACCAGCAGTTTGCTTCAAAACGCAACGGCGTTTAATGCCCATGGTACTACTATTTTTCAAATATTGTTTTACAAAATAGATGGTATCTAAACAATCTATGCTGTATAACAGTACTTTAAAAATATATTGAAACGGGAATTTCTCTTTTCTTACCAAAACGTTTAAAATGTATTCAACCATGTTTCTTTTTGTCCAGCGCTCAAAATTCATCCTCTTTAAATCTCACATCAATATATTTTAATACAGATGACTAATCGAGTTCGAATAAAGCCGAATTCATGCATAATTGAGTCGATTATTCATTTTTTCGATAAATAAGATCAAATTCACGAGCAGTGACGAAATTAACAATAAATTAGGCTCTCCTAATGCACGGTGTCGTTAGGGAGCAATTAATCAAAAAAATCGAAATGAATGCGCCAAAAAATTACGACATTCGGACGACGATAAACTCCATTATGTGCTATAATTTTTTTATTTACTGAAGGCGATATGAATAAGTATACAGCAGTTTCTCTGAATGATTGCTATAATAAGCAGCCACCATCATCCTGTTGCCCTTATCTCAATTCATTTAGGATGGGCGCCCATTTTCCATAAAAATTTCACTATTGGTTGTCATCTCATTAGACTAGAAAAGCGCAGTCACCGCCATTCTAGTCTACTGATCATCTTTCACACAGTCCACTCCGTTTGGTTGGTTTTTCCCTACTCTTAAAGCCATCACCAATTTTATTCAAAGCATTTTCCTCGTTCGTCCGCAGCACACATATTCATTAATAACGAAAGGGGAACTTTCCTAACATAATATGCTCCGACATGACATTTCACCAGAACTCTGTTGTCGGACAGAGTTCTGGTGAAATGCAACGATTTGTCGCGGTAGAGGTGTTTCGGCCCGGCGTTGCACCTCCACGCGCAACTCGTGCATGTGTGCAAGGACTTTACCTTCACATCCCACGATGGCAAGCCGGCAAGGAGGCTTGTCGCTTTGCGGGGGACCGTGCAGTATGTGCGGTCACCTGCGGTCCTGTGGTGGTGTGTCTCCGCACTCTGACTGTCTGGGACACGTTCAGCTTGTGGGCTGATCGCTTCTGCATCGACCATGTCCACACCGGCGCCCCGTAAAGGGCCATGAACCTCACGATCCCCGTATAGAGCCTGCGACAGAACTCATCTACTTTGGACTCCCTAGCCTGGGCAGGAGTCGCTTGAGCGCAGCCCCGGGCACATTACCTATGCCGTGAAAAATATTTTGCACAAAACGTGTGCCGAGTACTTAGATCGACTGAATTTCAGGTCAAGTTTTCTGAACTAATTATATAGTGTAATCGCATGGAGTTTGATCATGCTGAAAACTGAAAACAATAGTGTGTGTGTGTGTGTACCTAAACTTTTTACTGACTTTTTAACAGTGACTAAAGAACAAATCTGCTAAGCACCGGTCATAAAGTCATTATTCATATTATTAAGAATATTCATGCCCACACTATTTATTAACTCAGCTTACCCTACATGGCAAGTATCATGTTATGCTAATTATAGACACATAAGGCACATTGATGCAAGTTAATGTTGAATGTGGATCTATAAAATAATAACTGCATCTAAAATTCTTTCTCTTATTTGAATTTATAATTAAGTATGTATGAATTGAATAAAGTAAAAAATTAAACTTGGGTTAATATTATAACAGTGAGTGTAATATGAGAGCAGTGGTAGCCGAGTGGAAATGGCCCCGATTTACGTAGTTGTAGGTCGCAGGTTCAAACCCAGCGCAGCGCATTACTTTGTGTAATTTATTTCATCACCACTGCACTCAAAACGGTGAAGGAAAAAATCGTGAGGAAACCGGCATGTCCTAGAAACAAAAGTTCGAAGACGTGTGACATCCACCAACCCGCACTGGGCCCGCGTGGTAGATTACGGCCCAGTCCCTCTCCTAGAGAGGAGGCCTGAGTCCCAGCAGTGGGAACATTGTAAGGCCGACTATGCTAATATTATAAAAAGATAATTTTCTTTTGGTTCTTTTTTTTTAAAAAATCAATGCTAAAGTAACTTGTGGCCCTAGAATGCAAAGGGCAAATGCGGTTTTAGTCAGTAAAAGTCTGACATGCCACCCTAGAGCGGGAGAAGTCATTGGATAATATTTATTTATTTATTTCTGAGAATATGGTACATTATTATGATAATAATTTTCACCACAAAAAAAATACCCATACTTTATGTAGGACCTTTTTTAATTGAAATAAGTAGTCACCTATGAAACAATGAAAAATACATAAATCAGGTACTTTCTTAATATTTGACAAGACAAGGCAAAAATGTAAGTAACAAAAGATTCGGGTGGCCCTTTTTATAGTAATTTTGTTCTTGTGACTAAATCTAATCCTAACAGAAAACAAACAAAATGATAGCTTCTAATAATGTTGAAAGTAAGATAGAAGAAAACAAAATACTGTTTAATTCATTAATGTTTATTCAAAAATCTATCAACATTATAAATTACCTGTCTTTAAGAAAAAAAAGTGTTAATATTTAAATTCAAGGTGATAATTCATAAATAAATGAAGTAAGGAATCAAAATATTCAAAGATTTATTCAAACCATTGTCACTATTTTTAATACTCAAATTTAAAGGTCAAAAGGTGAAACTTCACGTACAATGGTCCACATAGGACTAAGTGCGGAAACCAAACATAAATAAATAGGAAACAGTTTGTCATATTACAATGTATTGCTAAAATAATAGTAAGTATGTAAAATATTAAATTTTTACTTAAACATAAATGACTTAAAATATATAGAATGTAATGTTTATTATAAGCCTTTGCTGTCCTATTGTAAGGCTTCACTTTCCTGCTTGCTTGGTCCTTGCCACCTTTGGATCAATTAACCTTTTGAGTACCGTAATTAGAGACACAATAGAATACAATAAGCGATTGAATGCATAAAGCATTTGCTTGGGGTTTAATGAATTAAGCGCCTTTGGTTGTAGTCACAGACTAATTTGTAGGCAGTGGCCCAGATTTAGTGTCCACTTGGCGGCCCCAATAGCGATTTTATTTTTATATAAAAAAAAAACATTGCAACTATTCAAAATTTTTGTTTTGAACAGACCCTTATGCTTATAACTTTTAAATATTTCCGTGACATAATCTCGTAGATATACATGTTTGAAATTGTAGGTTAACAGATTCGTGATTTTTTTTTATCGAGCCAAAAAATTTATATAATGTTTTGATTTTACCAAGCGGTTGGCTATGTGGTAAATTTTAATAAAATAATTTTTCAAGGTGTCTTTTGTACTTTTGGATTTCCAAAGGTTCAAAAAAGTTCAAAATTAGTTAAACCTGGCCTTAAATCAAGTCTAAATCATTGGTTTTATGCCACTTACTGAGGCACCCCCCGTACATTTGCAAGTTGAGAACTTTCTCCAAACGCTGTGCCACAATCAGATAAGGCATAAGAATTGTATTGACAGTTTGATTCAGTGAGTATCATTGACATTTGTTATTATACATAATTAGTATAGTGTAATTATTACAGAAGCCGAAATTACAGTTGGCAGTCCAGATACCAAATATTAATCACAAAAATCACACAAGTAATGAATAATAATTTAATGCAGTTATATTCCCTAGAATCTGTAGATATAACAAGGTATATTCTAAGCTGGTACTTAAATCATTATTTACTGGAATGATTTTCCTACAAAAAATACAATAATGATTTTAAAAAAATATTTTCATTATTTGCTGTTATATTCCTAGAAAAAACTTGTGTTATTGCCTAAAAAACATATTGAAGAACAGGAAATGTTTTCTTAAAAATAAATAACTACAATATTTTCGGCCCCAATTTTTATTATTTTTCTACCTTCATATATGCTTTGTTGAATAAAACGGTAATAAAAAAAATAGTAGCAGAGTGTACAGTTGGGATCCAAACAAAATTAGCACTCCTTCATTCTTTTATGAATACGTTCTATGTAAGTTTAAATAATCCTTCGTACGTCTGTAGTAAAAAGCCTTTTAGAAAGTTGCCCCTCAGACGCAAACAATAAATGGGTCGTTACGTTTTAATGGTCTTATATTATAGATTATACTTAAGCCTTTTGAAATATTGTGGAATCGTGACCGATTTAACCAATAAAACATAAGTTTTCTAATATCGATCGGCTGTTGGTGTCAGCCTGCGATAGAATTCAGGCACCGTTGAACTTACCTAACGATGTGTCGCCACACCGCACTCTGTATTTTTCTTTCGTTTAACAGTCCTCAATAACAATCAAATGTTCCACTTTAAAACAGAAGCACCACGCACAATTAAAATTGCCGATTTTTTTTTTGTTTTTATCAAACGCAATTCACTGAAACCAGTTGCGAAAACGAAAAAACGTCTAAGATGGCGCCACAATGCAAATATTTTAGTGACATTAGACTTTGTGTTGCCATTGTAAAAAGCAATTTTAAAGGTAGTTTTTTTTACAGACTGTAATTCTTTTTTGTGCTATGGCAGCTCAGCTGCTAAGTTACATGCAATTAAGACACATTTTAAGAATATCAATTTAATAAAAAAAACTTCTAAGATTGTAAATTCTTTGGTTTTACATAATTTCAAATTAGAAAAATGTTAGATACGTAATGAATAATATTATGTACTAACTAACATTAAAACATGCATTCTAAAAGACAATAGTTTTAGTAATCATCTCAGCCCTCGGCTTATTTAATTACAATTTTACATATTTTGATTGTGCAAATACATTTTATTTTATTATGATTAAATTACTGGAATGAATTCATTACATAAAAATTAAATGCAAGTTTTTTGAACTTAATTGTTTACGTACCTACCTAATATTAATAAAATGTTAATTGAAAGTTAACCATATTTCATCTTAAAAATAATATGACATTATTTATGAACATAACGTTCTAATCAGTTCTTTAATAGATGAACAAATTACGCTATTATTAAATAGGTACTATTATATACCAAGAATGAAATAGAACCAACAGTATTTAACTTTGTTAAGATGAGCTCTATCTTAAATTAATTGTTCCGTACCAGAGATAAGTAAATGGTCCCATTATTTGACAACAGTCTTAGCATCGAGACTTTTGATTATAAAAATATAAACTTTGTTTAGGAACCGATTAGCAGTTCTTAATTCAAATTGTCTATTGTTAATCTGAATTAAACATTTACTAAATATTTCAGAGATTTTTATAAACAATGGTGTCTCTTTAAAAATATAAAAACTTACGCCATGCGCTCTATAATACTTATGAAAACTCTATGCTACTATCAATGCATTATCACTGTGACCATATGCCACATAGAATAGATAAAAAAAAATTGATTACAAAATGCGTCATGCAAAGTCCACTCCAGTATCTAGTAGATCCCTGATAAGCACGGTAGCCTTCCGTGGCAAGATACGCAGGATGTGACCAAGGTACAACAGATGCTTGGGCACCGATGCTTCGAAGTAGTTACGACGAACACTCTCGAGGATCGAAGTAGCTGCTTTGTTTGGAGTTATTGTGCCGAAGTAGCTTGGTATTCTGAATGAAAAAAGAGACTTAAATTAATGTTACAAAAATCCACAGTAAATGACGGAAATTCCTCTATATTTTAAAATTTTAATTCATCATATAACTCAATTTTTTACATTATTAAAATAAGGATTTTTTTTTAAGTAATTGAGTTTCAAAAACAATAATTAGAACGCTTTCATAATATATGATTGATTATGAAAAATGCAGATTAAAAGTTATAAGTACAAAGCACTTAATGCTCTGTGATTGATTACTTTTTATACTGAATATAGTTTTGGTCTTTCTTATCACTTACCTTAATCTAATATCTGCACTTTCATCGCTAACAATAAATGGATAAATATGAGTTAGTGTCACATGAACTCCATCAATCTTGTTTACTCTAAGGTCTTCTGTAAGAGATTCTGCAAGTCCTTGGACAGCAAACTGTGCTACACTCAATGGCATTTGATCCTTAATATAGCTGAGTCCCGCTACTGATGTCAAAGCCACAATGTGACCATGATTCTTGGCCTTCATGTCAGGTAAGAAATGGTCAATTAACTGAAAAATAATAGAAGAACGAATTTCTTAGAAATTTTATTTTGCAGGTAATTTAAAGAGATAAAGTAAGATAAGAAGGGCCAGATAATATGTGCTAAGGGTAATTTTTATATTATCTTATTGGCCATTATGTTATTCTACAAAAAAAGAAATAGTTTGACAAAAAAAGGAGCAGTTTTTTGCTAATAACTTGATAATTATGTTAAAAAGGTGAGTATTTTGATCTTTTTATATAAGATGTTTTACTAATAAAATCTAATAATTCTCTAATAATTCTTTAAATCTACCAAACATTTTAATGTAACAACTTACCCAGAAATATGAAGTCAGTGTAAGATCCAAAGTATCATGAATATCTTGAGGGGGCTGAGTTAACAATGATCTTGGGCTTGGTATACCACAGCAGTAAAAAAGCATGCTGACAAACCCTAGATCTTTCTTCAGTTGAGAAGCTAAAGTCTGGACATTCTCCCTCTTAGTGATATCACAAGTGTAGCTGACAGCAGATCCACCTCGTTTTTTTATGTAATCAACAGTGTCCTCATTAGAAGGACTGTTTTTATCGACACACAGGATAATTGCTCCTAAGTTAGCTAGCTGTATGGATATTTCACGGCCCACTCCTCTGCCAGCACCAATGACCTGAAAAATTAAAGAACAACTATTTAATTATTCATTTCTCAGCAGCAATCACAGGGTTCATTTCAATTTAAGTTTATAAATATGACTATAAATATTGAAAAGAAAGTGTTAAACAATAAACTTGGTATAATAAAATATTTTAAATATATTTAGATTCAGCTCTTAAAAGATTAAGATAAATAATATATAACTTACCAAAACTGTTTCTAGCCTAACTGATTTCAATGGTGGTGGTCTAAAAAGCTCATAAACAGCCTGTAGGATAGCACAAATGGCATTCAATACCACCCATCCAATATCTACCATTAGAATACACAAGGAATATGCCCTTAGTAACATTTTTATTGGGAAGAAAACATTCAGA
The DNA here is from genome assembly GCA_961205895.1 of Mythimna pallens. Classification (NCBI taxonomy): domain Eukaryota; kingdom Metazoa; phylum Arthropoda; class Insecta; order Lepidoptera; family Noctuidae; genus Mythimna; species Mythimna pallens. The sequence goes on from OY540825.1 coordinate 4,132,491, forward strand.
AGAATTCCCAAAATGTTGTCAGCGATTTTGGATTCCTGAAAATATTAATTGACCATGATTAAGTTTGTATATTCTAAACAAGATTTATTTACAAATCAATAAAATCATATTTGATTACCTAATTAAGATTCACACATGCAGTCATAATAATATCTTAGGGATTAAAATACAGATACCTGCAATTTTCTTATTATTTGAAAATACAATTGTAAGTAGGTAATCACTTTCAACACACCTTTTTATAATAGTCCTCGGAACTCATAGCAGAAACATGTACTTATTTTATTATTAGGTTAAATTCTTTGATAAAATAGTTAATGTTTTAGTATAAAATCAGCCAGTTGAGAATTGTACGATGAATCAGAAAACAGGGCACAGAACCATAAATATTAAAAATGAAATGATAATGACAGTACTTTTATATTATGAAATACAAAGTGATAAACTAGTGATAACACAAAATATTTCACGATAAATTACACTTGACATTGACACTTTGCTTGACAACAACCAACTTTTGATAAGAAAAAGCATAAGGTAAAAACCTTCTGTCACTGTCAGTGTGGGTCACAAACTACCATGCATGTGGCTACTGTGACTCACAGTAGCCACATGCATGCTGCATGGTAGTTTTGCCAAAACACGCTGATAATCTTAATTATGTTACAAAGTAATCTGTGGAGCTATGGAATATTTACTTGTAATCCCGTGGTTTAAATTGTTTTAAAATAGAATTGTTGATGCGAGAATACAGTAAAAAACCATGTTCCAAACTGCATTATTTGAACCGATTTCATAAGTTTAGACAAATAAAGTCGCCATTTTATGGTTTTAGGTTTTTGGTATCATGTATGTATTTTCCAGAAATCCAGACTAATGATGATAATAGAATTCGGTTTCTCTGTCCACGATACTGGTTTCGAACACAGTGTTGCAAATTAATTCATCTAAATTCTACTATTAATAAAAACAAAAAGTTACAATTTTGTTCTAAACATAGCTTCTAATCACTGAATACTACACTAGAACATTTTCTGAACGATGTAGAGTTGTCAAAATCAAAAGATGTCATTGTCAATCCAATTCATTGAGTTCAATTGGGTTCGTTTCAGAATAATAAGTTCGTGGTTCGTGTTCTTCAATCAAAACAGTCATTTTTGCAACAAACGCGATTAAAACAAAATAATATTACATGTTGTTTTACTGCTAATTACGTACTATTTTCAGATGCTTAGTTAATTAATATAATAAAATCGATCATGGCTTTCGTATACCAAGGAGATCCAGAACTAGAATCCAAGTCGAAAAAAGGTTAATAAAGTTATATAAAATTCTACTCTTTCATATTGGATTCCTATCGCGATTATTGAAATATCTTTTTTCAGCTGCGGAGCGGATATCTGAAAACATGCACATAGTAGCGAACGAGCCTTCGTTAGCTTTGTATAGACTGCAAGAGCACGTAAGGAAAGCGCTGCCGCCCATGGTTGAAAGAAGAGTGGAGGTGACTAAACTGCAACACGAATTACAGGGAAGGTGTTATGATGTAGAATATGCCCTCAGGTAAGCTGTATTCCTTCATAATTAATGTGAAAGTTTGTAACCTGTAAATGTTTCAACTATATTGATATTTTGTTGTGTAAGGTTTTTCCGATTGGTTTTTTATAATTATCTTTATTTATTTTTTATACATATTTTGTACATTTTTAAATATTTCTTAAAACACATATAAAAAAAAACATTTAAAAATATAAAAAATAGCAGTCCGCCGGTGTCGGGACAGGGTCCAGGCTCCAGAGACAGGAGCCCTATTATTATTATTAAAACATAGTGCTTTAAAATTTTAATTTAAAGGAAGATACATTCTTTATAATGATACTCATATTCAATTCATTTTCTTTACTTGCCGACCTGGCGAACTTTCTACCTCCTGACAGTCAATGAATGTAGTATATCTTTCAATATAGTCAACCGATTGTGATGAAACAAAGCCTGAGTAATATATCAAGTTACACACAATTTTAATTTATAAAAGTTATCTACATTGATTTCGTACATTTTACGTGATGTGCGCACTACTAAAACCTTCTACAGATTTATTATATGCATAGTTTTACACACAACATTTATAAAACAATACAAATAAGACAGATGATGTACACAGGCGAGCTTAACTTACAATTGGGTATTCTTATAGCAAACCTTTTATTAATTCTTCTTCTTTGAGTTCTAAAAATAATTTTATAATTTCTCAATTTCAGTGCAGTTAAATCAATGGATGGTGCCGCAACCAGTTTCCAGAACATCCAGGAAATGTTAAAGCAGTCAATATTTTTAAAACAACAATTAAAATATGAGGAAGCTAGGAGAAATAAAAAAGATTCAAATTCTGTTTACAAACGTCTCTCTGCTCATATTGTTCTTGACCTACCAGACTTGTCCGAGTTCTCTATGGTTAGGGAGACAACCAATAGGATTGAGAACATGATGGCTCAGGCTAGAGGTTCATCTGCTGAGCTTCATAGGTCACACACCACCTTGCATTGAAAGAGCGACCTGTATAAAATACACATATGTTGCAGCCAACTAGCTTAATTTGGCATTCAGTTAACAGATGTCATGAGCTCTTAACATTATCCATTTGACGATCTAAAGTAAAATGTTATAGAGATGGAGCTATAAAAGGTGTATAGCTGTACCGTAACCGTACCTCTTTCTCGCTCACACACCTGACATTTCAACATGTCATAACCAACTTACCATAACCAACCAACCAACCAAACCAAACCAAATAACCAAAACAAAATAACTAGCCATCCAAATGATATTCAACCATTAATTCAAAACGGCAAATGACATACTTATTTGCTGTGATAAGTCATAAACTTAATTTTGATTTGAGTTCAGCCGGCATTGCGGTGATGACGCGAAAGATAAGACAATTCCTTACTTATAACTGCACAGTAAAAAGGAATCTGTCATCAAGAAGACAGAGGCCATGTTTGCCTGCTTTGCTCGTTCTCTCTATCTTATAAGAAAAGAAGAAGAAGAAGCGTTTATTTTTGCCTCACACAATCAAATACTAAAAAAAAATATTGTTGTTGTCTCTTTCAAACTTAAACTGTTAGTGTCGTCTTTTTATGGTCTATTTTTTTATGAATGGCAGCCAGTTCATTAGGTGCTGATAACTAAATGGCGAAATAAACTAGTAGGCTGCAACATATATACACAGAGCTTGAAATTGCCACTCCGGCAGCAACTACAGATGCCATTATAAATGTAATGATTGCCTTAGCAATGTTTTAAGGTGCATTGAGTTGAGAGTTTTAACTGGCAAAGTCTTTGGTATAATACACTCACTAACATGATATGGTTGTACTGAAAAGTGTATAAACCTATCTCTAGCCGGTTGTCCGGGCTCAAGATATTTCCAGGCTCTGTGATACAATCTGATCTCATAACAGTGTGTGCTTGCTATACCATGTAGGGCAATCTGCTTACTCTAACCAGCCTCTGCTGAAATAAAGGCTTATCTCCCAATTGTGCCACAGCACCTATCTTTTGCTTTTGACATCACCCCTGAAAAAGATCTTTTATTGATGTAGGAAGCACATGCCAGTTGCACTGCACAGGATGCCCTTCATTTTGAAACCACACAGTAAAATTGTTGTCTAATGATTGTGTCAAAAATAATGGTACAGGTATTTTAAAAGATCTTAGTTGGGTTCCGTTTATAAGAGGGCAGAGGGTCTTTGCAAGTTTTTATAAATATCTAGTCAAGTTAAATTAAAATTAATCATGTGTATCCAGTATCAACTAATTGAATTTAAAATAGCTTTAAGTAGGCTAAGTATACAACATTAGTTTTAGTATATGCGAAACCCGAAACACGTATCTAGTATTTTTATGTAAATAATCTATGTACCAAAAGAAAAATCACAAAGTTATAAGCTGTTATGTTACTGATTGTCCGCACAAATACATGGTCACCGGGTCGGGCCATCAGGTTGACTGAGGAGTTGTTTTGCTCCCGCACCCAGCTGTGCGCCGGCACTTAATGCCTGCCGTGACCTGTGTTGTACTTAGTGTCGGTAGTGTCCAACTTGTGACCTTTTGTAAATATTTTTGGGAACTAAATACTTATAACATGGTGTAAAAAATATTAGAATAGATTCAGTTACTGATTCTGAATAAACTATATTCAGGTTTCACTGGTCTTAGGGTTTCACATATATAAAAAATAATGTTTTATAATATATCAAGAAGCATTAATCTCATTGTCATTAATTGATGCACTATGCAAGTAAATATTGTCCAAATATCAAACTTATGCTCATTAACCGACTTCAAAAAGGAGGAGGTTCTATGTTCGGCTGAATGTATTTTTATTTTCAATTAATCTCGCACTGTTGGATTTTCAATTTTCGGTACTCTCGATACTGCTGAAAATCCAACAGCAGAACTAAAGAATCCAGTTTTCGTGCGTCTATTGTTTTTCTTTTTCATAAAAATGCCGTTATTTTCTTGCACTGTAATAGCATTCATATACTTAATCAACTTTAAATAAATATGGTGTCAATCATACTATTATAATGTAAACTAACAATATCTTTTGCTTAAACTGTGTTCGTTGGGTATTTACATGTTAATATTACCGAATAAATGTGACGTCATAACATACTTATTGGGGGTGTATGTTTCTGCTAAATATCATGCTTGCTTTGCTCTCAGAATATAATTAATGGCGCTTGAGTGTTTGATAAATTACACAAGGTTATCTATCTACGCACTCGTGGCTTTGTTTTTTTTCTTAGTGTTAACACACTCTCCGACTTGGTGCGACGGTTTTGGTCTGCCGTACCAAGTCGGCGCTGACTCAGCGTAATTATTATTAACACAGGTGGTTCCGTGTATTTGTCAACCCACACTAAACGGGTTTTGTTCTGTTGTTTGACTGAGGGGCTTTTAGCTTTAGTCTTGCTGGGGCCTGCGAACTCTGAAATCTTGGTCTTCTTATTATTTGCCTTCTGAAATGTTTAATGCTTGCTCAGATTTGACAGGAGTAGACGTCAACACCTCTGGCGTGTGGCTCGTTGCTGGAGAATAATTTAAAACGCAGACGGTCATTAAAAAGATCTATGTCCACTGTCGAAGGTGCATCATTTACAGAACCTTCAGTCATAGTAGAGAATGGTTTAGGAAAAGGACGGTCGGTCATCGTTGATGGAGCGTAATCTTCGTCTCCAAAAACATTTGGATCATAAGGCCAAATTCCCGGTTTTCTAAACCCATTTACTGCATTCTGGACCGAAGCACTTTTGGCGTACGCTCCCCCAAATAGTTTTGCCATATCGTACTAGTTTACAATACGACCTGGGTGCATTTTTTGAAAACGGATGCCTATCCGTTTTGCCCAACATGCTCATATTAGAAACAAGTCAAGACTTGTAATAATTTTAGTAGGTAAACAAAAAGTAACCAATCACAACTATTACTTATATAAACGTGCAATTGGATAAATAAAACATTTCATAGATAACTATGACTAATACGAAAAGTTAATGTACAAACCTTCACAAAAATCGTAACAAAACAATGATATTTCTTTTTTTTTCTTTTCACAACAAATGCACTCGCGCATTGTTTTGGTTGATCTGTCTTAGCGTCGCCAGTGGCACGTAACACGACTAGAAAATTTGTTAAAGCACCATCTATTATAGATTTATGGAAAAACAGTTATTCTTCTTACTCAAACCATGCTTCTTGCCCGGGCTTCCCCTACATTGAATATACTGAGACCGACTGGACCGACTCATACTGGAATGGCAGCGAACGACGACGCGGCGAGGACCTCAGTGTGAAATATTTTTAAACTGGAAGTACCTATACCTACTCACAAACTTAAAAGACCAGTATCGTTTGAAAGTTCTAAAAAGTCGCGCGTCTTGTCAGCGGTTCTAAAGGTACTTTCTGGCGACCCTACCCGCGACTATGCCAGCCCGCTAACGGGACCGCCCTTTTTCTTTTCGTTTTGGTTGTTTCTCCTTGAAAAATAAGTGCTATAATAACCAGTTTCATCATATTCACTCCAAATACACGAGTTTTTACGCTGATTGTAGAAACTAAACTGGTCAAGAGCTACTAAGCGCGTAGTGTGTCGGGAGGCCGAGCGCGATTCATCGATACGTCGACACCGGTCCACTAGGATGTCTACCAGACATTGCCATTCCGGGTTGAATTGGTCTTTACCTAATATCTATTTATTACCTAACATAAACTGTAACACTAACTTTATTACAATAAACGATCACAAAATGCTTGCTTTTTGTTGCATATAACATTCATTACATTTGCAATAGTCGCACGGATCAAAATGATTGTTTTATAGTGGGAATTTTTATGGTTTGCTAAAAATCTATCTATTGCACAGGTAGCCAAACTTCACAATAATAAAAAATAATGACTATGTCTGTTAGTACCGAATCAGAATTATCAAAGGTTTCTTAAAGCCCTATCCCCCGATTTCTAGATATGTAATAAATAAAAATAATCATTCGAAGTTGATTATTTGTCTGTTTGATATAGCCCAAGGAAATTATTTTAGCCTGAAGACCTGTCTAACTTTGGCATAAGGACTAAGATTGAAAACTTCAGCCCGAGCGTATAGGTACATGATCTCGTTATGTTGCGCTAAACGCAACATTTTTAACTTAATAAGTACTTACATAATACCTAGCGGTTTACTTACGGACTATTATTATCTTTATAATATAAAAGCGATCTCCGAAACTATAACACCTACAAACTTAAAATTTGGCAAATTCATATAGGGGTAGACATCCGCTAAGAATAGATTTTACGAAACTCCACCCCTAAGGGTGCCAAATAGGGGTTGGTAGTTTATATGGAGAAACCAACCTTCGCGCGGGCGAAGGCGCTGGCAGAAGTTAGTTGTCTATAAATGGAGACATGAACAGTCAAAATTGAGGTTTATTTTGAAGCAATAAAATTATTGCGGATCATTTAATGTGCTCCACAGCAGTGGTGGCCCAATGGTAACTAACGGTCTTACGAGTTGTAGGTCGCGGATTCAAACCCAGCCAGGCGCATTACTTTTGTGTAAGTACGTAATTTATTTCATGACCACTGCTCTCAAAACGGTAAAAGATACCATCGTGAGGAAACCGGCATGTTTTAGTATACCAGAAATTCGAAGACGTGACATCCACGTACCAATCTGCACATGGCCGACGTGGTACACGGCCCATTCCCTCTGTTAGAGAGGAAGCCTGAGTCCCAGCTGTGAACATTATAAGACTGATTATAGTAGGCACACACTAAAAACAAAATAAACTAAAAATGTTGAGTTCAAAACCATCAAACGAGCACATGACCACGTGGGCTACCGAGAACAAAACCATAGCGCGATTTAGAAACCTCCCATTCTGAGTCAACGCCATCTGATGCGAATATCGGAACTAATCCTTGAGGTAGGCAGAAAGTTATTACGTTATTACTTAATACACTTATTACATCTCGGTCACTGAAAAAGTTCACAATTTCAGTTGCCGAAACTTTCGGAACTTTTAATTATGAAATCTTGATTTTAGTAAACACGGGCTTTTGGTACCTACCTCCGGAATGTCACAGATAATACGTAAGTTTTTTTTTTGAGGTAGAAAGTCATCAAATGACTTATCCTGTTCTAGGGTGAAACGAGAGGGCGTGTCAGACTTTTATTTATTAAAGCCCTTCAGATGTCCTGTGCATTCTAGGTCCACGGTCACTCTTTCAAACGCTCCGGCAGTTCTAGCAGGCCTTAGCTTACAGCCTCACTAGGCCCCTTTAGTTTTGCTGACATCTCTTTTAAGGGCCTATTACAGTACGCGATATTCAGCACACGATACGTCTTATTTTTTGTTCCGAGTAAGACCGGTCTAACCCTTATTACACTCCGCGACATCGACTAAGACTGTCTGAATATCGAGTAGCGTAATAGGCCCTTGAGGCACACTAACGGTAGCCGAAAATTACCCTACGGTTCCCGACGCCTGGTGCGACTCTTTCGGCTGTGGCGACTCTTTTGGCTGTGGCTGGGGCGTGAGTACTTTCGTTGCCTCACGGTTGGTACCATATCCTTCGCTCGCATTACTGCTTCGCAGAAGAAGGCAACTGCTTACTTAGGTATAGATACTTATGCCTAATAAAACCATAAACACTGTTAAAAATAAAAACAACTTCGTATTAACTGATGTGATATTCTAACGAAATTAATAGGTAAGTACATCCTTCTACTCAAAATGTCCACTTAGGCCTTTTAAGCATAGGGGAGAGCGGGGCTGAAAGTGCCGATTTCGACAAATCCTTATATTGTTCGGGATAAAACAAATACTATGTCTGAAAGTAGTGGTTCATCCTAAGTCAAATTTAGTCTATAATACGAATTTACCTACACATTTTGCACATGTTTTATAGTTTTTTAGAAAAAGTGATTTTCTTACACAGCGGTGACAAGGCACTACCAACCCCACTTCGGGGCAAATTGTGCCGTAGCTGAGGTCAGTTGTGCCGTTGATAATGCTAGGTGTTTTGCATGCATCAAAATTAATTTAGAATTTAAGAAACATCAATTTTATATGCATATATTTATTCGTTATTATTTTAACTATAAATAAACAATTTTTTAAATTTACTTGTTTATAATACCAAGTATTATAATAAAAAAAAAAAACAAATTACCTTTACTTATATAATTATTTCAAACATAAAAGCATATTTTTAATCAATAGTTTGTACTTATTTTTATGCGAATGAGATCAATTATTAAAAATATCAGCCTCTAAGGACTATTTTACAAAAAATAATAAAATTAAGATCAGTCTCAGAATCTCTTGAGTCTTTTTAAGAAATCAAAAAAATATAGCAAAACTACTTATTCCGTAGATGATTGATCAGAATAGCAATTAGGACAAACAAATTCTAGGCTTTCTTCATCTTCAATACATTGCAAATAGGCCCATTTCTTACATTCTTAGAAAAATGGATTAATTTTTCTCCAGGGGCAGAGTTAGAATAGGCATCATAACATTAATACAGTACCATTCTTGTTCGTCATCAGAACTGTCGTCATCTTGCAAAACTCTTCTCTTAGCGGGGTTCTTAGTCGGCTTTTTTGTTGGTTTACCTTTTTCCTTCCCTTTTCCCGTAACCTTCTTTATTGTTTCACTTTCTTTCTTCTTTTTGTTTATTAGCCTGTTCTTCGGTCAAAGCGTTTTTCTCTGGAGTATCTGTAAGAATAGCTGTCTTTCTTTTACGTCCTTTGTTAAGTCCAATTAATCGGGGAGGTGTTTTAGGCAGTGGTCTTATTAGTTCTGTGGAGAAAATTGCCCCATTACCCTTTTGTGTTTTTCGCTTGTATGTTCTCATTCTGTCAAAGACAATAAATGCAGTGTAAAGTAGGTATTATGTCAAAAAGTATTTTCTTTCCTTTATTAGGTTTACGCAGAAACATAAACAATATTGAAACAATAAAGGTTGCTTAGGGGTTGGTTGTGCCGCAGCACAAGCAGCCCCGGATGAACGGCACATTTTGCCCCGCATAAGGGAGTATGATATTTTGTCTTACATATAAAAATCACTCTGCTCAAAGCATTAAAATTACACTGCATAATAAACTAGGATAAATAACAATCATTTCAATTAAACTTTCATATTATAAGCACGAAAAATACTAGCTTGCGACCAAAAAATATCGAAATGAAAATATTTACTTACGTGGCGCTAGAAGACCCTCACATACACTGCCACTCGGTCCGCGTCGCTGACGCAACTAAAATGTCAGCCGCGTGTGCCCGACTGTTAGGCACTACGCGACACAATACGATCGTATATCTATCTCTTTCTGTTTTCGAGATATTCGCGTCGGCACAATTTACCCCCGGCACTTTCAGCCCCACTCTCCCAGACCACGCGTCTATCGCTTTATATATGCACCGTGTCCATTGAAAAGTTAGTTAGGCTTCACTACGCTGAAGTTTTCACCTCTTTGTTACAAAAAAGGACCTTGGTCACTCCGAGATAAGACACCCCCCACTAAACCATTACTGATGCCGCGTGATGACCTTTGAGAAGATTCTTTGGAGTTACGAGCATATAGATAATTTTGCTTTTTGAAAATATGAAAGGTTCTCATTAGAATTATTCTTAAGTTCCTGTATTACCTATATTTTGGATTTGTTTAGATTTCTTGAAAGGAAAAAATAATATTAATTAAAAATATTAAGGGAGGGATGTAGTGTTTGTATACTTGTCTCGGGTTCACGGGCAGGGACAGTCAGTTTTCATACGAGCCGTTGACGGTGACGGACGTATTGAACCTAACTTTTACTGGCCTGTTGATCTAGTAGTTAGTGACCCTGACTGCTATGCTAGGCCGTGGGTTCGATTCCCACCCAGGGCAAATGTTTGTACGATGAGCACGATCATTTGTTCTGTGTCTGGGTGTAGTTTATCTAATAATCGATAATATGTATGTATTTAGAAATATATAAGTATGTTTTCAACACACTTGTTCAGAAAGTGACTCTTATTGCTCTGTACTTAGGTATATAATGGCACTCATTATTAAACTGTGACATTTTGATTACATTACGCACTAGTGCTATAATGTAGTTAAAACCTTTTTGTTCAACCTCTTTGTTCGCAAAACAAATTTTGAATTCGAATAAAACATATAGGTATATATATTTTAAATAATAATTAAGTTATTGCGTTCAATAGTATATGAATTAGTGTCTTACTTACTTATTTCATGCAATTTACAAGTTAAAATGGATAAATTCAACTTGTAAAAACTTCAGTGCTGAAGTTCAGTGCTGTATTAATTAAATTAAATTAAATACTACAAAATCATTAGAAACTGTTACATCCGTATTCTATTGTCACTACGAAAGACATTAACGTAAAAACTTTTCACGCAAGGAAACATAAACATAAGACTAGGCAGTATGATCATTTTGATCATACCTACTACCTTAGCCTTCCTCTAGAGGTAGATAAAAAAAAATTATGCGCGCGCTTGAAAACAGATTTTTACCGCCATCTCACAGAAAATTTTACTAGTTTTACTGTTGTTTTCTTCACAAGTGTATTGAAAAACGTCGTATGACACACGTTAGTAAATTAATGATTACCGTTCTTGGCTCTCTTAAGACCCTCGCCACGTTTCGGGTCTAAATACCGCCTCGACGGTAATCACTAACATTACACACTTATATCATAATGTATCAGTTGTCTAGTACTCATAACACAAGCTCTGCTTAGCTTGGGACTAGACGGAGTTGTGTGATAGTTTTGAATTAAAAAAAAAAATGCAAAAATTTAAAGACAGGAAAGAAAAATTTTATACTTTTTTAAGTGTAGGTACCTAACCAATTCTCACACTATGTACTCGTACCTACCTAAAGGTAGTAGGTACTAGCAACAAAATGGCAATAGGAAGTAAAATTTTTAGCCTATTATGTCCTACACTTAACGAACTAAGAAAATCAGAAGTCTGTTACAAATAAAAGAACATCAAGAATAAAAAAAAAGTTTTATTGCGCTTTTAACTTTCCAACATAAATCATAACACAACTTGCTTGGTTCTTTTTTAACTTGATAATACTTAACAAAACAAATTATCATACATTATAAACTACAATAAAATTGGTGATTGGTAGGTAACTAACAGTTACAAATGGTTCGATTTTCACCTGTTTTAAGTTAAGGTGGTATTCCACCTAATGGGTGGAATTAGGTAGTATTCTTCGTTATATTCAACGAGATAGAAGATAATAATAAGATAAGCTACAAGAATTGAGCCGTTAAAAAGAACTAAAATAAAGAAAACAATTTTCTAATCAGTTCTGTACCCTTAGCATCATCATTTCAGCCGAAAGACGTCCACTGCTGGACATAGGCTTCCCCCAAGTGTCGCCATAATGAACAGTCCTGTGCGTCTTGCAGCCATCGGATTCCTGCAACCGTTACCAAGTCATCGGTCTACCTTGTAGGAGGCCTTCCAACGCTACGTCTTCCGGTACGTGGTCGCCATTCCAGAACCTTTCGGCCCCAACGCCCATCCGTTCTGCGAGCAATGTGACCTGCCCATTGCCACTTAGTATGGCAATTCTTCGTGCTATGTCGGTAACCTTGGTTCTTCTGCGGATATCCTCATTCCTGATTCGATCACGCAAGGAAACTCCGAGCATAGCCCTTTCTATTGCCCTTTGGGTGACTTTAAGTCTTAATCCTTAGCATAGCGTATGGTTATAGTATCATCCCGTTTTTTTCCGATCCAAGGACATACCGTGTCTTTATAAAGGAGAGGTCAAAAATGGACCTTTATTCCGAAGAAATTTGAAGACCAATGTAATTTTTTTATACCTTATAAGAAAGCTTATTTATTGAACTACTCGATTTTATTGAAATATAAAATTTTCAGACCCCCGTTTTTGTAAAAAGCTGAAAAATGTTTCAGTTTTTGGAGGTATGCGGAACAGAGAGTAAAGTCCCGCAAACCTCCGTTGAAAAGGGAGGATCCTCCGACCAGACGGATGTTATGTCCGGTGGGCTACCTACTACTGCCCGATAGATGATTTCGGGCTGTTCTATATGTTCTAAACGCGCGGAGAACTTTGATTGCGCGATGCAGGATTAGTTCTTATGTGACGTCATAGATGTCGCTACATCACTCCCCTCCGGAGATCGGAGATCGATGGTTCTTGATGTTTCTTGATGCGTGCCAGGCCAGTGGTAGGTTGGTTCCAGTGGGTCGGAATCGAATGCCGCATAGTTCTCGGTGAGTCGGAACTGTCTGCGGTGATGCCCCAGTGAGTCGGGGTGTTGCTGTCCCAGTGAGTCGGGATGATGCCCCAGTGAGTCGGGGTGTTGCTGTCCCAGTGAGTCGGGATGATGCTGCAGGCTCCAGTGAGTCGGAGTAGTGCTGCTGGCTCCAGTGAGTCGGAGCGGTGCTGTGCGATGTAGTGGCTTGATTGCTTGCGTCGACCAGGAGAGGTTCTTCATAGCTCTTCATGTGACTGGCCGAAGGTGCGGTGTGATTAGCCAAGGTCGCTGATGAGGCTGAGGGTGATGACCAGGTATGACCAGGTAGGCATGCTGGTGGTCAGGATACCCTTTAAAGCCGTGGGTGCTGGCTGTATGGCTCGCTGCTCGAAAGCTTGAGGAAGTGATGATGACGTCACGAAGTAGTTGCTGCACGAAGGCTGCGCTGACGTTCTTTGTCGAGGGTCACCAGTTTGGAGGTAGACGGAACAGAGAGTAAAGTCCCGTAAACCTCCGTTGAAAAGGGAGGATCCTCCGACCAGACGGATGTTATGTCTGGTGGGCTACTACTGCCCGATAGATGATTTCGGGCTGTTCTATAATTTATGTTCTAAACGCGCGGAGAACTTTGATTGCGCGATGCAGGATTAGTTCTTATGTGACGTCATAGATGTCGCTACAAGTTAAAATAAAACGCGCAATTTTTTTTATTTATTACATTTTATATAATCACCACAGACCTGCTAACCCTTTAAAATAAGGTTTACAGTGTGTGTGTGCTTATATTTCTCCACTCAACTTAAAAAAAAACGGGTAGCTGTATTTAATACTCAAAAAAAAAAAAACATTATGCTCTTTCAGCTTATTTAACAGATTGCTGTTATTTTTTTTTTTTAATTATTTTAAGCTTATGCCCCATAAATTTACATCGTAGTTAATGGTTTGAACTACCACTATGTATTGGGTATATGGCAAAATTTCTTGCTCCTTGATATTTCGAAACGAAAACAACTTATTAAAGATCTAATTTGCTTCCACCACAGTCAGATGAAAACTAAAAAAAAACAAAATCCCAACAAGCGCAAGTCTTGTTATTTTTTATACGCAGTGTGTTCTATCTATGAAACATGACTGACCAAGGCAGCTCTTTCAGTTTTGTGATATGATACTTCCGTTCTAACGGTATCAGATTCTCTATGGCCGCTTGATCGGGCACAATCTCTGGTTTGATCGACATGACCTTCCCCAACAACGACCATGAGAACAGTCCCTTAGCCGGGTGGATGCCGGGCCCTTGCTTTATAATCTTGTTGTATATGTAGTCTATAGGTATTCCGGTAACTAAGTAAGAATATACTTTCCCATTTTCTTCTTTAAGAGCTTCCATTTTCTCAAAAACTTCTACGCAGGATAAGTCTACATCCTGTATTTGAACGTTTACAAGTACCTGTAAATTATTACTTCGAATTATATTTCTTAATAGGAGTAGCTAATTTTACACTTTCAGGTTGCGCACAATAGTTTTCGGTGGAAGATCTAAAACTATTGTGCAGGAGTAGACTAAGTATATAAATGAAATACTCATAAAGATATATGTTTATTTTAACTATCGTAGTCATGTTTTCCTTAATACCTACGTAATACTTTCTTTTTTATGCATTTGCCACGTCATCTCTCCACCACCCTTGGTTGACTGGCAGGGAATGCCTTAGGCATTAAGTTTGCTTAAGTCTGTATAAATAAATACTCTGCCAGATTCGCAAGACACGGCAGTTAATGAGAGGCACAGCTAAGTCCAGCGATATGAAACTAGGTAGGTAGTTTCCCGCACTCGTTAATTTTTACTTACAGAGACAGATAATGCTATACATTACTCAACTATGAACAGTTTTCAAATAACAAATTCATCGTCAAACCATAACATTAGTTTTTCTCACTAAACGTTGCTCCTTGTGTGATGAACTCTTTTATAGAATTGGAGACTACTGGTGTTATGTTACCTCATTATCATCATTTCAGCCGAGAAACGTTTACCTTTCCCAATTTAAGTGTCAAGACAACGACCGGTCTGTGCGTCTCGCATCCATCAGATTCCTGCGTCCACCACCTCATACCAAAAAAACAGCCAGCAAGTTACTTACGTCCGTGGTATCATTGACGGTGAAAACAGTGAAGTATTTCGAGAACATGTGGTGAATGTCCACCTCATCTTTCAGATGTACCACAACGGTGTAGCCTTTATCACTGTAGCGATTGACCAGATTGTCCACGTCATCAACGTCGAAAATAATACCATCTACTATGATGGCAAGGCGGTTCGTTACTGGCATGTGACTTTCTATGCTGTGAGATAAATGAGGAATGTTGCATTATTGTTCCATGAAGCATCTCAGGTTTTCATTCTATTAATAATTACTATGGAGCCTAATTTTGTTGGAGTTGAAGTTGGAGTTCGTGAGAATATCACCAGAATTCGCGGAAAGTACACTATAAAGGAAAGATCGTCGAGGTACCCAATCATATTATAGGGCTACCTGTGATCAAATACTAAAGAACGTTATTATAAACCTTTGGAGTCCTTAAAGGAATTAACTTTTAATTAACTCGATTTCAGTTTTAAATCATTTAAGGAAAAAGGAAAGCTAGTTTCAATAACAGAACAAAGACGAATCTAACCTGCCGGAACACATGCAGATCGCGTGTCCCCTTTTCCTGAGTATATTCAATATATAATACATGGCTCGTCTCACAGAGAACCTCTGGAAGGCGGTGCAGTCGTCGAGTATAATGATAGGAGGTGCCCCAATCACTGCTACTGCGAAGTGCAGCCGAGTGAGATCCTTCCGCGGGAGGTCACGGATGAATCGATCAGCTTCCGATATCAGTTCTGTATTCAGAATGGGTTCTTTGATAAAAAGTAAATTTCTAAAGATATTGAAGTATTAAATTTCTAAAGATGAGAATGTTGAGATGGATGTGTGGTGTGACGGGAATAGATCACGTGAGAAATGAGTATATTAGAGGAAGTTTGGAAATGGAGCCAGTGACTGAAAAGTTGAATTGGAATCGTTTGTCTTGGTATCGTCATGTTAAAAGGAGGGATGCATGTTACTAAAAGAGTTATGACTATACATGTGGATGGGTGGAGAGGGAAAGGGTGGCTAAAAAAAAGATGGATGGATTGTGTGAAGAGTGATATGAAAGGAACTAACTTCCTAGGGATAGGACAGAATGGAAGAAAAAAACATGTGGTGCCGACCCCAAATAACACGGGACAAGGGCAGGAAAATGAAGATGATTTAAGTATGTTTATCTAAGTCATAGATAGATATTTCTAAGTTAAAGAAATCTAATTTACTCTTGAAGGTAGGTAAAGTTTCTTACGACTTACCAAGGGCCTCAATGTGTTTGGTGACCTCTTTATCAATGTAGCTCTTCGGCACCCCGCGTAACGCCGCGATCAGTGATAGTGCCTCCCGCACCCTCATCCATGATGGCAGCAGGTTTTTATCACAGCTGATTGAAACTTGTTGAGAGTACTGCAATGAAACTTGGATTTACATACTAAAATATTGTAATATCAATCTTTTTTCAAAAGAGGAACTATGGAGTTTCTCCCCGGTTCTTCTCCATAGAAAACGACCAATAAGAATCGTGCACTAGCTTCTGACTTATTATAAGTGCTCAGTTAGGCCGGGTTCCCACTATGCCGGACCGGCAAATCTACCGGATCTCGGACAGTCAAATACTCACCTCAGTTGAATTTGGACCTGTGCGCACAATGGACGGCGAAATTGTTGTGTTGTGGTGGTATCCTAATAGAAAGCTAAACAAAAGAAAACATTGGATACATCCTACTTTACGAGAAAGTTTTTGTCTTTATAGACTTCTTCGTCTTATCTCACAGAACAGGTATCTCTTGGACAAGCGTAATTAAAGTTTCTACTTAAATATCTATGTGGTCCATGACACGTCTACTTACATCGAAAATGCGAGCCAAATGACGTGAGGGGAGCACGGGCGGGGCGAGCGATCCGGCACAAACTCGTTCACTTTACTCCGGTCCGGTATTTCTACCGGCACTTCGCAGTGACAAAACGCTCGGTAAAGATCCGGGAAAATGTGAATAGCTTCATATAAATTGTACAGCCACTAGCCCTTCCGGCAATTTTACCGGTCCGGCAGATTTGCCGGTCCGGCATAGTGGGAACCCGGCCTTAGGGTTATGTTAATAAAATATTTTGAATGACTTATTAATTTTATTTATTGTCCTTCGCAAGTGTATTGAAAAATTCGTTTGATCGTCGTCATTAGTCACTGCAATCAACTTTGCCTTTGGTTCTGGCATTAATCCCACCTCGCTGCAATGACAAACTTTGCATAAATGCATAAAGGTATTCAAATAATTGAGTTATCATCTCACCTTATGCGGTTGCGATTTGAGTTTG
This sequence comes from Mythimna pallens, assembly GCA_961205895.1. Taxonomy (NCBI): domain Eukaryota; kingdom Metazoa; phylum Arthropoda; class Insecta; order Lepidoptera; family Noctuidae; genus Mythimna; species Mythimna pallens. Next base: position 4,149,764 of record OY540825.1, read on the forward strand.
TACTTGGACATGGACCACACATTGCCGGAGCAGGGTGCCTCATACCCCGCTAGGGTCTCGCACAGAATACTTCGGCCATGTCGCTTTAGACCCGACACCGCCACCACTTCTCCCTTTCCGATACCCAGGTACACATTGTGAAGCATGTACATACCATCGTGCCTCTTCGTCAAACCTGTAACTAGGAGGTACTCGCCAAAAGTGTCAACTTTGCCCCCTAAAAGTTAAAATGTCATATTATTTTTTATTGCGAGAGTGTTGGAGCCGTGTGGTGTGATATCACTCTGATATATTTTTTTTTTAATGGTATAAACTAAAGCTTGACTGCGATCACACCTGATGGTGAGCAGTGATGCAATTGTTGATGGCGAAACGCACTAGTTTATTAATAGCCTATTCATTCTAGCCTTGAAGACACTTAAATTATAATCGGACGGGAAGACCGCAGCAAGTCAATTGTTCCAGTCCTCCGTTGTACACAGTATAAACGACGAGGCAAAAATGCTTACTCCGGACCGTAGAGGTACAAACATAATTTAAGGGTGATTTTTATTTTTATTTTTAAGGGTGAATTGAAGGGTGTACAATTTAAACGTAGAGGAACAATTTAAGGGTGGACACTCGACGTGCGTCGGTTTGTCCGATGATAGAAAGGCGATGGGGGAATCAAGTCATATAATTCCCGCGCACACTCTGCAAAATGCGAGGAACTAAGAGCAAAAGGCTAATATAGCTATGTGTATTTTTAATTTAAATTTGTCTTAAAAAAATCTTTTCAACTTACTAAACCGAGTTTCACTCCGGTAAAGCTCCGTTCTTTTATCAAGAACATCTTTCTTTTCCCTTAAATATCCGAGTGTTACTCCAGTCATCACTGGTTTGTCTCTATTAGCCACTTTGGAAGTGGATATATTCCACAGTCGCTTGAATAGCCTGTACTCTATACAGAGAAGTAGCACCATGAAGAAGGTGGCAGTCGAGAACATTGCTAACATTTCCATGATAACGCCCGGGTCGCGGTTGAAGTAATGTTTTCTCGTGAAACATTCTTGTAAAACACCGCATTTTTCTGAAAGGTTCAAACATAAAGTTGGTACCTTTTTAAAAACCACTGACCAACAATTTTTCTGGCGGACATAATAATATAATATTCCACAACTATCACACAACGCCGTCTAGTCCCAAGCTAAGCAGAGCTTGTGTTATGAGTACTTACTAGACAACTGATAAACATACTTGTGAGTATATAAATTTCTAAATTCATACATATTATACATAAACTAGCTTCTGCCCGCGGCTTCGCTCACGTGAATGTAGGTTTCTCTATACAAACTTTGGACCCCCACTTCATCCCCTTAGGGAGAGAATTTTGGAAAATCCTTTCTTAGTGCTCGCCTACGTCATAAAAGGAAACCTTGTGCAAAATTTCACGGTCCTAATCCCAGTAGTTTCGGCTGTGCGTTGATATGTCAGTCAGTCAGTTTCTCCTTTTATATATATAGATTACACTCAGACACTGAATAAATGATCATGCTAATCACACAAACATTTGTCCTGGGTGGGAATCGAACCTGGCTACCTCCGGCATAGCAGTCAGGGCCACTAACAACTAGACCAGGCCAGTGAAAATAAATAATGAAAATCATTTAAAATTTATTCAAATAATATCACATAGCAGAGGTACAACTTACTTGCGTCCTCACGCGCATTGCACATTTTGTTTTAATTACAAGTAAGTTGAATCAGAGTGAGTGCGGTGCTCCTGTTCAAAACATGAGGCCACACATTAGAGTGCCCCAAGTGCCCATACACCTGCACTTTGGAGGATTTGATTCAATTCAATTCAATTCATTTATTAATTTTGTGAACAAAGGGTACAATGATCTTATAATATATGTTTGGTCCATCCAATGTTCCGCCGAAAGGCATACAAAATAGCGATGGTAACGTCAATATTTGTATACCTACTATCAAAATTAAATTAATTGTAAATACAAGGTCCACAAATGATAATTCACAAAAAAATATAACAGTATAAAAATCATGCAAAAAATTAAAAAAACAATAAACGTAAAAGCAATGTCAGCAATACTAGAGTTGTCAAAATTAAATCAAAAATATTACAAAATGTCAAAATATACTTTAAATAAAAAAATAACACGTCAGCAAAAAAATTAAATTATCACAAGAACATTAAAAACAAATGTCAGCTATACTACAGCTGTCAAAATAATTACAAAATGTCAAAATATATAAAAAAATTAATACAATGTCAGGAAAAAAATAAATTATGATTATCGAAATTTACTCAATTATACAAAATTGTCAAAACTAAATCAACTTGTATGAAATTGCTATGTCAAAATTTGTCATTAAGGTATTCATCGACAGAGTAATATACCTTGTCATTCAATAATTTAAAAAGCTGACGTTTAAAATCATTTATATTGTTAGCTGATACAATATGACTTGGTAGCTTGTTGTATAGCTTGGGAGCCATTGCATATATGCTTTTATGGAGAAATTTGGTCTTTGTGAAAACCAAGTGCAGTTTATTTGAGCGTCGTTGACTTTCGACAGGTCTGAAAAGATGCATATTGTTTTTAACAAAGATACACACTTCGTAAATATATAGTGATGGTACAGTCAAAATATTCAATTTTTGGAAATGTGGCTTGCATGAATCCGTCCGCTTTATTTTGCATATAGCACGAATGCATTTTTTCTGGGATAAAAGTACTTGCTCGACTTTAGCACCATTGCCCCAAAAAATCAGGCCATATCGCAAATTGGAGGCAACGTAGCCATGATAGGCTGCTAAGAGTGCGGTCATGTTTGCAATTTTACCTAATTTATAAAGAGCATAAGAAAACTTACTAAGTTTCCCACACACATTCTCAATATGCGTCCTCCAAGACATATCGTTATCAATATGTAAACCAAGAAATTTCGTTACATTACATTGTAGTATTGGATTTCCATTATAATTTATTTGAAATTTAGATTGCATTTTCTGTCTAATTTTGAAGTTCATGATTTTAGTTTTGGTAAGATTAATTTTAAGATTGTTAGCTTTTAACCAGTCAATAATTGTAACCAAACTGGCACCAATATCATCTTCTATTTGTTTTTGATTACCACTACTATATATAACAGTGCTGTCGTCTGCAAATAAAGACATCTGGTGTGTAATAGCTTGGGGAAAGTCATTTATGTAACAAATGAATAGCAAAGGTCCTAATATAGAACCTTGCGGAACCCCGTAATGAAGTACTCTAGTGTTAGAAGAATACACAACTTCACTTTTTGTGTTAATATCCACTTGGCTAATTTGGGTAATTTGTTTTCTATTTTCTAAATAGGTTTGCATGAGGTTGAGTGCATTACCTCTAATGCCAAATTTAGAGAGCTTAGCCAATAGTACTTTATGGTTAACATAATCAAATGCCCTGGTCATGTCCATATACATTGCCATGACTGGTTTTCTATTATCCATGTTGTAATGAATTTTTTCAAGGAAATTATAAATAGCCATGTTAATGGTCTTATTTTTTCTATATCCCATCTGTTCCTTACAAAATATGTTATTTTTTTCAAGGTAATTATAAACACTGTTATAAATGACTTTTTCAACTACTTTAGAGAAAATAGGTATTAACGCTACCGGCCTGTAGTTACTGACTTTTGTTTTGTCATCTTTTTTATGTAAGGGTTTAATAATGGAAACCTTTAACTTTTCTGGAAATACCCCATTTTGGATAATTTTATTTATAATATCACTAAGTATGGGCGCTATTACAGGTGCTATAGATTTAATTACTCTTGTGTTAATATCGTCATAACCTGTACTGTTGGTGTTTTTAAGATTATTTATTATAGTAATTACATCTTTTGGTATGGTTGGTTGCATAAATATAGATTTACATGATTCTAATGATATGTCCGTTTTAATATTGTTAGTTATTGGCGAATTATCGGCATTCAATTGAACTGAGTCTATAAAATAATCATTAAAATGTCTTGCTATCATTTTTGGATTGGTTATACACTTGTCATTTACCTTAATTACATTTATAGCCGTTTTAGGAATATTCGATTTGATAGAATTAATTACCTTCCACGTTGCTTTAGACTTGTTAGTGCTAGTTCCGATAAAATAGCTGTTTTGAGCTTTTTGTGTTAATTTGATCACTTTTTGATATCTCTTTGAGAAAGATTTGAAAGCCGCTTTTGTATCACTATTTCGTTTTATTCTGTACTGCCACAATAAAGCTCGTCTCTTTTTACTACAGCACTTTATTCCCCGAGTTATCCATTTTGGTTTTATAACTGTAGAGATTTTACGTTTGATAATAGGAAAACATAAATCGTAAAATAATTTAAATAGTTCAAAAAATTTATCGTAACTTTCATTTGCGTCATCCGTTTCGTAAACTTCAGAGAAACTAAGACTAGCAATACATCTCCTAAATAGACTTATGTTTTCTTTGCTGTAGTCGCGTTTATTCACGTAATAGTATTTTAAGACACATGTCCGTTGTACAGGAAAATTCATTATTTGAGCTGTGTGGTCAGAGACACCTAACTCTAATAATTCACTCTTACAGCCACGTATATTGTGAAAAAAATTGTCCAAACACGTACCACTACTAGGGCGCGTAGGTTGTTTTATTTCTATATTAAGATTAAACTCTTTTAAAATACGTTTGAATAAAGTAGCACTTTTATTTTTCTGAATAGTGTCAATATTAAAATCACCGCATATTATTATTTTTTGATTATTTTTATAGCAAAATTTTTGTAACAGGTATGTCAAATTATCAAAGAAAATATTAATTTTAGTATTATTTGGAACGCGATATATACATAGTATTATAATTTTATGGTCAGCTATCTCAATTGCGCAGCATTCGAACACGTTTGGGATGTTAACACTTTTTACGGATTCAATTTCTGTGAAACGAATGGAGTTATTCACTAGTATACAAGAACCACCATTTCGTTTTGTTCTTGTGAAGCTAGCAGCCACAGTATAGTTAGGTATATTTAAGAAATCAATATCACTCTGCTTCATGTTGTGCTCTGTAAAGCAAAGAATATGGACACACTTACCACTTGTTGCAAGTGTGTCTAAATGAACTGTTATTATATCACTTTTGGTCAAAAGTCCATTTATATTTTGATGCAATATGCATAAGCTGTCATATACGAAAAAACTGTTGATCAGGGATATCTGCATTATTACATGAGCAATACGAATTAGGAGTACCACACGGCAAAGGGTCTTTCATTGATAATGTTTCGTTTGTGTTCATATAAACGTAGCTTTTTAAATCATTGAAAATAGTTTTTATGCCGTTATTATTAATTCGTCCACTACGTTTTTCAAACATGGTATAGTCACACGATAAGTTTAAGTTCGAGTCACATAATGTAGCGTAAGTATAGTTTTGTATGTCCTGGTAAAGAAGACCACTAAACATTTCTACTCTAAAATTATATACAGTTGAATAATAGTTATATTTATATGTTGGTAAGCAAATAATTATATTTGTGTGCTGTATAGCCAACAATGTTTCGCGTATAGTCAATATCAAGTCAAAATAGTTACTTGTTTGTCGAAAGTCATTTTCACCTATGAATATTATACAATTATCCTTCATCGTGTAATCAGCTAGTTTTGTGTGAAGGCTATTTAACAATATTTTTATTCCACCATTAGGTAGAAGGTAGTGACAGATTTGGTGAGAGGGAAAAGTGTTTTCAGCTATCGCTAGTATTCTGTTATTTTGGTTACTACTTAAAATACACAATTTGTTGCCTTCTTCCTGCTGGGTTAATTGTGACGTGTTCTTTATTTTTTTCCGATTTTGGATATGGCCCATATTCTTTTGGGGGGTAGCTTGTGCGGGAGAGAATTGCTCCGGAGTCCCGAATTCTGAGTTATCTCTGCGTTGTGTATCTATGTTTCTTCTAATAGGCGTTGACAGCGTGGATTTTTTATTTGGTGTTCTTATCTCGCTAGCCAGTCTTTTTGTTGCTTTTTCTATTATTTTATGTTTTGATTTCATACTTTCTACTGTTTTCTTTAGTTCCGTGTTTTCAATAGACAGGTTATTTATTTCGTCATGCGCCGACTGTAGTTGTGAATTTAAATTTTTAATTTGACGTTTGAGGTCCTCTATTAGTTCATTCTCTTCATCTATTATATTTGATGAGTACTACCGATGCTGCTATTAATGTAGCCATCTATTGGGCCCAAACAGTATGACGAGTTCACCATCGAATCAAAAAGAAGAAGAAGAATAAGAAAGGGAGAAGAAAAAGGTTGGGAGCCGTTTCATTTTACGTTTGTTTTGACTTAGGTACTTACCACAACATCTATGAAATGAGTTCACCTGACAAAGGTTCTTCGATTCGAATATATGGCACTCGTTGTTGTACAGGAATATCCTCTCGATCTTGACGTAGCCATACGCCATGTTGAACTGAGGAGACAGGGTCATAAAGTCCATGACGTAGCTGAGAGTGTCGCCGTAGAATATCTTTGCTAATATCGTGGTTTCACCTGCATGGGAGGAAGCCAACAAACTATTAATATAAATTAAAAGAAAGTCTAGCATACTAATACTTAGGGGAGAGTGGGGTAAATACGGACAGCGTGTAATTACGTACAGTAAAGTTTTAGGGTTTATATAGGAATTTTTTTTTGGTATCTATGTAATGTATTATTTGTATTTGTATCTGTACATTATGTTATTAACATAATTTTCCTACTTTCTAACTCAAAATATGAATGTTGTATCTGAAGCAACAATAAATAATAACAATTTATATCAAAAGTTGAAAAAATAGTTTTATTTAATTTTAGGTACTGCAAAAGCATAATATGTTATTAGAATTCGAATTTTTCTCTTCTTTTTCTGTTTTGACTCTGTGTTTTTTATTTTTCTGTTTGTTTTTCTGTTTCGAAATTTTGTTATGAAATTTTCTTTAAGTGTCCCATAATTACCCCACTCTCCCCTACTACCTTTACCAATTAAGTTTCCTCTAATCAATTAGCCAGACCTTCAACTAAGACCTTCCATGACCTGTGTTGTACTTAGTGTCGGTGGTGTCCACGAATATCTATGGTGGTGTCCAACTGGTTACCTTTTTGAAATAATTTTGGAAAAAAAATCTTACACGGTATAAAAAATATTGGAATCGATTCAGTTACTAATTCTGAACAAACTATATTCAGATTTCGCATATAGGTACTAAAAATGAGTTTTGTATTGTAGTCTTGAAGAATTATTTTACTACAGAATGAGTGAGTTTACTAGAGAATGAGTCTGATTACGATAACGACCTTGCCTGATGGATGAGGTCTACGAAGCAACGACCGTGCTAAGAAGATGAGTTACAATTTTTTCGGTTTCGGAAACCCGACCATCCGAAGGCCCAGATGGTTCAGACAAGAAAATTAGACACTTATTCAAAACTCAATTTCCAAAAAATTATTTATAAGCACTTTTAAATTGTAAAGATAGGTCACTTAAAAAAAATAAAAATCTATGTATTTGCACTATGCACGTTTCGTTTCGTTTCGTTTGCGTTTATGTAGATAGTTTATTAATTTGTATATGTATTGTATAGTTGTATAATATTTATGGTTTATTTGTATATCTTTTCTTGTACCTTTTCGCCTTTTCTCTCTCTTTTATTGCACCTACCACTATTTATCTCTGCATCACCCTAATGTTGACTGGTAGAAAATGCCTAAGGCATTAAGTCCGCCGCTGTACGTTTGTATGCACAAACGTACAGCGGCGGACTTAATGCAATGGAGTATTTAATAAATAAATAAATAAATAAAACATAGATCTAGGGAATAGCACAAGAAAGTGCAAGAAACTCCAATGACACTTAAATCATTAAATTAATTATTACAAAATCACTACCTGTTGATAGCGGCTTCGCCCACGCATAGTAGACTTATAACCTAGCTCTTTATTCTCAGACCTACCAAATATACATGCATGCATGCTAGGTGAGATTAAGCTTTAAATCTCACCCAGCTGGTCCAGGGAGCTACGAGGGCGCTGGATGTTAATTCGCACACGCCCAATTGCTTGGACCTTCTGCTGATAACAGATCCAGACCGCTATTAAGTGTCGATATCATCACCGTTAGATAGTTCCGATCACTGTCTGGTGAAATCTGTATCAGTCTACTATCCGCCCGATTCTCCGAAGTAACAATATCTGGCCAAGCTCGCCCTTGGTTTGGTGCGGAATATGGGCGCTTAATCATCATCATACCAGGCATGGGCCGACGCTCTTATGCACAAGGCGAAAGACGTAAGTCAGAAGAAGAGAGCCTTCAACAGGGCTGCCAAGTCTTGCAACAAGATGATGCGGAGGTCTCGGTACGACCACATTAGCCGCTTCGGGAAAAAACTTGCTTCATACTCTGCTGGTGGTAAAGCGTCCGTCCATAGTCGGTTGTCAAAGTCGGTTGAATTGAACTTCTGCCGTCCCTCACTACCACCACTGCTGAAACCCGACGGGTCGCTGGCCCTTACCGCTGAGGACAAAACAAATTTGTTTGCCTCACTCTTCGCGGAATCTTCGCGCCTAAATCCTGGTGATGCGCGACCCCCTCCGGACCCCAGTTTATCCTGATGGTTCGAGACGAGTATGTTGGATATTCGCATCTATCAGAAGAACGGCCGTATGGTGCTGTATAACCTTGACGTGAACAAGGCTAGCGGTCCAGATAGAAAACCTGCAATTGTTCTAAGAACGTGTGCACCTGAATTGTCTCCGATCCTGACACGCCTATTTAGGGTTTCATTTATAATAATAATAATAATAATAATAATATTTATTCAAAATTCTTTACAGGATAAAGTAATACAGTCTTAAATATAATTCTTAATTCTGAGTCTTACGTGCCTGAACTAGGAAATCCTGTGTTTCAGGCGAAAAGAGCTAAAATAATTTAAAATTAACAAATAATCAAAAGGATTTTATAGTACAATACAAACGTGTAAAAAATCTGTAAAGTAGGCAAGTTATCTTATACTATTAATTTATAATGTTACCAAATCTTAACTTCTAGTTTCTTAACTAACAAGATACTTAAACTAGGCCAAATATTGTATAAAGACAAAAAAATCACTTTAGCACAATCAGTAAATTCTCTGTATCATCGTAGGACATTCTTTGAAGAGCCTCCTTAAGAATTCTCTTACAGTTAATTTGATTTAAGCTATAAATGTTTGCTTTCGCGTTCAACCTATTGTAGAGGAGAGGACCGAGAAACAGGTAAAATTTTGATGTGAAAGCATGTTTGGTATGATTTTGAGGACAGACTAGGTCTTTACGTCTTTTGTTAGTAAACTCCGTGCTATATGTTAGATCTGCGTGCTGTTTTAATACAATACCCATTATAAATAGCTGTCGGACTGTTAGTACTTCACATTCTTTGTATAGGAGGTTAGTGGGAAAAAGGAATGGGCGAAAAGTAGCCACTTTGAGAATTGCCCTCTGAGCTCTCTCGATGGTTAGTAACAACGTTTTACCCGCTCCACCCCATGTGGTAATACAGTATGTTATTATCGATTGACATAAAGCAAAGTAGACTTGTCTAACTATTTTTGGGTCTGCAATGTAGCGTAACTTTTTAAAAACAAATATCAATTTACGAATTCTATTATTTACAGCTTCTATATGATGTTTAAACGAAAGTGTTTCATCGATTATAATTTGAGGCTGGAAAGTGCCGATTGCATGGAAGCAAGCTAACGTACAGCCCTTGTCGAAAAAGGCTAGTCGGGCTGACCCAGCTAACTACAGACGAATCTCAGTAACGACCATTTTCTGTAAGACTACGGAACGTGTACTCAACACTAAGCTCCTGGCATACCTAAGCCGAAGCTAATGACATCCCAACTGACCTTTAATATGGCTTTCGCCGAAATCGGTCAACTGGCGATCTTCTAGCGTATGCCATCTACATCTGGAGTGAGGCCATTGACAAGTACGGGGAAGCGCTTGCGGTCTCCCTCGATATCATCGATATTAGTAAGCTTTCTTCTTTCGGTTACCTGCTGGATTGTGTGCTTGGATCGCAGACTTCCTGATTGACCGGTCCATTCGAGTGGTCATCGATGGCTGCTCGACCGGTCAAATGGCCATTAATGCCGAGGTCCCTCAGGGGTCAGTGCTTTCAGCAACATTGTTCTAGCTACACATAAACGATTTGCCCGGTACCTTTGGGTATGTAGATGACAGCACTGTTGCTGCGAGTTACATATCCAGTGCATGAGCTAGTGGGTCACAGATCCAGTCTCTCCAAGAGGCTATGGTCGAGCGCTTGAACTTGTCCTAGGAGGCATTCTCTGAATAGGGCGATGCCAATTTGGTCGAGTTCAATGCTTCTAAAACCCTAGGGTCCGGATCTATTTTCAGCTAAAAGGAGCCAATTCAGCCCTACTCCAACTTTCCGGGGCGTAATCGTGCCGATAATCGACCATATTGATCTTGGTGTTACGCTGACGTCAACAGTCAACTTTGGACCATTCATCGAAGCAAAGGGTCAACTGGCTGCAAAAAAGGCTGGGAATTCTCGCGAAGGTCAGACAGTTATTCACGCCGGAACAGCTGCTCAAACTTTATCAAGCGCAAGTTCGATCGTGTATGGAGTACTGCTCTCATCTTTGGGACGGATCTGCCCGATAACAGCTTGATGCACTTGAGGCAATTGAGAGGCGAGCTAGGAGGATCATTGGCAATGATGCACGGGTCGAGTCGAGGCTTCAAAGTCTTGAGCATCGACGCCGAGTTGTTAGCCTAGAGTTGTCAGTTTTCAACCGGTTGCAATTCGGGGAGTGTGCGTCGGAATTGCATAACATAATTCCGCCTAGCCAGTTCCATCATTAAACCACCAGGCGTACGGCGATGCGCCTCCGGTACATGGTGGACATCCCACATATACGCACAAAACGTTTTGGGAACACATTCATTGTGCGTACAGCTAAGAGAATTCCTTGCCGGAATCTGTTTCCTGATGACTACAACCCGGGAATCTTTAAGTCAAGAGTGAATAGGTTGCTTCTAGATAAGCGCGCTCCATCGTCGACCGCATCGTCGCTTTCCATCAGGTGAGATAGCGGTCAAGCGCGAACCTACTATCAAGAATAAAAAAAAGTATAAAAAATAAAATTAAAAAAAAATAAAATAAAATTTTATAAATATCGGTCAAGTCGTTTTGTAGGAATTCGATAGTAACACTGTGACACGTTTTTTTTAATAATTATATTAGATGTGGTTACATCGATCTTAAATTTTGTTATGATACCTACATGTATGTGAAATAAGGGCCGACGCTGCATTAAGCGGGCGCCCCATTGACATAATTACATGCACACCGTTAAAGTTGAAATAGCAACACTGCCTAGGTAAAAATCGCACACGAAACACGCGCGACGTCATGCGACGAGTGTCCGCGCAGGTGGCCGCGGGTGCGCTGCTTAACGCTGCGTTGGCCCTTATAAGTACGTTTTATGACTTACCAAACACAAGGTTGACGATGACAAAAGCTATAGCGTTAAGAGCCATCTGTGGTCCCAAACTGAAGATGTACGCCTGCGGTATACAGCCTATCCCGTAGACTGTTAACATAATCGGGACTATCACTGCAACACGAAACGTCATAGCTAAGTTCTTACACACTGCTATCTTTCCTTCTAATAAAAACTCGATGAAAAAATTTAAATAACAACTTCACTAACAAAAGAATTACGTGACCCGACGACCTGGTTTAAGTTAACCAAAAATCTAATTGAAAGTTGAAATCTCATCATCATCATAATTTCAGCCGAAAGACGTCCACTGTTGGACATAAGCCTCCCCCAAGTGTCGCCATAATGACCGATCCGGTGCGTCTCACATTCATCCATTTTGTTTTTCAGATTCCTGCGAACCTCACCAGGTCACGGTTCACTTTGTGGGAGGCCTTTTAACGCTTCGTCTTCCGGTACTCTATTGAAATCATCATCATCTTCCTGCCCTTATCCCGTTCGTTCCCGTTTTATCCATCCCGTCTTTTTCTTCAATTCTGTCCTGTCACCCGTCACGCTATCACTAACTCCTTTTTCTTTTATATCACTTCTCACACAATCCATCCATATTTTCTTTGGTCTGCCTCTCCCTCTCCATTCATCCACATGTATACCCATAACTCTTTTAGTAGCATGCGTTTCATCCCTCCTCTTTACATGGCCTTCAACTTTTCAGTCACTGGCGCCGTTTTTATACTTTTACTTATATTTTCTAACATACTCATTTCTCATTTTACTTATTCTCGTCACACCAACATCCATCTCAACATTTTAATATCCGCTACATGCTTATACAATCTTTTTTCATCCGTCTTTTTCACAGCCCAACATTCTGATCCATACAGTATGACAGGCCTTATCACGGACTTGTAGATTTTACCCTTCAACTTGAGGGGCAGCCGTGGGTCACAAGTTGTACCAGTGACCTGTCCCCATTTCATCCATTCTGAGTTGATCCGATGTGTTACGTCTCGGTCTGTCTCACCATTCCCCTAATATTGAATTAATAACTGTAAAACAGTGAATTATAATCTATCAGAGGAATTAAATGCAGTACTAACAAAGATCAACAGACAGGAACTGATTCAAAGGAACAGCAATGAACATGAAGGTGATCATGGAGGAGCACATGACGCCGACCAGCAGCCAGTACAGCAAGAGGTCGCAGAAGTACAGAGTGAACCAGTATCGAGCCGGAGAGAAGTTTATTGCATGTTTCTGAAAAATTTTAAAAGGTTTTCTCAGCTTCCATGTCCATTATTTTATATAAGGCACACCAAAATTATGGCGGTAATTCCCCTCTTTGAGATGTGACTGGAAAGACAACACGGCGCCCTCACCTTCCACATAACGCAGGTTGTCACCGAACATTGTAAGTTTGGGAAGTTCTCGCACGAAATTCCTTCGGGAGAAACGCCTGGGTGTCACCATTGTGTGGACCGCCCGGAGGACACGGTGGAGCATACGGTAGAGGTGTGCCCCGCTTGGGCAGGACACCGCCGTGTCCTTGTTTATGCGATCGGTTGCAACGATCTCTCGCACCGGGTCTTGGTACAGGCCATGGTCTGGAGCGAGGAAAAATGGCAGGTGGTCGCCTCCTTTTGCAAAGCAATAATACTAGCAAAGGAGGCGGCCGCACGCGCGAGGGAACGGCCCTCACGCCCCAGCTGCTAGGATCCTGATCCCGATGCCGATTTCCAGAAACTGTAGGCGCGGGCTTGCAGATGGCAAGCAATGGGTAGCTCGCCATCCGACTGTCCGGGGACCGTCCGGACCAAACCCAAGTTGTTGATGGAGCATTTTGTTCCACGCGCGCCTCAAGGAGATTTCAGCAAAACCGTAGAGGGCCCAGCAGGGTCGCAGCCTACTGGGGCCATGGGTTCGTTTCTGAAAGGAAAACCCGGGGCCCTGGAATGCAAGCAAGGAACAACATACTACTGGCACGGTGGCACCCTGGAACCTAATATTGAAATGACACGTATGTTGTGTGTATAACCCGCAGGTGGCTGAAACAACGGCCACGGTTTTTTTTTTTTTAGAAAGTGTATTCAGTTGCTCTTATACAGTTCATTTAGTTTGTATTTATTAAATAAATATTTATAGGAAATATATGTAGTAAGGGATAATGAACATCTCTCTATGAGCTCTGTCTACTTACTAAGTATATCAATACATAAGTAGATAACTAATAATAACACATAACAGGTAGGTGCTGTTTTGTGTAACCCAGGCACTTGTATTAAAACACCATAGCGATGAATCCTTATTCATCGCAAGATGTCAAATAACCCATTATGTCTCCCTGATGAGTTATTTAGGTTGTTCCGTTAACAATGTCGAGTAAAAGGCGACCAAAAGTTCTGCTTACCTGAACGTGTCTAATAAGTCCATACTCCGATGAGGGTACATGCGTGAAGTGCGAATTGGTCATTATCAATAGAAACTGAATCATCAAAGGAGGATCGGCCACTTCTTTGCTCCACTAAAATCATAAAAGCATTCGTTTTTTAAGGCACCTATTGAAATTGAATGAAAAACCAATTTCTATCAAAGCATGGCTCGGTTTGCTAGAAGTTTATAGATTGAAGCATCAAGCCCGTTTTGGGAAGCAAACACTCCTTTATCAAGTACACCACGTTTCAGCAACTGTCTAGGCTAGTCTGGCTCGAGTAATTAAGCTAACATGACATGTCTAGAATATTGGAAACAGGTAAAACCTTAATTCGCTCTTCCTTAGTAATTGCACATCAAGGTTTACTATATTATTACTAGGTATTTACTATGAGCCTGTAGTGTTCTACTACAGGGCACAGGCTTAAGGCTTTAAATTTCTCCATCCTTAGCTATTAAAACACAATCCTATAAATAGGAGTCTGATTCGTTTCCCAATCTTCTTTTGGGTTGACCGCATTGCAGGTTCCTGATGCTTGGGTCCTAAACTGTGGCTACTTTCGCCCAATTTTGCCAAGTGGCAGATTCGAATACTCTACCGACTTCCATTTTGGCAGACGTGTAGTTCATATTGAGATTTCCGTTTTGTAACGAAAAATACTAATCCATAAATGTCCTGTAATCCTGAATATAAAGATGCTCCGTTGCATCATTGGTCGTTGGCATTCCGTTGGATCATTGTCCGTTGGCATTTCCCAAGGGTAGACTTTTGACATTTCATTGATGACATGTCCGTACCTACGTGGAGGTGTATGTGCATCTTTTTGTGATATTGAAATGAGGCACGAAGCGACTATAATGTGCAATTGTGCTGTGATGCGATTTGGGATTTTGTGTGATAACTTTATCCCAACATACTTCATTATAAATTGTAAAAAGTTGCCTTCTGGAAGCAATTATGTCAAATACCTACTGGGGAAAGATCCAAAACTAGGGGGTCGTCATTGATCTTGATGGTAGCATCTAATTGGCCGCTATAATGACGAATCAGAGCCATGTAGACGCGTGCTAGTGACCGCGCTGCCGCACTCTCGTCGTGGTGGATCGGACTGTATAGAGCTTGCACCTGCAACAGAAAGTCAAGGGGTTGCTTTCGCTATCTTATTCAACACGGTGAAACTGAGCTCGGGAACCTTCTACAGTACCTGCGTCATCGCCTCTTTTTGCTGTCATATGTGATGTTTGCAAATGAGGCGATGGAAAGAAAGTGCGCGGACTTAAAGTCACTCCCTATCTGCAGCCGATACGCCAAGCGTAGTAAAATGCATAATGTTCTCCGGCTGCCCGTTCTCCAGCGGGATGAGTTTCGCGAGCTCATCCTCTGTGGCTGTTGTGTTGGGGTCCGTATGAAGGCATGGAGCAATACCTTGCCGTGATTAACTACGCAAATCCTCCACGACTGGTTAAATGATCTTCAAAAAACTGCAGTATGTAATATATAGATACATCATATTCACCGTAACTTTGTTTCCTTCAGTAGATACGTCCATGCCGTATGCATACATGTACACGTATACTTGGGGTGAATCTATTGCGCGAGTGGCTAGATATTCCGTCAGACTCTGCAACAGGCGAAGGGAGGCTGTCATACATTCATAGTAGGGTCAACATTGTAACATAGTTAGTTGGCAGTATATATTTGATGTTTTTGTACTATGGTACTTAAGGGTAGTCCAACTTTTAGCTGCTATCCCTCACTTGCTTTGCAACTTGAAGTCCAGTAGATACGTATCATGGTAGAAAAGGGAGTGCCCTATGTATGATACCTGCTTACCTATGATTTCCTCTTTCTTCATCTTTCAAAACAATTTGAAATTATCTAATAACCCGTCCCGCTCTGGGTGAACCGAGAGGGAATATAAAACTTTTATTGACTAAAACACACCTATTTTATTTGCGTTCTGGGGCCACGGTAACTGTGTTGAACTATTCCGCAGATTTTGCAAATAAGCAAACCACACACGGCAATTAAGACGAAGTCCTCTTTTGCTAGTAGGATACCTGGCTGATGGTTATTGGTTATAATTAAATTATCTGCGTGTACAGTGAAAAATTGTGTCGTAATATTCATTGCGAGGGTTTATTTATTTTTTTTAGGTGGGAACATCTTCTAATGACAAATCACGCCCTTGGGCGAAGCAAGAGATAGTGTCAGACTTTTACTGAATAAAAACCAACTCCTGGTCCTTCGTTGCCTTCGTCCTAGAGTCCCAGGTTTCGCTTTCACACTACCCGTGGCCCCAGTAGGCAGTGACAACTCCCTGAGATGCGTGTGGAACAGTACGCGTCTTCGACGACTTGGGCGCGGTCCGGACGGTTACCGGACGGTTGGACGGCGGGCTATCCATTGCTCGCCGTCCACAAGCCCGCGCCTGCGGTGGCCGGAAATCGGGACCAGAATCCCGGCGGCGGTTGCGTGAGGACCGTTGCCTCACAAGATCGACCGCCTACTTTGCTAGCATTACTGCTTCGTAGAAAGAGGCGACCGCCTGCCACTCCTAGCTCCGGACCATGGCCTGTACCAAGGCCCGGCGGGAGAGATCGCCGCCACCGATCGCCCCCACGAGGATACGGCGGTGCTCTGGCCAAGCGGGGCACACCTCCACCGTGTGCTCCATCGTGTCCTCCGGGCGGTCCACACAGTGACGACACCCGGGCGTGTCTTCCGCACGAATCCGGTGCAGAAACTTCTCGAACTTACCGTGTTCGGTGAGAACCTGCGTCATGCGGAAAGTGAGGACGCCGTGAGGTCTTTCCAACCACGCCTCAAAGAGGGGACTTACCGCCATAATTTAGCGTTAGACAAACTAAACAGAAATGTATATGTTCTTTTCTTCTTCTTTATGATTGTGGGTAAGTTCGGAACATGAAAAGCGCGCGTAGAACACAACGCGCCGTGACCCGGGCTTGGTTTGGTTGACTCATTCTTCGCCGCCCGCAAGCCCGTGCAGTATCTGGCTAGCGACGTATTTTTAGACAATAAGCTTCAAATGTTTAGTAAGTATATTTGTAATGTTTACTTACCTCGGTGTGTGGTAAGGCTGTATAATCCATGTTTTCTATATCTTTCTCCACTGCCTTCGTGTCCGACATTACATATCTGGAAATAAAAGAGTATTTTATTTTAGACTAGGTAGCTTCAGCAAAATGGCTTCACCCGCGTGATAGTGGTGTAGTTTCTCCTTAGATTTTTTTCCTCAACTATCACAACGCCGTCTAGCCCCAAGCTAAGCAAAGCTTGTGTTGTGAGTACTAAACAACTGATAAACATACTTATATATTTATAAATGCATACATATCCTTAAAAATAAAAGAAAGTCGTGTTAAAATAAAAAAAAATAATACAACAATGTGAAAGGCTTAGTCCCACTTATGAAGCTACGAATGGCGGGATGGGAATTTTTCGTGGGCACGTAAATTCATAAGTGCTGAGATGGGAAGGTGCCGAGACGGGATTAAACCATGTGATCATCTAGATAGGTATTTAATATAAACAAACCCGTTGGCTATGGAAATACTGGTCGCGGAACTGTCAGCGCGCAAAACTAAAGTAGTTGTTATCCGCAAATTCTCCACATTCAACGTCTGGGCCTAGAAAATAAGCCGTAGTAATAAGTAATAAGTAAATCACTGATGCTTCTCATGAAATGGTTCTACACCACAAATTTTTAATTAGCACAAATACTTAAAGGGCTTATTAGGAAAGGTCTTGTTATTATTTAAGTAAAGTCTCAATAGATAATATTCATAAACAGCAAAGTTATTATCGTTTGTTTGTATCCCAAAATGTCACTCCATTTATGAAAATATTGTACAGGCTATTGATTATGAATGAATAAATGACGATCAAAATGAAAAAAAACACTGCGCGTAGTATTTTCTAGTAGCAATTGTTATGAATGATTGATTCTATTATGAATTTACCGATTATGACAAATTTTCGTGGACAATTAATTTTTTACTTTTGACTACAAAAATATGATCAGTAACGGGTACAGTACGTGTCAAACTTTAAGATCATTAGACGTAAAATATTTATAAAGATTAATATAATAGCGTCATCTTTATTGCCACATAGAAAGAAAAACATTTTATTTGCAGGAAATGGCGCAATCTAGGGAAAATAACCACGTCTGCGCCAAACGGCCGCACACTCAGCATAGTGCCGTAGCCACACACTTAGTGCGACGACGAGTCCACAGCGCTGGTTTTCAGCGTGGGCCGGTGGCGGCGTCGGCACTAAGATGTCGGAGAGATATTGTGTTAATAGATTTGAGATAAAATAATGAAAAATAAATTCTCAAGTAGTTATCCTGCATCGCGGGATCACAGTTCTCCGTGCGATTAGAACATTTATATACAACAGAACGAAATCAAGTATCACCCGGACCAGACAACCCTCGTCAAGTCTGAAAATCGTCATTTTTCGTTGACTCTAGAGGAGCCGAGCACGAGCGGAGCACGAGCCGAGCTCAAATTCATGTAGTGTGGACCGACTCTAAAAGTGCCGAGCACGAGCCGAGAACGAGCGACACTATATGAATTTGTTACCTCAGTGTCGGGCTTAATTTACCTGTACACTTTTGACTTTTGCAGGGTCCATTTTTTGCAGTACTCTTGACAGTGAATATCCTAGAAACAGGCCTGAACACACCGCCGCTATAAACTGGAAATATCAATAGCGTGAGACCGGGATATATATTTATTTATGTATATACTCTTTATTGTATACGAAGATATTAAATTATACAATTTGAGCCTGAAATTAAAAAAAAAACGTACAATTGGCGGCCTTATCGCATTCTACGATATACTGTAGTTTTTGGAACTACTTTAGATCTCTCATTACCAACAAGCCAATTATTCTATTTGTAAAAAATAAAGTAAGAAAACTAAAACCCGACTACGACAAAAAAAAACGATGCTGAAAAACAGTTCAGCGTCGTTTTTTTTTTGTCGTAGTCGGGTTTTAGTTTTCTTACTTTATTTTTATTTAAACAAATTTGGTGTTAAATTTTTGTCTATACACATGACTTTTTGTCCTCTAGAGGGCGTCATTTTAAATTTTAGCAATATTTTGGAAATGTAAAAGTGAAGCCCTTTCAAATAATACCAAACACGGCGTATTTATCTCCATTTTCATTTTTTAATACATTACTTATTGTCCGCTAGAGGGTGCCGTATCGAGTTTTGTGACACGTCACGTAGCCTATGTTCAGCGGACAATTAAGACGGTTCTAACGATACCTCGTACGTCGAGTTCCGATAAGTAGATTAGGAGCTATGAGGGAACAGATGAACATACTCACATACATACCAACATACATACTTACATACATAGCCTGTCAAAATCATAACCCTCCTTTGACTTTGCCGTAGTCGGGTAAAAACTGGCCGGTTTTTTTATTTATTTTAAGAAAAGTAAAAAAAAAATATCGCTTTTATTTCCAGAGTATTAATGATTTTTGCGGACATTTACATTTTGGGAAATCTATCATCTATTTGCCTAATCCATATAAATTGCTTTCGGATTAGCTGACCCGCCGAGAAAAAAGACATTGAATGCATAAACAATTTGATTGGACCGTGCCTTCTTATGCAGTGGTAATATGCAGCACTGGCCACTTATTGGTAGTTGCAGCATTTCTCAATAGATAAATATAATATATGTATACGTATGCGATTCATTACAACCGAGGCACCTAAACCCCGCCCCTGGTTGAGTTTACTCTCAATAAATATAACTGAACCAAATTATTAACCTTTGTTTTACACGACTTTGAACTTAATCCAACAAAGTTGATTAACAATTAGAAAGTAGATGTTAGAAGAATTTAAAGTAAGCCATTGATAATTTCAAATGTAATAAAAACTTACCGTGATAGCAAACATTTTTTTATTTTGCATGTGGAAACTAGAGAACTTCGATAAGATGTAGCTGAGATGGGTATTGATACAACTGGTCTGTCGTTTCCAGGGTACTGATTCTAAAGTTATTAGTTTTATAAAAGAAAGAAAACAATTAGAACAGATATATTAAGATCAATAAAATGTGAAATGACTCTTTTTCACGGAAGTCAGATTGCAGGTACCTACCGGTAAATTGACTTAAACCTTCTTTCGAGATCATGTCAACAGTTGGCTCGGAGATATACTTGTTAGTTCTGGAATCCGCTATTGCTCTGCAAAAAAATTAAAATGTTTTAATACTCGTAAAAAAATCTAGTGTGTTTGGTATCGAACTCCTCCAAAACGGCTTAACCGATTTTTATGTTTATTTTTGTGTATATTTGGTAGGCTTGAGAATAGATCGTGAACTATTTTTTACCCACCTACCTCCAACCCCACGATTTTTTTTTCATTTTCATTTTCACACAAAATGTCAATTTATGGAAATATTGTACAAGATCTTGCTTTATGCCAAATTTCAGGATTCTAGGTCAACGGGAAGTACCCTATGAATTTTGATTAACTTTTTACGACATAAACGGCCGTATCTTATTGTTTCGTTGACTCAGAAGTTTGATTTTCACAGCTTCAAGGGTCTATAGACCTGATTATATAGTTTTAATTTCAACTCGGTACCTTCACGCGTTCTTGAGATATAGGGTCTTAACAGACAGACAGACAGACGGACAACAAAGTGACCCTATAAAGGTTTTGTTTTTTTCCTTTTGAGGTACGGAACCCTAAAAATTATTTATACTTATTACAATACGATATTTCCATATTAAAATATTAATAGGTGTGAGAAAACAGTCCTAACCGTCTACATGTACCAAGTAAGTGAAATAAAAAATAATAAAAAACTGGCGAGCTCGTGGAGTCAACAATGCTCACATTTATAATAAAAAAGATGCTTTAAACAAATAAAATAGATATGCGTAGTTAAAACGTACCGTCTGCATACTTCATCGGTATCCGGCACGCTGATAACAAAAGTCGAAATTCCATACTTATTGGAGTTTTCATGTAAATCCTTCAAAAGTTCCGCTACTCTCGAAGAAGGGGAGGTAGGTAGTCTCAAGATAAGCAAAGAGCCGAGATGTGCTCTCACGTTGGCTCCGGCGGCTTCCACTCGATCAAGGAGTAGCTTTTGCTGTGTTTCGGTCGCTCCACTACTCTTGAAACTGACACGTAGTCTGTATTCTCGACCTTGGAGATATTGTGCAAGTGATATAATGATAGAAAAAAAAAACTTGAGACGTGTCAAGGGACACCCGGATGGAACGAAGTTCCTCTGATTCGATTACTGAAACTAATTTCTCAACCATTTCATTAAAATCTTTGGAATCTTTGAATCAATCAATCGATCAATCTTTCATTCAATCTTTGAATAAATCAATCTATCCATCAACTTATCAATCTATCGACTTATCCATCTACCTATCAATCTATCATCAACCCATCAATCAATATATCAATCAATCAATCCATCAACATATCTATCAATCTATCAATCTATCAATCTATCAATCTATCAATCTATCAATCTATCAATCTATCAATCTATCAATCTATCAATCTATCAATCTATCAATCTATCAATCTATCAATCTATCAATCTATCAATCTATCAATCTATCAATCTATCAATCTATCAATCTATCAATCTATCAATCTATTAATCTTTTAATCTATCAATCAATAAAACAATCTTTCAATCCATCCATCAATCAATCAATCTTTGACTCAATCTTTGAATCAATTGATATAAATATTTAGTAAACAAAAAAGTGTCGTGACAACTTTTCGTAAGAAAGTGTCGTGACAACTTTTCGTAAGATTTTTTCCGTCTAGCCCCCTTTCACAACGCGCAATAAGGAACTTCGTTCCAAAAACATAGGTAGCAAAAGAATAGTAGACAATTTTGTGGAGCGGGTAACACGATGATACCAAGTGATTATAGTGGTTTAAATACAAGCTTCTGCTTGGCGGTAAAGGACATTGCCCGCGAGTTGGACCAAGTGCATTCCAAAACACATCAAAATCTATTCGAGGAGTTTTGAGAAAAGGAGATTAATCTATATTCTACATGAATAATGTCTAGTTTTAGATATTATTATGCTGATCGATGTTATCTGAAGAAAAGCTCTTATATTACTTCTTTATGTAGATAAAATTGAGTACAATAGGAATTGCACTCCGTACGTCCGAAATTTCTATTAGCTCTAATTAAGTATACATAACTACAATTAAAACAAAAAAAAAACAAACAATTTGTTTTATCTTTTTTAATCACAATTAAAGTGCAACTCCGCTCAGGCAGATTTTCGAGTAATTCTGCATTCGCATGAAACATTAAAAGCAGTCAGAAGTATTTTCTGCCTGGCTGAGGTTTTAAACGTGGAATTTAAATTTGGAATTTTTTTATTAATGACAAATTATGATAAACTACTAGAAAACTGTTTTACTCTTGGACCCATTTTTTTTTAGTATAAATTGACGTGAGGAATTAAGTAGCACCCAAAAATCGGGACAGCATTTGGTCCATACCCGATCAATGTCATTAGACATTTACCCTTATTTAATTTTCTACTTAATTAAAAATCACCATGAAGATTCACTTTGTTCATGATTATTTTTCCTCTAACTGCAACCGCTATGATTGTAAAGATAACTATTATGTAATATTAGAGGTAGATATACTGTGATCGGATTTTAGTTTACTTACCGAACCTGAAGAACATGTAAGCAGGCGTGCCTCCAAAGACCAGTAGTTCTCTGTCGAACACGAATACTCGGTCTGCGTACTCAAGTTCCGTGAACATAGAGTGGAACGACACTATTGTTTTGTAATTCCTGTATTGCTGCAAATCGTAGTATGATAGGAGATGAATAACAGAGAAGTATGGAAGAAGACATGGTGCGTCTACCTCCAACATATTGGCGAAAGGGCAAAGTTAGACGATGATGACATAGTATTAAGGCTCAATTTCACGTGTTGCAGGATTTTTTGAAAGGGTCACCACCAACGTGGGACGTAAAGGGTAACTAACTGAAGGAACACAGGTAGGTTTTAGTCAGTAAAACCTTCCTACTCTGAAACTCCCTCTCGCTTTACCCAGTGCGGGAGAAGTTTTGTGATGATTTCCCTAAAAACAAGGTAAAAAACTGGGCAAGTGCGAGTCGGACTCGCGCACTGAGGGTTCCGTACAAACTTGAAAGGTAAATTGCGGTTTACGATTTATGACTTATTAAAAAAAAAAACTACTTACTAGATCTCGTTCAAACCAATTTTCGGTGGAAGTTTGCATGGTAATGTACATCATATATTTTATTTTAATTTTATCATTCTCTTATTTTAGAAGTTACAGGGGGAGGACACAATATTTGGTAATATTGTGTCCTCCCCCTGTATCTTCTTTGAAAGTGTCTCTCGCGCAAACTGTTCAGTTTAGAAAAAAATGATGTTAGAAACCTCGATATCATTTTTGAAGACCTATTCATAGATACCCCACACGTATGGGTTTGATGAAAAAAATAATTTTGAGTTTCAGTTCTAAGTATGAAACCCCCAAAATTTGTTGTTTTTTTTCTATTTTTGTGTGAACGTCTTAATGCGGTTCACAGAATACATCTATTTACCAACTTTCAACAGTGTAGTTCTTATAGTTTCGGAAAAAAGTGGCTGTGACATACGGACGGAGAGACAGACAGTCATGACGAATCCATAAGGGTTCCGTTTTTTGCAATTTGGCTACGGAACCCTAAAAAAGGTTCAATTTAACCACGTGTTTAAGAACTGTAGGTATCATCATTGCTGAGGAATATTGATACTGCTGAACACAGTTTACTTTAAATATTCTGAACATAACTAGTTTCATTGGTGAAATTCGAAAGACGAATTTTTATTCAGTATTTAATTTTTCTTGTAGCTTCAGTAGGTACATAGAAATAGGAATGAATATAAGTACTGAAATGTACTTACCATTATTTTGTCCTTGATAACATTCGTATATAGGCGTCGATCAAGAAAGTGTGGTATTATTATGACCTGAAATTTTAATTTATTACATTAGAATAACGACTATACACACACACACACACACAAACACACTACACATACACACACACTACACACACACACACACACTACTACACTATTGTCTACATTTCTTTTAATTTCTCCTTTCGCAGGTCTGCTGGAAGAAATTTCTTTGGAAATACCTTTGTACTCTTATCTACTTTGTATTGTCATTTTCTGTCATTGTGTGTACATAAATAGTAAAATAAATAATAATAAATAACGTTCCAAAAAGACTTAAGTACTTTATATATATTTTTCAAGGTCATTTAAGTTGTACAGACGTATATACAATCGACGCTCGAAGGGTTAAAATCGCAAACAGAACTGAACAAATCTGTTAAATTTTAAGTAAATTCGAAACCTTTCAAATCTAGTGGAAGGGAAAACTGTCAAGTAACAGATTATGGATGCACACACTGAAATGTGACGTCAGGGCCATTATGTTACGAGCTAACAATAGAGATAGCTAGATGTACCCACAACGCCCTACTCTTCCTTATACATAACAATATTTGGTATGCCAATTAATGGCTGCTTAATTTTTAGTCTCAACTGAATAGCATTGCGTTACCCTATTTAAATTGTTCCGCGCACGAATTTCAATGTAATGGATTAGGAATTCGTATAGAAAAAGCACGTAATACAGTTCATCATCAAGCGGGCTATTTTGTAGACCCCGTGGCCCCGACTTACGAGCTGTAGGTCGCGGGTTCAATCCCAGCCAGGCGCATTACTTTGTGTAATTTATTTCATCACCACTGCTCACAAAACGGTGAAGGAAAACATCGTGAGGAAACCAGCATGTCCTAGAACCAAATATTCGAAGACATGTGACATCCACCAACCCGCACTGGGCTCGCGTGGTGGATTACGGCTCATCCCCTCTCCTAGAGAGGAGGCCTGAGTCCCAACAGTGGGAACATTATAAGGCCGACTATGCTATGCTATGCTTCTTTGTACATTTACTTACCCTGGGCTCTAGCAACAAAGCGATAGCCCAGCACAGCTGCGCCTTGTAATAGATGTTCAGGTTCCTAACTCGCTCGTGCCTCACGGTCTCCAGGTCACACTCTCTCAACAAACGCTTGGACCTGTTGTGAGTGTACTCAGATATGCTTAACTTCGCGTGGTTCCAGAGGCAAATCTAATGAACATAAAAAATCTTTTGTATAGGCATCTCTGTGTTTTCAACTAACATGACTATCGAGTGTTTCAAGTCAAAGAACTCAAGGAAAACAATATGTGGTTATCAGTTACGGAATGGGCAATCTACAAAGCATCGAGCACAGGCGCAGGGTAGCCAACCTTTCGGTATTTTACAGGTTGCATTGTGGAGTGTGAGCGGGAATTGCATGACTTGATTCCTTCATCTCCTTTCTACCATCGGACAACCCGACGTACGGCGAGTATCCACCTTTATGATGTTGAAATTTCAACGGTCCGGACTAAGCGTTTCGCTTCGTCTTTTATACCGCGTACACTGGAACAATTTGCCTGCTGCGGTCTTCCTGTCCAACTATAATTTAGGTGTCTTCAAGGGTAGAGTGAATAGGCTCTTAATAAACTAGTGCACCTATCTATCAATGATTGCATCACCGCTTACCGTCAGGTGGGATCGCAGTCAAGCACTGGTTTATATTAATAAAAAATAAAAAATTGTGCGACAATTTTTTCAACAGTTATTGAAGAGTAAACTTTAAAACCATCGCCCAAGCTAAAACGTTGTCTAAGATGGTCTAGCCGTACTTCCATAGCAAAAGTTGTTGTGTTTTTTCAATGTTGTTGCTAGCTTTAAAATGAGCAAAGAAATGTCATTTCATACCTATTTTTTACAAGCCAAGCTTAAATAAATATGTTAAAAAAATGCAAAAATATATCAACTTCTATTAGTACCCTCTAGAATATAACATAGGTTACGATATAAGTTCTTATTGGGGGCAGTTTTACAGCTATGGAAGTACGGCTAGACCCTTTTATGATTTGAGATTGTTTATAATTCTCCTCCTTATGTTGAACCGACCATGCTGTATAAAGTTAAGTGCTCCTGTACGGTGAGGTCTTCAATCAGGGTTTCTGAGCGGTGGCAGTAGCCCATCATCTGAGGAGTCGTCATCACCTTCGTGCCCAACCGTAATGTCTCACCTAGTACGTTGATAGTTCCTTGGTCCGGCATCGTTAAACCTGAGTGAAATAAAATATCTTAGATAACGTAGCGTTTACTTTAGAGCTGAGTTTTTTATTTCACAGTAAGATGTTTGAAGCCGTAGTATAGTTTATTTTTTGATGCATATAATATACACATATGAAGTTATAGACAAGTTTCCCTGTTAGGGTACAGTCCTAGGTACTTCATTGTCAACCCGACGCGCATTTGAACCCCTACTACCGTTATTTGGGAACCTGGTAGTGGCGCGTTTCGACGGCAATAAAAGCACATGGCCTCGGACTTTTGCAGGACCACCTCGAGGCGACCCTGTGCTGGGCACGCTATAATTATGGCGGTAAGTCACCTCTTTGAGGCGTGGCTGGAAAGACATCACGACGTCTTCACCTTCTGCATGACGCAGGGCCTAACCGGACATGGTAAGTTTGAGAGGTCCCTGCACCGGATTTGTACGGAAGAAAGCACCATTATGTGGACCGCGCGGAGGACACGGTGGAGCATACGTTGGAGGTGTGCCCCGCCTGGGCAGAGCAAAGCCGTGTCCTCGTGGGGCGATCGGCGGCGGCGATCTCTCGCGTCGGGCCTTGGTACAGGCCATGGTCCGGAGCGAGGGGGACTGGCAGGCGGTCACCTCCTTCTGCGAAGCAGTAATACTAGCAAAGGCGAAGCCGCACGCGTGAGACAACGGTCCTCACGCCCCAGCCGCCGCCGTGATTCCGATCCCGATATCCGGCCACCGTAGGAGCGGGCTTGCGGACGGCGAGCAATGGGTATCTCGCTGTCCGACCATCCGGTAACCGTCCGGACCTTTTTTTTTTGTTGTCGGGGTGGAAAATCCTCATGGATGTCCTTCGCCTGGGGCAGACGAATGGGTCTGTCAGACTCTTACTGACTAAAAACACCTCGGTGTTCCCTCCCACACTTGGACCGGGGATCGTGGGAGCTGATACGCCATGCATGATCCCCGGCTAGTGCCGGCCCGCCTACGCGGGCCACCTCAAGCCCGCGGGGAGTGTGAGGTGTCCTCCCCCACGACGTCCAATAGGGGCGCGCGTGGAACACTACGCACCGCCGCCTCGGGTCTTGCTGGATGGGGGACGGCGGACGACCCCGAGTTCACCGTCCCTCCGGACCTCTTTATGGGGGCTGGAAGAGGGCGTTGTCTGCCCTCCGCCGACGCCCGGTTCGCCTGCTGCGGCACGGGAGAGTGGCCACGGCCTCCCTCTCCCTCTCCGTAACCTCTTTCTGCGAAATTACGGCTTCGCAGAAGGAGATCACCGCATCCCACGACTCGACGCCCCCGACCATCGCACGAACGACGGCCGGCAGCCACAGGTCGGGGCCCACTTTAGATACAAGGACACGGCGCTGCTCCTCCCATGCGGCACACTCTGCCAGTGTGTGTTGCGCCGTGTCCTCCCGACAGTTGGTGCAGTGATGGCACCGAGCGTCCGGCTCCCTGTTTATGCGACACAAGTACTTCCCGAAGCAGCCATGCCCCGAGAGCATCTGCGCCGCCCTAAACGACAGGGAGCCGTACTTCCTCCCGAGCCATCGATGCCTCGTCGAGCACTGGTCGGATCGTATCCACGGTGGCGAGGCCGGCGGTAGGGCGTAGAAGCCTATCCCGCCATTCCGCCACCATGACCTCTTGGAGCTGAGACCGACGCATCTCGATCTCGCGCTGCATCGGTTCACCACCCCGCGTCCTCATCTCTTCGCGCCACCGGTACAGTGAGGCGAGAACTCTCGCCTGCGGTTCCCAGGGCGGAGATCCGGCCAGTGTACAACCCGCCTCGTAGGAGATCGTACGATACCCCCTGATAGCCCTGATGGCCATCGCCCTCTGCGGTCTTCGCAGGATTGCGATGCTGCCGGCCGTCAGGTCAGAAGCCCATACCGGGGCCCCATACAGGGCCATGGATTGCACGATCCCCAAGTACAGAGGCCTACAGGCAGTGCTCGGGGCCCCCTAGATTGGGAAGCAGAGTTGCGAGCGCGCCTGCTGCGCCCATCAACTTGGGCGTCAGCCACCGAAAGTGAGAGCCAAAATCCCACCGGCTGTCGACTACCAATCCTAGGTACTTCATGGTGGACTCGACAGCGATTTGGACCCCCCCCCCCGACCACGATGTGTGATCCCGGCGGCGGCGCCCGTCGGGGGCCATGAACCGAGCCCAGGTAGTCGACGGCGCGTTCCACGCGCGCCTGAAGGAGATATCAGCAAAACCGTAGGGGCCCAGCAGGGTCGAAGCCTACTGGGGCCAAGGGTCTGCTTCTGAAAGTAAGTCTCGGCACTGGTACGAAAGGCAACGAAGGAACAGGAGTGGGTTTTTAGTCAGTAAAAGTCTGACATTATTTCTCGCTCCGCCCAAGAACGGGGGACGTCATTGGATGATTTTCCCACCGAAAAAGAGTCCCAACTGCCGGATCCTCTCCACCACTGTCGCAAACCCGCGTGTCGCAAGTTCGGCCGCCGCCTGGTGCGACTCCCCCTTCGCCTGGACCAGCGTGTCCTCAGCGTAGCAAACCACGCTGTCGCCGCTAGGGAAGTCGCAGCGCAGCACGTAGTCATATAGGCAATGTTCCACAAGGGCGGCCCCAATACCGATCCTTCCTTACGGAACCACACGACGTCTCTCACCATTTTCACTCTCCCTACAAAGAAGAGAGGTAATATCCAAAGAAGGCATAAAAGCGTAAGTCATAGTTACCGGTAAGCAAATCCTCGACGGTGTTCATCATGGATTGTTGAACTCTTTCAGCGAACAGTGTGCTGAACTCGTTGCGGTATATGTCAAAAGTGATGTTGTTAAGCACTGGGACTCCCATAATGCTCTAAAAAAAGGAAATACTTAGTACGAATCCATTATAAAACTACTCAGGTGAGATAGTGGTCAAACGTGAGCCTATCAATAATAATAAAAATGTTGTGAATTTGGATCTCAATCATTTGTTACGGTAATATAAGCTGTATTATCAAAGGTTAAGTTTTCTCGTACATCTTTTGACCGCCACAGTCAAGACACATACATGACTAGGCAAAATGTGTCCAGTGCGCCACAGTCACAAATAGATGACAGACTTAAACGTTAATAAATCTTTTAAGAAGGTTTTGTTTTTTATTTGTGTTGTTAAAGCATGAAATCGCCGAGATACCCGTTGGCGCCATGATGTCAAGGTTAAAATACAAGTGTGAATGCACAAAATATGTTCACAAAAGAAGGATAACTTTATACTTAGATAAAGACTAACCTTGCAAACATCGCGGAAGCTGATAGCCTTTGCCACAAACTCATCGACTTCCTGCACCTTCCCAGCCTCACTCCTCGAAGGTGGCTCCACCTTACGTAGCGTTGAGTGATGCTGGACAATAATACTTAGAATGTTAATTATATTTTACACTAGCTGACGCAACAACTCGGGCTCGGTCCGGACGGTTACCGGACAGCCGGACGGTGAGCTACCCATTCCTCATCCTCCGCAAACCCACGCCTACGGTGGCTGCAAATCGGGGTCGGGATCCCAGCGACTGGGACGTGAGAACGTCAGATCCGTCATGCGCGCAGCCGCTTCCATCGCTAGCATTATTGCTTCGCAAAAGTTTGTTGTTAAAAGTGTTAAAAATCTAATTTATCTGACTTTACATACCTCAGTTTTCATGAATATAAGGGACTTCCAGGAGACTTGTCCACCGATGGCCATTTTCTGTCCAATAGTTCTCTGCAGCATCATGAGTACGGCGAAATATAGAAAATTCATGAGGGACCACGATGCTACCATGAATACTAAGGAACTCGTATTGGTTTTTGCGTGTTGATCTGGTTTCAAAAGGATGGAGACATGGTCAGTTTTTAAAGCGATATTTAGTTATACATCGCTTCGAACAAAAATGGATAAAGTCGGAAACTGAAACTAGAACTTTTTTTTGAGGTGGGAAATTATCCAATGACTTCTCCTGCTCTCTAGGATGAAGTGGATAAGGGCGTGTCAGACTTTTAATTACTAACACCTGTGTCCTTCGTTCCGGGAAGGCGAGTTTCCTTTTAAGAAACTCCTTGCTGCCTCAGTAGGCCTTACAAAGCCCCTACTGTTTTGCTGACATCTCTCAGAGGTGTGCGTGGAACACTACAGGCCGTTAACCATTCGGACTCGGTCCAGATGGTTGCATGACGACCGGGTGGTGAGTTACCCTTAGCTCGTCGTCCGCAAGCCTGAGCTTCCGAAAAATATATAACCTTTATCCTCTTAATCTTTTGCAGTCCACAGCTGGGCGTTTAGTCTCTCCCAAGTAACTTCCTTACAGATGATTTCTCTTCTTATTACCACCTTATCAGCTATTCTATACAATGCTGGTAGTAAAGACATATTTTGTAAATCTTAGGACGATAATCTGGGGCCTTACCATAATAATAATAATAATAATAAATAATAATAATATATATACCATGAATTATGTTTAAATGTCAGGCCTGCGAGCGAGTAAGAAGGAGGGAGCTATACACCCTATGTAGCTCCATCCCTTTAACAGTTCAGTTTGGGTCGTCAAATGAACCTCGTAGGGCCTCTTTATTTTTTTTCCGCTTAGCACATAAAGTGGAACTTACGTTCAGTTTGCAACAGGGCAAACTTGTTGAAAGCATGCACTAATCCCATTGGTGGAAAAAATAGATGCAGGAAGAATGTCAGAGCTCTGTGCATGCGGTCGTACCGATGGTGTACCAGCAGCTCGGCTAGGTAGGTCTGCAGGAGAGTGAACATTGTGCTCCAGACGCAGGAGATGTAAGCTGGAAGTATTATGAATAGGACGTTAGTAAGCAGTACTGTATGTCAGTTGAAGGTAATCTACAACCGTAAAACGGGGTGAATAAAAACAAAACTTTGGTTTGGTTTTTCACTTTGATACCATATTATCGGCTTCTAACAAAGCTTTGAATATTTAGAATAACAATTCATTAATAAATTGTTATAGTTAAATGTTGCAAAAAATATTCAAACATCATGAAAATACCATTTGAAGCTTTGTTTCTATTCACCCCATTTGACTGTACTCATAATATCAAGTACTCAATTTCTGATCGGTGGTGGCGATGACCAGCATTAAGCATTTCTAGTTGGTATAGTTTAATCATGGGGTAAAGATACATTTCTGTCCCAACTTGAGATACTTACACCTTTTCTTTAACATTGTGGGAAAACCTTCAAAAGGCCCTTAAACTTTTGAGGAAAAAAAAAACAGGGAGTGTGGGATTTTTATCTCCCTTCCATGACCTCTAAAAATACCACCCCGCAACTATCTCCGTACAACGTCTGTTAGGACATGTCTCTGGGAAAACTGTAAAGGGGTATCTCCTAAACTTCTTTGTACGCAGCAGCCTGTCATCACTGTACCAACGTCTTTCCTATAGTCACTCCGTGGAAGAACTAATGACCAAAAACTATTATAATTTTAGTACAAAATGAAAAGCGGATGGTGGCGCCTAACACCGATTATTTTGGGCGGAAATATATATATATATAATTAAGTGCGATTACCTCTAGGCGCAGGGATAAGGCTAGTTTGAATTAAAAATGAATAAAAGTGGTCTGTATTGATGCTGTGTAAAAATGCGTAACTATACGTGGCCTTGCAAAATGCGACTTATAGGCGACGAAAGCAGGTTTTGACCTGGATTCGTCCGTCGAAGTAAAGGCTTGATGAATCCGGAATCGTGCACTCGAATTGTCTTCATGGACTTGCAAAGTAACTCCTAATAAAGTTTTTAACAACAGCCAGGTTCCAACACTTGTATCAGTTCGCAAATCGAAACATATAAGAAAATATTAAGCACTAATTCGTAATCGTAACACACAGCCAAGGTTTTGCCAAGAATGAAGAGTTGTCTTCATAAAGGAACTTTCCCGAACGACGATGACAGAGAAAACACCAGTCAGCGTTCGCGTGAGAATAGGATAGAGATAGGTGGGATGATTTGCGTTTTGCAAGGCACGTATTTTCTACCCTATAATTGGAATTATCAAAGCTACGAAACCCAACAGCGGACAAACCTTTTTTATGAAACATGGCCATCATCAAAGCTATCATAATCATAACGGACTCGTAGGCCAGCACGACCACCAGAGCCTCGACGAGGTGGATCCATCTGAAGATCAGGATCAGGGTGATGGCCGCCAGCACGCAGTTGGGCAGGCACGTCAGATAGGCATACACTAGCCAGCCGACGTACATCGAATGGAATTCGACGTTACGTAGGCGAAGGGCGCGCTGTAAAGAAGAATCTCTACATATTATAGAAAAAAAAACTTGGTAGCGTCAAATAAGGAATCCAATCCTGCATTTTCGGTATTAGATTCCCTAGTTGTCTATTGGCAATACTGGCAAAGAGTATTTAATGAAAGATTACTAGTTGAACAAGACTAGATATAGGCGTAGATATAACTAAAATAATATAGGTAGACGAGGCCTGCTAGGGTCGATACCTGACAAGCCAACATTATGAATAAAAATTGCTGTTCGAGAAGGGAATCATCGGTAAGATGCTTAACGTTCAGCCAAGAAGTGTTAGCACGTGAAAATTGGTTTATTGATTTGTTTGATAACTCCGGTCATACCTTTGTTGTGACGTAAGAGGTCAATTGCAATCATATAGGTCAGAATAATAGTCACCTTCTAGAGATGGGACGACTACGGACTTAGGCAATTATCCTTAAAACAATCTATTAGCTTGCTGGCAGCAGCTTCTTTCTAAATTTTCAGGGAACATACTGTCAGGATAAAAAGTATTTTATTTGCTATGGTCAAACCGTGTGCCAAAAAACCAAATCCTTTCAGTCGTTCGAGCGTCAAGAACGCGAACCCCCCTAGCCAAGCTACAACCGTTTCGTTTCGATTTTGTTTTCGTCGATCGCCTCGAGTAGGCTACGCCTCCGATTTCTTTATCCTGACGTCATCTCAACGCTCAGTCACGTGGTCAGAACAAAGGAATAGGAGACGTGGCCGACTCGAGGCGATCAACGAAAAGAGAATCGAAACGAAACGTTTGTAACTTGGCTAGGGGGGTTCGTTTACAAGCCGGACAAAATGCGATCGTTGGCCTAGGATGAACGACAGTCGAGCGGCATAAAAATATTTAGTCTTCATTCTGAATTTATATTACTGAAGAACCGATTCCCAAATTAAACGGCTAAGAGGTGTATTTAGTGTTCTCTATTTATGTCATGGTTCTTAATTCTTAGTCTTTCTTTAGTCTCAATAAGGTTACTAAAAGTCATATTTCCTCTTCAGCACTAAAATGAAATTGTTTTCAATGGTCATTAACGATTATAGTGTTACCGACACGTGGATGTTCACTAAAGATAATAGTGACTAGTGGAGTTTCTTGCCGGTTCTTCTCCATAGGAAACGACCAATTTGGAACCGTGCACTAGCTTCTGACGTTTTATAAGTGCCCATGTAGGCCTATGTGAAATAAAAAATTTTTGACTTTGACTTTGACTTTGACTTTGACTAGACAAGCGAGCGAAAATAGTATCGCAAGTAAATTTCGCTTGGGCACGCCATAATCATAGCGGTAAGTTCCCCGTTTGAGGAGTGGCCGGACAGACATCACGGCGTCCTCACCTTCCGCATGACGCAGGTCCTCACCGGACATAGTAAACCTGCACCTGATTAGGCAGAAGCCTAACCCTACCTAAGCCTACTGTGTTACTGTGCTATAAGACCTTGCTTTATGCTAAATTTCAGGATTATTATTTCAAATGTCGAAATATGCATTTTTTGCAACATAAACGGCCGTATGTTTTTCTTTATCTTAGAAGTTAACTTTTTCACAGCTTCAAGGGACAGACAGACAGATACACAGACGGACAACAAAGTGTATAAGGGTTCCGTTTTTCCTTTAGAGGGACGGAACCCTAAAAACAATCGCATTGGAGATTGCGCACACAGATAGCCTTTTATTCTAAGAACCAATTTATTATTTAGGTAAACATAAGGAGGTTAGTTCTACTATGTCTTCGTAGTTTTTTCTGTGGTTTTCCTCAAATGCTTAAAGATAGCGCTCACAAGCTTAGTCTTCGTAACTAATTCGTTTCTCACGTCAAGCCTACAGGAATATCGGAATGTAAGGACGTGCGCGCATAATATTTTGACTGGCCTGTTGGTCTAGTGGTTATGGCCCTGACTGCTGTGTTGGTAGCCGTGGGTTCGATTTACACCCAGGATAAATGTTTGTGAGATGAGCACAATCTTTGTTCTATGTCTGGGTGTAATTTATCTATAATATGTATGTATTTCGAAATATATAAGTATGTTTATCAGTAGTCTAGTAGTAGTGCTCATAATACGAACTCTGCTTAGCCGTCGCCGTCTAGTACCAAACTAGACGGCGTTGTATGATAGTTGTGGACTAAAAAATAAATAAAAAATATTTAGCGACGCGCACTTACATACAATCTTTTTCTAAAGATAATATATATTCTTCTAAATCTTTCAGGAATACGAATAAAATAATTAAACCGGGCAAGTGCGAGTTGGACTCGCACACTGAATGTTCCGTACAAACTTACCTATGAAAACAGTTTAATTCCCGAAACGAGATACGAAAATGTTACCAAATCTATTTTTTTTTGTGACGTAACTACATATTTACAATTTTCAGATTTTTTCCTATGCTTGTGCTATGAGACCTTGCTTTATGCCAAATTCCAGGATTCTAGGTCGATGGGGAGTTCCCTATGAATATTGATTCCTTTGAGAGTGTTGAAATACACGTTTTTTTGCGACATAAACGGCTGTATCACAGGCCGTATCTTTTTTTCTCATTAACTTAGAAGTTTGATTTTTTCACAGCTTCAAGGGACCGCAGACTTGAGTATATGGTTTTACTTTCACGCATTCCCGAGATAAAGGGTCTTGACAGACAAACAGAGAGACAGACAGACGGATGGACAACAAAGTGATCCTATAAGGGTTCCGTTTTTTTCTTTTGAGGTACGGAAACCTTAAAAATAACTTATCGTTATCGTGTTCCAAATTTTATGCTGTGCGTTGAACTCTTTTAAGTTTTAGAAATACGAGTGAGTTTAAAAAAAAACACTTATCTACTTTATCGTGTGCCAGATTTCATACTCTGCTGTCTGTGATTAAGAGGATCCTTTTTCACTCGCCTATCCTCAACATCACATGGTTTAAAAGCTTGTTACTTCATCTAACGCAATCCAACGCGATGTTTGGCAAAAAGGCAACACACAAAAAGAGGGATAACGCCTGAAAACTCTGTTAGCATTCGGTAATTCCGTGATTTACTCGAATACTTCACAAAACTTGTTCCAGGAAATATATGATTCTTTTTTAAACCCTTCAAAGATTTTGAAAAATAATGTCGTCATTCAGAATCTTGATTAAAGTAAGGCTTCTATTATAATGTCTTTTTGACTTTTAAATTTTTGAGTAAATTATGAAGTGTAAAGTTAAATTATGAAGTGCAAAGTTAAATTATGAAGTGCAAATTTCATGCAAATTTGCAGATTTTCAGAGGTCTTTACTAGTTGCTGATTAGTTTTAAACAAATTTATGAATTGATTTTAATAGAAGCCTAGATAATATCCACAAGATACTGATTATCCAAAATATCTAATGAAAAATGTGTAATAACGTCATAATCGTGTAAGAGCGGTTGTATGAAAAACAGTGAAAATGTACGTCGAGTTGGATGCCCATAAATTAATAAACTAAGGATATAAGCTACTAACCTTAAACATATTCATAGTTTCAGTGACAACGAGTGTTTCCGTTTCCAAGACTGGGGGCATGAGAGCCAGCGTGTAGCACATCAAGATCCCTGACAACGCTCTGACCACACTCTCTTCCCTCATCAGCGGAGATACTGGCATTGAAACCAGGGATACCTGGAAATAAATAATAATTTGGAACTATTGAGTGTGTAAGACCTGAGGGCTGAAAATGTAAGTTAAGGATCTACAGCAAGTAAGTATATTTTCAAGTCAATCTGTAGTTTTACACGTTCACGTCACATACGTTTTAATGGAGATAAATTAATAGATTAGACTATCTGTATAAACCTTTATACATGGTTTGCGGGATTCATCAAAAGACTTATCATGGGCATGCAGCGCAAAGGGCTACTGAAATAACACAAGTGGGTTTTAGGAAGTAAAAATCTGACTATTATAGAGGGGAAGTCGAGAAGAGTCTAGGGTGAAGCGAGAGGGCATGACAGACTTTTATTGACTAAAACCCACCTATGTTCCTTTAGTAATGGAATTACTACAGCCAACACAAAATGAATCCGTCACGACCTAACCTAGATATTTAAATCTATCAACTCTGTTTCGAGTAACATCCAACATCACAGGTGGCACAGTTTCAGCTTCTTTGGCTTTTATCCACCCTTACGTAGTTGAAACCTCTACAGTCCAGACCAAGCGTTTCACCTCGTCATTTATACCGCAAACATCGAGGGACTGGAACAACTTGCCTGCTGCGGTCTTCCCGTCCGGCTATAATTTAGGTGTCTTCAAGGCTAGAGTGAATAGGCTCTTAATAAACTAGTGCGTCAAACCATCAACGATTGCATCACTACTTACCATCAGGTGGGATCGCAGTCAAGCACTAGTTTATATCAATAAAAAAAGAATGCCGTGATTTTATTTATGTATCATGCAAGACAACATAGCCTTAAGATAATATTATTATTTTATTTGATTCAGATACAAGATCCATATTTTAGTAGGCACTTAAAATTATGTTAAAATAAAAAAATGAACATAAACAAATACAAATAAACATTACCATATATACCAATCAAATTACAATGTCAAAGCTTAAATTAAATAAAAATAAAATAAAATTAATCATTAAGTCAAATTATTAAATGTAATGCAGAATTTCAATATAAAAAGCATGTTATCTGCTATGACAGATCGTGGTCTACTCTTGTGCCAAATTTCATCTATATCTGTTAAGCTTAACACACACACACACACACACAAACTTGCACCTTTATGATATTAGTTTTAGACGTAATGTAAAGAAACTGTGTTTACGGAATTAATTGTATCTTACACCTATGACCATCGCCTATGACCTACATTATGTAGCTTGACATCCACCTGCCGAGCCGGATCGGGCCGCATATCTACATTTTTATATAGGACTGCTGACTAAAGTAATGGCAGTACGAAATTCGCCGAACCGTAGATACCGTTTGAAGTAGACGCCTAGCTTTATGACAACCACAGATGACGCGGGTATGTAAATATCTAAAAGGGTTGAATGTTGTTCCTACTGAAATCGATACCTACGTACTATCTACGCTACACAGGCGTATCGATTTGTGTAACCACTCTTGGAGGCTATTGAAATAACCTATATACTTAATTACTATAGCTGCTGTCTCCGGCATCGCCTTCGTTAAAGTAAAAATTTGTCCCAAGGGAACACAGTCTCGGGATAAAAAAGTATCCAATGTGCTATGCCTGTACATGGTCTACCCATATTTAACAAGTTTCATTGAAAGCCCTTTAGCTGTTTGGGCGTGAAGAACTAACACACACACGAACTTTCGGTTTTATAATATTAGTGAAATGAAGAGGTACACTCTCTAGACACTTGAATGTTTTGAAGAGGGATGTATTGTTTTGACCTTGTACTTTCTCCTTACAGAGCTAAAAAAGAAAGAAAAGAAAGAAAGAAAATGTATTTATTTTGTCACAACGCAGCTAGTAAGGTCTCATCTTTGTTAAACAGATCCCATTCAGAAAGGGCTGGAAGTAGGTCGGGAGACATCTACCCAGGCAACATAACAAAAAAAAAATACGGGCGAATTAGTAAATTACCGTAAAACGGGGTGAATAGAACCAAATTTTTGGTTTGATTTTTCACTTTGATACTATATTATCGGCTTCTAACAAAGCATCGACTATTTAGAATAACAATTAATTAATAAATCGATATAGTTAAATGCTGCAAAAAATATTCAAATATCGTGAAAATAGCCTTTGAATTTTTGTTTCTATTTACCCCTGAGTTTCTATTTACCTTATTCGACTGTACTAATTTAATTAAATAAGAATATTGTGTAAAACATGCTTAGGTAAGCAGTATTTTAGCATCAAGAACGAACGCTTTGAAGAACCCTTCGAAAATAAAATTTGGTTTAAGCATCTTAAAAACTCTCCCGGGATTACCTCCCTATTTTTCTGCCTATGTTGTAAGTGTGTTCCTCGGCTATGAATGTGCCGACATATTTTTTTTGCCCACATAGGCTTTTCTTGTTCTCACTTTTTCAGAAAGTTTTTAATGTTTTTAGTAGAAATTGCTTAGCTTAATTTAATTAAATTTTTGTTTATGGCAATAATTGAACTGAGTTTAAATTCTTTCTTCGTCATGGTTACTAAGCATTTTTCAATTTATTCTCCACACGGATGCCTGATTGCTGATAATCCATCATAAATTGCATAATATTTTCACTTGGTCCCCGATGGTTCATGTGTTGAGGGTTCAAGTGGAATGATAACCATATAACATTGTAAACAAGCGAGCATAAAAATAACATTGAAAATACCAATAATGTTTATCTGTTCATTGTTTCAGCCAAGCATTTCAATTGTTTTTCCAGAATCTGATTGAAAATTTTAAACATTTTCGCACAGCCGAAATAGCTCAGTTGGGAGAGCGTTAGACTGAAGATCTAGAGGTCCCTGGTTCGATCCCGGGTTTCGGCAGCCTAATCTTTTTGCTGAGTGTATAACTTTGCTCATCGAAAGATCAGAGTTATTAGAGTATTAAGTTGTTTTTTATACTGCTTTGTCAGCGGACTCTTTGTAAGACTTGCTTGATTTCATATTTTTCATATGATTCTCCTTTATTTTCAACAAAAACTTTTGTATTTAATATTACAAAACCTTACTGAGATAATTCCTAACGCGCTACGACATTATGAGCCAACATAGTTCAATTAGGGTAGCGGTGAACCTAAAGGTCTAAAGGTCCCTATTCAACCCCGACAGCAGGCTGTCTGTTCGATATATTTTCTAAAACCATGAATAAAAACGTCTTTCATTTTGTAGAGCAAGTCACCCTAAAGGTGAACGCACACTTATCCGAGCCGAACGCGTCGAACTAATCAAAGTTCGCACACATATCCGCACCGAAAGAATCGACCGCGCTGAAGAAATTGTTTCTATTTCCTTTACACCTGTCGCACTGAAACAAGAATGTGGGTTCATAAAATTAACTTAAAAGGTAGTGCTTTGGTGCATCAGAATTCTCCTAGGATTTCTGGAGTCCTTCCAGAATCGGACGATTCGATGGTATTAGGTATGCAAGGTTTTATATAGAGAATTCTAAAAGTCTTTTCTTTCAATTTGTTCGAATCGTTCGGCTCTGATAAGTGTGCGTTCACCTTTAAGATAACATTAAAAGCTAAGTGCCTAGATAGATAGAGAGAGCCAAAAATACTGCATGTGTTAATTTTCTTGCAGAGAATGAGCTGATCGTTGATGCTCTAGCAAAAAGTGGGTTTCAATTCATACTTACGTACCTAATATTCAAGCCGCGTACCCTGTGGGTTATCACAAACTTACATATAAACTTTCATTACCCCCATAAGGCCTTAAGGAATGAATTAAAAAAAAAAACTTCTTTAGTACCTTCAAGGAATTTTAGTTTAAAAATTGTCCGTTGGTTGTCAACTGTAGAAAATTCTGATAAAAGTTTAGTATTGCCGAAACCCGGGATTAAACCAGGGACCTCTAGATCTTCAGTCTAACGCTCTCCCAACTGAGCTATTTCGGCTGTGTTACCCAGGATGTAAGAGTAAGGCACGATGCACAAAATTATTAGAAAAACATGAAAAGAAGGTGGTTCAAAGGACTGGAACAATATGCCTGCTGCGGTCTTCCCGTCCAACTATAATTAAGGTGCCTTCAAGGCTAGAGTGAATAGGCTCTTAATAAACTAGCGCCTCACCATCAATGATTGCATCACCGCTTACCATCAGGTGGGATCGCAGTCAAGAACTGCTTTATATCAATTAAAAAAAAATAGATTTCAGTGAGTAATGTCGTTCATTATGAAGCAACATAGTTCAATCAGGGCAGTGGTGAACCTAAAATTTATAGTTCCCTATTAGACCCCGACAGTTGTCTTGGTTCTATATATTTACTAAATTTATAAATGAAAGCTTCTTCCATTTTGTAGTATAGGTAACATTAAAGCTACGTGTCTATATAGACACTGAATAGTTCCGTGGAGCCACAAAGCTGCAGAGACTCAGTAATGCAAAAACTTATAACTTTTATAGTCACTGAAATGTACTTTTTCTTGTTGTCCTAATGGTATTGTTCATCCTGCATTGCTGTTACATCTTATAGTAACACAGCCGAAATAGCTCAGTTGGGAGAGCGTTAGACTGAAGATCTAGAGGTCCCCGGTTCGATCCCGGGTTTCGGCAGCATGTCTTTTTGAAGTTCATGCCTAGCTCACACTTCATTAGGGAAGAATTCAACGTTGTACTTTTTAACTCGACATTTCATCATAGGCTGAAATGGATACTATGTTATACGAATTAGTATCAAGAGCCGAAATAGCTCAGTTGGGAGAGCGTTAGACTGAAGATCTAAAGGTCCCCGGTTCAATCCCGGGTTTCGGCAATACCAAACTTTTATCCGAATATTCTGTAGTTGACAGACAATAAACACTGTTTGAACTAAAGTTCATTGAAAGTGAATAATAATGAAGGTTTTTTTTTTAATTCATCCATTAAGAGAGACCTTCCCGATCATCTATCGCCAACGTGAGCATGGTTAAGAAGCTTGTTGTTTCATTTAACACATTGTTTGAGCACACATAAAGAGGTACCACGAAAAAGGAGAGATAGCATCTGAACACAGAGTTGGCATTCGAATATTTCCAAATCTCATCCAGGGAATACGAGTTTTTTTAAAAACCTTAAAAGGTTAAGAAAAAAATTTTATCATTCAGAATCTCGATTAAATGTGCAAGGTTTCTATAAGTAAATAAATATTTTTTCTTTTTTAATTTATGAGTATATTATGAAGGGCCAAAGTTCAGGTAAAGTAGCAGATTTTCAGAGGTTTTGGACTGGATTAATTGTACACAAACTTGTGTTTTAATTTCAATACAAATCAAAATAAGAACGAGACGAATAATAATAGAAGAGATGAGAGAAAGACGTGTAATAACGTTATCATCGCGTAAGAGCAGTTGTATGGGGAATCGTCACAGGTTGAGCGCTCTTAAGGCTTCAAGAGGGTAAGAGGGGCCCTCTTACCCCCCTGAGCCCTTAAGAGCGCTTCGAAGCCATCTATCGTCAATGTAAACATGGTTTAAAATAGTGGTGGGCGATTATGAATGATCGGCATATTCGAATTACTTTGTATTACTAATGCTACTGTTCCACGCGCGCCTCAAGGAGATGTCAGCAAATCGTAGGGGCCCAACAGGGTCGAAGCCTACTGGGGCCACGGGTAGTGTGAAAGTGAAACCCGGGGCCCTGGGAAGAAGGCAAAGAAGGAACAGGAGTGGGTTTTTAGTCAGTAAAAGTCTGACACTATTTCTCGCTCCGCCCATGAGCGGGATTTGTCATAAGATGATTTTCCCACCGAAAAAAAAAAAAAATGGTGATAATCGATTATGGACTTAGTAAATAATATGGTTTCATAATCGAATGACATTACTAATTAGTAATAGTAATCGTGTTTTATAAAGTCGACATTTCGACAGTTGCTATTGGCATTGCCTTCGTTTGTTTTGTTCTATTCCAGTGGTGTGAGTCTGCAGTCAACATGCAGCTTACATAATAAGCTGCATGTTATAGTGTCGGGAGCACGGTGAGTGGGGTGCGTAAATACGCGGCGCGGGTAGCACCACGAATATGAATGTATTTTCTTCTCTTGACTGTATTTTTTTTATTCTGTTTTGTAATGAGAACAAAATAAATTTTCTTTCTTTCAATCGACTCGCGACCGCGAGCGTGACTGCTAACTACTTATTAAGAAGATTAGTATTAATAATACTATCTTGTTGTAATCGAGATATCTCGAGACATCTTCATAATCGGATGATTCATTAGTATATCTTATAATCGCACATCGCTAGTTTTAAAGTTTGTTGTTTCATCTAACAAAAACCAACGCAATGCTGGTTACAAGAGTTGCAAGAGGCAATGTGAAAAAAGGGAACGAAAATTTGTCGAATATTTTACTAAACTTGATCCTGGAAAATATCTAGAGAAAGATATGTAATAAATACCGTCATAATCGCGTAAGAGCGTTTGTATATGAAGTCGTACCAGGTTGGGCGCCCTTAAGGCCTCACGGAGTTAATAACGTGTTTTTTTTATTTATTTATATAAAACTATGTCATTTTTACCCCTGCGAAAACCCACAGGGCACGTGGTTTGACTATTAGGTACTTAAGAATTGAAACCCACTTTTTTGCTAACGTATCAACAATCAGATCATTACTTGAAAAAAAGTAACACAATGCACAATTAGGTGCAAGAATCCAATGCAAAAACCCCAATTGTCAGGCAACTTTGCATAATTAGGTGCATTATTAAAATTCATCCAATGTAGTAACTGAATATTTGTGGGCATACTATCGCTCGATCTAACACCTGCGCTGATCACGTGCTGATAGCGCAAACGTGAAGGACCGCGCTGTGGTGACCATCAGAAATGTATTTATTTGATCAATTATCTGACTATGAATATGGTACAGTGATTGGTAGTTTAATGGCTGGAATGTAGGTAAGTTCAGGGGCGCTGACACGGAGTCAGCGCCCCTGAACTTACCTACCTAGGGTGCCACCATCACCCCTGAGAATAGATATCAAGAAACAGATCAGTAATCGCCTTTTAGGTTACGTATAAATTGTAATAGTTCTTGATAATAAAAACTAGTTTAATTTTTATATAATGTTTTCATTTTATATTTTTATCAAACATAATTAGTAATTAAGTACTAACGCAGTATGTAAGTAGGACATTTATTTTATTTGTCGGTCGATCAGTGTGCATTTCTCTTCTCAAACTTCGCTACTTTTTCGAGGCTTCAAATTTAATGACCATGAGCACCCACCACCACACATATGGATTTCTAAAAGCCGATACCCCTGGGTAAGTTTATAGGGTGTTACCACTG
The DNA here is from genome assembly GCA_961205895.1 of Mythimna pallens. NCBI lineage: Eukaryota > Metazoa > Arthropoda > Insecta > Lepidoptera > Noctuidae > Mythimna > Mythimna pallens. Next base: position 4,193,208 of record OY540825.1, read on the forward strand.
GCAAAGGCACATTCCAGGGCCACAGTAACTCTTTCGAATAATCCAGTAACCTTGGCAGGCATCGGCACTAAATTGGCTCCGTCAATATTGCCAATAGTTCTTTGAGGTGTACGTAGGACTCTCCGCATCGCCGACCCGGGTTTGGTCTTTACCGGATGGTGAGGTAGACATCCGTTGCTCGCCGTTCACAAGCCCGCGTCTACATTAGCCGGGAATCGACCTGCAATTCCCACACCAAGGTTGTCTCCGGGGGCCGGGATGTAACTCCTCCTTACGCTTTCCGCCACCTCCTTTACTCACATTACTGGTTCTTAGAAAGAGGTGACTGACTTCCATGCGGTCGGAAGTGAGAGGTCGCTACCGCCAATTGTCTCCACAAGAAAGGTAAGATATCCTGCTGTACCTTCCTTGGACCGATCAATTGTCGCGTGTTGGGATACAACACTGCTGAGTAAAGACCTCTCTTCCATTCTTCCACTCTTCTCTGTCCTTGTAGCTACGAATACAAATAAGTTACAGACAGCTTTTAATGTTATACAAAGCACAGGTCCGATCGTGGGGGGAGTAAAAAAAAAAAAAAAAAAACATGAAAAATAGTTTATTCTCAGAAATACATATTTAACACTGCAAATATTACCTCTGCCAAACTGCAAAGCAGTTTGTTGGCAGATGTAATATGTGCCCATATGTGTACTGCAGCCACATATGGGCTGGTGCTGCAAAATACCACCTAGCAGCTTTAGAGTCGATGGAAAGGCGTGCAAAGAGGCCAATTGGTGATCCAGATTTGGTTAAGTCCAATCTTCAAAGCCTTGAGCACAGGCGTAGGGTAGCCAGCCTTTCGGTGTTTTACAGGTTGCATTTTAGAGACTGTGCGCGGGAACTGCATGACTTGATTACGCCATCTCATTTCTACTATCGGACAACTCGACGTACGGCGAGTATCCACCCTTAGGTTGTTGAATCCTCTGCGGTTCGGACTAAGCGTTTCGCCTCGTCGTTTATATCGCGTACATCAAAGGACTGGAATAATTTGCCTGCTGCGGTCTTCCCATCCGATTATAATTTCGATGTTTTCAAGACTAGAGTGAATAGGCTCTTAATAAACTAGAGCGCCTCACCATCAACGATTGCATCACTGCTTACCATCAGGTGCGATCGCAGTCAAGCACTAGTTTATATGAAATAAAAAAAAAGTTGAAAACACTTCTGCTTAACTCATTCTTCATGACTCTGAAATCCTATTTACACCAAAGGAAATTTCAAGTCAAATGCGGAGAGGAATACTCGAACCAGTACTTGATTACTGCCTCTGTGCTCCAGGGATCAGTTCTTGGTCCTGTGTTATATTCTATATATATGACAAACCTGCCTGAAACAGGTGTTGTAACGGGCACCTACACAGATGACACGGCATGCCTTGCGAGCGGCGAAGACTCGAACAACGCATCATCGAAGCTACAAGCACAGCTCGATAAAGTTGATTCTTGTCTTCGGAAGTGGAGAATGAAAGCTTGTGTAAATAAGTCAACACAAATAACATTCTCACTGAAAAGAGGCAAATGTCCACCTGTTCGTATGGATAACAAGGCCCTCCCTAATCATGACAGCGTAAAATATCTTGGTCTACTCCTGTATAGAAGACTAACCTGGAGTAATCACATTAACCTTTCGCATGCCGTAATTAGAGACACAATTAAAAATCGATTGTGTCTCGCGTGGATCCGCGCACCGGGCATTCAATGAGTTAAAGCTAAGAGGAAAGAAACTAACATACAATTTCAATCGTTAAACTGGTTGCTTGGACGACAATCTCTCTTAGCAACAAGCTCTTGGTATATAAAGCCATCATAAAGCCCATTTAGACCTATGGAATAGTACTGTAGGGTTCTGCGAGCCACTCTTACATAGGGGTCCTCCAGAGATTTCAAAACAACGCCTAGAGAACTATCTCAAGCGCGCACTGGTTTGTGAGAAATACTGAGATAAACGAATACCTGGAGATACCTACTGTTAAGGAGGAACTCAGCAATATCAGCAAGAGATAAAAAAAACACTGATCAAACACACAAATGGACTGACAAAGTATTTACTGCGGTCACAGGAAAATATCAAACGTATAAAAAGATGGCATATACTGGACCAGACTGGACCTGGACCAAAGAAATTGAAAAACAACAATATCTATATATATATATATAAATCAATGCCAATTTTCGTTGTAATTTTATAACTCAAGAACGGGCTCACCTATCCAAACCAAATGTTTAGGCTTTGTTCAGACTAATTAATAGATGGTTTAAGTGAAGTTTGCACAAAATCGGTCGAGCGGTTCTTCATTAATCACATTTTTTGTAACAAATGAATTCAATAAATGGCGAATCATTTGTTAAAATTGGTAGAGGGTAGAGTAGGGTAGAGCAGAATCGAGTAGTCAGTAGACGGGAGCAAAGCCACGGGCAAAAGCTAGTATAGAATAGAATATGGGAACACATATAGAATAGTGTAATTTTGACTGGCCTGTTGGTCTAGTGGTTAGTGGCCCTGACTGCTATGCCGGAGGTCGTGGGTTCGATTCCCACTCAGGACAAATGTTTGTGTGATGAACACGATCATTTGTTCTGTGTCTGGGTGTAATTTATCTATATATGTATGTATTTAGAAATATATAAGTATGTTTATCAGTTGTCTAGTACCCATAACACAAGCTCTGCTTAGCTTGGGACTAGACGGCGTTGTGTGATAATTGTGAAATATATATACATATATATATAAAATATACATTAAATATATATAAAATATATATATATAGTGGAACACATCTAATTATGGCTAGATACCCGATTGCAGATTAAGTATTGGAAAAAAAAGTCAATATTTAAAAATATGTTTTGATACTTACTTCAAAATTTGGCTTGTTTTCACTGACGTGTTCCACGATGGCCTGACTGATAGCGAGCTGGACAGCTAGGAAGCCGGAATGCAGGTGAGGATTGGTCGTCTCTTGTTTCTTCTTCGAGCTGGCAGCTTTGAAAGCTTGCTCTGTACTGCGGATACTGAACTGCCAAATGTTATTCTCCTGTAATATTAATATTATCTTTTAATAACGATGGCAAGGACTGTTTCTATCTGTATTTATAAAAGGAGAAACTGATTGACTGACATATCAACGCACAACCGAAACTATTGGGACTATTTGACTGGCCTGTTGGTTTAGTGGTTAGTGACCCTGACTGCTATGCCGGAAGTCGTGGGTTCGATTCGCACCCAGGACAAATGTTTGTCATTTGTTCATCATTTGTTCTGTGTCTGGGTGTAATTTACATATGTATGTATTTAAAAATATATAAGTATGTTTATCAGTTGTCTAGTACCCATAACTCAAGCTCTGCTTAGCTTGGGACTAGGCGGCGTTGTGTGTTAGTTGTGGAATATTATATTATATCTCTAACACAGTGCCAGTGTGGAGCCGCTGCACAGGACATGCGTCATTTGCTATGCTGTCCATCCTGCACAACCACCTGCAGTTTTCAGGATCTATAAGAGGCCAATAACAGAGCCGTAGAAAATACCAAATACGGGTCAGATAAAATTTAGTTAGAGTAGTGTTCTTACATAATGTCTATTAATACTGTAATATGAAAATATTGTAAACAATCATTTTTTTAAAAGAGTAACCATGGAGTTTCTTGCCGGTTCTTCTCCATAGGAAACGACCAATTTGGAACCGTGCACTAGCTTCTGACGTTTTATAAGTGCCCATGTAGGCCTATGTGAAATAAAATTTTTTTGACTTTGACTTTGACTTTGAGTACATCGACACGAAAAGCGGCAAACTTGAGTGCGAAGTCGGTTAAGGGATTTCCAGATTGGCCACTGCGATTCGCGTCCAGGGGGGAGATGTTCTGACGGGGTGATGAAATGTGTAGGAGTTGGGTGCTTCTGCTTCCACAGCGGAAAAAAACAACTAATAGCGTGATTGAAAAAATCATGTCGGAAATCGTCTACCTATAGCGGAATCGCCCTCTGGTCTTGAACATACCTAAATCGACGAGTGCAAAGTAAAAATAGTTATCTGCAATTTTCTGTTATCTTTTTGTAATTAGTAATAATAAGCTTAATACAAAATATTTTTAAAAAAAGAAACTATTTCTTCATTGTTGACACTTGAAAGAAGATTTGCCATGGACATGATTCTCTAATACCTACTGAAATTACTGCAATAATCAGAAAATCGCTATATTGCAAATTATAACTTACTTTACTCTGCACCCGTCGAAATTATAATCACATTTTACAAATTTTTAAGGACTGAACAAAAATTTCAATTCAGTTTTCACAGCCGGAATAGCTCAGTTGGGAGAGCGTTAGACTGAAGATCTAGAGGTCCCTGGTTCGATCCCGGGTTTCGGCAGCGTATCATTTTGAATTATTCGCTTAACATTTTATGGAGGAAGAAAAAGACGTGAATAAGTATACAATAGACCAGTTATTTGTTAATTACATTACAATTACTACACAATGTCGATCAGACCTGTTTTTTGAAAATTTCCGAATTATGCTTACCCTCTGAACCTAACTCTCACTATTACTATCCTATTAATACCCTATAATTAAAAGCGTAAACGGAAGGGGGGGGGGGGGAGACGGGAGTGGGCCCATCCCAATACAGTCTACCACCCTACACCCAGGATGTTGGGGTACCAATTCGGAGTCCTATCCGTTGAACATAGCATTGAACTGTCTTGTGTTGAGCTGGATAGGCATATCATAGTGTGCGTTTACAGGCCCCCTAATTATCAAAACTACTCTATTTTTGAGTCTGTCATGGAAGATGTTATGGCAAAACTTGCAACTGGTAACAAACTAGTAATTATCTGTGGAGACTTTAATGTTAATATTTTTGAAATTAATTCAGATAGCAGCAGATTATTAAATCTCTTCAAATCATTTAATTTATCAAATGTGTTTATAGAACCTACTCGAACTACGACAACTACTGCTACATGTATCGATAATGTTTTTTGTTGCTGCAACTATTTAGAAAAGGCCATTGTAAATTATCTGCCTTCTGATCATAGCGGCCTATTGGTAACTTTTGAATCCAACTTACCGATACAACAAGTGCAGATTCAGTCCAGACCAATAACATCTGGTAAACTAAATAAATTTAACAGCACTTTAATTAGTAAGTTAGGTGATTGGAATCTTGAAGTGAACAATGGTAATTTTTTGTATAACGATTTTTTTTCAATAGTCCAAACTGAGTTCAAGAAGACTTTTGAAAAGAAAACTAAAAGTATTTGCCCTAAGTTTAGATTTAGTGACTGGGCAACTAAAGGAATCAGAATAAGTAGGGAAAGACTTTTTGACCTGTATGGCCTTAAGCCTATTATTAACACTGAAACTTTTAATAAGTATGTTGCTACATATTCAAAAATGTTTAAAAACACTTGTAAGGCAGCTAAGGCCTTGTACATTAGCAATAAAGTTAAATCAGCAGATAATAAAATAAAAACGGTTTGGAAAATTATAAATAATGAAACCAACAGGAACAAAATACATAATAATGATTACACTTTGGAGACACATCATGGTCTTATTAGCGATAACAAACTAGTTGCAGAAGAATTTGTAAATTTCTTTGCTAGTATACCAACTAAAACCACTGAAGCCCTAAATTCGTCGCCATCGCATGCTTTTGGTTTATTACAGGCAAACGTTGTAGCCTGTTCGACTGAATTTAACTTTAAGCATATAAACCCCTTTACAGTAATAAAAGCGTTTAAACAAATCAAAGTTAAATTGACAGAAGATTTGTGGGGTATGTCTATCAAAGTTTGTACCTCAATTATTGAGACTATAGCGCCGTACTTAGCCTTAATATTTAATTTGTGTATAGATCAAGGAGTCTTTCCTGATCTAATGAAATATAGTAAAGTGATACCACTTTTTAAATCCGGGAACAGTAAAGACACTAATAATTATAGGCCGGTGTCCGTGTTGCCAGTTTTTAGCACGATATTTGAAAAGGTGATGTTAAATCAAATGCTTAATCATTTTAACACAAATAACATCTTACACGATAAACAGTATGGTTTCACCAAAGGACGTTGTACAACTGACGCTGGTGTCTCCTTACTAAAACACATTTTTAATGCGTGGGAAGAGGCACAGGATGCTATAGGCATCTTCTGTGACCTGTCTAAGGCGTTTGATTGCGTGGTTCATGAAACATTACTCTTGAAACTTGAGCATTACGGACTAGGCAAAACAGCTTTAAGTTTATTAAAATAAAACTTATTTGATTGGCAGACAGCAACAAGTTCAAATAAACGGTGTCAATTCGTCGGGATTAAATGTGAAAATGGGGGTACCCCAAGGTTCAATTTTAGGTCCTTTTTTATTTTTAGTTTATATTAATGATTTACCCTATTTGTTGGAAAATAAACTTAATATGGTGTTGTTTGCTGACGACACTTCTTTGATTTTTAAGATAAATAGAAGGACTAATAATCTTGACAACGAAAATTACGCCCTACTGCAGGTCCAAAACTGGTTCACTGCTAATAATCTAGTTTTAAACGGGAAAAAAACTAAATGCATAAGATTTTCCTTACCTAATGTCAAAAGTAGTGATTGTGACGTAGTATTAAACGATGAAAAGCTAGAATTTGTCGATAAAACGGTTTTCCTGGGGATTACGCTTGACTCAAGGCTACAATGGGGTCCTCATTTAACATCTCTTGCAGGACGGCTTAGCTCAGCTGCATATGCTGTTAGAAAAATCCGCCAATTTACGGATGTTGATACCGCTAGACTAGTCTATTTTAGTTATTTTCATAGTATCATGTCATACGGTATCTTACTATGGGGACGAGCTGCAGACATTGACTCAATTTTTATTCTACAGAAAAGAGCTATCAGAGCTATTTACAATCTTCGCCGGTGCGATTCTCTAAGGGAACTGTTTAAGGATATTAACATCATGACGGTGCCTTGTCAATATATTTATGAAAACATCATGTACGTTAGAAAAAATCTTCATCTTTTTAGCAAAAGAGGCGATAGACATAATTATGTTACAAGAAATAGGGACCAATTAGTTCAACCAGGTTTTAGACTGGCTAAAGTGGCCTCTTCTTTCATGGGGTACTGTTTGAAATGTTATAATAAAATACCTCCACAAATATTAGAACTCAATGAAACGAAATTTAAATCTTGTATTAAACGCACACTATGCAGGCAAGCATATTATAAGTTGGAGGATTATATTCAAGATAAAAATGCTTGGCTCAATGCTGGTCCAGCTCCTCTACCACCGAGGTATACAAATTGATTAGTTTGGAAATTATTATTATTATTATTTTTTAATGCTTTTTTTTTGGGAATTGTAAAATATTATAAGTATTGTATAATGTAGAAGCATTTATTTTCAAAGTTTGTAAATGTGAGTACCATGGAGCTATTTTATGGTTTTTTATGTTACTATTGGACTTGTTTGACATAAATGAGCACGGCAGTTGAGAGTTTGTCATGCTCACTTAAATGTCTCACTGATGGTGGCGCATGTATTGGATCATTCGGTTCCCTTCAAAATGATTGAGCTGAGTGGTGTTAATATTAGCGTCATGTTCGTGAACGGGCGCTGTCAGTTGAGACTGGTCATCTCTTAGCTTTTTTTTTTTTTTTTTAAGGTGGGAAAATCATCTAATGACAAATCTCGCTCTTGGGTGGAGCGAGAGATAGTGTCAGACTTTTACTGACTAAAAACCCACTCCTGTTCCCTCTTTGCCTTCATCCCGGGGCCCCGGGCTTCGCTTTCACACTACCCGTGGCCCTAGTAGGCTTCGACCCTGCTGGGCCCCCTACGATTTGCTGACATCACCCTGAGGCGCGCGTGGAACAATACGCGCCGTCGACGGCTTGGGCTCGGTCCGGACAGTTACCGGACGGTCGGACGGCGAGCCACCCATTGCTCGCCGTCCGCAAGCCTGCGCCTACGGTGGCCGGAAATCGGGATCGGAATCCCGGCGGCGGTTGGGGCGTGAGGACCGTTGCTGTTGCCTCACGCGATCGGCCGCCTCCTTTGCTAGCATTACTGCTTCGCAGAAGGAGGCGACCGCCTGCCACTCCTCCTCACTCCGGACCATGGCCTGTACCAATGCCCGGCGCGAGAGATCACTGCCGCCGATCGCCCCCACGAGGACACGGCGTTGCTCTGCCCAAGCGGGGCACACCTCCACCGTATGCTCCACCGTGTCCTCCGGGCGTTCCACACAGTGGCGACACCCGGGCGTGTCCTCCGCACGAATTCGGTGCAGGAACCTCCCGAACTTACCATGTCCGGTAAGGATCTGCGTCATGCGGTAGGTAAGGACGCCATGTGGTCTCTCTAGCCATTCCTCAAAGAGGGGACTTACCGCCATAATTGTGGCGTGCCCAGCATTGGGTTGCGATAGTTGCTGTCGCCAGTCATCTCTTAGCTGCCAGTTGCTATTTTAATATCTATATTTAGTTTTTATTTTTACTGTATTTACATTGTTCTCACATGATAACTACAAGAAACATGTAACAGTGATATTTGTAATTACAAAACATGATTGAAAAGAGTGTCCATGGAGTTTCTTGCACATTCTTCTCCATAGAGATCTACGCTTTGGAATGTGCAATTAGCATCATTTTTTTTTTCTGACTAACTGACTTCTTGACATTTCAAAAGTGCCTGTAAATGGTTTATTTGAAATAAATGCTTTTGAATCTTTGAATCCTATAATGGACGCCAAAATACTGATAATTTCATACAAAAATCAGACATGTCATGGGTCAGCCTCCCCCAACTCTAGATACACCTATAAAAAAAGCTGCTTTACATTACTATATACCTCTTCTGCTACGGAGATTATATTGCTTATTTCTTGATTTGCAGACATTATTGCATTAAACCTAGTAATAAAATCATTACAATAATGAATAAACATCTAATAATGATTAAAAAATAATGTGAAAATGAAAAAAATAGTTAGAGGATAATTTCAGTTATATTACAATTATATTTCCATACTAGTTGATCCGGCGAACTGCGTACCGCCTAACAGTCAATGAATGTTTTAGGTTTATATTTCGATATAGTCAACCAATTACGATGAAACAAAGCCTAAGTAATATATCAAGTTACACTCAATTTTAATATATAAAAGTTACCTACATCGATTCCATACATTTTACATGATGCGCGCACAATTATAAACTTCTACAGATTTATTACGATAAAAAGTGAAACTAGTGAATGATGTGTAGGTATAAAACTATTGAATTTACAATGTTTTTACCCATATCAGATGTGGTAGAAGAATAAAAGGATATTTTATTTTAATTAATTTTTATATAGAACTAGTTTCTGTCAGCGGTTTCACCCGCGTAAAAGTAGCTTTCTCCATACAAATTTCCACCCCCCACTTAAGGGGAGTGGAGGGATAGAAAGAAACAAAAAGTAGCCTATGTCACTCTCTATCCCTTTAACTATCTCCACTTAAAAAATCCTCCACTTAAAGGGAGTGGAGAGATAGAAAGAAACAAAAAGTAGCCTATGTCACTCTCCATCCCTTTAACTATCTCCACTTAAAAAATCCCCCACTTAAGGGGAGTGGAGGGATAGAAAGAAACAAAAAGTAGCCTATGTCACTCTCCATCCCTTTAACTATCTCCACTTAAAAAATCCCCTACTTAAGGGGAGTGGAGGGATAAAAAGAAACAAAAAGTAGCCTATGTCACTCTCCATCCCTTTAACTATCTCCACTTAAAAAATCCCCCACTTAAGGGGAGTGGAGGGATAAAAAGAAACAAAAAGTAGCCTATGTCACTCTCCATCCCTTTAACTATCTCCACTTAAAAAATCCTCCACTTAAGGGGAGTGGAGGGATAGAAAGAAACAAAAAGTAGCCTATGTCACTCTCCATCCCTTTAACTATCTCCACTTAAAAAATCCCCCACTTAAGGGGAGTGGAGGGATAAAAAGAAACAAAAAGTAGCCTATGTCACTCTCCATCCCTTTAACTATCTCCACTTAAAAAATCCCCCACTTAAGGGGAGTGGAGGGATAGAAAGAAACAAAAAGTAGCCTATGTCACTCTCCATCCCTTTAACTATCTCCACTTAAAAAATCCCCCACTTAAGGGGAGTGGAGGGATAGAAAGAAACAAAAAGTAGCCTATGTCACTCTCCATCCCTTTAACTATCTCCACTTAAAAAATCCCCCACTTAAGGGGAGTGGAGGGATAGAAAGAAACAAAAAGTAGCCTATGTCACTCTCCATCCCTTTAACTATCTCCACTTAAAAAATCACGTCAATTCGTCGCTCCGTTTTACCGTGAAAGACGGACATACACACTTTATAATATTATTAAATACAAACCTTCGGTTTCCAAATGATCCATATAACGGGCCTGTTGAGCGGTACACCTCTTGATTGCTTATGTAACATTTCATTTAGATCATCCTCAGTCGGCGCATACCATATGCCGTCTGGAACAACAATATATATTCAGACAGATAAGTCATTATCATCAAATCAATCGGAATTGGGAATCACCAAGAAACGTTGGATACGATAATCCTTTCTACTCGTGTAAGTACTGAAGATAGGATAAAGGTGTGTGCACTTTGTGTGCCCCACTTGGTCGGAGCAACGCCATGTCCTCGTGGGGTCGATCAGCGGCAACGCGTCTCGAGCCGAGTCCTGGGTAGCTAGCCTTCCGGCCAAGGTAACCGTTCGGACCGAGTTCGAGTCGTCGACAGCACGTAGTGTTCCATGCGCGTCATAAGGAGATGTCAGCAAAACCGTAGGGGCCCAGCAGGGTCGAAGTCTACTGGGGCCTTGGGTTCCCTTCTGAAAGGAGAACCCAGGGTCCTGGAATGCAAGGCGAAGAAGTAACATAGGAGTAGGGTTTTAGTCAGTTTAAGTTTCACACGCCCTCCCACTCCACCCTGGAGCGAGAGAAGTCATTGGATGATTTCCTACCATGATATGATGGTGGGAAATCATCACCATCATAATGGTAATAAAGGAATGAAAAATATTTTTTTTTCTTTTTAATTGATACAAACCAGTGCTTCACTGTGATCCCACCTGATGGTAAGCAGTGATGGTGAGGCGCACTAGTTTATTAATAGCCTATGCACTCTAGCCTTGAAGCACCTAAATTATAGTTGGACGGGAAGACCGCAGCACGCCAATTGTGCCAGTCCTTCAACAGTCCACAGTATTTTTGTTATTTCAAGTATTTAATAAAGATTAGTTACTTTTTATTTATTGTATTGTTGTTTGGACTGTGCGAGTTACAAATAAATGTTTTTTCTTTCTTCTTTCTGTGTTTATTAGTTGCCCTATGGTTCCAAGGACATGGTAACTCAACAATCGCGCAATTAAAGGCAAACATATGTGTTGAGAGCAGTGTTGGCCGAGTGGTAACGGCCCCGACTTACGAGTTGTAGGTCGCGGGTTTCCAGCCAGGCGCATTACATTGTGTAATTTATTTCATAATCACTGCTCTCAAAACGGTGAAGAAAAACATGGTGAGGAAACCGGCATGTCCTAGAACCATAAATTCGAAGATATGCACTGGGCCCGCGTGGTGGATTACGGACCATTCCTTCTCCCAGAGAGGAGGCCTGAGTCCCAGCAGTCGGAATATTAAAAGGCTGATTATGCTTATATGTGTTGATACCTTTAATTATGTACGACACTTACCTACAGGCAGTAGGTCTTGGGCCCTTGACATAATAGCATTAATATCAGAATAGTTGTTCGGTGCATATCCCAATATGTTGTTCGTGCTTAGTTTAGCCAGAACGTCCGAGGTTGCCAAGGGAGGCTCCGGTTCAGCTTGCAAAGGTATCAGAAACACAGGCTTAGCTATGAAAATGGCGATTATGAAAAGTAGCAATGCAAACACTGCTTCCACAATTATTAGACCCCACCTTCGTCTGAAACAAATAGATTCTAAGAAAACAATCATAAACCTCCAGCGTAGGTACTGGAGGTTTATAAATTGTGAGGTGTCTACTAATACTCTTTTTAGGGTATTTTAACCAACAAAATACTTGGTCATTTGTACTAAAATACCTTAGAGAAGTGGGGAAGAAAGAAATAGATTCATTTTGATACAAATGGAGAGAGTTTGTCGTTGCGACCGAGGCGGAATTCGTCTGAGCCACAGGCGGGGGTGTTATGGAGCCGAGTACCGCAGGGACAAATTTCCATGTGTATAAAACCACGTTTTTTAATACACTTATGAAGATGGTACGGGTTACTGAGCGTCCAGTCTGATACGATAAATGTGACAAATGATGGCGGGGCCAGCTCGCGCACTTTTCTGCACTAGTGCGAAAAAAAGTAAATTGCGTGTCTATAAGCGGTAGGGACAAGAGAAAGTGGTTCTTTTGTGAATGTTATAAACTAGTGCTTGACTGCGATCCCACCTGATAGTAAATAGTGATGCAATCGTTGATGGTGAGGCGCACTAGTTTATTAAGAGCCTATTCACTCTAGCCTTGAAGACACCTAAATTATAATCGGACGGGAAGACCGAAGCAGGGCAAGTTGTTCAAGTAAGTACTTATATTGAAAAAATGTTTATTGATAATAATATCCTACGAGCCTAGCCTATAGTCATCATCATCTTCCTGCCCTTGTCCCGTGTTATTTGGGGTCGGCGCAACATGTTTTTTTCTTCCATTCTGCCCTGTCACTCGTCAAGCTATCATTAACTTCCTTTTCTTTCATATCACTCTTCACACAATCCATCCATCTTTTCTTTGGTCTCCCTCTCCCTTTCCAGCCTATAGTAAATCCTAGTAATACCTAACCCGTAGCGACATCTCTGTCGCCACATGGGAACTATCCAGCATCGTGGTATCAAAGTTCTCCGCGTGATTAGAACACGTATTACCATCCAGCAGTTGCCTGTACCACACACCGGACCGCCGCATACGATACGCGCGACGTCACGCGACGGGTGCAAGCGCGGGCGCCCGCGCGGTCGCCCGCTTAACGCAGCGTTGGCCCTTACAATCTGACGATACCTACTGTCTTTGTAAAAAACATTTCCAAATGAGGATGCTTGCATGTCTCTGAAACCGGCTTCGGAGAGGTTTCTCCGCTTCTTCAATTTTTTTTTTAGAAGCTTGCATAACTAAATATAGAAAACACTATTTTATTTCTAATTATTTACTTATTTTATTATCAACTGTGACAAGGCGGTTGTTATGACATTCATTTACAATGACTTTAAATCTATAGAGGTTTATCAGTAGTAGAGGTCAGTGAATACAGCCTCATTATTGATTTGAAGGAATATTTGAAGTAGTTTAAATAACCCTACTTACTGTGCTTCAAAAATCTTATTCTTCACTAAAAATACTAATTTAACATCATGACTACAACAATTACACAGACACAATTATTAAGGGACTTGGGCCACTCCGACTTGAACAGGTCAGGATATGTTAGAACATAGACCTCACCATCTACTTCCTAACATATCCTGACCTGTTCAAGTCGGAGTGGTTTTTAGTCAGTAAAAGTCTGACACTATCTCCCACACCGCCCTAGAGCGGGATTTATCATTAGATGATTTTCCAACCTAAAAAAAAACCATCCCCTTCCTGGCTATTTTTTTTTGTTTTAAATCACTCTTAGAACATGTTTTAGTGCTCATTAATTAGTATTTTTGGTGGAATAAAGCCCTATTTTACAGTAGGAAACAGGAGTAAATTGAGGAACAGTTAAATTCTACTCTTTTAATATTAGCCAATAAATAAAATATTAGGTAAATTCATTCTTAAAATCAGTCTCCGTTTTTCATATACTTATTTGATTAATCCGTGGACAATAGTATGGGTTATATGTTTACCTATTTATCTAGTCATTCTTTTGAATCTCCTTAACATGTAACTGTTTTTTTTTGTCCCTAATAAATAAAATAAAAATAAAAAATAAAATTGGTGTTCTGAAATTACACGACGGGGTCGTGTACGAAGGAGATGGCGGGACGACTTATTAATAGGCCTTCTTTAGTAAGTGAACCTGGGCCACTTTTTGCCACTTATTGGCAAGAAGTGGCCCAGAGCTGGGTATAAAGGAAGGAATGAAGGAGACCTTTGCCTACTACTGACACAGTATAGACTAGATACAATAACCCCTCGCACGTATAGGAGTGTTATTATTACGTAATTGCGCGTTTTTACGTAAAATCATCAAAAAAAAAAAAACTTTTTCTGGGTTTTTCTAGGAAAACGAAGATATAGAGACCAACATTTTCGGCCAAATAAATTTCGTACACCCGTGTGTACAAAACGACAATTAAACGTTTTTCAAGGTCACTCAAGTTGTACAGACGTATGTACAATCGGCGCTCGAGGGGAAAGAAATGGTAAATAAATACAAATGTTCAACTCACGTTAACGAAGTCACGGGCACAGGTAATTTTAAATTAAAAAAATAACGTAAACGATGAAATAAATTAATTTTCATAAAACAAGTAAAAAAGACAATGATTATGTAGATTCCTGTGTTATTTTTCTCTTATCATTCTGGCCTCTGATTCGAATTGTGATTAAATATCATACCTTATTATTTCAAATGTTCATGGGCATAAAGAAATCTTGATTTATTTGTAGAACAGTAGCTTTTCAGTGATTTTTCTGTTCTCTTCACTCACGTTTCTGTATATAATGCCTAATTTAAGATAAAACATATCTACAGGACAAAATTTTGAAACTATAAAGTCTGGTAAAATGTATCACTTCACTTTCAGCTTCCCGCTATTTTCGCCATCTTTTTTTTTTGACAGCGAATCAAACGGTTTTGTTAGTTGCCAGCATTTTTTGGTTACCATATAATAAGGTATTGTGATGAGGTGAGGTTTTCATTAATTTTAAAAAGTAATGAATACAACATTAGTTTTATTATAGAGAAACCCGATGTCTATGTACAAGATTTCATAAATGTATCAATAACACGTGTTTGTCTGGTGTTCTGTGAGAGACAGTATGCAAGAGTGTCCACTGTTCCTTGTTAATGTGTATCATTGTATTATTAATTTAAAAAGTATGTATTATTGACACAATATATTATAATAATCAAAATCAATTTATATTCTAAAAGTCCATACAATTGCCAATATTTTGTATTATTTATGATTTCACACTTCCATGTTAATGGTTATTTAAGTGAGCATGTACCGTTTTAATGAAATATAATAAATAAATGAAAAATCACAAAGTTATAAGGTTGTTCTGTTACCTGGTTGTCCATACAAATACATGGTCACTGAGTTATCCGGGCGACTGAGGGGTTGTTTTGCTCCCGCACCCAGCTGTGCACTAGCGCTTAATGTCCGCTATGACCTGCCGTGACCTGTGTTGTACTCACACACACTGTGACACACTGTATTGTTGTTGTGTGTTGTAGGGTGGTGTACAATTTGTGACCTTTTTTAAATATTTTTGGGAAAAAATATGACATGGTGTAAAAATGATAGGAATCGATTCAGTTACTGATTGTGATCAAACTATATTCAGGTTTCGCATATACTAAAAATAATGTTGTATAATAATGTTCAGTTAATATTGTAAGACTTGCCCTTGTCTAGGTTGACCGAAATTTAATGGGAAATCAGTATACGTATATAAGTAGGCATTCCTGACTTATTTATTATATACTAGCTATTGCCTGCTGCTTCACTCGCGTACATAAAACATAGCCTATGTAACTCAGAAATAAAGCAGCTTTCTATCGGTGAAAAAATTTTAGCAATCGGACCAGTACTTTCAGAGATTAACCTTTATAATATTAATTTAGATTATATTCTTTATTGTACACCACATAAACAAAAAATACAGGACAAACATTATTAAAAATAAGTGTACAATGGGCGGTCTTATCGCACAGGGCAATTTCTTACAGAGAACCTTTGGATGGACTGAAAGAAAGGAGATATATTTTTACTTATATCAAATTAAAATCTAGCTATTATATGTGTCTTTTTGACATGGGCTTTAAGAGCATTACTCATTATAAATCATTGTTAATACTTTTATTAATTAAGATTTGTTCCCGTGAGAAAAGGAAAAGTAGCTTAAGTTAGTCATTATAACATTAGCTAAGTATATCTCAGTGACAGTCCCGTCTATTTTTTTCAACCATATTGAAGAAGTTTTCCGTAGTTTGAAATCCCGTTCCAAAATGAAAAGTAATCTACGAGCGACACGGTGAAGCATACGGTAGAGGTGTGTCCCGCTTGGGCGGAGCACCGCCGTGTCCTCGTGGGGGTAATCGGCGACAACGATCTCCGGGCCTTGGTACAAGCCATGGTCCGAAGCGAGAATGAGTGGCAGGTGGTCGCCTCCTTCTGTGAAGCAGTAGTGCTAGCAAAGGAGGAGGCCGCACGTGCACACGCGAGGGAGCGGTGTTCACGCCCCAGCCGCCGGGATCCCGATCCCGATTTCCGGCCACCGTAGGCGCGGGCTTTCGGACGGTGAGCAATAGTTAGCTTGCCGTCCGACCGTCCGGTCTGGACCGAGCTCAAGTCGCAGCAGGGTCGAAGCCTACTGGGGCCAAGGGTCTGCTTCTGAAAGGAAGACTCGGCCCTGGTATGAAAGGCAATGAAGGAGCAACGCCCTCGCGCTCCGTCCAAGAGATGTCATTGAATGACATTCCCACCTACAAAAAAAAAAAATACTCCGGTTTGTTTCAAATTTATGCTGCATAGATACAGTACGAGTGACTCCCCTTATCCCCGGAAATCTAAAATACAAATATTGATTTCACAGAGACATTGGCAAAGTAACTTGTAACATAACTTAAATTGTAAATATAACTCTATTTTACATAGAAACAGAGTTGAATTTGCTTTCCCAGAAGATCAATTATTAAAACAAGATCCTTTAAAATACAAATGTAGTATGTAAAGCTATTATGATTAGGTTGAAAATGCTACAACTTGTCGAAATCTACGGAAATCTTCTAATGAGTAAAATCAATGGTTTGTTTTTCTCACTAAGGTTCAAATTAAGCGATTTAGTATTGAAATATAACGTGGTGATTAATGTGTTTTTATTCAGTGGTGTAGCTGCTAAGGCCCAATATGGCACGCCTGAGCATATTATTTTGTATTTTACTTGTCATAGTTCTAGCTTACTGGGAAAGAGCTGATGCAGGTAATCCTTTATTGTTAAATTAGATTTAATCACAAAGCAACAGAATAATCAGGTTTTTTTTTTAACTTTGGCTCACTCTAGAAATTACTTCTGTATCGTGGGTACGGGTACCAAAGGGCAACTGAACTCATACGGGAGGGTTTTATTCAGTAAAAGACTGACACTCCTTCTAAATCCGCTGAGTTGAGGCGAAATCATTTGACAATTTCTCGCCCTCAAAGAAAAAGATACATACCTACTTACGTTTTCTTTTTTCGGGCATATCTACCTATACACCATTGCCTGTGTGTATGTGGGCGCTTCAGTAGCATTACTCTTATTGGTCTACCACACGTACAAGCTTCACCACAGTTTACCTTCACTGCGTGTGGTTGATAGAATTCATACTGTTTACCCGGTTCATGTACAAACCGGCCTGCGCAGGCAAAACTGCGGGGCGTGTGGTAGGTAGGCCCATAAGTTCCACTCTATAATTACTTCATAATTTACTTTTATTTTCAGCTTCCCGAATAGCCCGGTCACCTCAATACCGAAGACCCTACGGTCTTCCCCCACCACCACCACCACCACCGCCACCACCACCGCCGCCTCCGCCCCCAAGAGGCTTTGGGCCCGGCTATGATCCCTACGGTCCCCCAGGTTGGTACGACCGAGGCCCTGGGCGGTTCGATCGAGGCCCTGAACGGTTCGATCGAGGCCCCGAACGGTTCGAACATTATGGCCATCACGGACATAGACATCATGATCGTGACAAGTACGACATCCCACCAGGCGGCTCTATCAGTATTTCGAAGACTATTAGTATAAGTTCTGGCGGTAATGCCCAGTCTAGTGCTGGATCCAGTGCTGGCTCTAGTGGCGGGTTTGGTGGGTCGAGTGCTGGGTCCACAGCTGAATCCAGTGCTAGTGGCAAATAGTGTTTAGTTAGAGTATTGTGTTAATATTGATATTAAACCATTTTGTTTATGATGCTGGTTTTTTTTGTCTGTTTTTTCTTCATACACCTTGCGTAATTCCGAGCTAGGTTTTAAAAACTGGGGTTGGCGGAAACATATACATTAATGGTTTAGCCAAGTTTAGGATATATTTGTGATGTCCATTGTAAGTGCAATTGATGTACCAGAAAGTACGTTTTCCAATGGCAGAGGATTTTACAGCATGTTATATTAGGGATGTTAACAGGGTATATCGTAGTATACCTACTAGGATCGTCTTACAAGTTATTATCGATAATTCATTGTCGTCATACCACCAGTTATATCGATAACTAGCTTCTGCCCGTGGCTTTGCCCGCTTGTAAGTAGGTTTCTCCGTACAAAATTTTGACCCTTGTTTCATCCCCTTAGGGGATGTATTTTGGAAAATCCTGTCTTAGTGCTTGCCTACGTCATAAAAGGACGCCTTAACTCCTAGTCCCAGTAGTTTCGGCCGTGCGTAGATATGACAGTCAGTGAGTTTTTCCTTTTATGTATATAGATAATTACACAAATGCAAACACCTTCATATGATATTAAATTTTTCAGTCCATTTTGGAAATCCCATAAGGATTTGATCAGCCATGAACTTTTAGTTAATATAAATACCAAATATTTATCTATCAATAATATCTAACCGCAGAGGTGACTTTACATCTGTGATATTGACTTGATATTTTGTTGGCTGATATGAGCACTAAAAGGTTTTTTTTTTTAAAGAGTAAACGATCAATTGGAACTGTGCACTAGTTTCTTGACCATGTAGGCATATATGAAAAAAAAAAAAAAAATTGAATTCACGTATTTTTTAGGAGCGTTCGCATTCGCATCTAGCAGTCGTAATTCGACGAACGTCTTTAAACAATCACTTTGACAAGTTTTAGATATTCACCGAAACTGAAAATCCGATAGCTGCTGGATGTACAGGACTAATCGTTGTGGCGATACTTGGGGGAGGCCTATCTCCAACAGCAAACGTCTTTCGGTCGAAATGATGAGATAATATTGCGACTTGAATTTATCGTTTCTTAAGTACGATAACAGATACGCCTTCTGATGAGAGGTGGTAGATAAATTATGGAAGACTGATAGTTTGAATCTATGAAAATAGTAGTCTTTTCTATGTTTCTATGAATAGATTGATTGATTTGATCATATGAAGAATCTGTACTTGGAGTGAAAGGTAACAATTTACCAAAACGTAACTGCAAACTGTTCTTTAACATTCAAGAGACTACTTCATTGCTATTTCAGTGCTAGCTATCTTGAAGAAAGCATTATTATTCTAACAAAACTTAATATATGTAATACCTACGTCTTTGTAGCTAGCTTTCATTCAAAATCTAACCTGCCTCCCTAGCCAAGATACAATCGTATCATTCGCGCCGATCGCATCGAGTAGGCCACGCCTCCGATTCCTTTGTTCTAACGTCATCTCAACGCTCAGTCACGTGGTCAGAACAAAGGAATCGGATGCGTGGCCTACTCGAAGCGTTCTGCGCGAACAAAATGATTGTAACTTGAATGGGGGTGGGGGTGGGGGGGGGGGTAGCAACCATTTTACTGAATTTAATGGGTACAACAGTAAAGACACTCTTTCTGAAAGTCATATTATTAGGGTCAGACTGACAGGCCCTAATTTTTTAATGTTATTGATAGGGTCGTGTTTGATCTGTTGGTGAGTGATGTGGGCGACGATGAAGCACGCCTAGAATCTTGCCTGAAAGTAACCCTAATGATATGGATTCCCTCAGTAACTGTATCAGGCCCTGACGGTCAGCATCTGACTAACTGCGCCATATGGTTGCAGTTGGTTTGCAGAAAACCCAACTAAGTTAAGTCATCAACAATGACGTATCAAGAAAAGATATTTATAATGGTCATATGAAATACCTATTTAGAAAAAAATTAACGTTGTGTTAAAATTCTCACTTACGTTTATGTCCGCGGTTTGATGGTACGATATAAACTAACGTATCGTGGTTTTTGTATCAGTAGAGTTATTTAGATCCAATATGGCTCGTCTTATAGTCTGTCTTGTATTTGCTGTTTTAGTTTTAGTTAATCTAAAAAGCTGTGATGCAGGTAATATAGATTGTAATAATATTGTCTTTTACGTATCTATAAGTTGACAAAAAAATATAACAAAATAAAACAGTATTCATGTATATATCGTGGCCAGATTTTCTTGACTTCATTGGCAGATTGAAATCTATGTTTTTGTTTCGTATTAATTAAATTATTTTGTATATTCTTGAATGTTTTTTTTATAAACCTATGTATTTCTTAATTAAATACTTGTAACGTGCAATTAAAAAACAACATAATATTCCGTTTATTCAGTTTAAATTTTAATACTATTTCAGCGGTTCGTGTAGCGAGATCTCCTCATCTTGGCGTTTTCGGTGTTGGAGGAGTTATCGGCGGTGTCTCTGCCTACCCCGGCTATGGTTATGGATTCCATCATCATCATAGAGGCTTTGGCGGAGGGTACGGCGGCTACGGTGGCGGTTATGGCGGAGGTTATGGCGGAGGTTACGGCGGCGGCTATGGCGGAGGCTACGGAGGCCCCGGCTACGGAGGCCCCGGCTACGGAGGCCCCGGCTTTGGAGGGCCAGGCTACGGCGGTCCCGGTTACGGCTATGGTGGCCTAAATGGCGGATTAAGTGTTTCTAAGAGCGAGTCTATCAGTTTCGGTGGCGGTGGCGCAGCTCAATCAAGTGCGAGCTCAAATGCTGGTGGTTTTGGTAAATAAGATTAGTTTTCAAATGTGATAAATTTTAAAATTATAAATTATTTTTTCCTTAAAGGTTTTGTTTCATTTTATTATTGACTAGCTGGTGCAAGCGGTGTCACCCGCATGACAATAGAAAATTATCCCAAAGAAACATACTCCTGGGATAAAAATATCCCATATACCATGTGCTTCGTAGATTACTATTTTCGGTACAATGATGTCTAGTCAACACTGTCCTCTCATACCTATTAATTTTGTAAAATGGAAATAAGTATTGTAAAATCAATCATTCTTTATATTAGAGTAACCATGCAGTTTAGTTCTCTATAAGAAACGACCTATGCCCATACCCATGTAGGCCTATGTAAAATAAAACGATTTCAATTGAATTGGTCAACCTGTATGCCACATTTCATTCAAACTTGTAACAAACATACACACAAACTTTCACCTTTATAATATTAGTACCTAGGACATGACTGTCATCCATGTAAAATGGTACATATTCCTCCATGATAGTGTCATAGTAGGACACAGGTCAGTGGTAACAAAACTATTTAGTCTAAGTTGTGCTCTTATTCTATTGAAGCACTGTAATATGCTGAACCATCGAGATCAGTGTTATCATCGACACAAGGTCGACTGTATTACGCAGAGAAGGGTTCAATACTCTTGACTAAGTAAATAAAGATGATTTCCAGATGGTTACACAAAAAACATCAGTAGCTCAAAGTACACATAATATTACGTCTTGTATTCTTCCTGTATACCTATAGGTGTAGACACACTGTTAAAAGCCTCCCATAAGGTAGACCGATGCTCTGATGAGGTCAGCGGGAGTCTGCTGTTTGCCTGTAGTACAGAATCAGTCCATGATGCGACGTCTCGATGGGCTAATATTCAGTGAAGGTATGATAATTTCATTTTTGAAGGTAGGAAATATTCGAATGACATCTCCTGCCAGGTTCCATGTTCTAGAGCCCCGGGGTTCTCTTTCGCATCACCCATGGCCCAAGTAGGCTTCGCCTGCTGGTGCCCTACGGTTGATGGTATCTTCTTAAAGCGCGCGTAGAACACTACGCGTCGTCGACGACGACTCGGTCCGGAAAGCTACCAGACGGTCGGACAGCGAGCTACCCATTGCTCGCCGTCCGCAAGTCTGCGCCTACGGTGGTCGGTAATCGGGATCAGAATCCCGGTTGGGGTGTGAGGGCCATTGCTTCGCGCGTGCGGCTGCCACCTTTGCTAGCATTACTGCTTCGCAGATGGAGGCGATCGCCTGCTACTCTTCCTCGCTCCAGACCATGGCCTGTGTCAAGGCCCGGCGCGAGAGATCACTGCCACCGAACACACCCACGTGGAGACGGCGGTGCTCTGTCCAGGTGGGGCACACTTCTACCATATGCTCCACTGTGTCCTCCAGGCGGTTCACACAATGGCACTCGGGCGTTTCTTCCGCACGAATCCGGTGCAGGAATCCCGAACTGACCATGTCCGGTGAGGACCTGCGTCATGCGAAAAGTAAGGAAGCCGTGTTGTCTTTCCAGCCACTCCTCAAAGAGGGAACTTACCGCCATAAGTGAAGGTATGATGATATCTAACCAAGGTGAACAAAATACTAACGCCATATTTTGACTGAGGTTTTTTATGTTTAACTAATGCTTTAAAGAATTATATTTTAGAAATCCCATAACTGTATTTTTTTTTTTTTTTTTAATTATTGATAGGCTCGCGTTTGACCACTATCTCACCTGATGGTAAGCGATGATGTGGCCGAAGATGGAGCACGCTTGCCTAGAAGTAACTGTATTTTTAGTGTAAGGTGACTTTTAATTCATGGAATCTTTTAGTGGTAAAAGTTGTCATGAATATGCTTGACATTCACAATGAGAAAACTGAAATATAAATAAGTCGCCGTGCCGGAGTCTGTGTGTCCTGTAGCTATCAGGAAACTTAGGGGTCTCTAAGTCAAGAGTGAACCACTTCTAGCCAAGCGTGCTTCATCGTCGACCACATCATCGCTTACAATCAGGTGACATGGTGGTCAAACGAGAGCTTATCATTAAAAAAATAAAATAAAAAAAAGTCAGCTGTTCAGTAAGTACGCTCGACTACTACTAGAACACGATTTTGTTCTCAGTTTATCACAAGGACAGTTTAGTACTTGAATTTTTTGAACAATTGTCAAGAAATTAAAAGAAAAAAAAATTAACGTTAGAGAAAGACACAAATTATGATGCAATAAAATATGAACAAGTACAAAATGGTGAATTTCTAAAAATATAACAAAATTAAAAAATAAGTTTGTGATCCACCGTGTAAATAACATAGCATTCCAAAATTTCGTATTATTATACGCATAGGAATTTCCTATCTAGAATCCTGTAAACACAATTTTAATAAGTGCTAAAATTCACACATATGTTAGATTCCGTGGTTCAATGATTCCATTTAATATAAATGGCTGTATTGTTCCCATATCGTTTTAGTACTGAACAAGCACTCGTTTACATACAATACTTACTCAATATGACTCGCCTTTTAGTTTGTGTGTTCGGACTTCTTGTCTTAGTTAATTTCTCAAGCGTCAATGCAGGTAATTATCTTATGTTTATTATATTTCGCAAGTAAATTCAGTTTCAATTTTATTTTATTTCGAAAACTTATAGGTAAAACATATATCATTCTAATAATAATAAACCTAAATAATTAAAAGTTTTCACTTACTGTATCAACGAATAATAATAATAATGTTCCAGATAATAGATTACTATACAATTTATTGGTTCTGGAGTGACTTTGGAAGCTATTTAATTTCCTCTTTTAGTAAAAACGCGTCTCCATATGTGAGTGTAGAGTATGTAGAGACCTATTTTATGATGTTCTTGTCATCTGCATAAACTAATATTTTTGAGTGACGGAAAAAGGACGTGGCGACACTGATAAAATATAAAATAAAAGAGGCCTCAATAATGAACATTGTGGCACTCCGGAATGGATGTGTATATTATTTATTTATAGAAGTAACCATTATATCAACAGTCTGATTGCACCTTTTTTTGATGTAAGAAGTTAGCTTACGAAAGAGATTACTCCTTATACCAATCGAGAGCAGCTTCTGGGTAAAGATACCGTATTAATTATTATCTACTACAAAAATAAAAAAATCTAACTCTTGGTTTTCAGCTTCACGACAAGAAAGGTCTCCACATTTAGGCGGCCTTGGCGTTGGTATAGGAGCAGGGATTGGTATCGGTGGGTTTGGCAGACCCGGTTATGGAGGCCCCGGTTATGGAGGACCTGGTTATGGGGGCCCCGGGTATGGAGGCCCGGGTTACGGAGGTCGCGGCTACGGAGGACAAGGATATGGTCACGGTAGATTCCCTGGAGGACCAGGTTTTAACAATGGCGGATTACCTGGGTCTTTCAGCGCATCCAAGAGCTCGTCCGTCAGTTTTGGAAACGGTGGAGGATCTCAAGCTCAATCAAGTGCTGGATCTCAAGGTTTCAGGAAATAAGGCTGATTGTGAACATTATGGGTGTGTTAGAACCATTTTGTAATTTAAATAAATGTTTTCTATGTTATGTTCAGTGTGATTGTTTGATTTATTACATAAAATAATAATAATAATTAACGATGCCCTGGATAGGAAGGTCCTTACACAACTGATCGCAAACTATATACTTACACTAAATCTCTACAATCGTGAAGTGTGCAGCCTCAGAGTCCATGGTAAAGGAAAGCTAACGCAATCCTGTAGTTACTTACTTCTGATGACCATAAAATGGTGTGTAAAGGCCTAGATTCCACGGGCGCTTCTATCGGGCACTTCACGAGCCTGATGCAGATCTTTCAGCATTTGTAACCTGGCTACGATTCAGTGAACTCTTTGAGGAAACCGAAGGTTAATCTGTGCGATTATGGACAAAGTTGTCTTGGCAAACAACTACCAAACACATAAAGGACCGTTGACGTGTGTCGAGCATGACACTCTCCGGGTAAGTCCATAAAACATAGTGTCATTCTGTTCCCTGAACGCTTAGGCCAATGGGCTCTGTCTCTGGAATGCAAAGGCCAGCTGAGGCACCCCAGGCGGGATTTAACAAGTAAAAGTCTGATACTCACTCTATCCAGAAAGGAAGAAAATAAAAAGGACCCCTGGTGTAATATAAGGTTTGATAATGAGCCGTCTATTATTGTCAATGATGAATGAGTATATTATAAAATAATCGAGTTGCAACCAGGGATCTGGCAGCATATTATGATATGATATAAGCAAGTTATGTTTTTTTTTTTGAAGCATGATATGTGATGGATCAATATGGAGTGTCAGACTTTATCTGACTAAAACCCTTCAGTATTCCTTCAGTTTCCCTGTGTGTTCCAGAGCCGTGGTAACTCTTTCGAACAACCCCACAACCATGATGCAGTTGTACAGTTTGATAGGCAAGGTATGAACGATAATGCATTGCGTGAGATGTTGTGAGATTAAGATATTATTTTTACATATAGTATGATGGACAGCGATAAAAAGCCAAATAAATAATACTGAAAATATCAAAGCACTTTATACGCCCATCATGCAAAAAACATATACTTAGATCAAACAGATTTCTTAAATAATACACAAATAGTCACGCAATCGAGCTACATCCGCCTCATTATTCATTTGGACGTGACGTTTTTTAATCTTTTCGCTAACAAATAGGCGAAATTCAGCAACATTGGAATTTGTTCGATGTAGCAGCATAACGTGAAAAGAACAAGAGTCTTTGGCTCTTTGCTGATGGGTTTTTTGAGATGTAAATTGACTTAGCTAGATAGAATAATGCTTACATTCGGTAAAAAGTGAAACTAATTTGCCCAGACAGCAGTAGATTGAAATTAATAAACCAACCGTAATAAACCCGCAACCATCCCGTGTTACGAATTTATATAATTATACTTTATTGTATTAAAAGATAGTAAATGATACAATTAGAATCTTAAGTTTAAAAAAAAAAAACACCAAACTGGCGAAAGTCAAAAATATCACAAATACGACATTAGGTATTAGACATTAATGAAGAGTTGAAGTTGAAGTTAATAATATATAAATAATAATAAATCGTTTATTTATAACTTAAGGCACATTTACAATAAAAATAATTTTAAATATTAAAAAAAGAACATAGTTGCTCATTTGCTTGAACTACGTTGAACCTGTAATTCGGCGAGAGTGCTTAAATACAAAATAATAAATTAACACTAAATATGGCTATTATAAAAACTTAATTAAAGTACGGCGTAAGAAGTTGACCATTCGTAGATTTTTTCACCTAATGTCGTGTTTAGAGTACAGTCCCTTGAGTCCCCATAAGCTAAACCAATTAAACAAATTGTCGAAAATTCTTCTTTGGGTATTATTTATTTATTTACTCGTATGTACACACAAACACTTAAATATGAAAAGAACATATGCAGATAGAAGAGCACAAAGGTACTGCTTATTTCGAATGAAATTTCTTCCAGCAGACGTCGACAGGAGAGTATGAGGTGAGTATTTTTGATACTATGTTATATTATCAAAAATAAACATTTTATTTTGGAGGTGACGGAGGCCCATTATAAAATACATAAAACAATCATTGCAACAATAAACTAATACACATCAAAACCTTATAAATTATACACGTAGGTACTTAACGTAGTCGGCACCTTTCGGCCAAGAGTTCTCTCTCTAGGTCTGTAGCTAGTGAGTTGGAACTTGTACTACAAACTACGACGAAACGCGGAGCACAAACAACACGCGTTGTTATACTCATATACAGCGATGCACACAAACATCAACTTATCTAACGTTTTTGTGTTGCTACAGATTCTACTGTTAAGTTTCTGTGTCCCCTAGATGGGGCAGAAGAGATCCACAGTGTGCCGCCACCTCGTTCAGTCTTGAGCTTCATGCTTCATTTTGCTCCAGCCCCCCTAGCCAAGTTACAATCGTATCGTTCGCGTCGAACGCCTCGAGTAGGCCACGGCTCCGATTCCTTTGTTCTAACGTCATCTCAACGCTCAGTCACGTGGTCAGAACAAAGGAATCGAAGGCGTGGCCTACTCTATGCGTTCGGCGCGAACGATACGATTGTAACTTGGCTAGGGGGCTGTTCTTCACCTAGACTGAGATGACCGTTCTGCATAGGGTGACCATGTTTATGCTTTCTTTGAGGACTCCAGGCCTAGAAATTCTAGTAAACATATTTTCTTTCAGATAGCAACATGCTGTCCTATGTGTACTTGGTATTGCCCGGAACAAATCCTATTGCTTATGATTCCAGACGGTCACGATAATCAATGTACATAGCAAGTGCTAAAATTGACACATATTTGGTATGTCTATATTGAACAATGTGTCGATCCAATATAAACGGGTGTACTCTAATCTTCGTATCAGTAGCTGTGAAGACTTCGTATAATCCAAGATGGCTCGCCTTTTAGTTTTTGTCTTGGCAGCTCTAGTCCTAGTTAGTTGCTTTAGTGTTGATGCAGGTAAATAGTGTTTCTTTTTTCGTTTTCTGTTTCTTTAAAACTGGGCCAGTTTGCCGCCCCTACTTCAAGTTCTAAGTTCCTCCTTCGAGCTGGTTGAGAGAAAAAACTGTACAATTTGTATATGTATCTAATCTCCCAAACACATCTCAGGCATGCTTCGGTTTGAGGAATTCTTAATGGTCAAAACATAAAGCTGATTCAACTGAATATTAATACTACTCTTATACGACCTGAGCGGTGTTTGGCCGGTTGGTATCCTGCCACAGCATCGATCCATCGTCCATGCTAACTAAATATGGCTCTGAATGTTCATTAAGGATCACTTAAACACATCTCTGATGATCTTGCGGGAATCCGATGGATGCGAGACGCACAGGATCGTTCGTTGTGGCGACGTATTATGTCCAGCAGTGGGCGTCTGTCGGCCGAAATGATGAAACACATCTTTTCCCATTCAGGGTTTTTTTTTTAGGTGGGAAAATGATCTTATGACAGATTCCGCTCTTGGGCGGAGCTGGAGATAGTGTCAGACTTTTACTGACTCAAAACCTACTTCTGTTCATTCGTTGCCTTCGTCCCAGGGCCCCGGGTTTCGTTTTCACACTACCCTTGGCCCCAGTAGGCTTCGACCTTGCTGGGGCCCTACGATTTGCTGACATCTCCCTGAGGCGCGCGTGGAACAATACGCGCCGTCGACGACTTGGGCTCGATTTTCTATGGCCAAATAGCTCTGTGTGACTTTCTGAAGAGATGTCAGCACTAAATATAGTATTTTAGGAAGCTTTTGAAAAATCTATTTTGTCCCATCTTATAGATCTCATTTGCTTTAATTAAAATGAAGTTAGGATTCAAAACTTTCAAGTCGCTATTTGTTTCAAACCACTTGAGTTATCACAAGATTTCTGCCTATACACACGGACCTATGATGTAACAATGATTATTCTTCAAGTTTTCATTTATAAACTCTAATAAAAAAAAAAATCTTTTATTTTCAGCACCGTTTAGACCTGGGCCCCCTGGCCCCCATGGCCCCCCTGGGCCCCCTGGACCTCCTGGTCATCCACTCGCCTACACCATCCGCGGTACTCGGCCTCCTGTGACCATTAATGTGGCTAAGAGTAAGTCGATTAGCATCAGCTCTGGAAGAGGTGGAAGATCTGAAGCTCAGTCTAGTGCCAGCTCTCTAGCTCGCGGACGCGGATAATACTTTGTGATGTTTTGGTTATCAAATAAAGGGATTTTTGTATTGTTTACGTTCTTGTTTTATTTTATATTATTTTTGCTGTTTTTTTGAAGTATCGTTATAATTCCTAAGTTTAATGGTAATCTTTTGGAATTAAACCAAAATTGCCATAAATATTCTGAATACCAACAGGAATTTGCAAATGATTGCACCCCGCCACGACTGTCCCACACACTGGGTGGAAATAGTTACAGGAAGATTGTCGCGCCGGGCCCTGGTACACGCGCCGGGCCTTGGTACAGGCCATGGTCCGGAGCGAGGAGGAGTGGCAGGCGGTCGCCTCCTTCTGCGAAGCAGTAATGCTAGCAAAGGAAGCGGCCGATCGCGTGAGGCAACGGCAACGGTCCTCACGCCCCAACCGCCGCCGGGATTCCGATCCCGATTTCCGGCCACCGTAGGCGCGGACTGCGGGCAATGGGTGGCCCGCCGTCCGACCGTCTGGTAACCGTCCAGACCAAGCCCAAGTCGTCGACGGCACTGTTTTGTTCCACTCGCGCCTCAGGGAGATGTCAGCAAATCGTAGGGGCCCAGCAGGGTCGAAGGGTCGAAGCCTACTGGGGCCATGGGTAGTGTGAAAACGAAACCCGGACCCTGGGAAGAAGGCAACGAAGGAACAGGAGTGGGTTTTTAGTCAGTAAAAGTCTGACACTACCTCCTGCTCCGCTCAAAAAAAAAAAAACAGGAAGATTGTAAGGGTGTTATAAGATACTACTATATTATTGAATATTAGATAGATTGACATACTTATGTTAGTAGAAATGCTTTTCGACGTAAAGTTATTAGTGCACTGAACAACTTCTAATTATTTTTTTGATGTCTTACTAATTTGTAACTGCGTATATAAAGTGTTGCCAAGAATAATACCTAGCTTGCCCATTAGTCCTCATCTTATCATACCTCTATGTTAATATGTGGAAAATGTTGTGGTTATTACATTGATTTTGTTTTGTATACCTACTAATAAGTGTAATATATATTGTAATATCGTTGTTTTTTTCCTAATAAAATAAAAATAAAATTATGTGAAAAATAAATTAAGTTATGTGCTTGCTAACATAAATCTTAAGAATATTGTTACTAACGCTCATATGGATTACTGTCCGAAATAAATGGATATTAATATTATTATTAAACTATTTTACACCACCTGGATGGATTGTGTGAAGTGTGATATGAAAGAAAAGGAAGTTAGTGATAGCATGACGAGTGACAGGGCAGAATGGAAGAAAAAAACATGTTAGCCGACCCCAAATAACACGGGACAAGGGCAGGAAGATGATGATAAAAACCACCTGCTCGATAATCCCCTTTTATATCTCATACAACCATCTGGAATTAAAACGATCTTGCCAGTTTTACTTGGCCAGATCGTTAGGCCATGAAGTGATCAATTTCTAAGATCTGCACACGACATACGCCACTGATTTTTAATTAGTACAAATACTTTAGGGGTTTATTAGAAAAGTTCTTGTTATTATTTAAGTAAAGTCTTAGTTTAGGGGTTTCGTTTTTTTTACTTTTGACTACACAAATATGATCAGTAACGGGTACAGATAGAGCCCCTTTTTTGTCCTAATTAATTATCACCACTGCTTTGA
This sequence comes from Mythimna pallens, assembly GCA_961205895.1. Taxonomy (NCBI): domain Eukaryota; kingdom Metazoa; phylum Arthropoda; class Insecta; order Lepidoptera; family Noctuidae; genus Mythimna; species Mythimna pallens. Next base: position 4,223,506 of record OY540825.1, read on the forward strand.
AAAAAAAAAACATTTTGATGAAACCGGCATGTCCCAGAAATAAAAATTCTAATAAGAGATAAAGGGTCTTGACAGACAGACAGACAGAAAACAAAGTGATCCTATAAAGGTTCCGTGTTTTTCTTTTCAGGTACGGAACCTTAAAAACACTAAAAAGTGCAAATAACTTTAAATTCACCAAACTCAGAAACGTTGAAGGAAATTATCGTAAGGAAACGGGCATGTCCTAGAACCAAAAATTTGCAAACATGTGACATCCACCAACCCGCACTGGGCTCGCGTGGTGGATTACGGCTCGCGTTTGACCACTATCTCACCCGATTGTAAGCGATGATGTGGCCGACGATAGAGCACGCTTGCCTAAAAGTAACCTATTCACTCTTGACTTGAAGACCTTTAGGTTGTAGCTATCAGGAAACATGAATTCCACTCCTTAGCTGTACGTATAAAACTAGAACTACACTGCGCAAACGTATGCCACACACGCCGATATAGGAGCGTCGGTCTACATACATTTTATATGGCAACTAGACTTGTAGAGCTACACTTGATCCACGCCAAGCGACGCCACGCGACGTCGTTCTACGTACAGGATATCAGGAGTGTTACACATGTGCGTCGGTCTTATGTAGTTCCAGCTTAATTAATGTGTTCCCAAAACGCTTTGTACGTATGGGTGGGAAGTCCACCATGATGATACGACTAGTTAAAGAGCACGCACAGAGGAAACTATTGGCCATTATTTTTTCTGACAGCCTACCTGGCACTCCCCTTGGGTTCCATCACCACCAGGGCCGTACCCGTCCACCAGTCACTTGCAATGTGTCTAACACCAAGTCAGAAGGTTTAAGAGCTGGTGGAACCTCTGGATCCTAAACTACCAACACATCAACTTTTCGACGGTGTTAAGATAGAATACACTCTTATTATACACCTTAATTATTGCACTATGGAAGACTTGAAATAATGTTTCTTTTTCGTGTGTTGAAATATTAGTACATTTTGATACAAGTGCAGAAAGTTTGTCATTGCGACCGAGGCGGAATTCGCACGAGCCGTAGGCGAGTATGTTATGGAGCCCAGGGCCGCAGTGACAAATTTGCACGTGTATCAAACGACTTTTTTAAATACACTTACAAAGAAATGAATAAACGGAGGATGATCGGCGACTCGTGGGAGTCGACGCGCGCCCATCCTGATACGATAAATGTAAAAACTAGTGGACTGATTTTTTTTTGACTTTTAAAATGCTACTTTACCACTAAGTGACATAGGCATATGTTGTAGTTTGTAGTCTATGTATGATGTACAAATAAGCTGCCACCTGCGATATAAACACCCACACTCAAACACACCATTAATCATATACACGTCGCGTGAGGGAACGGCCCTCACGCCCCAGCCGCCGGGTTGCCGACCCCAATTTCCGGTCAGCGTAGGCGCGAGCTTGCGGACGGTGAGCAATAGGCAACTCGCCGTTCGACCGTCCGGTAACCATCCGGATCGAGCCCAAGTGGTCGACAACGCTCAGTGTTCCACGTACGCCTCAAGAAGATGTCAGCAAAACCTCAGGGGCTCAGCAGGGTCGAAGCCTACTGGGGCCAGTGATAACGGCGTAGTTTTTGAGTTAGTAAGATTTTAAGTTTTTCTATACAAAATTCCAGATTAAATCATTTGAAGTCAATTAGAAAACTATTTACGGCGTGACTATACTGAAATTTAAGTTATTATCATAATTGATGCCATAGCAGATCTTTGTTAGTAATTAAAAGTTCAAAATGTACTAACTGACAAACGTCACTAACAAAACATTATTTTTGTTATTACTTCATACAAAATGTTGCCTAGTACAAAAAGGACGCCTGATGTACAAATTACTAGAAAAATATCCTTGTCTTATCAGCTATTCAGAAAAGTATGATTGTCAATACTTTTGCACGTGTGACAGGGAAGAAAAGTTTTATGGGGAGCAGGTAAAATTGCAAGACTGTGGTCAGCGTTAGTTAGTTTCAACTGAACGTCGGACCAGCTCATGTTTTGTTAACACGTTGACTGCTAACCTACGAGTATACTCGTAGTACAAGATCTGGGCCCCACTGCCAACTACGAGTATTCTCGTAGTTGATTGTATGCGATTTCTAACGAATTCTAGACAAGTGGCAGTGAAAGGAGGGCGGGGTTACATTTTTTGGCATTTGAAGTAAAACATTATTTAATCAGAAAAAAAAGTTTAATAGATTTTTTTTTGGGTACATCACTATGAAATCATACCATTTTGTATGGTGGCAATGGGCATAAAAAAAAGTTACTACGAGTATACTCGTATGGCAGCCAACGTGTTAACTAACCGGTTGTCGCGTATCTTGCTCTTTAGTTGTGCTGTGCCTTCATAAGTGCTAACTATGGTTGCATATTCTAATCCTAATTACGCTGACATGATGTAATGTTACGGATTGTGTGGCGATAACGCTGCTGAGGCGCGGAGAGAATATCAACTCCGCTTTCCTAACCGAAAGCCCATAAACTGGTAGCGGTAGTCGCAAGCAAATTGATACTGGTCGTTCTCGCATATACATGGCTGAAGACGAGGAGCTGATTCTTCAACGTTTTTTTGACGAGCCTAACAGCATATCGGCAAACATCGTAGCGCGCGAACTTGATGTGTCACAGAGGAAGGTCTGGTCTGTAAGTTCATTTGTCAGGCTGACATCCATATCACTATAAACCCGTGCAGTCATTAGAAGAGGCATATCCACTGCATTAGCAGTGTTATCCAGCAGTTAATTAAACAGAACGTTAATAAAGGCCAGAAGTACACTGAAAATAATTGGAAAGAGTAAAACAGAAGAGGAAAACGCTACGCTTCTGTTATCATTGTGCGCCTCGCTTAAGCAGAGCACCACCGTGTCCTTGTGGAGGCGATAGGCGGCGGTGACCTTATGTATTCGGCCTTGGTCCAGATCATGATACAGAGCGAGAGGGCATGGGAAGCAGTATCCTTATTCAGCAAAGCCGTAATGCAGGCGAAGATGGTGGCGGAAAATGTGAGGGAGAGGACATCTTCACGCCTTAACCACCGTAGGAGATGCTTCAGGTTTGCTCACTGCTCTAAGGGGTGATAGACCTGAGCATTTGATGTTAATTTCAGCAAAATAACTCCACGCGTTCCTGAAAAAAACGGTCTTGACAGATGGTTATCAAAGTGATCCGATCGATTAAAGTGTTGCGATCCATATTTTTCCTAACCACGAAATGGCTTCAATATTATAACATATTTACTACATAATCGCTACCTTAGTAACAAAACATTGATTATAAACAAAACAAACCAATGTTTGAAGATGACATTACATAATATTGTGCTAAATTTCAATTTCGCTTATTTTGTCAAGTACTTTTCTGCAGAAGTTGTGTGCAAGATAAATATTTGACCACAGTGTGAATTGTCTCACTGTTACCTTACGTGATATTTGTGTTATCAATTTGATCTTAGCGATCAAACGAAGATACTATTCTTGGAAGACGGGGAATATCACATCCTCCAGTATCACCTATAAATGTTAGTAAATTGATGTGTTTACCTCAGAACAAGACTGATCTTTCGGCAAGATGGGGAAAATTGAAGTTTTTGTTTTCGCTCTGTCTGTATTAGCAGCTCAATGTGCTGTAATTACAAATGAAGGTACCTATTATTATTTCTAATCGGCTTGGTCATAATTTTAAATGTATTCTAGGTTTAATGATACATACGTTGAGAAAATATTAATGAAAATGAACACAGTCTGTCTTCAGCCATTTCTTATATATAATTTATACGAACGAAGAGTAACAAAAATGTCTTCAAATGTAACACGTATTCGTTTTCAAATTTCTAACCTTAATATTACACTCTTTTCCCTCAGATGTTCACAAACGTGAAGAACGTTCACCATGTGCCACATGCGGCGGCCCACCTGGACCTCCCCCACCACCTTTCGGTCCTCCACCACCATTCGGTCCACCCCCACACCCACATCATGGATCAAGATACTTCCACACTGCTCATTGGACTGGACTTGCTGACAATGGCCTTCAAAGAGGAGTATTCTCTGGGGCAGCAGCAGCTACTGGTGATGCTGCTAACCAGGCAGCAGGAGAAGCATTCTCTTTAGCTTCTAGCGGAGGTAGCGCAGATAGTGGTTTGGAAGTTAAAGGCCAGTCATCCGAGGCAAGCGGTGGACAATCAGCTGAATTTGCTGCTGGTGCAGGTCTTGGAGCAGGGTCCCCAGGTGGCTACGGATCTGGTGGCTCTCCTTCTCACTCTTTAAGTAGTTCAAACTCTCAGTCATTTAATGCTGGCTCACAGTCTTCTGCTGGATCCAATGCACAAGGTTCCGGTGGTTTCGGTGGACAGTCATTAGCCGGTTCTGACTCTCAGTCTGCTGGTGGGTTTGGCGGTAAATCGTCTTCTAGTTCAAAATCACAATCTTCTGGAGGTTACAGCGGTCACTCCTCTGGAGGTTACGGCGGCCACTCCTCTGGTGGTTATGGCGGCCCCTCCTCTGGTGGTTACGGCGGCCCCTCCTCTGGTGGTTACGGCGGACACTCCTCTGGTGGTTACGGCGGACACTCCTCTGGTGGTTATGGTGCCCACTCTTCAGGAGGTTACGGTGGAAAATCTTCTATCAATGGTCAAACTGCTTCCGGTTCTTTGGAAACTTCAGGAGTTTATGGCGGTAAATCTTCAGGAGGGTACGGAGGTCAATCTTCTTCTGGATCGAACTCCCAATCATCAGGTGGTTACGGTGGTCACTCCTCAGGAGGTCAAGAAGATTTTTCTTCTTTGGCCTATGGTAGTCAAGCTTCTAAGGGTTATGGAGGATCTTCTAGAGGTTTTGGCGAACAGTCTTCCATTGCCCAGTCTTCAGGAGGCCAGGCCTCCGATGGCCAGACTTCTGGCAGCTACGGTGGCCAATATGGAGGTGGAAGTGACAGCCAGTCAGTAGATGCCGAAAAAAAAACCAACTACAAGGACTCTCATTACTCATACAATAGTGGCAAAAATCAGGCAGGTTTCAAATCACAATCTGAAGGCCAAGGCTTTGGCAACGGTGCACAACAGTCGGGAAGTAGGGTTGAATCTGGTAGTCATGCAGTAGGTCAATTCCAAACCCAGCAGGTTGAACCAAGCAGTCAAAGTCAAAATGGCGGCTCATTTGAAAGCGGTCAGCAGTCTGCTGGTGGTATTGGCGCTTCCAGCGATAGTGGTGCTAGCTCGAGCTCTGGTGGTATAGCAGGTGGCTTTGGGTCGGGCAGTTCTGGGTCCGGCGGATATGGGGCGAGTAGTACTAACTCAGGAGGTAGCGGTGGTGGCTATGAGTCTGGTGGAGCTGGTGGAATTGGTGCCAGCGGTTCCGGTGGATATGGCTCTGGTGGCTACGGTTCTGGTGGTTACGGCTCCGGTGGCTACGGCTCCGGTGGTTACGGGGGTGGTTATTCTGGATCTAGAGGTTCTTCCCAATCTGCTCTTAAAGGAGCCCTTGAACTTGCTGGCCAGGGCTTGCAGACAGCTGGTCAACAGCCAGCTGGATGCAGTACTTGCAGCAAAAGCAACGTTGCTCTAAGTAACGCAAAGAGCAGGAATGGAAACGCCATTGCTCTTTCTGTAAGCGGTTAGATTCCATGACAATAAGTTTACAAAAGATTTTAATTGAGATTGTGGAGATTGTACCCAACATTACTTATTAAAAATATTGTTATCGTTATGATTATAATTAAGTTTAGTTGTTTTTTTTTTTGTTTGAATGTAAATATTGTAAATGATGTTACTACTTATTAAATAATATTAATGCAATAAATACTTTTTTATTTTCACATAATTATAGATACTGGATTAGATACATCCAGAGATACCTATGCTATCTGTTTAGTCTAAGTTCAGTACCTACTTGACCTATATTAATATTATTAGTACATTAGGTAGCTAAAAATTTTCGTAACTAAAGTTATGTTATTAGTTGTCCACAATTGTATGGTCTCCTCAACGCAAATAGTGCAACGCAATGTCGTGTTAGCTCAGTGGCGGAAGGCGTTTCTGATGCACGTCATGTTTTGGTTACGGGTTCGAAACTGAACAAGTACTAGTGTAAATTTTTCAATTCACGTGAACATTTCGTACAAGTTTATCTAGGACATTACTGACATCCAGTGCTTCGGAAAGCACGTCAGTCTATCCAGGGAGTGCCATGTTGCCCAGTAATCGGGTTGTGGAGGTCTAATAGGCAGTCGCTCTATATAACACGGGTATTCACCCGCATGCGGTTTGTTCGATCCAGCCCGTCCCTTGCTGAAAGCGTACCCCAAAGGTCCGTACCCCAAAGGGGGTGCCCTTAGCGTGTAGTCACTTAATTTGTAAGTTTAGTTAAATAAGCCCTGGCTGGAGGCTTTGATTCTAGAATCGAGGCAGCCACAGGCAAGTTCGGTTAAGCAGCCGACAACCTCCTAGGTTGACCTGCGAGAGGCCACACACAAAAAAACCCGCATGCGGTTAGACTGGGAACCGACCCCAAGATAGTTGAAAGAAAGCTATGGAGATGGTAATGGTCTTCAACGCAGTTGTTGAAGACTAAGTATTCTTTTTAAGAATTGAAAAAAAGTGGTTTTAGAATTAAATAAATCCATGAGGAATCGAGAGAACTCTTCAAATATTATAGGCAACCATATTGTATGTAAATGCGCTTACAGACTGAGTTGTATCATCAGTCGAGCTGCTGAAATTCATTCGCAAGCTGTATGAATAAAAAAACTTTTTACAAAAAAAAAATAACCGACTTCATTGAAAAAAAAAAACATTAAAAGGATCAAAATTTCGGAAGTCGGTGTTTCTCGGTATTGATTGTTTTTTATTTCACACTTTTTAGGTGCGATAAACTTATCACCAGAGTGCCTATTTCTCATGACAATTTCAGTTAAATCAAACACCGCTAGGTTACATTGTTTTATTATGAAGTTCCTGTGTCTACCTTCCACCTTCCAGCTCCATCATCAGATCAGTTCGATAGTACCCTATAGCCAAAGTGCATCTCATAACAATTCTAATAAGTCCAAACATGAAGAGATTATATTGATTAATAATGGAGTTCCAGTGCCTACCTTCCGGCTCCATCATCATCGTCAGATCACTTTGATGATACCATTTTCAACATAACTATTCAGAATTATTAATTTACTTGTATTTTCATAGATAGTCGCTTAACTATCTTCATTGTGATATCTGTGTGAGTATGAAGTTCCGTTGGCCATTTCTGGCCTTCTTCTCTCGCGAGTCCCTCAGAAATAAATTCAAAGAAATCGATATACTTACTCTGCCTTCTCTTTATATCTTGGAAAGTATTTTGTACGTTCGTAAAAACCTAGGACTTTTCAAAATTAGAAGCGATTTTCATAACATAAATACGCGCAGTAAACACGAAATTGTATTACCCAAATGGAGATTAGCTAAGACCAGCAAGTCATTTTTAGTAAACAGCATACGCTTTTATAACAAGCTACCAAAGGCGGTGACTGAACTTAGCGAGGGCAAGTTCAAAACCCATATTAAGCGTGTCCTAACTAAAAAAGCCTATTACAAGGTTAAAGACTATGTCGAAGACACGCTTGTTTGGCAATGACTGCTTCTGCACATGTGGCCCCCTGGTAACTCATAATGTTGTGTACATCTGTCTATTAACTGCTCCACATTTGTTGTAATATATACATTTTTTCTTTTCTTCCTACACATTGCTTTTGCAATATTTTTTATATTAGTAGACGCCAACCACCATACATTCGTTAGTAATTTTCTTTTTGTTGACATGTCATTTATTGATAATTGTAATTACTAATTGTTCTTGTTTTTTTTTTTTATATAGCTTCTTTTTTTTTAATGTGAATGTGAGAACACCGTGGACTTTGCGAATTCTTAGGTTACTTCCTATTACGACTCACTTTTTTTTTTTTTTTTTAAATATTATTATTTTTATTGTGCTTTTGGGTACAATATCGACTGGTCTACACTGTTCTTACATAATGTCTATTAATACTGTAATATGAAAATATTGTAAACAATCATTTTTTTAAAAGAGTAACCATGGAGTTTCTTGCCGGTTCTTCTCCATAGGAAACGACCAATTTGGAACCGTGCACTAGCTTCTGACGTTTTATAAGTGCCCATGTAGGCCTATGTGAAATAAAAATTTTTTGACTTTGACTTTGACTTCAGTAGTTCCACTTTATCAAATGTTACTTTTTAACTGTAAATGCTTAAGTTCTCGATGAAAATACTAAAATCACTATATGGTTGCCTATAATATTTGAAGAGTTCTCTCGATTCCTCATGGATTCCATCAACAAAACTGGATTTTTAAAAAAATTAAGCCAATCTGGAAGCATACAATTTAAGATGAAAAAAAATTTTTTGCAAAAACGGTTCTTAAACGACGGAGTTCTGAGGTAACAAAATTGATAACCTCCTCATTTTTTTGAGTCGGTTAAAAACGATGATAAACCTAGGTACTCAATTCTTTATCTTGTGGACTGCCATTTCGGCTTTCGGTGAACGCCATAATGCGCGTGTGAGCCCTCACGACGGTGGATGCGGTGTCCCAGGGCAGGGTCGTCTTGGCCATGACTTTGGAACATCGCCAACGCCTGTAATTAATTGTGCATTAGGAAAGCACTCCGGTATCACCAGTTGCCCGACTACCTCAGTCGTATGATCGAGGTTTACCTGTCGGAAATGTACATTAGCTGCCCCGGTCACCAGGGAGAGTGGAAACGGCGAGAGATGTCGTGCGGTGTTCCGCCGAGATCGGTACTAGGACCGCCCTTGTGGAGCTTCGGGTACGATTACGTGTTTCGCGGCGACCTTCCTGACGGGGTCAGCGTGGTCTGTTACGCAGATGACACGCTGGCCCTGCCTCAGGGAGAGTCGTAGCAGGCGGTGGTCGACTAGCGACACGCGGGGTTGCGGCAGTCGTGGTTCCAGCAGTTGGGACTTTAGGTGGCTGCATAAGTCCGAGGCCATGTGTTTTTACGGCCCTTCGGAATGCGCCACCACCGGGTTTCCAAATAACGGTAGGAGGAGTTCACATTTCCCACGCCATTAAACCAAGAACACAGAGTTCTTTTGTTAGAAGATAGTCGTAGGTACTCGTACATATACGTTATTGATATTTCTTGCCCTTTGAAATGCATAGTTTCTACTTTGGAACTCTTAATATGAAAAACTTTTTTTTTATTAGCTTTCATGGATAAAAGTACTGCGATGTTACAGAAAATACAAAACTTAAAAAAAACAATAAGTACCTAATTTCGTAAAAAAAGAATAACGTGTCTTTATTGAAAAGTTTATTTGAACTTATAATTACAAGTCAATCCAAAGATATAACACTTCAAAGCAACCGTTTTAAAAAATGGTAATTTCATAGGTAAAGACCTATTATAAACATTCTTTCTTCTTAACTGGGTTGTAGAGAGCCCGATGCATTCGTTCCAGGTAAAAAAAAACTTTCATCTGGCTAGACAGATATTTACAAAGTGTATATAAGTAAATAGTGCACAGTTAGCCAGATAATTACAAACCACAGTAGGTATGGAAATTACGCGTGGTTGTGGTAAATAAAAAAAAATGCAACAGGATATTCATATATCTAACCAAGATGAGCACAACAAACACAGTAACAACAACAATTGATCCAAATCAATGTACTTACATCATCAAACCACACGTGAATGGAAACGTAGTACAAACAAGGGTTTGGGTACACTAAGGTTGGACACAGACTTTCAAACAAAATGATCAGTTCACGCAGTTTAGCGAAAGAAGAAAGAAAATATTTTATTTGGCACACATGTTGAAACTTAACAGAAAAACTAACATCACGTGTCTCACGTTTGTGCCAAAAAGATCCAGCTCAGCGAAAATGCCAGACTACGAGGTAGTTGTCAGACGCTGGTTTTCAACTGAACCTTACTTGGAGTGTACGGATAAAAATGACTTTACCTAACGATATTTAGTAATCAGTGTCAGGAGTAAGGTGAATAAAACATATATGTTAATGTGTAGTAAATGATAAAATAGTAAATATATGTAAATATGTGTCAGTGTAGAAAACATTAAAATATTAAGACAGCCAAAAGAGATGTCATCAAATTTAACAAAACTGTAAGTAAATCTAATCGTGTATCATTCCGTGTACATATCAGAAACCGGATTTACACTAAGCAGTAGCGGCTCCTTGATTTAAATTCGCTCAAGTAGTGTAGCCACATAATATTACTTACGAGTGTATCCATCAGCGATTAATGTCTGTCGTTGACGATGCGCGTAATGTAGCCACAAACATAATAAGTAGCACTGTTGAACTTGTCGCGTAAGTGGGAAATTATTTAATAAATTCGCTTAAATTTCGCTTTCGTTTTCGCTGATGATTTGATGTAGCCGATGCTATGATTACACTACTGTTGTTCCAATCGTTTACAAAAATCAAATATCGCTAGTAATATTTGGCGTACAGTGAAGCCACAAACGTGAATTTCAATTATTGTTTTAATCGCTCATGTATTGCCGGTCGCATCGCGGTCTAGTGTAGCCTCAGCCTAATGGTTGGCGTTCTTAATCGTGTCGACCTATCCAAGTTGTGGCGATTAGAACGTTTTGTATGAGAAGCTGGGCTGCAGATTGCCTGATGTTTATCAATAATCGGTCCGTGTCGTAAGGTGTGTGGCCAGCCTAACTCAAACACGCTACTGGGATTCACCAAAACCCACAAAGTTTTCACACTTCTCATCTAAGTTGTCGTAATCAATTAAAGTTAACTTGTGAAAATGAATTTTCGTAGTATTTCTTGGAGCATCTATTTAATATTTATCTACCGAGGATATAAAGATGTACTATTTGAAAAATTAGTTCATAACAAATCGACAAAATGTGGCGAGTAGGTGTATTGTTAATAGCAACTACTTTGATAGAATTCACTACTGCTGATGTGAAATGTAAGTTGAAATATAGTTTAACACTTATTGCCTAAGATAGCTTCATTCAATTAGTTGGTAAAGATACTCGTAAAATGGAAAGAGGCCTTCGACTCATTGAAGAGTGTAGGCAACGCAAGGCCTATTTTTCCTTGTGAACGCAGATGTCTTGAGAGTACTGAGGTTACAAGCAAAGGAGCATTGTGTGAGTTTGCCACTCTTTGACAGTAAAATTAGTAGGCATAATCTGACATAAGTGGGGAAAACTTCATTACAACTGAGGCTAAATCGACACCTGAGACTGAGGCGAGGCCGTTATGAAGCTAAGAAATAGCAATGTCAACTATCCGTGTATATTAAACTATATACGTTTATTTCGACATAAGCAACTTCGTAAACATATTTTGGGAAAAATGGCTCATCTTTTTTCACTCCAGTTTATAAATTCAAATCTGGAGAATCGCTCAGCATTGCGACAGAGACTGGAATATTATTTACAATTTCTTGTTATTGAGTTTACTTCGTAAAGTTTTAAGTTCACTGCATCCTAACTACTACTACCAGTTCTATCATGATAATATTTATACTTTCAGCTACAGATGGTCTCCTACTCCAGCGGCTAAAACGGTCCCCCCACTCTTGTGACAGCTACGATGACTGGGGTCCACGTCGGCCGCGGTACTGGCCACCTCCACCTGGCCCACCACGCTTCTGGCCACCACCACCCGGCCCATCACCGTATTGGCCACCACCACCTCACCATCGACACAGGTTTGAAGAGTTAAATGATGCTCCGTCGAGAGGAGAGGAGCCATGTTCCTCATGTGCTGGAGGAAATGGTGTTTCATCTTCAATAAGTAATGCTAAGAGTGAGAATGGAGACGCTATTGCTGTAGCCATTGCAAAGGCTAGCCCTAAGGCTAGCCCAAAGGCAAGTCCAACGTAAGGCAAGTCCAGAATGTTATGGTAGTTTTAGGTTATAAATCCAAGTCTGTTTAGTTTGTAAATGAACCACCTTATATAATATGGAAGACATAATTTTGTTTTTTTTTTTTTTGAAATATTAATACGAAGTCTCATAAGTTTTCGGAAAAATATATTAGACATGTATTAATTTCAAAGCAAAGAAAAAAACATCGAAAGCACAAGTTGTCCTGAATGTTTTTTTTTATTAATACGTTAATTTATCGATAAAAGCTTTCTCGATTTTACCTGATTTCTTTTTAAACTGTATATAAATTATGTTACTGTTACTTATAAATATTGTGAGTTTTTCTATTGTTATCTGAATTAAATGTTGAAAAATATGTGCATTTTTTCTGAATAGATTTCTCTCACCGTTCGTAATTATGCCAATATAATAATTATGTAAATACAAATGACCTACAAGTTGACCTGGTGATAATGTGCATAAACAGAAGCTGTCAAATACGAATTTATTGGATTTAAATATACAAAATACTGTAAGGAGAAAGTAATAAATGTGTGATATCATCGAGCTGGTTCCGTTCAATTTGGCTAGTACATTAAGTTGTACTAGTTGTGTTGTTGTAGTTGTTGTGTTCTTAACCGATCGAGCTTGTATTATTATAGGTAGGTATATGGAATAACGGAAATGTTTGCTTATTACCCTTTAAATAAAACGCTGAATATTTTATAGGTTATCTATGCGGACGCCAGTGTTCGCTTGGTGTTTAACCGAAAGGCGTGAAATCACGCGCGAACGCTGGCGTTCGCTTGGGTTTTGAGCGATGTGGCAGTAAGCAGGGCACATTGTTCGTAAAACGGATGATCGATGGAGCCAAAAGGTTCTAGAATGGCGACCGCGAACCGATGACCTGGTGAGTGTCGCGGGATTGCGGTGGATGGGAGACGCACAGGACCGTTGTTCGGGCACTTGGGGGAGGCTTATGTCCAACAGTGGACGTCCTTCGGCTGAAATGATGATGATGAAGATGTACACTGCTGAACATAAATCTCGCTAAACGAAGCTACATCCATTATTTATTTTTTTGTTAGGAAATCATCAAATAGATCTTCCCACTCTGAATAGAGGGAGTGTCAGATCATTACCTACTTTCTAAAAAAACGCACCCATGTTCTTTCAGTTGCCCTTTAAGTTCCAAGACAGCGGTGACTTTTGCGAGCAATCGGACAACCCTACTATCAACCACATTATTCTGGCAGACTTCCGCGGCCCTCACAAGGGCATGGATCCACCTTTTGGGTGGCCTTCCTGCGTCTACGCACGGACTATAGGTCGTCAGTACAGAACCATCGCGTACTATATAATGGTTCTATTATTGTTGTTGATAAACGGCAAGTTAGTAAAAGTTACGCAAAAAACTTACTTGGTTTTCTATGGTACAGGTTATACAGGATAATAAACCTGTGTGCAAAATAAGAGCAAACAACTGCACACTACCAAGAACTAGTGTTCACAAAGAACTTAGTGTAGGTATCTATTAATCCTCATAAACATGGGTTCATGACCGGATTTATGGGGTCATTCCTATAAAGCTGGTGACCAAGAGCTACGCTAAGCTAATTTAGCTTAGCCCGCAGAACTGAGGTTGTTTTCATATTTTTACCCCTCTATTTTTAATCATCTGAGGCGATTGAAGTGGAAAAAATATCCTTTAGAGATCTTAGAATATAGGCTTTACACGTTGTCTTTGACATCGACGCTCAAACGAATACGAATACTATGGATCTAGTACATGATTCTGGACCCCCAGTGGTGGAATTTGTCGTCGGGTTTTCCTAATTAAAACAAAATTAAAATAATTAATGAAAAATCATAGGCTTTGATAAAATTGTTATTCTAATCAACCCTGATGACATTTTTATTTTTAAAAGTAATTCATTCATTTTTTTTATCAAAAATGTTAGAATAACGATTATATTTATACAGCTTAAATTAAAAAAAAACGTAAATTGTGTATTTTGTGGGTCAAATGTTAGGGCCTGCGCACACTTGTGACAAGGCTGTCTTAGACAGAATTGTCTACGGCGTAGAAGACGCGTCTACGACGTCGCAGACTTGTCTACGACGTCGCAGACTTGTCTACGACGTCGCAGACTTGTCTACGACATCGCAGACTTGTCTACGACACCGCAGCCTTGTCTGCGATGTCTTGAAGACGACGAAGGCGATGTCTTGTTTTGAGTCGTCCAGTGTTGCCAACAGTTACACTAACTTACCACTAGAGTAACTTTTAAAACCACCAGAAATCCACTGACAAAAATTTATCTCACACACAACAAAATAAGTAGGCATATAGATTATTAGTTTCCTTTAATAATAAGTGATAAAAATTAACAATCAGTAGACCAATATACTATTTGTGGGTAAATTAACATTAGTAGGTAATTCAACATACAATAACAGCTATGTATTAATTCTACGTTTTCAGACGAATAATTTTAGTTTGCACCGTCATCGCCGGTATCAGATTGATAATTATGGATTCTGTGGTGCTGATTTACACCCGAGTGGTTGGTTTTACCACAAGTTTTAGTGGAAAATCTACTGAGTTAGCAAACCCTGGCCGTACGCGGCTACACTGTTTTGTCTTGATAGTGTGCGCCGTGACGTAGACAAAACAGTCTTTTCGCAGACGTCGTAGAGAATTCTGTCTAAGACAGACTTATCTCAAGTGTGCGCAGGCCCTTACGGAGGTTTCCGATTCCGAAAGTTCGGAACTTCCGATTGATTTTGCCCCTTCGATTCCGATTTCGGCTTTCGGAATTTATATCAGAGGTACAGAAAAGTCTATACATGTCGCATGGAGAACCTCTCGCCCCCCGTGCCTTCTGTCGATTACTCTTTCACATGTTGTTTTGTTTCGTATATGGAATGTTTTGAATTCGCTCTTCATTTATACTTTTCCAAGTTTTTGTAGGGTTGCATTTGACGCTCCTACCTCTGCCTTCGTCTCCGATTTCGCTTTCAATTCCGATTCCGTGAAACCAAATTTAAAAACTTCAGTTCCGATAAAACTTCTGTTTGTAGTATGCTCACAAGTAAAAATGAAAAAAAATCCCTAACGCATATTCGTCATTACACGCTTGGTATACGGCTGCGTGAAACTTACATTCAGAACTATGAAACTCTGTCGAAGAATGCGTATAATGAAACGTACGATGAATACGCGTCTATGAAGTTATGTGTCCGTGGACAGCTGGCCTAAAACTAACTTAGCTCAGCAACCGGTTGTTGATTAACAACAACCGGTTAAATATGGAGACATCAAGAAAATTGCGTCAGTTATGACCATTGTTAGGTTACTGACTGACAACCAAAGAGTATACAAATAGACCACCGTTTTTATGGCACTTCCTCCTGACAACTGAACTTGGACCTTTTACACAATAAACAATAAAAATAAAAGTTAGCAAAAAGTCCGACGTATATTGTGTGACACTAGTGGTCCGTTCGATTCACAGAGCAATGAGCACCGAGACGCCAGTTGGCCAGTGCTATATTTTATAAGTACATCATACTAATATTTATTTTACAAATAAAATAACTATTTTGAACATAAGATTTTTTTTAAATAACTTAGATTTTTAACCGACTTGCAAAAAAGAAAAGTTCCCAAATCATCAGATTTTTTATTATCTTTTTCAACGATATCGACACCAAATGTGAACCGATTTTGACGATTCTTTTTAGTTTTGAAGAAGAATAATTTGTCTGTCAAGTGCATCCATTTAAATTTGATGAAGAACTTCTGAGATAGACCATGGAACATTATAATAATAATAGCAAATCTGAGATTACTGCAATGGCATGTCTGTTTATTGTTAAAACCATTTCAAAACTTAGCATTACGCCGGTACGCATCAGCATCACGAGGTAGGGTGTACCACAGATGCGTAAAGTTCACACTGGTAAATCCTCATTTCTTTCACCAATTATGTTCAAAATTTAAGTGAGTTTTAGTCAGTAAAAGTCTGACATACCCTCTCGCTCCATCCTAGAAGTGATTTTCAGTCATAATGATTTTCCACTACAAAAAAAAGGAAGATTTGGCAGAGAACTTGTTCACTATTATAACTGTGGAATCCCACAACTAAAAAGTGAAAAATAAAAAACTTGATTACAAAAAAATATAACCGATTTTATAGGTCAGGAAACTCACTTGGTTGAGGTCGACCGCGGCAAAGGTGGTGTGACACTGACGATTTGATCAGGTTCGCGGGACTAACTTGGCCAGAGATCAACCTAGACAGAGAGGTTTGGACGGAGAAAAGTCTTTTAAAATAGGCTAATAAAAAAAAAACCTATTTTCCTCAAGCTAATTTTTATTTGAATATTGTACACCCGATTACTCACTAGTCATTGCACCATGCACGTGCATTGTTAGGATCGAGTTATTCTAATTCAAATAAATATGATTAAATTTATTTTTATTCTTTTTATGGTTCCGTAACTCAAAAGGAAAAAAAGCGGAACCTTAATAGGATCACTTTGTTGTCCATCTGTCTGTCTGTCAAGGTCCTTTATCTCAGGAACGCGTGGAGGTATCGAGTTGAAATTAATTAAACTATAAACTCAGGTCTGCATTTCCTTGAAGCTACGAAAAAATTAAACTTCTGAGGTAACGAAAAAAAAAAGATACAGCCGTTTATGTCGCAAAAAATGTATATTTCGACACTCTCAAGGGAATCAAAATTCATAGCGTACTTCCCGCTGACGTAGAATCCTGAAATTTGGCATGAAGCAAGGTCTCATAGCACAAGTATAGAAAAAAAAAACTGAAAACTGTAAATTTGTAGTTACGTCACAAAAAAAAAACTTTTTTTGCGATTCGGAAAAATCTTCGTAACTCAATTCGGGAATTGAACTGTCAAGTGCGCGAGTCCGACTCGCACTTGACTGGTTTTTCTTTTGTTTTCAATTTGTAAAAGAAGTACTTATATTTTTATATGTCAAAAAGTTCCAAGTTCGTAACACTAGATGGCGTACGCCGTACACGTTTTATATCGG
The DNA here is from genome assembly GCA_961205895.1 of Mythimna pallens. Taxonomy (NCBI): domain Eukaryota; kingdom Metazoa; phylum Arthropoda; class Insecta; order Lepidoptera; family Noctuidae; genus Mythimna; species Mythimna pallens. The sequence continues at coordinate 4,240,493 of OY540825.1, forward strand.
CGCGCGGTGCTGTGAATCCGTGCTCTGTGGTTAGCTTCTGTTAGAATCAATAAAATCTCACACATTTATTGTATCATTTAAAAAACCTCTAATAGGTAGTATTGTTAAGTGTTTTATGTTATTCACCGTTTTAATATATGAGCTTTTGTATTGGTTTTTTCAATTTGGTGACAACTGAATTCTATTCATAGAAGATATTCGCAAGTTTTCGCCCACACTACCAATAAAATGATAAGTGAATGGAACTTCTAGATTTTTACTAAGATTATTTATTTTATGGAGATTTTATAAATATTTATGGTCTCAGTTAGCAGATGTTTGCTCTACATTGCGTGGGCATCATTTAGTTTAATGTGTGTGAAATCTGTTGCTATGGTGTTTTATATATAGACTAGCTTCTGCCCGCGGCTTCACTCGCTTGAATGTAGGTTTCCCCATACAAACTTTGGACCCCCGCTTCATTCCCTTAGGGAGTGAATTTTGGGAAATCCTTTCTTAGTGCTCACCTACGTCATAAAATTAAACCTTATGCAAAATTTCACGCTCCTAATCCCAGTAGTTTCGGCTGTGCGTTGATATGTCAGTCAGTCAGTTTCCCCTTTTATATATATAGATATAGGTATTATTGTTTGAAGAGTCTGGGTAGAAGTGTTTTTTATTATATTAGGTAATTAAGGATTACCAATAGGTACACAACGTGATGGCCCAGTGGTTAAAGCATCCGTTTCTCACGCATTAGGTTGCGGGCTCGAAACCGGGCAAGTACTAATATGATTTTTTTATTCATATGTACTTTCCTAAGTTTATCTCGGCCATTACTGTGTCTCGGAAAGCACGTAAAACCGTTGGTCCCGGTTGTCATTTTTAGATCGTTGACAGTCGTTACAGGTTGGTAGACGCCAGGAAGTCTGACCGTCAGTCTGGCCAAGGATATAGTAACTGGGTTCTGGAGATCCGATAGGCTCCATGCAAAGTAGCCGCATCCTTTTAGACTGGAAACCTCCATGCCAAGTGCAAATTGCCAAAATAACTACGCCTTCAATAATCACCCTTACGATCTAGCTTGAAGGGTCTTGCGTAAACCGTGCGGTTTGCAAGTAGGTACAAGGTCATATTTTCGGTTATTCCAAAGCCGATATAATTAAAGGTGTATCACTTAAATAAACATATGAAAGCCTTGGTGGTATTGCGAGAAGAAACCTATATTACAACAGATTTATTACTCACCCACCGACTCGAGGAGTAAGTTCAAGATCATAAGTAAGGTTGAAGTTAGCTGTAGCATTACCTACAGCATACTTATTTAATAGGAATTTTGTACTTTACTCTTATATTATGACGGCGAAATTTTTTTGATTAAGTTATTCTGCCCCCCTAGTCAAGATACAACCGTTTCGTTTCGGTTCTCTTTGCGTTGATCGCCTCGAGTCAGCCACGCCTCTGACTACTCTGACTGAGCGTTGAGATGAAGTCAGAACAAAGGAAACGGAGGCGTGGCCTACTCGAGGGGATCGACGAGAAGAGAATTCAAACAAAATGGTTGTAACTTGACTAGGGGGGCTGGTAACTCCTTCATGTTCAAATGGTTGAACCGATTTGGAATAAATTTTTGACACGTGTATACCATGTCCCGGAAAAATGTATTTCATATCGGAGAAATGTCTCTATTTGGTAGATGATGACATATCCACTGTTTAAAAATAATATATGATATTAATTAATGTGAAACTCATTAATATTAGAATGTAGTAGTAGTAGGTCATTTGTAATGTTATTATATTTATTTTTTTCATCTTGTTATTTTCTATAATTAATTGTATTTCTAATTTTAATGAATGTTTTTTTTGGTTTTAAACAAACAATGTAAATTATTCCTGAACTTATTTTTAATATATGTATATTCCTTCGATATAATTGTCTCCTTTCACACAGACGAAACCGCAGACAGATCTAGTTAAAGGATATGAAAGTAAAGTATGGTTTGTAAATAAATAAATATAGAGATCTAAATAAAAAGAACCAAGGTAATCGACGTGACCCAAAGAATTGCCTGCGGCTGTGGGCAGGGCAAGAGATTAAGATCAAAGAACTTAAGTGATAATTGGCAGGGCACAGTTGCAGAATGGTTGGTTAATGATGCCGAAAGGTTCTAGAAGCAACCGCGTACCCGGAGATACAGCGTTTGTGAAGCCTTACAAAAGACTATTTTATTGATGAGTGGTGTAGATGCAAGACGATTTGGTGACTTTTGAGGAGGCCTGTCCAACAATATGGTGCAGCGTATTGCTACCGAATTTGTGATAATTATGAAATGATAGTTGTAGTTATATCCCCTCGAAGGCCGATTGTACATACGTCTGTACAACTTGAATGACCTTGAGAAACTCTTAATTGCCGTTTTGTACACACGTTTGTACGATTTTTTTTAAGCCGAAAATTTTGTTTTCTATGTTTGTTTTTCTTAGAAAAATCCAGAAAAACTTTTTTTTATTTTTTTTTGGTGATTTACTTAAAAACGCACAATTACTTAATGATAATACCCCGGGGCGCCCGAGGGTATAAAGAGGAATAACATGATGATAAAGTTGGTCCAATGTTTGAGTGAATGGCTTCTGTGTTTATTTTCTAATCCTCCCTTTAAATTGATTTTCTTTAAACCGGCTCTATTAGATGGCAACTTGTCACCCGCTCTGTAAGGAAAGGCAACATGGTCGTAAACTGGTAATAAATCTAAATTTTACATCAATTTTAGATGTCCAGTAACAAAAAGTTCTTTAATTTATTATCATAATAATATCTGTCTCAGGAAATAATTTCAATAAATGCCAGGCGAAGTGTCTTGTGGTCATAAACATTTTTAGAACCTGTAGCTGAGATCCTCCCATTTTGAATATATTAAGAACTTTCAAAAACCAAATGATAACGCTTACTATATTCTAACCACCCGCTGGAAAGCACAAGCCATATATTGATATTAAAAAAAAAAACCGGTCAAGTGCTAGTCACACTCGCGTACCGAGGGTTCCTTACAAACCTATGTAAATAATTAGATTCCTAAATGGTTTTTCGAATTCCAAAAATGTTTTTTTTTGTTGGTGACGTAAGAACAAAACAGTTTTCAGATTTCTTCCTATACTTGTGCTATGAGACCTTGCTTCGTGCCAAATTTCAGGATTTTGGATCACCCAGAAGTATCCTATTTTGATTTCCTAGTAAGAGTCTAAACTGAGCAAATGGCCTAATCTTTTGATTAAGTTAATTTTAATATTAATTTCTGCTTCGTATCTCCACGCATCCCTGAGAAAAAGAATCTTGACAGACGGACAGACCGACAGACGGATAACAAAGTGATCCTTTAAGGGTTCCTTTTTTGCCGACTTAAGTACAGAACGGGCTTGCAGACGATGTGCAATGAGTAGCTCGCCGTCAGCTCGTCTTATAAAGATAGAGCCTCAGTTCCTGACGGCGCTTAGTGTCCCATGTCAGAAAACCGTAGGGGCCCAGCAGGGTCGATGCTAGGGCCATGGGGAAAAGTATGAAAGGGAGTATCCATTTCATGCTTGGTTTTTAACCGTAATCCTATAAAGCAAAAGGCAACTGAAAAAACATAGATGTAGTCAGCGAAAGTCTCACACGCCCACTCACTCCACTCGGAGCGGGAGCAATCAATAAATTCCCGCCCGAAAAAAAGGTTACGGAACCCTAAAAAAACTTTGAATTTAGAACACACAACACATACGAAAAAAAAAACATTATTTACATGTAGATTCAGCCTATGCTATCCCAGTTAAACATTATAAACGCCCAAAGTCGTGACTGATGTTATAGAAAGGCTCATAATTTATTTTTTGCAATCAAAACAATTAAGATTATATCCATTTTGGCAGCTCGCATAATTTGAAATATAACTTATGTATTTAGTAAATTACTTTTTATGTACCAAGTCGTAATAGAGTCGTAAAAATAAATGGTATGTGTGTATTAGGAGTTCATAATAACAGCTTTGGTTAAATGAAAGTTACTTGCTTATAATTTTTCGTTTCCTTTTTATAAAAGTAATTGATGGAACTGGTATATGGTCCGTTACTACTTTACTAGTTATACTGCTTCAGAGAACCTGACCTACGTATCTTTGTGGACCCATTACCTAGTAACAACGCTTTGGAATGCGGTCCCTCAAAACATCGGGACGGCAATCAGTCACTTCTCCTTTATGTTGAAGGAACGTGGACATACTCGCAAGCAATTGGATGAATCATCACGGCGTTGATTCGTTATTCTCATTAGTATTGTATGTTTGTATCTATTAGATATGCTTATAGACCACTAGTTTTTAATTAGTACAAATACTTAAACGGCTTATTAGAAAAGGTCTTGATATTATTTAAGGAAAGTCTCAATAAGTAAAATTCATAAACACCAGAGTTATCTTAGCATTTGTTCAATCCCTAAATGTCACTCAATTTATGGAAATATTTTACAGGCTATTGATTAAGAATGATAAACAATGGAAAAACACTGCGCGTAGTATTTTCTAGAAGGCAGCAATTGTTATGAATTGAATTTTTGTGAATGTGAATTTATCAATTATGACAAATTTTCGTGGTCAATTTTGGGATTTCTTTTTTTTTTACTTTTGACAACCTACATAAATATGATCAGTAACGGGTACAGATAGAGCCCAATTTTTTTTTGTACTAATTAAAAAGTAGGGGTGTATAGTTGATGGCACGATTGACCCATTAGTTGCTGTGCTGTGTCGCGTGTACAATCCCACACAGTAGGTACAAATATTCATATTCGGATTATTTGAGTTTACATATTTGTTGCCGCACTCGCAATACAGGGAGAAGCTGGTCCCCATCGGGAAGCCAGGGTGCCCTCCGGACTCTCCGTCCGCGTACTGGCCCATCGTGCTGCTTGACGAGGTAGGCAAGCTCTTTAAAAGAGGACAGCCAGTTCGGCTTCCACAGGGGGCGCTCCACGGTGGCCGCTATCATGCGCGTGCGAGCCTTCACGACTGGGGATGCGGTGTCTCGGGGCAGGGTTGTCTTGGCGGTGTCTTTAGAAATCTCCCATGCCTTGCCCTAGACTTGTATTCAGGAGGCACTCCGGTATCACCAAGTGCCAATATATCGCCGTCGTGTGATCGAGGCCCATCTGACGGACAGTCAGTAGTCCCCGAACCCCGAACGATACGAGCCGCATAGGCGTGAGCTTGCGGACGAGTAGCGATGGGTAGCTTGCCGTCCGTTCGTCCGTTTGCTCTGCCCTAGAGTGGAAAGAGTCATTCGATGATTCCTCATCTTAAAAAAAACCGTTTAACAAAATATATGTACACAAATTACTTATACCGGAATTACTTGTCCCGGAAGACGTAGCGTTGGAAGGCCTCCCACAAGGTGGCCGATGATCTGGTAAGGGTCACGGGAATCCGATGGATACGAGACGCACAGGACCGGTCATTGTGGTGACACTTGGGGGAGGCCTATGTCCAATAGTGAACGTCTTTCGGCTGAAATGAATGATGATGATGAAATTACTTATTTTTGTAGGTACTGAAAAATATAGCAGAATAATGCAAATAAAAAACTATTTACAAAAAAAATACAACCGACTTCAATGTAAAAAAAATACTGAAAAGTGCAAAATAACTTTAATTTCGAAAGTCGGTGTTTATATACTAGTTTTTTCTCTTCTTTATTTAACACCGACTTCCGACGAAAATATTTTGCACTTTTCAGTGTTTTTTTTTACATTGAAGTCGGTCCTATTTTTTTTGCAAAAAGTTTTTATTTTACACTTTATAGTTATGGTACCACCACTAAAAAGTACTCCTCAGCCAAAATTAAATAAAGTACATCTCATAACAATTCTAATAATCCCAAAAACGGTTAGATTACATTAATTTACCTTCCGGCTTCATCATCAGATCAGTTCGATATAATTATATCCCCCTTTTCTTTCAGTCAGACATCGACTACACGTATAAATAAAGCAATTTTACTTGTTGCAACAGTTCTGCTGTGATCCTGAAGAGTTCTGTTCCATATCTTCGAAGTTCATAATCGGATCATAACAATATTTCTATGAGACCAACTTGGAAGCATAACCTTACAATCAAAAAAATATTTTTTTAAATCGGTCCACAATTGACCGAGATATCGGTGAACTTACATAAAAAAATGCTTTCAGTCGAACATAGAACCTCCTTCTTTTTGAAGTCGGTTAAAAAGATATTCAATAATACAGCAGCTGACACAAAAACGCTCTGGCATACCGTTCATCAAGTTTTAGACTAAATATTATACATAAAACTAAACATTTATCTCAAATCCATAAAAAATCTAAATTAATTAGGAGGAAATGCTAAATAGTTTTAAATCCTGTCATACAAAACGAACGCTGTTTTAACATCGTAAAATACCTAATTTCCGAGATTAGTGTAAATTATCGAGTGATAAAATATTAGCACAGCCATCATTCTAATAATACATATCTTATTAATTGACAAATGCTAACATGTGTGTTTCTTTATGTGTGTATGTTGATTGTTGAAAATATGATAAGAAATGTCACACCACAATTTATGGATACAAAAAATCGACAAATTAATTTAAAGAAAACCAAAACTGTAGATAAAAATAGAAAACAGTTAGCACAAATGCATCTATATTATTAGTCATTCGAAACTTAGAAACCAGAATCTGACTAACTAATCTATATATATAAAAGAAAGTCGTATTAGTTACACCACTTATAACTCAAGAACGGCTGAACCGATTTGGCTGAAAATTGGTGGGGAGGTAGCTTAGAACCAGGAGACGGACATAGGGTACTTTTTTTTTTTACTTTTTTTTTTTTTTAGGGTAGAGTAGGGTAGAGTAGGGTAGAGTAGGGTAGAGTAGGGTAGAGTAGGGTAGAGTAGGGTAGAGTAGGGTAGAGTAGGGTAGAGTAGGGTAGAGTAGGGTAATTTTTTTTTTTACTAAATCCCGCTTTTGGGCAGAACAACGTCTGCCGGGACCGCTAGTTATTTATAAAATAGTAGATTATATGACAAGGGGATAAAGCAGTATCTTAAAGTCAAGGGTGGCTGAATTCCAAACAAAATGAAGGTTAGCATAGTTGGCCTTATAATGTTCCCACTGTTGAGACTAAGGCCTCCTCTCTAGGAGAGGGAATGGGCTGTAATCCACCAAGCAGGCCCAGTGCGGGTTGGTGAATGTCACGTGCCTTCGAATGTTTGGTTCTAGGACATGCCGATTTCCTCACGATGTTTTCCTTCACCGTTTTGAGAGCAGTGGTGATGAAATAAATTACACAAACTAATGCGCCTGACTGGGTTTGAACCCGCGACCTACAACTCGTAAGTCGGGGCCGTTACCACTCGGCCACCACTGCTCTCTAAACTCTGCTTCTTAAACGAAGGTTGCTAAGTTTTAATCCCGAATGCTGTGAGGGATTGTATAATAATCAAAAAGGTGAGGCTTCTATGTCATATAAAGGGCATTATCGAGCAGGTGGTGTAAAAAGTTTATTAAATCTCTCGTAAGTTGAAGAAAACGTGATATAGACTGAATTACGAGTAGGCATCGTTTTGGTAACTACTAGGTTTAAGTACTTTACGGGGTAGTTCAAAAGAGTTAGCACGGCTGAGGAACGCACAGAGTAACTCAAGATAATATCTTATTAAAATTTTATATAAAAGAAAAAAAAAATAGTCAGTAAAAGTCCTATACTTGTGCTAATGAGATCTTACTTCATGCCAAATTTCAGGTTTGTAGGTCAACGAACCTATGAATTTGAATTTTGATTCCCTTGAGAGAAGTTTAATTTTTTCACAGCTTCAAGGGATCGCAGACCTGAGTATACATGGTTTTAATTTCAACTCGATACCTTCACGCGTTCCCGAGATAAAGTGTCTTGACAGACAGACAGACAGACAGACAGACAGACAGACAATCAAGTGATCCTATAAGGGTTCCGTTTTTTCCTTTTGAGGTACGGTACCCTAAAAACGACATTTATTTATTTGGTTCTTACTTGGACTAAAACGGCTATCCGTCCCGACCAATGTTTCCTGATGAGGTTATAAATAACTGAAACACCAAGTTGAGACGGTTCGTCATGCAACTCAGGAGCATCAGTTTTTCTTTGAAGGATTTTACACTTCTATTATCTTATAATTCAATTCTGACCTCAAAAAAACACACGATCTGAAGAAGTAAATTGGTGGCGTACGTAAAAAAATATTGTTTTCATGTACCCACATGTGCTAAGCTTGTAACTCAGCCTTTAGAAAAAATCTGATAGAACCAACTTCGAAGACTTTTCAAGGGCTTGTTCTTATTAACAAAATAACTAGCCAATCAAATGCAGGTGAACTATGTAAATGAACTCACGGCAGACACGTCAAGGCAAAAAGGACTTTAGTATCAAAATGCGACTTCATCCGAGTAGGATCGTACCGTCACACGGAGGTCGGCGATGCGCCCACGCAAAACCTCGCCGTCAAGTTTATGGTCAAAATACGATTATGTTAAATTAACAAACTAGGAAATACTTTATTTTATGGGCTTCCGTTCTGCAACTATTAAGTATAACGTTTCATTATATTTATAGATATAAAAAAAGAACTTAATTTCAAGAAAGAAAAGGCAATAATTTTATTTATTGCGAACGTTTATTATAACGTTGACAGTTTTATGAATTATTGAATATCGAAGAAAAGCGCCATCGGCGATCGATGATTTACACAAAATTAGCTATCTTTCTTGTATCTATTTAACCCTAAAAATTACAGCGAATAAGTCACAGAGCTCTAGCGCCTCTGTAGCTACTGTGAGACGATATTGTCATACAAATATGGAAACAATACAAACGAATCATGCAAAATAAAGGAATATCAAAAAAGTTAACTGTCGGTGATAATCTGACAAGTTTGGAAGTTTATTTCGTATATTTTCTGCTTTCAGCACAATTATGTTGCAAACATTTGACATAAGGAATTTTTGGCGGGATTTTTTTAAATGAAGTGCTGTTATTCGCAAAATGATTCCTAGTGAATATTGTGATGTAAAGTTGGTTTAGTCTTGTACCTCAATTGTTTTTACAATTAAAAAATATGTCGAATCATTTGAAACAGACGTGAGCTCAGTAAAATGGAGCCGAAAACTTCTGAGTTAACGAAAAAAAAAGATATGGCCGATTATTTCGCAAAAAACGATTCGGAAAAATCTTTGTAACTCAATTCGGGAATTGAACCGTTTTCATAGGTAAGTTTGTACGGTACCTACACTCAGTGCGCGAACCCGACTCGCACGTGCCCGGTTTTTTTTCCTTTGAGGTATCTACGGAACCCTAAAAATGGCTTATCAACGGTTAATAGTCTCTAGTCGCTGTTCCTTCCTCCAGTCTTCATTCATTCCGTGTTCCACGACATAAACACCATTTATAAAACTGTGTTATCTCGCTATAGCGGTTCAAATATTCGATAAAACACCATTTGTCACAAAATTAAATTGTTGAACAGACATGTCCATTTATTTCGAAAATAAATTTGCGTGTTTGCGAGAAATGTTTCACTTAATTAATTATTTCTATGTAAATATGTTAATTACATTACTTTTAATGGAATGAATAAACGGTTCAGTTTGATATTAATATGCGTTTAGTAGAACAGGGTTCCTTATGATGTTTCTTTACTAATTCTAATAATATAAGCTTTTATTCAGACACAAAAATAACATTTAACATTTCACTCCTTGTCGACTCAGTTTAGATTGAGTCGAAATCAACAACCTGGAGTGCTACCACGAGCTTTTAATGCGATCCATCATTTTTTTTTCGGTGGGAAAATCTTCTTATGACATCCCCCGCTCTTGGACGGAGCGAGTGATAGGGTCAGACTTTTACTGGCTTAAAACCCCTCCTGTTCCTTCGTTGCCTTTCGTACCAGGGCCGAGTCTTACTTTCAGAATCAGATCTTTGGCCCCAATAGGCTTCGACCCTGCTGGGCCCCTACGGTTTGCTGACATCTCCCTGAGGCGCGCGTGGAATCGTACGCGGTGTCGACGACTTGGACTCGGTCCGGACGGTTACCGGACGGTCGGACGGCGAGCTACCTGTTGCTCGCGTTCCGCAAGCCCGCGCCTACTTTGGATCGGAATCGCGGCGGTGGTTGGGGCGTGAGGACCGTTACCTCACGCGTGCGGCCTCCTCCTTTGCTAGCATTACTGCTTCGCAAAAGGAGGCGACCGCCTGCCACTCCTCCTCGCTCCGGATCATGGCCTGTACTAAAACCCGGCGCGAGAGATCGCCGCCGCAGGGGAATCGTTCTACGAGAATACGGCGTTGCTCTGCCCAGACGGGGCACACCTCCACTGTGTGCTCCACCACACGATCCATCTTACAACCTAAACTAATAGTAATATATATAGTAATAACCACTTTATGCCAGTTCAGTTTCAGATATTTAGATAACACGAAATCTGACAGCAGTCTTCCCAAGGGGTAACTAGTGCTACCCAATTACTACGTTTTGGAGGTCAGATAGACAGTCCACTAGACACTCCGTGTGCAATACTGGTAGTCGGCTGGAATCCGGCTTCAACATATTCTTTTTTATTATTGCAAACAAAAAACACCGACATAAAAAACAAAAATATAGTGATACGCCAAGGCGATTTTTACCCAGTATTTGGGTTTACTTACAGCAAATCTTCAGAGGTTTGAGGTGAAATATAGATTTATATAGCACATCGTTGTGAAAAGACTAGACAAATTGAATTTATCACACGAAAAGGTTTTACTACTTGCACTGGAACTAGAAGTGCGGCCTGCACTTCCAATTGTCATAATGTCTCTAAACAAACGAACTAGACACATTTACAGATAAGTATCATCAGATACTTGTCTGTAAATGTGTCAGATCAGTGTTCATCAAGAACACCAGATAGCAAGTATCTACCTACTGGTCAAAGTTCCTCCCATTTAACTGTACCGACTACCAAAATATTTCTTGAGGCTGGACCACACGTCTTGAAAAAAAGTGACATGGCTATAAACTTACCACTTGCGCAATATCAGTATAATCAGAGGGTAATAAAAATACGCCGTGTTGGTAAAAGTACAGTGGTACTGAGAAGCGCACCGTTATTTTCTGGTAGAAATTTAAAGATTATCTTCTGTTGTCTTAAGATCTGTGTATCCTGTTTCCTTAACAAGTACAGCTATGGTTTAAAAAGCTAGCTTCTCGACAGTTTTACTTTTATTTTTGTTCCGGACTTTTATTCTAAATTGACTCAAAATCAAAATCGAAATCAAAAGCGCCTGTAAATGGTTTATTTAAAATAAAATTTTCAAATAAACCATTCACAGGCACTTTTGAAATGTCAAGAAGTCAGTCAGTCAGAAAAAAAAAGCTTATTGCACATTCCAAAGCGAAGATCTCTATGGAGAAGAATATGCAAGAAACTCCTTGGACACTCTTTTCAATCATGTTATATATTACAAATATCTCTGTTACATGTTTCTTGACGCTACTATCATGTGAGAACAATGTAAATAAAGTAAAAATAAAAACTAAATATAGTTATTAAAATAGCAACTGGCAGCTGACTTTCAAAATTAAATATCAATAAACATGTTCTGAAGTATTTGGATGTACTTAAATGATTTTTACAGATGTCTAAGTGAAATAAAAAGCACAGAAGGATATAAATGTAAAGCAGGAAAGCAACAAACAACAAAACTCGAATAATGAGAACAAAACGGTAAAAGATGCAAAAGCTTAGTCACCAGCAAGTCATCTGTCTTTTAACTAATTTAATAAATACTATTTTTAACACAGGTATCGTATTTCAAAATTAGTGTTGTAAATTTAGAAATGTAGTCAAAGTGTCGTCCTTGTGTCACCAACCATATCGATTTCAATCTTTTGGTGCCTAAGGCAAGTTTATCATTTGCCTATTAACTAATTGAATAAACTCCTGATCAAATGCTAATTATAGTTAACAGGGAAAAACTAATATATCAACTTATTCTGGACATGAAGCATTATAAATATCTTGGATGCGCAATAATTTTTCAGTCAGATAAAGATATATTTTATTTATTTTATAAACAAGGTGTGCGAAAACGTGACTGATGAAAGAGAGATTCTATTTAAATATTACGCAGTCACTGGAAAAAAATACTATTCCGAAAGGGTATTAACAAAAAATGAAGGCCGAACTACAAATTGAAAGTTTTTACGTTAAATAATGAGAAGACAAACCGGATATTTGTAATTACAACACTATAGGTAGACAAGATCAAGTTCATTAACTGTTACTTAATAAAATCAAGATCAAGGTCAATATCATTGAACATTTTATTCGGTAATCACTGAGTCGCGACGTACTATAGGTGCCTACATCTTACATTCTTCTTTTAGATTGAAAAATGTGACGTCAGAGATTTCTTTTGAGTTATTTTCTTCAGTACGAACTATAGCGTTAGGTTTTGTAACGGTAGTATCCCAATTATCAGTATCATAATCATCAAAGAGGTTTTCCCTTAGTTCTAAGAAAAAGGCTTCTCCTGCCACCAGACACCACTTCCTATCATCATTAGAATATATTACAATAAACATCTTCCGGTCCACTGATACGGTATTGTTTACAATTTTAACGACTGCTTCACTTCCGTGGGATTTTTTCCAAATTAAACCTCAATGTCTCTTGTTACTGCGGCGTGGGGCACGACCTCCAGGCCCGACCTATAAAGCTGCTCTCGCAAAAAAATAAAACACATTTTAACGGAACACGCAATAAAACATGGCGAATATTCGAGTATTGTTTTTTGCCATCGCACTTGCGGGATGCAGCCCGACCCTAGCCGAAGGTGGTAATTTTTTATCGATACTCTATAATCTCGTCTGCGGTGTCACGATCAATCGATAAAACTTGCAGTTTCGATTCCGATACCGTTATATAATAGCCGGTAATTGTCTCTTGTGTAGGTAATTGGGTGACCAAACTAACCTTCAATTTCATTTAAGTAGACTTGAGATATTTTGGGATGGGTAATTGACAAGTGTGAATTGTGATCTCCATTGTTATTTTTGTGTTCAAGCAAATTATCTTTATTAAGAGCTATTTTAGATCAAAGATTAACTATCGTTAATTACTTAAAGCTGCTTTAAATTTATTTATATTCTCTACCAAGATTTAAGCAATTTATTAAGGCGTAAAAGAAACTTCTTCAAACGTTAATGGCATACTTTCAGCCAGTGGGATGTTCAACTCACCCATAAAAAAAGGCGTGAGTCCAACAAACGCTTCGTTGTTATAATTGGATAATTTCTAATTTCTTGATATCGATCGGATGTGCAAACTAGCCACTTCTTTTATGATACCGCGTACTTAAACTCTCAAAAATGTTGCCAGTTTCACATGACTTACGCTTGAGAAAAAAGAAATGCCATTGCTGATTATTATAACTTAAGTTATTGTTTTCTATTTCCAGATGTTGAAAATGTGCAATCAGACAGCTTAGTGAGAGAACCTCGTACACTGCATCAGAAGAAATTATGTAAAAAATATGGGATTTGTGGACAAGGATTTTATCAAGGTTATCAAGGGCACCAAGGATACCAGGGTTACCAGGGTTACCAGGGATACCCAGGATACCAACCGCCAATAAACATTGCCATCAGCCAGTCTCAATCTTCTGCAAATGAGGGCGGCGGTGGTCATGGCAGTGGATATTACCCCAATAACTACCAGTATAATAATGGTTACCCTAATCACGGATATAACAATGGTTATAACCACGGTTACCCAAACCATGGCTATAACCAAGGATACTACAACCAACCAGGCTTTGGCAACGGGAATGGAGGCTACAACAACCAGTTCAATGGGAACTACTACTCAGGTGGTGGTCATGGCGGATATGGTTTCCAAGGTCCCTTTGGCTTTAGAGATGAGCACGATGGTGAAGGAGACTATGATGACGGAATTTATGGTCGGTCAGCTGCCAGTGCAACGGCTGTTGCTGAGAGCAAAGCTGCATAGTTAGTAAAGCTGAAGGATAGTAGAAATAGTGTGTTAAAACGAAAAATGGTGTTAAGTCAATCAAAGATATGATTTAGTTTTTTTGTTGTTGGTGTTTTTATATAGTTTTTGTTATGATTGTGGATTGATTAAGTGTATGCTAATAAGTTAATGATGATGTATATTTCTAGAAATTATAGAAAAACTGTGATAAGCTTTCGTTACTAATTAAGATCGAAAATACTATGTGGGATCTGTACGAATTAAATAAAAATATTTTATATTGGGTGGATAAATACAACATTTTTTTAATCACATATTTCAAGAAATAACTTATATATTATTAGTTATGTGACTAAAAATGTTGAAGTCTTCTTCGATCTAATAAATAATGTTTTAGTACCTAAAGTTTTTCTTTATTGTGGTTAAAATCCTTTCGAAAAATTTTGACGATGACACAATAATCAAGATGAGATCTAACTCGATATAAAGGTATATTGTTGATAAATGGTTCACATCCTCTATAAAATTCGGATTTTTTATGTTTTATAAATTTTAGATCATTTGCCTGTTCTGAAAGGTCTATGACCCATAATGGTAATTTCACAAAAAGATTCAGGTTTTAAATTATTTGATTTGTGTGGACATCATTCAGTTCATTGCCACTGAGATTATGTTGCTGCAATATGACTCGCGCAACAGAAATTTACCGAGAATCTTAGAAAAAGTAATTTAATTAATCTCAAAATTTAAAACGTTTAAAAATAGATTGTGAACTCAAACAGTGTTAGTTTTTTCCTATAAAATCAAACGTTTGAGCGTTTGACAGAGAATTGAGTGCTACTGACAAAAATTATGCACCTAAAGTGGTACATACATACATAGAATTAAGTGCTACTAACAAAAATTATGCACCTAAATTTGTACATACATACATAGAATTAAGTGCTACTAACAAAAATTATGCACCTAAAGTTGTACATACATACATAGAATTAGGTGCTACTAACAAAAATTATGCACCTAAAGTGGTCTTTCATATAATTTTTTTTTTCATGAACCGATCTGAAATTTACAAATCTATCTCAGGATAGTAAAAATATAGTGACACTGCATATCAAAACGAAACCCGGGCTCCTGGGACGAAGGCAACGAAGGAACAGGAGTGGGTTTTTAGTCAGTAAAAGTCTGACACTATCTCCCGCTCCACCCAAGATGATTTTCCCACCTAAAAAAATATCTTTGGGAAAAATAAATTCATTAATATGAATCAACAACAATTTACAACAAAGCCACTTGAAAAGCGGTGCTTGCTTGGTAATAATTATGTTGATGAAGATGTAGTAGTGAGCTAACTCATTAAATTGGCGTTGTACAGCAGGATGCCTTCCTTTTTTCATAAGATCTTTCAGTATTATCCTGAGGTTGTCTGGTAAATATCGCTGTCAGCGTTAATACCGCTCATGTCCCTTAGATATACAATCTGTCTTGGTGTACAATAAAATATTATTTTATTTTAATCTTGAATTTAAGACAATCATACCGGTTCCTCAACGGATGTAACAGAGACGTTAGTAATCGTCACATAACTGACCAGTACTTCCTTAAGGGAAATAATTGAATAATATTCGACTAAAGTGTCTCATTTAGCGAAATCGGCTTCATCAAATAACAAAAACTTGATTAACATAAGAAATAATTTCTTGTTGATTTCTTTATTAATTAAAACAAATGGTGACTTTTATGTTCTTCGAGCTGACGTTATGGACCACAAGATTGAAAAGATAATTAAAAATGATATAATGCTTTTCGTCGCCCTCTTCAAATAAGAAAATTATTTTAATTAAGAATCCTTGTTTTAGTTTTTCTAAATGAACTGACTCAATTTTATTACGGCCAATTAATCAGTTGTCTTATCATTTTAAAGATGATACTCTTACAATTTATGGTATCGGATCACCTGTACCCATCAAAAAATGTTTACCGTAACTTGTTAGATAAATTTTGTTTATGAGTGTCAATGGCTTTGGTTGTAGTGGTGACCCAGTCAGGTTTAAGTGGGGGGATCTGGTATATATACTGAGGGTAATGTTTCTCAACCATCCACAACCACCCACAACCACTTGAGGAAAGGTCTAGAAATCCTTCAAAGAGTAAACAAAAATGGCCGCCAAAGTCATCTTTCTTGCTACCGTGCTTGCTGTTTGCAATGCAGTGCCCGTCTGGTACAGCGGTAAGTGCTGCAATACTGATTGAATTTGATCTTAACGTAATTAATTTCCATGACTGATAATTTCAATGTCAACCTGAAATTTCAGCTACATTTTTCCTGAAATGTGCATTAGGTTCAAAATATTCTCTAGCTTATGAATATGTCTTAATGTTTTAGGATTAACTTCGCCTTCATCATATCCATTACGATCTTATCGTAATAAGTGATAGAAATAACCTAACACATTACCTGTAATTTATAAAAAAAAAGTATTATAATATAAGTAGTTATAACTTCCATGTTGATCTCATATTGATTTTTTACTTTTCAGAACTCCCCGCTGTGATCATGAGGGTCGGCCGCTCTCCTAATTTCTCATACGGATTTGGTAGTGGCTTTAGCAGTAACATCGGGGGAATCTCGCACTCCTCTGGCATTGGCGCGTCCTTCCAATCCGGCGAAGGCGAAGCAGTGGGCTACGGTAGTGCGGGTAACGGTGGTTCTTACGCTCGTGGAGTAGGAATCGCTAACAGCAACAGCCACCCAGTACAATACTACCACTACCCAGCTGCTCCTCGTCCATCCTACGAGTCCGCCGTTGCTTCTGCCCAAAACTTCGGCGGCTACGGCAATGCCGTATCTTCTGCTCAGTCGCTGGGTAACAACAACTTCGGATCCGCTGTCTCTTCCGCTCAAAGTGGCGGCGCTGCCCGCTTCAACAGCGCTGTGTCGGCAGCTCAGAACGGATACGGATCTGCTCTTTCCTCGGCTAACACTGGTTATGGATCAGCACTATCCTCTGCTCGCAACTCCGGCTACGGATCCTCTGTATCCTCTGCCCAGACCTCAGGTCTCGGTGGGTACGGTTCAGCCGTGTCTTCTGCTCAGAACATTGGCTACGGAGCCAGCAATGCTCATGCTCATGCAGCCCAGCATCGTAGCGCCGGAGTCCAAGAAAGCGGTGCCACCAGCATCAACCTTCCAGGTCTCCAAGCCGCCCACTCTCACGCCATCAATACCGGATACTACTGAAGTGTTTGTTAGGATATAAAAAGATGTTGAGACGACAATCAAACTTGTCTCAATGTCTTTTAGAATCTTTTAATTATTTATTATGTGAAAAAATCAATAAAAACCTGGATTTTAAATCGTGTTTATTGTTTTAAAATATCCTTAATCTATTTATTAAATCCATCGTCAAATATAAATTCAAGAATTACGTTTTATACCTGCACATAAATTCACTATTATCTAATACTTTCTATATTCTTTTTTATCATCAAATGTTGCAACGTTCTTGGGCTTTTTATCGAATGGAATAGTTTTGTCACTACTCCCAAAGTTTTCAGCTTTTTTGGCATTATTATCAAAGTTATCAGCGCTTTTTGCCCTGTTGTCAAAAGAAACACCGTTAACACTTCCATAGACATGACCATTATCACTGACTGCTGTTGCACTATTTACTTGGCCGTTGCCGGGGAAGTTAGGGCTATAAAAGCTCTCTAAATTTCGGACCCAGTCTTTGAGCCCAAAGTCATTGAAGCCGAAGCCCTCCGGACCTAAAGGGTATGAAAATATTGGTAGGAATGGTCCAGTAGATGCTGACGCAAAGCTTCTTCCTGCTCCTGATATAGCTTTACCAGGCACTGCAATACTGTAGCTTGAGTGTACAGCACCTTCAGGTCGTTGTGGCAAGTTGTTGAATGGCCGAAGTGGTTCTTCATCATTCAGTTGTGTGAACCCAGATCTTGTAGCAAATTGTTGAGCAAAATATTTCTCTACATTTGGGTCGGAAGATGATATCGCTACTATGGCTTCACCATTAGGTGTCGATTCTGAAACAATTCCAATAATATATTAACTAACAGGTAGAATAATTTTGTTCTATTGATATACATACTTTACATACATCGCAATACTCCAATCAACATAAAAAACATAACAGCGGTTTGGATTTATATTTATTTGTAGATTAATGATAATTTGTTAATGAAGTGTAACTCATATTAATATGAGCAACAAAGATTAAATTTAATATTTTACGCCCATATTTATAGAATAGCTATGTCTTTCTTATAAAAAGTTGAGATATCTAGGATCATGTAAGAATATTATGGATCAGAGAGTCAAATAGCACGAATTAAACTACATCAGAGACAATAATTAATTTTCTCAATAAAATAAAAATACACAGAAATTTTACAATAAAAACTCACCTTTAAACACAACAGGAACCGCATCCACCATTGAATTTACAGCAAAAACCGACATTAAAGCCTTTAAAACAAACATAATGAAGGTCCTTTCAATACAACTACGTACTCATAAGTAAGAATCTATAAAGGAATAAGTGCGGAGATCACAATGAACGGTTTATATAGGATGCTATGGGTCGAACCAATGGTTTATTACATCCATTGTAAGGTGAACGACCCATCTTACTGTCTCAAACGAGATTTGGAAATGTTTGGAGATTAATATCTTCAGCTGGTCTTAAATCACGCTTGAGTATAGACAATGTAGATATAGCAAATGGCGATACAAGTTCAATGCTATTAGTTGCAAGGCGGGTTTCGTCGGTCGAACTAACGACCGATGCATTTCTGTGTTCTTTAATTATATGCTGTGGTTTGGTTTATTAAAGGATTAAGTTGTTGCTTCATTAGTTTTGAATCCTGGTTTGTTATTAAAACAAGAATGTTTAATCTTTAAAATCTTTTGATGGTTTCTTTGATATCGGTATTAAGCTATCGTACCGCCCGTGTCGTATCGTAGCCGCCACGTAGCTTACGCTCCATAAACCTAACACTACCGTATAAATAATAAATTACATTAAGTTTCCATTGCAGAGATTCAGGCCCTCTCTATCTGGAAGCCAGTGCTCTAAGCAGCTGCACATTTTTGATATACAGATTCACATATAGACTTATTTTTAATTTATTTAACATCTAGAACCAGATTGTTGGTAAACTGGAATGGGAGTGTCAGGGTTTTAGACTAATGGAAAAAAGATTCAAATACACATAAATTAGTCTATTAAGTGCTCAAGTATTTTTTAAATTTTGACGTAATCGTGCGATATGAGAACACAACCAATCAGGTGCTAATTTTAACCGACTTCAAAAAGCAGGAGGCTCTATGTTCGGTTGAATGTTTTTTTTTAAATGTATTTTCACCGATTTCTCGGACAATTGTGGTCTGATTTTCAAAAAAAAAAAAATATTATTGAAAGGTTATGCTTCCAACTTGGTCCCATAGAAATATTTTTACGATCTGTTGATGGACTTCGAAGATATAGAACAGAACTCCTCATAGGAACAGCAGAACTGTCGTAACAAGTAAAATTGCTTTGTTTATACGTGTAGTCGATGACAGACTGAAAAAAGAGGCGGGATATATCGGACTGATCTGATGATGAAGCCGGAAGATAGGCTTGGGTTTGGTTTATTGGAATTATCATGCAATATTTTTATGATTAAATTCTATAGGTGCCTTCTCTGTAGAAGGCACCTATAAAATTTAATCATAAAACTTGTAAACTATTTAAGTTTTGCTACTTTTTAGTTGTGGTATAATGTGTGGTTCAATAACGAAGAGACAAAACTATTATCGAAACACCAACTTCCGAAATTAAAGTTATTTTGCACTTTTTAGTGTGTTTTTTTTTTGCTTTGAAGTTGGATGTATTTTTTCTTTTTTGTAAAAAGTTTTTTTTATGAAATAGGTCGTCAACCTAAGATGGGTTGGTCTGAAAGGTATTTTGTACGGTAATAGATTTGTTTTTCTTTGTCCCTGATCTATCAAAACTGTACGTACTTTCTCTATTCATTTTCATCAATTGTGTGCCATTAATGGTGAATTGACCACCAATCAGAGTCGGCCCCGCGTGATAGATTTCGCCCCATTCCTTGTCTTAGAGAGGAGGCCTAAATCCCAACAATATGAACCTTATAAAACTGATTCTGCATTTTCTGTGATTACCTAATGAAGTGTAACGTTGCATCCAGCCCAAATAACAATAAAATAACTTGCATAATATCTTGTTATGAAAGTATTACGTACTATGACAAAAAAAATATATTATTAAAATAATTAAACAAATTCACTCAACGGTCTTATTTTCGCCGCCTTCTACCGTTACTGGTTGATATTTGCTATTAAGAGCGCCCTTCCCCACTCGCCTATCGTCAACATCAAGCATGGTTTAATTAAAAGCTTTTTGCTTCATCTATCGCAATCCAATGCGATATTTGATGAAGAGGCAACGCGAAAAACGAGAGATAACGCCTGAAAACTCTGTTGGCATTCGTTAATTCCATGATTAACTCGAATATTTTACAAAACTTATTCCAGGATATACATACGTGTTTTTGACATAATTCCGAATCTCAACTAAATGTGCAAGGCTTCTATAGTAATATTTTAAATATTTGATATACGAGTACATTATAGGGGGCCAAAATTCACGTAAAATAGCAGATTTTCAGAGGTCTTTACTGGATTAGTTTTACACAAATTTATCTTTAGATTTCTATAGAATCCTAGATAATATCCACGAGATATCTGTGTATCCAAAATATCTGGAGAAAGGTGTGTAATAACATCATAATCACGTAAGTACGAGCGGTTGTATGAAAATGTACCTCGGGTTGGCCGCTCTTAATTCGGTGCCAAGCTGTCTAGTGCGTTTTATGGCAATCATGCTTATGATAGCATAATTTAAATAGGTATTCTTACACATTGCATAATTTCGGTTATATAATATAGATGACATGTTTTTACTTTTATTATCATTTTTATGTTTATCGTCTTCCTTTTGCCCGTCGGTGTAGCGTGTCTACTTTAAATGGTAAATAATATTTATTTTGCAATAGGTTTTTCAAAATCACTTTTACGTGTAATTTTTTCGCCATTTTAAGCTATATGAGGCTGGTCTTTCCTAGCTGACTACCCTGAGAAGAAACGCCAAAACAAACTCAGGGGTCAGTCTCTTTTAAAGTCCATACAGCAAACATGTAATGTAATGGTCAAAACATATGAGAACCATGCATATTTGAGATGGTCTTTTGAGGAAAGAACTACACAGATTTTAGTGGACCTGTCCAGTCAGTGCAAGCATTAGTCATTATTCGTATAGCTCAAATTGGGACTACTAAGGAGCTCAACGATTTGAAGAACGATGCCAAGGAAAGAACATTTGGGTAGGCTGCTGAAATACTGAAATTGCCAGACATACGTCAAAATAACTGAAAGGAAAATCCTCATATTCACAAGTATAAATGGAAACATATAAAATAAAGTGTAGAAAAATGTAATATTTAACAAAATATATATTTCAAAAATGACTTTAAAAAATTAATAAATTCAAATTGTAAAATAAAAACAAATATGAATGTCAAATTGGAAAAAAAAATATTTCAAATGATCACCTCACCCACCATGACATTTATTTGAGGCATTCATAGACCACAACACGCTATCGACTTGGGCTTGGTCAATCGACGCAATCTCGCGTCTAGGTGTTCGAGAATCGCCCTGCGACCCCCGACGGTAACGCCCGGAGTTCCTCCTGCGATGGCTGTTGGTATGTAAGGATGTCATCTCGTGCGAAGTTGCCTCCACGAGGACACTGTGGTGCTCCACCCAAGTGGGGCAGCAGACTTCTAACATGCTCCACCTGTGACACATATGTGACATGCGGGTGATCCACATAATGTTGACGCCGTGAACAAGCGTGACGAGATCACTTTTTTAGATCGTAGCGGAAATTCATGGAACTACTCGTAGATTGAGGGAAAGTTAAAAGCTTGCTCGCAGATGACAATGTATGTTACATACTTCCTACGTAGTTCACGCATAATACAATAGATGTCGTGAGCTTGCTTTAAATGAAAAAAAAACATATCAAAGGAATATTTTAGTGAACTCGTTTACAATATCTTAAATGATTTAAAGTCTCACGACCATCTGGATCTAAATTAAGTTATTTGATTATCATTCTTTCTGTTTTTATTTTTGTAAAACATTGATATTACTCAAATTTTAATTTAATTCCATACCTACTTATATGGCTGGTAGGTACAATGAATATTTGATTATTATATTTAGTTATAAATATCTAAAACACTAATGATATAATAATATTATGTAAATTTATGCCTGATTGTTACTTCATTTTAAATTAAAACTTTGTGTTGCTATTTTGTTTGATTAGATGGGAAAATAAAAAAGATCGCTTGTAGTTGAGATGTGATAGATAGATATTCTTTATTGTACACCAAAAATACAAATTACATAAGAACTTAAAATTAATAGGGTGTCACAATGGGCGGTCTTATCGCTAAAAGCGATTTTTTACAGACAACCTTTGGATGGATTTGACAGAGAAGGAGAAAAAAGATACGCAGGTAGTTCGTAGTGGTGGTGGTGGTAGTATTTGTGTATTTACGTGGTGTTATATTTCATCATCATCATTTCAGCCGAAAGACGTCCACTGTTGGACATAGGCCTCCCCCAAGCATCGCCACAACGACCGATCCTGTGCTTCTCGCATCCACCGCACACCCGCGACCCTCACCAGGTCGTCGGTCCACCTTGTGGGAGGCCTTCCAACGCTGCGTCTTTCGGTGCACGGTCGCCACTCTAGAACCTTTCGACCCCATCGACAATCCGTTCTACGAGCAATGTGCCCTGCCCACTGCCACTTTAGTTTGGCGATTTTTCGGGCTATGTCGGCGACCTTGGTTCTCCTGCGGATATCTTCATTCTTCATGCGATCACGCAAGGAAACTCCGAGCATAGGAAATGGCCTTTGGTTGGTGTTATATTTATATATATACAATACATAAACTAATAAATTACATATAATACAAAAAATATATAATATATACACATATATGTATGTGTTGTGATGGTTGACTAAAATGACGAAAATAAATAAAGTGAGAAATGACACTCACTCAGTCATGAATGTCACTTTCAAACATCAGACTTTGAAAGTGATTGAAAAGCTCAAAGGCAAAGGTTTGTCTTGGTACGATCATGTGAAAAGAAGGGATAAAACGCATGTGAAGAGCAGAGAGACACAAAATAAAAACTGAATGAATTGTGTGAGGAGTTGATATTAAAGAAAAGGGAATCAGTGATAGTGTGACGGTTCGCAGAACAGAATGGAAGATAAAATGTGTTGCACCGACCGGCGACCCCAAGTAAATAATATGGGACAAAGGCTGGTAGATTATGCGTATTTACCGTCGTGTAGGATAGATAGGTGATTACGAAAAGGCATTATAATAGCTATACTATGTTATTCATTATCATTTGTCATTTTTATTTTATTTTTATTAAATAGATTCTTTAATTTTTACTTTGTTTTCTTTTTAAGTCTTCAAATTGTAAACGAAATGGAATGTAATATAAGAGATATTTTATTATGGGTACTCCAAGCTTGAAATAAATGAATTTAATTATCATGTTGCCTCTTATCGTGTAACTCAGTGGGTAAATGGTTTATGGAAAATGAATAAAATAGTCGCTCTACGTAATTCGCTGTTTAAAGTTTGTGTTCAGCTTCATTCAATTAATTATCAACTTAACTGTGTGTTATTTAGAAAAAATAATTACTAATTTCTCGCGATATTTTACAATCTTATGGCGTTTGTAATAAAAAAAAACCTGGTTACGCCAGATTTTTTTTTCAGTGGAAAAATCATCTTATGACATCCCCCGCTCTTGGGCGGAGCGAGAGATTGTGTCAGACTTTTACTGACTAAAAACCCACTCCTGTTCCTTCGTTGCCTTTCGTACCAGGGCCGGGTCTTCCTTTCGGAATCAGACCTTTGGCCCCAGTAGGCTTCGATCCTGCTGGGCCCCTACAATTGCTGACATCTCTTTGAGGCGTGCGTGAATCAATATGCGCCGTCGACGACTTGGGCTCCAAACCCGGAAAAACTGATTATACGCAACCCAAGGCATACAGGCCCATAAGCCTGACATCCTTCCTACTGAAAACCCTGGAGAGATTTTGCGACAGACACATCGGACCTCTCTTGGAGAGACCGCTCCACAAGCATCAACATGCCTACTCCACTGGTTTTTTATTAGGTGGGAAATCATCTTATGACAAATCCCGCTCTTGGGTGGGGTGGGAGATAGTGTCAGACTTTTACTGACTAAAAACCCACTCCTGTTCCTTTTTTGGCTTCGTCCCAGGGCCCCGGGGTTTCACTTTCACACTACCCGTGGCCCCAGTAGGCTTTGACCCTTTTTTTTTTTATTTTTTGTTGCCGGGGTGGAAAATCCTCATGGATGTCCTTGGGGTCTGTCAGACTCTTACTGACTAAAAACCACCTCGGTGTTCCCTCCCACACTTGGACCGGGGATCGTGGGAGCTGATACGCCATCCATGATCCCCGGCTAGTGCCGGCCCGCCTACGCGGGCCACCTCAAGCCCGCGGGGAGTGTGAGGTGTCCTCCCCCCGCGACGTCTAATAGGGGTGCGCGTGGAACACTACGCGCCGCGGCCTCGAGTCTTGCAGGATGGGGGACGGCGGACTCTTTATGGGGGCTGGAAGAGGGCGTTGTCTGCCCTCCGCCGACGCCCGGTTCACCTGCTGCGGCACGGAAGAGTGGCCACGGCCTCCCTCTCCCTCTCCGCAGCCTCCTTCTGCGAAATTACGGCTTCACAGAAGGAGATCACCGCATCCCACGACTCGACGCCTCCGACCATCGTACGAACGATGGCCCTGCTGGACCCTGCTGGGACCCTACGATTTGCTGACATCTCCCTGAGGCGCGCGTGGAACAATACGCGCCGTCGACGACTTGGACTCGGTCCGGACGGTTACCGGACGGTCGGACGGCGAGCAACCCATTGCTCGCCGTCCGCAAGCCCGCGCCTACGGTGGCCAGAAATCGGGATCGGAATCCCGGCGGCGGTTGGGGCGTGAAGACCATTGCCTCACGTGATCGGCCACTTCCTTTGCTAGCATCACTGCTTCGCAGAAGGAGGCGACCGCCTGCCACTCCTCCTCGCTCCCGAAAATGGCCTGTACCAAGGCCCGGCGCGAGAGATCGCCGCCACCGATCGCCCTCACGAGGACACGGCGTTGCTCTGCCCAAGCGGGGCACACCTCCACCATGTGCTCCACCGTGTCCTCCGGGCGGTCCACACAATGGTGACACCCAGGCGTTTCTTCCACATGAATCCGGTGCAGGAACCTCCCGAACTTACCATGTCCGACATTACCTAGGTAAACTCTATACCAGCAGGCATCGTATATATATTTTTCAATTTAAATGTAAGTGCGTAGTAAGTAAGTATCGTTACAGATCCAGTAGGCTGTTGGACCCATAAATAACAAGTCAGTTATTTATCCAAGAAATATGCTCACTTAAATTGAGCTGATAACTGTACCGCCCACCTCATACATAGCGATGATACTAATAAATGAGTCTGCCACATTCTTAATGGATTAATAAGTAGACAAATGTGCTCAACAGCATTCAAATTAACCGTTAACCGTACAATATAAATATACATAAAGTTACATAAAAAAAACAAAACTACAGATTATATCTTTAAAACGGTGTAAATTTAGATTTATTCGATAACAAATTATTCACTAAAACTATTATTTTGTGTCAAACTACGTAGTGTTTTAAAGGCAATTTTAATAAATCAGTATGACTTCCTTTTTGACTAGGACACCGTTTATAAGTTATTAATGGAGAAACTACAGACTGATCGTAATAGTAGTAGTGCTATAATTGCTAGTTATAATTCCACAGCAATTTATTAAGGAAGAGACATAGAAACGAATCACATAAATCAAAAGATCGACAGCGGCGGAATTATTGAAGAAAAATTTAAGCATGCTAAAACAAGACCAGAAGTATCCCTTAAAAAAAAATAATAACCTTATAGAAATATTCCAAAGTTAAGTTACAGTAGCAACAGTGACAAAAAAACTAGTTGGCGCTAGCTAATTAATTATTTTCTATGATAGACAAAAAAACACATCTACGGTGAGTCATACTCTTATATTTAAGGCTAAACGAGGTATATATTCAACGATGACTACAACACGCATCCAAAAGCTTTCACTAAGACAGGACGCTCAGATGTGTCTCCGAATGTATGGCTCCGAATATATGGCTTTCTATGCTATCAAATTTATTTTTATTGAAACAAAACTGTTCTGAATCACACTAAGCCAAAAGTAATAATGATGACAATAGAAAGCAACCTTGATACTGTTAATTTAAATATTGAAACCAAGCATTGTATATGGCTATATATGTTATAGAGAAAACACTCAGTGTTGGAGGAAGGTCTTAAAACAATGTCACTGTGTAGGAATAGTCACGGCAAACATAAATGGAAAATAAATTTCTAAAGCAAATCCCAATTTGCCTTAAGAATTTATTTTATTCTTTTTGTACCACCCATGGGAAACCATATAGGGTACTTTATTGTTAATAGGCAATTATAATTAAACGAGTGTGCAAAACGATCTATTGATCAATCCGTCAAAGAGTCCGTTATATTTAAGAGCTTTTCCATATTCGTTTTTTACGGTACTCACATTTTGATTTATGAACCTGTCAGACGTGATTAGCAATGTAAATTGAATATATACATAATGCAACAATAGTGTTAGAAACAATATTGCGGCAGACTATCATCAAATATATAAAAACATTCTAATGACCATATTAAAACTGTTTTCAAAAGCCACTACATTTTTTGTCGTCCTCAAACGAACAATCATAGTACTGTTAGCTCAAACCATGGCGGCAAAGAAGACGAAAAAGTAAAATAATTGCTTAACACAATTGCTCAGCTCCAATACCTTCAACGTATGATTACTACATTCAAGAAATATAAATGGATAATCAACACGAAGTTTGTAAAATAATAGTAGAGAAATTATCTCTAAAAAACAGATCTGTCGTAGCGTTCATATTAAGAACCGTTTCTTATGCTATAAAGCCAAAAACTTGTAATTTTACGATGAGGATATAAAGTGAGAGATCGATGTTTGTCATGCATTTCTGTTTGGTCTGCAACATGAACAAGATAGGAAGTGTGTTCGTTGTATATATATTAATAGTGACAGCAACGGGAGCAGGTAACTGTAGATTTATCCTTTTATTTATAGAAATTAATAAAACATCGATTAATTTGGATAAAGATAACTTTATTGGCAAGTTTTTAGACTGAATTAATTTCTGAACGGAAATCAGATTTGAATAATTTTTGGTATATATTTTTTAATTTATTAAAATTTATTTTCTAATATTATACCTTGTTAACATTTTTGTTTCTGTTTCTGTTTCTAGCAGACCTTAAATCGAAGAGTCAATCCAGTAGTAAAGTAGACCAGGGAAGTAAGACAAAGGGATCTAGCACAGCTGGTAAGGCGGCTGCTCCGCACCATGTTTCTGCACACGCGTCTTTCAAAAATGGGATGGGAGTCGCTAGCATCGCTGGCGTAGACTCCAGGTACGGCAGAACATCCTCCGTGACCGGCGTGAAGTTCTACCCACCGCTAGACTCCTCCATGATCAAGACGGATAGCAAAGGAAATTTCATCTTCAAATCTACTGACGGCAAAATGCCAATGCCTATCACGATCACAAAACAAGGCGATGGTGTCTCAGGAACCATTAAGATCATGCCGGGCTCAGTATCAGTGTCGTCTTCATCAAATTCGGGCTCAGCTTCGGCGTCTGCAGGGCCAAAGATTTCAGATTTAAATCCTTGGTCAAATCCATTTATGAAGCCGATGATGAACGATTTATTCTTCCCTGATCCGTTCCCAGCGTTTCCTAGTATCTCGAACTCTGCGTATCATACGAGGATGTCAGAACCTACATTCCATAGGATACCGGAGCCATCGTTCCCCAGGATATCGCAGCCATCATTCCAGAGGATATCTCAGCCATCATATTCGAGGATACAGCAGCCCTCATTTACACCGAGGATGCCAGATCCCTGGAAAGACATGTTTAAGCACAGCCTACACCAACAAGATATCATGATGAGTCCAACATGGTACTACCCGAATTTCAACCCCTATTTTAACTTTTGGTAATGCATTTGGAATAAATCGATAAAATCCTTTTGCGTTTTTTGTTTCTATATCCTGGCAGTCTCAGTATTAATGTCGATGTATGTGTGATTTATGACTTAACAGCTGTATAAGCTTTTAGGTAAATGTGATTGACAGGCACTTCTTTGTTTTATTTACAAACATTTTTTAATTATTTGCTCAATGTGTGTTAAAACAAATTCATGGCTATTTTGTTGCTTTATTAAAAACTTCAGGTGTGTCAAGTAATAAGCGTGACATATTCTTGATCACTGCCTGATCTTTAACTTTGATAAAGAAAGATAAATCTGTGACATCGCCAGAAAGAACAACAGTAACATAAATAAAAACAATATTTTTTAAAGAAAACGCTTTTAAATCTCATCGTGCTTATAAGGCAGAATTTATGATCAAAATAAAACATAAATCCGCATAAATAATTAACTAATTTCAACCATAAAAGATGGAAAAAATAATGACATTATTTAATGTTATCGTCAAACAGATTTGTAAACCACCGCATAGCAAACAAAAATCGAATAAAATCATGAATACTATCTTCGAAATGTGTTTTTCTTATATCCTTTAGTAATAATGCATATATCTACTATTACTACCTATTTTCTTTGCGTCTTGACTCATTTTCCTTCCCTGAGAATGCCCAAATATTACCTTTAAAAAAATTAAGTAAAGTAAATATAGTTAGTTTTTTTTTTAATTTTACTTATTTAAGTTTATTTTTATTCTTGGCGACAGGTCACGGGAACAACTTGTGACCCACGGATGCCCCTCAAGTTGAAAATCTACAAGTCCGTGATAAGGCTTGTCATACTGTATGGATCAGAATGTTGGGCTGTCAAAAAGACGGATGAAAAAATATTGCACGTAGCGGAAATGAGAATGTTAAGATGGATGTGTGGGGTGTGACGAGAATGGATAAAGTGAGAAATGAGTATATTAGGGGAAGTTTGAAAATGACGCCAGTGACTGAAAAGTTGAAAGGGAATCGTTTGTCTTGGTATGGTCATGTGAAGAGGAGGGATGAAACGCATGTTACTAAAAGAGTTATGAGTTTACATGTGGATGGATGGAGGGGAAGAGGGAGACCAAAGAAAAGATGGATGGATTGTGTGAAGAGTGATATGAAAGAAAAGGAAGTTAGTGATAGTATGACGAGTGACCGGGCAGAATGGAAGAAAAAAACGTGTTGCGCCGACCCCAAATAACACGGGACAAGGGCAGGAAGATGATGATGAAGTTTATTTATATTCCTATATTCAATTTTTATATTGATACTAACAAAACAATCAAAAATATTAACTTCGAAAACGTCAACTTCTTCATCCTGTGTCATTTTTACGAAAAAAAAAAGTGCATTAAGTGTTATTTTTACTCCTATTTAAAATGAAAAATCATTATAGGTATGGGTAAAATTATCAGCATAGTACTTCCTGGATAAGTAGACGAGATGGATACTACAAACTTTTGGGACTATTTCCAAAGAGGGTTTTTTTTTTAAGGTGAGAAATCATCTAATAACATATCCCGCCCTTGGGCAGAGTGAGAGGGAGAATCAGAGTTTTACCGAATAAAACCCACTCCTTAGTCCTTCGTTGCTTTTCATTCCAGAGCCGGGTTTTCCTTTCAGAAGCGAACCCATGGCCCTAGTAGGCTTTGGCCCTGCTGGGTCCCTACGGCTTGCTGACATCTCCATGAGGCGTGCGTGGAACACTACGCGCCTTTGACGACTGGGGCTTGGTCCGGATGGTTACCGGACAGTTGGACGGCGATCTATCCATCGTTCGCCGTCCGCAATCTCGCGCCTACGGTGGATCGGAATCGAATGGCTTGGGCGTGAGGGCCGATGCCTTGCGCGTGCGGCCGCCTCCTTTGCTAGCATTACTGCTTCGCAGGAGGCGACCTCCTACCGCTCCTCCTCACTTCGGACCATGGTCTGTACCAAGGCCTGGCGCAAGAGATCGTTGCCGCCGATTGCCCCCACGAGGACACGGCGGTGCTATGCCCAAGCGGGGCACCCCTTTAACGTATGCTCCACCATTTCGTCAGGTTGGTCCACACAGTGGTGACACCCGGGCCTTTCTTCCTCTCGAATCCGGTGCAGGAACTTCCCGAACTGACTATGTCCAGTAATAGTATGATATGGCTAAACGTGGATTGACCATATCATCAAACGTTAACGTTTAAACGATCTGGCCAGTTTTAGTTGGTCATATCATTAAGTGATCAGTTCCAAGATCTGGCCACAACATAATATTATACATTCTCATTCACGTGAATATTGTCAATTACAATTGACCATTTCGGGTACTCTTAAAACTCATCAGCTATTCATTTCATCTATCATCTAAGCGGGTACCAAAAGAGTGACATGCAGTGACTATCAATAGTGTCTTTTTGAAAACCTTCCAGGGGAATCATCTATATATATATACTAGCCTCTGCCAGCGGCTTCGCCCGCTTGAAAATAGGTTTCTCCATATAAACTTTAGACCCCCTTTCTTCCCCTTAGGGAGCGAATTTTGGAAAATCCTCTCTTAGTGCTCGCCTACATCATAAAAGGAAAGCTTGTGCAAAATTTCACGCTCCTAGTCCCTGAAATTTAGGCTGTGCTTTGATATGTCAGTCAGTCAGTTTCCCCTTTTATATATATAGATAAATGAATAGCTGTTCGTCATTCTCGCTAAAACTAAAAAACGGCTGGACCGAATTGGCTAATTTTGGTCTTGAAATATTCGAGATAGTCCAGGGAAGGTTTAAATGGTGAGAAAAAATTGAAAAAGGCACGAAAAAAATAAATCCGAATACAACGCCATCTCTAATTAAAATGTCATTATAAAATAATTTTTCTGGTAATGCCAGTAGATGGCGTTATCCTTACTATTAGGCGGTACGATGTTTGCCGGGTCAGCTATGTGGGTTATAAAAAACAGTTTTAAGCTACTACTGATTGATGGGTCGGCTTTTGTGTGCAAAAACATATACGCATCTAATCACGATGTAAAAAGAAAGTCCATCCTCATCATCAACTTTGATGCGGTACACTGCCAATTAACAATCTTGATAGTCAATTATTAGCAACCCACTTGTCAACGCCCACGGGTCGTTAAGTTGCAAAATAATTGGCAGCAGCTTCCTTTGCATTCTGATATAATAATGAACGGCATAGTACCGCAAAAAGTTGACCTTTTACCAAGCGTCTAAGGCTTTGCGCGCACTGCGTTGCATTTTTCTAACGCATAATCTGGGAAGTATGGAGTGTCATAGAAGTGCGCGCACTCGCTGCAAATTTGCGGTGTGTGTACCGCACATATTTTTGTATCGCATAGAGATCTAGGAAGCGTCGCGCACTGCAAAAAAAACGCACGTTTTAACCGACTTAAAAAAAAGGAAGAGGTTATCAATTCGGTTGTATTTTTATCATCATTTTTTTATGTTTGTTATCTAGAACTCCGTCGTTTATGGACCGATTTGCAAATTTTTTTTTCCCGTTTATGATATGCTTCCGGATTGGTCCCAATTTTTTCAAAATCCAGTTCTGATGATGGAATCCATGAGGAATCGGGAACTACTCAAATATTATGCATTTACAGTCAAAAAGTAACATTTGATGAAGTGGAACTCATGAAGAAGACCAGAAATGGTCAACGGAACTTCATACTCACATAGATATCACAATGAAGATAGTTAAGCGACTATCAATGGTTCTGAATAGTTACTTTGAAAATGATATCGTCGAAGTGATCTGATGATGTTGATGCGGCAAAAAAATGCACGATTTTAACCGACTTCAAAAA
Source organism: Mythimna pallens (assembly GCA_961205895.1). NCBI lineage: Eukaryota > Metazoa > Arthropoda > Insecta > Lepidoptera > Noctuidae > Mythimna > Mythimna pallens. Next base: position 4,272,654 of record OY540825.1, read on the forward strand.
AAAGGAGGAGTTTATCAATTTGGTTGGATTTTTTTAATCATTTTTTTTTATGTTTGTTACCTCGGAACTCCGTTGTTTATGGACCGATTTGCAAATATATTTTTTTTCCCCTTTTAGGAAAAATCCAGTTCTGGTGCCGCCAGCCGGGCGCGGTTACATGTTTGTAAACGCGCCCTGCGTTTACAAACATGTAACCTCACACACACTCACCTGTAGATTGTGAATTAGTCTCCAGGAATCATATTGATACCACCACCACCTTCTTCTAACTTTTTTTAAAGTCTAATGTGTTCCTGTTCACGGCAAACGCCGACATACTCCTAGAGAGACAAAAACACCTGGGCCTCAAGTCTGCTAATTACAATAGTGTCAGAATGGTCTATCATTGATTTCATAATTGTTGATTTTGACAAGTTTGGTAATCTACTAATATAATGGCGTCATTATGACTTTCCAATGGTCAACCACTGACACTTCATTGAAAGAAGTGGCATAGAATGGTAATCTTGTACATATTGACAAATGAATGTCTGACGTATGCGATAATCTGCTAAAATTTTGATAGTTCCTTTGATCCTTGAACCTACCATTAGAACGACATTGTGCAGTCATTGCTTTTAATAAGCTCGATATTGTCATTCTACAACAACTCTATTTCGGGACCATTGACCGATCAATGATCGATCATTATAAATTAGCAGATTACGAAATTTTAGCAAAATGACTATGGGATCGTGTTGGAATGACGAATTTATAAAAATAGCAAACTTGGGCCCCTGATGATGTCAAATAAAACACCAGTAGGTACCTAGATGTGGTAAACGCTCCGATATTTTGACAATTATAGCATGAAGTCACGTTCAGAATGAAATAACAATAAATCGAGTTTGATCTAGATTATAGATCTATAAAAAGATCATTGCTCTCGCAGCGCATCCGCTGAAATGATAAGAATAGGTATATAAAACGAAATGGTCTTTTTTAACGCATCCTGTTTATGCATGGATCTATTGACTGTGTGTATACCCTTTATAGACTCCTACGCTAATATTAAACTCATCTACATAATTAATGGGATCAGGTAAAAGTGACAGTTGGTGAACAGCGTTGTTTTAAGCCGACTTAAAAAAGGCATAAGCATAGCATCAATCTGCCTTTTAATGTTCCCACTGCTGGGACACAGGCCTCCTCTCTAGGAGAGGGAATGGACCGTAAGCCACCACGCGGGCGCAGTGCAGGTTGGTGGATGACACATGTCTTCCACTTAAAAAAAGGAGGTGGTTTTAATTTTTTTAGCTATATTTGTTACCTAAGAACTCATAAACTGACTTCGTAGTTCATGAATTCGCCCGCGTGAAAGTAAAAAAAATATTTCAAGGGAACTCCCAAGATTAAAAGCAAAAGGCAAATATTCTATGTGCTACACATGGTCTACCCTTGTGTCAAATTTCAACCGAATTTGTTCAGCCGTTCGAGCGTGAAGAAGTGACAAACATAGTCAAAAACTTTCGTCTTTATAATATTAGCGTGATAGTCATGTCATTTTATTTTTTGGGTTCCGTAGCCAAATGGCAAAAAACGGAACCCTTATAAATTCGTCCTGTCTGTCTGTCCGTCCGTATGTCACAGCCACTTTTTTCCGAAACTATAGGAACTGTACCTACTGTTACTTGGTAAGTACATGTATTCTGTGAACCGCATTATGATTTTCACACAAAAATAGAAAAATAAAAAACAATAAATTTTAGGGTTTCCCCATACTTAGAACTTTTTTTTTTCATCTAACCTATACGTGTGGGGTATCTATGGATAGGTCTTCAAAAATGATATTGAGGTTTCTAATATCGTTTTTTTCTAAACTGAATAGTTTGCGCGAGAGACACTTCCAAAGTGGTAAAATGTGCCCCCCCCCCCTGTAACTTCTAAAATAAGAGAATGATAAAACTAAAAAAAATATATGATGTACATTACCATACAAACTTCCACCGAAAATTATTTTGAACGAGATCTAGTAAGTAGTTTTTTTTTTATACGTCATAGATCGTAAAACAAATTCGTGTGAAAGCAGGCGTTTCTTCATGCAAGCTTTCGATCACCATTTCGTTGCCTTATGGGCTGAATTATGAAAAATTCTTTATTAGACACTAGCACTTTGCCAGCGGCTTCGCCCACGTGAAAGTAAGTTTCTCCATACAAACTTTGGACCCCTGTTTCATCCCCTTAGGGGTGAATTTTGATAAATCCTCTCTTAGTGCTCGCCTGCGTTATAAAAGGAAACCTTGTGCAAAATTTCACGTTCCTAGTCCCAGTAGTTTTGGCTGTGCGTTGATATGTCAGTCAGTCAGTTTCACCTTTTATATATAGATTATAAAATAAAACCTCTGTGCAAAATTTCAAAGTTCTCGGTCTAAAAGTTTGGGCTGGTCATTGACAAGTCATCAGTGAGTGAGTCAAGACTTTACTTTTTATATATATACAGAAGTACACATTTTCGTTTTGTTATTATAAAATATTGTCAGTGGAAATAAGCACAAACAGTGCAACGCCATATATAATAATAATAATAAAAAAGTACACATTTGCCTTACTGTTGAAACTCTCGGGTAGGGGGGTCCGAGTGCTCACAAATTATTTAAAGAACTCGGACAAAGGATAAACATTGCCATTCAGCGTGGCAATGCCGCCAGTCTTTTTGGTACATTACCAGTCGACAGCGATGTGGAGAAGTTTTTCGACGCCGTACTTTAGATTTCTTTTTTTAGTACTTCAAGGCTTTTATTTTTATTTTGTAAGTTAGTTTTATTATTTAAGTTTGATTAGATTTAAGTTTCTGTTAAATAAATAATTATCTTATTTTCTATAGATTCCTACTGTTAGGGAATTAGTATAATTTTTTTTTGGTGGGAAATCATCAATCATTCTCTCGATCTTTCGTGTCAGACTTTTACTGACTAAAAACCACTTTTCTTTGCCTTCGTTTCAGGACCCCAGAGTTCTCTTTCACACAACCCATGACTCCAGTAGGTTTCGTTTTCGAACCAGCTGGGCCCCTACGCTTTTGCTGATATATTCTTGAGGCGCGCGTGGAACACTACGTTGACTTTGAGAAGTCTAGATGATTCGTTCCAAAACTCAGATTCCTGTGCATACCAAGTTGGGTGATAATTGGCCACTTCACCATAAAGCCAAACTCCATTAATATCTATTTGATTAATGCATGACAGTTAAAAGTTTTATTACAGACTTATAAAATATATGACAATTTAACGACCAATAAATAAGGATTTAGGAAAAACTAGTTTTGAAATACTAGTTTTTTTTTAATATTTTGCTAATCTATGGAGAGAAACAAGGGGTCGACAAGTAACACTCTAGTGATAGTTGAGGGGTCAGGGGGTCAGATATTATAAATTCATAAATGATGATGAATTGGTTGGTGTGGTATTTGAATTCAAAATTAACACCGCTGGGGGTCCCAGAAGTGTAGCTATAAGAACTTGTTTTGGTTGTGAGAAAAACCCTGCGTCATGACAGGCTCAGCTGTGCTACCACCAGCTCGTAAAGCGATCCATTTTACAATCTAAACTGAATTGTTACAGGGGTGCTAACTATATAGAGTTTTCCATCCGTCTTTCTCTCTCGCACTACTGACATTTTGAGGTACTGACGATTCGGACACAGTGTCCGAATCCAAACCTTACTTACCCTTACTTCTGACTTTGTTCATTCTTCCTTTCATATCCAGTCCATACTTCTGTGGAATGCGCTTCCTCTCGAGATCAGGACGGCCACCAGTCTATATGCATTTAAGCGGATGTTGCGAAATTACTTTCTGCACAAATAGTAAAGTCGTCTCAATAACCCCTTTCTTTTACTTTATATAAATATATATGTATATATTATATTAAATTATATATGTATGTTTATTTTGTATATATATATATATACATACTTTTGAAGTTTTATTTTCTTAATATTCTTCTGTATTTTTATGCACCTGCCACATTTTCTCTTCACCACCCTAGGTTGACAGGTAGAGAATGCCTAAGGCATTAAGTCCGCCTTTGTACTTTTGTGTTGCATGAAGTTTTAATAAATAAATATATAAATAAACTAGGAATTATCTGTATCGTGAGTGCGTTCACTTATATGAGCTTAACACATAAGTATAAAAGTACCTATCAGAAATGAAGATATCCGTAAGAGAACAAAGTTACCGACATAGTCCGAAGAATCGCCTATAGTGGGCTGAGCACATCACTCGCAGAATAGATGGTCGATGGGGCCAAAAAGTTCTGCCCCCCTAGCCAAGTTGCAACCGTTTCGTTTTGATTCTCTTTTCGTCGATAGCCTCGATTAAGCCACGCCTACGATTCCTTTATTCTGACGTCATCTTGACGCTCAGTCACGTGGACAGAACAAAGGAATAGGAGGCGTGGCCGACTCGAGGCGATCAACGAAAAGAGAATCGAAACGAAACGGTTGTAACTTGGCTAGGGGGGCTGGAGTAGCGATAGCGTACCGGATGACGCAGCGTTGCAAGGTAAGCCTCCCACAAGGTGAACCGATGACCTGTTGAAGCTCGCGGGAATCCGATGGATGCGAAACGCACAGGCACAGTTGTTGTGGTGACTCTTGGGGAGGCCTACATCCAACGGTAGAAGTCTTTCGGCTGAAATAATAACGCAAGACATGCAGACTCGGAACAACCATCTGTAGGCCATACAAATATTTGTTCTGCGACAGAAACGAACCCGCGACTCCTAAGTCTTCACATAAAAAAATTCTCTCACTCGTTTTTAGGGTACCTCAAAAGGAAAAAATTGAACCCTTATAAGATTACTTTGTTGTCCGTCCGTTTGTCTGTCTGACTGCATGTCTGTCTGTCAAGAACCTTTATCTCAAGAACGCGTAGAGGTATCGAGATGAAATTAAAACTATATAGTCAACTCTGCGATCCCTTGATGCTGTGAAAAAATTAACTAAAAAAAAAGATACGGTCGTTTATGTCCCAAAAAACGTATATTTGGACACTCTCAAGGAAACCAAAATTCATAGGGTAGTTTCCGTTGACCAAGAATCCTAAAGTTTGGCATAAAGCAAGGTCTTCTAGGACAGATATAGGAATAAATCTGAAAACAGTAAATTTGTTAGGTAAAACAAAAAAATTGCGATTCGGAAAAATCTTCGAAACTCCATTCTAAAATTATACTGTTTACATCTAGGTTTTCATGGAACCCTCAGGACGCGAGTCCGACTTGCACTTGCGCAGTTTTTTTATTATACAATGTAAGTTAAACAAGTTGTATAAAAACACAACTACTTATTTAATAGGACAACTTTTAACTTTACAAAAGTTGTGATCAAACCAATCGTACATAAATAAATGTGTGTCAGCTAGCGAGATTGGTCGCGAATGTGTTGGAGATTGTGCAACAACCGCTAGCGGTAGGTATATGGTGCGCATTTATTAGCATGAGAATAGCGAATAGCGGTTCTACCGGTTATTTGGCCACGTGACAACATTCTGTATATAGATCAGTCGCATTTAAGTGTAGAAAAATTAATGCAGAGGATTATAGATTACGGATTACCAAAACGATTCTATTTTATGTACGAGAAAGTTTAAAAAATTGTTTGAGGTCAAAGTTTAAACACTGTAAATTGTAGATTTATTTGTTGTTTTTAGGTGGGAAAGTCATCCAATGACATCCCCCGCCTTGGGCAGAGTGCGAGGGCGTGTCAGACTTTTATTGACTAAAAACCCACTCCTGTTCCTTCTTTGCCTTCGTCCCAGGGCCGAGTTTTCCTTTCGGAAACAAAATCTTGGCCCCAGTTGGCTTCGACCCTGCTGGGCTCCTACGGTTTGCTAACATCTCCTTGAAGCGCGCGTGGAATAGTACGCGCCGTCGATGACTTGGGCTCGGTCCGGACGGTTACCGGACGGTCGGACTGCGAGCTACCCATTGCTTGCCGTTCGCAAGCCCGCGCTTACGGTGGCCGGATATGTAGATATAGGTTAGTTGTCGTAGTTTTTTTTTAATACACATAAATGAGTACACACTACTGTTATTAGGTACAACCTGTACTATATAATTTTATCGTATGTGTTTCTTTAATTGATTTTCGAGGTCAATAATAACGAATGTGGTGTCAAAATGGTGCCAACGAAGCAAATGCTCAAATTACAACAGCACTCAATAATGTTAGGACAGTCTCCTAAGGTCCTGTCGCTGAAACTATAATCTGAGAAGATATCTTTTTGAGATGGGAAGTCATCTCTCGCTCTAGGGTGGAGCAGGAGGGAGCTTCAGACTTTTACTGATTGAACCAACACCTATGTTTCATTAGTTGCCTTTTGCGTTCTCTGTCTGCCATTTTTGCTGAACTGGACCTATTTGGTGCAGGCGCGACTCACAATGTTTGTTGTTTTTTTTTTTATCTTAAATGTTTACATGTTGTTTCTACATTGTGTGTATCTGTGTACGTATGCCAAATAAAACATTTTTTTTTCTTTCTTTTTTTTTAGTATCATCCCATGGCCCTAGCAGGCATTGGCCCCGCTGGGCTCCTAAGGTTTACTGACATCTCTTTGAGATGCGCGTGGAACATTTCGTGGCCGTCGGCGACTCGAGCTCGGTCCTTATAGGGCGTGCGGACGGCGAGTTACTATTTGCTCGTCGTCCGCTATCTGAAAAGGTATCTGCCCTTTCAAACATAACTTAAACAAATTATAATGTAAAAAATTTACACACTGTTGATTCAGCGAGTCCATTTAAAATACGTGTATACGCGACTCACCGAGAAAGTGCTAAATACCTGTTGTTGCGGACTTGATTTTCCTTAAACGAGTACTCACTCTACTTAATAATTAAGTCTGCCTTTATAGCTTTGTGTTACATAAAATTATAATAAATAAATACCTTTAAAAATAATCGCTTCTCTTATTTCAATGCCTTCTCCCTTAAAAACTTGGAAATCGCACCCCCACTAACACTGTTATGCAATTAAAATAGCGTTATTCTGCACTCAACTTCGATTGAAGAATTTTTTTTTTTGTATTATTAGTAAATCAATTATCAATATATATATATATATTATCGAACAATAATTAGAGAATATTATGAGGAAACTCCGCTGTCATACGCAACTGACTTCTATCAGTTTGGTTTAATTGGTTTAGAACAAAGGGCCAAACATGAAGTTAGATAGATAGATAGAGGAACGTAAACTCAGGTATTGTTGCATCTGCGGGCCTGTTTGAAATGGGCCCTGAAACACATAAGGCAAATAAAGGAACAGGGTTTTAGGAAGTAAAAATCTGACACCTACTCCACCCAGAACGTGACCCAGAACTTATTTGATTAATTCCCACCCTCAAAATAAAAAGGTATTATTATTGGTTTTTATTTTTTAATATTTACTAATAGTTATAAGTTATAAGTTTGTAATAACACAATATGGAAATGTGTCATTACTGAGTCTGAAATAAATATTTTAATTTTTTTCAATTGGTGTTCTATTCTCCGAACAAGTTGAAACAAATTATAATGGCTTCTTAATATTCAACACAGTCAATCAATAGATATCCTAAAATCCTATTTTCCTACCTTTTTTATGATAGCAGAATGCTGGCAAGCAGAGTATGAAACGATAACAATTTGAACATCTTTTTAAATTTTATTTTCTCTATATCATCCATTGTTTCTGTATATTTTTAAACATTGCCATTACACTAGGAATTACTCTTGAATTACAGGTGCATTTAAAACTCACAAGACAGAGATACCCAGACCCGGAACCAACCAACACTATCTGTCAACCATACATGTAAATATTGGTTCGGTATGGGAATAGAAACTGTGAATGGCATATATGCCAACAGATACAAACACCGTACAAACATCGTATAAATGATCATCATAGATCATTCATACGAAGTTCATTGATCTATCTTCGTATGATCTATGGAACTTTGTGATATGTGGAACTTTCAATATTTTAGGTTCTCTTATTTAATACAGTATTTATATCTAATAATGTTTATATATATAAGAGTAGACTTTTTAATCCGAAGGTTGATTGGTAGAGAATTCCTTGTACTTGTTATTACGATACAAAAGGTTTTAATAAATAAACGATCTTCTATCATGTATATTTATAGTACCAAAACACACACCTATATCGGAAAGTGCAATTTAATTTTAATAAACGTAACCCTTCCACTTAAAAAAATAAATAAACAAATGACAAACTCGTTACAGAATAACGCTCTCAAGCAATGACACATCGTGGCGCCGTTCGCGCAGTATTCACCACGCCTGCGACAAGATGCGAGCCCTTCTGCTGATCTCTCTGCTGACCATCGTGTACCTCACTGCTGCAGCGCCAGCGAGGTCCAAGCTACAGACTGGACCCAATGGTACGTATCTTTAAACATATTTAAAATAGTTATAGCAGGTATTTTTGGAAAGTTAAAATAAATGTCGATTATTGCATCGACCCACTGTTTCTGTTACTCTCTGATCAGCCACATTTAATTCTTTCCGTCAAAGATTTTATATAACGTACTACAAGATTCATGTTTTCGGTTTTTCCGAAGATAACAAATGGAATCTATAAAAGAGGTCGTAACCATTGGTCACACAAAGCTGTCAATGTACACTCACAGTAACAAATAAGTGACAAATTCAATAACAATTTTCTCCTGAGGTATTTATAATAAGTAACCAAGTTATGTGTGAGCAATGGTGGCCCAGAGGTAAAGGCTAACAAGACTTACGAGTTGTAGGTCGCGGGTTCAAACCCAACCAGGCGCATTACTTCATATAATTTATTTCACCACGACTGTTCTTAAAATGGTGAAGGAAAACATCGTGAGGAAACCGATATGTCCTAGAACCAAAAATTCGAAAACATGGACATTTATCTATACTTACGGCACTTTCCCTCTACTAGAGAGGAGGCCTGAGCCCCAGCAGTGGGAATATTATAAGGCTGATTATGCTAGTGATGTTGCGGTTATAGTAAGTGTGTCTTGTGTAGAATAATATCGTGTATCTATTTTTTTTTTTGAGCGGTTTGCAAATAAATCTAACAAGCCTTTATTTAACCCATTATGTTGGACTCAGCTTCCTACCTAACTAGATGCAATTGAATATCAGTATTTTACATGGAGCGTCTGCCTATCTGACTCCATAACTTAGCAATTAGGTAAAATGGTACCCCTCGGCAAGACTGCCCCCCTAGCGGCGCGAACGATTCGATTGTAACTTGGCTAGGGGGGCTGGTATCTATACTCCATTCGCGATAAGATTTTTTGTTGCTTTGAATACCATCCTTATTCCTACGAAATAGGAGTCAAAATCGGTTGAACGGACCGTGTAAAAAGGTTGTTTAAATGTATTATCTTATTGGGAATGGATTATAAGCGTAAGGTATTTAATAGTATTTATGCTGATGACTGTACCAGTACGAAATAATTAGTACGCATCGCACGTACTGTCCCTATGCTGGACCGTAGTATAATGAACTAACTATAATGTGTTTCGTTCTTTCGATTTTTGATTTTTAATTCGAGTGATCGAAGTTTCGATAAATAACGTTTAGTTGTAAACTGTGTACGTGATAGTAAGATATTACGTTTGTGGCTTTATTTAGTTAGTGACTGGTCTTTTGTTTGGCGAGATTCAAGGTTCATGTGACAATGTTAGCGTAGCTTTAACTTTTGGTGAATTGTAAAAAATGCGAGAAATACTTAAGAGATATAATACGACATTATTTTTAGTATGTGCGAAACCCGAAACACGTGCCTTGTATTTTTATGTAAAGAATCTATGTACAAAATTTTACAACTTTATCATGAAAAATCGCAAAGTTATAAGTTTGTTATGTTACCTGGTTATCCGCACAAATACGTGGTCACCGGGCCATACGGTTGATTGAGAGGCTGTTTTGCCCTTGCACCCTGTTGCTAGCGCCTAGTGCCCGCTATGACCTGCTGTGACCTGTGTTTTACATAGTGTGAGTGGTGTCCAACTTGTGACCATTTTTAAATATTTTTGGAAAATATCTAACATGGTGTAAAAATTATTGGAATCGATTCAGTTACTGATACTGAACAAATTATAAAAAAAAAACAAATATATACTGAACATAATGTGTATAAGTATTAACCATTATATTTCGAAAGAGTAAATAACTATGGCCCTAGGACGCAAGGGCAACTGAACACAGATGCATTTTATTCAGGTACAGTCTGACACTCCCTCTCGTTCCACCCAAAATGGGCTAAAATATAGGTTATATCTAATTTTTATTTCTTTTTAAAAAGATTGACTCGCACTAGGGATTGCTTCAGTGTCTTATGTGCGTTCGAAAACACGAAAACCACATAGACAAGATACCCCGATCCGGAACAACTTGTCAGGCCTGTTGGTCTAGTGGTCAGTAGTCCTGGCTCATATGCCGGAGGTCGTCGGTTCGATTCCCACCCACTAGACAAATATTTGTGATGAGCACGATCATTTTTTCTGTGTCTAAGTGTAATTTATCTATATATGTATGTATTTAGAAATATATAAGTATGTTTATCAGTTATCTAGTACTCATACCACAAGCTCTGCTTGGTTTCTGTCTAGATGGCGTTGCGCAAAAAAAGTTGTGGAATATCTGTAGATACAAATATTTTTTCCGTTCGAGAATCGAACCCACGACACGCAACGCAATAGCCACTCGCTCAACCACTGCGCAAATCGTGTTGCTACACACATGTAACTTTCAGAAACCCCATCAAAAATAGAACATATATGAACATATATGTTGATGGATAGATTTTTGATGGAGTTTCTTACAGAACCCTTTGAGGAGGATTTTGGCTCTTTCAGGAACTTAATTTTGTCCTTTCACAAGAGTTTATTAATCGAATTCTAGATAAGACCTTGATTGAAAGGCTTGATTGAAATAAATCTACTTATTTTTGTAGGTAAAATTAATGTCCAAGTTAAAATGTTATACACGTGTTCATTCTACGTCATGCATAAGGAAACTTATGTAGACTTGTTTTCAACCATGATTACTCATATTTATCTGGTTTAGTTTTACCAGATAGGAAGTATGACTAATAACATCTTGAAAGGAGACCACTCAACACATGACACAGTTTTTAAAAGGTAATAACGACCGTCGACTTTGTGCGCTTGGCCGATGAGATTAGACGTGGGCAAAGTGTGTCATCGTTGCGACTGGAACATTTACATCTGAATCACTGAAATGTTCGGAAACAATGTTATGTACCATTTGGAACATTTGGAACATTAGCTCAAAAGATACAAACGGAACATTTGGAACATCGGCTCACAAGACACAAACGGAACATTTGGAACATCGGCTCAAAAGACACAAATGGAACATTTAGAACAACGGCTCAAAAGATACAAATACAGACACTGACTGTTATGAATCGTGCACCAACAGTTTTATTTAATTGAATTTTGATTTGAGAATAATTTAAAGCAAATGTATTTGTGTCAGTTCATTAAAATTTACACTATTTACGTTTTAATTTGAACTTTAAAAATACTGCCACAGGTCACTTAAAGTAAAGAGTGTTTCAGTGTTCCAATTGTTCCAAATTATGCATTTAAAACATTACTGCTGTTCCATTCTTTCGGAATACTAAAATGTTTTGGAACAGTGAGTCAGTTCATTACAGACACACGCCTAGATGAGATGAGATTATTGCCATTTGGTATCTGACCTAACCCAGTGCGGAACACCAAATATCAAAGAACTAGCATTTGTTTGGCCGTATCAGGAATGAAGATATCCGCAGGAGTACCAAGGTTCCATGGGTTAAGTGAAAATGAACCCCGAGGCCCTAAAACAGAGGTAAAGAAGGAACAGGAGTGGTTTTTAGTCAGGAAAAGTCCGACACGCCCTGCCGCTCCGCCCAAGAGCAGGTGAAATCATTAGATGATTTCCCACCATAAAAAAGGAGTACCAAAGTTACCGACATAGCCCGAAGAATCGTCAAATTTAAGTGGCAGAGGGTAGGGCACGACATTGCTCATAGAACAGATGATCGATGGAGACGAAAGGTTCTGAAGTTTGACCACGCACGGGAAGTGTTGGAAGGCCTCCCACAAGGTGGACCGAGGACCTGGTGAGGGGTGCGAAGGAATTAAGTCTGAGCAAGCGCCGTCTGGTGGCAGAAACGGAAAATCTTGATTTTTCTATACGATTTGACATTGATAAGCGAACGTTTACATTAACGCAATCTAGTACTTACGAAAAAAAACTCACACTACTTACAGTCCATCAAATCTAAGAAGTACCGTTTGACGTAAATCACACAATTTAATACCTTATTTAACCTTTTTCATAATATTATGGAAATATTAAGCTATTTTTATTTTATCGTAAGATTTACAATTCTTAATCATTAAGTTTAAAAAAAAAAAAAACAATATATATGTATAGGTAGGTACATGAGTTAGTTATAATCTGGACTTCGTTTTATAGTTACGTAGTGAGGTCCGTTACCGTATTGTTGTGACTCTGTGACTAATCGATAAAAATGTCCGAATAAACGAGCGGTTTTCAAACCAAGTGTCTTTTAGTATTTAATATTACTTCTGTTAAAACTGTGAAATTTAAAATCAATAATGTACAATGTCGGTTAGATTAGGTTGGAACTGAAAAGTTCGAAAAATGATCTCTCTACTATAAAATTCTGACAATTACCTACACACGTTAGTAGGTATATCTTAAGATTTACTGGTAAAATCTAAGATATACCAATATATGGGCTTTACAGTAACTATATTTGTAAAACTGTAATCGAGTACAAAGAAATGAAATCAATATCTGTTAGTAATCGAATTTCGTAAGTAGTAATCGATTTCCTTGATCTTTCTTCAATCTGTCAAAACTGTCAAATGGTACCTCTTATGCCCCGTTTACACGTGCGACGCGGTTTCCCCTTTGAAACAATGTCTAGGGATGGCGATTGGCCAATGCTAGGCCCACGTGTAAACGGGGCATTAGATTTGATAGACATAAGTGCTCGGAGTAACAGTAGGTAATTGTTAAACAGTAGGTTGAACTCTTTGTTGATTTCGTATTGATGTGTGATGTATTAAGTAATCGTGAAATCAGTCCTAGTTAGGTAAATAATAAAATATAATTACTTAGGTAGCAATTATTATGTTTGTACTAACTTGACACACTTGTTGCAACAATGGCGTGTGAAATGAATGTCATTGACGCAAGTAAACATATAATTTCAATTAGATATTTTAAATATGTTATTATAAAGCCGTTTTTTTTTTGTTTAATTGTTGCACTTGAAAATGTACCCTAGTCATTAAGTTAGAATTGTATGTAGTGTAAACAATTGTTAGCTTCAAACTATGAACTTTGTATGACAGCTCGTCCAAAATTGTTGAAATCCAGTTTTCTTGAAAAAAAAATGTGTTTCTTTTCAATGAAAAGAAAACCTAATTGTGAGTTAAGCTCGCCTAGGCTGTGTACATCAGCTGTCTTATTTTTATCGATCCATATAAATATCTTTTCTTCTTGCTTTATATAAATGAATAGCTGTTCGTTAGTCTCGCTAAAACTCAAGAACGGCTGGACCGATTATGCTAATTTTAGTCTTAAAATATTCGTGATAGTCCAGGGAATGTTTAAACGGTTAGAAAATACGGAAAAACCTACGAAAAAAAAATCTAATACAACGCCATCTCTAATTATATTTTAATACATGTATAAATAAAAACATCAAGAAACCTAAGAAGCTATGGAGTCATATCAAATCCTCTATAGCTATCTCTAAAACACCAGAGCACAGTTTACCGCATTTCTGTAGTGATCCCGAAAAAATTAATGCACACTTTTTGGATGTACCAGGTAGTGGTATGGTCGCAGCTGCCGACTTGGATTACTTTGAAAAACACAGATTCAGTAATACTAATTTCCAGCTGGAGCCCGTTCAGGAGGATGTGGTGCTAAGTTTACTGCGTAGTTTAAAGTCCAATGCTGAAGGTTGTGACAATATCTCGCTTGAGATGTTGATGATGACTCTTCCTCGTTCCCTTGCAGCTATAACAGCGATCATCAACCGTTCCATCTCCTCCTCCTCTTTTCCGGATCTGTGGAAATTGGCAATAGTCAGACCAATCCCTAAAATTTCTAATCCCACGACCGTGAAAGAACTTCGCCCTATTAGCCTACTACCATGTCTTTCCAAGGTCCTAGAGAAGGTTGTCTCCAACCAGCTCCGAGCATATCTCGAGGAGAACAATATATTGCCGCTCGCTCAATCTGGTTTTCGTAAGGGACATAGTACAGCCACGGCCTTACTTGATGTGGTTGGTAATATCCTTGAAGGCAAAGATAAGGGAATGGGTGCCATACTTGTCCTACTGGATTTCTCACGTGCTTTTGACTCAATCAATACGTCGCTTCTCCTTTCTAAGCTGTCTTACTACGGATGTCAGCCTGAGACGGTTCAGTGGTTTGAAAGCTACTTGACTCACCGTTTTCAGTTTGTCCAGGTGACAAGTGAAAGTGATGGATACATTGAGTCCTCTAGTCCAAAGTGCGTGAGCAGAGGTGTGCCCCAGGGTTCGATCCTAGGCCCCCTTCTTTTCATTCTATACAGTGCTGACATCACCAACTGCCTGCTTAACACCAAGTTTCACCTTTATGCGGATGATTTGCAGATGTATCTGTCTTTTCATCCTCAGCAGACTGTTGACACTGTAAAAAAAGTGAATGAGGATTTAGATAGGATCACAGCCTGGTCTATGAGTAACTCACTGGTTTTGAACCCGGGCAAGTCCAAATATTTAATTATAGGTTCAAGATATTTTTTAAATAAAGTAGGCCACAGTAGTTTGGATGTGAGGATCGATGGTTGTCCCATAGAGAGGGTGCAGGAAGCCCGTAATCTTGGAGTAGTATTTGATGAGCACTTGCATTTTGAGACTCATATTACAGAAGCTGTGCGCAATTGTTTCTATCGTCTCAAGCTTCTATACCGTGTACGTCCCTACTTAAGTGTGGATATGCGTATCATGCTTTGTGAGTCACTTGTTTTATCCAAGCTGAATTACGCTGACACTGTGTATGGGGCGTGCATTCTTGGTAGAAGCAATAAGTTAATCCAGCGAGTACAAAATGCATGTGCTAGGTTTTGTTTTAATGTCCCTCCAAGATCTCACATAACACCATTTTTAAATAGGGGTAATCTGATGAGAATGTCAGATCGCAGAAAACTTCATCTGGCTACCCTACTCTTTGGCACAATTCTCACAAAAAGACCTACATATCTTTATAATACATTGACTTGGTCACGTGATGTAAACAAAGTTAAAACAAGAGCATCCTCTTACCTTCTATTGACCTTGACCCATAAAACTGCTGCATTTCGTGGAAGCTTCAAACACGCTGCTAGTAAGGTGTGGAATGACTTGCCACCCCCTATTCGTGCTTTGAAGACGGTTGGTGCTTTTAGTTATAAGTACAAACAGCATTTATTACGCAACCAAAAGGAAACCACCAGATAATCTAACCAGAGTTTTGCACAGTTTGCATTGGTGACATTGTAGCTCGGCTAGTTTAGCATCTTTTTTCTGGCGTCCAATATAACACACATTACACTTCACATTCAAACACTATAACATTTCTGGAACACACGAATCGCTTTTGTTTGAGACGTATTTATGTACTAATACTTGTTATAAACTTGTTTAATAAATATCGACCTACTTTTTCTTCTGTCAGTCGATAGATCGTACCACAGAATATTAATTATCCATAGATTACACTCTCCGTGAACCATGCGTTCGCGTTCGTTCGTTTGTCTATAGGTTTGACAAATGATTTTGGAGCGCGGCGCCAGGCGTCTGTCTATGGTTCATTTATTATTGCATTTTATAAATGTTATATATTATTTTTATTATTATATATTTATTATTTTTCCAATTTTGTTTTATCAATGTTTGTGTTTATTGTTTTGTTTTCGATACTTATATAGTTTTATTTAACCTCCGTGAGTGTGAACGTGGCATCACCGCGGGCCCTAACAGAATACCAGCGCTGCGTTATTTATCATTTTAAATATCGCAGCATATGCTGAGTTAGGCGCCTTTTTGACCTTGCACAGATCAGACAATAATTTTTATTTTATATTTTTATTTTTTTTTTATTTTTTTTATTTTACTCCCAATGTATTCTACTGTTTTTTAATTTTACTGTATGTGTGAGGTACGAATAAACGTTTTTTCTTTCTTTCTTTCTTTAATTAAAATGTCATTTTAAATTGAATTATGCTGTTATGGTAATACCAGTAGATGGCGTTATCCTTTGACAGTTTAGCTAACACAACATTCGTTGACTATTATGCGGTCGAAGTTTGCCGGGTTAGCTAGTTGAAACAAAAAACAAACAAACACAACAAAGAATACAATAAAGAAAAACAACAAAGAACAACAAAGAACACATCCAACACAAAAACAATACAACAAAGAAAAAACAAAATACAACACACAAACAACAAACAATAAAGAATATGAACAAATCTCTAAATAGTAGAAATGTTCGAAAAAGGCTTTGAAACTCCTTGGCAGGAATTGATACACTTATCAATATCACAGAAAGCCTAGTCCGAGTTTTTTAACGTACTTGATCGCGTTAGTGTAAACGTTCACTTATGTCAAATCGTGTGGGGAAAAAAAGGTTTACACTGAACACAATACATAAAAATACCATTTTACTGTGGTCTTTTTTTCATCAATTTATTGGCTTGTTTTTGTATCAATTTATGATTAGCGGCTATGTGCTATTCCTTCTTGACTTCAAGACCCTTAGGTTGTAGCAAATAGGAAATAGATTCCAGCAGGAAATTCTACCCCTTAGCTGTACGCAAGGACGCCTCCTTCTGCAAAGCAGTAATGCTAGCAAAGAAGGCGGCCGATCGCGTGAGGCAACGGACCTCACGCCCCAACCACGGTTGGCATCGGGATTCCGATCCCGATTTCCAGCCAACGTAGGCGCGGGATTGCGGACGGCGAGCAATGGAGCTCGCCGTCCGACCGTCCGGTAACCGTCCGGACCGAGCCCAATTCGTCGACGGCGCGTACTGTTCCACGCGCGCTTCAAGGAGATGTCAGTACCTGTAGGGGCCCAGCAGGGTCGAAGCCTACTGGCGCCAAGGGTCTGATTCTGAAAGGAAGACTAGGCCCTGGTACGAAAGGCAACGAAGGAACAGGAGTGAGTTTTTAGTCAGTAAAAGTCTGACACTATCTCGCGCTCCGCCCAAGAGCGGGGGATGTCATAAGATGATTTTCCCACCGAAAAAAAACATTGCTGTACGCAAGATGAAAGTATTCCCAAAACGTTTTGAGCGTATGTATGACTTTTCTACCATCTACTAAAAGGATTCTTGTTGTATCTAAACATTTATTTATTCCTAATTTCCAGATGCTGAGGGCCAGCCGTTCGTAGAGGAAGTAGTGGTGGAGTCGGTACTGCAAGTTCGCTCTCCGTCCAATCGCCAAGCCCGAACAAACACACAGACAAGTCTACAAGATGGCGCCCGAGTCGCCGAAGCTAAGATTTATCATTAGATCTAAGAAAACATGTAAAGACCTACAGATTAGTTTGTAAAATAGCCAAACTGGCTTAAAATATTATTTAGATGATAACGACATGATATTAAACACATTATTATTATAAAAACGAAAGTTTCAATGTACATATACCTACATAACATATAACTATGAATGTATCTGCTTGTCTGACATGGGTAGACAATGTCCTGTAAAAGGACATAGGATACTATGTCCCGGGAGTATGTTCCCTTGGGATTATTGCCTACTTTCACGCGGGCGAAGCTGCTGGCAGAAGCTAGTCTATACATAATTTTGATAACATCCAGAACTTGCACTGTATTTTATCCCTCTTAAAAAAAAAGGAAAACTAAACTTCACAACTTATCTAATACCAATACGTTAGGCCTACTGTTCACGGACGCGTTGCTTCATAGACGCGTAATCGTCATTATACGCTTGGGTACACCAAGCGTATAATGACCTAAAAAAGCCTGCGTGAAGCATACATACAAAATTGTGCCGTTTATAATCAACTGCCTGCAGCTATTTCTGGTGCCCCGACTATAGGGAGCTTCAAAGCTTGTTTGAAAAAAATGGCTTATCGAGCAAAGTTTTTATTCTTTTGACGAATTTATGATTTAATTTAATTTTTGGACTGAATATTGCCGTGACTTTTATTATGACTCTATCGGCTGAAATGAAGATGATGAGTCCTCAAACTCTACTTTAGACTTAAAACCTGTCGTTATTTAAGTAGGGTTTAAGACAATCTTAACTCAAAATACTCAATTTAGAAGCCCACCCTACGTGATAGTACCTACCCCATGTTAAGGCAGCGATACGATAGCGATAGCGATAGTAGGCATGCCACTGTGCCACAACTTTTGTACTTTGATTATACTTTTGTACCAATAACAGGCAATCGCCAGCCATACGCCGGCTCTTTTCGGCTTCGATTTTCTATAATCGGTTACTAGTAAGAAAAGATCCTTGACATAACAGTTCCCTAAATATTATTTGGGAAAATAGGTATTACTGATTATCACACTAAGAACTCATACACACGAGTAGATAAGAGTAACTGCAGCCGACGACACAGGGCAGCGCAGCCGTTGACAGGATAGCGGCTGCTGTCGACAGGTTGGCAGCTGCTGTCGACAGGTTGGTGGCTGCTGTCGACAGGTTGGCGTCTGCTGTCGACAAGTTGGCGGCTGCTGTCGACAGATTGGCGGCTGCTGTCCGACACGTCGGCGGCAGTTACCTCTGCCGTTGGCAACGTGCCGCTCTTGTGTGTGTGAATATTTTTTACCAATTCTTTCGCACTAAAAGGGCTGGATGCTGTTTGGATGAAATTTGGAACATCATGGGTAAACCAGAATGGGGCATAGGATACTTTTTAACCCAGAATGGTCCCTTGGGTTAATTTGCCACTTTCAAAAGGTAGCTAACATATCATATGGGTAGATGAAGATCAATTCTCTGCTTCTCTTTTTTTTTTGGTAGAAAATAAAATCATCTTATGACAAATCTCGCTCTTGGGCGGATCGGGAAATAGTGTCAGACTTTTACTGACTAAAAACCCACTCCCGTTCCTTCTTTGCCTTCATTTCCGCCAGGGCTCCGGGTTTCACTTTCACACTACCCGTGGCCCCAGTAGGCTTCGACCCTGTTGGGCCCCTACGATTTGCTGACATCTCCTTGAGGCGCGCGTGGAACAGTACGCGCCGTCGGTGACTTAGGCTTGGTCCGAACGGTTACCGGACGATCGGACGGCGAGCCACCCATTGCTCGCCGTCCGCAAGCCCGCGCCTACGGTGGCCGGAAATCGGGATCAGAATCCCGGCGGCGGTTGGGGCGAGAGGACCGTTGCCTCACGCGATCGGCCGCCTCCTTTGCTAGCATTACTGCTTCGCAGAAGGAGGCGACCGCCTGCCACTCCTCCTCGCTCCGGACCATGGCCTGTACCTCTTCTTCTCTTAACATTTCAGTGACAATCATTGTTAAAAACAAGTAATTCTGAAAAAAAATCCTTTTGAAAAATTTGCGAATTCGATACGAATGCGTACGTGCCTTAAAAATGCAAAAAGGGCCCCCCAGTTTAACTGTTGAAGTATTACCAACATTAGTTAAAACTAACACTGCTTTAATATGATATTTACATACTATTTAGAGCCACATCCGGCCTACAACCTCGGAATACATATGTACGTCATTACCACCAGATGTACGCAGTAAACAAGTGATAAATACTTTAGAATATTATGTTTTGTTTTAAATATACAATAAATGTGTGAATGGAAATCTTGGTACAAAAACTTTGTTTTTATTTTATCGCCCCAATTTAATAAATTTTATACGCAACTAGCGAACCACCCCAGCTTCACACGGGTGCATCGATATAATATGTATGGTATATATACTCACGGGTGTCGCTAACGTTTGAAATTCCTGGTTATTCTCAACTATATGTAATATTATCTGTGTGTAATAATGATAATATTCCACAACTATCACAAAACGCCGTCTAGTCTCAAGACTAGACAACTGATAAACATACATATATATTTCTAAATACATACATATTATAGATAAATTACACCCAGGCACAGAACAAATGATCGTGCTCATCACACAAACATTTGACCTGGGTGGGAATCGAACCCACGACCTCTGGCATAGCAGTCAGGGCCACTAACCACTAGAATAACACGCCAGTAATATGCATGTTTTAATATGTTAACCTTCAAGCACGGATCTAGTTCTAAAACATGGTTGTGGTCAGGGGTAAGCCGACTCCGTGGGTGCTCAGGGGCTCGACCACCCATAAGAAATAAAAAGTGGGTGCTGAGCACCGCTGAGAATAGACATCAAGAAACAGAAAAGTAATCGCCTTTTAGTCTTGATAATAAAAACTAGTTTCATTTGTATATAATGGTTTCATTTTATATTTATATCAAACATAATTAGTAATTAAGTACGCAGTATGTAAGTAGGACTTTATTTATTTGTCGGTCGATCAGTGTGTTCTCTGACTCTTCTCACACTTCACCACTTTTTCGAGTCCATCAAATGAGCATGAGCACCCATGAGGTTTTCTAAAATTCGGCGCCCCTGGTTTTGGTCACAGTTGACAGCCAGCCTAATATCAGCCAATTGCGACTTGGAGTACGAACTCGCTTATGATCAATATAGTGCATTCCTACAAAGGAGAAAGTTACAAAAAGTATGACACTTTCACCAAAATTTTGTACAGTATAGTTACACACTGTACAAAATAAAAATAGAGGGAGGGGGTTGATCCCTCGTCGTGCTCGGGAGTTAATTACAGAAATCCCTCACTCCGTTCGAGATTAATTCTTAGCAACCCTTGTTTTGTGTGGAATTAAACATGCCACCCGCGTCTTAAAGACACCGCTTTATCCCCTAGTCACATAATTTACTATTAGAACCACACCAGTAAAAAGAACTTATTTTGAATGAAATGCAAAAAATAGAGTAGCATTCAGCACACATAGCCTCAATTCACGAACTTAACGTTTTAGAGCTATTTAGCCAAATTGCCCATAATTTTCCCAATTTTACGACCATAGTAACACATATCAGAACATTCAGGCATATGGCGCCGCAGAAGAAGTAAACTATCAGAATATTAATTAAAAAAACACGTGCAGGTTTTGGAACATCATCTACATAAGTGAATTGTTAAATATGTCACGAAATAACAGATATAAAGGTTGCACTGATGAATTGGATTTATTTGCATCCAATTTGACTTTAATGCAAGCATCTGTCGTCAAATCCACTGTGTAATCAGACGCAATCCGCCGCTACTGGTATTTTTAATGAGTATTATAACTTACGCGTACGTAGAACAAAGGTTTTTTGCATAGCGTCATAAACCTTCCTTCATAATATTTACAGCGGTTGGACGTGCTTTTTCAGAGTAAGTATGTATAGCAGGTTTGTTTTAATATTGTCAACCATTCATATACCTACACACAATATCTGTGTTTGTAACTGGTAATGGTGTCAGTATGTAGGCATTACATTTTTTTTTTAAGGTGGGAAAGTCATCTAATGACAAATCGCGCTCTTGGGTGGAGCGAGAGATAGTGTCAGACTTTTACTGACTAAAAACCCACTCCTGTTCCCTCTTTGTCTTCATCCCGGGGCCCCGCGCTTCGCTTTCACACTACCCGTGGCCCCAGTAGGATTCGACCCTGCTGGGCCCCTACGGTTTCGCTGACATCTCCTTGAGGCGCGCGTGGAACACTACACGCCGTCGACAACTTGAGCTCGGTCCGGACGGTTACCGGACGATCGAACGGCGAGCCACACATTGCTCGCCGTCCACAAGCCCGCGCCTACGGTGGCCGGAAATCGGGATCGGAATCGCGCGGTTGGGGCGTGAGGACCGTTGCCGTTGCCTCACGCGATCGGTTGCCTCCTTTGCTAGCATTACTGCTTCGCAGAAGGAAGCGACCGCCTGCCACTCCTCCTCGCTCTGGACCATGGCCTGTACCAAGGCTCGGCGCGAGAGATCGCCGCCAGTCAGTATGTAGGCATTAGATATGTGATTCTAATCATTATCTTCCTGCCCGTGTCCCGTGTTATTTGGGGTCGGTGCAACAGTTTTTTTCTTCCATTCTGTCCTGTCATCTGTCACACTATCACTGACTCCCTTTTCTTTCATATCACTCCTCACACAATCCGTCCAAATATGTGATTCTAATTATTTATGTTTTTTTTTATTGTTACTAGGCTTGCGCTTGACTACTATCTTACCTGATGGTAAACGATGATGTGTTCAGCGAACTTTAAGATCTCCCTAGGTTGTAGCTATCAAGGAACAGCCACCGGCAAGGAATTTCACTCCTTAGCTGTACGCTCAAATGCCGGATGACGTCACGCCGCGCGAACGCCGGCGTTCGCTTGAATCTGAATAGGATAGCTCTTTGGAGGTAAGCGAAACAGAGAGTAAAGTCCCACATACCTCCGTTGAAAAGGGAGGATCCTCCAACCAGACGGGTGTTATGTCTGGTGGGTAACTGCCCGATAGATGATTTTGGGCTGTTCTATATGTTCTAAACGCGCGGAGAACTTTAATTGCACGATGCAGGATTAGTTCTTATGTGACGCCATAGATATTGCCACAGCTCCAAAAACAGAAAACACAGAGCTTTTGTAGTACCTGCCTAAGACAATCAATACCTAGTCCCCAGTTATATGAAAGTTATTATGGTTGTATTCTCAGCTCTAATTCTTGAACACTAGAAGGAATTATTATATTGTGTAAGCAGGATTTAAGTAGTGTGTAGTGTGCCTACAAGCAAACACTACTACCATGATCTCAGCCGCACAACATAAAATTGGCAACAACAAGCCAGTCAGAACTATAAACCTGCCCGTTGTTGTCACCTGCCTACTCCAGCAACATGTTCACGGAAACAGCGCGACCTCCCCCGTTGGAGAAAACGTTTATATTAACTGTTTCTGTAAATGTATATGTTTCTGTATGTATATCTTCGTCAACAAATGGTTCAGGATCAATTGAACCAGATACACTGAAATTAAGAAAAGAACCTTACTAATTTATACGATCAGAGCCTGTAGCTCTTAGGTTTGCATATATTTGACTGGCCTGTTGCTCTAGTAGTTAGTGGCCCTGACTGCTATGCCGGAGGTTGTGAGTTCGATTCTCACCCAGGACAAATGTTTGTGTGATGAGCACGATCGTTTCTTCTGTGTCTGAGTGTAATTAATCTACAATAAGTATGTATTTCAAAATATATAAATATGTCTATCAGTTGTCTAGTAATCATAACATAAGCTCTGCTTAGCTTGGGACTAGACGGCGTTGTGTGATAGTTGAGGAAAATATATATATATTGGTTGTTATTCTTCTATACTTTCACAAAATATTTTAGATATCATGAAAGTGTCAACTATGGCCCACAGAAATCATAATCATCATCATCCTCATTTCAGCCGAAGGACGACTGTTGGACATAAGCCTCCTGAGGGAGCTCAAGTGTTACCGAGCGGTCCTGTGCGTCTCGCATCCATCGCAATCAAAAGGAGCAATCACCAAATTCGTAAAATAATTACGCCTACCATAATCTATGCGAGCAATTAATTACAAAAAAATATTAAGTAAAGGAAGCAAGATGAATTTCACGACAAAAATCTCGAATTTAAAATCAATAGGACCTTATTACCTAGAGCAGTGGTGGCCGAGTGGTAACGGCCCCGACTTACGAGTTGTAAGTAGCGGGTTCAAACCCAGCCAGGCGCATTACTTTGTGTAATTTATTTCATCACCACTGCTCTCAAAACGGTGAAGGAAAACATCGTGAGTAAAACGGCATGTCCTAGAACCAAACATTCGTAGATATGTGACATTCACCAACTCACACTGGGCCCTCGTGGTGGATTACGGCTCATTCCCTTTCCTAGGGAGGAGGCCTGAGTCCCAGCAGTGGGAACACTGAAAGGCTGATTAAGCTATGTTTAAGCTAAATCACCTTACCAATTAAAAGGTAGTTGAACCTGATCAACTTAACTCGAGTACACGACAGAATAAATAAATTAAGAAGGATTTCAGTGATGACTAAGACAACAATTTGTTGATGTTTCTCCGATTAGAATAGAAATAGTGTATTTAGGAGATGTATAGTTATTAGCTATAACATGAAAAGAGGTGTTGTTGTAATTGTATGCGACGAGCGTGTGCGCAGACATCACATTGAGTTGCGCACGCGTCACGCATAATGTGATGCGAGACTGGTAGATACGGAGTGTAGCTATGTTAATATAGGCTCTATTTTATGGAGTATTACTTATTTATTTAAAGGAAGAGAAGAAAGACAGATAA
The DNA here is from genome assembly GCA_961205895.1 of Mythimna pallens. Classification (NCBI taxonomy): domain Eukaryota; kingdom Metazoa; phylum Arthropoda; class Insecta; order Lepidoptera; family Noctuidae; genus Mythimna; species Mythimna pallens. The sequence continues at coordinate 4,297,146 of OY540825.1, forward strand.
GACATTTGTTTAACATATAGACACACACAATGAAGAAACAACTTATGTAGAAACTTAAAACTGAATAAAAAATAACAACCACTCTTTTTCCCATTTTTCCTTTCGCAGGTATGCTTGAAGAGATTTCTGTAGAAATAAGCATCACCCAAGGTGGGTGGACCATGGAAGTCCATGCTCCTTTGAAGGCCAACTATTAAATTGGTATGTGATCACAATTTCCTTCTACTCACATAAAAATCCATCACACTCAGGGATATAGACGCGGCGGCGAGACGCTCGCATCGCTATTTTACTAGTGGGGTCCTTCGGTTCGTAGACTTCAGTCGTCGACGTTCAAATTGTAATTCGCGCGCACAGCAAAACGCTAAGTTTTAAAGTAAATAACCTTATATGATCTTATTTTTGTACTGTTAATTGTTATATAAGGATTTGTTATGATACTAAAGGAAAAATATATTAATTTTGCCTCAATTTCAGTTAAAATATCGGTAGTGTTCCTAGGAAAGCCGCTGGTTCCTTATAAGGCCAATCAAAAATTTTACGGTTGGCCTTGCTAGGGTACATAAACTTTACTAGCAATATGTACAAATCATGAAGATATGGTGGTGTCACGAGCCCATAGGTATAATTAGGGTACTTAGTCTGTAGTGTCTATTATTTTATTGAATTTAAGGAACATTTTGACCTTACAAAGAACAGACCCATAAAAAGGCCATTTGTTTTTTTAATAATTTCATTCTAAAACGCATTGGCAACTTGTTTACTATCGATAGAATACTCATTACTATTATTTTTAAATCATTTCCATTAATATGTTCTTAGTTATACGACGGTGTTCAAGGAATGTTCGTTGAGTTTTTATAGATGAATATAATATATTAAGCATTTAGTGTTTCGTTTAAATGAAAGAGCTTTATATGTAGTTTTAGTAAAATGAGATATTTAGATTGCTACAACTCTAGTTTTAAGCTGAACAACTGATTTCTTATATTGGCCTTGTATAGAGCCCTGTTCCTTGCAAGGCCATTTGGAAGAGCTTCAGGAAACTTAAGTTTAATAGGTAGTGATTACATTTAGAATTCAAAAAAGTGATTTATATGTTACACAATAAAACAAAGTGTTACTTAATAATCCGTTTCTTTCATTTATCCAGTAAATAAACTAGTAAAAACTGTTTATTCGTTACAGTGTCCTTCCATTGTCCACCCACCTTAAAATTTTTTTTTCTCTCTACGATGTACAGTTATCATCAAAAATTTTAATGAGTTATTACAATCAAATCAAAAACAAATCAGTTATTACAATATATTGTAGGAGACTGGTGCCTAAGCTAGGCTCTAGGTCTGTGTTTCAGGACACCAGGTTCCCACCCATTTACATAACCTAGATTGTGATCGCGCTGACAATGTAGTAAAGTATGAAGACAATAATATGTTTTAAGTAAAAAGGTAGTGTTAGAATATTATATGCGTAGTGTATATGAGGGTGTGTGAATGTGTGCATGTGTGTGTATGTGCGTTTGTGTGGTTCTAGTTCTAGTTCTACCTAGAGATCTATCTGAAAGGGATACTGTAGTTCTGGAGAGTAAAGAGGAACTGAAGGACACAGGTAGATTTTAATCAATGAAAGTCTGTAATCTAACACTCTACCCTAGAGCGAGAGAAGTCACTGGATGATTTTCAACTTCAAAAAAGAAATTATTCCCATCATTAACACCTGTACGTATATTCTTCTGCCATACTTACCCGTTCCGTGCGTTCTTCTTATATAGTTTTACACTTATAAATAAACTAGCTGACCCGGCAAACGTTGTTTTGCCATATAAATAATTTCCTTGTCTAAAAAATAAAAAAAAAATTTAGGGGTGGACTACCCCTAACATTTAGGGGGATGAAAAATAGATGTTGGCCGATTCTCATAGATACCGGATAAGCACAAAAAATTTCATCAAAATCGTTTCGGAGGAGTATGGCAACGAAAACTGTGACACGAGAATTTTATATAGGTATTAGATATTAAAAGTCATTGATTCTATTGGATCTGTCAAATTGAAAATTTAATCAATTTTAATCCCTTCTTCTTCGTCTTCATACAAATATCGTGTCAAAAAGGAACACCTTTTATAAACTCGTCAGAACTGAAACAATATTTGAATACAATCACCATTAGACCTGAGAGGATCACCGCGCCACCGTTACGGGCCGGACGAGCGCAAGCGCTAAACACTTGGTATGGACGCCTGCCGCCTAGCCCATGCCATGATACGACTTCCTAGAAAACAAAAAACCAACATTTCAATCTACCGCCCAAATGATTTGTTACTATGGCGAATACACACTTAATTAAACTTTATAACAATTGAGGATTTCTTGGAAGTATTGAATCTTAATTCGGAAAGCGGTAAAGTGCGGTCAGAACTTCGGTTTTGGAATTGAAATGAAGAGAAATAACGATTATTTCTTTGTTTTTTGTTTTATACATAGGTCAATATTCACATGAAACTAAATGTCAATGATCTGACGACGGTCAATTGTAGTTTAATGTTTGAACAAAGTTCAATTGCGTACATTAACTGAACTGAGGCTAATGTAAATGATGTTAAATGGTTCTTTGTATCCTGTTTATTTTCTCTTATTGTACTGTTCTTCGATATCAAGATATTAATGCAACATTAGTTTGCCATTCTGTCATTCCCATTAGAATGGGACTCCTCCATTTATAACGCACCAAACCGCACTGTATCACAAGCTGCCTGCATCTCTTTTTGATTTCTCTATCAAATCTAAATCTAAATATCCAAAGGTTGTCTGTAAAAACCGCTTTTAGCAATAAGACTGCCCATTGTTACAACCTATTTATTTTAAACGCCTACTGCATTTTTATGGTGTAACAGAAAGAGTATAAATATCAATTTATCTGTCATGATACTTTCATATTCAATAAATTAATGATCAGAGGCATATGTCAATGCTAGTCAAGTAAAGCCGCTGGTTCTTCACCTGATTTCTCCTTGTGGTTATCGCGTTGCCGTTCCGTCGACCTGATAATAAAGGAACCAAGAGTGCACCTGTTCTTGCACACTTAAGATCTCCTGCGTACCTGGCTAAGTTCCATTACCCTTTGAGTGACTTTGAGCATTCTGATGAGATCTATTGTGAGCGACGACGTTTCAGAACCATATGTTATTAAGGCAACACGCACCAGTAATATTGAATTTTTATCTTGATGCGCTATGGTACGCCGAACGAGAAAAAAAAACCATAAAGCTTCCTGAATGCTGCCAAATCGTGTCAGTTTCGACGGTTCACATCCACCTCTTATCTAAAGATAGACTTTACCGAACTAGACCGTTTCCCACATCAGTATAGTCATCTACAACTTCGAGTGTACAGTCTCCGAACTTGATAGGAATGGGTGCTACATGAATATTTACAATGCCAGTAGTATATTCTTTTTCAATGAATCTATATGTTTAATTTAGCTTTCTAAGGGTCGTCAGACGAACGGAACAGCATAAGAACATTATGACGCTTGTAACGTATTGACGTGGTCCTAAATGATATCAATTGTCCTTCGCAGATGCATTGTGGGGTACCTGTAAGCATGCCACCCAAGTTGATATTAGTGGCGACGATTCTATTTATATCGATTCTAAGAATGTTCAAATCCATTGTTTTGTTTTTTCACAAATTGAAAGGCTAATCTCCATATGTGCTGTCAAACCTGACTGATTGAATTGCATATACGATGTTTATGCAGACAAGACGGGCTCATTGGTAATCAACCAACATAATTGCACAAAATATTTTAAAGATTTAAGCCATAAAATTAAAATGCACATGTCCTTTATATCTAGTATCTGCATAGTAAAGAAATACAATGAAATATTCATTTAATTGCTCGTTCCGAAGCTATTGTCTAAGCGACAATTTATAGCTTAGCTGGTCAAAGAGTACCTGAATAATTGCAGAAAAAAAATTGCTACGACCTCGCCAAGGATTTATATTCCGCCTCTATTATTTGCAGCTGTTTTTTTACCGAATTTATAACAACTGTGAACAATAAAAATTCTTTAAACGCACAAGGCATTTTTAATCGAGATGTATCAATGAGGCTGTAAATTATAAAATCGTGTTACGTGATTTGAGTATAGAGTGTCTTCCGTAGAGTTCTTCATAGTACATATACGGACCCATAAGTATTGAAAAGGAATTAGAGCTTAAAATCAATATAATATTTAATATCTGTGTTTCCTGATGGCTACAACCCGGGAATCTTTAAGTCAAGAGTAGGTTACTTCTAGGTAAGCATGCTCCATTGTCGACCGCATCGTCGCTTTCCATCAGGTAAGATAGTGGTCAAGCGCGAACCTATGAAGAATAAATATATATATATATATATATAGATATTGTGTGAGTAACCGGCGGATGATATAATCAGGCGTCAATAGTCGGCTGGCGCCCTGTGCGTCATAAAGACACATTGAGAGACATTGTTGTACTTGCAAACTTGCTTTTAACCGAAATATGCATATTGGTACTGTAGAGAAAAACATCAAATTAATGATAAAAAAATATTTATATTACAATATGCAGATATCACGTTTCTACTCAATCAACAATCGAAGACAAGATTTCCACATTCAAATATCTAAAAGTAAGAAACCTAGCCAAATTGTAGGCTCTCTTTGGGGGCCAAATTAAAACGCTAATTCTAATGTTTTAAAATCAACAGAAAGTAATCGTTCTTACTTCTTATTCATTAAACTTTCATCATTATTTCGAAAAAGTAGCTCAGAGAGGCTACGTAATTAAAACCAAACCTGCTGAAAGTAGAATTGAACTCAAATCGTTTCTTAAACCTGGTAAATTTCCTAAATTCAAATGTATTCTTCCTACAAAAATTATAAATAATGCAGACAATAAACGTGCACACGCCACAGAACCTACGCAAGAGGATAAACATAACACATTCAACACCTGTAATGATCTACATGGCATCGTCGCATCAGTGAATCAAAATTGATCGTGAACTTAGGCACGTAGTCCCTGTAAATGGACATTATGGATACAAAGAACAGGAAAATTTCATGTCTGTCTGTACAGCTTGTACCTGCCTGACGTAGAGATGTGATCGATATGCATTCAATGGCCAGACTATAGACAGACGGTAAAGGGTGCGACACCGACGTCATACGAGCTTTGCAATTGAAAGTTGGTTGTGGTTTGAATTGGTTTATATTATTGATATTGTCTTTAAATTTTCTTTGATCAATAAATAAATAATATTGAAAATTCAAAAGACAGACAAAGAGGTATTATATCCAACAATTTTGACACGGTATATGCATTCTGCGAACACAGCAGGTCAACACAATGATGGTAGGTTTAGATTAATGTTAACCAAAAAAAGCTAAGGCTAAAGATTTCTTTAAAAATTCTATACAGAGGTACGCATGCATGCAAATAAGGCCGTGATAAGAATAATCACATAATATACATGATGAATGTAAAATATAGATTCGGTACGAACTTAAACTCTGCGGCTGAAAGGATTGCCGACAATGGCCATAAATTCTACTAACACATTAAGGATATCCAGAAATAAATCTTCCCAGATGGTGATACAGTATCATCTTTATACTACCTACCAAACAACTAGCAGTGACTCTATGAAACTTACTTATGGCTGAAGGACTTAAAAAATTGAAAATCTAGTTATATATCATATGAAGACTAATCGCATACCAAGAGACTATCCTCATGGTAAACGCTAAATGCTACAACTAAAAATTACTTAGGTCTTTAGATCAAAATTTAAACTTGAACTACAACGATCCTACCATACGCGTGGTTACACTTGTGGTAAAACCACTCATCAATATATTATACTATTTGCATTTGCCACCCAAAGGACACCCAAGACTTTTGACCAGGCCTATCACAATACCATCAAATTAAGTAAATATTGAGCTCACGATTCGTCTTTATCTCGACCTTAAAGAGTTATCCGAGTCATCGTCAAAGCTCTATTGATTCTTATCTGTTGATGAATATCGGCAGAAGTTCCTAACCCATGCCGGATCTCTAAGGATACAACGTCCCTTTCGACTTTATCCATAAATTCTATATTATTGGACACTGTATATATGCATCCACAATTGTTAATTTAACTTTGCATTGGAACTGTATCGTATTTACTGTTGCATAGCCTTTTTACATCCATTTTAAGGTTACCTTCCACTCCAACTAGATGTAGCTGCATGCTATTAGTTAGACTATTTGACCATCACAACTCAGTTTTGAGGAAAACGATTCTTCTTGGTAAGCCAGGATATCAGACATTTCGGTTTCTGACTACCAGTAGCATCGACTTATATTCTATATATATCGATGACCAGTAGCAATTGTCACGAGTTACGAATGACAGCCAGGATTTACGACTTTCTTCATAGCCTATTCAGCTGTATTTTATTAAAAAGTAATTATTCTTTCACACATCGTCTTACCTCTTATATATTACCAATAAATATTTTTATGTACACTTATATAATTCAAATACATCAGAAAGAAAGTTCACATTAAAATAAATGGAACAGTGCGTAGCCGAAATTACATCAGATGTAACTGTAGCTAGTTTGGGAGGTCCTTGCACTGTCTCTTTAGCAGTAATATCAGGCCATCTACATGTGGCCGTATCGCCACATCTGACAGGCGGAGCGCAGTCAGAATGTCTACCGAAGCTTCCAGTGCACTTCGCCGAACTCTTTGTTACGCAAATGTTTGATCAGGGTTTCTGGAGTACAATGTGAATGTATTGAAACTTATTTTTGGCAGAGTAATTCAGTTATTGAAAGAGTTTCTATTGGCTATCTGACTAGAAATTACGTCTACACTCATGCTCGGTTTTTTATTCCAAATGAAATATTGTATTTGTTCTTCCAATCTTTTGAAAGCTGCTAGGAGGGCCTCACAGAGCACTGACTTTTTTTTTACAAAACTCTTTTTCAATAAACATTTTTATTTGTTAGTTTACCTTACAAGTAACATTTATCCTTTTCTTCCCATACCTCTTATGGTACGCTAGCAGAAGTATTGTTCTATGAAGAGGACGAACCTTCGATACAGACACGGTATCTATGGCCTCACAGGTAACTATGAATGAAACCAATCGAACACTGAGAGCTAAGAATACTCAATAAGAGCTGGGACCCTATCAGAAGCCGGTGGGCCTCGAGGTCCTAAGTCGCTCGCAGCCGGCGTCCTCCCCGTCGACGCGCAGGTGGTGGAGTCGTCAGCAGAGAAGTACTCGTCACTGGAGCTCGACGCAACTGCCGCGGCCGATGTCACAGTACTCACGATGGGGCTGGGTTCCGGCGGCGGCGAGGTGGAGCTGAGCGACGAGCCCTGAGGTGGTAAGCGTGCTCTTCGAGCTACGGCTCTCGTCAACATCTTCTTTCTCAAATTACAATTCTCATTTTCAGTATTGCATTATGTGACAGCAGTTGTCACTGACGTTTTTAAAAGACAAGTTATTACCTGTCTGCTGAACTGGTCTATTGAACCAGAAGTATACATTTTTAGCGTTAAAATCTATTAAAATCTATTTAAAGTTTAATACCTACTTTGCCCTGCAGACGTTACGGCAGTACAGGTGTTCAAACATGACCGGAGTCTTATAGAGCATGAATCAGGGCGATCCGCTGGACATACTAATGTGAAGTACACGACGTTTCCGGCATAAATCCACCAGCATACATCTCCATACGTGTAAACAGGCAAATTTGACAGTTATGAACATTTTAACGGAATTTATGCCGTGGGCACTGATCCTATCGACCTAAGGAGTGGACGGTAGAGATACTATCGCCGGCTTTGCTACTAGTACACTCAAATCTTTCACGTGGACGCAATACAAATATGTATGGATTTTAATATTAAAGATTTCGGACATGCGCAAATGCTTTAGCTACTATTGGCACCGCGAATACACAAAATAATTTCTTGGGAAATGATTGACGTTGCAGACTTACGGATTACTTTTTAGGTGCTTTTTAGCATTCGTTTCATGTTATGTTCATTGTGCCTAATCAAACGAATGAGGTCCAAGTAACGTGTAACTTAATAGATGGATGGATAGAGACTTCTATATTGAGCCACAATAAATATTTCTACGTTGACATACGTAGCTACGGAGAAGATTCCCAAGGGAATGTGAATGGAAAATCCTTCCATATCCTACGTGGAAAGAAAACCGTAGAATTAATTTGTGGAACCAAATATTAGTTCTGCGGTTTTAACGATCTTTCTAGTCCTGTGCCCGTAGCTCTCGCAGAAATGCCCATACCAATCTGCTCTAACTTTCGGTACCTCGGGTTGCTTGCTCAAGAGTAATGGAAGTTGGAACGAGGCACCGGATCAACTCAGGATGGATGAAATGGTAACAGGTCTCCAGAAAACAACTTGCAACTACCCTTCAAGTCAAAGGGTAAAATCTAAAACTACGTAATTAAACTTGAAGTGACAAAATGGATAAAATAAAAAATGAGTATACCAAAAGAGGAAGTTTGAAAGTGGCGCCAGTGACTGAAAAGATGAAAGGGAATCGTTTGTTTTGGTACGGTCATGTGAAGAGGAGTTATTATTATACATCTAGATAAATGGAGAGGGAGAGGGAAGTCAAAAAAAGATCGAAACGGAGTCAGTGACAGCATGAGGATTGATGACGCAGAACCGAAGAAAAACACGTATAGCGCCGACTCCAAGTAAAATGTGACAGTAAGGATGATGTTCTTCTCTTAATTTTGTGATAAGAAAGTTTTGTTCGGCAATTCAAGTAAAAACTTTGCAAAAGTTTAAAACACTTATATGTTAGGAGTCAATTTATTGATCCGTAGAAACAAGTAGACGTATGTTTAAATGCAAACACATCAATTGTTAATTTGTGTATTTATTTAAACTTCATGTTTAGTAGTGGTACATAGGTAGCAAGGAATTCTCTACCAGTCAACCTTTGGGTTCAAAAAGACAACATTGTGAGTACTGTGACATAGGTAAGGAGTGGTATTCCCTGCCAAAGTCTTTGTTTCCTGATAGCTTCAACCTGGATGTCTTTAAGTCAAGAGTGAATAGGTTACTTCTAGACAAGCGTGCTCCATCGTCAATCACATCATCGCTTACCATCAGGTGAGCTAGTAGCCTTTCAATGGCGCAAGCCTATCAATAAAAAAAATGTTAGCTGATATTTTTTACGGTTTATTTTTTAATTGCAGAGCAGTGGTGGCCGAGTGGTAACGGCCCCGGCTTACGATTTGTAGGTCGTGGGTTCAAACCCAGCCAGGCGCATTACTTTTTGTAATTTATTTCATCACCACTACTCTCAAAATGATGAAGGAAAATATCGTGAGGAAACCGGAATGTCCTAGAACCAAAAATTCGAAGACATGTGACATTCACCAACCCGCAATGGGCCCGCGTGGTGGATTACGGCCCATTCACTCTTCTAGAGAGAGGAGGCTTGAGTCCCAGCCGTGGGAACATTAAAAGGCTGATTATGCTATGCTTATGCTATATTTTTTTATTTATATAATTAGGGATCAAGAAATTGGCCCTAAACATTTACTAAATATTCTCTAGTAAATTCTCAGAATAACAAAATACGTATACTTTGTGGAATGCAAGAAATGATTGAGTAGATGATTAAGATAATAGAAAAAAGTTAACATGCTACACAGCATTTACAAGGTAGGTAAAAATTACATTACAATTTTCCGCGATGTTTACCATGTGTAAGTTATACGTTCAATGTTTCCAAGAAGTAGTTAAAAATCTAGTAAACATTGCTTTACTAGCGTTATAAATCTCCATGAATGAAACTTTTTGTCATTCCACGTAGGGTCGGATTTATGCAGGGCACTCGCGACCGCAACATAATGCGTGCACGCACCGAACTGTTCGATTTTTCCATATTTATAGCACTTTGTCTTTGCAGATTCACACGATGCTCCAATAAATAAGTGCTTGTAGAGTTCCTTATACTATACTATGGGTGAAAAACTAATTATTGAAATAATTATTTTGAATAAAAAAAAAATTTTTTAGTAACATTACCTTTTAACGTGGCAATGTTGCCAGTCTTCTGGGCACCGTTCCGTATGACAGCGATGTGAGGAGTACTTAGACGCGAAGTTTGGTTTAGTAACGTGTTGCGCCGACCCCAAATAACACGGGACAAGGGCAGGAAGATGATGATGATAAGTTAGGTTTAGTAAAAATATTTAGTGATAATATTGAAGTTCCTTTCTTTAGTAGATCTGTGCATTACAATGCTTGAATCTTTATTATAATATTAAACTTACAAAAATACAAACTACTAAAGATACAAAGCACAGGTCCGATCGTGTGTGGAGTACTGCAGTCACATATGAGCTGGTGCTGCAAAATGGCATCTAGCAGCTTTGGACTCAGTGGAAAGGCGTGCGAAGAGGCTAATTGGGGATCCAGATTTGGTTAAGTCCAATCTACAAAGCCTCGAGCACAGGCGCAGGGTAGCCAGCCTATCGGTATTTTACATGTTGCATTTTGGAGAGTGTGCGCGGGAATTGCATGACTTGATTCCGCCATCTCCTTTCTATCATCGGACAACCCGACGTACGGCGAGAATCCACCCTTAAGTTGTTGAAATTTCAACGGTCCGGACTAAGCGTTTCGCTTCGTCGTTTATACCGCGTACATCGAAGGACTGGAACAATTTGCCTGCTGCGGTCATCCCGTCCAACTATAATTTAGGTGTCTTCAAGGCTAGAGTGAATAGGCTCTTAATAAACTAGTGCGCCTCACCATCAACGATTGCATCTCTGCTTACCATCAGGTGGGATCGCAGACAAGCACTGGTTTATATAAATTTAAAAAAAAATTAAAAATAAAAATAAACAGATGTTTCAAGTTGCTACTTACTGGTCAGACTAAATGAAATGTAATCGAAATCACATTTTACCACTTTGGAAGTGTCTCTCGCGCACTAGTTTATAAGAATTTAAAAAAAAAAAAAAAAAACAGAGAAAACCCATTACTACTGTAAAAGTCTGACTCACCAAAACTGCAGTTTTTTTTAAAAAAAAAAAACTATCAAAACAAAAAGTTCAACGGTTCACCTACCTAATAGCGACGTGTGGCGCATGACCAGGTCTCCTCTAGGATGTTCAGTCTCCAATAACGGTTAGATCTTTACCGAATATAATATAGTGGTCGAAAAGACGAAGCTTGCGCGGGTGCAAGCGTAGCCGTGTCCTGCATCCCAATTAGTCCAGACCGAATGGACTATATAACGCGAAGTCTGGCTGAGGCCACCACACACTGAGTAGCTGTATAAGACACAACACCCTTTGGTCGACAAAGGGTATCAAATAGTGAACAAAATATACGAAATATCGAAGTTATGAAGTTAGTAGTTTCGCTAGTGGTGTTGAGTTGCGCGCTGTTTGAGGCGAAGGGGCACCCGTACGCTTATGCGTATTATCCCTCTTATGGAAATGTTGATTCTCGTGAGTAACTTTCTAGTAATCTATCTATTAATCCTGACGTGATTGATTGGACCTCCAATGAGAATTCTTTGTTTTCCAATATAGATTTATAATTTCGACACTGGATCAGTTGGTTTCAAAACTATAATTAAAGCACCTTATTATAACACCTTTATTATTTTAATGAAATTCAATTGAGCAAAGTATCAATAATCTATAATACTGTTAAAATAATCTACTGTTTGTTATAGTGATTATGATTTTGAAATAAGTCCAAAAAAATCTCAATTGCATTCATCAGTTTGACGATATTAAAATTATTTATTCTTTTTTCACAGTATCATACGGAGACGGCAGCCGTGGTGGCATGGCGTTGAGTCGCTATTACAACCCCTACTATGACCAACGTGGTGGTGGTGGTGGCATGGCCGCCTTCATGTTCCGCCAGCCTGAAAGCCAGGCCACCCCACAGCAGTCCGGCCAGTACTACCTGCCCGACAGGCGCCGCCAAACACAACAAGAAGTCAATTACATTCCACCCCAACAGCCCCAACAGAACGAAGTCTATTACTCACAACAACCCGAGAACCCTGCCTTTGCCCCTACTGAAGCAACTGAACTCGCTGAACCATCAGAAAAGGCCGAAGCTGTACCGACTACCGAGAAAGCTGTAGCTGTTCCAGAATTAATTGAACCTGAAGCAGAAGAAGTGCCACAAGAAGAACCCGTACAGAAACCTAAGAAGGCTGTGAACAAGAGAAAACAAGTCAAGAGACCGATTGACGATGATGATGAAGATGAGTATGTTCCCAAGATGCCTGCTGCCGCCTTCTTCCCTATGTTCTTCGGATACGGAGGAGGTAGTAGAGGCGCCGGCGGCCCTGGTGGTCCCACAGCTATTGCCAATGCCTACAGCACCGGTAAAGGTGGAGTAGCTACGAGCCACGCAACAGCGTACGGATCTCCCAGAATAGAAGAGAGAGTGTAAAATACTTAGAGCTAAGTGTAAATTTTATATCTTCATGTTGTTATATATTTTTATATGTAAAGAGTTAATGCGCATCTCATCATCCATACAAATAAATTTTGCCATTTAATTGTTGTTGTGATTGATTATTGTCCCTAAAATCTTTAAACAGGCCATCTAGTACCCCTCAGTTCATGTTTAACTTGTCTTGTCACAGGCTTTTGGTGATATTGTATGAGATTTTTGAGACCAATCGTCAGGTTTTTCTTGCCGTTGTGGTAGTTTTAATTTCCTTCAAAACCTGTACTATTTTATGTTCAGAGTTATAAAAGTGTAGGTGAATACAAATACGGTAAAAATTCGTTAATCTATTAAAGATGACAATGTACTTTTTGCTTTTTAGAGTTCCGTACCTCAAAAGGAAAAAGCGGAACCCTCACAGGATCACTTTGTTGCCCGTGTCTGTCTGTCTGTCTGTCAAGACACTAGGGCACTTACCGTTGGCTCGGAATTCTGAAATTTGGCATAAAGCAAGGTCTTATAGCACAGATGTAGGAATAAATCTGAACACAGTAAATATGTTGTTACGTCAAAACGAATGATGTGAATGAAAGACGATGGCAGAACGTTCAACAGTCCTTATCCTCATCATCATAAAGGATGACACAGACCGTAGTAGATGGAAAATGTGAGACTAGGGAAGGGATTCCTAGAGACTTGTTTAATAAAATACTAGGAGTTAAAAGTTCTTAAACAAAATCTATCAATCACCTACTTACTCCGCCAGTAGAAAAATATACATATTTTTGGCAGTCCGAACAAACTTTGTGTAATATTTCTAACAGGCGTTTTAGTAGTCATACAAATGTCTTCCTTGCTTATACGCGTATGTTAAGGCAGGTACTATATTGTTGCTTAGCAAATATATCAGAATACACAATGTGTATAAAACAAGTAAATTAGTTATAATTATTTACAATGTGTTACATGCAATTTGAGGAACGGTAAGAAAAGTTAGGTCTACCTAAGGGCTTTGAAAGTTCTTTGCTCTGTAATTGAATTTGTATCAACATAATCTCTACAAGAAACCTCCTTTGTTTTATTTTAAAGTGGCTCTTTCTGAGATATTTCTGTGGTTGCCCTGCAGTCAAAAGGCTCTTGGTTGGTAACCGAATTATTTATAATATTAACTACGATGCGGCGCCATCTGGTTTTAAAGATTGGAACCTGTCGTTTTAAGTATGAATCAGGTCTACAGACTTCATCTCTGAAGTGAACCTTAGTGGAAGATAGATTGAACTGGTTTTTAAATTGAAAACAGATGGCGCTGATTGAACAAAACCTTTATCTCCTCGATGTCGTTGTGTTTTTGAGATGTAAACCCATTTCAGTGACTTACTAAAAGTAAACTATCTTACTAAATTGTCTGTCTTTTAAAATTTTAAAATTCTGTGCTATCAATGGATTCACTTCCATTGTTTCAGGTTCATAAGCAAGCACGGGTTAGTCTCTAGTCCGGTCCAAGGTCACATCATAACGTTGACCCATACTAGAAATTACTCTTGTGTTCTGTGGGTTGGAGAAACTTATAAACTCACATATACAAGACCGGGTAAAACCGATCTGCAATATCAGTAGGCTATACAAATATTTTGGTCCGTGTGGAAATCGAACCCACGACACGCAACGCAGCAGTCAATCGCTCAACTAATCGCAAAGTGCCGTACGGTGTCAGTGCGGCTGCAGCGCTGCCGCCGCGGTGCAACCGCTAGATTCGAGCATGATAATGTTGTTGATTTTTATTTATATGAAATAACAAAGAAGCGCGGCGGCAGCGCGGCGGCAGCGCTACAATCGCGCAGCCACCCCTTTGCTGAAAATTTGAAGGCGCCCTAAGAAAACCAGCGATTGCATAACAAAAGCATAATGTAATTATTTTGGTATTCTAATTACTGCTTTATGTTTCTGCTGATTAATTTGGATTTAAATATGTTTTTCTAAAAAAAAATTAAAGGTACAAAACGTTAATTGACTGTTTACTAATTTGAGTTCCAATCAAGATTGACGTCAGTGTAAAGAAATAAGCAAGAATTTGAAAATATGGAAACTTTTATTAAATGGAGGATAGAATCTGAAGTATTTATTTATACGTGTTGAATACAATGGCATTTGTACAATAAAATTTCAACTTAGTTTCTAGAACATATGCAACGTTTTTACTGCGATCTTTTTACAGGTGGCACGGACCCATAGGCGATGGCATCGCTTGCAGCTGCACCTCCTTTGCCAGTACTGTACGCATTTGCTACAGCCATAGGACCACCAGATCTACTCCACCCGAAGAACATAGGGAAGACAGCACCAGATAGGAACTTATGGGCGGGGAAATCATCTTCTTCATCATCTTCCTCATCTTCTATGGGCCTTTTGACTTGCTTCCTCTTCTGTACAGCTTTTTTAGGATTTTGCACAGGCTCTTCTAGTGGTTCATCAATTTCAGGCTCGATTAATTCAGGGACGATAGCTTTTGCAGTAGTTGGGACTACTTCGGCTTGTTCCACAGGCACGATGAGTTCAGTAGCCTCAACGGGGATTTCAGGTAGAAACTCTGGTGCTTGAGGGTAGATCACTTCATTTTCCTGCGGTGGTGTGTCATTGACTTCCAGCAGAGCTTGGCGACGTCTGTCAGCTTGATGGTACTGAAGGGCCTGCTGATGAGTTAAAGGGTAATTTCTCTGGTTGACTTCAGGCTGCCACAGTGAGTCGGTAGTTGGTGGAGCTCTGACGGCACGTCGGTTGGCATAAGGGCTGTCGAAACGACTCAACACTCTGCCACCTCGGTTGGCATCGCCGTATGACCCTGTGAAAGAGTTTTTATGACTATAGCAATTACTTATTACTCACGAACAATAAAAAGTTTAAGATGTATGTTTTTATAATAGCCTATTATCTATAAAAGGGTATGTCACGGTAATCAAGGTTATATAAAACTACTGATGAGACCTTCAGACATATTGGTGCTTAAAGAATCAATGCTAGTTATGATTCGATTCAGGAGGCGAATCTTAAATTACACAAGACAAATAATCTATATATATAAAAGGAGAAACTGACTGACTGACATATCAACGCACAACCGAAGCTACTGGGACTAGGAGCGTAAAATTTTGCACAAGGTTTCCTTTTATGACGTAGACGAGCACTAAGAGAGGATTTGTCAAAATTCAACCCCTAATGAGAGAAATAGGTGTCCAAAGTTTGTATAGCGAAACCTATCATCACGCGGGCGAAGCCGCTAGCAAAAGCTAGTAAGTTCTAATTTATTAATAAGGATGGACTACTTACAGGTGTCCACATTTCCTGAAGATGAGAAAACCGGGTACGGATATCCTGTGGCTTCGAACAGAGCACAGCTCAAGACCACCAACAAGATCACCAATTTCATTCTTATTTCAAAATTATGTTCACTTTTTAAATGTTACACGTTTTGCTGCCCAAGAGCTTCTGTTGTCCACAGCCAGAATTCGCATTATATAGTTAATTGTATTCGATCTCATTGGGATGCGGGACACGGATTTGGGCATGTACTAGTGCTAGTCTGAATAAGATACTAACATGCATTGGTAAGTTATAAGCCATTTAGATCTTGTCGGTAGATGACTGGGGTGATTGATGGAAATTGGTGTCAAGAGACACCCATGATGAACTTGTAATATCTATTTTAAACTGACACTGACGATGAGATAGCATAGCATATATAGCATGGCCTTCACTTCACTTCATCACTGTTGCGACTCAGATCTCCTCTCTAAGAGAAGGAATGGGCCGTAATCCACCACGTAGGCACAGGGCTGTTTGGCTGATATCACACGTCTTTGAATGTTTGGTTTTAAGACATCACATTATTTTCATTCACCGTTTTGAGAGCAATGGAGTTGATATAAATTACTTAAAATAATGTGCCTGGCTGGGTTTGGATCCACAACGTTAACCCGGGGCCGTCACCACTACCCCCCTAGCCAAGTTACGACCGTTTCGTTTCGATTCTCTTTCGTCGTACGCCTCGAGTCGACCACGCTTCCGATTCCTTTGTTCTGACGTCATATCAACGCTCAGTCACGTGGTCGTGTGGTGGTAGGAGACGTGGCTGAGGCGATCGGCGAAAGAGAATCGAAACGAAACGGTCGTAACTTGGCTAGACCTTCTGGGCCACCACTGCTCGCGACTACAATGATATATATTGTAACATAATTTGTTTGTCTTTTTTTCGCTTCGTAGTGTGTGACATCAGTCCAAAATTACAGTGATGATGTTGATGTCTTTAAAATGTAGCCGAGAACCACCATGACATATATAACAGCTTGATAGCCGGTGTACTAAGTAGGATCAGATGACATATCTCTACTTTACCTCATAATCAGGCAACACTTAAATTTCTGATGGTTTATTGTATTGTATGTCGAGCTGGTGTCCGCAACTCCAAGTCCAGAGCGCGTATTTTGAGTACCTACGCGTGGTACAAATGTGTCACTCGATCCCAGGGGCGCTGGCTTTTAGAAAACCTCATGGGTGCTCATGCTCATTTGATGACTCGAAAAAGTGGCGAATTGCGAGAAGAGAAAAGCTCACTGATCATTATTTTGATAACGGATCAGTAACTGGCATCCGTAGCCCGCATCGTTAATAAATAATAAATTGAGACAACATCACATTCATCGTCCTGGTCCCAAACTAAGGTTTTCCCTTGTACTATGGAAACCAGGAACAACGAAGGTACCACAAAAACCCAGACCCAACACCAATTCTGTTTCATCAACAAACATTTGTGTTCATGCGGGAATCGAACCCGCGACCCTCGCTTCTCAACCGGCGCTCTAAACCACTGCGCTAAACGGGTAGTCGGTTAATGAAAAAACGCCCTTCCCTAAAAGGCGATTGATCTGTTTATTGATGTCTCAGGGGTGCTCAGCACCCACTGTTTATTTCTCATGGGTGCTCAAGCCCCCGAGCACCCACGGAGTCGGCGCCCCTGCTCGATCCACCACAGCACCTCAAGGAAGGCCAGCAGCGCCTTGGTGTTACTGACCATGTACTCTGCAGGCCTATTGTCGGCTTTTCCAAAAATAAACCCAGAATTCGTGGCACGTTCATGGCAATTCCATAATGTGGGAAACACCACAGATATTTTGACGATGGCTAGTAATTAAATAATACGTTGGAATCTGCATATTGTATAATTAGTAAAAATGGGGGATCCCGTTTGTGACGCACTCCTACGCAATTAGTGAACAAAAAAGTACCGGACGTTGGAAAAACGTTCTTGAAAAACAAACTTTTATTCAAATGGAGCAATTATTTTTTACAGTTTTATGGAAAAGTTGTTGAGTAACTACTTAGCGTGAATTTATTTAAGATCGTGATGTACCTGCTTATAATGGATCGTTAGACAATGGGGTTTTGCCAGTTATCTCAGGTTTTTTCTACCAAGAAGTACCTATGTGATTTGAATTAGTCTTTCCATTGTCAAGATTATGGATAAAACCTGTTTTCTAAGTTTTGAACGTACAATAAATCACATCACGAACGCCATCGATAAAAAGCCTGTATATCCTCCTATCCTACTTCCTACTAATCTATAAATGAAAAAGGAGAAACTAACTGACTAACATTAGTGCACAGCCTAAACCACTAGTCCCAGGAAGTGAATTTTTACACAAGGCTTACTTTTATGATGCAGGCCAGCACTAGGAAGGGATTTTTGGAAATTTAACTTTTAAGACGGTGAAAGGGGGAGTTTCGTTTGTATGTAAAATCTTATTCCTGGAGCCAAAATCCTTTGAAAGTTGTCACGAAACTGTCATATCTTCACATTTGAACGGATCCCTGGAGTATGTTCCCTTGGGACAATTTTCTGCTTTCACTAGACGAAGCCGCTGGTAGCAGCTAGTGAGATTTTGTAAGGTTGAATGTATGGAAAGATGTATATATGTTAGTTACTGTTTTACACAAAAACTACGGAACGGACTTTGACAAAACTTTACATATAAATGTAGCTTATAGATCAGAATAACGTAAGGCATTGTGCACTGGCACATAGTGGTCCTCTCACCCATACGTACAAAACGTTTTGGGAACACGTTTATTGTACGTACAAAAAAGGAGTTCTCTGCCGAAGTCTGTGTTTCCTGATAGCTAAAACCTGAGGGTCTTTAAGTCAACAGTGAATTGGTTACTCTAGGCAAGCGTGCTCCATCATCGATAACATCGGTGAGCCTCTTCTTTGAGGAGTGGCTGGAAAGGCAACACGGCGTCCTTACCTTCCGTATGACGCAGGTCCTCACTGGACATGGTAAGTTTGGGAGATTCCTGCACCGGATTCGTAAGGAAGAATCGCCTGGCCATTGTGTGGACCGCCCGGAAGACACGGAGGAGCACACGGTGGAGATGTGCCTCGCTTGGGAAGAGCAACGCAGTGTCCTCGTGGGGGCGGCGGTGGTGATCTTTCGCGCCGGGCCTTGTTACAGGCCTTGGTCCGGAGCGAGGAGGAGTAGCAGGCGGTCGCCTCCTTCTGCGAAGCAGTAATGCTAGCAAAGGCGGCGGCCGATCGCGTGAGGCAACGGTCCTTACGCCCCAATCGCCACCGTAGGCGCAAGCATGCGGACGGCGAGCAATGGGTAGCGCGCCGTCCGACCATCCGGTAACCGTCCGAACCGAGGCCAAGTCGTCGACGGCGCGTACTGTTCCACGAGCGCCTCAAGGAGATGTCAGCCACTGTAGGGGCCCAGCAGGGTCGAAGCCTACTGGGGCCAAGGGTCTGATTCTGAAAGGAAGACTCGGCCTGGGTACGAAAGGCAACGAAGGAACAGGAGTGGGTTTTTTGTCACTTTTTTAAGAGCCGGAGATGTCATAAGATGATTTTCCCACCGAAAAAAAAAAATCATCAACAACATCGTCGTGTTCAAACACTATTAATAAAAATAATAATTCTCTATAATTCATAATGGGGTAAAGAAAAGACGTCATAGACGAAGCTCACTCCATTAATTCAGTCAATTAAGGTCTATTATTATATGCTTGACAAACAGGTTCGATAATCGTAGACCAAAAATTGCCATAGTCATAATGTTTGGCAAGCTTGAAGATCGTACAAATTATTGAATCTTTGGTGGACAAAACAAACTGATCAAGATCTACTGTTACCCTTACTCATATACTTGAGGATAGCTTCTAGAATCTGAATACAAAGGACCGCCTAAAAACTACCAAGACTATAGAGATGTAGCTAATAGCCATATCTGAGCTCCACCCTCCACCGACCAATTTTTAGACAATATCAATGACCCATCCGTTGTTAGGTTTTACCCAAATGATGAATTAGCTAAGACAAACAAGTAATTCCTCATTAACAGCATACGTTGTTACCAAAACCCATATTAAACATATCCTTAAGAAAAAAACTGGGCAAGTGCGAGTCAGACTCGCACCCTGAGGGTTCCGTAGAAACTTACCTATTTAAACAGTTCATATTTCCGAATGGAATCTCGAAGATTTTTCCGAAACACATTTTTTATTGTTGTGAAGTAACAACATATTTACAGTTTACACGACCGTATCTTTTTTTTAGTTAACTTAGAAATTCAATTTTTTCACGGCTTGAAGAGACCGCAAATTTGAGTATATGGTTTTAATTTCAAGTCAATACCTCCTCGCGTTTCCGAGATAAAGGGTCTTGACAGACAGAAAGATAGACCGACAGACGGACGGACAACAAAGTGATACCTATTATAAGGGTTCAGTGGCAATGGGCAGGGCACATTGCTCGAAGAACAGATGGCCGTTGGGGCCGACAGGTTCTGGAGTGGCGACCGCGTACCTGGAGACGCAGTGTTGGAAGGCCCCCTACAAGGTGGACCGATGACCTGGTGAAGGTTGCGGGAATCCGATGGATGCGAGACGCACAGGACCGTTCATTATGGCGACATTTGGAGGAGGCCTATGTCCAGCAGTGGACGTCTATCGGCCGAAATGGTGACTGGTAGGAAGTACTGTCACACCTTTGCTAGGATTCCCAACTTTTTTGCAGCTAGTTAAACATTTGCCTCAATGTATGGCCCAAACGGTGATATGGTCCTACTGGACAAAGCCCTCTGGCCGACTGGGCACTGGACATCATTCCTAAAAAAAAAATACTTTAATTCAGACCGTGGTCCATATTATATTAGTAATCACACACCTTAAAAACTATGTTAATCTATATATATAAAAGGAGAAACTGACTGACTGACATATCAACGCACAGCCGAAACTACTAGGACTAGGAGCGTGAAATTTTGCACAAGGTTTCGTTTTATGACGTAGGCAAGCACTGAGAAAGAATTTTCCAAAATTCACTCCCTAAGGAGATGAAGCGGTGGTCCAAAGTTTGTATGGAGAAACCTACGTTTACGCGAGCGAAGCCGCGGGCAGAATCTAGGAAAAGATAAAAGAACAGAGAGATTTTAATTTAATTTAAATATCTCTTACATACACACCGGGTACATGTACGTGTACATATATGCACCCAGTGTGCCAACGTGGCGCAACACGGCTTATCACTAATGACCCTCAGAATGCTGCCACGCACCCTGCGTATCATGGATGCTACCCGCTTTCTTATGATGGCTTTGAAACCATCAATATGTGCGTCGGCAAACATTCCTGATGCACTGCAGTAACGTGGAAGCCCCAACAACATCCTGAAGGCATTGTTATACTAAAGGGCTTTAACACCCACAAACAGTATCAAAACGTGTTTACAAACGTTTCGTGTGTCCCTTACATTAGTCACAGCCGTTAGTAATGAAACCCTGATGCGTGCCAGTCTCGCGTGACGTGACCGGTTTCTGTTTTTTATTCACAATATATGTTCACAACAATCCTGACCTTGCCGTCACAACGGCTGCTAGACGCGGTCGATATTATTACAAACTAAGTAAAATCATAGAAGACCTACTTAGTCTGAAGAGTCATGATAAAGCTGAAATTATTTATAATAATAATAAAAAATTTTTATTTCCGACACTCAGAGTCCATAAAACATTGCACATACAGAAACAAATTACACACACAGAAACCAAATAACACATACAGAAACAAATTACACTTACAGAAACAAATTAAATTTACACAAACATATTACTCATACACAAAAAAAAAGTTTTTTATTTGATCTAGCCCTATAGCTATTAGAACGGCAGATCTTCGACCGTCCACTCATTGCTGGGTCTTAGTAGTCCCTCATCCCTTACCTATCCTTTATCTAATGATCAGCTTCCGTTCTTTCTGGACGGATGCAGTTGTAAACCAGTATGTTTCATTTGAACTTTAAAACACAGGTACTACGTAACGTAACTATATGTTGCAGCTAAATTTATATTGGCGCAGTACATGATACCTTTTTAATTACGCGTGAGGGAACGAATGTCCTCACGCCCCAGCCGCCGTAATTCCGACCCCAAGTACCAGCCACGATAGACGCGGGCTTGCGGACGTTGAGCACTGGGCAGCTCGCCGTCCGGCCGTTCGATAATTAACCGGACCGAGCCCAGTCGTCAACAGCGCGTAGTGATCCACGCGCTCCTCAAAGAGATGTCAGCAAACTGTAGGGGCCCAGCGGGGCCGATACCCACTAGCTAGGACCGCAGGGAATTCCTGAAAAGGAAACCTGTACTCCTAGAACGCATAGGGTAATTGAAGAACACAGGTATGGTTTTAGTTAGTAAAAGTCTGACGCGCCCTCGCGCGTTTGAGGTAGGAAATTATCCAATGACTTCTCCCGCTCAAGAGTAGAATGAAGGGGCGGGTCAGACTTTTACTGACTAAAACAAACACCTTGTGTCCTTCAGTTGCCCATTGCGTTCTAGGGCCACGATCACTCTTTCAAACGTTCCCGCAGCCCAGTACCGTGTACTCTATGATACAATAATGATTTTGGTAGCATGCGTGCCAATCTCATAAATAATTTTTGTACTAATTTTGTTTAAAAAAAAATATTCTCATAAAAGACTTCAGTCACTTACTTGAGAAACATGGTATATGTTCCTCGTGTGATTGTAGTCTTTATGAGAATAAATTTCAGTCAGTGCTTATTATTTATAGTACTCGTATCTTCGTCGTTCATATTTTTTTTGTGTGTGAGTAGGTACTTCTATAATGCAATAATAATAATAACCCCATCGCCGTATCTCTACGTTGACGTCGTGGTGGGGCTAGCGTGCTCCAATATAACCTAGGTCTGTATCGGTAAAGTTTGCTTTGCCGTAATATGCCTAGGGTAAGGGGCCTGACTAAGAGAGATACAATCCGCAGTGCAGTTTTGTGGCGAACTGTTGGGCATTAGCGACCCCACGGACCTGATCTCCCGGGAGAATTCTTGTTCTTCATCTCCGGCTTGCCTTTATTGGCCGGCCGTAGTGAACACTGACCAGGAACTGCGCTCCCACCTCTCTCTTGCCTTTATTGGCTGGCTTGAGTGGAGATTCGCAAGAGCAAACGTGCTCGGGAGAGGGATGTATAATCCAGTAAGGTGCTGGTAGGGATCTTGACCGTACTGCCGGGATTATCCTGATAGCCGTGGTATACCTCACCACTCCTCAAGCACCTCAGTTGTCACAGTTGCCACAGTCACCATATGTTGCCCTCTTGTTGCTACGTCACTTCGTGCGAGCAGCCGTTTTTTGGGGACCCATTTATTGAGTGTGCAAGTCACCCCCTGCCTTTTTTCGATGGATATTAATAACGTTGTTCAGGCAGGGGCCTGACATAGTTCCTGTCTTAACATAGTTCCATGTTACCAGTCCACTTAAGACTCCAAAAACCATAGCCCTATTATCTTTGTTCTCCATATGTCGCAATAGTTTTTCAACAACCGGGGGTTGTCCTTGGGTGCACTAGCATAGCGCGTACAAGGATAATCGTCGGTTGGTATCATGTTCCATCATAATTATCTAAAGAACCTCTGCGAGTTGGCTTCGGCTCCTCGTACGCCTTCCAAAGGTCCAGGACCTCAGGGCCCTGAGATAAAAAAAAAAAATTGTTCTCTCTTCACAAAGGTATCCTTAACTAAGTATTAGGCATATACAAGTGATTAAGAAGCTCCTTTGCTAGAGACTGGAGTCCGCAATCAATAGTAGTTGACTGCTAGTGAAGTATAGTTGTCGGTCTAGTCGTACTTTGAATAGATACAATAAAAGAGCTTACATTTTTTAATAGTCGATGGTAGTTTGTTATAAATATCTACGCCTGCATAGGTAAACATGGTTTACAAACCTTTTTATCATTGTTATCAAAAATTCTGTCAGTTGGGACTTCTATGCTTCTATTTGCACAATGTCAACCGTCAGTGTATTAGACCATCGATATAAAAAGTAAAATCTTAGTTATAATCAATATTTTTTTGTTAGATGTTATTGTTGATTTCCATATTAATGGAAATATTACTCAATTGTGAACTTGATCCACTTGAGATGCGAGTATTCAAATCAGGAAACGATAATCCAGTTTTTTCTACACAAGTAATGTTATTGTTTTTTATTTGTCTAGATCGGTAGACGAATCCAATAAATAATCAGGTACCAGAAGGTAGGTACTTGTTCAATAAATCAGCATTATTATATTGTCTGTCAGACTGGCACTAATCATCAATCGTTTTTATGCGGTAAATTATGTTTGTTTTACTCATTTTGTAAACTTGACTTAATAATAATATAGCGACAATGAATGCTGCATAAAATTAAATATTGGAAACAATGGGTTGCGAATTGCGTACAGGCAGTTGGGTAAAGGAAATCCACTTGCTTTTCCATAATAAGCCAAATTTTCGAATTGATTTTATGTGTTAACAAAATATTTAGGTCTTGGGTACATCATTTTTTAGGGTTCTGTACCTCAAAAGTAAAAAACTGAATCCTTATAGTATCACTTTGCTGTCCGTCTGTTTGTCTGTCTGTCTGTCAAGATCTTTGGAACGCGTGGAGGTATTGAGTTGAAAAGAAAACCATATACTCAGGTCTGTGGTTCCTTGAAGCTGTGAAAAAATAAAACTTATGAGTTAACGAAAAAAAAACATACAGCCGTTTATGTCGCAAAAAACGTGTATTTTGACACTCAAGGGAATCAAAATTCAAAGGGTACTTCCCTGGGCACGCCACAATTATGGCGGTAAGTCCCCTCTTTGAGGCGTGTTTGGAAAGACCTCACGGCGTCCTCACCTTCCGCATGACGCAGGTTCTCACCGAACACGGTAAGTTCGGAAAGTTCCTGCACCGGATTCGTGCTGAAGCGACGCCCGGGTGTCGCGACTGTGTGGACCACCCGGAGGACACGGTGGAGCACACGGTGAAGGGGTGTCCCGCTTGGGCCGAGCAACGCGGTTCTCGTGAGCCCCGATCGGCGGCGGCGATCTCTCGCGCCGGGCCTTGGTACAGGCCATGGTCCGGAGCGAGGAGGAGTGGCAGGCGGTCGCCTCCTTCTGCGAAGCAGTAATGCTAGCCAAGAAGGAGTCCAGTTAGACTTTGGGTTCCTAGGACGCGGTAACTCTTTAGCCCCCTAGCCAAGTTACAACCGTTTCGTTTCGATTCTCTTTTCGTTGATCGGCTGATATCTCTTTGAGGCATGTGTGAAACACAACGCGCCACAGGAGACGCCTCGGGTGGCGGCTGTCGCAGGGCTATTCCCGGCCAACGTAGGCGCGGGCTTGCGAACGGTAAGCAATGAGTAGCTCGCCGTCGGGTAAAGACCAAGCCAGGGTCGACGGCGCACAGCAGCGTGTTTTGCCGATTTAGACACCAAAAAGTCAAGTCTCAAAACGTAGTCTCAACTACTGCAAAACATAAGAGAAATGACCATTTGGAAAGATTTAACAGATATAGTCAGTGACGGATTAAGACTACTTGATGCCCTAAGCAATCTACGCCTGTGGGCCCCCCTATCCGTATGTCAACTAGAATCGGTCTTTAAACCTTTACCGCCTAAAAATATTAGTTTTTTGTAAAATAAGGTGATGATATGTAACGAACCTTACCAGTGGAGTAGGTGCGACAACAATAAAAACTAAAGCATAATTAAAGTTTTATTACAATTAAAATATGAAATTGCCGATTTGTACTGAAAAATATAAAATTCGTTTTTTTTTTCATTTAACATATTTATTCAATCAAAATAATTACCATTATTATCTATACATTGCTGCCATCTAATAGGTCATTTATGTCTTTGCGATAGAACTGTGATTTAGATTCGACAAACTGTGTGAAAGCATTTTGTACTGCCTCCTGAGAAGAAAACTTTGTATCAAGTAGAAAATTGCCCAAATCACGAAAAAAATGGTAGTCCGTTGGAGCAAGGTCTGGCGAATACGGAGGGTCACGAATGGTTTCTAATTGCAGTTCCTGTAGTGTTAAAATGGTTTCTCGCGCTGTATGAGGTCTCGCGTTATCATAGAGTTATAATGGTGAAAATTGATTCATGAGTCGGGGCTGTTTCACTGCTAGTTTTGCTATCATTGTTCGGAGTTCGGCACAGTAGATATCTGCCGTTATTGCTTGACCAGATCAGAGAGAGCTATAGTGAATAACAAACACCATAGTGAGACCACCATGCTGAGACCAGCAAACAGTTACTATTACCTTTTTATTGGTAAGCTTTTCTTTAGGACACTTTTGCGGCGTTTGACCTGGGGTCAGCCATTGCATTTTTTGCTTACGGTTATCGTAAAGAATCCACTTTTTATCACATGTCACAATTTGATCCAATATTCCTTCATTTCTGTATCGATCATCATTAAGGCAACACAAGTTTCAACACGCGTTTCTTTCTGCAGTTAAATCATGAAGCATCCATTTTTCATATTTTTTTTTATTGTTGGTAAGGTAACCTTAAACCATGCCGCTAATTCCTGGGTAGTTTGACTCGGATCGGCTTCCACCGTCTCTTTTAATTCATTGTTATTCACCTGTGTGGGTGGTCTTCCACGTGGTTCGTCCTTCAAATCAAAGTTTCCATCACGAAAGTGTTTAAACCAAAGTCGCACGGTGCGTTCATTAGCATTCCCCTCTCCAAACGCAACATTGATATTGCGAGCTGTTTCCGCCGCGTTAGTTCGCGTCGGAACTCGTATTCAAAAATCACTCGAATTTTCTAAGTATCCATCTTTCTTGTCTAAGCTGAATAAAAAGCAACTGAAAGTCGATAATCGAATGTTGCACATTTTTAACCGACTCCAAAAAAGGAGGAGGTTATCAATTCAGTTATATTTTTTTAATGTTTGTTACCTCAGAACTCCGTCGTTTATGGACCGATTGGCAATTTTTTTTCCCCTTAAAGGATATGCTTCCAGATTGGTCCTATTTTTTTCAAAATCCAGTTTTCATGATAAATCCATGAGGAATCGAGGGAACTCCTCAAATATTATAGGCAACCATATAGTTACTTTGGTATTTTCATCGAGGACTTAAGCATTTACAGTCAAAAAGTAACATTTGATGAAGAAGACCAGAAATGGCCAACGGAACTTCATACTCACATAGATATCACAATGAAGATAGTTAAGCGACTATGACAATAAAAATAAATGAATGGTTCTGATTTGAATAGTTATGTTGAAAATGGTATCATCGAAGTAAACTGATGATGATGATGATGGAGCCGGAAGATAGGCACTGGAACTCCGTAATTAATCAATGTAATCTCGCCGTGTTTGGGCTTATTGGAATTGTCATGAGATGATCTTTAGCTATAAGGTACTATCGAACTGATTTGATGATGGAGCCGGAAGGCAGAAGGTAGACACAGGAACTTCATAATAAAACAACTTAACCTAGCAGTGTTTGGGTGTTGGAATTGTCATGAGAATAGGCACTCTGGTTATAGGTGTATCGCAACTAAAAAGTGTGAAATAAAAAACTTAAAAAAAAAAACAGAAGTCGGTTAAATAAGAAACAAAAAATACCGATTTTTTATATATAATTTTTTTTTTGTGAAGTCGATTTTTTTTTTGTAATAAGTTTTTTTTTTTTTTAATTTCATTGGTACCTACTATGTGGAAAAAGTTTCACTCAACCTCAATCTCAAACCATAAGGTTTTATGTCAATTTGAAGTACCTATTACAATAAAACGGCGATTTCATACTTTAACCCCTATTACTACGTATGCATAGAAGCCGGCCGGCACAATTACTCAAAAAACAAAAAATGGTTTTGTTTTTTGAGTAATTGTGCCGGCCGGCTTCTGGCCGGATTGACACAGATTTGCGGGGGGGCAGCGGGGTAGGGGTGGTTTGTGATTGGCTAATCGCAATTCTGGTGCATTTGAATTGCCGAATGCACAAGCGGGCAGCGAGTGGGCAAGCGGGAGCGGGGTTATGACTGTAGGTCGGACTCTATATCAACTTAAAATCCGCGAATTTTCTAATTAGTCCTAGAAACTTTTTTGGTGTGGTTTTTGGCGACATGAGAGTGAGACGTGATGGCCTAAGGACGGATTTTTTGTGCTTCTTCTGGTGCCCCCCCAGACGTGATGCCCTAGGCAATTGCTTAATTTGATTAAGGGTTAATCCGTCACTGGATATAGTACATTTTGATACAAGTGCAGAAGGTTTGTCGTTGCGACCGAGGGGGAATTCGCACGAGCCTTAGTCGAGTGTCTTATGGAGCCTAGGGCTGCAGTGACAAATTGGCCCGTGTAAACAAAAATTTTTTCACTACACTTACGAAGAAATAAATAAACAGGGGCTGACCAGCGACTCGTGGGGTCGATGCGCGCCCAACCTGATACGATACATGTAATAAAATTGTGGCGGGGGAGAGCACGCGCTCTTTTCTGTACTAGATCGGAAATCAGTCTATTGCGTGCCTAAAAGCGGTGAGATAAGAACTGGTTTTCGAGTACGTAAGTGTACTGAAAAAATATTATTTTGTGTCTAAATAGGTCAAACACGCCAGTGTGCGGCGGCTGGGGCGGGATCTCCGCTAATTCATGGTTTTCGCCATCTTCGTAGCACACATTACTGCTTTGCAGAAGGAGTTGAATGCTTCCCACTCCCCTCACTCCAGACCATGACCTGAAACAGTGCCAGACGCGAGAGGTAGCCGCCGCCAATTGCTTTCACGAAGACGGCGGTACTTCGCCCAAGCGGGGCAGACTTTCACTGTATGCTCCACCATGCCCTTTGGCACGCTTTCTCCTTCCATTCCGTCCTAGTAGCCGTCACGCTATTGATGTCTCCCTTTTTTGTAGTCTGGAGTTACGATGCAGACTGAATATTAATTTTGACATAGGATTCAAGAGATATCTAAAAAAGAACAGCATCACGTAAAATTACGTTCTTGAGAAAAGACCGGCTGGCCCGAAACGTGGTCGCTTACAATGGGCCTCATCAGAAGCCTTAAAGTCACTCAAAGGGCAATAGAAAGGGCTATGCTCGGAGTTTCCTTGCGTAATCGCGTCAGAAATGAAGATATCTGCAGGAGAACCAAGGTTACAGACATAGCCCGAAGAATCGTCAAACTTAAGTGGCAGTGGGCAGTGCTCGCAGAACAGATGGTCGATGGGGACGAAAAGTTCTGGAATGGCGACCACTTACCGGAAGACGCAGCGGTGGAAGGCCTCCCACAAGGTGGACCGATGACCTGCTGAGGGTCGCAGGAATCCGATGGATGCGAGACGCACAGGACCGGTCATTGTGGCGACATTTGGGGGAGGCCTATGTCCAACAGTGGACGTCTTTCGTCTGAAATGATGATGAGAAAAGACAAGCACTGCGCGGAAATACTGAATCATGAAGCAAATCTCAATATTTACTTAATTCTTTTGCATAGGTCATTAACCTTTTTAGGTTTAAATAAACTTTATTCACAATAAAAACATAACATGTCGCTTACTTGAGAACAATAATTATAACTTAATTGTACGAATTTAGGTTCGACAACATCCGTCACAAAACAATTAAAACTACCCGAAATTAATGACCTCCAATGTGATTAGTATGATGAAGAATTCGATGATTAAAACTTTTATTTTGTGTGTTTTGTGTTGTGTATATTTTCTTCATTTTTAACCGACTTCAAAAAAAGGAGAAGGTTATCAATTCGATTGTATGCTTTTTTTTTGTTACCTCAGAACTTCGTCGTTTATGTACCGATTTGTAATTTTTTTTTTCCTCTTAGAGGTGGTCTTTCCGACTGGTCCCATTTCTTTCAGAATCTAGTTCTGATGATGGGACTTCCGAAATTAAAGTTATTTTGATCCTTTTAGTGTTTTTTGTTAGTGAAGTCGGTTATTTTTTTTTTTATTAAAAATACTAAACGTTTACGTTACGGAATACTAGATACTTTAATTATAGGGTTTTATCACTATAACCAAGGCTACCTACATATATATTATCTAATATATACAAATCTCGTGTCACAGACGTCACAGTATTTGTCAAACTCCTCCGAAAAGGCTAGACTGTTTTTTTTTTTCTTAATATATTTGGTAGGTCTGAGAAGCGGTATTTTTAAAAGCTTTTATTTAGTTTCACCTGTCCCGATGTCTGTTTGTCTGTAATCAAATCTTGCAAATTAAATTTGATCCACTTCTCGGTTACCGATTGAGCTGAAATTTTGCATGCATGTGTAAATCAGATGACAATGCAAAATTATTATGACATGGAGCTGATCTGATGATGGAACCGGAAGAGGAACTCAGGTAACTCTATCGTGTTTGAAGTTTTTGGAATGGTCTTGATGAGTATCAATTATTTAGATATACTAGGTTTTGACCGCGGCTTCGCTCTTGTCAACTGACTGCTCTACCCTACCTACCCTACGCTACTTATCTACCTACCTACTTACCCTACCCACTCTACAACCTTAAAAAATAATTATTAAAATTGATCCAGCCGTTGTTAAGATATAGCGTGACTAGGAGAAATAGGGGTTAGTGAGCATTTGAATTGCACCAAGCTTTTAAGTGAGTTCAACCTTTTTTGAATAAAATCAGATTGAGTTGTCAAAATAAAATGTAATTTAAATTAAAAGTACTAAGAAGTATTGATATCAACTTCGAAGCAAATTACCCCAAAATAACCTTTTACTCCTTTTTGACCCCTTCAGGGGTCAAAAAAAAAAAAAAAATTATAATGAGTCAACTTTTTATATTAGTAGACACAAAGTACCTCTATTTACTTGTATCTAATAATATTTTGATTGTAATGACTTCATTTTATTGATTTAGTTTTAATATGATTACTGTAGGTAGCCATTTATTGTTAGAGTTTAATACGATTTCATTGACCTCATTTTATATAAATACTAGCTGTGAACAAAGTTTATGACTAGAGATAAAAACGGAAGATCAAGCTGAATGAGTCAAAATCAATACACGTTGACTTTATAATTAAACACTGCGATGACCGCCCAATCTTCACACATAAACGGTACGCCATAACTTATGCTAATAAAGCCAAATACCTTGGCATAACTCTCTACGCCAAGCTGCGATGGAAAGCTATAATGTCAAAAAGAAAGACAGGATTTCGACATACGCTGTATAATTATAATAAACTAGCTTCTCCCAGCGGCTTCGCCAACGGGTAAGTAGGTTTCTGCATACAAACTTTTCACCCCTGTTTCATCCCCCTGATGATTTTGTCGAGCCGTCGGAGAGCCTCTCCCCTGGGCACGAGTTGCCATGGCCTACCTGGAAAACTCTAAAGAGACTTCGCACCCAAGTAGGGCGCAGCAAAGACAATCTCCATAGATGGGGGTTCTCGGACGGTTCCGATCTTCAGTGTTAGTGCGGCGTCTCTCCGCAGACCATGTCTCTTCGATCCTGCATCACGTGCCCTGTTACCTATTCACGTAGGGACCTAATTACAGCATCAGCGGACGGCATTGCCGCTGCCAAATACTGGGCCAGCCAAGGAATTTAACTAGTTTTCCCATCGATACGCTAAGAAGAAGAAGGGAGTGAATTTTAGGAAATCTCTTAGTGCTCGCCTACGTCAAAAAAGGAAACCTTATGCAAAATTTCACGCTCCTAGTTCCAGTAGTTTCAGCTGTGCGTTTATATGTCAGTCAGGCAGTTTCTTCTTTTATACGTATATATATAGATATTGGTTACTTGGAAGGAAATCCGGTTTCCTACTTAACAAGATAAATCAAAAGTCATCGATGTTTAGTACAAATAGATCATATATTTGTACTAAACATCGATGATAGATCATCATTATCACAACGTCATCATAATTGACGGAGTTAGTTATGGCCGATGCTTACCAGGGCTGCGTATTGTTCGGAGGAGTTACCATCCAAGGCCCTCATAAAAAAAAAAACTGAAAGAACACAGGTGGGTTTAAGTCAGTACAAGGCTGACACTCTGAGAAATCTAAATTTGATGATTACCCACGTAAAAAAAGGATATGGTACACAAACACACACACACACACACTTCCATACAAACTTTCGCATTTATAATATTAGTGTGGTGTGTATTGTTTAAGAGGGCCTTTCTCGTTCCGTCTATCGTCAACGTGAACATGGTTTAAAAGCTTTTTGTTTCATCCAAAGCAATGTTTGATAAAGAAGCAACGCGAAAAAAGAGAGATAACGCCTCGACTTTTTCTAGCATTCGGTATTTTTTTTCACTCACTCCAATATTTCACAAAACTTGTTCCAGGAAAGACATGTTTTTTTTTAAACCTTTAAAGGTTTCGTCATTCAGAATCTCGATTAATGTGCAAGTAAAGTGTGTTAAGTGTGCTTATTTTTACTTTTTTAATTTGTGAGCTACATTATGGAGGGCAAAAGTTCACTCAAAATAGCAGATTTTCAGAGGTTTCTACTGGATTAATTTTACACAAATTTATATTTTGCTTTTAATAAAACCTAAATAGTATTTCACAAGATATCAGTTTTTCCAAAATAGCCGGAGAAAGATGTGTAATAACGTCTTAATCACGTAAGAGCGGTTTTTTTTCGGGTGGGAAAATCATCTTATGACATCCCCCGTTCTTGGGCGGAGCGGCGGATAGTGTCAGACTTTTACTGACTAAAAACCCACTCCTATTCCTTCTTTGCCATTTTTTTTCCAGGGCCCCGGGGATCTCTTTCGCATCACCCATGGCCCCAGTAGGCTTCGACCCTGCTGGGCCCCTACGGTACGTAAGAGCGGTGGTATGACAATGTATCTCGGATTGGACGCTCTTAAATACACGACGTAAAAAACCATATCCCAGGAATCAGTTTAAGACGGCACCCGGATGTGGTTTAATAACATTACTTGCGCATAATAATCGTGACTGTTTCGCTATTCTTGACTTTATATACAGATCATTTATACTTAGAATGTAAAGAGGTCATCAAATGATTAGTATCAATTAAAAATAAGCATTGCATTATTTATATCAACCACAAGTATTACCGGTTTTATCCACATATGTCCATAAATGTTTATCTTCAATTATATTTGTTGTTGTAATTATATAAAATTGAAGCGTATGTCCGTTTATAAAATTACATTTATTATGCCCATCTTTTCAGCCGAAAGACGTCCACTGCTGGACAAAGGCCTCCCCCAAGTGTCGCACAACACAACATCGGATTCCCGGTCTTCCAACGCTGTGTCTCTTTTTAGTTTTATCGGAATGTTATTGTAAAATATTGATATCACATTAATATTATTAAAGTGAACGTTTGTAAGTATGTGTATGTACGTTTGTTAGTTCTTCACACTCAAATGGCTGAACGAATTCGGATGAAATTTGGCACACGGCCAGACTATGTTTTGGAATAGCACATAAAATATGAGCGTGAAGAAGAAACAAACACACACTTTCGCCTCTATAATTTCATATTAGTGTGATTAAGAATTCTGATTAAAGAATGTGATTATGTTAAGTGAGAAGAAATGCGAAAGAAACAAAAGTAACAGTTAGTTATGATAGGATTAATAAAAATATTATGCTTGTACAAGAAAATGAGGCACACGTGTGTCTTCGTAAACTTTATTGCTCTCGTAATAGAAAATATGAAGATAACTTCAGTTACAATAGCCCTCCTGACATAATATTGGCCTCGGCAGTCATTGGTGTGGGTGATATTATGGTGCACAGTGCGGAAGCCCAGGTACAATGGAAAAACAGCAGGCGTTCACCTTTTGAGTTCTAGGATCACGATTTCAGAAAGTCCCCGTGGCCGTCGACCCTGGGCCCCTATGTGGAACACTACGCACCATCAACGACTCGGGCTCGGATCTTATCGGAAGGCCGGACGGCGAGCGATCCAATGCTCATCGTTCGCAAGCCTACGCTTTTAGTGGCTGCGGATTGCCTTCCTACTGCCGACGCTCGGGGTGGCTTTATTCCAGGCTGACATTAAGAAATTCGTATAACGGAATTCTCCGTAAACTTTAAGCCCGACCTAGGACTAGCGGGATAGTTTAACTTCAGTAAGAAAAGTACTAGATTCACTGTTATTCAATAACAAGGGCAGTGTATTACGGCTTGCGGATTTGTTCGAAAAAATTACTGACCGTTCCAAAAAAAGGCGAATGGAGGAACTCAAGTAGGTTTTAGTCAGTAGGTAGTAGTTTGACACTCCCTCTCGCACCACCCAGAGCGGAAGGAGTCATTTGATGTTTTCACACGTAAAATGATGAAGAGGTATCAAATTTCCAACCGGAAGCCATTCAGCTCGATACAGATCAATCTTTATCGATTGTTATCGTAAAAAACGTAAACGCTACGGTCTGCGAAAAAGCGAATGTTTCAAATTTTTTATAGCCTATGAAAAGTGTATTATGTTAATAGTAGCTGATGCCCGAGACTTCGTCAGCGAAGGATTAGTACTTCGAGTAGCTTTTTTTTCTTCTCCAAGGTCCTATCTATCTTTATACAAAAATTCATCAAAATTGTATCTGCGGTTTAGTCGTCATCATCATTCATCATCATTTCAGCCGATAGACGTCCGTTGCTGGACATAGACCTCCCCCAAATGTCGCCACAACGAACGGTCTTGTGCGTCTCACATCTATCGGATTCCCGCAACCTTCACCAAGTCATCAGTCCACCTTGTAGGGGGCCTTCCAACACTGCGTCTTCCGGTACGCGGACGCCACTTCAGAACCTTTCGGCCCCAGCGGCCAATCGTTCTGCGAGCAATGTGCCCTGCCCATTGCCACTTAAGTTTGACGATTCTTCGTGCTATGTTTCTTCTGCGGATATCTTTATTTCTGATTCGATCACGCAAGGAAACTCCGAGCATAGCCCTTTCCATTGCCCTTTGGGTGACTTTGAGCCTACTGATGAGGCCCTTTGAGCCCACGTTTCGGAAGCAAATGTCATCACTGGCAACTCGTAAGCAATGAAAAGTGCTGGCCTATTAATATGTATCATTTCAATGGCTATTTATTTCGATAAATCTCTACTATTTGTAAGTAGGCTGTCAAGCAACAGGAGTAAAAACATAATGTGATAATTCATCATCTTCCTATCTTGTCCTGGTCCTGGTTGGGGACGATGGTGGCGTCACCGGACCTTATTTTTTACTCCCATTTTATCCTATCATTTCTCACGCTAACACTAACTCCTTTTTCCTTCATATCCTCCTCACACAATCCATCCATCTTTTCTTAGTCCTCCCTCTCTCTCTGCATCCATCCACATGTATAGCCATAACACTATTAGTAACATGCATTTTATCCCTCATCTTCACATGACCATACCAAGACAAACAATTCCTTTTTAACTTTTCAGTCACTGGCGCTACTTTCAAACTTCCTCTAATCCATTCATTCTACACAACCATTTCCACATTCTCATCTCCACTACATGCATTCTTTTTTTATCCGTCTTTTACAAAGCCCAACATTCTGATCCACAAATTATTACCGGTCTCAGATTCAGACTTGCACATTTTACCCTTCAACTTGAGCGGAATCCGTGGATCACAAGTTATTCCAGTCACCTGTCACCATTTCATTCATCATGAGTTGTAACAAAAAAAATTGGGACAAAAACTAAAAATAACTTCGACGTCTCTAAGTTTGCACCTTCAGAAAAAATCTTTAAGCTTCTGTCATTATCTTCTCAATGAAGTCGCAGGATGGAGTTAACTACAGTTTAATAGAAACAGTAATCACACATAACAAGGTCGATATTGCATCTGTAGGCACTGACGTCATCGTGGGCGTAACTATAATAAACTTCTATAAAACTATACCTTTCGATAACAATCAGATTATAAAGGTGAGAGATGAAAATGCCGAGACTTGGGATATCCCAGGTTTATCTTTGAAGGAAATCTACCTATTACTAGAAATAATAATAAACGGCTAAACATGTAGTTGCTCAAAAAACGAGAATGACTGAATGAATATTATTTACTTAAACTATTTGTTTAAATCTCGGAAGGTCATTTTTCATTAATGAGTTAATACTATTTTTAGCTGTCATTATTGGAGTAATTTTTCAATTCCAATGGCATTTAACAGAAAGATGTATGTCGGATTAGCTAGTAACGAATAAACGAAAACACGTGACTATTTCACTAGACACTTTGTATTCCAAACTATATGTTTTGCTATGAATGAAGAGACGCCTACCAATCTCAAACACTGTATGAAACACATTACCTGCTAGCGGCTTCGCCCTCGTAAAAGCAATAAATTATCCCAAGGGAACAAACGGCATGAAAAGTATAATATGTCCTACCCCAAGTATCGCCAAAATCCGTCAAGCCGTTTGTAAGTAAAGAAGTGATAAACATACATAAACACGCATTCATACGTATGACAACCATAACTTTCATCAATATACCTAATATTAGTGTGATTTTGTTTGGCATATTTAACTTTTCAACCAAAATTTATTTTATCGATTTCGTAAAATCAAAAAAAGTGGTTAAATTAAAAACGTTTGTTACTCAGTCTGTACACGCAGCGGCGGAAACAACACAAGAGAAACGGCACAATGAGAGCAAAACCATAACAGTGCACGTGTGTGTGTTGCCGGACGCATTCTTACGATGCATTCATTAATTATTATTTCGGTACATATTGAGTCTTTATCGAAATAGCCGTTTTTATAGAAAAAAAATTGTTTTCAACAAAAAATTATTTAAATATATGATAAGTGGACTGTCGGACTTGGTTGCATAGGCATTAATGACGCACCGTTTGAATGGCAAAAGTGCATCAACAATAGTGGATCTAATATTGTTTCATCGCACGAAGGTGATCCCAAAAGTTACCTACAAACGATTGCATAGTTCAAGGACACCCAAAGACGAAGATGGCATGATATTCACTATCGCTTCTGACTAATCTCGACTCGACAAAAACGTCGCCTTTACTACATTCATAACCTGTTGTGGGAAGTATAAAGCGTTATAAAAACTAATTGTTTTTTCCATACAAACGTATGTATGAATTCCTATGAACTTTGAACACGCTCGGCCACTTAATATATAAAAGGATGCTAACAACTAAGCGCTGTCAGTTACGGAAGGAATCATGAAGACGATGCGTTCTTGCATCGTCCTCTGCCTTATATTAGGCTTTAGCGATGCATATACAGGTAATTGTCATTCAAGTTTTTGTTTTGTGTTTAAAACTATAATTACAGTTTGGCAGTGAAACTTTTATGAAACAAACAACTGAAAGAAACAAAATCTTTTAAAAGTCATAATCAATTAGAGTTAAGATCTTTGTTTTTACTTTTTCTAATGATATGAAATTTTAATTTCAGTGAGACTCGGGCGCTCGTATACACATGAAGGAGGCAGTGGCGGCAGCGGGGGCGGTTTCGGATATGGTGGTGGAGGTGGGGGCGGAGGCGGCGGAGGTTTAGGCTTCGGCTCAAGCCTCGCTTTCGACGGCGGCTTCGGTGGCATCCGCGATGGAGTCGGTAGCATTCTCAGCGACGTCCAATCTGGCCTCAGCGCCCTGGGAAGTGCTGGCGCCGGTTTTAGCGCTGGCCTAGGCGGCACAGGAAGTGGGAAATCAATCTATACGAAGTCACAAGATGGAAAATCTGGTGGATTTGCCTATACTGGTACCCTTGATGGTGGTAAAGGTGGATACGGCGGCGGCGGAGGATACAGTGGTGGTGGAAATAGTGGCGGCGGCGGCGGTTACGGAGGTGGCGCCGGATTTGGCTCTGGGGGAGGATTCGGAAGTGGAGGGGGGTTCGGAAGTGGAGGAGGATTCGGAAGCGGTGGAGGCCTCGGTGGAGGAAGCTCTGGAAGTGGAGGATACGGTGGTGGAGGTTCCGGCAGCCACGGAAGTTCCGGAGGATACGGTGGAAGTAGTGGAAGTGGTGGAAATAGTGGGGGACTGAACTTTGGAGGTGGACTAGTCAGCAGTGGAAGTGGGGGCGGCGGATATGGCAGTAGTGGCTCCGGGGGTGTTAGCCACGGAGGTAGTGCCAGTGTGGGCGGAGTTTCTAAGAGTAGTAGCCACGGAAGCATTGGCGGAGTGGGACACGGCGGTGGACTTGGCGGAGGCAATGGAGGTGGTTTTGGCGGAGGATTTGGAGGTGGTGGTGGCGGAGGATACGGAGGTGGATACGGAGGAAGTTCAGGAGGAGGAGCAGGAGTTAGCTCCATCAGTAGCCATGGAAGTAGCTCTGGCGGAGGTCACGGAGGTAGCTCGGGTGGAGCTCATGGTGGCAGTTCTGGTGTGTTAAGTGGTGGAATTAGTTTTGGCAGTGGACTTGGTGGAAGTGGAGGTAGTAGTGGTGGACTCGTTGGAAGTGGGTCCAGTAGTGGTGGACTCGTTGGAAGTGGGTCCAGTATTAGTAGCCACGGAGTTAGTAGTAGCCATGGAGTTAGTAGTAGCCGAGGAAGTGGCGGTGGAGGAGGTAGTGCTGGAGTATATGGCGGAGGACTAGGCAGTGGTGGCGGCTACGGAGGTAGCAGCGGAGGAGGATACGGTGGAAGCAGTGGAGGCGTTCTCAGCGGTGGAGCTGGTGGAGGCTTCGGAGGCGGTAGTGGGGGAGGATTCGGAGGAGGTAGTGGAGGAGGCCTCGGCGGTGGTAGTGGAGGAGGCCTCGGCGGTGCCAGCGCCGGCGGCTATGGCGGTGGGTCGAGCGGGGGAAAAGGAGGCGGCTCACTTGGTGGAACCTTACTTATTGGAATTGGAAGCAGCAGTTCAAGTGGTGGCAGCCTCGGAGGAGGAAAGAGCCATGGAGGTGGTCTCGGAGGCGGTGCCGGTGGCGGTTTCGGAGGTGGCAGTGGAGGAGGATACGGTGGAAGCAGTGGAGGTAGCCTCGGCGGTGGAAGCAGTGGAGGTAGCCTCGGCGGTGGAACTGGTGGTGGTTTTGGAGGAGGCTTCGGCGGTGGTAATGGAGGAGGCCTTGGCGGAGGTAGTGGAGGAGGCCTCGGTGGTGGTAGCGCCGGCGGTTACGGTGGTGGTAGCGCCGGCGGCTACGGTAGTGGGTCAAGCGGTGGAAAAGCAGGCGGCTCACTAGGTAGCAGCTTACTAATTGGAAGCAGCAGCTCTAGTGGTGGTAGCCTCGGAGGCGGAAAAAGTCATGGAGGTGGTCTCGGAGCCGGTAGCGGTGGTGGCTATGGCGGAGGCTTCGGCGGAGGCAGCGGCGGTGGTTTTGGAGGAAGCTCCGGAGGTGGAACCGGAGGCTCTGGTAGCGCAGGTGGATCCAGTAATGGAGGCATCTCATTTGGAGGAAGTTTCGGAGGAACTGGTTCTGGAGGTGGTCTTGGAGGAGGTTATGGAAGCGGACTTGGCGGAGGCTCTGGAGGAGGTGGCGGCGGCGGCGGAGGTAAAAGCCACGGCGGTGGTAGCGGGGTTGGTCTGGGTGGCTTAGCAGGCACTTTCCTTGGAGGGTTCGGTGCCGGATTTGGTGGAACTGGAAGTGGCGGCAGCTACGGGGGAGCGACCGGTAGTGGCGGCGGCCTTGGTAGTGGAGCCGCTGGGGGCTATGGTGGCTCATCCGGTGGCGGCGGTGGAGGGGCCGGTGGTTACGGTGGCTCATCCGGAGGCGGTGGCGGACTCGGCGGTGGAGGCGGCGGCGGCTTTGGTGGCGGATTCGGTGGAGGCGGTGGCTACGGTACTACCGCTAACAGTGACGCCTCCAGCTCAGCTGGTGGTTACGGCGGCAGCGGTATCGGCGGCATTGGTTACGGTGGCCAATCAGGTGCCTATTCATCCGCTAAAGCCTCGGCCTCAGCTAACGCAGGTGCCAGTAGCTACGGTTAATCTATACCTAATTATCTCGTCTTAGTTCCATGAACAGTCAGTCAGGTTCTCACGGCCATATTGAATGTAATCAAAGTGATTTATAATGCCTCGTAGTCATTAAATTTATTTATAGTTATTGTAATTGTTGTTTCATTTTAAACCGACCCCTACCTACTCAATAATATAGTACCTGTAGACACCTGTTTGAATAAAATACAAGCAGAAGAGTGTTTGTCGGATGTATCCGACATAGAATATTTATGACAAATACTCGCATTCCTACAAGGTCGCACATCCACGACCAAATACTCCATCTCGTCAGCTCTTCTGTCACTTATGGGAATTGAAGAGCCAAAAAAGATGGAGTACCCAGTCGCAAACACCCTGGCGAATAGGACACGAAAACACTCGTTGAAAGGGTTAAATTAGAAAAACAGACCTTATTAAACTTTCCAATAAAATGTCACGCTCTTGACCGTAATTGACAAAATCAACTTTGCTTTGTTATAATTAAATCAATTAGTAGGTACTCTTATATCCTCACCAAGGCCTCATTGATCATACAGAAATTACATGATGCTTACGTGTTTTATCAATGTCAATAATATTATCATATTAGATTTTATGATGATTAATTACTCACAGATGACCAAGTGACAGCTTAATTAATTGTTTCATTAATTTGAACACTAGGTACTTTAATTTGAACTTAGGAACCGAGTTGTAGGTCGCGGGTTCAAACCCAGCAAGGCGCATTACTTTGTGTATGTAATTTATTTCATCACCACTGCTCTCAAAACGGTGAAGGAAAACATCGTGAGGAAACCGGCATGAGAACCAAAAATTCGAAGACATGTGACATTCATCAATCCGCACTGGGCCCGCGTGGTGGATTACGACCCATTTCCCCTCCTAGAGAGAGGAGGCCTGAGTCCCAGCAGTGGGAACATTAAAAGGCTGATTATGCTTTAAGCTAGGTACCCGACTAGGCCTCAATATAACAGGTAATATCTATACTAATATCATAAAGCAAAAGAGTTGACTTGTTTGTTTGAACGCGCTAGCCTCAGAAACTACATGTTCAAATTGAAAAAAAATCTTTTAGTGTTGGAGAGGCTATTTATCAGGAAAGGCTGCAGGCTACATAACATCATGCAACGGCCTATGGGAGCAGAACAATAATCAAAGACGTGGGTGAAACCGCAAGTGATAGCTAGTAGCTAGATACAACTGGAACATCGTCCATCTAACTAGCAATTATAACAACAGCCTGTAATTGTCTTGCTGAATCAATGCGCAGATTACACAAACCTATGTTTTGCATGTTCGCTATTGTTATTTTTTTCTGTCAAGTAGGAAAACCTCCTTGTTAACCAGATACTATTTGCCAACAGTTCTAAGGTTCTTATGAGGTCTAAGACCCTTAAAGTAAGTAGGTAC
Organism: Mythimna pallens; assembly: GCA_961205895.1. Classification (NCBI taxonomy): domain Eukaryota; kingdom Metazoa; phylum Arthropoda; class Insecta; order Lepidoptera; family Noctuidae; genus Mythimna; species Mythimna pallens. The sequence continues at coordinate 4,338,288 of OY540825.1, forward strand.
ACTTCCTCGGCTACAATCAAATCAGTCGTGGACGTCTTTCGGCTGAAAGGATGATGATGAATGTCAATAAATTAAATGACGGGAAATTTTTTTGACGATCAAAAAATTGGAGGAAATGAATGAAAATATAGAGGTAGTAGCGGTCCCGACAAACGTTGTCATGCCTGAAAGCTGGCTTTTCGTCAGAAAAGAGAACCCTATTGCAGCGCCACCTACCGGGTCCAACTATATTTTCAAACCGCCTAGAGACCCACTCAAATATACTCACAAACTTTCATCCAAATCGGTCCAAGCGTTTTGGAGGTATTACGTGACAAACACACGTACAGAATTATAAAAATTAAGATATCCGCGAATAAGTACAATAAGTACCCATGCGCGAAAAAAAAAATTGAAAGTAATTTGATTTTTATTTTATTTTTTTGGTTTTTAGAAATGATATCAAATTCCGAGAAACATATCAATCATCACATAGAAATGACAGAATGATTTAGTTTTCAACATGAGCAGCAGAACAGATCGGTTGCTAATGTTACCACGCTTGCTTGTAAACATGGACCTCCATTTTTAAATTATCTGTACCTTCCACCATTATGACCTCAAAAACCTATTAAAAGGAAAAAAAAAACAATTCCAATGATAACTATTAAACTACAAGCTGATTCCGTCTCACAAAAACCAGCCGCAATTATTTTAATAATAGTTTAATTCATTCAAAACCACACATAAGCACATAGGACTTTGACCATTTTTATACTAACGAAATAGGTACCTACGTATTGACTTGTATTGGGTATGTATTGCGTAATGTAATTGAGCATTACCTAAGTACATCTTTATTATAATTATTTTTTCATTTCCGTAATAAGAAGATCATCGTGATCGTACAGAAGTCTTTAATAGATGGCGTCAGCACTAAAAAAAAGATAAATACAAATAGATAAGTAGATATCTAAAAAAAAATAACTAAGCAATAAAAACATTAACAATCAACAAAGAAAAATAAAAAAAACAAACAAACAAATAATACTTAATTCAATCACATTGAAAAAGTCATGACAACTTATACTTTTGTCCGCGATCTCGTTAGCTCAGATAAATATGACAAGAGTGCTTGGAAATACTGACGTGTATCATTGTTTATCAGGGTTTTTTTTCTCTAATTTTATGTATCCTGATAATATCTGTAATACACAATGGGTCTAGTATTGAGGTTTGTAATAAAAAAGGAAGCCTCATAAGTCTTGCCTAAATGATGGGGCTTTCAAAGCGGTTTACCATAGCAGGAACTGTCTTTTTTAGACGAAAGTATTGAACGCTTTCAGAGTCCTCCGGCCTTAATAAATATTTTGTACCTTCTATCGCGTGTCGGAGTATGTGTCAGCGCCGTCAAGTGCCCGTCACCGCATAAGCTATACCGCAGCATTATGCATTCCGGTCAAGAGACCAAAGCATGAAAATTCATCATCACAGGCTGGGCACTGAACATTTCTGAAGGTCTTTTGTTTTTGGATAATCACAATGACCGTCGACGTTAAAAACACACACAACAGCATCAATATCACAACCGTTTGGAAAATAGGCACACCGTAATAATGGTGGTAAGTCCCCTTTTTGAAGAATGGCTGGAGAGGCGTTACGGCGTGTTCATCTTCTACATGACGCAGGTCCTCACCGGACATGGTAAGTTCGGGAGGTTTCTGCATTGGATTAAAGCGAAAGAAACGGCCGGATTTCACCATTGTGTTGACCGTCCAGATGTCACGGTGGACCATACTATTACGGTAAAGGTGTACCTCGCTTGGGCGGAGCACCGCCATGTCCTCGAGGAGGCGATGAGCGGCGGCGACCTCTCTCACTGGGCTTTGTTTCAGGCCATGGTCCAGATCAAGAAGGAATAGGAGGCGGCCGTTCGCGTGAGGGAATGGGTATCCTCGGGCTCAGTCCCCAGCCGCCGTGACCCCGATTACTAGCCAAGATAGGCACGAGCTTGCGACGACGAACAATGGGTAATTTGCCGTCCGGCCGTCAACCGTCCAGACCGAGCCGGAGTTGTTGACGGCGCGTAGTGTTCCACTCGCGTCTCAGAGAGATGTCAGCAAAACCATAGGTGGGATGGAAAACCGTAGGATGCTTCTAGGAACGCGTGGATTATCTGAAAAGGAAATCTGTAGTCCTAGAACGCAAAGGGCAACTGAAGGACACAGGTGTGGTTTTAGTCAGTAAAAGTCTGACGGCTCCGTCTAGAGCGGGCGTTTTTGCGTAAAATCACTAAAAAAAAACTTTTTCTGGATTTTTAGGAAATATATATGGAAACCATCATTTTCGGCCGAACAAATTTCGTACAAACATGTGTACAGATTACAGAACGACAATTAAGCGTTTTTCAAGGTCATTCAAGTTGTACAATCGGCGCTCGAGGGGGTTAAAGCTGGGGAAGTGCGAGTCGGACTCGCGCACTGTGGGTTCCGTGCAAACTTACATAAGTAAATAGTTCAATTGCCAAATGGACTCTCGAAGATTTTTCCAAATAGCAAAGAAGCATGTTTTTCGTGATGTAACAACAAATTTACTATTTTCAGATTTATTCCTCTACTTGTGCTATACGATCTTGCTTTATGCCAAATTTCAGGATTGTACCCTATGAACTTTGGTTCCCTTAAAAGTGTCAAAATGCACGTTTTTTGCGACATAAATGGCCGTATCTTTTTTTTTTCGTTAACTTAGAAGTTTGATTTTTTCACAGCTTCAAGATATCAGACTTGAGTATAGGTATGGTTTTAATTTCAACTCGATACCTCCACGCGTTCCTGAGATAAAGGGTCTTGACAGACAGTCAGACGAACAGACAACAAAGAGATCCTATAAGGGTTCCGTATTTTTCCTTTTGGGGTACGGAACCCCAAAAAAAAGTAAAGCCTCAAAAAAAGTAATCATCAAAAACTGGATAACGATTTATTATAGGTACGAGTATGTCACAAAGCGCAATGAACGATCTCGATCAGTCGTAGGTAGATTCACTGATAATGGTCACACCATCATCAGTGAACCTCAGTGAAATCTCATGATCATAACACATCATTAAAGTATAGCTCGCGTTAGTTCTCAAGATGTCATTTTTGTAAAACAGGTTGGTTACTAATAATAATAATTATCTATTTATTTCAAGTAACAAAGACTCATTTTAGTTACTTATACACATACAGACAATATATATCATAAAATTACATACAATGAAATGTGACTGATGTTACCGCGATGTTACCTAACTGACCGTAGAAAGGGTGAGATGACAAAAATATTAAATTAGTAAAGACGTGAAGAAATCAAATTACACTATGACAAATGGATCTTATTGACAAAAAAAGATTTCTTGGTAACTAGCACTTCCCTGGAAAAATTCTCTAAGAATCAATGTGGTACCAATTAAGTTATAATTTTTTACTAAAAAGAAAACAACAAAGGCGGTTCTCCCAGGGGTACAAAAAACATCATGAAACACGTTCAATTATTAATTACAGTGTCATTTTTCCAGACTTGTGTCATCGGTCCCTGACGGAGGCAACAGGCATAGAGTACAGAGTCGCCTCGGTGGCCATTACCAGAGACGGCGAATGCATCACGATTGCATGACGTTCACACCGAATCTTTGCCAATTTGCCCGAAGAACTATTGATCGAACTAACGATTGCCCGATGTGCCGTTGCCAGAATGAACATTTGGCCGATAAACTATTGGTCGAAAGATCGTTTGTCTTAGTTCGGCAGTCTTCGGGCAAGTTAAGACAATCATGACGCACTCAAAAAACTGCATTATAATTGTTTTATTCCTGATTAGCCTTCGATATCAAGTAATGGAATTGGTCTTCTACTGAGCAAACGGGTTCAGGAGATGCCTGTCAACTCTTGCTTTAAAAACCTCCGAGTCATAGGTGGTAGGCAAAAACCGATACTAACAGAGACTGTTACCGCATATCACAAATTTTGACGGCACCTTATAATCCTTACTGTCCAATCAGTCGCTGGGCCTTGGTACAGGCCATGGGCTGGAGCGAGGAGGAGTGACAGGCAGTCGCCTCCTTCTGCGAAGCAGTAATGCTAGCAAAGGAGGCGGCCGATCGCGTGAGGCAACGGTCCTCACGCCACAACCGCCGCCGGGATTCCGATCCCGATTTCCGGCCACCGTAGACGCGGGCTTGCGGACGATAAACAATGGGTAGCTCTCCGTCCGGTCGTCCGGTAACCGTCCGGACCGAGCCCAAGTTCTCGACGGCCCGTAGTGTTCCACGCGCGCCTCAAGGAGATGTCAGCAACCGTAGGGGCCCAGCTAGGTCGAAGCCTACTGGGGCTATGGGTGATTCGAAAGAGATCCCCGGGGCCTTGGAAAAATGCAATGAGGGAACAGAAGTGGGTTTTTAATCAGAAAAAGTCAGACACTATCTCCCACCCCGCCCAAGAGCGGGGGATGTCCGGGGGAAAAAACTGTCCAATCAGTCAGGAGAAAGATGGTGCGAGATAACAGCAATAATACTGACAAAGCTACCAATACCATGAACTAATGGCTACGATTCGATAAAGTTCACCGTTTTGTAGTGCGTGGATGTGCAAGCCCAAAATGGGAAAGTAACATGGGGCCGCGGCAGACCATGAAGATGGCGGGACGATTGGATTCTTAAGGAATACTCCATAAGAATTGGAAATAAAAAGCGAGGAATCGTGATCGTTAGAAAGAATGGTGGCAGGCTTTTGCTCAGCAGTGGGACAATACGGGCTATCTATAATAGCAGATAATAATGCAATCTCCAGTTGAATCTATTCCGTGCTCTGTGGAAATAGGCAATAAATAATTACCCGCATGACACACAATGGCTGAATGTGAATTAATGGAGCGAATTATCGACTGCACGTGACAATTACTTATAATTAACAAGTACCATAGTAATTAATTGATTAACGTGTATCAACTATGTGTACCAAGAAAGGCGTTATAACGAATTCATTATTATCTTTATTATGTTTAGATAAAAATAGTGAAATAAGTTCTTATGGGGCACTATGCCATGTATATTGGTAGTAGTGCCTATTGACTTAGTGTCTCCGTCATGGATACAAAGTGAATACTAAAAATCCTGAATTACACGAGATTACTTTTCGAAGCCTGGGCCTCATCAGAAGTCACCCAAAGGGCAATGGAAAGCGCTATGCTCAAAGTTTCTTTGCGTGAATGCAATGCATCAGGAATGAAGATATCTCCACAGGAAAATCAAGGTTACCAACATAGCCCGAAGAATCGCTAACTCAAGTGGCAGTGGGCCAATCACATTGCTCCTAGAACAGATGGCAAGTGAGGCCGAAAAGTTCTGGGGTGACGACCGCGTACCCGAAGAGGCGGCGTTGAAAAGTCTTCCACAAGGTGGACCGATGACCTGGTGAGTGTCGCGGGAATCCGATGGATGCGAGATGCACAGGACCGTTCAATGTAGTGACACTTGGGGGAGGAGGTCTAAATCCAATAGTGGACGTCTCTCGGCTGGAATGATGATGATGATGGTGCAGTAGTTGAGCAGCAGCAGGGTCGACTAGGGTAGAGTAGGGTAGAGTAGGGTAGAGTAGGGTAGAGTAGGGTAGGGTATAGTAGTCAGTTGACGGCAGGGAAGCCGCGGTCAAAAGCTAATAATAAAATAAAAAGATATCAAAACAATATGGAATCTAGCATAAACTTCTGAAAAATGAAATTTTATCGGATTTGTATATTTTAGAAACAGTCACCACATATTGTGATAGAATACTTTCATGTACCCACATTAGTTACAAAGATTATAGTTGTTGTTGTTGTTGTTTTTGCGAAGTCTGTGAAGCCCGAAAGATAATTCTGTGCTTCTGACCGGAACTGTGAACACCATGCACTATGAACATATATATTGAACTGAACTTTGCCTGCCATTTCTTCGCAGGCGTCATTCATATTGGTAAAAACTTGATTTTCTAAGTTTCACCAATTTTTTTCAAATATGACCGAGTGAGAATGGAAATAGCTTTGAAAAAATATCTACGGATGTTCCCATAAATGATAAAAATTCCTTCCGTTCTCAGCTTAAATGGTTGCCTATCCGTCACAGGAGATCCCTCAGATCCCTCTGCATGCTCTTCACCATAATGAACGATCCTTGTGCTCCTGATTACTTAAAACAATATTTTAAAGTGTTGGGCAGTTCTCATAATCTTAACCTTCGTGCATCCAAAAACATGCTCCTTCATATTCCCTCTCACCGTACTGGCTTTATGTCCAATTCATACGCTGTTTCCACCATAAAACTCTGGAATGTGCTTCCCCTTGACATCAAAAAAGCTGAAAGTAAATTTTCCTTCAAGCGTAAGATTCGGAACTACTACTTGAAGTCCTTTCAACTTTAGTTTGGTCTTCGTCAGAATTATTATTGAGTTTTCTTAATGATTTGATATTTTTCATAGTATTTATTAGTTTATGATTTTAGCATATATATGTATTTTATTATTATAAATAACTTATTTTTTATTTTATTTGTTCTGTTTGAAATATCTGTTATTTATTTATTGTGCAAACCTACCACATTATTGTCTTTTTAACCCAAAGGTTGACTGGTAGAGAATGCCTTGTTGCATTAAGTCCGCCTATGTACCACTACTGTACATGAAGTTTAAATAAATAAATAAATAAAAAGATACATAATAAATTTATCAACAGGTTTAAGTAGGTAGGTATATTTAGCCCTTTATTTCTCTTTTAAAGGTGGGAAGTTATCAAATAACTTCTCATGCTCTGGGCGGAGCCAAGAGGAAGTGTCACTTTTCTCTTAGCGTTTCAGGATCAAGGAAACTCTTTCGAACCATCCGGCAGCGGTATATTATTTATTCTAAAAGTGATATTTTCTGTAACAGTACTCATAAAAAAGCTATGCCATGTGAAGGCGTTCAGGCGCTACTTTGTTACACGACCATAAACTTCAGTAAATATTATAGAACAAAAAAAAAATGTTTTCAGAAAACAAAAAGTTATATTAAATTCTAAACCGACATTCGATTGCAAAAATGATGTATCTAATTTTATTTTAAGTAATCCTGTTGACTTACAAAAATGAAAGACCTGGGACGTCTCGAATCGTCACGCGCATCACGTTGTTTTCCCGTCCCCGGGCTCTTAGAATTCGACATCAGACGTTTCAGATCTTCGATTTTGACCACCCCGTTGTCGCTGTCATAAGCAACAGGATCCACGTTCGAAGCTGTAAGTAGCTATTACTAGCTTCTGCCCGCGACAGAAGCTAGTAATAGCTATAATTAAGATGCGCCTACAAAATAACTACGTAGGTACGCGAGTGAGCACGTTACGTTGCTTCCACATTATGCACTGGCGCATGGTGGCGCGGCAAATAGTAGCCAGGACTCGGGTAAAATAGTGAGGTCTAAAGGACTAACTTGGGACTAAGTGTAGGCTAATGATGATAATAATATCTTATTTTGCTAGCCAGTTCAATTCCATTTCTGGGTTAAAGCTTCCAATCACTCCTTCCATATCTCGCGAGCCAGCTCTTTCTCCTTCCAGTTGTGATGAAATCTGTTCAGTTCGTCTTGCCCTCTCCATCGTGATCTGCCGCGACCACGTCTCACTATCTCAAGGCACCAAGTCTGTGCTATCTTATAAAGCTAAAATTAAAAAAAAACTAGTTACAATGCTAGTTAAAAATCATTTTTTATGGATAGTTCAGCACGTTAAACTGTTCCCGGCTGTAGATGATATCTAAATCTTTGACAGTCTTTTCGGATCGTTAGAAGCCAGGAGGAAATCTGACACAAGACTTGCCAAGATCTTGTAATCCAATTTCTGGGTTTTAGAAGTCAGATAGAGAGTTACTCCGTGTAAAATAATGATATCTTTCCGCATCAGGTTAAACTAGAAGCCGTCACCAACATAGGTAAAAACCCTGGCAAAGTGAATGTATGGAAAGTTAAACCGGTGGCCATCTTCGAAATATTGGTTAAATTGTTCTACCACAAAACAAAAAGTTCTGAATAGGTAAATCAAAATTCAAAATAATAATTTGCGAAAAAAAAACGTTCACAATGCATATAATTTAAAATATATGCTAATTTTTAATTAAAATTCGTCATTATACATACAAATGCAAACGGGGAATACCGAGTCTACCTAAAGTCTTTACCAAAAAGAAAAATGTGCTCAGATGATTTCATAATAAATAGTTTAGTGACGAGCATACCACAGTTTCTCAAGACGAAAGTCAATGAGCAGTGCATGTTGCCAATGATGACAATGATGATGATGGTGTTCTGAAATGTGGTCGCTCACAATAGGCCTCATCAGAAGGCTTAAATTCACCCAAAGGACAATAGAAAGGGCTATACTCGGAATTTCCTTGCGTGGTCGCATCAGAATGAAGATATCCGTTGGAGAACCAAGGTTACCGATATAACTCGAAGAATCACCAAACTTAAGTGTTAGTGGGCAGGACACTTTGCTCACAGAACAGATAGTCGTTGGGGACGAAAGATTCTGGAGTGGCGACCACGTATCGGACACTCATCGTTGGAAGGCCTCCCACAAGTTGCACCGAGAATCGCAGGAATCCGATGGGTGCGAGACACATAGAACCGTTAATTGTGAACAACTTTGGAGAGGCCTATGTCCAACTGTGGACTTTCGACTGAAATGATGATAATGATGACAATGACTTCAGTGACGCATTTACCTTCATAGAAATCTTTTCTATGAAGATAAATACGGCACGTACTTTCTCAATTGCTTAAAACATCAACTTGATTAATAGCGATATTCCATAAACCCTAGTGATCTTCACTAGGTTTGGCGTGGATTTTGGAAGCGAGATATACAGAACCGGTCACGACTTTTGAGGGAGGCCTATGTCCAACAGTGGGCGTCTTTCGGCACATATTGCCAAATGATAATTTTCATTACCTTATCATTTGATATTCTACCATTCTTATATTAGTAGTGATTTCAGTTAAGTAGTCAACCCCAATACTAGGTGTAACGGAAATTAGTATCAGAGTCAATTTTAGATACTGCTCCAGCCCGTGGTCATGAACAATATCCTTAAGGAAAGTCACAGTTAGTTCTCTAAAAAAACAACGGACTATTAGTACGAATTTATCATCAGTTGATAAAAATTAGTATAGAACGGCTAATTTTTATAAGTATTTAAAATATGACCAACCATCTCACCCATCACAGAGAGTAACGCCCTTTATATCACCTTTCACACAGTCCAACGACACTTCATTTTGTGAGATCTTCCTCTACCCTTATAACCCTCAAAATATTATATGTGCATTAAACCATACAGCATGTTTTTTTTTGTTCTCTTTATTTGGTATTAGGGACTTTTATACAAATGTACATGTCAGTCCCATCGGACATTATAATAGTAAATACCTTACCTATATTGTAAAACGTAACATTATTATAAAATCCATGGGTCGAAGTCACAACTTAACGTAAACTTGTTTAACATGCAACTGCCGGTTTTATTTTTAAATAGTTTTGGGCCATATTTTCATATAGGCTTAGGACGTACACAACCAAAACTGGTTAGTAAATTAGACAAATCAAAAATGTTTAAAACCAATTATCGGTATGTTCTCATTTCAAAATCATAAAATCTTGGAATTGACCTATCGTAAGCCTTTGACACCTTTGTATATTTGTCTCAAATGAAAATTAAATAAAATAGAAATGCACTTAGGAGATAAAATATTATTTCAGTTGATACCTGTTATTTCGGAAATACCTCCTTAGGCTATTTTAGAGGGTTCACAAAGGTAGCAATTTAGGCCCTAAGTTTTAAATGCTATAATGAGAATTAAATGGAGTATCGATAACTCAATATCATAACACTGTCAAAATAGATATGTCGTGGCCAGATCATAGAAATTGATCACTTCATGATATGGCCAACTACAACTGGCCAGATCGCTAAGCGTTAACATTTGATGATATGTCGATCCTCGTTTGGCCATATCATTGATGTAGGATTTCAACGATAATGAAAAGTCTGGCTAAACGACAATAATTGACATATATTATCAAAGTTCAACGTTTAAAATGATCTGGCCAGTTTAACTTGTCCATATCATGAAGTGATAAATTTCTATGATTTGGCCACGACAGATAATACCATAATGTACCTTAATGTCTTAGTTTAATTATTATTTATTTAAGAGAAATAAATTCAGACCAATCGAGAAATAAGGAAGGTGTCACAATTAATTTTGATATTACCGTTAGAACTACCTAAAAACATTTCCATAAAAATTAAATGTTACCTCTTTTAGTCATAAGTGGGTTTTTATTTCTACCAATGGATACGAGGAAGAATAACCAAATAATATAGGTTGTTAACGATCTCTTATTTAAGTTCGTAAGATTTTAAGTGAGAACCAGTTTACTTGTTATTTGTGATACACGTTGGCAGAATGGTGCGAGCTGCGGTGGCTTTGGCTCTTTTATCCTTCAGCTGTGTCTACGCAGCTCCAGGTAACCATTGTTATAATTACTTGTCTCCTGTGGCTTATCTCTATGTATATTTTTCGTCGGATTATCTTTCATGTGACGTATTTACCAAACTCCAACAACTTATTGACAATTCGTGACAATACGTAATGACACAATATACTTTTACTTAACATCAATCAAGAACCATATTGCAATATCTTCAATTCAATACCATGTTTTTATTGAAGTTATACTTATTGTTCGTAAAATAAGACTCAAGAATTTAAAAATTTGTGGTATCGTGCCAAACTTCACAAACAGGTTTTTAGTGTAAAACATCATATTCCTCATTTGATTATAAATTATTAATTTTAGAAACAACTCTTTGCATACCTAGAAATGTGTATAGAACAGACCTGGTGTATAGCCGTGTAACCACTTTGTGTGTAACCAATTTCTTGTCAGGGTTGTAGTTGTCAACTGTACGATCAATTTGAATTTGACGGTTCATAATATTTTGTACTAGTGTAAGTAATACGTCGATTTTCGCGGTTATCGACTTGCAATTGACCTTTTTTATTGAGGTGAGAACTCATCAAATATTTCCTTCTGCTTTGAGTAGAGTAAGAGGGAATGTCAGACTTTGAAAACCTGCCCATTGCGTTTCAGAGCCACAGTAACTCTTTTCAACAATCCCGCAGACACGCTACTGCTACTGACTTGATAAACTAAATCAGCTAAAATCAATTTTTTTTGTTTTATTTTCAGCTCCTCGACAAATTGAAGTGACGCTGCTCCGAGACAGTATTGTCAACTATGATCTTGGTGCAGGCAACAAGCAAGCAAAAGGTGTGGTTGAAGGCACTAGAACTGTACACGTAGATGTACCAGACGAAGCAGGTAAAGAAAACAATACTATTGAAATATATATATATTTTAATAATTTAAGAAATATATATTTAAACTAGTGCTTAACACCTGATGGTAAGCAGTGATGCAAGCGTTGATGGTGAGGCGCACTAGTTTATTAGGAGCCTATTCACGCAATAATATCAATGCTTGGTTTGGATTCTATTCTTTAGATATAGTAACCAATACATAGTATAGATACCGGGACGGATCTTGAGCGCTGACTTCTACAGCTCTACTTGCGTAGAAGCACGCAGAAGGAAAATATCGGGTCTCTTTAGTGGTATGAAGAAAATGCGGGGGCGGGGAGTGAAATCCTTGTACAGTGATTGTCTCGCCGATATTGTACGATGCGCAAAGCGATCCCCGCTCATTCACCGAGCGCTCAAGATTCATGCCGCTATCTGTATCTTTCTTGATTCTAAGTTGAAAGAGCCTCAACAATTTGGTCTTATTTCTAAATTTGTCAAGCATGTACAGTCAGGGATCAAAAGTGCAGTTGCACTCTACCAATGCTAAAGTGTCTAAAATTTATGTATTGTAGAAGTTCAATAGTCCACAACTAGTTTATTCAATGCTTTAGATTCTATGCTACGAATTAAATCAGTCATGAACCATTGACCCTCTTCTACAAAGAAAGTTTAGACTTTTTAGCATTGGTAAGGTGGAACTGCACTTTTGACCCCTGATTGCACATTGTATTAATATTGTTTTGGTTATATACATGATTTCCTCATGAAGTCTCTTAATAGAAAACACAAAATACCTATGAATAATACTTACTACAAGATTTATATATTTTACCAATGTTTAAAAATATTTATTTTTTTCAGCCGATAAAGCTCCAGAAATCATACTTCTGGAAAACGTGAACTCTGGTGCAGGCATCGGTTTAGGTCCAAACGTCGATGTTGATAAAATAATCTCTGTAGGAGAACAAATAAAGGACTTTTTCTCTGGCAAGAATCCATTCTGGAGGAAGAAATAGTGTCAAGTTTAGAGAGTGTTTAGTTTTAAATACCTATAGAATACAGTCCCTTTGCTTCTTGTCATTGGAACACAGATGTAACACATTCTCACGTTTTTTCAGCAAATATATCGAATCAGGTAGTTTTCGAAAAAAACAGCAAAAAGTGCGCATCATCATCATTATCATCATCATTTTAGCCGAAAGACGTCCACTGTTACGGACGGACATAGGCCTCCCCCAAGCGTCCCCCCACAACGGCTGATCCTGTGCGTCGTCTCTGATTTCACATACTGTTTAGAATATATTTGATTGAATAAAGCTACAGAATACTTGGGTTCATGACATATGGCTCCGAAACGTAGTCGCTTACAATGGGCCTCATCAGAAGACTTAAAGTCACCCAACGGGCAATGGAAAGGGCTATGCTCGGAGTTTCCTTGCGTGATCGAATCAGGAATGAGGATATCCGCAAGAGAACCAAGGTTCCCGCCGCGGCCTATGTCCAGTAGTGGACGTCTTTCGGCTGAAATGATGATGATGATGATGACTTGGGTTATTTATTATGCAATATTATATCTCTGGCAACCACACCAAACTACTAAACCAAAAGTTGTTTTTTTTTACTCATTACCCTTTTCCCAATTTCATCCAAGTGGCGAAACTTGGTCATTGCTAACCAGGCGGAACTCGCCCAAGCCGTAAGCGAGGTTGTTATGGAACGAGTACGTACGAGTGCTGTAGTGTCAAATTTTCACCTGTATCAAACGACGTTTTTCAACACACTTGGGCAGGCTGAGACACTTTGCGAGAAAAACTGTAAATTGCGTTCCTAAAAGCGGTAGGATTAGGAGCGAGTTTTCGAATAAGTGTGTTGAAAATAAATAAAAGGGGGCTGCCCGGCGACCAACCTGATAAGACACGTGTAATAAATTGTGGTGTGGAAAAACCGCTAATTGCGTGCCTAAAAGCGGTAGGCATAGGGGCGGGTTTTCGAGTAAGTATGTTGCCCCGGATTCATTTGATTACGTAGTCTAAATTGTGGTCTAAATCCAATGTGTATTGATTTTATTATATAGATACCATTTCGATTTGACCCTAAATATTGTTGTTGCATAGTTTGCATTTTTTAGTTAAAAAGTTATAATTTTGTTTTAAATATTTTTTAACACCGTAGCCACTGTATTATTTCTGTAATTGTATTGATCATTGATTACATGTGAATTGAAGAACGATAAAAAATCACCAATTGTTTCTGGACAACGAATGAAATGACTCTCACTGGATTCGACGATTCGGCTTTCTTAGCTTTCTTCTTTAAAACGTCTTACTCATTTTTTTTTTCAGCCATTTAACTAGCGTTTCCTGGCTCTACATGCTGCCATTCTTTGACTTTTTCTTCTTTTCTTTCAATATACTCTGAATTTCTATCGACCACCACCATATATCCCTATCTATTATGCCCTCATATGCCCTTTCTTTTCGTATCCTTCAAAATATCTTTCGCTGCATGCCTGATACACCCAACCATCTCATTCCAGCTTTCATTTATACTTCGATTATTCATGTCTCCCATCTCTATCATTCTGTCCACCACTCGCTCCCTGAACTTCTTCGCACAATCATTCCTGTCTAACATATGCCATTTTATTTTACGGGGAAGACGCTCTTTGTATTTAGTAGACAGTATTTTGAGCACTGATGTCATAACCAGGGGTCTGTGTTGTGAGACTAGGTCTTTTCCTGGCATTACTTTGCAGTCTTTGACGTGCTTTAAGTGGTTGCGCCGAACTAGAAAGTAGTCGATTTGGGTCTTATGATTACCACTTTTGTACGTGATCATGTATTCGTCTCTTTTTTGGAACCACGTATTGGCTAATGCCAGGTCAAATGCAGTAACGGATTGCAGCATTGTCTCTCCTTTACTGTTCGAACTAGGTGTTAATGAAAGAATACATAGGGAATGCCCCATGTACTCTTTCATAAACACCTTTTATTCTTCCCACATGTCCATTAAAATAACCACCAACTATCAATTCTTATAACATATGAGTCATAATTATTTATATTCGTAAAAAATCTAGTCAATTCAATTTTCAGTTACGACGATTTTTTTACGATCCGACTGGCCATTATCTTGATCTGATGAAACTTAGTCAATTATTTCGTTGGTATATATAATGTAGACACTTAATAATTTCATAAACAATTTCCCCTCCGTTATTCTTTACTGTAGGGTTATTTAAAAGGACATTTTGTGGTCAATCTTGAATACTAAAAACACAATATTTTTGCTATTTTGATAGTCGGATACCGAATCAGTTCCAGGCTTCTCGTCTGTGGAATGAATTATCAGACACAATTATATGCGCTCAATCGTTGCCTGTTTTTAAAAGACTCGTTACCTGTCGCTGTGAATATCGATAGTCGTCATTTGTATTTCTTCTATAGTTTTCAATAATTATGTGTGTATATATGTATCTGTTATACAACATATGCATATATCTGTGTATCTATTTTAATATATATGTTTAATACTGGTTTTCTAACACCAATGACAGCCCCATTTGGTGTCCAGGCAATTACTGTCCATTCCAGGTTGCCTGGAAGAAATCGCGGAATGCGATAAGGCCGCCCATTGTATAGAATGGAATAGCATAAACTTTATTGTACACCAAAATATTAACAAAACTTTTGCATTAGGTAACTTAAATCCATGGGTACAAAGGCGGTCTTAACGCTGACAGCGATATCTATCAGACAACCTTAGGGTAGACTGTAAGAACTTGAAATAAAAAAGGGGGTAGTCTATGGTGTACTGCAAATTATTAAGTAAATATTAGATTAAAATTATATACTAGACTATACATAGATATAATATAGCTATTCTATATAAAAGACAATATATAAATATTATAATAATATACATATTATAAGTTACACAATTTCATACAAAAAGATGGAAAAAAGAAGAGAATAATAAGATGATAATTGATGTTGATTGATCCAAAGTCAAAGTCAAAAGCATTTATTTCAAATAGACCATTTACAGGCACTTTTGAATAGTCAAATGTAGGTCAGTCCAAAAAAAGTGAAGCTAAATTGCACGTTCCAAAGCGCAGATCTCTATGGAGAAGAACGTGCAAGAAACTCCATGGCCACTCTTTTAAATGAGAGTGTTCAGAAAAAATCACACCACCAGTTGGCGCCACTTAGTCGTCAGGTCTTTTCCGTTGAAAACGTATACATGACGTTGACGTTGATGTCTAACTAACTTCATTAACATAGGCGTTTTGACAGGTGCCTGGACCTGAGGCCTCAGTGCTACCACCTGGTGAAAATCATTTTAGAACACCCTCATTATATTGTGAGTTACATATAATCTTTGTTACATATTTCTTGTTGATTCTATTGTGTGAGCACAATGTAGATAAGTAATAAAAAATAAAACTGATAGAAATTAAATTAAGCAATTGGCAGCTAAGAGATGACCAGTCTCAACTGACGGCACCTGTTCACGAGCATGACGCGTGCATCAGCCCCACTCAGGTCGACCATTTTGAAGGGAACCGAATAACCCAACGACACGTGCCACCATCAGCGAGACATTTGAGTGAGCTTGACAAACTCTCAACTGCCATGCTCGTAATATCAAAAAATAAATAAATAAAAATGTAACCTAATAAAAATGCTCCATGGTACCCCACATTCACAAATTTGAAAAAAAAAGTGCTTCTACATTATACAATGCTAGTTTCCAAATACAAAAGGTAATTGTATGTAATTGATGGTGATTGTATGTATGTGTTTTAGTTTCCTTTTGTATGTGTAATGGTGTACAATAAAGTATAATAATAAATAAATAAAATATGTAATAATAAAAAGAAAAATAAACAACAAATTTTGAAAACACATTTTGACATTGAGTAAAAAATTTTGGCTATTAATTGCAAATCCTGTGTATATAACCTACCTATATCATAGAAAAATATCAACTACAGTTTCACATTCACAAACTTACGCCGTTATAATATTAGTGTACCTAATATACATCAGTAACATAAATAAATGAATTGAAAATAGCAACTGGCATTTACTGGGATCATATTTTTGTTTGTGTCTTTATGTTATTATATTTTTTAATGTAGTTTACAACAAAGCTTTAAACTTTTCCTTAATTTCATTGCACCAAAGATAACCCATATTTCTTTCCTTTCACGGCTCAAGGAAGCCTGACAAAACAATACGTCTAAAGGAAACTCGTGTGTGTGATTTAATTAAACTGTTTAAATGTGAGATTTGAACAACATATAACCAGTCCACTTAGGTGATTTGAGTAAGCAAGATGGTGCGCGTTACCGTGTCTCTGGTTTTGTTGTTATTTGGCTACATATTCGCAGGCCCAGGTGATTATTGACTTTACATTCATAACTTTAAGCACATGAACTGTGATAGCTCACTTGAAACCTATTATTATATATTATAATATTGTAGTTTCATTATTTTTATTACTGTCATTTATATACCTATTCACCTCGTGGGGCGCCAATGATGAAAATTTAAAATGTATATCTGAACTCTTCACTCTATATTATTTTTGTTGTACCACGGTTTTTCATCAAGTTTTAATATCATCATCATCTTCCTGCCCTTGTCCCGCGTTATGTGGGGTCGGCGCAACACGTTTTCTTCTTCCATTCTGCCCTGTCACTCGTCATGCTATCATTAACTTCCTTTTCTTTCATATCACTCTTCACACAATCCATCCATCTTTTCTTTGGTCTCCCTCTCCCTCTCCATCCATCCAAATGTAAACTCATAACTCTTTTAGTAACATACGTTTCATCCCTCCTCTTCACATGACCATACCAAGACAAACAATTCCCTTTCAACTTTTCAGTCACTGGTGCCACTTTCAAACTTCCCCTAATATACTCATTTCTCACTTTATCCATTCCATCAAGTTTTAATATGTGCAGGTATATAATTATCAAAGTGTTAGTATGTCTATGTCTGAGTATGGTTTCCGCACTTAGTCCTGTGCGGACCATTGTTCGTGGGCCATGGCGGCCATAACCTTAGGTGGGCTTATTCCAACCAGCTCACCTCTCTCGAAAAACAGATTAGACCTCTCAGGTTTTTCATCAATAAGGGAATTCGGGGATCCTAAGGTTCTGTGCGTATTACAATGACACCTGTGCAGCTAGGAGCACATGAGCAATTGTCTCCACCCCCTCCAAGCATGCTCTGCACAGGGGACTGTCTGTGATACCTATTGTGTGGAGGTGCTTAAAACTCCAACTCCCGTGCCAGTATCTGTCTTTGATCCATCGGCGTAGACCCTCAGTTCTACTGGGTCTGAGTAGTCGTGTACTTCCTCTATTAGTTGAATATTGAAATGCTTTAGGAGCCTTTGGAGCTTTGTCGCTACATGCTGCCATCATGGGCTGTCGTTTAATAGCGTCTTCCATTATGCGTATCTGTTTGATTCTGGAATCTTTACTCAGGGTGCCCAATGCGTTGAGCCTGAAGGCCGCTGAAGCCGTTCCTCCTGCACTATTAGATGCAGTGGAGGCAGTCTCAGCATCGATTGCAGGGCATCTGTGGGATTGGTTCTCATGCTCTTAGTGATCGCTACGCAGGCGAGTCGTTGCAGTTTTTCAAGGTCTTTTTGGGCTGTGCTCAGTTCGGTCCTGAGCCACCAAACTAGAAAGCCATATGTGATTATTATTCTGTTAACAGTTGTAACAGAATAATAATCACATATGGCGTGTGTGTGAGTGATCTTTGCGGCTATGCCCCAGCTACAGCGTAACATACGTTTACACTGCCACGTAGCTATACTGACTTTTTTGGTGATGTACTCGGTATGTTTTGCCCAATTCAACTGTTTGTCCAGGTAAACGCTCAGGTACTTCACTTCAGTCGACAGGCTAAGGGTAGTTCCATAGAAACGTGGCAGTTGTAGTGCTGTCAATTGCCTTTTTTTGGTGAGGAGAACTAATTCAGTTTTAGTGGGGTTCACAGTTAGTTGGTGTTCCTTACACCAGTCCTCTACTATTTTCAAAGCCTAGCGTATTTTCGTGGGTGCCATTTATTATAATGGTTATATCGTCGGCATATCCTGCTAGTGTTGAGTCTTTTAGCGAGATCATCTGCAACTAAGTTCCATAGTAAACCATCCGCCACTATGGCTCTTGTGGTGTTATTTATACTTACTTGTACTGCTCTAAATCTGTGCATATTTGTTATCCAGTCACTCAGGGTCGGGTCAACAACGTGACTTTCGAGTGCTGTACTGATGCTTCGGACTTAGTCTTATTGAAGGCTTCTTCAATGTCTATGAAGACTGCTAACGAGGAGCCATTGTGATTTATTGCGCATTCGATCTTTGAGATCACGCTATGTAGTGCAGATTCTGTGGATTTACCCGTGGAGTAGGCATGTTGCTGCTTGTGGAGCGGTCTCTCCAAGAGAGGTCCGTCCCGGATGTGTCCGTCGCAAAGCCTTTCCAGGGTTTTCAGTAGTAAGGATGTCAGGCTTATGGGCCTGTATGCCTTGGGTTGCGCATAGTCAGTTTTTCCGGGTTTCGGGATGAAAATAACTTTTACCTCACGCCATGCGTTTGGTACGTATCTGTGTGCTGTGCAGGTACGGTATATCACCAGCAGCCACGGCACTAGGGAGTGTTCCCCCCACTGCAGTAGCGCCGGAAAGACACCGTCTAGTCCTGATGACTTGTACGGTTGGAAGGTCCTGATGGCCCATTTTATTCGGCCCTCTGTCACTATGTTATAAGCTCTGGACCAGTAGAGATCAGTTGGGGTCTATTCCGGTACGCTCGACCACGTCCTATCCCCAAGTAGGTTGCAGTCCGGGAAATGCATTTCCAATAGGACCTTACTGGTCTCATGATCTGTTAGTGTGTAGCTGTTTTCTGGTTTTTTCAACGCACCAAGAGTACGTTTCTGCTTAGTTAACAGGATTTTCCTGACCCGTGCTGCTTTGGTATTTGATTCAATGCTATCACAGAAATTGCGCCAGGCGGAGTTACTGGCAGTTCTAACTGCTTTCTTATAGCTTTATTGGGTTTCTTTGTGTTGCTCCCAGTACTCTGAGAGTCTTGAGTGTTTGGCTCTGTTGAAAATGATAGCATTTACGTTCGTACATTACAATAGTAAATGTAATAATGGGATCATGGGGTGGCGAACATTAATACAGGTTACTGTGTAACCTAGCTAGGGCGCCAGGAGAGTCTTCTTCTACTTTGTTACATTACTTAGTTACTGAACTTACAAATAAATATGTTATTATTCTTATTAAAAACTTAATACATTAATGAAATACTGTACTAAGGCGGTCTTAATGCATTTTCTATCAGTCGACCAGAGTGGTGCCAAAACATAATATGGAAAGTGCAACTTAATAGAAGACAGATAGAAAATAAATAAAAACAATAAAATTTAAACACAAGCTTAGAAAACAATAATAATGCCCAATAAGGAAAACTCTGAAAGATTTGTCCCACAAAAAAACGTACAAAACTAGAATATCAATATTATTTAGCTTTTTATTAAAGTTTGATTTTTAACCGGATCTATAAAGGACATCTTAAAATTAAGTTGCATCTTTCCTCCTAACTTAAAAAAAACTTATTACAAAAAAAAAACGACTTCACAAAAAAAAAACGGTCGAAATAACCTTAATTTCGTAAGTCAGTGTCTCTCGTAATGTTTCTTATTTAACACTAAAAAAATGTCAATATAAAACTCAATGTTTCTCACTGTGCACTTAAGTACTGTGTGTGTATTTATATATTTACTACTAAGATGGTGATCCAGATTTCAGAACATCTAGTCAGTGCACGAAATCGTCTCACTCATGCGTGCTCTCGCGTTCATACTCTCGGCTGAATATTTTTTGTGTTAAGGGGATGTTTGGTCACTACAATTTGTCTGTCTGACTACTGATATATAACTTTGTAATAGTTACCTTTTAGTTAGTAACAATAAGCAAAGATCTTTTTATTTGTGGAGCTGTTTAAGCGTCTAACAGAAGTTTTGGTCCATGGAAAGTGTTTGACACTTATGATACTATTTTAGAATAACATTCTACAAAACATATATAAAAACCAGCTATAAAAATTTAAGTTAAGTAACTCTTAGTTTTAGTTCCCTTTCTCACCTGTACCTGCCCAGAGGCCCCAAGGGGGAGCTCCACAAGCACATATGTATTCAAAGCACATGAGACACTACTGAGAACCTAAGTTTTCATCCACGTGAAAATAAGTTATTTCAGATCGCTCTGGGATCTTGGACTAATAAGGTAGCCAGCCTTTCGGCATTCAACAGGATGCTGACAATTTGTAGAGTGTGCGCGGGAATCACATGACTTGATTCCGCCATAACCCGACGTACGGCGAGTGTCCACCCATACATTGTTGTCACCTCTACGATCCGGACTAAGCTTTTTGCCTCGTCGTAAATATTACGTACATCGAACGACTGTTACAATTTTCCTGCTGCGGTCTTCCCGTCTGATTACAATTTAGGTGTCTTCAAGGCTACAGTGAATAGGCTCATAATAAACTAGCGCGCTTCACGATCAACGATTGCATCACTGCTTACTTATCAGTTAGGATCGCAGTCAAGATTCACGTACATAAATAATAACCACCTTTGCCCCATTTTTAGCTATGATTGCTTACCAAGACATTTATAACCTGTTTTAATATTTACTTTTGTATCATTCCAGTGCCCGATAGAGCAAAAGTTGCCGTGATCCGAGACAGTACCATCGGTGTAGCGCTAGCAGCGGACGCAAGTAAGACGTTTGGCATTCTTGAGGGGAACCGAGGTGTCCATGTTGAAGTGGAAAGGCAAGAAGGTGAGATAATATTTAAAGTCAGGGGTCAAGAGTGCAGTTACAATATATCAATGCTAAAGTTTCATTAAGGAAGAGGCTCAAATTGTTCATAACTTATATAATTTGTAACAAAAAATCTAAAGAATTGCGGAACATTGAACTTCTACTACATAGAATTTTAAGACACTTTAGCATTGGTAGAATACAACTGCACTTTTGACCCTGACTGCACAAGTATTCCTAACATTATTTGCTTCGCTAATATAAAGTTATTCCAAAAAGTTATCTTAGCTGAATATAGCAATTTTTAACCGACTTTAAAAAAGGAAGAGATTCTCATATCAAATGTATTGTCTCGTTAACTGAAAATTCCGCCCCGCACTGCTGTTGCCGAGCTGAATAAGTTTACTTAGTTCCATATCGTTTCGGATCGTTTTTGGAAATATTCGAGAGATTAGTTTCCTTACACTAAGATAACCATGAACTTAAAAAAGCCAGTAAGAGCATTTTCATTATGCAAAACAAATAGTCCTATTCTAAAATTTATTATAATCTTCTAAATATAATAAAAACATTGTTTTCAGGTGAAAAGCGGCCAGATTTCAGTGTTGTAGAGAAGGTGAACTTCGGCGCAGCGTTTGCCTTTGGCAAGAGTATCAGCATAGGCGTCATAAAGAATAACATATTCTCTGGCAAGAATCCATTTCAGGGATTGAAATTTAAATAGAGCACTGATGTTGGGACAACGATAATCGAAATGATAATGAAAGCAGAAGATGACTTCTAGAGTCATGCTTGCAAACCCTTTGAAGCAAACTAGAAAAACTAAACAATCACAACGTTTATTAATATGTAGGCAATCAAGAAACAAAAGAGAATTTAGGTTTTCATGAACCTTTGTATTAGACAAAATTTAAGAAGAAATTATTATTTAAATTCATTTTGGATCGATATTCACGCTTGACCATCCTTATGAACTCGGTCTGAGGTCTTATCTTATCTTATAGTGGGGCTAGCCCTAAGCCAGAGCACTTCGACCCTTCTGGATCTTTTGTGCTAATCCTCCTCCCTTCTACTCAACCCCCAGCCCTCGGTGCACCTTCTTCATGAGTCCCAGTATGGCCTTGATGGGGCTGAGCCTATAGTCCTCTGGTCTGAGGTCTTACCATGACGTGTTAAAATGTCAGTCGTGCGAGTGAAAAAGAGGGATGAAGCTATATAAGCTATATAACATTATTTTTATTATATGCGAAACCTGAATATAGTTTGTTCAGAATCAGTAACTGAATCGATTCCAATAATTTTTACACCATTTTATATTTTTCCCCAAAAATATTTAAAAAACAGTCACAAGTTGGACACCATTGACGCTAAGTACAACACAGGTCACGGCAGGTCATAGCGGGCATTAGGTGCCAGCGCACAGCTGCGGGAGCAAAACAAGCCCTTAGTAGCCTGGACGACCCGATGGCCATATATTTATGCGGACAACCAGGTAGCATAACAAGCTTTTAACTTTGTGATTTTTCATAATATAGTTATGATAGTAGAAGTACATAGATTCTTTACATAAAAATACTAGACACGTGTTTCGGGTTTCACATATACTAAAACTAAAGTTGTATAGCTCCATCCTTAGTTCAGTTAAGATCGTAAAATGGATCGCGTTAATAGCTTGAGGTAGAGTCTCTGATCTCGGTACAAAAAGGCATAGCAGCAAGATATTCAACAGTATCGATAACAAGACTTAGGTTTTGTTTTCCTTGATGAAAATTTTATTGTATTCATCAATATTTAAACGACATCATTAGACGCGCTCTTGTCTCCATCGGCGTTCCAGCCGTTTTGTAACCCCATGGCCTGGCACACGACGATGGCAAGAGATCGGACGGTATGTCGTTATTCCCACGGAAGATGGGTAGGCCTTTAGTATGGGACGCTACTTGTGTCGACACCCTTGCGCCTTCTCATCTTCCTAGCTCGTCGTGTTGTGCTGGTGCTGCCGTTGCGGCTGCGGAGAACCTCGAAAGGCGAAAATATAAGGCGAGAGGCCTTGTTGGTAGTTATATTTTTGAAACTCTCGATTCATGGGGTCCGAGAACTCACGAGTTGTATAAAGATCTGTCAAAATGTCTAGTTGACACTTCACGTGACCCGAGGGATGGCTTTTACCTCGGACAAAGGATAAGCATTGCCATACAGCGTGGCAATGCCGCCAGTCTTTTGAGCACATTACCAGTCGACAGCGATGTGCAAGAGTTTTTTGTCGCCATATTTTAGTTTGATTTTAGTTAGTTGTAATTAGTGTAGGGTTTTTATTATTATTTTATTTTATTGTAATTATAGTTAGTATTTTTAAATATAAAAAAAGAAATTTTATTATTTATTATTCAAAAAAAAAGTTGTGCTCAACACGTAATGTAGTTAATGAACACATCAATCTCCTTGCCAGCTCGACTAAAGTATAACCTAAAAAATGTTAAGCTTGCATTGTGATTCGCACTAAAGCAAGCACTCAAAACGAACTGAAATATTTTGTTAAATTTATTTATATTACGTAAGTAAAACAATATTAGTTTTAAGTAATAACATGTAAAACTGTTTATTAAACTCATAATACTCGTATGTGAAAGTGTGTCAATATTTTTATAAATTGCGAGCTCTTCCTTCGACTTTGACTGAATTTGCTTTACTATTTAGAATTGATTTGGTTTTCTCCCCATGTTTTCTTTCACGGTATTGAGAGCAATGGTGATAAAATAAATTTAAATACAGGGCTGCCCTAAAAGTATCGGGAATGGAATATTTCCACTGTTCCTGTCATATTAAAATCTTTTTAATTGAAAAAAAACTCTTTAGTTTTAACAATCGAATACCATTTGTTTATTTAAAAAAAGATTCTCGGTCTTGTCACAAGGTCTTGTCAAACTTGTTTAGTCGTTGAGAAAATGGAATTGACTCGATAAAATTCAAGAGTGATGATTTATTATGAATTTCGAAGTGGTTTAACACATAAACAGTGTGTTGTCCGGATGATTTCTGCATTTGGTGATTAAGCCCCATCCAAAACCATAATTTACCGCTGGTTTGCTGAATTTCAACGTGGACGTGTCAAGCTCAGTGATGATCCCCGTCAAGGTCGTCCAAAAACTGCAGTCACCCAAGAAAACGTTGATGCTGTGCGTAAGCTGATTGAGGAAGATCGACATGTAACATACCGCGAAATTCAGGCAACTTTAGACATTGGCATGAGTCAAATACAAACAATCTTGCATGAACAATTAGGTGTAAAAAAGTTGTTTTCCCGATGGATACCGCATTCGCTCTGTGAAGAGCAGAAAGCGGCTCGCGTTACTTGGTGCGTCAGAACTCTCGAAAGATTTCACGCAGGATCCTCAAATGCTTTATACAACATCGTATCAGGTGACGAATCCTGGATATACCTACGCGTACGAACCCGAAACAAAAATCCAGTCACGAGTTGGGGTGTTCGAAAATGAGTTAAAGCCAACAAAAATTGTTCGTTGGCGAAGTGTTGCAAAAAAAATGGTGGCCACGTTTGTCTCCAAAACCGGCCATGTTGCGACTATTCCTCTTGAGGGACAAATAACGGTTAATGCAGAATGGTATGCTAGCATTTATTTGCCACAGGTCGTTTCTGAACTCCGTAAAGAGAACTGCAACCGCCGCATCATCCTCCATCACGACAATGCGAGTTCTCACACCGCGCACAGAACAAAAGAGTTTTTAGAGCAAGAAAACATAGAATTATTAGACCATCCGCCGTACAGCCTCGACCTAAGCCCTAATGATTTCTATACTTTCCCTAAAATAAAGAATAAATTGCATGGTCAGAGATTTTCATCACCTGAAGAAACTGTGGACGCCTACAAAACGGCCATTTTGGAGACCCCAACTTCCGAATGGAATGGTTGCTTCAATGATTGGTTCCATCGTATGGAAAAATGTGTCAAATTTCGCGGAGAATACGAAAAGCAATAAATACATTTTTAAATTGTAATGTTGTGTCACTTCCTTGATTCCCGAAATTTTCAGTGCCGCCCTCGTATAAAATAATCCATAGAATGTCGAAATCTTATAACTTGAATTTCATTGACATTGATATATTTGCTGATATATTTGCATGTTCTAAATTTAAGTTTAAAACAAATATTATCAAAAAGTTTCTCAATTGCAATTGAGTCATTGATATTATAGGTATATATATTTTTTTTAAGTTATTTATATGAAAATGTTCTACCAAATATTTTTTTTTTTTTTAAATATTGATCAAGCATTATAGTGTTTAATATATATATTGTACAATAATGTCGATCTAGTGGCAAACAATGTGCCTGTTACCACTATGTTTAATTTGTGGATAATGCAGTTGGCTGCAATATTATCACCTATTTAATGTTATTTATATGCATGAGCTTTATGTTGTAGCTATTTATTATCCCTTAATAAATTAAATAAAAAATATACTCCCGGCTGGGTATGAACCCGTTAGTCGGGGCTATTACCACTTGGCCAACACCAGTCTCTTGATTTGAGGAGTGATACGAAATGCAAAATCACTCCTGCGTCTCAGCCAAAGGTCAAAATCGAAAAAAAAGAAAAAAGAAAATCGTCAGGTCGAGGGTCAGACCAAACAGTTCTCGTTAGTAATCATACTATTATTATAAAGCCGAAATTTTGTGAGTATGTAGGATATTTGTTAGTACTTCACGCTCGAACGGCTGAACGGATTTCGATAAAACTTGACACAATGGTAGACTATTACCTGGAATAGCACATAGGATTACTTTTTATCCCGGGAGTAGATATATTTCGTTGGGATAATTAGGATAACAGCTAGTTTGTTAATATTTCCACGATCACACGAAGCGTCTTTGATATAGTCACCACACTGGATGGAAGGCTGCTGAACTCGAAGCCACCTTCTATACTCTTGTGCGTGTGCAGTAGCAAATTGATTGTTGACGATTCAATTTATTTGTTAACGAACGATTTGCCAGTAAGAAGGCGAGGAATTCATATTTATTTTTCTCCCTTTTCTTCAATCGGAGGGTTTCTTCAAAGTTATTTGTAGGGATATGTTACGCTGTCCTACAGAAATATACATTGCATAATCAGCCTTATAATGTTCTCACTGCTGGGACTTGAGCCTCCTCTTTAGGAGAGGAGGACTACAGAGATATATTTTTCACAAATAGCAGTTTGAGATTGGTTTCAATTCCTTGAACTGTGATGGTCACGAACTAATAAATAGATTTGGTTGGAACAACGTTTTGTATTGCAGCCTTCCCCCTTTTAGTTCCACGCTGGTGATAGCTGTGTATGAGAACTTCCAGATCATTTCTTCATCCACGAAGCATGCCATTACCAGCCAAGATTTTTAAAACTGGTCCTTCTCTGCAGATTATTACTTTTTGGAATTAATCAATTAGTGAAGCGTAGGTACTTGATTCATTATCATCATCATCATTTCAGCAGAAAGATTTCGACGTTTGGATATACGCGTCTCACATCCATCGGATTCCCGCAGTCCTCTCCAGGTTTTCGGTCCACCTTGTAGGAGATCTACCAACGACGTCTTTCAATAGATACATAGTCCTTCGCCACTCCAGAACCTTTTGGCCCCATAAACCTTTTCTGCGAGCGATTCTTCGGGCAGTTGGTAATTTTGGTACAACTGCGGATATCTTCATTACTGATTGTGAAGACACAATTGACTATATACTGCTTTGTTTTCAGCTGCAACCGGATAGACTAAAAGCCGACTCAAAATTGTTGGGAAAAGGCTAAACTGATTGATTTTCCTGGATAATTTTTTGACTGGGAAAACCATATTTTTAAGGATAAATATTAAACTATTCGTTTTTATAATAATAGTCGTCTGAAAAATGTCAAAGTTGACCAAAATATAACCTAAAATGAATCTAACATTCTGAGTTTAGTTTTCGCCGTGGCTCGACATTTGTCAACATTTAAATTCACAATCTTTTTCATCGCATAAATTATAAACTGGGCAAGTACGAGTAGGACTCCTGCATTGAGGGTCCCGTATAAACTTACCTGTGTAAATAGTTCAATTCCCGAATTCTAGTCTTGAAGATTTTTCCGAATAGTAAAAAAAGCATTTTTTGTGACGTACCAAAAAAATTACATTGCTTTCAGGATTCTAGGTCAACGGAAAGTACACTATAAATTTTAATTTCTTTGAGAGCATCGAAATATACTTTTTGCTATATAAACGGCCGTATCTTTTTTTTTCGTTAATTTAGAAGTTTGATTCTTTCACAGCTTCAAGGGACCGCAAACCTGAGTATATGGTTTTAATTTCAATTCGATACCTCCACGCGTTCTTAAGATAAAGTTCTTGACAGACAGACAGACGGACAACAAAGTGAACTTTTGAAGTATGGAACCCTAAAAAGAAGAATGATTGCTTATTAAATATTTACGATATCTTTAAACACTACTGCGATGGACGGCCAGGAAGCTGACCTAGAAGAGGAAAAAGGAGTCTAAAACTTGTTTATTAACATTTAATTTAAATTGTCTATATGTATATCCAGCGTTAAATATTTCATATTTTTTAAGCGACTGTATTTCCCTCAAGCTTCCATGCGATGTGAATTACTGGCATTATCAGAATCATCATCTTCCTGCCTTTATCCCATATTACTTGAGGTCAGCGCAAAAATTTTTTTTCTTCCATTCTGACCTGTCACCCGCCGTGCTATCACTAACTCCCTTTTCTTTCATATCACTTCTCACATAATCCATCCATCCTTTCTTTGGCCTCCCTCTCCCTCTCCCCCTGGATCCACATGTTTATTCATAACTCTATTAGTAACATGCATTTATCAATATCATGTGTTTATATTGGAGCCAGTACATCTATGTCACCATCACGGTAACTTAGTTCACAGTTAGAACATATATAGCAGCCTGATAACATCTATCGGGCAGTTGCTCGCATCAGACACAACACCCGTCTGGTCGGAAGATCCTCCCTTCTCAATGGAGCCTCTAAATTATCACTGATGAAAGATATAGTACATTTTGATACAAGTGCAGAAAGTTTGTCATTGCGACCGAAGGGGAATTCGCACGAGCCGTAGGCGAATGTGTTATTTGCACGTGTATTACAACTTATTACAAACAACTTATTTTAGTACATTCACGAAGAAAAGAATAAACGGGGTTTGACAGACTCGTGGGGGTCGACGCGCCCCGCCTAAAAAAAAAAAAAAAAAAAAAAAATAGAAATGAAATAAAATTGTAGTGGGGGAGAGAAATCACTCTCACTATATGTAGAACACTATACTTGCGAACTATACTTGCGTGATCGAATCAGAAATGAAGTATCCGTGGGAGAACCAAGGTTGTCGACATAGCACGAAGAATCGCCAAACTTAATTGGCAATGGGCAGGGCACTTTGTTCGCAGAACAGATGGCCGTTGGGGCTGAAAGGTTCTGGGGTGGCGACCGCGTACCGGAAGACGCAGTGTTGGAAGGCCCCCTACAAGGTGGACCGGTGAAGGTTGCGGGAATCCGATGGATGCGAGACGCACAGGACCGTTCATTGTGGCGACATTTGGGGGAGACCTATGTCCAGCAGTGGACGTCTATCGACTGAAATGATGGTGATGATGATGATAGAACACTAAAGTTTTCAACGCATTTTGTAATGTGAGTCCTTTTAGTTACAACTTCAATCAACAACTATTTCTAGTAAAACGAAAAGAAATGGCTGGAAACTTCTGTATTGTTGTATGAGTTAGGAATACTTACCTCAGGATATTTTACCCTCCAGGGATGATTGCCTTGGGCCGTGAGATTGTTCGAGAGAGTTACCGTAGCCCTGGAACGTAAAGGGCAACTGTAAGAACACAGGTGGACTTATGTCAATAAAAGTTTGACACACCCTGGTAGTGTGAAAGTGAAACTCGGGGCCCTGGACGAAGGCAAAGAAGGAACAGGAGTGGGTTTATAGTCAGTAAAAGTCTGACACTATCTCTCGCTCCACCCAAGAGCGAGATTTGTCATTAGGTGGGTAAATCCCACCTAAAAAAAAACACTCCCTTCGCTCCACCCAGAGTAAAACAAGTTTTGTGATGATTTCTCACCTAAAACTGAATACACCTCTCATCAGAAAAATCGGAATACCTTGCAAGTTTGTGTTTTGTAAGGATTATCAGAAAAATGTATATATTTAGGAATATTTATGTCAAATGTCGTTTAATAGCGAATAATATGAGGTTTTCAAATCATAATGTTGTAAATGTTCTAAATTCAAATTATATTTTCATAGATTTCGTATTTTGTTTAACAAGTCATTTTTACTCTGTATGGAATATGAATGAAAATGATAAAACAACAAACGTAAATGAAAAATAAAATAAAAAACGTTTATTTAATAACTTGTATTCCCAGAGCTCTTATTACTGCTTCCATACGGTTCTTCAACGTTCGGCTGAGAGTCACGATCAAACGTTGTGGCATTCCATTCCATTCCTCTTGGATTGCATTTTGCAGCTGGCTAAGTGTTTCTGGGGCAGGATCTCTTGCACAAACTTGTCTCTTTAATTCATCCCATAGATGTTCATTCGAATTCATGTCCAGGCTTCTTGCTGGCCATTCCATAATGAAGATACCGACTTCCGTAAATCTCGTTCGACGCTCGCGGTGTGAATATGAATATGAAACCGTTGCCAATAAAATGTGCATAGGGCATCACGTGATGCTCAAGTCACTGTTCGATGTACCGATGACTATTTAGTGCAGGCAGACGTGGCCCAGACACAAAACCAACCTCTGTCTTACCGTCGGCCCTGATTCCTTCCCAAACCGTCCACGAACCGCCACCATAGCTGACCTTTTCTTCTATGCCGCATTGTGCAAAGCGTTCTCCATCTCTTCTGTAGACCTTCCGTCGTTACCATACAGCATAATTTTACACTCATCAGAAAAGAGGAATTTGTTCCACTGGAGGTATGAAAAAAAAAACTTTTTCAGACATCCCAAAGTCACAGTAAACAATTAAAAACAAAAAGTTTAAAGATAAGCGCTAATTTTTAGTTTTCAAAAGTAAAATGTGCTTCACCTCTAAACACACACATTGGTCTCAAAAGAGTGAATCATTTCATTAATAGGATAATCAAATGAAATTCTAATTTTGAATTTTCGCTCATCACTGAAATGGCCAAAGTGCCAGCTATACTATCATGTGTTTTTTTTCATGGATTGAAAACTCTTTTGTGTTAAATTAGGACAGAAACCATAAAAACCATTATATTTTAGTCTCATTCTCAAAAAGGATTATTGTCTTCATGGTCAACAGAATCAAAACTTTGAAAAACCATTGACAAAATGACCGTCTATTTTTCTTTCGAAATTCAAAAAAGCTTTACCTCAAAAATAATAATTAGTGAGAAAGAGCGCCCGAATGACATAGCTATTGTATTGGATTTATATTTAAACGTAGACGTTTTCGATCAACAACCAGTTGGAGCAGTACTCTTTAACAGGACACAATGGCGCATCTTGCAGTGACCGCAGTTTTGTTATCCTTTGCTTGCGTCCACGCAGCTCCAGGTAGACTTACATTTACTTTATATATATTTTTTTAACATTACATGTTTGCAGTATCGAATTTAACCCCTCGCGCGTATAAGGGTATTATTATTACGTAATTGCGCGTTTTTACGTAAAATAACCAAAAAAAAAAATTTAAATTTTGAAATTGAATCTGCTATATCGCACTGAAATTAAACCATCGTCACTGATAAGTCAATTTACAAGTAATGAACGATTCTGATTCACGATTCTCCAATGAACAGTTCTCTAACTCACGATTCACCGATTCGCTACCCAAGCAGCACGCAAGTGTTACCACATCAATAAATCAGCTGATTTACAGTTTAAAACTGTATAAGGCCTGTACAAGTGTGTAAAACACAGCTTTAGGCTGCATAAAGGTATCCTCGTACGCTTATGGTTATATATCATAGTATTATAACTCAACTTAACAGTTAACAGTTTAAAGTATTTTGGGACACATTAAGCTGCGTTTAATAATTAAAACTGTATAAAATCTATATATTGTAGGTCATTACTGCCTTTATACAGCTTTAAATGTTACAATAGTTTAACATAATGCTTATTGGTGTATATTTGTGTATATGAACGTAATTATACCTCTTATTCGTTTAGTGTAATTATACACTCTTATAACAATTGTTGTGTTATATCTACTGACTACAATGGTGTTACACAGCAATAAGAATATATGAACGCTATAGTACAGCGTTAATCTGTATTATTGACGTATGACGAATATGTTAACTTATGTAGGTACTTGTAATGAATAATTCAGCTTAAGTTGTAAAAATACTCTATTATACAGCCTAAGTAGTAAAAATACACTATTATGCAGCTGATTAATAGGAAATAGCTGTACAAGATCGTTCATAAGCTATTTTAAACAGCAACTAGTGTTATATTACCTTCCTAATACAATTTATCAATTATTTATTTATATTACTATTTATCTATGGGCCAAGATGTCTGAAAATAAATTATTTATTATTACTATTAATAGTTTAGGCTGCTTTAGCAACTGTCGCCGTTTACCAATGTATAATGATTGAATAAATATAATTAATGGATTATTTGGCAAGTCTGAAGTCGTATCATGATCATCAGCTTGGATTATGATTGATTTGCATTTATATCTATTACTTCAAACTTATTTTTTTATCTAACCTTAAAAAAATAACATGTACTTACCGTATTTACTATTATCATTGATGTTAAATTTGATTATTTCGCTGGCGCGTTAATATTTTCACCGAAAATATACACACTTTCACAATGAAATTAAATCGGCACTATAAAATCACCATGTAACTAAGTTCAACAAGTCCAATTTAACATTATAATATATTTACATATAATTTATATAATGACGTAGTCACCATTCAATACCGTAATATATTTATTATGAGTTTCAAAAAATATATAAAAAAATCTTTAAGTTTTGATTCTTACGTAACTCTAACACAAATTTACAACAATTTGCTGTATATCATAGTTATGAGTATCTGTACTTATTCAGCTGTTATGCAGCTCCTATACAGCAACTATTCTCCACTTACACTTAATTCTGTATATTTTGGGGCCCTTTTTTCTGTTATATCAGTTGTATAAGCGCTTATACATGCTATATACAGCTTACTGTACAGTTTAGAGTGTACACCTGAACCTTTATACAGTTGATATTCAGCTTTTCTACTTGGGTAACGCAATTGTTGTCGATCTGCGTGTTTACATCAAGGTATAACAATGGATTTAGGATGATGTTAGGGTTCTCAAGTCTAGTCAATAGTGGCCACCACTGGAAGCTTCTATGTGGCTGTCGGCTTACATCAAGGGTCGGCTCTCAGCCTTTACCTCTTCCTGATGATAATGGACGCTGTAACGTCGGACATTCAGGAAGAGGCTCCCTGGTGTATGCTGTTTGCCGATGATATTATGCTGGTTGCCAAGAGAAGCGTAGAAGTCCAGATTGGAGGTGTGGTGGCACAGACTGGAGAATCAAAACGGAGTACTTGTTCTGCGATTTCGGCGGTCTCTCCAATCCCGTGCCTGTAGCTCTCGCCGGAACTCTTCTTTACTAAGGACAGTCTGGAGTGATCCGTAGCGGCAAGGAGCCTTGCCAAAAACGGGCCAAGTTGATGAAATGAGTTTCATTCGAGTAGAAAAGAAGAAGAAGAAGCCCTGTTCCCGTGACCAGTACGCCGACCAGTACCACACTGAGTTGCCCGAACATGCTGCTGAGTCCTACTGTGCCTATGACGCAGATGTATATTTCACATCTGCATCGCTCTACGAAGGTTGAGGAAGTCGTGGAGTATATGAGAGCAAAGACCAACTGGAGATATTAACTTCAAGTCATTCGTAATATGAATTCCAACCCACCATCTACATTCCTTTTTGAGAGAGGACTTTTGGCCGAAAGGTGACGTGTTTCGACGTTTCCGGGAACGGCTACGCGACACCACGCAGCGGAACACGACGCCAATGTTACATGTATATATATAGTTTATTGTTTGTGATATTTTTAATACGTATTAGTTTATTATGTAACATTGTAATATTATATATTTTATAAAAGTGCCACGCTAGGTTGCGCTAGAAATATGATGCATTATTTTATTCTCGCCCTTTTATTTTTTACATTCCAGCACCTGAACCAAACCACCCAAAATTCGTATTTGTAAAGAACAGCGCTGTAGGTGTTGGGGTGGCTGGACAGAATGGCAAGGTCCATGGTTCGGTACAGTCCAACCAATTTGTCGAAACGCCGATTGAAGCACCGGTAGACACAGGTATTGATTACTTTATATCCTTTACTAATAGTGACCCGCAAAACTTTCTCAGATATTATTCACAAGCTGCAGCCAGTGGCTTCACACGTGTAATAGTAGAAAATTTACAGAAAATACTAAGCACTAAGAAACTGAAAAATAAACTTATTTCTAAAGACAGAATTAGGATAGGTTGGTTGTGCCCCAGTCTCAATACGTTCGAAGAATATTTTTGGTTACGGACAAAATTTATTACACTGTTATTATTATTTACACATATTAATAATTCTAGAAGTAGATATAAAGAAACAAGGACACCGAACGATGAAGAAGAGATCGTTTAAGGAGTTAATGCTGATAACTATCTGCCTTTGATTTTAGGAAATAATGTACCCGACGTCGTTGTCTTGGACAATGTCAACGCAGGAGCTGCCTTCGCAGCAAGTGGAAACGTCGCCACCGGAGTAGTGAAGAATAATGAAATCGCTGACAACTCTAAGAAAGACCGGTCCCATAGCCATGAGCCAAGTAACCCAAAATTCTCATTTGCAAAGGACAGTGCTTTGGGTCTTGGGGTAGCTAGACAGAAATCTAAGGCCCACGGCTTGGTAGAGTCTAACAAAATTACCGAAAATCCGATGGATGCACCGGCAGACACAGGTATTGTTGGCCTTATAACCTTTACTGGCGACCTGACCTGACTTCATACGGGTTCAAATTATATATACAAAATTTTCTCATTTATTGTTAGTGAAAAACATCAAAATCCGTTGCGTGTTTCAGAAATAAGTCCATGATAAAACTATTTACTGTATGGATCAGAACGTTGAGCTCTGAAAACGATAGAAAAAAATATCGCATGTAGCGAATATGAGAATGTTGATACGAGTGTGACTGTGGAGCGACGAGAATGAATAAGGTAAGAAATGAGTATATTAGAGGAAGATTAAAAGTGACGCATTTAACTAACTCATTTGTTTTAGTATGGTCAAGTGAAGAGAAGGGATGAAATGCAAGTTACTAAAAGGGTAATGACGATACATGCTGATGGAGAGGGAGGTCAAAAAAAAGATCGGTGAATTTTGTGAGAAGTGATATGAAAGAAAGGAGAGTGATAGCGTGACGGCTGACAGGATCTACCAGTCTAGTGTGTTTCTTCCAACAGGCCACGCCTTTAGAAGCCAACAGCTTGATGGTTGATTTTTTATTATATTCAGACTTATTATTATAAACGGACATAATATGAGAAACAATACACAATTATTTAAAACTGTTGTTGTGTCCTCATCACAATATATTTGAACAATATTTTTTGGTTACGGACAAAATTTAGCAATTATTTACAGAAGTTAATTTTAGAAGTCAAAAGAATCTAGAACTCTTATTGCCTATTCTTTATCATTCAGTAATGATAAAGACATCGTGAGGAAACTGGCATGTCCTAGATCCAAAAAATCGAAGACATGTGACATTAACTAACCCGCAATGGGCCCGCGTGGTGGATTACGGCCCAATCCCTCTCCTAGAGAAGAGGCCTGACTCCCAGCAGTGGGAACATTAAAAGGCTGATTATGCTTGTGCTAATGATAAAGGACCGGCAATAACAGTTAATTCAAATAACTATCTGCCTTTGATTATAGGCAACAATGCACCCGACGTCGCTGTCCTGGACAATGTCAACGCAGGAGCTGCCTTCGCAGCCAGTGGAAGCATCGCCACCGGAGTCTTGAAGAACAACAAATTCGCCGACAACCCCATAAAAGGAGCCGATGTACCTTTTATTGGATTCAGATAAAGTGTAATGCCACAATGTGCGAAATGTTAATACTCTTTTTATAACCTTATCTATTAAGCGAGACAGAGGACAAAAGCAAGCTTAATCACTTATAAAATAATGTATTTGTAATATAACTGAAAATACCAGATTTCCACATTTTAATTTAGACTCGTGTTGTATGCACGCTATGTGAAAATGTTATATTTCTACTCGAAAACCCACTCTTATCCCACCGCTTTTAGGCACGCAATAGACTGCTTTCCGTACTAGTGCAGAAATAGCGCGTGCTCTCCCCCACCACAATGTTATTACATTTATCGTATCAGGCTGGGCGCGCGTCGACCCCCGCAAGCCGCCGGTCAACCCTCGTTTATTTATTTCTTCGTAAGTGTATTGAAAAAAGTCGTTTGAGACACGTACAAATTTGTCACTGTAGCCCTCGGCTCGTGTGAATTCCGCCTCGGTCGCAATGACAAACTTTCTGCACTTGTATCAAAATGTACTATTACGATTATATTATATTCGAAGAAAAAAATCTTTTAAAGTAACTAATCATAGCATTTTTATGACGTGCATGAGTCTTTATTCGTTGTGAGCAATAGGTGACGTGTTGTCACAACCTCCTATTCCTTTATTAGTTCCTAGTCCTATAGCTGATGATGATCCTACTTTTCATAGTAAGCCCATTTCAAATGAACTTATTTATGTCCACTCTTGTAGTCATCTTTGACGTATATATCTTAGGTTAACACCATCATCAATAGTTACATCTGCTATGCCTAACGTTCAAAGACAGTCTTAGAGACAGATAGACTTAATTACTAACAATAATGCAGAGAAAATGGAAGATAAAATAATAAACGCTTTTAGATATTTTTATTTTAAAAAAGCTGAGCTTTTTGAAACGAATGAATTATTATAATAAAGGATATTTAAATAAACAGTGTTAATATAAAGTCGAAATTAGTTCCAACATGATTTTTTCCTCATCTTTGTTGTACAAAAATATAAGTAACTAAACTGGATCAAGATTATTATAAAACTATCATAGCAAACTTAGTGTTTTTAAATAAACATGTCATAAAAAACTTGAAGACTAATTTACCAAACTAAACATAACAAGTTAACATTAACATAATTTATTTTTAGTACGATTTTTACGAATAAAACCAAAACTTGAATTTGGCGTCTGCGCGTTCACGTCTGTTCTCTTTCGTTAAGAAATGCAAAATTCAAGTTTCATTACAATAACAGAATATATTGTTAAAAATACTTTATCGGAATATAAAATGTCCAACGGTTAATAAAACCAGCTAAACGCATAATTAAAGATTCTAGAGAACAAGCTTAATCTTGATGCAGAGTTCTTAACAGGAGTGTTATTGCTTGGTCTATTATAGTTATCGTCATAAGGATTGGTTGCTTTTTGTCCGGGATTCTGGAGTGGTACATCATAATTGTTGGCGCCATTTTGGTTATTTTGTCCGCCATAGCTATCAATATCGTTCTGTCCATTGATATACCCTCCTCCATTTTGTCCAGTGTTGGGGGGACTGGGATAGACATGTCCTCTATTATTATTTGGGTTAAACTGTCCATTGCCTGTGTTTAGTCCATGGTCTGCGCCCGGCCCACCGTCGCCATTATCATTGTTGTTGCCATAACCAATGCTGAAGCTAGCGTCAGGATAATTGCCACCTGATATCACATCGACAGCAATGCTCGGATCAGTCGGAGTACCTTTCAGCCGGATGGCAGGGTACTGCTGTCCTGGAAAGTATAGAGTACAATGTTTTTAGAATTAACCACGTGATTTCCCACTTGGAATTTGCATAAATTTTTGACTTTTATAAATTGCTGATAGCTATATAACTTTGTCTACGTCCTCCTGAAGAACTGTGTCTTCGTCATAAACTATTCACCAAAATATATACATAAATACTCACTAAGAAGTGAGGTCTCGAAATTTACCTACGCTTTGAAGGACGGTCACATTACATAAACAAAGGAAAACCTATGGTAATTTGTAACCGTTTCGGTAAACAATGACTCACAGTTCGCTTGCATTTGTTCATCGGTTGTCAGCAATTATAATTCATGCAAATCAAGGTCAAGTTCAAAAATTTATGGAATTGGACACGAGACATTTTGAGATCCCACACTCACTACTTAATACTCAAAGCTTTCATACTCACACTTTCTTTTCTTTCTTTTTGAAAGTGTGGATGTGTGGTTGTTTGTTACTCTTTTACGCAAAAACATATCATGCGGGCGAATCTGCTGGCAACATCTATTTTCAAATATACACTTGCAGACACATTTGAATTGTCTATGTCAGTCAGACTAGATGAATCGTTTGGAAACTTCGTTTTGGAACGTTCTAATTATCATCATCTCATAAATCTTATAAGAGAAAGATCTTCGAGTGAGTAAGAAAGTCTGAAACTATTCGTTGATCCTCAACTAGTTAATTCTTTATAGCTAGCGAGTCAGTGGGGTTTTCCAACTTTCACGCGGATGCAGTCGCGAGCATAGTTAGTTTAGTAAATAATGGTCATAACACGATCCCAATTGCTAGATTAAATAAGGTTAAACCAGCTTTATGTTCTAGTACTGGATCATCTGTATTATTATAATTAGTTATATAAAATCTGTGGAATTGTAAACTTTTTTTACGTGAGATATCATCAAGTGACTTCTCCTGCTCTAGGTGGAGATAGAGGAAGTGTCAGACTTTTACTGACTAAAACCACAATGCTCCTTTAGTTGCCCTTTGCAAGGGCCACAGTAATCCATCGATATGCAGCTCTCGAAGGCTTTGTAAAATTTTCCTACGATCGTCGGACGGACTGGTTAGATCACTGGACTGAAATACCACTGGAATAATTCGAACTGGCGATAAGAACAAAATGACACAAAAAAACAAACAAACATTAAACTAATTACCATGACAATGACGGAATCAAACAACCGGTTAGACGCCTTTTAAGTTACCTTTGCCAAAATCACCCACAAACAAGGATAATAGAAACATACCGATATGCTAATGAAACATCTGTTTAAGAGCTTGATATTTAAAAAAGAAAGAAATTATAACACGATATGAAGCTCATGATCATTCACAACAATCAGAATGCAAAACAACAAACACGATAAAGGGCTACACAAAACATGCGTAACTGGTAAGCGGCGAAGGGTCAGTGCCCTTTAAACAACAGAGGAAGCTCTTAATGACACAAATACTCCTTCAAAAACTGCAATAGTCAAGAAACGGGTAAGAAGGGTTACTTTCTCAGTGTTAACTACTCTGTGGAAGGTAAATATTTCAATGTCTATACCTGAGACCACGCTGACATAGAGGAATAAGGCAAAACCGGCCACGGAACGCGACATTGCGAACAGCACTGAGCGAGGGCAAGCCAAAACAGAAGGTACGTACCTGCCGTATTTTTATTATAAGTTCGAAGCGACCGTTCACACTGGCCGCATAGATGCGTGCCGTGACTCAAAATTGTAGAAAAAATAAATATTACTCACGATATTGTTCAAATATCGAATGCTTTTATTTTTAACCGACGTCAAAAAGGAGGAGGTTCTATGTTCGGCTGAATGTATTTTTTTTATGTATGTTCACCGATTTCTCGGTCAATTGTGGACTGATTTTGAATTTTTTTTTTTTCATTGAAATTGTATGCTTCCGAATTGGTCTCAAAGAAATATTGTTATGATCTGAACATAAACTTCGAAGTTATGGAACAGAACTCCTCATAGGATTACAGCAGAACCGTCGTAACAAGTAAAATTGCTTTGTGTATACGTGTAGTCGATGACTGACTGAAAGAAGAGGGGGAATATATCGAACTGATCTGATGATGAAGCCTGAAGTTAGGCACCGGAACTCTGTAATAAATTAATGTAATCTAACCGTGTTTGGGATTATTAGAATTGTCATGAGATGCACTCTGGCTATAAGGTATTTAAGTATGGCTGAGAGGTATTTTTAGTGGTGGTACCATAACTAAAAAATGGTAAAATAAAAAACTTAAAAAAAATATACAATCGACTTCCCTTTAAAAGAAAACACTGAAATGTTCAAAATATTGTTATTTTACACTTCTCAGTGTTTTTTTTGCGATTTTTTGTGTTTTTTTTTTAAATAGAAGTCGTTTGACTTTTTTTTGTAAAAAGATTTTTATTGATTCTTCTTGGATTTTGAAGCGGCAAGAAAGAAGGCTTGTCTTTTTAAGCTTGTTTTTATTTTAGGTACTATTAATAAAAATAACTGTTGAACTCCTCCTGTTTTTCATATATCTTTTATACTGACCCATCTTTATTGGTAATTAGTAATATTGTAGTAATTATTGATAAACTATATTGAGGCATTATTGAGAGAGGCATTTTGACATTTAAGTAATGATTAACACCATTAGATACTGCTAATGTTTTGTTATTTTTGTTTTATTCTTTTATTATCAATATATTATTATCCTATTTGTCTTTGTGTTCCGTGAATGTGTCCGTGGCATCACCTGTCGCCAGGCCCTATCAGAATACCAGCGCTGCGTTATTTTTACTTTTTAGTACAATATCGCAGCATATGAGATAGGAGCCTTTTTGGCCTCGCACTGGTCTTTTATTTAATATTATTTTGTATTATTATTTTTAAGTTAAGTATGTATAGACTAAGTAGTTACTTTTTATTTTATCGTTGTTTGTCCTGTGCGAGTCTCAAATAAATGTTTTCTTTCTTTCTAATCAAATACCTCCCTAAATTGTCCTCCTGTGGGGTGGCACGACGTCGTTGTAAACCTCTTATTGTTAATTAAGAAGATCGGTTTGGTCTACGTGACAAAATCATTAATGTCACTAAACAACTATCCTTGCTACTAACTTTCCTTCAGCTCAGCTCAGAAGCTAAATCGCCAAATAGACACAACATAAAAATGGGAATATTATCAGTAAAGATAATCTTTGAAACTATAGGTACAATAAATTAGGATTGAGAAGATACAATAATTTAGTTGAAGGTTTCTTAAAGTGGGGTGAACTTATCACGGATGTAAACTTGCCAGTCAGGGTTTTCCAATAGGTATCGTTTAAGGAGTCACGATCTTCAGTTTATTAAATTAAATTAAAGGATCACCACTCAGTGACGCCATCGCCAACTTACTACAACACTATTTCGAGCTTTGACTTAATGTCGCATTGACTGACTAATAAATTTGAACAATTATGTGATCAAACTTACCAGTCAAGGTTTTCCAAAATACGAAATTTGCGCGTTTTCCCATCAGTGTTTAAGTAAATTTAAGTAGAAAACATACAAAATCATCATCATTGTAGCCTGCTTGGGCAGAGCACCGCCGTGTCCTCCAGAAGGCAATCGGCGGCAACGACCCCCGCGCCGGTCTCTGGTACAGGCCAAGGTCCGGAGCGAGGAAGAATGGCAATGGTAGGCGGTCGCCTCCTTCTGCGAAGCAGTAATGCTAGCGAAGGAGGCGGCTGCACGTGTGAGGGAACGGCCCTCACGTCCTAGCCATTGGGATCCCAACCCCGATTTCCAGCCACCTGCACCATAGGCCTGGTCTTGCGGACGGTGAGCAAATGGTAGCTCGCCGTCCGTTCGGACCGAGCTCGAGTCGTCGACGGCGCGTACGGTTTCAGGCGCGCCTCAAAGTGGCCCAGCAGGGTCGAAGCCTACTTGGGTTGAGCGAAAGAAATCCCCGAGGCCCTAGAAAGAAGGAACAGGAGTGGATTTTAGGCACACCCTCCCTATTAACCCAAGAGCGCGAGAAATCATTGGATGATTTCCCACCTAAGAAAAACATCATCATCCTGCCATTGTTCCTTGTTATTTGGGGTCTGTCCAACACGGTAATTAGAAATAGAGAAAAAAGAATATTATACGGATTTATGAACCAAAATCAAATATTTAGGTTAGCTTCATAGGTACTGATTTATCTAATTTTAACAAATGTTTTAATAAATTAAAAATTTTAAACCGATTAATTTCGTCTTGACAGTAAACAAAAAATCGGTCTTGTGTGCGTCTTATAGCTATTATCCTAATCGAAAATCTTAAGCATATAAATCAGGCAGATATCATCAAACTAAATCTTCAATGCTGTGGGAACACCAATGCCAAAGTCATTATGGTGTATATTTAAGGCTAAGTGAGTTTTTATTCAATTTGCATTATTGATTGTCCAAATCGTCCTTGAGGTCCTGTCAAAGAAATAATTTAAGGCCAGCAACCTTGAGCGAACAAAAGAGGAGCAGCTTAGTGACGCTAAACTTGATGCGCGAGGAGTACCCCGCGCATCAAGATTATTCGAATAATAATATTTCCTTCAATTATTAAACACAATATGAATAAAAACCGAATATCAAAAGATTGGTAGTTAAATTATCTGTTAGTTTGTGAAAGTTTCATAAAAATACACCTAATGGTTTTGTCCGATCTTCACTTTTTTGGCTATGTTAGACATAACTTTGAAAATAAATTACACAAAGTTCTATGAAAAAAAAGGAAAATATTCGTATATCAAATTGTTAGGCAATTAGCCTAGTTTAACATATTTTTTTTTTCAAAACGGCCTAGCCGTTTAGACGTGATGTTGGATTTAGAATCATATATCTGCCCCTTAATAGTAACAA
This sequence comes from Mythimna pallens, assembly GCA_961205895.1. Taxonomy (NCBI): domain Eukaryota; kingdom Metazoa; phylum Arthropoda; class Insecta; order Lepidoptera; family Noctuidae; genus Mythimna; species Mythimna pallens. The sequence continues at coordinate 4,380,353 of OY540825.1, forward strand.
CGAATGTCAAAAGCCAAAATATTTGAATTGACACGTAACGTAGCGTATATCTGTTCAGAGCAATGGTGGCCCAGTAGTAATGGAGAGCGGTGATGGCCGAGTGATGACGGCCTCAACTTACAAGTTCCGTACCTCAAAAGGAACGGCGGCGGCGATCTCTCGCGCCGGTCCTTGGTACAGGCCATGGTCCGGAGCGAGGAGGAGTGGCAGGCGGTCGCCTCCTTCTGCGAAGCAGTAATGCTAGCAAAGGAGGCGGCCGATCGCGTGAGGCAACGGCAACGGTCCTCACACCCCAACCGCCGCCGGGATTCCGATCCCGATTTCCGGCCACCGTAGGCGCAGGCTTGCGGACGGCGAGCAATGGGTGGCTCGCCGTCCGACCGTCCGGTAACTGTCCGGACCGAGCCCAAATCGGCGACGGCGCGTATTGTTCCACGCGCGCCTCAGGGTGATGTCAGCAAATCGTAGGGGCCCAGCAGGGTCGAAGCCTACTGGGGCCATGGGTAGTGTGACAACGAAACCCGGGGTCCTGGGACGAAGGCAATGAAGGAACAGGAGTGGGTTTTTAGTCAGTAAAAGTCTGACACTATGTCCCGCTCCGCCCAAGAGCGGGATTTGTCATTAGATGATTATCCCACCTAAAAAAAGGAAAAAACTTGTCCACTTTGTTGTCCGTCCGTCTGTCTGTCTGTCAAGACCCTTTATCTCAGAAACGCGTGGAGGTATCGAGTCGAAATTAAAACCGTATACTCAATACAATTCGGAAAAATCTTCGTAACTCAATTCAGGAATCGAACTGTTTTCATAGGTAAGTTTGTGCAGAACCATCAGTCCGCGAGTCCGACTCGCACTTGCCCTGTTTGTTTTATTTATCTACCTAATAAAAAAACTTTACAAAAAAACCGACCGACTTTATAGTGATCAGTAATTTTTTTTATATTTTTTTTTTTTGTTAAAATTTTTATTTTACACTTTTTAGTTGCGATACACTTATAAACAGAGTGCCTATTTTTCATGACGAGTCCAATTAACCCAAACACTGCTAGGTTACATTGTTTTATTATAAAGTTCCTCTGTCTACCTTCCACCTTCCGGCTCCATCACCAGATCATTTCGATAGTACCTTATAGCCAAAGTGATGCTCATGACAATTCTAATAAGCCCAAACACGGCTAGGATACATTGATTAATTACGGAGTTCCTGTGCCTACCTTCCGGGTCCATCATCAGATCAAGTCGATAGTACCTTATAGCCAAAGTGCATCTCATGACAATTCTAGTTGGTCCAAACACGGCTAGGTTACATTGATTAATTACGGAGTTCCAGTGCCTACCTTCCGGCTCCATCATCATCATCAGATCACTTCGATGATACCATTTTCAACGTAACTATTCAGAACCATTCATTTATTTGTATTGTCTTGGTAGCTTAACTATCTTCATTGTGATATCAATGTGAGTATGAAGTTCCGTTGACCATTTCCGATCTTCTTCATCAGTTCCACTTCATCAAATGTCAATTTTTGACTGTAAATGCTTAAGTTCTCAATTAAAATACCAAAATCACTACATGTTTGCCTATAATATTTGAGGAGTTCTCTCGATTGCTAATAGATCCCATCATCAGAACTGGATTTTGAAAAAAATGGGAAGGGTCTATAAACGACGGAGTTCTGAGGTAACAAACATAAAAAAAAGATTTAAAAAAAATACAATCGAAACGAATAACCTCCTCCTTTTTTTCAAGTAGGTTAACAAGTAAAAACAAGCAAGAATAGGCGACGCTTTATTAAAAAAATCGCAATATGAAATATTCTGTTAACTATACATCCCAACTAATGACCATTTACTCAATTTAAGCTGTTAATGCCTTCATATTATTTCCCACAAACCCGACAATAAGAGTGGTGTAGCGATTTAAATATAATAATAATATAATATAATATTCCACAACTATCACACAACGCCGAGCTTGTGTTATGAGTACTAGACAACTCGTCATCATCATCTTCCGGCCCTTGTCCCGTGTTATTTGGGGTCGGCGCAACATGTTTTTTTCTTCCATTCTGCCCTGTCACTCGTCATGCTATCACTAACTTCCTTTTCTTTCATATCACTCTTCACACAATCCATCCATCTTTTCTTTGGTCTCCCTCTCCGTCTCCATCCACCACATGTAAACAACTGAGTACTAGACAACTGAGAAACATAATATTAAATATCTACTATTCAAATAGAGCAAAGTATGCCAATATACCTCACCAATCAGCACAGGGCCTGCATGGTAGATTATGGTCCATTCCCTAACTTAGGAGGCCTGAATCCCAGCTCTGGGGACATGATAAGGCATATAACATTATAGTATTATACTTATTATATGCCAATAAACCCACCGTTATCGATAACCAAAACCATTCATGTTAGCGATCTATTTAGTTCTGAAATGGTAAAACCCGGGTTGGAACAACGTATGCGCATATTATGTAGTATGGACTTTATAAAAGCTGGTTCTACCTCGGCGCGTGAGTAGTGTAGTATGTGAATGTCGCGATGGAGCGTCTCGCAGTTTTCGGTGCCGTGCTAGCGTTTGTCTCTCTCTCTCATACGTCAGACGGTAAGTACACAATGTTTACATACTTCGTTGCCTATATATCATTGCCATTGTGCACAACGTTTTTGTTTTCCTGTTTTCCTATAGATTGCATCGCAAAACGAGTTTTTATGCTTTCAAATATGTAAATAGTGCCTACCTACAGTCTAAATGCAAGAATCCTAACTGTACATATTTGTGTTACTGTTAAGGTACATTGACTGTCTGGTTGTTTTTATTTTATGTTGGTGTCCACTTTATTGAACTTAATTATCCGTAAATACATTATTTTTTCCCCCATAAGTATACATTTGTACAAAAAAATAAACGATCACATAAAAACTATAACTTGTTTTCATTAAATAAATTTGCCATTCCAGAACATTCGTCCGGTAAGGTGGTGGTTGATGACGGTCGAGTTGGAGTTGGACTTATAACCGGCGGGAATTTTGGGGCTCAAAGTTTTAGTATTGTCAGTTCACCCGGCGGACGTCCAGAAACACAAGAATACGTGAATGAAGATGAAGGGGATGTTCAAGATATGATTTTACAACCAACGAATCATAAAGAACCTAACAATTCTGAAGGTAAACATAATATTCAATCAGACAATTATTTTTATTTTTGTGTCAATTTAATTTAACAAAGATTTGCTATCACATTTTTATTATATAAGGGAATGATAACGCATCTAAATGAATTAATCAAACTATAACCAACTTTTTGTAATATGCTAAAATTAACCTCAAACCATTTGTATGTATGCTCAAATTAACCTCAAATAACACTTTAATAATTTGGTTGTTTTTGTTTTATTAAAGGTTTCAATGGTGGAAATACTCAACTGTATCCAGTAAAATCCCTGATAAACAGCAACCCTGGAAAAGGGAGCAATGGAGACAAAAAGGGTAGTGAAGGTGGTCAAATATTAATTGGTGCGGTCGTCCAAAATAGTAATAAACATATCAAGGACAGCAAAAAGAGAAATGGTAATAAACAACCTACCGCACTTGATGCGGCCGCAATAGAAGCTGTATTTGGTAGCAACGAAGGGAATACAGGTTTGCCAAGTACAAAAAAAGGCTCAAGTAATACTGGTAAGGACGGAAGTATTCAGATCGATGCAGTCACAACGGGCAACTTTGAAGATGGATCTTTGAATATTAATAATAATAGGGAACCAGGAACCAACGTGCTTCAGAAGGGAAGAGGTGTAAATAATGAAAATACTGGAAACATTAACGCAGGAAATGAAGCACAAGATTTTAAAGATCATAATGCAAAAAGCAATAGTGCTGGTAACGCCAGAGTAGATTCTAACCATGGTCAAACCAACTCTGGTCATAATTCCCATAGCTATGATGAGCGTTGGATATGGAACAGATAAAGTGATGTAGTGAGTTAATATTAAGTTAATCATTTAACATTTTAAACTAGTTGACTCATAACCTAAAGTGTCATTATGTCAGTATTAGTATAATTAAAACTGTTTTGTTACTATGAGATAATTTAAGATTTTTATTCTGTTTGTCGACGATTATAAGAAAATACATAATTTTAAGACTTATTAAAATTACTTAATAATTATTTCATGATTATAATTACGTATGGCACAGCATTTATGACGCCACATACAAACTAAACACCTTAAGATGACGTCACACAATTTTTTACAAAAGTTCTCAGTGTGATTTATACATATTGTACGAGTACAACACAGTTTACGAGTCCATACAGTTTGAAACCAAGTATGGAGCTGTTGCCAGACACAACACCCCTCTGGTCAGAGAATCCTCCCTTTTAAATGGAACTTGTGGAACTTTGGACCATGCGGACACCAGAGGTATGCACCTCTGGCCTCATCTATGAATACCAGCACCGCTTCAGTGTAGCTACTTCGTCGTGACGTCATTACCGTCACCATTTTTTCAAGCTCTCGAGCAATGAATCACTCAACCAGTTAGACCTAGGCTTTTATGGGTATCCTGACCAGTAATATGTAGCGGGCTCGCATTCCAGGTCAGCGTACTCAACCTTTTACATCACCCTCAGAATCATCACTGACATTGACACAGCGTACACTGCACCTTTGACCGGCCACATGTAAAGCCATGGAGTACCTCTCCCAGTTAACGCTAGCTTTCAGGTCACTTTGGCATCACTGGAGTCTGCAGCACCACTCCAACCCACCGAAACTTACAATATCATTCTGACTCACTGAGACATCTTCCTGGCCTCCTAGTGGTGGCATCCAGCTGCCACATATGAACTTAAGTCCTGACATTACAAAAATTCAGCAAGCACTCGTCTGGTCGGAGGATCCTCCCTTTTCAACGGGATTTTGCGGGACTACACCCTCTTCCGCATACTTAAATATATATTTAAAAAAACTTATTTTGTTTTTGCTTCACACGGTTTGTGCATTTAGCCAACGCACAGTTTTTTTTTTTATTCTTGATATGTTCGCGCTTGACCACTATCTCACCTGATGGAAAGCGACGATGCCGTCAACGATGGAACGCGCTTACCTAGAAGTAACCTATTCACTCTCAAATTAAAGATTCCCGGATTGTAGCCATCAGGAAACACCGTAAAAAGTTAAAATATTTAGTTTTTACAGACACCTTGAATCACTTTGAGTTCCATTAGAATGTGGATGTAACACATTCTAATGTTTTGTATTGTATTTGGCAGCTCTCTACGTATGTATCGAGTCAGCATTCTCAATAGCTTCACTAACCTCAGTGACTACTAGTCAATAATACAAAAAAAATCTCTGCTTTATTGCTAAGATCACGCCTGTTTAAATATGTCCTATATTCATATTGTCCAATTGTGTAGACACTTGAAATGCAAAATTACATCAATTTTACATCACAATACACTAAAGGTAAGGACTACATTGCACACATGTGGGCCACGTATGCCAACCTGAGCGCGTCGGTCTCCATACATTTTATATGGCAACTAGTGTTGCAGAGCTACATTAGATCCACGCCACGCGACGCCACGCAACGCGCCGCTGCGTACAAATCAGACGTGGTCCACGTGTGCGTCGGTCTAGTGTAGTTCTCGCTTAAGAATCAATTAGAGAATAATTAAAACAGCCACTGAACTTCATTCAAAAAAACCCGCCAAAAATTCTCACTTATTTCTATTGTATGCATGTATTTTTTATTTCCCATCATCCCAGGTTCAATCATGATTGATGATGAAGATACTAGCAGTAAAATTAGTCACTACTTGCAATACTACACTACTAGCAATATTATGCTAGGTTATTAAACTTTGGTATTGGAAACAGATTACCCCTATTCAACTCCGTAATATTTTTAATTGCGAACAAAGCTCATATAACGCCCCTTTAGAATGAACGTGACCTAACTCAGAAAATGCAATTTGTAAAAAATTATCTAGAAAGTCACAGTGCATATGTTGATCATATATACACCGTGTCTCAGACATCGATGTACAATCAAATGCTATGGATCCAGTACCTTTATTGGCCGGCCGTAGTGAACACTGACGAGGAACAGTGCTCCCACCTCTCTCTTGCCTTGATTGGCTGGTTTGAGTGGAGATTCGCAAGAGCAAACATGCTCGGGAGAAGGATGTATATTCCAGTAAGGTGCTGGTAGGGATCTTGACCGTACTTTCAGGGTTGTCTTGGTATATATTGGTATATGATACCTCTCTACTCCTCGAGCACCTCAGGATATGTTGCCCTCTTGTTGCTACGTCACTTCGTGCTAGCGACTGTTTTTGGGGGCCCATTTATTGAGTGTCCAAGTCACCCCCCACCTTTTATTGATAGATATTAATAACATTGTTCAGGCAGGGGCCACAGTCTTAACGTAGCTCCAGGTTACCAGTCCACTTAAGACTCCAAAAACCATACCCTATTATCATTTTTTTCTTAAATCGCAGTAGTTTTTCATTGTCCTTGGGTGCACTAGTATAGCGCGTACAAGGGTAATCATCGGTTGGTATCGTGTTCAATTAAAATTGTTTAAAGGGCCTCAGCGAGTTGTCTTAGGCCCCTCGTGCGCCTTCCAAAGGTCCAGGACCTCAAGGTCCTGAGATATATAAACATAAAAAAATATTAATATTATTTTCCACAGCTATCACACAACACCATCTAGTTCCTCAACTGATAAACATACTTATATATTTCTAAACATAACAATAATATTATTTATTCAAAATTCTTCACACAATAAATAAATACATTCTTAAATATAAATCTTAATTCAAAGTCTTACGTGCCTAAACTAGAAAATCCTGTGTTTCAGGCTAGAAGAGCTAAAATAATTTAAAATTAACAAATAATCAAAAGGATTCTATAGTACAACACAAATGTGTAAAAATCGGCAATGTAGAAAAGTTATCTTATACTATTAAAATATTATTAGAGCTTAACTTCTAGTTTCCTTATTAGCAGGATACTTAAACTAGGTCAAACATTTTGTAAAAACATTCACTTTAGTACACTCAATAAGTTCTCTGTATCATCGTAGAACATTCTTTGAAGAGCCTCCTTAAGAATTCACTTACATTAAACTTGATTCAAGCTATAAATGTTTGTTTTCACGTTCAATCTATTGTGTAGGACAGGACCGAGAAACAGGTAAAATTTGGATGTGAAAGCATGCTTGATGATGCTATGATTTTTTGAATAGACAAGATCTTTATATCTTTTGTTAATAAAATCCGTGCTATATGTTAGATCTGCGTGCTGTTTACAATACCCATTATAAATAACTATCGGACTGTTAGTACTTCACATTCTTTGTATAGGAGGTTAGTGGGAAAAAGTATTGGGCGGAAAGCAGATACTTTGAGAATTGCCCTCTGGGCTCTCTCGATAGTTAGTAACAATGTTTTACCCGTACCACCCCATGTAAATAATATAATACAGTAAGTTACTAATGATTGACCTAGAGTAAAGTAGACTTGTTTAACTATTTTTGGGTCTGCAATTTAGTGTAACTTTTAAAAAACAAATATCAATTTACGAATTCTATTATTTACAGCTTTTATCTGATGTTTAAACGAAAGTGTTTCATCGATTATGATTCCAAGGTACTTTACTGTAGTTGAAATTTTAATATTGGGACTATCATGTTGGTTATTTGTGCTAGATGTGCAGTTATGAACATCCAATGTTGAGTTGACAGTTATTATTTTGAAGCCATTTATACATTGAATCCGTTTTGCGTAAACTTGTAGACATTTTCTTCTGAGTCAGTTGAAAACAAAAGAGCAGTGTCGTCAGCATAACAGACGATAGGGCCGAATCCAAATTTAGATTACAAAGATCGTTTATGTTAATTAAAAATAGTTAAGGCCTTAAAATACTTCCTTAGAGAATTCCGAAAGCTGTGCTTTATTCATCATTACTGACAACATTACCAATTTTTTCTTTACACAATGCGTACGTTCTTCTAGATAACTCTTAAATAGTTTCAGCTGGGTTTCTCTGATACCTATGGCTTTATGCTTATGCAATAAGATGGGAATAGAAACCGTGTCCAAAGCTTTGGTGAGTTCCAGGAAGATGCTTACTGTGTGGTTACCTTTATCAAGTTCTTGTGCTAGATAGTCGGTCAGATGGTGTACGACATCATCTGTAGACATTTTAGGTCTAAATCCAAACTGCCGCTTAGATGGAATAGATTTCATCAGACATAGACCTTCCCCAAAGTGTCGCCACAATGAACAGTCCTGTGCGTCTCGCATCCATTGGACTCCCGCAACCGTTACCAAGTCATCGGTCCACCTTGTAGGAGGCCTTCCAACGCTCCGTCTTTCGGTACATGGTCACCATTCCAGAACCTTTCGGCCCCAACGGCCATCCGTAGAATACCACCAGTAGAATAGATTTATCCTACAAATATTTATAAAGTTTATATTTTTTTCTAATATTTAAGACATAGAAGGCAGTAAGGAAATAGGCCTATAAATTAGTCAATTGATCTTTAATCCCTGATTTATAAACCGGGACAACAACAGTTTTCTTTAAGAATTTGGCGAACAAATATTTATTAAAAATACATACATATTATAGATAAATTACGTTCATCCATAAGGGCAACAACAAATCGCGATGTACTGTGGCTAACTAACCTAACCTAACCTCACCCACCACCGCGTCCGCTCCCGCTGTTGCTTGACAAACACAAATAAAAATCACATCTAACAACAGACAAATATTTAGATAACGGTTTCTTAATCAGGAAATTAACGCCATGAAGTTAAGAACTCAAAAACCTCTTTCCAATGATGTAAGGTAACCTACAATCCTGTCAATGACATGAGCTCTATTAAAAAAAATTAAGTGTGAAATCAAATAACTTCTATCGCTCTATGTGTAGAGGTAGTTTCAGACTTTTATTGACTAGAACCTATCCATGTTCCTTCAGATAGTCCTTGCATTCCAGAGCTACCATAACTGAAACCATCTCGCATTTGACATGAGACCTTATGAGCTAAATACCATAAACAGAAGACATACAGACACATAACATAATGCAGGATAATGCTTAAAAATTCATAGTGGACAAATCCATTGGCAATTTTCTAAATCACAAAAACCAGTCACCGCCATTCATGACAAAAATAAATATTGCAATAAAATATAAAAATAATATCTAAATACAAAGGTTACAAAAATGTTACACTAGTTAGTTTTTTTTTTTTGTTGTTAAAAACTGACCGAACTGGTTTCTAATTGAACAACTTCCATGTTTTTCACATATTTTGTGCATGTTTATATTGTATTAAGTGTAAGTAAGTATACTAATTACTTTAAAACAGATTATCGTAGGTGCAGAAACTCTTCTCTTCAATCAGGGACAGTCTTCGGAGATATGACAATTTAACGCGCGATGATTTAACAGTCGCACTTCGATATATTACAATCTACCGAAAAATAATGCGTTAAATCGTTAACTGTTTGTTTCACAATCTTTCGATAGTTTACAATCTTTCGAGATATATTGTAATATAACGGTATTTACAATACAATTTACGGTGACATAAACATGCACGAACAGTTTAAAATACAACCTAGGACAAACTATCCAGTACCTAACTGGATAGTTTGTCCTCTGTTTCGAAGGTCCACCTTCGAAAAAGAAGAAAATAGTTAAATCCTAAAATGGGTAGTTTCAATGAAGCTGCGCCGTAACTTCTTGTCTCACGTACTAAAGTGTCTCAAGTTTAAAGTCTGTGTTGGCAGAGATGACTTATAGCACTGTTACCTGGTCGCTCACTAATTTGTTTCTTAAAATATCTCAGTAACCGAGAGGTTAACAACCTTCAGGTAAGCCACGCCAAAAAATTTTTCTTTATTTAACCCAATTCAAAAAAGAAAGAGGATTCAAATTAGTGATATATGGATATCATCCCGCCAGCTTCGATCGATGCCATTTAGTTTATTAAGCTAATCTGTTAACTGATTGACGAATTAATCTAGTTGGCCGCAACAGCTACACAAAAGAAAGAAAGCTTTAACGAAAGGCTGTCTATGGTAGGGAGACACTAAATCATAACTCACTACATTAATGTCAGGTAGGCCTCGATCACACCACGGAGGTAGGTCGGCACGCACCCGGTGATGCCGGATAACCCCCTTAATTTGACTCCAGGGTAGGTATTGAAAGTATCGGAGATGTCTAAAGAAATCGCCGAGACGACCCTATTCGGCTGGGTCGCGAGGGGTCGCACGCGTATGATCGGAGCTTTGTCGTCGTCGTCGCCGTCGTAGTCCGGACACCGCAGGTGGCGGAGCTATGGGTGGGGGAGGATGTACTTCTCGCACAGGGAACAGAGCACTTACCACACCCTCTATAAACTGGGGCTGGAGACTGCATCAACGGGGGAGCCCAGGGAGGGAACTGCTCTACCTGGTTGGGGCCTCCCCACGAGTCTCTGTTTAGATTCTCCAGCCACATGTTGCGGGCCTTCAACTTAGCCCGCTTTATCTCCAAAATAATATGTATTTACCGCAGAGATCATGCGGACGTGCCATTCAAACTATGACGATGCAGTAAACCACAACGGTTTGAGCAATCAATCAATGTGGTAACGAACGTATCATTATACCCTTAATATTATGGTGTATCAATACAAAACTTTTTTACTTGATCGTTATCATATCTTGGACAGGTATAAGTACAAGTCAGATGATGCATTCATATAAAAAGAACCTAAGGTTAACTCTTAAATTTTTCATTAGTGATGGTATTGTTACTTGTCATGTCCGAATTTTGATGAACTGGAAGGGAAGGGATAATGTATAATAGAAATACCTTATATAAACCGTCGGTCTGATGATGGACCTATATCTCACTGGACATTTCTTGAGGATATGGAGTTTTTTACCCGATATACTTTGATATTGATTTCAACCTTAATTGTACGCAGTCATGTTTATTGCAATCCAGCGGGTAAAACTCATTCTTTACTTTTGGTTCTAGTTATTTTGAAAATGTATCTGGCTCAAAATGAAAATCTGTGTGTTCTGGGAACATTATTTATATTTTATCTTCAGCAAAGCTTTCGACACATTGGTAACATGATTACCTCGTTGCCAATTTGATAAGAAAACAGTTGACTTCCTTTTTTTAGAGATAGGAAATCATAAACTCCTTCGACTTTGGGGCAAGAGGTAGTGTCAGACTTTTACCGACAAAAACGGGTGTTCTTTCTCTTTGCGTTCCAGAGCCTCAATCACTCTTTCGAACAATCCCTCAGCAATGTTAGGATCCTGACTTTTTAATGCTATAATATTGTCTTAATACGGATTGTTTTCAGAGAGGGATCGTCGTTTCATAATTTTAGGCGACAACAACATTGGATTCGCACTTTCAGTTGGAGGCAGCATTGGTTCGGGGATCATATCCAGCTCCAAATTCAAAGGAAGAGCCTTCACGACTAAACATTGCCACGTTAAAAAACGGAGATTCAGACATAAATATGAGTAAGAATACTTAAATATATAACACATTAAAATACTCTTATTGTGCTTTTGTGAGTGACCTTTATTAACAAATCTTGTAAGTCTGCATTCATTTCCTCATTCATTTTGGTAAAACCTATATTCTAGTTTTTTAGATGCAATCAAATTTTCCAAATCACATTTTTCCTTTAATCATCTTCCGGTTAGTCAGCTATTATAATAAATTAATGTACCCGTTAATCTAGATGTCAATAATCCTCTTCCATTGTTCGTATTTTCAATGACTCGTTAAAATAATTTGTTTATTATAATTATCTTCTACTTGTTACAGTCACTACAGACCGATGTGGCTGCCTTGGTGGTCACCCCCACTCTACTTTTGAAATAAAGGAAATTTAAATTTAGATGGAATTTAATTTTTATTTAATTCAGGTGCTACGCATTTCTATGTTTTTTTTTTTTCATTAAATAAACTAGTGCTTGACTGCGATCCCACCTGCTGGTAAACAATGATGCAATCGTTGATGTATTGCATCACTGCTTACCAACATAACTATTATTCATCACAAATGTTTATTGAAATTATTCACCTTTTCATGCAAATAAATGAAACATAAGGATAATATTTATAAACATTAATAAATATTTATTTAAAACTTTTTACAAGATAATATAAATCTTAATTCTGAGTCTCACGTGCCTGAACTAGAATTTCCTGGGCTAAGAAAATCGAAAACTAGGAAATAAATCAATTGAAACAACAGAGTACCTCATGAACTGTCTATTATTCATTTAATTGTGCAAAACATACACAAATTCTAAGAGGTTAAAAGTTATCTATATTTTTTGGTTAAACTGCTTACAACACACAATACGCGACAAGTCAGGAGTGTAACTAACACATTTTAATAAAAGGGCATAAAAATCTCGATTTCATTCATATTCAAAATATTATGAACTTATAGACCCATAGTTGCTTGTCTGATTTTCATTGGAACCTTTAGAAACACACTCCTCCTCTGTCCTAAACTACTATGCATAACAGCATTATCCTCCATAACTGGTGTGGCCACTGTCTCCTCCCTGGCCACCATAAGAGTTGGTGCCTAGGTTGCCACCATGTCCACCGTCGCCATCACCACCGCTCTCGCCGGCGTGACCGATACTAAAACTGCCATCCCCGAATTTACCCCCATCTACGACTGCAACCCCAATGCTGCCATGATCAGCCTTTGCATCACCGTAAACCTCATCACTGTATTCTTCTTCATCTTCATCATCTTCTACACTTTCTGCACTTTCCTCGCTATTTTCGTCGTCATCCTTCTCATGGTGGTAAACTGAAAGTAACAATATTCAGATGGTTATATCATCGTCCTTTATTGGCTCTAAATTTCAAAGGAGGCAATAACTTTTATTTAAGTAGGTACATCTACGGATATCATTCAGGCTATGATAGATGTTGCTACGGCATATCCCCTGATCTAATAGGCTGGGTGAACGACTTCAAGAGTGAAAGCTCTGTCTGAGTTGTTTTGAACGGATGCTCATTCCATAACCACCAACCACCACGACCAGCCCATAACGATTAATGCCAGAGTTCTTCAGGACAGCATAGTTGTAGAGAGATACCTGCCAAGTATTCGGGCTAGTAAGGAATTAACCCAGTCCGAAAAAGAGGCTGTGTACAAATATTGTAATCAGACTGGAAGACCTCAGCAGGCAAATGTCTTTCGATGTACGCAGTATAAACGACGAGGCGAAATGCTTAGTTTGGACCTCAGAGGTGTCAGCATTGCAAGGGTGGACACTCGCCGTACGTCAGGTTACTCGATGGCAGAAAGGGGATGGTGGAATCAAGTCATGTCATTCTCGCACACTCTACAAAATGCATTTTATAGAATCGGTATTCTATAGCCTTTCGGTAAAGGCTGGCTACCCTACGCCCATGCTCCAGTCTTAATACATTGGTCTTAACCAAATCTGAATCACCAATTTGCCTCTTCGCACGCCTCTCCACAAAGTCTAAAGCCGCTAGACGGCATTTTACAGCACCAGCCCAAATGTGGCTGCAGTACTCCACACACGATCGAACCTGTGCTTTGTATACATTAGAAGCTGTCCCAGTGTGAATTACCACCATATCTTTTCAGGACCGCCAAGTTTTTTAACAGCTGCCTTGGCTTTGGACTCAAGGAACTGCCCAAAGTTTAGGTTTGAGGAAAAATATTAAACTCCCAAAAGCTGAAGAAACAAGAACAGACCCACTAGTAAGATTGGCTTCGACCCATTTAGAAACTGCCTGAAGTGAGATATTCGTACGCCTATATCGCCATAGCGTCTCTTTCGGACTGGATTATTTTCTTACAAGCCCGAGCACTCGGCAAGTATGTCTCTACAACTGTGCTGTCATCTGCATATCCATAGATACCGAGCAACAAAAACAACCAACAGGAATTGTTTTTTATGTGCCCATGTAGGCCTATGTGAAATAAAAAAAAATTGACTTTGACTTGACTTGACTTGAGTCAACAGATCGTTGTTATGCAGCAGGGAGAAAATTGTAAAGACTGGATTCCGCCATCTCATTTCTACCATCGGACAACACGACGTTTTTTTTTAAGTGGGATATCATATAGTGACATATACGATGAACATCTGTAGACAACCACTCGAAGAGACCGTTTACTCAGGAAATCTTTTGCCCAACTAGTCAGACCAGGTGAAATGCCGTACGCTGGAAGCTTACTCAAAAGGCTAGTGTGCGATACCCTGTCGAAGGCCTTTGAAACGTCTATGGAGACAGCAATCACGTCCCCATTCTTCTCGATATAGCATTTGTACAGCTTGACGGAGTTTTCAGAAGAGAAACAAACCTGCTGACAAGGGTAAGACGCAACGAAGTGCCACATCTCACCCCAATCTACTGACTTGTAACGCTACATTCGCCGTTCATCATGTGTGTCGCAGTTAGGTGGGGAGAAGGACGATACAGAATTTACCAGATAGTGATCTGTAATTCGTTGTGGTGAGGAAACGGTTACAATACAAGTCCGGATCGTTGGTCAGCAGAAGATCCAGTCCAGACAATTGACAGTATGACCAACTACAACAAAGTTTCGCGCTTCTCTCCCAGCCTGGTCAGTCCTCTGGTACGAGAAAAGCCAGTCTTGGGGGCAGGTGCTAAGGTCCCCCAGAGCGACGAGCTGCGCATCAGGGTGCTGATGCAGAGCCTTATCGGCGGCTTCACTAAAGTGGCGAAACAGACGAGTCGTCTCCTGTTCACCGTTGTGCGATCAGTAGACATAGATATAGACAATTTCGTAAATACTGGTGTCCATCAACAGCCACAAAGATGAGAAATTAGGGTTCTCAAGGAGACGCTGGCAGCAGATGTCATTGCGAACGTACACATAGACCCCAGCACGCTGCAGGAAATGGTGCTCCAATGAAGTCGGTTCCCCGGTAGTCGACGTGCGCTACATCTGACGGACATCTAATCTGGGTCTCGACCAAGAAAAACAAGTGAGGCTTGCCAGTCTTCTTTAAACCATTTTTTTTTAATCTTTAGAGAATAGAAGAAGATGGCAGTTGAGCCAGGTGATGAGTGAGATGAGGTTATGTTAAACCGAATAACACGACCAGAGATGCTGCGCCACTGGGTGTGCTACACTCCAAGGGATCGAATATGGAAGGTAGATCGAGCTTCAGTGATAAATAAGTGAACAAATAATTGACACCACAACGCAAGTAAGTCGCACGCATCAGGGTAACGACTCATAATAGAGGCTGTTGTAATTTGGTCAACATCATCCGGCATACAATGCAACACAACTGCTCGGACCCATCCTATACGGCTTCACCAGAAATCACACCGGAATACAACGGATCATTTGGCGGTATGATTTTGTCCGGTGGTGAAACTTTTAAGCTGGCAGCCGAAGTTATGGCCTACCACCGCTTTTTTTGCTTTGTGGGCTCAAGAGACCCGTATACGTCAAACGTGACCTTAAGACGTAGTATCAGGGCGGTTACTGTTTTGTTTATTAAAATAACTGGGCAAATGCGAGTCGGACTAGCTCACTGAGGCTTCCGTAAAAACTTACCTACGAGTATTTATTTTAATTTACTTTAGATTCAGATTTATTCCTATATTTTGTGATATAAGACTTAGCTTTATGCCAAATTTCAAGATTCTAGGTTAACGGGGAGTACCCTATGAATTTTTATTCCTTAGAGAGTGTCGAAATACACGTTTTTTGCGGCATATACGACCGTATCTTTTTTTTCGTTAACTTAGTAGTTTGATTTTTTCACAGATTCAAGGGACCGCAGACTTGAGAATATAAGTTAATTTCAACTCGAAACCTCCACGCGTTCCCGATATCTGTCTTGACAGACAGACATACAGACGGAAAAAAAAGGAGTTTTTCCTTTGAGGTACGGAACCCTAAAAACACACAAAAAAAAACCTTGAAATTAATTTCAAAATGAATGTGGAATAAAATTGAACGCAGGAACGCAGCGGATAAAAGAGAGAGAAGAATGTTTGAGTGAGAAAAATGGAGGATGGGGTTAAGAATAATCTCGGTGTAACGTTGATTTTTACAAAACAAAAAATGTTCATTTTTGTTGCTAAGAAATAAACACTTTTTACGAGTAACCATTCGTTTATTTTGCCATACAATCCCATAGGACTTTTGTTATTTTATGAACTAAAATTAACATTTAGCGACTGTTCAATTATGTCGTTTATATAACTACTTTTAAAAAAAATCTCATTCATAATAAAATTCCATATTGGAACGTTACGATATGAGAGCAGATAAACCAGTTAACGCTATTATTTTGTCGTATTCTATTATATAATTAAAAGTTACTAAATAAAACCAACTTCAAAACAATACCAAGCTGAAACTATTTCTGAACATTTCAAAATATCAGATCCATATTTTCCTAACTCATAAGGTACAACATATTTACCTGGAGCCGCAAAAGTAGATGCAAATAACGCAAACACTAACAAAACAGCAACAAAGCGAGACATCTTGTACTCAAACAAAACAAGACTAACTAAAAACTGTATTAAAAGCTTCTTATATAATATCCTTCCATTTCGAAATAAAACATGTTTATAAAATGTTGATAATAAGACTATTGAATGTCGCTTTAGCTAAGATGAGGAAATCAAGAGCATTAACATATAACCAAACATTTTGACCATACTGTTTCATGCACTTGTATTTTCATTGTTTTTTTTCTCATAGGCTGTTCACTCCTGGACCGGTTGCTCTGCACACGTTGCTAGCCTTCGGTAAAGTTAAACTTATAAAAAAAAATGTTGAAGCTCTATAAATAGCTGTACAAGAATATTTATGGGATATAAAAGTGCATAAAGTAAGGATCGGTATTCAGTTAACTGACCAATCCGAAAGTGAGCGAAATGGTGCGTCTAGTGACAGTACTCTTGGTTCTAACCGTGGTATCCTGTGCTTTTGCTGCACCAAGTGTTACAGGTACCCTATAACATTCTTATATGACTTATGGTCCCCAAAGTTATTTATTATTCAAATACTAAGTCTCTACTGTTCCATTTCAAGGCAAATTCCTCCCTTAGTATTTATTATGCTTCTGTGCCACTTCTAGCTAATTACTTAGGAAAACATCCTCTAATAAATTTTTGTCCTCTATGAAGCCATGAGTTAAAATTGATTTAAAATAAAATGCAAACATGAATTTGAAGGTAAAGGATTTGAATGTTATTTTACAAATTGGTTATAAATACTACTTTTACTCAGCAGTTTAAACTAAATGAGGTCGATGTTTCCTATCTGACTACCCTGAGAAGAAACACCGAAACAAACTCAGACCAGCTATAAATTATCATAATATTTATTTAATTATCATAATAAAGTACATAATAATAGGGGTTAAAGTATGAAATTGCCGTTTAAAAAAAAATTAAAAAAAGAATAACGTACTTACCTTTAATATAAAGTTTATTTGAACTTATAATTCCAAGTCAATCCAAAGATACAACAACCAAAGACACAAAAACAACACACAAACATACCAAACAACACGCTAAACAAACACTTTAAGGCAAACCGTTTTAAAAAACGGCAATTTCATACTTTAACCCCTAATATTATGAATTGTTATTTGGAATTTTTTATTTTATTTTTCCGTGGAATTGGTATTTATACGAGTAGTTTTGTTTTATTGTTCTGTTGTCACTGAAAAATAAAATCATACAATTAAATCTTTATATGGAAACTAAAATGATATCTACAGTTTATATTTTATGCAAATTTTATAAAGACCTTTTTTCTGTTTTAGATCTCATAGCCAGACCCAAAGGGACAGCCACGGCATCAGACCACAGTATTGGAGTTGGGAGTATAGAGGGGGGCAACTTTGGTGAATCCAGCTTCAGTATCGGCAGCGGTGGCAAGAGCACTGGCCAGGGAAACGCTGGTCACGGAGGCAACCACGGCACCAACTCTTATGGCCGCGGTCCTGGCGGCGATGGTGGCCACACCAGATACTCGTAAAATATAGTACTGGAGTCTTTTTTTCCTTCATCTAACAAGCAATTCTTTTCAACAGAAGTTGTGTTTCATTTTTCCTCGCTAATTCATTGTTCATTTTAGTCAATTAGGGGTACTGACCGCTGAATCACAGTAATATTATAAAGCCTGAAGTGTAAGTGTGTGCAGACGACGAGAAATATGTAGCTCACCAGCCCACCGGCCTATCATTGTTTTACTATAAATGATTACCGGGTAAGTGCGAGTCAGGCCCGCGCACTGGGGGTTCCGTACAAACTTACCTATGATAAAAAACTTTTTACAAAAAAAAAAAAATAACCGACTTCACTAAAAAAACACTAAAAGGATCAAAATATCTTTAATTTCGAAGTCGGTGTTTCTCAGTATTTGTTGTTTCATCTTAACGCTCAGACACGTGGTCAGAACAAAGGAATCGGAGGCGTGGCCGACTCGAGGTGGTCGACGAAAGAGAATCGAAAAGAAACGGTTGTAACTTGGCTAAGGGGACAAACGTATGTACAATCGTCGCAGTGGGCAGCGCATGTGCTCGCAGAACAGATGGTCGATGGGGACGAAAGGACTGGAAGACGCAGCGTTTGTCCTTCCTACGCTGCGTCTTCCGGTACGTGGTGCGTGGTATCGTTCCCACAAGGTTGAACGATGACTTGGTGAGGGTCGCGGGAATCGGATGGATGCGAGACGCACAAGACCGGTCATTATGGCGACACTTGGGGAGGCCTAAGTCCAACAGTAAACGTCTTTTGGCTGAAATGATGATAATGATATTCCCTTGGGATCATTTTCTACTATCAGGCGAGCGAAGCTGCTGCCAGCTGCTAGTAAATAGTACGTGTAAGTGTACTACCGTCAACCAATTCAAAACAGTTTATCAGTGAATTTGAGTTACAGGAAACTTTAAGATCCCGGTGACAAATCACAAAAGACTCCGGACTCATTTCTTATATTTTTAAGTTTTTTCCTTAATAATCTTCGCGTTTTGTCTGAACCGGTCCTACCAACACGTTGGTCGCCATTATTAAGTAATTTGAATATTTGTATCGAGTTTTTATAATTAGGTATACAAGAATGAAAATTTTTAGGATATAAAAGCTACATTCACACACGTTCTTCGTTCAGTGTACGACATAATTTGATTGTGAGCAAGATGGTGCGTTTGGTGACACTTGTTCTAATTCTAGCAGTGATCTCGTGTGTCATTGCTGCGCCGGCTAGAGGTAAGTTAGCCCATTAAGTCCATCTGCTGGGCGAAGGCCTCCTTTTCCCTTTTCCACACACGTCTGTCCTCGGCCATTGCGGGCCAGTTCCTCCGGTAATTGTCATGACTCATCTTCCCACCTTCGCCTTGGTCTGCCGCGATGTCATCATCATTATAATCATCATTTCAACTGAAGGACGTGCACTCATCATCATCATTTCAGCCGAAGGACGTCCACTGTTGGACATAGGCCTCCCCCAAGTGTAGCCACAACGAACGGTCCTGCGCGTCTCGCATGCACCGTATTCCCGCGACTCTCACCAGGTCTTCAGTCCACCCTATGGGAGGCCTTCAATTCAGCTACAGTTGGTTAGACTAGATATTTAATAAAGATTTCGTTTCTGTTTCAGTACGCAGAAAGAAGCCTCATCCAAGATATAAAGCGAATGCCTCAGAAGGCAGTATTGGCGTTGGATATTTAGGTGGTGGCAAGTTCGGTGATGGCAGCTTCAGCATCGGCCACGGTGGCAAGAGCAGCGGAAAGGGTGACGGTGGCCACGGCGGCAACGTGGGCACCAACTCATATGGCGGCCAGGGGGGAGACGCCGGCCACACTAGCTACGCGTAAAATGACCTACTTCGACTAATGTTAATGATGCCAATACTGTGTATATTTGAATAAAATAGAAAAATAAAAACCCTGTGTCAGACCAGTAGCAGCGTGCAAAGATATGCTGAAGGGAACGATGACGATAGCATTATAGAAGTATTAAAAATATTAATATTGCATCTATACGTACCATTAAAAAGGAAAAAAAAACCGAGGGACACTCGAACTCAGCTGTATTTCATTGTATATCACTGTTTCTCACGCATTATAATATTCTACTTTTACTACCACAAATTTCCCAAATCGTCAAACATGTCACAAAATAAGCTCATGCTCTCTCATGTCTCTTCGAAATAAGTTATGAGGTTCCTCAACATGTAGGTACTATGTGCTTCTCAAATTGGTTATACCCAAAGAAAACCCCAATTTTATTTTGTTAAAATTCCTCAAATACACAAAAATAAAAATAAAACTAAGCCGGCACGAAGAATTGAAGAGTTTCGAGAATACATAAAAATATTTTGACGAACAGTTGTCAAAATATTTTCATGTATTCTTGAAACTTTGCGCTTATCTTCGTGGAGTAAAGTATAAAAAATGATTTATTCGGACTGAACGCGGTGAGTGTCTTCTGGCTAATTGTGATAGCCAGAAGACACTCACCGCGTTCAGTGGATGTATCTGTACCAAATTTCGTTCTACTCACAAACCATCATTTGAGGAAATCCTTGGTAAAGTGAGTAGCTGCAATGATTTCGGGAGAGTGGCGTCTACAGCAGGGGCGCCGACTTCGTGCTGCTGCTGCGTGGGTGGTGGTAGATAACAAACAGTGGGTGCCGAGCACCCCTGAGAATAGACATCAAGAATCAGATCAGTAATCGCCTTTTAAGGATGGGCGTTTTTTCATTACCCGACGACCCGTTTAGCGCAGTGGTTTAGAGCGCACCGATTGAAACGCAAGGATTGCGGGTTCAATTCCCGCACCAACACAAATGTTTGTTGATGAAAAAGATATTTGTGTTGGGTATAGGTGTTTGTGGTACCTTCGTTGTTCCTGATTTCCATAGTACAAGGGAAAACCTTAGTTTGGGACCAGGAAAATGTATGTGATGTTGTCTCAAGTATTATTAACGATGCGGGCAACGGATGCCAGATACTGAACCCGGTATCCGTTATCAAAATGTCGATCAATGTGCATTTCTCTTTTCACACTTCACCACTTTTTCGAGTCATCAAATGATCATGAGCACCCATGAGGTTTTCTAAAAGCCCCTGGTCGACAGAGCTAAACTTACCCAAGAAGAATTGAATGATTTTATAAGAGATCTCTATCTAGTTATCTACCTAAAGAATCTGCCAAAGTATTGGCTTCTAATAGAAGACTTAATCTTCTATTTTTAGTGATCATCAAGAATTAAACGCAATCTGCGATACATGGGTCATTGGTCAGTCAATGACCTATCCAGGAAAATAACTTTTCAAATATAAGACACAAAGTATTCTCACACATCTCATTCACTAACATGCATTCATTGTCTATAGCATAAGGTAGTGCTAAATATCATTCCGAATTTTATCAAACAGCCCAAATTTTAGTCATGGTGGAAAATCTCAAGAGAGACTTCGAACACAGTGTGCCTACAAAAAATATTTATAGCACACACTATATCTATGTGTGTCCAAATATAGACACCCTGTGTTCCCATTGTCTATTTTGTCCCCTTCCTCCAGACCTAGGGTGGCCAACTATACTGTTAAAATAGTATTATACTGTTTAAACTACATTATACTTTGTACTGAACAAAAATACTGTTTTCAGCATCAAAATTCTAAACGTTACACTCGTAAGTGTTAGACTTAGCATAATTATAGCATAAGCATAATCAGCCTTTTAATGTTCCCACTGCTGGGACTCAGGCCTCCTCTCTAGGAGAGGGAATGGACCTTAATCCACCACGCGGGCACAGTGTGGATTGGTGAATGTCACATTCTAGGACATGCCGGTTTCCTCACGATGTTTTCCTTCACCGTTTTGAGAGCAGTGGTGATGAAATAAATTACACAAAGTAATGCGCCTGGCTGGGCTTGAAGTTTGAACCCGCGACCTACAACTCGTAAGTCGGTCCCGTTACCACTCGGCCACCACTGCTCTCGGACTTTAGACTTACCCTCGGTTTCTGATTTAAGCATTTGAAGTTGAGAATTACTCAAACTCTATTTTGCCCTGAAAACCGGTCAAAATTTGGCAGCTAGGTATGGTTTGAGACATTCTTAACTCAAAATACTCAATTCAGAAATCCGCCCTGAGAGAGAGACGTTAGATTTTAGGCGCTCATACAATTTTTTTATCGAGATTCAGAACTAATTGAATGATCTCCTCATTTATTTTAATTTTAGTTATAATTGTGGTGGAGCATATGAAGTTTTTAAAAAATACAGTAATTTAATAAGTTGTGCAAGAACCTCTAAAAATATGTATTTAAAACATTTAAACAAATAAAATACTGTTTAATATCTTTCTCAGATAAAAAATAGAATATTTCTTGTAAAAAAGTTGGCAATCCTATCCAGGCCATAACGTCTTGAGGTAGGGCAATCCGGAAAGACTAAGGAGAGCACAAACGCAGTACTGATGGCTTTAAGTGCTGTCCAAGGCACGGAGTAGTTTCAATATGTTAAGTAAGCAGTTACTCGAGAGTTGTTTCTATCTTTAGATTTAATAACCAATGACAACACGCGATGGAAGACGAGTAAAATCATAATCATCCCCCTCATCATCATCATCATCAGCCTTTTTCAGCCGATAAAGTCTACTGTTGGACATAGGCCTCCCCCAAGTGTCGTTATAACGACCGGTCTTGTGCGTCTCGCATCCATTGGATTCCCGCGACCCTCACCAGGTCATCGGTCATCCCCCCTATATAATAATAATAAATTCTTTATATTTTCTCACAATGACAAGCTTATTCTAGGTTTTAACACCTTATTTCTCTTATTGTGAGGAGCTGGTATCTGAGTTAGGTATATTATGCCTCTATTACAAATCACCAGGATCCTACTTAAAGGAAGAAAAGAGAGAGTTTATTAAAAATAATAATAATATTACAATCAGAGGTTAGGAGGGGATTCGAGGTAGTTTTTAAATAATTTTATCATTGTGGGTCGATCCAAACACAAAAAACCGGGCAACTGTGAGTCGGACTTGGGCACTGAGGGTTCCGTAAAATTAATTTACCTCTGAAAACAATTCAATCCCCGAATTGAGTTACGAAGATTTTCCGAATCGTTTTTTTTTAAAAAAAAAAAGAAAAGACGGTGCAATATCAGCATATTTAGCTATCTGAACCGGTTTTTTCGAACGACTTGACATTACGTATTTAGAATACAAAACATCTATTGTAGTTTTTATTGTTTATTTTTAAATGTTTCACCTAAACACCTATAAGATGCCAAGATGAATATATTTTTTTATAAGGTAGGACATAATCTATATCTATCCTTTGCTTTCTAGGACCACGGGTTTCCATTTTAGAAGTCGAGCCCATGGCCCCAGTAGGCTTCGGCTCTGTTGGGCCCGTACATCTCTTTTAGGGGCGCGTGAAACACTACGCGCCGTCAACGACTCGAGCTCGGTCCGGACTATAACCGGACAGCCGGACGGTGAGCTACCCATTGCTCATCGTCCGCATGCCTACGCCTACGGTGGCTGGTAGGCGAGATGGGGCGTGAGGATGCCCGTTCATATTACTGCTTCGCAGAAGGAGGACACCATCGCCGATCGCCCCCACGAGGACACGGCGGTGCTCCGCGCAAGCGGGGCACACCTCCACCGTATGCTCTACCGTGTCCTCCTAGAGGTCCGCACAATGGTGACACCTGGGCGTTTCTTCCGCACGAATCTGGTGCAGGAACCTCCAGAACTTACCATGTCCAGTGAGGACCTACGTCATGCGGAAGATGTGGACGCCGTGACGACTTTCCGGCCACTCCTTAAAGAGGGGACTTACCGCCAAAATTATGGCGTACCCAGTAGTAGGTTGCTACAGTCGCTGTCGCCATTCCACTATAAGATTCCGCCGGAACTCTGTCTGCCATACTGCGACTTATCGTTACAGTGGAGTTTCGCCCCGGGCGGTCTGCCCGCCTTAGAGCATCCCTTTTAAGCCCCAAATCTCATCATCCTTTTGTTACTCGTAAAGAAAGAACCGGTTAGGCGGATCAAACTGCAGTAATGTCATCTTTAAATTATTTAATGGATAAGGAAAATGTTTATATTATTTAATTATAAAATTGGTTGAGTTAGTTTTGTTGTGTTCAGTGTATTCAAAGGTATTCGGTATGGAAAATAATAATGATAACAGACTTAAGACATTAAACACAAACAATATCACACTCATTATAAATTCAACAACTTTATAACAAACAACATTAGTGCAGTGACATTTAACACGCTTAGAGAACTTTTATTTCTTGAGCTGCGTAAAACAATGTAATAATTAACCAAGGAAGCAATTCTAATGGTTCCAAGTTTGCTACAAATCATAATTAGCTATTGCTATTTTATAGTTTTTATATGCAAATGATACGTCTAGGCGTAGCGTTTGTTGCGACGTGCTACACACACAGAAACCTTCCCCCTTGTAGCAAAGTAAAAAAGTTTCTGTGTGTGTAGTATTCTGCATGTGTAGTAAGTATTCTGTGTATGTAGCATTATGAGTGCGTAACATTCTGTGTGTGTCATTCTGTCTGCGGCTGTACATTTATGTCTTTTTTATGGAAAACTAGCTTTTGCCCGCGGCTTCGCTCCCGTCAACTGACTACTCTACTCTACTCTACCCTACTCTAGCCTACTCTACCCTGCTCTATTCGAATTTTTCTCGCCGTAAAAACCATCCTTGAACTTCAACGAACATTTTAAAAAAAGAATTGGCCAAATTGGTCCAGGCGTTGTTGAGTTATGCGCTTACCAACACATTTTGCGATTCATTTTTATATTATAGATTCTATGTAATTACGTAAATTGCAACTGATCATTTACCCAAACAAACCTTTCTTTTTTCCTTAATCTGCAATCAGTTTTACTTTTAGCAGGTATGTTGGTGCTAGTGTTCGAATTCGTGGTGAGATGTGCGTGACTTCACTGAGCCATCATCATCTATAAGACATAACATAATGTTATGTCTTTTCTTTACAATCTTTTAAATAAAAAAATCTGTGTGCGTAGCATTCTGTGTGTATAGAATTCTGTGAATTATATGCACGTATAGAGTATAATGGTGACATTTGTTAAGCAAAAACTGGATAAAGAATAAAACTAAAATATTTTTTTCGTGTTTATATCTATAACATTCAGTGTGAACAAAGTAAAACTATTCTATGTATTTTTAAATGAGAATAAGTGTCAAGTTTAACCTTACCTTAATTCTGTAGCTGATTTATGTGAATAATTTCACATTAGTTTAGATTTTAAATTGGCTAGAGTAGGACGTTATGCTAGAGTTAATGATAACAATTTCCTAGAAATGTAATGTAAGTTAAACACAGCGCTATATAACATATTCGATTATTTTCTGTGATAATTCACACATCAATAAAAACAAATTCATAAAAAGGAAAGATTGAAACTGAAAAAATAATACTAAACTCGCAGCGCCTATGGATAAACGATCTGCAAATGTATGAGGACCAATCAAAAGATATGAAGAACAAAATTTCAGCGCCTAAATCTTAACCGAAATTGTCTACTTCAAACACACGACTTTTCTACCACATTCAACCCTATTTTTGGTCTAAACACCAAAGGATTTAAATAATTAAAATAGTAAAGTGCGGCTAGAGTGCGGACACGAAACTCAACCGAGTGATGGCGGCAGTGACCGACAGAGAACAATTATTGTTCTCTGTCGGTCGCTGGCGCGTCGTAAATTATTTGGTTCTGTCGCATGTGCGGGTACACAGTGTTGTATTAAATTATTATTTTAGTAATAGAAATTGATATTGAATTGAAAATATAATCAAATGTATATATACCCATTCTTGTATAATTGTAAAATTACATTGAATCAAATCAAGTCAAGTTTTTATTTCACATAGGCCTTCATGGGCACTTATAAAACGTCAGAAGCTAGTGCACGGTTCGAAACTCCATGGTTACTCTTTTAAAAAAGTGGTTGTTTACAATATTTTCATATTACAGTATTAATAGACATTATGTAAGAACAGTTTAGACCAGTCGATATTGTACCCAAAAGAACAATAAAAAAAAAGTGAGTCGTAATAGGAAGTAACCTAAGAATTCTTTAAGTAAGTTAAGAATGACACCTTAGCTCGTAATAAAAAAAAAACCTTAGCTCGTAATAAAGCGTGGAATTCTGGCAAATTGTGTCTTCGTTGATTTATTGAATGAACACCATCCCGAGGTTATAATAATTCCCTCATCAGGAGACTAGGCTCCAATAGTTTTCTTTGACGTAAACTCATGTTTCTCACAACACTGCTCGAGCGACTCGACGCCCGCCAGTTTGTTTCTTGCCCACGCCAGATATGGTTGCCTGAACGCGTCGCGTCGCTGTCGCCATCGCTCGGCTGTCGCAAGTATATATAAGTGCACACAGTGTATGACGATCAGGGAAAATTACAAAAATGAATCGCTTCCTCTTAAAAACACTTTCACTAAATATTTAATTTATCAAATAACATCTTTGAGATAGGAAATCATCAAATACCTCCTCTCGCTCTGGGTAGGTTTTAATGGGTAGAGCGAGAGGGAGTGGAAGACTTTTATTAACTATATAGCTCGCCCGTTTTACTTTATACTTTCCGTGCTAAGGCCACCGTAACTCTTTCGATCAATCCTACAGATCAAATAATACCTGCTAGTAAATAAAGCGGCCAGTAACTAGCATAGGATAAATCTTCCCAACCAAATTGCGATCCCAATCCCAACAGAGATTAGCCTAGTAGGTACGCAAGAGATATTATAGTGCGTTTGAAGTCTGTGCGCAAACACAGCTGTAGCCTCCTTCTGCGAAGCAGTAATGCTAGCAAAGGACGCACGTGCGAGGCAATGGCCCTCGCGCCCCAACCACCGGGATTCCAATCCCGATTTCCAGCCACCGTAGGCGCAGGCTTGCGGGTGGCGAACAATGGCTAGCTCGTCGTCTTATCGTCCGGTAGCCGTCCGGACCGAGCCCAAGTCGTCGACGGCGCTTAGTGTTCCACGCACGCCTCAAGGAGATGTCAGCAACCGTAGGGTCGAAACATACTGGGGCCATGGGTGATGTGAAACAGATCACCAGGGCCCTGGAAAAATGGCAAAAAAAAACAGGAGTGAGTTTTTAGTCAGTAAAAGTCTGACACTATCTCTCGGCCCGCCCAAGAGCGGGGGATGTCATTAGATGATTTTCCCACCCGAAAAAACAAAAACCTGATCTTCCTTTACTCTCATAGTTCAATGGCAATCTGACTCGACCGGAGAGAGATCAGACGCAGAATCAGCGGCTTTACGTGCTTTCCGAGGCACGGTGTATCACACCACCAACTTCCCAAACTCCAGGCAGTTACAGAGGAATTCCTAATGAAAAATCTGATAGCACTTTTTGTTCAACCTGGAAATCGAAGCCAGGATCCCACGCTCAGTAGTCGCGCTTGCAACCATAACACCAACGAGGCAGTAAATATGCTACCATATAAATACCAAGGTGCAAAAGTTGAAGGGGAATCCTTTGTCTGGAAAACCCAATAGCACTTTTTGCCCAACCCGGAAATCGAAGGCAAGATCTCACGCTCAGTAGTCGCGCTTGCGACCACAAGACCAACGAGGCAGTAAATAGGCTACCATATAAATACCAAGGTGCAAAAGTTAAAGGGGAATCGTTTGTCTTGGTATGGTCATGTAAAGAGGAGGGATGAAATGCATGTTACTAAAAGAGTTATGAGCATACATATGGATGGATGGAGAGGGAGAGGGAGACCAAAGAAAAGTTTAATGGATTGTGTGAAGAGTGATATGAAAGAAAAGGAAGTTAGTGATAGCATGACGAATGACAGGGCAGAATGGAAGAAAAAAGCATGTTACGCCGACCCCAAATAACACGGGACAAGGACAGGAAGATGATGATAAATACCAAGGAGGTTATAATTCAAAAATAAGCTTGAACATAGACCTACTTATCGAATTTTCAGTTTTCCTGTCGAGCGCCTGCAATTTGGCGAATGCATACAGCACAAAACTAAGTACAACTCGTTTAAACGTAGGCGCTGTATTTCGCCAATGGGCCGTAATTACCGAAATACAGCGCCTACTTTTAAGCACTAGTGTGGTTGGCGCCGTGGTAGAGCGATTGGCTGCTGCACTGCATGTCGCAGGATTGATAACCGGAGGGAACCAATATTTTTAAGGCCCGCAGATATTTTAAAGGTGTCTTGTAAATCGAGTTTACATGGTCGTAAACGCATCCTCGATGCAGTAGTTCCTTCTAATGTGGGGCCAACAGTTATATTTATTCAAATAAAACGGTTCTTTTTTTAATACCAATTAAATACGTTGGAAGGCCTCCCACAAGGTGGACCGACGACCTGGTGAGGGTCGCGGGAGTGCGGTGGATGCGAGATGCACAGGACCGGTCATTGTGACGACGCTTGGGGGAGGCCTATGTCCAACAGTGGACGTTTTTCGGCTGAAATGATGAAATACATTGCAATAACAGCCCTGCAATGACATTTCAATGCCTTCATAATTCCACTGTGAAAAGGGTCTCTCTCTCTCTTAAATCATAATCTTAATGTTATCGGCACGTCGTAGTGGAGGGTGCAGTTCTATGTTAAATTGTTGTGTTTTTATTAAATTTCTAATCAGGAACGGGACAACAATCACCCTCTCCTACGGGCATAAAGTCCTCTTGAAGAGTTGTAAAAGTTTCCTAAGACTTACGACCTCCTTGGAAAACAGCGCTTCAGACCAGATACGCAAACTGTGTTGGAATAGATATCCCACTCCGTCAAACTTCATCGCTCCAGTAGAACATCTGCCACCTGGACACGAACTGCAGTGGCCAATCTGGAAACCTTTGAACCGATTGCGAGCTCAGGTTTGCCGCTGCAGAAACAATCTGGCCAATGAGTATATAGTTGACCCATCGCAAAAACAGTGTCAGTGTGGAGCTTTTAGAAAATATGTGTATGCGTCACATCCTTTCCTGCTTAGTACGCACAACCACCTGCACCTTCCACAACTTAAACGAGGCTAACAAAAGAGCTATCCAGGTAGCTAGTTATATCTTCGAATTCTTACAAATTCGGTTTAAATCTAATATAATCTAATATATTATAAAATTAATTATACGAGTATTATAAAATCTAATACATTATAAAATCTCGGGTCCAAAATGTTACCGAACTCCTCCGAAACGGTTAGACTGAGTTTTCAGTAGGTGTTCGGTAGGTCTAAGAATAGGTTGTAGGCTATTTTTATACTCGTACATCCACCCCATTGACCTCTACTATTTACCACTGGACAGGCTGACCAGGCAGTGTCATCCGACCGCAGATCCGCCGCCGGAGCAACGACTAACGTCACGTCGATTATTCTCGAACACGTCAGACATCTTGTTTCACGGAGCACTCGGAACCAACTGGATGCCATCTGCTGTTGCCGTCTGCAGGTTTGAAATCATGACTGCAGCGACATGACGCAACGACGTCTCGTGACGACATGAAACGACGACATGTCGTCTGCTGCTGCTGCGTGCAGTCGGCTACCAACTTGTACCTTAAAAAGCACTCAGACACATGACACTGACTTTACTTAAAATTCAACCCCCCGGCGGGCGAGGGGTTAAGAATGCGAGGTTAGGTTCGAGTGAATCGCATCGTATAGTAACGTCGTTAATTTATATTGACAGAGAAGAGAATTAGGCAGAGAAAGTGAAAAGTGCTCGGGTTACATAGCCTTTTAAATAGTCAATCATTTACTGACTAAGACCCACTTCTATGTTCCTTATTTGCACTACGTCCTAGGACCCCGGGATTCCATTTCGGATAACCCCAGCACAACGCAGCTTCGACCCTGTTGGGCCTCTACGGTTTTGCTGACATCTGTTTGAGGTACGCGTGGAACACTACGCGCCGTCGACGGCTCGGGCTCAGTCCGGACGGTTACCGGACGGCCAGACTCGTACACATTGTTCATGCTCCGCAAGCCCACGCCTACAATGGCTGAAAATCGGGATCGGGGGCCCAGTGGTTCAGGCGTGAGGAAGTCTTTTCCTTTACGCGTGCGGCATCCAGCAATACCTCCTCGCCAGGGCCCGGCGCGAGAGGTCGTTACCGCCGGTCACAGGTTTCATAGCCTGTTTTTGCTATCCTGTATGTATCAATATTTGTACATAGATATGGAAGAATGAGGTGTTCTGTTGAAAACTAAATAAATAAACTATTCATCATCATCACTATAACCGAAAGTCGACCGCTGCTGGACGCATAGGACTGGTCACAACGACCAGTCCTATGCGTCTCGCAACCATCCTCTTTACACAACCATCCCCAAGTCCTCAGCCAACGTTGTGGGAAACTTTCCGGTACGCGGTCACCTCTCCTGAAATGAAGTACTATAATATTAAATGAAAAAACACATATTGTTATAGAATTGACTGTATTTGACATCTTCCTACTTACAACCCTAAGTAAGTAAATTAACAAATTACAATGAACCTAAGAAACAACAAAAAGTAACGCAATGTCATTACCAACATTCAAACACAAAGACTCGAGTTCTCATCTTATACTTAGCTAAGTACTAACCTTAGTTAAATAAAAAAAACTGGGCAAGTGCGAGTCAGACTTGCGCCCTGAGGGTTTCGTACAAACTTACCTATGTTCAATTCCTGATTGGAGTTTCGAAGTTTTTACTAAATATTTTGTTTCGTTACAACAAATTTTCTGTTTTCAGATTTATTCCTATACTTGCTTTATGCAAAATTTCTGGGTTCTGGGTCAACAGGAAGTACTCTAGAATTTTGGTTCCCTTGAGTGTCGAAATATACGTTTTTTGCGACATAAACGGCCATATCTTTTTTTTCCATTAACTTAGAAATTTGATTTTTTTTCACAGCTTCTAGGGCCTGCAAACCTAAGTATTTGGTTTTAATTTCAACTCGATACGTCTGCGCGATTCTGAGATAAAAGGTCTTGACAGACAGACATACTATCAGACGGACGGACAACAAAGTGATCCGGGTGTGGAACAAAGGGATGGGTTTTTCATTTTTAGGTACGGAACCCTAAAAACAAAATAAAACATAATTGAGTAAGCACTATAGGTAAATATAATTAACCTAAGAAAATAACTTATAAAGTAAATAATAATATATTCTCTAAGTCACCTTAGTTTTTTTACATGACCAGTATAAATGAGATTTCAATTTTTTAATGACTGCAGAATAAATGCCTTTTAATTGTCCTTAAGAGTCAAAACATTTCTTGCAATGTTATCTTTCGAGCGTGACTGACCATAGCAAGGATACCTACTACAAAACCTGAAATTAAGGACTAAGTAATTGTATTTGTATACGTATTATATAAGTAGTATTCTTAAATTATTTATTGATTAACTAGCTGACCCGGCGAACTTCGTACCGCCTGTTGTGTTAGCTAAACTGTCAAAGGATAACGCCATCTACTGGTATTACCATAACAGCATAATTCATTTTAAAATGACAGTTTAATTAGAGATGGTGGTATGTATTAGAATTTTTTTTCCGTTAATTTTCCCTTTACTTTCTCACCGTTCAAACCTTCCCTCGACTATTACGAATATTTCAAGACCAAAATTAGCCAAATCGATCCAGCCGTTCTAGAGTTTTAGCGAGACTAACGAATAGCTATTCATTTTTGTATAGTTTATAGATTGTGGACAAAAAATCAGCTGATCGCATAATCTGGGCTGAAACACAGATTTTTATTAACCTAGCTCAGGCATGTTGCTACAAGTTGTAATGGCAGTACCAACACACCATTCCTACGCATAATAAACATGTGTAAATTAAACTTTTAAGGCAACGAAGGAACAGCAGCGCGCCGCTCAGAGCGGGGGATGTCATAAGATGATTTTCCCACCGGAAAAAAAACCCTCAAGGGTAGAGTTTCGTAAAATCCGTTCTTAGCGGATGTCTACAAAGGAACCTGCCTGCCAAATTTTAAGTTTGTAGGTGTTATAGTTTTTGAGATTTCGTGATTAATCAATGAGTGGTATTTCGCTTTTATATATAGTGTATAGATTAGGCCAAACTTTTTAGAACAAGGCCATCATCATCATTTCAGCCGATAGACGTCCACTGTCGGACATAGGCCTCCCCCAAGTGTCGCCACAATGAACGGTCCTGTGCATCTCGCATCCATCGGATTCCCGCAACCTCGGTCCAACTTGTAGGAGGCCTTCCAACGCTTCGTCTACCAATACGCGGTCGCCACTCCAGAACCTTTCTGCCTCAACGGCCATCTGTTCTATGAGCAATGTGCCCTGCCTATTACCACTTAAGTTTGGCGATTCTTCATGCTATGTCACCACGCTTGGTTCTCCTGCAGATATCTTCATTTCTGATTCGATCACGCAAGGAAACTCCGAGCATAGCCCTTTCTATTGCCTTTTGGGTGACTTTAAGCCTTTAGATGAGGTCATTGTAGCTCGAACGCTGCCCAGCCGAGTCGGATTAGACAGTTGACTTCTTTCTAAAAATAAGCTCTACCCAACTGGACTGTCTATCCGAGGTAGACGTAAACGTCCACAACTTCGAGTATAGAGTCTCCGATCTTGATAGGAGTGGGTGCTACATGGTTGTTTATCATGACTTTAGTTTTGTCTGGACCCACTCTTTCGGAAGCTCTACTGAGGTCATTGAGCATTGTGCTGAGCACTTCCATAGTTTCAGCCATGACTACTATGTCGGCGACCAAACGAAGGTGAGTGGTGTACTCACCTTGAAGACATCCTCAATTTCGGCCGTGAACAATTTCGGAGAAATAACATCTCCCTGGCTCACACCCCACTGCAGGAGGATAGGTTTCGAGGTCTGGTCCTGAAGTGGTCTGGTCGTGTAGAACAAGGTACTACTAAAGTATTCATAAGTTTATCTCTCTCTTGACATCTTATATTTGAATTGTAATTAAATAGTTTTAAATTGTAAGTTATTTTTTATGCATAGGTTAATAATTCTAATTGTAGTTGATCTATCGTAATTTAATTGTTTTATTGGGATATATTAATTTATTTGTTATTAGTTTAATTGTTTTATTTGTAGTTGTATTGTTTAGTCTGTAGTGTAAATTGTTCAAACTTATATATTTTAATTGGAAATAGTAATACTTCAATTGATATTTTAATTGTAATTATTGTTCTGTACTTTAAATTCTAATCATTGTCTAACATAAATTTAAAAATACCATGTATGTCCCCAAATTTGTGAATGATGTTAACGCCTGTGTGTGTGTGTGTGTGTTTGTGTGTGTGTTGTTTGCACCGGACTATTTTCTGAATGTTAAACGCAAAAAATCTATAAACAAATTGTTGGTATGCCTTAGTAATAAAAAAAAATAAAAAAAATAAGTTTGTCAATGTAAAAAAATATGTTTATTTTTGTAAAAGTACTTAAAAATAATTTATTATTGTTATTCCGTTCATTCATTATTATTTACATATAAATTATATTTTTAAATATTTCAATAGAAAACAAAAACCTATTAACTTTTATTTTTAATTAAGAACAATGCCTAATAAAACCCTTAATAATAAGTACTACAATTAGTGTAATACAATTATGATCTGAGTTTCAAGAGTGAAGATAGATTGTTATCGTCTAACACCTGTAACACGCCTGGCACAAAAATTCCATCTAGAATGGCCGTCGTGATGGCCCTGAAATAAACAAGTTTGATACAACAAATAAACTGCAGGACACTAATTTACCATTTTATTTTATATATATATATAAAATAACCATTATTACCACCAACCACTATTAACCATTATTTATTTACCATTTTATATATATATATATATATCAAAATTAATAACAAAATAAAACAATTCAATTACAAATAACGAAATTACACAATACAAACACAAATAAGAATAATTAAATTATAAATTAAAACTATTAAGTTCTACATGTTTCACCAGTGATTGGTATACAAATAATAGGTAGTATATGTCATTTAAAATTATTATACATTAATTTTTACAGCATTCATAAGAAAACACAATTGAATTATATATTCAACAAAATATTATTTTGCATTTTTAACATGTCACAGTTAGATATAAATATTATTTCACTTATATTTTCTTTCTAGGTCATTCTTGACATTAAAAAAATCATTTAAGTTATAATAGCATTTGTCCAACAGCCATGCGCGCAATCTAATTTTAAGTGATCTCATTAAATGCAATTCTCTTAAAGATTTTGGTAATTTATTAAAGACCCGTATTGCCATCATGCTACAGTTTTTCTGATGCATGAAAATTTTAATTGTGAGACCACTCGTACTAAATGTAACAAACTTGACTACGGTAAGACTAAGGATCGACGTTCGACTTAAATTGAGTTAAAGAATCAAAGAAGATACCAATATCCTCATTGTCACAGCAGATTTTATTGTACGTGATCACCAACCTATTTAAAGGAGCAGATTGCCCTAAATAAGTGCGAGAACTTCTACCTACAAAAATACTACATGCTCTTCCTGACCTTTAAAGGCCTTGACGAGGTACGTCCAGGTTGATCTGTCATCATCATCATCGTTTCAGCCGAAAGACGTCCACTGCTGGACAAAGGCCTCCCCCAAGTGTCGCCACAATGAACGGTCCTGTGCATCTCGTATCCATCGGACTCCCGCAATTGTTACTAAGTCACCGGTCCTCCTAGTAGGAGACCATCCAACGCTACGTTGATCACTAGGTTGATCTGTACTATTCAATTTACTGAGCATTTCCCAAAATATGTTAGGGTTGGCTTCAAGGGTCGTCTGACCTCCACAATCCTATAACTGATTAACACAATATCCCTAAATGTAGCCATACACACTAGGGTGTACCTGACAGGATTGCCTGCAGTTATACCTGTCAGGTAAGCTTGTGTGGAAACCTGCACAGTTGTGCAACATTCACGCTCCGGTTTACCTGTAAAACTCAACTGTACAGGTGAACCTGTCAGGTACACCCTAACGTGTATAGCTAAAGAAGAAAAGTAAGCTAGTAGCTAAGAAGTGAATATAAAGAGCAACTGGACTCTGAGGGTGGAAAGGCTGGATTCGCGCCACGATACCAACTTCAAGTCGTTCGTGATACGAGTTTCAACCCACAATCTACACACCTTTTTGAGAGAGGACTTTTGGCCGATAGGTGTCGTGTATCGACGTTTCCGGGGAAGGCTGCGCGACATCACGCAGCGGAACACGACGCCGATGTTACATGTATAAATATAGTTAATTGTTTGTGTTATTTTTAATATGTATGTTAGTTTATTTTGTTTATAAAATTGTTATATTATGTATTTTATCTACAGGCATTAGTTGCCTGACAATAAAGAAATAATAATAATAGCTACTTTTAAGGGGTTACCAGACGGTTGCAAACTAGCTTTCCAACCTAGGTGACCTTGGATTATGTGCTTGGTTTGTCTTGCGGCTACATGGATGTAAACCACGCGCCAACAGGTTTGATGATTGGGAAAACGCGCCTCCCAATCAAGGGCGTTAAAGATCGTGGAGCTGCTGTCTACACGGGTTGAAACTAGCAAGGTCACTTTGGTTGGGACGTTGGTTCGCAAGCGTCTGGTCACCCCTTAAGCGAGTATAAAGTCAAAATGTTCTGGATTCTGACTACTCGTAACAACTGTCAAAGATCTTCAAAAGATAGCAAGAACCAACCACTTTTTTTTAGATGGGAAATAATCAAATAACTTCCTCCGCTTTGGGTGGCACGAGAGTAACAGACTTTTAATGACTAAAACCTACCTGTGCTCCTTCAGTTGCCTTTTGCGTTTCAGGACCACAGGGACTCTTTTGAAAAATCCCGCAACCCAAGAACCTAATGTGCTTTCCGAGGCACGGAGAAGTCGTTACGTATTGAATATCACCCATTCACGAACCAAGGTTACCGACATAGCCCGAAGAATCGCCAAACTTAAGTGGCAGTGAGTAGGGCACACTGCTCGCAGTACAGATGGCCGATGGGGCCGAAAGGTTCCTGAGTGGCGATCGCGTACTGGAAGACGCAGCGTTGAAAGGCCTCCCACAAGGTGAACCGATGACCTGGTGAGGGTCACGGGAATCCGATGGATGCGAGACGCACAAGACCGGTCGTTATAATGAGAATTTTAGTAGGTGTATGTCTCACAGTGGACGACTTTCGGCTGAAATGTTTTTTTTTACCTGGTCCAAGAGTACATCCAAAGGATGGACTAATTTTATTACAATCTAGCCGTATATACAGAATAATAAGAAATTTAATTATATCGTAAACTAATAAATTGTCTTTACTAAGAATGTGTCCAATAGCACTTTTCTTATTATCTCTATTAAGGCGAATACACTTCGTTCTTGTATTTATTTATTTATTTATTTATTTATATAGGCACATCAACGAATTGTTTACTATTTGTATTCAATAATATAATAATAATTAGTATGAGGTGATCCTGTGTAAAAAAGTCACTTACAGGTATGCACAACAATCACAAAAGTCTAACTAATTAAAAACGTATTAATAAAAAAAGTATTTATTAGATAGCAATTATGCTACATTACACTATTCACTATCACTAAGGCTGAAATGATGATGATGATCCACGGACCGTTACTTACCTTGAATTAAACCGGTCGACTGTTATTATTTTAAACCAGGACACGTTTATGATTTTATCTTCTAAGCAATATAATTGTGATTTTATTAATTATCGACTGGTTTTTAAACATCGCATGAGGTGCGATGTTGAGAGCGTTTTCTAGGGTCAACAGGACCCTATTACTAAGCATCCACTGTCCGTCCGTCTGTCTGTTTGTCCGTCCGCCTATCAGCGGGCTGTATCTCATAAACTGTAGATGGTAGAATTGAGATTTTCACAGAATATGTATTTCTACTGCCATATCCGCATAAAATGCGTCGTCTCCCACAAGGTAGAGGGTCGCGGAAATCCAGCCCCCCTAGCCAAGTTACAATCGTTTCGTTTCGATTCTCTTTTCGTCGATTGCCTCGAGTAGGCCACACCTCCTATTCCTTTGTTCTGACCACGTGACTGAGCGTTGAGATACGTGATCTCAACGCTCAGTAAATAAAGGATTCGGAGGCGTGGCCTACTCGAGGTGAACGACGAAAAGAGAATCGAAACGAACCGGTTGTAACTTAGCTAGGGGGGATGTGGCTGCAAGACGCGCAGGACCAGTCGTTATGGTAACTCTTGGGGGAGGCCTATGTCTTACAGTGGACGTCTTTCTGATGATGATAAATTGTGTGGTTCCTGGAGAACCTCACTACGTAAGTATCTGGAGCGAAGCCGCCGGAAAAAGCTAATCTATACATAATGTACTTAGTAAAGAAATCAGGATTTGTCTTCCTCTGTCGGTTTCTTCGCTTGCAACGCAGCGAATTTCGATTTGGCTCTCATTAATAGAAAAAGCGATAAACGAGGAAGGTTCGTGTATATAATTTGGCTTTTGCACATTTTGCGCTTTAGCGACCTTTGCATTTGGTCGAAAATCCTGTCGGACCTGAAAAATTTTTATTCGTTTCCCCATAATCGGAATTTCTCCAGTAACGTGGGTGCATTCACATTTCACAAACATACAAGCTCAAATACAGAGAATGATTAGCCGGCACTTGAGCCCGCGACACTCAGCGCAGCAGCCAGTTGCTCAACTACTGCGCCAACGGTGTCATCAATTAAATGTTGCCAATTAAGTTTATAATTATTGAAAAACTTCTTATAGTTTATATTACTCTTGGTATCCTAAGATAGCCTTATTTACTAACTAGCGGCCATCAGTACCAGGGTGAGCATATCTAAACTCTATTTATTTATTTATTTTACTATTTTGATATATTATTGACTGGCCTGTTGGTCTAGAGGTTAGTAGCCCTGACTGCTATGTCGGAGGTCGTGGGTTCGATTCCCACTTAGGACAAATGTTTATGTGATGAGCACGATCATTTGTTCTGTGTCTGGACGTAATTTATCTATATATGTATGTATTTAGAAATATATAAGTATGTTTATCAGTTACCATCACCCATAACACAAGCTCTGCTTAGCTTGGGACTAGACGGCGTTGTGTGATAGTTGTGGAATATTATTATATTATTATTATTTATGTACACACAAAAAACAGAAAAAGACAACTCTATAGCTATTTTACTTTAGTACACAATAAAGGGCTTATTATTATTTATTTATTTAAATGAAGTACAGCCGCATCACACACATAAACATATCCGAAACAACCTTAATTATTACAGGAAATACATAATGGCCTTGAAATACTTAATATAAAATTTAACATAAAGTTACTATGTAATAAATATTTAATAGAATAAAATTAAATCAAATAAGTTAATCACCTATTGACACTGTTGTACATAAAAATTAAGTAAATATATATATATGTAACGGCCTCATCGGTTTTATGGGCGCTAGCACGACTGCTGAGCGCGGGTTCGATTCCTGGGTCAAACAAAAAGTGGTATTGGGTTTTCTTAGTAGGAATTATATACCTACTTTGGAGCAGCTCGAAGTTTAAAAGGCCCCATACACGGTACGATTTATCTGTACGATCCGATATAGACATAAGTACATGGTAAATCGTTAACGATCTTGACCTACACTATTGATTCGTCCTTACGATCGGTCTGAAGCGACGGATCGTACAGACAAATGGTACCGTGTATGGGACCTTTAAAAGAGTGGTTTTACAGTCAGGGGTCAAAAGTCCAGTAGCACTCTACCAATGTTAGTAGGTATCTAATATTTCTTTGTAGAAAAGGATCAATGGTTCATGACTAATTTAATTTGTAGCATTGAATCTAAAGTAGGCTAAACCAGGTATAACTGCCCCAGTTGGTATCGTGCTCCACTTGCAAAACTAAGACACGCATTTAAAATTACATAAACTATACAATGTTTCCGTCTCCGTCATAATTATAAACTAAGCAGAGGGCTTAGCCAAGTTGACAATCTACAATCGGTAACAGTAGTAAAAAATTTCAAATGTTTGGGAATGACATCATCTTAACGTTAAGTCACGTCGGCAGAACATAGAAGAAATCGGAGGCGTTACCGACTGTAGAACGAGATTCGAAATGAAACGGTCGTAACTTAGCTAGGCCTACAGATCAGCTCAAATTTGCACCAAACTTTAAATGGACTAGGGCATGTATGCCTGGTTTACCATATATTAGAATAAACTAGTTCTGGACCACAAAACTTCTACTACAAAGAAATTTTAGACACTTTAACGTGCTAATGCACTTTTGACCCCCGACTGTATTCACCCGTGCCTCAGAAAGCACGCTAAGCTGGTGGTCCTGCGATTGATCTCGTAATCTCTCTCTGGTTGTGTCGGATTGCTGTCCCTATGAGAATAAAGGAACAGAAAGTGCACCTGTGTTTGCGCACTAACTTGTGAACTAAAAAATCTCCTGCGTACCTACTTAGCTAATCGCCACCATGACTTAAATTTGATCGTGGAGCGTGGAGCTCTATAATATTAAGAATGGATAATAATCCATACTTAATATTATAGAGCTGAAGAGTTTGTCCATACAAGAAAGAGAGTTTGTTTGTTTTGTAGAACGCGCTAATCTCAAGAACTACTGGTTCAAATTAAAAAATTATATTAGAGTTAGATAGCTCACTTATATAGGTATAACATCACGCTACGACCCATGGAAGCAGAATAG
Organism: Mythimna pallens; assembly: GCA_961205895.1. Classification (NCBI taxonomy): domain Eukaryota; kingdom Metazoa; phylum Arthropoda; class Insecta; order Lepidoptera; family Noctuidae; genus Mythimna; species Mythimna pallens. The sequence goes on from OY540825.1 coordinate 4,420,227, forward strand.
TAACCAAAAACGCAGGTGAAACTGCGGGAGACAGCTAGTTAAAAATATATATAGACGACTATATTTCAAGACGCCACTTAGAATCAAGTCTGTTTTTGTCAGAAATGTGGAGAGCGTGTTATGACAATCCTAAATATTTGTTTTTAATGGTTAAAGAAGTTTTCGAGTTTAAAACACACGTAGACAATCAGAGGTGAATGTCAAACAATCACTTTAAGCATAGACTAGCATATCGAGGTACCTACTTCTCTATTTGTTTAGGTACTTAAGCTTTTTGAACATCATCGTGCAAATACTCCTTCCTATAATGTCTGAAGCTAACGATTATTATTTTTATTTATTTTTTTGTTAATGAACACACACATTTTTTCATAAAAGCTTTTATCGCGCGGTATAGTTCTGATCAAGACGACCAAAGAGCTCAAACACGATGAGCTAATCTTGTCTCGCTCAGTAGTTCCTATGGCCACTATCCGACACCATCATTAGACCAGCTCCATGGCACCATATAAATGCATTGTATTCTATTTATTTGTGTCCATTTGCTAGATTTTCTCTAGATACATACAAACATTGCAAAGTAAATTAAAACTTGTAAAAAGGAAGCTATCTGTACTACAATGTTGCACATTACTGGGGAGGTCAGTTTATAAAAAGTTAGATTGGTTTGTGAAACTAAAAATAAAATTACATTCGCATTCAAAACTCATAAGTACTTATAAAGCTCGTAGCACGAATGGTAATAATTTTAATTCATCATCATCATTTCAGCCGAAAGACGTCCACTGTTGGACATAGACCTCCCCAAGTATCGCCACAACGAACGGTCCTGTGCGTCTAGCATCCATCGGATTCCCGCGACCCTCTCCAAGTCATCGGTCCGCTTTGTGGGAGGCCTTCCAACGCTGCGTCGTCCTGTGCGCGGTCTACAGTTTCCAAAATTTCCTAAGGGTACATACCTACCTACGTACGTAAAATTTAAAAACCACAAATTATTCAGGTATATTTATTAAAAAAAAAAAAGGACAACTTCTGTGTTAAATTAACACCCAAAAATAAATATAATTAATATACTATAAGCTTGTAGAACAATAGTAATAACTAATAATATATTTTATATTTATTCTTACATTCCTTATCCACTTTTTTAGTATTATTGTGTAAGAAATTATCAGATAACTTCTCCCGCTCTGAGTAAAGCGTGACCGTGTCAGACTTTTACTGGCAAAATCCACCCGTGCTCCTTCAGCTGTCCTAAGCGATCCATGGCCGCGGTAACTCTTTCGAACATCCCACAGCCCTTGTATTTCTTACTCGTCTCTATTCGAACACCTTTAAGACAAAGATAATTTCCATACCCTATATCACACATAAAACAAGGTCCCCCACCGGTTTTGTCTGTATAAACACAACACAATAAACTCAAAAACTACCAAACGGATCTTCATGCAGTTTTAACTAATTGATAGAGTGATTCGTGAGGAATGTTTAAGTGTATAATACGTTCGTATTATAGTAGAGAAAAACCTAGAATTTCACAGATTTCTAACACCCTCGCGTCGGATCGATATTGAAGACTAATACCTCCTGTACAGAAATAAACTTGAAACTCACCAGTAACGCGAGCAGCAAGCATCGACATCCGAAGCCGACTGAGCAACATAAAGGGAAAGAATCACTCGAACAGAGTTCGCGGTCCATAAACCGATTCGTAGAACCACAACAACAACAAAAATAATAATATTTCCTTATCAGTTCGCCGCTTACTGAATAAAAAAGATTTCCAGGTATCTATGTATCTACAAGGAGATATTGAATTAAGCTTGTGATCCTAGACTAGCTATGCTACAGTTCACACTCAACTTCATCTTGGTGACCGGAGGAAGAACTGTGATATTTTTGCTGATGAACATTTTTATCAGTTTTTCTGGAGTATTGTGAGAAGCGTGTGTGCTGTCCTTAAGAAACACCAAAAAGGCACTTACAATTTTAAAAATTTCTAAAAATACACCGCACTAAATTACACAAAAAAAATAATAATGAAGAACCTAAATAGATGTGCCAACAGTTTCGAGACTTTTGCAAACCTATCCTTAATTTCGAGAAAAATAAAAATAAAATGTTTAAAATGTAGTAAATCCTACAAATAGATAGATAAGGTCGATTTAGCTGTTTTTAAGAGATATGAACAAATTTTTTTCTCAAAATATGGAAAGGTTTGCAAATATCTCGCGGTAAAACTGTTGGCACATCTATTTAGGTTCCTCACTATTTTTTTTTTTGTGTAATTCATTGAATTGATTATTTTTAGAAATTTTGAAAACCCTAAGAGGTGTTTCCTAAGGACTCTCCTCTTAAAACTTAGGTATGTAATTAATTAACGCTTGTAGCCGATCCAATAAATAAAAATAAATGACATTTGTTGTCTTGATCGAATAGGTAAATACATCTATCAGATTACGTAATCAATTCTGAGAGCATAATTCTAGAATATTTAAAAACTATGACGCTTTTTTTTCTTTGACTTACCAAGAAATATCAAAAAATAGAAAACTGGAATCTGCACATTTAATGAAACTTAACTAAAAGGTCGATATTTCTCCGATGCCAAAAGTAGAGTCTATGGATAAGCAGGAGTGAGGCAGCAACACTGCTCTGCGACGTTGCATCTTAAAAATCTGCGACGTCGCACACGACATCGCGGAAATTTCCAGTGCAAACAATAGTGCAGAATTTGCTGCATTGCGTTGTTTCATCGGACCATTGTGCGACATCGTTTTGTCGATGCGATGCCGTAACGCAGTGTTGTGGCCTTGCCCTATCGTAATAAATTATTGTTTTAAAGCCTTTATTGGTAAGGAAAACCCTGTCCCTCGATTGCCATTATAATAGGTCTTTACCTATGAAATTGCCGACTTTTAAAACGAGTTGCTTTGAAGTGTCATATGTTTGGATTGACTTGGAATTATAAGTTCAAATAAACTTTATATTAAAGGTACGTTACTCTTTTCTTTTAAGTCCGTATACATACATCATCAATATTGCATACCGCTTAAGACACATTGTTTCCACGTTAGAATTCATAATACAATATAATGCGAGTTTTCTTAGATTTCATACAAAAATGATTATAAGTACTGCGATATTACAGAAAATACAAAACACAAAGAAACCAATATATAACTAATTTCGAAAAAATAATAAAGTACTATTAATATAAAGTTTATTTGAACTTTAATTCCAAGTCAATTTAAAGATATAGCACTGATGATGATGATGAAAAAGTAAATAGATAGAGATATGTAAGAGAAGAGAGAAGAGATATAAATAGTCAAGTTACTTATGTATATCTTGCAGAGCGCGCGTTACCTTAACCGGCCATTACCGACGCAAACGCAGTATTTACTATGTACTACTTTGTAGAATAGGTATATTGATCGGCTGCGCTACACAAAAACTCTCGGCCACTTCGATGTGTTAACAAATGAATTAAATATAAATGTATTACTAATATCTGGCTAAAGGGTTCCGCAATACGGACAATTGATGTTTTATCGATTATATATTTTTTTTGCTTACGGCATCGTAAACGATGGTAGGTTCCTTTGGCTTATGAATTTCGAAGTTAAGATTGAACACATCAATAATTCCACTCCGATCCCGCTCACTTCTTTGGTAGCCGCATCTATCCATATTCATACAAAAACCTGCACTTGGCTTGAGTGCTTTGTCTCCCAGGACTACAGGATGGTTCGAAAGATTTACTGCGGCCCTGGAAGCCAAAGGGCTCAGGAGGGACCACTGGTGGGTTTTGGTCTAGGTCCACCCAGAGCAGGAGAGGTTAGTTAATGATTTCCTTCCCAAAAAAACCTTGACTGCTTCGCTTTATACGGGTATCTTTACTAGATTAAGGCAACATGAAAATACATCGAGATTTTTAGTTGAAATTAAATATTAACAGTATTATCAAAAACCTCACGTGAAACCTCCATCAAAATACAAAAAGAACTTAGAAAATATTTTAAACTGTACAGAATAACACCTTCTTAGAATAACAACGAACTGAAAAGTTTATTCTATTTTATTAAAAAAAAATGTATTGACATAAATATGACAGAAACTTCTATAAAGATACAGTTTTCATTTTTAATAAAAAAACTCATAAAATTTAAAATATAATTCTGCCACACAAAATACTTACAATTAGTCAAATCAAACCAAAAAAATTAAAAAAAAAAATGTCTAAAGCGAGTTCCGAAACTTCATTCAATAAAAATTCACCTTCTGAAGACGCTGAAGTTGTTGATCACAGTGTTGAAATACGAAAAGTTAAATCAACAAGAAGACTAAGTCAAGTGACAGCAGGTATGTTAAGTCACAGATGTCAAGAGGTTTATTTTTTCTATTTTGTCTTCGCCCTATTGTGCATTTTGCCAATGTCAAATTTAAAAAGTATTTAGTTTTTGTTGGACTGTGAAAAAGGCGGATGATAAAAAGATTGCACTCAGCGGAGATGAGAATGTTAAGATGGATGTGTGATGTGACAAGAATGGATAAAGTGGGAAATGAATATATTAGGGGAAGTTTGAAAGTAGCGCCAGTGACTGAAAAGTTCAAAGCAGGGGCGCCGACTCCGTGGGTGCTCGGGGGCTCGAGCACCCATGAGAAATAAACAGTGGGTGCGGAGCACCCCTGAGAACAGACATCAAGAAACAGATCAATAAACGCCTTTTATGGGATGGGCGTTTTTTCATTACTTGACGACTCGTTTAGCGCAGTAGTTTAGAGCGCCTGTTGAGGAGCAAGGGTCGCGGGTTCGATTCCCGCACCAACACAAATGTTTGTTGATGAAACAGATGTTTGTGTTGGATCTGGGTGTTTGTGAAGGTACCACAAACAACGTTGTTCCTGGTTTCCATAGTACAAGGGAAAACCTTAGTTTGGGACCAGGACAATGTATGTGATGTTGTCCCAATTTATTATTTATTAACGATGCGGGCAACGGAAGCCAGTTACTGATGGCCGGTATCCGTTATGAAAATGTCGATCAGTGTGCATTTCTCTTCTCATACTTCTCCACTTTTTCGAGTCATCAAATAAGTATGAGCACCCATGAGTTTTTCTAAAAGCTGGCGCCCCTGGTTAAAAGGCAATCGTTTCCTTTGGTATGTTCATGTGAAGAGGAGGGATGAAATGCATTTTACTAAAAGAGCTAATAATATACATGTGGATGGATAGATAGGGAGAAGGAGGCCAAAGAAAAGATGGATTGATTGTGTGAGGACTATTATGAAAGAAAAAGGAGTTAGTGATAGCGTGATGAGTGGCAGGACAGAATGGAAGAAATTACGTGTTACGCTTATCCCAAGTACACAGAACAAGAACAGAAAGATGATACGCTAAACAGTCACTTTATTTTCCAGGATGTTTTTTTTTTGTAACGTTAAGGTTTGAAATTCAGGTCAGCTGGTTTAACGTGTGATCCTTCCATTCGATGGAAACATACCTGCTCTCTAGAATTTATCGATTTTAATGTTATCCAATGTTTCTAAACCTTATGTTATTTGTAATGATATGGAGGTAATCAAGGTGGCGGTGGCGGTGGTGGTAGTGGCGGCGGTGGTGGTGGCGGACGCCACGGAGGTAGCGGTGGTCCAGGCGGTGGTGGTAGCGGAGGCCACGGAGGTAGCGGTGGTCCAGGCGGTGGTGGTGGTGGAGGCCACGGAGGTAGCGGTGGTCCAGGCGGTGGTGGTGGTGGAGGCCACGGAGGTAGCGGTGGTCCAGGCGGTGGTGGTGGTGGAGGCCACGGAGGTAGCGGTGGTCCAGGCGGTGGTGGTGGCGGAGGCCACGGAGGTAGCGGTGGTCCAGGCGGTGGTGGTGGTGGAGGCCACGGAGGTAGCGGCGGTCCAGGCGGTGGTGGCCATGGTTCTAACGGAAGCAGCGGCGGTCACGGAAGTTCTGGTCTCGGAGGCAGTGGTGGTCACGGAGGAGGTGGTTTCGGAGGCGCCGGCGGTCACGGAGGAGGTGGTTTCGGAGGCGCCGGCGGTCACGGAGGAGGTGGTTTCGGAGGCGCCGGCGGTCACGGAAGAGGTGGTGGCGGCGGTGGTGGCGGCGGCGGTGGTGGCGGCGGTGGTGGCGGAGGTCACGGAGGTGGCGGCCATGGTTCTCACGGAGGCAGCGGCGGTCACTGAAATTCTGGTCTTGGAGGCAGCGGCGGTCACGGAGGAGGTGGTTTAGGAGGCGGAAATAAACCTTTATTACCTATTTCCTAAATCCTAGATGACACAATGTTACTGCCAGCCAGTCAAGCACGATTCACGAATTAAAAATTCACATACAAAAGCTTCAAGCCAAAAAAAGTTTCGAATATAACTTCTAGAAGTTATAATCTAAAAACTATCAGAACTAACAAACAACCGGCAATCATTATTATTAGTCGGTGTGTATGTCCATCTCGATGCATAAAATCAGGATATTTTAATTCCGCGGAACCTTAATTATTATTACAAAAAACATCGAGGCAAAAAGTGAAGAGTATAATAAACATTTGTTCGCTCAAGTCCATGACATAAGCGAGGCTGTATATAAGCTAGATCGAGGGAGTTCGGGGCACAGATCAGCATGGCTCGTCTAGCAGTAATCACAGCGATAGCCTTAGGGCTCATTGCAATCACTCACGCCGCACCAGGTATTGTTTTGTTTTTATTATTCTAGTCTTGTGTTTTGATTTAGCGTTCGTTTCATTAAAAAAAAAAACAAGCTTCTATTACAAAACATGAATTTCGTCACAACACATATTTTGGAAAGCATGAACAAACTCAAAACAAAGATTTTTATATTCTTTTATTCTAAAAATTATATTAATTTAAATTGATCAAATTGGGTTTTTTCCAAGTGGTTTTTGTTTATAGACTCGTGTATGTTCAACACGACTTTAGTTTTGGCGGTGCCCTGACTGAAATTTACAACTTTGCTGAAAACTAATATATCATGCAGCATAATCTATGCATATAATAAATCTGTAGAAGTTTTTAGTTAGTAGATAACTTTTAAACATTGTGTGTGTATCTTGATATATTACTTAGGCTTTGTTTCATTGCAATCAGTCGACTACATCGAAAGATCTACATTCATTGACTATTAGGCGGTACGAAATTCCCCAGGTCAGCTGGTTGAAAATATGATCCTTCCATTCGATGGAAACATACCTGCTGCTCTAGAGTTTATCGATTTTAATGTCACACTATGTTTCTAAACCTTATGTTATTTGCAATTTCCAGGATATGGAGGTGGTAATCAAGGTGGCGGCAGCGGCGGCGGCGGCGGTGGTGGCGGAGGCCACGGAGGTGGTGGCAGTTTAGGCGGTGGCGGCCATGGTTCTCATGGAGGCGGCAGTCATGGAGGCGGTAGTTCTCTCGGCGGTGGTGGCGGCAACCTTGGCCATGGAGGCGGCGGCCATGGTGGCGGCGGCCATGGTAGCGGCGGCGGACAAGGCAGTGGCGGCGGACAAGGCAGTGGCGGCGGCGGTGGTTTCGGCGGCGGCAGTGGTTTCGGCGGCGGCAGTGGTGGTGGCGGCCACAAAGGCGGCGGCAGTGCTGGCGGTTACGGGTAAGACACTAATTTATCTTATACTCATCATCATTCTGTTGTCCCTTATCCCAATTTCTTAATATAATGTATAGAATATCTACCAATACTGGTATTTATAGACGTAAAATACTTTTAACGAAAAAGTAAATTTGTGCTTAAAAAAACAATCATTTAGTTTTATATTGTAAGTAACTAATTTATGCCACTTTTAGCAAAACACGAGATCTTTGTCCGTACCGTATTCTCAAATATAAACATGACGTTTGTAATGTACCTGATCATTTTATTAAGTTTTCCTTTTTTGTTTGTTTCAGACGTTAAGCTGCTCCTACTACATGAAAATCTCATAGAAAAAAAATTAAAAGCTCAATGTGATAAAACAAATGATACGTTTCGCCATACATATGTATTAATGCAAAGCTAATAAAGTTTATCGTTTTCATAAAATACTTTTCAATTTTTAATCCACCTTTCACCCTACACGAAAAACTAACAAAGAGTTTCAAAAGGATATCTTTGTAAACTTCACTAATGTTTTTAATAATTCCGATTCGTTACTAAGAACATCACTGCAGTTATTTTTTTTATTCAAAATGTAAATAATTTCACATTTTACCATGAACCTTTCAGAACCAAAAATCAGATTAAAAATATTTTTATTTCACATAGGCCTAATGGGCACTTATAAAACGTCAGAAGCTAGTGCACCTGTAATAAATGTTTTTTTTTTTATTGGCCCGTTAATTGTATCTTCAAAATGATGGCCAGTAATAGATACAGTGAAAAAAGGAAATACCCTTTGAATACAAGTAAATCTTCCACAAGGTAATACAACATAAAGGCTGACCGCACACTTAAGACAAAACAATCTTAATACAGACTTGCTTAACAAAACATATGAAGACGCGCACACTTGAGACTAGACGCCTCATAAACAAATTTTTTTAACAACAACAAAACCTGTACAGTGACAAGTCTGTGTAACGACAGTCGGCTTCCCTATCTTCTTCTTCTTTTCGTGTCGATGTACTCTAACTAAATTTTATCTGACCAGTATTTGGCAACCTCTACGGCTCTGTTATTGGCCTCGTATAGATCCTGAAAACTGCAGGTAGTTGTGCAGGATGGACGGCATAGCAAATGACGCATGTCCTGTGCAGCGGCTCCACACTGGCACTGTGTTAGAGATGGGTCGAGGAAGCCCCATTTGGCCAAATTATTTTTACAGCGGCCAACCTGAGTGCGTAGTCGGTTAAGAGATTTCCAGATTGGCCACTGCAATTCGCGTCCAGGGGGGAGATGTTCTGACGGGGTCTCAAACTCAAACACTCCAAAGGCTTCCCTATAGTATGTATGCAGGCGCGCACATCGAAGACAAAACAGGCTAGCGACGTAACTCCTCTCTATGTCGGCAGTGATGAAAACTGTCGATTTATTAATTATAGTCGAGATTTTCGGTTTGGAAATAATAATTTATTTAGTTCAGTCTAACTCAATAATAGGTATTAGTACTTTTTTATACAAAATATACATTATTTCAATTTATGAGAATCTTAATTAAACTAAATTACAATATTCTAATATTTTGATAACTAGGTGTTCTTGTAAAGGTCCGACGGTACTTCACACCGGAACAGCTTCTAATGTTATACAAAGCACAGATCCGATCGTGTGTGGAGTACTGCAGCCATGTATGGGCAGGTGCTGCAAAATGCCACTTAGCAAATTTGGACCAGTGAAAAGGCGTGCGAAGAGGCTAATTGGATTCAGATTTGGTTAAGTCTAATCTACAAAGCCTCGAGCACAGGCGCAGGGTAGCCAGCCTATCGGTATTTTACAGGTTGCATTTTGGTGAGTGTGCGCGGGAATTGCATGACTTGATTCCGCCATCTCCTTTCTACCATCGAATAACCCGACGTACGGCGAGTATCCACCCCTACGTTGTTGAAACTTCAACGGTCCGGATTAAGCATTTGGCTTCGTCGTTTATACCGCGTACATCGAAGGACTGAAACAATTTGCCTGCTGCGGTCTTCCCGTCCAACTATAATTTAGGTGCCTTCAAGGCTAGAGTGAATATGCTCCTAATAAAGTAGTGCGCTTCACCAGCAATGATTGCATCACTGCTTACCATGTGGTGGGATCGCAGTCAAGCACTGGTTTATAACAATAAAAAAAAAACTAATTTATTATTTCAGTCAAACCTAGCATTTAGGTAGGTAATGAAGTAAAAACAAACTAGTTATAGACAATACAGTTATTTTTTTCTTTGAATTCCGTTTTATATTCTACTAATAAATTAATTTTGAAAAAAATATCGTTTTCAATCTCGATAAATCGATGTATCGGAACAAAATATATCGTGTGAAACTATCGATATATTAAAGTACTTAAACTTGGTGAAGTGCCGAGTCACTTTTTTGGTGGCTCGAGTTTACTCGATGCGGTTTGTGTATTCAAATCTTGACTCGATTCCGCGGTTCGAGTCTAATACTCGAATTCTTTGTTTAGTACTCGAATGTTTTGTATATCAATACTTTTCAATTGATACTGAGTAAGTATCGATACGTAATGACTTATACCGTATCGAGTAAAATTATCGATACCTCAATGGTATCTCTTCATCCCTAGATAAAACAGTTTCGTTTTAGGTGTACGCCGTGACATAGACAAAACAGTTTCGTTTTAGGTGTGCGCCGTGTCATAGACAAAACAGTTTCGTTTTAGTTTTGAGACAGACTTGTCAAATTGAAACAAGTCTGTCTAAAGACTGTCTTGTCTCGATTGTGCGCAGGCCCAGTCTCCTGCCATTTTAGGCCGCGTTCTTACTACGTCGTAACTGTTAATATATCGACGGACGACTATCGTCTCTAGCTGTTATTATAACGTCTCGTCGTCTGTTCATTATAACAACTGTTTGTCATGACCACGACATATTGTCGCATAACGACACAAGATTTACAGTGACGGATTAGTCTTGACGTTTTTTTATTGTTTTACGACTGTGATGGTAGCCGTTCCCATTATCATAACAATCTATAGTCACCGTAAATATTTTCGTAGACGAAAGTTAATCATGTCGTCATGTATGTGAACACCTCAATTAAAATAAGTCACGACACTTAAAACTACACGATTTTCTATCGTCACGACAATGTGGGAACGCGGCCTTAAAAGTCACGAAGAAAAACTAATGTACCTCGATCAAAATTATCAGTAAATAAAACAAAGAAAAAAAATACTCGCAAAGATGATTCAAGAACACACTACTGTACATTTATAGACACACTATCTTCTGCCAGCAGCATCACCCGTGTGAAATTGGTTTTTCCATAAAAAAAATTACACCCTTTTCATCCCCTTAGGGGATGAATTTTAGAAAATCCTCTCTTAGTGCTCGCCCACGACATAAAAGGAAACCATGTGCAAAATTTCACGCTCCTAGTACCAGTAGTTTCGGCTGTGCGTTGATATGTCAGTCAGTCAGTCAGTTTCAACTTTTATATAAACATAGATACTCGTAGATAGATAAATATCCTATTGATGGACCAACACAAAGCTAAAGGAATCCCTCATACCATTAAACATTTTGAATGTACCTACACATAATATATTTACGGCAAGCAATGGGTAGCTCGCCGTTGGGCCTTCCGGTAACCGTCCGGCCCAAGCCCGCATCTTCGACGGTGCGAAATTGAATGATTTCCCACCTATGAAAAAAACACACGGATAATTTTACGTATCCACGTTGATAATCGTGGTGTTAAATGATAAATGATAGATGTTGGGTTCTAAAACAGCAGCAACCCCGGCGGTGACAAGAGCTCGGCGGATGATGTCATTAATACTGGCATGTCGTGCTATCCGACCAGCGCTTCTACTGCATGATAGGCCATGGTGTCCGAGGCGGTCGACTGCGTCGCCGCACTGACATCGTTGTGGAGCTCCACTAGGAGCACCCAGACGCAGGCATGTAGCGATCCGGAAGGTAGTATCACTCAGCATAGTACACACGGTGACTTTAATAGCGTAGCAGGGCACACTAACATGATAAATGTGTGCGTAAACGCTAGCGCGTGAAACACAACAGGTATTATCGTTGTGTGATACAAAGTAACTCGTTTCTACACTCACACTCTTGAAAAAAAAAATAGTAGCCGTCTAATTGGCTTCTGTTATTAATGGCGCTGTGGCGCAATGCGTATGATACTTAACTGACGAGTAAGAGGTCCCAAGTTCGATTCCAATTATCTGTTATTTTCTTTTTGTTTTACTCATGTTTTTTTTGAATAGTAATGTTATGGTTATTCTCGTAATAATTAAAATATTCGAAATATATTTTTGTAATTTTATACATATAAACTATGTATATTTACGAAATTAATTAACGAAATTTTTGTATATAACTTGTAATATAAATAATTTTATAATATATATATATATCATTTACGTAATATAACAATACGTTATTATTAATAGTTGACGATGGCGCTGTGGCGCAATGCGTATGATACTTAACTGACGAGTAAGAGGTCCCAAGTTCGATTCCAATCGTCTGATGTAACAAAAAGTTTGCTTGTTTTTATTTTCTTTTTGATTTACCCCTGTTTTTTTTTTAATAGTAATGTTATAGTTACTCTCATAATAATTAAAATATTTTGAAAATATTGTGACAAAGAAAACTGCGATAACGATCCAACTATGTTTATTACAACTTATTAATTACATACATTAAACGGAATGGTCACAATTAACGAATCTGTTCATGATTATCTTTAATACAATATATAAAGTGAAAATATTCTAAGTCAGACAAGGATGGACGTCACTTTTTTAAGTTTTTTATTAGTGACATAAATCAACATGTTATCAAGAATGAATTATGATAGATATCGCAACTCTTGATCTCAATAACAATAACATCATGTCACATAATAACAACAACAGTATAATTACCTACAGCTTACTTCTTAGTCTTTTTTTTTACTTATAACATATCAATCAACATGTTTTAAAAAATGAACTATGATAGGTATCGTAACTCTTGATTTCAATAACAATAACATGATAAAAACAACAACAACAAAAACAGCATACAGCTTTTTAAAAATATTTATAATTGGATTCAATTTAAATCAAAATTAATATCTAATTGGTGCACCTTCATTGTCGATTACTTCTTGTAACCTCGTTCTCATGCTAGCCACCAAATTTTCACACAGGTCAGTGCCGCGAAACGATTCCCACATGGATGACACTAAATTATCTAAATTACGTTTAGATCTCACATCAGATGAATCCCAGTTGAGCACCATGTGACCCCATAGATTTTCTATGGGGTTCAAATCGGGACTTTTAGAGGGCCATTCAATAACAGTCAAGTTTTCTTGGACACTTAACCAGTCTTGCACCATTCGTGCGCGGTGCACCGAGCAGTTATCGTGCACGAAGTAAATATGCTCGTCCGGGTATGCCACGCGCACGGTAGGCAACATAACATTTTGCAAGATGTCCAAGTAACCTTGACTGGTATTGCGACCCCCTACCTCCACTAACTCACCGGGACCCATCGATGACATCCAGCCCCAATAACCTAACGTAATGCGACCACTAGACCTGCATGGGAGAATATTTTTCTGATGGTAACGTTCTCCATCTTTTCTCCATAATATTTTACGCCCATCCTTATCTGACTTAAAACACTTTTCATCACTAAATATAACTATGTTATTGCACCAATCAAAATCTATAAATTTTCTTGCAAACCGCATCCTTTCTTCCTTATGCAACGCCGTCAGTAAAATTTTTTTCGCAGGCTTGCGACATTTAATTTTTGCTGCTCGTAAGTGGCGTCGAACAATTGTCATAGACACGTCGTGCATAATCGCAGTGTTTCTTGTTGTAGCAAACCCGTCAGCGCTATACGTAGCAACAATATTTCGATGCAGTGGGTTGGCATCCGTATATGCAATTGCTTTTGGACCCGGACGTTTGGCATCGATTGTCCCTTCAGCTGTATATCTATGCACCCAAAACTGCACAGTTTTCCTCTGTAAACAATCACAAAATTACGTTAAAACCTAACAAATATCAACAATGTTAAATTATTTCGCATTATGTTAAGTTTGGATTTGTTACTTACCGGTAGCATTAGTCTCCTCGAAATTTCACTTATGGATACATTTTGTTTATATAATACTACTATCTCAGCCCTCAAAAGTGTAGACAAATGAGACATGTTAATTATTACTTGTAAAAAGTATCACTTTCCACAACGATTAATTATTGTTTGTCTCGGAGTAAGTTGTAGAACACACGATCGTGATAGGCAAAAGCGTTATGCCAGGTTAACTTATTATCCGACTCATTTCTTAGTAAATAACTAATAAAGTGGGTAGATGATAATATTCATACACTTAGTTTTTAAAGCAAATATTCTAAGTTTTAGCTTTAATAAACTTCGTTATCATTATACTACAATAAAATAGAAAATAATGTTTTGTCAATGGCTAGGATAGAACTCGATACACCTTTAACGGCAAGCAAGCACTTGATAATCAGTGCTAATTTTCCATCTAATGAACGAAGCGAATTTTTTTATCTAATTCGTAGCAAACACATATACAAATATGTGTGTGTGTATATCGAGTAGTAAACGAGTTTTATTTTGTTTGCGAGTTGAGCTGGAGACATATTATTTGAATAGGTGAATTATTGTGGGATGGCACGCTCGGTTTTAATTCTGTTTGTATTGATACCCACAGCTACTTGATTATTGTGAACATTATTGCTGATTACCTACCCATATCATCAAAATTACTTTCCAAAGATTAAGTGTAAGTGTTTGATGCTAATTTAAATAACTATAATAATTTCATAAGTGAATGTTTGCGAAAATAAAAAAAAAAAGTTGACAATGAAAGGATTGTCAACTATTAATAATAACGTATTGTTATATTACGTAAATGATATATATATATTATAAAATTATTTATATTACAAGTTATATACAAAAATTTCGTTAATTAATTTCGTAAATATACATAGTTTATATGTATAAAATTACAAAAATATATTTCGAATATTTTAATTATTACGAGAATAACCATAACATTACTATTCAAAAAAAAACATGAGTAAAACAAAAAGAAAATAACAGATAATTGGAATCGAACTTGGGACCTCTTACTCGTCAGTTAAGTATCATACGCATTGCGCCACAGCGCCATTAATAACAGAAGCCAATTAGACGGCTACTATTTTTTTTTTCAAGAGTGTGAGTGTAGAAACGAGTTACTTTGTATCACACAACGATAATACCTGTTGTGTTTCACGCGCTAGCGTTTACGCACACATTTATCATGTTAGTGTGCCCTGCTACGCTATTAAAGTCACCGTGTGTACCTATGTTAGGTGACGGTAGAGCCTGTAGCCAGAGGCCCGACTCCCATTCACCCACAGCCAGTAGGCGGGCGCGCTCAGCAGTATTGGTGGACGTATTAATAAGATTATTCCGTACCAGCCTGCAGAGCGGCTCATCCCACTGTCTCTGGGAAGATGGATTCTCGGGCAACGTCTTGTCCTGGCAAGCCACTTTCCAGGCGTTCACGGCGTCGGTCAAGCACGGCACCTCACAGTCAACCGGTGATGAAGTTAAGATACGTTCGACTAACTGTTGAGTGCTGTGGACCGAAGACAGAAACGCCGGTAGACTTATACTAGAAATTTTGCGGATGCCGAGCCCGCCAAAATGGTTGGGTAACGTGGCTTGTACCCACGCTCGGTCATCCAGGGCCACATTTAAGATGGACGTTAAAGCGGATCGAATAGTTTGATCAATTTTGTCCAAGAGATGTGGTTATTTCGATAAAGCGGAAGAGCGAAGAAAATACATACAATTTGGATCAAAACAGCAATATTTTATTAGAGTGAAAGCCGAATGAAAGTTAATTTTTGAAAGTGTATCCGAAATATCGTTGAAACGTTTAATTTTATCGTCAACGAATAAAGGAAAACTGTCTTCTAAAATTGGAGAACCTAGGAGGACGCAGTGAACATTTTTCTAAAATTTTGATCTCTGGGGCTATTGCACTGAATTTCTGAAGTGTCGATTGTCTGTCAGTATTGTCAGAAACAAAAATTTCACATTTAGAATGATTGAGGTCAAGGCCGATGGATCGAAACTACTCCTTCAGAAATTGGAGATCATTTAAAACAGTATTTACGTCACCTCCCAGGGTTCCATCATCTAAATACCAATTGTTGAATGATAGCATGAATAGCCAAACTAAAAATGACTGGCCCTGTGACCCTCTACCTTGTTGGCATCCAACTGCAGATTCTGTGTTCGTTTGTACATATTATTATTTTCAGTTTGTTTATATACTTATTAAGTTATAATATTTAATAGTTAAGATGTATATTTATATATTATTTACTGATAAACATACTTATACATTTCTAAATACATACATATCATAGATAAATTACACCCAGACAAAGAATAAATGATCGTGCGCATCACACAAACATTTGTCGTAGGTGGGAATCGAACCCACGACCTCCAGCAGTCAGGGCCACTAACCACTAGACCAACAGGCCAGTCAAGATAGCACAAAGTACTTATTAATACAAATATCATCAGTACCCAACATTTAAAAAAAAAATCGGGGTTTACTCTTATTTTTCTTCTCTTTTCCCAATTATACATTTGATGTTACTAGCTTCTGCCAGCGGCTTCCCCCGCGTAAAAGTAGGTTTCTCCATACAAACTATGGACCCCCATTTCATCCCCTTAAGGGATGAATTTCGGTAAATCCGTTCCTAGCAGATGTCTATACCCTATAAGAAACCTACCTGCCAAATAAGTTTGTATGTGTTATAGTTTCTGAAGTTTCGTGATTAATCAATGAGTATTGATTATTTATTTACATATAAAAATACTAATTAAAATTACAATAAAATAAAATAAAATAAATAATAATAAAAACCCTACCTAATTACAACAAACTAAAACTAAAATATGGCGTCAAAAAATTCTTTCACATCGCTGTGGACTGAGTTCTTTCACATCAATGACTTGTATTTCGCTTTTATATAATATATAGATTATTTGGTATTGCATGTATGTATGTATGCATGTATGTATTTCGTATTGTTATGTCCTATTAATATTATTTCTAATATTTGTACACTGACAGACCTTAATCTATCTCCTTTCGTTCAGTCCATCCCAGAATGTTGAGCTGTGAAAAAGACAGATGAAAAAAGATTATATGCAAAGAAGATGAGAAAGTTGAAACGAGAATGAATAAAGTGAGAAATGAGTATATTAGACGAACTTTGAAAATGACTGAAAAGTTTAAAGGAAATTGTTTATTTTAGTACGGTCATGTGAAGAAGAGGGATGCTTGGGAGGCAATCGGGGGCATATTACTAAAATAGTTATAAGTACACCTTTGGGTGGATGGAGAGTAAGAGGACAGCCAAAGAAAAGATGGACGGATTGTGTGAGGAGTGATATAAAAGAAAAAGAAGTTAGAGAAGTTAAGAAGAAAACGTGTCGCGCCGGCCATTAGTAACATGGGAGAAGGGCAGAAAGATAAATATAGAACCACACTATTTATTTATTTTATATGTTATTGTACGCCTCATGAAAAATATAGGACAAACATTCATAAAAACATGTGTATATTGGGCGTATATATTGTAGCGTCACACAAGAAAAAGAGCAAATTACGCCAATGTCGTGTAAAGGAATGTAACAGAACCATGATATACATAGACTAAGGCTGTCTGAATATCAAATAGTGTAATAGGCCCTTTATTGCTCAGGGTAATCTCTTACAGACAACCAGTATTAAAGGCCTTATCAAGGACTTTTAGATTTTCCTCTTTAACTTGAAGGTCATCCGTGGGTCGCAAGTTGTTCCGATGAGCTGTCACCATTTCATCCATCCTAAGTTCATCCATTGCGTACGTCTTAGTAGACTTTGCCATCCTTCTGGACAAGAGAGCTAATATACCGAAAGACGGGTCAGAGAGGCACGCACACTCATTGCATTTACCATTCCATTTGGAATTTTACCTTAGCCACCAACATTCAAACTTTCTGAACAGAACCTCTAGGCCACTATCATCAACCAGCACAATATTATTATGAATATTGTGCTGGTTAATGTTTTTTTTTAATAATATAAACTTTTGCTTGACTGCGAACCCACCTGATGGTAAGCAGTTATGTAATCGTTAATGATGAATCGCACTAGTTTAATAAGAGCCTTGAAGGTGTCTTCAAGGCTCTTATTAAACTAATGCGATTTAGGTATTAATTTAGGTAGCAATTTAGGTGTCTAAATTACAACCGGAACCGGGAAGACCGCTGCAGGCAAATTCTTCGATGATACACTGTATAAACGACGATGTAACAATATATTGTAACCAATATCCTTGGACAAAATTATATAAAATGGTTTAAAAGTAAATAGATCAAACAATGAAAAACAAAGCAAATAATATGCAACTTTGTTAAATAAAATCGTCTTCACTGTTTGAATGCTAACGGTATTCTACCAAAGACAATAATTGTTACTTTAGCTGGATCATCACTTGATGAATTCAATTCTTTTTTCCTAATTATCTCATTTAAATTGTACATTTATATACCTATGTAAATAAAATTTAAATGTCTGTTTGTAGTGCCAAAATAACATTTTTACTACATGCTTGCATGTTATATGTACTCGTATAGGATATACTTTCACATAAAGTCATATCCTGTATAACAAAACAGCAAATTTTGATATTTTGGACCGATTTTAACAGGACTTTTACTGACGGATAGCTAATTTTATAAGGAATAAGTTAGGTAACCTTTATTTAAGAAAAAGAATAGGGTTCCGCGCAAAAAAAAACTTCTTGAAATGTGACCAAATGGCAATGTACTGTTTCACGAGTTTGACGCAGAATAAGTCGCAGGCACCAGCTAGTTATAATTACAATTTCAAACTTAACATGATCAGCTAAAGCAGAAATAATCCAAAATACAAAAATAAGCAAATGATACTAATTAATTTAAATGAATTACAAGTCAATCAAAGCAAAAACTTAAATTCTGGAACGGTTATATTTACAGTATAATTAAAAATAGATTAGATTGTTCAAAACCTTAAACTTAGAGCAAAAAATATAATGAAAAATCAGAAGGTGAATGAGTATTTAAAGGACAGTTAGATTTCAGGTGATTGTAGTCGATCGAAAGATCGAGTGTGAGATAAGAGTTACACGAGACGTATTCATTAGTACCAATCAAAGAAAAGGAAAATAAAACACAACTGAAAATGAAGAATTGGACTGTAATTGCGCTTACTCTTGTAGTATTGGCAGTAAGCGTCTCTGCAACACCTGGCGGTAAGAATAACGTATTTTTGATCATTTTTTTGTTATCTCTTCATACCGTATTTAAACTCTTAAATTCCTAACCTAAATGATAGTTAATGAAAAAAATATACAACTTTATAGCTGTATAATATGCCATCTATGTGAACATGTGACATAATAATTATACGATTAATAAACCGAACCGTAGTAATATCGCTATTGCCGCGTAAAATCTATAATAGAAGTATCATTAACATGATCTGTTACATAACATAGGATTATATTAATCATTAATCATCATCAATCATAAGAATTGCCTTGAAATTGAGTTCAAGGTGCAATCCTGAATTTTACAACGTAACTTAACGTCTTTATCCTTCAAAGGATTACGTATAAGTGTACAGATATATAAACATTACACCAGTCATTTCAAATTCTCATGTAGAAGAGAGTGAACTTGGTGAACCTGAATTTTATCGTCATATTTTACAGATAGCAAAGGTGGTAAGGACAGTGGCAAAGGAAAAGGAAGTGATAGTTCTCACAGTAGTGGCAGCAGCAGCAGCAGTAGTAGCAGTGAGAGTAAAGAAGATGGGGGTAAGGGTCATGACGGTGGCAAAGGAAAAGGTAATGACAAGGATAAAGGAGATGACAAATATGATGGCAAGGAATATGGAAAAGGATATGGATATGGGCGGTAAACAGAAACGTTTAACGATGTTATGACAATTGTAGAATTATGTAAGTATATGTCTTGGCCAGATCATAGAAATTGATCACTTCATAATATGGCCAAGTAAAACTGACCAGATCGTTTAAACGTTAACATTTGATGATATGTCAATCCCCGTTTGGCTATATCATTGATGTAAGATTTCTATGATAATGAAAAGACTAAAGAAAGTAGGCCAAACGAGGATTGACATATCATCAAAATGTAACGTTTAAAATAATCTAGCCAGTTTAACTTGGCCATATCATAAAGTGTTCAATTTCTATGATCTGGCTACGACATATATATATAGATATCGTCAAAAAACGGAACCTGATATTTATTTGTGATCTTGCTTAAGAAAATTTGTATAGACTTATTTATATTATTGGAACTGCATCACATATGTTGTTAATTAGTTGTTTAAAAATGCACAATTTTATATTTTGACTTCTCAATTAGATATTAGAATGAGACTAATGTTTTGTTTTATTTTGAGAATTTTGACCTTAAAAAACAACTCACTATTTTATAAACATTTTACCCTATCTAAACAAATACTTAGCCCTTCAAAATATTTTAATACATGGTAACAAACAAGTATTTATAAGTTAATCCAGTTCAATTTCCGCAGTCACGATAACTCGTGATGAATCTACATATAACATTATAACGAGGCGCCAAGTTCATATAAAAATAAACAACAACAACATCAATTAACAATTATGTATTCAATGACACCGTGAATAATATCGTCGGGTATCGTAGCCGAGGGAGATCTCGGAAAAGCTGGCGTGACAACAAAGAGGCGTTTGCGGAAGATGGGCTAGAAAAAGCGAAAAAAAACATTAGGAACTAAAGGACTTGGGAGGAAACTTTAACCAGCTGGGTATTCTCCATATTCCCCCACGTTCACGTCCATGTGGAGACAGACAGACAAACTACACAGAGACACACCCACACACACACACACAGACACACACTAGACAGAGTTGTATGTTTATAATATCAGTATATATTTCACCAGTTATTTTTAAGACTCTTGTAATAGGGGTGATCCTGTTCCCATCACCATTAACTCCGGGTTACTACTGAGAAATAATAGATACAAAAACCTAGGGGTCTTTAAGTCAACAGTAAATAGGTTACTTCTAGACAAGCGTGCTCGTCGTCGGCCACATCATCGCTTACCAACACGTGAGATAGTGGTCAAGGTCTTGAGCCTAACAATAACAAAACGAATGGAAAAATCCCAAAACCCCACGCTCAGCGTCTACACTTGCGACCACTACCACCGACGAGGTTCGATCTACATATCTTCTCAATAGATCATATCAAGAATAAATTATTATTAAAGTGTTATAATATTAATTTGTGACCTGCCTCAGCTACGCCCTTGTGCAAATTTTAGAGTTGACGATTCGGACACAATATATTCGGACCCCACCAAATTTATTGAAACAGTTTATAGTACCTAGAGTTAGATAAAAATGGTCTAAATGTGCTAATTCGGATACTGAGTCCGAACATATTGTGTCCGAATCGTCAGTTAGACAAATTAGACGAATTTTATACATGACCTTCCTCGTTTATTCCTCGTTAAATTAGTGAAAACGCTATCACAATCAGCTCTATGGTTTAGGAGGAATTAGCGGATAAACAGACCGACGCGAAAAGTAAAGAAAGAAATACATGTTTATTTAGCACACAGACACACAAAAAGAACAAAGTATAAAAAAACTTAAATTTTATTATTTAAAAAGAGAAACTGAATGACTGACTGACTGAAATATGAACACACACCCGAAACTACTGGGTCTATGAACGTGAAATTTGGCACAAGGCTTCCTTTTATGATGTAGGCGAGAACTAAAAAGGGGTTTTTGAAAATTCCACTTTTAAGGGGGTGAAAAAAGGGAAATTAAAGAGGGAATGTAATATTCCTTGGGCCCATATATTTGAAATTCGGCATTAATAGTAACCCATGTAAATAAAAAAGGTTTTCATTATTCGTTTTCCCATTTGGACCCAAATACAAATGAAACAAAAATTTATGAAAAACTGTTAATTATATAATATATGACAGGAGGTTTATGAGGGGAATCAAACAAATAACCTCAAAAAAAAAAATTAGTAAGTATTAAAAAAAACTACCGTCCTTGTACAGGGACAATGGGCTCAAGTGTGGTACTTTTCAAAGTAATTATTATTTTCAATGCGCAGGGTTTTTATATGTTTTTACAATGCCATCGTACTTTTTTATGGCAAACTACACATCGTAGTTGGTTAGGTAGTTTTCAAAGAAAGTATCCCACTCCATCTGTTACCATTTCTGGAACAGCGGATGATGATTTTCGTCTTTGATCTTTGTTTTTATCAAATTTCAAGTAACATCACGTGTCGTTACGACGAATTTGAACTTGATCTATTTTGTTTTCATGGGTCAGATTGTGTAGATGTCAAGCGTTAGCAATAACTAAATGTACCTTGTGTAAACAGCACCCACCACCGTTTTTCGCCTCGAATTGTAGATTTGTGTACTGCAACAAACTGATCTGCTTGGTTGACAACACCCATTACTTTTCTGTTTTGGTCAACGTAACGTCTTTAAAATAAAAAGATGGAACTCTTTACAGAACAATAAATATTTTCCTCTGTAAACTGTATATCTCACAATAAAATCATCTTTATTGTTTTGTGCGGCATACAGAATTTGTTGAATAAAATCATGTGCATTACTTCTTCATCAAAAAACTTTTCAAATATTTCTAATGAGCCTAAATCTTTTTGTTCAGTCACTAATTTTTTCTGCGCCTTTTAGATTTTCATTAGTCAAAGCAATATTTTCATAGAAGCTTTCGCATTTACGCCACTTCAGTTCAGTTGCCAGAGGTCCTAAGGCCTTTAACTCATAATATGATTTAAAATTTTGTCCATGGAGTTTCTTGCACGTTCTTCTCCATAGAGATCTACGCTTTGGAACGTGCAATTTAGCTTCACTTGTATTTTTTTTTGACTGACCGACATTCTGACAATTCAAAAGTGCCTGTAATTGGTCTATTTGAAATAAACGTTTCTGATTTCTAAGGGTTCATCATCGCTACTATCCCGATCGTTATCACATCGAGAAACAAAAACTTCTACTCGACCAGGCATATCTCGCAGTATTATATTATTATGTTGGATGCTTCTTCATCTGTTAAAATACTTGGATCTGGACAAATAGCAACCAATTCATACTCAGTTTACAGCTGATTATCTTCTTAGTTCAAAATGTTATTTACTGCTTTTTCAAGTCCTTGGTAGTCATTTATCACATTAAATTGCCTTTCAGCCGGTATTGATAAGAAACCGGTTTCAAAAATATATTTAGTATAAAAATATAAGTGATGTGGCCAATATCCCTGTGTAGGGGCACTTGAACAAACTACGGCCTCCCGTTTGTACAACTTTAAAATAAACACATATTATCAGTTGATATTCTTATTGATAGTAAAACTTAATAATAATCACAAAAAAGTCATAAAAATTTGCATAGCAACATACAATAAAACGCCTAATCTTGGGAAGATAATTTTTGTTTTAACTTCTGTGAATGAAATTATCAATTTGACCACTTTTTTCTAAAACAATGTTAATGTTCCTTTATAAGGACAGCGGATCCAATTGGGTTAAGACTTCACCTGAAAAACGGTTCAGGGGATATTAAAGATTGTATGGAAGAATCTTTCTCTTTTAAAGTTAAGTCTTGGCACAAATTCTAATCGAAATTAATACAAAAGACTAGCGTTAATAGTAAAAAAAAAAGTTTTTATAATAATTTCATTCCCGCGAACGAAGTCGTGAACAAAGTGCTAGTAATAAATAAAAAACCTGCAAAGTGCGAGTCGGACTCGCGCACGAAGGGTTCCGTACCGTACGTACGTTTGTTGTATGGGAAACAGAATAAAATAAACATTTAAGTGGGGCCACTTAAATGTTTATTTTATTCTGTTTTTAGTATTTGTTGTCATAGCGACAACAGAAATACATCATCTGTGAAAAAAACTAACACATTTAAGTGGCCCCACTTAAATGTTTATTTAATTCTATTTTTAGTATTTGTTGTCATAGCGACAACAGAAATACATCATCTGTGAAAAAAACTAACTATCAAGGTTTAAGAGATACAGCCTGGTGATAGACAGATGGACAACGGAGTCTTAGTAATAGGATCCCGTTTTATTCTTTGGGTACGGAACCCTAAAAAGCAACATCAGCAACTTTGTTTATACTATGTACGAGTAAAGATGAATAAATTATATGCATTGTTAATTTGTCTCAACCATATGATCACGTTTTAGTACCTATATAAAGTCATACATAAATAATGTGAACTTATGTTTGTAATGCGTCAGAATTTTAATGTATAAAATGGTTAGCTGTAACACATGAATAAAGATTAGTTTATGCATTAAACTATGTTTGTTTCTAAGCTAGGCATTAAAGCTACCGTAAAGCTATTTAAAATGCTGTTATATACGTATATCGTTTCATTATTATCTAGAAAAAAAATAGTCCATCGTTACCATAGCTTCTATCAAAATTAGGGATGAACAATTAATACACACGCCACAATCGCGACAGTAAGTCCCCTTTTTTACGGCTCGTTCACGACCTTGCCGCTCTGAGCGGCAGCGAAAAGCGGTGCGGCGAGCGAAAAAAACAAAAGTATGAAATGTTTGAAGGACGCCACGAGTCGCCGCTCACAGTGAAAAGGCGCGCGGTTTTCTCAGTGCAAATCGCTACAGCGGCGAGCGGTGAGGTGAGCGGCGGGAACAAAAGTACCAGCGACTAAGTGCATCGCCACGAAACAGAGCAGCGCGAACAGCGGTGTAGGAGTGACGTACTCAGTGGCGAAGCAAAAAATACAAAAAATATAGAAATGTTTTAAATATACTATGTGCTGCAGAATATTATCAAAAGTTTTCACACTCATTCCTGTGTACTCATAAAACTTATCTGGATATTTTCTGTAATCTTCGTATAGGTGACGAAATTCGCCATTTAAACGATCTTTATTCAGTTCGTGTGCTCCCTCTCTCATATTAAGAATATCTTGTTTTAAAAATATATTGCTTTCTAAACAGAGAAGGGATAATTTTGATAATACCATTATTTTGAGCACGTTTTGATTACCTAAATACGTCCACCGCGGCCGCCGCCACTCAGGTTTGTGGCGTGCAATTTGCGCCGCCCTCCGCGCCGCTCGCTGCTAAGACCGACGTCGTGAACAGGCCGTTAGGAGTGGCTGGAGCGGCACCACGGCGTCCTCACCTTCCACTTGTCGCAGGTCCTCACCAGACATCGCCAGTTTTGGTGATTGACATAGTCCGGAGCAAGAGGGAATGGGAAACAGTCACCTCATTCTGCGAAGCAGTAATGCGAGCGAGGGAGATGACCGTAACCAGGGGTGCCGACTCCGTGGGTGCTCGGGGGCTCGGGCACCCATGAGAAAAAAGCAGTGGGTGCCGAGCACCCCTGAGAATAGACATCAAGAAACAGATCAGTAATCGCCTCTTAAAGATGGGCGTTTTTTCATTACCCGATGATCCGTTTAGCACAGTGGTTTATAGCGCCGTATATAGTAGCGTGTATAGTATGTCGAAAAAGTTACCGTAGTCTAGACCGCAAAAGGCAATCAAAATTAATTACAGGTTTTGACAGTTGTTACAGATAGTCAAAAGTCAGAAAAATCGGACAGCAACTTTGCCAAGAGGTATCGTGTTACACAGCTACTGGATAATGGAGGTTAGATAGGCTCCATGCAAAAATACTGGTATCCAGCTGGATCTGGTCTCATTGGAACTTGACTTCAATAGTTGGGAAAAAACCTAGACAGTGAGGTACCTAATGACTTCAAAATTTTCTTACAATAAGGATCAGTCATGACTTTTGTGGAGTATGCAGACTTATAGCATTAAAAAAAAAAACAGTAAATACAGTAAAAAAATATTTAAATCGAACCAAAAAATACGAAGATCAGCAATTACAGTGTATTAGTTCCAGAAACGCGCCCGAGAATGATGCGACTCGCTGTGACGTCATCTGTCATGATCGGTCTCCACCGGCGAATGAATACGGTCAAACCGTTCGTCGCACGGATTATGACAAATGACGTCATTGTAAACAAACCAGCAAGAGCGCGCGTTTCCAAGAAGCCGTTCAATAAAACTTTAATAAATCCACCATTTCTTGACGGATTTTAATAATTTAAAAATTAAATGCTCAGTAAATTATTACACATATACGATGTACTTAGTAAAAATCGGATTTGCTATTATGTGATTGATCCTCAGTTAGGTTCAACTCAAAGTTAATTCAAATTACTTTTAAATTGATAACGTTGTCTTCATAATTTTCAAGGAGAAACAAACGAATAACGAATCAATTCTGACTCCTGACTAATAATAACTAATTGACGCTAACCATTAGGTAAACGACACCTCAGAACTCGGTAATCATACAGCTACAGACCATAATTATTCTTAAAAAAAATTGCACATTGAAGATTTAAAAAGGTTACCTACATCTTAAATAGGTACATCACTAATGCGCCGTTATTGACGCTACTTGTTATATTAATTCACGTAGTAAATTCTGTGAATCGAAGTAAAGAAATTTAAACGAGTAAAGAAATCGCACACGAACAAGCAAAACCCAAATTTTTAGCCTCTTTATGGCGAATCGGTTCTTTACTCGTACATTCTTCTAAGACCGCTAACATAGCAATTGACTTTATTTATAAATATAAAAATGAACCCCTATTTCTAACCCCCCCTCCCTGTGTACCCCTTTTTCTTTTCCTATTTAAATAAAAAAAGAATTCCTATTTAAATATAAAAGAAAAAAAAAATCTTTTTTGATTTGTTCACCAGCATACAGGGAAAGTTTGAAAGCAAAAGAAATCATAATTAGGGTGGGTAGGTAGGTTGGTAGGATAAGTAGGTAGGTTTGTAGTGTAAGTAGGTAGGTTGGTAGATAAGTAGCGTAGGGTAAAGTAGAGTGGGGTAGAGTGGGGTAGAGTAGGGTAGAGTAGGGTAGAGTAGGGTAGAGTAGGGTAGAATAGGTTAGAGTAGGGTAGAGTAGGGTAGAGTAGGTTAGAGTAGGGTAGAGTAGGGTAGAGTAGGGTAGAGTAGGGTAGAGTAGGTTAGAGTAGGGTAGATTAGGTAGATTAATTTTTAAGGTGAAAAAATCATCTAATGACAAATCTCGCTCTTGGGCGAAGCGGGAGATAGTGTCAGACTTTTACTGACTAAAAAACCACTCCTGTTCCTTCGTTGCCTTCGTCCCAGGGCCCCGGGTTTCGTTTTCACACTACCCATGGCCCCAGTAGGCTTCGACCCTGCTGGGCCCATACGATTTGCTGACATCACCCTGAGACGTGCGTGGAACAATACGCGCCGTCGACGACTTGGGCTCGGTCCGGACAGTTACCGGACGGTCGGACGGCGAGCCACCCATTTCTCGCCGTCCGCAAGCCTGCGCCTACGGTGGCCGGAAATCGGGATCGGAATCCCGGCGGCAGTTGCGTGAGGACCGTTGCCGTTGCCTCACGCGATCAGCCGCCTCCTTTGCTAGCATTACTGCTTCGCAGAAGGAGGCGACCGCCTGCCACTCCTCCTCGCTCCGGACCATGGCCTGTACCAAGGCCCGGCGCGAGAGATCGCCGCCGCCGATCGCCCCCACGAGGACACGGCGTTGCTTTTCCCAAGCGGGACACACCTCTACCGTGTGCTCCACCGTGTCCTCCGGGCGGTCCACACAGTGGCGACACCCGGGCGTCGCTTCCGCACGAATTCGGTGCAGGAACTTTCCGAACTTCCTGTGTTCGGTGAGAACCTGCGTCATGCGGAAGGTGAAGATGCCGTGAGGTCTTTCCAACCACGCCTCAAAGAGGGGACTTATCGCCATAATAGTGGCGTGCCCAGCACTGGGTCGCGACAGTCGCTGTAGTGTAGAGTAGGGTAGGGTAGGGTTTTTTTTTTATTTGGCTTTGCCAATGTCTTCTAACATGGTGGTCAGAGCCCTTATTAACTTCTTCTTAGTTTAATTGCTTCCTCTAACTTGTCACGTTTCTATGCGGGGGTAGAGAAGATTTGTTATGGTTGTTAAAATCTTGGCTAGTTATTTCAAATAGTTTTTAATAATTGATTTATTTCTTTTTTATTCCTATTATTTGTCCTAGGTATTATTTCTTCATTATTTATTTTGTATCCTATTGAATGCCGGAGCGCAGATCCACGCGACACACAATTATTTTTTAAATTGTGTCTCTAATAGTAGTAGTAGTGGCATACAAAAGGTTAATGCTGTTAATTTTTAAATTTCAAGGTAACTTATTATATCTTCATTTTTATTATTTCTTATTAAAAAAAATATATATCTAGAAGGAAGAATTAAAACAACGTGATCAAATGAATGTATTAGCTTTTGTTATGTAAAACTAACTCAAATTTTGTGTTTGCTTTTTATTGTTATGCTCCATATATATATATATTTATTATTTATTTACTTTTCTGTTACTTCTACGATAAGTTGCTTTATCTCCACTTCAATTTTGTCTTCTTTCCTTTTGTACCTCTATGTGAAGTACCCGCTCTTCACCGTATGACTGTCAAAATATTCAATAATTTACCGGTGTCGTGTGCCCCGGATGCCTTTGGGGTTTGATACCACTGCGGTTCCTTGCTTCAGTCGTGCAATCGCTTACACTGCTGGCCGCATGACTCATCCGGCAATAGTAGTCTTTATGTCATTCCTTTCTTAGCCATCCGGGGTGGTTGGCAACGCGTCAAATGTTATCTTTTTTCCTTTTCTTCCTTAGCTTTTCCTGTGGGGTTTTGTATTAAGGTTTCGCAGACACCACCTTAGCAATAGGCGATCGATGATCGCGCTAGTGTGTCCCATTTTGCCCTAGTAGGGCAGCAGTCGTCGAGGACGACATGCTCAGACCGGTGGCACCCGCTGCAGACGGTGCATACGACCCGCTTCGGTCAGTCTCTCCCAACCCTGCGGTGACACTGACGGCACAATATGACACTCGAGCGGATTCCTGACCCTCCGCCTGTATCTACCGTACCCGGACTCGCAGTTCCTGCTGTGAAAGTAATAAGGGCCTTCGCTATGTCCTCGTCGGAGTTGTAGGCCAACACGTACTCAATTATGACCAGCGGTTCTTTGTTGGCCTTCTTTTCGACGAGGAACTTTGCCTGCGGAGTCCTCAACTTCTCGGCAACCCTCGCCAATCCTGCCTTACTGCTGCAGCCGACCTTCTGATGTTTAGCTTTTCGAAGACGGTCTACTCTCAGCCCTGCCGACTTTGCGTCGACGACCGTCTGGTTGCGCTGCACGATGTCTTCGCAGCTATCCTGGACGTCCGCCGACGCAACTATCACGGAGTGGATCGCCGTCGCCGCCTTCGACTGCGACACTGCTTCTGAATAGGTCGGGTGTAAAGGGCCCGCCTGCAAAGGTGCAGCAGCCCTCTCTTCTCCCTCTTTCTTAAGGGTTCCATTGAGCCCCTCCATTCTGTGGCCGCATTCTTGCATTAAGGCATAGCGCTTTACGTTCGCACAGGTTTTATTACAGAAAATACAAAACACAAAGAAACCAATAAATACATAATTTTGAAAAAAATAAAATATAAAGTTTATACGTACCTTTAATATAAAGTTTATATGAACTTATAATTCCAAGTCAATCCAAAAATGTAACACTTTAGAGCAACCCGTTTCAAAAACCGGCAATTTCATACTTTAACTCCTATTACCTATAATTTCCCTATGAAGGGTTCGTTTTTTGCGGTACACACGCGCAGCGGGCACGGAGTCCTGTATGATACGCAAACCCTGTCCGGGTCGAATGTCGAATAGTCAGTTGACGGGAGCCAAGTCGCGGACAAAAGCTAGTCTATAAAAATGAATTGTCACCTGTCCGGGTACAATCGTGCGACATGGCCAGCCCACTCCCACTTTAGTGCGGCTATTTTTCCCTAACATCACGAACGTAGGAATTCAGTGTGGTGTTTCTAACGCCATCTATTTGCTTAACACCTATTATACTGCGCTCTATTGCCCATTGGCCAAGATTTACAATAGTTCCAATCAACAAAGGTTTGGAACTCTTGCAAATCTTGGCCAATGGGTTCAATAAGTGATTTTGTACACCGTAGGGTAGGCCGGGTAGGATGCACGATGGATGTTCTTCATGTGTTCTTTAAAGGCCCAAAAGATCTTCGAAGCATTTTGGACTCGATTTTCGATTTTCTTGTCTTGTCTATTTTTAAAAGTCACAATTTGGCTTTTAGTTACACATCATAGACGTATTGCAACACATCGTCGTCTACTTCATCCATGACCATGGCCATAACCTAGAGCTTGGATCTGCTCATTGATAGTTCAACTTCAAGACTTGCCGTGCTCAGATCTTGGAGCATTTTTCCTAATGCTAAAGGACGGCCTCTATCCTCAATATATTAAGTCGTTTCTTAAAATCAGCTCAATAAAATTGATAGGTATAACAATTTAAATATATCGTACCATTATTGCAAAAACTAACTATCTGCAATTTTTACCCAAATTAAAGTTAAACCCATTCATCCATTCGTCTCATCAAGATGAATCTACAGATAAAAACGGTTATTAGCTACCACACTTATTTACAAAGAGAGCTTCGGCAAAAAGTAAATAACCTACAAATTTGATTGAATATAATAGTAATAACATAATAATACAAATAATAATACAAAAATGTTGGTGCATTTATTTGGATTTTGCAATAAGGGTACAATATTGAGCTTTTTCTGTTGCCATGGTGACTGAGACTAATCTACCAATCAGATTTGGAATATTAACCTTAGAATAATTATTATCTTCCTGAATATCTTCCCTGTCTCTAAATCTTCAGGAACACTCAGTAAGTAGTAAATTTATTTACGCTCAATTCGTTCCGACAGGTTGTACCGAACTCTTTTTATTATGATTTCGAGTGATGATTGTATATTGAAAAAAAGTTTGGAAAAAATCAAGCGATCGAACGTAAAGACAAGGTCAATTCTTACTTCGAGTTCAAACCGGCTGAGAAATGTGTTAAGTAATAATATAAGATCATGAACGGTGATGTAAGGCTTGACTACGTGTTCGATCGTTAACAATATAGCCTAGCAGCCACAAATCTTATCGGATTTGATAGCTTTAAATTGCCCATAGATGCGAAGACATAAAAATATCCTCCGCGACTGACGATACTTAAATTTACACCCTGCGGACATACCGCCTGTTACCGTCTTGGTTTTTTTTATATTTTTATTGCGATAAATCATAACATTACTTCTCCCGCTCCGGCAAGAGTGACAAAAGTAATTTGATCAATAAAAATCTGACACTTCCTTTTTAGGGTTCCGTACCTCAAAAGGAAAAAACGATCCTGTAAGGGTTCCGTCTTCTGTCTTTCTGTCTGTCTGTATTTCAAGACCCTTTATCTCGAGAACGCGTGAAGGTATCGAGTTGAAATTAAAACCATATATTCAATTCTGCGGTCCCTTGAAGGTGTAAAAAATCAAACTACTGAGTTAACGAAAAAAAAAAAGATACGGCCGTTTATGCCGCAAAAACTGTGTATTTCGACACTCTCAAAGGAATCAAAATTCATAGGGTACTTCCCATTGACCTAGAATTCTGAAATTTGGCATGAAGCAAGGTCTGATAGCACAAGTATATGAAAAAATCTGAAAACATTCGGGAAATGAACAGTTTTCTAAAGAAAGGAGAAAGTTTGTAAGGAAACCTCAGTGCGCGAGTCCGACTCGCACTTGTTTTTACTAAAGCCAACCCGTGTTTCTTCAATTGCCTTTAGCTTTCCAGGATTGCGGTAACTTTGTCGATCAATCTCGCAGCCTTGTTTCCATCTTACTGTCTGAAATTCAACCAAACATGAACTATTTGTGCCTGTATGGGAGAAGAGTAAAAATACGAAGACAGAATCGCATAGTGGAAAATCAAGCTTACTTTAGTTCTGGATTTGCGTTTTTTTTTACAGTGAAATTATTAAAGGACTACTCCCGCTTTAGGTTAAAGCGAAAGTCAGGCTTTTGCTGCCTCCATTCTTTAATTTGTCCATTGCATTCTAGGGAAATAAGTTAAAATTTTGGATGACAATTAAATTGCGCATCACCGTCAGTAACTCTGTTAACAGTCTCCTTCCAGATTCAACCACCAAAAAACTTCCCACAATTATTACAATTTAGCTGTCAAAATTTCGCGTACCACATTTTGTTCCTCTGACATTTGTAAGGTCAATACAACCATTGCTAATCGACTCCTGTCCCCAAAGTCAAGGGCGACGGACAATTCGTCAAAACGGAATCAAGCCGTCTGTCGCTCGCCTTTGTGCAGACATCAGGCGTGTCACCGAAATCATGACGTTTTGACAGACCGTGACATCCGATGAACATCAGCCATCCTGTACGGATGAGGGACGTGTATATAATATGTGTGGGTGACACTTGCAACAGATTCAGTGTATCATTGATATTCAGTGTGTGATTGATAATGGCGAAGGTAGCTTCAGTGTTCGCGTTTATGATGCTTCTAGCTGTGATTGTGGAGGGACGCGGTAAGTCACTTCAGCCTAATTTACGAGTATATTAATTGAAAATATTGTAACCATTTTTTGAATTTGGTAGT
Organism: Mythimna pallens; assembly: GCA_961205895.1. Lineage (NCBI taxonomy): Eukaryota > Metazoa > Arthropoda > Insecta > Lepidoptera > Noctuidae > Mythimna > Mythimna pallens. Next base: position 4,452,633 of record OY540825.1, read on the forward strand.
CCTCATGGATGTCTTTCACCCTGGAGCGGCTGCAGGAGCCTATGAAACTCTTTCTCTAACTGACTAAAACCACACGGTGTTCAACAGCTATAGTACTTTCACGGCTTCTATCTCCTCCGGCCACTAACATAACCATACTTAGAATGATACAGGCCCCACCCTCTAGAACTGCGGCCGTTTACGACCACAGTTCGTCTTGAGAGGCTCTTCTAGCCTAGGGACTTAATGTTATGCGCTCAGTGTAGACCTTCCAGTCACTTCTTAATGGTGTCATTATAAAAATCATGTGGAAAAGCCACCGTGCTGGTAAAATGTTGTGAGGTCCTGTAGTTCTAATAGGAACCCCAAATATTGATACAACCAAATATGTTTTATCAATTGACATTCTCATACCGATGCGTAGTGTGAAAGCGAGGCCCGGGGCCCCGGGATGAAGGCAAAGAGGGAACAGGAGTGGGTTTTTAGTCAGTAAAAGTCTGACACTATCTCTCGCTCCACCCAAGAGCGAGATTTGTCATTAGATGATTTTCCCACCTTAAAAAAAATTAAAAATTAATAAATACCGATGCAAGTACTGACACCATTATCTTTTTGGAGCGTGGTAATGTTTATACATTAAATTACTTCTCAGGCTCTGGAGCCGGAGCAAGGCTTGCTTATAGCAAGAGAGTGTTAGAATTTTACTGACTATAACCCACTTGCTCCACTCCCATGAGTCGTAGCGTGAGGTTATATAACCTAAACCTTCCTCGATAAATGGCAGCTATCCAAAACCAAAAAAAAAAAAAAACACAATTTTTTTCAATTCATATAATTGAAGTTAGTAGATGACGAAGAAGAGTTTCCATATTTAAATTGACATTTAACGTGATATAATTTTAGATTGGAGGTTCAAATCAGTTAAACGAGTGAAGCGTGGGTACAACCCTGGCACATACGGCCACGGCGACAAGTACGGGAAAAATGATGAACATAACACTGGACTCAGCAAGGAGCGACTGGGGTGCAGTGAGGAGCAAGGAGGTGGCAGGTTAGTTGCATGAGCAGAAGTGGTGGGTGTTCCACTAAAGATGTACAAACTTTTTAGAAGTGGAAGACAGAAGACGATGATTTAAAATATATTTGTAGATACTAGCTATCACCCTCGGTTTCACCTGCGTCTTTGGAGTATTCAATCCACTCCTATTCGTCGTAGCATGGTTATTATTGATATTGATGTTCATGGTTGATAACGTAGGTATATAAGCCTTTGTCGATGAAAGGGCTATCCAACACTAAAATATTTTTTTCCATTCGCACCAGTTGTTCCTAAGATAAGCATGTTCAAAACAAACTCTCCAGTTTTATAATATTAAAAATAAATAATAATGAGTATAAACGGGAATTAAACTTTTCCCATACATTTTTTCTTTTCGTCAAAAGTGAAACCTAGACCATATCTTAAAGGACTGTATGATTAATCAATAGCAAAAAGAATTATGTCTACCAGCCGTAACCAAACGAAGTTAGAGACAATTTAGTATATTGCTTCATCAAGCGTTATTTATCTTAAATAAAAATACTGTATGTCTGATATTTTAAGTTTCTCATTGTTAAATATAGTTTTAGTTTCGGTTTAATATAACAGTTATAACCAGTTTAATCTATTTTATCATTGGAAACCTCAAAATATAACGTATTATATTTCTATTTCATTATAATATAACGAAAATAGTTGACGCCTGACAAAAATATACTAGCAATGCTTCTATACATATATTTGTTTTGTTATAGTTTAATGACCTGGTTCTTTTTACTATTGATTCCTCGTATTGGCCTCTAACATATAACCTAGGTTTCATTTCTGGCGAAAAGAAAAAATAATCATGCCAATAGTTTGCCCTTTAGAATTCGAGACAACAAAATTCGGCTTGACCAAAAAGTAAACTGGTACAAGTAGTAAAGAACTGTGGAAGAATGAATGAATGAACTATGGATTGGAGAAGTAGTAGTAGAGGACTATGGTGTGAAAGAAAGAAGAAAGAAAAAGAGTTTATTTACGACAAACATGGCACATTAAATGACACATGAAACAATAGAGTGAGTTATGCGATACATCCGCGCAAAACAGCCAGCGCTCAGTAAAATGCTGGGGCTCATGTATGTGTGAGGAGGCAGATTCTCGTAGCTTATTCAATTATCTTGACACCCCGTAACCTGTCAAAAGAAAATCGAACGTAATCGAGATAGGTTACTCAAGTTTTTGAGCCAACTTGATTCGAGCGAAGTCAACCTACCTCTCCAGCCACCTCTACAGTAGAATAATAATAATAATAATAATAATAATAATAATGATTTATTTAAATAAATTTACAATTTTGCAACAGATTTGTAGGCTATATTATTGTAGAACAAAAGAATGAGGCATCTGTAGATATATTTGTATCTCCAAAATTGTTGCATTAAAAAGCTATGCATCAGTGCTGACAAATAATAATTAACTGTCACTAAATAAGATAATAAAATAAGATAACAACTGCATACGTAAGATTTAATAGATAAAACATTACAAACTGTTTTGTTTCATACTCAATTTGTTCCCAACTGCAAGGATTTTATACGTGTGATGTAAGGCACAAGCAATCTATGGTCAACAAGAAGTTAGAAATACAGAAAGAAAATTGATTTGGTACCCAAAGATACACACAGTATAGAAACAACAAGTAAAAACGAAAACTAACTAACCAGTACAAAAAAATGCCAGATAACTACGAGATAGTTGCCTGAAGTTATAAAAATCGAACTAAAACTTACAGTGAGTTCTAGCTTAATCACAAAAATATAAAACTAAATAATAAAAAAAACAAATCAGCCTTATAATGAAAAACACTAAATCGGTTACCCACTCAGGTAGGCCGCTGCAAACTCAACTTGGCAAAATGGAGTTTTATAGACTTGTTAGATACTCAATATGAGTGCGGTGCTCCTGTTCAAAACATGAGCCATTATTATTATTAGAATGCCCCAAGTGCCCATACACCTGCACTTTGGAGGATTTGTTGAGTGCCACCGATATTGCTATTAACGTAGCCACCTACTGGGCCCAAACAGTTTAACGAGTTTACCATCGAATCGAAAAGAAGAAGGAGAAGAGCCTTATAATGTTTCTGCTTGGACTCAGGCCTAATCTTTAGAATAGGCCATAATCGACAGGTTACGGCCCGGACGGGCGGCTCCGTCCGGGTTAGATAAAAATATAGGACTGATAAAAAATATGAGTTTAAGCTTTTATCTTCATATATTACAGTTATGGAAGCGGGAGCCACGAGTTATCCTTCAATAGAGACAACCGCCCAAGCGATCGACGTCACCGCTCCTTCACCAAGTCATCCGCCACCGCTTCCGCGTCCGCCGTCGCTTTCAACAAGGACCAAAAGACAAACCTTTGAAAGCAAACCTCGATGACTTTCGAATGTTTGAAGTAAATTAAAACCAAGTTCTATTTTTTATCTTATATTACTTTTTTTACTATATCTTTTACTTAGATCTTTGCTAAGGAAATTGGTTTGTTTGTAACAAAGACCTTTTTATCGCTTCATGTAGATTTTAGATCTAGTTCTATTTGTGTTAAGTTGACATTGAATTACCACCAAAGTAAATAAGTTTGTAAGTTTAAATACATACGGGTAACAAAAGGACACTGTTGTTATTTTTATCCTAGAAGTTAATCATACCAATCAGCTTTTTATAGGTGCCCAACGAAACACAAGGAGGTTAGCATAACCGGTCTCTATATCAGCTATGAGTAATTGGTATCAACAGAAAATATTCTACGTGTATTTTTTATATTATCATTGTTGATAGGCTCGCGGCACGAGTGCAGCATGGTGGAGCATGCTTGCCTACATATTTACTCTCGACATAAAGACCCCTAGGTTATAGCTATCAAGAAATATCTTTGCATAAGTTTAAAATGTAATATTATAGGTACAAAAAATAACGATCTTTTTTTTCGGTGAGAAAATCATCCAATGAAATCCCCCGCTCTTGGGAAGACGTGAGATAGTGTCAGACTTTTACCGACTAAAAACTCACTTCTGTTACCTCTTTGCCTTCGTTCCAGGAACCCGGGGTTCTCTTTCGCATCACCCATAGCCCCAGTAGGCTTCGACCCCGGTGGGCTCCTACGGTTTTACTGACATCTCCTTGAGACGCGCGTGGAACACTACGCTCCGTTGACAACTTGGGCTCGGTCCGGACGGTTACCGGACGGTCAGACAGCGAACTGTTTCCCACCGAAAAAAAAATTCGCCGTCCGCAAGCCAGTGCCTACGGAAGCGAAAATCGGGATAGGGATCCCGGCGGTTGGGGCATCTGGGTCGTTCTCTCGCGCGTGCGGCCGCCCCATTTGCTAGCATTACTGCTTCCCAGAAGGAGATGACCACCTGCCACTCCTCCTCGCTCCGGACTATGGCCTGTACCAAAGCCCGGCGCAAGAGATCACTGCCGCCTTTCGCCACCACGAGAACACGAAGGTGCTCTGCCCAGGCGGGGTACACCTCTACCGTATGCTCCACTGTGCCCTCCGGGCGGCCCACACAATGGTGGCGTTTCTTCCGCAGGAATCTGGTGCAGGAACCTCCCGAACTTACCATGTCCAGTGAGGACCTGCGTCATGCGGAAGGTAAGGACGCCATGTTGTCTTTCCAGCCACTCCTAAAAAGAGGAGACGTACTGCCATAATTGTGGCGTCCCCAGCACTGGGTTGCGACAGTCGCTGTCGCCATTCCACCATGAGATCCCGACGGAACTCTGTCTGCCATGCCGCAACTTGGCGCGGCAGCGGAGGTTCGCCCCGGCCTTACATCTCCACGCGCAGATCGTGCATGCGTGCAAGTACAGTTGCCTCCAAATCCCACGGTGGCAGGTCAGCAAAGAGGGTTAACGCTTCACGGGAAACCGTACGGTATCCCTGCATCATCCGGATGGCCATGACCTTCTGGCATGCATTCAGCTTGGCCGCCGCCCATACTGGCGCCCCATAAAGGGACCTAACGATTACTGCGTAGAGCCTCCGGCAGGAGGCGACTGGACCCCCTAGTTTGGGCGGAAGCCGCTTGAGGGCAGCCCCAGTCCGATCCAGTTTAGGAGCCAGACGTCGGAAGTGCTCCTCGAAATTCCATCGGCTGTCGAGGACGAGTCGCAGGTACTTTATCGTCGACTCGACGCTGATGTGAACCCCTCCTATCGTTGTTTGAGAACCCGGTGGTGGCGCATTCTGAAGGCCGTGAAAGCACATAGCCTCGGACTTGTGCAGTGCCACCTCGAGTCCCAACCGCTGGATCCTCTCCACGATAATAATACCAACCTACAAGCACATCAAACCATAAACACTGAAGAAACGAATTATCTAATTGACATTTAAAATAAAATTATAAAATAAAATTTATTTTTACTTCAAAACCAAGATAATTATTATTTACAAAACAACCACTGTACCAAAGGTGACTCTACACATTTTATACTTAGTAACATTGCTGAAGTTCAATAAAGGTCAAGGTGATCCTTGATATGATTCATAATATTACAAAATTATTGTTACTATGTAATAATAAAATATAATAACTCTATGAAGAGATCAAAAGTGCAGTTGCACTCTACCAATGCTGTGTTCAAAATTTGATTCATGACTGATTTAATTTGTAGAATCTTGTATAATCTAAAGTATTGAATAAACTAGAGGTGGACGGACCCCTTAACTTTTACAACAAAGAAATTTTAGTTACTTTAGAATCTAAATTTTAGATACAAGTACATCACGGTGCGCAGGGTGGTTATTAGAGAGTAGTAGTAAACTGGTTACCTATGGATGACTCCTGCCTGGACAACACAATAAACACACATATCAATAAAATTGGCAGGGTGTGCAGAGTGACTTGCACAATCAATAAATGGTCCGCGAAAAGGTAACAGAGGGCAACATAGGTATCTTAAGGTGCTTGAGGAGTGGAAAAGTAAACCACGGCTATCAGAACAATCCTGGAAATACGGTCAAGATTCCTACCAGCATTTTAATGGATTATTACATCCATTTTCAAGCCAGCTTTGCTCAGTTGAGTGGAGCAGTGAGAGCTCTGTTCCTTGTCACAAGTCCACAATACTGCCCTGCGGATTGTATCTCTCTTAGTCTGGCCTCTCACTTTAGGCAAATGAGAACATGAGTTCCAGAATGGCCTAACTATAAATTTTTCATAGAGTAGTGGGAAAACTAAATTTTTATTTTTAAAACTTTTCTTAAATAAAATCAATATTGAAAACTAATATTATAAAATCAATATTAACTGCGAGTTGGACTCAAACATGAGGGGTTCCGTACCGCCCGTAGCAAAAAAACGGCAAGAAAATCTTAAATTTTATTCTGTTTTTTTTTTTTGTATTTGTTGTTCTTTTTTATTTTGATTTTTTACAATAATATGTTATAGCGGCATCATCTGTGAAAAAGACATGGATCCTGCCTCCAGAATGAATTGAGAATTCTTAATGTACATTCATTATTAAATATGAAAATTACTTTTAAAATAAATAAAAATAAATCTTCACAATCACATTTTTCTAAAACAGGCGACAAAGAATCCCAAAAAAGTATGTGCATTAATTGTTTTAGAGTCGTTTTGTTTCATTGCAATTATGGAGTATAAATTAATACAAACTGCACGGTTCATGAGATACAGCCTGGAGACAGACGGACAGCGGAGTCTTAGTAGGTAATAGGGTCCCTTTTTATTCTTTGGGTACAAAACCCTAAAAATTATAGTTAGCTCTAAGGCCATGAGAACCAGAATGACCTAACCGTCATTTTTTCACCACTACTTTTATTAAAAAAGCTTATAAAATCAGTTTTCAAAAAATGAGTCGGGCCAATGCTGCTCTTATGACCTCAATTATCGTTGTTGGTACCTATATAATAAAAATATAATTATATTAATCCTACGAAGTGTGTACATAATCACTATTATAGTAACTCTACGTATCCACTTCGATATCCACAATAAGTAAGTATCATTTAATTTAATCATCTCTAGTCATAAAATGAATTATACAAAATGCTACCATTACACTGACAGCACCTCAAAGTTGTGGGAACCTATCAATTAATTGGCCCGTCTACGTGTTGTGCCCTCATTTCCTGATACCTACGTGGCACATCTTACGTCATTCTAATTCGATATTCATACTTACGCAGGTAGGTACAGTCAACAAAAGAGATAAGTTACTCCGGCTGGTAACTTTTAACAGGTTTGCGGGAATGTAAAGGCAACAGAATGAGCACAGTTGAGTTTTAGTAAGTAAAATTGACACTCAGGATTCATTTGATGACATCCATCGAAAAAAAAGGCTGGCAACCAGGGGCGCCGACTCCGTGGGTGCTCGGGGGCTCGAGCACCCATGAGAAATAAACAGTGGGTGTCGAGCACCCCTGAGTATAGACATCAAGAAACAGATCAGTAAACGCCTTTTAGGTTACGTATATATTATAATATTTCTTGATAATAAAAACCAAACTAAACTAGTGCGCCTCACCATCAATGATTGCATCACTGCTTACTATCAGGTGGGATCGTAGTCAAGCACTAGTTTATATCAAATTAAAAAAAAAAAAAACAATTTAATTTTTATACAATGGTGGTATTTTATATTTTTATCAAACACAATTAATAATTAAGTTAGCAGTATGTAAGTAGGACATTTATTTATTTGTCGGTCGATCAGGGTGTATTTCTCTTCTCACACTTCGTCACTTTTTCGAGTCCATCAAATGAGCATGAGCACCCATGAGGTTTTCTAAAAGCCGGCGCCCCTGCTGGCAACTCTTCCATTTTGCAACATTGTTTTCCATCAGGTGAGATAGAAACTATCAAGAAAAAAAAATTTAAACCATTCCAATTTATTTTATACTAGTTTCTTTCAGTGGCTTCGCCCTCTAATGACAGTCGTAGGTAAATTTATCCCAAGGATATCCCTTGGATAAAAAAATTAAAAGTAAATTCTTCGTGCTATTCCTTCCAGGACCCGTATGTCATGAAATCTGTTCAGCCGTTTGAGTGAAAAAAGCAACATACATACATACAAAGACACATACAATTTTTCGCCTTTATAATGCGTTATGAAATACGCTAGACTTCTGTAGACTGCCTGCTGGATTAGTGACGAGCTAAACCTACCTCCTCTAGTAAAATATATTACTAACAGTATTATCTAATTCATATAGTTTTTGCTGATACTTGAGAAAAAAAAAACAACAGTTTAGACTAAATATGTTTGTCTCCAATCAACAAACCTACCATTCGCTTTTGTTAACTGTACATTCAAATCACACCGAACATCGCTTGTTTGCCGCCTGAAATTACGATTACCAAGACCATTCAGGGTTTTTTATTCTTTACTTGACTTTGAAAAACCCGAGGAGGCAGGTAAAATCCTATTTTCATTGTGCAAAGGGTAATTCCATTTTTCCAGCGGGTTTATAGATTCATACGAAATGATAAGAAATCTTATGATTTTATCATTTTATTTTGGTTTAATTAGGTGTTTATCCACTAACTATTGAGAAGCGTTGTGGTCTTTTTTTATTGTCTGATTTACTTAGTGTATTTTTATTTATTATGAACCTTATGTATCTAACAAGTGGAAATATACGTATGTAAAAATAAAAAAAAACCAGCCAAGTGCGAGTCGGACTCGTGCACGAAGGGTTCTTATTCATATTATCATTATCTATAAAAACGGAAAAAAGTGACTTTTGTTGTATGGGAGCCCCCTTAAATATTTATTTTATTCTATTTTTTTTTTAACTACTTGTTGTTAAAACGGCAATAGAAATACATCATCTGTGAAAATGTCAACTGTCTAATTATCACGGTTCATGAGATACAGCCTGGTGTGACAGACGGATAGACAGACGGAAGGAAAGCGGAGTCTTAGTTAATAGGGTCCCGTTTGACCCTTTGGGCACGGAACCCTAAAAAACAATCATATTCCTAAGTATTATAATTTACCTACCCATGGGTATTCCGAAAGGGAACCTCAGGGTCCTGGAACGCAAGACGTTCTCAAAGCCCTAGTAGGCATTGGCCTTTCTAGGCCACTTCAGCCTTTCTGGGCCGCTTCAGGTTTGCTGACATCTCTATGAGGCGCGTGTGGAACACTACGCGTGGCCTGGTTCTTACCGGAAGGGCGAACGACGAGGTGCCCATTGCTCGTCATTCGCAAGCCCGTGCCCACTGTGGCCGGAAATACGGTCACAAGCGCGACTACTGAGTCCTGTCCTCGTTTCCCATGTCAGGAAAAAGGTGCTATTTCCATTAGAGAGTACTCCATAGCTGACCGGAGTTGGAAAGTTGGTGGTGTTACGACCCGTGCCTAGGAAAGCACCTAAAGCCGTTGGTCCTCCGCCTGATCTCTCCCCAGTTGTGTCGTATTGCTGTCCCATCGTAGGTACTGTAAAAATAAAGAAACAGAGTACACCTATGTTTGCGAAAAAAAGATACCAGGCTAGTCTTCTTGGCTTGGATTGGCCATTATTATGTAGCCACTGATGAAACATTTATTTATTATTTATTCAACCAAAACATCAAAATGCCAATTACACTGATAACATTAGCTAAAAATTATGTAAAACACATTAAAGAAAATATAACACAGCATAACTAAACCTCTCACTCACTCTCCTCGCAAATTAATTTAATTTTAAAACAAGATGTAATGAATTGTTGACTAATGTTTAGCATAATTAATAAATTGTAATAATAATAATAATTAGAATCGATATAATGTAATTTAATAATTTTATATGTACAATTTGCAGTGCCCTTACAGGGTGCATGTTTTTATACTGTGTCATGGAATTTTAATGCTGGCTTAATATCCAGTGTTTTACATGTCAGCAAATGAATAAATAAATCACCAAACATTCGGTCATAAAAAACAAAAAATATTATAATCATTCTAGCGTTTTCCAAACAATTATTGGCTAACGACTGTGTCTAGTTAAACTGGTTTTTCGTTTTTGAAATAAAATGTAACCTGTTAAACTTGGAAAAAAGGTGCAAAAAAAGCCGAAAACATCAGTTTCATAAGTTATGTCTTTTATAATAGCGTAGTTTATTTTTATCACCATCTCACGAGATTTTAAATTAAACCGCAACTTATGATTATTAATTTGATTGTGAATCTACTCGCTGAAGAAGTAGGTAAAGTCTATTAATTAATAAGTTAAATTAAAAAATAGTGTACCTATTTATTTCAAGCATTCTTTGATGCACGAAGGGAGTAAAAAATTCAATATTATATTGGAGCGCATTCAGAAATGATTTTTTAAACTCTCTTGCCTACTCGGCGAAAATAGCCAAAAATGTTCCTACTCCCGAGTTATGCAAAACGTCAAAAAAAAAGACAACTTCACTCGAAGAACGCAGGGATTAAAACGATCTTATTTTCGCATTTAAAATTCATTTTAACCTACCTCACAAGCGCCACCGTATCAAAATACGGTGTCCCCATTCCGAAAAAAAGGTTTTAAGCTGTAACTTCCCAACCCCAAAACTTTCTAGACTTCTCAATAATTGCGATGAAAGTACAGATATTTGTTGCAAATCTATTCTATCTCCTCGCGGTTGTCGTCCGAGTGTCTTCGCAAGGTTATGCAATACTTCTTTGCAAAGAAAGACGGTGGCGACCTCGAAAGGCTCAACGTGACCGGTAAAGTATATGCGAAACGGTCTCGTGGCCTCAGTCCAATACATTGGTCCGACCGGTCCCGCGCCACTCTTGAATCTATTGTATACTCTTCACCCCGCCATAAACCGAAACAGAGGAATATCATAAACATGAAACTGATGAAGCAGGGATGTCACGACCCTCAGCATTGAGAAATACGACGCAAGGCACCTCAAACGCTAAGTCCACCTAAAATGAGTAACCACTACAGTTTAGAATTATATGACATAAGTCCAAATATTCAGTATTATACCTGCACTATACCTATTGTAAAATATGTATCGCATAACATTATAATGCACACTTGCAGAGCGCAGGCTTTTAGAAAATCACATGGGTGCTCATGCTCATTTGATGACTCGAAAAAGTGGCGAAGTGTGAGAAGAGAAATGCACACTGACTGACTGTTTTGTCGGTCGATCAGAAATACTGCGTACTTAATTACTAATTATGTTTGATTAAAATATAAAATGAAACCATTATATAAAAATGAAACTAGTTTTTATTTATCAAGAAATATTATAATTTATACGTAACCTAAAAGGCGATTACTGTTCTGTTTCTTGATGTCTATTCTCAGAGGTGCTCGGCAGTCACTGTTTATTTCTCAAGGGAGCTCGAGCCCCCGAGCACCTACGGAGTCGGCGCACTAATAGCATACAATATCATTATGTTATAAAGTGTAACAATTGTACATGAACGACGAGACAAATAATAAAACCTGATTTATCTAATGACTTTTAACCTGTTGGCAACAGTTTGTAGTACCTTTAGATAACTACTGCCGTTTTAAGCTGAATTAAGTGCCGTTAAGTGACCGTTTCTGTTTTTTGATGATTTTAACGCAACTTTAAGTGTAAAAACTAACAAAAATCGTATAAAATCTCAAACTAAGTCGGTACCGACAAACTTTTATTATCGAAGAGTTCTATACAATTTATTTGTATTAGATTTATGCAGCGGTTTTTTCATAAAACCCGATTTTCCAAAGCACTACTCTCAGATTTTACGCTCCATCGAATTTCATTTCAGTTCGGATATGTGTTTGTGTGCATGCGAACCATACGATGTGCATAATTATATTTTAGCGTCTAACTGCTCATACGTGATATTATCGCTGTCGGACACAATATCAGATGAGACATCGCAATTTTTGGCCTCACCCATCAGCAAGTTCGAGCCCGTGACTAGTTCACCCTTAATTAGAATATCGGAGGTAAATTATAACACGAAAATTATATTCTATGTACACGTGCAGCCTGTGGGTGAATCTCATCCGAAAAGCATACGAAGCCCTCCGTGTCCAATATAATAACGCATTCAGGGCACTGATGTGGCTGCCGCGACACTGTAGTTCCTCGGGCATGTTTGCCGCCGCTAGCGTTGACTGCTTTTATGCGACGATGCGTAAGCGGAGCGCGTCTCTGGTGCACAGGGTGCGCGGCAGCCCCAACAGTGTGCTGATGATGATAGCCGATCGGCTCGACTGTCCTTACATAAGGCGCTGCAGTTATCTGCAGACTTGCATGTTACCTGCAGTTATCGATAACTGCGTGTGATATATTTAAATGTTGTTTGTTTGTTGGTGTTATGTTTTGTGTTATGTTCTGTGTTATGTGTAATTATAAGTCCTTAGTTACTTGAATAAATGAAATTATATTATATATATATTATAACAATACGACCGAATCTAGCTCACCAGTGTAATGAAATGACAAGTCGGACCCTCGCTTTAAACCTACTTACCACACCACACTAAAAATTTCAATGTAACGTGTAGTGAAGTATATAAAGATCATAATTGTGAAGAGGTAAGGTAACGTGATTGTAAGAACTTACTCAATATTTTTGTGCAAGTTTTATATGTCTAATTAAGTCGATTTGTATTTATGACGTACTGTATTCATTGGTAGCATGGGAGAGAGGATGGGTGGGGGGTATATTAGTTTCCCAAACTAAATCATAGGGGTGACAAAATCGAAAAAAGTAGGAACAACTGGTTTATGCATAATTTTTCTATTGCTAATAGATTCCGTTAAGTTCTCTTTATTTATTTATTTTTTTCCACAACTTTCTCACAACAACGTCTAGTCCCAAACTAAGCAGACCTTGTGTTATGATACGAGTACTAGACAATTGATAAACATATTTATATATTTCTAAATACATACATATTATAGATAAATTACACCCAGACAGAGAACAAATGGCATAGTAGTCAGGGCCACTAACCACTAGACCAATAGGCCAGTCATCGAGTCAACGACTTTTGGACAATTTTTTATTGCTGAAATCTCGTAGGGAGCAGTGGTGACTAAGTGGTAGCAGCCCCGACTTACGAGTAACAAACAGTTCGCGGGTTCTAACCCAGCCAGGCACATTACTTTGTGTGATTTATTTCATCACCCCTGCTCTCAATATGAAGGAAAACATCGTGAGGAAACCGGCATGTCCTAGAACCAAAACTTCAAAGACATGTAACATCTACCAACCCGCACTGGGCCCATGGTGGATTACGGCCCATTCCCTCTCCTAGAGAGGAGGCCTGAGTCTCGAGAGGGAATATTAAAAGGCTGATTTTGTTATGTGTGTGTTGCGAAATTACGTAAAGGATATAACAAAAGATCAGTAAACAACATTGTTACTTGCAAAAAAAATCTGTGGAAACTTTATTTTAATATTAATTCTATTCTTACTTATACGTTAGTCATAACTTAAATACCTATTTAAAAAAACTTATCACATACCCTGTCTTACAATAATTTTGTGGTAAAAACATATAATTTTACTGAAACTTATTTATAATCGTGGGATTGCGGAGTTGTAGGAAAATTTTATCTGAAACAAAAAACAAAACACAGCTTTAGGTAACTATTAACATATAAAATAGTTGCCTATTCGCCAGAGCAGAACTTTGCGCGCTTTGACTACACTTTTCTCTCTACTCAACTATCCCACGCCTCCATCCTAACTCATAAGTCACTTTCAATACCTATGTTCTTCACACCCAAGGAATCTGCGTTCTTCTAAAAATCTCCTACTGCTCTCATACTTCTGATTTTGTCCATTCTTCCTTCTATATACAGTCCATCCTTCTGTGAAATGCACTTCCTCTCGATATCAGGACGGCCGAAAGTCGTTATGCATTTAAGTGGAAGTTGCGGAATAATTTTCTCTACCAATTGCAGAATCGTCTCAAAACTTCTTTCCTTTTTTTATTCTTTATAGGTTCGCGCTTAATCGCTATCTCACCTGATGGAAAGCGACGATGCGGTCGACGATGGATTCACTTTTGACTTAAAGATTCCCGGGTTGTAGCCATGAGGAAACACAGACTTACTTTATATTTATGTATATTAAATTTTATTTTTGTGATTTTTTTTTTCTCACAGTTTGAACCTGCCCTGGACTATCCCAAATATTTAAAGACCAAAATTAGCCAAATCGGTCCAGCCGTTTTTGAGTTTAATCGAGAATAACGAACAGCTATTAATTTTTATATAAATAGATTTATTTGCATAGGCACACTAACGACTTATTTACAATATAATTTCAATAATATAATAATAATATACCTATACGAAGTATCCTGTGTGAAAAAGTAACTTACAGGTATGCACAACATTCACAGTAGGTCTAATAAATTAAACACATGAAAAACCGATAAATAAATATAAACTAATCACACAGAAGCATTTTCATTACATCTCCGCCCCCTACAGTAACTTTAGGCTTTGCATACCTCTTTTTTTTCGCTCTACAATCAACCCCCAAGAGAGCCACTGCTGGAGCTAGCGCTGGCTGAGGACTTGGAGAAGGACTGCGTGGCAGGGATGTGGCCACCGTAGCCGTGGCCGTGGCCGTGGCCGCCGCCGATGCCTGGGCCGCCGTAGCCGCCATAGCCGCCTCCGAAGCCGCCGTGCCCGAAGTCTCCGTGCCTTCGCACTCGCTCTGCTGGATAAAAAAAAAAGAAAAGTTTGACTTGAGGAGCTAATCTAATTTATTCTAATACATATATAATATAATTATATCTCGTGTCACGTATGTGTTTATTATCGAACTGCTCCGGAACGTCTTGACCGTTATTTATTAATTATTTTTGTACATATAATATATTAGGTATGTAGGTTTGAGAATAGGTCGTATTACTATAGTATTTTTCAATACTTTTACTCAAAAACCCACTCCTATCCCTACCGCTTTTAGGCACGCAATTTGGTTTTTTCCGCACTAGTGCGGAAAAGTGGGCGAGCTCAATTTGTTGAATTTATCTTATTAGGGTAGATGCTAAGCGACCCCCACGAGTCACGCGTCAACCTCCTTTTGTTAATATCTTCTACGTGAATTTTAAAGAGATATTAGCTAAATTGATGGGGCTAGCGTGCCCCGATCATTTACGTAATTTAGGCTGATGATTGCCAGCGCATTGTTCGAAAAAGTTACCAAAAAAACACTGAACCGCTAAGAGTCACTGAACGAAACACGACGAACACACGTGGGTTGTACTCGGTAAAAGTCCCTCTCTCGCTTCACCCAACGTGTGAGAATTTATTTGATGATTTCAAAACCTCAAAAAAGGATACACGTAGAGTACAGTCTGAAAAAGAAAAACAAAAAGCCGACCAACCCTAAGTAGAAACCGAACCAAGAAACTCAGACTTTGTCATGATCCTTAATTTAAGCTGTTTTCATGATAAACTGACAAGAACGTCCTTGGTTAATGAACACAACCTGTACCTTCCGGTTCCTTTTTGTGGTGGGCTATCATCAAGGGTGGAAAGGGAGGGCGATTCAGACTTTTACTGACTAAAACCACACCTGTGTCCTTCAGTTGTCCTTTGCGTTCTAGGACCACGGGTTTCCTTTTCAGAAAATCCCCGCAGCTGCCGTTGGGTTTCGGACGGACATGATCCTTAGGCTAAATGAAGTAATTCATGGGCAACATTTCAGGGTTGATATTAATCTTAATTACAAGAGCAACACAGAATTCCATGTGTGGATCGCCCGAAGGAGAAGGTGGAGCATATGGAAGAGGTCTACCCCGCTTGGGCAGAGCACCGCCGTGTCCTCATTGGGGCTATCGGCGGCAGCGATCTCTCGCGCTGGGCCTTGATACAGGCCATCAGGAGTCGCAGACGGTCGCCTTCTTCTGCAAAACAGTAATATGCTAGCAAAGGAGGCAGCCGCATGCGAGAGGGAACGGCCCTCATGCCCCAGCCGCTGGGATCCCGATCCCAATTTCCAGCCACCGTAGGTGTTGGCTTGCGAGCAATGGGTAGCTCGAGCGATGTGAGTGATGGGCCCAGCAGGGTCGAAGTCTACTGGGGCCATAGGTTGTACAAAAGTGAACCCTGGGGTTCTGGCATGAAGGCAAAAAAGGATCAGGAGAGGGTTTAGTCAGTAGATGTCTGACACGTAAGGGCGCGAGATTATTTAATTTGAATTTAATGTCATCCTGTATATTAAAAAGGGATAAAATCGTACCTGGAGCTGCCACGCTGGAGACAATGAGTACAGCAAACATTACAACAGATAAACTGACCATGTTTAAGCTTGCTGATCCCTTTTCGAAGTAATGACAGATCGTACACGGTACATCGTTTTATACAGGGCCCATGCCATTGTGCAAAACCTGACAATCATCCATGTTTGTGCAAAATCGATAAAATTTATAGTCATACTTTTTTGTTGCTGGTGACAATGCTGAACTTAATGCGCGAATAGAAAATATCGTTGTGTTTTCCTCATTGAATTCCGTGAATATGTCAATTCTGTCAATTGTTACGTGAATATGTTGCCAGGACTAACCCTCTTGCCAAACACCATTGACCCCCGCAATTCGACGTAAAGATCAATATATTTTCATGTAATTCGAGTGAATTCGCTAAAATGTTTATTTTATGTTATAGCGTAGATTAAAGTAGACTACATGCAGAGACGTAGCGTGGACTAATTCAGACGTGGGTGAAGGCACACCAGCGTGGCCTTTTTCTTTCACAAATTCGAAAACGAGACAGCGACTGTGCAACTAAGTGTTCCACAACATCGCCACTTACCATCAGGTAAAATAGTGGTCAAACCCGGCTCGGGATTACTTATATACTTCGTTATCTATTTAAAAGAAGAATCTCTTATTCTTAAAGAGCCCTTGCTTGTACGAGGCCCCTTTGGGTACGAGGCCGTGGACGAGGGACCACTCCACCCACGCCAAGCCACTCCACTGACTACATATCGTTTTATATATTTTAATTATTTTGTTTTTATATTCAGGTAACAGTAAGTAATAAGTTATATTTATTATGATGTAAGTACTACTAGATTCTTTTTTTAATTTTTATATTTTAAATAAGTTAATTTTAAGACCGCACCAACTAGCACTGAGCCCGCTTTGTGTATTACGGCCCATTCCCTCTTCTAGAGACAAGGCTTGGATCCCAGCAGGGAGGACATTATTAAAGCTGATTATGCTATGTTACGTATGTTAAAACCGCACTATCGCATTAGCTAAATACCTGTAATCTTAGTTGTAACGGAGACAAGAATACATTTTGATACAAGTGTGTAATGGAGCCGAAGACTGCAGTGACAAATTTGCACGTGTATCAAACGACTTTTTTCAATACACTTACGAAGAAATAAATAAACCGGGGTTAACCGGTAACTCGCGGGGGTCGACGCGCGCCCAGCCTGATACGATAAATGCTCTTTTCTGCACTAGTGTGGAAAACAGTAGGTATATTGCGTGCCTATAAGCGGTGGGATAAGAGCGAGTTTTCGAGTAAGTGTATTGAAAATAAATAAATAATGTTATGATGTGGCATAACTTGTAACAAATAATGAGAAATGTTGTCCACTTTGTCCAGCTTGGAGTATTTTTATGCAAAATTAATTAAGTTTAATTATTCCAGTTCCTGGCGAGTTGAATTTATGACTATATCCCAATTAATAAACTTCATCTTCTGGAAACAGCCCAAAATAACGTGTCATAAAGTTACTTAAAACATTCGAAGAAGATCCAAGAGAAAGGATAACACTGCCAAAAAGTTTTTCGTTCTTGAATATAAACAGACAGACTCTGAGCATTGTAATTTTGGTTCATTGATAACATCTGTGACTTCAATGAATTCAAGCCTTTTAGGGGGAAGTCCCCTAGTACCGGACACCTAAGGTTTTTTAAGAATTAAAAAAAAAAAAAATTCAGACATGTATATTTATTTATGACTTACAGTAGGTAACAAAGATAGAAATCAAATAAAATTTAAAAAAAGCAACCTCTGCTCAAAACATAATTAATACCATTAATCAAACTTTGGTGACAAAAAATATAATTTTAAAATGTGGCACCTAGTACCGGACGGGTGTTTGTGCCATACCCCTAGCACCGGACATTTCAGAAGAGTCTGCATCGATCGCATATGTAGCCGTCTCCACACTCTGGAACGTCTGCACATGCTTCATGTGCCCACCCAAGACACGATGAGCATTGGATCCAGTCTTCTATATAGTCTTCTAAGCAAACTACACAAATTGTTGTGTCTGCATTAGATGTTTGCTCTTGTAGTTCTACTTTCTTAGCTTTATCTCCATTTTTTCCTTTAGACTTCACGCCTTTAGCTTGTTTTCCTTTCTCTATGCTCTTTCCTTTGGTTTGTTTTACATTGCCTTCAATCGCTACTTTAAACTTAGATCCTATTTCCTTCTTTTTGTTTTTCACGATATTTTCTTTTTCGTTTTCTTTTTCTTCTACTACTTTTTTGTATGGTGATGACGTTAGAATTTCACTTCGTTCACATTTCCTTTTTCGAGCTGCAGTTCGTTTTTTTGCAGCGTCAGGCAATGGTGATAATTTATGGATTAACTGAACAAGATCTGGAGCAGAACTTGTTGAAGGTATGGGGCTTGTGGCTATAGGATCGCTAACGGATTGTGTAGGTTCTTCCAAAAATTCGTCTTCAACTATATTACTAGGTATGTTAGCATGACAGATCAAAGCTGATCCACCGACAGCAGCTGAATCTCCTTCAATGATCAGTGTGCTTAATGAGGTTCCTGGCTGTTCTATGACTGAGTTTGACAACACAACAGCTTCTCCAGTGTTTTGTGCGTTTGATGGAGTTTCTATTTGTTCTTGTGGTATATTGGTCATATCGGCAGCCAGATAATCCAGATCAGAAAATATATGTCGGTCGAATGGATAGATTCCCGTGCATTTGAATCCAGACACTGCAATGTCCAGTCGAGCTACTTTTGTAAATGCTTCTTTAACCAAACCAGCAATATCGTAGTCCGTTATACGAGATCCAGCATTTGTTCTCATCCACACATCACATCGCTGGTTGTAAGCATCTTTAAATGGCTTCATGAAAGTCCTGTCCAGAGGCTGGAGCTTGTGGGTAGTGTGTGGTGGTGAACTCAACAAGTGAATGTGATGATCTCTGCAAAAGTTGATCACCGCCAGTGTCTTGTGGCTGCAATGGCCATCCAGCAGAAGCAGTACGGGGTTTTCTTTGGTCGGTTGCGTGTGTTTGACAAATATTCTTAGATATTGCAGAAAAAAGTTACTGTTCATCCACCCTTTTGGCTGAGCTACGCCTTCGCTCTCAGCAGGAGCATTAATCATAAGCCTTTCGTTCATCCTTTGCCTCGGGAAGACAAAAAATGGCGGTATGTAGTGACCGTTAGCACTCATACAGAACAAAACTGTGATGTTTTTGCCCCTTTCTGCAGACGTGAGCTTTCCAACCTGACGGATAGATTTTGGGGCGAGGACTTTTTGGTGCTTGTGTACGCAACTGACACCAGTTTCGTCACAGTTGTAAATTCTTGAGGGTGGGAATTTGTATTGTGTCATCAGTCTTTCAAGATTATCGTAAAATAAATCGACTTGTGGTTTATTAAATCCAACAGCGCGCATCATGGTTGTCGATTCTGGTGTTCTCAGCGAAATGTCAGAATGCCTTCGCATGAAGTCGTAGTAAAAATGTTTACCAGCACTTCCTTTCTCCTTATTAAATCGATGAGGGATCTTCATTTCTTCAGCTAAGTCGTAGGCTAACTTCAAAAACTCTTTTTTCATGAGCGGCATACATCTGTTAGATAAATCTTTGACGTGTTCTACCAAGACTTGTTCATACTGTTCTGAGAAGGTGTTAGTGAACCTACCCAACTTTGGCTTCATCGACACTTCGTCTCCACGTTTTAATGCTTTAAGCTTGTCTTGTAAAGTGCTTTTAGGAACTTGATAAACCATTGCAGCTTGTCTTACACTCATTTCCTGGGACAAAACCTTATCAATAGCTGTTTGCAAGCTCTGTGGCTCCCACGATCCTTTCTTTTTCTTGTTTTCCATTTCGTTTCACTTCTTTTGTCTATGCCTTAAAAGAAAAATAAATAAATAAATAAAATTACGTTAACTGTTACAAGAAATAAAAAAGAAATCACTGTCCGGTACTAGGGGACGACTTAGTGTCCGGTACTAAGGGACAGACAATATGGTACATTAGGTAGTACATAGCGAAATAGTTTCAAAAATCAAATAAAATTCTATCGGTTTACTGATAATAATCAAATGCTACTTCAATTATCGATTACCATTAAAATATAAATGCAAAAATATGCCAGAACTACTTACGTAGATCTTACGTGACGCCGCGTGTTCCCGCCAAAAACAACACACACCCTCTCCCGCTGCGGCCTTGCGCGTCACTGGCGAGCTGCGGCGCGTGATCCTGTAGCTATGCAGGCCCCGCGCCCCTTTCACTAGTAGTTCGAATCGAACAGGTTTATACTTGCTAAGATAGTACGACTGTCCGGCGGTAGGTGCCGTCCGGCGTTACGGGACTTCCCCCTACATACTTTTTAACCGACTTCAAAAATGAGGATTTTCTCAAAAACTATTATAATAAATCATCATCATCATCATCTTCCTGCTCTTGTCCCGTGTTATTTGGGGTCGGCGCAACACGTTTTTTTCTTCCATTCTGCCCTGTCACTCGTCATACTATCACTAACTTCCTTTTCTTTCATATCACTCTTCACACAATCCATCCATCTTTTCTTTGGTCTCCCTCTCCCTCTCCATCCATCCACATGTAAACTCATAACTCTTTTAGTAACATGCGTTTCATCCCTCCTCTTCACATGAAAACTATTATAATAAATAATAACAATAATATTCCACAACAATCACACAACGCCGTCTAGTCTCAAGCTAAGCAGAACTTGTGTTATGAGTAGGTACTAGACAAGTGATAAACATACTTGTATATTTCTAAATACATACATATTATAGATAAATTACACCAGACACAGAACAAATGATTGTGCTCATTGCACAAACATTTGTCCTGAGTTGGAATCGAACCCACGACCTCCGGTATAGCAGTCAGGGCCACTAACCACTAGACCAACAGGCCAGCATTATTGATCTCATTTGAATAGAATTTGTTAGTTAACGTTATTTTAATGAGTATTTTTCAGGGAAGGTTTTAATATATTAGAATCTAATGAAGATTTTCTACGATATGATCGACTTCTTGTAAAAAAGTTTGTATTCATTGTTTCATCACTACTGTAGTGTTAGTGGGTCGCGGCCATGTAGAGAAAGAAATAAACCTTCACTACTTCTTATTTTTATTAAAAAATAACTTTAAATAAAATCTCTTAAAAATGAATACGCCCTCTCCTTATAGTTCAAAAGTCGCCATTCTCCGCCATGTTTTCTATTGTCCCTTTCATACACTTCCTTTCTCTCCTTCCCACACTTTTACGCTTCGTTTCACACATCATTCGTACATTCCTTTTATCCATCCTACACTACTGACACTGCTAGTTCTCATAACGGGTAGGCCAGGGAAACATCATGTAGGCGTGTCATTAAACCTCAGTAAAACTCATTTCTGAAGCCAGCATTTTATTTTTATTGTTGTTAGGCTTGCGCTAGGGCACTATCTTACCAGGCCCCCTAGCCAAGTTACAACCGTTTCGTTTCAATTCTCTTTTCGTTGATCACTTCAAGACTGAGCGTCGAGATGACGTGGTCAGAACAAAGGAATAGGTGGCGTGGCCGACTCGAGGCGATCAACGAAAAAAGAATTGAAGCGAAACGGTTGTAACTTGGCTGCTAGAAAGCAACCATGTGGTTGATAATGGAGCGTGTTTGCCTAGAAGTAACTTGTTCACTTTTAACTTAAAGATTCCCAGGTTGTAGTTAGAGTATCCCAGCATTGAGATTATTACACACCTCAATACGCTGAGTTAATAAATTAATTATATGCCTTTGATCGAGTAACACTTCTACCTATTAACTTACAAATGTTGCACAATCATGGCTAAAAAATCCCCTAATTCTATTGTTTAAAACTAAGTATTGCGCCACACGGGTGAAACACGCTAATCAATTCGACAGTGACTCACGCGTGACTTAGGTGCTACTAACCGGATCATGAATTGATAAAGAAGCCTACGGACGATCAGACTCGACGCTAGGTGGGTTAGACTTCTTTGGTAGACGAAGAATTCTACCGAAGAAGCGCAGCTTTAGGTGAATTTCCAAGATTTTAGGCCCACCACCGGTTTTGCCAATCGTATAATAATTATAATGTAATGATGATAAGCCGAATCGCCAAGAAACACGCAGGTCCAATCAATGTTTTCGATCTGACGCGCAGTCGGGTCGTCTGTAGGCGAGACGAGACTTAACATTGAGCACAGTTTATTAGCCTAGAACTTGCTCATAATACACCGGCTTTTGTTAATCAATTCAGTTTTTTTATGCATTTATGAGATATAAATAAAAACCGGACAAATGCGAGTCGGGCTCGCGCTCCGTGGGTTCTGTAGAAACTTTCCTATGTAAATACATAGTTCGAACTCCGCATGGATACTCGAAGACTTTTCCGTATTATTTTTTTTTTTATTATTTTGTATCATAACTACAGAAAACCATTTAAAAAAAAAATACAACCGACTTCAAAGTAAAAAAAAAATCCAAAATAAAAAAATAAAATAAAAAGTACAAAATAAAAAAGTGTAAAATAACTTTTATTTCGGAAGTCGGTGTCTCTATAATAGTTTTGTCTCTTCTTCGTTCTTCGTTCTTCGTTCTTCTTCGTTATTTAACACCGACTTCCGAAATTAATCATCATCAGATTAGCTCGATGGTACCTTATAGCCAGAGTGCATCTCATGACAATTGTAATAATCCCAAGCACGGTTAAGTTACATTGATTTATTACAGAGTTCCGGACCTTCCAACTTCATCATCAGATCAGTTCGACATATCTACTCCCTCCCTTCTTTCAGTCAGTCATCGACTACACGTTTAAGCAAAGCCATTTTACTTGTTACGACAGTTCTGCTATGATCCTATGAGGAGGACCGTTACATATCTTCGAAGATCCACATCAGATCATAACCATATTTATATGGGACCAACTCGAAAACATAAGCTATCACCAAAAAAAAATATATTTCAAAATTGGTCCATAATTGACCATAAAATTGGTACCACAAAAAAAAATATGTTCAGCCGAACATAGAACCTCCATCTTTTTGAAGTCGGTTAAAAACTATTTTGTATATCTACAGAGTGTCATATTCGCATTAGCGAAAAAGCTCTCTAAATAAAGATTTAAAAAAAACTTAATTTTTTCAGTTTTTAGACTTTTTCCTTTATTTGTGCTATAAGACCATGCTTCTTGCCTAATTTAAGGATCCTAGATCAACGAGAAGCATCTGGTTTTGGTTTCCTTCATCATCATCATCATTTCGGCCGAAAGCCGTCCACTGTTGGAGATAGGCCTTCCCCAAGTGTCGGATTCTCGCAACCCTTACCAGGTTATCGATCCACCTTGTAGGAGGCCTTCCAACACTGCGTCTTCTGGTACGCGGTCGTCACCCCAGTACCATTCGCCCCCAACGGCCATCTGTTCTGCGAGCAATGTGCCCTGCCTTGGCGATTCTTCTTGCAATGTCGGCAACTTTGGTTCTCCTGCGGATATCTTTATTTCTGATTCGATCACGCAAGGAAACTCCGAGCATAGATCTTTCCATTGCCCTTTGGGTGACCTTAAGCTTTTTGATGAGGCCCATTGTGATCGACCACGTTTCGGAGCCATATTTCATCACTGGCAACACCCAGTGCGTGTTGCATGACCATGATCGTATGACCAGACTTTCGTCTTGAGACACTGTGTAATATTGGACGAAAAGATACCGCGCAGCTTCTCGAACACCGCCCAGCCGAGTCGGATTCGACGGTCGACCTAGTTCTCGAAATTATATCTACCTAACTGGACTGTCTGTCTCAGGTAAACGTAGTCGTCCACAACTTCGAATGTAGAGTCTCCGATCTTGATAGGAGTGGGTGCTACATGACTGTTTATCATGAGTTTGGTTTTGTCCATGTTCATTTCAAGTTCTCTTTCGGAAGCTCTACTGAAGTCATTAAGCATTGTGCTGAACTCTTCCGTAGGCTTAGCCATGACTACTATGTGGTCGGCAAACCGAAGGTGAGTATTGTACTCTCCATTGACATTAATGCCTAGTCCAGTCCAGTCTAGAACTTTAAAGACATCCTCCATTGCGGCCGTGAACAGTTTCGGAGCAATAACGTCTCCCTGCTTCACACCCCGCTGCAGGAGGATAGTTTCGAGGTCTGGTCCTGAAGTCGGACTGAGATAGTAACATTTTCGTACAAACACTTCAGCACTTCGATGTCCCGATAGTCAATCTGGCACCATAGGAGAGAGTGCAGCACAGCCCGAGTCTCGATCGAATCAAAGGGCTTTCTCGTAGTCTAACAAACGCTAGGCAGAGAGGCAGATTATACTCCTCGTCTTCTGTATAACCTGCCGTAGCGTATGAATGTGGTCTACGGTACTGAAGCTTTTTCGGAATCTAGACGACACAGTGCTCTCAGAACCTCTTTGTTCCTTATGCGAACCTCGGGCATCGAGGTGTTGCAATGAGGCAAAATTGATCGAGTAGCACTACTGGTATCAAGACATGAATTATGGGCGAAGAGAGATGCAAAGAGACCTGCCCCCCTAGCCTAGTAACAATCGTTTCGTTCGCGCCGAACGCCTCGAGTAGGCCACGCCTACGATTCCTGTTCTGACGTCATCTTAACGCTCAGTCACGTGGTCAGAACAAAGGAATCGGAGGCGTGGCCTCGAGGCGTTCGGCACGAACGATACGGGCTAGGAGGGCAGCTTTTTCTCTCGCCGTATGAGAAGCGCGGAATATCAATCTCAATTTTGGCCATTTTATTTTTGCTACAGTAATATGGAGAGATGGTATAAAAATGAAACTGTTAACTGCTAATACAATATTTTTATTTTTAAACATAGTTTGGTGTACTTTGTAATTCTACGCATAATGAAACTAGAGCAGGAAGAAACATAGGTATGGGTCAAATTTGGGACGCCCGCGCTTCTAGTGATAAAGTTCATGTTCAGTAGTGGTACATAGGCGGACTTAATGCAATAAGCTTATGAACGAGAGATTCCGCCGACTGCCTCATTAGGAATTAATGAATTAATCATCATAATTTACGTGAACTGTCGTTTTAAATGATTTCTTATTTACTAATCTACCCATAAAAATCAAAAACTTCTGGAATCTTCTAAAATGTTTCTAAATTGGAAACTGACCGCAACTGCGGCCATGAACAAATTAAGGAAACACTTCTAAATCAAAACGTTACCTACAAAAATAATAAACATATAAATTAATAAAATGTAAATAAATAAAAATAAAAATGTATCTGAACATAACTTAGGGGCCATTTATTTATTACGTAAGACGATTTTTTACTAGTTTTTGACACCCCTCCCCCTTAAGTAAGAAAAAATAAGAATAGGCCGACCCTTGTTTAATACTTATTACATAAGAATCTAAAAGAAAAATGAGTTTAAGTTTGGTTGGTTTTGATGTTTATTTTTAAAAGTTACAATTTTTCTGAATGTTTACAAGTGTATCGTTTACGCAACCAAGTAACGTCTAGTTCACAAGCGGAAAGACGCAGCGACGTTGCCATGGAAATAGTTTACCTATAGCATCCGAGCGCATTTCGGCATTTACGCGGTTGCCCGCGCTTTTTCAAATCTTAACTTTGCATATTTTTGTGATTTCACGTAAGAACTATCAAGACTATCCCATCCCCTTGTAAGAAAAAATAAATCATGGTCGAATCCCTCCCCCCTTCCCTAAATCGTCAACGTAATTAATGTATGGCCCCTTAATAGGTCTGCAGGTTTTAGATAATGTTAGATATGTTATTTTTAAGATTCCGTTAGAGCCGATCCACACGGCGCGTTGTGTCGCCGCAGCGCAAATATTTCGACAAATCGGTGAGCACAAGAGTGACGCCACCCCGCTCGTACGGCCCGCCGATTTGCGGGGCGGCGCCGCAACGCTGACAAAAACGTATAGGATAACTTTGTTGTCCGTCTGTCCGTCTGTCAAGAACCGTTTTTTCAGGAACTCATAGAAGTATCAAGCTAAAATTATTGTCAAATTGTCAGGTCCACTGCCCCTTGGAGCACTGAAAAATTGAAACTTCTAATTCAACATACAGGCACCGCCGGTCCCCAAGATACAGGCACCGCCTAGTTTGGGGGCCATTGTAATAATTCTGGTAAAATATAACTCCTGTTACCGATATGTAAATATCTATTTATACCTATGTTTAAGAAGATACCTGTAACAATGGTTAAATAAAGTTATTATTATTATTAAAAAACATAATCTGAGGGCATTTATGCTCCGTTTAGGCGTATATTTTGACACTCGTAAGGAAATCAAAACCTACTTATAGCACAAGTAAAGGAGAAAATCTAAAAACTGAAAATTTATAGTTTTTTTTTATCTTATTTAAAGAGCTTTTTCGCTAATGCGAATATGACACTCTCACACAAAACAGTTTTTTGTAGTTATAATACAAAATAATTTAAAAAAAAACGGAAAAGTCTTTGAGAATCCATGCGGAGATCGAACTATTCACATAGGAAAGTTTCTACAGAACCCTCGGTGCGACTCACATTTGTCCGGTTTTTATTAATATCTCGTACTAGCTTATACCTCATCTACCAGAGATAAAACTTGCTGGATCATGTGATGACTAGAGCTGAGAAATCCGTTTTATCTTTTATCATGGACAGCCATATCACCGACCACGGCCCAGTACTAGTTTGTATTTAAAATAAAACAAAACGTAAAACGACAAAATCTGTATCAAAAATAGATCTTCATAGCTCTTGTCACCAGTGCAGCTGTTTTAAAACCCAACAGGCGTAGGGTAGCCAGCCTTTCGGTATGTAGCATGCAGAGTGTGCGCATGACTTGATTCTGCCATTACCTTTTTACCATCGGACAACCCGACGTACGGCGAGTGTCGATCCTTACGTTGTTGACGATCCGAACTATGCGTTACGGCTCGTCATTTATACAGCGTACATCAAAGGACTGGAACATGAATTTACTTACAGCTGTCTTCCCGTCTGATTATAATTTAGGTGTCCTCAAGGCTAGAGTGAATAGGCTCTCAATAAACTAGTGCGCTTCACAATCAACGATTACATTACCATCAGGTACCATCAGGCATGCTTACTATCTGGTGAGATCGCAGTCAAGCACTAGTTTATATCAATTAAAAATAACTCGAAACATATGTGGTTAAAAAACAAACACAGTAGCTGGTGCCAGCATCACTGGATTCCGGCACTGGATCAGCACTTTATCAATGTAAATATGTTTTAATCTAGTCCAGCATCCAGTATCTAGTACAGGATCGAAATCGACCTACCGCCTATTTTTCGATCCAGTGACTACCCCCCGTACGCCGCAAGGCCCGTGCCAGTGGCACTGGATACGTATAAACACTACGCGCTAATGATCGTTAGAGCGCATCGTACAGTAACCACGCGTTTTATTTGTCCAACAATCAACACATCGCAAATGCCATGTAATAAATCTCCAGATTTTTCTCTATCATTTAAGTATCCATTTTCTCACCCATATTCGCTTCTCCTTCATCAATTGTTTTTCAATCATATCTGTTACCTCGTCTAGTAATAACGCACAAAGATTTTTAGAAAATGCTATTTCCTTCTTTTTTTTTGTGAAATACTCATTTTTTAAGGAAGTAAACGTCACTCCAACAAAGCAGAAATGACGTGATCTACTGCCAGTGCAGCGCCGGAATCCAGTGTTGCTGGCGCCAGCTACCATATCAATGTAGTTTATTCGAGATCATGAATCATGATCATTAATGTATGTCGATACAATAAACAAGTTATGAAATAACAATAAGCTGATCGATTTTACAATCAATCGAACCATAAACCGTCGCACCTAAGTTCCTACATATCTATAGGTTACCTACCTATGATCGAGGTCGAGTTTGATCCAACTGTGACGGTCAAACACAAAAATAAAGTTTGGTTTGTTTGTAGATACGTAACTACAGTAGCGTAGCTAGGCGTGGGTGAAGCGGCCCTTCACCCACTGCCTCGTACCCAAAGGGACCTTGCGTCAGCGAGGGTTCTTTAAGAACGAGTGTTTTTAGGGTTCCGTACCTCAAAAGGAAAAAACGGAACCCTTATAGAATCACTTTGTTGTCCGTCCGTCCGTCTGTCGGTCTGTCTGCCAAGACCCTTTATCTCGGGAACGCGTAGAAGTATTGAGTTGAATTTAAAACCATATACTCAAGTTTGCGGTCTCTTGAAGCTGTAAAAAATCAAATTTTTAAGTTAACAAAAAATAAAAAATACAGCTGTTTTATGTCTCTAAAAACGTATATTTCGACACTCTCGAGAAAATCAAAATTCATAATTCCCTTTGACCCAGAATCCTGAACCAGAACAAAAAAAAATTACGATTCGGAAAAATCTTCGAGACTCTATTCGGAAATTGAACTGTTTACACAGTTAAGTTTGTACGGAACCCTCAGGACGCGAGTCCGAATCGCACTTGGTCAGTTGTTTTATAATTGATAGGCTCGCGTTCGACCACTATTTCACCTGATGGTAAGCGACGATGTGGTCAGACCCAATGGGTTGTGACAATCGTTGTCTCGTTTTCGAATTTTTAGTGAAAAATGCCTCGCTGATGCGCCTTCGCCCACGTCTAAATTAGTCCACGCTACGACTCTACGCAGCTAGGTGCTAGACAAAACAAATCGAAGCAGGTTTGTTATTAATTCATCAAATATTTTTCATTATTATGCTGATTATTTTGTGGTCAGTTGATACAGTCCTAACCGCAGGCGAAAAAAAAGTTAATTACTTAAGCGCTGCGGCACATACCTACTATTTATATCATTTAATTTGATTCTGGCTTCCTCAAAGTTCACTCTAGGAAAGACAAAGGCTTATCGTGATGCGTCCACATGATACAGACTCACGTAGATTTCAAGGGACCGCAGACTTAAGTATATGGTTTTAATTTCAACTCGATACCTTCACGCGTTCTCAAGATAAAGAGTCTTGACAGACAAACAGACAGACAGACAGACGGACGGACGGACAACAAAGTGATCCTATAAGGGTTCCGTTTTTTCTTTTTAAGGTACGGAACCCTAAAAAAGAAGCGGAAGAAGCTATGTTCCCATAACCAGTGCGGTACCGCACCGAATGCACCAAAGATGCTGCTGCGTCCTGCTGTGCCAACGACGCAGCTGTATTTCGCGTCTGCATCACTCTACGAAGCTTAAGGAAGTCGTTGAGTACCTACTACTGGTACGAGTTCCAACCATCTACAGGCCTTCTTGAAAAAGGAGTTTTGGTCGAAAGGTGTGTGAAAGGCTACGCGACACCACGCACGGAACACGACGCTGCTCCAATGTTATGTGTATGTACTTAATTATACATAATTTATTGTTTTGTAATATTTTTAATATGTATTAGTTTATTATTTTGAATACACTTTTGCCAACGAATACTTAATCCAATCATCAAAACAATTTTTAAATCCTGTTTCTGGTATTGAATTCAGTTCTCGCCGCGAATTCTCCTTTATGTCTTCTACCGATTGAAAACGGGTGCCACGAAGTGGTAATTTGAGTTTAGGAAAAAGAAAGAAGTCGGCTGGAGCCATATCTGTTGAATATGGTGGTTGCTCGATGGTATATATTGAGTGTTTGGTCAAAAATTCGTTCACAATGATAGCCTTGTGAGAAGGCGCATTATCGTGGTGCAAAATCCACCACGTCAAATCTGGCCTTTTTCGTCGAATTTGCTTTCTTAAAAGACGCATAACGCTCAAATAATATTCTTTATTTACCGTTTGACCTTCCAGCAAGAATTCCGAGTGCAAAACACTGCGTTAATCAAAGAAAACAGTCAACATGGGTTTGACTTTTGATCGACTTTGGCGTGGTTTTTTCGGTTTCGGTTCAGTTGGAAGGCGCCACTCCGAAGCTTGTTGACTAGTTTGCATGTCAAACTCGTAAACCCAAGTCTCGTCACCAGTAACAATGCGTTTCATGAATGTTGGGTCGGAATTGACTCGTTCTAGCATGTCCTCAGCGACTCTCATGCAATTGAATTTTTGGAGAAAATTCAGATCTTTTGGGACTAGCCAAGCGGCATGGGCGTACCCAGGGGTGGGCAGGGGAGGGCAGCTGCCCCCCCTTGGAAATTTCGCAGAACATGTGTGCACTCGCCTAATTACTAATTAAAGTGCAAACGGGGCCTTATGCTCTAACTTTAAAATAAACCGAGCAGTAGACACTGGCAAAATGCACAATGCAATCGCCAAAAAACCGCGCGCGACGATGGCGGACGTACATTACCGAATCTAGCCAAGCGTTCGAACGCTCGGCTCTATTCGGTAGAGAGTTGCGAGCGACTAGCATTTATTTTATTTGGCATAGTCAAATTTACTTTTATTTATTTTACTACCTTTGAAGCAGGATCATTTGCGGCTGTTTGCCCTACACACTACACTACATATACCTAATCTTTCATGTAGGTGTGTTTGTGTAGTGTGTATGACAAAACAGCCGCGGACGAACCGACCTAAAAAATCTGACTTGCCCCCTCCTACGCCAGAAGCTGGGTACGCCCATGCCGAGCGGTAACATGTTTCATACCCAAATGATTAGTTAAAATGGTACGGATCGACTCGTGAGATACAGAAAGTTCGTCGGCTATCTCTCTCAAAGTTGAATGAGAATTTTCAGTCACTATTACCTTCACTTTTGCGATGTTAACTTCAGTTGAAGACGTTGATGGCCTACCAGAGCGAGGCAAATCTTCCATCACATCTCGACCGCTTTTGAACGCTTTTTACCACTCATAAGCACCTGTTTTTGATAAAGTCGATTTACCGTAAGCCTTCTGTAACATTCTCAGTGACTCCGAACGCGAAATTCCATTGGCGATGCAAAATTTAAGACAAACTCTTTGTTCGATGTTTTTGTCCTTTATGAAATTTGCAATACCTACACGCTAGATATGATATAACTAAAAACAGCACTGTATTTAATATAAATACAGATGCAACTCAAACTCCGCGCCAAAATGGAAAACAGTTGTGCCAATCTACCAACAATAAGAAAAAACAAAAATTTGAATTTGGAACCATAAACAAATCATCCATTCCCGATACTTTTCTGAATGAATGTTTGTGATAGTCTCCTCCGACTCCGTATGTATGCTCTGCAAAGAGGACTGTCCGTGATATGGGAAAGGCCTTCCCTTATTGCTTCTATTTCTCTTGGTGTTGTGTTTCCACTATCTTCTCTCCGTTCCAAACTAGCTGTGGCAGGATTCTAGTCTTGTGATATATAGGCATTTAGGGATTATACAACAGGTGTGAATGTTCACGGTAATCCCTACTTTGATTACTGCTTCTTCTGGATCGGGGTTCTGGAGTCAATGAAAATCAGGTTGTGTTAACCGAATATAATTCGCGTGATCCTAGGGAGAACCGTTAGCCCGAATCTGTGCGCAAAACATACATTACGCGCGCATACAATTTGCTAACCTCGCACTCTGCCTTACGTCCTTACATGTGTCCCTACATGCCTTTAGCAGACTGCATCAAGTAAACGTGTCGTTTCCAGGTTGTTGAGTGAATAGAAAGAAAGAAAAAAAGTTTGCGTCAAACATGGCGCTACCATAAAAAAAAAAACCATAACTACTCGTGGGGGCAATCAGCGGCGGCGATCTCTCGCGCCGGGCCTTGCTACAGGCCATGTTCCAAAGCGAGGAGGAGTGGCAGGCGGTCGCCGGGAATCCGATCCCGATTTCCGGCCACCGTAAGCGCGGGCTTGCGGACGGCGAGCAATGGGTGTCCCGCCGTCCGACCTTCCGGTAACCGTCCGGACCGATCCCAAGTCGTCGACGGCGCGTGCCTCAAGGAAATGTCAGCAACTGTAGGGGCCCAGCAGGGTCGAAGCCTACCGGAGCCAAGGGTCTGATTCTGAAAGGATGACTCGGCCCTGGTACGAAAGGCAACGAAGGAACAGGAGTGGGTTTTTAGTCAGTAAAAGTCTGACACTATCTCCCGCCCCGCCCAAGAGCGGGGGAAGTCATAAGATGACTTTCCCATCGATAAAAAAAATATGGGGAGATATAAATATGGAAATTTGATTTGATTTCTTTCTGTCACATGTATCTGGTATGATAAAGTTGCCAAACTATCATATTTATTTTTTTGATTAACGACATCCGACTATAAAAAAATCAATCCTTAATAAAATGTTGTTCATTTCTATTTTATAATCAATGGTTTGGTTTCAGTGTTCAGCAGGGAATCTCTATATATAAAAATGAATAACTGTTCGTCAGTCTCGCTTAAACTCGAGAACGACTGGACCGATTTGGCTAATTTTGGTCTTGAAATATTCGTGATAGTTCAGGGAAGGTTTAAACGGTGAAAAAGGTGTGATAATCCACATTAAAAAAATCAGAATACAACGCTATCTCTAATTAAAATGCCAATTTAAAATGAATTATGCTGGTTCTGGTAATGCCAGTAGATGGCGTTATATATTGACAGTTCAGCTAAAAGGTATCACAACATTCATTGGATTAGGCGGTACGAAGTTCGCCGGGTCAACTAGTAATTAAATAAAATACTGGTGAATTATCTCAATAATTTTATTTACAAATAATTAAAAAATATGTGATCCGAAGTCACAATAACAAATCTACAATGTACTTATGTTTATTCAATTAAAGTTGTAAACATATGTACTGGAGGTGTACCGAACACGGATTTATAAAAAAAAACAATACAATCCTGTATAAAAACTTCACACGGCGTACAACTACGTACAAGTGTTAGAAACTCACTAAATGTGCGTTACTAGTGGCAGACTTTGTTTCGAAGATTAATTCAAGTTCTGAAATATCAATATTATTCAGAAAACTAGACGTATACATTAAATATTACATAGTCGGTTTTTTTTAATAAAGTTTTAATAGTACATATGTAGTAGATAAATATAAAGCATACATAACAGAATTTCGCTTCATAAATCGGTTGATTTTAGACATATTTAAAGTAATAGACGATTACAGACTTTTACATCTAACATCCAGAGGTATTATTCTCTAAAACTAAACGTAGACTAGTAAAATTGTGTTCACTATTACGTAGAGACATTACACTTTTAAACCTTAATGTATTTTATTAATATTACAGCAACAAACAACAAAATTTTGCTAAAAGCTACCACTGAGAAGTAAATTGTAACTACGAAAGTAAAAGGTAATATATATATATAAGTAGATATTTAACTAAACGTTTATATAAAATTTAATAGTTATAGGTGTCGGCCGATTTATGAACTCAATTTGTTTAGATAGTTAACTAAACGTAAACAATCTTGATATGTCTTTTTATTTTTTTTAATCGACTTTGACTTTGATTTTTTTTAATCGTATAAAAGACAAAGATTATTTAAATTTATGTAATTACCAAACATCGGTATAGGTAAATAACACATTGTAAAATTATTTAGATAAAATTTTTAGACAACTTTTAGATAAAGACATGTTAATATTGTTTACATTTAGTTAATTACCTAAATAGATGGAGTATAGATAATTATGAGAGAAACGGCATGATGACACGTGTATTTGTAGTTAGATTAGTTTCGATCAACGAACTACATTTAAACGTTAAATTATGTAGTATGCTGCGATTGTTGACTTATTATATTTCAAGGCATAAATATTTTGCCGACAAAGGTATAGCTCATTTACTTACCCACTATTCCAGTACTATCATCACCCTTTAGTTTCGATAAATTCATAATTCCGCTAGGACATCTACGATTTAATTATAAGATATAAAATATATCTCTAAAAAGTACTCTTACATATTGCATACTACATTTGCTTTTCTAAAAATCGTTAAACTTATTTATACTCCACAGTTACAAACAATATTTTCCTAATCTTTTCGATTTTCCGCTAAAAATGCTAAAAATTTATTAATTTTACTATGCCATTAGTCAATAAAAATACGTAGCTAATACACATAATTATACGTTACAAAGATACATACACATTTAATAAATCTTAGTGCGAAGAATATTATAAAAGACAACATTAAAAAGATTGCACGTGAATAATGCACACTTTTCTTTATTAAGGAACAAGTTGTAATAATTAGTTACGATTATTTGATCAATAAATATGTGAAACTGGTTTTTAATTTCATAATTATGATTAAAAAAGGTTCAATAGAAAAATATAGGTACTGCGAAACATTACTGATAATTTTTCTAACAATTCATCTTTCGTTGTTACTCAAAAAGGAACCTCCTCTTTTTTAAGTAGATTAATTATTACCGAATTCATTATAATTAAAAAATATATTTTCATAATACAAAATTATATTAATAAGTAGTTAATTTTAACAAATATTTATAATGCACTAGGTTTGCTAATGATTGTACTAGTTTTATTAAAAAGTTACTCGAATATAGTTAAGAATAGAATTCATAATTGCAAAAAACAGCACCTGGTTGAAATATAGCGCACTAAAAACCCAGGACGTATACATTGAAGTATAATTATGAATATATAAAACACGACAAGACATCACAGTTATCGTATAAAGGTATTAAGAAAACCTAACAACCGCTAATCTAGTTAATTTTACTAAATAGTGTTACACGGTGCCCAGCCTTTTTATTATCAGATATTCTTATATTCCCGCTACTGGTCTTTCGTCAAAATACGAATAATTGTATACTTTTAAAATATTTTTAGCTAAACTTGACGTGAAATCAAATATCAATTAGATCTTATTATATTTTTCAAATGCTCAGTATACGTATACTAAGACTATAAATCCTATGATACATATAAAGTACCAATATTTTACTGAACAACCAAAACGGGTCACCACAAATCATTATAATATTTCTCTTCAATATTGTGATGAACTATACCATTTAATTGTAAAAAAATGCCCACATGTATAATGAAAATAAAGATGAATATACTTATTTAAAATTAAGTAAAATAAAATAAAAGTTTTAATTTCATCATAAATAGATATCAACGACAGACCGCAGCACGAAGAAATACCGTAAAATAAAAGAAATATATTACGATTAAAAAATAACAGAAATATTATTCTAATTATATAGAAAAATCTTATAATTAATCTAACTATAATGTGATTACAATGTTTAATTCATTTAATAGATATATAATTATTTACAAGGATTTTAGTAATAATTTGTTACAAAAAAAAAACTTTGTCTAAAACTAACATAAATGTCTAATCACTAGCCATGTAAATCGCAATTATCGAAATAATAATATTATGCGTCGTTAAGAACGCACGTTGTCATAATATTTGATTGCATTCAGAATTTTTGGCGGGATTCCTTTGAGTGAAATTATGTGGCTGTTTTAATTTTCGCAAATTTATTCCTTGATGTAAAATTGGTGTAGTATTGTGTATCACAAGTGTCTGCGCAACTGGACATGTGAAATCGCCATCTCTATAAAATCGCGCTGAGAATTCTATTGTAGTGTTGACTACCTCAGCAAAGTTTACCGACAACTAATCTAACTAAATAACTATTCATTCGAAGATATGGCTTAAAGGACTTAGTCTCCAAGCCAAAAATATTAACAACGAAAAAAGAATTGATTGATAAAGTTTACGATCTGACTAATTACAAAATTGACAAATCTGTAGTAAGAGACAAAACGATTATGTGCGGTCAATACCTGTCTCTTTCCTGTAGGTCTTAATGCCAAAGGCGACACTGATAGCCATTAGAACAATCAGAATTCTAGAATCAGCATAACACTGACCCCATGATCTTTTTCCTCTTTCTACACCATATTCACTTCTATGTTTCTAATCTATATTTTTGAAAGAACTGCACATAAATAGGAACTGTTGCTATTAAGTCCAACTCCTATTCGCTCCAACTTTCTACTCACATTCTTTTTTCTATTATTAGTTATTATGACAACGTGTGGCCTCCGTATAAACTCAGTCCCATATGAAAATATTGTGATTACTATGTGATGTATTAATTACAGTGATGTGTTCCAATATGCGATCATTATTTTATTATAAGATACAGTATGGAACCGAGACAAGAAAAGTGGGACTATGATCTTTTCCCACTAACACATAATTATTATTATTAACTATATAAAAAGTTCTGTGCGTTAGTGGGTTAAAATCTGGTTTAAAAGTAACGAAATACATAATTATATATTTATACTACTACACTAGCCAAATATATTGGCCCTAGGTTAGCTGTAGAATTTGGTATATTATTTGCTCCCAAATCATTATTATACATCATTTTATTACGATTAATTTATATTATGCCTGAAACCAGTTCTAGTTTTATTATTTTTATTATGTTTACAAAATTGAGCACATACTTATGCAGTAAAGTAACTAGTGTATAAAATGCATAGATACAAAATAAAATGCACAATAAAAACTATTTCATTGTTCAGTCACGTTGGTGTGTTGCCATATAAACCATAGTTTTATCAAAAACACTGGTATTTTACTCAAAAAGGTAATATTAGCAAGGTTCTAATAAATAACCAAAATATTGGCGCTTGTAAATTAATTGTATGTACAAATATATCTAAATTTTGTCCGATTACAAAATAAGGCATGCACTGTTTTACGTTTTCGTAATATGGCTCATAATGGCGGCCTATTTATTATAAACAAACTGCCCGTCATGTTTGGATGGGTCCCCGTGTTCAAGTTTAAAAACACTTTTAGCGCAAGGCCTGTATCCCTCTGAAATCCATTTCTAAGTGACGCAAAACGCACCTGCGAATTATTTAAATATTCGCCCAAGATACGATTTTATGTACGCCGTTCCAATAGCTACGACTCTCAGATCCCCCTAACATACAAATTTCGACCTTAACAATCAAATATTAGTTTCACAATTCCTAAAAAGCTGTTCTAAGAAGATCGGATCCGCGTCGTTACATTCCCGACTTAATCACTGGGTTAAAAGGGTTTATTAAATTTTTAACATGTAACAAGACCACGCTTGCTATTTAAAAGCGCAACATTTAAGATTCAGATCCATGTCGTTGCAAATTAGACCGTAACACTTACACATAAAGTTCGCATTGTCCTGCACCTTAGTGGTGACCACTCAAATTAGCTTAGCAGCTCTGTTGTAGCATAGACGTAACGATAGGTTCGCTTAGAAATGCGACTCGTAGTTGGTGTGCGGTCAGAGCTGCGTGTCGGGCGCAGTGGGCGCGCGCGCGGCCAGCGGCGCCGCGTCGGGCGTCGGGCACGCGTCCAGCGTCGGGCACGCGTCCGCCGGGTTCATGTCGATGCGCCCCGCCTTGCTCCACACCAGCAGGTCCATTATGAACGCTAGGAACATTAGAGACGCCGACAGACCTAAAACAACAACCACGTATGGATGATTCGCAACATTTCTAGCCGCTAAATAGAAGTGCACATCATCGCATCATATAGACGAAGAATCTATAGTCGCTAGATTTTTTTATGTTACACCGGCCTTTCGAAAATGAATTCTCTCTGGATCTAAGCTTCTGCGGTCAGAGCATAATGGCCGGCTGTGCGAATAGTTGCGGTATAGGAAACGTTCAATAAATGTGAGGAGCTTGGGCCAAAAATAATTAAATAATTGAACAGTTATCTGTCTAACCTACACAGGCTGAAAGAGCATCTTAATTTTGAGCAATAAATAACATTTTACAGACCTCCATTTTTTTTTTAAGTAACGTGGAAGAAATATAAGCTTTTATCAATATAAACATTATTATAAAGAGTTAGCAACCCTGTGGTAGATGATCTTTATATCTTGTGTGTGTATTTGTGTCCTACGTTCCGGGTCACGATAAAATCTATGTTATCGCGCCAACAGCGGATAGGTGTGTGTGACCGATTTGTAAACACGCTAACAGCGACGTTTTCGGGACTCGGAACGCGGAGATGGTTTATTTCAACGTAAAACGTCAAGTTGATAAATCGTAAAGGGAATGGTCCAGATACGGCCAGAGGTTGACAATGCCGTAGACAAGATTATTATTTATACTAAAAATCTTAATAATTACTAGAAATAATTATTAAAATATTATCACGCCAGTTAATAACAAATAACAAATAACAATAACAAAAATGCATAAGAAATACAATTATTTTGCTTATATTATTCAAAAAAATATTAATTGCGTCGTTTAAAATGTGTTCTTGGCGGGATTTCTTGAGTGAAGTTCAGTGGCTGTATGGTCTCAAGACTGTAGCCTACCCAAATGGTGCGAAGTGTCACATTTTGCCGCGTAATATTTGAATTGCGACTATTTGCTTCAATTTGTGACTACTTGCTATTATTACTATTCGCTTTCATAATGAACTCTGCACTCGCTTTTCCCGACGACCCCAGCCTGCCTATGGATTCTAATCTGCTATATACGACAATGACCCCGGCCGCTCTATCTCGGACTCTGTTTCTACTTCTTTGAATAACTCTTGCGTCCGACAGATGGAAACCGACTCGTATGTACCATATTTCGACCAGCAGAAGCCAACGCTGTGTTAATTGTGCTTTAAATATTACTCAAATGAGAAGACATTCTTTGGAAATTGCTGAAATCCGTGATCTGTGATACAAGAATGGATTTATCCACGGCAAGTAAGAACTATTTATGTTGTACCAATACTTAACTAACAAAAATTAAAAATATGTAAATAAAATACTACAGATGTTGATGTTGAATGATACTTGTTGGTGAATAAATAAGCTAATACTTAGAAGTCACTTAGGTACATAATGTTTTTAGACGCTGTTCTAATTTTAAACGACGAAGAAAATAATATATAATAATATTCCATGCCATTCCATGCCATTTTGACTCTAGCAATATAAAAATTAAAACTGATTTAACTCATTTCCTCCAACTTTTAGTTAAACCTGTAATAGCTATAACAGGTTTATTATTTCATAAACTATGAATTGAAGTTGTCTTAATATATTATGTTCACTGTTGGCCAAAGTTTGTATGATTGATAGACCATACCCTTTACGAATTTAACCTTATTTCGACACGTTTTGATATTGCATTATCATGATAATAAATATGTATTTATTGCATAAAATTACAGTTGAAATCATAATAAAATAGATATTTTATAGCTACTTTTTAAATATTTTTATTACATAGAAGCGAATTATTAAAAAAATGTGCATTTTGTTTTTACTGAAACATTTTTCAGTTTTTACAAAAAATGGAGACCTGATTTTTCAAGTGAAAACTTCTTTAGCGGCGTTGAGCACTTTTTCTGTAATGGGTATAAAATCTTAAACTCGCGTCAGGACACGTGACCTGATCGAAAAAGCGTAAGACGGGAGATAAACTTTTTAATGTAAAATAATTGTAATAGTTTTAAAGTGTTAAATTTTTAATGTAATATAAATTGTCATGTTTGTGTACGATAGCGCAATAAATGAATATTGTATTCTACCACATAAATGATAGTACTTTTATACTGATAAAGCAATTGGTGCAAAATTATTCCCTAACCATTCCAAAATATCAAACATGCTCAACGTTAATAATCAAGTTTTCACTTCTGCCGGCACTCCCGGAGTGCAACCCGTCTTTTTTTTTTATTTAATCATTATCAAGTTACGTAATAAAAAAGCTTATATCACATCGGTGTTCAATTTCTTTAGAATAATAGCCCATTTTTGACCTCTCCTGAGGCAAAATACTTGTCTCTGAAGGCTCAGATATGTACAGCTACTACTTTCAACAAAATTGAAGCAAAAGTTACCATGTTAATAAAAATGCAACTATCTGTTACCACATTTGGAAGGCCAATAATGACACAAATAACACTGTTATAGTAATATAAGATAGGTTGAACATGTTTTGTAGATTTCTTTTCAAACTGGGCGACTATTTAACCGCTTAAAAAAATTACTACATTTTTTTAAACTACTCTGGCTGCTCACATTTGTCAAGTGTCAAGGTATTATTAAGTTACGGTGTTCGGCTAACATTTGGGGCGTTTTCTATTATGAAGCTACGGGGTATCGTGCGACATTTGTGAAGGTTATTACGAGTAGGTTCGATTGGTCAAGCGTTTGGACCGGAGAAGCATATTGGCAAAGTTACCCAAATAAAGTTGTCGGAAGCTATCGTTGTCGTAGCTAGCACAGGCGCCGAGCATGCCGCACAGCGCGTCGCGCGCGCGGCACGCCGCGTCCACGGCGGCGCCGAACACGATGGGGCACGGCACGTTGCCGAACACGCCGATCGCGAACTGGATCACGCCCATCGCCATGGCCTTGTCTGTGGGGGAGAACGACTGCTTAATATCCACACAGATACATACATTCAACTCAATTGGAGTTTCCAAAAATGAAAGGGATGAAGGCGGTATAACTCAACGCGCAAGCGTACCGGGTCGGCACTGCAGCTATGTGGGTCACGCGTCAGCCTTTTACCAACTTCCGATAAATGCCGTGTTTTTTATGTACTACAATCGACACGAGTCTTGAGCACACTCTTAATTGATCGGTGTGATATCGGACTACATAGCTTATAGTCAACATTGAT
This sequence comes from Mythimna pallens, assembly GCA_961205895.1. NCBI lineage: Eukaryota > Metazoa > Arthropoda > Insecta > Lepidoptera > Noctuidae > Mythimna > Mythimna pallens. Next base: position 4,493,462 of record OY540825.1, read on the forward strand.
TTTAAAAAAATTGTTTCGGCTTGAATTCCGGTTTCGGCTAAAAAGTGACCGAATATACGGCTCGACCGAATCTAGCGTCTTAAACTGACGATTGTGATAGATATCTAATAACTGACTGACTCGTTCGTCTGTGTATATTATATTTACTAAGTAATCGCCAAATAATTCAGTTATTATAAAAAATGTATATTGTTTATAGTTAGGAATAATTATATATTATACTTATTTTTGACAGTTTTTCTGTAGCCACGTCAGTTTCGGTTTCAATAATGGCCGAAACTAGAAGAGGAACCGAACATTTGGTTATGGTTTCGGCTTCAAATCGTATTTCTATTCTATTTATATATTTAAGAGTCTAAAAGCTTACCCTTTTTGTCAGTACAGCGTATAATGAGAAGCACGGCGCCGACCTCGCCGCTGGCGTGCACGAACATGACGGTAGCGAACACGGCAACAAACGTATAGATCTGATTGCAAGGCCCTCCGCACTCGCCACTTACTGCGAAACCGAGGGTACGGGAGAGGATGTTGTCGGTTTGGTTAAAAAGTTCGTAGCGCTCGATACTGAAAGGGAGTAAAGAATGGTCAGTTGTTGATGTAGGTAATATAAATAAATATAAAAAAATAGTGTTAGGTCCAGGGTATCGACCCCAACTAACAACTTAATATCTCATAATCGTAATCTAATCATAATCTCCTTGGGAAGACTGGTGTCAGAATTTAAGTTTTCTGACTATTGTAACGACTAACGAAAGAGAATATCAAAAATCTTCAAATGAAAGCCGGGGTCAAGGGTTTGTTTAACGTGCTTTCCATGTCTCAGTATGGTCACATATCCATGAACCGACCTCTGCACACAAACCTCGAAGATCAACTCGTACAGCTGTTAAAACTTAATTAGACACGAGCTCCTCATCTTAACCACAAATTCTAACTCACGTTTGCATAGCCTTGTCACCGCGAGTCTCGCTGTTGATGCAGGAGCAGTTGTAGTAGAGCCACGTGCTGTTGTCGAGCTGCTGACTACTCAGACAACCAGCCTGGCACGGAGATAGGTACGTGAAGGAATCCTGGAAATACGGAGAGCAAATATTGTAGCGCGTGTCAATAAATATAAAATCTAAATCTTAGGCGTTGTTATAAGAAAATTGCCATATTATATGGAGGTTGCGTTAACGAAAAATACAGCTAGAGTATTCCGCTGATGAAAGTCGCGAAAAGCGTCACTACTTTTAAACTATATTTTCTTTACTATACTAGCGGTTTCTACCAGTGTAACTTTTTTTTACACAGTCACGTTTGAAGTGTTATCGAAATGTCCCATTTGGGCGCCAATAAGTTTTATTGGCGCCCAAATGGGCCACTAACTTGCACCGATCTAATCCTAAAATAATTATCAAAGTAACATAACCGTTAATAAATAAAATTCGAGAACATAGTTTTTACCATAAAATATAAGCACAAAAGATCCAGAAGGGTCGAAGTGCTCTGGTTTTAAGGCCAGCCCCACACAAGATACCATAAAATATTATTATAAAGAGGTCAAATTGTTTATACTTTGTTTGTAAAAAGTTGTTTCGGCCAGTACATGGTATAATATAACTGACCTGTCCACAAACTGGATTGAAAGGCACATCAGCACAGTAGCATCCTGAGCTACAGTCCAAACTGCTGTTGGCGATGCTGACCTCGCTGATCATGCGGTAGTTCTCCTCGGGACAGCTTATGAACATCAGTACTACCATACCTGGAAGGGTTAAAGATATGATTAGATACTTGATTAGTTACTAGAGACCTCACTTATTCATAAAATAAAATAAAAAATCTTTTTTTTTTACTTTTTTTTTAAATGGATATCAGTTAAACGTTGTATCACAAATCGCATATATTTGTTCAGAATTTATTAGGGAAACTATTACCAAAAAGTCTTTTCAAGTTGAAGCAGCCACATGCAAATGTAACTGCCACTGTTGTTAACAACACAATCCTCTGTAGATTACAGCCAATAACCACTTTACAACGCCTAGTTCAGTTCAACTCTTTGATTCGATGGTCTCCTTAGTCTGGACTCAGTAGGTGGCCACGTGATTTGCAGCTTCGGTGGTGCCATAAAGTCCTCCAAAGTGTGGATTCGAGTCGAATCTTCATGAGACATGAGATAGTGGTCTAGCGCGAACATATCAATAATAAAAAACTCTTTCGCCAACTAAATAATATGATTTCTTACCAGCACTGTAGATAACAGCACTAGCAGCCGTCCACGCGGCCACCTGCCTCGCGGTCGGCACCAGTTTCAATATCACCACACCAGATGTGATCGTGCCCAAGCCCATCACAAGAATTCCTCCTAGACCTGGAAAGTGAATAGATATGTTGACATTATTATCTGGACACTTGTACATAGACAACTGTATATTAAATGCACACTTTTTTGTGTGACATATTAGCCAGACGTAATACAGTTATAAAAATCACTTTTCTTGGTAGTTTCTCAAAAAAGGAGATGACATCTTAATGTAGCTGTCTGTAGTTCGCGTGAGAATCTAATTCTGAAAGTCTGTTCATTTGACACTGCTGTCAATTTCGCACAAGCCTGGTCGTTGTAATTTCATCACGCATCAGCATTAACAAGAGGATTAGACTTCATATTTAAATTATTTAAAAAAATCAGGTAGAATATTCTTTTAAATAATTTTTGTGAATAGAAAATAAGACACAAAGCGGTATACCTATACTGGAAGAAAAAGAAGAAAAGAATAATATTATAGGGGTGAAAAAATTCAACAAAGGACTAAGCCCTGCACATTGCACATTTTAATATTGTATAATAGTTATGCTGACAATAGACATTAATCTCGTCCGTCTGCGACATTCTTTTGACTATCCGGGACCCCGCATAAGGGTCGACCCACATTAACTCAATGTGAACTTCGTTATGATTAGAAAATAAGTTGAAGAATAACGACAAAACTAATGCGATCATTCTTAAACAAGTCACACCCCTATCCAAGTTTAAATCACTTTAAAAAATATCCTTTGTTATAACAGCTACACACATCACTATCTTTACCATCTTGTATCTTCCGCATTTATTATTAAATCACCCCTCAAAATCTCTGCTATCCAAATTTATCGCATTACCCAACGTTGTAATACCTATTTCACTTTACCCACATCATTATATATCCGTATGCCACAGCAGACCATGGTCGAACCACCAATACCAATACAGTGTTCATGTTAGTACCTCACCCGAGACAAGGTTGGCGTCATGCGTCGGCAACCGGAACTGTTTCTCCAAGTACTTTGGTAAAAAGGCGTACACCCCACTGATAGGCATCAGATGAAGAACTGAGCTCGCCGTACGCCACATCAGGATGTCGTTGGTAACCTGCCTCTTTATCGTTGCAAAGAAATCTGAAAGTGAGAAGAGTGTGATGTAGTTTATAGTGGAGATTATAAAAACAAAGTGTTAAGAGTGTTGGCGATAAGCGTTTAATCAAGTCACTCACGGCATTAAGCCGCGTTACAAACCTGTTGTTAGGCTAATCTTTTAGCTTCTGAATTAGGACTTGAAGAAGTATTCTCTAGTTCAAAAACAAACATTCAATACTAAAATGAATAAATGTCCGCATGTCTGTGAGAAAAAAATAATTTAAGAGTTTCACAAGGGAGTGTAATGGGTACGTTAAGGTACGAGTAGCTAGATAGTTGCGGCATACCTATCTAACGTAAATTAAATGCATAATTTGTAAAACAGTTGTACAGAATTTATGACATAATATATCAATGCACAGTTCACTAGACATAAGACTTGCTAAAATACACTGGTGTTTCCTTAATAACTGCTGACGTTAACTGTCTAATAAAATCAATAATAGAAGTAGTACCAGTCACAACCGCCAAGAGCCAGACATTACAAACATTAAACTGTATACAAAACAAAACATTCAATCGAAATTCTCGTACTAATATATTTACGGAAGAGATATCGCACGACACATGATATTTGTCAAGCAGATAAGTCGGATTCCCACCGCTTTTTCAATGTTGTCACCGTTTTTATTATTATTGTTCTGTTTGGAAACCGTCCAAATGATTTCGAACTAGACCTGTGTACTAAAACCGAGTTACAATAGAAGTTTTATATGAATTTCAATTTTCATGAAACATTCGAACAGTACATCTTTTGTCAACAGGTAAAGCGGAACCATGGCTCTCGAATTTTCACGAATAAATTCTGATATAGATAATAAATTAATCAGAAAGATACCAATTGCGATAAGAGTTCGAGTGTGGGATAGAGTGCGGATTAAATAAAAGCCGCTTTTGGGTTGGGCAGGAAATAAACTAGACTTAATCGTAATAAAATAAAAATCTTGATAACTGATCTGTATAATGAATAACAACAACAAATTCTAACATAAAAAAGTCATTAAGAATCTCAAAGCATTGCCAACATCAAGCTAAAAGAATAATAGATATGTAATATGAATCATTGTCTCGAGACAATCTTCTCTAATACGATAACATATCATTTGTTACAAGTTTATTAGCCATTTGGTTTATAGGACGGAATTCATCACAGTCATGCTAGTTATGTCAACCGGATTACTACTTGACTACTTCAATATAAAAAGTAGGCCACCCACGGAGATACAATAAACAGTTGTGTATTTTTTTATCTCCAATTTAGCTAGCATTCGATTTGTTAAAAAATATATAGCGTCGGATTTTTTTATCAAAGGCATTTTATTAAATAATGGAATTTTGAATGATAAAGTTTGCCCTACAGTCTAGCTAACAAGTATACCGGTTTTTGCAGCTCAATCTGCCACCATATCATCCAAGTAAAGTACATAAGCTCAATTGGAAATATTACCTTTTAAGAAAGGCTCGTTCTTATCCTTGATCTTCTTAGGTGGCGGCAGCATGGGCTCTTGTCTGATCTGTCGCGGGAAGCAGAACATCAGGGCCGACAGGAGAACGATGAAGCCAGCTATGAACACCATACCTGTGGAACAACACAATATGAGTTTTTAGTAGATGTTGAATCTATGATGATTCGGGGATATAGGAATAATATTACACCAGTTTCAGATACGGTTACGGATATCAAATTATTTCGGACTATCCACTAGTTTTGGATAGTTTCTTTTACGAATATTATAATTATAAGAGTAAAATATAAATAGCAAGATTTGATTTGTATTTCTAGTCCCTATATCATTTGTTTGTTCGGGTAAAACAAAAAAAACCTATCGTAACATGTCATTTAGACTCCGTTTTTTTTTCCAAACTTTTACATCGGTTTTGGTTACGGATATTTTTTTTATTTCGGATATCCGAAAGTTCTGGTAACGGTTATGGAGCTCCATAACATCCCTGCTTTTTAAAGGACTGTTCTAATAAGTCAAAGTGGCTGAAATAAAATGTTTCAAAAATTAAGATTAACCAGACAAATAGGGTTTTTTTTAGGTGGGAAATTATCCCATGACTTCTCCCTCTCTAGGGTGGAGCGCGAGAGCGTGTCAGACTTTTACTGACTAAAACCCACTCCTATGTTCCTTCTTTGCCTTGCGTTCCAGGGCCCCGGGTTTTCCTTTCAGGAGCGAATCCATGACCCCAATAGGCTTCGACTCTACTGGGTCCCTACGGTTTTGCTGAAATCTCCTTGAGGCGCGCGTGGATCACTACGCGCCGTCGACAACTCGGGTTGGGTTTGAGGTTTGGATGTTGATATCAATAAACATCATCATTTGGATTTTGATTCATTGTTGATAAGTTGTATTTACTCTATACATGTTAGTCTGTAAGGTACGTATCTATGGGCCAAGATGCCTGATAATAAATGATTTATTATTACAGTTCTAGCGATAGCATGCAAGTTCTAGACTTTTCTCCAAAATAATTTCTGTAGCATGATGATACAAAACATTTTTCTATCTAGGCTCAGTGTCAATGTCAAAACAATTTATAATTTCGCCGAATTTCCTATAGATAGAGATTGATGACTTCTTGTGAAAACGTTACATAAAAAAATCCTCGGCTGGACAAAAACAAATAGGTATTGCTTGTGGCATCATGTCACACTTAATTTGGATAGATGAGTGGGCCAAAGATCAAAATATTCAGTTGTGTATAACAGTTTATTTTTTAGTATAATTCAGACATTGAATGTGGTAAGTATACAGAATGTAATATAATAAACACACAAACATCCTGAAAATAGTCTGTTTGTATCGTCAACTAAATCGACTTCAGTTGTTTTTTAAATTGGTAATATTTTGGAAAAAAATTTTTAGGATAAAAATATAACCTATTTCTATATTCTTGATAAATCTTGATTGCGTCACTAGCGTGTTTGTGGGTGCGTGCTTATAAGCTATAGCCATACTATGCGTTCCGAAGATTTTTCTTTCCGGACCGTATTTCAATTTTATTTACTTACTGACTTACCTACAAAAACAATCACCAATCGTATACCTACCGTAATTTTAAGAATAGGAAAGTCAATAACCTCGATCTGTCAAATGTTGAGTGAAAAGTACGGTTTGTAAAGAAAACTTGTTTGCGTATCAATAAAGGGCTTTTTTTTGCTTTGTATTACTAAGTCTTAGTTAAATCTAGGTGAAGTAAAAACGTTATTGTTTAATATAAATTAGCTAAATATATTGTTTGAAGTCATAATTATTTTCTTATTTCCGTTGTTAGGAAAAATTCGCCTTCTTCTTCCATAGGCAAGTACTCAGAAACTTCACACAGTGACGCAGAGATGAGCAAAATTAAAGAACTGGTTTCTGATTATACTTTTTTCGTTCACGATGTGTATAATAAGTATAATCAGCCTTTTAATGTTCCCACTGCTGGGACTCAGGCCTCCTCTCTAGGAGAGGGAATGGGCCGTAATCCACCACGCGGGCCCAGTCCGGGTTGGTGAATGTCACATGTCTTCGAATTTTTTGTATCTAGGACATGCCGGTTTCCTCATGATGTTTTCCTTCGCCGTTTTGAGAGCAGTGGCGATGAAATAAATTACACAAAGTATTGCACCTGGCTAGGTTTGAACCCGCGACCTACAACTCGTAAGACGGGGCCGTTACCTCTCGGCCACCACTGCTCCACGATGATCACGATGTGTTAATAAATTAAAAGTTTAAAAACTTCTTATTTTGCTCACCCTACCCAATTTCTTCGATTTGACAGTATGACGTCACAACATGGCAATCGATCATATTCTTATTTGGAATGCATTGTACCTACTAATATCGATGCGCTTAATGTAGTGCATCAATTCCCATATTATTTGGCTATAATTAGAATAACTAATTACCCAAAAAAGCATTACCTAATTGCACTTAAGTAAAATTTCAGTACTTGAATTATGATTGAAAGTTGTAACTTAATTTTCTAATTGGAGTGTATAAGAGTGTGCATTATTTTAGTCAGAAATTGGGTCTGCTTGAATAAGTAACGTTAGCAGTAGTGGGCGTAAACGTTCTTAGGGCAGGGTTATTGATACGCATTTTAGTTACACATAGACATATGCTCTTGAATTATCAGGCTCGTAATAAAAAGTTATACAAATACAAAAAAAAGGCTAACATCCTGCGTTCTAATGAACACAGTACATAGAAGCATTATTTTGGCAAATACGAAGGAAATCGGAATCGCGAAAGATATAGGTACTTACCTACCTAGCAAGCAAACATAATATGTTGCTAGTGTAGGTACATGGTCGAGTCACTCATTGTTTATAGAACATATCAGCATGATCGCTTATTGGAACATTCTAATTATGGCATTTATCGAGGCGGCGAGTGAGAAATGCTCCTTTGAATAGCACTAATCTGTTAGCAATCGTCAGGAGATTACCTCGAATGCATGGAATACTTCACGCATCGCGGGGCGCCACCGTGCGAGACTGCCGTGTCTACCTACCTACATGTACAAAATGCTAAACACTCATGTTTTTAGAAGTTTTAAAGTAAGAACCAAGCTTCTGGAACATGCTATGTAAACATTTTAGGGTTGTCAAAAGATCCTAGCCGTGTTTCTACACTTGCCCTTTGCATTCCACGCCGCGTTGACACTTTCGAAAAATCCCGCAGATGCTACGTAAACTTGAAATGATATCCAAACAATGACGCAGCAGAGTGTAAAAAATTATTCTTTATTTGAGGTAAAACGTTGAAATTCTTTGAAATATGACCAAAACCGACAATTGTTAGAGTTGTCAAAACCAGTGATCGTAATAATAAGTCATGAAACCTTGGATACGATCAAAAACAATTCCGATAGATTCAAACAGAAAACATTTGCGCGTTCACAAGGTCGCCCGGTCGCCGTTCAGTCAAGGGCGTTCGCTAGACACGGTAGGTATGGACTATGGATACATACACGCCGAACAGCATTGTTTAAATGTTTACCACACTCAATTGTACCATTAAACGTAATATAGAGAGCCGCAGCGTCTAATACATTTTGGTGAGAACTTGAGTTTTACAGCGAGCTGCAAGAGAAGACGAAGGTCAAGAAAACCGGTTTAAAAGTAAAAGTGAGCATGGCGTCGGTCGCGTGTCCACCCACTAAATCCTCATTACGGGCACCGACGACGGCATAATTGTCGGCAACAAGGCGCGCAGCCTTGGCCGTGACCGGCTATGGATAGAGCGCTTATTTTAGCTGTGGTGACGCGGCGTGATGTAAGACGCGTTATATAACTAGTGGCGTGCGCCTGCGCTGCCGCCGCAGCGTGACGCCTGCGCACAAAAAAGCGAAAGCCGACTGGAAATTGCATCGCGCTCCATTCTATGACACCACATCATACACGTTGCACCGCAGTGTTATATTATAACACATCTCGTGGAACTGTGTAACAGGCGCATCCTAAAGCTGCCGATAGAACCGAAACCTCATTTGTACATTGAAGTATTAAGGTGGCAGTCGAACCTCGGCTGCAGGCTGCGGATGCAGTTTGCGAATGCAGGTAGCACACGCATGACACGCAACCGTTGCCTGCGTCCGCAGTCGGGAGCGATTTGAGGCTGGCTGCACGTGCTGCCAGTCGCAAATCTACGATTCAATCCAATATGAGGGCTATCGATTATTTCGGGACTTGTCTAAGCAGATTGGAGTGACGTAACTACGTGCACATCGGCCGCAGCTCTACTGGTCTGTGATTGACTGCGACTGCAGGTCGCGGCAGCACTCGCAGCCGAAGCTCGGCAGCAACTGCGGCCGCAGCCGCGTTCGAAATGGTTTTCACGAAAAACCATTCCGAACGCGGTCGTGCAGCTGCAGCCGACTTCGTACAGCCGTCACATGTGCTACCTGCATCCGCAGCCTGCAGCGAGGTTCGAATAGCACCTTAAATTATGCAACCGTGGAATGTCTCGCGCACCCTTTCGCAGAAACAATTACAATGCAATCAAGCCGCTATGGGAGTCCGTTGGGGGAGGTAATGAGTGGTGATTAACATCTTGCAACATACGATCTGTATGCTCATTATCCCCTGAGAAATGTTCTTATAATAACGTAAATCGTCGCAACTCCAGCTTAACTGACATTTTATAGACGCACGTACGCGTTGAGCTATTGCGTGTCAAAATATGTAATTTATTTCCAGCTAATTATATATTCAGCGTTACTTATATAGCGTTAACTTTTTTTTTTCAAAATTGGTGATCAATTCATTAAGACGCGACCATTGTCTTTTATTATAAGAGTTTAATGTTTATTTCTACATGTGATCTCTTCAATATAAAATAATTAAAGTACCAAGAATTAGGCGCTACAATATAATACTAATGCCAATTTATGCCATTGCATGATCATCATCATCATCATTTCAGCCAAAAGACATCCACTGGTGGACGTAGGCCTCTCAATTGTTGCCACAACGACTAGTCCAATGCGTCTCTTCCTGTATCCAGCTAGTGGGAGGCCTACCAACGCTGCGGCTGCCAGTACGCGACTCAGAACCTTTCGGCCCTATTAACAATCTGCATAATATGCTGAAAGTTTTGCCTCTCTAACTGCCAACATACCAAAGTTTTAATTTTTTAAACCAGGACTGCCAATTTAGAACTTCCTGACAACATGTACCTACATTAATGATTCAAAAACGTTCGTTAAAATAAACTTATTATAATTCAAAACTTCATTCATGAATGTAGCGTTGGAACAATAAGGAAATACGCAGAAATCATTCAATGCGTATTCGCGAATTCAATACGTTGGCAGTCGAGACACGCTTGCAGCAGTTTTCTACCGCCACACGACGTACAAATAACTTCCTAAAACCCTTTGGTATTCGAAACTGAGCTCTTTCTTTAAGAAGATAAGGTGTGATAGGTTGTTTATGGGTGGTAAATAGAAGTTTGTTTTGTTTACACGCGTTTGGTTGGTGTGCAGGTCACGCACGTGCTTTCTTCGTGGATTTTGCGCGCAAATCTGCGCAAGTGCTTCGCTAACGGTAGATGACTGTTCCGCGTTGGAATGCCTGGTACTTCGATTTCGTTGTAGCAGCAGACAGGTCATCGGTTTAGTTGTAAACTTAGGGAACATCAAGCTAGTGACGACAAAAATAGATTACAGTTTCTACTTGAGAACTAAAAATAGAATCACGCAGCTTGAACGTGTAGATAGCGTTATTTTTGTTAATAACTAATAAAAAAAAAGTAACGCTAGAGATACCAAAATGCACTGAGAATATTATGCAGTTGCATGATCCATATTCGTGACACTAACAACTTATGACTTTGAACAAAATTCAAGTTTGGTACGTATGAAAAAGGTAGCTACAGTTAGCACCAACTTGTATCGATTTTCAACTGTAATGTGTTTACACAGCAGTAAAATGTGAAACATTCGTTTAGTTCTATACATTCTATCCTAGTCTTTGTTTTTTTTTTATCGCCATGACTACACTGTTGGTATTTTAATTTTAATTTTTTATTGTGAAAAGGTTGCATGAGCTAAAAATAAAACTTCATTTAGAATCATTTCTTGATACTGGGAAAGATCTTGATCAGTGTATGCAGAAAATGAGAATATACTGTTTTTATTGTAATCCTTAAAACGGTGTTTTCTTTGATATTTACCGATTTAGCCTAATAAATGAAAAAATCTTAGGTCATCAACCAAAGAAATTGTCCAACCCTTCTCCGCCCGCTCTGGGTGGCAGACTTTTGCTGACTATAATGTAGCTGTGTTCCTTCAGTTGCTCTTGGCATTCTAGGGGCCACAGGAACTCTTTCGAACAATAACGCAGCCCAATAGTCCATCCACAGCTTACCGAAATAGTCAAAAATCACTCGTCTTGAGAGTTACCAACAAAATAAAATGTCGCGTCACCCTTGAATACAGGTAGATAAACAAAAAAAAAATTAAACCATGTTCTATTTCTTGTTGAAGTACAAAAACAGACGGCCGTTTACAGAAAACATCTGCTTCTGCGGATACCATTATTTATTCTATTATGCCTAAAGGTATTCAGTATATAACAATTAATGCATCCGAAGAGACGTGTGTTGGGAACTAAGCGAGTCTCTGGCAGCAACTTATTATGGATATTATGCGATCGGTTGCAACCATCAGTTTGGCACTGCTGATGACAGTCTTTACGAGATACTGGCTATTCTAAGTACTACATATTAAGAGTAAATATCCAGAGCTTGTATATTTTATTTCAGGAATTTTGTTACCATCCTAATTCATCTATACACCCCTATATTTTAATTAGTACAAAAAAAACTGGACTCTATCCGTACCCGTTAGGCGGTTACTAATCATATTTTTGTAGTCAAAAGTAAAAAAAAAACGAAATCTCAAAATTGTCCACGAAAATTTGTCATAATTGGTAAATTCATAATAGAATCAATCATTCATAACAATTGCTACTAGAAAATACTACGCGCAGTGTTTTTCCATTTTGATCGTTATTTATTCATTCAAAATCAATAGCTTGTAGAATATTTCCATGAATTGAGTGACATTTTGGGATTATATAAACATATGCTAATAGCTTTGCTGTTCATGAATATTATTTATTGCGATTTAAATAATAACAAGACCTTTTCTAATAAGCCCTCTCAAGTATTTGTCCCTTGGTCCCGTCATCACGCTAGAACGGCTGGACCAATTTCGCTTATTCCTTTTTGTTGTACTTGTTATTGTCAGGAGAAGGTTCATGAATTAGAAAATTTGCGCGTTTGACAGTTCGCGCCTTTTCCTGTTCATAGTCGGGTCGGCTAGTTGTGGATGATTTTCAATCCCAATCTCATCATTAACCTCTTTCTACTCTTCAGCATACCTACAAGATATTGCACAAACTTCAAAACCAGAACTAGGTACTGGTAGTTCTTTTAATTTATTGATGTACAGATGACGTGGAAGAGAAACACGTTAATTAAAAGATGTTGAATGTCTTAATAGGCAAAAACAGAAAGTTATTAACATGATTACCATAATCTTACGCAAGTAACCAATCCAACTGTCACTTATTTATTTACATTTTGATTTGAAGACATATCATCGCAGTTAAATATTTTTAGTTTTTTTAGAGGTATAAACTCCCTCAAATCTCCGTCAAAAAGGGAGGATCCTCTAACCAGACGGGTTTTATGTCTGGTACGGGCTACTGCCCCATAGTTGATTTAAAACTGTTGTAATCGTGCGATGTTCTAATCGTGCGGAGAACTCTAATATCGTGGTCCTATATGGCGTTACAGTTTTATTATAAGAATTCCAGAGAAATGTAGAGCCTAAATCTACTATCTAACAATATAGTGATATAACAATTTAAGAAAAACATATAGTTACTGAGCCAATTACGTCATCGATATGTCAATACCGTCTATCCTTTACAAAAAATAAGATTAAGGTACTCACCAAGCCACCAAGCTCCCACCCACCTCGGGTCGCTGGCATCGAAGTCGGGTGGATTCAAGAGGGGGTTGACGTACACCCTGGTGCATAGTGCCCCCAAGAGGAACCCAAGAGCTGGCCCAATGACCCTTATGCCGATGGTAATAGCTGTGGACAAAGGATATAAAACAGATTATAACACAGTTGCACAACTTCTGGTAAAAATATAATAAATCTATATACTATATATAAAAATGAACCCATATTTCTCCTTGTCACGCTATAAGTTAAGAACTGCTGGACTAATTTTAGTAATACTTTTTTTTTTTCGTTTTGTTAACCAGCATATAGGGAAGGTTTAAAAGCAGAAAAAAAGACATAATTGGGGTAGGGTAGGAAGAGAAAGTTATTTGATCATTTTACACCACAAAAGGCGAATTTCTGGTTTATTACCGCACTCATTTCTTACACCCCGTTACTTAAATTGAGTGCATACAATAAAGGTCAATCACGACTCTATTGCCCATAAAACCAAACAAAATTAAAAAAGATTTCGCACTGTACACTTGACACCAGTTAGCCAGACAAACAATTGAAATCACTGTACAAAACAACCATACAAGAAGGACCAACCACAACAACCCACATTCGGCTGTACATCACAAATTTTTAATTAGTACAAATACTTAAAGGGCTTATTAAAAGAGGTCTTGTTATTATCTAAGTAAAGTCTCAATAAATAATATTCATAAACAGCAAATTTATTAGCGTATGTTTATATCCCAAAATGTCACTCAATTTATGGAAATATTGTACAGGATTATGATTGAATAAATGACGATCAAAATGGAAAAACACTGCGCGCAGTATTTTCTAGTAGCAAATTTTATGAATGATTGATTTTATTATGAATTTACCAATTATGACAAATATTCGTGGACAATTTTGGGATTTCCTTTTTTTACCATTGATTATAAAAATATGATCAGTAACGGGTATTGATAGAGCTCCGTTTTTTTTTTTGTACGCACTAATTAAAAACTAGGGGTAAAGCTAGCGACCCACCCCTTCTTTTTAGGCTTTACGGTTCTCAGGGAGTTATAAAACTTCTAATTCCTCGGCTTTTCTCCACTATAATATGCATATTATAGTGGTATGATCTAAACCTTCCTCATAAACCACTCTGTTTATCGGAGAGAACCGCATTTTTTAATAACTTGGGAAATGATTTAATGAATTCTCCCGCTCTTCGTGACAAACCACACCTATATTCCTTCAGTAGCCCTTTGAGTCCCATGACCACGAGTAACCCTTTCAGAAGTCGACCCATGGCCCCAGTAGGCTTGGCCTGGCCCTGCTGGACCCCTATGGTTTGATGACATCTCTTAGAGGCGCGCGTGGAACACTACGCGTCGTCGACGACTCGGGCTCCGGTCCGGACCGTTACCAGACAGCCGGATGGCGAGCTACCCATTGCTCATCATCCGCAAGCCCACGCCTACAGCGGCTAGTAGTTAGGGTCGGGGTTTCAGCGGCTGGAGCGTGAGGAAGTCCGTTCCCTCACGCTGCGGCCATCTCCTTTATTAGCATTACTGCTTCGCAGAAGGAGGCGGCCGCCGCCCATTCCCCCTCGCTCCGGACCATGGCCTGTAGCAGGGCTGGGCACGAGAGCTCGCGTCAGAAACGCATAAAACTTCAATCCGTTCAGCAGTTTTTGAGTTTATCGCGCACTGACAGACTGACTGACACGGTTGGGGTCTTGTTATATGTAAGGATACTTTATGATGAGCAGCAAACTGTTAACGTCTAGTCATAATAGAAATTAATCCTAACAAGTTATTATGTAACAGAATTTGCTAATACTAATAAGATGAGAAAAAAAGTATCTTTTGTTTCTGATTCAGAGTAAAGCTCAACATTCAATTGCATAAAAATAGCATATAGTGTTAGCTTATCGTGTTCCCACGGTTGGGACCCAGGCCTTCTCTTTAAATAAAAGAAGTAATTTCAATTGATCGTAATTCATCACGCGGTCCCCGTGCGAGTTGGTGATAGATGTCATCTTCGAAGTTTTGGTTCTAGAACATGCTAATTTCCTCACAATGTTTACCTTTACCATTTTGTGAGCAGTAGTAATGAAATAAATAAGACAAAGTAAAGCGCCTGCCTAAGATCAAACCCACGACGTAAGTACAAGTACAAGTCTGTAAGTCGGGGCCGTTGCCACTGGGCCACCACTACTCGGTCACAATCGCATAATCAATCAATATTATCAGATATTTAAAGATAAATCAGTCACGCCACGTTTAAAATCGATGGTCATGCTTAAGATTGCATTTACCATCGACATCGTATGAGAGAACCACTGTAAAGATGTCAGTAACATGCAGCGAAGGTAAAAACCCATCATACTGATATAATACATTAAACAAACATTGTAATCAATTACATGTCTTGCTCTCACGAAGTATTAAACAATATTACGCTAGCAGATTGTACTCCTATTACGGCGCTTACACACGAAACGAATACATTTTCCACTGCACGCATCACTGAAACCGCTCTATTGCACGAAACTGCAGATACAATGTAAAATAGCACTGAATTAATTCGAGGAAATATTATCATCGGGTCACTTAATGATGTAGTAAATATTAATGTGCATAATCGGTGAGGCGGAGATGGTCGTTATGTAAATTGAGATGGACTCTCGCACAGACAGTGGACCGCAGTCGTTCATCTCAATAGGGCTAGGGCTCTGGGGCTAATTGAGGGCCATTGAACCCGCCACAACAAATTATCGTATGAGGAATTGCCACTGTCAACGATCGCTGCTGCACACAGCTACTTCATGTTAGAACGAAAGAAAAACGAACGCGCTGCGAGCTTGGATGATTACTGACATTATTGTTCCGAGAAATGCTAATATTATTACAGCCCATTAAATTATATGACTATTACTGCACAACATATTATAAACAGTAAACAACTCATTTAAATACATAATGAGGCAGAAATATGTTAGGGGTACGCCGCGATCTGAAAATGAATCATCCGGCGCGGCTGAACATGCGTAAGAACTGTCCCAATTTATAAAATTAAATTAAAACCTGTTATAATAAAATAACAAAGGACCGTTGCAGGGTGAGTGACCGAAAAACAATCAGGTACTTAGGTCCCGAATGTAATCTTTCCCAGAAACCAACCGCATCGCTTGCCAAAAAACGGACAGGCGTGCGTTCAGCTCGCGTGCTTCACGTTCGACACAAAGTAAAATATACGTTCCTATTATCATCATGCGCTTTTGTAATAAATAATGGTCTCGTCAGGATCGTTTTTCAAAACGGCCGCTGCCCGCGTCTTGGGTACAAGTTTTTATTATGTCCCGGTACACTCGTCCTTACCGGTTCCGATGCATCATTAACATCGTTCAAGTGCTGCTCCCTCGAATTAACGCTCAATGATTGTCAAAAAATGACGAATTGCATCATTAAAATGAACCCGGTAGGCAAACACGGATAGGGTCCAATATTACAGTGTATTTTTGACTCGTGTTTGTTTTTTGCTCTGAAGTCTAGCAGGCGGTTAAAAATAGACAAGCAAGCTACCCTATCTGCTCACACTATCTACAATAATAGAGGCAAACATAAATACAGTGATATGAAAGGCAACAGGGCTCGTAGAGATAACCTTGCGGAGCCCGCCTCAGTAAATAAGGTCATCTCAACTGACAGCTACAATCACCTCATATATGCCCAATAGATATAATAATAAGCTGCTAAAACATTTTCAATGCATCCATTTAGAAGAAGAAATAAACAAGCATAGCTAGGGAATCAATATTCATGTCTAAATAAGGTGTCAGACGGGTTCTATCTCTTGTATCAAATTCCGTTTATAGGAACATGACTTTATCGTTACCAGGTAATGCAAAATCTAAACGGCTACTTCAACACCGGTCTTCCCTTAATAGAATTTCAAATTAATGTAAATATACGTATCCGATTAGCGCCATAAATTTTTATCACTACTTTGATTAGCATTGGAACCCTCACAAATGTTCATTGTACTTATCCACAAACAATATTTAAAACCGAAGTCTATCAACATCACAGACAGTCGGTACTACACAACAATATTCGCCAGTCACGATATTTTTAATGGCCAAGAAATAGGAACACAATTCCTAATCGGTGCAGAGTTCATTGCTCTTTTAGATGCAAAATCATTTTTAGAAGTATGACTAATTCGGTTGGAAAACACACTAATAGCAACCGCTGTGACGTTTCTACGAAAACACCTGTATAAACAGATATACAGGAAATAGATTTTGAGGCAATGTATAACAATCAAAAGACTTGCGTTGTATGAAATAAAAGCAATTTGACATCATAAAAACATTTAATCAACGAGTCGATAATAGGAACAGCCGACTTAATCATATCTAATCATACAGACGTAATCTAATCTTGTGATGTTGCAAGAAAACTGACCTATGACAACTACAGCAATAAATGATTAGATGGAGCGCAATTTGATAGTGCACTCGCAAAAAAGTTGCATAAGGTGCACTTTGCAATATCGTGATATCGTAATAACGAGGTAATTTTATCGTTCGCACAACGCGTAATTAATCGCAATCAGATTGCAATCCGATGATACGATTAAAGTAAAAATATTCGAAAATACAGTACGAATATTTTGACCAATCGTGAGCGTTTATCATCCTTATCCAGGTTTTTACGTTGTTACATGTTTGAATGGACGATCATCGTTAAGAAATGTGTACAGGATGCAGTAAGTATTGATCTTGATCAAAACAGAATTTAGAATGTAAAATAAATGACTTCAGCCTAACCAATGAATTATTGAAACGAAATTCGACAGACCCAGCAATGGCATTTCCGACCCAATCCTTAAAGCCCCTTGGACAAAAAAATCCAATTTTAGATGAAACAAGATTCAATAAAATACATTAGCATCCGAATACTTGTACCAACAGTGGCCCAAATAAACACAAACCTGTACTGTTGCGTATTCTCTGAAAATGATATGATTCACAACATTTTGGTTATAAAAACGTAAGCCGCGTTCAAGGAAAACTACAATACTCAGTTCTATGCCGTCCTGAATATATTAGAATCTAAAATGAAGTAATTTTATTTACGTTGACTGTTAAGATTCTCTAAAGGAATTTATTATGCTAAATATAGACACCTGCCAAATGCCGTAGCAAAATTGTTTCCTTGACATACCAATTAGAAGTAAAAGTTAAATAACTTTAAAGGTAGGACGTTTAATTGGACAATCATAAATGAAATATTGCCTGTATAATAGAAAATATTATAATAGAAACAGTGAAGTGCTGGAAGAAGTGTGAAAGGATAGACGGACTATATAAGACGAAAATGCACCCATTAAGAATTTGTGGAAACGTGTATCATAAAACAACCAAATATAACCAAAGCTATATCAGGATGATGACAAACACAACAGCAAAGACATTTTATCAAAACACTTTCCAAATATAAAGCAAAAACCTCAAGAACGCATCAAGGAAACGGCACGAAGTCGACTATTCCCGAACGGTGATCGCGAGGGACGAAATTAGGGCAACGTCTCTAAGAAAGAGACACACGTACTGATACCAACGAGCTGAAATTGTCGCCGCGACGCGTCGGCACACTGACACACTTCGCTAACCACCTACTGAAATAGCAATTGCATACGTTTTACTGCACAACAGGGTTTCAGTCAAGAAGTACGGAGCAGCCATGAATTATAAGTGAGCTGCGTTTAAAACTGTAGCGGTATTGATCGAAAAATCAATGGAAATTGTACTGAAAGACGCTACTGAAGAGGGCAATGAACTCAGGAAAACTGAAGGAAATGAGAAGCGTGGCGCTGCGATCAATTTTCTTAAAGCTACAATTGAACATTTTGATAAATATTTTCTTGAAGTTACAATTATTGGTTATTTTATCATACTTGAATCAAAAAAAGGCAATATTATCTAACGCAAGTATATGACAAAATATGATGTGAATCTAGTTTGTACAAAAATGAAAAACAAGGAAAACTGGTGCAAAATATATTCTCGAAAACAATCGTAGAACTTGTTAATAGAGACCCAGTTCCAATAGATTATAAATTTAAGATAAAACCAAATTGGTATTGTGCAATAGTTACGCCCAAGGTCTTTTGAAAAACCTATAGACAACTTTAAGGACCGTTTATATCAGGTAGTTAGGTCTAAGAATTTCGCTATTTGAAATAGTTTTACTGTCGGTTTTAATAACTGTTGCTTAAAAAATATTTGGTCATAAGAATTTTAAGTGCCTAGTGCGAGCACAGTATTTGGTTAAAGTGCTAAGACTACGGCAATTTTTGTCCAAATGTAGTCCAGGTTTCTGGAGCATGGTACGTCAACTAACACACATTATCCTCGATATACAATGACACACAATTATTACTCATAGTCCTATGAAGCCCTACACAAAGTACCTAACACCTAAGTTCACGATCACACTACATAATTGACCTAAATAATCCACAACACATTGGTATCAATCAATGAATACCCGTGCGTACTGCGGCTTATTTAGGTCGACACAAGTTAACTGAATTGGATTTAATTGGTTAAATAAATTAACGTAATCCGTGCGTATTGCGTGCTATCAAATAATGTTACCTTTATCGTACTCACGATTATGAAAAATTTAGGATGATTATTGAATTAATTAATTTGTTAAATTGAGACTGCTGTTTACGTTAATCGCTGCAAATTAAGCAATGCGTATATAAGTGAACTTTGTTCACATGTACTACATTATCTGAATTGCAAAGTACAACTGAGCCTACAGTCTCAACTTAGTTATCGATAGTGTAACTACCGAATTCGGTTGCTCAGATAGTTAAATTTTGTCTCCATGAAACATTAGTTGAACAAACTTTTAAGTCCTTAGATGTTTTGACCAGTTAATTTAATTCTTAGAAATGTGATGAGGACCAAAAAAAACAGTTTTCATAAAAAATATGATCCTACTAATGTTGTAAACGTGAATTTGTATGTATGGATGGATGTTTGTTACTTTTTCACGCAAAAACTACTGAATGGGTTTCGATGAAACTTAGTACACGGGTAGACCATATCCAGGACTAGCACATAGGATACTTTTTACCCCAGGAGTATGTTCCCTCGGGATAATTTTCTTCTATCACGCGGGCGAAGCCACCGGCAACATCTAGTTCTAAAATAATATTTGCGCACGCCGTCTCCGAACATTTTTCAGGAAATCAATTATTTTTATCAAGCTATGTTCTCAAAATTTTCCTCATATTCGGGGAATTTTTGAAGGGCTAATCATTTATCGATCGGTAGCTAATGTCAGTTTCACTATCAATCGAGACTGGCTGGCCTAGATACATATTTACTAAGTTATACTGTTATCTAAGTGCGAAGTGAACAATCAAATCAGCCTGTAGATGTTAACTGTTGAAAATAAGCTTCTAACAGTTTACGAACATATTATTATTAGTACATAAGCAAAGGAGAATGTGAATTCCTTACAAAATTCAATTAAAATAGATCCATAAACTTCGCACATGAGCATTTGTAATATCCTGCGATAGTAAAGTTATATGGCGGAAAAAATACACTGGGCCGCAAAAATCTAAGGTCACATAAAAACACCGCAACCTTACGTAACTACATAAATTGTTCGTATAAAGCACATGTTATTTTTATGCACGATAATGCACGGCCACACAGTGCTAATTTGGTCAGTGCGTATATTCCAGAAGTTGATAATTCTTGCATGAAACAAACCCAAAATGGTATTTAAAATTTGGTTAATTATAGCATGCCCCAAGTCTTGATGAAGTGATATGGGCTCAGGCAGGAAATTCACAGTATTAAAACAAACAGTTTTCTTTTTTAATATTTATAAACTGCTATGTGTATTTTTCTTATCATAAGTTAGAAGTAATTGCCTAATATTGTTTATTATTCTTTTTTTTTTCGACAAGACGTTTATGTATTTACTTTTATGTAAGACTAGCTGCTGCCACCGGCTTCAACCGCGTTTAAGTACTTTTTGCCATACAAACTTTGGACCCCCGTTTCATCTCCTTGAGGGGTGAATTTTGGAAAATCCTTTCTTTGTGCTCGCCTACATCATAAAAACAAGCCTTGTGCAAAATTTCACGTTCCTAGTTCCAGTAGCGACCCGGAATTTTTGTGACCCAGTGTATTAATCAACAATGCCATTGTCTAGATTCTCTGTAAGTTGCATATAACTTGGTTATGAAAACTTTATAGTCGATAGTATAAAGCTCTTTTTTAGTGCCTTAAGACAATGCTTATAAGTATTTTCAGTAAATCAGTTGTTATGAAACATCTAACCGTGCGTTAACATTAATAAGTTTCTCAACATTTTATCAACTTAAGCGCAGTTCAGGATCTAACACAGACTTGTGCCTGCTCAATAAAAATAATCCCTGTATACGAACTATACTTGCTAAAGGTTTAGTCCGCGGAATTTATTAGGGTTTGCAACTACAAAACATCAAAGAACAACAGAATAAGGACAACATAGGTAATTTATTTTCTGAGGACATAACGCACGACACACATACCATCAGACCTTTAATTGCTTTTAAACGACATGTGGTAAAAGATACAGTGAACCTAAAACCTCGAGATAAGAGAAGTGCAATTGAAAAGGATGCATTGAATGAGTGTCAGATAATGACTGGCCCACATAAAACAAACGGACTTATTCTACGTTTATCTAATCATTGGCAAGTTCACTAGATGGAACATTAATCTATGTTATCGGGACAGTGTCGTAACATAAACACGAGTATGCTCTCGTTTTTAGGACAGCTTCTTGTGCAACAGCCACATTGGACCAATTTAAAGGGAATGAATATAGGTCGCGCCAAGGGTTAGGCGTCAATTATTTTTATTGGAAAGGAAAACAACTTTCTCGGTATGTTACCGATGACAACTGTTTTTAACCGACTTCAAAAATGAGGAGGTTCTATGTTCGGCTGAATGTATTTTTTTTTATGTATGTTCACCGATTTCCCGGTCAATTGTGGACCGATTCTGTTTTTTTTTTTTTTATTGAAATGTTATGCTTCCGAGTTGGTCCCATAGAAATATTGTTATGATCATGAACTTAGAAGATATGGAACAAAAATTCCTTATAGGATCAGAACCGTCGTAACAAATAAAATTGCTTTGTTTATACGTGTAGTCGATGACTAACTGAAAGAAGAGGGGGTATATATCGAACTGATCTGATGATGAAGCCTGAAGTTAGGCACCGGAACTCTGTAATAAATTAATGTAATCTAACAGTGTTTGGGATTATTAGAATTGTCATGAGATGCACTCTGGCTATAAGGTATTTAAGTTTGGCTGAGGGGTACTTTTAAGCGATGGTAGCATAACTAAAAAGTGTAAATTATTTTTTTTTGTATAAAGTTTTTTTATTTAGGAAATGAGACATATATGCACAGAGCGTGCCAAAAACTGCTATTATCAATGGGTAGTTGGACTACCCTTAAGGATAAACAGAATAGCACAGAAGTCTGTAAGGCAACGACACAAAAGCTATGCGTCGAAGAAAATAAAAAAGACACAGATAATGTTCCTAAAGCAGGAGAGGATATAACTCATTCCCCTGATGTAACAAGCACACAATACAAGATGACACGCACGAGAAGAGACCAGATCGTTGCTCCTTAGCCAAGGCCACATATTGAAGAAATTGTATGTTCCATATTACACTAGTACGAAAACAGAAATACACGTTCAACAAAATCGTTACAAGGCTGATATATGAGAATAAGGACCCATTGTTAGCGAGAAAGGACGCTCTGCATAACTGCAAGAAATATGCGAATAACTATAAACTTCCGTCCTTTCTTATTACTAAACTAGTCATAACAGTGTTAAGTAATTTCCATAATATAGTAAGCTATCGTAATATTTTAAACATATGCTCGTCAGTTCACATATTTTTATAATCTATATATAAAAAAGGAGAAACTGACTGACTGGCATATCAACGCACAGCCGAAACTACGGGGACTAGGAGCGTGAAATTTTGCACAAAGCTTCCTTTTATGTCGTAGGTGAGCAGTAAGATAGGGTTCTCCAAAATTCACCTCCTAACGGGATGAAACGGGGGTCCAAAGTTTGTATAGTGAAACCTATTTTCACGCGGCTATTTTCAGTCTACTCAAGATCTCAGAAGAATCAAGCACGACGGAAAAGTTGATTGCGCATTATGAAATCTGTAAGGTAAACATGAGAAAATGAAATCATCAACATTAATCTTATAAATGTGAAATAAATTCCATTTGAAAATATTTTTGTTAGAGTCAAGTCAAGAAGCAATCTTTAAAGCAGATTCGTGATAAAATTTTATTACTTTTAAGAGGTACTTGACGCAAAAATGTGAATCCACTGGTACCACTGAATTTTTAGATATTGGAGACATTAGAGGGTCTATACGTATATGTTCAAATAGCGCAATAGTGAATGCATTATACAATGTAGCAGTATCTATACCTAATAAAATACGGAGATATACAGGGTGTCTGACATCGACGCACAGACGAATAGCCAGTACATAATTCTGAACTCCCGGTGGTGGAACTTTTTGTCGGATTTTTCCTAAATAAAAAAACAATCTTTACGTTCTTTTAATTTAAATTGTTTTAAATCATTATTCTAACATTCCCGTGGTAGAACTTTTTGTCGGATTTTTCCTAATTTAAAAAAAAATCTTTACGTTTTTTTAATTTAAATTGTCATCATTTCAGCCGATAGACGTCCACTGCTGGACATAGGCCTCCCCCAAATGTTGCCACAACGAACGGTCTTGTGCGTCTCGCATCTATCGGATTCCCGCAACCTTCACCAGGTCTTCGGTCCACCTTGTGGGCCTACCAACATTGCGTTTTCCGGTACGCGGTCGCCACTGCAGAACCTTTCGACCCCAACGGCCATCCGTTCTGCGAGCAATGTGCCCTGCCCATTGCCACTTAAGTTATTATTTAAATTGTATAAAATCATTATTCTAACATTTTATTCTATGATTTTATCTACCCCGATGACTTTTTTATTAATTAATTTTTATTTAAAAATTATGTATTTTTGTTCTTTTACTTAAAATATAATCGAGGTTGGTTTTACATTTTTTTTTTCATTAGGAAAAAGCCGACGAAAAATTCCACTACTGAGGGTCCAAAATCATGTAGGTACTGGATCCGTGGTATTCGTTTGTGCGTCGATGTCAAAGACACCGTGAATATTACAGTGAATCTAAACCAATATTATAAAGAGTGAAAAGCGTTTATTGCTTTGTAGGAGATAATCTCAAGAAAAACCTAGATAGAAACCCAACGACGAAAAATCTTACAGTGATACAAAAAGTAGATCAACGATGAGTGCTATGGACCACTTTTTATCCACGGCCACAAAATTGAAGGAGAGGGATAAGATTCGATAGATACCCAACAACTTCACTTCTTTGATCCCCGCTGATCGCGCAAAGCTCACTGTAGAGCCCATTCCGTATGTTATGGTAGTGGTGCAGTAGACGCATTAGATACGTCGCAGACACAACAATACGACCCTACCGCACTACACCACTGCGAACAACTCACAACTGTTCGCTACACCCAAACACCATTGTTTGCTTTTTATGCATTTTATACTGGAACTACAATAAGTTTGACTCGTTTCTGAGTTTATACACAATCGGGCGTAAAATTTAAACGAATTGGTTTATAGTATTACTTATGTCATAAATCTAATTTTTATTTCTTTCCTTTTACTGCATAGAACGGATCCTAAAACTCAGGACAAGCATGAACAATGCAGATTTAAAATGAACATTACAAAAGGATGTTTTGTACAAAATTGCAATTAATGAGAGTGCGGGATGCACTAAAGTCGATTGTTAATTACGCAACGCATCAGAGGGCGGCCGGCAGAGAGCGTTGTAGGCGGGTCGTGGGCGGCGGCTATGATTTATACACTTTTATGTGGCCATTTTATTACCAGTACTCGCAAAATGCTAACAATCGACCATCTTAATCGATATACCAAATTTATTTAAACATCCATCATCGATCAAGCTTTTGTTTTACGGAACGCGCCCAGTGATTCTCCGGCGCGCCTGTGGTATACTTCATACAATTAAACTATAGTTCATCCAGATAATAAACTCGAACGCATAAATAACAATAACATTCACTTACCCATGTAAAGTGGCGACTGCTTGCTGCCGACGTTATCGTCGACGTAGGGGATGCCCAGCGTGGCGATACCGGTCTGCCCTACGCCCACCACCAGCAGGCAGATAAACAACCACGGGATGACCACGGCTGTGATGGAGGACCGAGTCGTGGAGAACTTGACGTGCGCGTCGTCACATAAGTCCGACGAGTTCTGGAAAGTGTAGCAGACGGGCGCGGCTCCGGCGCGGTGCGAGTCCAGGTGTACGTCCAGCAGTTGCGTTCCGTACATCAGGTGCGGCAAAACGCAGCCGATCACGCCCACGGCTAGCACCAGCATCATGCACGCGATCCAGCGCGGCCGGTGCCCGCGCCCCGCCAGGTACGTCAGGAACAACGCCGTGCATATCTGTCCGATCTCTGTTGCCGCCAGTAACGTTCCGGTCGTCTTTGACTCTACTTTGAACAGTTTTTCTACAGTGGTCGTGACACTAACGAAGTACGTGAGGAACATGCCCTGCAGCACCCAGCCTGACAGGAACACCACCATGAAGACCCTTGTGGACGCGAATACGGAGCGCTCGCGCAGCGGCCCAGGGTGCGGCGCCGTGTGCTTGCAGTCGAGGGAGCCATTGTTGTTGCCGGTCGCTAGCCGTTCTTGTTCTTCTGGTGTGGCTTCCACGCCTTTCATATCGGCGTCCTCGACCGCCGGGCCCGGGGGACCTGCCTCCCCACCGGCTGATGATACTGTAGCGACGACGTTTGCCCTGCGACAATACAGAAACAACCATTTACGAACTAGTACAAATAAACTTGTCCGACGAGAAGCCTAAACATTACTTGTACATCAACTCACGTCATGGTCGTCACGTCTAAGCGGTTACTGACGCGAATATTACACAACCCCTATGCTATCAAGTCTATGTGACCGGCCGAGCGAAAACGAAACGCACGCTAAACGCCAGTGTCGGCGACGACGCTTCCGGCTAACGGGACCAAAACATACAGATTGATCAACGATCGCGAAAACAAGAAGCGGCTACGATGCGGCGGTGGTGAGTCGTACGCATACTTGATTGGGGAGTCGTTCACCCGAGTGCGGGAGGGATGAGGAGGCTGCGTGCGCGCACCCAGCGCGGCGGAGACTGACTGCAACATGCAATTACTGGCGCAGCGCGCTGCACCCGCGAGCCCGCCCCTCGGCTTCTCTCCACACGGGGTTTTTATTGGCCGTCTATCCATTTTTTGTACGGCACGCATTTACACACGATGAAAGCCGGCTGCGCGCCGCCCTTCACTGAAGATTCCCTCTCGTCTCGACACTACGGAATGTCTTTGTCTCATTGCTCTCCCGTACGGTTTAAATTCACGTGATATTAAACATTAATTAAGTGTGGTTTACCTATTTCAAATTCTTATCATACATAAAATTAATATAAACCATTCAAAAAATCTATAGAATCAATGCCTTCAGACGTGGAGGCAAACGCTAGGTTCGCAATAAAATCAACCGTAGAATATTAATGTGATCGACTCATACGGTTAACTGGACTTGCGAAACTCACCGATGGGGGCCGATGACCACCGGCGACACCGACCACGACGCACTATTGCACTACTCCGACCAGTTTCAGTAGGAAAACTATTTTACTGATACTACTAAAGTACTAACTGCTCAAATAACTTTTCAAAGTGATATTATTATTTTAGGGGTGACTCAAACGATCCATTTTTTCACGTCTGATGCCAAATGAAGTACACAGTAAACTGCATTCCGAGATAAGCCCACGAACTTGTGCAGTGGTCGAGCTATCGACCAAGTGCTATCGCTCCAGTGATAACGGGACACAGCAAATAGATATACTATGTGAAGCGGGTTACTGCTGCACCAATATCATGCAGAATGCCCTATTTATCTCAATTGCCAGTACTATTCGACCTTTACAATAAGACATTTTAAACATTTTTTATTTCTGGGAAAAATCATCCGCCTTTGATATGCAGCCAAATTTAAAATTTATGTTCACATGTCCATGCCCACCACACTTTTTAATATTAAAATATTTTCTGACTGACAAGACGATAAGAAATCAGTGAGCATGTGGTAAAACGAATGAAGCAAAATGTTTTGAACTGAAGAATGTAAAAGTAAAAACAAAAAACTTCTTATCAAAATGTGAATGAAATAAATCCAAATACACATCGAAATCGATATCTCAGTAAAGTGAACTCGAGTGTCCTAGGCAACGTTGCGAGACGCCACGATCTAATTGGCGGCAATATTGTATGAAAGTCAACCCCGCACGCACATACAATCACATCGACGATACGAGGACGGCAACTGACGATTTATTTAATCTCCCATCGCGATTCAGTGCCAATGAATCATATAAATATGGCGAGCGCCGGACAATCTATTGACATAAATTGAACATAAACTATAGCATCAACGCAACACTTATAAAATGCGCATATTTAAATTAAATACTCATGTGGAAATCAGATAAACAGAACGCGTGTTAGGAAGGAGACAAAAAGTTGTTTAACATCGTGTCCTCACTTATGATTCAGTGAAACGACAAAATGAACTACGAAACAGATTCGACGTCAACCCGCATCAAAATTCATCTTCAACACAAAAAGATACAGTTTTCTGTGTCTTTTCGGGAAAAAAGTCACGGTCTCATACATACATGTATTTATTTTAAAATTCATTCAAATCGAGACTGATATAAAATTAAAAAGTTAAGGAGCGTAAAAAAGGAATGACGGTATTATATAGTTTCATGATCTGATGAATAACGAATAAGGATGTGGTAAAATTCTGGGAAAAATGATTGTTGTTTGAGATGCAATATCTTATTAGAGGAAGGTCGAAAAATGAGAAGACTGAGAAACACGAATCAGGGTGCTCACTAGTGGCGCATCGAAGACGTCTATGATCATTCTATAAGTGAGAGGACAACGTGCGCGGTCAAGGTAAGTGAGCAGATACCTGTTGTCGATGACACTGTGCACTCGACATTAATCTCCATTTTAAACCCAGTTTAATAACGTAAGGTACAATTTACAATGTCGGCGGCAGGCACGAATGAGAAATATAGTGGTTACCAGCGGAGAAACTTCATTGTAAATCTGTGCAAGGACCTAGACCTAGTCTAGATAAGTTATTGAGCCATTTAAACGGTTGCTGACGAACTGAATCAAGTAAATCAAACGCTGATAATAATTATGCCGTGTTAATTGTCCAAGTATCTATGTTTAAGTTCCAGAGTCTCGGCGATGGCCCTACTACGCTATGGAAACATACTTACATAGCTCTTAGACAAAGGACAAACACTTAGGTCTTACGCATACAAATATTTAACATTTTACATGGAAAGCAGATGCACCATTAACTGGTCCTTGATAAGTCACAATTGTTAGCACAGGTATTTCAAATATTTTTGCATTCTATTAATTATATAGCCTTCAATATATTCTACTTTCAACGCTTCAAATGAATGAAACGAAACTCATAAAATTGAATTAAGTTTCAATATAGCGTTATTAAAATTCTGAGAGACGCCGATATATTGAGCATAGTTACTAATTAGTTAATTAGTAAGAAGAAAACGTGTTGCGCCGACCCCACATAACACGGGATAAGGGCAGGAAGATGATGAGTTACTAATTAGTCATTTGTATTCTATGGCTACGATTTAAATATAATAGGCAGAGATATAACAATACAACTAATTAAAGAAGAACATTTCATTACAAGCGCTAAATATCTTGTAGCTATGTTACTACAAACGCCACTGCACTTTATTAACGATTCAGAATTCACAGGTTTATTAATCAGACAGAACCGATCGCTTGTAGTAGGTACCGAAAGTAAACATATGCTATAGTGCGTATTAATAGTAAAATTTGTTGGAGTCTTAATTAAATGAAACCGGATTCTGCCCACTGGCTATTAATTAACGAGATTCATGGCTGTGCACTAAGTTAACCGGATAATTACAGAACAAAGTAACCGATGAAGAGTTACTAGCAAAACCAATAATCAAAACATGCTGCCACGGTACGGTGGCTTTTTTGAAAACACCCTGTAATTAAAGAACGTAACTCATCTCTTTATGGAAAATATTTTTAATAACAATATTATATGCATTAAAATCCATACTGATTCGGTCCGCTCCGTATAGATTCCTAGGAGCAAGTTCCAGTTATTTTAATTGAGCACAGTCCTTAAGGCCGATCCAATGATAGTTAATAACGCTTACGAACCTACAAGCGTGTCTGCCACTAAGACTCTATTTGCAAATCAAATTCAACTTAATGCGTGTATTAATTTTCAACAGCAGCTGTTAAGTGTCTATGAGACAAATGATTTATATGAACAGATAAGTACACCGGCCGTAATTACTCGTAACCAATACCGAGATTTGCAACGTGATAACTACAAAGTTCAGTGACACTAATATTTCCAACGAGCACCCAACCAATATCCAGTCCAGACTTCGTGATGTGACATTGTGATTTATAATCAGCGATGCCCAAATTGATAAATTTGCAAGAAAGATTAATTTTAAAATAAACAAAGAACCAACGGCAGAACCAAATGATAAACAGATATTGAAATGATTCCAGAAATAAAACAACGCAACAATGCATCGAAATCGAAGTCCGATCAAATTAAATGCGAAATAAACGAAAGTCTGATTAAAGGTAATATTTCAGTTGCGGAGACAGTCGTGTGAAGCAAATCTTCCGAGTAGGTGTGCCTGCATAAACCAGGCTCGGACACCGGACACCCCGGGGCGGAGAGCTGTCGGAGATATACTGACTTACTGCCCTCTACACGCTCGACATAATGTATGCCTGCCGACCTTTATCACTCAGTTTTTAATAAAACATTTACATACAATTGACAATGTTCATAATTATAAGCAGTAGTTCAAATTCTAAGCCACAATAGACTCATGACACAAATGTGTAGCGTCGCTGGTGGTGTTGAAAATTATATGAATACGTCACACGTCGTTGGTATTGATACGGTAACAATAAATATTTTAAAATGTATAAAATACATTCACTACCCAGCGCATAAATCACGACATGGCCCTTCACAAGTATCTGTGTAACAAAAACATAATGGCCTTTCGTGGAAAAAGATTAATATGTAACGATCGACAACAAGAACAAATCGGGATACGGTGGAGAAAAACTTCCAACGATACACATGACCGCTTACTTTAAAACTGACCATTTGCAATTATAATGTAC
The DNA here is from genome assembly GCA_961205895.1 of Mythimna pallens. NCBI lineage: Eukaryota > Metazoa > Arthropoda > Insecta > Lepidoptera > Noctuidae > Mythimna > Mythimna pallens. Next base: position 4,523,861 of record OY540825.1, read on the forward strand.
AAAAGCACGCAATTGTATCGCACTTTGGACTGTGGCATACAAAAAGTTTTGTGTATTTTTGTGATAAGCGGCCTCCATGGACCAAACGTGTTGTTGTACATGCGAGTGCATTGCACAACACTGACATAACATAACCGTGCCTTGACATTGTTGATCTCATAGTCGGCGCTCCGTGCCAAAGCCATCGCAGGTAGCATGGCGGTCAAGAGGCTCACTAATCGACCGTAGAATATGAATAGCCTACACAAGGATAAACACCTCAATAAACTGTACACTTTAGTGAGAAGAAGTACTCTAGTCGATCATTGCTATTCTGCTGAGATGTTACTTCTGTATAAAGATCGCACCGACAAGACTACAGTAACAATCATATTGCCAATAACTTTTTAAGTGGTGACAAATATGCCCACATAAAAAATATATGTACAAAGTTGAAATCATCTGCGTAACGCACTTTGCCGAGCAACTGCGTGCTCGATGCGAATGAGTGGATCGGGCAAGGTCGCTACCAACGAATCACTAGTACCACCAATTTGACACTGCTCACCTCCGCTTATTGGACAAAGTGGAACGTGTAAATGAAGAAACGAAACGCTACCCTGTAATCATTTAACAACCATCATCTGTGATGAAACAGATGTCACATTTGAAGGCAAAATCAATTCAGACATCGAGTAGATTATAGATGTGGCAAGGGTGTGCTCAAAGCAGGTTAATGCACTCGGTGACAAAATTAAACATAAATATTGATATGTAACCTTCTAAAATTACTTAGTAAAAATGTTAAGAAAACAACTATTCAAACGTTGGTATCTTTATCTTATTATCCAAGGCTCTACTCTAACATAATTTTAACTGTGAAGTGAAGTACCTTAAATAACCTTCAACTTTTAGAGTTTTAGGCATCGCTGAAACATAAATTTTCGGTGTTTACAACTCTTTTCACAACGAAATTACAGGTGATTACACTGTCGGCGACGTCTGCAATGAGCAAGCGTATTATGACAATTAAGGTTTTACATCTCCCCAAGAAACTTTATCTCAAGCTAATCAAGCTGACATTGAACAATTTTAAAACAATTACGCTACTTGCATGTTATTAATGCACAATCATTTTACTTTTGTCCACAAAATATTTGTAAATTAAAAAGTCATTGGTATCGAAGTAAAAGGTCCGGTGAAAGTGATACGGCATGAGTGCATTGGGCGTGGTGATAAAAATGTCATTGCAAAAGAAACGCCTCCGCATTGGCGTGTACTTATCGACAATTTGCATACAACGCACTCTTGAATTCGCATGGTGAAATCTGGACACACCACTTTTTAACAAGCTTTGGTTACAGCCTGCAGAAGAAATGATCGCGGTAGCGAATATTAATATGTGTATTTTGTATATAAATATTTAATAAAAGGACTGGGTCATAAACTTCTTAACTTGAAAACTATTGTCAGTGATAGCAGCCGAAGAAAGTTGATTCGATAAAATATTATCATCTTATCAAATTTATAATTTCAACACTATCCTAGATTACTTTACGATAAAAACTTATTTATAAGTATCATATATATTATACTAGCTTCTGCCAGCGACTTCGCTCGCGCGTAAGTTGGTTTCTTCATGTTTTGCCCCCTTAGGCCACCTCTAAGGGGATTTCGTAAAATTCGTTCTTAGCGGATGTCTACACCCTATAAGGAACCTACCTGCCAAATTTTCAGTTTGTAGGTGTTATAGTTTCGGAGATTGATCAGTGAGTGGTATTTCGCTTTTATATATAAATAGATTTAGCCTACTTTGCGGTAAACAGAATATTTATTCAGTCCCAGCTATAGTTTAGAGGAAAAGTTTTCCTTCCTTCGTTGTAAAAGTGGGTCAAAAGATTAGAGTCCAACATTGTTTTAATAGGCCACCGACATTGCAACATGACTATATTTTATTTACTTCCAATAATATCTTTGCACTCATTACATATTGAGGGCATGAGTCTGGTTACATAAATATTTAACTTATTATTTCCTCTGAATTATGAACTTCAATAATAATATATATTTAATTAAACTTAAACATATAACCATAGGTATTTTGTTATATTTAAAGGCTGTTTAGTTAGAATTTGATAGTAAAAAAATTCCATCATGTCTAGATTTTCAGTTGCATATAAGGGAAAATCGATAAATAGTAAGAAAGATACATGCTACTGATAACATTAAATTTTTTTAATTGATCGTGTTTATCTTATTTTTCAACGTTTATTGTCGATGTTATGATGAGTATTGCGTACATGTAACTATTTTAACTATTTTGTAGATTTTATTTCAATTAATAGAGTTCTGATTTTGATTGACTTATAAAATAGTAAAGATTGGATAAGGTTATTAAAGAATTTAGTTTATTTTATACAAGTTTTTGCATTGTTATGATTTTTAATATTGAAAATCTGAAAATACGTGTTACGGACTTTCTAAATACGGAATCACTCATTAATTTGCCACCATGTTGCATTTTTATGTTATTAATATTTGATTTGATTACGAATTTTAAAAAAAATGTTAATTTGGAACCACAAGCTTAGAGAAATAAAAGTGACCTCAATAAAAACAAAAACACCTAACTAGCGGCATGAAATGGTTTTCCTTGTCACGAAAAACTGTAAAAAACCGAAGTAGAAACCAGTTTTGCTGGTCGCAAAAAAACTACGAGAAAACATCATGCATCAGCGTTGGATAAAAAAATACAATATAAACAATTTGTTACTGAAAACCCCGAGCGTGAATGAACACTTGCGGTCGCTAATAATAAAACAAAAAATATATAAATAGAAACATTACTACTCTATGTGCCTGCCTAGTATTGCGCTAAGTATGTACATTCATTTGATATTCAACTCATCTGTTAAGGGAAAAGAGCACAAGGATAACAAACACAAAACAATGAACATATAGACCAACCTCTTTACTTGAGACGACGTCTTGGGTATAAAATCCCTAGAGGCATTCAAACATCACTACCAACCTCAAACAAAGAAGGTGATTTTACTTCTCGCCCTCACCAAACAACTTAACAGAATCCACTTCCGACACAAACTGTACACATGACAACGAAGTAAACACACAGATACTGCAAGTACAGACGTTTTAGACACAACCTTGAGCATACGTATATGAATAATGATAGGTTATTCTTTACCTATGCGTTAAAAAGATAAACCTTCAACACAAGCTTTATAAAGTGCTGAAGAATTTTTCGAAAGAGTTATCGTAGCCCTGAAATGCAAAGGAGCAAATGAAGGATCACCAGTGGTTTTTCAGTCAAAGTCAAACACTCCTTCTCATTCCACTCGGATCGGGAGAAATTATTTGATGATTTCCGATCTCAAAAAAGCCTTATAATATAAATATGAACTTAATTAAAGATATAAGTAAGTCAAGAATAAGATGTACTTGTATATACCCACAGGACTACTTTTTGATAAGCTAACTGTGAATTATGTTGAAACTCCTGCACTTCTAGTTATTATGACGAGGAGGAGAAACGTGCTCAATCTTATAAAGACTTAATATTCCAGTACAAACTGCAAGCTTTTGTAGACCATACTATTATATTATATAAATAGATCTAACATAACTCTTTTTAGTCTTGGCAAAGAGCTACAGATACAAGTAATAAATAAAATCAAGATCCAACTTTATGAATCACTCTTACGAGAGCAAAAACAGGATTTAAAGATAGTTGTACAGAAACAATGAATGTGTTAAAATAAATATCTTATCTAGTCAGACACGCGTCTTTACAAAGTTTTCTTGAGGGGTTCCACAAGGCGCTATTTTTGGACCCCTACTATTAAACTTTAGTATGTGCGATTATATATTTTCGGTAAATAATGCCACATTGGCAAAGCAGTCGTAGATTCAACTATTAAATTGCTTATTAGTTAACCATCTAATGAGTGTTGTTACGCTGACGTGCTAAGGTAGAAAATTGAGGTCTTGACCTAAACGCACGATGTATCTATCAACAATACATTTTCATTAAGGCACACACAATACGGACGTCAAGTAATGTTTTTAGTATATGCGTAAATTTGGCACAGCTGTTTATACGAAATTTTTAACAATAGGAGGACTGATCACAATAGCCGTACCAAACATCTTTTTATACCCCTTTGTCTATTTAATATTACACATATGCAAGTAAACAGAACATACATCTTAGCCTGCTCTCATTATTCTTGAAGCGAGATAAAATGGTAAATATATTACATCAGTAAACATTCGCAATATGGCGTTAGTAAGTAATCCCTATATTATGGTCAAAAAGGATTACAATTTAGAGTCAGAAAGTCTAGGTACTTTCTGACTCTACATTGTAATCCTTTTTTTAAAACAAAGTACCATAAATGTGAATTACAAAGTAAATTAAAAAACGTTCACTGTTTTCAATTTTTTGTATAACTCATTTGTAAAAGCTTTTATAAACTCGCAATTTTTGTTTGTAGCACAGTGTATTCCTAACCAATGGAACTGAAGTTGGAATATATGTATAACTTGGATAACAATGCATTAATATTACACCATGGAACTGATAATGAAGTCGGATAGTGGCCATATGAACTACTGCGTGCAACAAGATAACCCCAATCGTGTTCGAGCTCTTTGGGACGGTCTTGATGATAACTTTACCGCACGATGAAAGTTTGTTATGAAAAAATATATTTTCAGTGAAAATTTATTTGAACAGAGAGATAGCGCTTTGAGCAGAATCCGAAATGATATTAAGATATGCGAAGAGTTGGCCAAATTATTCGAAACTTGTCCACTCTTTAACAATAAATAAGAAATGTGAGGAACATTAAGAAATAAGTTATTCAATAAACCACGTTATGAATTATTGATTGTATAACTTATGTAGTTGTAGGTAAGCACTAAACACCTTTGAACTGTGAGTTCAAAACTTCGTGAAGCCATTAAAATAGCTTTTAAAGTTTAGTACTTAACTGTTCACGAAGGATTCCATATGCCATTAAAGATTTTCCCATTTATTTTATAGTATTCATTTTCACTATAAGTATTATTTACTAGCTGTACCCCGCGGTTTCACCCGCGTCTTTGGTTACTGCTTCGTTCCTATTGGTCGTAGCGCGATGTTATATAGCTTATAGCATTTCTTGATAAATGGGCTATACAAAATTTATAATTATATTAATTTATTTTTACAATTCGAACCAGTAGTTCTTAACATTAACGCGTTTAATCAAACAAATTAACTTCTCATCTTTATAATATTGTAGCATAGATATCAAACTGTGATTATGATTAATTACAAAATCAAATTTAAAGAAACCTTGCTAAAATTGAGAATTTTATTTGTATTAATCTAGGCTTAAGAGCGTCCTTTTCGAGGTACATTTTCATACAACCGCTCTTACGTGATCATGATGTTATTACACATCATTCTCTAGATATTTTGGATACACAGCAATCTTGTGGATATTATCTAGGCTTCTATAGAAATCAAAGCATAAATTTGTGTAAAACCAATCTAGTAAAGACCTCTGAAAATCTGCCTATTTTACGTGAACTTTGGCCCTCCATAATGTACTCATATATAAAAAAGTACATCAATAGAAGCCTTGCACATTTAGTTGAGATTCTGAATGACAACAATTTTTCAGAAAAACTTTTAAGAGTTTAAAAAAAACACGTGTTTCCTGGAAAAAGTTTTGTGAAACATTCGAGTTAATCACGGAATTACCGAATGCCAACAGAGTTTTCAGACGTTATCTCTCTTTTTTGCATTGCCTCTTCATCAAACATCACGTTTTATTTCTTATTTCGTTAGATGAAGCAACAAGCTTTTAAACCATGCTTGATGTTGACGATAGGCGAGTGGAAAAGGACCCTCTTAACTACGGTGTAAAGTGAATGTTCTCTTCGAACTTGCAAAAAGTCAGCCGATAAAGTCAGAGTCTATTTATGCAGGCAATACTAACAAGCTGTCAGTGCAGTGCAATGTTGCAATCTTTATACCCAGTACGCTGCATTACATGAATTACGAGTGAGGCGCCTTAAAAGCAACACACAACGATAATGTAGTGAACTCTATCAGAATACTTCAGGAAAAATAAGCATAAAACATAAAATCTGCTTAGCGACAAAAGATTCATAAGTAAATTACGTAACTGTCAACAAGCAACAAATCCAAGTTCAAGGTTCGCCAAGTCACGCACATAAACAAAATTCAATGGTTCTTACACGAACCAAGAATTGTAAGGTTATCTAGGGGTTTAAAGTCAAAACTGATGAACCCGAATCAAGATACATAACCAAGTTCAATGACTTCACTAATATTTTGTACTTATATTTATATATCATGAACACACACAGTTTCACCTTATATAAACCTTATAACTTATGTATATAAGGAGAAACTGACTGACTGACATATCAACGCACAACCGAAACTACTGGGACTAGAGCGTGAAATTTTGCACAAGGATTCCTTTTATGACGTAATCGAGCACTAAGAGAGGATTTTTCAAAATTCACCCCCTAAGTGGATAAAATGGGGGTCCAAAGTTTGAATGGAGAAATCAACTTTTACGCGGCCGAAGCCGCTGGCAGAAGCTAGTCCTAGATATATTAGAAAATCGTTTAGAGGCCTATAAATAAAGCAATAAGCGGAAAATAGACCCTAAAGTTCACATAACGGGATTTGCTTCGGTAGAGTCAAAGTAATTGACAAAGTAGAGTGTTCATGACAAAAAATAAAGAAAGTGCAGAATAAAAACAAGGCAATGCTCAAGGTTTTAATGATGTTTACGATGTAGATTATTTTCCATACGAAGTGATAAAAACTATAAAGCCAAGTGAAGCCAAGAGTAAATACCTCTACTTATAACATGTTGAATTAAACGATTGCAATAATGTTTATTGATGACATCATACTTTGAGAACCTGACTTTACTTTTGCTCAGATAAGACGTAAAGAATTATATGTAAGAACTAGACATTCGCAAAAATTTAAAACTATAAATGAGGTATGTGCGCCATGTAATAAGCGCGACGAAGAAAGTAAACAATTAAGAGCTAGCAATAGGACAGAAAAATAAGAAGTACATGAAGAACATAAAAGAGTAGACGAGGTAAGTAAACAATTAAGAGCTAGCAATAGGACAGAAAAATAAGAAGTACATGAAGAACATAAAAGAGTAGACGAGGTAAGTAAACAATTAAGAGCTAGCAATAGGACAGAAGAATAAGAAGTACATGAAGAACATAAAAAAGTAGACGAGGTAAGTAAACAATTAAGAGCTAGCAATAGGACAGAAGAATAAGAAGTACATGAAGAACATAAAAGAGTACAAAGAGTGTAAAGAGTAGTTTTAATGACAGGTCGGTTATCCCACACCTACAGGGTATAGCTCCGACCATATCTTCTTAATTAACGGACCGAAAAGAGCACCTTTAAAACAACTAAGCGTAGCAAGAAAAATAAAATTAATTAAAATAAAACAAAATGAGGTGCCATGGGCTCAGGGCCTTGTAATCCAACACAATTCAAATTCTCTCCGTAGCACCAGGCATAGAAGTGTATTATTACATAAATTTACCAGCTTTTTATCGACATTAACAATTTAACTTGGTATCTATAATGTGTATGTATATTATTATCGGACATGGTAATAACTGAGGCGTGAATTGTCAATGTAAATTGATAAAGTCTACGTCTCAGCCATTGTAAAAAACTTGTTACACAAAGAACTTAAAGGAGTAGGTACGTGACATACAGGAAATCGAGAGATCGAAATTAGATTTACTTTTCAATATGAAACGTATTTTTATGTAGACAGTCGTGCCGTAGTAATCATTGTATGTAACCAAAATATGGTTAGGTTGGCGTTTCTTATTTTCCTTATCAGCAACACTATTCACCTCTTCAGACTCATCTTTATCAAATGTTTGAACTTTTGTTCCAACAACAATAAAGAAAAAGATCTATTAAATAGATTTAAAAGTTAAGAAATAAGTAAGTCACAAAATAATCCATAGTTTGTTAAGAGAGTAGTCTCGTGTGCTGTGCGTCAGACATTCATAGCCGTCTTTTTAGCAATCACCGCTGTCTGGAAAAACTAGATGCTACAACCTGATTTTAATGCGCGTAAAAAATTGTAACGCACAAAAACGAACTCGATGGCGTTCACACAATACATCAATTATGTCTAATCGTGATACTCAAAATATACGAGGCATAATCGCTGACGACTCCTAATATTTCGGTGGCCATGAACTACGCCTTCACTGGCGGATGCTAAATGTAACAAACAAAAAAGTATCAATTCTAACAGATAGCTGTTACTCGACCCACATCGGTGACCTCGTTACGGCGAAATCGCAATGTAATTTTGCGACGTAAATTTTTTGGAACACTTTTACTTCGACACCGGGCGTACGGTCCAGCGGCTCAGTGTATAGGTTCGCTGATGACACCAATTTCTCTTTCAATGAATGGGTATGGAGCTTTAAGCTGGGTGGAGTCTCCACGGCCTCAAAATTTAAACGGATACGTAGTTTAACGAATCGTGTTTGCGTAACACTTGACATAGATAGTCGTTCGACGTGGAGCGGCAGAGTATCGAGTACGTTACAGTTTGCGTGGCGAATTCATTCATATTTCAGGTTGGTCTTCTATTGACGTCATGCCTAAGTGCTAATAGACACTCCCCTATGTGTTATCGGCTTTTGCAAATTTTTCCGAACGAATTTTCGCAACACGCACGTCACCAGCACGTTAATCCGACCGACGCACGCGCCTGCCATATAGTGCGGCTTTCTCCTCGAGCTACGCAATCACATTTGGTTAAATTTCGCTTTTTTGCACACAAAGCCATTGATGGAAAAAATATTTTGGTATGAAAACAGACAAGAATACAAACTATTGTGATACGATACGAGGAATTACAACAAGTAGAAAAGGAGACTTAAACTAATAGCAGTTTTTCTGGCTTGCTTAGTGGTTACTAAATAAGCTTCTAGGTTAAACCTTACCATGGTTTAGAAGTATTCGAGACAAAGCACTCGAGAGCGAAACTAATACAAACTAGTCACTTGAATCACTTTCATCTGGTGGAGCTGCCGAAAGTAAACTTTTACTTTCGGTATGAAAAGATCGGTTTTCTTCGACCACCGCTGTATTTTATGTGTTACAACATTCTAATATACTACATTACCTAGCTCGGTAAATAATACAGCTATTTAAATAAATAATATTTGTGCGAGAGCTTACATATACAAATACGTGCAAAACATCACAGTGTCTAACAAATAGTCTTATCATGTCAGAGGTGACGCATTTTGGTCATTTATGCCTCATTAAAAACTTAAAAAAGGTGTAACATAAATAACAATGATATCTTTTTGTCATATGAACCCAAATCAAACTGAAAGTTATAAGATTATAATATTTATTTGATCTACTTACTTTCCTACATAAACTTGTGTTTGATACTTCCATTTGGTGAAATCCAAAAGCGAGATCTAAAGTGCCAAGTCGTTAGATCACGTTATGTTACGTGATATGTCTAAATTAGCAGAAATCAAATACTATAATCCTAGCCTGGGTCCAAAATAGGACAATAATTTATTTCTATGAACTAATATTTGCAATTCTAACGCTCAAGGAAAATTATGTGAACAACGTGGCGACAGTATACCAGAACTGGTTGTACGAAAGCGAAAACACTTAATTACTTTCATCTATTCGTACAAAGTGGAACTCGTAACCCAGATGATTGAATTGGAGCCTTGCAAGTAGATGTTTTATGATTTATGTACTTTCGATTGGACAAAACGTATTTATTCTTGATCGTAAGATGCACCGCGCTTGGAAAAACCCATGACGGCATCAGTAACTTTCATCTTTCCTTTTTAAACAGATTTAAATTTCACGAAATACAAATTAATCAATTAAGAATAAAATTTTCACTGATTGATTTTCTACTTAATTGGAAACGCATTTTCTCCGAATGCCTATCGAAACCGGCCTGTGATGTAAATATTTTAATAAAGTATATACGTAACTCCACTTTTCTGTATCAACATATGTTTGGGCTTTTATGTCTGAACTATTACAAAATAAACGTTTCATAACTAATCTTTCGATTAGTTTACACTTCCAAGTCATATTAATAATACTCGTAACATTACGACACTTGTGACATTAGGTACTGAAAACTAGTTGTCAGTTAACCAATCGTAAGTGGCGGGCGGTCAATGAACGATAACCAACGAGTTATCTTCATTATCACTTACTGAACTACCGAGAAGTTTACCATTACAAGCTCACCCAGTCTTCGCAGCCTTCACCAAGACTACCCAGTCAAAAGATTGTCAATAGCTACCGTCTTATTGAAATCTGGCATTTTGATCTGGATTCTCTGACCATTATTATACAATTTGCCACTTAGACTGAAGACCATATTTTTGCGTGACGAGAAAATATGTCAGTTATTCCCTCAGAATGGGCCGTTAACAACATAATTATAGCATGTCTTCAAATGCGTCACTTTTAAACTGGGTTTTGACACTAGAGACACCCACAAATTAAAATAAGTAAAGGTCTCGTTTCAGTGATAAATAGACATGACTAGAATTTATAAATAGTTGAGTTATTTACTGCTGGGCTTTGGTAATCCAGATTGACAAACAGGATGACTGACCTCTAAAAGGGCCAAGGAAAGAGCCGGGATAAAAATATCACCATCAAATAGGGCAGAGACGTGCGCATACACTACAGTCTCCAAAATAAATTGTGATTTTAAGAAGCGAATCAAGAGTGCTAAATTGCATACACAATGCAATGTACATGTACAGAAAAAAAATTGAGATCTCTTTAGAAGATCCCTTGCCTAACGAATATTACTGCAGCAGCATACGTAAAGCTGGATTTTTGTGAAGCATTCGTATCTGAAAACAATAGTAGACATAGTCTGGTCCGAAGCATCTTTTATGATTAAACGAAATAACTACATAGTTCCATCCAAGCAGAAAGTCATTAAGTACCTACTTTTATTTAAACACCACCCTTAACAAAGAATATGAAGACGACAGTCAAAAGAGATTAAGTACTACTTCGGAAAGTTACCAGAATCGATGGCATGGAGGTAACGACGACACAAGATGACCACACAGAAAACTAATAACAAAGATTAAATATTTAACAAAGCCAAACAACTGACCAAAGAAATCAATGCAAAATTATTCGAATGGCTTTCCCAAATCGATACATGACGAATATTATTGTGTAACAACAATGAGTGGCGGGCCCGGAGCTGAGGTCAACCGTCTGGAGGTCGCTGGGAAGAGGGTTCTTACTTTACAATTATAGCAGGAGCAGAATCCCAGACGAAAACCTACTCATAGGGCAAATTGAGGGCATTTCGCAATAGTCGCTCAAAATAAAATTGTTCTCTCGCTGGTTCAAATAAGATCGAAATACCTTTAGGGTATTTCACAATGACTGCTGAAAATAAAATTATTCTTCTCTTGCTGGTTGAAATAAGATCAAAATACCTTTTCCTTGGTTTACTCGGTAAATTTATATAAATAAAATGAAACACCAAAATGTAGATAAATAAGTAGATCGCCGATGTACTCGTATGTGAGAGCAAAACTTCCAAACCACTGTCAGGTCGTTATTGTCAGGACAAGGTTTGTATCAAAGAAAATTGTAAGAAAACGAAAAAAAACATCTACGTGAAACCGGGGCGGGAGCAGCTAGTGTTTTACAAAAGACTGAAAATTTTAGGGTTGTCGATAATTTGGGATTTTGTTTAGTCAGAACATGGGGTTACATACTGAAAAGCCGTTTATTGATCGTTGTGGCAAAAAACACTTGTAAGATTTCATAGGGGTGGGAAGCATGTTATTATAAGGATTTCATTCGCATTCTCATAATACAATGCAAACTATTGGCATGATTTACTTACATGCCAGCAATGTATGGGAAAGTTTAATTCCCCTTTATTTGTTGTTACTTTTAAAATTTTCCGAAAAATTTCTTTATTAGGATTTTTCTTCTAATGAAAATTTATCTCGATTAAACTCTTTTAGTTCTATATTCATTTATTAATGTCTGGTAATATTGGTTATCTCATAGAAATTACTTCATCAACATTTACTACTGCCACTATCTAAAAAAAAGAACTTTATTTCATTGACTCATTAAGGCCTCTACTATGTTTGAACGCTAAAGAAATAAATACACTGATCCAGATTCATTAATTTACACAAATTTTATAAGATATTTATGTTAACTGCTGTATACTTATCTATCGATTAATTTAAAGATAAACTACTCGTTCCAACATTTGATTTAACAATGTATTCGGAAACGAATTCTTTTTGGTACATTGATTTTTCCGCTGCTTGCATTAGCTCGTTAACTGTTCCTTTAGCCATTGTGTGACGACAGCGTTGCTTGTAAACTTAATTTACTGGTAGGCAATACCACTACAAAATGCCGCTTCTGCCTGTAGGTGTGTTTATAGCTCGATACTATAATCATTAATTCGGTTGTGGTTCTTCAAATTTACAGCTACATACTCACGCAAGACGCCTTGCTGCATCAAAAGTAGTTTGGTAATACCCAAATTACAGCTATTACCAATGAACAGAGCCACGAAGACAAAATGAATAAGGCTAATAATTATATAGTCATACTTCATGCTAGAAGCCTTGAAATCAAAGTACTTTCAATGACCGATATCCTCCCTTATCTGGCCATGTAAACAAAGTATTCAGATCAAATGCTATGTAGGTAAACAAATTGCGACACCACGCGGGGGGAGATACGCACTGATACTGAACATTGATAAACAACGCATGCAATAGATACTGAAACTGAAATTTGGCTTTTTGATTCGTAAAAAAAAACAATCGTATGTTTGCAACACACACTGAAACAGTGGTGTGGCTTGTGGGGCAAGAGGGTCCCCTAAATTTCAACCAAAGGTACCTGTTAATGCCACACGTGCAGCGATCCCTGCCACTGATATGTTAATTTTATTACACCAGCTTAAAAAAGATCCCAACCGGTTTTTGGTTTCGAAAAGGAACGTAAGTGACATAAAAATTACGACCTTCATGTGTATGATGCTTGTTCCTAAATTAAAAGGCGTAGATACCAACAAAAACGTTCAACGAGCAAATAGATCAAGCATCGACCGACTCTTGATGATGACTATTTAGTTTTCAAACGAAACATTTCCATGGATGTCGTAACAAAACTCGCAAACATAAAACTGGTTTAGCATGCAAAATAAAATTGACAATATGACACTTACGATAATTTTCGGCGAGATGCAGGTCCTTAGCACTCACTGGTTGCACGTCTAATTTCGCGGATATGATCTAATGTAAACCGAATAGTGAATAATAGCTCCAGTTTTTTCTGGCACGACTTCAGAACCGGTAGTGTGTCCTCGGGGCCTCAACACTTGGGGGGCATCACTTATCAATGGTTAGTGAAGAGGTTATTAGCGGTTGTGTTGTAGCGTCGCGAACGTCGCGTCCCGCGTGCTGACCGGCTGCGAGTGCCGGCGCTCAGGCGTCGCTCTTGTAAACAAAACGTAATGGTGGGGGCCCAGCCGCCGAAAAGCCTGGCCGAATAAACACCGTCCGCTCACTTACGTCACTCTATTCTGCTCCTTCGGTGAGCGTTTGATGCATGCCGAGTTCCGACAACTGATTGCTCTTGAAACTTTTACCTTTAGACACCGGCATTTCTACCTTTGCTCACAGATACTCCACTCCAATCAGTTTTCATTTTCACTGCCGATATGCATGACGTTTTGTATTCAAATAGGTGTGATGTTCTTAAAATAGAATTATTTTGCTGACAAGTCAAAGATTCACCACGGGTATCGAATTTTCTTCAACAATATTTCGTGTTTTATGATTCGTCTCAGATTACATGGTATTAATATCAGGAACTTTTTATTAATCAGGATTTGACACAGTTGTTCGTTTATACGGTAATTTTCCGTATCCGACTGTATGCTGGTCAAGTTAAGAATGGAATGAGTCGACAAAATCTTAGGCCTCATTCACTCCTCTTTTAAAAGGGTCCTCAAGTAAAAAAAAAAACTAAGAAGTAGGCGGCTGTTCATACCAGACAGTTCGATATCAATTAATTTAAGCGTTAAGCTCAAAATAGCAGGATCGGCAAAAAAGAAATTAATCAAGTAAATTCTAGGCTTTACTTCGAGTTTATAAGACCATATTTATAACCGGTAGCCGATCCTAATTTTAAAGGCTATTCCACACGCAATACTAATTTAAAAATACCTTTTATTTCACACGATAACTGGCTGTAAATAGAATTAAAGGTGCTAGAGTCGGCCTGCACTAAAGTTATGGCAATGTAACCGGAGCTTACAAACTGCAGAGCTGCTAGTAAACCACTTTTTGCCCTGTATCTTACTTTAGTCCCAGATATAAGGTACGTACTTGTTTTATTCACTTGTATATTTGGTTTTCCCTTACGTTTGTCAGTGGAAGTGACTTTATTTTTGAAGTGCTTCGATCAGTATAATCTTGATCGAAGATATAGTGACAGTTTGTGCTTGATTATTCTATTAGCATTCTATATATATTTGATCGCCATCCCATTTACCCCAAGCTGAATGCACATTTATAGATACAATTTTTAACACGTAGAAACACAATACAAAGCGCTCTACATTTAGTTCTGATACCAAAGCATAAGCTTCAAAGATCACCCCATTTTTCACCAACTTCAAAAAGGAGGAGGTTATATGTTCGGTTGAATGTATGTTTTTTTTTTATGTATGTTCACCGTTTTCTCGTTCAATTATGGACCGATTTTGAAATATTTTATTTTTATTGAAAGGTTATGCTTCCGAGTTAGTCCCATAGAAATATTGTTATGATCTGATCACGAACTTCGAAGATATGGAACAGAGCTCCTCATAGAATCACAGCAGAATCGTCGTAACAAGTAAAATTGCTTCGTTTATACGTGTAGTCGATGACTGACTGAAAGTAGAGGGGGGATATATCGAACTGATCTGATGATGAAACCTGAAGTGTTTGGGATTATTAGAATTGTCATGAGATGCACTCTGGCTATAAGATATTTAAGTTTGGCTGACGGGTACTTTTTAGTGGTGGTACAATAACTAAAAAGTGTAAAATAAAAAACTTTTCCAAAAAAAATACAAGTTTTTTTTGGAAAAGTTTTATATGGAATAAAATTTAGAAAAAAAAAATATTTGGCAACCATCAATAATAATTACTCTTTTTTAAAAAGATCGTGTTAGGCATTATTTTTTACTATGGCGTCTAAGTCGAACCAGTAAGAATTAAAGCGAAGACGAAATAAAACAATTTGTATTAGGGGTTTAAATCCATATCACACCGATTACAAATGGGTTAGTCAGTAGTGTTGTAACTGTCAACACTAACCCCAATCATTAATTATCACTCATCATTGTAAAATAGTGAAATAATAATTATACGGAATTTTACACAAAAAAGTGGTGGTACATTTAAAGATCATTGTATATCTTTGTTCCCAAATTCATTACAGCATTGAACAAAGAAATGTTTCAACTCCAGCCACTAATTAAATAAAATATAATTCATCCCTGGCTGCCGACTTTTTTATTCCCAAATCATCGAACAAAATGAATGACCTCCTTTTAACATGTTTTAATAAATAATCGATTTAAAACTTCACTATGACAGAAAAACAAGTTTTTTTAAGTACTTAAATCTTACCATACATATGTAATGTTGCACTCCTCCACATTTAGGAGCGGGACAAATCAATATAACATGAACGTTGAATTTTAAAATGTATCCCATGAAATTCATGTTCATGCAATTAGGTAGTTCTGTTAGTAAAATAGTTGGTAATATGACGCACTCTGTGTCCACTGTTAATATTGATGTGGAATATAAAGCAGATGGTATAGTTACAGGAACAGTTATATCATGACCTCTTCACTATATCACGTGTCTTATTAGCATCATCATCGTCGTCATCTTTCTGTCTTTATCCCAATTATTTCGGTGTTAAGAAAACATGTTTTTTTTTATTGATATTATAAACCAGTGCTTAACTGCGATCCCACCTGATGGTAAGTAGCGATGCAATCGTTGATGGTGAGGCGCACTAGTTTATTAAAAGCCTATTCACTCTAGCCTTGAAGACATCTAAATTATAATCGGACGGTAAGACCGCAGCAGGCAAATTGTTCCAGTCCCTCGTTGTACGCGGTATAAACGACGAGGCGAAACGCTTAAGACCTTAGAAGTTTCAACAACGTAAGGGATTCTTTCTATATCAACCACATTTTAGTTGCTCCTCCTCTATAGTAATTACATCTTTCGTTTCTTTGGCCGGTATAAGTTATCATAGCGCTGTCTTTGAACATCAGCCTGCGTTTCTTTTTTCTTTCTTCTCACGGTTTATGCATTTAGCCAGCTTTAAGTTTAGAAAGTATTTCGTTTTAGACACGGAAGACAGTCACATTGTTTTTCATTAGAACTCGGATGTAACACAACATTATAATGTTTTTGCAGTATTTAGCAACAAATGTAGGTATATAGTCAGCCTTCTCGGCAAGCTTTGTTAGGTTAGTCAATACTGCAATAAAATTCTGAGCTCCATTTTACTGAGATCACATATTGTCCAATAATAATTGTGTAGACACTTGAGATACAAAATTACACAAATTTTATATCAATTATAAGGTAGGGTCAGCGGCCCCTAAGAGATATTTCCAAAATAAATTATGCTATTATATCAGTGACACGCATTATTACTATTGACGTGAATTAAATAAAACCCACTCCTATGTTCCTTCTTTGCCTTACGTTCCAGGGCCCTGGGTTTTCCTTTCAGAAGCGATTCCATGGCCTCAGTAGGCTTCGACCCTGTTGTGTGCCCCTACGGTTTTGCTGACATCTCTTTGAGGCGCGACGTCGGACTTAGTCCGGACGGTTACCCGACGGCCGGACGGCGAGCCACCTATTGCTTGCCAACCGCAACCACGCCCACGCCTACGGTGGCTGAAAATCAGGGTCGGGATCCCGGCGGCTGGGGCGTGAGGGCCGTTCCCTCGAGCGTGCGACTTATTCGCTAGCATTACTGCAAAAGGAGGAGACCGTCTGCCATTCCTCTTCCTCCAGACTATGGCTTACACCAGGGCCCGGCGCGAGGGTCGTTGCCGCCAATTGCCCCCACGAGGACACGGCGGTGCTCCGCCCAAGCGGGGCACACCTCTACCATATACTCCGCGGTGTCCTCCGGGCGATCCACACAATGGTTACACCCGGGCGTTTCTTCCGCACGAATCAGGTGCAGGTACCTCCCGAACTTACCATGTCCGATGAGGACCTGCGTCAAGCGGAGGGTGAGGATACCGTGACGTCTTTCCAGTCACAAGGAATTTACATCTGTCTTTAGAATAAACGTTCTTGTAAATATATACGTCTCCGTAAAATTGTAAATTCCGTCAGATTATAATCTATCCCGCGAGATTGCAAACTGTCGAAAAATTATGAACTGTAATATACAGCTCAATTAAACGCGTTATTTTTCGGTAGATTATAATCTATCGAAGTGAAACTGTTAAATCGCAATCTGTCGCGCGTTAAATTGTCAACTGTCCGAAGGCTGTGCCTGATTGGTCAGTCTTATAGTAGTCTGTTCTGTGTCTATAGAGTTGGGAATAAAACACAGGTGTCAGTCAAATAAAATAAATTAACTTCAAGAATTGTGACATAAAATATTTATTTATTAGTGGTAATCAATCATTCTGACATCATATTATGGTAATAAAAAAATATAAACAAAATAAAAATTATTCACATTTTTTTCTAATAACGTTTTCGTTTTTTATTTTATTTTGTGTTTAATTTGTATTGAGAGAAAACGTTAATATGTTTTCGATTTTGATTTTATTTTGTGTTTCTTTATGAGATTTATTCTTCGTTCGGCCCACTGAGTTTTGTCCAACAGAAAAAAATCTTGGTTCGTCCCAAACTACATGCTTCTTTCGACCCAAAATATTATTTTAATTATTTTATTCTCGATTCATCCTATTTTATATTCCATGTACGGCCCACATTTTTTTGTATATACTAAATTTACTTTTTTGTACAATCTATATCTATTTAAGTGATTATGAATTATATACTAGCTTCTGCCAGCCGAAAGTCGTTCACTAGCTTCTCGTGTAATAGTAGAAAATATTTACTTACATCAGTCAATAATAAAGTAGCATTTTACTGGAGAAAGATTTTTTTTAAATCGGTCTTGTAGTTTTTTTATTTTATTAATTACAATCAAAATATAAATCTTTCCTCTTTATAATATTAGTATGAAGTAAAAATTTAACATTTATAAACTATTTAAAACAATCTTTCCTCTCTGCCTCTCTTTAGCGGAGAACGCTAAATAAAATTTACTCATCTATATATATAAAAGAAGAAACTGACTGACTGACATATCAACACACAGCCGAAACTACGGGGACTAGGAGCGTGAAATTTTGCACAAAGCTTCCTTTTATGACGTAGGCGAGCACTAAGAGAGGATTTTCCAAAATTATCCTCTTAAGGGGATGAAACGGGGGTCCAAAGTTTGTATGGAGAAACCAACTTTCACGCGGGCGAAGCCGCTGGTAGAAGCTAGTATTATTATATAGTAACTCTTAAGTAAGTACGTATACAGTTGACGTCACTGGAATCTGTTTCGAAAAGAAAGTAAAAAAGGTCAATCCCTCTTTTGTTGCGTTCTTTGTTTGCTTGTATATAATAGTATTATTTTCCGTAATCAGTAAAATATTAGAAATTTTATTTATATTAAAAAAAAATACTTAGCTAACTTTAATTTGAATACCCTGACTCTGCACTTTATAAGTTCTTAATGCGGTTATGTTTCTTGTCAAGTGTAACGAATCGAGGCACGTATATCGAAAGTGAAAAGGGGAAAAGCAGGAGATCAATTATTTTTAATTCATTAATAATATGTAAGAAACTATAAATTATGATTTTTTACAAAAATATAAAAATACCAAACTACCAGTCGTGTTACACTTTCGATACTATGCATAGTAAGTTTCAACCCAGACAGTATTGAAAGTACAACATGCCCTAATAATTTCACTTTTGTCTAATAAGAACATTGAAATTAAACGGGCGTATTTTTAATTTAGAAACCCGAAGGAATTTTTGCAAGAAAATACAAGTTTATAAATAAATCTATGATCAGTCTTTTAAATAATTAATTATGTACGCGTATGGGTAAGTAGTAACATTATAACACGTGATTAAGTATGTACCTACTTGTATTTCACTCACTACCTATAGATATTATTTATTTCTTGTCCTTCATTGGCCCTCTGCATAACTTCCATTGCCACTTGTTATATACCTACGCGTGGTCTTGGGGGCCAAAACGGACGCAGTTAAAAAGAAAAATATGTATAAAAATGTCGATTATTCATAATTATTGGCGCACAAACTATACCCGACTAGATTTGTTTTAGAATATTTAAGGATGTTATGGTTTTGTAATATAAATATATTTATAAAAAATATTAATAAAGCGCAGGTGTTCCCCATACTTCTTTCGGGATTACGATTGTGATGTTATGGCAGATGAATATTATTACCGAATATAAATTATTTTGTTATTATTTTTAAGCAGGTAGGTATATACATATACGATTTTCTACAACTGATTCAAACTTCATAAGAAAGGATTTTTTTAACCTATGTCGCACTCTGCGAAGGTAGAACAGGGTTACTAGATCTTTTATTTGAATGAAATTCTTGTAACGTTATAAAATTATACTTTTCTTCGAGATTCGATATCAGCACATCGCGCTACAATGGTTATGTCCGAACTGAAAAAAACTAGACATTTCTTTGTTTTACTCAATTTTCAAACCTATTCTAGAACAGCAAAATCCTTAAAAGTATATTTTACAAGCCATTTCGTTAGCTATAACAAACCTAACTCATGCGATCTCCTTTCGATATCACACTATTTAAATAACCTAGTTACTCCTGCTAGTTTTATTTGTGCTTAATTGCGTTTAGTAAGTTGCCTGAAATCAAAATACTGCTTGTTACATCGGAACAAAACAAACAATGAAATCAATACGTAACATCTGCATCAGTAAAAACAATACTACAATACCAATCCCACATTTCATACAATACAAAACCAACAATAAGCTTCTTTTCAGTAAATCAATTTGCCTTTCGCATTACTCCTAGCAATTTGTTGCTTCTAAGGTAAATATCGTTCTACAACTATTCAAACTTCGTTCGCAAACCAACAAATGCAACAAACCGCGTGTTAAATGCCAATAATTCTTTGAAACTACACGAAACCAAGCACATGGTACCTAAATCGATTAGCTCAATTAAAATTATCCAGCTATTTAGTACATCTAAATATTCAACATGATTCGTAATTCGCAAATTGTCTACCTCAGATTTTCTGAATCGGAAGTGCTAAACGAGTTAAATGATTACCAATCAATTAGTAACATTTTACCGATTTTAATTTGAACACGCTACATACATGACTTATTCGCAGCTACGAAGAACTTTGTGTTATATATAAACAGGATAAAACAGTATCAAACGAGCATGATCATTATATTATCAAATATGTAGGAATAAAAATGTTCTAATCAAATGTAATTAGTTAATTATGTCACTCTGCTGGTTGAGGACCTCCCTCGCTTCTATCCACGCACGTCAGTTTTCTGCCACTCCACCTTTGTCTCGGTCTGCCACAAAGTCGCCTTACGTTTAATGGGACCCAATAAGCATACAGAAAAATCCACAGGGGAACAAAGTTGCCGCCGATCGCCCCCCATGAGGACACGGCGGTGCTCTGCCCAAGCGAGGCACACCTCTACCGTATGCTCCACCGTGTCCTCCGGGCGGTCCACACAATAGTGACACCCGGGCGTTTCATTCACACGAATCCGGTGTAGGAACCTCCCGAACTTACCATTTCCAGTGAGGACCTGCGTCATGCGGAAGGTGAGGACGCCGTAACCATTCCTCAAAAAGGGGACTTACCACCATAGCTATGGCGTGCCCAGCACTGAATTGCGACAGTCGCTGTCGCCATTCCAACATGAGATCCCGCCGAACTTCTGACCGCCATGCTGCCATACCCCGGCGTTGCATCTCTGTTTCGTCCAGATCCCATTTTGGTTGGCCAGCAAGGAGGCTCGCCGCTTCGCGGGAAACCGTGCGGAATCATCGCACCATCCGGATGGCATTGACCCTGCGGCATGCGTTCAGCTTGGCCGCCAGTCGCTTTCGCAGCGACGGTGCCCATACACCGGCACCCCGTAAAGGCCATAGACCGAACGATACCCGCGCAGAGCCTCTGGCAGGAGGCGTCTGGATCCCCTAGGTTGGGCAGGAGCTACTTGAGGGCAGCCCCAGTCCGATCCAGTTTAGGAGCCAGACTTCGGAAGTGCTCTAACCTCGAAGGCTAAGGCGCTTTAGCCTTGTAAAACGTAACCTGTCCGTGTCGGGGTGCCCCAAAATTACGTCAATTCCTTCCCTGCTGTCGTCTTTTGCACACATAAATTTTGAACAGAAGAAGAACATTTTTCATTTGCTCGTCATTTTATAGGTAGCCGACCTACCTATAAAATTACGGGCATTAACATTGATAAATATAGACCAAAATCTATTTATTTTACACATTGCCGATAGACCAGGAGGTGCTCTATACAATCCCCAAGAATTGTATACATTACCTAGGTAAAGTATGTAATGGAAAATAATATTATATTTCATACATTGCCTGGACGCCCCAGGTATTATATACATTGCCTGGACGCCCCAGGTATTATATACATTGCCTAGGTAATATATAGAATACCTGAATTATACAGATTGCCGGCAACATATCGACACCTCTGGGCTCAAAGGTCGTAAAGGACATTTTGGCGAAAATGACTTTTTGATGCAGTTTTACTGAGTTTTTAATTCTCTATCGATCTGTATATTCCGTTTTACGAAATTCGCAAAAAAAATGCCTTTACGACCCACATAATTTGAGACGTTAAACGAAATGTACCGTTAAAATATGGTAGTAAATAACACTCAGTTACCAGAGCGAAATCATTTTGGTAGTAAAGCAAAATAAAAAACAACTTTTGGGGTTAAAATACATTATAAATGTCAATTGTCCTTTACCTCCTTAGGTGGTTAATATAAGTCATTTTAAAAATTTGGATGTAAGGGATATCGTCTTTGCAAATTGTCCTTTACACCCTTGCAAGTTAAAATAAAGGAACATAAGTGTCCTTTACTACCTAGTTTCTTTTCAATTATGTGCTTCCACTAAGGGCGTATTATAAACTTAAGTGAGAAATTGTCCCATAAATCCTAGAATATTCACTAGTGTATACTACTATATTTTCTTTATTAATCATGAAATAACATAATCATACAAACAAAACGTACATTTTCGTAATCAAATTGAGATCGTTTATTATTTTCTATAAGTGAACACAAAGCTTTTATAATAATTATCTTTGAAATAATAATGATAGATTAAGATTGTAGTAATTACGTAAGTTACGTTTTCCTTACAAGTCCTTTTCTCCACTCCCATCTTTGCTCTTTTGATTTGTTTTTCTTCTTTAATCAACTTTATTTGTATAATCTCAATCAGTTTGATTAGAAGATGAGAAATAATGAGTAAATAAGTCATCATCATTCTGATGATTTATTTACTCATCTTCAATATCATTTTCATCATCATCTTCGTCCGTTTCGTTTAAAGTCTCACGTAGCTCGGAATTGCATGGAAGTTCCCTATATTCTTTGTGAAACCTTTTAGGTATAGTCCCATTTTCACAGAGGTTCGTGAGATCTTTATACTTAGCAGCGGCTATTGGTAATCTACTGTTATATAGCTGTTTCACTGCATCCATAGCAATCACTGGTTCATTGTTAATCTGGCTTTTATACCCTTTGTACTTTCCCTTTCCCTTTCCTTTATCTGAGGATTTCTCAAATAATGTTATAGAATGAGTCTCTGCTTTATCTTCCATAGAGTATTTGACGAACATTTTGTCGTTATGTTTTTTTTGAATGTGGCGACTCTGATGTTTTTAAATTTGATATTTTGTAACGTCTTTGGCGTGAATATATTTAGAGCTAATTGATCAAAATTTTAAAAGTCAGTATATTCCATGACATTGACTTTGTAAGGTCTTGGTCTTTTGTGGGGCCGATTCAAAATATGTGGGCCACTGTGAGGGACTCCATACAATAAGTTTTCGCACTTCCCTTTCTATAATTGCATGAACTGTATCGACGGGTATGTATGGTTGGCCCGGGAGTAAATAGTTAATTTGAGTGACCTCCAAATTAATTGCTGATTTCAAGAATTGATTCATGGCAGCCAATACAGTTTTATTTTTGTTTTGACCACAACACGAATCACAGTATATCAACAGATGTTTTACGCTCATTTTATCTTTTTCCTCAAGATATTTCGTTAAGCAAGTTGCAATTTCATTACTCCCTCTTTTGCCATCACATATAGCAATTAACATCCTGTGTGTGACTTTCATAAATGGTGAAATTAAACACCGAATATTTTCTGGAATAGTATAATCCATATATACCATGTGGCGTGTTCAACACTTTTTGTAGGTCAAAGCTGCTTTCACGTGCCTAAGAAAGATAAATGTCTAACTTGCGTCAAAGCAGAGAATAATAAAGACGAAATGAACGACAAGGACAAAGAGCTGCTGAACTCCCATCTTAAAGAAAAGACATCTACTTATAAGAGATTTAAAATTCACCAAACCCTTAATTCACCCAACAATGAAACGATCACCTGCAGCTTTGACCTAAAAAAAGTGTTGAACACGCCACATGGACAAAGTATGATATTATACTATTCCAGAAAATATTCGGTGTTTAATTCCACCATTTATGAAAGTCGCACACAGTGATGGCAAAAGAGGGAGTAATGAAATTGCAACTTGCTTAACGAAATATCTTGAGGAAAAGGATAAAATGGGCGTAAAACATCTGTTGATGTGCTGTGATTCGTGTTGTGATCAAAACAAAAATAAAACTGTATTGGCTGCCATGAATCAATTCTTGAAATCAGCAATTAATTTGGAGGTCATTCAAATTAACTATTTACTCCCGGGCCATACATATATGCCCGACGATACAGTTCATGCAATTATAGAAAGGGAAGTGCGAAAACTTATTGTATGGAGTCCCTCACAGTGGCCCACATATTTTGAATCGGACCCACAAAAGACCAAGACCTTACAAAGTCAATGTCATGGAATATACTGACTTTTAAAATTTTGATCAATTAGCTCTAAATATATTCACGCCAAAGACATTAAAAAATATCAAATTTAAAAACATCAGAGTCGCCACATTCAAAAAAAACATAACGACAAAATGTTCGTCAAATACTCTATGGAAGATAAAGCAGAGACTCATTCTATAATATTATTTGAGAAATCCTCAGATAAAGGAAAGGGAAAGTACAAAGGGTATAAAAACCAGATTAACAATGAACCAGTGATTGCTATGGATGCAGTGAAACAGCTATATAACAGTAGATTACCAATAGCCGCTGCTAAGTATAAAGATCTCACGAACCTCTGTGAAAATGGGACTATACCTAAAAGGTTTCACAAAGAATACAGGGAACTTCCATGCAATTCCGAGCTACGTGAGACTTTATACGAAACGGACGAAGATGATGATGAAAATGATATTGAAGATGAGTAAATAAATCATCAGAATGATGATGACTTATTTACTCATTATTTCTCATCTTCTAATCAAACTGATTGAGATTATACAAATAAAGTTGATTAAAGAAGAAAAACAAATCAAAAGAGCAAAGATGGGAGTGGAGAAAAGGACTTGTAAGGAAAACGTAACTTACGTAATTACTACAATCTTAATCTATCATTATTATTTCAAAGATAATTATTATAAAAGCTTTGTGTTCACTTATAGAAAATAATAAACGATCTCAATTTGATTACGAAAATGTACGTTTTGTTTGTATGATTATGTTATTTCATGATTAATAAAGAAAATATAGTAGTATACACATAAATATATTTAAAAATTACGTGAACCATTTAATAATTAAGTTTAATTATCAATGAATCCTTTTAGAATACCTTAGTGGGTGATCCTTTAGAACCTAAAAAATATTGCACTTGTCCATTATTTCCTTACTTTGATTAATTTTGCACAGTAAAGTAGATTTACGCCCTAAGCTAAAATCATAAGATGAAAATTTTAAGGGGGTAAAGGACATTTATTTTTAAATTTGTGGTCGTAAAGGAAATCTATCTCGATAAATAAAGCATTAGGGTAAAATTGTAATACTGCCCAAGAGAGTACTATGAATTCTAAGCACTTTTCCAAAGTTTCATTTAAATAGCTCAAGAAACAAAAAAGTTAGAGTAAAAATACGATTTTATTTTTCGTTTTTTGCTTCTCCTGAAAAGTTGTATTTTGTCCTTTACGACCTTTGAGCCCAGAGGTGTCGATATTATACCTACACCAAAACTGGGATAACAGTCATGGTTCCTAGTTAATCAATGCAACGCAAGACCAGGAGGTGCTCTATACAATCCCCAGGAATTGTATACATTACCTAGGTAAAGTATGTAATGGAAAATAATATTATATTATATACATTGCCTAGGTAATGTATAGAATACCTGAATTATACAGATTGCCGGCAACATATTATACCTACACCAAAACTGGGATAACAGTCATGGTTCCTAGTTAATCAATTAAACATGTACATTTGTACAAATTCCTGTCCATTTGACGCAATACCCACCGACCTACATCAACACTTGTAGCCTAGCCACAGAACTAGGTAATTAAGATTAGTATCTTTTATATTTCGTTTAGCAACGATCCTAAATACTCATGTAATTACTTATTTAAATTTACATGTGACTACACCAATAGGGAATATGCATGAAAAAAATACTTGTTAACTAACTAGTTTATATTATTATATACAAAAACAGAGTGTACTGTGAAAACAATATCAAAATCAGCAATTTTAAACAAATATATCTATATATTAATAAATGTATAAAGTACGATCATGTCTCAGGCTTTCGCAAGATATTGAAGTGGCTCCCTATTCGACTTCGCAAGAACTCTCGGACGTTATGTCTGCTATTTATCAACCTTCTCAACCCTAAAGCGCCCTCCTATATGCAGGAACGCTTTTCCTACTCACGTCTTTCTCATGTACCTTGCAGGGCGCATCTAAAGAATCTCCTTAAATCTCCTCCCCACTCTACCGGTTTCTACTCCTACTCCTTCACTGCGCACGCAGTACGGTTATGGAATTCACTACCGCCTGACATTAGGGGCTGCACAAACTCTTGCAATTTTTAAAAGTAGAGTGAAAGAACACTACCTTTTTATTTCGTTATTAGATATTTAGTTATACTATGTATGTATATAATGTATATAATTATATATAGTATGTAGTAGTATAATATATATAGTATGTATATAATTATAATAGTATCTTTTTTTTTGCATGTTACATTATTTTATTGATAACTATTTTGTATGTACTTATTTTGCTCTTACTGTTACACACGGTGTCTACATCTCGATTTTCTTTCAACTCTCCTTTCGAACGTGTGCTGGAAGAGATTTCTTTAGAAACAAGCATAAGCTCTGTATCTATTTTTCTGTATCCTCCTTCTAATTTTTTATTTTGTGTGTGTATATAAATCGTTAAATAAATAAATAAAAATCTGTATCTCTCGCCAAAACGCCATTTTCTATGGTAGTCATACGGGCGTGATGTAATTTGACGTCATTCCATATTGGATTTCTCTTTTTATTAGCAACTTTAAAACTTTTGCTGAAGATATTTTTAAAATTCTTTCATATTTATTTACTAGAGCTAAAATGTAAAAATTTAATTTCTTAAAATAAAAAATTGAATCCATATTTCCTATTGCCTGTGTACTGAGTCTGGCCTCTAATACTGTTACAATTAAAAATTGAGCAAGTGCGAGTCGGACTCGCGCCCTGAGGGTTCCGTACAAACTTACGTAAACAGTTTAATTCCCGAATGGAGTTTTGAAGTTTTTTCCGAATCGCAATTTTTTTTTTGAGTTGACAACAAATTTACTGTTTTCAGATTTATTCCTATACCTGTGCTATAAGAACTTGTTTTAAGCAAAATATCAGGATTCTGGGTCAACGGGAAGCACCTACCCTATGAATTTTGATTTTCTCGAGAGTGTCGAAATACACGTTTTTTTGAGACATAAACAGCCGTCTTTCTTTTTTCGTTAAGTTAGAATTTGGAATCTGTCGTTCTTATATTTTTTCATTGTGTTTTCTTATTTATTTATATTTTTTTATTCTTGATAGGTTCGCGTTTGGGCGCTTTTTTCGCGGCAATCGGTACTAAATATTTTTGAGAAAGAACAGTACCTAGAGAAATAGGTTTTTTTTTTTAATTTTTACTTCTTTCTTTATCAAGTAGGAAAGCACAGAGTCTACAGCCTGCAGAGCTTTGTCTAATTTCTAATCTAAAAGCTGCTTGACAGAATTGTTAATTTCTCGAGGGACTCGCTTGAGGCCGTCCCTTGAGGCGAAAACTAGGTCAACCCCGTCTACGCCCAGTGGCGGGTGTTGTTTGTTGTGTAACTTCCTGGTTAACCAGGAAGTTACTTTTTGTCGGTTGGCTAGTTAATAATAAAATATTAAGCCGTAAAGATTAGGGTCTGACCGAAGGTTCGGTTTCGGTTTCAAAAAGTGGCCGAATATTCATTATAATTATATATAATAGAATATTCGGCTCAGCCGAAATTAATCTTTGAGCAGTTGTGATAGAGACCTAAAAACTGACTGTCTCGTTCGTGTATGTGTGATTTGTGTGTAGTAATCGATTTATAAATTTATTTAATACTGGTTTCTGAAATCGTACTATATTCAATAAGTACAATTGTACTACGAGTATATTCTACTCTACCCAACTCTCCCCTACCCTACTTTACCCCACTCTACCTTACTCGATAAAAAGTATGTCTGTCTCCTGGTTCTAAGCTACCTCCCCACCAATTTTCAGCTAAATTGGTTCAGTCTTTCTTTAGTTACAAATTGTGTAAATAACACGACTTTCTTTTATTATATAGATATTAATATAGACAAAGAGAGTTAAGCCTGATCTTTCAATGATCTTATAATTTTATTCGAGACAAAACATTGAATTTTTAGCTGTAATTCTGTTATTATGTTGGCCGAAACTGTAAAAGACGCCGAACATGGTTTCGGTTTCGGGTGAAAATAGAGTTTCGTTTGATCACTAAGGATAAATAAGTAGGTAAACAGACGGAGGACTCAACATTTTCCTTTTTCATAAAAGAGATTGTGATAAGGCAAATGCTTATGGAAAAATACTGTACCGTTGTAGGTCGTTTATAAACCTTGAGTTTTACAAAAATAGACTAGGTATCTAACCCACGATTAATATTAAAACGGTACAGGACCTACTAGTTGCGTATCTGCATACTATTCACTTTTTCCCGTTCGATTTCAAAAGAAACCCATTTCTATCTACGCATCACAAGATTTTTTGTTGTTTTTATTTTTCTACCCGTAATACACACGTGTGGGTTTCTTGTATTTGCCTTTATAATGCTGTATTTTATCAAACATTAGGGACAAACAGACTTTTTTCGGTAATATGACGAAAACTGTGTCCCTTTGAGCTAATTCTTAATTTTAGGGAATAAAAAGAAGTTCCACGGGGCTAAATTAGGGTTGGAAGGAGGGTAACCTAGAAGTTTGACCGGAGCACTGTGCGAGGGCGAATTGTCCTGGGGAAGAAGCACCCCATGACTCAATTATTAAACATGTCATGGAACCTGTCAACTCGGACCTGCTTTTAAGCACCGGTGAGGTTGTGCAGCAACCAGCGTCAAAATATCCTCCTCACACAAGGATTTTCGTGAACAATGAACAATCCAAATTGCAGTACCTACCTATGTGTGAATCTCTTGATGTGTAATTCGCCTACAATGAAGACATTGTGCTATCTATGAAAGTTCCGTTGGCCATTTCTGGTCTTCTTCATCAGTTCCACCAATACTTACAATACTTTTTGACTGTAAATGCTTAAGTTCTCGATGAAAGTACCAAAATCACTATATGGTTCTAATAATATTTGAGAAGTTCCCTCGATTCCATATGGATCTCATCATGAGAAATTGATTTTGAAAAAAATGGGACCAATCTGGAAGCATATCCTTAAAGGGAGAAAAAAATTGAAAATCGGTCCATAAACGACGAAGTTCTGAGTTAACAAACTTAAAAAAAAGTACCACCGAATTAATAACCTCCTCCTTTTCTTGAAGTCGGTTAAAAAAAAACATCGCGCAAAAATTTTCCATAAGCAGGTCTATTTTTTAATGATATTCGATTATTTGAAATTAGCTCGTAAAAATGTAGAGGCAAATTTAAAATTGGAACATTCCAATTTAATTTTTTTACTTTTAATTAATCGTGCTTTTAAAATAAATTTAAAGTGGCCAGTGTCTCATAAGGGTCGAAGCCTACTGGGGCCAAAGGTCTGCTTCTGAAAGGAAAACTTGGCCCTGGTATGAAAGGCGACGAAGAAACAGGAGTAGGTTTTTAGTCAGTAAAAGTCTGACACACCCTCTCGCTCCGCCCAAGAGATGTCATTCCGGGGGATGTCATTGGATAATTTTCCAATCGAAAAAAAAGTGTCTCATATTAAAAATGACTTTGTTCGCATGACTGTCTGCGGCACCTGGTAGGTTAATGTGACTGGAACTTTTGTAATCGTCCTATCAAAAAGGCGAGATAGATAACGATATCTCATTCAACCCGAATCAAAGAAACAATATTGGGTAATTTATCAACGATAAGGCGATATTTCATAACACTGCAGTGTTAACATAATCTGGAACATTTTTTGTTTGCATTCTTATTCCTTAATAAAAAACACATGAGACCTACCCATATTTTGTAAGCAACAGATAAACTGATTTAAATTTTGTTTTATTCATATTTTTCGGAAACTATGTTGATTTGATTTTCCATAGATCAAGTACTGAAGCAATAACCACGTTTTTGCTTTTCAATAATAGGTGTGTTTTAAGATCCGCCCAATTAGAGAAAAACTCAAACTCAGAATCTGTCAAATCAGATGGTATGGTCATGTAATGAGAAAATCTGAAGAAGATATAACTAGGCGAGTCCAACACATGAATATAGGTCCAACAAAGCGTGGTAGACCCCTTCTAACTTGGATGTCTGTAATTAGCAATGATCTAAAGAAAGCCTAAGAGAATGGCTCGACGACCTAGAAACGAAATGTCTGGCGAAAAATGACGAGAAGAGCCGACCCCAAATGAAATGGGATAAGGCTATGAAAAGAGAGAGAATACTGTGGCTTTCGCTACGTCCCCGTCAGGGGGCGTGGCAAGCGGTGTCAGGGCTTCGCCCTCTGGCTTCGCCTCTGGTCTAGAGAGAGAGAATAGTAGGTGCTCTGCTGCTATATCTCTAAATAAATAATATTAATTAACTTATAAGTCATAATTCTTGGAGAGGGAAGGGGTGATGTAGTAATTAACCCATTTTGCTTAACTGCATGTGTAAAGTAGGTACCTACTCCAAAAAAAATATTTTCCACAACGCATAACTTCCAAATTCGTTGCCAATAGTTATCAAGCAGTTGAGCTGATAAAACAAAGACAGACAACTTAGGAATGTTAAGCGAAGTTTCAAACTTAGAATCAGAGTCCTCGCCCAAAAGATAACAAAATTTGACAACCCAAGAATGTGTCAGTAAGTAACTAACAAATAGCTTAACACAAAAACATTCTTAGATATCACCTAATTTCGTAACGACGCGACGATGCGAGCAATTCCCATAGATACGAAAACAAGGACAAAGGTAATTTTCTCGATTACAATGAATAGTTAAAATCAACTCAACACCTTTGCTATTTGGGCTAACGACTGATTTTTACTATTTGTGCTAACGATAGATTTAGGACTGTACGATGTTAACAATGAAAGATAAAACTCTTAAACCTTTTAACAGCCCAAGTGGGATTATTCCGACAAAACACTATCGCGTTTATTCCGCCACGGTCGCACATCCACAACCAAATATTCCATCTCGTCAGCTCTTTTCTGTCACCTATGGGGATTGAAGAGCTAAACGAAATTGAGTACCCAGTCGCAAACACATCACCCTGGCGAATAGGACACGAAAACATTCGTCGGACCAATTCGACGCAAGCGCTTAAAAATATTTTTATTGAGTTATCTGACTGATTAACTAACCAGACAATTATATAATTACAGCTGTAGCTACAGATAGGCGGAGCATGATGTTTGATCTATACAAAGACCTTTAACAGATAGCATTTTCCTCAATTCGACGTCTTAGAACAACAAATTCATTAGATGGTCTTCGCAGAAACGAGCCAGCATATAAAATGTAGGTATCGCGTTATTAACACAGCTTCTATTGGTTGTGACAAGGGAATTGCATGTCTGCGGGATTGAATTTTTTTATAAGAAAATTGGGTTTAGACGTCGAAACGCGCCGTTCTGATTATTTATTAGTAAGAATTTTACAGGGAACTCGAGACTTGTCCATAGAATTTGTATGGAAAATAATTCTGTTGTCTTTTTTGAGCTTACAGCTAAACGAATTTCTATTTTGTGTTGTGGAAGTCCTGTATCGCATGTGAAACAGAACGTAATGTTCGTTTAGGTACTCTATAACTTGCGATTGTTCAACAGCACTTGAATTTACTTTTCTAAAAGATGAATCGTTAATTTTACTACAAAACATTTTGAAATTAATTTGCATGTAATTCATTATTAGGGTTCCATATCTCAATCAGTAAATTGGAACCCTTAAAGGTTCACTTAGTTGTCCATCTGTCAAAAAAAAATTGTATTTTCACAATTTGGAAAAATCTTCGTGACTTGATTCGGAAAAGAATTTACATAAGTGAATACGAAACCTTCGGTGCGCGAGTCCGTCTCGCAATTCGGTTTTTTTTATTTTTTATATTACTACATAATAAAACGACTAAAATATTTAAAAATACCAATCCCGCAAATCCCGCGATATCCGGGGGATTGCTGACTTCAATGGCGTGCGGGATTGCAATTTTGATGAGGGATTGGATTCTCTAAATTGTGACTTTGTTGAAATACGAAATAATATGTTTAGAAAGGTGTTGCACATGTAGTTATGGCGATTGAAATAGGTAACGATTAAGTACTAGTAGGTAGATATGACGCCGATGCCTCCAAGCAAATCTATTAAATCCATGTAAGGAAAACGTAGAAAATGACTTATGCATCATAATTCTTATTTGGAGGTCTGGAGAGTTCAACTCACTACCATGCCACGTGACCTGGGGCCTTACCATCACGTGTTAAAATGTCAAGCGTGCGAGCGAGACAGAGAGATGGAGCTATACATTCCATTAGCTCCATCTCTTTAACAATTCAGTTTAGGTCGTGGAATGGATCGCTCGATATGGAGAGCTCGTAGTAGGGCATTTGAGCGGCTTTAACTAACTTGTCAAAATGTGAACGCGTTCTTAAATTCGTCGTGGCATCGCGCATCGTGTCGGTCGTGGGTTATAAAACTTATGTGTAGATTCGTAATGAGTAAGTACTTTTTTGGTTGCAACCAGTTTTTAACCGACTTCAAAAAGTAGTTCTTTGTTCGGATGTTTCTTTTTTTTTCACTTTCTCAGTCAAATGTGGACGGATTTTGAAAAAAAAAAAAAATTGAAAGATTATGCTTCCGAGTTGGTCCCATAGAAATATTGTTATGATATTGATACAGTTATTGTTATGTTGTTGTTAGTTCTGTTCCATATCTTCGAAGTTCATGATCAGATGATCATGAACTTCGAAGATATGGAACAGAACTCCTCATAGGATCACAGCAGAACCGTCGTAACAAGTAAAATTGCTTTGTTTATACGTGTAGTCGATAACTGACTGAAAGAAGAGGGGGAATATATCGAACTGATCTGACGATGTAGCCTGAAGTTAGGCACCGGAACTCTGTAATAAATTAATGTAATCTAACCGTGTTTGGGATTCTTAGAATAAATTGTCATGAGATGCACTCTGGCTATAAGGTATTTAAGTTTGGCTGAGCGGTATTTTTAGTTACCACTAAAAAGTTAAAGGGAGGGCATTTTTTTCATTTCATTCCGTCAAAAAAGTATAACAGCCTTGCAAATTTAATCAAGATTCTAAATGACGACAATTTTTTTCAAAATTTTTAAAGTGTTTAATAAAAAACACTAGAACAATTTTTGTAAAATATTCGAGTAAATCACGGAATTACCGAATGCTAACAGAGTTTTCAGGCGTTATCTATCTTTTTTCGCCTCAGACCAATTTTTTATTGGTCTGACTTTTTCACGTAGCCTTTTCGTCAAACATCGCGTTGGATTGCGTTAGATGAAGTAACAAGCTTTTAAAACATGCTCGATGTTGACGATAGGCGAGTGAAAAAGGACCCTCTTAATGTTGTTATCACAAGCACTGAACATAACACAAAAATACGCCCTTTAGCTATCTACTCGCCCCTTTTCTACCATCTTAGGTATCTATCGACCGGGTTATAGAAGTTGAACTTTACAACGACAATGTGGTAGAATTGACCAATGAAGCAATAGAAGTGGAACATACCCAAATTAGGTGTAATCACGTAACAATGACTAAATAGTAACAAATGCAACATCCGTCAAATAATTTACAGTCTGCGGACTCCAAACTTGATTGAGATAAATTGACATTATACAAATTGTAAATGACGAATTGATCACCCTTCGTGAGACTGTCTTTGTATTCAATCGGCCATATTGCCGCTGATTGTTAGAAGTGGTTCTACCAACCTGTAACTATGTCAGGCGAGGGCAATGTCAAAGGAAGGATCGAACAATCAACATGCAATGTCTTCGTGAATTGTGCAATGGATGAAAAAGTAACAGTGAATAATTTAATTAGCCAAAACGTCTCCATTACCTGACTGAATATAAAGTCACATAATGCACCTTTGAACATGATCAGTTGACATTTTTTGAGGTAAAAAGTCATCAAATAGAGAAGTAGTTTGTTAGACCGCCCATTACCTTCCAAACCATCCACTCACATCCATCACCTTTAGCCAAAATAAAATAGGTAAGTAGTAGGTATATCATAATATTTTAGTGCTTTTGGCCCAAACCCATGCCGTTATAGAGCAGTTACCAAATAAATTGAACTCTTTCGTAACCTGAAATCTTTATATATATAAAAATGAATCCCTATTTCCCTTGGTCACGCCATCACGCGTGAACGGCTGAACCGATTTCACAATTTTTTTTGTTGTTTTTTATTGTCAGAAGAAGAATCTTATGAAAAAAAAAAAAAGATAGGTTGACTAGTAGAGAATGTTGTACTTTTGTGTTGCATGAAGTTTTAATAAATAAATTACAATGTTGTAATTTTCAGTAGCATTTGAACAATAAAATCAATGTTATTTTTGGCACCATTTGTAAACAATAAATTCTAAAGTAATCACGATTACCATGCAGTCTCCACAATACAATAATTATTGATGTTATTTGTAAAACTGCCAAGGTGATCGAATCCTCTCTCTTCGTACATTGTTTATGTGTGATCCCTTCCCAGTGATCGAAGGAGCACGTTCTGGAACGTGGGAAATATTATTGATCGTACCTAATTAACTTACGGTATTAACATGATCTCTTCGCACTACCTTTATCTAGGTTTTATATTTTTCAAGTCTCATTGGTCTATTAGTCGCAAGTTGAGACCGCTGAGCGTAAAGTCCGGTAGTGTCCTCTTGGGGGCGATCGGCGGCAACGATCTCTCGCTCCGGGCCTTGGTACAAGCCATGGTCCGAGGCGAGGAGGGCGCACGTGCACGCGCGAGGGCGCGGCCCTCGCGCCCCAGTCGCCGGGATCCCGATCGCGATTTCCGGCCACCATAGGCGCGGGCTTGTGGACGGTGAGCACTGGGTAGCTCGCCGTCCGATCGTCCGGTAACCGTCCGGATCGAGCCCAAATCGTCGACGGCGCGTACTGTTCCACGCGCGCCTCAAGATATCAGCAAACCGTAGGGGCCCAGCAGGGCCAAGGGTCTGCTTCTGAAAGGAAGAATCGGCCCTGGTATGAAAGGCAACGAAGGAACAGGAGTGGGATTTTAGGCAGAAAAAGTCTGTCCGCCTAAGAGCAGGGGATGTCATTGGATGATTTTGACACCGGAAAAAAAAGTACTGGTACAATTTTCAAATCGGTCAAAGTATTGTTGGGTTTTATCATTAGGAATTCTCAGTGGCAGAACGACGGTAAGTGCGTAGTATGCCTTGCCTATTATTATTATTCCATTTATT
Organism: Mythimna pallens; assembly: GCA_961205895.1. NCBI lineage: Eukaryota > Metazoa > Arthropoda > Insecta > Lepidoptera > Noctuidae > Mythimna > Mythimna pallens. Next base: position 4,559,409 of record OY540825.1, read on the forward strand.
TATTTTTTATCCATATCGTTTACATTTTTAAATATTTCTTTAAAAAACATTTAAAAATATAAAAAATGGTTGTCCGCCGGTTTCGGGAACAGGGTCCAAGCTACCGGTGGTTAGGGCTCCAGAGACAGGAACTTCCTCACAATGCGAGCCGTATCGAGGAGTACTGCCTTTTGTATCAGGCCCTTGATCCAACCGCGCAACGACAGCTTCGACAGATGGTCGTCGAAGCTTTTGACTATAAGGCCATTGGCGGTCACAACGGTTATTATTATTATTATTATTACAAGAGTAAAGAAACAGCGAGTCCGTGTTTACGCACAAAATATCTCCTAAACAACGTCTGACCACCGAATATTTTATCATGCTTTGTTGAACATAGCATCCTATGACTGTTTTACATGGCCAAAGACCGTTTGCTAAGCAACTAGCTCAGACCAATGAGGCAACTAGCTAGTCCCAAAAATAATCTAAACTGTTTGATATAGGGCCCAGTATCAAACATTTGTGAGGGTTTTTTTGTGCACAATAGGCTCAACTAGCACAGAACTGGTGCCCTGAGAGAGCGCGACTATCGCCATAGAGCACAAAAGAGATGTCCAGACTAACTGGATAGGTTACATCCAAACTAACTAGAAAACGTGCGGGGCTGTATAGTGTCCATGGTGTTTCTTGCGCATTTCTTCTCCATAGAGATAGAGATCTACGCTTTGGAATGTGCAATTAGCATCATTTTTCTGACTTCTTGAAAATAAATGCTTTGTTTCTTCTTTTCTTTGTAAGACTGAACTCGAAAATGGGATTAGTCTGACTGGGACAGGACAAGTCTTGGCTCTGAATTGAAAATGAGCTCTTTTATTGGAGCGGAATGTTACTAGATTTGTAGACAATGCTAGAGCGAGCGGAGCGAGCTGTACCTCAAATTGGTATATCCCATTATCTAGTCATATTACCATTCAATACGGACCTCTTTTTGCACACGTCAAGGCCTCTGTAACCCAAGGAACCCGTATCACTGATACGGCCGATACGGCGGTAATTACACCCCGATATCCAGTGCTTCCTGCAGGGCCGCCGACTCCGTAGATGCTCGGGGGCCTGGGCACCTATGAGAAATAAACAGTGGGTTCTGAGCACCCCTGAGAATAGACATCAAGAAACAGATCATTAATCGCCTTTTAGGAATGGGCGTTTTTTCATTACCCGACGACCCGTTTAGCGCAGCGATTTATTACCGTTTGAGACGCAAGGATATATTTTTAAATAATAAGTATTTGTGATGAAACAGATATTTGTGTTAGGTCTGGGTGTTTGTTGCACCTTCGTTGTTCCGCAGTAAGTAAGGAGGACATTTATTTGTCGGTCGATCACTGTGCATTTCTGATCTAACACTTCGCCTATTTTTCGAGTCATCAAATGAGCATGAGCGCACATGAGGTTTTCTAAAAGCTGGCGTCCCTGGCTTCTTTCTTGTGCTACTTGTTCAATGACACATCGTATAGCGTTTTTCGACCTTAACTCGAAATGCTAAACACGGTTTAATTGGTTGTGTGTAAACCACACAACCAATTAAACCGTGTGGCTATTTCAGCATCATGAGAGACCTTTAATCGAGACTGAAATAAGATAAGCTTACCAGAGGACAGCGCGGACACTGCTTGAACAAATGAACTGCCAGCCCAAAGGCGCTAAACGGAATGTAGAAGGAGGATAGTGCCCGAGTTAAGTAGGTACCTAATTGATTAAAGTAACTGCGGATGCTGTCATTGTGTCTGACTTACAACATACATTCAGGCGACCTGCCAGCTACTGGTACTGTGGCTGGTCGACCTGAACCCATAGATAACTTTGTAGGCGTTCACCCGAGCAAAACATCTTTCTTTCTTTTCTTTATGATCAATACGGCGTATCGGAAGTTATATACGAAACGAATCTACATATAGTTTTCTCTGACTCAAATGGAAAGTAGCTTCTTGTTGCATGGAATTACTCAGAGTTATCCCTACCCTCAGTCAATCTCGCGTATTATTGGAAAACGTAGGTTAGGGCTGTCAAATACAAGCTCAATGATACTAATAAATCCATTAAAATACGTGTTTTATATTCGAATCAGTTTTTATTATGGTTATTTTTATTAGTAGATTAGTTACAGTTAATTTGTTACATTATTCAGTGGAAAAGGACTACAATATCAGATGCTTCAATCCGTCGTGAGTTCGTGATCTTTGTTTTTACAAAAAAAAAAATGCGATCACGTGATCCGTTGAGAATTGGGACAAACCCATTATAAGACGAATATTAATATTATAGATCTGCTCATAATTATGTTGATCAAGAAAGTGTGGTGTAAGACACGCAAACAAGCAGGCGCAGTAACAATGGACGCCGATACGATTAACCGTTCACACAATGACCAAGGTTCACATCTTATGTGAACATTTGCGGAACTAACAAATACCACCTAATGGAATAACCAAAAATATGTCTTTGTTACAGACGAGCAGGACCGCGCAGGCTCAATTATTAGTAAATTGTTTTTGTATTAAAAAATAAAGTGTTAGATAAATGAACTCGAGTTAAGCGCCTCGGGAGGTCATTGACATTTCGAGACTCCTAGACTAAAACCCCTCGGTGGTGTACAAGTCGGAGGCGGGGGTTTCGATCGCGCATGCTCAATGCCCACCATACCACACCCTAAAAAGCAAAAAGACGCCATGTTATTCTCCCTTTCTAATGAATTTTATGAATATGGGGTTTTTCTAAAACTTCGAAACCAACACAACCATACACACATTTAAGCATGCATAATTAATTAAATATAAACGAAAAATCTGAATAAAGTTGACAAGTTTACGCTTTCTGCATGCACTAGAGGAAAGTGAAAAAGTGGGCGAGTCGAATGAGGTAATATTAATGCGTTAGACTAGCGCCGCTCACTGGCCGCACTCACTTTCGTTTGTTGAGATAACCAGTCTAACTGCCAGTTAGGGCTCAATACTAGTATTATATCTTGGCTTTTTGATATTAATCTATCCAATTGAACTCCAAAATAAAAGAGGGGGCATAGGAAGAACAGATCCCAGCAAAAAGGACAACCTATCTAGGACTAGAACTGGCACTTTATGGTTATGAGGGCCAAAGAGAAAACAGCAAAATCAGCCTGGTATTACTTTCCAATGGTCATTTAAAGTGAGTTTAGGATTGACCTAGGATACTATTTGAACAAGTGCCAAAATTGCCTACTTTATGGACCAGAATGCATAACATGACAAAATAATTACACACATCTACATTTCATGGCGGTTGTGGAAGGTCATGTATTTTCATACTTGAATAAATCAGCATGACAAATCAATAAAAAAACTGTGATAATAATATCATTTTTTGATAAGTATTGTAATTGCAAGATATACATACCTGAATGACTAGACATTATTTATAACTAGGCGAAAAATAAACTATAGACTAATATAAAATAAAAAAAAAACAAAAATTTCTTGTGTTGGCTTGTATTTTGCCATGATGAGTATTTTAAAACCATTATTCAGAATTTCAAAATCACCAAAATACATTTTGTTAATACGCTTCATAATTCTGTATGTTATCATATGACCTTTCCTTATCCCATTATGGTTATGTAGAATTTATTATTTTACAATGTTTTGAAGGAATCCTTTACATAAGATTATCCGTAAAACAATGATAACATGTTGCCGAGATGGAGACAGTGCTTTTTAATAGGTGTCAGATTCATTCTTAATTGAAAGAAAATATCATTTACACAGGACCTCAGGTCAGTTATTGCTACAAATTCAAAGACATTTCATCTTAAATATGCTTACATTTAAAACATTTTACCTGATTTGTTCCAATAATGTACTTGTTTGATACATAGGAACAACAACACATCAGATGCACCTTGTAGCGTGGTCTACCAGCCGTGAGCTACCTGTAGAGACGAGCTTCTGATGTAAATCAATTACAAAAGCCCGGAACTACAGGGTAGATCACGAATGGGACATTTGATGAGGCCCGCTGTTACCGCAACTCCATGACAAAGCAATTTTTTTTATGATTTAAAAATGTGACACATAATCTAGGATAGAGTATAGCCTATACTTATTTTGTTTAGTAAAATGTCTATGATTTTATTTCTAAAATATAGAAATACAGTAATTTTAATCTGAAATTGTATGTGAATATCTGATCGGCGATTCGATGTGAGCTAACAATAGCTGCCATGATAAAAAAAAATCTAAGACTTACTGACGAAAAAGTCATGTATTGGGGTTTTCCAATACATGAGGTGGTTTTACAAAACTCTTAAAATCAGTTGTACATAACGATGAATATACACAAGAAATCGTAAATGAGCGACTTACCTTACAACGCCGAGTTGTTACAGCCCCACGGTAAACAATGTCATTACTTTTACTTTCATGCGTCAACGCGCTCGCGACCCGAGCCTCACGCCGTACTTACTAATAGCCACGAAAAACAAGACTACAACGAATGCAAAAGCACCAACAATAAAACCAGAATTGTATAAAATATTGATAAAATACGACGCTTGCTCCAAATTGGAAGCCACTACTTCGCTAATGACCGAATTAAATATTAACTCGTTGCCACAACAAGAACTCATCACAAATTATGTTTATAACAAATTACACTTAATAAAAACAATAAAAAGTATGCCTAAAGAATTGATCTAGTTAAAAATTGACCTAAATTATTTAATTTGTAATATCGATATCGGCATCTAGGTAAACACCTGACAGTGACACAATAATAAATTTGACAAATTGACAGACAACCAGTGTTGCCAGCATAATTTCTTTTGTTTCTTAAGTTTCTGCCAAACACAATGCTAAAAAAATCAATAAGATTATTCCGGGGGTGAGAACACCATCTTGCTGACTTGGCAATATTTTAACAACGGCACGAGATCGATATTTATTTAGTTCATGCACACGATATGAGAATTGAGAAATGTTCCTCAAATTTATCTTTGCAAAACCGATAATTTGCAAAGATTAGTGTGTCGGACGTATTTATGTTGATATTGCTATGTATTTAGTAATTCAAATACTGTATATCACTTGACAAACAATACACTATTATCAACCGAAAATGTTGTAATAGAGGCACATTATAGAAACTAAGGACCTTATTAATATAATAATAAAGCTGAGCTGTTTAAAAAATTATATCTAAATTCTAATCTATTTAGTAGATAAAACAAAATCATTTTAACATCTGCTAATTAGTAGCTGTTTAGATATACAGCGCCGCGATTTTAAAAATAATAAGGGTAAAAAACCATTTGCCTCATTGGAGCAATTATTGTAGGCAAAAAATCCTGTAATCAGGCCAATTCAGGCTAATAAAAGAAACCTTTGCTGCTGTAGCTGGGCACCGATTTGTCGTTTCGCCGAAAAATAAAAATAATATAAATAGTCAATAATCTTTTATATTGACACAAAATTGTACAGTTGATTAACTATAAACCAAATTGATTTCATACACTAAATAGGAAACTGAAAGTAAATGCGAAATTGAAATACAAAATACACAAGCATAATTATACATAATTGTATACACACATTTTTAAAGAAACTTAAAAAATGTCTAGTATAATTTATGTATAAAAATAATCAAACAATAATCATAAGTAACATTACTTGTCAATAAAAATCAATATTGAAGACACTGGTGTGTGTATATTTCAAAGTTTTCTTTGAAGGGAAAATTTCTTAAAGCATCTTTTGAATGATAAGTCCATATCTGTTTGTGACGTCTAGCCACAACATGTATAATAGTAACTATTATTTGTGATCCCGTCAATAATAATCTTACAAACTAAAATACTTGCAATAAGTCATAGAGAACAGTCCTAAGGTGATAAGTCAGTTAAAATTAAGTTTATAAATAAAAAAATAGAGCTAATATTATAATATTCTTCTTTGAGGCACTATCTGTATGGGAGAGGTGGTAATGGGTTTCTTTGGGCTAAGCTTACTGGGAGATCTCATTACCACATCAACAGCTTTTCTTAATATTTGGTGCTCACTCTTCTTGTATTCTTCTGTTATTTGAGACAGATCCAAGTCAGCGTCAATCACTAAAACCTGGAACAAGAAATCATAAATGTTATCTGTATTTAGTTCCTATTTTTTCACTATTCTCTTCAATGTAATTTATTTAAGCCTATCTAAGTAGTCGTTATTTTATTACAATCATTAGCTAAATACAATTACAGCAAAGTTAGTGTTTTCAAGGCTCCCACACAAAACTGCCATGCGATACAATACAATGCCTCGAATTGCTGTGATGCGATTTAGTACAGCAAAACATTGGTGACCATGCAATATGTAAACCAATTTGCAAGTTCTTGTCATGCATTGTGTGAGTACGTAAATTTTTACAGTACAACATTGCATCGTAGTCTTGTGTTTGGATCCTGATTTCCTCCAATACATATACCAAACAATGAAATGGTTTAAATAACCCAACCATTTAATCATCTATGACAATGAATAACAGTATAAGTTCCTATTTGTAAATACACTAGTAACTCGTCCCAGCTTCACACAAGTGCACATTATATACATAAACTTTCCCGTTCACTGCTCTTTCTATTAGTGAAAACCATATCAAAATTTGTTGCATAGTTTAGGAGTTAGTAGATAAACAGACAGACACAGAAAGCGACTTTGTTTCACACTATATAAAGATTACATGTCATACCCATTACATGTCACAATGTATTCTATATTTGATACTCTAACATTTGTGCCTGCACACATCCCATTTTCAATTAACAATATTAAATAGCAAAATACTATACTACACTATAGCATATCTAAAATATTGCTATTGTAATACTTACAGGGGCGGGACACTCAGCGTGTTGCCTATTGATAAGCCAGTCTTCATGTAGTTTGTGTAGTTCCTCTATGTAAGACAGTGGGACACACTGCTCTTCAGATCTTGCCCTTTTTTTAATCCTCTCGTAAACTACAGCGGGAGTTGTTTTCAGGTATACTGGAAATCATAAGATTGTCATGTTATCACAATCATCAGTGCCAGCATTGCAGGTACACATAATTACCATACACCAACTTGGTGTTTAATTTGTATTGTTGTAGTTTTATGACTTTTATATTAACCTTGATTTTTTAAGTGCTTACAGCATGACTAACAAAATGATAATGAGTTTAAAATCAAGTTTGTACATTAAATTTTCTTTGTCCCTAAATGTTGAGCACCTGTCTATGATTTTTAGATAGATTATGTATTTATGAATCATTAACCATCCACCACAGGCACCCATATGTGGAATATTATTATTATTATTTGGTAAGACACACTAGTAGCTATTTAGCTGATGCGTGTGTTTCAATATGTGGATGTTTTCATTGTAAATGAGTATAAATTAAACTAACCAATGAGATCTGCATCAATCTGTATCTGATTCATTATGAATTGGAACCATTCATCAAGCACTGCAAACTCAGCTGGATGCAGAGTCCCGCTCCGCATCATATGCTCTACAAAGCAGTAGCGTGCACTGTACAGGGAGCGTTCCATTAACTTCACGGGCGTAGGAGTAGGCCTCCGGTGCATATCTAACATTGTTAGAGACACATAGGATTGAAATGTCATTGCCCATTTAGCTGTGTCCTTGTACATAAGATCCTGAAAAATAATAGTTTGATTCTGTAAAAATATTACTCAAAGTGTTTTCAATACCCTATTTCCAATAATTTGATTGGAACCTGGATGAGACTAACACAGTAAAATAAAAATGGGGATAGGGACAAGATAAGCCTATGCTAAGCTTTAAGCAGTGGGCAAAGACAGGCAGTGGATGATAATAAAATTTTGGTGCATTCATTTCTGCATATTTCTTACAGGCATCTCATTGAAAAAGAGGATAGTGTGATACAATTTTAACTTTTATTGCCTACCTACAACTTAGTAGGTGTTAATGTAATACCTTTCGAATACCGTAATTAGAGACACAATAGAAAGACAATGAGAGAGAAATACGCCGGCGTTCGCACGGGGTTTAATGAGTGACAAAAAGGTTTGGTTAAGATTTGCTATAGACATTTGATATAATGTCACCTTACAATTCCAGATCTATGATCCAACCAAATTAATATAAAACGTGGTAATAGTTTAACTGAGTACGAAGAATGCTTACCAATAAATTCCAACCCTTAAGGTTTCTCCATTCTTCAACAGGCTCAGTCAATAATGTGATGTCCTCAAATCGGCGAAAATGTTCTAGAAATGTTGTTTTGCCACTGCCAATATTACCTTCGACGAATACAGTGAACGGTTTGTTATTCATCGCCATTTCGTTCATTTTGTGACAAAACCTTACAGGACTCAAGGCTGTAAATTTTAGCTATATTAGTGACGGCTGATGAAAGAATGGCGTTACCAACGCCAATTTCCCGCCTAAATTGTCCCAAAAATAAACAAATACGCGCGAACATAACCTGTCAAATGAAAAATTAGTAAATACAAATACCTTTAAAACAATAAAATTTATTAATACAGATCCTTAGCATCGTCACCAGACATTTATTCTTAAAATTACATTCTATTTATTACTAATATATAAACGAGGCGCTGCTGACTGACATTGAAATTATTGATTAACATTTTTTATGTTTATTTGAGACTATGGTAATAACATGCAGCGACATGTTACCATAGAGTAAAGCCACATATACTCATTGAAACACATTCACGCGAATGGCGAGGCGAACTTTCATTGAAGAGCAAAAATCACACAAACGCTTTTTGCTTTCAATGCTCATCAATACACGAATTTAAATATTTCATAATGCATAATAATTGAAATTTCACAATGCCGAGTTCTTCATTTGGTTTTAATCATAGACAAGTAATCGACTAACTTGTAATCAACTTGCGTAGTGAAAAGTTGGCGTTTTATTTTTTACATTTGTAACATAATTTTCGGGGTGCTTCATAAATATTATCCCTCTTCAGTCTGTGCCTAATAGTAATAAAAACACTAAACACACGCCGCACCACCCTCTGCTGAATACCATAAAAATCAATAACGATGATCACTTTGAATGAACCTAGTACATAATTTTATTACCAAAAAACAAGCACCTGCCTATCCGCCTAACGTGAACTAAGGCAATGCAGAGTTTTTAGGATTAGTCAGACAATCAGACTAACTTCAGAAAATGCTCCTAAGCGATTGAGGGAACATACCAAAGCGTAACATTAAGAAAAAATACCTTGAATATAAGAAAAAAGGAAACTATAATTCGTTGGTACACTTGAACTTGACACTAAGGCGTATAGTCCCGTGAACATCTGGCCGGATTGAGCCCCGCTGACTTTTAAATGCAATTTTTTTTGCGAAATATTGGTTGATTTGATTTATGAATTTGATAAGTACCAGTGAAGCCCTATCAAATGATATCAAACACGGTGTAGGTATCTATCTTAACATTCTTTTTAACACACGACTTTTTGTCCGCTTGAGGGCGTAACTTTAAATTGGAGCAATATTTTGCAAAAGTGTGAAAATTGAAGCCCTTTCAAATGATACCAAACACGGCGTATTTACCTCCATTTTTATTTTTAACACATTACTTTATGTCCGCTAGAGAGATCTATATCGAGTTTCGTGACACGTCACGCCTATGTTCAGCGGACAATTAGGACGATTCTAACGATACCTCAAATGTCGTGTTCCGGTAAGTAGATTAGGACCTATGAGGGAACAGATGAACATACTCACATCCATACATAGCCTGTCAAAATCATAACCCTCCTTTGGCTATGTCGTAGTCGGATAAAAATCATATGTTGATAATGTTGTGCATTAATGTATAATAAACATATACATTTTTAAACCTATTGACCTAACCGTTACTGAGGAGTACGCTTCAGAAAGGGAGTTAGGGCCTTAACACTCTGTGAAACCATCTCGGCGCGGTAGAGCCAAAGAACACACATCGTCTGTATTGCAAGTATCAACAGTCAATTGGTGGCCTGTAGCGGTGCTAATAGTAAAATCTATGTGTTTGCATGCAACGTTGATGCGTGAGAAGATGCACGACGCTGACTCAACCACGAGCACCCGCGATGGCTACCGAGCACATAGATGGCATTTTGGCAGACGTTGTCGCTGCGTCCCGAGAGGGCGCAGCCAACTATATGCAAGCAATCTAGGTACATAAAAGCCAATAGCGATCATTGCACTTTTTTTATATTTTTTTGAGAGAATTTTAACAATAAACTAAAAATCGTTATGCATTAGTTAAAACCTCACACCACTGTGGTTGTGGTGTGGTTCCCACTCACACCAGTCACTTGTACTTTTCGATACTGGAAATAAGAAATAACGTAAGGGACATTTACTTAAAATATAAAAATGTACCTTACGATGTTTCATAATTCCAGTACTTATCGTTTTTCATATGGGATTTATTATTAATTTCGTTTCAAATTAAAACAAAATTAATTGAATATTACTATGTGTGTCTTGTCTGTTTAGGAAAGGGCTTAGTGCTGAATGTTTTAAAACTTAATAGATAACTGGTAGAAATCTATACAGAATACAAATATTTACTTGAACCTTTGCAAAGAACAATGGGTAATTTTGTATGAAACCCGTACCCGTGGTGTTTGTAGCATTTTAGACTAGGTGTCATTTAGAAGAGGCTTAATTGATTAACTTGAAAATAAATAACCGAATGAATAGGAGAACGAAGTTATGCAAACCTTTTAAATACAATTTTAATTACAAAGTGTTATAAACAATAGCACGCGCCGTCGACGACTTGGGCTCGGTCCGGAAAGTTACCGGACGGTCGGACGGCAAGCCACCCATAGCTCGCCGTCCGCAAGCTCGCAAGCCCGCGCCTACGGTGGCCGGAAATCGGGATCGGAATCCCGGCGACGGTTGGAGCGTGAGGACTGTTGCCTCACGCAATCGGCCGCCACCTTACTAGTATTACTACTTCGCAGAAGGAGGCCACCGCCTGCCACTCTGCCTCACTCCGGACCATGGCCTGTACAAAGACCCGGCGTGAGAGATCGCCGCCGCCGCCGACCACCCCCACGAGGAGACGGCGTTACTCTGCCCAAGCGGGGCAAAGCTCCACCGTGTGCTTCACCGTGTCCTCCGGGCGGTCCATACAATGGTGACACCTGGGCTTTTCTTCCGCGCGAATCCGGTGCAGGAATCTCCCGAACTTACCATATCCGATGAGAACCTGCGTCATGCGGAAGGTAAGGACGCTGTATTGCCTTTGCAGCCACTCCTCAAAGAGGGGACTTACCGCCATAATTATGGCGTGCCCAGCCTACGCCTAACTACGGTACTGTCTGCAAACTGCAACTACCTCACTCAACTATAGTTTCGTCTTTTAAACCGTCCTCAAACCAGGTTGCAACGATGAACGTTTTCTGCAAACTGCAACTACTTCACTCAACGATAGTTTCGTTTTCAAAACAGTTGCGACGACGACCAGTTCTCGCAAACGTTTTCGTCGTCAGAAGAACGGTTACGTTTCGTCCGTCAAAAATTCGACAGCGGCCCGCTACTAGTGCACTAATAGTTATTGTTATTAAGAACAAAAGATCGAAGCGTCGTGGCCTCGGCGACTACATGCTATTTATTTCATTCGCACTTTTTATGTGTACGCTGGCTTTGCTGTATTACTCGCTCGCCAAATATGACTACACGGTGGCATACTGAATGCCAATTACGACACATCGAGGCTAGTGCATAATCATTCGAGGTACCTGACGGATAAAATCACAAAAAAGTCTATAAAGAATATACGTGGGTCAATTTTAGTAATATTTTTCGGCATTACTAGTATTGATTGGATTGAGGAGTTGCCTCAGTAAATAATAATAGATTTGACTATATCACAAACTTTTTGCGGGAAATTTAATCCGGCCAATCATGCGAGTCCACGAATTCCATTGACAATATCGTGTCTTTCTTCTTTGGGATGCCAAAATGATTAACTGACGTGTTTATTTCTTCGGGTCATTGTTTAGCCGATAACTCGTGCGATAGTATTATATGAGCCGGTGTTTTTATAGTTTCTAAATTAAGTAGCATATAATCAACCCACAATGTTACGCACATATTTCTTGGGTATGTTTAAATAACATAATAAAACCGTGAAATCAATTCGTCATGTTCAGAGATTTACAAGAGCCGGTTGTAATGATTTTAATTTTATTTTCAGGTATCTTATTCGTCGTAGGGTCTGGGTACGCTCTCTACGACTCCCACTCAGACGTGGTAGAGCTGACTCCTGATAATTTCAACAGGCTGGTCACAGACAGTTATGAAGTGTGGTTGGTGGAGTTCTACGCGCCGTGGTGCGGTCACTGCAAAAACCTCGTTCCTGAATACAAGAAGGCTGCTAAAGCATTGCGGGTACGTGTCTAATGTTCTTATAGTTAAAGTCAATTCAGAGCTCGTTTAATTATAATCGCCAGAAGCGTAAAATCATTGTGTCCATACTTTTTTGTTTTTCTAGCAAATCATGTAAGAAAATTACATTTTTCAAGTCAGTCATGAATGTTAATGAAATCCAGTCATGCACATGAATTTACTTTGAGTTATTAATTTACATGATATTGTCTGTACCATTTAAAATTTGATGTGGGGTACTTAATTAATATTTCTAGTAAGTTTAATGAAAGCTTGTTCACAGACTTGTTGAAAAACTAGAAATCATTGATTTCATACCTAATTTAATGATATCATGATTGTGAAATACCAGTTTATTAAAAGTTGTTTAATATGGATTATGAAACTTGAACATGTTGCCAGCAAAACTGGAAAATTTCTTCACAAATCCAATAAATTTTATATTCTGTTCTTCAAGATAAATCACTTGTATCTTTTTGCCGAAAATGGAATCCTAATTCCCAAATGCTTAGATTGTTTTAATTGAGCAGATATGAAAACCTTATTAGTATAACTATTATAAAGAAGCAATCATACCAATAATCAATCTCCCTTAGAAAATTTGCATTTCAACTACATAAGTCTTCTATTTCCAGGGCATTGTTAAAGTTGGAGCTATAGATGCAGACCAGCACAAGAGCTTTGGCAAGAGCTATGGAGTTAGTGGCTTCCCCACCATCAAGATCTTCACGGGCAGCAAACATGTCCCATACAAATCCGCTAGGACAGCCGAGGGATTAGTTGAAGCTGCCCTTAAAGTTGTCAAGAGCAAGGCCTATGAACGCCTTGGGAAAAGACCCGAGGATTCAGGATCAGACAAGGTAAACATTTTGAAAGGTCTCGATAGACTAATCAAAGGATACATGAGGTCTAGGAATCCTAATATGTGGTGATAGATAACTGTCATTAAATATTCATGATTTTATCATTAACCATTATTTTTATTAATTATTATTCACAATTTTGAGTATTTATTTAATTACAACTGTTTACAAGAGTAGAAACAAACAATGGCATTTATTGTTTCTTTTATAATTAGATAACTACTGTTATTTCATTTGGATATTGTGTTATAATACATTACAGACTTTAAGGCCAATTCTTTCTTAAAAAAATCATCAAAAATGTAACTTTAATTATTTTGAAGATAATTTGGACATTATCAGCCTATAATTGCAAGGAACTGCTTTAATCAGCATCTACTGAAATGTTTATAACAGAACACAATTTATATTTTTTTACCTTTCGTTTTTATGTTATGACTTTGATCTCCTATTAATCACTTTACATTATTTTATTTAATCCACTCTACATATTCATGTTAATACAAAATTCATACTTAAAACAACATTAGAAAATCATATCACTAATTTATTTCATGCAATATTTTAATTTGACTGCAAAGTTACATCATAAAGTTTTCACTAGCAACCAGACACTTATGGTCATAACATACCATGGAAGCAAGTAAAAAGAAACACTTTGGAGACCACTATACCACCACCAATAACTGCACAAATAAGTAATACTACGGAGACCTGTCCACCTGACTTCAATAAGACAGATGAAAAAGATACTACAACAAAAATCATTGCTCGGATGAAAGGAGATCTAAAGCTAACTGTAAAAATGAAAACCACCACAAATGCTCCTGTAAAGGCATCTGTCACAATGATAACTACCACAAAATCACCTGTAAAGGCATCTGTCACAATGATAACTACCACAAAATCACCTGTAAAGACATCTGTCACAATGAAAAGTACCACAAAATCGCCTGTAAAAACTTTTGTTACAATGAAAACTACCACCAAAGCTCCTAAGACAACTCCTGTAACAACATATGATAGGTTTAAAAAATTACAAATGCTGCTACTTCGTGGTGACATAAAGGATGAAACCAGAGCGAAAATTATTAAGATCTTAATGCGACTGAAATTTGTGCTTCAAAAAAAGGGAGTTGTCTATGCTAATGCAACGGTTATCAAGCGACGTTCAGATAAACGCCAGGGACGCGGTATAAGGTCAAAGGGACGCTAGCTAATAAAAAATAATTTTATATTACTTTTTCATGACTTTTAAAAATATTGCTACTATCCTTAAGAGCGTCCAACCCGACATACATTTTCACTGTTTTTCATACAACCGCTTTTACGCGATTGTGACGTTACCACACAATTTTTATTAGATATTTTGAAAACAGATATCTTGTGGATAATATTATCTAGGCTTCTATTGAAATCAATTTCTAAAATGTAAAACTAATCCAGTAAAGACGTTTGAAAATCTGCTATTTCCTCTTAACTAAAATTTTTGCTAAAGTTAGTTATATAAAAGATAATCAGGTATAAAACACTAAACGCTTTGGCCTGCGATTTCGATGTCGTGAATGTCGGTTATTGCGAAGACAGTCGAAGTCGAAGCTGGATAAAAAGTAGCCTATGTCCTTTAAGGTTCAGGGCTCAAGTTTACACTTAATTGCATCATCCATCAAAATCCGTCCAGTAGTTTAACAGTTAAAGCGTAATAGACAGACAGTTACTTTTACATTTACTTGTATAATAATTTAGTATAGATTGAAATAATGTTAATATTTGTTGGTACAGTTTTTAATGCATTGTAGTTCCATGATATCTACACAGTTGTTGCATTTTTTAATGTAAACATCGTTATAGTACTTTTGAATCACGTGTATTTCAAAGGACATGCAAGAACGTGGATACATAATTTAATCAATTGTTCTGAACTTTATTGATACAGAAGAAAAATAGTTACGTTGATTAATGTGACCATTAGTCGATGTTATTTTATTTTTATTATGTAACTTCACGCTGATGGCCATCTGGGATCGATAGATCATCAGATAGGAGTAGGACAGAGCAGCAGTCTTTGAGGCAAAAGAGTCAAGCGTGCGAGCGAGACAGATAGATGAACCTATACACCCTGTCAAGAGGATATAGGTATCTCCATCCCTTTAACAGTTTAGTTAGTAAAATGAATCGCTTTAAGAGCTCGTAGTAGGGCTTTAGGGTAGAAAAATAAAAACTTTACAATTTCCCTTCCTCGGCGAGTTGGGTCTAGGAGTATGTTACGTCTGACACCTAAGATTATGGGTATGATATACCCAAAAGTGACCACAAGCTTAATCGGAAACCATTAACTTTAAACGAAAGTTTTATACTGTGGAAATTGTAGAAAGCATTGTATAAGGGGCGTTGACACCTTATCATCATATCACACAGTCACCTAGCGTGTTTGTTGTGTCAACAAGTTATCTATTTTAGGAGCTGAACTGATGCGATTTACACACAAAACACTAACATTGTGCATGATGGTGAAAAGCCTTTTTTACTGGTTACTATCAGATTGACACTATACCTTTCACGCATAAAAAAGTTATAAGTAAGTCAATGGCATTTATTTTTTGTAAAAGTATCCGTTGTATATTCGGTACATTGAATTGCCGCCGCCGAACTTTTGAAGACATGAGGTTTCATTAAAAACTGTGTAGATACTAGAATTTATAGGTATATAACTAGGGACCTGCCCTGGCTTGGCATGGTTGCAGAAATTATAAACACAAGCCTTTTGCGTTTATCGCTCTTCGTTAGGTGGTTTAGGAGAGTTAGCGAATACACAGACAGCCAGACTTGAAAAGCGATTTTGTTTTATGCTATGTTTTGTTTTACATTTTTCTTTAGGCGTATTTCATGGCAAAAGACATACTGATAAGAACATAAATTAAAATCGAAACTGAAATCATTTCTGCAATTATAATCTCCTTATACGATGTAGTATACACAAAATCCTTGATATTCAAAGTCAAAAGTATATTTCTGTGTCTGAAGAGTTATAAGAATTTGTTACTTTTCTCTAAGCAATCTGATATAAAAACAAAAATCGAAGAATCTCAGACAGCGTAGGAGGGAATAATATTTTCTCGTCGCATGTCATTGAGTCGGTGCCCGCCCACTAGACTCCTACGCATCCTCTCACTTTAGAAAATTGTTCTATTGGGACACGGCAGTCAGCTTACTGACCTCCTTTTTAGTTTGTAGTATTTGGCACTGAATATTATTTATATGGAAGAATGATTTAATCTACGCATAGTCGAAGTTATAACACAAGGAAATGTGCTTAAAAAGTACCCATTAAGATTATTTTCAGACGATAACTAACCATTTATTTTTCTTTTATCATATTACTAGCTTCTGCCAGCAGCTTCCCCGTGTGAAAGTATGTTTCTCCATACAAACGAACTCCCATTTCATCCCCTTAAGGGGTGAATTTTATAAAATCCTCTCCTAGTGCTCGCCTACGTTATAAAAGGAAACCTTGTGTAAAACTTTACGCTCCTAGTCCCAGTAGTTTCAGTTATGCGTTGATGTGTAAGTCAGTCAGTTTCTCCTTTCTTTTATTATCATAAATTATCAGCATATTTCAAACCGGCAAACTCATGGCTAGGTGCTGCTTCGAATTAGGTTATCGTTCTATACGTAAGGTAGGTAAAAAACTTATGTTTAGGAAGGCCATTAGCGTAGCTAGGCGTAGGCGAAAAGGCGGCCCCTCGTCCACGGCCTCGCACCAAAAACTTAAAGAACGAGGGTTTTTTTTGTAATTGATAGGCTCGCATTTGACCACTATTTCACCGGATGGTAAGCGACGATGTAGTTGAACACTGGGTTGCGACAGCCGCTGTAGCATTTTCGAAATTATGAAAGAAAAAGGCCCCGCTGTTGCGCCTTCGCCCACGTCTAAAGTAGTCCAAACTACGCCTCTGAGGAAGGCCATAATTACAATATTGTTGTTCCATGTTGATCGTAAAAAGGGTGTAGAGTGCGATAAAGAAAATCATGACTATGTATAAGTAATTTATTTTTATTTTTTGAGTGCTACAATCCATACTTATATTTTTTTTAAAGCGTTGCCCCAACTAGGAAAGCCTTCTGTATCGTGGGTGCGTTCACAAACTTGTAAACTCACATACACAAGACACCCAGACCCGGAAAACTTATCTATAAGTCATACAAATAATTGTTCCGTGCGGGAATCAAACACGCGACACGTAACCACTGCGCCAACTGTGCAATCCGAATATTACAAATGTGAAAGGATCTCTCATCTGTCTGTTTAAAGCTTTTAGGTTTAAAATACTGAACCAATTCCGATGAAATTTGAAACAGTAAACTTGAAGGCCAGGGATGGACATATATGCTACTTTTTATCTGGCTTCATTTTCGTGACCGCAATAAACGACATTCACTCCGACGGACACGCAGGCTAAAGATAGTTTAAAATAAAAGAATGTACTCGCAAAGTATTCTATATTTTGCGTTTATTGTGCGTAGTAGGTATTTATATAGTATTGTAGGGTCAATAGCTTAGATGACAAATATTATTCTATGTTTATTCCAACACGTGTGGCTTCTAGCCAAATATTATTTCTGAACAATAACATTTTAGATCTTAGACCACTTACGGAAGTCTCTTTGAAATGTTTTATACTCACTAATTCTTTTTTATGTACGACTTTAAGTGTCACACATTTAAAACGTGATAGATGTATATTTTATGCTGAAATTCTCGAGGTTCTGGTGTAAAATGTAAGCAACTACCGTCACATTATACAGCCATAACGTATTTCGACTGGCCCGGTCGTGGGTTCGGTTCCCACCCAAGACAAATGTGTGATGAGCACGATCATTTGTTCTTTGTCTAGGTGTAAATTATCTATAACTAGCTTCTGACAGCGGCTTCGCCCGCGTCAAAATAGGATTCTCCATATAATCTTGGGACCTCCGTTTCATCCCCTTAGGGGGTGAATTTACATATATATTTATATATAAGTGTGTTTATCAGTTTTCTAGTACTCATACCACAAGCTCTTCTTAGTGTGGGACTAGATGGCGTTGTATGAAAGTTGTGGAATATTATTATATTATCATTATTTTACAAACCAAATATTGTAAAAATAAAATTAAACATCTGTAAACATCTTCTCACATCTTCAGGGGTTATAATGTGCTCACTATTTAGTCTAGTCTCGCATCTATCAGTCTTTGATCCCCCTTTTTTTGTAGAATTAATAAATATATTTTTAATTTATTTAATATAAGTACATAAAAGAGTATCATAAGTATTCTTATCTACTAAATTTCTTCTCCACAGTCGGACTCTGACGTGATCACGTTGACGGACGACAACTTCAAGAAGCTGGTGCTGGACAGCGAGGACCTGTGGCTGGTGGAGTTCTACGCGCCCTGGTGCGGACACTGCAAGAACTTGGAGCCCCACTGGGCCAAGGCTGCCTCTGAACTTAAGGGCAAGGTTAGTAGTATAAGCTCTCCTGTTTCCTCATGCACCTTCATACACCTAGACTTACAGATACGGGCAGGAACTTTAAGCGCTGGCTTCCACTTGCGCAGAAGTGAAATATCGGGTCTTTTTAATATAACGAATAAATTATTATTATTATTATTTTAGTGGTATGAAGTGAGACGTGGGGGCCCGGGGCGGGGAGTACAATCCTTGTACAGTGATTGGCTCGCTGATGTGTACGATGCGCAAAGCGATCCCCACTCTTTAAAGGGTCCCCGCTCTAAATAAGGTTTAAGCTGGTACGAGATGAACCGTTTTCCGTACACTGGGGCCTGAGAGGTTAAGGTATCGTTCGGTCCATGGCCCTTTACGGAGAGCCGGTATGGGCGCCGTCGCTGCGAAAGTGACCGGCGGCCAAGCTGAAAGCATGCCAGAGGGTTATGGCCATACGGATGGAACGGGGATACCGCACGGTTTCCCGCGAAGTGGCGAGCCTTCTTGCTGGCCTGCCACTATGGAATCTGGAGGCAACAGTCCTAGCACGCGTGCACGATTTGCGCGTGAAGATACAACGCCGGGGTGAAACTCCCGGGATCTCATGGTAAAAAAGCGACAGCGACTGTCGCAACTCAGTGCTGGGCACGCCATAATTATGGCGGTAAACATAAGGCGGTGAAGGTAGAGGTTAAGAGGGGATCTCTTTGAGGAGTGGCTGGAAAGACCTCATGGCGTCCTCACCTTCCGCATGACGCAGTTTCTCACCGGACATGGTCAGTTCGGGAGGTTCCTGCACCGGATTCGTGCGGAAGAATCGCCCGGATGTCACCACTGTGTGGACCGCCCGGAGTACACGGTGGAGCATACAGTAGAGATGTGCCCCGCTTGGGCAGGGCATCGCCGTGTCCTCGTGAGGGCGATCGGCGGCAACGATCTCTCGTGCCGGGCTTTGGTACAGGCCATGGTCTGAAGCGAGGAGGAGTGGTAGGCGGTCGCCTCCTTCTGCGAAGCAATAATGCTAGCAAAGGAGGCGGCCGCACGCATCCCCATCCCGATTTCGGGCTACCGTAGGCGCGGGCTAACGGACGGCGGGCAATGGGTAGCTCGCTGTCCGACCGTCCGGTAACCGTCCGGACCAAGCCCAAAACGTGGACGGCGCTTAGTGTTCCACACACGTCTCAAGGAGATGTCAGCAAACCGTAGAGGTCCAGCAGGGTCGAAGCCTACTGGGGCCATGGGTTCGCTTCTAAATGGAAAACCCGTCCTAGAATGAAAGGCAATGAAGGAACTAGGAGTGGGTTTTAGTCAGTAAAAGTATGACACGCCCTCTCGTCCGCCCAAGGGCGGGAGATGTCATTGGATAATTTCCCACCTTAAAAAAAAGCAAAAGTTTTAATAATCTGCAAAATTCGAAAACATAAAGTTAAAACATACCACACATTGCGATTATCACGGGAATAAATAAAAATACCTGTGTACTTATATGACTATAAGTTTCAAAAATCTCCCATCGAAAAATATATTAGCTAATCTGACTTACGTTTACGATCGTCCGCCATGGCCATTACAGTAGAATTAAATTTTACGAACGTTAATTACCTCGTCGATATCCACCATAAAACAATTACTTTGCTAACCAATTTCTCGCTTAATGTTCTTATCAGCTAAGCTTCTCTCACCTATGTTCTGATAACACGGGTGGTAAGAAATTATCGTTTCGTTAATAACTTATTAACATTACCTAATCACTTACGAGTTTATTCGTTATCTGGTTGTTGGTGTAAAACCGGAAAATAATGTTAATTGGTTTTATTGAATTGTGTAAAAATACCCGTAGGCATGACATGCTGTAAAAATATACAATTAATGAATTTGATAAACTCAGCTGATAAATGCATATTGGAATAATGTCTTTGAGCATCTAATTTCAGATGGGACCGTCAGAAACTGATAAAAACACTTTGTTTTCAAAATATTATAGACAAGCTTCTGCCATCAGCTTCGACCGCGTGAAAGTAGGGTTATCCATACAAACTCTAGACTCACGTTTCATCCCGATAGGGGGAGACAACACCTTGTGCAAAATTTCACGCTCCTAGTCCCAGTAGTTTCGGCTGTGCGTTGATATTTCAGTCAGTCAGTTTCTCCTTTTGTATATATATATATTTTTAAATAAATTATAGGCTCGCGTTTAACCACTATCTCACCTGATGGTAAGCGATGATGTGGTCGACGATGGAGCACGCTTGCTTAGAAGTAGCCTATTCACTCTTGACTTAAAGACCCCTAAGTTGTAGCTAAGACCCTGTGTTGTATATGTCGTGGCCAGATTATAGGTGTTGATCACTTCATGATATGATCAACTAAAACTGGCCAGATTATTTTAAGCGTTAAAGTTTGACGATATTTCAATCCTCGTTTGGCCTACTTTCTTTAGACTTTACTATCATAGAAATTCTTTGATTGAATGATTTGGCCAGTTTTACCTTGCCTTAGCATAAAGTGATCAAAACTCGAATTTAATCATTATTTAAACTTCGCGAGCCGCCCCAGCTTTGCACGGGTGTTACAAATATTTGAAATCGGATTTTCTCTCTTATAATATGCATGTATTGTATGCACCTAAACCTTCATCATGAATTACTTTGTCTGTTGGTAAAAACCGCATAAAAATCCGTTCAGTAAATTTTTTAATTTACAGACGCGGTGAAGGACTTTGTTTTTATCTTAATATGTTAGGAAATTATTCTCAAACAACTTTTTCATACCTTTCAGGTGAAACTAGGCGCCTTAGACGCGACCGTTCACCAGCAAATGGCATCCCGCTACCAAGTGCAAGGCTACCCGACCATCAAACTGTTCCCGTCAGGCAAGAAAACAGCCGACTCTGCAGAGGACTACAACGGAGGCAGGACTTCAAGCGACATCGTGACGTATGCTCTTGAGAAGCTTGCTGAGAATGTACCCGCACCGGAGATTATTCAGGTAAGAACCATTACAATTATTTTTTTTGACAAGATTAATTTTATATGTCTGTAACCATCAAATGACTTCTCCCCGCTCTAGGGTGGAATATGAGGGTGTGACAGCCTTTTACTGACTAAAATCTACCCTCTCGCTCTCGGGTAAAACGGGAGGGTGTGTCAGACTTTTACTGACTTAATAACCCACCCACCCGCTCTAGGGTGGAACACGAGAACTTGTCAGACTTTTACTGACAACACACATCACTCTTTCAAAAGTTTCCGCTGGTCAAGTAAGATTAGGTTTGATTTCATCGAGCCGTCGGAAAGCCTGTCGCCTGGCCACGCGTTGCCATGGTCCGTCTGCAAAATTTTAAACAGACTCTGCACTCAAGTCGGCCGCAGAAAAGACCCGGACGGTTCCGATCTTCAGTGTTTGTGCGGCATCTCTCCGCAGACTGTCTCACCTTCCATCTCTCGTTTCGTTTACTTGTTCGCGTAAAGATCTGGTGACAGCGTCAGCGGACGACATTTCTCTGGCCGAACACGACTAGTCCAGAATGGGCAAGGAATTTTAATTTAGAAAATACACTGTTTTTGCCATAGACACGCAAGAAGAAAAGTAAGATGCTATGGCTTGTAGTCTCATACCTTTTACCATTGATGCTTTATGAAGAGGTGAGCAGTTCTTCACAGAGCTTCTCAAGTGTTTTGTGAGAATAGCTCGTGCCATTGTCTTTACCAGATAGAAAGTGAAGATATTGGAGTCTCCATTTTTGAAGGCTAACAACGCCTGAAATCAGGTTCTATATCAATCAGAAGAATAATTATTTCGTGAGGTATACGAATGTATAGAGTATTGGTAGCTTTTGTTTCTTCGGCATTCGTAACTAGCAACATTATGCTTCATTGGGTTATAACCAAGTTAAAATCAACTTTCCGATGTGTAAATGTTGTGAGATAAAAAAAAACACTTTTTTTTTGGAAATTTCCTCCTTTTAGGGTTCCGTACCTCAAAAGGAAAAACCGGAACCCTTGTAGGATCACGTTGTCGTCTGTCTGTCAAGACCATGTATCTCGGGAACGCGTGAAGGTATCGAGTTGAAATTAAAACCATAAATACTCCCGTCCGGTAAACGTCCAGACCGAGCCTGAGTCGTCGACGGCGGGCGCGTAAGTGTGATGTCTAGGTCTGCGGTCCCTTGAAGCTGTGAAAAATTCAAACTTCGAATTAACGAACAAAAAAGATACGGCCGTTTATGTTGGAAAAACACGTGCATTTCGACACATTCAAGCGAATCAAAATTCATAGGTTACTTCCCGTTGACCTAGAATCCTGAAATTTGGCATGAAGCAAGGTCTCATAGCCCAAATATAGGCAAAAATCTGATGTGTAAATTTGTAGTTACGTCAGAAAAAAAAAATCATTTTTTGCGATTTGATAAAATCTTCGTAACTCAATAATTTTTTTTATTGATATAAACCAGTGCTTAAGAGCGTTCACTCGAAATTACGCGCTATTTGGCCAAAAACCATGATTTTCAAACTCGTTTATATCCATAATTGATATATTGTACAAACATGTGATTTACCAATAACGTTAGGAAATATTCTTGTCTACATAGTTAAGTAGGATTTTATTTAAATTAATTGTACACTTGTGAACTATATTCACTTAAGTAAATAGAGTTTTTGAAATTTTACTTTCAGAGGCAATTTCGAAGCTTGACAACTTCTACAGTTCTAACAGAATTAATAAACAAAAAATACAAAACAGTAACTAGTATCCTTAACAAAATAGTTATAGAAAAATATTCATTGATTTAGTTTACTAATTTAGAAAATTAAAATAAAAACATTGTCTAATTATTAAGAAATTATGGGTAAATAAAATGATGATTTGCACTGATTTAACTTAATTTTATCAATATAATAATAGCTTATTCTAATAGAAGAACATGTGTTTCAAAACTCACTATATAAAATTTGAATAAAAATAGCTTTGTCGATTTTTAATAAATATCACAAAACTCGGTGCGCGAGCGTGATGATGAATTTTGTTGGGCGACTGAATTTGCGACGCTCGTGCGCCGATATTTATGGTCCTTTTAAAATATTTTTAAAAAATTGAAAAAGCTAATTTAATTCAAACTTTATATAGTAAGTTTTGAAACACATGTTCTTCTATTAGAATAAGCTATTATTATAATGATAAAATTAAGTTAAATTAGTGCAAATCATCATTTTATTTACCCATCATTTCTTAATAATTTGACAATGTTTTTATTTAAATTTTCTTAATTAGTAAACTAAATCAATGAATATTTTTCTATAACTATTTTGTTGAGGATTCTAGTTACTGTTTTGTATTTTTTGTTTATTGATTCTGTTAGAACTGTAGAAGTTGTCAAGCTTCGAAATTGCCTCTGAAAGTAAAATTTCAAAACCTCTATTTACATATGTGAATATAGTTCACAAGTGTGCTATTAATTTTAGTAAAATCCTACTTAACTATTTAGACAAGAATATTTCCTAATGTTATTGGTAAATCACATGTTTGTACAATAATTCATTAATGGATATAAACGGGTTTGAAAATCATGGTTTTTGGCCAAATAGCGCGTAATTTCGAGTGAACGCTCTTAACTGCGATCCCATCTGATGGTAAGCAGTGATGCAATCATTGATCGTGAGGCCCACTAGTATATTAAGAGCCTATTCACTCTAGCCTTGAAGGCACCTGGTTTATTATCAAGTAAAAAAAAACCTAAATTAAAGTTGGACGGGAAGACCGCAGCAGGCAAATTGTTTCAGTCCTTCCAATTCAATTAGGGAATTGAACTGTTTTCATAGATAAGTTGCTACGGAACCCTCACTGCGCGAGTCCGACTCGCACTTGCCCGGTTTTTTTTTGAAGTCGTTCTTTTTCTTTTCGGGCCCAGTTGATGGCTACGTTAACTGTAGTATCGGTGGCACTCATTAAGTCCTCCAAAGTGCTGGTGTCTGGGCATTTGGGGCAAACCAACGTGTGGCTCGTGTTCTGAACACCGTACTTACATTGAGTATCCGGCGGGTCTATAAAACCCCATTTCGCCAAGTTGTATTTACAGCGACCAACCTGGGTGTTAGTGCTTTCCATATAGGCCACTGCGATTCACGTCCAGGCGGCAGATATTACTGAGGTTTCAAGAAGTCGGATGGTAGATGATGTTCTTCCCAAAGCTCGATTCTGGTGGGTCTAGGATGGCCTGTGTGCTACGAAGAAAGCTAAGACGGTTAAAAAAAAAAAAAATTACAAATTAAGTTTAAAAGAATTCTCAGTAACCAAATCGTTAAGGTTACGTTTAATAAAAATGTTTAAAAAATCTTGCCCTGAATCTTGAAGGTGTTTCACGCCGTTACACTGTTTTAATTCGAAAATACAGAAAATCACTCGCGTTTCCGAATTATTTCCAATATGTCGTAAATTTTATAATGGTTCGGTTACTGCGTGAATATAAACATAATCACAGCTTATAAAAGAAGTACGATTTATTATTTGTTTATACGAGTATTATATTGCAGTGGACATGGGAAACTGGTGTTGTTTTCTTTGGGCTGCGGGAATTATCGAAAGAACTGTGGGAAGTCCGTAAAAGTATGACATTCCCTCTCGCTCCACACTTTTTTTTTTATGATTTTCCAAATAAAAAATAAAAAATCTAGCAATCAAGACAAATCACAGGTATCAGGTATACACACGAGTTTCCCTACTGAATGTAGAAACTAAACTGGTCAAGAATAGACTAGGCGCATGGTGTCGGGAGGTCGAGCTTGGCTCCAGAGGTCGGCTCTGCCGGCTCTTTGCGTCGCTGCCATTGCGGTGTCAATCGACTCTATCCAATCGTCATTGACAGCTTAATTTCACTCTCTCCCGAACGTGTGCGGCCTCCCTTTTGTGCTATACTTTCCTAGTCTATGCTAGGTTCATCAATTAAAGTATTTAATAAATAATAATATTAACAAAATATCAGGTGCAAAAATATGAACAAATTTTTCCCTATATTTGTACAAAAACTTTACCTTTTGCTCTCAAAATTAGTAGAGATAATGATGGCCGAAAAGTCAAAAATGTGTATGGTGGGGACATGGATCGAAATGTCACGAATAAATTTTTGAAGTGAAAATTTCTTTCGCTGACCACTTTTTAGTGGGTATTGAATGAGACTGAGCCGTCACGCTCGGCTATGCAACGCTCGTTCGGGTAAGGTCGGCTCCAGTCGTTTTAATTTTTATCGTGTGGTCTGCGTGGGTGGGGAAGAAACCCAGACCCGGAACAACTATATACATACAAATATTTGTTATATGGGCAATCGCTGTCGCCGATACAATAACACGTTTAAAACCTAAGTTGCATTTTAAAAGACAATACTCATTCAGATAAATTATCTCTGAATTTGTTTCAAACGTACTAAAAACTTCGCTATTGCTTTAACGTAAAACCTGGGTAACTGGAAGCTCAAGGGACCTAAGAAGAAGGTCGTGGGTTCGATTCCCACCAAGGACAAATGTTTGTGTGATGAACACGATCATTTGTTCTGTGTCTAGTTGTAATGTATCTATAATATGTATGTATTTAGAAATACATAAGTATGTTTATCAGTTGTCTAGTACTCATAACACAAGCTCTGTTTAGCTTGAGACTAGACGGCGTTGTGTCATATTTGTAGAATATTGTTGAATATAATAATATATATATATATATATATATATATATATATATATATATATATATATATATATATTATTACTGATCGGCTCGCGTTTGAGCACCATCTCACCTGATGGTAAGCGATGATGTTGTCGACGATGGAGCACGCTTGCCTAGAAGTAGCCCATTCACTCTTGATTTAGACCTCTAATTTGTAGTTATCAGGAAACACGGACTCCGACAAGGAATTCCACTCCTTGGCTGTACGCATAATAAATGTGTTCTCAAAACGCTTTGTGCGTATGGGTGGGATGCTAATATGATGTGATGACGGATGTTAATTTAGGAATATTTGGCATATTCATGTGTCTCTCACATATTCAGGGCCCGATCGACCAGATCTCACTGTGTAAGTATATATTTCACTTACAGATTAAACAAGGCAGGCATTCGAAAACTAAAGTTATTCAATACACAAGTTTGCCAGAGAATAAGACGAGATATGGCCAGAGAATATACCCAAAAACACGACTCTCACATAACCTGTTAGTAAACGATGGCAATTCATAACTCTAAAATGTAAATAGCTATCGATATAGTTATCTAATAAGAAGAAATTCTTTAAACTCATCGGAAACGTAATGACTCAAGATATGAAAACCTATAAACATTATCAAATATAAATTCGTGTTAAGTATATCTCAGAAATCGGACGTTAGACTGCTATTACGTTATCATTATTTGAAGTGATTTCGACTATGAGTCATAGTAATGTAATAGTAGAAAAGAAAAACGTCGGAACATAACTGAGTCAGAAATCACGGAACAGTCTGTACGTCGCCGAATGCCGACTCATACCTTGTTGTTTAAGGTGGGAAATCATCAAATAACTTCTCACGCTCTGGGTGTAGCGAAAGGGCGTGTCCTTAACCGACTAAAACGCATCTGTGTTCCTTCAGACTGCTTATTTTGCGTTGTAAGGCCACGGTAACTTCGAACATTACCATAGCCCACCGACTTATCCTGACTAAAAAAATTGTCAGAAATATTATGCTCTTCTTCTAAAGACACCATGAGGAACAGTAGGTACAAAAAATTTACTAATAATATCACGGTTTACCCCCGAGATGGGTTTAGCAGAGTATAGCACGCTCAAACTTTTCTACATATGAGTATGTTTAATTGTTCAATCCGGCACTTAGTCAGATTCTGAGACTGCTACTGAGAAAATGTTAAGGTTAATTCTTTGGAATTTGCAGTTCAATGCATAGTCGAATAGTAAGGTAAAAAAATATATATTTACTGTATCACGTATATACACAATTAAACTAATTATAACTATTAACATAACTATCTAACTTAGAGAATCTAAGAGCTAAAATGTGCCATTTGAATAAAAACTACGACGTTATACCTTGTCTCTAGGTTAGAGAGTTATAATAATGGTCTTGCTACTCACGAATATAATTTTTGTTGCCATACTATCCGATATTGAGCTGCAAATTGCAAAAACAACTTTCGTTAATTTGAATTTAAAGAAAGAAAGAAAAAACGTTTATTCGTACCTCACACATATAGTAGATAGAATTACAAAAAGTATGAAAGTATGAAAAGAATAAAATCTGTGCAAGGCCAAAAAGGCGCCTAACTTAGCATATGCTGCGATATTTAAAACGATAAATAACGCAGCGATTCTGCTAGGGCCCGGAGTAATGAATTCGCGATTTTTAGTGAATTTCGCGGGTAACTCTGAAGCAAAAAGACCCAATTACAGCGCCAGCAATTTAACTTACAAAGTATGAGGTCTTCATAGAGGACATTATACTCAACAGAAGCGCTTCGGCCAATAGACGAGTCAATCTTTTTTCATGATCTATTGCCTTTCCCCCGTCAGGTTACCGACGAGAAGTCAATGCAGGCGTGCAGCGACAAGCCGCTGTGCGTGGTGTCCGTGCTGCCTCACATCCTGGACTGCAACGCGGCGTGCCGGAACGACTACCTCGCCATCCTGGCGCGCCTCGGGGACAAGTACAAGAACAAGATGTGGGGGTGAGTTACATACCATCATTTAGGCACTGTTTATGCGACCACACTGCCTCCTAAGATACAGGATCTTCCTAGTTTAGGAGTCACGGTTCAAATGTGTTAAACATTGTGTGACAGTTTTATGGTACTTCACATTTGCTAATAAAATATTATTATTATTTATTAGACTGAATGTTCTTACTAAAAGGCCTTTGCTACGACCAGACTTATATTAAAGGATTCCAATTCATCGTGTTATCTCTATCTTGACCTGCAGCGACGTCGCTTGCTATCAATATTCGACATTTAGGCCGAAATACACATGCCTGTTCACAAGTATTCATGCCATAGTGACATCCACCCGAAGAATCGCCAAACTAAAGTGGCAGTGGGCAGGGCACATTGCTCGTAGAACGGATGGTCGATAGGGCCGAAAGGTTCTAGAGTGGCGACCGCGTACTGGAAAATGCAGCGTTGGAAGGTCACCCACAAGGTGAACCGACGACCTGGTGAGAGTCGCGGGAGTGCGGTGGATGCGAGAAGCACAGGATCGGTCGTTGTGGCGACGCTTGGGGGAGGCCTATGTCCAACAGTGTTTCGGCTGAAATGATGATGATGATGATGAGTGACATCTACAAATGCTAAGCAAGCTACTTGCATATAAGGTCCGACCGAGATCTCGGTCTCGGTCTCGGTTCCAGTCATTCTCGGCTAAAAATCAGGCCGAGATTCTCGGTCTCGTTCTCGGCCTGATTTACGCCGAGAATCTCGGCCATGGCCGAGACTTCTTGAGGTCCAACAAATCATTTATTTTCCCTAGATTTAGAGTTTATCGCTCCATCTACCGACGGATGGGCGAATTAGGTGCAGGTTTGACGTTACTTGCGTTTCTGTTTACGATTGCTGATTGGCTAATGGCTTTCATATCTCATTTGTTTTTTACATGTATTTCAATTTATTGTCAATATTTGGAATAGTGATTTAAATAAACATAATTCACGGATTGTTATTTGACAAGAATTATTGTTAATAGATAAGTGGAAAAGTTGCGTGCGAATTGAATTGGTTTGGTTTATGTGAGTTTAAATTAATTGGTAAGTAGGTATCTAGTGTTATTTCATTTCTTCCTGTTTTACTTGTTGTGTTGTTGTAATTAGCGGAATGGTATCATTATTTCATATTTACATCTGTCGATCGGCATTATTTAATATTTATATGAAATACATGCGCAGCTTTTTTAAAGACGAAAAAGTAATTTTAAACACGTCGCGCGTCGATCGTGCGTTTACCTATGTACCTATTCGGTGCCATGCGACACTCGAGAGTTTATTATACGAAAAATGAAATGAAAATGTTATTGTTCCAGATTAACAATGCCTAAAATTAATCCAATTTGGGATTATTTTGTTAGAAATTCAACTATGACACAACCATCTAATAAGTATCGTATAATAAATTAGTATCGCTAGGAAGCACGTTACCTAAATTACAGTCCATCAAAGGGTTAAAATTACATCTATCAAAATATTATTCCTACGAAAATGAAGAATTTTTGAAGAAATTAGAAGAAAATAAGCGAGAAACAGAAACAAAAGTTAAGTTTATAAATGACAATATTAACAAAAAGATTCAACCTACTATAGAGAAAGCTCTTACTATCCATACATCAACAGCTCCATGGCCAGATGACCATCTTATTGTTAAGCGTATTGATAAAACAATTATGGATTACATATTAGTGGACATGCAACCGTATACTACAGTGTCAGGAGAAGCGCCATGTCTCGGTCTCGGTCTCGGTCTCGGCCGAGAATTTATTTTATTCTCGTTCTCGGTCTCGGTCTCGGCCGAGACAAAAAAACAAGGTTCGGTCGGACCTTACTTGCATACTTTTGTAGCAGCTACAGGCATGAGTATTTCGGCCTTTATGTTTGCAGGTATGTAAGGGGAACTTCCGAAACGGAAACCGGGGTGGGCCTGGAACACAATGCAAAGAAGGAATATATGTGTGGTTTTGATTTCTCATCTTAAAAAAAAGTATACTGTTTGTATTTATACTCATATTTTAAAAAGAAAAGATTTGGATTTTTGTTTGTAACAAATAAACTCAAGAACTACAGAAACGATTTTAAAAATTCTTTTACTGATAGAATGCTAGTTTATCATTGAGTAACATAGGCTATATTTTATATTTTTTATTCTCACGCGGGCGAAGCCACTGGAAAAAGCTAGTTAGGTACTTGCGCACTTGGTACTTGTTTGGCGCGTGCTAATTCATATATCGCACCTTTAATCTAATACCGTCACCAAACAAAAATTCTTAAAAAAAACTGTTTTTAACACCATCTGTTACTGAGCGCTAACTTTACAGATTGCGTTAAAAACGGTTATTTGAAGGATTTTCGTTTAGTGACGGTATTGAATTAAAGGTGCGATATGTTAACGTAGTTTATTCGCGATATATTCCAAAAATCGTTTTTTTATCTAAAAAAATGCATTCAATTTCAGATGGGTGTGGACCGAGGCTGGTGCACAGACTGCTCTAGAAGAATCTTTGGAGCTCGGCGGTTTTGGTTACCCCGCCATGGCTGTCGTTAACGCAAAGAAACTCAAGTTCTCAACCCTCAGGGGATCCTTCTCCGAGACTGGTATCAATGAGTTCTTAAGGTGAGTCTATTATCTTACATTATTTAACAGTTTAAGCCCCAGATACTATAATAATAAGCATAACCAGCCTTTAAATGTTCCCACTGCTGGGACCGCAGGCCTCCTCTCTCTAAGAGAGGGAATGGGCCGTAATCCAGCACGCGGGCCTAATGCGGATTGGCGAATGTCAAATGTCTTCGAATTTTTGGTTCTAGGACATGCCGGTTTTCTCACGATGTTTTTCCTTCACCGTTTTGAGAGCAGTGGTGATGAAATAAATTACACAAAATAATGCGCCTGGCTGGGTTTGAACCAGGGATCTACAACTCGTAAGTCGGAGCCATTACCACTCGGCCACCACTGCTCCCAGATACTATAGGGGACAAAATATCCTCCAACATGACACGCAACTCTCAATCTACATGATGCTGCAACGTTGCCCAATATCCCGCACCCGCAGAATATTTTACGTCTACGATTCATTATCGTGACGTGGGACACGTTGTTGTACAATTTAGAAGAAAGAAAGAAAATCTTTTTATTTGCCAGAAAAGGCGCAAACTTAAAACTAACATATTGCAAACATTTTGCATGACAAAAACATAATTAAAAATAACATTAATGCGCCACGTTCGAGCTAAACGGCCGTGCGCTCAGCATTATGCCGTGTCCACACGCAAAATGCGACGAGTCCACAGCGCTGGTTTTCAGCGTGGGCCGGTGACGTTATCGACTAACAGACGTCGGCAACGGTATTGTGTACCAATAGATTTCGAGTAAAATTAATATATTTGACAACGTTACGCGTCAGGTTAGGTACAGGTACACTAGGTATTTAGTTACACACATAATCAGAAACATTTATTTCAAATAAACCATTTACAGGCACTTTTGAATTATTTAAAGTATAACTAAATTCCACGTTCCAAAGCGTAGATCTCTATGGAGAACATGCAAGTAACTCCATGGACACTCTAAAATAATGCTATGAGTTACAAAAATCTTTGTTACATATTTCTTGTCGCTTCTGTTAGTATAATGTGAGCACAATTGAAATAAATAATGAAAAAAGAGTAATTAAAAAATATTAATTGAAATAAGCTACTGCCGACCGATGACTTGGTAATCGGTTGCGGGAGTGCGATGGATGCGAGACGCACAGGACCGTTCATTGTGGCGACACTTGGGGATACCTATGTCCAGCAATGGACGTCTTTCGGCTGAAATTATGATGGATGATGATCAGCTACTGCTAGCTAAGATAAGACTAGTCTCAACCGACGGCTATACACGAGCAAGACGAAAGGAATGGTAAAACTTCTTGAAAGTGATGGTGTTTGTAAATTAATCTGTCCCAGCATCCATATCGGCCGCAGCAAAGACGATCTCCATAGGAGCTCTTGGATGGTTCCAATCTTCAGTGTCTCTCCGCAGACCATATCCCACCTTCCATCTTGCGTCACTTGCCTTGCTACCTGTTCACGTAAAGATCTAATGAGAGCGTCAGCGGACGCCATTATTGCCGAATACCATAATGGCCAATGGCCAGGAATTAAATTTGATTTTGAAAATAAACCTTATTTTGCCATCGATACGCTAAGTAGCATAAAACTTAAAACTACTAATACACTACGACGGTGAAGTGCCAATACCTTCTAACATTTTTTTTTCAATTGTGGCTACACTTCCTAACTAAACCACCATGTCAATTTTTAGTATGACCTCCTAACGTTTTTAAACAAAAAAATTTGACTGACAGTTAGGAGTTAGAATAGAATAGAATAAAACTTTATTGTACACCAAAATAGTAACACCGCCGTCGACTAATTGTTTTATGTTATGGCTTTACTTCCATGATCTATCCCAGAGTCGCCAAGCATTTTTTCAGATAAAAATATAACCCTACCCTTACTGAGTGCAATCGGGTAAAAAGTTACCTACGTCACACATTTGCTCATAAACTTTTTCTATGCAAAAACACGTCAATCCATGGCTTCGGGAAAACCCGCCAAACAATTCGTCTTTTTTTTGTTATATTAGTGGAATTTCTGACGTCATGATTCACATTCACGACGTAATAAGGCTGTTGTATGACGCGTAAGAAGTTGTTGAATATTTCCTCATGTATTTCATTATAATTTCCATTCATCACAGTGTCTAATGTGTTTCCCAAAATACATACCTCGGTCTTGCCTTTCAACATAGCCGTTATCAAGATATCGATTTTTATTTATTGCGAATGTCATTTTGATCTTATCAGTTTAATTCGTTGTACCTGCAACATTATATATTATATCACTCTATATTCTATATCACGAAAAATTATATAGAGCCTTTTCAGAAAAAACATCGTAAGCGACAATATCCGTTTTTTTTTTTTTTGCGAAAATGGGAGTTTTCTTCATTTTATTAAAAAGTATTTAAAAAAATATGTTAGTAGCAAGTATTATGTTAGATCAGTAGTTATATGATTTATAAATTATGAACTATATCGGTTTTAGAATTATATTATCATACAGTCTCTTTAATTATGGTCATAATGGACGAGAAAACTTGCGAAAAACGCAAATTGTCACTAACTATGCCCTTCCTAAAAACGTAAACATCAACTGCCACTATCAACAAATAAATTCAAACAAACCATCTTTTCAGGGACTTATCCTTCGGCCGTGGGCAGACTGCCCCAGTGAAAGGCGCAGAGATGCCCAAGATCGCGTCCACCGACGCCTGGGACGGCAAAGACGGCGAACTGCCACAAGAAGAGGACATTGACCTCTCCGACGTCGACCTTGAGAAGGATGAATTATAAGCAGCAGTACTTTCTGCAGCATAGACTTTATGAACCAATGGTTAAGTGTCTCTGCCATATTCTGAATGATGCTTCAGTGTGAATCATATCAAAAACCTCTTATTATAATAATGATAAGATCGCGACAGTGATAACACGGGTTCCAGCATTTACCTGTAACTATATTTATTTCCACCGAGCCAGTAACTTGTATACCTAACTATCCAACGCATGGCATAGCTTAATTATGCAGTCATTATAATACAGGACGACGGGCTAACTCCATCACATACTATTTATCTAATTAAAACATTTATTTTCTGAGATATTTTAACCTATTTGAGTATCACAATTTAGAACTATAAACAAGCAATGTCTCGCGGGTTTTTGAGCTCGGCTCGAGAGAGCTTACGACTGATGTTTTTGAATCATTGTAATTTATAAATATGTAATTCATTCGATGAATTTTGATGATACAACAAAAACTAGTGATCCGCGCAACTGATACTTAATTTTAGTTGAATTAGATGTTAATTGGAGTGTACATTAGCTGTTTACCATTCTTCCAATATTTTTTTTTTTTAATTTTGGTAAGCATTTATCGTTGAGGAGAAATTTTTGGATAATTTTATGAATTGTGAAATCGCTAATAAATTTTTAATATAATACAAATAAGTGTGACTGTTTTATTTTCATACAAACTTCACCTTCCTTAAATCCCAGCTTGCATATAATTGCGTATGGGAAAAACAATTACTAAAATAAAATAACCCTCCTTTTGGAGCAGTCAAGTAGTAAACAACAACCAGATTGAGGATGAGGATAATAGCGACCTATTTATTGAATAGTGATGCTAAAACGTACTTCATACCTATTGTATGCAAACTGGAAACTAGCATTGTGACAAATGAAAATGTTATTTAATGAAAAGGTTTCATCGGTTTTCTATGCTATTCGATTCCTATCAGTTGAATAGCATTACAAATTATTTAAATTAGGTACAATCGTGCGCATAACTTAAATATCGTATCTAGGTTTTTTCAAGGCTATTTCCACTTCCTAGAAAACAGGTATGACACAAAATACCTGTTTAAATACCAAACTTCAACGTTTAGATAAGGATAATAGTTTACCACAATAAGATTTATGAATTACTTACTCAAGTAAAACGTTCTAGTGTTTTAACACCTCATTTTTTATTATCACAA
The DNA here is from genome assembly GCA_961205895.1 of Mythimna pallens. Classification (NCBI taxonomy): domain Eukaryota; kingdom Metazoa; phylum Arthropoda; class Insecta; order Lepidoptera; family Noctuidae; genus Mythimna; species Mythimna pallens. The sequence goes on from OY540825.1 coordinate 4,594,540, forward strand.
AAGCTGTTACCGCAGAAAGATTACATCTGGCATTGAGAGGCTAGCAACGTCTTTATTGCACTTGTTATCACTAAACTAGAACTCGAGTGTTTTTTGATTTTCTGTACTAAACAGTCAACAAGGAATATGAATTACTAGTTAGTGCTAACTGCCCTCGTGTACCTAATTAAAAAAATATATATGACTATGTTGCTCAGTGATAAAGTGCCTTCTACTGGAGAAAGAATTTTTAAAATCAGTCCAATAATAGGTACTTATTTGAATTAATACAAACACAAATACATATCTTTCCTCCTTTTAATATTAGTAGCTAGGTAGGTTACCTACCTACCTACCTGCTTACCTATACATTCATTAAAATGAATGCAAATAAGCTGTTGAATTAAGTATAGTAACAACTGCCATCTATTTTGCTAGGTTCAATAATTGAATGATACTACGGGATACTGGAATGATGGAAGGGCGAGGCTTATATACAATGTCAATTCGCTAAGCTATGGATAGCTTGACTGGGATGGTATTCGACCTCACGACCTTGGTAACTCACCGTCGAGTTCGCAACTCACCATACTAGACAATTTACTTTAATATTGACACAAGGCCACTTCTCTTGGGTTTTTTCCGAGGTTGTCCTCGCGTTAGACCGTGTAGCATTAACTTATTGTGGTAGGGTTTATCGTTTTGCTGACTGCCTTCGGTAGGTACTTATTCTTTGATTTCGACACTCGCTCTCACGTATTTAAACATATTTTATTGTAGGTACACCAAGATTACAATTTAGAAAAGGGAAACCTTAAAATAAAAATATTTAGGGTTGCTAGAGCCCCAAAGTAGTTTCAAGATCTATAAGTAAGTACTTACTAATGTTATAAGAGTTGAAGAGGCTGCTTGGTTGAACGCGCTAAACTCGAGAACTACTGGTACGTATTGCAAAAAGCAGTGTTGGATAGACCATTTATCGAGAAAGGCCATCAATGGTCACAATTTAGGAGAAGTTTTTTTTTTGCGCGGAACCCTCATTTTTTTTCCTAAAATAAAAGTATCCAAATTTACCATTTATAACATCAGCTGCCTACCTGCGAGTCTCGTCAAAATCGGTCGAGCCGTTTCGGAGATTAACCGGAACAGACGGACCAAAATTTCAAAAAGTGTCTTTATTATAGGTATTGAATGTACTTTAAAATCTTATTTTGATATTACAGACACCAATTTTATTTATATGGTATAGATATTTGTGTCTATGTTAACTTCAAAATAAACGAGCCATTAGAATCGCCACGAAAGGCATAGGTACTTACCATCATTATTATTCTACTCACATGGATACATTCGATAACAGGAAACAAAGCATGGTAATAAATCTTTATTTAAAACACCGACAGTTATTAGATAATGCCACAGTCATCAATCACTTCACGAAAATGACTCATTTTGGTCTGTTTACTTACCCCAAAAATGACTGGAGTTAAAACTTTTATAAGATAAGATAACTTCAACTAACTAGGACCAATGTCCATGATGAAGATAAAAAAAAACTTGTTTTATTGTAACAATATTTATTTGAGCATTGGTTTTGAACATAATGAAAAGAAACTAAACCTAAATACATATCTAGTGTGTACAGTCTTATGTATAGATGGTTGGACATATCATGTTGGATTATTCTGATAAAAGGTTTAATTAGGGTGAGGCCGGAGGCGACAGTTATTTATAACATAATTAGTCTAATTGTACAATGTGGTACATTCATTCCTTTTGAACAATTAAATAGATTATTTCCATCCGACTATGAACAGTGTTACCATAGCATAATCATTGTGTATAAGGAGGTTGGATTAGACAAAAAACGCCACGACCTCAAAGCTAGTCCACCAACAGCTATTATTTATCATATTGTCAATGGTGTTCTGACATGTCCATTCTGTGCTCAAAGTTTTTCAGCCAAAATACAAGTCACATGCAGGCCCATAACAGAGCAGCACATTTAAACTCACAACAACCATAAGGAGCCAAGTAATGCGGTTGCTATGTCCGAAACCGTCATCACAGACAGGCATCAAAATCATCATCATATCATTCAACTTATAGTTGGTTTAACTATTAAAAAGTTAAATACATTAGCAGATTAGATGTTGATAGATAAGATGATGTATAATAGAAGTTCTAGTTTGTTTAGTAATCTAATGAGTATTACTTTTTACAAGCTTCATTAGCAGGAACATTTTGAAATTACAATGAATTTTATAGATAAATAACTACATTATTGGTTTATCTTTTATCAGCATTACCTTTATCAACAAGTTAATGCAGATGAGTATAAGCATGATGAGTGGGTAATGGTTTCAAAAATATATGGATAAACTTCTCAAATGGAGGTAGGTTACATGTATTGTGTCACACTGACAATAAGGAAAACTAGTGATTTGTTTTTTGTATGGCACCTATTTCTGTCTTATGAGGTAATTCCTATTGTTGATTAGCCTGCTAAATACTAACACTTGTGAGACTTTGTTTAAATGACTTAATTATGTTAATACCACTAATTAATGAACACATAAAAAGTTCATTTTATCAATAAATACAATATAACTTAATTTACTACAAAAATGTAAATGTTTTTGTTTTCATTTCATTTTAATTGGTCCACAAAATTAGTCTTTTTACAATCATAAAGCCTTTAAATATTTTCCAAAGCATGTAGCACCCAAAAATTTATTTAAAAAGTTTAAAAATGACAATATTTATGTAAAATTATAAATGTCTTATATATAAACCTTATAAAACCTCTCTATGCTTATTTTTCTCAATCTGCTACAAACATTCTAAGGCCCCATTCATAAACATATTCAAAAATGTGACCATCTCTCATTTACTTATTTATTATGATATGTGGGAATGTTATATTTTATTGTTCCCTTTGTTCGAGACAACATTCAGTCGTTATACCTTTATGAGGTAAGGTAAAATTTTTACACAATAATATTCATACAATAAATGCATTATAGCTAGAATGCTAAAAGCAGCAGTATAAATATACCTTGCACTTGGTATCAAACACTCAAACAATAAAAAATCATTTATCTGAGTTTTCTGAACTCTTTAGACATATCTAATCACAGGGCTTTACAAATTATCACTAAGCCATAGTTGGCATCCCCATTTTGTCATACTTGTTCTTGTTTGGTCGGCAAATATCATAACAAATTGAAAAATAGTAGACTCCCATTCCAAGCAAGATTAATGCCACAACTAAGATTACAATGCCCCAGGCTGAGATCCCCAAACCTCTTCGCGTAGTATGATGTGATGGAGGTCCAGCAGTTGTCTTAGGATAGCTTATCTCGTTGTAACTTTTATGATAGCTGTCCACGCTCCGAGAAGCAGCAACCGGTGACAGCAATAAGTTGAAAACTAAAACAATATGAAAATCGTACGTTAATATTTTATTCATAGCAAACAGAGGTCAAAACTAGGGTGAATATCTATGATCTATGTTGGATCACAGTTCGAATTTTGATCCGACGAGGGACTTGTTAATTTTAGAGTTCTAAGAATTAGGAGTAGAACTAACGGTAAATTCCATATTTTTCTAAATTAAATAAATATCAATCATCCACTTACCAAGTAGCGCAAGGCTCGTGCGAACTAATAGACTTATCATCTTCGATAAATCTCGACTTCCTGCAGGGAGCACCACAAATTACCAGTTGGACACGTCCAGAGGAACTGCAACAAGTTCTCTACCAGAACGTCGTACTTTCACAGTAAATGCACTTGTCAAATCAATGACGGGAAATCTCCTTTTTTTTTATTGAAGAAGGCTTTGAATCAGCAAGTTTCACAAAAGAAAATTACTTCTATTCTGTCTATTTACTACCACACGACATCATTCTATGAAATGAAATAAAAAGATTAAAAAGTAAACGAAACGAACGAAGAAGAACAATAAAGATTATAAAATGAATGAGTAATTTATACGTATTGTGAATGGAATGAAGTCTCCGTCTATACGAATGAAAGTGACCGACTGACGACTGAGTATATTTTTTTATTCGACCAAATGAAATTGATTTAACCCCAAAACTCGTTAAAAAATAAAAGGCCCGTTTGGACGTTTGAGAAATACCCTGGCATATAACTTACACTACGCGATATTCAGCACACGATATTCAGACCGTCTTATTTTTTGTTCCGAGTAAGACCGGTCTAACGCTTATTTTTTTTTTTTTTCTTCTTTACACTACGCGACATCGATAAGACTGTCTGAATGTCGATGTCGAATAGTGTAATAGGCCCTTTACTCCAAAACCATAAAGCAACAAGTCTGTGGTTATAGATTTGTAGTAGCGATCACTAGTGTCGTCCAACAAAACTCGACTAAAAACGTCAACGTCTCAATGGTTTTACCATTGAGACGAATGGCATGGCCAAAACTAAAGGCGTTTCCGTTTCAATTGATGGCGTGTACTTCCGGTTATTGCGTTGTCAAACGTCAAAAATAAAGATGTTGCCGGCGATGGCTAAATTTCGGTTTTCTTTTATATTTCTTCTTTTCATCGTAATAAAATGTGAGAGTGTCAATGTCGACACGATATCTAGTGATGTAAGATTTAAAAATGTCGACCGAACAATAGATATATCATCTCAACTCGTGAAAATTTCATCGAAACTAACCTTGGAGAACACAGGGAGTACGCCGGTTAAGAATTTCTTGATAGCAGTTGAAAGTTCTGCAAAGAATAACGTTGCATTCGTTGGTGCCAAGGACAGCAACAACAAAGATTTGCGTCTCGTCGAGACTACAGTGAGTGGATATGACTACGTGAGGTTCTGGCGTGTGGAGCTCAAAGATGCACTGAACGCGGGCTCAACATCGCTATTCACGGTAGAATCCGTGTTTACTAAGGCTCTTCTTCCATTCCCTACGGCCATTACACAACAGGAAGACCAACTAGTAAAATACATCGGCAACTTGTACACGTATACGCCATACTATGTCACATCTCAGAAAACAAACGTAATTCTGAATACAAAGAGTGTGGAATCTTTCACGAAAGTAAAGCCGTTCACTCAGCAGGACGGTGGGTTCCAGTATGGGCCATATCCTGCTGTGAAACCTTTCAGTGAGAAGGAATTAGTAATTCATTACAAAAACAATTCACCCTTCCTGACTGTCACACGTATCGAGCGTCTGATCGAAGTCTCCCACTGGGGCAACATCGCCGTCGAGGAGGTTGTCGAGGTTGAGCACACTGGTGCCAAGCTAAAGGGACCTTTCTCTCGCTATGACTACCAACAGGACCATCACAGTGGGCCTGCTAGTGTCAGGTCTTATAAGACTCTGCTGCCTGCCTCTGCCTCAGATGTGTACTACAGAGACACAAATGGAAACATCTCTACCTCTAACATGAAAGTGAAGAAAGATTCTGTGGAGCTGGATCTCAGACCAAGATACCCTCTGTTTGGAGGATGGAGAACTCATTACACACTTGGATACAATGTCCCCAGCTATGAATACTTGTACCAGTCTGGCAATGATTACCTGTTGAAGATGAGGGTCATTGATCATATCTTTGATGACATGCAAGTTGATGAGGTGGTCACCAAGATTATTTTGCCTGAAGGTTCAACTAGTGTGAAAGTAAACCTGCCTTATCCTGTAACCAGACTGCCTGACAGCCTTCACTACACTTATCTAGACACTAAAGGTCGTCCTGTCATCTCATTCACCAAGAAGAACATTGTTGAAAATCACATTCAAGATTTCCAGCTGCGCTACACATTCCCTCGTCTCCTGATGTTGCAGGAGCCACTGCTTGTTGTAGGGTTCCTTTATGCCCTATTCCTTTGTGTAATTATTTATGTAAGATTAGATTTCTCTATTCATAAGGCTGAACACCATCATAAAGATTAACTTTATAAATATAACTAATATATTTCATTAATGTTTTAATTATTACACATCTGGTTTCTTGTGCATTTTTATGGTGTTGCAATGTTATGTGCTGAATACAAGTGATTTTTAATTATAATGTGGTTTTATTGAAATTTTTATAAATGGTTTAATTTAATTTTATAAGAAGTATTTATTGTTAGAGGCTTCAAGTTCAATGGGAGCTAAAGATAAATAAAAGAAAATCTTTACAAAATATTTTAATCTGTAGGTATCCAAACAAGCAATTAATTATTTACAATATTATGATACATATTGGTAATTTGAGCACATTTTATAATCCTGAATCTAAAACTTATATAGGTACAGGGAAAGTTTCTAATAAAGATTCTAACAGCATTAAAGAATGATATTTTCATGTTAATTTGAAAAGAACATGCTTTTCTGTAAGTGTCTAAGCGTCTCATGTGCTTAGACATAAGTTGCTAACGAACTAATTGTAACAGCATACTTATTGTTGAAACACCTAATAATAAATAAATAAACAATTGGAATTGCTTGAGAATTAGGTCATCACTGATGGTTTTGATCAATTGTGGCTGCAAAATTCAATGAATGCAACCAGCATCAGCAGCTAGCAGACAATCTGCTAATTAAGTATATTGCTATGGTAACATAAAATGGATTAACAACAGCAACACAACATTACATTACAGAGTAAAATATTTACTCCAGTAATCTTGTTAGCAGTTTCTAGAACAAAATCTAATGAAAACCTTATCTTTCTTTACAAGTACTTAAACAGTCATGTTACATCTACTCAGTGCAGTGCAGTTCCAATAAATTTATTAACCACAACTCTGTTGTATACTTTCCATAATTTGCATACTGTGTAAGACAGTAATAGACACTACTTCATTCACATTAAGATTAGACCTTTTATACTGTCCATTCAACCGATTTCGACTTTTATTGCATTGGTGGCATGAGAAATGGCGGCTGCAGTAAATAGTTGGTATCACAACAATTTTTTGCTTCTAATGCCATCCTTAAACCTATGGAATAGAAGTCAAAATCGGTAGAACGGACAGTAAAAAAATGTTGGTTTAAATATCCAATCTTAACGCGAATGGAGTATAAATTGTATGAAATCCAGTCATATTACAAATACCCCCAAAAAAAGGTCATTATCAAACAACACTTTTATATAAATAATCATTTATTTATTTACACTCCATACTCTGATAACTTAAATCTCAGTACAACAGGTGCACTGGTGCAAGGCAGGATGGCTAGTTCGGTGACCACGGCGGTGACGAGACTCGGTGGCGTGACGTCATAGGTCAGATTCAACGGTGTCAGGTTGGGGTTCGACCGCCAGTCTTTCAGAGGGGAGTTCTCGTCTGATTTGTCGATTAGGTCGTCAGGATCGCCTGGATAGAAGGAACACGAATGTAGTGAACAGATATGGTCATTTTTCAGCACTGTTTGCGAAAATCGTGGATGGTTTTAATGCCATCATGCGGACGAGTTGTGCGTTTCTGAGAAGCGCATGCGGGCCACCTCGAACACCTTTTGAGCGTCTTCGTGGGTCGCTGGGACTCGCCGTTATGGCGGCACTGGATGCAGCTACAATCTGAGGGTGGTCACGTCCAGAGCTTGACATAAACTGGTGCTACTGTGCAGATTTATTTTCGTATTTATGTTCTATTTTTTCCGCCTGATATTTTGTACTGCATTTAGCGCTATGCTTGATTGACTGTGACACTATGTCACAACTATGTGGCATTGTGTTTGCTTATGTTATGTACCACTATTTTCCATAAATCTTAAATAAATACAGTAGTTATTTTCATCACCAAGCTTATTGATACGGCCTCATTGGTAAGCAATGGCATCTCCCAAGGTATTACAAGTATGTATTCCTTATGCTACCCTTCCCCAATAGTGATTGAGGCAATTTGAACCCCAAAATCACCTCATAGCTGTTTGTACAAAAACTAGCTTTTGCCCGCGGCTTCGCTTGCATACATAAAGTATAGCCTATGTCTCTCAGGAATAAAGCAGCTTCATATAGATGAAAAAAAAAATTTGAAATCGGACCATTACTTTCAGAGATTACCTCCTACAAACAAAAAAACGCAGAGTATCAAATTCAGACCACCGAGAACACAGCGGTCAGTGAAATAAGAACACGAACGTTGAGAGCCGATTTTCTCACAGACGCCCTGAGCAAACTGAAAAGACGCACAATGGTCTACCAAGGACTAACACTAGAAGCGCGGGCATCCCAAAGACCCATTCGTATGTTGATCCTACTCTAGTTTTATTATGCGTAGAATCGCAAAGTACACCAAAATATGTGTATACACGGTGTCTTTGACATCGATGCACAAACGACTACCACGGATCCGATACATGATTCTGGACCATCCAGTGGTGGAATTTTCCGTCGGCTTTTTCAAAATAAAATAAAAAGCACTGTACTTTTATACATTTAAACTGTGTAAAATCGTTATTCTAAACCAACCCCAATGACATTATTGATTTTAAAAGTAATTCATTCATTTTTTTCACTAAGAATGTTAGAATAACGATTTTATACAGTCTAAACTAAAAAACGTAAAAAAAAAATTAAAGGAAAAAACCGACAAAATATTCCACCATTGGGGGGTCCAGAATCATGTACCATCCATGGTATTTGTTTGTGCGTCGATGTCAAAGACACCCTGCATAAAAAAATATTGTATTATCAGTTAACATTTTCATTATACATCTCTCCATATTACTGTAGCAAAAATAAAATGGTCAAAATTGACATTCATGTTCTGCGCTTCTAGTGCTAAGTGCGGAAACCAGAACACAAAGATAAGACCAGGGGCGGAGTGTAGACTAATTTAGACGTGGGCGAAGATGCATGAGCGAGGCCTTTTTCTTTCATAAAAAAAAATTAATATTAACCGACTTCACTACAAAAACAAAACAAATAACTTTAATTTCGGAAGTTAGTGTTTCAGGTATTTTTTGCTTGTTATTTAACACTGACTTCCGAAATTAAAGTTGTTTTGATCGTTTAGTGTATTTTTTTTTTTTGTAGTGAAGTCGGTTATTCTTATTTTTTTGTAAAAAGTTTTTTACTTTATAGTTGTGATACACTTAAAGACAGAATACCTATTTCTCATGACAATTCGAATTAACCCAAACACTGCTAGGATACATTAATTTCTATTATGAAGTACCCAACCACCTCCCGACTCAATAGTACATTTTAGCCAAAGGGCATCTCATGACAATTCTAATAAGCCCAAACACGGCTAGGTTACATTGATTAATTACGGAGTTCCAGTGCCTACCTTCTGGCTCCATCATCATCATCATCAGATCACTTCGATGATACCATTTTCAAGATAACTATTCAGAAATATTTATTTATTTGTATTGTCATAGTTATTTAACTATCTTCATTGTGATATCTATGTGAGGGTGAAGTTCCGATGGCCATTTCTGGTCTTCATCAGTACTATATACCAGTTCATCAAATGTTACTATTTGACTGTAAATGCTTAAGATCTCGATGAAAATACCGAAATCACTAAATATTGTCTAGAATATTTGAGGAGTTCCCTCGATTTCTCATGGATCCCATCATCAGAACTGGATTTTGAAAAAATGGGACCAATCTGGAAGCATATCCTTTTAGGAGATAAAAAAAAATTACAAATCGGTCCATAAACGACGGAGTTCTGAGGAAACAAACATAAAAAGAAAAAATATATAATGATAAAAAATACAACCGAATTGAGAACCTCCTCCTTTTTTGAAGTCGGTTAAAAACGAGACAGAGACTGTCCCAATCCAGTGTTCGACCACTTCGTCACTTATTATCAGCTGAAAAAATGGTTAAATGCGAGCGAGTTAACTTATAGTTATAAAAAAAAACCTTATTCTTAAAGAGCCCTTCCTTGCTTGCGCGAGGCTCTTTAGGATGCGAGGCCGTGGGCGAGGGACCGCTTAGCCCACGCCTAGTTATGCTACTGGATAAGACATACATACCAATCTCGTTATAGACGAAGGCGTCGGTCTGCACGCGCTCGGAGAACTTGTGCGTCTCGCAGGCGACGAGCACGGGCACGTTGTGCGCGCGCGCCGCCAGCGCCACCTGCGCCGTGCCCAGCGCGCCCAGCACGGAGCCGTTCACCAGCAGCGCGCTCGCGCCCAGCACTACCTTGGTGGTCTGCCCGCACACAATCATATTCATCATTTTTAAAGATCAAATAATTATCTCCTGAAGAGATAAGAACAAGTCTATACTTCATCATTGGTAACAATGCATGGAAATTATTTCAAATAATAAATAAGTATAATGACACAAGCTGACGTCATTCACCGTGCGCATGACGAAGCGATCAGGCGGCGCAGCATCTGTGTGGCGTCACTCGTCACTCACCGTGTGCATGACGACGAAGAGCGAGGTGTTATCGACGTAAGTGCACGGCAGGCCGAACGCTACCAGGCGGCGCAGCATCTGTGTGGCGTCACTCGTCACTCACCGTCCGCAGAAAGAGAGCGAAGTGATGTCGACGTAAGTGCACGGCAGGCCGAGCGTGACCAGGCGGCGCAGCATCTGTGTGGCGTCACTCGTCACTCACCGTGCGCATGACGAAGGAGAGCGAGGTGATGTCGACGTAGGTGCACGGCAGGCCGAACGCGACCAGGCGGCGCAGCATCTGTGTGGCGTCACTCGTCACTCACCGTGCGCATGACGAAGGAGAGCGAGGTGATGTCGACGTAGGTGCACGGCAGGCCGAACGCGACCAGGCGGCGCAGCATCTGTGTGGCGGAGGTTTGAACTCGGTTGCCGACGACTATGGTCCTGAACTTGAGGCCGGATGACCACGCGTCGCGGAGGATACGCTCGATTAATGATGAACTGTGATGAATTGTCCATAGTAATGAGATGGGCACGTAATTAAAAAAAAGGAAAATACGACCAAGTGCGACTCGGACTCGCGAACTAACATATGCTGTTTTTAAACAATTTATTTTATTCTGTTTTTAGTATTTGTTGATAAAGCGGCAACAGAAGTACATTATCTGTGAAAATTTCAACTGTCTAACTAATACGGTTCATGAGATACAGTCTGGTGACAGACAGTGGAGTCTTAGCAATAGGGTCTTGTTTTTACCCTTTGGGCACGGAACCCTAAAAATGTAAACCATTATACGATAAATAAGGAAATGGATGTATTCACTCTTCTTTTTAAACCGACTTATAGAAAAGAGTTTCTGTTTTTAATGCTAACAGGTTGATACACTTTGTAAAGGAAAAATTAGCTTACCATCCATAAGTGAGAATATTATCTCCATCAGATATTTTGTTGCGAACAGTTATACTGATCGCTTCGCCCGCCATATCGATTTGTTCTCTAATGTACCGGTCTATTTCTTCCTGTAGCGTCTTCTTTGCCTGTGCGTTACATTTCACAAATAAAAATTAATTTAAAAAAAAACTAGTCAAATGGAAGTTGGACTCGCACATAAAGGGTACATACTACAATATTGATACTGTGCAAAAACCGGCAAAAAAATCACGTTTGCTGTATGGGAGCCCCACTTAAATATTTATTTTATTCTGTGTTTTAGTATTTATTGTCATAGCGGCAACAGAAATACATCATCTGTCAAAAATTCAACTGTCTAGCTATCACGGTTCATGAGATACAGCCTGGTGACGGTCAGACGGACAGTGAAGTCTAAGACTACACTGTCCGCCCCCTATTGCTAACAATAGGGTCCCGTTTTGAGCACAGAACCCTAAAAAGGGACTAAAATTTAAATGTTTCAACAAATTATTACAAAATCAAGGCTTAGAATCACTATTTCTAGATTCCAGGTCATATTATCATCAAAATATTTGTTAAGTACAGAAGTTAAAATCTGCAATTGTGTAATATGTAGTTATAGTTTACTGAAAACTAGCTAGGTTAACAAACTTTAAGAGATAAACAATTATAATCAAGTACATTGTAAAATAACTATAGCACTTAATAACATTTCTTATCAATTATAATGTAAAGCTACTGTCCATGAAAACCCTGAAGTAGAAGATAGTGCCGCCGAGGACAACCTAGGAAAATGCGGCAATACGACCTAGACATCTAATGTGGAAACTAGTTTGAGGTCACTCTTGCTCTGGTTCTAAATGGAATTTGATGGAAAGATTCTGGGTAGGGTGGCGAAAACTCACATCAAACTCATCGACGTTGTTCGGCATCTGCGTGAGATGGTACCGGAAGAACTTGACAGCGTTGGTTTGCGATGCAGAAGGAGATCTCATCGCCCAGAGGAAGTCTAGGCTCGTTGCGAGGTGCGCCTCCAGACCGCGAGCAAACTCCGTCTTGGCTGGGAGCGTATAGTCGCGAACCATCTGTGGTAAATTGAAAGGGTATTTTTTTAATCTGTTTCGTTGTCATTAAAATCCTGAATCTCCCTCTCGCTACCTACAGATTTTTTTTTAGGTGGAATATGACATCTCGCGCTCTTGGGCGGAGCCAGAGGGCGTGTCAGACTTTTACTGACTAAAAACCACTCCTGTTACTTCTTTGCTTTCGTTCCAAGGCCCCGGGGTTCTCTATCGCACAACCACAACCCATGGCTCCAGTAGGATTCGACCCTGCAGGGCCCCTACGGTTTTGTTGACATCATCTTGAGGCACGCGTGGAACACTACGCGCCGTCGACGACTTGGGCTGGGTCCGGATGGTTACAACGTACAGGGGCAGGAGTTATTTGACGATTTCCCACCCCAAAAAAAAGATAGGTCCATTATTTCACTTCATCATCATTATATCAGTCGAAAGACTTCCATTGGTCACCTCAAGTGTAGGCATATGATCCAGTTTCGTAGTCCTTCTTGCATCCAGTGGTCATGGCACTATATGTATCTACACTAATATTATAAAGAGGTAAAGTTTGTTTTTTTGTTTGTAGGAGGTAATCTCTAAAAGTACCGGTCCGATTGCTAAAATTTTTTCACCGATAGAAAGCTTTTCTTTCCTGAATGACATATAAGGCTAGGTATATTTTATGTACGCGGGCGAAGCCGCGGGCAAAAGCTAGTATCAAATAAATTAGAATTTGTATGACATTGTCTGTTCTGAAAGTTACCATGAGCTGAAAAAGCTGTAACAGGCCTTTTTTGAAAGGTGTTGTTACATTGACATATTTTGGTTAAAATATAGGTGTGTATTTCAGCAGTTACAGTTATGGTAGACGGTGTCACTAACAATATCAAAACATACAGGAAAATAAATGGTCAACTGGTGATAGTTGGCTACTTGATTCTATTCATCCTATAAAGATAACAGGAAATGGGCATATCACACGATAGTAACACAGCTGCAAACATTGTATAACAAATTGTACTCATAATAAAATTATGATTGTTTACTATGACTATTTATAATAGAACTAATTTGTGCCAGCGGCTTCACCCGCGTGTAAATAGGTCTCCATGCAAACTTTGGAACCCCGTTTCATCCCCTTAAAAGGTGAATTTTGAAAAGTCCTTCTAAGAAACCTTATTCTTAGTATACATCGTCTTGGCTGGGTGTTGACGAGTCAGTGAACAAGTCGGGAATTTGCCTTTTATATTGTAATATGAATTATGTAGGTACCTACCTACTACAGTAGATTCCATCACAGTGGCAACACAATTGACCTTTAGCTGGCCTAGCACAGTATGGAGTGCGAATACAATGAGAGGCCAGCTTCTACCAGATTTATTTCCTGACATGCAGCCATAAATTTTCCAGTTAAAAATAATAATAAATTTTATTTTCAGACCAGAGATCCATATTCCACGTTCAAGTTAGTGTTTACTCGAATTTTATAAATAGGAGATGGAAATAGTAACAATGATGTATTTTTTGTATTTTTACAAAAGCTCACCTTTTTTAGCGCATCTAGAAGTGCGACGCATCTCGCGTTGGAACCGGACACGACTCGGGAAGCCAACTGTACGCCTAGCTTTATGATAGCAGGGTGCAAGCTGAAAACAAAACAGGACTATCAAAAGACATTACATTGCCGTGATTCTTTAAATTGCGACCGATAAGATCCTACTTTATACTCGATATAATTTATTAAATGTTGTCTAAAATAACCAAGGATTTTTTAATAATATATAAGACATCACACTTAGTTTTATATAAATAATTCCCATTACGAATATTATATTGAATAAGCTGTAACAGACGTACGAACTTGGTTTTGTATGTTTTAAAGTAATTCATAATAATCAAAATAAAGACTTTAAATTGTGGAGCCAAGAGCCCATACAATAATAATCATTCAAGGTTAAATAACAATTAACCTTATATGAGCACTATCATAACAAAATATTGTACAACAATAACAGTATTTTTAGTTAAGTCTACATAGAGAAAGACGAAGTTAGCGCAGTGGTTGAGTAAATGGCTACTGCGCTGCGTGTCGCGGATTCGATTCACGCATAGAACAAAAATATTTGTATGACCTGCAAATAGTTTATCCAGATATAGGTGTCTTGTTGTTACTTTACAGGGGTAATTCTTAGTATGGGGGAAAAATAAAAAAAAAATGATTTACTGAGAACAATTAAAATAATAAATGAATTCATCATGAAAAAATAACTAAGTATAGTTTGTAACATAGCTGTGCATTTATTGTACTTTTTCTATTGAAATTAAAATAATTTTACAGGCTACATAGAACACAAGCCACTTGCAGCATTATTCCTTTCACATAGAGTTCATTATAGAGATCATCAATCAGTTATAGCCGTGCAGTACTTACTTGGAATTGATAGCAATAGACTTGAGTGACTCCTTGTCGTGTTCTTTGTACAGATGTTGCAGCCAGTGCACTCTGTGACCATTTTGAGATTTCACTTTAGGTTTCTCTGAGGACTTCTGTTTGGGTGATTTCTCCTGAAACAATTTGAAAAGTTTTTATGGAAATAAAAAAATCGGACCATTGCATTTGGTCCCAAAATGTTTGTGCAAAAGATGATATAGGCTATCATTTACATTGTAGTTTAAGAGTGCTGCCTTTGGTACTACAAATGATTGGCAATTATTACACACAAACTATAAAATCATTTGTTTCAAATAACCAATTTGTAGGCACTTTGTCACCCTTTCTTATTTATTTCTTTAATGCACACCTTAACTAATTACAGGACAGACATTTATAAAAAATAAGTGTACAATTGGCGGTCTTATTGCACAGGGCAATTTCTACCAGACAACCTTTGGATGGACTGAAACAAAAGGAAAAGATTTGGGGCTGTCTGTCAGTGTACAACAACATTTATATTATATTATTTTTTATTTTTGTTTTATGTTATTTCTTGGGGTTGAAAATGATCAAATAAAGTAAGAACTACATTGGGCACACGTGGGCCACGTACGCCGACCTAGCCGCGTCGGTCTCCATACATTTTATATAGCAACTAAACTTGTAGTTACATTAGATCCACGCCAGGCGACTCGACTCTATGTACAAATTAGACGTGGCCCACGTGTGTTTCGGTCTAATCTAGTTCCCGCTTAACTCCTTTTATTCTGGGTGGAGCGAGGTGTGGCAAAGTTCTATCAGTTACCTTTTGCATTCCAGGGCTGCGTTAAGTCTTTTGAACAATTCCGCAGCGCTGATGAGGATAAAGTTATCCCCCCCCAAAATCTGCTGCCCTAGGCACAAACCTACTCAACCTGCTAGTAAACGCCCCACTAATTACAAATACGAATCTAGCTTGTACTGAGTTTGTTTTAACTATTACTAGCTTCCCGCCCCAGCTTCAAACAGGTGTTAGAAATATTTGAAATTCTCGGCTTTTGTCTACTATAATATGCACATGTACACCTTTCTCATAAATCACTCTGTCTATTAGTGAAAACTGCATGAAAATCCGTTCAGCATTTTTTGAGTTTATCATGTTCATACAGACAATAAGGTGTGATGGAGAATTTTGTTTTATATGTTAGAATAGTAATATAGACATCTCATCTCTTACCTCTTTAGCTTTAGAAGAATCTCCTTCAGCAGTTTTCTTCGCTTCAGCCTTAGCTTTAGCTTCAACCTTCTCTTGTGCAGCTTGTTTGGCAGCCCTTTGTGCCTCTTGCTTTGCACGCCTTTCTGCCTTCAATTCTGCTTTGCTCTTGTTACTCTCTTCAGCCTAAAGAAAAAACTCTTCAAAATTACTTCAAGCGATTAAAAATAAAATTGTCAGCATTTATAAAAGCTAAATTATCTTTGTTACTAAAGATTGGTATGAAATATTTACTTTTCCCATTCTTCCCTGGTTTTGGTTTATTATTATGGTTGAAACATATTATAAACCATAATTTGCTGCATTTTCTTTCATAATCATTGAACTGATCTTTACTGTGGCCATCACCCTCAAAATACAGTCACTTTTATGTTCATACTAACTGTCCCCCACAGTTTCACCCATGACTTTGGTTACTGCGAAGCTTCTATAGGTTGTAGCGTGATGTTCCATAGCCTAGTAGGCATACATAGTATATGTCATGAAATATACTACCTCAGAAAACTCCCAATTCAACAGGTAGTTCTAAAGATTAGGTTTCTCCTCTATTGTATTATATTAAAAACTAAAATCATATGTGAAAAGTTACTTACCTTTTTATTACCACTCAAGTCAATAGCATTAGCTTTGACAGTCACTTCTTTGATATCCTTAGCTACATTAGATATGTCTCTTAAAGTTTCAACAACATCTTTCACAGTCATATCAGGGTTGGCAGGTTTAGGAACTTCCTTTGCAGCTGGTTTTTCTACAGCTGTGTCCCCTTCTGCTGTAGCACCCATCTTCTTGGCATGCTTTGCAGCCTTCTTTGCAGCTCTTTCTGCTTTAATCAACTCTTTACTTTTGTCAGCTGCTTCTATGACATGTTCTTCTTTTACAGCTTTATCAACTTCATCTTTTCCTTTCGGTGAATTTACTTTAAGTGTCTCTTTGATAGGTGTTTTTTCTACTTTAGTTACTTTTTCGGCTGGAGTTTCTTTCACAGCTGCAGTAGCACCTTGTTCCTTAATTACTGCTGGAGTTGTATCTTTGCTTTTGCCTTTAAGTTTAGCCTGCTTTTTTGCCTGTCTGGCAGCCACTACATCTTCTCTTGAAGACATGTTTATTTTTTCTTCTACTCTGATGTTTACTAAATTATCTTGTACATCTCCTGGGTCAGGGTTTAGCTTAACTATTAGGTTCTTATTTGAATCTTCTGTCACTCCAGGATGCTTTGTTTCATCTACAATTTTATTAATTGTATTTACTGCAGGCCTGTGAGTGTTTGACAAAATAGACTTGAGTTTAAGTCGTCTAATTCGTCTCTTTGTACTTGAGGTTAATTTTTGATAGTTTTCCTGTAATAGTCAATTGGTTTTACTAGGCTATCCTTTCAGTCAAACTAAAGGCCAACATAGTGTTACTAGAGTACAGTTAACATGACTAAATATTTTATAATACGCTCAAAACAGGATGCAAAAATAAATAAAACAAATCAGACTGTGTACACTAGGACTAAACATAAACAAACCATCAAAACAACAGGTTGCAGTATTATCAATATGATTGCATAGTTGGTGAAGGATTTTGCAGCGATCCTTTAACTTCGACACTCAATTGCATGTGCATTGGATAGGATTTCATCAACTTAGTGATACAAATACGTTTCGATCATAACCTCTAAATATTGTAAAGTGACACATCATAGCAACATAAGTAAATCACGTATACCTGAGGTATTACCATGGCTGCTATTCCTTGGTAAGCTATAAAACATTCATGAATATACAAATTGCTCAAATTTTTTGATAAAATACCTCATCAGCACTAAAAAACTGTTGTATGTCAGTGTCGAATACTTACGTTTTTTAAAAGCTTTTGTCGAAACGGAGATGATGAGAATGGTTATAAATGACTTAGTCACTTGTTAACCTAGTAATTGTGTTAGACAATATCCAATTTATTAATCTTTTCACTTTTCTCAAACAATCTGACGAAATCGGAAAGGAAATTTGACACAAAGATTTGACAGTCGGTTGACAGAACAGATGATCAAAGAGTTTGTAAAGCTATGATACTTGCACCTTGTTCCGAATCATGTCAAAAGTACATGTTAAGTGATTTTTCTTGTGTTTTAATTTTATATGTTATTTATTCATTGGTAGATAAAATCCTAGATATTTAATGATCTATGATTTTATCTAAAATTTATTGGTCTTAGCAAAAAATAAAGGTGAAACCTTTCGTGAACGCAAACAATATTGTCGATTTCTTCAACGCATTATTTATACACTAGCGATTTTGATGAAATTCGGAACGCAACGTTGGTATTAGCAGAGGGATGATGGTGTAACTATCTTTGTAAACATCATCAAGATTTTAAAAATAAAATAGATTATGTAGAAATAGGTACTTTTTTCTTTGTTTCTATAGATTCTATCAAGACGAGCCTAGAAATAATGGATAATGATGCGCAATTACAAGCCAGTCAGCGTGTTAGTAGGTCCAAATCCGAATCATGTTCATAATATTATATGGCCTATTGGCTAAGTACCTACTCCACTTCCTTGAAAGGAGGCAAAACGAAGTCGAGCAAGGCTAGCTTACAAGCCGAATACAATACAAGCAGCACTGAAGCTGTTTGCCGAAGCCAAAATTTGATCCACTGTTAATAGTTCGTATGGTAACTAAACTTTCTTTGAGAACTAATGTCCAACCGCTTTATCCGCTTCATGCTCCACTTACTGGCGTAACTACCGATGGGCTAGGTGGGGCAGTGCCATAGGGTCCCTATGCTCAGGGGGCCTGAAACTTGCTCAACAAACCTTTTATTGAACTAGCGAAAAATTCTCCAACCTTCGAATTCTAAATAAAATAGGCTGCAACGCCTGCGACACTAATTATAGCAACTCGTTTTAGTCAGTAAAAGTCTGACACTAAAGATCAAAAGAAGTTACTTGATGATTTCCCACGTAAAAAGGGGCCTTAGATTTTGTTTTTGCTTTAAGGCCGTTTGTCATGTAACTACGCCACTGACTTCACTTAAACATCTCTTCTTTTTATAAGAGTTGTATAGAAAAAGTTATTTCGTGACTACACAAGTTTTAAGGCACGACCGCTTCTGCTTTATCTTCTTTAGGTGGTCATCATCATCATCATCATCATCATCATCATCATCATTTCAGCCGAAAGACGTCCACTGTTGGACATAGGCCTCCCCCAAGCGTCGCCACAACGACCGATCCTGTGCTTCTCGCATCCACCGCACTCCCGCGACCCTCACCAGGTCGTCGGTCCACCTTGCGGGAGGCCTTCCAACGCTGCGTCTTCCGGCGCGCGGTCGCCACTTTAGAACCTTTCGGCCCCATCGACCATCCGGGACCTTTAGGTACTTACTATATATAATAAAGTTGGATTCTGCATCTGTCTGTTTATCCGCTAGTTCCCCCTAACCCACACACAGATTTTGATACGGTTTGCACCAATAAAAAAAGTAAACGATGAAGGTTTATATATTTATATGTATAGAATTTAGATATTTACGGAATATAATCATTAAAATCGTCAATACGACACTCACAGAATCAGAAATCAGAAACGTTTATTTCAAACAGACCAATTGCAGGCACTTTTGAATTGTCAAAATGTTGGTCAGTCAAAAAAAATAAAAGTGAAGCTAAATTGCACGTTCCAAAGCGTAGATCTCTATGGAGAAGAACGTGCAAGAAACTCCATGGACACTCATATAAATCATATTATGAGTTACATAAATCTTGGTTACATATTTCTTGTCGCTTCTAATATGTGAGCACAATGTAGATAAGTATTAAAATTGAAATAAAAAAAAACAAATTAAAAAAAATATATAAATTAAGCCGCTGGTAGCTAAGAGATGACCAGTCCCAACTGACGGCACCCGTTCACGAGCATGACGCGTGCATCAGCCACACTCAGCTCAACCATTTTAAAGGGAACTGAATGACCCAATAACACGTGCTGTCATCAGCGAGACATTTGAGTGAGCATGACAAACTCTCAACTGCCACGCTCTCAATGTCAAACAAGTTGTAACCTAATTAAAATGTTCCTTGGTACTTACATTCACAAAACTTGAAAAACAAAGTGCTTCTACATTATACAATGCTATTGTTTCCAAATACAAAAGGTAATACGTTATCATGAGCTCTATTGAAATAAACAAATAAAATAAAATAAAAAAAAAATTGGTTGCCTGTAAAGTCGGTATACGGGCGAAAGTTTTACGTGACAACGACTTTGAGTGGTAAAATAATTTTAATGTGAATATTCATTCGTATAGTAGGAAGAATATGTCTGTCTCTCTCGCTCTTAGGCGGGCTAACCATGCCCGAGTGGAAGGGACGCGTGCCTCTCACTCGCTCTCATTGTGAGCGCATAACGTGAGCGGAGCGTAACGCAGTTTCTTGAAGTGTCACCCGGCAAACCAATTTATAAGACGTAGTCACGTCAAAAACATTTCGAAAACAACAATACAAAAAGGGGAATAGTATTTCTTCTAATATATATATATTATATTAAAAAAAAAAAATTGGTTGCCTGTAAAGTCGGTATACGGGCGAAAGTTTTACGTGACAACGACTTTGAGTGGTAAAATAATTTTAATGTGAATATTCATTCGTATAGTAGGAAGATTATGTCTGTCTCTCTCGCTCTTAGGCGGGCTAACCATGCCCGAGTGGAAGGGACGCGTGCCTCTCACTCGCTCTCATTGTGAGCGCATAACGTGAGCGGAGCGTAACGCAGTTTCTTGAAGTGTCACCCGGCAAACCAATTTATAAGACGTTGTCACGTCAAAAAAACTAATATCTTTCAGTTTATAATACGCTAATTTCAGTTTATAATACGCTAAGTAGACACTTAGACATCACAGTTCGTTTTACGCTTACCCTATTGCAGGAATAGCGAACCTATGGCACGCGGCAAAATAATTCGGGCACGCCAGTGAAAGAAGTACAACATGTAGGTGATTTGAAACACTAGTAATCACACAATTTTTGTCTTATAAATATGTAATTGAATAAACAAACTACTGTAAACATTACGATAAGTATACGAATTTTGGGCTGCTAATTAAAAGTTAATAGCATTTAGTTTAAATATTTGTTCATTAAATCTTTAAGATTCTTCATTTTTTTGTTAAATATTTTTAGTGGCACGTTCTCTTGAAAACGTTCGCCATCCCTGCCCAATTAATAGCTACTCGTATTTCACGAAAAAGTTTTCAATAAGGTCAAGAAAATTGAATTTCGCGGGCTACCCTAGCGCCTTCACTTAGTGTTCAGTGTCTTGTATGTAGGTAGACGTTGCCAAATATATAGGTAACAAAATAAAACATGGAATTCACACTATTAAATTTATTTTATTAGGTACTCTAGTAAGGTAATTAACCGAAATAAGATAAGAACGGCATTTGACTGATAAGTAAGAATAAATGCGGTTGAAACAAGCAGGCAAGTATCGTAGGTACTTACTTTCTGTTCCAGTTATCTAATGTTTTTCTATATAATATTTTAAATTAAATAACACATTAGTAGACATTTGTTTCATTTTCTAATATATTTTTACTAATAAAATGTCGTATGCAAGCCATAAAACATAAAATTTATTATAATTAAGAAATTATTATCTTTGTGTCAATCAATGTTGCGGTAAAATTTTGATAATGGTGTATCGTATCAATACCCATCAAACCTACTCCTGGATAAATAAATCATTTACCTACTATGTATACGAAAAGATTTATTTTCATTGTAGTTAACATAAAATATTTAAACTAACGGTGGATATAAAACAATAATAATATTTTAAATACGACAATTTTTTACGCAGCACTTAAACCTATTTATTTATATATATTTCTGCTCCGTGGTTTGGAGTAGTAGCAAACACATAAGAGCCAGCCTCACATTTATCTATTTTACAATGTTTTACGTAAAAGTTTTCTATTAACATATCAATATATTTATTGACTTTCTCTTTCGGACACAAAGCGATAATACATCCGCCCCAACCGGCACCAGTTAGGCGAGAATGAACGTTCATTTCCTTTGACATACTGACCAGACAATCTAAATTGTCATGAGAACACTCGTACAGTTCTTTCAGGCTTTCGTGACTACTGGACATCAGTTTACCAAGAACATCTATAATTTCTTTAGCATCACCATTTTCGTATACATTAGGGAAATTATTTCCATTCACACCATTCATGCCGTTGCCATTTGACGCTGTCTGCGAGCAATGTTTACGAAAATCTTCGACACGTATCGCTTCTTCGTAGACATGAAGAGCTCGCTGTTTCAATTTAAACTCCGTTAAATGCTTTGTATTTGGCGTTAAATACAATTGTTCCAATTCTTCTTCATTAACGTTCAAAATATCACATATTTCTTCTTTTGTGTATAAATCTTTAGGTAAATACTCATAAACGAGGTCTACCATCTCTCTTAAAGTGTTATCAAGTTTATTTTGTACTTGACTAAGAGTAATAATTTTGTTATCATTAACAGCACCTGCGCACGTAGTTATAATTTTAGCTGCCAGCCTGCATTCTATCACCCTTCTATTGAAATCATTTGTAGCTGCTTTGTTAGCCTCAGCCAAACTATGGGCCACAACAAATGCCGCATTTTCAGGCAAAGCAACGGGCGTAGCTTTCAAGGGTGACCACGTTATATATTGGGCGCAATTCTTCTCTGCTAAAAATGCTATCGCCTGATCCATGCCGCCTCCTTGGGTTCCAATATATCTCTCGCATTTCGCACATAGCGAAGCTATTTCAGTTTTGCTCAGTGGAACATTTTGAGCATAGAGAAGAGCTAGACATGCTGCACTCACTAATGCCGAAGAACTTGATAGTCCAGACGCAGGTGGAATTATTCCATCCACACAAAGCTGCAGTCCATTAGTGATTTTATCGTTTAAAAACTCCAAAGCACCTTTAACCCCACACAGCACGTAATTATACCAAAACGGCTTCTCGTTTGGGTCAGATTTAATATTTATATCTACACATGATTTTATCTCTGTTTTATAATTGTTATATTTATTATTTATATTTCGTACATGAAGCTCTGGTTTATTTATTATCGCGGCAGCAATCAGTATATCCTGTTCCAGTGCCATGGGCAACACTGGATAGCCGCAATAATCGATGTGTTCACCAATTAAATTTACGCGACCCGGTACTCTGACGAAAAATAATGGATCACATCCGAATTCTTGACAAAAATGTAGTTTCAGACGACTTATCCTTTCGTTGTTTGGAATCCCTCTTATGGGCACTTCGTCACTTGTACCGTTGGCACTCATATTCAATTATTAGGTATTGTTACGTGTACTATGTAAACAAATACGACGCACTAACACGAGTGCACCGCGCCGATGAAAACTTATGACTGTGCTTACGATTGAACAATGTTCTTATCAACAATATATTAATGTTGCCTATGTTGGTATGTACCGATTCGCTACACTTCAAAACGAAATGATATCGTGTTCATTTGTTATTTCCAAGAACACAACAAACAAAAGAATCCATTTAACACTAGAGAATTCACAAAAACACGTAAAGTCACCTTAATCAGTTCCCGTTTCTTTTAAGAATGATTTCTGAGTGGTGAGATTTTAACTTTGTAGTAACTTTCTAGTAATAAAATTGTATTAACTCAGAAATTAAAAAATATAACCTCTAACATGCTAACACAAACTTCTTGTAGATTATGGAATATGAATGACGTAGCGAGCATCTGCAATCGTTCATGTCTGTGTGCGGATTTTACCTTTGACTTGAAACAACGTTAGCGCGTGTATTACTGATCGAAGTCATTTACCGTTATGATAAAACTGGTTTCTAATAAGCATCCAACTCTTTTTTTCAAAGTTCAATGATTCAGACAAAGTTACATGCATAAAGATAGTACAGTTTCATAAAATCTTATGATATAATTTATTTTACAATAACAACTGAAATAAATTAAGTTTAAGTACTCAGGTGTTATTATTACTATTTATGACATTAGTGTACCTATTTAAAAGCGAAATGCACTGTGTAGTAGTGCTTATTATATTTGGCCCTGATATGCCTAGGTAGGGGGAGGGGGGGCACTTTGATACACAAAAATTCAATCTCTTTTCTGAGGACCATAAAGCATTATGTTTAAATATTTGTTTTGATGTGTGCATTGGCTGATATGTCAGCTTATATTTTGGCTACGCAAAAACCGCAAAAACTGGCGACGTATAGAGATAAACTGATTTTAAGAAAAAATCATTTTTGTATCATTCTGCCCCACCAGTGGGGCACTTTGATACATGGGGTGGGGCAGTTTGATACGTATTTTAGATCTATATGAAATGCAAATTTAAACTGACTAAAAACCCAATATAAACTGTATTATTACTTAAAATTAAGAAATAAAACAATTTTATTGATTGAGATCGCAAAACACTTTTTATTAAGAGTGCACATTAGCCATAATCAGTCTCTTAAGTTACTTAAGGAATATAATCACAAAAAAAACAATATTTTCATCATAGAACAAGACTAATTCTCTGTTATTTTCTTAATTATATAATCAGTTATATACTTACTAAGTAATCAGACTTTAACATTGAATATTGTTAATGAAAATATAATATTAGAACCTCCTATCAAAATGAACAATGTTTTTCTTTAAAAATTGAACAAACATCAAAAATTTAACATAAATAATCATAAAAACTCTCATATAAATTACAAAACAATCTACTGGATATTATATCGAGTTAAACCTACCGAAAATGAATAAAGCGACGATGTTCGAGATGTGCCTTTGGAGAAAGTTGGTTTTGGTAATTGCAAAACTACATCTCTAAAATCCACACTTGCTTTGTCTTCCACAATTGGAAATACAAACTTAGAAAACCCTGCTTTTTTTCTGAGATATAATACTTCATATTCTGTCACATTATACTTAAATACAACTTTGGCAACGTAGTGAATCACAGTTTTCTTCTTCTCAAACTTAATTAGCAGGAAATCTCCAATATTTATGTGTTCAGGATTAACTGGTTCTTCATTAATTACCTCTTCTTCTGATTCCGACGGCATTTCAATGTCTTCACTATCACTCGCCATCACGACTTCATCTTGACTAGAATCGGAATCTATTTCTGCAGGCAAAGAAGTCACTCTCTTTTTCTTTTTTGGCTCAGTTAATCCCAACAGATTTTTCGCTGTTTTCAATTCTTTTGCATGCTGTTTTGCTTTTTGTAATTCTCTTTTTCTGTCCTTTTCATTACGTAAGCTTTCTAATCTATTTTTTTCTGGTGTTTCAGTGTATATTCTTGATCGTCCCTTTTCTCTTCCTTTTCTTTTTAAGACACTGTCAGTAATCGCCTTTTTTGGATAAGGTCTAACTACTTCAGGAGTAAGAATAGCCTTTGATGAAGAAACATGTAGAGGATCGTCAGCAACAGACACTGAAACTGGGTCGGCATCCAAAGTAGGAGTTTTATTTTGTTCTCTATCAACAACCTCACTATTTTGACTTCTTTCTGAGTCTACAAAATGTAAATCTTGTGTGTTGTGAGTATTCTCATCTGTCAAATCGTGATAACCTGTTCTGAAAATGTCTATCGGTGCAAAGTCGTCGTCGCCAAATACCAGTTTATTAATTGGCCATATTCCAGGTTTGGAAAAACCACCTATGATATTCTTTGGTGTAAATGATTCCAAATATGCTAATTTTGACAGTTCAGCAATGTTGTATATGGTCAAAGTTTTTCCAACATTTTGAATGTGCCAGTCGTTGAAAGCTATCTTCAATTTGCCTTTGAAGGGTCCGAACACACTGACATCAAGCGGTTGCAATTTGTGTGACGTGTGTGGGGGAAGACTCAAATAAACAATACCGTTGTCACGACAGTAGTTAACAGCTTCTATTGAAATGTGAGATTCGTGGTTGTCACAAATGATTAGAATTGGGTTATCTTTATTGCTCGAAGTAAGGCGTTGAATGTGTTTCAAAACTCTTATAAACAATTCTGATGTCATCCAGCCGCTTCTGTTTGCCAACCCTAGACTTCCATCAGGAGCACCATTTAGGAAGTGATCTTTATAGTGAACTCTTGGAAAGACATAAACTGGAGGAAGAGAAGAACCAGTTGCAGTAATAATACCACAGAAAGTAACTAACTCTCCGCGTTCTGCAGAAACTATTTGTCCCACTTGTCTTTGTTTTCTTCCAGCAATAACTTTAGGAGTGGAAAGGACTGTGCTTATGCCTGTTTCGTCTAAGTTTATTATTCGATCGGGTGTAAAATTGTGTTGTCTCATTATGCGTTCGTAATTATCATGAAATTGAGCTACAGCAGCTTTATTGAAAGCAAAGCTTCTTGCTGCGCTTGTGTTTTCTGGTTTTCGTAGACTCAATTCTAGGTTTCTCTTCCTGAAGCCAGCTGCCCAATCTTTTCCAGCGCATTTGTTTTCTTTCCAGGATTTTGGATAATTACACTTTGATAATTCTGCGTATTCGTATGCCAAAGTCAGAAGCTTTTTCAATGTAAGGCCGTGGTGCATTTTACTGCAATTCAATAAATATTGAGTCAATGCCTTTTCTTGTTCGGTTGAAAAAACTTGTGCAACGGTATACTTGGAACCATAGATGTTTGATGAAGTAGCTGTAGCAGTGTGTGATGATAAAGCTGCAGTAGTAGTGTGTGCTGAAGATGATGCTATTTGTGCCATCTCCATAGATGGTGCTATTTGTGGTGAAGATGGACCTGCTTGTGATAAAGAAGATTCTGCTTGTAATGAAGAGGATACTTCATTTATAGATAATGTTCTGGTAGCTTCAAATGATTTTCTGGCTTTTTCTATGCGATGTTGTAGGGTTGCAGTTTTGATGCCATATTTGTCGGCTGCTTTGCGTATAGATAAAGTCTTTGACAATACTTCACGTATTGCATCTTCAATGTTTTCTTCATTGATATTTTTTCTATCAGTTTTGGGTTTGTACGTGCGCACCATTTTCTGAAAAAAAGAAAAAAAAACAATAAAATAAACTATTATTTTTGACGGGGCACTTTAATACACTAGAGGGGCAGATTCATACGTATCATTGTACCCCGCTCATTACCGTATCAAAGTGCCCCAAAGGACTTTTTCCACAAACAATTAATTTTATCAAATATATAATAATCTTGCAATCAAAAACATTTTAAAATACAATAATAACTATATTTACTTACCTTTAGTAACAAATAATAACAAAAACAACTAAGAGTATCCTCCTGAGACACAATTACATTTGAAGTCTTTTTTTTGTAGGCAGCGGCGCACGCCACTTCCAACACGTTAGTGACCGTTGAGGCCCAACGGCAAACTGGCGGCGAGCGGTGTTACAACTGTCATTCTTGTGAATGTCCTTGAGCATTCTAGTGATGTGCCGGACTGTGTAGCGTTTATCGGTTTTGAGATATAGATACTGTACCAATGTGCCCCGTGAATCAATGTGCCCCCCCTCCCCCTACCTACCTACAGAATTACAGATAATTATAGATATAATAAAAGTTTGCATAAAAATACAGTAAAAGTACCTACCAATAATACATTAGGTACCTAATATATAATTAATAATAATAAATTTATTGATACCTTAGGTATAGTATTAAATCATATCTTATCACTTATCAGTGAGTATCAAAAATTATATCAATTAAGGTGACATACTTTTCATGTTTAATGTCCATAACCTATTTGGAATCCCCACAGAAAGTACCTACCTAGACAAAGTACCTATGCAACAGAAAAATTAAAAACAGGATATTGGTAATACTTTTTTTGTATAAGTAAATAGATTTTTATAAATATGTTTGTAGCTTTTGTAACTATAACCTACTACAAGCTAGCCTACAATTCTATTTACAAAGTGAGTACCTACCTACTTTGTACATGTAGTTTAAATAAATAAATAATAAGTAAGTAGGTATGTAGGTACCTATGCAAAATTGTTACAGTTAAAGTAAAAAATATGACAATATTCTACTTAACTAGGTGATTGCATTGTTTTGTTTATAATACTGAAGATGAATTCATATTTATACTAAAAAAGTTTTTTTACCCGTGCAAAAATCACCAGCTGCCGCCAGCGGATTCGTCCGCATTATTGTAGAAAATTATCCCAAGGGATTAGGGCGTATATTAGATATTGAGTACTTAGAGTTTTGGGTGACCAAAGCACGATAACTCGCAAACTCAAACCAACCTCACCAGCTCATCACCCACACTGCGGCCTGCCTCTATCTAAAACTTTCCAAAGCCCCTTTATGTTTTCTTTGAGTTAAAAATAACAAGAAGATCCTTTTTTGACAAGGTACCAAAAAAGCGATGATGCAGGATAAAAATAATATTTTTTGGATAAAAATAAGGTTCTTTTGAGCAGTTTTACAACAATAGAACGTGGGAATACGAGTTATTTTTTAATGCAGGAAAGAGAACGAAGACAGGTCAAGAAGAAAGGCCCTACATACCTACCTACTATTGACAATAGTCTTTGGTGAAAACTGTGGAGGGAAGGGGAACCATACTCTTTGAAGTGCCTGGAAGTGCCCATCTTGAATATTTTTATTCCTACAAACACAATTAGGTACACAAATAATGCCAACTTTCAAAAGTTTGATTTTGTGAGATGTGTAAATTGGACCTTAAGCTTATAATTTGAGAGTATAAATTAGTGATCTTGGTAAAATGGAGATGTGAATTTTATTGTAGTAGGGAATACCTCAGAGAAGTTTGCTGGCAAAGCCGATTTAGGCTTGTTGAAATAATATCGATATAATATCGATATTTTCAACCGATATATTTTCATATCAAAACGATATTTTTTTTTCAAAATTAATTTATTTGCAAATTATTTAACAATTCAGTTAAAAAAAAAACATAAAAATCAAAGTCATAAAAATAGGAACGAACGGAAAAAATAACTATATTGCTTAGTATTGAATGCAAATGTTACAATAATGGTGTTAGATAGATATCAGATATATGTATACCCAGTACATTCTGCCAGTTCGCATACAAAAATATAGGTTAACTTACAAATTATTTTGATTGTGCAGCCAAAAAAATACTAGGTAGGTACTTAAAATTCAAAATGAGATCATGAATCAGCTAAATCTAGAATTATTTACATAGTAATTTACAGAGATAAAAGCAAAAAAATAATACAATGCATCATTTATAAAATCGGCAACAAAATAATTAATAACATTTCTCTGTCAGCAACGATTACAAGAGTTTTTTGAATTTTATTATGGGCTGATCCTGAATACTACTATAATTTGGCAATTTGTTAAATATAATGGGTGCCATACCAATAATGTTTTTTTTATATATCGATATTTTTCATCACTGCCGACATCCCTAGGTTGATTCGATAGATTACTACCGATTACAGTGTAAACATTAGAATGAGTAACATTCGTATTCTATTGGGAAACAAAGCAACTTCGTTCTTTATCAGGGATACTACACTTGGGATACTAAGTGCAAAAACGGCAAAAATCGTAAGAAATTAAAAATAATTCTCAAGATTCTGAGAGTCTGTGGGACCGGGAATCCCGGGTGATGTTATTAGCCGAGTAATATTTTGTTAATGATCGAACTGTTAGAAGTCTTTGGTACATTACTATATTTTGGGTCCAACACTACGTTTTTGGTGACAAAACAAATGTCAATGAAATAAAATAAGACTTAACTTAAAGGTTCAAGTGACCAGGTCATTAAAACCTAAAAAAAAAACAAATGTCAATGTCAAGGCAAAGTCAATGTCAAATTGTCAAGACGAATTGCCATACCAAGGTTGTTTTTGTTTAGCAATTTCTATTTTATTTACCACAAAATTAAATATAAGTTGTGCTAAAATAATGTGTACTGTCGAAATGTCGACTGTTTTTGATTTCAAAAAGATTTGTCGTGCATGCTTATCGGACACCGGTCCCATGAAAAATTTGTTCATGGTTTGCACATCCGAGATGTTTAAATTTTGCACGTCTGTTGAGGTGAGTGGCATATTTATTTCAAGTTTTCATGCTAAGCAATGTATAAAAAGAAAAACCTGTGTGGAATTTCCAGTCGCACAGTATCGTCGTCGGTGTAAAGGAATTTTGGTCAGACCGTCAGAGGGTCACTTTAGGTACGATTAACAAAAAGATATTTATGGCAGCTAGTGTGCCCCATGGACGCTAGATGCACCGACGTAATATTACCAGAAAAATGATATCATGCTAAACAGATTTTTCTTGTATAATATACTTATGTATTAAACAGTGTGTTGGTGCCCTTTACATTAAAGCAGGCTATTTATTAAAGTGTATTTATTTCAGGTGGAAGAAGGGGATAATCTGCCTCACCAAATATGTCAACCATGTCTGGATATGTTAAACAAGTCATATTATTTCAAACAAGCTGCTGTGCGCTCCAATCTTATTTTAAAACAGCAGGTTTTAGATGAGGTAAGGATTTAATTTTTTTAAATTAAATTCGGTATATAAGTCTTTGATTGCGACAATAAGTCTTGGTGGAGCAAATTAAAGATGTAGTGGACTGTATATTACAAATATAATGAAATAAAAAATAAACAAATTAGAACAGTCGGTCAAACAAGGTAAGTAAGTAAAAATGGTAAAAAAGAAGCCATGACCATACATGGAGGTCTGCAACAGCTGACTGTTGTGTTGTGTGGGGGCCTGAGTCCAATAGTCTGCCGGCTAACACCCTGCTGCAGCCAGCATGTGGCAATGTTGGAAGGATTGGTCTAAACAGCCTTTAATCTTACTAGTAGAAAGCAATGCAATATGTTCAGCTGACAGAGCGATCTGCCATAAAAAGTGAAAACAGTGGAGATAATGGTATGCCTAGCATTAGGACAATATGGACTGATATTATTCACTATCTTCTTTTGTAGCGGTTGGAATCCAACAAACAAATTTTTAGCAGTTGGAATCCAACAAGTAACTTTTTAGCAGTTGGAATCCAACAAATAACTTTTACTTACTTACCGACTAAAACCCATCAGTTCCTTAGTTGTCAATTATGTTCCAGTGCTGCAGTGACTTTTAAACAATCCTGCAGTCAGACCTAAAATAATCAGCCTAAAAAGGCATTGCATATTTCTGTATTTCAACATACTCTGTAACAAGAATGATTTTTATTTCAGCAAGAACCATTGAAAGCGGAGCATCATATGAATGATCATGAGATTCTGGAAATAAATGTAGCCGAGATCACAGCTGAGGATATGCTCAGTCAGACTGGGAACCCGCCCGACAATGAGACATTAGCAGACCGCTCTATGGATCCTGCTGAAATAATTAGGTATGTATTTTATAACTCATGTTTAAAATATGAGTATAAGTTGTGTATGGTTTGTATATTTGCAGAGTTGTTGTCATTGAGATAGAAGAACATAGAGAAAAGATCACTTAGTATCCATAAGGTTTATTTCTTACGAACGTTTTATGGCCCTTCAAGCCGAATTTGAACCAACAACTTATAGTAATTGCGTTATGGACTGCATATCCATATATGCCAGTGATGACATATGGTTCCAAAACGTGGACGCTCACAATGGGCCTCATCAGAAGGCTCAAAGTCACCCAAAGGGCAATTGAAAGAGCTATGCTCGGAGTTTCCTTGCGTGATCGAATCAGAAACGAAGATATCCGCAGGAGAACCAAGGTTGCCGACATAGCACGAAGAATCGCCAAACTTAAGTGACAATGGGCAGGGCACATTGCTCGCAGAACGGAAGGCCGTTGGGGCCGAAAGGTTCTGGAGTGGCGACAGCGTACCGAAAGACGCAGTGTTGGAAGGCCCCCTACAAGGTGGACCGATGACCTGGTGAAGGTTGCGGGAATCCGATGGATGCGAGACGCACAGGATCGTTCGTTTTGGCGAAATTTAGGGGCGGCCTATGTCCAGCAGTAATCGTCTATCGGCTGAAATGATGATCCATATATGCAGTCCACAATGCAAAAACTGCTATGCACTGACTAACATTAATAGTTTTCTTTGTAAACTGAATCATTAACAGTTTTCTTTGTAAACAGTATTTTTACGTAATAAACCTTATACTTTAGATAATTGTAATTATGTGTGTAGTTGTGTGTGGTACTGCTCTGATTGCTAAAATTTTTTCAGCAACAGAAAGCTGCTTTATTCCTGAGTGACATAGGCTATATTTTGTTATTAAATAATAAAATTAAAAAATAGATGTGGATGGTAATGTAAAATAAAAATAATAAATTATTTCAGGAGAATAAGAAAACGGAGGGAACTGGTAAAGCATCTCAAAAAAAGAACAAGAATGAAGTGTCCCAAATGTGAGAAATCATTTCAGAAGTATGAAAACTTTGAAGCACACATGAGGATTCATTTTGGTAAAAAGGTATTTTGACCCTGAAGTTCACAAATCCTGAATTTACATGATAAATGAGTGTTCTACATCTAGCACTGTATGAAGGGGTGGTTATTAGGAACATTATATGCCAATTTGAATGATCATAATTTAAGCTTTACTTAAGGAATATGCTACAATTTGATACAGCACTGGGCATCATCCATAAGAAAGTGCCCACTGTCCTTTGAGGAAAATAATAAAAGTGAATTAACAAAAAAGTATGTGAATTGAGTGCTTATTAGTGTTACAGTTACAAGTACTCTTTTTTTTTGTTGATTAAACTTTTTTTTTTTTTTTAGGTGGATATATTTTAAGTTAGAATCATAATTTAGCCACCTAAAGCATTCATATAAAACTCTCCCGACTGACAATTTATTTTTCTATGATAAATCAAGTTCTGCTGATACAATTCCACTAATATTATAAAGGCAACAATATTATTATAAGTGTGTGTGTATCTTTGTTACTTGTTCATGATAGAACGGCTGAACAGATTTGGATGAAATTTGGTACACGGTTTGACCGTGTCCTGGAATAGCATATAGGATACTTTTTTATCCAGGGAGTATGTTCCTTTGTGGTAATTTAGTACTTTCACGTGAGCGGAGCCGCTCGCAGCAGCTGCTAGTGTTAAAATAACTTACAAAATATCTGCTTATCTTCCAGCCCGATATAAAATGCCAGTACTGTGACAAGGCATTCCCAACCGTCCGCAACCTTCACAGTCACATTCGCACACACACGGGGGTCCGTAAATATCAGTGTTTAACTTGTGGCAAGAACTTTGCGTACTTGAATGTTCTGAAGAATCATGAGATGATACATGCGGGCATTAAAAAGCATGTCTGTCACATATGTGATGCGAGGTTCGTGCAAAGTTATAATTTGAAGGTAAGGTCGGGAGACTAGTTAGGCCGCGTTTCCACTATGTCGTAACGATTAATTTATCGTCGGACGACTGTCGTTTCTAACTGTTCCCATTATAACAAATGTTTGTCGTGGCTACGATAGATTGTCGCAACAACTACACTTAATTAAATCGTCAAGGTTTTGTCTTGTCAAATTTTTATCGTTTTACGACTGTTGTGCTAGCCGTTCCCACTATTATGACAATCTGTTGTCGCCGCAAATAAAGTTGTAGACGACAGTAAATCGTGTCGTTCAATAAGTGAACTCCTTCATTTAAATATATAACCCACAACACTAAAAACTACTCGATTATCTGTCGTGACGACAAAGTGGAAACGCGGCCTTATAGTAAAACTGAACGACGAAAACTTTACGAACTCACGACGATACTTGTAACGTAAGCTAAATCTTTCATTTTATTTTCTAGACCCACTTAGAAACACACAGTAATCAAAAGAACTACATTTGTGGACAATGTGGCAAGAAGTTTGCACAGCAAGGCAATCTCAAGACTCACTTGATTAGGCATACGGGTATCAAAAACATAGCCTGCCAGGTGTGTGATATGCGGTTCTATATTAAGGTATGTAATTATGTAGAGTGATAAATTTTGATGAAACTTGGTACACAAATAGACCATACCCAGGATATACATAATAGCAAATTGTGCACATAGGATATTTTTTTTTTATCATTTAAGTTAGAACTACATTAAACCGACGCACACGTGTAACACGCCTGATGTGTACGTAGAACGACGTCACGTGGCGTGGCTCAAGTGTAGCTCTACAAGTCTATTTTCTACATAAAATGTATGGAGACCGACGCGCCCAGACTACAGACAGTGTGTGGCATATGTGTGCGCAGTGTAGTTCTAGCTTTATACATCCCTATTTTTTAATTAGTGGGGCTACCTGTTACTGATCATATTTTTGCTGTTAAAAGTAAAAAAAAAAACGAAATCCCAATATTGTCCACAAAAATTTGTCATAATTGGTAAATTCATAATCGAATCAATAATTCATAATAATTGCTACTAGAAAATACTACGCGCAGTGTTTTTCCATTTTGATCGTCATTTATTCATTCATAATCAATAGCCTTACAATATTTTCATAAATTGAGTGACATTTTGGAATATAAACAACCGCTAATAACTTTGCTGTTTATTAATATTATTTATTGAGACTTAAATAATAACAAGACCTTTTCTAATAAGCCCTTTAAGTATTTGTACTAATTAAAAATTATTGGTGCATGTGTATAATTGTCTACTATCACGCGGGCGAAACCGCTGGCAGCAGCTGGTATTATAAAGGCGAAATTTAATGTGTAAAGATGAAAGAAAGAAAGAAAACATTTATTTGAGACTCGCACAGGGCAAACAACAATAAAATAAAAATTAACTACTTAATCTATAAATACTTGTGTATGTTTGTTACTCCTTCACGCTTGAATTAATTTAGATGAAATTTCGACATACCATGTCCTCGAATAACACATAGGATACTTTTCATCCCGGGAGTATCTTATGTAGCCGACCCCAAATAAAAAGGGGCAAGGGCAGGAAGATGATGATGATATTCCCTTAGGACAATTTTCAACTCTCACGCGGGCGAAGCCGCTGGTGGCATTCATTAATAATACATTACAAATAACATACGTTTTTTTACGTTACGTAATTTTGAGCTCTACTATGACTGTTTTTGCTTCAGGGTGACCTCTTCAAACACATGCGATCTCATTCTTCAGAGAAACCATATTCATGTCCATACTGTGATAAGAAGTTCAAAAGCCAGAGTTTTAAAGTGCAGCACATGAGAACTCACACAGGTTTGTTGTTTTACCTTTTCCTGATACCTATACCAAGTCTTATGTAACTTTTATTTAAAGAATAAATGTGGCAGTTTCACGTTTAATTATTTTCTGTTATAATAAAACTGTCAAACCGCCATTTTATAGCTCTTAAAGAAAATTTATATATTTAAAACGTTTAGGTGTATAATACATGCATATAGTAGAGGAAAACCGAGAATTTTAAAGATTTGTTACACCCGTTCAAATCATAAAATGGTTCGCTTGTTACATAATAAATGTAACATTATTTTATTTCAGGCGAACGTCCATACGGCTGCGACCTCTGTCCCAAACGCTTCATGTCACGTAAAGACTTGCGGAACCACAGAATGATACACACGGGTGAAAAGCCCCACAAATGCGTGCTGTGTGACCAAGCCTTCATACAGAAATGTGCTCTGAACAGGCACATGAAAGGACACATGCAGAAGGATGCAGAGAATGCGGATAAACCACAGAATATATTACTAAGGGCTAAGTTACAAGGGAGCGTGGCAGAGTACTCGCAGTGGAATACTGATGTCTGATATACATTGTCAAAAGAAAAGGTGTAAATAAATGATTATGCTACACGTACCTAAAACATAAATTCTGTATTATTACGTTGTGTATTGTTTTTTCGATATTGAACGAAAGAAATATAGTTGCCGCCCGAAATGATCTATCGGGCAGTTACCCGGATCAGACAACACCCATCTAGTCGGAGGATCCTCCCTTTTCAATGGAGGTTTGCGGGACTTTACTCTTTGTTCCGCTTACCTCTGAACTGGTGCCTCTCTACTATGAACGCCAGCGCAACTTTAGTGCAGCTACTGTATCGGTGACGATGATGTCAATCATCATCACTTTTTCAAATTTTCAAACAGCAAGCCATACCGTCAATACCCACTGCTTTTAAAGGTATTTTGACCACCAGCGTACCTACCTGGTGATACCTGGTCATCACCCTCAGCCTCATCAGCGACCTTGGCTTAGCACACAGTCACATGAAGAGCCATGAAGAATCTCTCCTGGTCGACGCCAGCAGCCAAGCGACTACGTCGCACAGCTTAGCTCCGACGAACTGGAGCCCGCAGCATCATTCCAACTCACTGGGACAGCACCACCCTGACTCACTGGGGCATCACTGCAGACAGTTCCGATTCACCGAGAACTATGCAGCTTCAGTTTCTGACCCACTGGAACCAAACTACGACTGGCCTGGCACGCATCATGACGCATCAAGAACCATCCATCTCCGATCTTCGAAGGGGAGTGATGTAGCGACATCTATAAGAATTAAAAATTCGAAATCCGCGCATCGCATCGCAATCGCGCAATTAGTTCTCCACGCGATTCGAACATATACACAGCCCGAAATCATCTATTGGGCAGTTACCCGGATGAGACATAACACCCGTCGGAGGATCCTCCCTTTTCAACGGAGGTTTGCGGGACTGTACACTCTGTTTCGCATACTTCTAAATGGTTTTCTGTGAACACTTGCGAATGTCGAAAAAAAAAACACTGCTCAAGGCAGGTTCTCAGGCATCTATCAAATAGTTATTCAAAAGTAATTCTATTCAATATCAAAGTTGCCTTTGTATAATTATATTTGTTAAATATTGTATATTTTTTTAATTACAAGATCGTATCTATGTGTGGTTCCTACATAATTTAAAATCGATGTTTTATTATTGAATATATGATTTAATTTCGCAAATAAACATGCGCATAAATAATCTGGTTGTTTCCTTTTCAAATTCTCTTTTTGTTGAAAATCGTAAGTTATCATTATAAAAAGTATTCGTTTCTAAATATACTAAAAATTTGTACTCGAATAAAAAATGTACTTCAGTAGGTACTTTCGAAAGAGTTGCCGTGGGTGTGGCGTTTGCAAAGGGCAAGTGAAGGAACACAGTGGGTTTTAGTTGGTAAAAGACTAACACTCTTTCTCGCTCCACTCGGAGCGGGAGAAATCATTTAATGATTTCCAACGTAAATAAAGTATTTTCCAAGAAAGATCGACAACAATGTTTAGGTTTGAGGACCAGTAAGTAAATCATCAAACTTTGATTCGAAATCCTATATAGTGTGCTTGCTGATTGAGTGCGCCAAAAAATCGGCGATTTTTGAAGTGAAAACTTCTTTAGCGGCGTTGAGCACTTTTTCTGTAATGGGTATAAAATCTTAAACTCGCGTCAGGACACGTGACCTGATCGAAAAAGCGTAAGACGGATTTCGGAGAGATAAACTTTTTAATGTAAAATAATTGTAATAGTTTTAAAGTGTTAAATTTTTAATGTAATATAAATTGTCATGTTTGTGTACGATAGCGCAATAAATGAATATTGTATTCTACCACATAAATGATAGTACTTTTATACTGATAAAGCAATTAGTGCAAAATTATTCCCTAACCATTCCAAAATATCAAATATGCTCAACGTTAATAATCAAGTTTTCACTTCTGCCGGCACTCCCGGAGTGCAACCCGTCTTTTTTTATTTTTGATTATTCTGACACTTTTCTGTTTTATATTGTGCAGTATTTTTTTTTTTTGATCTTGGTACTGATCTGTCTGACTGAACCTTTTGATCTCTACCGGAATTGACCAACGACCTGCATGATCTATAAATTAATCGTAGTAACGACTGAATCGAGTGTCAGAATCTAAATTAATGCGAGCGATGTTGCGAACAACCTAATCAATATAGCTAGGTCTGAGTAGTAGGTATACTACATTCTTCGCAATATAATTCTATTTTTTCTATGCACATGTCCGACAGTTCTTGTCGTAAAATAAAATGTACCCTGTCACAACTTAATACAGCTTTGCGTACGGAATCTATGCAAAAGTGCCCATTGTCCTTTGTGAGCGACTGGTGATGGTGGTCCTATAGTAGTCATGGGAATTAAAGAGAAGAAAACAAAATAAATAGATAAAATACCATTTATTTGCCCTTTTCTACATGATTCGTAATCAAGATAATTTACTACAGCTGCACCTCTGCCTAACCCTTGGAGCATACAGGTTTAAAGTCATGTATCTGTGACGTCTTTCCTTGGCCACAACGTGGGTAGCTTGGAGTTTATCTTGTTTGGTTTTAATTGGTTATAATATATTTTTTTAATGTAATGCCTATTTTTTTTTAAATGTACTAAATTATACCTACCAAAATAAATACCTAATAAATTATTTATTGGCATACGTTTGTTACATATTGTAACAATAGCAGATTTTCAAGGATTTTATGATTGATTTCTTTGGTGGTAGGTAAGTAATAGAATAAAATCAATAAATATTTACAATCAAAATCATTTATTCAATTTAAAATATATTATTACACAGGCCTACATGGACACTTATGAAACGTCAGAAGCTAGTACACAGTTCCAATTAGTCGTTTACTAGCTATGGAGAACGAGCAAGAAACTCCAAGGTTACTCTTTGAAAAAAATGATTGATTTTACAATATTTCTATACTTTGCTTCTATATTACAAAATTAATAAGTATGCGAGAATAATGTAGACTAGTCATCGTTATACCTAAAAGCAAAATTAACATAATAATAATAAGAAAATGAATCAAAATTTAAAATATGGGTAAATGACACCAACAAAAACAATGCTATAAAAATATTTATGTGTTTCGATGACGCGACGGTGTTAATTTAAAGTAAAAAACTATTCCAATGTTTTGTAAAAATTGTAAAAGTTGATTCCCGAAACCATAAATTTGTTAAGAGCGTTCAATATCTCTTACGCGCTATTTGACACAAAAATTTTTTTTTTCAAACTCGTTATATGAAGTGAACCTAGATAACTATTGGAAACGCGTTCGTCGTTCTGTTCAATGTCACCTCAAGATACGACAACTAACAACGATCCAACAGAAACCAAAAAAGGCAATGTCGTCGAATTATATTTTAAATACAGGATCTCACTGAGATATTATGGAATAATCAAAACTCAACAGCGAACAATGATCCAAACCGGAATCTCACTGTAACAAACAATCACAATGAAAAACAAACTGAACTTAGCGCAATTGCATTTTACAGAGCATCATCATCTCATCATCTTCCTGCTCTTGCCCGTGTTATTATTGCCCACTGTTTATATCCATTAATGATTCAATGTAACAAGTGAGGTGAATGCTCAGTGGAAATAGTGAGCACATCTCTCTTGTCTTTCCATTTACAGACACACACACCTTTTCCATTGAATCTGTATAATCTGTCCACCTTTTAACAATTTTTTTACAAAAACTGTTTTTGGATCGCTTTTTCTCTTACTTGAAGTCCCCGTACAATACGTCGTTTTCAAAAAAAAATTTCACTGATTGTTTAGTATTTACTTCCTTTCTGTTTCTGATACTTCATGAAGAAACTTCTCTATTCAAATATTTTTATTCAATTTAGAATGGTCGCAGCCCTATCATGCACCTTCATATGCCTTTTGAGCGTCCCTCTTTGCGTAAACCGCTGTTCACATAGCGTACACTTATGTGGCTTATCACCCGTATGTATTCTTACATGATCAACCAGTCTTTTTCTCGATACAAATGTCTTTGGACAGTAACTGCATACAAATGGCCTCTCGCCAGAATGCAGCCGCTTATGTTCTGTTAAAGTTGCAGGTGTGGCATAGGAATTGTTGCAAATCTCACACTTGTACAACTTACTACCTTCGTGTATGAGCAAATGCTTGGCCAAGTTGTATTTATCAGTGAAAGTGTGCGAACATACTTGGCATATGAACTTGCGCCCGGAATGTCTTCGAGATACGTGTGTCCGTAGTATCGTTTTCGTGAAAAACTTCTTTCCACATTGATCGCATGTGAAACTTCGATCTCTGTGCTCTTTGTGTGTTTCTAAGTGAGCCTGAAAAATATAATAAAAAAAGCTAATTTTGATTGTTGTGAAAATCTGCGAATAAAGCTGGCGTTTCTATAGCATAGGCACTAAAATACATCGTCCACAGTCCGAATTCCCCCACCTCAACGTATACGCATCACTTTTGTCGTACCTATCCTCATGGTCCCGTGACAACCTCATTCATGTTCTACCCCGATGCAATCAAAGAAAACCAATTGACAGTTGAATTCATAATCAGTGATTTTCTAAAAAAAATTGCCTCTTAATGTGCTAATTTGACGGGGGTGGAGTCGCGTACATCAGCTAGTTTCAGATAGAA
Source organism: Mythimna pallens (assembly GCA_961205895.1). Classification (NCBI taxonomy): domain Eukaryota; kingdom Metazoa; phylum Arthropoda; class Insecta; order Lepidoptera; family Noctuidae; genus Mythimna; species Mythimna pallens. The sequence continues at coordinate 4,634,927 of OY540825.1, forward strand.
ATTACCTTCAATACAACAGCCGAAGTGAGTCCTCTCCCACAAACATCGCACATGATCAGTTTCCGGTTCTCATGTACTTTCTCATGCATTTTCAGTGTCTGCCGACTCTTGTAGATCTTCCCACATATAGGACACTTCAAACTTTCGAGACTTACTTGAGTGTGGTCGTTCTCTTTGTGGCGTTTCAGACCACTCCATGTCACAAAGGTTTTGTTGCATGGCAAGCAGTGGATTGTTGCCTGAAAGGAGAAATAACAAGCACCTGTTGTATTTAATCTTTCGGCGTTTTTAAGGCGCTACTATTTGCGGGAACGTTTGTAAGATGGCCCTAGAATATAAAGGGCAAAAGAAGGAACATAGGTGGGTTATAAAATCAGTAAAAGTCTGGAACGCCTTCTAGCTGCGCCTTAGAGCGGGAGAAATCCTTTGATGACATCTCACAACAAAAATAAGAAAGAGCTACCATTAGGCAGATATTTACTAAAAAAATAGAGATGTCTAATATTGACTAAAGTCACTATAAAATGTTTAGATGGAAAGAAGCAGAAAGGAAGAGAAAATTACAGAGAGAGAAGAAACACAGATATTCGTAAAAACAACGAAAGTAACAAATGCTTTTCTGTATAGTTTGAAACAGAAGTAGAGTTGGATAGGTCATTTAGCGAGGTATAAAGATAAAAGGAAAACCCTCCCAATGTCTCCCAATAAAATGCCGTGGCAGGATAAAAAAGAACTGACGGAAGGCAGAAAAAAAAATGGGCTAATAAATAAATGTTCACTGCGATGCTCCGCCCAATCGGGGCACACCTCCACCGTGTCCAGTCGCTGCCTAGTAACGTCTTTTTGCGCAACTACAGAAGGCGGCAAATAACTTGACTCGAGATTTTGTGGAAGGGAAGCTCCCACATCCCATATCTCCATTTATTTTGACATGCTCGAGCTACTCCCACCACTAAAATCTCTAGTTAAGTTATTTGCCGCCTACTGTACCAGCTGTCGTGCGCCCGGTCGAAAACGCGCAATTTCTCTGCGATCACTAAAACTACGAAATCCTAAAAATTACGCATTAAATCCGACCCACCAACTCATGTCGGCTCAACGAGTCGACTTGCGCGTGCGCGCTTTTTTGACGTCGACTCAATGAGTCGGTGTTACCGCTGAGAGGATTAAAAATAATAATACTTACTATTTTACCTTCATGCTCTAGCTTATGTGCTTCAAATCTTTCCTTGAAATTGAACTTTTTTTGACAAACATCACAAGTGTATATGAATTTCTTCTTTACTGGCTTTAAGACTTTGTTCTGTTTTAATTTTACCAACTTCTTTGATTTTCTGGAATATTTAATGATGATTTCAACTCTTTTTAGGGAAATATTGTAAGCAACACAGTTTGCGTTTTTGCAGGAATGGGTTATCGCTTCTTTAAAAAGTATTTTTAACCGACTTCCAAAAGGACGAGGTTATATGTTCCGCTGAATGTACTTTTTTTATGTATGTTCACCGATGTCTTGGTCAACCGATTTTGAAAATTTTTGTTATGATTGAAAGGTATAATAATAATAATCAATTTATTTCAGGCAACATGTACCCATATCATAAATACCTTATAGACTAACATACATAAGTACTTATAATAAATCATTTTGTTAGATGAACATGATTTAAAACTATGTTAGTAACACTTCACTTCGTCTTGGTGCTGTCCTGTGGTATTTGTCCGCGGAAGCGACGGAAAACCACACCCTGTGGCCAAAAGTCTTCGTCGATAACAAGGTGTAGAAAACAGTTCGGTACTCGCACCACAAATGCCTTAAAATTGACATTCCGGTGCGACTCCAGCAACTGCACCCCCAGTGTGTACTTCAACTTTTGTCGCACATAATCGACGATGTCCTCCACCCTTGTGGTGTAATGCAGGCGGGAGATCTACACCGGTGTGTTCGGCTGAGCGGCACGCACACTCGCACCAGGCGATGCTGATGCTTTGCCGCAGTGATTCCGGTTGGCTTGCTTTCGGCGTTTCCTCCTTAATTACCAAACCCAAACTTCCAAATTGGTCCCATAGAAATATTGTTATTATCTGATGATGAACTTCGAAGATATGGATCGGAACTCCTCATTAGACCATAGCAGAACTGTCGTAAAAAGTAAAATTGCCTTGTTTATACGAGTAGTCGATGACTGATTGAAGGTAGAGGGGGATATAACTAATCTGGTGATGAAAACGGAAGATAAGCACGGAAGCTCTGTAATAAAACGATGTATCCTAGTCGCCGTGTTTGGGCTTATTAGAAGTGTTATAAGATACATTTTGGCTATAAGGTACCAACAAGCTGATCTGATGACGGAAGGTAGGCACAGAAACTCTGTGATAAAAAAATGTATCCTAGCCGTAACTTGACTTCCTTTAGGTTCATAACGACAACTTCCCAAAATGTCCACCCTCCCAAAACGTCTACTTCCCAAAATGGTATATCCCTAAATGTCTATTTCCCAAAACGACCACTTCCCAAATAGTCCGTTTCTCAAAACGACTACTCCCAAAACGTCTAGTTCACAAAATTTAACATTTGCCCTATATATTCTTGAAAAATAAAAGAATTTCTTTATCGAATCAGACCTTTGGCCCCAGTAGGCTTCGACCCTGCAGTTGCTGACATCTCTTTGAGGCGCGCGTGGAACAGTACGCGCTGTCGACGACTTGGGGTCGGCCCGGACTGTTACCGGTCGGTCGGACGGCGAGCTACCCATTGCTCGCCGTCCGCAAGCCCGCGCTTACGGTGGGCGGAAATCGAGATCGGAATCTAGTTGACGGTTGAGGCGTGAGGACCGTTGCCTCACGCGATCAGCCGCCTCCTTTGCTAGCATTACTGCTTCGCAGAAGGAGGGGACCGCCTGCCACTCCTCGCTCCGGACCATGGCCTGTACCAAGACTCGGTGCGAGAGATCGCCGCCGCCGATCGCCCCGACGAGGACACAGCTAAACACTAATTGAGTTTGGCTGAGGGGTACCACAACTAAAAAGTGTAAAATAAAAACTTTTTTACAAAAACATACAACCAACTTCAAAGCAAAAAACACAAAAATGTGCAAAATAATTTTAATTTCGTAAGTTAATTTAGGAGGTTTTAAATAACAAAGAGAAAAAATTATAGCGACGTCCGAAATTAAAATAATTGACCACTTTTTTGTGTTTTTTTTTACTTTGACGCTGGTTGTTGTTTTTGTTGTTGATAACAATAATTTTAAGAAATATAACTTAATATTCATATGTATTTTATCTATGTGTATCTAGAGTAGTTGCTATTAATATATTTTCAGAAATATTTTTTAATTAGGAAGAGAAAACCCTTTCAGCATAAAACACATTTTCTCTCTTATGAAAAATTCTTAAAATTGTTTGTGAAAAGGCTTGATATGTAAATTACAGAGATACAGAAATAATGTTGCTAAGTTGGTTAACCATGTTATAATAATATGTATAACCAACCTTTTGTAATGCTTCTCTTCAGGTGATTCTAGATATTCATGATGATCAACATCACCTGTGTAATCTGAAAATAATTTTTTGATTTATATTCAACAAAATCACACTATGCACACTACATTACTGAAGAAAGCAAGAACTGCACTAAAAATAAGTCAACCATTGTTTTTATATATATTTATTCGAATGGTATAATAAACCAGTGCTTGACTACACTGATGGTGAATCACACTAGTATATTAAGAGCCTATTCACTAGAACCTTCGAGACACGTAAATTAAAATTGGATGGGATGACCACTGCAGGCAAATTATTAACATGGTGCCTCCTAAAATTTTTATTTTTTTATAAAGTACAATCATACCATGATCAAGTTCTTTGTCTTCAATTTTCACAGCAACATCTAGTATCTCAGTCTTAATTTCGTCTTCTTGACTTTCATCTGGTTCACAGTCGGCTTTTATGTCTAATTCAATTTTAAAATCTTTTGCAAGGTTTAGAAGAGTCGCCTGTGACTGTAGACATGTTTGCTTGAACTCAGAGTATTTCTTTAGAAGTTCATAGCAAGAATTACAGATACCTCTGGGCAATTGTTCATCTTTGGATACCTGCAAAGGGATTTTGAAGTGGATGTTCCTTGAAAACTTGCAAATTCATTTAGATTTTATGTAGTAACCACAATCGGTGTGCCGTAGCGTTAGAAAATTAACTATGATCAACATCAACAATAAGCTTGACATGGTCACCTCCCATAGGTGGTTCGCGGTTAAAGGACGGATTCACATGAACTTCTTAAATAACTTTTTTAAAATATGAATACCATAATTTCTTACCTGGACAGAGGTACAAAAGCAATATGTTTCAGGAGAAACATTCCCATATATAAAATAAGTAAAAGATGTTTGTGTTTTTAGACACGCGCGGCACACACGGTCATACATATTGTTAGTTACTAAAGCAATTATTTGATGAATGTATTACTGACAAAATACAGGTATAGTCAATATTATCTAAGAAATCAAAATCACGCAACAACAAACAATAAACAAACAAAATTGACGTGTTATGACAGTGACAATATTCTGAATTTTCATTTTGACAGTAATCACATTCCCTGCGTTCCGAATTACGTCAAAAGCGATAATATTGCGAATCCGACCAACGCGCAACGTCACAATTATTACTCAATAGCCCCTATATTTTGTGACTACTAAATTATGATCGGATTTGCGATATAATGTGTTCCGAATTGCGATAAAAGTGTTTATCGCAATTCGGAACACGGGGAGAGACACGTCCAATTTTGACATTAGGTTTAGCATTTATGAAGAATGCTTTTATTTTTATTCCCCAAGTAAATTTTTAGGAGGCATATTTTACGATAATACTTTTTAGTTATTTGCGGTGCGGTCATTGACTTGGAGTTCCTACCCACCCGTTTGCATACCCATAATTTTATCACAGCATACAGACATACATATTTCTGAAGTTGCGAATGGGCTTCCTCAACAGATGTAACTGAAACACCATAGTAGATTGGCGACTCTACACTCGAACCTTTAGACAATTATTTAGGTTTACCTATTACAAACGGTCCAACTAGATAGGTCCAAACCTAGCCGAGGTCTCAAGATCACAGTATGTCCCATGTTGCCAGTGATGACATATTAAGGTCCAGAAACGTGGTCGCTCACAATGGGCAAGTCACCCAAAGAGCAATGGAGAGTTTCGTGTTCGATGTTTCCTTGCGTGATCATCAAGAATGAAGATATCCGCAGGAGAACTGAGGTTACACGAAAGGCCTTTAGATGGCAGTGGGCTGGGCAAATTGCTCGCAGTAAAGATGGTCGATGAGGTCGAAAGGTTTTGGAATTTTGAACACATATCAGAAGACGCAGCGTAAGGTCTTCCACATGGTAGACAGATGACCTGCTGGGGGTAGCGGGAATCTGTGGGATGCGAGAGGCACAGGACCGATTGTCGTGGTCGGGGCGACACTTGGGGACGCCTACGTCTAACAGTGGACGTCTTTTGTTTGAAATGATGATGACAATGAAAGAAAATAAAATGATTAAAGTTAAAGAAGTAAAATAACTTATATTAAGTTTCATTACATAAATTCTACTTACAATGGAATTATTTACAAAAATATTTATTAAATTATCACAATTAAGATAACATAACTTATTTACTGGTCAATGGATCTGATGTACTCAGTACTTTTAGCCGCTGTTTCTTTAATACTGTCAAAAGTATTTCCTGTGTTTCTAACGCAACCAATAAAGGCAAACTTCGTAGTTGTTCAGCTACATTTTTCCCAAAGTGGTCAAATTCGTCATCAAAAGCCAACTGACGTGGCTGCAAGTCTGGTGGCGGAGTATCATGTGTAATAAAACCATTTTGTTGGATTAATTCTAATTTTGGTTTCACGTCTGATATTTCTTCTTCTGGTAATGTGTCCATTTCGTAAGTTTCACCTTCATTAATATTATCATGACAATTGTTATCGTGCGTTGTCTCCAAGTCTGATGTGTGAGAATCCTGAAATTTATTTTGTTTTAATTTAGGAAGAAAATGGGGCCTTTCTTGAATATACAATTTACATTTCTGTATTCTTTAGATTATTTTTTATATTCAAAGCTCGCTACAAACAAAAGTAAGTGCATCTTTAGGTGGGTCTACAGCACCAGCCGACGCAGCCGAGCAGAGCACGAGCCGAGCTCAAATTCGTGTAGTGTGGACAGACTCTAGAGGAGCCGAGCACGAGCGACACTACGAATTTGAGCTCGACTCGTGCTCGGCTCCTCTAGCATAGACCCACCTATAGATTTCCCAACAGCCCCAGTAGGAGCGTAATTTATTTATTTATTTACAAGCACATGTACAACTGCTCTCTCAGTCGCGCGTATGCTTCATGCTACTTGTACAACGTTACGGAGGATGTCCAAGGCGTTGTACAGTAGAAACTTACAAACTAAAAAAGTACATTAATAATGTTTTATTCTTTCTTATTGTTATATTATTGTTACGCCGTGACTTGAACACACCATATCTTCGATGAAATCAAGAGTAGCATTAAATAATTAAAACGCATTGCTGTACGAAACTTCTAGAATGGAAGTATGTACCCAGGCCTGGCAAGTTCTAGAAAAGTCCGACATAAAGTACCTACCACTATTATTATTAAATAAGGTTTAGTAGGTAAGTAGATAAGGGAACTCGTGCCTTCCAGAATATACAATAGAGTCAAAATTCGCGTGAAAGGAGGGAGGTACGTGTTTGGAATAAAAATAATTTATTACCCCGCGATTCGACGACAATGTTCTGAAATGGCCTTGAAACGTCGGTATCTAGAATGTTCCTGGCTTCGCATATAAATACGAGCTCTCGACCGGAAGTGAGTCAGTTTGATTGCGACAGCGATACAAGAGCGAACTACAGTGATTTTATCTAACGACCTAAGCGATAGTGTAATGGAATTCTAAAGTTAATTGTGATTTGGAATTGGACAAATTTGTTATTGTTTGTGGTGAATAAAGTCTCTGCTAGTAAACCAGCATTTAATTATTCACGTTCGTAACAGTATCATTAATAAATCTTAAACTATAGTTCACCTGTGACTCTGGTGAATTTGATACATCTGTACGAAGAACTTGTAACATCCTTAACCTGATTTCACTGAAATCATCAATATTACACATTACAGGATCCTTGCCATCACAGCTTAGCCGCCATTTTATACTCTTCCTCTTTAATTTTGCCTTCATGTCACAAAGATACTGTGAAATAATTTAATTATTAGCTAAAGAATTAATTAGTTCTCAATATATAAATAACATAAACATAGTTCAAGTACTGTTGCAATTTATGAGGAATTGTTTTCAAAAGTGGTAAAACAGATTGTGACCTTGTAGCCAGCAGTATATTACAGATGTACTACAGGGTAGAGGTCTATTCTCTAAGGCATGAGGCAAAGAAAATTAGAACCTATATTTATTGTAATGGAATAAAAATTGAGACTGGACATAAAATGTTTACCTTTGCCCAAGACCGGTGATCTCTTTGGGGTCCAACAGCATTGAGGTGTGGTGTGATTTTCTTCCATTTGTTCTGAACCTTATCCAGACATTTCGGCGACCGCTTATACCCTCTTACAATTTCTGGATTTTCTTCGAAAAAATTGCAAAGAATACTGCTTTGTTCCGCTGTTACTCTCGGTCTTGTATCTAAGAATAATAATAATTTAAGGTTCGTTTTCCGTGTTTTGAAAACTGTGATGGCCCAGATGACGTTGCAGGGTCGAAACTGGGCAAGTACCAATTTGAAATTTTCAATTCGTATGTACTTTTCTAAGTTTATCTAGGAAATTACTGACCCCTGTGCCTCGGGAAGCTCGTACAGCTTTCGGTCCCGGTTGTCATTCGTAAATATTTGACAGTCGTTATAGGTAATTAGATTCTAGACTCCAACCACCATCAATCAGTCTATCCAAGTAGTATTGTTTGCCAGTTACTGAATTTTGAAGGTCTGATAGGCAGTCGCTCCATCTACACTAATTTTATAGTAAGAAAAACATAGGGGGTAGAGATTCGAAATATGTATAATTGTTTGGAGACGTCAGAAAAAGTCTGGACGTAATTTTATATTTAAAATATATGTGATATACTATTTTTTTTTTTTCATATAATATAATAGTTAGCAGTTTGCTTCATATAATATAATAGTATAATTATCTAGAACATGAAGCCTATCATTTGCGTCTCCACCCTATCACAAATGGCTTTTAGGGTTTATTGTAAGAAAAACAAGATTCATATTTGAAACCTATTGATGGGAGATGTCAAAAAGAAGTCTAGACATAATTTTATTTAAAAAGATATTATAAAGTACTTCATACAATAAAATAATAAGTATTTAAGTACAAGAAGCCTTTTAATTGCGCGGTAGGACTTGGTTCGGGATCTTTACCTGAAGAAAACGGGTTTTATGGGAAATAAAGATTATTCTATTTTTTCATCACGTTCAGTACATCATTTCATTACAAAAGTCACGGTAGTTTGTTTTTTTTTTTTTGTTTGTAGGAGGTAATATATGAAAGTACTGGTCCGATTACTAAAATTTTTTCACCGATAGAAAGCTGCTTTATTCCTGAGTGACAGACTATATTTATATACGCACGTGGCCGAAGCTGCGGGCAAAAGCTAGTGTAAAATAAGAAGCCGCAGCTGGTTAGACTGAAAGACCCCAAGCTAGTTGGGAAAAAGGTTTGGAAGATGATGTTTTCCTTGCTTTGAAAATGATATGTTCAAATGGCCATATTAATACACAATTATGTAGGTATGCTATATCTAGAAAGTAAACTCATATAATTTTATAATACAATTTCCCTCGATACAATTATAACAATGACCAATTTCTCACCCAATGTTGCATCCGTGTCCCTCGTGCTCGTGGTTCCATTATAAGATTCTGTTACATCCATTTCAGCTTCTTGTTTCATATTATTACTACGTTTTATCAATTCCGTATTGTTTTTTATTGCTAACTGAAACAAGACAAAAAAATAATATTTCATAAAAGGGTTTGTTTTGGTTTCTCATCTGAATTTTTTAATGACGGGAGTGGATTTTTATCTGTATTTTATTTATAGTGCTTAAGAGTTTATTTAAAATCTAATAATTTTCTTTAGTTTGAGTCATTACCAGAGGCGGCCTTACCCATTGCGAGGCTCCGGGCGGCAGGTCTTTGCGAGGCCCTTTGTCTATCGTGAAAAAAATTTCTGTGTACATAATGAATTTTTCAATTATGTTTTGAATGAATGAATTGGTTAACTAAAAAACTCAAAACTTACTCAGTAAATATTCATGAACACAGTGGACAGAGGTTTTCATAGACCCATTCATAAAATTCTTAAAATCCTTCCTTCAAATTAGCCGCAAAATACCGCGCGACGGCAACGCTGCCTGCTGGTTAATTATATAAGCAGCAGCGGATACGCGCATGCGATGCGACGGTGCCATCTTGACTGCTGCTGTATGTGTTGGATCAGCTGAGCAAATGCAGTTTCATTTTCTTAATCGAGGTGTGTGTGGATATCATACGCGGCGCTCACCTTGAATGTGCATACGCAACTACGTCCATAACTAATGTAATACTCGCACTGAGGCGCTTTGATTTAAAAACATTAAATGTATTTACTAAGGGAAAAAAAAAAATTTAAATCTAAATATTGTGCCCATGAGGTACTTAATCTCTAAACGGTTTTGCAGTTTAGCAACTTTAACCAAATGTCCGGAGACCGAGTAGTAGGTATTGTAGATCTGGAAGAAAGAACTAGCCATTTCAGAGGGACGACTGCTTTAGATTGGTGTCATCATCTCTACGGACTCGTTATCATTTTAGTATTGACCTCAGCGACGCTTACGTGCAGATCAGGGTGAGGCTGTAAATCTCAGTAGGTACTGGTGTACTTTACCAGCAGTATTTATGACTAAATTGACACAGTTAATCGGCAAGCTAGACAACAAATGCGCGTAATCACCTCACCAGTTGACTAAAGAGCAATAGGACTAATGGGAGTTACTTTACAGTTCAGACGGACTCAGTCTCAGTAATATAATGTGGCGGCCGGGAGATGATCATGGATAAATGATACTTAAAACATAAGAGAAACAGTCAGTTATGTTGGGGACAGGTATGTTTTTGGTTGGGATAAACAGGATATCCTTGACTGGATTCACGGAGCTTGTTTTTTATACGAGGATGTGCTTATATTGCATTACAAATATCTAGAAAAAAGAAGTGATTTAAAAATTCGAACTATTAAAAAAATGGAAATAATGGTTGAAAATAGCACGGTCACGCGTAGTGCGCAGTGTCACAATTTCGGATCGGCATTTAAAATGTCCTAACTAGCATGACGCCTTTCATAAACCTGCCCCGGGAATTGGAAAAGGCCAACCGTGCCTTCAAAAGGCACGATTAGAGCAGCGGTTGAACGATTGGCTGCTGCGCTACGGGTCGCGGGTTCAATCCCACACGGAACAAATATTTGTATGGCCTACAGATGGGTGTTCCGGTTTCTGGTTTCCACACTAGTCTTCATTGTGGACCATAGCGGGCCTTTATTCAAACTAACACACCAGAAGTAGCTTATGCATCCCGGTTTATTTATGGTGTTTAAAGGAATTTGGTGATGAAAGGGTTCGTACATATATGATGGTTTCTCCCCCTTCCATGCATATTCTGCCCAGACGCAGACTGCCGTTTGTTATGCCTATTGTGTGAAAATGTTTGTTTACTGTGGGTTAGTGTGCATTCGGTCGTTTGAGACTGGTCATCTCTTAGGGCCAACGCCCACGACGACATTTTGTAGCGAAGCTGTCGCGCGTTTCGTAAGAGCGTGACAGCATCGTTACTAATGCGCGTTAGTCGCATTTGCAAGCGCTATAGAAAAATTGCCAACGCGCTACTAACGCGCTACAGCGTCGCAACTGTATCAATTCGAACGTTCTACAGCATTGCTACAAAAAGTTGGTGTGGGCGAGGGGCCTTAGCTGCCAGTTGCTTATTTCAATTTCTATTTTTTAATTACTTTTTTTTTTTCATTATTTATCAACATTGTGCTCACATAATCGAAGCGACAAGAAATATTATGTAACTAATATTTATGTAACTCATAATATTATTTCAAGGAGTGCCCATAGAGCTTCTTGCATTTTCTTTTCCATAGAGCCTTGTTGTTTGTTGGTTTCAGCCTCATCCATCATGTCTGGTGATGGTCCCTTCCAATATTGTCCGGTAATGTTCAGTCACAATACAGGTTTAGTTAGACTCCTCGGATTGCTTGCAGTCCGGTGCCGAGACCTACCAGCTCTGCTAGTTTGGCTATATTTTTAACCTTCACCCCCTGGCCAATTCATCAGCCACATCAATACCTTATAAACCACAAAGTCCTTTTAGCAATTGCAGTGTAACAGTTTTGCTTTTGAGCTCTACCATGAGTTCCAGTGCATTGTGGCATTCTTGTGTGAGAGTCAAGGTTTATCCCTAGGGATTGAAGGACTAAGGAACTGTCAGAGCGAATGCAAATGTGGGTAACTGCTTGAATGATGCTAACAAAGTCCTCTTGATAGATGGTATTGAGTTTTCCCAACCATGTGGATATTTTGTAGCTGTTCTTATATCATTTTTGAGTAGCATAATTAAAGACACAATAGTAAGAAAATGACCGAGCGTACGACGGCATTCGCTCGGGGTTTAATGAATTAATGTTTAAATATGCTTGAATTAGGTTCAATAAACCATTTTAATTGATTAATTCAGTTCTGAACCATTTTGCAAAAAGAAAGAATGAGAGACAAGGTTTTTGATGGTCAATAATTATTCAAAGAAAACAAATCTAAAAGGAAGGTGTTGTTACTCAATGTGCAATGTTTGTTTACAATTAATATGAGGTAAAAACAACAAGTAATGTTAAACTTACTTGAGATTTATAAACTGCAATGTCATATTTTGTTAAATAGTCCTTAGTGTCACTGGGGATGGCAAAAATGTTTAATCTCTTCTTAGAACCAGTTGTATAGCAGGATCTATCAAAGTGCTTACTGCATATCACCTTGTGTTCAAAGTGCAAGTTTTGCAATGATTTCTCAGTTGACCAGTCTTCATCTGGGTAGCAGTATTTAGCCCATGCCCAAGCCCTGGAATTATTGAATGAAAAAAGATTTTTTACTGAATCAAGTTCTGGCCTGCAGTGAAATGTCTGTCGCATGTTAGGTCTGGATTTGGTCTATGTCCTCCATTTACCATTATATCGCAGTGACAAGTACAGTAAACAGATTTACAAACTTTTTATTTATTATTATGTGTCTGTCTTATTATTATTATGCCTTAGACCAGTTGTTGTACTGCCAACTGGTCTACCAGACATTTTGTATTTCGGGCTGGTGTACGCAACTCCACAACTAAAGCACTTATTTTGCTTATAGAGAACTACCAGACATTTTCAGAGCATAAATCAATTTCTTAATCTTGTTTCGTCTGGAATGAGACGTTATGGCAAGGCACTAGTGGATATATTCAACCTTCACAATCTCGAGTCTACTTTGCATCATGTTAATTTTGAGGACAACCTCGAGGCTGGAGTGGTTGAGTTGTTCAAGCACGAGGCCTAGCTTAGTTTCCAAGGAAGAGAAAAGAATGTTGAATATCATTGGCTAATCGTGAATTCGTTTCTTAAGATCTTTCAACAACAACAAAATACAATAGTAGGACAGTAGGGAATTTATGGAATTAGTTTGTTTTCGGTATACTTCTGCCTGTTTTTTTGTTGTCTTATGTTGTAATCTTTCATGTACCTTGACATTCCATGTTTACCGGGTAAAGGAAATCTGTGGAAATTCAGGCTTTTATCCTCGGATGCAGTAATATTACATTTAACACACTTTCTACGAACATAATCTCGTGACATTTTATAGCGCAGACACACGCGCCTCTCATAAAGAACAGAAATATGGTAGCAGTTCGTAAAAACTAATTTATTTTTGTAATTTTAAACAATAATTTATCCACAATCTATCGTCCGTTTTTTAGTCCCAGATAATGATTTGACAGTGACAAAAGTGCAAACATCAAACTCCCGAAATATGTTGCCAGCTTTTTGATAAAAGTGATGTCTCCAAATTCGATTTTTTATACCGGTCCTTTTAATAACCTATAGGTAGGACCAAGATACGATAGCGTTTGTATAAACGGCTTGATTTTAGTATCGTGTGGCAGAAGTTGGAGATTAATAAAAAGGGTCAAAGCTGGTAGGGCTTGGGTACCCGATTATAACGCTACCACAGTAAAAAAGTTTGTTTAACCCGAATGGAGTATAAATTGTATGAAATCCAGTCATATTTATATAAACCCAAATAAAATAAAAATAAATTTTAAAACCCTTTTTATATGTATTTATATAAAAATAGTCATTTATTTATTTACACTCCATATTCCGATAACTTAAATCTCAGTACAACAGGTGCACTGGTGACCACGGCGGTGACGAGACTCGGTGGCGTGACGTCATCGTGACGATAGTTCAGGTACAACAGACACAGGTTGGGGTTCGACCGCCAGTCTTTCAGAGGCGAGTTCTCGTCTGATTTGTCGATTAGGTCTTCGAGATCACCTGGATAAAAGTAACACAGTTGTGAATAGATATTGTCATTTATTCCTGTTAAACCTTATTATACAGCTCAAACAGACACGTAAATAAATATTTTTCCTTGCCTGACTTCGGGGGCAGCGACATAATTTCAAGAAATATAAGTGACTGGAGTTGTTTTCGTATTTATGTCGATTTCGAATGCTGAACATTAAAGATAACATGAGAAAAAAGTGCATACCAATGAGATGAAAATGCTGAGGTGTGTGGGAAGTGTGACCCCGACTAGATAAGGTGTGCAATGAATATATAATCAGGGGCAGCTTTAAAATAGCGCCAATTACCGAAAAACTTACCGAAAACCCGCCTCAGAGGGTATGGATGCTGACATAGCAGGAGAAGCGAGGACCATGTCGTAAAAATTGCACTAAATCTGCCGGAACAAAAGAAAGGCAGAGATCGCCCACCACTGACCCGGTGGTTTAGAACCGAGAGAGACCTCTAGTTAGCCCATTTGCAAAAGCCGACCACCCAGGATAGAATATCCTGGCGCCGATTAGTGAGGAGACCCGACCCCAAATAATGGGAACAGGAAAAGACAAAGAATATAAATTAATTTAATTATACTACATTTCACTTGATATTTATCTGTTATTTATTTATTCGACTGGCCTGTTGGTCTAGTGGTTAGTGGCCCTGACTGCTATGCTGGAGGTCGTGGGTTCGATTCCCACCCAGGACAAATATTTGTGTGATGAGCACAATCATTTGTTCTGTGTCTGGGTGTAATTTATCTATAATATGTATGTATTTAGAAATATATAAGTATGTTTATCAGTTGTCTAGTACTCATAACACAAGCTCTGCTTAGCTTGAGACTAGACGGCGTTGTGTGATGGTTGTAGAATATTATTGTAGAATATTATTATTATTGTGCACACCTACCACATTGTTGTCTCTTTAAACCAAAAGGTTGACTGGTAGAGAATGCTTTGTTGCATTAAGTCCGCCTATGTACCACTACTGTACATGAAGTTTAAATAAATACATAAATATTAAAATAAAGAGTTTTTGCTGAGGTCGACTCAAAAGTAAAAAACTAAATATTCTCAGCAACAGTAAAAAACTAAATATTCTCAGCAACAGTAAAAAAAAAACGCAACTTTAACAATACATAAAACTTTATTGTAAATGATTATTAACATAATCTCATGATTCAAATCTCTAGTCGAGACTGTAATACTGCAACAACTACATACAATATATTTTCTTATTAGGAATGATTTATATTCATCCACCATCCACCCATAAAATAATTATAAAAATATTTGATTTACAATAATTTTATTCTTATTATGTAACCTCACCCATAGACCAAAAAAAATATCGACATTTTATAGACAAAAGACTACACAACACAATTGGTGTATTTAAGTATTCTAATATTGGTGTTTACAGCAGTATGCTACATTAATAGACATTATAGTTTGTTTTACAATAGTAAATATTTTTCTATATCCATGCTTAAGAGGGTCCTTTTTCACTCGCTTATCGTCAACACAGAGCATGGGTTAAAAGCTTGTTACTTCATCTAACGCAATCCAACGCGATGTTTAACGGAAAGGCAACGCGAAAAAGAGAGAACGCCTGAAAACTCTGTTAGCATTCGGTAATTCGGTGATTTACTCGAATATTTTATAAAATTTGTTCCAGGAAAAACGTTTTTTTTTTAACCTTAAAAGTTTTTGAAAAATATTGTCGTCATTCAGATGATTTCCTATATTGTTATAGTATTTTGCAGATTTTCAGAGGTCTTTACTGAATTATTTTTACACAAATTTATAAATTGATTTCAATAGAAGCCTAGATAATATCCACAAGATACTGTTTCCAAAATATTTAAGGAAAAATGTGTAATAACGTCATCATCGCGTAAGAGCATGAGATGCATCCCCTTAATATTATAAATGTGAAAGTAACTCGGTCTGTCACGCTTTCACAGTTAAACTACTGAACTGATTATGACGAAATTTGTTATAAAGGAAGCTTGAACTCCAAGGATGGACATAGTCTCTAGTCTCGCATACTTTTTATTCGACTTGACGTTGCGTCCGCAATAACGAACATTCACGCGGTCGAAGCCGTTGGCAGAAGGTAGTGTTTATATATGCCAACGGATTTGTTGCTTTAATATGCACCTTCATTAAGTCCGTTATCTCGTATAAAAAAAATCACATATCATTAATTATGTATATGTAGAGAGCTACTATATTTTCTAATGTGTGGTATCACAGTTTCCCCTGCATGAAGGGTTTAAGATACTTGTGGAAGCTCTGGTTGACGGGCTCCGCGTTGAGGGGACTCTTCAGCGCTTCCTCCATGAGCCGCTCGTACACGCGGCCGTCGTATGCGCCAAGAGCAGAGTGCAGAATCTGAAATTATTATCAGCCGAGGTGAATAGGCTGAAATTAAGGTGAATTGGTAGAAAATGCCTAAGGCATTAAGTCCGCTGCTGTACGTTTGTGCATGGAGTATTTAATAAATAAATAAATAAGCGTCGTTTTGTAGTAAGAGTACAATATCATCGTAAAGTTTTATCTCTCTGATGGATAGTGCTCTAGTTCTTTCCCGGGCCGCTGGCACTCAACCTCTCCTCACCCTTATGTCTTAAGTAATAAAGTTCAAAATGGGTTACGTACTTCGTCACGTAGATCGAAAGCGTCGACAAGGCCGACTGCGTTGGGTCGCAGCTTCGTCAACAGGTCCTCGTACCAATGTTGTAACTTCTCAATATCTCGCTCCGATATCGATGTGAACTGTTAAACAAATTTTTACTAGGTTGTTAGTTAAGATAATATGTTTCATAAATTGATTGGGTGGGGCCGATTTGTTGGTTGGTTTGAAATATTTCTAATGGTGAAAATAGTTTACATTTTTCTTTTTATTGCAATTTCTAATCTAATTATTTATACGTATTTCTGTTAATTTAATTTGTAGATGAATTATGACGATTTGATTTATATGTGATTCTGTAATTTTGTATAACCACTATCTCTGATTCGTGTATGATATGTATGCCTGTATCTGATTTGTTTACACGGGGTCATCTTCTGAGCCTATAATGTAGATTTTATCTGTTAACCAAGTTATTGATGTGCTTTATTTCAAAAAAGATAATTGCATTAAAAAAAAACTTTTTGCAGCAATGCGGATTAGTCATGATTTTTGTGTAGTATGCAGACATATAGCGTAAAAAAAAACAGTAATTACTGTGAAGAAATTATTTAAATCGGACCAAAAATGACGAAGATACAGCAATTTTAATGTATTAGTTCCAGAAACGCGCCCGAGAATGAAGCGACTCGCTGTGACGTCATGATCGGTCTCCACCGGCGAATGAATACGATCAAGCCGTTCGTCGCACGGATCATGACAGATAACGTCATCGTAAACAGTCCAGCGAGAGCGCGTGTTTCCAAATAGCCATTTAGAAAAACTTTAATAAATCCACCATTTCTACAAGGATTTAAATAATTAAAAAAAAAAATACTCAGTAAATTATTACACATACGATGTACATACTTAGTAAAAATCGGATTTGCTATTATGTGATTTGATCCTTATTCGGTCTCCTTGTGTTTATAAAGATGTCATATATCATATAGTCTCTGGTCAAAAAAGGAGCTTCAGGTACCCAAAGCATTAAGTGCCTACAGTTTCTTGTAGAAGAATCTCTCAATCAATCTTCCATAACTAGTTCAATCTATACAAAGTTAAAAAAAAAATTAATCACTTTAGTTTTGGAGAGCAACATCTTCATGCCCTTGTCTCGTGTTATTTTGGGACGGTGCAACATGATTTTTTCTTTAATTCTGTCATGTCACCAATCATGTTATCGCTAAGGGCGGCTTCAAATTAGCCTCAAAATGCCACGCGATGGCAGCGCTGCAGCCACGCTGCTTTGTTATTCATTTAAATAACAAAGTAGCGTGCAGCGCGACTGCAGCGCGGGTGTAGCGCAGCAGTCGCACGTTTTTTTATTTATATGGAATAACAAAGCAGCGCGGCCGCCCTAACTCCCTTATCTTTAATATCATTTCTCACAAAAGCCGTCCATCTTTTCTTTGGCCTCTCTCTTCACATGTCGGCGAAAAATGTTTTTTTTTCTTCAATTCTGTCCTGTCACCCGTCTTGTTATCACGAACTCCTTTTTCTTTCATATCACTACTCACGCAATTATTCATATATCTTTCCACATGCATACACTTTAGTTTTAGAGAATGCAACTTCAATTTGGACCGTTAACTGTACTGACCCTGAGCAGGTCCCCGACGCGCTGCAGCGCCCAGTACACGACGTACAAGTCGACTAGCTGCAGCAGCACTTCACGTAGTTCTGGTGACGTGTTCTTTACTTGTCGCTCCGTTTCCTCGAAGTATGAGCTTAGGATGAACACGCGGCAGTGTGCCTGGGAAAAATAAAAATTAATACACTTACTCGAAAATCCGCTCTCATAAATTGCGTACCTAAAAGCGGTAGGTCCGCTTTTAGGTACGCAATTTACTGTTTTCCGCACTAGTGCAGAAAAGATTTATTTACTAAATGTTTTTTATTTAAATAAATCGTTTGTACAAGTTAAATTTGTCCATTTTAACTTGTACATTGGATGAAATAAGTAAGCAAGACACTAATTTATATACCACTGAACGCAATAACTTATTGGGAATTTTATTCGAATTCAAGTTTTGCGAACAAAGATGTTAAACAAAAAGGTTTTAACTACATTATAGCACTAATGCGTAATGGTAATCAAAATGTCACAGTTTGGTAACGAGTGCCATTATATACCTAAGTGCAATAAGAGTCACTTTCTGAGCAAGTGTGTTGAAAAATATATTTATATAATTTCTTTTTATTTTGTTTGACCTTTTTTTAGGTGGAAAATAATCAATTAACTTCTCTCGCTCCTGAGTGGGCGAGAGGACGTGTCAGACTTTTATTTACTACCCACCTGTGTTCCTTTAGTTGCTTTTTGCGTTCCAAGGTCACGCTAACTTTTACGGCTTCATATAACGCACGCATTAGTAGACAATATGTATTTATGTACAGCGTGTAGCACTCCGTGATCGAACTCCGCGAGAAAGGCCGCGATCGCCGTACGCCTCATATGCCGCCGCACTATATGCGCCGCGCCGTATGCGTGTGTGTGTGTGTGCGCATGCGACTATTTCCGGTCTTTACCTTCCATAAGTATGCCCCTTCGCACATGGCGTCGTATCGTAAAACGCGCGTAGTACGAGAGCAATACTAGCAGGAACATGTTCAAACAAGTCCGCACACGAGGCGGTGTTGCAGCGTATCGTATGAGTTGTTCATTGTCATTACGATAGTCGTAGCGTACTGGCGTAAAAAAGGAAGCGACAAAAAAAAAAAATAATGAATACTGCAAAAGTTATAGAATTCTCATGTTAGTATCATTTTTCAATAGGTGTGGTCCCAAAATATTTTGAAGTATTGTAAATGTATCCTTCCTCATTCGATAAAAACTGCGGAATTTATTATCATTTTCTGACAATTCACATGCAGCAACAAACAATCTTTTCTTGTAATTATTTACGATGTATGGATGGATCCAATGAGCACGTCGCTTTCTACTTCTAACGAAATCATATAACAAGAAATCCTCTTCGTCTGAAGAGAAGGTAAGGTCATCAATAAATTCACCAAACACATCTGGTACGCTTGACGCCATGATTTCAACTGAGATATTACAAAACGATACGTCTACGCGGCGATTCGTTTGTAGAACACTCCGCATCGAGACAACTACGCCTACGACCCATGTGCGAAAAGCCTATCTGTGATAACGTGTGTATTACCTCTGAAGCCTGCGTGAGTTGCACGGAGGTCATGTTCCACGCGTCCTCGTAAGACAAGCCGCTCTTTTGTCGCCGTTCGATGTTCATCACGCACAGTCCAATCTTACTGTAATGTTAATAGATACATTAAACTCAAAAAAAAAATTAGTAGTGCTATTTATTTATTTATCCAGTCATGAGAAATAGGTCCTTTGGCTATAAGTTTATCACAGCTAAAAAGTGTGAAATAAAAATCTTAAAAAAAAAAATTGGGTACCATGTACCGATGGCGGCGCAACGCCATACGTCTAGTGGTTCGATGATGGAATGGATTTGGTGGAATTAAATTGTGCAATTCCAACGCACACTACCCGAAATGTAATCGATAGAAAACCGACAGGCCAGCAACTCGGTGTCGATGCTCAAGACTTTGGAGTTTCGACTCGACAAGTGCATCATCACCGATGATCTTCTTGGTTCGCTTCTCAATCGATTCCAGGGCATCAAGCTGATATTTGGCAGACTCATCTCAAAGATGAGAGCAGTATTCCATACACGATCGAATTTGCAATTGATAAAGGTTGAGCAGCTGTTCCGGCGTGAAGTACCGTCTGATCTTTGCTAAGATCCCCAATTTTTTGACAATTTATAGAATATTGAGTGCATGGATCCATTGCGTTTCCACTCAAAAGCAGATGGTAGATGTTGTATTTGAGCGGGACAGTTATGCGACAGATAAAAATACAGCTTACCCGGCGGCCACCACTTCGAAGCCCCTGATGATACCTTCGATAGTGTTGTCCCAGGGCGGGGAGCGGCGGCCCGCGCCCACGCGGCTCAGGTAGGCCACCGTGGGCGGCAGCGCGTTGCCGCCTGAGGCTTGCTGCCACGTCTTTACTAGGTACCTGTCAAACAATAACATTCTTATTATTATGTTCAGCTCATACGACATACGTAATGGAGAAGTCGTTATGTAACAAAAACAGGACATGACAGTTAAGTCACTTTATCTAGTAGTATTCTCTTCCTCATGCGTGCAGGCGGCAGTGACATGTCCGTACGTGACGGGCAGGTTGGAGGCTAGCATGTCACCGTGGCTGCTTTACCTGGCAGTCTGCAGCAGCAGCACAGTGTTCTCTCCCTCATACGTGCAGGCGGCAGTGACATGTCCGTACGTGACGGGCAGGTTGGAGGCTAGCATGTCACCGTGGCTGCTTTACCTGGCAGTCTGCAGCAGCAGCACAGTGTTCTCTCCCTCATACGTGCAGGCGGCAGTGACATGTCCGTACGTGACGGGCAGGTTGGAGGCTAGCATGTCACCGTGGCTGCTTTACCTGGCAGTCTGCAGCAGCAGCACAGTGTTCTCTCCCTCATACGTGCAGGCGGCAGTGACATGTCCGTACGTGACGGGCAGGTTGGAGGCTAGCATGTCACCGTGGCTGCTTTACCTGGCAGTCTGCAGCAGCAGCACAGTGTTCTCTCCCTCATACGTGCAGGCGGCAGTGACATGTCCGTACGTGACGGGCAGGTTGGAGGCTAGCATGTATCCATGTCCGCCGCACGCGAGGCGACAGCGCTCCACGCACTCCGCCGCGTCCGCTGTCGTTACTGCCTTGAGGCAGCAGGACAGGGCGTGTAACTGGAAGTGAAGAACATAGAGTTTGGATGCGGTGATAATGGATTTAGAATACAATAATTATTAAACAGACTAATTTAAGGGTCCATCTGCTCGGCCGAGAGAATCGAGGCTCCCCATAATTATATATTTTCCATAGGCATTATTATGTTATTATTAATAAACTATAACGATGGAATTTTTGGAACTCCAGAATGATGAAAATATAAAAAAGGAAAGTTTCAAACGAACCGAACGAGATTTTTGAGGAAACCTAAAAAATATTTTTTTTTTTTCTGTCAAAGGCGTCGCCCGCGTGAAAATGAAGTAAAAAATATATAATATGTCGGACACAAAATTCTTTCACAAAAAATGAATTAAAATCGATCCAGTCGTTTTTGAGTGTATCCATTACAATAAAATCTTTCTCTGTATAGTAATTTGCATGATGAAATATTATGAGAAAAAAAAAATAGTGAATTTTTTTCATACATTTTTTTTTTTGTATTTATTAATATAAAGCGTGGTTGCAAAATACTCACCTCAGGCAGTCTCTCCATGTCTCCAGCATCCAACTCGGCAGTGACGTTGTTGTACATGTTCCAGATCCACTCGGCACTCAGCTGGAAGGCGTGCGCAGTCGCGATGCCCACCATCAGCTTGTGTTGTTGCGTCAAGTAGTCTATGATCTGGGGCTCGGGTTCGCTACAAATAGAATTTTGAAATAGTTTTATTAAGTTACAGGTTTATTGCTACATCAGACATTAATGAATAAACACATTTGGATACAATTTTGCACACAGGTTAATTTAAGCTCTGATTAACATAACATTACCAAGCGATCAGTAAAAAATACACTAACAATTTTTTACTAACAGATAGAGCGATAAACGAGAAAGGTTTCTGTTCTAATGTATATTGCAGTTGTACCCGTGCAAAGACGGAATGGGTCGCTAGTATGATACTAATATTACAAAGACGGAATGGGTCGCTAGTATGACACTAATGTTACAAAGACGGAGTGGGTCGCTAGTATGACACTAATATTACAAAGACGGAGTGGGTCGCTAGTATGACACTAATATTACAAAGACGGAGTGGGTCGCTAGTATGACACTAATATTACAAAGACGGAGTGGGTCGCTAGTATGACACTAATATTACAAAGACGGAGTGGGTCGCTAGTATGACACTAATATTACAAAGACGGAGTGGGTCGCTAGTATGACACTAATGTTACAAAGACGGAGTGGGTCGCTAGTATGACACTAATATAACAAAGACGGAGTGGGTCGCTAGTATGACACTAATATAACAAAGACGCAGTGGGTCGCTAGTATGACACTAATGTTACAAAGACGGAGTGGGTCGCTATTATGACACTAATGTTACAAAGACGGAGTGGGTCGCTAGTATGACACTAATGTTACAAAGACGGAGTGGGTCGCTATTATGACACTAATGTTACAAAGACGGAGTGGGTCGCTAGTATGACACTAATATTACAAAGACGGAGTGGGTCGCTAGTATGACACTAATGTTACAAAGACGGAGTGGGTCGCTAGTATGACACTAATATTACAAAGACGGAGTGGGTCGCTAGTATGACACTAATGTTACAAAGACGGAGTGGGTCGCTATTATGACACTAGTGTTACAAAGACGGAGTGGGTCGCTAGTATGACACTAATATTACAAAGACGGAGTGGGTCGCTAGTATGACACTAATGTTACAAAGACGGAGTGGGTCGCTAGTATGACACTAATATTACAAAGACGGAGTGGGTCGCTAGTATGACACTAATGTTACAAAGACGGAGTGGGTCGCTAGTATGACACTAATGTTACAAAGACGGAGTGGGTCGCTAGTATGACACTAATATTACAAAGACGGAGTGGGTCGCTAGTATGACACTAATATTACAAAGACGGAGTGGGTCGCTAGTATGACACTAATATTACAAAGACGGAGTGGGTCGCTAGTATGACACTAATATTACAAAGACGGAGTGGGTCGCTAGTATGACACTAATATTACAAAGACGGAGTGGGTCGCTAGTATGACACTAATGTTACAAAGACGGAGTGGGTCGCTAGTATGACACTAATATTACAAAGACGGAGTGAGTCGCTAGTATGACACGAATATTACAAAGACGGAATGGGTCGCCAGTATGACACGAATACTACAAAGACGGAGTGGGTCGCTAGTATGACATCAACATTACAAAGATGGAGTGAGTCGCGAGTATGACATTAATATTACAAAGACGGAGTGGGTCGCTAGTATGACACGAATATTACAAAGACGGAATGGGTCGGCAGTATGACACGAATACTACAAAGACGGAGTGGGTCGCTAGTATGACACTAATATTACAAAGACAGAGTGCGCATGTTTGATACTTCTTCACGCTCGAATAGTTGAACGTTGGATGTTTAGCACACGGTAGACCATGTCCTAGAATAGCACACAGGATACTTTTTATATCGGGACTGTGTTCCCTTGGTACTAGGGAATGTAATCTCCTTCTCGCGAGATCTCGGCCTTTTTTAACGTGATTGATTCCGGACGAAAAAAAGGCGAGATCTCGCGAGTTCAACGAGATTGCACTTGAGCAAAAAACGTCTTATCCTCTCTGAAAAGAACTGTTTTATTACTAAAAGATTTTTGTTTGATATTAGAAGAGAAGACTGGTTGTTTCTTTCATTTGTTATTTGATAGATACGTATGTCAAAGTTAACTACTTAGAAGTTTATTAAAAAGTTACAGACAGATACGTCAAACAATGTTTAATGCATAAAAGTCTATTGAAAAAAATCGTGAAAATAAATGTTCATCTTATAATACTAATAATATTTATTATTTTTTCCTAATTTATTCAAATATTGTGATTATTTGCAAAAAAAAAAACGCACCAAACTGCTAATCTGGCGAGATCTCGCCGTATTGTTATTCATAAACTCGCGGGATCTCGCTTGAGCCCCAATCTCGCGAGATTTGCATACCCTACTTGGTACAATTTTCTACTTTCGTGCGGGCAAAGTCGCTGGCGGCAGCTAGTCTATTATATTCTTTTGTATATGTATATGTCACTGAACTCTTCCTGAACGGATGAAAGAATTTAACCTTAATTTAGGTGGCGCTGCAATTTGGTTCTAAGATTTCATATTTAATTATTGCTTCACCCACACGAAAACCCAACGCACGGGCAGGGCAAAGTCTGCATCATATTATTATGATTCTTATTAGTCTTTGACTCTTTGTTTCTCATACACAAATAAATACCTTATTGCCTTTTCTGTATCCAATAAAAAAAGGTAACAAGTTAATTGAATTCATTATAAAAAAAAACTTGTTAACATAATAATTGTTATAATGAGCTTTAATTTAAGACAACGACCTTTAGAATACCAGTGTAGGTCAATGACTCAATGTTATCTTGAAATTCAATTTCGTTTCGACGCCGGCAGCGTAGCGTAACCACGAGCATTTCCTTTTATAATTATTTGTTGTATATTGAATGAAGTATTAGTAAATAAGTAATACTATGTGCAAAGTGGAGTATTGCTACCCCGAGGGGTGCATATGAGTCCGGAAATGGTCGAAATCTCCCGAAGTCGTAAGTAAAACCATCCGACGGTAATAATAGTGCTTGAGTATATCCGGACGCTGGTTTAGGTCTTTTTGGAGAATTAAGTGGATTTTGAGGCAATCATTTGATTAGGTTCAATAAAGAAGAATGCCCGATTTAAGCAAATACCATTTCCTTGACTTAATAATGCTCTGCCAAAAACTAAAAATAAAATAAACAAAAATGTTGAGTACAGCGCCATTTAGCGAGAAAATTGCAAGCTTAATCAAAAAAAGACATTACTCAAAAAAGGTATTGGAAAATTGGCCCTTATTTTTAAACACATGGTTTTAGATTCAAATACCCTCTCTTTGTGTTAAATCTCTTTATGATTAAGCATGCGACGTGCCCGTAGCTTTCACCTTAAACAAACAACTAACTTACTCTGGCTTCGGTTGTGACTGCCTCCTGACTGCTGAGTACCTCGTAGCTATGGTGACTGCTTTAGCGATATAGTTGCACATATCCTTCACAATTACGACGCGCACGAACATCATGGTGCCGTACGTTAGCTTTGAGCTCGGGGACTTGACGTAGGTGCCGTCCTAGGGAAAGAAAAGAAGATTATTGTAATATTAGGAAGAAGTGGCTCAGAATTGTGAGGAGACCCAAACCCAGATAATGGGAGCAGGGACGGATAATGAAGAAGGAGTAGGAAGAAGTGGCTCGAGGTTAGACTGCGAGCCATGAAGCGTAGTATCCTGGGGGCTCGAGTTTCGGACCGTGCAAGGAATACAACAACTAAGATCACAGATATTCCCCGAAACGCTGGTATTCTTAAATGGGATTGGGCCAGAAATGTCTGCCGCATGCCAGATGAGCTGTGGAAAAGGAAAAAGGTAAATAGTCCTCTCGATAGAGCGATGACGGGGTAATCTAGGTGCGGAGAAGCGAGTGTTGTGGCATAAGTGTTTATTCAGCAGTGAAGTCTGAACTACGACAGGTCGAATTCATTCAACGCATATTAAGATGGTATTTCTGACTCATTTAAAACTCATACTCACTTCCAAAACCTGTGAATTCTTCATCAGCATATGTTCCCTGGGTATCCTCACGTGTTCGAAGCCAAGGAAGCCGTTGTTGGTGCCGTTCATGCCAAGCTTGGCGCCAATTTCACCAACCTTGATGCCGGGGAGGGGCATGTGGGTCTCCTCGTCACGAAGCTGGACTATGAAGGGGTGGATGCCATGGCATTGGCCATTGGTGTATAGTTGGGCCATTACTATGCAGTAGTTGGCTGTGTGGGCCACTGTGGACAAAGATTTTGATGATGTTTCAATATGTAGATCCTATATGGTAATTTTTTCTCTGAATGCTAAAGACAACCTAATTCGCGTCGGCTCGTAATTTGTCTACGGTGTGGTAACTAAAGTCTATAGGCGTCTGCAATAAAAAAAATAATCACAGATGCTATGCCAAAACTAAGACCAATAAACCTTTTACAACACTATTTTTATGAAACCTACTGCTTCCACTTCTACAGCTATACTATAATACAGGCTATACTGGAATTATTCCGGGAATCTTTTCGCTACTATGACCAGCAGACTTACTTACTGTCGTTAACGAAGCTCTTTGATTCAAACTCTTCAGTTATTCCACTTCATTTTCAAATGCCTTCCTCGGATTTAAATAGTGACGTTTCTAAGAGGCGTTCCATTTTTAAAAAGAAAAAAAATTATAAACTGAATACAGGAAAAATAATAGTAGGACCAATCAATAAATTGTAAATTCAAGTTATATCTTAATAGCAATAGATTGCCTAATTAAAAACTTCTAGAATTTTGCATTTGAATTGATTTATGACAAGAGTTATGTGCTGCTAGTAACGTAATCAAAACAAACATTATCATATTCCAAATTGAGTACATCGTAATACATAGTAATTATACATGTATGTAGGTAGGTACATATAAACTTATAAAGATAAATACGACGTGTCTGTAAAAAGTAGTGATTTAGTTGATATTTGGAATAATTCATGTTTATCGACCATAGGTCACAGATAACATATTGTAATGAATGTCTTTGCTGATAATTTACGAACTTATCTACAATAAATTTTAATGTAGTAAGGCATCGACTTTTTAGTTGTTACCAGATAGCTAAATCTGCGCAACAGTGATTTTTTTTCAGTAGGAAATCATCAAATGACCTTCCTCTCTGGATGGAGCGAGAAGGAGTGTCAGACTTTTACTGACTAACACCCACTTGTGTTCCTTGAGTTGCCCATTATGTTTTATATTCTGGGGAAAATCTGGGGATAAGGCTTCCACTACATTGTGCACTCACACGCTCGAGGAACGCTCACGCCCAATGTGGGGGAGGCCTTAGGGTGCGTCGGGATTGCCAAAGAAAGAGAGCTCTTTGCCCAACTGTGGGCGGACTGTTTAACCTTTTGAGCGCCACAGTCATATATACATGACAATAAAATAAAATATGTACAGTACACTACGGTCACGACCAAATAAAAGCAAAAGCAAATAAATCTAATAAAAAAAGTATTGTTTTCCTTATTTGTGTTGTTAAAGGATCAAATCTTAGAGTTGCCTGTTGGCGCTGAGAGTTGGGGTCTTACTATGATCTGTTGAAATGTCAGGCGTGTGAGCAAGAAACAGGGATGGAGCTATACACCCTATTCCTTCCCTTTTACAGTTCAGTTCAGGTCGTCAAATGGGGATGCAACTCGACATAAATTTTCACTGTTTTTCATACAACCGCTCTCTCTTACGCGATTATGACGTTATTACACATTTTTCATTACATATTTTGAAAACACAGTATCTTGTGGATATTTATCTAGGCTTCTATTGAAATCAATTTATATATTTGTGCGAAACTAATCCAGTAAAGACATCTGAAAATCTGCTTTTTTGCATGAACTCTGACTTTTTGAATTCACTCAAAAATTTAAAAAGTCAAAACAGTATAACAATAGAAGCCTTTTCGTTAGCCGTCATTTAGAATTTAAGCAAGATTCTAAATGACGACAATTTTTTTCAAAAACTTTTAAGGATTTTAAAAAGCACGTATTTCTTGGAACAAGTTTTTTAAAGATTCGAGTAAATCATGGAATTACCGAATGCTAACAGAGTTTTCAGGCGTTATCTCTCTTTGGATTAACACCGCGTTGGATTGCGTTAGATGAAGCAACAAGCTTTTAAACTTTTAAACCAGGCTCGATGTAGACGATAGGCGAGTGGAAAAGGACAATCTTCTTAACAGCTCGTGGCAGGGGCTCTGCCCGTTTTTGCTTTTGGACGTGACGGTCAAAAGGCTGTAGCCGTCGACGCGTCTTCGGCTGCTGTTAACGCGTCGATGGTCCAACTTTGAAGATATGCGGCAGCCGTCGTGCGTGTCAAGTGTCACTATAGATCGACGGCTGCAGTTACCTCTGCCGTTGGTAACATGCCGCTCGTGTGTATGAGTGGTAACATGAACATCAGCCTTTATACCTACTTTTATCGAAATACTGTATTTTAGTAATGGTAAATCAATAAATAATTTTCTGATGTATAAAACCAGCTACTTACATCCTCCAGGCCACCATTTATATGCGGTGAGCGTGGGACTGTGCAGCACAAACTCCTTGGTCTTAGGGTCGTAGGTGGCCGTGGTTTCTAGACCACGGATGAACGTGCCGTGACCGAGCTCAGTCTGGAAACAGAAATCACAATAAGTCTTCTTGCTAAAAAAAAGTAACACTTCTTAGGCCTACTGACCACGGACGCGTAGCTTCATAGACGCGTATTCGTCATAATACGCTTAGTGTACGCCTGCGTGAAGCTTTCATAAAAACTGTGTCGACGAAGCTACAGCATTGTGCCGTCATGTCGTTGCCTTACCAGCGTCTATGCTGCAAGAAAGACCTCTCATATCGCTTTTCACCATTCGAGATCGAAGTCTAGAGAGTGCTCATTTAAACTTACAAATTCAGTGGTTATAGCTGTACTACTGTTAGCTTTATATAAGTAAAGTTGACACCTCTACGGTCCGGACTAAGTATTTCGCCTCGTCATTTATACCGCGAACAGACTCCTAATAAACTAGAGAGCTTCACCATCAACGATTGCATCCCTGCTTATCATCAGATCGGATCGCAGTCAAGCACTGATTTATACCATTAAAAAAAACTACTATATTGAACTTCTTGATGAATCCTCAAAAGCAAAGTGAACACAACAACAATATCCCTAATATTTTTGTTTAAACTTCTCAAATATTGTATGAACCGCTTAGGTTCATAAGAGACAACGCTCGAACAACGTAGGTTCATAAGCAGTAGTTTCAAAATTCCTTGTTATTTTTTAGCATTTGGTATGAGAAGGGCGTTTGATGGGTTAAACGGTTGCTTGGCTTCGTATAATTATTTACTTGATTAATGATCTTGAATTAGCTAAGTACCCTGGTAGAAAATGCCTAAGGCATTAAGTCCGCCTTTGTACAGTGTTTCTCACTAGTGCATAAAGTTTTAATAAATAAATAAATCTTTCTTGATTGATTGACAAATTGAACTTTGATCATGACGCACCTGTGCATAAGTCCCGACGATATCAAGGTTGAAAGCTCTGCCGATCCAGTAGGCTTGCTGCTCAACCGACGCCTGCCCCATGATCGTCGGTATGAACATTACGTAGTGGAGGGTGAGGGGAGACCCGTCCTGAAGTATAGCTGCGCCTAGCGTACCGCCCAGGATCGCCCTGGGGATGCATAAGTGAAGTAAGGTAAGTAAAGTTAAAATAAGTAATACTTTGCATGGAAGAAAGACATCATGATTGAAAGTGAGATATCCAGAACTTGTAATTGTTGCCGACTGCCTCGTGGATTCCGCCGCGTGTGATCTCACTACTGGGGTATCATGACGTGCTAAAATATCATGCAAGAAAAAGAGGTATGGAACTGTACACCCTATTAAGCTCCATCCCTTTAAAAGCGTCCTTTTCGAGGTAAATTTTCATACAACCGCTATTACATGATTATGATGTTATTACACATCTTTCTCTGGATATTTTGGATACACAGCTATCTTGTGGATACTATCTAGGCTTCTATAGAAATCAAAACATAAATTTGTGTAAAAGTAATCTAATAAAGACCTCTGAAAATCTGCTATGTATTTTAAGTAAACTTTGACCCTCCATAATATAATGTACTGATATATTAAAAAGTACATGAATAGAAGCCTTGCACATTTAATCGAGATTCTGAATGACGACGATTTTTCTGAAAAACTTTTAAGGGTTTAAAAAAAAACACGTATTTCCTGGAACAAAAAACCTTCTTCTCTTCTTCTTCTTCTCTTACCGGATGCCAACAGAGTTTTCAGGCGTTATCTCTCTTTTTTGTATTGCCTCTTCATCAAACATCGCGTTGGATTGCGTTAGATGAAGCAACAAGCTTTTAAACCATGCTCGATGTTGACGATAGGCGAGTGGAAAAGGACCCTCTTAACAGTTCAGTTTAGGCCGTAAAAAGAATCGCATTAAGAGCTCGTAGTAAGGCTTCTGCTCTCTTTCTCGCTTTGGTACATTCGATTCGGTACTGAAAAATGTAGCCCAATGCCTCAACCCTAATGCCTTCTCAGCATGAGACCAGGCCTTTGCCCTGCAGTAAGACGGCTAGCAAGAAGGTATTTTTTTTTACTGGGTAACGAGGTAAAGATAAAGTGACCTAAAAAAAAATAGAAGTGAAGAAGAAGAAGCAAAGTATCTTTTGAATGATGACTATGTTACCTACTAAAGTATGTACGAAAGTATGTTTTGGCGCCGAGTCTGTCGCTTCTGACATACCGCTGTTAAAACCGCGATGGCATGTGCTGATTTGAAAACACTTTAGCGTGAATGTATTAATGTTTTTTGTTTAATAAACGAAAAAAAAAACCTATAAAAATGTTTTTTTTGTGCATTGATTCGCAAGTTCCTTGTCCCCTAAACTCAAAACTGTAACATTAAACAGGATACTCACCTGAAGCTCTCCATCCCAGTGTTCTCCTCCTCCTGCAGCCGACGAATCAGCTTGAACAGCAAACATGCTTTCTTCACAGCCAACTCGTACTTCTCCTTATGACTGAGGTATTCTGACGGTACTTCCTCGATGTGGATGCCTTCATTTAGGACCGTTGCCTCTGCAAAGGAAGAAAGGCTTTAGCCCTTGAAAATTCATTGCACGTTTATATGACACATCTGACGTCATGTTATAAATGCGCCCTTACGAAAAAGATTTCTTAAATTTACCTAATTTTTAACCAACTCCAAAAAAGGAGGAGGTTCTCAATTCGGTTTTTTTTTATTATCATTTTTTTTATGTTTGTTACCTCAGAAATCCGTCGTTTATGGACCGATTTGCAAAATGTTTTTTCTCCTAAATGGATATGCTTCCAGATTGGAAAATGGGGAATCGAGGGAACTCCTCAAATATTCTAGGCAACTATATAGTCATTTTGGTACTTAAGCATTTAAAGTCAAAAAGTAACATTTTATAAAGTGGAACTGATGAAGAAGACCAGAAATGGCCAACGGAACTTTACCCTCACATAAATTTCACAATGAAGATAGTTAAGTAATTGTGACAATACAAATAAATAAATGGTTCTGAATAGTTATGTTGGAAATGGTATCATCGAAGTGATCTGATGATAATGATGGAGCCGGAAGGTAGGCACTGGAACTCCGTAATTAATCAATGTAACCTAGCCGCGTTTGGGCTTATTAGAATTGTCATGAGATGCACTTTGGCTATGGTACTATCGAACTTATCTGATGATGGAGCCGGAAGGTAGGCACAGGAACTCTGTAATTAATCCATGTATGCTAGCCGTGTTTGGGCTTATTAGAATTGTCATGAGATGCACTTTGGCTATAAGGTACTATCGAATTGACCTGATGTAGCAGGGAGGTGGGTGGGAACTTCATAATAAACACTGCTAGTTTGGGTTAATTCGAATTGTCATGAGAAGAATTTGTTGTAATATATACATTTTCTTTTTTCTTTTCTTCCTACATATTGCTTTTGCAATATTTTTTATATTATTAGACGCCAACCACCATAAATTCGTTAGTAATTTTCTTTTTGTTGACATGTCATTTATTGATAATTGTAATTACTTATTGTTCTTGTTTTTCTTTTTTTTTTTTAGTGTGAATGTGAGAACACCGTGGACTTCGCGAATTCTTAGGTTACTTCCTATTACGACTCACTTTTTTTTTTAATATGATTATTTTTATTGTGCTTTTGGGTACAATATCGACTGGTCTACACTGTTCTTACATAATGTCTATTAATACTGTAATATGAAAATATTGTAAACAATCATTTTTTTAAAAGAGTAACCATGGAGTTTCTTGCCGGTTCTTCTCCATAGGAAACGACCAATTTGGAACCGTGCACTAGCTTCTGACGTTTTATAAGTGCCCATGTAGGCCTATGTGAAATAAAAATTTTTGACTTTGACTTTGAGAAATAGGAACTCTGGCTATAAGTGTATCACAACTAAAAAGTGTGCTCAGATAAAAAGTGTGCACACCATATACTTAGGTCTGCGGTCCTTTGAAGTTGTAATAAAATATAAAAAAATAACCGACCGATCAAAATAACTTCAATTTCGGAAGTCGGTGACACCGACAGTTAAGTCGGTGAAGTTATTTAAATCGGTCGGTTATTTTTTTTTCACAGCTTCTAAGTACCGCAGACCTGAGTATATGGTTTTAATTTCAACTCGACGAAGTCCTGACAGAATTGTACCCCAGAAACGGCAAAAACGGGGGGGGGGCTGTAAGTTATTCATCACGTGGACCAGGTGTGGATTGGCAGTAGTCGCATGGCATCAAACTTTTGGTTCCAGGATATGCTAGTTTTCTCACAAAAACGTTGTGAGAAAATTCTTACAACTTTTTAACAGCTAGGCGATGATATAAATCATAAAATCACACAAAGTAAGGCGCGTAATAATCGTGGACTAAGTCAATGGTGTTCGCGTTTGGGTCATTGCTAACTGAAGTTTTTCTAACTTGTTTATGAATAAATTAGTTACTCAAATGAGTCTGTTATTAATAGACGCATTGAGGTCAACCTTTGGTCTCTGATGTCAACGACAACGCGATTTTAATACATATGTTATCTCAGTCTTAGAGCACTGTTTGTTTCGTTTGATGTTCATAATAAAGAGCAGTGTGTGTGTGTGTGTGTTCTAAAGGGTTGAATTAAACCTAACCTCACCAGTTTCTCGATAAATGTACAAAAATACAATAATAATTGTGACAACAATATTAAAATTGGTAGAAAAGCAAACGAGATACCTCTCACAATTTTAAATAAATATATATATCTGTCTCTCCTGCCAAGACGACGTATTCTGTGGCGACCGGGGGACGTAATCATGGAGCACAATAACCAGTTATTTTGCTCCATGGGCGTGATGGATTTTGACGTGAAAGTCCTCTTTCTAATTAGCAGCTTTAAAGCTTTGTAACTTCACTTCTTTAACTGGATCAACATTCATATTTGTTTGATCCAGTTAAAAATTATTCAATTTAGCAAATAAAACAAAATTATGCACTTTCCTTATTCATAATTATACCTACTTACGAGGTTTTATTAGGTATACCTAAGTGGCAAAACTTCACAGGTAAGGTTGCCAGTCCTCCTAGCCAAGTTACAACCGTTTCGTTTCGATTCTCTTTTGTTGATCGCCTCGAGTCGGCTACGCCTCCAATGAGGGTTTTCAAGAAAATTGTCACCACCAGTTAGCGCCACTTAGCCGTCAGGTCATTTCCTTTCAAAACGTATACGTGACGTTGACGTTGATGTTTAACTAATGTCATTTATATAAGCGTTTTGACAGGTGTCCGGACCTGACGCCTCAGTGCTGCCACCTGGTCAACGTCATTTTAGAACACCCTCATTCCTTTGTTTTGACCACGTGACTGAGCATTGAGATGTCGTCAGACACAAAAGAATCAGAGAAAACTTTTGTTCTTTTGTTGTGTTTTGACGACAGTAAGTTTTCTCTAAAATAAAACAAGTGTTTTTTTATCTTATTATCTTTATGTATATAATTCTTCTGTACATGTGTTTGTCACCTAACTTCTCCTAAACGGCTTGACCGATATGGATGAAATTTTGTATATTTGAGTAGGTCTCTGCATGGTTTGAAAATACAATTGAATAGCCTGACTGTCCGGCTTTATCCATACGCCTGGCAACAGGCAATGAAGAAAAAGAAAAGTGATTTTATAAAGTCCAGATATGATGAATAATAAGGACATGACGAATTTACATAGTTACCTACTTGAAAAAAGCTTGTTTACGGAATTAAATTGACCACATCTATGAAATTTTGCTCATTAATTATATTTGACCTTCCCATAATAAGAACTGCAGCCCAGTGTTGGCTGTGCTTGCTACTCAGTCACTAAACACGTAGAGATCAAAACATAATTACTTTGGTAAATTGGCTGTCTGATTTTTTGCACAGGTGTAAAATAATACAGCCAAGAAATATTTCAGTATTTAAGTAATAATAAATAATAATAATAAGATTCCACAAGTATCACACAACGCCATCTAGTCTCAAACTAAGCAGAGCTTGTGCTAGGAGTACTAGATAACTGATAAATATACTTATATATTTCTAAATACATACATAATATAGATAAATTATAGACAGAGAACAAATGAGTGTGCTCATCACACAAACATTTGTTCTGGGTGGGAATCAAACCCGCAACTTCTGTCTTTGCAGTCAGGGTCACTAACCACTAGACCAACAGGCCAGTCGAAAAAAAAAGAAAGTAAAAATAAATTGTCTGTAATACTGTCCTGGATTAACTTTTCAAACAACCTCAGGGGATAGTTTAACAGACAAGTTTAAAATAAAACTGACCTGTGTTATCGTTGTTGTTTACATAATATTAGTTCATGAATCTAAATTGGACTTTGGTCTACAACCAATAAATATTGTATTCTATATTTTATAATGAAGAATTGTGTAGAAAATTTTGCAAACATTATTTTTATTACAGGTATTTCTATTGAGTTATTATTAAGTGGCTGAAATGAGTATAAATTGAGGTGTGAGCTAAGCCACCTCTAAGATGACCCACTGACCAAGAGATCTTTATCTCTTAGCTTACACTTCATTTTGTACTGATCTCTCTCTTAGTCATATTTGCACATAGTCAGGTCAGAAAACGGCTGATAAATCAATTTATATTTATCAGCCGTTTCATTGTTTTTTATTAAATATCTCAGATTATTGAAACTACTCTGATTTTTAAGATTAATAAAAGTTAATTTTATCTTAAATAACATTAGGCATTAAAAACTATCAATAATTCATGATTGATATAGTCTATGATAAAATGGATTAAGAAAATATTTATCTTATCAAGGCATGTTCAATTAAATTTCATATTAAAATACCACACAGTAATTTTCTACTAAGTAACAAGTAACAACAAAATAGGATGCCTAGACTAGCTTGCTATAATATAATTGAATAATACCCTAAATTCTTAAATTATCCAGAATTTATGAAAAAGTAGGTAATTACAAGCTAGCGTTTGCTTGGGGTTTAATGAATTAACTCAATAGTTAAATAAAATCTTATAAGAATCTTATACATTAGTTTCACCAGCGTCTTAGGTTACTGCTCCATTCCTATTGGTCATTAGCATGATTTTATGTAGTCTGTAGTGTTCCTAACTGGGTTACCTATCCAATACATAGTACAGTATTTTTTAATTCAAACCAATAGTTCCTGAGAGTAGCGCATTCAACCAAACAAACAAACTCTTCAGCTTTATGATATTAGAATAGATACATAATATAATAATTATAACTGGTAAAAAATGTGTGTGAGAAGTACGAGTGCAGGCTTGGCTATTGTTGAATTGTACAATTTCTTCAATAGCATATTTCCTAGTTAATTCAAACAAATGATGTTAAAACATTATTGCTTGAGTAAAGGACATAAGCTACAGTATTTATTAAACTTTGAACCTGCAATATTATTCTCACAATCATAATAACACAAAAGTGAGATATTTACTTTAATAGTCGCAGTACTAAGTGAGAAAGACTATTAATTCATTAAACAAAAATTTTGGTTTAAAAAAATGTTGCAATACCTACATTGCCAAGGTAATCTTTTATTCATAGACATTGTTGTAAATGAATTAATTAACATGATATATACTCCGCACATTTAGGTGTAGCCAATTATTAATTATCTAAGTCATGTAATTTTGCAATACAAACGTATTGGAAAATTACACAACTTCTGACAAAGGAAATAAGTTCCATTACAAAATGTGCTAACATTTCTATAAGATTTACTTTTCTGTTGAGATTCTAGAGTAGTCCAAAGTTTAAGTCGAAGCATCTGATGAAGCTAGTTTCCAAAAAAAAGGTCAGGTCATACATGATATTTACCTACCAGCCAATAAACACACTACTCTAACAGTGATTAAAAAAATCACACTCTACTTACCTCGTCTCCTCCTTTCCTCTGTCATCTGAGGGCCGCCATCCAACAAATTCGTAAGCTCTGTTATATTGAAAGAGCATTTCTCCCTTTCTCTTTGTAAATCCGGGTTAACATTCGCGGATTTGCTCATTTTATGTCGTAAGATTACGCACTGGAAAAACACTACTTCCTTGATTAACGTTGCACGAACAACTGACGAGTGACGACGAAATAGCGATAATTTCGAGATCCACTGGCAACGTAATCGCTAGGTACAGCAGGTTTTGCGTGACGAAAAGAAAACTTGTTAGCTATGTATTGCACGTTCAAAACTACAACCTAAGAGGAAACTGGTTTAGATTTAACGTTATCGGCCTAATAAATTACTTGAACTTTATCTTTGCGTTATTTTTTTAAAGAATAGTGTATATTTGTATATAATGTTCTCATCTCTTCATGCAGATCTCGGTTCGCATTGTAACGCTTTGTTTGTTGTTTTATAATTATTTGGATCGAACTTATAATAAAGTTAAATCAAACAGTGTGTAGGCCACGATAGTAATATATTCTGAAATAGATTTTGTAAAGCAAATGAAGCAAATGCTGACTGACTACGCATTAAATATTTTTTTAGAGTTGTTTCAGTTGTTTGTTTACTTTCATCTAATTGGCGTTGGCGCTACGTGAAAATTGTGACAAAGTCAAATTATGACAAGAGCGAGTGTCAAATTCAATGAACGTTCCGTACATGGTGTAATCACACTAAACTTGAATATATTTAAAGACATAGCCTTCCCTTATAACGAAAATGCTATAAAACTATTTTCTGCTAATAAAGTGAGTGTATTTCTGGAGTGGCGACCACGTTCCGAAAGAAGCAACGTTGAAAGGCCTCCCATAAGGTGGCCCTATGGCCTAGTGACTGGTGAGGGTCGTCATGGGTATCCGATGGATGCAAATTGTACAGGACCGGTCATTATTACGACGATGTTTTGTAATCAACATTTTAACCCAAGCATTTGGTGTCTAGAGCACCACAAAGAAAGAAACATACACAGACTGATAAACCCATAACCTCCCCTTGCGTCGCGCAGTCGGATAAAAATCTAGGAGCTATTTTTTTTTAAATGGCAACCTAGTTAATGTATGAACTCAAAAAAACGACTAAAAGTTTTCAAAATATTGTAAACCAGCTGCTGCCAGCGGCTTCGCCCTCGTGATAGTAGAAAATTATCCCAAGGGTATACACTCCCGGAATAAAAAGTATTGCCATTGACGTAGACCATGTGCTATTCCAGGACATGCACCCGTGCACCAAGCTTCATCGGAATCTATTCAGCAATTTTTGCGTGAAAGAGAAACTAACATCCATACATATAAACTTTCACTTTTATAATATTAGTAGGATTTAGAAATGCAACAGAACTTTGGTTCATTATTTTAGAAGTATTAGCGTTATTATTACAATTCCAGGATTATGCTCTGCCTAAATTAAAACAAAATAATTAAATTCTTTCTTATAAATTGAATATGAAAACACTGTAGACTCCGCGAAGAATACTTTCCATTACGACTCGTTTTTTATTACGATTATTTTTATTATAGTTTTGAGAACAATATTCACTGGTGTAGACCAGTGTTATGTCTATGTCTGTCAGTATATATATGTATGTACTTACATAATATCTACTAATACTGCATTATGGAAATATTGTAAGAACAACCTTTTTTTAAAAAAAGAGTAACCATGGAGTTTTTTGGTTCTTCTCCATAGGAAACGACCAATTTGGCACTAGCGTGCACTAGTAGTAGTATTGTGCACTAGCTTCTGACATTTTATAAGTGCCCATGTAGGCCTATGTGAAATAAAAACATTTGCCTTTTAATTTTTTTTTTTAATCATTGAAGTAGGATTAAAAGGTCTAAAGAAAGTAGGTCAAACGAGGATTGACATATGTCAATCCTCGTTTGGCCTATCAAACTTTAACGTTTTTAAACGATCTGGCTAGTTTTGCCTGGCCATATTATGATGTGATAAATTTCTCAGATCTTGCTACGACTCACGACACACATAAGACATAATTGTATAATGATGAATACAGTCAATTGAAAAATCGACTAAAACCTATTAGACAATTTGAAATTTAGTAACCTTTACCCACCACTGAAAATGTCGGCCATATTTCTTTCTTGTATGCGTTGGAGCTCACCTAGTCAAGATGAGGTTAGTTTTGATAAATAATTAGATTTTTAAGTGATAAATGTCTTCAGAACTGTTATTTTAAATGTAAAAGCACGCTACAACCATGTTAAATACATTTTATGTGTCGTGTAAAGAATCATTTCGTTAATTCCTACATCTTATCGGTCCGCCTTGAAGCCATGTGGTCATACAGGAATTTTGTTCGTTTTCAGTTCCCTCAAGCTGCAGAAGAGGCTTGCAGCCTCTGTTATGCGATGTGGTAAAAAGAAGGTGTGGTTGGATCCCAATGAGATCAATGAAATCGCCAACACCAACTCCAGTAAGTATTCACACATTGTATTTTTGCGGTGCGGCGTGATCGTCACGCCGTGGTGTACCTACATGGTAAACAAAGTTTCTTTGAAATATCTTTCTCAATGCTTGCGTTGTGTTTTGAATTTTGAATAATAATCGACGCGGAAGGTTGTGGGAATGGATTTTACCATTTGAAAAATTTAAAGCATTGCGCCAGCTTACGATGAGTATCTTGATTACTAGCTGTTTTAGATTTGTGGATACACGTTATGCAGTTTACAAGGAATTAATATCATCCTTCATGATTACACATCAATGCAGGTGATTGGGTACCCTTCAACTGGACTAAATGTCATTTTCTCAATATTTACATATTATCATGGTGCAACTTTTTACCTTTGTCTAGGAATATTATTGTCATCGGCATAGCCTTTTCCCTCTATTTTCGGGTCAGCTTCCAGTTCTTTAAATGTGCTGTCTGCTAAGAAACAAACTTTAAAACATTTTATCTCAGATGGCCTTGCTACGTAAAAGAAACATTTGTAGAACAACTCAATTAACTGTATACCTGTCCCTTCCAGGGCAGAACATCCGTAAGATGATCAAGGATGGTCTTGTCATCAAGAAGCCCGTAGCCGTACACTCACGTGCTCGCGTCCGCAAGAACACAGAGGCCCGGAGAAAGGGACGTCACTGTGGCTTCGGTAAGAGAAGAGGTACTGCTAATGCTAGGATGCCACAAAAGGTGAGTTCAAGACTTTCAAATATTTATGTTGTTTATTCTGTACTTTTGTAGGTTACTCTAGGGTTTGATAAGATGTTGTTTGCCTGGATTAAGTGCTTGATTATTCTTTATAAGTTTTACAACCTTTCTTCTTTCCTATCACCAGGAACTCTGGGTACAAAGACAAAGGGTCCTTCGTAAGCTGCTGCTTAAGTACAGAACTGCCAAGAAGATCGACAGGCATCTATACCACGCCCTGTACATGAAGGCAAAGGGTAATGTCTTCAAGAACAAGCGCGTACTCATGGAGT
Organism: Mythimna pallens; assembly: GCA_961205895.1. Taxonomy (NCBI): domain Eukaryota; kingdom Metazoa; phylum Arthropoda; class Insecta; order Lepidoptera; family Noctuidae; genus Mythimna; species Mythimna pallens. Next base: position 4,674,670 of record OY540825.1, read on the forward strand.
ACATCCACAGGAAGAAGGCTGAGAAGGCTAGGACTAAGATGCTCAGGTAAGAATTGACTGTTTATATTGAACTTGGAGACTGTTTTGTTGATGTGGACAAAGTTTGAACAAGATTTGTTGCAATGTGGATTATTTGAGTGCAGATGAACTTGATTTGAAATGGCAGTTGACCTGGGAATAATGTTGGTGTTTATTTTGGGACATTTGACACATACCTCTGGGCCAGCTAGGTGGATTATGGCCCTTTCCCTCTCTTCTTAGAGAGGAGGTCTGATTTTAAGCCGTGGCAACACTAAATGGGTGATTAAGTTATCTTATACATAAGAAAAGGGCAACTGCATGCTTGCAAAATCAAAATGTTGCCCAGCCCAGCTTGTCAATGACCATGTTAGTTCTTCCTGCAAGTTCCTGAAGCTGTGTTAAAAACCTTGTAACCGCGTACATTGGATGTATCCACAGTCTCATATCTGCGACCACATCCTCCATCTGAGCAGTTCCTCTGTCACCTATGGGGGTTGAAGACCTAATGAGATCGTAAACATAAGACCAGGCAAATAGGACACGAAGCGAATTTGACACAAACGGTTAAAGTTAAAAAATAATGAATAAAAATTGACAGACCTGTTGGTCTAGTGGTTAGTGGCCCTGACAGCTATGCCGGAGGTCGTGGGTTTGATTCCCACCCAGGACAAATGGTTGTGTGATGAGCATGATCTTGTTCTATGTCTGGGTGTAATTTATCTATAATATGTATGTATTTAAAAATATATAAGTATGTTTATCAGTTGTCTAGTACCCATAACACAAACTCTGCTTAGCTTGGGACTAGGCGGCGTTGTTAGTTGTGGAATATTATATTATATTATTATTATATATTAAATATTCTGGAATCTTACACTTAAAAACTGCTTATCATTCCAGTGACCAGGCCGAAGCCCGCCGTAACAAGGTCAAGGAGGCCCGCAAGCGTCGCGAAGAGCGCATCGCCGCCAAGAAGGAAGAGTTGCTGCAGACGTTCGCGCGGGAGGACGAGGCCGCGGTCACAGCCAAGAAGTGATCGACACTTTGTAATTAATTTAAAAAAATATGATCCAATAAATGCTTTGGGTCCATTTGCGTGTTTTAATTGGGTGATTTGTGTTAGCCTTGTAGTGCACCTGTGTTTGAGTAATTACTTGTGAAATATGTGCTTCAATGGTTAGTTTCTGCTGATATGAGGACTATTGGTTCAAATGAAAGCTATGGGTTTGAGCATGGCCAAGAACATTGCTCGATTTTGCAGTGCTTTAGTGCAACTGGATGATAGTTCAGATATTTTTGGTGAGTTGGGAATTAGATGAACTTCAATAAAATGGAACATTGATTGAGTAGCAAATACCATTTTTGTTTTTTGGCTTAATATTCGCGTAAACTAAAATAATTAAATATAAAAATGTTGACTTCAGAGCTATCTAGTGAGAGTATGGCAACCAAAGAGGATATAGGATGGCCACGCTTGAGCCTGTAGTATGACTTCTAGTTACTTATGTTGCCGACTCTGGCTAGGATGGATTTTGTTGTTATCCATTTACTCTGAACTACAGCCAAAAACGCGTGATCACATCAGAAATGAAGATATCCACAGGAGAACCAAGGTTACCGATTGAAGAATGGCCAAACTTAGTGTCAGTGGGCAGGGCACATTACTCGGAGAATAGATGGTCGATTGGGACGAAAGGTTCTACAGGAACAACGACGTACCGGAAGACGCTGCATTAGAAGGCCTCCCACAAGGTGGCCCAATGTATGGGTTTTTATTTTTAGTTTTTTGAGGGTGGAAATCATCCCATGACTTTTCTTGCTCTGGGTGCAGCGGGCGGGCGTCTCAGACTACTGACTGAAACCACACCTGTGGTCCTTCAGTTGCCCTTTGCGTTCTAGGACTACGGGTTTCCTTTTACAAATTCCCCGTGGTCCTAGCTAACGAGCATCGGCCCTGCTAGGCCCCAACGGTTTGCTGACATCTCATTGAGGAGCGCGTGGATCACTACGCGATGTTGACGTCTGGGGTCGGTCCGGTCAATTACCGGACGGCCAGACGGTGAACTACCTTTCGCCCGACGTCTGCAAGCTCTCGTCTACCCTGGCAGCAGCGTAGCTAAGCTTAGGCGAAGTGGGCCCTCGGCCACGACCTCACACCCAAAGGTGCCTCGCACAAGCGAGGGCTTTTTAGGAACTAGAGATTTTTTATAACTGATAGGCTCGCGTTTGACCACTATTTCACCTGATGGTAAGCGACGATGTGGTCGAACACTGGGTTGCGAGAGTAACTGTCTTGTTTTCGAATTTATGAAAGAAAAAGGCCGCGTTTATGTGTCTTTACCCAAGTCTAAATTAGTCCACGCTACGCCTCGGTACCGTGGCTGGTAGTCCGGTCGGAATCTCGGCAGCTGGGGGGTGAGGACATTCGTTTCCATACGCGTGCAGCCTCTTTCGCTAGCATTACTGCTTCGCAGGAGGCGACTGCCTGCCATTCCTCCTCGCTTCGGACCATAGCCCGAACCAGGGTCGGACCGATTACTGGGTGAGAGTCGCGGGAGTTCGATGGATACGAGACGCACAGGACCGATCGTTATGGCGACACTTGGGGATCTATATGTCTAATCTCCCAGCGTCGTAAGCATTCGGTCTGTCCCTCGATTAGTACAAATTGTGCTTCGACCCAACGCTTATTCCGCTTCCTTAGTAGTCATGTGTACAATAATACTAACAAAATTTTAAACATATACCCCTTGTGCAAATCCAAATGTAAAGCAAAAATAATAAATTGGCTTCTTGATTTAGATTATTCTGAGACAGAAAATATTTTAGCTGTCTTAAAATAAATTATATAGTAAATTTGTAGACAACATTTTTATACACACACCTACAATCACTCTAACAAACAAACTTTCAGACACACACACAACACACACCATACACTACACACTCACACACACACCATTTTTAGTTTTAGCATTTCTCCTGTTTTATTTTTTAAATATAAATATTCCTCTCTGTACGTGAAGGCTTTGATGTTTACAAATTAGTACTTTATAGTATTGTTTTAAGAGGGTGAGAGCCTGGAGATCTGTCATACAGGTCTCGAACCCACTACAGAATCCAGCTCTAACAAAGGTTACAAATTTGATTGAAATAATATGTTATGAACCAATGTCTGTACCTTTTGAGAGAAATAAATCGATATTATTATTATTATTAACAGTGGACATCTTTCGGTTGAAATGATGATGTCAGCCAAAAACCACTCTATTTAAACGTGGGGAAAGTTAATAAAAAGTGTACATTTCGCCACAATCATTCTGCCCAGCATTTACCCTAACTAGGTTGTGGTCTGTTTCCAAGTTATACCTACTAAATGGAACTGAATAGGTACCAGGGGCCTTATTATGACATGCTGAAAAGTCATGAGAGCGAGAAAGGAATAGAGCTATACCCCCTGTATAGCTGCGTCCCTCTAACATAAGTTTAGGTCGTTAAATAGATCGCATTAAGAGCTCGTGGTAAAGCCTCTAATTTACATAGAACTTGCTGCTAATCTGATCTCTAAAACCCAGGAATTGGTTAACCTGACAGTCGACATCGTTGATAAGACTGGTATCAGATTTTTGGCTTCTGACTAAGTACCTATGTGTAATGACTAAAGATAAATGACAACCGGGACCGACAGCTTTACGTGTTCTCTGAGGCACGGAGGCAACTCGATAATTCATGATTCCCGAACCTAACTGCAAGCAATGTAATAGAGCCATTAGCTCCAATAGCTAGGTACACCATCTTTCTACTACGGGTAACAGCGAGTGCTCATACACCTGAACTTTTGAGAACTGTACTGATTTAGGTACTAGACTTGGTGTGGCCAAACTGGATGTGTAATATATGGCATACTATACAACAATTACTATAGGGTGGTGCGGGTGACAGCTGTCGGATTCATACAATATTAGCCACCTATCCTTTTCTCTCGTTTTCTTCTTGCTGTCATTCTACCCATGCTATGTAAAAAAGACTATAATAGATATAATATCACTTGAAATAAAGTTCACATGATATAATTTTCATATGCTTTAAAAACATAACTTAATTTCATGCAATTGAATGATAAAGAAACATTTCTATTTCATTTTATTCTTCTTTTGCTCTAATAACATAATACATTTAGTATTACGTTCATTTCTTATGATTTTCAGTTTGTAATTATATTCTTTACCTAAAACCTTAAGTTAACCTAATTTGAATTTGAATAAGAAAATATCAGAAAACGTTATACTTTTAGGCTCAACTTACACTGGCGCAGTGTCGAAGCGTTGCGAGAAAGTCAAGTGGTTTCGCGCGTCGCCGTGCGTTATTCACGCGTAGTAACGCTTTCAGGCGCTGTCCCTCTAGCACGAATATTTGGAGGTACAGCGCTCGCAAACCAGCCCTCGACAATGATAGATATACTATACGTCATTTTATGCCTTCGTGCTAGCTATCTTCATACAAACGGCTCAAGGTTACGGTACGAATTCGATACGAAACTTACATGACTATGTTCGAGCTCACAAAATTAGTTCAAATTACGCACACCAGAGGCGCTGTTCATGTTTCCATATAAAATGCCAGGTTAACGATACGAAGCTGGATCACGAGCGACATTCACGTTCACGATTCGAATGTTCAAAGGTCTGAACTGGTTCAGCATTGTGACGTTAAGCATCGACGCTCGTTGTTGCTCGACTCTGCGCCAGTGTGAGTTCAGCCTTATAGGTACGGCACGTTGGCTCCTCCGGCTGCCCTTCGTTAATGGTCACTGTCAGTTCTAACTTAACCTAACCGAATTATTCGAAATTATTCAGATAATTGGATGTGTCGCTCGGCGGCCGTTTCGCAGCACGCTCGTGGTATTTGAATATTAATTGAAATGAGCATTATCTATAAAAAATGTTCAAGGCACGTTCAGGCGCAGTTGAAACTCGTGGTAATTATGACGTAGACCTAAATAGATTCGTTTGATTGGTGTATGTAACACGAATCACGACACACCTTTTTGAAAATTACGGAAACTAACGTAGCTCTTGGTGCAGCCCACTCATAGTCTTCAATCTTCATGACAAAACATTTGTATTGTTCTGGTTTGAACAACTCGCAGTAAATAATTTTGGAGACCAGTACTTCAACTAGGAGTATCGTTTAGGTCGATACTTGGGATATAGTACCTACTTAGGTCATTTGATCTGCGAATGTGTACCTAGGTTATTATGAATTTAAACAATACAAGCTGTCCCCCTTGTCTTTGGTTAGGTACTGCTCCGCTCCCATGGGTCATAGCGTGATGTTAGTCTAATTCCTTCTTCAATAAATAGGCTATCCAGCACTAAAATAATTTTTCAATGTGAACCAGATGTTCCTAAGATTAGTGCATTTAAATAAACAAACTCTTCAACTTTATAATATTAGATCTATAGTTGTACTTCTATCTTTATTATATATATAATTCTTTCTGTACCTGAGTTTTTCACCTAACTCCTCATAAGCGGCTTGACCGATTTGGATGAAACTTTGTATGTATATTTTGATGAGTCCCTGGATGGTTCGAAAATTTGACCTGATAGGTGACGCAGCAGTGGAATTTTGCATGGTAATGTACATCATATATTTTTATCAGTTTTACCATTCTCTTATTTTAGAAGATACAGGGGGGGGGGGGGGGGGCACACATTTTACCATTTTGGAAGTCTTTCTCGCGCAAACTATTCAGTTTAGAAAAAATATATTATAAACCTCAATATAATTTTTGAAGACCTATTCCTTATATAACTCACACGTATGGGTTTGATGAAAAAAAAAATTTCGAGTTTCAGTTCTAATTATGGAGAAACCCCAAAATTTATTGGTTTTTTTAATTTCTATTTTTGAATTAAAACTTAATGCGGTTTACAGAATACATCTACTTACCAAGTTTCAACCGTATAGTTCTTATAGTTTCGTAAAAAAGTGTCTATGACATACGGCCGGACAGACAGACATGACGAATCCATAAGGGTTCCGTTTTTTGCCATTTGGCTACGGAACCCTAAAACAGCAGCCTCTTAGTAAAAAATAATTAAAATTTATTCATTAAACAATACAGCTGAAACCCGCAAATTCGGTGACTATGTGTTTATTAGGCCTGGAGGATTTTTATGTATAATATTTGTCTGTAAATCCGGTTTATCAACTAAACTCTATGTCTGCATAATACTCGTATAACAAAAACGAACATTTATTAAAATAGGCATAAAGGTAACCGCCCGCTTACCCCCACTCGGCTAAGTTGAGCTAAAACTACCAGTCAGGCGAATATACGCTCTAAAGTAGAACGTGTTGTTAAATATTCAAGTAAATAAATAAACATGGGTAAAGTGAACGAGGATTTGGTCAAAGAAAGGGCGAAGTGCACTTTTAATGTGGAGGAATTGACGTATTTTCTGGATGGAGGGAAAGACAAGACCTTAGAAAGGAAGGAGAGAGGTAAATGAACTTTGATTAGCGGTTGTATCTTTCGGCCTCTATGTTTTTGTGATGTATGTGTCTCTAGAATGCGATATAAATAGTAGATAAGTACCTATCGAATATTATAATTACGATCTTTATACACGTTTAGTGTCCTAGAATAGCAAATAGGATTTTTCTTTAACTTATAGTTGAGGGAATTATGTTCCCTTGGGATGATTTAGTACTTTTACGCGGGTGAAGCTGCTATTAGAAGCTAGTATGAAATGTATCCTAAGTCTGCAAGTCTAAAATTTAAAGATTCTTCATATCCCAGAAAGGTTTGCTTTGGTATCTCTCAGGGCAGTGTATTAGGCCTATTGCTTTTTCATTTATAAATGATCTTCGTAAAATTGTAGGTTATCCAGTGGTTCTATTTGCCGGTGACTGACTTAATATTTTCTGTGGATGATTCAGATTAAATAAAAAAAGGATTTTTTATTTGATCTGAGATGGATGATAAAACTATTTTTATAACGGACAAAAGTTACGATATGATTAAATCAAATTACCAAGTAGCACAATGTAAATAACCTGAAGAAGATGACATTTAAAATTTAACATTAAAAACAGAAAGCAAACACATATATAACACAACATTACCTAAAACTTAATTATAAAAATGTAAATACATATATACTTAAAGGAAATTAATATATATCATTAAATGTTTGAGTAGGTACCTACATGAATTGACTACTGACCGAAACATGACATGGTGAATACAAACTGATGCCATCTTCAAGAAACTTAGCAAATTTTGTTGAGTAGTTCTTAAAATTAACACGGACAAACCCAAGGACATGGTTAACACACATGTAGCACCCATTTCTATCTTTTTATTTTTTATTTGATATAAACCAGTGCTTGACTGCGATCCCACCTGATGGTAAGCAGTGATGCAATCATTGATGGTGAGGCGCACTAGTTTATTAAGAGCCTATTCACTCTAGCCTTGAAGGCACCTAAATTATAGTTGGACGGGAAGACCAGATCAGGCAAATTGTTCCAGTCGAAGTTGAAGACGATTACGTTTATCTGGGACCAATGGTACAGTTAGGTAGGTCTAATTTCGAGAAAGAGGCTAATACTCAAATCCGGCTGGGTAGCGTTCAGGAAGCTGCGTGGTATCTTCATATCTATATATCAGACAGTATCACAGTGTCTTAAAAAACAAAAGTCTATGACCAGTGCGTCTAGCCTGTCTGTACATACGGCTCTGAAACGTGGTCGTTCACAATGGGCCTCATCAGAAGGCTTAATTCACCCAAAGGGCAATGCAGAGGGCTATGCTTGGAATTTCCATGCGCGATCAAATCAAAAATGAAAATATCCGCAGAAGAAGTAAAGTTACGGACATAACCCGAAGAACCGCCCAATTTGAGTGGCAGTGGGCAGGGCACATGACTCTCTGGGCCTAGGTCCGAAAGATTCTGGAGTGGCGACCACGTACTGGAAGACGTAGCGTTGGAGGGCCTCCCACAAGAGGAATCGACGACCTGCTGCGGGTCACGAGAATCTGATGGATGCGAGACGCACAGGACCGGTCATTGTCGTGACACTTTAGGGAGGCCTGTGTCCAGCAGTGGACGTCTTTTGGTTGAAATGACGAATGCTGAGGGTAAAGCAGTACTGCATAAAGGGCCTATTACACTACGCGATATTCAGACAGTCTTAGTCGATATTGCGCAGTGTAATAAGTGTTAGACCGGTCTTACTCGGAACAATAAATAAGACGGTCTGAATATCGTGTGCTGAATATCGCGAAGTGTAATAGGCCCCTTAGTACTTTATATGCTATAAGTAGGTAACGTGTTGAAATTAAAATGAGTGCGTGTGTCATAAATTTAATAAATATGCATTTCTGTGTATAAGGTAATGTATATAAATGACCTGTTTAAATGAGTAGGTATCTATATTCATTACAATGGACTGGACTCATTTAAACAGTAAATAAATAGTAGGTAGATAATATAAATAATTAGTAGCAGTTAAAATGAGCAAATTTAATTTATAAGTACCTAAGTAGTATCTAATTGATATTATCCATTGCTAGTGTGTGCCTAGCTAATATAATAGTTTTCAGTAGATATTACTTACTGATAAACATATAAATTAAAATATAGCAGAAATAAGCTTTACTTTTTTTGACTGATCGACATTTAAAAGTGCCTGTAAATGCTCTAATTGAAATAAACGTTTCTGATTTCGTCAAATGACTTGTCCCGCTCAAGAGATAAGTTTCAGGATTGATTGATGATTTTTTAAATTATTTTTATTGTTCATCGCCGGTTGACGACTCGGATTCGGTCTGGTCGAAAGGTTACCGGGCGACTGGATGGCGAGCTACCAACTGCTCGTTTTTACGTATCTAATACCCATTCACCCGTGGAAAATCAGGGTGGGTTACTTAGTTAATACTTATAATAATAATAATAATAATAATAATAATAATAAATAAATAAAAGTTTATTGCTTCGTCTTAAATAACTTATCCTATTTACAATGAAGAGAATCCTTTTAAGCAAGGAGTATGCTTGTATTAGGATGCTCTGCCCTTCCCCAGGGTATCTAATTGTATTTAAGTTATTAAAACTGATTAAGACATTTAGTTAATTTATATAAATATAAAAACTTATTAAACATAAAATTCAAGTAACAATAAACTTATTAAATACTACCTACTTATAAACTTATTAAATATAAAATTCAAGTAACAATAAACTTATTAAATACTACCTACTTATAAACTTATTAAATATAAAATTCAAGTAACAATAAAAATAACTCCCATCTTTTTAAAAATAATTCTGTTTATTGAGTCGATTGTCAAAGGTGAGACAATGACCCTTAGTCTTGTTATATGTATATTGATGTATATTATAAACAACATACAGTATATATGTCAAGTAGGAACCTTTTTAGTAGCTACTTGCTACTATATTGCAGAATTAGTAGAATTAGTTAGTCAGTAAAAGTCTGACACGCTCTTCCACTCCACCCTAGAGCGCGAGAAGTCATCGGATGACTTCCCAGTTTCCTCCTTAAAAAAAGGTGGTAGGGGTTCAAAGGGTGTTCTTGTAATAAAAACATTAGGTAGGTGATTTTTTTATTCAGATTACTTAGATTTTAATTATTTTTTACATTCAAACTACATATGTATACATATAACACTGCACAATGTATTTTTCTCGTAGGTCACCACATAACCTACGTTTGTAAATATAAGTAGATAATATATTTTGTCACAATCGAAACTGTTAATTGGTTAAAAAAAATAATTTTTACTGTAGGAATTTTAGCAGCAGTAAGAAAACTACTTTATAATGAATGACTCAAAAACCTGTTAGGTTGGTAAGTTTTTTAATTGTGACCATTATAAAACATTTTTTGTGGTTATTCCAGGTATTTATAGATAACTAAAACTTTTTATATTTTTCAAATAATAAAACAAACGTGTTTTAACTTAAAGTTCTGACAGAAATCAGTTAAAACTAATTTTAATTTTTACGGTTAACATCGTAACATATTATATTTATATTATGTAGATATAGTTAGATCATAGCATATTCCGAAAGGTCACAAAATCATGGTTCTCTTGAAGAAAACACACAACAATTCACAAATAAACATATTCGCCATTTAAATATCGCGTTATCGTCTTCAGAATAGCGTCGATCGTCTTTTGTTTTCATGATTTTTGCTGGCAAATGATGAGTCTTTCAGCTTCGTTCTGGATCAGCTTGAAAATCGTAGCAATAGCTTCTTCATTCTTGCACGAGATGGGAGTAACGCTACTGCGCTTGCCACCACCCCAGCTGGAGGTGAACGTCAGTTGTGCGTCAGCGAAGAAGCAGAAGCAGGTCGCGAAGACGATGAGGAAATAGATCTTGTTCATCTTGGAGAGTTTGAATTGTCTGGTGACGGATGGAAGATTGGTGGATATGTGAAGCTTTTGGAACAAATCTCAGGTTTTTATAGTCTAAACCCGTGATTGTGTGAGGAGGGTGAGTGAAGCCTTATCAATTTCAATCAAAAAGACTGCTGATTAATAAGAGATTCTCATCCCAACATGGCCAATTCTCATCTCGCTTGATTAACTGAAGACCTATGACTGAAGACAATCAACTGTAAATGTTTATTCCATGCATTTCAGAAAGGTTAATGCTGACGAAGAGAGAGGAGCTCTTTGGCGGTGTTCCGGACGAATATCTAAGTCATAAAGAGAAATATGAGAACTCAATGCGCAAGGCAGTCATCCTGTTCAGTTTGCTTCGCAAACAGCAACAAGAAAATAACACTGACCTTACAAACTACAGGTATTGTAATAATATATTACATAACAGTTGTCTAACTTTGTGTGAAAGTTGTGGAATATTATCATTATTATTTATTCAGTTGAGGGGTTTCATTTAAAAAATAATAATGTTAAGAACGAATCATGCCCATTCACCCCCTGTAACTGTTTGTGAACAGATAAACTGATTTCCATTTATCATACAGTTTTGTAATATCCATCTTCCCTTTCACATCTTTTCATTTGCAAACATTCGTTTGTTCATTCTCACTTTCACCCCCCAGAACTTGTAAATTACTGAACCGATTTTGATAAAACATATCTAAGAACCATCGCTAGAATATCTGCTTTATATAAAAAAAAAACCGCATCTAAATCAGTTCACCGGTTTAAGAGCTACGGTGCCACAAACAGACACACTCATAGCGGTCAAACTTATAACCCCTCTTTTTGCATTGAGGAGTTAAAAATACTTTCAGACGTTCCTTACGATTCGTGTTGTTTGGATATTTATTAGAGAAAGGTTAGGACGGCTACTTACCTACTCATGTCAGCAATGAGTGTCTATGTATCGTGAGTACCTATGTAATTTAGCATTACTATCCTACCAAAACCCCCGGGGTTCTCATTCGCACAACCCATGGTCCCAGTAGATTTCGACCCTGTTGGGCCTCTACGGTTTGCTGACATCTCTTTGCGCGTGGCACACGCTGTCGCCAACTCGAGCTCGGTCGGGATGGTTGCCAGACGGCCGAACGGCAAGCTACCCATTGCTCGCCGTCCGCAAGCACACGCCTACCGTGGCTGGAAATCGGGGTCGGAATCCCGGCGTGGCGGCTGGGGCGTGAGGGTCGTTTCCTCACGCGTGCGGCTGTCTCCTTCGTTAGCATTACTGTTTCGCTAAAGGAGGCGACCGCCTGCCATTCCTCCTCGCACCGGACGATGGCCTGTACAAGTGCCCGGCACGGTGGTGCTCTACCCCAGCGGGCACACCTTTACCGTTTGCTCCACCGTGGCCTCCGGGCGGTCCACACAATGGTGACACCGCACGGGTGTTTCTTCCGCACGAAACCGGTGCAGGAACGTCCACCTGCGTCATGTGGAAGGCGAGGACGTTGTGACGTCTTTCCACTTTTATACACTGCAGACTTGTCTTACGTATGGTAAGACAAGACTTCAAGCTGCTCGCTTTGTCCTTTTATTTCAGGAATCTTCTCAGTGGTGTCCTCGGAGCTTCCATATCACAGGACGGCTCTCCTTTCGGGCTTCACTACATTATGTTCATGCCAGTGTTCATGAGCCAGGCTGACGAGAAGCAACAAGAGAAGTGGCTACATAGGGCTTTGAATTGCAGTATCATTGGGAGTTATGCTCAGGTAAACGATTGCAGAACATGGTCAAGTTAGATCCGATTTCATTTTTCTCCAGTCTCCGACATTTTTATTATGTTTTTTTCTCTCATTCTTTCAGCATAATAATAATAGCATAATCAGCAGGTTATAAAGTTCCCACTCCTATCTAGGAAAGGGCCGTAGCGCACCGCATAGCCTCATTGCAGCGGATTGGTGATTGTCACATGTCTTCGAAATTTTAGTTCTAGGACAGTTTCGTCACGATGTTTTCCTTTACTGTTTTGAGAGCAGTGGTGATGGTGACGAAATAAATTACACAAAGTGAAGCGCCTGGCTGGGTTTGAATTCGCGACTTACGTATTCGTCACCTATATATACCTATCGGTCACTACTGCTCTCTTTTATCTTTTATTTTTTACTACCTATTTATTGATTAGAATTTTTCTTAGACTTATGTAAAACAGATGATGCAATTTTATAGAGTACAGAGGCCTACCACGAGTTCTAAGTGCGATCCATTTGACGACCTAAACAGCCCTCCTAGCCAAGTTAAAACTTTTTCGTTTCGATTCTCTTTTCGTCGATCGCCTCGAGTCGGCCACGCCTCCGATTCCTTTGTTCTGACGTCATCTCAACGCTCAGGCACGTGGTCAGCACAATGGAATAGGAGGCGTGGCCAACTCGAGGCGATCAACGAAAAGAGAATCGAAAAGAAACGGTTGTAACTTGGCTAGGGGGGCTGAACTGTTAAAGCTATATAGGGTGTATAGCTGAATCTCTCTTTCTCGCTCGCACGTCTGACATTCTATCACATCATGGTAAGGCCACTAAATGTGACATGGAGTATGAACTGCATAGACATATCACCGCATGGGTAAGTGGCTTTTCTGAGGTAATGTGTGAAAAAGTTACCGTGGCGCTGGAACGCGAAGGTCAACTGAAGGAAAACAGGTGTGATTTTGGTCAGTTAAAGTCTAACACGCCCCCCCCTCCATCCAGAGCGGGAGAAGTTACTTGATGACATCCCACCTCAAAAAAGATGCATAGAGAAGGTAACGCGCCATGGTTTTAAATGAAGCGGCTCTTTGCGTATATCACGGATATGTTTCCTCCGTACTCTCATAGGATCTCTTATTGTGGGGTAACACGGTAGATATCACTCAAGCGTTTATTGTACAAAAAAAATCTTATTATTATCCTTTATTTATTTTTTATAAATATTTTGTACATTTTTAAATATTTCTTAAAACATGTATAAAAAAAAACATTTAAAAATATAAAAAATAGTAGTCCGCCGTAGTCGGAAGCAGGGTCCAAGCTACCGGTGGCTATAGCTCCAGAGACAGGAACCTCCTCACAATGCGAGCCGTATCGAGGAGTACTGGCTTCTGTATCAGGCCCCTGATTCAACCGCGCAACGACAGCTTCGACAGATGGTCGTCGAAGCTTTTGGCTATAAAGCCAATGGCTTTATAGCCAAAAGCTTCGCTGGCGGTAACAAAAATCGGCACAATAACAGCCTTTATTACTATTAAAAAAAAAATGAATAATATATGTCGCTTTTTAGGTATGGAGCGCTCTATATTATAGTCACCCCCACTTCTATTACTTGATTTTTATCAGTTGTGAACTAATTTGTTGTTCTAGACAGAACTCGGTCATGGCACGTTCATTCGTGGTCTGGAGACAACCGCCACATACGACTCATCCACTCAGGAGTTCGTGCTGCACAGTCCCACACTCACCTCGTACAAATGGTGGCCTGGAGGATGTAAGTAGCCTTTATACATACATATTGCCAATCTTCCAATCATATCGGTTCTAAATGGAGAAGTCCATAGAACAGTCAAGAATAATCGTGGCTGAAGGCTTGATCAGTTTCAGGCTTGGTTAAACAGATGTAATGCAAAGTCGGTATGTGATTGCTGAAATCAATAGAGTTTTCTTACAGATACCTTAAATCCAACAAACATTTTAGTGGTCTGAGTGGCAATGTATACATTACATATTTGTGGGCTGATGATGGCAATCATAGTTTACAAAATGCTCGAGATCTCGATGAAAATACCAAAATCACTATACATATAGTTGTAGTTCACTCGATTTCTCATGGATCCCATCATCGGAACTGGATTTTAAAAATAATGGAACCAATCTGAAAGATCCAAAAATGACGGAGTTCTGAGGTAACACACATAAAAAAAAATACAACCAAATTGAAAACCTCCATTTTTTTATATCGATTAGAAATAAGTCCATATTATTGTCCATCATCATTTTAGCCGGAAGACGTCCACTGTTAGAAGAAGACCTCCCCAAGTGTCGTCATAATGATCGGTCTTGTTCTTCTCGCATCTATCGGATTCTCACGCCCCTCACCAGGTCGTCGGTCCACCTTGTGGGAGGCCTTCCAATGCTGCGTCTTCTTACATTGTTACTCTTAATAATATTACCACATTGTTGACAGTGGGAAACACAGCAAACTACTGCATCGTGATAGCTCAATTGTACTCCAAAGGTGAATGTCACGGCATCCACTCCTTCATAGTCCAAGTGAGAGACGAAGACACACATATGCCGCTACCAGGGATCAAGGTGGGAGAGATCGGAGTCAAAATGGGTCTCAACTCTGTCAACAACGGTTTCTTAGGCTTTGAGAATGTGAGAATACCCAGGACTAATATGCTGATGAAACACGCGAAAGTTCTAGAGGTAAGCAGTTCGTGAATTTTTATATTGCTGCTGGAACAATTTGTTACACATAATTTATTTTTATTTAGTTCTTGAAACCGAGTAGTTCGATACGGGAAAAGTTAAAAGTAAAGTAGTATTAGTGCCAAACTGACACTTCTTGGTTTACCGGAGTCTTTATCTAGGTGTGCGGATGGTGCGATATATATTATTGTAAATTTTCATCAAAATCCGTGTATAAATTATTGTGTGAAAGATCCATACATCCTGATAAACTTTCACGCTTATAATACTATAAAAAAATCCTATTAAGTAAGGGTTGATTTACAGCATGTACTTTGACACGGAATTACGGAACACGGTTTTTTACGGAATTTCACTCGATACTTTTTGCCTCTAGCTCAACGCGTTGAATTTTTGCAATTTTTTTAAACAGATTTGACTTTACGGTGTTGTTGAACGGTTTTCACTGGTTTCAAGTAGTCAGGCAAGTTTTTAATACTAATTCGTTTTCTGTTCCAGGACGGCACTTACGTAAAGTCAAAGAACAACAAGCTTATCTACGGAGCGATGGTGTTTGTAAGGGTGGTCATCGTGTTCGATTCTGTCAACTACTTGGCCAAGGCTATTACTGTCGGTGCTCGTTACTCTGCGGTTAGAAGACAGTCGCAGCTCAAAGCAGGGTATATTGACCATTCCTAACTATACCACCCGTGTGAAGTTCATTTTAAACGAGTTTTCTCGCTAGATGGCGCTAAACTCCACATGTTTAGTTTATTTTGGTTTTGGTGAACTATACTGAAATGTATTTGCATTTCACTTTATTGAAATTATTGCCTCATTTCAATTTTCACATAAGAACAACATTTTATTTATAAAATTCCAGTGAGCCAGAGCGTCAGATACTGGACTACGTGACTCAACAGGACAAGATATTATCCGCGATAGCAGCTTGTTACGCCATGAAGATGAACGCGAGGAGATTGTGGGACACCTTCAATCTTATCAACGACCAGCTACATCAGGGAAATATGGAGAGACTTGGAGAGGTGAGTACGGGAAGTAGGAAGATTGAAACTCTACATTTATTTTCTGCTCGATGATCTAGATCTGGAGTAGCGGTGTACTATTCACCCGATGGAAGACTAGAAGCAAACCTGGACCTTTGCCTGTCTAGTAGTTTATTACTCTCGGTTTTCTATCGTTTAATTCATTAAACCCAAAGCGAACGCCGGCGGCGGTGTTTGCTTGCTCATTGCCTTTCTATTGTGTCTTTAATTACGGTACTCAAAAGTTTAGTAAAAAAACAATAAATTGCGTGCCTAACGCAAGTTATTGTTTTTCGCACTAGTGTGGAAAAGTGCGCGTGCTCGCCCCGCCACAATTTTATTACATTTTATCGTGTTAGGCTTGGCGCGTCGACCACCACGAGTCGCGCGTTAACCCCCGTTTATATATATCTCCGTAAGTGTATTGAAAAACGTCGTTTGATACACGTGGAAATGCTGGGTGCTAAGTGACCCTTACTAGTTGCTGGTCAGTCCTCGTTAATTAATTTTTTCGTAAGTGTGTTAAAAAATCTGCGGCTCCGTCGAATTTTCACAAACTTTCTCCACTGGTATCAAAATATACTATTCCCTTCATTCCAGTTACACGCCCTAGCCTGCTGCCTGAAGGCCATCAGTACGACCGACTCGTCCATGTTCACGACGCTCTGCCGGCTGGCGTGCGGCGGGCACGGTTATATGACGTCATCAAACCTGCCGCCTACGTATGCTCTTACCACGGCATCTTGTACTTATGAAGGGGACAACACTGTGTTGCTGTTGCAGACTGCTAGGTTTGTGGCTTTTGGAATGGAATATCAGCCCCCCTAGCCAAGTTACCACCGTTTCGTGTCGGATTCCGTTCTCCAATCGGTAACGCCACGACGAACGAAAGTGAAATTCTTTTATACTATTTTCAATAAATTGTGGTCTAAGTTCACGGACTGAAATAAATGCAGACAAAATAGCAAGGAAAAGTGGCTTAATATCTGCTCCACAATCACCATTGTCGGAAACTCAGTACTCGTGTGTTGTTCAAACGGACAGAAATGTTATAGTTACAAAAAAACCTCTTTTCATATTTGACTAGCGGCTTCGTCTGCGTGTAGGTTTCTCCACACAAACTTTGGACCCCCATTTCATCCCCTTAGAGGTGAATTTTGGAAAATCCTCTCTTAGTTCTCGCCTACGTCATAAATGGATACCTTGTGCATCACGCTCTAGTTCCAGACGTTTCGGTTGTGCGTTGATATGTCAGTCAGTCAGTTTCTTCTTTTATATATAGGTATAAATGATTAACAATAATTGACTGAAAAAAGTATAAAAAATCCGTTCCGCGGACCCGAATTTCTAGGTATAAACAAGACAGTAAACATGTACAGCAGCACACTCATCGAATACATTTGAATTCAATTTTAATTTAAAATGCCGACGTTGTTAAATGACAATACCTGATAGACATTTGTGAACATTCTGCCTGACCTTTTCTTTACAAGGTTAGGTCTTTAAAATCAAATTCAAAGCATTTATTTAAATTAAATTAAACGTTTAAAGGCATTTTTGGATGATCAAGGTTGATCAGTAAGAACGGAACGAAACGAATATATGCATAGCGTAGTATATAGAGAACAACATGCATAAAATTTCACGGACGCTCTATTGAATCAGTCAGCATTGCCATCCAGCGTGATAGCCACGCTGGATGGCAATGCTGATTGATGCCAACGTTCTGGGCACTTTTTTCATTGACATCGATGTGGACGAATTTTTTTATGCCCTATGAGTTCTTTTTCTACGCGTTTGTACATATTATTATTTTTAGTTTGTTTAAATACTTATTAAGTTATATAAATTAATAAAATGTTTATAAATTGTGAATTGTGTAGTTGTGTGTGTGTGAGTTGTTGTTGTTGTTGTTATAAATTGTTACAAAATTACGGTCACGTCGTTAATGTTGAAAGTATATATATAAGAACTATGTGAGAACGACGAAGAAAGACTTTTGGAGACGCAGATGGAAGATATTCTGCCTGTCCCCCTTTATGTGTTTTGCGATGAGGTGATGATTGGAGCTGGAAGTAAAAGCCCAACTTGTGGTTAACATTATGTATTAATAAACATTGGTAGTCATAAACTATAGTGAACTGTGTGTAAAACTAGCTTTGAAGATCGGACAAATGATAATAATAACATGATAAATTATCTAGTCTGTGTTTCGCGACGGTCTACCGTCGCCTCGCCCTCTTGCTAGTCTACTAGCAAGAGGGCGAGAGACGCTAAGGGTAGTGCCCCAAAAAATTACCTCGTGTTACCACTTAACTACTTAAATATTAACAAGCAACACTAAATCTCAGGTGCATTCACGTATGCAATATGTGACGTCACAGACGTGCACGTTAAAACTACACCGAGTATAGGAATATAATTCGAAGAACAAAAATAATTAAAATAAACCGTAGTTGAGAGATGACTAGTCTCAACTGATGGTAGTACTCGTTCACGAATATGACATATGCGGTTACCCTGAGTGGTGCTTAAGCATTTTTAAGGGAACCGGATGATCCAGCACATGCGCCACCACCAGTGAGACATTTGAGTGAATGTGGAAATCGCAACAGTGGTACATTCAAGTCAAATGCATAGCTGTGGGCTGTGCTTTATAAAATCTAAAATACCATTTACTAATTATCCAGTAAATGGTGGTTTAGGCCGATTACCGTGAGAGGTGGTACTTTGAAAATAACTTAAAAAGTTACGAGAGGAGGAAACAGCACTATATACATTAGGTTTGTTTTGCAATACATACACAAATCATTGATCTAAACTAAAAATAAGAAAGTACCTAAAACTGAACCTTGGTGTACACCTATTTTCACGTTTAATCCCGACAAATTGACATGGTTTATCTGTATTCATTACTATCTATCATTCAAATAAGATTAACTAAGATTAACGCTGTTTTCCCTAGTCCGTAATGTTGAGCATTACTCTTTTAGGAGTAAGGTTTTATGATTTACGCAATCAAATACCTTAGACAGTAGAAGAAAATAAATTCTTTAACAACTTGTTTGTTATCGCTAATAAGACCATGGGGTCTCTAATCTGTAATCAATATTGTTTTTTGTTCCTATTGGTTTAATTATTTATTATTTTCCAAATTGTCTTTATTTTACAATCCACTGACCACTGACAAGACCGTTAGCTGCCTATCAAGCAGTTTTTTTTAGTAGGTAGCAGCATATTTACAACATAATATTTTCAACTTTTTCTCGTCCTCCGTCTCGATTCTTTTAGTCGTCCAATTTAAACTTAGGTCAGTTTTAGAGTATTGGGAATGTTCGAAAGTTACCGTGGCCCTGAAACGATGTGGCAACTGAAGGAAAACAAGTGAGTTTTAGTCAGTAAAAGTCTGACATAGCTCCACCCCGAGCGGGAGAAGATATTTGATAATATCTCATCTCAAAAACTCAAAAAAGGACAGTTTTAAAGTCTTTTTTACATAGCATGGTTAGGGGCCGATGAGAGCAGGACGACAATATGCATCTTTAAGATGAGAGAAAGGGATAGGTAGCTAACATTGTATGAATCCGACAGCTGTCACCCGCACCATCCTATAATAATTGTAGTGTAGTTTAACCTCAACATCCTCTAAGTTTGGTGAACTCATCATTTCAGCCGAAAGACGTCCACTGTTGGACATAGGTTTCCCTCAAGCGTCGCCACAACGACCGATCCTGTGCTTCTCGCATCCACCGCACTCCCGCGACCCTCACCAGGTCGTCGGTCCACCTTGTGGGAGACTTTCCAACGTTGCGTCTTCCGGTGCGCAGTCGCCACTCTAGAACCTTGCGGCCCCATCGACCATCCGTTCTACGAGCAATGTGCCCTGCCCTCTGCCACTTTGGTGAACTGTTTCCAGTAAAAGATTTGGCTTCAATATTGATTTATATTTACAGATTCTTACTAAAGACATGGCGACAGATCGACACAGTACCCTTGACACCTACAGTCGCTTACTTGAAGACAGTGTCCGCTCCAGGATACTCGGACAAATGGGAAAGTTCTGTAGGGGGTATCATTCGAGGATTCCAAATAGTCTCTATGAGGTAATCTTTATTGTTAATTAAGTACACACAATAAAAAAAAATAAAAAATAAATAAATAAATAATGGAAACCGATTGTGAAAAACAAATATAGAACAATCACTGAATAATTGTGTTATCTTCTTTCCGCCAATGTACATATTTTGATTGACATTGTGATTAGCAGAGAATTTAATTTGTATATCTGCATTACAGGAAAATATCGTCCTGTGTGGATAATATGACCAATAAAATAATGTCTGGAATGTCTCAGGAAGATGCTTGGAATACAACGTCCATACAGTTAGTTTCTGCTGCTGAAGTAAGTGTTACATTCCGCAATAATCTGTTTGTACCTAGTATTGAAAATGTCTGCGGCTGGAAACAGGTTCTGGGTTCGATTCCTAGAAGTACTAAGTTTTTCCGTAATGCTGTTTTTTGTGGCAAAATTATCTTTTACTCATAGGGGTAGGTAGAAATGACAGGACGCCAACTGATTACTTTGGCGTGGAATATCATCAAATAATTCCTCCCGCACTTGGTGAAGCGAGAGCGAGTGACAGACTTTTACTGACAAAAACCCATCCGTGTT
Organism: Mythimna pallens; assembly: GCA_961205895.1. NCBI lineage: Eukaryota > Metazoa > Arthropoda > Insecta > Lepidoptera > Noctuidae > Mythimna > Mythimna pallens. The sequence goes on from OY540825.1 coordinate 4,695,283, forward strand.
CCTTCTGTGGCGCTTTGCGTTCCAGGGCCGCGGTAACTCGTTCAAACAATCTGATCCTTGCAGACGTGATTTTCTATTATATCTCGTATTTATTACACTTGTTATTATGTTATTTTTCCAGTCGCACAGTCGAATGATCGTCATATCCACATTCTACGAGGACATGTCTAAAGCCATGAATACCATGTCTGCACCTCTAGCGGCGGTGATGAACCAGCTCATAGAGTTATATGCTGTATACTGGACGCTGGAGAGACTGGGAGATTTGCTGCAGGTTAGTAATAATAATAATATAATAATAATATTTCACAACTACACCGTCGTATTACACACAACGCCGTCTAGTCCCAAGCTAAGCAGAGCTTGTGTTATGAGTACTAGACAACTGATAAACATACTTATATGTTTCTAAATACATACATATATAGATAAATTACACCCAGACACAGAACAAATGATCGTGTTCATCACACAAACATTTGTCCTGGGTGGGAATCGAACCCACGACCTCCGGCATAGCAGTCAGGGTCACTAACCACTAGACCAACAGGCCAGTCAAGTGTGGTGCTTAGCTATGTATCTCTGCCTACGTGCCTACTCTTCCTATATTGTAGTACAGTTTACTATGACCGTCAGGATGGCTGGACTACAACCAGTGGCGTAGCTAGGTGGCCAAAGACCTTGGGGAAAAAAAACTGGGGCCCCTTTTTTACGTTGGAAATCATCAAATAACTACACCTGCTCGTAGTGACAGAAGTGAGTGTCAGATTATAACTGACTAAAGCGAGTTGCCATAATTAAAGTAGCGTTACAACCTCTTTTATTTAGATTTTGAAAGTGGAACAATTTTTCGTTACTTCAATATGAGGTTTGTTAATGTGATTTTGCGGCCCCCGATCTTGGGGGCCCCGGGGCACTGACCCGCCTAGCCCTTTGGTAGATACGCCAGTAACTAGTACCTATCCTATCACAGTCCGTGCGTTTTAGTTTATTGTTCATTAGAATCTCTTTTTATATAGAAATTAAACACTTTTAATATTTATAAAACATAAAAAATCACAGAGCTGATGTTAACGTGACAATGTAGATGTCGCTACTTATGCTATACATGGGATTTGTCCTGGATATAACCTAATACTAATCTAATATTATTTTCGGGAAAGTTGACAGACATGCTTTTGAATCGGATTCAGTACAGTCTAAAGCCAATCAGGAAGTTTTATTTTAATTTTAAAATCGTTTGACGTGTATCGTTTTCTGTTTAGTACACGTCGATATCGAATACGGATGTGATACACTTGAGATCTTGGTACGAGGAGTTGCTGAGGAGAATAAGACCTAATACCATCGGACTGGTGGATGCTTTTGATATAATTGATGAGGTAAGTACTTAAACGGGATTAGGGAGGAAATGTCTACTGCATGTCTAATGAAATGTGGGGTCGTGAAACGCAGGATTGGTGCCCGAGCACAGCGACGCGGTACCGGCAGTCCACAAAGGAGACCTGAACCCTTCTCTAATGAAGGGAGGCCTTTGCCCAGCAGTGGGACAAAACTAAAATAAATAATAAGTGCGCAGTAATACAAAATATTTCAGTAGGTATATATTTGAAGAAAATGCCAGTATTCATATTTTGTTTGGTATTGTTTTGTAAGCCTCAAATTAAATTGGATATAGAAACTTAGCTGATGTTGTCTTTGAAGTTTCACCGATAAAAACCTATATAAAATCTTTCTTAAATTTTACAGTTGCTCCAATCAACCTTGGGCGCGTACGACGGGCGTGTGTACGAGCGGCTGATGGAGGAAGCGCGAAGGAGCCCCCTCAACGCCGAGCCCGTCAACCAGAGCTTCCACAAGTATCTTAAACCCTTCATGCAGGGGAAACTGTGATAAAAATTATACAAAAATGAATTTATGATATAGTCTTTGAAAACTTTTTATTTAGTATAAAGTTTTTTTGGAAGAGTTTATAACATTTATGACGGGTTTGTTTGTCCAAATATATTTATGTTTAGTGTACAAATGAATGTGTCAATAATAAATACCTTATTAAAATTTGTTTTCTCAGAAACATAAACACTTATTTACATTCGAGCCTCTATGATATATACCTACACATATTTATATATTCCCCTTTTTATAATATATCAGTAAGAACACTTGCATCCGCAGACTCATAGATTATTTTCTATTTTGATCCTCTTGTTCTGTATTTTCTCCTTTGTCCTCCTGTCATTGTGTTTGTTCTCTAGAAACTCATCAACAATGTATTTGCCCTTCTTCAATAAGTATGTCTTGAGTTTGTTTTTGAATAAATTTACACTATTTATAGTTTTAAATTCTGCGGGTAAGTTGTTGTATAGCAAGGCTGACTCATATCTGGGACTGTGTTGAACCACATTCAATTTCGGTTGGATAAAGTTAGGGATAAAGTTAATCTTTCGAAACCATCTGATGAGGCGCATTGTGACAACGAAGTGAACGGAACAACGAAGATACCACAAAACCCCAATCCAACACAAATATCTGGTTCATCAACAAACAATAGTGTTAGTGCGGGAATCGACCATTTGGAATTGGAATCATGCATTACGCTTCCGAATTTTTATAAGTGCTCATGAAATAAAATATATTAAATTTGGTTTTACAATTTCATCTTTACTTCTGCATTTATTTATATTTGAAATAGTTTTAAGTTTTCGCGAAATACGAGTAATATACCGAAATACTGTACATAATAATAATAGTAGAAGTTCTAACGCAATCGATATTTTTATGTCTACATAAGTCATTAGGCATGCAATAAAATGCTACAAAACTTACATAAATTACAATACATTGAACTTTGCCTTTTCATCGGATCAGAAACTTAGTATGGTAACCACTAGGTTTCAGATTTTACATTGCTATTATAAAATTAGCTTTGCTTGCAGTTTGGCTCGCGTGACAATCTGGAATTATTTAGGGCCGTAAGTATCATAATTACTTGATGTAGAATACTTTTTATTCCACACAGGATACAGGTTGTGTTGTAATCTTGATCATGGTTGAAGTTTGGAACATGGGTCCCCCTTCAGCTTCGTCCGTTTGTCCTCAATGCTGGTCATGACGTTGGCGAATAACTTCGTTGTGGATTATATTTCGCCATCTTGCACTATTTCTATCCTAATCGTAAAAGTAATTGGCGTTGCAGACTGTGGTCTCTAGTATAGAACGAATTTGGTCTAACCAACGTATCGGACTCCTGTTTTTGGGTCTTTTCTCATCTAAATGATTCGTTTAGAGATAAGGCTTCTAAACGTTTCATTTGAATCAAAGACCGTGTATACTGGCGTATTTGAATTCAAGTTGTTCTCGTTACACATTTAAATAACTATAGAATATCTTTTATTTATATTTTACATCGACCCGATTTCAAAAAGCGGTCTGCGACAGGTAATAATTTGTACAAGAAAATGTTATAAACACGAAAAAGACTATCCAAGACCTAGTGAAATAAGGCTACTACACCTAGAAAGTTTTTTAAGTTCCCCGATAAAACTGCCACCATAACTGGGATGGATGTAGAACTCGTGAGTTTTACAGTTGATATGCCAGGAGAACAAATTGATGTTATCGAATTTAGAGATTATGCTCGCAAAACAGCAGAGGAGTACGCGGAGTATTATGACTGATATATTTTTTCTGGTACATGGAGAAGACATCATTGCCAGCAATAATATGGTGCCAATCGGAAAACTCACAGAAGAAGATCCTGAGGCCCGAAGACTTTGGGAGGTTCCGGGAAAATCATTCGCTGTAAAAAGAGCAGCTAAACGTATAATGAGGATATCCTCAATATTCTAATCATAAAGGCCCAAGTTTGATGCTACAAATGGTAAAATTCTTTGCTGAAGCCTTTGAAGAAACTCAGTTCCAGTTTCCAAGCAACGCCGACACAAGTATTATTAATATCTTACTTGGGTTATTTCATTCACATTTGTAAATGTAGACCGTTTGAGAGCCAATGAACAATTTTTTTTAGGTTTTTGACATATCTATTCTGAATCCTAATTCCGAACTGTACACGACGAGAAATACTAGAGAATAGACTGTAAGCGTTTACTTTTAGAAAAATATGTATAAGTATCAAAGAATTTAAGGAGGATAAACTATTGCAATAAATAACTAACAATGTAATAATGAAAATAATTGTAAAATTTATAATTCAATGGAATAATAATAATATCGAATGACTCAGTATAATAATAATGTATGAAACTGTGATAATTTGTATGTAATGTTTGTAGTATTAATTAATTTGTTTAATGCATGCAATATTTAAACAATATAAATGTTGTTGTGCCCTACCAGGTTACATGTTTGAGACAATACAATAATGTAACATCTATTCACAACATGACTGTGTGCAATAAATAATTATATAGAATGCTGATTAAATTCGACTAAACATTCGGTAGATATTTCCATTGTTGTGCTGTTTGTTGCTAATGTGCTAATCAATATTTTCAGTTTGTCACTAACTCTACAATTTTGTTACTAACGTAGACAAGGTACTGGGTTTGTGTCACTTTGTTTTGATTTTTGTCTTTGCTACTGTAGTAGGTATGCAAATATTTACGAAAAAAATAGTAGTAGCTTAAAATCTGATTTTTTTATCTTTAGCATTAAAAAGTAAAATATCAAAAAGTAATTTTTGACATTAAAAAAGTGCGTGGTAAATAATCGTTACGTAAGGTATCTGAAAAAAATATAAATAAATGATCTGTATGGATATAATATTACAGCACGGGTACCTACTTGTGATTGCCGAGAAAAATTAAATTTTTCATAATGTATTCAGTATTAATATATTTTTTAAATTATATTAACCGTTTTACTCCTAAATGCTGATAGTAAAAGCTAGAGCTCCGGCCAATAGGAGGCAAACAATAAAATAAAATTCATGTAGTTCATGAATTTACTAAGTTTAAGAAGGTCGATTGTCAGTGGACAGTGCAACGGACCGCTTACATCTTCTATCTGCTGCCATATTAAGGCACAGCTGAAACTAGGTACTGGGACTATGAATGCAAAATTTTGCATAAGGCTTTTAAATTTGTCACTGGCAAAGTGTTATGTTAGAGTAATTTCGGGTAATATGGCACACCATAAGCCTTTTTGGAAATAAAAAAGAAAATATCTGAGATCTAAGTCTTGATTGGTTAATTCAATTTTTTTTTGGTTATAAACTATTAGACAGTTAAGGTTTAACTTCAAAGTATAATTTAATACACAAGCACATTAAAATAATAAAAAAAATCGTAATCTTGAATAGTCGTAGGATATTTATTTATTTATTATATACTTTATTGTAGGTACATAAAAAAATATAACAAAGAAAAATTATATCGTCCCTTAGCTAACAACATCGCATAAGTAATTTTTACCAACTTTACAGGAAACAAAACAAAACTGTTCGGTGTTGAGAGGCCAGCCGACTTGCACGCTATCACTACTTTTCGAATTATGGCTTCTGATTGGCTGAAATCTATATCATGTGACCAATGGTTAGACGCGCAATGAGTAGGTCCATCTAAGGGCATTCAAATGTGAAAACTGCCAATTTTCGACTTGAGCGGTGTTGTAAGCTAAGGGACGAAATCTAAAACACATACAATGGGCGGCCTTATCGCATTCCGCGATCTCTTCCAGGCAACCACGAATGGACAGTAACAGTAGTATTATGGCCCATATTAATTCTCTAGTTCTTGAAATGTTGTAGGTTGTCTTCCCTGCTTTGCACAAGACGCTGTATCGAATGGTAGTTCTTTTGTAGCTGCCAAAAGGTCTTTAAGTTGATCGGGGTGCTTATACAGCTTGGAATATTTTTTAGAGCCCATTTTCTTATTTTACACATTGCCGAATGCCTTCCCACTAAAACCTGGCACCAAGTTTGGCCTTTTCTTGGTGAAATTGGTTTACGTGGGGCTATTACCTTAAAAACAAACAAAAAATTAAAACACAAAAAGATATTGGCCATCTTTCTGGTGAGGTATAATGGCTGCAAGGACGTTTATGAAAAGTAAAATCTGACTTAAAAATCACTGCATAATATTCTTAAAAACAGTCATCACACTATAAATTAAACGTTTATCTACATAACTCTACTAATAATGCAGCAACAATGACAATGTGAGGAACTAGAATAAGTAAAACTTGTAAACAAAAAAATTACATTTAATTACATCATTTCCTATAGTTTCACGTATTGGACACACGCACACTCGCCCTAACGCAAGGATCACCTAAGAAGGCGAAGGGAAAGAGCACACTAATAATTATGTCGAATACGTTCACCTCTATTTCGGAGAAAATATTGTGGACCATATTATCCGACTAGGCCATATTACCCCAAACTACTCTACTAATAAATACTCATTACATTTTTTTTTTATTTGCATGCTTGTTTGTTTTACAGTTAGTTGTTAGTTGTGTCCGGATATGAAATCTATAAATAGATATTTTTGTTCAGGAAATTAAATGCCTAACTATAGGTACAAGGACGTATAATTTAGAGTAATTAAAATCCTCACACGCAAACGTCTGTGAAAAACAACAATAAGGTAATTAAGTATTTAAAATTAAAAATATTTATATTACTGCTTAAAATAGATTAATATTTATGTACTTTGTTTATTAGTAGTACTTCCGCCGGCAGCTTCGCTCATGTGACAATTATATCTATTTTTTCCCAAGATAAAATAATGTCTTACGTCTGACACTATCTCGCGCTCCGTCCAAGAGCGAGATTTGACATTAGATGATTTTCCCACCTAAAAAAAATAAATAAAACTAACTTAATAACTTTATTGATTATCGATATTCTTTGTGATTTAATGAAAGTTAATGAGTTTAATAGGATTTTTAATTACGTTGTATGAATCTACCCCATGATGTGCGAAAGTGTTCCACGATGAGCACGATCATTTGTTCTGTGTCTGGGTGTAATTTATCTATATATGTATGTAGGTATTTAGAAATATATGTAGTATGTTTGTCAGTTGTACGAAAACTCCCCACTCGTGGGGAGCGTTTGTACAAATATCTTGTCGTAGAAAAATGGCTATAACTCTTTAAGCTTTTAACATAATAGTTTTAGACTTTTTTGTAACTAACTACGATATATTTGTTACACTAAGGTACATTCACTAGATAATTCTGGCAATTAATCATAGAGTAAAAAATAAAAACGTGTACGTGGGGTGACCACTTTCCCCTACCTACTCAACATCTGAGAGTCAGAGTCGTGAAGGACAACATTTGAATAATTCTTAATTCTTAATTCTTTATTGTACACAAAAACAAAACATAATAAATTGACATACAGACAGTTCATGTACAAAGGCGAGCTTAACTCAGCAATGAGTTTTCTCCCAGCAAACCTTTGAAATATAAAGAGAGAACATATTCGAGGGTAGGATCCAGTGCACAATATAAACCTACATACTAAGTCTAATTTAACGTGTACTTATAAATATATTTGTAATTTTTTAAACTGACAAGAAGTGACTCAAAGCCGGAAACCATGGAATGAATGGAGGGAGGCCTTTGCCCAGCAATGGGACCAAACAGGCCAGAAAAAAATATTATGCATCTTTAAAAGTGAGTTTTTTTAGACCACCGTAGTATAGAAAAACCGATAATGTGAAGGGTTTCTACCAGCTCTGCGAAGCTGGGGCAGGTGCTAGTACCTAAATAATATTCTTATTCGCGAGCGAGTAGCTAGCTATGCATGATTTATTCCTGCATCTACTCTATCTATGTTTTACATTATTATAAAATCATCCAGACGAGACTTTAAAACTCGAATTTTTGGTTATTCTTTATTTTATAATGTGCCGTTAGTTCTCAGACCTCCAAAGAGGTCCTCATGAATGAGGATGTCTATAATTAAGTCAAATTAATAATATTATTCCCAATTATTATTGCTCCCTGTTTACATAGATAAGTACCAACATCGTAAAAATCTAACCTAACCAAATTAAAAATCTATAAAAAAATATGTTGATTCAAAAGATCGACTTCATCAAATCACGAAAGGAGGGCACCCATTATGTACAAATAACCGAGAGTTAACAGATGATATCAAAGTCGAGTCAATTTAAGATAACTTCAACATAACCTGCTATATTTGGTAGGTATTTGTTTGTATGTTAGTGTACTTATAACAGTGGTAATGACCGCACGTATCTACTAGTAGTCAACCTAGTTATAATAAAATACCGTAAGATACTAGTTTTTACCTCTAATTAGTTATATTTTGGTGATAAACGGACATTACGGTGATATCATATACATTTTGAACAATTCAAAGTAAGTTTTTATAGATTTTTATATGGTGGATCTGTGTTTATTTATCTCTTTGCTTCGGATCTGTCAAACAGAACATGACTTTCCTCTTATTTTGTTTATAAATTATCCAATAGATGTCACTAATTTAAATTGATAGTAGTGCCATCTAGTGCCGAGGAGCGTAAACCTAAAAGGCGGGACCATTTGAATATTAGACAGATATTATTGCCTATGTTTTTCATTTTATTGTTATGGACTTACCTTGTCTCTCGATCACCTTTGGTTGACTGGTAGAGAATGCTTAAAATATTCAGTCCGCCTTTGTACCTTTGTGTTGCATGACGTTCTAAATAAATAGATAATTTACACTATGACTCAATGCAGAGAACATAATTCTTGTTTGTGTCAAACTGCCTCCCTGTATAGAATTCCCTTGATTGAATGGATTTTGTGAAGAATGATTCAAAAATAGAATGAGCAGTAGCATGTTGATTGGTAGGGGAGCATGGAAGAAGACATCATGCGACGCCCACACAAAGTAACATAAATTACAATAATATTATACCTACCCTAATCTTCCCTTTTGTTTATTATGGTCAGAGAACGGAAAAGGTAGAGTATATTTACCTGAAGTTCGTGAAAGTAAGTAATATTGAATTGATAATACATCTTCTAAAATCCCGGAATCATCTATCTGTATATATTTATATAAAAGGAGAAACTGACTGACTGACATATTAATGCGCAGTCGAAACTACTGGGACTACGAAGTACGAACATGAAATTCTGTACAAGGCTTCCTTTTATGACGTTAGCGAGCCCTAAGAAAGGGTTTTTGAAATTTTGAAAACCGTCTAAAGGTATGAAACGGGAGTCCAAAGTTTGTATGGAGAAAAAACCTTTCATGCGGGCGAATCCGGTGGCAGAAGCTAGTAATTTGACTGGCCTGTTGGTCTAGTGGTTAGTGGCCCTGACTGCTATGCCGGAGGTCGTGGGTTCGATTCCCACCGAGGACAAATGTTTGTGTGATGAGCACGATCATTTGTTCTGTGTCTGGGTGTAATTTATCTATATATGTATGTATTTAGAAATATATAAGTATGTTTATCAGTTGTCTTAGTACCCATAACACAAGCTCTGCTTAGCTTGGGACTAGACGGCGTTGTGTGATAGTTGTGGAATATTATATTAATTATTATGACGATTATATTGAAAAATCTTTTGTTTTAGAGTTTCTTACTAAAACTGTTGGATTAAAACAAGGCTCCTATGTTACTTACTTTCACAACTTTAGGTAAGTATATTCTATCAATTTCGACCTTTGATTACGATAGTAAACAACAAAATAATTCTTTTGCATCAATTATCTTGCAATTAACGCATTCATTTTTGTACAAAACTAGCATGTGTTGTACGTTGTGCTATTTACATATCCAATAAAGTGATATCGGCTACTTTAGACTTTGATCCAACGCTTATAACTCGTAGGTATTAATCTAATCATCTTATTTACGTTTATCATCTGTTACTTACGCACATACCTACTTGGTATTGGTGAATATCATTGCACTGAACAGATAAGTTAAGCTGGGATTTAGGGAAATTAATACAGAATTTAGTAAAATGTTCAACCTATTTTTCAAAACTAATCACTCTAGTTGTATAATGCTTGTGCATATCTTAATTTTACTATATATATATCAAAATATCTCTATCAACCCGGTTCACCCCTCTGTCTATATCTACATATGTATGTATGAGGTATCTCTTGACGTACTTTTTGGCAAGTTACTAGGCTCGCGAGAGAGATGGATTACTCACACGCACATAGAGGAAGCTTGTATCCTTTTACGGGAACCTTGACGAATCTCCTGACCTTATAATCTTTTTTCCAAGGGTATTACTGAATAAATGTCTGAATAGTGATATTTGCGCCGTAGTCGTCGATAAGGGTAAACTATACTTAATTCTATAGAAAAGTCAGTTAAGACTACATAGAATATACGAGTACCTAAGATTCTAAAATTAAGGGAGGAGTTCACCAATAAAACTAATCGCGTTTTAACGTTTGGGTCGCATAATCGCGTTTAGCCGCTGTCATGAGACATTATGAGAGCTAAACGTCAAAACGCGATTAGTTTTATTGGTGAATTCCACCCTTAATGGGACAGTAATTCAAAATTTATAAGATCGAATTTTGTCCTTCAAACTCCCACTCCCTCGATTTGTACCAAATGCTTCCCAAAATTAAAATACCCCTTCCTACTAACTTCCATTCCCTATTGACGAATTTCTCTCCTAAAGTTGTCCAACTCCTATCCAAATTCCTAAATGACAATAACATCAATCTGTAACCTGCCACTAACGTCTTAGATCTATCACAAAGGGCAAAGTTCGACGGCTCACCTTACGGCGCTGCCGTCACCACATGACACTGGCAGAATAGTCGACACCGGCTCAGTTGCCAAAGAAGAAAAAAAAAAAAAAAAGATCGAATTTTATAGAATAGTATTCAAAGTTCGTTTGCCAATGAAACTAGAAAATACTTTATAGGACGAGTTTCAGTTATTTGGCCTTTTTACATAAATAACAAATCATCGATGAATGAGTAAAATAAGGATTGGCCTGCAAAAACTCGGTATCAATGTTTGCGTGTGGTTATTATGCAAATATCGTAGGTTACAAGTGTTATGTACCTTCCATTACTCAAGCAGCTATTTATAAAGCTTACCTATTATTATTGTTCAAAACACCAAAAAAATAAAAAAGACGGTCTTACGCTATCTTCATCCGCGACAAGTCGCGGCATGGCGAACACAGTTCCGGCGGGATCTCATGGTGGAATGGCGACAGCGACTATCGCAACCTAGTGCTGGTCACGCCATAATTATGGCGGTAAGTCCCCTCTTTGAGGAGTGGCTGGAAAGACCTCACGGCGTCCTCACCTTCAGCATGACGCAGGTTCTCACCGAACATGGTCATTTCGGGAAGTTCCTGTACCGGATACGTGCGGAAGTAACACCCGGGTGCCACCACTGTGTGGGGCACACGGTCGAAGTGTACCCCGCTTGGGCAGTACGCCGTCGTTTCCTCGTGGGGAAGATCGGCGACGCTCCTTCTCTCGCCGGGCCGTGGTACAGGCCACGGTCCGAAGCGAGAAGGAGTGGCAGGCGGTCGTCTCCTTCTGCGAAGCAGTAACGCTAGCAAAGGGGGAGGCCGCAAGTGCACGCGCGAGGGAGCGCCTTTCATGCCCCAGCCGCCGCCGGGATCCCGATCCAGATTTCCGGCCACCGTAGGCGCGGGCTTGCGAAAGGCGAACAATGGGTAGTCCGACCGTCCGATAACCACGCGCGCCTCAAGGAGATGTCAGCAAACCGTTGGGGTCCGGTAGGGTCGCAGCCTACTGGGGCCAAGGGTTGGTTTTTGAAAGGAAAAGTCGGCCCTGGGTCGAAGGTACAAAAGGAACAGGAGTGGGTTTTAGTCAGTAAAAGTCTGACACGCCCTCTCGCTCCGTCCAAGAGCGAGGGATGTCATTGGATGATTTTCCCACCAAAAAAAAATCGCTATCTTCATAAACTCCATATATTATAAGTATCTATCCTTTATACCACAAATCTACAACGTTTACTTTTGATTTATTGAGGGCCAGAGTAACACAATTAAGAAATAAGTAGCTACATTATATTTTATCTTATTGACTTTTTAATTGAAGGTTTTGATTTATAACATAATTTATTTATTTTATTATGTGCTCTTACGGATGTCATATGGGCTGAAATAAAGGTTTGATGATTTATTTTAATATCTGACGTTGTGCATCTAGAGGGAGTGACCGATAAAAATAGTTACCATTGAGATAAACCATTAGTTCTATGGTTGCCGATTTTAAACCTACATCCTACCATCATTAACCACGTGCTCTATTTTTAATATTTTTTAGTGCAACATGTCTTTTCTTTCATCAATATCCATTGACCCTCCTCCAGTCATGTCAGTATTCGCCTCCATGCTATCCATATCATATCTCCTCCCTTTATCTTCTACCACAATAGGCATTCGATCGATCGAATCATCATCACCTTCCTGCCCTTGTCCCGTCTTTATGGGGTCGGCGCAACATGTTTTTTTTCCATTCTATCCTGTCAACCGTCATGCTATCACTAATTTCCTTTTCTTTCGATCGATCGAACCACGGTCAATATTTTTTTCTTATATAGGTGTTACACTAAGAGCCCCCCACGTAATCTTATCAGTCATTATCAAACTTTATAGGAGTGCATACGCAAGATAATTGGCTAGTGCCAATACAATCGCGGAGCCAGTACAAAGGTGTTCGTCAACAGATATGGCTGAGCATAAAGTGTGCGAAGACTTGGTGAAGGAGAGGAAGAAATGCACCTTCGATGTACAGGAGCTGACAAATCTTATAGATGGAGGGGCACAAGCGACTCAGGAGAGGAAGGAAGTCGGTGAGTGGATTCTTTATTAGAACATTTTTCATGGTTATGTAGCTCTGCACAAAAGGGATCTCGTCCAATCGTGTTTGTAATAAGATGAAATGGATGATACTATGTTTATAAAAGATATTATAATTCCCCTGTCTGTAGTTTCATGTTTATTTTAGTTTTCTTAATAAAACACATTTATTATATTCATTGTCTTATAGATGTCAAACATTTAGTTTCATGGTCATCTTATTTTTCGGTTTTATTCATCTAATTAAGTACTACATCATTGTTGTTTAAAACAATACAAGTAATTGCCCTTGAACTTTGATTATAAGTATCTGTTAATTTATTATCACTATTGCACAAAGTATATTTAAATTTATTAAGTTCAATTATTTAACAATCTGGGATTAATTTAGATTACATTGTTTACAGATAGGAAATTAATTTCATATGCTTGTTTTAGAAAATACCTACTTGTTACGTTTAAATTAGGTAAAAAGAATTTACTACAAAAGAATCACATGAATTTAGTATTCCAACTTACAAAAAATCTACAAACAAAAATAGCAAAACAAGAGACAACTGTGACTAAATATGTTCAACGTATTTTGCATAAGACGTAGTGATAGACATTAATAAAAATGTCTTCTTTTCAGAAAATATGGTGCTCAGCACACCAGGATTCAGTACAGAAAATGATGTACCAGAGGAGTATTTGAGTCATAAAGAGAGATACGAGAACGCTATCAGAAAGGCCTGTATATTGGCCGAATGTTTAAAAGAATATGCAGCACGACACAACACCATGGACGCTTTTAGGTGAGTAGCCCGTTATGAAGAAAAACATAAACTGATGATCAATAGAATTTACCTGCTAAAGTGGCGTGAAAAATTAGAGTTTCAAGCCATGTCACTTTTCACATAAAATCTTTCAAACGACATTCTTGATCCCTCAGGTTTCTACTCACTCTTATTTATATAATACTTATACAACATTATTTTTAGTTTATGCGAAACCCGAAACACGTGTCTAGTAGTTTTATGTAAAAAATCTATGTACAAATTTTCATAACTGTATCATGAAAAATCACAAATTTATAAGCTTATCATGTTACCAGGTTGTTCGCACAAATACATGGTCACCGGGCCATCCGGGCGACTGAGGAGTTGTTTTGCTCCCGCACCCAGTTGTGCGCTGGCGCTTAATGCCCGTTGTGACCTGCCGTGACCTGTGTTTTACTTAGTGTCAGTGGCGTCCAACTTGGGACCTTTTTTTAATTATTTTTGGGAAAAAATATAACATGGTGTAAAAATTATTGAAATTGATTCAGTTACTGATTCTGAACTAACTCTATTCAGGTTTCGCTTTTACTAAAAATAATGTTGTATTATCACACTGTGTAGGGCTACTATTTTGTAATCAGATTACAAATTACAACTAAAAGTTTAAGTTTGATTACATGTAGTTATGATTACATGTAACTTAACTACAATAATCAAACTACATGAAGTAATTGTTAATTTGATTGCTGTAATCTAGTAGTTATAACTACTGCTTATTTCTGAGAACTTATATTTTGCAATTAAATAGACATGTAATGTGTTAGAATGATTGATTTATCTAAACTGAATCTGGCTCTAAAATTTAATTTAAAAAAAACGTAATCTAAGTGTATAAAAAATTCACGTATGTTTATTTCATGAATATGAATTGAATGCATGCATGTCGTAGATGCTTATGTACTTATATTTATTACATAATATTATTGCGTTGATTGACAAGTAATATAGAAATCAACCTTTAAATATTTAGTTATAAAAAGTAGTCTTGTAATCGTGATTGCAACTACAATTTGTAGTTATGATTACTAACTACAACATGTAGTCGTAGTTATTAATCAGTAGTTAGATTACATATTGCTCAACACTGATATCACACAAATATCGTGAAGGCGAAAGTTTGTGTTTGTGCGTATGTTTGTTGTTATCTCTTCAGGGTTTGAATGAAATTTAGCACACGGGTAGATGATGTCCTGGAATAGGATATAGGATATTATTATCGCAGGAGTATGTCCCCTTGGGATAGTTATCTACATTCATACGCACAAAGTCGCTGACAGAAGCTAGTCTAAAACAAATGTACCTTTCGACAGGCCTACAAACAAGTACCGTGTAATGAACGGAGTGGTGAAAGACATTTCACCGTTCATGTTACACATGGGAATGTTTGTGCCGACAATCCTGAGCCAGTCAGACTCAGAACAGTTGGCGGAATGGCTACCGAAGGCGATGTCTATGCAAATCTTGGGAACTTATGCACAGGTAAGAGGGAGAAAGACAGGCACGAAATGATAGTTTGACTATGCCCAAGTAGAAAATTAAAATCTGCTCCAGAAGAAGAAAGTATACGCATACATAGATGCTAGATTCAATATCTTGGTTTAGGTGGACAGTTTTTAAACACAGCATATTACATTTACTTTAAATATTAATTAGCAGATTCTAAATTTAATTTGACTACTTAAAGATTTTTTTTTAAATTAAGATCTCTCTGATCTGATAGAGATTATACGGGTGTTCTCAGCGTATTGGTAAAGAGAACAACAATACTTACAATTTTTTGTAAGTAATTGACGTATGCCAGATAGTGGAGAGTCACTGATCTTTGGGCTGTGCTTTGTGTAACGTTAACGAGTCTGTTAAGGCTACGGTCAATTGTGACGAGATAACTTCTGCCACGGAGATATTCTCTGCACCAGCCGAGGATTTTCCCTCTCATACCGGAGTTCTATAGTGATAGATAGTTTGTTCTGGCCGAGAGTGTGTAGTATAATTAGAATAGCGGGATTCCTAGACTGCACAGGTGTCACTGAAATAAGCATACAAACCTTAGGATCCCCGAACTCCCTTATTGATGTCCTGAAAAACCTAAAAGGTCTTATCTGTTTTTGGAGAGAGGTGGGCTGGTTGGAATAAGCCCACCTAAGGTTATGACGGCCATGGGCCACGTACAATGGTCCACATAGGACTAAGTGCGGAAACCAAACAGAAATAGATAGAGTAGCGGGAGAACGGGTAAGGTTTATGCTATACATGTTGTTAAAGTACTTCCAGAAATCGAGTATTATAGTGGTTGATTGTAGTTTATAGAACCCATTAAAAAGTGACACAGATGATCAATAAAGTTATCGTAATTTTTCAGACTGAACTCGGCCACGGGACATTCTTGAGAGGATTGGAAACAACAGCCACATACGATCCAAGCACAGAAGAATTTGTCATCCATAGTCCTAACCTTACTTCCTATAAGTGGTGGCCCGGTGGATGTAAGTAAAGTAACTTTACCTATATAACTTTTTTATTTATTAATCAACAAACAGTTTTAATTATGAAACTACTTATAAACATCTAAACTGCTAAGTGCTATATTTTTAATGATATATTTTTAACACATGGGTAGATCATGACTAGTTTATATGCAGGTATATATAGTTTTTTTTTTTTGCTTTAATTTTTATTGTTCGATAAAGCAGCAAAGTGTTTACTTTCTTCTAAATGTTTCTGGTATGGATATTAAACTCCCTAATCGGCCTAGATTTTGCATAAAAACCATTGCGAAGCTTTGTGTCAGGTTTCACTTACCTTTCATTTATTGATCTCTTATTTCTTTATTTTCAGTGGCACATACATCAAACCACTGCATTGTAGTCGCCCAACTATACACAAAGGGACAATGTTATGGAGTGCATCCTTTCTTCGTTCAAATTCGTGACACAGAGACCCACATGCCTCTCCCTGGCATCAAAGTTGGAGAGATTGGACCCAAGATGGGTTTCCAAACTGCCAATAATGGCTTCTTAGGATTTGATCATTTCAGGATCCCGAGGAGAAGTATGTTGATGAAAAATGCTCAAGTTTTGAAGGTAAGTTTTTTTTTATATGCTCGTGCTTGATTACTATCTTACTTGTTGGTAAGCGATGATGTGGTCGATAATGGAGCACGCTTACCTAGAAGTAACCACTCCCTCTTGACCTAAAGACCCCCAGGTTGTAGCTATCAGGAACTACGAAAAGAAGTTTAAGAGAAGTTTTTAGAAAATGTTTGACTCTTGGATTTATTTTATTTTATTTTTTTGGGAAAACAAACAATAACACATAGGAAATTACATAAAAAAGGCTTAGAAATAGTTTTACACATGTGATATCAACAACGTTCTCCACATATAGTATAAAAACGTGAGATACTTGGTTTAACAAGCGCTGTATTTTTTTTTAATACGAAAAGTTTTTTTTTTTAAATTACAATGCGGTATTACAATTTCTCTCTTCTTTAAGTAAATTTGTAAGGTCTCGGTAATGAGGTCGCGCGTATCACATACTTAACTTTTACCTCACTGATGCTTTCACCTTTTTTAAATGTTTCTTCTGAAGTAAATGTATTTTCTGAGAAAATACTTCATAATAATTTTATGCTTTATGCTATGTTTTCAGGATGGAACCTACGTGAAGTCAAAGAACGAGAAGGCAACCTATGGCACCATGGTGTTCGTCAGGGTCCTTATCTTAACTGACGTGGCATACGAAGTATCAAGGGCCGCCACTATCGCGGTGAGATATTCAGCAGTTAGGCATCAGTCGCAACCAAAACCTGGGTAAGAATTTTACTCAACATTCATAGTGTTCTTAGAGGCACAGTTTCAAAGTTTCCAATGTTTATCCACGATTATCTGTTAGTAGTTAATGCAATAGCGGGTGCGGGGGCGGGCGCGGGCGCTTGGGTCTTGGCGTCTGCGTATTCACATTGCCGAACGAGCAACGCTTCGGCGGGTGAATCAAAATGGTTTAGAACCACAAGCGTAGTCACCTAACAGACGCTATATCACTGTGAACGATACGGGCGGACTGAGCTATTAGAAACTCTCGCGCCACCCGCGCCCGCACCCGCCTCATGATGACGCGCACTGTGAACGCAAATGGCGTGTGCATACATTTTGAATTACACGAGCCGGCACTCTGAAAGAGTACTTAAGGGCCTATTACACTACGCGATATTCAGCACACGATATTCGGACTGTATTATTTTTTGTTCCGAATAAGACCGGTCTAACGCTTATTACACTACGCGACATCGACTAAGGCTGTCTGAATATCGAGTAGTGTAAAATTAGAGCTCTGTAAGGCAGGTTTTGATCATGTGATCGAACCCATTTGATTTTTAACTTATGAATGAAAAATAGTCACTATAATGCTACTTTGTCTAGGCTTTCTCTTGAGCGAGATTTTATTTAAGAATAAGTACTGTAATAGACATTCGTCGCATCTATTTTTTTTATTTTACAGAGAACCAGAACCGCAAATCTTGGATTATGTGACACAACAACACAAGCTGTTCATAGGTATTGCCACCAGTCACATCTTCCGTGTCACTGGGTGCTGGCTGTGGGACGCCTACTCGCAGACCGTCAAGGATGTCGGCAAAGGCAATATGGATCAATTGCCTGAGGTTAGTTGGAATTTAATTAATATCTGTTCTCCACAATATTTCTTTTTAATTTATAATACACTAGCTTGTTCGCGGCTTCGCCCGCGTACATAAAATATAGCTTAAGTTACTCTGGAATAAAGCAGCTTTCTATCGGTGACAAAATTTTAGGAATCGGACCAGAACTTTCAGAGATTACCTCCTACAAACAAAAAAACATAATACCTCTTTTTTTAATAATAATTCTCTAGGTGGTCCGCGTGGTGGATTGCACCACCTAGAGAGAGGACGCTTGATTGCAGTGGGAACATTAAAAGGCTGATTATGCTATAGATTTATAATAATAAATAATGACACAACTATTCTTTCCATTTTGTTTAGTCTGAAAACACTCAAGTTTGAATCTATTTGCCACGAGATTTTGATGCGAGTTTATTAAAATGTAGTTAGTTAAAAAAATAAAGTAAAAAAAAAATGTAAATAAATGAATTATTATTATTAAAAAAAAAACCTTTGACTTCCCTGTCATAAGGTACTCGGGCCTTACTATGGCGTGATAAAATATCAGTCAGGCGAGCGATTAATAAAAAAAATATGTATATATATAGTTCCATCCGTTTAGCAGTTCTGTTTAGGTCGTAAAATGGATCGCATTAATAGGTTGTGGTTGTTCCTCAGTTTCAAACAAGATATTAACTTGACCACCTTCATCATCATCTTCCTGCCCTTGTCTCATCTTATTTGGGGTCGGCGCAACACGTTTTTTTCTTCCATTCTATCCTGTCAACCGTCATGCTTTCACTAACTTCCTTTTCTTTCATATCACTGTTCACACAATCCATCCATTTTTCTTTGGCCAACCTCTCCCTGTCCATCCATCCACATGTATACTCATAACTCTTTTAGTAACATGCATTTCATCTCTCCTCTTTACATGACCATACCAAAACAAACGATTGCCCTTCAACTTTTCAGGCACTGGCGCCACTTTCAAACTTCCTCTAATATACTCATTTCTCACTTTATCCATTCTCGTCACATCGACCCCCTTGAACTCTTTTTTTTATAATGTAATGTGAGAACACTGTTGACTCTGCGAGTTCTTAGGTTACTTCCTATTACGACTCACTTTTTATTATGATTATTTTTATTGTACTTTTTAGTACAATATTGATCGGTCTTCTCTGTCCTTACATAATATCTACTCGTAGTTATACTTGTAATATAGAAATATCATCCACTTTTTTAAAAGAGTAACCATAGAGTTTCTTGCCGGTTCTTCTCTTCTGACGTTTTATAAGTGCCCATGTAGGCCTATGTGAAATAAAAAGCTTTTGACTTGACCATTGATTTACCAATATTTGCATGGCGTTACTGATTTTCTTTTCTTTGTTTAGCTTCACGCTCTAGCGTGCTGTCTGAAGGCAGTTAGCAGTCGTGATGCGACCGCCAGGATCGAGGAGTTCAGGCTAGCGTGTGGTGGTCACGGATACATGGCTTCCTCCAATCTGCCTATCATTAACGGTATTGTGTCAGCCACCATCACTTACGAGGGAGAATACACTGTGCTCATGTTGCAGACTGCCCGGTAAGAACCTCCAATAATTTTACCATTGTTAAAAAAAATAATAGCGTTTCAAATTAAGAGCATTGTTTTTGGCAATTAGCTTACAAACTGATTAAATTTATTGAAACTCAACAGTGGTAGCAGGTACCTACCATAGTATCTAAGGTGACTTTCTTATTCAGAGGATCTAACGACAGAGTAACAGACCTTCAAACACACCCATCTTTTCAGATTCTTAGTTAAAGCGTGGAAGCAAGCCACCCTGGGCAACACGATGACGCCAACTGTTTCATATTTGGTGCGGTTCTTCAATAACGACCGTGTGCTGTGGGAGACTACTCCTTCAGGCATTATCAGTGGCTTCCAGGCAATCGCTGCAGGGTAAGAATGTCTTGGCTAATAGACTAGCATACTTGTAATTTCGTTTATCATCAGCATCATTTCGTAGTCGCATTCCACCATGTCAGTTAAATTTTTTTTTTTTTCAAAACTATCACACAATGTCGTCTAGTTCCAAGCTAAGCAGAGCTCGTATTATGAGTACTAGACAACTGAAAAAACATACTTATGGATTTCCAAATACATACATATTATAGATAAATTACACCCAGACACAAAACAAATGATCGTGCTCTTTACACAAACATTTGTACTGGGTGGGAATCGAACCCACGACCTTCGGCTTTGCAGTCAGGGCCGCTAAACACTAGATCAACAGGCCAGTCTGTATTTATTTATTTTATTCTGGCCACCAATTTGTATGTATCTTGCGGCCCCATGGTAGCTGATACGCCATTGTATAGATATTCCATATCTAACACTTCTTTGGGTTCCACAGGAAGACGAAAGCTGCCTATGACAGTCTATACAATTATGAGAAGACTGGTATGGACTACGAAGACGCGTGGAACAGTGCTTCGGTACAACTTGTAAATGCTAGTGAGGTAAGATGACCCTTGTTTAGTAAAGTATCAGCATTCAAATAAATAAGAAAATGTGGTATAGTTTGTTAACAGGCCAACAATTCTGCCGTGTACTTACATAATGTATATATATTGTATGTGCGCTGTAAATATATCAAAATGGAACCAGTTAAATAAATCAAGATTATGCAAATTTTTCGGTTCAATTCAATTTATTCAGGAAAAAATTATATTATTTACATTGTGTTTGTAATCATAAATAAAATTAATTTTCATTAAAATTATAAAATTAATAAATAATACAATTATTAAATAATAAAAAAATTAATAAAAAATATAATTATTATGACATATTCCAATGAACAGGCTCACTGCCGGGCCATCCTATGCGAAGTATCATGGAAGGAGATGGTGCGTTACGCCACGAATTCGTCTCCGAACTTGGGTAAAGTACTGCTGCAGTTGGCTGAACTGTATCTGGTCTACTGGGCTTTAGAGAAGCGAGGAGACTTATTGATGGTAAGTCAGAACTCACATACATAAGACACTCAGACCCCGGAGCATCTATCTGTAGGACATACATTTGTTCCGGGCGGATTCAATTTTAATAATTTATGGCTAAAATAAGGAGATTTTAGCTGAAGTCAGGGAACAAGGAATAAGAATTTCGGTGGAAATCTTTCAACGAAACCCAACCAGCCAGTGTGAGTCGGGAGATTTGAGTGTACACTTAATTTGTATACAGAACCATATCAGTCTTTGTTAAGCGTTTGTTCTTGCAAAACTTGTTTTAATCACGTCATCTAATGATAAATTTGTTATTTCAGTACTCGACCATAACCAGAGCCGACATCGCAAAGCTCCAAGCCAGATACGAAGAATTGTTGGCGTTGATCCGACCCAATGCCGTTGGTATCGTTGACGCATTTGATGTTAGAGATGAGGTAACATTTACGTATTTTCTTATTTTACCTTTATATAAAATTAGGAAATAAATGTGGCATGAGCGGCTAAGTCCACCTCTGTAATGTGTCTAGTATTACACTAGGACAACGCAATTCTGGGGACATTCATTACAGTCATTAACTGGAAGCCCCAGGGTTTGATTGCGATTTTGATTTCGACTTGGCGGGCAAACCTATCTTCCTTTAGTTCTAAAATAATTCATTTACTGCAAGTGCGCACGTAGCACGTGCTTCAAGCTGAGTTCCACTTCGCTGCTAATGCGGTGAAGCAGTCGACCTATCCTGCAGTAAGAGCGCAGTCGAATGGCATGGCACGCCAGTATTAATGATATCATTCACTTTCACACACACCGGGCTCTTACGGGTGCCAGCTGTTCTAGAACCCAATTACTTCGCACATGCCGATGGGAAGAGGCTAGATGGGATGATCGTAATGGTTTGAAAATTGGGTAGGCCTTTAGTCTGGGATGCAACTTGTGTCGATATCTATGCGCCTTCCCATCTTCTTAGCACAGCGGGTTGTGCTTGGGTAGCCGTTGCAGGTGTAGAACAGTTGGAATTTATACGTTTGTGTTGTTTGGGGTTGGAACACTTGGTTATGTTCCAAGTGCTCATTGAATTTACGTGAAGTCAGAAAGAATTTATTCTATTTTTCACGTGACCAGAAAGCTGGCATTTTGCTGCCATCTGACGTAGCAATGCTGATAATATTTTGCTGCTTTCTGACGTAGCAATACTGACAATTTTTTTGAGCAATATTCTCATTGACAGAGATATGGACGATTATTTTTATGATCATTGAGTTTTTCACCTCCCCTTTTTATCCCGCTTATACCTGTATAATGCGTTCCAAACAAGAATAGGATCAATTTTTACGCCATGTTGTGACGTCATAGCTGTCAAATTGAAAAATTGGGTAGGGTGAGCACAACAAGATTTTTTTAAAATTATGTTTATTTACGAATCATGAACGAAAAAAGTTTAATCAGAATCCAGTTCTTCAATTTTGCTAATCTCTGCATCACTGTGAAGTGTCTGAGTAGTGTGAAATGGAAGAAGGCGAATTGTTCCTAACAATGAAAATAAGAAAGAAAATATATATTTTTTTAAACTAATTATGACTTAAATAATATATTTAGCTAATTTAGAATAAACAATAACGTTTTTAATTCATGTAGATTTAACTAAGACTCAGCAATACAAAGCAAAAAAAGAACCGTTATTAAGAGGCCGTGCATAAAATTCACTCGCTAGAGTTTAGGCAAATTCGTTGCAATGATATGTTTGTGTGCATCATTCATACAACTACACGCACACACGCGTAAAAATCGAGCTTCGTGACCGCTTAAACAATTCTGATCCTTTAGAAGATATTATTCTAAATTACAAATATTTTATATTAAGTAAGGTTTGTAAATAAACGTCTGAGACGTGTGTCTTTATATTTATCACACTGTACACCAAAATTATTTAATTTTGTGTTAGATGGATGTTGACAAATTTAGACATTTAACAGAACGATAAATCCAAAACAGATGATAAAATTGTATTTATTTATATAAATGGTTATAAAAAAAAAACACTTTCGATACGTCAAAAATATGTAATAGTAGATTATGTGGCGTGCAGTGTCTTTAAATCGCGGGCGGCATGTTGAATTCCGAACGAAACGAAGTTATAATACCGATCGTCAGGGATTTATATAATTAACTCCCGAACATTGCTAAGGAGTTCATATAGAAACCTGAGTGAAGTAAGGGATTCAAGGTGCCCAAGACAAACAGCTTTATCCGTGTTGGATACTCTTCTTTTTAGGGTTGCGGACCTCAAAAGGAAAAAACGATACCCTCATAGGATCACTTTGTGGTTCGTCCGTCTGTCTGTCTGTCAAGACTGTTTATCTCGAGAATACGTGGAGGTATCGAGTTGAAATTAAACAATATACTTAAGTCTGCAGTCCCTTGAAGTTGTGAAAAAATCAAACTTCTAAGGTAACGAATAAAACAGAAACGGCCGTTTATGTCGCAAAAAAAACGTAAATTTTGATACTCCCAAAGTAATTAAAATTCACAAGGTACTTCCCGTTGACCCAGAATCTTGAAATTTGACATAAAGCAAGGTCTCATAGCACAGGTATAGGAATAAATCTGAAAACCATAAATTTGTTGTTACCTAACGTCACTGTTCGGTGTTTCCACCGAACACCTTATAACTAAAAAAATACATTTTTGCAATTCGGAAAAATCTTCCGAGACTCCGTTCGTGAATTGTAATTTGTACGGAACCCTCAGGGCACGAGTCCGACTCACACTTACCCAGTTTCTTAGTTATCTGTGAGATAATTAAGAGACAAATTACTTAAACAAAATATATATTAAAGATATATAAATATTATTTACAAGTTAATCTTAACTATTACTCGACAAGTTTTAAGATTTGAAACAAATAAAATTAACTACTCTCAAGATTCTATAGTTTTAATTACTATAAATGCGAAAATAAGTTTATTTTTGTTTGTTAGCTTTTCACGCCTAAATCAATGAACTGATTATCCTGAAATTATACATATTATATGTTGTCTGGTGAACAAAAACGGTTACAGGGTAACTTTCCTCCCGAAGAAAAGTACTGTCCCGAGGAAAATAACAATAACGTACTTATGATCCTTAGATACTGCCACGTGTCTTTCAAATCTTAATGGAAATCGAAATTAACGAAGCCGCAGGCAATAGTTGGTTATTAAATAAATTAAATAACCCTTTTCTGAAACACAAATCGTCATCTTTGTGTCTGTTTTATCAAAAATTATATTATAACTAGCAAATATTTTAATAGTGCAATGTCACCATAAATCATATAATACATTGTTACCCAAGGGGTGAGATCAACTTATTTAGTCCCGAAAATACGTTTGGACGCCAATAGTTCGAAGAGATCTTTAACCCGAAGTAAAACACTGTGCTTTTCATTACGAATATAAATAAAGTAAAAATAAAAATCTGAGTCGTCCTCAAAATTTGTCGTATGACTTTAGATATATTTCTTTTGATTTAGGCGGTAAAAGGTTTTCCACTACTGCTTTAGCCTCTTCTCTTAAGAATCAGGCGTTAAATCCATATCTGATTCTGATGAACTTATCGTGTTAATACAAATCTCATATAGCAGAGATTCAACAGAACTCTACAACTCGAAAAAATAAATACAGAGCCGATTGCCGCTTTCACGCCAATTTTTTTTTCTGTTGCTGGCCGGCTATTTAGCCTTTATTTTTATCATTGATAAAATGGTAAATATTTTTACTTTAAACTTCCTATATAAACAGTCGCGATCAGCTGACTACCATGTAGAACTAAAAAAGTTATGAATTTCTAAAAGTAGGTTTGATATTAATTTACACCCTGTGCGTAACACAAAGGTTATAATTACCATGTTTAGATCAAGTTCACACATGTTGTCAACATTTTTAGTATTCATAGTCATTTCAAAATTTTTATTATCAATTTACTAAAAAATAGCAACATTTGTCCCGCTCGTATCAGCCCAACATGTCGTTTTTCTCACCGAACACGCTAAGTTCGGAAAGTTCCTGCACCGGATTCGTGCGGAAGCGATGCCCGGGTGTCGCCACTGTGTGGACCGCCCGGAGGACACGGTGGAGCACACAGTGGAGGTGTGCCCCGCTTGGGCAAAGCAACGCCGTGTCCTCGTGGGGGCGATCGATGGTGACGATCTCTCGCACCGGGCTTTGGTACAGGCCATACTCCGGAGCAAGGTGGAGTGACAGGCAGTCACCTCCTTCTGTGAAGCAGTAATGCTAGCAAAGGAGGCGGCCGATCGCATGAGGCAACGGTCCTCCGATTTCCAGCCACCGTAGGCGCGGGCTTGCGGACGGCGAGCAATGGGTGGCTCACCGTCTGACCGTCCGGTAACCGTCCGGACCGAGGCCAAGTCGTTGACGGCGCATACTGTTCCACGCGCACCTCAGGGAGATGTCAACACATCGTAGGGGCCCAGCAGGGTCGAAGCCTACGGGGACCACGGGTAGTGTGAAAGTGAAACCCGAGGCACTGGGACGAAGGCAAAGAAGGAACAGGAGTGGGTTTTTAGTCAGTAAAAGTCTGACACTATCTCTCGCTCCGCCCAAGAGCGAGATTTGTCATAGGATAATTTTCCCACCCAATAAAAAAAAGCCCTACATGTCGTTTCCTTTTTCTTTTAGTGACACATTGATAATGATAATTGATAATGCGTCTCGACTTCTTTCGACCCATTATCTACAAAAAAAATGATTTCGAAAACTAGACCTTGAATTTCGACCTTAAGTAATCATAAGAAATATCAACATCCTGTACATAGTGTATAACACTGGATGATAATATAGCTGCCATTAAACATTGTAGATTTCATTAGTGAAATAATTTTTGTATTTGGGTAGTAGTAAAGTAATTCCGCAAAGGTTATCTACCTTTACAAACAAACATACAACCGTTACCTCTAATTAATATTGAAGTCGAAAGAAATTTTAACAATTTTCATAAACAAAAAAAGTACTTAAAATAAACTATAATACTTAATGGATCAAAAAGTGGTAGTCGGCGTGCAATCTTGGGAATATTTTCATGTAATATTCGCGAGCAGCTGCGAAGCAAAGTAACGTGTACTCACGCTGGGAGAGCCCGGTCGTTACTGACGCGATCGAGTTTGCGCGGTCGATAATATAGTTCAATTTGCTTGTAATTTACGAAATGAAGATATTGTTTATTTATAAAATAAATTTTAGATTCTATTAAAGGGATTTCTTAAGATTATTGTGCAATTTTTAAATTTTCTTTAATGTGTTGCTAAGGTATAGAAAAAAATACTTATTTGTCCAGATGTTTTCCAAGAATTGTGTTTCTTCAACATTTTTTTTCTGCTATTTTTTCTATTAAAGTCAATAATGTTTTCAACCCATCTGCCAGTAGACCATATAATGATGTTACTGATATTTTTTTTAATGTTATAAATCAGTTGTAGTTTGGTGTAAAACGTAGCCAAACGTCACTCGCTCGTTACTTTTGCGAGAAAAGGGTTTTGAATATGGGTAATTGCTATTAATACACACATTATTTTAAAAAAGTAATCAAGCCAACTAAGAGAATAAGAACTTGACTTTCATAATCTAATAAAAGAAGGTTTAAATTCTTCTTGCTTTTCTCACAAACCATGATCAAAAAAGTTCAAAATGTGTTGATTTTGTGCACGGAGCCTTAATACGCAAATAAGTTTTCTTTGCAAACTTGACTTTCCTATTCTTATTTGAAACGCATACCTAGTACATATTTTGTAATAACTTGTATATTCTTTGTAATTTGATAGTCTATCATTATTTGTAAATAATTTAAATAAATTCCTGGTTCGGATATTGTGTACATTAGAGGTTTCAGTCGAGCCATTTTGATATTTCTGCTCATTAGAAAGTCCGTCTTTAATTTATTCTTATCATTTATAGATCCTGAATTCAACTCTGGGGGCATACGACGGCCGCGTGTACGAGCGGCTGATGGAGGAAGCGCTGAAGAGCCCCCTCAACGCGGAGCCCGTCAACCAGAGCTTCCACAAGTATCTTAAACCCCTGATGATGAAGGCTAAACTGTGATATTTATAATGTTAAGAATTATATGAACAATTGTTAAACGGTTTCGGATTATAGTAAGGGTTAGAACACACGAAATGGTTCGGTTCAACACAACAAGATGAATTGTTATGTGAAATTATTATAGTACTCGGTATGTACTATGCGTTCCAAATAAGAATAGGAAAGTCAGTAACCTCGATCTGTCAAATGTTGAGTGAAAAAGTTGTGTGTACAGTTTGCAAACAAAGCTTATTTGCGTATCAATAAAGGGTTTTATTTTGCTTTGTATTACTAAGTCTTAGTTAAATATAGTTGAAGTTAAAACGTTATTCTTTAATATTAATTAGCTAAATATATTGTTTTAAGTCATAATTTGCTTTAAAAAAAACTATTTTCTTTCTTATTTTCATTGTTAGGAACAATTCGCCTTCTTTTTCCATTTGCCGCTTCACACGGTGACGCAGAGGTGAGCGAAATTGAAGAACTGGACTCTGATAACTTTTTTCGTTCACGATTCAAAAAATGTTTTGTTCACCCTACCCAATTTCTTCAATTTGACAGTATTACGTGACGTCACAACATGGCAATCGATCCTATTCTTATTTGGAACGCATATTATCATTGTGGAACCATTGAGACATCTGAGATCCAGTACTATTGCAATTGGTTGCTGTTTGGTTGTTTGTGCTACATCATGTGTGGGATGAGCATTAAACACATTATGTAAAATGAATTAAATGTTTAAAGATGTCTTACATAAGCATATTTTTATATATTTTTTTAGTTTTGTATTAATTTTATATGTATTTATAAACTTTTGAATAAACTTTTAATTTTTCATTAAAAAAAATCTTTACGTACCGGTCTCAGGTTTTCCCTAATCTATACTATAGACAGTAATACCGAACGTACAGTATAATTATACAATTCTTGAAAAAAAGTTGATGAAATCTATTTTTTGAGAAGCTTATTTTCCAATAACTATATTATATTCTTAAATAATTATATTTCAGTTTTTAATAATTCTAAATATTAACAGAATATCATTTTTTTTTCCATTTATGATATAGGTTCTGAAAAAACACGTTTACACGTCAATTCTTTCGTCAGTTTAACTATAAGAGGTGGAACGGACCAAATTCACAAACAAAATTAGACCCGTTATTCGTTGTTGCATACATAATAACCATTTGACTTATTTTAGTACTTAGTCGACTAAAATAACTCAAAAAAAAAAATGATGATAATGATGATGATTTTTATTAATTGTGTTATTTTATGTTTTTTTCTAAATATTGTATTGTAATATAATAATGACTCTCTGCACGTGTTGGTTTCGACTGTAAGTGCAGAGAGTACCTGAAATAAATAAATAAATAAACGGTTATTATGTACGCAACATGTATGCACCCTTACTTAGTCGAGAAATAAATAGGTGGGTGTTATTTATATCTCGCAAATAGAAAATAACAAAACAAGGCAGAGCTGGCGCCCGACGCACATCCATTTTTTTTTTAATTGTTATAATCCAGTGCTTGACTGCGATCCCACCTGATGGTAAGCAGTAATGCAATCATTGATGTGAGGCGCACTAGTTTATTATTCACTCTAGCCTTGAAGACACCTAAATTATAA
Organism: Mythimna pallens; assembly: GCA_961205895.1. Classification (NCBI taxonomy): domain Eukaryota; kingdom Metazoa; phylum Arthropoda; class Insecta; order Lepidoptera; family Noctuidae; genus Mythimna; species Mythimna pallens. The sequence continues at coordinate 4,724,260 of OY540825.1, forward strand.
TTGGACGGGAAGACCATATATATCGAGTATTGTGTCTTCTGCATAGTGCGTAACTCTAGTAGTTGAATTAGTTCAACTATTTAAAATGTGAAAAAGAGTCAGTGTATGGTTTTATTAAGGTGGACTACTTTTTTATTGTTCTGAGGTGTGGACATAAAGAAACAGTAATGTAATCCAGCCAAAACTAAATGGGTTTCTTCTTATAAAGTGACGACGACGTTTTTCTAAAAATGATGCTGACATCGAACGGGAGCGGTGGGCGTTGAGCAAACATGATGATCCATGGTGGTGCGGTACTCGGGTGAGGTAAAAATAACTCTTTTTTAGAGCTTTGTTTGCGCCATTATACACGTGCAGCCTGAGGCAATATAGCAAATATCGTAAAGCTCCTTTAGGCCTGGTTTACGGAGACGCGGGGCGTCGGGTGACATTCAATTCAAACATATGATGTTGTATGAGAATGTTTACTAAGACGCAAAGCGAAAAAAAATTGGTGTCCGTGGATGGCACCGCCTGAGGATGACCGATGACGGTGACTCACTGTCAGAGATGGAGTACGACATGATCAACATTTTGTTAGAAGATAATTATTTGTAGTTCACGTTTCGCCAAATGAAAACTAGAAACAGTTGAGCGCACTGCAGAGGTGCCCGCTGTGTGTTACGCTACACGCTAGGAATTCGGGAACCGCTAAGTACTCTGCACGCTCCGCGTCTCCATAAACAACATCGTACGTGTTTGTGTTTGCGCGTGTGATGACGCGGGCCGCTGCACGCGCCGCTTCTCTGTAAACTGTAAAATCGCCCGCTGCCGCGCGTCTTCGTAAACAATAACTTGGTGTACAATGCGTTCCAAATAAGAATAGGATCGATTGCCATGTTGTGACGTCACGTCATACTGTCCAATCGCAAGAAATTTTGCAAAATTGATTTGATTTGATTGAAATAACTGGATTTTTTCGTTCACAGTTCGTAAATAAATTAAATTTAAAAAAATCTTGTTTTGCTCACCATGATAATTCTTCGATTTGACAGTATGACGTGACGTCACAACATGACAATCGATCCTAATCTTATTTGGAACGCATTGTATAGTTCAACAACTCGATTACGGTGATGTTGAGCTCTCTCGCTATTGCAGTAGGTACGTAGGAATGTAGGGATCACTAACAGCAAGCCACGCCAGTGGCTTACTCTGTGCTTGCAGAGAAGCTCACGGAGTTGTCTGTGAAGCCGAAACGTGACCGGCAATAATCCTTACTTGCATTTAATTTAGATTTAATTTATAATTATACATAATATTGTGATTTTAATTGCCACTAATATGTTTTGTTTTGTATAAATGTGGCGATGACACTTGAAATAAATAATTTATAACGTATACCTATAACTAAAGTAACATACGTATAATCCTGAAATAGTATGTTCAGAATCGGGTACTGAATCTATTTTAGCTATTTTTAAAGTAGATGATTTTTAGGGTGCCGTAGCCAAATGGCAAAAAACGGAACCCTTATGGATTCGTCATGTCTGTCTGACTGTCCGTCCGTATGTCACAGCTACTTTTTTCCGAAACTATAAGAGCTGTACTGTTGAATCTTAGTAAGTAGATGTATTCTGTGAACTGCATTATGATTTTCTCACAAAAATAGAAAAAAAAACAATAAATTTCCCTCAGTGCAGGAGTCCGACTCGCACTTGCCCAGTTTTTTTTTGTCCTTAAATAATTCTTTTTTTTGATAATTTCGTGATAAATTTTGATTGTCACTAGAGTGTTTGTGGGTGCGTGTGCCTAATACCGGTGCGCTACTAGTGCAGTGCGTCGATTCCCATATTATTTGCCTACAGTTTGGATAACTAATTTCATAAAAAAGTAAGTAACGTCAAAAAAAAAAGTTGAAAAGTATAAAAAACACGAAATGAGATTTTTCATTTTTATTTGTTTTAGCAGAAAAGTAACCTAAGTAAATAAAACAAAGGTTGCTAAGTTTTAATCCCGAACGCACTGAAAAATTTATATAATTAACTCCCGAGCACTGTGACTTGCGAGGCACTTAATATAGAAACCTGGATGAAGTGAGGAATTCAAGCTGCCCAAGATAAAGACAGCTTTATCCCCATGTTGGACACTCTACTTTTTACACCTGTGTGATAATCAAAAAAAAAAAAAAAAAATTGCTAAAATAAACTTATCAAAAATTCAGCAAAAATTATAAAAAATATATATTAGTGAAATACATATTTGAGATTTGAAACAAACAAAATTCACTACAAAATTGAAGCATTATGATTGTTTTTTAGTCACGCAGTAAGCACATTTTATTCTATTTTTTGGTTAGTGATTCGTTTGATTTTTTATAAACTCGTTTGATGCACATACATTTTAAAAGTTTTCTTTTTCAAATAGTTTTGACATTCCAAATTCAAATCACATTGTTCTCTAGAGAACACCCTAACTACATTAGATCACTAGGGACAGAACAGCGACTATACAGCCTGGTCATTGGGACAGAATGATTTGCTTTAGGTGAAGGTTGTATCATCATTCATCATCATCATTTCAGCTGAAAGACGTCGCCACAATGAACGGTTCTGTGCGTCTCACATCCATCGAATTCCCGCGACCCTTTTTAGGTCATCAGTCCACCTTGTAGTAGTTCTTCCAACGCTACGTCTTCCGGTACGTGGTCGCCATTCCAGAACCTTTCGGCCCCAACGGCCATCTATTCTGCCCTGTGTGCCCATGTTCTGCCCATTGCCACTTAAGTTTGGCGATTTTTCATGCTATGTCGAACCTTGTAACATTGGTTCTCCTGTGGGTAGCCTCGTTTCTGATTCGATCACGCAAGGAAACTCCGAGCATAGCCCTTTCCTTTACCCTTTGGGTGACTTTAAGTCTTCTGATGAGGCCCATTGTAAGCGATCACGTATCGGAGCCATGTCATCACTGGCAACACGCACTGGTCATAGACTTTCGTCTTGAAACACTGTGGTATATTGGACAAGAAGATACCGCGCAGCTTCCCAAACGCTGCCCAGCTGAGTCGGATTCCACGATTGATCTCTTTCTCGAAGTAAGACCTACCCAACTGGACCGTCTGTCCCAGGTAAACGTAGTCGTCCACAAAGGACGAAGCTTGTATGATATATATAAAAGGGCATGATCAAGCAGGTGGTGTAAAAAAGTGTTTATGAAATAATTCTCGCAGACGAAGTCGCTGGCAATGTGCTAGTTAAATAAATTGTTGGTCGTCAATCAATAAATGAATGCTAATTTATAATACTGTTAATTATATGGATTTCTGGTGAATATGAATACAACACAATGCCAATGCTCCGATATCGGTCTTTCAAGGTAATCGCTGCCAAGTTTTAGTTGCCTCCAAATACCTTGACGAAGTAACGTTTATCGTGCTGTGATTTTAAATTAAGGAACAGTTTTCATATTCTGAAAGATGAGTCAGTTAGACCCAACAACGGAGGTTAACCCTGATCTGGCGATGGAGCGGGCTAAATGCAACTTTAATGTATTAGAAGTAACGCATATATTCGATGGAGGGGAACAAAATACTTTGCAGAGAAAGAAAATAGGTGAGTGATGAGTGTGGTGACTATGTATTTGTTTCATCGTCATCATCTTTTCAGCCGAAAGGCGTCCACTCTTGGACATAGACCTCCCCCAAGTGCTGCCTCAACGACCCCTTGAATCTCGCGTTTTTCGGAAGTATTTGCTTAATTTAAAAAAAAAAACAAAATTCAAAAGTTTTTTTTATTTCACATAGGTCTACATGGGCACATATAAAACGTCAGAAGCTAGTACACGGTTCCAAATTAGTCGTTTCCTATGGAGAAGAACCGGCAAGAAACTCCATGGTTACTCTTTTAAAAAAATAGTTGTCTTTACAATATTTTCATATTACAGTTTATGTAGATATTATGTAAGGACAGTGTAGACCGGACAATATTGTAATAAAAAATAAGTTGTAGACGGCAAGGTAGGCGCAGTGGTTGAACGATTGACTTTTGAACTGCGTGTCGCGGGTTCGATTCCAGCACGGGACAAATATTTGTATGGCCAACAAATAAGTGTTCCGGGTCTGGGTCTCTTGTGTATGTGAGTTTTGTGAACGCACCCACGATGCAGGAGTTATTGGGGACTTACCTCCATAATTATGGCGTACCCAGCACTCGGTTGCAACAGTTGTTGTCGCCAATCCACCATGAGATCCCGCCGGCACCCTGTCCGCCAGTTTCGCGGAGCGGAGTTTTGCCCCGGCACGGTATTGCATCACTACACGCAAATCGTGCATGCTGGATTGTTTCCTTCAGATCCCATAGGCGAGTCGCCTTGCCGGCCGAGGCTGGTCAGCAAGGAGGCTAGCCGCTTCGTGGGAAACCGTGCGGTGTCCCAGCACCATCCGGATGGCCATGATCCTCTGGCATGCGTTCAGCTTGGCCGCCGGTCGCTTACGCAACGACGGCGCCTACACCGGCGTCATATAAAGGGGCATGGACCGAACGATACCCGCGTAGAGCCTCCGTTAGGGGGCGTCTGGTCACCTAGGTTAGGCAGGAGCCGCTTGAGGGCAGTCCCAGTCCGATCCAGTTTGGGAGCCAGACGTCGGAAGTGCTCCTCGAAATTCCACCGGGCTGCCGAGGACGAGTCCCAGGTACTTCATCGTCGACTCGACGCCGAAATGAACCGTTTGTGAACCCGGAGGTGGCGCGTTCCAAAGGCCATGAAAACACATGGCCTCGGACTTGTGCAGTGCTTCCTCGAGTCCAAACTGTTGGATCCTCATCACGACTGTCGCAATCCCGCGTGTCGCTAGTTCGACCCCCGGCTGGTACGACTCTCCCTGCGCCAGGACCAGCGTAACGTCTGCTTAACAGACCACGCGGACCCCGTCAGGGAGGTCGCCGAGCAGCACGTAGTCAGTTTCGATGTTCGACAAGGTCCTGGTACCGATCCCTCCGGAATACCGCACATCTCTCACTGTTTCCACTCTCCCTGATGACCGGGGTAGATGATGAACCTTTCCGTCAGTTTCTGGTGAAAAATCATCATCAACACTTGTTGCGGTGACACTTTCCTTAAAAACAAGAAGACAGATGACTATGCAAAGTTGGTTGATGAAATACTGGAGCGTTATAAAACTTAGGCAGTGATATGAGCTTCAAAGTACATTTCTTATACTGAAATATAGATTTCTTAAAAAATAACCTTAGAGGTTTCAGTGAAGAATAAAGAGAATATTTCTAACGGGCCATAAAAAAACAATGGAAAAGAGGTTGTGTTGGTAGTCTTTTGGGCACATTCCCGGATGATAGCGGCGTAGAGGAGTACTTTGATACTTGAGTGTATTTTGTGTTTTTGTATGTACGTGTAGATTTAGTAAAAATATTAAATTAATTAAGTTCCTAATAATATTACATAAATTGATACTATTGAATATGGACAAAATGCTGTTGGTTACGCAGATGCAAATCAACGGGTACAACAACACAATTAGTCGAAAAATATATTTAAATAAATAAATGAATTAAAGTCAACATTGCTTCATGTTTAAGATATTGCTTGGAAAAAATAAGTAATAGGTACTATACTAGACCTTTATTTGAGGTGGGAAATCATCCGATGACTTCTTCAACTTCAGGGTGGATCTATGGTAGTCTAGACCTTGGATTAAGTATCTAATACACAGATTTTTAACTTTAAATAAGCGCTCATTTACGATTATTCCTGGTCTACTTAACTTCTACTAATTGCAATTCTTGGATAGTATCGGAACCTGCCTATTTTCCCTAAAAACTGCTATCATTACATTATATTGTACTAGCTTTTGCCCGTGGTTTTGCCCGCGTACATAAAATATAGCCTATGTCACTCAGGAATATATAGACTGGCCTGTTGGTCTAGTGGTTAGCGGCCCTGACTGCTATGCCGGAGGCCGTGGGTTCGATTCCCATCCAGGAAAAATGTTTGTGTGATGAGTACGATCATTTGTTCTGTGTCTGGGTGTAATTTATCTATAATATATGTATGTATTTAGAAATATATAGGTTATATGTTTATCAGTTGTCTAGTACTCATAAGACAAGCTCTGCTTAGCTTGGGACTAGACAGCATTGTGTGATAGTTGTGAAAAAAATAAATAAAACAGCTTTCACTAGGTGAAAAATAAATTTGCTATCGGACCAGAACTTTCAGAGATTACCTCCTACAAACTTTGCCTCTTTATAATATTATATAGTGTAGATTAGTTGGTGTACCTACCTATGATTGATTGATTGTGCAATACTAAAGCTAGAACTACATTAGACCGACGCACACGTGTAACACGCCTGATTTGTATGTAGAACGGCGTCGCGTGGCGTGGATCAAGTGTAGCTCTACAAGTCTAGTTTCCATATAAAATGTATGGAGTCCGACGTGCCCAGATCGGCGTGTGTGGCACACGTGTGCGCAGTGTAGTTCTAGCTTTATGATTGTATCGATTTGCGTAACAAGATTAGTTATGTAGTGCCTAGAACAACGATATACCGGGGGTTGCGCGCGAGTCCTTTATTTTCAGTAAGTTCTTGTCGTACAAACGCAGGCTTGCAAGCACCCCTTCGCCGTCTTATTAATCAATATAATAAGTTCTGTGAAAACATTGATTTCTGTTTTGTTTCTGCTCAAAAATTTAAAAAGCTTATGTATAAACAAATTTAAACTAGTTCGTTTAATATTGTCGCATTCTCTCTCCCTCCATCTTTTTCTCTTACTTGCATGCTTATGTTTATGTTTACTACTTTTCTGTTTTAACAGCTTAGAATAGCGCATTGTTAAACACAACTCTTAGTATGTTGTGGAAAATGTCGTAGGTTATACATTTATAACTTCTGCATATTTACAACTTAGTATAATATTCCCGAATAAAATAAAATATCTAGTAACATTTTGTATCGATTTTTCGAATCGAATCATCATTATGAACTATTCGGAACAAGCACCCAGTACCAACGGTGTCTACCATAGGTATAGACGATGTCGTTAGCAGTCTTAGGCATTGGCTTAGCCATTGGTCCTTTTTTCAAACTCAAGTCGTAAATTTGATTTTCAGAAAACATAGCCTTAAACAATGGGGCATCGAAAGACACTCTTGGAGAGGAACACATGAGTCACAAGGAGAAATATGAGAATGCAATAAGGAAATCATGTATCTACGGTAGCATTATGAAGAACGAACTATCTGAGCTTAGTGGAATGGAATCATTCGGGTAAATATAGGTTAATTTATTTGTCTGGCAACTGTAACATTTTATAAAATACCGAAATTGTCTCACGGCTGCTCCAAAAAGGCCTAGTTCAGCATAATGCTAGAAAACTACGTGGCAGTTGCCTGACGCTGATTTTCAACAGGTCCAGAATTGTATCACTGCCGATAATTTAGTACTAGTGATTGACTGCGATCCTGATAGTAAGCAGTGATGCAATCGTTGATGGTGAGGCGCACTAGTTCATGAGGAGCCTATTCTCTCTAACCTTTTAAGTTTATTATTATGACATGAGGCCCTACCGCGAGCTCTTAACGCGATCCGTTTGACGAGCTAAGTTGAACTGTTAATAATAATAATCCTTTATTATCAGGCAACAAAAGCGAATAGATAAAATACACAAATAATCTTACAAAATAATAAACTAATACATAGTGCGTGCCTGAGGGTTAGTCTGCGTGTAACCTCATTTCACTTCCTTCTCCTCTCCTCCCTTCACTCAAATGAAATATGAAAAGGAAAAGTAAGAGACATTTTAAACAGCGGCTACACTCCCTCTCTCACAAAGTGCACCTCACTAACAAACGAGGTCTGCACTCCAATCTCGTCACAGTCCACCACCACCTCGAGACTGAAAAACCAGCTCTCTTCTTCCTTTCGGAGACGCAGATCAGAGGTCCGTCCGACGTGTCGTACCTTTCTAACCCAGTTTTTACCTTGGAGCACAATCTCAAACCACGTGTGTATGTATGTACGCCCGGGACGACATCTGCTATCGGCGTCTCCGTAACCTTGAGGACTCCAGGTTCTCGACGCTTTGGACTTTGGTGGACACAGGTCTTGATAAAATAATCTGCGCTTGTGTCTACCGCTTGCACAGCGGAGATCAGGAGACATCCGGGCTCACACAACATCTGAGTGAGGCGGCGGATGCGGCTCAACAGCGGTACCCTTCTGCCCAATTGGTGTTACTGGGGGATTTTAATGCCCACCACCATGACTGGCTTTTCCCGTACCAGTCCACAGACTACGCTGGGCGAGAGATGCGAAAGCTAGCGCTAACATTAAATCTCACCCAGCCGGATGTGGATTCGCACACAGCCAATTGCCTGGACCTTTTGCTGACAACAGATCCAGACCGCCTAAAGGCGAACATATCGACTCTGTGTCGATATGTTCGCCTTTAGGCAGTTCCGAACACTGTCTGGTTAAGTCTGTGTCTGTCTACTCCCCGCCTGATCCCAGCCCTAGAGGCACCCGGCGGGCATGGCATTACAGGTCAGCAGATTGGGATGGTTTGCGGTCTTTCTTCGCATGCTATCCTTGGCAACCCACTTGCTTTTCTTCAGATGATGCTCCGTCGATGTGTTGCGGCAGGGGATGGAGTACTTCATCTCATTCTCTGACGTAACAATGTCTGGCCAAGCTCGTCCATGGTCTGGCGCCGAATGTGATCGCGCAGACGCAAGTAAGCACGCGGCATATCGAGCTTGGGCCGACGCTCGTACGCGCAAAGCAAGCGACGTGGCTCAAAAGAAGAAGACCTTTAACAGGGCTGCCAAGTCCTGCAAGAAGGTGTTGCAGAGGTCTCGGTTTGACCACATAAGCCGAATTGGGAGCAAACTTGCTTCATACCCCGCAGGTAGTAAAGCGTTTTGAGTCCTGGCTAAGTCAGTTGAATCGAACTTCTGCTGTCCCTCACTTTCACCATTACTGGAACCCAATGGGTCGCTGGCTCACATTGCTGAGGAGAAAGCAAACTTGTTTGCCTCTCTATTTGCGGAATCTTCTCGTCTGAATTCTGGTGACGCACGGCCACCTGTTTCTCTTGATGGATGCGTGACGAGGATGTCAGACGTTCGTATCCATCAAAAGGACGTTCGTAGGGTCCTGCGTAACCTCGATGTGAACAAAGCTAGTTGCCTCGACGGGATACCAGCAAATGTACTCAAAACTTGGGCGCTTGAATGGTCTACGATCTTGACACGCCTATTTCGCATATCACATGAGACTGGAGAAGTGCCGAATGCTTGGAAGCAAGCTAATGTGCAGCCTGTGCCAAAGAAAGGTAGTCGAGCTGACCCAGCAAACTACAGACCCATCTCTGTTACGTCCGTTCTCTGTAAGAGTATGGAACGGGTGCTAAACAAGAAAATTCTGGCATACCAAGAAGCTAACGACATCCTCATTGACCGGCAATACGGTTTTCGCCAAAATCGGTCCACTGGGGACCTTCTAGCGTATGCCATTCACATCTGGAGCGAGGCCATCGAAAAGCATGGGGAAGCGCTTGCCGTCTCCCTTGATTGCTCGAAGGCTTTCGATAGGATCTGGCACGAAAGCCTTATTGCTAAGCTTCCTTCCTTCGGTCTACCCACTGGTTTGTGTGATTGGATCGCAGACTTCTTGAGGGATCGATCCATCCGAGTGGTCGTTGATGGCTGCTCGTCCGGTCAAATAGATATTAATGCCGGGGTCCCTCAGGGGTCGGTACTCTCGGCAACACTGTTTTTGCTGCACATAAATGACTTACTTAAACCCGGTATCTTTGGATATGCAGATGACAGCACTGTTGCCGAGAGATTTGTGGCTGACGCACGCGCTAGTGGGTCACAGATCCAGTCATCCCCAGCGGCTATGGTTGACCGCTTGAACTCGTCCTTGAAAGCGGTCTCCGATTGGGGCGATGCCAATCTGGTCAAGTTCAATGCAACTAAAACCCAAGCGTGTCATTTTTCCGCTAAACTAAAACTAAAATCAATTTCACCCGGCTCTATCTTTCCGAGGTGTGACCGTGCCAATAACCGACCATCTTGATCTTCTTGGTGTTACGCTGACGTCAACTCTCAACTTTGGGCCATACATCGAAGCAAAGGCTCAACTGGCAGCAAAAAAGCTGGGAATCCTCGTGAAGGTCAGGCGGTACTTCACGCCGGAACAGCTGCTAAAACTTTATCAAGCGCAAGTTCGATCGTGTATGGAGTACTGCTCTCATCTTTGGGACGGGTCTGCCAAATACCAGCTTGATGCTCTAGAGTCGATTGAGAGGCGAGCCAAGAGGATCATCGGCAATGATGCACTTGTTGAGTCGAAGCTCCAAAGCCTTGGGCATCGCCGCCGAGTTGCTAGCCTGTCGGTTATCTATCGTTTACATTTCGGGGAGTGTGCACTGGAATTGCACAATCTAATTCCGCTAAGTCCGTTCCATCATCGGACCACTAGACGTACGGCGTTGCGCCACCCGTACATGGTAGACATCCCACTCATACGCACAAAACGTTTTAAGAACACATTTACTATGCGTACAGCCAAGGAGTGGAATTCCTTCCCGGAGTCTGTGTTTCCTGATAGCTACAACTTAGGGGTCTTTAAGTCAAGAGTGAATAGGCTACTTCTAGGCAAGCGTGCTCCATCGTCGACCACATCATAGCTTACCATCAGATGATATGGTGGTCAAACGCGAGACTATCATTTAAAAAAATAAAATAAAATAAACTATAACAATTACTAAACTATACTATTGCACACGAAGTGACGACGTCGTGTTCCGCTGCGAGGTCGGTATCCGTCCACAAAATTGCTGATATACAACACCCTTCGGCCAAAACTTTCCTTTGAGCAAGGTCTCCTAATAGCCGCACCACAAACGACTTGAAATTACCTCGAAACGCACAGCTGCGTCGTAGGTACTGCTGGACTACTGGTTAAAGGGATGGAGCTATATAGGGTATATAGCTCTATCCTTCTTGCTCGCTCGCACGCTTGACATTTTCAACACATCATAGTAAGGATCCTGATGTGGTTTCTCCACTTCACTGACCAAAGAATTGAGGTCTGAATAGGTGCCAAGTTGTAAAGAAAATCCTGGAATTTATTTATAAGAACTTACGTGGGTAGTCTGAAAAGTTTCCGACCTAAATGTGAAGATAGTAGAACTCGACAATAAAAGCTAGTGAATGTAGTTGTACTCACCAAAGTTTCAGGCATTTTGGACGCGTAGTTGTTATTTGACAGTCATTTGAGTGAGTCGATGTGAGATGCAGAAGGAGAAAATCCTTTTTTATCAACTCAACGCGCTCTCACACCTGAGCGATTGTCATGGCAAAAATCTACGAATTACGATTTGAACTGCTTGATCATTCACCTTACTCACTAGGGCCTCAAGTCTGCTATTACAATAGTGTCAGAATGGTCTATCATTGATTTCATAATTGTTGATTTTGACAAATTTGGTATATCTACTAATATAATAGCGTCATTGTGACTTTCCAATGGTCAACCACTGACACTCCATTGAAAGAAGTGGCATAGAATGGTAATCTCGTACATATTGACAAACAAATATCTGACGTATACCTACGGTAATCTGCTAAAATTTTGACAGTTCCTTTGATTAGTGACCTACCATTAGAAAGTCATAGTGCAGTTTTTAATAAGCTCGTTGTCATTCTACCACAACTCTAGTACGAGACTATTGACCGATCAATGATCGATCATGATGAATTAGCAGATTACGAACTTTTGGCAAAATGACAATGGACCATTGTGTTGGAACGACGAATTCATAAAAATATCAGACTTGGGCACCAGATCTTGCGCCAAGCAACTTCTTTTTGTTCCCTTATCTAATAATTGCGTTCGGAGGATAGAGATTTCCGTCAAATCCGGAGGAATACTCCGTGAATTATATTGCAGAGAAAAGCGCCAACTAATATTTGAATGGGTTAGAGAGATGGAGGCATCGCTGGGAGAAATGTGTAGAGTTACAAGGAGACAGTGTAAGAAAATAAAAATAAATTGTAAGCAAAAATGTCTTGTATCTTTGTTAGGTCGGAAACTTTTCAAACCACCGGTGTATAAACTCAGCATTTGACCTAGGTAGTAGTAGATATTGAGGACACGGTGGGCGCAGTGGTTGAAAAATAAGCAGTCTATACTAATAATCTAGAACTATCTCGCAGGAGAACTAAGGTTACAGACAGCCCGAAGAATCGCCAAACTTAAGTGGCAGTGGGCAGGGCACATTGCTCGCAGAACAGATGGTCGATGGGGACGAAAGGTTCTGGAATGGCGACCAACTACCGGAAGACGAGGCGTTGGAAGGGCCCCCACAAGGTGGACCGATGACTTGGTGAGAGTCGCGGGAATTCGATGGATGCGAGACACACAGGACCGGTCATTTTGGCAACATTTGGGGGAGGCCTATGTCCAACAGTGGACGTCTTTCGGCTGAAATGATGATGATAATGACTAATATTATTATTCTTATAATTGATTAATCTATACTAACATTAAAAAGGAAAAAAGATTTATATTTTTGTATGTTTGTATATTGTTTGTAATGAATAAACTTAAAACTACTGAACCGATTTTTAAAATTCTTTTACTAATATAATGTTAGTTTATCACTGAATGACACAGAGATGCGGGCGAAGTAGCTGGTACTATAAATGAACTCCTGCCCTCCCAGCCAAGTTACAACCGTTTCGTTTCGATTCTCTTTTCGTCGATCGTTTCGACTAGGCCACGCCTCCGAGTCCTTTATTTTGACGTCATCTCAACACTCAGTAATGTGGTCAGAACAAAGGAATAGGGGGCGTGGCCCCAGAAGGTGGGGGTGGGGGGGGGGTGGTTTCATAAATTAACTATGCATTTTGATCCATCGATAGCCCCAACTTTCTTGCCGTCCGCCGCACGGCCGAAGCCTTCTTCAAGGAAGTGACTCCGGTTTACCAACACTTTGGACAGTTCGTGCCCAGCATCATAGGTCAGTGCACGCCCGAGCAGCAGTCGCAATGGTTGCCTAGAGCCCTAGACTTAAAAATTTTAGGAACCTATGCCCAGGTGAGGTCTTATGCCCATTCAAAATTTTTGTTATTTGGTGATTGTTCTGATTCTGATACTTGGTGAAATATAGGTTTATTTTTTAAGGTGGGATATCATCAAATAATAATTACAACTTAGGTGTCTTTAAGGCTAGAGTGATAGCTCTTAATAAATTAGTGCGCCTCACCATCAACGATTGCATCACTGCTTACTATCAGGTGGGATCGCAGTCAAGCACTAGTTTATATCAATTAACAAAAAAAAAACTTCTCGCAGTCTGGATGGAGCAAGATGAAGGGAGCGAGAGGGAGCGGGGTGTCAGACTTTTGATTTAGATTTTAGGAGTTGCAATGTTAAGGAATAGAGGAGCAGGTTAGCCTCATAAAGAATAAAAATAGTGCATTTTACTTTTCTCACGGCGGCGGCGGTGACGATGTTCAAACTGAGAGTTGTATTGTTATTATTTATTTAACATAGAACAAGAAAAATTAAAACATTTAACTATTATTGACCAGCACTTTACAAATCGTACTCGCGCGCTGAGAGTTCCGTACGTACAAACTTACCTATGAAAACAATTTAATTCCCGAATTGAGTTACGAAGATTTATCCGAATAATATAAAAAAAAAAAATTGTGTCGTGACTACAAATTTACAGTTTTCAGATTTTACTTGTGCTGTGGTACCTGATTCATGCTGAATTTCAGGATTCTAGGTCAACGGGAAGTACCCTATGAATTTTGATTCCCTTGAAAGTGTCGAAATGAATGTTTTTTGCGACATAAACGGCCATATCTTTTTTCCCGTTAACTTAGAAGTTTGATTATTATAGTTTTAATGGACTGCAGACCTGAGTATATGGTTTTAATTTCAACTGGATACCTCCACGCGTTTCCGAGATAAAGGGTTTTGACAGACAGACAGACGCACGGACAACAAAGTGAAGTGAGTCCTAAAAGGGTTCCGTTTTTTCCTTTTGAGTTACGGAACCCTAAAAACACTTAACTATCATTATATGACACTAAATAAAAATAAAAGCCCTAAAGAACTAAAAAAAGTAATCTAAAGTATGGCGACGAAAAACTCTTCCGCATCGTTGTCGACTGGTAATGTACTCAAAAGACTGGCGTCTTTGGCGCGCTGTATGGCAATGCAATCCTTTGTCCAATGTAAAAACCAAACCTTGGGTAATGCGAAGTGTCAACAAGGCGTTTCGAAAGTTCTTTAAATAACTAAAAGTGCCCCAGGCTTATTTATGTCAATTAACGATGTTGATCATAAAGTAAAATGAAAGAATGGAAATTAACAATGGCTTTATTACAGACGGAACTCGGTCACGGTACATTTATAAGAGGATTGGAGACGACTGCTACGTATGATCCAGAAACTGAGGAGTTTATTATGCACAGTCCTACATTGTCGTCTTACAAGTGGTGGGCAGGAGGCCGTAAGTATTGTACAGAATACGCAAAGCTTTTTATGATGCTGCAGTCTAAATAATTTTGGCCATTTTTTGAAGACTAGAAAACTGTGGCAGATTTATCGATGTGTTCATTGAAATTTCAAAAGCAATGCTAAATAAATATGAAACACGAACGGCAACTTGTTCTACTCTCTCGAAATCTGATATATATAATAAACGGCACAGTTTTATACTCCAAAGTATAAGGTCTAAAAACGAACACAACCCAAGGGATTATTTTCAAAGCTAAATAAAAAAAAATTGTTACAGTTGGAAAAACAGTTAACTACTGTATAGTTGTAGCTCAACTGTACACTAAGGGAGAATGCCATGGAACCCATCTATTCATCGTTCAAGTTCGAGACGAAGATACTCATATGCCTCTCCCAGGGATAAAGGTGGGAGAAATCGGGCCAAAAATGGGTTACAACACGGGTGACAATGGGTTCTTAGGTTTAGATAACTACAGGATACCTAGGGAGCATATGATGATGAAGCATGCTCAGGTTTTAAAGGTGAGAAAATTGAACTTAACATTTAAATTAATAATTGAAATTAACATGAGTTAAGAGTTAAAAGTTAAAACAATCTACACCTCACAGTGTAAATGTCAAATTCTGCACATATGTGAAGATGTTTGTTAATCAATCACACTTCAATGACTGAACGAATTTGGATTAAACAGGATACACGGGTAGATTTCTTTCATCCTGGTGGACATTCCCGAGGGATAAGTTTCGGTTTTCATGCGAAAGAAGATGATGGCAAAAAGCTAGTCTTTAATAAATGGCACTTCCAATCTCCATGGAGACGAAAACGTATCTCTGGATATGGTATCTTTTCCTATTGTAAAGACTTGAAAGTTTTGCAAGTAATCACTAGCCCAGAGTACTAAGTTTCGCATCTGATTCGAGAACTCTCGTTGCACTCACACACATTTTACCACTACATTATAAAATATCACGTCATATTTCAGGACGGTACTTACGTCAAAGTGGCTCGTCACGGTAAACTATCCTACGGTACGATGGTATTCGTTCGCGTCGTCCTGGTCAATGACGCCGCCTTCAACCTGGCGAAGGCCTGCACTATCGCAGTGCGGTACTCTGCGATACGCCGCCAGTCGAGACCGAAGCCTGAGTAAGTAGAAATGTTCTGGTACTTACTGAATAGACTTTTATTCAAGGGTCCTTTTTAATAGTCGTTGGTCGTTATTTTTACATCTGATCATGAAACGGATCGATTGTTGCAAATGACTTTTGTCCTAACAGCCTTGACTGAATTCTGTGATCATAGTTTTCCAGCTGTGTTGATTGCTGTATTCCTCTCGATGAAATTAAAGGTCATGTGTGTTTGTTTTTTGGCATAAAATATGGTAGAAAAGGGAAAGCTTACTTTTTCCATACATTTTTTCCATGGTCCAATAAGTATTTTTACATACACATTTACCCGGACATTCATGAAGTAAATGCTGTCAGTTTTGTAGACACATCAATTTAATTACGACACACACATAATGTTTTTAGAAAATAATAAATGGAATGATACCTGTTAATATTTTTACAACACACTTGCTCAGAAAGTGACTCTTATTGCACTGCACTTAGGTATATAATGGCACTCGTTACCAACCTGTGACATTTTGATTACCATTACGCACTAGTGCTATAATGTAGTTAAAACCTTTTTGTTCAACCTCTTTGTTCGCAAAACAAATTTTGAATTCGAATTAAATTCCCGTTCTGGGATGAAACTATATAAATTAGTGTCTTACTAACTTATAATATTTCATCCCATTAGAAGTTAAAATGGACAAATTTATCTTGTACAAACGATTTATTTAATAAAAAACATTTAGTAAATAAATCGTACCTTAAATTTTTTTTTTTTTGTTTTCTTTGGCCGCCATTTTCAGATGCGCGCGGATTTTGGCGTGTTTTTTTTTATTCCAGTTAAGTTCAGTGGCTGTATTACTTAATTAAATAAAATTAAATAATACAAAATCATTAAAATGTTACATCCGTAATAAAATAAATGATGCGCGCGTTATGAAAACAGAAAACAGATTTTTACCGCCATGTCACAGAAAATTTTACTAGTTTTACTGTTGTTTTCTTCACAAGTGTATTGTAAAACGTCGTATGACACACGTGAGTAATTAATGATTACCGTTCTTGGCTCTCTTAAGACCCTCGCCACGGCTCGGGTCTAAATACCGCCTCGACGGTAATCACTAACATTACACACTTATATCATAATGTACTATTATTGCTGTTCAGAGTAGTCTCCGTTTCTTTTTAAGCACCGTTGCATAAAGTCGCATGCGATGGAACCATTGACTGACGCAGTGGGCACGCTCTTTTTTAGGGATCTCTTCCACGCCTTTTTTAAATGCAGCTTCAGGGTTCATAAAACGAATTCCTATAAGTTTATCTTTTAATTTTTGGAAATAAATAAAAGTCACAAGGTGCCAAGTCGAGACTGCAAGGAGGACGACTCTCTAACCTTCGATAAACAAACACCTGGCGTGAGTGAGTAAGCTGGAGCGTTGTCGTGGTAGAGGACCTATGTGTAACCATGGAGTCTGTTGTTCTTTTAGCTTCTAGGACAATTGCTGCGAAATGACCCGTTCGTCCAAAAATTTCAGTTTTCCCCTTGACTCCTGCCCTTCTTTACTTTTGTCGTCAAATCTTCGAAAGGAAACATCCATTGCGTAGATTGTTTTTTGGTTTCGGGTTCGTAACAGTATATTCAACTTTCATCACCTGTAATTTTTTAGGGTTTCGTACCTCAAAAGGAAAAAACGGGCCCCTTATAGGATTACTTTGTTGTCCGCCCGTCTGTCTGTCTGTCTGTCTATCTGTCTGTCAAGACCCTTTATCTCGAGAACGCGTGGAGGTATCGAGTTGAAATTAAAACCAATATACTCAAGTCTGCTTTCCCTTGGAGCTGTGAACAAATCAAACTTCTAAGTTAACGAAAAAAAAGATACGGCCGTTTATGTTGCAAAAAACGTATATTTCGACACTCAAGGGAATCAAAATTCATAGGATGTTTCCCGTTGACCCAGAATCCTGAAGTTTGGCATAAAGCAAGGTCTTATAGTACAATTAAAGGAATAAATCTGAAAACAGTAAATTTATTGTTACGTCATATCGCACAACGAATCGCAAAAAAAATCTTTTGGCGATTAGGAAAAATCTTCGAGACTCCTTTCGAGAATTGAACTGGGTAAGTTTGTATGGAACCCTCAGTGCGCGAGTCCAACTCGCACTTGCCCAGTTTTTATATATTTTTTCTGTACCAAAAACGAATTGTGGGAAGTTAAGTCGGTCTCTCTTTAGACAGAAAATACGACTGGTTATTTATTTGGTCTACAAAATAGAAATAGGTGCGATTGTTATAACACTTGGCAATTAAAAATGCAATAAAGAATTCATAATATCGGTCTTTCATTCATTCGTTCATTTATTTTTGAGTTAGTCAATTAAGCCTTTTCTAAATGACACCTAGTCTAGAATTCTACAAAGTGGGTAAGGAGTCCATACAAAATTACCCATTGTTCAAAAAAACATTTTTTATCGACTGCTTTTCTTACTGGCCTTTTCTATGAACTTTCAGTGTGACACACGTAAAGTGACGTTTTCCACTTACAGTGAAATCGAGCCCCAGGTCCTCGATTACGCGACGCAGCAGCACAAGCTCTTCATAGCCATCGCCACGTCACACGCGCTGCTGTTCTGTAGCAACTGGATGTGGCAGAGCTACACTGCTGTACTCGCTCTGATGAAGGATGGCAACACTGATACTTTGCCTGAGGTGAGTATCTTGTCCTCTTAATCTATTGAGATAATGGCAGCCGATCATAGTAGAGACTACCATCACGGATAGGGGCTATATTTCAATACAAATATAGTGCAAAAGTGTGTGTTTGACGACAACACGAAGAAATTTTTTCTGATCTCTGCTTGATTCCCGAAAATTTGGTATAACATGTTTTTTTTTTTTTAGGTGGGAAAATCATCTAATGACAAATCCCGCTTTTGGGCGGAGCGAGACATATGTCAGAATTTTATTGACTAAAACCCACTCCTGTTCCCTCTTTGCCTTCAACCTGGGGACCCGGGCTCCTCTTTCACACTACCTGTGGCCCCAGTAGGCTTCGACCCTGCTGGGCCCCTACGCTTTCGCTGACATCTCCTTGAGGCGCGCGTGGAACACTACGCGCCGTCGACAACTTGAGCTCGGTCCGGACGGTTACCGGACGATCGGACGGCGAGCCACCTATTGCTCGCCGCCCGGAAGCCCGCGCCTACGGTGGCCGGAAATCGGGATCGGAATCACAGCGGCGGTTGGGGCGATCGGCCGCCTCCTTTGCTAGCATTACTGCTTTGCAGAAGGAGGCGACCGCCTGCCACGGCTGCCACTCCTCCTCACTCCGGACCATGGCCTGTACCAATGCCCGGCGCGAGAGATCACTGCCGCCGATCGCCCCTACGAGGACACGGCGTTGCTCTGCCCAAGCGGGGCACACCTCCACCGCGTCCTCCGGGCGGTCCACACAGTGGCGACACCCGGGCGTGTCTTCCGCACGAATTCGGTGCAGGAACCTCCCGAACTTACCATGTCCCGTGAGGACCTGCGTCATGCGGTAGGTAAGGACACCATGTGGTCTTTCCAGCCACTCCTCAAAGAGGGGACTTACCGCCATAATTGTGCCGTGCCCAGGTATACCATGTGAGAACTGTTTCAAACATTTGTCCATGATATATTTCCTTCGGATGGTCGATAGAGCCGAAAGGTTCTAAAGTGGCGACCGCGCACCGGAAAACGCAGCGTTGGAAGGCCTCCCACAAGGTGGACCGACGACCTGGTGAGAGACTCGGGAATGCGGTGGATGCGAGACGCTCAGTAGCTGTCATTTTCGAGACGCTTGGGGGAGGCCTATGTCCAACAGTGGACGTCTTTCGGCTGAAATGATGATGATGATATTTACTTGTTTATAATGGCTGCTGCCAGCAGCTTCGTCCGTTTGAAAGTATAAATTTGACCCAAGGGAAAATACTCTCGGGATTAAAAGTATTCTATGCGCTATTCCAGGACATGATCTACCAGTGAGCAATTTCATCCAAATCCGCACACTCACATTCGCCTTTAAAATATAACAGTGTTTTTTTTTCTACTTCATTCAACGGTAGCAGTCTGAGGGTTAATAACTTTACCTGGCTAAGTTTAAAATAGAGGTGGAGGACTGGATGTTTTTTCAACGCTGCTGTGAACAGATCAATAGGATTAGTTGACCTGGAGAAAAAGAATCAGGACATTATTCAATTACTATTCTTTACTTCCAGTTCCATGCGCTCTCAAGCGGCATCAAGGCAATCAGCACGTCCGATTCTGCCCACCTGATCGAGCAGTGCCGCCACGCGTGCGGCGGGCACGGCTACATGATATGTTCCGGCATCCCCAACCTCTACAACTATGTGGCGGCCACCAGGACCTTAGAGGGAGATTATACTGTACTGCTGTTGCAGACAGCTAGGTTAGTAGCATAATATCACGTCTACACGAAAGCTTAGTACGGTAAAAAGTTCATACATACATATATCGTTAGTCATATGTTGTAAGACGCATGGCAAATGAGTAAAAGAAATAAAGTAGACCGATAACCTGGTAGAGATCGCAAAAATCAGCTGGATGCAGACACTCAAGCCCGCTCGGGTCAGGGTAGTCTTAATATTCTGCTTATATGTTGGAATGTTTGAAGTGGTCGAGATTTATTATTGAAGATTTCATTTCCAGGTTCTTGTTTAAAGCCTACGAACAAGCAGAAGCCAAACAGCCATTGACACCAACCGTGTCATATTTAGCACACGCCTTCTCTGGCAGTAAAGCCACTTGGGACAGCAGTTCCGATGGCATCATCAGGTCCTTCCAAGCTCTTGCAGCAGGGTGAGTGAAAAGTAGCTTGTGATTCACACATGTTTAGCTGCTCATATAAATATCAGTTAGATGTTTTATCTGCTGACTGTAGTCTTACTTTAGTTTCATCTTCTTTTATTTGGTTTTCAGAAAGATAGCTCTTTCTGTAACAAATATAAGGAAACGCATGCAAGCGGGTCTATCTCAAGTAGACGCGTGGGAAATGTCCACCATACAACTGGTTGCCGCAGCTGAGGTATATTGTTTTGAATGTAATTAAAACAGTTAGGTTTCTAAATATTATTGTATAGATACCTCCTTCAGCTAGTTTACCGAGTTTGGCTTTCTCGAGGTCTTTTATTGAGTTAAAACATGAGCAAATTCTTTAGAGAACCATTCGTTTCATATACTCAAATGCTTTTGAAACTTCTTTAACTTTCTTCCCGTTTTTCCCACACAGGCCCACTGCCGAGCATTGATAGCAGATACATATAGACAAGAGATCGTGAGACTGACTGCCAATTCAAGTCCTAACGTAAAGGTCGTCATGGACCAGTTGACAACTCTCTACCTGTATTACTGGGCCTTGGAGAGGACTGGTGATCTTCTGATAGTAAGACACGGCTACAATATAAGCGATGCCATGTGATGGTTGATAGGACGGATAAAAGAAAAAAAGTGTTTGAGCTAACCCCAAATAACATGAGACAAGAACAGAAAGATAAAGACCCCATCACTGTTGTACTGTTTAGAATGCGTACATCTTTGACGTTTGAACAAAAGTTAACTAATTATGATAAGTCTCTTTATCATAATTAGTTAGCTCAAATAAATTTTTACACCACCTACTTGATAATGCTCTTTTATATGGCATACAACCCTCACCTAAAGCAAGGCATTATGTCCCTAAGTATCTAATATAGTATGGGCGTTCTTTAGGGAATAATGTGATTTCAATTTGAAACGTCAAGACCTTATTGATTGAATTAAAATGTACGAGCTTCAACCGAGTTTAATTAAAAATTAAACTATAGTTCAATTTAGAAGTGAATTTTGTTTGTTTCAAATCTGAAAACATATCGAGTAATAGTTAATGTGATAATTTCGTGCTATACGAGTGATAATTTTGCTCTAATATATAATTTATTTCAGTATATTGTTGTATAATTATCTCACAGGTGTAAAAAGTAGAGTATTCAACACACACGGATAAAGCTTTCTTTGTCTAGGCGGCTTGAATTCCTCACTTCACTAAGGTTTTTATATCAACTCTCTCACAACACTCGGGAGTAAATTATATAGATCCTTCCCTGCGTTCGGGATTAAAACTTAGCAACCTTCGTTTTGTTTGGAATTCAACATGCCACTCGAGACTTTAAGATACTGCTTTATCCCCTAGTCACATTATCAACTATTAAAAACACTAATAACATTAATAGTAAAGGGTCTTATGTTTATTGAGCAATATGTTTCGTAGATACTAAAGATAATAATTGATAAATTTCCAGTATACATCGGTATCGGAGAAGGATCTCGTGGACTTACAGATAGCATACGAGGAGCTGCTGTTGAAGATAAGACCCAATGCTGTTGGACTTGTTGATGCATTCGATCTACGAGATGAAGTGAGTATCTTGTAATGGATCGTTTAGTAGACCATAATACTCAACAAATTAACTCAACAATTTCGTCACATATGATGAAGATCTATAAGTCTGGCCATAAATATTGTTACAAGGAAAAATCTTTTATTTTTCTATTGCATAAATCATTTATTACTGTAATGTGTGTTAGTTTACACATTAATATCATAACATTAAAATATGTCTAGCTAATTCAAAGTGATCTATGTTTGCTTCAATACAGTCTTTTAAACATTGAGGCCAGTTATCAATAGAAACACGCACGTCTAAATAGGAAAGTTCATCATTGCCAATCTTATAGATTGTTTTAGTGACTCCAAATTATTCAAGCGTTTAGAGCATCTCTCAACCCTCTCTCTGAGCTCTCTGAAACTGACCATAAATCATAAACCAGTGGGATTAAGATCGGGAGTAGATAACGGCCAGTCTACAGCTCTGATGAACTCCGAAATGTTTGTTACCAACTACTCCTGGCTCATCGAGCTTTATAACACGGTGCTTAGTCTTGCTGAAAGGGCCATTCTTGGTTATGGAACATGGTGTTGTTAAGAGACATTACAATCTTTTCAAGAATCGTATACACTTTACGCCGATGTTTTGACACCTTTTTCACAAAAATATGGCTCAGCCACTCCTTGATAGCTAACACCGCACTGAAGACAAAATCTTTTACAAAGAGCCAATCTTAGACCAATAATTTTTCATATAGTTTTTAACTGTTCCATAAGTATATTTGTCATCCTTATTTTTCACTGCCGTTTTCCAGCTTCTCCACTCAGCCCTGGGTTCTTACGACGGTCGTGTCTATGAGCGTCTGATGGAGGAAGCCTTGAAGAGTCCGTTAAACCTGGAGCCTGTCAACGACGCACACTTCAAGTACATTATGCCGTTGATTAAGGGGAAACTGTGATGTATCTAGTTACGAGTACTATTAAATACATTGATTTGAGAGGTCGCGTGAGAACAGAGAAGATTTTCAAACTTGTGGTCACATTATATAAGAGGGATGGTTAAAATCAAACGAGTAGGTGCAGTCTGAACCCGTCATATTAATCTTTTTTTGTTTTAACTATGTGTCCGTATACTTAAGCTATCATAGTCCAGTATTATACTCAAATGAAGTGTACTTGGGACACTCAGAAAGTTTTGAGAAACTAAAACTTCTATAGATAATAACAAAAATGTTTTTTATTAAATTATTTCAAAGAATTTTCCACTCGCCTCTATACAAAGTTTCATGTGTGTGAACCAATTTTCGAAACATTTTTTCCAGTCCGCCGCAGACACCTCTTAACCGGCCTTCTCGAACGCTACTAGCGCGTCTTCCGGCGATGAAAACTGTTTCCCTTTCAACAAATTTTTTATTTTAGGGAATAAAAAGAAGTCACACGGTGCCCGATCAGGAGTGTAAGGAGGGTGTCCCAAGACTCTGACCGGTGTGGTGTCCAGGAAGGCCTTCGTTTTGAGCACTGAGTGCGTGGGCGCGTTGTCATGGTGAAGCAAAGTACCCCGCGGAGCTCAGTGTTCGGTCGCTTGTTGCTCATTGCAGACCAAATTTCTGGCAGGCATTGTGTGGTATACCATTCGGCGTTGATGCTGCTTTGGTCTCGTAATGAAATTGAAATCAGATACTCCGCCAAAGTAAAGAAACTAGCGATCAAAATTTTCCCTGCGCTTCTCGATCTCTTTACTTTCGTAGGAGTTAGTTCGTTTTGAAACAGCCAAACTGTCGACTGACGCTTTGTTTCTGGATCGTCGTCGCGAAATCCAGGATTCGTCACCTGACACAATGCCGTGAACGCGCCGAGACGAGCCTGCTCCAATTTTTTTAATCTTATCACGGCACCACTCCACACGGGCCTGCTTCTGAGCTTCGGTGAGGTTGTGCGGCACCCAGCGACAAACTATCCTCCTCACGGGAAGGTGCTCGTGTAGAATCTTGTGAACGCTTCCCGAACAAATCTGCAGTGTATGCTGAATCTCTTCGTATGTAATTTGCCTGTTTTCTTGAATTAACTTTTTTACTGCAAGCACACTTTCCTCCGTGACAGTCGTCGTAGGACGACCACTAATTGTTCTGTATAATAATTACAATTTGATTTGTAAAATAATTACAAGTGGCTAGTGCCTTATACATAAAAACATTTTTTCACAAATTTTCTGAGTGACCTGGTATATCTAACCTTTAATTTGCTACTATGATTTGAATCTATGATCTAATACCATTGAATTGTAAGTTTTCAATTGTTATAAACGTTATCTAGTATTTTTTATGTATTTTTTTATTTAAAAATGTTATTAAAGTCTTTGGAATGGAAAAAATATATATTACGTATCAGGAATAAAATACATTATACTTTACAACATTTTAGTCATTTACCTTATTTTTACTTCTCCTTTTCTGTATGTATATCACTAATATCTGCATCCTCAGAAGTTATTCTTTACACAATATACAACATTAGTTTCAGTATATGCAAAACCCGAAACACGTGTCTAGTATTTTTATGTAAAGAATCTATGTACAAAATTTCATAATTGTATCAGGAAAAATCACAACAATCAAGTTATAAGCTTGCAGCGACATCTATGGCGTCACATAAAGAGTAATCGTGCATCGCGCAATTAGAGTTCTCCGCGCGATTAGAACATCAACAACAGCCCGAAATCATCTATCGGGCAGTTGCCCACCAGACATAACACCCATCTGGTCGGAGGATCCTCCCTGTTGGGGCTTTACTTTATCAAATCGTCGTCGATGGAGTAGAAATAAGACCCAAGGCTGGTTCTGTACTTTATGTATTATAATTACTGATATAGTTCGTCGCCGTGTCACAAAATCAGAAAAAAAGTGAGGATTCGGATCGCGCGCGGTGGTTTTTACCGCGTCTTTTTGTCCCCGCTTCCCGTGCTGCTGATGTCATCGCGCCGTCACGTAGATGTTTGTGTGCGGTGCATAGATGGCGCTGTGGTCGTCAACATATTCCCGGCCTTGGAAGTATTAGGTTCCAATGAAATTGACCCGCTGCTAGTTTGGTCATCATCCGGATGCAGAAGCGGGCAAATTTTCGGATATGATCGCCGAATAACACCCGTTGCTGTTTTGATGGTGGCCACGCGTGAGATGCCATCCTTGCCGGCGAATGTCTGCAGCACTCGTCCGAGGTGCCACTTGAGTGGCGGTAAGTTGTCATCTTTGATTAAGACTAGGGTGCCAGGAGTGAGAGTCTCCTGGTTGAGTTGCCACTTTGTTCTCTTTTGGAGTTCCGATATGTACTCGGTGGACCAGCGATGCCAGAAGTTTTGCCTCATTTGTTCCACGCGATCGTACCGCGGTAGGCGCTGTGTAGCAGTTGCGGTGACATCCCGGCTGGCTGGTGCGGTGAGCGGTCGGCCAATCAAGAAGTGGGCAGGACATAAAGGAAGCAGGTCATTCGGATCTGTGGACATTGGGTACATAGGTCGGGAATTGAGGACGGCTTCAATTTGTGCCAAGATCGTACTAAGCTCCTCGTAAGTAAAATGTGCATTGCCTACAATGCGACATAAATGAAACTTGCAGGACTTGACCCCCGCCTCCCACAAACCACCAAAATGTGGCGAGTACGGTGGGATAAATGTGAATTCTATAGAATTTTCAGTTGTGAAATCTATTATATCGGATTGTGAAGTATCTAAAAAAATTGAAAATTCCTTTAAAGCTCCTACAAAGGTCGTGCCATTGTCGGAATAAATCTGTATTGGTTTACCACGTCGAGAGATGAAACGCTTCAGCGCCAGCAAGTACGCTTTAGTAGTAAGACTTGTGACCAACTCTAAATGTATTGCACGCGTAGTGAAGCATACGAAAAGACAAATGTAACATTTCGTTAATTTGGCCCCCCTACCTTCGCGGTTCAACATGAACAATGGCCCCGCGTAGTCCACGCCGCAACGTATAAATGGATACCCTGGCTCCAATCGCTCAGTAGGTAAGTTACCCATTTGTATGTTCAGTGGTTTCGCTCGCATACGCTTGCATTTCATACAGGTGTGCACCACTTGCTTAGCCAAGTTACGCCCTCTAGTAGGCCACCAAGAATCTCTAATTGTGGCCAGTAATAACTGAGCCCCTGCGTGTAACAATGCTTTGTGCTGATGCTCAAATATTAATCGAGTTAACTTGTGTTTACCGCACAACAACAAAGGATGTTTTTTATCATAAGAGAACGAATCTGAATAAGATAATCTGCCACCTACTCTAATTAAGTCGTGTTCATCGAGGAATACGTTTAAACTAGAAATACTACGTGGATTTTTCACTTGACGATTATCTTTTAACGTAGTATAAACGTCTAAGAAAGATTGTTGTTGTGCAATTCGAGTTAAAATTCGAACAGAAATATTAATTTCTTCCATCGATAGGGAACCCGTAAGACGTTGTGATTCTAGTTTAGTGCGGCAGTTATTTACAAAACGCATAATGTACGCCACTACACGTCGCAAACGACTAAAACATGAAAACTTATCGAATAGAATACAACTTGAATTCACTTGAGTCAGCAACAAAGTTTTAATTGATTTTAATTCAGGTAATTCATCGTGATTAACATTACAAGAAATGTCATGTTCCCATTGTGTGTTAGGAACGCGTAAAAATGGCGGACCGCGCCACCACAAATCACATGTTTCAAGTGTATCCAGATGTACGCCGCGCGATAACAAATCGGCTGGATTTTGTTTGCCGGGTACGTGGAGCCAAGGCATGTCACCTGTGAGTTCATTAATTTGTGCAACGCGGTTCTGCACAAATGTTTTTAATAAGTTAGGCGACATCTTGAGCCAACCTAAGACTATTGTTGAATCTGACCAAAAATATACGTTATTGAACGTTAATCTTAATGAGTCAGTGATTTTTGTAAATAACTTCGCAGCTACTACCGCGCCGCATAGTTCTAAACGCGGCACGCTAACCGGTTTGACGGGTGCGACCTTACTCTTCGCACACAACAATTTGACCGATATCAGCTGTGCATGTGCATCTGTATAGCTACGTACATATGCGCAGGCGCCGTAAGCGTCCTGCGAAGCGTCACAAAATATATGTAATTCAATTACTTCGGTTTGTTCTCCAATAACATAACGTGGAATGCGTATGTTTCCTAAATTTGCTAGTTTACTAATAAATTTTTGCCAATCTAACAGTAATGTTTTTGGAACTATGTCATCCCACCCTGTTTTACTTAGCCACAACCTTTGCAATATGATTTTTGCTATAATAATCGTTGGTGTGAGCAAACCTAACGGATCGTAAATCTGTGCAATAACTGAGAGAATATTGCGTTTAGTAGTGTGAGTGAAGTCATGATTACATTTAGTACTAAAATATAATTCATCAGATGAATAAACCCATCCCATACCTAGTGTTTTGGTATGACAGTTTTCACCTAGTGTGAGTTCCTTAGAGGTAGACAGCGACTCGGTTTGTGGAAATGACGAGTTAAATACCCACTTTCTAAGGGAAAAACAACCTGATTCTAATACAGCAGAAACCTCTTTGCATATTTCTAATAATCTTTGTTGATCCTGATGTCCCGTTATTAAATCATCAACGTAGAAGTCGTCATTAATTACCTGTGCGATGATGTCATCCTTACATTCTAACGCGAGTTGTTTCAAACATCTAATACTAAGGTACGGTGCGGACGCCGTCCCGTAAGTGACGGTATTAAGTTGGAACACACCGAGCGGCTCACATGGATCTTCCCTCCAAAGTATTAGTTGCAGATTTCTTTGATCAGGTTGAACGAATATTTGTCTATACATTTTTTCAACGTCTGCGCATGCAACATATTTAAATTGTCTAAAACGGAGCAAGATTGAAAACAAATCATTTTGTAACGTAGGCCCGATGTGTTGTATGTCGTTTAATGATTTGCCCGAAGTGGATTTTGCACTTGCGTCGAAGACCACTCTAAGTTTTGTTGTGGAACTGTTTTCCCTGTAGACTCCATGATGTGGAAGAAAATAGCACGGGGAATTATATTCAGTTATGCGACTCATGTGTCCGAGACCTAAATACTCATTCATAAAATCTTTATACATTTGTCTATAGGTAGGCGCGCTCCTAATTAGTTTGCGTTCGAGTGCAAGAAACCTGTTTTTTGCCATAGAAAATGTGTCATGTAAGGTATCGGCTGATTCACGGAGCGGAATGCGCACAGAAAAACGGCCCTTATCGTCGCGTAAGGTCGTGTCTATGAATAAATTTTCACATGCACTTTCATCCTTAGTAAAGGCGTTTTGTGCGGACGGTATTTCTTCCAGTTCCCAAAACCGTTTTAAGTCTGCATTTAATGTTTGTGTAAAGTTACAATGTGTTATGTTATCGCGTGAAACCATTTTATAAACGGTTCCCGATATGATCCAGCCAAGTTGTGTGTTTTGTAGATATGGACCATTCGGCAATCGAATCAAACCATCACTAAGAAGATCCCAGAACCTATCTGCACCTAACAGTAAATGTATTTCGTTAGACAGATAGAATTCAGGGTCAGCAAGTTGAACATTCTCTGGTATTTGTATATTGTAATTATTTCCTAGTGAGGGTAGTTGTGCAGTTATACGAGATAAAACTAAACAGTTAAAGTGTGTATTATATGTGTTCGTTTTAGATCGTAACTGAATGTGACATGATTGCGTGGATTGAGAGATAGTGTTACCTACCCCTATAACTTGAACAGTGGACTGTATCAATGGAAGGTTTAGTTTTTTACAAAGTGGTTCAGATATGAAGCAATGTTGGCTCCCGTTATCGAGGAGAGCTCGCACTGTGTGATATTTATTTTGTTTGTCCGCTATTTCCACTAATGCGGTCGATAATAATACTGGATTTAGAAAATAATGCGCGTTAATATTGTTATCGTCCTTGTAAATTGTGTGAGATTTGTTAGAAGTTGTAAGCGGCATCTGTGTGTGTGACTCACTCGCATCACTTGGTTCAGACCGTGCCACTATTTGCGTGATTTGAGCAATAGCTGATGATGTGCGAGTGTCAACAGCATCTATGTGTATCAAAGTGTTGTGTTTTCTGTTACAATGCCTGCACGGTCCGTACCAACACTCGGTCACTGCGTGATCAGATCGTAAACAATTACGACATAACTTTTTTTCCTCAACTAACTTTATTTTATCCTTAAGAGATAAATTAAGGAAATCTTCACAGGAGTAAACTGGGTGGTTGGAACCGCACTGTGTGCATTTGTAACGGGGTGAATTAGATGGTTTTTTGTGATTGTTATCTTTGCGTGTTATAACATGAATGTGTGATTTTGTGGCCGACTGTCTCTTTGTGTGTGTTTCTGATGATTGTTTGCTTTGAGGTTGAATAGATTCTAAAAAGTCAGCACGATTCGCGAGAAATTGCATTAATTGAGACAGTTTCACTTTTCCTACTTTCGGGAGGGTACTTTTGTGGCTTTCCCACTCGCGATCGGTCGTAGAATCTAATTTAGAAGTTATTATATGTATAATTAAGGTATCCCACGAATCTGTAGGTTCTCCTAACGTTTTTAAAGCTCGAAGATTTCTTAAAACTGTGTCTATTAGGCTACGAATTTGAGTAGTTGATTCTTTATTCATAGCTTGCGCATAGAACAAAGCTTTGACGTGATTACTGACTAGCAAATTATCATTATTATATCTATTCTCTAAAAGACTCCAAGCAACTAAATAATTGTCGGAAGAGAACTCCAGTGCCTTAACAACCTGTAATGCATCGTCTGTAAGAATCGAACGTAAGTAGTGGAACTTCTGAACATTATCGAGAATGTCACTATTGTGTATCATTGACAAGTAAGTATCACGAAATTCGAGCCACTGGTCATATGAACCGTCGAACTTCGGTAAAGAAATGGTGGGTAATTTTAAATAGTTTGGAGTTCGACTTTGACCTTCGGAATTTTGAGTGAAATTGTCTTTTAAAATACATTTAGCCTTGCCCACAATAGCATAAAACTGATTCTGAAACGTTTCTCTCTCTAGTAGTTCCCCGTCTAGGGCACTATCTGACACATAAGAATCTAGATCATCTTGTATGCTAGAAAATTGTTCGATTAATGATTTAAAGGAATGATAACGCTCTTCTAATTCCGCTTTCTGAGTGTCCGTTATTTTCGAAGCATCTAATGACTGAGCATATTTAGAGAACAAAGTCAATTTTCGTTTAACGATGCCTCTTTTTTTAACTAAATCACGAATAATATCTTCACAACTTTCTATTTCTACTACTGAATGTCTCTTGTTGTGAGACATAGTGGTGGCGTGCTTGAGAGAAAAGAGTCAAGTACTTACAGTTAACCAGGCGTGTGCAGGTACCCGTGTTTGATGCAGGTAGACGCACAAGTTTGCACCGTGGATAAAAACTGGAATTTTGCGAAAAGAACGATATTAGCACAAACTGAACACAGGACTTGGGAGGAAAAATGGATGGATTGACCTGACCGTTGCTCCAGAAGGCGCGCTGCTCCAGATAAAACGTTCGGCTCGAAGGACCAATTTATGTTGGGGCTTTACTTTATCAAGTCGTCGTCGATGGAGTAGAAATAAGACCCAAGGCTGGTTCTGTACTTTATGTATTATAATTACTGATATAGTTCGTCGCCGTGTCACAAAATCAGAAAAAAAGTGAGGATTCGGATCGCGCGCGGTGGTTTTTACCGCGTCTTTTTGTCCCCGCTTCCCGTGCTGCTGATGTCATCGCGCCGTCACGTAGATGTTTGTGTGCGGTGCATAGATGGCGCTGTGGTCGTCAACACTCCCTTTCCAACGGAGGTATGCGGGACTTTACTCTCTGTTCTGCATACCTCCAAAAGCTTGTTATATTACCTGGTTGTTCGCACAAATATATGGACACCGGGTCATCCTGGGTTAGGACTTAGGGTTTATTTTGCTCCTATACCTAGCTGTACTCTGGCTCCTAATTCCCGCTATGACCTGACGTGATCTGTGTTGGTGGTGTCCAACTGGTGACCATTTTTAAGTATTTTTGAGAAAAAATATAACATGGTGTAGGTAAAAATAAGGTTGTATACCTCAGTTTTCCTTAAGCTAAGTCGAACAGCTAAACTACCATGTTGTTTATTCATCAGGTGTACGATCTGTGATCTGAGCTAGCAGAACTTGCAGACAAATCTACAATTATGTTAATATTTTATAAAATAATTCAAATAGCCAAATAAATGATACAAAAGCTTGTAAAATTCATGTGAAATTACTAATGGAAATGAAATTTGTCAAAGTTTTTTCTCGACAATTGGTCCTGATTAGCTAATAAAATACCATTTAAATATCACAACAATTAAACTACAGTCATGCCCAATAATAAACTTAACGAATTTGAGCCATGTACAACAGAAGAAGTAAACACAAAATCTTAAATCGATGGTCTCAAAACAAACACAAGCTGCAGTATAGACGGGATTAATGCAAAAGATTTCAAATATATAAAAAGCTTGTTCTAGATGAGCTAACTAGTTGTATTAATGAATGCCTTGAATCGGGAAGTTTCCCAGATAGCCTAAGCGTTATACGAGGGAGCGGTGTTATATAATAAATTACCAGATGATATAATTAATGTAAAAAGTACAAATTTTAATATCTTTAAAAAAATGTTAAAAACTTATGTGTCTAAAATTTTATAACAAAACATGTGTACCTACTAAAATTCTTTGGAACACTTTATCATCGTTATTTTTTACATTCAGTCAGAAAAGTATCGGGAATGGATGATTTGTTTATGGTTCCAAATTATTTTTTTTTATTTTTTTTTGTTGTTGGTAGATTGGCACTACTGTTTTCCATTTACGCGCAAAGTTTGAGTTGCATCCGTTATTTATATTCATTACAGTGCTGTTTTTAGTTATATCATATCTAGTGTGTATTGCGAATTTTATTTTGGACAAAAACATCGAACAAAGAGTTTGTATTAAATTTTGCATCGCCAATGGAATTTCGTGTTCGGAGTTACTGCAAATGTTACAGACGGCATACGGTGAATCGACTTTATCAAAAACACGTGCTTATGAGCGGTACAAAACATTCAAAAGCGGTCGAGATGTGATGGAAGATTTGCCTTGCTCTGGTAGGCCATCAACGTCTTCAACTGAAGATAACATAGCAAAAGTGAAGGAAATAGTGACTGAAAATCCTCATTCAACTTTGAGAGAGATAGCCGGCGAACTTTCTGTATTTCACGAGTCGATCATACCATTTTAACTAATCATTTGAGTATGAAATATGTAGGTCTTCTAGGAAAGCGTGCTCCATCGTCGACCGCATCGTCGCTTTCCATCAGGTGAGATAGCGGTCAAGCGCAAACCTAGCAAGAATAAAAAAAAGACCTGAATTTTCTCTAAAACTCAATCGCTTGAGAGTTCCCGAGGACATGTTAGAACGAGTCAATTCCGACCCAACACTCACGAAACGCATTGTTACTGGTGACGAGACGTAGGTTTACGAGTTTAACATGCAAACTAGTCAACAAGTTTCGGAATGGCGCCTTCCAACTGAATCGAAACCGAAAATACCACGCCAAAGTCGATCAAAAGTCAAAGTCATGTTGACTGTTTTCTTTGATTATCGCGGTGTTGTGCATTCGGAATTCTTGCTGGAAGGTCAAACGGTAAATAAAAAATATTATTTGAGCGTTATGCGGCATTTAAGAGAGCAAATTCGACGAAAAAGGCCAGATTTTTTTAAAAAGATAGAAGTCGGCTCCAGCCGACTTCTATCCTAAACTCAAATTACCACTTCGTGGCACCCGTTTTCAATCGGTAGACAACCTAAAGGAGAATTCACGGCGAGAACTGAACTCAATTCCGGACACAGCATTTAAAAAATGTTTGGATGATTGGATTATTCGTTGGCGTTAGTGTATCGTTTCTGAAGGAGCATACTTTGAAGGTGATAAAATAAATTTGGATGAATAACAAACATTTTGTGTATTATTGATCTTTTCCCGGTACTTTCTTGACAGAGTAGTATATATAATACATATAATAAGACAGTATATATATAATAAGACTCATGGAGGCATGATGTACTTAGAATAACTGTATGATTTATTTATAATCTCATATTTAAGTAAACTATTTGTGTTCTTTATGAGAACAAATGTCTTTAAACCGAAGTATTTCGGCGGACGCGTACTTCTTAGACTCAGTACACACTGCACCTAGAATATCTCACTTTTACAGTCACTTTCGCAGCGACGGCGCCCATATCGGTGCTCCGTAAATTGCCATGGACCATCGTTCGATCCATGGCCTATTCACTCACATACGAGCATTGACATATTCAAAAAATATTCAATTTTTATTTTTTTATTTTACAAGGGCACATAATAAATGTCAGAAGTTAGTGCGCGGTTCCAAATTGGTCGTTTCCTATGGAGAAGAACGGGTAAGAAACTCCATGGTTACTCTTTTAAAAAAAGTATTTGATGTTTACAATATTTCCATATTACACTATTAACAGATATTATGTAAGAACAGTGTAGACCAGACAATACTCTACCCAAAAGCACAATAAAAATAATCGTAGTAAAAAAAGTAAGTCATAATAGGAAATAATCTAAGGAGATAGAGGGCGGAGAGGATGGATGGAGGCGTTTTCACCTAGGTTGGGCAGGAGCCGCTTGAGGGCAGCCCCATATAGTCTAGTTCAATTTGGGAGCCAGACGTCGGAAGTGCTCCTCGAAATTCCACCGGCTGTCGACGACGAGTCCCAGGTACTTCATTGTCGACTCGACGCCGCGGCGCCGGTGTTCAGGAACCCGATGATGGCACGTTTCGAAGGCCATGAAAACACATGGCCTCGGACTTGCGCAGAGCCACCTCGAGTCCTCTCCACGACTGTAGCTACCCCGCGTGTCGCTAGTTCGGCCGCTGACTGGCACGACTCTTCCTGCGCCAGGGTCAGCGTGTCGTCTGCGTAACAGACCACGCTGACCCTGTCAGGAAGGTCGTCCCGCAGCACGTAGTCGTACCCAATGTTCCACAAAGCAGGTCCTAGTACCGATCCCTGAGGAACACCGCACGACACATCTCGTCGTTTCCACTCTCCCTGATGGCCCGGGGTAAATGGTGAATCTAGCCGTCAGGTAGGCCTCGATCATACGACACTTCGACTGGAATCACAAACTCGAATAGATCGTATCACGTCGAGTCATATGACCTGCGCCAAATCAAGATGGCGGCAGCGACAGCGGCGTGTCATTGGTCGGCTCACACGTTAAGTCCGGATTGCAGAGTGTACGTAAGTATCAGGGGTCCAGATTAGCGATTAGCTCTATTGTAAATAATCAAAGCTTTTTAGAAATATTTGTAAAATAGCCAAAGCCCTGAACATTAACAACAAGATCAAATGGCAGAAAGTAAAATAAAGATTGTTTGAAAAGTTATTAAGAAACTGGTAGGAATAAAACGTACCATAAGCTCTAACTTAGAAGTAGCTCTTCAACAGAAACTTTCGAAAGTTCTTTTTCAGAGGCCTTAGTTGCTTGGGCTGCGGGAATGTCGGGAAGACTTACCGCGGCCCTGAAAATGTTCCAGGGCTAAAACCCAACCAGGTTTTGGTCAGTAAAATTCTAACACCCCTTCATACCACCCAGATAATTTGATAATTTCCCACCTCAAGGAAAAAGGCTCAGTTACTTTATTAAACTTTCCAGGCTATCCGGTTGAATTCTAATTTAAACATATGAACCTTAAGACAGTCCTGATAACTACAATCTACAGTCCTGAAGCCTTACCACGAGCTCTTAACGCAATCCATTTGACGACCTAAACTGAAACGTTAAAGGAATGGAGCGATATAGGGTATATAGCTCCATCTTTCTTTCTCGCACGCACACTTGACATTTTTTAGCACGGTGAAGCTATCAACTGTATAATCTATGTAACACTATGAATGTGTCAGGCTACGAACTATTCTGCCCACCTAATACAGTTCATCAGAAGAAGTTGACCAGTTTCTTGGATGTCGAGAAACAGATATGGTTGAAGCGTGTTATGGGAATATGGCGCCATAATCGAGGCGGCAAGTCGGGGTCTTTGAACACTGGCTGTGGCTGGAGAGACGCCAAGCCATCCTCACCAGACATTACAAGTTCAGGAGGTTCCTGCACCGAATTCTGGAGCAAGAAACGATCGGGTATCACCATTGTGTGAACCGCCCGGAGGACACGGTGGAGGTGATCGGCGGCGGCGACCTCTCGCACCAGGCCCTAGTTGAGGTCATGGCCCGAGGCGAGGAGGAATGGCAGGCGGCCGCGTCCTCGGTGGTAACCGTCCGGACCGAGCCCAAGTCGTCGACACTCGATAGTGCGAAGTGTTCCATGTGTTCCTCAAAGAGATGCCAGCAAACCGTAGAGCTCCAGCAGGGCCGATACCCACTGGGGCCGCACGGATTGTCTCAAAAGGAAATTCGTGGTTGTGAAGTTTGGTTGCGTGGTTTTAGTTAGTAAAAGTCTAGGGCGGAGCGAGAGGTTGTTTCAGAAACGACCTTTCGCTCCACACTAGAGCAAGAGAAGTCAATGCATATACTTGTTTTGAGAAGCTGAAGCCGAGAAGCTATGTTATAAACAAACAAAGTAAAATCTAGAATTGTAAACATTGGCAGAGTACCAGTTTTGTATCTTAAAATCTCTAAAACATGTTTATTGTTACATAAAAACCATCGTGAATTTTTGCACTACTTTCCCACTTAGTCGAGATATAAATAGCGTCGCAACAGTGCAGCTGCAGTCGTAGCGGTCATTCGCATTTGCAGAACATTATCACTCAAGGACACAACGAATAACACTCTTGGATATTGTATCTCCAAACTGTGCAAACGTGAGGCTAATTGAATCAGTGTTAACTCTTCCTTAATATGATCTTGACCTGTAGGTATTGACTTTTGAGTGATTAGGTAAACAAAGTGCGCAATTATTATATCTTTTGCAAGTGATAATATACCTTGGTATTCGGAAGTGGATAACTTTATCTGTGCTATTATGGTACAAGTGTCAAGTGTATTCAATGTCACGTTGCCGAAATACAAATACTTAACAATACTTATAACTTGTCGATCGAGGTGCAATCTGAAAATCTTTATCAAATAAATCGACGGTCGTCGATCAAGGAATTAAACTATGCATTATATGGATATGAGGTGAATACAATGCTGATGAGCTCCGATATCGTTCATTCACGGCACTCGCTACTAAGTTTCAGTTGCCTCCGAATAACTTGACGAAGTAACGTTTACCGTGCTGTGGTTAAATTAAGGAAAAGTTCTTATGTTCTGAAAGATGACTGAGACAAACACAAACATGACGGTCAATCCTGATCTGGCGATGGAGCGGGCGAAATGCAACTTTAATATATTAGAAGTGACACATATATTCGATGGAGGGGAGCAGAACACTTTGCAGAGAAAGAAAATAGGTAAGTGACGAATGACTATGAATTTGCTACATAAATAAATAAGTTCAATCTGTGTGCTCCTGTGTTATTAATGACTTGTATAAATATTAATGAACATAAGAAACAGGAACTTAGCATTATACGTTAGGGAGAGTAGAAATGACTATGAATAATCAAATAAATTTGCTCAACAGTTATTTTTCTCTAGACTCAAACAGAAATATGTATAAGGATATAATTATTCTTAACCATATTGATCTGTTCGGAAATCGGTAGTGGTTAGCGGTAAAAGATACCAAATAGATAGAGAGAATTTTAGAGATTCGGTTTGTTCAAAATATACTTAATCAGATATATACAATTATACACCGCCATTGCGAGTCTTATTGTTGCAAAGATAATGACAAAAATGTTTGAAATTACCTTAATTTGAGTAATAATGCCTATTATGCAAATATACACAATTTAACATGGACAAAACTCCGTCGATTACGCAAATGAAAATCAACGTGGACAACGAACAATTGGTCGAAAAATATATTTAAATAAACAAATGAATAAAGTCCACATTGATTCGTAATATGAGATAATATTTGGCCAAAATAAGTATTATTAGTCTAGTCTAGACTTTGGTTCATGAAATGTATTTTAACGTGTTTACATTTTTAAATAAGCGCTATATCTCAGATTATCGCTGGTAGTTTGCAAGCGAAATTTCTTGGACAGCATTGAAACCTGCAGTGTTACTACAAAGACTGCTATCAGTACACTATATTCTATCAACGTTTTGTACACATTAAACTAAACTTTTGAATCATTTTTCGAATCATGATTCAGTAACGGTTGTAACTTGGTTAGCAAGCACAACCAAGCAAGCAACCAAGTTACAACCGTTTCGTTTCGATTTTTTTTTCATTGATCACCTCGAGTCGGCCATGCCTCCTATTCCTTTGTTCTGAGCACGTGACTGAGCGTTGAGATGACGTCAGAACAAAGGAATCGGAGGCGTGGCCGACTCGAGATGATCAATGAAAAGAAAATCGAAACGACTGGGCTGTTATTCCGATAGATCGGTACCAACGTACCAAGTGTCGACGATGTCGTTAGCAGTCTTGTGTATTGGCATAGCCATCGGTTCTTAGCTCACATTTGATTTTACAGAAGACGTAGCTCTAAACAGTGGGGCATCGAAAGACACTCTTGCAGAGGAACATATGAGTCCTAAGGAGAAATATGAAAATGCAGTGAGGAAATCTTGTATCTATGCTAGCATGATGAAGAACGAACTAGCTGAGCTTAGTGGATTGGAGTCATTCGGGTAAATACTGCTTAATTTTAAAGACACTTGAAAGGATTACCAACAAATTTTTATAACTAGAACAAAAAAGTCTCATGAGGTAGGCTGTAACATAAATTGCAGCTGGTTGTTACCTTTCGCATGAGAATGACTTTCTCATAAAAATCAGTTGCCATTGTAAATTGCTCATCTGATCATAGTGGTCTAATGGTAACTTTTGAGTCCAACATACCGCTGCATCAACTGAAGATATAATAAAACCCGGTAAACTGTAACAACACTTTAATTAGCCTGTTAAGTTAGGTATCTGGAATTCACAATGATGAATGTTACAATTTAGCATAAAGATTTTTTTATTTTTGAGACTGAGTTCAATAATACTTTTGAGAAGAAAACTAGAACTATCTAAAGATTTTTCGAGCTGTATGGTCTCAGATCGTTTTTTTGAGGCGAGAAAACACAAAATAACTACCCCAGCTCTGGGTGGAGCGAGAGGAGGGTCAGACTTTTACTGATTTAATTTCACCCGTGTTCCTTCAGTATCTCTTTGCGTTCCAAGCCCGTCATGACTCTTTCGAAACTCGAAGCCCTCGCAGCCATCAGCTATAAGGGACCCGTCAATAGCCATAAGCCTTAAATTAACATTAGCCTTTAATAAGAATGTTGTTACCTACTTAACAATGGCAAGAAGGCCAAATCACCAGGAAATAATATAAACAGTTTGCAAAACAATACGTAATACTAATTACACATTGGATACTTCTCGTGATCTTATTAGTGGTGACAAGTTGTTTAAGATTTTGTTAATGTGTCCACCAGTGGTGTAAAAATCTGTACTCTGCTTCATTTATTTTGTGTTGTTATGTACCGAATAAAATATAATACTATTCTTCTATTCAAAATCAAGATTTAAATTGACCGAAGATTTATGGGATTGTGTAAATGTGTGGATCAAGGAGCGGAGTCCTTCCTGATTGACATTACCACTTTTTGAACTCGGGGAGAGTATACACACCAAAATTTTTAGACCACTGTTCATGTTGTCAGTTTACAGCAAGGTATTTGTCAACGATACTTCTTTAATTTTTAAGATAAATAGACGGACTGATAGATCTCGACAGCGAAAATATCGCCCTACTACAGGTTAATAATTGGTTCACTACTATTTTATGTGTATTTTATAGTATTATCCTTATCAAATATCAAAAGTAGTGGTTGTTAAGTAGTATGGAACAAAGACTAAAATAAAAGAAAAAGAGAGACTAAAATTCTGCGATAAAATAGTTTAACTGGCTTTACTGCTGCAACCGGACCCCATAGTTAACATGTCCTTCAGGTCTAAGTTCGGTAGCACATGCTGTTAGAAAAATTAACCAACAGGGAATATGCAATATTTTTTTTTCTGCTAAATTAACGTCTTTAACGTCAAAGGCCATGACATTCATACGGCTGTCATAAAAAACGGCGTATTGGCGAGAGAGACAGTTATATTTGTTTAAAATAGTATACCATACGATGGCATTGCACTACACACGCACAGCACACTCATTGAATACATTTGAATTAAATCTAAATGTATAATGTGAACTTTCTAAATTAACAATACCTGCTAGAGATTTATGTGAATATGTGTTTATGTGATCTTTACAGGGTTATGTCTTCAAACTCAATGTATTTATTTATTTAAATTAAAACTTTTACAAGCACATTTGAACTATTTAAAAGTGCTTGTAATAAATAGTTTTGATTTCAAGTCAAGCGTGATGCAACTATTCGCACATTCCAAACTGGGGGTTTTATACACAATTAACTCCCGAAGTACCGAGCACTGCGAGAAAGTTATTAGAAGTCTTTGCGTTTAAGATTAAAATTTAGCAACCTTCGTTTCGTTCGGAACTCAATATGTTGCCCGCGACTATAAGGCTATATCTCCTGGCTACATAATGTACTATTTTATTTTAATGCTGTAATACTATGTCAGAAAATACTTTATCCTTCATAATTTGACTGTCCATTTT
Source organism: Mythimna pallens (assembly GCA_961205895.1). Classification (NCBI taxonomy): domain Eukaryota; kingdom Metazoa; phylum Arthropoda; class Insecta; order Lepidoptera; family Noctuidae; genus Mythimna; species Mythimna pallens. Next base: position 4,764,134 of record OY540825.1, read on the forward strand.
CAATCCATCTATAGCGTCAGCTCTCACGTCATCCGCCGCACGGCCGATGCCTTCTTCAAGGAAGTGTCTCCGTTCCTCCTTCACTTGGGCATGTTCGTGCCCACCCTTATGGGCCAGTGCACGCCTGAGCAGCAGTCGTACTGGCTGCCCAGAGCCTTAGACATGCAAATTATTGGAACCTATGCCCAGGTGAGGTCTTGTGCCCATTCTAAAGGTATGTTATGCGGTAATTGTTTTAGTACTTGATGAAATTTAGGTTACGAATTGTTTATTATTAGTTTCAAATATAAAATAAGTGACACTTATGGCATGATAACAATAATAATAGTATCTATTTATCAGAAATTTCTCAATTTTGGAACCTTAATGACTACAAGTATAACAATAATATTATTTTCAATCCATGACCCTTTGGGCTTATTCCAGTTGTAGGCGTCCCTTTGTGTCTTTTGACCTAGATTTAATATATCTCTTGCTGGATACTAAAGGGATTGCAAAATAAGTTTTTAATCACTCCATTATTTTTTCTGATTGATCCAAGACATTTTCTACTAGTTTCTCCAGGAATCGTTAAACTATTCTGGTAGTTGTCACTTTTGATGCTGGTTTGAGAAGATGCAGTGGTAAGAAAAGTGGGGTTGGCTTGCCTCAATAGATCTAATGGAAATAGTGCATTATGTACTGCATAGCGATGACGGTGTGCATACTAAGAGTGCACTAGTGATGTCAATTGACGATGTAGGCCATGAAGTAAATTGTGGGACTGAAAATTAACAATGGCTTTATTACAGACGGAGCTCGGTCACGGCACATTTATAAGAGGATTGGAGACGACTGCTACGTATGATCCAGAAACTGAGGAGTTTATTTTGCACAGTCCTACATTGTCGTCTTACAAGTGGTGGGCAGGAGGCCGTAAGTATTAAAATAAAAATGTTTTAATATTTTTTTTTATGATACTGTAGTTTGAATATTCTTAACTATTTCTTGGATTAACTTAGATAGATTTGCCGAAATATTTTTTGAAGTTGAAGGAATTCGAGAGAGCGAAATCTACTCTCTCGAAAGACGCAGTATCGCGTTCACGACACTATGCCCATTTCACATGACAAAACAAACATAACCCAAGGATATATTTACAAAACTAAATAAAGAAAAATTGTTACAGTTGGCAAAACAGTAAACTACTGTATCGTAGTAGCACAGCTGTACACCAAGGGAGAATGCCATGGAACCCATCCATTCATCGTTCAGATCCGAGACGAAGACACTCATATGCCTCTCCCAGGGATAAAGGTGGGAGAAATCGGGCCAAAGATGGGTTTCAACACAGCTGACAATGGGTTCTTAGGGTTTAATAACTACAGGATACCTAGGGAGCATATGATGATGAAGAACGCTCAGGTGTTGAAGGTGAGAAAATTGTATAAAATTTTTGAGTCAAGGCCCAACCATCTACTTATACCAATTACTCAATTAGTTAAAATCCTACTAATATTGCAAATATCAAAGTTTGTTAATAAATCACACTTCAAAGATAACAGTTTTGGGTTAAACACAGAGAGCACGGGTAGATCAATTTTCATCTAGTTATTTTCGTGGAACAATTTACGATACTCACGCAAGTGAAACCGCTGGTATAAAACTGGTTTAATAAATGGCATTATTTCCTCGTAAACACCAAGGACATGAAAAGGTTTATCTGGATCTTGTATCATCTTCTATTGTAAAGTGCATATTGAGTTCCGAACGAAACGAAGGTTGCTAAGTTTTAATCTCGAACGCAGAGACTTCTATTAACTCCCTCGCAGTGCTCGGGACTTTAGGAGTTAATTGTATATAAATCCCTCTGTTTGGAATTTGCGAACAGTTGCATCACGTTTGACTTGAAATTAAAACATTTACAGGCACTTTTGAATTGTTCAAATGGGCCTGTAAAATTTCAGCAAAACGAGCGAAACGAACATACGCGTGGCAAAAGCATGGTATTATAAAATTCACGTCATTGTAACATTTCAGGATGGTACTTACGTCAAAGTGGCTCGTCACGGTAAGCTGACCTACGGCACGATGGTGTTTGTTCGCGTCGTCCTGGTCAACGAGGTCGCCTTCAATCTGGCGAAGGCTAGCACTATCGCAGTGCGGTACTCTGCGATACGCCGGCAGTCGAGACCGAGGCCTGAGTTAGTAGAAATGTTTTGAACTTTGAGTAGGTTTTCGTTCAACGTGGATCCTGATCAACAGGCTATTATCTTTACTTGGATCATGTACCGCATCTGCTGCAAATGTCTTTCTGAGGCCTTTGCAGAGTTCCATGATCATAACTTAATATTTTAATATTAAAGTTGTAGAATATTATAACTTTGCAGCAGTGCTGATTGCAGAACGCAATTTCACGTGTCGGTATTTCTCTGAATGAAATTAAAAGGTTTTATTGGTTTCAAGGTTTCAAATATAGTAAATCAACTAAAGGAACCAATTATCCTTGTAGTTTTCCTTTGGGCCATTTAGTATTTTCAGAATTCCGTGAAGCAAATGCTTTACCAAAGATTTCATCCATATAACAAAAGTTACATAATCCACTTTCAGTGAAATCGAGCCCCAGATCCTGGACTACGTAACGCAGCAGCATAAGCTCTTTATCGCCATCGCCACGGCACACGCGCTGCAGCTCTGCAGCACCTGGCTGTGGGAGAGCTTCAGCACTGTACTCGCTCAGATGAAGGGTGGCAACACTGACACTTTACCTGAGGTAAGAATCTAGTCTTCCTAACCTATATTGAAAAATCTGATGAACGTCTATGCACCATAATGAACGCACGAGATATTTCGATATAGTGCAAAACTAAGAAGAAATCTTTTTACTGTATGGTTCTTAAAAACTCGGCTTACCAAGTCCACGTGGGAACAGTTTCAATCATTTGTTTGTGACATATTTCTTTATTTATGATCGCTACTTAATTTAATGGCAGCTTCTTGGGACAAGGTTTAAGACAGAGCAATAGGTTTAGTTGACCTGGATAAAAATATTCAAGGCATTTTTAAATTACCATTCTTTACTTCAGTTCCCTCTCAAAAAAAGGCTAGAGTCCCAGCTGTGGGAACATTAAAAGGCTGGTTTTATTTTTTGAACAAAAATACAATGACTGACTTCCAGTTCCACGCCCTCTCAAGCTGCCTCAAGGCAATCAGCACGTCCGACTCTGCCCACCTGATCGAGCAGTGCCGCCACGCGTGCGGCGGGCACGGCTACATGATATCTTCCGGCATCCCCAATCTCTACAACTTCGTGTCAGCCACCAGGACCTATGAGGGAGATTATACTGTCCTGCTGTTGCAGACAGCTAGGTTAGTAGCATAACATCACGGCTACAAGTATGTATAGGCACAAAGTGCATACAAATATCACATAGAGGTATATATCATGGTAAATGAGGTGAAGAAAGATACCCAGGATTTGTCTATGTCACGATACTTGGGGAGACCAATGTCTAGAGGTCTTTAGAAAAAAATATGAGAGGGCAGTCTAGTACTGAGAATGTTCTGTTTAAGTCCATTTATATAGGTGTAAGCCAATATTTCAAAATGTGTGAAATGGTCGAGATTTATCATTAAAGGTTTAATTTCCAGATTTTTGGTCAAAGCTTACGAACAAGCAGAAGCCAAACAGCCATTGACACCGACCGTATCATATTTAGCGCACGCCTTCTCTGGCAGTAAAGCCACTTGGGACAGCAGTCCTGATGGCATCATCAGGTCCTTCCAAGCTCTTGCAGCAGGGTGAGTGAAAAGTAGCTTGTAAGGCTTTTGCTGCATAGTAAATGCCAATTAACTTTTTTGTTCGCTGACTGTAGTCTTTCTTTAATTTTATCTTCTTTTATTTGGTTTTCAGAAAGATAGCTGTGTGTGTAACAAACATGAGGAAACGTATGCGAGCGGGTTTGTCTCAAGTAGACGCGTGGGAAATGTCTACCATCCAATTGGTTGCTGCAGCTGAGGTATATTGTTTTGAATGTAATTAAAACAACTACCGTATGTGTGTATGTGTTTATTATAACTGTATATCTATACAGTAATAATTAGAAACCTCCTTCAGTCAGTTTACTGAATTTGAGCTTTATTGAGGTCTTTTAATTGTCCATATAGGAGCAAATTATTTATAGATCCATTAGTTTCATATTCTCAGATGCTGAACATTCCTTTAACCTTCGTCCATTTTTTTCCAACACAGGCCCACTGCCGAGCAGTGATAGCTGATACGTATAGCCAAGAGATCGTGAGACTGACTGCCAATTCAAGCCCAAACGTAAAGCTCGTCTTGGACCAGTTGACAACTCTCTACCTGTATTACTGGGCCTTGGAGAGGACTGGTGATCTTCTGATGGTAAGACACAGCTACAATATAAGCGATGCCATGTGACGGTTGATAGGACAGATGGTGGAAGAAAACTTGTTACACTGGCCTCTTGTAACATGGGACAAAGGCAGAAAGAATGATCCGATCACTGTCATACTGTTTGGGCTATGTCTATATTTTTCTTTTGTTGTATTTTCACAAGTGACAGTAGTGACAGCGGCTAAACGCGATTATGCGAGCCAAAAGTTAAAACGCGATTTGTTTTATTGGTGAATTCCGCCCTAAATCTTTGACGTTTGAATACAGATTAATTGATTATGATACTAAGAATGCTCAAACAAATTAAACAAACTATTGAAGTTATACTGGAATATCTTTTTAGCAATATGTAATAATATGGACATAGATACTAAAGATAATAATATATTCGTATAATTAATTAATTTCCAGTATACATCGGTATCGGGGAAGGATCTGGTGGACTTACAGATAGCATACGAGGAGTTGCTGTTGAAGATAAGGCCCAATGCTGTTGGACTTGTTGATGCATTCGATCTACGTGATGAAGTGAGTATCTTGTAATGGGCCGTTTATTAGATCGCCAGTTTTCTATGAAGCAACACACACGATGAAGTTACTCGAATATATATTTTTCGTATCCGGCAGTTGATTTGTTGACAATAAAACAAGGCACGCCATCTAGTGGCAACTTGAAGAACTGGATTTGGCGTGTTTTGACCAAAACCACGGTTTTGACAGAGTCAGGAGGCGTTTCCGTTCGGTTACGTTACGAGCTTGAGGAGAACCCGTAAGGACAGCGGATACTCAACCAGGCCATCGCAGCGTGAAAACGCCCTGAAACTGTCCTAGGTTTTGTTGTTTGTACCTACCTAATATTATAGTGCACTGTACCGAATTGTATTGAGAAGTAAACTCATACAGTTCCTTGCTGTTTTTATTCATTGCACGATTCCCACATAGACCCACCTCACCGTAGGCGCGGGCTTGCGGACGGCGAGCAATGGGTGGCTCGCCGTCCGATCGTCCGGTAACCGTCCGGACCGAGCCCAAGTCGTCGACGGCGCGTAGTGTTCCACGCGCGCCTCAAGGAGATGTCAGCAACCGTAGGGGCCCAACAGGGTCGAAGCCTACTGGGGCCATGGGTGATGCGAAAGAGATCCCCGGGGCCCTGGAAAACAAATGGCAAAGAAGGAACAGGAGTGGGTTTTTAGTCAGTAAAAGTCTGACACTATCTCGCGCTCCGCCCAAGAGCAGGGGATGTCATGAGATGATTTTCCCACACGAAAAAAAAAAAAAAAAACATAGACCCACCTGGTAGATGATTGTAGCTGGAACCATCCCGACGAGCCGACATATTTTATGTACTGAAAAGTTAAGATAGCAAGCGATCGTAGGTTTATGATAATATTAGGTACTTACTATCTTCATAAACGTAAATATTTTCCATCTTTTAACATGATTGTGGAAACAAAGAGAAAATTTCATAAATATAGTGCTTTCACCGGTACTTGTGGCTGATAAACATTTATCAAATATAGTTGAACTCCTATCCTTCCAATGTGGATGCACTATATGTCGATGACGCTGGTAATGTTACTTTACAGTACGAAATCTTTTACAAAGTGTCAAACTTAGACGGTTTAACTGTTCCATAAGGAACTGCCTGCATCTGATCTCTTTCTGGTCGTGTCGGATTGCCGCACCATCTTATCTTATCTCTGGTCTGGTTTCCGCACTTAGTCCTAATCGAACCATTGTGCGTGGGCCATGGTGGCCCTTACTTCAACCAGCCCACCTCATTCCAGGAACAGATGAGTCTCTTTAGTTTGCTCAGGGCGTCCATCAGCGAATTCGGTGCTCCCAAAGTTCGTGTTCTTATCTCGCTGACGGCTGTGCACTCGAGGAGCACATGCGCGACAGTTTCTTCTGACTCCATGGATCCTCTGCACAGAGGGCTATCTGTGATATTCATTGTGAAGAAGTGTTTGTTCAGGGAGAGATTGCCGTACCATTGTACTTACCTACTATGAGAGTAAAGATACAGAAACTGCACAGCTGTGTTTGCACACGAACACGTCCACTATAATGTCTCCTGCATACTTGGCTAATCTCAGTTGAGAGTGGCCACCGTGATCGTTTATTATTAATACATAAGTTATGTAAGTTCCATTTTACATCCTCATTCTTCACTTTCGTGTTCCAGCTCCTTCACTCAGCCCTGGGGTCATACGACGGTCGTGTTTATGAGCGTCTGATGGAGGAAGCCCTGAAGAGCCCAATGAACCAGGAGCCTGTCAACGATTCGTACTTCAAGTACATGAGGCCGATGATGAAGGGGAAACTGTGATGCTTCTAGTTGCTATTAATTACATTGATTCGAGAGGTCATATGAGAAAAGAGAAGATTTTCAGTTCTGTTGCTGGTCACATTAAATGAGAGGGATAACTATAACTAAACTACTAGCACTAGCTTCTGACGTTTTATAAGTGCCCATGTAGGCCTATGTGAAATAAAAAAATTTTGACTTTTGACTTTTGACTTTAAATGATTAAGTATGAAATAAGGCGCGCCCGAACCCGTAAATTCAAACATTTTTTTTTTTGCGATATTTCAGAAAATACAAAACACAAAGAAACCAATGAATACCTAATTTCGAAAAAAGAATAACGTACCACTAATATGAAGTTTATTTGAACTTATAATTCCAAGTCAATCCAAAGATATAACACTTCAAACGACCCGTTTTAAAAAACGGCACTTTCATAGGTAAAGATTTATTACATAAAAAAATAATCCTAAGTATATAGCTGTGACCTATAACTTACTTTGATCGGATAAAGTACCTATGTTCTTTTGTCTTATTCTATCGACAGTCGATTAAAAAAAAAAATATATTATCTAATTTAAAATTCTTAAATAATAGTACGTATTTTACTAATAACCTTAAAATAAAAGACAATTGAGAAACTTAAAAACTTCATTCGTATTTCTTCAATACGATATTTACATTATTTTTTGAGGGGAAAATTGGCCATTGTTAACAGAAAAGAACGACCGTAAATATTATTAAGTATTATGTTGCATTTTTTTATTTTTTTATTAAGTTATTAATATTTTACGCAATAGAAAAATACATTATTGTTTCAATTATGATGGATAAGGATTATAATTAAATGTTTTATATTTTATTACATTTCGGCCTTTTACTTTCTACTTTGCCTTTTCAGCCCTTTTCCTTTTTCGTAAAAAAATTATATTTAAATCCTTAGAAGTTTTTTTTTAATGATATAAGCTATTGCTTGCCTGCGATCTCACCTGATGGTAAGTCACGCTGAGGCTGCGTCTTTCCGTGAGCGGACGCTACTCCAGAACCTTTCGGCCCCATCGACCACTGTTCTACGACCACTGTGCCCTGCCAATTTTTCGAGCTATGTCGGCGACCTTGTAAAGTTTGTATAATTGGTTTATATTTAATATTTTGTTTTAATTAATATTTAATTTACATATATATGAAAGGCAGCAGATTCAATTCAAACTATTAGCGTTTGATTGGGAAACGAGATAAGTAATCCGCGTTACTATTGGCACTTGATATTCTGCGCTCTATTTGGTGAGTCAAATCCAGATAAGAAATGGGCGTAGTGTTAAAATGTCATTGTACTTATAGTAGGTATAATGTTTTTCTTTTGGTCAAATATCGTTGTAAGAGGTTTTCGGTCTGTAATAAATGATAAATGGATAAATTGGCGTCTGTAACAGCAATGAAACAATTTTTTACGCGTCCAGTATATTGCAGTAGCTTTCTTGTATATTTGACTATAATACTAATAGTTTAGGAGTCAGGGTTCGAAGTTTTAAATTGACTATTGTGTTACAGTTTTTTGGTACTTTACATTTGTGTCAAATGAGGATGCGATTTTGAAGGCTACAGACATAAGATACATGTCAGTTTGTCCTCGTGCGGGCGATCGGCGGCAGCGATCTCTCGCGCCAGGCCATGGTCCGAAATGAGGAATGGCAAGCGGTCGTCTCCTTCTGCGAAGCAGTAATACCTACTAGCAAAGGAGGCGGCCGCACGCGCGAGGGAATGACCCTCACGCCTCAGACGCCGGGATTCCGATCCGGATTTCCAGCCACCGTAGACGCTGGGCACGCCACAATAATGCCGGTAAGTCCCCTCTTTGAGGCATGGTTGGAAAGACCTCACGGCATCCTCACCTTACGCATGACGCAGGTTCTCACCGAACACGGTAAGTTCGGAAAGTTCCTGCACTGGATTCGTGCGGAAGCGACGCCCTTGTGTCGCCACTGTGTGGAACGACCGGAGGACACGGTGGAGCATACGGTGGAGGTGTGCCCCGCTTGGGCAGAGCAACGCCGTGTCCTCGTGGGGGCGATCGGCGACGGCGATCTCTCGCGCCGGGCCTTGGTACAGGCCATGATCCAGAGCGAGGAGGAGTGGCTGGCGGTCGCCTCCTTCTGCGAAGCAGTAATGCTTGCAAAGGAGGCGGCCGATCGCGTGAGGCAGCGGTCCACACGCCCCAACCGCCGCCGGTATTCCGGCCACCGTAGGGGCGAGCTTACGAACGGCCAGCAATGGGTGGCTCGCCATCCGACCGTCCTGTAACCGTCCGGACCGAACCCAAGTCGTCAACGGCGCGTGCTGTTCCACGCGCGCCTCAAGGAAATGTCAGCAACTGTAGGGCCCCAGCAGGGTCGAAGTCTACTGGGGCCAAGGGTCTGATTCTGAAAGGAAGACTTGGCCCTGGTACGAAAGGCAACGAAGGAACAGGAGTGGGTTTTTAGTCAGTAAGTCTGACACTATCTCCCGCCCGCCCAAGAGCGGGGATGTCATAAGATGATTTTCCCACCGGAAAAAAAAGTCCCCCTAGCCAAGTTACAATCGTATCGTTCGCGCCGAACGCCTCGAGTTGGCCACGCCTCCGATTCCTTTGTTCTAACTTCATCTGAATGCTCAGTCACGTGGTCAGAACAAAGGAATCGGAGGCGTGGCCTACTCGAGGCGTTCGGCGCAAACGAAACAATTGTAACTTGGCTAGGGGGGCAGAACTGGTTTCTATATGGATAGATACTGACTGTTGTGTTAACAACTTCAGTTCAGTAGCTAGGCTTGTAGATAAATATATCCATCTATGCAGAATGCACGTTTGATGTAGGGCACGTTCAATTATACAAGAGGTGGTATAAGATCTACTTAGTGACAAAAAATTACATAAGCTGCCTGTGGGTCCTGATAACATTATCTTTATCATTGTTAACACCAACAATTTACCAACTAACGGTTGGTCCTAATCTAATAGATAAATTATGAATGATATCCATAGTTCGATATTCTGAAGCCAAACTTCATGTATCAGTTTGGGATGATGAACGTATATGTATCTAAAGAGTTACCATATAACTGGTCGAGATATATAAATCATGATAATATAATGAAAGCAACGAAGAAAGAAATTTTAAAGCCAAAAAATAATTATAAAGGCCGTAAACTAATTAAAACTAACTAAAATATGGTCTCAATAAATACGTTCACATCGCTGACGACTGGTAATGGGCCGAAGAACACTAGCTTTATTGTATGGCAATGCTTATCCTCTGTCCAAGGTCAGCCCTATAATATAATTATTAGCAGTGTTTTGTAAATATGAAGCATGCCTTTTAAGTTTTGTCGTTTGAAGAAAAAACACAACTAGAACCTTATAGTACTTTTTATTGTTTTTCAAAGTATTCACCACGTAACTTAATACACTTTTCCATTCGCTCAAACCAGTTATTATAACATTTATTCCACTCTAAAGTGGGGGTGTTCAAAATGGCTGACTTGAAAGCGTCGACTGCTTCTTCAACGGACTGGAAGCTTTGACCACATAGACTTTTCTTAATTTTAGGAAATGTAAAGAAATCGTTAGGGGTTAGGTCAGGACTGTATGGAGGATGGTCAAGAATTTCTACTTTTTCCTGCTTCAAAAACTCAATCATTTGACGAGCGCTGTGTGAGCTTGCGTTGTCGTAGTGCAGAATGATGCGTCGCTTTGAGTTAGATTTTCGAAGTTCGACGATGACTTGTGGTAAACAAACTGTGGTATACCTCTGCGTTACCCTTTCTACGATCTTCAAGTGCAATAGTCGCAACATGACCGGTTTTTCCAACGAACGTGGCAACCGTCTTCTTTGAAGTGCTTCGAGAACGAACAACTTTAGTCGGCTTTGGCTCGTCTTGAAAGACTCAGATTGTAGATTGTAGTTGGGAATCAGGATCGTAGGCATAGATCCAAGATTCGTCACCACTGATGATGTCGTAGACGTGATTTGACTCTTATCGGTTGAACCTTTGCAGAGTTTTCTTACACCATTTGGCGCGGGCCGCCTTGTGATCGTCGAAAAGCAGATGCGGTATCTAACGGCAAACTAGCTTTCTCACACCAAGCGCTTCATGCAAGATCTTCTGAATGGTTGTCCCTGAGATGCCTAATAGAGCGTCTATATCTCGATACGTCACATGACGATCTTCGAGAATTAGTTGTCTTACAGCAATGATGTTATCTTCAGTGAAGGCGGATTTTGGGCGTCCTTCGCGAGATTTTTGACTAACACTGTCCACGCTGGAAATCTAAATACCAGCGTTCGACAGTCCGCAGACATGGGGCTTGATCACTGAACACAGATGTTAGCTCTTCAAAATACTGAAGCTGTGTCAGGCCTCTTCTAAAATTGTAGAAAATTATTGCACGAACATTTTCCTTAGAAAGATTCATTTTCGTACGTAACCTGACAGATTCCAATCGACGCTGTGACTAAACAATAGCATTAATCCTAATACTTTTAACGGTTTTGAAAGCATAATCTGAGTAACTAAGGATTTAATTTTGAATTGGTTCTTGAGATACAGCCTGGTGACAGACGGACAGACAGACAGACGGACAGCGGAGTCTTAGTTATGACTAAGACTCCGCTGTCCGTCTTTTTTAGGGTTCCGTTTTACCCTTTGTGTACGGAACCCTAAAAATATACTACATACGATGTTTATCCACAGGCGCAGGCTCACTGCCGAGCTTTCATCTTGTCGACATACAAGTCGGAGGTGGAGGGAACGACCTCATCCCTATTCGAATCTCTGAAGAGGGTGCTGAACCAGCTGGTGGGACTGTACGCTGTCTACTGGACCCTGCAGAAAGCTGGAGATCTGCTGCTGGTAAGTATTCTGCAAAGTTAAAGTCGCGGGAAATAACTGCGGCGCTTGACAAGGGTACATTCCGTTAGTCATAGCAACATGTACGGTATAGATACAACTACCAAATTCGTGCATTAACAATACCAAAAACAATTTGAATAGTGGTCCAATGGTGAATTTTTTTAGAAATCCCCGAAGTGGGCAGTTAGAAACCTGAATAAAATGTTTAAGAAGTAAGTACCTATGTGAAACAAATTGAAAAATACAATACAATACAATACAATACAATACAATACAATACAACACAATACAATACAATACAATACAATACAATACAATACAATACAATACAATACAATACAATACAATACAATACAATACAATACAATACAATACAATACAATACAATACAATACAATACAATACAATACAATACAATACAATACAATACAATACAATACAATACAATACAATACAATACAATACAATACAATACAATACAATACAATACAATACAATACAATACAATACAATACAATACAATACAATACAATACAATACAATACAATACAATACAACACAATACAATACAATATATAACTCGGTGTCAAAATATTTGTTTAATTAATTCTTTAAACTGACAGAGAGGTGCGATATTTTGCGAGCACCGGTAAATGGCATGCTTATCTATCGACAATGGCGACCTATAGACATTGATTACCCGTTTATTATGGTGTAGACACACATGTGATGTGCTGCGGCGATGCTTTGGATTTTTACTTATATTTATTAAAGCTCTAGCTTGTGCCAGCGGCCACCCGGCAAGGAAGTAGAAAATTATTGCAAGGGAACATACTCCCGGGAGAAAGTCATATATTGTGCTATTTTAGTGCATGGTCTTCCCATGTACCGAATTTCACTTAAAGAAATTACTTTGCTTACCTTCTTAGATTGTACGCTAAATCTCCTTAGACTTTTCAGCTCACAAATATCAGGCGTTTTCTCTTTGGTTGATAGAATTCTAATCACATTTTACTTCCTTAAAACAAACAACCACAACATTTTGTTTTACTTATAAATATAACCTTTCCACAAGGTCTAGGGAACAGTTATTCAAATTCGGGGTCACCATACGAGCTGGTAGGACTTGCAACAAAAACCAATGGATCGTCTGACCGCGTCTCTTATTAATATTGATTATTTTGATAAACTGTGATCAATCAAATAAACAGTTGGTAAACTATCGACTTAGTTTCGAAGCAAAAAAACATTGGAGAAAGTTATTTGTTATCGATCTTGCTGGTGACAAAGTTTGGTAAAAAAATGTACCACTACACTTTTACAATATTCTTTATAGTATCTAGGAAATTAATGGAATACTAGCATCGCACATTGTATGGTTTCTAGAGTGCTTAGTGCGAATTTGTTTTACGTTACGTCGATCGCGTCGACACGTTTATATATGACGTTCGGCGCTCTGATTGGTCCGCGCCAAGTTTTTAACCAATCAGAGAGCCAAACTCAGTAAACGCTTCTGAAAGAAAGATTCAGCCCTGGTATGAAAGGCAACGAAGGGACAAGAGTGGGTGTTTAGTCAGTAAAAGTCTGACACTCTCCCGATCCGCCCAAGAGCGCGGGATCATTGGATGATTTTCACACCAAAAAAACGTAACGTAACGTAATAAAAACTTTTTACAAAAAAAAAACACTAAAAGGTTTTTTATTTCACACTTTTTAGTTGCGATACACTCATAACCACAGTGCCTATTTCTCGTGACAATTTCAATTAACCCAAACACTGTTAAGATACATTGTTTAATTATGAAGTTCCCGTGTCTCCCTTCCATGTTCCGGCTGCATCATCAGATCAGTTTGATAGTGCCTTATAGCCAAAGTGCATCTCATGACAATTATAATAAGCCCAAACACGGCTAGGATACATTTATTAATTTCGGAGTTCCGGTGCCTATCTTCCGGCTCCATCATCAGCAGGTCACTTCGATGACACCATTTTCAACATAAATATTCAGAACCATTTATTTATTTGTATTGTTAGTGTCGCTTAACTATCTTAATTGTGATATATATGTGAGTATGAAGTTCCGTTGGTCATTTCTGGTCTTCTTCATCAGTTCCACTTCAACAAATGTTACTTTTTGACTGTAATTGCAATTTAGCTTCTCGATGAAAATACCAAAATCGCTATATGGTTGCCTAAAGTATTTGAGGAGTTTCCTCGATTCCTCATAGATTCCATCATCAGAATTGGATTTTGAAAAAAGTGGTACCAATCTGAAAGCATATTATTCTTTTAGGGGAAAAAAAAATTTGCAAATCGTTCCATACACGACGCAGTTCTGAAGTAAAAAACATTAAAAAAATACAATCTAATTTATAACCTCTTCCTTTTTATGAAGTCGGTTAAAAACAATTCACACTCAGTGCATTGAAGAGATGCTTTGCCGCACGAAAATGCATCGCAGCAATTCGTGTTGCATTGCATCGCAATTTTGTGAGGAAGCTCTAAATCAGATTAAAGAAAGAAAAATTGCCTGCAAAACAGCAGAAGAATCACAACTAGTAGTAAAAAGAGAAAAATTAAATGAGAAAAGACTCCAAAGACATCGAAATAACCATGTCATTAAATTGATAATGCTTTGAAACCTGGTAAATTTAGATATTTAATCGACGTAAAATCTAGTATTTTATGGTTATTTTTCCTTCCCATTAACATAGTTTCATCAGTTCTTTTACAAGTAGTAACAGTTAGCCTTGACGTCAGAGAATGACTTGACACTGACATTGACCGTACGTCAGTGTCACGTCAAATTAGTATATTTATTGAGTCACAAGTTCACGACATTACAAAACGTTTTGTTCATATTGCGTTCTGTTTTTTTTGTTGAGGAAATTATAAACGAGCAGCTGACTTGGGACTAATAATGGTCGATTCTAGAATAAGCTTTTGCAACAGTACAAGTTTTTATTGTTATGCAGGAAAATCATTGATTCATTCATTCGTAATAATAATTAAATCTACTAAGCAAACCAATTTGACTTGGCTTGCGAGGTTGACGTCACGTGGAATGTGGAATTAGCAAGCATTATTCTGATAGTTATGTCAGTTAATGGTTACAGCCACGAGCCTCGACCAACACTTCAAGAAACTCTCGTTAGGTGGCTGGATCAAAGGCTTGATTTTAAAAAAATTGGTACTATTGGATAAGACTCGTAATTTAGGAGGTTCCAATATTATTTGGAGCCTTTACCACTGTTATATTGGACCCTGTTCTCGATACCAGTGGGCTACTATTTTTGTAATTTGTTAATATTTTGAAAATTTAAACAATATGTAAATACTAAACTACTATCAACTGTCAATGGTTTACCTAGCTCCTGTTGTTTATAATTAAAATATAATTGTTGTTTAGATGATACCTCTGAACCCAATAACAGTAGCAGTTTCGTGGAAGTTTCTTTACGTTTAATAAAATATCCAGTTTCAGTAGAAATTGACGTTTACATTAACGTAAGTACAAGGCCTCTGTAGTAGTAGTTTTCAGAAAACTTGCATTAATTTTGTCTTTCTGTTTCCAAGTACACGTCCATGTCTGAAGATGATGTGCATCAACTGCGGGACACCTACGAGGAGCTGCTCGGGAAGATCAGGCCTAACGCGGTGGGACAGATGGATGCTTTCGACTTCAGCGATCAGGTACGGTTCATCATCATTAGGTACTTGAAGTGAAAATCTTGTCAATTTTGTTTTTCTACTCTTTTTTATAAGTCGTGCACAGATCTGTTATTGATGTTTTGCCTTCTAAGATTTCAAAAACATAATTGTTCTATTCCATAGATCCTGAACTCAACCTTGGGTGCATACGATGGCCGCGTGTATGAGCGGCTGATGAAGGAAGCGCTGAAGAGCCCCCTCAACGCGGAGCCCGTCAACCAGAGCTTCCACAAGTATCTCAAACCCTTCAAACTGTGATTACTGAACTTTACCATTGAGATTATAATGTTTATTACTATATCAAGCGTTTTATTTATAGTTGGCAACTCCTTATTTTCAAATACAGTTTAATAGGTCTAAGGCGGTGTGTTAAATAAAGAATATAGTATTGAATGAGGTTATCAATGTTTTAGGTAGGTTTATTTTCATGAACAGAATACTATAATGTTACTGGAGCACTGTCTGTGTATGTGACCAGTGCGTGTTGCCAGTGACGACTTATATGGTTCTGTAACGTGGTCTCTTATGTCGGGCCACATCAGAAGGCTGAAAGTCACCCAAAGAGTAACGGAAAGGGTTATGCTCGGAGTTTCCTTGCGTGATCACTCAAGAATGAAGAAAGCCGCAGAAGAACTAAGGTGGTCGACATAATCCGAAGAATCACCAAACTGAAGTGGCAGTGGGCAGAGCATAACAGATGGTCGATGAGGTCGAAAGGTTTTGGAGCGGCAACCACGTACCGGAAGACGCAGCGTTGGAAAGTCTCCCACAAATTGAACCTGGTGTAAGTCGCGGGAATGCGATGGATGCGGAACGCACAGGACCGTTCGTTATGACTACACCTGGGAGAGACCTATGTCCAACATTGGACGTCTTTTGGCTGCAATGATGATGATGGTCTGTAATAAATAAGTCGACTACCAAAGCAGTTGTGGGTTTGTTGAACTTATTAATAATTTTGTGATCTAGGCAGCTGGTTCTATAGACCACGAACAGGCAACTGACCAGATTAAATCCGAATCCGCATTATTGTGTGATATATTAATGTTAATATCCCCTAGAATAAGGACAGTTTTAAAAGTTTTAAGTGAATTTTATTAAGGTCTAGGCTGTCAATAAAGATTTGGTTATATATAGAATCTATGTGATGGAGATCGATAAAATGTTACTATACTACTACTGAGCGAAATTTAAGAATAAGTTAGCACATTACAATCTAGTCTCTCAAAGTTCAAAGTACAAAGATTTTTCACAGTAGGTATTTCAGATATCAAGATGAAAGACGCATGATAAACGTGTTTTTAGGGTTCCGTAGCAAAATGGCAAAAAACTAAACCCTTATAGATTCGTCATGTCTGTCTGTCTGTCTTTCCGTCCGTATGTCACAGCCACTTATTTCTAAAACTATACTATTGAAATTTGGTAAGTAGATGTATTCTGTGAACCGCATTAAGATTTTCACACAAAAATAGAAAAAAACAATAAATTTTAGGGGTTAGATATTACCCCATACTTAGAACTGAAACTCAAAATTTTTTTTTCATCAACCTCATCCGTGTGGGGTATATATGGATAGATAGGTCTTCAATGATATTGAGGTTTCTAATATCATTTTTTTCTAAACTGAATAGTTTGCGCAAGAGACACTTCCAAAGTGGTAAAATGTGCTCCCGTAACTTCTAAAATAAGAGAATAATAAAACAAAAAAATATATATGATGTACATTACCATGCAAACTTTCACCGAAAATTGGTTTGAACGAGATCTAGTAAATAGTTTTTTTTTTATACGTCATAAATCGTAAACCGCAATTTACCATTCAAGTTTGTACGGAACCCTTAGTCCGTGAGTCCGACTCGCACTTGCCCAGTTTTTAAGTCAACCAACAACATTTCAGTACACGATACGTTATCAAAACATTTATTATGTAACACGTAATGTAGTCATAATCTCCGTAATACTTTACAAAAGAGTTTATTAGCGCCTGATAAGAAAAACAACAACAAATTATCATTATTATATTTGAGTCTTGATAACGCGGCACTCCGTGGAATAACTAAGGACATAATACTATCGTTGCCCCACCACAGGCATACAAACCAAATAATATAGTCGTCTTGTGTAACACACTGTAATACACTGGTTGCAAACATGAGCGCTAAAGTGAATCAGGATTTGTTCGAAGAAAGGAAAAAATGTGATTTCAATGTTGAAGAGTTGACTAACTATCTTGACGGAAGTGTACAGGCTACTCAAAACAGAAGAAAGTTAGGTAAGATGTTCATTTTGTCTATTTATTTACTGTTTGTGTGCCTTGTGCAGTTGAGTGAGAACTGGTTTTATGCGCGTGTGTGTCATGAAGTGATTTACTTATACGTGCTAATTTAGTAACGTCAGAATTGGTTTCCTGTTGGGGAATACTGACTGTTCCGTTGACAACTTCAGTTCAGTAGCTAAGTTTGTAGTTGTATCAAATTTATTCATCGTTCAATGCAAGAGGTAGCTACTTTTAACATTTAAAACTTCAGTGGTATAAAATCTATCTAGAAACAAAAAATAGTATAAGATACCTGCAAGTCCTGATAACATTATCTTTATAGTGCTCATTGCTCATTGTTAATACCGATAAATTAACAAATAAGTATTTAAATATCTAATAGATAACTATGAATGATGTTCTTAGTTCGATGTTCTAAGATCAACCTTCATATATATAAAATTTGGGATGATAAACAAAAATATTTATAAATCTAAACAGGATACATTCATAGGTATTACTAGCCGAGATAATACAAGATAATATATAAACAATGTTTTGTAAATATAAGAATACTCACTATGAGTATTTGACTAGGCGCTATTAATATTATCTTATTAACAATATCATTCGTAAAACACTGATGTTGCCGAAATATATAGGGGCTTTCATAAATCATAATCTTTTGAACTATAAAAGCTAGCACAGGCTGAATTCGAATGTGGACTAGCATACCTTTGCCTATTTCGTTGGGCGTCAACAATTCTTGTTGTTAAAATGTTATGAATTACAATCAAATACAGTTTAATACAATATAATTTAGGAATAATGTAGCTTTATTTTATATGTTGTGAAAGAAATTTCAAAATCGGTTCGGCATGGCAGTTCCAAATATTTCCTACAGATAAACTCACGAACTAACAAACTTTACTAATTTGTAATACTAGTGTAGACTATTGTAGACTTAAACATTTTACCCTATAGTCAATCACCCTTTGGTTTGTATTATTATAGAGACTAAAGTGCTCAGCACTAAAGGCCTCTTAGACGATGTACCAGAAGAATACCTCAGCCACAAAGAGAAGTATGAGAATGCAGTACGTAAAGCAGTTCTATTATATAGAGCACTGAAAGACGCTGAAGACCCTAACCTGACGGAACATGAGAAGGCTAAGTATGTTTGAATTATTGAATCGTATAATTGTATAGCAAATAAAAAGATTTTAAAAGAGAACGATGAGCTTAAATAAGTTGGAAAAGGATAGGCAGATGATATATAAAACGATAAAGCTTCGAGCTGTCAAAGAAAGAAAAACAGTTTATTTACGCGAAACGACGCAATCTTAAAACTAGCTAACAAACATACTCAATGGATAGGGAAGATATGCGTCACATCCGCGCAAAACGGCTGAATGCTCAGCATAAAGCTGCGGCCTCACGCATAATGCGATGAGTTCACAGCGCAAATTTTCAGTATAAAGCTGGCTTGTACACAGCAGTAAGTCTTTTTGAGCTAAGATGATCAAAGTATCTTGATAACAACATTGACGAAGTTACTACTACTAAATATTAATAATTCTAACATTGAATCCACGATTGTGATGTTTGCAGTGTCATATACCGCAGCCTGATAAATTCAGCGGTTTTCAAAGATAATTCTCCGTTTGCGCTACATTTTGTTATGTTTATACCGGCGATTTTGGGTCACGCTGACGAAGAACAGAAAAAGTACTGGATAAAGAGGGCCAGCAACATGGAGATCATTGGCACTTATGCACAGGTGAATATATAGACAGAGTTAAGTTACAAGCGAGTAATATTGGATTTAACATATTGAATGAGAAGAATTTCAAGGATTCAAATTCAGATCCCATCATATTATATCGTCAACCTATACGAAATTCCATAGCTGGTGTTTTTATTAATCAAATCAACAAACAGTGCATATAAAAATGATATATCTCTTCTTCTTCTTCTTTGTCCAACCCTCTTCCCAGTTTAGCTGGGGCTGGAAATCCTTGTACGTTTGCGCCAGAGAGTTCTGTTCTGGCTTGTCTGTGCACTCATTGCTTGCTGGATTTCTTTTTGCATATTTGACCACCAGGTGGCGGGTGGTCGTCCTCTTCCTCGTGGTTGGTCAGGGATACTTATTGCCTTTTTAACTGGGTGATCGTAATTTCGTCTAAGGATATGACCGTACCATCGCATGCGACTTTCTTTTAACTTTTCGGCAATCGGTGCCACCTTAAATAATCCTCTGATGATAAAAAGATATAACGTGTACGAGATATCTCGCAACCGGCACCAGCAATATTAATTCTTTTATTAGAGGTCATCCATGGCCATACTACCTAGTATATATACTACCTAATATGGCCATGGATGACCTACGAGATATTTCGTGGCTCGCATTCAAAGCGTTAAAATACGAAGGGATTTGTTTAGTATAGGTTATTATACCATGACCGTACTAGGAACGTTTCAGGCAAAAAATTATGTTTGTAGCGACATCTATGGCGTCACATAAGAACTAATCCTGCATCGCGCAATCAAAGTTCTCCACGCGTTTAGAACATATAGAACAGCTCGAAATCATCTATCGGGCAGCCCACCAGACATAACACCCGTCAGGTCGGAGGATCCTCCCTTTTCAACGGAGGTTTTCGGGACTTTACTATCTGTTCCACATATCTCTAAAAATGTATTGCCACTTGTCTTGCTAGTGTGTTATTGTCAGTTGAATTCCAATTCTCTAATGCCCCGTTTACATGTAGGCCCAGCCTCGGCCAATCCTCGGCCAATCCTCATTGTTTAAACGGGGTTTCCCCGTTAACACAATGGCTAGGGAAGGCGATTGGCCGAGGCTTGGCGCTCGTGTAAACAGGGCATAACGGATGTTTTTTCTAATAGGCTACTAGGCTTAAAAGTATTTCATGACACAAGTGAACAAGGCTACAAGGCTACAAAGAGAGAACGGGAACCGTACGGGTAGAACACGCGGATGATACATGTACATTATACGGATGATATGCTACGCGGATCACTAAAACCACTATGTGCGGATATGATTCGCTATTAACACGTTCTAGGGAGCACAGTAAATCATGTAGTCTTTCTTTCCGTGCTTGAAAAGTTCCTAGACTGGACATGGTATGATATAGTGTATTGGGCAAAATCCTTTAAATGACATCACTTATTCCTACTATTCCTACAGCCCCCCTATACAAGTTACGACTGTTTCATCGAACGCCTCGAGTAGGCCACGCCTCCTATTCCTTTGTTCTGACCACATGACTGAGGGTTGAGATGACGTCAGAACAAAGGAATCGGAGGCGTGGCCTACTCGAGGCGTTCGACGCATGAGAATAGAAACGAAACGGTCGTAACTTGGCTAGGGGCGCAGGCAATCTAAAAACCGTGATGCTAAAAATATTAAAAAAGTGGTATTTTGAAACAACGACTCAATTTTCTTTAATCCTTAAATCTTTACGACAGTAACCAACAAACAAGTAATTTCAAAATTTACAGACGGAGCTTGGTCATGGGACTTTCATCCGTGGCTTAGAGACGACAGCAACTTACGATCCCAAAACTGAAGAGTTTGTGCTGCACAGTCCTACTTTAACAGCCTACAAATGGTGGCCAGGAGGATGTAAGTTATTTATTTATTCGTTTATCCTCATATTTGAATGCCTTACAGTAATTACACAAATGGAGCGCAGATTAGTTTAGAATCAGCTACTTTTTAATATTATGTGTGTAGTGAAGTGGTAGACACCAAAGGAGAGGCGCGGCAGTGGGTCACTTACGCTTGCTTAAGCAGTACCAGGTGGGTTACCATGACGTTCAAAGTAATATTGTATCATTCTTATTCCAGTGTGGGTAAGAGACAGAGCTATACAGGTTGTCTAGCGCCATCTCTTACCCACAATGGAATATGAATATGAATCTTACTTTAAACGTCATGGTAACCCGGCAAGCCAATGCTCCAACAGGGTTTTACATGTATCTAATTCCATATCACGCACAGTTTTTTACAAAATTTCAAGACATTGAGCCTTAAAATTTTGTAAAAAACTGTGCGATGAACTTAACAAATAGAAACTATTTAACAAATTGAAAAAAAAAAATGGAATATTTAGCAACGTTATAAATATTATATTTAATTTAAATAAATTATTAATTTGTCTGATATGGTAGAAAATTACTTAGTGTCATGGAATGTCTTATGTCTTGGATATTATATCACCAAAATAATGTCATTAGTGGATTTTTCTAACATTTTTTCTTCTTTTACTTCTAGTGGCACACACATCCAACTACTGCGTGGTGATGGCCCATCTTTACACCCAGGGCAAGAGTTGCGGCATCCAGCCTTTCCTTATTCAGCTGCGAGACGAAGAAACACACATGCCTCTCCCAGGAATCAAACTTGGCGAGATCGGCGCCAAACTTGGCTTCAATACTGTTAATAATGGGTTTCTTGGCTTCGAACATCATAGGATAAAGAGGGACCGGATGCTGATGAAGAATGCACAAGTTCTGAAGGTAAAAGCATTTACTGAAAGACCACATACAACCTAAATTGCTGGGTCAAGAAGCATTAAATATTGCACAACCTCTTCTTAGCAAAATCCTTTCTTAATGATCTGTAAAGAAAGATACTTATCGAGCAATAATAAAGAATTTTGTAAAATTCATTCTCTAAAGTCGTTATTTTTTTTATTAATGATAGGCTCGCGTTTGATCACCATCTCATCTGATGGTAAGCGATGATGTGGTCGACGATGGAGTACGCTTGCGTAGAAGTAACCTATTCACTCTTGATTTAAAGACCCTAAGTAATTATGAGATGAATTTTTACAAACTACATAACCCGGGAATCTTTAAGTAATATACTAAGATCCCAGAGCTGTCAGACATAACTTATTTTCACATGGATGAAACCTTAGCTTCTCAGTAGCATCTCATGTGCTTTGAATACCTGTGTACTTGTGGAGCTCCCCCTTGGGGGCCTTTGGCAGGTACCTACGAGGTGAGAAAGGGAACTAAAAATAAAGAGTTACTTAAAGTTTTGTGGCTGATTTTTATATATGTTTTGTAGAATATTTTTCTAAAGTAGTATCATAAGTGTCAGACACTTTCCAAGGACCAAAACTTCTGTCAGACACTTTAAAGCTTAAAAAAAATAATGAACTTTACTTATTTTCACATGTCTGATTTTTAAATATGTTATTGAGGTAACTATTACAAAGTTATATTTCAGTAGTCAGACTAATTGTAGTTAACAAACATCCCCTAAACACAAAAATTATTCAGCCGAGAGTATGAGCGCGAGAGCACGCATGCGTTTCAGAGCGAGTGAGACGATTTCATGCACTGACTGGATGTTTGTCTGACTCGGATCTTGGTCTATAAAGAGTGAAAATGTTACTTGTAGGTAAACGCGCTCCATCGTTGACCGCATCGTCGCTTTCCATCAGGTGAGGTAGAAATCTTAAAATAACTTCTCCCACTCTGGCTGGAGCGAGAAAGAGTGTCAGACCTTTACTGACTAAACCAATTTGTGTTCCTTCAGTTGCCCCTTGCGTTCTAGAGTCACGGTAACTCTTTCGAGCAAATTTTGCAAGACTTTTATCAAGTAGTTAAGACTAGTTTCTGCCCGCGGCTACGCCCGCTTAAAAGTAGGTTTCTCCATACAAACTTTAAGCCCTCGTTTAATTCCCTTAGGGGGTGAATTTTGGAAAACCCTCTCTTAATGCTCGCCTACGTCATACAAAGGAAACTTTGTGCAAAATTATACGCTCCTAGTCCCAGAAGTTTTGGCTGTGCGTTGATATGTCAGTCAGTCAGTTTCTCCTTTTATATATATTATTTATTTATTTAAACTTTATGTACAGTAGTGGTACATAGGCGGACTTAATGCAACAAGGCATTCTCTACCAGTCAACCTTTGTCTTTTATGTATATAGATTACTGACTGACGGCTTAAAAGAAGGCTCTAATTTATATGATTGGAGCCTCCTTTTAAGCATGCTGATGCCTGTATTAGGAGACTCCGCTCCTCCATAGCTTTGGCGCTGTTTACAAAACTTAAATATATTTTATTTAATATTTAACAAAGTTTTTCTTTCACTGTAATCTTAAAACGTGATCTTTGACTAAAGATTTTTCTAAAGATCATCAATCACAAATCTAAAGATCATTTAATCATCTTTTTCTTTCATCTATTCAGGACGGTACTTTTAGGAAGTCACCGAACAGCAAGCTGACATACGGTACGATGGTGTACGTGAGGGTGGTAATCGTGAATGCCATGGCTAACCAGCTGGCCAGAGCTGTCACCATTGCTGTTAGATACTCTGCAGTCAGGAGACAGTCGGAGCTGAAACCTGAGTAAGTTTGTGAAAGGGGGGACCCATTAGATCTTAAAATTATATTTTTTTAATGAGCTTTGGAGACATCCAGCATCTCGCATTTAAAGATCCAAATAAGTGAATAATTATAGAGTGGCCAAAACAAACACAACTATTTTTCCAACCTTTGTTATTTAGGTATTCATTTTCATTACAGAATTACAATTTTGTTTTGGGTAGTTTTTAAGACCATATCCACTGGATTAACTTTAGTAATTGTATTTTAAAGTTTCAATGTGAAATAAAAAACGACTTTATCATTATCAACAATTTATTTTTGGGTAAGGCATCAATTGTTATTTTCGTTTCAAGTTTTCCTTGGGATCTAAAGGGACGTGTCGTCAAGATCTTGAACACTACAATCATAAAATCAGCAAAACTTTGTTATTGTGGGATACCTAATAAAGCATGCAATAACAAAAAGCTTGGCTAAAAATTAGCACATTTTCAACAAGTAAACAGGTTGGTTTGTTAGATGTTATTTTCCATACAAAATTGCGACGCTTGAATGATACGAAATATTTGATAGTTTTCGTTTGATAAACTCTCTTAATAAAAATTTGTATATTTCCGATTTGACCAATCTGTATCAATACCGGAAAACACAGCTTTGGAAAACCTTACACAAGGTGCACCGACGACTTAGTGAGGGTAGCGGGAATCCGATGGAAGCGAGACACACAAGACCGCTCATTGTGGTGACACTTAGGGGAGGCCTATGTTCAGCATTGGACGTCTTTCGACTGAAATGATGGCGATGTTGATGAATCTGTATTAATAACATACGTCTGGTCAGTCATCATTAGTTGGATCCTAGACGACTGCTGAGTGAAAGGTCGGGCATGTTAGGATGGGAAGGGCAGAAAAGAAAACTTACTCAGTGCTGAAATGGAAATTTTATTGAGTGTTAATGGCTGTTAGAATTGAGAACAAATATAAATACTGTGCATCCATACAAATATACATAGTATAAATGCGAAAGTAGTTCTGTCTGTATTGTACCTCTTGCAAGTCCCGACGGCAGAATAGATTTGGATGACATTTGGCACATTGTTAGATCATGTTCTGGAATACATAAGAT
Organism: Mythimna pallens; assembly: GCA_961205895.1. Taxonomy (NCBI): domain Eukaryota; kingdom Metazoa; phylum Arthropoda; class Insecta; order Lepidoptera; family Noctuidae; genus Mythimna; species Mythimna pallens. The sequence continues at coordinate 4,789,191 of OY540825.1, forward strand.
ACTTTTAATTCTGGGAGTAGCTTTCTTCCTGGGAGTGACTTTCAGTAGTAGGTAGTAGTTGGCAAAAACTAGTAGAATTACTTATAACGTTTGTAGCGACATCTATGTCGTCACATAAGAACTCCTGAGAAGATCCTGCATCGCGCAATTAAAGCCCGAAATCATCTATTGGACAGTTGCCCACCAGACATAACACCCGTCTGTTCGGAGGATCCTCCCTTTTCAACGGAGGTTTGCGGGACTTTACTCTCTGTTTCGTATACCTCCAAACGTTTAAAATCGAATATCTGTAACATCGTTGGTAATTTCAAGAAATTGTATATTGTTTAACTCAAATCTTTACTTTTCCTAGTGCTGGAGAGCCTCAGATTCTGGACTATGTGACGCAGCAGCACAAACTGTTCATCGCCATCGCTTCGTGTCACGCCTTCAGCCTGACTGCCAAGTGGCTCAACAGGATGTACCAGAAAGTTAATTCTGATCTGGAGAAGGGAAACATGGATGAATTGCCTGAGGTCTGTTTACTTGATCAAATAACTTCTGTCTTGACTTCAACTCAAATAGAAATAACTATTTGTCTCTTGTGTTGTACGATTACGTAGAACAAAAGCGGCATAATCTATTGATATTAAAGTTTTAAGGAAGACGAGGATGCTAAAGTTAGGTCGTCCAATGACATTACCAATTTACCAGTGTGGCTTGTGATAGTAGGTAGTGATGGCGTTGGTTGGTCTACTGAAGCTTTATGGTAGGTAATGATAGTAACATGATATTGACTAAAGTATGGTATTATAATATAGTATAGGTGATAAATTTACGAAAGTTTCGTTAATAATATTCTCAGTAAGTATTTAATTTATTAAACCGGGTACAGACTGCTGTAACATAACATGCAATGTAACACGCAATGATCGAATTTGCCGTCTACACTGTGGCAATGTATCATGCAATTAACAGAGTTCCCATAGTGTGGACGCCTTGCGCGCACAAACAGATTATTTCAACAATGTGAGTAACTATATGCTCGGTTCGTGCGCGCGCTGCGTCCACACTATGATAATTCTAGCTCATAGCTCCTTTCATGTTACCTTGCATGTTACAGTAGTCTGTACCAGCTTTACTCAGATCAATGCGGTTACCATGACGTTCAAAGTAAGATTGTTTCATTCTTATTTCAGTCTGGGTAAGAGACAGAGTTATACAGGTTGCCTAGCGCCATCTCTTATCCACACTGGAAATAAGAATAAAACAATCTTAATTTAAACGTCATGGTAGGTACAGGTTCTTATCTTTATCATAATCGCAGGAAATATTGTCTATTCGCAACTTATAGACAAAAATCGCATTCTAGTTCGGCACTTCAAACCAATGGGAGAGAGTCAGATTTTCTTCACACATAACATCTGAAATTTGAATATACTTATGTAAGTATAATATTTTGTCACAGCTCCACGCCACAGCCTGCTGCTTGAAAGCAGTGACATCGTGGGACGCGTCAGCCATGACAGAACGCTGTCGGACATCCTGCGGTGGTCACGGCTACATGCTGTCCTCAAACCTGCCCCAGATATACGGCCTGGTGACCGCTGCTGTCACTTATGAGGGAGAGAATACTGTGCTCATGTTGCAGACTGCTAGGTAAGATTTCTTACCTTTGATGACTCTAATTAATGTTTTTTATAAGGGAGATTCTATAAAAAATATTTGTTAGCAAAAAGCAGCTCTATTAAGCTAACTAAGTAATCAAATCAAATCAACATCATCTTTATTGTGGATCATAGGTAATTGTACACAATACAGATGGTGTTAATTAAATATTTTACGAACGGTTATGTCCCATCCTTAGGGCGTACAATATAATGTAGGTAAGTACCTATAGTGATATTACATGCATGTCAACAATATTACAATACATTGCAAATTATTAGATTGTTGAAGTAACAAATTTCAATAAACAAACAGTTTATAAATGAATGGAGTCTCTCGTATACAAAACACATCATAACCCACGCAGATTATATTTTAATAGTGATTTGTCGGATTCAAGAGGTACAAATCGTTCAAAATCCCAACATATAGAAAATAGGGGCAAAACAACAAATATTCCTTGCGCAGCATGAATCAAGCAGGATATTAAGAGATTATTTGAAATTTTAAGTTATCTATTAACGTAATTAATTACATTTAATTTTTACAGACCAGACACGCGGGACATAGCCTCAAAGTTTGACAGCTTACAATAACTGTAGTTGAAAAAGTATAAGTATCAGTTTTATGAAATATTGCATTCTTAGATACAATTTAGTTTGTTACTAATTGACTGCTAAAAATACTTAATTATAAAGATACTTAACTTAATTAAAACTCCTCCACATCGATCGCTTTCAACTGGTAATGTGGGTACATTATAGCATAATAATAGCATAATCAGCCTTATAATGTTCCCACTGCTGAAATTTAGGCCTCCTCTCTAGGAGAGGGAATGGGCCGTAATCCACCACGCCGGCCCAGTGCGGATTGGTAGATTTCATATGTCTTCGAATAATTGGTTCTAGGACATGCCAGTTTCGTCACGATGTTTTCCTTCACCGTTTTGAGAGCAGTGGTGATGAAAACAAATAAAACAAAATAATGCGTCTGGCTGGGTTTGAACCCGCGGCCCATAAGTCACCACCCGGCCACCACTGCTCAAAAGACATTATTTAAATCATTACAATGTTTTCCTTGATGTTGATGGCGCTATCTGACACAATTTACAACAGCCTCCCTAGCCAAGTTACAATCGTATCATTCGCGCCGAACTCCTCGAGTAGGCCACGCCTCCGATTCCTTTGTTCTGACCACAAGACTGAGCGTTGATGAGCCCTAGCCAAGTTACAATCGTATGAACGATACGATTGTAACATGGCTAGGGGGGCAGAACCTTTGGATGGAGATGATTCAACTATATGAACACTCAGGACTTGTCTATGCTTGACTCTGGTTTTATACCAGAACCAACCATTACGAATTTGCTTCACCACGTTTTAAACAGATTGCTAAAGGGGGCAATACGGACCCCAACAGTTATAATGGTACAGTGATTATGCAGGTAGCTGAAGATGATTCAGAAACAGGATTACAAAAACATACACAGAGTAGTCAAGTTTATTACAGTTTAATAAACTCATCGAAGACAATCAATGACATCATAGAAATATGACAAAAAAACTTATGCAATATATTATAGATAGGTTACAAAACTAAATGACATAATAAATTACGAATGAATTGCATTAAGATGGAAGGCTATTGAGGTTTTTCTATAACAGATGCTTTGAAGTAAACGCTGTCATTTAGAATAAATTATGTTTTCTAGAGTTACTTATCTAAACTATCATAGCGGAATCACAACATTTATCATGACTTTGATTAAGTGTTTTATAAGTAAAAATATTATTTTGAATTGATTCTGTTTTCTTTATTTATTGGCAAATGGAAGTATCAAATGTATTTCTTATATGTTGCTGAGAATGTAGTTACAAGATAGGACAAAATTGAATTGACTCGTGTTTACAGGAAAAGGCAATTTAGGAGCCAATCTTTAGTTTGTGCTATACTATATTATTGTTTCAGGTCACTAGTAAAGGCATGGGAGCAGGCACTGGCTGGCAAGACATTGAGTCCAACCATGTCGTATCTGTCAGAGAAGATCGGCAGCAAACAGAAATGGGTCAACTCTGTCGACGGAATTATCGTAGGCTTTCGACGAGTCGCTTTAGGGTGAGCTTACTTTTACACAAAAAGGAACAAAAATATGGATCTACATCCATACTTTTTTCCATTTAGTTTTTCCAATAAGTTTTAAGATATAATTTATCTTTATGGTTAAATTTTTGCTTATTCGTTTGAAACAATCTAAAAGATCGACTCACAAGTCATCGTGCAGGGTGTACTGCAAGCTAACTAAGTAATACATTCTCAGAAAAGTAGCAGCAGCAGTGGCCAGTATCAAGAAGTATATCAAAAGAGGCCTGGCTCCTGAAGACGCGTGGAACATGACATCTGTTCAACTAGTTGCTGCCTCTGAGGTACTTACTTAATTATTTTATTTAGACATTTTTGGTAGGATTTTTCAGAATGACGTTCAGCGGCTATTTCAATTGTTTAGAGGATATTGTGATGTAATATTGGTGTAGTTTTGTATCTCAAGTGTCTACGCAATTAAAAAATACGTAGAATCATTGAAACAGCCACGATCTCGGTAAAATAGAGCTGCTATGTTTATGAAATTATTGACTACGTCCGCGAAGCTTACTATGGCTGACTCAATATATTTGCTGCCAGGTACTGTAAAAATATTGGAATATGTTACATCCATATTCTAATGGAAAACAAAGTGACTGTATTTTTAACGTACTTTAAAAAGAAGGAGGTTCTGTGTTCGGCTGAATGTATTTTTTTTGTGTATGTTCACCGATTTCTCAGTCAATTGTGGACCGATTTTGAAAATGTTCTTTTTGTTTGAAAGGCATTATCAAATAATTCTTTTGATCTGTTTTTGATCTCCAGTTTTCTCCCTTTCCGTTTTATGGCCGCCGTAATTCTTTCGAACAATGTTGCAGCCTATATGACTTAGCATATGTAAATTGTGTAAGTTTAAAAACTCGCCTTCAGGCCTTCATTTTCTTCGTAAGTATACCAACATTGTAATGTAAGTACAATATTCACTTCTAACTGTTTTTGACGTGGTTATATATCGCCAACTACTTCGAAAGCTAATTTTGTGTTGAATTCTCACAGCTTATAAGATTTATTCCCGGTAAAGGAGAAATTCGATACTTTGTTTTTTCCTCTAATATTGAAAAATAACACTTTTTGGGAGATTAATATCACCGTTGCTTTAGCGTTAATTTCTAGTGTCAAAATTTTTTCGCTACCAGATAAAATAAAACCAATTATTTATGTCTTAATAAATTATGACGGTGAGAATATTACTGATTAGTGTTTTATCGGTATCTTTTCTGTAATTCTATGAACTAATTCAAATGTTGCGGAATCGATTTTATTCAATAAAATTCACCGTTTGTTAATTTGTCATCATCATCTATAACTTCTGTATTTCTTTTTTATAGGTTGTTTTTATCTTTACAATTTATTCATCTTTACTAGGATTCTGTACCTGAAGGGCAATCCCACGGATAGTGTGAAAGTGAAACTCGGGGCCCTGGGACGAAGGCAAAGAAGGAACAGGAGTGGGTTTTTAGTAAAAGTCTGAGTCAGTATTATCTCCCGCCCCGCCTAAGAGCGCGATTTGTCATTAGATGATTTTCCCACATAAAAAAAAGGTGAAGGGCAGTCAACAGAACCCTATTACTAGGCCTCACTGCCCGTCTATTCATTTGTCTGTTAGCGGACTGTATCTCATGAACTATATAACTTGGAAAGTATTTTGTACGTTCGTAAAAACCTAGGACTTTTCAAAATTAGAAGCGATTTTCATAACATAAATACGCGCAGTAAACACGAAATTGTATTACCCAAATGGAGATTAGCTAAGACCAGCAAGTCATTTTTAGTAAACAGCATACGCTTTTATAACAAGCTACCAAAGGCGGTGACCCGTCTATTCATTTGTCTGTTAGCGGACTGTATCTCATGAACTATATATCTTGGAAAGTATTTTGTACGTTCGTAAAAACCTAGGACTTTTCAAAATTAGAAGCGATTTTCATAATATAAATACGCGCAGTAAACACGAAATTGTATTACCCAAATGGATATTAGCTAAGACCAGCAAGTCATTTTTAGTAAACAGCATACGCTTTTATAACAAGCTACCAAAGGCGGTGACTGAACTTAGCGAGGGCAAGTTCAAAACCCATATTAAGCGTGTCCTAACTAAAAAAGCGTATTACAAGGTATGTCGAAGACACGCTTGTTTGGCAATGACCGCTTCTGCACATGTGGCCCCCTGGTAACTCATAATATTGTGTACATCTGTCTATTAACTGCTCCACATTTGTTGTAATATATACATTTTCTTTTTTCTTTTCTTCCTACACATTGCTTTTGCAATATTTTTTATATTATTAGACGCCAACCACCATAAATTCGTTAGTAATTTTCTTTTTGTTGACATGTCATTTATTGATAATTGTAATTACTTATTGTTCTTGTTTTTTTTTATATAGCTTCTTTTTTTTAAATGTGAATGTGAGAACACCGTGGACTTCGCGAATTCTTAGGTTACTTCCTATTACGACTCACTTTTTTTTTTTAATATGATTATTTTTGTTGTGCAACAATATCGACTGGTCTACACTGTTCTTACATAATGTCTATTAATACTGTAATATGAAAATATTGTAAACAATAATTTTTTTAAAAGAGTAACCATGGAGTTTCTTGCCGGTTCTTCTCCATAGGAAACGACCAATTTGGAACCGTGCACTAGCTTCTGACGTTTTATAAGTGCCCATGTAGGCCTATGTGAAATAAAAATTTTTTTGACTTTTTGACTTTTATAAAAAAATATGTAGATTTACAGTCGAAATTTTTACGGAGTGTGTGTTTCATATGCGTGTGTGTTTCATATGCGTGTTTATTTCATACGCGGGTGCATTTCATACGCGTGTGTATTTCATACGCGTGTGCATTTCATACGCGTGTGTATTTCATACGCATACGCGTGTGTATTTCATACGCATACGCGTGTGTATTTTATACGCATACGCGTGTGTATTTCATACGCGTGTGTATTTCATACGCGTGTGCATTTCATACGCGTGTGCATTTCATACGCGTGTGTATTTCATACGCATACGCGTGTGTATTTCATACGCGTGTGTATTTCATACGCGTGTGCATTTCATACGCGTGTGTATTTCATACGCATACGCGTGTGTATTTCATACGCGTGTGTATTTCATACGCGTGTGTATTTCATACGCATACGCGTGTGTATTTCATACGCGTGTGTATTTCATACGCATACGCGTGTGTATTTCATACGCGTGTGTATTTCATACGCGTGTGTATTTCATACGCGTGTGTATTTCATACGCATACGCGTGTGTATTTCATACGCATACGCGTGTGTATTTCATACGCATACGCGTGTGCATTTCATACGCATACGCGTGTGTATTTCATACGAATACGCGTGTGTATTTCATACGCACCCGCGTGTGTATTTCATACGCATACGCGTGTGTATTTCATACGCATACGCGTGTGTATTTCATACGCATACGCGTGTGTATTTCATACGCATACGCGTGTGTATTTCATACGCATACGCGTGTGCATTTCATACGCATACGCGTGTGTATTTCATACGCATACGCGTGTGTATTTCATACGCATACGCGTGTGTATTTCATACGCATACGCGTGTGTATTTCATACGCGTGTTTATTTCATACGCGTGTGTATTTCATACGCGGGTGCATTTCATACGCCCTTTGTAGGCAAGTCAAACTCCTATTTAAGCAGTAAGCAGATTTTTAGTGTTGTAGAATATTTTTAGGGTTTGAAATATATTGAATAATGCTAAGTTAACACTTATGATCCAGAAAAGTTATATCTATTCGTAAAATAAGTCAGATCCTCTAAAAAGGATATATTATATTAAAAGGCACAAAAATAAAAAAATGAAACCATCAACAGTAGAAAAGAAAATAAATTACTAATTGGTTGAAAGCCACAATTTATCTATATAGAAATCAATGTATTACACGGTCATTGATTTTAGTCAGATTTTAGTAAAACCATCAAATATGAAATATTGAAGCTACCTCATAACTTCTTCTTATTGATAAATTATTCAAATAAGACACTGCTTCTTTATAATACGATAAATAATAGGTTTATTATAAATCATAAAGATTTCAAAGAAAGGCAGTCAATTTATCTTCAATTAAATTTTAACATCCACTATTAGAATTTGCTAATAATCCAATTAGGCTTTATAATGACTTCCGAATAAATTTAAATTATGGCTCCAAGAAATCCATGAAAAGTGATGTTTGTAGTCATAGTGCCCAGCGTGAGAGAACGGACTTCCTCACGCACCAGCCGGCTTACGGACGGCGAACAATGAGAAGCTCGCCGTCCGGCCGTCCGGTAACGGTTTCACACGCGATACAAATAGAAGTCAACAAAACGGTAGGGGTCCAGCAGGGTCGAAGCCAATGAGGCCATTGGTTCGCTTCCAAAAGGGAAACCTGCAGTCCAGGTACGCAAGGCGAAGAAGGAACATAGGAATGGGTTTTAGTCAGTAAAATTCTGACTCGCTCTCACGCTCTGCTCTAGAGCGCGAGAAGTCGTTGGATGCAGATTACCTAATTTATAAAAAATGCTGAGTTATATTTGAAGTCATTGTGCCCATCGTGATGTTATAGGGAAAAACATGCATGCGAGTCGGAATCACGCGCTGAGGGTTCCGTGACAACTTATTATTTATCGGAATCGCAAAAGTAGTTTTTTTGTGTGACGTAAAAAGAAATTTATAGTTTTCAGTTTTTTTCCTATACAGCACAAGCTGTGACACCTTGCATCATGCCAAATTTCAGGATTAGGTCAACGGGAAGTACCCTATAAGAGTGTCGAAATACACGTTTTTTGCTTCATAAACATTATTATTATACAAATTATTATTATAATATTAATTTCAACTGGATACCTCCATGCGTTCCCGAGATAAAGGGTCTTGACAGACAGACAGACAGACGGACGAACAACAAAGTGATCCTATTAGGGTTCCATTTTTTCCTTTTGAGGTAGGTACAGAACCCTAAAAATCTAATAATTTATCTACAATCACTGAACTTCACTTCAAAAAACATCCCTCCAAAAACTCCAAGGATTGAGTTTCATTGGTGTGTAATTAATTGGAGAAAGCATAAAAAACACGTCTAAAGAGTACCGTCTACCTACCACCTAGTTGAAGTAACACAAGTATTAATATACTTTACTTATATGCCTCCAAAATAGAGCTGTGTTTTAACAGTATCCAATATTGGCCTTTGTTTTATTTTTATAGTGTATTTTTCAAATAATTTAACCGGTCACTGAACTTCACTTAAAAAAACATCCCTCCAAAAGCTCCAAGCATTGGTTTCATTGGTGTGTAATTGGAGAAAGTATAATAAACACAAAAAAAAGAGTAACGCCTACTAGGCATGCCTTTTAAGTTCTGTCGTTTCCATATTTCCCGGCAATTTTGAATTTAGAACTGTTCTATATTCGAATGTGTTTAAATTTTGAATCTCAAAACAGTTGAAAGTATTATGATTATCTATTGTTTAGTCACAGCGTCGATTGGAATCTGTCAGGTTACGTACGAAAATGAATCTTTCTAAGGAAAATGTTCGTGCAGTAATTTTCTACAACTTTAGAAGAGGCCTGACATGGCTTCAGTGTTTTGAAGAGCTAACATCTGTGTTCAGTGATAAAGCCCCATGTCTGCGGACTGTCGAACGCTGGTATTTAGAATTCCAGCGTGGACATACTACTGTTAGTGACAAATCTCGCGAAGGACGCCCAAAATTCGCCTTAACTGAAGATAACATCATTGCTGTGAGACAATTAATTCTTGAAGATCATGTGGCATATCGAGAGATAGAGGCTCTATTAGGCATCTCAGGGGCAACCATTTAGAAGATCTTGCATGAAATGCTTGGTGTGAGAAAGCTAGTTTTCCGTAGGATACCGCATCTATTTTCCGACGATCACAAGGCGGCCCGCATCAGATGGTGTAAGAAAACTCTGCAAAGGTTCAACCGAGGAGAGTCAAATCACGTCCACAACACCATCAGTGGTGACGAATCTTGGATCTATGCCTACGATCCTGATTCCAAACAACAATCTACAATCTGGGTCTTTCAAGACGAGCCAAAGGCGACTAAAGTTGTTTGTTCTCGAAGAACTTCAAAGAAGATAGTGGCCACGTTCGTTGAAAAAACCGGCCATGTTGCGACTATTGCACTTGAAGATCGTAGAACGGTTAACGCAGAGTGGTATACCACAATTTGTTTACCACAAGTCATCGCCGAACTTCGAAAATCTAACTCAAAGCGACGCATCATCCTGCACCACGACAACGCAAGCTCACACAGCGCTCGTCAAACAATTGAGTATTTGAAGCAGGTAAAAGTAGAAATTCTTCACCATCCTCCATACAGTCCTGACCTAAGCCCTAACGATTTCTTTACATTTACTAAAATTAAGAAAAGTCTTCGTGTTCAAAGGTTCCAGTCCGGTGAAGAAGCAGTCGACGCTTTCAAATCAGCCATTTTGAACACCCCCACTTTAGAGTGGAATAAATGTTATAATAACCGGTTTGAGCAAATGGATAAGTGTATTAAGCTACGTAGTGAATACTTTGAAAAACAATAAAAAGTACTTTAAGGTTCTAGTTGTGTTTTTTTCTTCAAACGACAAAACTTAAAAGGCATGCCTCGTATCTACTACATAGTTGAAGTAACACAAGTAATAAATGAATGTCTTTAAGTTACCGAAATGCCTCCAAAAATAGAGCTGTGTTTTGATAGTATCCAATATTGACCATTATTTTATATGTATAGTTTACTTTTTATCTAGTAATGTGTGTATGATCTTGAAATGTGACTGAAGCGTTACCATTTTAAGTTTTGCTAATTCCGATCTACGACCGGAAAAGAGTAACTGAGAATAAAAATAAAATATTTACGATCTGCACACAAAACCATGTCAACAACCCATAAACAGGAAGCTAAAGAAACTAATTAACACTAATCATGTTTGACAAAAAAGTAATAAAATACTATTATTATGTATTAATTATTGCCAAGTTAATAATATTGTGCCACCGCTAATGGCTTTTCTTAGTTTATAGGCAGTGTCCTTACTTTATGTGCCTAACGGTTCTTAAATTAAAAATGTAGATTAAAAAAGTCGCACGGCTTTAGTAACTCCTTCAATTAAACTGTCTTCATCAATCAATGAGCCTGAAGTTAAAACTAAACTTTTAATATTTGAACTATGAATGTCTTTATACATATATGCATTTGTTACGATTATAATTAAGATATTCTTTTGACTAAATTACGATGGAGGTGTGGCTAATTTTATGGCTTTCTGGTAGTAATAACTATCCATTATTATTTTCCTAACCAACTTAGGTTAAGTGAAGAGAATAACATGTAGCTTAAATTTATAAATAAATATAGTTAATAAAATGTAATAGTTAATAATTAATAGTAATAAAAAACTTTAAAAAAGTATTCATACATTTAACCACTACCTAAAAACGAACAAATAATATAGTGACATAGCATGGTTTTGTTTTTTATAATTGACAAAAAACCAACTCCTGTTCCTTCGTTGTCTTTCGTACTAGGGCTGAGTCTTCTTTTCAGAAGCAAACCCTTGGCCCCAGTAGGCTTCGATCCTGCTGGGCCCTTACGGTTTGCTGACATCTCCTTGAGGCGCGCGTGTAAGCGCCGTCGACGACTTGGGACATAGTATGTTACTTACCTATAAGACTGACAAAGTGCCATAAAAGTGTTCAGTTATGTAATGCTGTAAACAATAAGCAGGCATGAGTTTCATTGTCTATACTCTGTTTGTCCGAGGTTCTTCATCAGATCACTAGCAAATTTAAACAAGACTTTCACGAAAAAATATTTTCCCAAACAAAATTTAAAAAATTCAGTATCAGTCCACAACTGTTAGAAAAATCAGAGAACCTTCATTTAAAAATACAAACAGTCGAACAAAGAACCTTCTTTTATTGAGTCAGTTAAAAAGACGTCAAGATGTGACGTATCGCTATGCAGTTATTGAAATAATAATAACATGAGCTTTATTCTTGTTTTAGACAATTTTACAATGAATAAATACTTCCGCCAAACTGCATATCAGTTTGTTGGCAGAACTAGCTCCCACGTTATTAAATTATTTATATTGCAATCATTGTCATTACACATAATTATCATAATCAATTTACATTACAAAATATACTTTTATTTCTTTACTTTAGGAACATAACAAGCTTTCATGGCTTTCACTAAATCCACTTAGAAAATATTTCGTCGTCTAATGGTTTTGAAAAAGTATCAATTGACTAATATATCCCTTGCGTGATCAAATCAAAAACAGCAGCAGCATTATAACAAATAATAATACCACAATAATGCAGTAGTCCTCGATACGGCTCGCATTGTGAGGAGGTTCGTGTTTTTGGAGCCCTAACTACCGGTAGCTTGGACTCTGTTCTCGACACTGGCGGACAAATATTTTTTATATCTTAAATGTTTTTTATATGCTTTTTAAAGAAATATTTAAAAATGTAAATTATATGTATATAAAAATAAATAAATGGAATACAATTATGTATGAATACACACAAGCCATATACCAATTATAATATTTATCAAGGTTCTGTAAAATAAAAACATAATTATGTTGTCCACAGGCTCACTGCCGAGCTTTCATCCTGTCGACTTACAAGTCGGAGGTGGAGGAAACGACTTCAACCTTATCTGAACCTCTGAAGAGGGTGCTGAACCACCTGGTGGAACTGTACGCGGTCTACTGGACCCTGGAGAAACTTGGAGATCTGCTGCTGGTAAGTTCTCTGCAAAATTAAAGTCGTGAGAAACGACTGAGATGCTAGACAAAGATCAGTGATAGCAACATGTTCGGGATTGACAAAGCATTACCAAAATCTAGTTAGTGATCAATACCATAAATAATTTAGATATGGCTATACTAAATAATAATATAATTTATTTAAGCAAGTAACGAAGACTCGTGATTACACATTAAGCAGAACATAACACCAACGAACAAACATCATTGAAATATTTGACTCACATAGATACATTGAGAGCCGATTACTGTATGTTATAGTTGGAAGAAGGTAACTTTGTCTAAATATACAGAGAGTCTCTGGATGAGAGAAAGTCGGGACTGGTCGGGACTAAGTAGTATGACAGATGAAAGGAGGAGTACAGACCAAGCATTGAGCAATTCCGAACTGAAATAATGAAGATAAAGATCTTATTATCTAAACAAAATAGAAGACTTAACGTAATCTGGGTTAGGATATACATTTTAATAATATAGAGAACATTGCTTAGAAATACGATAAAATGGACCAATACAAAAGAAATTCACTAAATGCAAAAACCGTACCAATGGAAAATTTACACCTTGTAAATTGTATGAAAGCCAGGATTTGATGGAAGTAGATACGGGATGTATTATGATACCTACTTTCTCAAAGGAAAGCGAGCGGCGATCTTATCTTTGATCAATAGTCCACTGATCCCGTTTAATATCTCCAAATCTACACTTGACACAAATATCTCTGTATAAGAACAAGATAGCAATTATTCCGTACTGTTAGATAATATCGATAAATCTCATATAACTGGATCATGCGAACATAATGGCGTTCTACAATAGCTTTGATTATCTGCACAGGTACAGTTAAATAATACGGTGTAAAAACTCACTGCACGGTAAAACATATTTATGCGCTTGTCTACGAGCCAGCCATTTTGCATTTTTATTTTTTTATTAGATGAAAAAATGTGACCCGTAATTTTAGGTGTGCATGTATGGCCCGTTATTTTTCCATATAGGGTTATTATTTTAGAACTTTTATCATATGTTTTCATAAAGGACATGATTTAAAATATTTTTAGTGCGTTTCTCAGAATTCTTAGCACGTATTTTTTTAGTGTTTCGTGTTAAAATGTCGGCTTGAAACACAGCGATACGTCATGTTATCATGAAGCTGACACATTACAGCTCTGTGCAGTGTGGTTGGTGTTGACGGTAGTGTCGTTACCGTCTGCATTTTACTAAATAAGGGGAAAAGATCACTAGATATTAAGTGAAAAATGACGTACCAGGGTATGACTTGTGTGTATTTTGATGCATTTCCGCATCGTCATCACGGCACTTTGTTATGTTGGCATCCCGTTATGTTTTGATATTGACGTTTGCACTTGTAGTCTATGCTTCTGTTTTTCTTTTTTGTTATGACTGCAAATGCATTTAGACAATAAATCAGTGTCAAGTTTACAAAGTACCAGTAAGTTTAGTTTTAGATATATATTAAAGTCAATTTGTTTTGCATTCGATTTGCGGATGTAATACATTCTGAATCTGATGTTAAATAATATTTGGCAGTGAATATATCGAATCAGATTTCTCAGCTGGTCTGCTTCGCTGAGGTAGTTGATAGTGAAATTCTCAGCTGCATTTAAACGATATTGTGTCAATTCCAACAATTCCATATATTACCCAGTTGTGTAGACTCTTGAGATACACTACGCCTTTACATTACAATATCTACTAGGAATCAATTTGCGAACAATTAAAATATCCACTGAACTTTACTCGAAAAGTCCCACCAAAAACTCCTGTTACTTTTTGAACAAGATGATTGGAGTGATACTTCAATCATCTTGTTCAAAAAGCAACATTATTGTATTGTGATTGGAAGTAGCAGTTTGTGTAACGAGGCATATAATACTGTTTCTGCATCTAGCCCAAACACGTTAACACTTTGGCATCCTTAAATGTGATTCTAATCAACTGATTTAAATAACAGTTCAGTGGTTTGCCATAATGACTACGATTGGCAGGTGAGTTAACAACAATGATGCACTGTGCTTAGTCTATGGCTTGCACTAGGTATCAGTTTTCAAGTTTTTTGTCTATGTAACGGTTATCTGCACCATAGATTTATTTTGGACCGCTGACTTATAAAAAAAAACAATTGATTGAGGTAAGGATAATTTGATTCACTGTTATTTTGAATGAGCTTTAGATAATTTTGAATGAATGTGTTTTTAGCATACTTGAATGCAGTTATTTATTGACAACGGCTAATAAATGTAGCTATTTTAAGTTTCATTAAGTTTTTTTGCTGTCTGTGAATAAATTTATGTTTACCTCTTTAAATGACTCCAATTACACTACAAAAACATGATGATGTCTTTAAATGATCTCTATATTTTATGCAAAAGCCGTTCTTTTCTGCATTTCCATTTAAAATTAATTGAAAGTTCGTTTCAATAATGTGATACAATTTGTTAAATTGATCTCTATATCTTTGCCTAAAAACAGTTTTTTAAGCAGGTGTCTCTTTTAAATAGTCCACATTCAAAATACTAGTTTTGTTATAAATTATACGTTTGGAGAAATTTATGGATATTGGAGATAATAAAACATGTTGGAAATAAAATCAGTGTGAATTATTTATGTGTGTGGGTCACGAACCCGCTGTGATTATAGAGCTGGGTTACAGTTTGTTGCAGTTTTGTTATTTTTTGCGGAGTGATGTTTTAATTAATTAAATGAAGCGATATCTTGGACACGCCAAAATAATGGCGGTAAGTCCCCTCTTTGAGGCGTGGTGGAAAGACTTCACGGCACTTTCCGCATGACGCAGGTTCTCACCGAACACGGTACGTTCGGGAAGTTCCTGCACCAGAATCGTGCGGAATCGACGCCCGGGTGTCGCCACTGTGTGGACTGCCCGGAGGACACGGTGGAGCACATGGCGGAGCAGAGCAACGCCGAGTCCTCGTGGGGGCATTCAAGGGGATTCAATTATGAATTTACCAGTTATGACAAATTTTCGTGGACAATTTTGGGATTTAGTTTTTTTTTTACTTTTGACTACATAAATGATCAGTAACGGGTACAGATAGAGCCCCAATTTTTTTGTACTAATTAAAAAATAGTGGTGTATGGTTCTATCCATTAGGTCGTCAAATGAATCGGGTTAAGAGCTCCTAAACTTCGAGTTTCATTTTCCTAAATAAAAACAGCTAAATTTTTATAACAAAAATAAATTGACAATTTGAATAAAATTATTAAATAAAGAGAAGAGAAATGTTAGATTAATAATTTTTTTTTTCGAATTACAATCAATATTTTAAACTATGTAAAGATTAAAAGTCCAAAAACTTTGGTATTGAGCACGTAAAATTTCGGTGACGCATATTTAATAAATACATACCTACACACATTTTGTACTTATTGGCGATAGAAAAAAACATAATCCTTCTTACAGCCACGGGTAGTGTGAAAGTGAAACCCGGGGCCCTGGGACGAAGGCAAAGAAGGAACGGGAGTGGGTTTTTAGTCAGTAAAAGTCTGACACTATTTCCCGCTCCGCCCAAGACGGGATTTGTCATAAGATGATTTTCCCATCTAAAAAACCCTTCTTACAGTCGGGTAAAAATAATATTGGTCTAGGCCCTCTTGACTAATTGTTGAGTAATTCATTATAGTAACAAATTCAAATATTATATTAAATCAAGATGGTTGGCTGGGCACAATATTTGGGTGATTGGCTACTGCACTGCGTGTCACGGGATTTTTCTTTACGTGAGACATTGTCAGACTTTTACTGACTAAAAACCCATTCCTGTTCCACCAAGGCCTGGCGTGAGAAATCGCCGCTGCCGATCGCCCCCACGAGGACACGGCGTTGCTCTGCTTAAGCAGGGCACACCTCCACCGTGTGCTCCACCATGACCTCCGAACGGTCTACACACTTGCGACACGCGGGCGTTTCTTCCGCATGAATCCGGTGCAGGAACCGCCCGAACATACCATGTCCGGTGAGGACCTGCGTCATGCGGAAGGTGAGAACGCCGTGAAGTTTTTCCAGCCAGAGGGGACTTCATAATTGTTTCATAATTCCACCATGAGATCCCGCAGAAACTCTGTCTCTGGCAGCGGAGTTTCACCCCGGCATTGCATCTCCACGCGCAAATCGTGCATGCGTGGAAGGACTGTTGCCTCCAGATCCCACGGTGGCAGGTCAACAAAGAAGCTCGCCGCTTCGTGGGAAACCGTGCTGTAACCACGCACCATCCGTATGGATATGACCCTCTGGCAAGCATTCAGCTTGGCCGCCGGTCGCTTTCGTAGCGACGGCGCCCATACCGGTACCCCATAAAGG
Source organism: Mythimna pallens (assembly GCA_961205895.1). NCBI lineage: Eukaryota > Metazoa > Arthropoda > Insecta > Lepidoptera > Noctuidae > Mythimna > Mythimna pallens. The sequence goes on from OY540825.1 coordinate 4,806,148, forward strand.
GCCATGGATCGAACGATACCCGCGTTGTGCCTCCGGCAGAAGGCGTCTGGACCCCTAGGTTAGGTAGGAGCCTCTTGAGCCCCAGTCTGATCCAGTTTGGGAGCCAGGCGTCGGAAGTGCTCCTCGAAATTCCATCGGCTGTCGATGACGAGTCCCAGGTGCTTCATCGTCGACTCGAATCCGATGTGAACTCTTCAGCGGTTTCGGGTCTGGATGTCTTAGATATGAGAGTTTACATGTATGTGGAGTGGACGTACCCACGATACAGACGTAAATGCTATTGGGGGGAACGAGATTAAAAAAAAAAACAAAATACGAAGACCTCTTTTGAAACACAAAAACCAAAATTAAAAAAAAAAATCGAACGTCTCACCGACCTTGATAATGAACGCAATTATTTGCAATTACAAGGATTTGAATTAATTAGTTACCTAGCTACGTCGAATGCTAAACGGTCCGATCTAATTATGTAGTCATTTTAAAACATAATTTATGTCCTCTTTATGGCACTTAATAAAACCATGATACACATAATTATAGGATGTTGTTAAAATTTCTCGTTTTATTGATTTCATTCTAAATAGTTTATTCAGTATCGTTTTGCCAAAACTCTTTATTTTTGTCATAAAAACTGATTCGATTTTAAATGAAAATCGATTAGCGATACCTAATGTTGTAAATTATATCTACATATTAAATTAAGGATGTTAGAAATGTTTTGTCAATGAAAATAAACTCATTAATCATAAATGTGTGTTGCTGCTATGCTTTATGCTAATCATAAAATTATTTATTCATATTTGACTGATCATAGAGGGTTCTTTCATTTTCCAAGATTTTAGACAAATTCCTAAATAATATATAATAATATAATATTCACACAACTATCACACAACACCGTCTAGTCCCAAGCTAAGCAGAGCTTGTGTTATGAGTACTAGACAACTGATAAACGTACTTAAATATTTCTAAATATATACCTACATATTATAGATAAATTACACCCAGACACAGAACAAATGATCGTGCTCATCACACAAACATATTTTGTCTTGGGTGGGAAACGAACCCACGACCTCCGGCATAGCAGTCAGCCAGACAGGCCAGGCCAAATATTAGTTAAAAATAATTGTATACATTTACCTCAAAAATAGGGCAGATATTGTGCTGACTCAATTGTTATAAATCCCTAAAGGCCCTTAATCTATCCCCGTGAGTGTCGGATTGCCATCCCCATCGGATTATAATGAAAAGGAACTGAGAGTTCATTTGTGTTTTGCACACACGCTTGTGTACGCAATATCTCCTGTGTACCTCCCTAATCTAAGATCAGATTGGCCCGCGGGCTTGCGGACGTCGATCAATGGGTAGCTCGCCGTCCGACCGTCCAGTAACCGTCCGGACCGAGCCCAAGTCGTCGACGGCGCGTAGTGTTCCACGCGCCTCAAGGAGATGTCAGCAACCGTAGGTGCCCAGCAGGGTCGAAGCCTACCATCCCAGCCTACCCATGATGCGAAAGAGATCCCCGGGGCCCTGGAACAATGGCAAAGAAGGAACCGGAGTGGGTTTTTAGTCAGTAAAAGTCACACACACCCTCTTGCTCCGCCCAAGAGTTGTTGAAAGAAGATGTTACTAGATGATTTTTCCACTTCAAAAAAAAAAAGATCAGATTTGCCACCGTGATCGAAATTCAGTCGGGAACCTGGATTATTATTATAATATTATAAACGATTGCAAAATGCTAATATTATAATTAAATATGAACTGCTTAATTAAAGTTGTTTTAGTCACATGATTTTTCTAAAAAAAAAAACAAATAAACCAACCACGATTTCGATTTTTTACATCTCTCATCGTTTTTGACACACACCTTGGACTCTAGTCATAAGTGTGTGTGAAGTACTACCGAACATCCGAACTACCATTTTGGCAATATAGAGCGATTTATAAAAAAAACATAGGCTCATAACTCAGAAACTGTTATGACGATTGGGCCATGCTTCTAAAATCTAAATGGTTTCTGGGGTCGAAATCAACCTGATACTGCAATAGAACTGGTACGTATATCGAATAAAACTTTTGGAAAAAAAAATGTAAGACGCAATTTCGTTTAATAATTCATTTTTTTTTTAATTGTTTATAGTTCCCCTGAGCATATACTCTGAATCCACCGACCTTGGGTGCTCTTGACGTTTCCTCAAATTTTGTACATTTGACTTTAAGACCAAGGTCATTCCATTGAGTTCAAGGTCACATTCAGTGTCCCCGATGTTTTCTCACCCTTCTACTCCCACATCCCACCGGATCCCGAACACTTGTTTAGGCGTTATTTTTGGTCTTTTTTCATACCAACATTTTGCTGCCAAATTTTTGCAATCGAAATGGTATTTATTGAAAAAAAAAACAATATGAACGAAATTAAATTCGGGGACAAAAGTAATTCAAAAAGCTTGAATAAGCTTTTGAAGCTAGATTAAACCATTGTAAACCCAAGTCAGCTGGTTCTTTACAATTTCCTCAACAAAAAAAAAACGACCACAAAAAATGAACAAAAAGTTTTATAACGTCGTGAACTTGTAACCCAATAAATATACAAATGTGACGTGACACTGACGTAAGGTCAATGTCAGCGTCAAGTCATTCTCTGACGTCATGGCTAACTGTTAATATATATACTTGTATACGAATTGACGAAGCTAAATGAAGGGGCAGGTGTCGAAAAAATTTCCAAAAAGTTCCGGATTTAACGTTGATCATTAGAGCTGCGGGAATGTTTGAAAAAGTTACTGTGGCCCTGGAACACAATCAAAGAGCAACTGAAAGACACCGGTATGTATTTTAGTAAGAAATCATCTAATGACTTCTCGCGCTGTGGGCGGAGCAGGAGGGCGTGTCTTTTATTGACTAAAACCACACCTCTGTCCTTCAGTTGCCCTTTGAGTTTTAGGACTACGGGTTTGCTTTTCAGAAATTCTCTGCGGTCCTAGCTAGCGAGTATCGGCCCTGCTGGGTCCCTACCGTTTGCTGATATCTCTTTGAGGAGCGCGTGGATCGCGTGGACACGCGCTGTTGACGACTGGGCTTGGACCGATCAATTACCGGACGGCCGGACGGCAAGCTACCCATTGCTTGCGCCCGCAAGCCTGCGTCTACCGTGGCTGGTATTCGGGGTCAGAATCTCGGCGGCTGGGGCGTGAGGACATTCGTTCCCTCACGCGTGCGGCCTCCTTCTTCGCTAGCATTACGCTACGCAGAAGGAGGCCACCACCTGCTATTTCTCCTCGTTTCGGCCAAAGCCCGAACCAGGGCCCGACGTGAGAGGTCGCTGCCGCCGATTGCCTCCACGAGGACACGACGGTGCTCCGCCCAAGCGGGGCACACCTCCACCGTATGCTCCACCGTGTCCTCCGGGCGGTCCACACAATGATGACACCCGGGCTTTTCTTCCGCCTGAATCCGATGCAGGAACCTCCCGAATTTGCCATGTCCGTTGAGGACCTGCGTCATGCGAAAGGTGAGGCCGCGTGTGCCACTCCTCAAAGAGGGGACTTACCGCCATAATTGTAGAGTGCCCAGCACTGGGTTGCGACAGTCGCCGTCGCCATTCCACCATGAGATCCCGCCGGAACTCTGTCCGCCATGCCGTGACTCCGCGTAGCCCCCCTAACCAAGTTACAACCGTTTCGTTTCGATTCTCTTTTGTCACCTCGAGCCGGGTCTACTTTCAGAGATTACCTTCTACAAACAAAAAAAAAACAAAGTACCTCTTTATAGTATTAGTGTAGATTACTCATTGGTCTATTCCATTACAACTAAATAAAAACCAGACAATTTTTTGCTGGACTTTGTCACCTGCAAGATCGATAACATATTACTTTCTCTAATGGTTTTTTGCTTCGAAACTAAGTCGATAGTTTACCAACTGTTTATTTGACCGGCCGCAGTTTATCAAAATGATCGATATTAATCTATCGGCATGCGGTCAGACGATCCATTGGTTTTTGTTACAAGTCCTACCAGCTCGTGTGGTGACCCCGAATTTAGATAACTGTTCCCTAGACCTTGTGGAAAGGTTATCTTTATATGTAAAACTAAATATTGTGGTTGTTTGTTTTATTATGGGCTAGGAAGTAAAATGTGTTTAGAATCTTATCCAACCAAAGAGCCACGTCTGAGATTTTTGAACTGAATAGTCGAAGGAGAGTTCAATCTAAGAAGCTTAGAGGCGTACCTTTTTAAAACTGATTGCTTTCGTTGTCTCGGACTAGGTGCGTGTTTTTTTCTTTTTTTATGGTGGTATTTCAAAAAATGACTTCTCCCGGTCTAGAGTCCAGAGTGGAGCGAAAAGGCGTGTCAGACTTCTACTGACTAAAACCACGTAAATCGTAAGTTGCCTTCAGGAGTAGGTACCCGCGTATTTGACCAAGTAACTACTACCTATGTATATCCATCATCGAAACAGATTAGAAAAGTAGAGTTATATTTTGTTGGCGATGTCAATTGTAAAAAGTAATAAAATCTATATCCCGTCGCGTGACAATGCGCGTGTGTCGTGTGCGGCAGTCCCCGTAGCGGAAACCGGATTATTACCTGCGCAATATAGCTAGTTCAACGGTGTGCATGTAGTCGTGTCGATTGAGAACTTTAATTTATTATTACGTAGCAAAACGGGCGCGGGGCCCGACTGCCCGCAACGGGTATCCGCGCGGCTAGCTACGACGGAGCACTACGTACGACGTTTGTATGGGACCGCGCGGGCGACCGCGTAACGCAGCGGCCCTTTAACGGCTGAACGGATTGGGATGATATTTGGTATGGATTGCACATAGGATACTTTTTCTCCTAGGAGTATGTTCCCTTGCAATAATTTTCTCTGGCCTCTGGCAAAAGCTAGAGCTTTAATAAATATAAGTAATAATCCAAAGCATCGCCTCAGCACATCACATGTGTGTCTATACCATAATAAACGGGTAATCAATGTCTAGTGGTCACCATTGTTGATAGATAAGCATGCCATTTACCGGTGCTCGCAAAACATCGCACCTCTGTCAGTTTAGAGAATTAATTAGACTTTTATGCGTTAAGTGCTTATTAAATGAAATATTTGGACGCTTAGAGTTATTTATTTTTATTTGACATGTCATGTTATCTTGCTGGACTACAGCTAGTTACGTTTATAAATATTTATTAAATTGCAATGTAATTAATAAATTTATAATTATAATTTAATCTACCTAAGCAAATCAATTATCTTGACTTGGCTCGCGAGGTTGTCGACATCTTACTGGATTATACATCCTCCACCGTACTTCGGGGATGGTCCAGATACAGAGGTATACATACATACAGGCATATAGCAATGTGGCATACCTCTCCACTCCTCAAGCACCTCAGGATATGTTGCCCCGTTGCCGTTGTTGCTAGAGAGGAGGTTGCCTCTCCTAGAGAGGAGGTCTGAGTCCCAACAGTGGGAACATTATAAGGCCGACTATGCTATGCTATGCTATTATTTTATCGGTGTTACATAATATATAACATTTTTCAGGCAAAGGCATAGCTTTTGGTAACTAGTCCACTTAAGCCTCCCAAAACAATAGCCTACAAATCTTTGTTTTCCATAATTCGCAATAGTTTCCCACAAACCGGAGGTAGTCCTTGCGTGCACTTGCATAGCACATACAGGGATAATCGTCATTTTATAACTGATCAAGGCTTACAGGCCTTAGGGTTCCCCAAACAAAACTGCGATACGAATAGCTTCGATGCGATTTCGTGGAGCAAAGCACCGGTTCAGGTGATCATAGAATGTGCGATGCGAATCAATGCGCAAGTTCTAGCGACGCGTTGTACGAGCTTAAGGGCCCTAACCCAAAACTGCGATGCGACGTCGCATCGTAAAACTCTGCGAGCTCGCACAACGCATCGCAAGAACTTGCGAATTGACTCGCATCGCACATTGTATGGTCACCTGAACCACCTGAACCGCTCGTGATGCTTTGCCGCACGAAATGGCAAGTTTCGGCAATGCGGCGTCGTATCATATCGAATTGCAGTTTTGTGTGGGAGCCCTTAGATTTTTACGATGCGACGTCGCATCGTAATTTTGTGTTTGTCGCATCGCAGTTTTAATAAATACTCGATCGCGTTAATGTAAACGTTTAGATATGTCAGATTGCACCTTCGGGATAATTGTGTTTCACTATATAGTGGCCAGAAGACGCTTATACAGTTTTAGTAGGTACATATTGACGATTACATTAACGTCAACGAATAAATATAAAAAAATCGTGCTAAGGCTTCTGTTGTAGCAGTTTTCAGGAAACTCTAACTAATTTTGTCGTTCTATTTCCTAGTACACGTCCATATCTGAGAGTGATGTGCGTCAGCTGCAGGAGACCTACGAGGAGCTGCTCGGGAAGATCAGACCTAACGCGGTGGGACTGGTGGATGCATTCGACTTCAGCGATCAGGTACGGTTCATTTGCATTACTGGGTGAAAATCTAGTCAAAATTGTTTTTTTTTTTTCACTCTTTTTTAATAAATGGCGTAATTGGCGCATATATTTATTTGTCATTGATTTTTTCAAAAAAAATATTTTTTTTTTCACAGATCCTGAACTCAACCCTGGGTGCGTACGACGGCCGCGTGTACGAGCGGCTGATGGAGGAAGCGCTGAAGAGCCCCCTCAACGCGGAGCCCGTCAACCAGAGCTTCCACAAGTATCTTAAACCCTTCATGCAGGGGAAACTGTGATAACTGAACTGTACCTTTGAGATTACAATGTTTATGCTTTTACTTCAACAAGCGTTTTATCATTGTTAGTTAATTCCTTCTTTTGAAATACAGTTTAATCGATTATTATAGGTCTATGGCGGTGATGTGAATAAAGAATACAGTATTTAACTTACATAGTCTTTAATTTATTTATGGCAGTCATATTGTCTCTTTTTTTACATACAGCATTGTATTTAAGATCTTCAATATATAAATAGGTTAAAATAAATTACTTCATGCAGTCGGGCACTTCGCAAATACATCAAGACAAGTTTACGGCATGTCCGGAAGTCGTCGTGATGTGGTTGCTCATTGGTGCAGGGGAACCGTCCTGCCTGTTCAAGCAGACACAGCGTTGGCGTGCGCCGAGCCGGAGCCGAAGGAGTTCGCCTGAGAGTTGGTCACCCTGTAGGCGGTGTTCACGCCCAGAGTCCTGGCGGAGGATGCGGCGTTGCCAAAGCCGTGAGAGTGCGCATCAGCGGAGCTGCGGGAACCACCGTAGTACTGGCCGTGCACGTTAGCAGAGGAGCGCGCGGCACCGTAGCCGGCAGAGTTCACGTTAGCGTTGGCGTTGGCGGAGCCGGCGCCGTGCGAGTTAGCGGACGACTGCGCGACGCCGTGCCCGGCGGAGTGGCTGTCGGCGACGGACTTGGCGGAGCCGTAACCGTTGACGTCAGCGTTTGCGTTGGTGGAGCCGTAGCCGTGGGTGTTCGCGGCAGATTTGGCGGCGCCGTAACCAGAGTGAGTGTTAGCTTGAGCTTGGGCAGAGGCGGGCGCATCGTAGAGTGTGCCGAAACGCCAAGAGATGGTCCTGCCCTGGCCTTGACCTACCCTAGCAGAGGAGGCGGCGTTTCCGGAGCTGACTACTTTTGCGTTGGAGGAGGCGACTCCCTGAGCGGGCACAACCGGCACGTACGATGTGTAGTAGATGGGGGACTTGGCGTCGATGACGGCGGGCGCCGGCTGGTCAGCGAGCGCAGCAGGGTACACAAAGCCAGTGACGCCATTACTCTGCGCGGAGGACGAGGCGGAGCCCTCACCGTGAGTTTTTGCGGAGGAGCTGGTGGCGCGGAGGCCGGAGTTGGCGTTGGAATCGGCGGAGCCTTCACCGTGTGTGTTAGCGTTGGACGAGGTGACGCTGAAGCCGTCGACGCCCCTAGTGTTGGCGGAGGACTGCGCGACGCCGGCGCCGTGCGAGTTAGCGTGCGACGTGGAGGACGCGGCAGGCGCGAAGTTCTGCTCATAGGTGATGACGGTAGCGGGTGCCGGTACGGGATAGTACGCGCCGTTCTGTGCCTGCGCGACGGCCTTAGCAGCACCGTAGGTAGTCTCAGGGAAAGGCAGGGCATCGTAGGTCTGCGCCTGCGCGATGGCTTGTCCAGGGTAGTAGTACCCGTCGCGCGCCAGCCCCGCGCCGCCGCTGGCGCTGCCGAACGCCTGCGCAGCGTCGCCGTGCACGTTCGCTTGAGCTGTGCTCACTCCATTGCCATAGCTGGTCGCCTGGCCCATGGAGTAGGCGCGTCCATCACGGTATAGAATTCCTGGGAGTAATAGAAAAAATTGCATTATTTTGATAACAAAATGAGCTGTATTATACATATAAAGTCTCTTTAATATTATCTGAATTTGAAAAGTAAAACGAAATAGAAGAAAATCTAGAAAATAAAATAATTAATGTTGTTTTAAAGTTTGCTTTTTTTATTTTTTTGCGGATATACCTAATTAAGGACTCACCGTTTATAAGGACGGGGTTGGCGTGGCACAGGGCAAACAACGCCACAGCTGCTACAAACTTGGTCGCCATGTTTACTAATGTTCAGATCACTGCTGAGTGGATGCAGTGAGAGAATTTCTCCGCGCTTATATACAAAGAAACGAGTACCTACCACCACTCCTGCGCAGCTGAGCCATACCTGCGAACGTCGCCTACTAGCTGACACTCGTAAATTATGAGATGGTGAGCGATAGATGTGTCGCGGAGGCATCATTGTGAGTTTATTAACTAAGCATTGTTATAAAAGTTCATTAGCATCGTTTAGGATACATTTTTTTGTTTTAGTAATTAGGGAACAACTATCTGTAGTCCATACAAATATTTGTTCGTGAATCGTGCGGAAATCGAACCCGCGATAAGCAGTAAAGCAGCCAATCTTTTTACCACTATGCTACACATACTGTCCTTTAGTACGTATGTATGTATTGTATATAAGTAGTGCAGAGTGCATCGACCTCATGGTGAGCGCTTTAACTGGACATCTTATGCAAGCAGCTTATTATTAGTAAGATTAAGTTGTTCGGGATATCAGCAAACAGCTGGTCGACTCTTCGCGTGACGAGTGAGAGGGCTGGGCTTTTCTTCGGTCAACGAATCAGCATTGCCATCCGGCTTGGCAATGCTGCCAGCGTTCTGGGCACTTTTCCTTTTGACATCGATGTGGAAGAATTTTTTAATGCCCTATGAGTTTTTGTTAGTTTTTACCCGTTTTTACATATTATTTTCAGTTTGTTTAAATACCTATTAAGTTATAATATTTAATTGTTAATATGTATATATTGTATATATATATTAATAAAGATACTTCCTTAATAAAAAAAAAAACTGGGCAAGTGCGAGTCGGACTCAGGCCCTGAGGGTTCCGTACAAACTTACCTATGAAAATAGTTCCATTTCCAAATTGAGTTACGAAGATTTTTCCGAATTGTTTAAAAAACAGTTTATTTTGTGTCGTAACTATAAATTTACGGTTTTCAGATTTTTCCCTATGCTTGTGCTAATACCTTGCGTCATGCCAAATTACAGGTTTCTAGGTCAACGGGAAGTACTTACCCTATGATTTTTGATTCCTAGGTAGGTAGGTTAGTAGATACTTGTAGTGTAGTGTCGAAATACACGTTTTTTTGCGACATAAACGGCCGTATTTTTTTCCTTTACTCAAAAGTTTGATTTTTTCACAGCTTCAAGAGTCCGCAGATGAGAATTTGGTATTAATTTCAACTCGATACCTCTACGCGTCCCCGAGATAAAGGTTCTTGACAGACGGAACCCTTATAGGATCACTTTGTTGTCCGTCCGACAACAAAGTGATCCTGTTAGGGTATTCGTTTTTTCCTTTTGATGTACGGAACCCTAAAAATATTAAGTAGTAACTTATATGGGGTGTATTTTGAAAAACACATTGGTGGAGTATTCTAATCTACAACAAGACAACGCTCAAGGAATAGTCGGCTTGTTTCAAAGATATCAATATAGAACAACAACAAATGAACATGGCCTCGCTCGCCGCCGCTCGCCTATCCTAAATAAATCTATTGTACAATAGTTCGTCTATTTCATTTAACAACCATCCTCAACACAGAGGCCATGTAGCAAATCACATGACGAAAAACGATCCAAGCAAATAGTAAAGTGGACAGACCAAAAAGGCAAACGTAGGCAAGGAAGATCACAAGAAATATAGGCTGATGTGGTAATTAAAGGCGACGCGACGGTCAGAAATGGTAAAAACATCTAGAGGAGGCAACATAACCTATTTTAAGTTCATCATCATCTTCCTGCCCTTGTCCCGTGTTATATGGGGTCGGCGCAACATGTTTTTTTCTTCCATTCTGCCCTGTCACTCGTCATGCTATCACTAACTTCCTTTTCTTTCATATCACTTCACACAATCCATCCACCTTTTCTTTGGTCTCCCTCTCCTTCTCCATCCATCCACATATAAACTCATAACCTATTTTGAGTTAAATAACCAATATAAAACTGTAATTAAACAATATACTTTTTTAACTTTTTCAATATAACTTTTTTTCTTTTTATTATTGTTTTAGGTTTCCGTACCCAAAGAGGAAAATGGGACCCTATTACTAAGACTCCGCTGTCCGTCCGTCTGTTCGTCTGTCGCCGGGCTGTATCTCATGAACCGTGAAAGTTGGACAATTATTGAAATTTTTACAGATGATGTATTTCTGTTGCTGCTATAACAATAAATACTAAAAACAGAATAAAATAAATATTTAAGGGGGCTCCATAAAACAGACGTGATTTTTTTGACGTTTTTATAGATAATGGCGGAGCGTGAGAACGTATCACACTTTTACTGACTAAAAACCCACTCCCGTTCCTTCTTTACCTTCGTCCCAAGGCCGAGTTATCCTTTCAGAAACAAACCCTTGGCTCCAGTAGGCTTCGACTCTGCTGGGCCTCTACGGTTTGCTGACCTCTCCTTGAGGTACGCGTGAAACAGTACGCGCTGTCGACGACTTGGGCTCGATCCGGACGGTTAACGGACGGTCGAACGGCGAGCTACCCATTGCTTGCCGTCCACGCTTGTGCCCAAACCCTACCGACTTTCAAAAAGATGGTGAAGGAGCATTACCTATCACTTTAATTTTTCTTCTCCTTTCTCTATCGTATATTTTAATATTTATTAGCTTATTATTTGGTAATGTACCTATTTATGTATTACTAGCTTGCCCGCTTGAAAATAGGTTTTTCTATACAAACTTTGGACCCCCGTTTCATCCCCTTCGTGAGTGAATTTTGTAAAATCCTCTCTTAGTGCTCGCCTGCGTCATAAAAGAGCCTTGTGCAGAAATTCATGTTCCTAGTCCTAGTAGTTACGGCTAGGCGTTGATATGTCAGTCAGTCAGTTTCTCTTTTTATATATATAGATATGTATATGTACACTGACAGCCCCAAATGTTTTACTTTCGTTCAGTCCATCCAAAGGTTGTCTGGTAGAAATTGCCCTGTGCAATAAGACCGCCTATTGTACACTTATTTTTTATAAATGTCTTGTTCTTGTTCTTGTACGGTCTTTTCCATAGAGTTGTACGCTGTTGAACGTGCATATATAGCTTCACCTTTTTTGTGACTGACTGACCAGTACCGTCAAACGGGATTAATTTCCTAATTATGTCATCTGACGCAGGGCTGAATAGAAACAAAAGTTTGAAGGGGATCTTCGCGGTAATTAATAATTTTTCCAGCATTTAAGTACGCCTGTTTATTCTTTAATCGTAATAAAAACGGATGCTTTGATAGAAATCAATAATTTATATATATACTTACCAAAATGAAAACCTAACCAAAGTTTTGTTACTATTCACCCCTGCCTTCCTATTCATCCCGTTTGACTGTAATTCAAAAGTACCTGTAAATGGTTTATTTGAAACTAATTTTTGTCATGAATATTAAATCCTTTGAATTAGAGTTTAACAACAATTTAATATATTATGCTTATTTGTTGAGGGTGACATGCTACGAAAGTGCGTGCTACGCGCCTTCGTAGCTTCGTAGCCATGTTACCTACACTAACAAAGGTAACGAACTTGACCAAGTCTTGCTGAAAATTAGTTGCAACTAATTTTATATTTTTGCCGTTTGAATTGAAACGCTTCGGTCACGTTGTCCGATTGACAAAACTTTTTTATTTTTTAATGGTTTATTCAAGAAAATTTACATAAATATTTTCACATTATCTTCTGCCAAACTGCAGTACAGTTTGTCGGCAGTGTTCTCGTGGATAGTCTTCTTGATTAACTAACAAATCGATGGCTCCTAAGTATACTGAGTCAACTATACTTCTAATAACTTTACAGGAAGGCGATAAGAAGAGCGAATGGTTATATTAAAATTGTTAATACAACCAAGAAAAAATAACTAATCAAAATGAATTAAATATAATAAAACCTTTCATCTGTACAAAATAAATTTTATATTATTTTATTAATTTCTGAGATAATGTAGACATACTAGTATACGGCGATTTTTTGTTTATTAAAAATGGATCAACTACCACTTATATTTTTATACGTCGCATTATTGAATCTACGTTTTTCGGAAAAATTACTTAACAAGTGTGGCAAAAATATTTTTATTTACTTATTGGATTTTTTACATAATATAGTTTGTGTCATAAATTCATATTTTGTTAAAATATAATACATGGACATAATTTTAAAAGTGAACCATCCTTAAATTGAGTCAAGTGTGGTAGAATTTAGATAAAATAATAAAAAACGCCTTTATTGTTTAATATTTTAATTAAAGAGATTCAAAAACCATTTCGTGATCCGAAATGGTATTGGTAACATTAACACAACTTTAGGATATCTATAAAATTAACAAAAATCAACAATACTAGACATAATAAAAACAAAGGCTTAGGTTGGTCTAGTCTTAGGTAACAAAAATACAAAATATTGATTGTATCAATTGCACGTTTCTGTAAAATAGGGGAATTATTTTATTAATTGTTTGAAATCACAATAGTTTAGGAACAGTAATCTTTCTTAATTACATTAAAAAAAATCACAGTAAGTATACAATTATCCTTATACTTAGTATTTATTGCTGAGAATAAAATCAGTCTCAAAAATTAACTTATGCGGTAAGTACTCAATAATTACAAAAAAGAAATCTAGAAAAAGAAAAATAAATTATATTTTTAATTATTCTGAATCGCTTTCAACTCTATTGCTGTCACTTTGAATTAAATTAGAAAAAAACAAGTGATATTCCTTAGGTATCACCAATTGGTTGCACATGTCCATTAAATCTTTGTGTTTATTTTTATCTATTGGGATTGGCCTGTTGTAAGCTGGTAGTAAACACTTGACTCAGTATACTGAGTATAAAATAAATAAATTAGTATACTTGATCCAGTATACGCTATTTTTTTAGTTATTTATGGAGATATGAATTTTATTTTTTACAGGTTAATAGGAAATGATTTAATTGTTGTTAATACACTAAAAAGTGCAATTCTCAAAATTTGTTAGTTGACTCAGTATACTTAGGAGCCATCGAAATAACAAAAGAAAGCCAAAAAACAAAGACAGTAAAAACATTATAAGTACTTATACTCCATCCGCTCAGTCAATCAACCAAACGCAAACAATCCCGACATGTCCCCCATCTAAAAGTTGTCTAAAATGTTATCTAAAATTATTTAAAAACTAAACTAACATTACTGGAATGGATTAGTTTACTGGAATCGATTCCAATGTTTAAGTTGCTATAATGTTAGCTGCTGCTTTAGTCTGCTTAAATTACTTATCATGATAAAACGTTGATGAATCAACCAATCAATCGGTCAAGATGTTTTTAGGGTTCCGTACCTCAAAAGGAAACAACGGAACCCTTATAGGATCACTTTTTGTCCGTCTGTCTGTCTGTCAAGACCCTTTATCTCAGGAACGCGTGAAGGTATCGCGTTGAAATTAAAACCATACACTCAAAATCTGCGGTCCCTTGAAGACAAATAATACGGCCGTTTTTGTTGTAAAAACGTGTAATTCGATACTCTCAAGGGAATCAAAATTCATAGGGTACTTCCCGTTGATTTAGAATCCTGAATTTTGGCATAAAGCAAGGTCTTATAACACAGTTATAGGAATAAAAAACCTTATAGGATCACTTTGTTATGCGTCTGTCCGTCTTTCTGTCTGTCAAGACCCTTTATCTCGGGAACGCCTGGAGGTATCGAGTTGAAATTAAAACCATATACTCAGGTCTGCGGTCCCTTGAAGCAGTGAAAAATTCAAACTTCTGAATTACCGAGAAAAAAAAGTTACGACCGTTTATGTTGCAAAAAATGTGTATTTCTGTATTTTCAAGGGAATCAAAATTCATAGGGAAATTTCCGTTAACCTAGACTCCTGAAATTTGACATGAAGCAAGGTCTCATAGCATAAGTATAGGGGAAAATCTGAAAACTGAAAATTAGTGAAACTAAAAAAAACTTTTTTTGTGGTTCGAAAAAAACTAAATAACTAACAAAGGTAAGTGCTCCATTTGGAAATTGCACAGTTTTCATAGGTAAGTTTGTACGGAACCCTCAGTGCACGAGTCCGACTCACCCTTGCCCGGTTTTTTTAAATAATCACACGTTTAACTTACTAAGGAGTCTTCATATTATTTCTAATACGTTTATCAAAACTGGTTGATTGGTTCGAATAAAACGGTTCAGCCATTATTTTGCCATGAAAAAAAAAGGCGTTAGCAATATTTTTTCCTGAGCTGCCAGTACAATTAGATAAATAGAAACATAAAACATCCTTGGGTTCGGAGGCGTGAGGACTTTCCCCAATACCCCTTTTTGTAAAAACAGAATAAACATACATAGACTAATAACACATACCTAATCCTCCCCTGCTTCGCGCAGACGGGTAAAAATAGGTATGCCATAATTTTATAGCTTGCTCTTGGATAATATTTCTTAATTTTTTGGCAGTTGAAAAATAAACTTTTATTCCTAACTGTGCGAA
The DNA here is from genome assembly GCA_961205895.1 of Mythimna pallens. NCBI lineage: Eukaryota > Metazoa > Arthropoda > Insecta > Lepidoptera > Noctuidae > Mythimna > Mythimna pallens. The sequence continues at coordinate 4,821,191 of OY540825.1, forward strand.
CGTAGAAAAAATCTACCCACCGTGAAGCGTGGTTTTCAAATTGTCCCTACCCCTAAAAAAATAACGCGTCCACGCTCGGCGATAGTGAAGCATTCTTAAGTAAAAGAATTTTCGTCACCAGATATGTGCTTTCAGACATTTTCTCCTATATATTTTTTAAAATCGGGTTACGGTTTCTTTGCATTTTAATCGTGCTTATAAGGTGCGTAGTAAAAAATAAGTTAATCAGTCAGTAATTTTATAGTTTTGTAATTATTTATGGCATTCAATTTTCTGTATCATTTTACTGGACAACATCAATCCGTTAAATAAATAAGTTAAAATAAATTACTTCATGCAGTCGTGCACTTCGCAAATACATCAAGACAAGTTTACGGCATGTCCGGAAGTCGTCGTGATGTGGTTGCTCACTGGTGCAGGGGAACGTCTCGCCTGTTCAAGCAGACACAGCGTTGGCGTGCGCCGAGCCGGAGCCGAAAGAGTTCGCCTGAGAGTTGGCCACCCTGTAGGCGGTGTTCACGCCCTGAGTCCTGGCGGAGGATGCGGCGTTGCCGAAGCCGTGAGAGTGCGCATCAGCGGAACTGCGGGAACCGCCGTAGTACTGGCCGTGCACGTCGGCAGAGGAGCGCGCGGCGCCATAACCGGCAGAGTTCACGTTAGCGTTGGCGTTGGCGGAGCCGGCGCCGTGTGAGTTGGCGGACGACTGCGCGACGCCGTGCCCGGCTGAGTGGCTGTCGGCAGCGGACTTGGCGGAGCCGTAACCGTTGACGTTAGCGTTAGCGTTGGCGGAGCCGTAGCCGTGGGTGTTCGCGGCAGACTTGGCGGCGCCGTAACCAGAGTGAGTATTGGCTTGAGCTTGGGCGGAGGCGGGCGCATCGTAGAGTGTGCCGAAGCGCCAAGAGATGGTCCTGCCCTGGCCTTGACCTACCCTAGATGAGGAGGCGGCGTTTCCGGAGCCGACTACTTTTGCGTCGGCGGAGGCGACTCCCTGAGCGGGCACAATCGGCACGTACGATGTGTAGTAGATGGGAGACTTGGCGTCGATGACGGCAGGCGCCGGCTGGTCGGCGAGCGCAGCGGGCACAGCTGGGTACACAACGCCTGTGACGCCATTACTCTGCGCGGAAGACGAGGCGGAGCCCTCACCGTGAGTCTTAGCGGAGGAGCTCGTCTCGCGGAGGCCGGAGTTGGCGTTAGAGTCGGCGGAGCCTTCACCGTGTGTGTTAGCGTTGGAGGAAGTGATGCTGTAGCCACCGAGGCCCCGAGTGTTGGCGGAGGACTGCGCGACGCCAGCGCCGCGCGTTTCGGCGTGCGATGTGGAGGACGCAGCAGGCGCGAAGTTCTGCTCGTAGGTAACGACGGTGGCGGGCGCCGGTACGGGGTAGTATGCGCCGTTCTGTGCCTGCGCGATGGCCTTAGAGGTACCGTAGGCGCTCTCAGGGAAAGGTGGGGCGTCGTAGGTCTGCGCCTGCGCGATGGCCTGTCCGGGGAAGTAGTACCCGTCGCGTGCCAGCCCCGCGCCGCCGCTGGCGCTGCCAAACGCCTGCGCAGCGTTGCCGTGCACGTTCGCTTGTGCTGTGCTCACTCCGTTACCGTAGCTGGTCGCCTGGCCCAAGGAGTAGGCGCGTCCATCGCGGTATAGAATACCTGGAAATAATAGAAAAGTTTGCATTATTCTGATGGCGACATGATCTGCATTATGTAAAAAGTATATTATCTTAATTTGAAAAGTGAAACGAAATAGAAGAAAATCAATCCTTTTTTTATAATTTTTGAGGATATAATTGAGAACTCACCGTTTATAAGGACGGGGTTGGCGTGGCACAGGGCGAACAACGCCACAGCTGCTACAAACTTGGTCGCCATGTTCACTAATGTTCAGATCACTGCTGAGTGGATGCAGTGAGAGAATTTCTCCGCGCTTATATACAAAGAAACGAGTACCTACCACCACTCCTGCGCAGCTGAGCAATACCTGCGAACGTCGCCTACTAGCTGACACTCGTAAATTATGAGATGGTGAGCGATAGATGTGTTGTGCGGGTGTCAATGCTAATTTATTAATTAAGGATGATTTTATTAGTACATTAGCGTCGTTTATGGTACATATAGGTATATATGTATGTGCACGGTGCATCGACCTCATAGCGAGCGCTTTAATTGGACACAATATGGACTCCAAGCTTTTTATTATTAGTAAGCAAGAATTTATTTTGTAAAAAACACATTATTGAAGTAATTTGTTCTACAATTATATACCTATATATATAAATGTTGATAATATATAAGACCAGTGGTAGCCGAGTGGTAATGGCTCCCGACTTACGAGTTGTACGTTGTAGGTTCAACCCCAGCCAGGCGCATTACTTTGTGTAATTTATTTCATCACCACTGCTCTCAAAATGGTGAAGGAAAACATCTTGAGGAAATCGGCATGTCCTAGAACTAAAAATTCGAAGACATGTGATGTGACATTAACCAACCCGCACTGGGCCCGCGTGGTGGATTACGGCCCATTTCCTCTCCTACAGAGGAGGCCTGAGTCCCAGCAATGGAAACATTATAAGGCCGACTAGGCTATGCTATGTTATAACATAGATATTTATCTCTATGCGTGTTTTTTTTTTATATTTTCCTTACAGATTTTCAGACATTTGGATGTAGGGCAAAAAGTGTGACTTTTACCATAATGGCACTTTTTCGTGTTTTGTCATTCATGCTCACCAACTTTAGTTTCGCCTGTGTATTTATTACTAGTTGCTGCCAGCGTCTTCGCTCTCGTGAAAGCAGAAAATTGCGCCAAGGGTTATCCCGATGATATGATGGTAGATTAGCCTGGAAGTATGTACTCCCAGGCTTATCTTATTTGCTAATCCAGAACATGGTTTATCCGTGTGCCAAATTTCATCCAAATCCGTTCAGCCGTTTGAACGTGAAGGAGTAACAAACACATACACAATCACAAACTTTCACTTTTATAATATAATATTAGTGTGATGTATCTAATAATATGACTTCTCTCGTTTGCATTTTTTTGCCATTAATGACAAGTGATATTTATTTTGCAAATAGGTTTTTAAAAAATAATATTAACCTATAGGTTTAAACTAGATGAGGCCGGTGTTTCCTAGCTGAGTACCCTGAGAAGAAACACCGAAACAAACTCAGGGGTCAAAGTCTCTTTTAAGAGATCCGTGTAGATTAGTGTCTGAAATAATGTTTTGAGGAAAGAACCACACAGATTTGAGTGGACCCGTTCATTCATTGCAAGCATTTGTCAGTATTCGTATAGCTCAACTTAGGACTACTAAGGAGCTTAACGATTTGACGAACAATACCAAGGAAAGGACATTTGGGTAGGCCGCAGAAATACTTAAATTACCAGACACTTCAAAATAAATGGAAAGAAAAAAAAACTGGGCAAGTGCGAGTCGGACTCGCGCACTGAGGGTTCCATATAACAAACTTACCAGGTCAATTCCCGAATGGAGTCTCGAAGTTTTTTTCCGAATCGCAAAAATATTTTTTGTGACATACCAAAAAAAAAACTGTTTTCAGATTTTTACTATACCTGTGCTATAAGACCTTGCTTCATGTTCAAATTTCAGGATTCTGGGTCAACGGGAAGTACCCTAGATTCCCTTGAGTGTGTCGAAATATACATTTCTTTGCGACAAAAACGGCCGTATCTTTATTTTTCGTTAACTTAGAAGTTTGATTTTTTCACAGCTTCAAGGGACTGCAGATCTGAGTATATGATTTTAATTTCAACTCGATACCTCCACGCGTTCCTGAGATAAAGGCTCTTGACAGACCGACAGACTGTTGTCCGTCTGTCTGTGTCTGTAACTGATCCTATAAGGGGTCCGTTTTTCTTTTTGAGTTTTCTGTAACTCAAAAGGAAAAACGGAACCCCTAAAAATGATCCACATAATCCTCTTATTCAGAATTATAAACGAAAATATTTAAAATAAAGTGTAACAATAACCATAGATGTACATCAGATTATTATTTAAAGAGATATTTTAGACATTATTTACTATACACAGCACGCGTAAGCATACTCGCAGCGACAACGAAACCACTTGATTTTTTTTGAGTTTGATGATTTCATTAAATAACTTCTCCCGCTCTGGGAAGAGCGAAAGAGAGCGTACCTAACCAGTGTTCCTTCAGTTGCCCTTAACGTTCTATAGCCACAGTGGCTGTTTCGTGTTCCATGGCCCAACATCGGCTCTAGCAGTCCTCGTCATCATCAATTCTTCCATTCTAGGGTGGAGCAAGAGGGCGTGCCAGACTTTTATTAACTAAAACCGACTTGTGTCCTTCAGTTGCCCGTTCATATGCTCAAATGCTGTAACTTTAACTTGAATCCTAATCGTCATCGGCACCGGCATTCTTTGTAACTGATTTCCTATTGGTTTTATTTTATATGATACTTACTGCGTTTTGAAAGTGACTTTAATAAAAAAGAGGATAGGTACTATTATTTACCTCCTCCATAAAAAACTACTTCTATAATTTAAATACCAGGCCACTGAGAAAGTTTTGCGAAAAAATGTTTTTATGTATAAGGCACTGGCCACTTGTAATTATTTTGAAAATGTTGGCTATTTAAAAGAAAAAATATTTACCATTGTTGGAATTTTGAATTTCCCTCCACAATTTTTTCGAGAGCCAAATCAAATTAAAGTGTCTCATTTAAAAATGGATCTGCATCGAGAACATCTTTGTACGATGATTTTCTAGGATTTTAAATGTGGCCTAAAACCTGATGAGTCATTTGATCGATTTCAAATTGCTTTTATGGATGAAGAACCTTCACAAGCAACCATCTACCGCTGATATAGCGAGTTCAAGCGCTGTCACCTTACTTTGGGGGATGAACAAAGGAGCGGTCGTCCTACGACGGCTGTCACGGAAGAAAGTGTGCTGGCAGTAAAAAAAATAATTCAAGAAAACAGGTGACTTATATACGTAGAGATTCAGCATCAACGATTGCATCACTTCTTAACATCAGGTGGGATCCCAGTCAAGCACTAATTTATATGGTCTTTACCTATGAAATTGCCGTTTTTTCATGAAATAAGAGATATGAGTTGTTTTTTCTCAATATTTTTTATTTTTATTAATCAAAGTATTTCCCCATGCAATCAATGCATTTTTTACAACTTACCTAGTGCTAGCTTATTGATGCCCTTTTTGAAAAAGTCTGCTGGACGGGAGGCAACAAATTCTTCAAAGGCATTTTGAACTGCCTCTCGGTTATTGACTTTTTCCTTTTTTTCCCCGCCAAGAAGTTATCCATATTCTGGAAAAAGTAGAAGGCTGTAGGGAGAAGGCCTGGTGAGTACGTTGGATGACGGAGAACTTCCAACCCCAGCTCTTGTAACTTGGAGACCATCTGCTGTGCCGTATAAGGTCGCGCGTTGTCATGCAAGATCAGCGGTGCCGAACGACTCACCAAAGCTGGTTGGAGATGTGCGAGCTTCTCCATCACTGTGTTCAGTATACATCTGCATTAATACTCATCCCGTTTGGTAAGAAGCTGTGATGAATGACACCGGCGCTAGACCACCAAACAGTGACCATCACTTTTTTAGGGATCAGTTTTCGTTTGTGGCATGGTTTAGGTGCTAAACCAGGATCTAACCAACTCGCTGAGCGACTGTCGAACAAAATCCATTTTTTTTTCGTTTGTATGCATGTTGAGCAGTGCAAGGCTCAACTCGACGCGTGCTTCACACTGGTGATCATTCAATTCGTGGGGCATTCATTTGTCAAGCTTTTTTACTTTGCTAATTCGACGCAAATAGACCAATATAAGAGCAGTGGTGGCCGAGTAGGAGCAGTGGTGGCCGAGTGGTAACGGCCTCGACTTACGAGTTGTAGGTTCCGGGTTCAAACCCAGCCAGGCGCATTACTTTGTGTAATTAATTTTATCACCACTGCTCTCAACACGGTGAAGGAAAACATCGTGAGGAAACCGGCATGGCTTAGAATCAAAAATTCGAAGACATGTGACATCCACCAACCCGCACTGGACCCGCGTGGTGGATTACGGTCCATTCCCTCTCCTTGAGAGGAGGCCTGAGTCCCAACAGTGGGAACATTATAAGGCCGACTATGCTATGCTATGCTATGGACCAATATTGTTTTGATGTTAAAATCAAAACCTGCTGCTAATTCAGCTGTAGATTGAGAATCATCTGCTTCCACAATCGCCTTTAATTCGTCATGGTCAACTAAAGTTTTCGGTCGATCTCGGGGTTCATTTCTTAGGTCGAAATTTCCAGAATGGAAGCGGGTAAACCAATAATGGGTGATGCGATCGTTAGTAGTGTTCGCTCCTTATAGTTACATCGTTGATATTGCAAGCTACTTCAGACGCTTCGCTGCCATGAAGGTACTCATACTCCATAATCACTCGAATTTTTAACGTATCCATGATGACAAAAAACGTACAAATATGCGATGAAAACAGAACGCAAACCATTAAACAAATGACTAATTTTCAAAAAAGAACTCGATATTATAAAAATAATTTCAACTTGAGATTTTTTTGCGAAAAAAGAAAAAAATGGATTTGAAATAGTCAGTTTGGCAAAACGGCAATTTCATAGGTTATTTATAAAAAAAAGATTCCTAGGTGGATTTCCAAATCAACTGAGTTAAAGGCATTGCACTAAAACATTTTTAATAAGAGACCTGTATTCTCCATAGCAAGCTTTTTTAAATATTAACCTTTTTAAAATACAAATTAACATTGGATATCACACGCAGTTTGTCGGCAAGCGCCAAAATTCACCAAGGCGTTGGCGACACTTATTGCTTTCACTCACACAGATGGATATGTGCGTAGTCCTTACCCTTTGTTTCTTGATTACCTATTCATCTATAATCTATTTATAATATGTTGAGTATCCCTCAGACCCAGATAATAAGATAACAGGCCAGAATGCAGGCTAAAGTAGCCGGACTTACGCGATTTGACGCTGGACATCTGCGGTGTCTCACTTATGTTTAATTTCTTAAATCCAGCGGAATCAATAGGTTCTAATTATTTTTCGTCGTCGAACCAACTGTCAGAGACAATTTATGGAAATTATAAAATATTTTCAGCTACGAGCACAAGGGGACGTTGTGGGGTTCATACCTCAAGGATTCTTCTTCTTCTCTTCCTACTTCTTAACCATTTTTAATAAAGCGTGTGGTAAATAAGTAAATCAGTGAGTAATTTTATAGTATTGTATTTATTTGTGGCATTCAATTTTCAGCGTCATTTTACTGGACAACATTGAGCAGTTAGATAAATAAGTTAAAATAAATTACTTCATGCAGTCGTGCACTTCGCAAATACATCAAGACAAGTTTACAGGATGTCCGGAAGTCGTCGTGATGTGGTTGCTCACTAATGCAGCGGAACGTCTCGCCTGTTCAAGCAGACACAGCGTTGGCGTGCGCCGAGCCGGAGCCGAAGGAGTTCGCCTGAGAGTTGGCCACCCTGTAGGCGGAGTTCACGCCCTGAGTCCTGGCGGAGGATGCGGCGTTGCCGAAGCCGTGAGAGTGCGCATCAGCGGAACTGCGGGAACCGCCGTAGTACTGGCCGTGCACGTCGGCAGAGGAGCGCGTGGCGCCATAACCGGCAGAGTTCACGTTAGCGTTGGCGTTGGCGGAGCCGGCGCCGTGCGAGTTAGCGGTCGACTGCGCGACGCCGTGCCCGGCGGAGTGGCTGTCGGCAGCGGACTTGGCGGAGCCGTAACCGTTGACGTTAGCGTTTGCGTTGGTGGAGCCGTAACCGTGGGTGTTCGCGGCAGACTTGGCGGCGCCGTAACCAGAGTGAGTGTTGGCTTGAGCTTGGGCGGAGGCGGGCGCATCGTAGAATGTGCCGAAGCGCCAAGAGATGGTCCTGCCCTGGCCGTGACCAACCTTGGCGGAGGAGGCAGCGCTTCCAGACCCAACCACTTTCACGTTGGAGGAGGCGACTCCCTGAGCGGGCACAACCGGCACGTACGATGTGTAGTAGATGGGGGACTTGGCGTCGATAACGGCGGGCGCCGGCTGGTCGGCGAGCGCAGCAGGGTACACAAAGCCAGAGACACCATTACTCTGCGCAGAGGACGAGGCGGAGCCTTCGCCGTGAGTCTTAGCGGAGGTGCTGGTGGCGCGGAGGCCGGAGTTGGCGTTGGAATCGGCGGAGCCTTCACCGTGTGTGTTAGCGTTGGACGAGGTGACGCTGTAGCCGTTGACGCCCCTAGTGTTGGCGGAGGACTGCGCGACGCCGGCGCCATGCGAGTCAGCGTGCGACACGGAGGACGCGGCGGGCTGCTCGTAGGTGATGATAGTGGCGGGCGCCGGTACGGGGTAGTATGCGCCGTTCTGTGCCTGCGCGACGGCCTTTAAGGCTCCATAGGCGCTTTCAGGAAAGGGCAGGGCGTCATAAGTCTGCGCCTGCGCGATGGCCTGTCCGGGGTAGTAGTACCCGTCGCGCGCCAGCCCCGCGCCGCCGCTGGCGCTGCCGAACGCCTGCGCAGCGTCGCCGTGCACGTTCGCTTGTGCTGTGCTTACTCCGTTGCCGTAGCTGGTCGCCTGGCCCAAGGAGTAGGCGCGTCCATCACGGTATAGAATACCTGGGGGTAATAGAAAAGTAAAATAAAATGGAGGAAAATTAAGAAAATAGATGAAACATAAACTATATTTTTGGCGGATATAATCGAGAACTCACCGTTTATAAGGACAGGGTTGGCGTGGCACAGGGCGAACAACGCCACAGCTGCTACAAACTTGGTCGCCATGTTCACTAATGTTCAGATCACTGCTGAGTGGATGCAGTGAGAGAATTTCTCCGCGCTTATATACAAAGAAACGAGTACCTACCACCACTCCTGCGCAGCTGAGCCATACCTACGAACGTCGCCTACTAGCTGACACTCGTAAATTATGAGATTGCGAGCGACAGATGTGATGTGCGGGTATCGATGTGATTTTATTCATTAAGGAACATTTTATTGGCACTGTTTTTTTCTGGGTGCAACGACCTCATTCCTTGTTTGACATATTATACAACTTTTGTATAATAATTTGTGGAGATTGAAAATGGATCTAGTTCTTTTGTTACTAGATAATAAACAGATCGTGAAGCCGAAATTAGAGGCGTAGATCATAAATTTTAAGCATTAGGTAGAGGAGGATAATCTGTGTGAAGTTGTAAAACACAGTCATAACATCTTTATGATTTGAATAGAGCTGCTTCTATACTCGTTGATGATTGCTTGTTATTAATTGAAATACATGGTAAAAAAGACAGCACAAATTGATTTGAATAGGACATGAGACGATTAAAATACTACAGTGAAAAATATACTTCTGTATTATTCGGTTGTTAGTACGTTTCGCTTCGTCGTTTTTACCATGTACATTGAAGGACTGGAAGACTGGAACAATTTACATGCTGCAGTCTTCCCGTCCGATTATAATTTAGACTTCTTCAAGGCTAGAGTGAATAGGCTCTTAATAAACTAGTGCGCCTCACCATCAACAATTGCATCACAGTTAGCAGTTTATATCAATTTAAAAATATAGGATGCTCCAAAATTAACGGAAGATTTGAATTAAATAGAAAAAAAAGTATTTTTAATTTTTTTTTTGGGCTTGCCTTACTTTACTGCACAAATGGCGGCAAATTCAAATCTGGCGTTAATTTTGGGACACTCTATATATAATATATTTATTCACGCACCCACCACACACCACATACTTATTTACATCTACATTTCTTTCTCTCTCCTCTTCATGAGAGAGAAAGATATAACAGGAACATGTACCAATTTTTTAAGTTTATTATTCGAAAGATGAGTAAATCAAAATTGTAGGCGTGGCAAGACTTCTAAATGTTTTTACCTAGGCTATTACAATTTAGATTTTAGATAAAGATATAATAAAATAGTTATTGTTCTACTTTTGTGACATGGTTTGTTTCCAGTTAACTGAGTAACCGGCACGGTTGGGTAGAACTTATTTAGAGTTCCGTACCTCAAAAGAAATAAAACGGAATCTTTATAGGATCACTTGTTGTCCGTCTGTCTGGGCGCACTTGCCGACACCGGCGCCTACACCAGCGCTCCATAAACATGGACCGAACGATGCCTGCGTAGAGCCTCCGGCAGGAGGTGTCTGGACCCCCGAGGTTGGAGCCGCTTTAGGGCAGCCCCAGTCCGATTCAGTTTGGGAACCAGAAGTTGGAAGTGATCCTCGAAATTCCACCGGCACTTCCCATTGACCTCAAAGCAAAATTTGTTGAAAAAAAGTCTCATAAAGCACAAGTATAGGAAAAAATCTGGAAACTGTAAATTTGTAGTTTCGTCATAAAAAAAAACCTACGGGAGGTTTAAGTTTTTTTTTATGATGAAACTAACGAGTCTAGTATATTAGGGAACACTGACTCTTTCAAGGATTTTTTTTAAATTCTTTCTAGGTTCGCTATCTTGACCGCTAGCTTTGCCGCTATCTCACATCTCAATTCCACTGCTTAGCTGTACGCTTAAAGAATACCTATGTTACACAAAACGTATTGTACATGGTAGACATGCCACCCATATGGCATGTCTACCATGTACAGGTGGTCATCACTGTACACCTGGTGATCCAATGATGTGATGGGCTTAGCGGCTTTTCAAATCGTAGCAACACATTAATAATGCAAAAAACTGGGCAAGTGCGAGTCCGACTCGCACACTGAGGGTTCCGTACAAATTTACCTCGTAAATAATTCAATTCCCGAATGGATTCTCGAAGATTTTTCCGAATCGCAATAATTGTTTTTTTTTGTGACGTAATTTACTGTTTTCAGTTGTATTCCTATACTTGTGTGTGTGTTCCTTGCTTTATGCCAAATTTCAGGATTCTACCTCATATTTCGACATTCTACCCTATGAATTTTGATTCCCTTGGGAGTGTCGAAATATACATTTTTTGCGACATAAACGGCCATATCTTTATTTTTCGTTAACTTAGCAATTTGTTTTTTTTTCCCAGCTTTAAAGGATCGCAGACTTGAGTATATGGTTTTAATTTCAACTCGATACCTCCACGCGTTCCCGAGATAAAGGGTCTTGACAGACAAACAGACGGACAACAAAGTGATCCTACAAGAATTCTGCTTTTTTCCTTTTGAGGTACGGAACCCTAAAAATAGACAGAAAAGCATAATAATTTGTTTGGACAATGTCATCTGTGGTGTATTGCTACTTTGAATTACGATGGCTTCGAAACAGCTGATATTCGTAAATAAGAAATAAAAACACTTTTAAGGAATTCCTTTAAATCTTCGTTATAAAATGAATTTTCTCTTTGACACTAGGTCAGAAAGAAAATTAAAATATTATATTTTCAGCAGCCCGAGAAATAAAGTTCGTGAAACTGATAACTCTGCTCATCCTTTCTCAGTTCATTGGATAGTAAAGCTAGAAGAAACTACATTAGACCGACGCACACGTGTAACACGCTTGATTTGTACGTAGAACGACGTCGCGTGGCGTGTATCAAGTGTAGCTCCACAAGTCTAGTTTCCATATAAAATGTATGGAGACTAACTCGCCTCAGCGTGTGAGAATATCTGAGTAAGTGTACCTGTGTGTGTGTTCGTAATATGGGGTTATTATTAAAGGTTGTTTCTAAAAATCGCACTGTATTTTTTATGGTGTACAATAAAGAGTATATACTTATCTATCTCCCGCAAATACATGCCCAATCTTCACATGAAATTCCTCTATAATTACGTCACCTTTAAAATCAGGTACTGGTCAAACAAATTGCTGCTCTTGATCAATTAAAATACATCTATCAGGCGTCAGTATCCTGCCAATTAAACGGAAATAAAGGGAAACTCATAAATTCATCCATCGACAGTAATGATGTGGTCCCATCCACTGTCAAGGTCGAGCCCACTGATACCTATGACGATGTAAATCAAATCCTCATTTAAAATAATAATCGTGACATAATCCGGAGAAATATTTGTGATTTCAATTAACAATCCTATCAAAATTGTATCATTAATGAAATCATTATTCTCATCAAATCGATTCAGTTCGTTTAACTGAATTGATTTGATGAGAATAATGATTTCATTGCTAAAGTTTCCTTTATAATTAATGCTTACTTTTTGTAACATCCGAAAGTCGTAAATAAAACTAGTGTGACGAGTCGACCAGGATCTCATTTTGATTGCTGTCATCAAGTGACACTTTCTATCGTTAGTAGTGTAATTGGCATAGACAATAATTCAACTCCATGCCTATGTGTAATGTGTTAAAATAATAAGCGTTTTATTTGATTAACATCTCATTGACGATGATCTGATTGGTTATGCGCCTGAGGCTGCAGAGCAAGCTGCACGATTGTCTTTAGTCTATATTATGATTTCATATTGGCAAGCCTATACTGGGTATACCCAGTTTAGTTATAAAAAATAGGATTTTTTCAATTTTTTTATTTAATTATTAATATATTTTTTATTTATTTAATGATACTTCATTTTATTTGTCATAATTATCTATTATTTATTTATTGTGCAAACCTACCACAGTGTTGACTTTTTTAACCCAAGGGTTGACTGGTAGAGAATACCTTGTTGAACATACTTTTTCGCCTTTTTTATCTCCAGAATGAGAAGGAATCTTTTTTGTGCATTGAAACATCCCCTAGTCCTCAGGTCAAGGGCTGGATCCCCTAGAGATAAGAATAGAGAGGCTCCTTGAAGCAGCGCTCCAGGAGGATCACTAATCATAACTCAAAATTATATAACTACATTAGTATATATTAATGATATATACAAACTTATGTCCAGAGAGAAAGTCCCGAATTATACAAAGTTTTGGTTAAAGTTCAAAGACTTTAAAAATGTTTACCTAAGAAAGGAAACAAGATGTCATATCACCACCTCTTTGGTTGAAAGGTCCAGTTATTCTAAGGGCGTTCCATTTTTTGTTTATCACCATAACCATAACTAGGCACGTAGGCGCAGGCTTGCGGACGGCGAGCAATGGGTAGGACGCCGGCGCGTAGTGTACCACGCGCGCCTCAAGGAGATGTCAGCAAATCGTAGGAGCCCAGCAGGGTCCAAGCCTACTGGGGCCAGAGCCCCGGGGATTCATTTTCACTTAACCCATTTAAGTGAAAATGAATCCCAGGGGCCCTGGAACGCAAGGCAAAGAAGGAACAAACGAGCGTGTTTTAGTCAGTAAAAATCTGAGACGCCCTCACGCTCCGCCCAAAGGCGCGAGATATCATTAGATGATTTCCCTCAAAAAAATAACACCATAACTAGGTACTCTGTTTTAGTGATTTCCTTCTTCAAGTTTTTGCGTAGAAGCTGCTTTAAGTTTGTTGACATTAAAGAGTGGTTTCTTTACCCAAGTGGTTTATGATCTTTGCATATTATAAACTACTTTACTTTCGGTTTACGACTTTAGAATAACTGCATATTTTTATTTTGTTGGTCTTCAATCAATTATGATAATTAATTTAAGGCGTATAGTCCCATGAACATCTGGTTGGAGTTAAATGCACACATATTTGTTGGGGAGGCCTATGTCCAACAGTGGACGTCTTTCGGCTAAAATGATGATGATGATCATATTTGTGAGAGAGACATAGAGCCCCGCTGACCTTTAAAACCATTTTTTTTTTGCGAAGTATTAAGTGATTTACATAATTATGCTATGTTCATTCTGAAGAACACTTACGTAGCATTTATTTTGTGTAAACATATTTCTAAAGATCAAAGCCGTTTGAAAGGAGTAGAGAAAACAAGCGAATAAAATATATAGTTAAATATTTTTTTTGGCAAAAGTATTAGTCATACGAAAAATCATATGTTGATAATAAATGCATATAAATTCATATGAAAATAATTATATATGAATCTATAATATATTTTTTTTCAAACCTATTGACCTAGCCGTTACCGTGGAGTAGGCTTCAGAAAGTCACTGTTTTATGGCACGGCTTGGGAACTAGGGCCTTAACTGTTACTTTAATTGGCCCTTTTATTTCGCCGTCCGGTAAACACTATGCTCGGATTGACCGCGCGTTGTGGTCCACGCGCGCCTCAAAAGACATATCAGCAAGATTGACGGGACCCGTTAGGACCAATACCTGCCAAAGCTACGAGAATGTTCCAAAGAGTTACTATGGCAAAAAGGCCAACTGAAGGAAGACTGCTGTTTTAGTCAGTAAAAGTCTGACGATTCCTCTTGCTTCACCAAGAGCGGGAGAAGCTATTTACTTTACTTTCGGTTTACGACTTTAAAATAACTGCATAATGTTATTTTGTTGATCTTTAATCAATTATGATAATTAATTTATTCACATTAATCACAAACATAATCTAAAGCTGTAAAATAGTAGCAATTATAAAACTACTCCTCTTTTTACTTTGATTGGCCCTTTTATTTCGCTGTCCGATAAGGACAATGCTCAGATCGACGTCACGTCGTGGTCCACGCGCGGCACAATGAGATATCAGCAAGATGCCTGCTAGAGCTGCGAGATTCGAGAGCTACCGTAGCTTTCACAAAGGGAAACCGAAGGAAGACACTGGAGTTTTTGGCGGGATTTCTTCAAATGAAGTTCAGTGGCGGTTGAATTATTCGCAAATTGATTCAAAGTGGATATTGTGATGTAAAAATGGTGTAGTTTTATATCTTGTGTCTGTGCAATTTGTGGAATCATTGAAAAAGGCGCGATCTCGGTAAAATGGAGCTGAGAATTTTATTGTAATTTTGGCTACCTCAGCGAAGTTTGCTAAGATTACTGACTTGATACATTTGCTGCCCAATACTACAAAAACATTAGAATGTGTTGCACCCGCATTCTAACAGTAAACTATGAACTATTCATACGAACACATGGCTTAAAGGACTTGGTATTCAAGCCAAACCAATTAACAAAAAAAAAGTCTAAAGCGAGAGAAGCCATTTGATTTTTCGCGTAAAAGAAAATAGGTATCATTGGGTTACGTAGCCGTGCCGTTTTCGTTCATCATCTTATTTATCGACTTTCAGTCCTTTTTAAATCACGCTATCAACAGCTTTCTTTTATTAATTTCATTTCTCATCTTACACACCCAGAGGACCTGTTCCAATTCATTATATTATTATTTTTTTATTTAGTTTAGATATAACCGTAATCTTAAGCATATTTTTGGGTAAAAATGTTTCTTTTGTTTTAAAGCTCACAACCTTCACCTTACTCGAGGCCTTGAGGCGCTGCTTGCTGAAATACAGGCCATAAACCTAGTTCGGCAGCAGATGCTAACTTTAGACACAATTGATTGAATTATTTAGTTGTTATATATAAATAGCTTATAAGCAATTGTGTATACATGTTTTTACTTTGTTGCTCAATAAATATTATTATTATTATTATAAATATTATTATTATCATTTCTCATACAATCTTCTTGTCATTACCGTCTCACCCTTGGCATTCTCTTACATTTATAATACTTATGTCGACAATCGATATAAGCAAACGCAAAATAGAGCTGAATCTTAAAGTTACCGGAAATCATATATTTCATTTATATATTTCTATTGTATGTGTTTCTCACCTACCTCTCCCTAAATAGCTTGGCCGATTTGGATGAAATTTTGCGTATATATTTGAGTGGGTTCCTGAATGGTTTGAAAATACAATTAAATCCGGTAGATGTAGCTTCAATTGGGTTCTCAATTTTTTGTCTGACCGCTAGTCTATATACGAGTATAAAAAGATAAATTGACTTATTAACACAGCCGAAACTACTGGGACTAGGAACATGAAATTTTGCACAAGGCTTCCTGTTATGATGTAGGCGAGCACTAAGAAAGATTTTTTTCACCACAGCAGCTCAAACAAGTAGGTTTTGCTGCTTGTAAACAGTGAGCAAAACTCGATTTTGCTCACTGCGTGAGACAAAGTAACTTTCGAATTATTTTTTTTTTTTAGCCGTTCAATTCGAAACATTAGAACTGCACTGTACTCTGTCTCTTTCTCGGCCTTATAAAAAAGCGAGTGAGAAACATGCCATTTCGAAGTTCATTCCGATTTTGAAATTCCACCACAAAGACAAACACGTTCGGAAATGCGTAATAAATAGAAAATATTTGTAAAATATAAAATTGTTTTTTTTATATATATATAAATTATTGAATTTAAAATTTATTATTGTAATTGAACAAAAATAAGAGTACCTGAGTACTTATAGCAGCAGATAAAACTGGCATTTAACCTTTAAATAATTATTTCTAGTTTCAACATTGACTGTTTTAGAACGTGCTTTAAAAAAACAGCGGAAATAAAATAGTGGCAAATAAGATTAAGAATGTTAAAATAATTGTAAAATATGAGCAAAACTAGCGACAGAGATAGTTTAATTGAAATCATTATTAAATCTATTACTGTTAATTATTTTATTTCCCAAGTATTAAGTGTTCTCGCTGCTGAAGTGAAAAATTATGTGTGTAACACCAGAGCAAAACTTTTTGCATCTCCTGCCTTTGAATCCCTCCCCTCGCTCAGGATGCTACTTTAGAATCACTTGCTAACGCTCGTGATTCAATCAAAAAATCCTTCGCTTGCTCGGGACTCAAAATTAGCACTCGCAACAAAAAACAACTTTGCTCTCTTGTTGCACAAATAACTATTGAAAAATTCAACTTTTATGATATATTTTTTTATAAAAGACAATATCCTAAATCACTCACTGAATTATCAACCCCTAACCTAACCCCTTGAACCTAGAACGCTGAAAGAACGATGATCAAATTTGTATGAGAGCCGTCCCCCCTATCCAACAGATACAACAGATTTGAAACAGCCTGTGTAATTCGAAGCATCTAATTGAATAGAGTTTTTTTGCACTTTTGAGAGATTTATTTTATTTTATTTTAATAAGTATTGTGACAGACTAGACTTAGAAAATCAGCATAGTTAAAACAACATACAGTACATAAATTCGAAGTCCAATTATTACTGTACACAGCATTCAATGTTTAATATTCTTCATTATGATTTCGCCATAATAAAAAATTCTGACCTTAAAAAGATCTTTCGATTAAGATACATTTCAAATCTGTTTGTGTTATTTTGAACAAAAAATAATAATATTAAAATTTGATTTTTTCGGTAAACCCCGCACTTTTGAGAGTTGTCGCAATAGTAAAAAATTCTCACTTTACAAAGTTTTTTCGATAGAGAAACATTTCAAATCTGTTGGTAGAGTAAAAGTAGGGGGACGTTTTGATGCATCGTCCTTTTGCACAGAGGTGCCTTTCATGATGTATGCAAAAAAAAACCAAAGACCATCTCCGACAAATCTACATGGCTCTCATGTGAGACAATTACATTTTTACTGTATGGACTTTAAAAGAGACTTTGACTCCTGAGTTTGTTTCGGTGTTTCTTCTCAGGGTAGTCAGCTAGGAAACACCGGCCTCATCTATTTTATAATGACGAAAAAAAAATATTGACGTGTAAAAGTGTTTTTTTAAACCTATTTGCAAAATAAATATCATTTATCATAGAAGGGGTTAATTTTGGAAAATCCTTCCAAAATTAACCCCGTAAGGGTATGAAACTGGGTTCCAAAGTTTGTATGGAGAAACCCACACTCACACGGCATGGTAAAAACTAGTCTAAAATAAATAAAACTAAATTTAAGGCGAATGTTTATTATTTTAATACCAGGGCAGCAGAGAAAGGAAGACGCCGCTGGTTGCTAGCTAGCCCACTCGAGTTGGTATACCTGTTGATACTTCCGATGATTAATTGACATTAAGATTACGACCTCAGATTGTATTGTTGTGTTTAATACCTTCAATGGGTTTAAAATTTTTGGCAGAGATATCAGTAATTTTAATGATGGTCATAATATTTTGGGGAAAGTTTTAAACTGATTTTGCAGTTGAAGTTGATAAAATTTGTCTCAATAAGTTCACGAATTGAAAATGATATATATTTATATATATTACCGGCAATCTGTATAATCCGGTATTCTATACAATACCTAGGTTATGTATAGAATACCTAAAACGTGTAGGTAATGTATGAAATATTGTTTATTTTATACTTTGCCTTTTCTATACAATACCGAATGCGCAGCCGGTAATGTGTGTAAAAGACGAGAGCAGAGAAGGAAGTGACGTAATTTTAGGGAACACCGACACGGATGGGTTAGGTTAGTAGGCTTTTTTATAACCATCAGGAAACAGAAATCTTAGGCAGACAGAAAAAAGATCTGAGACTTGTAAGCAAATTACATGCTAGTTATGGCCAGAAGAATTTTAAATTTCACGTTAATTTTATTATGTACAAGTACTTAGGTCCTATATCTATCCGCGTTGTTTCTAGCAAAGCTCCTATTTCTGGGTGGTTATAAAAAATAACCACGAAGGTTTCTAACTTAACCTGTGTCCGTGCCAGTGTGCCTTAAAATTACGGCAATTCTTTCCCTGCTCTCGTCTTTTACACGTATTGATTTTAAGTATTTAATAGATTTTATTTATTATTTTATATATTTTTTTATTAGAAGTGGGTCGGTTAACAATGATAAATATAGACCAAAATCTATTTATTTTACACGTCTGTCTGGACGCCCCAGGTATTCTATACATTGCCTAGGTTTTGCATAGAATATCTGAATTATACAGATTTCCGGTAACATATATACAAGAACTTTATTTCATTTTAAAGATACAGATCCATTTTTTATATTAGTAACTAAGTACTTGAGAACTGTGTAAGTAAACCAAAAATAATAAAAAGAAAACAACAATAAATCCTTTTGACAAAATGGAGCGTAATCAAGTGTCTCAGAAACGGACCGTCTAATCTGTCCGCTATTACTTTTATAAACTTCTTAGTAAATCTATATTGGTAATCCGTTTTATTTTTAAACGTGCAGATTATAGTAGACCTGAGTAAGAGGACGAAGTCTATACAAATTGTAAAACCAAAGAATTGATATTAAGCATGATAGCACAGAACTTTCTATAACACTGTTGTTATAATACGAAATGATCTCATAGTTTTAAAATTAAATAATAGACATTTAATGCAGTTAGTTCTAAGTTTTCGTTATCTCTATTCTACTTAGGACACTCAGAAAGTTTTAAAAAACTAATTTCTATGGATAAAATATTTTTATTAAATCTTTTCAAAGAACTCTCCACCAGCCTCTATACAAAGTTTCATGCGTCTGAACTAATTTTCGAAACATTTTTCTAGTCCGCCGCAGACACCTCTTCCACGGCTTTTTTGAATGTTGTTAGTGCGTCTTCCGGCGATGAAAACTGTATCCCTTTCAGCTGATTTTTTATTTTAGGGAATAAAAAGAAGTCACACGGTGCCAGATCAGGACTGCAAGGACGGTGTCCCAAGACTTTGACCGGTGTGGTGTCCAGGAAGTCCTTCGTTTTGAGCGCTGAGTGCGCGGGCGCGTTGTCATGGTGAAGCAGTACACCGCGGAGCCCGGTGTTCGGCCGCCTGTTGCTCATTGCAGACCAAATTTCTGGCAGGCATTTTGTGGTATACCATTACATCGGCGTTGATGCTGCTTTGGTCCCGTAATGGAATTAAAATCAGATACCCCGTCAAACTGAAGAAACTAGCGATCAAAATTTTCTCTGTGATTCTCGATCGCTTCTCTTTCGTAGGCGTTGGTTCGTTTTGAAACAGCCAAACTGTCTAGTGAAGCTTTGTATCTGGATTGTATTGATAAATCCAGGATTCGTCACCTGTCACAATGTCGTGAACGCGCCGAGACGAGCATGCTTCAAATTTTTTAATCACATCACGGCACCACTCCGCACGGGCCTACTTCTGAGCTTCGGTGAGGTTGTGTCGAATTTGAAGTCGATCAAATGACTCATCAGGTTTTAGGCCACATTTAAAATCGTAGAAAATCATCGCATGAAAATGTTCTCGATGAAGATCCATTTTTAAATGAGACACGATAATTTGATTTGGCTCTCAAAAAATGTGTAGGGAAATTCAAAATTCGAACAATTGTATTTTTACTTTTAAATAACCAAAGTTTTCAAAATAATCACAAGTGGCCAGTGCCATATACATAGAATCATTTTTTCGCAAAACTTTCTGAGTGGCCTGGTATATCTAGTAATTATAATTAGTAATGTATAAAATTCTCGTAAGCTTGTACTTTAATAATTTAGCTAATACTGTAACCGTATTTTTGCAATGTAAGTTTTAATAGACATAAGTATTACATCATCATTTTCTCTTTGTATTTATACACATACTTACTTATAATTTGTAAATCCAATGAAAACTTGTAAGCTTCCTGCGAGACAGGCCTCGACTAGTGCAGGCAGTCTTTGGAAACTATAATTATTATGTTAATGAATTAATGAAAACAAAATGTTATAGCATTACCTACATCCTGTAACCTTATTTTTCTCTAAAAACAAAAATACAAGATTAGAAACAGAAGAGTAAATGTGCTGGACATGAATATGTGAGAAGTAATGGCTAGGTAGGACAACCCATTTTATGTCCAGGCAACCTCTGTCCATTCCAGGTTACCTGGAAAAAATCGCCAAGTGCGATAAGGCCTTCAATTGCATGTTTTTTTTTTTGTATTATTAATTTGTAATCTTGGTATGCAATAAAGTATATATAAATAAATAAATAACCCTTGCCAATAACCTGTTGGCGTTCATAATTTTAACATTTCTAAGTCAGCAGAAATGCTGACTTTTCAAAAATTAGTTTCGTTATGTACGTGGTCCTCAATTCTTCAGTTTCAGTTGCAACCGTTTGGCATACCTGTACTTATACGAGCGTCGGTAACGAAACCATAGCGCGATTCAGCCGCGACTCCAACCGGCACAACGCCATCTATCGAGCTAAGGGGCAACTCAAATCTGGGAATAAGGGTGCGTGTAATATTTATATATGGTGACTGGTAATTAGTGTACGATACTTACCGAAATTGCGAAAAAAATATCAGCTTTTCAGTACATTAGGCAAACATAAATGTACTGAACAGCTGATTTTTTTTTTGCGATTTATGCTTTGTTCCCATTGTAAAATTTGTTGGTTATCATGAGCACAATCACGTGTTTAAGTATCGTACACTAATTACCAGTCACCCTATATATACCTACCTTGTTTCATGAAGTTGCAGGTTTGTTATTAAATTATAATATTTTTAAAGATGTGAATAGTAATGTGATGCAGGTGCGAACAGAAATACAATTTTAAGGGTATTTTCACATCATATAAATATGGTTTCTACTTCAGTTTATTTATGAATTGTAAGTAATTTTAATAAATTATGCCAATAATGTGGTATCAAAGCGAAAAACGTTATCAAAGTTTTGTTTCTATTCTCTTCATTTTAGATGGTAATATACTCTTAAGTAGGTATATCAGTTCAGCCCCCCTAGCCAAGTTACAATCGTATTGTTCGCGCTGAACTCTTCGAGTAGGCCACGCCTCCGATTCCTTTGTTCTGACGTCATCTCAACGCTCAGTCATGTGGTCCGAACAAAGGAATTGGAGGCGTAGCCTACTCGAAGCGTTTGGCGTGAACGATACGATTGTAACTTGGCTAGGGGGGCAGGCCATTCAAACCTCACGTTTCAATTTGATAAAATTCAAATATTTTTATTTCACAAAGGTCTAAATGTTCACTTCTAAAACGTCAGTAGCTGGTGATGGTTTTAAATCTCAGATTATATTATGTAAGTACATAAATAAAATTTAGAAACACAAGTTGTAACAGAGAAACTGCTAGAAAATCAAATATGTCTCGAAAAATGTTATAAAAAATCATCTCTAAGAATTGGGATACGAAGAAAATGTTGATGATGATAAAAAAGTGTAAATTGGAATGTGCAGCATATCTTGCTTTTTTTAAGCTGGGAAATCATCCAATTATTTCTCTCGCTCTAGGGCGGAGCGAGATGGCGTGTCAGACTTTTACTAACTAAAACCACACTTACGTTCCTTCTTTGCCTAGGTTCGAGGACCCTGGGGTTCCCTTTTGGAAGTCAACCAGTGAAGAAGGATTTCGAATTTTGAGTTCCTTTTAGTTTTTTTTTTAATGTGAAATCATTCAATGTCTTCTCGCGCTCTAGGGTGAAGCGTGATGGCGTGTCAGACTTTTACTGATTAAAACCACACCTATGGGGTTTCCTTTCCGAATACCCATAAAGCATTTATCTTGCTTAAAGGCTCAAGTTTATTTGCTTTTCAGACTGGCCATATTGTTTTGAAACAAACCAAAACTAACAAAAAAGAAAAATAAATAAGAGTAACAATGAATGGAAATGCCAACCTTATTAAAAGGAAAGCTAATGGAACCACGACCAAATAAATCAGCCAGTATCTCGGTCACTGTCACTGCCACTAGATCAGTAGAATTGACACAGACTGATTACATCCATGAAATCGCATTAAAGAATCAGGCCGTCATAAATTATGCCCGAATTTGTATGGTATTTTTTTTTAATTTGTATAATCCTGTGCTTGACTGCGATCCCACCTGGTTCCCGTCTAACTATAATTTAGATGTCTTCAGGCTCCTTATGAACTGGTGCGCCTCATCGCGCCACCATCAAAGATTGTATCATTGCTTACCAGGTGGGATCGCAGTCAAGCACTAAATCATATTATTAAAAAAAAAACTTTGTTACCGTTGAAAGCTACTGATAAATAAAAGTTGCTGGATGGAGTAGTATTATCACAGTATTAATATTTCCCTATTGTCGATTTGGACATTGTTTGTTTACCTATATTTATGTATTAAGTTTATTCTATTGAGTATACATTATTTATTTGCCTATCTTTTCTTGTCTTCGCCTTTTTTTTTCTCTTTTGTTGCACTAATACTATTTTTCTTTGCATCACCCAAAGGTAGAAAATGTTTAAGGCATTAAGTCCGCCTCTATAGTTTTGTGTGCATAAATTGTTTAATAAATAAATAGACTTTCTTCTTTCTTTTCAATTATATATTAGACTTATGTATAATAATTATACATTAGATTTAGTTATATTTGGTTTATATTGTGCACTGGATCTTACCCTCGAATGTGTTCTCCCTCTGTAACTCAAAGGTTTGCTGAGAGAAAACTCATTGTTGAGTTAAGCTCGCCTTTGTACATACACTGTATGTATCACCGTGTACTATTTATGTTTTTGTGTACAATAAAGAATTAAGAATTAAGGACTTTCCGTAAAAAAAAGTTATTGGTAATAGTGAAGATAATTCACTATTACCAATAACTTTTTTTCGACGGAACAAATAGTCAGTGTTTTTATATCTACGGGTTAGATGAACTTAGATAATAAAATAACCATAACAGCTTCGCCTACACGAATTCAAAAGTATCATCTATTAGGATTTCTAGATATCTATAGAAACATAGAATTTTGTCTGTGTGTGGTCGCCGTAACTGTTAATGTGGTAGAACATTTTATGTCTTTATTGAGTTAATAAAAATGAAGAAGTATCTTAATTGCGGAAGAGGAGTAGACTTTTAATAGCATACCTAATAGCATTCAGAGATAACATCAAAATTCCGTTTGAAGGATTTATAAGTATAGTCAAGGGTTCCGTTTAGACTTCTGATGGATCTTGTCCTTTTCGTCATAGTTGACTTTAACTAAAACTTTATCAAACCATTAGGTACCTATGCCGCCACCTGACGTCTCCTGAAGCTTTGTCGTTCTCCTCGTTCAAGACCTAGAAAGAGCAAGAGGTGATCAGAAATAAAGGTTCTGTAATATCCCACTTGCCTCATATTATCTCTACAGCGATCAAGTTAGCGACCTGCCAGTCGATTCGATTCTGTAAACGTCTTACTATGAAAACTAAAGTGAAATAACCTTGAAGTTAACCATCATCATTGCCATAATTTCAGCCAAAATACTTCCACTGTTGTACATAGGCCCCCAAGTTTTGCCACAACGACCGGTCACGTGAGTTTCGCATCCATCAGGTTCCCGCGACCCTTACCAGGTCATCGGTCCACCTTGTGGGAGACCTGCCAACACTGCGTCTTCCGGTCTGCAGTCGCCACTTCAGAACTTTTCGGCTCTATCGACCATCTGTTCTTCAAGCAACATGCCCTGCTCACGGGCACTTAAGTTTGGCGATTCTTCTGACTATGTGGGTAACGTTAGTACTCCTGTGGATATCTTCATTCCACTTGAAACTATGGAAATACTACTTCAAGTTCATATCACCCCAGTTGTTACGGTGAAATGTTCAACGCATATCACAGCTGGCCTAAGAGAGTATAGTAACGACCCGTTCATTTTGTTGACCGGTTTTCTATGGTGGCTATAAACTTGTAGGAGGTCAATTGCTTCCTGTAATTGTATATTGGCATACTTTAAGAGTATCTAATCTATTTAATATCGCTTTAGTGCTACTGTTAAAATTTATTAAAGAATTGCCCGTCGTGTTTTGTTCCGCCCTAGTTACAAACCATCTGATTAACGTTCATGTTAATAGAATATAATTATATATTTGGGAGCAAAACACTTTGTAATTGAATTAAAATATGATAACTTAGTGCTTACCGAGGCTTATGATCTTCCTCAAGAAGAAATTGATAATATTCAACAGGTAACTTATACTGCTCACTTGAGTAAGCGGAAAAAGAAATAAAGCCAGGCACTACGGGTTCATTAATAGCTTTAACAATCATAATGGAATAAGCTTAAGGCCTACATACAGGGTCCATATTCCTGAGCCCATATGGCATATAAGCTTCAAGCTCAATAATGACGACTATCAACTTGTGCGAAACAGGGAATAGGATGTCTTTACCTTGATGTGGTACAAAGAAACTTATATTTACTATTTTTAGACATTCTTTGAGTTGAAAACGTATCCTTGTTTGAATCCTTTCGTTGCCTTTCGCTTGTAATCTTTCAACCAAATAATCAAGGAAAGACGGGCTTTCCCAGTTTCCCATTCCGAAAGCAGCCACTTCATTCATGTTATCTCGTTCGTTCTTTAGATCCTTGATAGGCCTGTGGTTATCGTCAACCGGTAATGTAGTCATGACATCATCAGGTGCAACGCACCATGACAAAGTAACTGTTCTTAAGTTGTATTATTGCATTCAGCCTTAAAACTTGAACTTGACCGCCGACTGGCTCATACGTTGCGTTATGTTGTGGCCTTAGGCGTCTAAACTTGTTTATATTTAGGTACATGTGGTGGATTTCATAGTTGTTTTGACAGTTGCACTTTGAACTCTTAATGGCTTTCAGTGTATCATATTTCACAGCACTGTTGGATTTGGGATTTTTCCATGCGATTGTGCAACAGCGAATCTTTAAAATGTTTGGACATATCATCTGCAATGAAAGCTCTTTGGAACATTTAGTGGTACAGCGAAAAGTAGAGGGCCAACGTTCTCGCGGTCGATCACCTACCAGATGTTCAGACCTCATTAAATCATCTTGAAAGTGTTCCCTTATAGAATGTACACGTAGTGCCACGAATAGAGAGAGATGGAGAAATCTCGCAAAAGCCGCAACCAACCTACCAGACGATCCATGACCACGACCACTCCACCAGGAGTGTACGACTGACAAGAATAACATACATACTTATGACAAGTCTAGTGGGTTACTTACTTGATTTCGTAGTATGTTTGGATCTCAAGTAAGTAGGTTCTCGTAGATTTCAAGTAAGGTATCAACATGAAATATCAATAGCTTGTTTACCCAAAACTTGTAGTCAGTTTATGCAAGTGTTTCCTATAGCTAACGGGAACTAACACAACTTAACCGTAACAACAAGAAAACAACTCCTTTCTTATTAGAACTTTCGCTAAGACCTAATTAATTAGATAAATCTTTCTTCAAGTCTGTCAACTGTTATCACAACTTTCGCTGTCACCAAGCGCATGTACGCTTATTTATTTTGATTATGCTAATTTTATATGGCTAAGTGAGCAAACAATAGCAAAAAAAATGAATAGCAAAAAATACACAGAGCAATGAACGGGATCAGATGCTGCGGATGATTGATAACCTCCGTTACGTAGATAATTCATATTATGTACCTAAATATTAAACGGCGAACCTTGTAATTACGGATTAGTCATATTAAGTATCAACTTGTTTGATATGATCGGTCATGTTATGGTACCTTTGGTTTTTGCTACCTACAATTACTGACGTTAATAGATATTATTAATGTCTGTAATTATTTATTAGTATCGTTATGATATGTTCTTGTTTAGTTTAAATAGTTTTAGAGATGTATCATGGCGTGTGATGTGGTAGGTAAGTTATGATTTTCTCAATTTTCTATGGGATAACGGGATAGGGTTGGTTTTAATGTTTCTTCACATGTATGAAGATTTGACAGAGACGCGTCGCACGCGACGCACGCTTATGCTTCAAAGTTAATGATCAGCCCGTTGAATTTACTACCTTATATCCGTAATTTTGTAAGTAACTAAAAGAGTTACTTACAAAATTAGAGTATACATATGGGAGGATGGAGAGAGAGAGAGGGAGGCCAAACAAAAATGAATGAATTATGTGAGGAGTGATATAACAGAAAAGGGAATTAGTGATAACGTTACAAATACAGAACAGAATGGAATTAAAAAAAGTGTGGCACCGACCGCAAATAACAAGGACAGGAAAGTGATGATGATATCCAGTATTTCCTTTAGTATTTATAGCTAGGTACCTAAATTTAGTTATATGCTTTTTAACGTTTTTTTTGGTGGAAAAGTCATCTTTTCATCATTCCGCGCTCTTGGGAGTAGCGGGAGATAGTGTCTGACTTTTACTGACTAAAAATCCACTCCTGTTCCTCCGTTGCCTTTCATACCAGGACCGAGTCTTCCTTTCAGAATCAGACCCTTGGCCCCAGTAGGCTACGACTCTGCTGGACCCCTACGGTTGCTGACATCTCCTTGAGGCGCACGTGGAACACTACCTACGCGCCGTCGACGACTTGGGCTCGGTCCTGACGGTTGGACGAGCTACCCATTGTTCGCCGTCCGCAAGCCCGCGCTTACGGTGGCCGGAAATCGGGATCGGAATCCCGGCGGCTGGGGCGCGAGGGCCATTGCCTCGCGCGTGCACATGTGGCGTCCCCCTTTGCTAGCAGTAATCTGCTTCATGCTTTTTGACGTGGGAAATTATTAAATGCTATGGGAGGAGCGAGAAAGAGTATCAGATTTTTACGAAGAAAACTCACCTGTGGACCTAAAGTTGCCCATTGGGACCCAGGGCCACAGTAACTCTTCCTAACAATTCCACAGCCCTTTAGTTGCCTTATACCGCCACTTGTTAGATCTGGACCAGTTACAGTCAGTTCTGCAGTTGTTCCGGCCTCTGATCTCAACTACACTGTAATATGTAAATATGGGTAGGATCTCCAAATTCATGTACATCGTGACATCGATTAATTACAGTCTCGGCTTGGCTCCAGTATCGAGATCGAGTATCGACTCGAATACCGGTTCAACCTAGGGTTGTGTCTCTACGTCCATAATGGTCCAGATATGTTTAGCAAGATTTAAGACTGCTCAAAATGCGCGAAATCGCAAACCTACTGGAAAAATAAATAAAGTTGTACCTATATGTAACGGAAGTAACATATAATTAGAATTCAAATAAATCTTTACATAAATAATTCATCTGTTCGTGTGTCACTCCTCCTAAACAGCTTAAACGATTTGGTCGATATTTTGTGAGTATATATTTCTATGGGTCCCTGGATGGTTTGAAAATACAATAAAATTGAAGCCAGAAAGTACAATTGTAGGTGGCGCTGCAATCAGGTCCTCAATTTATTTTTTCTGGCGAAAAACCAGCTTTCGAACAGTACAACGTATATTTTTAATAAAAAATCAAAAACGAAACTACAAATATTTTCTTCATGTTCAATCGATTTAAATACATACAACGACCGACATAGGTACACCTTATATTATCGACATATTTTACAAAAATATTTGGAATTTTCTCCGGTAGTTATTGTTTTTTTTTTTTCTGGTAACCCTAGTTACACCGCTCTACTTTGCCTTGAACTTGATTTATCACTACAATCGATTTAGCGATTATTTTAATTCATAATCGCGAAAGCGAGCGATTGAAAGTTTTTTTTAGAGGTTACTATAATGTGGCTATAATATTTTGGGCGCGAAATTGCCAGTTTATTACGGGTAATAAATGCGTTTGGCTATAAACGACAGTTGTCAATTTGTAATAGGTGTGGTTAGTCACGAATTATGTTATTAGGTGGCGTAGGTCAATGTTTTTTTTTTTGCTAACAGTTAGATACAATTCGGTATCAGCAGGAATTTAAACAAAAACTCTTTTATGTTTGTTTAAAGGTTAGCTAACTGTTTTCACCATGGATAACGGCCAAGCCGAAGGTTTAACTTGGTTATGCCTATTACTTGCCCACTTAGGTAAGTAGATACTTTTTATCTATGAGATATCTTAGAGCGTTTGTAGCTGTTTGTTATACTGCTCATAGAACATAAAGTGGCCACTCAAAATATTGTAGTTCAAAAATAGATAATTGTCCCAAGTGATGATAAAAGTATCCTATAATATGCTATTCCAGGACATAGTCCACCCGTGTACCAAATTTCATCAAAATCCGTTCAGCTGTTCAAGTCTGAAAAAGTAACAAAGATATATTTAGAAACTTTCGTCTTTATATTATTAGTGTGATTTTATTAATTTAACTGGTAGGTGTGGGCTTGCGCTTGCGGACGATGAGCCATGAGTAGCTCGGCGTCCAGCCGTCCGGTAACTGTCCGGACCCAGCCCGAGTCGTCGACGGCGCGTAGTGTTCCAAGTGCACCTCAAAGAGATGTCAGTAAAACCGTAGGGGCCCAGCAGGGCCAAAACCTATACTGGGGCCATGGGTTGAGTTCTGAAATGGAAGCCCGGGGTCCTGGAACGCAAGGCAAAAAAGGAACATATGTGAGGTTTTAGTTAGTAAAAGTATGACAAGCCCTCTCGCGCCGCCCTAGTGCGAGAGAAGTCATTGGATGCGTTCCCACTTTAAAAAAAAAAACTAAATGAACTAAAAATTCGAAATCCTGCTTCACAGTATACAAAAGTCCGAAATCAATTATCGGGCAGTAGCCCGGACCAGATACAACACCAATCTCCTCGGAGGATCCTTCCTTTTAAACGGAGGTTTGTGGGACTTTACAACCTATTCCGTATACCTCTAAAATTTCTGGGGCCATGGGTAGTGTGACTGGGGCCATGGGTAGTGTAAAAACGAAACCCAGGGCCCTGGGACGAAGGCAACGAAGGAACAGGAGTGGGTTTTTAGTCAGTAAAAGTCTGACACTATCTCTCGTTCCGCCCAAGAGCGAATTTGTCATTAGATGATTTTCCCATCTAAAAAAAAATACCTGTAAAATTTAAAAGGTAAATCCATTTTTTTTAACATAAGATTTAAACAAGTGTACAATTTTTGTGTTTTGTTTTAATTAGGCAATTAATTTACAAGATGACAAGATATGGATGATTTTTTACCAGAACTTATCTCAATTATGTTTTTGCAAACAGCTGTTATTTATTGTAGCGTCCTCTCTCTGTAATAAATGGTCGGATGATAGTCATAATGTTGTTTTTCGGTTCATTAGTAAGAACGAGGTCGCTCTCTGATGCTGGTTCAGTTGAAAACCAGCGTCAGGCACTAGTTGTCTGACATTCATGCTGAACTGGACCTATTTTTTGTTTCCACCACTTTCACACAACGCCGTCTAGTCCCAAAGTAAGCAGAGCTTGTGTTATGGGTACTAGACAACTGAAAAATTATACATAAATGTATATATCTAAATACATACATATTATAGATAAATTACACCCAGACAGAGAACAAATGATCGTGCTCATCACACAAACATTTGTTCTGGGTTGGAATCGAACCAACGACCTCCAGGCACACAACTACATTTTTGCTTCTTTTTTGATTTTAGTTCGTGTTTACATATACCTACATTATATATTGTGTTTGTGCCTTGTGCTGTACCAAATAAATTATTTTTCTTTCTTTCTTCTTTCTCTCGTTTTAGTTTGACTTGTCATACGCATTGTCCTGTCCGAAAGCTAGCTTAACGTCAGAATAAAAAGAGAATCCCATTACAGCGCCACCTACCAATTCCAATTGTGTTTTGAAACCATCCAGGGATACACTCAAATCATGACGCACAAAATTTCATCTAAATCGGTCAAGCCGTTTAGGAGGAGTTTGGTGACCCACAGACGTACAGAAGAAATATATATATAATAGTAGGTACATTATAATCTAAGTGTGTAATGTTAGTGATTACCGTCGAGGCGGTATTTAGACCCGAGCCGTGGCGAGGGTCTTAAGAGAGCCAAGAACGTGTGTCATACGATGTTTTTCAATACACTTGTGAAGAAAACAACAGTAAAACTAGTAACATTTTCTGTGACATGGCGGTAAAAATCTGTTTTGATAATCGCGCGCATATTTTTTTTTTATTTACTTCTAGAGGAAGGCTAAGGTATTTTGTTCATACTGCCTAGTCTTACGTTTATGTTTTCTTGCATGAAAAGTTTTTACGATAATGTCTTTCGTAGTGACAATAGAATACGGATGTAACATTTTGTAATGATTTTGTAGTATTTAATTTAATTTAATTAATCCAGCCATTGAACTTCACTGGAATAAAAAAAAATCACTCCAAAAACCATTTCACCATTTAAATGGCGGCCATAGACCAAAAAAAAATATTTTATTTGAATTTACGATTTATTTAGTAAACAAACGATTTATTGAATAAAAAGTTATTCAATAAATCGTTTGTACAAGTTAAATTTGTCCATTTTAACTTGTAAATTGGATGAAATAATTAAGTAAGACAGTAATTTATATAAGTACTATTGAACGCAATAACTTAATGGGAATTTTATTCGAATTCAAAATTGGTTTTGCGAACAAAGAGGTTGAACAAAAATGTTTTAACTACATTATAGCACTAGTGCGTAATGGTAATCAAAATGTCACAGTTTGGTAACGAGTGCCATTATATACCTAAGTGCAGTGCAATAAGAGTCACTTTCTGAACAAGTGTGTTGGATAGATTATAATTATCTTATACTACTAATGTTATAAAGTTTAATCTCATGAACTTCGAATTTCCTGGTTTAAATTAAAAATTCTACCATTGTTGGATGGTCCATTTATCGAGGAAGCCTATTTAGGTTATAATATATCACGCCGTTGACCCGCGGGAACGGACCAGTAACCAATAACATGAGTGAAACCGCATTGGAAAAAGATACTTAGAGCCACGGGTAAGTAGTGTGAAAGTGAAACACGGGACGAAAGCAAAGAAGGAACAGGAGTGGGTTTTTAGTCAGTAAAAGTCTGACACTAAGTCCCGCTCCGCCCAAGAGCGCGATTTGTCTTTAGAGGATTTCCCACCTAAAAAAAAGCTATATTTAGATAATAATGAAGGTCAATAAAATGTGCTATTTTCATGACCACAGCGTATGTCCTATTAAGGTTCACTAACCCAAAATAAAAAGTAATAGTTATTAGAAACAACTTAATTTTAATAATTAAAAATAAAAAGAAACTAAAATGAAAACTTTAACAAAAACGAAAAGAGCAAAAAGGTTTTTGACAGCGGTGGGATTCGAACCCACGCCCTTTCGGACTGGTGCCTAAAACCAGCGCCTTAGACCACTCGGCCACGCTGCCTTACGGTTGTTTGTTGAAATTATCAATTACTATTTAAAGTGCGGCTAACTTGACGTCAATAACCTTGAATACTTAAATGACGCATTATTAACGTTATATATAAAGTTAGATGCTCACTTGAGCGAAAATTGCTTTATTCATAAGTTGCTAAGTTTGTACTTAATCTACCTGAAAATATTTAAAATTTAAATCATATTTGAAGAAATTCTAGCATTTCCAATAAAATTATTATGCTTTAGGTTAAAACTTGACACTAGGAATCACAAATTTTTAAAATAAGTTTATTTCAAAGTAGGTAACTACATACCTAATGAGAAAATGGTGCCACTCGGCATTTTATTTAAACTTGATGTATTTTGTACCTACATAATGTATTTAGTCTTACTAAACAACAAGTCCTTTGCAGTGGGATTATCAGCTCAATATAGGTTGTACACGATGTACCCATTGCGACATTGACGCCCAATATGTATTAGACTTTGCATTCAAAAATGTATTTCTTTGTTAATCTGTCATCAGTGTTTAATTTTACTTTACAAACAGTACCTATGCCAAAATCTATTTATAAGACATATCGTTGGTGTATGTAACGTATTGCACGATTTGCATGTCATGTATAAACAGTAGATTTTTGGAATGCATAGTGCACCTTTTGTTGAATGTGCCTAATTTATTCGATTTAAGAATTAGTTAGGTCATAAATTTTATTTGAAGCATGTCCTAATACTTTAGGTAGGTACCTATCAAAACAAGGGAAAAAATTGTAATACAGAAATCTGTATTACAATGACCTTACTGGCGCCATCTATTATACAATAGACGAACAAATATTGTAACAACTGATTCACCAGTAGTCCCAATACTGAGATAATATTAGACTTTTATCTCAAGATGCCTAGCACCTACTGTCCTTTAACGTTAATCACCGATATGAGTAAAAATTGTAGCGGAGAAATCAGTATGACAAATCTTGATTACTACTACTAGCGCCATCTATTATGCAATGGATGAACTAATGCTGTAATGAAACTGATAGGTAGCGTTACTGAGATAACATTCAGACTTGTCTAACTCATGATCCAGCCTTCACTAACTAGGTTTGTCGGGAACGGATTCTAGTATATCCGAATAAGCAGAATAACTGCTCCATGTTATCTACACATGTTACATTTGAGGGAATGGCCAAGCCGATAATAATTATTGTATACGTATAGTAATTGTACATTTACCCATAAGTCATTTACCTACTACATATATTTACTGTAATACATGTTGTACAATTATTTGTTCTTCCCAAAAATAAATAAAATAAAAGTATATTGAATTTAAAATCTACGAGGTGACTTTGATAAGTAGTCCCCTCTCCTTGCGTTGTTCCTCAAGGTATTGTTTCTGCCTCTGGTTGTATGAAGGGCATTGTATAACGTAGAGTCAAGAGCGGTGCGGATCTGGGTCGGACCAATATAGTTTCAATTATAGCCAACACAGCCCTAATCCATTATCATTGTTACGAAAGACGTCCACTACTGCACATAGACCTCCCCAAGTGTCGCCACAATGACCGGTCCTGTGCGTCTCGCATCTTTCACCAGATCAACGGTCTACCTTGTAGGAGGTTTTCCAACGCTGCAACTTCTGCTCAGTCTCTGTTTTGCGACTGCACTGCTACTTAAGTTTGACGATTCTTTGGGCTGTGTCGATAACCTTGGTTCTGCGGATATTTTCCTTCCACCATCGATCACGCAAGGAAACTCCGAGCATAACCCTTTCCATTGCCCTTTGAGTGACTTTAAGCCTTCTGATGAGGTTTGATCCATAACTTTTTTTTTTATCACCTGCGTTGTGCTATTGATAATTTTATACTTTTGCAACAAAATGAAGGAGACTGGATCGACTGTGTAAACTTGTGTCACGAAATCAACTCGTAGGAACATAAATAGATCAAGGAAATTGTAATCAGGTAAATTAATAAAACAATAATTGTTCATAATATCCTGTATATTTACCTAAGTGTAAAGGAGAATTATTTACAGGGTGGACATCGATAGTTATGTATACTCTTATCCTAGCCTACCTCCTTACAGCTTACCAAAACATGAGATTTTCAAGAATAAACAAAATATTTAAAAGCATATAAATTGGATTTTATACGGACATTTACAATAATTTCATAAAATTAGCCTCTTTTTGTTAAAACCGAAATGTTTATAAAACAAATTGAACATAAAAACTTTTTAAACCAAATATTTTTTTACTTTTAAGACTAATACAAATAATATTGGCCAGTAGAAATAGGCAAGTTTAAATTTAGAATATTTTAAATTAGCTGGTATTTTTAAATTGTATTGTTAACACTGGCTACTTCTAAAAAAAAAAAATTGAATTAAATATTTAATTAACAAATCAATGAATGTATTTTTATAAACAGCTTAGGATTACAGTGTACATTTCAGCACCTTTTATTTATACGGATTATAAGTAATAGCGATTTGCTCTTTAGTTTATTTAGGCGTTTGAAAATAAATTTATATAGTTACGTTATTAAAAATATAATAAGAGTTATTGTAACTGAACTACTAAGCCAACAAGTGACTTATGTTCGCAAAAGTCAGAAAAACTATATAAAATAATAGTAAATACAAATAATAATCATAATTTAACTTTAAAATAATTGCATTTCAACGCTTTCGTTGTCAAATCAGCGGCTAGCGCCCATGTATACCATCAGATATGTATTTTAAGGAAAGTATAAACTTAGATTTTACAATGCGTTCTTTTCAATAAAGTTTCTATTAATAAAATAAATTTCTAATTATTAGTTGACATAGAAAACACTTTAAGGCCTTTTGTCGACCAGTAAAGGAACAAGGTAGAATTAGAATAGTTGCCATTATTTTATTGACAAGAACGCACTTTTCGTAGACAACGCACTGAGTGGTCTGTTAGGGAGAATCTTTCATTGCTGCTGCGTAAGGTGGCATTATCTTGATTGACTTGTAATAATCGAGTAAGTTCTGAAAGCACATGAATGTCTTTTTGAAGAATTTAAGGTATGGCATTAGTAACGGCTACATGTACACTTAGGGCCATTTTTACCGGTTAACTTATATTGCATATAATTTCAGAAAACAGAATTTATTATGTGTAGTTGCTTAAGTAGCACAAGCATAATCATAATCAGCCTTTTAATGTTCGGCTTCTCTCTCTAGTAGAGGGAATGGGTCATAATCCACCACGCGGGCCCAGTGCGGGTTGGTGAATGTCACATGTCTTCGAATTTTTGGTTCCTGTTTCCTCACGATGTTTTCCTTGACCGTTTTGAGAGCAGTGGTGATGAAATAAGTTATACAAAGTAATGCACCTGGCTGGGTTTGAACCCGCGACCTACAACTTGTAAGTCGGGGTCGTTACCGCTCGGCCACCACTGCTCAAGTAGGACATGCCCTTTCTTGTCTGACTGCAGCCATACGCCATGCGAACCACTAAGTACGAAGTTTACAAATCACACTATCTGTTAGATTTTTCGTTCAACGCGTGATATAATTTATTCAATGCATTAAAAGCAACCAATGCTTTATTCTAAATTAGAGAAGCAACAGAACGCGTTTAAACTAGTTATATTTGGTTACACAATATTATTAAATACCGTATAAATTACTCAGTTTTAACTTCTAAAAGAATTTACAATTACAATGTACAAATTTCTTACACTAACGAGCGGTTAGCTCCTACAGCTTAAAATGTACCAATCCGACAGGAATGTATATGGATATTAGTTTTTAGTTAGATTTTCCTAGAAATAAACTGCGTTGAGTATAAAAATTTAGAGCCGTTTTGGAAGCACCGTTAGTAACGTACTCGTTTTGATTATCATACTAATGGTGAACTAGCATTTTTTGCTACCACAGTAATATATGGTGGAAGTTTGAGTAAATATTGAGAGCTTTTTTCATGTCTAGAAGTTTATTTATGAATCAATTTGTTGACTTTGGGTCACTCAGTAGATAGCATGTAAAGTCAAGGTTCAAAAGTCCAGTTGCACTTTAAGAAAGTTAAAGTGCATACAGTTCCATTGAAGATGAAATTCAATGGTTCAAAACTCATTTGGTTTACAGTTTATAAGCTAAAGTAGCAGAATAAACTGGCTGCAAATCATTGACTTTCTTCTACAGAAATTTTATGTACTTTGAGAAAGTGCGACTGAACTTTTGACCCTTCACTGTTACTTTCAAGTTGGATGATATTTACTGATGTTCCATACCTACCCATAATATCAGGTCCTGGAGTCTTGATAGCCTTTCTGTAGTTATTATTGTTTTTTTTTACTCAAAACGTTAATAAAGAAGTCTTATACGCGAACTGTTAATTTCTAGAAAAATCTCAAACATTAGTGTTTCCCAATAACTAAGTTACTAATGAAATGTTTAAATTTCGACTTCCTTTCATATATTTATACAATCAATGGCTCATTTATTTCAGTATCGCAGCTACACACGTAGGTAATTAAATATTTCTGTGACATATTAAAAAAAAATTACAGTTTGCTTAACAATGTTGTTAACCCTTTAATCGCCTTTGTCGGATATATCCGACAATATATAC
Source organism: Mythimna pallens (assembly GCA_961205895.1). NCBI lineage: Eukaryota > Metazoa > Arthropoda > Insecta > Lepidoptera > Noctuidae > Mythimna > Mythimna pallens. The sequence goes on from OY540825.1 coordinate 4,857,549, forward strand.
TCCCTCGTTTATTCCTATAGGTTCGCACATCCACGACCACGACCAAATTCTCTATCTCGTCAGCTCTTCTGTACCTATGAAGATTGAAGAACTAAACAAGATGAATTACATACATACATATACATATTCAGCCTTTTAATGTTCCCACTGTTGGGACTCAGGCCTCCTCTCTTTAGGAGAGGGAAAGAACCGTAATCCACCACGCGGGCCCAGTGCGGGTTGGTGGATGTCACATGTCTTCGAATTTTTGGTTGTAGGACATGCCGGTTTCCTCACGATGTTTTCCTTCACCGTTTTGAGAGCAGTGGTGATGAAATAAATTACACAAAGTAATGCGCCTGGCTGGGTTTGAACCCGCAACCTACAATTCGTAAGTCGGGGCCGTTACCACTCGGCCACCACTGCTCTCAATATTTAGTACCCTGTCGCAAACACGGGACCCTGGCGAATAGGACGCGATTACACTCGTCGGAAAATTCCGACGCGGGCGGTTAAAGGGTTGATAAATTTAATTCCAAGTTTCTATTTTAATAAATTAATTGACACAATGTGTTACTTAAATAAAATTAAATAACACTGGCTGTTAATGCGTTCGTATTAGTAAATTTTGCGTGGCAGTTTTGGTTTTTGCTTCGATGATTTTAAAAATTAATTGTTTGACTTCTAGCCTTTTGGCTCTATTTAGAATCGTTTTTTTTCTTTTTTGCTAAGTTGGTACATAAACTAGAAGCAACATTCCTATGTACTTACATATCTTGATAAAACCTTAAAAACTGCAGTTCACTCGCCTAATTTACCAATGTCGATGAATTTACAGATGAAGTGGGAAATCGAAGATGGCACATAAGCAAATTATCAGTTAAAAAAAAATCGTTGCACAACCTATATTCATGAAAATAAAATGAGATTAAAATATCTAAAACTAGATTAAAAACAATCTAAATAATAGAGATACGTCAATTCCTAAAATTATAAACCCCAAGGTGACAACGAAAATTCTTAAATAAAATTAGTGTCTTAAAATTAAAAATAAAACCAAATTGTTATTGTTATGTAGATAATTATGTTATTTTGAATCGCTGACAGAGATAGTGAATATTCATAGATACAACATTTGTTCGGTAAAAAAATAAAAATTTCGATGACGAACTGGAAGCAAAATATTACAAAATCTACTTATTTTTAGAGAGTTCGACCTAAATACATACACACATGTATACATAATTATATTACACATAATAGTCAAAGTGATGGACGTGTCCACAAATTATTATCGAGACGACTTCATAGTCTACGCGAAGAATTGGTAATATACAGTTGAAGAAAGCGGATGGCACAAAATTCATTTTTTACAGAAAACATACAAGATCGATCATTCAGAACATGCGAACCACATTGGTCTTCCAATAGAGACATCAAAACATCGAAACCTCTGATAAATACCATTTAAAATCATTACACAAATGATTAAAAAACTTGGTCTCAAAGATGATAATTTATTAACATTATAATTTTAACCATACTGCCTTTTCGATCAGTCAGTATGCTGCATCTTTTGTACCTGGCTTGTACATTACTATACAATCCGTACATTACAATTTTATCCATGTCAAACATTTATAGAGTAATAAATAATTTCATCGATCGTAGTTTTAAAAAATAAATCACAGAACAATTCTAGCCACGTTGTTAAATTAATAAATTATTTGTTTGTTATCCCGCGCATTTCGCGTGGCGTGGTGTGTAACTGTCAAAATTTAAAAATGGAATGGCTGGTCCGGAGACTAGTCAGTCAGTGCGTGACCGCCGACTAGTAAATACGTGGCGTTGGTTGCTCTGTGTCGTCTCACGCGTAGAACTCGCGGTTGTTGTGACCCTTCCCGTACGATGCTGCGGCGGGGCTTCTCTTGGGCTCGTCGAGCGCGTAAGAACCTTCGTCCTTCTTGCGCATACGATATACTATGAACATCACCACCAGGATTGCACATAAGAGGCCTACTACTGCGCCGCCGATCACGGCTGAAAAACAAGAAAACACAATTATTAGTTACCATGTGATCATTCAATATAGCTAGGTGTTTATGGAACAAGGACATAAAACGAACAATTGGTTTAAAAGAGTGATAACGACTAGAAGAAGCTAGACACACACTATCCGCCTACGCGGGGATTTTCCGAAAAGGAAACCCGTGATCGTAGAACGCAAAGGGCAACTGCAAAAACCTCAGAAATGAAGATATCCGCAGGAGGACTAAGGTTACCGACATAGCCTAAAGAATCGCCAAACTTAAGTGGCAGTGGGCTCGCAGAACAGATGGTCGATGGGGACGAAAGTTCTGGAGTAGCGACCACGTACCGGAAGACGCGGCATTGGAAGGCCTCCCACTAAGTGGACTGATGAACTGGTGAAGGTCGTGGGAATCCGATGGATGCGAGTTGCAAAGGATCGGTCGTTATGGCGACACTTGGGGGAGGCCTATATCTAACAGTGAACGTCTCTCGGCTAAAATGATAACCACTTGAAAATGACCTGAAAAATGCAAAACTTAAGAAAATTTGAATTTCGCTTGCAGCCTTGGAGCTTCCACCTTAAAACAAACATAAATATAAGTGAATTGTGGGTGTCTAACTTCAAGTTAGCGCTCGTGTCGATCTCTAAGGTTAAGCAACGGTTGCCACTGCCAGCCTGCAGATGGATGACCATCTTAACATTCAGAGATTCCTTCGTGCCCCAGAAAGCACGTTAAGCTGTTGGTTTCGGTTGTCATTTTTAGATTTTTGACAGCCGTTACTGATAGTTGGAAGCTAGGAAATCTGGCAACAGTCTTGTCAATGTATTCAAAGATTCAAAGCATTTTATTCAAATAAACCATTTTGCAAACAGGCACTTTTGAAATGGCAGTCAGTCAGAAAAATTGATCCTAATTGCACTGTCCAAAGCGTAGATCTCTATGGAGAAGAATTTGCAAGAAACTCCATGGACACTCTTTGGTCATCCATCTGCAGACTGACCTTGGCAACCGTTGCTTAACCTTAGAGATCGACACGAGCGCCTACTTGAAGTTAGAAACCCACAATTCACTTATAATTATGTTTGTTTTAAGGTGGAAGCTCCAAGGCTGCCAGCGAAATTCAAATTTTCTTTAGTTTTGCATTTTTCAGGTCATTTTCAAGTGGTTATCATTTTAGCCGAGAGACGTTTACTGTTAGATATAGGCCTCCCCCAAGTGTCGCCATAACGACCGATCCTGTGCAACTCGCATCCATCGGATTCCCACGAACCTCACCAGGTCATCGGTCCACCTCGTGGGAGGCCTTCCAACGTTGCGTCTTCCGGTACGTGGGCGTCACTCCAGAACCTTTTGTCCCCATCGACCATTTGTTCTGCGAGCAGTGTGCCGTAACCACTGTCAATTAAGTTTGGCAATTCTTCGAGCTATGTCGGTAACCTTGGTTCTCCTGCGGATATCTTCATTTCTGATATGATCACGCAAGGAAACTGCAGGCATAGCCCTTTCCATTGCTTTGGGTGACTGTAAACCTTCTTGTCAAGTTGTGTATTGATTAAAATATGATAGGCGGCCTTAATTCGTTAACACACGTAATTATAATCATTGAAATCATCAACCCTATGAAATATACATCAACATACTTTACACTGGCCTGCTAAATGCAGAAAACTTAAGAAAATTTGAATTCGGACCCTGGATCATCCATCATAACACGAAAAAAAAAAACAAAAGCAATACATACCGGCAAGGATGCCTGGCTGTGCGAAGAAGCTGGTGGCACGGTCCTCCGGCTTGGCATTCATGATGACGACTTTGTCGGGCGCCCGCGACTCTTGGTTCACGTTGCTGCCTGAAGGCTCCTGGTCCTGGAACGTTATAGCACTTCTTTATACAATTTGAATTACGAATTTGTCTACACTGAAAGATCTTTTAAGATCCGTCGATTCTGTGAAGATCTGTCGGCGAAATGAGTAATATATCATCTCACCTTATGCTAGGTAACGAAGTTTTTACGGCGATTTTTTTACAGAAAGTCGCGACAGTAAAAAAATTGCAGATCTTTAATACAGGCAAAAGGTTTCGTCGCGTTTTCGCTAGCCACAACTGCGAATATCTCCTGTTGCGATTATCCCTTCTCTTCCTACAGTTCAATACACGCTAGTTCTATTGAGCGTAAAATTTCTAAGTCAATAGCCTTGGCGTAGGTACGTATTTTGTTTTTCTCGTCTATTTTCAGAGCCATGTATTTTCGTGACAAAACAGAGAAGACGCTAGTTTTATTTTGGGAATGCGACGTGTTTAGCTAAGAGTAAAGGCAACAGAATGATTACGCTGTTCTCATTAGACATTTTTTTTCGAGCAGCTATGTTTCATTAAGCATAAACATAATCAGCCTTTTAATGTTCCCACTGCTGGGACTCAGGCGTCCACTCTCTAGGAGAGGGAATGGGCCGTAATCCAGCACGCGGGCCCAGTGTGTGTTGGTGAATGTAACGTCTTCGAATTGTTTGTTCTAGGATATGCTGGTTTCCTCACGATGTTTTCCTTCACCGTTTTGAGAGCAGTGATGTTAGTAGTGATGAAACAAATTACACAAATAATAGCGTAAGTATAGGGTACTATTTATCCCAGGAGTATGCTCCCTTAGAATATTTTTGTACTATCACCCGCTGACAGTAGCTAGTAATTTAATATTGCCCCGCTTAGGCAGAGCACCGCCGTGTCCTCGTGGAGGCGATCGGCGGCAACGATCTCTCGTGCTGGGCCTTGGTACAGGCCATGGTCCGAAGCGAGGAGGAGTGGCAGGCGATCGCCTCCTTCTGCGAAGCAGTAATGCACGCGCGAGGGAGCGACGGCGAGCAATGGGTCCGACCGTCCGGTAACCGTCCGGACCGAGCCCAAGTATTGTTCCACGCGCGCCTCAAGGAGATATCAGCAAACCGTAGGAGCCTAGCAGGGTCAAGCCTACTGGGGCCAAGGGTTTGTTTCTGAAAGGAAAACTCTGGGACGACGGCAAAGAAGGAACAGGAGTGGGTTTTTAGTCAGTAAAAGTCTGACACGCTCTAACGCTCCGCCCAAGAGCGCGGAATGTCATTGGATGATTTTCGTAACTAAAAAAGAAGTACTTTAATACTGTAAATGCAAAAGTGACTCGTTACTTCTTCAAGTCTAAGTAGCAGGCCAGGCAGGAATTTGGATAAAACCTGGCACAAGCGTAGACCACGTTGAAGAGGACAGAATATTTTATCTTAGAACTGTGTACGGCGAGTATCCACCCTTACGTTGTTGAAACTTCAACGGTCCGAACTAAGCGATTTCCTTCGTCGTTTATACCGCGTACATCGAGGGCCTGGAACAATTTGCCTGCTGCGGTCTTCCCGTCCAACTATAATTTAGGTGCCTTCAAGGCTAGAGTGAATAGGCTCTTAATAAACTAGTGCGCCTCACCATCAATGATTGCATCACTGCTTACCATTAGGTGGGATCGCAGTCAAGCACTGGTTTATATCGAATAAAAAAAAAATGTTCCGTTGGGATCTTAAACTTTCACAAGGTGAAGGTGGGAAGGCTTCTCAGCGTATTCGTGAGCCGTTGTGACTCGCCGATGTGGCGGCATTGCATGCGACTACACACTGCGGGTGACCCCCCCCCCCCCCCCCAGCGTCCAGCCCCCCCCACCCCCAGCGTCCAGGGCTTAGCATAAACTGACACTACTCTGCAATACTGCTTTGATTTGTGTTACTAGCAGTAGGTATATGGACTAAGACTGAAGTATTTTTTTTACTACTTACTCTCAACGCCATCTAGTCCCAAACTAAGCAGAGCTTGTGTTATGAGTACTAGACAACTGACAAACATACTTATAATATATATTTCTAAATACATAAATATCTATAGATATAAAAGGAGAAACTGACTGACTGACATATCAACGCACAGCCGAAACTACTGGTACTAGGAGCGTGAAATTTTGAACAAGGTTTCCTTTTATGATGTAAGCGAGCACTAAGATACGATTTTACAAAATTCACTCGCTAAGGGGGTGAAACGGGGGTCCAAAGTCTGTATAGAAACCTACATTTACGTGGGCGAAGCCGCTGACAGCAGCCAGTTATAGATAAATTACACCCAGACCACCCATTTGTCTTGGATGGTAATAGAACCCACGACCTCCGGCATTGCAGTCAGGGCCACTAACCACTAGACCAACAGGCCAGTCGCAAATATCTTATTATTATAAAAGCTTTTAATCCCCTACTTGATAAAAAACCCTGCTATTATCAGTGTCAGACGTCCCACGGCTTGCCAAAAATAAATAAATCAGGTCATCGCGTGACATTCGCCGTATCAGAGACAGTTCCGGCACCATAACCGGGATTTTTACGTTATCATAATATCCCATTGCAATTTTTATTCATCTGACTAACATTTAACACGTCTTATACATAACAATAACTTATCGAATGACTCTTTAAAAGAAAGTAGACTGTGGTTGGCTATGTTGCAAAGTCGAGGTCCATCGCCCCCTAGCCAAGTTACAACTATTTCGTTTCTATTCTCTTTTTGTCGATTGCCTCGAGTCGGCCACGCCTCCGATTCCTTTGCTATGACGTCATCTCAACGCTCAGTCACGTGGTCAGAACAAAGGAATAGGAGGCGTGGCCGATTTGAGGCGATCAACGAAAAGAGAATCGAAACGAAACGGTTGTAACTTGGCTAGGGGGGCGCATCCGTTTTCCATCAGACGACATAGGGGTCAAGAGCTGGCCATAATTAATTTCCTAGCACTTTCCCAACTAGCTTGGGATCAGTTTCCAGTCTAACTGGATGCAGCTGAATACCCGTGTTTTCCAAGAAACGACTGCCGACCCAGATCCATCAGACCTTCACAACCCAGTTGCTGGGCAACATGATACTCCTTGGAAAGACTGATGGTCAGACTTTCTGGTGTCTGACTACTTGTAATGACTGTCTAAGATCTACGAATGTCAGTCGTCATAAAATTTAAAAAATATAAGTAAAAGACAAAGACACTTTGCGCCATCCCATGTTCTCAGTTCGGCAGGCTGTGCCGGCGTTGCCGCTGCGGCAGCTGAGACCCACCCTCAAACGACGCAAATCCTGTAACCTTATTGGTAATTACAGTTTTGGGTCGTTTAGGACCGAAACGCTTGGATCATGGGGTTCGATGCGCGTTTCCTTTTCAAGGAAATTTCACGCCGTCTGATCGACACTTTGCGTGACCAGAGGGCTGGCTCGTTCTCTGCCCAAAGAATTAGCATTGCCATTCAACGTGGCAATGCTTCCAGCCTTCTGAGCACTTTTCCGGGACACGATTTGGAGGAGTGCTTCGACGCCTGAGTGTATTTTCTTTGTATTCTATGTACATAGTTAGGTTTAGTATAATAGTATTTATAGTTAATATTTAAGTCCTCACTATGACAATAAAAATAAATATTGTATCTGCACGTAAAAAAAGTAAAAGATAGCCAGTAACTTTGTTCTTTTTTGTAGGTACAGACTTCACATCATCAACCACAGAAACTGTTACAAACCAGGATCGACTCTAGTGGCCAGTAGCCACCAGAATACCGCCGAGACAATGCAGATTGAACAGTCCCAGAGAAAGATTTAACTCTCTTTGAGTTGCTAGTTCGTCACGTGTATATTATACGTATGCACGTCGTGATGGACTTACATCCAGCGCGCATAGTTCAAATTGACATAGAAGTAAGTTAAGGGGCAAGGGGTAAGGCTGGCGCGTACTGTTCCACACGCGTCTCAAGGAGATGTCAGCAAACCGTAGCGGCCCAGCAGGGTCGAAGCCTACTGGGGTCAAGGGTCTGCTTCTGAAAGGAAGACTCAGCCCTGGTATGAATGGCAACGAAGGAACAGGAGTGGGTTTTTAGTCAGTAAAAGTCTGACACAACCTCTTGCTCCGCCCAAGAGCGGTGGACGTCACTGGATGATTTTCGCACCGAAAAAAAGGTGTAAGTAAGGCTATATTCTAGCAATAAAATTGTAAAATTGTATACGTACGACTGAAGGCACAGTGTCTTCTCCAGAGATGCTGATGTCCGTCTGGTCTGGGCGCGAGGGTTGCTCCTCCCCCGCGCCTCGGCCCTCTTCCGAGGTACCTTCACCCGGCCTGTTTCTTGTGTTGGCTGAAAAGTTACGTCATTCATCGTTAGTTTACAAATCAAATATTTTTTTAGCGTCAAGACCTGATGCGTCAGGTCTGTTTCTAGGAAGTATTTGTGCTTATGTTTTAGTCATAGTTTCGATTGGATCTTGTATTGGTCTATTTTATTTAATAAGGCTATTTAGTCAAGTTTTTATATCGTTTCTTCGTTATTAAAACAACCTATTGTTGTACGTTTAAAAACATCGTTTACAAAAAAAAAAATATATAATCAAGAACACAATAGTTTCGTTCGTCCACAACATGAATGGTTAGAGAATCGCAGTGTTAGTATTATATAAACATGATTCTGATTTATGTAGAACTCAGTTAGTTATTCAAGCTGTTGTTAAAGTTTTTGATGAAAAATTAGTAATACATATAATTATCGCACAAATATATACAAAACCTATAAATGACGAAGACTATAAGACTATTGGTACCCTATTTTAAGACGGAGTAATGGACATAAAGAGGAATTACGACGTCGAGGTTTATACTGAAGAATCAATAGAAGAAAGATAAAGAATTGAAGAGATTCAGTAAATCTCAATCACAGAATTGTAACAACTTCACCGGAAGAGGGATTGGGATCAAGTCAGAGACGGCTAACATCGCTTATGCAAAAAGCGAAATACAGGAACAATATAAAAGACATAGGAACGGAAAGGGTTATACATGATACGGCATGAACAAAAGCAGAGGAAGAATCAAAAGTATACTTCTAATAAAACATCAAAATTACCAATGATATGGGCAATATCGCTAAGCTAATGGTTCCATGAGATGAAATAGTTTCAGGGCTATATTACCTTCCACATGCTAACTAGTTCTATAAAAGGAACTCTATAAAATGGTTTCTAATGGCTGCATGATAGAATCGAAGTCATGCTATAGATAAGTAAAAAATAATGGCCAACAATTTTCTTAAAATTTATAAAATATTACGAAAGACTTACCGAAATCCTCAGATAGTTAATAGAGATTGGCATATATCATAGATTAATTAATAATTTAATTGAAATAAATATAATTATAAACGCGTTCAATAGTTTGACTGTTTCAACAGTAACTGGCGTGCGGTTCAAACAATTAGAAATAACTGCAGATAACAATTAAAATGTTAATTCAAGGTTACGTGGTTATTGTAAAGAGATGAATCCGCTTATGATGAGCGCCGCTGAGTAAGTGACAATTATTATTTGTTGTGTTGGTATTAACTATGTAGTTATCCTGTTAATTGTCATGTAAATGCTTTATAGAATATTCATACGTATAGGTATAATAATAATACGTCTAAAATAGGAGTACGAGAAATTGTCACTATTATCTATGAACATTAACTCTTGATGAAGTACATTTTCTTAGATCAAAAGTAAAATATGTATTTAGGACACTGTTACAAATGACAATTTCTCATACGAAAACTAAAAAATAAAACAATGCAAATAAAAACTGGCATGCTTCAGCCACTACTCACAAATGAGCACATCGATCGGCCTGCTGGGATCTGTTGGTATTTGGAGCGGGGAGTCCACTTTGGGTATGATGGGAGTCTCCGGTTGTTCGGGAATATCTATGTCGTCTGGTTCCGTGATTTCGGGTGTAATAGGAGTATCGATAATGGTGCGTTCGGTCTCCTCCCTGTTGGTGGTTGTGGAGCCATAGTCTTCGTCATCGGGGGGTGCGTTGGGCTCGTCACCTGATCCTCGCCCGTCCTCGTCGTCGGGGCCAGGGCCAGCTCCCCAGCCGGAGCCCGAGCTCTCGTCGGGGTCTATGCCCGAGCCATCATCAGCAGCGTCGGGGTCGACGAAAAGCTCGTGGTCGGGCGGCGAATGAACGTCGTTCTGTATTTGAATTACTGTGTCTTCCGTCGATTTTTCTACGGTAGCGTCCTGGAATTGAAAGAAAAGACTCGATTTAGAATTGTATCCGTTTATCTTAAACCACCTACCTATTTACATAAAAAAACTTAAACAAATTAGTATTAGGGAATGTATTCTGCTGTACATTGTGGCTGGGATGCTATTTATTTCACCCAGCCTATAACAGCTGTATGCAGTGAAATTATGATGGCCGTTTATTTTTAGTAATAACTACTCAAATTCATGTTGTAACATGTTTGAACCTCAGTTACGCAAATGTTTCATAAACTACTATTTATATTGTGCGATGTAATCAAAAAACAATCGTCACGGTATAAAAACTAAGAAACTACGCAATGAAATCTGTTGCGTAGTAATGAAGAACACCGCAAAACATCGTAAAAACTATGTCATGATATCCCGACGAAATAACAGCAGGGAATAAAATTTTACCTCTTACTAAAACTTATTTTAAGAATGGGTATTAAGGTAACTATGAGGTAAAGGTACTTAAGGGTAAAAAGCACATTAACGCGACACTACATCATATTGATCAAGTTGCACGGCTATCAGATGACGTGACCAGCGACCTATTTCCAGAAAAAACTCCCTACAACATAGAGTTTTCTGAACTGACCTAATTTACAACACTATTAGCCCTTGGTAACCACAAAGGTAAAGAAAAAGCCGAATTTAACATTAATTTAGAACTAAGAGCTTGTACAAAGCTGTGAAACGATAAGAATTTGCACAATAACAAAAAATCACTGCGTTTTGTCTACGTCACGATTAACGTTGAACTATTTAATGATATATTTTGATAACACGAATGCAAACACTCACTAACCTGAGAAGAGCTCAGCTGAGCTTCCTACGGGAGTATGTCAATCTAATTTTAGGCCTGATTACGATTTTATTGATAATTTTGATAGTAGATAGTCTGCTTTGCACTGTTGGCGTAAATTGTGGCTGCAGGGAGTGCGATCGATAGACTTTTGGGGGGTGTGGGGAGGGAGGGGACGTCGGGAACATTCGGGTTCCCACGCCCGCCGGTAGATGGTCCCCAAGGCTTGCGCTCAGGGGTGAATTTAGAACGCTTTCAGGATTGTCGGGGTAGAAGTTTCGGTTTTGTACACTAGATGTCATTTCCTCGTGTTTTCGTAGATAACGAAGGCGTTAGCTAAAGATTTTATGTTATTATTTCTAATGACATTTTAAATTTCTTTAAATCGAATTAACTTTTGTGCAAAAGTCGATTCGGAAAATTTAACAAGAAGTTTTTGATGCAAATTATTTCCCAGATTGAAATTATACCATTATGTTCTATAACATTCCTAAAAACCAATTATCACGAAAAAATAGAGCGAAAGAGGAAGTGCAGCATATGCCTATTAAAAATAATCGTACATTAAAAAAAAAAAAACGAATCCTACTAATATCATTAACGCGTTCGTATGTATGGATGTATGGAGGAATGGGTGTTTGTTTCGCTGTCACGCAAAAATTACTGAATGGATTTCCATGAAACTTTGTACACGGGTAGACCATGTCTTGGAATATCACAGAGGATACTTTTTATCACAAGAGTATGTTCCCTTGCGATAATTTTCTATTATCACGTGGGCGAAGCTACTGGCAGCAACTAGTAAATTGATAATTGTTAATAAACACCAATGAAAAAGTAAGAACTCTCTTCAATCTACACTTACATTATAAACAGGTAAAGTAAGAACTTTCTTCGATCTACACCAATCTATATATATAAAAGCGAAATACCATTCATTGATTAATCACGAATTCTCAGAAACTATAACACCAACAAACTTCAAATTTGGCAGGTAGGTTCCTTATAGGGTGTAGACATCCGCGCTTCCCGCATCCGGATTTTACGAAAATCCACCCCTAAGGGTTTACCCCCTTAGGGGTGGATTTTTGTATGGAGAAACCTACTTTCACGCGGGCGAAGCCGCTGGCAAATGCTAGTAATATTAAAAGAGGTAAAGTTTGTTCTTTTGTTTGTAAGAGGTAATCTCTGAGGAGGGTGTGCCTGACTTTTAGTGACTAAAAACCCACTCCTGTTCCTTCTTTGCCTTCGTCCCAGGTCCCCGGGTTTCACTTTCACAATACCCGTGGCCCCAGTAGGCTTCGACCCTGCTGGCCCCTAATGGTATTAAGACATAACATTACAATTTTAATATCTACGGTGTAGACGAGAGTCTGCACCGCAATAGGTGTCCCATATTTACAGTGAGAAAACATAGTAATAACCTTGATATCCATAAAGTTCTGCGAGTATTCCAAATTACCCGCAGTATCCCAAATACGCTGCAATTCCTATACTAACATATCAGTTACGCTTGAAGATCCATCAAAGCGATTGCTCGGGCCACAAGGCTGTCAAAATAAACACCTTTGCTCCTTGTATGACGTGCGTCAGAAGTGGTAGATAACATAAGCAATTTCTCTTCATGACAGCCTTGAAACAACTTGGGAGGCTGTTCTTAAGTATGACATGTTGTTTGATGCGTTACGTTTTGTTTGGGGAGGAAAATTATTGATGTGAAGACAAGCTTTTTGATAAGAGGATTAGCTAAAATTATTGGATTTTTTTTAGTTGAGAAATCATCTAATGATATCTCTCGCCCTTGGGCAGAGCGTAAGGGCGTATCAGACTTTTACTGACTAAAACCCACTTCTAGTTTTTTCGTTGCCTTACATTCGAGGCCCCGGTTTTCCTTTCAGAAGCGAACCCATGGCCCATAGGCTTCGACCCTCCTGGGCCCCTGCCGAGGTGTTTGATAGGTTCGCGCTTAAATTCGCGCGTATATTCAATCTCAATAATTTGACAACCGTAGATTTTGGGACAACTAACACTAATGTGTTAGTTAGAAATAATAGCTTGCTTTAAAATGATTTTCTTTTCTTTTTATCTCTAGTTGTTGTGTCCGTGTAATGAAATAAATGTTTCAAATAAAATATTTTGAATTTTAATCCTGAGGATGAGAGAATTTATAATACTCGGAATAATAATATATACCAATAATAATAATAATACGAAGCTGTCGTTGCGCGGTTGGGTCAAGGGCCTGATACAGAAGGCAGTACTCCTCGATACGGCTCGCATTGTGAGAAGGTTCCTGTTACTGGAGCCCTAACCACGGTTAGCTTGGAACCTGCTTACGACACCGGTAGACTCATATTTTTTTTATTTTTTATTTTTCTAAGAAATATTTCCCACTTCTAGAGAGGAGGCCTGAGTCCAGCAAGGGGAACATTAAAAGGCTGATTATGCTTATTATGCGAAAAATATTTAAAAATGTAAACAATATGTTAAGAAGAAGAATAAAATAATTAATAATGTAAGTATATACTTTTATCTAAATTTCAATTATATAATTAATCTCTTAATCATTCAACTACTAGTTTGTTTCATTCAGCATCGTTTTCTTAGATAGGAGGGCTATACCCAAACTGGGGTTCCTATCTGAAAGAAATTATAAACCAGTATAAATTAAAGAATAATAAAAGACTTATTTTTCCTTTACTGGAAATAGGAACAAAATGGACTAAAACCGTTTGATATTAACCTATTCATCTTATTTATTTTTCTTTCTAACTTGAACCTCGGAACACGCACCCCACCGACCACCATTACTATTAAAAATAAACGACTATTCCGTATTCAAGTATTCTGTGTGATTACCGGAGTTTTATCGTAAATCCCATCCGGGTATAATGAGAAATATTATTTATTGTCTGGCTGTAGGGTTGGCAGCGGATATGTACGGAGTTTCCACCTTTGTTCGCCCAAAATTAACTACGTTTTGAAGTTTTGTACGGGTTTTTATGTTATAATGATGGCTGCATATAAAAATAACTGGATTATGTTTTTTTTTTTATGAATATGTATAAACTTTTTATATTGTTCTTTGTTTATAATGTCAGAGATACAGGAGCGGTTCTGCAGGAGAAATTGCAGGCGATTGCCTCCTTCTGCGAAGCAGTAATGCTAGAGAAGGCGACCGCCTTCGATTTCCAGTCACTGTAGGCGTGGACTTGCGGACGACGAGCAATGGGTAGCTCGCCGTGCGGCCGTCCGGTAACCGTCCGCACCGAGCCCGAGTCATCAACGACGCGTAGAGTTCCACGCGCGCCTCAAGGAGATGTCAGCAAAACCGTAGGGGCTCAGCAGGGTCGAACCCTACTGGGATCATGGGTTCGCTTCTGAAATGCAAAGAAGGACGTTCCTTCTTTGGAGTGGGTTTTTGTCAGTAAAAGTTTGACATGCCGCCGTCACGCCCCGCTCTAGAGCGCGAAAAGTAAGAAAAAAACAGTAGCGGTTATATACTTTCATTGTGCGTACAGTTAAGTGGAAAAGTTACTTCTAAGCAAGGGTGCTCCATTCTTGAAAACATCGTCGCTTACCATCTAGTGAGAATGGTAATAATCAAAAGAAGGCATGGTTAGCCCAGTGGTTGAGCGAACGGCTGCTGCAATGGGTGATTCTAGTTTGATTCCCGCACAGAACAAATATTTTTATAGCCTACTGATATTTGTTGTTTGTCTGGGTATCTTGGGTATGTGACTCATTCCTAGAGTGTGGCAAAGTTTTTTTTTAAACTGAGGCAAAGAAATAATAATGAAAAAACCGGGTTTATCCAGTTCCATACCAAAAAGGCTTGAAGCAAAAGTCATCTTACTGAGGCCCTACCACGAGCTCTTAATGCGATCCATTTGACGACCTAAACTGAGCTGTTAAAGGGATGGAGCTTTATAGGGCTGTATAGCACTATCCCTCTTTCTTGCTCGCACGCTTGTCATTTTTACATTTGAAGACAATGGACAGGTGGGACAGTCCCATACTGGAGCATTGGGTAGGTACGCCAGCATGTCCCTGTGGCGTATAATAGGTAAAAAAATGTTTCCGGTAGTTATAAGTACTAACACTAGTTTTTAAGTTCTGTGTATACTAACCAACTATGGACTTTGTCCGAAATATAAGATTTTTATTTATTTTATTTATTTAACACGTCATCGTACGGCCACAATTATCATCTTTCTTCTAATTTGGACACCTACCAAGATCACTATGACTTTCTTCTAATTTGGACACCTACCAAGATCACTATGACTTTCTTCTAATTTGGACACCTACCAAGATCACTATGACTTTCTTCTAATTTGGACACCTACCAAGATCACTATGACTTTCTTCTAATTTGGATACTTACCAAGATCACTACAAATTTCTTCTAATTTGGACACCTACCAAGATCACTATGACTTTCTTCTAATTTGGACACCTACCAAGATCACTATGACTATCTTCTAATTTGGATACTTACCAAGATCACTACGAATTTCTTCTAATTTGGACACCTACCAAGATCACTATGACTTTCTTCTAATTTGGATACCTACCAAGATTACTATGACTTTCTTCTAATTTGGATACTTACCAAGATCACTACAAATTTCTTCTAATTTGGACACTTACCAAGATCACTATGACTTTCTTCTAATTTGGACACCTACCAAGATCACTATGACTTTCTTCTAATTTGGATACTTACCAAGATCACTACGAATTTCTTCGAATTTGGACACCTACCAAGATCACTATGACTTTCTTCTAATTTGGACACTTACCAAGATTACTATGACTTTCTTCTAATTTGGACACCTACCGAGATCACTATGACTTTCTTCTAATTTGGACACCTACCAAGATCACTATGACTTTCTTCTAATTTGGACACCTACCAAGATCACTATGACTTTCTTCTAATTTGGACACTTACTAAGATTACTATGACTTTCTTCTAATTTGGACACCTACCGAGATCACTATAACTTACTTCTAATTTGGACACCTACCAAGATCACTATGACTTTCTTCTAATTTGGATACTTACCAAGATCACTACGAATTTCTTCTAATTTGGACACCTACCAAGATCATTATGACTTTCTTCTAATTTGGGCACTTACCAAGATCACTATGACTTTCTTCTAATTTGGACACCTACCGAGATCACTATGACTTACTTCGAATTTGGACACCTACCAAGATCTCTATGACTTTCTTCTAATTTGGACACCTACCAAGATCATTATGACTTTCTTCTAATTTGGACACCTACCAAGATCATTATGACTTTCTTCTAATTTGGACACCTACCAAGATCATTATGACTTTCTTCTAATTTGGAGACCTACCAAGATCATTATGACTTTCTTCTAATTTGGACACTTACCAGGATCACTATAACTTTCTTCTAATTTGAACATCTACCAAAATCACTATGACTTTCTTCTAATTTGGACACCTACCAAGATCTCTATGACTTTCTTCTAATTTGGACACCTACCAAGATCATTATGACTTTCTTCTAATTTGGACAACTACCAAGATCATTATGACTTTCTTCTAATTTGGACACCTACCGAGATTACTATGACTTGGTGGTTCACATTCAACTACTTAGAATCTATGATCGACTAACAAAGATTAACATAAAATACATAAATAAACATAATCGGCCTTGTAATGTTTCCACTGAAATAATAATAATAATATTCCACAACTATCACACAACGCTGTCAGTCCCAAGCTAAGCAGAGCTTGTGTTATGAGTACTAGACAACTGATAAATATGCTTATATATTTCTAAATACATACATATTATTAGATAAATTACACCCAGATATAGAACAAATGATTGTGCTCATCACATAGACATTTGTCACAGACAGGGTCACTAACCACTAGACCAATAGGCCAGTCAAACCGTTGGGACAAGCCTCTCCTCTCCAGGGGAGGGGACCAAATATTGGTGTACAAATATACCCCTTTACAACATAACCTCTGGCAGCCCTAAACCTGTATAATGTGGGTGTCCTGACCTGCCGTATTTTGCCAAGGTTTATTACTACGATACCCTGCAACCCGCTAATGTAGCCGTTGGTTTACAGGCCTCATAAGTCAAAGTGAAGGGTTAGGAATATTTTGTTTATGATATTTTATATTTAAGTAGTTGAGGATATTAGTTTCTTGTGTAACGGAAATTATTTAGTGATTTATTTGAAATATTTTCTGTATTCGAAACATGAATTTGAAAATCGAATAATAGGAGACACATAAATTAAAAAAAAAAACCTGTTAAATGCAAGTCGGACTCACGTACTAAGGGTTCCATGCAAACTTACCTATGTTAATAGTTCAATTCCTGAATCGAGTCTCGAAGATTTTTCCGAATCGCATAAAATTTATTTTTTTTGTGTCGTAACTACAAATTCACAGTTTTCAGACTTTTTCGTATATTTGTGCTTCATGCTAAATTTAAGGATTCTAAATCAACGGGAAGTACCCTATAAATGGTTACCCTATGTATTATTTTGATTTTCTAGCAAGTGACAAAAATTGCGCCTAAATGACGCATAAACGGCCTTATCTTTAGTTTGTATTGATTTAAAATTAGTTATATTAGTGATATTAATTTCAGTTTCTTACCTCTAGGCGTTCTTGAAAAAAAGAATCTTAGCAGATGGACTGACGGACAACAAATTAATATAAGGGTTCCGTTTTTGTCGACTTAGTTATGGAACCCTAACAACTAATGAGTAATATGAGTATATCATCTAGATAGTCATCAAAAAATTTCTGTTCTGAGTAGAGCGAGAGGGCCAGAGTTTTAGTAACCAAAACCTACCGTGTTTCTTCAGTGGCCCTTTGCGTTCCAGGGCCGCAGTTAACTCTTTGTAATGATTCATTTTTCTATTTTAGTCTACTTTTTATTTTTATTTTTATAATTGTATGTCTTTTTTCCATTTTGTATGTTTAATTTTTGTGGTAATAATATTTATTGATGTCATACCTAACATGGTGTGAGCTTTGCATACCTATAATAGTCACGCATACCAGTTACTAAATTTTAATATTATTTTTTCAAAAAAATCTTTATGTAATGCTGTTAGTGTGCCAATAAATAAATAACTCTTTCGAACAGTCCCTCAGCCCATCGATTGCAGAACGCCTGAAATACAGTTAAGACTTCACAGCCTAAAACCTCCAGCAAATTACACTATCAAACCAGGAATAACACAGTAACATTACGCGGTACATAAAAATGATAACAGCCTGTACTTCCTACAGATAACTCCTCGCTCCCGCTCTAGCACATTAGCATCTGTATATCTCCGTCCCTGTCCCCCAACCGGGTTCTGATCGCAAAGTGACGATAGGGAATATGAATGTAAATGAGTTTAAAAGGTGTACTTGAGCGTAGTAAGTTGGTGTTATCTCTGGCTGAACTCCAAGACTGTAGGAAACGTTTAGACACGCTTAGAATTAACTTCTGGGTACCACTTGGTATGCAGAGGTGGTGCTGATTGGATGGCTTCCTTATATGGGTTTGGGTGGTTCAATTTATCTCTTTTGGAATAGCATCGACGCTGACGCTACCCGTTACATTTCAAGGACTATGCGTCGAAATTGCATAGTTTAATTCCGCCAAGCCCGTTTTTTTTTCGGTGGGAAAATCATCTTATGACATCCCCCGTTCTTGGGCGGAGCGGGAGAAAGTGTCAGACTTTTACTGACTAAAAACCCACTCCTGTTCCTTCGTTGCCTTTCGTACCAGGGCCGAGTCTTCCTTTCAGAATCAGACCCATGGCCCCAGTTGGCTTCGACCCTGCTGGGCCCCTACAGTTGCTGACATCTCCTTGAGGCACGCGTGGAACAGTACGCGCCGTCCATTGCTAGCCGTACGCAAGCACGCGCCTACGGTGGTCGAAAATCGGGGTCGGAATACCGGCGGCGGTTGGGGCGTAAATACCATTGCCTCACGCGATCGGTCGCCTCCTTTGCTAGCATTACTGCTTCGCAGAAGGAGGCGACCGCCTGCCACTCCTCCTCGCTCTAGACCATGGCCTGGCGCGAGAGATCGCCGCCGCCGATCGCCCCCACGGCGTTGCCTTTCCCAAGCGGGACACACCTCCACCGCGGAGCACATCCACCGTGTATCATCGGATCACTAGATGTACGGCAATGCGTCAACGGTACATGGTGACATAACCCATCCATATGCACATAACGCTTTCGGAACACATTCGTTGTGCGTATAGTTAAAGATTGGATTTCCTTTCCGGAATCTGTTTCCTGATAGCAACAACCTGGGGGTCTTTAAGTCAAGAGTTATGTTTCAAGGTTATGTCTAAGCAAGCGTGGTCCATCGCTTACCATCAGGTGTGACAGTGGTTAAGCGAAATTCGCAAAATAATAAAAAAAAAACTTGTCTACGTTGTGAGCCGAATAGCAGAGAATCTAAACAAAGTGATATTATAACAGTAATAACGATTTTCAGAAAACTTAAATGGTATAAGATCCGAGATGAAATCAATAACTACGGTATTTATTTATTATTATGAGGATCACCAACGACATATTAACAAGATGCTATACTGGTAGGTAATTTTATAGATATTCGATTCTGTACAAATATGTCAATTAAAGTTGTCCACAGCTTATACAATTTGACAAAACATATAAATTATTATTTTATAAATAAAATAAAAATTGGATATAAATTAGATAAGATTCTGGAAATACATTATTTGACAAATATAAAATACTTATATTATTATAGTTCGAAATATTTAAATTATGAAATTAAATTGTATTGTATAGAGAATTAAATAAAATAAAAAAATAAAAAATGATGACTAGTTTCAAGATGACTAATTAGGAGCTGAGCACAAATCAATAACAAATAATGCTTTTCTTAAACTATACTTAAATGTCAGGAGATAAATCTTAAATATACCTTGACAATCAATATCGCATGAGAATTGTGCTACTTTTTCTACACCTACATCAAGTAAAAACCCGCACCATGTAGGATTAAAATAAAAAATACAATCCGCAACCGTTACCAAAATATGACTTATCTATAATCCTTTTAACCACGTCTTGTCACATGCATGTTAAAATGGTATTTCTTTCAAACCCCCTTCGGAACAAAGCGACTGCCGTATAGGATGGTAAAGACTCCATATCCTTCATAACTCCACAAAAAATAACCCTTACCAAAAACTTCTGGGCAACAATCCAACTCAGCTGTATAGATTAATCACACGAATAAAGGGTGACATTTTATAAAGACACCCCCTCTTCACCCCGCTTCGTACCTGATCCGGTAGGGATGTAGGGTTCAGTCGGAAATCCCGCGACCCCAACATTACAACCCTAATGACTGGCAAGTCCCCGTTATGCATTCCGGGGTCGACGCAATTATACGATACCTACCTGGTTTTTGGAGAGTCATGGGAGAAACCAGGTGTTTTTAGGGTCTTATTAAATGATTATAAAGGGCCTCGATAAAGAAAGAAAGAAAGAAAACATTTATTTGAGACTCGCACAGGACAAACAACGATAAAATAAAAAGTAATTGCTTAATCTATAAATACTTAGCTTAAAAATAATAGAAAACAATATTAAAGATAAAATAAAAGACCTGTGCGAGGCCAAAAAGGCTCCTATCTCAGCACATGCTGCGATATTAAACTAAAAAGTAAAAATAACGCAGCGCTGGTATTCTGATAGGGCCTGGTGACAGGTGATGCCACGGACACACTCACGGAACACAGAGACATAACAAATAAGAGAGGGCTCCGTTCAGCGATTACGATTGGCAAAAAGTCCATAATGTACCAACAAAAGGGGTGAATAGGAACACAGGGGTGAATTGAAACAAAACTCTTGAAGAACCTAAGTTCTTCGCTTTGGTAACATTATATTGATTTCTAACAAAGCAATTTTTTTTTTTAACTAATGCTGTGGGCTAAAAGAACCACTTATTGGGTCCCATTAAACGCAAGGAGACATCGCGGCTGACCAAGACGAACGTGGACTCTTATCGGAGGGATTGACCCGCAATGGTAGAAGACAGACGTGTGTGGGAAAGGGAGTGGAAGGCCTTCGCCTAGCAATGGAACATTATCTATATATATAAAAGGAGAAACTGACTAACTGACATATCAACGTACAGCACGACGTACAGCCGCAACTACTGGGACTAAGAGCATGAAATTTTGCACAAGGTTTCCTTTTATGACGTAGGGGGGGATTTCCTAAAATTCATCCCCTAAGGGGACCCACGGGTAGTGTGAAAGCGAAGCCCGGGGCCCCGGGATGAAGGCAAAGAGGGAACAGGAGTGGGTTTTTATTCAGTAAAAGTCTGACACTATCTCTCGCTCCACCCAAGAGCGGGATTTGTCATTAGATGATTTTCCCACCTTAAAAAAAAACCCCCCTAAGGGGATGAAATGGGGGTCAAAAGTTTATATGGAGAAACCTACTTTCCCGCGGACGAAGCCGTTGGCAGAAGCTAGTGAGCTTATAAGATTAGACTCGAAAATTAATTCATTGAAGTGAAAAGCAGCACACAAAATTTAAGTAACATGAAACTACCCTTCAAAGTTGTACCCCTTTTTTAAATTGGAAATTTTCAAATAATTTCTTCCGCTCTGGGTGGGAGGGCGTGTCAGACTTTTACTAAAACGCGGGTTCCTTTAGTTGCTATAGTCTTCAATAAAATTCAACGTTTTCTTAAAAAAGCTATAAAATATATCCTGCTGACGTAATCACCATCCAGACCTCCCATCCTGTCCTGAAAAATAACTAAAGCAAAGATTCATCCTCCTGTAGTGCTTACGTATTACTTGAATGGCCTCATATATCTTGGAGCTTTCAGTATCATAATTTTGAAAACATCATCTCAAATTATTGTTTAGCTTTTTAACCGTCGAATATACCCGACACTCTCGCGTTTATTTCAACAGGGTCGCACATCCATCTCGTCAGCTCTTCTGTCACCTATGGGGATTGAAGAGCTAAACGAGATGGAGTGCCCAGTCGCAAACGGACGACCCTGGCGAATAGCACACGACAAACACTCGTCGGACCAAACCGACGACACAACACGAACACACACGAACACGAGCGGTTAAAGGGTTAAAGAAGTATAAGCGTGTCTAAACGTAATAGGGTCAAATCAATTAGACACAATGGGTAAACATTCAAACTATACACGCTAGCAGTAGGCCTGTAATGCTAATTTCCACTGCCAGGCTGTTGCAGATTCTATATTAAATGCACAATGTATTAATTAAGGTACTCAATTGGATATGGATTGATGCTGTATTGCTTAAAATCGCTTCGTAAATAAGCCCTTATTTCTCGTAAAAAAATAAAGGATAAAAAATGGTTAATGTGGGTTATCCCTAAGAGATAGACATATACCATCGAGGACTTTTTTGTAGACCTTTTTAAAGAGTACAATACTGTAGTACATTATTTTGATCAATCTCGTAGGGTTCAGCCAGCGTTTGCAATGTAAGCGCAAAAAAATGTGTTTATTTACGACATCACTTTAGAGACCAATACCTATAGTTTCTCTACTATATAATGCATCGCCAAACTTAAGTGGCAGTGGGCAGGGCACATTGCTCGTAGAACGGATGGCCGATGGGGCCGAAAAGTTCTAGAGTGGCGACCGCGCACCGGAAGACGCAGCGTTGGAAGGCCTCCCACAAGGTGGACCGACGACCTGGTAAGGGTCGCGGGAGTGCGGTGGATGCGAGAAGCACAGGATCGGTCATTGTGGCGACGCTTAGGGGAGGCCTATGTCCAACAGTGGACGTCTTTCGGCTGAAATGATGATGATGATATATAATGCATGTATTATACATATAAACCTTCCTTTTGGATCACTCTATCTATTAGAAAGAACCGTATCAAAATCCGTTGCGTAGTTTTAAAGATCTAAGCATACATAGGGACAGACAGTGGGAAGCGACTTTGTTTCTATGTAGTTTATATGTCGACAGAAATTACAGCAGTCGTTTTATTATGATTTCTACAAGAAAAATTGGGCAATAAATTAGTGGTTAATCTGTTTTAGTACATATGAGGATTTATAACAGCTCTTGAAAATAAACACGTCACCAGTGTTTTTTGATAAGAAATAATAGTTATTGCTGTGGTCGGCTCAAACAGTTACAACTACCCCCTAGCCAAGTTACAATCGTTTCGTTCGCGACGAACGCCTCAAGTAGGCTACGCCTCCGATTCCTTTGTTCTGACCACGTGACTGAGCGTCGAGATGACGTGATGACAAGGGAATCGGAGGCGTGGCCTACTCGAGGCGTTCGGCGCGAACGATACGATTGTAACTTGGCTAGGGGGGCTGGTTAGCCACCAAAAAAATTATCGTATGAGATGGGGAAAAACTCTTGTCAAGTTGAAACGGATAAAATACTCAGCAGTGTTTAATGGTGATTGGGAAGGCAAAAGAGAAGAACAATACATTGTCACCCTATTATTTATTGTCTCCTTTACAACTACCATTACAGGTAAATACCTAATGCGAAGGTCTTAAAATTAACTCATTTTTGTTTCATAAAATAGCAGAGCTGTGGTGCCCCACCGGTAACGACCCTGACTTAAAAATGTTGTAGATCATGGGTTCAAACTCGGCAAGGCACATTTGTGAAAATTTATTTCATCACCACTGCCTTCAAAAAGGTGAAGGGAAGAGATGTGCTGTTCATTAAATGTAGACCAGCTGAGGTGTGGCGTCGTGGACACACTCGATCATTTCCCGAGGACGAGTAGACGTCATTCTGAAGTTGCGCCTGCTTACTGATAATTTAGTTGTTTCAGAGGATACGCATTGCCATACAGCGTGGCAATGCCGCCAGTCTTTTGGGCACATTACCAGTCGACAGCGATGTGGAAGAGTTTTTTGACGCCATATTTTAGTTTTAGTTAGTTGTAATATAATATAATAAGTGTAGGGTTTTTATTATTATTTATTTTATTTTATTTTATTTTATTGTAATTATAGTCAGTATTTTTAAATGTAAATAAACCCTCAACAAAATTTAAAAAAAAAAACAAGTTGTTTCATTTATAAACCCAAATCCCTAAATAGTGATTTTAGTGAACACAACAAAACCGGCATGTCCTAGAACTAAAAACTCGAAACCGTGGCTTTTACCAAACCACAATGGGTCGCGTGTTGGATTACGGCCCATTCCCTCTCCTAGAAAGGAGGCCTAAGTCCCAGCAGTGGGGACATTAAAATATGCTAATAAATGCTAATAAAATGCTATGCTAATAAAATTGAGTCCATATTGTGTTCAGATTCAATCACGTACCGGAAGACGTAGTGTTGGAAGGCCTCCTACAAGGTGGACCGATGACTTGGTAATGGTTGCGGGAGTCCGATGGATACGAGACGCACAGGACCATTCATTGTGGCGACACTTGGGGAGGCCTATGTCCAACAGTCCTTCGGCTATTTCAGCCGATGACGATGATGATGATTATGTTCAGATTTTAAAATCTTTTTCAGATAAACTTCTAAATAATATGACAAGTAGGTACAACTCGCCGAGAAGGGAATGTAAGGGAACTTAAGTAATTACACGCACGTGCTCACATTAGAAACTCCACAAAGTTCACATTACGTACATAAGGTGCCACATAATCTCTCTGCATAAAACTTTGCTCCTACCTTACACATGACGACTGGTGACCTTTTGAATTTGGGATGCTATAACTCTACTTAGCTGGTTATGATCCAATAGAGCAGGTGAAAGAGTTGGAAGATATCCCACCACAAAAAAAGAGTCACCCTGGCTCAGTGCGTCCACAGAGGACGGTACAGGGCCCGACCCGAGGCGGCTGTTCGGTAATTAACCGGACCGAGCCCAGTCGTCAACAGCGCGTAGTGATACTCGCGCTTCTCAAAGAGATGTCAGCAAACCGTAGGGGCCCCGCAGGGCCAATGCCCGCTAGCTAGGACCGCGGAGAATTTCTGAAAGGGAAACACGTAGTCCTAGAACGAAAAGGGTAATTGATGAATACAGGTGTGGTTTTAGTCAGTAAAAGACACGCCCTCCCGCTCCACCCAGAGCGCGAGAAGTCATTTTGATGATTACCCACCTTAAAAAAAAACCACAAAAAAAGAAAATGCTTGAAACAGGAATTTTGTGCTGTTAACCTTTTACTCATAGTTATCTAGATTTATCTAGATAATTTATATAATTTAAGTGATGTTTGCCAAAATTTATGATAGCACCTAAATTAGAGATTCTATTAATTAACCATATATCATCACTATATTTTTAATTTATTTCGAGCAGAATTTGAAGATTAAATAATTGTACAATTACTTATTATTGTATGAATTAAAAGGCCTTTTTATTTTTATTTTATTTTTATTATTTATAACCTTTTACTTGTACGTATGATGAGTAAATAGTCGTCATATCTGTAAGGAAGCATCTTTTTCGAAATGGGATAAATAACTAGCTTTGTAAGCTCATAACAGTTCCTATACCTAGACAATAAATTAATGACTAATAAATGAAAATTCTTTTTTAGTTGGGAAAATCATCTAGTGACAAATCGCGCTCTTGGGCGGAGCGAAAGATAGTGTCAGACTTTTACTGACCAAAAACCCACTCCTGTTCCTTTATTACCTTTCGTACCAGGACCGAGTCTTCCTTTCAGAAATAAATGACAGATCAAAATGTTGTAGTTGAATCTCTTGTATGTTTACTGCTATATTATAGAAAATACAAGAGGCAAAGAAAACAATAAATACCTAATTTCGAAAAAAGAACAACGTATCTTTAATATAAAGTTTATTTGAACTTGTCATCATCATCATCATCATCATTTCAGCGAAAGACGTCCACTGCTGGACATAGGCCTCTCCCAAGTGTCGCCACAATGAACGGTCCTTTGCGTCTCGCATGCATCGGACTCCCGCAACTGTTACCAAGTCATCGGTCAACCTTGTAGGAGGTCTTCCAACGCTAAGTCTTCCGGTACGTGGTCGCCATTCCAGAACTTTTCGGCTCCAACGGCCATCCGTTCTGCGAGCAATGTGCCCTGCCCATTGCCACTTAAGTTTGGCGATTCTTCGTGCTGTGAACTTATAATTTCAATCAATCCAAAGACATACACTTCAAAGCAACCCGTTTTTTAAAAACGGCAATTTCATAGGTAAAGACCTATTATCATAGAAATCCTACATCAATGATATGGCCAAACGAGGATTGACATATCATCAAATGTTAACGTTTAAAAGATCTCACCAGTTTTAGTTGGCCATTTCATGAAGTGATCAATTCTGAGATCTGGCCACGACATAGATACATACATATATCGTTAGTGGACCATCAAACTCCATTGTGTGAACGAACCTCCATTACATTTACGAGCTCCACTGAAGTGTAAAACTGTCACTCCTCCACACTCATTAAAAGCTTCGATGTGCCGACGTCGGCCTAAAACCAGCTTAAAAAGTTAAACAACACCACTTTGAGAGGAGCCTTTAAATATGCGCTGAATTTGAAAGTGGGCGCGAAAGCCAACTGTTTAGAATGTACGAAGTTAAATGGAAAACCGTTGCGCTAAGGGAATATTAAGGGGGTAATGGGCTGGTTGACGTCAGGCCTAGTGTTGCAGTAAGTGAAAATTCGGGATGAATGATGAAAATAATCAGAATTTTGGAATTCGAATTGGGACAGCTGCTATAATTGCCACAAAAAAAAAAAAACGGACTAAGCCTGTCGGGTTGCACCATCTCAGGAAGGCTAAGATTTATTTTCAAGTGATGTAGCGACATCTATGGCGTCACTAAGAACTAATCCTGCATCGCACAATTAAAGTTCTCCGCGTGATTTGAACATAATATAGAACAGCCCGAAATCATCTGCCGGGCAAGCTTTCGAGCAGCGAGCCATACAGCCAGCACCTACGGCTTTAATATACCTGGTCCTCGTCCTGGTCTGTCGCTACACAAGATTCATACAGAAGTATGAGACTCAAAAACATTAAAGTTTGACAGAACACCAAAGCAGGAAAATGTAAAACCAAAAATATATTAACCCAAGCTTCTACCATGGGCTTCGCCGGCGTGTAAACTTTGAATTGATGAATTTTGGAAAAACATCTCTTAGGCTGCCTGTCCACTGGAGCGAAGCCAGGCTGCGAAGCTGAGAAACGAAGAAATATTAACCAATAGGCTTGCACAAAATCTCTGCTCCTTTTCAGTGGACAGGGAGTACGAACTAGTTTAAAAATTCATTCAAAACCGGAAAGCGGAGCGTGGCAACGGAATGGGGAAGAAAAACGAAGAGGAGAAACGAGTGCGGGTGTGAAATGTCGTCGTCAAGGTGGCACGCTCGCATCGTAGGTGCGCATACTGAAAAAAAAAGTGCCACTCCGCTCCGCAGCCTCGCTCCACTCTGGTGGACAGACACAGTTCGCAACTCCGCTCCGCATTACTCTTTTACTCCGCTCCACCGCCTCGCTCCGCTCCCGTGGACAGGCAGTCTTAGTGCTTGCCTTCATCATAAAAGGAATCCTTGTCCAAAATTTCACACTCCTAGGCCTAGTTTCGGCTGTGCGTTGATATGAATAAGATTAAAATTTAGCGAAAAAAATGTCGATTTAACAGACTAAGGAGGTAAGTGAAAAATCGGGACCTTTGGCGTCCCGATCAAGGGTTAATCGGGACGTGTCACTAGACCTTTAAAAATCCGGACTTCCCGCGCAAATCGGGACACCTGGCTACACTAGTCAAGACCCCTTATCTGAAGACGTTAGGGCTAATCGGTTAAGTTTCTGTTTCTAGAAGATTGGCCTTGTTTATATGACCGTAAAGTTGGTGTGTCTGAGAACTGGCTGTTATATCTACCTTGTTCTGAAGCAGTCATGTTCATTGTTTCATCTTATAACTATCTAGGTACATAATCTGGCTGAGGTTTGGCTTAATAATGAAGTATAGGGTATACTATTGTAGTCACTGATTACTTCATTTTCTAGAGAGAATTCTGAATGATATTACTAGAAACGTCGGTCGATTTAATTTATGGAGTAGGATTTAGAGCGAGAGAAAATGTCAGACTTTTACTGACTAAAATTCATGTCTGTTACAACTATTGCCATTTTTTATTAGTACAGACAAACAGGGAATTTACAAAATTCTTTGGTATGAGTTTAAGATTTTGTTTGTACATCTAGTTTTAAGGTTTTTTTTTTGTATTTTCTCTAGCATGTACGGTTTTTTGTCCCCAATAAAATAAAAATAAAATAATTCAAATAAAGCCAGACCGCACGTTTTAAAATTACAATTTTCTGCAAGAAACAAACTGCTAGGTTACAAGGCACTTCAAACATGTCAGTAAAGAATCGATAGTCTGGAATAAACTAGTTCACACCAGTTCATAGGGTTGTCACGAAACTTAGCGAGAACTTTTCTTTGTCTCTATTTCTTCTAAACTCCAATGTGTCAAATGTGAAAGTTTTGCAACACGTTGTTAAGGATTTGCTTGACTTAACTTATTATTCATGCTGTGTATGAGACGTAAGTTTTAAGTGAGTTTTTTATTGGAGCGCTTCTCGTGATAGATTTATTCTTTGAAGTTTTGAAATAAAGGCAGTTTTTGATATTTACTCGTATCTACGGTTACTTGAGCTCTACTGACTAATTTGTACTGAGAAGTTTCTTTGACTTATTACTTGATGGAATAGGTATGACAAGCCCAATCAGATTTAATACAAAATAAACGTAAAGTTATTCTGTAAACTACGCCCTAGTTATTCTGCAAACTACGCCCTAGGCGCCGAGAGTCGCGGGGCGATCGGACGGTGAGCAATAGGTAGCTCGCCGTCCGGCCGCCCGGTAAGGACCAAGTCTGAGACGACGGCGTGTTGTGACACTTCCTCGTGCTACACCTAGAATGGGAGACGATATCGCATGATTTTTTAATTTAAAAAAAAAAACAAAACACTAATTTTATAACGAAAGTTAGTTTGTGAGTATATTTGATACTTCTACACTCTCGAACGGCTGAACGGATTAGGATGAAATTTGGCAAGGGAGAATGTTCCCTTGGGACAATATTCTACGTTCAAGCTGCTGGTAGCAGCTAGTAGGTATATTAATACATATCATGTGGAAAATTATCTTTATCTCTCTTAAAGCTTAGAAAAACATTGACTTAAGAGTGACTCAATTTTTATTCGTTCCATTCGACTTTTACTGGCGTGTTTCCTTTTTTTTATCGAACTACAAATGGTAACCGTCCTATCAGAATGTTCCGCAGTCCAATTTAAATCGCCAACGAGATCAAATGAAAACGTTCCAAGCGTCATTCGATTGGTTCCAGTGACGTGGCACCGTGTTAGACCGGGCAGACTTGACCTACCACACCGGCCAACGTTTCCTTCATGTGCTTTAATTTGTGGATAGAAGTCTGGGGGGAGGGAAGGTCAGGTAATAGTGGTGGTTATATTGGGTCAGGCACTGTGTTACGTGCATGTAACTATGGTGTGGTTTAAGTTATAGGAAGTACACAGACATTACTTTGGCACCATAATAATTGTAAAGAATTACGTATCAATAAATCTGTAAGTACGAAGAAAGAAAGAAAGAACCTCTTCCCAACTAAATTACACGAACCAAGAAGACCATCAGTGATGATGCACTCGTCGAGTGCACACACCAATCTTGGCGCGTCGGTCTCCATACATTTTATATGGACTTGCAGAGCTACACTTGATCCACGCCAATCGACATCGTTCTACGTACAAATCAGGCGTGTTACACGTGAGCGTCGGTCTAATGTAGTTCTAGCTTTAAGCATCGACTCCGAGTTGCTAGTCTGTTGGTATTCTACCGTTTATATTTCAAGGAGTGTGCACAGAAATTGCACAATTTAATTCCGCCCAGCCCGTCCCATCATCGGACCACCAGACGTACGGTGTTGCAATACCGGTATATGGTTGAAATCCCACCCATACGCACAACACATTTTAGGAACACATTCATTGTGCATACAGGTAAGGAGTGGAATTCCCCGCCGGAGTCTGTGTTTCCTGATAGCTACAACCTGAGAATCTATAAGCCAAGAGTATATAGGTTACTTCTAGGCGTGCTCCATCGTCGACCACATCGTCCCTTACCATCAGGTGAGACATTATTCAAGCGCAAGCCTATAAAAAAAACACCGGGCAAGTGCGAGTCGGACTCGCACACTGAGGGTTCCGTACAAATATACCTATGAAAACAGTTGAATTCCCGAATTGAGTTACGAAGATTTTTCCCAATCGCAAAACTAGTTTTTTTTTTTGTGATTTAACTGCAAATTTACAGTTTTCAGATTTTTTCCCGTACTTGTGCTATGAAACCTTGCTTCATGCCAAATTTCAGAATTCTAGGTCAACGGAAAGTACCCTATGAATTTTGAATTCCTTGAGAGTGTCGAAATACACGTTTTTTGCGATATAAACGGCCGTATCTTTTTTTCGTTAACTCATAAGTTTGATTTTTTTACAGCTACAAGTGACCGCAGACCTAAGTAAATGGTTTTAATTTCAACTCGATACCTCCACGCGTTCTCGAGATAAAGGGTCTTGACAGACAGACAGAGAGACAGACGGACAGATATATAACATAGACACATAAGGGTTCCGTTCTTTCCTTTTGAGGTATGGAACCCTTATTAAAAAACAGAACTCACGGCAGAGAAATGTCGTAAAGGACATTTCTCTCAGAAACTACTGAATAAAGGGTAAAATATTAATCAAGATAAACAAGTAGAACTTGAAGTAGAAGCTAAAGCTATGGACATTGACACCACTCAAGATGTCGCACATAATTAATGGAACAAACTTAATATTCTAAGACTTAAGACAGTACGTTGTAGAATGGGACAGGGTAATTAGAAAAAACCTATAAATAACTCAAGAAATGGAAAGTTGCAGAAGAATAATGGATGGCAGAGATGAATGAAGACAAATCGGGGAAATACTGCAAAGTTGAGAAACTACTGCAGCAATCGTCAAGTTTGCATTGTGGAATAATATTCAAAATGCAATAAAGAATAAATAATCAACAAAATTACCGTGATAAATAAATTAGTTATAAATAAAATTAAAAGTAAAAAAAAAACACTTTCTAAAAACAAGCTTTTAATTAAACGCGCTAAAAAGAATAAAATTCCTATGGCCACCTTCCAGCTCCATCATCAGATCAGCTCCATGTCATCATAATATTGCATTGTCACGCAATTTACACATGTGTACAAAATTTCAGGTCAATCGGTTCAAGATATCTTATTCCAAATTGAGTTGCAAGATTTGAACCGAACATACATAGTTACATACATTGGAAGTTAATAAAAAGCTTGTAAAAACTTATAAATGTAACCTCCTCCTTGCTAAAAAATGCAATGAGTGTAGAAGACCTTTAAATGACCCAGGTGTAGGGAGGCAGTTAACAAAAGAGAAAAAAAATTGCGCTGATTTTTGTAAAATATTTTTTGTTTGATTAGTAATTTGTGATTTGACAAGTCATAAATTACTTTTCTTAATAAATGTAAGTATTTTAATGAACAAAATTAACTATCGGTAAGGGTATCTAAAATACTCGACGTGGCTCGACATAAGGTCTATTTTTTAGGGTTCCTTATAGGATCACTTTGTTGTTCGTCCGTCTATCTGTTTGTCAAGACCCTTTTTCTCGAAAACACGTGGAGGTATCGGGTTGAAATTAAAACCATATATTACGTCTGGCTCCTTGACGCTGTGAAAAAATCAAACTTCTGAGTTAACGAAAAAAAATTTACGGCCGTATAAGTCGGAAAAAAACGTGTATTTCGACGCTCAAGGGAATCAAAATTCAAAGGGTACTTCCCGTTGACCTAGAATCCTGAAATTAGGCATGAAGCAAGGACTCGTAGTACAAGTATAGGAAAAAATCTGAAAACTGTAAATTTATAGTTACGTCACAAATAAAAACTTTATTTCCGATTCTGAAAAATCTTCGTAACTTAATTCGGGAATTGAACTGTTTTCATATATATGTTTGTTTTTTTTTATTATTCATAAGCTTGCGCTTGATCACTTTCTTACCTGATGGCAAGCGATGATGTGGTTGACGATGGAGCACGTTTGCCTTGAAGTAACGTATTCACTCTTGACTTAAAGACTCCTAGGTTGTAGTTCACAGGAAACACAGACTCACTGCTTTTGACAGCGAAAGAGTGAGTCTTGGCAGCATTTTTTGACATGTACATAGGCATCGTTTTTATGGGACGGTGATTCGACACGACCGAGGAGAACGCTTTGGAACGTGCAATTTAGCTTCACTTTTTTTTGACAGACCAACATTTTGACTATTCAAAAGTGCCTGTAATTGGTCTATTTGAAATAAACGTTTCTGATTTCTGAGAAAGGAGACCAACCATTGAGACCAACACTCATGATTCAAGATTAGTTAAATGGACCGACTTTTCAGGATTACGTAAGGATGAATAACTTATGTTTGATCCTAGCACGCTTGGTAAGTTATAATTGACATTGTTTGAAAGTCCTCCTCACTTAGAAGGCCTAGTTAGCCATTACCATTAAAGGTAAACAGGATTAAACTAAGGAAGGCCTAATTCGGGCTAGTGACTTGGGCCATAATGGCCACACATACAATAATTCCTTGCTTATTGACCCCAACCTGAACCCTGGTTTGCTTAACCGGCTATACGTATATATAATTATATTTTTAGGGCTGCGTACCTCAATCGGCAAAAACGGAACCCTTAGAGGATATTTGTTGTCCGTCTGTCAATCTGTCCGCTTGTCAATACTTTTTTTTTTTCTCAGAAATGCGTATGCGTAGGTATTACGCCAAAATTAATATGTATCAATTGCTCAGGTCAGTTACTCTTTGTAGCACTGAAAAAAATTTAACTTAAATTCAACGCAATCTAAAGATATGGTCGTTTGTACTGAGCTTAGAAGCAAATTTTGTCACTAGCAATGAAATCAAAACTTATGGTTTACTTTCTGTTGACCTAGAATCCTGAAATTTGGCAAGAAGGTAGGTCTCATAGCACAATTAATACTTAAACAATTTGTAGTAACATCACAAAATAAAAACCCTTTTTTTGCCATTCGAAAAAATCTTTGAGACCCGATTCGGGAATCAAACATAGGGATTGAATCCGCGACACACAGCGCAGTAGCCAATCGCTCATCCACTGCGCCAACCGTGCTGCCCTTGTCAGTATAGCTACTGACCTAAATTATTGTAAACAGCATCGGAATGTGCAATAGAATCAGGTCACCCCGTCGACCAACTAGTGCCGTTTATTTACTTGTTACAACAAAAGACAAATTCCCGGCGTAAGCCCTTTAGAAACATAACCTAAGCTAAATTGAAGCCTGTCGTTTCTAATTTAAGGTGTATTTTACCCTGGTCAAGTTTTCCTTGGCCAGAAGACCACTGAGTTGCTTCCTAAAGTTTACTTTTGTGGATAGCATTGAAAATGATTGTTTGTTTCAGCATGCGTAAGTGAGTAACAGAGTTAAGCTTGTCCAAATGCCTATTAACTTTGCGCCCTCGGGCTAACTTCGGTCAAAGGCCATCAAATTACAGTATTACTGTTCTAATTAAGAGTAAGCTTTGTTCAACAACCCTACGTTCGTACCCTAACGTTTGAAACCCTTACGTTGTTGAAACCTCTACGGTCCGGACTAAGCGTTTCACCTCGTCGTTTATGCCGGGTACATCAAAGGACTGGAATAATTTGCCTGCTAAGGTCGATTCGAATTCGATTATAATTTGGGTGTCTTCAAGGCTAGAGTGAATAGGCTCTTAATTAACTAGTGCGCCTCACCATCAACGATTGCATCACTGCTTACCATCTGGTGGCATCGCAGTCAAGCACTGGTTTATATCAAATAAAAAACTGGGCAAATGCGAGTCGGACTCGCAACCTGAGGGTTCCGTACAAACTACAATTCTGAATGAAGTTTTTATCAAATTAAAAAAAAAGCAGTGAAACCGTGTCCGTACATGGTTTCACTGAATAAAGCCTACTCTACTTATAAGAGTAATTTATTTGTCATGTATTTATTTACCTCAGGGCCTTAGGGTCCTGGACTTTGGAAGGCACATGAGGGGCCGAAATTAACTTGAAGAGGATCCTTAGATAAGAAAGACCACTTACTTACCTTCAAAGCGAAAAATCCTGACTGTTAGAAAGAATAAAGTCCCAATGGTTACAATTTTTCGTAACTTAAATATTTTTTCTGTGCGGGGATCAAAACCGCGACACGCACCGCAGCAGCCAACCGTGCCCATGAAATTACGAGACTTCGATGGCTCCTTACGATATAGTAACTCTTTTATCCCCTTCAAGTATCATGGCGAGTAACAAATGAGGAAAAGCTTTTCTTGTACGCTCTAGGGCACTTCAACTAAGTTTAGGGGTCAACTAACTTTCGGCACTTACACCTTTTTGTTTCCTATACTCGTGAGTACTTTATGAATAAACTTATAGTGAAATGGCTTTGGCAACTTTATCTAGTTAATGTCGACTGATATTGTGATGGGTTGATTGTTCTTTTTGACGTAATGTTATGTTTTTAGAAAAAATAAAAATGATAAAAACTGGTGCTTGACTGCGATCCCACCTGATGGCAAGCAGTGATGCAATCGTTGATGGTGAGGCGCACTAGTTTATTAAGAGCCTATTCACTCTAGCCTTGAAGACACCCAAATTATAATCGGATGGAAAGACCTCAGCATGTACGCGGTATAAACGACGAGACGAAAGCTTAGTCCGGACCGTTTTCAACAACATAAGGGTGGATACTCGCCGTACGTCGGGTTGTCCGATGGTAGAAATGAGATGGCGGAATCAAGTCATGCAATTCCCGCGCACACTCTCCAAAGTGCAACTTAATTGGAGTTGTTTTGCATGTGATTACGCATAGGTACTAATACAGTATAAAAACAAAATAAAGGCGTATATTATTGTTAAGGCGAAGATAAAACTCACTTGTATGAGTTCGAAAAAGGAAACACTGGCCAATACCAGATTAAACTTAACAACGACGAGATTGAACGTCAATTATTTAACCTGTGAGCAATAAGTAACGCTGCCTCTTCGGTGAACTGGTTGTACCAACTGAAACTTAAGTAAGCAGGTAGGAGATGGACGGGGTACCAGCTACTGGGCTATGTTATATACGTTTGACCGTGAATAAGTATTGCGTCCAACCAGGGACGCTTCCCTAAGTTTCCTAGAAAAAACAGCCCCCCTAGTCAAGTTAAAATCGTATCGTTCGCGCCAAACGCCTCGAGTAGGCCACGCCTCCGATTCCTTTGTTCTGACCACGTGACTGAGCGTTGAGGTGACATCAGAACAAAGGAATCGGAGGCGTGGCCTACTCGAAGCGTTCGGCGCGAACGATACGATTGTAACTTGGCTAGGGGGGGCAGGCTGAAGGATCATAAATTGGAAGTAGTCAGGTACTCACAGGATGCTGGGAGCCGGGAGATCACCACACTGTATCACTAGCAGTAGTATTTCACGATATTTTCAGTTTTCTTAAACCCCGCGCGGGTTGACGCGCTGTTGAGTTCGAACTGTTGCTTCTTCCATCCGCCGTCAGATGGCGGTGCGATGCGTGTGCGAATGGCGGCGAATTCAAATAAGGGAGGACAAGACGGGGATTAGGAAAATCATCCCAAGCCAGTTCAGACCATGAATCTTGAAGTTTTGATAATAATAACGTTTTCTGGGCGCTTCAAAACACTTACAGCGCAAGCACTCTAGGGTTACTAGGGAGCATGTAAAGCTAGAAAGAAACCTAAATGATCCGAAAAGTCTAATAGAAAATATTCAGTTTTCATTTTATGGTACCAACATTCAAATTTCGCTGGAATAAACCCTTAGTTCCTGAGTGCATCCAATACTTTCGTAAAGATTGAATATAAAAGCAAAACATACATGTTCAAGTACTATTTGTCCATGAACAACCAAACCAATATCTCCCTCCCCTTTTATCTCAGGACCAACATCTTCCAATACTTCCTTATATTTAACTTTAATAACAATCAATTCATGTTTCCCGTAGCATCTGTTTTATTTTGCATGTCCTATTCCGGGTCCCGTAGCTCGGGCTTCGCGATTGACTCTGGGATCCCCATTACTCATACATGTACTTACCTATATTGTGCCTCCGATATCTTCACGGTCGGCTGAACTTGTTCAAAATACACTTTTATTCAGTAAAAGCTTTGTACGAATATTCTGTATACAGTCCAGCGTTTTAATTGGCTTAAAAGCTGGTCGATGCGTTTGGGGGTCCTTGCGATGTGTTTGTGGGTGCTCGTAGAATGTTTTTCATATAAGAGTGTTCGTTAATTTGTTATGCGTGAGTAATAAAAGCTTCGTGAGTGAGGGTGAGTAATTTGGGGTCGTTTATAAAGTATGCATTACTGTTAATGCAAGGCTCTGGTATGTAAACACATACGTATGTACATCAACAGAGAGAATTTAGAATGCGCCATGTTTACAGACAGAAACAAGAAGAACGCTATAAATAGATGCCCTGGATAATGGGTTAAGTGAGAATGGGTGGTATCACAATCAGCTTACAAACAAACGAGACGAAAAACCTGATCCCACTTTCTATAGGACACGGTAGAGCACACGGTGGTGTGCCCCGCCTGGGCAGAGCCGTGTCCTGGTGGGGGCGATCGGCGGCGGTGATCTTTAGCGTCGAGCATTTGGTACAGGCCATGGTCCGGAGCGCCCCAACCGCCGCGCCACCGGGATTCCGATCAAGATTTCCGGCCACCGTAAGCGCGGGCTTACGGACGGCGAGCAATTGATAGCTTGCCGGCCGACCGAGACCAAGGCGTCGACGGCGCGTATTGTTCTACGCACGCCTCAAGGAGATGTCAGCAAACCGTAGGGGCCCAGTAATGTCGAAGACTACTGTGGCCAAGGGTCTGCTTCTGAAATTAAGACTTGGCCCTGGTACGAAAGGCAACGAAGGAACAGGAGTGGGTTTTAAGTCAGTAAAAGTCTGACACTATCTCCCGCTCCGCCCAAGATCGGGGACATCATTAGATGATTTTACCACCGACAAAAAATCCCATTTTCCATAACATACAAAAACAGCGACCACTTTAAACTTTGTACAGAACATCCAGACATTTACACCATACGGTGCGCAAGTACCGACAACAGCCATAAAATCGTTACCTAATAACCGCTTAAAGCAGAAAAACAAAGCGCTGTTCATTAGAGAGAAAGGTGTACGAATATAAAAAATCCCGCTGTTGGTCGTTCAAACAAAATGGCGAGCGTTCGGACCGGCAGTTAGGCTCAGTAATTGCCCCCTCACGACAATTAGCCCTCGTAACGTCTTCGTGCCGGCTCAAAAATACATTTTTAGCGTTATCAGAGACTATTCAGACTTGTTTATGGGAGCATAACCGGTACTGACTGATGCAGAGTGTTTAGGGTAAGAGATTTCATGAGCTAGATATTATGATATCGAAGGAGATCGCAAGAGTTATTTTTCTTGTTAGCTAGCGGACTAGCTAGTTTAGAATACGTTTAAAAATTTATAGATGAAAGAATTGTTTTTAGGGTTTCGTACCTCAAAAGGAAAAAATTAAACCCTTATAGGATCACTCTGTTGTCCGTCCGTCTGTCTGTCAAGAAACTTTATCTTGGGAACTTGTGGAGGTATTGAGTTGAAATTCAAACCATATACTCAGGTCTGCGGACTCTTGAAGCTGTAAAAAAATCAAACTTGTAAGTTAACGAGGAAAGATGGTTTATGTGGCAAAAAACGTACATTTCGACACTCTCAAGGAAATCAAAATTCATAGGGTACTTCCCGTTGACCCAGAATCCTGAAACTTGGATAAAGCAAGGTCTTATAGCACACGTATAGGAATAAATCTAAAAACTGTACATTTGTTGTTACGTCACAATATTTTTTTTTGCGTTTCAGAAAAATCTTCCGATACTCCATTCCAGTATTTATATATAGGTAAGTTTGTACAGAACCCTCAGGGTGCGAGTCCGACTCGCACTTGCCTATTTTTTGGTTTTTAGAAGTGATTTTTGGTTGTAATGTAATTGTTTTGCAGCAAAAAGGAATACAAATTACTGCAACGTATAGTTTGATTTCTTCGTACTTACGTACTTACTCGTACATCCCCGAAACCAAGGCCTACCTACCAGAGCTCCATATAATGGTGGAGGCGCCGGCTACTAATCAGTTTAGAATTCTGTAATTTTTTTTTTGTAATAATGGCGCCTTTTTTACGTGTAAAATCATTAAATGACTTCTCCCGCTCTGGGTGAAGTGAGAGGGAGTGCAAGACTTTTACAGACTAAAACCTACAATGTTCCTTCAGTTTGCCCTTTGGTGCCCTTTGCCACCGGTCTGGCAGGCATCGGCTCTAACCGGCCCCGACAATCTTACTGACATCTCTTTGAGGCAGAATGGCTTTGTTTCAGGCAATCAAGTGCCGATCGCGCCCGAAGTTGCTTAACTTCGGCGACAGGCGATGACGCTTGGTCATGTCATAAGTGATTGTAGAATGGCAGTGCTAGTAACATAATTTAGGTGTCTTCAGGGCTAGAGTGAATAGGCTCTTAATACACTAGTGAGCTTCACTATCAACGATTGCATTACTGCTTACGATCAGGTGGGATCGCAGTTAAGCACTAGTTTATGTCATTTAAAAAATATTATCTATATATATAAAAGGAGAAACTGACTGACTGACAATATATCAACGCACAGCCGAAACTACGGGGCCTAGGAGCGTTAAATTTTGCATAAGGTTTTCTTTTATGATGTAGGCGAGCCATCTAAGGGGATGAAATGGGGGTCCAAAGTTTGTATGGAGAAACCTATTATTACGCGGGCGAAGCCGCTGGCACAACCTAGTTTTATTTATAAATGCCAAACAATCACATTTTTCTAATACTATTAAAATTCAATCTATTCCATGTCAATCAAAAGCTTTTTTCCATAAAAAAAAATATTCATTCCGATCGTCAAAAGCCATCTAAATTGATTCCAAATTCATGTAAACCTAAAATCTGCAATTAAAACAAATGTCAAAAGTCGATTTGCATTTTTGCGGATGATATTCGGTTGAACTGCAAATCGCGAATGATCGGCTAGCATCGGATAATCATTTGCAGGCGGAGAATTCTGCAGCGTGGGTTGTGAACGAATTAACTATTTATTCCTGTCGGTTTGATGGGATTTTGATGTCCGATAATTGTTGTCCGTGTAGGGGACATTATCTATATTGCTGTTGATGCAATCCATAGTCAAGATTCAAAGATTGAAAGCATTTATTTTAAGTAAACCATTAACACGCACTTTCAATACTCAATACTCAATTTTTTATTGCATTCCACAATGTAGACTTAGGTGGTAAATATTTTCCAAAAGAAACAGTCATGGACCCTGTCGGGCACAGCATAAGAAGGATATAATAAGCGGAGAAGAGGACTTATTTTCGGCATCTTATAATCTAACTTAATCTAAATACATTTTTAAGAAATAATTAATCAATAATAATAATAATTTGTAATAATAATAATAATGTTAATAACTGAAGGTTTTATCTGTGCAATTATGGACGAAGTCATCCTGACGAATAACTACCGGAGATATATAATGAAGGACGGGACGGTTGACGTGTGTCGGGCATGCCATCGTCCGGGTGAGTCTATCAGACATATTATCTCTGGTTGTTCTCGTCTGGCTAACGGCGAGTACTTGCACAGGCACAACCAAGTAGCCAGGATTATTCACCAACAACTTGCTTTGAAATACAACCTAGTGTATTCAGAGGTACCGTATTACAGGTATGTGCCCGACACAGTTCTCGAAAATGATCATGTCACGTTGTACTGGGATCGGTCTATCATTACTGACCGGACTATTGTAGCCAATAAGCCGGATATAGTGGTGATAGACCGATTAGCGCGCCGCGCAATGATAGTCGATGTCACCATCCCGCATGACGAGAACCTCGTGAAAGCTGAGAAAGATAAACAAATCAAATATCTCGACTTAGCACACGAGGTTGTCGACATGTGGAATGTGGACTCGGCTATCATTGTGCCGATTGTTGTTACCGCCAATGGTCTGATGGCCAAAAGTCTAGACGACCACCTGTCGAAACTGTCGTTGCGCGGTTGGATCAAGGGCCTGATACAGAAGGCAGTACTCCTCGATACGGCTCGCATTGTGAGGAGGTTCCTGTCTCTGGAGCCCTAACCACCGGTAGCTTGGACCCTGTCCCGACACCGGCGGACTGCTATTTTTTATATTTTTAAATGTTTTTTTTTTATGTGTTTTGAAAAATATTTAAAAATGTACAAAATATGTATAAAAAATAAATAAAGATAATAATGTCAATATTTAAAATGCAATTTTTAATAATAATATTTAATAATGTCAATATTTAAAATGTAATATTAATCATTAATTATGTCAATATTGAAAATCAATTTAATTATTATTATTTTTTTTATTTTATTTTATCATTTTATTGAAATTTCAAGAAGTTAGATAAAAAAACTGCCCAAAGTGCGAGTCGGACTCGCGCCCTGAGGGTTCCGTACGAACTTACCTATGTAAAAATAATTGTGACGTAACAAAAAATTTACAGTTTTCAGATTTATTCCTAAACTTGTGCTATAAGACCTTGCTTCATGCCACATTTCAGGATTCTGGGTCAACGGGAAGTATCCTATGAATTTTGATTTCCTCGAGAGTGTCTAAATGTACGTTTTTGGCCACATAAACCGAAGTATATTTTTTTCTCGTTAACTTACAAATTTAGTTTTTAAACAGCTTCAAGAGTCCGCAGACTTGAGATATGGTTTTAATTTCAACTCGATACCTCCACGCATTCCCGAGATAAAGGGACAGACAGATTGACAGACAGACAGACAGACAGACGGACGGACGGATAACAAAGTGATCCTATAAGGGTTCCGTTTTTTCCTTTTGGAGGTACGGGACTCAAGTGATACTAATTGCACATTCCAAAGCATAGATTTCTATGGAAGATTGTGCAAGAACTCCATGTACAGTCACAAAGAAATTCCCTGGAATGCAAAGGCAACTAAAAGAATACAGGTGGGTTTTATTCAGTAAAAATGTTACAGTCCCTCTCGCTACACTCGGGGCAGGACGAGTCATTTCATGACTACCCACCAAAAACAAAAAAAATGGTAAAGTGTTATTTCAGGCTTTTCAGTTAGAACATGCTTAGCAGCAGAAATGAGAGTTGTAAAGTAAATAAATCAGACATCAGGCAGTAAAGATACAAGTTCAATACATAGTACCCGCTTTCATCCCTCTCTCAAAACGATTCTCATGTCACAAACGTGAAACGCAAAATGATTTATTTATAATTTACGACGCTCAATTTAATAGTATACCGATACCGTTTACGAAATAAAGGGCACGTGGTTCCGACAGCCGTTCCGAGGTATTAAATTAATTTCCAAAGTAATTTACGAATGAACATTGCCAATTAATTCAGTGTTCAGGAATTTTCAATTAATAACTGCAGATTATATCGTTACCCTTGTTCCCAGTTTGTTAGTTCAGATTTATGTCATCTTAGATAGGTACACGGTATTGCGTAGCAAGGGAAGAGGCAGCACGTGCACGCGTGAGCCGCCGGGACCTGATCCCGATTTCCGGCCATCGTAGGCGCGGGCTTGCGGTCGGTGAGCAATTGATAGCTCGCCGTCCGACAGTCCGGACCGAGCCCAAGTCGTCAACGGCGCGTACTGTTCCACGCACGCCTCAAGATGTCAGCAAACCGTAGGGGTTTGTTTCTGAAAGGAAAACTCGGCCCTCGTATGAAAAGCAACGAAGGAACAGGAGTGGGTTTTGAGTCAGTAAAAGTCTGATATGACCTTCCACCCCGCCCAAGAGCACAGGATGTCATTGGATGATTTTCCCACCTACAAAAAAAAACACGGTATTGTCTGTTTTACTATATTGTTTGGAACTTTTTAATGTTTGACTTGAAACCGTTTTCATGTTTTGCTATTTTGCGAGATTTTCCTTCGAGGTCCGCTGACTCTTTGAAAGACGGCAGAAAAGTACATGAAAACAATTCTATTCAGTTCGCTGTCGGGATGTCCGAACAAGAAAAGACTAACAGAAGAGTCACAATAACAATAAACGCGTCGAAACTCGGGGCGATTCCGGTCCTAATGGCGCAATGGCGCCCAACGTGGGCCACTTTATTTGTATACCGACTTTATATAAAACTTATCATTAGTCATTTCAATCTCTCCCGCAATGAAATGCCGAAACTTAAAAGTCGTTTTCAATTGTCCCTTTCAAAATTGATTGAATTATAAAATAATAAGAGAGGTTTAACTCTCGGGCTGCGTAGACACACAGGACTATTTAAGAGATCACTAACAAGGGATCATGGTTCAACTCGTCGATGCATGATGTATACTTGATTTCGGGCAATACGTTTCTGGGTCACGTAACTCTTTTAACATAATCAGCCTTTTAACGTTCCCTCGGCTGAGACTCAGGACTCTTCTCTAGGAGAGGAAATGGGCTGTAATCCACCAAGCGGATCCAGTGCGGGTTTTTTTTCAGGTGGGAAAATCATCCAATGCCTTTCCCCGCTCTTTCCCGTTCCTTCCTTGCCTTCGTCCCAGGGCCCCGGGTTTCACTTTCACACTACCCGTGGCATCCTGTGCGGGTCGGAACTCTTTTATTTAAACATATCAAAATACAGCAATGTAGTCATAGTCATCAATATTCAGAATGCCTGAAAATGAAGCTTTCAGAATGCAGATTTAGCAACGGCCATAAAATTCCCCTTCTTGTCAGCGGAATTAGATGTCGTAAGCCGTTGCGGAATATAGCAAGGCTGGGGTAGCATTTGGGCCCAATAGCCCGGGAAATGGCTGCTCGGCCTTTGGCTAACACGGCCCAAATTAGGTCAAGACGCGGCATTGTGACGCGTCTATAAAATTATGCTGAATTTGATTCGATTTTTACAACGACAATTGAACATTTCGATGTTGGGACATCGATTGACTTTAAAAAGTTAATTAGGTTTGACTGCCAAGGCGGGGTACATTATGAAATAACATTAAAAGATACGGCAACGTAATAAAATATTATTAAGAGCGTCGTTAAAGGATAAAATTCTATTTGGAAACCCGTCCCTGGAGCATGCCGGGTGTCCGGAAAAATTATTTATTCTACCTTCAGTGAAGAAAATTAAAATTGAAGAATTTCTTGTTCTGTTATATTTGTTTGTTATCACTTTGAAATATTTTATTCTAGTACTTGGGTTTTGATAAGTAATTAATTAACATTCTTCAGTTATGAAATAGGTTTATGCTTTTCTTGTTATGAAGTTCAAGTTTAACGTGTGTTGAATTTATCTTCATTCGTAAATGCTACGAGTATATTAAAATTCTCTCCTTTATTTTTCTGTAATATTTGGAAAGGCGGAAAAATAGGTATTTGTGAAATCGCCTGCTATTATAAATTGTGCACTTTCATACACAGAAATTGGAAAGAGTCCAAAAGCGGTTAAAATATGAAAGAGCCAACACTAGCGCTAGTGCAGAAAAAACAAACATTTGGAAATATTCGCTTAACTGCTTTGAAGATAATAAAAGTTTGATATAGGCAAAGTTAGCTGCACATGATGTAGTTACTAATTCATCGACAGGTCTATATTTCGCTTACTTTGCAGGGTCAGTTAAACTTTGTAAGAATTTAATAATAAGATGTATGAGATAAGATAATATTGGACAAACACATTTCATAAACAATATTCTACAATTTTCACATAACGCTATCTAGTCCCAAACTAAGTAGAGCTTGTCCTATGAGTGCTAGACAACTGATAAACATACTTATATATATACACACCCAGACACAGAACAAATTATAGTGCTCATCACACAATAATTTGTCTTGGATGGAAATCGAACCCACAACCTCCGACATAGCAATCAGGGCCACTAACCACTAGACTAACTGGCCAGTTAATATAGTCAATGTACAACAAAAGTCAAAACTATTGTATCTTTTTTTATTTTTGACAGGTTCGCTTTTAACCGCTATCTCACCTAATGGAAAGCGATGATGCGGTTGACAATGGAGCGCGCATACCTAGAAGTAACTTACTTCACTCTTAAAGATGCCCAGGTCGTAGCTATCAGGAAACACAGACTCCGGCAGGGAATTCCACTCCTTAGCTGTACGTACCATAAATGTGTTCCGAAAACGTTTTGTGCGTATAGATGGGATGTCCACAATTGGTCGGTGGCGGATCGCCGTACGCCTTGTGGTCCGATGATGGAACGGGCTTGGCGGAATTAGGCTATGCAATTCCAACATTTCTAACGCATACTTCCCCAAATGCAACCGAAAACCGCCAAGCTAGCACTTTAACACATATGAAGCCCACCGCTAAGGCTCTACAAAAGTACGATTCTAAGTTCTAATAAATTTTCTTCTAACTTTCAAATTTTTAATTTCATCAAGTCCTTCACCAAAATAATTAGCGTAACACCAAATCCAACTTC
Organism: Mythimna pallens; assembly: GCA_961205895.1. NCBI lineage: Eukaryota > Metazoa > Arthropoda > Insecta > Lepidoptera > Noctuidae > Mythimna > Mythimna pallens. The sequence continues at coordinate 4,902,125 of OY540825.1, forward strand.
CAAGGCAGAACGGGAATGGAACGAGACACGCCCTTTTCAACGAAACTTTCCCTTTAAATATATTTTCATTGTAAGGATTAATTAATAACGTGTTCTTTCTTAAATGTCTGTTTTGAAAGCGTTTAATTTTTTCGTCTTCTATAATTTTTCCGACGTCGACGTCAGCGAGGGTGTATACAATGATTTATGATGCAATCTTTTAGTCGTAAATCAGAAACGGAACGCTTCTACTGTGTGCCTCGGAACAACGTTACTTTGAAACAATCGCGAGCATTTTTTTTTGTATTTTCAGTGTTTCGTGTTATGGTTAGCTTTAAGATGTGTTTTTTTTTAGGGTTCCGTACCAAAGGATAAAAACGGGACCTATTACTAAGTCTCCGCTGTCCGTCTGTCTAGCTAGACCGTTAAAATTTTCATTGATGGATGTATTTCCGATGCTGCTAACAATAAATATAAAAAAAAAACGGAGAATTAAAAAAAATTACTTGACATAATTATGTGTATTTGATGGTTAGATTATTAGAAACATTAATCATAAACTTATTTCTTGAAAGGCAGAAGTAAAAATAGATAGAAAATGTGATGATGTTTATACATCTTATTGTACGTGACTGTACCTACATGGAATCTAACATTAAAGTTAAAATTAAATCAGTGTAATCCTTACACAAGGTGTGATTTACAATCTAAAGATCAAATCCCTAACCTCCCCCTCCCAATCTATTAAACAGAGACGGCAAATAAATAATGCAAATTCAATCTAACCCATATATCTCTGTCAATACATTTGACGTATTACCGACTAGTCATAGTGTTGCAATAATTTATGCAATGTGTCAAGATAGATGGCATTACCGACTAATGCCATCGCCGCAATACATAAGTTCTATGTGATAGATAGCGCGGTTTAGCCCAAATCTATAATATTAATGGGCTGTAATTATGAGTAATAGGTTCATGGATTATACCTCTCGATATCGTCAATCGTTTAATTGATGTTGGTGGCTTTAGTGCGGTAATTATGGTTCTTGCTCCGGTATAAGTTATCTCTACGCGGTATAAAACAAAACTCATTTTCTGCATATTTCTAAGCCACGTCACAAAGTGTGATCCTTCAGCGAAGGAGCCGGCCCTCACGCATCGGGACCGGGATCCCGATTTACAGCCGCCGTAGGCGCTGGCTTGCGGACGGCGAGCAATGGGTAGCTCACCGTCCGACCGTTCGGTAACCGTCCGGACCGAGCCCAAGTAGTCGAAGCCGCGCAGTGTTTCACGCGCGCCTCAAGGAGATGTCAGCAAAAACGTAGGGGCCCAGCAGGGTCGAAGCCTACTGGGGCCATGGGTGCGAAAGAGAACCCCGGGCCCCTGGAACCAAGGCAAAGAAAAAACAGGAGTGGGTTTTTAGTCAGTAAAGTCTGAAACTATATCACGCTCCGCCCAAGAGCTAGGGATGTCATTGGATGATTTTCTCACCGAAAAAAAAAGTCACGAAATTTGATGAGGTTTACAATAGCGTTGGATGAACTGTGAGGGTTGTAATGACGATTTTAATGATTATGATTTCGTAATTATGGCCGCCAATCATATTTTAATTTAGACATTGACCTGCAAAATGCAAGAAATTTAAGAAAATTTAAAGTTTGTGGACCACCCCGTTTCCCGGTTTTACCTTTTATTTTGAGAGCTGGGAAATCATCTAATGACTTTTTCCGCACTAGAGCTCCACCCTAGACAGTAACGTATAAAAAATCACGTGGTCTACATAACAGCTCAGTGTAATAAAAAAAGACTTAAAAGACTTCTCCCGCTGTAGTGTGGAGCGGAAACCTTGATGGCGTGACAGACTTTTACTGACTAAAACCACACCTAAGTTCCTCCTTTGCCTTGCGTTCTAGGATCACGGGTATCCTTTTTAAAGTCTTCCCATGGCCTTAGCAGGCATCGGCATCATCATTAAGCGGGGCATAACTCCACCGTATGCTCCACGATGTCCTTGATTTTGTATACAGTGAAATTGATTTCAGGGATTGATTTTTCCTAATAAGAAGTCAATATGACGGCATTGTTGACGCAGTAGTCAAGCGATTGACTGAGTTCTCCCAAGTCACTGGCTTAAACACAGTTTGGGAGCAAGTAGCTATTTAATATGTCCCCGTTTATGTACCAAGAATTACGTACTTGTTTTTTGTCACCATTTTATTTTGGAAATAAATATATTATTTTTATCCTTTATTTATTTTATATACATATTTTGTACATTTTTAAATATTTCTTAAAACATATTAAAAATAACCGGAAATAAAAGGAGTACCGCTTTCTGAATCAAGCCCTTGATCCAGTCTAAGCCTAAGGCTAGCCTCCTAAAGTGTTGATCGAGGCTCTTGGCTATTAAGCCATAGGGGGCATAAGCTATTAAGCTATTATGCCCGACACGACTATCGGTACAATGATCGCCGAGTCCACATCCCACATGTCGACAACCTCGCGAGCCATATCAATATACTTGATTTGTTTGTCTTTCTCGGGTTTCACGAGAAACGGTCATGCGGAACGGATATATCAACAATCATTGCACGCCTATCTCTTCGGTCCACCACCACTATATCAGGCTTATTGGCTACAATAGTCCTGTCAGTGATGATGGACCGATCCCATTTTTATTATTATTGTAATGTGTCACGGGTTCGATTTACGCACAGAACAAGTACACTATTTGTATGGCCTATAGATAGTTGTTCGGACTCAGGGTGTCTTCTGTATGTAAGTTTACAAGTTTGTGAATGCACCCACGATACAGAAATATCCTAGTGTGGGGCAACGATTAAAAACAGAATTTTAAGAAATGTTTGCATCTACGTACGTTCCAAAATCATCAAGAAACGTTATTTCTTCACAAGAATTCTTCCTAAACGAATCCAAGACATAAAGTAACACGTACAATCTTCAGATATCGAGGATTTCTTTTATCAGTCAGGATTTCGAATTACAAATCCAAAGCACATTGAATTAGTTTGAATGAGGGGCAAGGACTGGTTCTTTAAGATATATCCTAATACAAATTAAGGCGTATAGTCCTTTGAACATCTAGCCGGATTTAAATGCACATATAATTGTACTGCCGCCTGCTCCCGCATAGAGCCCCGCTGATCATTTTTAAACCTTTTCTTTACAGTATATTGATTGATTAACTTATGCTAGGAACATTCTGAAGAACACTTAACCAGCAATTTTCTAATGTAAACATTTTTCTAAAAATCAAAGCCGTTTGAAAGGAGTAGGGAAAACAAGCGAAAAAATATTATTTAGTTAATTTTTTTTTTTTTTTTGGAAAAAAATATTAGTCATACGAAAAAAAAATATGTTGATAATTTTATAAATGAATGTATTTTTTTTTTTCAAGCTTACTGACCTAGCCGTTACCGAGGAGTAGGCTTCAGAACTTTACTGTTTTATGGCAATGCTCGGGAGCTAGGGCCTTAAGGGCAGCCTCGTGCCTCGACCATCTCCCAAGAGATTTTAAAGCTTAAGTGAAACGAATTTGACTGAGTAAAAAAGCCTTCAATTTTATCACGTAATTGTAAGATTGGGAGGGAGGCAGTCGGTGAGGAAGATTCCGGATTTTGAAGCCCTCTTTACGTGCATTCAGTGTATTTGATTTTTTTTAATGACATATTTGAAGGTACTTTGAAGAAATTACGTTGGTTGTTCAAAGAAATTTATGGTATTGATGTTAAGTCACTCGTTTGATAAAAGTAATAAAATCAATTCGATAAAACGCGTTACGTTCGATCTTCTTATAAACCACACGTTCAGATATCACGGTTAGATTAAAGAGCCACCGAAAACGATGTCCTAGTGGACAATGAAAGGTAAAACTGCGAAATAATCTTCGTAGACTTTTATTATTTCCGCCGCGAAAGGAGACTAAAGGTAGTCTCAATGCGATATCTGGCCACCATAGGCGCGGGCTTGCAGACAACGAGTTATGGGTAGCTCTTCGTCCGGCCGTCCGGTAAAGATAGAGCGCGAGTCATCGACAGCGCGTTGTGTTTCACGCGCGCCTCAATAAGATAGCAGCAAATCCTTAGGCCCAGGAGGACTGATGAACGCTAGGGGCTCGGGGAATTTCTGAAAAAGCAAACCCTTGTTCCCAGAACGCAAAGGCTAACTGAAGGACACAGGTGTGGTCGTAATCAGTAAAAGTCTGGCACGCCCTCTTGGCTCTCGCTCCACTCTAGAGCGGTAGAAGTCATTGGATAATCGCCTTTAAAAAAAAAACTGTACCTGTACACGTTACTGTCGACATAGCTTCAAAAACGATACAAGTACCAATTGAGTAGCGTAATTGGAGATACAGTAGTAAGACAATGACCGAGCGAGCGTTCTCTCGGGGTTTAATGATTAAAATATAGACGTAATTTAAAAAATCATTTGAAAGTTACTAGTAAAAGACTTCTTAAAAAAAAATTCAGATCAACTTGATGTTTAAAGATTTAAATTACTCCATTCCTTTGAAAAAAGGGGCCGTTTGATCCAAGCAGAACGTTGAGTTACCTGAAACAAAACAGAATTACGAAATTAGTTTAATTGAAACAGAAAAGTTTATTTAAAATTAAGGATTTCTGAGGGTGTTGTAAATTTTAATTGGATGATAATCAAAATTAAATATGGAAGAGGGATACATATCTCTACACGTATACCTATATCTAATAAATCTGTAGAAGTTAGTTGTGCGCGCATCACATAAAATGTGCGAAATTGAAGTATATAACTTTTATACATTAAAACTGTATAACTTGATATATTACTTAGGCTTTGTTTCATCGCAATCGGTTGACTACATCGAAATATATACTACATTCATTGATTGTTAGGCGGTACGAAGTTCGCCGGGTCAACTAATACAGTATAAATGTGATTTATACTGTATTAGGTGACATGCCGTCCGATTATAATTTAGGTGTATTCAAGGCTAGAGTGAATAGGCTCTTAATAAACTAGTGCGATTCACCATTAACGATTGCATCATGGTTTACTATCAGGGGGTGATTACAGAAGTGTATATCGTCTAAAAATAATAATAATAATAATAATAATAATTTTATTAACAGAAAGGAAGGTACATCTTATCTATCCTAATCACAATACAATGTATTTAATAAATTATGTTTCCTTTGAAAAGATAGAGTAAACGACGATGTCTGTGCTAGTAATAACTGTGTGACAGACATCGGCGCCTTCCTCCTACAGCTTTTAGTGTTAGTACAGTATTAAAGTAAAAAAATAAAAGTAAATATCTTGATACAATTTCATTTTACTAAGTAATTGGTCCGAAAACAGAATATGTTTAATAATTATAATTTAAAAAAAATAAAAAAATAAATGATTGAATTAAATTGATTGATATTAATATGATTTAAGTACATGGATTATAAAATTTACATAATTGAACATTTTATCATAATAGAGGTAAGTAACATAATTTAATTTATTCTAATTTGATAATTTCATTGATGATAGAAAAGTATTGAGTAAAAAATAAAAACAAATAAAAAAATAACTAGTTAAAGCATGCATGGAAATACGTGTATGAGTACGTGTAGATATGATTGCACTTAACATTCAAAATTCAAAATTCTCTACCGAATAGTCTTTCTGTCTCGTCGTATGTAAGACCCTGAAGATATTGACTTACAACAATCTTACACTTGTGTTTCGGAAGAGAATATATTTTGCAAGTCTTATTGAGCGCATTATAGAGGCGACTGCTCAAATTTGGAAAGTGACGACTGGCTAGGGCAGTATTTACTTTAATAGATCGGCATACTAAGTCTCTACGTCGTTTACCTGCCAGCAATTCTGGATCATAAATCAGTGACGAATGTTTACGCAGGACTATATGAAGTGCACAAAGTTGCCTGACGTTAAGAACAGATATGTCCCTGTATAATTGAGTAGTAGAGTATCGATATGGTTTTTGCAGCATCACTTTCAAGACTGCTCTCTGCGCCCTCTCAAGACGAAGCATAAAAGTTTTAAACGTGCCACCCCAAACTGAGATGCAATAGGTAAGAAGTGACTGAGCTAAAGCAAAATAGATAGTTTTTAGAAGTGGTGTAGGAACCACATTTCTAAGCCTTTTCATTGGGGACATAAGCTTACGGACCCGAGACACTGTAACATCTATGTGTTTATTCCAACTTAGAGTACAGTCAATGTGCACCCCCAGATACTTAACGCAAGATGTTCTTTGAATGAGGGGGCAATTGCAGTTGCTTAGTTCAGGACGGGAGCATATATGCGCCCTTATATTGGAATCAGTAGGTTGTGTGGATGAGTTTACTGAGAAGGTTACGTAGTGGGTTTTCGCGACATTCAATGTAAGCAGATTACAGGAGAGCCAGTCCATCACAACACTGAGAGCGTATTCTGCCGAACGGTGAGCCGAGGCCCAGGTGTCACCACTTATAATTAATGCCGTATCATCTGCATAAACTAGGATCTTGCAGTCAGGAATAGAGAGTTGGCACAGCATATTCACATACACAAGAAATAGAGTAGGACCCAGTACACTGCCCTGCGGAACTCCGAAAAATAACTTCTCTTCATCACTTGTGTAGTTCTCAACCTTGACCCGTTGACTACGGTCAGAGAGGTAGTCACGAAAAATATTGAGAGCTGTTTCTCTTATTCCTAGAGCCTCCAATCCGCTTAAAAGTATGGAGGTAGAGACCGTGTCAAAAGCCTTGGCCAAATCTAGAAATATACCTATTGTTTTTATTTTCCTGTCAAGGTTATTAACAATATGACTTGATAGCTCAACCACAGCATCTTCTGTAGATTTTCCACTCCTGAAGCCGTATTGATTGGAAGCAATTGCATTATTGTGCTCTAAATAACTAAGTAGTCTTTTATTTAGGATTTTTTCTAAGATCTTCGACAACGTTGTGAGAACAGATATAGGCCTATAGTTTTCGACACGGTCCCCATCTCCACCCTTAAATATTGGTGAAACTAAAGCCTTTTTAAAAACATTTGGAAAAACACCCTTAGCCAAGCACAAATTGCAAACATGAGTGATGGAGGGAATGAGAACATGCCTGGCAGACTTGATAACTGAAGCAGGTATACCATCATATCCAACAGCACAGTTTGACTTTAATCCCAAAATTGTGCTGTTTACCTCAGCATAGTCAGTTTCAAGCAAAACCAATGAGTTGCCATGCGAGTTGGACATGGAATTATAGTTGAAGCTAGAGCAATTTTTGAGTTGAACTTGCTGTATCTTATGAGCAAGATTACCTCCAACACTCGCGAAATAATTGTTAATGGTCTTGACAGAGGAATCGGGATTGTTAGATATATTAAGAAGATCCCTCGATTTGTTAGAAGGGGTGGTATTTTTATAGCAAATGGTTTTAATAACATCCCAAGTTGCTTTGGGATTTCCACTGGCTTTTTGAAGCTCATCTTGTTCGTATTTGCACTTAATTGTTTTGAGCAAATTGTTGCAGTAGTTTCGGTATCTTGAATATGTCAGTTTAACTACGAGATTTTCAGGATCCCGTTTTGATTTCAAGTGCATTCTGTCACGATTTCGCATGCATCTCAAAAGACCTGGGGTGATCCAAGGCTTAATTATTCTCTTTCTGTGCGGCACTTTTTTTAATTTGCTGTGTTCTTTAACCGAGTCTGATAAAATATGGATAAGCATTTCAGCACTTTGATTGGGGTCTGTACTATTAAGAACACTAGAAAAATCCGACTTTTCTAAATAACTAATAACTCCCGGTAAGTTAATTTGACGGATTAATCTTTTAGGTTTCTCGACAGAAGCAACAGCTTCAAGACAGAAAAAGATAGGAGCGTGGTCAGTAGAGAAAGAATCCAAAACCAATGCCGTTGAACCTTTGTCTGATTTTATAAATACGTGGTCAAGACAATTATCCAAACGTGTCGGGAATAGGTGGGCTGGCAAAAGCCCATGGAAAGCCATCACATTTAAATACTCCTCAGAGTTAGAGTCATTATTTCCTGCCCGAATATTAATGTTTAAATCACCAATCACTGCAACGGTATTATTGGAAGAGAGGGAACCCAATGTATCATTTAGAGATCCAATAAAATTATCAATATTCCTGACTGAAGGTGATCTATAGATTGCCAGAATCACCACGTCTGGGTCCAACTTCAACATAAGGCAATTAGCATCCCGAAATACAGGCTCAGATACTTTATAATTTAACTCAGAGCGAATGTAGATTAATACACCGTCATTCTGGTTAGTAAATGTAGACTTTGCAGAGTCAAAGCCATCCAAGATTGGAATTTCTGTCGCTTTACTCAACCAGCATTCCGAGAGAATCACTATATCACACCCAGCATCCATGGAGTGAATAAGGACATCAAGGGCGTCAAAGTTCCGGTTTATACTTCGAATGTTAACATGCAAGATGTTTAGCGATTGTTTAGAGGATTGCATATGCTGCAGACATTGGCCAGGCAAACAAACAAAGGATCGTGATATATTAAAGGATTCTACAGAATCCATAAATTTGCTTAAGTTATCCACTTGTGTTTAAAAAGAAAAATAAGGTGCTAACAAAGGGTGCAAGGAATCGTGCCTGGTGGCTACTTTGGTTATAAATACTCAATATAACTGTAGCTTTTAGAGATTTAAGTTTTGTTGTGGTGTATGCAGTGGGAAAAGTGCAATGTATGTAAGATACGATTAGAGTTATAAGGACGCTATACATGTATTTCCTTAGAATAATATAAATATAGGTTGAACATGCATATTCTAAAACTATGATTATAATTACAATAAACCGAAGATAAATACTGTTGCTGAAAAATAGTCAGTCGCCAACTCTCAGGGTCTTTAGGTCAGATTCGTTATTAAATAAGATGACCATAGAAAGATAAATACAATTTTAGCACATTACATAAACTCAATTATTAGTATTGTAAGCAAACAAAATGTACCTATGAATAAATTGCATACACGATGATTTACGTTTCATTTTTATCATCATCATTTCAGCCGAAAGACGTCCACTGCTGGACATAGGCCTCCCCCAAGTATCGCCACAATGAACGGAACATTGCTCGCAGAACGGATAGCCGTTGGGGTGCCGACCACTTACTGGAAGAAGTAGCGTTGAAATGCCTCCTACAAGGTGTCCGATGAATTGGTAACGGTTGCGGGAGTCCGATGGATGCGAGACGCACAGGACCGTTCATTTGTATATCTCTTTAATATTCTTTTATTTTCTCTCTTTTATTGCACCTACCACTATTCTTCTCTGCATCACCCAAAGGTTGACTGGTATGCCTCTGTAGTTTTATATGCACAAAATATCAAATATATATAAATAAATAAAACAACTATAACTAAGACAATTCATTGCTATCTAGTAATTATTTCTCATCAATCCACATCGCTACGCCTAGACATTTCATATGACATTTCCAATTACAACTCAGTCGTCCAATTTTAGTGCCATTACTAAAATAGATGCTCGTCATAACTGTCAAGCGAGAAGCTCACCAAGAGAAACAAATTACGCCTAATGAGAACCATCGCGTTAAACGAACCGGAAAAGGACGCCATAGCGAAACGAGACGAATCTTGTCTTCGCAATGACAATCATTCCTCGAATGCAGGTAATTGAATGCGAAACGCGGAGGTTCGTGTGGATGCAAATGAGATATTGTTTAAGGAATTAATGGATTAGAGGATGTGATTGAACATAAGGAACTGTCTGGGGTGCCGCTATTAGCCGTGGAATGGAATTAGGGTTTATGAAAAGCGTTTTATCTAATACTGACATCTGCAAGCAGCTTCATTCGCGTTAAAGTAAAAAATATATAGCATATGCCACTAAGTAATAAACTAGCTTTCTACAGGTTAAAGAATTTTTTAAATCGGCCCTGTAGTTTTTAATAATAATTTTTTTTTTCGGACATACAGAGTCCATAAAACATTGCACATACAGAAACAAATGACACATACAGGAACCAATTCGACATACAAAAATTAAAACGACAAAACTATTTAATATATTTAAATGGCGCACGACGACGAGTCATCATCCAGTGCCACATTATCGGGCTGTCCATCCTGTCGGCCACAATATTTACCAGGGTTTATTAAGTTTATTCATAACAAACAAAATTACAAATCTTTCCAGCTACGCACGGGTATCAGAAATCTTTAAAATTCTCAGCTTTACTACATTATTCATATATTATACACCTAAACTTTCCTCATGAATCACTCTCTTCTATTGGTGAAAACTGCATTGAAATCCGTTCAGCAGTTCTTGAGGTTAACGCGTTCATACGATGTTTTAAGATGCGGAGCGATGCTTTGATTGAAAATATTTAAGGACATATTAAAAAGTTGCGTTTAACTGATATAAAACGATGACAGATATTACAACGGAAAGGCAAACAGCTAAGAAATAGGGAAAAGATTTTTAAAGAAAACCGGCCCCACGTTGGGCGCCATAACAACTACTTTGAATCGACTATGCTTCCTCGCCTTTCCATTCCGACTTCCAACTTTTCAAACAATAAAAGAGACGCCAAAAACTTCGGTATACAATTCCCGTCGGAATTTACTTTCGGACTTTTATGGAGATGATTTTTTTAACGGCCCCAGCTTTCAGGTGATGTGGAACTTTGTTGTTCTTAATACATTTTCCAGATAAGAACAAAACTCCATATTTCTTTGTTTAAATTCTTGGGCAACGGTCTTTTGCTTTTGGAAAAGGTTCCGAGAACATCACAATGGTGAATGAATATACTGTGTCTGGAACGATACTGTTCTCGTTAGCATTTCCAACTTTATAAAAGCCCCAACTCCACCGTATATTCCTACCTTCCTTCTCAAACCACTCAAAATGTATTCGTAATTTCACAAATTGAATTTTTTTAATAAATGACAGCGGAGCGTGAGAAATCCCTTGGAATTTTATTTAGACGAGTTCACGTACACTCGCGTTGGATATGCTCCGTATAAGCAATAAAGGGATTCCTTGGCTTGCCAATAGAATCGTGTCAGTGGGTCAAATGTATTTGTTCGTTGTAGTGCTTTGGGAATATTTTTTGACATCTTAGGACGGTTTTGGGTTGAGCCTGCAGAGATTTGCGTTGTAACATAAGAAATTTATGTTGTAGGGACGAATGGTCAATTTATCTCTGAAATTCTACTCTCTGTCTCAAGACTTTCAAATGTCACTTTTGTCAACCCGAGATACGTTTTTATACAATAGCTCTTATGTGATTATGAAAGAAAGAAAGGGAAAAAAAGAAAAAACGTTTATTCGTGACTCACATAATCGTATAAATTAAAGATACACAATAAAAAAAAGAAAGGTATAATCAGGGCGAGGCACCTGACTCAGCAGTCTAATTATGACGTTATTACACATCTATCTACAGATATTTTGAAAACACTGATCAAGAAACATCCTATGAAACATCTTATGGATATTCTCTAGGTTTGTATTGAAATCAAAACTAGAAAAGACTTCTGAAAATCTGCTATTTTTCGTGAATTAAGGTAATTTACGAAAAATAGCAGATTTTCTAAGGTTTAAAAACACACACGTATTTCCTGGAACAAGTTTTGTGAAATATTCAAATGAGTGACGAAATTACTGAGCCTTACAGAGCCTGCCTACAGAGCGTTCACGTATTATCTCTTTTTTAGCGTTGCCTCTTTATCAAATATTGCGGTGGATGAAAAACAACTACTTAGCTTTTAAATCATGCTTAGGTCGATAGTCGGCTCGGAAAGGGCCCTCTTAACTAAACGAGACAGTTTGGTTAATTACTGCCAATAGTAATAGTGTTCTAAGCGAGCTCAACAAATATTTTATGACAAGTAATTTATTCTGCCATGCCATCTGTGGTCCAACTTAATTCCCTTTTATAAACAGAAGACATACCTCATGGCTCCCCATGGGGGTCGTAAGAAGCGACTAAGTTATTATAACAGGGGTGGGTCAGTGGAATCCCCTTATTAGTACACATTTATAACATTAAATGGCTATTAGGGGCACCCCTTCATGGGCATGTTTATGGCAATAACATCTATAATGTTATTAGGTACTAGCAGGATATGATTGAAATTTTGATTGAGCGCTGTGGCTAATAGAAGGATGAATCGTTTCGAGGTAAGGTAAGGAATGGTGATGATGACATCACACTAATATAATATGAAGGCGAAAATTGATTTGCGCAACTTTATTACTTCCTCATGATCAAACAGTTTGACGGATTTGGGTAAAATTTGGCAGATCATATCTTGGCATAGCACAATGGATAAATGCTTTTTATCCAGGAGTATGTCCCCAGTGATCATTTTCTATTACCATGCAGGCGAAGTTGATGGATGCGAGACGCACAGGACCGGTCATTATGGCGACATTGGGAGACGCCTATGTCCAACAGTAGACGTCTTTCGGCTGAAATGATGATGATGATAAAGCGGGTAAGAAGCTAGTAAACCATATAGCAAAAAATATGACCAAGATTTGCTACAAAGTGTGTTGCTGTACTGAAAACTAGTGCACAAAAGAATGTTAACACAGTGAAGGAAAAAGAGACTAAAACTTTTCCACAATTAGTGAGAACTCTTAGCGTAACAGCTAAATGAAGTCTTCTGAAAATAAAGTGCACTCCGTGTTAACAATTCCTTGTGTAAATCGAAAGAGAAGCAAGCCAAGTCACACATGAAGAGAAGCAAAGAGAAATTGCCATTCATTATTTTTGCGAAACTGCCAGAGATACGGCAAAGGGTACAATTAGCATCACGTTTAAAGTGACTTTTCGCCGTATTTCATGCGAATTTTCGAACAAAACCTGTTCTCATAGACTAAATTAGATTTCCGACAAATACAAAGATGTCTAAAAAGGATAAGTGAGTGAATCTACAGCTTAAAGCAGCAGCATGGCTAATTGTTTGGAACTTTTTGTAATTTGGAAACATTGCAAAATCGATAATTTTTTTAAAAGAGTACATGGAGTTTCTTGCCTGTTTTTCTCTATAGGAAATGACTAATTGGAACCGTGCACTACAATTGCTATGCTATTTACAATATAGGATGGTGCGGGTGACAGCTGTCGGATTCATACAATGTAATCTACCTATCCTTTTCTCTCATGTTAAAGATGCATATTTTCTTCTTGCTCTCATCCTGCCCATGCTATGTAAAAAAAACCTTAGCTCGTGACGTTTTATAAGTGTCCATGTAGGCCTATGTGTAATAAAAACATTTTGATTTTATTGATTTTGTACTTTTTAAATAAGCTTCATTGTAACCGTCGCCAACATGACTCAAAAAGTGAAAACTCGCTAACTGCTCATTCCTCATCCTACACTTGTTGTTATCTGTCAGCCCGTATACCACAGCCCTCAAACTTCTGAACTTTATGAACAAACAAGCAGACAGACACCTACGAACTAACACGGAGCATACTGGCACTTTCACACTATGCGACGTGTTTGTCTTGGTCCCTATTAGTGAGGTATTTACAAATTGGCACAAAGCTTGGCACACCTTGGACAGGATGACAAACTTCGTGCTTATTGTGCAAGCCCCTTAATTTACGGTCGTCAGCAACGGGCCTAATGGCAGGATTAGTGATCGGGCTGCTGTTGGGAAAATGCTAAATGTTTTTGATATCGCAAGGATTTTGTTTTAGGCTATCTGCATAACTTTAAATTGAACAAAATCTTGTTATGTTGCTTGAAGAGAAATAGGTAGAAAGGAGGTTTCATATTTAAGTGGGAATTCATCAAATATCTTTCTCTACTCTGGATGGAGCGAGAGGGAGTCATCATCATCATTTCAGCCGAAAGACGTCCACTGTTGGACATATGCCTCCCCCAAGCGTCGCCACAACGATCCTGATCCTGTGCGTCTCGCATCCACAGCGCTCCCGCGACTCTCACCAGGTCGTCGGTCCACCTTGTGGGAGGGAGGCCTTCCAACGCTGCGTTTTCCGGTGCGCGTTCGCTCTAGAACATTTCGGCCTCATCGACCATACGTTCTACGAGCGTTGTGACCTGCTCACTGCCACTTAAGTTTGGCGATTCTTCGGGCTATGTCGGCGACCTTAGTTCTCCTCTTGGACTTTTATTTATTAAAATTCACTAATGTTCCTTCAAGTTTTTTTTTTTTTTCGGGTGGGAAAATCATCTCATGATATCCCCCGCTCTCGGGCGGAGCGCGAGATAGTGTCAGACTTTTACTGACTAAAAACCCACTCCTGTTCCTTCTTTGCCATTTGTTTTCCAGGGCCCCGGGGATCTCTTTGGCATCACCCATGGCCCCAGTAGGCTTCGACCCTGTTGGGCCCCTACGGTTGCTGACATCTCCTTGAGGCGCGCGTGGAACACTACGCGCCGTCGACGACGGTTACCGGTTACCCATTGCTCGCCGTCCGCAAGCCCGCGCCTACGGTGGCCGGAAATCGGGATCGGAATCCCGGCGGCGGTTGGGGCGTGAGGACCGTTGCCGTTGCCTCACGCGATCGGCCGCCTCCTTTGCTAGCATTACTGCTTCGCAGAAGGAGGCGACCGCCTGCCACTCCTCCTCGCTCCGGACCATGGCCTGTACCAAGGCCCGGCGCGAGAGATCGCTGCCGCCGATCGCCCTCACGAGGACACGGCGGTGCTCTGCCCAAGCGGGGCACACCTCTACCGTGTGCTCCACCGTGTCCTCCGGGCGGTCCACACAATGGTGGCACCCGGGCGTCTCTTCTGCACGGATCCGGTACAGGAACCTCCCGAACTTACCATGCCCGGTGAGGACCTGCGTCATGCGGTAAGTAAGTAGTCTTTCCAGCCACTCCTCAAAGAGGGGACTTATCGCCATAATTAAGGCGTGCCCAGCACTGGGGTGCGACAGTCGCCGTCGCCATTCCACCATGGATGTTCCTTCAAGTGACTCGTTTAAATAATGCTGCAGCTCAGAAAAAGGGTAACTACTGATATAAGGATTAATTAAAGATGTATGGAAGACTAGCTTCTGCCAGCAGCTACGCTCGCGAGAAAGTAGGTTTTTCCATAAAAACTCTGAACCTCTGTTTCATCCCATTAGGGAGTGAATTTTGGAAAATTCTAGTGCTCACCTACGTCATAAATGGAAAACTGGTGCAAAATTTTACACTCTTAGTCCCAGTACACAGTTTGGGCAGTGCGATGATATGTCAGTCAGTCAGTCAGATTCTCCTTTATTAAAAAAGTGTGGAAGAAAATGACATGTTTTCTCGATCATTATCTAATAAATAATTGGTAAAAAGGCGAGAGAATGATTATGTTGAAGTATTTTGTCGAATAATAACGCACTGTGACGCTAATTGGTCTGTGAGAATGTTCGAAAGGGTTACCGTGGCTCCAGAACGCAAAGAGCAACTAAAGGAACACTAGTGTGATTTAGTCAGTACAATGCGTTCCAAATAAGAATAGGATCGATTGCCATGTTGTGACTTTACGTCATACTGTCAAATCGCTAGAAATAGGGCAAAAATGAAGAACTCATAGATGAGCAAAATTGAAGAACTGGATTCTGATTAAACATTTTTCGTTCAGTTCGTAAAAAAAATAAAATTATAAAAATTTCTTGTTTTGCTCACCATAATATTTCTTCGATTTGACAGTATGACGTGACGTCACAACATGGCAATCGATCCTTTTCTTATTTGGAACGCATTATATAAGTCTGACATGACCCCTTGCTCTACCGAGTGAGAGAGAGAGATAAAAAAAAAATTGATGTTAGGTAGCTATTAAATATTTGCCCTTGACTTGTAAAAATTGACCACCATTTTTTGTCCTACATCATGTTTAGAGCGTTATGGATTCATAAAAATATGCGGTGACATAAATTCAAATGACACACTTTTTTCAGAAGTTTAAAAAATCACCCGGAGATTACGCAAATTACCCTTGTGGTGGGGAAAGCGGAATAATAATGGGGCTTGGATTTAAGGGAATTCGGCGACATTCTGTAGATGTCTTTGTTGATAAATTGCTGTGTTTTTTGGTAATGGCCTCCTTAGAAGTATTAAAATGGCGACGGTATGAGGGAGGGGGGGGGGGGTAGTGACGCAGCTAAAGGGGCAACCAGATGGTTGCAAACTAGCGTTACAACCAAGGTGACCTTGGTTTATGTGTTTGGTTTGTGTTGCGGCTACATGGATGTAAACCACGCGCCAACACGTTCGGTGGTGGGAAAACGCGCCTCTCAACCAAGGGCGTTGAAGGTCATGGATTACAACTGCTGTTTACACGGATTGAAACTAGCAAGGTCTTGGTTGGGACGTTGGTTCGCAACCGTCTGGTTACCCCTTAAGGCCTTAGTCTGTGTTATGTCTCGTAATTAAGATGCAGTTATGCATACAGTATTAATACGATTTCTGTAGATGATTCAGATTAAGTGCTGATTTTTTACAGGAATCAATAAATTCCTTCTCCCACTTGCATGGTTGTTACTTCGTCATGGACTTTCTCCGTGATGATGTTCCTCCACTTGCTCTTACTTCTAGCAAAACATTATGTCAGCCAAAACACGTCTACTGTTGGACATACTCTCCTAAGTGTCGCTACAATGACCAGTCCTCTGCGTCTCGCATCCATCGGATTCCCGCGGCCCTCATCAGGTCATCAGTCCATTTTGTGGAAGACTTTCCAACGCTGCGCCGCTCTAGAACCTTTCGACCTCATCAATCATCTATTCTGCAGTATAATATTAATTTCCAGATTTGTACAACTCAAGAGTACAATTGAAATCCATAATTATCACGCAACATTTTTAAAGGGCGCATACAGCAACTCAATTACTGTAAACGCATACATAAACATACCTCGTAGGGCATGTTGCTCTATGCAAATCAAAGTGGGGTAAATATTTTATTAAATGCCTATATATCAAGTTTATTACCTACCTACCTACCAAAATGTAAGTACATGTATTTAATTAACTCTATATTGGACGGGGTAATTGAATATTCACCCACACAGTTTTGGGTGTTGGAACAGCGTCAGAAAATACAAAGCTGCCTAGATTAAAGCTCTATGGATTCAGATAATCATTGCTCTTTGAGTTAGGCAATTAAAAACTTGATTAATAGGTAGGTAACGATATTTAAATCAAATGTTTCTACAGGTTAACAAATTTTTATTTACATATATCTATAAAGAAATCGTCTTAAAGAATGAAATAATGGTTCGTGAAAAGAATACCTGGAAAAAGTTGGGGGAGGCCTTTGTCCAACAGTGGGAATCAGCTAAATAAAATGGAATGAGGTTCCGATAGTTTTCTGTGACAATAAGAAACGGAAAAGAAGATTTAGATTTTTCACAAGAAGTGGATGGGAAAACTAAATACGTAGGTATATAAGAAAGTTTAAAGTCTGAGCCATCGTAAAATACGAGTATCAAACAGATTTTGTACCATTAATTTATTATTGCTGCCTTAATTACGAGCTTTCTCCTTTGTTTGTGTTTATTAAAAAATTACGTCATTATAAAAGGAAAAATATAATCAAATACACATTTTTTGTCCTAACAAATATCTAGGATTGTTCAATACCTACTAAACTATTGAAAAAAAAGAAAACTATAAACTAAGTGTTGTTACTAACACTCATATAGATTTCAGTCCTAAATAAATGGATATTACTATTATTATTATGAGTGCAAATTTCAAACGTCAATTCGCTAAACGACCAAAATTCGAACAATTCAAATTTTCCAACACTTTCAAAGTGTGACTTCCGACTTCCGTTAGCAATACCGTTAAAATGGCGAAAAAGATTAAAGCGGATTGAGTAGAAGAATACTAATCCTTTGAGAGCCGTCGCCAAAGCGGATTGTAGGACAAACCCGGACACAGTTCTGAATAGGATAGCCACGCTATTCTATGCTAACGGGGATTGAACTAGGACTGTTTTCGAAGTCACAGAAGCGGTGTCACCTTGTACAGTCTGGATAAATGTCAATGTCCATTCCTGTTTTTGCAAAATCTTTGATACATGTTTTGCACAAGAGAAAGTAATGAATTTAATTCTCTTGAGTACTCCAATACATTAAACAATTTTTTTAGAAAAAAATAAAGTTGAATTTGTGGACTTAGCTAAACTAATATTACTTAAGTATTAAGAAGTAAGGCTAGGCAGGATCGTTTTATTGTTTATATAAACGAGCTCTGGAAGTACCTACTAATCCGATTATTTTTAAAGTCTTTAATTATCCAATGAGTTCTTGCGCTCTAGGGTGGAACGAGAGGGCTTATCAGACTAAGTCCCATCTGTGTCCTTCAATTGCCTTTTGCGTTTTAGAGCCACGGTCACTCTTTCAAACGTTTCCGTAGTTCTAGCAGGTCAATGCCTGCGATGTCGATACCTGAGATGTCGGCCCCTTCAGTTTTGCTGACAGGCTCTTGAACTATAACCTACTTTTACTAAGATTAGAATAAACCCCTATACAGTCCACTTGCCTTTAATTTAATATAATATCTGAACTTAAACATCAATAAAAAACTTTTGATACAACTAATAAAAAAAATATTGATTACTACCTAATTGGTTTTTTTACTCAGAAAAAAATACGAACTCTGCAGCTGTAGGCCACAGGAGTGAACCACAAGGAAACGCTAGTACATAATATTAAAGAGGTAGCGATTTCACGAAAATTTTACCTTATGTTACACATGAAGGACCAAACTAACACGTAATCTCAAGATAACATTTCCTACAGGAAAGTCGTCCATCACCGAAGCATGGTGATTATCTCGATCTCCCTTCAGCGCCCCCTGGGACCGTTGTGGCGATTTATTGACTGGCCGACGTTCTGATATGGATCGGAACTGCCTGAAAAATGGTTAACGATTCCGGAGTTTTGTGAGCCCTTGCACTTAAAACGAAAAATTATTAAGCGTGAAACCGAGCGTGAAGCGTGAACTTTATTTTAATCTAATTTTTTTTTTCACATTTTTTAACATTGCTTTACCAGCCTTATAATGTTCCCATAGACTCAGGCCTTTCATGTGGGCCCAGAGCAGATTTGTGGATGTCACATGTCTTAAAATTTTTGTTTCTGTCACATGGCGGCTTCCTCCCGATGTTTCCTTCACCGTTTTTAAGAGCAGTTGTGATGAAATAAATTACACGCAGTAATGTTCCTAGCTGGGTTTGAAGCCGCGACTGGTAAGTCGGTACTGTTTCTACTGGACTGTGCTATGCTGCTTTTAAACGTCTCCTTTATATTGTCGAAGCAAAATTGTTAAGGATAAACTACTTTAAGCGTGGGGAGCACTTCATTTTGAGGCTTTTGAATAAGACTTACCGTCACGCTCAGCTGTGTAACGTTCATTCGGGTATGGTCGGCTCGACTCGGCTGAACTTGCCCGAACGATTACCTTTTTTTATTCAAATCGTAACTATAGCAATAATGTTTAAATATTCCCAGACTACTGTGTGCCGAGGTGTTCTATTATTCCAGTACACTGAACTCATTAAGTAAATAATAGTGAACGGAACTTTGTAACGCTGCTGTTTTCGCTTTAGACTCTAGAATAACTATGCCTTCAAGGAATTGTATTCACATATCACGTGTCTGTTCTTACACATGTCGAACCTTTCAAATTTTATTTTACCCAGTCCATTTCCACAAGCTCAAAGAGATCAAAGTAAAAATAAAACACGACATTAATTTGAAATATCGATTTCGTGTTTCCTAAATTTTGGTATTAAATAAGATTTTACAATAAATAATTCACAGATTATGCCAAGCACTTATAACATCTAATAATCATGTATTTTCGGTGAAAATGTCGTAATTCCTTATTGTTATTCCGTATACAAATATATTGTTTTTATGACTGGAAATTAGAGGACTATGCCCAACATCACTAATGGGCAAAGTCCTTTACCCATATTCATAGTTTTTATGGCCAGTAGTCAGCAAAAACCTACTAAAATGAGATGTTTGTTTCGATATTCTCACTTCTAAAAAAGGTGACAAGACTATATACAAAGATTCGAAAACTCCAAACGACAATTTTAACAAATCAAAGTAAATAAATACAAACCAACGCATACCAAATCCTCAACAGACGCTAAACGATCCCGACAGAAAAAAAAGGATATTTTCTTTGTCTTCTTTTCCATTTTCGCAAAGTTTTTATAAGCATAAATTGCCCGTGTGAAAGGGAGAGGGTTATACTGTCGTCTCATTTCCCCTGCCTTTTCATGGAGTAAGCGGTTTTGGCGACAATAGGGGGAATTTGAATAAAATAATAGTTGGGGACTGTCCGGTACATGGCATAAGAGTTGAGGTGGGACTGAAAGGGGTCCACACAATGGGGGCACAATGGGGTTTTAAAGATAAGTTGAGGTATAACTGCTAAAGGGCGTATTATTTGATGGGTTCTGTATGAATATAGGCTGAAAGGCTGCAGAGTAATTTTGATATTAAGATTAAAGAGGGGTTTAATATCCTTGGCAGGTGTATCTATTACAATTTAGCAATGTTGATTACCAACCGAGATCCGAGATGATGAAACGGAAAATTGGAACATAATCCTATAAGGCAAAGGAACCCTAATAATTCAGTTCTGATTTATTAGGTTGGTACATCTGTAGATAATAACAGTCTTTTCTTTTGGGCATACTCCTTTGTTCAGATTCCATGTAACTCCTTTGAACTCATTATATAAATCAAGATTTTAATTTCACGATTCGTTATATCCACGTAAGCCATAACTTACAATAAAGCTTCCACGTAAGACGGAAAGTAAATTACCGGGATAACTCGTTTGTGGTCCAAGTTACAAGAAGAATCGACATAGCTTAGATTTTTTAAGCAACGTAAAACATATGAGTTTTAATTTCTCTTATAAACTAAGAGTTCTAATAATACATGTTTTGTCATTTTCAGTAAAAATAAATAGCAGAAATACAAATCGCATTTTATTTATTTTTTCCTACTTTTTCCTTGGACACATAACGCTTTTTTTTTTAAAAGAAAATCATCAATTATCTCGGGAGGAGTGAGTGAGTAAAGCTCTAGATGATGTGAACCCGCCTGTGTTACTTCAGTTGCCATTTGCGTTCTAGGGCCACGGTAACTTGTTCGAACCATCCCGCAGCGCTGTTCCCATTGACCGTGTTAATCTCTCTCTTTCCCCGCTACCGCTTATTCCTCGTACTGTACCAAGATGGCTAGCATAGTAATCACGGGAACAAATGATACACACCTGTGCTCCGCTAACAAATACGTGGCAAAGAGACGTGTTCATTAATAAACACGATAATATTGTTTATACTGGAGTTTCTGACTGACGACTAGTCGACAACTGTAGCTAGGTTGAAGCTGACTCGGAAGCTTTGAAAATAGTTTTGTGGTTTGAGAAGCTTCGTTAGTTCCATCACTTACTTCACCTTTAAAAATTATATAATTTTAATATGTTAAGTGATTTTATTTTTTAAAATCAATTTTACTTGCAATGCCAGCTGACGACGGTAGCCGACGGAGCCAAAAGAGCTTTTATTTGTGTAAAAAAATATATTGGTCTAACCTAACCTAACTTGAAGGAGATGACGGGGGCGTCGTTCGCTCTATTTGTTCGCTCATTCTAGCCCTCGTCATCTCTTGAAGCCGAGTCGGAGTTCACACTACTGTGTGAATGGCCAAGCATTAGCCAGCAAGTTCATTGAATGTTGTATTAGAAGCATTGGTTGAATGTATTTTAGGCTGTTCGTTCAACGGCTAGTTAATATGTATAAATAATAAACCTATTTCATGATTCATATTCCATTCACTAAAAGTGGCCAGTCCTCGCATCAGAACTTTTTGTACCCCATCCGAAGTTTGTGTAAGAAATAAGAAAATAAATCGTGTAAAAAGCATGAAAAATACGTTTTCTTGCTAGGCACAATTCAAAAGCAGACATCATTCGAAAAAAACCTAATTAAATGGATTGGACGAGATAAGTAAACATTGTTAATGTAACGATGAGGCGTCGTCTTCTCACAAGAATATTTTTCTTTTGCTACTTAATTATCTCTGACTGAAGAAATTTGTATCAATCATTATCTTTTAAATATTCAAGAATAATTTTCAACAGGCAGAATAAACTCTAGATATATTAAAGTCACCCAAAGGGCAATGCTCGGAGTTTCCTTGCGTAATCGAATAAAATGAGAGAACCAAGGTAGCACGAAGAATCGCCAAACTTAAGTGGCAATGGGCAGGTCACGTTGCTCGCAGAACAGATGGCCGTTGGGGCCGAAAGGTTCTGGAGTAGCTACCGCGTACCGGAAGACGCAGCGTTGGAAGGCTTCCTACAAGGTGGACCGATGACCTGGTAAAGGTTGCGGAAATCCGATGAATGCGAGACGCACAGGACCTTCATTGTGGCGACACTTGAGGGAGGCCTATGTCCAACAGTGGACGTGTTTCGGCTGAAATGATGATGATGATGATGATATTAAAATAACTTTTCAATGAAAATCATTATTTCATAACTAGCTTTTATCGCCCGGTATAATACTGATCAAGACCATTCCAAAAAGCTCAAATACGATGGGGTTATTTTTTGAGTTCAGTAGCTCCTGTGTCTACATTCTAACTCCATCATCAGACCAGCTTCATGGTACCATATTATTAAAACAAGGTGTTGGTTTTACATTAATGTATTGGCATCCAAGTTACATAGGTATACCAAATATCAGCTCAGTAAAAATCTAACACGCCCTCCCACTAAGCCCTAGAGCGGGAGAAGCCGTTAATTGATATCCCACCTTAAAAAAAAAAACAAAACTAGACGGACAGTGTGTGTGTGTCTTCAAGTCATTATGACTCTTTTGAATCAATTCACTTTTATGTCCTTTTTCATGAACCCCTAACTATATTCACACACACACACACACATCGTAACAAATTATTGTGTTGTATCTTTTGCAGCCGTGATCGGCAGCGCAATGAATTAGTTAGATGATTACACAATTTAAAAAAAAAAAACAAATGTAACTGTTCCAAAATCCATTTGCAAAAATTGCCATAAACAAACATTGCAAGTTAAATAAAAGCTTGTAAAAAGCTATTTCAAAGAAAATATATTCAAAACAAAAAATAAAAGCGATGTCTTCATTTGAGTAGGTACTTGATTTAAATATCAAACAACTGATTTAAGAACGACCTATCACAACTACGCCTGCGGGCACACGAGTCAGTCGAAAGCTCAGCAGAATGATAGCAATCAGAAATATTATATACAACGTTAGACTACAATAGCAGCTGAAACGAAGAACGTATTTATTCAAGAAATTCACTGAACTGAATCGTATAACCTTTAGGTACTGGAATTAAAGTCAAACGAAGCAAAGGTACGATACAAAAAAAAAATAACAATTCAGAATACGTCAGTTTCAAGATAAAATAACAAGCAAAAGAAATTCTTTCGTGAATCTGTCCCAAACTGTACACAATCGTCCTTCGTCTTAAAACTTCAAAAGGGCCTGCGATACGGCCATATTTGAATAATATAATAGTTTAGGCTGTGTCCACATTGCTGGGCGGAACGGCGTGGGCCGAATAGCTAAAGAGTCGTTACTTACAATGTCCCGTTTGGTACATTCGGCTTGAGTGGTACATAAAGACTGAAATCCATGCGATGTAATATTGATGTGACTGGGGTACTAAGTGGAGGTAACTTTGATTGCAAGGATTTTTGTCCCGAAGACCGAATGGCCTACAGTAGGGACAATGGGCTATTCGCAAGTATTTATGCGGGGGATGTGATGAGATTATTTGCTCCGTCTCTGTTGCAGTTGAGTTTTATTTTTATTTGTAACTTAAGATTGTTGTTCGAACTGTAGTGACTTTATGTAGGCATATCGTGTATTATGCCGTAGGGAGTCATACGTTGAACATAATTCATGAACTACGCCTGAAGGTAGTGTATTTAGGGATCTAATATTCTACGCTAGTCAAATATTAACTTAAAATGTTTCACAAGCAAATAACTTGTATAAAATAAAATAACTTCGCATTTTCATAATGAAGCTGTTAGTGAACGTTCCTAAAAAATGTAACGAGTAATGACGCTCTGCTCCCGAGCAAAGCATTTCGATCTTTATAATTTTATGTAACCGAATTAAACCAATTTTTTGTGTTTAGGTCTCTATTGACAATATTGTGTCTATAGGTTTTAATTGACAATATTTCTTTTCTCCTAATCTTTTATTTGTTTCCTTTAAAAAAATAAATTAAATACGTGTCCCTACTCTAGGAATTATTCCTGTATCATGGGTGCGTTCATAAATATATAAACTCACATACACAAGTCTTCTGTAGGCCATATTTGTTTTGCGCAGACACGTATCATCATTTCAGCCGAAAGACGTCCACTGTTGGACATAGGCCTCCCCCAAGTTTCGCCACAATGAACGGTCCTGTGCGACTCGCATCCACCGCATTCCCACGACTCTCACCAGGTCGTCGGTCCACCTTGTAGGAGGCCTACCAAGGCTGCTTTTTCCGGTGCGCGGTCGCCACTCTTGAACATTTCGGCCCCATCGATAAACCGTTCTCCGAGCAATGTGCCCTGCCCACTGCCATTTAAGTTTGGCGATTCTTCGGGCTATGTCGGCGACCTTGGTTCTTCTGCGGATATCTTACCCAAAGGACAATGGAATGCTCGGAGCCCTTTGTCCTTTGGGTGACTGTAAGCCTTCTGATGAGGCCCATTGTAAGCGACCATGTTTCAGTGCCATATGTCATCACTGACACGCAGTACAGCAGCCAACCGCTTAACCATTATTCCAACCGTGCTGTTAGCACAAACTCGACCTTCAAAACGGCTATATTTTTCTTAATCACAAGATAATTCAGCGTTTCTCACAGAACGACACGACTGCGTTCAAATAACTTTAGACTAGAACCATTGCTGCGTCACTTAGGGGACTTAAATTAAAAGGCTGTAGATATACATCGGTCGTTTCGTCGCCCAAGTAGAATTTCAGGTGTTATTTTAGCGCGGTATTACAGGCGTGACGTGTAGGGACGACGTGACGACTTGCGTGCGTGATTGTAGCAAGTGTCACGTGTCGCGTTTGTTGCCGACTGTACATTTTAGGTGCTTAGTGTTTTATTGTGAGTTTATGGTTTTATTTGTGGGTAACGGGCTGGAATGGATGATGATAATTATAAATGTATGTTCTGCCCCCTAGCCAAGTTACAACCGTTTCGTTTCGATTCTCTTTTCGTCGATCACTTCGAGTAGGCCACGCCTCCGATTCCTTTATCTTGACGTCTTCTCAACGCTCAGTCACGTGGTCAGAACAAAGGAATAGAAGGAGTGGCCGACTCGAGGAGATCAACGAAAACAGCATCGCAACGAAACGGTTGTAACTTGGCTAGGGGGGCTGCTCTTCCTGAACTTATCTTTGAGCTCTTGGGCACGTTATAATTATGGCAGCAAGACCCCTCTTTGAGGAGTGGCTTGAAAAGGCGTCATAGCGTCCTCACCTTCCGCATGACGGGTCCTCACAGGACATGGTAAGTTCAGGTGGTCGTCACCATTGTACGGACCTCCCGGAGGAAACAGCGGAGCATAAGGTTGAGGTGTGCCCCGCTTGGGCGGAGCAGCACGGTGTCCTCGTGGGGGCGAGAATTTCTGAAATTGCTTTTCAGAAATCCGCGGTCCCAGAACACAAGGGCAACCGATCGTCGAGAGATGTCGTGCCGTCGAGAGATGTCGTGCGGTGTTCCGCAGGGATCGGTACTAGGGCCGCCCTTGTGGAACATCGGATACGACTACGTGCTGCGCGGCGACCTCCCTGACGGGATCAGCGTGGTCTGCTACGCAGATGACACGCTGGTCCTGGCGCGGGGAGAGTCGTACCAGGCGGCGGTCGAACTAGCGACACGCGGGGTTGCGACAGTCGTGGGCAGGATCCAGGAGTTGGGACTCGAGGTGGCATTGCACAAGTCCGAGGCCATGTGCTTTCACGGACCTCGGAACGCGCCACCACCGGGTTCCCAACTAACGGTAGGAGGAGTCCACATCGGCGTCGGGTCGACGATGAAGTACCTGGGACTCGTTCTCGACAGCCGATGGCATTTCGAGGAGCACTTCCGACGTCTGGCTCCCAAACTAAACCGGGCTGGGGCTGCCCTCGGGCGGCTCCTGCCTAACCTGGGGGGTCCAGACGCCTCCTGCCGAAGGCTCTACGCGGGAATCGTTCGGTCCATGGCCCTTTATGGCGCACCGGTATGGGCGCCGGCGCTGCGGAAGCAGCCGGCGGCCCGGCTGAACGCATGCCAGAGGGTCATGGCCATACGGATGGTGCGAGGATACCGGACGATTTCCCGCGAAGCGGCGAGCCTCCTTGCTTGCCAGCCACCATGGGATCTGGTGGCAACAGACCTTGCTCACATGCCCGATCTGCGCATGGAGATGCAACGCCGGGGCGAAACTCCGCTGCCGCGACAAATCGCAGCATGGAGGACAGAGCTCCGGCGGGTTCTCATGGCTAAATGGCGGCAGCGACTGTCGCGACCCAGTGCTGGGCACGCCACAATTATGGCGGTAAGTCCCCTCTTTGAGGCGTGGTTGGAAAGACCTCACGGCGTCCTCACCTACCGTATGACGCAGGTTCTCACCGAACACGGTAAGTTCGGGAAGTTCCTGCACCGGATTCGTGCGGAAGCGACGCCCGGGTGTCGCCACTGTGTGGACCGCCCGGAGGACACGGTGGAGCATACGGTGGAGGTGTGCCCCGCTTGGGCAGAGCAACGCCGTGTCCTCGTGGGGGCGATCGGCGGCGGCGATCTCTCGCGTCGGGCCTTGGTACAGGCCATGGTCCGTAGCGAGGAGGAGTGGCAGGCGGTCGCTTCCTTCTGCGAAGCAGTAATGCTAGCAAAGGAGGCGGCTGATCGCGTGAGGCAACGGTCCTCACGCTCAAATCGCCGCCGGGATTCCGATCCCGATTTCCGGCCAACGTAGGCGCGGGCTTGCGGACGGCGAGCAATGGGTAGCCCGCCGTCCGACCGTCCGGTAACCGTCCGGACCGAGCCCAAGTCGTCGACGGCGCGTATTGTTCCACGCGCGCCTCAGGGAGATGTCAGCAAATCGTAGGGGCCCAGCAGGGTCGAAGCCTACTGGGGCCATGGGTAGTGTGAAAGTGAAAACGAAACCCGGGGTCCTGGGACGATGGCAACGAAGGAACAGGAGTGGGTTTTTAGTCAGTAAAAGTCTGATGAATGACATCTCCCGCCCCACCCAAGGGCGGGAGATGTCATAAGATGATTTTCCCACCGAAAAAAAAAAAAAAAAAAAAAAGGGCAACCGATGGACATTCAAGTCAGGCCGTGTGGTTTTAGTCAGTAAATTTTAGTCACGTTCTCCCGTTCCACCCTAGAGCGATAAAAGTCATTGGATGATTTTCCACCTCAAAAAAAAGTACATCGTATCAGACTTTTACTGATTAAAACCCTTCTTCTTTTAGTTGCCCTTTGCATTCCAGGGCCAAGGTAACGCTTTCAAACAATCAAACACGTTCATCATATAATTATGTTCTGACCACGTGAATGAGCGTTGAGATGATGTCAGAATAAAGGAATCGGAAGCGTGGCCTATTCGAGGCGATCAACGAAAAGAGAATCGAAACGAAACGGTTGTAACTTGGCTAGGGGGGCAGATATAGGTTTATCTCAATGCTAGACGATCCGCAAGTCAAGTTATGCTAGATTTTCTTAAACTATTTAACTTTGCTTTAGTTAAAAAAAATATCCTTTTCTAGCTAGATACAAGAATAGTTGAAACCAGTAAAAACTTAAGTACTTAAAAAGGCTTTAGAAGCTTAAGGTATTAAGAACCACTTTCTTAATCACTTTAGTTTAATTCTTTTCAGTTAGGATTTTAAAGGATTAAGTACAGATTCTGTTTTTTTTTATTCAAAATAAAAACTAAGGTATTTTATCTGTAAAAATTGTAATTCTATATTAGTAAATCTGCTTATCTTTTCCCAACTATTTTGGGGTAACCAAAAAATTCTGCAATGACAACATTGCAATTAGAATATAATATAACAGTCTGAAATACTATCTTTATATGGTCATTGTTTAGTTTAAAGGTGTCATATTAACGCTATAATGTGTAAATAACTGTATTAATACATACAGTATAAATTATTATTATTATAAATCAACCATCCAGCAGTTGCCGGGACCAGACACAAGTCCCGTTTACTCGGGGGATCCTCCCCTTTTAACAGGGGTTAGGTTAGTAAAAGTCTGACACTCTCGCTCCACCCAGAGTGGGAGATGTCATTAGATGATTTCCCCCATAAAAAAATAAAAAGAGCGTCTGACCTAAATTCATAAGTATCCCATAAAAAATACACATAAAATTTCAACATAATACTTCAAAAAATCCTCGTAGCAACATAGTCGACGCAGCATCAAAAGATTGCCCGCGAACCTTTCCTTTTGTTAGCCGTTTGCTTCAATGCCTAGTCTAGGAGAGACCGTATCGTAAAACCTTACAAATAGCAGTATTATTAAGGGTACACTGAATTTGTAGATTAATCCCGGAATTCAGGAGGCCTCAGGAGGCCTCGGGAGGCCTCAAGGGGCTTCGTAACTATTACCTGCTCCAGTTAACTTTGAAAATCGCATTGTGTTACTTATAATTTGTGTAAAGGTCGCGTTGGATTTAATCTTTGTTAAGAAGATGGATAGTTTTTTGGATCGGTTAAGATTTATTGCGTGAGACAATTCTCGTTTTCCCAATTTCTATGGTAGAGCACGAGTAGAATAGAATAAACTATCGTCATCATACCTTTGACTGGCCTGCTGGTCTAGTAGTTACTACTATCGTCATGTCGTGGGTTCGTTTCCCACCCAAGACAAATGTTACTGTGTTGAGCGCGAGCCACGGTCATTTGTTCTGTGTTTTATCTATAATATGTATTTATTTAGGAAAATATAGTGTTTTTCAGTTGTCTAGTACTCGAACCACAAGCTCTGCTGACTGTTGTGGAATATTAAAAAAAATACCTACCTAATAAAAATAATAACGAAGTGTATTCGCCTTGATTTAGACAATAAGAAAAGTGCAATTGGACACATTTTTAGTAAATAAAATTTATTTGTTTAGGTAATAATTAAATAACTTATTAGTCTATATACAAGGCTAGATTATAATACAAAAATTAGAGTTAATCCTTTGGATGTTCTCTAGAATTAAGGGAAAAACAAACATCATTTAAAGAAAGAAAGAAAACATTATTAAAGATAAAATAAAAGACTATTTTATCTTTAACATTGTTATATTATTTTTATGTTAATGTTTAAGTTAAGTATTTATAGATTAAGCAGTTACTTTTTATTTTATCGTTTTGTCCTGTGCGAGGCCAAAAAGGCTCCCAAATCTCAGCATATCACATAAGCCTTCACCAGGTGTCGCTACAATGACCGGTCGGACGTAAAGAATGGTACCATCCCATGTCTTCCCATAGGTGTCTTAATGGGCGACTAAAGGACCCTCCAGAGAATGGGCAGCAACATCCACTGTGCATTGTAACAACCGTGTGCAAATCATCTAATGACTTCTCGCGGTCTGGGTGGAGCGGGAGGGCGTGTCAGACTTTTACTGACTAAAACCACACCTATGTTCCTTCTTTGTCTGAAGGACACAGGTGTGGTTTAACCTGTGTCCTTCAGGTACCCTTTGCGTTCTAGGACTACGGGTTTCCTTTTCAGAAATCCTCCGCGGTCCTAGCTAGCGGCCATCGGCCCTGCTGGGCCTCTACGGTTTGCTGACATCTACTTGAGGAGCGCGTGGAACACTGCGCGCTGTTGACGACTGGGCTCAGTCCGATAAATTACCGGACGGCCGGACGGCAAGCTACCCATTGCTCGACGTTCGCAAGCCCGCGCCTACCGTGGCTGGTAGTCGGGGTCAGAATCTCGGCGGCTATGGCGTGAGGACATTTGTTCCATCAAGCATGCGGCCTCCACGTTCGCTAGCATTACTGCTTCGCAGAAGGAGTCCACCGCCTGCCATTCCTCCTCGCTTCGGACCATAGACCGAACCAGGGCCCGACGCGAGAGGTCGCTGCCGCCAACGCAACGCCACGGGGACAAGGCGGTGCTCCGCCCAAGCGGGGTACACCTCCAACAACAACCACACTGCGATCGCCAACCTGCTTGCCTAGCGTAGCGGTTATAGTAAAGCCCCTCTATATGAATAACTTTATCGCAGGTGGTCTTATCGCTGACAGCGATATCTACCTTAATTATATTAACCTTTGAACAGACAATAAGAGCTTAAAATAAAGTAGGAGATTGTCTGCGGTGTACCTGCTCTTAATAAATGAATTAAACATAAAATAAAATAGAGATAGGAAGAGAGATACGATATAAATAAACAGGCAGACCTTTTAAGAAGCCAAAATGTTTTGGCCATTTAAGAGGTCAAAAAGGTAATTAATATCTAAATCGTGTAGTAGAACACATATCTACTAGACGATTCAGATATGAATTCATAGCAAAAACATCGACATCATAGTGTACGATTCTATACGATATTCACAAAACATACAAGCACACATCTTTCAACAGTATACTCCAACGTCGATCACAAGAACTTCTAATGTAAACACTAAAGATGTATTCGCTAACAGCATCTCCAGATTAATCACAAGCCGTCTCGGAGGTGTAGACTTGAGACCGCAGCCGGGACTGGCTTTAATTGAAGCTATTTGAACAGGTATCCAGGGCATATAGTTACATATACCCGTTACCTGCTGCTAATGAATTGAAATTATTAGATTTGTGTATGCTAGGTTCTAGAGCCATTTGGGATTCCGGTCCAGATTATATAGATACATCCGAGTTGTTGTACAAGTGAATATGGTAAGGTTATATTTGAAATATTCGTCTTTATTTTAAGCCAATATCGTTGATAATTTAGTACTCACAATAAAGGACGGAGGAATTTAAGAGTGCAGTTTGAGATAAATATTATATTAGATCTTTGCGACATTAGTAAAAACTAAAAAAATACGATATCCTACAGTTCTTCGCGCGATTTGAACATATATAACAGCCCGAAATCATCAGTCAGGCAGCTGCCCGGATCAAACATAGCATCCGTTTGATCGGAAGATCCTCCCATTTTAACGGATGTTTGCAGGACTTTCCACCCTGTTCCGCATACCTCCAAATTATCGTTGATTACCTGCTAAACAACATTTCTGAAAATTTTGGCAATGTAGTGTTGATATTTACAGAGTTTGGCTCTGATTGGTTAAGAGCATAGAGTGCGCCAATCGGAGCGCTGAACGACAAACTCGCACTAGGTACTCAGTTCTAAAATAAAACTTTTTTTTAGGTTGGGAAATCATCTAATGACGTCCCCTGTTCTTGGGCGGGGCCAGAGGGCGACTCAGACTTTTACTGACTCAAAACCCACTCTTCTTCCTTCTTTGCCATTGTTACAGGGCCCCGGGGATCTCTTTCGCATCACCCATGGCCCCAGTAGGCTTCGACCGTATGCTCCACGGTGTCCTCCGGGCACTACTCACACTTGGATCGGTATCTATACTAAGCTCAAAGTTTTGTATTTATGCCTTGGGGCCTTACCGTGCAAGTCAAGCGTGCGAGTGAGAAAAAGGCATAGAGCTATACACCCTATATTATATAGCTCCGTCCCTTTCACAGTTAAGTATAGGTCGCCAAAAGATCACGTTTAGAGCTTGTGGTAGAGCCTTTGCTATCAACTGTATGATGAATTCAGCATAGTCGTTGAGTTCCTTAGTAGCCCTGACTTGAGCTATACGAATAATGTCAATGCTTACACTGACGGAAAAGGTCCACTCAGATCAATGGGGCTTTCCTTTAAAAACCATCTCAGACACTAATCTGGAAGGTTTTTATATATTTTGACCATTACGTAGTTGCTTTAGATGTTTCGTCTCAGGGCTTTAGTTAGCACCGACCTCATCTAGTTTTAATTGATGTTAGTTATTTATTTTATTAATTTATCGTATATTTCAGGCATTAATTAACCCATAGTAACATTATTGAATTTAAAAAAAATATATAACATAATAAATAAATTATATTAAATTCATTGGATTATATTATAAATTATTGCAAAATTGATCAAATTATTGATAAAATATTGCATTAAATTAATAAAATTATTGATAAATTAGTGAATTACTTTGAATGAATTAAATAATAGAATTACTGCAAATTGTTGAATAACATTAATAAATCAATAAAATTAACAACTGCTCATCAGGTACACACCATGGAACACTTCAGACACTATATCATTCTTACACCAGGTCAGTCGAGTCAGGAAAGATGCCTTGAGTCTTCTCAAGAGCCCGTGAAAATCATTAACTCTGTTCTCGACGAACATGCCAGTCGCACTACACCGCCAGGGTAGCTTAAGCATAGCTCTAAAGGCGTTATTATATTGTACACGAAGAGTGTTATACGCACTCTTCGTGTACCTGTACCAGAGTTGACTGGTATAGAACGACTAACAGACTTGAACAGAGTTATTTAACATAACGTTAATTTAAAGCCACATATTATTCACAGATTGATTTGAATTCTGTCCGGTCTGTGCACCACAAATGGCTAGTTCAACGGACATAAGTGGTCCACATGTACCCGGGTAACAATTACGTGATCTATGCTCCCAAAACCATCTCTATAATTACTACCCAGCCCTAATTATGCCAACCAAATTATGTACTCTATACCAACAATTTCGCATAGAATCGTTTTCATAATATTGCAAATCATAATTAAACTTGAACCCGAAAATAATTGCGTTGTTTCATGAAATAGGTAGTGAAATGAGAGAGATATTATCGTGAACAATGAATGAACTGGTTGACACAACAATTATGTTCTTAAGTTGTTAATAGAACAGGGACAAAGACGTTTTATATACTATAAATAAAACTGGTTTCAGCTTTATTACTGCAACGGAACTGACATATAGTGTCACCATATGTCCCAAAAATAACTCCACGAATGCATCCACAAATAACTTGTTTCGCTCATTAAATATGAATGAATTAAATGAAAGATTGTTTTGAAACTAACCTTTAAAATTTAAAAAAAAAACTCAGTTATAAAAGCTCTGATTCGAGGGTACATTTGCAATTGGTAAATTGTTGGTTGGGGAGCCCACGTTGGGCGCCAACATACATGCCTCAATATTTAAATATGTTTCAACTTTATTCCTTTACACACACATACGTTAAAGAAACGAGGTCGAGTGCTAATAAGCATACCATTTGTTAATTGGAATATGAGAAACTTTTTATAGTTGTAATATTTTTTTGGTCTAGATGTTTTTAAGTGGCTAGGTCGAGAGGCGCGTTCGGGCTACGCGAGCACACTTTCCGAACATGAAAATTTTTCGAGGAGACGATGAGAAGGATTCAAAAATGTTTAATATAATTTACTTACAGCTTCCGTCGTCTTCCTTATATATCGGAAGACCCTATAGTCCGTTGTTAACACAGTAATGGGATAGGAAAATAAATCCACTATTACTTCGGCGGCGCTCCCCGATGTTATCCGATCTTACGTGGCCAAAGCCTTATCTATATCAGTGGCCTCCCACAAAGAACCTTGGATGAGACTATCTTACAAAGTTGCTTTTGTATTTATATGTGTAGGATGTATTAACTAATGTTGTGGTGAATTATCTGATTTATGAATAATCTTTGTCGAACGATTTTTCGTTTGGTGTTTACCTTGCTAAATTTATTGTAGAAGTTGCATGTTGTTGTTAATATCATCATCATCATCATCGTCATTTCAGCCGATAGATGTCCAGTGCTGGACAGAGGCCTCCCCCAAATGTCGCTACAATGAACGATCCCGTGCGTCTCGCATCCAAATAATATATATATCTATACATAGTGTTAATATCATTTTAACGAAATTGAATTAAAATATAGATCAGCACTAATACTGGCCTAGTGGTTAGTGGCCCTGTCTGCTATGCCAGATGTCGTGGGTTCGTTAACCACCCAGGAAAAATGTTTGTGTGATGAGCATGATCATTTGTTCTAAGTCTGGGTGTAATTTATCTATAATATGTATGTATTATAGAAATATATAAGTACTTATGTTTATTAGTGGTCTATTTCTCATAGCATAAGCTCTGCTTAGTTTAAGATAGCATTGTGTGACAGTTGTGGAATATTATATTATTGTACTATACAGGAAATAATATTATAAAAATGTAAAAAATAAAATAAATAAATAAAATTATTTAATAAATGACTGAGAAATCAGTTACTTAAATTTACACACGACGATTGTAGTCTCTCACTGGAGAGTATCGTGATCAGACCTGTCGTCTAGATGAGATCGTCGCACCACCGTGATCACCACAAAAAACTCAAACGCACAGTAATTTTTAAAAAGCACGTGAAGATCGTATCTGTTTAGTTATTTTATATACAACTACTTGTTTTTATTTATTGTTATTTATTTAATATTTATTTTACCGTAATATTAAAGGGTCGTGTGACGTCACACCGCCACGCCGCGTGAAACAAAATTATTCTGGCAAGCGCAACTTTAAAATTCGGTGTATTTTTGGTTTGTTGAGATCTTTTAATAATTCTTTCATATTTTGCTTAAATTATTATAATTTATTTATTAAAAAAATTGTCACTTCTCCTTTTCAGATTACAGCTTGGATTTAGACATGGATTACGCTATTTTATAGCTAAAAGCTGGAAAATTAAGATTCTAAAATGCCATGTTATGGTTGTCAACTGTTCACAATAACTCACATCAATATCAACCCGGGTGTCACCATTGTGTGGAGAGACCGGACGACACGGTAGAGTATACGATGGAGGTTTGCCCCGCTTGGGCGGAACACCGTCATGTCCTCGTGGAGGCAATCGGCGGCAGCGACCTCTGACGTCGGGTCCTGGTTCGGGCTATGGTCCGAAGCGAGGAGGAATGGCTTCCGTCTGCGAAGCAGTAATACTAGCGAACGAGGAGGCCGCACGCGTGAAGGAACGAATGCCCTCACGCCCCAGCCTCCGAGATTCTGATCCCGACTACCAGCCACGGTAGACGCGGGCTTGCGAACGTCGAGCAATGGGTAGCTTGCCGTCCGGCCGTCCGGTAATTGACCGGACCGAACCCAGTCGTCAACAGCGCGTAGTGATCTAAGCGCTCTTCAAAGAGAGGTCAGCCAACCGTAGGGGCCCAGCAGGGCCAATGCCCGCTAGCTAGAGCCGCGGGGAATTCTGAAAAGGAAACCCGTAGTCCTAAAACGCAAATGGCAACTGAAGGACACAGATGTGGTTGTAGTCAGTAAAACTCAGTCACCCTCTCGCTCTGCCCAGAGCGCCTGTCGGGAGAAGTCATTGGATGATTTCCACCATAAAAAAAATATCAAGTTTTTGTCAAATCTCCGGTCAGCATCGGTCCTTCATCCCACTACAGCTGGGTTTCCAGATAGGCCTGTGGTTTCCAAGGATAAGGCGAGTAATCTTTTCGTACACCGATCTCAACCCTTATTTATGGCCCAGGGCGCCTTATATTTTATACGGACAGTCGTTTAATCGGACATTATGGAGCCCTGTTGCCTATTGCACAGCTTGCTAATATTTATGGAAGTATTTATTTTTTGTTATAATGGTGTTCTGTGTACAATTGCTTTGTCCTCTCCTTACCATTCGTTAGAGGCGTTTCACATTTTTCGCCATTTTTAGATCTTATACCAAGGACTTTACAAAATGTCGAATTGTCAAAGTTTTTTTTTTTACAATTTGCATATTAGGTAAGTATATTCGATACCAATAGCAAAAATGCAATTTTTAAAATTTTTGTCTGTCTGTTTGTTCCAGCTAATCTGCGAAACGGCCTGACCGATTTTGATGGAACTTTCACTAGTATATAGCTGATGTTATAAGAAGTAACCTACGCTACTTTTATTTTAGAAAAAAACAATAAGTAACCGCAAAAAAAAAAAACTTGGAATTATGACCAAATGGCATTGTGTATTTTATAAAAGTTTGACGCGGACGAAGTCATGGACACTAGGTAGTGTATGACTAAATTTGAAATATAAGTCATATTAATTTAATGTGATATTATAACAACAGCGATAAACATAAAGCCATATCGCAGATTCTCGATATTATTACAACAAACAAAGTATCTTGTGCAGCGCGCTACACTAACTTGTACTCTCAGTTTTCTATCTATCTAGAAAATATATCTACTAGATTACAAAACTTATTAAAGCATCCCTCCTACTCATATAGGTTTCTTTCTGACTTTGACTAGCACACTGGACCGGGATTGTGTGCGCTAATTAATGTAAAACTGATAAGAGATTCCGGCCCTCTGAATATAGAATTAACACATCAAAAGAAAATCTGGAGGCATTTCGGGTTTCGATTTACATTTCAAAAAGAGCCCTCATGGCGACTGGTATGGGAGAACTACGTTACGTTGAGTTCTGGTGTTTGTTATTGCTGCCATGCCCCTTAAAAGAAACAGGGCAAGTGCGAGTCGGACTCGCGCACTGAGGGTTCGGTACAAACTTACCTATGAAAACAGTTCGATTCTCGAATTACGAAAATATTTTTTCGAATCGCAAAAAAAGTTTTTTTTTTGTGACGTAACTACCAATTTACGCTTTTCAAATTTTCCCCATACTTGTGCTTTGAGACCTTGCTTCATGACAAATCTCGGGATTCTCAGGTAAACGGAAAATATCCTATGAATTTTGATTTCATTGCGAGTGTCGAAATTCACGTTTTTTTGCGACATAAACAGCCGTATCTTTTTTTTGTTAAATCTGAAGTCTGATTTTTTTATAGCCTCAAGGGACTGCAGACCTGAGTACATGGTTTTAATTTCAACTTGATACCTCCACGCGTTCCCGAGATAAAGGGTCTTGACAGACATACAAACAAACATAAGGACGGACGGACAACAAAGTGATCCTGTAAGGATCGCGTTTTTCCTTTTGAGGAACGGAAGCCTAAAAAGACCTAGTCGATAAAAAACCTAGTCTCATGTCGTTCGGCCAGATAGTAACTTATGGAAGTTACTGTCCGGCCGAACGTCATCATCATCATAATCATTTCGGCCGAAAGACGTCAAATATTGGATATAGGGCTTGGGACGAATGAGTAGAGGACCTGAGCGGCTCGGTGACCATTATTTCGTTCAAAAACCAGTTAAACTGGGAACCAAAGGGCAGATGACATTGATGAGAAATAATGAGGATAGATTTGACTGAGAAAGACCAAAGAAATCATAAATGGATTCTGAATATGGCTAGTGAGGGGGTAACTATTGTGATGACAGCCAATATAAATGTATGGATAAAGAGAAGATGAACGAACCCAGTTAAATCGAAGAATGGTAATGACGATGCCGCTAGACCAGTCATACTCAAACAGTGCTCCTCTCTTTGCGGGCGTTTTGTGAATACAGGTTATAAGAGAGGAAAAAAGTATAAAGACCACGTGTCTTTAGTCTTTTTTCCTCATTATTTCTTATCATTATCATTTCAGCCGAAAGACGTCCACTGTTCGACATAGGCCTCTTCAAATGTCGCTACAATGAATGGTCCTGTGCGTCTCGCATCCATCGGATTCCCGCAACCTTAACCAGGTCATCGGTCCACCTTGTAGGAAGCCACCCAATGCTACGTCTTCCGGTACGTGGTCGCCATTCCAGAACCTTTCGGCCCCAACGGCAATCCGTTCTGCGAGCAATGTGCCCTGCCCATTGCCACTATGTTTGGCGATTTTTCGTGCTATGTCGGTAACCTTGGTTCTCCTACGGATATCTCATTATTTCAATTGATGTTAAATTGTTAAAAAAATAAAAAGCAGTGTCATACCTCACTTTAGATTTTACGATCTACAGGAAATAATCGATACTATCACGATCATTAAAAGTAAATATTACCCATAAACAATTTTTTTTTTATTTAAGAAAAATATTTAACGGAGCCCCCGTTAAATATTTTTCTTCCAATAGGGTTCCGTTAGAAAAAAAAGTTTGAGAACCGCTGCGCCTGTCTAGCACAGTGGTTCTCAATATCAATTTTTGAAAAACTTTCTAAATTTTGGAAAATGTTCAGAGAAAAGAAAAGAAAACTCATCTACGCAATAAGAATATGCTATTAAGTAAGTCTTTCAGTTGTAGAAGTAGCTTCCTACTTAGATAAATACATGCAGTAAAGAGAAGTTTAGTTCAGTCAAAGTTATAATATAACTCAAGACTTTTTCATATTACTTCCAATTGAATGGTTTACTGGGTAATTTGCTTAGTGGCGGTCAGTGGAGTGTAGACGAATTTAATAACTTTACTTGTAAACAAGTAGCAGATTTTATGAGTTACTTTTTATTTGTAGGAAGAATTATATTAGATTCTAACTATGAAGTAGGCGTTTTTAAAATAAGGTATTTTGAACAGGGCATCGTCGACGGTAGAACTCATTTATAAGAAGAATACGAGTTTTCTTAGATTTTATAGAAATATGGTTATAAATACTGTAATTACAGAAAATACAAAAAAATAAATGATATTTATATTGCAAAAAGGTTTTTTAAAAACAATTTTACACTTCAATTTTTTTGTCAGTTTAAACTAGATGAGGCAAGTGTTTCCTAGCTGACTACTCTGAGTAGAAACACCGAACAAACTCAGGGGAATAATAATCCATGGATAGTCTGAAAGAGTACCCTGGGGTTCCTTTTCGCCTACTCCTGGACGCTGGGGTCCTAGAACGCAAGGCAAAGAAGGAAACTAGGAGTGGGTTTTAGTTACTAAAAGTCTGACACGTCCTCCCGCTTCGCCCTAGACGGGAGAAGTCATTGTATGATTTCACACCTAAAAAAAGAGGAATAATAATGAATAATGTTTGAAAAAAAAAGAATAACTTATCTTTGATATGACGGTTTATTTGAACTTATAATTGTACGTCAATCCGAAGATATAACAATTCAAAGTAATAAAAAAACGCTATTTCATAGATTAGGTTAGTTGGTAGGATATAATAACAGTGAGGATTTCTTTTACCACTATTTTTAAGATCTCTATGGATTTGTCATTTTTATTATTAAATACATATCGTTGTAATTTAACCACAAATTGTTTTTATTGTTTTAGTTTTGTAGTTTACAAGAACATACTTTGTGTAATGAAGAAAGTAAGGAATTTCGTTAAACATCTAAATACCTAAAATGCTAATGCAACTTAAATTATGTTAAATAAAATCATACCGTAATATTTAAATAACAAAATCCAAGGGTTCTCAAAGGCTTCCATTTTACCCTAGAAATGTTTGTCTTATTTCGAATTTTCATTTGCTTGCCTTTGAAATCTTAGCGTTTCTCGTTTAAATACTACAAAATACAGCAGTACCCATTTAAAGGGTCAGAGACATTGTCGCTTTTAAGCTTCAGGATTTAATTTAAAAGAAAATTGCTTGAAAATAAAACTCATTCCTTACATTTTTCTTAAGGCAAAAAGAATTTAGATGAAAATGATATTATATTAAGTTTGAAGCACTGACTTAGTTGTAGGTTTCATTTGAATAATTCAAAGATTTTTATATGATTGTATATCTCAGAACCCAGGGGTCCTGGACCTTTGGAAAGCGTAAGAGCTTTGTCCCCAAAGCCAACTCCCGACCGACGATTATCCCTGTACACGCTATGCCAGTGCACCCAAGGACAAACCCTGGTTAGTGGGAAACTATTGCGACTTATGGAAAACAAGACGGCTATGGACGATGGATGCCTTTTAAAAAAAAAGTTTAATCTTGAAGGACTGGATGCTAAGAACTATGTGAAGACTATGGCCCCTGCCTAAACAAAGTTATTAATATAATGCAAAGAAAAGAGGCAGGGGGT
Organism: Mythimna pallens; assembly: GCA_961205895.1. Classification (NCBI taxonomy): domain Eukaryota; kingdom Metazoa; phylum Arthropoda; class Insecta; order Lepidoptera; family Noctuidae; genus Mythimna; species Mythimna pallens. The sequence goes on from OY540825.1 coordinate 4,942,100, forward strand.
GACTTGCACACTTAATAAATGAGCCCCGAAAAACTCGCTAGCACGAAGTGACGTAGCAACAAGGGAGCAACATTCAAAGATAATTATAATAATTAGTAACATGAAACAATGTAACACAAACTTAAAGTATTAACGAACCTATTGTAAGTAGGTACAGGAGGCGACCTGGACACTTAATGACATTCAAAAACATTACCATTTTTTACATTACCCGATCCGGGTGGAGCGAAAGGGAACGTCAGATTTTTACGGTCTAAAACCCATCTGTGTTTCTCCAGTTGTCTTTGCGTTTCATAGCCACGGCAAATCTTTCGAACAATCCTGCAGACCATTCCAACTTATTACTTAGTTGTATGAAAACGACAAAGAAAAAAACTTCTTCCAGTAAAAAAAGTCTGTTGTATTTGTCGGTAGGTAAAAGACTGGCTCTCATAAAAAAAAAAAACCACCTATCCCAAAACACAACAACCCCCAAAAATAAAGACTAACAATCTGCAAACACTCTTCGATTCCTTTCCAACGATCCATAACTTTCGCTTAAAGCCGGTCTTCCCCTAGGGAACCCTATTTGTTTCTCATTATTATTCTTGGGTTCCGCTGCAGACATCAGGTGGCGGCCAAGTATTCCTGATAGTAAGCAATAACGGTGTTATTTTACTTAAATTACTTTCTTTATCGAATATTTTTTACTCTTTATTAAACATATGGTAATTAAACTCTAAGTCTAACTATCTTCTATATATATAAAAGAAGAAACTGACTAACTGACATATCAACGCACAGCCAAAATTACTGGGACTATAATTTTGCGCAAGGTTTTAATTTATGACGATTGTGAGCACTAAGAAAATATTTTTAGAAATGATGATGTTTGTTCTTATATTTAATTTGGCCAAAATCCATATAGAGATCTTCTTCTCAGTCATGCACTCTCGACAGTGTGGTCGTGGTCATGTCTCAGTCGAGTCCTGCACCACCACCTCTCACGCGAAACGATGCAATGCAGCTCTGTGTTTGGCGGCTTGGGAGTTTCCATTTACGTTGCAATGTGTCACCGATTTGATGAGGTCCGTCCACCGTGTTGAAGAGCGTCCACGAGATCTTTTGCCCTGAACTTTCCCTTGCACCACCAAACGTTCCATGGAGTCCTCGTTACGGCTGATATGCGCGAAGAACGTGAGGATTCGTATTTGCACAGACGACGATAATCTCTCTTTGATATTGAGTTCTTTCAGGATCGAAAAATTGGTTCGGCGCGCGGTTCATGGGATTCCAAGCATGCGTCTTCAGCACCACATGTCCAGTGCATTCATCTTGCGACCGTCTCGCATCCTCAGCGTCCACGTCTCAGCTCCATATAGAAAATTTTAGATATAACAACCCATATAGAGATACAACAACAAAAAAACGATCTCCAAACAATTTCCATTGCTAAAGCGTTGATACAGTCAATAAAATACACATAAACTGGAACACTGGGTTCCAATAAAACAGGCTCAAAGTAATATAATCAAATAATAGAAGAAATAACCTTCATAAAGCAATGAATGAATTCAATTTCGTTAACAAAGAGAGATGGTCGATCGGAAAAATGTCGTAACTTGAAAAAAAAATATGTCGCAACATGAAAAAAATGTCCAACTAGAAAAAAAATGTCGGAACATGAAAAAAAAATGTCTTAACTTGAAAAAATATTGTAATTTCGAGAAATTTGCGTTGAATAAATATTTTCTGGAGTGCTCTAGAGACGAACCCTCGAGGAAACTTTTACAAAGGCAATTTATGGTTTTTATAAATCGATTTTTCACAAGTACCTGAGTATGTTGGTTCGAGGATTTTCACGCTTGACTGCTAATGTAAAGTTTCCTTACCTCAAGTTATTTCATTGTTTACTTTTATTGGTTTTTCATGTACTTTAATTATATGTTTACCTACCAGACAAGGTTTTCAAGCATTAAAAGATCTTTCAGAATGTTTTTTCACAAGCAATTAAAAAAGAAAACATTAAAAATAATTTTCTTTTCATTTCATAACCATCATGCGGTCTAAATAAAAAAGAAAATCTCCATTAAACACGAAAAGTATTTGTAACACAGCCTCGAGGCTCATTCCCATCCAATCTGCGATCGGCCAGTACAATGGGTTGGAAGAAAACAATCTTCGGCCGAAACAACGCATCCTCCGCCATTGTTCCACCGACCACTCGAAAAAACGCCCGTTTATTGTTTTTTATTTAGAACACGAAAAAGTATCCGTAATAAAATATTTGCACGCGCTCCAGAAAGTAAAATTGAGGGGAAACTGGGAAATGAAGGAATATTCACAGTGTTTATTAACTTACTTTTTGCATAAAGCTTTAGGTACGAGAAGCTTCTGCTCTGCTTGCCATCCACGGTATTTTTAAGGTTCCGTACCTCAAAAGGAAAAAAACGGAACCATTATAGGATCACTTCGTTGTCAGTCTGTCTGTCTGTCAAGACCCTCTATCTCGGGAACGCGTAGAGGTATCGAGTTGAAATTAAAGCCATATACTCAAGTCAACGGTCCCTTGAAGCTGTTAAAAATCAAACTTATAAGTTAACTTAGAAAAGATACGGCCGTTACTGTTGCAAAAATCGTATATTTTCGACACTCTCAAAGGAATCAAAATCTATAGGGTCATTCCCGTTGACCCAGAATGTTGAAATTAGGTCTGCAAGGTCTTCTAGTACAGGTATAGGAATAAATCTTAAAAGATTTGTTGTTACGTCACAAAAAAAAACTATTTTGTGATTCGGAAAAATCTTCGAGACTCCATTCGAGAATTGAATTATTTATATAGGTAAATTTGTAAGGAACCCTCGGTTCGCGAGTCGAACTCGCATTTGCCCATTTTTTTTCGCGTGAGTTTTATTTTTAACACATTTTATTTCACGACTCCAAAATAAGATCAGCATCTGTAACCGTATTTCGCTACAGCTAACAGTATGAGACAGATCTACGAGGCAGCTACGAAAAATTGTAGCGTGCGTAGACCCGCTACGAATAATGCTACGAATATCGTGGATAACGCTCGGATTTACCAATTCCGACCATTTCGGTCCTGATGTACCGAATTTACCAATTGGTCCTTTTATGGGAACTGTACAACATTGCGCGTTGTACTGCGGTCTCATAAATTCTTCGTGAATGTAAATAAGTCTGAAATATTGTTCTGTAAATAGTTACAATTTCAATTAGGATTTAAAGTGCAATGAACTGTGCAGAAGCAAAATGGTAATTGAAATGTTTGAAACAGCAATTGTAAATGTTTTGAAAGCATATTAGAAATTATTTAAATAGATTCGTGAGAGGCATTTAAAATATCAGAAATAGTTTGATTCCTGAATACTATTTCGGGATGTGTTTTGGTTTACATAAAATGGAATTCGTGATATTTACGACTATTTGTTGATCAAGACATAAGATTATCGCCTCTCATAAATAAACTGCTTGTCAAACATTATGTAAACCTTTGATAGCTGCGTCCCATAAATCCTGCCAGGTATTCTTCATCCATAACTTGCAAACCCGTATACTGAAACTCTTAGTTCCAAAATACGTGAAAAATAAATACCAAGACAATTCCACTGGGTTATTTAAACACTGCAAAGTATTACCTGTTCAAGCGCGCGCTGAGTATCTGTTCCTCATTGGACATTCTGATAATAGTGATATTCTAATTTTTTGGTGCAGCCGTGAAGCACACAACTACATTTTTTTTACTTTTTTTTTTTTTGTTATGTGTATGTATATTGTGTTTGTGCCTTGTGCTGTACCAAATAAATTCATTTTCTTTCGTTCTGCCTTTCTTTCAAATACCACTAAAATATAACGTGAACACGCGGCAGGCTAAATCTAAGCTACTTCAAGTGCCACGCAAAAGTAACTTTTATGGCAGGCGTACAGCTTCTTACTCAATACCCAATCTAATAAACCAGATTCCTGTAGACATCAGATGCTCATTTCATAACAAAAACATAAAGCGTAAGTTGAAGGAGTACTATATTCAGTTAATTGGACCTTGACAGTTTATAGCACGTTGAACAATTGTCAGGTTGTGGCAAGCTGAGACAGACCCCAAGGGTCTAATTGTGTGCCTTTATCTAAATTTAAGGAAACCCCCTGTTTTTATAAATTAATGAAATAACCCGTGCCCTTTCGAATGAGCCTACTTGTTGGCGTCCAAGTCATCTTAAGGCTGAACTAGTCGTGGGCTTGAACTCGCTGATGGGTGAGGCCAAAAATTGCGATGTCTCATCTGATATTGTGCCCGACAGCGATAATATCAAGTATGAGCAGTTAGACGCTAAAATATATGCACATCGTAAGGTTCGCATGCACAGAAAACACCGTTTCGAACTGAAATGAAATTAGACGGTGCGTAAAATCTGAGAGTAGTGCTTTGGAAAATCGGGTTTTATGAAAAAACCACTGCATAAATCCAATACAAATAAATTGTATAGAACTCTTCGATAATAAAAGTTTGTCGGTACCGACTTAGTTTTTGAGATTTTATACGATTTTTGTTGCTTATTTACATTTAAACTTGCGTTAAAATCATCAAAAAACAGAAACTTCGTTGACTCATAACTTTGTAACGGAAATTATTTTTGTTTTTCTGTTTCCGTACAGACAAAATTAAGTATAAGATAAAACCATATTATATTTTACTTTGGATGTACAATGTCAAACTGTGGAGTAATACTCCTCCAAAGTTTGTATGGAAAAAGTGTCGACTAGGGTAACCTTAACACTTCTTTTTGGGTCGGCTTCGACGGTGATTCATCACCGTCATCTTTTCAGCAGAAAGACGTCTACTACGGCTGAGCCTAGGCCTCTCCAAAGTTCGCCACAACGAACGGTCCTGTGCATCTCGCATCGATTTCCGCGACTCTGAGGTCATCGGACAACCTTGACGGACTTAACATAGTTTCCCTTACCAAGAAATAATATTGCCAGTTTATTGTAGTAGAGTATGCGGAATAGTGTGTAAAGTCCTGCAACCCTCCGTTGAAAAGGGAGGATCTTCTGATCAGACGGGTATTTTGTCTGGTCAAGGCGGCCTGACGGTAATTTTTGGCGTGTTTTATGCGCGATGCAGAATTCCGAATTTTTTGTTCTCATAAGCATAAGCAGCCTTATAATGTGCCCACTGGTGGGATTCAAGCGTCCTCTCTAAGAGAGGGAATGGACCGTTATCTACCACGCGGGCCCAGTCCGTAGGGGCCCAGCAGGGTCGAAGCCTACTGGGGCCATGGGTGGACCTGGATAAATGGCAAAGAAGGAACAGGAGTAGATTTTTAGTCAGTAAAAGTCTGACACTATCACCCGCCCCGCCCAAGAGCGGGGGATGTCATTAGACGATTTTCCCACATGAAAAAAAAACCACGCGGGCCTAGTGCGGATTGGTGGATGTCACATGTCTTCGAATGTTTGGTTCTAGGACAAGCCGGTTTCTTCACGATGATTTTTCTCTACCGTTTTGAGAGCAGTGCTGCGTAATTCCAATGCTGTTTCATAAATATCACTACACCCCCATCACAAAAACTTTTCAAGAGTTCTTTTCTAATGTACTCCTAACTCCATCAACAACACTACTACTCCCACCAAAAGCTGTCACCAGTCAGTACACAGTATAAACACAGTAACAGTATATAGTACACAAATACACAAGTACAAAATACACAAGTACACAAACACACGAGTACACAGGCCAGTGGGGTCGGGCGCAGTTTGCAGGAAGCGATTAAATGCGGGTACATTGTAAACATCTTCCAGTTAATGTTTACATAACGATAGACTGTAGATTTTAGTGTGAGTTCAGATCGGATGGCAATTTGGGATTGGTTTTAGGTTTGGCATTGTTAGATTCGGACCGGTGAGTTTATAGTCTTTATGGACGTTTTTTTTTAATTACAGTTACTATCCTAGCTGGGCAAAGGTCTCCCTGATGTATGCCAAGAGTTATGTAACTCATAATATGATTTAAAAGAGTGTCCATGGAGTTTCCTGTTCTTTATTTTCCATAGAAATCTACGCTTTGGAACGTGCAATTTAGTTTCAATTTTTTTTTGACAATTCAAAAATGCCTGTAATGGTTTAGTCCTGTATAGTCTAAATAAACGTTTCTGATTTCTGTCCTTCCAGGTCTCCAATGCTTGTCAAGTAGATATGTATTTTTATTAATGTTGGATTTACTTACTAAGGCACTATGAGTTTTTTTGAGTTTTGTGGAGGCTCTTGAAATTAATCATTATCAATAAGATTAGGTAACTAGTTTTTATGTCTACTCTCCAAAAATGTATTTAATTACAGTTTTTAGAAGAATTATAGTACTAGTGTGTAAAGTAGATGAACTAAAAAAAACATAAGATGAAAATAAAGTAAAATAATTAACAGATTCTTCTATACTATTTACTTGATTTGTTCTGTTCTTTTAAAATTAATATGAACATTGTTTTAACCGTCTTTTCAATACGTAAATTCAGTCTAAGATCCAAATTATATCCACAAAAATAGTCAACGGGTATCAGGCGCCCAGACTCGTGAAGACGTCTCGAAATACGTTCAAACTCCAAGGTTTACGTAAACTTGCTTACTGTCAACTAGTTTGCGCCTCTTCAACGCCTGAATAATTGGACTGCTGATTGCAGGGTAACACGTGTTTGTTGTCACAATTATTTGTTGTGTACTTTTGCTAATAATTAGGTACGTGAGAATGAAGGGAAGTAGTTTGATGGCAAGGGAAAGTTTTTGAGGAATTTAGGGAAACGAAGCAGATATGCTTTTGTATTAGCTTATACTTGCTTTCTCAATATCAAAGAGAGATTATCGTCGTCTGTGCAAATTCGAATTCTCAAGTTCTTCGAGCATATTATCCAAAACGTGTAGTCGATAAAATTGAATTGAAGAAAATTTAAATTTCGCAGGCAAACACTAATAAGGTAAAGGAAGAAAAAGTGATATTCGTGGAGACATTATCCTTGAAACTTGCCACAAATGTTGACGTGAGACTGGTTGTCCTTATTCATTTTTTTAAAATAACCATCATATTCTTAATGTGGTTGTTTTGAAAAACGCTTCTGATTTTGGTGAAAATTGTATAGAAGACCCTATCAAATAGAATGAACCATATCAAACAGAATAGTCGCAATCGAGCCGATTGTGACTATTCTGCCAGTGTCACTTTGAGACGGCAACTCGGTGAGGATTACCGTCGAGCTTTTAACTTCGTGGTAGATTTTAGAATGTGCTGGAAGAACAAACACAAGTTGGCGAAAATACTTACCAAATGACTAATAAAAAATTAAATGGTCTTTATTGGTTTTTTAAAAGGACCCTCAAAAAATTATTTAGGGAGTGTTACATTTTTACAATATAACCTTACGCCGTGTATTAATAAAAAACTTGATACGAATACCTAAATAAATAAAATAAACCATTTACGCGAATAAAGTTAAAACTAGTTTCACCATTCCAAGCATCTCAACGAACCCGTTAATTCTCCACTTTCTCTACAAATTCCTGTCGATTTCACCAACAAAAGTGAACGACTAAAAACACTTTTCCTGATCTTTCTCTGTGCAAAAGCGACCGCGTCGAGGGCGCAACATCAAAGGGCGTTGGGAACCTTTCACATCCTTTGTAACTTAGTCAGATTTGGATACCGAGATACAGTTGACACAGAATAGATATGGATGTTCAGAAGACCCACTTCATAAAACGAGCGAAAACAGGGGCACACAAACACACACGCATACGTAAAGCCGTACCAGCAATAGAGAATATGCATGCAAATTTTTTTTTTGTCAAAATAAATACCGTTTAGCTATGAAAAAAATATCTTCATCCACAAGGAACTTATAAAGCTACAAAGCTGTTATTATGAAAGAGAAGTGAAGAACATGGTCGGTCTTTACGTCAGAGGCCATGATACCAGTATGGCCGCCATAGAAAACGATGCGGATGTCTTGGCAAGAGAGGCAGATATATTTGCTTAAATTTTTTATATATTGTTTGCTTTCCTACCAACAATAAATAATAATAAATTAAATTAATGGGATTGTCCTGATAGCTGTGGTATACCTCTCCACTCCTCAAGCACCCCAGGATATGTTTGAATTCCAAATTTAAAACCCAACAAACCAACCAGTATCCACGCAGCGGTCATGTGACAAAACAAATGCCAAATTCATTTCATTCGCTGTACGTGAAGTGTGTGTGCGTGCAATTTCGTTCCTTGTATGGAGTTGAACTTCTGTACCTATCTGTAATTGGGCCAACGACACGGATGTCTGATCGGAAAATATTTTGTTTATCAGACTAACGACCTTTCTTTGACGTTACTCTGGTCTTTAGATATGCTGATGGGTTTTTGGGAATGGCAATTCGACATACATTTTCACTGTTTTTCATACAACCGCTCTTACACGATTATGACGTTATTACACATTTTTCATTAGATATTTTGGAAACACAGTATCTTGTGGATATTATCTAGGCTTCTATTGAAATCAATTTGTAAAACTATTTTTTTTTTTAGGTGGGAAATCATCCAAATGACGGCGAGCTACCCAGTGCTCGACGTCCGCAAGACCGCGTCTACCGTGGCTGGTAGTCGGGGTCGGAATTACGGCGGCTAGGGCGTGAGGACACGGCGGTGCTCCGCCCAAGCGGGGCACACCTCCACCGTATGCTCCACCGTGTCCTCTGGGTGGTCCGCACAATGATGGCACCCAGGCGTTGCTTCCGCCTAAATCCGATGCAGGAACCTCCCGAACTTGCCATGTCCGGTGAGGACCTGCCCAGTAAAGACCTTTAAAAATCTGCTGTTTTACATGTACTTTGAAACTTCATAAAGCTGGGTACTGACCGGCGTTACGGGGCGTAATGTAACGTGTCACACAGCGAGCATTCGTGCAGTCAGTACGTCGTGTTACGGGGAAACCAGCGAGCAACGAGCCGCTCGTTGCTTGCTTTGAGTGCCCCACCTGGCTGTCGGATTTTTGGCGAATCCTTTGATTGTTACGCGGTTCAGTCAGTACGTTTTGCAAGTCGTCACGAGCGCACGCGGTGTGTCGCACGTCGCGAGTGATCACACGTCGTTCCTCTCGTAATTATTTCATTTATTTCTTAAAACATGGAGTGGAACAAAGAAAAACTCTGTATTTTATAGAAAAATACAGAGAAGAATCTTAATTTGGATGAAACAATAATTAAGTAGAATTAAAGATACCAACACGTCCTCATTGTCGGTCATCTTGAGTGAACTGGCGGCGAAAACGGAGCACAGAGTTTTTACGAGCATGTTACGCCGATTTTAGAACACAGCATTACATGCTCGATGCAAAACACGCTCGATGCGAATGTTACATTACACCTCGTCACGTTGGTCAGTACCCACCCTAATATACTCAAAAATTAAAAAAGTAAAAAATATAACAATAGAAGCCTTGCAAATTTAATCAAGATTCTTAATGACAACAATTTTTTTCAAAAACTGGAACAAGTTTTGTGAAATATTCGGGTAAAACACGGAGTTACTGAATTCTAACAGAGTTTACAGGCGTTATCTCTCTTTTTTCGCGTTACTTCTTCGTCAAACATCGCGTTGGATTGCGTTAGATGAAGTAACAAGCTTTGAAACCATGCTCGATGTTGACGATAGGCGAGTGAAAAAGGACCCTCTTAAATGAAAGTTATAATTTGTTTTTGAGGTTTTTTGCGAGTTTAATTGAAAGTTTTGCACATGTCTATCTCGCATATTCAGTTGTTTTGTTGTGAGCCAAGAGCAAAGAAAAAATCGGCCAAGTGCGAATCGGACTCGGGCACGAAGGGTTCGGTACCGTCAAAAAACGGCAAAAAAAAAACACGTTTGTTGTATGGGAGCCCACTTCAATATTAAATTTATTCTGTATTTGAGTATGAGTTGGTATTATCAGCTATGTTAAAGTAGTGTAGTACATAGCATAGCATAGTCGGCCTTATAATGTTCCCACTGTTGGGACTCAGGCCTCCTCTCTCGGAGAGGGAATGGGCCGTAATCCACCACGCGGGCCCAGTGCGGGTTGGTGGGTGTCACATGTCTTCGAATTTTTGGTTCTAGGTCATGCCGGTTTCCTCACGATGTTTTCCTTCACCGTTTTGAGAGCAGTGGTGATGAAATTAATTATACAAAGTAATGCGCCTGGCTGAGTTTGAACCCGGAACCTACACCTCGTAAGTTAAGGAGCAGTGGTAGCCGAAAAAGTGTAGTACACACCTTCGTAATTCTTGTTATGGTCCTTTGAAGCCTTATTAAGCGGTCTGAGTAAATATGAAAACATTTCCTCTCAAAAAATTTGGTTAAACGCTTCAAAATTTAATTGCCAGCATAATGTTTAAACAATGCAAAAATGAGAGTCCACTAGTGTAGGACGTTAGTACGTCGGCAAATTGATATAAAGCTTAATTAATCTGCAGAGTAATTTTACAATTTCATCATAATAGCATAATCCTGTAAAATGTTATTCATTTAATAATAATATTCCACAACTATAACACAATGCCGTCTAGTCCCAAGCTAAGCAGAACACTTTTAGATAAATTACACCCAGACACAGAACAAATGATCGTGCTCATCACACAAACATTTGTCCTGGGTGGGAATCGAAACGGGAATCGAACTCACGACCTCTGGCATAGCAGTCAGGACTACTAACCACTACACTAACAAGCCAGTCTTAGTTAAGCAGTCTCTGTGCTGTGACAAAAGATTTATTTAAACAAGTGATACTAATGTTAATTTATTTGTAAATCCAGTAACCATAAAATCTGACAGAAGTAAGTTTTTGGTCAACCTATTTGAAATGGACCCGCGGTATCACTCAACCCAATCACATTTTAATAGGTCAGGTTCAGTCAACCTATTTACAATGTGATTGGGTTGAGTGATCCCGAGGGTCCATTTCGAGTGGGTCCAGTTGACCAAAGATAAATATTATGTTACGCAATTAAAATGGTTAATATTACGCATGTCAGCTTTTGTGCTACTGCAATATTTTGAAGTAGTGGTAATTCATGTTGAGTTTAACTCAAAATGAATTTGACTTTTTCATTAGAAACAAAGGGACCTATAGGAAACTTAATAAAAAAATGTTACACTTTATTTAATATTGTTTAAAGGGAGCTACATCTGCTAATAAACTGCTTTACATTTTCCTAGAAGTTATTTTTGTGTAGCCGATGTTGCCATAGTAATATTTTTTTTTTATTGTCAAAATATGATTCCAATCTTGCCAAGGGTTATCGTGTCAACTGACGTACTGAGTAAGATGGCTAAATTTTTTTTAAAGGTCTTGTCTTTAGTGGTTTTTAATTAGGGAAGAGAAAACTCATTCCTGCAAAAGTAACATTTGCCACACAAATTGTGGTTTATAATGAGCTTTCATAAACGTTTTTCTTGTTTTATTTTTTATTTTCTCTCTCTCACTCCACTTATTTGAGTTTGTTTTATTACTTTGATTTGTGTTTGTTGTTAATCATGCCTGATAGTTAAGTTAGTTTAAATTTAGTCATCCTAGTGATTTTATTTAAGTATCCCACAGTTGGAGCGCACTACAATATTGTTTATGTTTTGTATACCTGTAGTACCTAAGTTTTATATTGTAGCTGTTTGCTGTTCCTTTTTATAAAAATAAAAAAAATTAAAATAAAATAATGTGCTTCCTAAAAACTCGAATATTTCTCTTTTAAATTTTTCTTTGATGACAATGAAATTCAACATCATTGTTTCACACACAACTCACTCCGTTTATATCCTCAAAAAAAAAAAAAAAACATAAACACAACATAATCTACGAAAGAGCTCTTTAACGTGGAAATAAAGTATTTAGACCATTTTCATGACAAAGAGTCGTATAAAAAGTTACGATTCGCGGCGCGCATTTAAAACGTAAGGCGCGGAACAAAAAAGAAACATCGGTAAATCAGACAGGAGTGAAAAAATATTAAAAATTCTTTGCTTACCGTGAACGTGATCTTCGCCTTACGGAGATGGATGCTCGGTTTACGAGAAGCGTTTAGCTTTTGTTAAAGAATAACAAAAAAAGAAGAAGCTATCTTTACTTGTGATGTAAGTTGGCTGTGATAAAAAATGTCTTTGCAAAATATAGCGCAATATTTTTTATTAAAACTTATAGTACTGTCGTTTCAGCATGGCATTTGTGGTCCCATTCCTTTACATCTCATAGGAACCCTAACAACAAACTATGTAAAATCATAATAATATAATAAAGGCGAAAATTTGTTTATGTATGTTTGCTACCTTGGTACTAATAAAAAAAAAATGGCTTTTAGTTTGGGCACGCCTCCCTTCTATGATTAATGCATTCCACATACGAGCTAGTTTATTTATTTATTTTTATTGAAAGCTGACAGGCTTATAACAATTATAATTTTTACATAGATAATGAAGCCGATGGGATTTCGAGGAGCATTTCCGACGTCTGGCTAAACTAAAAACTAAATCGGACTGGGGCTGCCTTTTGGCGGCTCCTGCCCAACCTGGGGGGTCCAGACACCTCCTACCGGAGGCTCTACGCGGGAATCTTTCGGTCCATGGCCCTTTATGGCGCACCGGTATGGGCGCCGACGCTGCGGAAGCAGCCGGCGGCCCGGCTGAACGCATGCCAGAAGGTCATGGCCATACGGATGGTGCGAGGATACAGGACGATTTCCCGCGAAGCGGCGAGCCTCGTTGCTGGCCAGCCACCATGGGATCTGGAGGCAACAGTCCTTGCAAACATGCACGATCTGCACATGGAGATGCAACGCCGGGGCGTTACTCCGCTGCCGCGACAAGTAACAGCATGGCGGACAGAGCTGCGGCGGGTTCTCATGGAGACAAGGCGACAGCGACTGTCGCAACCCAGTGCTGGGCATGCCACAATTATGGCGGTTTACGCACAGTCACAATTAAGTCCTCTCTTTGAGGCGTGGTTGAAAAGACCTCACAGCGTCCTCACCTTCCGCATGACGCAGGTTCTCACCGAACACGGTAAGTTCAGGAAGTTCCTGCACCGGATTCGTGCGGAAGCGACGCCCGGGTGTCACCACTGTGTGGACCGCCTGAATGACACGGTGGAGGTGTGCCACGCTTGGGCAGAGCAACACCGTATCCTTGCGGGGGCGATCGGCGGCAGCGATCTCTCGCGCCGGGCCTTGGTACAGGCCATGGTCCGGGGCGAGATGGAGTGGCAGGCGGTCGCCTCCTTCTGCGAAGCAGTAATGCTAGCAAAGGAGGCGGCCGATCGCGTGAGGCAACGGTCCTCACGTCCCAACCGCCGCCGGTATTCCGATCCCGATTACCTGCCACCTTAGGCCCGGGCTTGCAGACGGCGAGCAATAGGTAGCCCGCCGTCCGACCGTCCAGTAACTGTCCGGACCGAACCCAAGTCGTCGACGGCGCGTATTGTTCCACGCGCGCCTCAGGGAGATGTCAGCAAATCGTAGAGGCCCAGCAGAGTCGAAGCCTACTGGGGCCATAGAAGAGAAGTGAAGAACATGGTCGGCCTTTACGTCAGAGGCCATGACACCCGTATAGCCACCATAGAAAAGGATCCACGGGTAGTGTGAAAACGAAACCCGGGGCCCTGAGACGAAGGCAACGAAGGAACAGAAGTGGGTTTTTAGTCAGTAAAAGTCTGACACTATCTCCTGCTCCACCCAAGAGCGGCAAATGTCATTAGATGATTTTTCCACCTAAAAAAAACATGAGAACACACAAAATGAAATGAGCTAATTATTAGCCATTTTTAATTAATTATTATATATTATTATTATTATTTATTAATTATTATTTAGCAAAAGATGTCATTGCAATCTGTAGCTACAGATTGCAATGACATCTTTTAGGTTTATGATAAAGTTAAAAGATAATTTAAGTAGGTATAATAAGAATTGAATCGAATCATGTAATATCAAAGATGAAGAAAAAGACTACATAGCGTTATCTTAAATTACAACTAATCAAGTTATCTATGATTGTCTCCAAAAAATTCCTTGCTTAGGATCTTTCTTATATTTTGTACACTGGTGCAAAACAGATCGATTTCTAGGTGCGATGGTAAATTATTGAAGGCTACACTACGTATGGAGAAGGAGTTGCGCCTGTACTTTGTCGATGTGCACGGTGCCTGTAATAGAGGCCGCTTACGTAGGTTGTTCTGATTAGTGCGAAGAAGAATTAAGAAAGAAATGTCAAAGAATTCTAAGTTTTAGATTGTCCGATATCTGAAAGACAGATTACAAAAGCTATTGTAAAGTAAAGAAAGTATGTGAGCATTCCGGCGAAGGCGAATAGGAAGCCTTTTGAATGCCGCTTCAAAATAAGTAAGTAGCAAATCGTGAGTATGTTTTTTTAATGATAATTATAAACTAATAATGCTTGACTGCGATCCCACCTGATGGTAAGCAGTAATGCAATCGTTGATGGTGAATCACACTAGTTTATTAAGAGCCTATTCACTCTAGCCTTGAAGACACCTAAATTATAATCGGACGGGAAGACCACTGCAGGCGAATTGTTCCAGTCCTTCAATGTACGCGGTATAAACGACAAGACGAAATGCGTAATAGTTGTGCCTTCCTGTATGTGCCCCTGTACCCTTGGATCCTTCTCCTTGCAGTAAGACTATTATAGACTGGTACCTGCTATTAATTTTTATTATTAATATTGCAAGACGAAAGTCTATGACCAGTGTGTGTTGCCAGTGATAACATATGGCTCCGAAACGTGGTCGATTACAATGGGCATCATCAGAAGACTTAAAGTCACCCAAAGGGAAATGGAAAGGGCTATGCTCGGAGTTTCCTTGCGGGATCGAATCAGGAATGAGGCTATCCGTCGGAGAAGCAAGGTTACCGACATGGCACGAAGAATCGCCAAACTTAAGTGGCAATGGGCAGGACACATTGCTTGCAGAAAGGATGGCCGTTGGGGCGGAAAGGTTCTGGAATGGCGACCACGTGCCGGAAGACCGATGACTAGACTAACGGTTGCGGGATTCCGATGGATGCGAGACGCACAGGATCGTTCATTGTAGCGACACTTGGGGGAGGCCTATGTCCAGCAGTGGACGTCTTTCGGTTGAAATGATGATGATGATGATGACCTGCTATTATGCCTTTCGAACACTAGGACGTTTTATTCCTCTTATTACGCTCAACTAAAATTTCTTCTGAGAAACGAGCTATATTTTTCATTTCCAGTTTCATTCAGTTATCGTTTAGAAAACGAAGGCAAAGTAAAGTGCCCGTATTCAAGTAGCCGATGATATCTATTGAATTGATGGCCGCTAGTTTTATAGAAAAAAGGTAAAAGATAGCAATGTAGTTAAGACTCATTGAGCTCTGGAATGAGTTCAAGTTGTTAATTAATAAGGACCAGATGGGAATAATCTTAACTAAAGTATAAACTTTCGTTCAGAGAGGGAGACCAAAGAAAAGATGGATGGATTTTTTGAGAAGTGATATGAAAGAAAAGGAAGTTAGTGATATCGTGACGGGTGACAGGACAGAATGGAAGAAAAAACGTGTTGCGCCGAGCCCAAATAAAACGCGACAAGTGCAGGAAGTTCAGAATATTCGCTTCGCTATCAAAATCAGTCAGAACACTTATAATTTTGCTTTATTTTTAGATGATATTCATCTTTAGGTTTATATCTATGAAATTGCCGTTTTTTAAAACGGGTTATTTTTAATATCTTCGGATTGAGTACTGCGATATTACATAAAATACAAAACACAAACAAACCAATAAATATTTTTAAAAAGAATAACGTACCTTTAATATACAGTTTATTTGAAATTATAATTCCAAGTCAAATCAAAGATATAACACTTCAAAGCAACCCGTTTTATCTATTATATTATTGTGACTTGAATTTAAAGGTTTTTGGTTTGAATTTTTGTGATAAGACCTGTCATACTGTATGGATCAGAATATTGGGCTGTGAAAAAGACGGATGAAAAAAGATTGCACGTAGCGGAGATGAGAATGTTAAGATGGATGTGTGGTGTGACGAGAATGGATAAAGTGAGAAATGAGTATATTAGGGGAAGTTTGAAAGTGGCGCCAGTGACTGAAAAATTTAAAGGGAATCGTTTGTCTTGGTATGGTCATGTGAAGAGGAGAGATGAAGCGCATGTTACTAAAAGAGTTATGAGTTTACATGTGGATGGATGGAGAGGGAGAGGGAGACCAAAGAAAATATGGATGGATTGTGTGAAGAGTAATATGAAAGAAAAGGAAGTTAGTGATAGCATGACGAGTGACAGGGCAGAATGGAAGAAAAAAACATGTTGCGCCGACCCCAAATAACACGGGACAAGGGCAGGAAGATGATGATGATGGTTTGAATTTTTGTGTTATCATCGTCATTTTAACCGAAAGACATCCACTGTGTGAATTGTCGCCACAACGACCAGTCCTGTGCGTCTCGTCTATCGGATTCTCACGACCTTTACCAGTTCATCGATCTCAGTCATTTGTGAACTTTTTACAAATTCAAAACAAATAGAAATGTTAAACATAGATCAAGCATACTTTGAGATAAAAGTTACAGTATTTTCAAAGGTTTAGTAGACTGAGTGTCACTTAATTGATCACTTTTTTATAAAGATTTCACAAAAAAAAATTATATCTTCACCTCGAAGTTATCACAAATATTTCCTTAATCAAAGATTCAAAGCATTTTATTTCAAATAACTCATTTACAGGCACTTTTGAAAAATCAAGAAGTCAGAAAAAAAAAATGAAGCGCACATTCCAAAGCGTAGATCTCTATGGAGAAGAAACTCCATGGGCACTCTTTTCAATCATATTATGTATTACAAATATCTCGGTTACATGTTTCTTCCTCGATTTCATAAAAATATAATTAGCTTTTAAAAAGGAGCACTTAATCTACATCCTTGCTAGCCCATGTGGATTGCCTTTCTTTATTTCGTTTGACCAATATCTAGACTAATAGTAAGCGATGATGTGGTCAACGAAAGAACACGCTTGCTTAGAAGTAACCTACTGCAGTGTAGTCTTCTGTAACCCAAAGGATGACTGTAGAGAACTGCTTGTTGCTAAAGTCTGGCTATATACAACTACAGTACATAAAGTTTTTAAAAAATATTACCTTTTCTTTGTTATTTCGGTGACACGCAAGTCTTCACCTGATACACAATAGTACGCTTATTCTCTTTCTTAGTTTTTCATTTTTATTAGCCGTAACAAAATGCTGCAAAATGAGCCATATTTTTTACCGAGCGTTGAAGCAAACAGTCTTTATGAGGTTAAAACTAACAAAAATATAAAAAATATATTATACACCTAGAATTTCTACCATTATCATGGCAGATTACATAATAAAGAAATTATTTTCAGAGATGTTCCTTTATGGAACTGAGATACGACAGTTTGGCATTAATTACGGGAACTGTCAACCCAAAAAAACCGAAATTGCGGACAAGCCTAATAATATTTAACCATGTCTAAACATATTTACTTTTAAAAAGAGCTCCGCAGATATAGTATTTCCATCTCACCAAAGCAGTTGTGCATGTGTGCGTAAGTTTACGTATACTGTTTTTCTGATGTGTCAACAGCGTACGCACACATAAACGGCTTTATACTTTTAATTTAATGTGTAATTTGGCACTAGAGATAGCTGCATACCTATCTAATTCTTTTGACAATAGTAGGTACATAAGTACATCTTATCTTGAGCTAACGATTCAAGTCCTAAAGGACATATTTAACCGACTTCAAAAAAGGAAGAGTTCTCAACTCGTCAGAATCTTTTTTTTATGTATGTTCACCGATTACTCGAAGACGACTAGACCGATTTGGAAAATTCGTTTTGTTTGTAAGGGTTTACTTCCCAGATGGCCATGGTCGTCAGGTCAGGATCTGATGGTAGGATCCTGTAGGAAACGAGGTAACTCTTCAAATTTTATAGGCATACTTGTAATGGTTATATTCTATAGGTACTTTACTATAGAACTCGTACACTATTTAGGTTTAGCTGAGGGGTATAACAACTAAAAAAACAAAGTTAATAAATTTAAAAAAAAAATACAACTTTAAATAACGAACACCGACTTCCGAAGTTCAAGTTATTGGAGGCTCGCGTTAGGGGGCTGAATCAAGGGCTTAATTCAGAAAGCGGTACTCCTGGACACGGCACGTATTGTTAGGAGGTTCTTTTCTCTGGAGCCCTGACCGCCGGTAGCTTGGACCCTGTTCCCGATACCGGTGGGATACTATTTTTTTATATTTTTAAATGTTTTTTTTTATGATTTGGTTTAAAAAATAATAAAGGAGTATAACAATAAGGCATTTAAATTCTATCAATCATCAAATCAATTGACGGAATCTCACTATATCTCAACCCTCTACACTCATAATCTCACTGCAACATAAAATAAAACCACATAAACTAAAAACATAGTTTAGCTAAACTCCCGTCCTTAGTCTACACAGTTATCGTCTAGACGAATATCAGACAGTTTGTGTTACAGTCTCGCCGTAACGATATTATATAATATTATGCTTAAACGGAATTTTAATAACGATAGCACCTCGCGCGGTTACCGGCTTAAAGGTATTAAATGTGATATTAACTAACGATGGTTATTTTGTTGTGGCGACGACAGCGTTGGTTGCTGGGTAAGGAATCGATTTGATGTGTTAATATCCAGCGGGTCCACTCGAGCTATACCGAAAAAACTAGTGGCATTGAAAAGAAAGAAAGAAGAAAAAAGAATTTATTTGGCACAAGGCACAAACACAATATTAGATAACACGCAAAAAATTTAGTTGCTGCACCAAAATAGATCCAGTTCAGCATGAATGCCAGGCAACTAGTGCCTGACGCTGGATTTCAACTGAACCTGTGGTTGTGACGCAACGGACGTAAAACAGTTTTGGAGTGTAATATATATGTATGATGCTTACTAATATGTAAGTAATATAAACCAATTATAATACATATGTGTAAGATAGTGTGTTTGCATTGCTTTCTTTGTTCAATATACATCAACCATTTTGATAGAAATTACAATTCATTACAGTCCATCCATCGAGGCCCTCGGTTCTATTACGCTTGGAATACATGAACATAATACTGATCGTAACTTTTTTCTTAACAAACTAATACGCCTCACCATCAACGATTGCATCACTTCTTACACAACAGGTAGGATCGCAGTCAAGCACTAGTTAAAAAAAAAAACTTTTGCCAATGTACCTCTTGATTCATGTATTAACTCCAAAGGGTCTTTAACAGGACAGGAGAAATTCAGCAAAAAAAAAAAAAGTTGTCTGCCCAGCAGGGCCCTTTGTTATTAGAATTTATACGTGTAAACCACACCACACACCACACCACACACCACACCACACACACACACACACCATTGTTATGTATGTTATCTAGCTCCATCCCTTTAATAGTTCAGTTAGGTCGTCAAATGATCTCGTTAAAAGCTCGTGGTAGGGCCTTAGGTGTTTAAAAGGTATGTATTGTAAAAAAACTTTTTAAAAAACGTACGTATAATATATAGGCAATTTGGCAGGTGGTTATATATAACCTGCCAAATTATAATAATAGCATAGCATAATCAGCCTTTTAATGTTCCCACTGCTGGGACTCAGGCCTCCTCTCTAGGTGAGGGAATGGGCCGTAATCCACCATGCAGACCCAGTGCGGGTTGGTGAATGTCACATATCTTCGAATTTTTTAGTTCCCTCACGATGTTTTCCTTAACAATTTTGAGAGCATTGGTGATGAAATAAATAACACAAATAATGGACCTTGCTGGGTTTGAACCCGCGACTCACAACTCGTAAGTCGGGGCCGTTACAACTCGCCACCACTGCTCAAACCTCAACCTGCCAAATTGCCTTCTTAAAATTCAAGCTCAAAATTACATCTCATTCAAACGACGAGATCCTACTAATTCAACAGCTAAAACTTTAAGCCGGAATCTTAAGAAAAAATGTCCCCCAAATTACGGGAACCCTTGCGAAGTAAATCGTAGGGCGGGAGTAGGGCGGGCGGTTGACAAATTATTATTTTTATTGCCCTTATATTACGGCCTGCTGAAAATTAATTAAATAGTCTTGAGAAAGGGCCGTTGTTTTGTTAATTAAAGTTTAGTTAATCAAATACGTATTGATTATGATGTAGGTACTTCCTAAGCTGATCAGGAAAAAGGTGTTATGTAGCATAAAATCGGAATTGCCGTTTCCTTAGACATCTCGAAGGCCTTTGACAGGGTATGGCACGCTAGCCTTTTGAGTAAGCTTCCAGCGTACAGCATTTCCCCTGACTAGCTTGGGTTAAAGATTTTCTGAGTGAACTGTCTCTCCGAATTGTTTTCGATGGATGCTCTTCGGAACCCATGGCGACTAATCCGGAGTCCCTCAGGGGTCTGTTCTATCTACAACTCTCTTCGACATGTCATTATCCTTATAAAGTTTTCTTTAACCCATCGTTTTAAGAGCTCAGTGGTGATTAAAATTTCACACAAGTTAAGTTTTTCCTCCGGAAAACAGCGAAACTAAAATTATGAAAGTCAGTTTTATCGTTATAACTCTTCTATATGACTTCTAAAATCTGAAGTTTATAAGACAAGGTAAATAAACCCGTGTTTCAAACGCCCACAGAATTAAAGGTTTTCATTTAATTTTAAACATTTAACGAGTCAGCACAATAATAAGTAAGAGAATCGAGTAACAAATAAACCAAAAGCTTCTTCTAAAAAGTTGGCTATAAGCAGACTCAACTTTTAAACTATCCGCGTAACTCCAAATGTCTTCACAACTTCTCAAAAAACGGCAATAAAATCTAAAATACAGTCTCAATACCGTTTTCACGTTGTCTGTGCGGGACCCTAATAAAATAAGACGGCCTAAATATCGTGGGGTATTCGTTAGGACAATATTGCGCGCTCCCTTTGTTCGGCATTCTGCCTTCAAAGCAAATTACTTTTGTAGGGAACCCGGAACTTTTAAAATATGCCGAATATATTCTATGGTTCTAATGTGAGAATCTGCTGGTTGGGGAGTAGATAAAAATGAAAGAGACTTGTAAGATATAAGTAGCTTTGAAGATTTTTGGAGAGTTAGAGGTTTGTTAATGTAGATAGTAATGTACCTACATAATAATATGGTACCGTTAAAGTATAAGAAAATTTTATGGTTTTAGTGTTAGACTAGCGTCTGCCAGCAGCTTCGCCCGCGTGAAAGTAGGTTTTTGAACCTCCGTTTGATCCCTTTAGGAAGTGAATTTTGGGAAATCCTTTCTTAGGGCTCGCCTACGTCATCAAAGAAAGCCTTGTGCAAAATGTCACACTCCTAGTCCCAGTAGTTTCGGCTGTGCGTTGATATATCAGTCAGTCAGTTTCTCCTTTTATATATATTTTACTCGTAAGTTTACACTCTATTTCATAGAACACTTAAGAAGGATAGTATTTTGCTTAAACAACTGACTACGCCTCGGTCACTGCTATAAACAACATATTGGTAAAACTTGCTTTTATAGCCCGCGGGACGGCACCCATTTTACTAAATGATAAATACATATTGAAACTTCGTGAGTGGCTTTCTCTTAGCGAGTCTACCACACTTTGTATCGACGACTTTTTTAAAGTGCTGCATTTTCAAATGAGCGTGATCGAAATATGCCATATTACATGAGTCTTTCTTTCTGATGAATACATACGTACTTTGTTTTAAATTTACAAGATAAAGCTCTTTGCACATAGACATACATAGACCAGAACTAGATACGGCTTTCTCCATATTGTTGTTACACAACAGGGCTGTTCTAGTAATAATCTATTCCAACTTGACCCAGTAAGGTCAGTCAGAGTTCGTATTAACACGGTTTTCAAAGTGGGCCAGGAGTCATACATATTTGATCAGGCGCATCCCCAACCAAATGCATTAGCTTTAGCTGAGAACTCTATCAGAACTTGAGGATTATGCCTACAATGTAAGGTAGCCGGCAGTTATGTGTTTTGTATCTATGAAACAGATGCCTCCAGCGAAATAGACCTAGTAAAATTGTCGCCATTGAAACAAGGGAATTGTCATTATAGATATTCAGCCAAAAGACCATACCTACTGTATGATATAGGTCTCCTCCAAGTGTTGCTATATCCAACGATCCTGTCCTTCTTGGATCCAATGAGTTCTCGCGACTTCTACGAAGTCATCGGTATGTGACAGATTGCTGTCGAATATAAACCGGGAATTCTTCGGGTACCTGAAGGACGCCGGTCGGTTTTAGTCAGTAAAAGCCTAACACGCTCTACTCTAGAGCCTGGAGAAGTAATTTGATGATACTCCATTTAAAAAAAAAATGGAGCTTTCGATCCCGTGATTAAGTAATGCTTACTAAAGCCAGTTTGTGGATGGGTAACCATCCATTACATACTGATAGATTAATCTGACAAACAATTAGAATGATTGCATGTTGGTATATTAGTCCGGTTTTGGCGTGATTTTTTTCTGTCATACTAAATTAGCTATATCATGTTTTAAGAACACTTTATCTAGCATTTGAAGAATAAAATATATTTTTCTGCTTCTGTTCACAGCAATGAATCATATACTTTTGCGCATTATAAAACTTAATTGCAAGTTTTATAATGCGCTAA
Organism: Mythimna pallens; assembly: GCA_961205895.1. NCBI lineage: Eukaryota > Metazoa > Arthropoda > Insecta > Lepidoptera > Noctuidae > Mythimna > Mythimna pallens. The sequence goes on from OY540825.1 coordinate 4,964,816, forward strand.
AGTATATGATTGTGATCCGGCTCCTAGTGTGAGAGCCCATTCAAGTGTCCACTCTTACGTTATTAACACCTCCACGGTCCGGACTAAGCATTTCGTTAATGCCCATGTATTATATCTTGGAATAATTTGCCTGCAGCGGTCTTCCCGTCCGATTATAATTTAGTTGTCTTCAAGGCTAGAGTGAATAGGCTCTTAATAAACTAGTGCGATTCACCATCAACGATTGCATTACTGCTTACCATCAGGTGTTTCATCACTAGTTTAATTTAATCATTAAAAAAAATCCTTTTAAAGAAAATTCTGATCTTCATTTTTTAATCTTTAGTATGATTAGAGATTTTATCAAGCATACTTAGCTTTATGAAATGTCTAGGTAGGTACTAACATCAGGGGTTCACTGGTTAAGCCGGGAGTTAACGTTACATAAAACCTAAATACAGTTTGGGATTACGACGTACAAGAGTTTGATGGCCTGTCAGAACAAAGTTAATTTGCACGTCCATCATTTTGAAATGTTGTTATCATGTTTTGGTATGGCTATTTTATAAGTTAGACGTTGTAGGATTTTTGTTTGTATATTATTAATGTTTATTTTTGCCAATAAAAAAAAATACAGTAATTTACTTACATATTACGGTGGTGCGGTAATTACATAAAGAAGTTATAGTATCATATGTAGCCAAACTAGATAAAGCCTGTATTTTGGCTTTTTTTAGGTGGGAAATTCATCTAATGACAAATCGCGCTCTTGAGCGGAGCGCAAGATAGTGTTAGACTTTTACTAACTAAAAACCCACTTCTGTTCTTTCTTTGCCTTCGTCCCAGGGCCCGGGGTTTCACTTTCATACTACTTTTGGCCCCAGTAGGCTTCGACCCTGCTGGGCCCCTACGATTTGCTGACATCTCTATGAGGCGCGCGTGGAACAATATGCGCCGTCGATGACTTGGGCTCGGTCTGGACGGTTACCGGACGGTCGGAAAGTGAGCTAACCATTGCTCGCTGTCCGCAAGCCCGGGCCTAAGGTGTCCGGTAATCGGGATCGGAATCCCGGCGGCTGGGGCGTGAGGACCGTTGCCTCGCTTGGTGGGCCTCCTCCTTTGCTAGTATTACTGCTTCGCAGCAGGAAGCGACCGCCTGCCACTCCTCTTCGCTTCGTACCAAGGCCCGGCACGAGAAATCATGCCGCCGATCGCCCCCACGAGGACACGGCGGTGAAGCCTGTATTTTGGCTATCAGATAATATTGATAAGCTTTTTTGCTTGTCTGTTTGTTCGGGTTTATCTCCGAAATGGCTGGACGGGACTTTTGCTGGTAAATAGCTGATGTTATATGGTGTAACTTAAGCTACTGTTCTTTTAGGATAAGAATTAAGGCTCCGCGTAAAAAAACTTTTTTAATTTATAACCAAGTGGCAATTTGCTATTTGACGAGTTGCGGATAAAGTCTCGGCCACCAGCTATTGTGAACATAAAATTATTAGTAGATGATTTTTTAAATCGATTTTGGATATGACCTTAATTAATAATTCATGCTTCTCAAAAACACACTGCACTTCTATATGCCTGTCATTTCTAAATCTGAAGACTATTTTTTTATGTTCCATGTACCAGCTTACCAATTTACAGTAGACGAAGTAAAACGAACTTGTGGTTTCATATTTATGTGGCTCTTACCTGAAAAACAAAAAGAAAATAATATTAAGCATGACACAATTTTATTTAACCAAATTCTAAGCACAAAAAAATATCTGTAAAATGTTAATAGAAACTTTCATCTAAACAAAACTAATTCATTTAACGAAATTCAATTAGGTACGTAGAAAATTCAATAAGCAAATTGATTAGTTAAAACCTGAAAAAAAATTAAGGTTACTAGGCGCTTCTAAGATCCAATTTTGGTCCCAAATATTAGGTAGTTCTAGAATCCAATTTCAGCCTAATATTCCGAATATTCCGAATATCCCAGAGCACTTTTCTTACGAAGCAAGCATAAGCAAGCAGTGTTTAAGTTGGCCAGTAAAACGGTTATTCGTTCAACTGCGACGGATATTGTTTTCAATATTCCAAAATTGGGTGCATCGTACTGAGGATGCAAGTAGGTCAGATAGGGTTGCTACACCGTAAAATGGCAGAATATTGCGCGAAATATATTGAAGATGCAAATTGATTTGAAAAAAGAATTTCTAGGTCGTTCGGTTGTGTTCGGAATCGGTGAAGAGTGGGTTTTTGATGTAGATTTTTTATTGTACCTACCTCCTTTAGTTACTGGATTTATATAACTAGCTTTTGCTACCGATTTCGCCCGCCCTGTTTTATTTCCTTAGGGAGTGAATTTTGAAAAATCCTCTCTTAGTGCTCCCCTACGTCATAAAAGTAAAATTTTGGTTGTGTGTTGATATGTCAGTTAGTCAGTTTTTTTTTTCTTTTTTTTATTATTGATAGGCTGGCGTTTGACGATAGGTTGTAGCTATTCCTTTTATATATACAGAGAGTCTTTGACATCGACGCACAAACGAATACCATGGATCCAGTGCATGATTGTGCACACCCCAGTGGAAAACCCATTAAAAAAAAAATATCTACGTTTTTTTTTAAATTTAAACTGTATAAAATCGTTAAAATAACATTTTTTGTGAAAAAAAAAAATGAATGAATTACTTTTAAAATTAAAAATTTCATCGGGATTCAATAGATTATCGATTTTATCTACCCCGGTGACTTTTTAATTAATTAATTTTCTTTTTTACTAAAAATATCATCGGGGTTGGTTAGAATAACGACTTTACACAGTTTAAATTTAAAATGGAACAATTTTTTTTTAATTAGGAAATTCTGACGAAAAATTCCACCACTAGGGGACCAGAATCAAGTACTGGATCCGTGGTATTCGTTTGTGCGTCCATGTCAAAGACACCCTGTTTAGATGTGGTCTAATGAATAAAAGTTGAAACAAAACCGGCATTCAGAGAAAAATACGTATACGTACATGTATCCTTTTCATGTTCTTCGTCATAACAATTTTAACAAAGAAAAATTTCCTTAACGTCTTCAAACCAAACTGAAAGTTCCTGCGGTTTTTCGATCCTCAAAGTAGGTGCCATCAGATAATATGTATATGCCATGAAAACATTTTCTTTGAATTCAAATCCTGACCACTTATACCTTTTTCTTTTTGAGGAAGATAATCATCAAAATATTTCTCCCCCTCTGGGTGGAGCGACACACACACATGTCGCATGACTAAAACATACCGTTCCACGGCCGCGGCGACTCTTTCAAACGATTCAGTAATCGTGACAACCCTAACCCGCTACAGTACGGAGCCATTTAATTTTACTGCTGTCTTTAAAATGTCTTTTGATATCCTACATTAGACTTTTTTTATTGCAATCTATCGTATAGATTCAGCAATATTTTTGATGATGCAAAAGATTTGTACGCAGGCTGTCTAATGACTGCCCCGTTTATTCTTGTAGCCTCCTAAATGAGGTCTTGAGGAATATTTCTCTTTAGTCTCCTGGCGACTGTTTGGGTGTCCATCAGGTTTACTGCTACTTTGTTTGGATCTTTTAAGAAAAAAAAATGTATAAGAAACCAAAAATGTTCGCAAAACAGTTCTAAAGTGAAGTGATATATGAAGATTATTTTTTTATTTGATATAAACCAGTGCTTGACTGCGATCCCACCTGATGTTAAGCAGTGATGCAATCATTGATGGTGAGGCGCACTAGTTTGTTAAGAGCCTATTCACTCTAGCCTTGAAGGCACCTCAATTATAGTTGGACGGAAAGACCGCAGCAGGCAAATTGTTCCAGTCCTTCAATGTACACGGTATAAACGACGAAGCGAAACGCTTAGTCCGGACCGTTTAAGTTTCAACAACGTAAGGGTGGATACTCGCCGTACGTCGTAAAATATCCTAAAAGAGTTGGAATTAAGTTAAAATTGCTTCGAATTTATACGTCAAAAGTACCTACGCTTTTGCCCCATTTTCGTAGCATTCTGTTATAGTAGTTGCCAGCAAAAGCTCTTAGACGATGAAAGAATAATCATCTAGTTTGTTGTGGCCTTTAAAAGAATCTTTCATCTTTTTCAAAGAACACAGTTACCCTTTTAGCAAGATTCTGGGTCGGTTTTGTACAAGAATAATGGGAAGAATTCAATGTATCGTTTACGGGTTTCCCCGAGGAATAAACTGAGTTGCGTTTTTTTCTTCTTCAAAGAATTAAGTAAATCGGATTACTATACTCGCTGAAAATCTATCAGATAAGTGTGTTTACCATGATTGGGCAGTTCGTACGTGACGGTGAAATTGAACAATATTCGCTTCTATATCTTTTGTTTTATATCTTCTACAAAATGAAAGGTTTTTTGAGATGTACCTATCTCAGTAGTTACTTCTCACAAGTTAATGCTTGTGTTTGTATATCAGTTAAGAATTATGTATAGGGTCCGAGTGCTCACAAATTGCATAAAGACCTGCCTAGACGCCTGGTTAATATTTCGCGTGACCCACGGACTGTGGACCTTTTTGGGAACATTGCTTGTCCATTACCAGGTATGCATCACGACGCATCAGAAACCATTGATCTCCGATCAGTGAGTGACGTCTATGTCACCACATAGGCACAATTCTGCATCGTTTTATCAGTTCTCCGCACAGAAAATTTGAGCAGAAGCGGACTTCTGGTCAAATTTTCTGTTCACAAAACTATGTCAATATGCTTTTTGTTCCGTATGGTGTTCGGACGTAAAGAATAACACCATCCCATTTCTTCCCGTGGGTGTCGTAAGAGGCGACTAAGGGACATACCAGAGAATGGGCAGCAGCATTCTTTGTGAATTCCAACAACTAAACTGCGATCGCCAACCCGCATGCCAAGCGTGGCGATTATGGCAAATCCCCCCAATGATAAGCACAACCAAAAAATGGCCCCTAGTGCCCGGCAGCCCGTCTACCCTTGACTCCGGTAGCGGTCAAGGTTACGGCGAGGCAAGGGGTGCGAAGAATCTCCGGATGGGATCCGGCTACCCCTTTAGACAACGACGACTGGACCTGGCAACATATAACACGCGTACACTCCGGTCCGACGAGAAGATCACCGAACTTGAGGAAGAATTGAGCAGGTTACGATGGAGTATTGTGGGATTATCTGAAGTCCGAAGACAGGGGGAGGACACGATAATTCTCAAATCCGGTAACCTGCTTTATTTCCGGAAGGGTGACCAGCAGTCCCAGGGTGGTGTCGGGTTTATCGTCCACAAGTCCCTTGTGAACAATGTGGTGAGGATCGAGAGTGTGTCGACCAGGGTAGCGTATCTTATACTCAGAATATCATCAAGATATTCGCTGAAGGTCATACAGGTTTACGCCTCGACCTCGACACACCCCGACGACGAAGTAGAGTCCATGTATGAGGATATATCCAGAGCCATGCATGGTTCTAAGACTCACTTCACCGTGGTCATGGGGGACTTTAACGCGAAACTGGGTAAACGAGACGGTGATGAGCTGCGAGTGGGGCAATTTGGATTTGGACATCGGAACCGCCGGGGACACCTATTGGCTAGTTTTATGGAGAAGGAGGGCCTCTATATGATGAACTCCTTCTTCAAAAAACGTGACCGTAGGAAGTGGACCTGGCAAAGCCCTGATGGTGCGACCAGAAATGAGATTGACTTCATCATGTCGACGAAGAAGCAAATATTCAATGATGTCTCTGTGATCAACGCGGTGAAAACTGGAAGTGATCACCGCATGGTAAGAGGCACATTAAATATCAATATCAAGCTTGAAAGATCTCGACTGATGAAGTCTACGCTCCGTCCAGCACAGATCCAGATTCAAAACTCCGAGAGCTTTCAGCTCGAACTTCACAATCGTTTCGAGTGCCTAGGTGGCTCTGTGGACGAATACAAGGATGGGTTCGTGGAAACTGTCCATACGGTCGGGTCTAAGTTTTTTAAGACTCGTCGTACAAGGAAGAAAAGGCTCTCTGATCAAACTCTCGAACTCATGAAAAAGAGGCGTGAGATGGTTCTGCAGTCTTCAGACGATGCGTGCATCTACCGGCAGCTCAATAGACGGATCTCAAAGTCCTTAAAACGCGATCTCCGCCTCTTTAATACCGAAAGGATTAAGGATGCGATTGATCGGAATAAGGGCTCCAAGGTTTTTGCAAGGGATCTGTCTATAGGGCAGAGCCAGCTCACGAAACTGAAGACCGACGATGGCAGAGTCATATCCGCCAAATCGGAGCTTCTGGGAGAAATCGAGGCATTCTATGGACAGCTGTACACATCTATCACAAAACCCACAACGAATCTAGCAAACGACCCAAGAGCTAGATTAACCCGGCACTATACCGAAGATATCCCGGACGTCAGCCTGTACGAGATTAGGGTGGCTCTGAAGCAGCTTAAAAACAACAAGGCGTCGGGTGACGACGGAATTACAGCCGAACTCCTGAAGGCGGGTGGAAAACCGGTCCTAAGGGCCCTTCAGAGGTTGTTCGATTCCGTCATACTTGAGGGAAAGACGCCACAGGCATGGAGCAGAGGTGTGGTGGTACTTTTCTTTAAGAAGGGCGACAATGCCCTGCTTAAGAATTACAGGCCCATCTCTCTTCTGAGCCATGTCTACAAGCTGTTTTCCAGAGTCATCACGAATCGTCTCGCGCGCAGGTTCGACGACTTCCAGCCTCCCGAACAAGCCGGTTTCCGAAAAGGTTTCAGCACCGTAGACCACATACATACGCTTCGGCAGGTTATACAGAAGTCAGAGGAGTATAACTTGCCTCTATGCTTAGCGTTCGTGGACTACGAAAAAGCTTTTGATCCGATCGAGACTTGGGCTGTACTGCAGTCTCTCCAACGGTGCCAGATTGACTATCGGTACATCGAAGTGCTGAAGTGTTTGTACGAAAACGCCACAATGTCAGTCTGACTTCAGGACCAGACCTCGAAACCTATCCTTCTGCAGCGGGGCGTGAGGCAGGGAGATGTCATCTCTCCGAAACTGTTCACGGCTGCAATGGAGGATGTCTTCAAGGTTCTGGACTGGAGTGGACTAGGCATTAATGTCAATGGCGAGTACATCACTCACCTTCGGTTTGCCGATAATATAGTAGTCATGGCTGAAACCACGGAGGAGCTCAGTACAATGCTCGATGACCTTAGTAGAGCTTCCAAAAGAGTGGGTCTTAAAATGAACATGGATAAAACCAAAGTCATGGTAAATAACCATGTAGCACCCACTCCGATCAAGATCAGAGACTCTGCACTCGAAGTTGTAGACGATTACGTTTACCTAGGACAGACAATCCAGTTGTGTAGGTCTAACTTTGAGAAAGAGGTCAATCGTCGAATCCGACTCGGCTGGGCAGCGTTCGGGAAGCTGCGCGGTATCTTCTCGTCCAACATACCACAGTGTCTCAAGACGAAATTCTATGACCAGTGCGTGTTGCCAGTGATGACATATGGCTCTGAAACATGGTCGCTTACAATGGGCCTCATCAGAAGGCTTACAGTCACCCAAAGAGCAATGGAAAGGGTTATGCTCGGAGTTTCCTTGCGTGATCGCATAAAGAATGAAGATATCCGCAGGAGAACCAAGGTCGCCGACATAGCCCGAAGAATCGCCAAACTTAAGTGGCAGTGGGCAGGGCACATTGCTCGTAGAACGGATGGCCGATGGGGCCGAAAGGTTCTAGAGTGGCGACCGCGCACCGGAAGACGCAGCGTTGGAAGGCCTCCTACAAGGTGGACCGACGACCTGGTGAGGGTCGCGGGAGTGCGGTGGATGCGAGAAGCACTGGATCGGTCATTGTGGCGACGCTTGGGGGAGGCCTATGTCCAACAGTGGACGTCTTTCGGCTGAAATGATGATGATGATGATGATGCTTTTTGTATTTCTGGCACTTTTTTTTAAATTATGTCTGTGTGTACTACTTAGATAATTTATAGAATATTTTATTTTTATATGCATTTACGTATCTCACGACCTGGACCTTTAGAAGGCGTACGAGGAGTCGAAGCCATCTCGCAGAGGCCCCTTTGACGCTTTTAATTGAACATGGTATCAACCGGCAGATTATCCCTGTACGCCACGTTCTAGAGCTTCCAAGGACAATCCCCGGTTGGTGAGAAACTATTGCGACATATAGAGAACTAAGATATAGGGCTTTTATGGAGTCTGAAGTGGACTAGTTACCAGGAACTATGTTAAAACTATGGCCCCTACCTAAATAATCTTATTAATTTTCATCGATAAAAAGGCATTATTATTATAAACTGTAGGACAGTGGCCCGGACCAGACACAACACCCGTCTGTTCAGAGGATCCTCCTTTTTCCAACGAAGGTTTGCGGGTCTTTACACCCTGTTCCACATACTTCTAATTAGGTATATCTAAGTATAGTTAGATAAATTATTTTAAATGTAAACGATTTTTTTCATTTTCACATCGTTAAACTTCAGTATTTAATATGCCCGCGGGAAAATGCAGTAAAAGTCGAATATTCATACCACCTCGGTTTTATTCGAAAAATAGTTATATATAACACAATCCTTATACCAACACCACAATTGCGGAACACAGTGCAATAAAACATAAAAATATCGCAGCACTCAACAAAAGTTACTTTTCGTTACCCCAATTTTTTCCCTATAAAAATATCGCTATAAATTATACGTGGGTAGATTCGCAAGCACTGTAGTTTCATGTTTTATTCATTGTACGTGAGTTCCAATGTGTAAATCAGGTCTGTTTCGCAGTTAATTCGCGTTAGTCCAGGCGTTATGACGGAAATTGCGAAAATTAAGGACTTTGTGTGGGACGGTGTGCGAAAACTAGGTAGGTACACGATTTATAATGTATAAAAGCGAAGTATACGCTTCTACTGCTTTGTATAAAAGATGAAATATTAAAAATAAAAAATAAATAAAAAAGTTCTCTCAGAGCTACAGAACAGATTACATATTTCACTGAAATAAATCTTCACCATCACTTTTACTCAAAATACGCTCTGTTAATGAAGCATTCGTGCTAATATTATTAAGTTAGAAATGGTATTATGTCCTAATTAGCATGGACCCCTCTCAGGTTAAGGCCTCCTCCAAGGCTTTCCATTTATTTCTGTTTTTTATTTTTGCTGTTTGTAGCCAGTTTATTCCTGCGGTTTTCTTTATATAGCATAGGCCACAAGGAAATCACGGGGAAAACTTAGTAAATAATACAGATGTCATCATCTTAGAATTATCACATCATGATTTGTTTTTTTTTTTTTGGGAAATTTGCCAATGACTTCTCCCGCTCTAGGGCGGGGCGAGAGAGTGTGTCAGACTTTTACTGACTAAAACCATATCTATGTTCCTTCTTTGCCTTGATTTCCAGGACCCCTGGTTTCCCTTTCGGAAGTCAACCCATAGCCTCAGTAAGCTTCAACCCTGCTGGGCTCCTACAGTTTAGCTGACAGCTCCTTGAGGCGCGCGTAAAACACTATGTGCCATCGACGACTCAGGTTCGGTCCGGACGGCTACTGGACGGCCGGACGGCGAGCTACCCATTGCACATCGTCAGCAAGCCCACGCATCACTTCATGATGTGACCGACCATATCATGAAACTGATCTTTAATAATTAAAACTTAAGAAGCCATAACTGACTTCATATGCGTTAAGAGGTAACAACGTGCTACCCTCTCCTAAACAGAGTTTAACCTCCGAACCCCAAGCCGTGTTTATCATGTATTTCTTCCGTCACAATCTCACAATAGCATCGAGTTACGAAGATTAAACTATAGTTAGCAAGTAGTTTCATCGGGCCAGCTGCGTCGCGATGACGAAACTTCTTCCAACGTTATCTAAATTAATCTTGCGCTGCCGAACTTGGGACTCTGTGTCACTTGCTGGTTAAAGATGGAACGCTCCTAATGAAATGGGGTTTTTGAGAGGGATGACTGAAATATTGAGAGCAGTGGTGGCCCAGTGGTCACGGCCCCGACTTCCGGGGTGTAGGTCGCGGGTTCAAACCCAGCCAGGCGCATTACTTTGTATAAATTATTTCATCACCACTGCTCTCAAAACGATGAAGGAAAACATCGTGAGGAAACCGACATGTCCTAGATACAAAAAATTCGAATACATGTGACATCCATCAACACGCACTGGGCCCACGTGGTGGATTACGGCCCATTCCTTCTCCTAGAGAGGAGGGCTGAATCCCAGCAGGGGGTACATTTAAGGGCTGATTATGCTATGTTATGAGTGAAATATTTAGGGGTAAAAAAATTAAAGCCTGGGCTGTGGGATTGTTTGAAAGGTCATGCAACGCAAAGGGTTACTTTGAATGATTTCGTCAGTAAAATCTGATACTCTCTCTCCCTCCACCTAGAACGGGAGAAGTTATTTGTTGATTTCCTATGAAAAGGGGTAAAAAGATAAGAACTGAAGTGAAATATGTGTATCTACTTAGAATTTGTACGAACCTTGTTCTAGATGAAATTTGATTTAATTTCTTTTTCTTCTAGTTAACCCCAAGAAAACGGCTTTGATACTTTCTAGATTATTTTTTTTGGGTGAGAAAATCATTTAATGACATCCCCCGGGCGTGTCAGACTTTTACTGACTAAAAACCCACTCCTGTTCCTTCTTTGCCGTTGTTCCAGGGCCCCGGGGATACTTTTCGCATCACCCGTAACCCCAGTAGGTTTCGATCCTGCTGGGCCCCTACGGTTGCTAACATATCCTTGAGGCGCGTGTGTGTGTGCACTACGCATCCTACTACGTCCGCTCCATTGCTCGCTGTCCGCTGGTTCTTAGATTTAATGGCTTTTTCACCTAGATAATCTCAGGAATCCGCTAGGCGCTTATTACTTAAACCACAATACGTAGTGGCAAATGTTATCTTACCAACTTAGTAGTAGCACCTCGCTGTCTTTCTTACACATGTCTATGATTATCATCGATTTCTCTATTCGTTATTGTACTTATTTTACTGCTTCGATAGAGTAACAGTCTTCTGTATGCTTTCGGTGTGAGCACACATGAGCAGCATGTTGCCAACGGCAGAGATAAGATAAAATCATACCGGGACTATGATCAACAGATTATTTAGTAAGGCTGACTTTCGGACTCTCTAGACTACTTAGTTTTAGCAGATGATTGTATAATTCATTCATAATGCGTACATCTAAGGAGTGGAATTCCCTGCCGGAGTCTGTGTTTCCTGATAGCTAAAACCTAGGGGTCTTTAAGTCAAAAGTGAATAGGTTACTTCTAGGCAAGCGTGCTCCATCGTCGGCCACATCTTCGCTTACCATCAGGTGAGATAGTGGTCAAATGCGAGCCTATACACATACAAGTCTAGATACGAAACCACTGCGCTACGGTCTTCAATCATACAAGTCGCGAGGCTATCAATAATAAAAAAATAAGTATCTATGCCTAAAGTATCGTTATCCCTATTGGCATTTCCTGGTACAGAGACACCGGAAAATGCTAAAGTATTATGCACAAATAAAAGACACTGTACGAAGACTGACTTAACGTCTTAGCCATTCATCCATTGAATCCATTTTACACGGCACGATCGATGCAGTGACTGAGCGATTGACTGATGCGCTGCTTGTAGTGGGTTCGATGTTCGCAACAAATATTTGTTAGTTAGTAGTTATTAGTTAGTTCTTCCGGGTCTGGGTGTCTTGTGTATGTGCGCACCTACGACACAGGAGTATCCTAGTGAAGAAGAATTCCCAGTATGAAGCGTCATCATCATCTTCCTGCCCTTGTCTCGTTTTATTTGGGGTCGGCGCAACACGTTTTTTTCTCCATTCAGTCCTATCACTCGTCACGCTATCACTAACTTTCTTTTCTTTCATAAGTGCCCTACAAAATCCATCCATCTTTTCTTTGGTCTCCCTCTCCCTCTTCATCCATTCACATGTAAACTCATAAATCTTTAAGTAACATGCGCTTCACCCCTCCTCTGCACATGTGAGAAGCAAAGTTTAAATTAAAAAAATACGAATGTTCCCACAAAAAAAAACACATCTCAATCACCGCTCATATCTTCTGCCTTGGACCACACACCATTGAAGCGTTATAGTAGTAGCTAGGTACAGTCAGCGGCAGCTGTGCGCCGACAGAAACTCTCACCCGTTCCCAACACTTGCACTGCTATTACTGAACCCTGTGACTTTGTTCTTTGTGCCTCCAGCCATTTTTGGAACAATTCGGATATATTTTTGCGAGTAGATTATATTAGTAAAGGTCGTTTGCCAAGTTATTGCATCATGAAGGGATATTGTTCTTCGGTCTGAGGCAAATGCTCCCCACCACAATGGATTGACGTCTTACGTACACGTATGAGCATTTAACTTTATATTAAATATTTATGAGATACTGCTGCTTCCAGCGGCTCCACTTTTGGGTGTTTTTAATATCATGCGGATTTCATCACGCATGCGGGTTTGCCCCGCATGCAGAATTTCAAAATGTAAAAAAAAAACGCGTCCCGCGTGCGTATTCCACGCATTACAATAAATACTTGTATGAAATGGACATTTGCGGGGGTTACGTGTGCGGAGCAAAACCCGCATGCGTGATGTAATCCACATATTAAAAACACTCTGTGTTAGTAGAAAATTATACCAAAGGAACACACTCCTGGGATAAAGAGAACCCTATGTGCAATTCCGTATACACAAACTTTCGCCTCCTTCTGTGAAGCAGTAATGCTAGCGAAGGAGGAGGCCGCACGCGTGAGGGAACGAACATCCTCACGACCCAGCCGCCGAGATTCCGACCCCGACTACCAGCCACGGTAGACGCGGGCTTGCGGACGTCGAGCAATGGGTAGCTCGCCATCCGGCCGTCCGGTATTAACCGGACCGAGCCCAGTCGAGAACAGCGCGTAGTGATTCACGCGCTCCTCAAAGAGATGTCAGCAAATCGTAGGGTGAGCCCAATAGGGCCGATGCCCGCTAGCTAGGACCGCGGGGAATTTCTGAAAAGGAAATCAGTAGTCCTAGAACACCAAAGGCAACTTTTACAGACTAAAACCACACCTGTGTCCTTAGGTGTAGTTTTAGTCTGTAAAAGTCTGACACGCACTCCCGCTACGCTTAAAAAAAACCGTCACGATCGACTATGTAATTCTCGTTCGGTTAAGGTCGGCTCAAGTCGACTAAGGGAGTGAAAAAGATATAGTCAGTTAGTACACACCGTTTTTTTTTTTGGTGTATACGAGCTATCATTTATCTTTATTCCTTATTGTACAAAGGCGAGCTTAACTCAACAATGAGTTTACTCCCAGAAAACCTTTCTTTCGTTTCGTAAAAGAATTTTCGTGATAAGATTAGCACATTCAGTACTTTCAGAAACAACCTATTACAACTAAATATATACAAAACAACATACTAACTATTCTACCTCTTCAATAGGTATTAGTAAAGGGGTGACCAGATGGTTGCAAACTAGCGTTCCAACTAAGGTGACCTTGGTTTATGTGTTTGGTTTGTGATGTGGCTACATGGATGTAAACCACGCACCAACACGTTCGGTGGTTGGGAAAACGCACCTCCCAACTACGGGCGTTGAAGGTCATGGATTATAACTGCTGTCTACACGGATTGAAACTAGCAAGGTTACCTTGGTTGGGACGTTGGTTTGCACCCGTCTGGTCACCCCTTAACTGAGATAACGTTTTTGAGTCAGAGTTACAGTTATCTAATTAATTATTACGGTCTAGTTAGGTAGGTACAAATCACGGAAACGATGAAAATTATTCACCATTTCACGAGGGCCCAATAAAAGTGATTTTCTCAAGTATCTATCTCTTAAATAAGAACTTCCTTCCTTCTATTATTGAACTGTTAAATAATTATGATTAAATCTATATACCTATGTAATAAACTTAAGTATTTAAACTAAACCTAACTATGTTCAAGAACACAAAATACACTCAAGCGTCGAACTACTGTTAAATATGTCAAGCCTTGTCAGTCGGACGGCGAGCAATGGGTGGCTCGCCGTCCGACCGTCCGGTAACCATCCGGACCGAGCCCAAGTCGTCGACGGCGCGTACTGTTCCACGCGCGCCTCAGGGTGATTATAGCAAATCGTAGGGGCCCAGCAGGGTTGAAGCCTACTGGAGCCACGGGTAGTGTGCAAGTGAAACCCGGGGCTCTGGGACGAAGGCAAAGAAGGAACAGGAGTGGGTTTTTAGTCAGTAAAAATCTGAAACTATCTCCCGCTCCGCCCAAGAAATCATCTCAAATCCCGCGATTTGTGATAAGATGATTTTCCCACCTAAAAAAACAGCCTTGTCCGTCATACATCTTCCTATACACATTATAAAATTAATTTTATTAATTACAAATCGTATTTTTACTTAATAACACTTCACTTTCATTTAAATATTTAAGTTACTATGTACATAGTATACTTTGTGAAACATTCGGGCGCGCGCTCCCAAAAACGAAACAATTAATTTTGCCGTATGAGCGTTTTACGGACGAATAATTCGCAGGCACTGACAAATATAAGTAGCTTCATTCTGATTAACTAATTGCCTGCTCAAAGACGACAGGACTTTGAAGTATAATATGGGGATATGTATATACAAATACATATATATACACACGACATTTTCTCTTTTTTCCCCAAAGACCAAAACTACAGAAGGCTATCTGCTGTGATACTTACATGTATTGCTTTTGCTTCGCTTATACACAAGAGAAAACGACAGAATATACAATTTTATTTTGCATTAAAATTGCAACACACTTTACAATATTACTGATTCAATGGATACAATGGCGTTATTATGTCTGATAGCTATGTAGCTATCATGTCGTACACATATCAGCCCCCTATATCAGCCCCCATAGGTTTTCCTATTCAGTTCACTATCATACGGTATTCAACATTCGTGCTTCTATGAATATCATCTCGTTCAACAGTTCAACCATCTTAGAGGAGCCAAGTTACAACCGTTTCGATTCTCTTTTCGTTGATCACCTCGAGTTGACTACGCCTTCTATTCCTTTGTTCTGACCACGTGACTGAGCGTTGAAATGACGTCAGAACAAAGGAATCGGCGGCGTGGCCTACTTGAGGCGATCGACGAAAAGAGAATCCAAACGGTTGTAACTTGGCTCCTCTAAGATGGTTGAACTGTTGAACGAGATGATATTCATAGAAACACGAATGTTGAATACCGTATGATAGTGAACTGAATAGGAAAACCTACACCAGTCGTATTTGGTTGGTATAAGTAAAGTTTTGAGAAGAGGACGTGTTGGAAAGATAAACTTTTATTGGATATCACAAAAATCGACGTCGAGGGAAGGATTTGAACTAGAAAATCATTGAACTACATAAAATATCATCACGTCTATATTCCCCAAAGGATAAGATGAGGCGTGATAGACAGAAAAGAAAGAAAGCTTTACCTCCGCCTTTGTACCTTTGGTTGCATGAAGATTAAATAAACAAAGAAAAACATTTTATTTATGGGAAAAAACGCAATCTTGGGAATAACTTTAAACTAAATTATAAACATATGCGCCACGTCCAAACGCTCAGTATAATGCAGTGACCATACGCAAAATGTGACGAGTCCACAGCGCTGGCTTTCAGCGTGGCAGGGATCTTCACCGTCGTCACCCACTTTCGTTATTTCCTTTGTAAGTCGTATTTTGCTATTTTTATGTGAGATATCACAATATATAACTTCTCTCGCTCTGGGTGGAGCTAGGTGTATCAGTTTTACTAAAACCTGAGTTTCTTCAGTTACCCTTGGCGTTCCAGCGCCACGGTAACTTTCCGAATATTCCAGCAGCTCATGTTTTAATTCCCATGTTATAAATAGGTGGTACTATCAAAGGGGCACCAATCCAGACTCCGGGTTGCTACTGAGAAATTCCAGATAGAAAAACCAAAACACTGCCCGACTCGAGAACCAAAAAAAGCTAGTGCACGATTGATTGGACGATGCATTGGTCATTTCCTATGGAGAAAAACCGAAAAGAAACTCCATGGTACTCTCCCTTTAAAAAATGATTGATTTTACAATATAATCGAACTCAAGAGCTCACGGCAAAGTAGGTCTTGCGACAACTACACCAATGAGATTGTTATAAGCACTAAAGGGCCTATTACACTACGCGATATTCAGCACACGATATTCAGACTCAGAGACAGAGTCTTATTTTTTGTTCCGAGAAGACTGGTCTAATTCTTATTACAATACGCGACATCGACTAAAATTGTCTGAATATCGAGTAGTGTAATAAGCCCTCCACTTAAATCAGCATTAATAATTCTACCTTAGACAACTGCTAGAATAATTCAAAATTCAGACAGGACACGACACATCACAGCTGTCATCTGTTGGGGGCAGTAAAGCGAGTAAATCCGGAGCTGAAAGCTAGCGTGCTGGCGTGTCAACAAACTGTGACGGCGGCACATGGGCAACGAAATAACACTGTTATGGCTGAAATTAAGTGTCATGGTGGAATGGGCTTGGTATACAAATATATTATGTGGTGAGTTCAACTTTGGGTGGGAAGTTTATAATAGCATAATAATATAATAAGCTTTATAATGTTCCCACTGCTGGGAGTCAGGCCGCCTCTCTAGAACAGGGAATGGGCCGTTATCCACCACGCGGGCCTAGTGCAGATTGGAGGACGTCATATGTCTTCGAATTAAAAAGTTAATATACCTGGATCGAACCCGCGACCTACAACTCGTAAATTGGAGCCGTTACCATTTGGTCACCACTACTCACTGTTGGAAGTTTAGAGTTATTTTCTAAGGGAATGTTCGGAAGAGTTTCTGTGGCTCTAGAACGCAAAGGACAACTGAAGAAACACAGGTGAGTTTTAGTCAGTAAAAGTCTGACACGCTCTGTCGCTCTGCCCAGGGCGGAAGAGGTTATTTGATGAATTCCCACCTCAACAAAAAGTAGAATTAAGGTATAACTACATGGGCCGACATTTTTTTTTTTAAGGTGGGAAATCATCCAAATGACTTCGCGCGCTCTGGGTGGAGCGGGAGGGCGTGTCAGACTTTTACTGACTAAAACCACACCTGTGTCCTTCAATTACCCTTTGCGTTCTAGGGCTACGGGTTTCCCTTTCAGAAATTCTCCGCGGTCCTAGCTAGCGAGCATCGGCCCTGTTGGGCCCCTACGGTTTGCTGACATCTCTTTGAGGAGCGCGAGGATCACTACGCGCCGTCGACGACTGGGCTCGGTCCGGTTAGTTACCGAACAGCCGGACGGCGAGCTACCCAGTGCTCAACGTCCGCAAGCCCGCGTCTACCGTGGCTGGTAGTCGGGGTCGGAATTACGGCGGCTAGGGCGTGAGGACCTTCGTTCCCTCACGCGTGCAGCCTCCTCCTTCGCTAGCATTACTGCTTCGCAGAAGGAGGCGACTGCCTGCCATTCCTCCTCGCTCCGGACCATAGCCTGAACCAGGGCCCGACGCGAAAGGTCGCTGCCACCAATTGCCTCCACGAGGACACGGCGGTGCTCCGCCCAAGCGGGGCACACCTCCACCGTATGCTCCACCGTGTCCTCTGGGTGGTCCGCACAATGTTGACACCCGGGCTTGCTTCCGCCAGAATCCGATGCAGGAACTTCCCGAACTGGCCATGCCCGGTGAGGACCTGCGTCATGCGGAAGGTGAGGACGCCATGTTGTCGCTCCAGCCACTCCTCAAAGAGGGGACTTACCGCCATAATTGTAGCGTGCCCAACATGGGCCGACATGGGCTACGTACGCCGATCCGGCCGCGTTGGTCTCCATACATTTTATTTGGCAACTAGACTTGTAGAGCTACTTACTTATTAGACCCACGCCACGCGCCACCAACCTAGGCGCCAATACGTTCAACTCAGGCGTCGCCCAAGTCGCCTGATTTATACGTAGCGTCGGTCTAATGCTGTTCTCGATTTATTGTAGTATTGTTTGTCAATGGAATAGACAGAACCTCGTCTTCGGCTAGAAGAAACATACGTCATTCTTTTTGCTTGCAGACAAAGTTTTTTTTTTTTTTTATTGCAATCTATAAAGGATGCACGTCTACATATTTCTCACTCTGAACTGGATTCCACTTGACGAACTGGAGAATCTGGGAGTCTGGGAGACACATCATGATCTAGAGGAATTTCTTTGTTGGAAGAAAGAAAAAATACTGTGTATATTCTTCTATCTTCTATTTAAATAAAAGCGAAATTCCACTCATTGATTAATTACGAAATCTCAGAAACTATAACGCCTAAAAACTTATGATTTGGCAGGTAGGTTCCTTATAGGGTGTAGACATCTGCTAAGAACGGATGTTACGAAACTACATCCCTAAGGTGTTTTTAATTTTTTTTATTTATTTTTAGGTGGGAAAATCAAAAACAGGGGTTGAAAATTTGAATGGAGAAACTTATTTTCACACGGCCGAAGCCGCTGGTAGAAGCTAGTTTGTTATGACATTTAGGTTTACTGAAAATCAGTGTTGTCTATGTAAATTGTATTTCATTTTAATAAATACTCGCAGATGAAGTATTTTGCTTTCCTGCAAAATTATTTCTTTTCTCAATAACATTGCCAATGTCACATTTTAATAAAATATATTCCAATGAAAACTTCGTCTAGACAGGGACTCTCATTAATTATCAAGTTAATGGCTCAGATATTAATTAATTGATTTAAAACTTTCACAACTTTTGCAATTATGCGACTGAACTAGCATTAAATTGAAACATCCATTTACTTAGTCAAATTTAATTTAATTTAAATGCAATAAGTTATGGAATCAATAAGATTTTTAATTAATCATCGCAGAATTGTTCGAAAATAACAAAAGAATAAAAATATAAGACCGCATTTGCCGATTTTACAAAAGTTGTTTTTTTTTTAAGATATGACAGTGGCGCTTGTTATTTTTGTTAATAAGTAAAAAAAACACACAAAATGTCAAAAACACATTTAATGTTAAAGACATTTTCTGAGAGAAATGAGAAAAAAAAATTGAAGGGCATATAGCTAAAGGATTCTGCCCACTACACAGTATTAAGTATACCACGACCTTGCTAGGAGCGTATTAAGTACTAGCTTTTGCCCGCGGGTTCACCCGCGTACATAAAATATCATCACTGTCACTCAGGAATAAAGCACCTTTCTATCGACGGAAAAAATTTAGCAATCGGACCAGTACTTTCAGAGATTACCTCCTAAAAACAAAAAAAAAAAACAAACTTTACCAGTTTATAATATTAGTGTATATTACAGGTGAACGGAAACTCGCCAGCAAAATATTTTCGCCGGTAACTGTTGACGTCATATGTGCATATCACACGTCAGTGACGAAACGGTGTAGTGAGTATAGTATCATACTTTTTATTATTTAAATACAAAGGCCATGTTTTTTCCTGACTCGTTCCTAGCACGGTTATGGTTTGGTACGGTGTACAGTCACAAGCAATTAGATATACATTGTCACATTATCTCTCTATTTTAACATTTGCCATTCAAAAAATAAGTGTAACTGTTCGTGTTCTTAATTACTCAACCAACAAACAGGTAATTTCGTGACTGTACTGAGCAGACTCCTTTAATTAGCACACTCAGAGCATAGTTCTCAAGCAACAAAAACTTACTACTAAAACAGAAGTTTGTGATCAAACGCGGACACAATTGTACACACTTAAATTCGCTTGACAAAACTAAGTCCAAATCGTCTTAAAGAACATCGGTCAGAGATTTTCTTTAAACTCCTTTAAAACACTTAAAGACTGCTTAAGTGCCAAAAAGGGTTAGGTTAAACCGGATTTACTGCTCACGGATTTCTACTGAACCGGTCGACTGATAGCCAGGTATTAACCTCTGTGGAATCATTCAGATCGATATATCCGTTGATGGAGTAAACAGCTGAGATCTACCGATTCAATTTTTGTTTAGTCCCGTCGGCAACGAGGACAAAAGGATGGCAACGCGATCCATTTGATGACCTAAACTGCCCCCCTAGCCAAGTTACGACCGTTTCGTTTGCGTGGAACGCCTCGAGTAGGCAACGCCTCCGATTCCTTTGTTCTGACCACGTGACTGAGCGATGAGATGACGTCAGAACAAAGCAATCGGAGGTGTAGCCTACTCGAGGCATTCGACGCGAGCGAAACGATCGTAACTTGGCTAGAGGGGCAGAACTGTTAAGGCTCTAGCGCCCGAGTGGTGCCATAAAACAGTGACTTTCTGAAGCCTACTCCTCGGTAACGGCTAGATCAACAAGTTTAAAAAAAATGTTTATTATAAACTCTTCTACAACATTATCAAGATATATTTTTTTTATTTTAATAGAACGTGTTTAAATGCGTTTCGTGCGCTAAACTGTTCACGAACAAAACGCGTTGTGACAATGTGTTGTCAAATTACTTAGTGCAATGTACGGAATCTAAGAAGAGTTACTAGAAGTGGTAATGACATAATATATATACACCCCTATTATTAGTTAGTAAAAAAACAAAATAGGGCTCTATCCGTACCCGTTACTGATCACATTTGTGTAGTCAAAAGTAAAAAATTCGAAATCCCAAAATTGTCCACGAAAATTTGTCATAATTGGTAAATTCATAATTGAATCAATCATTCATAACATTTGCTGCTAGAAAATACTACGCGCAGTTGTTTTTCCATATTGGTGGCCATTTATTCAGTCATAATCAATAGCCTGTACAATATTTCGATAAATTCAGTGACATTTTGGGATAAACATACGCTAATAACGTTGCTGTTTATGAATATTATTTATTGACACTTTACTTAAATAATAACAAGACCTTTTCTAATAAGCCCTTTGAATATTTGTACTAATTAAAAATTTGTGCTGTATACATAGGTACATATATTTTTTTCTTTCTCTTGATGGAAAGCGACGATGTGGTCAACGATACAGCACGCATAATTTTTAAAATATAACGAATCTATCTAGCGTTAGGTACTTACCTATTTTTATAACTTTAAATAGTTTTGTTAGCTCTAGACGCAAAATCCGATATTTCACTTCACAACTTTCATAGAGTTACTACAAAATATTTCGTGTGTGTCGTTTTAACATATATTGTTGTTAGAATTACGGTTTATGATAAGTAAGGGAAATTTTTCACAAAAAATAAGAGCAAAATATAGTCCATGGTAACATTATAACGGTCTCGTAAAATGTCAAAGTAGTCACATTATCTGTGTGGTATCATTCAGCGTTCACAAGTTTCGTGTTTCAATTAAAACACAAAATAGTATAGGTATTCCATCATGATTATTCCAATATTTCAACGCTCATTAACCTGACTGTTATGATTTGTAAACTCAATGGTACAATCGCTTATCTGAATCAATGAGATAAGAGATCGCTATTCATCATCACATCATTTTTTAAACCATGTTTTTTAGCGTTTTCGCAAAAAATATGTTTCCTGCTGCGGTCTTCCCGTCCGATTATAATTTAGGTGTCTTCTAGGCCAGAGTGAATAGTATCTTAATAAAATAGTGCGCTTCACCATCAACGATTGCATCACTGCTTACCATCAGTTGGGAAAAAAATCTGCTATCGGGATTAATGGGATAACAGTTCGCTTTTCATCATCACATCATTTTTATTGAATCCAGTTTTAATGTCTCCGTATTAAACCATATTTTATGTTTTTTTTTTACTGAAATCGTAACGCTCGCCATGAATTTATTAATCATATCGTGTTTATACTTGTTAAGGCTGTGGGTGGGATTGTTTGTAAAAGTTACCTCTGTTAGCCTTGGAACACAAAGGGTAACTAAAGGCACACAGGTGGGTTTTAGTCACAAGAGTTTTATACTACCTTTCGCTCCCTCCAGAGCGGGTGGAGAAATATGATAATTGATTGATAGGCTTGCGTTTGACCACTATCACACCTGAAGGAAAGCGACGACGTGGTCGACGATGGAGCACGTTTTCTTAGAAGTAACCTGTTCACTCTTGGCTTAAACATCCCCAGGTTTTAACAATCGCGAAACAAAGAATCCGGCAGGGAATTCCACTCATTAGCTGAACGCACAATGAAAATCAAAAAATATGTTTTTGCAGTATGCTACCATTTGCTATGTAGGTAGGCTAAAATTTCTAGTTCGATCGTGGAAATAGTACAGTAATTGAAGTACGTCCTAATCACATCTAGTACATCTTATTGATGTAACTCATTCAATTTCATTGTTCCGCTAGGGTGCGTCACGAACGCCGTTCTGTAGTTTCAACACCAAAATGTATTTACTTTAAGAGTTATCGTAATTCAATTGCTAGTTAGTATAAAGTGCTTGTTACGCAAATATCTGTTAGGCAAACAAATAAATTACGATTTTTCGACGTTCCACCATATCGTTCATGTACGCATTACGCGTACACGAACTTAAAGATATTAAGCTGAAATTAACATAAAATACTCAGCTCTGCTACCCTGTGGAGCTGTGAACAAATCAAACTTCTAAGTCAACACCATCTAAACAAACCGGATATCCTCGGTTTAGGACGTATATTTTGACACATTGTACATTCTACACTGTACATTCAGTTGATCTAGAAATTTGCCAAGAAACAAGATCTCATAGTACAAATAAAGGAAAAGGTTTGAAAACTGTAAATTTAGAGTAAAGTTACAAAATAATGACATTTTTCAATTAGAGACTCGATTCTGTAACTTAACTATTTACATAGGTAAGTTTGTATGGAACCCTCAGTGCGCGAGTCCGACTCGCACTTGACAGTTTTTTTTAAAATAATATCTATGATGTTTTAAAGAATGTGAACACGAAACACAATTCTAAATACCACTTCAATTTGTTCAGAAATATATCGTCAAAAGACATTTGTCGTACATTTGAAGTCCAAAAGATCACTTAAACTAGTTAACCGAAGCTCCCTAAACCTTTACAGCAGTTTGCCTAAAATGTATCCATAAAGGTGCCATCACACAGTTTGTACACAAGTTGAAGTTCTACTTAATTGTTATATCCGAACTAAGTTGGGCGTTTGAAGTCGTGCACGCCACTTGGTCGGTTCTAAGATAATCAAGCACCTACTTCAGTTTACTTGAAAATCGCCTTCGTTTTGAGCTTGTTCTACTTACAATGTTAACTTTTGGATAGGCGTTTTGTAATGTCAAGTATCTGTAAGCTCTATTACTTGGCTGAAAAGTTTGAATATATCAAAACGAGGTCCGGACCACGGTTCCACCTCGTCGTTTATACCGTACATCGAAGGATTGGAACAATTTGCCTGCAGCGGAATTCCCGTCCGATTATAATTTAGGTGTCTTCAAGGCTAGAGTGAATAGGCTCTTAATAAACTAGTGCGATTCACCATCAACGATTCCATAACTACTTACCATCAGGTGGGATCGCAGTCATGCACTAGTTTATATTAAAAAAAAAAACTGGGCAAGAGCGAGTCGGACTCGCGCACTGAGGGTTCTGTACAAACTTGCTTATGAAAACAGTTCAATTCCCGAATTGAGTTACGAAAATTTTTCCGAATCGCAAAAAATGTTTATTTTTGTGACGTAACTACAAATTCAGTTTTCAGAATTTTTCCTATACTTGTGCTATGAGACCTTGCTTCATGCCAAATTTCAGGATTCTAGGTCAACGTGAAGTACCCTATGAATTTTGATTCCCTTGAGAGTGTCGTAGCGTTCCTGAGAATAAGGGTCTTGGCAAACAAACAGACAGACGAACGGACAACAAAGTGATCCTATAAGGGTTCCGTTTTTTCCTTTTGAGGTACGAAACCCTAAAAAAATGAGGGATTTAATTTTCTTATTTTAATTTAAGTCTAGGCAATTATTGGGGGCCAAACTTAAGTAGTAGTGAGCAGGGCACACATTACTCGCAGAAAAGATGGCCGAAGAGGCCGAAAGGTTCTGTACTGGCGACCACGTACCGGAAGACGCAGTGTTAAAAGGCCTCCCACAAGGCGGACCGACAACCTGGAGATCCCATTTGAGGGAGGCCTATGTCCAGCAGTGGACGTTTATCGGCTGAAGCGATGAGACACTTATTTGAATTCTACTGAAATAGCTAATCGAATATCAAAGAAAGCGAAGCACGACTAACTGCAATCCCAAGACCTAAAAGTTACCATATAATACTATACAAGATCCCATAAATTTCCATTAGGATAGGTAAACACATGAAAGTCTAATCTTGAAATGGTCATGAGAGGCGTAAAATTAACGGCTTTTTTTATTTTATCTTATTCTTGATAGGTTCCCGCTTGACCGCTATCTCACCTGATAGAAAGCGACGATGCGGTCGACGATAGAGCGCGCTTACCTAGAAGTAACCTATTCACTCTTGAATTAAAGATTCCCGGGTTGTAGCCATCAGGAAACGCAGATTCCGGCAAGGAATTCCACTCCTTAGCTGTACGCACAATGAATGTGTTGTCAAAATGTTTTGTGCGTATAATAGGTGGGATGTCCACCATGTACCGGTGGCGCATTGCCGTACGCCTGCTTATTCCAATAAAAACACAAGATTTTCTTTTTAATATTTTCACAAAAACTAACCTAACCTAACCACACAAAAACACTCCTACTCCTACACATGTATATCTACAAACACAGCAAAACAAAGGCACATTAAATTATTAACAGCACCACGAAAAAAAAAAAGAAAAACCTAAGAGAAAAAAACATAAAATAAGTAGGTAACATTTAATAAATGAGAGAGGTATGTTCTCACATAAAAAAGTTAGTCGCGTCATTGCTCCTGAAACGTGTAGGTACTTACTTATACCTATATTCTGTTTGTACTCGTAAAATATTTACGTAGGCCGCATGGCTTAGCTTGGGGACCGGCCAGAGGTAATGTGCTACGCGAACATTACGTATGTTTGTATTTAATTTAAATATTACGAAAGAATAATTTTAAAAATAATGCAGAAATATAAAACGTAGGTAAGTATGCTTTTTTACTTTTTTGTAAAAAGAACAGATTTCAATTTGGGCAGTTGGTTCGTGAAACTGCGCGATTTGATGACAAAAACGACCGAAGTAAAGTCGTCGATGGCACGTAGTGTGCCACGCGCGCCTCAGAGTTATCAGTAAAACCGTAGGGGCCAATGCATGCATGGACCACGAGAAATTTCTGAATGGGAAACCGTAGTCCTACAATGCAAAAAGCAACTGAAGGCTACAGGTAGGTTTAAGTCAGTAATAGTCTGACACGTCCATTTGCTCCACTCTAGAGCGAGAGAAGTCACTGGATCATTCCCTAAAATAAAAGTAACAAAATTATTTCTTATTTAATTTAACAAGAAGCATTCCAGATTACAATTTATTATTCTCCGTATTACCTACTGCCCATATAAATGAAGAAATTGTATATTAATCTACCTAACTCCTTGACCTTTATAAAGATTCAAAGCACTCGAAATTGATTCTTATAAACCCTACTATTCTTCTCCTCGCCACCAGTGAACTGTCCACCTTAGCTGCAGTGACATATCATCAGTGCACTTCTTACAGAACCTAAGCCAATAATGGCTATTTTAGAAGACAGCAAAATAACAATATTAAATTATAAAATCATCGATAGAACATCTCTTTTTGAAAGATGTGTTCGTTAGGCTTTTTTAGGAAGGCAAGGGGGTCAAAAGCTATGAATAATCGTCTTATGTAATAAAAATCAATAATAAAACAAAAATCAATTGCCTCATGTTTGACGGAGCATCGCTTGAGAACGGGTCGACCGATTTGGCTGATTTTTGCCTTCTGTTTAGTTCAAACGATGCCCGTGATTTTTCTTAACCAAATTGTATTCTTTTTCAAACCACCAATAGTATCTATAATATTATATATATTCTTCAGAACCCCAAAAATTACTTAGCTAATACTAGAAATTCATCATCATTCATCATTCAATTTGACTATTTTATGTAGTTTGCCCACTCGCATCAAAATGTTATATTTGGAAATATTCTTAGCTTTGTATTTCCAAAACCACAGTATTCAAACTAGCGAGAAATATACACGATTAATAAGCCAATAAATCCAGCAAACGCCAAAACAAATTCTCTCATAAATAAAGCCAGACTTTCCAATAAAACTCAGCAGAAATAACAAAATAAACTCTGCAAATTATAACCAAACTGATAACCGTTGGAAGTGCAGAAACAATCGGTCTTGTTGCTTCCGCATAATTAAATTTCAGTATTTCAGTTTACTGAAATTCCATCGTGTTGAGATTCCTCGACGGCCGAGCTATTGTTTCTGAAAAGCTGAATAAAGCTTAAAATTATAGACTACGTTGAAGACTCGTTTTGTGAAGGACAGTCTTTATTAGCGGGTTGTTACGTTGATTGGAAAAGATTTGAAGATGTCTTCGTTTTTGCGTTTTGTAATAGACTAGCTTGTGCCGGTGGCTTCGCCCGCGTGAAAATAGGTTTCTCCATAAAAACTTTGATCCTCCATTTCATCCCCTTAGAGGGTCAATTTTGAAAAATACTCTCGCCCACGCCATAAAAGAAAATCTTATACAAAATTTCACGATCCTTGTCCCGGTAGTTACAGCTGTGCTTTGATATGTCAGTCAGTCAGTTTCTCCTTTTATATATATATATATATATATATAGGTAATTGTCAGGTTCTACTTTGCAAACAAGTCATTTAAGAGTTTAAAAAAATCTGTTTCGTTTCTATATTTTTGGCTTTAGCTTTATCAGTTGAACTTCACGATTCATCTAGGTATGTATACGTACTTTCTTGAAACATCATTATTATTCTTACATTGATTCAGAATTTGGGGCCCAAACCTTATCTTTTGGCCCAATTGTTTCGTTTCGATTCTCTTTGTCGATCGCCTCAAGTAGGCCACGCCTCCAATTCCTTTATTCTGACGGCACCTCAATGCTCAGTCACGTGGTCAGAACAAAGAATAGGAGGCGTGGCCGACTCGAGGTGATCAACGAAAAGAGAATCGAAACGAAACGGTTGTAACTTGGCTACGGCTGGATCCTAAGTCCTATTGAAAGCAACTTCCTCCACTCCAATCGAAACTGTCACCATAACAACTAAAAAATCCGTTGATTAATATCAATAAATAATGAGATATGACTGTCAATTAGAAGGTTTCGAGTCGAAGAAATGACTTAGAATATATAAGAAATTCAGTCAAAACAAAAAAAAATACTTTTGACACGAAAATTACCATAACAAGTTAGGAGAAAACAAAGGACAATCGAAATTACAACATAAACGGAAACAGGAATTGCCAGACTTACATAATATTCTTAGTTATGGCAGGAATTCTAGCCGAATACTTAGGAATTGCCTTTTGGCTAGCATGGAACTGAATACCGACAGCGTAGCGTCTGTATAATCCTCTTAGCTCGAGTATTTCAGCTAAATGTACTGCTTTATGAATGTTAAGTCGGAGATGTCACTTCACTTCATATTTTGTGCTTGTTAGTCATCTCTGAGATGAAAAAATATGATGTAAGCTACTTTTTATGTTCGCAGGGAGATTTGTAGCTGTTTTTTGAAATATATATTTCTACCGAAATTACCAGTAAACCTTTATTTGACACAAAACTTTGATTCATTATTTTAACACATTAATATTATAAAGCTAACTTTGTGAGTGTGTGTCAGTGTAAATTTCTTTCTTTCTTTTCGCGCTCGAACGGCTGAACGGATTTCGATGAATCTTGGAACTCGGGTAGACTATGCCCTGGAATAGCATAGGATACTGGGTCCCTTAGGTTAGTTTTCTACTAAAATGCATGTGGAGACGTCGGTAGCAGAAACCTTCTAATATCTTTCCTTTTCTCCAAAAAGACACGTCTTCTGAGAAACCTCAAACTTGATTTAATAAAAATTTAAGCCCATAATTTTAGATGAAGAAAAAGATATGGTTCGCAGTCTTAGATTATAAGTTGATCTATGTAGCGGTATTCTTAAAGAAATTTTATATAAAAGAAACTTCGTGATGCAAAGAATTCCTTTCGTCTCAGCTACTTTGTACCTCCATTTAAAAATTCCACAAGTTTTTTTTTTTTAAGGTGAATAATAAGAATCTCCAAGGAGAAAATCTGAAAAAGAAAGCTTTCTGAAAAATTAATATTTTAGAGCAGGCATTCAATTTACGTTTGTTAACATTTAACAAAAAAAATCTAAAGTCAGGTCTAAATTATTATTTTAATGACGATAATTAACGATGTTAATTATAATAAGTCTTTGAGAAAATTATATAATAAGGATTACTAAAGTCCTTTGTTTGCTTCTAATAGTTAAGTAGGTTACAATTCGTTAATTAAAACCGTTTGAGTGATGACGAGAAAAACAGAAACTTATATATACCTAGCTCTTGGTGATAACCTCCCTCGGTTTACCATATACTTATTTCAATAAAGAGTAAACATAATATATATAAATAAATCCTAGGTAAACATAAACCATCATCGACTACATCATAGCTTGGCATCAAATGATATAGTGGTCAAACGAAACGCTACCCGAGGTGAATGTCCTGGACGGCTGAAACACGGGGTTTCCGTAGTTTAGAGTCCAGTCCACCCCCATAATCTACAGAATTTGTATAATGTAATAGACTTGTAAAATACATTGTGGCGGAAAAAAAAAAACAAATTAGTTAGTTGTTGGATTAGCCACGTTATATAAACTGGCAGAGCTCTGAAGAATTGTAAGACCTTATAGGCTTAATTTCTAAAAAAAAAACTATGTTAATTTTAATAATATATAAATTAGCAGGTTCTTGAGTTTGAGTTTGAGACATCGTGGTGAAAGGATTAGTCAGATAGACTCTGCTTTACCGAGTGCTAGCTGTCCAGGGTGCGCCAGGCATTTAGAATAGCTGTACGATATTTTTAACGCCGCTCGGGGAGGCTCCTTTCATGCACCCCTGCACAACCACCTGCAGTTTTCAGGATCTATACGAGGTCAATAACAGAGCCGTAGAGGTTGCCAAAGACTGGTCAGAAAAAAATTAGTTAAGTACATCGACACGAAAAGAAGAAGAAGCAGGTTCTTAATTCAAAATGTTCTATGGAGAATTTAAATTTAGAATCCGCAAATCAGTATTTAAACTAAACTTATGGTTAGTGAGTTTTGCAAATAAGGTTATAAATCTTCAGTCACTACAATGTGTATAAGTTAATGGCACCATATATCATCACCAACATACAAACTCAAACACACCTTACTAAGTAAGGCACATCCGAAGCACTACAAATAACTATTAAAAGACAAAGTTTGGAACAACTGCCATCTTGTTAATTGCGGGATAAATCACGAGCGCCATCTATTACAGACATAGGGACAGTAAAACAGTATAATTTATCACAATCACCATCAACGTTGCTTTAACGACGGGCACTGAAACATCTGAACTCAAGGAAATGCATTGTAACTATTTGTAGTCGTCATCGTACTTTATCTTGAGGATATTGGAATAGGCTTGTGATACTTTTTATGGATTGTAATTCTATAATTTTATCAAAGAACCCCTTTTAACAGTAAAGGGGTGACCAGACGGTTGCAAACTAACGTTCCAACCAAGGTGACCTTGGTTTATGTGTTTGGTTTGTGTTGCGGCTACATGGATGTAAACCACGCGCCAACACGTTCGGTGGTTGGGAAAACGCGCCTCCCAACTACGGGCGTTAAAGGTCATGGATTACAACTGCTGTCTACACGGATTGAAACTAGCAAGGTCACCTTGGTTGGGACGTTGATTTGCAACCGTTTGGTCACCCATTTAGTCTTGAATTTTAGATGTTTGGAAAGTCAAGATCTCGAACCATGACCAGGGCTACAGAGAGGTAAACTAATATTGAGCTGCGACTCCAACTAACTTTTTTTTAAGGTGGCAAATCATTCAATGACTAAACCCGCTCCAGGGCGGACAAGAGGGCTTGTCTGAATTTTACTAACTAAAACTATATAGATGTTCTTTCTTTGCTTGGCGTTCCAAGGTTTCCCTTTCGAAAAATAACCCAGTCAGTCCAGGCTTCGGCCCTGCTGGGCCCTTACGGACTCCAACATACCTTAATAAGTCGAAATGAGCATAGTGAAGTAAGAGAACTTACACACTGAATGGAACAAATGGATCAAGCATCGTCTGTTATTTGTTTCTGGCTATTTTAAAGCCATACGAAAATCTGTAAAAACTCGCTATTCCAACAACGTGATAAAATAAATCACATTTCAAAAGGATGCACAAATCGAAATATATATCCCAAAAACGATTTTCGCAGTTTGATTTCAATATTCTGTAAATTGAAACAATAAAACTGTCTAATATATCGCCATCAATTCGCCACTTAACCGCTAAAGCTGCTCCCGTGATTTACACAACCGCACCACAGAGGGCATCATGCTCTAATGTCGCTATCAAAGCGCAAACGCTGTTTAGTAACGTCACAAATCAAAAGCCGCCATTTTGGAAGCGACGCCATTTTGTTTTAAGCGCGGTTTAGACGCAACTGTCAAAATTGTTTATGTGTTCTATCTTCTATATTACAATTGTAGCATTAATTTTAGTTTATATGAAACCAGAATATATTTTGTTCAGAATCAGTAACTGAATGGATTCCAATATTTTTTACACCATGTTATATTTTTTCCCAAAAATATTTAAAAAGGCCACAAGTTGGACACCACCGACACTAAGTACTACACAGGTCACGGCAGGTCATAGCGGGTATTAGGCGCCAGCAAACAGCTGGGTGCAAGTGCAAAAAATACTAGACACGTGTTTCGGGTTTCGTCTATACTAAAACTAATGTTGTATACATATATCGGATGGAGATGAGATAAAGTTATTACTTAGAGATTAGTTTTTATAAAAGAGCAGGAGCTATGACGTGTTTAAATATCAGTCGGGCGAGCGAGGAGAGATGGAGTTATACACCCTTTAAAGCTCCATCCCTTCAACAGTTCAGCCCCCCTAGCCAAGTTACAACCGTTTTGTGTCGAATTTCGTTCTTAACGTAACGCTTCGGTGTCAGCAATTGTAAAAAACGATAAGTTGGTACTGGTAGCCATGTTGACGCGCTTGAGTCGGCCGCTCGTTCTACAATAACATAGAATGTAGCGCGCACAATTAATTCTATCATTTTGAACGATGTGAACTTGGCTACGAATTTTCTATTCGTTTGTTCTGACCACGTGACTTAACGTTGAGGTTAATTCATTCCTATACATTTGATTAGATTTCGACTAGCGTTAACGATTGTAGATTGTCAACTTGGCTAGAGGTGCAGTTTAAGTCGTCAAATGAATTTGCGTTAAGAGCTCAGGGTATGGTCTCTGGTCGTGATTTTGGGTTACTGACGATTCGGACACAACCAAATTTATTGAAGCTGTTTAGTATAGTTAGATAAAAAAAAGTTTTAAATGTGCCAATTCGGACACTGTGTCCGAACATATTATGTCCGAATCGTCAGCAACTCGTGTTTTTGAATTTAAGCTTGGTTAAAATATCGCAGATTAATAGGTTAACTTTGTAATTTATATCTTTTAAAAAGAATAAAATGGGAATTGGGATTCGGTGAATTCGTTTTCCGCAACAAAAAAAGAAAATAGATAACGAGGTGAGTTGGCAGGTACGTGACAGGGTTACTTAAATAATAGCGGCAAGTGGAGGCAATTGTAGCTAACATTTCAGAAAATACTTAGTCAACGTTTAAGAATATATTTTGTTTTGAATATTTAGAAAGGAAATACTACGTAATGCTCTTTGTATAGTCAGGGGTCTAAAGAGCAGTTGCACTTTACCAATGCTAAAGTGCCTAAAATTTTTGTATAGTAGACGTTCAATGATCCATAAGTCGTTTATTCAATACTACGCTACAAAGTAACTAATTCATAAACCATTGACACTTAGAAGAGTGCTAAAGAAATGTTAGTCGCTTTAGCATTAGTAGAGTGTAACTGCACGTTTGACACCTGACTGTAGGTACATGGTGTTTAAGAGTTTTGGTCAAATGAAGATCAAAAAAGGGCTTTGTCTCTAGTGTCCTTAATACCTAGAAATTTCCTTTTGACTTTTTTGGCACAAGAAGTTGGAAGAAAGAAGAAAACACTAAAAAGTCTTGGCACAAGAAGATGGAAGAAAGAAGAAAACATTTTAGCATAGATTTTAACATTTTAGATAGGTAGATTAGAAGATTATTTTTTTTAAAGTATGAAGTCATCCAATGTCTTCTCTTGCTCTAGGGTGGAGCGAGAGGTCGTGTCAGACTTTCACCGACTATTTCTGACTAAAACCACACCTGTGTCCTTCAGTTACCCTTTGCTTTCCAGGACCACGGGTTTCCTTTTCATAAATTCTCCGTGGCTTATTACAGTCGTATGTTAGTTATTATAAATATAGAAGTCCCCACCGCCTTGAATATGTCGATAATAAAGATATCGATAATTTCTGCTTGATATATAAAATAACATTTATTGTAGCACAATAAAGTAATGAATAATAGTAGGTTATGACACTGTCATTATAGTCGGCCTTATGATGTTCCCACTGTTGGGACTCAAGCCTCCTCTCTAGGAGAGGGAATGGGCCGTAATCCACCACGCGGGCCCAATGCGGGTTGGTGGATGTCACATGTCTTCGAATTTTTGGTTCTAGGACATGCCGGTTACCTCACGATGTTTTTCTTTTTGAGAGCAGTGGTGATGAAATAAATTACACAAAGTAATGCGCCTGGCTGGGTTTAAACCCGCGACCTAAAACTCCGTAAGTCGGGGCCATTACCACTCGGCCACCACTGCTCATTATAACCAAGATTATTGAAATATGAGAAACTGAGTCATAAGCGATGTTTATAATAATCACACGAAAGTTTTAATACACTACATATCTAATCTTATCAAACACAACCTATCTTAAAATGTCGTTAGCTAGCTTCTGCCAGCAGTATTACAATAATAAGAAAATATATTATTAGAATAGAATAAATTATGCAAAGCATTATTTTATTAGGGTTAACAAATAAGTTTTTAGTTGTCTGTGAATAAGGTATTCGTTTTTCACAATAATAAGAGTAGACCAATAAAGAGAGATGTTATCATCAGATAGTCATAGTCTATTTTGAACAGTAGAATATCGTTTCCGTGGTGTAGCGGTTATCACATCTGCCTAACACGCAGAAGGCCCCCGGTTCGATCCCGGGCGGAAACATAGCTTTTTGCCATTTCACATAATTACCCCAACATTACTTGTCAGTTCTTTTTACACATTTTCTTCTTTTTTGGGGCAAAATTTACCAATAAATAAAACATACCCTCACTTCTATTCACATCTATTACACATGTGCCTATCAATTTCCAGTTCATGCCCCACGATCACGCACTTACTACTTACGATCTAGTTCTAAGAAATACGCCAATATCAGTTGAGCCCTTATTTATATTCTGTAAGGGATGTCGATGTGTAGGATACACATTTGTAACGCTAAATGTGCACGTAACATGGCATAAAGATGTGTGGATGTATTTCGTGTCGATGGTGATGCTTTAAAATTTTTTTTTTTCAGTGGTAAAATCATCCAATGACATCCCGCGCTCTTGGGTGAAGCGAGAGGGTGTGTCAGTCTTGTTCCTTCGTTGCCTTTTATACCAGGACCGAGTCTTTCTTTCAGCAGCAGACCCTTGGCCCTAGTAGTCTTCGACCCTGCTGGGCCTCTACGGTTTGCTGACATATCCTTGAGGCGTGCGTGGAACAAGTACGCGCCGATATCTTTGGCCACCCCACTGCACACATGATGTTAGAATGTAGCAGATTCTGAACTAATTGTGCTCCATTGGTGTAATTGCTGCAAGGCGTCCCGATGTTTTTTTTTTTTATTGGTTGGGAAAATCATCTTATGACAAATCCGGCCCTTGGGCGGAGCGGGAGATAGTGTCAAACTTTTACTGCCTAAAAACCCACTCCTGTTCCTTCTTTGTCTTCGTCCCAGGGCCCCGGGTTTCACTTTCACACTACCCGTTGCCCCAGTAGGCTTCGACCCGGCAGGGCCTCTACGATTTGCAGACATCTCCCAGGATAAACAAATAAATAAATAAATAAGAGTGCGAGATGTCATTAGATGATTTTCCCACCTAAATAAAAAGCGTAGGTAAATTTGTTCATTCTTTAGCTATCAGTTTACAGTGGTGTAATTAAATTTGCTGAGATATGTACGAGCTACAACATCAACCTGTATCTCACGATTTCGTTATCATCGGATTTCGTGAAATGCCTCCCACTCATGAAAAGCATTTTTTTAAAACTATTCTCGTCAAAAATATTAATATCCAATTTGAACCCTTGCATAATAGTTTGTATTTTACTTAAAAATAAACTAAAATAAAAGAAAATTGACAAAATAAAAAAATTGTAGCGAAAATACAAAAGAATATCGTCCCCGCATACGATTATGAATAAGAAAGAAAAATCATTCACTAAAATCCAAAAATAAATACATAATACTCTCATAACTACTGCAATCACACACAATACACACACACGTAGTCAATACCTATCCATTCTACATTACGTGACAATACTAAGTTACAAGCAAAATGTCCTCAAACACAGTAGTGTTGTCCCCTAATTATCAAGCAGCTAATCCGCTAACTCCATTACACCACTAATTCCTAGCATTAGTTCCCAATTACGTCACTATTATATTAACTACATCAACACATACAAATCCCACTGCTGATGCCGTACGGGTATTGAATAAATTATTATCATTCAATGCGAATACATTTGGGGAATACAAATAATTAGCTGGTTATAAGATGTGTTGAATAACCAACGTCTAGTTCTAGACAGATTTTATTAGACCTAGCGTGAAACGGTATCTTTCAGGCCATGGTCTGGAGCGAGAGGGAATTGTAGGCTGTCGCCTTTTTCTGCGGTACTAGAACGCTTAGAGTAACTGAAGGACATAGGTTAAAGTTAGAGAAGGCATTGGATAAGTCATCACCTCAGAAAAAAAGACAATATCTTTAAAAACTAACACAACCTTATAAGCTTGTGAAGGTTCTTTAGAGCAGATCTTTGTATATTATGATGGCTCCTACAGCATTATTCTATTTTTCTTTATATTTTTACGTATACGTGTAGGTACATTTCATAGTTGACACGTTGAAACGAAAACTTTTTTCACCTTTTCACAAATCGCCAGTAAAAATTTCTGCACAAGATACAGTCAGATTTTAGCATACCGAAAATTCCATTCTCTAGGAACACGCTTTTATTTAGACATCACGCTGGACAGAATGCACTCGACGTAGCACCGTTGCACGTTGTTCGGAGTGTTCCAAGAAAAATCAACACAAGAGGCGGCCGATTTGAAAATAGACCGGCCGAGTCACGTCCGTTGAAAAAGCGAAGCACACTCGCGTCAGCTGCGCTCTGGGCGGCGGGTTCGTGTCACGCGTTTTGTGGTACAAATAATGTGTATTGTTCGGTTTATTACATTCTTTAGGTCCTTGCGTCATGGGGTAATTTTTCGTTGTAATACTTACCTAGTGCAGTCTGGATTCGACCTATCCAGGGAGAAAAAGTTTTCAATGAAAATCATTTTTTTATAGCAAGCTTTTATAGCGCGGTATATACTTATATGTACAATTAATACTCATCAACACCATTCCAAAAAGCTCAAATACGATAGGGTCATCATATTGCGCTTATTACTAAGTTCTTATGGCCATCTTCCAGCTTCATCATCAGACCCTGGTTGCCATCTAGCACCAGAGTACTCGTCAAGACGGATCAAACGTGTCCAAACTCGATGGGGTTGTGTCGCTTAACTACCGAGTTCCTATAGCCACCTCCCGGTTTCATCATCAGATCAGCTCCATGTCATAATAATTTTGCATTGTCATCTGATTTACACATGGAAAAGGAAGTTAGTGATAGCATGACGAATGACAGGGCAGAATGGAAGAAAAAAACGTGTTGCGCCGACCCCAAATAACACGGGACAAGGGCAGGAAGATGATGATGATGATGATCTGATTTACACATGCATGCAAAATTCGGTAACCGGTAAGTGGATCTAATTTAATTTGCAAGATTTGATTACTGACAAACAAACATCGGGACAGGTGAAACTAAATAAAAGCTTGTAATAATAAAATAAAATCCATCTAAAACAAAAAGCTATGTTTCCGCCCGGGATCGAACCGGGGG
Organism: Mythimna pallens; assembly: GCA_961205895.1. NCBI lineage: Eukaryota > Metazoa > Arthropoda > Insecta > Lepidoptera > Noctuidae > Mythimna > Mythimna pallens. The sequence continues at coordinate 5,001,044 of OY540825.1, forward strand.
CCTTCTGCGTGTTAGGCAGATGTGATAACCGCTACACCACGGAAACTATACTTAATATTTGCAAATTCTAGATCCTAATTAGCACTGAAGACAAGTGAAAGCAGGCCATGATTATATTTGTCAGTAGATTTTTGTAGTAACCACTTGCTGATGATACTAAATTCAAGGTGAACTGGAAAGTCACGAAAACAAACTTCACAGACCTTTTTCACTTTTAGAAAATAACCAGTAAGTAACTAGATATAATTGGATGATATACCATTGAAATAAGTAGATAATACAAATATGTACTTTAATCAACTTTCATAGCTCAACTTTTTATTTTGGCTTCGAACCAAAAACATTTTTATTTTGTATCCAAAACTAAAGGCTACTTGGTTGCTCAGTAACTTGTTAAATTAAATCACTCAGAAACCAAACAATAAATTAACACAAAGTACGTCTAGACTGGACGGGTAACGAACTTTATATATGAATTTATTTCAATAATATAGCAGTACTTACATAAATATGTTCTTATAAAATAAAGAGTTTTTTAATCTCCACTCCAAATTACACTTCAAACATCCAATATGTTATTTGGCAGAAAAAACATAAAAACTTAAATAGCTGAATTTGTAATTTATGAGAGATCTGGAGTCTAAACTAAGCCTAAGCCTGTATCTTAGAACTCCAGGCCCCCACATCATCAAAAACTTAAATATTCGACCATGCTTTGTGCATAAGAGCATATGGACGTGTTATAGGTAATAGAATATCAGTATATTAGCAAGTACAAATATTAAACCTGAACTTAACGGCTGGTATATTTATTTCGGAGGCGTATTTTCATAATTTCGACTAATCTGACGAATCAGAACGAATTAAATTAATTTTCATTTCCTTTAGGGCTATGGGAATTTTTGAAAGAGATACCGTAGACAGATAGACAAAAGTCTGATACACCCTCTTGCTCCAGCCTAAAGCAAGACTTCTTCCACTCTTTGCTGATGCGAGAGGGCGAGGACAACACCGAATGATTTCTCATCTCGAAAAATAACAATCCTATTATAAGGCGCAAACTCGCGCAAAAAAAAATATGCAAAAATGTAATTTAATTTTAATAATATTAAATAAAATTGTAGTTTAATTTACTTGAGATATAATTTATCTGTAGATGATGTAAGCAAGAAGATGTAATGTTATTATAATTGAAAAATATACTGTTTATGATATAAGTATCTACCGAAAAATAAGTCTATTTATTTGTAACAATAAGTCTATTGTTAGAAATAAATTAATTATTAACAAATAACCAAAAATTTTAAAGATTAGTACATGATGTACACAACCTCTATAGCGTGTCCCTTAATACTCATCTTTAAGCGGGTCAAAGTAACCTGGAACACAAAGGGCAACTGAAAGAACACGAGTGCGTTTTAGTCAGTAAAGACATTCCCACTCGCTTCACCCAAAGCTAAATTATTTCCATTATTTGATAATTTCCCACCCTCATTAAAAAGGGGAAGAAAGTAATCATGAATACTTCACTTTGACTGTGGTGCCAAACCTGATATCTGAAAAAAACATCATCATCGTTTCAGCCGTAAGACGTCCAATGTCGGACATAGGCCTCCCTTAAGTGTCACCATAACGACCGGTCCCGTGTGTCTCGCATCCATCTTGAAAAAATCCCGTCAAGTAAATATTTTGCACAACATATTTAGAAGCGAACATTTCAAAACAATAACTAAAGGGTGTCCTTAAAATAACCTAAGATTTGAATTAAATAGAAAACACAGTTTTTAGTCTTCAGATTGTGAGTTTTTTATTGTATCATAAACTACTTTTATTTATTTATTTAATACTTTATGCACAAACGTACAGCGGCGGACTTAATGCCTTAGGCATTTTCTACCAGTCAACTTTAGGCTGATGCAGAGATAAATAGTGGTAGGTGCAATAAAAGAGAGAGAAAAGGCGAATAGGTACAAGAAAAGATATACTAATAAACCATAAATATCATACAATTATACAATACACACACAAATTAATAAACTATCTACACTAATAAAGTCAAACAATTAGTTCAAATCGACAATTTGAAAACCTTAACGCTGTGATGACTCTACTGCCAACTTCTTACGAATTAGCTCGCGAACTTTGATTTAGAATGTAAATTTGATAGGGTTATTTAATTTATGGAATGACACATCGGTCTAATGACCTCCATGGCTTTGCTGGCACATACGCACTCTTTTATCGAAAATTTCCATAACCAATTTGCATAAACATGGCTTAATTTCGTTGATGCAGCGTTTAATATCCTTCTGTAATGCACGGGTGCTTGTGGGCTTGTTGACTTTAAATAACCCCATAAAAAAATCTAAAGGTGTTTAATCGGTGTTAATCAGGGGGTCAATTCAGATCACCGACACGAGAGAGTACATGACTAGGAAATGTCTCATCCAATAATTGAATCGTTTCACTTGCTGTATGGCATGTGGCACCATCTTGTTGAAACCACATGTCGTCTATATCAACATTATTTAACTGAGGCAAAAATAAGTGTGTTATCATATCATGATATCGAGCACCAGAAACAGTAACTGCTCGACTAGACTCATTTTCAAAAAAGTATGGACTAATGATAAATCCAGCCCAAAGTGCGCACCAAACAGTGACTAGCTGTGGATGCATTTATTTTCACCGGACCCTAAATGCGGCAATCTTAGCGGTTAACAAAACCATCAAGGTGAGAATGTGCTTCATCGCTTAGGATACTGATTTTTCGAGCAAAATCAGTATTCACTTGTTGATGCTCAATAATCCATTCAACGAACTCTCTTCGCTGTGCATGGCTTCAGTTGTTGTGTTAATTGAATTTTGTATGCATGAAGACACAGATCTTTAGTGAGTATACGCTGTACAGCTTCTTGAAATTTGCAATTTTTGTCCATGACGCCGAATTGATGTTCCTGGATTTTCAGCAACACTCTCACGTACTGCGCAGCTTCGATATTGACATTTGAACGGCTAACCTGTCAGCTGTTAAATTGTTTTTTTTTGGGGTTGCCAACACTTTACTGCACAAATGGCGGCAAATTCAAATCTTGCGTTAATTTTGGGACAACCTGTATATAGACTTAACCATACTGTTCATACGTTCAAGTTAACTAGATTTAATTAAACTCGCCTTTGTTAAGTAACTTGTGGGCGGCGGTTCATATTTTAATGTTTAGACTATTGTCCCGTTTGTACCCTAACTTCATAACTGTGTTTAATAAAGGACTTTCGTATTTGTTGAGCGGGGAATATTGTGGAGGAGTAAGAGTATAAATACTGTTATAGAGTTTCTTAGTTTTTTAAGTGTCCCATGATGAGTACCTACTTTAACGTTGGTAATTTTATTAATTTATTAGTTATTCAATAAATTAATAAAATTATCAATAATTTTATTAATGTAATTCAGGAGGAAAACACGGATCACTTTGTTGTCCGTCCATCTGTCTGTCTGTCTATCAAGACCCTTTATCTCGGGAACGCGTGAAGGCATCGAGTTGAAATTAAAACCGACTTCTGAGCTAACTAAAAAAAAGATACGGCCGTTTATGTCGCAAAAAACGTGTAGGTATTTCGACACTCTCATGGGAATCAAAATTCATAGGGTACTTTCCGTTGAGCTAGAATCCTGAAATTTGACATGAAGTAAGATGTCATAGCACAAGTAGGTATGGGGAAAAATCTGAAAACTGTAAATTTGTAGCCACATCACAAAAAAACTTTTTTTTAGATTCGAAAAAATCTTCGTAAATCAATTCAGGAATCGGATTAAAAAAAATGTTCTCAGGAAAAACCTGAAAACAATAACCAACCAAGTACATGTATAGGACCAATTACCTCCATACATACTTGAATACCTTTGCTTTTGGCAAAAATAACGCGCTTTCAAAAAATGTTTGGTAGTTAAATCGTTTCACTACAAAAAAAAGGTCAAGTACGAATCGGACTGGCGAGGGTTCCGTATAGACTTACCTATTCCTAAATCGAGTCCCGAAAGACTAAAATCGCAAAAAGTTATTATTTTATGTCGTACTATTTTTTGAGTTTGATTGATTGTTATACTCATTATTATACACCATAAATAAAATTACAGTAGGACCTTAAAGTTAATAGGGTGTCACAATGGGCGGTCTTATCGCTAAAAGCGATTTTTTACAGACAACCTTTCCGAGTTTTTCCTTTACTTGTGGAGCTGCCAAGATTAACGAGAAGTACCCTATAGGTTTTGATTTCCTTACGAGCATCAAAATATGCACCCTAACCAGAGCATAAACGGCCTTCGCTTTACATTGCGTTGACTTAGAAGATTGATTTTTTAATTGTTCTATGGGGTAGTAGCCCTGAGTATTTGATATCAATTTCAGGTTAAAATCTCTACGCATTTCTGAGAAAAAAGTCTTGACAGACGGACAACAAAGTGATCCTATAAGGTTTCCGTTTCTGCCGACTGAAAATTACATAACCCTAAAAAAACGTGTTTTTCATCATGAAACCCACACACGACGACCTCATCAAACTCATCTCAACTCCTAAAATAAGGATAAAAATGTATCTCATTTCGTCATACTTACCATGTACAGACCACCTGTGCACTACTTATAATCAACAGGTCTCAAAAACTGCCGTACCAGACCAAAAACAGCCATAACAAACAAACACTAAAGGACAGATTAAAAAATGTTCCGTCTGCATTTAACCCTGACTCTGCCGACGAAATAGAAGTTCTCAAAAGCCTAATTTATCTTCAGTGTGAAAACAAAAGGGACTATGTTCCTACGGCTACACAAAGAGGAACTATCGGGCACCTGCGAAGGCTTTATTCCAGTTCAATTAATCGCGGCAGCAAATGAAGTTGGTCGCCACCTCCTTCGTAGGTATTTTTAATTAAAGCAAGCCTCGGCGCCCACTAAGCGCTTTAGGGTTAAGTTTAAGGGAAGAGATATAGCGGGGTTGGTCAAAAAACAATAAAAATTACATTTTATTTAATTTAAAAATTAATTAAATTAAATTTTATAATGTACTTAACCACTTTTTTTTTACATACACGTCCTCCGCCCTAGGGTGAGTGCCTCCACTCACTCTAGGCCTAGGTCTATCGGACTAACTGACTAAAACCACTTTGGCGTTCCCTCGTTCATCTGTGTCGGGGGCTGCGGGTGCAGTGCGACTTCTGCTGCCCCGGACTAGTGTTGGCCCACTATCTGTGGGCCTCGTTACGTATTGAAGAGTGACCTTATACATCTAAGAGAGGCGCGTGTCGAACACTACGCCACCATTGTAAGGCACTTAACCACAGGCCTACAGTCTACGGACGCATAGCTTCATAGACGCGTATTCGTCATCATTCGCTTGGTGTACGCCTGCGTCAAACTTACATGCAAAACTATGCAGCTTCACGGATCTCCGCATAGTGATGACGCGTCTATGAAGCTATGCGTCCGTGGACACTTATCGCTTATCGCCCCGCTCCACTCTCCACACCGCTCTTTCCTCCAACCTTTTTTAACTTAACCCATTCTTACCTGCTCTAATGGGATAAAGTTTTATACATGGAAAAACTCCTTCAATGGAGCGTACGACGATCATATGCAGGTCTAATAGAATGCTGCGAAATGCCAACGCTCAACTCTGCTCAACTATTTGGATTAAAAATGATTAATTAATGCCTTTCAAGTGAATTCAGAAGTTTAAACTTCTGAAGTTTTTGAAAGGTATTTTATTGAGGAAGGGGAGGGAAGGTTTGACGTGTCTGCGATTATAATTCATAAGCGTAGGCGTTTTCTAACTTGAGGACAGCATTATAATCATTAATGTGGACAAGAGATGTTACGAAAATTCTATTCTGATTCCGAAAAGTCAGAACTTCTGATTGATTTCGCACTTTCGGTTCCGATATCAGTTCCGATAATTTTAAATCGGAACTTATATCGGAAGTACAAACTAGTTTATACTGGTCACGCGGGGTACCTCCCTCCCCCCGCGCCCTTTGTCGATTACTCTTTCACTTGTTGTTTTGTTTCGTATTTGGAATGTGATGAGTTTGCTCTTAGTTTTACTTCTTCGAGTTGTTTTTAGTTTTATTAGTACTTCTTTGACGCTTTTGCTTCTGCCTCCGTCTCTGATTTCGGTTACGACTCCGATTCCGGTTCCGGTTCCAGTTCTGATTCCAATTCTGATTCCGGTTTCGATTCCAACAAACCTTTAAAAACTCCTGTTCCAAATTCGGTTCCGATGTAACCATTTCCGTTTCATCCCTAATATGAATGTTCCAAAGGCCATACAGACTCCAGAGCTATTTGAAACCATTCGTAGGTATCAAGAAAACAAGAGCAAAATTACTAACTTTTAAGTTACAAAACAGTTTTACTCCAACGCAACTCAGTTCAAAAATCCACACAGCCAGTTGCTACACAGTAAAACACTTTCAAATATGCATTCGAAGAAAATCCAGCACTCGATCTCAGCTACCAGTGCACAGCACGTGTATAATTTACCAATTGAGGGAATAAAAAAGTCAGCGCTATGAAACCCAGCCGCGTTACTAACGAACTGACTGCAGGAGTCGATCGAACTTCATAGACTATTCAATAGTTTCTGTTCGACCGTGTATTGCCTTTTTGAGTATGCATTTTTTGATTTTTAGGGTTCCGTACATCGTGTGTGCAAAGAAAGAAAGAAAGAAGAAAGAAAAATGAATTTATTTGTCACAACGCAAGGCACACAAACAATATAATATGTAAACACGAAACAGTACAAAAGAGAATAAAAAAATAGAAACACAAAAAAAACAAAATAATAATAATATAGATATGAAATTGTGCGCCTCACGGCTGCGCCAAAATAGGTCCAGTTCAGCATGATTGTCAGACAACTAGTGCCTGACGCTGATTTTCAACTGAACCTGAGGTTGTGACGTAACGGACGCGAAACAGTTTTGTAGTGTAATATATAGCGGTGATGCGTAGGTACTTAAATAACATAATACATCATAATAGAATGTGGAATGTGTTATCCTATGACTATTTATTCTCTAATTATTAAAGAATAAATAGTCATAAGATAATTGTATGTGTTTGTATATAGTGTGTAAAGGGTAATTGGTACTTACACTAGATAATAAGTTAGGTATTTATTAAGTTAGTAAAAGTGTATGGATCGTTTTGTGTTCTATTCAGTCAGTAAAAAAAAACCCTTATAGGATCACTTTGTTTTCGTCTGTCAAGACCCTTTTACTCAGTAAGACTGTAATTATTATAAAGTAGGAACTAAAAAAAACTGAAAACTTTTTTGTAGTTCATCATTTGAAAAAATCTTCAAGAATCGAACACATAGCCCTCGGGGCGCGAGTCCGACTCGCACATGACCGGTTTATCTGTTTTTGAAACGGCATTTTTTGAGTTGATCCATGTCAGCTCAAAAATATCTAGTCGGGAAGTTCATTCTTAATTTAAATCGGCGTATAGCCGGGCTGGGTATTTAATACTAGGAACCAGCCTCTTCAGCCAGGCTTTGCACGTGTTCAAATTAACTACACGAACCATCCCCGCTTTTCGCTCTTTTTAACCGACTTCAAAAAGAAGGAGGTTCTACGAGTATGTTCGGCTGTATGTATTTTTTTTTATGTATATTCACCGATTTCTCGGTCAATTTTAGACCGATTTTGAAAATGATTAACTATAGGAAAAGTTTAACGCAAATTCTATAGTTGTTGATTATGGGCAAAATAATTAATATGAAAGATTCTCATTAGAGTTCCTGTTTTACCTATATTTTATTTTTTTTATATTTCCTGAAAGGAAAAAATAATATCCAATAAATATATTAAGAAAGGGATGTAGTGTTTGTATACTTGTCTCGTGTCACGGGCAGGAATAGTACAGTTTCATACGAGCCGTTGACGGAGTCGGACGTGTTGTACCTAATTGCTGGTGACGTAACGAGCCAATTTGTTTACCCCCTGTGTCATTACGTTCACTACAACTACCTTACTATAGAACTTGTACACTATTTAAATTATTATAAAAAAAACTTTTGTAACTGTGTAAAATAAAAAAAAAATTACAAAAAAAAAAATACAACCGACTTTAATGTAAAAAAAAATACACTAAGAAGTGCCAAAATAACTTTAATTTCAGAAGTCGGTGTTAAATAGCGATGAGAAAACTTTTATAGAAACATTGAAGTCGGTTGTATTTTTTTTTTTTGTAAAAAGTGTTAAATTAGTTAAAATCGTTAACCGCGGTATTATTCGAAAGAGCCACCGCGGCCCTGGAGCGCAAATGGCAACTAGAGGAACACGAGTGGGTTTTAGCATAGCATAGTCGGCCCTATAATGTTCCCACTGTTGGGAATGGGCCGTAAATCACCACAGAGCAGCGCTGGCCGAGTGGTAACGGCCCCGACTTACGAGTTGTAGGTCGCGGATTCAAACCCAGCCAGGCGCATTACTTTGTTCAATTTATTTTCATCACCACTGCTCTCAAAACAGTAAAGGAAAACATCGTGAGGAAACCGGCACGTCCTAGAGCCAAAAATTCGAAGACATGTGAAATTCACCAATCCGCACTGGGCCCGCGTGGTGGATTACGGCCCATTCCCTCTGCTAGAGAGGAGGCCTGAGTCCCTGCAGTGGGAATATTATAAGGCTGATTATGCTTTTATTATGCACAATAGTAGTATACATCCTAATCACAACAATGTCCAGTTTAGTGAACATTCTCTAATCCATAATAATTATGCACCAATTATTAGTTATAATGCTCAGATGAATCATACAGCTCAGTTGTTGAATAATGGCCGGACCAATGATCGTATTATCGGATATTCAATATTGACATGATGGAAACAGGTAAAACACAAATGATATATGTAAATGCATTCGTTGTTAAAAAAACTTCGAAATATTACTATTAGTTTTCTCTGTGCATTGACACGGTCTGGTTTGATCCTGATCATATCATTTTCATATTGCACGTGCTATTAACGCTTGACACGTCGATACTTCTCAAAATAGTGAGTGAACTGTTTAGTTTAAATATACGTAGAAAATGTCGCCACGAGCATATAAACTTCAGATATGAGTGACCATGGCGGCCGATCAATTTCGTACACCCGTGTGTACGATGTTTTTCAAGTTGTTCAGGTACAGCCGTGTGTACAACTAGACGCTCGAGGAAATATTCGATATAGAAATGTTAGATTTTTTCTCCATCAATGTAGTAAGTAGTATAAAATTCAGGATCGCATTTTTATTTCACATCCATAATACAAAATTTCCAACCACTTTATTTTTATTTAGACTCACTCATATTTCATTTATTCTACCCAAAATAGCCGCGCTTTGGCAAACGCATTACCGCCAAAACATTCACAAATCATAGCTGGCCGGTCAGCCGATGAAACAACTCACGTCCATCTGCAAACACCGATATCCCCCTCCCCATTGACCTATCATACAAAAAGTCAATACTTTAAAATTGAAAGCCATTCGTGGTCCACAACGTATTAAACTTTCAATCAAATTGTTCCCAGCGATTGGCGTTATATAGCACGTTAGGTAGTCACGTACAGCTCCTAAAATAACGGACTTGTCGAGCGTTTTGTGAAAATATTCAGTTTAATTAATACCCGTTTAAAATCGGGGTGAAATGATAACGTTCCGTTACTTATTAGATGGGTTTTTGTTTTTAGTCTAATAGTATCGAAGGAAAATGGACAGGAGCGGTGTCGAAAAGTGATTTAGAAAGCCTTACCATGACGTATTAAAATTTTAAGCGTGCGAACGAGACAGAGGGAATGTACCCTATACAACTCGGGCGGAGCGGAACTGTCAGACTTTTACTAACTTAAATCCACTGCTATATTTCTTCTTTACTTTGCGTTCCAGGACCCCGGGTGTTCATTTCAGAAGCGAACCCATGGTCCCAGTAGTAGTAGTCCCCCTTGCTGGGCCTCTATGTTTAAGAATTCGTGGTAGGGCCTTAGTTTTGAGATTGTATTTAAGACGTTATTCTTTTCTATCAACAATTACTCTTGTCCTCGAACAATATGTATTTTTTTCTCATTTCTCTCGAACTCTATCCCACTTAACGGTAAGCGATGACTTGGTCTACGGTAGACCTCGCTTGTCTAGAAGTAACCCTTTCTACCGAGAAATGAATACTCCCAAGTTTACATGAAGTCTTCGATCTTTACTTCTGAATTTATAAACTAGCCCCCAATACCTTTTACCAGACAACTTCAAACCTTTCTAAAACTGTTTGATTTTCAGCTGAATTGGTAAATACTTTCGAACACTTTAAACGAACAGTCGGCTATATCTAACACTTTTACTAGGTCTCACCTTGAAGTTTTATTTCAAGATCCTAGACAGAGTTTTCTAGAAAATTGGGAAGTTTCTGCCAGTCTGGAGATAAGTTTAGTTCACAATATCTAGGGAATACCGAAGAAATATTTGGAGGCATGTTGTGGTACTGTTAAAAGTAATGTAAAAGTTTTAGATGTGTAGTTTCGTCTCTAAATTACAAGGGTCACTTTCGAATCAAAATTCGTTCTGGAGTTGCTATATCTGTATGTTCATTTTTAAAACCCTTAAGAGGAGAATTTCGCGCACCCCATGCCAGACCAATTAAGGGGTCGCCCTAATTGATTGCTGTTAGTACTAAAGGCTTATAAGTAAATCGATGTACGCCTATAGAAACCCATTAAAGATAGGTTATTCATAATGAATAGAGGAAAGTTTCAAACGTTGTACATGCTCACAAAACGGTTTCAAGTCGGTTACAGAACTTAGCCAGGGCCAGTTCAAAACCCACTTCAAACGTGTCCTTAATAAAAATGTATTAAAAAATGACTACGTGGAAGACACGCTTTTTTTACTACATCTGTACATGTGGCAAGAGAATATTGTAAAAATCAATTTTTTTTCAAAAGAGTAACGGAGTTTGTTGCCTGTTATTTTCCATAGAAAAGGACCCACTGAAGTTTTATAAGTGTAATGTACAATAAAATGTTTAGAAATAAATAGAATTGGACGTACTATTCTTGAATCGTGTACTGTAATTGAGGAGTTTAGTAGTAGAAATTGAGGGAGTAGAAAGTCTTCGACAGTCCGACAACGAATATAATGATACTGAAAATGACGATCTCTAGTACAACAGAGTAATCTCCTACTCAACAAGTTTGTACAGTACAAGGCAAAACTAAGTTAGCGCCACACCGCAGATGTTGACGGTATCAAACTTAAAGAAAATAAAGTATTCAAACTCATTACAAGTAACTACACCAGGCGAACCAGCGTCCGTTGATCCCTTAGTTAGAGGAAAAGTTGTAATCTTCATTAAATATCGATCGACACATCAATTCTGTCCCTGTGTTCTTGCAACTAGACACAGTACCATAACAAGGGTGTCCAGCCAGGCCAGCAGTGTCCAAGTACAGGTCGCAGATCTTGATGGAGCGCAGAAATGACCAAGATTAAGTTTTGTACTTATCATTCATTTTCACAGGCCTGTTGGTCTAGTGGTTAGAGACCCTACTGAGCTGCTAAATGTTTGTGTGATGAGCACGATCATTTGTTCTGTGTCTGGGTGTAATTTATCTATAATATGTATGTATTTAGAAATATATGCCTAAGTATATCTATCAGTTGTCTAGTAGGTGCTCATAGCTTAGTTTGGGACTAGATGTCGTTGTGTGAAATTTTGTGGAATATTATTGTTTTATATTATTATTTCTTCAAAAGGAGGTTACTGTTTCCCATTCCTTCTCGCTCCGTACCATGTCTTGAACCATTGTCGGACTCTTAGGTCGCCACCGTTGATCGCCTCCACAAGCACACGGTGGGGCTCGGCCCAAGCGGGGCAAACTATATATCGCATGTGAAGACATAAGTACGGAAGCTTGAAAACGAATTAAATGAGCTAAGTGACAGATGTCACTTTGACAGAATCCGGGCTGACGTTTGCACGAACCGAACAGATAAAAGGCCGACCGCAGACACGCAGGGTTCTTTTTCTCTGTCGGCAGCTATGTAACCAACATCTAGTCTAGGGACTGTTTCATGGCTCGTTGTGAAGAGGTGAATACCAAATTATTATTTTTTTGTTTGAATTTCTATAATAATAATAATATAATATTAATCTTTATTGTACGTTTAACACACACAGTAACAGTATTTAATGACATGAACAGATATAATAGTTGTACAAACACTGATCAATGGAAATAAAATGAACATTTGACTCCTAAACTAAGTAAAATAAACACTTGTATCTCATTATCATATCTTCTTGAAAGGACTCCAATGGTGATTGGCATAATGTACCGACATCTACATATATAAAAGCGACATACCACTCATTGATTAATCACGAAATCTCAGAAACTATAACACCTACAAACTTTCCATGGGTGATGCGAAAGAGATCCCCGGGCCCATGGAAAAAAAAAGCAAAGAAGGAACAGGAGTGGGTTTTTAGTCAGTAAAAGTCTGACACTATCTCCCGCACCGCCCAAGAGCGAGGGATGTCATTAGATGATTTTCCCAACCGAAAAAAAAAACACATATAAACTTAAAATTTGGCAGGTAGGTACCTAATAGGATGTAGACATCCGCTAAGAACGGATTTTACGAAGCTCCACCCCAAAGGGGGTAAAACGGGGGCTGGAGGTTTGTATGGAGAAACCTATTTTCACACGGGGGAAGCAGATGGCAGAAGCTAGTTTGTACATATAAATAAGCTTCACCGTGTGCTTCCACCAGATCCAAAACTGGTTCTCCCGAAACACTCAAGTACGGTAAGGATCAGCGTCAAGAGGATTACCTAAGTGTATACACCTAAAAAGCTAGTTAGTTTTGGCACTGGGTAAACAAATGCTAAAATGATTACGATACCTTTGCGAAAAATAATCAAATGGCTTCTCTCGCGCTAGGATGGAGCGAGAGGGCGTGTCTGACTTTTACTGACGAAAACCCCCCTGCGTCCTAACAACCATTGTAACGAATCATAGCCTATACAAAAACAAAATGTTTGCATCAGCAGCCTAACCCTTTAAAAAACAAAGGCATGCTACAGTTAATCCTACCAATAAATCCCTTATAAGCTGGGTATAAAATACCCGCGAGCCGACGTAATATTATCGTAAGCCAAAATACTGATCGGTTGTCGCCATTTTATACGGCATTTTAAATGAATATTGTTAATCAAGTAAGCTTCAAACGTATTCCATATGACTGAATTTTTTTTTTTTTACATCTATCACACACAACGCCGTCTAGTCCCAAGCTAAGCATAGCTTGTGTTACGAGTACTAGACAACTGATAAACATACTTAAATATTTCTAAATACATACATATTATAGTTAAATTACACCCAGACACAGTAAATGATCGTGTTCATCACACAAACATTTGTCCTGGGTGGGAATCGAACCCACGATCTCCGGCATAGCAGTCAGGGTCACTGACAATTATACCAACAGGCCTGTCAAAATGAATGATATTTTATTGCAATTACTGTTCTCAACACTTAACATGAATAATTTTTAAGCTTATCTGTCTGTGTTGGACACTATCTCACTTGGTGGAAGCGATGATGTGATCGACGATAGAACACGCTAAAAGTAACCTTTTCACTAGTGACTTGGAAACACAGACTCCGGTGATAATCCAGCAGGGCCAAAGCAAACTGGGGACTTTACTTGGCAAAGAAGGAACTTAGGTGTGGTTTTAGTTAGGCGGTCGCCTCTTTCTGCGAAGCAGTAATGTTAGCAAAGGAGGAGGCCGAACGTTCACGGGCGAGGGAGCGGCACTCATGCCACAGCCGCTGGAATAACGATCCCTATTTCCGGCCACCGCAGGCGCGGGTTTGCGGATGGCAAGCAATGGGTAGCTCGCCGTCCGACCGTCCGATAACCGTCAGGACTGAGCCCAAGTTGTCGATGGCACGTACTGTTCCACGCGCGTTTCAAGGAGATGTCAGGAAACCGTAGGGTCGAAGCCTACTGGGGCCAAAGGTCTGCTTCTGAAAGGAAGACTCAGATTGGTACGAAACGCAACGAAAGAAAAGGAGCGGGTTTTTAGTCAGTAAAAGTCTGACACATCTTCACGCTCCGCCCAAGAGCGCGGGATGTCATTGGATGATTTTCCCACCAAAAAAAAAAGTTTTGGTTTTAGTAAAAGTCTGACGCGCCCTCTCGCGCCACCCTAGAGCGTAAGATGTCTGATGTGGATGATTTCCCACCTTAAGAAAAAAAACTCTCCCTACATTTTCTAACTACATTATGTTTGAAGGCTAGAAACTATAAAAAAGGTTGTTTTAATTAAAAATTAAAACTAAAAGTCTTAAGCACCGAATTACTCTTAGGACCTTTGCACACCACGTTTAAACGCGCCGTTGACGCGCGGTTTAGGAACGTCGACGGTGCGGTGGCGCGGCGCCGGCGCGCTTTATCCTATTAAAGGTCTACAGACTACGTCTGACTCGCGTTCGTATCACGTCATCGCTACAAACACGAGTAAACGGCGCGTTTTAAAAACGTGGTGTGCACAAGCCCTTACAGATCCTTACTTTACTCTTAGGAGCTAAGCGTTTTATAAGTAAACACTTTAGACACAAAGAATAATCCTGAATGATTCCATTTTCTATTAAAATCTCTGATAAGCCGCTAAGCGGCTTTCAAAAGTTGAGTGCAATTTACTTTTTACCGAATTTAACTTGGCATTTATATTTTACCTTTTATGAAGTAAATCTCGTATTTTATTGAAAAACGTTTCAGGTATTGACATTTAAATACGTTCAAACAAATTGTAATAAATATTACTTCGATATGGTTTTCCTACTTCAATTTTACAGAATAATTATTGGACTATCAGGGCTGTGGAAGTCTGAAAGGGCCTAGCAGACTACAGACTAGCAACGTTTGGAAAAGCTGCCTTGGCTCTAAAACGCAAAGGGTAAATAAAGGAAGACAGGAGGTTTAGACCCAAAAAAAATTAACCAAAGCAAGCGGGCCATGGGATGTCCGAAAGAGAACCTGTAACCTGTTTGCTAATATTTCTTTGAGGCGCGCGTGGAACACTACGCGCCATCGACGACTCAAGCTTGGTTCGGACGGTTACCGGATGGCCGGACGGCGAACTACCCATTGCTCACCGTCTACAAGCCCCCGCCATGGTTCGGAGGATGGGATACTTTAGCAAACATGTAAACTCACATACACAAGAAACCCAGACCCGGAACGTCTGTAAGAAATACAAATATTTGTTCCATGCGGAAACCGAACCCACAACACACAGCGCAGCCAATCGCTCAACCACTGCGCCAACCGTGCCCACAGAAGCTTGTACGTTAACCAAACATATTTTAATAAACACATTTTGTAACTAAACTCTGTAGTTAATTACTAAGCTTTCCTAGAATTTTTGAATTTGTAAAATACAGATTTTATTCGTAGAATATTTCTATCACAAAAGTATTTGCACGGTAAAAAAAAGTTTATAACCTTTATTATTTATTCCTGTTGGTATTTTATTATCCTAAATCGATTTTATTATATAATAGCTGACCCGGTGAATTTCGTACCGCCTAACAGTCAATGAATGTATTGATTACCTTTTAACTAAACTTATTGACCGAATTATATTATCTTAGCCGTGTGCAGCGCCCCTTAGTGAACTTCACTGCGGGTGACGTAACCTACGACAAACTTATTATTTGTGGTTGGTACAGTAATCGGGTCTAGGGATCGAACCGCAAAATTAAGTTTGTTTTTTTATTGTATATACTTTTCCGGGATAAAAAGTACCTAGTGTGGTGCCCAGGATATTAAAAAATAATTATACCAAGTTTTATCGTAATCAAACCGGTAGTTTTTGCGTGATGCCTGAACAAACAGACGGACAAAAATTTTTTTAATCACATTTTTGTATTCGGTGTCGGTCTAATAACACCCCCTGCCATTTATTTTTTTGATATTTTCCATGTACAGAATTTTCACTTCTACAGATTTATTAAATGTATAGAAAATCGTAGTTATAAGGGCTTACTCAGACTTACAGACGAAGCTTGTAATTAGCAATTTAGTTATTTACCATTGTCATTATGTTGTTATTAGTACAGACTAATAACAACATAATGACAATGGTAAAATGTGAAAAATAAATAAATAAATAAAATCACATTAATTCAACCAAAAAGTCAGATAAGCGCTGCACTGGCGACAGAGGGATCTTTGTGTTGCATCGTTACGTTCATTGCATATTCATGGCGCGTGTTTTGCACAACAAAATGGCCGTCGTTGCTATTGTACACGATTTGTGATTCGTTAGCGACAGTAAGGCTTTTAGATTTTTTATGGGTATACTAACTATGATACTGAGAGGTATGTTTTGTTTTGTTATAGTTTTTTTAAGGTGGGAAAATCATCTAATGACAAATCTCGCTCTTGGGCGGAGCGAGAGATAGTGTCAGACTTTTACTGACTAAAAACCCACTCCTGTTCCTTCGTTGCCTTCGTCCCAGGGCTCCGGGTTTCGTTTTAGTAAGTACTTAGGCATTGCTGTTTTGGGCATCCGTAGCATAACGATAAAAGTCCAGTAAAGCCGCCGCAAAAATTTTTAGAAAGAGTACGACAGTGCGCCACCGGTACATGGTGGACATCGCACCTATACGCACAAAACGTTTTGGGAACACATTCATTGTGCGTACAGCTAAAGAGTGGAATTCCTTGATGGCTACAACCCGAGAACCTTTAAGTCAAGAGTGAATAGGTTACTTCTAGGTAAACGCGCTCCATCGTCGACCGCATCGTCGCTTTCCATCAGGTGAGATAGAGGCTAAGCGCAAACCTATCAAGAATAAAAAATAACAATAACCGAGGACCTTGAAATCAAAAGATATCTGAAGAACATAGGTGGGTTTTAGTCAGTAAAAATCTGACTCTCCCTATCGATCTAGGTACTCTAGAGCGAGAAAAGTCATTAGATGATTTCCCACCTCGAAAAAAGGCATTGTTGTTTTAGATCTTCGAGTCGATTGCAGACCAAGAGCTGAGCTATGTTGTTTTAAACTAAATTGTTGTAATAGAATAGAATATAGTAGATTTTGATACAAGTGGAGAAAGTTTGTCATTGCGACCGAGGCGGAATTCGCACGAGCCGTAGGCGAGTGTTTTATAGAACCGAGGGCTGCTGTGACAAATTTGCACGACAAACGACTTTTTTCAATACACTTACAAAATGAAAAAACGGGGGCGCGAGTTGATAGGCGACTCGTGAGGGTCAACACGCGCCCAGCCCGATACGATAAATGTAATAAAATTGTGGCGGGAGAGCACGCGCACTTTTCTGCGCTAGTGCGGAAAACAGTTTATTGCGTGCTTAAAAGTAGTGGGTTTTCGAGTAAATGTATTGAAAAAACTTTATTGTACTTACTTTAGGACGGATTGTAAAAAAAAATTGTGTAAATTGTTGTAGTAAATTGTTTGTAAGAGTTAAACCCTTGAAAGTAAAGGGCATCTGAAGGAACATAAGCGGGTTTTAGTCGGTAAAAGTCTACGACTACCTCTCGCTCCACCCAGGGCGGGAGGAATCATTTGATGATTTACCACCTCAAGCGTGTGTTAACACTATTAGCTGAACGTTTGATACACAAAGAGGTAGTAACCGATGGTGAAACGAGACGCCCTTTGTGAAATTAAATTACCTAAAACCGGAATGTCAACTGGTTCGTATGTAAACTGGGCCAAAAGCCGATTAGTAACAATATGGGGAAGCCGATCATGATAGGAGGAATACAGCATGTACCATAATAAATGCATATCCTGAAAGAAGTACAGAATCGGCTACTGAACCAATATTTTTTTTAATTAATAATAATAATAATAGTCGTGTCAGCCAATGGCTTAATAGCCTAGAGCCTCGACCAATACCTTAGGAGGCTTGCGTTAGGCGGCTGGATCAAGGGCTTGATTCAGAAAGCGGTACTCCTGGAGACGGCTCGTATTTTTAGGAGGTTCCTTTCTCTGGAGCCCTGACCGCCGGTAGCTTGGACCCTGTTCCCGGTACCGGTGGGACACTAATTTTTATATTTTTAAATGTTTTTATATTTATTTTTATTGAAATATTTAAAAATATAATTTATATATGTTATAATAATGAATAAACGAAATAATAATAATAATATTTTTATTTATTATAAAGTACATATTTGACCACAATGTAAGCACAAAAAAAAAAGTATAAGCAATACAACAGTCAATTTACTACCGTCGTCGGTTACCTCTGCTCCGACGAGATGTAGCTTTAAGGCCAAACTTAAATGCTGGCTCACTCAGAAAGCGTTTTATTCCATAGAGGAAATGCTAGATAATAAAATACCATATAATTAATTAAATAATGATAATGACTAATCAATGTTAATCTATTAAATTCAATGACAATCAATTTATTATTATTTTATATTTTACTATATTACTATTTAATTATTTTAATGAAATGATGAATCAATGGTTTTAATTTTTATGTTATTAATTGTTTTATTTATTTGATGAATTAAAAGTATCAATAATTTACGCAACAAAGTACTTCATTTAATTAAAATATATTGTGACTTGTAAATGTAATTTTTACCAATAAATATGTTTATCTGTTTATCTGTTTAATTTGAACACCCTGACTCCTAAACTAGGAAGATCCTGTATCTCAGGAGGCAGTGTCTTCGCAAAAATAGTGGAAATTGGTTTTTAATAAGTAGATAATATTTGCTAACCAATTGTCCATACCGTAGGAGTGGATTTCCCTGCCGGAGTCTGTGTTTCCTAATAGCTACAACCTGAGGATCTTTAATCCAAGAATAAATAGGTTACTTCTAGGCAAGCGTGCTCCACCGTCGACCACATCATCACTTACCATCAGGTGAGATAGTGATCAAAGGGCGCCACAAGGAACAATAAAAAAAATCAGTTCGAATACCATTGGTATTTTTTGGAAATCATACTTATTTTTCATTCCAAACGAATACTTTCCAAAAACTTGAATTCGATACAGCCAGCTCAGTAAAACCTAATCAAAACAAATTTTAAATATGTATGAGTCCAAACAAATATCAGTGGTTTTAGTAGTTGGTATTAAAATGGAATAAATAAAAAACAAGTAAGTAGTTGCGATTTTCTAACGATGCAATCAATTCGTTTCACCACTGAAAACAAGAATAATTTATCGATACAAGTTCTGTTTCATATTTCCTATATTTGAAACGGAGAGAGTTCTAAATATTTAAACAGCATTTACTTCGTTGGGATGGACTATTTACAGTAAATGTGAAATAGAAACATATTTGTAGAGAGAGAATTTGTAGGCAATGCAATTTTGTGAGAGCGTAAATTAGGTCAGAGGCCGCGCTTATTTATCTTTTTATATTGAAATTTTGATATGACCAGCTTTTTTTTTTAATAATATAAGCCAGTGCTTGACTGCGATCCCACCTGATGGCAAGCAATGATGCAACCGTTAATGGTAAATCGCACTAGTTAAAAATAAAAAACAGCTGCCAGCGGACCCACGTGAAAGTAGGGTTTTCAAACAAATTTTGGACCTCTGTTTTGATCCACTTAAGGGGTGATATTTTGGAAAATCTTTTCTTGTTCTTTGTATGTTACCGGCCGATTTTAGGTTGAACTAGTTTCGCCTAGGTCAAACCTGTGATATTAGTCCAAGAGCGTCCGACGGGAACTCGGAATTTTAGGGCACCCCGACACGGGCGGGTTAGGTTAGTTATTTTTTTCCTTCGTAGTTATTTTTTTTATAACCGCCCAGAAATAGGAGACCCGCTGAGCGAGGCTCCGGGCGTGTTAGGCGTCCATTACATGATAGGTTTTGCTGTCAGTTTTGCCACAGTAAAATATTTTTACTGAAACCGAAAAACCTACCGTGTAATGCGATGACTGACGTTTGCAAGACGAAAAACGTATGGTGCTAAAATTCCGTCATTCAAAAATCATTCATGATTGATGGTTTTCATTGACGCTTGCATGACCGTGTAATTGACGCCTTAGGAGCACTAATTTGCCCTAGGCGAAACTAGTTCATCCAAAAATCGGATTTGGCCGGCCACATATTGCTAAATAATTGTTATTTTTTTTAATTTTATCAATGTAAATCCTATACGTCCTATACGTACGGTAAGGGAAACCCGTAGTCCTAGAACGCAAAGGGTAATTGAAGGACACAGGTGTGGTTTTAGTCAGTAAAAGTCTGACACGCCCTCGCGCTCCACCCAGAGCGCGAGAAGTCATTTGGATGATTTCCCACCTTAAAAAAAAAAAAAAAAAAAAAATACGTCACAGACAATAATACACCTAGGTGCCTATTCAAAGCATCAGAGGTTATCACTGAACGTTCTCTTAGTAAAGTTAACAGATATAAGCAGACGGTAACAAAACTTGCATTGTTCGCCTTTAATTAAACTTTGCCGCCATGTTCACACCAACGTACCTGCAACAATACAAAATTTATAAGTAAATATGTGTGCTTATGAGCTACAAAACACATTTTAAAATAGTTAAGTAGTTATAGGCATTCGGTGGCTATTAGAATAAAAATGTGTTTTTTTCTCTCTTTGGTATAGTGGTTGAACGAGTGACTGCTACGCTGTGTGTCGCGGATTCGATTCACGTACAGAATAAATATTTGTATGATGGTAAAGAAAATTACAGTGTCAAAAAACCCGACCGCAAAAAACGACAATAAAAATCAAAATCAGCCACTTGATGCAATTGAATAGATGGTGGAATATAAATTTTTGTTCAATCACGGATTTAGAGGTAGAGGTAATTTTCAAATCGTCTCTTCGATTCCTTCTTTTGATATTCTATGATTTTCCGTCCTTTTTTTTTGATATTCTAAGATTCTTAATGACAATGTAATGAAAAAAAAAACATTGAAAACCTTTCAATTAGCGAACCAAAAATTCGCCATTTTAATTTTTTATAATTTTAATGTGTCTCATGGTTAAGACAAATCAAACGACCCGTCTAAAGCTAGAACTACACTGCGCATACGTATGCCACACACGCCGATCTGGGCGCGTCGATCTCCATACATTTTATATGGAAACTAGACTTGTAGAGCTACACTTGGTCCACGCCACGCGACGTAAATCTACGTACAAATCAGGCATGTTACACGTGTCTGTCGGTCTAATGTAGTTCTAGCTTCAAACTAAAATGCAACAAGCCGTTTAGGCTCTAGGTCATGGTGTGTCAAAGAACATACATACATGCATAAATAAACATTAATTTGAAAAGCATAACCCTCCTACGGGCGCTGTCAGATAAAAGACAGTCAAAGATTTGAACTGAAACAATTTGTCCAGAAGTATGAAACTTCGCACTTAAATACGTCCAGATTGTTCCTCAATCAATCCCAAAGTGGAATCACATGCAGCTGCAGAAAACACGGAGTGAGTAGCACTAGCCAAATTCATTTACAGTCAGCGAGACCTGCAAGACCTGTAAATCTTGGCGGGCACTGCTGTCGTCGTCACTTACCGCACTACACCGCAGGCCATAAGATGAGCGGGTTAGAGTGACAACTTGCTTGTTATAGATAAATTCACGCATCACTCGCCACTATTTCACCTGATGGAAAGTGTCGATGTGGTCGACGATGGAGCACGCTTGACAAGATGTAACCTATTCACTCTTGACTTAAAGACCCCTAGGTTATAGCTATCAGGAACACAGGAATCCGGCATTTTCCACTTGTATTCCGGAATTCCACTTGTTAAGAACTTTTTTCTTGCAGTCGGGTAGTTTGAAAAATTTTTTTATTTTTTATTTTCTACATTTTCGTGATGTCGTATTTTGATACTCCTCATGAAGTCAAAAAGAAAAAGTGAGACTAGTTGCTAACCAACTTTAAATCGTTATAGATCCTATATTATTATGTCCTACATGCGTGTGTGTGTGTGATATAGTCTGGGTGGCATGTGTAGGTTTTTAACGCATCCACGATATAGGAATGACTCGTAACATGGGACAACTATAAAAAAAAAAAAATCAAATAGGTAACTCCTGAGCTGAGCACTTAGTTGTCTTGACGAATATAATCTTACAAAAGAGGTTTTTTCCTTTATTTGCACTTCATACTAGTCCATAATTTTCCCCACTATTTAAAACCAGAAATACAGTAAATATTTATGAAATCATGCTAATAAGCAGTGGTTAACCGCCTCAATTAAACAGTTAATTAGATCCGTCGTTATTAATTACGCAAACCATAATTAAAATAGTTATTGGAAAAACCATCGTTCGTGTTTTCATTAAACTATTCGTACGTTTCTCCTTTACGATGAGGCTGACGGATGCAGTGTGAAATTACATGTTGCTTTAAAAATTTAGAATTGATTTTATTGTACATTATTTATTGTAGTTAGCTGATTCGGCAAACGTTTTGCTATATAAAATTTATCTAAGAAAAAAAATGGTTTTGGGGGTAGGAGGGCAAATAATAGTTAGTCGTAGTCAAGCCATTTCGGAGGAGTTTTGTTACAAACACTGTGACACGAAAATTTTATATCTTAGAAGATAAATAGGGCCGGATGATATATCTACAGGTACAGTAACAGTAAGTTATTTAAATATTAAACAGTTTAGAGGTATGTGGAACAAAGTGTGAAGTTCCACAAACCTCTGTAAATCTATGGCGGCACATAAGAACTAATCCTGCATCGCGCAATCAAAGTTCTCCGCGCGATTGGAACATATAGAACAGCCCGAAATCATCTATCGGGCAGTTGCCCACCAGATATAACACCCGTCTGGTCGGAGGATCCTCCCTTGTCAAATGAGGTTTGGGGGACTTTACTCTCTGTTCCGCATATCGCCAAACCTCCATTGAAAAAGAAGAATCCTCCGACCAGACGGATGTTGTATCTGGTCCGGGGAACTCCGTGATAGTTGATTTCAGACTGTTCTAACTCTAAAACGGCAAAATTTTGAATTTTAGTTTAGTATTCATAGATGTCGCTACATCACTTTAAATATTGATCACAAGCCGCTTCCTCTGCGGCCCCATCCAAATTGTTTATATCCTTGCCGCTACGAGATCTTGCAATCCAAAATTTATATGCGACGACAGTCTCTATTTCAACGTCTTTAGATCTACAATCGTATGTCACCTGCAGTCTGCAGCTTTGTTTACTAATGTCTGCAGTGAATTAGTGCAGAGTTCAGTTGGCGAATTTCTGAGTGGTTATTCATGAATGTAGCAGTAAGCGGAAAAGCGTGGTAAATCGTGGGGAACGCACCAAATAATGAGGAAAGTTTCGAGCCATTGTTAATGCTTATAAGTGCTCGAAATGTGCAATGTTCGAGCGGCGTGATTAACGAAACACTGACGCTGTCTGGATGCTGAATATTTATGAAGTTTGTTTATGTTTCACTGAGAGGAGGGCACTGGGATACTAACTGCTTTGTTTAAATACAGTTTCAAGATCAAAAGTATTACGTTTGACACCGAAACCGGGAGTTCTATTTTTTTTATGTATCATCATGCACCTTGGACTGGAATCCTCAAGGAGTCAAGAGAAAAAAACGCCGTCTTCTTCCAACTGCACCGTGTTGACAGAAGCGACGAATAACAGATTGACGTGGGGCGAGGTGAAGAGAGAATCTCAAGACCGTTCGCGATGGAGGATTATTATGGATGCACTCTGACACATCTAGGGGACATAGGACATGGAGTCAAAGTAACAAATAATACATCTAAATCTTCCGCATAAATCTGTCTACTGGTGAAAATTGCATGAAAATACGTTTAATTGTTTGTCACGAACATACAGACAAATGCGGTGGGAGACTTTTTTGTAACGATCTACAGAAATGTGGTATGGTAAATGAGACGGTAACATCAAGTGATAATTGCCAACATTTTGAAGAAGTGTTGATGAGGAAACCGGCGTGCCCTAGAACCAAAAATTCGAAGACCAGTGACATCCACCAACCCGCACTGAGCCCGCGTGGTGGATTACGGCCCCTTCCCTCTCTTAGAGAGGAGGCCTGTAAGCTTACGCTTATATTGGTAGCATCTTCCTATGACATATATATAGGTTTACTGACAGGATTCACCAACTTATCTGTATTGTAACCATAGCAATTCCTTATTTTATTGATTCTATTCACTTTGTTTTCGTTTTTTGCCTTGTTATTATTTATTACAATTGATTCAAAACACAAATAATATTAGTTTACTAAATTCTGTAAGTACTATGCACACCTTTGAGTGAAGAATTCGCTGTGATAATTGTTTATTGATAAGATTATTCTTTTGTAAATGTTTTTAAGAACTATTCGTTGGAGTGTCGTAATAAATAAATAAAAAAGCAATATTGCAAGGTGAGAGTGGCTAAAGTATGACTCAAAAAACTCGAAAAATAATTCGTAGGCAGAAAAAGGATAGACTCGGGTCGAATGAACATTTCTTTTTAAAAGGTTCATTGGGCTCTGGGTTCTTATACTGTGAGGAATAAATTTATAACACTTTTCCTCCAAAATGTTTGATCAGGTCAGTTTACTTCAAAAATTTAATAAGCAGATTTTTTCTCAAAAGCTCAGCGTGCTATCCGGAATATGTTTAAAGTTTTAAATTAGTTTAGATTTGGTCCTTTTAGCTACTGGAGTTTCAGGGATGCTGTGAAGGAAGGCTATATGATTAAAATTGGAACTTGTAGGTAAGTATTAATTTTTCATAAACTTTGCCAGACAAGTTGCAAGATAGATAGTATATAACATACTAGCTTGTCTATAACTAGTTGGTTACTATTATCTGTCGGAAGAACTGTCAACAGCCGAGTCAGTTTTCCCTCCATTTATAAGGAGTCTGATTCTTGAAAATTGGCGCATTGTTTAATACACTCATAGGTAGGTACACCGAGTTGCTATAGTACACACTTTGCCGCGTCGTAAAATATTAAAATATATTTTTTTCAATCTATTAATTCTTCTGAAGAATAAATAAGTACGCAAGGATTAGAATATTTTAAAACTTTTTAATTTCAATTGCTTTCAAAGTAATTACTCTTTGATCTAGCCACTAAGCGAGTCTTAATTGATAAAAATGAAGTAAGATAACAATTTAGAAGCTTACCTCTAGAAGGAAAGTAAAAAGTAATTATGTACTTTTTAATTTAAAAAAGATGGGTTTTGTAGATAATGCTACAGTTATATACTAAAAGTTAGATCCAAATAGTATACAAATAAAGTATGAAAAATACAAAGTCGCAGAAATCAGAAATTATAAGGACACAAATCAAAATATAAACGTTCAAAAAATACAAGCGCCAGAAAGAAAAGAACTGCAAGTGTTACTGTTAAAAAAAAACCACTTGTCTAACCTTTGAAAGACTAAATAGACTTAATATCAAGGCCACAAGGGAACAGAATTAATTCTCCACAAAAAAAAACAACTAAATTACCTATAAAAAAAACTTAAAAGTAATTTAGTTGAATATTCTAGACCTATCTTTGTTACCATGAGAATACTTTCTTAAAGTAAAAAAATGTAAATTGGTGTCTGAAAAGTTGACATCTGTCACTTTGACTGTCAGATAGGAAATAAGAATTGGGGAGAAGGGGGCAAAGTGTCAGTTTCATTTCTACAGACTTTCATTATTACGCTTTCGTATCGGCCAAGTTGGGGACGGGAGGTATAACTTTTGACACCACGCTTGGCAGGCAATGTTTCATGGCTAACGCCATCCGAAATATGAAAAGTTTCGGTGTGATCACGGGGTGATTGGACAGAAGACGATTGAAATTAATTGTTACGTTTTTCGAATTGCTTTTCGGACGTGCTGAACGTGTAGAGTGTGATTTTAAACCGTTCGATAAGAATTTATATACTTTTTGCTAAATGAAGATATCCGCAGGAGAACCAGCTTACCGACATAGCCCGAATAATTGACAAACTTAAATGGCAGTGGGCAGCGTAACATTGCTCGTAGAACTGATGGTCGATGGGGACAAAAGGTTCTGGAGTCGCTAACACGTAGGTACCGCAGCGTTGGAAGGCCTTCCACAAGGTGGTTCGATGACCTAGTGCGGGTCGCGAGAGTACGATGGATGCGTGCGAGACACATAACCGGTCTTTATAGCGACACTTGGGGAGAAGCCTTTGTCCGACAGTAGACGTCTTTCGGCTGAAATGATGATGATGATACTTTTTGCTTTAGTACGTAAGGTTAGTTTTACGCTGAAATCTGAATTTGCAAATTCATGAAATCACATTCACAGACTGTGACTCGTTACAGCTGTGACAACAGCGTTGTTTTTGATTGAACCACTTAAATAAAACAATTGTGATAAAAACAAAAACTGAAATATTTTTAATCTCGAAAAAGGTTCACGTTCAACTGCGAATTGAACAGTTATGAGCGAATTGGACAAACCAAGCTACCACCTTATCATACCAAGGAAAACAAATTAACACGCACAACCTTGGCTTCATTCAGTTTGTCTCTGAAGGGACACGGCTTAATTTTAACAAACTAGTTAATTACTTCCCTGTACCTTTTATTTTCCCTCGGGTCAAGTTTTCCTTTTATGTTCAGATTAAGGCCAAGAATTTTTCGAAATCTGTTCGCTATTGCCCTAGTCTACCCACAATTAAAGTACTTGTATACAGCTGGAAGTTATGAGAGAAAGCTTTTGCTCAGCAGTTGGATGATGCAGGCTGACAATAACCAGACAAGTCTTCGAAATTAGAGATAAGTGGCAAATATTCACAGTGAGGAATCAGCCATGCTCATCACGTAAGTAACAATAGAAGCAGTCTAAACGGCTCATTGTAGTTTAGAGTTGAGCGTTACTTGGCGCCCGAAGCGGGACCCGGTTCAATCTCGACTGAACCGGTCCGAACTAGATTTTACAAGTTATTACCAGTAGGTACGTTATTAGTGCACGTGTACTTTATAACTAATGGAGTTTTGGACTAGAGTATTTTAGGGAACAGAGGATTACTGCAAAAGCCGGATTATCTTAACTAACAAGCTCCATGTTGAATACGTCAAACCTAAAATGAGTTAGTGAGTGAATTGATGTAGATGGGATTAATCTTTATTTGTTTTAGAACGTGCTTGTAGTTTGGGAAGTATATTCACTGATAAAATTGTATGTAATCATGGTAGACATCCATGGATAATTTAATAAGATCCACACCCGAGCAAATTAGTTTCCCAGATAATGCTATCTAGCAAAGTTTGTAAATTAATTACAGGATCCTCCTAAAATGAAGCTCCACTACAAAGAGTAATTAATAAAAACAATAGAGCTGGTGAAGAACCGACAAAACTAAACAAAACTCCTTGCAATCCGAACTCAGCTCTAAAACTACACTTTTCCTTGGCTTGGGGAGTTGATAATAATTTTTAATTTATCACAAAGTGGTTTCTCCAACCAATTAGTGTTGTGTCACAGTTAGTGGGGGTGGTCGAAGTTTTAATGGCCTCCGAGCCGGCACCGAGATAAGAGCCCCTAGGAAACTCAAGGAGCACTGTTTAATTTAATAAGTTCTGTTTTAAGGGGACACACAGTTAACGTAGGTACTTTAATTATGCTACGAGTATATGTTGGGGGTGTGTGCTGTTATGGAATTTTAGCGTGTTTGCCTGTATCGGAGGAGTTGAGGGCTGTTTGAAGTCTGTGTGGGGTGCTTGTTGGGCAGTCCTTTGTATTGAAGTGTTTTGCATCGTGTGAACTTAGACCAACTGCAAAAGCGGATAATACAGGTGAAAGATGAAAGTTTTAGCGATGCTAATTTAGCTTCGCTTATCTTTAGCAACTAGAAAATCTAGTTGATTGTATCAGGAGAGTATAAGATGTCAGCTATACGATACGGTTGGTTTCTAAAAACATTTTTGTGTTGTTTTTTTTTATCTTCAAAGTTCGAGTTATTTGTAGATAGTATAGACATTTCGGTCATTTAAATTTCATTATGTATTTAAAAGAGTTATGAATATATCTACATGTGAATAATTATGTGGATGAATGGATGGCGATGGAGGCCAAGAGAATGGAAATAGTTGTTCTTGTTATTCGAGTGGATGTTTTTTAAGTTGATCAGTAGTGCGCTACAGGGATTCCAAAGAAAAGATGAATGGATGGTGTGAGTAGAGATTTGAAAGAAAAGGGAGCCATGATAGCGTGACTGCTAACAGGATAGAATGAAAGAAAAAATCGTGTTCTGCGACCCCAAGTAATATGGGACAAGAGCAGGAAAATGAAATTGCATTATGTATATGACATTTATAAATAAACATAACTTCACAATTTTAAATACACAGCACCATCTGTAAATAAGCTAACCCATTCGAAACTCCAACAAAAAATTTAAATCAAAACAAAAAGTTAACATTGATTGCACTCGTGTGAAAAACAAATTTCATATACATACCCTAAAAATGTAAATTAACAGTCAAAGTTTAGATGAAAAATCAACGGGAGTATGGACTGACAAACATAAATATGCAGTTGAGAAGCGGGTTGTTGGTTTGTTTTGTTTGAAAAGCGACCGCAGACGTGAATTGGTATACTGCACACCCCATTCTATCTAATTACCCCGTCAGTTGCATTTTGGCTGGTTTCTTGTTGGTGTTTGTGTTTAAATGTCAGAATAGATTGGGTGATCAAATGTAGTGGAGGCAAATAGTTGCGAGGTACTCCTTGCTAGCTAAAAGCTGACTGCTGTGTTGAATATATACGAAATTAATTAACTAATTATACACTTTTAAGGCCCTCAGTCTCTGAAGCCTACTCCTCGGTAACGTCTAGTTCAAAAAGTTTGAAAAAAAAAATGCTTATTATAAAATAATATTATCAATATGGAGAGACGAGACGCTTAGGATCGGTCATTGTGGCGACATTTGCGGGAGGCCTATGTCCAACAGTGGACGTCTTTCGGCTGAAATGAAGATGATGATTATCAATATATGATTTTTTCGTATGGCTAATATTTTTGCCAAAAAAAAAAAAATAACGACATGATATTTTTTCGCTTTTTTTCCCTACTCCTTTCAAACGGCTTTGAATTTTTTATTTATTTTTTCTTCATTGCATAGCTTAACTTATTACAGGACAAACATTTATAAAAAAATAAGTGTACAGGCGGTCTAATTGCACAGGGCAATTTCTACCAGACAACCTTTGGATGGACTGAACGAAAGGACAAGATTTCGGACTGTCAGTGCACAACATTTAGTGCAATTCATTTGTACAAAAAAAGAAAAGATAATAAAAATACCATAAAATAATATATAATATACTTATACTACATAAATAGGTACATTACCAAATAATAAGCTAATAAATATTAAAATATACTTTATAGAAAGGAGAAGAAAAATTAAAGTAATAGGTAATGCTCCTTCACCATCTTTTTGAAAGTCGGTAGCGTTTGGGCACGCCTCACTTCTAAGGATAATGCATTCCACAAACGCGCTGCTTGTATCGAGAAAGATTTATCATAGAACGAAGTGGAATGCATATAAAAACCAAGTTTTAGATTCTCCGATGACCTCAAGGACCTAGAATAATTATGTTTCGTACAAAAACATGGGATTGTCACAATTGTTTTTATGACGAATCTATACAAACGAAAGACATTCAAATTTCCATGAATATTTATCGGCTGTTAGCACGCTATGATGAAATGTTTGTTTCTCATTTCTCGTCCCAATGAAAGGACAATAGCTAATTTGAATGGATGAACCGCCAATATTCTTGGGTTCTGTGTATAGATTTGGTGTATTTATTATTTAGTAGCTGTTACTTTCAGGAATTTCGCATTATTCTGGCATAATAATACTTTGAACAAAATAATACAATTGATTTTGAAAACTTTAATTTCAGAAGTCTGTTTCTGATTTTGTTTTTTCGTTATTTCACACCGACTTTCAACTAGCTGCTGTCAGCGACTTCGCCCGCGTGAAAGTAGATTTCTCCATACAAACTTTGGATCCCCATTTCATCCCATTAGAGGGTGAATTTTGGACAATGCTCTCTTAGGCTAAGAACTCACGAAGCGGTTTTGCGCCCGCGGTGTGCGCGGTTGTTCGCGGCTACCGCTGTACCGCTGAGAGCCTAGTAGAATCTCGCGGGCCGCGGTCGCCCGCAGCCTCAGCGGTTTGCACCCGCACGCTCTGCGGTCGGTTGGCGGGCGACCGGGCACTGATAATTTCACCGCCCGTCTTGCAACGCATGTCTTGCGATAATCGTCCGCGGGCAAAAATCGCAACCGCGGCGGTTGCGTAACCGCATAAATCTGCGGTCTCGTGAGTTTTGAAATAAAATAGTTGTTTCCTCTACCGCGGCGGGTGCGGGTGAAAACCGCTCCGTGAATTCGTAGCCTTACTGCTCGCTTACGACATAAAAGGAAACCTGGTGCCAAATTTTACTCTCCTAGTCCCAGTAGTTTTGGCTGTGCGTTGATATATCAGTCAGTTTCTCCTTTCTTTATTTCATTAGCTTTAATTTTTTTTTTCCTTACAATCTAATTCAAAACTTATTCTAAAGCCTTTAAAAATACATTTGTCTAACCAGGTGACCTATTTTTTTACGAGTTTTTTTTTGATTTTATAATACCATACGAAAAGGTCGAGATCCCAATGGATATCGTTTTGACGTGGAAGCTGTTTTAGGACCTTCGTCAACATGAATACTGAGTTTTAAAATAATGGATAGGCTCGTTACATTAATTCTGGCTTTACTCACAATAACGTGTAGCAGATGTGGAAGATTTATTAACGGATACACACTTTTATTTTATTTCTAACTTTTGTAGGTTTTTTTTCAAGGTAGGAAATCATCCAATAATTTCTCGCACTCTAGGGTGGCGTGATAAGGCTCTTCTTCTTCTGGCAAGATCTTATCCCATTTATTTTGGGTCGGCCCTCCTTTCTCCTTATCTTCATTTTTCATTGAGCACGATTTGGTGTCTTTTCGGTGTCAAGATGAGCTTGTTTCAGCCAAATGGAGGGTGGTCTTCCACGTGTCCGCTTCGTCGTAGACAGTTCAAGGGCAAGCTTCACGTTATGATCGTGTGGAGTGAGAGGGCGTATCAGATTTATATTGACTAAAACACAACCGTGTCCTTCAGTTGCCCATTGCGTTCTAGCCGTTTTCCTATCAAAAATTTCCCCTGGAATTTTGGTTGTCTGCCTCTGGCATTCGAAGTGAAGTCTTTTGTTAACTAAAAGACAGTTACTTTCATTTTTCACAGTTGATATGAAGCAACTATTGGATTTTTCTGTGAGTAACAGTTCTACGCTGTATTGATCCAACATGGTCAGTCGTATTTGCTCCTAAATCTACACAGACATCCCATAACCAGACGACGAAATGGTAGGCGCTGTGGTTGAGTAATCGGCTCCTGCGCTGCGTGTCGTAGGTTCGAGCTCCACACTGAACTAATATTTGTATGGCCTACAGATAGTTGGTCCTGGTCTGGGTGGCTCGTGTATGTGATTAAGCATTATATTTGTGAAAGCATCCACGCTACAAACAAAGTTAGATCAGCCACTCACTGTCTTTTCAAAACCACAATTCCCAAGATGCTATGAAGGCTGCCAGAACTAAATTCCACCTGCAATTTTCACCAGCACTCATAATGTCGGGTAATGTGCACAAAAACATGGAATTGAGCCAATATAAAGGTCGCCGCGGGTCAGCGTATGTATGCGGCCGACGGTTAATGCTGCCAACTTATTTAAGTATTCGTTAGTAGTTACCAATTGTTGCCCGAAGCAGTAACCAAGCCAAATGTCGCAAAGTATTTAAATGTTACATTTTTTATTACTACGTTATTGGTTGTGGTGGTAATATTGGTGCTGGAAAACCCTTCCTCCTCCTCCTCAATGGTGAGGGTTGTGACCTCCCTGCTTTATCACTTTTATTCGTACGATAGTCTTCCATCTGTTTCTGTCTCTGGCGGTGTGAAGAGCATTATACCGTAGAGTCAAGAGCGGTGCGGACCTGGTCGGAAAATCATTGAATAGGACTAATTGGCAAGAGTGATACTGCTCAATAACACAATTGACTGCCCACAATTGGTATCTAAGTTCAGTTTCAGAGTACCCATTAGACTGCCTCGCAAACCTATGATTATAATTTAGGTGCCTTCAAGGCAGAAGGCAAGCGAGTTTCAGCATCAACGTTTGTATCACAGCTTACCTTTAGGTGGGGTCGCAATCAAGCACCAGTTTAAAAAGGTATTTGTTTCTTTTTTGTGTATTCCTTAGAAACACACATATAAATCTTTATACTATAAGTATAGCAGGAAAGTCAGGGATCAAAAGTAAAATTGCATTCCATCAATGCTAAAGGATCTAAAATGTCTTTGTAGAACCTTCAAAGGTTCATGCCTGATTTGATTTGTAGCATAGAATCTAAAGTATTGATTAAACTAGTTAAGGACTATGAAACTTCGACTACAAAGAAATTTTAGACAGTTTAGCATTGGTAGAGTGCGACTGTACTTTTGACCCCTAACTGTACAAATAGATACTTCCACAAATGGGTCACTTTTGTTCCAAATGAAAAACACAAACCCTTGTTATTAATAATATGAGTAAGGAAATCTCAAAAGGCACTGAGGATTGCGCTTCCAATTAAATTAACTTGTTCCTTGGGATGCGCACGTTGACATAATTGGATTTCAAACAAGACTGATGCCTGCAGATATGTCGCTAATTGTGTGGTTAACTTAACGTTTACTTGTGGTTTTCTTAATTACAAGTTTACTTAGGTATTTATTTATTTATTTAAAACTTTATGTACTAATGAAACTCTACAAAGGTGGACTTAATGCCTTATGTATTTTCATATTTTTTGTTTGTTTTTTTCTTAGTTGTTTTAAATTTTGTTTTTACAGTGTGTGTATCCATGCGTGCCAAATAAAATATTATTCTTTCTTTCTTTCATTTTCTACTAGTCGACCTTAGGATGGTGACGACCTTAGGAGACCTATCATCACAGGTGCAACTTAATAGAAGACAAACAGAAAGGAAATAAATATAATACTTTTTTTAAGGTGGGAAATTCATCTAATGACAAATCGCGCTCTTGGGTGGAGCGAGAGATAGTGTCAGACTTTTACTGACTAAAAACCCACTTCTGTTCCCTCTTTGCCTTCATCTCGGGGCCTCGGGCTTCTCTTTCACACTACCCGTGGAAATAGAAATATATTACTTAAATTTTACATACATACCATGAAAGATAATGAGAAAAAAACAGGGCAATTGCGATTCGGACTCGCACACTGAGGGTTCCGCACAAACTTACGTATTAAAACAGTTCGATTCCCGAAATAAGTTACGAAGATATTCCTAATTGTAAAAAAAAGGTTTTTGTGACGTAACTACAAATTTACAGTTTTCAGATTTATTCCTATATCTATACTAAAATACCTTGCTTTATGCCAAATTTCAGGCTTCTGGGTCAACGGGAAGTAAGTACTCTTTGAATTTTGATTCCCTTGAGAGTGTCGAAATGTAAGTTTTTTGCGACATAAACTGTCGTATCTTTTTTTTTCACAGCTTTAAAGGACCGCAAACTTGAGTACATGGTTTTAATTTCAACTCGTTACTACCTCCACGCGTTCCCGAGATAAAGTGTCTTGACAGACAGACAGACTGACATAAAAGTGATCCTATAAGGGTTCCGTTTTTTCCTTTTGAGGTACGGAACCCTAAAAAACTAGTGTATGCTACTAATCTAACACGTGCCGCGGATACTTACCTTGACACTACTTCAAGAGACGATCCCTAAACAAAATAAGTGAGTTTGTATTTGTTTGCTACTCAATCACATCCCGACCTTCGTAAAACATCCATTATTCAACTAGGTATCCCTTCTGTAGACCATTTCGGTAACGAAACATTAGTTACTCAACAAAGGTCCAACTTTCGCGGCCCGTCCATTAGAATCGGTAATAAAATCAGTCATACTGTTTGTCATATTGAGTGCTTATAAAAAGCATATGGAGCAAGCGTTCAGAGTGGTTCAAAAGCGAATAATTTTCACGTTTCCGAAGTTCTAATGGGAAAACTTTCATGTCAACCGTTGAGTGTTCGATACGTATTGGCGACGGAGTACCAACGAGTACGTTCCAACTTTTTGTTTACCTCTCAAGTTAGCAAGACGTTTTAAACAAACGGAAGAGTGAACCTTTGAGTGCTCAGTGGTGTGGCGACGGTTTTATTGACATAAATAGAGAGTGCCTTCATGGTAGCAGGACAAAAATGTCGATGAATTTGGGCAGGCAATTCCTGGAAAATGGAATTGTGAGTTATGTTTATAAGGTTAGTTTACGGATTTAGGTTTTCGATATTAGTTTTTTTTTTTTGTATTGAGTGTAACATTTGAAATGTAACAATAAAATGGGTATGTGTATTAGTATGTTTTTAATATATTTATTTAGGTTTGGATCCTACCCTCGAATATGATCTCTCTCTAACATTCAGCGGTTTGCTGAAAACGCTCGCCTTTATACATGAATTGTACAATAAAGATTGAATTATGTTTTATTCTTTTACTAGCGTCTACCAGCAGCTTCGCCCGCGTGAAAGTAGGTTTCTTCATACAATCTTTGGAACCCGGTTTCATCCCCTTAGATGGCGAATTTTGTAAAATCCTCCCTTATTGCTCGCCTTTGTCATAAAAGAAAACCATGTGCAAAATTTCACGCTCCTAGTCCCTGTCGTTTCGGCTGTGTGTTGATATGTCAGTCAGTCAGTTTTTTCTTTTATATTTATAGATTTTTGGTTTATTTTTATGTGTTTTTCTTTATGTTTGTCTCTGTTGAGGCCGGCGAGGTCAGTGGGCAAAATGCAACAGATAACCTAGACTTTTATGTTTATGGGCATATAGTGCAACACAGTTATGCCCGATACACACATGGCCTGTCAGGGATGCTGGTTTTTGTATTTGTAGCGAATTGTGCGTCTACCAACCCGCACTGGGCCCGCGTGGTGGATTACGGCCCATCCCCTCTCCCAGAGAGGAGGCCTGAGTCCCAACAGTGGGAACATTATAAGGCCGACTATGCTATGCTATGTGCGTCTATTCAGGCTGAATAAACATGTTTTCTTTCTTTCTTTTTTTCTTTAAAATAGATAAGTACCCTACCAATTGCTGCCAGCGGCTTCGCTTGCGTGAAAGTGAAAAATTGTCCCAAAGGAATACACTCCCGGGATGAAAAGAATCCTATGTACTATTCCAGGATATGGTCTACCTATATGCTGAATTCGATTCAAATCCGTTCGGGCGTGAGGAAATAACAAAAACACACATACACACTTACAAACTTTCCTAATATTAGTGTAATACTGTACCTACCTACATATTTACACCCTATTATAGATATCGGCACGAATCTTGAGCGCTCGGCGAAAGAGCGGGGATCGCTTTGCGCATCGTACACATCAGTGAGCCAATCACTGTACAAGGACTGCACCCTCCGCCCTCGCATCTCTTTTCATACCACTAAAGAAACCCGATATTTCACTTCTGCGTGCTTCTGCGCAAGTAGAACTGTAGAATTCAGCGCTCAAGATCCGTGCCGGTATCTGTAATTTTAAGTTCCCATATTTATATTCTAAGTTTTTTATGTAAGAGAGTGTTTACAATTTCCAAACTAAACTAGAATGAGATTGTATAAAAAATCGTGGTTGTCTTCCGTGAATCAAATACAAAATATTATTAATTCAAAATTCCAAAATTATGTACTGTTAGCTATAGGTTTTCTCGAATTGTCTTTCGTTTTTTATTTCGCCATTCACTTTCGTCTTTTTATAACTTGTTTTGAATGTGTGAATTACTTGTCTATACAGTTACTCTTTTTGCAGAATATGCAAAAATACCGATGCATAAGTCTGCAACGAAATTTTTGCAAATTATTCACATAAAATCTACAGCATTATTGTTTTTTATTTAATTTCTAATGATGCAAATATTGTTCCTATTGTAATTTTAGTCTTGGTGTCCAATAAAGAGTAGAATGTGTGAAGAGTGATATGAAAGAAAAGGAAGTTAATGATAGCATGACGAGTGACAGGGCAGAATGGAAGAAAAAAACATGTTGCGCCGACCCCAAATAACACGGGACAAGGGCAGGAAGAAGATGATGATGTCCAATAAAGAGTAGGGTATACCTATCTAAATGGTTTAATTACCACATCTGCTTATCTATACATCAAAAAACAACCGTCTACATACTCGTATCAATCTACAAACGCATTCACAGATCATATACTTACTACTTATTTATTTATTTAAACTTCATGTACAGTAGTGGTACATAGCGATGGCTTAGAGTGATAACCTCGGATATGCAATTTTATTTTATTATATTTCTGAAAAGAAAAGCTCGTAACGCACAATCGCGTATCACGCAAAATTTTGATTGGATACTTGTAGCGCCATCTACGATGTTGAATGCATGTCTTGCCCGAGTCAGTTTGATGTGATCAACTCGCGACGGCGCGTCAAAACTTGCGGAAAAAAAAAACAAGAGAAATAAGCGTTTGAAATAAATCAATAGTTTTAAATATTTGAATAAAACACGTAGAAACACATTAAAATTACATGATAATAAAGGTCTAATTTGATTTTTTGTGCCTCCTGAAAAGTTATGTATTTCACAGTTCGAGGTATTCACTCTAACCTTTGGGTTAAAAAGACAACACTATGGTACTTCATCCGGCAATCATCGGAAAAGTTGGTGCATTCAGATCGAGAAGCTCGAAGGCATTTCGAAGTTGGGATCGCGTTCCGATGCATCTCATCTCAGGTATACCTCGCTTCCAACTGTTTATTGGGAGTTCGGGAATTCTCATTTCGAACGAAAAGTTGACTGCAATCATTCCTTGATGTATTATTGCAGAGGTTTTATATTGGCTTTATGTTTAAAGCGTGAATAATTTTGATTGGATTTCTTGATAGTATTTTTTTTTATTTGGATAATTTGAACTGGATTTCTTTACACTCAATTTTAAAATTATATTTTAAGGCTTTTACAGATGGCTGATGCAATGATTCACTGCAGTTTTTAGTACATTTTGATACAAGTGCAGAGAATTTGTCATTGCGACCGAGGCGGAATTCGCACGAGCCGTAGACGAGTGTGTTATGGAGCCGAGGGCTTCAGTGTCAAATTTGTACGTGTATCAAACGACTTTTATCAATAAGTACACTTACGAAAAAATTAATAGACGGGGGTTGACCGGCATTACGTGGGCGACGACGCGCGCCCAGCCTGATATGATAATTGTAATAAAATTATGGCGGTGGAGAGCACGCGCACTTTTCTGCACTCGTGTGGAAAACAATCTATTGCGTGCCCAAAAGCGATGGGATAAGAGCGGGTTTTCGAGTATTTGCATTGAAACATAAATTTACGTATGTAGAACTTCATTACCAAAGTTATTTTAGATTTAGACTTTTTTTGTACTGCAACTGTTTTAAGTGTATCTTGTGGAATATACATCCAACTTGTATATTCCTGTTATAATACACCATGCTTTCTTAATTTTTATTTTTTTTATATTTTAGTACTTTGTGTAATATAAGAGTTCTGAGTAGGTATACATGTAGATGGATGGAGAGGGAGAGGGAGGCCAAGGAAAAGATGGATGGATTGTGTGAGGGTGATATGAAAAAAAAGGGAGTCGGTGATAGTGTGACGGGTGACAAGACAGAATGGAAGAAAAAAACGTGTTTTGCCGACCCCAAGTAATATCGGATAAGGGCAGGAAGAAGAAGAAGTGTAATTTGTGTACTTGATTTCATAAAACTACAAACAAATAAATATTGAGAAAAAACACTACACCAAGAACTTTTCCAAACAGTTCTAGTAAAAAGCCAGTTGTTGACACAGCGCGTATTTACACGAGATTTAATAATAATAATATAATAATAATAATATAATAATATATCTTTATTTCCCAAAAGTTACAGATAATTATACGAGTATCTTATGTTAACAGTTTATGCTTACATGGTAGAGGAAAAGAAAAATTAATACATAAGACATTTAGATGTTGCCGAAATCTGTACACAATAATTTGAACTCTGTCCCTTAAACTAGGTTATCCTGTGTCTTAAGGGACAGTGTTTCGCAATAACATTCTAAGAGGTATGTTTATGAGTGGACGGTGTCGATTTGTCTTCAGATGGGAAAAAAAAAAGTTATAATTAACATTAGTTTCTAAAAATTAAGTATGAGTATGTAAGGGTGAGTGTGAAAGAGTGTGAATGTATGTGTGTAGGAGTTTGTGTGTGAGTGAGTGGGGGAGTTGTTTGTGCAAGCGTGTGTGGATGCAGGAATTTAAGAGTAAGTGTGAGCATAGAGATGAATGAGTAAATATGTGCTTATTAGGTGATGTAAGTAAGTAAAGTCTCCGTTTCGGTATAGTCCTGTTCAAGTAGCCATTCTGTTACTTTTAATTTTAAGTTGTGTTTGTTGAGGTCTAAGATATTTATTTTTTTATGGATCTTTTTGTAAATGTAAGCGCTGATGACGTAATACTGGTGCTTAGCGAAGGTGGTCTTGTGTTGGGTGCCTGTGGGAAGGTTAGTGCGCTTTCTAGGGTTAGATGGGGGAAGGCTGCGATGGATCCTTAGGACAGATTGAAGCACAAAGAGTTGACGAACTGTAAGAACTTTGCAGTCTGCATACAATTGCGTCGTTGGATATCTATGGGGCTTCCTTGTCATTACTTTTAGTACGGCCCTTTGTGCTCTCTCTGCCCCCAGGACGTAACCTTTCGAAGCTGCATCCCACACAGGGATGCAATATCCTATGGCCGATTGACATAGTGCGAAATATACCATTTTTAAAATATCGGCATTTGCGGAGTTTCGGAGGGATTTAAATATATATATTAGCCGCAGAGTTCTATTCGTGACAGCGTCTAATTGCTTTTTCCATGTAAGTCCGTCATCTATATGGACACCCAGATATTTTACGTTGTCACTTCTAGTGAGTGCAGGACAACAGCAAGAGGCTGATTGGTTAAAGCATGAATGAGCAGTAATTGAAAAACTGCGTGAAGGTGCGGTTTTTCTCCTGATTGCAAAAGGGATGTAGCAAGTTTTGTCTATATTTAAGGTAAGGAGATTTAAATTGAGCCATTTCATTATTTCTGCTATTGCTGACTCAGCTATAGATTTGATAGTATCCCAAGTAGGTCCTCGAACTAAGATTGCAGTGTCATCAGCATATGTGTATATCTTGGTGTGTGGAAGGTTCATATTGCAAAGGTCGTTGACATAAATCAGAAAGAGGGTGGGGCCTAGTATGCTGCCCTGAGGGACGCCGAAAGTAACAGACTCCTCTTCACTGAGGTGGGAGTCAATTTTAACACTCTGGGTACGATTTCGGAGATAATCTTTAAAGATTTCAAGTGACACGCCACGTACACCTATGTTTTCCAATTTTGGGATAAGGATGGGGACAGAAACTGTGTCAAATGCCTTAGAAAGGTCTAAGAATATACCGAAACATTTTGTCTTCTTGTCTAGATTTTTAGCTACATCTTGTGTCAATTCAAGCACAGCGTCTTCTGTTGAAACACCAGCTCGGAAGCCATACTGGTTATCAGCTATAATTTTATATTTTCTTAAAAAACTCGTGAGACGATTGTTTAAGATCCTTTCAAGGATCTTAGAGAGTGTCGGTAAAACTGATATAGGCCGATAATTATTGACACAGTTTCTGCTCCCGCCCTTGTGTATGGGATGGACTAGCGCCTTTTTAAGAGCATCCGGGAACACTCCCGATTGCAGACAGCGATTGTATATGTAGGTAAGTGGCGGTATCAGAGCGTGGCGACAGTTTTTTAATAAGAAAGGCGATATGCCGTCCCAACCAATAGCGCAGTCATTCCTTAACTGTAGGATGAGCGAATCTATTTCTGCTTCATCTACCTCTAAGAACGCAAGGGAGTTTACAACGGAAGGGTTTGTACTATTTGAATGAGACTGATCGTTAGACCGAGGTGATGGGGTGTGGTTTTGGGATATGATGCTGTCAGCCAGCTTTTTTCCTACATTGCTGAAAAAACTGCAAACCTCATCCACAGACGACTTGGGATTATTACGTATTTTTAATAACTCAACGGGACTTGCGCATATTTTCGTAGTATTGGTTATTTTCTTTATTGTTTTCCATAATAACTTGGGTTTATTACTTGCTTTCTCAAGCTCACTTCTTTCGTATGAGATCTTTAGCTTTCGGAGTAAGTCATTACAAAAATTTCGGTAGCGTTTATAGGTAAGTTTAAGTATTAGGTTATCTGGTGCTCTTTTGGATTGTGTGTGTAACTTATCTCTGTGTCTAGTGCATTTTAAGAGACCAGGAGTTATCCAGGGTTTTAAAGTTCTTTTTTGCCGAGGGATTTTAGTTTGAGTTGTGTGTTTAGATATGACCATCTTTATAATGTTTATAAGATTGTTAATTGAAATATTAGTGTCCTCTGCCGAGTATATACTCGAAAAATCGGTATTCTCCAGTTCTAGCTTAATTGCTTCATAGTTAAGACGGGTGGAAAAGTGACTTCTACTGCGCGCAGGGTTTGCGTCTTTGATGTCAAGAAGAATGGGCTTGTGGTCAGTAATGTGGGACTCTAAAACCAGTGTCGTCGTCAATAATTTAGTCTTGATAAGAATGTGATCAAGGCTTTTTTCAAGGCGAGTGGGAAATTCGTGGGTGGGCAGTAACCCTTGGGAAGCATTTAAGATAAGGTAGTCGAGACATTTATTATCCTCACTACGTTTGATTAGGTCTATGTTTAAATCGCCGACTAATACTATATTTGGGCAGGCGGATATAGTATTGTAAACATTAGTTAAGCTAGTCTTGAAATTATCGAAATCTTCGTTGGACTTGTACGACGGAGAGCGGTAGACTGCCACTATTTCTAGCTTGTTGTCGATTTGACATACAAGGCAAGTCCCGCCACTAAAGATGGGTTCCGAAATATTAGTTTGTAGTCCTAGTTTAGTAAAGATTATTACTTCGTCATTTTGATTGAGATTTATTTTGGTTGAGTGAGATTGAAAACCCTCTAATATAGGTAAATCATTTACTTTACTTAGCCAACATTCTGTAAGAACTATGATGTCAAAGTTAATTTTTGTTAAGCGCAATAGTACTAGAAGTTGATCGAAATTTTTATTTACACTACGAATATTTAAATGCAGTAATTTAATATCGCTACCATTGACGTTGACATGCTTTAGGCAATCATCTGGGTCACATATAAAGGAGTCACCTACGGTAAATTGGTCTAGGTCGTTATTAATAGTAATCAAATTAGCCATTTTTAATTATAAAAGGAACACCAGAGCGTGAGCTAGTTGTATAAACAAGTAATATTTTGTGCATAAAGATGAGGTGGCAAGTGCATCGCACATATGTGTTTTTTACGGTATTGAGGAGTGTTGTTATGTATGAGTATGTTATGTGAAAGTATTTGTGATTGGGGTTTTCTGTTTTTTGTAATGTCTGTAAGTGTGGGGTTGTGTTAGTTAATGACTGGTAGTTATGAACAAATATTAAAAATTTTTTACAAGTCAGAGAATAAAATTAAAAAGTTTATAGTGATTAATAAAACAAAAGAAACACAAATGTCTTTTTAAAAAACATTATAAATTTACACATGACATCAGCGTTTTAAATGGGACCCCTAAACAATACTCGTATAAAATGCTCCAATTTTCGGTTGTGTCACAAAAGCGGTGTCCATAATTTTAAAATTAAATTCGTTTTAAATAAGCTAATTTCAAAATAATTATTGGCCGCGTGGTTGGCGAGAGCAGCTCGTGGTTAAATGACATTAGCCATAAGAGTTATTTTTGATTTAAGCATTTGAACTTGAGTACTTCTCAAATAGGGAATGTGCATTGGAATTGTACATTTAGCACAATTTAATTCCGCCAAGTCCGTTCCATTATTGGTTTACTAGACTTATAGCATTGCGCCACCGTTACATGGTAGACATCCCACCCATACGTACGTAGCATTTTGGGAATACATTCCTTTTGCAGCTAAGGAGTGGAATTCCCTGCCGGAGTCTGTATTTCCTGATAGCTACAACCTAGGGGTCTTTAAAACATGAGTGAATAGGTTACTTCTAGACAAGCGTGCTCCATCGTCGGCCACACCATTAGGAGAGAGACTGGTCAAAAGCGATCCTATCCATAAAAAATTCTAGCCTGAAAACCTGTCTGGTATTAAACTGAGTTTGAGACGTGC
Source organism: Mythimna pallens (assembly GCA_961205895.1). Taxonomy (NCBI): domain Eukaryota; kingdom Metazoa; phylum Arthropoda; class Insecta; order Lepidoptera; family Noctuidae; genus Mythimna; species Mythimna pallens. Next base: position 5,043,394 of record OY540825.1, read on the forward strand.
TTATCTCAAAATTAGTCTGATCAAAAACCCGTCCTATATCTATAAGGCTAAGCAATGTTTGCCAAGGCCGGTCCGTAATTTTTTTTTTATATAGCAAAATATCGATTCCTGGTTCCGACTGTTCTTTTTAGATCTTTGACAGTTGTTACGGATAGTCAGAAGTCAGGAAAATTAACAGCAGTCTTGTAACTCATTAACTGGGTTACGGAGGTCAGATAGTCACTACTTGTAAATATTCTTTTTCTAACTTTTTTTTTTTTAAACTTTGGCCCCACACTAGAAATAACTCCTGTATAGTAGGTGCGTTCACAAACATGTAAACACAAATCCACAAGACATCCAGACCCGGAACACTTATCTGTAGGCCATACACATATTTGTTCCGTGCGGGAATCGAACTTGCGACACGCAACACAGCAGCCAATCGCTCAATCACTGCGCCAACCGTACTGAGATTCGAACTATCGAAATCGAAACTCCGTAACATTTGTACTGTAAAGCAACCTGTGCTTTGTTTTACTAGCATTATGTTATAGAATTTCTCATTTGCTAATCACATTTTATCAGCGGCTGTACACGCTCTGTCGTCGTGATTGTAATTTACATTCACAAAGCAAAGGCAAATTGGATTGTTGCCTGTTGGCTCGTCGACGTCCACGTTTCATTGCGAATGCCCTTCGCTGGGCTGGGCAGATTTCGGAACGGATCCGCCGAAAAAATGATTGAATTATTAGGATTTCGAGAGAAATCATTTGTGGTATTAGGCATACTTCAAAAAGCTGGAAACTATAGCACTATTCTTTCTTTTGCACCGAATTTCTAAGTTATGGTTTTGAAACATTGTGTGTATGGGCTAATACAACAGTACCTACAAGGGTTTTTGGAAAATTTAAAGTTAAGGTAAAACATTTAGTAGTTACTTAAAATAAAAATAAAAATGACTTTCAGTAAGTCATAAGCTAGTTATGATCCAAAAACTACCACAATCACTATAATAATATTTAAAAAAATTCTTGGTTACAAATCTTTTTACAAAAAATTATGTCCATTCAGCTTCGTTAACCTAATGAGACTTATAAAAAATGTTATGCTGTTCTGAAAATTACTGTTCTTCTAAGGCCCCTCGCCCACGGCGACTTTTTGTAACGATGCTGTCGCGCGTCTCGTAAGCGCGCGACAGCATCGCTACTAACGCGCGTTAGTCGCATTTGCAAGCGCTATAGAAAAAATGCTAACGCGCTACAGCATCACGACTGTATCGATGCGAACGCGCTACAGCATCGCTTCAAAAAGTTGCCGTGGGTGAGGGGCCTTAGAAGAACAGTAATTTTCAGGACAGCATAACATTTTTTCATATCCCTCAAATGAATTGTTGCATTTTTGGCCAAAACTGGGCTGTTACGAATGCCATACAGTGTACCGCCTCCACGACAGCAACAAAGCCAGGTCAATCGAGTGTACGACTCGATGTAAATGCTCCAGGCTAATCGATAAACTAACTGCGAACATTGTGTCACAACTTGCGATTACTTCCCCATCAGTCGCAGATCAACTAATAGTCGAATTCGAGTTGTAAGATGTGGGGAGGAAACTGTTTGGTACAAAGGAAATTGTGACTTGTGTGCAAGCTAAATGCTCCTACAAAGCTCACACAAGGGTCATATGGGCGGATTTTTAAAAAAGTGTACATTAGGAATTCACGGTGTCCCTTAAGTTTAGATTTTTTTCTACTTACACCATTACAATACACTAATATTTTTTAATATCACTTGATTGAGGATATGTTTAGAAGCATTTCTGTATTTTTAATCATTGGTTTTTCGTTTACCTTTCATTTTTCATTCCAATAAAATTACTAATAAGCCGGGTTTCGTCATGTCCCATCGTCAAATAGTCATTTAAAAAGTAGTATAACAATTTAGTTATTAGTACGTAGATTGTTTAAATAACAGTATTAGACGGCTTAAATTATACACTTCTGAAAAATCTATACAACAAAAAAATAATTTAAAATAAAGTTGTTATTGTAATAATAACAACTTTATTCTAAATTATTTTTTAAACTAAAGTCCGAGAATTTAACCCCGTTTAATTTTCCACTGAGTAACACGAGTCTAATAGTTTGAAAAAAGTATTACTACATTAGAAATATTTTCTTTTGTTAGCAACATTATAATACCGTCTGAACGGCTACCGCCAAATTGACAATAAATTCAACAGTAGCATGCACATTCATTAAAGCGAGGACGTGTGCAGTGTATGCACGAATTAAATCCTGTGACAAATAGCACTTTTTAAGAAAATTAAACAATCTATTATATATTTTATATCAATTTACGAACAGTCAGTTAATAGTTTTATACATTGTGCCATTATTTTGTTGATGTAAGAGCAAATCATGGAAAAAATAATTCAAACATATTTTTTGTCAGAGTTTCGTTACATTCCACTGACCAATTATGTCAAAAATGTTACTCGGTGGAAGAAATTGTTAGTCAATGGAACGCTAAAACTGCATACACTACGAACAGCTTTTCGACAGGATGCTTTTATAGATTTTATTGCGAAAAATTATAAAAACAAAAAATCTTTTAACCGAGGTTTTTGTTTATTTTTTTTTAATATTTTTTTTAGTTATGTGTTTGTGTCCACCTGCAACACCTCATAGTGTGAACAAAATTCTTAAAATAATGTTATTTTATGCTTGTTTTCCTCTTTTTAGTAAAGGTTGAATTTTTGCAATCGGTATTGTGTTTTAATAAATATACAAGTGTTTAAATATATTTGTCATTTTGAAATAACTAGAATTAAAAAAAAAACCTTCATTGCAACCAGAGCCCTTACTTTTCCACTGACTAATTTCAACGTTCCAATGAGTAACTGTACCTCTTGGATAATCCTTAATTTTGGATTTATTTTGACATTTTTTTTTAAGGTGAGGAAATCATCTAATGACAAATCCCGCTCTTGGGTGGAGCGAGAGATAGTGTCAGACTTTTACTGACTAAAAACCCACTCCTGTTCCCTCTTTGCCTTCATCCCGGGGCCCCGGGCTTCGCTTTCACACTACCCGTGGATTTATTTTGACATTAGTTTTTAATAGTTAATTTGTTTAATTTAATTTTTTGTTAAAAAGACAACTTATTTGTTTTACAATATTATAATACAACAAAAATGCAATCAATGAGAACTTAAATATTTATAAAGAAAAACACGCAACTGATTAATCAATGGGTTATTCAGAGGATATAAACATACAATTATTTTATAGTTTAATTTCTTAGTTCGAACTTAATATTTGGTATTTTCATTAATAAACCTATCTAATAATAATAAAAGTATAATTTCCATTATACACGTTTTATTTAACTTAGATTTTAAATTGTTATTCAGTGGAACCCAAAATTCTCTAATTAAATTTCAATAATTCACTATAAATAATTTACAGCAATTATTCAAATATTCTATTCATATTATTAAAGTTTAATTAATGGACAATTAGAATTTGACTACACATATTGAAAAAAATTAAATAAAAAATTAGATACTTCATTTTAAATGGTACACTTTTAAAAAAATCTGCTTATCTTCATAATCGTCCCAGTCACAATAGGCTGGTGCCATGGCATCAGTTTAACCATGGCTGATGCTGGGATGCTCAAGATTTCTAGATAGTCAAAAAATACTGCTCCCTAGGAAAAAGGTAGACCGATGACTTGGTAGGGGTGCGGAAATCTGATTTGTGCGAGATGCACAGGATCGGTCATCATGCATGACAATGCTTGGTGCAGGTAAAATAAATCACTATTGTAGAAAAGCCGAGAAACTCAATGATTTGTAAAACCCGTGCAGAGCTGGGGCATGTCGCTTTTTTACAATTAAGAAACAGCACACTAAACTACTTTCACAAGATCCCATCAGTCCAGTTTAGGATTCATCATAAACTCAAAAATCCATCACAGAAAATTAATTCAGCTCGGCCATCGGATTCAAATATAAAGCCTTGTAGAACACTTAGAACTCGCAAGAGCCTTTGATCAAAGTCCGTAAGTAAAACGGCGCTTCCTCGCTTTCGACTTCACTTGTCATTTCTTTCTCTCGAAGAAAGAAAGAAAGAAGAATCTTTCAATTTGTGGGGCAAGATTTTAAAGGTGCGCTCCAGTTGATTTGAAGCTTGGTAATAGTTGATTGGCAAAAGAAGTAAAGGTCGACAAATAAAACGTTAGGAATATCGCCAGAATAATCGCAGAATCGCAAGAGATAGTGTAAGTTGACAAAACATGGACTGTGAGGTCGTTCGAAACAGTTACCGCGCCCTTGGGACGTTAAGGGCAACTGAAGAAACACAGGTGGGTTTGGGTTTCAGTCAGTGAAGTCTGTCGCTACCTCTCGCTCCACCTAGAGCGGAAAAAAAATATTTGAATTTTAAATGAAGTACCTCCTGTATTTCACATAGGCCTACGTGGGCACTTATAAAACGTCAGAAGCTAGTGCACGGTTCCAAATTGGTCGTTTCCTATGGAGAAGATCTACTCTTTAAAAAAAAGTGGTTGATGTTAAAATATTTCCAAAATACAGTATTAATAGATATTATGTAAGAACAGTGCAAACAATTCTAGAAACACCGACTTCCGAAATTAAAGTTATTTTGATCGTTTTAGTGCTTTGTTTTTTTTTTTTGTAGTGAAGTCAGTTATTTTTTTATCTTTGCGAAATATTGATTTAGACCAGTCAATATTGTATCCAAAAGCACAATAAAAATAATCATATTAAAAAAAAGTGAGTCGTATCATCCCAAAAAAAAACGCATGACAAAGCACAGTCTAAACAAATAAAAACACACTATATCTGTAAACATTGCAATAAAATATCTCAAAGTTCAAACACGTTACTGTCTTGAGATACAGTTAAAGTCCGAATTGGTCGTTTGAGAACACTAGACGCCTTTTAAGGCGCACTAAAGAGTTAGCCGAAGTTCCGAGTGCCTTAAGGCCGTTATGGTGCATTTGAAACATTTGAGGAAGTTAAGTTGGGATAGTTTTGCTGGTGTTTAGGTGTTAACTGGTAAATAGAGAGAGAGTGAGATGTTTATTGTTGTTTTGATTGAAAAGTTGGGAATGGAAAACGGGGATCAGCAGTGCTAGCGCGAGCTCTTATTCATCCATTTTACGACCCAAACTGAACTGTTAAAGGGATGGAACTATATGGGATGGGCTGGTGCTGCAAAATGCCATCTAACAGCTTTGGACTCAGCGGAAAGGCTTGCGAAGAGGCTAATTGGAGATCCAGATTTGGTTAGTCCAATCAACAAAGCCTCGAGCATAGGCGAAGGGTAGGCGGTACAGGTTGCATTTTGGACAGTGTGCGCGGGAATTGCATGACTTGATTCCGCCATCTCTTTTTCTACCATCGGACAAACCGACGTACAGCGGCTATCCACCCATACGTTGTTAAACCTTCAACGGTTCGGATTAAGAGTTTCGCTATGTCGTTTATACCGCGTATATCGAAGGACTGAACAATTTGCCTGCTGCGCTGTCTGATAAAAGTTTAGTATTGCCGAAACCTGGGATCGAACCAGGGACCTCTAGATCTTCAGTCTAACGCTCTCCCAACTGAGCTATTTCGGCTGTGTTACCCAAGATGTAAGAGTAAGGCACGATGCACAAAATTATTAGAATTACATGAAAAAAGGTGGTTCAAGGACTGGAACAATATGCCTGCTGCGGTCTTCCCGTCCAACTATAATTTAGGTGTCTTCAAGGGTAGAGTGTATAGGCTCTTAATAAACTAGTGCGCCTCACCATCAATGATTGCATCACTGCTTACCATCAGGTGGGATCGCAGTCAAGCACTTGGGCTCGATCCGGACGGTTACCGGACGGTCGGACGGCAGGCTACCCATTGCTCGCCGTCCGCTAGCCAGAGAATATCTACTTGGAACGCGATTTTTAAAGTATTATCTGGAAAATATGGTGGTAAAAATATCCCCTCTGCCTCTGTACGAACTATAGTGTAATTTTATTATTTCTGGGTAAACTTCTTTCTTTGTAAACTAACTAGGTTATGCCAGCGGCTTCACCTACGTGAAAGCAAAAAAAAATGTCTGAAGGGAACATACTCCTGAGACAAAAAGTATCCTATACGAAGTTCATACAAATTTGTTTTGAATAAATCTATTCGCTTTTATAATATTAATGCGACAAAACACCAAAGAAAGAACTTTAACTATCAATCACGAACCTCATAAGCATAGCATAGCATAATCAGTCTTTTAATGTTCCCACCGCTGGGACTCAGGCCTTCTCTCTAGGAGAGGGAATGGGCCGTAATCCACCACGCGGGACCAGTGCGGATTGGTGGATGTCTTCGAATTTTTGGTTCTAGAACATGCCGGTTTCCTCACGATGTTTTCCTTCAGCGTTTTGTCAGCTGTGGTGAATTACAGAAAGTAATGCGCCGGGCTTGGTTTGAACCTGCGACCTACAACTCGATATTACCACTTAATTTTCACAAATAATTGTTCATCTAGTTACAATTTTCATTTAATCTTGAAATATGATTAATATATTCCAATTAATTCTTCTCCGAATCGGGTTGAGCAAACAGTTGTACGCACAAGTGTTATTTAACCGAACGCACCGTTCAAACAGAAGTCGGAAATGAGTTTAGTCAAGTAATTAACGGACGGGCGCATGTGTGAGTTTCATTACTAAATACAGTACAGAGTGCCTAGTGTGAGTTTATTTTACGCTAACGCAATCGACACGTTTATGACGTTTGGCGCTCTGATTCGTCCGCTCCAAGCGCTTAACCAATCAGAGAGCCAAACTCGGCAAACATTTCGATCGCGTTAACGTAAAAACCACTCGCACTCAGCGCACTGGGCTGTAAATATGGCACATCGGGTTTGAGTTTTGGAAAAAGTTTGGGTAGCTTGAACGAACGTCACTACATACCAGTCGTGTCTTTATTTAATTTTTTGAGGTGGAAAATCAACAAATAGATGCTGCTCGGTTGTAGGGCCGAAAGGTTCTGGAGTGACGACCACGTACCGGAAGACGCAGCGTTGAAAGGCTCCCCACAAGGTGGACCGATGAACTGGTGAGGGTCGCGAGAATCCGATGGATGCGACACGCACATGGCCGGTCGTTATAGCGACGCTTGGGGGAGGCCTATGTCCAACGGTGGACGTCTTTCGGCTGAAATAAGTTATAAGTTTGTGTGTATATAATTTGTATAGTTTAAGTTCGAACAGCTGAACGGATTTCGATGAAACTTGGTACACAGACCATGTTCTGGAATAGCACGTGGGAACAATTTTTTTATGATCACGCGCGCGAAGCCGCTGGCAGCAGCTAGTTTGTATCATCACATACTTTGTCCCGCTTTGGGTGGAGCGAGAGGTATTGTTAAACTTTTGCTGACTAAACGGATACGGTACCCGTATTCCTTCAGATGCCCTTTTCATTCCAGGGCCGCGGTAAGGGTGCTTTTAGTATTGTGCGGTTTTGATCACGCATGCGTGATTGTCCCGCACGCGTGTCCCCCGCAAATGTCCATTTCATACAAGTATTTATTGTAATGCGTGGAATACGTACGCTAGACGCGTTTTTTTGCATTTTAAAATTTTCTGCATGCGAGGCAATCCCGCACGTGATGAAATCCGCATGATATTAAAAACATCCTAACGCTTTCGAACGATCCCGCAGCCCAAGCATGACAAACATGCTAGCGTTCCCCAAATGCCCAATTAACAAAAATTTTGAAGATCCTATAAATACCATCACTAACGCTGCTTTAGGCGTAGCCACCTCTTCATCATCACAACAATTTGTCGAAATACGTCCTCTGCTAGACATAGTTCTCACCTAAATGTCGTCACAATGACCTTTACGTCTCGCCACCTCAACAGGTCGTCGGTCCACCTTATGGAAGGCCTTCCAACGCTGCGTCTTCCGATACGTGGTCGTCACTCCAGATCCTTTTGGCCCCCTCGACCATCTGTTCTTCACTTAAATTTTGGCGATTCTTCAGGCTATGTACCTTGGTTCTTTTGCGTATATCTTCATTTCGTGACCACCTTCCCGGCCCAAACTATTTTAAAGAAGAAACAAGATCCTCGATGTACCATTACTTATACCACTACGATACTTGACCGGTTCCATCGTCCATTAAACCGGGTGCAACATCATCTCTTTTACTCGATTAATTTCGGTTTCAACACAATTTATTTCACACAGATACAAAAGCAACTCTCAAAGTGCTGCCTCCAGAAATTCTTCCACAATTTTTCTCAACCGCAAACCTCAAACATGGTTCAGGTTGACAAACAAACAAACAAACACAACGACACTCCACATCTTGACTTGTTTGCAACTCAGAAATTGAGTTGTGAAGTTTTTGAATGCCCTTTAAATGAGACGGTGGAAGTTGGGAGCACAATTATATCCTGAGGAAATCCATTTGCATAACATAGAGGTCGTAATCTGACTGTGCGAGTTTCTAACGAGTTGGTCTTGTGTGATGTACTGTGGGCTGCGGAACAAGGAGTCGAGTAATTTGGAAAGGGCTTTAGATATTGTTTTTCCTGATTTTCTGAGAATTCATCAGAATCTTAATACTTCAATTTTAAAAAGGAAACAAGAAATCTCAGAGCACCTCAATCTTTTCTGAAAAGTAGATGGTTTGCTGAAGATCTACGAAAAGGCAAAAGGGCAGTTTTTTTTTCTTATCATTTATTTAATATTCACTAATTGATTCACGTTTTTTTTTAAGTTTATTGACCCTATTATTGTTTTTTTTTATCGATTATTTTCTCCAATCTGTATTCCGTAAGTATGTGGTATCACAGGCCTTAACAGAATACCAGCGGTGTTATATTTTTCAAATATCGCAGCATATGCTGAAGTAGCAATATTTTTAACTTCGCACAGGTCTTTTTTTAATTTGTAATTTATTAAAGTTCAATTATTATTTTCTTACTTAGGTTATATTTTTTATTTAGTTGTATGTCTAGTGCGTGTCACAAATAAAATTATTTTTCTTTGTTTATTGAGCTGATACGTGTGGCTATTACTCAAAACATCCATAAGGGTCGAAGTGCTCTGGTTTAGGGCCAGCCCCACAATAAGATAAGGTCCTTCGAACGGGGAATGGTTGCGATCATATCAAAAAAATTATCTTGACTGATAAGCAACAATGTGATCGACGAAAGCGCAAACTTGCCTAGAAGTAAAAATGAAAAAAAATTGGTACCAGAATTGTCACAAAGAGAATTACTAGGCTGAGATTTGATGCTATTGATGAAAAGAAGTCTCTTCTTTATTTATTACATTCAATATTCCACAAAAAGTTTAATTCCAACCTCCTGTCAGAATCCAACCTCACTTTGTAACAAAATTAAGTTCCGCAAACAATGCAATGCAAAACTCGTCTCTCGTAAACCATATTAAAAAATATCCCAAAGATATTAAAATGAATTCGCTGCAGGACCGAGCAACAACGCACACTTACGTCTAATGGCACTTAGCGACAACTTAGTTCAAAGCCCAGCACACTTGTAGCGAAAAATATAAATTCCCTTAATGACTTTTGTAGGAGCATCATTTTCATATTTACCCCTCGCAGCCTGGTGCTTATTGGGATTTTATTATACTTCCACAGAGAGAAGCGAGTTTTCTTAATAAAGTTTCAACTTCAGCTGAGGTTTTTATTACTAGAACTTTTTTTGATCTATGTAGGTAGTGTTGAATCTTTGTCTGAATAAACTAAAAATGAGTTGAATATTCTTTGAGACTTGAATTAAATTGCAAGAAAAGTCTTCAAAAGTTCCTGTGTCAATTGTTACCGAAGATCTCTGCAAAGCGTCTAGACACATCATGTTTAAGGCTCCATACTATGACTAACCATTCTTCTTTGCAAGTTGCTAATGCGTCAGGACGTCGTGTTTAAGGCTCCATACTATGCTATGGAGAGCAGTGGTGGCCGAGTAGTACCGGCACCGACTTACGAGTTGTAGGTCGCGGGTTCGCATTACTTTGTGTAATTTATTTCATCACCACTGCTCTCAAAACGGTGGAAACATCGTGAGGAAACCGGCATGGCCTAGAACCAAAAATTCAAAGACATGTGTCATTCACCAATCCGCACTGGGCGGCGTGGTGGATTATGGCCCAATCCCTCTCCTAGAGAGAGGAGGCCTGAGTCCCAGCAGTGGGAACATTAAAAGGCTGATGATTATGTTTTTTTTTTATGACTAACCATTCTTCTTTGCAAGTTGCTAATGCGTCAAGACGTCATGTTTAAGGCTCCATACTATGACTAACCATTATTTTTTTGATTCGTCAATAGGACACGGTCATTGCGATTGCAAACCACCGGGTCCCTGGGACGAAGGCAAAGAAGGAACAGGAGTGAGTTTTTAATCAGTAAAAGTCTGACACTATCTCGCGCTCCGCCCAAGAGCGAGGGATGTCATAAGATGATTTTCCCACCGAAAAAAAAAACTTTCCGCCTAAATATTTTCAAAAAAGGTTCCAACAAACAACAGTATAGGTAAAGCTCACAGACCCCTAAAAGAAACTCGTGGTCCTAAAACGTTAAGGGCAACTAAAGGAATACAGATGTAGTTTTAGTCAGTAAAAGTCGTACTTGCCCACTCCACCCAGATCAGGTAAAGTCATTAGATGATTTCTGATTCGCGCTTTTCTAAAAACCTACCTAAATAACAGCAGAAAAAAGTACTAAAAAGTTCGAAACAAGTCACTTTAAGCAGTCTAACGCAGTTAATGCAATTTATTTTAGTTCAATCATAGAATTGACGCCATCAACATAATTCGGCGCGAATAATTCCGCTATTGTAAGTTACTGTTTTTTTTTCGGCAGGATTGGGAAATCATCATGGACGCCCAGGCTGCCTCACAGACGAGCCAGTCTGGGCAGTGTCAGACTCCTACTGACTAAAACCACACTCCTGCCTTACATTTAAACTACGGACATGACGTCCGTGCCCTTGTTTGATTTATACATTATTTGCTTCTGGGCAACTTCACGTGCAAGTGGCGTCACTCCAGAACACCTTTCAGCGTTAGCCTTAACGTTAAGTTACTGTTAAGGCCCGTACTCTTACCACTAATACGAATTTAACGACACTTCTCAAGCTAAAATGCAATAAGACATTAAAGCTCTAGGGCGTGCCAAAGTAATATACTTAAATACATACACTCCAAAAACATAAAGCCAACGTCCACGGACGTAGCGTAGCTTCAAACACGGCGGCACGACGCTGTCGCTCCGTCGACAGTTTTATAGTTTTGTATGTAAGCTTCACGCAGGCGTACACCAAGTGTATAATGACCAGAGGACGGAATTAGGTAGAGTTATTTATGTACTTGCATCGAAATGTTGATATTAGTATGGATCTTCCCGGATTTCTAATGAAAAATCGCGTGTGGCCAACCAAATTACAAATCAATAATAATAAAAACCTCATAGATAGATAAAACAAATAAAACAAAGATAATTAACATACAATTTTTGACAGTGAGTCGGGATGATGCTGCAGGCTCCAGTGAGTCGGAGCGGTGCTGCTGGCTCCAGTGAGTCGGAGCGGTGCTGTGCGATGTAGTGGCCTAACTGCTTACCAGGAGAGGTTCTTCATAGCTCTTTTTAAAGCCGTGGGTGCTGGCTGTATGGCTCGCTGCTCGAAAGCTTTAGGAAGTGATGACGTCACGAAGTAGTGGCTGCACGAAGGCTGCGCTGACGTTCATTGTTGAGGATCACCAGTTTGGGGTATGTGGAACAGAGAGTAAAGATCCTCCGACCAGACGGGATGTTATGTCTGGTGGGTAACTGCCCGATAGATGTTTTCGGGCTGTTCTATATGTTCTAATCGCGCGGAGAACTTTGATTGCGCGATGCAGGATTAGTTCTTTTTGTGACGCCATAGAGGTCGCTACAATTAGTATTTTACATTGAAAAAATGATACACTTCCTCCTCTTCATCATTAATGCAGGAAGAACTTTTTCTGCTATATTTCTGAGTGTCATAAAAAATTTGCTCTTTAAAATTAATCTCGGGATTTGAGGCATATCCATTTTATTCTTTCGCTGTATGAAATCTGTTTAAGTACATGTTTAACTGGACCTAATTCCGACCTCTGGTAATAACAACACAAAACGGATTTCCCACTAACATAATATACAAACATATCGCACGAAAGTTAGCCTATGTTCTAACAAACATCAAAAACATTCCCTCTAAACCAAACCAAACGCAAGTTTTGAAAAACCGAAGTTTTAATTAAATACCCGGGAAGCATTCGCATTGAACCGATCGCTTGATTTGTTTCAGGAATATTTTGATCTAATCCGCGCATTCCTTCACAACTTGTACCTTCCGAAGTCCCAAATGAAAGTGGACATTGCAATACCCAGTGGATGGTAGATGATCGATGAGGGTCTCCTGTTCGATTGAAGACGAGTTGAAACAGAACTGGATTGCGATGAAACGGGTTAATTGGTTGATTGATGAGTGTTAAGAGTCTAAATATGTACTTGACTCATTATGGATCATGTACTAGGGCTGTGGGATTGTTCGAAAGAGTTGACGTGGCCCAAGAGTACTGAAGGAACACGGAGGGTTTTAGTAAGTAATAGTCTGACACTATCTCTCTCCACCCAGAGCGGGACTATTTGATTATATCGAGCCTTTTCAAGAAGAACTTCGTAAGCAATAAAAAATTAGCGTTTTTTGCAGGAATTGGATTTCTCTTCCATAATTGTCTTCTTTTCGTATCGGTGTCGCTGGACTCAAATTATTTTTTTTTAACCACTAAAAGTATTGAGTATGTAGAGGTAAAATAAAACCTCATCATAACCACCTCTTCTCACCTCTGATAACACCTATAGATATGCAAACCTCTGGTTTAGATATTATGAAACAAGAAGAAAATATTTTTTTTATAAAATGTCATACCTATATTGGCCAGGCCCTTTCCTTCCGTACAGTAACCTAAAACAACTTCCACTTACACCATCAAAAAAGTGTCCCAAATGCAAACACACACTATATCAGCGGCATATAAACGATATTTTATGTACATAAACTACACAAAATGAATGACAGGGAGACAGGCATATCAGTTACCGCATATCCAAGGCCTCCCTCAGCCTTACCAGCTGACAAAAAAGGGACCCAACCATAAAACACTTATTAAAGTAATATGTATAGGGCTTTTGGGCAAAGGACAGCGGCAGGCTAAAAGCGATTAGAGACCGAACGAAGCCGAAGGTTTGGTTTTGGTTTCGGCTTGAGATCCGAATTCGGCCAAAAAGAGGCCGAATTTTCGCCTTTCAGCTGAAGGTTGTGATTAATACCTAAAAACTGACTGACACGTTCATCTATGTGTGTGTTTTTTTTTCTTTTACTTGTTTTAGAAACTAGTCGTAATTCGACTATTACAGCTCCATTATAACCTATTTTTTTATATCCAACACTAGATACTAAACAAAGGCTCATAAGGATCTATTGCATACAACATTTAGAAAGTTCTTTAGCCATTTATGAGGAACCCGTAAGTCTAGATGAAATACTTTGAAATACTCCTATTTCACATCTGTTTAATTTATGCTTCCTTATGGACTATGTATGTTATAATTTTTATGTAATCGTTGATTTATCGATGTTTAGAGTTATCCTATGTTATATAGTGAAGCATAACTATATCGAAATATAATTAGGACTGTACCGACATATTATTATTATGTTTTGTTGTCAGATTTTCTGTTGCCACGTCAGTTTCGGTTTCGGTAAAGGCCGAAACTGGGAGACGAGCCGAACATTCGGTTGCGGTTTCGGGTAATCGTGTTTCGGTCGGACTCTAAAAACGATGTAATAAAGTTTTGGGACTGAGTACAGTACAGTTATCCTTGTTCTTGATGAGTGTATGGTATTGGTTTAGTAAGTAGAGAGATAGATTGATATTTCAAATTGGCACTAAGATACGGCGGAACTGCCAATTATTGGCCCCTTTTGTTTTGAGATGTGAAATCATTAAAATTTCATTTTCATTTCAATTCAATTCATTTCATTTTTTTTCATTTAATTTTTTCTTTCGCTCTGGGTGGAGTGATATGGCGTGTCAGAATTTCAGTGACTAAAACTCACCTGTGTTCCTTCAGTTGCCATTGCGTTCCAGGGCTACGTTAACTCTTTTGAACATTCGTGCTGCTTTGTAGCATGGGGTTCTGAGTTCGATTCTCAGGTCAGTCAAAAAGTGTTTTTGGATTTTGCCGTTAGGAATTTGGCACGTGGATAGACCATAGGAGACACCAAGGATATTTTTTATCCCGGGGATATGTTATCTTCGGATAATTTTATACTTTCTAGCAGAAACTATTGTACCATATTTCTAATAACTTATTATTCTGTATTATCTTACTACCCTACTACCTACCTTCCTCTTCTTCTTCTTCTTTTTTTCTTCTCTTTTTTCTTCTTTTTTTTCTTTTTCTTACTACCTTATTATCTTACTTATTATTCTTATTATTATGTACTTTTTGATGTGTTCTCTCTCTGTAACTCAAAGGTTTGCTGGAAGAAAACTCATTGTTGAGTTAAGCTCGCCTTTGTACATAAACTGTATATGTATCACCGTATATTATGTATGTTTTACAATAAAGAATTAAGAATTAAGAACTTTTTTTATTCCTTATCAATTTTTTTAGAGCTACAAAAACGTAAACTTTCAAAGTCTGTTTAAAAAAATAATCCAGAAGCATATTTAAGTGGAGTTATCTCACCATTCGTCTCGGGTGTAATGTTTCTGAACCAATTTCAATAATGGCGGACCCCTGCCTTCTATAGACTTTCGTTGATTAAGAACACATCTGTCTTAGGCAATAATTTAGCTGAAGAAATCTTCTGGTGTCTGTTCAAGTTTAAAAAAAATTGAAAATGATAAAAATTTAAATAAGATATGTATAAATATATATATTTATATGTGGATGGATGAAAGGGGAGGGAGGCAAAGAAAA
Organism: Mythimna pallens; assembly: GCA_961205895.1. NCBI lineage: Eukaryota > Metazoa > Arthropoda > Insecta > Lepidoptera > Noctuidae > Mythimna > Mythimna pallens. The sequence continues at coordinate 5,058,433 of OY540825.1, forward strand.
GATGGATGGATTGTGTGAAGAGTGATATGAAAGAAAAGGAAGTTAGTGAAAGCATGACGAGTGACAGGGCAGAATGGAAGAAAAAAACCCATTGCGCCGACCCCAAATAACACGGGACAAGGGCAGGAAGATGATAATGATTAAATTTTAAATAAGACCACCTTTTTTAAGGTGGGAAATCATCTAATGACTTCCCCAGCTCTAGGACGTTGTATACATTTACTATGCGTTCCAAATAAGAATAGGTAAATAAGTCAATAACCTGGATCTGTCAAATGTTGATTGAAAAGTAGGTACGGTTTGCAAAGAAAACTTATTTGCGTATTAATAATGGTTTTTTTGCTTTGTGTTATTTTATGTTTTATAATTAAATATATATTAACCTGTTGTATGCCAGAACGCAGATGTACGCGGGACACAATGGCTTTTTAATTGTGTCTGTAATACGAAAGGTTAAAGTAATAATTTGTTTAAAAAAAACTATTTTCGTTCTTATTTTCATTGTTAGGGAAAAAATTCGCCTTCTTCTTCCATTTGCCACTACTCAGACACTTCACACAGAGATGCAGAGATGAGCAAAACTGAACAAGTGGGTTTTGATTAAACTTTTTTCGTTCATGATTCGTAAATAAACATTATTTTAAAAATAACTTATTTTGCTTAACTTACTTAACCTACGCAATTTGACAGGTGACGTCACAACATGGCGTAAAAATCGATCCTATTCTTATTTGGGACGCATAATACTGACACCTATGTCTCTTCAGTTACCCTTTGCGTCCTAGGACCACGGGTTTCCCGTTCAGAAGTCAATCCATGGCCCCAGTAGGCTTCGGCCCTACGATTTTGCTGACATTCTTTGAGGCGCGCGTAAAAAACTACGCCCCGTTGACGACTCTGGCTCGGCCCGGACGGTTACCAGACGGCCGGACGGAGAGCTACCTAATGCTCGTCGTCCGCAAGCCCATGCCTACAGCAAATAAGACCACCGCTGCACCGGGGAAAATACTCTTCTAGACATAAAAAGAATTATGAAATTATTAACATTTAGCTCGAAGATTACACGAAACAAGATAAAAAAAAAACAATCGAATTTAGAATTTCCTCCTTTTGTTGAAGTTAGTTATTGGTTATAATAATTTTAATTTATCTATGATATGTATGTATTTAGAAATATATAAGTATGTTTATCAGTTGTCTAGTACTCATAACACAAGCTCTGCTTAGCTTGAGACTAGACGGCGTTGTGTGATAGTTGTGGAATATTATATTATTATATTATATTCTTCAAGGACAGTCGGGTAGAGAACCTTCTCAGTTCTTTTTGAAATTTTAGATTTTTTACGCCACTTACTTCACTTACTTAGTCTACATTTCGAGTTAGCTCGTAAAGATTTGGACCGTCTAGCCAAAAGGGCTACGCTAGAATTCCTAGAGATAATAAAAACGTCTATTACAATAAAGGCTCAGACAAAGGACCAATTTCGGGTTCAATCACAAACCTCTCTCAAGTTATCGCATGTAGTGGTTTAAGTTATATATCGCACTGAATATACGATTATAGTACCCTTTTTTTTGAGTTTATCTGTAGTAAAATAGTGGGAGAAAGTGAGAACATATATTTATATATATATTATTTATTTATTTTTATTTGATATAAACCAGTGCTTGACTGCGATCCCACCTGATCGTAAGCAGTGATGCTATCGTTGATGGTGAGGCGCACTAGTGAGAACCTTTTCATTCTAGCCTTGAAGCACCTAAATTATAGTCGCACGGGAAGACCGCAGTATGCAAATTGTTCCAGTTTTTGCATAGAAAAAATAAGTGAACATGACGTGGTAATGCTGCCAGTCTTCTGCACACATTTGAAGTGTAACCAGATGACAACTATATGGAGGAGTACTTCGACGCCTAGCTGAATTTGTTTTGCATGCGAGCAGGTATACGTAATATGCATATAGACGGATATTAGAATTTTAAAATTATAAAAGTAAAATACAAATAGCAAGATTTTACTTTTACTTCTGGTCTAGATTATCATTTGTTTGGTCGGGCAAAACAGACAAAAACCTATCGTAACCGGTCATTTAGTGTCGACGCACATGGGCCACATGCCACAGCCACAAATGCCGCCACGAGAAGCTAGAAGCGGCCACAACCCAGTTGTGGCCGGTGGCTGCTACTTTGTTTAACCCATGCGCGCAAAAATGAACTCTATCAAAGAAAGTTTAAATGCCCGAATGGCGTGAGGCGTCGTTTAGTGACACGAAGCTTGCAGCGGCGATTTGTAGCGTGTGGCGGCCACCGGCGTCAGCCATGTGCGGCGAATCTATATAAAATGTATGAAACCTACAGAAAATATGCCAGTGGCAGCGATTTGTGGCTGTGGCGGGTGGCCCATGTTGCAACCCTTAGACTCTGCCTTTATCCGAAACTTTTATATCGGTTTTGGTTACAGTTACGAATATTTTACATGCCTATAGAGTCTAGGTGTCAACGGCTCTGACTGCTATGGCGGAAGTATTGAGTTCGATTCCCACCCAGGACAAATATTTGCGTGATGGGTACGATTACTTGTTTTGTGTCTGGATGTAATTTATCTATAATATGTATGTATTTAAAAATATACTAGTACGTTTATCAGTTGTTTAGTACTCATACAACAAACTCAGCTTAGTTTGAGACTAGATGGCGTTGTGTGAAAAATTATATGCTAGCTGACACGACGAACTTCGTACCGCTTAACAGCCAATGTATGTAGTATATCTTTCGATACATGTAACCGATTTCGATGGCCCAAAGCCTAAGTATAATATATTAAGTTACACATAATTTTAATATATAAAAGTATGTAGATAACTTTTATATATTAAAATTTCCTACATTTCACGTGATGCGCGCACAACTCAAAACTTCTACAGATTTATTAAAGAAAAATAAAAACACTTAACTAATTAAAATTACATAATATATACACAATAACTCCTATCTAAAATATGGCAAAAGACTGGTGGCACTGCCACGTTGTATGGCAATGCTTAATCTCTGACAGAGGTAAAAGCCAGCCCTTATTAAATAAGTACAGATAGTTTTTTTTTTATTTCGGATATCCGATAGTTTGTTTCGGTTACGAAGTTCCATAACATCTCTCGTTCAAAACTTTACCAATTCAAATTGTTCAGTTCGATTATTTGCTTAGTTAGTTTATATGTAAGTTAGTAGATACATACAGGGTTATACATACCCTCCTATCGATGATAACAAGTCTAACAACCATTGTTAACGACTGATAAGAGAAGTATTGTGCTCCCGACCGTTTGTACCATCGAATCAATGTCCCTCTAGGGTCAATACTGCGAACTATGGGTCCCAATAACCAGATTATATGTGGTTATTCTATCAGATCTTGTACGTGTATTTGCCAGTTATATAATATTTGTACTGTAATTACGTGAGATGCTTCTGAGAATATCATTGTTTGCTTGAAAGGTACTGTTTTGGTTCAAGCTACTTACCTTATGGTAAACCAGGCATTCATGCTCCAGTCGGTAACGTGCCCCACTTTCAAAACTAAGGCCCCATTTAATATCATGTGGTTTTGATCACGCATGCGGGATTGCTGTCATGTCATGTCCATTGTCCAAATGTCCATTTCATACAAGTATTTATTGTAATGCGTGAAATACGCACGCGGGACGCGTTTTTTTGCATTTTGAAATTTTCCGCATGCGTAATAAAATCCGCACGATATTTAAAACATCCTCAGGCCATACAAATATTTGTTCCGTGAAGGAGTCGAACCCGCGACACACAGCGTAGCAGTCAATCGCCAACCATACCGTCCGTGATTGTCCTTTATAGGAATAGAAATATCCTCGTACAGTAGGTACACAGGTAGGCATCGTGATGGTGTAATATAGCTATTAAGGTGTTATTTACGAAAAAAATAAACAAAAAAATCATTGGTGTAGTAAATACCGTAATGGAACTTGTGAAATTGGTTTTTTTTTTTTTTTTTTTGTGTGTGGCCTCTCGCAGGTCAACCTAGGAGGTTGTCGGCTGCTTAACCGGACTTGCCTGTGGCGGCCTCAATTCGAGAATCAAAGCCTCCAGCCAGGGCTTATTTAACTAAAACTTAAAAACTAAGCGACTACACGCTAAGGGCACCCCCTGTGGGGTACGGACCTCGGCTTAGGGCGTCGCTGGGGGGGGACAGCAAGGGACGGGCTGGATCGAACAAAGATTTTATTATTATTTTCGGGGAATTTTAAAACTACGGCTCAGCGACGCGGGCTGGCTCGAGCAAGGGACGGGGAGGACGTTTACGGGACTGTCGCGGCGGGCCTCGGCGGCGAGGACGGAAGGACGGCGGTCTGTATTGTCTGCGAACTGTACTTGTTTCCTTACGGCTCTCTTGGAGCAGGGTAGTGGAGTCATCGGGGGTGACGAGAGTATGCCTAGGACGGCGAATCTTTGAGATGCGGGAGGGTTCGTATCGGGCTGCCGATACTTTAAGGGGGTTGCGGTGTTTCACAGCAGTATCGAAGAAACGCTTGCAAAGGCGTTTCATGAACTGCTGGATGGTGGGGATTTTGAGATCTAGATGTAGATTCTCATTTCGGACATAATATGGGGCACCGAGAATTTTACGGAGGGTCCTATTTTGAAGGGTCTGCATCCTATGGAGGAAGCGGGGCTTGGCGTGTGCGAAGATTGCACATGCATACGTCATTATCGGGCGAATTACTGCCGTATAGAGGCGCAGCTTGCACTTAAGTGACAGTTTGCTGCGGCCAGTCATGAGATAATGGAGCCTACCTTGAGCAAAAGCGGCTCGCGAGCGAGCCTGCTTTATGTGCTCGGCGAAGGACAAGTGCTGATCGAGGATCACTCCGAGGTACTTGGCTTGCTTCTCCCAGGGGATCGGCTTACCGTACATGGTGATCGGAGGGGTAGGGGGGACGGACTTCCACTGTTTCGAGTAGAGAACAGCTTGACTCTTATCAGGGTTAACCTCGATCCTCCATTTCCGGAACCATTTGCCCAAAATGTTTGCGGAGGTTTGGAGATTGCGAGCGATAACTCTGGGGTCACGACCGGTGTAGTAAATTGCCGTGTCGTCGGCGAATAGAGCCAACTGGGCCTTTTTACTTTTGGGAATGTTGCTGGTGAACAGCGTGAAATCTAGGGGGGACACTACCGAGCCTTGAGGGACTCCAGCTCGAATGGGGTGGGGGGAGGAGAGGGCTCCCTCGATTCGATAGCGGAAGGTGCGATTCGACAGAAAGTCACGCATGATGAGCACGAGACGATCTGGCACACCGAGTTGATATAGCTTATATAATAAGCCATTGTGCCAGACCTTGTCGAATGCTTTCGCTATATCGAAATACAAGACACCCGTCATCGCATTACGCTGGAAGCCAGCGCTTAGGTGCTCTACGATGCGGTGGACTTGGTGGACTTGTGAAATTGGCCTTTGATGGCTTTCTATACGGATACCGGCACGAATCATGATAGCTAGGCAAAAGAGTGGGGATCGCTTTTAGCATCGTACACATCGGCGAGCCAATCGCTGTACAAGGATTGCACTCCCCGCCCCGGACCCCCGCGTCTCACTTCATGCCACTAAAGAGACCCGATATTTCACTTCTGCGCAAGTGGAAGTCAACGTGTAAGAACGTGGAAGTCATGGGTGTAATTTAGATATATATGTATGTATTTAGAAATATATAAGTATGTTTATCAGTTGTCTAGTACCCATAACACAAGCTCTGCTTAGCTTGGGACTAGACGGCGTTGTGTGATATTTGTGGAATATTATTATATTATTATTATTATATTAACTTAGTCAGCGCTCAAGATCCGTACCGGTATCTGTACAAGGTTTCTGGGTTTCTGTGACACTTTCGTGAAAAACATACCTGGAACAATAAAAAAGAGTTAATTAGTCCACATGCTCAAAAGTTTTTATTCGGTAGTCTCATATATACAAAAAAAATTAAAGCTACATTTAAGCAGTTTCAAATGCTTAAAAATGAAAATGAATTTTTAATCAACACAGTCAAAACATAATAATATACTAGAGGATAATTTAAATCAAATATATTCAAATTTTTAATTTCATAAATTCCGAGATTTAATCGACATGTTTATGATGCTGGGATTTCAGAGGTGGTATTACTGACTGGTGGGAAATCCCACTCTAGAGTGGGAAAAGTCATTAGATAACGGTCAAAAGTTTAACAAGCAGTCTCGCTCTACCCTAGGGTAGACCTACAGTACAGTACAGCTAAGGAGTGGAATTCCTTGCCGGAATCTGTGTTTCCTGATGGCTACAACCCGGGAATTTTTAAGTCAAGAGTGTATAGGTTACTTCTAGGTAAGCGCGCTCCATCGTCGACCGCATCGTCGCTTTCCATCAGGTGAGATGGCGGTCAAGCGCGGACCTATCAAGAAAAAAAAAAAAACCTTATCTCACGCTCCACCCAAGGGCGAGGGATGTCATTAGATGATTTCCTACAAAAAAACCTATGTTCCTTCAGTTGCCTTTTGCGTTCTTGGACAAAGAGTAATATCCTTTTCATACCCCATGGTCCTAGCAGGCCACCAACAGGAGCCTTACTAGGCACTTACGCTTTGCTGACCACTCTGTGAGACGGGCGTGGAACACTATGACGTCGACGACTCGGGCTCGATCCTTATAGGACGAGCGGACGGCGAGCAACCCATTGCTTGTCATCCGTAAACCCGCGCCTACGGTGGCCGGAAATCGCTCTGCGATTCCCGACGCCCAAGGCGTCTTCTTTTGCGGCGGCTAGGGCTTGGGGATGTACGTTCACTCACTCTTGCACCGCCCTCTTCGCTAACATTACTGCTTCACAGAAGGACGCGACCGCATCCTATTTCCTTAATTCTTTATTGTACACAAAAACAAAACATCCTCCACTATGTGTCGACTCTGTTACTTCAACAAACTTTAGGTAATTTTGACTGACCTGTTGGTCTAGTGGTTAGTGGCCCTGACTGCTATGCCGGAGGTCGTTGGTTCGATTCCCACCCAGGACAAATGTTTGTGAACACGATCGTTTGTTCTGTGTCTTGGTGTAATTTATCTATAATATGTATGTATTTAGAAATATATAAGTATGTTTATCAGTTGTCTAGTACTCATAACACAAGCTCTACTTAGCTTGAGACTAGATGGCGTTGTGTGATATTAGTGGAATATTATATTATATTAATTATACTTTACCTATTTCGACCTTTGATAATAACACTTCAACGGCTATCAATCGCACCCTTTCACATCGGTATAAAGAAAAGATATCATACCTACATCAATATATACCCAATCAGTACCAAAACCGATACGAATAGAACCTCATTGTCCTGAAATCAATTTGCCTTTGCATATTCAGATCACGTATTGTTATAAAGCATAGTCCTTCGATTAGGAACCGAACGTGAGGCAAGTAAATTGGATCCCATTACTGGTTCCCTAATATCAGCAGAGATAACGAAGGAAATGAGGTTTTTGTACCAGTAACCGTGTTCGTATGCAGATGGTTTTGCGATATTTCAAAGACGACCGCAGAGGTATCGATAAAAAGAACGACATCTTACACCATTTTTTTTCAGGGGTGAAATCATCTTATGGCTTTTCTCGCTACAAACAAATGAGAGAGCAGTGATGGCCGAGTGGTAACGACCCCGACTTACGAGTTATAGGTCGCGGGTTCAAACCCAGCCAGGCGCATTACTTTGTGTAATTTAATTCATCACCACTGCTCTCAAAACGGTGAAGGAAAACATAGTGAGAAATCAGACACATCCTAGAACCAAAAATTCGAAGACATGAGACATTCACCAACCCGCACTGGCCCCGCGTGGTGAATTGCAGTGGGAACATTCAAAAGGCTGATTATGCTTATGCTTAAGCATTAAATCAACTTTAATATCAGCCTTATTAAATTTAGCCAGGGTAACGAGTCTATCACAACATTGTCAGCACCCAATTCTATTCAAGGCGTAACAAAACCGTATCTGGCTATAATCCTACATCTCTTTTTGCTCCGGCGAGCGCCAGTGTCTTGTCCGAGGTAATTCAGCATTACTTTTTTTGCGACACAGTCAGCAATTTGCTGACTGTACGCCAAACCACAAATCAACGTACACATCTAATTCCTTATCTAGTTTTTCTTGTTTGTCTTCGAACTTACAAAAGCCTTCACCAAAAGGCTTTCAATAAACTTCATAGTTTGACCAGACAACATTTTTACGACGCACAACTTTAGTCGTAAATAGTCAAAAACTGGCCAAGAGCGAGTCGGACTCGAGCACGAAGGATTTCGTAGTCGTACCATTACTTAGTTTCTGCTTATTGTCGTTATTAAAATCGAGAGAAAAAATGACATGTTTTGTTGTATGGGAGCTCCTCCAAATTTATTTTAATTTAATTATTTATTTTTAAAGTGAATATTAAAACTAAATATTCTGTGAATATTTCAAGCTACCTATTACCGTTATTAATATCGAGTAAAAAATGGTTAAAAAAATCACGTTTGTTGTATGGAGCCCCATTTAAATATTTATTTTATTCTGTTTTTAGTATTCGTTGTTACAATGGCAACAGAAATACACCATCTGTGAAAATTTCAACTGTCTAGCTATCACGGTTCAAGAGATAGAGTCTGGTGACAGTCAGTCGGATACTGGAATCTTAGTAATAAAAAAATAAAAAAATATTTCACACAAAAAAAAACAACATTTACATCATAAAACTATCAACATATAGGCTTATTACACGGTCACAATTATGTAGGTAGGTACTCTTACTCCTAAACCCCGTAATATGGTCCCGTTTTTACCCTATAAGCACGGACCCCTAAAAACTATTGCGAGATTGTTCAGTACTGTTGGCAGTTCTCACGCCAGTAACGTTTTACTAGTTTTAACGTTAAAACTGGTATCTCGTAAATGGTTCATAAAGTTTGTAGGTACGTACTGGATGGATTGACTGTTAATCAGTGGTTGTGTTAACGGCTCTGATTGGTTACGTCTGAGGTGAGGTGTAATTGTTTATTATGATCAGTACGGATTTCTTTAATAGTAAGCATAATCAACCTTTTAATGTTGCCACTGCTGGGACTCAGGCCTCCTCTCTAGGAGAGGGAATGGGCCGTAATCCACCACGCAAGCCCAGTGCGGGTTGGTGAATTTAACATGTCTTCAGATGTTTGGTTCTAGGACATGCCGTTTTACTCACGATGTTTTTCTTTACCGTTTTGAGAGTAGTGATGATGAAATAAATTACACAAAGTAATGCGCCTGGCTGGGTTTGAACTCGCGACCTATAACTCGTAAGTCGTGGTCGTTACCACTGCTCTCAAAACGGTGAAGGAAAACATCGTGAGGAAACCGGCATGTCCTAGAACCAAAAATTAGAAGATATGTGACATCCACCAACCCGCACTGGGCCCGCGTGGTGGATTATGGCCCATACCCTCTCCTAGAGAGGAGGCCTGAGTCCCAACAATGGGAACATTTAAAGGCTGACTATGCTATGCTATGCTAGAGACTCATTAAAATAAGTAGTGACTCGTAGATTAAAACCGTAGATTGCATTAATTAACTTTTAATACAACCATAGCAAAGAGTTCCTACGAAATAAATCTGTTAATTTACGCGAACAGCTTTTCATAATAAAAGCTATTATGGCGCTACGAGCTCGGCAAATATAATTTCAAAATTAAATTATTTCACAAATTGACATTGTTATTTAAACAGTGTATATGGGACGGTGTTTTCGTTTCATCATTTTGTTTTACTGTTGAAAAAAGAGAGCTTATACTAAACTGTGTGCTCGAAAGATTCACCGCTGCCCTGAAACGTGTGTGAGAAAGAGACGAAGCTATATAGGACGAAATACACACTATCACACTGGACTTATGATGATTTTTAAGCATCATATTAGGTATTTAACTATGAAATTGTCGTTTTTTAAAACGGGTTGCTCTGTAGTGACTGGATTTTAAGTTATAAGAACTGCGATATTACAGAAAATACAAAACACAAAGAAACCAATAAATACCTAACTTTGAAGAAAGAATAACATACCTTTATTATAAAGTTTATTTGAACTAATGATTCCAAGTCAATCCAAAGATATAACACTTCAAGGCAACCCGTTTTAAAAAACGGCAATTTCATACTTTAACCTCTATTATTAGAAATACTGGCTACGATCACAATCATAACAAACACTCTAAGGCAATTTTTTTTTATTTTTTATTTGGGGTTTTGTGGGTTGGTAACTGCGACCTTTAGGTCAAGTCTTAATTATTATTAAAGACAGTTACATTGTTTACCAATAGAATTGTAACACATTGTAATGTTTTTTTGTATTATTTGATAGTAAATGTATTGAGTCATCTTGGTAACCTTCGCTGAGATAGTCAACACTCCAAAAAAAATCTCAGGTCCATTTTACCGAGATTGCGTCTGTTCCAATGATTTCACACATTGTTTAGTAATGCAGGCACTTGAGATACAAAACTACATTAATTTCACATCACAATATCTACTAGGAGTCAATTTGCGAATAATTAAAAACGCCACTGAAATCTACTTGAAAAAATCCACTCAAAAAAAGAAACCTCAAGATAGTACAGCTATTCGTGCGGAAGTATCGCCCGGGTGTTACCACTTTGTGGCCACCCGGAGGACACGGTGGAGCATATGGTAGAGGTGTGCCCCGCTTGGGCAACGATCGACAACGATCTCTTGCGCCAGGCCTTGGTACAGGCCATGGTCCGAAGCGAGGAGGAGAGGCAGGCGGTCGCCTCCTTCTGCGAAGCAGTAATGCTAGCAAATGAGGCGGCCACACGCGCGAAGGCACGGTCCTCACGTTTCAGCCGCCGGGATCCCTATCCCGATTTCCAGCCACCGTAGGCGCGGGCTTGCGGACGGCAAGCAATGGGTAGCTCGCCGTCCGACCGTCCGGTACCGTCCGGGACCGAGCCAAAGTCGTCGACGGCGCGTAGTCTTCCACGCGCGCCTCAAGGAGATGTCAGCAAACCGTAGGGGCCCAGTAGGGTCGAAGCCTACTGGGGAAGCCTCTGAAAGGAAAACTCCGTCTCGCTCCAACCAAAGCGAGAGGAGTTATCCGACCATTTATCCCCTCAAAAAAGAAGAAAGTTACTAGTACAGAAATCCACTTGCAGCAATAATTCGGAATTTCACTGTTCGTTCCCAAATCAATTTCGAGTTGGGTCAGTGCAGGCCACAGTGAAACCGCGTCGATTCAGCGAAATCGAGCGAATCGATTACAATACATCGTAGCACCGCGGTCGTCCTGTCCAATACAACCATCCGATTTATTAAGACGCAATTGAAATCGATGTGTTGTTTGCAGTTTGTGTTTTTGATTTTGCTGTGGGCCCAGTCATATCTAGTTATGCTGTATGTTGCGGGAACATTTGAAAGTGTGACCGTGGCTTTAGAACGCGGAGGGCAACTGAATTATCATGGCGGTCTCCTCTGTGAGGAGAGGCTGGAGAGGCGTCACAGCATTCTCCACTTTCCTTTTAACGCAGGTCCTAACCGCACAAGGCAAGTTCGGGTGGTACCTCCACCGGATTCAAGCGGAAGAATAGCCCGGGTGTCACCGTTGTGGGGACCGCCAGGAAGACACGGTGGAGCACACGGTGGTAGTCAGTTAAAGTTTGAGACGCCCTCTCGTTTCACCCAAGACCGGGAGAAATCATTTGGACATTTCCCACCATAAAAAAGCCTTGCGTTTTATAGACAATATGATACATTTTGCGTACAGCTAAGGAGTCAAATTCCCTGCCGAAATCTGTGTTTCCTGTTAGCTACCACTTAGGGGTGTTTAAATCAAGAGTAAATAGGTTAGTTCTAGGCAAGTGTGCTCCATCGTCGAGCACATTGTTGGGGAATTTTAGGGATTCTTGAAGAAAACTCAACAATGCTGTTAGCTAGTCAAATGTATTGTGCTGAATGAAATACAAAGATGGAGTGCTATGACGTACACGTAAATTGAACCTTACTTTAGTCAACGTGATGTGAGACGTTGCGCCGTTGATCTGCTCAGTAAAACGAGCAGGCGTTTGATGACTCGAAGCCAAGCTCGAACATGCCCCGGGACCTTGAAAGCAGCAGGCGCGCTTTCAAGCAGATGCAGAATCAACGGGCAGTGGGCAGATCCTGTTGAAGGCTCTTCTGACGACACCAACGGAAGTTTTGATGTCTGCCACGCGAACAATTCCATCTGACCCTGGATGGACGGCGATGACTCTTCCCAGTCTCCATTTGAGCGGAGGCAGATGGTCCTCCTTTATAACGACCAAGGAGCCCAACTTCAGCGTGTCTTTGCAGGCGCGCCACTTGGTCCTTTGCTGCAGCTCAGACACGAACTCTTTGCTCCAACGAGCCCAAAAGTGCTGGCGTAGCTGCTCAATCCGCTGGAAGCGTGACAACGAAGAAGTGGAGTGGTTCTGGAGATCTTGTTGTGGAAGTGACGTTAGCGGCCGGCCAACAAGAAAATGACCCGGAGTCAGTGGGGTGAAGTCCGCTGGATCGGATGACAGTGGTGTCAGTGGACGTGAATTTAATACCGCCTCAATCTGGATTAATGTGGTGTTAAGCTCCTCGAACGACAAATGACAATGTCCCAACACTCGCCTAAGATGGTACTTGGTCGACTTGACACCCGCTTCCCAAAGTCCGCCAAAATGAGGCGTATACGCGGGGATAAAGTGAAACGTAATTCGGTCATTAACCAATTGTTCGCTCAAGGAATCGCAATTAGATTTAAGAAACTTTGAAAGTTCATTGCAGGCACCGACGAAGGAGGTACCGTTGTCGGAGTAGATGTTACTGGGTTTTCCCCGTCGCGAGATAAATCTATATAAAGCCAATAAAAACTTATCACTGGTTAAGTCGCTCACCAGCTCCAAATGAATAGCCTTGGTTGTAAAGCACACAAAGATTGCTATATACACTTTTACCAGCCTACATCCGCGACCTTGCCTACTGGCAGCCATGATGGGACCAGCATAATCCACACCAGTAGTCTCAAAGGGATACCCACCTGGAAGGAGGCGCTGCTGCGGCAAATTACCCATCAAAGGGGAAACAGTTCTACCCGACATGCGACAACAACGCACGCAATTACGATAACAACTCTTTGCTAAGCCTCGTCCACCTATGGGCCAGTATGAATCTCTGATCGAAGCGAGCAATAACTGGGGACCCGCATGCATTAACTTAATATGTTCATATTCAAAAAGTAATTTTGTAAATTTATGAGTGGACTGTATAAGGATAGGGTGTTTTTTATCAAAAGAAAAAGTAGAATTTGCTAAACGTCCTCCAACACGCATTATTTTATTATTGTCTAAAAATACGTTGAATTTAATAAGGGCGCTTTTAAACGGCAATTTCTGATTATTTAGAAGTAATTTATACTCGGGAAAGGACTCAGTTTGGCTTCTAATTATAACAACATTTAATGCATCTTGCAACTCTGATTGTGATAGAAATTTACTAGCAATAGGATTTTTCCTACACAATTTAATAAATCTTAAAACGGTTGCTACACTACGAATAAGCCTTAAATACCTAGAAAAACGATTAAAATCTATAATTGTATCACATGGACTATTCGTACTAACACTAGCGCTCAATACAGCATGATATCGAGTTTCAGGCAGCTTGCTTAACTCTAACGATTTATGTCGAGAAGGCCAATGCGATTGTATTTGCTTTAAAAAACTGGGACCACTCCACCATAAGTCCGACGATTGCAGAACACTAATATCCACGCCACGAGATATTAGGTCTGCAGGGTTCTTGTCGGTTGGGATGTGTCGCCAAGTACAGTGCCCCGCCTTATCTAAAACTTCAGCAACGCGATTGCGTACAAAAGGCTGAAGCTTAGAAGGCAACATCTGCAACCACCCCAACACGACGGTGGAGTCAGTCCAGCAATAAACGTGGCTGAACTTAAGTCGCAGTGAGCACATAACCTTCTCGCATAAACGAGCTCCTACTACGGCGCCGCACAACTCCAGTCTTGGAATTGTAGTCGGCTTGATTGGCGCCACTCGACTTTTAGCGGCCAACAAACGAACCATGTATTCACCTCGATCATTGGTACTACGTACATAAACGCACGCGCCATACGCGCGCTCAGATGCGTCGGTGAATACATGTAGTTCCAGCGTAGTCCATGCGTCACATATAACGTGTCGTGGAACACGAAAATTATTTAGAAGCGGTAATGCCTTAACAATAACGTTCCAGCTTGCATAAAGTGCTGGACTCAGAGGCTCGTTCCATGACAGTTTGTCTAACCACATACGTTGTAAAAATATTTTCATTAAAATTACGAAAGGAGATAAAAGTCCAAGGGGGTCGTAAATACGTGCGATTGCAGAAAGTACGTCACGCTTAGTCACAAAAGTCTTATTAGGTAACGTTGAACTCGAAAACCCGAATTCGTCGGAAATAGAAAACCAGTTAAGCCCTAGTAACTTATTGGGTTCATTAGGTCCCTTATCCAAATCTAATGACAACTGAGAATCGCCGGTGACTAATTCAGAGACGTTAGACCTCCATTTTCTAAGTGGCATGCAAGCAGATGCAAGTGCGTTAGTGACTTCTGTACGGATGAACATAACTTCATTTAAATCGTCAGCCCCAGTAAGCAGGTCATCCACGTAAAAATCGTGTATGATGACGTCAGCGATGTTATCTCTGCTACCCGGGAATGACTCACCTACAGAACGCGAAGGGTTATTAACATTGCCTTTGTAATCCATCCCTAATTGCTTGAGGCAGCGCGTAGCTAAAAATGGTGCACTAGCCGTGCCATACGTCACAGTATTTAATTTATAAATTTTAATAGGATCGCACTCGTTATCGCGCCACAACACCTGTTGTAGGTACCTATCTGACGGGTGAACGTATATGCATCTATACATTTTCGCGACATCAGCTGACAAGACGTACTTGTGTTGTCGAAAACGCAACAGTATAGATATCAGATCGTCTTGCACCGTCGGACCCACCATCTGCACGTCATTGAAGGACACTCCAGACGTAGTAGCACAACTTGCATTAAAAACTACGCGAAGCTTGGTAGTTGTGCTAGATTCACGCCTAATACCGTGGTGTGGGATGAAATATCCACTGGGACTGCCACTAACCTCTGTTTCAGTCATATGTCCTAAACTCTCATATTCAGACATGAAATCGCGATATAACATACCGAAATCAGGCTTGGACTTCAGTTTGCGTTCCAGAGAATATAAGCATTTAGAAGCCCTTTGAAAGGATTCTCCTAAAACAGAAGGGTTTAGTTTTAAAGGGATTCGAACACAAAAATGACCGTCTATTAATCGGGTCGTGTTCTTAACAAAATGTTCCTCACATAATTTCTCCTCAGGTAAATAATGTGAGGATTGTGAGGTAATCTCTTCCAAGTTCCAAAACTTAACTAAATCGGTATGAATTTTATTTAAATCATCGCTACGAATGGAACCGGTTTTATTAAAATTACAAAAAATATCACTCGATATTGACTTACCATTTTTAAAGGTGACAGGGCCAGAAACAATCCAGCCTAACAAAGTTTCACACAACACTGGTTTACCTACACCTAGTCTGATTTGCTGTGAGCCGACTAAGTCCCAGAAGAGATCAGCACCTATTAGGATATCTATTTCTGAAGGCTTGTAAAACGTGGGGTCAGCTAAACAGACATTATCTGGAATATTCAGGTCCGAAATATCGACTTCGCGACAGGGCACAACAGTCGTTAATGATGGCAAAACAAAACAATGAAACTTTGTCGAATAACTATTGTCTAATGACGTCATTTTAACATGACATGTTTTGCCTACGCGAGAACTCACGTTATTAATGCCGAAGACTGAACCATTTACCTCACTAGTATGTAAGTTAAGCCGCCTACATAAACGTTCCGTTATAAAACACGATGTACTACCGCTATCAAGCAGGGCTCGCACTATGTACTTACGATCATTACAATCACATAACTTGATAAGAGCGGTGGACAATAACACACCGTGTTGTTTACGCTCACCACAAGACGAACTAAGATCCGCGGATAAAGTAAAATTATTTGCACGTGAATCAGTGCTAGCCACGGCGTCAGTGGGCGATGACGTTGGTACGGAATGGGACGAGCTAATGTGTGATTTGTTGTCTCCACTAGAATTTGCAATAATTTTGTTTTCCGATGAATGTAATAGTGTGTTGTGTCGGCGCTTACATATCTTGCATCCCGGCTTTTTACATCGGTTAGCAAAGTGACCTACACGAAAACAGTTATAACACACTTTATAATTAGGTATTAATTTGAGTCGAGCGTCGATACTTAAAGAAAGGAATTGTGAACAACAACTTAAATCGTGATCAGCCTTACAGTGCGGACATAACTTATTTAATTCCCTGCTGGAATTATTAGAATCCTGTGATACAACCATAGATTTCACCTTATTAGAATGGGAACTAGACTTATTGGGAGTGGAATTATTTTGATTTCGAGCAATTTCTAATGATTCTAGTAAGTCTGCGCGAGTGCGAAGGAATTGAACCAATGCATTAAATGTTATCGTGCTATCTTTGTCTATACGACCTTTATGCTGCTCCCACTCACGAAAAGTTATCTGATCTAGTTTCCTACTTACTATATAAATTAATAAAGTGTCCCAATACGTGACGGGTTCACCTAAAGTTTCCAATGCACGAAGATTTTTATTAAGCTGGTCAATTAAACCCTTTAACGCGACAGAGGACTCCTTTCCAATAGAATTTAAGTTAAATAAGGATGAAACATGATTTTGTATCAACAACCTTTTGTTGTCGAAACGATCACAAACAATCTTCCAAGCTATATCGTAATTATTTGCGGAAAACTCAATTGCCTGGATCACAACAGCAGCAGATCCTTCCAGAGAGGCTCGCAAGTAGTGGAATTTATTAATTTGATCGATTTCGTCATTGCTATGAATGAGGCTGGTAAATGTATCACGAAATTCCAACCAAGAACTATAACAACCATCAAACTTAGGTAGCTGTATCGTGGGCAACTTAACAGGTTTACGTTGACTGATACGAGTACATTTATCGCTAGTCATCGACTCATTATCAATATTGTACTTGCTTATTAACTCCTGCGACCTAGACAGCGCTTTGTAGTACAATGACTCGAATTCACCACGCTCAGCAAATTGAGATTTGACATCTTCTACGAGACATTCTAACCGCAACTGTACCTCATCGTATTGCTCGTATAAAGCCTCGATTCTTCCCATTCGTAATTGCAATTCCTTGACCTCACAACTGGTTAATTCCTTGTCACTGAAAGCATCAAGGAAATTCATGAATACAGTTAAACGTCCCTTATAGCTTCCTCGTTTTTTAATTAGTTCTCTTTCTTCGGACATGATGGGAAACGAGTGTCGTCTACCTGTAATTAATACAATAATAACTTAAATATAATTTACACGGAGCATACTACTTGCTAATTGCTAAGGTACAATAGCTGCTATGGTTAACAATTTTACTATGCGAATACTGTAAATAGTCAAATTACTACTGTAAATAATATTAATATTGCGTGAATACTAAATTCAAACCTAAATAAATCAATTACGTAACATCGAAATTAAGAACAACACATGAATTTTCTATTTATTAAATGACTAGTACGGTTTAGCTATCAATTTAACACCAACATAAATAACTTCACCTAAGAATTGCACTAATTGTATTACGTAACAACTATTCATATGGTTATGTAAAGGTGCGTTATAATATTCAAGTAAATCACTAAATAAACTACTTATAGCCTCAGATACTACCTGAATGAGTGTTGGGTGATGATAATTGATGATAAATATACTTAACACCGCAAATGAGTATATGTTTCCTTTGTCCAGAATCACGTTGCCGGCGTATAACCTCCACGGCAAATTCCACGATAACGTTTTAAGTGTCCAAATCCACTGATTTTTCGTAAATCCACTGATGTAATCCCAATCCGGCTCGAAGGACCAAAATGTTGGGGAATTTTAGGGATTCTTGAAGAAAACTCAACAATGCTGTTAGCTAGTCAAATGTATTGTGCTGAATGAAATACAAAGATGGAGTGCTATGACGTACACGTAAATTGAACCTTACTTTAGTCAACGTGATGTGAGACGTTGCGCCGTTGATCTGCTCAGTAAAACGAGCAGGCGTTTGATGACTCGAAGCCAAGCTCGAACACACATCATCGCATGCCAGAGGAAATAGTGGTCAAGCGCCAACATATCAAAACAAAATATGATGTTTTCTTTATCTGCTTCGTTTATTTTTCTCTGTCAAAGGTATTTATTACTCTAAAAATTGATTAAAAGCTGAAGAAGCAACTCACATTTTTTTAATTTTTCAACGAATATCTTCTTACAAATTTTTCACAGAAACGTCTGATATTTTATGTTTCTTCTAAAGGTTCATCGAATTTATTAATTCAATAAGCCTATTACAATGTCTGGCGTTTGCCGAAGTTGAGAAGAATTTTAAATTTTTGTTAGGCATTTAGTCTGAAACGTAACGAATTCTAAACGACGGCAGTGTTACTGAAACAATTCCTTGCTAAATTATTCTCTTAAATAATTCTCTTGTTTAGAATTTTGACGGCATTCCTAGAACTGAACATAAATTCTTCGCTGTAATTGTTTAGAAATATTTGATTTAATGAAATCTCTAAAATCAGGAGCAATCAATCAATTATATTACTCGTTTCCAGACTGTCGAACTGGAATCTGCAAAATTTGAAACGAAATGCGACTAAAGTAAAAAGAAAATACGACTTTTATGGTCACATCATCATGTTAGGTTTAAATAAAAACCTAGTAGGTATTTGATTACATTGTCAAGTTAATTTTATGTGGCAATATTTATATTGATTTGAGTGCTAGACCGGACGTCGTTAAAATAACGGTTTTAAAATATTAAAGGGAATATACGCGCTGGGTCGCGGGATAGTCAGTCTGACTAGATCACTGGTAGCGTTCGGACGTAAACTCTTATTATATTATATATTAAATAATTATTAAGAAACAGTGTGGTTATCTGATGAAATAAACAGGTCCCTTATTTAAGGTGTGTATTATTCCTTGAATAAGTTGTCTTACCGCTATCTTTTCAATCCAATTGGCTTGCTTGTACTTTATATGTCCTAGCCCCATTGATACTCTGATAAAATACTACATTCCAGAAGTGAGATGAGCTCATTTGTCCGTTTGTGTTTTTTTTTTTAAATCATATTACTACAATCATCATCATCATAGATGAGTAACCTATCATCAATGACTATAAAGATTAATCATAAAGATAAATACATAGACTATAAAGTCTTATTGGGAAAGATCGGTACCTCCTACGCATAAGGTGGTCGCAAAGTGCATTATATTTCAGGAGAATTCGTTTTCGTAATTGTTAATTAAAGTAATTCGTAAAACACTTTTAACCAATGTCTTTGCATTATGTAATCAATAATCAGTTTGAGATCACTGACCAGACGCTGGATGTAATAAGAAATAGTAATATTTATTTTGTTTTATTTTTTTATATAGTCGGCCTTATAATGTTCCCACTGCTGGGACTCAGGCCTCCTCTCTAGGAGAAGGAATAGGCCATAATCCACCACGCGGACCTAGTGCGGGTTGGTGAATGTCACATGTCTTCGAATTTTTAGTTGTAGGACATGCCGGTTTCTTCACGATGTTTTCCTTCACCGGTTTGAGAGCAGTGGTTATGAAATAATTACATAAAGTAATGCGCTTGACTGGGTTTGAGCCCGCGACCTACAACTCGTCGTCTCGTCTCTACAAGTCGAGACTGTTGGCACTCGGTCACCACTGCCATTACTGCTATTTTTTATAATACAATGTTATTCAAAAATATACGTATGTTGCGACTTTATGCATAGTACGTACCGAAATATGGCCAAAAAAATAAGAAAGGTGATGTGAAAGATCCTTGCACCAACTCGATTTCACACAAGTTTCCGCACAACACTGCGCAGGAACAAAAAGAATCACCCCCAACTTATCTACAAGTTTTTAAAATTCAAAGAACTGGCTTGAACTTTGAATACCAACACCAAACAGTAGGTACTGAACAACCAACTTTCTCGTAGACACGACTGCATTTTCATAAGAAAGCATCTTCAACATACGATTACTTTTAAAAGAGATTACATACAATGTTTTCTTTGCATGACTGAGATAACTTTAGTATAAATACGACTGTCTGCTCTTTTCATTGGCTTCTTTAAATATGGTTATTTTCTTAACCGACTTAAAAAAGAAAGTTCTATTTTCAGCTGAATGGATTCTTTGAAGTTATTATGAAAGTCAGTCTCAAACGAGATTTAGTGCATTTGGTTTCGTCTATATGGAGATATCGATGAGCAGAATTTCGATTTATGTATCTCGATAAAATACTTAAGAAAATTTGGATAAGTCACCGTGGCCCTAGAACATAAAAGGCAACTGAAGGAACATAAACCTGAAGATGCGGGCGCGTAGCGATTCACGCGCACCTCAAAGAGATGTCAGCGAAGCCTACTGGGGCCATGGGTTGACTTCCGAAAGGGAAACCGGGGTCCTGGAACGCAAGGTAAAGAAGGCACATAGGTGTGGTTTTAATTCGTAAAAGTCCGATACGCCCTCTCGCACCGCCCTAGGGTGGGAGAAGTCATTGGATGACTTCCCACCTTAAGAAAAAGAGGCCCTGATTCGCTTTCGATGTGAAGAATTTAGTGCGATTATTTTCTATATAATCACGAGGGTGTACACAAATATCCTTTATCCGTAGAAGAAAAAAAAATAGTACCATAAAAAGGAACTGTGGAACCAGAAAGTAACAAAAAATAGTTTTAAAACCATAAAAATTTTCGCTCCACGAGGGTTCAGTTGCGATGCCATACAGACTCCAATCGAGGCAGCTGAACAAATAATTAAAACGCATAATTGACAGCCCTGTGTAATTCCGTATCCAACACCCAAAAGTAATTAAATTCAATCGTCCTTACGCAACATTAACTACAGTGGAGTTCGGTGTACGGTCAACGACAATTACCATGGACCCCACACTGTTCTGACCCTTGAAACCGAGGATGTAATGGCCAGAATTGCCTGTGGTGTTTCGGCAAGGATTATGGAACTGTGTTCAAAGAATCACTAGTCCGCTGTTGGATAATTTATTAGGTTTTGTAGACATCTTGGTACATTAGCACTGTTCACTGCAGGGTTGCGGTTAGCTGGTTCAGTAATTGAAAAAATATCGATGTTATTTTCAGTAATAGTATCGGTTTTTGTTTTAGTACAGATGGTGGATTAGGTCGAATGGTTGCGGAGTGGTGAGAGCATACCGGAGACGGAGCGTTGCCTTTCATAATGGACCGATGGTCGCGGAATGATGTGAAAATGGATTCGAAACACACTGGACTGGACCGACACTAGTGAGACACTAGGCGCCTAGGTCCAACAATGGACGTTTTTCAGCTGAAATGTTGACGATGATGATACTTTAGATAATAATCGAACTATACTTACCATTTCCAATAAAAAATCTGTAGGTTCTCGACTAAAAAATCTGTAGGTTCTCGACTAAAAAATCTGTGGGTTCTCGACTAAAAAATCTGTAGGTTCCCGACTAAAAAATCTGTGGGTTCTCGACTAAAAAATCTGTAGGTTCTCGACTAAAAATCCGTAGGTTCTCGACTAAAAAATCTGTAGGTTCTCGACTAAACTGTTATATAAATTAGTTTCCACAATTCAATTTATAATGAAAACACACAGCGGCCGTCTTTCGGCTCAAATGATGACGATGATGATGATAGTTTAGGTTATTATGCCTAACTATAGGTAGGTATATCTACCATTTATAATAGAGGTTCCAAAGAGAAGGTCTCAACTGTAATATA
The DNA here is from genome assembly GCA_961205895.1 of Mythimna pallens. Taxonomy (NCBI): domain Eukaryota; kingdom Metazoa; phylum Arthropoda; class Insecta; order Lepidoptera; family Noctuidae; genus Mythimna; species Mythimna pallens. Next base: position 5,080,466 of record OY540825.1, read on the forward strand.
ATATTATATCCATAATTCAATTTCTAATCAAAACACGGTTTGTATATTAATATCTGTTAGAACCTTGTCGTTCTCGCTCGGGAAATCATTCATTTGTATTCACATGTGATCAAAGGGTTGGAGGGTAGTGGTCATTATTATTCATCGCCTACCCGTGATAAGATAACACCTATTGATTACTCTTGGGTTGAATGTTTCGAATGATTTAGAATTTATGATATTGTTTACATTTCAATAGAATTACTACCGAACATTCTAAAGCTAGAACTAGATTAGACCTACGCACACTACGTACACAATGATTCCGCGTGGCGTTGCGTGGCGTGGATCAAGTGTAGCTCTACAAGTCTAGTTTCCATATAAAATGTATGGAGACCGACGCGCCCAGATCGGCGTGTGTGGCACACGTGTGCGCAGTGTAGTTCTAGCTTAACAGAATTTATAAAAATAATCCTCATGACCAAATTTTGGTCTCGGTGGCCAACTCCGATGTACATTACCGAAGTCATTATCATCATCATCACCATTTCAGCTGAAAGACGTCTACTACTGGACACAGGCCTCCCCTAAGTGTCGCCACAACGAACGATCCTGAGCGTCTCGCATCCATCGGATTCACGCGACTCTCACCAGGCCATCGGTCCACCTTGTGGCCCCATCAACCATCTGTTCAGCGAGCAATGTGCTCTGCCCACTGCCACTTAAGTTTGTTGATTCTACGGGCTATGTCTGCAACCTTGGTTCTCCTGCGGATATCTTTATTCCTGATTAGAGAAACACACGGAGAAACCACCGAACGTGTTGACGCGTGGTTTACATCCATGAAGCCGCAACACAAACCAAACACATAAACCAAGTTCACCTTGGTTGGAACGCTAGTTTGCAACCATCTGGTCACCCCTTTACGTTCTAAGGTTTTTTTTTTAAACGTTTCCGAACCGCAGTCTTAAAGCTCTTTGTACCTACTGTGTTATGTTTGTGTATAAATGTAATTGAAACTATAATACCAAATATTATATTTCCAAAGCAGTGTAACACATACAAAACTCCACAAATTTATTTCTCTTACTTACAAAATCTGTGATAATCCAGAAAGGACACTTTCAGTAAGTGTGCAAGATTCGTAAAATCCCTAATTCGGTTGTACCATTGGGTTCTACGTAATTTTTGTTATCTCTGCCTAAAATCCGAGTGTGCGCGGATTTTATCTTAATGCCTTTCACGTGGGGAAGTACCTGTAATCTGTGATTTTCTTGTAAAATGGAGTAGGTGGTGGCGTCACTGTATTAAGGATTCATTGGCGAAAGATGTGCCTAGCGTAATAATGTGGAAATCGTTTGTTCTTTTTAGCTGCTTATGGAAGAAGATATAATGTTTTTTTTACTGAATGATACTCGTATCAATATACAATATATTTTGATGTTAATATGTTTCTCATTTTTTATATTTTATATTTAGTGGTACCTATATTGTATTAAATATCATAATATATTTGTTTTTAGGGTTCCGATCCTATAAGGTGTGATCCTATAAGAGATCCGTGTTTCCTTCTTTTGAGGTAAAGAAGAAAAAACGGAACCCTTATAGGATCACTTTGTTGTCCGTCTGTCTGTCTGTCAAGACCTTTTATCTCGGGTTTACGTGGAGGTATCGATTTGAAATTAAAACCATATACTTAAGTCTTTCTACTACCTTTGAAACTGAGAAAAAATCAAACTTCTGAGTTAGCAAAAAAAATATATATGCGGCCGTTTATGTCGTAAAAAACGTGTATTTCGACGCTCTTATGAGAATCAAGTCATACGGTCCTATGACCTACAATCCTGAAATTGGGCATGAAGCAAGGTCTCATAGCACAAGTACAGGAAAAAATCTGTAAACCGTAAATTTGTAGCTACGTCATAAAAAAAAAACTGTTTTGCGATTTGGAAAAATCTTAGTAACTCAATTCGGGAAATGAACTGTTTTCATAGAAAAGTTTGTACGGAACCCTCAGTGCGCAAGTCCGACTCGCACTTGGCCGGTTTTTAATGTTTATGTTATTTACACTAATAGCTCTTTTATTTCCTTTAGTGCAGTCCATCCAAAGGTGGTTTATAACAGATTGTGCAATAATTCTAAATACTCCATTTTACACTTCATTTTATAAATATTTAAGCATAATCTATCCATAAATCTATATTTTTGTTTGTAATAAATATACTCAAAACTACAGGACCGACTTTAAATATAGTCAGACGGCAGACGCTAGTACCTACTCAATAAAAAAAACTTTATCAAGATAGTATATAAAAAAAGAAAAAGAGTGATAAATGCTTTTTCTTTCTTTACTACTAGTCTCACTTGACAGATTTCCCTCACCAAACTACATTAAGAATAAATACGAGCTAAAATTAGCCGCCCTAAAAGATAAATAAGGACTCCATTTATCTTTTGACACCAGTAGGTAATTGTATTTTCTCCGAGCACATAACAGCTTACTGTAATCGTATTAGACGCTCAATTATCTTCTGCAAAAACCGGCACTTACTCCGTATTACGCGTGAATACGGCCTTAATCAAGACGCCCGAAAAATACTGACCTTCCTTCATGTGGCTTGATTACAGAATGGTGAGGTGCAGGTTTTTTTATTCTTTGACAGTACGGTGGGTGTAGTGGTAAGCGATCGGCTGCAGCGGTGCGTGTCACGGATTCGATTCCCGCATGACACAAATAATTGTATGGCCTACAGATGGATAGCCATACATACAGTTCAGGTGGATGGGTGGCCTAGCAGCAGTGGTGGCTGAGTGGCGGCCCCGACTTACGAGTTGCAGGTCGCAAGTTCAAACCCAACCAGGCGCATTATTTTGTGGAATTTATTTCATCATCACTGCTCTCAAAACGGTGAAGGAAAACATCGTGAGGAAACCGGTATGTCCTAGAACCAAAAATTCGAAGACATGTGACATCCACCAACCCGCACTGGACCCGCGTGGTGGATTACGACCCATTCCCTCTCCTAGAGAGGAGGCCTGAGTTCAACAGTGGGAGCATTATAAGGCCCACTATGCTACGCTATGCAGATGGGTGATTTTTGAAACCGAGAGAATTTCTCATTCATCTGGCCTAATTGTGGTACCTATCTATTTTATGTCGTAAGCCACTGGGCACAAATAAGTGCCTTTGATGTATTTGGTGATCGGAGAAAACTATAATGCAATAATTTTTTTTTTTTTAACTGATATAAACTAGTGGTTGACTTCGATCAAAAATATCAAATTATAAAGAAAAAACTAGGCCAGATGAATGAGACATTCTCTCGGTTTGAAAAAATCAACCAGATATTTGTTCCCAGTCTGGGTGTCTTTTGTATGCGAGTTTATATGTTTTTAAAGCATCCACAATACTTACAGGAGTAATTCCTAGTGTGTGGGTGGCATACATTAAAAAAAATTACGAAAATTCCATCTACATCCAATGGCAAAGCCATTGACGCTTGGTTTTAACATTGGATTTAGATGGAATTTCGATTAAGATCACGACTCCTGTTGATGACGTTCCATCACTAACTGGACAGGTCTACTCGATTCTCTGTGTAGTTCTTTACTCAAAATACCACAAATTTGCATAGGCTTCAGGATTCTTCGAAATAATTACCGTGGCCCCGGAAATCAAAGGGGAATGAAGGAATACAGGTGGGTTTTAGTCAGCATTAGTCTGACACTCCTTGACCGGCCTCATCTAGTTTATTCAATCAATTTGCAAAATCAATACCACTTCACTATCTACACATTACACTACAAAACTGTTTTACGTTCGTTGCGTCATAATCTCAGGTTCAGTTGAAAATCTGCGTCAGGCACTAGTTGTCCGGCATTAATGCTGAACTGGACCCATTTTGGCGCAACAGTGAGGCAGACAATTACATTTTTGCTTCTTTTTTTGGTATCGTTTACATAGCCTTGTGATGTGTCAAATAAATTCATTTTCTTTCTTATCGTTATTGTTGTCCACCGAACACATATCCTAACTCTTCAGTTATTACTAAGAAACTATTGTGGATCCATCAATACCCGTTATTTGTTGGTAGCCTAATTTCCCATTACTGTTCAGAAGTTTACCCCATGCCCAACTGTTTTGTGCGATTTCTGTCCTCTACAAATATATGCCCGGATCGTTACACACCCAATTCTCCCTACACATGTTTTATTTGCATACACTGGACCTTCTATAGAACTTTATTCTGCGGATTCGTTCCGGACATTACTAAGGAAGGGTCCTAAATAAACCACAATATGTAAGTGTCGACAAATCTCGTTTGTTATTTGGTCCTCGTAATCAGAAGCTGTGATCTAGATTTACTTTTGGGATAAATGGGGACATTTGGAACCCTTAGTTAGAGTTCGCTGAAGTACTATTATACTGAAGGTCAACTGAAGGTCAAGTCCTCTGAAGATGAAGTAAGATTGTACTTCTAGATTTGTAGTAAGATTTAGGTTTCTGAACACTGTAAAATATCCTTTTTAGTACAAGAAGTTCCTAAATTCAAACCCAGTTTCAAGAGCTTCTAAGAATTCATTAGCCTCTTATGAATTTTCATCGCTTTGAAGTCACCTCTATTTTTGCGTGGGAAGCCACGGGAGGGAGGAGCGTTAGGCTTTTACTGACCCACAGTATTCCTTCAGTTGCCTTTTTTTTGCGAAGGCCTGCCATAACTCCTTCAAACACGCAGCCCTAGCAGCTGCCGTAGGTCCTAACTGGCCCCGTCAATTTCGCTGACATCTCCTTGAGGCGCGTGTGGAGTACGACGCGCCGTCAACGCGCAGGTCCTTACCAGTCGGTCGGAAGGCGAACTCACATGGCTCACCTTCCACAAGCCCTCCCTAATCAATCATCTCTAATAAAAAAGCAATAACGTTTATTTTTTATTGTTTTATATCCTCACTTTAATCACAATAGTTGGTCCTAACTATTCCCAACGGCCAACAGTTCATGAAAAACTTTATCCCCAACTGCCATGCCAATTCAAAACTAAAAAAAAGTCGATCGCCACACAATAAACCCAGATACACAACCTCGCATCGATTACAATAAGCAGTGGGGAAAACTGTCCAAGTTGTGTGAACTTCCACAATAAGCTTATAAAGGAACCACTCCGGGTAGTTCTTTTTAGTTCAGTCTTCAATGTGTCCCACGGCTTAATCGAAGTTAAATTGACGGGGCGTTACGAGCTGAATTGATTTCGATCAGACTGGCTTCGCGAAAGATGAGTGCATTGGAGGGAAATAAATGGCGATATAATTTGAAGGAAGATGGTGGACTGGGTTGTTATTAAACTGGCGTTTGAGGTTTAGGTGAAAATAATTGAACGGCAATTTATTTTTATAAGGCCAGAAAAGTGCACATGTATATATTTGTTTCTTGCCACAATCAGTGTTCAGTATATCAGTGGACTGTCATCATCATCATCATTTCAGCAGAAAGACGACCACTGTAAGTTGTACATAGGTCTCCCTCACGCATCACAACGACCGGTTAAGACCGGTCGGTTGCAGTGGATTGTATTCCTGCATTTAAACACTTCAGTAATTTGATGATAATCGTATTTTCAGCCCACAAAAAAATTTGTTTATCTAACTTTGTTGATGAAAGATGCGAAGTAGCTTAATTATGAATTAAAAGGTGCAAATATTATAACAAAAAAAAACATTCCATACTTTTCTTTCCCTATAAAACTGGGCATTTAATACCCATCTCACTCTCGTCGACATCTTTATTAGAAAATTGCCATTAAAGCCGGCACATGCTTTTATTACCTATCATTGAATAGAATGTTTGCTAAAGCAGTCTACACACGTTTTTACAATGCGGCAAGTTAATTGGTCGCACCGCCATCTACCGCTACCGTTGGTACGGTCATTTGTGGCGCGTGAGTAGCATGCCTAATGGGGGTGCTGCCGACAACTTTTGGTGTGAAAATGGTTTGCCTTTTTCTCACTCATTTTAGATTTCATTTTTTTCGGGACTCAGAGTGATGGGATATGTGGTATGAATTGAATAAGCTTATAGAATCAGTAGGTGCAAATAAGTTTTCAACCGTTTTAAATATATTTACGAATAGTTTTTGTCAGCGAATTCGCCTGCGTGAAAGTAGATAATTATCATAATCCCGATTACCGGCCACCGTAGGCGCGGTAACAGTCCGGACCGAGCCCAAGTTGTCGACGGCGCGTACTGTTCCACGCGCGCTTCAAGATGTCAGCAAACCGTAGGGGCCCAGTAGGGTCGAAGCCTACTGGGGCCATGGGTCTGCTTCTGAAAGGAAGACTCGGCCCTGGTACGAAAGGCAACGAAGGAACAGGAGTGGGTTTTTAGTCAGTAAGAGTCTGACACTACCTCCCGCTCCGCAAAAGAGCGAGGGATGTAATAAGATGATATTTCAACCGAAAAAAAAATACTCCTGGGATAAAAAGTGTGTATCCTGTGCCGTAACCCACAGTTTCATCCATATTCGTTAAGCTTTTAACAAACCAGATATACGTACAAAATTTCACCTATACAGTATTAGTGAGATTCCAGCTTCGGTACTATACATTTTAAAGAGTGGGATGTTATTGATGATCTAGGATCAACTTGCGATGCGCGTTTCCCTCGAGACAATACAATAACAACAAAAAAAGAAAATAAAATTTATGTAGACAAGGCGTTATGGGCAAATAAAAGTCACATACTCGTATGTTCAACCTAGGCGACTTATCTTTTTGAACACGTACAGCTATTCCTCCGAACTTTAGTACCAATTTAAAAAGTCTAGTTATTTTTCCAGCGAACATTCTACCCAGCTCAAATCCACGCATTTCAAATTGATTCACGTCCTCAATCTAATACCTACCACGATATTGCGATCAAAATCTTCCACCACAATTCCAGTTTCGGATTACCAGTTGATTCTTCAATACAATCCGAAGCCAAGTGGAAACCTTACAGCCGGGCCAATTACCTGGCTGATTCGAGGGAGGAATGGGAGGATACAGGAGTTCCGGACGTACAGACACTCAATTTGTCAGAAACTTAATTCGGTGGAGTTCGGCTTACATCGGGCTAGCTCGAGCGTTGTTATTTTGAATACATCCTATGTACATAGGTGCTCGTGTTGAAGGCTTACAGTGGAGATTAGGTTTTATAAAGTTAAAGTTCATGATTGTCGTTTCATCTGGTATAAAAACTATAAAGGCGATGGTTTTGGCTATGGTTTTTTTTAGGGTCCGCACCAGGGGAAGCAGGTATCAGAATTTTACTGACTAAAAACACACCGATGTTCCTTCAGTTGCCTTTTGTATTCTATGACCACGGGTAACCTTTCCAGCAGTCAACCCATGGCCCCAGTAGGCTTTGAAACTGCTGGTGCTCTACGGTTTTGCCGAGTTCACCTTGAGGCGCACGTGGAATACACTACGCGCCGTCGACGAATCGAGCTCGGTCAGGAAGGCGAGCTACCCATTGCTTGACGTTAGCAAGTCCACGCCTATTGTCGCAAGCCTATGTCTACGGTAAGGCAATAATGGTAGTAAAGTAATTGCATAGATGGTAGTGTTCCAGAAAAAAGGCTCAAAAGGTAACTAAACGTGTGATATTATTGGTGTATCATTATTATTTTGACCTTACCAATTTACAATTGCACTCAAGCATACTTATCTTAGGCCCATCAAGCTTATGTTGGAGTAATACTGTGAGCCTATCGTCACCGGGCGAGAAGAAAAGTGAAACGAACGTGTTAAAGTATTCGTGACCGGGCGCACTGTGAGCTCCGCACTTTCAGCCAGCTTTAACAGGGGACTATGGATATTAAGGTTATTTTTTGTACTTGATTTTATTGCTATTTACTATATATACAATACTACTCGTGTAAAATAATATTCTTTTATTAGACCAGAAACACATTACAAAGTGTTTGTGTACGTGAGTAATGGTTAGCTCGCCGTGCGACCGTCTAGTAACCGTCCGGACCGAGCCCAAGACGTCGACGGCGCGTAAATTGTTCCACGCGCGCCGTAGGGAGATGTCAGCAAATTGCATGGGCCCAGCAGGGTACCCGGGGCCTTGGGACGAAGGCAAAAAAGGAACAGGAGGGTTTTTTGTCATTATCTTCCGCTCCGCCCAAGAGCAGGATTTGTCATTAGATGATTTGCCCACCAAAAAAAAAGCTACTATGTCTGTCATCTTTATATTATCATCCCCAAAAAGAACGCACTCGCTTCTCCAGCACTCAGGCTATCAAAAAAGCGTTACCTAAAATCAATAACACTTGGAATCCTGGACTATAAATCCAGGATTATGTTCGCAACTGCCTTTAACGAAGTTACTATGGAACGTTAACACAATTAAGGCCACGGTATAGTCCATCGTTGCTATGAATATTCATTACTAGTAGATTTTGTGCAGCAAAAATCATTTTGCTGTGAGCACCTAAAAAGGCAAAGCTGTTGGCTTCGGATAAGGCTTTTGATAGTAATTGGTGTTGCTCACTGTTCTGTTTTATAGTTATTTTTTTTTTTCTGGTGGGAAAATCCTCTCATGACATCGCGGGGGAAGTCAAATAACGGTTTTAAAATATTAAAGGGGGGAGACTACACGCGCTAGGTCGCGGAATAGTCAGTCTGACCAGAGCACTCATAGCGTTCGGACGTAAACTCTAGTGGCAACTACGATAAGTTTACCTACTTAGCAGTCTATATTTTCTACTAATAATTATTAAGAAATAGGTGTGATTATCTGATGAAATAAACAGGTGCCTTATTTAAGGTTTTTTTTTTTTCGGTGGGAAAATCATCTTATGACATCCCCCTCCCTCGGGCGGAGCGCGAGATAGTGTCAGTAAAAGTCTGACACGCCCTCTCGCCCCGCCCAAGAGCGGGTGATGTCATTGGAAGATTTTCCCACTTACAAAAAAAAACCATGAGTTGTTAACGCGATACGTTTGACGACCTACACTGAACTGTTAAAGGGATGGAGCTATATAGAGTTGGTAAGGACCTTGGGCTTTTTTTTTTCGACAAACGTAGTTTTAAGTTTCCGCCACTAATATTTTTTTATATATATTATATACGAGTATAAAAAACACAAAGAAAATAAATGTTTTTTCATTTCGTCTTTCCGAAGAAATCCAAATGTAAAAACATTTATTTTATTTCTTTCCTTATTTCAACAAAATAGGTACATTAAGCTCCTAAGTGGATGATATAAAAACATGATACCTCACATATTTGAACAAGCGTTACCTCGATTTATTCGAAATAAGACGACTCAATTAAACGCTTTCTACGAATCGATTTGAGAGAGAAGAAATACGGAATATTGAAAAGGCCATTAAGCATGTAATCACAGATCAATCAATATCTCTCCATCATCATCATTACAGCCGAAAGACGTCCACTGCTGGACATAGGCCTCCCCCAAGCGTCGCCACAATGAACGGTCCTGTGCGTCTCGCATCCATCGGACTCCCGCAACCGTTACCAAGTCCTCGGTCCACCTTGTAGGAGGCCTTCCAACGCTACGTCTCTCCATGTAATCATTGTGTAAATACTTGCTTATTAAGCATAAGCATAATCTGCCTTTTAATGTTCCCACTGCTGGGACTCAGGCCTCCTCTCTCTAGGAGAGGAAATGGGCCGTAATCCACCATGCGGGCCCAGTGCGGATTGGTGAATGTCACATGTCTTCAAATTTTTGGTTCTAGGACATGCCGGTTTCCTCACGATGTTTTCCTTTACCGTTTTGAGAGCAGTGGTGATGAAATAAATTACACAAAGTAATGCGCCTAGCTGGGTTTGAACCCGCGACCTACAATTCGTAAGTCGGGACCGTTACCACTCGGCCACCACTGCTCTCATACTTGCTTATTAATAGGAAGAAAAGATACATAGATTTAGAATTCTTGGAAGGCTTCCATTGGATGAAGGGAGAGCCGATTACAATTGAGGGGCTCAGAAGCTACCAGAGAATTCAGGACGTCGTATTTGAACGAAGATTAAGTTATTGATCTTTTGAAGTATAAAGGCTGTTTTCTGTAGCGAAAATATAGGAGGACCACATGTTAATGTAATATGAACGGAAAAGGTTGCAAACTAGCGTTCCAACTAAAGTCACCTTGGTTTATGTGTTTGGTTTGTGTTGCAGCTACATGGATGTAAACCACGCGCCAACACGTTCGGTGGTTGGGAAAACACGTCTCCCAACCAAGAGCGTTGAAGGTCATGAATTAAAACTGCTGTCTACACGGTATGAAACTAGCAAGGTCACCTTGGTTGGGACGTTGGTTTGCAACCGTTTGGTCACCCCTTTAACGCATTAGGCATTTACTTCCAGTCGATTTTATGGTGATGCAGAGATACTGATTTTTGTTGATAATTGATAAGTATTTGCAGACCCAAATCGTAACGAGTTCTTTTGCCATAAGTCGTCGACGGCTACGCGCACCTCAAAGAGATGTCAGCAAAACCGTAGGGGCCCAGCAGGTTCGAAACCTACTGGGGCCATGGGTTTACTTCCGAAAGGGAAACTCTAGCCCTGGAACTCTAAGGCAAAGAAGGAACACAGGTGTGGTTTAAGCAGTTAAAGACGCACCCTCCCGCCTTGCCCTAGAGCGGGAGAAGTCATTGGATGATTTCCCATCTTAAAAAAGGCTTTTTACAATATTGGTTTTCTATACGGATACTAGCTGCCACCCTCGGCTTAGCCCTACCCTACCTAACTTTAAGAGACGATTTCAATACAAAATTACCAACTATTATTTTTTCAATTAATCAGCTGTTTTTATGTGTTTTGGCCCTATTTTATTCTTTTTAACTCCACCTGTATTAGAGACTACTGGGGCCACGGGTAGTGTGAAAGCGAAGCCCGGGGCCCCGGGATGAAGGCAAAGAGGAGACAGGAGTGGGTTTTTAGTCAGTAAAAGTCTGACACTATCTCTCGCTCCACCCAAGAGCGAGATTTGTCATTAGATGATTTTCCCACCCAAAAAAAAAAAAAACCTGTATTAGAGAGAACCAAATAATTATTAGAACTAACGAACAGCTATTATTTTTTAAATATAATAGAAGGTAGAGTTATGAGTATGAGTATACATGTGGATGGCTGGAGAGGGAGAGGGAGGCCAAAGAAAAGAAGGATGGGTTGTGTGAACAGTGATATAAAAGAAAAGGAAGTTAGTGATAGCATGACGGTTGACATGATAGAATGGAAGAAAAAATAACGTGTTGCGCCGACTCCATATAAGACGGGACAAGAGTAGGAAGAAGATGATTTAATAGAAGGTAGATAATGACCGCCCCTCTTCTAAAGTCTCAGTCTTTTAGCACTCTTCTTAAGTCTATTGATAAGAGGCAATGAAAACTCTTTAGAGATGAAACATTCAAATTCAACACCTGTAATGTAACTAGGAAACGCCATAACACACGAATTAGAACATAATAAAGTCTGCATTTTAAAAGCCGTTATTAAATACATCACGAACCGCCATCTTAATTCGTTGTATGTATGTATGTAAATATATACGTAATGTGGCCTATCATATATCATGCTAAGTGCTTCCACTGAGTTCTGTCACTTTTGCGTCCACACTCATCTGTCAGGCAAACACCGTTAATGGCACTACTAATGCGCAGTAATTAGAATATATAAATATTTTTGTTTGATACATTATTCTTTTCGTGAGTAGGTACTAACATAAAATTGGATCCTCGTTTAAATTCTGAAAGGTTATTTTTTTTAATTATAAATATCAGTGCTTGACTGCGTTCCCACCTGCAGCACACGCAGTGATGTAATCGTTGATGGTGAGGCGCACTAGTTTATTAAAAGCCTATTCACTGTAGCCTTGAAGACACCCAAATTATAATCGGACGGGAAGACCGCAGCAGGCATATTGTTCCAGTCCTTCAATGTACGCGGTATAAACGACGAAGCGAAACGCTTAGTCCGGACCGTACAAGTTAACGCTTGTAGGTGCAGTTGGATGAGCACGACGGGTAGAAAAAAAAGGTGACGCATGTCCTGTGAAGAGGCACTGCCATTGTGTTTGTTTTGCTCTCCTTTTTCTTGAGGTGGGATATCATCCAATGACTTATCTCGCTCGAAGGTAGAGCAGGAGGGCGTAATAGACTTTTGCTGACTAAAACAACGCCTGTTAATTAACTTTTTGAGGTGGGAATCATCCTATGACTTCTCCCGCTCTAGAGTGGAGAGCGTGAGGGAGAATCATACTGTTAATAAACAAAATCATACCTATGTCCTTTAGCTGCCCTTTATGTTCTATAGGCCCACGGCTTTCCTTTTCAGAATTCCCCGTGGCCCTAGCGGGTATCGGCTTGGTCCTCACCGGGCGGCCGGACGGCGAGCTACCCATTGCTCGTCGTTCGCATGGCCGCGGCGGCTCTGCTTAAGTTTTGAAGTACTGAGTTAGATCTTGAGAAAAGTCAGTCTGCATTGTAGACTAAGCGCCACCTGCTTCCCCGCCCTCTGTGCAATAAACCTGCAATTGTCCGCGTCACGTAAATTTTGTTAACAGGCAGGCAACTTTGAGGCAGGTATGTAACACAACGAGCTGTCGATCTGGGCTTGGTCTAAGACGGTAAGCAACCCATTAATCGTCGTCCGAACGTCGCAAGCGCAAAGAAGACGCAAAAACAGCATGTTTGGATCATAGCAAGTGACATCAGCGTCGTGTAGTTTCTGCCTACCCCAATTTTAAAAGTATGCAGAACAGAGTGTAAAGTCCCGCAAACCTCCGTTGAAAAGGGAGGGTGGACCAGACGGGTGTTATGTCTGGTGGGCAACTGCCCGATAGATGATGTCGAGCTGTTCTATATGTTCCAATCGCGCGGAGAACTTTAATTGCTCGATGCAGGATTAGTTCTTATGTGACGCCATAGATGTCGCTACAGGATAAAGGCACGAGTTAATGAATGTATGAATATACATGTACACTAATGTACAGTCAGCCACCTTTGACATTTACGATATTAGTGTGGTGTTTTAATGACATGTGATTCCCGGCTACCGATAACAACTCGACCCCATGGGTGCTATAAAACGCGATGTTATGTCGCAGCCCTCATGTTTCTGTGAATTAATCACATAAAAAATATCACACAATAATCACCAATCTCTTTTTGAGTTTATAAGCCTATGGGGGCAGGTTATGTTTTAAAACACGAGATATATGAAAAAATAATGCTGTATCTAATAAATTAGATACCATAGATTACTTACTACATACTTATGACCAATTAAAAAAAAAAATGATTGACTGCGATCCCACCTGATGGTAAGCAGTGATGCAATGAAGTATAAATGTGGTCTTTCTAGTTACTAATAATAATTTTAGGTTCTAGAATCAGCATTCGCAAAAGGCTACTGAAGGATGGCTATTACTCCAGACCATGACCTGAACTAGAGCGCGGCGTGAGAGTTCGCCGACGCCGATCGCCTCCACGACGTACTCCGCACTAGCAGGTCACACCTCCACCGTATCTTAGGGTAGCCTAGAGTGACGGCTACTCTATTGCACAAAATAAATATACTTACTTTATTTCAAATAAATGTACTACATTTTTATTTGTTGTGCTTAACATGTCGTAAGAAATATGTATTATTCGATGTATTTTAGTTTACTTAGTCTGGAGTCTACACATACGTATTATATATATGACATCAGATATGCGAGCTAAGCTTAAAATAACTAGCTCAGTTTTTGATCTGCATCCCGTTTAAGGGTTTAAAGTCACTGCAATAAGTAAAATAACACCCAACATAATCAAAAAGTGTATAATTTAACAATCCACCAAAATATCCTCAAATTTTATACCAGAAAGCATAAAAAGCGACATAAAGCGCAAAGTCCCCGAAAGTCGCCCGCAGCAGATTTCGCAAGTTGTAACTCAGTATTTACCTTCATTACTCAGCAATATTTTTGACGCCGCCTGTCATTTACACTTCAGAATCCAACGGTTTCATAAAACAAAAAAATGCCGACGAAATACCGCTGTAACAGAACATTGTATAATTTGATAAGAAAAGGTTAAAAAGTTAGCCCAATTTGTTCCTTGAGCTCTTTGTAAAGTTACGGTTTTTATTATCTGGTACCGGTTTTTATAAAGTCTCTTTTCTCAGCTCTAGTAGTGGGAATAAGTTTCAGTTTGGTGGAACAACAAGTTATCTGCCCCTCGCCGACTTTAGAATGTACTAAATGAATGAGTTTGTGTCTTTAGAGCTGTGCTATATCTGCGTTGAGGGGGCTGTTCGTTTCAGAAGAGTTCTTTTAGATTTTCAGGAAGTACTGTGATAAAACTTTTAAGTAGATTAAGAACGATTTGTTTACTGAATCTACTGAACCATTTTGGACCGGGTTCCAATTTAATCAGATGCAACTGATTACCAGTATTTTGCCCTAAAGTTATCCGAACAAAAGAGAGATAGAGCCCTCCATTAATCTGGTGGTCTAACATCGAGAGAGACCTCATGATTTTTTTTTTATAATTGTCAAAATCGACCACCCAGGGCAGACTATCCTAGCGCAGAATTGTGAGGAGACACAATCCAAGATAATGGGAATAGGGACGGACAAAGAAGAAGAACAGAATGGCTGTTGATAGTTAGTCATGCTCACTCAAATGTCTCACTGATAGAGGCGCGTGTGTTGGATCATTCGGTTCCCTTCAAAATGGTTGAGCTGAGTGGTGCGAATATTCGCGTCATGACCGTGAACGGGCGCTGTCAGTTGAGACTGGTCATCTCTTAGCTGCTAGTTGCTATTTTAATATCTATTTTCAGTTTTTATTTTTACTTTATTCACATTGTTCTCACATGATAGCGACAAGAAACACATGTAACAGAGATATTTGTAATTACAAAACATGATTGAAAACAGTGTCCATGGAGTTTCTTGCTCCAGAGAGATCTGGAATGTGCAATTAGCATCATTTTTTCTGACTGAGTGACTTCTTGACATTTCAAAAGTGTCTGTAAATGGTTTATTTGAAATAAAATGCTTTTGAATCTTTGAACTTAATACCAGTATTTTACATGGAGCGACTGCCTATGTAACCACCAGAACCCAGTAAATAGGTAACTGGATATCCCTTGTTCAGGACCGGTGCCAGATTTTCTGGCTTCGGACTTCTCGTAACTACTTTAAAAGACGCATAAATTACATTCTCGGTGTGTAAGTAACACTTTTGGTGCCAATGACCTAGCATATGGGTAATAAAATAATTGAAAAATCGAAGTATGCTGAAAATATTACGTTTTTGACTTGCTATTTAGATTTTGGGCAAGAACACATGTTAACAATAGCTACGTATAACAAAGACTCAGGAAGTGGGTTGTGGGCACAAAAATTAATTATTATAAGTCCTGGGCATCAGATTAATCTTGAATACCGTTAACCCAACCACAACCACAGGCCTAGCAAATATACGAGAAGGTTTATTTTTTCTATCTTGGCGCACTAGCTTCTGACGTTTTACAAGTGGCTATGTAGGCCTATGTGAAATAAAAAGCTTTTGAGTTTGACTTGACTTTTTTGACTTATCCAGTATTCCTTTATGTCGACGGCGACGTCGAGTTGCTAACCTGTTGGTTATTTACCGGTTGCGTTTTGGAAGTGTGCCTACCTCGGAATTACATTAACTTAATTTCGCTAAGCCCGATCCATCATTGGACGACCAGACGTACGGCGATACGTCATCAGTACATGGTGGACATCCCACCCATACGCATTAAATGTTTTGAGAACACATTAATTATGCATACAGCTAAGGAGTGGAATTCAATGTCGCAGTCTGTGTTTCCCAATAGATACAACGTAGGGGTCTTTAAAGTCAAGAGTGAATACGTTAGTTTTAGGTAGGCGTGCTCCATCGTCACCACATCATCGCTTACCATCAAGTGAGATAGTGGCCAAGCCTTTACCGTCGGTAAAGGTTAAGGTAGGAAGGTGTCGGTCGTAGTGTTTTTTATCGAACTCCTTCCTAACGACTTGACCGATTTTTTAAAGATTTTTTTTATGTAAGTATATTTGGTAGTTCTGAGAATAGCTCGTAGGCTATTTTTTATACTCCTACCCAAATACACAATTTTTTTTTCGACAATTTATATGGAAGTACAACGTTTGCCGAGTCAGCTAGCAATATAAAAAAAAATGTTCTGATTTATTAAAATCGAGTATCACTCCCTGGTCTTAGGAGCCTTGAAAAGTTTGAAAATGGAGAAGAAAATCCAGTCCTAATTGACATGCCAAAGCTTACATAAAAGGCTGATACGATAGTAAAGTTTATGCAAATTCATAAAGTTTATGTGAGGTCGGAAGACGTAAATCCGATTATGATGTGGCCCGCCTTGGAACCTCAGAAATTGGGGGCTCGGGGAGGCCGACAAACGCCCGAATTAACTTCAGACGAAGACCTACCTCCTACACGGATATTTTAATTGCTTCGTTAATATGCAGATTTATTTCTCTTTGTATTTTTCGCACAATCGTGTCAATTTGCTGCTGTTGTGATTCGATTTCGGATTCGGAACTTTCGAGCCTGGCTGTGACGATAGCTTTCAGGCTAACTTTATAGGCTTCCATCACTAATTGAATGTTTCTCGCGTTTTCGAATAGCTATCACAGTATATAAAGCGGACTTTAAAACTGACACTATATTTGAGCCGTATCAAAATATATTGATTGATAAATGTAACGGTTTGTTTTTCGAGTGAAGTTTATTTATTAAGATCCCAAAGCTGTCAGACATCGTCCAGACCGAGCCCAAGTCGTCGACGGCGCGTGCTGTTCCACGCGCGCCTCAAGGAGATGTCAGCAACTGTAGGGGCCTAGCAGGGTCGAAGCCTACTGGGGCCAAGGGTCTGATTCTGAAAGGAAGACTCGGCCCTGGTTTGAAAGGCAACGAAGGAACAGGAGTGGGTTTTTAGTCAGTAAAAGTCTGACACTATCTCCCGCCCCGCCCAAGGGCGGGGGATGTCATAAGATGATTTTCCCACCGAAAAAAAAAAAAAAAAAAAAAAAGCTGTCAGACATAACTTATTTTCACATGGATAAAACCTTAGGTTCTCAGTAGCGTCTCATGTGCTTTGAGTATCTGTGTATTTGTGGAGCTCCCCCTTGGGGAACTTTGGCAGGTACGAGATGAGAAAGGGAACTAAAAATAACGAGTTACTTAACTTAATGTTAAGTAACAGCTACTAATAGACAGCTCTGGGATCTTGATCTATTAGTAGCTGTTTTAATTATTCGTATGGTTATTCCAACTGGATTTAAAGAAAAGTAAAAATGTCGTTCTACATAATTAAAAAAATGAAATATTGTGAAAAAGGGGGCGATATCGGTAAAACAAAGCTGAGAATTTTATTGTAATATTGACTATCCATTTGCTGCCATCAGCACAAACATTGGCAATGTGGAAATGCACAAACCGAGCAAAACAAAACAAAAGGCGACGGTTATTTTGTTGTGTATACCTATAATTTTCATGGAATATCGTTCCACCATTTTGAGGATTATTATCTCGTTTGTTACGAATGTACTGATCTCATTTATTTTGTAATTTGCTTGATTATTTAAACCATAAACTTACAAACAAAAAAGTAAAAAAAACCAGACTACGATAAAAAAACCAGACTATGATAAAAAAAAAAACAACAATTTTTCATAAAAGAAAAGCCGTAGTCACACGTTATTAAAGTGTTAAGGTTAGTAGGTACCAATACAACGTGTGACTACGGCTTTTCTTTTTATTGTGTTCTGTTCCTGACAATCTTGTTTCATACTTATTCGTCGTCGTTTTTTTTAACCGACTTCAAAAAGGAGGAGGTTCTATGTTCAGCTAAATGTATGTTTCCATCACTTATTGAATGTTTCTCGCATTTTCGAATAGCTATCACAGTATATAAAGATTTGAGCCGTATCAAAATATATTGATTGATAAATGTGACGGTTTGTTTTTGTTTTTCGAGTGAAGTTTATTTAATAAGATCCCAAAGCTGTCAGACATAACTTATTTTCACATGGATGAAACCTTAGGTTCTCAGTAGCGTCTTATGTGCTTTGAGTATCTGTGTATTTGTGGAGCTCCCCCTTGGGGAACTTTGGCAGGTACGAGATGAGAAAGGGAACTAAAAATAACGAGTTACTTAACTTAATGTTAAGTAACAGCTACTAATAGACAGCTCTGGGATCTTGATCTATTAGTAGCTGTTTTAATTAATCGTATGGTGATTCTTACTGGATTTAAAGAGAAGTAAAAATGTCGTTCAACATAATAAAAAAAAAATAGAATTATTGTGAAAAAGGGGGCGATATCGGTAAAACAAAGCTGAGAATTTTATTGTAATATTGACTATCCATTTGCTGCCATCAGCACAAACACTGGCAATGTGGAAATGCACAAACCGAGCAAAAGAAAAAAAAAGGCGACGGTTATTTTGTTGTTTATACCTATAATTTTCATGGAATACCATTCCACCATTTTGAGGATTAACAAACCTCGTTTGTAACAAATGTTTGGAGCTCATTTATTTTGTAATTTCCTTGATTATTTAAACCATAAACTTACAAACAAAAAGGTAAAAAAAAACCAGACTACGATAAAAAAAAACCAGACTATGATAAAAAAAAAACAACGATTTTTCATAAAAGAAAAGCCGTAGTCACACGTTATTAAAGTGTTACGGTTAGTAGGTACCAATACAACGTGTGACTACGGCTTTTCTTTTTATTATGTTCTGTTCCTGACAATCTTGTTTCATACTTTTTCGTTGTCGTTTTTTTTAACCGACTTCGAGTACAAGTGAAATCTTTTGAAATTATATTAAACACAGTGTATTTCACTTAACGTTTTTTTTTTTTACACATAACCGGTTAGAGGGAGCCACTTTAAATTTAAGCGATGTTTTGAAGCCCTTTCAAATGATACCAAACACGGCGCATTTTTCTTATTTTTTTTAAACACAATTATTTTTGTCCGCTAGAGGGCACCACTTTAAATTTGATTAATATTTTGGAAATGTACAAGTGAAGCTCTTTCAAATAATACCAAACACGGCGTATTATCTTTTTTTTAATACATGACTTTTTGTCCGCTAGTGGGCGCCACATTTGTGAGTTTTGTGACACGTCACAAAACTCAATCAACTCAACTTTAACTTTTGGTATGTTGAGCGGACGATTAAGACGGTTCTAACGATACCTCATTTGTCGAGTTCTGACAAGTAGTTTAGAATTTATGAGGGAACAGATGAAAATACACATATATATCCTGTCAAAATCATAACCCTACTTTGGCTATGCCATAGTCGGTTAAAAAGAATGAATATTTAAACAAAAAATAACAGAAACTTAAAGGACCCTTTCTGCGAAGTTTGAAGAACTACTTCTTTTATGTGTATGAAATACAAAGCAGCTGAATAATAAAGTTGTAACTATTAAGTTAACAAAGTTAGACTTAAGTCTTGTTACCCAACGGCCACTAAAGCTATTCCTAAGCTAATTCGGTGCGATTTAGCAAAAATGCTTACAGGTTTGCTAAACTGAAAGAATTCTGGCTAATCAGTGTCTGATAATGATATCGGATTCTATAAAAAAAAATTAAGAATGTATGATTTTATGACATAGGTATTTTTTTCCGGTGGGAAAATCATCTTATTACATACCCCACTCTTGGGCGGAAATAGTGTCAGACTTTTACTGACTAAAATCCCTTGCCTTTCGTACCAGGGCCGAGTCTTCCTTCCAGAATCAGACCCTTGGTCCCAATAGGCTTCGGCCCTGCTGGGCCCCTACGGTTGCTGATATCTCCTTGAGGCGCGCGAAGCTTACGCGCCGTCGACGACTTGGGCTCGGTCCGGACGGTTACCGGACGACGACATAGGTATCAGTATTTTTCTACGCTCTAGAGTGGAGCGAGAGAGGGTGTAAGACTTTTACTGACTAAAACCTACCTGTCCTTCAGTTGCCCTTGTGTTGCAGGGCCATGGCAACTCTTAAAAAAAAACCAGGTCTACGCTACCTACGAAAGACATACGTCTAGGCCCCTACGTAGAACACTACGCGCCGTCAACGACTCGGGCTTGGTACCGAACGGCCAGACGGCGAGCTAATATTGCTCATCGTCTACAAGCCCGCGGCTACGGCGATTTTAATTTAAAATACTTATGTTTCTGAATCAGAATGAAATGGAAGTAACGTTGATTAATTGGGACCTATCCATCATTTCAGCCGAAAGACGTCCACTGTTGGACATAGGCCTACCCAAGTGTCGCCATAATGACCGGTCCTATGCGTCTCGCATCCATCGGATTCCCGCGACCCTGACCAAATCGGGCCTTCCAACGCTGCGTCTTCCGGTACGCGGTCGCCATTCCAGAAACTTTTCGCCCATCATCTCGTTTGGATCTCATTTATTTTGTAATTTCCTTGATTATTTAAACCTAAAGTAGACAAAGTAACTTCTTCTTTTCACCCGTAGACAAACTTACAAACAAAAAGAATGAATATTTAAACACAACATAACAGAAACTTAAAGGATCCATTCTGTTCTGCGAGCAATGTGTTTTCTCTTAACATTCATATTAAACTTACACTGTAGTTCCATAAATTATTCTAACTGAATGTTTCTTTACCTCACAGATAATAACTAGATTCTACTCAAGTTTAAAACAACATGTATCAAAACCAAGTTCGGTAACCCTAACTAAAGAGCCATAACTTCAGTGTCTACTGTAGGCCATCGACAATACCGACAAGTTAGCAACTTATGCTAAACACAATTATCACCGAATCCCCATCTTATTATACTGAAAAGCCACGCAAACTCACTTAAACTTCCCCAAAATTCACAAACAATTTTAAGACATTGGAAGTGCCATTTATTAAGTTTTTAAAAGCATTTACGAATCACCTCAATAAGCTCTTCTTAAAGTGGTCCAGACGTCCTTATTCATGTCCATAAAAACGTATAAATTATAAAAGTAAACAATACCACCGCTAAATACTATTCCGGATGTGTAGAAACCATTGTTGACGACGGTCATGACGAAGCAAGAGGCGAGGAACAGGCCCATGATGGCTATGTGGAAGAAGAAGTACCAGTAGTGGTACTTGAGAGGTAAAGGCTGATTCCTCTTCATGAAGCTGATGATAAGGATTGACGTAGCGACGAATAGTTGCACATACAACAGTCCAAATACAAATTCTACGATGAGACTCGTTGTGAATTCTGCTCGTTCGCCCATGTCTCCAGTTGCTGTGAACAGGAGTAGTGAAGCGAAGAATACCATCGGGAGTACAGCTGATAATGCTATCAGCATGAACGTCTGTCGAAGCTTCTGGCAGTATGAACATGGAACGTCCTCGGAATCTTCTATAATAATCGTCATTGTGTCTATAAATCCGGATTCACTTTAAACAGGTGGATGTTATATGAGTAAATATTTAATTCTATAAAATAAATCTGATTGAGAATACTAAAATCTGACGTTTATTTGTGACAGCGCATTGAGAATAAACGGTGCAATAATAAAAAGGTTATTATTCTGAAGTTTTATAACTACGATAAATATCTATGTTTAGAAATATTTTCAGGATTTCTTCTACGTGAGTCAAAGCTGAAATAAATCTTAACTTGTTTTTCATATTAAATCAAACGGCATTAAGTTTATTGTCTATTTGAGCTCTCGCTTTTCTCTCTTATTTTTGAGACTCATATGGATGAGAAATCATCAAATAGGTACCTCTTCCCGCTTTGGATGTAAAGAGAGGGAGTGTCAAACTTTTACCGACTAAACCCCATCCGTGTTCCTCCAGTTGCCCTTTGCGGATAACTCTTAACACTCCCGCTTCTGACTAAGCTATTTTTTGTTGGTGGAAGTGAGATATCCAATGACTTCTCTCGCTCTAGTGTAGAGCGCAAGGGCGTGTCAGACTTTTACTGACTAAAATCCACCCGTGTGCCCTCAGCTGCCCTTTGCGTTCCATGACCACGGACCATCTTTATCAGAAATTCCCATGTTCTTACCCTTGGCTCTTGATAATCAAATTAGTTTTCAGCGGCCAAATACAATTGTGGAGATTGCCTTATTTAAGTAAACCAGAAGTTAACTCTTCATCAAATAAAACTCGAATTACGCTGTTCACGAAAGGATCCGCCTTTACAACAGAATGGCTGTTCAGACGATCCATCAGCGCACATGCAGCATTACGGCCGTCTGACGGAACATTTATAACGCTGCATCAGAGACTATCAATTCAACGAGCATATGCCACAGATATGCGAGAACAGACTGTTTCTATCTGCATGAGCCGTTGGATGTTTGATCTGGATGGCGGCGTTATAAAACTAAAATAATTGGAATTGTCTTTATTTCTTCTAATAACTACAAATAATATTATAAATAAATCTTTTTTTGAAAACAACATCAAATAAAGCAACAATTAGCATTTAGAATAGAATAGAATAGGATTTATTCGATGCCGGCAATACAATAGGCAACAACACAAAAAAATAAAAAGTACAGATTTACAATATAGTTGCGCTGAGCGTGCCCGAACCGAAAGGGTCGCCAACTCAGCAATTGCTGGGCGTCGCTGATTTTCAGCTGGTACCGTGGTGCACGGATGATGGTAAATAAAATGTAACATATAAATATAACCTACATAAATACAACCCTAACTTAAACCAAAAATTAATACAAGTATTTTTGTGTGACAATGTTGTGAAAAAAATGTATTATAATTATTAACTACAATTACTATAATTTCAAACTATTTTGCTCACTATACTTTGTACTATTACTGTCATTCTGTGACTATACCCACAATATTTGTATGAGGAAATGTGGGCGCGTGGTGGGAACATATCCCATCTCTTTTCTACGCGCGTAACCTAATAGTGCTGAAATTTGGTATACCTATGTAACTTGGATGACAATGCATTAATATGGTACTATAATAATAATATAATCAATTTATTTCAGGCAACATGTACCCATATCATAAATACCTTATGGACTAACATACATAACTACTTATAATAAATCATTTTGTTAGTAAACATGATTTAAAACCATGTTAGTAACACTTCACTTCGCACTATTTGTCTTGGTGCTGTCCTGTGGTATTTGTCCGCGGAAGCGACGGAACACCACACCCTGTGGCCAAAAGTCTTCGTCCATAGCAAGGTGTAGAAAACAGTTTGGTACTCGCACCACAAATGCCTTAAAATTGACATTCCGGTGCGACTCCAGCAACTGCAGCCTCACTGTGTGCTTCAACTTTTGGCGCACATAATCGACGATGTCCTCCACCTTTGTGGTGTAATGCAGGCGGGAGATGTACACCGGTGTGATGACACTATAAAGCTGGTCTGATGATGGTGGCCATAGGAATTACTGAGCGCGACAAGATAACCTCATCGTGTTTGAACTCTTTGGAATAGTCTTGATGTTTAGGTACTATAATACCCAGCGGCAAAAGCTTTTTATAAAAAACTAATTTTCTTTGAAAACTTAGGTACTTATTTGTTTTTTTTTTGCAGAATTTTACGCTAGTTATAATATTTATTATAATGTTACCTATCTAAAATGCGGAGAGTTATCTAAAGCGGTATAAAGATTACCATCCCTTAAATATCATTCCACCCTAATGGCTTGAATATATGGTTATTGGTCGACTAAAATATTGATCGGGATTTTTTATTAGCAACTAGCAAACTTGAATTTATCTTTAGAGCTGGGAAAATACTCGTAGGAGTATTATTTTAATATTCAAACGCATTTTGATGGATGTAGTGTAAGTCATCTATATATATAAAAGGAGAAACTGACTGACTGACATATCAACGCACAGCCGAAACTACTGGAACTAGGAGCGTGAAATTTCGCACAATGTTTCCTTTTATGACGTAGGCGAGCACTAAGAGAGGATTTCCCAAAATTTACCCTCTAAAGGAGCGAAACGGGGGTTCAAAGTTTGTATGGAGAAACCTACTTTTACGCGGGCGAAGCCGCTGGCAGAAGCTAGTTATATATATAAAAGGAGAAACTGACAGACTGACATATCAACGCATAGCCGAAAGTACTGGGACTAGGATAGTGAAATTTTGCACAAGGTTTCCTTTTATGACGTAGGCGAGCACTAAGAGAGGATTTTCCAAAATTCACCCTCTAAGAGGATGAAACGGGGATCCAAAGTTTGTACAGAGAAACCTAATTTCACGCGAGCGAAGCCGCTGGCACAGACTAGTTATATATAAAGTCTTTGAATGATGGAGGCCTAAGAGCGAAGCGAAAATTCCACACCAGTATCTTAAAATCCTTTTTTACATGCTACATGCTACTGGGTTTTTTTTTTAATAAATAGTCTAACTTATTAGACTCTGGTGAATCCCAAGTGCCAAAAATCCCAAGTCGTCGACGGCGCGTACTGTTCCACGCGCCCCTCAAGGAGATGTCAGCAACTGTAGGGGACCAGCAGGATCGAAGCCTACTAGGACAGGACCTACAAGGATCTGATTCATAGATTTGAGATGAAGGACCAGGAGTGGGTTTTTAGTCAGTAAAAGTCTGACACTATTTCTCGCTCCACCCAAGGGCGGGATTTGTCATGGATTTGTCATAAGATGATTTTCCTACCTAAAAAAAAAGTGCCAACAATAAAAATGATTTTATAGGTAGGCCATTTTCTTATTTCCCATCAAGTACCCATTCAAATTTATTCAACGCGTACCATAAAGGAGTCATTATTACACTTTCGCGGAGTTTATTAAATGACTGCTGTGTTGGCCAAATTGAAATTCCAATCATGTTTATGAAAATATTTATGAGTTCGGACGTAGGACTGGAAAGCGAGCTTTTATTACTTAGACTTTAAATTTTACAACTTTCAATACGCGTGACGTCGTAAACTAAGGGAAAGGGTTGAAGAAAGGACGTGACTGCTTTCTCCTTGACGAGTAAGATTAGCATCTCGCGTTCACTCAACTTATTGCTTATGTATTTTTGTTAGGCGCTGTGATTTATTTTTTTATTCGTAACATATTTTTTTTCGTTTATTTTTTTATTGGAGTCATATTTAATAAGTTAAACAAATTGTTTCGTTAAGGTCAAATAGTGTAAGTTATAAGACCAAAATGCTTGCTCATTTTTAGAGTTCCGTACCTCTTAAGGAAAAAACGGAACCCTTATAGGATAACTTTGTTGTCCTTCCGTCTGTCTGTCTGTGTGTCAGGTGTAAAAAATCAAACTTCTAAGTTAACGAAATATAAAGATAAGGCCGCTTATGTCCCAAAAAACGTACATTTCGACACTTACAAAAGAAACAATTCCCGTTGACCCAGAATCCTGAAATTTGGAAAAGCAAGGTCTTAGTTTTTTAGGTAGTTAGTATAAATAACGAAATAAATCTGAAAACAGAAAATTAGTTGTTATGTCACAAAAAAAAATACTTTTTTGTGATTCGGAAAAATCTTCGAGACTCCATTCGGGAATTGAACTATTTACATAGGTAAAATTGTACGGAACCCTCAGTGCGCGAGTCCGACTCGCAGTTGCCCAATTTTTTACGCTAAACCCACACGCTGGCGTCAATTTTCCACGTAGGTTTTCCATCTTATATTATTTTTCCCGTATTAAATCATCTTCTTATCATCACATCCTAGTCCTTCGTTGATATTTTTCGAGCATTTTTCCTAACTTGTGACTTACGAGGCAAACGCCTGTATCGACATCCCGTCACGTCGAGTGTTTAACAAAATAAATGAGGTACGCTGTGACGTCACAAGGCAGGAGGGACTTAATACGGGCAGTGCTAGAGTTAAGATGTGACCTCAGAGTATGTCATTAAGATTTAATTTATTAGACGTAAGTGCTAAAGTTGAAGTTTGCACAAATGTTTTTATATTGATTTTTTGTTGTTCTTGTATTATAACTTAACCGAAAATAATTAAATCTCAGTACTACCGAAAAGATGGGCTACTAACTTGTTTTGCCTGACAATGATTTCGGATCATTAGTTTTAGCAATACCTATCATTATTTATGTATTTAAAACTTAAAAAATAAAAATGAAATTTATATACAGAACAAATGATTGTGCTCATCACACAAATATTTGTCCTGGGTGGGAATCGAACCCACGACCTCCAGCATAGCAGTCAGGGCCACTAACCACTAGACCAACAGGCCAGTCACTCACACAGTCACAGTACTTTATGCACTAATAAAACACTGTAAAAACAAAGGCGGACTTAATGCCTCATTATCTATTTTATATTATTTCAGCACTTTCAGAAGTCAATAAATGAATGAAAGTGAAAAATTATTGAACTTGTATAACTTGGCAGAGAGTGAACTAACCATTTGAAGCATAAGTTCTAACCATAATTATGTACCAATTTTCTTTCGTTGATTTTCAGAAGAGACCCAAAAAAAATCATCTCTTGTAAGTATTTCTGTTATATGTTAAGTAATTCTAAAATTTACCGATGTCATCATACTCATAAACTTCAAAATCTAGTTAGCTGCTAAATGAAATAGGAAACATTTACAATCGTATTCATAAAATCTATGAGCTGAACAGGCAAGTTCTTAAATCAGACTCCATACTTTATTTAACTAGCTGGTGCCCGCGACTTTCTCTGCGCAGTTGCATAGCTAAAATCCATTCAGTAATTCTTTTTTTTTATTGATATAAACCAGTGCTTGACTGCGATCCCACCTGATGGTAAGCAGTTATGCAATCATTGATGGTGAGGCGCACTAGTTTATTAAGTGCCTATTCACTCCAGCCTTGAAGACACCTAAATTATAGTTGGACGGGAAGACCGCAGCGGGCAAATTGTTCCAGTCCTTCGATGTACGCGGTATAAACGACGAAGCGAAACGCTTAGTCCGGGCCGTTGAAGTTTCAACAACGTAAGGGTGGATACTCGCCGTACGTCGGGTTTGTGTTTTTGTGTAAAAGAGTAACAAACATCCATACATACATCAAATAATCATAATTAATATACACAGTAGCATGTAAAAGTAACTCTGTTTGTCAGATCCACTTTCACGTTTAAACTACTGAACCAATTTTGATGAAATTTGGAGCTTGGACCCCAAGAAAGGACATAAAGCTTTTTATCTGGCTTCGTCCGCTATAACCGACATTCACGCGAACGAAGTCGAGGACAAAAGCTAGTTCTTTATAATCCGCTGCATTGTAAGTTTCTGCGATGCAGTTCGGCCGTTTCGTGCGGATGTGACGCATATCTTCCCTTTCTATTGATTATGTTTGTTAGCTAGTTTTACGATTGCGACATTTCGCGTGAATAAACTGTTTTTCTTTCTTTCTTTCTTTCGATGCCGCGGAATATAGCATCGCATTTCAGATTTATGTGATCTAAATAATAGAATCATTATCCTAGATAACATCAATAAACTTCTTTTAATACCAGTATTCTCAATTCAAACGTCCTATAATAACAGGTATATAAAAAAAATCGAGTAGAAACAGTGAAAAACTCAAGGGAATAACATCTATCAAGCGTTCGAGAGCCAAACAGACATGTGATCAAATATTTAACATGGTACGACACGATACCGACACGACATGTTCCCACAGATAAACAATAACGAACAACGATGTAAAACCCATCAGCAAAACCATGAAGAAGACGTTGAAGGGTCTCCCACAAAGTGGATCGACGACCTGATGTTCTGATCCGCTCGATGCAAGATGCACAGGACCGTTCATTGTGGCGCCACTTGGAGGAGGCATATGTCCAACAGTGGACGTCTTTCAGCTGAAGTGATGATGATGAAAACCATGTGCTCCGTCGTCAACCACATCGTTGCTTTTCTTCAAGTGAGATAGTGGTCAAGGGTGAGCTTATCAACAGTATTAAAAAGTCGCCTTGTACCAAAGTGTAAACAATAGATAGGTATAATTTTACTTTGTTTTTACTTTTTTTTAAAGTTGCTCCTTAATAAGAATGACTCCTAAATCGTGGGTGCAGTCAAAAACATGTGAACTCACATACACAAGACACCCAGATCAGAAACAACTAGCTATAGACCATAAAAACATTTGTTCCGCGCGGCAAACCACTGCGCCATATGCGTGATGGCACTCACGAAAATTATAGTACCATCCTTTTTATGTCGATAGTACAGCCACTGCTACTTGGATAACAAACTGGTGGTAAAGAAAGCCACAGATGATTTCGAGATAAACGGTTGTTTCATACGTACGCAAGTGATCTAAGACTTGTTTTGCGAAAAGTTAAGTTTCCTTTGCATATGTTTTCTGCTCCCCATGAGATTGTTTTGCCACGTCTCTTACCTGAAACCAAAGAAAAACAACTATTGGTCCAACATTCTATATACACTCATAAGACTCATAAGACTGTACGGAGGTGGCCTGCGCCTGGTGACGGGGAACATCACCGGACACTGCACACTGAATAAGCACTTTCACACAATAGGCATCACAGACAGTCCCCTGTACAGAGCATGTTTAAAGGGGGAGAAGACAAATGCACATGTGCTCTTAGACTGCACAGGTGTCACTGAAATACGCACACGAACCTTAGGATCCCCGAACTCCCTTATTGATGCCCTGAAAAACCTAAGAGGCCTAAAGTTTTTTGGAGAGAGGTGGGCTGGTTGGAATAAGCCTACCTAAGGTTATGACCGCCATGGCCCACGTACAATGGTCCACATAGCACTAAGTGCGGAAACCATACCTAAATAAAATAGAATAGTCCAACATCCACTTTTTTTTTTTAAATTACTCAATATTCATGATCATTTCAGTTTTCAAAAATACTTAAAAACCTGTAAAAAGCAGTTGGCTTAATCTGAAACTGGTTTTCTTGTCGTCATCGTGTCGGATTCGTGTCGTATGGATTAAAACGGTCAGCGCACGTCCGATGGCAAACGGACACATACGAATGCCACTAGTCGTCGACATGGCCATCCGTCATAGTATTTGTTATATGGCATGTATTTTACGTTATGTCATGAAAAATCTGTTTTATATGTTTTTGTACAATTTTGAAGAGCGGTTTCAGTTGTATATATGGGGAAAAATTTTAGGATTTTGCAGACTTTTCTACTTATAATTTAATTCTGACCAGCCCGTTCCATCATCGGACCACCAGAAGTACGTTGATGCGCCACCGGTGCATGGTGGACATCCCACCCATACGCACAGAACGTTTTGGGAACACATTTATAATGAGTACAGCTAAGGAATTGGAAAACGGTCAGCGCACGTCCGATGGCAAACGGACACATACGAATGCCACTAGTCGTCGACATGGCCATCCGTCATAGTATTTGTTATATGGCATGTATTTTACGTTATGTCATGAAAAATCTGTTTTATATGTTTTTGTACAATTTTGAAGAGCGGTTTCAGTTGTATATATGGGGAAAAATTTTAGGATTTTGCAGACTTTTCTACTTATAATTTAATTCTGACCAGCCCGTTCCATCATCGGACCACCAGAAGTACGTTGATGCGCCACCGGTGCATGGTGGACATCCCACCCATACGCACAGAACGTTTTGGGAACACATTCATAATGAGTACAGCTAAGGAATTGGAATTCCTGGTAGTCTGTGTTTCCTGATAGCTACAACCTAGGGGTCTTTAAGTCAAGAGTCGATAGGTTACTTCTAGGCAAAGGTGCTCCAACGTCGACCACATCATCGCTTACCATCAGGTGAGACAGTGGTCAAACGTGAGCCTATCTATAATGAAAAAGAAACATCTTTAAAGCTAGAACTACACTGCGCACACGTGTGCAACACACGCCGATCTGGGCGCGTCGGTCTTCATACATTTTATACGGAAACGAGACTTGTAGAGCTACACTTGACCCACGCCACGCGACGTCATTCTACGTACAAATCAGGCGTGTTACACGTGTGAGTCGGTCTAATGTAATTCTAGCTTAATACTATCTCATCAGACCCTTTATCCCTAATCACCGTTGTGGTCTACCTTAACAGACCACAGTATGTTATTCAACGAATCAATTTAAAGAAGTACAAAAGCATTGCGTACCTATAATCTAAAATTCACAAAGCACACTTAAACCAACATTGACTAACAATAATGCCCAGTGATGAACATACATCCCTAACACGGCATAGGTGTCTACGTCACAGGTAGGGATGCCACTCGCCCGGACAGCTGGCAATTACCGCGGGATGTCCCGGCTTTCGATCACGCCCGCTCGCATTGTGCACGGGACGTAAAATCCCGCATTTTCAATGCAGTTTAACGCTCGATTGCTTTGATCCCAATCCCTAATCGACGTTATTAAACTTTTAGATTTTGTTTAGCGAAATTGCGATTATTCTGGAAAGCTTTTAGCTATAATGTTTGAGATTATATTCGCTTGTGGAGAATGTAGGTTGCATATTTTGATGGCAATTTATGATAGAGATTTAGGGTAAACACACTGAATTATCATGAATAGGGTTGGCGGTAGAAATATATACCTATACACAAAACCGTTACAAAGTGTTTTCATTCACTTATTCTTACAGTCTTATTTTACAGCGCGTTCCTTCTTATTTATCTTGTAACGAACTTGAAATATTTCTGTTAAATTCAGTGCTTACTAAATAAATACAAAGTTTACGTCGTTAGCTTTCTATTGAAGTGGGCTCGAACAGGAAAACGGAGCTCGTGTGGGTTGCCTCGTGTTTGTCATTTACTCGATTACCTAGGTAAAAGTAAAATAAAAGTTTAAATATTTCTACAAAAACACTGCAAGGTAAAATATAAATTTAAAGCTTTAAAACATTCAATTTTAATCACAAACAAAATATAAATACGTCGAACATTTATCACCGAAGCTTACATATAATATTTCCACATTGCAATATTTCAATACCCGAAAATGAATCCCGGTCGCGGACGTATCACAGCGCAGCACTATACAAAGTGCTTAATTATTTAAGAATAATCCCCGATACAGGAAACTGAACTGTCAGGCGTAAAGCCAAGGATTTGCGACAAAGGAATGACGACCCAACTATACCCACTCATCTGTCTCTTCCATTATTTATTAGTAACCATCAATTATTTAGTTCTAATGGGAACAAATAATTTAATTCTTACCTCTGAACCTGAGAACCAGGTCGTTAGAAAAAAATATTTAAATTTAGAGCAAGTTATTTGGGAATTTAGATCCGAAATGTAGTTGGTTTATGTTTAATCAAGCTTAGAATTAGATCAAATTTATCAGAGTTGAAAAATAGGACCTCTTTGTATCAAGGACAAGACAAAAGCGACTATATTTGAGATTTTTTTACTTAAATAGAACTTCTAAACATGACCTTTCAGTCAATTTCATTACGGTCTAGTGTTTTTAAACTTATTAGAAAATTAACCTACAAAAATTCTAAGGTTTTTATAACTTCTTTTGTTTTTGAAGAATAACTTAGGTATAAAAGCTGAAAACATTTTTAACCCTAAGTGCCGATTCAAACTGGAATGCCAGCGTCGGGCAGCTACACTAAAAGGTCCAGCGGAGACGGCCGCGGTCGGCTGAACGCTGACAAGACATGCGTGGACGCTAAACTGCTCGCGACATCGCGACCGCACGCCCTTTTTAAACCTTTCAAGCAATACTGGTCTCTTAAGGATGAAGTTTAAAATTAATCCACTCTAAAAATGCTCGTCCTTTCGCTGCCGGCCACTGCCATTACGATATGAATCAGCCTTAAAATACATAATGTTACCACCGTAGGCGTGGCCTTGCGGACGGCGAGCAATGGGTAGCTCGCCGTCCGGCCGTCCGGTAAGCGTCCGGCCCGAGCTCGAGTCGTCGACGGCGCGTAATATTCCATGCGCTTCTCAAGGAGATGTCAGCAAAACTACACGGGCCCAGCAGAGTCGAAGCCTACTGAGGCCATGGGTTCGCTTCTGAAAGGAAAACCCGAGGCCCTGGAACGCAAGGCAAAGAAGGAACATAGAAGTAGATTTTAGTCAGTAAAAGTCTGACACACCCTCCCGCTCCGCCCAGGGCGAGAGAAGTCATTGCATTATTATTATTATTGTTAAAATGTTTCTGAGTGATAATGGTTGATCACTCAAAAACTAATATTGATTTAA
This sequence comes from Mythimna pallens, assembly GCA_961205895.1. NCBI lineage: Eukaryota > Metazoa > Arthropoda > Insecta > Lepidoptera > Noctuidae > Mythimna > Mythimna pallens. The sequence continues at coordinate 5,112,621 of OY540825.1, forward strand.
ACGTGATACAATGGAATGCTCGTAGTCTTAAACCTAAATCAAAATTATTTAATCTGAATATAATGCAGTGGAATGCACAGAGCTTGAAACCCAAACTTGAGGAATTTAAATGTTTACTCTTACAGGAAAAAATACACGTAGGATTAATTAGTGAAACCTGGCTAGGGGATGATGATTGCGTCAATATTAATCAATACAATATATTCAGAAGAGATAGAGAGGATTCGTACGGGGGGATAGCTGTTGTAGCTCATAACTCACTAAGTGTACAGGAGGTGACGGTAAATCAAATTAATCCAGGCATCGAATTACTGAGTATCAAACTAAATAATTGTAACTATATCAAACATATCATTTTAATTTATTGTCCTAGTTCCGTTCATACGACGCAAGCTGACTGGGATAGGATCTTTTCTTTATTCCCAAATAATTGTTTAATAACAGGAGATTTTAACGCCCATCATACAAACTGGTCTTATAAAAATGATAATAGGGGTTTACAAATTTTTGAGTCCGCGTTAGAGTTTGGTTTTACATCTCTGAATACTGGACAGCCCACTAGGGTTAAACTAGTGAATAACATATTGCAATCTTCTTCTCCAGATATTACATTTGCATCTGCGGATATCGCTATTAATTGTGACTGGATTGTTATGAACGAAAACTTAGGTAGTGATCATTTATTTATTAAAGTTAAAGTAAATTACTGTGAGGATGTCTACTTCCGTGAAAAGCGTAATTATAAATTAGCCAACTGGACTGGTTACAGAGCGTGTCTCTTTGATTGCTTTTCTCTGAATAATACGAGTGATGATGTTCAAGTTATGTACGATTATTTCTCCTGTCAAATAAATAAATCAGCAGATGAAAATATTCCTCTTATTAAATATTGTGATAAGCCAAATAATAAATTTAAACCGAAAGGGTATTGGAGTCCAGATTTGTCTAAATTAGTTGCGGAGCGCCGTTTGGCACTTAAGAAATTTAGAGGAAATCCAACACCAACGAACCTCGCAATACTTGAGGAAAAAACTTTGAAGGCTAAACAAGCTATTCAAAATGCGAGATCTAATGATTATAAGAAATTTTGTGAAAGCATTGATTACAAAGTTTCAGCTTCAGATATGTGGCATCGATTACGGTGGGTCAAAGGTTACAAGAAATCCAATATCCAATGTCCTCAGGAGCTAAAGAGAGAAATGTTATGTGATCTTACACCAGATTATGTCGCTTTCTCTAAGCCGATATTTAATTCTACAAATATGTTGCTCGAGTCAGAATTTACGTTGCAGGAACTAAATAACTGTTTAAAGAAAAAAGATACTGCTCCAGGAGATGATCAAATTACGTACTCTATGATTTTACATCTGCCACCTATTGGCAAATTATACTTACTCAAAATCTATAATAGTATATTAAACTCAGGTAATTTCCCATTGCAGTGGCGTCAGATTAGAGTTGTCCCCATACCGAAGTCGGGTACTGGCTTTAATACCAAACCAAGACCTATTTCGTTGATGTCGTGTACATGCAAAATTTTTCATGCTATGATAACCAAAAGACTCGAATGGTATATAGAGAAGCATCAAATTTTATCACCAAACACAGTTGGTTTCAGGAGAGGAAAATCCTGCCTTGATTGTCTTACGCGTTTGGTGACTCAAATACAGATAGGCTTTTCAAAGAATGTCCCAACTGTGGCTTGTTTTATTGATATCAAAAGTGCATATAATGATATACTAATAGATAAGCTATTGCAGGTGCTTGATAGTTTGGGTGTTGGTAGGAATATTTGTCAATATTTGTGGAACTTCCTTAGCGAACGTCATCTAAAAGTGGTCGATGATTCCATAACTGATATGGTCAGATATGCACGAAAAGGCTTAGCTCAAGGTGACCCTATGTCACCGCTGCTTTTTAATATAGCCACGTATAAAGTTTGTAAGGATATATCTGAAGTGTATTCATGCCAATACGCTGATGACTTTGTTTTTTACTTTACTTGTCAGGATATATTAGAGGGTCAATTCAAAATACAAAATGCTTTGGATATTTTTACTGTTTTATTGGACGAATTAGGGTTAGAAATATCTACAAGTAAATCCAAATATTGTGTTTTTAGTAGGGGTTTTAGGCAACAACAAATACAACTCTCCATAAATAATAGTGTACTTGACAACGTATGTTACTATAAATATTTGGGTGTTTGGCTAGATAAGTCATTACGTTGGGGTAAACACATCAACGAAATAGTCGAAAAGGTTCAGAGACTTCTCAATTTACTTAAAATTCTTACAAGTCCTTCTTGGGGTATTCATCAGATTCATCTTCGGAGGCTCTACGTGGCTCTAATTAGAAGTAGGTTAGACTACGGGTGCTTTCTATATGACAATAGCGCTAAGACAAATATCTATAAGTTAGAAAAGGTTCAAAATCAGGCTTTAAGAGTAGTAGGGAGTTTTATAAGAAGCACACCAATACATGTTATGGAGTGCGAGCTCTGTGTTCCCCCACTGCATGTTAGGAGAAGATGGTTAGCATTCAAATATTGTTTAAAATCGTATTCTGTGTCCGATAATGTGGTAATAAAACTGTTGTTAGAGCTTGGTGCCATTAGTCATGTCAGATATTGGGTAACTAAAAAGCTTCCATTACTTGTTAGTGTATTTAAGGAGATCAAGGAGGAAAATGTAAGGGCATCTTTGATCCCAGGAATGTTTTCTTTAGATGTTTGGGTTACTAGGATTAACGTCCAAGACATAATAAAGGTTAATTTAGACTCAATTAAAAACCCTAAGAAGACATATGATTTAAATTCAATTAAAGCAGAAACTCTGAGAGAAGTAGCAGATAAATATCACGATTATTACAAAATTTATACTGATGGGTCTAAGAATGCTAATGGCAATGGAGCTGCTTACTACGATCCTTTAAATTCAGATAATACAAATACATATTATAAAATAAATAATTATGTGTCAGTTATGTCTTTGGAGCTTTTTGCAATTTTAGAGGCACTTTCTTATATAATAACTATTAATAATAACAGAAAAACATTGATTTGTGTAGATAGCAAGAGTGCACTACAACATATAGCTCGATGCGCTTCTGGGCACAGAGGTGCATCGATAGCTTATGAAATTCTATCTAAAATACATGATTTATCCAAAAGAGGGATAGATCTAAAATTGCAATGGGTTCCTTCACATATAGGTATAAAGGGTAATGAGGAGGCTGACCGCTTAGCAAAGTTGGGTATAGATGAAGGTAGAGAAACATATATTGGAACCGATTATGTAGAATTATTGCCTAGATATAAAAACAAATGTCACGAAATTTGGAAAGAATATTTCAATGAACGATCGAAAGAAAAGGGAATATGGTACAGATCTATAGTTTTGGAGCCTCCACTTATACCATGGTTTTGTAACACCAGGTTCAACAGAAAGCTATTAGTAACAGCTCACAGACTGAGATCTGGACACATGCCGCTCAATAAGTTTGCATTTTTAATGAAAAAAACTAATTCACCAAATTGTGAGGAGTGTGGCACAGTAGAAGATATTACACATCTGTTGACGGAATGTGTCAGATTTCAATCTGCAAGACAGGAATTGTATAAAGAACTAGGTACAAACATATACGATGTTGGAATGTTTCATCACATCTTGTCGACACCTAACTCAGAGGCTGCTTATAGCTTAATTAAGTTTGCTTTGTTACGTTTTACAATATAGGTAAGGTATTTACTATTATAATGTCCGATGGGACTGACATGTACATTTGTATAAAAGTCCCTAATACCAAATAAAGAGAAAAAAAAAAAAAAAAAGTCATTGCATGATTTCGCACCTAAAAAAAACATACAAAATGTTAAACAACTTATTGAACGAAATAGACCAAACAGAAATAGCATGATCATAAAACAGTTTTAAAAAAACAAAGCCTTCCAACTAACCCTCAACTAAATTCCTATATTCTAACTAGTAAAAGCAACCCTTTAGATTTTTAAATGGAACTTCCCCATCGGTTGGAATGAGCGGCGCTACGTGCTGAGAGCGCAGTTCAGTTGGACGTGACACTATATACCACAGGTGGCGCTATACCTGCTGCCGATAACTAAGCTGTAGTGAACTTTTGTATTGTTTGGTTCGCTGCGATTTCTTTTGTTGATTAAAGCTTTAGGGGAATGGCGTGATAGAAGACCAAAGAAGTAAGTTGGCTTGTGTGAAATATGATTAAAAACTAGGTGGCCATTGCGATGATGGCGCCAGTGGTGGGCCAGTGGCAACCGTCCCACTTACGAGTTGTAACCCAGCCGGGCAAATTACTTGGAGTACTTTATTTCATCACCACTGCTCTCAAAACTTTTACAAAGCCCCACCGCATCTAAGTATGAAAAGGATACTCTTGGCCCTAGAACGTATAAAGCAACCGAAGATCGGTGTGGTTTAGTGGCGGCCGAGTGATAACGGCCCCGACTTACGAGTTGTAGGTCGCGGGTTTAAACCCAGCCAGTCGCATTACTTTGTGTAATTTATTTCATCAACACTGCTCTCAAAACGTAGAAGGAAAACATCGTGAGGAAACCGGCATGTCCGATAGCCAAAAATTCGAATTCGAATACACGTAACTTCCACCAAAATGCACTGGGCCCGCGTGGATCCACCACGCGGGCCCAGTGCAGTTTGGTGCGGCCCATTTCCTCTCCTAGAGAAGAGGCTTGAGTCCCAGTAATGGGAACATTATAAGGCTGATTATGCTATCTTGGTAGAGGTGTATTGGTGGGGTGTGTTACTTTTGAAGGTGAATCAACACCAAACAAAATGGGATGAGGACACATAAAGATAGGGGTAGAAAACGTACGGCAATGCGCCACCGGTACATGGTGGACATCCCACCTATACGCACGAAACATTTTGGGAACACATTCATTGTGCGTACAGCTAAGGAGTGGAATTCCTTGCCGGAATCTGTGTTTCCTGATGGCTACAACCTAGGAATTTTTAAGTCGAGAGTGAATAGGTTACTTCTAGGTAAGCGCGCTCCATCGTCGACCGTATCGTCGCTTTCCATTAGGTGAGATAGTGGTCAAGCACGAACCTATCAAGAATAAAAAATAACTTTTCTAAATTGTAAACTTTGAAGTCAGTGTGTTATTCTTGGCCAAGTATGAACCTTTAACGGTTTAAATAACAGGTTCCATAGCTTCTAAATTACTCCTTAGAAAATGCTGTTGCTAATAATGCCTAAGAATTAACCCTGAGTAAAACTCAGTATAATATACTATTCATCTCATCATCATTTTAGCCGAAAGACGTCCACTGCTAAACAGAGACCTCCCCAAGCGTCGCCACAACGAAAGGCCCTATGCGTCTCGCATCCATCGCATTCCCGCAATTCTCACCAGGTCATCGGATCACCTTGTCTGGTGGCAGGCCTTCCAACTCTGTATCTTCTGGTGCGCGGTCGCCACTCGAAAACCTTTCAGTCCCATCGACCATCTGTTCTACGAGCATTGTGCCCTGCCCACCGCCACTTAAGTTTGGCGATTCATCGGGCTACACTGTCTTACTGTAAATCTTACCGAGGCAGAAAATTAAAAGGAAACTATGTACAGCTCCGTATTCTAGGGTACGACAGATTAATAGGTCTATAAATTCTAGAAGTGGTCTAAATCGTCTCCAACCTTGTCTTTGAGTGTCGTCATCAAAAACTTTACTCGTTACTCATTCGTAGAGTTTATTTGTTTCAACTCGTACAAGTCTCAAGTTCTTTTCCTCCGCCATTAAAAGTTTTGATTCATTTAGAAGAGTTACGGTCTACGGATTCCTTGATCTGCTCCAATTAAAGGGTTTTTGATGTTGTTATACTTTGTACAGTTCTTGACTATAATGTGGTGGGCGGTTTCTGAATTTGAAACTCCTTCGTGTTTGACTTTGAATTGATTTTCGTTGACTTTGTGTGGGCGGGGTATCGTTTTGGTTTCAACTGAACTTTGTTTAGTTAATGCAGAATGTATATGACTTATGTACATGTCACAGTCAAAACAGGTAATTAGTCAAAATTACTTTTAACTCCACTTTTAAGCGTGTTCCATCGTCGACCACATCATCGCTTACCATCAGGTGTGATGGTGGTCAAACGCGAGCCTATCATTAATAAAAAAAAAGATCTGCAAACTTTCGACCAATTAAAACAAACTAATTTATTTATTAGCCTGTTTGGTTGGTTAGTTTTTGAGACCAATTTGGAAGTGATTCTAGGCACTTAAGTACAAACTTAACTAAAACGTATTGTATCAATCAATAGCATAGTCGGCCTTTTAATGTTCCCACTGTTGGGACTCAGGCCTCCTCTCTAGGAGAGGGAATGGGCCGTAATCCACCACGCGGGCCCAGTGCGGGTTGGTGGATGTCACATGTCTTTGAATTTTTGGTTCTAGGACATGCCGGTTTCCTCACGATGTTTTCCTTCACCGTTTTGAGAGCAGTGTTGATGAAATAAATTACACAAAGTAATGCGCCTGGCTGGGTTTGAACCCGCGACCTACAACTCGTAAGTCGGGGCCGTTACCACTCGGCCACCACTGCTCTCATCAATCAATAAAATCGATGAAATAATAAAACAAAGGCGTTTAAACTTAATAAGAGTTTTGACTGAAATCAGTTTAAACTCCAGACTAATTAACAGACATAAACCTATATAAGGTTACCTGCAGAAGGACCTATACCGAGAAGAATAAAGAAATAAGTCAAGTATAATAAAATAGTCAATTCGTAAATAATAATGGAAGGCTTTGAAACAAACTATTATTAGTTTGTTTCAAATGGTTTGGTTTGGTTTTATAATAGAGACAAAAAAGTTAAACGAAAATGAAGAAAACTAACTCAATCCCTATTTTGAAATACCCACTTTTACCAGGAATACAGGAAATTTGCATTTTGGAGAGTGTGCGCGGGAATTGCATGACTTGATTCCACCATCTCATTTCTACAATCGGACAACCCGACGAACGGCTAGTATCCACACTTACGTTGTTGAAACCTCTATGGTCCGGAACAAACGTTTCGCCTCGTCGTTTATACCGCGAACATCGAGGGACTGGAACAACTTGCCTGCTGCGGTCTTCCCATCCAATTATAATTTAGGTGTCTTCAAGGCTAGAGTTCATCATCATCATCATCATCATTTCAGCCGAAAGACGTCCACTGTTGGACATAGGTCTCCCCCAAGCGTCGCCACAATGACCGATCCTGTGCTTCTCGCATCCACCGCACTCCCGCGACCCTCACCAGGTCGTCGGTCCACCTTGTGGGAGGCCTTCCAACGCTGCGTCTTCTGGTGCGCGGTCGCCACTCTAGAACCTTTCGGCCCCATCGGCCATCCGTTCTACGAGCAATGTGCCCTGCCCACTGCCACTTAAGTTTGGCGATTCTTCGGGCTATGTCGGCGACCTTGGCGACCTAGAGTTAATAGGCTCTTAATAAACTGGTGCGCCTCACCATCAACGATTGCATCACTACATACCAAAAAACTTACCATCAGGTGGGATCGCAGTCAAGCACTAGTTTATATCAAATTAAACAAAAATGGTTTGGGTTGGTTTAATAATAGACCTAAAAGGTAAATGAAGATGAAGAAAACTTGAAAGATCCACTTTTACCAGGAGTACAGAAAATTGCAGCATTTCAACAGAAACCCTTCATAACTCTTCACTTGAAAGAAACAAAATTACAAGGGGCAAAACCACTTACAAAAGGTAAACCCTAAATGAAGCCTTCATTTATCGAAACAATTACACAAATTACAAGGTTAAAGGTTAAATTAAGAGTTAATTTGGGGATAAATAAACAAAATGGCGTAATAAAATGGTTACGCCCACATGTCGGCGTGGGTAATGACGTGGAACACAGCCTTACTAATGATCTTATACATCGTTATCCTTATAATCATCTTTGTTAATATGCAGGGTTGGCATTTTGTAAAATGGTCTTTTAAATTGACCCTTTGGATTGTAATAAAGAGGAAAAGAAAAGTCAATGGAAATAGTAGAACACGTACAAATTGGGGTTGTGACGGAACTGTTTATATCGGAACCGAATTCGGAAGTGGAAATTTTAATTTTGGTTTGGGTATGTGCGGAACAGAGAGTAAAGTCCCGCAAACCTCCGTTGAAAAGAGAGGATCCTACGACCAGACGGATGTTATGTCTGGTGGGTAACTGCCTGATAGATGATTTCGGGCTGTTCTATATGTTCTAATCGCGCGGAGAACTTTAATTGCGTGATGCAGGATTAGTTTTTATGTGACGCCATAGATGTCACTACATTGGTTTACCAAAATCGGAACCGGAATCGCGAGCGGCATTAAAATCGGAACCTTAATCGAAGGCGAAACTAGAAGCGTCAAATCAAACACTAATAAACTTAATCAAAAACTCGGTTAAGTAGGTATAAGTGAAGCGCGAACTCACAACATGACAAATACGAAACAAAATAACAAGCGAAAGAATAATTGACAGAAGACAGTGATAAGCATAAACTTGTTTGCACCTCCGATATAAGTCTGCCTATCAGAATACCAGCGCTAGGTTTTTTTTAAATATCGCAGCCTCTTTGTAGCTCTTTTTTCTTTTATTTTATTTATTCAATTTTTTTTTTATTTCGTTCTTTGTCCTATGCGAATCATAAATAAACTTTCTCCTTTCTTTCCTCAATAGCAAAAATCGGAATTGTGTTTTGAGAGCGGGAGGCTATTGCTCTACATTACATTACATACAGGTGTAGGTAATTTTTTCAAGAGACAAAAGTCACACAAAAAAAAAACCCTATGAATCTCAGTTATTCTTTATCTACTTAACGAAGTAGGCACGTAGAAAGTAATAAAACATTATACTACTCCTGTAGAAGACATTAGTGTAAATGAGACAGCCCTATAACAGGATAACGATACCTTTTAACACGAGTGCGAAGTACAGTACCTAAAGTTCTTGACGAGAGTACCGTGGATGTCACGACCAACCAGAATTGGGCTATAAATGATTGTCCCCAGTGATTACACCCGGATTTTGCTATCAGTGTGTAACAGGACTAAGTAGAGGACTGATTAGATCGTGAAATGTTAGATGATATGTTGGCCTATGGTTGACAAAGTTGCATGTGGGGTGAATAGAGATGCAGGGGCGAATAGAAACCAAACTTTGGTAGACATTTTCACTTTTTTTCATAATGGTTCCCAGCATTTACGTACACGTGGGCGACGCCTGAGTTGTACGTAGCGGCGCGTCGCGAGCGTGGGTCTAATGTAGCAAATAATAATAATATAATATAATAATAATAATATTTTTTTATTATCCACAAATATACAGTTATTACACGGCTATTCGCTTCGCTTCAATTTCGCTCTACAAGTTTAGTTGCCATATAAAATGTATGGAGACCGATGCAACCAGATCGGCGTACGTGACCGACGTGGGCCCAATGTATTTATTTATGAATTGTAATATAAATTGATTTCTTGTATCTAACAAAGCATCGATTTTTATATTTTTATCTGTTATGTAAATGTGCACCAAAGTGAACATTCAAATCAAAGTTTTGTTTCTATTTACCCCTGAGTTCCTACTCACCCCGTTTGTACGTAACTACATAACACCTTTATTTTTTTTATTTATGAATTGTAATATAAATCGATTTCTTGTATACAAAGCATCGATTTTTATTTTTTTATCTATTATGTAAATGTGTACCAAAGTGAACATTCAAATCAAAGTTTTGTTCCTATTTACCCCTGAGTTCCTACTCACCCCGTTTGTACGTAACTACATAACACCTTTATTTTTTTATTTACGAATTGTAATATAAATCGATTTCTTGTATACAAAGCATCGATTTTTATTTTTTATCTATTATGTAAATGTGTACCAAAGTGAACATTCAAATCAAAGTTTTGTTCCTATTTACCCCTGAGTTCCTACTCACCCCGTTTGTACGTAACTACATAACACCTTTATTTTTTTATTTACGAATTGTAATATAAATCGATTTCTTGTATACAAAGCATCGATTTTTATTTTTTTATCTATTATGTAAATGTGTACCAAAGTGAACATTCAAATCAAAGTTTTGTTCCTATTTACCCCTGAGTTCCTACTCACCCCGTTTGTACATAACTACATAACACCTTTATTCTTGTAGCATCAAACAACTGCTCTTCAATTTGATATTTAACAATCTAATTGATATCTATGTAGTGGCCAGATCTTAGAATTGATCACTTCATGATATGGCCAACTAAAATTGGCCAATCAAACTTTAACGTTTAAAACGATCTGGCCAGTTTTATTTGGCCATATCATGAAGTGATCAATTTCTAAGATCTGACATCTATACCGTTCTATCAGTCCTGACATTTTTAATTTGGGGTCACTGTACCAACATTTTCCTTGTTGCCTAAAAAATAATCTTCATCCTTCGTTAGTGCTAATGCTCTCAACTCGGTAATGATAACTTGATAACAGGTGTAACAAGATTACCACGCGGCTTGATTGTATCGGCACGCGCTTTGATGATAGGTAATATGCTAATAACTTTGTCTTAATTACCTACTGAAGTTGAGTTTTAAACTTGGTGTCACTGTGACTTTTCTTTGTTCATCGATTTCTCGATCAATTGAGGACCGATATTGAATTATTTTTTTTATTTACAGGTTATGCTTCCGAGTTGGTCCCATAGAAATATTGTTATGATCTGACTTTGAAAATATAGAACAGAACTCCTCATAGCAGAACATCCGTAATAAGTAAAATTGCTTTGTTTATACGTGTAGTTGATGACTGACTGAAAGAAGAGAGGGAATATATCGAACTGATCTGATGATGAAGCCTGCAGTTAGGCACCGGAGCTCATTAATAAATTTATGTAATCTAACCGTGTTTGGGATTATTAGAATTGTGATGAGATGCACTCTGGCTTTTTTATATCCGGTGAGGACCTATGTCAGGCGGAAAGTGAGGACACTGTAATATTTCTGCAAAGGGGTACCCATACCTTACTTATTTACTTCACTCAAAATAAGGTTGATTTGTGAAATAAGTGTCTATTCGGATAGTTTTGTTGAGTTTTAGTTACAATTTTATTTAATACAATTCGTTTGAACGAGCCATCGGATATTCCTAAATAGCAAGGTTCAAAATTCCGTTCACACACGTAAGTAACGAAGATGATAATGCAGATATTGAGGCCTAGGCTGTTGCGGTCTATACGAATGGAAATCAGCAAATATTCTTTGATAAAGGAAGACACAAGTTCAAATATACGATCCTTGTGCTCCTGATTACTTAAAACAATATTTTAAAGTGTTGGGCAGTTTTCATAATCTTAACCTTCGTGCATCCAAAAACATGCTCCTCATATTTCCTCTCACCGTAATGGGTTCATGGTTCTGGCTTTATGTCCAATTCATACGCTGTTTCCACCATAAAACTCTGGAATGTGCTTCCCCTTGACATCAAAAAAGCTGAAAGTAAATTTTCCTTCAAGTGTAAAATTCGGAACTACTACTTGAAGTCCTCTTACTTTAGTTTGGTCTTCGTCAGAATTATTATTGAGTTTTCTTAATTTGATATTTTTCATAGTATTTATTAGTTTATAATTTTAGCGTAGATATGTATTTTATTATTATAAATAACTTATTTTTATTTTATTTGTTCTGTTTGAAATATCTGTTATTTATTTATTGTGCAAACCTACCACATTATTGTCTTTTTAGCCCAAAGGTTGACTGGTAGAGAATGCCTTGTTGCATTAAGTCCACCTATATACCACTACTGTACATGAAGTTTAAATAAATAAATAAAATAAACACACAGCGAATTTAAGTAACAAAAATATTGTATCAAAACATGATGACTAACGCCTGGATTTTCCACTCAACCTATCAGTAATACAGACATTTACAATTAGCACTAAAAATGTATCACAATATCATGATACAATAGTCGAATCCGCAACCATAAAGTCATTATTTTTACCACTCGTAGTAATAAAACAAATAGTCTTGTATAACAAACTGATAAAGGATAAGGTATAAGTATGACAAACGTGTAACATTTACCAGTAGTTACTGTCGCAATGGTGCTGGTTCAATTGATATTAGGATGTGTTCTGTGTGTGGTGACGTCTTCAAATGTTGAGCCAACATACTCTTATTCAGTTTACCAAACTGTGAGTACAGAAATTAGTGACAGACTTAACGTTATCGTAGGCTTATCACCATCCCATAACCGTCTCCGTTCGGCAAGCGAACGAACCGAGCCCGTGTCTTCGACGGCGCGTAGTGTTCCACGCGCGCCTCAAGGAGATGTCAGTGAAACCGTAGGGGCCCAGCAGGACCGAAGCCTCCAACCCTGGGTTGACTTCGGAAAGGGAAACCCGGGAAACCGCAAGGCAAAGAAGGGACATAGGTGTGACAACGGCCCGGCCTAGAGCAGGAAACGTCATTGGATGATTTCGCACTTTAAAAAAAAATCGTATGCTTATCAGAAAGGGAGTTTTTTACCGCTGAATGTGGCTTTAGTGAATGTCAAGGTCTTACGCTATAATCAAACGCCTTGACTCTTAGAATAATATGTATTTGTTGCTGCTTATCTTCATGATTTCATACTTAGACGCCTGTCAAGATTTCTTCCATTAACAGTGTAAAACGTATCTTGTTGGCATTATTTCATCACAATATTTTTATCTGATACGTAAATCTAAAACGCTCTTCTTATCATTAGTCTATCTCTAACAAAAATATAAATACATATTATACTCTTTATTGTACACCAAACACTTCCTGCCTTTTTCCCATATTACTTGGGGTCAACAAGTCTTTTTCTGTCATTATGTCTAGTTTCTTTCATATCACTCTTCACACAATCCATCCATCTTTTCTTTGGCCTCCTTCTCCCTCTCCATCCATCTACATGTATACTCAGGACTCTTTTAGAAACATGCGCTTCATCCCTCCTCTTCACATGACCATACCAAGACAACCGATTTCTTTTCAACTTTTCAGTCACTGGCGCCAACTTCCTCTAATATACTCATTTCTCACTTTATCCATTCTCGTCACACCACACATCCATCTCAATCTTTCGCAATCTTTTTTCATCCATTTTTTCACAGCCCAACATTCTGATCCATACAGGTCTTATCACGGAGTTGTAAATTCTACACTTCAACTTGAAAGGCATCCGTGGGTCGCAAGTTGTTCCCGTGACCTGTCGCCATTTCATCTATCCTGCGTTGAACCGATGTGTTACGTCTCGGTCTACCTCACCATCTCCTTGGACGAGCGACCCAAAGTAACGAAAGTCGGAACAGATCGGTATGGGCGTTCCGGCGAGAGCTAAGGGCACTGGTATTGGAGAGACTGCCGAAATCGCAGATCAAATACTCTGTTTTGGTTCTACTCAATTTCAAGTCAACCTTCTCCAAATTGTGCCACCACACCTCTAATCTGTTCTGGACCTCTAGGCCACTCTCGGCAACCAGCACAATGTCATCGGCAAACAGCATACACTAGGGAGCTTCTTTCTGAATGTCCGACGTCAGGCCGTCCATTAGCATCAGAAAGAGGTAAGGGCTGAGAGTCAACCCTTGATGTAAGCCGGCAGCCACATTGAAGCTTCCAGTGGTGCCCACTGTGGACCGGACTTGGGTACTGCGTCGACGGTACATCACTCGGATCAGCTGTACATACTTCGAGGTAACCGGTCGTATACCTTTTTGAGGTCAACGAATACCATGTGCAAGTTTTTGTGCGCACCTCTGTATTTCTCGCACATAAAAGTCCACACAAGGTCATCGATCCACCTTGAGGGAGGCCTTCCAACGTTACATCGGTACGTGGTCGCCACTCCAAAAACTTTCGGCCCCATCGACTATTTGTTCTGCGAGCAATGTGCACTGCCCACTGCCACTTAAGTTTGGCGGTTAGGGCTATGTCGCGGGCGGTTCGTTACTATTACAATAATTTAGGTACCAAACATTCAAAAAATATTCAGGATTTAAGACCCATTGATTGTTTGGTTATCAGATTGAAAGAATAACAGCAGATGGCTACAAATCAGAAACCCACAAAGTCACTACCTCCGATGGCTACATCCTGGAAATGCACAGGATACCCGAAGGAAGGTTAGGGCAGCCTACAACAGAAGACAGGCCTGTAGTCTTCCTGATGCATGGACTTATGTCAGCCTCACTATCCATGGTAATGATTGGACCGGACCTTAGCATTGGTAAGATTAAAAGACCTATATTTTTGTTTTGCTCAGTCTAACACTGTAGTCAACACGACTGCTTCATCGATAAAACTCTAAGCACCCTATATAGTTTCTGTAAGCCATAGAGGTGTTTTTGTTTATTTGAGCAATCATCAAAGAGTAGATCGAGAGGGCGTGTCAGACTTATACCGACTAAAACTCAGAGCACAAGTGGCCACCTGGCCCTGTGACCCCAGAGCCAGTAACTCTTTCAAAAATTACCGCAGCCGTAGCGTATGTCCTGCAGCGGCGACTCGGACGTGAGGATGTCCGTTCTATCATGGTTGCGGCCATCTCCTTCGCTCGCAATACCCTATTCCCTCTCGCTACGGACCATGGCCAGAACCAGGGCCGGGCGCCTGAGGTCGCTGCCTCCCATCGCATCTACGAGGACACGGCGATGCTCCGCCCAAGCGCGGCAGATGTTTACCGCACCCCTATTGAGGACACCCAATAGAGGAAGGAGGACGCATCGACAAGGAAATGCTATTTAGAGTAACTCCTACGACTCTGATCCTCAATTTTAACGAAAAGGTCTTTAATTATTCACGCTTTTGATCTGCAATGAAACATGGTTACATTTACACCCTTGACTCTTTTGCAGCTTACAATCTAGCTGACGCTAACTTCGACGTCTGGATGGGCAATGCTCGTGGCAACAAGAACTCTCGGTTCCACACCACCTTGAACCCTGATGATGAAGAGCAGAAGTACCAATTCTTTGACTTCAGCTTCGAAGAGATAGGAATGTATGATTTGCCAGCTATGATCGACTATATTCTGGAAGTTACGAAGAAGGATAAGCTGCATTATATTGGACATTCTCAGGTAATTGAGGAATTTAGGAGCGTCTGTAATCAAAGGCTTGTTTGTACTTTTCTTTTTTTTCCTACTACTTTTACACACGGTAGGAGAGGAGAGTTAGAAAAAAAAAATATAGACATTGCTTTTTTTCCAACTCTCCTATTGCAGGAAGAGATTTCTGTAGAAATAAGCATCATACCTTTGTAGTCTATTTTTCTGTGTCCTCCTTTTCTTTGATTATAATATGCGAATTATTTAAAAAAAATAAGTAAAGGCCTTAATACTTGTAACACGTCGGAGTAACCGATTCCAATTAGTAATTTCGGAGAGGAACCGGCAAAAAGCTCCACGTTTACCCTTTATAAATAAAATGTTTTTTTTTTTACAATATTTCCATACAATAATGCTTCAAGATACTCACAATTTTTATACATAAAAGTTATCTACATTGGTTTCGTACATTTTACGTGATGCATGTAGACTAACAGATACCTAAACAGACAAAATATCCAAAAATTCTGGAAATGGCTCCTATCCCTTAACACCCTAGCAATTTTTTTTTTTTTGGAAATACAAAAACGACTTTTATACAGATTTATTAGTAGTATTTGTATTTAGAAAATTACATTATAATAGATATAAAGACCGGTGTAGATTAGTCAAAATAGTAACAAATAATAAAAAAGAGGGTAGGAATAGGAAATAATCTATTAGTTTACGGTGTCTACAGTATTGTCACATTATGACAAACACGGTAAATAAAAAACAAAAATTGTTCTTTCTGTACAGGGTGGAACCGTTTTCTTGGTGATGGCTTCAATGCTGCCGGAGTACAATAAGAAGCTTATGTCAGCGCACCTCCTGGCAGGAGTTGGATATCAAGAATATTTCCCCAATACTCAATTACAACAGAGTGCACTCATGACTGATATAATATATGTAAGTAAAGCATTATTGTTCTTGTTGACATTTCGAGCGACCTAAGGGCTGGCTTTTACCTTGGACAGAGGCTAAGCATTGCATACAGCGTGGCAATGCTACCATTCTTTTTGGTACATTACCAGTCGACAGCGATGCGGAGGAGTTTTGTGACGCCATACTTTAGATTAATTTTATTTCTTTAAGGTTAGTTAAGTGTTTTTTTTTTTTTTAATATGTAAATATGATAGCTTGAAATTAAATTTAATTTTACTAACTTGCTACTGCAAAAAAAGTAAACCATTTATAGTGACAAAAGTCAGGTAATATTCACAGCGAAATATACACATTATTAAAAAACTTCTTAAAGAATACTACATAACTATATAAACCCTTTCATTGCCCGCGTCGGTTTGGTCTGACGAGAGTTTTCGTGTCCTATTCGCCACGGTCGTGTGTTTGCGACTAGGTACTCCATCTCGTTTAGCTCTTCAATCCCCATAGGTGAAAGAAGAGCTGACGAGTTGGAGTATTTGGTCGTGGATGTGCGACCCTGGCGGAATAAACACGATAGTGTTTGTCGAATATGTCCCGCGCATACAGTTAAAAGGTTAAAACAAGAACTCCTAACTTAAATATTTTAAAAAAATGCATATATAAGCATAATCAGCCTTTTAATGTTCCCACTGCTGGGACTCAGGCCTCCTAACTCTAGGAGAGGGAATAGGCAGTAATCCACCAGGAGTTCCCAGTGCGGATTGGTGAATGTCACATGTCTTCGAATTTTTGGTTCTAGGACATGCCGGTTTCCTCACGATGTTTTCCTTCACCGTTTTGAGAGCAGTGCTGATGAAGTAAATTACACAAAGTAATGCGCCTGGCTGGTTTTGAAACCGCGACCTACAACTCGTAAGTCGGAGCCGTTACAACACGGCAAAAAAAAAAAAAATTGGCGTTAAAAAATCCTGTATATTATATCTAGACTTTTTATTTTATAGAATTAAAAACTTTCACTTTTCTATAGTAAATTAATAATAATAAATTCTCGGTACTCCAGTTCCTAGAAAAGCTCTTAAAAATATATTAAACTTAATGATGTTAAATTCGGTGCCGCGTCTACGTGGACCCTAACCGTAACGCTAATGAGAGCAAACATTATCATTATCCCGGCTCGCACCTAAACTGTATAATACAAAATATATTCACCAGAATATAATCAATCATATTAAAGGATCCTCGCTTCACATCAGAGGTAACAAAACAGTATTTGGTAACATGAAAAAATACACAGAAATATATTTTAATAAGTAAATAAAATGGTGATATGTATACTCGCCCGGTACAATATTGATTTTTGCCGGGTGAGACTCGAAGCCAGGTTAATGTCCAGGTTAATGATATTTAAAAAAAAAACAAAAATATTTTTATTTCACACAGGCCTACATGGGTACTTTATAAAGCGTCAGAAGCTAGTGCACGGTTTCAAATTGGTCGTTTCCTATGGAGAAGAACCGGCAAGAAACTCCATGGTTACTCTTTTAAAAAAAGTGGTTGATTACAATATTTTTAAATATTACAGTATATAGATATTATGCAAGAACAGTGTAGACCAGTCAATATTGATTTGATTATATCATTATCTAGGTTAATGATATTATTATTCATTGTCCTGGTGACCTGTAATAGGTGGTTTTACATACCTAGCTCTAAATTATTAGCATAGTTAAAACATATGTAGCATAAGAAATGTTTGTGATGGGAATATAAATCTAATATATAAATTTCTCGTTGTTAAGGAAATAGGCTTGACCGATTTTTATGAAAAAAAATCTGTTTATTTGGTAGGTATGGGAATAAGTCGTGGGCTATTTTTTATCCTCCTTTCCCCGCCCCCCATATTTTTCTTTGATAATTTTTATGACAGAGCAACGTTAGCCGGGTCAGTTAGTAAAATGTATATTTTTTATTTATCTTAAAAGTTTCAACAACGAAAGAGGCTTATTAAAGTCTTGTACAATCGAGAAAACCAAAGGTTTTTGAACTTTTTTGAAGTTTTCTGAGAACATCTTACCAGCCATTTTGCGGATAAGTGTACCTGCAAAATTATGGTTGTAATACATTAAATTGTTTTATTTTCAGAATGTGGCTTTACAAATGGGTGCAGTGGAGCTATATCCCCCCGGCTCAACGGAGATGCTGCCTGGAGGAGTACTGGATTGGCCACAGAAACAAACAGACTACTGCCTCGGAAACGTAAACTTGAGTTATATGTGTCAACTCTTCGGTATTCGTCATATTATGCCTTTTTTGGTAAGTAGGTATATTATTTTATCTATATACTAAATAAAAGCGAAGCAGGTGGACCACGTGTGTTGGTAACAGGTCTCTTTGGTCATCTGTAATACCAGAGGCATGCCAGGGAAAACCTAATCAAATACCTGTTGGTGTCGATTTTATTTATGATGATCTTTTCTGAGTTGCAGGATATAGGTATCTATGCCCTTCAACCCGGAAAAGATCATCGGTGCTTGGCATTCTTCTCGAGAAGAGTTTGTTTGCAAATAATCCATTTTCTTCGTTATCAGCACATATGGGGAATATCCAGGGCCTATCTCATTATATTAAACGCAAAAGGTATTTTGAACCTAATACTTATGAACCTGCAATATTCCAAAAGCATCTTGAGCGGTTTCTCTAGGGGTATTTTGCGACATATACATACATATTAATTAAATTAAAACACAATCCTCCACCACTGTATCTGTCTATTTGTTCGTGATAAACTCAAAAAGAACTGACCGGTTTTTAATGCGGTTTTCACCAATAAACAGAGTGATTCATGAAACATCTTTAGGTGTATATTGTGTTAAATATATGCATATTATAGTAGAAAAAAGCCGAGAATTTCAAAAGTGCGAAACATGGTTTTATCTATAATCTATCAAAAAATTATGAACAAGTAGGTATTTTCATCGTTTCATTTTTATGTGTCTCTTTATCTATACTGGAATCTTTATTGTGATTGTAACCATAAATACTGCTAAATACTTTTATTATCGCAGTAAATTATTTTACACCCCACAAGTTGTAGCGTGCCTGATTACGTATTCGTCGCGTATAATTACGTGGAAAAATAATAAATGCAAATGAATACTGAGAATTATATATACGCTAAAGTTGAGCCCAAGCCAAAGTCTAAATTTTATTAATAAATTAAAAGATCTTCTAAAAGGACAAAACTTTTAAACAACAAGTTCTGACTAAATGGTCAAAATAGTTAAAGTCGAGAGTTAGGCTATATAATCAAATATTTTACCAAGTAAGATTTTAATCTAGAGGTAATTCATACAGAAGAAAGTTTGTTAAAAAACACGATATTGTTATACATATTTAAGTTGCTTTAAATAACATATATACAAACACAATACATTGGCATTTTTTTAGAACTTGCCACTTGTTTACATATTAGATTAGACAAGTTAATTAATGTTAAGAAAAAATACATATGTATTTAAAAAAATCATAAATTTCAAACAAAACATCAAATGTAATTAGTCTATTTTTTTAAATTTCAGTTGTCACGTGATTTTGATTACTTACGTCACAATGTGATAAAAAAACATACTTTAAGTCAAATTTTCAAAAAACATACATGACAGTTTGATAACTTTTCTCGGAGTTTTTTTCACACCGTGACGTAACACGTGATACTGCGCATTAGTTATACAAAATATTAATTTATTTATTACGTATACGTTATTTACTATTACAAAATATAATTTTCAGCATTAAAATATTCCCTTCTATGATATAAACATATTTGCGATTCATGTCAACATTACGCTGTATCCAGCTCAATCATAAATTTTGTGTAAAAACAAGAGAAATCTGTGTGTACATCTGATTACCATGGATACAGTTCAACGAATTATTAAACTGCAATTGGTGATTGAATATACATTAAAACATACATATGTAGAGGAAAATTGACATTCGAACATACATATTTATAATAAAAGCCATACATTCATTCATAGAATATTAATCCCATGTGAATTATTAATGTTCGCACTTTTTCGAATGACTGAGCACGCTTTGAGTTTTTATTGGATCAGCTGTGCCCGCAATTAACCAATCAATTGCTCACATTAATTACTGTGACAGAAAAATACTTCTTGTGAGGGAAAACAACGCTTTAACGTGTCATTATGTTTCTGTTCGAGCCATACAGTACAAGTGATATGATTGATAAACCAGAGAGACTGTTTTCTATTACGTGTCCGAACCGCGAAAGATTTCGATAACAAACCTGCGTATATGTTCATTCCATGACACTAAATATTGAAGTCCTATCAGCCCTGTAGAGCATGTACCTAACCGGATTAATACACACCGTTATACAGCCCAATTAGAAAATTAAGTTGCAATCATAATTCAAACATTGAATGATAAATGATAAATGATATTTATTTTGTAAATAGGTTTAAAAAACACTTTTACACGTCAATTTTTTTTTTTCGTCATTTTTGAACTAGATGAGGCCGGTGAAATGCACCTAAGCAGTGTTTTTTAAAGAAATTAGTTGCCCTTATTGTAGGCAAACAATGGGGATTCCATTCACTACACTGGTAGCGCATCAGTATTCCTACACACACACAAACACTAGTGATGCAACGAAGGTTTATCAAAATAGGTAATTTTTTTATTCCAAAATAATCAAGAATTATTTTAGAATTAAAAAGAAATACCTACTTTAAAAATAGCCGAAATCAATTCTGAATATACTACTTTCAGGATGTGCTTTTATTATGTTTCATAATCTGCATGGAATACCCAACCAATCACAAAAAGACATTAAATAAATTACAGAAAACTCAATCATTACACATTCCTTATGCCACAACTCACATACCCAACACTCACACACATGAGAGGGCTTTTCTCATTTTTAACTTTTTAGCTTTTGCCCGATTAATTTGTTACTTTCTGATGTAACAAATGCTGTAAAGCTAGTTTGAGAATCCTGGTACCCATAACGCAAGTTAAATCTTTCCTTGGCTACCAGAACTCATTATAAATTCCACCAAAATACTATTTTTATTATCTAATTTGTCTTTGTTTTTGTGTTGATTGTAAGCATTTGCTTGTACAAAATGTATCAGTTCAATAAATTATTTTATTATAATCGTATAACTCTGTTTTCAGAGGAACAACGCCGCACAAACCGACCAGCCAGGAGCAGCATTAAAACAAATAGCACACTACGGTCAAAACATAAGAGACAAACTCTTCCGCAGATACAACTACGGCACTGAAGGAAACATTGCCAAATATGGAACTGCGGAACCCCCACTATACGACCTTAGCCTCATCACTACTTTCGTCACAATGCATTACACTCTAAATGACGATCTACTAGATGAAAGAGACGTGCTAGCCATGGTAGCTGATATACCTAAAGCTATTGCTCGACAGGTAGCAAGGACCGACTTTACGCATGGAGATTTTGTTGCAGCGGCAGACGCTAAGGAGCTGGTGACGGACTATATTGTTGAAGCCATTAAAAATGCAGGGTAAGCACATGTAATCAGGTTATTTGCTACCCACTTAACCACTTATTTCTAATTTTGGATCGACGGAAGACATCTTTCTTCTTCTTTTATAATTTAATTGAGAATGATTGTTCATGTCCATGTGAGAATGAATGTTTGATAGGATTTTTATATCTACATAGTTTTGCGACGTAGCCGAAGATTTGCAACTTTAAAAAAAAAGGCCATAGGCCTCCCCAAGTGTCGCCAGAAAGAACGGTGCTGCGTGCCTCGCAAACATTTGATTCCCGTTATTCTCACCAACGCTTTCCAACGCTGCATATTTCTAGAACCTTCCATCCCCATCGACCATCTGTTCTGCGAGCAATGTGCCTTACCCACTGCCACTTAAGTTTGCCACTTAAACTTGTAATTGACCTTATTATTTTATTAATATACAACTGTAATTTCAGCCAAGAAGACCACTTCACTGACAACGAAGGAGTAATCGTCGAAGACGGCCCTATTGTAGCACCAGGTGAGGATAATACCACGTCGTCCGATGATACTACCACATTGTCCGATGTTACTACCACATTGTCCGATGATACTACCACATTGTCCGATGTTACTACCACATTGTCCGATGATACTACCACATTGTCCGATGTTACTACCACATTGTCCGATGATACTACCACATTGTCCGATGTTACTACCACATTGTCCGATGATACTACCACATTGTCCGATGATACTACCACATTGTCCGATAATACTACCACATTGTCCGATGATACTACCACATTGTCCGATGATACTACCACATTGTCCGATGATACTACCACGTCGTCCGATGATACTACCACATTGTCCGATGATACTACCACATTGTCCGATGATACTACCACGTCGTCCGATGATACTACCACATTGTCCGATGATACTACCACATTGTCCGATGATACTATCACATTGTCCGATGATACTACTACGTCGTCCGATGATACTACCACATTGTCCGATGATACTAACACGTCGTCCGATGATACTACCACATTGTCCGATGATACTACCTCGTCGTCCGATAATACTACCACGTCGTTCGATGATACTATTACCACGTCGTTTGATGATACTATTACCACGTCGACAGATGCCGATACTACCTCATCGACTGGTGCCGACACTGTCACCACTCCGACCCCGGGCGGAGCAGCCACGATAATCATTAACGTGTATCTGATGGTATTGTGTCTATATGTCATGCTGAAGTAATATACAAGAAAGTGGTTTTGTAAATATTTATTTATTGCGGTATTTATGCTTTAAAGGATTTTTAAATAAAAAATATGTTTTATTTCATATAATAAACCTACAAACATGGGCACTGATGAAACGTCAGACCCTAATCCAAAGTACTAATTGAAAAATTTCGATGGAAGATGACATTCGTCTACTATAGAGATATCTAAAGTTAATTACTAAATTGTTTAAGTACCTACCTATGCTTAAAACTTGAGTTGGAAGAAATATTGACTTTAAGATTAAACTAACTGTATTACACAATGTTAGCCATTATATGATTATGCATTTATTTAAAATTGATGATTACCAATGCTATGCTGTTACTTACTAATACTATTTAGGTACTACTTAGTCTAGAAACCAAGAAACTTGAAAAAAGAAAAGAATTACTTTTACCAATAAAGGCACCCACTACGATATTTATTTACTAAAAGCTAACAATACGCAAATAAAAAAAGTACACACAATTCATCAACAGCAGCGTTTCAGTTAATAACCAAGAATAGGGAGGAGAAAAAACAAATCATATGAAACGAGCATTGCAAAGAGAGTCGCGAGATGACGTCATAAAGGAAAGTGTTGCTACAACAACATTAACAATAACAGTAAACAGTGAATGAGTAAACAAGACCGTAAAAGTAAAATGTACAGAATCATTTGTAGAATACACATTCTATTCTAGTTCATAAATCAGACAGAACTGTAAGCAATACCAAAAGAAATCGTTATAAAAATAAAATGTAGGTATTCAAGTCTAAAGTAAAATGATGATTTACATTAATTACAGTGATGCCTGCCTGATCTATATTTAGGGAAACCTGTATTTCGGGCATTTAAAAAGAATACAAAATATGAAGCTAAATTAAAAACAAGATATAATAGTTTCAATAACTTAAAGAGTAGACTATTTTTCGGTCTATAATTTCAAAACTACATCACGTCAGATATTATGTTTAAATAAATTAAAGAATAATATTAAAGCAAATATATTATTAATAAACTAGTTCTGCCAGCAGCTTCGCCCGCGTCCATCCAATCCATACAAAGTTTAAACCCCTGTTTCATCCCTTCAGAGGGTGAATTTTGAAAAACCCTCTCTTAGTGCTCGCCGATGTCATAAAAGGAAACCTTGTGCAAAATTTCACATAATACAAAAATTAAATTCATAAACATACGGCATGTGTTACTTCCCACAATTTCCACCTACAAGCTAAAATACAAACAAGATTTTTTCAAAACACTCCCCGTAATATTTTAGATTTGTGATAACAAAATAATGATGGTAGGGGAAGATGGTGAAAGGAAATTAGTCTCCCCTCCATATAGTGATAAGGCGCAAGTAAGGGGTGGTACTCACGGTGAATATTTACTTATCGAAGTCTAGGAGTAAATAGTCGGTACACCGCGGGTGTGTTCCGGGTGTGTTCCGGTGGTAAGAAATATTGAAGATTGGAAATGGTGTTTGGTGCGCTTGAGATATGTAGGCTAAGATACGAGTATACTGTTTGTCGCGAAACTTTTTTGGCTGTGTTCGAAAATATTATAGACTAGCTTCTGCCAGCGGCTTCGCCCGCGTGTAAGCAGGATTTTTCATACAAACTTTGGACCCCCGTTTCATCCCCTTAGGGGTTGAATTTTGGGAAATCCTCTCTTAGTGCTCGCCTACGACATAAAACGAAACCTTGTGCAAAATTTCACGCTCCTAGTCCCAGTAGTTTCGGCTGTGCGTTGATATGTCAGTCAGTCAGTTTCTGCTTATATATAAATATATATAGATAAACACAATATTTTGAGACGTTACATGGTGGACATCCCACCTATACGCACGAAACGTTTTGGGAACACATTTATTGTGCGTACAGCTAAGGAGTGAAATTCCTTGCCGGAATCTGTGTTTCCTGATGGGTACAACCCGGGAATCTTTAAGTCAAGAGTGAATAGGTTACTTCTAGGTACGCGTGCTCCATCGTCGACCGCATTGTCGCTTTCCATCAGGTGAGATAGTGGTCAAGCGCGACCCTATCAAGAATAAAAAAAAAACCTTGTGCATATTAATTTATGCCTAAGGAAGCTAGAGGTGGATAACAAATAATTAAATTAAATTAGACCAATCTATAAATTTATTGATACGGGTACGTAATTTTGGGTAGGTACCTAAACTACCCAAAATTACGAGATATCTTTTTTCCTATGATAAATTATGTTTATTTTGCAAATAATAGGCTGATAACAATTTTACATATCAATTTTCCTAACTGACTATCCTGAGAAGAACTACCAAAACAAACTCAGAGGTCAGATTCTCTTTTTAAGTCCATACAGTAAATATGTAATGGTCTTCTTTATCATTAGTCTATATGACGAACACGTAAGCTATAATTTATTCCTAAACACATACAATTTTCTCCACAGAAAGTAAACCTTCGAAAACATAATTGTGCAGCAGTAGCCATATACATGAAGCCCAGCTAACCGGTCTAATTATTGACAGATTAAATTGTACCAGTCAATCACGAACTCATCAACTAAAATTAACCCGAAATTAGTATCGAACACTGATTCCAATATTCTCAGAAATCCTCAACACTAATTTCGCAACACAAACCGCATTGACACGATGCACTTAGCATTATAATGCCTAGTTCCGTGTTGTAGGTTGTTAGTATATAATATAATAGTATAATATTATAATATTTCACAACTATCACACAACGCCGTCTAGTCTCAAGCTAAGCAGAGCTTGTGTTATGAGTACTAGAAAACTGATAAACATACATATATATTTCTGAAAACATACATATTATAGATAAATTACACCCAGACACAGAACAAATGATCGTGCTCATCACACAAACATTTGTCCTGGGTGGGAATCGAACCCACGACCTCCGGCATAGCAGTCAAAGCCACTAACCACTAGACCAACAGGCCAGTCTATGAATATACATTTATGTCAAATAATCAGGTCTGCTACCCATTGTAGTAGTCAGAAAAACAAATTACTAAGTCAACGAAATCTAAATATAATAAAATAAATAATAAACCTTTATTATTCCAAAACATACACAAATGTTACATTGTTGGAGCATAGCTAAGTATTATAAGGTCGTTAATACTCTATTTTAGGCGCATATTTTGACACTTGCAAGGAAATCAAAACCTGTAGGGTACTTCCCGTTGACCTATCATCATCATCTTCCTGCCCTTGTCCCGTGTTATTTGGGGTCAGCGCAACACGTTTTCTTCTTCCATTCTGCCCTGTCATTCGTCATACTATCACTAACTTCCTTTTCTTTCATATCACTCTTCACACAATCCATTCATCTTTTCTTTGGTCTCCCTCTCCCTCTCCATCCATCCACATGTAAACTCATAACTCTCTTAGTAACATGCGTTTCATCCCTCCTCTTCACATGACCATACCAAGACAAACGATTCCCTTTCAACTTTTCAGTCACTGGCGCCACTTTCAAACTATAATTCTATAATTTGGCAAGACGGAAGGTCTCATAGCACAAGTAAAAAAAGTTTGAAAACTAACCGTTTACTAGTTACGTTACAAAACACAATTACTTTTTTTTGCCATTCGAAAAAATCTTCGACACTAGATTCTAGATTCGGGAATCGAACTGTTTACATTTTTAATTTAAACGGTGACCTCGGTGCGCGAGCCCGACTCGCCCTTGCCCAGTTTTTTTTTTAAGAAATTAGTTATCCTAAAAAAACCGATCAAGTGTGAGTCGGACTCGCGCACTGAGGGTTCTGTACCTGCTATAATTCCCGAATGGAGTCTCGAAGATTTTTCCGAATTGCGAAAAAGTATTTTTTTTTTTGAGTCGTAAGTAACAACAAATTTACTGTTTTCAGATTTATTTCTATACTTGTGCTATTCATCATCATCATTTCAGCCGACAGACGCTCACTGCTGGACATAGGCCTCCCCCAAATGTCGCCACAACGAACGATCCTGTGCGTCTCGCATCTATCGGATTCCCGCAACCTTCACCAGGTCATCGGTCTACCTTGTAGGGGGCCTTCCTTCCTATGCTATTAGATCTTGCGTCATGCCAAATTTCAGGATTCTGGGTCAACAGGAAGTAACTTATGAATTTTGATTCCTTTGTTAGTTGTATACGTTTTTAGCGACATAAACGGCCGTACCTTTTTTATTCGTTAACTCGATACCTCCACGCGTTCCCGAGATGAAGGGTCATGACAGACAGACAGACAGACGGACAACAAAGTGATCCCTGAAAAACATTAACTTAGTGCATTTAAGTGATACAATTTTCTAACAGGGGTGTATAAGGGTGTGCAATATTCCAGTTACATGTGTACGTATATCGTTAGTGGAACTGGCATCGTATCGTCATATCGTTCACACTTGATACACCGCTAGCGTTAGTAGTAATTAATGCTATCCGTGACAGCCACTGGCTCGAGTTTGATACGCTCGTTAGTGGATAGTTGTGTACTCTTGATTGCTTTACTAGATTCTTAGAATAATATTATTTTCTTGGAATTGATATTAATATTATTCTCGAGGAGAAAGTTGATTGTAGATACAGAAATGTATAAACTGGTAATGCATCTTTGAAAGTAATGTCCTCCGTTTATACAATACTGTAATTTTACGGTGAAGGTAATCGCTAAGCAGATTGACACATTACTACTTCACAACGTCGTATCCGGGGCCCAAGTCTGCTATTTTTATAAATTCTTCATTCCAACACGATCCCATTGCCATTTTGCTAAAAGTTCGTAATCTGCTAATTCGTAATGATCGATCATCGATCGGTCAATAGTCTCGTAATAGAGTTGTGGTAGAATGACAATATCGAGCTTATTAAAAGCAATGACTGCACAATGACGTTCTAATTGTAGGTCACTGATCAAAGGAACCGTCAAAATTTTAGCAGATACCGTCATATATTGTCAATATGTACGAGATTACCATTCTATGCCACTTCTTTTAATGGAGTTTCAGTGGTTGACCATTGGAAAGTCATAATGACGCCATTATATTAGTAGATTACCAAACTTGTCAAATCTACAATTATGAAATCAATGATAGACCATTCTGATACTATTTTAATAGCAGACTTGAGGCCCAGGCCGCCCGTCTGGTAGCCCGAGCCCGAACCCGAGCCCTATTGGTCTTCGACGCGTAGTGTTCCATGCACGCCTCAAAGAAATGTCAGTAAACCATAGAGACCCAGCAGGGCCGATGTCCGCTTGGGCCACGGGAAATTTCCGAAAAGGAAACCCGTGGTCTATGAACACAAAGGGCATCTGAAGGACACAGGTGTGGTTTTAGTCAAAGTCCATTCTAGAGCGAGAGTCATTGGATGATTGCCAACCTATAAAAATGTAGGGATACCAATATTTTACATGGTTCGGCTGCTTATCTGACCTCCACAAATCAGTAACTGTATTACACGTTATCCTCTTGGCAAGTCTGATGTTAGAAGCAATAATTATATATATTTAATTTTGGTCTATCCAAATTAGCAGTTTTTACTATAAATACTAAGACTCCAGGCTGTATTTCAAGAACCATGGTAGCTAGACATTTGAAACTTTCACAGATAATGTATTTCGACGGTGAAGTGCCAATACCTTCGAAATAAAAAAAATACTTTTTAGCGCTTTTAATTCAAATGCGTTTCCGCATGTTTTTGTGAAATCTCTGAAGCGAATATTTAGTTGCAACTGCACCAAATTGTGGAAACACTTCCTTACTAAACCAACATGTAATTTTTTAGTATTACCTCCTAACGTTTTTAAGACAAAAAAAAATGACTTCGACAGTTAGGAGTTCTTGTCACTTCGCCGTCGATTTCTGTTGCCGCTATAACAACAAATACTAAAAACAGAACAAAATAAATTGTGTAAAAAAAAATGTTTTATAGTATAGATAATGGTGAAGAACCGTGCGCGAGTCGGGCTTCCACTTGGCCGGTTTTTTATATCTTATGCCGTCTTGCACATGCATAATCAGCCTTTTCATGTTCCCATTGCTGGGACTCAAGGCTCCTCTCTGTTTTATTTTTCAGTGAGAAAATCGTCCAATGACACACTATCCCCCGCTCTTGGGGGAGCGGGAGATAGTGTCAGATTTTTCCTCCTAGGAGAGGGAATGGGCCGTAATCCAACACGCGGGCCCAGTGCCGATTGGTGAATGTCACGTCTTTGAATTTTTGGTTCTTGGACATGCCGGTTTCCTCACGATGTTTTCCTTCACCGTTTTGAGAGCAGTGGTGATGAAATAAATAAAAAATAAAAGTAATTCTAGTTTTATCTATAAACTTATCGATGTATATTCCCAAATTATAACCAGCCTCAACACGCGAATAAAAAACATTACTCAAACAACGACAGCCAAAAATAAACTCCCAACCCTTTGGTTACAAAGCTAATGACAGTCGCCATATTGAAGACCGGCATTTTACAGTCAGTGTTAGGTATCAAAGAGGACTTTGGAATAAATCACTAGGGTCCTGTGACGGACCCTTGTCAGCTGAAATTAATGATGGCTGACCACGGAACCGTTTGTAAACATTTGTAAGAATTTTCGCGCTGATATTATTGTTTGTTTTGATGGATGCATGGTTGAATTTGACCTTGCGACTGGAATGAGCTAGGGACTTTTGAATGGCCTGTGGCTCTAGTGGTTAGTGGCCCTGATTGCTATACCGGAGGTCGTGGATTCGATTTCCACCCACGGCAAATGTTTGTGTGATGAGCACGATCATTTGTTCTGTCTGGGTGTAAATATTGGTAGGTGTTTTAATATTTATGTATTTAGAAATTTATAAGTATGTTTATCTGTTGTCTGGAACTCATAGCACAAGCTCGGCTTAGTTTGGGATAGATGGCATTATAATACATGTATAGAAGACAGAACAATATAAAAAAAACTAAAAAAACAAATAGTGTTCCTATATTTATGTTTCTACTGTTAGGTCTCAGGCCTCCTCTCTAGGAAAGGGAAAGGGCCGTACTCCACCACGCGGGCCCAGTTCGGGTTGGTGGATGTCACATGTATTCGAATTTTTGTTTCCAGGACATGCCGGTTTCCTCACGATGTTTTTCTTTACCGTTTTGTGAGCAGTGGTGATGAAATAAATTACAGTAGTGCAGTTGGCTGGGTTCGAACGCGCGACCACTGTTCATACGATAAGAATAATAGCTAACACGGTAAACGTTGTTCCGCTATTGAAATTATTATCAAAGATATCGAACGTAAGTATAAATCGAAATAAAATTACAGTATCTGCGATTAAAAAAAAAATTTGGGGTGAGAGGGTGAAAAAGACATATTCTCATGACCATCATTTCAGCCGGAAGACGTCCACTATTGGACATACGTCTCCCCTCCATATCCATTGGTAGAAAGAAGTTAGTCTAATATAAATCATAGGTCTTTTTAATATCATGCGGTGTTGATCACACATGCGGAATTGCCCCGTACGCGTAACCCTCGCAAATGTCTATTTCCTACAAGTATGTATTGCAATGCGTGGAATACGCACGCGGGACGCGTTTTTTTTTGCATCTTGAAATTTTCTGCATGCGGAGCAATTCCGCATGCGTGATGAAATCCGCACGATATTAAAAACACCCCGAGAAAATTAAAAAATGAGGACATTTTATATTTGTAATTATGGGTCGTCAATATTGTGAGCAGTCCAGCTTCACTTTCGCGTGACCGACTCCCTTAAATGCAGATATGTAGTCAATATCATGGATTGGTTTCCATGCATTCATGTTCACAAAGGAAGCCTAAACAATTGACGTAGTATTACCTGTCTGAGATCGTTAGAGAGACAGTGCTCTAATTGGACATGATTGATTGCTACTTACGCAATGCAGGATACAATTAAATTCGTAAGCAAAACTCCCGAAAACTAGAGGATAGATAGATATCTATTAAGGAAAAAACCAAAAAAAAATGTTACTCCCGTGTAATCGAAACGATGCAAGCGGCTGTAACTACCCTTGTCGCTGTAATTAGGTACTTGATATAAAAATAATAGTTTTTTTTTTACTGGCTTTGTGGTCTAGTGGTTAGTGACCCTGACTGCAATGCCGAAGATCGTGGTTTCAATTCCCACTTAGGACAAATGTTTGTGTGATGAGCACGATCATTCTAGGCAAGCATGCTCCATCTTTATCCATATCATCGCTTACCAATAATTCAAAAAAGTAAGAATGTGTTTTTTTTAATATCGTGCGGTTTTGATAACGCATGCGAGATTGCCCCGCACGCGTAACCCCTAGAAATGTCCATTTCATACAAGTATTTATTTAATGCGTGGAATACGCACGCGGGACGCGTTTTTATGCATTATAAAATTTTCTGTATGCGGGGTAATCCCGCATGCGTGATGAAATCCGCACGATATTAAAAACACCCTATTTGGATTTCTATTTATTTTTACCAGACCTGGACTGTTTATGGACTGATTGATACTGCCCTGTGTGATCAATCTGCGATGTTTTATGATAATTGCTGTTTGACGTTCATTCATAACCTAAAAATTCAAACACCGAATTCTTTTTTTTCCGGCTTTCCCAAATAAAAATAGTTTCATTTATATATTCTGGAGCTAACGCCAAATCTTTTAACATATTTTTAATTACGGGACGCCTTAATTTGATCCCAGACAATTCTTAGTATGGAGACCTGCCATTGTTCTTTAGCCGTTGATCTTTTCATGTTACAATTAGAACAAAAATTGAAGCTGTCACGTTTGATGCAAAAACGAGTCAGATTCAATATGTTCAATAAAATAAGAACTCAAATTTAGTGCAGTATACTCTGATGAGGTGTTCATGTGCTGAAAAGATATTTCATCGATTTCCTGAAGCAGGACACAGCTTTTTACCCTGTGATCGCTTTTTCGGCGTAATAGAGAAATCTAATAGAAAGAACTTCGCAATTTTTTTTCGGACAAAAAAAATCTTGTATTGTTCTACTTAATTGTAGTGTTTTCTCAACTAGAACACAACAAAAACGATGAGCAGAACCTCGGGAAACAACATAAATCTCGCATAAAATTCAGGAAATACATATCCCTGAAAGCCGCAACAAACAGGCACCATACATTAGTAGAAGTCATAAACCTAGTTATTTGGGTCACAACGCATTTGTTATCGGGTCATGATCGCTGCTGGTGACGGCTTAATATATAGCGTGGTTATACGTTGAAATTAGCTCGTTTTGTTTGTTTGTAGTTAGTTTAATAAGCAGTTATTTTTGTTAATTTAGATGTTGAGTTCTGTGCGCTGAGTGAGAGTTGTTTATAATTTCACGCGATCTAAATGTTAACCGCGTTTGGCTCTCTAATTGGTTAAGAGCTTGAAGCGGGCCAATCGGAGCGCCGAATGTCATAAACGTGTCGATAGTGTCAACGTAAAATAAAACTCGCACTAGGCAATCTAATTGGTTAAGAGCTTGAAGCGGGCCAATCGGAGCGCCGAATGTCATAAACGTGTCGATAGTGTCAACGTAAAATAAAACTCGCACTAGGCAGTCTAATTGGTTAAGAGCTTGAAGCGGGCCAATCGGAGCGCCGAATGTCATAAACGTGTCGATAGTGTCAACGTAAAATAAAACTCGCACTAGGCAGTCTAATTGGTTAAGAGCTTGAAGCGGGCCAATCGGAGCGCCGAATGTCATAAACGTGTCGATAGTGTCAACGTAAAATAAAACTCGCACTAGGCAGTCTAATTGGTTAAGAGCTTGAAGTGGGCCAATCGGAGCGCAGGACGTCATACACATGTCGATCGTGTTAACGTAAAACAAAACTCGCACTAGGGACCGTGGCCGCGGAAATTTTCGATAGAGTTACCGTGTTCCTGGAACGCAGAGTGCAACTGAAAGACACAGGTTGGTTTTAGTCAGTAAGTCTGACATACCCTCTCGCTCCACTCTAAAGCGGGAGAAGACTACAATTACAAATTTACAGTTTTCAGATTATTTTCCTATACTTGTGCTATGAGACCTTGCTTTCTGCCAAAGTTTCAGGATTCTAGGTTCCCTCTCTATGAATTTTGATTCCCTTGAGAGTGTCGAAATACACGTTTTTTGCGACATAAACGGCCGTATCTTTTTTTTTCGTTAACTCAGAAATTTGTTTTTTTTTTTCACAGCTTTAAGGGAACGCAAACCTAAGTCGCCTGAGTCTCTGTGTGCTGGTTTTAATTTCAACTCGATACCAAGGCGGTATCGATTTGAAATTAAAACCATATACTCAAGATTGCGATCTCTTAGAGCTGTGAAAAAATCAAATTTCTAAGTTAACGAAAAAAAGATACGGTCGTTTATGTCTCAAAAAAGGAATATTTCGACACTCTCGAGGAAATCAAAATTCATAGGGTACTTCCCGTTAACCCAGAATCCTGAAATTTTGTATAATGCAAGGTCTTGTAGCACAGGTATAGGAATAAATCTGAAAACTGTGAATATGTTGTTACGTCACAACAAAAAATTTTTACATCTATTCGGAAAAATCTTCGAGAGTTCATTCGGGAATAATTGTACTTTGTACGGAATCGTCAGTGCGCGAGTCCGACTTGCACTTCCCCAGTTTTTTCCTTTTGAGGCACGGAACCCAAAAAGCAATGAGTACTTATGATTAGCAGGTAATGTAGGAAAATGCAAAATGTTTTCTTCATTTCGCTCATGACCATTTCTGGAAAATACCTACTATAACTTATGAAAAATGTAGTTAGTCGCTTGATTCAAAACTAAACCAACCCCGTACTATCTCTTTTGAAACTTATTTTAAAACATAGTCTCAAGTTTTAGAACACCATTTGAGATTATAACGTTAACATTTCCTTTACCCATACTTATTAAAAAATAAAACTTCTAAAACTGAACATACCGCACAGCATTGTTATCATAGTAAAATCCTTTTGAAACCAGAAGTCACTTAAAGAACGATAAAACTTGGGAACTTGATAGAAGAGTCACATCGTAACTCCGGCTTCCTTGCCGCGCCCGAATTTTATGGCATTTAGAAAATTTTCGCTTTAAAGCGCCCCATTCAAAAGCTAACGCTTCCACGTTTCTCAAAGGACAATATTATGTCAATTCTCGCCTTCTCAAAGCCATATATCTCCTTCAGACTCGAAGCAGCTCCGTTCAAATGGAAATTTTGCTTTCACAACCAATAAACACTTTATAACACCAAATTAAAGTCTACTTTCGCATGCCATGGTGTACAAACAAATCAGTATGAAATATCAAGGTGAAAAAATGAAATGTCTCAGCAAGAATGGATCCATTCATTCGTTTTGACGGGAAATCAAAATAATAAAATGTTTCTTTTTTCTTTTCATTTCAGTGCAGGTGATTTTTCACTCTGTATTCAATCAATTTCGTTATATATTTTTTCTTGATGAGTTTCTAAAGAATATTGAGTGTTTTTATGGATTTCATATTTCATGATGGTAAGTGATTCTGCGAGAAGAAATATGAATTTATGTAGCTAAAAGTTTCGGTGTCTAAAAGTGCTTCCAATTTATGATTAACTAGCTGTTCCCCGCGGATTCACGTCTTTAGTTACTGCTCCGCTTCCGTGTGTCGTAGTATGATATTATATAGCCTTCCTCGATATATAGGCTATATACAAAACTAAAAGTTTTTTTTAATTCGAACCAGTATTTCCTAAGATTAGCGCGTTCTCGATCTCGTGTCACAGTGATTTTTATTGAATTTCTCTAAAACGGCTTGACTGATTTTTATGAATTGGTTGGGTTTATTTTTTAGGTCTGAAAATAGGGTGTTTTTAACCCTCCTACGCCCAACCCCCATTTTTTTCTTTGATATAATTTATATGGCAGAACGTTTGCCGAGTCCGCGAGTATTTATTACTTAGTAAATTTTCCTTAGCATAAAGTCACGCTCGGTATATAAGCATAAATATAATCAGTCCTTATAATAATTATGCTCCCACTGCTGGGATTCAGCCTTCTCTCTAGGAGAGGGAATGGGCCATAATCCACCACGCGGGCCTAGTGCGGATTGGTGGGTGTCACATTTCTTCGAATTTTTGGTTCTAGGACATGTCGGTTTAGTCACCAGTTTTGAGAGCAGTGGTGATGAAATAATTTACACAAAGTAATGCGCCTGGCTGGGTTCGAATCCCTGATCTACAACTCATAAGTCGAGGCTGTTACCATTGGGCCATCACTGTTCTCAGGTTTTTTTTTTTTTAGGTGTGAAAATCATCTTATGACAAATGCCGCTCTTGTTCTCAGGTAGATAATATATAAAATGAATAAAATATTTTTATTTGTGATCTACAAATTACCTATCTATCTATAATAATTATACATAAAAGCGAAATACCACTCACTGATTAATCAAGAAATTTCAGAAACTATAAGACCTACAAACTTAAAATTGCAAGTAGGTTCCTTACAGGGTGTAGACATCCGCTAAGAACGGATTTTCCGAAATTCACCCCCTAAGGGGATAAAACGGGGGTCCAAAGTTTGTATGGAGAAACCGACTTTCACGCGGGCGAAGCCGCTGGCAGCAACTAGTAAACATCAGCTAGTAAACATCTTCCTCGTTTAGTTTTTTGTGGTTTAGAAAAATTTATTAGATAAACAGACGCAAAAACCGAATTAGTTTCATACTTTTAAAAAAAATTTTTCATTTCAACGAAATTGTCTAGTTTTCAAAATTTCAACACAACTTACTTATGTATTTGCAACTTAGGTAAACCCACTATCAGTATTTGACAGTAGATTAGGGTACCACTTATTGTGACTTGTAACTAGTGCTTTTAAGCTTTTAACACACGTCAGTGGCAGCTTTTATGAAAGTAAAAGTTTTACCTATAAAGTAATGTATACTCTAGAGAGATTGAGAGACTCTTGAGAGATTTCGTAAATCATTATATTTATTCAAGTACAACAGGGCACTAGATGTTTTAGAACCCAATTGCTTGGTACGTGACGATGAGAAGAGGCCAGACGGGATGGAAATAATGTCTTGGAAGTTGGGTAGGCTTTTGGTGTGTCGACACTCTTGCGCCATTCTATCTTTTGAGCACGGAAGGCCGTGCTGTAGTGGTTGCTGCAGGTGCAGAAAACCAAAAGACGGCGTAAATATAACAACCTTAGCGGAAGTTTTAAGTTTGAGCCGTTTGAGCTTGAAATATAAGGGCAGGTACATAGAACGTACACGTAGATTCTACGCTGCACATAGAATTTTTGTTGTTTTTTTTTACTATCAGCTAGTCGACACATCGCTGGCTGGATTTTTCTTTGGTGAACGCATCAGCATTGCTTTTTAATGTGGCAATGCTGCCAGCATTCTGCTTTTTAATGTGGCAATGCTGCCAGCATTCTGGTTACTTTTCCCATTGACAACAATGTAGATAAATTTTTTGGTGGCATGTTTTTTTTTACGCTTTACATTATTTTCAGTTTGTATTTATAAGTATTTAGTTGTTTAGAAGTATATTGTAGTAAAAAAGTACATGTAAAACTAGATAATCAATTTTCACAATATTAACTTATTCTATTAAAACATACCAAGACGAAGCAAGTTTTCGAAGCGATTTACGTACCTGAAACAGAAACAAAATGACATAAGACACAGCCACTATGATACAAACTGAGAGACAAGACATTTCAGAACATTGAGGAAAAAAAAAACACACGTCAAACAAACGACGGGGTTCCGTATACTTGAAAAGATATCGCAAGCGCTCGGGGTAAAGTAAACCATATTGCTCCGAGCGAGTGGACACTGCACTGTAGTGACTCCGGTAGCACTGTCCAAAGTGATCCAAATACGGACAGCGTTCAAACGCAGCACATTATTTCGCTTGCCTCGAATAAAATTCCCTTAAAACGCTTTTCTCACACAAATCTTTAGTTTCTTCTTAGAATTAAAGTCCTCATTTAGAAACAAAGTATGCGTCAATAAGTAGTTATAGATGGATGAAAACGAAAACAGCGTAAAGCAAGATATTACAATTTAGTAAACGTATAGACAGTCACATAAGATGACGATGAAATGTGACGATGTCTGTGCTAGTAATAACTGTGTGACAGACATCGGCGCCTTCCTTCTACAGCTTTACTGTCCAAAGCAACGGTCCTAAGTGATCCAAAGGATAGCGGTCAAACGGAGCACATTCCTCAAATATGAACATAATATTGGCAGTAATTTTGCAAGGTGCGAAATTACTCGGTAAGTATGATTTTTTTTGCGGTGGGAAATCTTCTGGACTTTTAATGACTAAAACCACACCTGTGTCTTTCAGTTGCCCTTTGTTTTCTAGGACCACAAGTTTCCTTTTCAGAAATTCCCCGTGAGCCTTACGGGCAGCGGCCCTACGGGGAATACCCGGACTCGGACGGACGGCGAGCTACCTATTGCTTTTCCTCCGCAAGCACATAGTAAGAACGAATGCAAACAAAGACAGCATTTAACAAGGTGTTAGATTAGAGCTTTGTAAAATCGGAAGGGCAACTAAATTCCATACTTTATAAACGTTAGAAACTAGACGCTGTTGTCATTTATGTAACAATTGCAAACAGTTATTGTTCCAGGCGGACGGATACACTAGTGACTCCGGTGGCTCTGTTCTATGTGATCCGAATACCGTAGGACGGCGGTCAAACGCAACACATTCCCCACGCTCCACAATGGCACAGACGCATTGAAATAGCCTGGAATATAATGACGGTAATGGAGAAGCTCTTATCTGGCGCTTTTATTGTTTTGTATTGCGGGCAAGTATAACAATAATATTTATTTGTTTCTCTGAAAAAGGTACCAAGGGTAATAGTAACTAGTAATTATTTTGTAACTATCTATCATTTATGAGAACTAGAGTCTGTACTTCAAAACTTGTATGGATCTCTCCCAGTATGGTTAAGGGTTACAGAATATATACAGGGGAAGTTATTATGTTGCTTATTTTAATATCTATAAGATATAGATTAAATCTGTTTTTGTAGATCTATATTATAGGAGAGAGAAGCCGTCGTTAATAAAAAACATTTAAAAAATCTATTCTTCTCTTACAACAATGTCCAGTAGGTACAATTGAAATCGAAAGTCAGACAAGACAAAGCACAAAGGTAAAATCATTTTCCCAATTTAAAACGATCCAATCCGAGACATTACCACTAAAAGCTCGAAGGCAGAAAGTGTTCGCAGCAAGGCAAACAGTATTGTTCCAAATGGATAGACCGGTGAGTGTGGCACGGTTGAGCACGGCACCCGTCCGGTATTCCCCCGGATGCCTCGAGGATGGACGGTGACCGCATCTGTGATTGCATTCACAACGCTCC
This sequence comes from Mythimna pallens, assembly GCA_961205895.1. NCBI lineage: Eukaryota > Metazoa > Arthropoda > Insecta > Lepidoptera > Noctuidae > Mythimna > Mythimna pallens. Next base: position 5,150,826 of record OY540825.1, read on the forward strand.
GGTTGGCAGCTTTAGCGTCAAACGTAATGACCGGAATAGAAATCCTTTTATCCGTATATTTATGACCTGGCTTGCGTTTTAATTTTCTTGAATCTATTTTGGTGGTGTTTATGATGAAATGAAATATGATGGGATTTTTGTAGGTTCATGTTGTTGATCAAATAAAGCTTAAGAAATTCAGTTAAAACACTGAACATTGAACACACTGTTGTCATTTTTCAGTTACCGAATTCTATTTTAACTGGTGTTCGAGGATGTTTCATTTCAGTAGCTCTAGATACATTATGTAATATAATAAATATACATCCTGAAAGTTGTATGTTCAGAATCGGGTATTGTATCGATTTCAGTTGTTTTTAAAACTGGTAATTTAAAATAAAAAATCCTAAAAAAAAGAAATAATATTTATTTCACTAGCTTGTTTGTGTGAGCGTTCGTACCTGGATAACAATTGATACCGATATTATTCGCCCACTATTAGAATAACTAAAACACAATATAAGTGCATCTTTTAGACTGGCTTGTTGGTCTGGTGGCTAGTGGCCCTGATTGCTATGCCGGAGGACGTGGGTTCGATTCCCACCCAGGACAAATGTTTCTGTGATGAGCACGATCATTTGTTAGAAAGAAAGAAAGAAAGAAAAACTGTTTATTCGCGCGAAATGACGCAATTTTAAAACTAGCAAACAAACAATTAATAGGGAAGATATGCGTCACATCCGCGCAAAACGGCCGAACGCTCAGCATAAAGCTGTGGCCTCACGCATTATGCGATGAACTCACAGCGCTGGTTTTCAGCGTGGGCCGGTGGCGGTGTCGACATAAAGACGCCCGAACGGTGCAGTGTACAACAAGATTTGGATAGAAAAAGGAAATAAAAATACATATGAATTATAAATTATAAATTAAAAAGAAAATATGTAAAAAAAACAATATTATATTATTACTTAAATTATTTTATTTTTATTTATATTTTTATTATTTTTTATATTTTTTATTATTGTTATTATTATTTTGTTATTTTTTTTTTTTTGTTCTTGTGTCTGGGTGTAAATTATCTATCTAGTTGTCAAATACTCATAACACAAGCTCTGCTTGGCTTGAGACTAGACAGCGTTGTGTGATAGTTGTGGAATATTATTATTATTATATTATTTTTATGTATTTATACATCTTGAAATTTTCCTTATTTTTGAAAATCTTGAGATTTTTCTGTTTTTTTTTTTTTATATATATTTCTCATCTTTGGAAGGCGTACGAGGGGCCGAAGCCAACTCGCAGAGGCCCTTTAGATAATTTTAATGGAACGTGATACCAACCGACGATTATTCCTGTACGCGCTATGCTAGTGCACACAAGGACAACTCCCGGTTGGTGAAAATAATATTATTATTATTTAAGTAAAATTTCAGTGTGTGCTTATGCAGTGGTTGTGCATTTTTCCAGTTACTTGTTATATCGATATTCTGTCGTCAATTTAAAAGAAATTCAATTCTCGGTACAATATTACGTAATGCTTAACACCAATAAAATAAAGAAATGCAAACACAGCAGGACCCCAAGCTACTCTCAAACATGACAGCCTCGCAAAGAATTATAACTCAAACAAAATTCTCAAGCAAGCCGAGGCGCAAATATTGGGCGGATCGGAGAGCGTTAGTCCGTCGGATCCGCGGTAGCTTCATAATAGAGCCTTAAAGAGTGTCAACAGAAGTTAGCTGACCACTATACAAAGATCTCTCAAATTCTTAGAAATTTCGGCAAGCGTCAAGTACCCTGAGGGTCTTGTTGTCTGGCCGTGTTAAAATGTTAGTAGCTATCATGGACATTAAGCGGATAAACAGCGACTGCTAAGGTACCACAGCTTAATGAAGGAAATGCTTCCAGTCGTTTAATGTGCAATTTTTATCATTATCATTTTTCTGGCTAATATATTTTTAGCCCATTAGGTAATGTTCGTGTCTACCTTTGTAGTTAATGTTACATGAATCTCTTTGATTTCAATGTGGTGTTCCTTTTTCAGTTGCTTTGACCGAGAAATGATAATTATTACGTTCGTATATACCAATTTCCTTGAGCGTCTATACTCATTGCATTTGTAAAATGGACGTAGCTACTGTCGTATCTGTGATATGGGGCCCCGGAGTACAGGGGCCGCGACGTGTGCAAAAGTATCTACACTCGTACCATTTCCAACAGGGGTGTAGCTGCCGCCGCATCTTTGATACGGGGCCCCCGGGCTACAGGGGCCCTGATATGTGCAAAACATTGTAACATGTTATCTACAACTTCCAATTCTCTTATTGATAAGTAGTAGTAGTTGATGAGTCAATTTAAAATAAAAATATAAAAAAATCATGCATAAAACCAATAAAATAAAGAAATATAAACACAGCAGCGCCCATAGAAATATTTCTTATATCTATGGCAGCGCCCCTAGCTACTTTGAAACACGACAAACTCCCAAAATATTGAAAGTCGAACAAAATTGTAGCTACGCCACTGATTTACAAAAGTGATTACATTCGTCGAAGTATTATGTAGCTACATAAGTAACTCATTGACATCCGTGTAACGTTCGTGCATGCATACATTGACCGTCGTGCGTGCTTGGGTGGTCGTCAGACGTGCGGATGTTCATATTCACATGACTGCAAAAGTGCATAAATACCATGGGTGTATTATTAAATAGTATTGTATCCTGTATAATTTATTATTTAACTTCGCTACCTGCCTCTTAATTGTTCGGTACGTTCACGTTTTTTTTACTTCAGTCATTTGATGGGGAGTCGATTGATGACATCCCATCAAATGATTCCTCCTGCTCTGGGTGGAGAAGAAGCGATTTGCGTTACAGGATCTTTCAAACAATTCCGTTAACCTGGAAGGCATCGGCCATACCGGGTCTCTTTAGTGTTGCAGACAGCTCTTAGAGACGTGCGTGGAACACAACACGCCACCTACCCGGGCTTAGTCCTAACCAGATGGTAAGTCACCCATTGCTCGCCGTCTAATAAGGACTAAGTGGCCAGAAGTAGCTCTGATACTACCGACGCCAAGAGCGCCTTCTGCAGCGGCTAAGGCGTGAGGATGTCCTCTCCCTCACGCGAAGAGGACTAGTTTAATTTATTAATATTAAATAATCAAGCTCCAACCCGTGTTTGGTTGGTAAACCAACTTCCAGTCATTCAGCTTAACCCAAGTATACCAGAACGGCAGTACCAATCAGAAGTCTCTAAATTGCATTATAAAGTGCAACGTAAGTTGCAAGACCGGAAAGTTTTGTAGTATCCAAGTGTTGTAGTATCTAAAGTTTGTAGTATTTAAACCTGTTTTCTAATATAAACTATCTAATTGGTCAACCTACTTCTACAGTCAATCGGCTTAATCCAAGTACCTACCAGGAGTGTATCACACAGTAGTATCCAATTAAAGGTATAAGTAACAATGTTAATTGCAAGCTATTAAAGTTTTACTGTTACTATGTGCGTTTAATCGTCTTTTATCCTTATAAATCATCATGTTTAATCCTGTTATGTCATATCGTGTCGGATTGATCAACCAACTTCCACATGCAAAGTTAACCCAAGTACTAGGAGGACAGCATGAAGCAGAAGTCTCCAATTGTAATATACCTTACAATGACATTTGCAAGATCAGAAAGGATTATACTAACTACATGTGTTTAAACCTGTTTTCTGCTATAAACCCGCACCTAATTGGTCAGTCTACTTCTACAGTCAATCAGCTTAACCCACGTACCTACCAGGAGAACAGCATCAAACAGGAGTATCCAATTCACAGTATAAGTTACAATGTTAGTAAAGTTGCAAGATCTAAAAGTTTTACAGTGTCTATGTGTGTTTATTCCTGTTTTATATCATCATACCGTGTCTGATTGGTTAACCTACTTCAACGTGCAAACTTAACCGAAGTACCAGGACAACAGTATGAAGCAGAAGTCTCCAATTTGCAGTATACGCTATAACGTTAGTTGCAAGATCTGAAAGTTTTACAGTTTCTATGTGTGTTTAAACCGGTTTTCTTAAGTTTAGTTGAACTGATACTCGCTCGTTTTGCAGTAAGTGAATGACCGAAGTTTGATTCTACTGTCTTTAGATAAGGAGACAAGTTAGATTTTTTTATAGTTTGTTACTCATGCAAGTAATGCAAGTTTGATTCGATGAGGCTTTCTGATCCTAGTTCCTGAAACCAACTACAAAGTTTTGTTATTAATATTTTAATAAGTGCTTGACTACGATCTTGCCTGATGGTAAGCAGTGATCAACAATCGTTACGATTTTAATCCATGTTTTTAACTTAAGCAAAAAAAAAGCAGGTTGCTAATTAATAGTACTCCTTCCTATTAGCCCTTGCAAACTGATCAAAAACCTTGATCTTGGACAATATGTAAGGGCGGATTGCAATAGGGCAACAGAAATGGTTTTAACGGTAATTTTTAGCCAACTATCTGCTTCTTCCAGAATCTGAGGCCTCTTAATGCTGACGTTCACTGTCGAGGGTTACTAGTTTGGAGGTATGCGGAACAGAGTGTAAAGTCCCGCAAACCTCCGTTGAAAAGGTCCGGTTGAAGGATTCTCCGACTTGATGAGCGTTGTGTTGGTTCAGGTAACTGCCCAATGGTTGCTTTAGGACTGCTGTTCATTTTCTAATCGCGCGGAGATCCCTAAAACTGCGATGCAGGATTTTAAATTTTGGTTCCTATAATGCCTTCTTCGATAAATGGGCTATCGAACACTGAAAGATTTTTTCAATTCTCACTCTTCAGCTTTATAATATACTGGAATAAATTAACTGTCACTCTCCTACATGCTATAATTAAAGTCAAGTATGTTCCCTACCGAAAATTATGAAAATGTCAAAGAAGAAACAAACATTTAAAATTAATCAGCAGCTGTCGCTTTCCGCTCCTGGGAGTGTTACGCAACGCGTTGCAGGATACAATGACGTCACGCCGGAGTTTCCGCTTTGTTACACGTTAACTCGATTTATTACGCGTCAACACATTCTTCAAACTGCATTTTAAAAATCGTTATAGAAAAATCACCAAGATTCTTCGCTTAAAGTGTTGACGGTGTTAGTGGTGACTCATTTTGGTGGTATTACCTAATGTTGAAAATAAAAAATGAACGGTTATAATCATCATCATCATCATTTCAGCCGAAAGACGTCCACTGTTGGACATAGGCCTCGCCTCCCCCAAGTGTGCGTCTCGCATCCATCGGATTCCCGCAACCCTTACCAGGTCATCGGTCTACCTTGTAGGAGGCCTTCCAACACTGCGTCTTAAGTACGCGGTTGTCACTCCAGAACCTTTCGGCTACAACGGCCATCTGTTCTGCGAGCAATTTACCCTGGCCATTGCCACTTAAGTTTGGCGATTCTTCATGCTATGTCGGCAACCTTGGTTCTCCTGCGGATATCTTTATTCCTGATTCGATCACGCGAGAAAACTCCTCCCTTTCCGTTGCCCTTTGGGTGACTTCAACCCTTCTGATAAAGTTTGTAACCGGATTATTTATTTTAATAATAATAACAAATACAATTGTTTTAACAGTTATAAACCCAAGTAGCCTCAAAATAGCCACACTCAGAGACGCCACTCACAAACTGATCCCTATGAAGGCCCATGAGTCTATTTGAAGTAATTGCCGCTTTTCAACGAAATAATATTTAAATCACAATTATTTTCGGGCCCCTCCTCTATCTTAGGGCCCATTTTTTGCACATGTGTCGGTGTGCCATTTTTATACATGCATGAAAAATGTGTCCAATACGCCACGGTCACAGCCACATGACATACTGAAACGCTAATAAATCTTATAAGGAAGTAATTATTGATTTTCTTATTTGTATTGTTAAAAGATGAAGTTTCCGAGTTGCTTGTTGGCGCCTAGAACACGTTTTTGCTTTTTAGGGTTCTGTACCCAAAGGGTAAAAAAGGGACCCTATAGCTAAAACTCCGCTGTTCGTCTGTCTATCACCAGGCTGTATCTCAGAAGAAATTATCACAGATGATCTGTTGCTGAATACTAAATAACAGAATAAAATAAAAAATGTTATCGACAATAACGTACAAATATAAAAAACTCATTTTGTATAGTTTCGATGTTGAGATGGATTCATATATAGCATAAGTTTAAACCTTAGTGGTTTTTGGTTGCTATTTAACTTAGACTATCCTGTATTCTTTTGTATTAATAATAAATAAATAAAAATAAAAAAAACATTTAAGTGGGAGTCCCATACAGCAAACGTGATTTTTTTTTGCCGTTCTTTGCTACGGACCGGTCCGACTCGCACTTGGCCGGGTTTGTTTTAGCGTGGTGTTTGGAAAATAATTACCATTAAAAACAAAGCTGTAGTAGCATGCAGTAGTGACACGATGCTCATGAAAGTACATTCTTTCAACACTATATTCACACATGAGACCATACTCCCACTTTCATCATTTGCAACACTTGCAACGAACCGTGAATCTGATTCAATTTGGCCATTACAAAGCGAATACGACAGCCTTTTTAAATATTAAAAATGGCCAAAAAACTGTCAACGTACCTTTAAAAGAACGATGAAAATCTTTTATAATTGTAAAATGTGTATTTTGCTTCTTCTAATAAAAATGCGGACGTCATGTTGAAAAAAGGAAATTAAATTAAATCTGACAATGTTGAAATAATATACTAGCTTCTGCTAGTGGTTTCGCCTGCATGGTAGATAATATTGCCTATGTTACTCAGTAATAAAGTAGCATTTTATTGGTAAAATAATTTTTTAAATCGGTCTTGTAGTTTATGAGTTATTCATTACAAACAAAAATACAAATCGTTCCTCTTTATAGTATCTACCTACCTATAGACTAACTGCACGCGCGAGGGAACGGCCCTCACGCCCCAGCCGCCTGATCCCGATCCCGATTCCCGGCAACCGTAGGCGCGGGTTTGCTGACGGCGAGCAATGGGTAGCTCGCCGTCCGACTGTCCGGTAACCGTCCGGACCGAGCCCCAAGTCATCACGCGCGCCTCAAGGAGATGTCAGCAATCCGTGGGGGTCCAGCAGGATCGAAGCCTACGGGGGCCATGGTTTGTGCGAAACAGAACCCCGGGGCCTCAAGCCTCCTCTTTAGGAGAGAGAATGGGCTGTAATCTACCAGTCCAGGCCCAGTGCGGATTGGTGGATGTCATATGTCTTCGAATTTTTGGTTCTTAGACTTTTGAAACTAAGTACTACTACTTGAGTTTTCCTTCACCGTTTTGAGAGCAGTGGTGATGAAATAATATATAAGAAGAAATAAAATAGAAGTTCTTGTTTTTAATATCAAAATATATATTTTTGTTTACTAAATGTTTATGAAAATATATACCTAAAACAAAGATTAAAACAAATGAATTGAAATGAAAAAAAAATTGAATTCTCAATTTTTAAATGTATGTCTCGTCTGTTTATTTCTGCTAATCTCTGAAAGGGCCGGACCGATTTTGACGGGACTCACTAGTAGATGGCTTATAAGTAAGCTACTTTTATTTTAGAACCAGAATCAGGGTACAAAAAGCTTCTTGGAATTGTGATCCCATTTGGTCACATTGTGTTGTTTTATGAGTCTGACGTGGGAACCAGCCAGCTACTTTAATAAAAATACTGTTTAAAAATATAAAAAAGTAAATAATTAAAATGAAGGCTGCAGTGACACAAGGCCTTCTGCCTGACGCTTGGGCAGGAAGGACGTGTTCACACGTGAATCCATTCTCACACTTCCGTCGGCGCTCGCGAATCTCATTTAATATTGTTGCAGTTTCAGCGAGTTTCAAGGTGTAAATAAATGGTTTAATTTGTTTCGGGAAACGGCAGCTTTTTGTCGAGCTTCTGTTAATTTTAGGTAGTTTTTGAGCAGCGTTTCTACGTTATTTTTATTGAATACTAGCTGTTACCAGTGGCTTTTTTAGTGCTTGCATAAATGTAGAAAATTGTCCCAAGGGAACACCCTCTCGGGATAAAGTAAACTACCTGCCCTATGTGCTATTCCAAGACATAGCATCCACATCTTTTCAGAAGATCGAACGTACAAACATACATACACTCTTCACTCTCTACGTCTTTTACAGGATGCATTTTGGAGAGTCTACCATCGGACAACCCGACGTACGGCGAGTATCCACCCTTACGTTGTTGAAACCTCTACGGTCCGGACTAAGCGTTTCGCCTCGTCGTTTATACCGCGTACATCGAAGGACTGGAACACTTCGCCTGTTGCGGTCTTCCCGTCCGATTATAATTTGGGTGTCTTCAAAGCTAAATTAGTGCGCCTCACCATCAACGATTGCATCACTGCTTACCATCAGGTAGGATCGCAGTCAAGCACTATTGTATATCAATTAAAAGACACTCGCAAAGTTTCACTTTTATAATATTAGTGTGATTTTTTATCGGTCAGTAGGTATTTTGTGTCCATGTCCACCATCATGGAAGATCCACATATTCATTTCATTGATTTAACAAGATTATTCTTAACAAAATCAGATCAACACATTAGAATCAGTTTAATATTAATCGTTCCAATGGGACACCCAAAGGAAGCTTACCTAGCTTACCAGGAAGTACTACATCAAAGTTATACGTTGATCCATCTATAGCTGCGGTTTCCGCGAACCACTGGCGAGCGGTTTGTAAGAGCTAATTTATGATCCGCGAAAGATAAAAAATCTCAAAATTTTCAACTGATCATATTTTCATCATCATTTCAGCCGAAAGATGTCGACTGTTGGACATAGGCCTCCCCCAAGCGTCTCCACAACGACCGATCCTGTGCGTCTTGCATCCACTGCATTCCCGCGACTCTCATCAGGTCGTCGGTCCATCTTATGGAGGCCTTCCAACGCTGCGTTTTCCGGTGCGCGGTCGCCAGTCTAGAACCTTTCGGCCCCATCGACCATCCGTTTTACGAAAATGTGCCCTGTCCACTGCCACTTTAGTTTGGCGATTCTTCGGGCTATACCGACGATTGGTTCTCCTGCGGATATCTTTATTCTTTATGCGATTACGCAAGGAAACTCCGAGCAGAGCCCTTTCCATTGCTCTTTGGGTGACTGTAAGCCTTCAAGTAAGATCATATTTTACTTTCAAGGAATAGGTGTGCTAATCTAGCTTTCAATTATTTAGTTTCAAAGAATAAGTGTGTTATGTTTTTTTTTATTATTATATTAGTTAGATATACTTCAGGACTTCTGTTGCCTGCTAATACCTTACTCTTAGCGAAACCTCCTTCACCAGAACCTGGCTCAAGCGGTGCGCTATAAAAGATGGCGCGCGCTTCGCAACACTCTCTCTCGATTATCGGTCGGCAACGGTGGAACATCGCTACCCTCGTTTGTACTTTTACATTTAGTCGGTATATTGTTATTTTGATAATTAATTTATATCATTTGCAGTAATTAGAGTTCGGATATCTTAATTTTTAAATGATGATTTGTTGGGCTTTCTGTAATTAAACTTTGATTGTTTATTAAATAATTTAGGAAGTACTTGTGCGTTATTTTTTAAAAAACTGTCCTCACTTCTGGTTTCTAAGATTACTATAAAGAAATCAAAATAGGGCCCCGCTCAAGAAAAGTTTAGGAACTACAATCCTATACTTAAGAAAGAGACAGCAATACAGAAAATTAATAAAACTTACAAATAATGAACGCTACACTACGTGCATACGGACAACATGGTGCCAAAATAAAATGGATAGCTTTCGATGCAATATACAAACTATTTGAAGTAAATAGAGCTAAAAAATAACATATATTTCCACACAGGCCTGAGTCGGACTCACGATGACTTTTATTTTATAAGAAAAAGTACGAACTGTTTGTAAACACAGGTAAAATTTAAATTCAATATCAGGACAGTTTTTACCTACATTCGCAATATAATAATAATATTCCACAACTTTCACACAGCGCCCACCAATCTAGTCGCAAACTAAGCAGAGCTTGTGTTATTAGTAGGTACTAGACAACTGATAAACATACGTACATATTTCTAAATGCATACATATTATAGATAAATAACACCCGGACACAGAACAAATGATTGTGCTCATCACACATACATTTGTCTTGGGTGGCAATCGAACCTACAACCTCCGGCATAGCAATCAGGGCCACTAATCACTAGAACAAGGATGGCGAACTCTTATATGAGAACGTGCCACTAAAAATATTTAAAAGAAAAATGTAATCATTGCGTGCCGTCAAAGAATCTTGGCTTAGTGATTTAATAAACAAATATTTAAACTAAATACTATTAACTTTTAATTAGCAGCCCAAAATTCGTATATTGTAATGTTTACACTAGTTTGTTTATTCAATTATATGTATAAAAGAGAAAATCGGTCTGATTACTAGTATTTTAAATCACCTATATGTTGTACTTATTTCACTGGCGTGCCCGAATAATCTGGCCTCGTGCTATAGGTTCGCCATCCCTGCACTAAACGGCCAGTCGAAAGAAAATATGAAAAGGGCCTGAGTCACCTAGCAATAACAAACTTCAAAACAATATAACAACAACGGAAAAATAAAATATGAAGTTATCTACCGGTAAAAGCCTGTAAAACCACAGGTCTGCAATGCAATCTACGAAAGGTAAAAAAATGTAAAAGACAGACGTTCCGCCATTCAATTTCATTTCAAAGCGACGACTTCAAACCACTTTAGTATTGCTTTAGAAATATTCAATGTTACTTTACTGTGAGAACTTGGAGAATCTGGCTAAATGTGAAGAGTTTTTTAAAAGATACTTGACCATACACAAACTTGAAGTCACATAGCATGAGTATAGCACATTCAACTTTATAATGTTTCTTCTGGGACTCAGACCTGTCTAGGAGAGGGGATTTTTTTTGTGGGATCTAATGACCTCTCCCGCCCTTGGGCGGAGTGAGAGGGCGTGTCAGACTTTTACTGCCTAAAATCTGCTCCTATTCCTTCTTTGCCTTCGTTCCAGGGCCCCAGGGTTCTCTTTCGCATCACCCATGGCCCCAGTAGGCTTCGACCCTGCTGGGCTCCTACGGTTTGCTGACAGCTCCTTGAGGCGCGCGTGGAACACTACGCGCCGTCGACGACTTGGGCACGGTCGGACGGCGAGTTACCCATTGCTCGCCATCCGCAAGCCCACGCAGGAGGACTCTTTTTTATTTTTTTATGCATTTGCCATATTTCTACATCATTCCAGCCCCCCTAGCTAAGTAACAATCGTATCGTTCGCGCAGAACGCTTCGAGTAGGCCACGCCTCCGATTCCTTTGTTCGGACCGGACGGCTAGGGGGGCAGGTTGAACGGTAGAGAAAGCCAAAGACATTAAATCCACCTTCCAATATTTCTGTTGCATGAAGATTAAACAAAGAAATGGGTCATAATCCACCAGGCAGATCCTGATCAGATCATGTTTTTTAAATCTTCGATTTTTGACTTTGCTCGAATTCTTGATGCAGTGTTCTTATATCAAAAATTATACCAGTCTTGTACAGTGTTCTTATATAAAAATTACCATAATCGGTTAATATTAAGAGGTTGCACAACGCCAATAAGTACGTCATCAGTAAAGATTATTTTTTTTTTATTTTTTTTTTAGCGGCATGGCGTGCAACTTGTAATCTGAGGTTTTACCGTTGGGTAACCACTGCCCTCCCATTATCACATAAAACTACCTATTTTATTCAGGGAAACTTTTCAAATAATCTAAATCCAGAAATGAGTGGTTTACATCAATGGTTTAACCTTGATCAGCATTTGGTAGTAGGTAGTAGGTAGGGTTGTATTTTTCCGAGACCTTTTCCGTAGTTACTTAATATTTATGTAGCAACTTTTAAATAATTAATTCGAAGACAGAAAACGAATGAAAGTAAAAGTGGTTGGTTCAATTTTAGGGTATATCAAAAGGAAAAATCGGAACCCTGATAGGATCACCTGGATCACTTTGTTGTCCGTCTGTCTGTCAAGACCCTTTATCTCGGGAACGCAACGACCAATAGGAGCGAAACAGTAACCAAAGTGAAATCCCGGGGGACAACTAGTGTTACCAGATAATCAAGACAAAAAAAATATGATGATTAATTATGATTTGTTTCGCCAAAAAGCCTTCGAAAGTAAACAAAACAGACTTCTACAATAAAACATTTCTAACAGAACAGCGCCTAACACAATCACACCAAATGAACGCTTTCGTCTTCGATTGTACTCATTTCCCTTTATTCAACTCACGTTCTAACAGAGAACAGTTAAGGTCAACTGCTCCCTCGGGATTCGATGCCCGCCTAACGAACTCTTCGCGGTAAGGCCTGGGTTACACTTGAATGTCTGGGCTACCCTTCGCCGAGACTCTCACACTAAAGCGCCTCGAGACACAAGGAAGGTAATGTTGAGAAAATACTCTTTTTAGGGTTTCGTACCCAAAAAGTAAAAACGGGACCCTATTACTATAACTCCACTGTCCACTCCACTCCACTGTTTGTCACCAGGCTGTATATTGTAAACCGTGATAGCTGGACAGTTAGAATTTTCACAGATGATGTATTTTAATAGACTGGCCTGTTGGTCTAGTGGTTAGTGGCCTTGGCTGCTATGCCGGAGGTCGTGGGTTCGATTCCCACCCAAGACAAATGTTTGTGTGATGAGCATGATCATTTGTTCTGTGTCTGGGTGTAATTTATCTATATATGTATGTATTAAGAAATATATAAGTATGTTTATCAGTTGTCTAGTACTCATAACACAAGCTCTGCTTAGCTTGGGACTAGAAGGCGTTGTGTGATAGTTGTGGAATATTTTATTAAATTATATTATATTATATTATGTTATATTACATTATATTATATTATATTATATTATATTATATTATATTATATTATATTATATTATATTATATTATATTATATTATATTAATATATACTTCCGGGCTGAAAAATATCCCATGTACTATTCGTTTAGCCGTCCGAGCGTGAACACACAAATTTTCATCCTTATAGTGTGATAGGCTAATATTAAAAATAGATACGAAAGTCTTCTATTACTAATCAACTTGTGACCTAGTTGTAACCACAAGAAGTTACTAATATACCTACAGAGTATTTTCAGGTCTCAGTGGACAGGTTTATAAACTATACCTGAACTTTCCAGCCTAGCATAGCAAATCAATCTATGCATAATTGATTGACTTTAGACTTGCTGTCGAAAGTTCCCAAACAAAGTAGACTTGTTTCGTATTTGTTACAATGAAGAATATTAAACTGCAAACAGATTAAAACTTCTTTATCTTTTCTAAATGAAGCCACGAAAATATATCTTATTTTTTAACCAACTTCAAAAAGGAGGAGGTTCTATGTTCGGCTGAATGTATTTAAAAAAAAAAAAAACTTTATAAAGTTATAGAATAACTAACTTCTGCCAGCGACTTCGTCGGCGTAAAAATAAGTTTTTTCATACAAACTTTGAACCCACGTTTCATCCCCTTAAGGAGTGAATTTTGGAAAATTCTCTCTTAGGTCTCAGTTATAAAAAGAAAATTTTTGGCAAAATTTCACGCTCCTAGTCCCAGCAGTTTTGGCCGTGCGTTGATATGTCAGTCAGTCAGTTTATCCTTTTATTTAATACATGAAAATGAACCCACAAACCGTAGGTGTTTGTGACCTGACCTTCGTAGTCTGAAATCCTGAAGCGTGACGTCTTTGCAGGATTAATTCCAAGACCCTTGTGCTTACGTATACAAGCTTACAATATTGCTCTAGCTGTCTACCAAGGGTTCACTTAATGGCTAGAAAGTCCACCTCGAATTGATGAATACCGAAATTCTTAAGCTTAATTTCGGTATACAGTAATCATTAGTAGCAATTAGTGCCGGTGTACTGTAATACGATAAACTGCAGTTAAGGCTGTGACAAGAACTGTCGAAAAACCAAATGTTACAAAAGCCAGCATCGAAACACTTGTAGGTGTAACATGAACAGATATTTAGGTTATTAATTGTGAAGCAGTAATACGAGCGAAGAAGGTATCGGAAAGCGAAAGGCAGAGGCAATCTTTACGTCCCAGCCGGCGCAGAAAACGCCCCTGGGCGACGGCAAACGCAGGGCTTATCCTGGCCACCGTAGGCGCGGGCTTATGGACAGTGTGAAATGTGCAGTAATAGGCCTGGGGTCCAAGTCAGCCAAGATAGTCAAGATAGTCTTTATAAATTCGTCATTCCAACACGATCCCATTGTCATTTTGCTAAAAGTTCGTAATCTGTTAATTCATAATGATCGATCATTGATCGGTCAATGGTCTCTGAATAGAGTTGTAGTAGAATGATAATATCGAGTTTGTTAAAAGCAGTGACTGCACAATGTCGTGCTAATGTGCTAATGGTAGGTCACTGATCAAAGGAGCTGTCAAAATTTTAGCATTTACCGCATACGTCAAATATTCATTTGTCAATATTTACGAGCTAACCATTCTATGCCACTTCTTTCAATGGAGTGTCAGTGGTTGACAATTAGTAAGTCATAATGACGCCATTATATTAGTAGATTACCAAATTTGTCAAAATCAACAATTATAAAATCAATGATAGACCATTCTGACACTATTGTAATAGCAGACTTGAGGCCCTGGGGCAACAGCAAGTTGTGTACAGCCTGAGTGACGGGTACCTCTAGGACCGATAGCTGCCAAGGCTGCGGAATTGTTCGTAATAGTCACTGCCGTGGACCACTGGTGGATTTTAGTCAGTAAAAGTCTGACACTACCTCTAGCTTCACCCAGAGTGGTTATAAGTTATTTGATTATTTCCTATTTAAAAAAAAAAAAAAGACTTTTTTAAGTGACATAAAAAAAATGATATTATTTCCTACAAAGCCAACACATACTGCACAAGTTTCGCGCACACACAAGAAGCTTGTGCAGTCGAAATTGTGAAGCCCATTTTACTTACACCGTCTAGTGTAACCCCGGCCTAACATAAGCGGGAACCAATCGCGTGATGTGCGTTTATATTGCCAGTTAATTTGGGGAGCTGATGGTGGCTGTAATTTTGGGGAAAGGGATGGGTGCGCCTCCAGAATGCAGTCATGTGAAATGTTTGAATTTATGACTTTTATGGGGTACTGTGTTATTTCGGGTTGATTATCTTGAGCAGTATGTTAGGGGACTTTATGTTGTTGTTATGTATACTTTGATTATACAGGGTTTATTAGTGCGAGGCCAAATTACCCACTTGTCACGTACGGTTATGGTGATGAATCCTGAAGCAGTGAATTTTTGAGCCACAGTCCGTATTTCCTGATAGCTATAGCCTAAACGGTATTTAACTCAAGTGTGAATAGGTTATTTCTAGGCAAGAGTACTCCATTGTAACTGATAAATGATATTTATTTTGCAAATAGGTTTTAGACGTCAATTTATTCGCCCATTTAAACTAGATGAGGGTGGTGTGTCGAGCAGTGGCGGCCGAGTGGTAACGGCTCCGACTTACAATTTGTAGGTCGCAGGTTCAAACTCAGCCGGGCGCATTACTTTTTGTAATTTGTTTCATCACCACTGTTCTCAAAACGGTGAAGGAAAACATCGTGAGGAAACCCGCATGTCCTAGAACCAAAAATTCGAAGACATGCGACATTCACCAACCCGCGCTGGGATTACGGCCCATTCCCTCTCCTAGAGAGGAGGCCTGAGTCCCAGCAGTCGGAACAATGAAAGGCTGATTATGCTTATATGCTTATAAGGGCGGTGTAAAAACACCGAAAGGAATTCAGAGGTCAAAGTCTTTTCTTTTCAAAGTATAATGCAAATATGTAATGGTCAAATCATATCAGGACCATGCTGCAGGATTAGTGTCTGAGCTGGTCTTTTGACAAAATAATCACACAGATTTGAATGGTACCTGAACGAATGATGTGAATTTGAATGGTACTGGAACCTGACCAGTCAGTGCAAGCGTTTGTAAGTGTTACTGTAGCTCAACTCGGGTCTACTAAAGTACTCAACAACTTGAAAAATAACAAAAAAGGATATTTGGGTAGTTGTTGATCACATTATCGTTTACCAACAAGTGAGATAGAAATAAAACGCGAACCTATCAAAAATAATAATAACAGGGTGTTTTCCACACTGTTTAATAATATAATAATAATATTCCACAACAGCCAGGCGCATTACTTTGTGTAATTTATTTCATCACCACTGCTCTCAAAACGGTGAAGGAAAACATCGTGAGGAAACCGGCATGTCCTAGAACCAAAAATTCGAAGACATGTGACATCCACCAACCCGCACTGGGCCCGCGTGGTGGATTACGGCCCATTCCCTCTCCTAGAGAGGAGGCCTGAGTCCCAACAGTGGGAACATTATAAGGCCGACTACGCTATGCTATTCCACAACTATCACACAACGCCATCTAGTCCCAAACTAAACAAAGATTGTGCTATGAGTACTAGATAACTAAAAAGCATATTTATATATTTCTAAATACATACATAATATAGTTAAATTACACCCAGACACAGAACAAATGATTGTGCTCATAACACAAACAAGGTCCAACAGTGGCCTTCTTTCGGCTAAAATTATGAACGTTCCATCACTAGTGCAAATTGCATACCACACATCGAAACCATACCTATTTGTGGAACTACCCACACACAAATACCAATCATCAACGATTACAAATCCAGACAAAATTAATACTGAGTTCATCACGAAATCAAAGCGTAACGTTAAACCACATAATCTTCATATTCGAACAACAATTAATAACCATTAATAACAGGCTTATCGATTTGAACCAGACTATTCCGATCTATCGCTGGCAGGGTTGTCAGAGATGTGTCCTAAAAGGCGTTGTACAGAGGAGGTTCCGGGGTGGTCCTTTAAGAGGTCACGGGGCCCCCTTCCATGTGCTCTCGGACGTTTTGGGCTCGGTTGTCATTGAGGTGATTTTAGTGAGTTAAGAATCCCACACTCCCTAGTTTTTTTCCCAAAAGCCCAGGTGCCCTTTGAAGGTTTCCTCTCGAAAACAAAAAAAAGGTCTAAAATCGATGGAACAGAAACAACCAGTTTAAACTTTTAGATATGTAAATAGTGGATCACGCATTCACGCCACAAACACGACGGTAAGTCAACTCTTTGAGGAAAAGCTAGCGAGGTCCACGTTGTCTTCAGTTTCCACCTGACGCATGTCTGGATATCGTTACTTATTCAGAATGTTGTTTCAAGTCCCCCCACCGCGTCTGTCTGTTACGATAAACTCAAAAACCAATGGATTTTTAAAACCACCTAATGAAGGATGGACGTCATCTAATTTATGTCACGTATACACACGATGCTTCATTATTTCCGGCTTTATCCGTTCACCCGACAACCCTATTCAGATCTATCGTATGTATCGATACAAAACACTCGATCGCGACCACAGCCGCGTCGCTTCCCGTAATCGGAATTGGTGCTCGCTTAACTCAAATATCGATTTGGCGAATGAATGTCGCTTTAATTGATCTCGTTAAGTGCACTTTAATTCGAATGATGAGGTTCGCGATTTTGCGAATTAATCGATTTTAAGAGTGATGTTGTCAATGAATGGAGTATCTTTTTTAATTCAGTTAGGTTTGAGCTGCAATTGACAGGAGTAGTCAAATCTATGGCATGATTTACGATGTGACAAGTTGCTTCTAAGTTTATGTGCTTAGGCCTTTTCCAAACTATGTTAGGGTCGGTTCTGTATAACACGGAGCGACTTGTAAATATAACCTTCACGACCATAGATTTTCAGGCTTCTGTCTAGTAGCTAGAGCTTCAGTTCTTCGGGAACCTATTTAACTGAAAGTTATCGTAGTATGAATATTCCTTTACGACAGTGGTTCTAAGAAAAGGCAATCTCCCTAAGGTCGACTGGTAGAAAATGCCTGAGGCATTAAGTCCGCCTTTGTACAGTGTTAATTACTAGTGCATAAAGTTTTAATAAATAAATAATCTCCACAGATGCGGCTTCTTGGACGGTTCCGAACTTCAGTGTTTGTTGTCGTATCTCTGCATACCATGTTCCACCTTCCATCCTACGTCACGTGCCCTGTTACCTGTTCACGGCATTTCCGTGTGCTGACGCTGTCATTGGGTCTCTTAATGACAGCGGCAGGAATCAGCGGAATACTGGGCCAGGTAAAAAAAAAAAATAGTTTTGCCATCGAAACGCTAAGAAGTGGTTACCAGCCTTTTGTCCTGGGATCACTATGAATAAATTGTGAGGGACCTGAAGTCATAAAATGTAACTATGTTAATCTAAAAAAAACTTATATCATTAGGTACTTTAAAACATTTAGCACACATTTAAAGTAACAAGCAGTCGTTCATTTTGATTTCAAATAAAATACAATATTTCTAATCGACTTAAAATCATTTGGCATCAATATTACTTTTTAATTCGAAAGTTTGACATTTTAAACTTTTCATGGAACATATTTTAGCTGTTGTAGGACCATAACAGATTAGGAACTAGTATTTTAAGAGCTTTAAAGGATCATGGATCAAAGTCCAGAACTAAATTTTGCTGGCATATTTTTTTATGATGAAAAACATTATATATAAAAGCATATAGATTAAATTTCTAAACAATTTTGTGATTAGACATTACTTCGTATTTAATAGAGTCGAATTTAAAGTTGTATATATCAATATCTGCGCCGTAGTTCTCTTAAGGCCAGTCAAGTAAGGACTAGGCGCTAAGTCTCCGTCAAAATATCACTAAATCCCTCGAATTTTGCAATGTTCTGCAATACACTGACCACCACGTGGGATGTAGCTGCATATTCCTCTTAGTTAATAGACGGGTTATAGTGCGAATAATCGCGTAACCGCAGATTAGTCGGAACAAAGCTGTGTCTACTATGTACATAAGCCGCCACAGTGGAACCGACGCGTTACGTGTGTACCACGTGAAGCGCAGTTGTGCCAACATTGAGGGATTTATAAGAGCTTGACGGTGTTTATTTATAAGAGCTTGAAGGTGGTTATTTATAAGAGCTTGAAGGTGGTTATTTATAAGAGCTTGAAGGTGGTTATTTATAAGAGCTTGAGGGTGGTTATTTATATGAGCTTGACGGTGTTTATTTATAAGAGCTTGACGGTGTTTATTTATAAGAGCTTGACGGTGGTTATTTATAAGAGCTTGACGGTGTTTATTTATAAGAGCTTGACGGTGTTTATTTATAAGAGCTTGACGGTGCTTATTTATAAGAGCTTGACGGTGGTTATTTATAAGAGCTTGAAGGTGGTTATTTATATGAGCTTGAGGGTGGTTATTTATAAGAGCTTGACGGTGGTTATTTATAAGAGTTTGACGGTGGTTATTTTTAAGAGCTTGACGGTGGTTACTTATAAGAGCTTGAAGGTGGTTATTTATAAGAGTTTGACGGTGGTTATTTTTAAGAGCTTGACGGTGGTTACTTATAAGAGCTTGAAGGTGGTTATTTATAAGAGCTTGACGGTGGTTACTTATAAGAGCTTGAAGGTGGGTATTTATAAGAGCTTGATGGTGTTTATTTATAAGAGCTTGAAGGTGGTTATTTATAAGAGCTTGAAGGTGGTTATTTATAAGAGCTTGACGGTGTTTATTTATAAGAACTTGACGGTGGTTATTTATAAGAGCTTGACGGTGTTCATTTATAAGAGCTTGAAGGCGTTTATTTATAAGAGCTTGACGGTGTTCATTTATAAGAGCTTGAAGGCGTTCATTTATAAGAGCTTGACGGTGTTTATTTATAAGAGCTTGACGGTGTTTATTTGTGATACGGCGAGCCAAGGGTTGGACAGTGAGCAACCCTTGGCTCGCCGTCAACGCCTACAACTCCCGTTGCCGAAGGCCTTGTCGGGGGAAATTATGCCACTAAGAGACTTTTTATTATTGACAGGCTCGCGTTTGACCACTATCTCACCTGATGGTAAGCAATGATGTGGCCGACGATGGAGCATGCGTACCTAGAAGTAACCTATTCACTCTTGACTTAAAGACCCCTAGGTTGTAGCTATCAGGAAACACAGACTCCGGCAGGGAATTCCACTCCTTAGCTGTACGCATTATGAATGTGTTCCCAAAACGCTTTG
Source organism: Mythimna pallens (assembly GCA_961205895.1). Taxonomy (NCBI): domain Eukaryota; kingdom Metazoa; phylum Arthropoda; class Insecta; order Lepidoptera; family Noctuidae; genus Mythimna; species Mythimna pallens. The sequence goes on from OY540825.1 coordinate 5,170,959, forward strand.
TACGTATGAGTGGGATGTCCACCATGTACCGATGGCGCAACGCCGTACGTCTAGTGGTCCGATGATGGAAGGGACTTGGTGGAATTAAATTGTGCAATTCCAACGCACACTCCCCGAAATGTAATCGATAGAAAACCGACAGGCCAGCAACTCGGCGTTGATGCTCAAGGCTTTGGAGTTTTGACTCGACAAGTGCATCATTACCGATGATCCTCTTAGCTCGCTTCTCAATCGAGTCCAGGGTACATCAAACTGGTATTTGGCAGACCCATCCCAGAGATGATTGACTGGGTGAGACTAGACGTCACACCAAGTAACACACCCATATATTTTAAACATCACCGCCAAAAATTTTTCTACCAAACTTACAAATAAAATACCTACCTTCTACGTGAAAACTACCGAAATTAAAGCACAAACGCTCTTAATATGGCAACACCGCTACGCAATATCTCGGACCCCTCTACGTGACAAGAATCTCGATATATACCGTAAATAGTTTATGAAACCGATACAGTAAATTGGTTTCGTTTGCTCGCAGATGTAGGGTGTATCTATATCGAAAAGGTCAAAAACTAGACATTCTTGAGATTTATATTTAGTTAATTATTTATTAGGTACAGCTTGGAGGACTCTCTGAATAAGGTGTAGTGTAATAGGCCCTTTACCTCTGCCGCTGGCAACATGCCGGTGGTGTGTAGGAGCTCCAAAGTCAATTGCAAGTTTATTAACCCAAGAAATAAGAAACCTCAATACAATCTTTAAAACCCCAAAATTATTGTATTGGGGGTAGTTATGAAAACAAATAATGGCAACCTTTATTATACAATGTGTTGTTTTTGATAGCCTATATCCTCATATATAACTCAAGGTTTATATTCTATACTTAAGGAAAAATAATACTAAGAGTCCTAGCATATGTGTCCAAAAATGCATAGTTTTTAAGATATCATCAATCATAATTAATTTCGATCAAAAATTTACACCCTTAAGACAAATCTTTACTTTTGAAACGTTGCCAGTCATCGATGAAATCTAAAGTAGTTTGCAAATAAACAAACGACACATTCACGTAAGGGTATTTTACATAAACTAAGCGTGAATTTATCGAATTATTTTGTATGGAAAATGAAAACAAAAAAAAAGATAATTATAAATATAATTCATATGCCAGTTGATTCTTTGATATGGTCTCATTCATACCCTAGAGTTACGAGATATAAAAAAACACGTTGTATATGTACCTACTTAGGTTACTACGTGTTAACTTTCAACTACACACGGTAAGAGGTGCCCTTAAATGTTGAATTTCCAAAAACCTTTTCTGAGTGCTCGCCTGCGTCATAAAGGAAGCCTTTTGCAAAATTTCATGTTCCTTGTAGTTTCGACTGTGCGTTTAATTGTGAGTCCGTCAGTTTCTCCTTTCATGTATATAGATTGTAAATGACTGAAACAATGAATGATTGTGAATGATTGTAACTTTAATTGCGCGATGCAGGATTAGTTCTTATGTGACGCCATAGGTGTCGCACAACGAAAATGAAACTAGAGTTCACTTGTTCCTGTCTTCATGAAGACTGTACAAAATACTCTGCGACTATCAGAACAGTCGTTTACGCTAGAACATTTACCCAACGTTACATTAAATGACGAATCGAGGTTGCGACTGTACGAGTCCCACATCACAGTAGATCACTACCGAGGATTCTTTGTCCATTAATCTGTCGTAGCGACATTTCAAAGCGAGCGAAAATACTCGCTGACACTCGTTTGATTGGTTGCAGTAGGTTAGTGGAACTAGATCTCAGAGCTATGATGCTGAATTGGAACCAAGAGAACCTAATCACACTACATACTGTATCAAATAAATTAGGATGCGTAAAACCGCAAAGTGATCGGTATGGTGGCGCTACCACAAAAAGAACTCGATTTCTAGTAACCATCCATCAATCGAAACATTTCAAATAAAGCATTTACAGACGGTGAAGTCGGTGAGTAAGAAATGAAATTTTACTAATTGCATTGTTAGTATTCATACGGAGTTTCCTTCCTTACAGATCTACGGTTTGGAACGTCAAAGCGTAGATCTCTATGGAAACTCCGTATCTCGGTTGCATTTTCTTGTCACTAGAAACGACGAGAAATTATGTTGAAATTCTGTGAGAACGATAAAAATAAATAAGGTAAAAATTAGACGACAGATTAGGGGACACCCGTCGCTCCATTGATCTGGACCCGAGATGGTGGCGCGTAGTGTTCCACGCGCGCCTTTCTTAGACGTATAGGGGAGTCACTCCCAATACGGGTCGAGACACGCGGGTAGCGGCAGGCCAATACTAGTTCGGGGCAGCGAATCACCTCCGGGCGGAGGACAATCATAAGGCTCTCCACCAAGAAAAAAAAAAGGTTACAATAGGTACCTACTTGAACTCAAGTTGTTTTTTTTTGCGGAGTTCTGGTAATCTGAACCAGTATTTCGACATTTATGCTTGAAGACTATTTACAACCTATGATTTCCTACCACTATCAACTTGATGCAAATAAAAATGTTATTCAAAGCTATGAAAAAGGCAAAAAGCCATGAAAATCACCACTATTCACGCGAAATCGGATGTTTTATTGTGAATAATCTGTGTGACGGGTTTTATCCGACCCCTGTATGGTAATTTATAGAGGATCATCTATTTTATTGCGTCCGCCATGGCCGATCGTAGCTATTTAGATTTGTTTATCTTTTATAACAAACTGAGTTTGAAACACTATCGGGACTAGAATTTGGCAAACACAGAATGCCTCTATTCTTAGAAAGGTAACGCAGAAGATGTAGGTAGCTTAATAGACAGCTATATTTTCTTAACGTACCTGTTTATTTATCTTACATCATCATCATCATCATCATTTCAGCCGAAAGACGTCCACTGTTGGACATAGGCCTCCCCCAAGCGTTGCCACAACGACCGATCCTGTGCTTCTCGTATCCACCGCACTCCCGCGACCATCACCAGGTCGTCGGACCACCTTGTGGGAGGCCTTCCAACGCTGCGTCTTCCGGTGCGCGGTCACCACTCAAGAACTTTTCGGCCCCATCGAGCATCCGTTCTACGAGCAATGTGCCCAGTTATTTATCTCAGTATTGAATAAATAGCCAAAAAATTGCGTAAGTAAGCAGAAAAGCGAGCGATCATACAGAAAAAGAATTCATTACTCTTTTACATAACACGTCCTCCAGCTCATTACTCACTTGACCAGCCATAAATCAGCCTTCAGTCAACCTCATGCTCCAGTATACATGATAACATGATGAAAATTGTGAACATAATATCAGTAACTGCTGCCATCGGCTTCGCTTACGTGATAGAAAATTACCCCAAAGAGAACTTCCAGGATAAAAAGTCTCCTCCTATAAGCTATTCCAGGGCATGGTATACCCGTGTACCAATTTCCATCGAAATCCGTTCAGTCATTCGAGCGTGAAGAAGTAACATACATACATACACAAACTTTCACCTTTATAATATTAGGGTGATATGTTGTGCCTGCTTTTGATATAAAAGTGTTAAGTTCTAGGCCAACTTTATCATCCAAAACATACATATATCACTAATAGGTACTTAAATGATTGATTACACCTACACCCTACTTTTAAATTAGTACATTTAAAAAATAGGGCTCTGTCCGTACCCCTTACTGATCATATTTGTGTAGTCAAAAGTAAAAAAAAAACGAAATCCCAAAATTGTCCACGAAAATTTTTCATAATTGGTTAATTCATAATAGAATCATTCATAACAATTGCTACTAGAAAATACTATATGCAGTGTTTTTCCATTTTGATCGTCATTTATTCATCATTAGGCCTGTACAGTATTTCCATAAACTGAGTGATATTTTGGGATATAAACAAACGCTAACTTTGCTGTTTATGAATATTATTTGTTGAGAGTTTACTTAAATAATAACAAGACCTTTTCTAATAAGCCCTTTAAGTATTTGTACTAATTAAAAATTTGTGGTGTATATCTAGTGAAATTTGGGCCTATTCTTTAGACTAAATAGTTCATTTTTTTGTCTTGAATCTGACTAGCCAAGGATAAAAACAAACCAGTGATCAAAATCCCTTTTTAGTCAGGGCTCAAAGATCTCAAAATCCTTGAGGTGTTAAACATATTTTGTATTAGCTTAATACTATTTATGTAATTCACAATAGTCACTCGTAAAATCGAAGCCAATAGTAAATAATACTGAAATATTAATAGTTTTATATTTCGCCAAAACTCGCAGGAATATAATAAGCCGGGCCCGTTACTGAGTCCGCTATAGCTATGAAGATGCTTAGCAAAAATCTCCCTGAATGACTCTTTCAGAGGATTATCGTGCAAGTTATTAAGGTATGTGGATATTTAAGATCTTCTCAGACAATTTGACGGATTTTATGAGGGATATTCTGTAGTGAAATATTGTTCCTACATAAAGTTTATATAGCTCATAGTAAAATATTGTATGGACTATATTTGGTTTTACTTTGTTTTATCTACTAAGATATTAAATCTTCTTATATTGCTATAGTCTATGACCATTGCGCGTTGCCAGTGATGACGTATGGCACTGAAACATGGTCTTACAATGGGCCTCATCAGAAGGCTTACAGTCACCCTTAGGGCAATGGAAAGGGCTGTGCTCGGAGTTTCCTTGCGTAATCGCATAAACAATAAAGATATCCGCAGGAGAACCAAGGTCGCCGACATAGCCCGAAGGATCACCAAACTAAAGTGGCAGTGGGCAGAGAACATTGCTCGTAGAACGGATAGTTGATGGGGCAGAAAGGTTCTAGAGAGCAGCGCAGCGTTGGAAGGCCTCCCACAAGGTGGACTAACGACATGGTGACAGTCGCGGGAGTGCGGTGGATGCGAGATGCACAGGATCGGTCGTTGTGGCGACACTTGGGGGAGGCCTATGTCCAACAGTGGACGTCAATCGGCTGAAATGATAATGATGATGATCATGATGATAATAATAGCCATGAGTTTAAAAGCCCCTGCGCCTGGTAAATATATAAGAGCAAATAATGGCAGTCTTATACTTACACTAATTCACAACGTTAGGCTAAATTGTTACAATTTGGATCATAAACGTCTATTCTGATAGTTTTACTTGATGCTTTAAAACGGCTGCTTTAACACATACGACTGTAATATGTTATTAAAAGGCCTGTATTAACCGTCTCAGTTTACTACACCATTACTTTCTTCTCCTTCAAAGAATGCACGAATGTTTCCCAACACCTGGCTTCCTTTGTCCCTGAAGACATATCCTCAGTTAAGCCATTTTCACACGGCACGTTTTATTCGGCCGTTTTTATCGAGCTTCCACTTGGCTGAGCAGTATCCGTGTGAGCTATCGATCCCATATAAAATTATCTTTTTAAAGGCTATGCGAGGATAACACATACGTAGCGTATGTTTGTTTGTCGAATCTACAAATAAATACGTCTTTATATGGCTTTAGTTCCTGTGTGCCGCCTTCGACGTATAAAAGTATTATTTTAAACCAGTAAAATATAATTTATCGTGCGCGGCACTCAAGCAGGCTAAGTTTACTATATGGTTACTTACTCTATATAATTATTAATAATTATGTATATTTATATGTACAAAGGGCAATGGTGGCCGAGTGGTACAGCCATGCGCATTACTTTGTGTAATTTATTTCATCAAAACAGCGAAAGAAAACATCGTGAGGAAACCGGCTTGTCCTAGAACCAAAAATTCGAAGACCTCCCCCAAATGTCGCAATAATGAACGGTCCTGTGCGTCTCGCATCCATCGGATTCCCGCAACCTTCACCAGGTCATCGGTCCACCTTGTAGGGGCCTCCAACACTGCGTCTTCCGGTTCGTGGTCGCCACTCCATAACCTTGCGGCCCCAACGGCCATCTGTTCTGCGAGCAATGAGCAGGGCATGTTGCCACTTAAGTTTGGCGATTCTTCGTGCTATGTCTCTTGCTATCTATCTTGATATCTTCATTTAAGATTCGATCAAGCAAGAAAACTCCGAGCATAGCCCTTTCCATTGCCCTTTGAGTGACTTTAAGTCTTCTGATGAGCTAGCTAGCTTAGATAGAAAGAATAAACTGGGTCTAAACTAGTTACAACTCCACAGAAACTGTCCAGCCATTCTGATATCAGAATGGACGGTCAACCTTAAATGTTTAGAATCTTTTACCTTATGAAATAAGCAATTCTCTCCTCTTATGCAAATATAAGCAAAGCAATTGATATAAATATAGAATCTGAAGGGACCGCTAGTTTGTTTATATATTTACTAAATACCTATCTATTGGAAACTAGTTCCATTATCTAACTATACCTACAAACCACTATCTTAATACAAAAGACATCAAACTTGCTAGTGAACAAAACTTTAAATTACACAAAGTGGTGTCCATAAATTATGATAAACGCTGTACAAAACGATCATTAATCTGTATTATCGCGGTTGAACACAATTAAGTGTAGGGCGACAATAAAGCGCTTGTTTTACAGGATTTTTCCTCATTCATTAGTTTTTTCATGTCACTATACAGCGTGATTTATAGTAGTCCCATGATTGATTGAAATTGTGGTCGTAATGGTTTTGTTTTTAATTTTGCTGACGGGGACTCACTATGTTTTGATTTTGTTGATGTTTTTAATTTATTAGGTAATTTTTAACTTAAATTTTGTTTTTAGAAGCTTTATCTGTATATATTTATTTCGGAACTATAGTCAAAATGGTTTGCGTAGAGATTTCTTATAGATAGTTGCCTTCAATTTTGTAACTTACTTTACTGAAATTTGGTCCTGTATCATAAATGTCGTTCACAAATACAAAAACAGATAACAGAAAAACTGGGTTTAACTATTTAAGCATAAGCATAGCATAACTATTCACTCATAAGTAATTGATCAGCACGAGAATCGCAACACGTAGCGCAGCACATCTGTGCCATATACGTAGAAGCAAACGCAGCAGAAACGTAACCTCTTCGCTTCGCTTATCCAATCCCCGGCCCCTACAAGCGCTATACTACACCTCCCACTACGTGCCACCACGTGCATTTGAACAGTGTGGTCACCGCCACACAACGTTAACGACTGCGGTCAACGGACACTCTTAATGGATAACGCTTCATCGAACTACCCGCAACTTGCCATCAGCATTAAATACCTGAAACAATGAAACAAATAGGTGTTTGTTAATTAAAACAATTACGGTGTATGTGGGGGTGATTGAGGTGGGGTGTAATAAATTCCGATTGATATTGACTGACGTTGTAATTGATTTTATTTTGGGAAAGTGTTTGGTGTTGCATGTTGAGGTTTTGTGTCCTCTCAACGCCAACGGGCAATTCGGCGATTTTATACTTTAAGAACGTCCAACCCGAGATACATTTCCACAGAACCGCTCTTACGTGATTATGACGTTATTACACATCTTTCTCCAGATATTTCGGAAACATATATCTTGTGAATATTATCTAGATTTCTATTGAAATCGAAACATATATAAAATAATTCCGGCAAAAACCTCTGAAAATTTGGCTCTGCATAATGTACTTGTAAATTAAAAATATGAAAAAATCTATAGGAACCTTGCACATTTAATCTGAATGTCGAAAACTTTTTCCAAAAACTTTTAAGGTAAGGTTTTAAAAAAAAACGCGTATTACACGAATTATACAAAGAAAAAGTTGTTTGGATTTATGCCAAATAGATTATACATTTGTATAGCAAAATTAATAAAATAACATCATTACAACTAATAAAAGCTTTTGTGCCCATTCAGTCATTAAAATAAGGTAAGTACACACTGAAAGCAAAAAGAACACGCGAACGGTGTCCAATACATTTGGAACAAAGTGAGCGGAGTGGGGCGTGCCCCGTCAAACGCACGCGCCCATTATGCCCCCGCCCTTAGTAATAGTAGGATGTAAGTAAGAAGATATTAGCGAGGGAATAATGTCCAGACATTTTCATAGTAACGTGTTTGATGTAAGGATGCTTTAATAAATATCACGGCAGTACCTACTTTTCTATCTTTCGCGTCCGACCCTGGTTCAGACCATGGTACTCGGCGAGAAGGAAAGGGAATAGTTCACCTCCTTCTGGGAAGCAGTAAGGCGAGCAAGGAGGTGGCTGAAACCGTAAGGGAGAGGACATACTAACACCCCAGCCGCCATCGTAGGAGACGCCCCGGACGGAGCGCGAGTCACAAGGCGTTTCACGGCTACCGTGGATTACGGTCGACGAGCTTCTGGTAGCTCGCCGTTCAGTAATGATCAAGCCTAAGTCGACAGCGCGTTGTGATCCATGTGCACCTCAAAGAAATCTTAGTAAAACTGAAGGGCCGCATTATGGTCGATGCCTGCTAGGGTTGTGGGAATGTTCAAAAGATTAATGTGACTAAACGCAAAGGGCCTCTGAAGGAATACAGGTGAATTTTTGTCAGTAAACGTCTGACACGACCTGATGTTCCACCCAGAGCGAGAGAAGTTATTTGATGATACCTCACCTCCAAAAAAAAGCACCTGCTTTTCTAAACACCCTTATTTTGAAAATGCGGCATAGCATTTATATTACAAACCACAGTAGGTGTAACAAAGCTGCCAATGTTGAGGAGCGAAATGGGATTTCATTTAACACGTGGAGTGTCGATTGCAATGAACTGAGCAATTACATTGAAATACAGAACGACACGAGGCGAATTTTTCGCTATGCCTAGGGAAACATCTATCGAAGCATTCATTACCCGCTTATCGCTTCGAACTTACACCTGGTTTGAAGTAATGCTTTACTAATGACTGTGTGTCGAGATTTTTCCCCCATTCATAAATATGCATTAACGATACCTTTACAATGTAAGTGTAATTTAAAATTCAGCCACACGAGGTTACCGCTTTATGATAATCATGAACAAAACGACTGAAATTAAATAAAGATGGTCGACTATAAAATTTAACGGTGAACACTGTGATAAATTAATTTCATCTTCTGCGTACGGCAGGCTGTGCTGGGGCGTCTGCTGCAAGTGCAGAAACCCTCAAACGGCGTAAATATCCCTTAAACACTGGGGCCATGGCGTCCGAGCGCACATCGGGTTGTTCACGATATCAGCAAACAGCTGGTCGACTCTTCGCATGATCAAAGGGCTGGGCTTTTCTTCGGTCAACGAATTAGCTTTGCTATCCAACATGGCAACGCTGCCAGCGTTCTGGGCACTTTTCTCATTGATGGAAGTGTTTTTGATGCCCAATAAATTATTTTTCTACCCGTTTGTACATTTTATTATTTTAAGTTTGTATTTATACCTAATTTATAATAGCATAGTCACCCTTATAATGTTCCCACTGTTGGGACTCAGGCCTCTTCTCTAGGAGAGGGAATGGGCCGTAATCCACCACGCGGGCCCAGTGTGGGTTTGGTGGATGTCACATGTCTTCGAATTTTTGGTTCTAGGACATGCCGGTTTCCTCACGATGTTTTCCTTCACCGTTTTAAGAGCAGTGGTGTTGAAATAAATTACAAAATAATGCGCCTGGCTGGGTTTCAGCCCGCGACCTACAACTCGTAAGTCGGGGCCGTTACCACTCGGCCACCACTGCTCAATCATATTTATAATATTTCAAAGTAAATGGAAATATTAAAAATGTTTGCTGTTATTTTTTAGGTAATGGTAACTTAGTTCCTCCATCAAGGGATTTATTTCAAGAAATTAAAATTATGTAAACTGCGTCAGGATCTTGTTTACAGGTTGTTTACTTTCAGCCTTATTCATAAAAGTCCCTGAAGAGCCTGTTGCTCGTGAGCAGATTCTTAATTCAAATTTTCAATTGAAAACTTTATAAAACAGTTGTTTAAAAGTTTAATGAATAAGACTTTATTATATTCCTGAGGCCCGAGCTCTTAACGCGATCCATTTTACGACCTAAACTGAAATGTTTATGGGATGGAACTATATTGGGTGCATAGCTCCATCCTTCTGTCTCGCTCGCACGCGTCATGGTGAGGCCTGATCCATATTTATCATTTCTTTATAACAAAACAAAGTACCTACCCATATAGACGCGCTAGCGTCTGTCTGTCTGTTCGAGATATAATAAAAAAATAGTGAACGGATTTTCATGCGGTTTTCAACAACAGACAGATTTAAGAGGAAAGTTTAAATCTATGCTACCTAACATTATAAAGCTAAAGGGTTTGTTTGTTTGAACATCTCAGGAAATACCGAATAACAATTTATCGGTCATATAACATCACGTTATAACCCCTAAGGGAGTGGTGCAGTAACCAAAAACCGGGCACGACAATAAAGTTGTAGCTGTTCAACATATACATATGTGACTAGGTATTTGTTTTGTGTTGGTGCGGGTCCCTAATATATGTTATTCCTTCTTTAACTCATAGCCGCTGGTTATTATCTTTTATACAATTATAGACCAAAAACATATTTTCGTACAGATCAGCAGTTGTCTCCAAGATTAACAGGACAACTACCAACAATTTCCAATCACAAGTTAGAGAAAAACCACAGCCAGTACAAGCCGAAGCCATAACAAATGGCATGATGGAAAGGTTACACCGAAGCCTGTTACCGCCACGAGTTCATTTGTGCCGAGGTATTTGTTACACGATGGATTTGTAGCGAAAACTATTCCCAAGTTTGGATTGATGTGTAAACTGCTTGTACACGGAATGTGGTCAGACAATTCAGCATTTATATGGGTTGGATTTTTGTCATGGAACAGTAGAAAGATTAACGAAGAAAGAAAGCAAAATTTTTGCCTTACACTACTTATTAAAACCAAATATTACATACAAAATAATAATTAAAAAAAAAAACTATAGATCAAAAACCCCAAAAACTACAAAACATTAAATTACGTAGCGCTGGTATTCTGGTGTACCCCGCTGTGATGCCATTTCTGTATGTGATACCTATGTTAAAATATGTAATATATATGTATATAGAGTTCGGAATAAAAAAAAGTTAATATTGTAGCGAACTTAAATATAATAAATAAGTAAAATTATTTTCCGATGGTATTAATTGGCGCAAAAACTACTGAACCGTTAACTGTAAATACTTTTATACTAAACCTAACTATTTACGTATAGTACAAAGACACTATGTATATTATTTTACCTTTTTGAATATTTTTGTTTCAATTTAAATTCGACTAATTCCATGCTCATATCTCTTGGTGAAACACCATAAAATACGATCCCACTAATTGATATTCAAACAATCAATAACAACAGCTATCAATCGTACTCAATCCAAAAACAATTCAATCAACGAAAATTAATGCTAAAAAAAATTAAGTTTGCAAAGGGTACTTCAAAAAGACAAAGATAATAAAGTAAAATTAATAAACACAGCAACGAAGAGGTAAACAGGTCAAACGTGCTGTTCAGGCCTTTACTACCATTACATTAATTGACCATATCGTTTGATAGGTTTCCAGGGACCGGAATTAAAATTTCCAATAATCCAATTATGGTTTTAAATAAAATACTGGGCTTTTTAACCGGGAGTAGCGTTTTAATGCTGAGATAATGTTGATGGGTACTTCATTAAGAATATTGGTAGTTGTGTCGGTTTTAAGTTCGGAAATAAAATGAACTGTATAATTATGTTGGTCGAATTGTTAAGAGCTTGTCCAAAAGCGGCGAATTCGCCGTTATTCTCTTGTGCGTATCACGCGCGATCGTTGCGGCCAGAAGCACCATCATCATCATCATTTCAGCCGAAAGACGTCCACTGCTGGACATAGGCCCCTAAGTGTCGCCACAATGAACGGTCCTGTGCGTCTCGCATCCATCGGACTCCCGCATCCGTTACCAAATCATCGGTCCACCTTGTAGGAGGCCTTCCAATGCTACGTCTACCGGTACGTGGTCGCCATTCTAGAACCTTTCGGCCCCAACGGCCATCCGTTCTGCGAAGAACGCGTTCCAGAAGGACTAACGCAAGAGCATTTAAGGAATTTAGTCAGTATAAAACATGGAATTGAACGAAGCGGTCGGACCAATATGCGCTAATCAAGCGCGAGTCGAGTTTGGTGTGTATGCGATTTACGCGCGTATTTTGAATTCGCGCGACGCTTGTGGATGCGATGTATTGGCTCCTAGTAACTCACTAACGCACGAATGAATTCAGGCGACACATTTCGCATCCGCAAATTCGCCCCGTCTGAACCAGCACTAAGTCGCGGTTGCTAATTTTTTTTTTTCGCTCTAGGATGGGACGAGAGGGCGTGTCAGACTCTTACTAACTAAAACCTACCTGTAACCTTCAGTTACCCTTTCCGTTCATGCTTCCAAATGTTCCTGCAGCCCGCAGCCCTATTACTAACTCTACCGTGGGTTTGATCCTCGGGTTGGGCAAACTGTCATTGGGTTTCATAATCCTGAATTTCTTAGTACCAGTTTAAAATATTGATTTGCGCCTCGTTACTTGCATTTGGCTCGGTTCCTTTAACTGGCTTTAATCCAAAGTAGTGAAAAGTGTATGTACTATCACCTCTGCTCCTCCCATTGACATATTAAGTCGTGATGTTATTAGAGGGTCTATATAATGTAGAGGGTATATATAGATTCATTTAAAAAACTATCGATTTCATTAACCTCTTTGGTGATCGCTTACGGAAATTAATATTTTTAAGCGCGCTATGTAATGTAAAAATCTGGGCAAGTGCGAGTCGGACTTGCGCACTAAGGGTTTACGATTTATGACGTATTAAAAAAAAACACTACTTACCAGACCTCGTTCAAACCTATTTTCGGTGGAAATTTGCATTTTACATCATATATTTTTTTTAGTTTTATCATTCTCTTATTTTAAAAGTCACAAGGGGTGACACACATTTTACCACTTTGGAAGTGTCTCTCGCGCAAACTTTTCAGTTTTGAAAAAAAATTATATTACAAACTTCAATATCATTTTTGAAGACCTATCCTTAGATCAAAAAGTTTTTGAGTTTCAGTTCTAAGTATGGGGAACCTCCAAAATTTATTGTTTTTTCTTCTATTTTTGTGTAGATTTTCACACAAAAATAGAAAAAAAAGCAATAAATTAAATTAATGCGGTTCACAGAATACATCTACTTACCAAGTTTCAACTGTATAGGTCTTATAGTTTGGGAAAAAAGTGGCTGTGATATACGGACGGACAGACATGTCGAATCCATAAGGGTTCCGTTTTTGCCATTTGGCTGCGGAACCCTAAAAACACGACCTCAACGCTACGGAATTGTAGCGTCTACGGCGAATTTCTGAAAGGGGTAGTTCGCCGTCCGGCCGTTTGTAAATCGTCCGGATCGAGCCCTAAGTTGACGACAGCGCGTAGTGTTCCACGCGCTCCTCAAAGATATAAAAGCAAACCGTAACCCAGTAAGGCCGATGCACACTACGACAACGGGGATTTTCTGAAAAGGAAACCCGTGGTCCTAGAACGCAAAAGGCTACTAGAAGACACGTGTGGTTTCAGTCAGTTAAAGTCTAACATATCTCTCGCTCTACCATTGAAGTCATTGAATGACCACTCACCCCAAAAAAAAAGTCGTGATATAACGTTATGACAAACTAAGTGTAATACTTTTTTTACTGTAAGTGACATCATAAAGCTTTGCCGTTAAAACAGTTTAATAATTAAAGTTACATTGCACTAAAAAGTTGTAGCCATGTTAAGAGCGTTCACTTGAAATTACGCGGTAATTGGCCAAAAACCATGATTTTCAAACCCGTTTATATCCATTAATGATATATTGTACAAACATGTGATTTACCAATAACATTAGGAAATATTCTTGTCTAAATAGTTAAGTAAGATTTTATTAAAATTAATAGCACGCTTGTGAACTATATTCACATATGTAAATAGAGGTTTTGAAATTTTACTTTCAGAGGCAATTTCGAAGCTTGACAACTTCTACAGTTCTAACAGAATTAATAAACAAAAAATACAAAACAGTAACTAGAATCCTTAACCAAATAGTTATAGAAAAAGATTCATTGATTTAGTTTACTAATTAAGAAAATTTAAATAAAAACGTTGTCAAATTATTAAGAAATTATGGGTAAATAAAATGATGATTTGCACTGATTTAACTTAATTTTATCATTATAATAATAGCTTATTCTAATAGAAGAACATGTGTTTCAAAACTTACTATATAAAGTTTGAATTAAAATAGCTTTGTCAATTTTTAACAGATATTTTAAAAGGACCATAAATATCGGCGCACGAGCATCGCAAATTCAGTCGCCCAACAAAATTCATCATTACGCTCGCGCGCCGGTATTTGTGATATTTATTAAAAATTGACAAAGCTATTTTTATTCAAATTTTATATAGTAAGTTTTGAAACACATGCTCTTCTATTAGAATAAGCAATTATTATAATGATAAAATTAAGTTAAATCAGTGCAAATCATCATTTTATTTACCCATAATTTCTTAATAATTTGACAATGTTTTTATTTTAATTTTCTAAATTAGTAAACTAAATCAATAAATCTTTTTCTATAACTATTTTGTTAAGGATTTTAGTCACTGTTTCGTATTTTTTGTTTATTAATTCTATTAGAACTGTAGAAGTTGTCAAGCTTCGAAATTGCCTCTGAAAGTGAAATTTCAAAAACTATATTTACATATGTGAATATAGTTCACAAATGTGTTATTAATTTAAATAAAATCCTACTGAACTATTTAGACAAGAATATTTCCTAATGTTATTGGTAAATCACTTGTTTGTACAATATATCATTAATGGATATAAACGAGTTTGAAAATCATGGTTTTTGGCCAAATAGCGCGTAATTTCGAGTGAACGCTCTTAAAGTAGATGGACAATTTCAGTTGCTACGAAAGTGCTACGGGTTTTGTAGCACATTTGCTACGAATACTGCTACGAGGCTACAGCCTTTTAAGTGCTACGCGTGAATTTTTGTTTCCGTAACGTTCATTCGATAATCTCATACTTTGTCGCTTCATATCTCTGAGTTCTTGAAACTTTTGTCCCTAAAGGGTATATACAATACAACCGGCATGTCGTAGAACTAAAAAACTGGCCAAGTCGGACCGCGCACTGAGGGTCCGTACAAACTTACCTCATCTTCCTGCCCTTGTCCCGTGTTATTTGGGGTACAAACTTACCTATGGAAAATATTTAAATTTCCTGGAGTCTCAAAGATTTTTCTGAATCGGTTTTTTTTTGTGACATAACAATTTTTTTTCGGATTTATTCTTATACCTGTGCTATAAGACCTTGCTTTATGCCAATTTCAGGATTCTGGGTCAAAGAGAAGTATCCTATGAGTGTCGAAATATACATTTTTTGCGATATAAACGGCCGTATCATTTTTTTCTTTAGCTTAGAAGTTTAATATTTTCACAACTTCAAAGGACCGCAGACCTGAGTATATGGTTCTAATTTCAACTCGATACCTCCATACGTCACACGGACAGATAGACGGATAACAAAGTGATTCTAAAAGGGTTCTGTTTTTTCCTTTCGAGGTACGGAACCCTAAAAACAAATGTAACATCCACCGGGTTGGTGGCACGTGGTGGATACGGCCCATTCTCTCTCTTAGAGAGAAGGCCCAAGTCCTAACAGTGGTAACATTATAAGGCTGATGGTGCTATTACGCTATGCTATGACATGACCAAGTGCAAAATTTATTTTTTTCATTTGGTAGATATTTATGTCGGCGTCATTTCAGTTGTTGGAAATAGTATACAAATGTAAATTACTTCTTTCTAAAGCATTTAACAAACAATTTTTCCTTACACTTCCAATATCACCTCCAAAACATTTTTTTTTCTTTTAACTACCATGGTTATTTCCAGACCAGTCAGATCATATTTTCAGCCGAAAGACGTTCACTGTTGGACATAGGCCTCCCCCAAATGTCGCCACAACGACCGGTCCGATGCGGTAACAAAAATTATTATTTTTTTTAGTCTTGATTTATCAAAGTATGTCTATAAATAATTGAGAACAGGTACATCGATTACCCCAATGTTCTTATACTTCATGTAGATACCTAACTTTATCACTTGTAGACTATTCAGGTTTAGCTAAAAATCGGAAAATAAATAATCTTAAAACAAAAAATCCAACACACATCTAAAATAAAACACCAAAAAAAAATTAAAATAACTTTAATTTCGAAAGTTATGACTTCCAAAATTGAAGATATGTATGTGTGTGTGTGTGTGTATGTGTGTGTAAATTTGTGTGTGTGTATGTTCTGTTATTTGTTTACTGTGCAAACCTACCACAGTGTGTGTGTTGTCTTTTTTAACCCAAAGGTTGACTGGTAGAGAATGCCTTGTTGCATTAAGTTGGCCTATGTACCACTACTGTACAAGAAGTTTAAATAAATAAATAAATATGTTCTACAATATTTTTTTTAAACAATAAAATGCAACTAAACAAAATAAATTTAAAAACGCACAAAAAACAAAGGAAGCAGTCTCAGTCGCACCGCTTGACGTACCCAGCCCTTATACAGAGTGTTGTCACAGGAGGGCAAGTCGTGTGTGCTCCCCCTATGTCCGCACTCGTGTACAGACGAACAAAGAAATAAGTGTACAGGCAGCACTCACCACTAACATTAGACATCTCTAAACGAGTAAGATAAATTTTATATCACTAATTTTTTTAAAATTAATGATATTGCGCACACAATGAACAGTAGTCGAATACGTCTAACACTCGCGATATTTTATTTTACGTGATATTTATTAAGGGAACTGACGGCTTCCATGAGGTGATTCCCAAGAAATTCGCATCACTAGTGCACAGAACGCGGTTCAGTGTCAATAACATCCTGAAAACAGTGGTTGAGAGTCCTTACTCCTATCTTAATGGTCAGGTAAGAAAGAAAGAAAGAGTTCTTTCTTTTTCTTTCTTTTCTTTATTACTCCCGTCTTAATGGTCAGGTAGTTTACTCCTTGCTATACCGTTCTCTGCACATCTTGCCTCAGACATCCACTTCAATATATGTTTTATTTTTGTACCCTTAAGTATGAAGTACTATAAATACAATATTATGAAGATAAGAACCTGAGAGTAAATAAGTTTCTTAGGACAGTTAAATAGACACAACCTTGTGATAGACGTGGATACAGATTAATAAGGAACCTGCCTGAAAGATCGAGTCGGTGATAAACATACGGACGGCTACCTCGATCTTTTTTACCGTTTTTAATTTCAATCGCTCGTACACAGGAAGCTGTATTCTGGTGAACTGAATTCTGAAAATGAATCTTGATAGTCTAGTGAACAGAAATAGTACATTTTGATGTAAGTAGAGAAAGTTTGTTATTGCGATCGAGGCGGGATTATTGTTATGAAGCCGAGTGCTGCAGTAATAATAATAATATTCCACAACGCCATCTAGTCCCAAACTAAGCAGAGCTTGTGTTATGAGTACCAGACAACTGGTAAACATACTTATATATTTCTAAATACATTCTTATTATAGATAAATTTATTATGACATTCTTCTAACCACTTAGGAAGATGTAAAAAAACTGGGGTCGCTTACCGCTCAGCCTTATTAAATACAATAAATTATAGCAGGAGCAAGTTTGCGCACTTTTCCGCATTAGTGCAGAAAACAGTAAATTGCGTACATAAAAAGCGGCAAAAATAAGAGCGGGTTTTCAAGTAAGTGTATTGAAAAGTATTTTTGCCCACACACCAATCTCTTTGGTTGCCGGTACTAACCCCGAGGGTAGGTGTGTTCGTACTGTTCGTAGCCCCACCTTTATTGTTTTACGAGGTTGTGTGACGTGTAAACCGTGCCTTCACTGTTGTTTTGTTACTTTTTATTTGTCTACCTACCTAGTTTAGGACTTTGTATTTTTTTATTTCAGTATGTGAAGGACGTGATGCTTGGATCAATGGAGTGTCAAATAGGGGTGGGCTTGTTATTGGAGTAAGCATTTTACAACGAAGATCAATACATGTGCTTTTTATAGTATTCGATTTTTGTTTTAATTTTAACACTAAATAGGTGTTAAACGATTTTTTTTACACGACTGCACAGGAAAGTATGGTATTTTGTTTATTAAATAGCTGCTGCTGTTACTACGTTCTTTTCCTGTATTCTATCTGGATCACATAAACTTTTGGGTCCGCTGGGGTTTTGAATTATGACATTTTGGTTAAATTAAATATTAACACACACAATAACTAAGAAGAAAATCTATACTTCTGTTATATATCAAATATCATAGAGAGAAAAGATTAACTATTATTGTATGTTGGCATTTTTATTTGTAATGAATAAACTCAAAAAGTACAGAACCGATCTTGAAAATTCTATCCCTCTTCGCACGCAGACGAAGCCACTGGCAAAAGTAGTCCGTAAAATCTTGTGTTGAGTTTGAGGTTTTTTAGGGATCCGTACCCAAAGGGTAAAAACGGGACCCTTTTGCTAAGACCCCACTATCCGTCTGTCTATCACCAGATTGTATCTCATGAACCGTGATAGCTAGACAGTTGAAATTTTCACAGATTATTTGTTTCTGTTGCTGCAAATACTAAAAACAGAATAAAATAAATATGTGATTTTTGGCCGTTTTTTTGCTCGATATTAATAATAGTAAATTATAATATAATATAGTGTCTAATATTGTATAATAGTACGTAAAACTTCGTACGTCAGTCCGCACTCGCATTTGACCGGGTTTTCAATATAAATTTAACCAAAAAGTCATATTTCCAAACACCAGCACGTATCGATGTACTAGGCTCGCATATATTCAAAAGAGCTCACGTTACGAACCAACCAACAATTTAAGATTAAAGAACGTTCCTTCGTTCGAGTCCGACTCCCACTTGACCAGTTTTTAATAAAATTTAATCAAAAAGTCATATTTCAAAACATCAACACGTATCGAAGTACTAGGCTCGCATATATTCAAGAGAGCTCACATTACGGATCAACCAACAATTTAAGATTACGAATGATCCTTCGTTCGAGTCCGATACGCACTTGACCGGTTTTCAAATATTTAATTTAATTAAAAAGTCATATTTCAAAACATCAACACGTATCGAAGTACTAGGCTCGCATATATTCGAGAGAGCTCACGTTACGAACCAACAATTTAAGATTAAACGAACGTTCCCTCGTTCCCTGATACCCTGTTGACAAAGCTCCACACAACTTTGCAAACAATCACGCGAATTCCAAATGATTGTGTTTGTAACTCATTAGGGAGTTGTCTGCTAACCCTCTGATGATGGAGGGACGAATGTTTACCTTCCTGTGTTAGTAGAAACCGTTTTATGATCATGACCTTGAACTTCTATTGTGGGTTGATGGTTCTTTTATGGTCTGAAAGGTCTTGTAGTAAGGCACAAATGTTGTTTGCGTTTGATTCAGTGAAGTGGCATTTAAATTTGAATAGGTTTTCTTTCATTAGTGTGAAAGATGTGAGATTTGTGTGTGGTATTGGGCAGGGCACATTGCTCGTAGAACAGATGGTCCAAGGGAGCGAATGGTTCTGCAGTGGAGTCCGCGAACCGTGGTGGACTGATTACTTGGTGAGAGTCGTGGGAATGTACGTTTCTCCATACAAACATTGTTTTCCACATTTCATCCCCTTAGGGGGAATATTTTGGAAAATACTCTCTTAGTGCTCGCCTACGTCATAAAAAGAAACCTTGTGCAAAATTTCACACTTTCCATAAATCTAGGCAACCATAGATTCACACCATTTTTGGTACGGCAACCTAATACGGTTAGATTAGGAATAAAATTACCTTAATGTGATATATAATTCGGTTAAATAACAGTATATTTTGACCATTTACTTACCGCTTTATACGAGGTAACCCCCATAGTTGCACCAAAAAAATAGTAGGCAACCTATATTTTTCAGTTCCTTGGAGCACATTCTTTCAGCTGATGCTTAACTTTCACAAATAACAAATCAGGGTAGTTGATGACAAAAAATTAATAGCAAATTGTATTGTTTAACATTATTGGCACCAGATTTAGCTAGGCAAACTATTTGCAATGTGTCAATAAACACATTATCTATATATATATAAAAGGAGAAACTGACTGACTGATATACTACGCACAGCCAAAACTACTGGAACTAGAAACCTCAAATGTTGCAAAAGGCTTCCTCTTATGACGTAGACGAGCACTAAGAGAGTATTTTCCAAAATTCTGCCCCTAAAGAATGAAACAGGGGTCCAAAAGGTAAGTATGGAGAAACCTACCTTCACGCGGGCGAAGCTGCTGGCAGAAGCTAGTCTAGGATATAATATTTATCATAATTAAATAACAGATGAGGGAAGGTATTTCTTCTACCGGATCTTAGATCAGTCAGTCAGTTTCTTCTTTTATATGGATAGATAGATTATCTTTTCCAAGTTTCATATTAAATGCGTAGACTTATCATATTGAAATGTACTCATCCGTATGTTAGTTAATTACAATGATGTACTGTTATTAAATGAAACATGATAATCAATATTAATTAGCTTTCACATGATACCCGACTTACATTCGAAATCAAGGTCTCAATGTTACTTCAATAAAATTGATAAAACGTTACTGCCGACTCATATGGCACACTTTTATTTGAGGCACTAATAAAACTGACAAGATTGGTCGATGGGGTCGAAAGATTCTGGAGTGGCGACCGCGTACCTAAAGACGAAGCGTTGGAAGGCCTCCTTCAGGGTGGACTGATGACATAGTGAGCGTGATGCGAAACGCACAGGAATGGCCGTCATGGGACACTACACTTGGGGGACTCCTATGTCCAACAGTGGACGACTTTCTTTGAAAATATGATGACTAATAAAACTAGCTTTTGGCCGTGGTTCAGCTCCTATGATCTCACACAAACAGTGCATTTTTCAAGAATACTAGAGGTATTCAGCAATATTGTAGCTTTCAATCAGTAAAACAATTTTCAATACACTTACTCGAAAACCCGATCTTATCTCACCGCTTTTAGGCACGCTATGGACTGTTTTCCGCACTAGTGCAGAAAGTGCGCGCGGCCCCGCCACAATTTTATTGTAATAAAATTATTTATCGTATCAGGCTGGGCGCGCGTCGACCCCCACGAGGTGCGGGTCAACCCTCACGAGTTGTAAGTGTGTTGAAAAACATCGTTTGACACACGTGCAAATTTGTCACTGCAGCCGTCGGCTCCATAACACACTCGCTTTCGGTTCGTGCTAATTCCGCCTCGGTCGCAATGACAAACTTTCTGCACAATCAAGATCGTATCAAAATGTACTATTTCAAAATTGGATCAGTACTTAAATAAATAACCTTCTACCAAACGCAGAGATGCCAGAAGTCTAAGACATACATACTACTGCAGTCCACCAATCAATTTCAACACTAAAAGTCAGGCAAGAACCAACTTCCCCAATCTGGCGGGAAAACTCTCAATCAAACCGAAGAAAAATGGTCGACTCACAAAAGTAATCAAACTTATTTTGACAAACTGATGGTTCCCGCAATCTATGTTCCAGTACTTTGTTATCGATAAAGTTAGACTTTAGTCCTATTTTTGATCTAGACGTGGTTATTGATAGGTATGTTTTCTTTGATGACTAACTGTCATCAGGTCAAAAATATCAATCTTCAACTGGCGCCAGTCTCTGTCTGACTTTTCTGACCTTTGAGTGAAAACTGCTGATTATGCATTATGCATATCTCTCTGTGTAGTTACATCATTTGCCTAACTCTTTTTTTTGTCCTGTTAGGTGTTAAAATTTGGAGCGAGGGGGAATGGGCGATGGTCGCCTCCTTCTGTGCAGAAGCAGAAAGCCCCAGTCACCGAGACCCCACTCCGACTGACAACCACCATAGGTTTGCGCTTACGGACGACGAGCAATAGGTAGCTCACCGTCCGGCCGTTCGGTAACCGTCTGCGTCGGGACCGAGCCCGAGTCGTCGTCGGCGCGTAGTGTTTCACGCACGTCTCAAAGAGATGTCAGCAAAACCGTTGGGGCCCAGCAGAGCCGAAGCCTACTGGGGCCATGGGTCGAAAGGAGGACCCGTGGACCTGGGACGCAAAGAGTAACTCAAGGAACAAAGTGTGGTTTTTGTCAGTAGAAGTCTGACACGCCCTCCCGCTTTGTCCTAGGGCGAGAGAAGTGATTAGATGATTTCCCACCTTAAAAAAGGGGGCTAAGATTTCGACCAAGATTGCAAAAGTAATAATCTTTAAAACTGCAACTGAGAACTGCAACAATACCTAACTACAATCAACACAGTTTAAAAAAAATAACAGCATATATGCCAAATTTTACACCATTTTCCTTAACATATGGGTACCTAATTGTCTCTATTACGGCTGGTTTAAATAACATAACACAACGTAAAATACATCATTTGGTAGAGGTAATATATCCGTAATTTGGTAATGTTCGCCTTGGGCCCTGCAAGAACCCCGAGGGCTCAGTACAAGAGGATGTTCTAGAAGCCTACACGAGGATCAGTATTTTGAACCCAACTCTGAACCGGAAAGGACAACCCAAAAACCCTGACAATGCTTAGAACAGTGTATTATTTCAAAGTGAAAATTCTAGATACGAGAATAGTAGGTACATTTTGATACAAGTGCAGAAAGTTATTCATTGTGACCGAGACGGAATACGCACGAGCCGTAGGCGAGTGTGTTATGGAGCCGAGGGCTGCAGTGACAAATATGCACGTGTATCAAACGACCTTTTTCAATACATTTACGAAATGAATAAACGAGGGTAGACCGGCGACTGGAGGGAGTCGACACTCGCCCAGCCTTATAGGTACAATAAATGCAATAACATTATAGTGGGGGAGAGCACGCGCACTTTTCTGCACTAGTGCGGAAAACATTCTATTGCGTGCCTAAAAGCGGTGGGATAAGAGCGGGTTTTCGAGTAAGTGTATTGAAAATAAATAATCGTCGGGCCTGTTGGTCTAGTGCATAGAATCCCAAAGGGGGCGGGCGGTGTCGCTCCCTAGTAGGCGCTGGAGCTTTTCGTGCGGGCGGTAGCGGGTCCAAAGGCCAATGGGGGGTGTTATGTCAACACGTTTTAGTATTTTAAAATAATTAATAATCACGAACCTCAACCACAACCACGAGTAGCACGATTACAGAGACAGTTTTTTGTTAAATATGCGATTGTTAATAGATACTAGACAAACATATTAAATTGGTATAATTATCTATTAGGTAAAGAGGGGAGTTCGAATTTTGTTTTCTCGTAAAGGGCCAGCAGTTCATAAAAGATTGGGAAACTATGGTCTAGTGGTTAGTGACTCTGACTGCTAAGCCAGAGGTCGTGGGTTCAAGTCCCACCTAAGACAAATGTTTGTGTGATGATCATGATCATTTGTTCTGTGTCTAGATGTAATTTATCTACAATATGTACGTATTTAGAAATATATTAAGTATGTTTATCATCTGTCTAGTACTCATAGCACAAACTCTGCTTGGTCACACAGCACAAACTCAGGTCTGCTACCCGAAGCAGCACTGAAATCATATAACTTGTAAGTCATTTCAATCTAAAGATAATGTTACGGCGTGAAACTTTAACAAGTTCATTTCTCTGCCGAAATCATCAGTAACGTCGACCTATTAAAACGCATTGCTGGTTCCAAATCAAATCTTCGAGACTTGATTTGGGAATTAACCTATGTATTCACCTAGACAGGAAACTTTTATTTTTATTGATATAAACTAGTGCTTGACTTCGATCCCACCTAATGGTAAGCAGTGATGCAATCATTGATGGTGAGGGGCACTAGTTTATTAAGAGCCTATTCACTCTATGTTTGTACGGAACCCTCGCTGCGCGAGTCCGACTCGCACTTGACCGGTTCTATTTTATTGATATTATTTATAAACAAGCAACCAGAAAATAAGCAAGGTGCAACGATGACCTGGGAAGGTTTGCGGTAATCCGATGGACGGAGGTCGATGTCCAACAGTGGACGTCTTTCGGCTAAAATAATGATGATGATGATGATGATGATGATAAACCAGAACATATTGCTCTCTCGGGGTCATAAGATGTCTGCCACTCAAAGACCATGACAAAATGAAATCGCAATCATATTAATAGCACACTATCTGAATGAACAGCCATCTCATTAAAATACCTAATTACGGCCATTTCTATCAAATGCCCGGTATTGTTATGTACCAGGGGGTCATAGGATCGAGGCACAAGGAAGTGACGCCGATACCAAGATAAAGTGAGAGACGTTATTGATCTTTAAAACGTGTACATGTTACAATACAATCAATACTGCTAATCATTCAAAACCAATTTTTACTGGTTTCGGTCAAAACCGTTATTAAGTTGAATTGTATTTGTTTTAAGTAAAAAAAAATACGAAACCTTTTAGCTTTCTGTAACTACGTATCTAGAATCATATCGAAAAAAAAAACCACTAGCTTAATCATAGTTTTGAGTTTCTTTCTTTCTTTAAAACCACTAGCTTAATCATAGTTTTGTGTTTCTTTCTTTCTTTTTTCTAATTTTAAATTGATTTTAACTGAGAAATGAGTATATTAGGGGAAGTTTGAAAGTGGCGCCAGTGACTGAAAAATTGAAAGGGAATCGTTTGTCTCGGTTTGGTCATGTGAAGAGGAGGGATGAAGCGCATGTTACTAAAAGAGTTAAGAGTTTATATGTGGATGGATGGAGAGGGAGAGGGAGACCAAAGAAAAGATGGATGGATTGTGTGAAGAGTAATATGAAAGAAAAGGAAGTTAGTGATAGCAAGACGAATGACAGGGCAGAATGGAAGAAAAAAACATGTTGCGCCGACCCCAAATAACACGGGAACAGGAAGATGATGATGATGATGAAATTGATTTTAACTGGTCGAAAGTATTTCTGACTAATTCTTACAGTTAAAATTGTTAAGTTTTTTATTAATCCGTTTTATTTATGACACAGTTGTATAATTATTATTCTAAGAAACATTAAATTAATCACTGTTTTAAGTACCTAGTCTGTTAGAAAAGTCGGCCATTTTCGAGTGAGAAAACGGATAACATTTTACTAGCTGATGCTAGCGGCTTCGGCAGCGTGAAAGTTGGGAATCTTTTCAAGAAAACATACTCCCGGGACAGAAAGATGCTATGTGCTATTGAGTGCCCAATTTCGTCCAAATCCATTGAGTAATTCGAGTGTGAAGAAGTAACAAAAATACAGTAATTTTTAATAGATCCACTTTAAATTGACATAAATTATTCGATTTGTACTATAATAATGATTTTATAATGACATTTTTTATTTTTTACGGATTACCTTTTTTTTTTTTTTTGGACCAACTGACATTTATTATGAATTGACATTGAATTATAGATTAATTTAATTTGATTTTTTAAATCCTGAACACATTATTAATATTTGCACACCATGACAATATGGTAAATATGTTAGCACAACTCCATTAACTGTAACACCTTGCATGCATTGTTTACTATAATAATTGTATGTACACTCATGTTTGAGCAAATAAATGAAATCTGAATCTGAATCAGTCAAATAATGTTTGTACTATATACATACGTGTACCAACATTCAAGTATTAGTTTAAAAACTACTCCATCGTCATCTTCTAATTAACAATAACTGATAAAATATGTCTGGATACGAAATAACTGCCTAAACAGCGATAAACAATATTCTCGACTGTCGATTAGCAAACTTTATGAAATATCTAATGAGATTGTTTATTTCTTAGAAGTAATAATTATCTAAACCAAAATGCGTTGGAGTGAGACTTAAAACTGAGATAAGTAAAAATAAATAATATTCGCCAGTACGATTTCTGAGAATCGTAATACTTTTTGGGCAAGTCAAGAGTTCAAGTTTTATATTGTTACCTATATTATTCAAGGAAACTGATTGATGGGGTTTAATCGGTGGGGATTTCTGGAATAAATCGCACAAGCCTAACCAGTTTTGCCTGCGCAAGCCGGTTTGTACACTAAACACCGTGTAAACCTGTGTCAGTGTTATTAACCACATGCACGGTGATTCGTGTACAAACCGGCCTGCATGGGCAAAGCTGTGGTGAAGCTTGTGCTTGTGATAGGCCCATTAAGAACTTATAAACAAACATCTAATCTGCCGAATCCCTTCCCAACAATGCTTGACTTCCATTCAAATCAGATACAGCTGGATACCAGTATTTTATTGGGGGAAGACTGCCTGCCAAGTACCAGCAGGGGAAAAATTAGAAGGCCTCCTCTTTAAAAGAGGGAATGGAACGTAATCCTTCACACACGGGCCCAGTGCGCGCTGGTGGATGTCACATGTTTCAAATTTTTGATTCTAGGACATGCCGGTTTCCTCACGACTTTTCCTTCACCGTTTTGAGAGCAGTGGTGATGAAATAAATTACAAAAAGTAATTTGCATGGCTGGGTTTGAAACCGCAACTTATAATTCGAAAGTCGGGGCCGTTACCACTCGGCCACCACTGATCTCTTGTCATATTATCATAGCTACTCTAGTGTAGCTACTAGTAAAATCGAGGTGTGAAGCCGCAGTGTAGGTATCACTTGTTCGAATTAATCCTAAATATTTCCTCAATTTGGCGCATATTTCTATGAAATTTGTGTATTTTGCTACAACAATGACACGAACACTAATAAACTTTCAGCACAATATGCAACGAACAATATTTTGTTTTTAACACAATACATAAATGGAAATTGAATTTCACAGAGGTAATAGCTAGAAAATAGGATGAAATTTTATTCAAATTGCCAATGTCCAAATATTTACGAAGGCTGGGAGCATTATACCATATTGTGGTATAATATGATGTTTTCCGTTGAATTCAGTTGATTTTTTCGATAGTATTCTTGTCTAAAAATGCAAAAGTAAAAACTTCTGTTATCACTAACACTAAGCGACAAAACATAGATAAAATCGCACTGTGTATTACGCAAAAGTGCAGAACATTTCTTTTGTTGTCCACAGCTGGGCAAAGACCTTCCCTTTCTCCTTCCAAACCTTTCAGTGTTAGGCGATCTTTGGCTACGTATGCCCAAAAACTTTAAATAATTAAAAATCTCAATCAAACCAAAGTCAAAAAAGACCCAATCAGACCGATCAGTCTCAATCTCTTTTTATTTATTTTTTAATGAGAGCTTTAGGTATCACTGGATTCCAATTTTCAAGTCAATCATCAAGTGACTTCACCCGCTCTGGGTGGAGCTGGAGGGAGTACCAGGCTTTTACTAAATAAACTTAGTGTTCCTTCAGTTGCCCTTTTACGAGGGCTACGGTAACCTTTTTGAAGAACTCGCAGCCCTGGCAGGCATAAGACCCTACCTGGCCCCGTCAATTTTGCCCTAACAAACTTGGTACAAGGCTCGACCATGTCCTGGAATGGTACCTAGAATATTTTTTGCTCAAGGAGTATGTTTCCTTAGGTCAATTTTCTACTATTACGCGGGCATAAAAGGAGAAACTGACTGACTGACATATTAACACACAGCCGAAACTACTGGAGAGTGGATGAAGTATCCTACTTTCACGTGAGCGAAGCAGCTGGCAGAAGGTAGTCTATATAAGTAGTCTACTTGAACATGTATATAACAGGAGAAACTGACTGACATATCAACGCACAGCCGAAACTAGTGGGACTAGGAACGTGAAATTTTGCACAGTTTCCTTTTATGACGCAGGCGAGCAGTAAGAGACGATTTTCCGAAATTGGCCCCCTAAAAGGGGGTCCAAAGTTTATATGGAGAAACTTAATTTCACGCGTGCGAAGCCACTGGAAGCAGTTAGTCATCAATAAATATTTATCCATCTCCGCACCGTTCTTGTTGCTTCGGTTGTATCAATAGTATTATTAATTTACTCGTAGTAAAATATTGTGTGAATTCGTAACATTTCCTTCTGTTTAACTTTGAGATATTCCTTCCTACCGTAAATATTTCCGAGTAATGCGATACTAAATGATTTCAGGATATTTTAAGGAGATTGTTTTTGGTGTTTATTTACGTATCTGTTGATTATTTGTATTTGATAGAATATCTTAATGAAAATAACTGTTCACGGTTGAATATTTAGAGATATTTGTCATTTCTTTTACCATTTTGTCTAGAAAGAAAGAAAGAAAGAAAGAAAAACGTTTATTCGTACCTCACACATACAGTAAAATTAAAAAAAAAAAACTAGTATTTCGCACGTTTGTTACGTACGATAATAATATTTTAATAACCCTTCAGACCTAACTTCCATTTCTAATTTCAATCACGGTGGTCAATTTTAATGGAAATTAGCCATACGCAGATATTTAAGTGTACAAGCGTGTGCGCCGCTAACACAGATGCGCTATCTGTTCTTTTACTGCCACAATATATAGGGCAGCAATCCGTCACGAACGATGAGAAATCAAGCGCAAGAACGGTTTACGGAAACGGAAAGTACCTATGTACTTTCCTAAGAATGGGGGTGCCACACCACCAACTTCCAAACTCAGGGGTTGCTACTGAGTTATTCCTATTAAGAAAAATCCTATAACCCGGGGTTTAGCGATTCTTCGTGCTATGTCGGCAACCTTGGTTCTCCTGCGGATATGTACACATTACATACATAGATATAAATCCTTTAAATATTAAATTACTATCTGTCCTTTATTAGCTCTTTACCTTTAAATCACTTATCAAAGTCTGATGGGTGGCACATAATATTCCTCACGGCTTCTTAGATCTGCGTAAATAAATATGTCAGTTCATATCTTCGACTCCTCAAGAATGGAAGTGACGAATTTATTCATTCAGAGTAAACAATCGCTAATTTATCAGTTGTTATTCTGTACTAAAGTGTTTGCAATCTTTGACCTCAATATCTTTCAAATTATTCCATTTTAATATTCTACTTAAACTCCAAAAAATAAAATAAATAAAATAAAATAAACTCCTTGAAACTTCAAAGAGTTTATTTTATTTTATTAATTTTAAGAAAACTTACAGCTATATATTAGAGTAATAAACGTTATATGTAAAAGAAGACCAATTACAAGTTTCCACTTAATTTAAACTTCTAAATAAAATAGACAAAACTTCATAAACAACGTAAGGGAGAAACACAGAAATATCAGAAGAAAACAAATAAAAATACGATACATTACAACACTAAATCAAGCTTCAAAGAGAAAGTTACTTTTTTTTTTTAGTTTCTTTAATTTGCAGATAATTCAAGCTAAACATCTCTTCACACTATGTTGAACATTCGACATACTCTTTGAATGAATGATTTGATAATAATGAAGGAGATGAGGTCTCTGATGAAACACAGCCGGTACTTACATGCAGTTCAATCTTGGCCACCAGCTCAAGTAGGTATTGACGTATAGATACCGGCACGGATCTTGCGCACTGATTTCTACAGTTCTACTTGCGCAGAAGCACTCAGAAGTGAAATATCGGGTCTCTTTAGTGGTATGAAGAAAGATGCGGGGGCGGGAAGTAAAATCCTTGTACAGTGATTGGCTCGCCGATATTGTACGATGCGCAAAACGATCCCCGCTCTTTCGCCGAGCGCTCAAGATTCGTGCTGCTATCTATACCTGAGGTGGCGGCCTATGTTGGCCATATGTCTTGCTCTTTATCTAGTGAGATAAAGAACAAGACATTAAGTATATCTGAAGAATATCAGAAGAACACAGTATTAAAAAGGTCCACATTAAATAAAACTAGATAGCCCCGACCTCGGCAGTCATAAAATAAAACATCTTTATACACACATACTTCACAGCAGTCTGCACTGTGCAAAACGTTGGAACCCAAGTGTAATCGCCCAGCGTCTAACAGTGCACAGGAGATTTAGCAACATGTCAGCACAAATTACAAGTCGTGCAACTAACATTATACCAGCTAAAATAAGTACTAAAGTAGCTACGAGATACAGCGTCGAGCGTGAAATTGCATTTAAGTCTTTTTTATTTAAACCGGGCACTGTAAAGTATACAAAATTAAAGTCCCTACGATAAAACCTCGAAAATAACACTTCAAGAAGATTTTGTTCGAGAAAATTTTATTCATGACGAAGTAAAAAAGGTAGTAAAGTAGTGAATAACTTGAAAAAAGGTGTAATGAACTCATCAGAATACTGAAACAGTTTTTATTGATATCGCGGACCTGAGAATAAAGTTGATCAAATTGTGTCAGACGGAAAAGAGATCCCTAAGGTAAAAACTATGGGGTCACGCTTGGAGCTATGTTCTCGCAAGATAGCGTTGAATTCAACTTTTTATGGTTCCGTGCCCAAAGGGTAAAGCAGAACCCTATTATTAAGACTCCGCTGTCCGTCCGTCTGTCTGTCTGTCTGTTCCTTTGTCCGTCTGTCACCAGACTGACAGTTGAAATTTTCACTGATGACAGATTTCTGTTGCAGCTATAACAACAAATACTTGAATACTACTAAGCTCCCATACCTACAAGAAACGTGATTTTTTTTACCGTTTTTTGCTACGGGCGGTACGGAACCCTTCGTACGCGATTTCGACTCGCACTTCACCGGTTTTTTAGTTTATTTTGTTTAATTGTACATTTTTTAAGGTGGGATATCATCCACTGAATTCTCCGTCTCTTGGGCGGAGCGGGAGGGCTTGTCAGACTTTTACTAACTGAAACCTATGTTCCTTCATTGCTTTGCGTGCCAGGACCCCGTGGATCCCTTTCGGACTACCCATGGCCCCAGTAGACTTCGGCCCTGCTTGACCCCTACGATTTTGCTGACATCTCTTTTAGGTGAACATGAAACACTACGCACCGTCGACGCGTCGGGCTCGATCCAGACGGTAACCGACGGCCGGACGGCGACTTACCCATTGCTCTTCGTCTGCAAGCCTACGCCTACGATGGCTGGAAATCGGGGACGGGTTCCCGGCGACTGGGGCGCCTTTGCTAGCTTATGCTGACCAGCTTCGTAGAAGGGTGCAGGAAAGGGATGGAGTACGAATTGCAACATCCAGCCAAAAAAACAGCGTTACCATCAATCCACACTTAGCTCAGTGTCAAAAATCTGCTACCGAAAGTTTTCAATATACGCCACGTTCAACTAAGGTAAACGACAGAAGTGCTACGGGAATTCCTCAATGAAACTGCATCCAGCTCTGAAGCACTGAATCACAATAAAGTCAGGGTAGTTATGGCACCCCGGGGCGGGATCACCACATTCCCGTTTGTAACGTCGAACAAATTGGAATATTCTCATAATCTCATTTCACACGAAGCGAATTTGAGCAATTACGTTTTGGGCGTCAATTCGTTTAAGGGACACTTTGGTGATTTTTTTTGGTCGTAAGTGTAATACAATTTTCAACTTTATGACGAGAGAGACATACAAGCAATTTATATTCAAAGTCTATTATTATAAGGTCGAAAATTACTAAGCAATAGTTTTAAAATAAATAGTTCCGTTTCGTATCAGTAATTAAATACAAAGTACACAGCTCTCATTTATTTTGTGCTTAATGAAACACATTGTTTGAAGCACCGTGCGTCGGAATTCAGTTAGCCGTGCAATGCTTGTTGTATTAAATAAAGAAAATTAATTTATATAAATCGTTTAGTCACATAGTTCCTTATGTTTAGAATTTGCAATCTATATGTATAAAAGGGGAAAAAGAGTGACTGACATATCAACGTACAGCCGAAACTACTGGGATTAGGAGCGTGAAATTTTGCACAAGGTTTCCTTTTATGACGTAGGCGAGCACTAAGAAAGGATTTTACAAAATTCACTCCATAAGGGGATGAAGTGGGGGTCAAAGTTTGTATGGAGAAACCTAAAACGCGAGCGAAGCCGCGGGCAGAAGCTAGTGTTTTATATTATTTCTGATTAAATATTATCCATTCACCCAAAAGATTTTTTTTATTACGGATAGGCTCGCGTTTGACTAACATCTCACCTGATGGCAAGCGACGATCTACTACTAGACGAGCACGCCTAGAAGAAACCTATTGACTCTTGACTTATAGACAAAAACTATTTTTAACAAATTAAATTGTAAAGGCATAGAACTAACTACATCAAAAAGCCTATCATATATAAAGGAGCTTAATTATATGATAATAATCTAGTGTAAGGTGATAAAATTAACTAAGAATTGCCTGATCGCTCTATGTTACGAGTACATTATATTGAATATATAAATAATAAAATAATATCTTTAATATATTAATTCATCTTTTATAATTACCACGATACAATTACCTTATTACAATGTAATTATATTTCATTAACTAATTCAAAATTAGTAATAGGTTAAAATCTAAGCTTTCGTTTTTATACAAATTTATGTTCGTCATATTATGGCTGGATTGAGTTGGAATCAATATTGTAAAATTAATAGTGCCATATTCTTACAAATGAACATTTTTTTATTTTTATTTGATTTATATTTAAGCTCATTATTAAGTGATTATTGTTCTTAATAAATAATAAATTCTTTAAACCTAGCTTTACAAAATGTATAATTATTAGAACTGTTACTTCCTGACGACGTTTTCTTGAGCACAACTTTTCTACACCACAAGTTTATTCCGTTTTCTTACCTCATTTTCCTTAAGCTTTTCCTACTACTAATTTCAATCTTTCACAATACCATCAACCTAACCCGGATCATCGAACCTTTCCTCATTGCTCACTTCACTCTCCAAATCCAAACCTTCGCCAATTGTTCTCGAATCCGTCAAATGATAATCTTTTCTATATATCGCAACATTTTGGTAGCATATGCCACATTTTCCGGTTCGTATATCAATCAGTACCGTATCGACAGCTGACGACTTTTTGAACGAGATTCGATGCGACCCCTCGCTACCAATATCTTTTGCTATAAAAATTCGGTAGTTCAAAATGCATTTTGTTAGCTATAAAGGAGTGAGCACTGATTTTACGATCCTTGTTATGACTGCCGTGATGTAGAGGAACTGATTGAACGTTAGCAGTGTTATCATTGACAGGAATGTTAAATGTAAAATCCTTATCAGTACCAATTAAGAGGACTACAAGGTCTCGCGCGGTCACTCTTGGACTACATACAAAAGAAAGATCGCAAAGACAATGCTTGCAAATATGAAGCATTATAGCGATTTACTAAAAATCTACACATTTGATTATAAAATTAAAACACTTGAAAGGTAAAACTTTGCTTGTAGAATAATGACAAACAATCAGAATGATCGCATGTATAATTAGTCCGGATTTTAATCGATAAAAAATATTTTTAGAGGTATCTTTGTGTTTTTAGGGTTCCGTAGCCAAATGGCAAAAAACGAAACCCTTACGGATTCATTCGGAAAAAAACAATAAATTAGAACTGTAACTCGAAATTTTTTTTCATCAAACCCATACGTGTGGGGGTATCTATGGATAGGTCTTCAAAAATGATATTGAGGTTTCTAATATATTTTTTTTCTAAACTGAATAGTTTGCGCATGAGACATTTCCAAAGAAGTAAAATGTGTGTGTCCACCCCCCCCCCCCCCCCTGTAACTTCTAAAACAAGAGAATGATAAAACTTAAAAAATTATATGATGTACCATGCAAACTTTCACCGAAAATTAATTTGAACAAGATCTAGTAAGTAATTTTTTTTAATACGTTATAACGTATGATGATTTGAAAGGTAAATTGCTGTTTACGATTTATGAATCGTAAACCGCAATTTACCTTTCAAGTTTGTACGACACCCTCAGTGCGCGAATCCTATTCGCACTTGCCCAGTGTTTTTTTCTATCGAACTAAATTAGTTGTTTCATTTATATTTTGAACACACTATCTATCTAGCATTTATCCTGAAGAATAACATAATTTTTTTTTATTCTATTTACTGCAGTGGATCATATACTTTCGCGCATTATAAAACTCGCGATTAGCTCTTGTAGTCTTCTCAAGGTTAAGTGTAATATAAACTAATGTTGTTCTGATAGTGGTGTATTCTATTGGATCACAGATTTCAGATTTTTACTGTCTAACCACACCTATGTATTACAATTACACTTGAAAGTTCGGCGTGATGAAGTTATCATATACTTGTCACTCTAGCCAAGAAAATAAATCAAACTGTTCAAAGTGATTAAGAAGCGCACCTCGCCAAGGACCAGATTATCATCACGATTTGGACCCCAGAGAACTGAGCCGTAAACATGTTAGTCCCTTCCGGGCCATAATAAATGACGGAGCCAATACGGTCAAACTAACGTAAACTCCTACTTACTCCTAAAGGAATATATATGGCAACCCCAACTAAAACTATTATTCTCAGTGTTACTAACTACAAATATTGAATCTTATCGATATTGGATTTCTTGGCCAAGTTGTAGCGGCAGCATGAAAATTCATTTCAAATGTTTTTGGAAATATCAGTTTCGTATCTAGTTGAGTTGGGATTATTGTTGGAACTGTCTGTTTGTGTAGGTACCACGTTGAGGAAAGGGGTAATAATCGACTGGGATTTTGAACATTAACTGTAAAAAAGTTACCGTTAGTTGATGTATAACTACAATAACATAGTGAAGGAAGGTTATTTTCTTTTGGCGCGAAATCTTTTAATGACTTCTCCGCGGCGCGGGAGGTCGTGTCAGACTTTTACTGACTAAAACCACACCTATGTTTCTTCAGTTGTCCTTTGCGTTGGACCATGGGTTTCTTTTTAGAAGTCAACTCATGACCCCAGTAGGCTTCGGCTCTGCTATCTCTTTGAGGCGTGCGTGGAACACTACACGCCGTGGAAGACTCGAGCTCGGTCCGGACGGTTACCGAACGGTCGGACCATGAGCTACCCATTGCAAATTGTCCGCAAACTCACGCCTACGGCGGATGAAGGATATGGGGACGATTTTTATGCATATAGCATAATCCTTCTTATATTGTCCCCATTCCTGGGACTCAGATCTCATCTCTGGGAGAGGGAATGGGCCGTAATCCACTCCACGGGCCCTTAGCAGGTTGCAGGATACCATACGTCTTCAAAGTTTTGTTTCTAGGACAAGCCAGTTTCCCCACGATGTTTTCCTTCACCGTTTTGAGAGCATTGGTAATAAAATTAATTACACAAAGTAAAATCCCTAATCCCTACGTCTTGGGTTCA
Organism: Mythimna pallens; assembly: GCA_961205895.1. Classification (NCBI taxonomy): domain Eukaryota; kingdom Metazoa; phylum Arthropoda; class Insecta; order Lepidoptera; family Noctuidae; genus Mythimna; species Mythimna pallens. The sequence continues at coordinate 5,206,129 of OY540825.1, forward strand.
AACCTGGGCGGTTTGAACAAAAGACGTAGGTACAACTTTACCACTGGAACCCTAAAATCCATAAAAATGAGCAGTTATCTATGGTTTACTGCTATTTTTTATGGTTTTTAGGGTTCGGTATCCAAGGAGTAAAAACCCTATTACTAAGACTTCACGGTCCCTTTGCTGTCACCAAGCTGTATCTCAGGAACGGTAACATTCGGTTCTTGGCGACCGCGACACGCGACTGCGACCATTCAACTACGCGACCATGGTTGCCTGTCGCGGGGCAACCAATAATAGTGAAAATGCCGCCATTTTGATATGCTTCTCTCCTGCATCGCGCGACAGTACTGCCTCCGATGCGACCGGGTCGCAGTCGCCACGCCGCCGCGCCGCTCTCTAGCCAGGCCCAACAGTCGCGCGACGGAGTCGTCGGATTTGTCGCGGTCGCACGTCGCGGTTGCTAAGAACCGACGCGGACGCTGTCACCTATACACAGTTAACATTTTCACACATAATGTATTTCTGTTGCCGTTATAACAACAAATACTAAAACTAAAAAAGAAAGGTTACAATATACCTAGTGTCTAATGTTGTATAGATAAAAATAAGTAGGGTTTTCCTTCCTGACGCTATAACTCCATAACGCACAAACCGATTTCCACGGTTTTGCATTCGTTGGAAAGGTCTCGGGCTCCGTGTGGTTTATAGCAAAGAAAAGAGTAGGGTAGAGTAGGGTAGAGTAGAGTAGGGTAGAGTAGGGTAAAGTAGGGTAGAGTAGGGTAGAGTAGGGTAGAGTAGGGTAGAGTAGGGTAGAGTAGGGTAATTTTTTTTTTTTTACTAAATCCCGCTTTTGGGCAGAACAACGTCTGCCGGGACCGCTAGTGTTGTATAGATAATTGTACGGAACTCTTCGTGCGGAAGGTTTTTATTAAATTGTTTATATAAAGAACAAAAGAGGCAACAACAACATTACTTCGAGAATAAGGTGACCTACACTGCAAGTAGGTACTGATAGTGAATAAATCAGTTCGGTTAATTGTAATATCTTTATTTTAGGTCAAAACATATTTTTTCTCGTCTTTACGCAACGATAACTAAGTATTCACGTCTAGACAAAGCTTTTTATCTTTTCAAAAACAACTTTATCAAAATTGTTTTCGTAGTACTTAATATAATTTAGGTATATCCCAACAATTTTTTTTTGATAAGGTACTAACACTGGGTCGCAAAAATTACGGGTCACAGAAATATTGGGTATATCTTTACGGCAAGGAGATGTCAGTAACCGTAGGGGCCAACAGGGTCGACGCCTACTGGGGCAAAGGGTCTGCTTCTGTAAGGAAGACTCGGCCCCGGTACGAAAGGCAACGAAGGAACAGGAGTGGGTTTTTAGTCAGTAAAAGTCGGACTGAAAACTGAAAATTTGTAGTAACGTCACAAAAAAAGAAACTTTTCTCTATTCGGAAAAATCTTCGAGACTCGATTCGAGAATTGAACTGTTTTCATAGGTAAGTTAGTACGGAATCCTCCGAGCGTGAGTCCCACTCGCACTTGCCCGGTTTTTTACTATTTTTTTATCCTACTAACATAATAAACGCGAAAGTTTGTATGTAAGGATGTTTGTTACTCTTTCACACAAAAACTCCTGAATGGTTTTCTATGAAACTTGGTACACGGGTAGACCATGTCCTGGAATAGCACATAGGATACTTTTATCCCGAGAGTATGTTCCCTTGGAATAATTTTCTACTATCACGCGGGCAAACCCGCCAGCAGCAACTAGTATTAAATAACCCGTCCAACCATAGAGCTTTCGGAAGTACTCCACCCGTTTTCCACAATGTAAACGCTACCTCACAGGTCGCCAGTCCATGGCACAGAAGTGTTAACAATGGCCCATTCATTACCATAAGTCGGCTGTGACAACTCACTGGATGATAAGCGGCCAGCCCACCAGCGGATTTGAGATCGCCTTGTGATGCTAATAGTGCCTTAGTACCTACAAGGGATGTTACAGATATGGAATTTCGGATCTGAATACGGATATAGGAATAATATTATACCGGTTTCTGATATAAAATTCGTATAATTCGAATTATCCGCTTGTTTCGGTTGCGCTATATATTTTTTTGAATTCTTATACCATAATGTATAAGAATTCTAAAAAAGTAAACTACAAATAGCTAAGATTTTAATTCTTTATTTTAATTTATTGTTCTAATCAATTTAATGCAATCTAACAATCTAAACTATTATTATATTGAAATCAATTATTGTAATTCTTGAATCTAATTTATTAATTTTTTTTATGATAAATATCTATTTGCCCAGAACTAAACTGCTATACAATTACCTAAATGTAAATTCTCTTGTAATCTGTCGTCGGTAGTCCTAATAAATAAATAAATAAGATCTGTCTTTACTTTTTGTCTAGATTATCATTTTTTAGGCCCGGTAAAACAAACAAAAACCTGTCGTAACCTCTCATTTAGATCCTCCGCATTTATCCGAAACTTTAAGGTTTTCAGTTTCGGTTACGAATATTTTGTTTTATTTCGGATATTCGATATTTTCGGTTTTGGTTATTGAGCTCCATAACATCCTTAGTACTTACTACTGCCGCCAGAATTCCTGATATTATTTAATCCTTTCAACGCCCTTTTGCGGATATAGGTCAGCTCCTAATCTGCTTAAATGTTACAACATTAAAATATTATAATGAGGAAGTTGTTTACTATCGTGGGATGAATAAGAGAGATGTTTTTATTTTCATTTATTTATTGAAAACAAAAAACTTTGCCTCACTATAGGAATTACCTATTCCAGTATCATGGGATTTTTTTTTTTTAGGTGGGAAAATCATCTAATGACAAATCCCGCTCTTGGGCGGAGCGCGAGATAGTGTCAGACTTTTACCTTTTAGCACTGCTGTTCCTACTTTGCCTTCATCCTGGGGCCCCGGGTTTCGCTTTCAAACTACCTGTGGCCCCAGTAGACTTTGACCCTGCTGGGCCCCTAGGGTTGCTGAGATTTCTTTGAGGCGCGCGTGGTACGCGCCGTGCGTAGTAGTATGGGTGCGTTCAAAAACTTGTCACCACACATATACAAGACACTCGGACCCGGTACAACTAAGTATCTGTAGGCCATACACTATTTGTTCCGTGCGAGAAATCAAACCCGCGACCCGCAACCTAGCAGCCAATCGCTCAACCACTCCGAAAAGGCTGTATGGTTTTAGAATGCTCATTCTGATTAAAAACGTTTATTTGACAATTATTTCAAACAAGGCTGCTTCGTTGATCTTCAGCCTTCTGTAGCAGCCTTTTTATTTTCGGTGGGAAAATCATCCAATGACATCCCTCGCTCTTGGGTGGAGCGTGATAGTTTTACTGACTAAAAACCCACTCCTGTTCCTTCGTTGTATTTCATACCAGGGCCGGCCCTAGTAGGCGTCGACCCTACTGGGCCCCTACGGTTTGCTGACATCTCCATAAGACGCGCGTGGAACAGTACACGACATTGACGACTTGGGCTCGGTTCGGACAGTTACAGAACGATCTGACAGCGAGCTACCCATTGCTCGCCGTCCGCAAAGCCCGCGCCTACGGTGGTCGGCAATCATGTTCTGTGTCTGGGTGTAAATCGCGGCCACATTGAAACCCTTATAACTTCTTAACCATAACTTTGTCAAATTTATGGTTTTGGGAATCATCTTTTACAAATTTTTACAAAATCTTTGCATAGTTTTTTTTTTTAATTATCGTCATGGCCTCGCGTTTGAGACGCTCACGTTTCTTAGTGGTACAATGTTAGTCGTCATATCATCAAGGAGAGAAATAGTAAGCTGTGGAACTCTGCAACTGAGACATAAAATAAAATAAATATAAGTAAAATTATACCATCAATATTGTGCTACACAACAAGGCCATTCAGAAATGCTCGACGGGCTACATGTTACTCGCGGGCCGCAGGTTGAGTATACCTGCTCTGGACTATTCAAATTGTATACCTATTTTATAATAGTTTGCAGTACTTAAGTAGTACTGTTCTAATAACAACTTGCAGGTAGTGTTGCCAGTGCTAGTTGTAAGAATCAACTGTCGGAACGAATAGCTACTGCGTTGCAATGTTGCCAGGCAATGGGCCAGCAAACTGTCCTGCTTGTGTACCATTATGATACTTAAGCGACGCATTGTTACCAGTTTTAAAATGGCAGTGTGCTTTGTGTTGGCTTTTCAAGCTCTACTAATTTAGTTATTTGTATTTAAAGTTTAATGCGGAAGGTTGAGGAAATGATTGAAAGAGTCACTGTGGTCCTAGAACGTAAAAGGCACGTAGGAACACAAGTGGGTTTTAATCAGTAAGTGCTGGGCCACACTGGCAGCGCGGTGCAGGGAGCGGAGCGGGTGCGGGAACGCGCGCGTGTTGCTTGGCCATACTGGCAGCGCAATGAAAGGAGCGGGGTGAGTTCAGGGACCGGTTTGCCGCCCGCGCAGTCACTGAACGAACTATGGCAAGAGTAGCCCGCGCGTGTCCCGCGTTGAGCAACCCGCTCCGCTTCCCGCGGCCACGAGCCCTCTTTGGACACCCAAATGAAGTTCTTATGTTTGAGATGGCCACGCCGCGCCCGCCCCGCACCCACTCTTCCAGTCTGGCCGAACACTAAAAGTCGGACACGCCCTCCCGCTCGTCTCAGAGCAGGAGAATTTATTTGAGTATTTCCCCCCTTAAAAACAATGGAAGCTTGATCAACAATTATGAAAGAATGGTATTAGAACTGATCAAAAATTATGTTCCCACTGTGTGACATAGAGTAAAAGTTATCGTCGCTTAATTTTAGGTGAGATAATAGTCAAAAGTGAGCTCATAAACTAATAAAAAAATGTCTCTATATTTTCCTGAAATCGTGAAGTAAAAATTGATTAAAACGCTCTATATCTATCTAAAACCAAGGTTTGTCTTTTCGACCACTAAATCAACTTAACAAGCAACACCCCCATTATGTAAGTACACAAAGAAAACCTCGCATACAAAACACTGGTAGGTAAGTACGAGTACGTGTGCATATCAAGTAAGCAACCAAAATAAATATCCCTGGAATTTCGTACATTCACAAGAATTCCGCGGAACTCAAGTCTAATATCTTATTTACTAAGTAAAGGTTTATCCTTCAACACGGAGATGCCCTTTTGTTTAACTTTCCAAGATACACTTGAAGGGGTCGTATCGTAAATCAATCCATCTGACGTGGTGGGAATTGCTTTTTTACGAGGTTCCCCCGTAACGAGGAACCGCTAGGAAACTCGGCTATCGCCAAAAAAATTGGATATGTGCTGCAGTTTTGCGGGGTATCGAGGAAAATCGACTACATTGCACTTTGGAGCGAGAATAGCCCCGCCAGTGAGAATGGTACAGTGAATAAATTAGACACTTAGGAAAATGAAGTAGGCAGCAGGGCCGAATACACTGGTGGAGGATTCTATCATCATAAAAGGTGCTGATATACACTAAGCAAATTGCTGATATTCATTGTTATATTTAAGAGAATATGACCACATTTATTTCTTATAACAATCTATCAAAAAACCTCTCCTCTCTATAAAAAGCTAAAGTGGGAACTATATTAGATCAACGCACACGTGAGCCACGCCTGATTTGTACGTAGAGTCGCGTCGCGTGGCGTGGATCTTATGTCTACAAGTCTAGTTGGCATATAAAATGTATGGACACCGACGCGCCCAGATCGGCGTACATGGATCACGTGTGCGCAATGAAGTTCTACTTTAAGTCCTTACTCACTTACTGACTTATCAATCCAAACCCATAATTTTGCACAGTCTTTATGACGAATAAAAAAACACAATATTTTTTTTCAAAATTCACCCCTTAAAGGGATGAAACAGGGGTCCAAAGTTTGTATGGAGAAAACCTACTACTTTCCTTTTTTTTAGCATATGGTCTGATCTAAACACACATTTACAAACAAGATTTCCAAGAAATCTACCCCCAATAATGTTCGCCTCCTTCTGCGAAGCAGTAATGCTAGCAAAGGAGGCGGCCGATCGCGTGAGGCAACGGCAACGGTCCTCACGCCCCAACCGCCGCCCGGATTCCGATCCCGATTTCCGGCCACCGTAGGCGCAGGCTTGCGGACGGCGAGCAATGGGTGGCTCGCCGTCCGACCGTCCGGTAACTGTCCGGACCAAGCCCAAGTCGTCGACGGCGCGTATTGTTCCACGCGCGCCTCAGGGTGATGTCAGCAAATCGTAGGGGCCCAGCAGGGTCGAAGCCTACTGGGGCCATGGGTAGTGTGAAAACGAAACCCGGGGCCCTGGGACAAAGGCAACGAAGGAACAGGAGTGGGTTTTTAGTCAGTAAAAGTCTGACACTATCTCCCGCTCTGCCCAAGAGCGAGATTTGTCATTAGATGATTTTCCCAACTTAAAAAAAAAAACACCAATAATGTGACCGATTTTCCCGCCATTTTCGTGGTACAGGCACACCACACAGGTCGCAGCTCACTATTCCAGCCAGTGTCATACGAAGCTCTCGGTATTCGAATGAGATTCGAGCGCGGGGGGCAATTCCGCACATATACGAGTTACGTAGGGGCTATTCCGTACCAGAACTTTTCTATTATATCCTGTTTGCTGTTGTACTCGTAATAAAAAAGTGTTGCGTACCACGTTTTGGGACGTGGTTTATTAGGTAGTATTCTATTATGTGCCATTGGGTAAGCAATATGAAAGAAGTATCTGGATGTTAAGTAAATCCACTTCACTCTTAGCTGTCGGGAAAGGCAATAAGGATTGCAGAGAATCGGCTGAAGACACTATCCGTCTGTAATCAGTAAGCAACGATGACCAATTCGGCAACAAAGCATGGATATTGAGGATAATTCTTTTTTTTTTCAACGATTGCGAGAATAACTTTGGGAGTATCATACTTAGCAGGGGGTAGGAACCATGACCTTGAGCTAAAAGCGGTTGTTGTAATGCCAAAATGTAATGCCAAAATTTTCGACAATCGCTGTCGCTAAAGAATACTTTAGCGAGGAGGAGTGGCAGGCGACCGCCTCTTTCTGCGGAACAGTAATGCTAGCAAAGGAGGAGGCCGCACGTGCACGCGCGAGGCAATGGCCCTAGCGCCTAGAGCCTAGTGGACGTTACGTTTCGCTACACATTTTTTGAGGGCAGTGGTGATTAAATAAATTAAAAAAATAAAATAAATTACAAGTAAAGGGCTTGCCTGCGATTGAGCGCTTATCATTAATATTAATCTAAAGCTTTATTTCATTTTCTTGAGCGTATTGACAGAACTATGGGATTCTCCGACACTTGAGCGCTGGATGCGACTGCACGCAGTTAAATAGCATACATGCGTTTTGGTGTCGGATTGTCCTAAAATCTGTGTTTAATCATATTTTGTCTCATGTGATATGTTTTGTTTACTAACATTACGTACATCCACCTTAAATATCACTTTTAATAGTCCTCTTACACGTATGGCAAGGCTTTATAATGAAAGGTCCAACATTTTGCTGGATTACCCTATCGATGTCTTCTCCATGAGTTTCGCTTCATACAGACGCTGCCTATTTATAAACAGTACGAATAATGTACGTCTTTATATTTCGGTGTGTTTTGTCTTTGTAGTGTTCTAGATTTAGGTGTTCTAGACTCACTTTTTGTTTTGTGTCTCTAATATTCATTTGGTCGATGTCATGCATACCTGTTACTTGCATGGTTACTGAAATGCCAATTTTAGATGTAAGTTTATTTGAATTGTAAGTGACTGTGCTGTTGGTGTGCTTATTATAAATATATATAAATAAATTAGCTCTGAATTACTAACAATTTATAAAGAGAAATCTGAAATAAATTTTATTATTTTTATTATTTATTACCTATCATCTCTTGTACCATAATTTATCCTCCTATTACAAAACACAAGTATGCAATTTCTTATGTAAATAAAAATCGTAAACAAGCTCTTTTCACAACATTTCCATATCGCCACGTCTGGAGCTATAAACTAAAGTTGTTGGTGCGGCTATGTTAATCGGTGGCTGCAACTTCGCCAGAAATAAAGATCAAACTGGTGTCCTAAGTTGTTCGCTACGTAAATCGGAATTTGGATAAAGGAATCTAAGGGCGGAATTCACCAATAAAACTAATCGCGTTTTAACGTTTGGCTCGCATAATCGCGTTTAGCCGCTGTCACTAGTGTCACTTGTCTGTATTTTTCCTTTGTTGTATTTTTACAAGCGACACTAGTGACAGCGGCTAAACGCGATTATGCAAGTCAAACGTTAAAACGCAATTAGTTTTATTGGTGAATTCCGCCCTAAGAATATTGAATTTACTTCGGTTACAAAAAATACGACTAGAGATACATAAGTAATGGTTTTTCCAGATACGGAACACCTGTCAGAGAACCTAAGTGCGACTTTGTTTACGCTAAAGCGATCGTCATGTTTTTGACGTTCGGCGCTCCGATTGGGCCGACCAACCAGAGCCAAACGCGGTAAACGTCTCGAGCGCGTTAAACCCTCTTTTTTTGAAAATTTGAAAAAAAAATTGGGAAATTATTATTACGTAATTGCGCGTTTACGTAAAATCACCAAAAAAAAAAAGAAATAAAAATATTTCTTTCTGGATTTTTCTAGGAAAAACGAAGAGACCAACATTTTCGGTCCAATAAATTTCGTACATCCGTGTGTACAAAACGACAATTTAGCGTTTTTCAAGGTCACTCAAGTTGTATAGACGTATATACAATCGGCGCTCGCAACTTGCACTCAGCGCACTGTAGGCCGTACAAATGTTTATTTCTTGGGAGAATCGAACCCGCGACACGCAGCGCAGTAGCCTATCGCTCAACCACTGCGTTAACCATGTCGTAAAATTCAGCGTCAGGCTGGCGTCAGGTTCTAGATTGATTTCTAAAAGACTGATTCAAGAATAAAATTGTAGAAAGTTTTTTTAGAGAAAAAGACTGTTTATCTTTTTTAAATAAAATTAGAATAATCTTACATTATCGTGGTGAGGCTGATTGTGAGCACAAACAGCTGTTTCGATTGATTGTAATTTACCTGGAACAAAAATAATAAACATTAGCTATTATTTAAAATAATCTACTACTTGCAACATCATAATTAATGTTAAGGTGAATACTCCAGTTCACGTGGAGACGATCGGCGGCGGCGACCTCTCACGCCGTACCCTGTTGCAGGCCATGGTCCGAAACGAGGTGTAATGGCAGGCGGTAACCTCCTTCTGCGAAGCAGTAATGTTAGCGAAGGAGGCGGACGCACGCGTGAGTGAACGGACGTCCTCACGCCCAAGCCGCCAGGACGCCATCCTCGACTACCAGCCACCGCAAACGTGGGCTTGCGGACGACGAGTAACGGGTAGCTCGCCGTCCAACCGTCCGGTAACCACCCGGACCGAACCCGAGTCGTCGACGGCGCGTAGTGTTCCACGCGCGCCTCAGAGAGATGTCAGCAAAACCTAGGGGCCCAGCAGAGTCAAAGCTTACAGGGAACATGGGTTGATTTCTGAAAGGGAGTTCTTGGACGAGTAAAGGGCAACTGAAAGAACTCGAGCAAGGTTTTAGTCAGTAAAATTCTGGCACGTCTTCCCGGTCTGGCCTAGAACGGGAGAAGTCATTAGATGATTTCCCACCTCGAAAAAAAAGTTTATACTCCAAGGTAGACCGCGAAATTTTTTTTTTAACGTTTTTAGTAACATTAAAAAGACTATTCATAATGAGTTTACCTTTTGTTACAGCCACATTGTTGGGTTCCCATTGATTGAATATCATCAGTTCGCGATTGAATAATTATGTGCTATTTTACTAAATAACATAGTAATGATAAATAACAATGTACAGTTTCACATCAATTGTTCATTGATTTGTTATATATGCAGATAACTATTTGTTATGCATAGAATTAGGACTATTAGATAATGTGGATAATAATAGAGTATGTATTACATATGGGTATGATGACCTATGCAAACACAAACACAATAATTTGACAGTCTTTTTTTTATGGTTTCGCGCCTGACCACTATCTCACTTAATGGTAAACGATGATGTGGTCGACGATGGAGCTCGCTTGCCTAGAAGAGACCTATTCACTCTCGACTTAAAGATCCCCAGTTTGTAGCTATCAGGAAACACAAATTCCGGCAGGGAATTCCACTCCTTTGCTAACTACTAATTTGATATTATACACCATTATTTTTTTATTAGTACAACTACTTAAAAGGCTTATTAGAAAAGGTCTTATTATTATTTAAGCAAAGTCTCAATAAATAATATTATTTATAAACAGCAAAGTTATGAGCGTTTGTTTATATCCCAAAATGTCACTCAATGTATTTATTGTACAGGCTATTTATTGATTACGAACAAATGAATGGCGATAAAAATATAAAAAAAAAAACGGCGCGTAGTATTTTCTGGTAGCAATTTTTATGAATGATTGATTCAATTATGAATTTACCAATTGTGACAAATTTTCGTGCTTTTTTTACATTTGATTGCACAAATATGATCAGTAATGGGGACGGATGGAGCTCCATTTTTTTGTACTAATTAAAAAATAGGGGAGTATAATTGTCAACCATATAATAGGAAAAAAGAAAAAAATGTCATTACAGTCTATTTATAGAATTTTGCCTTGAAGACACCAAAATTATAATTGAAATGGAAAACCGCTGCAGGCAATTCCGTATATAAATACCTGTGAGGCCTCCAATCATATTTTAATAAACATATAATCTGAAAAACACAAAAAACTTAAGGAAATTCGAATTTCGCGGCGCTTTCACCTTAACCATAACAAGAGCTAACAGTATAGCTTTTTTTGACTTGGGAAATCGTCAAAAATCTTTTTCCGCTCTGGATGGAGCGAGAAGGAGTGTCAGACTTTTACTGACCCAAAATGTTCCTCCAGTAGCCGTTTTCGAGGGCCACGGTGTTTCTTTCGAACAATCCTGATAGCTACAACCTAGGGGTCTTTAAGTCAAGAGTGAATAGGTTACTTCAAGCGTGCTCCATCTTCGGCCACATCATCGCTTACCATCAGGTGAGATAGTGGTCAAACGCGAGCCTATCAATTAATAAAAAAAAAAAAATCCGCAGCTATGGCAGGTACTGCAGTACAGCTGTAGCCTGCTGTACAACAACTTAGATGCAGACCCCGTTTACGACCGCAACAAATATCTACAAGATATCCCCTTTGTCTCTCCAATTCTTTTCATCTCGCCAATCCTACTTACACATCTGAAAGCCAAGTACATAAAACGTAAACAAGTCACCCCCGATTGATTTATGTGCCCTGGTCCGCAGTAAAATGGCGTCGCCAATGTTCTTCCACATAAAGACCAACTCGTAAAACAGATAAAACACATATGTGACGATGTTTGGTCCAAGTCTAGGACCAACATTGGTCAAAGGTGTAAAAAATCAAAAGTGATAAATAGGTGATGTTGGTTGTCAGTTTGTAGGAGGTATTCCATGGCTGGCTGCTGTTCCAGTACGGATTGGCGGATGTCACATGTCTTCGAATTTTTGGTTCTAGGACATGCCAGTTTCCTCACGATGTTTTCATTCACCGTTTTGAGTTTTGAGAGCAATGGTGATAAAATTACATTATTCAAAGTAATGCGCCTGGCTGGGTTTGAATCCGCGACCCACAACTCGTAAGTCGGGGCCGTTACCACTCGGCCACTACTGCTCAGCATGGCTATTAGAATTGATGACGAAAGTTCTTTTTCGAAGCTTCACTTGTTCGAAAGACTCACCGGGGTCCTGGAACGCAAAAGGCTATTGAAGGAATATGGGTAAGTTTTAGTCAGTAAAAGTCCGACATTCCCTCTCGCTCCAACCAGAGCGGAAAAAGTTATATCTCTGAGTGCCATAGACATATTTTCTTTCTAAAAACAAGATAAGCTATATAAGAGTGATCAAGGAGTTTTTTTGCGAGTTTTTCTCCGTAGGAAACAACACTAGCTTCTGACGTTTTATAAGTGGCCATGTAAGTCAATGTGAAATAAAAATATTTTGAATTTGTTTGAATTTTCTCGGAAAAATGCACATTATCTCTAGTATCATATCCCATCATAACCCACGGGTACTGTGCGTTTTCCTCGGTGCCCACGCCACGAGGAAAAACCTTTTTGTTAAATTATTATTTGATATAAACCAGTGCTTGACTGCGATCCCACCTGATGGCAACCAGTGATGCAATTATTGATGGTGAGGCGCACTAGTTTATCAAGAGCCCATTCACTCTAGCCTTGAAGGCACCTAAATTATAGTTGGACGGGAAGACCGCAGCAGGCAAATTGTTCCAGTTCTTCGATGTACTAGTCCAAATATAAAGTTTTTATTGCTTTGAATTGATGACTTGAACCAATTTCATGGATCTTTGAAGTCGGTGGTTTGGTTCGTGATTTTCCTTATCAAAGAGGTGTTCTCTTTTATGTTTAGTTTTTTGATTGACACTATAACAGTCCCTTCGACGCCAGACAGCCATTAGCGGCCACTATTAGTTACTTTGTGTCAAACACTGCCAGACCCATTGTTGGATACTTGTCAGGTTCTAAGACTATATTTATTAACATAGTAGAGCGATTGAGTGGCGAATACACAGCTCGACCGAAACTAGTGTCACCGTAGGCGCGGGCTTGTGGACGGCGAGCAATGGACGACCGTCCGGACCGAGCCCAAGTTGTCGACGGCGCGTTGTGTTCCACGCGCGCCTCAAGGAGATGCCAGCAAAATGTAGGGGCCCAGCAGGTTCGAAGCCTACTGGGGCCATGGGTTGTGCGAAAGTGAACCCGGGGCCCTGGAACGAAGGCAAAGAAGGAACAGGAGTGGGTTTTAGTCAGAAAGAGTGTGACACACCCTCCCGCTCCACCCAAGGGCGCGTAATGTCATTAGATGATTTCCCACCTAAAAAATAAAAGGGAACTAGCGTCTTTGAGTCGATGACTAACTTACTCGTTTCCCTATGTATGTTATAAATTTCTTTTGTAATCGTCGATTTATTCGATTATTTATTATATTATAAAAGTTATAAATATATAATTAAACATAACTTAAACTCTAAACGCTCGTTTTCTGTATGACGAATTTGAAGTCGAGTTTTTGTCAAACTACCTAAAAATCTGTCAAACTTTGGCCCTTAAATAGGATTTGAAGTTTTATTAAGTCGAAATGCTCTCAGTATCCGTCACATATACCCACATAAAACCATATTCTTGGAACTGAAACTAGGACTGTCGCCTGATGAGGAACCACATCAAACTAGTGCATTAACAACACTTTCCTAAGTCTCATAGAAATAATCCTTCGAACCACATCGGGTCTAAACTCAATATTATGGACCCGATGTGGTTCCTAGCGCATTAGCAACCCGTTTCTAAGTTTAATAGAAACTATCCTTAGAACCATATCGGGTAAACTCAGTATTTTAGACCCGATGTGGCTCCTATTGGATTAGCAACACATTTCTAAGTCTCACAGAAACCAATCCTTGGTACCACAGTACTTTAAACGCGATGTGTTTTCTAAGTCTGTTCGTATGAATTCAGACCCAATGTGGTCTACCTCAGTAACACATGCAGTATTGGCGAGTCAGTTACAAATGAGTCTGCGCCATCTTTTTTTCATGGCATTCCGCCAAAGGCCACTAAAGGATTATGCCAATACGGGTACCGTCCACCTGAATACGTGATGCTCTCAAATTCTGCTTACAGAGGAAGATATTTCGGACAAAATTCAATAAGATTTGAGTACGTCTTGATCACTTCAAAAAAAATAGTTATTATCATTATGAGGTAATTTTTTTAATCCGACATTTTAATTTTTAATTGATTGACCATGGTATGAGTTGATTTTAATTTCATTATAAGAAATAAATCATAAACTACCACAACAAAAACCATAATCTACCTACTTTTATTTCTAAAACAAATCTGGATCCGGTGCTAAGACCAAAATTTGCGCTTACTGCTACCAGTTTTGTTCCTTTTTACGCAGATTGCGTAATATGAAACCACTATTAATTAATGATGTTGAAATGTTCGACTTCATTAGAAGAGAGAATGTATATAAAGGTCGGCTTACACGTGGCCAATCAAGAATTAGCCACAATAATTCACCGAAATCGCAAATATATAGGTAATCTTTGTAGTCCATAATTGATTTCGGGGAGAGTAATTTCATAGCTCAAATTAATGATTCTATTCCGAAGCCATTTAATCTTTACTAATACTAGCTACTGTCAGCGACTTTGCTCACGACTACGACCTATACTCAGAATTATCAAAAAAAACAGAAAAATAAACATAAAAATCGGTAACTCTTTCGTTTCTCACCTAAACCAACCGATACACAGTGCCGTAATTAGCCTTCTATACGCCCGGTGCGAGCTTCTACTACACTCCATAAAACGAGATCAACAACGAACAATACAAGAGCAAGCGAAGCGAAAATTTTAACACCCTGTCGAAGTTTGTCGACGTATAAAGATTTTTTAATATGCATGGATTCAAAAGCGAGAAAGGAGCTCGAAACTATATACTTACTCTGCCAATCTTGCCTAGGATAGGTTCAATTTTGTTGTACCTAACCTAACTTAGAAGACGGCAGGCTAGAGAACAGGATGTGCCGAGGGTACTTGTAGGGCCCTTCTGCACCCTTATTAGGTTGGTACACGATATATAGTACCTATTGTACATATGCTGCTTACTACCAAGCATAATACAAAACTTGGCTCTTGTTTGATAATTTCTGCGCCCCTCCAGGGTCTGCGCCGTGCCTGGGCAGCACAGCCCTAGTTACGGCACTGCCGATACATGCTGCTAAAGACACTGTTTGTATCTTTGACGTCATATGCCACATATTTGCATTTCGTTCCACGTACAAGTGATAGCGTCGAATGTTTGGAAATCATTTGCGTGTGATCGAAGATATATGTATGTTTGTTGGTTTTCTTTTGAGATAAATGAACTGTGTAAATGGATTTTTACACAGATTGAGATTCGTTGGGTAAAGAGAAAATCTAAAAGAAATAGGTTTGCGATTTGAAGAACTGGTCTCGCTTCTGTATCTAGATGTTGCTTTGTTATTACAATGATTCTAGTAGGTTATAATGCTATGAAATTGAAGTATCGGGTATCGGTGAATGGTTGATTCTATGTTGTATTTCCTTTTCATTTTTTGTTCAGACTTTTTTTTAGCTTATTTACATTGTTAATTTTATTTTCATTCCTTATTCGTGGCACCAGAATGGCCTATCAGAATACCAGCTCTGCATTTTTTTTAAATCGCAAATATTGCTGAATTTGCTGAGATAGAAGCCTTTTTGGCCTCGCATAGGTCTTTTATTTTTGTCTTCTTTTATTGTTTTCTTTTATTTTAAGTTAAGTATTTATGGATTAAGTATATGTATTACTAAACAATAGGTATGTGTATGCTTTAATCGGTACATGGTGGACTTTTCACCCATACTCACAAAGCGTTTTGGGAACACATTCATTGTGCGCACAGCTAAGAAGTGGTGCCGAAATCTGTGTGCCCTATAGCTAACACCAAGAGCTCTTTAAGTCAAGAGTTACCATCAGAGCAGAAAGTGATCAAGTTCGAGCATATAAATAAAAAAAAATAAAAAACAGGTCTAAGTTTGTATAATGAAAATACAAGTTTTCTCCTATTGGTAATACCAACTTTTAATTGCTTTACTGCGTACTTACAGAAATCATTCATCCTTAATGAATTCATAGATCTATACGCTCATATCAAATGAGTTTTATAACTTTAATTATAAAACTCATCGTTAAATTTATCATCTAGAATGCACAAAGGCTGTTGGATAAAATATTCAGTGCACTCTGCATATAATTTCTAATAATTCACTAAAACGAGTTGCTGACGATTCGGACACAATATATTCGGCCACAGTGTCCGAATCGACACATTTAATTTTTAATATTTTTTCACTGACTATTCGGATAGTACCAAATTTATTAAAGCTGTTTATTACAGTCAGATAAAAAAAAATTATAATGTAATAATGAAAAAAAATTACCTGAAGTTGCCGCCTTAAATCCAGCCTAAAATAGTTTTGGTACCAAACGCTTTTTTCCCCATATATATTTTTAAACTTTTTATCTGACTGTACTTAACAATGTGTGTCCGAATCGTCAGTGAAAAAACTATTTTATTATAAAGTCAGTAACTAACAAAACGGTTCGAGATACGGAGTTCAAGGTTACCGGGAAGGTCAGGTAATGAAGGAAATTGCATACCGAGAAATGCACTTAATAATTTATAGTAATTTCTCTAATAGTAAGGTTGACATCGCTTTATGGCACAAGTGTATACAATCCCAGACTATTTAGTGACGGCTTTGTTTTTTGTAGGTGGGACATCATGCAATGTTTTCTCCTGCTCTAAGGCGGAGCGAGAGGGCGTCAGACTTTTACTGACGTAAACCGCACCTATGTTCCCTCTTTGCCCTTTGCTTTCCAGGACACCGGGTTTCCCTTTCGGAAGTAAACCCATGGACTTAGTGATGGCTGTGTTTTAGAACAGGGAAAACTTATGTATATTTTATAATACTCAAATATACAAGGATTTTTTATCTGGCATAGGAGGTAGAAATTTGAATCTATATTAAATACATATAAAGGTCACAGAGAAGCCTTCAGTTCTTGTTTTCTTGAAAAGATGAACATGATTAAGCCCAATTTTTTTTTTTTGAAAAAAGAGGTTCTTCTTCTTCTCGTATGTAAACTGTAAATGCGATGGTAAACTCGTTAAACTTTTTAGAACCAGTAGATGTCTACGTTAACTGATTAACTGCAGCATCGGTGGCACTAAGTCCTCCAAAGTGCAGGTGTATAGGCACTTGGGGCGATATAACGTAAAAACTACAGGTTCCTAATACATCCCAGTATATCTTATGTATTTTGAAGTTTAGATGAACATGTACTTATAGAAGGAGTTGGATAACTCTACTACCTACTCAAAATGCCTACTCAAAATGGACCATGCAACCCATGCCCATGGCTCCGCCACCAGCAGAGTCCGACGCGGACCACGATGGCGACGACGACGAGGACAATGCTCCAGAGGTGACCGAGGTAGAGATGAGAGTGGTGGTACGAAGGCTGAGTGCCAAAAATACCACCCCACGACCTGACGGCTAGCCTGGGAAAGCCTGGGTCCTGGTCATGGAGGGTCTCGGGCCTCGACTAAGACGGCTCTTCAGCGCATGTATGGAGAGGGGCCAGCTCCCACTTCCCACTGCGCCGCCGGGATTCCGATCTCGATTTCCGGCCACCGTAGGCACCGGCTTGCGGATGGTTAGCAAAAAGAAAAGTACGAAAGGTAGGATTGGGTTGTTAGTCAGTAAAAGCTGACCACCATAAAACTCTGGAATGTGCTTCCCCTTGACATCAAAAAAGCTGAAAGTAAATTGTTCTTCAAGCGTAAAATTCGGAACTACTACTTGAAGTCCTCTCAACTTTAGTTTGGTCTTCGTCAGAATTATTATTAAGTTCTCTAAACGATTTGATATTTTTCATAGTATTTATTAGTTTATAATTTTAGCATATAATTATATGTATTTTATTATTATAAATAACTTATTTTTTATTTTATTTTTTCTGTTTGAAGTATCTGTTATTTATTTATTGTGCAAACCTACCACAGTATTGTCTTTTTAACCCAAAGGTTGACTGGTAGAAAATGCCCTGTTGCATTAAGTCCGCCTATGTACCACTACTGTACATGAACTTTAAATAAAAAATAAAAGTCTGACATTATCTCCTGCTCCGCCCAAGAGCGGTGGATGTCTTAAGATGATTTTCCCACCGAATAAAAAAAAATAAAACCATGCAACCCATGTTTTACAAAGATGCTAATCCCGGAAGCAACATAAGTTATACAACAAACAGACAGTACTTAGGTGTAACTGAACACGTATCTTTAAACGCAGTACATAGGCTCATATTCAACAGCAAATTTTCACAAGTTGATATACACATATTATGATACTCACACAATCTCTCACCATTCCCAATCATCCATATGATCGAGCGATTCCAACGAATTCTCCGCAAACTTTATTCATTCTCAACTACGAATGGAGCTCCGATCTTCATTTCCATACCGCGTTAGCTCGGTGTATTTTGAACAAAAGACAAACATTGCCATAAAACTTATTCACTGGTTCGGTTTAACGTATATAACTTATGTATGGTGTTGAATGATGCCGTGCTAGGTGTCCTGTCCGGTTTCATTATTCGTTTTGAGTTTCATTATTCGTTTTACTATGTCGAAAACCTTCGTAAGTCTTCCGATAATTCGATATTTAGACGTATGCCGAGAATGAAACGCTTCATAGCTCTCTGTGCAACTCTCACCCAGTACTCAGTATCCTAAGTGGTTCACGTCTGACACAGAGTCTTGGTGAACACACTGGTATAGATGGCGCCGGCCTCTTGAGACACTGACCTTAGCTCATTCACGGTTGAACAAAGCAATATATTTATTGTCTTTTTAGGGTTCCGTATCTCAAAAGGAAAAAACGGAACCCTTATAGGATCACTTTGTTGTCCGTCTGTCTGTCTGTCAAGATCTCATGATCGCGTGGAGGTATCGAGTTGAAATTAAAACCATATACTCAAGTCTGCGGTCCCTTGAAGCTGTGAAAAAATCAAACTTCTGAGTTAACGAAAAGATATGGCCAACGTGTTTTTCGACACTCTCAAGGGAACCAAAATTCATACGGTACTTCCCGTTGACTTAGAATCCTGAAATTTGGTATGAAGCAAGGTCTCATAGCACAAGTATAGGATAAAATCTGAAAACAGTAAATTTGTAGTTACGTCACAAAAAAAAACTGTTTTTGCGAATCGGAAAAATCTTCTTTACTCAATTCGAGAAATGAACTGGTTTCATAGGGAAGTTTGTACGGAACCCTCAGTGCGCGAGTCCGACTCGCACTTGCCCGGTTTTTTTACGTAGGATATCATCAAATGACGTATCTCGCTCGAAGTGAAGCCATAAGTGTTTTTTTTTATAGTTGATAGGCTCGCGCTTAACGTTTATCTCACCTGATGGATACGATAGCTACGATGTGGTCGGCGTTAGGCACTTTTGCTTTTTACCTATTCACTCTTGACTTAAAGATCCCTTGGTTGTAGTTATCAGGAAACAGAGTCGAGAAGTGTTAGAATTTTGCTATGATACTAAAGCAATATATTGTCTTGTAGGTGCTTCGTTAATGCAGAATTCCCAAGAAGCACTCTCATCCTGAAGTATATCAGAATGAAGGTGGTTGAGGGGGAAAAATTAAAACAGGAATCTCATTTGCAGGCCTAGCCAAGTCAGGCTGTTTTGTTTCAAATCTCTTTCTACAGTCGGTACCGCTTCCGATTCCTTTGTTCTGACCATGTGACTTAACGTTGAGATGATGTCTCATTCACATACATTTGAAGTTTTCTACTAGGGTTAACGACTTTGATTATCAACTTGGCTAAGCCCTCTGAACACACGATTTTTCAGTTTTAAGCTAAGCAGCACAGAGTATATGTTTTTTTTTAGGTGGGAAATCATCTAATGACATCTCCCGCCCTAGAGCTGAGCGGGAGGGGGTGTCAGACTTTTATTGACTAAAAACCCACTTCTGTTCCTTCTTTTCCACCGTTCCAGGGCCCCGGGGTTCTCTTTCACATCATCCATGGCCCCAGTAAGCTTTAATCCTGCTGGGCCCCTACGATTTGCTGACATCTCCTTGAGGCGCGCGTAGAACACTACGTGCCCTCGACGACTTGGGCTTGATCCGGACGGTTACTGGACGGTCGGAGGGCGCCATTGCTCGCCGTCTGCGAACAGACTATATGGTATTCTGCGATAAACCAGAGGACCTACAAAAGAGCTCATAACGCAATCCATTTGGCGACCTAAACTGAGCTGTTAAAGAGATGGAGCCATAGAGCGTATAACTCCATTCTTCTTTCTCGCTCGCATGCCTATTATTTTAACACCTCATGGTAAGGCCCCAGATCTATTTATTGGAACTGTGAACATCAGCCGAGGTTGTTGTTGGCAGTCGGTTACCAAAAGTGGAACTTTTTACGGTCTCAACAATTTTTTCACCACTTTTATGAGTTAAAAACTCATAAAATTATTAATAGCTCCCGAAAATTGTTTTCCTTTCAGGAAGATTTTTCCACAGAAATTATGCAAAGTAAACAATAAAAACTTCTTTGAAAGTTCGCTTTCTTTCATCTGTTCTTAATCAAAAGTTTTTCCTGTTCTCCAAGTAGGTATACAAGGTCAAGGGTGAGCTTAAATAAACAAAAAATTGGTTTCATGTTTTTTATATTTCTTAGTAACCTGGACTTCAGAACTGTGAGTAGATAGATAGATATACTCTTTATTGTACATAGCATAGTCGGCCTTATAATGTTCCCACTGTTGGGACTCAGGCCTCTTCTCTAGGAGAGGGAATGGGCCGTAATCCACCACAAGGGCCCAGTGCGGGTTGGTGGATGTCAATGTCTTCGAATTTTTGGTTCTAGGACATTCCGGTTTCCTCACGATGTTTTCCTTCACCGTTTTGAGAGCAGTGGTGATGAAATAAATTACACAAAGTAATGCGCTTGGCTGGGTTTGAACCCACAACCTACTACTAATAATGCGGGGCCGTAACCACTCGGCCACCACTGCTCTTATTTCTATTATTTTACATTTATATTGTACCCCATGAATAAAATCACAGTAAGAACTTAAAATTAATAAGGTGTCATAATGGGCAGTCCTTCTCTTTTCACAGACAACCTTTAGATGGATTTACTTACAAAACATAACTAATAAAATACATATAAAACAAACAATATATAAGGAACGTTACGATATGTTTGTACATACTTATATCTTTAGTTTGTTTATGTCTATAGTAAGGAAAGGGAGGTATACTAAGGGCCGAAACCAACACGCAGAGGTCACCGTAGGCGCGGGCTTGCGGACGGCGACCAATGGATAACTCGCCGTCCGATCGTCCGATAACCGTCCGGGACCGAGCCCAAGTCGTCGACGGCGCGTCGCGGCTCGCAGAGGCTCCTTAGAAACTTTTCATGGAACATACCATTCATGGTACCAACCGATAATTATGATAACGCGCTATGCAAGTGCACCGAGAACAATCCCCGGTTGGTAGGTCTAACTGTTGCTTAAATAGGTTTTTATTATTTATTTTTATTTCGTGATGAGCCAGCTCAAAGGCAAAACTAATTAAAATACTATTTTAATACCGGAAAAGGAACATTTGTTCAAGTTCTCACGCTGGTAAATTAATCACGATAGGGTGAGTGATATCAAGGATAGGATTACATACAGTTTGGTGGAAAAACCATATTCCTACGAACTAAAGTGAGTAAACAAATCTTTTATGCTTGTGGAAATACGTACTGAGAGAAGGGATATAGAATAATTTAGCTGCTAATGCTGATTTCAAGTTAGCTCTAGCAGAAAGAAAAATATTTAAAGGTGCACAAAAATGCTGAATGCTTCATGGCTCTCTGTGCAATTCACAGCCTGTACACAGCCTCCTACGTAAGTGTCAACATCTCGTCACCGTAAGTTTATTAGTGAGCAGAACATACTGGTTATGTAGAGGCGCCCGCCTCTTACGACACGAAGCTACATTATTTTATCTCATTCACGATTGAACACAGCGATGTACTATTTTTTTAACCGACTTCAAAAAGGAAGAAGTTTTATGTTCGGCTGAATGTATTTTTTTTATGTATGTTCACCGATTTCTCGGTCAATTGTGGACCGATTTTGATTTTTTTTTAAATTTTGATTTAAAGGTTATGCTTCTAAGTTGGTACCATAGAACTATTGTTATGTTCGGATCATGAACTTCGAAGATAGGGAACAGAACTCCTCATAGGATCACAGCAGAACTGTCGTAACAAGTAAAGTTGGTTTATTTACGTGAGAAATCATCGACGGCTCTAAGTGGAGCGGGAGGAATTGTCAGACTTTTACTGACTAAATCCCACAGTTTTCCTTGAGTTGCTCTTTTTTTGCGAGGGCTGCGGTAACTCCTGCGAACAATCCAAAGCCCAAGACTATATCGTCGACTCTCGTTAATTCAAAACTCGAGGGACTCTTAAAATGTTACGAATTATCGAGTGTTCAAAATATCAAATGGTAGAAAATTTTTGAAATAGTGTTTTTGAAAAGCTGTGAAAAAGACGGATGAAAAAAGATTGCACGTAGCGGAGATGAGAATGTTAAGATGGATGTGTGGTGTGACAAGAATGGATTAAGTGAGAAATGAGTATATTAGGGGAAGTTTGAAAGTGGCGCCAGTGACTGAAAAATTTAAAGGGAATCGTTTGTCTTGGTATGGTCATGTGAAGAGGAGGGATGAAGCGCATGTTGCTAAAAGAGTTATGAGGAGAGGGAGAGGGAGACCAAAGAAAAGATGGATAGATTGTGTGAAGAGTGATATGAAAGAAAAGAAAATTAGTGATAGCATGACGAATGACAGGGCAGAATGGAAGAAAAAAACATGTTGCGCCGACCCCAAATAACACGAGACAAGGGCAGGAAGATGATGATGATGATTTGTGAAAGACTAACAGTAACTGAAACTTAACTAAACAAACCAATCCGTGCGGAAGTGTGTGACAAACTAATCATTACAAAAACAAAAGCTCGTGAACGATGATACAAGTTTGAACTTGTCTCAAAATGTAATACATACTTCTGCAAGTTCTGAAATCTTTCTCTCTCTTTCTCTCTGCAACTTTGGATTGTCGAGTGTTTGACGCCGATGAGTTCGAATTAACGCGTCGTTTTGTTAAGTAACGATGATTTTTTCGTTCGAATTACCAAGTGCATAAAAATATATTGATTTAGTTTGAAACATAAAGAGATTTTCTAAGAAACTCGTGATAACTTTGAATTATAGAGAGGTTCGAATTATCGCAGGTTTGAATTAATGAGAGTCGACTGTATAGGCTAAGAGGCTCATTAGTCTTACTGCTGAAATGATGATGATAATATTATTTCGGTAACCGACAACTACCACAATGACGGCCTAAGATAATCTCCACAATCTCCTCACTTTTCATCAGCATTCTTCGTACATTTTATTTGTAATCAAACTGCAATAAAACGTTAAAGAAAGCAACGTAAACGCGACTTAAATAAACGACGGAACGTAAACGTAACCTATAACTAAGAGAGAACGCAAACCATCAAGTATTTTTTTGCAGGGTTGTGCTCATTAGGAATCTCGAATTTATTGATGAACTAAGTATCTTTTTAGAATAGAGTCTATGTAACACTAGACTCAAGAATAGAGCTATGGACCTGATGTAGGCCGAAGGAAGTATCATCCCGCAAATCCTTATGGAAACTAAATTATTAATATTTATGTTTTCCTTGATACACACATATTTAAAAACTGGGCAAGTGCGAGTCGGACTCGCGCCCTGGGGGTTCCGTACAAACTTACATATGTAAACAATTCAATTCCCGAAAGGAGTTTTGAAGATTTTTTCGAATCACAATTCTTTTTTGTTGTGAATTTACAGTTTTCAGATTTATTCCTATAACAGCTAAAAGAACTTGCTTTAAGCAAAATATCAGGATTCTGAAACTAGTTAAAAAGAAACTTAAATATGGCGTCAAAAACTTCCTTCACATTGCTGTCGACTGGTGTTGTGCTCAAAAGACTGGCTGTCAACAAGTACCTCCTATTTATTTATTTGGTCAGCCATCAACTTTTAATTTTTAATTCATTTTAATTTTACATTTAAACGAAACTTATACAAACATTCATTTGTTATCTAAAATTTAGTAACTACTTTTTATAAAGTAATTACCTTACTCGGTATAATCATTTTAAACATGATCATAGAATTCATCAATTTGGACGCCGCACCCAAACAAAATTATGATTTTTAATTTAACTAGAAAAATGAAATTCGCTACAAAAACAATCTATTTTACAGGCCTAAAACTACACACACTCTATTCAAAATTCACCGCCCCATTTTCCTAATTCGCCACCCCTAACCACGCGTAAACATCTTTACAGCGGACATACAAAAGGTGGAACGTGAATAAAAACAAAACCTCTTATTTTCATAAAAAAATGTGGCTAACACAGAGTAACGAAGTATCAGGTGTTACCGACCGAGATGCATGATTAATGCTCGGGTATGCTCTGCATAATGCTCGTATATGCTCGCTTTTAACACGTGTGCGCCTGAATATATTAATTAATCTTATCTGCAAGTTTGATAAAAAGCTTTATGCCACATCTGTATTTACGCTACTCTGTGCTCTCATGGTTTATTAATTAAATCAGTGTTTTAAAAATAGTACAGGTATCTTGGGTGAAGATCTTTAGAGATTTCAAAGACTCCTGCAGAGCTACCACGAGATATATATCGCGATCCATTTTACGACCTAAACTGAACTGTTAAAGGGATGGAGCTACATAGGGTGTATAGCTCCATCCCTCTCTCTCGCTCACACGCTTGACATGTCATGGTAAATCCTCAGGTCATCTAATATTTTAGCCGGGCACATCATAACTCTCAACATTTCACCACCAATAAACTACTGAAGAAGGTAAGCCATCCAATCCAGGGCATAATATAATAAAATATGTATATTGAAGTTAGAGAGTTGAGAAGAATCAATGATAGATATTTCGATAAGCTTTCTCATTGTTTCGAAAATAAAAGAAAGAATATCTTTCATTTTCTTGTTACATAATTTCTGAGAAATATTAAATGAAAAAAAAGTTTACATTCAATTACATGTCGCTAGTTCGGAGAAACATGAATTAGATTGAATGACTAAATGACTTGTAAAGGTTTAAAATTTTAAATTATTTTTTTATAAAACTTTTTTTTTTAATTTTTAAATAGTACCTAATTTTTCTATATCGTTGTGTTAAAACATATTCTATTTCTATATACAAAAATATAGGCTTAGAAACCCTCTTTCAAGACTGAAATCCTTACTGATTTTTGATTTCACATAACACGTTCACATACTCATTACATATCTGCCTGGTAACAAAATCCTAAGAGGCGGGATCCAATAATCCGACAGCAAATGGAAAGAACCTGTTTTTACCGTTAAAAACCAAGCCTTTTTCCCCCGGGGTATGTTTTGAATCAGATAAAGGAGTCTACGAAGCGACCATAGAGTATGGAAATCATGTCTGATGACGTCATTAGTTATGCTTTTGAAGGTGTTCTTTTTTTAAAATTGCAATATTCTTTGTTTTTTATTTTCTTGTTTTGACTTCGCACGTCTTACGTATTCAGCCAGTGTCAAGTTAAGTGTTTCGTTTTTACAGTCTCTTTCACTTACTTTGAGTTCCACTAGGAATGTAACACGTTTTAATGTTTTTGCAGTATTTGGCGGCAAATACGTCGAGTCAGCCTTCTGGGTAGGCTTCGCTGAGGCTTGTACTATTACTAATTCTGTAGCTAGGGTAGTCAATACTGCAATCAAATTCTGAACTGAATTTTATATATACCGAGATAGCGATGTTTCAACAAGTCTATATTGTGCAGCTGTGTAGACAATTGAGATACAAAACTACACCAATTTTACATCACAATATCCACTAGGAATCAATTTATGAATAATTAAAACAGCTACTGAAATTCACTCTAAAAAATCCTGAAAAAAAATCCCAATAGGTATTCATTCTTATAGATTTTGGTTTAATATTTTAAAATATTCTTTTTTTTAATTTTAAGAAATTTAGTCGCAAGAATCTAAATAGGTACATTTTCAAATGATTCGCTGAAACGAAACAGTTCAAAGGTACTATTTACTAATATGAATAACGAAGTTGCACAGATCGGTAATTACTATTTTATAGTCAATTAACTAACAAGTAAGAGCACTCAAAAGCCAGACACATTTACAATGAGATCTGAAACTATAATTACATTAATTAGTTCGTTTTAATTACACTAATAAGCTTCTGCCAGCAGCTTCGTCTTCGTGAATATTGATTATTGCGGACGCGAAATCGAAGTCGAAAACAGATAAAAAGTAGCCTATGTCCATCCTTGGAGTTCAAGCTTCCTCCGTACCAAATTTCATCAAAATCGGTTCAGTAGTTTAATCGTGAAAGCGTAACAGACAGACAGACTGAGTTACTGTCACATTTTTAATATTAAGTATGGATAGGCAATTTTATACAACTTGTAACATACCTAATTTTAGATATAATAGCTTTTTATTTATTTAGGATAAAAAAGTGACCTATATTCCTGTTAGCGACGATACGTAATTAGTTATTTCCTATGTTCAAAGTTTTCAGAATATTAGCCTTTTAGTAATTAACTTGTTTCTCATCGCGATATTATTGTATCTAAGATTTTAAGTTGAAGTGTTGAACATTCCAGCCACTAGAGGCGCCACTAGTATTATGTTGCATACGTAACCTTAAGTACCAGAGAACTTTACCGTAATGAGAGCCATTTCTGTAATTTCATTATTTTAAGGTGTTAATTAAGGATTTTGAGACTGATTTTTATGTAAATAATAAAGATTTATTAGTTCTAAGGTTAGAAAATAAGAAAATATTGTAAGAAGTGTCCCACCGCCGAAAAAAGGCACAAGTTAAGTTTGCCATACAAAAGAGCACCTACGCTCTGATTGGTCAAGGGCGGGGCATTAGTGCCGTGTGCAAAATTGAAGAGCCTTGATTGGTCAGAACCTTACGGATTTCGCTATAAAAAGGGTGCATTTTCGGTGGTTGGGCATTCCGAATCCAGCAGTGTAAGCAGAAACAACAAGAAGAAAATAAATAGAAGAAACTCTGAAGAAATCGGCGTTGTTATTTACTCCTCCTGAACACTCTCCAGTTAACATCCCGCCAGCGAACCCGCTCCACAACAACACACAAACACAAGCGAGCTTCAACATTGGTCCTTCGTAAGCCGGATCGGGTTATAGAAGATGCGTTCTACGAGAGCAAGATCAGGGCATTCGAAGACTACGGAAGATAATACATCGTCATCAGACTGGAGTATGAATACGCCAAGCGAAACTGCAAGCGAGTCAACTACGGGCACGTCAGCTACGAGTCGATCAACACTCACAAGGAGGACGCCACCGCCCAGCATAAAGGAATTGCCGCCACCCGCTTGTCAGCCAGAAGACGCTGCCGGAAAAGAATCAACACCAGAGGAAGTGACTCATACCACCCCCCCGACCCGCACTATCGAAGCGTCAATTCCCGCTCGCCAAGAAGAAAGCCATTCAGCGCCGCAGATTCAAGAAAGAAGCGTTGCAGTGAAAACGCGCCAGAACAACGAAAGTATACCAACGTCCAGAGAAGCAAGTCTGCAGCGGCCTCACCCTAAGAAGACGACCCGCGACCCAGCCACCCATTCTGTTCGCTCGTCGCATAGGAAGAAGGCAGAAGCGCAAGCAAGAATGACAATAGCACTAAGGGAATTAGAACTGGCAGAAGCACGATCAAAAGTCGCCCAAGCCGAACTCGAGCTTCTCGCCGTGGGTTCAGAAGAAGAAGAAGAAGAGCTGTATGAACAAACTCAAGAAGTCGAGCACTGGTTCATCCAATCCGGGGAAAGGCCTAAGGATCGGAGGCCGATCGAGTCAGAAGAAAGGAAGAGCGACATCCAGGAGTTGGCTTCAGTCATACTTAAGCTATCAGAGAAGTCACGTGACAACGGTTCATCAAAGCATATCGAACTCCCTCACTTCAACGGGTCCTGTGAAGAATGGTTACCCTTCAAGAGATCATACGAAGATACAGCCGCTTCCTTCAGTAACAATCAGAACCTAGCGCGCCTTAGAATAGCAATCCAAGGGAAAGCAAAAGAAGCCGTTCAAAGCCTGCTGTTCACCACTGAAGATCCACGCGAAGTAATCAAGGGACTGGAAGCAAGATTTGGAAGACCTGGAGCACTGGCATTAGCAGAACTAGAAAAAATGAAGAACCTGTCGAAAGTCAGCGAGAACCCAAGCGACATCTGCATATTTGCAAGCAAAATAAAGAATGCCGTCGAGACAATCAAGGCCTTGAAGAAACCACAATACCTCAGTTCTCCTGAAACACTGAAAGTAATCGTGGACAAAATGCCAACATCCATGAAATTTCGTTGGTTCGCTTACCATAAAAGCAGAAGAGATGAAGAAATTCAAGAACTACTACTCGTCGAAGCGTTCTTAGAAACAGAAGCCGACATGTGCGGGGACTTTGCTCCACCTGAAGTGTCCTCGGAGCAAAAGAAAGCGACAAGAAGACCCATACATTCGGTACAAGAAGTGTCACAAGAAAAGTCACAAGAAAAATACAAGAAGTCGTGTCCATTTTGTGAAGAAGAGCATTTCGCAATTGAATGCAAGAAGTTCAAAGAAGCTAACATAGATGAAAAATGGGACATGATCAAGAAGGCAAGGATATGCTTCAAATGTCTTAAATTCAAGCACTCAAGAATCAACTGTAAAGCTCCAGTCTGCAAGCAGTGTAAGAGATGGCACCATACCATCTTGCACTCCGACAAGCGGCCAGTACCAGTAGGGAAAGAAGGGAACAAAGAAGACCAGGGAAGCGCATCGGAAGAGAAGGTCGCCTCAATCCATAACGCAAAAGGAGAAGAGAAGGCATACCTGAAGATTATCCCGGTGGACCTTTATGGTCCAAAAGGCCAAGTTCGCGTACTAGCATTGTTGGACGAAGGGTCAACCATCACGCTCCTGGACGCCTCTGTCGCTGAGAAGATCGGAGTTGAAGGGAAGCAAGAAAAACTCACAATCGAAACGGTCGGCGGGAAGGTGCTAAGAAAAGATAGTTCACAGAAGATTGAATTCAAAATAAAGGGGGCTCATAGAAGAGAAAAAAGAACTATCTCTGCAAGAACCATCGACGACCTGAAGCTGTCTGAACAATACATAAACAAGGACACCGTGCAGAATTGTCAGCATCTAAGGGCAATAGAAAATCAACTCCTCTACGTCACCGAACGGCCCAAGCTACTGATAGGCCAAGACAACTGGGGGCTG
Organism: Mythimna pallens; assembly: GCA_961205895.1. Classification (NCBI taxonomy): domain Eukaryota; kingdom Metazoa; phylum Arthropoda; class Insecta; order Lepidoptera; family Noctuidae; genus Mythimna; species Mythimna pallens. Next base: position 5,235,238 of record OY540825.1, read on the forward strand.
ATAATAACAAGAAGGCTGAAGAAGGGCAAACCATCCGATCCTGTAGCCTCACTCACCAGCCTAGGATGGGTGCTACACGGATGCGAAACAGGGGCGACTGCCTTAGTAAACTTCACTCACTATGGCAGATCGACCACTGACGAAGAAAGCGTCGAAGAAATCGTCCGAGAACACTTCCAATTGGAATCTCTTGGGATTCAAAATCGGTCACCAACCAACGACAGCGATAGAAGAGCACTAGAAACCCTCGAGAGAACTACGAAGAAACTATCAAGCGGTCAATATGAAACAGGACTCTTGTGGAAGAAAGAAGACGAAACTCTACCCAACAACTTCAATCAAGCGTTCCGACGTCTCGTCAACATCGAAAAGAAATTAGATCAAGACCAAGAAACTAAAGAGCACTACGAGAAACAGATCCAAAGTCTGATTGAAAAGGGATACGCAGAGAAAGCTCCATTAACTTCAAACAAAGGAAGAATATTCTACTTACCCCACTTCGCCGTCGTGCACCCAATCAAGAAGAAGCTGAGAATAGTGTTCGACGCAGCCGCCAAGTTCGAAGGAAAGAGCCTCAACGACGCCTTGCTCTCGGGCCCTGACCTTCTGCAATCACTATTCGGCGTGCTACTACGCTTCAGAGAAGGACCTGTGGCTGTCATGGCTGACATCCAGGACATGTTTCTTCGAGTTAAGGTCAGAGAAGATGACCGAGACAGTCTCAGGTTCCTGTGGCGCGGAAGCCGAAGAACAGGCAAGCCCGAAGAATATAGAATGTCGTCAATCATCTTCGGCGCAGCGTCGTCACCAGCAACGGCGATATATGTAATGAACAAGAACGCAGAAGAATTCGAGAAGACTCATCCCGAAGCAGTGAAAGCAATAAACAGAAACCATTACATGGATGACTATCTGCAGAGCTTCGCGTCTACAGCAGAAGCAAAGAAGATATCAAAAGAAGTTAAAGAGATCCACGCAAGAGCAAATTTTCATCTGAAGGGTTGGGCCAGTAACAATTTGGGGGTACTGTCAGAGTTAGAAGACACGAATAAAGAAGATTCCCTGCAATTAACGAAAGAAGAGAAGACTCTAGGGCTAAGATGGCTGGTAAAAGAAGATGCACTGGCCTTCAATGCTGGGCTGCGCAACACATCGAAGGACCTTCAAGACGGTCGAAGAACCCCAACAAAGAGGGAGGTCACGAGCGCAGTTATGTCTACCTTTGACCCAATGGGTTTTGCAACACCAGTCTTAATACAAGGAAAGAAGCTGATTCAAAACATCTGGCGAACGAAAATAGACTGGGACGAAGAAATTAACGAGCCACAAAAAGAAGCCTGGATGAACTACTTAGAAGAAGTATCGGCATTAGAAAGACTGAGAATCCCAAGGTGCGTCTCACCCCGCAGCAGAAAAGGACAGTTGCACACATTTACCGACGCAAGTGAAGAAGCCTACGCGGCGGTAGTCTACTGGAGGACAGTCGAACCCGGAGGAAAAATCCACATCTCCATGATCGCAGGCAAAGCGAGAGTGACGCCAACAAAACCAGTCTCAATTCCAAGGCTGGAGTTACAAGCGGCATTACTTGGCAGCAGACTAGCTGCCACGATCGAGAAAGAGTCGGAGCTCGAAATAACAAAGAAGATCTACTGGACCGACTCTAGCACTGTACTGCAGTGGATAAAGGCGGAACCAAGGAAGTTCAAAACTTTCGTGGCCAACCGGCTAGCAGAAATTGAAGAGAAGTCCAAGCCAGAAGACTGGAGATGGGTACCGACCAAAGAAAATCCAGCAGACGACGCCACAAGGGGAACCCCAATCGAATTCGACCACAACGCCAGGTGGTTCAAAGGTCCGTCATTTCTCCGTCAACCAGAAGAAGAATGGCCATTTCGCGACTTCAAGCCAGAGTGTATTATGCCAGAAGAAAAGAACAAGCAAAAGACAATGGCGATAAAGGCTGCAGAGGACGTCCTTCTGGACCTAGAGAGGTTCTCAAGCTGGGAACGACTACTGCGCACTACGGCCAGAGTGGTCGCCTTCACGTGCCATTTACTGAAGGCCCGCAAAGAAACCACCGCCGCCACGCGCCAAAGGGACGAGTCCTGGAAACCTCAGAGAAAAACCCAGAATAAAGACACACGAACCTCAACCCAACCAGCCCACAAAAGCGAAAACAAGCGGCAGTACCCACCACTGGAAGAAGAACACTTAAAGAAGGCCGAAGAGTTATTAATGAAGATGAGCCAAAACGAAAGTTTTGCGTCGGAAATAAAGAATTTAAAGTCGGAAAAACCCTTAGAGAGCGCAAGTCGGCTCAAGAAAATCGACGTTTATATGGGGGACGACGGAATTATCAAACTAAGAAGCAGGACAATGAAATTCCGCGACAAGAGCGATAGGAGAATGAACCCCATCATCCTAGACGGAAAGCAGAGAATAACACGTCTCCTCATACAACATTACCACAAGAAGTTCCTTCACGGGAACACCGCTACCGTAATGAACGAGATCCGGCAAAGGTATTGGATCCTAGGCCTAAGAGCGACTCTGAAGGCAGTCGCACACAGCTGTCAATGGTGCAAGACAAGGAAGAGTTTACCAGAGATACCTCCGATGGGAGACCTGCCGAGCGAGAGACTACAGCACCATCAGTTCCCGTTCTCTTGCACGGCCGTAGACTACTTCGGGCCGATGCAAGTCACTATCGGGAGAAGGGCAGAAAAGCGCTGGGGGGCATTGTTTACCTGCCTCACCACCCGAGCCGTACACCTAGAGTTAGTGCCCTCTCTTAGCACTAGCTCGATGATTATGGCACTTCGACGAATGGCAGCCAGAAGAGGAACCCCAAAGACCATATTCAGCGATAACGGGACGAACTTTATTGGGGCCAAACGGGAGCTGGAAGAAGCCGCACAAGAAAAGGGCTTCAAGTGGAAGTTTATTCCCCCAGGGACCCCGAACATGGGAGGCGCCTGGGAGAGACTCGTGCGCACGGTCAAGACAGCGTTGGCAGTGGTTCTCAACGAAAGAAGCCCACCCGAAGAAGTGCTTCATACACTAATGACCGAGGTCGAACACATCGTCAACTCAAGACCTCTTACCTCGGTCAGCATGGATCCAGAAGATGAAGAGGGTCTGACCCCGAACCATTTCCTACTGGGGAGATCGTGCGGAGCAATAGCGCCGGGAGAATTCGACGACACAGAACTAATCGGGAAAGCAAATTGGAGAACCACCCAAAGACTTGCAGACCACTTCTGGAAGAGGTGGGTCAAAGAGTATCTACCGCTCTTAATGCCGAGAAAACTTGAAGGCAAAGAAACCAAAGACCCAAGAGAAGGAGATATCGTCCTAATAGTAGACGCTACATTGCCGAGAAATTCATGGCCTCGCGGAGAAGTTATCCAGACATATCCTGGACCGGACGGCAGAACCAGAGTGCTGGACGTGCGAACATCGGGAGGGATACTTCGCCGCCCAACTCGACGAGTCATCGTGCTGGTTCCTGCGGCATCGTCGCTCCCAGAAGAGGGTGTGCTGCGCACCGTGGGGGAGAATGTTAGCGACGATACGTAATTAGTTATTTCCTATGTTCAAAGTTTTCAGAATATTAGCCTTTTAGTAATTAACTTGTTTCTCATCGCGATATTATTGTATCTAAGATTTTAAGTTGAAGTGTTGAACATTCCAGCCACTAGAGGCGCCACTAGTATTATGTTGCATACGTAACCTTAAGTACCAGAGAACTTTACCGTAATGAGAGCCATTTCTGTAATTTCATTATTTTAAGGTGTTAATTAAGGATTTTGAGACTGATTTTTATGTAAATAATAAAGATTTATTAGTTCTAAGGTTAGAAAATAAGAAAATATTGTAAGAAGTGTCCCACCGCCGAAAAAAGGCACAAGTTAAGTTTCCCATACAAAAGAGCACCTACGCTCTGATTGGTCAAGGGCGGGGCATTAGTGCCGTGTGCAAAATTGAAGAGCCTTGATTGGTCAGAACCTTACGGATTTCGCTATAAAAAGGGTGCATTTTCGGTGGTTGGGCATTCCGAATCCAGCAGTGTAAGCAGAAACAACAAGAAGAAAATAAATAGAAGAAACTCTGAAGAAATCGGCGTTGTTATTTACTCCTCCTGAACACTCTCCAGTTAACATCCCGCCAGCGAACCCGCTCCACAACAACACACAAACACAAGCGAGCTTCAACAATTCCTGTATTCTTTTTTTTTGGTTTTGTTTTTTTTTGTGTGTGCCAAATAAACGCGTTTTCTTTCTTTCTTTATATTGATAAATTCTTGATAAATCTAGATTGCGTCACTAGCGTTACGTGTCTACAACACCAAAACCGATGCGCTACTAATGTAGTGTGTTGATTACCATAATTATTGTTTACCTACAATTAGGATAACTAATTTCTTAAAAAAAAATACTACCTAAGTACACTTATGTAGTAGTAGTAGTAATTTTAGTGCTTTTTTTTCGGTGCGAAAATCATCCAATGACATCCGCTCTTGGGCGGGACATAATGTCAGATTTTTACTAACTAAAAACCCACTCCTGTTCCTTCGTTGCCTTTCATACCAGGGCCGAGTCTTCCTTTCAGAATCAGACCCTTGGCCCCAGTAGGTTTCGACCCTGCTGGGCCCCTATTGTTTTTGACATCTCCTTGAGGCGCGCGTGGAACACTACGCGCCGTCGAGGACCTGGGCTCGGTCCGGACTGTTACCGGACGGTCGGACGGCGAGATTGCTCGCCGTCCGCAAGCAGTAAAAGTACTCGTAATTTTAGTGCTTGAATCATGATTGTAAATTAATTCTCTAATTGGGGAGTATAAGGATGTGCAATTGTGCATTATTCCATTTATTTATTATTATACATTCAAATACTTAAAAATGAAAAGAACATATGTACAGAAAAAAAACGAGTGTGCTTATGACCACACGACTGAAGTGAAACTTCTTTCGCTCCATCTCGTATTTGGCTATGAGAGGAAGAGAGAAAGAAAATGTGCGCGCGCACTGCTGTCTCTTGCTTATATCCCCCACTTAACTTCCGTTCGCCTTGCCCGATCACACTTTTCGTAACGCTTACGTCACGCGTTCGCCAGCTTACTCCCCAAGTCAAGCGTGCGTAAAGAAGTTTCACTTCAAAAAGAGTACAAAGGTGCTGTTTATTTCAAACAATATTTATTCGAAAATCATCTAATGACATCCCTCGCTCTTGGACGGCCCTGGGGAGATCTTTCGCATCACCCATGGCCTCAGTAGACAGGAAACTTGGATGAGAGATGTAGACATATTACATGTTGTATAGGTGATATTCTTTTACGAAAGCAAGTAATTAAACAGAAAAGAAACGCATTAACGAAGCACGAAGCATTCATTCATGATTTTTTTTCCTCTAACATAAAAATATTTCTCGCCATCTAACTTTTACAACAACAATTAAAGATAAAAATCTCGAATAAAATAATAACAAATCACGCGCCATATTTACAAGCAACAACTTCACATAAATCACACATAATATTACCGCGTGACTTTCCTTGTGCTAGTGGCTCCACCTACTTGTATGCAAACAAAATGTGTTTACACGAAGATGGTGGGAGGAATAACTTTTCGTGTTGTTTTCTTCCTTTTGTCTATAGTTTAGCGTGGGTTGGAAGTTGAATTTACAATTTAAGCCCGAAAAGATGGATCCTGATAGGTATGCTGTAGTAATCTTCAGAACTTCAAGGGGTCCATTAAAAAAACCTCCATAATTGGGTACTTGCCTGTGTTTTTCATTTCTTCTGAACGACTTTCTTCATATCAACCTAAAGGGGCTAACCTTGCCATCATCCCAAGAGATTCTAAAGTGCAAAAGTGCTCCAACACCCCACCCTCTTCACATAATGTCATAGTCCGTTAGGGTTAAGATTTACGAGAAATGGAGTGAAAGAGTGTTTACAATCAGAATGTCAATGCTTCTGGTGACTTCAGGTCGTATTTATTCCCTCAAGTAGGCAATAAAATACAATATTAAAGTCATTGTATGAAAACTGAAGCGTCTCTCAACAATTTCCTCGTACGTTACGGCAAATAACGTAGGTACACGTCTCAAATTTCCGACATCATAGGAAGTTTCCATATCCGTTTACGTTTGTACTGATAACTCTTTAGACAGGTACTTGGAATTTCAATATGTTGTATTATATTTTGTACAATGATCATGATGTTGGCAGCCTTGTTTCATCGATTGCGAGTTTAACTGATATAGGCCTCCTTCTTTATGCACGATGCTTTTTATTTTTATTTATTACTAGCTTTTGCCTGCAGCTTCACCCGTATACATAAAATATAGCACTCAGGAATAAAGCAGCTTACAGTCGGTAAAAAATTTTAACAATCGAACCAGTACTTTTAGAGATTACCTCCTCAAAAAAAAAAAACAAACTTTACCTCTTTATAATATTAGTGTAGAAAACTTAATACAACACCAACCTAGAAACACGGACTTAATGCCTCAGGCTATTCTTTACCTGTCAACCTAGTGGTGGAGAGACAACATGGCAGGGGAAAAATAAGTGTACAAAAGTATATTATAAACAGTTAACAATTTGCCTGTTGCGGTCTTCCCGTCCGATTATAATTTGGATGTCTTCAAGGTTAGAGTGAATAGGCTTTTAATAAACTAGTGCGCCCCACCATCAACGATTGTATCACTGCTTAGCATCAGGTGGGATCTACCTAGATTTAGGACGCGGGTTTTCTGGTATGAAATTCTGTCAATCAGTTCTAATCAGCAATTTTCTAAATATTACTTCCCTGGTCGGTCGGTCTGTCTCTTTCAGTAACTTTGAACAATTCTAGTTAGAATAATCTAGCATGGTAAATATTTTAGGAGGAAATAAATATTTTCCGAATGAAACAGGCCCTTTACCTAGACTGAAATTTATGCGATGGAAGGTAATTACATTTGACATTGGATTTACTGCAAAATCTTCGTTTAGGATAATAATAACATTTTGTATATCATACTTTGATCGATGATCACTTCGATAAGCGCTGATATTATCAAGAAATCTTATCAAGACCTTATAACATCGAAATACTTGAAAAAATCATTTACCGGTTTAGCTAACAAAATTGAATTTAGTCAAATAAATATTTTAAACTTGTATGAATATTTCAATGTTCTTTGTTGCGGAATGGTGAATATCCCATATATTTTAATATATATTTTTGACCGCAATAATAATGAAACAATTTACACAAAAGTGCCTGGCTGGATTGAAACTCAGCACTTACTCGCTCATAAGTTGGGCCAGCCGTTACGTACTCTACCTATGTTCAGTATCAGACGTCGAATGCCAAACAAATGTGCTCCAAAGGTGTTTGGGCGCACACATTTAGGTAGAGAAGTGGAAAATGAACAGCTATAACAGTTAGCGTTAAGTCCCAGGTCCCTCCGACATCTGCAGGGTTACGGGGCGCATAAATCTATGGTACCCTCATTTAATACTATTGTGCAAGTGAAGGGTGACTCAGAGTGAATGCTGGAGGTAGTTACGCTTTTGAAGAGAGCAAACGATTTTAAAGTTTTAACATGGTTGGGCGGCGTAGGAAAATTTCAAATGTCTTAAGTTCGATTGCTCCGTATGAAATAGTAAGTGGGTACTTGACACAATATTTTTTATTGTTTGTATCCAAAATCGAAAATAGAAAGAAATTTTTTTTGTTAATGATAGGCTCGCGTTAGACCACTATCTCACCTGATGGTAAGCGATGATGTGGTCGACGACGGAGCACGCTTGGTGAAAATTGGTTCAATATTAATTTATCAATATTTAAGTATGTTAAGTAAAGGGGTGCTTTAGGATCATTTTTAAATATTTAACTCATTTTTGCATTTTTTGCAAAAGTGACAGTGTCGCACCGGGGGTGCGATATGTACTTACGTATTTAGAAATATTTAAGTATGTTTATCAGTTGTCTGGTACTCATAACACAAGCTCAGCTTTAGCTTGGAACTAGACGGCGTTGTGTGATAGTTGTGTGAATATTATATAATTATAATTAATCAAATTAAAAGTAACAGTGCAAGGATGCACATACTAAAATGTGACGTTATTGCCATTAGGTTACGTGTGCTCGAGAGAGATAGTAAGATTTTTCCACCACGCTTTCTTAAAACAATTGTTACACTAAAAAGTCGATGAGTTAGCGCATCCCTACGTCACCGCGTCTCATCGTCCCGCACTAGCATCTTTGACAACCGGGACACAGAGAATTGCGCGGCGTTTTCGTAACGTTGTACTTTTCTGACTAAAAGTAGTAATTAAATGTTTTGCGAGATAAAAATGCATTTATCATTATCACAATGTATTTGGAACGTTAATTGCTGCTTCATTTAATAACCAATTTTGATGCTGTTATCAGAAAATGATTTCTAGTGTTATTTGTAGTTCAGTGTAAAACTATTGTACGGATGTGTGCTTATTTTTGCAAGACAAATGCCCAATTGGGATTGTTTTATATTATTAAAAAGGACTGCTGTAACAGGAGCCAAGTAACTGTTGGTACTGCTGTTATGCTGTAAAGAGACGAAGCTTAAATATTAACTTGTTCAGCATTGGAGCAGACCACTTTAGCACACAATTTTGTTAGATGGATAACCAGGTACCCAAAGCCTTTAAGCCGTTGCTGACGGGCTTACAAGGTAGCAATGTCAAGAGTAATTTTACAATCATGCTCTTGTTCAAACACAGCCTGGCGCTTAGTGTAATTTATTTCATAATCACTGCTCTCATAACGTTGAAGAAAAAGCAGCGTAATTAGGCTAGACGTAATAAATCGAAGATATGTGACATCCACCAATCCGCACTGGGCCCGCGTAGTGGATTACAGCCCATTCCCTCTCCTAAACAAGAGGCCTGAGACCCAGCATTAGAAACATTATAAAGCTATTTATTAAGCAATTATTATAAAGGGATTTATATGGTATACTCTTGTATATTTTTAAGCAAGATATCCATCAAAGTAATCCTCAATAATCTATTAATGGACGCTAAAGTGGCACCGCACAATATCACTAAAATTGAAAGTCCTGATAGCATCCGGCGTCCTCTCGCTAAGTTTGATCCTATAAAAGGAAATTAGTGCCAATCTATTGAGCGCTACAGAGGTGTTAAAGCGGGTTTATGACACGATACTGTAGAGTCTATACAGCTTTTATATTCTACCTAGGTTTATCTAAAACAGCTGTATAAACTGCGTTTGTAAACCGTCGGATTGATGTCCAAGGTTTTATTGGGTTTGGTCTAAATTAGTGATAGATGACCGTAATAAATCATATTGCTGTAGATTAAACTTAGTTCGGAATAGTCAGTACACTATATTTTAAGATACTAGTTTGACATTACTCAGGACCTTGGGTTCACAGGCCTTTGGGGCCTAAGCCAACTCGAAGAGGGGCTGCCAGAAGCTTTTAATAAATTGAGCTTATTAAATATATCACACTAATATTATAAAGGCCAGTGCTTTTTTTTATGTTTATTACTTCTTCACGCTTAAACTGCCAAACGGATTTCGATGAAGCTTAGTTCACGGTTACACCATGTCCTGGAACAGCACATAGAAAACGTTTTATCTCGGGAGTATGTTCCTATGGCATTTTCTGCTATCACGCGAGCGAAGCCGCTAACAACACCTAGTATAAGATCTAACAAGTCTCTTGTTAAGAGAAGATAGTCTATTTCAATGGCTTCAAAGAAAAGAGAGTGATTTCAAAGACTGGCCTGTTGGTCTAGTGGTTAGTGGCCCTGACTGCTATGCCAGAGATCGAGGCAAATGTTCGTGTGATGAGCACGATCATTTGTTCTAATCAGAAATATATAAGTATATTTGTCAGTTGTCTAGTACTCATAGCACAAGCTCTGTTTGGTTTGAGACTAGATGGCGTTGTGTGATAGTTTTGGAATATTATTATTAATGTGTATATATAACAGCATTAAGTTTGCGAACATAATATTGAGCCTTCATAAAAAAAAAAACCTTCATTAAGTTCCTCAGACTTACGCCCCACTAGAGAAGCATCAACCTTAAGAATAATTGCAGAAAAAAAAAAGGCTCAAACAAAAGGTAGGACAGAAAAAATAAACGGGAATCAGAGGGGACCGTATGTAAATCGACTAAAGCGAACTGTGTATTTGTAAGTAAATACTATGGTAATAAACGATATTTATTATTCAGCGAATTGAAAGATCTCATCTTACGGGCCACTTAATTTCATCTCGCTCTGAGTATGTTAATTTTGTTCGTTAAGTTTTCGTGGTGATTTTTCTACCGTTTTATTTTTCTACTATTTTATTTTTTTACTGTTTTATTTTTCTACGTCACACACCGCTTCGTTTCGCTGTCAAGCTGGCTTCCGTACTATTGACTTCACCGGTATAGAAAATGGTGAAGTATCAATAATCAAATCTTTTAAGGTAGAATTTATATGATAAAGTTTAGGCGTGGTCTATCTATATATATAAATAAATATTGAAGCATATGTTTGTAATATCCAAATAACATGAAGCATATGTTTGTAATATCCAAATAACATTTTTTTTACTAAGTGGATATGAAAGTGTATTCGTCAATACCAATGTAGAGTTATCTATGGCGTCACATAACAACTAATCCTGCATCGCACAATCAAAGTTCTCCGCGCGATTTGAATATATACGACAGCCCGATAGTTATCTATCGGGCAGTTGCCCACCAGACAACACCCGTCTGGCCCCTTTTCAACGGAGGTTTGCGGGACTTTACACTCTGTTCCGCATACCTCCAAACCGAGAAAAAAATAAAACAACGGCTGGAACGATTTTGACGGGACTTTCACTGGTAGATAGCTTGATGTTACTATTCATTAAACCCCGAGCGAACGCCGGCGTTCGCTCGGTCATTGTCTTACTATTGTGTCTCTAATTACGCTACTCAATAGGTTAATTTTAGAATAACAATACGGTTCCGGCCATCAGCCAGTTTCAAATATAATAATTAGTAGTAATTCTGTAGTTATCCATCAAACCAAACATATTAATTGATAAGAAACTGCAATTTTTTTATTCAATTTCGTATTTAACATGTGGATGATATAGATTTTGACTGGCCTGTCTAGTGTTTAGTGGCCCTGACTGCTATGCCGGAGGTCGTGGGTTCGATTTCCACCCAGGACAAATGTTTGTGTGATGAGCACGCTCATTTGTTCTGTGTGTGGGTGTAATTTATCTATAATATGTATGCATTTAGAAATATGTAAGTATGTTTATCAGTTGTCTAGTACCCATAACACAAGCTCTGCTTAGCTTGGGACTAGACAGCGTTGTGTGATAGTTGTGGAATATTATATTATTATTATATTATCATAGATTCTTTTATCTTAATTAGTTCTCCCACCAAAGTTATAATTTTACACATTTCCTAGTAATAACATCACCTCGACAATAACGTCGCCTTCCGAATTGATAAGAGCCCAGTTTTTGTAAGGAGCCACTCTCAGTAAGTGGATGTTTACAAATAGCTGCCCGATGGCGTCAATATCTTAAAATGTTTGTATTTCTTAGCATGTTTTTTTTTTGTATGGTCTCTTCCAATTATGTAGATACTGAATTTATGCTGAGACATTCCAATCGCTACATCCAAGGTGGTTGTATATAAAGACAGAATGAAAGAAAACATTTTTATTGGCCACATACAGCGTCTAGAGTCACCGTGTTTCTTGAGCGCAGAGGGCAAATGAAGGTTTTAGTCAATAAGTCTGACACACCCTCCTGCCCACCCTAGGCGGGAGAAGTCATTCGATGATTTCTCATCTCCCAAGAATAAAAATCAGATACAGTGTAGAAAAAAGTATGGTAGAAACTTAAGATTAAAAAAAGAAAACTAACATCGTGTGTCTCCTGGCTGCCCCAAATGGATCTAGGTCAGGCTGACGCTGGTTTTCAACTGAACCTTGCTGTGAGTGTACAGAAGCATATCAGTTTATTTAAGTTGTTGTTGGTTGCCTAATATGTCCCACTGCTGGGCAAAGGCCTCCCTCTCCCTTTTCCAAACACGTCTATCCTCAGCCATTGCGGGCCAGTCCCTCCGGTAGTTGTAGTTGTCAGGTGCCCCAAAAATATTCACCCACACACAAAAAAAAAACCGGCCTAGTGCGAGTCGAGTACAAACTTACCTATAAAAACATTTCAATTCCCGAATTGAGTTACGAAGATTTTTCCGAACCGCAAATTTTTTTTTTTTTTGTGACGTAGCTACTAATTTACAGTTTTGAGTTTTTTGTTTTCTATTTGACTTCTTTAATTTTTCTACTTGTGCTATAAGACCTTGATTCATGTCAAATTGCAGTATTCTAGATCAACGGGAAGTACCCTATTATATTTGAATTTTGATTCCCTTGAGAGTGTCGAAATGCACGTTTTCTGCGACACAAACGGCCGTATCTTTTTTTTTCGTTAGTTCAGAAGTTTGTTTTTTCACAGCTTCAAGGGTCCGCAGAGTTGAGTATATAATTTTAATTACAACTCGATACTCCACGCGTTCCCGAGATAAAGTCTTGACAGACAGACAGACGGACGGACAACAAAGTGATCCTATAAGGGTTCCGTTTTTTTTCCTTTTGAAGAACGGAACCCTAAAAAAAACACTTAAACCACTTCATTTGACTAGTAAACACGGCAAAAGCGTTATCAGTGTCAAGTTGACTTTGACACGAGGGTAGATAGCGCATTTAGGCCAGATACGCACGGGCGGAGGTTATCAATCAGCCGCGGTGGCATGCCAGGGTCGTAGGATCAGTGTATACGGCGCCTTATTCGATGAAGGAAGGTTTTAAACAAGTTAGGCAGATTTGAAAAGGAAAAGTCGGGTTAACTGCTTCGATGGGATAAATGATGAAGTGGGGAAGTATGGGATGGATGTACGCATCATTGAATGTGGAATATTATATGTTTTTATATACCTACATATGCAGTACACACAAATGCTGTGACTTTTTTTTTTGGTGTGAAAATCATCCAATGATATCTTGCTCTTAGGCGGAGCGCGAGGGTGTGTCAAACTTTTACTGACTAAAAACCCACTCCTGTTCCTTCGTTGCCTTTCATACCAGGGCCGAGTTTTCCTTTCAGAAGCCTTGGCTCCAGTAGGCTTCGACCCTACTAGGCTCCTACGGTTTACTGACATCTCCTCGAGGCGCGCATGGAACAGTATACCCCGTCGACGACTTGAGCTCGGTCCGGACGGTTACGGGACTGTCGGACGGCGAGCTACCCATTGCTCGCCGTCCGCAAGCCTACAGTGGCCAGAAATCGAGATCGGGATCGCCGCTCCCTCGCGCGTGCACGTACGACCGCTTCGTTTGCTAGCATTACTGCTTCGCAGAAGGAGATGCTGTGACTTATCGCATTTTCTGATTCCCCAGCACTAGGATCCACAAAGCATTGCAAGTCTAACGACTCGTTTGATCCAGTCATCATCTCCTTCGCCTTTTCCCAATTAGCTTGGGGTCGACTTCCAATCAAAGCGGATGCGGCTGAATACCCGTGTTTTACATGGAGTGACTGCCTATCAGACCTTCAAAACCCAATTACTGGGCAACACGTTACTCCTTAGATAGACTGATGTTCAGACTTTCTTCTACTACCTGTAATGACATTTCCGAGACACGGGGTATCAGTAAAACCCAAGATAAACTTAGAAAAGTACATATAATAATAATATTCCACAACCATCACACAACGCCGTCTTATCTCAAGCTAAGCAGAGCTTGTGTTATGAGTACTAGACAACTGATAAACGTATTTATATATTTCTAAATACATACATATCTATGTATATAAAAGAAAGTCGTGTTAGTTACACCACTTATAACTCAAGAACGGCTGAACCGATTTGGCTGAAAATTGGTGGGGAGGTAGCTTAGAACCAGGAGACGGACATAGGGTACTTTTTTTTTACTTTTTTTTTTTAGGGTAGTGTAGGGTAGATTAGGGTAGAGTAGGGTTGAGTAGGGTAGAGTAGGGTAGAGTAGGGTAGAGTAGGGTAGAGTAGGGTAGAGTAGGGTAGAGTAGGGTAGAGTAGGGTAGAGTAGGGTAGAGTAGGGTAGAGTAGGGTAGAGTAGGGTAGAGTAGGGTAGAGTAGGGTTTTTTTTACTAAATCCCGCTTTTGAGCAGAACAACGTCTGCCGGAACCGCTAGTTATAAATAAATTACACCCAGACACAGAACAAATGATTGTGCTCATCACACAAATATTTTTCCTGGGTGGGAAACGAACCCACGACCTCCAGCATAGCAGTCAGGGCCACTAACCACTAGACCAACAGGCCAGTCCCGGCTTCGAAAGCGCCACCTCTTGCATGAGAGGTGGGTGCCTTATAAATGATATATATTGAAGTCGATTGTATTTTTTTTTTGTAAAAAGTTTTATTCATATGAATGAATAGACATTTATAATGTTGGGGGAAGCGTCAGGGTAGCCTGCAAAATACAAAACTAACTTTTCACTGCTAAGCTTATTGAATATTATTTTCATGAAATAACCATTATTTAGGTTTAGACGAACTGAGAGGGCTGTATTGTAAATGATAAATGATATTCATTTTGCAAATAGGTTTCTAAATACACGTAATTTTTTGTCAGTTTAAACTAGATGAGGCTGGTGTTTCCTAGCTGACTACCCTGAGAAGAAACACCGAAACAAACTCAGGGGTCTAAGATGGTTATGGTTAAGGTATCCACCTTCCAGTGCTCTGGACCATCACGATACTACGAGTATAATTTAAATCATCATCATCATTTCAGCCGATAGACGTCCACTGCTGGACATAAACCTCCCCCAAATGTCGCCACAATGAACGGTCCTGTGCGTCTCTCATCCATCGGATTTCCGCAACCTTCACCAGGTCATCGGACCACCTTGTAGGGGGGGCCTTCTAACACTGCGTCCTCCGGTACGCGGTCGCCACTCCAGAACGTTCGGCCCCAGCGGCCATCTGTTCTGTTAACATCTGTCACTTAAGTTTGGCGATTCTTCGTGCTATGTCGGCAACCTTGGTTCTCCTGCGGATATCTTCATTTCTGATTCGATCACGTAAGGAAACTCCGAGCATAGCCCTTTAAATTGCCCTTTCGGTGACTTTGAGCCTTCTGATGAGGCCCTTTGTGAGCGACCACGTTTCGGAACCATATGTCATATTATGTCTGTAATTTAAATATATGATCCAATAACAACAATCGATATACCTAATATACAAAATATTCTAATCAATTCTAAATACTGTTTACTGTACTTATTTATTGTTGATTCCAATTTATCATGGGTTAATTAGTGTTTATCTTCTATTTATTAGAACTAATAATTTAATGTAGAATAAACATCGACACGAATTCGTAGAATAAATGATGATATTGAAAGGTTAATAATTACAGCGTGTACGACATCACTAATTTACATTTGATTCAGAATAAATAGAAAAATAACCTATTTTAATTGTGAATGTTAAAACTTATCACAGTGTCAATTCACACTAATATTATAAAGCGCGTGTGTTGTATGTTCGTCCATGTGTGTATGTTCGTGCATTTTGTATGTTCGTCCAGGTGTGTATATTCCTGCATGTTGTATGTTCGTGCATGTTATATGTTCGTGTATGTGTCTATGTTCGTGTATGTTTATATTTGTTACTTCTTCACGTTCGAACGGCTGAACGAATTTGGAAGAAATTTGGTACACGGGTAAATCGTAAATCATGTCCTGATATAGCACATATTTTTATGCTGGGAGGCGCATTCACGCGGGCGTAGCCGCTGGCAGTAACTAGTAAATAATCATAAGAATCACAATAAGTACAAACATACATACATACTTATACGACATTAGTTTCAGTATATGCGAAACCCGAAACACGTGTCTAGTATTTTTATGTAAAGAATCTATGTGCAAAATTTCACAACTGTATCATGAAAAATCACAAAGTTATAAGCTTGTTATGTTACCTGGTTGTCTGCACAAATACATGATCACCGGGCCATCCGGGCGACTGAGGGGTGGTTTTGCTCCCGCGCCCAGCTGTGCGATGGCACCTAATGACCGCTGGTTCCAACTTGTTACCTTTAATCAATATTTTTGGGAAAAAATATAACATGGTGTAAAAAATATTGAAAACGATTCAGTTACCGATTCTGAACAAACTTTATTCAGGATTCGCATTGATAAAAATAATGTCGTATAGGCTGATTAATACCTTACTCACCAATGCGTCGCGTAGTCGTTTAAAAAAGCATCAACTTATGGTGTACAATTGTACATAATCACAGTATAGCGAACAGATTTAATAACGAAAAGGCAGATGCCAGAATGTCATAAACACAAAGGATTTGCGTTGGCAGTAAACTGAAACTAGACATTAATGAACGTAAAGCGAAAGCTGAAAATGGGCAACAACCTTTTGTTGCCCATTTTCAGACGATAAAACAATTTCAACAAGATTCACTCAAAGTAACTTGACATGGTTCGTCATAAGTCTGAACATTATAAACCATAATATGAAAAGGAAATCAGCATCTGACCTACATCCAAAGCAAGCTGGTTCATTGTTACACCAGATATAATTTACATATATGAAACGAAAACGTATGATAGCTTGCCTGAGCACTGGCTATCAGCCAACTGTGAATTAGACACTGACATAACGTAAAAAACTGTAGTACCGATACCCAATAGATATTGATGCTGCCTCTAATATAACTGGGCAATAATTCTTCGTGGATTACGCTTTCAGAATGGAGGATAAATGCTTATTTTTGCTTGAGAGCTCATTTTTCGCCGTTGTTTTGGCAACTTGTCTCGATGTTCCCTAAAGTTTCCATCATAAGTGCCAGGGTGAATTGACTGTTAATATTTTTGCTTTCAACGAATATACTTTTGGAGTGAATATTGACATTTGTTGTTGATTTATTGTGTTGCTCATTTGTTTTTTTTATTATTATTAATAGGCTCGCTTTTGACTACTATCTCGCCTGATAGTAAGCGATGATGTGGTCAACGATGGAGCACACTTGCCTGGAAGTAACCTATTGACTTTTGACTTGATGATTTGTTCTAGATTAAAGTTAGGGCTGTAACCATTTTAATTAGTAAGGATTTTCATGTACTGACCAATAAAGAACTAAAATTGATCATGTAAAAGGGTTACGCTTATAGCACCTTTGATTGAATTTATAAAAACAAACTTAGATTCTAAATACTTAGACCCACTACTCTATTATCCTACTTTAAGAACATAAAATCGTATTTGCTTCATTCGCTAACCCCACAGAACTTGCATTGGCTTCACCAATCATTACAACCCTATGACAAACAGTGGACGTCTTCCAGCTGAAATGATGATGATGAATCATTACAAAAACCTATATACTTGCTAATCAAAATATATAGGGTGACTGGCAATTAGTGTACGATACTTAAACACGTGATTGTGCTCATGATAACAAACAATTTTTATTATGGGAGCAAAGCCGAAATCGCGAAAAAAATATAAGCTGTTCAGTACATTAGGCAAACATAAATGTACTGAACAGCTGATTTTTTTTCGCGATTTCAGGTTTGTTCCCATAGTAAAAGTTGTTGGTTATCATGAG
Organism: Mythimna pallens; assembly: GCA_961205895.1. Taxonomy (NCBI): domain Eukaryota; kingdom Metazoa; phylum Arthropoda; class Insecta; order Lepidoptera; family Noctuidae; genus Mythimna; species Mythimna pallens. Next base: position 5,252,923 of record OY540825.1, read on the forward strand.
CACAATCACGTGTTTAAGTATCGTACACTAATTACCAGTCAACCTATATATATTACTTCTTCACAAATACAATAGCAATGGAGAAACTAATAGTAAGTCGGATCTAAAACTCTTTATCCATTCTCTCCAATACCCTGAACATAAACTTGAACTAATAAATTCCAACTCAACATTGAAAGAATTCTCAATGTTTCTTTTGATGCAAATAAACTAGCAGTGAGCGCATTAAGGTGCAAACTGTAATAGGATGCAGCTCATTAAATCGATCTCTAAATTCAATAAATTTCGCTATTCATGGATTCAAACGGTTCACCGTCCGTTACTTGGATCCCGTTTAGAACTCTGTAAATCTATATTGAAAAAGAAGTGGGCGACATACATTACGACGAGATCTATGAAGATTGTATGGAGGATGCTCTTAGACGGCTTTGTCCAGTGAAGCTGTAAAAGCCGAGGCTTGAATTGGTTTAACTATATTCCGAAGGCTTGGATTTGAGAAATAATGATGACAGTTCAGCTTTATGTTAATGGTCTCTTTGATTTCTCTGATACGTTTTATTTAATATGAGATAACCGAGTGAATAGAATGATTTTTTTAAACCATTAATTACATTTATTGGAAAAAATTATCGTTTCAGACATTCATAATTACAGACTGATAGCTGCTGCCAGTGGCTTCGCCTGCGCGAAGGTAGAAAATTATCCTAACGCTGTGAGCGGTAGCTAAGCGCGGGGCGGAGAGCGGTACGATCAAAAGTATCAAAATGCTTAAAGCACGCCATGAGACTCCACTCATAGCGCCGCGCGCCCGCGTTTCGATGCCACCCCGCTCGCCGCGCCGGTCGCCGGTAAGACCGTAGTAGTAGGAGTTGTTAACAGGCCATAAGGGAATTAGTTCCCTTACGGCCAGGGATAAAAAGTATTCGATGTGTGTCCAAAACACGATTTACCCGTGCACTAAATTGCATCTAAATCTGTTCAGCCGTTTGAGCGCAAGAGAGTAACAAAGACGAACATTATACAAACTTTCGCCTTTATAACATCAGTATGACAAAAATGATAAACTTTAATGCATTTTCTGCAGTTGGTCTTTATGCTTATTTCAAATTGCAGTTACTAATAAATGGTTAAACATAAATTTAAAAACGTTACAATTATGATTTTCGAATAAATTAACTTACCAAAAGTTTAGTAACAAGAAAATACAAAAGATGAAACAAATGACAAAAGTTCCGCCGTACGAAATGAGCGGAACTGTAAGAATTATGAGGACAGGACGGCCGACTTCGGGCTAATTAGGAGAGACGAAGCCTGAAAACTTATCATTTTAAGATATTAATAACGTTTAATTAAGAAACAGACTTCACGGAAAATGAGTTTTAATATAAAACGGGACATCGCAGCAGCAGTCTTGCGAGAGCACAGATGTTGCAGGACTAGATGAAGCAGTAATGCTAGCGAAGGAAACGGCCGCAAGAGTGAGAAAACTTATGTACATTCTCACGCCCCAGCCACCGCGACAGGAGATACCCTGGGCGTCGAGAGTCGCAGAGCAATCCTCGGTCACGACGAGCAATGGGTAGCTCGCCGTCCACCCTTCCGATAAAGACCGAGCCCGAGTCATCGACGGCGCGTAGTATGTCAGCAAACCGTAGGAGCCCAGCAGGGCCGATGCTCTTTAGGGCCATAGCGAATTTCTGAAAAAGAAACTCGTGTTCCTAGATCGCAAGATGTTGGAGAAACATACCCTCCTGCTCCACTTCAGAGCAGGAGAAGTCATTAAATGATTTACCCAGTTCCAAAAAAAAGACCAGAGAGAGCCACAGACATTGCAGAACTAGATGAAATAAATAATGAAAACGTCTGAGACGTTAAATAAGGAAGATGTTTCCATTCATATGGAGACGTTTAAGCTCCAAAATTATCCTAACTTCGTAAATAAGTAAATGTGTTCCCAGAAGCAAGCAGTCGAATAAGACCCCGGCCCCCGTAATTTTAATGCAAATTATGGCGACATTCCAAAAACTTGTGACACTCCCCAAACAGCAAGAAAAAATCTAATTTCCTTCCCCGAAAAATCCCTAAAGTACTTATTCCAAGTATATAGGATCAAATTCCCCTAGCAACACGCGGCTGCTACATCAGTGAAGGCGAAATTGCATTAAGAAAAATGTGAGAAATGAAAATAATATACGGAAAAAGAAGGAAAAAAGCCAACAGATGTAGCTTGTGTTTTAGTTAAGGACTATAGCGCTCTTCAAATTGAGTGGTATGGACGACATAACGATAAGGTTTGAATATCTGCAGCTAATTAAACGGGTGGCATCAATTGAAGAGGCACATGATGTTTTTGATGCAGTAGAACTTCGAATTGTATTTGTTCTACGATAGAACGAATATCTATTAACTCATTAACGGTTAATGTAACCCAACTGTTACCTATATCATATCTATACATCTGTATTCTATACCATTTTTTTTATGTTGTATATCTGGCGGTCTGTTTGCTCCGGCTAACCTCCGAAACGGCTGGACCGATTTTGACGAAACATTCACTGGGAAATAGCTGGTTGTATAATGAGTAACTTAGGCTTACTTTTCATTTAGAAAAAGAATTGTGTACCGTGCAAAAAAAGAACTTCTTGAAATTGTGACCAAATAGCATTGTGCTATTTTATGAGTCTGGTGCGGACGAAGTCGCGGGTAGGTTCATCAGCTAGTTGCAAATAAATTTTAAATTAAACATAATTAACAAACAAAAAAAAAACTTTATTATAATATTCCACAACTATCACACAACGCCGTCTAGTCCCATGCTAAGCAGAGCTTGTGTTATAGGTAAAAGACAACTGATAAACATACTTATGTATTTCTAAATACATACATATATAGATAAATTACACCCAGACACAGAATAAATGATCGTGCTCATCACACAAACATTTGTCCTGGGTGGGAATCGAACCCACGACCTCCGCCATAGCAGTCAGGGCCACTAACCACTAGACCAACAGGCTAGTTAAATCTTGTCTTAGTAAGATCAAGTTTGGCTAAAGATGAAGGCAGAGAAGGACCTTCTAAAATATATATCAATTAAGCCAAACAAAACAAAACCGAAGAACACAAAAACAATCATCAAAACAAAATAACAAACGAAAATTAGAAGAACCAGTTACAGCATCTCTGTAGATTCATTCGCCTTATGAATATTAACGTCTGTCCGTATTGAGGGCGCTCACAAATCTCCTACCACTTGGATACCCCGTCTGCAAGTGACTACAGACTTGTTATATCTAATGAACTCTCGACTATAGTTGTTTCAGCTGAATAAATTAAAATAAATATTGCTGCAGACCGTGGTGGCCGAGTGGTAACGGCCCCGACTTACAAGTTGTAGGTCGCAGGTTCAAACCCAGCCAGGCGCATTACTTTGTGTAATTTATTTCATCTACACTGCTCTCAAAACGGTGAAGGAAAACATCGTGAGGAAACCGGCATGTCCTAGAACCAAAAATTCGAAGACATGTGACATCCACCAACCCGCACTGGGCCGGCGTGGTGGATTACGGCCCATTCCCTCTCCTAGAGAGGAGGCCTGAGTCCCAACAGTGGGAACATTATAAGGCCGACTATGCTATGCTATAAAAATTGCTGAAGGTTCGTAGAAATGGCTAAGCAACGGAAAGGGAAACCCTTTTTTTAGTTGATTGATAAAATAAAGAGGTGATAACTAAGAGACAAGTTACAAACTTAAAAGAAAGCAAAATATAATTGTTTCATTGATTAAATATTTTTTTTAAAACGGTCAAGTGCGAGTCGCATTCGCACAAGAAGGTTTCCGTTCCACAATATTAAAATCAAACAATAAAAAAGGCCAAAAAAATAACGTTTCCTGTATGAGAACCCTCTCTAATTTTAAATTTTATTATTTTTTGTAGAAGCGGCAATAGAAATAAACATTCTGTGAAAATTCCATCACTACCTCTTACGGTTTATGAGATAGAACTCGCTGACAGATGGACGGACGGACTGATGGGTAGCGGAGGCTTAGTAATATGGTCCCCTTTGGTACCCTTCGCGTACGGAACTCCAAAAACGAATAACTACGAGTTCATCCATTTTTAGCTCGCTGAATCTTCGTCCGGTAAGGATCAAGCTCGATTTGATAGCGCGTAGTGCACCACGCGTGCCTCAAAGAGATGTCAGCAAAATGAACGAGACCTAGTAGGGCCGCTGCAAGCTAGAGCTACAGGAAGACTCATCGTCTGACTTTCGGGATTTTGACCGCTTCAACGACTTAAAAATCAACGAATACGAATTTCAGCAGAGACCAACAGTTTAACGTGATTATCGAAGATTGGAGGGGTCTCAATATGCAATTTTTAGTCACCTGAAAACGAATAACAACCGTGCCCGTTAAAGATATAATATGCTCCGGGGTAGCCCGCTAAATCAGAAGAACTGAATCTGAAGAACACATAACCAGCTGATTTTTGTGTAAACATTATAAGCTATATGGGAGTCGAACTAAAAGGGTCTGACGTAGCACAGAGAAGTCTCAGTATGCAATTTACTGTTTCCCATCACCACCACCGTTCCGTATAGTCCAGACCAGTCCAAACCATGCTTAACCTTCGCGACTGTTATTAGTTGACCATAAGCCCGTCGTACAGAACAGAACCAGCATTACAATAATCCACTATACTTCTAGGTTTGTCTGTTACGATTTCACGATTAAACTCTGAACCAATTGTGATGAAATTTTGGACGGAGATAGTTTGATCCCCAAGGAAGGACATAGGCTAATTTTTAACGTTCACACAGACCTAGTCAAGGGCAAAAGCTAGTCACCAATAAACGTAGGCGTCTAATAACATGGAACCAATTACAGTTTGTAGGGAAATTGATTTCTAGGAAAACGGCGATACATAATCGTAGTTTAGATTGCTGATCTTGACATGACATTTTCCTGATGATAACGAAAAATATCAACAAACAAGCAATAAAGATTTATGAATGTAATAAATGCGTGTTTTAATTAGTAGTTTTACTCATAACAAGATAAATAATGCTTCTTTGATCGTAATAAAAAATGTGCTAAAAAGCAAAGGTCGATTAGCGGTCATGGATGTGCGATATCATTAGATATTTTACGAAACTCTGCATAGTCTACTTGAAAACCTTTTTTCAAGACTCCAAGAGTAGGTCACTTTTCCATTCCCAATATAACATAGCATTCTACTGGTGAACGATTTTTTAAAATAGGTTTTTGAGTTTATTGATCACGAACATAAAAACTAAAGTTTTTGTCTTTATACTTAATATTAGTATAGATGAATAAACTCAAAAACTACTTGACCGATTTTAAAAATTCTTTCACCAATAAAATGTTATTTTATCACTAAGTGACATAAGGTCGTGAGCGAAACCACTGGCAGAAGCTAGTCAATACATAAGTACGCCTCTAGAAAAGTAAAAAAGCATAGTGATACTTTACTGTATAGGTCTCAATTCTGTCCGTCATCTGTGGGAAGATTGTAACAATGCCTTTAGGAAACGCTAGATAACGATAAATTATTGGTAACAGAAAATTGTAGTAGATTGAAAATTGGAGCTCATTATTTTCAGCCTGTTTCTAGGACAACTATGTTTTGACCTTTCGACATTAACAAGCTAATTAGACGTATGGTTCTTAAAACCTACACTACCAATAACTCTGCCTTATTTTTCAAGGGGCTTGATGTTTATTTATTATTTTTTATTGGCCAACTAACAATTGTATACACAGCGTCATGTTGAAAAAAAAAACTACAGTCTAGAGGGGTTACCATGACGTTCAAAGTAAGATTGTTTCATTCTTATTTCAGTGTCGATAAGAGAGAGCTATACAGGTTGTCTAGCGCCATCCCTTACCCACACGGAAATAAGAATGAAACAATCATTGAACGTCATGGCACAGGTCTAGGTTAATGTTATTTCTGAAAAGGAATCCCGTAGTCCTAGAACGCAGAGGGCAACTGCAGGACTCAGGTGTGGTTTTAGTCAGTAAAAGTCTGACACGCCCTCCCGGACCGCCAAGAGCGGGAGTAGTCATTAGATGATTTCCACACTTAAAAAAAAGGTTAGTGTTAAGCTAGAACTACATTAGACCGACGCACACGTGTGAGTCTCCTGATTTGTACGTAGAACGACGTCGCGTGGCGTGGATTAAGTGTAGCTCTACAAGTCTAGTTTCCATATAAAATGTATGGAGACCGACGCGCCCAGATCGGCGTGTGTGGCACACGTGTGCGCAGTGTAGTTCCAACTTTACAATTTCCCCATAAAAGTGAAAACTGTAATTCTACCACAAGTACCTATTCAATATGACATTAAACTTTTAACCGTCTAGGTCGGATATATATCCGACAGACGCTGTCGTTTATTCCTCCTCCTGGGTCGCACATCCACGACAAAATACTCCATCTCGTCAGCTCTTCTGTCACCTATGGGGATTGAAGAAGAGCTAAACGAGATGCAGTAAACACACTACCCTGGCGATTAGGACATGAAAACAATCGTCGGACCAATCCGACGCAAGCGGTTAAGGGTTAATAAAACTAAAATAAAATCAAGTGCATATTATAATTATGCACACAAAAAAAAATCTAAGAGACCATTTAAAAAAAAAATCTAAGAGAACTTGTTTTCTTAGTTAGTTAGTTGTCCATTACACGATAGGTTTTGCTGTTAGTTTTGCCACAGTCAAATATTTTGATTGACAAAAAACCTACCGTCTGATGCGATGACTGACGTTTGCATGACGAAAAACGTATGGTAATAAAATTTCGTCATTCAAACATCATTCGTGATTGATGGAATTGATTGACGCTTGCATGACCGTGTAATGGACGCCTTAGTGATCATCTATATTTTTTTTTGTTGTGTCAGGCAAGGTTGAACAGCATGTTTTGCAAAACAAACTAAAGATAGAAATTCCAAGCAAATGTAAACAAAATATAAACAATAATATCTGAAACTAAGTTTACACAAGATCCTAAAAACAAACAGCAAACAAAATGTTTCCCGAAACGTATTATTTTATTATTAGTTCATTCCTAGAATCCCAAGTTACAGTCAGCAGGGGAATCCAAAACAGCATTTTATAAATTCCACATGAATTCTCTATAAATGTTTGAGTTAGGGAAATGGAGGAAAAATAATTCCGTCGTGAGATATCATTCAAAGCCAAGAATAAGGTAAACAGAGGATCTCATACATGTTTTAAAAATTTAATGCTGTATAAGACTGGTGTCAAGTGTAAGGAGAAGCGTAGGCGATACGTAATGAGATGAGACGTTTGTTGAAAAGACAAAACACTTTGATAAAAAGAATGGACAGTAATTTCGTTTGAGATAAAAATAACTTTCAGAAACTCCTGAATTATTTAACTAAAGAGAACATTACAACAGCATAAAATATATATTATTTTTTTTTATAATATAAACTAGTGCTTGACTGTGTATCGTTAATGGTGAGGCGCATTAGTTTATTATGAGCCTATTCACTCCAGCATTAAAGACACCTAAATTATAATCGGACGGGAAGACCGCAGCTGGTAAAACGTTCCACTTTTTAGAAATAACTTAAAAAAAAAACGACCTATATTTTACTTATCCTATCGAAAGGTAAACCCTTGTGTGTGAAGTGTTTCGGCAATTGCGGCATTTGAACCAAAAATCTTTATACGTAAAACCTCTAACAGCAGCAATAAAATCTCGTCTAGTTTCAATAAATTTCACACAAAAAGCGTGTCGAAATAAAACCAAAAAGACAATGGTATACCCACTCAGAACACTAAACATATGTGAATTAGAATAAAGAGGGAACCTCACATTGACCAGAACAATAAATCTCTCAGTTCGACTTACTTCGGGTGAAGTCGGAAATATTCGGGCCGCCATTTTGTCAGAGGAATTGAAGACAAACAATAGAGGAAGCAATATCAATGGAAATAATCCACTATTGTAGTCGAAATAATGAAGAGGCGCAGAAACAAATGTGAAAGGAACATCGCAGGATTTGGCCATTTGACCTTATAGAAAGAAGTGCGACTAATAACGTCGATCAAGATGATTTCAAGGTTCGTTTCGTACTGAAATGTCGTTTTACTTGAAAATATTTTTCTGAATACTCTTTTTAAAAGTCTCAATTTCTGTCCAAAAATAGGTACAATATATAGTTTTTCCTATACAGGGATTAGTTAATTGCAATATTATATTTAATCTTTAACGAAATGTTTTTGTATTTGTGATTTTTTTGTGTATATTTTGTAGGTCTGGTCTGGTCGTGAGCTCTTATTCTGTAACTCCCCATTTTTTATGTTTGATTATTTATATGGCAGAACAACGTTTGTCGAATCAGCTAGCAGTCTAAGAACTGCTTCTGATTTGCATTCGCAGTTTTAGTCCATACAAAAGTATTTATTTAAATCCACCTTGATCCTGACCTACGGAAAAAGACGGTTCACTTCGTAACACAACACCTTGATGCATACAATTTGCAAAAAAAAAAAACTTTTTAAATATAAAACAGCTCGCTTCCCGCTCACCGCAGACCTTCGGTACCCAAGACCTTACCGCCAGAGACACGAAGCCAGCAGAACGCCTTCCTCCGCGTAATATTCATCAAACATGCATGGGTTCTGCACAAATAAATCGCATTATACGTAGCGTGAACCGACCCGAACTCCTATGAATAAATGAGAACCCTTAAATTCAAGTTAACGTGTCCCACCTCCGCATAATACGTTGGAACGTAATATTCTGTGTAATGTTATGCGAAGAGTCTTTGTCTTGTACTGAGACATGGTGAACGAGCAATATTTCTTCATACAATCATGTATGTTTGCATAAAATAGTTTAGCATGTGGGTGGGGGTTTTCATACCCAAAGTTCGAGATTCAAGGTCGAAACGATCTGCCAGGGCCCCTGAACACAAAGGAAGACTGGTGGAACACGGGTGGAATTTTATTAGTACAAGTCTTACCCTTTGACTCCACCCAGAGCGAGAGGAGTACACTATTTTGCTACATTCGGAACTGTAAGCCGACCCCAATTTTTTTAGGTGGGAATTCATCAAATAACTTCTCCAGCTTTAGGGTGGAGCAAGAGGGATATCAGACTCTTTCTGACTAAAACCCACCTGTGTTATTTTAGCACTAACAGGCATTGGCTCTAGTGTGTCCCGTACATATTGCTGTCATCTCTGAGGTTTTGGATCGTATCGGACGGCGAGCTTGCCATTTCTTGCCGTCCACGAAACTAGATCTTCTCTTGTGGCGGCGGTTGGGGCGTGAGGTTGTCCTTTCCTCGTGGATTTCGCCAAATCCTTCGCTCGAAATAATCCCCTACAAGCATAATATTGGTTCGGAAAAGTTTGGAAGATAATAAAGAAAAATCAGCAAGATTTTATGGTACGATGCTATATAATCTTGACTATATTGTAGCTGTAGAATCTTGCCATAGCAGGTTAAAGCCGGTCCCAATTACTGGCACTACTTCACTAGCTTGATTTTCTGAGTTCACTTGACATATCTGTGGAAATAGTCCCGACTAAGAATAGTTGTCCCTGTCTAGATGAGGAGCAACTAACGAAGGCTCAACTTGAGAAGAGGGAACTACTGGGTTGTGTTAAGTGAATGAAAAGTAGAATAATAATAAAAGTAGATAAATATAATTTTGCCAGTTTAAACTGGCAAAATTAAATTATATTTGCAGCTCAAACCGTATCAATTGACAAATGACTAAGGCATTCAGTGTCCTACTTCAGAATGATTGTTTATTTTTCTCGTATTCGCATCAAGAATTAAAGTATTTATTTCAAATAAAACATTAACAGGCACTTTTGAATTGTCAAGAGGTCAGTCAGTCAAAAAAATGAAGCTAATTGCACATTCCAAAGCGTGGATCTCTATGGAGAAGAATGTGAAACAAACTCTATTAACACTCTTTTAAATCATGTTGTATATTACAAATGCTCAAAGGCTGCGAAATTTTCATTAGTTATTTGCATTTTGCAGGGCAGAGTTAAGTTGTATGTTGATTAAAGTGTGATTCGCGGGTGTAATACTTATTCATTTAGGGAATTATAATAAAATCATCAATAGCACCTTCTTAGTTTTTCTTACCACATCGAATGGCTATTTTACGAAAAAAAACATTCAATACGTTTACTCTAGCGCTGTCACCTTAAAAACTATATACAATAATATTCCACAACTTTTACACAACGCCATCTAGCTCCAAACTAAGCAGCTTGTGGTATGAGTACTAGACAAATGATAAACATACTACATATATTTCTAAATATATACATACTATAGATAAAAGAAAAACAAATATAACACTAGTCAGATAATCGGAATTATATTCTCAAATATTCTCTTCCGATCCCACTTATTAATGTCTAATAATTGTGGATGTTTCGATAACTGTTAATCAATCACGGCTTAATGCCTTGACAACTTAACGAACCTACTTACAAGGGATCATAGATTGACAATGAATTTCAAACCAGTAAAATCGCTGACAAAAGTTATACGTTCCTGTGTTCTTACTTGAGATCCATTATAAATGATGTAAAAATAAAGATTTGGACGCACGATATGGACGGAATTAATGAGGAGAAAAACCTATCCCACATATTATTAAATCCAGAAATTTACGACTTTTACAAAGGAACTTTATATAAGATAGACGAACACGATAGACAAGTATAGCATAATTAGCTTTTAAATGTTCCCACTGTTGGGACTCGGGCCTCCTTTCTAGGAGGGGGGGAATGGGCCGTAATCTACCACGCAGGCCGAGTGCGGTTTGGTGAATGTCACACGTCTTCGAATTTTTGGCTGTAGGACATGTTTCCTCACGATATTTTCCTTCATCGTTTTTGAGAGCAGTTGTGATGAAATAAATTACACAAAGTAATGCGCCTGGCTGGGTTTGAACCCGCGACCTACAACTCGTAAGTCGGGGCTGTTACCACCCTGCTACTATTACTCTAGACAAGGTTGACATACAATTATATAAAGGTTTTACAGTTGTCTAGCATAACAGAAGTCACGACACTGGCACATGACAACGATAGCACGATACAATGCATTATTCTTAATTGGAAGAATAAAAAGGTTTCACAGAGAATATGACTTCGATTATAAGGAAATGAGTTTTCAGTGAACCTAGTGACGTTCGCGATAACGATTGTCTAAAAGTTTAAAATTGTAGATTTGAAATTCAAATGCCGAAATCCGGTAGAACCGAATTCATGACGAATAGTTTATGCCATATAACATCACGTTACGACTTACGAATGCGAATCAGTAACCAAAGAAGCTGGTAAAACCGCGGGATACAACAAGTTTTTAGCTCATTCCATGATAAAAAAAAATCATATTGAATTAAATTTGAAAATGGGCTATAATAATTTTAATTAACTGTCAGCCCGGCAAAAGGCAAATTTGGTTCAATTAGATTTGATTTTATTCTACTAAACACGGTTTTTACGTCGCCAAGCCCCGGTTTAATGCACGGGAATTTTCACAGATAGTTCCGCTTTTAGTCTACAACTAGAAAAAACTAATTACCACAAAAAAAACACTGCAAAAAGAAAATCACACAAACATCAATAAGCAATACGCTATCACTAATCATAGTGATGCGACAACACCAATTTACCCATCGACTTCGACTCAAGCATTCGATTAAATCGATTCTAATGACAGTTACATCGTTATCGATTATACACTGGTCACTCAGTCGTGATGGTTTCGTGCTGCACGAGACATCTATGCTAGCACTTGACTGGGTTTTATTCGTCACATATTAACGGTTTTACGACGTGAAAAGTGATTTCACGAGTGCTTGAGTTTTGGATTATTTAGTCGATAGGATGAAAGTGAAAACTCAGTGTGTTGGTGATAACGTTTTATCAGACGAATTTGCTGGTTTACTGCGAAAAAAAAAACTAGCAATTTCCATTGGAATTTTTGTTTATTTTTTTTTTGTAATTCTAGAATAAAATATGCATTTATTTGTCACAATATTAAATGTTGCTATGTGCATTGTTGTGGGTAAGAGTGTCCACAAAGTGGGTATTTGAAGATGGACGACGCCGCCGAGGTCGACCTGGGAAGAGGTGGCGAGACGACCTAGATGCCTACCGCAAGGACTGGTTCGAGGTGGCTCAAGAAAAGAATACCTGGAAGAAGTTGGAGGAGGCCTTTACCCAGCAGTGGGACAGACACAGTATAGGCTATTAATAAAAATGTGCATTATGTTTTATGATTATAATAATAATATTCTGTCGCTTCGATCAAAAAGTTCTGTCGTTTCCGGCGTACAAATATGGTATATAAAAAATATCTAGGGTATCATTAATAATAATTCATTAAGATAACAAATAATAGTTTTCTGCTCTAGAGAAACGTCAAACGATAGATAGGTACTGTCTCTGTCGTCTTCTACAAAGTCTCACTGTTTAACTGTTGTTTAAACTAAACCAGACTAAACAACTTGCTTACATCTACGAAAATAACGCAAGCCACGGTTCTTATAAACAGTGGCCTTACCATGACGTATTAAAATGTCAGGCGTGCGAGCGAGAGAGAGGGATGGAGCTATACACCCTATGTAGCTCCATCCCTTTAACAGTTCAGTTTAGGTTGTAAAATGGATCGCGTTATATATCTCGTAGAGTCTTTGAAATCTCTAATGATCTTCATCCAAGATACCTGTACTATTTTTAAAACACTGATTTATTGATTCATTTAATAAACCATGAGAGCACAGAGTAGCGTAAATACAGATGTGGCGTAAAGCTTTTTATCAAACTTGCAGATAAGATTAATTAATATATTCAGGCGCACACGTGTTAAAAGCGAGCATATACGAGCATTATGCAGAGCATACCCGAGCATTAATCATGCATCTCGGTCGGTAACACCTGATACTTCGTTACTCTGTGTTAGCCACATTTTTTTATGAAAATAAGAGGTTTTGTTTTTATTTACGTTCCACCTTTTGTATGTCCGCTGTAAAGATGTTTACGCGTGGTTAGGGGTGGCGAATTAGGAAAATGGGGCGGTGAATTTTGAATAGAGTGTGTGTAGTTTTAGGCCTGTGAAATAGATTGTTTTTGTAGCAAGAACGAATTTCATTTTTCTTGTTAAATTAAAAATCATAATTTTGTTCGGTCGAGAAAGAGGGATGGAGTTATACACTCTACATATATAGCTCTATTCCTTTGTAGCGACATTTATGGCGCCACATAAGAACTAATCCTGCATCACGCAATTAAAGTTCTCCGCGCGATTAGAACATATAGAACAGCCCAAAATCATCTATCGGACAGTTGCCCACCAGACATAACACCCGTCTGGCCGGAGGATCCTCCCTTTTCAACGGAGGTTTGCGGGACTTTACTCCACATACCTCCAAACCTTTAACAGTTCAGTTCAGGTCGTAAAATGGATCGCGTTAAGAGCTTGTGGTAGTACTCCTGGGCTGCGCAAATATTCGAAAGAGATACCGTAGCCTTGAAACGCAATAAGCAACAGAAGAGTTATTGATTTCCTAATTTATCCCCTCGGGCGTCCCGGGGGTATTATTATTACGTCATTGCGCGTTTTTACGTAAATCACCAAAAAAAAAAAACTTACTGGATTTTTCTAGGAAAAACAAAATTATAGAAACCAAAATTTTCGGCTAAAAAAAAATCGTACAAACGTGTGTACAAAACGACAATTAAGAGTTTTTCAAGGTCATTCAAGTTGTACAGACGTATGTACAATCGGCGTTCGAGGGAACAATGGAATGCCCTGCCGGAGTCTGTGTTTCTTGAGAGCAACAACCCAGGACTCTTTAAGTCAAGAGTCAATAGGTTATTTCTAGGCAAGCGTGCTTAAAGCTACATACATACATTAGACGTACGTACGATTTGTACGTAGAACAACGTCGCGTGGCGTGGATCAAGTGTAGCTCTACAAGTCTAGTTTCCATATAAAATGTATGGAGACCGACGCGCCCAGATCGGTGTGTGTACGCAGTGTAATTCTACCTTCATAGTCGACCACATCATCGCTCACCATTAGGTGAGATAGCTGTCAATCACGAACCTGCCAATAATAATATAAAAAAGGGTTTTATAATGTAAACCATTTTAGTCCCTAGAAATAGTAATACAAGATAATATCTTACCATTCCCTGTTACAATAGTGTATGGATCTATTTATTCACCTCTCCCTTAGGGATTAAAGTAGATATTCTGTTTACTTTGAAAAGTACTTTCCTCTCCGAATGTCACCACATGTTTACCTAGTGTGCAATGTACCTATACTGCAATGCGAAACAGTCACAATTCCTTATCCAAACGAGATCTACGGGACTTCTGACGATACACCATACAAACACGGTAGGTACGAGGAAGCTGGTGTGCGAACTGTCGTCAGGATGTCGCCCCCACTTCCGTCATCTCAACATCATAGGATTACTGTTTTTAGGGATCCGTACCCAAAGTGTAAAAACGGGACCCTATTACCAAGACTCCACTGTCCGTCTGTCGGTCACCAGGTTGTATCTCATGAACCGTGATAGCTAGACAGTTGAAATTTTCATAGATAACGTATTTAAGGTGCCGCTATAACAACAAATGCTAAAAATTGAATAAATTAAATATTTAAGTAGGGCTCCCATACAACAAACGTGATTTTTTGGCGGTTTTTTGCTTGATACTAACAATAATTATAATATGTAGTGTCAAATGTACACCGTATGTCATGTATGTTGTGGCGACACTTGGGGGAGGCCTTTGTCCAACAGTGGACGTCTTCCGGCTGGAATGATGATGATGAGTGTCTAATGTTGTATAGATAATGCTACCGAACCCTTCGTGCGCAAATCCGACTCACATTTGACCGTTTTTTTTTCTGTCGGTCGCCCCCCTTTCCCCCCACATTCCCCGTCTACGCATATCCGCACTGCCTAACTATCGCAGTAAGCGGATGATAGATGTGTTAAAAATAACGAGCGTTTTTTGTAACGTTCAAGTATGGTGGATGTTTGAGGCAAAAAGTATTATTTCTTAAAAATAAGTTGCAGATTTTTTTGGAGGATTTATTGAGGGTTAGTTCAAAGGCTCTGTATGATTAAGAGATCTGGATATTGTCTGAATAGAGTAAAAAAGTTGAAAATTCAACTGATATTGAGAAATTGACTGACATATCAACGCACAGCCGAAACTACTGGAACTAGAAACGTGAAATTTTTCATAAGGCTTCCTTGTGTGATGTAGGCGAGCACTAAGAAGTGTTTTGGATTTTTTTTACTGCTAAATAACACTTACGATATATACCACACATATAAATTATAAATTAAATTTTTAGGGGGTCGAAACTGGGGGATTTTATATGTATGTAAAATCTTATTCCAAGACCCAAAATCCTTGAAACTTGCCAAGAATAGTGACTAAGTAAATTTATAGATGGTCGTTATTCTTTTTTTAAAACTACTCCTCATGATGGTTTACGGGGTGTTTCATATGGTATGGAAAACCCTTATTCCTATGCTTTAGTAACTTGAAATTAGATCTTTGTTTTTCAAAACAAACCTCAATAAACTGTTTAGGGACTTAGAGAATGTTCAATTTTCATAAAATTTCTTGTGATAATAAACTTGACATAATTTTTACCTAATAATAAAAAAAAAAAAAAAAAACCACGCAAACCAAGTCGCGGGTAGCATAGCATAGCATAGTCGGTCTTATCATGTTCCCACTGTTGGGACTCAGGCCTACTCTCTACCAGAGGGAATGGGCCGTAATCTACCACGCGGGCCCAGTGCGGGTTGGTGGATGTCACATGTCTTCGAATTTTTGGTTCTAGGACATGCCGGTTTCCTTACGATGTTTTCCTTCACCGTTTTGAGAGCAGTGGTGATGAAATTAATTACACAAAGTAATGCGCCTGGCTGGGTTTGAACCCGCAACCTACAAATCGTAAGTCGGGGCTATTACTACTCGGCCACCACTGCTCTCAAGTCGCGTATGGGCTGCTAGTAAAATAAAATAAAAATAAAAAAACAAAAGAATAAAATTGGGAAGAAAACTGGTAGACAGCGAATGTCAATGCCAAGCCTAAGATTTTTCAAACCATATTGACTGCTTGACATCTAGGAACTAGAAAGGATTTGCCTTTTAACAATCCGCATCTGGCATTTAAATGGCATACAATAACTAGATAAAACCGAATAAAAAAACGTGATCAGAGTAATAATCGAAAATTAAGTGCAGCATTATTATTGCACCGTGACGAGACTTTTTAAGGAACCTTGACATTTGAGTTAACTAAAAAATGTCTAAAGAAGTTTCATTTTATTGTATTAATTACCAGCTCAGAACAAAAATAAACGTGAAGCATCTACTAAGATTATATTGCAGGGTCACCAGATAATAATAGGATCTTTTTTTGCTCTGGAACGCAAAGGCCAACTGAAGAAACACTGAGTGATTTAGGCTAGGCGTCCATTATCGGCATCGGCAAGGAAAGGGATTCTTAGGCATCCCATGTAGGGTTGCCAGTTTTTGAAACCGAAAAGGCAGACAATTCAGCCCGTTTAGCCGGATATTTTAGTAAAAAGGCTGACAATTTTTTTTTATTGTACATTATTGAATTACTAGTCCCATCCACTTGCACTAGCAATACAAGGTAAACTAGAACACATGACATATCTAAAAAAAATGGTCAAATTTAATAAGCCAAACCAAAACCGGACAGGCCGGTGTCCGCCTAATTTGGCCCTTTTTTCACTACTACAAACCATGATGGTGATGACGATGCCTTCTAACCGATTGCGTCCACAGCGGCCGCATGATCCTTGGATCTTCATGGTGGTTGCGAACAAAGATATCTCACTCTGTTATGCGTAGGCGGCCGCACACGCTTGGGAACCGCCCTACGCCCCAACCGCCGAGATCCTGACTCCGATTTCCAGCCACCGAAGGTGCGGGCGTGGACGGCAAGCAATGGGTAGCTCACCGTCCGGATCAAGCCCAAGTCGTCGACGGCGCATAGTGTTCCACGCGCTCCTCAAAGAAGATGTCAACAAAACCGTAGGGGCCCAGTAGAGTCGAAGCCTACTAGGGTCTTGGGTTCTCTTCTCTGTCACGCCCTAACGCTCAGCCATAGAACGGGAGAAGTAATTAGATAATTTTCTGTCTAAAAAAAAAACTGTTATACGCCCTCGTGTGACTTGCATAGTCAACTACAAATCATAGTTTTAACACCGAAATACTAGTAAAAATAATTCTTTAAAATAGCGAAAAAATACGACATTGCTTGAAGGAATACAAATTGCAAAAATCAATGGCCGTAAATGAAATATCGTTCAAAAGAATGAATGGTCAACAAGCCAGCAATCAGTCATCGAGAACGAATACCAACTTTTATAAATCCAGAAGTACAAATGATTAATTGACTCGGACCAACATAAATGATTTCGTTTTTTACATTGCTTTTGATACAAAAGAGCATAAATTTTGTGAGTTTTCATTTGTTATTAATCAGTTCCGTCATTCGGTCAAATGATCGGTCTATTTTGATTTTATTTTACTGGAACTGACTGGTTTTGTTTAGGTTGCCTGTGACAAGTCTGACCTGATTTATTTTAAAAAGAAAAATACGTTGTCCCACACTACAAATTCCTAGTGTGGGGCAGTTTTTTTTTTTTATTCTTGTTAGGTTTGCGCTTGATCGCTGTCTGCGACAATGCGGTCGACGATAGAGCGCGCTTACCTACTACTACGTGTTTACTAGAAGTAACCTATTCACTCTTGCTCTTCAAAGTTGCATGTAAACTTACGTAAATAAGACACCCAGACCCGGAACAACTGAAGAATCTGTGGTCCATACAAAACATACAAATACTTGTTCCATGCGGGATTCAAACCCCCGTCACGCAGCGCAGTAGCCAATCGCTCAAACACTGCGCCGAAAAGCAAGTTGCTTTTCGTATTCCACGAACAGTAAGACAAAGGTATGTTTGTTTGTTTTACATTTATTGTAAAGGGGTGACCAGACGGTTGCAAACTAGCGTTCGAACCAAGGTGACCCTTGGTTTATGTGTTTGGTTTGTGTTGCGGCTACATGGATGTAAACCACACGCCAACACGTTCGGTGGTGGGGAAAACGCGCCTCCCAACCAAGCGCGTTGAAGGTCATGGATTACAACTGCTGTCTACAGGGATTGAAACTAGCAAGGTTACCTTGGTTGGAACGTTGGTTTGCAACCATCTGGTCACCCCTTTATGCACGAAAGTTTCGCTATGTTACTATTACTAATATTCTTAAAACAAAATAAACAGATCCCAGATGACGAAGCCACACAACTTATTATATAATTTAAAATATAACATATTACATGTCCAATTAATAAGTTCACTTTCCAATTAAACTAAAACAAAACTAATGAAAATCATTATACCGGACCAATCTTCTAATTAAAACATCAAAACCGACGGAGTCGCACGCAATCATATTCGTCACAAAAAACTTCTCGTAAGCAGCTAGAGTGACGAACCGTTGACGTTAATTGAAACGAGATGAGAATTACTATTGTTTCATAACTCGATCGCATGTTCAGATTTAGCGAACTACACTTTCAATTGTCATTGGTAATTGCACGAGTCTTAGGCTGCGTTCCCACTATGTCATAATGGTTAATTTATCGTCGGACGACTATCGTCTCTAGCTGTTCCCATTATAACGACTGTTTTCCATGATTGACTGTCGCTTTAGCCGTTCCCCCTGTCATGACAATTTATTGTCACCGTGAAAACTCGTAGCCGATAGTCAATCGTGTCGTTCTATATTTGAACACCTCCATTTAAATTTAGAGACCACGACACTTAAAACTACACGATTATCTGTCGTCATGACAAAGTGGGAACGCGGCCTTAGGATTGACACTGTTAAATATCTTTAGGGTTCCGTACCTAAAAAGGAAAAAACTCTTATAGGATCACTTTGTTGTCCGTCTGTCTGTCTATCTGTCTGTCTGGAACGCGTGCAGTTATCGAGTCGAAATTAAAACCATTTATTAAGTACTGCGGTCCCTTGAAATTGTGAACTGAAAAAATCAAACATCTAAGTCAACGAAAAAAAAAATACGGCCGTTTATGTCGCAAAAAACGTATGTTCAGAATCTTGAAATTTAGCCCAAAGCAAGGTCTTATACAGGTATAGGAATAAATCTGAAAACAGTAAATTTGTTGTTACGTAACAAAAAAAATTTTTTTTTGCTGTTCGGAAAAATCTTCGAGACTCCATTTGGGAATTGAACTATTTACATAGGTGAGTTTGTACGGAACCCTCAGGGCGCGAGTCTGACTTGCCTAGTTTTTTTTTTTCACACAGTTGGTAAAAAGATGGAAATATTCATAGTTTAGGACTTGTAGAAACTGTGAGCTTTGCGCAGAGAGTAATGACTAATGGGTCATATATTATATACAGAAGGCACCAGTATTACCACGCTCGGTCCACCCGGGTTGAGGATATAAAGAGAAAAATGATTTTCAGTGGTACTATCAACTTCAGTAAGTAAAGGAGTATCGTGTTATCCAGTAACTGGGTTGTAGAGGTCTGATAGCATCCGTATCCAGTTAGAATGGAATCCGACCAGGAGCGCCGACGACTCCGTGGGTGCTCGGAGGCTCGAGCACCCATGAGAAATAAACAGTGGGTGCCGAGCACAAAGGAGAATAGACATCAAGAAAAAGGATCAGTAATCGCCTTTTAGGTAAAGTATAAATTATAATATTACTTGATGTAAGTAGGACATTTATTTATTTGTCGGTCGATCAGTGTGCATTTCTCTTCTTAACTTTGCCACTTTTTCGAGTCATCAAATGAGCATGACCACCCATGAGGTTCGAATTCGACCTAAGCCCCTGAATCCAAGCTAGTTGTGAAAAGGCTAGAGTGATGATGAGTAAGTTATTCTTTGAAAGCTGTGATTACAGCTGAATTTTTAGAAAACAAGCGCTTATAATTTAAACGCTCATTTTAATTTAAAAATATTTTTTCAACAGGGTAAGTATTCATTTTGTGTGTTCTCTAACCGTAACAAATTGATGACTAGGATAATCGTACGCAACACCAGATTACCGTAATTATTCGCCTCTGCGTGTGAAGATTTTAATTTATTACACGAGCGAAAAAATCGATATAATCATCGTATAAACGATTTACGCACATTGGTATAATATCGCATTGATTACCTAGGCATTAGTTTCAAATTGATATTTCAGTTTCTATTTGGAAAATGCATTTAACGTAGTTTTCCATTCATAAATTGCATAAAACCAGGAATATCGTGCTATCCAATTACTGGGTTGTGAAGGTAGATGCTCCATGTAAAACACTGATACTACATCTACTTAAATTTTTAACCGACTACACCATAGTTGCAAAAAGAGTGGGCATCCATAAAGAAATTGTCCTTTTTCACATTCTTTTTTTAATTCAACCGAATTCGAAATTCAAAGCGCTTCGAGATCGATGCAAAAATCAAAGATGGCCGCTATAGGTGTCAGACTCACGATGCGGTATTCGATATTTTGAATGTACCGAACTACCGACCACGATATTGCATTCCGCGGATGTCGAAGCGACCGGCCGCAAATTATTGAAACCTGGTTGACGACCCTCACATTGCGGGCATTCCGATGTACTTAACTAGTCCTCGAACTATAGAGCTTTGACTGAACTAAAGACCTTCATATAATTAGAATCGTACAATCAATTCCGGGGCAGGACTACTGTTCTAGAAGTAACACCTACGCCATTAAGAAGGAAAAAGAAACAGAGAAACAGCGTCTACAGTAACACTTTGGTTCAAAAAAGATGTAAGTGTAGTCGTTCCAATTCACGAGCACACATCCTGTGACTTTTGTTGTCACATGTTTGTTGAATTATACATTGAATCTTTGGAATTTTCGGTTTTTCTCTACTGCTACGCCTATGCCCTTCCTCATGAATCACTCTGTCTATTGGTTAAAACCCCATTTAAACTCTCGTTCAGTAGTTTAACGTGAACCAAAACACAGACTCGGCCGGGAATCTTTATTTCTTAATAATTATGTAAGGATAAGATATTTATGTACCAATTCGTGTTCATTTTGTGTATTCATGTTAATGTATCTAACAACAACAGGTTACAAAGTAATATTTCAGTAGTCAGACAAATTGTAGTGACCAAACATAACCTAAACACAAAAATTATTTAGCCGAGAGTATGAGCGCAAGAGCACACATGCGTTTCAGAGCGAGTGAGACGATTTTATGCACTGACTGGAGGTTTGGTCACTATAATTTGTCTAACTAATGAAATATAACTTTATTATAGTTACTTTAATAAAATATTTATAAATCAGACATGTATAAATAAGTAAAGTTTATTTATTTTTTGTGGAGCTTTAAAGCGTCTGACAAAAGTTTCGGTCTATGGAAAGTGTGATATACTTTAGAATAATGTTCTACAAAACATATATAAAAATCAGCCATTAAAATTTAAGTTAAATAGCTCTTACTTTTAGTTCCCTTTCTCACCTGGTACCTGCCCAGGGGCCCCAAGGGGGAGCTCCACAAGCACACAGGTATTCAAAGCACAAGAGACGCTACTGAGAACCTAAGGTTTCATCCATGTGAAAATAAGTTATGTAAGATCGCTCTGGGATCTTAGTATAAAAGGATAAATACAATATTTGGTTAAATGCAGTTCTAAACTAGAACTGACTTCACTGTGTTAAGACTATCGGCATCTTGTTGGTTCGAAGCTATACTAAGAACTGTCTGTGGAAGCCGTTACGTGTCGTGCCAATATCGTCACCAATGCAGTTCATTTGCATGTCCTTACATACTGTTGTTCTTTTTAATGACAAGAACGAGGAACGAATGAACCGCTTGACGATACGCAGAAGAATTCTCGGTAGGTAGTTTTAAGAATGCAATTAGCAGAATTCTAATAAAGATTGTTGTCATTAATATTCTGCTTTCATTATTAAAAAGGGTACAACTAAACTTTTTTACGAAATTGAGTTAAATACATATTCGGAATCAGAAAAAAACGGTGACGCCGAAAATGTATTTTAAAAAAAACGTGAATTCGTTAGGAATAGGAACTTTGTGCGTATTAAGGTACCTACTTGTCAAATACTTACACATAATATACTTGGTATATAGTGGACGTTCCACCAATACGCACAAAAACGTTTTGGGAACATGTTTATTATGCGTAAAGCTAAGGAGTGGAATTCCCAGTCGGAGAACTGTAAATTCTTAAATAATCATTATAATTATTAAATACTAGCTTCTACCAAAGGCTTCCCCCGTGAGAAAGTCGGTTTTTCAATACAAACTTCCAACCCCCGTTTTACACCCTTAGGAGTGGAGTTTCGTAGTCCTTTCTTAGCTGATGTCTACACCCTATAAGGAACCTACCTGTTAAATTTTAAGTTTGTAAGTGTTTTAGTTTCTAAGATTTCGTGATTAATATGTGAGTGGTATTTCGCTTTTATATATACAGATTTAATAAATTCAAAAACTATTACCAACTTATAAAACAAATCATTTATCACTTCTGCATACTAAAGTAACATTTCACCATTGAATTCACTCTGTCGTATTAAAATGAATTCGATCGCAGTTTAAAGCTAGCATGAATAGTCGCAATTCTGAATCTATTACGGGTCTAATCAATATGTCTATCGAACTGGAGCTACTTTCAATCTGGCATTAATGTACCTGATATTTACATTACTATGTTACGTTTCGATGGCAAATTTTTAAGATTCTATTCTTATGTATATTTTCACAAATCTAAAGCAATATATCATTAAATGTTAAATCTTTTGTCGTTGATAGCCTAACAATAAATAAAATGATTACTAAATGGAAGAGAATTAGCCTAAAAAATATCCTCAAATGTTCTAGATTTCACTCGCAGGCGCAAAAACTCTAACTGGCATGCACGCAAACAGAACCGCGGCAAAAAAAAGTCCGAAACGAAAAAAGTTTGCACCAAAAAGGTCTTGTTGGACTACTATATAACTCGAAAAGCGAGCAGCTCCACTCTAACTTCGTCAAAATTGTGTCAGGACACTAGTTTATAAAATTCTATAGGATTTATATCGCGTGGCGGTTCGTAAGTGGAGCATTGACCTAATAAATTGGAGTTACTGACGATTGAGACACAATGTATTCGGACACAGTGTCCGAATCGACACATTTTATTTTCAATATTTTTTCACTAAAGATTCGAACACCACCTAATTTATTGAAACTATTTAGTACAATCAGACAAAAAAAGTCTTAAAATATAATGTAAATGTGTATTTGTGTAGTTTATTTTAGTTATAAATGGGATCTGATTTATGTTAACTAAGATTTCTGACGTGCATTTGTTTGAGCTATTCTCTTATATAAAATTTCTTACAAATATATTGTTTTGATGTAAGAAGACCCAATTGTGGGTTAAGCTCGCCTTTGTACATCAGCTGTCCATTTTTTAATTAACTGTAAAATGATGTACAATAAAGAATATAAGAAAGAAATTATAGAAAATATTACCCGAAGTTGCCTCCTTAAATCCAGCCTAAAATAGTTTTGGTAACGCTTTTTTTCCCCATATTTTAAAACTTTTTACCTGATTGTACCAAACAGTGTGAGTCCGATTCGTCAATGAAAAAAATATTGAAAATAAAATGTGTCGATTCGGACACTGTCCAAATATACTGTGTCCGAATCATCTTTAAGTCATAAATTGGCTTGGTACATCGCTTGCTAGCTCGGGGCGAGTTGTCAAAAAGCCAATACACCAAGGAGGTTTTCGCTTACAGAAAATTAAAGGAAGGATGTGGAAACTTGGCCTGATCAAATAGAACGCTTTTGAAAATCAACCAGCCTTTTATGAAGGTTAACGGAATTTATTATTATGTAGTTGTACTTGTGATGTTGAGAAGAAATCAAAGTTAGTTTCTGAGTTTACGGTGTAGGTTGCTTTGGGAAATTACATTTATTGGATGAAAATTGTGTATTGTAAAGGGCGTTTCCTTACAAATATAAATATTTCAATCCAATACGTGTGTGGTAGATGAAATGATTAGCTGCTGATAAGACAGATTTGAGTTGAGATAGTGAAGCTAACTTGCTTAAGAATATTAGAATACGCATTTTGCGTCAGCATCAAGATTTTCATAGATTAATCGTACGATGTGCACTTAGGTGATATCAAGGTCTGGGCTCTGACCCGGAGCGAGGAGAAATGGCAGGCGGTCGCCTCCTGTGAAGCAGTAATGCTAGTGAAGGGGCAGCAGCACGCGTGAGTGTCCTCATGCCCCAGCCGTCGGGACTACGACCCTGATTTCTAGCCACCGTTGGCGTGGGTTTGCGGATGACGAGCAATGGGTAGCTCGCCATCCAGCCGTCCGAAACGAGCTTGAGGCGTCGACGGTGCGTAGTTATTCCACGCGCGCCTCAAAGAGATGTCAGTAAACCCGTAAGGCCAGCAGGGCCAAAGCCTACTGGGGCCATGGCCCTGGCCCTGCTGAGCCCCTACGGTTTGCTGGCATCTCCTTGAGGCGCGCGTGGAACACTACGCGCCGCCGTCGACGACTTGGGCTCGGTCCGAACGGTTACCGAACAGTCGGACGGCGAGCTACCCATTGATAATACATATAGAGCTGGAGAAGTAATTGGATGATTGTGATTATGTGTTATCTTGGTGTGTATTTCAATGATTAATTTATTTATCACACGTAGCCAATCTTCTTCAGTATCACCAGTAAAGAAACATCTCTCTCCATACAAGTAGATATTCATAGTTCTTAGCCAAAGTTTCGTAGAGCTCGAAACTGTTGTGTATCTCCCAGTGGAATACCTTTCGTCGCTATAGAATTTATCAATCCACCTCTATTTGCTTTTAATAAATCATGTAGCTTTACCCACGACTTTTGTACGGATGTTATATTTTTTGCGAAAACGTTGACTTACTTTATAGGTCAAATTAATGTTTTGTTTTTTTTTTATGATTTCTGGATATAATATGCTTTTTTGCATTCTAAGTTTAAATACTATAATATATTTATTTACCTTTATTGATATGATTCTTCTGTATATGTCGCAGTTGAGAGAAAATGAGTGACAGTCTCCAATGTGGAAAATCATAAAGCAAAATTCCACTCGACAACAAAGATCTTAACCTGTACCATGACGTTTAAAGTAAGACTGTTTCAGCGCTATACAGGCTGTTTATCGCCATCTCTTATCCACACTGGAAATAAGAATGAAACAATCTTACTTTGAACGTCATGGTAACCCCTTAAAGATCTTGTCTAATATATGTTTGTAATCGAATTACTCAGAAACGGCTTGACCGACTTTTATGATTTTTTTTGTGTGTACTCGGTAGGACTGAGTCTAGGTTGGAGGCTACATTTCACCCTCCTACCCCGACACCCCATTTTTTCATTGATATTTTATATGGCAAAACATCATTAGTCAGGTCAGCTAGTTATTTATTTATATAATTAATTGTAATAGTTAACTGAGAAAAACATATTCGCTTAGCATAATTAGTAATTTCCGTAAAACGTTTACCTGTGTGAAGAGACCATTGAATTAATGAACATCAGTATACAAAATAGTACCATCTATGTACATAAAGACGGACAGAAGACTTACAGGTATCGTTTATTGAAAAGATGAATGTGATGAAACATACCTGAAACAAAAGAACAAATCATCATTATTAAATTGTTAAACTTGGAAAATTATTACAAATGAAGAACCAAAGAAGAAACAAGTTTTTAACGAAAATCATTTCTTCATAGCAAGCTTTTATACCGCGGTATTTACCTATATTATTAATACTCATCAAGATCATTCCAAAAATCTCAGGTTATCTGAGTTCATACGGCCACCTTCTAATTCCATCATCAGATCAGCTCCATGTCATAATAATTTTACATTGTCATCTGATTTACTCATGCATTCAAAATTTCAGCTCAATCGGTAACCGGGAAGTGGATCAAATTTAATTTACAAGATTTCATTACAGACAAGTAAACATCAGAGAAGATTAATTAAATAAAAGCTTGTTAAAAAGCACTCGTTATTTGAACGATTAAAATACCCAAGGTCCACATCTGATAACAATAAATAACCTCGCGCTTCTTTAGTTTTTTTTTCACAGCATTCACAAGTTTTTTTTTTTAATTATTCATAGGTTCGTGCTTGACCACTATCTAACCTAATGGGAAGTGATGATGTGGTCAACTATGGAGCACGCTTGCCTAGAAGTAACCTATTCACTCTTGACTTTAAATCCCGCAGGATGTAGCTATCAAGAAAAACAGTCTCTGACAGGAAATTCTACTCCTTAGCTGTACGCACTATGAATGTGTTCCCAAAATATTTCGTGTATATACACGGAGCGGAGATGAGAATGTTAAGATGGATGTGTGGTGTGACGAGATTGGAGTGGCGCCAGTGACTGAAAAGTTGAAAGGGAATCGTTTGTCTTGGTATGGTCATGTGAAGAGGAGGGATGAAGCGCAAGTTACTAAAAGATTTATGAGTTTACATGTGGATAGATGGAGAGGGAGAGGGAGACCAAAGAAAAGATGGATGGATTGTGTGAAGAGTGATATGAAAGCATGACGAGTGACAGGGCAGAATGGAAGAAAAAAACATGTTGCGCCGACCCCAAATAACACGGGACAAGGGCAGGAAGATGATGATGATGCACGGGAAAGATTTCTTTCCAACAAGTATCGGTGGCGCATACCCGTATGATAATCAAAAGCGTGTTGTGTTCCATATGCGTTCCGGAACGTGGAGGAATGGCAGACGTTTGCCTCCTTCTGCAAAGCAGTTATTCTAGTGATGGAGACGGCCGCACACATGAGGGAACGGACATCCTCATGCCCCAGCCGCCAAGAACCCGACACCGCCTACCAGCCACGGTAAACGCAGGCTTGCGGATGACTAGAATGTGTCGCCGTGCGGCCTTCCGGTAATCGAGCGCACCGAGCCCAAGTCATCGACAGCGCTTAATGTTTCTGAAAGGGAAACCGTGGTCCTAAAACGCAAAAGGGCAACTGAAGAACACAGATGGGTTTTATTCATCTGACACGCCTACCTAGAGCGGGAGAAGTTATTAGCTGATAACCTACCTCAAAAAAAAAAAACAACACTTAATTAAAAAACCTTTACGTAAACAATTAACATCATCACGTGTCCTGACATGCATCATACAAATTGGAACACCCATCCGTCACCAAGAATAACAAGTAAAAAGGTAGAACTCATCCATTGTTTACGAGATACAACCCCTGTACACCCAATTAGCTGCCCGGTCACACTGTCAGAAAGAGATGGGACGATCTTGCCACCAGACCAGACAGGGACGGGTAATTAAAAACAGTACCATCGTGATCGATGGTTGTATTAACTGCTAGTGTCAGTCCTTTTGCAATTTAATGAACATTCTTTTTAATTGTTGACAGGTTCGTTTTGCCGAAAACAGTGGGGTATTTGCGGCTGAAGATTTATTTACAATAATTGAGGGTTAATTTATTGAGTAATTCAATGCTTCACGATCATTTTCTTCTGTGAAATTATCGGAACTCCTAGTAGAAGCCGCGGTTAATCAGACGGCACTAGTAATACAAGTTATTTATTCATACCTACTGATGCATAATTCAATAAAATACGCTCTCCGCAGAGAAGGTCATAACATTTTTTGTTTAAACTTATCCCCACGTTTGGACTTACGAGTTTACAAACAATATGTACAGTCACATACACAAGAAACCTAGCCGCAGGCCGTACAAAATATTTGATTATGTTGGAATCGAACCCGCGACACACAATGCAGCAGCCGATCGCTCAACTACTGCGCCAACCGTGCCATTGAAATTAAGAACGACTTTTATAGGAAATCTGGTAGGTATTCGTTTAAAGTTATAGAAAAGCGAGTAAATGTGTCGCATGTCTGTGGTTTTTTATTTTTCTGTGGTTAATCACCTGCTCTCTCTGGGCGTAGCGAGGGAGTGTCAGATTTTTACTGAGTCATACCCACTTGTGTTCCATCAGTTGCCGCCGGTGTCTGCGGTAATATCGCTGTATTTTAAGATGAAAGAAAAAAAAATCTAAAGATTTTTTCTTTTAGCATTTTCACGTCAAATTCTATGTTGATTAAAATAATGATTATCAATATAGCTCTTGGCTATTTCATAAAAATTTTATTCAATAAGCTTAGCAGTGAAAAGTTAGATTTTCATTTCGCAGGCCACCCTGACGCTTTCCCCAATATTTTTATATTTCTATTCTTCCATATGAATATAAAAGGAGACATAGACTGATTGACATATGAACGCACAGCCGATACTACTGGGACTAGGAACATCAAATTTTGCACAAGGCTTCCTTTGATGGTGTAGACGAGCGCTAAGAGATTTTTGAAAACTCGACTTTAAAGGGAGTGAAAGGGGGAAGTTCGTTTGTATGCAAAATTATATTTCTTGGGCTTATATACTTGAAACTTAGCACAAATAGTAACTCAAGTAAATAAAAAGGTTTCCATTATTCGGTTTTTAAAATTACCCCTATAAAACGATTTAGGGGGTTTTTATGTTTGTGTGGGACAATCTTATTCCTTTGTATAACAAACTTGAAACTTGGCACAATTTCTAAATGATATATTTTTTATTTTTTCTACCCTCAAAATACGGTTTAAGGTATGTTAAAGGTTTTATAAACGCGAACCAAGTAGCGCTAGTCTACACTAATATTATAAAGAGGTAAAGTTTGTTTTTATGTTTTTTTTTGTTGGTAGGAGGTAATCTCTAAATCGTTATTCTAACAATTCAATTCAATTTTTATTTTTAATTAAACTATAAGTATATAGATAAAAATTTTATTCTAATCAATCCCGAATAACATTTTTAATTTTTAAAGTAATTCATACATTTTTTTTTACACTAAAAATGTTATAATAACGATTTTATACAGTTTAAATTTAAAAACGTAAAGATTTTTATTTTAATTAGTAAAAATCCGTCGATTAATTCCACCACTGTGGGGCCAAAATCATGTACTGGATCCGTGGTATTC
The DNA here is from genome assembly GCA_961205895.1 of Mythimna pallens. Classification (NCBI taxonomy): domain Eukaryota; kingdom Metazoa; phylum Arthropoda; class Insecta; order Lepidoptera; family Noctuidae; genus Mythimna; species Mythimna pallens. The sequence continues at coordinate 5,282,126 of OY540825.1, forward strand.
GTTTGTGCGTCGATATCAAAGACACCCTGCATACTAGCTCGATAGCAAAAATTTGTTCACCGATAGAAAGCTGCTTTATTCCTGAGTGACATAGGCTATATTTTACATATGCGGGCGAAGCCGCGGGCAAAAGCTAGTTTTAGATAATTAGCTTATATATACTATACTCGTTGGATACTCAATGTGAGTACGGTGCTCCTGTTCAAAACATGAGCCACACATTAGAATGCCCCAAGTGCCCATACACCTACACTTTGGAGGATTTGATGAGTGCCACCAATGCTGCTATGAATGTAGCCACCTATTGGGCCCTAACTAAACTGTTTGCAGTTTAACGAGTTTACCAACGAATCGAAAAGAAGAAGAAGATAATAAGCTAAAGTAATAACAGAAGATTCCGTTTCCAAGTTACACAACACGTCCCTACTTTCTGTACTACAAATCCTTCTTCAGCCTTCCAATAAATCTATCCTATTTGCATGAAGAAAGTCTATCACGGTAAAAAAAAAGTAGCAAATTCAGTCGTTGTAAATGTAAGTCGTAAAGCCGTAATGCGAATAAATAAACAGTTGTTTTATGGTTTCGTGCGCATTATTAGAGAATTATTGAGGAAATAAATAGCCGTGTGTTTCCTTCACGATCGGTGTACGGCGATGAATGATACTTGATACTTCCGTGTCGTACTGGATTAACACTCAGCCATTGTATTGTTGAAAGCTCTTGACGGAATTATACCTACTTAATGTCGTTTGGCCTTCTACAAGGTGGACCGATCACTTGGTAACGGTTGTGGGAGTCCGATGGATGAGAGACGCACAGGACCGTTAATTGTGGCGATACTTGGGGGACGCCTATGTCCAGCAGTGGACGTCTTTTGGCTGAAATGATGATCCTGATGAATGTCGTGTTCTGGACATAGTTATCGACTAAAGTGTGAACTGCCCCTAGCCAAGTTACAACCATTTCGTTTCGATTTTCTTTTCGTTGATCGCCTCGAGTCGGCCACGCCTGCTATTCCTTCGTTCTGACCAGGTGAGACTGAGCGTTGAGATGACGTCAGAATAAAGGAATCGGAGGCGTGGCCTACTCGAGGCGATCGAAGAAAAGAGAATCGAAACGAAACGGTTGTAACTTGGCTAGGGGGGCTGACCTTTTTATTTAGGTGGGAAACCAACCGACTTCTCGTGCTCCAGGGCCGAGTGGGATGTCAGGCTTTTACTGACTAAAATCCACTCATATATTCCTTCTTTGGCTTGTGTCCTAAGACCCCGGGGTTCCCTTCCGGACAACCCATGGAAGTGTGAACTGTCATAAGTAGCGAGAGGAGAAGGCAAAGCTGTTGTATTTGTTGTAGTGCAGGAAAATAGCATTTTGGCATTCAAGAAAACTTTTTGTTACCTTTAATTATATCGATGAAACAGTGTATTTGTCAGAAAACATTACATTTTTTTTATCTGGAGACTTACCAAGACTTGTTAAAATGTCAGGCGTGCGAGCGAGAAAAAGGGATAGAGCTATACATTATACACCCTATATAGCTCCATCCCTTTAACAGTTCAGTTCAGGTCGTCAAATGGATCGCGTTAAGATCTCTTGATGGGGCCTCTGCACTGATATTATAAAGCTGAAGAGTTTGATTGTATGTGTGCATGCGCTTATCTCAAGAACTACAGATTCGAATTAGATTTCTTTCGAGTATTGGATAGCCTTTTTATCGAGGAAGGCTATATAGGAGCGAAGCAGTCACCAAAGACGCGGGTGAAACCGCGCGAGACAACTAGTCCGATTTGAAAGTATTTTTTGGTACGAAAGGCATTACCAATACAATGCGTTCCAAATAAGAATAGGATCGATTGTCATGTTGTGACGTCATGTCATACTGTCAAATCGCAAGAAATTGGGCAAAATTGAAGAACTCAGAGATGAGCAAAATTGATAAACTGGATTTTGATTGAACCTTTTTCGTTCACAGTTCGTAAATAAATTAAATTTTTAAAATTTCTTGTTTTGCTCACCTTTGAATTATTCGATTTGACAGTATGACGTGACGTCACAACATGGCCATCGATCCTATTCTTATTTGGAACGCATTGTACCTAATTGCATTCCGTCTACAGATAGGCGAAAAATAATGCAGTTCTCTGAATTGTTAATTGAAATCTGAAATCATCACTCCGTAGGCACTCACTGCAGTATAACAACCCACACCCAAACCACATACCTGCTCCTCCCATACAAGACACAAACTAAGCAAGCGTCCTAGTAAGACGTTCGGTTCCATTGCAACGATAACTCGTGGCTAACGTGACAGATGGGCTCGTTTATCGCCGTATATTGAACGTAACGTATTCAAGAGCAGTGTGCACTGACACTGGAATAAGTGACTCTTTAGACTAGCTAGAATGGAGGTGCAATAGATAGACTAAAACTAGAACTACACTGCGCACACGTGTGCCACACACGCCGATCTGGGCGCGTCGGTCTTCATACATTTTATATGGAAACTAGACTCGTTGACTTAATCCACGCCACGCGACGTCGTTCTACATACAAATCAAGCCTGTTACACGTGTGCGTCGGTCTAATGTAGTTCTAGCTTGAGAGCAGTATTTTCTGAGAATATTGCACAGAAATGTGTCGGTGTGGTATACTGTGTAGGTCTAAGTCAAGAAAAGTCTAAAAAGTAGATGCAAAAGGTTGAGGAAGTCTGGATTTGAAAATGGACTGGGATAAGCAGCCTGAGAGAAACTAGTATTTATATAAAGTACCTAACACATTCGTGAATATATACCAAACACGTGGTCTTTAGAATTGAATTGAACGGAGGTGGAATAAACTGAGATTAAGATCGGTCAATATCTGTGGATAACCGCGTGCGGAAATAAAAATGTATTTAAAGTTCAATCGATGTGTCAACACCATAATCACGCTTTGAAGCTTTATGCGAGTCCTCAAATTTAATTTAAAAAAAAACTGGGCAAGTGCGAGTCGGACTCGCGCACTGACCGTACTGACTGGTTCCGTACAAACTTGAGTCTTGAAGATTTTTCCGAATTACAAAAAAGTATTTTTTTTACGTAGGTAACGACTTTCCCGTTTTCAGATTTATTCCTATTCCTGTGTAAGACCTTGCTTTAAGCCAAATTTCAGGATTCTGGGTCAACGGGAAGTACCCTATGAATTTTGATTCCTTAGAGAGTGTCGAAATACACGTTTTTGGTGACATAAACGGCCGTATCTTTTTTATTCGTTGACTTAGAAGTTTAATTTTTTTACAGCTTCAAGGGACCGCAGACTTGAGTATATGGTTTTCATTTCAACTTGATAGCTCCACGCGTTTCCGAGACAGAGGGTCTTGACAGATAGACAGACAGACGGACAACAAAGTGATCCTATAAGGGTTCCGTTTTTTCCTTTTGAGATATGAAACCCTAAAAAAGTATTAGATCTGGTAACCCTACTGCATTCACTACCAGGGATGCAGAATTTAATGGGCAACAGATTTTTAATCGACTTCAAAAAAGGAGGAGGCTCTCAATTCGGTTGTTTTATTGTGTGACAATATTTTAATGTTTCCGATGATGTCGTTTTTTTTTTAGAGTGGACAAACATCAAATAAATCCTCACTCTCTGGATGGAATTGAACAATCCGCAGCCCTAGCAGACCATATAGACATCTCCATGAGGCGTGCGTGGAACACAACGCACCGTCGGCCTGGGCTTGGTCCTAACCGGACGGTCGGACGGCGAGCTTATCTATCCACCACCCTAGATTGACTGGTAGAGAATGCATAAGGCATTAAAGTCGGCCTTCGTACCTTTGTGTTGTATGAAGATTAAATAAATAAATAAATACCACTCACACGAATACATTTTGAAAGACACTTAGACAAATGCTTGGGTTCTTTTCTATCGCCGTTCGATCGTTATTCGACACGAAGTAATTTGTAAAGCAATACGATATTGTGGCTTTCTCTAATATAATTACATTGTATCGTTTTGTTTTTTTTTCTTTAATGCGATCGAATCGTTTGGGTATAGAAATGGCGGTTGTTGTTGGTGTTTACCAATTGTATAAATCAAATTAACAAAACTCTCTATCCTTTTCCTTACTGTGATCGGGGCTGAATATCGGTATCTTACACGGAGGAACTGCTTATCTGTCCTCCACAACCCAGAAACTGGGCACAACCCGAGAAAAAAGAGCGCTGAAGTCTGAAACACAGATATTAAGTTATCTAGTTCAGACGCAGACGTTCATTGAATTGTATTTAGTATTAAGCTATATCTCACTACTATCACACTTACATATATCCTAGAAATTAAGATATTTGATTCATAAATAAATTATTATTATTAAAAAATCTGGTATAATGTATTATGTTATCTTTAGTTTGTTTATTGTTTTTAGTTCATAAAACTAATCGACAACGGCTGGCGCTGAAAATCAGCGCTGTGGCTCTGTCCAGCACATGAGCTCCAGCATTGCTGAGGACTGGCCGTTTTGCACGAATGTGTCGCATAATTCCACTTTTTTGTATAATTTGTTATTTATGTAAGCATGTTATTATTATTATTATTTTTAAGTTATGTGTCATGTTTGTGCAAATAAACTGTTTTTCTTTCTTTCTTTCTTTTCTTTCTGTAAGATTTTATGTCTTCTGACTACTCGTTACGACTGTCAACAGTCTACAAATGACAGATAGGACTTGGATATATTATCGTAGGAACAGCAGTGTCGACATGTAGTGAATGATAACCTATCTGCAGTGTTAAATGTTGCTTAACCTTGAATACCGATGCGTAAGCGGCGGTTATTAAGCCGGGTATCCACTACGTTCACGAATCCCTTGCGCTCAGCGCTCCTGTAACTGCTCCACATGGATACGTTCGCCGTATCCATGGAGCGTGCAACGGTACGCGATCTGCGCTCAGCGTTCCAATCGGTGGCGGTTTTTGGGCGAACACAAAAGGGTCTCAGTCTCTTCGTGAGCAAATACAAGATACGCGTGTCGCCTCCATCAGAGCGTTGGCAGATACGCGGAGCACAGTTAGTTAGCGAATATAGTGAATACCCGGCTTTAGATGTTTAACCACGAGCTCCTCCATTGCTGCTGTCTATTATAATAAGCAATTTTAGACTTGGCATAAATATGTAAATTAGAAACAGAAGTTACTTGATACACGTAATTTAGTACCTAAACAGAAGTAACTGCTGTATATATATAAGTACCACTCAGAGTAGGTACTTAGGAATGTACCTATGTGCCAGAGATGTTACGATGGTTCAATTCCGATTCCGAAAGTTCGGAACTTCCGGTTCCGATAAATTTTAATCGGAATTTATATGGGAGGTATAAACTGGTTTATAGTTGTTACGCAGGGAACCTCTTTCTTCGCGTGCTTTCTGCCGATTACTCTTTCACTTGTTGTTTTATTTCGAATTTGGAATGTTGTAAATTCGCTCTTCATTTATCAATATCGCTATTTATCCGAGCTTTTGTTTAGTTTTAGTAAGTAATGTCTTAGGCAAAATGTCTACGGACGCGTAGCTTCATAGACGCGTATTCGTCATTATACGCTTGGTGTACGCCTGCCTGAAGCTTACATACAAAAATATAAAACTGTGTTGACGAAGCGACAACGACACGACTGCACGACGAAGCTGTGAGCAGGCGTACATCAGTCACCAAGCGAATAATTTCGAATACGCGTCTATAAGGTTACGCGTCCATGGACAGTATGCCTTATTTACCGCTTCTGCCTCCACCTCCAATTTCAGTTCCAATTCCGATACTGACAAACAAAACTTAAAAACTCCGTTTCCGAATACGGCTCCGATATAACCATTTCCTTTAAGTATGCCTAACATGAAGATTTACATTCAACACAAGGACGTATAAAGGGCAAAGTTCAATGACTTTTACAACTAGGTACGTAGGTTATGTTTAAATATTAATAACAGTCTTCTTTACATATTATACAATTACTAAGTACTCTCAGAAAATGGCTAAGCTAATAATTACAAATTACCTGGCGCTTTGTTCAAATTGAATTGTTTATTGAATTAAATACATGGTTTACATAATCAATTATAATTTTAGACCCTTAAACAACTATGAGTAAAGCATTGTTTTCTACTTCTACAGAGATTATACTTGCATCATTTCACGTTTATTCCTAGTATAAGTACTGATAAGCTCCTGAATCTACTCAAGAGTCATTCAGTACCCAGATAAAGAAGAAAGAGAAGGAAAGAAAGAAGAAAGAAAGCAAGTTTATTTGTTACACAGACATACACAGGCGCAAAGAGTATGCGGCAACTTAAAAAAAGAACAACATTATGTCTCATGGCTGCGTCAAATAGTTCCAGTTCAGCATAATACCAGACAACGACGTGACAGTCGCCTGTATGGCACTCAGATCATATTTAACTAATTAAAACTAATATTTTATAGATAGACGTAAAATTGCTCGATGATATGTAGGTACTAAAATCTTTAAATTGATTGAAAGCTACATTATGCCGAAAAACACCAAACTTAAGTGGAATGGGCAGGGCACATTGCTCGCATAACAATTGATCGATGGGGCCAAAAGATTCTGGAGTGGCGACCACTTATCGGAAGACTTAGAAGACCTACCACAAGGTGAACCGATGACATGGTGAGGGTCGCAGAAACTGATGGACGCAAGATGCATAGGACCTTGTAAGGACACTTGGGGGAGGCCCATGTCCAGTAGTAGATGTCTTTCAGCTGAAATGATGATGTTACGACCGAAGTGAGGACGCGAGAAAAATTTAATAAATAACGTAAAGCATTCCGTTCACGACATCACGAAGAATCGCCAAAGTTAAGTGGCAATGGGCAAGGGACATTGCTCGCAGAACAGATGACCATTGGGGCCGAAAGGTTCTGGAATGGCGACCACGTACCGGAAGACGTAGTGTTGGAAGGCCTCTTACAAGGTGGACCGAAGACCTGGTAAGGGTTAAGGGAATCCGATGGATGCGAGACACACAGGACCGTTCATTGTGGCGAAACTTGGGGGAGGCCTATGTCCAACAGTGGACGTGTTTCGACTGAAATGATGATGATGATTCCATTCTCGTAGTTCAAGTGTAGCGAGCGAAATCTATGAACGACATAGGAACTAAAATTGAAGAATACTGTATCCGCAGTATTAGAGTTCTCCGCGCGTTTAGAACATAATACACAACAGCCCGAAATCAACAATCGGGCAGTTGACTGGAACAGACACAACACCTTTCTGATTGGAGGATTCTCCCTTTTCATCGGAGGTATTGTGGCGACCATGGAGGTCACATTAATACTATCAACATGCAAACTGGCAAGATATACTTTTAAGGTTTATCTTTTAAAAAGTTTAGGTTTGATTGAGTTAGGGAAATGTCAATAAAAGTCGAGACGTAATCTTATATATAAAATGTATTAGAAATTGCTTCATTCAATAATAGTAAATTAGTAACAGTATAATTCAACTAGAATCCTTTCACTTGCGTCTCCCCTATCACAGTATGCAGGACTTTACACACTGTATCGCATACCTCTAAACTATTACCAACGCATTGTAACACTCAATTAAATTCTCCGATCTATTGATCGATAAGGTAATTGATGACGTCAGCATTATGATAGACGTCGACTGCTCCTATTGGTCCACTCTTGTGTTACTCTAAGTTCAAATCTATTGAGTAACTTCATTGATACGAAGAATCGGACAATTTGCTGCCCGTTTCAAAGAGAATGACTGCCTTGTTGACCTACTTGTTCGAGCGTAAGGTCCTTAGTTCAATTCCCGAGTCGGGCTATTATTTTTCATCAGCATCCCGAGGTCTGAATATGTGCCCCATTAATGACAGTAATCACCCCAAATTAGGTACTGGGAACTTATAACAAGTGGGTAATTATAGGTAAGCACACCTCTGCTTATGCCATCAAGAAAGGCGTGGCATGTTATGTTCAAAGAATAATTATTATCGTAAAACGTTTTGGGAAGTAAAATCTAATAAAATAAAAGCCTTAGGGGTCTTTAAGTCAAGAGAATATAGAAATAGACAAGCGCGCTCCATCGTCGACCACATCGTCCCTTTCCATTAGGTTAGAAAGTGGTCAAGCGTGAGCCTATCAATAATAAAAAAACAGCGCAAGTCGGACTCGCGCACTGGGGGCACTTCCACACAAACTTAACTATGAATACAGTTCGATTCCCGAATTGAGTTATGAAGATTTTTCCGATTTATATTTATTTTATTTTAAGACGTATCTTTTTTTTTTGTCGTTAACTCCGAAGTTTGATTTTTTCACAACATCAAGGGACCACAAACCTGAGTATATAGTTTTAATTTCAACTCGATACCTTCACGCGTTCCTGAGACAAAGGGTCTTGACAGACAAACAGACGGACAACAAAGTGATCTTATAACGGTTCCGATTTTTCCTTATGAAGTACGGGACCCTAAAAAAGGTTAGTTCTAAATGTACGCAGTCAGTTAACGCGCGCTACTAAATTCCATTGAAACCAATACTTTTTTATGAAAACCTGCATTTAGTTTATTTATATGCAATTGATCAATTCACTTTTGATTCACTGAAGCACTGATCTGCAGCTTCGCTATACCAAAACACGTTACAACAGTTAGGTACATATATGTTACCGTTTGTAGATTTTGTATACTAGTATCAATGAGAGAAATCTACAATTGACCTACATCGGTTCAATTAGGATACCAATGGAATACTCGTTTATTCCACTGGGTACCTCGCAATAAAATAAATGTTTGTTTTCTAGAATAATGCATGCTACTCTCATTATGTTATCTTTAGCAATTGGTGCAACATCGGTATAAAGTTGTTTAAACACTTTGATGTAATTTTATTATTGGCGTTCAATTAAGTTTCGTAATTCTAGGCTCAGACCCTCGAGTGTTAGGAGTCGCAGGACGATTTCCTGCCACCGTAGGCGCGGACTTGCGGACGGTGAGCAATGTGTACTAAATCCAGATCAACGGCGTTTTGTCTTCCACACGCGTTTCAAAGATATGTCAGCTAAACCTCAGGGGCCCAGCAGGGGCGATGCCTGCTAGGGCCACGAGGAATTTCTGTAAGGAAAACAGTGGTCCTAATGCGCGTAACGCAGGACCAGTCAATGAGACGGCGCTTCGGGGAGGCCTAGATGACGAATCTAGAAATCTTGTGATAGTTAATGTGTACAACTTCGTTGGCAACGAAGCAAATATTAACCCAAGCTAAAGTTCCCAGTACCAGGTGAATTAATTCCACATCCGACTAGATTGTCCTTCTCAGAATTTAAGAATACGTATACGAAAGAAGCAGAAATATTAATGTTGCACTTACTGAGTTACTAACTAGTTGACAGAAACTGCAGGTAATTGTGTAATGTTTTAAATGACCACTATTCGAGAAAACGCATTTCTAGAGTCAATCAAGATGGCAAGCTTTTTTTCAAATGTTTTGGGGTCAGCTTTCTGTCTACCAGTATTTTACATGGATTGACATGGAGTATATCATACCTGCACAACATAGCAATTGGATTTGAGCCCTTTGGTAAAACTGGTTCTGACTGACTTCATTTGCCTATCCATAGTGATACTATTCGATAGTATGAAAATGAATGGAAAAATAAGTAGGTTCTTCAATATAATAATTCATATCAAATGTATTCAATACGCAATAAGTAATTTGCAATTTTGATAAATCCCGGGATTTAATCGTCCTGTTTATGATTCCGGGATTTTAGAGGAGGTATTATCAACTCTATGTTACTTACTTATGTGAACTTTAGGTACAATATACTCTACTTATTCTGATCTCTGCTGATTAGGTATTTTTATATTATATCTAGCCTGTTCCCTCTATTTTCATAATTTCTTTTTTTTCCATTATTGTGTTCCTTTGATTGTTCCCAGCCCTGAGCCACTTCTTGGCAATTTCTAAGGAAGACATCTAAGTCGTCCCGCCATGTCCTTTGTCTGCCGCGACCGCGTGGTGCGATTTCAGGGCCGAAAATACGTAGTGTGATTCCTTATTCTTTTCTGTTCTCCATTCGAAATGTTCGAATTTGAATAAAATCGCTGTCGCTGTCTGCCAAAGTTTTGAATGCTTAATTTGAACCCTTACGAAACCAGAACGCGTCTCTAGTCGTTGAGTATAAAAAGGACATAATCTCTCAAATAATTAAATAACATGTAAAAAAAAAACCAAAGTTTTTTTTTGGATCTTTTTACTTTACTGAAAGCTTTAAATCACACTGGTTCCATTTTATAGCGTATTTTCAATTTTTATTCTAGGAATTTCCATTGCAAGCTTCATGTGCCGCAGTACCTACCTACGTAACGTAGCTGTCAGTTGTTTTATAGGTCGAATAAATAAACCATAAATAAAGGTTTCAGTCTGACACCCGCACCAGGATTCCACGTATGTTGAGAAACATTGGTACAAAGTAAATAAATAATACTCATACATATTTGGGGTTCTCTGAAAATGCATGACACAGAATGAAAGCATATCGCGAAAGTTTTATAAAGGCAGGTTATAAACTTTGATAACTCTTTTATTTTCTGAGAAAACGACTAAATGAATTCGGACTTAACTTGGCCCATAAATAGATCATGATTTGCTGATGCTAAAAGGACGTTCCATTGGGACTATTTTCGGCATTCACGAGGGCGAGGGCGCTGGCAGACACCACTTAACACTTTAGTCGCAATGTCAACCAATGGTAATGTGACGTTACATTCAGGCCACGTCGGACAATTGTGACCGACAAGACATCCCTTACTTCAGCTTACGTTTTCAGGTGATTGGTATCATGCTCACCACATGACAAAAAAAGAGCGGTCCGTCAAAAATACGAGCGTGTCCGACAGAGTGACCCGCGTGGCGTTATTGGAATATTTTTTCGGTACAAGCGAGGGTGAACTCATGTGTCCGCTAATAATAAATATGCACTAATATATAAGTTGAAACTCCGTATACACATAAGACGGTTGCTTACCTATTTTTTGGGTTAAATACACGTAATAAAAAAAAAATTCGAGGGACAATTTCTTGAGCTTATTTAAATTTTCCTTTGGCAATTAACGTCCATCCGCATTAGGACTCCACGTGTGTTGAAAAACTTGTAAAGCAAACAGTAGGTATTCGGAGTCCATTGAAAATATTCTAATTATGTTACTTTAAAAGCAATTACCAAAAGAGCAAGCAATTCAATATGACCTTCACATTTAAAAAAATATGTAAAAACATAACTGCGACAAGTACAATAACAATAACGCAAAAGGCATGAGACAGATATTTCCTACCAAGGAGCCATATATCACACTAATATAGTAAATGGAATAATTTGTATTTATATGTGTACGTTTACTACTCCTTCACGCACAAATGGCTGAACTTTGGATGAAATTTGACTGACGTATAAACCTTATCCTGGAATAGCACATGGCCTGAACTGTTTCGAGAAAAGGATGATACGGCCGTGCCGCATTTTTGCTCGCCTTGGCGGGGGCACTGCCGTGCTCCCTAATAATTATACTTTTTATTCCAGAAATATGTTCCCTGCGGATATTTTTCTATTTTCACGCGGGCGAAATCCCTGAAAGAAGTCAACGAATAAATAACGAGAGCATATTATAAAGAGATAAATAAAATATTTAAGTTTGTATGTGAGGAAACTGGTGAATCGATTCTGAAAATTCTTTCACTAATATGGACTTAGCCCAAGTCGTCGACGGCGCGTACTGTGTCACGCGCGCCTCAACTAGATGTCATCAACAAGAGCAGGGGATGTCATAAGATGATTTTCCCACCGAAAAAAAAAAACTATTCCTGAATGTAAAAGGCTTTACTAGACTATTTAAGACTGACGCGGGTAAACCCGCTAGCAGAAGCTAGTATCCCATAAAAGTCATAAAACATATATGTTATCAAACAAAGCGTCACATTGCACAGCAGACAACAACCGACGCGTGTTGCAATTACGCAAATATCCACGGCAGACCGTAGCCCTCCACAAACCGCGGTAACGACCCCCAACAGCCCTATAGCGCCCTATACAACGAGGGATGCCAGATCCTGAATCACAGGAAAATCGAACTGACCAACTAGTTTAGTTGAATATTTCGATAAAAATGACGCACTTTTTTATTGTAATAAGGATGTTTTGACTCACTAGTAATACTAATTATATTTAAAGTATTTGAAGTCAAAGTATTTATTAGCATGCTTTTTGGTGATACAGCAGGTCTTATGTTTAACTAGCTTTTGCCGTCGGCTTTGCCCGCGATATAAAATATAGCCTGTGACACTCAGGAATAAAGCAGCTTTCTATCGGTGAAAAGTTTTAACAATTGGACTAGTACTTTCAGAGATTACCTCTTATAATATTATCTCTTTACCACTTTATAATATTAGTGTAGATTACTACACTATTCAACAATCAAGAATTTAAAATTGATAAAACACAAAAAAATAGGTCAAAATTTTGAGTAGAATAAGAATACAATTAATTATTAAAAAATATATACACAATTGTCAGTTTAGCTTATAACGTTGTAAATTAAGGTTTCTAAATTATCTATGTATAATTCTGTACCAATAATAAAAAGCTGAAGAATTTGTTTGAAAACGCTAATCTTAAGAAATACTATATTGAAATGAAAAATTATTTTAGTTATACTTATTTAAAATAAGAAATAAGTAGAGTCAGCAAAAAAGAAAAGCCACAAGTTGTTTAATAAACACAAATAGAAAATCAGAATGTTGGGCTGTGAAAACGACGTTGTATGTAGCGGAGATGAGAATGTTGAGATGGATGTGCGGTGTGACGAAAATAGATAAAGTGAGAAATGAGTATATTAGAGCAAGTTTGAAAGTAGCGCCAGTGACTGAAAAATTGAAGGGGAAGTTTGTCTTGGTATGCTCATGTAAAAAGGAGGGATGAAACGCATGTTACTAAAAGAGTTATGAGCATACATGTGGATGGATGGAGAGGGAGAGGGAGACCAAAGAAAAGATGAGAAAGGATTGTGTGAAGAGTGATATGAAAGGAAAGGAAGTTAGTGATAGCATGATAAATGACAGGGCAAAATAGAAGAAAAAAACGTGTTGCACCGACCCCGATCACGGGACAAGACAAGGGCAGGAAAATGATGATGAGAAATATCGGTGGTATTTTTTTTTACGGTGGATTAATCTCATATTTATCAATACTCAAGATCATTTTCAATTTGCAACTTTTTATTTTGGTTTTAATTTAATTTTTGTTTTCTTTTAAACAATATTTTAATAGATATATTTAATAGGTTGTGTTGTGATTTGTATCTTGGTTTAAAAAATGGAATTCTAATCTTTATGATATTTAATAAATTAATGTATCATGCGTCATTTATTTTTTTGCTAACTCTACTTAAAATTTCGTTGAAATCAATGAATGAATGAACATGGGAGTCACAAACTTCCAACGATGAAAAAAATATTGAAAATAAAACATAAAAAAAAATTAAAATAATGATGATTATGATGATTATTTTTTGTTTTCGAGCGCAGTGGATCTACAGGACCAGTTTTATCCAGACGCCTCGCAACCCTAAAGGGCCTGATATATAGGACCCTATTGGGTACGCATCACACCGACCTGTCGCGCGAATTGATGGCTGTAGTGTGCAATGTGATTTTATTAGTACACTGGTGGATAATTTACTAACCATTCTCTTGGCATAATATTTCCGTATGGGACAATAAATGCTGACCGACGAGTTTTTGTGCAAGTTGTAAAAGCTATAAAATATTCCGTGGTCTATGATTTTTTTTTAAACTCTGGAAAGATATTTTCGTTGTGTCACGAATTATTGTGATAATACGGAAATTCATTCTGCAAATGAAAAGAAGTTTTGTGCAGGCTTCTTTCTTATGTTTTTTCTTCTTTCCTTTTATAAATTACGTTGCCTCACACTAATAATGACTCATGTATCCTGGCTGCGTTCGCAAGCATGTAAACACACACACAGAACACCCAGACCCCGGAATAAGTATCTAGGCCACAAAAATATTTGCTCCGTGCGGGAATCGAAACCGCGACACACAGTGCACCAGCCAATCGTTCAATTTCAGCCTTGTTTTCATTTTCTGGCTTTTATCGATGCAAAAGTTCTAATGCAATTTTGTTGAAGATGAAGTCCACAAAATGGCTGAACGTAGATTATCTATCGTGGCTCCAACCTTTAACAATTGTCACATTAATTTTTCGTTCACGAAACTGGGTCTGGTTATATTTATATTCTGTAGACATTGCTATGTAAATAAACCTTTTGTCAATTGATTGATTGGCAGTTCAATTCCGTCGAAATGGTGTTATAAATAGAAGTAGGTACCGACTTCCATTTCCAGGAAGGAACCAATTACAACGTCTGACCTGGGAATCTAAAACAAGAACGGGCTTACTGAGAAACAATACCTTTATTAAGAGGTACTGCGAGAGTTATTATTTAATCAGGTATATTGTCGAGATCGGAGACAGTAAAAAGGAATTATAGAAACGCAAGTACGGATTTACTCCAATCAAAATTATTATTTTTATTACGATAAAAATAACTCTCATTTTTGTCCTGAAGGCCGTACTAATTTTACGTGACAATATCCATTTGTTTTTAAAAACTCAAATTAGTGTGTTCTTTTATTTTTAACTAGCTGACCCGGCGAACTTCGTACCGCCTAATAGTAAGGATACATCTAATGGCATTATCAGAACAGCATAATTCATTTCATAATGACGTTTTAATTAGAGATGGCGTTGTATTCGGATTTTTTTTCGTGTTTTTTTTTTCATTTATCTCACCTTTTAAATCTTTCCAAATATTTTAAGATCAAAATTAGACAAATAGGGCACAACCTACTAGGACTAGGAGCGTGAATTTTGCAAAAAGCTTTTTTTATGACGTAGGCGAGCACTAAGAGAGGATTTCCCAAAATTCACCCCCTAAGGTTCATATTTCCAAGCGGGCAAAGCCGCTGGCAGAAGCTAGTTTTTATTATATATTTAAACCATCTAAAGAGGTCCTGATCAAGTCTCTACTGTTTAAAGAGTTTCTTGTACATAAGAAAAAAAACAATAGAACAGTAGAAACTACAAAATATTCAACGAGTGGCATTATCATAATTCGTGATCTCTTTCAGGTTTATTCATTTAATACCGTACGGTTAGTGCAGTGGTTGAGCAATCGGCTGCTGCACTGCGTATTGCAGGTTCGATCCTCACACGGAACAAATATTTGTATGACCTACAGATATGTATTCCAGGTCTGGGTGTATTGTGTATGTTTGTTTATATGTTTGTGAACGGGCCCACGACCCAGGTGTCATTACTAGTGTGGGGCAGTTTCTTTTTACCATCGTAATAAGGTAGGTAATTTAATATTTGCCAAAATACGTCTCACAATTCACATTGTGCACCCAAATTAAAAAAAAACAACAATTTCCAATGACTATTTATTTTATTACTCAACCTTACTTTGCCCCTGAAGTTGCCAGTATCTCACTGGAAGTGATTGATAGGGGTACGATCCCAACTTAACCTGTCGTTTGTCAATCATCATTTAAATTCGATTTTCAAATAGGTAATCGAGGAAAATTGATTGTGACGGTAGCTGTTTATTTCAAGGAATAACTGGAAACAATACTGTGGCGTTGCTACTAAAACAATAATTATGTCAAACTATTTAAACAATTTAATTAATAATATTCCACAACTTTCATACTACGCTATCTAGTTCCAAACTAAGCAGAGCTCTACTAGACAACTGATAAAAATTAAATATTTCTAAATACAAAAATATTATAGATAAATAACACCTAGACACAACAAATGATCGTGCTCATCACACAAACATTTGTCTTGCGTGGCGAAAATCGGTCCCACGACCTCTGGCATAGCAGTTAGGGCTGCTAACCACTAGACCAACAGGCCAGTCAATTATGTACCTATATTTAAATAAACCTCTATTTCAAAAATAATTACGTACTTAGTAATTACACGGTATGGTAATAGGCTACAGCTGATAACCATCTCCATGAAAGCCTTTTATTTATATTAGAATATATGTATATGTGTACAAAAATACTGGCCAAGTATTTTTTGTAACCTTAACATTAACCTATATTATGCCATTAAATTATGACAGGTTTTACTAGATATGCTAATGAGTTATTATAATACCAGGTAACGACAGTGTACTACGATAGTCACAAAACGTAATAAATATATTCAATTAAAATATAATAGGCCTGTAAGAAAACAGTTAAGCCAATCGAACTGGCGTTACGAATGTTCTAAAAAGTAAATTTATCGAAACAAGTTTGCTGGTATGACGGTCAATGTATAATTAATGTTTCGTTCCTTTTTGAGGTCTATTTCAGTTTGCGAAGTAAAATTAGTAAGTACCTACAATTCCTAGAACAAACTTTACAAATGCTTATATTCTGGCTCCAATAACTCAATTCAGAATATTGTCGAAAGCACTTCTCGACAAAAGACGAAAACAAAGATACAAAAAAATCAAACTAGAAACAACAATAAAAAGCACAGAACGTAACAAAAACGATGCGGGCACGTTCATTCATAGTGAAAAGGTCATGATAAAAAGTTTTTTAATTCCCGCATGCAACTCGAAACCCAACAACAACAAAAAAAAAAACAAAATTCGCTCTCCGGCGTGACACTATCTAACCTTTTACTGGATAAACTGTTGAAGTCCATCGGAATACGAACTACGAACCACAAAGGAAACGGTAACGGAAAAGATTATTAATTTTGTGTGCATTCTGCGGCGACACATCTAGTGAACAGCTTTTATGGACAACAAGGTCTTTGTTTCTTTTTAATATCGAAGAGAGCCTCTCGCTTTGTTCCTTCATTTTGTTACGCACGATTTCTTCTCCGTGTTTTTCCGTGAAGATTGTTTTGCTCTCATGAATAATGGATTTTGTATCACATTGATAATTAGATGAGTTTTGTTGTTAATTAATTATTACAAGTGGAGGCGACACGACGTGAATTATTTATTTAGGAAGCAGGTATTTACAATACGGTCATTAATGGAGATGACACATTGTTAGATCTCGTGAGGAATGCAGGTGGGTATGGCGAACAAGCTTGGTCAGACGGTTGATTTTCTTGTTTTTTAGGGTTCCGTACCTCAAAAGGAAAAACCGGAACCCTTATGGGATCACTTTGTTGTCAGTCTGTCTGTCTGTCAAGAACCTTTATCTCGGGAACGCGTGAAGGTATCGAGTTGAAATTAAAACCAACTCAGGTCTGCTGTCCCTTGAAGCTATGAAAAAATCAAACTTCTAAGTTAACGAAACAAAAAGATATAGCCGTTTATGTCGCAAAAAACATATACTTTCGACACTCTCAAGGGAATTAAAATTAATGGGGTACTTCCTGTTGACCTAAAAACCTGAAAAATGGCACGATGCAAGGTCTTATAACACAAGTAGGTATAGGAAAAAATTAGAAAACTTTAAATTTGTAGTTACATCACAGAAAAAACTTTTTTGCGATTCGGAAAAATATTCGTAACTTAATTCGAGAATAGAACTGTTTTCATAGGTACGAGTAAGTTTGTTCGGAACCCCAAGTGCGCGAGTCTGACTCGCACTTGCCCAGTTTTTTTTTTAATGTTGTCATTGCTATTTTTATTTTCTTATTTTTTTTTTTTTGTCTAAGGAATTTCATTCACGAGGCAACATGTTTACCTTTTTTAAATTTATATTTTTCTCATTCTGGAGAGTCCAATATATTATATATCTTCCATTAAACTTAGTAAACTGCAACAATTTTTAAACTGTAATTTCACACCCAGAGAATTAATACTAGGTACTACTTGAAGTCCTCTCAACCTTAGTTTGGTCTTCGTCATAATTATTATTTTATAATTTTTGCATTTTATAATATATATATGTATTTTAATATTATAAGCATCTAAAACCTAATTTTAATGATACTTCATTCTATTTTTAATTATTGTGCACATTTACCAGTGGCGACACTGACTGTTACAGAATGCCATGTTGCATAAGTCCACCTATATTCGAGTACCTACCACTACTGTTCATGAAGTTTAAATAAAGAAATAAATTAATTAATAAACGACGTCACGACCCCAAAGCGTATACTTGTATGTAACAGTAAAACAATGTGTGCCCTAAAAAAAGATTTAAAAAAAATAATTAAATTCTATCGTGAGCATTAAAGCAGATTTAACAATAGGTACATTTCATGAAACATAACTCGAAACTAGTGACGTGCCGGGTCGATACGAATCTCATCAATTTGATAACAATGCCTGCGACCTTGGCACAGCCGCGCCTTACGATAAACAACGTTTATAGGTAAATCGATACTTTAGTGAGGTGAAACTTTCAATTTATGATGAGCTGGTAGAATGATATAGTATGTATGAGTGTTGACAAGCTTATATTTTTTTACTATGCCAAGCGCCCTTTTTCTTCCTGTTTTTGTCGATTCAAGAAGTAAACAACAACAAAGACGATTTTTCAAAATACCTTTTTTTTTGTAATATTATAAAGGCTAAAGTTTGTATTTAGATATTTAAGGGTGTAGGGTTTCAAACAGAAAATCCGGACAGACCAGCCAATTTAGCCGGACATTTGAGTAAAATGGCCGAATTTTTTTTTAAATTCAGTCTCGACTTTTTATTATTGACCATAATATAATATCTTTCTTTTTTAATTATAATGAAGCAACAATAAAATTGGCTGCTATAATTGCTAGTCCGCTCCGCTAAGACTAGCGATTCAAGATAAAGTAGTAGAAAAATGTACTAATTTAAAAAGCCTAACAAAAGCCGGACAGACCGGACTCCGCCTAATTTGGCCGGACAAGCAACTAAAAAGCCTGGCAACGCTATGGTACATGCAGTGTGTGTGTTTGGTACAACTTCACGCTCAAACGGCTAGGTATACCTACGGATTTCCATGAATATAAGAGTAGATACACGGATAGACCATGTCCTGGATACTTTAAATCCCAGGGTATGTTCCCTCGGGATAATTTCCTAGCTAGTCTATAGACTAGCTAGGAAATTACACATAATTAAAAAAAAATGAAAATGTCTGTTTGTAATACCGAAAAAATTTTTTTTACAAATGCTTACGAAAGTATACTCGATATTAAATAAATAAAAATGCAATTTTAAAAATGTTTGTCTGTCTATCTAGCTAGCCTCCGAAATGGATAAACAGGAACTTTAACTAATAGAGAGTAATGTTCTTAAACTCCACGCGAACGAAGTCACGGGTAACAGCTAGTAGCTAAATAGCCATATTCCATCATGTTCTAACTGACCCAGTTTTTAACGATCAAACCACCCCTTTTGTTTTTCCCGTATGTATGTTATAGATGTATATCCTGAATAATTATTACGGTGTTTGTGCATGTTTGATTATAACAACTGATGAGAATTTTCATAGTTTAAATGTTTATACTGTCATGTATGGGCTTGTACCAAAACCCTTAATACAAGTTATAACTTAGTACTAAGGGTCTCAAGGGAGATGGTTGCATCATCATCTGCTTTTGTTTTAGTCATCATCATTTCAGCCGAAAGACGTCTTCGGGTACGTGGTCTCCAGAACCTTTCGTCCCCATTGACTATCTGCTCTGCAAGCAATGTGCCCTGCCCACTGCCACTTAAGTTTAACATTGTAATTTATTGTATTGGTTGAAAAACAAATTATTATTATTAAAGTAAAAACACTAGAATTTACCTAGAGGAATTCTAGTGTTGGTTTCGTAAAAAGAGCTTACGAAACTAAGTTAACTAAGACTGTAATCAAGAACCAACATAATTAGTTTTAGTAAATGACACTGTACTACAACATCGCATTAAGTCTGTCTTAGCCCTTTCCCAATTGTGTTTGGATCGGCTTCCTGTTAAACCTGATGCATCTGGACATCAGTATTTTATATGGGGCAAAAGAACTGATAGGCAGCCAGTTTTCTCAACTAGTTTTTGTTTTTAGATGGGTAAATCATTCAATGACACGGCGTCCAGTTTAAACGGTTCTTTTTCGGATGGGAAAATCATCTAATGACATCTCCCGCACTTGGGCGGAGCGAGAGGGCGTGTCAGACTTTTATTGACTAAAAACCCTGTTTCTTATTTGCCATTGTTCCAGGGCCCCGGGGATCTCTTTCGCATCACCCATGGCCCCAGTAGACTTTGACCATGCTGGGCCCCTACGGTAGTTTAACCAGATGCGGCTGAATACCTGTTTTTTACATGGAGCGAATGCCTATCTGACTTTCACATCCCCGTAATTAGGTGACACAGTACTCCTTGTCAAAACTGGTGTCAGATTGTTTTTGGGTCCTTACCATCCGACCGATCCGGTAACGACTTTCAAAGGTCTACAAATGACACTGGAGGCCAAAATCTTAACATGGTTTCCGAGGCACGATTCAGGAAAAACAAAAGAATTTTCTTGGAGAACAACGACTTCAAAGTCTTAACCTTGGCATCCGAACAACATCTTTTTCCTACAAACATCGTCGAGAGAAATCGATATTTCAGTAGTTAACGAGTTCGTAAACTTTGGCCACAAAATATCATCGACTCGACTCACAAGGGAACTTCCCTTGAGGATCCTGTAATATTGGTCTGACTTACAGCCGGAATCAGACCAGAGGGCCTAGTTGCGAGTGTTTTATGTTAGCACGAACGACATGTTTATGACGTTCCGAGCTCCGATTGGCTCGCTCCAAACCCTTAACCAATCAGAGAGCCAAATGCGGTAAAGGTTTCGATTGCGAACTCGCACTCAGCGCACTGACATTACAGAATTAACATGATACGTCAACTTATGAAGAGTATAAAAACCCTGATGAAGGTTCAGGGTTAATTATTATGATATCCACTACATTTAATCACTACATAGTATAAAACAAAGTTGCTTCCCCCTCTCGTGCCCTATGTATTCTTAAATCTTTAAAACTTTGCAATGGATTTTGATGCAATTTTTTTTAATAGATAAAGTGATTCAAGAGACGGTTTATATAATACATGCAAAATGTGGTGGAGAAACGCTGGTAATTTTAGAGGTTTCTAATGTGATGTCGTAAATAAACACATTTTTTTGCGCTTACATTGCAAACGCTAGCTGAACCCTACGAGATAGATCAAAATAATGTACTACAGTACTGTACACCTTAAAAAGGTCTACAAAAAAAATCGCGATGGCAATATGAGTATCTCTTAGGCATAACCCACAATAGCCATTTTTTATCCTTTACTTTTTACGAGCAATAATGGCTTATTTACGAAACGATTTTAAGCAGTACAGCATTAATCCTTTTCCAATTAAGTACCTTAAATCCATTGTGCATTTAATATAGATCAATATGGCCTTTTACAGCATGTAATTTAATTAATATTTTCGAAATGCAGAAACATAGCGGTTGCGGTGGTATCAGCATTGTACCCTTGCGAAGCCGGGGCGGGTCGCTAGTTAAACATAAATTGAAAATTAAAAAAGAAATTTACACAGATCATCACAAACATTTTCTCTTCCAAAAAAGTCTTTAACTTTGTTGTATAACACTGCTTAAATTGTAACCAAAAAAGAAGACAGGGGTTCCCGAAATATTGGTGATGTAACTCGTCAAGGTTTTTCACTAGTGTTATATGTTCTTAGACGTTAGTTAATTGCTGTGCCCTAAAAGGGTAACGCTTAACTTAATGAGCACATGCTCATTAAGTTAAGCGTTGTCTGTAACTCTGTTTACATTGTATGCAATATGAACAAATAAATCATTATATAGGTATATTCGCCTATATTGGCACATTGATCGCAGAACAAATGATCGATGAGGCCGAAAGGTTCTGGAGTGTGTGTGTGTGTGTGTGAGAGAGAGAGAGAGAGAGAGAGAGAGAGAGAGATACACGGCGGCATGGGAAAGCCTTTCACAAGGTGGACCAATGAACTGGCGAAGGTCGCGGGAATCGAATAGATGCGAGCCACATAGGACTGTTCCTACGTCCAGTAGTGCAGGGAGAGTGGAAACGGCGAGAGATGTCGTGCGGTGTTCCGCAGGGATCGGTACTAGGACCGCCCTTGTGGAACATCGGATACGACTATGTGCTGCGCGGCGACATCCCTGACGGGGTCAGCGTGGTCTGTTACGCAGACGACACGCTGGTCCTAGCGCAGGGAGAGTCGTACCAGGCGGCGGTCGAATTAGCGACACGCGGGGTTGCGATAGTCGTTGATAGGATCCAGCAGTTGGGACTCGAGGTGGCGCTGCACAAGTCCGAGGCCATGTGTTTTCACGGCCCCCGGAGCGCGCCGCCTCGGCGCTCCCAATTAACAGTAGGAGGAGTTCACATCGGCGTCGGGTCGACGATGAAGTACCTGGGACTCGTCCTCGACAGCCGGTGGAATTTCGAGGAGCATTTCCGACGTCTGGCTCCCAAACTGAATCGGAACGGGGCTGCCCTCAAGCGGCTCCTGCCCAACCTCGGGGGTCCAGACGCCTCCTGCCGGAGGCTCTACGCAGGCATCGTCCAGTCCATGGCCCTTTATGGGGCGCCGGTGTGGGCGCCGTCACTGGGAAAGCGACCGGCGGCCCAGCTGAACGCGTGCCAGAGGGTCATGGCCATACGTATGGTGCGGGGATACCGCACGGTTTCCCGCGAAGCAGCGAGCCTCCTTGCTGGCCAGCCACCATGGGATCTTGTAGCAAAAGACCTTGCACGCATGCACGATTTGCGCGTGGAGATGCAACGCCGTGGTGAAACTCCGCTGCCGCGACAAATCACGGCATGGCGGAAAGAGTTCCGGCGGGATCTCATGGCGGAATGGCGACAGCGACTATCGCAACCCAGTGCTGGGCACGCCGTAATTATGGCGGTAAGTCCCTTCTTTGAGGAGTGGCTGGAAAGGCAACACGGCGTCATTACCTTCCGCATGACGCAGGTCCTCACCGGACACGGTAAGTTCGGGAAGTTCCTGCACCGGATTCGTGCGGAAGCGACGCCCGGGTGTCGCCACTGTGTGGACCGCCCGGAGGACACGGTGGAGCACACGGTGGAGGTGTGCCCCGCTTGGGCAGAGCAACGCCGTGACCTCGTGGGGGTAATTGGCGGCGGCGATCTCTCGCGCCGGGCCCTGGTACAGGCCATGGTCCGGGGCGAGGAGGAGTGGCAGGCGGTCGCCTCCTTCTGCGAAGCAGTAATGCTTGCAAAGGAGGCGGCCGATCGCGTGAGGCAGCGGTCCTCACGCCCCAACCGCCGCCGGGATTCCGATCCCGATTTCCGGCCACCGTAGGCGCGGGCTTGCGGACGGCGAGCAATGGGTGGCTTGCCGTCCGACCGTCCGGTAACCGTCCGGACCAAGCCCAAGTCGTCAACGGCGCGTGCTGTTCCACGCGCGCCTCAAGGAGATGTCAGCAACTGTAGGGGCCCAGCAGGGTCGAAGCCTACTGGGGCCAAGGGTCTGATTCTGAAAGGAAGACTCGGCCCTGGTACGAAAGGCAACGAAGGAACAGGAGTGGGTTTTTAGTCAGTAAAAGTCTGACACTATCTCCCGCCCCGCCCAAGAGCGGGGGATGTCATAAGATGATTTTCCCACCGGAAAAAAAAAAAAAAAAAAAAAAAAAACGTCCAGTAGTGGACATCTTTCAGCTGAAATGATGATGACTCTACAACTATGTAAGAATGTAGTAAGATTCATGAATCGCAAAAAAAATATTATTTCGTGATGTAACTATTTAAATAATTTATGGTTTTCAGATCTTTTCCTTTACTAGTGCTATGAGACCTTCCTTCTTGCCAATTTTAGGATTCTGTTATTTTTATTTCTCATTACGAATGTTAAAATATGCTCCATAGATGGAGCATAAAATTTTAAGTCAACGAAACTTAAAAAGTTTTTTTTTTTAATTGATGCATAGGAAAATAGGTTTTTTTTAGGTGGGAAAATCATCTCATGACAAATCTCGCTCCTGTTCCTTCTTTGCCTTTGTCTCAGGGCCCCGGGTTTCGCTTTCACACTACCCGTGGCCCGAAAACAGGCTTGAGTTTTCAATATTATTTTACGCTTAATACCTCCTCGCGTTCTTGAGAAAAAGGATCTTGACAAACGGACAACAAAATGATCCTATAAGACTTCCGTTTTTTTCTGACTGAGGTACGAAAACTTAAAAAAGGTCCTCGTCATTAAAGTAACACAACATCGTGACCTTGACAGCAATGTCAAGTCTGCTGTTAATTAGATAAACAAGTTGACTAATTAGGGCAAGCCGATGTTGTTAACAAGCGTAGGACAAGTGAACTTCCTTTGATTAAGACATACGACCGACTTAGACTAATACATGAACATACTAACAGACATCCACAAAGATCGTCTTACGATGCGTTGAAGTTTCAATAAATTAGTATTACCAATAATATTAATCTATAAGTTCTAATATTATAAAATTTAAGAGACTGTTTGCTTAGACGCGCTAATCACAGGATCTACTGATTGGAATAGAATATTTTTCGTAGGTGGGAAAACGCCGTGTTGCCAGCAGGGCCGATGCCCGCTAGCTAGGACCGCGGAGAATTTCTGAAAGGGAAACCCGTAGTCCTAGAACGCAAAGGGTAATTGAAGGATACAGGTGTGGTTTTAGTCAGTAAAAGTCTGACACGCCCTCCCGCTTCACCCAGAGCGCGAGAAGTCATTTGGATGATTTCCCACCTTAAAAAAAAAAACAAAAAAAAAGGTGGGAAATGACTAAAATCACACTTCCCAAGGGCGAATTTTCCTTTCAGAAATAAACCCTTGACCCAGTAGGCTTTGACCCTGCTGAGCCCTGCTACGGTTTGCTGACATCTCCTTGAGACGCGCGTGGCCAAGTACTATAGGTACGACATACTTATACTTTTTCTCGCCTCCAGATTCTTGTTAGGTACTTCTTCTTTAAGTTCTGCATATTTACTTAATTTCTCTCCTATTGTCTTTTGCAAATTATGCATTTTGGGGGCTGCAATATCTATCAGGTATGTAACTCTTTTAACTTTATCTTGGAGAATGATATCTGGTTTATCGCAGTGAACGGTCCTATCGGTTAGAATGGGGCGGTCGTAGTAAAGTTTATGTGTAGTATTTTCTATAACAGTTTGTGGGATGTGATTGTAATAAGCAGTGATTATATCTTGATCTTGTATGAGCTTATGTTGTTTGCCAGTTTTTAGTGAATGATGTTTGCAACCTGATTGTGTCTATTGTATTTTATTGTTGTTGTTGTAAAAAACGCTTATAGGACTCCGTTTGGCAAAAAACTTTCAAAAGTACTTAATACCAAATTTGCGAAAAGCGCTTCTTCTATGCAACTCATAGCATAGGACCTAGAGAGACTAGAGACTAGGGACTAGGGACCTAGACCTAGACCCCACCCATTTTTTATTTTACATTGGAAATCATCAAATGACTTTTGGGAGGAGCTAGGAGAGTAAAGGTAGATCTACATTGGGCACACGTGGGCCACTTACGCCGATCTGGGCGCGTCGGTTTCCAAACATTTTATATATCTAGCAACTAGATTTTTAGAGCTACGTTAGATCCACGCCATGCGACGCGACTTTACGTACAAATCAGGCGTGGCCCACGTGTAGTTCCCGCTTTAGACGTTTACTGAAAACCCACCTGTGTTCCTTCAGTTGCCCTTTGCGTTCCAGGGCCACGATTACTCTTTTACTCTTTTGAACAAACCGGCTACCCTGGAAAGCAACCGTTACCTAGCGAACCTATCTCATGAAGACACAGTACTTAAACAAACAAAACAATTAAGCCAAACATCCATATAATTTAATATTATAATTTGGCAACAAGCCTAAAACATTAAGTCTCCACTGGACCCGATTGATTACATTAAGTACCCGATGTATGTCCACGGACTCCATGGGCAATTTCAATAAATCGATGCCGTGCCGAATCTAGTCACGTCCAAGTGACAAGCACGAGGTGGGGGATAGGGGGGGTGGGGGAAGGGTTAAAGGGGGGAGGGGCAATGCGGATTATTCCGTTTGATGCTTGTAATCAGAATAATGTATGTACTCGTTGGTATAATCTTACCACTTGAGTAATCTGTTGCATGAATATCAGGTCGTGTTTTGAAGATAACTTGTGGTATGTATGTGCCTACTCTGAAGAAAGAAAGTGGTCTTGCTTTGTGTGAATGATGCAATTGCAATTTTGATTCAGTTTAAACCATGTTAGATTGTGTAAAATTTAGATGGAAAGCGACGATGTGCTCGACGATGGAGCTCGCTTGCCTAGAAGTAACGTCGTCAGGTTGTAGCTATCAGAAAACACAGACTCCGGCAGGGAATTCCATTCCTTAGCTGTACTAACAATGAATGTACACTTTTTTTTTGTAGCTTTGGTTGTAGTTAGTATATTATCGACCTAATGTCTTTTTTTACGTTATCAAATGACTTCTCCTGCTCTGGATGGTGCAGGAGGTAGTATCAGAATTTTACTAACTAAAACCTTTTTTCTTCAGTTGCCCTTCTTTTTGAAAGGGCTACGGGTTACCGTAGCCTTCAAAGGAGTTATCCTTTGAACAATCTGCAACCCTGAAAGGCATCGGTCTTAACGGACCTCGTCAATTTTGCTGACATGTCTTTGAGGACCACCTGGAACACAACACGCCTTCGACCCGGACTTGGTCCTTACCGTATGGCGTGTTAAATCGACCTGCTTAATAAATATGGATCTGATATTTTTGAGGTTTTAATTCAGAAGCACGTTCTGAATTAAAACCTAAAAAATATTGTAATTATTTTTAAGAGTAAGTCCTGGGCTAGAGAGACCGAATGACGCGTCATGCTCGTGAACGGGTTCCGTCAGTTGAGACTGGTCATCTCGTAATCTCTTAGCTGCCAATGGCTTAATTTAATTTCTATCTTTTAATTAGTTTTATTTTTTATTAATTATCTACATTGTGCTCACACAATAGAAGCAACGAGAAATATGTAACCAAGATAATACCTATGATAACTCAAAATATAATTTAAAAGAGTGGAGTTGGAGTTGGAGTTTCTTGCCCGTTCTTCTCCATAGAGATCTACTCTTTGGAACGTGCAATTTAGCTTCACTTTTTTTTTTGGACTGACCTACAACTTGACCATTCAAAAGTGCCTGTAAATGGTCTATTTGAAAAAATGCTTTTAACTTTTTTTTGACTTCGATAAACCTTTCTAGGTTTATCTATCCTCAGTTTATCTCTATTAGGTACACTGGCAAGGAGCTCAATAAATCTAAAAAAGACTAATCGAAACATCATTGTTAGAAATGACTGAAAAGCTGTAATAATACTTTCACAACTGTGAAAATGCCTTATGAAATTCCGCTAACAATATCAGTAAGTGCCAGACATAAAAAATCTAACTTGAGCTCCCAATTATCGGCACAGTAACATAAAACAGACCGTTGAATGATATGAATAGCAAATCATATTAAAAAATTCCGTAAGCGGCGCATCGGGAAATATTGCAGCATTTAGCGAAAAAATAACCAACGAAAAAAAATTGAAAGCCATTCAGACGTGCATGTGTATGAAAAACAGACGAAAATGTGCGTCTACTTGGCTCAGAGCCCAGAGTGTGATAAGAAACCCCCAGGACTTCAAATCGTATTCCAACAACTTAAAGTTTACATTCGACTGACCAAAAGCTCCCCTGCAAACATGCCTTAGTGTTCTCGTGGCGGTTTTTTTGGCCTTTCCCGGCCAGTCCTTATCATGGACGACGCGTTTCTAGAAATTTCGTAGCTTTTTGTTGCTTTGTTAATTATTTTCATTTTAAATTCTTTCATTACCTCCTCGTAAAATGGTTTGCTTTTAGGAGTTTTTAGCTACATTTCTGTGGCTGAAATCTTTTGTTGAAATGAAAAACAAAATGTTTTTGAACCATCTGAACTATTAAGCTTTTTGCTTTGAAATACTTTTCACTATTTTTTTGTACTTACTTGCTTGGAGTATTTATCTATCACTACAACAACGGCACTAAAGAAAACACAAACATACACCGCTCGAGCGTGGGTTCAATATGACCATCGATTCTTGTCTAAATATGGATAAAGCCCCATTAAACATACGCCTACTACAACTCGTACACCAAACCAAATTGTATCTGTACACAAAACCGATGTAATTAAAACAATAATGAGCCAAATGACGTCATATTGCTAGGAGGCTGTTCATTGGCTGCAGTTAATTCTCTACAAAACTTGAATTTCTATCCTTTGAAGCAATTTATTACGTCATTATCATCAGCCTTTGTCTACTTATTGTTCCCGTAAGCCTCCCACTGTGCAATTACTTTAGAACCTCGAAATCTTTTGAATCTGTGCTTAAATTGGGAGATTTCATTAGCATTTGAAGCAGCATTTTCATTGATTAATAAAACACCTATAAAGGCATCGTCTTAATCTTGAGCTTCAAATGCAATTAAACGAAGAATGGATTGCAATTAATCTTAAGATTCGATTATTAATTGTATGATTCGATTATTAATTGCATGATTTGATTATTATTCGATGTTATCGGAATGAGCATCGTCGATCCCTTCCGGCCTATTCAGATGTTAAGATATAACAGCTGGTTCTGATTGGCCTCTTTCTTCATTTTTATTATGGACTTCATTATTCCGTCCAGGTACCCTCTACCGGTTTACTCGCTTGTTCCCTGATTTCGTCTCGTCTATACAAACTCCAGTCGCTTAATAAAATGTTAATGAAAGATGTTTCAGAAGCAGAATATGTATTACTTTTTTGGAAAATACCTAACTTGAAAAATGTGAAGGGCGTTTGAAAGAATAATCAAGTGTTTAGCATTTATTTCTAGATACTCTGTGTAGGCAGAATTCCTCGAGCTCCTGAAAAATTCACAATGAAATATTTAATTTAGATTCAATAAAAATACTCGTAAAATTAACAAAGTTTAATCTATATACTATAAAGCTGACATGCTCATCTCAGAAACTAGGTACAGGTTTGAATTTTTTTTTAATAACATAGAATAGTGCTTGACTGCGAACCCACCTGATGGTAAGCAGTGATGCAATCGTTGATGGTGAAGCCCACCATTTATCGAGGAAGGTCGGAAGGTATTCACTACTCAGGTCCACAGTCAGAACCACGAGGGACAAAGTCCCCAATAAAAATACAACACATTATAGATCAAATAAGGCTGTTCATTCAACGTTAGAGTTAAGTAGAAAAAGTTAGAAAGACAGTCAAACTAAGCTCATCATCTTCCTGCCTTTATCGTGTTATTTGGAATCGGCGTAACGTGTTTATTCTTCCATTCTGTCCACGCCCCGTCCCTTGCACCCGTCGTGCTAGCACTACCTTCCTTTTCTTTCATATCACTCCTCACACAATCCATATCCATCTTTTCTTTGGCCTCCCTTTCCATCCTAAATTACTCTTTTAGTAAACTTACAGTTATCTTTAATTTACTTTTCCACGTTGGCCCTTCGATCCTGCTGGGCCCCTATGGTTTGCTGATATCTATGGGACGCGCGTGGAACAGTACGCGCCGTCGACGACTTGGGCTCGGTCCAGACGGTTACCGGACGGTCGGACGGCGGGTTACACATTGCTCGCCCTCCGCAAGCCCGCGTTTACGATGGCCGGGAATCGGAATCGGAATCCCGGCGGTCGGGGCGCGTATCACTCCTCACACAATCCATATCCATCATTTCTTTGGCCTCCTCCCTCTCCATCCTAAATTACTCTTTTAGTAAACTTACACTTATCTTTAATTTACTTTTCCACGTTTATAGCTATCTACCCAGAACTAATATAATAAACTTCTAACTATCCTTCACCTGAACGAAGTACGTAGAACTAAAAGAAGAGCTCGCGAAAAGTATTAAAATTCTTAATTAAATTAACGTCAACCTACCTTTTTTATGACAGAAAAGAAAGAATTCGAATAAGCATGACCTGAATAAATATCTACGTCTCTAGACAGAACAGTTTATTCTATTTTCTGTCAAAGAAAAGTTTAAAAGACAGAATTGCTGTCTAAATTTCGTTGGGAAAGAATTTTTATCGATGCCCTAGTGAGGGTCGCGGATCCGATAGATTCGAGGCGTACAGGACAGGTCGTTGTGGCGATATTTGGAGGAGGCCTATGTCCAATAGTGGACGTCTTTCGGCTGAAATGATGATGATGATATTAAGTATGCCTTTTGTGGGGATGATATTTGCAGAGAAAGAATATTTTTCGCTTCATTTTGGAGAAAGCGCTGTAAATACGAAGTGTTTTTTAATTGTTTTGTTTAGGTAGTCTTTTATTGATACCAAAAAGAACCTCGTCGGTCACGTTGCATTGTTGTTGCACTGGTAAAGTAATTGGTTGCTGCGCTGTGTGCCGCGGATTCGCGCACTTTTCCGCACTAGTGCGAAAAATAGTAAATTGTATGCCTAAAAGCGGTAGCGATGAGCGCGGGTTTTCGAGTAAGTTTATCGAAAAATCTATATCTCCATCACCACTCGTCACCAAACTACTTTTATATGATATTAAACCTTTATCAACCCTCTACAATTCACAGCACAATATTTACGTGATCCTATATAGTAACTAATCGTATCTCGTGGTGTGGGGCAGTAATCCTCCATGACACATGACGGGCCGGCTGTCCGCGTCAGATAAAAGCAAACGGACATTCGTCAGTCGCAGTCGTGTTCCAATCGCTTTGCCAATACTTTCGATACAATGTGAGAATTATTTTTTCTGAGTTCAGTAAATACTCTTTTTGTCGATTGGGAGAACTAAATGGCTATTAAATAGCTTGATTCGAAGTTTGATCATTTTCTCTACCATATCATAGCCTTTAATCCCCACCCTAGACCCTTTAAATGTTCCCACTGCTGGAACTCAGGCCTCCTCTCTAGGAGAGGGAATTGGCCCTAGTCCAGTCCCCTAGACGCGGGCCCAGTGCGGGTTGGTGAATGTCACATGTCTTCGAATTTTTGGTTCCAGGACATGCCGGTTTTCTCACGATGTTTTCCTTCACCGTTTTGCGAGCAGTGGAGATGAAATAAATTACACAAAGTAATGCGTCTGGTTGGGTTTAAACCAGCAACTCGTAAGTCGGGGCCCTTACTAACACGTTACGGGGTTTTTTCTACCAGTATGTCCTAATGTCTGTCAGCTAACCATAGAAACCTAGCAGGGCCGATGCCTGCCAGGGCCAAGGGCAAAGGTATGAAAGGGATACACGTGGTCCTAGAACGCAAAAGGTAACTTAAGAAGCAGTTGTGTGGTTTTAGTCAGTAAAATTCTGACTCGCCCTCTCGTTCAACTCTAGAGCGAGAGAAATAATAAATTGATTTCCCAACTTTAAAAAAAGCATGTTTTAATGTAAATAGCAGACAAAGTGACATACATACATACTTGACAAAAAATTTCAAGATTATCACATTTTAGCTTCAGATGTGCTGTTCGAGCTGCGTGATTGTTCGATAGAGTTATATGGCTCTGGAACTCAAAAAACAACTGAAGGAACACAGGTGGGCTTTAGTCAGTAAAAGTCTGACACGGCCTCTCGCCCCGCCAAAGGGCGGGAGATGTCATTGTATGATTTCCCACCCAAAAAGAAATAAATGTTTTAGGTAATCGATAGGTCACTCACCTAACTGGGTTACCTATATACCGTAGAAAGCACTTATGAAAGTGTTAAGTGTTATCGATCAGCGTTCAACAATGCAATGTTTGAGTTTGACCAGCCGCAACACACATTACTGAACCTACTTTAAGACTGATTAAGCGTATAAGCATAATGTTCACATTGTTGGCTCAGGCCTCCTCTCTCTAGGAGAGGGAATGGGCCAAAATCCACCACGCAGGCCCAGTGTGGATTGGTGAATGTCACGGGATCGCGAACCCGACGGTTGAAGCGTTAGGGCCGTTCCCTCACGCGATCGGCCGCTTCCTTTGCTATCATTACAGCTTCGCAGAAGGACGCGACCGCCTGCCACTCCTCGCTTTGGTCCGGCGCGAGAGATCGTTGCCGCCGATTGCCCCCACGAGGACACGGCGGTGCTCTCCCCAAGCGGAGCACACCTCTACCGTATGCTCCACCGTCCTCCGGGCGGTCCACACAGTGATGACACCTGGGCGATTCTTCCGCACAAATTCGGTGTAAGAACTTCCCGAACTTACCATGTCCGGTGAGAACGTCATGCGGAAGGTGAGGACGCCGTAATTATGGCGTGCCCAATTACCTACTACATTAAATCTGCGTTTGCTTTAGTTATCATCAGAACTAATAGTTGAGCTCGTTACTAGTCATCAGTTGAACTACACGAATACTGATAAATGCATGCTGTATGGACTTTCGGTGTTTCTTCTCAAGGTGGTCAGCTAGAAAACACCGACCTCGTCTAGTTTAAAATAACGAAAAAATTGACGTGTTATTTACAACCTATGTGCAAATTAAGGTAGGTAAGGTAGGGCTTTTAGGTATCATTTAATATTGTCAATTGTTTCTTTAGGTGAATATTTATATAGACCATCATCATCTTCCTGCCCTTATTTGGGGTCATTCTATCTTGTCAACCGTCATGCTATCACTAACTTCCACTAAAAAGTTAAACTGACAGACCAGATACATATATAAGGAAATGCATCATTCCATTGAATTGGCCACTTGAGCAAAACCACAGGGAAAAGCTGGTCAGTGTGATGACGTGAATAATGAAATGGCTGAACGTTTGTTACTGAAATTAAATTAACGGTAGTAAACTTGTGAAAATTTACGTTAGCTGATAGTTTTCGGAAAATATATCAATAGTTTAATAACACATTAACTATGTTATTACACTAAAACACAGTTCTTCTACGAATTTCCCGAATTAGGTGTAAACTGCAAAACACATTCTCAGACAAATACAAAAACAGATCAATATTTATATTCTGTACCGACGTCATATTTCG
Source organism: Mythimna pallens (assembly GCA_961205895.1). Classification (NCBI taxonomy): domain Eukaryota; kingdom Metazoa; phylum Arthropoda; class Insecta; order Lepidoptera; family Noctuidae; genus Mythimna; species Mythimna pallens. The sequence goes on from OY540825.1 coordinate 5,315,183, forward strand.
TCGCGCTGCCAAACCACGTTCCACAAACAATGCCTAATAGCTTCCTATAGAATAAAAAAAGTAATTAAGTCACAAGCACAGACCATGGACACCGCATTCGTGGAGACCAGAGACGCGAAAATGGACAACAGTCCACTTGGGCTACGGGATTGTTCGAAAGAATTACCGTTGCCCTGGAACGCAAAGGGCAACTGAAGGAAAACAGGTGAGTCAGTAAGAGTCTGACGTTCCCTCTCACTCCACCCGAAGCGAGAGAAGTTGTTTGATAGTTTCACACCTCAAAAGCCACCTCACCTTATCTTCAATATAATAAAATTTTTGAACAATAGTCCAAGGATGGATCTCTTCACAATTCAGCACCATTACTGTCTGGTTTTCGATTTTGGCAATGAGTTTTTTTTGAGGTCTTCCTCGATGTTAGACCACCAGGTTAATGGCGGGCGACCTCTACCACTATTTTGTTCGCGTAAATTTAGGGCTGTTTTGTACCACCATGGTCTGAGGTGGAGATCTGTCATTTTGTCCGTGATGGGCGTAACCCCAAAACTGTCTAAATCTGCCCTGCCCGTTAATAATGTTATTTCACAAAAAACTAAATTATTTTACGAATTTCCCTAATTCTGTCCAAAAACAAATCAATAATTATAATCTGTACGTACCGACGCGGCGACGTCAGACGTCATTTCGTCGCGTTGCGAAACAACGTTCGAATATTTTACTTTTTTTTTTTAATTGTGTAAAAAAGAAAACGAGATACGCCTCCGTCACTCTTTTTTGTACTAATCGATCATCGATAGCAAAGAAGAACGTCCTTTGTATAGAAATTGTCCGTACAGCTAAGACGTGGAATTCCCTGCCAGAGTCTGTGTTTCCTGATAGCTACAACCTGGGGGTCTTTAAGTCAAGAGCGAATAGGTTACTTCTAGGCAAGCGTGCTCCATCATCGACCACATCATTGCTTTCCATCAGGTGAGATAGTAGCCGAGGGCAAGCCAAAAAAAAAATTGACATATCGTGCTCAAGCATCTAATGCTCTATGGTCACAATTATGACATGCTAGGCACGTCATTTTATACCTAACATCCTCAGAGATGCAATCAAACACATAGCAGGATGCGCGTGCGATGAATTCTTAAATTTATCGATTGACTTTTGTAATGAGAAATTTAACGAGTAAGTTCGATTTTCTATAGCAGAATTAGGGTTGGTTATTTTATAACAAAAACGTAAATCTAAACCAGGTTTTTCAGGGAAAACTTTAAGTTAAGGCAGCTACTATTCACTTTTGTATGTAAGCTTTAAGCAGTCGTACACAATTTCGTCGTCGTCGTTTTGGAACGGCGACCACGTACCAGAAGACGCCGCGTTGGACGGCCTCCCACAAGGTAGACCGATGATCTGGTGAGGGTCGCGGGAATTCGATGGATGTGCGAGACGGAACCGGTAGTTGTGGCGACGCTTGGAGGAGGCCTATGTCCAACAGTGGACGTCTTTCGGCTGAAATCGAACGAATTTGATTTACATTACATTTAGCCTGTATTTTTGAACTTTACGAAAGAACAAGAAAGAATCATAACGGTAATACGAGTTGTGCATGAGTGTTCTAGATAATAATAATAATAATAATATTCCACAACTATCACACAATGCTGCCTAGTCCCAAGCTAAGCAGAGCTTGTGTTATGGGTACTAAACAACTGATAAACATACTTATATATTTCTAAATACATACATATATAGATAAATTACACCCAGACACAGAACAAATGATTATGCTCATCACACAAACATTTGTCCTGGGTGGGAATCGAACCCACGACCTCCGGCATAGCAGTCAGGGCCACTAACCACTAGACCAACAGGCCAGTCAAAATCGCAATTGGTTCAACTGAAACATTCTTATTCATGTGCTGAACAGAAACTTTTGACTTATAGCTACGACCTTCAAATAATGATATGTTGCTGTCGTTGCCGACTAGTGTTGCCAGGTGTGTGCGGGATGTTCCAGTTTTGAGGGGTCTGAGGACGCGTCCCGTTTTGCGCCTGATCGGGACGCTAAATGTCCCGATAAATCAATAAATTTATTAAAAGCCATTATAATTACATAGTATAAAGTAACATACCTATATCAGTCGCTTTCACATCTTTGTCACACATGTTAAGTGCGTTCAAAATCACATCACTAGCTTGTCTCTCTCTCACTCAGAGCCGCGTCGTCTTCGTCCGTCACGGGCGTCCATAATATCACCTGCTTTACTCAATCCACATAATTAAATAAGTAGTTCTGCGTAGGGAGTCGCAGAGCGATTTCCGGCCACAGTAGGCGTGAGCTAGCGGACCATGAGCAATGAGAACCTCGACGTTCGCCCGTCTAGTAAGGACCAGACCCGAGTCGATGACGCGTCGTGTTGTATGCGTCCCTCAAAGAAATGTCAGCAAAACTGAAGGGGCCCAGTAATGCCCATGCTTGCTAGGGCTGCGCGGGAACGATTGAAAGACTGACTGTAGCCCTGGAACGCAAAGGGCAACTAAATCCTCCATCCTAAAGCGAGAGAAGTCATTGAATGATATTTCACCTCAAAAAAGAAAGATTTTTTATTTGTCTCGATCTAAAACCCTAAATCCCGATTTATTTTACCATTTGTCCCGATTTTAATCTAGTCGGGCCAGCCCCTCTAGCCAAGTTACAATCGTTTCGTTTCGATTCTCTTTTCGTCGATCACCTGGAGTAGACCAGGCCTCCTTTATTCCTTTATTCTGACGTAATCTCAACGCTCAGTCACGTGGTCAGAACAAAGGAATAGGAGGCGTGGCCGACTCGAGGCGATTAACGAAAAGAGAATCGAAACGAAACAGTTGTAACTTGGCTAGGGGGGCAGGCAACACTATTACCGACAGTCACAAATATATCATCATTCTTAGAATTTACTAGAGTTTATTCTATGATGGGATGTTTATTTGTCTTAAAAACTGAATTCATATGAGGTTTTCCCAGAGGATATTTTTATACATTTCAATTACCTACTTACGAGAACAATTGTTGAGAACCTAGAACTACAGATTTCAGAGTAGAGATATGTATTCCTCGTAGAAAAAATCAACATGAACAACATTTTTGTTCAAGTATTTATTTATCATCATCATTATTTTAGCCGCAAGACGTCCACTGTTGGACATAGGCCTCCCCCAGTTTCGCCATAACGACCGATCTTATGCGTCTCGCATCTATCGGATTCCCGCGATCCTCATTAAGTCATTGGTCTACCTTGTGGGAGGCCTTCCAACGCTGTCTTCCGGTACGTGGTTGCCACTCCACAACATTTCGTCCCCATCGATCATCTGTTCTGCGAGTAATGTGCCCTGCCCACTACTACTTAAGTTTGGCGATTCTTCGGTGTCCCCTATGTCTACAGAAATATTATGTAGATAAAGATATGACTAGAAATCATATTGAAGCAACAAAAGACCAACAATGTGAAGGTTCAAAAGCATCCCTAAATACATTGAAAACAATCGCTTTTGACAAAAATCTTCCAAACAAAATATGTCCCAGGAAATATATCAACGGGTCCAGAATATCCCCAGTTATTTTCCTCAAGTGATAATTTGAGCCTTTCGATACAGCACTTAGGCACAATTTAGCCACAATACAGCTCCCACCTACAAGCCGAGGTCTCACCGTCACAATGGCGCAGTGACTAACGGCGGCCATTACGCTTTCATCGTGAGGTATCGCTTACCCGTCTATCGGAGCTCTGGAGATCACGATATTTCCTCACCTACTACTATTGGTTTTGTCACCACACACCTTTAAGTGAAGAATTCGCTGTGATAATTGTTTATTGATAAGAATATTCTTTTGTAAATGTTTCTGCGAACTATTCGTTGAAGTGCCGTAATAAATAAATAAATAAACTTGGACTAAGTTAACACGTATCAATATTTAACGTAATAACATTTTTTCCAACGCTTCTGTCTTACATTTCACTCATACTTTTTGCTCAGATGTTGATTCTGTGAGTTTCAACACCTTCACATACACACGCTTCATTTTCAACACGAAATGTACGCATTAATATTTCATGAAGGAGTAATGAAATACTTCGTTTCTTAAATATGTATGATTTAATTTTTAATTAGAGTGGTGTTTTATTTAGGCAAGATAAGACATGATTTTGATTTACATACTATTATTATCTTTTTTATTTCGTAAGGTGGGAAATTATCCAATGACTTCGCAAACTCTAGGGCGAAGCGAGAGGGCATGTCAGACTTTTACTGACTAAAACCACACCTATGTTCCTTCAGTTGCCCCAACAGGCTTCGGCCCTGCTGGGCCCCTGCGGTTTTGCTGACATCACTTTGAGGCGCGCATGGAACATGATGGCAGGACGGCGAGCTACCCGCTGCTCATCATCCGCAAGCCTACGCCTAAGGTGGCTGGAAGTCTGCCTACCATTCCTCCTCGCTCCGAACCATGGCCTGTACCAGGACCCGGTGCGAGAGGTCGCTGGCGCCGATCGTCCCCACGAGGACACGGCGGTGCTTAGCCCAAGCGGGCATTTGAAATAAGCACCTTTTCACTCTTCTACCGGTATAAAATTTGTTCTTTTCGATTTTAAGTGTTTAAAAAGTGTGATAAATATAATGGAGAGCGGGCGTTTTGGGAGGGTGGGTCAATACTGCCAATAACTCTAACATAAAATGAACCAACTATTTTCAGCTTTGACGTCATCTTCTTAAGTCCCTGAAGAAAATATATTACGATGAGCCTTGAAAAAAGAGCGACTTTCCTTCGAGTTAACCCTCAAATGGTAGGAGCACAGTCACTACGAAATTACAGTGATTTTTCTTCTTAATTACACTGCTGAAGACTATTTTGATGGAATCGGGCCTTTGCCAATTATCGCGTCGTCTGGGTAAATGCTGCTTGTTTTGTTTTGTTCCAGGGTTCGGGTAATTTTCGAAAGTTACGTGATAGTACCAATCATCATTTCAGCCAATAGGCGTCCAGTGCTGGACAGAAGTCTCCCCCAAATGTCGCCACAATGAACGGTCCTGTGCGTCTCGCATCAATCGGACTCTCGCAACCTTCACCAGGTCATCGGTCCATCTTGTAGGTGGCCTTCCAACACTGCGTCTTCCAGTACGCGGTCGCCACTTCAGAACCTTTCGGCCCCAACGGACATCTGTTCTGCGAGCAATGTGCCCTGCCCATTGCCACTTAAGTTTGGCGATTCTTCGTGCTATGTCGGCAACCTTGGTTCTCCTGCGGATATCTTCATTTCTGATTCGATCACGCAAGGAAACTCCGAGCATAGCCTTTTCTATTGCCCTTTGGGTGACTTTGAGCCTGACGTGGCCCTCACAATGGGCCACGTCAGAAGGCTCAAAGCGACCACGTTTCGGAAACATATGTTATCATTGGCAACACGCACTGGTTATAGACTTTCGTCTTGAGTACAATATAGTACCAATATACGCTTGCAATTAAAAATTACCTTTTTCCAGAAGGCAAAAAAGTAATTCTGTTCTTTGTAGGAAATTACCAAATAACTTGCCCCTTGCATTCCAGGGCCGCGGTAATTCTTTAAAAGAATCCCGCAGCTCAGGACAAAGTATCTAAAATGATGACTCAAACATGTACTATTGATTTAATTAAAATAGTTAACTAAAACAACAATAAAATTATCATACTAATCACACCTAATGGGCCTAGGTCTCCAGATGAAAGTCCATGACCAGTGCGTGTTGCCAGTGATGACATATGACTCCAAAATGTGGTCGCTTACAATATGCCTCACAAGAAGATTTAAAGTCACCCAAAGGGCAATAGTAAGGGCTATGCTCGGAGTTTCCTTGCGTGATCACATCAGAAATGATGTTATCCGCAGGAGAACCAAGGTCGCCGACATAGCTCGAAGAATTGCCAAACAGTGGCAGTGGGCAGAGCACATTGCTCGCAGAACAGATGGTCGATGAGGACGAAAGGTTCTGATGTGGCGACCACGTACCGGAAGAGGCAGCGTTGGAAGGCCTCCCACAAGGTGGACCGATGACTTGGTGAGAGACGCGGGAATCCTGTCGATGCGAAACGCACACAGGCATTTTGGCGACGCTTGGGGGAGGCCTATATCCAACATTGGATGTCTTTCGGCTGTAATGATGATGATGATGAACCACACCTAATATTATAAAGGCCTATATCAAATTTGTATGTCTTCGTTTGGTCAAGGAATTCACCTGTCTTACTGTCGGTATGTTCTTTGATTCCGCTAATAAAAAACATTTCTTTACGATTTTTTTTTCGTTCCATATATTCAATCCATCACTAATTTTATTTACAAGTATCGTATAAACACTGTTCCTGCCAACGTTATGTACAAACGCTGTACAGTCATTTATCTTTCTACACTAATATATGGTCTAAAAAACAACGATCGTCGACTTATTATGACAGCAATGTGGTTTTTAAAACAATTACTTACATTAGCGTTAATAATATCGTTTTAGCACGAGATCCGCATATTTGGTTTTTTGGTCTTCTGCGAAAGAAAAAGCTAGTTAGACTTCCTTAGGGCCTGTGCACACCACGTTTTTTATACACGCCGTTGACGTGCGTTTGTAGCGATACAAACGCGATACGCACGCGAGTCAGACGCAGCCTGTAGACCTTTAATAGGATAAAAACGCGCTGACGACGCACGTTTCTAAAACGCGCGTCAACGGCGCGTTTAAAACACATGGTGTGCACAGGCCCTTAGATATTTGAAATATGAATTATAAATATAATATCATCGATTCGCCGACCTGACTATTGCATTATAGTTTTAACAGCTTGACTGCTATAGAAGTTTTGCTTTAGCGTTGCAATAGCGTTACCTACCATAAATATTTATACGAACGATATAAAATCTTTATTTGTAAAAAAAAAACAGTCAAATATAACAACTCTACATCACTATTGCTATGGCAACGAAAATAGAAAAAGATCAACTTTTTGGCATTAAGCAAAAAAATATGAAAATAAGTTTGCAATGGTTCTTAACATTGCAAACTTATTGCAATGTTTTACTTAAGCACACCACTATTAAACGCTTTGCTATAAGTAAATTATATCAATGTTGGTTTCTAACAGAAACTCACAAACTGGAACTCCAAAGGTTGTCTGTAAAAATCGCTTAGCGATAAGACCGCCCATTGTGACACCCTATTAATTTTAAGTTCCTAATTTGTATTTTTGGTGTATAATAAAGAATATATATCTATCTATCTATCTCATTTTGATATAATGAAATAATAATTATAACATAGAATAAATACATTAAGGCAACAGTGGTATTACCAGACATCTATGCTATAAACAGCCTTTCCAAGATATATGCGATTGGAGTATCTAATGTCTTGGCAACATATAATTATGTCAGAGAACACAATATTTAAGATGCGCGTGGAAATAATATGACACAAAATCGTCATGCTAATTAATTGAATCTAGAAAATAAAGACGTATCCACGTCCACAGTCAAACGAAAACAACAAATCAGTCTAAACAGCTTAAACAAAGGCCTCTAATTCAAATAAGAAATAATATATGGACATCAAAGGATCGCGTGACCAATCAAATGCTGATGTAAGTGTAAAAAAAGTAATCGCAGCAGTGACAAACGCCTCGCAGACACGTCAAGAAACATGTCCAAAACATTAGAAAAAATATTGAAAAATTCCGGAAAGCGAGATTCCACACTAGAAAGTGAATTTTCATGAGTTACACCTCAATGATTCGTGGCTTGGGTTTTGTTATTGATATTTGATAATGTGAACGCCCTGTTAGTGTCACCATTACTGCTTATGCTTACAATATATTATTATAGTCAATGTGTATGACTATAATCACTACATACAGTCTTGACTGACAGACAGACAGACGGACAACAAATTGATCCTATAAGGGTTCCGTTTTTTTTTCTGTTGAGGTACAGAACCCTAAAAAAATTGCAAAGCAATTCGGCAAAAGATTTCGATTTTAAGAAATCATTGTAATCTCTTTTATTGTTTTTACTTCGCACCACTAACTATTTGTTAATGTAACTTTTATTAAAGACAAGAAATAAACAAACCAAATATCATTCACCAAATAAATAAAAATAAATTCTCCTTTATTTATTTCATAATATTCCAGTTCATTGCTAAGCTCTTCTTTCAAGAAGATCAGCGTGAAAGCTGCCATTTTAATCTGGGCACTCAGCCATTGAGTAATCTGAGCGTACTTATTGTGAGATATTATCTAGATTTCCTTCTGCTCAATAAGAGTATATAAAAAATCTGTTAGTATTCATTAAGGATAATGCAGGCTATTTAATTGTTTTAAGCTGATACTATAGTCGTTTCGTTTTAGCTTTGGATATTTGACAGCTACTAATTGTCAGTATTGTCACTTGTTTGTCAATTTAAGTATAATAGATTTAATTTTATTATTAATATTTATAGGTTCGCGCTTGACCACTATCTCCCCTGATGGAAAGCGACGATGTAGTCGACGATAGAGCACGCTTAGATGATATATAGTGCCTAATGCGAGTTTGTTTTACGTTAATACGATCAACACGTTTATAACGTTCGGAGCTCCGATTGGCTCGCTCCAAGCTCCTAACCAATTAGAGAGCCAAACGCGGTAAACATCTCGATCGCGTTAACATAAAAAGAACTCGCTGTCCGAGCACTAGTCTTGGAATAGCACATAAGATACACAGATACGATATAAAAAGCGACATGTCAAAAAGTATCAACGGAACTTTTTCAGACTCTCTGAAAATACTACGTTTACTCAATTTCGAGGTTGCTACGTAGTTTTTAAATAAATTTCGCTTTTGCCTCTGCGAGTTGAATGAAGACTGATAGCTTTTTAGTTTTCAAAAGAGCACATTGGGCTGCAGACATTGAGTCTATTTTTATTCTACAGAAAAGAGCTATCAGAGCCTTTAACAATCTTCGCAAGCGCGATTCTCTTAGGGAACTATTTAAGGAAACAAACATCCTGAAATACATTTATGAAAACATTACGTATTTTCGGAAAATTATAGGTTTAAAGAATTTATTCTCATAAGAACAATTACAGTTCACTTAAAATGAGATACAAATAACAGCTTAGATGTATTGCAATATTCACATCTGGTGTGTTGGTGACGTCATATTATGTTATTTATATGTTTTTTAATTTTGATTTAAACATATGAATATTATCACATTTCTTCAATTCTTCGGGTAAATCGGTAAACAGCAATATTCATCTTTTTACTAAGATAAGTGACAGGCACAGTTTTACGAGTAATACTAGGAATAGGAACAAATTAGATTAACCTCAGTTCAGATTGGCTTAAGTACATAGTTCTTTTATGGGGTACTCTGTAAAATTTTATAATAAAATACCACTTGAGATTCTACAACTTAATGAGTCCAAATTTAAAAAATGCATTAAACGCACACTATGTAAACAAACGTATTATAAACTGGAAGATTATATCCTTGATAAAAATGTTTGGCTAAATGCTGGTTCTGCTCCACAGCCACAGCCACTTTTACCTACAAATTAGTTTATTTTTTAAATATTAATATATATTGGAAGATATACCCCTTTATTATATCCCTTTATGTATTGTTTTTTTTTTAATTTTAAATTAAATTAAATTTTAAAAAGGGTTTATAATTTATTACCTTTTGTATTTGGAAACATAAGCATTGTATAATGTAGAAGCACTTTTTTTTTAAGTTTTGTGAATGTGAAGTACCATGGAGCATTTTTATTAGGTTACAACTTGTTTGACATTACGAGCATGGCAGTTGAGAGTTTGTCATGCTCACTCCAATGTCTCGCTGATGGTGGCACGTGTTATTGGGTCATCCAGTTTCCCTTCGAAATGGTTGAGCTGAGTGATGGCTGATGCACGCGTCATGCTCGTGAATGGGTGCCGTCAGTTCAGACTAGTCATCTCTTAGCTGCCAGTGTCTTAATTCAATTTCAATTTTTAAGTTATTATTTTTTTTAATTTTTAATATTATATTATAAGTATATCTATATTGTGCTCAGTTATTAAAAGTGACAATAAATTAACCAAGATTTATGTAAGTCATGATATGACTTAAAAGAGTGTCAATGGAGGTTTTTGCACGTTCTTCTTCATAGAGATCTACGCTTTGGAACGTGCAATTTTGGTTCACTTTTTTTGACTAATCGAAATTTTGACAATTCAAAAGTGCCTGTAATTGGTCTAAGTATTATAATTTGAAATAAATGTTTCTGCACAGAAATAAAAAACCCTAACTTTAGATATTTCCATTTTTTCTCACCGTTTAAACCTTCCCTGGACTATCTCGAATATTTCAAGACTAAAATTAGCCAAACCGGTTCAGCCGTTTTTGAGTTTTCGCGAGACTAACGAACAGCTATTCATTTTTTATTTTTTATATAGAAATATATAATAGACATAAAACTTTGGTTTCACTACAGTTAGGTTTCGCAAAGATGCCATTAAAAACTCCTACGTCCATTGCAGACTATTTCAATGACTTTAAAAGAATGTTTAACTTGTCTTTGTATCGGTCACATTTCACCATCATATGCTGTACGTCTTCCTTTTTCCCACGCACCTCACAAGCCCTCAACTTTAAACTACGCTGATAGAACTCCTAATTAAATGTTGTCTAGTATCAATTTCAAGCAAAACCTCTTTTAAAGTTTCCCTACTAAAGTTGCGTTCCAATTTAAGTTCTCTTTCATGTTTTTGCTGAATATTTTCCCCGGTAGAAGGTAGGTACGGTGGCCATGATTAGTTTGAGTGCTAGGACTTTCATCGATATGGGTCGGGTATAATATAGGTGAATATGGCCCCTCGTTATTGGCAGTAAAGAGTGATGATCCATATTATTTGTTCGGTTATTGGTAGTAGTGATAAGTGGATTAGTTATCGTGATAATGATAATCATTGCGATTGTGACTTGTAAAAGTAATAATTAACAGATTACAGCTACCAGATTTTTTATCATTAAGTAGAGTATACCCAGAGTTTGCTAGTTACGCTAAAAAAAGAAACACATTTTGTTTATTTGTTTTTTTTTTAATGCATTTTTAATGGTCTAAAACCATCTTCGCCTTATTGCCTTTCTACTGAAAACGCTTTGGGGCACATCGATTGGATGATTTCTATTACGGACATTGGTAGAATCAATTTTTGTGTTTCATATTATTTACTTAGGTATATTATATTATAGATTAATTACCAAAGAGAGAAGCCAATCTATGTATATGAATAACACTAGGTACTATACGACGGTTGAAAAGCTAATTGATCTAAACGAATTTTTTTTCCAATATTGAGTTATATACATACTCAATAGGTACTCAATTTATTTTTTGGTATCCTGTGTTGAGTCATCGGTAAGTAAGTCATCGGTATGTTGTCTCAGCATTTCCGCATTTGCACAACTAAACCGACACGTAGCAGTCATTTTTGACTTAAATCCAAAAAAAAAACTTTGTATGTATAAATTTCTTTATTATAAGAGGTATTTGAGATTTTTAAATAAAAAATTGCAATAAACAATATAATGATAATCTCGAAAGTGCTGATACGATAACGATATAATTATTTTACTGATATGAAATACTACATTATTGCTTATACTCCATCTGTTTAAGTAATTAACTATAGGTAAACAATCTTGACATGTATTTTATCTAAAAGTTGTCTATAATTTTTATCTAAAAATGTTTAATTTAAATAATCTTTGTATGTCTTGTATACGATTTTTTTAACAAAAAGATATATTAAGATTGTTTACGTTTAGTTAACTACCTAAACCGATAGAGTATAGCGTCATTACTCCAGCCTTTTAATCTTGAACAAATGCTCTGTTCATATGGGATATATCACGGAATCGAAGTCGCATGTCAAAATAATTCTTTGTAAGTTAATTTTCAAATCCAAGCAATAAACTGTACTAACCGGACCGAGCCCAGTCGTCGACAGCGCGTAGTGATTCTCGCGCTCCTCAAAGAGATGTCAGCAAACCGTAGGGGCCCAACAGGGCCGATGCTCGCTAGCTAGGACCGCGGAGAATTTCTGAAAGGGAAACCCGTAGTCCTAGAACGCAAAGGGTAATTGAAGGATACAGGTGTGGTTTTAGTCAGTAAAAGTCTGACACGCCCTCCCGCTCCACCTAGAGCGCGAGAAGTCATTTGGATGATTTCCCACCTTAAAAAAAAAAGCAATAAACTGTCCTTGTTATGGCAACCAGTGAAGTCACCCTACAACCGAAAGGGTCAATGATATACTGCCACGGCTATCGAAGTGTTATCGAAGCACAAAAACTTGCGCAACTTCTTAATTGGAACCTTAATTAAAATGAGGCTGAAGATATTTTAAATATAGACTTATATAAAGGCTAGTCTTAGTTACCTATCTACCTAATTACCTTTTCGATTGAGGAAAAATGTTCTTTTACAAAAGTTGTTTCCAAATGTAGATATTAAAATATTTTTTAAACATGAGGAGTATGACCACCTTTTGAAATATTTCCCTATTATTTATTTTTTTTAAGTTTTGGCTATAAGGCTCCCGTGACGACTTTTTACAGCGATGCTGTAGCGGGCTCGCATCGATACAGTCGCGATGCTATAGCGCGTTGTTTTCTATAGCGCTAGTTACACACTGTTTAGTTCAAGCAGATAAAAAGTTTTTAAATATGTATATGGGGAAAATAGCGTTACCAAAACTATTATAGGCTGGATTTAATGTAAAGGCTTCAGGTAATAAATTTCTTTATATTATAGTTTAAGATTTTTTTAATCTGACTGTCAAACACCACCAAATTTATTGAAGCTGTTGATTCAATAAATTTGCTGGTGTCCGAATTGTCAGTGAAAAATTTTTGAAAATAGAATGTTTTGATTCGGACACTGTCCGAATATATTGTGTCCGAATCGTCTCCAACTCGATTTGAGGCCCCACAAATATTCCTTCGTTTAGTTTAGCCGCAAAAAGATTCGTAAATACAGAGCAGAGGTATTGAATGGCAGGCTAAACAAAGACCTCTATATCCCAGAATTGTGACGTACTACGAAAAAAAAAAAACTACCTTATATAGCTTACATAAATAATATACGTTTCATTTAATAAACAAACAAGAAATGTAAACTAGTGTTATTATTATCTAACATCTCAGAACCCTGGGGACCTTTGGAAGGCGTACGAGGAGCCGAAACCAACGCTGAGGCCCTTTAGACACTTTTAATGATACGTGGTACCTTTATTACCATTATTACCTATTAACAAGCTCGGGCTTTGCTGATCTGTTCTGTTATTGGCGTATTGATTTCAGTTTCACTGAACTTCTATCAAAAATTCAAAAATATAGGAGTCTAGAATCAATAAATTCAGGACAGACAATACCCTATCTAAATCTTATGCCGTCATGTCATAATGCCTCCATGAAGAGTGAACACCCCCAACATTCGAGAGGAATTTTTAATCGATTACTCCCGATCCCTGTAACCCTATTGTGGCTGAGTCTTTACGAAGAAAAGTGCTTAATCTCCACTTTGTCGCCCTCCATTGTGAAGAAGGCACTCGCTTGCCTATGTATGAGTAAGTCGTTAGGGCTGGCGAACTAGCTATATATATTTTTTAAGTTAACAAAGGTAGAATATAAATTGTATGTATATTTTTTTTACTGTTATTTAATACATCTATACAATTTAAAAAGAGAAACTGACTGACTGACTGACTAAAATATAAACGCATTTTTTTTTTAATTTTGACTTGGATACTAAGTCCTTCGTCTAAGTCCTAAGCCATGTCTTCATTTGTAGAAGTTAATTGACGAGGTAGTTGGCAACACGCTCTTTCTCACTCAAGTAATTTACGGTTCTAAGTGACAGACAAGGATAGAAGCATAGAAAAATGCGATTCGGTGCAGCCAGATGTAAATTAGCCTTTACAGCCAATTCCCTCTCCTAGAGAGAAGGTCTGCAGTGCTGCCACGAGTTCATAAGCCGATCCATTTTACGACCTAAACTGAACTTTTAAAGGGATGGAGCTAAACGAGTATATATAGGGTCTATAGCTCCAACTCTTTTTCTCGTCCGCACGACTGACATTTTAAAACGTCATAATAAGGGCTATATTTCACCGGGACACCATGGCGGCGCGACTAGTCGCCGCTACCAACAAAATGTATACAGCACTATAAAGAGTTACTCACCTCGTGTCTGTTTAGTTGCGCAACCAATTTGGCGGCGCGACCAACTCGAACGCGTGCACTTAAGATCCATTTTGATACTGTCTCAGTGTGGTGTAGCGACTCTAGTGTCTGTACCGTGACTAGTCTGGCGCAACTGGTCGCGCCGCCATGGTGTCCCGGTGAAATATAGCCCTTAGTCCCTGAGTTCCAGCAAAAAAAAAGTAAGGCTGATTCTGCTATCCTATTATGCCATACATATAACAATGAAAGATCTTTTGCTGTCAATGCGGAAGGAAGACCCTTGCTCATCTGTGAGACTGAATAGCCTGATAGAAAATAAATCCTCATACGTAAATTTACGTACAGAATAGATTTTCCAAATCAGGAAACAATTAATTTTTCCTGTTGTAGTCATCCCCAGATATTCGCTAGTGAAAAGAGGGATTGTTATTTATGAGAATACATTATTGGGTAACAAAAACAAAATAACGTTCTACAACTTGCTGTTAAGTTTTAGATCTTCCTTTTTTTTTCTTCTTTTTTTAAACTAATATTGTTAACAGGTACGTGAATTGTGTGTTTGTTCATGCGTGTTTCATTGAAACTAGGTTCTAGTCCGGACGGAAAATGCAGATTTTCTGTAGTATAGGTGGGGGGGAGTGTACAATTTGATTCAAATAAGAATAGGATCGTCAATGACCTCTATCTGTCAAATGTTACTTGAAAAGTACGGTTTGCAAAGAAAACTTATTTGCGAATCCATAACTGTTTTTACTTTGTTTAACCGTGTCTTACTTAAATCTAAGTGAATTAGCTTATGGCCCTAACTCGCGAACAGTTATATAGATCAGCGGTTTTCTGAAGCCTACTCCTCGGTAACGGATAGGTCAATAAGTTTGAAAAAAATATATGTCTATTATAGATTCAACATATGAAAACAAAGCGAAACTGAAGAAATAGATTCTGATTAAACTTTTTTCGTTCATGGTTAGTAAAAAAAAAATATTTTTAATATCTTGTTCAACTTACCCAAGCGATTCAATTTGATAGCTATGACGTCAAAAACATGGCGCCAACTCGGTCCTGTTCTTATTTGAATCGCATAGTAACTGCGTAAAGTCATTTTACGTCAAATTCGGTTCGACTCCACCCAGTGAGATTAGGTGAGATACGGCTCGACTACCCCCAGTGAGGTTAGGTGAAATTCGACCCTTCCCTTAAATACACAAACAAAACAAATAAAAATGGTTATAGCTAACCATTTTTTTATGGTTGATAGCAACCCTAATCTAAAGCAGACGCTATCTATGTAAGTAATGGAAATGGAGTGTTTATCACCGGTGTACGTACGTATGTATGTGTATTAAGATATAAGGTGATTATGTGTTACGAGCATGGAGCGAATGTAGACTAAAGAATCTGGGTTAGTTTGTTTTTCAACAAGAAAACATTTACTCATCTACATTAGGCACCATTATTACGGGGTCAAAAGAAATTAGTTAGCGGAGTCCGCAGATGTCTCGAAAGATGGTTTATAAATATAAATATTTTCACATGAAAAGAAAAAAAAAAATTGACAATTAACTACACTCCAGCTGACTACGGGGTCAATGTCCGGAGGTGGCGTAGTTACTTGAAAAATTTAGAATTAGCATTCATTATTTGTTTGACTTACAGATTTTTATCCGTAGGTATGTTTCTTCGAGCCTGTACCCCTTTCTGAAAACTTGACCATTTCCACAATAAGCTTCGAAAACAAACCTGTCTAATTTAACCCCCTCTATTATTTTAGTAGTTTCAATCCATCCTAAGGTTGTCTGGTAGATATCGCTGTCAGCGATAAGACCGCCATTGTACCCATAGATTTAAGTTTATGTACATAAATATAAGTCATGTTAATTTTTTGGTGTACAATAAAGTTCATTCTATACTATTCTGTCTTTCTCAGCCACCTTCTCCAATAGCTTATACCTAAGTAGACGACTTCTGATATGACTAACTCTTTCCAACCAACAATGGTGCAGTACATACCTGAAACAAAAAAAAAAATAGTTTATTAATTTATTTATTTTATTATAAAACTAGATTCTGCCAGCGGCTTCGCCCGCGTAAAAGTAAACTTTGGACCCCCACTTCATCCCTTTAGGAGGTGGATTTTGGAAAATCCTCTCTTAGTGCTCGCCTATGTCATAAAAGGAACCCTTGTGCAAACTTTCACGCTCCTAATCCCAGTAGTTTCGGCTGTGCGTTGATATGTCAGTCAGTCAGTTTCTCCCTTTATATATATAGATTTGTACAAAGTTACTGCTTATTTCAAAAAGAAATTTCTTGCAGCAGACCTGCGAAAAGAGAGATTAGAAGAGATGCAGACTAGTGTAGAATAAACAAATAAGAGTTTGTGAAATCTTAAATTAAACTAATAAATACTTATATATAACTATAAATACCTTATACTAAAAATAAATACATAATATATATATGTATATGATTATCACACAAGAGAGGAAAAATCATCAAGAGGAGAGAAGATGAGTCTTAAAGAGTGAAATAGTTTTCAAATCACGAATGCTAGGCGGAAGAGAATTAGTTTATTAACAAAGCAATCCAATACATCAAAAAGTATTTATTTCTTAGCAAAGTAAAACAATAAATCAAACGGTAAACGGATATATCAGTATCGTAATGATCCGTAAAACACCAATGTGTTGACGACAAATAAGACATATGTAGGTAAGTACTTCTAATGAATCACTGTTACATAAGATTCATTCAAAAGCTTTTGTCTACGATTTTTTGAATTAATGAAAAAAAAACAACAAGCTAAATAAAAAAAAAATTGTTCCCTTTTTTACTCTCTTTCCACTGAGACCTGGATCTGGACCAGGTCTTAGCAAGCAGTAGAACAGAGAAAAGAGAACTTGTGACATAAAATGTCGTCCTGCCATAATTCTTTAAAGCTATCAGAGGGGCGGGATGCGACAATGCGACAGCGATGCGAGCAAAAATTCAGAAAGTGGGTGTACAAACTAAATGACCATAATATATCTAATCCAATAAATCAATAAAGTAGCCTCAATGACCAAACAAACATCTATATGATTAGGAAAACCGGGCCCATTGTTTTCTGACAAAACACGCCGGTTGAATCAACAGTAGTATTTCTAAATCAATATTATTCTAATATGGGTCATAAAAAGCCGTTCTATTGCCATGATCAATAAAACGTTCTATATTTGGCTCGCCCACTCGTTTTTAGGGTTCCGCACCTCTAGAATAAAAATGGAACCGTTGCTCCGATATCGTCTGTCAGTCAAAACACGATTTTCTTAAGAACGCGTGGAGGTATCGAGTTTAACATTATATTACATTCAACAGTAGGTGCTGCAACCACAAATGGGCTGTTCCTGCAAAATGCCATCTGGCAGCTTTGGACTCAGTGGAATGGGTGTGCGAAGACGATAATTGTTGATCCAGATTTGGTTGATAGTCACCTATCTACAAAGCCTGGAGCACAGGTAGCCAGCCTTTCGGTATTTTACAGGATGTATTTTGGAGAGTGCGCAGGAATCACATGACTTGATTCCACCATCACCTTTTTACCATCGGATAACTGTTTACATAGTTAAAAAAAAAACTTATGTCTAAGATCTCTTGGTGCCATAAAAATTAAACTTCTTAGCCAACTTTTTTGCAAGCAAAATGGTGCTTACTTTACCTATAGTTTAAATCTAAAAACAAAACTATCAGTCCATTAACAATTAAAATACTAAACAACGGAACCCCTAGTCGAGCAAGTCCGATTCGCTCGTGGACAGTTTTTATTCGATAGAATTGCTTGAATGCTAATTACGTCATTCTCAGGAACGTTACCTAGAATCAATAAATTTTGTAATCACCCATAAAATCAAGGTTAATGCTTACTATAAAATGGCGTATCTTTTGTTTTGCTATTCTTTTTTAACGTTTCTCTGTGGTTTTATGAAGGTTTCTGTGAAACCTCAGAAAACTAAGAAAACAAGGTCATTTCATCGTTTTGTCTATCATTGTGATGATATGTTTAGGGCGGACATTCTGATGACAGACTGATGAATGATAAAAGGTAAATTGTTTTCTGTCTTTCGAGATATCATCATGGAAGGAACTGTGTCTTCCAGATTTTCTCGCCCCGCATGTTCTTCTTCATGTGTGTATTTACCGTGATGCCTTCTGACTTTGTCAGGATCTGACTTCACATACTGGTTGCACATTTGACCTACAGCTGTAACGGAATTGTTGGTATGTTTTGCGATATTTTTTACTTAAGGTGAATGCTCTAATTGCACACGAAATTCAAATTTTCTTTTATTTTTCAATTTTTGCAGATCATTGTTAGGTTCAGTGTTTCTTAAAATATGATTTGCGACTGTAACAAATATGGCTTTACTAAGTTGTAATCATTAAGCCTCTCGGTTCAAGTAACCTAAAATTTAATGACTTTTTCATGAAATAGACATTTAACACCTATAAACAATAATTGATACTGTGACGACTAAGTAGGTCACACTTATTATTAACTTTCATAACTGGCAGGTAATACTTTTATAAAAAGTTTAGGTGATTGATGTCAATCAATAGAATAGGAAGACGTCAAAATATGTCGGGACGGATTTTTTATAGTAAAATGATATAGAAAGTGCTTAGAACAATATAATAATAGTCGAGTAATAACACAAGAAGCCTTTCATTGCGCCTCCAGCCCCCACAATACCTATATACTAGGTATACTATGATAATATGTGGTGCACCTGTATGCTGTTGATAAATTATTTTTCCTAAAAAGATACAGTTTCCCTGTTATGCCTCAGTAAGTAGTGTTGTAAAGCGTAACATGCAAATCAGAACAACGAATACATAACACTCTTTACTAAAAAATAACCTCGGGTGCTAAAAGGTTAATAGGGTTAGACGAACTGACACACGCTGGAAGACTGTCCAGCGTGGGCCACTGAGCGACGAGTCCTAGTCGCCAGGATCGGGCAGGACCTGTCTCTACAAGCAGTAGTGAGGGCTATGCTGGCGGAGCCAGAAAACTGGAAGGAAGCTGCTTCCTTTTGTGAGACCGTAATGGTCCAGAAGGAGGCGGCTGAGCACGACCGTGAGAGGGTTGATCCCGCTCGAAGACGAAGGCGTCGGGGAGGCAACCGCCTCGATGCCTAACACGCCGAAACCCCGCTTGCATCATCCAATGCAGACGGGACTTTGGAACCACGGGTGTGCAGAGTTGGGATTCTGCCCGCCCATCAAGTGATTCCAAGGAAGACGGTGACACAGTGATCACGTGCTGCCGTGCACAAAGAGGCTCAGGGGAGACCGTTGTACAGTCTCCTCAAGGATGTGCCCTAACAGGCGTTGCACAGAGGGGGTTCCGGAATGGTCTTTTAAGAGGTAACGGCGCCCCTTCTATATGTGCTGATGGTGATCACCGGGGTGGTTTTAGTGAGGTAAAAATCCCACACTCCCCGGACTTATCCCCAAAGTCCGGGCGCCTTTCAAAAGTTTCCCCCCGAAAACAAAAAAAAAATGGGTTAGACGAACTGAAGGTTGATTTATTTAATGACTATAATTCCGCAAATAAGTACAATAAAAGTAAAAGAAAATAAAATACGTCTTACAAGCGAAAATCATATTTTGATTAACATAGAACCTGCTACAGCTTTGTAAAATGCAAAAAAAAACTTAAGAAAATTTGAATTTCGCTGGTTACCCTGGACTATTGCTGGAGCAACCTTAATATAAAATGAGTTTGTACGTACTAGTTTGTTTTCTTTTCTCGCTATATTTCTAATCACATCCACGTCGCCTATATGTCGAGATCAATATTGCACTTAATTTGTCACTGTCTGTATTATTAAATGCAATTTTTCCAACTGAATGCAATATGCTATTTAATTTCTGCTATCCAGATTAATGGTGCTTGTTTACTGAACTGACATCAACTGCCTCAAATAATTGAGGCAATGTTCTGAAACTTCCATTATTTATAAATTACGATTTATTTGTTAAAGACGGTTCTTTACAGATTATGTTGAGCTTTGTTCTAAATTGAACATGTTTGTGTATGTACTTTAAAATTATTATTATTTTCGTAAATAATTTAATACTAGGTATCGGTAACCTGCGAGTTTACGGACGATGATCTAAGAGTAACTCGCCGTCCAGACGTCTGGTAAGGCCAAAGTCCGTCCAAGTCAATGCCGCGTTGTGTTCCACGCGCGCCTCAAAGTGATGTTAGCAAAACCGGAGGAGCCCAGCAGGGCCGATGCCTGCTAGGGAAGCGGAATTGTTCAAAAAGGTTACCTTTGCCCCGAATTCAAGAGGCACCTGAAGGACACAGGTGGGTGTTATCCCGTATAAGTCTGACACGCCTTCTCGTTCTACCCAGCGCGAAAGAAGTTATTTGATGATTAATTCCCACTTCAAAAAGGTACCTATCGGTATTCGGTAACATATTCTGCAAGTTATAGATTTTGATTGCATGCTCATTGTTTAAGCTTTCCACAACTATCACACAACGCCATGTAGTCCCAAACTAAGCAGAGCTTGTGCTATGAGAACTAGATGGCTGATCAACATACTTAAAATTTATATTTTTCTAAATATTATAAATAAATTACACCCAGACACAGAACAAAAGATCGTGCTAATCACACAAACATTTTTTTTGGGTGGGAATCGAACTCACGACCTCCGGCATAGCAGTCAGGGCCACTAACCACTAGAACAATAAGCCAGTCGCCAATTGGTAGTGGCATGAATCAATAACATTAAAAAAGATTTTGGAGAAGATCATAGTTAAGAAAAGTATACCTTAGGTAGGTATACTATAAAAAATTTCTGCTATTGCGAAAAGTTACAAGTACTTTAAATACACCACCTTCAAATGGTAGCCTTGCCTCCAACACAAAAAAGACTTTCAGACATCTCTATCTTTATTGTATTTTTTTAATTTAAATCAATTTCCTTTGAAAAACTCATCGAAGCTCTTTGCTTCAAAATTTAAAAAATGTTTCGATATGGGATTTGGTACATGTGGAATCCTGGGGAACGCTAGCCTGATGCTGCGTAAGCGAGAATATGTGACCAACCACCACACCGCGCCGCTCCTTTGCTCCGCTCCACCGCGCACATGATGTTAGAAAGTAGCAGATTCTGAATTAATTGACCTCCATTGGAGTATAGAGAATAAACAAATAAATAAATAAATCTTCATCTTCTACGAATAGATACTGCGTGAAGTTTAGTATTTATCTATTTATTTATTCCTCAAAGCCCAGAATTAGTTTCTTGTTGAAACAGCGAGAGGCATAAAAACTGAAACTACACTATGTGTTAATCTGTCACTGGAATTACACGCACGCGTGCGTTTCATAAAAATTGGTTACGTTTTTGTTGAGAATGATATACTTTCGTTATAGTGATGCAGAAATAACAAGTCAAAATACTGTAGGTATGCAAGCGATGATAAAGGAATTTTTTAATGCCTCGTTTCGGCACGCGGCTTAGACTGTGTGAGGAGAATATATGTTTAGGTATGTCACTCCGTGATAAAGTAAATTCTACACATAACTTCTATATATTTTTTAAAAGAGTAGCCATGGAGATTCTTGTCGGTTCTTCTAAATGGGAAACGACCGATTTGGAACCGTGCACTAGCCTCTGACGTTTTATACGCGCCCATGTAGGCCTAAGTGAAATAAAAAATTTTAAAGCCGGTTCAATCGTTTTTGAGTTGATTCATTACAAACAGAAAAAAAAAATCTTTTCTGTTTATATTAGTATAGATTACTTATTCGTTAGTTGGGGGAGGCCTATATCCAACAGTGGACGTCTTTCGGCTGAAATGATGATGATGATTCGTTAATTCATTCACACAATAGCTTCTGTAAGCGGCTTCGCCCGCGTAAAAATCGATTTCTTCATACAAACTTCCAACCCCCGTTTTACCCCCTTAGGGGTGGAGTTTCGTAAAATACGTTCTTAGCGGATGTCTAAACCCTGTAAGGAACCTACTTGCCAAATTTTAAGTTTGTAGGTGTTATAGCTATGAGTTATAGATAAGAACAGTGGTGGCCGAGTGGTAACGGCCCCGACTTACGAGTTGTAGGTCGCGGGTTCAAACCCAGCCAGGCGCATTACTTTGTGTAATTTTCATCACCACTGATCTCAAAACGGTGAAGGAAAACATCGTGAAGAAACAGGCATGTCCTAGAACCAAAAAATTCGATGACATGTGGCATTCACCAACCCGCACTGGGCCCGCGTGGTGGATTACAGCCCATTTCCTCTCCCAGAGAGGAGGCCTGAGTCCCAGTAGTGGGAACATTAAAAAGGCTGATTATGCTTATGCTATGCACAAAAAATATGAACGTGTTTTTAACTTCTTTACAATTTTTCTCATCAGAAAAGTCTGCAAACACCTTAATATGCCATCGACGTAACGACAAACGTGATCACATTTTAACAGTCCTTTTACTCGCCCACACAGAAACTCATAAACCACACCACTCTAAATAAAATGAATCCATTATGATAACATTTCCATAACAAAATAGCGCGGGAAATATAAATTGAATCAGAAACATAACATCTACCCACGACTACGAGATTTAACAGAATATAGGAGATTGAACATTACATTGGAAGAGGCTAGTCAGCTCATCATCGTATTCTGCTAGATAACGTGTTCGAGGTGAGAAATCATCAAATGACTTATCTCGATCTTAGGTGGAGCGAGAGGGCGTGTCAGATTTGACAGATCGTCACTTTAGGGTCATAGTAAGTCTTTCAAACATTACCTTTACCCTAGCAGACATCGACTTTACTGGGGCCCTTCAGTTTTGCTGACATCTCTTTGAGCCGTAACCGCTTCCCAGTCCCCCTCGCTCCGCACCAACCAAGACCGGACGTGAGAGGTCACCGCCGTCGATCACAGCGGAGCACCGCCCAGGCAGGATAGACTTCCACCTTATGCTCCACCGTGTCCTGCGGGCGGTCCGTATAGCAATGACAGTTTTGCCATTTATTCCGCCTGAATCCGAAACAACCTCCCGAACGGGCCATGTCCGGACAATACATGCGTCAGGCGGAAAAGGACGTTGTGGTGCCACTGTAGCCGCTCCACAAAGAGGGGACTTACCACCGCGATTATGGCGTGCCCATTCCACAAGACCAGAGAATAATTTCCTTGATGATAATTATATATCAAGATTAGAGATTATTCGTTCATTATATTTAAGTCCGCCTTTGTACTTTGTGTTGTATGAAGATTAAATAAATAAATAATTTATCATTAATACATATTCACGTAACAGCGACGATACTTAACTCTATAATCTGGAGCACCAAACTGAATCAAATGGTTGGTCACTACAACAAACGGATTGGATTTCCACAATTTTCAGTCGTATCCTAAAGACACTAGGCTTACGCACTAGAAGTAAAATTGAGTTTCTTAATTCTTCTTAAAGTAATCTTTGAGTTTCTTAATTCAAACCCAAAGTCAGCTTGGTTTTAGGCCCAATTGGATCACTACAATCTCCGTTAATCGAAGGGTACAATCGATCAACCGGTAACTATTTGCACAACAGCCCCTTCAACAAGATATCCCGAGTGACTATCGTCTGGCCGCTTAGTTCATTATCTTTGTGGTTTGACCGTTGTAAGCTTGTAACCCTAGGGTATTCTGTGTATTACAATATTGTATTAAAGTCCTACAACCTAGATCCTACCAATATTTATCATCTTAGAAGTTAGGTCCAAGGTTAGACTACAACGGCTTTGACTAATATTTATTTTCGTTTGGACCGGTCTAGAATAGCTGTGCTCTACAATTCCTTAACCATTTCAAAGGACTCAATCTTCATTTAGTCTGTAGTCACCGCATCAAAAAGCCTTGACCACACTTTTCCTTTCTTCCATTCTCATGAAACATATTGTAAACTATATTTGGCGCACAGCCGTAAACCTGGTCTCATAAAAAAAGTAATTGGCAACATCTTTCTATTACCGAGGCAGTTATATTTGACGACTGTCTATTCATTTTTATGTTATCAAATAGAAACTGCCCTTATGGAGCCAAGCTTTTATTTCTCCCGAACGGCAACGTTAAGTTTTATTGTCAAAATGTGTAACGCAGCTTACGTTCTGTTTTGGACAATAAGGATATTATTTTCGTGGCTCTAAATGACCAACTCTTCTTCTACCAGAAAGAAACTTTACTCCGAAAAACTCTTAGCGACTGTTTTCGGAATTGAGAATTAAAGAATCTTTGACAAGTTTTGAGTCTTACGTAGAGTTTGACAAATGCTCCACTTCAAATTATATTATTGATTCAGTGATCAGGGCATAATAACCGCATAGAGTAAGCCAATATGTAGTAACAACATATAATATAATATTATAACACATTAATTTTTATTACCGAACATATTTAATACTCTGAAAAATACCGCTAGCAAATCGACGCCAAAAACTCGGTAAACCGTTTTTTTTTTGGCATGAAACAGTATTGTGGCGTTGCAATTCGTCTGACCTTTCCAAATGAGCCATAAGCTTACATAACTCGTAATGCAGTTATTATGATCCAATTATAGTAACTATCTGTTTATGGTTGCCTGTCTCAAAAGAATGACAAGACAGTATATGGCCAAATAACTATTGTTATTTTCTTGGGAACAATGTCTACCCAAACCATTTTAGTTTTTAGACCGATAGTCTAGACAGGGCTAAGACTAAGACCGATGTTTTAGGTCCCATGTGCTAAATCTCCTTAGTTAGTAGCATATTGCTAAATTGGTATTGCGCACAAACCATTGTCTCGCTATAATTAGCATCAGTGAAACTCGAATGTGTTTTGTCAGTGCAAATTGTCGTGTTTGACTTTCACATGACGAATAGGGTTGTAAAGTGATAGAATAGAATAGAATAAAACTTTATTGTACACCAAAATAGTAACAAAAACTTACAAACTAACTTAATCCTATTCGTGATCCTATTTTTATTTATTTTTTCTTGACAGGTTCGCGCTTGACCGCTATCTCACCTGATGAAAAGCAACGATGCGGTCGATGTTGGAGCACGCTAGAAGTAACCTATTCACTGTTGACTTAAAGATTCCCGGGTTGTAGCCATCAGGAAACAAAGATTCCGGCAAGGAATTCCACTCCTTAGTTATGCGCACAATGAATGTGTTCCCAAAACGTTTTGTGCGTATAAGTGTGATGTCCACCATGTACTGGTGACGCATTGCCTTACGCCTGGTCGTACGATGATTATTGAATTAGGTTCTGCAATTCCGACGCACACTCCCCGAAATGCAACCGGTAGAAAACCGACAGGCAAGCAACTCGGCGTCGATGCTCAAGACTGAAGCCTCGTAGTAGGGCGTTTAAAATGACCCTATGTAACCACATGGTATTATGTTCTAACCCTACATAGCAACTATCATACGTTCGCAATTAATATGGTTAAAGCATCGTGTCTGAAATCAGTAGCCTTGTAGTTTGTTTGAAATTCCATCGTGTCAATGCTCTTCCTTTGTTCTGAAATTGTATCCAAAGTATTTGGCACTATATGATTTATTATACAGATACATTATATGAGTCATTCATCGTCTTTTCTTATACAGACTATTCTATCACTTTCAGACAGTCAGGCAATTAGCCAGACAAATGGATGATAAAAACAAGAAATAAGAAAAATTCAGTGTTTAGAATTTAGATGTTTGCGTTTCGTTATGGGTTAGCCAAAAACAATGTTTATTGTTTTATTTAAGGCAATCTATTTTTGAAAAGCCTTGAACCTTATGTGGCGAACACCACATAAGGAAAGCTTTTCATAAATAGATGAACCATCTGTGGTACGAGTATGATAAATAATTACCGTCGACTACACCGCTTATGTTGGATCTACGACCTACTGGCTTGTTTGGGATTGCATCGGGTCTTAAATCTTCCTTTGTTCCAAAATAAACTCTGTTATTTTCAATAACATTTCAATTGTCTGGCCTGTTGGTCTAGTGGTTAGTAGCCCTGACTGCTATGCCGGAGGTCGTGGGTTCGATTCCCACCCAGGACAAATGTTTGTGTGATGAGCACAATAATTTGTTCTGTGTCTGGGTGTAATTTATCTATAATATGT
Organism: Mythimna pallens; assembly: GCA_961205895.1. Classification (NCBI taxonomy): domain Eukaryota; kingdom Metazoa; phylum Arthropoda; class Insecta; order Lepidoptera; family Noctuidae; genus Mythimna; species Mythimna pallens. The sequence continues at coordinate 5,341,598 of OY540825.1, forward strand.
ATGTATTTAGAAATATATAAGTATGTTTATCAGTTGTCTAGTACTCATAACACAAGCTCTGCTTAGCTTGAGACTAGACGACATTGTGTGATAGTTGTGGAATATTATTATTGTTAATTGTTATCTTATTTCGTCCCCCTCTTGTGCTAAAGTTTTCTTCTGTTCCTTTCGCTTTTCACGAACCCATGCATCCTCCTTCCAATTCTGACGATATCTATCTAGTTAATCCCACCATCTCCCTCGTGATCTGATTTATCACTAGTCTCCCTGTTCTTTAACTTTTTTCCCAGCCGCGTTGCTTATCTCCAAAGTTAAGCAACACTTACTGAGGTCGATCTATGGATAGGAGACCACCTCAACAATCCGAGATTCCTCCGTACCTACCGTTAAGCCTTTGGTCCTGGGAGTCATTAGTAGACCTTTGAAGTCGTTAAGTCAGAAGCCAGGTCTAGGCTCTAGTCTTGCCAATGAGTATCGTGTTATCCAATTACTGGGTTGAGGAGGTCAGAAAAGCTGTCACTCCAAGTAAAATACTGATATCCAGCATTTTTTTTTTGTGACATCGGTAATTATCTAATCACTTCTCTAGGGTGGAATGCGGTAGAATTATGTCAAACTTTCACTAACTAAAACCACATCTATGTTTCTTCAATTGCCCTTTGCGTTCTAGGACCACGAGTTACCTTTTCAGAAGTCCTTCCATGGCCCTCGTAGGCATCGGTTCTGCTGGGCTCCTACGGTTTTGCTGACGTCTCTTTGAGGCGCCAGTGGAACACTTCAATGCGAGTGGACGTTTACCGGACGGCGAGCTACCTATTGCTCGTCGTCCACAAGCCCACGCACTGATATCGAGCTGCATCTGATTTGTCTGGAAGCCGACCCCATTAAAGGTAAGGCTGTAAGTCTGGTCGGTTATCTCCGATCGACCTTGCGGCTTATTTGTAATTCCGACGCATACGCAGCTGTTTACAGACACGTGTTTCATATGATATCTGTTTTGTATATAGTGGACGATGTGTAATTACTAATTAGTAATGTGAGTTTATGTCTGAGGTGATGAGTATGCTGGTCAGTGTTTTATATAGCAGCCTATATATGGAACCGTAAACGAAATTGGATATTCAACGATATATACAACTAAGGTTGAATGGTAGAAAATGCCTAAGACATTAAGTCCGTCCGTTATCTACACTAATATTATAAAGAGGTAAATTTTGTTTTTTTTTTTTGTTTGTATGGGGTAATCTCTGAAAGTACTGGTCCGATTGCTAGAATTTTTTTCACCGATAGAAAGCTGCCTTATTCCTGAGTGACATAGGTTATATTTTATGTACGCGGCCGAAGCCACGGGCAAAAGCCAAAAAGTTAGTGTATCATCATTATCATCTTCCTGCCCTTGTCCCGTTTTATTTGGGGTCGGCGCAACACGTTTTTTTCTTCCATTCCGTCCTGTCACTCGTCACGCTATCACTAACTCCCTTTTCTTTCATATCACTTCTCACACAATACATCCATCTTTTCTTTGGCCTCCCTCTCCCTCTCCATCCATCCACATGGACATGGATGGATAGGTAAAACTAAGGTAGACTAGTAGAAAATGCTTAAGGCATTAAGTCCGCCTTTGTACTGATTTCAGAATTCCGTACCTCAAAAGGAAAAATCGGAACCCTTACAGGGTCACTCTGTTAGTGGATAAAGTAATACCTAGATAAAAATAAATCAAGTGTTTTTTGTCTTAGGTGCAATTTACGATTTAAATTACGGTGTTTGTAAAACCGTTTCTTTTGATAAGTTACATAGTTTTTGACATTTTCTTTTAGATCCAACAAAAGTTTTTTTTATTTCACAACATACATTCATTGGAATAATACTCAATCCCAGGACTGGATATGTTAAGTTGCGGGATTGAACGAAAGTCACCTCGAGCTTGGAAGGCAAAGGGCAACTGAAGGAACCCTGGTGAGTTTTAGTCAGTAAAATCTGACACTCCCTTTCGCTCCATCCAGAGCTTGTGATTTGATGATTTCTCACCTAGAAAGTTAAAAATGATTCAATATGTACATAGAATGCTTCCTACTGAATGATGATGACATGTAATTATACATACTTCGTAGTTCTTCTTGTCCTTGAATCTGCATTCAAGAGCATAATAACATAATTAGCGCCTACACTTATCCTATTACAAGATTTCCATCTCAATACACCGTAATTAAACAGTAAAGAAACAATACTCCTCACGTTATCTACGCTTCACACGCTTTTTTCTCAGAATAGTGCAGAAAGGAAAAGGGTAAATAAACAAAATGGCTGGATACTGCGGAGATATGAGGGGCAATGGACCGAAAATTCTTACTCACTGCTAGAAAGAAATGGTATAATGTTGTGGACTTCCTGAATACGTTTTTCTAGGCTTTTTTGCGAGAGGAAATCTTTGTACGGACTAAGCTCCCTGATCGACGAAAAACTGTTTTATACCCCACTGCCCCTCCCCGCACCCCCTCTAGCCAGTGGTAGGTATAAAATATATTCGGGGTATGCAAGCACAGACAGCGATTGATTTTGACACACTCACGGAAGCTAGATCTTCAATGGGGTTACGTAGGAATAAAAAAATCCTCATCAGTGATCTTCAGCTGTAACTGACTGACATATGTAAACTAACTGACTGACATAATTATGTAAACGCACAGCCGAAATTACGAGACTAGAAGCGTAAAATTTTGTACAAGGTTTCCTTTCATGACATAGGCGAGCACTAAAGAGAGAATTTTCCAAAATTGGGGTGAATTTTGGAAAATCCTCTCTTTAGTGCTAAGGGGATGTAAAGGGGGTGCAAAGTTTGTATGGGTACCTACATTGGAAGTTGGTACTTATAAGTGGCTACTGGTAAAAACATGCCTAACATTAATGCACAGACACTTTCTTTCGCATTTCATAAAATCGTTACTGAGAGTTTACAATGTGCCATTTGAAATGTGCACGTCCACTCCCTGCCTCAGTCCACAACAAAAACATACAACAAATTACTCATTGTTATTAAGAAATCTCTGAACAAAATATAATATTCCACTGAATAAATAGAAAATATCAGTTTACATACAAAACAAGACGTTAATAAATAAATACTCGTGATTTATTGTTAAAAGAATAGATAATTACGTAAACATATAAGTATGTGGGTATACTGTATTACTAATGTCGGTATAATATGAAGCCTTGCTACTCTGTGGTTTTATAGTTAATCGGTGTTAAAGTCTGATCAGTTTACATGTAGCGCAATGCGTAAACAAACATTTTATCTATTTTATAGTTTTAGTGGCTTGACTATGAATATTGGATAATGTTTTTGTGGGAACTAGGGTTCTTTTTTTTTGATGGGAAAATCATCTAATGACAAATCCCGGTCTCGGGCGGAGCGCGAGATATTGTCAGACTTTTACTGACTAAAAACCAACTCCTGTTCCTTCTTTGCTTTCGTCCCAGGGGCCCGGGTTTCACTTTCATACTACCCGTGGCCCCAGCAGACTTCGACCCTGCTGGGCCCCTACGATTTGCTGACATCTCCCTGAGGCGCGCGTGAACAATACGAGTCGTCGACGACTTGGGCTCGGTCCGGACAGTTACCGGACGGTCAGACGGCGGGCTACCCATTGCTCGCCATCCGCAAGCCCGCGCCCACGGTGGCCGTAAATCGAGATCGGAATCCCGGCGGCGGTTGGGGCGTGAGGACCGTTGTCTCACGCGATCGGCCGGCTCCTTTGCTAGCATTACTGCTTCGCAGAAGGAGGCGACCGGTGGGAACTAGTGGTGGGAAAACTATTCGAGGCCGATAGGTACCTAAGCTGGCCAAGGTTTGCTATAATATTATTGTCACCAAAGAATTTATTCTTCTACGGCGTCTTCCAGCATGCAGTAGTGTCATGACACAATTGATGTTTTCAATAGCACTTCATGAAGTTATTTAGATAAGATAACCCAATTAAAACTAAACACGAGTAGGTAAAGTCAAGTGCAGCTATCAATAAGGAACTGGGAATAGCGGAAGCATTATCAATAATGCTACTTGTAAGTACTACTCATAATCATAACTTCCAGCTGCTTCAAGTATGCAAAAGCTCTTTAACACTACACTTGCAGCAAAAACTCTGAATAAAAATTCCCCTCAGACGTTAACAATCGCTCAGCAACAATAACAACAGCTAATAAGTCTGCAAAACATCGCTTTTGATTAACATAAACACTTATCCATTCAATGTTCAGTGCACACTGTATTAAATCATCGTTAGCCACGTTTTCCAGCTGGTCGCTACCGCATGCAGATTATGCACTGTTATGCAGACCGTGTCGTGTCGTGATCGTCACGCAGACGAAACGCGATATATAATGGAGGATTAAGTCGGGTACACATAGTTTGTTTCAACGATTCTGTTTTAAGGGTGGGTTTATGTATCAAACCACGTGAAATTGTTCATTTTAAACCAAGTGGCGAAAGTTAAGAGACAAGGCGAGGGTGTTATTGAACCAACCCGAGTGCTGCAGTGACAAATTTTCACGTGTATCAAACGACATTTTTTAATTCACTTACGAAGAAATAAATAAACGGGGGTTGACCGGCGAATCGTGGGGGTAACCTAGCTCCCAGCCTGATCAAAACAATAAATTGAGGCAGGAGCAAATTCGTGCAGTTTTCCGCACAAGTGCGAAAAACAGCCAATTGCGTGCCTAAAAGCGGTGGGATAAGTTTTGTGTCAAATTATAATTAGTCAATCAGAAGACCATTAGGGGACAAATTGTCTCCCAACATGACGCGCAACGCTGTCAAATTGCCCAATAACATGTTCTGCGTCAGGTGAAATGTCAGCCGGCAAGTTGCGGGACACTGGGCAACGTTGCAGCGTTACGTAAATTGAGCGCTGCGCGTTTTGTTGCGGGACACTGGGTAACGTTGCAGCGTTAAGTAGGTAAATTGAGCGTTGCGCGTTTTGTTGCGGGACACTGGACAACGGTGCCGCGTCACGTAAATTGAACGTTGCGCGTCATGTTGTGGGACATTTTTCCCCTAATATATCTGAGCCTTTAGTGTCTGTAGGCTAAAAACATAATCTCTGTTCAAAATGACTGACAGTCTGCTTTCACAGGACTATAATAATAAAGAAAACGGGTGCCTAAGGAATGTCACATTGTGAAAAGGCGCGCCTAACCCGTAAACGCGACAGCCATTTTACCGCCATAAATTTACGAAGTGACAAGAATTTTTTCTGTCTATTTTCTGATTATTTTCTTTAAAGATTTCCTCAAACAATGTTTTAAGAAGATAGCTAAGTTATTCTATACAGCTTTCATAAACGTGATGCCCATCCAACCGACCAGCAGAGCTTTGACGGCCGACACATGGCGGGATCATCCATCTTGCTGACCGAAATACTTGTGCCGGACGATGTGCCGGACAGAGTTTTATTTCCTTTTTTGATGATGTTTATATATCCAGTCTTGAAGTTCCAAATTTGAATATATAAATAATATATACAAATTAAAAAAAAAAATAGTAAACTAATATTTTAAACAAAAAAATAGTTATTGCTGAAGTGTTTATCTTATTAAGAAAAATCTTTAAACTAATACTTATAATATGCTCAATTCTTGCAGGATAGGCCATATATTATGCGAAAAAGCTGACATAAGATATTACTATCTAGGGTATATTATCGGTAAATTTGAAAAAAAAAAAACTTCCAATACTAACGCAGATAGAATAAACTCATTACGATAGGGTAATTTAACTACAGTAAGTATGAACCTACTCTAATTTATTTCTTTGGTGGGAAATCACTAAATAACTCTTCCTTCTCTGAGTGGAGCGAGAGAGAGATTGTAAGACTTCCTCTGACTAAAACCCACCTGTGTTCCTTCAATAGCCTTTTACGCAAAGGGCTACGGGATAAGAGAACAATCTAGCAGCCCTGGATCCCTGCTCTACTGTTAGGGCATAAATAATGCAGATTTTCAAAGACAATATTCCTAAAGTAATACCAGATTTGTAGTTCTCGCTAGCAATTGTAATGAAACACCTCGAATAACAACACTTTGCATCTATTGAGCAAGACAAGTCCGTAGACAATAGCACATAAACAAAATAAACTTTAAACGGCTGTTTAAGACCTACAACGCCTCATTTCCTCAATAAATGTTGAGGGCAAAATACTTAGGTGCAGCGAACCGTCCGCGTCGACACAAACTTCAAACTGGAAACGGAGTAGACCTATCTACAACATAGCAATATTTCTTTAGTAAGACATGATTGTGTCAACGTGTACGAGTGAGCTATCAAAATCACAGGAGTCTTCACGGGGCACTATGCCACCAATAAACAGCTCCACAACATTGGACTAGCAAGCGACCCGACTTGCAGGATCTATGGAGATGCAGAGGAGAATATGCTACACTTGCTGTGCGACTGTGCAGAACTAGGCTCCAAAAGACTAGAGTATCTGGGCCAACCATTTCCAAGACCAGAGGACTACAGGCTCAGCCCCATCAAGACCATACTGGGGGACTATTGAAGAATAGCTAGGGGTTGAGTAGATAGGAGATAATTGTGTATGTATGAGGCAATCCTTAATTTATTGGCAACTGCCAACGTTCTGTCGAAAATAATACAACAAACATACTCCCAGAATAAAAAACACAACCAAAACCGTATAGCCGTTTGAGCGCGATAGAGTAACAAGCGTACATAAGTACAAACTTTCGCCTTTATGGTGATCGTATGATTTGCACTTTACACAGTTGCTCGAACAATAGAGGAAGTCCAATCAAACGCCGATGCCTAACTACAAATTATCGATAGCGTTCCTGATCGACTAATGCACTCTAATGTTTATTTATTGTTCGATGCACAATGCCCTGACTACATTTCCGCGAGCCATTCTCTTTTTGGTTACATCTGAATAATTCTTCCACTAAAAAAGTGTTGTTTATTTCTTTTCAGGGGTGAAAGAACTCGTGGCGATGTTGTGGCGAATACATCTGAATCTTGATTGTTGCCAATATATTTTGTACCTTTTGGCACGGCCCGAGATTCTATAGTAACAGCAAAATCGATTAAGAGATAATCAGACTTTAGATCTACAAAATATTTTACGTACCTAATTTACATACGTAACAGCCTCTTTCAGTTATAGTTTGTGTGTAACTTAGTTAGGGCGTGAACAAACTAAGAATAAGAATTTAATATTGTGCAAGTTATAGGCGTGTGTAACTTTACTGAACCGACTCACTGTTCCGAAACATTTTAGTGTTCCGAAAGATTGGAACACCAGTAATGTTTCAAATGCATCAGTTGGAACAATTGGAACACTGAAAGACTCTTTACTTTAAGTGACCTGCAGTCTTTTAAAATTCAAATTAAAACGTAAATAGTGTAAACATCTGCTTTAAATTATTCTCAAATCAATATTCAATTAAATAAAACTGTTAGTGTATATGACGCAACGTAACAGATCACTCCTGCACCGAATTCGTACGAAAGACACGCCCGGGTGTCGCCACTGTGTGGAACGCCCGGAGGACACGGTGGAGGTGTGCCCCGCTTGGGCAGAGCAACGCCGTGTCCTCGTGGGGGTGATCGGCGGCAATGATCTCTCGCGCCGGGCATTGGTACAGGCAGGTCCAGAGTGAGAAGGAGTGGCAGGCGGTCGCCTCCTTCTGCGAAGCAGTAATGCTAGCAAAGGAGGCGGCCGATCGCGTGAGGCAACGGCAACGATCCTCACGCCAACCGCCGCCGGGATTTCCAGCCACCGTAGGCGCGGGCTTGCGGACGGCGAGCAATGGGTGGCTCGCCGTTCGATCGTCCGGTAACCGTCCGGACCGAGCTCAAGTTGTTGACGGCGTGTAGTGTTCCACGCGCGCCTCAAGGAGATGTCAGCGAAACCGTAGGGGCCCAGCAGGATCGAAGCCTACTGGGGCCACAGGTAGTGTGAAAGCGAAGCCCGGGGCCCCGGGATGAAGGCAAAGAGGGAACAGGAGTGGGTTTTTAGTCAGTAAAAGTCTGACACTATCTCTCACTCCACCCAAGAGCGGGATTTGTCATTAGATGATTTTCACACCTTAAAAAAGAAAAAAAAACGTAACAGATCACGCATAAGAGTCAGTGTCTGTTTGTATTGTATCTTTTGAGTCGATGTTCCAAATGTTCTAAATGATACATAATTATCACTGTTTCGGAACATTTCAGTGATTCAGATGCAAATGTTTCAATCGCAAAGATGACACACTTTTCCCATGCTTAGTAAGTAAGCAAAGCACCACATTTTTTTTCTATTCAAATTCACAGATTAAAAAAAAATCCCACGTAAACAGATTCTAAATTCAATTCAAACATTAAACGCACTCGCCACTGCAGACAATAATGCTGTGGTTTCTGCATAATGGTCTTCAGTACGGACTGCGCTATAACCATTGCCCCACATCCGAGCCACCTAATAATGATGTCACCTAATCTGTATTGCACGCCATTGTACCACATTACAAACGTCAGCTGCTATAGTTATGGAATATTGAGCTTTAGGCTGTGTTCCCAAGGATAGCGTAGAACCAACCTAATAACATCTTCTTATACAGCTTAGCTGAGGCTATGAAAAATAAGCGATATGTCGTCTGGTTAGTTCCGCACACATCTCGCAACGCCTCATAACTTCGCACAGCTCTGGTACAAGTGTAAATGGAAAAACGTCAGTCAAAATTATTGTTTGTACTAGCCTAAACTGCCCCAAAATGTTGCGTCCATCTGTCAAGACCTTGCCATCTGTCTCACTCTTAAGGAAGACATCTTGATCGTCACATCACACAGCTCATTCGGCAAGCGCCAGACATATCCTGCCCAGTCCCATTAAGTTGAGCAGAGTTTTGAGTCACATCAATGATTAGCGTCGAAACAAACGCACGAGAAAATTGCTTCTTAGCTACAACACTAAGGTAATTAGTGGAAAATCGAGCAGAACGTTGTAAAAACATCCTTAGAAGCTATAATTCTCGTAATTTATTTTTCATGTTCATTCGTGCGCATTTTACATTGTGGTGACTTGTGTGCGACCAAACGCGCATCAATCACTTTTGATCGTCATTACACGTCATTCCGCGGACGCGGTTTGTATAATATAAGTGAACTGACAAGCGTCATTTAACACCTGTTAAATAGATGATTGCAGCTCATTATATTCAGTTGTATGTATATCCTTAATTTACATACTGTAAGTACTTAATTACCCCGCCATGATACTGAAAACTATTTTATTTTACACGCATAAAAACATCAACAAATTGGAATATTGAATGACTGTTTATTTATTTTTTTATACAGGCTTTCATTACAGTGTGCCAAACTCCAAATAGCAGTTACTGCGTTCTACTTAATTCGTTCAAATAAAATTATGTTTGACGGCCGTCTGACATAATAAATTCGTCGCTAACTGAAGGTAAAAATCAATAATGAAACAATCGCCAGTAATTAAGGCACAAAGGCATTCGGTTGACACTAAATTTCCATTAATATCTGTGGAGCGAAGTGACGTTGACAAATTACTGTGCAACGCACGCTTGTGCAGCGCGCATGCAAAACATGGGGTTATTACTGCACACACACAGATTTTGCAGGGTTAAAATGTAGTTTGCACATATGTTGTAAACTTGTGTAATTATAATGTCATATTAGCTACAGGATTTGGAGTAACAGTAACTGGAGGGTTCAATTGGTTGTTATAATTAGCAAACAAGGCTATTTTCTTCTCTCGGTCTGAGTAGAGCGGAAGGGCATGTCGTTTACTGACTAAAACCACACCTGTGTCCTTTATGTGCCCATTGCGTTGCAGGACTACAGGTTTCCTTTTCAGAAAATCACCGCGATCCGAGCGGGCATAGGCCCTGTTGGTCCCTTACGGTTTGCTAATATAATATCTGCTGTTATCTTTTTCTTCTTGTGGAGCACGTGGATCACTACGCGCTGGCGACAACTGGGGCTCGGTCCGGTCGATTACCGGACTGACTGATTAGAAATCATTGCAAGTTATTTTGAGTGCGATTATCAACCGTTTAAAATGTAAAATTAAATGAACCGTCAAGCGTACTTCGACTGACTACAGAACAATAACGTGACTAAGCGTAAAACTTAATTTAAAATCCCTTCATTGTTCGTTAAACAATTAAATTTTACCGTAATCATAATGTTTGCGAAATTTTGATAATGTTAATCAACGCGACGGCGTTAGATGCAATTAAAATCTCCGCATAACGCGTAGTTGGTCGGAATTACGCTCGTCACGCCCGTAATTACGGACGGTTACGGTTTACGGGTTAATTCACGCGCGATAGCGTTTGACGGTTGATTGACTTTATTAGGCACTTATAATATTTGGGGTCGTAGGCACCGATAAGAGAGAAGTCTACGTCAGCATCTATGACAGCGAAGTTATTAAAAAGCTTCGTAAAAATCAGCAAAGGGGTAACCCTAATAATATTTTAATGTTTAAAGACATTAAAACATTATTAGGGTTACGTCGTAGCTTTGACCTTTTTAGCTACAGAGATATGACATGATACTTTTTTTTTACTCCAAATGACTTCTCCCTACCAACCACCACCAACTTGTGTTTCTTCAGTTGCCCTTTGCTAAAGCCTCGGTAACTCTTACAAACAATCCAGCAGCCCTAACAGACATCGGGAAACGGGCCCCTTCAATAATAATTGATTTACCAAAACTTATGCCACGATAAATAACATTAATTTCTTCTAACAATCTAACTACCTAATAAGACCCAATTTGACACCGCTACCGTTCCCAAATTGGACTGTCACAACAAGTGACCAATTATAGTAATACTAGATGTCACAAAAACTAAATGCTACTGTTCAAATTACTTTAATATCGATTGCATACTAGAAACACATTGTTAGAATGACGTAAGCCCACATCGTGCCAAGTCGACACACATGATATAAAAATATCTTTTGACAATTTGAGGGTTAATAAACTCAAATATACGCCTGCAAAAAAAAAACTTGATACAGATTATCCATTTTTTTTTTTGCTGGCGTAGATTTTTAAGGTAAGCCCACGGCGATGTTTTTTATATATTTTTGGCTGCCAGTTCTTTTTTTCAAGAGCGTCCGTTAAATATGAGTCCATTAAAAATAAAAAGATAGGCGTACGTAATTGATAATTTAATAACGCCCACCTATTGAAATTAACTTTGTCTTTTAATTTTCTTATCTCTTTTTAATTCACAATGTCCATTAAAAATAATATTAGGCGTTCTTCAGTGGGCAGATCAAAAAAATTGTGTGTTCGCGCCTACACTTCACATTAATAGCATAGCAACCTATTTATTATCCCCATAGACAAATCGAATCTTGGGTAAAATTTTTCATGACGACCCCTCTCGGCTCAGAGGCAAATAAAATTTTAAAAACTTAAGTGGTATCTATGATGTAATTTATAGATTTTTTGGTATCTACTTACGTTAAATTATTATATTATTTATTTGATTAAATTTCGTATTTTTTATCAATTTATTTTAGTTTTACTTAATTTGTTAAATTTTAATAAGGTAGGTACGTTAATTAGTATATATGTAAATGCTGTGCACGTCTGTTATCTATAAAAAAAAGGGGAAACTGACTGACTGACATATCAACGCACAACCTAAACTACTGGGATTAGGAGCGAGAAATTTTGCACAAGATTTCCTTTTATGACGTAGGCGAGCACTAAGAAAGGATTTTTCAAAATTCACTCCCTAAGGGGGTGAAGCGGGGGTCAGAAGTTTGTATGGAGAAACCAACATTTACGCGAGTGAAGCCGCAGGCAGAATCTAGTTGATTTATAAACTAGTTTAAGACCTCATGCAATGTTATTTGTTCATGTTGTGTTTGTGTTGCTGATGTGCCATAATTACATAAAAATAACCTAAATAGTGTTTCAGATCTTCTATAAAATCAAAAATCGTACTGATTTACATAAAGATGAAATAGGTACCTACATTCTAAAAACCGGTTGCAGACTAAGAGCTAATATGTGAAGTATTTATAATAAACTAGCTTTTGCTCGCGGCTTCGCTCCCGTCACCTGACTACTCTATCTTACTCTACTCTACTCTATTCGAATTTTTCTCGCCGTAAAAACCATCCTTGAAGTTCAACGAACATTTATAAAAAAGAATTGGTCATATTGGTCCAGGCGTTGTTGAGTTATGCGCTTACCAACACATTTTGCGATTCATTTTTATATTATAGATTACTTTTGTTTTGTGAGCTAAGCTAAACTACTTTACGAGCTAAGCTAAACTAGCTTAACTCAGTCAGTAGTACTTGTACCTACTATTTCTTATTCTGAGGCTCATTTTAGCTCTTGGTTTGTTACCAGCTTTAGACTGATGTCACTTGATGTGCGCAATGTCCATCCATTCTCTCACCACCTCCCTTATCATTCACACAATTTAAAACTGTTCATAGCTCATCATCATCATCATCTTCCTGCCTCCCTCTCCATCCATCCACATGTAAACTCATAACTCTTTTAGTAACATGCGCTTCATCCCTCCTCATAGCACAACACACACAATTTAAATTGTTCATAGCTAACATGCTCTGTTAAAAATTCAACCCTCACGCTGCCACTATGCTACGTAAAATGCCATCGTGGCAAAACTAGTGAAGTGAATCTGCACCGCGAAGGCAGCGAACCTTGAAATCGAGTAAAGAACATTATCCAATTATTGGATTGGATCGGATTTAGAGCCGCGACAGGTTAATCTGCAGTCAACACCTTCATCTATATCTATACATTAAAATTGCCTGTAACTTGACATATTACTTAGAATTTGTTTCATAGAAATCGTTTGACTATATCGAAAGATATATATAAGTAGTGAAAGATAATATATGAATTTAAAGTGAAATATCTGAAGTCATAAAAAAAATATCACACCACACGCAATTGAAATATTTTTTTATGTCATAAAATTATTGTGTACTGTCATCAAAATCTATATATATAAAAGGGGAAACTGACTGACTGACATATCAACGCACAGCCGAAACTACTGGGATTAGGAGCGTGAAATTTTGCACAAGGTTTCGTTTTATGACGTAGGCGAGCACTAAGAAAGGATTTTCCAAAATTCGCTCCCTAAGGGGATGAAGCGGGGGTCCAAAGTTTGTATGGAGAAACCTACGTCTACGCGAGCGAAGCCGCGGGCAGAAGCTAGTGTAATCATAACTACTTGCGCTTTGAAACTAAGATATTATTAATCGATTTAAATGCTTGGCAAATTGCCAATTGATCTGAGGACTCGATTGTTAATTTCATTAGAAAAGAGAAAAATCTAGAATATCTAAAGATGATACCTATGCAGGTAGCTATATCTTTTATAGCAATTAATGATTTTTCTCTGTCACCAGGGTAACCAGCGAATTTTTTTTTTAATTTTTTGTTCTTTCCAGGTCAATGTCATGTTGATTAAAATATGATTTGGTGATCGTAATACATATATTTATTTATTATGGAATTATAATCATTACAATGACCATCAAAAAGTTCAGAAAATTTTAATTTCGTAGGCTACCCTGGAGACAATAATAATAAGTTAGTTGCTATACTCGTTAAAAAATAAAAGGCCCGTTTTGACATTTGACAAAAACCCTAGAATGTAACTTGGAAAGAAACTGAAATAAACAATAAAATAATAATTAGGGGGTTTGGTGTAGTAGGAGCTATTTTAGTAGTAGGTTTATTTGTATTTTGACTACCTAGCGGCTAGGTAGTTAAACAAAATACAAATGTCAAAACGAGCCTTTTATTTTTTGACAACTTTATAGGGAAATTTAAAAAAATAACAAGAATATATCAACCTATTTTTTGTTTATTACGTAGAGAGGCAAAAATAAGCAACAGTTTTATATACGGAGTCTCATTTCAACTTGTATTTAAGTATTTTTCATCCTTTATGTCATGGGATGCGCATGAGATCAATCATCTGCAAACGTAAGTCGAAGTAAGGGATGGCGTGTCGGTCACCATTGTCCGACTTGGCGACTAACGTGACAAGGACCGATCAGACTTGTAAGAGTTTCGAGTTGATTAATTAAGTACTTGGAAAATGTCGTATCAGAATTTTACAAACGATCAAACACATAAAATAGAAGTGTCGTAGATTTACTCAAGCCAAGTCGGTCAAACCTCTAAAACACATTGTCAAAAGGTTATTGAACTCGATAATTTTAGCATTCGAGGCCGCCATTTTTAATTTGGTTCTCGGAATCACTGGTTTTATTGTTCAAATTAAATTATCGGCCTGCAGGCATAAAATTGAACTAATCGAGTTATTTGCTACACAAAAAACTATTGGCTGGCTCTAACGGGCAATATGTATACATCGGATCCGGATTTTCGGTCATTTGTTAGAAAAAAGTTTTAATCATTTGGCAGTTTTAATTCCTCCTTAACGTACAGACATACATATCTACATAATTATACAACTAAGTCGCTCACCGCATCTGTCTGTCTGTGCGCGATAAACGCAAAAACTACCGATTGGTTTTTCATGCGGTTTTCACCCATTGACAGAGCGATTAATGAAAAAGGTTAAGGTGTATAATACATGAATATTATACTAAATAAAAGCCGAGAACTCCAAACTCAAGTCAAGTCAAGTCAAAGTCAAAAGTTTTTTATTTCACATAGGTCTACATGAGCACTTATAAAACGTCAGAAGCTAGTGCACGGTTCCAAATTGGTCGAAAAATTTGTAACACCCGTACGAAGCTGAAGCGGGTCGCCACTCATAAATAAAATTGTACGGCAAGTTTTAATGTCAACAAACATACTATTTCTTAATACCGATGTTTGTTGTTTTAGAGATCAGCATATTCTCTTTCTGGATCAAAAGAACGATGATCTGTAAAAGCTATTGCGGTTGCATGACGTTCGTCGCGTAATCACATTGTAATGACAACAACAGTTTGTCTTCATGAAATTCTGGTTCATGAAAACGTCTTTCGGCGCGCCGAGCCAAACCCAAATGAGATGAGATGATTAAACTACATTGCGCACACGTGGGCCACGTCTGTCTCCCTACATTTAATATGGAAACTGCTACATTAGAACCACGCCACGCGACGCCACGCAATTCGCCGTTGCGTACGTAACGCTCGTTCGGATAAGGTCGGCTGGAGTCGACTAAGAGAGCGAGAAAGATGTAGTCACCGCGTCTCTGCTACACTCGTTCGTTGGAAATGAATAAGCTGCATAATCAGCCTTACAATATTCCCTCTGCTGGGACTCAGGCCTCCTCTACAGGAAAGGCAATGGGCCGTAATCCTACGCGGGTCCAGTGAGGATTGGTGAATTTTTAGTTCTAGGACATTCCGGTTTGCCAGATGTTGGCAATGAATGTACTCGTAGATAAAAGGATTAGGTGTAGATACTTTATATAATTAATCTCGTTTTGACAAAGTTTTCACTATGGTCTAAGCACACACCGTTTTATGGTTAATGCTGCAAATAGGTATCCTGCTTCATACCGTTTTCACCTGAGCTCGCGTTATCCACCCCATTTCATTTCCCGCTACGCACTTTGATTGATCGAAGTTTAATCTCACACATAACCCTCTCACCGTGAAATAAAGTCAAAACTTCGTTATCGAAATGTCAATTTTCGAAGCAGATTCTGTCTCTTGATACGATCGGATATTAGAGTAAGGAAGGGTTATACAATCTGTTTTACGTCGCGCAATAAGGGTAGATTCGGTTCTGGGTACTGGGATCGATCGAGAAATGCAATATTAATCAGGCCTCCCGACCCGATTGGGTTTATGTCCATCTTAAAGTTTGGCACTGGGGAATTATTACGGTGTCGGGTGTCGTTCTGTTTTCATATCGATTAGGAAACTTCGTTAGAAAGTAATAATTGGTTGATTGTAATGGTAAGCGATAACGACTGTGGTTTCTACAATTTTTTTTTTTGTAAGTATATATGTCGATGCCTAAAGCATAAAGTCGTATCATATGTTTTGAGTAAAATTGTATAGTAAAAAAAAAATATTTCATAAAACATCCAGCGATTGGTATTGTGATCTGAACTGATTGTTGATTACAAATTGGACCTTTGGAAGGCACACGAAGGGTGGAAGCCAACTCGCCGAGGCCCCTTAGACACTTTTCATGGAACGTGGTACCAACCGATGATTATTTCTGGACGCGCCATGCTAGTGCACCCCAAGACAACCCCTGATTGGTGGAAAACTATTGCGATATCTGTATATGTAGCCTATACTGTCCTACTGCTGGATAAATACCTCTCTCCATTTCTTCTATTGTTTCCGGCTCTTAGACACTTTTTTTCTAATAACCACAAGCAATAATGCCTACGTAATTACTTAGCTTCAAAAGTCGAATATCCAAGTGAATATTAGGAGGTTGCTCCGTAAGGAAAAGGAATATAAGTTATTTTACAGAATATCTACACAAATTTACATAATAATATTATCACACTAGCTTTTGCCCGTGGCTTCTCCCCCGTCAACTGACTACTGTATTCTACTCTACCTAACTCTACACTACCCTACTCTACAGTATATTAATTTAATATACCATTAAACACATCAACCGGTCAGCTTCAAAATTTGAAATTGTCAAATTTTCAACCATACATGACCATAGACAACATTACGTTTAGCTGTCAGTTGCGTTTTGTTATACCACATTATATGTCACGTTCCCCGGGAACGGGATAAAAAGTATCCTATGTCTGTCTCCTGGTTCTAAGCTACCTCCCCACCAATTTTCAGCCGAATCGGTTCAGCCGTTCGTAAATTATAAATAGTGTAACTAACACGACTTTCTTTTATATTTTACTAGCGGTCCCGGCAGACGTTGTTCTGCCCAAAAGCGGAATTTAGTAAAAAAAAAAAATTACCCTACTCTACCCTACTCTACCCTACTCTACCCTACTCGTTAAAAAGTACCCTATGTCCGTCTCCTGGTTCTAAGCTACCTCCCCACCAATCTTCAGCCAAATCGGTTCAGCCGTTCTTGAATTATAAATAGTGTAACTAACACGACTTTCTTTTATATTTTACTAGCGGTCCCGGCAGACGTTGTTCTGCCCAAAAGCGGGATTTAGTAAAAAAAAAAAAATTACCCTACTCTACCCTATTCTACCCTACACTACCCTACTCTACCCTACTCTACCCTACTCTACCCTAAAAAAAAAAAAAAAAAAGTAAAAAAAAAAGTACGCTATGTCCGTCTCCTGGTTCTAAGCTACCTCCCCACCAATTTTCAGCCAAATCGGTTCAGCCGTTCTTGAGTTATAAGTGGTGTAACTAACACGACTTTCTTTTATATATATAGATATATATAGATAGTGAGTCGAAAAAAGAATAAAACACCCACAAACGATCAGCAACACTTAATTCAAAGAAAGTTTCATGTATTAATAAACACGTATTCGTACTAATCGTGCGCATGCCTCCTTTGAAGCGCACATCAAAGCAATCGGACTGCTAATGTACCACTTAAAACATTGTAAGGCTAATTGCGTCTTAAATGTATTGATATTTCTAGGTAATTGAAATAGTCATACTATGTATATCAACCAATACTATGTGTAGATATAAACTGTTTCGACGAGTGGCAGACGGTCGCCACCTTCTGTGAAGCAGTAATGCTAGCAACGGAGGGACCGACCCTTACGCCCCAGCCGCCGGATCCCGATCCCGATTTTCGGCCACAGTAGGCTTGCGGACGGTGACAGTGGGTAGCTTGCCGTCCGGTAGCCGTCCAGACCGAGCCCATGTCGTCGACGGCGCGTACTGTTCCACGCGCGCCTCGAGGAGATGTCAGCAAACCGTAAGAGCCCAGCAGGGTCAAAGCCTACTGAGGCCAAGGGTCTGATTCTGAAAGGAAGACGCGGCCCTGGTATGAAAGGCAACGAAGTAACAGGAGTGGGTTTTTAGTCAGTAAAAGAGCAGGAGAAGTCATTGGATTATTTTCTCACCTAAAAAAAAGGTATAAACTGTTTATCAATGGATACCAAGAAGTCTATTGTTTTTTGAAATCTGTTTTTTTTTTTTAATGGTAAGTTATCATATAACTCCTCTTCCTTTACCTAAAGCGAGAGGAAGTGTCTGTTGAGAGACAAAGGGAGGAGAAATTTTCAACTGACTAAAACTCACCTGTGTTCCATCAGTTGCCTCTTGCGTACCCAAACAATCCTGTAGCCCTGGCAACCTATTATTATAACGAATAATTCATAAGTTATCTTTCAGAACCGCGACGCATCAACGTAGTCATTTGTATTCCCCAAAGGGGGGAGTGGGGGTCCCACAAACGTCGAATGTTTAGAACTCATGTAATAAGGGCCTGTACTAATTCATAACTTATCTTTCAGAACCGCGACGCATCAACGTAGTCATTTGTATTCCCCAAAGGGGGGAGTGGGGGTCCCACAAACGTCGAATGTTTAGAACTCATGTAATAAGGGCCTGTACTAATTCATAAGTTATCTTTCAGAACCGCGACGCATCAACGTAGTCATTTGTATTCCCCAAAGGGGGGAAAGGGGTTCACCATACGCTAAATGTTTAGAACCCATGTAATAAGGGCCTGTAGCCATTTAACGCATACTTAACAATGCGCTCTACTGAAAAAATCGTGATTGACCGTCAATGTGTAGTATATGACTATCGGACCTAGTTATTGTAATTAATACTGGTGATTTAGCCAATAAGTAGGGGATGCCTCTAAGATATTTCACGAAAAAGTCTTTCAATGGAGTAAGACGAACTGAGAAGGTTGTATTGAGGTTTTAAGATTATTCCGTATGTAAATACGTATTAAGCCCCGCAAATCACATTATAATCAACATGTCACTTGTCTCTATCCTGCAAATAGCAAAAAAAAAAAAAATACTAAAGAAAATTTGAAATTCGCGGGCTACCCTCTAGCACTTCCACATTAAAAAAGGTGACGAAAATAATGAAACAAATCACATATTTCGTTTCAAATCGTTTAAGAATGATTAAATAAAGATGTCTAATTTAATATCCATCAAATAACCAAGAAGACCGCCACCTGGCATCAAATAAAAAAGCAATAGGAAATCATTCCTTCCAATATTGGCAATTTCCATGATAATTCTAATATGAAAACATCGTAAATACGTTGTACTGAAGCCTTACCACGACCTCTTAACACGATCCATTTGACGACTTAACCAGCAGTGCTATTCTCTATGAAAACAGCCTTGAGCGCAGCGCTGGCCGCATACGTACAGATAGGATTAACAATCCAATAAATCTATACATTGAATTGTTAATCCTATGTACATACGTATTTGGATTTCGTCGCTGCGCCCAGCACTGCGCTCAAGGTTGTTATCTTAGAGAATAGCACGACTGGACTGTTAAAGGGAAGAGCTTCTTCATTGTCGATATCACTCTTGACAGAGTGGTCGTGGTCATCACTTCAGGTGTTAGTGGCAAGCTTCACAAGACGCCGCCACTCCTCTCTGATGGCCGCCTTTCTTGTGCATTCGTGCAGTGATGATGAGCCATTTACTGCCACTTTAATCTCGTCAGTCTACCTTATAGGCGATCTTCCTCGTGGCCTGGTACCCTTAACCTTTCCCTGGACTACAAGTCGCTCAATAGCCACTTCCCCTCTGCGGCATACATGACCAAAAAAGGTGAGAATACGAGACTGTACCAAAGATGATAAACGCTGCTTGATGCCGAGTTCCCGAAGTATAGATTCGTTGGTACAGAATTCAGTCCACGATACTCCGAGCATTCTCCTCCAGCACCACATCTCTAGGGAAGAGCTAGGTGTATGTATAGTTCCATTCTTCTTTCTCGCACGAACGCCTGACATTTTAAAACAAGTCATGGTAAGGCCCTGGTCTGTAATTAATACGCAGTTTCCGCTGGCTTGGCCATAAACAATTTAGAACTTTCATCTCAACCCGGAAGTGGTCTTTAATAGAATTGTGCTATCGTCACCTCCATTTTCCTTTATGGCTGTGAAACTGGGTTTAGCGATTTGAATACCTGTGGGTTACGTGCCAGTTTGGTGAAGAATTGTACGATTTCTAAGCTGGTTGATGATTGTTATACATTTTTGACGCTTCTCGAACCAAATCAGTATACAAACGACTCATTCAAAACTTTTTGACAGACGCTTTACTTTGTTTTTTTTTTTTTTCACCATCTCAAAACGGTGAATGAAAACATCAACAACAAACTTCAACGGTCGGGCTAAGCGTTTCGTTTCGTCGTTTATACTGTTTACATCGAAGGGCTGGAACAATTTGCCTGCTGCGGTCTTCCCATCCAACTATAATTTAGGTGTCTTCAAGGCTAGAGTGAATACGCTCTTAATAAACTAGTGCGCCTCACCATAAGGTGGGATCACAGTCAAGCACTGGTTTATATAAATAAAATAAAAAAAACAACCAACAATTCGGCGACATGTGACATCCACCAACCCGCACTGGGTCCGCGTAATAGATTACGGCCCATTCTCTCTCCTACTGATGAGGCCTGAGTCCCAGCAGTGGAAACAATATAAGGCTGATAATGTGAATAATTTTTCGCAGTCGCAATTGGTGATATTCGTAAATCGTCTCTTTTTCTAAGGCCAGAGGACAGTTAGCACTAACCACTAAACTTATTGATAAATACTCGTAAACAGAGATATTTTTAAAAGAGTTGGTAGTAGGTAAGACTACCTCATCATTTCATCTGAAAGACTTCCACTGTTGGCCTCCCTCAAGCGTCGCCACAACGATCGATCCTGTGCTTTTCCAATCTACCAGATTCCCGCGACCTTCACCAGGTCATCGGTCAAACTTGTAGGAGGCCTTCCAACGCTGCGTCTTCAGGTACGCGGTCACCACTCATACCACCACCTTTCGGGCCCATCAACCATCTGTTCTGCGAGCAATGTCCGTGGGCACTTAAGTTTGGCGATTTTCCAGGCTATGTCGGTAACCTTATTTGAAATTCCGAGCATATTGCCCTCTGGGCGATTTTAAGCCTTCCGATGAGAAGAACTATGGTTGTCACACGACAGTTTACAAAATTGGAAATCATAATAATATAACCAGTCCGATTAATCACGGTCTAAACTGTGGTTCTAAACCGATTCAATGATAAATCAATTAGAAATCAATCAGATAAAGATCGTGTCCAGTTATTATGTCAAGTCCTTATATGGTAAGGGCAATTTAAATCATTGTTAAGCTTCCTCATAGCTTAAAAATCTTAATAAGGGCAGATATTTTATTTATTTGAAGTATTTTTTGTAACAAGCTGATTTATGATTGAAATGATTTACTAGTTTATAACGTTCCGTACTCGAAGGATGCCAACGTCCATCCGTTTGTCTGTCTGTCCGTCCGTCTGTCAGCGGACCGTACCTCATAAAACGTAAGAGTTAGAGAGTTGAAATTTTCACAGAGTGTGTATTTTTATTGCCGCTTCAACAAGAAATTAATATTGTACCCTTCGTATGTGAGTCCGACTCGTACTTGACCAGTTTTCAACTGTAGGCCTTACTCCTACGGCTTTTCCAAATGGATCGGTTCGTTTCGTTTATAAGTTTTATTTAACTTATTATAATTTTCCTTAGGTTAAATTTACTTTACAATGTTTTTTTAAATATTCTATGTATACAGCGTAGAAATGACGTTATCACATTAAATTATACAGCGGGTATTATAAGTTTGTTAGAAGTCTGTTAAAATTATAATAAGTTTTACTAAAATTATGATATAACATTTTTCAATCCAATCAAATGGCGTTATAATTGGCACAAAATAAAATCCAACGCGATCAGAGACCTTAACAGGCGTTGGATTGGACACCACAAGGGAAGAGGAAGGGTCCTCGGCAAGCTTGACAACGCACCGAGCTGGAAGAAGCGACAGCCATCGGAATGACATTCAAGACGGGTCGCGATGGATGACTACTGCCGACGCCCTCTGCCCCAGCCAGGGAACATAGGCTCTTATGACGACACTTACTTGACTAGTAAGGCAAGCAAACAAGCATTTTTACATGGTATAATATTTGGAAGAAACAAGGTTAAAAACTTAAGGAAAAGAGAGTAAACTTTGTCGAACAACTTTCCCTATACACCCAAGAACAACACATCACATTTCTGGTTATCCTCCGAAGTACAAAGCGTGATTCTCCACAAAACTATCAATAACAACGCCGTATCTAACAAACAAGAGTCTCTTTGACTAATGAATAATTAATCGATAGTCATAAAATAATTAACTATTGTTAGAACATGACATTGACAATAACTTTAAGTCTCGCATTCGAGTCACGAGAAGTAATAAATTGTGATGAGGAAGGGAGTCGCAAATAAATCTAATTGTCGAGGATGTATAGGTACATATTAAATGTTCATTAATATGGGAGTCTTGCCGTTAGGTGCGAGCACAGAGTAGGGAGTACTACACAGTGTCAAGTGTCAGGAAATGAAACTTTCTCGAAGATGTTTGGAATTAAGAATTTAAATTTGAGTCTTGGTGAAACTCTTCTTTAGACTGAAAACCTGCCAACATTCTGCCATTAAAGTAGGGTTTGACATATTCTTAAATCAAAATTCAGATATCTTTCGCAGCTTATCAAAAGTCAAACGTAAAAAAAAATGGTAGTATTTTGTCATTGAATTGCTAAGGAGGTCGATGATGATCTAACTTGGTCGATGATCATAATAATTCGAGTTTAAAAAAGTAGTCTGTATAAAGAAGCTTTGGAGCAGAGTAGCATCAATTTATTACTGTATCACCGCAACTAAGGCAAAATATGGGTTTAAACTGAATAATTAGGTTTATGGCTTGTCTCTAAGCACAACGCTATGCATGCAGTTTTGAAGCATCTATATTTGGCATCATTGCCCCGCACATTATCCCTCCATGTACTGTCTACTCTGTGGCAAACGGGGCATCGATGCTTCGACCTATGATTGATTACAGCGGATGCGATAGACGATGTACTGGGTTTAGGTAATATTGAAAGGGCTGAATGCTAGACTGATTAACGATCGGATCTTAATTATCAAACAGTTAAACTTGTTTATGATGGCGGGAGAGTGAAGTAGAAGTATAATTTTATACATTGTGAAGTTTAAAAAATACACTAAGTTAATTTCAAAATAAAACAGAAGATGTTACGGTCTTCAAAAGCAAGCTTGAATGCAAAACAGCATTCAGCAGATTGGAAGCAGAACTGACCAGGGTGTGGCGATATTTATTAACTTTGCATAAAGGCTTTTTCAATAAATTATATTATTATTAAAATAAATTAATGTGCAACATGCTAATCTCCTAATTAAATCAAAATTTTTGTAAGAAATAAAAATAGGTATTATTTAAATAGTGTTTAATTTGATGCTGGCGCCAATCTGATGGCGTCACTACATGACTTTGACGCCATCAGATAAATAAAATAAAATAGTGTCACGCCGTATATTGTATCGCTCCTAATTTATACGACATTTATGACTGTTCAAATCAACTGTTTCGATTTCGCTTGTTGCTTCACTTCAGGTTTTCTGTTTTGTTGGTTTTATTACAACACAAATAGACCACGTGACTGATCGTTGAGATGACGTCAGAACAAAGGAATCGGAGGCGTGGCCTACTCGAGGCGTTCGCGCAAACGAAACGATCGTAACTTGGCTAGAAAGGCAGAATGGAAAAAAAAAGTGTTGCGCCGACTACGAATAACACGCGACGAGAACAACAAGAAGAAACTATATTAATACTTATTGCTGATTACGAGGTATAATTTAGACATTGGATATCTATGTTCCTGAGCCTCAAGTCTAAGTAGAATGGTCTATCATTGAATTAATAATTGTTGATTTTGAAAAGTTTTGCTAATCTACTAATATAATGGCGTCACTATGACTTTCCAATAGTCAACCACTGACACTCCATTTTGGAAGAAATGGTAATCTCGTACATAATGACAAATTATTGTCTGACGTATGCGATAATGTGCTAAAATTGTGACAGTTCCTGCCATTAGAACGTCATTGTGCAGTCATTGCTTTTAATAAGCTCGATATTGTCATTTTACCACAACTCAATTATTTGGTATCGCCATTGACCGATCAATGATCATTATAAATTAGCAGATTACGAACTTTTAGCAAAATGACAATGGAATCGTGCTGGAATGACGAATCTATAAAAATAGCAGACTTGGGCCCCTGATAAAATAACTCAATAGAACATCATTGGTTTAGTCTCCCATTTTGGCAGAGTTTATAGCCCATTATCCATTGTAGTCAGAAAAAAAAATGCGACGATCATAATTAACAACAAAGGGTAACCATTAAGTAACAATCAACCAACGATTAGTATCAAAATCAGTGCCCATTAAGTATTCAAAGACAGACATAATTAAGGCTGCTATCGAATGCCACAGGTTTGACCTTAGTTGCTAAAAGAAGAATAGATAATTAGCAGAAGACAGAGCTAGATAGAAAGAACTAATTAAAAAGTGTTTAATCTACAACAGAATGTAATTATAAATAGTTTAAATAATAAATAATTTAATATGTAATAAATATTTTGTTGACAATGTTACATACTGAAAATATATGTATACAAAGAACTCATTCGGCATCAAAAACTTCATGCACATCGATGTCAATGGAAAAAGTGCCCGAACTCTGGCAGCATCAGCGTTGAATAGCAACGCTGATTCGTTGGCCAAAAAAAGCCCAGCCTTCTGGCCACATGAAGAGTCGACTAGCTGTTTGCTGATATTCCTAAAAATCCTGGCCAACGAATAAATGATCATTCAGTTCTCATGGCTCATACCCACAACCCTATACGAGTATTTTTATTTATCATTGGTCAGACATCGTTTGCGAAGCTTGCAATAGCTCTCCAAATAAACCGAAACAAAATAAGAATTGTCAGGATACAACTGCTATTTATTTATTATAATATATTAAAATGAAACTGACATCCATTAATGTAGCAATTCATTATAGACTAATACCACATGCACCATATTTGGTTTTACATAATTATTTAATTAATATTATACTAAAAACAATACAGAAAAGGTAACAATTATATCTATAATGCTATCCATTTCTTATCTCTCTAGGGTCAGCAAATTTGTCCACTGTGTGCATTACTACATAATTGATAGGCCTATTCAAACCAACTAACTATTAATTTTAGGCATTCCTCCATAACAATAACCGTAATCCAAAGCATAGTGATCATAATACATGAAACCAACAGACTACGGCTTGCTCATAGTTTAACACTAGCATGTGACATTGTACAATCAAACAAAGACATTGGTATTTCATTATCATTTAAGCCCAAAGACTCTGGACACAGGTCTCCCAAGCGTCGCCACTACAACCGGTCCAGTACTTCTTATATCCTGCAGCCTTCCATTGCTAGTCTTAAGCCTCAGACACATTTGAGGACAAAATATCCCCCAACATGACGCGCAACGCTCAATCTAGGTGTCGCTGCAACGTTGCCCAGTGTCCCGCAACATGCCATCCAATACTTTACGAGGCATGTAATGTATCTAAGACTGTAGTGTTCTGAGTACACTCGGGTCACGTTTATTAATGTGTTTTGTGACAAAAAGTTACTCAGCTTATAATTAAAATAAAATTGGCGATGTAGAAGACTGATGGTAAATATTTTCGCCTGCACACCCAACTTTTTGTTCGCCTGTACTGTACGAGTAGTATGTAACCTACCTAGTTAGTAGGTTCACGGTAGCATGCATGGGAAGCTCATTACTGAGGGCAGTCGCATGCATAATTAATGATGTCCATAAAACTGTGCGTCCTATCGATTCCTAGATTTAAGCGTAGGTACACATGTATATCAATGGTATAGATATACAGACACATGGTCTGTTTGTATGCCTAGGGAAATTAAGATTATAAGTGCAGTCGAGTCAAAGAGTCGCGGGAATGCGATGGATGCGAGACGCGTAGGATCGTTCTATGTGACGACACTTGGGGGAGGCCTATGTCCAGCAGTGGGACATCTTTCGGCTAAAATGGTAATGATGATAGATGCAATGTGACGCAGCCTAAAATGCCAAAACACTAGATTTGAATATGTGATGTTTTATTTTATTACTCGAATGTTCTTTTCTGATTGATTTCGTATTATATGATTGGACGAAAGAGTTACCGGGGCCGTGGATCGCAAAGGGCAACTAACGCTAGCGCTCGCCCTTGACCACTATCTTTTCTGATAGTAACTAATGGTTTTCACGTCAGTCAGTCAGTCGGTAGTCAGTAAAAGTCTGAAACCCCTTTCATTCTACCTAGAGCGAAAGGAGTTATTTGACGATTTCATACCAAAAAAAAGCCTATAAGTAAGACATTAGTTGGTGGAAATATTTACAACATTAACTAGAAATATTTATCTGTCTCAATTTCAATAAAAATATTTTAGGGTTCCTTACCTCAAAAGGAAAAACGGAACCCTTATAGGATCACTTTTTTGTCCGTCTGTCTGACAAGACCCCCTCTCGGTAACGCGTGGAGGTATCGAGTTAAAATTAAAACCGTATATTCCTGTCTGCGGTCCCTTGAAGCTGAGAAAAAATCAAACTTCTAAGTTAACGAAAAAAAAGATACGGCCGTTTATGTCGCAAAAAAACGTATATTTTGACATTCTCAAGGCAATCAAAATTCATAGGGTACTTCCGGTTGACCCAGAATCTGACAACAGTAAATTTGTTGTTACGTCACAAAAAAATAAAACTATTTTTGCGATTCGGAAAAATCTTCGAGACTTAATTTTAGAATTGAACTATTTACATAGGTAAGTTTGTACGGAACCCTCAGTGCGCGAGTCCGATTCGCACTTGCCCAGTTTTTTAATTATGTATTGATGTCTGTTTCATCTCATAAGTGTTATTAGTGCTACTACAGCAGTTCTAAACTTGATAAAATTTACTACGTTTTATAACTATTCTAAACAAAACGATTAATATTCATCGCTGCGTAGCAATTCATAGAAATATCGTGACTGATTTAAGTGGTACCTTGCCATTGTTTATCGTGAAGTACATTGACGAGTTTCTTTATTACCTTTCCTGTAAAACATTCTAGTTCTGAGTGCTTAGTGCGAGTTTGTTTTACGTTAACGCGATCGACACGTTTATGACGTGCGGGGCTCCGATTGGCTCGCTCCAAGCTCTTAACCAATCAGAGAGCCAAACGCGGTAAACGTTTCGATTGCTTTAACGTCAAAACAACTTGCACTCGGCTCACATTTCTAGAGTTTTAAGCCCAGTGTCTAGAACGAACATTATTTTGGCAACACGGTTGGTGCAGTGGTTCAGCGATTGGCGTGACGCGGATTCGATTCCCGCACCAAATATTTGTACTAGCTTTTTTTTCCGTTGGAAAATCATCCTATGACATCTCGCGCTCTTGGGCGGAGCGCGAGATAGTGTAAGACTTTTACTAACTAAAAACCCACTCCTGTTCTTTCGTTGGCATCGTACCAGGGCCGAGTCTTCATTTCAGAAGCACACCCTTGGCCCCAGTAGGCTTCGACCTTGCTGGAACTGACCTTCAAGTTTTTCAAAAAATATAAATTATTGCAAAATGAATGTTCGATGTGGTGTGTTGGCGATCGGCTGTTGCGCTGCTTATTGCGGGTTCGATTCTTGCACGGAACAAATATTTGTAAGGCGTTGTTACGGGTCTGGGACTGGGTGTCTTGTGTAGGTATGTGTTTAAATGTTTATGAACGCTAGTTTGCAACCATCTGGTCACCAGTTTAGACACAGGATTAATTCCTAGTGTGGGGCAAGATTTAAACACAAATGAAATTATCAAGCGCGAAAGAAAGAAAGAAAGAAACGCGCCTTAGCTGCAGTATGGGTTGAATGAATTATAAAGCCGATTGCTTTTGAACGCTAGGTACTAGATTTTTTTTTTAGTTTCTAAGTCATCTAATGCCTTCTTCCGCTCTAGGGTGAGGCATAAGGGCGTGTTAGACTTTTACTGACAAAATTTACACCTTTGTTCCTTCCAGAAGGCAGGAGGGTTACCATTCCATGACCGAACAGAATTGGGATACCAACTACTAAAGCTCGTAAATATAACCTTATTTTCAACAGCCTAAAACTTGTCCCAATAACCAACGATTGCATCTTATTTAGATACTGTTCAATCATCGTTATCTTGTTATCTAAACACGAGATGTTCTGCAACATTCCGAGTTTATCTCAACAAGATCCAACTGGAACCGTGACCATGATTATCTCACCATACAACTTTATAGGGTCTTTAAATAAGCTTTGTGACACCTTCGGTGATTAGTACCGTCAGCACAAGTAGGTTGAGGAATAGTTGTTTTTTTTTTCATAATAATTTAACCTAAAAAACTAACAGGCAATTTAACTCTAACTCATTATTATATACCTAGGTTATAAACCTGGGACCTGGACATGAGGACGTGTCTTATTTATACTGACTAAAACCACACCAGCAGCAGTTGAGCAGTGGTGGCCGAGTGGTAACAGCCCCGACTTACGCAGGCGCATTACTTTGTGTAATTTATTTCATCACCACTGCTCTCAAAACGGTGAAGGAAAACATCGTGAGGAAACCGGCATGTCCTAGAACCAAAAATTCGAAGACATGTGGCATCCACCAACCCGCACTGGGCCCGCGTGGTGGATTACGGCCCATCCCCTCTCCCAGAGAGGAGGCCTGAGTCCCAACTGTGGGAACATTATAAGGCCGACTATGCTATGCTATAAAGCACACCTGTGTCCTTCAGTTGCCTTATGCGTTCTAGGACCACGAGCTTTCTTTTCAGAAAATCCCCGTGGTCCTAGCAGGCATCGACCCTGCTGAGCCCCTACGCCCCCGACGCTTTTGCTGACGTCGCACACACGTGGAACGCGTTACAATATTGACGACTTAGGCGAGCCTATGCTCGATCCTGACGTTTACCGGACGGCTGGACGGCGAACTGCCTATTGCTCGTCATCCGAATTTTCGTGACTTCCTTTTGGCAGGTCAAAAATTTACCAACGCTATAGTTTTGAAGAGAGATAGGTAGTGATCGAAATCTCAAAAACGGTGAAGGAGAATATTAGAACAAAACCGGCGTGTCCTAAAACCAAAAATTCGAAGATATGAGATATCCACCAAGCAGCACTGGGCTCGAGTGTTCGCTTACAGCCTATATCCTCTCCTAGAGAGGAGGCCTGAGTAGGTATGGGCAATGCGAACATTATAAGACTTATGTACTTCAAGTGTTAAATAAATTTTTCCCATGTTTTCCACAACCGTAGACACAGAAGTTACAAAGCAATTAATTACTGAAAAAAATATTGTCACGAAAACTTTGAACAATGGGCGACCATTAATGCTAATGAGTTCTTAGACAAATCTCCAAAAGAAAATACGGCTCATTTGTATAATTAAACTCGAGAGATTCAAAAAATCTTCACGTTCGTCGGTTTTCATCAATTCCTGACACGAAATCACACTTTTTAACCGACTTCAAAAAAAAGGAGGAGGTTTCAATTAGGTTGTGTTTTTGCAACTACGGCGAAATAAATGGTGTTAATGACTGGCCTGTTGGTCTAGTGGTTAGTGGCCCTGATTGCTATGCCGGAGGTCGTGGGTTCGATTCCCACCCAGGAAAAATGTTTGTGTGATGAGCACGATCATTTGT
Source organism: Mythimna pallens (assembly GCA_961205895.1). Taxonomy (NCBI): domain Eukaryota; kingdom Metazoa; phylum Arthropoda; class Insecta; order Lepidoptera; family Noctuidae; genus Mythimna; species Mythimna pallens. The sequence continues at coordinate 5,371,375 of OY540825.1, forward strand.
TCTGTGTTTGGGTGTAATTTATCTATATATGTATGTATTTAGAAATATATAAGTATGTTTATCAGTTGTCTAGTACCCATAACACAAGCTCTGTTTAGCTTGGGACTAGACGGCGTTGTGTGATAGTTGTGGAATATTATATTATTAATGAAAATGGTCCCATCGAACTGATCTGATGATGAAGTTGGAAGGTAGGCACGGAGATTTAGCCACGTTTGAGCTTATTAATAGAATTGTTATATGATGCATTCTAGCTATAAAGTATTATCGAACTGATATAATGATGAAGCCAAAAGGCACGAAAACTCCGTAACAAAACTTGCTAACGTTCTAAAGTGCCCGTGTCCATCCATGTAGGCCTAAGTTAAAAAAACATATTAAATTTCAATAGAATCAAACTGTCCAAGCCTTCAATGTTTGAGCTTATTGGAATTGTTATGAGATAGGTAGGCTACTCTACCCTACTCTAGGCTATAAGGGCCGAAACTGCGTTATGCGGTCGCCCGCGCGGTCCCATACAAAAGAGCTCCGTCGCAGCTCGCCGCGCGGGCACACGTCTCGGGGAGCCGCTCCCCGCACCTGTTTTGCTACGTAATAATTTATACATTAAAGTTCTCCATCGACACGACTACATGCACACCGTTAAAGTTTTTTTTTTTTTTTTTTCGTTATAAACCAGTCCTTGACTGCGATCCCACCTGATGGTAAGCAGTGATGCAGTTGAACTAGCGACACACGCGCGACGTCATGCGACGGTTGCTCGTCGCGGGCGTACGCTTAACACAGCCACCACAAAAAAAGGTGTAAAATAAAATTTCTTTTAAAAATATACAACCGACTTCCGTGTAAAAACACTAAAACTTTATACTTAATGAAGAAACAAAACCAGAAACACCGACTTCTTATACTATTAAAGTTATTTTTCAAACAATAACTTAGCTAAACTCTGAACTGAATTGAAAATCTATGTTTAAATGCCTTTATTTTTTGCTGACCCTTTCAATCAATCGCTTCTATCAACAAGCTAAAAATCTCCCTCAGCAAAGAAAACCCTGAGCTAATATTCATCCAGTGATATTTGACGTAAGCCTTAACTCTTAAATCCTCAAAACCCGGGCATCCCAGCGAGCAAAAAACTGGAATTTTAACGGGGTTTATAGATATTTAACACATTGAATGCCAGCTACGAAATATCTCGTAGATGATACATGACACCAGCGTCATCTAGTTTACATTGATTATTGATTTTGCAAAATATTTTTTTTTATTATCAATAGTAATAAATATGCAGACCGGATTAGATGCAATTGCATAGGATACATTTGCATATTTGATTCATCTTCATAGATTATTTCATATTTTACTGATGATGCATATTTACGCTGTGTTAGCAATAGTTCACGAGTCGATCTTTTATCTTTTCTTGGTTCATAAACGGAAGAAATCTTACGCTATAGCTATCCAATACGATTAATCGCACGGCCGTTTGAGTGCACTTAGCAGCCATGCGTCTTTTATTTTCGCAGGATAAAATTATTAAACCGGGTAAGGGCCCAAACACAAAACTACGATGCGACGTCGCAACGTAAAAATCTACGAGCTCGCACGACGCATCGCAAAATTGATGCGAATTAATTCGCATAGCTAGTCATGAACCGATACTTTGCTGCACGAAATCGCATCGCAGTAATTCGCATCTCAGGTTTCTGCGAGGCGTCGTCGTATCGCATCGCAGTTTTCTATGTGAGCCCTAAGATACAAACACACGCGAGACAAGGACGGGTGATACCATTCGCGAACAAGCTATGAAATATGTAATCGTTAATTTACTATAGATTTACACTTTTCATGTGATGACCAGGTAAGAGTCACAAGAACCCAATGGGTGCGAGGTGCAAAGAACAGGATTTACTTAGGCGAGGCCTACGACTAACAGTGGACGTCTTTCGGCTGAAATTGAATGTTGCATATATAATCTGGTCTTTACTAATTTACAATCCATGGAGACAGAAATCTCCATCCCCAGCATGGTATCAATAAAGTACTGATACTGTTTTAAGACTAAACAATGAAATAAGTACGCTAAATCTTTGCATATTAGAACATTGCACACGTATGCGATTCCAACCCAGTCACGAACGATACAAAATCGGACCTTTAAACGGAAGGAAAGTTAACAATAGCTTGGAATTTATACACAGCTGTACAAAGTACGGTAAGCAACAAATCTGCAACTATTCGCAACTCTAAAGTGAGACTTATTCGATTACATGGTATCAAAACTTTTAAAGTTAATTATGACTCCACCGGGGAAGTCTTAGCCGTAGCTTTCTCTTGGATATTAAATAAATATTGGTTTGAAATGAAACCATAATAACGTAATCAAAAGGGGCGACTGAAGATTTATTAATAAAGCCGAAATCCTTTTTGAAATGAAGACCTAAAACTTTATTTAGTGGCCAGATGATTTAAAGAACTACGTCTGTGCGTAAAATTATACTGATCATCATTTAAAAATGGTCATCAAATATTCTGTTTTAAGATACCGTACCGGGGGCTGCAGATTGCTCGAAAGACCTAGCGTGACCTTCACAAAGAGAAACTGAATTTACACCGTGCTTTAGCCAATAAAAGTCTGACTGTTCCTGTCGCTTCACTCAGAGCTTAACTCTGACGTCATCTCAACGCTCAGTCACTTGGTCAAAACAAAGACATAGGAGGCGTGGCCGACTCGAGGCGATCAACGAAAAGAGAATCGAAACGAAACGGTTGTATCTTGGCTAGTGGGGCAGAACAAGTCAGTTGAAGATTGCACATGTAAAAAACCGGGGTTCCGTACGAAGGTCCATAGGGCAGTCAACGGGCTGTACTAGGTAAACGGTTTTACTGAGTGTACTTCTATTGGTGCTAATAAACAAAAAAAAATTTTTTTTTGAAAGGGGACTCATACAAAAAATGTGTTTTCTTTACGGTTTATGGTACAGAACCCGAGCCTGCGAGTCCGACCCGACTTGATCGATTTTTTAATGTAGACAGTAAATTCCAGGACATAAACTCCACACTTAACTTCAGGACTTAATATTCCACTTTTCTCAAGGCTTTTACTTTGTGGAATAGTATTAAAGTTTATTGCAGAGGGTGTTAGTAAAAAAATCCATTCCATTAGTTGTAGACAAGAAGTCCTTGTGTGAAACATTGAGCTAGACAAGACGGATGCGGTTAGTTAAGACCCGTATTGCGTTGTAGGATGCCGCGTCGATGAGGGCGCGTCCACAGAACTTTGTATCTGTGGCGGATTTTTGATGTACTGTGACTTCCAGTTGTTTGTTTGTTGTGTAATGGCTAAATCACTAAACAAAGGAAAAGAAAACGATTCTTAAGGTGTTCTTGTTGCTGAAAGAGTCGCCGAAGGCAGTAGAGTTGATGTTCATTACGTTTAATTTTACATTTTAGCATTTAATTTTAAGTTATGACATCATATAAATTCTTTAATATTCTTTATATAAGTGCTGTCAATTTTCATTTCCATTGTTTAATTTAATTTTATTTAAATGATCTAAATTATTTAATTTTTTATTTGTGGTTCATAAATCTATATTAATTTATTGTTTTAATTATATTGCATGTTTTACTACTTTGTACGCCGTAGAGGCAAAACATAGCGCCTTCAATGTATTAAATAAGAAATTGTAATGTACTTACCTGCCTATGTTTTACAATTAATAAATTAATCTGAATCTGAGTATGAATCTAATTATTGTCATTGTCTTAGTTTTGTAATTGCTGTGATTGTTGTGGTTGTTTTGGTGACAAAATAAACAAATTATTATTATTCTGAAGATCTCTTAACCAACAAATTTTTGTATAAACATCTTTCTAAAGATAATTTTTGATTGATATAGTTTGCCGTTTAAAGGAGTAGGGAAAACTAGTGAAAAAATATCATATCATTATTTACTTTTTTTGCCAAAAGTATTAGTCATACGAAAAAATCATAATGTTGTTAACGTGGTACATAAGTTTGTAATAAACATATTTTTTTTTCAAACTATTGGCCTAGCCGTTACCGAGGAGTAAGCCTAAGAAAATCACTGTTTTATAACTCTGCTCGGGAGCTAGGGCCTTAAACCCAATCTTCAGCAAGATCACTAACACAAAAACCAAAAGCCAAACAATTGTCCACACCTATCCAAACTAAACTTTTATCTTGGCATCACCAACAACTCCAGAACTCCAGACCGCCACCATTGAGCGCTAGCCCTAACAAAATAGTTGGGAGCAATTTGCATTTTGATACAATTGGTCCGGCCTGCGTTGTAACTTCGCAGCGTCAACTGTTTGGATGGGTCATGTCGTGATTGTATACTAGGTTATTAGGAATTCATGTCACTTATCAAAGTCTTTGGACTTTGTTGAACAATTCTTGTTGAACTGCGTTGGTGACTGTTTTTATGCGGATGCAATTTACTTATTTTCTTACATTGCTGGATCGTTTCAAAGAGACATGACCATACGTGACCATTTTTTTAAAGGTGGAAAATCATCCAATAACTTCTTTCGCTCTAGGACGGAGCGAGAGGGCGTGTCAAACTTTAACTGACTAAAACCACACCTATGTTTGTTGCCCTTGCGTTCAAATAACGGGTTTCTCTTTCAAAAATCGATCCAAGGACCGTGGCCCTGGAACGCAAAGGGCAAATGAAGTAACACAGGTGAGTTTCAGTCAGTAACAGTCTGACACTTCATATCGCAAAAACGTTAGCTACACATCATAGAGTAAATGCTACATTTGTGTTTGCACAACAGATCTTAGCCTTCGAGAATATATGGGTCTAATGAGCTCATCTACTTCGCATACTTGCATAAATGCATAACCCAGTAAATAATAGAATAGAAGTAATACAGTACTTAAGTAGTTTAAGTGTAAAATTATTTAAGACTAATATCTGCATGCAGCTTCCTCCGTATGACAGTTGGTTGTTGAGGACGCGAAGTCAAAAACGGACAAAAAGTAGCTTATGTCCATCCTTGGAGTTCAAGTTTTCTCCATACCAAATTTCATCAAAATCGGTTCAGTAGTTTAACCGTGAAAGCGAAACAGACAGACTGATAGCCAGTTACTTGCACATTTATACTACTAGATTCTGCCAGCAGCACCGCCCGCGTGAAAATCGGTCTCTCCATACAAACTCTGGACCCCGTTTCATCCCCTTAGGGGGAGAATTTTGGAAAATCCGTTCTTAGCGAATGTCTACACCCTATAAAGAACCTACCTGCCAAATTTTAAGTTTGTAGGTGTTATAATTTCTGAGATTTCGTGATTAATCAGTGAGTGGTATTCGCTATTATATACATTAGATTAGTATGATATTATGAATTGTCTAGTTTAGAATGAGGATAAAAACCATGTGACCTCAGACCATAATTGTAGCATGTTCTGACCTCTTACATCATTTTAAGTCCTTACATTCATCTTAAAGAAATCTGGTAGATATTTCGCTGTCAGCGATAAGACCGGCAGTGTACTCAGATTCAAGTTTGTGTATAAGTTGTGTTACTTTTTTTGGTCCTAAAATAAAGCTTATTCTATTGTATATGTCGTAGCCAGATCATAGAAATTTATCACTTCATGATATGGCCAACTAAAACTAGCCAGATCGTTTAAACGTTAACATTCGATGATATGTCGATCCTCGTTTCATTGATGTAGGATTTCTATGATAATGACAAGAAAGAAGGCAAAACGAGGATCGACATATCCACAAAGTTTAACGCTTAAAACGATATGGCCAGTTTAACTTGGCCATATCATGAAGTGATCAATTTCTATGATCTGGCCACGGCATATACACGATGGAATAATACAACCATTGGAATGAGCAGTATTTTAGTAACTCCATGTACCTTACAGCTGACGACAGATTTATTTTCCTCCATGTTTACTTCGTTGTTGAAGGACCATAAACTTTGAAATGACTTACTACACAATCAGACTTGTAACTTCTGTCCTTAGACCTACAGTAAATTGGCAAAATGGTCTGCTTCCTAATTGAGTTAATAAAAAAATAAGCTTAGGAGATTTACTGCTCGTAAAACATTGTTGGAATGTTGTGTCTAGATTTATTCGGTCGGAATTCTCGAAAAACATCCTTGTTTTGCTTTATTTTCTGTTCAAGCCTATGGGTGTTTTTAATATCGTGCGGATTTCATCACGCATTGCATTGGTTTGCTCCGCATGCAGAAAATTTTTAAATGCCAAAAAACGCGTCACGCGTGCGTATTCCGCGCATTACAATAATATAAATACTTTTATGAAATTGACATTTGCGGGGGTTACGCTTGCGAAATCAAAACCGCACGATAATAAAAACACCCTGACATGGTCTTCTTAAAGATCGTTTTTTGAATCGATTCGATTCGAAGTCTTAAGAATTGATTCAGTAATAAGTAAATCGAGTTCTGAAAAATAGATTCTTTTTCAAATGTGTTTGTAGATTAGTCTTACGAAATCTATTAAGGAAACGTGTGAGTTTCATTAACTTTGCTCCCGAATTAGGTAATAGGTAGACACGCAGAGAATATAATAGATTTAATTAGGTATTTGAGTCATCATTTTAGTCTTACCGTAACCGGAGATCTACGTCGATTTTCGTGACGTAGACTTTACTGTTTAATAACCACTTACCATTCTTTACGCCATACTTAGCCATTGGTCAGAAACATTGTTTCATAAATAGATTTTCATTGTCATGTTATTATGATTCGACAGTTCGTGTTGCAAACAAAATATTGTCAGGAACTACTTACTAAAGACGAAAACTAACGCAAATTAAATTTACTAGTCGGTAACAAAACAAAATATCGGATCAAAAAGGGTTATGTTATTTTTTAATTTCATTTAAATTAAACCGGTCTGTTAACATACCTAGAGGGTTTGTTATCTTACGAGATATATCCAACTAACGGTGTTTGTTACATTTATACGGTGGCAGATGTCTAAGGGCCAACGCTACGTTAAGCGGCTCGCCGCGCGGGCACCGGTCGCATGACGACGCGCGTGTTGTGTGCGGCGGTCCCCGTAGCGGAAGTTAGTAGCTCCGCAGTGTCACTAATTCAACTTTAACGGTGTGCATGTAGTCGTGTCGATAGAGAAATTTAATGTATTATTACGTAGAAAAACGGGCGCGGGGCGCGGCTGCCCGCGACGGATGCCCACGCGGCGAGCCGCGACGGAGCACTCTTGTATACCTCGCGGGTCTTCCACTTAACGCAGCGTCGGTCCTAAATCTTTCCTCTCGATTCTCTTGCCATTAACTGCAGTATCTTGTTAATGGGTTTATACTCATTTACCGAAATCCGCTTGTGTTGACTTTTTGCACACGAGGAAGTTTTGATGACTAATAGGTAAGTAATACGTGAACCTAGTATTTTTTCCAATGCGGCCATAGTCTTCGTCTCTCAGTCGTCTTTTAGGTACGTAATGCTCATAATTTTGAATGTCATCATGATTAGGTATTTTAAAACAAGTTGTAAGTTTTTATAGAACGATACCATAAACAAACAACACAGATGACAAATGAAACCGCAGCAAAAAAACTAATATATTCAAATTTGATTTGGTTATGTACGAAAACCGTGATAAGTACTTCAGTTTATTGGTACTTATTTATAAAGTTACCCATTTGAGAAACTTCAAAAAGGAATTCGAGTCTTAACCCCCAATTTCAGATTTTCAGGATTATATGAGTTTACCCTTTGGACTTAAGTCAAAGTATTAGCCGGTACTAAATACAAAAAAAACTATCAGTTATGTAGATAATATTTTAGTTTGGGGTAGTACTCGTAATTTCACCGAATTTATAGATTCATTAGAAGATGTCATAAAGCGATTAAAGAAATTAAACCTTACATTGAAGCCGAATAAATGCAGCTTTGCCTATTAAACATTTGAAGTTGAGTAGATAATAATCCATACTAATATTATAAATGTGAAAGTGTGTGTGTCTGTTTGTTTGTCCGTCTTTCACGGCAAAATGGAGCGACGAATTGACGTGATTTTTTAAGTGGAGATAGTTGAAGGGATGGAGTGACAGAGGCTCGGTTTTTGTCTCTGTCTAACCCCCCACTCCTCTAAAATGGGGGGTGGAAGTTTATTGGAGAAACCTACTTTTACGCAAGTTTAACCGCTGGCAGAAGCTAGTCTATATATAAAAGCGAAAGACCACTCACTGATTAATCATGAAATCTCAGAAACTATAACACCTACAAACTTAAAATTTGGCAATTTCCTTATAGGGTGGAGACATCCGTTAAGAACGGATTTTACGAAACTCCGACCCTTAAGGGGTAAACGGAAGTTGAAAGTTTGTATGGAGAAATCCACTTATACGTGGGCGAAGCCGCTGGCTGAAGTTAGGTTATAATATAAGTGTCTCAAACTCTATTTTAATCGAAAACCTATCAAAATTTGGCATTAAAGTAGGATTTGAGACGTGCTTTAATGAAAATACTCAATTCAAAAACACACCCTTAAGTACTTATTAATTCAACCGAAAAATAAAGAAAAACGCACAAGACATGAATAAAGATATTACCAAAAAAAACCTAGACTCGTCTTGACCTCAAATGAGTCAAATGCCATTCAAACTTCGTCATTACATTCGCATGCAGAATAACTTTACATAACTGGACTTGAAGTATTTATTATTATGAAATTATGAATGAATCCAGTCATCTGTTCTCGAGAAACCAGACGACAGATGTATAGCAGATGTGGCGAGGAAAAGATTCATAATTTGTCTGATTTATTGTCAAAACTATTTTACACTTTTTTCCATTTTTATCTTAGATGTCAAGATGGTGTATTTAAATAGAAAGCTTATTGTAAGATGTGTTGAGTAAAAGATTCATAATTTGTCTGATTAATTGTCAAAACTATTTTACTCTTATTTTTCATTTTTATTTTAGATGTAAAGATGGTGTATTTAAATAGAAAGCTATTGTAATAAAAATGTGTTGAGTAAAAGATTCATAATTTGTCCGATTTATTATCAAAACTATTTAACCCTTTTTTCTATTTTTATCTTAGATGTAAAGATGGTGTATTTAAATAGAAAGCTATTGTAATAAAAATGTGTTGAGTAAAAGATTCATAATTTGTCTTATTTATTGTCAAAACAATTTTAAAATTTTTCTTACTTTTTCTTAGATCTGAAGTTGGTGTATTATTTTAATCGTATGGGTATTTATTTTAACCAGTGATTTAAATTTTACAAGTATAAATATATTTAAAAAAAACACCTGTGTAACTAACATAAATCAATTTTTTTTTAAATTGATATAAACTAGTGCTTGACTGCGATCCCACCTGATGGCAAATAGTGATGCAATCGTTGATGGTGAGGCGCACTAATTTATTAAGAGCCTATTTCACTTTGCCTTGAAGACACCTAAATTATAATCAGACGGGAAGACCGCAACAAGCAAATTGTTCCAGACCCTCGATGTACGCGGTATAAACGACGAGGTAAAACGCTTGGTCCGGACCGTAGAGATTTCAACAACATAAGCCGCCGTTCTTCGGGTTGTCCAATGATAGAAATGAGATGGTGGAATTAAGTCATGCAATTCCCGTGCACACTCCAAAATGGATCCTGTAAAACACCGAAAGGCTGGCTACCCTACGCTGTGTAAAACTATTTTACACTTTTTCTCACTTTGTCTTAGATCATAAAGAAGAAAGCTATTGTAATAGCTTAAATTTATACAGCTGTTACATTACGTTGCCTACTTTTTGTAACAAATTATAAAATTAGTGGTTACAAAATGGATAATTTCGTAATTTATATTACGCACAGATGGTTTGGATCGCTCATTCATTTGTGTACAATGAATTAGTGTACATTGTAATTATTGTGCTCGTTTGCTGTATTAAATATTTGTTTTAAATGGTTGTGAAATGCACCATGTGTTTGGTAGGTCACACGCATTTTTATTTCAAAATGAAAAGTGTTTTTAAGGTTCCGCACCCAAAGGGTAAAACGGGACCCTATTACTAAGACTCCGCTGTCTGTCCGTCTGTCACCAGGCTGTATCTAATGAACCGTGATAGTTAGACAGTTGAATTTTTCACAGATGTTGTATCTCTGTTTTTTTTTATTCTTGATAGGTTCGCGCTTGACTGCTAAGTATCTGATAGAAAGCGACGATGCGGTCGACGATGGAGTGCTTACCTAGAAGCAACCTATTCACTCTTGACTTAAAGATTTCCAGGTTGTTTCCGCTATAACAACAAATAATAAAAAACAGAATAAAATAAATATTCAAGCGGGCTCCCATACAACAAACGTAATTTTTTCTGCCGGTTTCTGCTAAGAACGGTACGGAACACTTCATGAGCGAGTCCAACTCGCACTTGGCCGATTTGTTTAAACACAACTACCTAAATAGGATTCGGTCTGCATTGTGGGCGTTCTTGTAACAAAAGGGACATAATATGATTCATAATAGCACGATGACGTTTTACCCGCCATGTGGATGACAGGACGTGACAAAATTCCTAATTAAACATGGGGTTGGTAAACTGTTGAAGTTGGTAACTAAATACAATCACATTTTTGCCCATAAAAGAAATATAAAGCATACTGTTTGTGTAAAACACTCATTATGTTGAAACCACAATCGGTTCATTTCGACCACACATTAACAAACAACTTCACATAGCAAAACATCAATAGAAATATAGTAATTGAGTTGTTAGCAGGATATTGACGGCCATATCAAAGGAATAATTACTTTCGTAATATGGTTCAATTGTCAGAACCGTATACACAGCTCATAAAGGAGGCCCTCGCTTTACAATACCTATTCGCAACGTATTCAATTTTTTTTAATAAAGCTAAAAGTAGAAGTAGGTAGGAGGCACTCAAACTGGCCTTAAAATTTAACCCACTTTAACAGCCTTAACATCAAAAGAAACAAACAGAAATTCATTAACCATTAACTTAACTTATCAAACAAGCCTAGCACTAATACCAAACCTCTACTTGCGAAAAAACCTAGATTAGTTTCAGCAAAACTTGCAGTACTAAATAAATGCCTTTTATTAGCCGACTCATACTTTCGCTCCTTAATTTGTACTATATGTAGTACTGTTTCGACTGATCTTCGTCTTAGTAAGCTAATAATAGAACATCTCGTCTCTCCCAAAGGTCATTGTTTGAGGCGATTAAAACGTTCACCATAAATAAAGGCGCTCAGATGAAATGTCTATGATTGAAATAAAAAAAAAGTCTTCATGAATATAAGAATTCAAAAATAGAAGGATACAAATAAAAAGTCCACAAATTGAAAAGGATCTGTTATGAATTCCATTTAAAAATGGAAGCATACCTTCTCAATTAAGGAAAAACAGCAAACAACTTTTCCTTATACAAAAAAATAAAACTTGAAGTACAATCCAAATATATAATTTACAAAACGTCTATAATAACTTTCTCCGATTCAAAAATAAACATTTCTTTTGCCGGCGGCATCTAGTTCCCATCAACAGTTCAAATATTTGTTCAGGGGCCACGGCGGCCATTTTGACTTGGAACCAATTACGGCCTGGATCATAGTTTAGCTACTTTAATTAGGAAAGTGATCAAAACTGTGTTTAATATTTAAAGATCGTGTGGGTCAGTGAGTCGGCTCAGAATGAAAGAGAATTATTGTAAGTATTTTAATGACTGAGTTTCGTTAAGCAGTTGGTAGTGTACGAGTAGTCTATCATTTTTTTTATTTTTTTTTTATTAAGTGAGCATAGACGACGTTAAATAGAGAAGTATAGAAGAAGAAAAGGTCCTAAATAAATTGAGATAATGATAAAGACTAGTGAGCTTGAAGCTAAAAAAATAAATCACTTCACAATAATTAAACTATTTTTTCCCGCCTTTTACCGGTCCATCACTTATGAAAACGTTACGGAGGCAAAGGAAAATGATCGAGTTCACAGCTCGTTCGAAACGTTACTAAAACTTCAACTCTACATCGATATTCACAGAAATAAATAGACTGAAAGAAGTAATCAATTCGCTTCCACTTTAAAAATTAAATGTAAACAAAATAAGAGTAAAGGCAAGCATGACCCAAAAACCGAGGCATATGTTTATTAATTACGTTAAAAGCGGTATCACTACATGAACCGCGTCTGTCTGTATTACCTACTATAGTTTTATCCTCGTAAACAACTGGGCATGTCATCATCATCATCATCATTTCAGCCGATAGACGTCCACTGCTGGACATAGGCCTCCCCCAAATGTCGCCACAACGAACGGTCCTGTGCGTCTCGCATCCATCGGATTCCCGTAACCTTCACCAGGGTCCACCTTGTAGGGGGCCTTCCAACACTGCGTCTTCCGGTACGCGGTCGCCACTCCTAAACCTTTCGGCCCCAACGGCCATCCGTTCTGCGAGCAATGTGCCCTGCCCATTGCCACTTAAGTTTGGCGATTCTTCATGCTATGTCGGCAACCATGGTGCGATCACGCAAGGAAACTCCGAGCATAGCCCTTTCCATTGCCCTTTGGATGACTTTGAGCCTTCTGATGAGCTGACTGGGCATGTATTGATTGAATTTTTACCAATAGCACGAGTAACAAGACCTATGCATAATCATCCTTACGTAAATGTTCCCTCAACTGGTAGTCAAGCGTCCTCTCTAAGAGATGACATGGGTAGCAATCCATGTGGGCGGGCATAGTGCGAGTAGTAGGATATCTTTGAATTTTTGTTTCTATAACACGCCGGTTTTCTCTTAGCTTTTTCCTTCACCGTTTGATGAAAAGATAAACTAAAACAAGTTTATAACAAATCACCGTATATCCTACTACGTCAAACCAAATTTAACCAGTGACCTTTTACGACACACAAAAGATACAGACGAATTTCTTTTCACAGGAAAATCGGAACCAAATCTTCCACGTGCGTTTACTTAAACAAGTTACATAACATCATATTTAATATATCTTTAAACATTTTGATGTGGGAGCTCTGTGTATGTAAACTTAGGTATATACATATCAAGGTGAGTAGGTAGCCTTGCTATGAATCACCGCTAGTATGTCCCAATATAAGCATGAATGGGTTTCGATGTGAATATCTTGTTTTTATCTCGCTAGCGCTATCTTGTTAAGAAATCGTTGGTCGTCTTTAAGATAACATGGTTTCAAAGAAATGTTGGAGTATTCTGTTGTTTTTGCATTGGATTTTATGGAGTTTGACAGTGAGTCAGGAAATCTGAAGAGTTTTAAATACATATATATATATATATAGCATAGTATTAATTAGTATTATGAAGCTTTTCATTGTAATTACAGGTAGAATCAAATCTTATGGCAGCTCGAATCACTCGAATCATTGCGCAGAAAGAGATGATTTATGAGATATGGATGGAAAGGGGTGGGGTACTGTGCAGCAGTATGTGAACTTCACAGACATCATCATCATCATTTCAGCCAAAAGACTTCCACTGCTGGACATAGACCTTCCCCAAGTGTCGCCACAACGACCGGTCCTGTACGTCTTGCATCCACCGGATTCCCGCGACCCTCATCAGGTCATCGGTCCACCTTGTCGAAACCCAACACTGCGTTTTCCGATTTACGGTTGCTACTTCGGTACCTTTCGGCCCTGCCCACTGCCACTTTTTGCCACAGACATCATTTACTTTGAATTGAGCTATACTTACTTATTAATTTTTGTAGCAGCTTTCGAGATAAATTATAACACAGCTTTATTTTTGAGATGGGCAATCCTCTCCTTTTTTGGGCGGGGCGAGAGGGAGTGTCCGACTTTTTCTGACTAAAACCCACCCATGTTCCTTCAGATGACCTTTGGTTTCCAGCGCCACGGTAACTCTTTCGTACAAGCCTGCAACCCAGAAGGACTAGGTACCTAAAACTAAACTTTAATTGTCTGTATTCTCTCAGGTAATTAATACTTGATTTAATTAAGATAGATAGTTGTAAACTAGAACAAAAATAATTTGATCACACCTAATATTATGAAGGCCTCCTCCTCCTCGAGTCGTATTCCTCATTACTGAGGGTCGTGAAGTTCCCGCTGGATTAGCTTCTTATTTTTTTTAGCATAGCATAGCATAGTCAGCTTTATAATGTTCCCACTGTTGGGACTAAGGCCTCCTCTCTAGGAGAGGGAATGGGCTGTAATCCACCACGCGGGCCCAGTGCGGGTTGGTGAATGACACAAATGTCTTCGAATTTTTTGTTCTAGAACATACCGGTTTCCTTATGATGTTTTCCTTCATCGTTTTAAGAGCAGTAGTGATGAAATAAATTACACAAACTAATGCGCCTGGCTGGGTTTGAACCCACGACCTACAACTCGTTTTTTTTTTAATTGATATAAACTAGTGCTTGACTGCGATCCCACCTGATGGTAATTAGGAATGCAATCGTTGATCATGAGGCGCACTAATTTATTGAGAGCCTATTCAAGCCTTGAAGACACCTAAATTATAATCGGACGGGACGACCGCAGCAGGCAGATTGTTCCAGTCCCTCGATGTAGAGGTTTCAACAATGTAAGGGTGGATACTCGCCGTTCGTCGGGTTGTTCGATGGTAGAAATGAGATGGTGACATCAAGTTATGCAATTCTTATTGATGGTATCTCGCTATATGTGACGGTGCTTAGCGTCATGAAGTGCGACGTGCAATTGGGCGTCCAGTGTGCAAGGGACCTGATCTGCCCATCTTTTTGGATTGCGGCTTCTTGGTCGTTTGCCAATAACCATGCCAGTTACAAAAAAGTATATAGGCAGTTATAAAACGTAAGTACCTACATAAAATTTGTGTGAATGTGTGTGCCTGTTTGTTACTCCTTCACGCTCAAACGGCTGAACGGATTTCGATGAAATTTGGCAGACAGGTAGACCACGTCCTGGAATAATATTCTACTTTCATAGACTGATTAACGCATTTTATTACACAATTCTTGGTTTAATAGGAAGGTATCTACTATTATAATTTATATTCGTCCATTTAGGTAACAATCTGCACGCATACTTTGTGTTCAGGTTTTTTTTTAGGTGGGAAATCATCCAATGACTTCTCCCGTTCTAAGGGGGAGCAGTAAGGTGTGTCAGACTTTTACGGACTAAAACCATACCTATGTTCCTTCTTTACCTTGAATTCCAGGACCCCGTGGTTCCCCTTCGGACTACCCATGGATTTGCATGCAGACTGAGAAATAATAAATTATAGATTGCATGCATACTGAGTAATAAATTATTTGCGAAAAAATTATTTGACCTGAAATAAAAAATATTATTCCCTTTATTCAGTAAGTATAATATAAACACATATAAATTACATTTAATTATTTTTTTTAATAATACTCATTAAAAATAAATCAAAAATATAATTGAGTTAAGTATATTAAATTATCTGCAAAAAAAAAAACATTTGACCTAAATAAAAAATATTATTATTATTAAAAACAAGTGAACGTCTGTGAACACACTCGTAGGTTACTGCACGCTTACATAACTGTAAAAAATAAATGCATATCCAGTTATCTAAGCATCTAGAATACGTTGAGACTGCTAACCAAGTTTGTTTTGGACAAACTAGTTTATTGTATCACACTCTGTAACTTTAAGTAACCGTTCGTTACTGCCATAAAACGTTGTTACATTATTAGTTTGTTTAAAACGTAAGATAGCTGGCAGATAACCTCGTGACGAAAAGTCAGAGAAAAATATGATGGCTGATTGCAGTTGTTTTTAGGGTTCCGTACCTTAAAAGGTAAAAACGGAACCCTTTTAGGATCACTTTGTTGTCCGTGTGTCTGTCTGTATATCTGTTAAGACATTTCACTTTATCTCGAGAATGCGTGGAGGTATCGAGTTGAAATTAAAACCATATACTCAGGTTTGCGGTCCCTTGAAGCTGTGAAAAAATGAAACTTCTAAGTTAACGAAAAAAAGATATGGCCATTTATGTCGCAAAAAAACGTATATTTCGACACTCTCAAGTGAATCAAAATTCATAAGGTACTTTCCGTTGACCTAGAACCCAGAAATTTTGAATAGGAATAAATCTGAAAACTGAAAATTTGCAGTTACGTCACAAAAAAAGATCCTTTTTTCTATTCGAAAAAATCTTCGAGACCCGATTCGGGAATTGAACTATTTACATAGGTTAGTTTGTACGGAACCCTCAGTATGCGATTCCGACTCGCACTTGACCAGTTTTTTACTTTTTCTAGTCTAGTAACTTTCTCACCGACTATTCTTGTCCACAGCTTGTGTTTGTTTAGAAAAAATTGTCTCATACTAGGAATGACTCCTGTACCATGGTTGCGTTTTCAAAAATGTAAACTCACATCCACAAGACAACCAGACCCGGAACAGTTATCTGTAGGTCTTACCAAATATTCGTTCAGTGCGGGCATCAAACCCGCGACACATAACGCAGCAGTCAATCTCTCAACCACTGCGCCAACCATACAGATTAATTCTAAATACAAATTACCGTGCCGCCTTACAATGTCTGATCAACAAAAACTATGACACCAATAGGGAGGGTCGTCCGGACTATTTTCACACGTCCCCCCCACTTCCTTGCCCCGCCACGCCATGGTAGCTAGCTGTCGGGGATGGCGCTTAGCATTCTTCTGTTTTTGTCGATTCTACTTGATGGCATATAAACTAGGGTTTAGAGGGATTTATGACTAATGATTATTATAGGTAATAAGAACTTTGTTGGCCCAGTGGTAACGACCTCGACTTACGAATGATCATGGGTTCTAACCCAGCCAGACGCATTGCTTTGTGTAATTTATTTTATCACCACTGCTCACCAAACTGTGAAAGAATACACGGCATGACTTAAAATCAAAAATTCGAAGACATGCAACATCCACCAACACGCACTGGGCCTACGTGGTGGATTACGGCCCATTCCCTCTACTAGAGAGGAAGCCTGAGTCCTAGCAGTGGGAACTATGCTATTATTATATATTGTGGAATATATATATATATATTATCGGATCGGGCAAGTGGCTGTTTATTTGTTACACATTTTCTTTATTGATAACGTCCACGGACCTTCCTTTTCTATAACTACAAATTAATTATACCTACAATCCTACATCTTCTTAACGCTCTGGGCCGTATAATTGTGCCGCTTCAAACAATGTCTGGTCAGTAGAGTAACAAAAACTCTGGTAACAATAGGGAGGGTCGTCCAGCCTATTTTCACACGTCCCGATAGCCACTGTCGTAGCGCCGCCATGGTAAGTAGCTGTCGGGGATGGCGCTTAGCATTCTTTTGTTTTTATTAATTCTACTTTTATTTCACTTTTAACAAAGGTACACCAACGACTTATTTATAAACCAATATTAGGTATGCTATTACATTCAAAAGCAAACGGTTCTTGAATAGACAAGTCAAATTCAAATTCAATTTTAAAGCATTTATTTCAAATAAACCATTTACAGGCACTTTTGAAATGTCAAGAAGTCAGTCAGTCAGAAAAAATGATGCTAATTGCACATTCCAAAGCGTAGATCTCTATGGAGAAGAATGTGCAAGAAACTCCATGGAAAAGAAGTCACTTAGGCATCTAAATATGCACGTCATTTAAAGATGAATGAACAGAATGAATAATTAAATTAAAAACACAAGTACTGTATTTTTATTATATGCACACAACGTAATGACTTTCTGGTTTTTGTTATCAAACGAATAAATATTATTTTAAAAATAAAAATAATATAATAAAAAACACAAGAAATTAAAACTAACAATAATTATCAATCAGAAAATAAAAATAAAAATGAATATCGTAACTTAAATAGGTATAATTAATCCATTAAATAATGAAAACCTTACATTATTATATGTTTAAGAAAAAGAAAATAATAATAATTGAAAATCTAGTACAAAACGAAATAAAGTATGCCACTGATCACAGGCTAGTTTCGACAGTCGTCAAAGAAAATATCGACACTACTATCGATACAACAGAGCAAGCTGGTCATAAAAAGCCAACATTCTGTTGAAAGCAGCAGCCAGCGCAGGTTTGTGCAACATGCTTTAGTAGCAAACGTTCCATTGGTACGCTTGGATCGGAGTTGAGAATGGCGAGGTACGTGCTGTGTAGGTTGATTTTATCAAGGAGATCTGGAGTTGATGTTACCCCGTTTACAATTTTTTAAAAGTGTTTTCAGATTGGTTACAACCCTTCGTTGTTTTGAGTCTAGTCGCCCTGTAACGACATTTTTGTGGTATTTAAACTGTAAGCAGCTGTAAGTTTACTTTTCTTTAAAATGGACGGGGCGTATACGGCCGATACCTGCTATAGCTGTGGAATTGTTCGAAAGAGCTGGAACGCAAAAGGCAACTGAAGAAACACAGGTGGGTGGTTTTAGTAAGTAAAAATTCTGACACTTATTTGATGCATATTATTTTAATGCATGGTGTTATCGTAATAAGATTTCTTTTAATTAAGGACTTAAGGACTAATCGTTGCTTTTTCTTGACAACATTTTTGTAGGTAGGTTACTCCAGGTACGCTTTGTAGCAAGCATGTAGCATGTTCGGCTGCATCAAAGCTTACCATGAAGTAAGCTAGAAATTAAACGCATGGGAATAAAAACGCATACTTTTGATTTTATTATTAAGTTTATAAAAAGAAAATAATAATTAACCGCAATAAATTTTGCGTTAGGATAGGTAAGTTATTCGTTTAGTACTTAGTATTTTCCAACCAAATGTTTTCATGACAAAGAAAGCGTTCATTAATAGTAATAAACATTATTAAAATTAAAAACAAATGATTAATAATTTCCTTCTTTAAATACTTGTCTAATAGAAAAAAAAATAAAAAGTTGATAATGTTAATAACAATTTATGTTTAAACGGTTTTAAACAAGGCCGTTTACGAATGTTTATGTATTGTTGACTGTGGTTAATATATTCCAATAAACAATATAATATATTTGATGCTATTTTTAGATATAAACCTAACACCACGTACTTTATATTGTCCTATAAAATAATGTAGGTACAAAGTACAAAGCTTTCAATCTGACCTTCAGGACAATAGAGCTGTAATTTCAAATAATATTTTCTTTAAATTTTTATAAGAATCAATTAAAATTTTATAGAGGTTTACAATAAGAAACAATATTTTTCTACAACGCAAATGGCTTTTATTGACAGTGATGCATGTAATTGCAGCCCAAATAAATATCACTTTTAAACTTTATTCTAAATCGATCTCAAATCATTTGTTTCTAAAATACCATTTAGTCATTTTTAGGGTTGAGCTACACCGAATCGCATTTTTGAGTGAAATTGGCGTCCGTCTCGTCGATACCGCCGCGGCGCCGCGTGCAATAATCGCACTCCTGCTCTCTTTCTCGCTCTAGTATATATGACGGTTCTAAGTGGCAGAAAAGGTTAGAAGCATATGAAAGTACGCTTTAGCGCTGACAGATGTTGCTCAACCCTTATAATGTCACAGGATCGGTCAGTCAGGGAAGATGAAGTAATACATCTTAAAGCTGAGCATTGAATTGAATAATCATCGAGAGTAAAATATTCCAACAAAATACGAAAAAAAAGGGAAAAAAGAGTCCCTTCGCGACAGCTACTTACGAAGCGGCGTCACACCGGTCCCGACTGCAAGTCCGACTGTGGAGTCTCTTTTATTTCTATTGACGGAGCCCCCTTTCTGTCTAGCTCGTAGCACGGTCTGACAAATTTTATTATTGCTTTGTTACTTGCCTGGAGTACGTTTGTAGTAACTTTGGTTGAGTATGTATGGTGACAGATGATTGCTAGACTCTTATCATGAAATTTGTGTATTTGCTTGGTCATATCGATACCCCACACTAGGATTTACTCCTGTATCGTGGCCGCCATTGTACCCATAGATTAAGTTAGTTTATAAGTTTTTGTTACTATTTTGATGTACAATAAAGTTTTATTTTATTCTATTCTACGTTCACAAACATGTAAACTCGCATACACAAGACACTCAGACCCGGAATAACTATATGTTGGAGGTTGGAGGACATTCAAATTTTTTTTTTTATCAGAATGTTGGGCTGTGAAAAAGACGGATGAAAAAAGATTGCACGTAGCGGATATTCAAATGTTAAGATGGTGTGACGAGAATGGATAAAGTGAGAAGTGAGTATATTAGGGGAAGTTTAAAAGTTGCGCCAGTGACTGAAAAGTTGAAAGGGAATCATTTGTCTTGGTATGGTCATGTGAAGAGGAGGGATGAAACGCATGTTACTAAAACAGTTATGAGTTTACATGTGCATGGATGGAGAGGGAGACCAATGAAAGCGTGGCGAGTGAGAAGACAGAATGGAAGAAAAAAACGTATTGCGGCGACCCCAAATAAAACGGGACAAGGGCAGGAAGATGATGATGATGAGGACATTCAAATTTAATATATTCCGTGCGGGAATCGAACCGGCGGCGACACGCAGCGCAGCAGCCAATCCACATCGTTAACCGCTAAGTGATTTAAAGAAGAACCATATGTTCCTTTACCTAATCCTGCATTTGAAATTGTAACCTTTCATGAAAAACACCAAAATCTTTTATCAAGAAAACGAATCATAGAAATGAACGGACAAGCACTAATTTAGAAAATAGGAGCCACAGAAAGCAGCGCCTATGAAAACTAATCTACCATTTTAAGTTCACGAAAACGCAATAGCATTAATTTTATCCGTTTTCTGATGCTATAACATAGTATTCCCCAATAACATTTTGGGGCTCCCTCAACAACACTCAAATCGAACGACGAATCGGCCCGTGCCCCGACTTCATAGTTGAAGTGGAATTTGTGAGCTGTGTCTCGACTGTTAAAAAGACAATCGATATATTGCGTGCCTTGTTGAATAAAAGATAAGTAGAATTTCATGTTAGTTCTAGGAATACTTAAAAATAATAATTTTATTTTGAACTAGACATTGCGACATCATTCATCAGCGATATCAATCGTTACGAATGTATGGGCCTGTGCTCACCACGTTTTTTAAACGCGACGTTGACGCGCGTTTTAGAAACGTGCGTCGACGACGCGCTTTTATCCTATTAAAGTTCTACAGGCTGCGTCTGACTCTCGTGCATATCGCGTCTGTATCGCTACAAACGCGCGTTTAAAAACGTGGTGTGCATAGGCCCTTAGGTATATAATACGACATTCCTACGGGTGAATGAAATGTCACTTCGTCCAAACCATTCATTTCATTCGTGTCATCGATCTAATTTTACTGGAACAGAGTTATAATGGCAGTGGCACTTAGCAGATGGGCGCATGTTACAAACAATCCATTAAGCCGTAGAAATTAATTATTGGATATAGGACTATGGAAATGGACTCGTTTGAGAGAGTGCCTACGCCAGAGAATAAATGTATTATAAGACAATTTGATACAAGCGTGGAACTTTGCCGTTGCAGCCGAGGCGAAATATACGCCCGAGCAGAAGGCGAGGTTATTGTGGAGCCGAGAGACTGCAGAGCACATTGCTCGCAGAACAGATGGTCGATGGGGCCGAAAGTTGCTGAAGTGCTAACTGCGCACCGGAAGACACAGTGTTAGAAAGCCTCCCACAAGGTAGACCAATTACCTGGTGAGGGTCGCAGTTTCCCATGGATGCGAGAAGCACAGGACCGTTCGTTGTGGCGACACTTGGGAAGGCCTATGTCTGGATCTGCACAAAGCCATGATTATTAAAACACTATTTTCAATACTTTATAACGACCGAGTTCCTAGCGGTCCAGCAAGCACTAGATATTCGGAACCATGACACGTGTAACGGTTTAGCCGACTATCTAGATCTATCTTGTTGAAAATTGGACAAACTAACAAGTGCCTTAGTATAAATTGATGAGTTTTAGGTTCTAGTGTGCCCTTTTTATCTTGTCGAACTCAAAATATTATGTAAAATCACTAGTCAAATTTTTAGGTGTAACATGTTGACACACCTGCAAAAGATAAGCATTATTTGCATTGATAAAACATGAATTTGATGTCTGTTCATCCCGTGTTGTTTATTTTTGTATCACCAATAGCAGAGGTATGTTACATTAAAAATTTGACGACATCTACGACTATTTCACTTGACTGGTGTGTATTGAATTCTGGCAGGTGGTTGATGGGGCCAAAAGGTTCTGGAGTGGCGACAACGTACCGGAAGACGTCGTGTTGGAAGGTTTCCTAATAGGTGGATCGATGACTTGGTGAGGGTCGCGAGAATCTGATGGATGCAAGACCCGTTGTTATAGCGACATTTGGGGAGGCCAATGTCCAACAGTGCACGTCTTTCGAATCAAATGATGATGATCAAGTATTGAACGAGTATAGCCATCTTTATTTACATTTAAAAATACTAACTATAATTACAATAAAATAAAATAAATAATAATAAAAACTCTAATCTAATTACAACTAAAACTAAAATATGGCGTCAAAAAACTTTTTCACATCGCTGTCGACTGCTAATGTGCCCAATAGACTGGCGGCATTGCCACGCTGTATGGCAATGCTTATCCTCTGTCCGAGGTAAAAGCCAGCCGGTATTGAATGGTTGATAATAATGGGTTTTCTCTATCACTAGCTATACTCTATACCATATAATAAAAAGGATTGATTTGTATTTTTGTAAATGGTTGTATTTTTGTTTGAAAGGGGCCATTCAAGTATTGGGGGCTTGGGGGTCTTTACTTTGCTTATTTTTGATGATATGGGGGTGGAGGGTCTAGATGGTGATTACGTCAGCAGTGCAATTTATTTTTTAGTTTTTTTTGAGAACGTTGTCGATGTTTCAAAATCACAAGAAACTGAGCAGACTCACATTAATCAGCATACATCTAAGTAATTTCATTGAAGACTTAGTGTCACGGATTAGTGTGTCATGGACTGAGATGTGTGAAAATTTTAAATTACTTACTTAACTTTGATTTTTTCCTTTATTTCAAGTATTCCTTTTTTCTAGACTTACAACTACTGCTCATAAATGATTAAATTAATAACCAAACTAACACATTGTCAAATGCATGTACCAACGTACCATTGTAAACACCAACGAAGTCGAGGGGAACAAGCTAATGATGAATATATTTAAACTTAAAAGGTTGAAAGCATAAATAGTCTTAAATCCTCAAAAGCTTAGGCTATCTGTCACCACAAAATATGTTCTAACCGCTCAACATTTCACAAACATAGGTAGGTATTTTAAATGCAAAGCGTGGTTTCAATTTATGCTTTGGCATTTGTGCATTGCGGTTTAGTATGTACAAGTAGGTTCAGTAATTATTCTGAAGAATTTCTAGGATAATTACTAAGTCATTTCTGAGATTACCAAGGAGATAAAGATGTGAATGAAACCTGCTTTAGGGCCATCGTGGATACTTCTGGAACATTTTAAGTGGTACTGTTTTTTTATTTATGCTCTGAGTAAAAATGACAGTATTCTAGCTGGCGCTTACAGTATCATCCGGGGAGGGAGCGAGGGGGGTTACTAAGTTTCCACTGTCCATCTGCCTGTCACCAAGCTGTATTTCATTGACCGTGAATTTCAACTGTCTAGCTAAGGCAGTTGAAATTTAACAGATGATGAAATCTTGCGTTAATTTTGGGACACGTTATAGAACCTCATGTGCAGTTCGTGATTTGTGTTGAAACTGCAGCCTTTCTTTCTCTCCTGCTATCTTTTGTTGCAGATCCAGATCCAATTAAACAAATCAGATAATCTTATTGTCAAGGTCAAAATATATATTAAATGTTAAATTTTTACTTGATATTATTAATATTCCCGATCTGGAGTCGTCAATAAAGTTACGTTTGGTATGACCACTTAAAACAACATCTGCTTGAAAGCTGTTTTATTAATAGACCAATCATATTGAGTAGAGTGTGAGTTTCGAGCTGATAAAAAATAATGGATGTAAAGTGTAGTGTAGAGGTGGACGTTTCAAATTACACTGTTTTTGCGTGGGAAATCATCAAATATCTTCTCGCGCTCTACGGTGAAGCGGGAGGGAGTGTCAGACTTTTACTTACTAAAACCACACCTATGTTCCTTCAGTTGCCTTTTGCATTCTAGGACCAGTACACGAGTAACACTTTCATATTCTTTTCCATGGCCCTAGAAGGCATCGGCGTTGCTGGGCCCCTACGGTGTGCTGACATCTCTTTGAGGCGCTCATGTTCAACACTACGCATCGTCAACAACTCGGGTTTGGTTCCTATAGGACGAGTGGACGGCGAGTTACCCATTATTCGTCGTCCGCGAGCCCAAGCCTGCGGTAGCCGGATATCACTCTGCAATTCCCGACAACCGGGTTCTCTCTCTGGGTGGATAGGGAAAGAGTGACAGACATTTACTGACTAAAACATACAGTACTCCTTTAGTTGCTCTTTGAAAGGGCCACGGTAATTCTTTCGAATAATCCTACAGACCAGGTTCAAATTACATTGTTTTATACACATAATTTTTAGTATATGCGAAACCTGAATATAGTTTATTCAGAATCAGTAACTGAATCGAATCCAATAATTTTTACACCATGATACATTTCTCCAAAAAATATTTTAAAAAGATCACAAGTTGGACACCACCGACATTAAGTACAACACAGGTCACGGCAGGTCATAGCGGGCATGTGGATGGCCCGGTGACCATGTATTCGTGTGGACAACCAGGTAACATAGGATTTTTCATGATACAGTTATGAAATTTTGTACATAGATTTTTTACATAAAAACACACGTGTTTCGGGTTTCGCGCATACTAAAACTAATTTTGTTTATAGGTATATATTTGAGCCACCACTTTCTATAGCGGCGGTCCACTTTTTATAGAGCGGGGGTTGTCATTAAGAGCGGGGGTTGTCATTAGATGATTTTCCCACCCGAAAAAAAAAAAAAAAATCACTTTCTATTTTCAGAAATAGTATTCACATTGCTGGTGTGATCTCTGGGCCCTCACCATGATGTGTTAAAATATCAGTAGTGTGAGCGAGAATGACGGATGAAGCATACACCCTACATAGCTCCATCCCTTTAACAGTTCAGTTTAGGTCGTAAAATGGATCGAGTTAAGAGCTGGTGGTAGGGCCTCAGTTTGTAATGAGAAACAATAAAGTTTGCATACCTTTAAACATGAAAGGAAAGTGCATACTACTTTAATACCGCGTGCTTCTCGTCTAGTGGATTATTTCGAGATTATTGGTGTAAGAAAAGCTAATTAGTATATAAGTACTTATGTATTGAAGATTACGAGTAGATGGGTAGAAAAAAAAAATTAAATTTTCCGGCACAGGGTGGAGCGAGAGGGAGTGACAGACTTTTACTGACTAAAACCTACCCGTGTTCCTTTAGTTGCCCTTGCTTTCCAAGGCTACGATGAATATTTCGAACATTCCCGCAACTAACAAGCCCTTTTGCTTTACCATAGCGCAGGAGAAGTGAAAAAAAAATGGTGGTACCTATGTTCTCGTAGATACTTAACTGATCAACATCATCATCATCTCAGGTGGAAGACGCCCACTGTTAGATGTGTGTCGCCACAACGAACGGTCCTGTGCGTCTCGCATCCATCGCATTCCCGCGACTCTCACCAGGTCATCGGTCCACCTTGTAGGAGGCCTTTCAACGCCGCTTCTTCCGGTGGGCGGTGGTCACTCCAGACCCTTTCGGTCCCATCGACCATCTGCTGTGCGAACAATGTGCCCTGCCCATTGCCACTTAAGTTTGGATATTCTTCGGGCTATGTCAGCTTACTACGTCACCTTAGTTCTCCTGCGGATATCTTCATTACTGATGCGATCACGCAAGTAAATTCCGATACTTACTTAAGTAATTAATTCTACATAATGATGATTTAAACGAATATACCCATTAAGGGCTACCTACACACCTTTCAATGACATTTTGCTTCAAACTTACGTAGGTATCCACCAAGGCTCACATAATTATTGGGATTCGATTGGAAAGGTCTAAAGGGCCCGTTACACTGGGGCAAATGATAAACCTGTCTAGACAGAAGTGATTAGTAAGGCATCATGTAATAAGAAAATCAATGTAATTTTGATAAAACATACTTATTAACACGGTTAAATATAATTCTATTGATAACCCGTCTATCGACCAGTGTCATTTTAAAAAGACGGTTCCCGGATCCTTAAAAATTTCCTTTTGAATTGTTTTGAATTTTATCCGTCACAATAATAAATTAAAACTCGCAGCTCCAAATATTATATTGTCTGTGTATATACATATTATTTTAATGTTTTAATAATTATAGCATGTAGGTATTTATGTACTTTTATTTTTTGTTTGTTTCAGTCCAGTACTTGCCATCACGTGCAACTGTATCGCAGATTTTTATGTCTACAGTTGCTAAGTATATCCGTTTTTATTTATTAATACATAATAGGTACCTACATAGATACTTGCTTTTCAAATTAAAAGGCCCGCACACACATATACACTACGGGATATTCAGCAGACGATATTCAGACTGTCTAATTTTTTGTTCCGAGTAAGACCGGTCTAACCCAAGACACTACGCGACAACGATTAATAAGACTGTCTGAATATTGAGTAGTGTAATAGGCCCTTTGCTTTAGAATTTGGCAGAATGTTTTATATCGCGGCATCGGCTCTACTTTCCATTGATAAAAAATAGAACAGTACAGTTTATTCCCAAGACCGTCAATTGCAATTGACAATATTTACGTGATTGACGAAAATTGATGCAAAAATTGATCGTTTAACGATTGAAGCAATTATCAAAACATTTTCATTGTCATTCACGTAAACTTTACATTGTCAATTGCAATTGACCGTTTCGGGAATCCTTCACGTCTAGGATTCTTCTTACGTGGAACCTACTTAGGTAGGTAGGTAGGTACCTACTAAAGGATAAAAAACTTAAACCCCAATTAGGTCCACAAAGTGAGGATGAGGACACATGAGACTGTATTAAATCGTTAATTATACCTAGATTCCAAGTACCGTACCCACTTGGTTAATAAAGTTATTAAGAGATCGGTAGACGTAGAGGTAGGTACCTACTTCTATTAGGGTACGTAGGTGACTGGGTAGATACGAGACCTACTTTACCTATCGTTTATGAGTCACATTTGTAGTAAAAGCCCTTCTTCATCAGTGCAGCAAATGAGTTTGTTAGTAAGAAGATACTAATAAATAATACAAGGTAATGGGTTCACGGCAATCTATGCGCCCGTGCGTGCCCGCAGCCGTTGGTTATAATGCATGTAGGTGTGCGGTGTCTCAGCTTTCTCCCAAAACGTGGGCGACAGCGCGCTCCCATTCATGACCCGTCTGTGTTTACACCACGACGCACACTACCCAGAGATAGTCACTGATACGGAAACAAAATAACGCGACACGAATCGATGGGAACGAACGCGATAACGATTGTTTACCTGCGATTACCGCACATTCAAGGTAACCAACTATAGAACTCAGCCGCACGTTAACGTTTACACGTTAATTCACCTACAGACTCAGAAGTTAACTGTCTCATTGAAAACTCTGTTGACGATGTTGACATTGAAAACAGTTACGCAAGTCGATGCAACTTTAGTACAAATTAAACTCAGAGTTACGTTTACAAGACTAAACTCACGTTCCCTGTGTTCACACAACAAAAAGCCGGGCGAGTGCCGCATTTAAGACGGTCCCCCTTACCTCTGTCGCTCGTACATATCCTGCGAGGACTACACAAGACAGCCATAGGTATATCCTCAAATGCATCACAACAATGTGAACCGGAACGGTCGCTCCAGCAGTATTTCACTATCACACAATAATAACACAGCACAAAACAATTTGCTGTTATGTTATTCCACTAACACCATACACACGGGTCGAAACGGCGCGCGAAACGACATGCGGCGTCGGTTTGCGATTGTAGTAAACTGAGTAGCGCTTGGCACTCGGTTCAGTGCTTTGAGGGCGCGCGCCCCGCACGCGGCTACTTCGCAGCTAACTTCGCTCGTGTGAGCCGAGTTCGGTCGTCGCCCGATGGTCGATGGAGCTATATTTCGCGTCACGCACTCCTATTTATTACGTCGAAGAATAATGGCCCAGTCGTCGCGTTCACAAAAACAGGCCCCTAATTCTCCTTCCGTTCGATCAACGCAACGGGCCCTACAGATTTGTCGTTTCCCTGACGCATTCCCACGAAGAAACTTGTTCTAATTTTGGTCATGGGCAAGACAGAAATATTATTTGCTAGGGCGACGACCGTCTGTGTAACATTGAAGATACATCAAAACAAACAAGTCGTGCGATAGCTATCTAAATACGTCCAATACAATTTATTCCCTGTCAAGACGAGAGATAACGAATGTCCCTAAGTCCCTATTTTATATGACCAGTACAGGCAAATTGAGTCATTGACGAAAAGATTTTTATACGAAGAGTATTCAGCTGAAAGCGAAAGTGCTGTAGGTATAAGTTTCAGTAGTACGCTGTCTGCAGTCTGCAACTTGATGAACATAAATCTATACCTACATCTAGCAAGTAGCTGAGGTAGACAGAGTTGCATTGTTAACATTTTGATTAAGCGCCATCTGTTGAGCCACAAAAAATACTATCATTACCTTGATCGTCATAGTAGTACTAACACATTCCAATAGATGGCTCTCTTTTCGTACTTATAAAAAAAAGAACAGACGAAACGAACTTGTCTTTGATAAACATATTGGAAACAGTCGATAGACATGTAAATTATGTAACTAATAGTTTTAACGTACAAGTCAATATAATGTATTAATAACGTCTTGAACTTCTTTAGAACAGAATTGTCCCGTTGTACAAACTAGTCTATTTAACACACTAGTTGTGCCTGACCGAAAGTTCGGTTTCGGTCGAGTTTCGGCAAAAAAAACGATTTTCGGTTTCGGCGGCAATCCTGCCGAAACTACGACCGAAACTGAAACTGCATTCGGGAGTTGTCGCGCTGTGATCGGTCATGTTTGGCGCGTTAAATTCCATCCAAGCGAGTAAGCGTCGAATAAATTTACCGCGTCCACGTCCCTAATCATATCGTGACTGGTTGTTTGCAGTTCGTTTTATTTGTTGTGAGTTTTCGTGTAATTTATTTTGAAATCAGGAAGTTTTATTCCGTGCTATGGCATAAGTGTAGGCAGTAAACATAAAAAAATAATTCATTATAACCAACTAATACTTATATTATATTTTTAGAATCAAGTTACCCTATCTAAATATTTTTGGTTGATTTAACTCTCTCGCTAATGCTATACATAAAGATACATTAGTTAGGTGCTTGGTATTTACTATAGTTCATTAGTGGGGATAATATAATGGATACAGTTTCTAATTTTTTTTAATACTTATTACCAAGGTACCAGTATTTAACAGTATAAGGGGTGTATACCTAGGTAGTAAGATACTTATCTGCGCCCCTAATTGTTTTTTAATCAAATTAAATGAGTAGGTACTTACATAGGTACATACCTAAGTATCTAATAACATTAACATTTCGCACCTCTAATCCAATACCGTCACTAAACGAATTAAAAAAATAAACTTTTTACGCAATTATAAGGTTAGCGCTCAGCAAACAGATGGCGTTAAAAACAGTTTTTTTTAAGATTTTTTAGTGACGAATTTTCAATTTTTGTAACCATTTCAGCTACCCCTAAACTAAAATCGAGTGCAATAAAATTCATGATGATCAACGATAATAAATAAAAAAAAAATTGGTTGCCTGTAAAGTCGGTATACGGGCGAAAGTTTTACGTGACAACGACTAGTGGTAAAATAATTTTAATGTGAATATTCATTCGTATAGTAGGACGCGTGCCTTTCACTTTTTATGTCTGTCTCTCTCGCTCTTAGGCGGGCTAACCATGCCCGAGTGGAAGGGACGCGTGCCTCTCACTCGCTCTCATTGTGAGCGCATAACGTGAGCGGAGCGTAACGCAGTTTCTTGAAGTGTCACCCGGCAAACCAATTTATAAGACGTTGTCACGTCAAAATTAAAGTCTGACTGATTTTAACGTATTTTCTTCATTCTTCCCTCAAAACATGATATTTGTAAGGAAGTTTCAGTTTCGGCCGAAACTAAGACTTGCCGAAATTCGGGTTTTGGTTTCGGTCGGACACTACACACTAGTAGAAAGAGATAACATACCCTTTTCCATCGTACTCTTTCAGTACATTTTTGAGGTTGACGTAATCAATCCAGAGAGTATAAAACATTCTTGAAATTTGGCGGTTTTCCCTTTCACCTGATTTCTAAATTATGTTTAAACAGATTTGAAAAATTCTATTTAGGATAGTTATTATCAGATTCTTTTTTATTATTTATATAAACAAATAATAAAAAAGAGTTGGATACCCAACTGCATACTGAATACAAATCAAACAATAATACAATGACACCATCAATATAATTGCATTTCAACATTCTATACAACTAAACAAAATAAAAGCAAAAAGTTGACATTCTTAAAACATAATTAAGTTAAACAACTCTCTTCAAACTATTTCCCGATTGCATGGCATCTTTTTTTTATGCTTTTTTCTGATCTACTTCGGCCATCTTTTCTTTGTGACGGCGAATGGCGTCCTCGTGGCGTTTGATCTGGTCCTGATGGAAGGAGATCTCCTCACCCAAGTGATTCTTTAGGTTGGCGAGCTGTTCTTTTTGCTGAAAATAAAAAAAAACAATGTTAATGTATGTTTACAGGCTTGTGTAGGTAGGTCCGATTCAACTGAGAATTCTTATACAAGTACGCAGTAACGTCGTGACACGTCTACGGTCCGGACCAAGCGTTTCGCCTTGTCGTTTATACCGCGTATATCGAAGGACTGAAACAATTTAGAATTTCCGTCCAATTATAATTTAGGTGTCTTCTAGGCTAGAATGAATAGGCTCTTAATAAACTAGTGCGCCTCACCATCAACGATTACATTACTGCTTACCATCAGGTTGGATCGCAGTCAAACACTGGTTTATATAAATTAAAAAAAAAAAATAGCATCTCACAAATTTAATAAAAATTGCCAATTGACCTTTTGACCTAAGATAGTAAACCTGGCTGAAATACCTTGCTGGAAATGTTGATTATATTATCACGGTGTGAGTCATATATTAGTTTTTGTCTATGAAAAGACAAAAACTAATATAAACACTAATAAAAAAAAAATATGTTCATTTTTGTCCAAAGCAAAACCAAATTAGCCTTATGAATTGATAAACAATTTCAAATGGGAGAAAGTAGGGTACACATTATAAATATATTAATATTCCACAACTTTCACGCAACGCCATCTAGTCCCAAATTAAACATACTTATATATTTCTAAATTCGAGTACATATTACAGATAAATTACAACCAGCCACAGAATAAATGATTATGCTCATCACACAAAAATTAGTTTTGGGTGGGATTTGAAGTATTGAACCCACAACATTAGCAGTCAGGGCCACTAACAAGTAGACAAGTATTTTTCAGTCTAAATAGACAAATAGTGGCGGCATCCTAAGACCATAACATTACGGTGAGCGGACAGGCACAGGCACCCTTTGAACGCTTTTTTAAATTAAACGTCTTATGTCGAATATGTTCAAACCGCACACAATTTGCGAGTTTAAAATAAAACAATGATCAAAAAAGTATTCAAGTATAAGTTTATTACTGACTTTACACTATTATGTAGTGTAGGGTCAGTAAACTTTACACTTTTTCCTGACTGGCAACCCCCTAAGCACGACTTTGTAACCCATCTGGGGGTCATCATAAAATCCACATACAATGTTTCATCACGGTGTGGAAACCAAACTACAAAGATAAGTCATCAGAATCTACTGAACAGGGGCAGCAGAAGTTTATTATATTTCATCAATATAGCATATTTATGTTAATACCTTTTTGTAAAAGTACTCATCTTCCCTAGCTGCCTCCATCTTGCCGAAGGCTCCGCCAGCCTCACGAATCGCACCACCGCCACCGCCTCCCTTACCAGCTCCAGAGCCGGGCTCACCGCTGTACATTCTGAAATCAGTAGATTGTAAAATGAGTAAGTAGGATGGTGCGGGTGACAGCTGTCAGATTCACACAATGTAGCTTTATATCCTTTTCTCTCATCTTAAAAGATTCATCCTGTTTTCATCCTACCCATGCTATATAAAAAAACCTGTAGCAACTTTTTCTTCCTGCATCCTCCTAACAGAGCGCAAGGTATCCTTGACTTGGTCAATCAACATAAAAATATATAATAATAGCTATAAAGTTAATCACTATGTTGCAGATAATATTAAATTACTTAATATCACAATATCAAAACCAAATTATCTGACTAGTGAAAACATAGTAGTTTTTTAGCCAGATCATTAAACATCTCTAAAAATAAGAATGTAAGAATAAGCATAATCAGTCTTATAATGTCTCCACTGCTAGAACTCAGACCTCCTCTCTATAAGAGGGGAAGGGCCATGCGGGCCCAGTGTGAAACTTAAGCAACAATATTCCCGTCCAATTGTAATTTAGATGTCTTCAAGGCTGGGTGTGAATAGGCTCTCAATAAACTAGTGTGATTCACCATCAATGATTTCATCACTGCTTTCCATCAGGACTCAGGTGCAATTGCAGTCAAGCACTAGTTTATTTATATTATTTTAAAAATATAAAACTACATACTAACTTTAACACCTATCACTGACCACCTAACTATATCACCAGTCTTCTTGTATTTTAGTTTTGGCATCTTATTGCAGCAGATGACCAGCATCACAACTATTTTTAAACTTGAAAGTCATTTTTATCAGACAATGAGATGAATCATGTATGATGAAATTGTAGCGCAATAATCAACTGATAAATAGGTAATATTACTAGTGCACATGATCCTCACTTTCTTTACCAAAATATAGAAAAATCAAGGCCCATCGTATTGACATGGAGCAAGGTGAAGCGTAAGATCGGTGTGTGACTACAGCTGTCGACGCCTTCTGCCCCAGCTAGGAGACATAGGTTCTTCAGTCAAAGTCAATGGATAATATTACCATTGATCAATGTGTACAACTTAGTACAGTAAGCTGAATTGCTTGTATCACTTTGACCTTGGGCCGACCTACTGTTGAGTGGTAATTCAATATAATGCTAGGCTAGATTATACTGGTTTTGTTACCACTGAAGTGTGGCCTACTGTATCAGTTTTAGGTACTGCTAATGAGCTAAAAGTAACCTAAATAAAGTTAAATGGCGTTTTAACAATTTGAAATAAAAATACAAATGTTTTACAAATATCAAGTTTGTAAAACGGTGAGGATAACAACAACAGGTTATAGTTGATGGGGGAAATTGGAGAGAAAGTGTTGCAATAATTCAAGTAACAGGAGACATTTAAGCAAGTTACGAGATGTTAATTTACACAAACTCAACAATTGATAGCGTTGAATCATTCTCTAGTTATTACTTTACGATAAGAAGCTGTTGCATGGCTTGGAAAATACATTTCACAAATGCATGTGCATGACCAACCATTGATTTATTTCTATTGCTAAAACTAAGTAATGTTACCAATGTTTGGAAAAAAAAACAACAAAACAAAACATTTTAAAAACAGTATTGAGTGTTTTCCAATGCTTTTAAAGTATTTTATAGTCAGAGATTAAAATGGCTAAAATTGGGTTATGTTAAAGTAGGCATGATTTAGTTTAATTAGGTATGTTGAAGTTAGATAGTTAGTGCATCAGCTTGTGAAACAATTTCACATAAGATCTCTAAGACACAGTGGGAAAGTTAGTAGAAAACACTCTTACCTCTAGTTAAGAATATTACAAATAGTTAATAAAGATAACATGCACTATGGCTTGACTTGTTATATTGGGAACGTAAACACTGCGTAGAAAAAACATCAGCTGACGGCTTTTATACTCTCGACACTGGCCTATGGACCTAAGTACTGTCATGCAGCCTATAAATAGAATTAAAAATAAAATGATTTACCACTGACGTAGACGAGTTAATCATGATTGAAAGTGAAACTTGACATAAAGGGCTAACGATGATTTAAATTTAGCAAGTAGTGTGAAATAAGTACAAACAAAAATGATTCTTGGTTGGTTACTTCATGAAGGTTGCGTAACTTATCATGCCGGTAGGAATCCTTACCTTACGCTAACAATAGCCCGGGACAGAGTTGACCTCGTTCTAGGTATGAAACTCATGATTGAAAATTGTAAATTGATTTAAAAACCTATTCGAATTCTCCAAGGAACTGGAAAGTTTTTTTTTATGGTTATTGGAAAATATGACAGGTTACCTACCCTGCATACCAGAGATAATTTTAGTTTTTGAGCGAGCATGCGGAGCAAATATTCGGCTTTTTAGATTATTTTGTTTCCGGCTCCATTTTAATATATAATAAAATATACTATTGCATTTGGCGCATATAACATAATATTATTATTGTAATGTATGATAGGATAAAGGACACTTATGTGATTGTATTAGCACAATCATTAACTATCTTGCAAATATTGCAAATAATCAAATGACCTAGTTGCGACTAAAAAATGTCTCCTCTAGGTACCCTGTATGAATTTCCTCCTTTTTAAATACAGGTCTAAACGGAAGTAATTTAATTATGATAAAGAAATAAATCTATGGTTATTATCAATTCATACAGAGTTTGTTGCTTTGACTTGCCCCCTTGACCTGGGCCTGGCTTGGCTTAGGCTTTACTTGACCACACTCATTCGTTATTTTGAAAAACTGCAGCTGGATTCGACTGTTCCAAGTATTTTAGTTGGATAGGTACTATCCAACTAATAACTAACTCTACGCTACCCTGACCTCATGCATCACACACAGTCTTCACATTAGAATTAGGGGTCAACGCACATTTTAGTCTATTAAATGATGTTGATACTCAGACCAACAAAAAAAGGTGTTGATAATGTATCGACCAAAAATGTAATGGAAGATTAGTTAAACACTTGCATAATTATCATGGAAAAGGAGAACCCAAAAATGCTACAGTTACAGAACTAACCTGAGCCTGAGCCAGCATATTATCACTCAATTCTACCAAAAATTTGTTCTATGAAACATATAAATGTGGTTAAAATGAAATTATTCAGTAACATATTAGACGTTTACTATCAAAACATTTGATGTGACGTAATTAAAAAATAGAACGACGTTAATATGAAAATCAGCCAATACCTTATATTATGTGCCAAAAAGGTTTAGGTTCCTTATTAAGGTACAATAAAGTTCAGTATTTTTAGGTTAATTACTAAATACGTAAAAATAATGCTAGGTTTTGTTCTTATCAAGCAGTGTAGGGATACGTAATTTTAAATAACATGATTGAAACAAGGGTAGCAAAACACTGCAAACCAAGAACTAGCTTAAATCCGGGAGAGGGGAGGTGTCAGAAAAAAAAGGTTTAAAGGTTGCATGATCCTAAACTGTCTGAAGGGGACATCAGCGCAGCCAGAGGGAAAGCAATATATTATGATATCAATTCGAACGTGGTTGGTTCTAGCTTTAGTACGAGCGTAAGTACCTTCACAGAAAAAATAACTGTAATTACGTGAACCGTATACTCATCCAAGACCAACTTGCCTTGGTGAGATAAAACTGCTATACCACCAACAATGTAGAGAGCAGCAAATAAATAATACTTGAGTACCTAATTTGCAGAAAACGACAACGAAAAAAAATTTTTTTTTTCTTCTTACTATTAATGTTAGCGGGCTGGGTTCTTCAATTTAGGCTTTTGTGAGCTACAGTAGACTTGAGGGCAATTGAATGCCAGGAATCGTAGCTACACAATTACTCAAACGTCCGCTTAAAAAAAGGAACGCAAATAACTTTGCAATTTTTTTTAATCAAGAAATAATTTCGTTATGAATTTCACGCATTCATGCATAATATTATCCTTGTCAAGCATATTATTCTATCATACTTACATACGTCTTACAGCACATAAACTTATTTTTGTTAACTTCATTCTAAATAAATTAATAAACCTTTGTAAAGGGAAAACGTCTGAATATTAGGCAAGATAATTAATACCGGCCAAATAAATTTCAGTTTACAATTAACTGAAAATACTCAGTTCAAAAATAAGGTTTTGAACCTTGAACGGTAAAATAAGGTGATGTAGACACCTGGTATTTGTGCGGCGGAAATAGAATCTTCCTTGCGATGGTATGCGTCCATGTTCAACACCCGGGCTTTTAGTCTCACTACAGAGATAGCAAAATCATTCAAAACGAAAACAATTGAAAATATATATTTGTGATAATTATTTAAAGACGATAAATGTGTGTAACTTTTAGTTAAATGAACCTTACATTTATTTATGTTAGATTGGTGAAAACAAAATTAAAACCATTGACAATATTGACACGCCATGGACTAAAAGAGTCAGCGCGGGAAATTTTGAATATTTGAAAATAATAAAATGTTAAAAAACTTTTGCTCACATATTAAACGATGGTATTAAATTATTTAAAGCATATAATAAATTTTTTTATGCATTAACCTAATAATTCGTGCACAATAAAATGTATAGAACTTACGCCATGTCTTGCTTTTTCGCCCACAAAACATGCTTCAATTTTTGTTCTGCGAT
This sequence comes from Mythimna pallens, assembly GCA_961205895.1. Classification (NCBI taxonomy): domain Eukaryota; kingdom Metazoa; phylum Arthropoda; class Insecta; order Lepidoptera; family Noctuidae; genus Mythimna; species Mythimna pallens. The sequence continues at coordinate 5,408,072 of OY540825.1, forward strand.
AATTTTATTCAGCTCAGCAGTTTCTCTCATGGCCCTCATAACGTGACGCTCTTCTTTCAGTGTCTCCATCTTCATTTGCCTTTCTGTTGCAGAATATCTGATTGAGAAAAATAATAGTTTTGCTTAGAACAAGGAATTATTATTGCTAGGTGTATCTTCAATCAAATTAATGTACCTACTTAATTGTAAATAAAAAAATAATAAGTCACTCACTTAAAATATTCTTGTAGTTCCCTATGAAAGGGAGTTGTCATCTTATAGGCTTCATCCACATTATCATAAAGTGTATCAGTCATAACAGCAACAGTTCTCATGCTACTATCAATCATTGAAATATTTTCTTCTGGTGCATCAAAATCATTTGCTTCAGAGTTTTGCTCAGAAACTGATGATGCTGAAGATTCCAACTGGTTTGTGTTATTGTTTTTGTCTTGAGGCATATCAACATCTATAGAGGCCGAGGTATTATCAATACCACTGCAACTTGGTTGGCTTACCGGTAGATCTCTGTAATAAATAAGCGATAATTTTAAAAAAAATAACTGTCTGAATAAAACATACATTGGGATTATTATTGATAAATAATGCGGTGCATTTCTAGTAAAAAGTTAGTAATTAGTGTCTTACTTAAGATAATTTACGTATCTAAATATAGGTAGGTACCTACTAAGGTATTAAGGATGCCTAGTGGTGAAATTAAGGTATGTTGTGATATTATATTTATGTCGTAGTCAAAACACTGCAAGAAGTAGATATTTTTGATCAGTTAATCTATACTTTACTCAAAAAGCTGTTTGATTGGTAGGTTTTTTTTTGTAGTTATTCTAGATACTTATAGACAGTAAAATCATTTTTAAATCAAACGGCTTTTGACTGAACCTAGTCAAAACTAGTTTTGACTAATTAACAGTATTGACAGTAACAAAATGTACTTGTAAGTAAAGTAGTATTTAATAATGATTATAAATGAACGTTTTACTTACTCATCTATACATTCAGTTTTAATTTCAATGTTAGCTGTGATTGAAGATGAAGATTCATTTATGTTAGCATTTTCACCACTTAAAACGCCATCTTTAACTAATTCAAGGATATTGCACACTTCTAAAGATAATCGAGAATAGTTATGTAGTTGAGGTCCGTTTAAAGCTATTTCTTCACGAGCTATTCTCTTCATATTTTGCCATTGCGTTTTCACTTTCTTTATAGAACTACCAGTAAACTTACAACCAAATTTTGCGGATAGCGCTCGTAGTATTTCATTCCATGCGATGTCTTTTTCTTCAGAATGGTTCGGACCATTGTTGGTTTTAGTAACAACCACTTCTTTTCGTTCCTTAATTAACTCGAGTAGGTACTGTTTTTCTTCAAGGGACCAATTAGGCGTCCTTAGTCGTCGGTTGTTATTTAGCTTAATGATCTTGCCCATTTTCTGCGATGCGTCTCTGGGAACGTGATTGATCTTTTGCAACGATTTGTTGCAAACGATGCACTCGACGTCCAAAATTATAGGATTCCACATTTAAAAACAAATGAATGGCGAAAAACGAGTGAAAGGTTTGACAAGCTATAGACAGACTGCTAATTATACACTGTTTAAAATAAAAACCTATTTTGGAATGAAGTTTGTAATGGACAATTTTTGAATCATAGAACCAGTGTGAAATAAATGAATTTAAAAAAATCAGTAAGGCAATGAGTTGTACAAGTTCAAAAGCATTTTAGTTTGGTTTCACTTAATTTCAGTGTGGATATTCAAAATACTGGCCATTAAAAAAGCGCGGAATTGATTTTGATTATAATTATGTCTTTATTTTTTAAATTTTGTTTTCAATGAAAATTTATGAGGCATATGCAACCTACTTTACGGTATTGCTTTGATGTATTTTAATTACTTATTTGAATTCAAACTTTTTATAAATAGGTGCGTTTAATTAATACCTACATGGTTAACTTTTTGTTAACGTACAACGTCAAAATGATTGATGTTTTAATTATGGCTCATTTATTTTGTATTGGGTAATGGATATAAAACCCTGTTTTTATTGTGGTGCTGTTATCTTATGAACGTAAGAAGCTTTATTATAAAGGTAGGATACCTATATTTACCTAATGACTTTTTTGTTCCTATTATCTATTTCGTTGTTACTTTTGTATTTCAGGAAGATTACGTACACGTAGGTACCATGTAGGTAAGTACCTGTATTAAAAATGTAGTTTTAAAAAAATTTGGTTTAAAAAAAACCTTGCCTCATACTTAGAATAACTCCAGTTGTATCGTGGGTGCGTACAAACATGTATACAAACACTTAGGGTCTATTACACTACGCGATATTTAGCGCACGATATTCAGACTTAATTTTTGTTCCGAGTAAGACCGGTCTAACCCTTATTACACTACGCGACATCGACTAAGACTGTCTGAATATCGAGTAGTGTAATAGGCTCTTTACACGAGACACCAGACCCGGACCAGCACCTATCTGTAGCCCATTCATACATTTGTACCGTGCGGCGTCCATTCCCGCGGCGACCCGCAGCGCAGCAGCTAATCGCTCAAACACTGCGCCAACCGTGCTGCCAATATGTACCTTATCTTTTTCCTCATAGAGGTAAAAGTCGGTCGGTGACTCGGTGTACACAAAAATTGACTGATGTAGGTACTTATGTAGGTATGTTATTTTAATACAAGGTGTAAGACCGATAGACGTATATGCTTGAGCCACGTAGAATTTCTGAGATCATCATCAAATGATTTCTCTCACTCTAGGTTGAAGCCAGAGGGCGTGTCAGACTTACTGACTAAAACCATAGTGTCCTTCAGTTGCCTTTTGCATTCCAGAGCCACGCTACAGTTACTTATATTCCAAAAAATTCCGTGGCCCCCCAGCGGGCATCGGCCCTGCTGAGTCCCTACGGTTTTGCTGACATTTCTAGGCTCGCGTGGAACATTACGCGTTGTTGACGACTCGTTGTTCATCGGACGGTCAGAAGGCGAGCTAACCATTACTCTTTACTCACAAGCCCGCGCCTGTGGTGACTGGAAATCGCCTTCGCCGGCCGTCGGACGGTCGGACATCCGATTCCGCCAACCACACACGAGCATCAACCCATCAGTAACCATTTGATGAAGCATAAATTTACACTCCACCAACTCTACTAGTACAGTTCAGCCGTGCTAAAATAATAACACAAATGGTATGGGTGGACACTTTCGGATGTGAGTGTTTGTGGGAGTAGTTCAGCAATTTTCCACTAGATGGTGCTAGTAGTATAGATCTATATTTTAAACTTTGATGATGACTCATCTGGAAAAAAAATCGGTTTGTTTCTAGTCTATTACTTAACTTTATGACTGCTTCGTTGGTCGGGATAACAGCTTTTTACTAGTTGCATAAGAATATAAACGATATATATTTTATTTTTATAAAAGCTTATATAAAATTTTTGTCTGTGTCTCTTTGTTCCGGCTAATCTCTGAAACAGTTGGATCAATTTTGATGGCACTTTAAGTCACTGTTAGATAGTTTATGTTATAAAGAGTAATTTAGGATTGAAAAGGAATTAGGGTTCCGATTTCTGCGGGCTCAAACACCATGATTTTTTTAAATTGTATAATTTGACGCGTGAGTTGGTTTTCAAACTACTATACAAGATTCTCCCGGAATTTCAAGTTTTACTCGCGTGCTTTTTCAAATGCGCGTCACTCGAGATCTTTGTTTTAGCATAGTCGGCCTTACCACAACATATCATCAGCAGCATATCATGTGAAGAGGAGGGATGAAACGCATGTTACTAAAAGAGTTATGAGTTTACATGTGGATGGATGGAGAGGGAGAGGGAGACAAAGAAAAGATGGATGGATTGTGTGAAAAGTGATATGAAAGAAAAAGAAGTTAGTGATAGTATGACGAGTGACAGGGCAGAATGGAAGAAGAAAACGTGTTGCGCCGACCCCAAATAACACGGGACAAGGGCAGGAAGATGATGATGATGATGATGAGTCGGCCTTATAATGTATATACTGTTGGAACTCAGGCCTCCTCTGTAGGAGAGGGAATGGACCGCAATCCACCACGCGGGCCCAGTGTGGGTTGGTGAATGTCACATGTCTTCGAATTTTTGGTTCTAGGACATGCCGGTTTCATGATGACATGATGATTTATTTCACCGTTTTGAGAGCAGGCAGTGGTGATGAAATAAATTACACAAAGTAATGCGCCTACAGTTGTAAGTCGGGGCCTTTACCCATCGGCCACCACTGCTCTGTATTTGATATACCTAATAAGAAAGAAGGAACGAAATGCATGCATTTAGGGTACCGGGTATCATCTAATGACTTGTCCCGCTCTAAGATAGAGCGTGTCAGACTTTTACTAACTAAAACAACACCTATATTCTTTTAGTTGCCTTTGGCGTTCTAGGACCACGGGTATCTGTTTCATACGACTCTCAATGGCATTAGCAGGCATCGGTAGGATAGGAGGCGGAACATAGTTTGCGACCCTAGGAGTACCTATATAGGGGGGAGGCGTTAGAGCCGTGCTCACTCCAGTATGGTCTAGCACCTACCTCGGGATGCTGGCCATGTTGGGCTAACGATTTGGAATTCTATGATGGACGCCAAATTGCCTTCACTCAAAAATCAGGTAGGTATATCAGGGTCCAGGCCCCTTCTCAAAATAGCTCTCGGTACGCCAATGTTTGCGACTCGACTCTACACCACACACTATGTTTCCGTTCTGTTTAGCACTTTGCTAGGTTGAAGTAAGACGTTTCTTCTTGGGATCTGTCTCCCTAGCCAAGTTACAACCTTTTCGTTTCGATTCTCTTTTCGTCGATCGCCTCGAGTCGGCCACGCCTCCGATTCCTTTGTTCTGACGTCATCTCAACTCTTAACGCTCAGTCACAAAGGAATAGGAGGCGTGGCCAACTCGTGGCGATCAACGAAAAGAGAATCGAAACAAAGCGGTTGTAACTTGGCCAGGGGGGCTGAGGCGTTTCAGGGATTTCTAAGACTAAATCCCGGGAAATGATGCTTGCTTGGTGCTATAAATAGAGAGTGGGTTTTTTTCTGGTTTTTCGAGAGTTATACTTATATTCAGTTTTTTAATATATTTATGTATACTTATATTATAAGCTTGCTACGAGTTTACCAAACCTGAAGTACTATTTCCTTTTCACTAAATCAATTTGCACAGTTAAAAATGAAAATACGTGCAATTCCGACGGACTTTTAAAGAGACTTTGACCCCTGAGTTTGTTTCGATGTTTCTTCCCAGGGTAGTTAGCTAGGAAACACCGGCCTCATCTAGTTTAAACTGATGAAAAAAGACATTGACGTGTAAAAGTGATTTTTTAAAACCTATTTGCAAAATAAGTATCTTTTATCATAATACTCGTATAAATAATATAAGAACAAAACATCGCGAAATTTAATAAATTTTGATAAATTTTGATAAATTTTGATAAATTTTGATAAATTTTGATAAATTTTGATAAATTTTGATAAATTTTGATAAATTTTGATAAATTTTGATAAATTTTGATAAATTTTGATAAATTTTGATAAATTTTGATAAATTTTGATAAATTTTGATAAATTTTGATAAACTTCGATACATTTTCGTATACTAGCTTCTGCCAGCGGCTTCGCCCGTGTGAAAGTAGAAAATTGTCCCAAGGGAACATACCTTCCCGGGAAAAAAAGTCAAAGTAAAGAATTTTATGTACTATTCCAGTACATGGTCTATTCGTATGCAAATGTTCATCCGAATCCGTTCTGACATTCGAGCGTGAAGAAGTGACAAAATACAAACACACTTACAAACGCTTAATAACGTAACTTGTTTCGCCTTTATAACGTAACTAGCTCTTTCCCGCGGCTTCGCCCGTATACATAAAATATAGCGTATGTCACTCAGGATTAAAGCAGCTTTCTATCGGTGAAAAATTTTTCGCAATCGGACCCCCTAGCCAAGTTAAACCGTCGTTTCGATTCTCTTTTCGTTGATCGCGTCGAGTTGTCCTTTGTGATGGCCATGTGACTGAGCGTTGAGATGACGTCAGAATAAAGGAATCGGAGGCGTAGCCGACTCGAGGCGATTGACGAAAAGAGAATCGAAACGAAACAGTTGTAACTTGGCTAGGGGGGGCAGTACTTTCAGAGATTACAAAAAAAAAAAAAAAAAAAACTTTACCTCTTTACAATACCTATTAGTGTAAGTAGATGTAGATTATGATAGAAAAACTTGTTATTTTAAAAATACAATCAACATCATTTTAACCAAAATATGTCTACTTTTGGGCATAGGCCTGCCGCAAGTGTCGCCATAACAACCGCCCATGTGCGTCTCGCATCCTTCGGATTCCCGCGACCCTCACCAGGTCATCGGTCCACCGTGTGGGAGGCCTTCCAACGCTGCGACTTCCGGTACGTGGTCGCCACTCCAGAACCTTTCGGCCCCTTTGACCATCAGTTCTGCGGCGATTCTTCGGGTTCTGTCGGTAACCTTGGTTGGTAAAAAAAAATCATACCTATACATAATTATTATCTTTCAAGATAACTAAAGAAGAAGTTTCATAAATAAATTAATCTAAATGCATTTGATGCATTCATAATTTAGCGAGAGATTAATTTATATTTGGATTGACTAAGAACATTTTATTTATTTCCATCATGTTTTTTTTTATCATAGAAGTTTTGTAGTCTACGCTCAGCAGTGTTGCTTGGGCCAAGGCCTGGTGTACCTTAATATAAACCCATCACTGGACAAAAGCAAGCCTGCCTATAATTTGTTGTATTCTTATGTATTTTTATTGTACACTGCGATCTTTGTGTGAAAAAAATCTCGTACTAATGCCTGCTTTTATAAAGTTTCACCGTATAAAGCTTTTTCGTAGGGGTCCGTTCAAGTATTTACAACGTGTAACAAAAAGGGTATATACATACCAAGTGCACGGCTTCTTGATAAGATAACAAACGATACGGGAAGGGTTTTCTAACATTATGTTTACATGGTAGGAAATTATGAATTATTTCAATACACATGATACCAGAAACTGAACATTTCAAACTCAGATGAAATCAATACATCACTAGCAAAAAGTCAGCTGATCGGTGTCAGTGAACTGTTCATGAATAAAACCCGCCAGCCAGAAAACCAGCAGCAAAACATCAAATGGAGGTTAGGCGGGTAGGGGGTCTTTGCTGGTCTATATTACATTAGCAACGTTATTTTGTTACCTTTTTTCCGTTCGAGGGACTGGAACAATTTGCCTGCTGCGGTCTTCCCGTCCAACTATAATTTAGGTGCCTTCAAGGCTAGAGTGAATAGGCTCTTAATAAGCTAGTGCGCCTCACCATCAATGATTACATCACTGCTTACCATCAGGTGGGATCGCAGTCAAGCACTAGTTTATACCGAATAAAAAAAAAAACCTTTTTCAAATTTTCTGCAATATAGCAATAAATTCCTTATTTCTCGACTCTACAATTTACTCTTTTTACCTGATTGCAAGACGGGTTATGTTTTTAGCGTGCATCTTGTATGTATGTATATAAATGTATGTATGTATGTAATATTCTTTATTACCTCATATCTTCCAAACCGCTGAACCGATTTATATAAGTAAGATATCGTTAGATTCGTCGTGATAACCCAAGTGTTCTTAGATAGGTGACGTTAAATAAAACTAACATATATCGACTGTGAGGTACCATAATTTAAGGTAAAAAAAAAATCCTGTAGGTTACTGCGATATGGGTATCAAAGTAAAGGGCTCATCATGAGGATTTCAAAATGGTTTATCATGTCCATATTAAAAATAAATACAATAGGAAATAAATTATGTTACTTATTATCTACTAACTGTTATTCGCGACTTCGTTACTCCCCGTTTTAATATCCCCCTGGGAATTAAGTTGCAGCAATGTGTAGCTCGCAGTTCGACCGTCCGGCTGTTGTCCGGACCGAGCCAAAATCGTCGACAGCGCGTCGTGTACTACGCGCTCCCCAAAGAGATGTCAGCAAAACCGTAGGTACCAGCAGGACCAATGCCTACTAAGGCCATTAAAAACTTCTGTATAGGTAACCTGTGGTCCTAGAAAGCAAAGGGCAACTGAAGGAACCTAGTTGTGGTTTTACTCAGTAAAAGTAAAAGTCTAGCACGCTCTCCTTCTCCGCCCTAGAGCGAGAGAAGTCATTAGATGATTACCCACATAAAAAAGCTTTCTGTCAGTGAAAGTCCCGTCAAAATCGGTGAAGCCGTTTCTAAAATTTCTTCTCCCCTGGGAATCAGGATGTGCCCCCGACCACTGGAATTAAGTCCCGTTCCCACGAGAATATAAAAAGTAGCTTAAGATACTCATTATAATATTAGCTATATCCCAATTAAAGTTCCGTCAAAAAGAAGCCCAAGTTACTCCTTGTAAAGTCAGCTATTCGTCAGTGAAAGTCCTTCTAAGTCAGTCCAGCCGTTTCGAAGATGTCCATTATCCCCGGCAATTAAGATGAACTACCTCCCGCGAGAATCAAGATACTCCCGCCCTCGAGAAATAAGTCCCGTCCCGCAGATATATAAAAATTGATTAAGTTACTCATTATAACAGTAGCTATATCCCAATAAAAAGTAGCCTAAGTGTAATATTTGCTATCCGTCAGTGAATGTTCTGTCAAAATCGGTCTAGCCGTTTCGGATGTTAGCTGGAACAAACCGATAACTAATCAGAAATTTAAAAGTTCACATTTTTGTTACAGGTATCGAATACAATTTGATATACATTTAGTAAACAAATGTTTTTTGATAATACAAACAGACATTTCAATTTTAAAAAACGATGCGGATGACAAGGTAGGTTTGTGAACATTGTACGCCTAAAATAGAATGAATAAATAGTGATATTAGATTATATTAACTAAAAAGTGTAAAATAAAGAAATAAAAAAAAAACCAACTGCGAAAAAAATAACTTTAAATAAAAAACTGAAAAGAAAAAAACAAGTTCAGTACAGTAGCGTAGAAACCAATTTAATTAAAACAAAGTAAGGTAAGAGCTTTGCTTACTGACAAGGGGTTAGGGAATAAGGGGTGGTTAAAATAAAATACTTGAATAGCCCCATCATTGTGTTCTAGCGCTTTTTCCTCAGTTCCTAGTTAGGATACCTACATTTTATGACAACAGGTCCGTTTAAAAACAAATCTTTCAATGTTTTTTCGTGGTAGGTAAGCAATTACTAAATTAAAACCGGATATTTTCATTCGGTATTAATAGGCAATATTGAATCAAACTAGTTTTCATACACTACGGCGCGCTAAAGATAATCGTTCTTTTGCCCGAAAAGCCGTTATCGCCACTACGTCTACAGCGAAAAACACTAGGTACTTAGCATATTAGTTTGGAAAATTCATTATTAACTAAGAATGGTAAATAGTTCATGATTTTAATTATAGTTTTGTTATTAAGTTAGGAAGCCGCTGGCTCTTCCTCGTGGGTAATTGACAGTCGCTCGTAGAGGCTCCACAGTGCAACACGTTTATCGATTTTTTTTTTTAACCGTATCCAGAGTGCATTTTTTTTTTCATTTAGGCCTAGGTGTTCTCAGTTATTCGGTTTAGTGATGTTCGTTAATTTAATAGAAACTCAGTGAATATAATGTTATTTGTTTTACATACGGTTTTTTAATAAATATTGTGAAACGATCAGCTTGCTTGGGTTTTCTATGGGTAAGTTTATTTTTCAAGATTTTTCAATGGTATAGCAACAGTATTTGTTCAAATCCATTCACTTAAACATATAATATACATAGGCACAAGAATATTGTACATATTTGTGTTCTTATTACGATATAACAAGGTTGCTAAAAGATTAACATATTTTTTTACTATGCACGTAATTTTTCAGATTCTTAAAGTGAACCCTAAGGACGTTTTAAAAAAATTGGTCCTTATGTTTAATTATTTAAGATGAGCAATAGTGGCGTTTTTCTTCTTTTAAACGTACATAAGTAATTATTTACGGTTTTCTACATAGTAACAAACCATACTTGTTGTAAATAGTAATTGTTACCTATTCTGTATTGTTTTTAGCATAATATTAATTACATAATTTTGTAAAATCGGATAAAGTGCATGTGGTGTTAGCCTATAGGTAATTAATTGCTACACTAATGGATTTCAGTTTCGTTTTAGTATAATATAAATAGAAAGAAAGAAAGAACAATAATTTTTTGTTTGTAAATTCAAAGGCCTTTTCATCTAAATGTTGCTGTACTCAGCGAAGGTCATTTATTTCCTATCTTATCTACATAGGTATTTGACCTGAAATCTCCAGAACACATGAAGAACAACCCTTATTGTTTCTTAATGACAAGCAGCACAACTTCTTCAATTCAGTGGTTATTTTTTCGTTTATTAAACAACAACATTAATACTTTCATTTTAACATATTTACATACCAGCACAAACCATCGCGGGTTTAACAGCGGTAGGTATGTCAGAAGCGACGAACTCGGCGCCAAACATACTTTAGGCCAACATTAGATATAGATAGATAGATAGATAGTCATCATCAAAAGCTACTTACAGACAGTTCTTAAAGTTGCTTACATACATACCTGAAAACATTAATAAAAATATATCTATGTATGTTAGGCATACATAGATATATTTTTCCAGGTATTTGACAGGTAAGGTACCTACAATACCTTGTAGTAAGTGTAAAGTGAAAATACTCCGGTAGTTGCTTTCCTAAAGTACTCGTACATAATATAGTTCTTGAAAATACCCTTAAAATACTTAAATAGATCAGTTAAATATCAATGGTGTTTTCTTCCAGTTCATCTTGCGTGCATTCCGTCAAAATATATCACGTTGCCGCCATGACCATGAGAGTTCAAAACCCGTCCTAAATTGTTGTGCAATAGTAGGTACCTATCAAGAAACGCCAACGATGTTGATGTTACCATCCAAATGGGATATTAATTAAATAAAAAAATATCAGTTCCTCGAAGCCTCTCGAATTGGTTTATAAAGCAATTTGTTGATTGTACTTTTCAGTTTGACAGGCTAAGTGTCATGCGGAGTTTTTTTTAGTTTTATTTTTTGATCAGAACAAATTCTTGACGATACTTCGGGGTCCTTACCATAACGTGTTAAAATGTCTGGTGTGTGAGCGAGACAGAGGGATGGAGCTTTAGATAACATTATTTTTATTATATGCGAAACCTGAATATAGTTTGTTCAGAATCAGTAACTGAATCGATTCCAATAATTTTTACACCATGTTAGATTTGTTCCCAAAAATATTTAAATAATCATAAGGTCACAAGTTGGACACCACCGAAACTAAGTATAACACAGGTCACGGCAGGTCATAGCGGGCATTAGGTATCAGCGCACAGCTGGGTGCGGGAGCAAAATAATTCCTCAGTCGCCCGAATAGCCCGGTGAACATATAATAGTGCGGACAACCAGGTAACATAACAAGCTTATTACTTTGTGATTTTTCATTATAAAGTTGTGAAATTTTGCACGTAGATTCTTAACATAAAAATACTGGACACGTGTTTCGGGTTTCGCATATACTGAAAATAATGTTGTATAGCTCCATCCCTTTAACAGTTCAGGGTCGTAAAAAGGATGGCGTTAAAAGCTCGTGGTTGCGCTCCTGTAATAACTTTTCGGCGACCATTAATGCTAGAACTACACTGCGCACACGTGTGCCACACACGCCGATCTGGGCGCGTCGGTCTCCACACATTTTATATGGAAACTAGACTTGTAGAGCTACACTTGATCCACGCCACGCGACGTAGTTCCACGTACAAATCAGGCGTGTTACACGTGTGCGTCGGTCTAATGTAGTTCTAGCTTAAGAAATATAGCGACAATTTACCTAAATCTTTACCGAAGCGTCATTAATGTGTTAGCACATTAACTGTAATTTTTAATGATTTTAAGTTAATTAAATTATGTAGTCTGTAAACTGGTTGTTGTTACGGAATGCAATGCTAACGACCTACAGAAAATAGTTAATATCAACTTATGTTAAGTATGTCACTACATCTTTATATGTACATATATAATTTAATCAATCTTCCTAAAAAGATGAACCAATTTTGATGAATTTATTTGTATGTAACCTAAACTGAGTCCAGGCCTCCAGAGACTTACCTTGGATTGTTTAGATTCACAATTGGACCGGGCAGGACTACGTCATTAGACATAGGCCTAGTGTCCTAGGCGCATTACTTTGTGTAATTTATTTCATCACCACTGCTCTCAAAACGGTGAAGGAAAACATCGTGAGGAAACCGGCATGTCCTAGAACCAAAAATTCAAAGACATGTGACATCCACCAACCCGCACTGGGCCCGCGTGGTGGATTACGGCCCATTCCCTCTCCTAGAGAGGAGGCCTGAGTCCCAACAGTGGGAACATTAAAAGGCCGACTATGCTATGCTATGCTATGCTATGCTAGTGTCCTAGTAGTGTTTGGGTTAATTAGAATTGTCATGAGAAATAGGCAATCTGGTTATAAGTCTCGCAACTAAAAAGTGTGAAAAAATAAATAAAAGCTTCACTAAAAAAAATGGGCAAGTGCGAGTCGGACTCGCGCCCTGCCCTTCCGTATAAACTTATCTATGTAAACAGTTCAATTTCCGAATGGAGCCTCGAAGATTTTACCGAAAAGCAAAAATTTTTTTTTGTTGTGACGTAACAACAAATTTACAGTTTTTATATTTATTACTTTGCTATAAGACCTTGATTTATGCAAAATTTCAAGATTTTGGGTCAACAGGAAGTACCCTATGAATTTTGACTCCCTCGACAGTGTCGAAATATATGTTATTGAGACATAAACGGCCTTATCTTTTTTTTTCGTTAACTTAGAAATTTGATTTTTTCACAGCTTTAAGATACTGCAAACTTGAGTATATGGTTTTAATTTCAACTCAATACCTCCACGCATTCCCGAGATAAATGGTCTTGACAGACAGATAGACAGATTGACAGACAGACCGACGGACGGACGGACAACAAAGTGATCCTATAAGGGTTCCGTTTTTTCCTTTTGAGGTACGGAACCCTAAAAACAATAAAAGGATCAAAATAACTTTAATTTCGGATAAACGATACCTAGTGTTTTTTTTTTTGTGAAGTCGGTAATTTTTTTTTTGTATCAAGTTTTTTAGTTCCTACAGTCCCTTATCTTCAATCTGTTCTAGTAGGTATCTCCTGTAAGTTCTCCTCTATCTTCCAGTAAGTTCTCTCCATCTTGAGGTTCCCATCTCCTTCTGCGGCTTTATGATTTATTGTCTTTTGTTGATTGTTCCGTGTGAGTCACAAATAAAACCATCCTAAAGTTGTCAAAAAATAAAAGGCTTGTTTTGACATTTGTATTTTGACTACCTAGCGGCTTTTCCGGTGTAGTGTAGCTACTACTAAAATAACTAAAATAGCCTCTACTACACCGGACCCCTAATTATTATTTTATTGTTTCTTTCAGTTTCGTCCCAAGTTACATTCTAGGGTTTTTCTCAAATGTCAAAACGGGCCTTTTATTTTTCTTTATGCTGGAATTTTTGTACACGTAATAATATTGTTTACCAAAAAAACTTCCAAGTTTTTTTAATCAGCGTGCGTCTATGTTACGTCATCAAAGTGTAGATCAACATTCTAGAACAACATTCTAGATCCGACTCGGCAAAGGACTGTTTTGGTTAGAAGTTGACATTTAATCATCATCACCATCAGCACCATCATCTTTCTGCCCCTTGAAACTTGATAACTAACATGGAGTTAGTTATTGTCACGATTTATTCTTTCACATGAGGTTTTTAGGGTTCCGTACCCAAGGGGTAAAAACGGGACTCTATATAAGGACAGGTCTCCACTGTCCGTCTGTCTGTCACCAGGCTGTATCTCATGAACCGTGATAGCTAGACTGTTGATTTTATAACACTCCTTTTTTGGGCAGTCGTGTAAAAAGAGAACAAAATAAATATTTATGTGGGGCTCATAGATAAAAAACGTGTTTTTTTCCGTTTATTGCTCGATTTTAATAATAGTTATAACATAGTGGTCTAACTAAATGTTGAATAGATAAAGGTAAGGAACCCTTTGTGAGCGATTCCGATTCGCACTTGGCCGGTTTTATTTTTCTTCGTTTGCTACAGACATTAGTTTTATTTCAATGTTACTAACTGTTAACCTTATATTCTGCCCTAAATTTTTCTCTCTCGTCAAATCTAATAAAAGTCGTTAACCGCAGCATGGCCTTTTTGTCCAACATCGACTTTAAAGCAAATTAATTTATTCTTGGCAACACTGACGCGTATCACGTCAGAACCTACTTGTATACTTGTTGTAACTTGACACTTGCGTCGGTGGTAATGTTACCAGCCGTGGAAAGCGGCCCGCTCTCCCTAACATTGGATTACTTGGCTCACTTCCTGCTTGTTAGCTTAGAGTATTGATGACTGGTATTTCTACAATATATTTTGCTCCACTAGACTTCTTATGTTGCAAACAAACATAATCTTCCTAATTTCTTATATAATTTTTCCATAACATGTTTACTGTATGGAATTTAAATGAGACTTTGACCTCTGAGTTTGTTTGTGTGTTTCTTCTCAGGGTAGTCAGCTAGGAAACACCGGCATTATCTAGTTTAAAATGACGTAAAAACTGACGTGTGAAAGTGTTTCTTAAAACCTGTTTACTTACAAAATAAATATCATTGAACATCATGAAATAAATAAATATCATTTGACTGGCCTGTTGGTCTAGTGGTTAGTGGCCCTGACTGCTATGCCAGAGGTTGTGGGTTCGATTCCCACCCAGGACAAATGTTTGTGTGATGAGGACGATCATTTTTTCTGTGTCTGGGTGTAATTTATCTATAATATTTACCTATGTATTTAGAAATATATAAGTATGTTTATCAGTTGTCTAGTACCCATAACACAAGCTCTGCTTAGCTTGGGACTAGACGGCGTTGTGTGATAGTTGTGGAATATTATATTATAAATTATCAATTATATTGTCATATCAAATTTGGTATTAACTCAATTTTTGTATTGATACAACGTACAGTTTTCACCATTACTCTCAAAACGATATAGGAAAACATCGCGAGGTAACCTTAATGTCCTAGAACTAAGAATTTGACGACACGCGACATCCACCAAAGCGCACTGGGTCCACGTGGTGGATTACGGCCTATTCACCCTGCTATAGAGAAAGCCTGAGTCCCCCAGTCCACATAATGTTTCCAGTTTGTCTGATTGTGCTATTGCTACATACGGTTTAAATAGTAAAAAAAAAAAACAATTTCAAATCAAGTTCAAACCTAGCCAGGTGCATTACTTTGTGTAATTTATGTCATCGCCATTGCTCTCAAAACGGTGAAGGAAGACATCGTGAGGAAACTGGCATGTCCTAGAACCAAAAATTCGAAGATATGTGACATTCATCAACCCGTACTGGGCCCGCGTGGTGGATTATGGCCCATTTCCTCTCCTAGAGAGGAGGGTTGAGTCCCAGCAGTGGGAATTAAAAAGGCTGATTAGACTATACTATATAAATTAAAATGAGACGCTCCTGTCCATATTTTGTTAACATATTGCTAATGATAAGTAGATATAGCTCTAAAGATATATTAGAATTACACAATTACAAATTATGGCTACTATAAACCATTTGATAGCACGGATGCAGTGGTTTATCGATTGGCTGCTGCGCTGCGTGTCGCGGGTTCGATTCTCGCACGGGACTTTAGGGGATTTGTATGCCCTAAAGATAGTATTATGTATGCGAGTTTATATGTTTGTGAAATCACACGCTTTTTTTTCGTTTATACAGGAGCCACGTCTAAAATACAAATGACAATGCCAGATCCTGACCCTGTCATAGTTATCATTTACAGAAAAAGTAAAGTTATGAAAATAATTGTGACGAATAAGGAACCTTTTCATAATAAATCGTTTTTCTTTAAAAGTTGCGGTTTACAATTTTATAAAAAAAGGAATTTAATCCCGGAAATTATTTTTTGCCATTTCCTATTTTCTCTTAACTATCTGCGTTACATAAAACGCATGTGCAAAACTAAAAAAAATAAGTAGGTAACTGTAAAACAAATATCATTTTACATAAAATATTATATCAAAATTATAATTATGCGTAACGTTATTATTATTATTGCGTTAACGTTATTATTAATTATGCGTAACGTTATTATTATTGTTTTTAGTTTTAAACGAAAACCGCAAGTTTAACAGGTTTCAGGACAAATGTTTAGTTATCAGTAATAAATATACAATAAGATGCAGCATATTGCATGCTTGTAAATGACTTTTATTGAGTGGGGCAAAGGTCTATAGAGTATCTGGCATTATCCTTTATACTTTTAGGTCTTCCTTTAATATGCTCTGTGGCTCGGGAGTCCATTGGCTTCTTTCATAGGCTTAGGGCTCCCACACAAAATTGCGATGCAATGCGATATGACGCCGCATCGCAATTTCGTGCGGCAAAGCATCGGTTCAGGTGACCATACAAATATACGATGTCTGATGCGAATCAATTCGCAAATTCGTCATGCAAGCTCGTAACAGTTTTGTGATTGGGCCCTAAGTTAGGGCCTTAAAAATGTTGACTTAATTCATAGAATTCACACTCCTTAGGGCCCCTAACATAGAATTAAGTCAACGTTTACAAATAGAATCGGTAGTTCAGTAATCGATGAAAAAGTTGGCAGCTCGTTCGTATTTGAAGCTGGTAAAAAGCTAAGTTGTTTTTGTTACTTTTCATGTCGATGTCAAGTTGGAGCTAATCTTAATAATGAGTTAATTAGTTCATAATATTGTATTACACTATAATTTATTCGAATTCCGATGTACGTTAAATTAGAATAATTATCGAAACAAGCTTGTTCAGCCAATTGTAAAATCATTAAACATGTTGCAATAATATAATCTCAACTGACGAATATATGACAGAATATTTGAAAAGGCGAACTTTAAAAATGGCTAAGCTTTATTAATGCTTACGAACCATGGTTTACCCTTTATTTATTTATTTAACTATTCATTTACACACATAACATAAAATACAAGAAGAAGGATACATGAAAATAGGTACAAAGGAGCCCCTTTGCTGCTGGATGAGATTTCTATAGAAAAATCTCTTCCAGCATACCTCCGTTAATTCAAAAAAAGAATTTATAAATTCAAATGTTTTTATTTCACATAGGCCTTCATATGGAGAAGAACCAGCAGGAAATTCCATGGTTTCTTAAAAAAATGGTTGTTCTTACAATATTTCCATATTAAAGTATTAGTAGATATATATTATGTAAGGAAAGTGTAGACCATTCAGAATTGTAATCAAAAGCACAATAAAAAAAAATGAGTCGTAATAGGAAGTAATCTAAGAATTCGTGGAGTCTTCAGTGTTCTCACATTCACATTATATAAAAGAGGCTATATAAAAAAAGCAAGAAAAAACTAATAATTACAACTATCAATAAATGAGATGTCAACAAAACAAATCACCAACGAATTTAAGATGGTTTGGGGTGTACTAATATAAAAAATATTGCAAAAGCAATGTTTTAGAGAGAAAAAAAAGCAAAATGTATATATTACAACAAAGATGGAGCAGACGCGTTTAGACAATATTATGAGTTACTAGGGGGCAACAAATGCATTGCCAAACAAGCGTGTCTTCGACATAGTCTTTAACCTTGTAATAGGCTTTTTTGGTTAGGATGGGTTTTGAACTTTGAAAGGAGAATTGGAAAAAATAGAGACGTACACCGTGTGTAAAGACTCCCTTTTTTTTTTAAATATATGCTTTCACTTGTACGATCACGAGAGAATGGCACTGAAAGACAAGCAGCTATGTTGACTCCATATCTCCCTGCATTTAAGTACCGTACGTTATATTCCATATGTAGGTACTTAAAGGACCAATCAATCAATCTGTCCAACCTTTTCCCAACTATTTCGTCTGTTTCCATTCGAACCAAATGCTGGTGAACATCAGTTTTTTTACAAGAAGCGACTGACCTCCACAATCTAGTAGACTGGTGTTTGATTTCTTGGCATGTAACTCTCCGTACCGACTGTCAAATATAAACAAATTTCAGCCAGGACAAAGGGCTCAACGTGCTTTTCGTTGCAAGTTCAAAGGAATTTCAATATATTGAGCACTAGCTTTTGCCCGTGGCTTCGTCCGCGTACATAAAATATAGCCTATGTCACTCAATAAAGCAGCTTTCTATCGGTGTAAAAATTTTAGCAATCGGACCAGCACTTCCAGAGATTACCTGCAACAAACAAAAAAAACATAAAAACAAACCTCTTTATAATATTAGTGTAGATAAGCATAAGTGTAATCAGCCTTATAATGTTCCCACTGCTGGGACTCAGGCCTCTTCTCTAGGAGAGGGAATAGGCCGTAATCCAGCACGCGGGGCCAGTACGGATTAGTTGATGTCACATATCTTCAATCTTCACATATCTACAAAATCTTTTTGGTTCTAAGACATGCCACCGGTTTCCTCACGATGTTTTCCTTCACTGTTTTGAGAGCAGTGGTGATGAAATAAATTACACAAAGTAGCCTGGGCTTGAACTCGCAACCAAAACTCGTACTCGTAAGTCGGGAACGTTGCCACTGGGCCATGGCTCCGCTTGCTATATTAAGATGGCCGCCTATCTATACAACATTAGTTTTAGTATATATATGCGAAACCCAAAACACGTGTCTAGTATTTCTAAATAAGGAATCTATGTACAAAATTTCATAACTGTATCTACTGACAAGAAAAATCATAAATTTATAAGCTTATGTTACTTAGTTGTCAGCACAAATACATGGTTACCGGGTCATCCGGGTGACTGAGGGGTACTTTTGCTCCCGCACCCTGCTTTGCTGGCGCCTAATGCCCACTATGACCTGCTTTGACCTGTGTTGGACTTAGTGTCGGTGGTGTCCAACTTGTTAGGTACCTTTTTTACATATTTTTGGAAAAAAGTATAACATGGTGTGAAAATTATTGGGATCGATTCAGTTACTGATTCTGAACAAACTATATTCAGGTTTCACATATACTAAAAATAATGTATACCGACCTAGAAAGCGTTGCTTAACCTTGGTGATTAACCAGTGTGGTTGTAATTACTTCACCAAGAGTTCCTCCATGATCATACAAAAAAAAACCGTAATTAGAGTAGTGTAGTTGAAACGTTGCTAAACGGAAATTAGATAAACATATTCAGACAATCATGAATGAAAATCATATCTATGTAAGTATGTGTTAAAATTATTGTCTTTCTTTCTTCAACTAATCAATCAATCATTTATTTGCTATAAATATAGTATATGAGTTGTTAGAGTGACTGTTATAGACCAAGACTAATTTTACCTTAGTTTCGGAAATGCAAATATTGAAAAGAAAATGTATCAATAGGTACTTATATTAATAAAAATAATGAAATTGATTAAACACATTTGTAGTTGATATTATTGATTATAAAATAACAAAAAATTAAGAAAAATTAAAGCATGAAAGAAAACTACTGCGGATTACAAATTTTAATTACAATGCATCTTTAAAAACGTAACAACATGAACTCTTCCTCCAAAAATATATTGACATGTTGATTGAGATAAGCTAGTTCTTGACTGCGATTCCACCTGATGGTAAGCAGTAATGCAATCGTTGATGGCGAAGAGCCTATTCACTCTAACCTTGAAGACTAGACTAGCATAGCATAGCATAGTCGGCCTTATAATGTTCCCACTGCTGGGACTCAGGCCTCCTCTCTGGGAGAGGGAATGGACCGTAATCCACCACGCGACTAGACTAAATTATAATAATCGGACAGTAAAACCTCAGCAGGCACCTAAATTGTTCCAGTCCTTCGATGCACGCGGTATAAACAACGAGGTATAGTCCAAACCGTAGACTAACTTGTAACTGACTAAACGAGTTTGGCAATTTCCCGGATCCCATTGGAAGTTGAAATATTTGACGAAAAATAAAAAAGCTATTAAATAACTAACTAGTTTCATCTCAAAATGATACCTTTAGCTTTGGCCTTGCGTGTAACCGCTACGGTTCTCAATTAAATTGTCCCAGGGCCGGATTAAGCCAGCGCGGGACCTGTGGCAAGTTCTACCAAGGGGCCCCCTAAATTTTTGGCAAATGAATACGAATTAAAACTTTTCCAAATTATTTTTTTCACAAACCGCAGGACCCTTACCATTTGCTTATATTGTCTTTATAGATATTCTGGAATTGGTTAGATTTTGTATGATAGATACAAGAGGTATCCTTACCTGTTTTTGTTCGTCCGACGGGGGCACCTGAAGCGACGGGCCCGTAGTCATAGTCATAGTAATTTATTGGTAAGGGATTCTTACAAGTCATATAATATCAACAAATGATTACAAATAAATAGAAGACAAATCATAGATTAAAACTTAAAATGAAATCATAAGTCACAATAATTTTTCAGTCCAAATTGATATTCACTGCAAAACAGAAACTCGAATAACAGAAAAAACAGGACCGCACCTGACCGCACCTGACCGCACCTGACCCCACATCAAGTTCGGGTAAGACCCGCGATATTCTGCCAAGAGTTCTTTTGCTCACGTGCAGACATGACTTGATGTATGAGTTCACGTGCTAAACACGTGGTCGAGCGGCCTTCTCGGTACGCATACTGGCGAGCAGACAGGGCGTTCGTCTCCAACATAAATTTAATAAGCCGGGAACTCATACTGTTCTCAAATACTTTTGCAATGGTAATATAGATTGGTCTGTAATTGTCCATACAGTCTATTTTCCCTTTCCATTTTAGCATTTGCTACTCGTGCTGCGTGGCTAATCCGGCACTGAATTGTCCCCATTTCTTGGTAGTATGTGTGAAGGATCATTATTGTCTATTTGTGGATGTCGTCGTTAGTAGTGTATAAGTTACTCGTATTGACTAAGTGCGGAGATTATTTTATTGTATAGACCCTGTTTTTTGTTATCACTAATAAAAAAAAATAGTTTGACAACTTTTAGTGGTATGCGGAACTGAGTGAAACCTCCGTTGACGAGGGCGGATCCCCCGATCGAGGGGGGTTGTCTGGTCCGGCAACAGCCCGATAGCTGATTACGGGCTATTGTATATGTTCTAATCACGCGGAGAACTCTAATACTACGATGCAGGATTTTATAGTTATTGTAGTTCTTATATGGCGTCATAGATGTCGCTACTCACTTCATTATACCTACTTCATTGACTGTGTTCATCATCATCATTTCAGCCGAAAGACGTCCACTGTTGGACATAGGCCTCCCCTAAACTTCGCCACAACGACCGAACCTGTGGGTCTCGCATCAATCGAATTCCCGCGACCCTCACCAGGTCATCGGTCCACTTTGTGGGAGGCCTTCCAACGCTGCGTCTTCCGGTACGTGTTCGCCACCACAGAACCTTTCGTACCCATCGACCATCTGTTCTACGTGCAATGTGCCCTGCCCATTGTCTTTGCCTTATAGCGACTTTGCTTATATTTTCTTTAATACTTATATTTCCGGATATAAGGTTATATTTCTCATAATCTGCAGATACTTAAAGATAGCATATTAAAAAGCCGGCGTAAAGTGCGAGTCGCACTAGCGCACCGAGTGTCCCGTACAAACTTACCTATGTAAATAGTTCTATTCCCTAATCGAGTCTAGAAGATTTTTTCAAACCGCAAAAAGTAATGATTTTGTAACGTAACTACAACAGTTTTCAGACTTTTTCATATACTTTTGCTACGACACCTTACTTCATGCTAAATATCAGGATTCTAGGTCAACGGGAAGTGCCCTTTAGGTTTTGATTTCCTAGCCAATGTCAAAATATGCGCCTAAAGGGAGCATAAACGGCTTTATTTTTAGATTATGTTGCCTTAGAAGTTTGATTTTTGCACTGCTGCTTGGGGTAACAAATCTGAGTATTTGATATTAATTCCAGTTTCATACCTCTTTGAACGCGTTCTTGAGAAAATAATAATATTCCACAACTTTCACACAACGCCATCTAGTCGCAAACTAAGCAGAGCTGGTGGTACGAGTACTAGATTACTGATAAACATACTTATATATTTCTAAATACATACATATTATAGATAAATTACACTCAGACACAGAACAAATGATCGTGCTTATCACACTAAAATTTGTCCTAGGTGAAAATCGAACCCACGACTTCCGGCGTAGCAGTCAGGGCCACTGACCACTAGACCAACATGCCAGTCAAATTAGTCAAACGCACAGACAGACGGACAACAAAGTGATCCTACAGGGGTTCCGTTTTTACCTTAAGTTTTCGGAACCTTAATAACGAGTGCATATTATGTGTTTTGCAGATATCATGCATTATCGATCTAATGAACCATGGTCATTAAGTTGATTGCTAGACAATTTAATGACCGTGGTTCATTATTCAATTTAAAACTCGCACTTTATTCAAGGCCTGTCATTATATATTATAGGCTGAACTAACTAGTCTATAATTTAACCAAAACTAATGTTAGGTATACTAGTTTAATAAAGACAAAAAACTGGTTATTCCCATATTCATAGAATATTTTTTGTTGCAACTCCATTATGTTGGTTTAGGTGTCGAAACGGACAATGATTCAACGAATCAATTTGAATCAATTGATATTAGGATTGGACAGGATATGGCTATTTCCTTTATGAGCTGTATGGTTCAAGATTCCGGCGTGAAATATGGCTAGGTTTGATGGTCGTTGGCCTAAACGCTTTTTTATTTATACTCAAAAAGACAAAACCGGGTTCTAAAAAACCGGGCAAATTTACTTTTGAATTGTCAACAAGTCATTCAGTAAGAAAAATAATGCTAATTGCACATTACAAAGCGTAGATCTCTATGGAGAAGAAGTGCAAGGAACTCCATGGACACTCTTTTAAATAAATTTATTACAGTTTTTTAAAAGTACGATCATCGTTTAATCGTAAAAAAATTTAATCGCAACTTTAACATAACTAGTAGCGATATAAGTAGTTCGGAATTCCACAAGGCACGATTCTGAGTCCCTTACACAACGAGTGTCTCCATTTTTATTATTTGCGTAGGGTCTAATGTAAACTAAGGCTCTGTATCAAACAGAAAGGATGAAAAACAAAGATCCAACATCTTTGTTTCTTTATCTATTTTTCTTGCATTTACATTACTAAGAGTTTACTGCCACGTTCCAGCTACAAACGTTATAATATGCGATTAATTTTATTCTTTTTGTTTGAGCTATACTCGTATATTTTCTGATTATAAACCGTGCAAATTTACATTACGTTTAAGTTTTATGTTATACTGACTTCTGCTAGCGGCTTGGCCCGCGTAAGAGTCAGTTTCTCTATACAAACTTTGCATCTCCGTGTCATCCACTTAGGGGGTGAATTTTGGAATCCGTTCAGTGGTTTGAGCTGTGTTTTGATAGATCAGTCAGCCAGTAACGTCGTTGTCTTGTATATTGTAGAAGACTAATTTGTAACTTACTTATATTCCCTAGGGATCCCTTATTGATATTTAATGGTTATGAGTTATGATTCAGAAAACTACATGACATTCAAAACTACCCAAAAACGTAAAAAAGATTATCCACCACAAAGTTATAAATTAAAGCGGTTTTAAAGCGGTAACGAAATATTCTTTTAATAAGATAACCTTTGACTCATTACGAATTCTTGCAAAGGAAGTAGAATAAGAACACTGTACATGAACGTATATTACCTACTTGAGAAGATTAGTCTAAACAGACCGTTACGATTATACAATTTACGAGTATGTTCATACACAACACACATTACATGCTAACACAAAAATCGTTTAACTTAACTAAATCATTATTTTGCCATAATCTCAATTTATTTAGGATCAGCGCAATATGGCTTCTTCTATCATCTTCCTTTCTCTATTAGTTTTCATGTTATTGCTCTTTTTTATCATCTTTCATACAGTCATTTCATCGTTTGTGTGGTCTTCCCTCCCCTTAGGTATCCTATGCTTCATCATTATCATCATCATTTCAGTCGTAAACGTCTTTCGTCTGAAATAATAATAAAGACATCCACTGTTGGGCATAGACCTCCCCCAAGTTTAGCCTCTCTCTCGCCCAAAACTCGCATCCATCGGATTCCTGGATCCGAATCTTATGCTTATATCATGACAATCAAGTTCCACACAACTTTTTAGTCACCGGTGCCACTTTCTGATTTATTCAAAGATTTAGGAATTGGAGTATTTGAAATTTGTACTTTTGAGAGCCTCCTAGCCACCAGAATAACACTCTGGGCGCTAGTTCAGGTATCGTAATGCTTAGCTTACAGGGACTACTAGACTAGAGGACACGCTGACGTGGTGTAGTGTGGCGTAGCCGTTGCTTAGACGTTATTTACGTAGAAGCCACGGATACTGTTATTACGATTCTATCCTTTGTAGGTATATGTCATATTGTCATCTTCCTGCCCTTGTCCGATGACTTAAGGTCAGCGTGATGCCTTTTCTTCTTCGATTCCCTCCTGCGAACTCGCTATGCTTGACTCCCTTTACTTTCACATCATTCCTCACAAAATCTTTCCATCTTTTCTTTGGCCTTCCTTTATATAATATTTTTCTCCCTTTCTTTATATAATATTATCTACTATATTATCTTATGATAAGTCTCGGTAACAGTTCAGTAGTTCTCTATAAGAAACGAACAATAGGAACCATGCATTCGCTTCTGAGGTTTTATAAGTGCCCATGTAGGGCTATGAGAAATAAAATGATTTTGAGTTGAGTGGGGCCCAATTTTTTATTTATATAAACTAGTGTTTGACTGCTAGTATTTGAATTGATATAAATGTAACCCCAAAAAACTTGCAAGCTATATTTCGATCATATCACAACCTCACTAGGCAAACGATTGATGAAATAATCAGGTGCATCGATTAAATCTCAAATTAGTTCTAATTAACAATCAATACGCCATTGTTAAAACAAAATGACAGCTCCGAAATCCGATACTACCCAATTATAAGTGAAACATAAAACTTAAATTACCATTTTCGGTGTTCCGTACCCAAAGGGTATAAAGCGGGACCCTATTACTCCGTCGTTCAACGTGTCCGTCGTCCGTCTGTCAACAAATACTAAAAAACGGAATAAAATAAATATTTAACGGGGCTCCCATACAGCAAACGTGATTTGCCGTTTTTCGCTACGGATGGTACGGAACCCTTCTTGCGGGAGTCCAACTCACACTTGGTCGGATTTTCAACAACTTGTAGTATGGCTTATCCTTACTGCACGATTGCACGAGGAAGGCGGCCAGTAGAGAGGAGTGGCGGCGTGTTGTGAAGCTTGCCACCAACACCTGAGGTGATGACCACGACCACTCTGTCAAGAGTAATATCGACAAGGAAGGAAGTATGGCCATTCATTAACGTCATTGTTAGGTTGGCGACACGTTGCCACCAATATAATGGTAGCAAAAAAACGAAAAACAAACGACTCTCTCTCGCGCACGCGCTCTGCTCTCGCGATTTTGTAAAAATATATTAATAAAACTTCATTTTTTTTTGTTCTAGTGCCAATGACGTAACATCAAGATGAAGGACACAGAACTAAAGTTGCCCACGCGCAATGTGCTAACCGGAGCGGTTGTCAACTGGGAAGACGATGAGATGGGCTTTGGAGACAACCCTAGCAACCTGACCTTGGCGTGGAAGGACCTGTCAGTATATAGGAAGAAGAAAACGCAGACGAGTATATGGAGGTCCCCTGTCTATGAGGAGATTAGAATATTACATGGAGGTATTCGCACTCATTATTTTCAATGTAGTACATAATTCAGTTCTTTTTTTGTAATAGCAAGTTAGTTCAGTTATATATTAAATATCAAGACGCACTGCTGTAGAACTCAGTGTCCGTCTAGAATGAAGTGTAAACTAGTGTACGTTAGTTAAGCATAATAATCAGCTTTATAATATTCCCACAGCTGGGACTCAGGCCTCTTCTCTAGGAGAGGGAATTTTCCGTAATCCACCACTCAGTGCGGGTCGATGGATGTCACATGTCTTCGATTTTTTAGTACTAGGATATGCCGGTTTCCTCACATTGTTTTCCTTCACCGTTTTGAGAGCAGTGGTGATGAAATAAATTACACAAATTAATACGCTTGGCTGGGTTCGAACCTACAAATCGTAAATCGGGGCCGTTACCACTGAGCCAACACTGCAACCTTACTTCATAGGTATGAATAGGTATTAATATTGCTAGCATAGGTTAGATACATTTCGGATCCAGAAATATTTATAATATAATATTTATATATATAATATTATATTCACATAACTACGAGTATCACACAACGCCGTCTAGTCCCAAGCTAAGCAGAGCTTGTGTTATGAGTACTAGACAACTAATAAACATACTTAAATATACCTATTACATATAAATTACACCCCAAAACAAATGACCGTGCTCATCACACAAACATTTGTCCTGGGTGGGAATCGAACCCACGACCTCCGGCATAGCAGTCAGGGCCATTAACCACTAGACCAGCAGGCCTGTCAAATTTAAACATAGACACAATATCCAAAGACAATCTGTAATAGTTGTCTATTTTTAAATATAGTAACAGGTGGTCAATGCTCTTTTAAAAGGCAATCTAATAAATCCGCATACAATTTTATAATTTTATGGTCATTAAGATGACGAACGGCTTCAATAATCCTAATTAATATTAATGATAAATGTTGACCCAAAATATATTTAAAAAGCATAACAATGCATATTCATCGAGTAAATGGAACCGGTAATCTTTATTTAGGATTTATCTCTTTGTACTGGTGAATAAATTTATTCTTCGCCCCCGTGATAGTAGAAAATTTCTTTTAAGGGAACACAATCTCAGGATAAAACAGGAGATCCAATGAGCATGTGTGATACGCAGGAGAACCAAGGTTACAGACATGGGAGAGAATGGGGGCCGGTCAGCGGTAGGTAGGACATAAGACTAAATAAGTGTTATGTCTTTTGAGTGGTATATCTAAACATTTTATAATCAATGTACCTATGTTATACTTATACAAATAAGATATTTGAAAATTATATCAATCTTTTATTATATTAATTGATCGTTATATCAAATAAAAATAAATTGATTAAGTTCTTAATTTTTGTAAATATTAGAGATTTTGTAATTATATATTACTTACCCAAATTCATCATATCGCGCGTGCTATCGAGCACGTGCCAGATGAAATAGCGAAATTCGTTTTATATTTAAAAAGGATAACGGAAATCAAATGTTTTGCATAAAATACATGTATAGATTGGAGTAGCACATAATAAATTATAGACCTGTCAAAAAACAAAAAAATTTGCACAGCATGCCACATATCTTGATTTTTATGTTTTTGAATGATGCTATCATAAGTATATATAAATACAACATAATTATAAAAACTTTTAGCTTTGTTATTTTGGTAATACGCCAAAATATCAAAGAATAAATGTCCCTCAAGTTGGCGTCAATCTAATTCTTGACGGCAACAAACTTGATGTTACTACGGAAACTGTGTTTTTAGGTATAACTATCGATTCTAAACTGCAGTGGGGCGCTCATATTAGAACTCTTTCAGGTAGATTAAGCTCAGCCGCATATGCAGTGAGAAAAATAAGGCAATTGACAGATGTAGCCACAGCTAGTTTAGTTTACTATGCTTATTTCCACAGTATTATGTGTTATGGCATTTTACTGTGGGGATCTGCAGTTGATGTAGACTCAATTTTCATACTGCAAAAGAGAGCAATCCGGGCTATTTATAAAAGGGGTCCTCGCGAGTCCCTCAGAAATAAATTCAAAGAAATCGATATACTTCTCTCTGCCTTCTCTTTATATCTTAGAAAGTATTTTATACGTTCGTAAAAACCTAGGACTTTTCCAAATTAGAAGCGATTTTCATAACATAAATACGCGTAGTAAACACGAAATTGTATTACCCAAATGAAGATTAGCTAAGACCAGCAAGTCATTTTTAGTAAACAGCATACGCTTTTATAACTAGCTACCAAAGGCGTTGACTGAACTTAGCGAGGGCAAGTTCAAAACCCTTAATATGGGTTTTGAACTTGCCCTCGCGTGTCCTATTGTGTATTACAAAGTAAAAGACTATGTCGAAGACACGCTTGTTTGGCAATGACTGCTTCTGCACATGTGGCCCCCTGGTAACTCATAATATTGTGTACATCTGTCTATTAACTGCTCCACATTTGTTGTAATATATATACATTTTCTTTTTTCTTTTCTTCCTACACATTGCTTTTGCAATATTTTTTATATTATTAGACGCCAACCACCATAAATTCGTTAGTAATTTTCTTTTGTTGACATGTCACTTATTGATAATTGTAATTATTATTTTTTTTATAAAATATTAAAATATTTTTTAATTAGCTTCTTTTTTTTTAATGTGACTGTGAGAACACTGTGGACTTCGCGAATTCTTAGCTAACTTCCTATTACGACTCACTTTTTTTTTTTAATATGATTATTTTTATTGTGCTTTTGGGTACAATATCGACTGGTCTACACTGTTCTTACATAATGTCTATTAATACTGTAATATGAAAATATTGTAAACAATCACTTTTTTATTATATCAAATTGGTAAGTCTAATATTGATGAGAGTGGATGAAATGGAGTTTCTCGCCGGTTCTTCTCCATAGGAAACGACCAATTTGGAACCGTGCACTAGCTTCTGACGTTTTATAAGTGCCCATGTAGGCCTTTGTGAAATAAAAACTTTTGACTTTGACTTTGAAATAATACTAAGAAACAAGACCTCCTTGCTCTATAAAATCACTATTATTATCTATATCGAAACTGACTGACTAACATACCAACGCACAGCCAAAACTACTGAGTTTCTCTCGGGTCCCTGGGACCAGGCAAAACTACTGGGTCTGAAACCCGGGGCCCTGGGACCAAGGCAAAACTACTAGGTCTGAAACCCGGGACTCTGGGACCAAGGCAAAACTACTGGGTCTGAAACCCGGGGCCTTGAGACCAAGGCAAAACTACTGGGTCTGAAACCCGGGGCCTTGAGACCAAGGCAAAACTACTGGGTCTGAAACCCGGGGACCTGGGACCAAGGCAAAACTACTGGGCCTGAAACTCGGGGCCCTGGGACCAAGGCAAAATTACTAGGTCAGAAACCCAGGGCCCTGGGACCAAGGCAAAACTACTAGGTCTGAAACCCGGGGCTCTGGGACCAAGGCAAAACTACTGGGTCTGAAACCCGGGGCCTTGAGACCATGGCAAAACTACTGGGTCTGAAACCCGGGGACCTGGGACCAAGGCAAACCTACTGGGCCTGAAACTCGGGGCCCTGGCACCAAGGCAAAATTACTAGGTCAGAAACCCAGGGCCCTGGGACCAAGTCAAGTCTAAAATTTGTATGGAGAAACCTACTTTCATGCGGGTGAAGCCGCTGGCAGAAGCTAGTTATATTATAAAGGCGAAACTTTGTGAGTGTGTATATTTAGTTACTTCTTCACGTTCGAACGGCTGAACAGATTTCGTTTATACTTGGTACACGAGTAGACCATGTCCTGGAATAGCACATTGGATCATCATTTCAGCCGAAAGACGTCCACTGTTGGACATAGGCCTCCACCAAGTGTCGCCACAATGACATGTCCTGTGCGTCTCGCATCCATAGGATTGCGACCCTCACCAGGTCATCGGTCCACCTTGTGGGAGGCTTTCCAACGCTACGTCTTCCGGTACGTGGTTGCCATTCCAGAACTTTGCCCTGCCCTGAGGCTGCCTATTGCCACTTAACTTTGGCGATTCTTCGTGCTATGTCGGTAACCTTGGTTCTCCTGCGGATACCCTCATTACTGATTCGATCACGCAAGAAAACTCTGAGCATAGCCCTTTCCATCGCCCTTTGGGTGATTTTAAATCTTCTGATGAGGCCCATTGTAAGCGACCAAGTTATTTAGACGTAAATAGATTAGTTTTGTTTCGTTTCCATTATATAGTAATAAAATTATATTATCATCCTCTTTATATTCAATTAGTAGGTCATCGTAAAATTGATCGAGAGTGATGTAGATACTATTAAAGAATTAATGAAACAACTTTTTGTTTACGATAAGTCCTACCTAGTTTCTTTATTGCACAATATCCACTTAAGCATTAAGAACAGGATGTTATAATTTTAGCTAAAAGCCATCTCCTTAGTTAGCCTTCAAAAGAAGAATAGAAAATCAAATGCAATACATAAATTATAGCAATTAAAGATCAATAAGATCGTTTATAAATAATTCATCTTTGTGATAATAGATATTTGACCTTAATAATATAATAGACTTTATATTATGTTTCAACATATTTCTTCTTTGTATTTCGACTTTTGCCAAAAAATTGGGCAGCTTAGCTAAGGTGAGACGGTACTTCACGGCGGAACAGCTGCTCAAACTTTAGCAAGCGCAAGTTCGATCGTGTATGGAATAATGCTCTCATCTTTGGGATGGGTCTGCCAAATACCAGCTTGATGCCCTGGAGTCGATTGAGAAGCGAGCCAAGAGGATCATCGGTGATGATGCACTTGTCGAATCAAAACTCCAAAGCCTTGAGCATCGACCCCGAGTTGCTGGCCTGTCGGCTTTCTATCGATTACACTTTGGGGAGTGTGCGTTGGAATTGCACAATTTAATTCCACCAAGTCCGTTCCATCATAGGACCACTAGACGTACGGCGTTGCGCCATTGGTACATGGTGGACATCCCATCCATACGTACAAAGCTTTTTGGGAACACATTCATAATGCGTACAGCTAAGGAGTGGAATTCCCTGCCGGGGTCTATATTTCCTGATAGCTACAACCTAGAGGTCTTTAAGTCAAGAGTGAATAGGTTACTTCTAGGCAAGCGTGCTCCATCGTCGACCACATCATCGGTTACCATCAGGTGAGATAGTGGTCAAACGCGAGCCTATCAAGAATAATAATAATTAAAAAAGACTTTTATTAATATTAGAAGTATCACTTACCCTTAATTTTTAATGGAGTTGAAGTTGAGATGCTTTTACAAGAACATATTTTACGACACAATTATAATGTTTATACCACGATTTTAATTAGTCATTCAAAAACATAGAACCGGTCATTAAATACATGGTTGCATAATCAGACTAATTAAGATGGAGTGGTTTTAAAAAATAGTTATAAAATTGGTTCGAAGCCTCAGATTGTTCATATATTTTGGTTCTAGGTATGTTGGTATATTGGGTGATATTTGTAATATATGCTAATGAGCTTGTAGGCTACATGAATAATTAATTATGGCAATGTACCGGATTCGTTGCTACCTGTTAGGAAAGACCGCCGGTATCAGCAAGTTCCCGGTTCGTTAAAATATCACTTTCTTTATTTCTAACGGTAACTAAGACAATATGGGGTGCTTTTTAGGGTTCTGTACCTCAAAAGTAAAAAAAGGAACCCTTATAGGATCACTTTGTTGTCCGTCCGTCTGTCTGTCTGTCTGTCTGTCAAGATCCTTTATCTCGGGAACGCATGGAGGTATCGAGTTGAAATTAAAACCATATACTCAAGTCTGCAGACTCTTGAAGCTGTAAAAAAATCAAACTTGTAAGTTAACGAGAAAAAAAGATATTTCGGTTTATGTGGCAAAATACGTACACACGGTGACTTTGATAGCGTAGCAGGGCACACTAACATGATAAATGTGTGCGTAAACGCTAGCGCGTGAAACACAACAGGTATTATCGTTGTGTGATACAAAGTAACTCGTTTCTACACTCACACTCTTGAAAAAAAAAATTGTAGCCGTCTAAGTTACACGACTATGAAAATACAGCAAAAATTGGCTACTGTTATTAATGGCGCTGTGGCGCAATGCGTATGATACTTAACTGACGAGTAAGAGGTCCCAAGTTCGATTCCAATCGTCTGATGTAACAAAAAGTTTGCTTGTTTTTATTTTCTTTTTGATTTACCCCTGTTTTTTTTTTAATAGTAATGTTATAGTTACTCTCATAATAATTAAAATATTTTGAAAATATTGTGACAAAGAAAACTGCGATAACGATCCAACTATGTTTATTACAACTTATTAATTACATACATTAAACGGAATGGTCACAATTAACGAATCTGTTCATGATTATCTTTAATACAATATATAAAGTGAAAATATTCTAAGTCTGTCTGACTTGACTTGACTGAAAGGATGGACGTCACTTTTTTAAGTTTTTTATTAGTGACATAAATCAACATGTTATCAAGAATGAATTATGATAGATATCGCAACTCTTGATCTCAATAACAATAACATCATGTCACATAATAACAACAACAGTATAATTACCTACAGCTTACTTCTTAGTCTTTTTTTTTACTTATAACATATCAATCAACATGTTTTAAAAAATGAACTATGATAGGTATCGTAACTCTTGATTTCAATAACAATAACATGATAAAAACAACAACAACAAAAACAGCATACAGTAATACAGCTTTTTAAAAATATTTATAATTGGATTCAATTTAAATCAAAATTAATATCTAATTGGTGCACCTTCACTGTCGATTACTTCTTGTAACCTCGTTCTCATGCTAGCCACCAAATTTTCACACAGGTCAGTGCCGCGAAACGATTCCCACATGGATGACACTAAATTATCTAAATTACGTTTAGATCTCACATCAGATGAATCCCAGTTGAGCACCATGTGACCCCATAGATTTTCTATGGGGTTCAAATCGGGACTTTTAGAGGGCCATTCAATAACAGTCAAGTTTTCTTGGACACTTAACCAGTCTTGCACCATTCGTGCGCGGTGCACCGAGCAGTTATCGTGCACGAAGTAAATATGCTCGTCCGGGTATGCCACGCGCACGGTAGGCAACATAACATTTTGCAAGATGTCCAAGTAACCTTGACTGGTATTGCGACCCCCTACCTCCACTAACTCACCGGGACCCATCGATGACATCCAGCCCCAATAACCTAACGTAATGCGACCACTAGACCTGCATGGGAGAATATTTTTCTGATGGTAACGTTCTCCATCTTTTCTCCATAATATTTTACGCCCATCCTTATCTGACTTAAAACACTTTTCATCACTAAATATAACTATGTTATTGCACCAATCAAAATCTATAAATTTTCTTGCAAACCGCATCCTTTCTTCCTTATGCAACGCCGTCAGTAAAATTTTTTTCGCAGGCTTGCGACATTTAATTTTTGCTGCTCGTAAGTGGCGTCGAACAATTGTCATAGACACGTCGTGCATAATCGCAGTGTTTCTTGTTGTAGCAAAGCCGTCAGCGCTATACGTAGCAACAATATTTCGATGCAGTGGGTTGGCATCCGTATATGCAATTGCTTTTGGACCCGGACGTTTGGCATCGATTGTCCCTTCAGCTGTATATCTATGCACCCAAAACTGCACAGTTTTCCTCTGTAAACAATCACAAAATTACGTTAAAACCTAACAAATATCAACAATGTTAAATTATTTCGCATTATGTTAAGTTTGGATTTGTTACTTACCGGTAGCATTAGTCTCCTCGAAATTTCACTTATGGATACATTTTGTTTATATAATACTACTATCTCAGCCCTCAAAAGTGTAGACAAATGAGACATGTTAATTATTACTTGTAAAAAGTATCACTTTCCACAACGATTAATTATTTTTTGTCTCGGAGTAAGTTGTAGAACACACGATCGTGATAGGCAAAAGCGTTATGCCAGGTTAACTTATTATCCGACTCATTTCTTAGTAAATAACTAATAAAGTGGGTAGATGATAATATTCATACACTTAGTTTTTAAAGCAAATATTCTAAGTTTTAGCTTTAATAAACTTCGTTATCATTATACTACAATAAAATAGAAAATAATGTTTTGTCAATGGCTAGGATCGAACTCGATACACCTTTAACGGCAAGCAAGCACTTGATAATCAGTGCTAATTTTCCATCTAATGAACGAAGCGAATTTTTTTATCTAATTCGTAGCAAACACATATACAAATATGTGTGTGTGTATATCGAGTAGTAAACGAGTTTTATTTTGTTTGCGAGTTGAGCTGGAGACATATTATTTGAATAGGTGAATTATTGTGGGATGGCACGCTCGGTTTTACTTCTGTTTGTATTGATACCCACAGCTACTTGATTATTGTGAACATTATTGCTGATTACCTACCCATATCATCAAAATTACTTTCCAAAGATTAAGTGTAAGTGTTTGATGCTAATTTAAATAACTATAATAATTTCATAAGTGAATGTTTGCGAAAATAAAAAAAAAAAGTTGACAATGAAAGGATTGTCAACTATTAATAATAACGTATTGTTATATTACGTAAATGATATATATATATTATAAAATTATTTATATTACAAGTTATATACAAAAATTTCGTTAATTAATTTCGTAAATATACATAGTTTATATGTATAAAATTACAAAAATATATTTCGAATATTTATTCAAAAAAAACATGAGTAAAACAAAAAGAAAATAACAGATAATTGGAATCGAACTTGGGACCTCTTACTCGTCAGTTAAGTATCATACGCATTGCGCCACAGCGCCATTAATAACAGTAGCCAATTTTTGCTGTATTTTCATAGTCGTGTAACTTAGACGGCTACTATTTTTTTTTTCAAGAGTGTGAGTGTAGAAACGAGTTACTTTGTATCACACAACGATAATACCTGTTGTGTTTCACGCGCTAGCGTTTACGCACACATTTATCATGTTAGTGTGCCCTGCTACGCTATCAAAGTCACCGTGTGTACATTTCGATACTCGAGGAAATCAAAATTCATAGGGTACTCTTCCCGTTGACCCAAAATCCTGAAATTTGGCATAAAGCAAGGAAGGTACCGGAAGACGTAGCGTTGGAAGGCCTCCTACAAGGTGGACCGATGACTTGGTAACGGTTGCGGGAGTCCGATGGATGCGAGACGCACAGGACCGTTCATTGTGGCGACACTTGTGGGAGTCCTATGTCCAGCAGTGGACGTCTTTCGGCTGAAATGATGATGAAGGTTTTATAACACAAATATATATAATAATCATCTTCCGAGACTCCATTCCGAAATTGAACTATTTACTTAATTAAGTTTGTACGGAAACCTCAGGGCGCGAGTCCGACTCGCACTTACCCAGTTTTTTTTTTATTTCGGTGGGAAAACACCGAATGACTCCTCTCGCTTTGGGTGAGGCGAGAGAGACTATCAGACTATTTTTTGACAAAAATCCATCTGTGTTCCTTCAGCTACCGTTTGCGTTCCAGGGTCACGGTAAATCTTTCGAAAAATCCCACTGCAGCGCTGCCCACAGATGTGGGCAGTAGAGACTCTGATATCTATCAGGGCTCCTATTCTAGATTTCGGGATCTCTACGACATTTACGGGATAATAATTATCGAGCAGTAATGACTCAGTGGCAACGGCCCCGACTTACGAGTTGTAGGTCGTAGGATCTAATCCAGCCTGACGCATACTTTCTATAGTAAATTACCATCACCATCAGCACCATTAATCATAAAACGGTGAAGGAAAATACGAGTATTGTGAGGAAACCGTCATGTCCTAGAACCTAAAATTCAAAGACATGTGACATTGACTGACCTGTTGGTCTAGTGGTTAGTGGCCCTGACTGCTATGCCGGAGGTCGTGGGTTCGATTCCCACCCAGGACGAATGCTTGTGTGATGAGCACGATCATTTGTTCTGTGGCTGGGTGTAATTTATCTATAATATGTATCAATTTAGAAATATATAAGTATATTTATCAGTTGTCTAGTAGTCATAACAAAAGCTCTGCGTAGCTTGGGACGAGACGGCGTTGTGTGATAGTTGTGGAATATTATTATTATATAGGGTGACTGGTAATTAGTGTACGATACTTAAACACGTGATTGTGCTCATGATAACCAACAACTTTTACTATGGGAACAAACCTGAAATCGCAAAAAAAAAGCATCTGTTCAGTACATTTATGTTTGCCTAATCTAGGTACTGAACAGCTGATATTTTTTTCACGATTTCGGATTTGATCCCATAATATTTTTTTTTTGTTTTCATGAGCACAATCACGTGTTTAAGTATCGTACACTAATTGCCAGTCACCCTGTATTATTATACCTACCAATCCGCACTGGGCTGGCGTGGTGGATTCGCCCATTTTCTCTTCTAGATAGGAGGCCTGAGTCCCAGCAGTGGGAACATTATGAGGCTGACTAGTGACTATGCTGTGTTACATTATTATCTTGCCACTTTACACGTATAAACTTTAGTCAGAATGTTGCTTGATACTTTTAAATAGCTTCTGGTTGTTCAAATTTTCATGAAATTTATTCTTTTCAGTAAATGGCATCGTGTCGTCCGGTAACTTAGTAGCTTTAATGGGATCTAGGTAAGTTATTTTTTCAAACAAGCTCGTCTTTTTTATTTCTTCAGAACTTTTTTTCTTTACAATTAAAGCAGTGGCTAGGTACTAACATAATCTTAGCGTAAACGAGCGGAAATTAATCTTATTTGACTATAGGTGTTCCAAGCATCAAATAAATGAATTTATTATCATTCGTTTATCTACACTTTGTTTGTAGGAGGTAATCTCTGAAAGTGCAAGTCCGATTGTAGAAGTAGATAGAAAGCTGCTTTATTCTTGAGTGGCTTAAGCTATATTTTATGTATGCGGGCAATGCCGCGGGCAAAAGCTAGTTCATTAATATTTACAGCTAAATTATATTTTTAAATATTTCAACAGAAAAAAAATACATTAGTAAAATAGTATCTCACCGGCAGCGGTAATAGGGTTCAAGCTGTCGGCAGTCAGGGCTATTATTACAAAGCTACTTTCCTATATTTGCTGAGGGATATACGCTCTGGGTGAAGCGAGAGGGAGGGTCAGACTTTTACTGTCTAAAACCCACCTGTGTTCCTTATCAGTTGTGTTGTGACGTTTTCGAACAATCTAAGCTTCTTCCTTTTTCATTCCATTTGAAATTACTAGAAAGCATTCATTATACTAGAGCCTATTATGTCCCACTGCCGGTCGAAGGCCTTCCTCTCCCTTTTCCACACACGTCTCTCCCTTTTCCACACACGTCAGTCCTCGGCCATTGCTGATCAGTCCCTCCGGTAAGAGTCAAGCTCATCTCTCCACCTTCGACTTGGTCTGCCGCGGTGTTGCCTTGCGTTTAATGATACCTAATACGTGGGTCTTTTAGCTTATAGCTCATCTGACATGCGGCACGATTTTTTTTCAATAGTTCAAACCGAGTTTAATAAAACTTTTGAGAAAATTACTAAAAGTATCTGCCTTAAGTTTAGATTTAGTGACTGGGCAACTGAAGGAATCAGAATAAGTAGGGAAAGACTTTTTGAACTATATGGCCTTAAGCCTAAAACTTTTTAAGGCAGCTAAGGCCTTATACACTAGCAACAAAGTTAAATCAGCGGATAATAAAATAAAAACGATTTGGAAAATTATAAATGATGAAACCAACAGGAACAAAATACATATTCTAAAATCCCCTTTTCTTGTTAGTGGAGCCGGTAAGACTACATTGCTAGCTGCCATCAGTCGTCGAGACAAAAGCGCCATGACTGGCTACCTCATGCTGAACGGCAGACTGGCTGGCGCAGACCTCATCTCCAGGATCTCTGGCTTCGTGCCGCAGGAAGACTTGGCTATTGAAGACCTGACTGTGTCCGAACATATGGAGTTTATGGTAAGTTTCGTTGTCGTACAAAGAAAGAAAGAAAGAAAAAGAAAAGAAAGATTTCTAGGTAGGTACTGTTGGATATAAGCTTTCATTGCGACTGTGCACTTTTGTATTGGACCGCGCGGGCGACCGCGTAACGCAGCGTCGGGCCTCAGTCCACAGGAGAGATCGCCTAGTCTACAGATAATTACAAAAATATTCTTTAATTATTACATCTTATAAACAACAATCATGCCAAATTAAACTTTCATATCAATCAATAAAACATATATTTTTAAAATCATAATTTTTCATAATAGGAGCAAAACAAACAAGTTAAGAACTATAAAAAAAGGCTGCGTAAAAGACATATCCTTTTGTAGAACAAATATTAAAATATGGCTTCATCATTGGAATTAAAATCGAAGAATCTCGACCACATCGTTGCTTTCCATCAGGTGAGATAACGGTTAAGCGCGAATCTATCAACAAAATAGCTATTTTCCAAACTCGCCCTGAGCAAACCAATGGTTGCTTAAAAAATCCTTTAAATGTACCAACGTAATAAATTAATTTGACTTCTCTTTAGCTTGTTTTATTTATATTCGACTGAGAAACATCTTAGGAGGTCAATAAAATAATTGATTAAAATATTATTCATCGTATCATGTTAATTGGGTACTGATAATGATCTAAGATGTTTATCTGATACTGATGTATTGATATCATAATAATTTGACATTTCACGACACCACTGAACAATTTGTTTTGTTTAGGTTAAAGGTTAATATAATATAAGTGAAAAACGTGTTCAAATCCTAACGTCTAGTGTTACTAAGTAATTTTAAAAATTATGAATTGTCTTTATCTTGCTTGGTTATTTAAGGGGTGACCAGACGGTTGCAAACCAATGTTCCAACCACACCTTGCTAGTTTAAATCCGTGTAGACAACAGTTGTAATCCATGACCTTCAACGCCCTTTGGGAGGCGCGTTTTTCAAACCACCGAACGTGTTGGCGCGTGGTTTACATGCATGTAGCCGCAACATAAACAAAACACATAAACCAAGGTCACCTTGGTTGGAGAACGCTAGTTTGCAACCGTATGGTCACCCCTGTTAAACAGTTTTAGTTTGACTACTGGGGCTTTACCATGACGTGTTAAAATATCAAGTTTGCGAGCGAGAAACTACACCCTATATAGCTCCAACACTTTAACAGTTAAGAGTCGTCAAATGCATCACGTTAAGAAATCGTGGAAGGGCTTTTGTTTTATCTGTAATAACTGACGTCGTCCAGGGCTTTTCTCGTGGGAAAATCATCTCATGACATCCCCCGCTCTTGGGCGGAGCGCGAGATAGTGTCAGACTTTTACTGACTAAAAACCCACTTCTGTTCCTTCTTTGCCATTTGTTTTCCAGGGCCCCGGGAATCTCTTTCGCATCACCCATGGCCCCAGTAGGCTTCGACCCTGTTGGGCCCCTACGGTTGCTGACATCTCCTTGAGGCGCGCGTGGAACACTACGCGCCGTCGACGACTTGGGCTCGGTCCGAACGGTTACCGGACGATCGGACGGCGAGCCACCCATTGCTCGCCGTCCGCAAGCCCGCGCCTACGGTGGCCGGAAATCGGGATCGGACGTCGTCCAGGGCTGTGGGATTATTCTATTATTTTTGAAATTATTAATATATTTCTAGTTACAATAGACTCATTTTAGGCACTTACTTCATAAACATTCTATTCCAATTAAAGCAAAATTATGTCGGATAAACATTAAGTACCTACAAATAATACACATGAAAGTGCCGTTTTTTAAAATGTTGGATTGATTTGGAATTATAAGTTCAAATAAACTTTATATTATATTAAAGGTACGTTATTCTTTTTTCGAAATTAGGTATTTATTGGATTGTTTGTGTTTTGTATTTTCTGTAATATCGCAGTACTTAGAGACCGATTAAATTAAAATGCACAAAATCGAAATTATTAAAATTAAATTAAATTGCACTAAACTAAAATTCAACTTCAATAGAGTCATCGCGGCCCTGGATCGCAAATTGCAAATGGAGGAACACGAGCGGGTTTTCAGTAATAGTCTGACACCCCCTCTCGCTCTACCACCTAGAGCGAGAGAAGTTATTTGATTTCCTTCAAAAAAATAATCATGTTAGTCGTAGTTGGTGAAGCTGACTTAAGGAGAACATACTTGATTATTTTGTTATCTTGATGAAACAAGAATATAAATGAGTTATATCTAAGTTCTTTGACGGCTTTTCCCAGATGGCATCCTCCTTGTGATGGCTGGGACATAATATGACGTATATATATGCTGAACTGGACCTATTATGGCGCAGCCGTGAGGCACTCTATTTTATTATTACTCCTATTTTATTTCGTTAATAACTAGTGTTTGTGTGTCTTGTGTTGTGCCAAATAAATCCATTTTCTTTCTTACTTTATTTCTTTCGTTCTTACTTTATTTCTTTCTTTCTTCCTTTTTTTTCTCTCTTTCTTTGACTGTAGAATTGAGCAAATGTAGAATTATATCACGTAACCTTTTATTTCTATCTAGGCCCGTATGATGATGGATAAGCGATCAACAAAGATAGTACGAGCAAGGCGTGTTCAACTTCTCCTGAGTGAGCTCGGAGTCAACAATTGTACAAAAACTAAGCTGAAGGCTCTGTCTGGTGGAGAGAGGAAAAGAGTCGCTTTAGCTGTGCAGGTAGGTGATGAGGAATCATTAAAATTGACTGGTATGAATATTCTGTTTAATCATGTTGCAAATTGAGTTACAATCATGAGGATCTATTGTTGCTTGAGACAAAAATAAACGAGACGGAGAACCATTCCCATACTAAAGGATCCAAAACTAAATGATATAAAAATTATGATACCTGTAAAGACTGAAGACTCTGATAATAAACAACAACAAACAACAGTGAACTGCTTCGATGTTTGTAAAGATAAACATCGAAGCTGTTCACTAATGTATGAAATCATTCGTGATCTGGTGATCGTGATTCGCCACAACTAATATATATCCACTTCTACAGCTCTTAAACGACCCTCCAATCCTATTCTGTGATGAACCAACTACTGGCCTGGACAGTTGGGCGGCAGCAGCAGTAGTATCCCGCCTAAGAAAGTTAGCCATAGGAGGAAAACTAGTCGTATGCTCAGTTCACCAACCGGCTTCTGGCGTCTTCGAGTTGTTCCACCAAGTCGTGCTATTGGCTAATGGACGGATAGCCTTCCATGGCACTATTGAGCAGGCTGACCAGTTCTTTGCGTCGTAAGTAATATAATATAGTAAAAAATTATATAAATAAAAAAACAAACAAAAAATAAAAAGTTAAAATATTAAATTAAAAAATATAATGAATAAAATATAAAAATAATAATAATAAAAAATAAAAATATAATAATGATTATCATTATATTGATTATATTGATATAATATATAATTATATATATATTTTTATTTATCCAATATATATATATATATATATATAAATATAATATATATATTATATATTTATCCAATTCTGCTGTATTTCTTAGAAAGTTTGACGGTGCAGGAATGATTGTCGTATGCTCGGTGCCAAAATCGAATTCTAAAGTCTGAGTTGTTACACCAAATACTGTTGACTAAAAGAAGGATAGTTTTGCACAGTATCATCCCACAGACCGATTAGTTTTCCGTCATTAGTAGTTTAATTTAAAAATTTTAACTCTCTAGGGTTATCTTTCCAGAAATATACAAGTAATAGCCGTATGTGTCACCGATGTCTGTCCAACTGTTTCTACATACATTATTCAAATTATTAGCAATTAGTGCAGGTGGTTCGTTCGCTGTATTTGTAAGGTTAACATTTATCAGTGTATTAGCTCCAAGCTGTCTAGTTCTTTTAATTTGTGTTTCAATTAAATCAAGTTGGTTAATTATACATGCATTTTATGCACCAACTGGTTTCTAAAGTTGTAATAAAGTATATTATAGCCAGGCTGTCTGGCACAGATGTTGAACCAGGAAAAGCTTTATATCGTTAAATTAATCATATTATAAATTTTTGTTTGTCTATTTTTATTGAACAAATGATAATAGCATGACTGAATTCTTGAATTAATGTTGTAAAGCATTAGCTATGCAATCAAGATGACTGCCATGCTTGGAAACTGACGAATCTAACCAAATTATCATAAGCTATTAAGTTTTTTATGAAGTTGGCTCTTGAACCTTCAATGGTAAACAACATGATGGGTCATTATTTGCTTAGTAGGTTGCTCATTATTTGAATTTAATTTATAAAATAAATTAATGGGGTCTCAATTAAATAAATAAATTGATTCCCCATGAATTACTATTCAAAAATACAGTGGTATGTAAATGGAAAATATGTTTAGAAATTAATTTACAATAAACATAACAATACTATTCGAAAAGAATATCAACTTTCGTATTCAGTTGGGTCAAATGAATGTCGTTTGTCGAATTTAAAATACAGAATTTACCTAGGATATCACAATATGATGAAATTCAACAAAATTATTATGTAGCCGCCATTTTCTCAATTTCATATCTTGTAAATAAATTTAATTATGCGGACTTCTATTAACAGACCAAGTGTTCGTCAAAAAGTTCCATGATTGAAACTGATAAGGATCCATTTAATATTTAAATCAGTTTTATCTGTGTTATCTAAAATTACTCGAGATAAAGTTAAGAGATATATCTTGTTTATATATGGACTGACCTGTCTTGAATTAGTTAATTTATAATCTATCATCAGGGGCTCGTCAAAAAATTATATAACCACTAACCTAATGTAGCCATAGTACACGGTAAAATAATGTGTCAAAAACTAGGTATGTAATTTAGCGTTGAAAAGAAATGGTTAAAATTTGTCAAGGAATGTTATTCATAACACGAAGTGAAAACAAAACTACATTTCTATATACAGCTTAAGGAGGATACCATATATTCTATGGTCCTCATGATAGTACAGATACTCCAGCAACACTTTTTGGAGGTAGGCGAAACAGAGTGTAAAGTCCCGCAAACCTCCGTTGAAAAGGGAGGGTTCTCCGGCCAGACGCGGGTGTTATGTCGTGTGCACAACGGGCAGTGTATAGATGATTTCGGGTTGTTCTATATGTTCTAATCATGCGAAGAACTTTGATTGCGCGATGCAGGATTAGTTCTTATGTGACGCCATAGATGTCGCTACAACTTTTAGAAAACTCACTTTCACGATAGAATGTCTCAGATCATTTTACACAATTACGCAACTTCACAATCACAGCTCCCACAAATGAAAGATACGAGTAGCTGCTCTCGATTCTGATTTTGACTTCCTGGCTTTTGGAATTTACTGCCTTCTGATTCTACTTTTGTAATGTAAAAATAGCGTAAGAATCCTGGTACCCATAACACAAGTTAAATCTTTGCTTAGGTAACAGATTCATTACAAATACTTACTTTTTTCTTCTGACTTCTGTTATTGTTTTCAAATATTTCTATGTTCCATGTGTTGTTTATAAATGTTTGCGTGTACAAAATGTTTAGTTCATAAATTGTTACTATTATTTTCTAGCTTTCCGCGTAAGTGCTACTGAAAATCAGTTGAATCATTAATGCGTTAATAACTTAAAAACTGCAAAAGTGCAACTCATAAATATGAGTATTATATTTTAAACTGATTTTTTATTGTTTTCTACTAATAGCTTAACCTAAAAAGCAAAAGACAATAAAAAAACACGTGCATATTATTAGCAATAACAAACAACACAAGGATGTCGAAAATTGCATAAATAAATAATGATGATGATAAATAAATTAAACAAGTATATAATGCTTTCGTGTGTAGGTCAAGCAGTAACCCCAATATAATTACAATAAATAAAATGTCATTGTACATTTTCAAATGGAAAAAAACTTGTGCTTTGCAAAGCTTTTAAATTCAAGGTTGTTCAGAGATTTTTAGCTTCTTTAAATCGGCGTGGCGCGTGATCGAATTTATGTGACATGACCCAATTTGCAACTGGAATAAAGCTATCACATTTAATAAAAAAAAAACAATATTGGTAGTTGTGTTAGCCATTTTTTTAAAATAAATTATTACAATATAAATCACGATTATAAGGTAAAGGCACCGCTTAGTGCTCTAAATTTGTGCCGGTGGTACATATTAGTGTGATTTTTTGACTGGCCTGTTGGTCTAGTTGTCAGCGGCCCTGACTGCCGGAGGTCTTGAGTTCGATTCCCACCCAGGACAAATGTTTGTATGATAAACGATGTTCAGTTGTTCTTACTCTGGGTGTAAATTTATCTATAATATGTACGGAACATCTATCTGTAGACCGTACAAATATTTGGGCCCAACAATCAAACCCGCGACATGTAGCGCAGCAGTCAATCGCTTAACCACTGCCACAACAAATATAATGTAATAGTATAATGTTTTATTTAAATAAACAGCCAAGATGCAACAATACATCTCACACATCACAAATCACATTAAACAATATTACCGTTAACAATATCACATTAAATAATATCTCCTTAGTTACTGAACCTGATCATGATCTAATTCATCGTTTTATTTTTATTTCTACATTTACTTATGAGGAATATGACGTGAGTATGGATGTAGATGGCATAAGATTTATGAAAAGAAAAAAAAGGAAATGAAGATGGACAGTCTGAAAGATTAGAAAATTTTGTAATTGTCGATACTAATATAAAAGTCACTTCCTTTATCAATTTAAAAATAAAACATAATAATTCTATTTA
The DNA here is from genome assembly GCA_961205895.1 of Mythimna pallens. Lineage (NCBI taxonomy): Eukaryota > Metazoa > Arthropoda > Insecta > Lepidoptera > Noctuidae > Mythimna > Mythimna pallens. The sequence goes on from OY540825.1 coordinate 5,452,704, forward strand.
TGGATACTACAAAGTCAAGGTAAATGAACTGCGTACCATAATTTAGTGCTAATATATTCAGTAGTACTGATAAGATTACACTAGATTGTACGCTAGAAATGGAATTATCTTATCAAATGTTAAAATCTATGGTTATTGCTCAGAGGAAATTTGTGATGTAACAGGTTTGGTCATTATTGGTATTCAAAAACTCAATAATAAAGATACTATACATGTATTCTATAAATGCTCGTTTTGTTTTCAAAGTCAGCATCAGTTAGTTCAACTTCACACGTTTCAACGTTGTCATGTACATCGATATCTCATCGAACTTCATCTTAACCGTAGTCTTTAGGGTATGTTAGATTATGTTTATTTTTTTTCGTTGACCCTACTCTATTTAAGATCGCGATGACGGCTCGTCTATAAATTTTGCAATCTTCTACAGTCTGGACTGATCAGTACTCTTTACCTCCGACAAATTTTTAATTTGTGTTTAACCATCTTGTCAACAGAGCACAATGAGCTAAGAAACTGTGAAATCTAAACTTATTTATTTTTCCACAGCCTCAACTTCAAGTGTCCTCTTGGCTTCAATGCAGCAGAATATTACATATCCTTGCTGGGTGTTCAGGCAGACAAGGAGATGGAGAGTCGAGATCAAATCCGGAAAATCTGTGATGAATACTCACGGTCCGACATCGCTGCTGAGGTTGACAGCAAAGTTGGACTGGTTAAAGATGAAACTGAGTATTTTAATGGCGAAACTGATGAAAAGGTACTTGAATTTTACTTAATAAATTATCATATTATGAATTAATTTTGTATGTAAAATACGCGCTTCAGTCGTGAAGTTGCGGATAACAGCCCGATATACAATACAAATTAATTTTAACAAAATTTTGAAAGTAAAAAGTGTGCTTATCTTAATAAAAAGTTTTCTCTCAACACAAGTTTTTAAGTTGTAATTACACTATGTCACCGTTTAGGTGTTGTTGTAATTACACTATCTCACCTCAACGGTGTGTTCTATGTTGTAATTTCACCATAATTACAACATAAAAACTTTTAGAATTTATTAATAAATTTTTAGTCTTCATTTTTAGGATGACTAATTTTATTACTTATTTTTCAATTGCAAACAGCTCTTTCAGGGCTTTCTGTGTTTTCGATTCTATTAGGATTTTAAGCACTTCTTATTCACTATCTGATGGATTAACCATTTAAGAGATAGAGATATATTAAATGAGTAGATCGTTTTACGCAATAAACAGGATTCAGAGATAAACTAGTAATAAAATGTTATCTGATATAGGAATCCAATCAAAGACAACTAAGTTCTTGTTGTTCTCACGTTCCAAACTTGAACTAATCTATAGTTTGATCTCAGATCGTGACGATATAAACTTATTTAAATGTTTTGTTAAATGCCATACTGTATGAATTACCAATCTTCAAAAACTAACATCTGCCAAAATATTGTTCATAAATTCTTTATAAGCTATGCTATAATGTGTTAGGTAGACCAACAATATGCTAATACAAAAATGAAAATTAATTTATTGATCTAATATTTACATATAAATTTCTCACGGCAATATAAAACTCGTAGATTATGTACATCAGTGTCGAACATATGAATTTTTGTTTGATTTGTAAAACATTAACATTTATTGTTATCACGTCACGCGAACATATTTATATTTATGACTTTATTAACTTTTTTATTTCTATTGTTTTAGGATCAGTATTATGAGCGATATCTAACTCTGTAAGTACATCACTGCTGCTTATTTGAATTCTTAGGGCGGAATTCACCAATAAAACTAATCGCGTTTTAACGTTTGGCTCGCATAGTCGCGGCAGGCCGGTTATATAAAGGCAATTGGGTTGTACATGATTATTGTAATAGGCTCGGTTCTTAGAAATCAAGTAGTTTATTATGCAAAACAAATTATAATGATTAAGGGCCGATTTCACCACCTGTTATTAAAGTCCCGAATAGCCTATTTGTCATATAAGAACTGTCAAACTTATACAACAACTGTCAAAAAACTGAAAATTTAATTGACGAATAGGCTAACCGAAGATGGTGAAATCGGCACTTAGGGCGGAATTCACCAATAAAACTAATCGCGTTTAGCCGCTGTCACTAGTGTCACTTGTCTGTATTTTTCTTTTGTTGTATTTTTACAAGCGACACTAGTGATAGCGGCTAAACGCAATTATGCGAGCGAAACGTTAAAACGCGATTAGTTTTATTGGTGAATTCCACCCTTAGTCCTTGTATTGAGTTGCAGACTGGTTGCAGTAATAGATACAGACGTACTTATTTATATTTTGGTTGCGCATTTACATCTTGGTCAATAAAAGTAGCTGCTTTCTTAGGAGTTAAATGATAAATGTTATTTATTTTGCAAATAGGTTTTTAAAAGCACTTTAACACGTCAATTTTTTCGTCAGTTAAAACAACGAGGCCGGTGTTTCCTAGCTGACTACTCTAAGAAGTAACACCGAAACAACTTAAAAATTACATTCTATGTCAAAACAAAAATCTATTTGCACTTCTGATGTTGGTCCATGATACTCTTTATAAAATCCTTTATGTGTTTTACGTAGGCATGTTTAAATAATCGTTGTATTGCAGAGTCAAAGTAAATTACTTCGTACAATTCTACTGGCTGATGTGGAGGAACTTACAAGCGCTAAAGCGTAACTATAGCATTTGGGTCGCTGAGTTCTTACTGCTTATGGTGAGTTTCAAATTCCTCATCTTATGTCAATGGTTCTGTCTTATACCTAGTTATGTAAATTTTTCTTTCTTGCATTATTGTGTATTTTTTGGTCTACTGCCTCAGAAGGAGTAGTATGTGTGTTTTTTTAGCACGCCCTGTACCCTAAATGGCTCGATGGATTTTAACAAATGAGGTTTCATTAGATTGATCTTGGCAGCCGAAATGCAATAGATTACTTATATGTATTATAAAAATAAACAAAGTGGCGGCCATGACTAAATATGCGTGGTCGGGTCGTATTTTTTGTGACATGCTCATTTAGAGTATTGAAATAAAGAACTCGGGGACACGATTCCAAAAGTATAACTCACGAAAATGCAGGAAATAAAAAGTTCAATCACAGATTTGATGACACAATCATCGCATCAAATCAATTTATACAAATAAGATTATACTTGTTGCATTAGACTACTTGAAAAGTGACTTAATGGTAACTTTTTAATTGCTTCTACAGAAGGGTTTTTTTGTTTTTTTTTTGTTCTTTGTGTCTTTAGAAAATGTTATATCTTTCTGATTTATTTTAACGTCTGGCAGTTCTTAACCGTTACTAATTTTTGTCTGTAGTTCGTGGGCCTGATAATCTCAGTCCCCTACCACGGCCATTTTGAACAATTAGACCAGCGTGATATACAGAACGTGGAAGGCCTCCTCTACCTCACGATAACGGAGACGATATTCCTCTTCATCTATGCTGTCTTCATCACTTTCCCAAGTGAGGTTCCCATATTGTTGAGAGAGACGGCTAGCGGATTGTATTCGCCATTACCTTATTATTTGTCGAAGATGATCTTTTGGGTAAGTTTTGTGGTTTTTTATTTTACTTAAGTTACTTAAGATTAAAATATAAAACGCTATGATGAAAGCCACTTAAGTTAGTCAGTTTAGTGTACTAAAGATGCATATATGAGGTACGTATATAGATACGTTAGCAATGGGCTTGATGATTTGACATACTACAATATGCCCTTCAGGTTTATGTAAAGATCATTTTCTTAGTTAAACTTAACTTACCCTAAGTTAAGTTTATAATCATCTGAATCTCTAAGGGCGGAATTCACCAATAAAACTAAACGCGTTTTAACGTTTGGCTCGCATAATCGCGTTTAGTCGCTGTCACTAGTCTGTATTTTTCTTGTTGTATTTTTACAAGTGACCTAGTGACAGCGGCTAAACGCGATTATGCGAGCCAAACGTTAAAACGCGATTAGTTTTATTGGTGAATTTCGCCCTAAATGATACATGTAAACACAATTTATTGCTTCATATAATAGTTTTAACAAATATCATACTATTTTTAAAAGTGGGTGTCTAAATGAAGCTACATATTTTTGATATAAATATAATGAACTGGCACTTTAAATATGTCACCGATGTGACAATGATCAAGCACGGGTAAACCAGTTTGTTTTACGGCTAACATCATTAAATTGTGTTTAGTGGTTTTGGAATATTTTCTACTTTGTCGTATTCAAGTTTGTCATCGTAGGAAGAGTCGATTAAATTCGTAGTTATTTATTAAACATTTTCGAACAACTCGTTTACAAATGTTTCGATTATTAATAAAGTAATTTTTAAGGCTACGTAAACACTTTCTCTGTAAATTAAGTCTAGAAATTGATTCATTATTATGATGTTAATAAAGCCAAGAACCAGTAGGAATGATAACAACAAATTGTTAACAAAGACCACACTAAACCAAGTGAACGATCATAATTACTGATTTAACAAATCCTCTTGTACAGATACCCTAACATAATATATTACTTCTTATTCCAGATACCCCGAGCAGTGATTGAGCCGACAATCTTTACGACGCTCGTCTTCTTGGTGGCTGGCCTACACGGTGGGTTCATGGGCTGGCTCGGCTTCAACTTCGTCTGCATCCTGTGCGCTAACTATGCGAATGCTTATGGTAAGTCCGAACGTATTGTAAATCTGCCGAGCTTTGTCTTTTATATACCACTAATTTTTAATTAGTACAAATAATATGTAATAAATATAGGGCTTATAGAAAAGGTCTTTTTATTATTTAAGTAAAGTCTCAATAAATAATATTCATAAACAGCAAAGTTATTAGCGTTTGTTATATCTCAAATTGTCGCTCAATTTATGGAAATATTGTACTTACACGCTATTGATTATGAATTAAAGGCGATCAAAATGGTAAAACACTGCGCGTAGTATTTTCTAGTAGCAACTGTTATGAATGATTGATTCAATTATAAATTTACCAATTATGACAAATTTTTGTGGACAATTTTGAATTTTTTTAGTACCTCAAAAGGAAAAAACGGAACCCTTATAGGGTCACTTTGTTGTCCGTCAGTCAGTCTGTCAGTCTATCTGTCGAGACCCTCTATCTCGGGAACGTATTGAGGTATCGAGATGAAATTAAAACTAATATACTCAGGTCTGCGGTCCCTTGAAGCATAAAATCAAATTTTTGAGTTAACGAAAAAAAAATCGGCCATGTATTGCGACACTCTCAAGGGACTCAAAATTCATAGAATACTCTTGTTGACCTAGAATCCTGAAATTTGGCATGAAGCAAGGTCTCATAGCACAAGTATAGGAAAAAATCTGAAAACAGTAAATTTGTAGTTACATCACAAAAATAAACTTTTTGCGATTCAGAAAAATCTTCGTAACTCAATTCGGGAATCGAACTGTTTTCATAGGTAAGTTTGTACGGAACCCTCAGTGCGCGAGTCCAATTCGCACTTGCCCTGTTTTTTATTTTACTTTTGACTACTCAGATATGATCAGTAAAGGGTTACTGACAGAGCCCCATTTTTTTTGTACTAATTAAAACATAGTGGTGTATAGACCCAGTAGTTGACCTTGCCTAATTGCTTTTAGCAATCTTTAATCACAGCATCCACAGCTCCCAAAAAGCGATCATATATAAACTCTAAATTAAAAAAACCTATTGTAATATAAATGAAAGTATCCAACAATTTGACTGATGGAAACAAATAGAGCAAAAAATTTAAATTCTAACCAAATTCTAAATTCAAACCAATTTCTAAATTCAAACCGAATTCTAAATTCAAACCAATTTCTAAATTCAAACCAAATTCTAAATTACAATAAGTCTGTTCTCTGGACTGATCACCATTTTATAATTGGCATTCTATTTTCAAAATTCCAGGCTCGTTCCTATCATCGACGTTCAACTCAATGGAGACCGCTGCGCTCGTATCCGTACCATTCGAACTCATTGGCACTATGTTCTCTGGCCTTTACCTCAATTTAGCTAGCGTCTCACCTTACTTGTCTTGGCTTAGATATATATCAGGATTCTACTACGGCGTCGAGAGCATCTCCATTCTCCAATGGGATTCCATCGAGACCATTGACTGTGTAAAAATCGCTGGTATGCCTTGTATAAAAACAGGGCCTGAGGTTTTAAATCGATTTGGTTTCGCCGAAGAACATTTCTGGCGGAACTGCCTTTGTTTGTTCAGTATGTATTGCATAGCTCATTTTATCGCCTTCCTAATGGTTATCAGAAGAAGTAGGGGCACACCTGTATATTAAAAAATAGTTTAATTGTACATAGTTTTTAATAATAGCATCATTCGTATTGCTGCTTGGAATCTCGCCCGTGCCATAAAGGTGTACACTTGTACAGGGTGACATTTAGTTCAATAAGTTTTAAGTCTACGTGGCCTTACTGTTGTAAAGGATTTACGTTATACATACAAACATGTTATTGTTATAACTTAACTTTTATGAAACTTACTTCTTATTAATTGGCAATAATTTTTATAGATCTGATGAATTGGCTCAATAAATTTTAAGAGGTTTTATATGTGTTTGTCGTTTGCTTTCTTTATCCTATACCCAATAACTGCCCCCCTAGCCAAGTTACGATCGTTTCGTTTGCGTCGAACGCCTCGAGTAGGCCACGCCTCCGATTCCTTTGTTCTAACCACGTGACTGAGCGTTGAGATGACGTCAGAACAAAGGAATCGGAAGCGTGGCCTACTCGAGGCTTTCGACGCAAACGAAACGATCGTAACTTGGCTAGGGGGCTGGTCCATTACGCACGAATGTAAGTAGATGCCTAATCAAATAAGATTTAGATTCTACACTTTGTCAGGTAGGTTGCTATAAAAAAGTATTATTTAGCCTTTTTTGTATTCCTGTATATATGGGTCAAACTCTTTACAGTAATTCTTTCCCTTGGCGATTCTGATAGCCAGAATAGATGACCAGAAAACCCTGCTTGTACAGTCAGGGGTCAAAAGTGCAGTTGCACTCTACCAATGCTAAAGTGTCTAAAATTTCTTTATAGTAGAAGTTTCATAGTTCACAACTAGTTTAATCAATACTATAGATTCTATGCTACAAATCAAATCAGGCATGAACCATTCACCCTCTTCTACAAAGACATTTTAGACCCTTTAGCATTGATGGAGTGCAACTGCACTTTTAACCCCTGACTGTACCTATTTACTACCTTGCATATCTTGCAATATTAGTTTCATTATTTGGAACCGGCACATCACAAGTTGCTGTAAAATATTTTGATAATTTATGATGACTTGAGTTCAGGTCTTTGTTGTACATTTTATCATTATTGTCTATACAAGTTCCGTTAATTTACGCTCATGTACAAAAAAGACTGATTTAATAAAAGTTTTTGAGAGCAGTGGTGGCTCAGCGGTAACAGGTACTTACGATTTGTAGGTCGTGGGTTCAAGCCCAGCCAGGTGCATTTATTTTAATTTATTTATTTCATCACCACTGCTCTCAAAACGGTGAAGGATATACGGTGAAATATCGTAAGGAAACCTACATGTTTTTGAACCAAAAATTCGAAGGCATGTGACATCCGCCAAACCGCATTGGGCCCGAGTGGTGGGTTACGGCCCATTTCATCTCTTAAAAAGGAGGCCTCAGTCCCTGTAGTGGAAACATATTAAGGCTTATTAATTAATTATGCTATTACATGCTAATAAAACTCATAACGTCCATTTTAAAAATGGATTCTCATAAAACATTGGTATTCCAGGCTCATTGCTATCAGCAACCTTCGATAAAATGGAGACTGCAGCTCTAATCTCAGTTCCCTACGACTTAATAGGGCTCATGTTTTCTGGAATCTACCTGAACCTAGCCACAGCACCTGCTTACTTCTCCTGGCTGCGTTACATCTCAGGGTTTTATTATGGAACAGAGTGTATCTCCGTATTGCAGTGGAATTTAGTTGACACGATCAATTGTGTGAACGCTGAGGGCCTGCCTTGCATCAGGACGGGCGCTGGAGTGTTGACCAGGTTCGGGTATGATGAGAGGAACTTTTGGAGAAACTGTGTGTGCTTGGTGGTTATGTACTGTGTGGCGCATATTGTGGCGTTTGCTATGGTGGTCAAGAGGAGTCGGGGGACGCCTGTATACTAATTTTAAATAATGTAGTATAAGGATATTTTGTTAGATACCTATGATTAAAGTGATATAAGACTAAAGTCAGTGTTTTGTTGATTTATTTGATTATATTTAATATCTACAATGCTCAGTCATTAAGTACCTAGGTACGATTTTAAACTGGAGTTTTTGTATAGAAATCTGTCAGTTGTTAATCATCCAAGAATCATAAGGGTCAGTTCACACCGAGACACGAGGCGTCGCGACACTGCGCGAAGTGCGATTCAAAATATGACTTTATTTACTACACGAAATGACACACATTTCATTGGGAGAGTTCAGAATACGTTGCACCACGCAGCGCTGCGCCGCGAGGCATCTCGATCTGAAGTATGTATCTTTTCGTGTAGTAAATAAAGTTATGTCGTCCCTCAGCTAACAGCACCGCATAAGTCATTTTTACCAACTTTACAGGAAACGACAAAAACTGTGCGGTATTGAGAGGCCGGCCGACTTACACGCTATCACTACTTCTCGAATTATGGCTTCTGATTGGCTGAAATCTATATCATGTGACCAATGGTTAGACGCGCAACTCCATCTAAGGCATTCAAATGTGAAAAGCGCCAATTTTCGACTTGAGTGGTGTTGTAAGCTAAGGGACGATATTTTAAGTCGCTCCTCGCCCAGTGTCGCGTTGCGTCGCGTCTGGGTGTGAACTGAACCTAACTGAGCATGGGGAATTCAATAGAATAGAATAATACTTTATTGTAAACCAAAATAGTGACACAACTCTTTAACAATATTGTAAGAAACATAAATCTTACTATGACAGCACCGGTCCTGTTTAATAAAGCTGACAATCCCGCTTCGACTTCGTTCGCGAGAATGTTTTCATATAAACTTAAACACCTGTTAGTGTCTAAACACGAAGCCGAAGGTACACGAGCCGAACTTCGGTCCGGCGTAAGTTCAGCGGCGATTCGGCGGTAACGTATTCTGTAGACACACATATCCGTTCATATTCCGCACGCATTATACGCGAACGAAGTTCGGTTCAATTGCCGATGAAGATCCGGGGCCGAGCAGCGGGAGGCAGCCATCCCCGCGTGTTCGCCCGTTGTGTTTATTAAAATATTGGTCAGGAATAAAATTTTGCATAAAAACGAATTTTCCCCTTTTTACCCTTGAAAGTTGAATTTTCAAAAACCCTTTCTTAATGCTCACCTACATCATAAAAGAAAGTTTTGTGCAAAATTTCACGTTCCTATAAGTACCAGTAGTTTCGGCTATGCGTTGATATGTCAGTCAGTTGTTCCTTTTAAATATTAGATGATCCCAATTTTAAATTTGAAACAAAGAATAAGAAAAGGCCAGTTTTATGTGTTCAATAACAATATATTGGAATGCTAATTAATTCAATCCATAGTTAACGATCATCTGTATTAAGAGTTAAGTCGAATGTAAAAAGTCATTAGCATCCTTGAACAAAACAGAGTTCATTCACCATCAAAACAAGTTGCATAATATTATACAATATTCAAGATACCTAAACTTTTTGGTGACGAACTTTTTATAGCCAGCCATAGAGTAGAGGCATCATTTATACCTGACCATAGTTAATAGCTACTCACGACAACGGTCAGTGATTGGTTGACAATTTATATTCATAGTAAGATGTATGATAGCCGAAGAGAATAATAACATAGATCATTATTGCCACCCAAGTGTTGAAATGATTGATTATATTTGATCCGTGTATTTATGCCATTTAAATCAATCAAAGCTTATAAAAGTAGGTTCCTAATATAGAACGTATACTTAGATACACTGACACAAAAAAATAAGAGATCTATTAAGATAATGTAGAGAACTTAAGTGGCAATACGAGCTCCTCTAATATATTTATTCATTATATTCTTTATTATAGGTACATAAATAAACATAATAAAGAAAAACTTATATCTAAAACACATACAATGGGCGGCCTTATCGCATTCCGCGATCTCTTCCAGGCAACCACGAAATGGACAGTGATTGTCAGAACATGATTTGGGGCTGTCATAAGTTTGACAATAATCACCAACATTAATTACAATACCTATATTATAATAGATACACAGATAAATACATATGCAATATAATAGATACATAAATATATACATACCAAATATATGGGCAATGAGAAGAAATGGCGAATCTCGATAATCACAGCGACAGCCACCCTAGTCAAGTTACGATTATTTCGTTTGCGTCGAACGCCTCGAGTAGGCCACGCCTCCGATTCCTTTGTTCTGACCACGTGACTGAGCGTTGAAATGACTTAATGACTTAATGAATTGATGATCTTGAGTCGTAAGTTATCTGATGACGATTTCGAATGGTAGTCGTTATTTATGTACTAACATAATTATAATTTTCTTGTGGACAAGGTTGAATGCGTTTATGATCAGGCACTATGTTACGTTATAAAAAAATAAACCTACATGTTTAATAGAATCGCCTAGAACCGGCCAGTATTTCAAGTTTGAACTAAGAATAAAATTGGTAGCAGTTTAATTTTTTTATTGAGTTGCCAAAATTATGTTGTAATAAGTTTGTACTTGGTAATTTATTGAGCTATATGTATGTATGCTCTTGTAAATAATGAATTTTGTGATTATAAAACCTTAGGTAATGTTACTGTAATTTACCATTGTCTAAATTTCTAAACTTAATAGAGACAAAATCTTTTGTTTGATGATTATGCAGGTTGTAAAGGACCATTTCCGTTATATTTTAGATACTGCTTATGCTAATTAAAATTAACAGAATTTCCCCGAGCACCCACGGAGTCGGCGCCCCTGGTTGCAGCATCACGTAGATTGAGCGTTTCGCGTCATGTTGTCCCCTAATGTATCTGAGGCTTTATGGCAACTTTTTTAACTTTTTTAAATATTAGATGATCCCAATTTTAAATTTGAAACAAAGAATAAGAAAAGGCCAGTTTTATGTGTTCAATAACAATATATTGGAATGCTAATTAATTCAATCCATAGTTAACGATCATCTGTATTAAGAGTTAAGTCGAATGTAAAAAGTCATTAGCATCCTTGAACAAAACAGAGTTCATTCACCATCAAAACAAGTTGCATAATATTATACAATATTCAAGATACCTAAACTTTTTGGTGACGAACTTTTTATAGCCAGCCATAGAGTAGAGGCATCATTTATACCTGACCATAGTTAATAGCTACTCACGACAACGGTCAGTGATTGGTTGACAATTTATATTCATAGTAAGATGTATGATAGCCGAAGAGAATAATAACATAGATCATTATTGCCACCCAAGTGTTGAAATGATTGATTATATTTGATCCGTGTATTTATGCCATTTAAATCAATCAAAGCTTATAAAAGTAGGTTCCTAATATAGAACGTATACTTAGATACACTGACACAAAAAAATAAGAGATCTATTAAGATAATGTAGAGAACTTAAGTGGCAATACGAGCTCCTCTAATATATTTATTCATTATATTCTTTATTATAGGTACATAAATAAACATAATAAAGAAAAACTTATATCTAAAACACATACAATGGGCGGCCTTATCGCATTCCGCGATCTCTTCCAGGCAACCACGAAATGGACAGTGATTGTCAGAACATGATTTGGGGCTGTCATAAGTTTGACAATAATCACCAACATTAATTACAATACCTATATTATAATAGATACACAGATAAATACATATGCAATATAATAGATACATAAATATATACATACCAAATATATGGGCAATGAGAAGAAATGGCGAATCTCGATAATCACAGCGACAGCCACCCTAGTCAAGTTACGATTATTTCGTTTGCGTCGAACGCCTCGAGTAGGCCACGCCTCCGATTCCTTTGTTCTGACCACGTGACTGAGCGTTGAAATGACTTAATGACTTAATGAATTGATGATCTTGAGTCGTAAGTTATCTGATGACGATTTCGAATGGTAGTCGTTATTTATGTACTAACATAATTATAATTTTCTTGTGGACAAGGTTGAATGCGTTTATGATCAGGCACTATGTTACGTTATAAAAAAATAAACCTACATGTTTAATAGAATCGCCTAGAACCGGCCAGTATTTCAAGTTTGAACTAAGAATAAAATTGGTAGCAGTTTAATTTTTTTATTGAGTTGCCAAAATTATGTTGTAATAAGTTTGTACTTGGTAATTTATTGAGCTATATGTATGTATGCTCTTGTAAATAATGAATTTTGTGATTATAAAACCTTAGGTAATGTTACTGTAATTTACCATTGTCTAAATTTCTAAACTTAATAGAGACAAAATCTTTTGTTTGATGATTATGCAGGTTGTAAAGGACCATTTCCGTTATATTTTAGATACTGCTTATGCTAATTAAAATTAACAGAATTTCCCCGAGCACCCACGGAGTCGGCGCCCCTGGTTGCAGCATCACGTAGATTGAGCGTTTCGCGTCATGTTGTCCCCTAATGTATCTGAGGCTTTATGGCAACTTTTTTAACCAGTGAGATAAAACACTGAAGGGAAAACCTGAGTTTTTGGTGGGATTTCTTCGAGTGAAGTTCAGTGGCTGTTTTAATTAATCACAAATGGATTTCTAGTGGATAATGTGTTGTAAAATTGGTGTAGTTTTGTGTCTAAAGTGTCTGCGCAACTGGACAATATATAGTATCATTGAATCAGGCGCAATCTCCGTAAAATGGAGCTGAGAATTTTATTATAGTTTTGTCTACCTCAGCGAAGTTTGCCGAGAAGGTTGACTTGATACATTTGCTGCCACAAAAACATTAGAATGTGTACATCCATATTCTAATGGTAAACTAATAAATTATTCATACGAAGACATGGCTTAAATGACTTTGTATCCAACTCATGGCTTAAAGGACTTTGTATCCAATTATTTAAAAAAAAAAAGTTTATGAGGTTTCCCGAGGTATGTGTGGTTTTTTGTAATTATTTTGGATAAGCAATTAGTTCAGTATTTTTTTTTTGTATTATCGTGTATTGTGTAAGAGCTCAATGTATTTGTGGGGAACTACCTCTGTAGGAAATATTTTTACTATGAATGTTGTAGGTGTAAAATTACTTCCTAATTCTTAACCAGTTTTATTTTAACAACTTAATATTAAGATTTTCTCACAAGTTTCACGTTTCAAAACGCGTTAATATGCTATCATATTTAATATTTACTAAATCAAAAATAAATTTTTGGAAGTTTTATTTCATTATTTATTATATCCCGCTAATTGATAATTAATTTATTCATTTTAGTGGTTCAGACATTTTATTGTGGCGCCATCGCCTCTCAAGTCTGTTATAAAGACTTTCTATTGTATTTTTTACTTCTATGAAATTATAATATAAAACAATAAAACAAAACAGGTATTTTCAACAAATTTATCTTAAAATAAACCTTATTCTAATAAGCATAGCCTTTCCTTTCCTCTCTCTTTAAGCCTAGGTACCCTAGCACACACCAGAATACAGTTAATAAAATAAAACCTAAGGAATCTTGAAGAATAAAGTCTGTCGCGTAACCATTTTCTAGTAACACTGCCGCTCCATCCTTGACGCAGGTTGAAGTCTCATTTGTTGGACAATCTAGAAAAAAAGGCAAACTCAACACAATAGAATCATTAACTGGGTGAATGGTTCAACTCTGGAGCATTCACCAACATTCAAATCTTCTAGTTTTTTGCATTTTGCTGGTCTGACACTGACCTGTTCCCCTAGTGAAGTTGCAACCGTTTCGTTTCGATTCTCTTTTCGTTAATTGCCTCGAGACGGCCACGCCTCCTATTCCTTTGTGCTGACCACGTGACTGAGCGTTGAGATGATGTCAGAATAAAGGAATCGGAGGCGTGGCCTACTCGAGGCGATCAACGAAAAGAGAATCGAAACGAAACGGTTGTAACTTGGCTAGGGGAGCTGAGTGGTATTTTAATTTTAAAGGGGAACGCACATTTTTTCGAACCGAACGCGCCGAACGAATCGAAAGATTTTTTCTGTAGGCTGGAGTCCTTCCAGATTTGGACAATGCGACGCGTTTAGGTTTCATCAGATTTCATATAAAGAATTCTAAAATTCTTTTCTTTCGATACGTTCAGCGCGTTCAGTTTGGATAAGTGTGCGTTCACCTTAAATGATACCATATCATTGTGTATATGGGTGTAATAAAATCTATTATTATTATTATTATGGAATTATACTTAATCATTAAAATTATCTATTGAAAGGCTATTTCATTAAAAATAGAAAGATTGGTGACGTATGTTCTACCAGATGTGTTTAGGTCCCAGAAATCGCAATTTCTCATATGTTTTAATCGTTTCAAATTAAACATTTAACACATACTTTTGAATATGGAAACAAAATAATTTTTGAAATGTAAGCGTAAGTATCTATAATATTATAGTTTTGAAATAATTTATTGCCGGTATTTAAGTCTCATCTTTGCGATAAAATGATGGTGTGAATCAGGAATGTAACGGAAGTGGGTATATCGGAACGGCAAAAGCAGAGTTTTTTTATGGTTTATCGGAATCGGAAGCGGAGGCAGAAACGTCAAACTAACACTACTAAATATAACAAAAAACTTGGTAGGTAAATGAAGCGCGAACTCACAGCATGCCAAATACAATACATAATAACAAGTGAAAGAGTAGACAATCGACAGAAGGCACGGGGGCAGGGAGGTTCCCCGCACGACCTGAATAAATTTGTTTGTACCTCCGATATAACTTCCGAATAAAATTTATCGGAACTGAAATCAGAATCGGAGGTGAAAAACCAATCGGAAGTTCCGAGCTTTCTGAATCGGAATCAAACTTTCGTAACATATCTGGTGTAAATAATAATGATAATAATTTATTACAACAAAAATATATTTTACACAATTCATCTACAAGCCAATTAAATTTTCTCTTAGTAATGATATTGTTACAATAAAATTGTGCCTAATTTAACATGTACTGCCGAACTAGGCTTTCAGTCTTTATTTCGGCACGCAGCGTCTCAAGCCATTTTTTTTAGGTGTGAAATCATCCAATGACATCTCCCGCCCTCAGGCGGGGCGGGAGGGCGTGTTAGAATTTTACACATTAAAACCTACTCCTGGTTCCTTCGTTGCCTTTCATTCCAGAGCCGAGTTTTCCGTTCAGTAGCGAACTCATGGCCCCAGAAGGCTTCGACCCAGCTGGGCCCTTACGGTTTGCTGACATCTCCTAGAGGCGCCGTCCGCAAGCCCGCGCCTACGGTGGCTCGAAATCGGGATCACGGCGGCTGCGCCGTGTGGACAATGGTCCAGGTCCCTTGCGCGTGCGACCGCCTCCTTTGCTAGCATTACTGCTTCGCAGAAGGAGGCGACCGCTTGCCACTCCTCGCCTCGGACCATGGCCTGTACCAAGGCGCGGCGCGAGAGATCGTTGCCACCGATCATACCCACAAGGACACGGCGGTGCTCTGCTCAAACGGGGCACACCATATGCTCCACCGCGTTCTCCGGGCGGTCCACGCAGTGGTCGCCATAATTAAGGCGTGCCTAGCACTGGGTTGTGACAGTCGCTGTCGCCATTCCACCATGAGCGCCTCAAGCCCTGGAACTGGGTCTGCTAGTACGAGTTCATGAACAAATGGTATCAAGTTTGTATTAAAATAAATTTTGGATCTTTACACAATAGTAAAGTAAAATAAAAAAATAAAATAGAAAATGAATGATGAATAGCGGCCCTAAAGTTGTTCGTATAAAATTCTTTTGGTGTTATAAAAGGTTACTTTAATATATTACTGTCTACTGTTATCTCATATAATTAATCTTACGTTTTACTGAGAAACGCTCTAATGGTATCAACTGATGGGTTTGAAGGTTTAAATGATGGCAAAGCATTTGGAAGATATTTGAAACATGTAAAGGCCGGCCTTTTTATAAAAAGGCAATTAATGGGTTGTACACGATTATTATAATCGGCCCGGTTCTTAGAAATCATGTAGTTTATTATACAAAACAAATTATAATGATTGAGATATGTGCGGATAAGAGACGGACGTATCGTGAAGATGGCAGCCGTCACCCATAATCACCAATAGAAAATAGATTGAATATTAAAGAACAACTAATTATTTTGCCGACGTACGGCGAGTAGCCACCCTTACGTTGTTGAAACTTGAACGGTCTGGACTAAGCGTTTCGCTTCGTCGTTTATACCGCGTACATAGAAGGACTGGAACAATTTGCCTGCTGCGGTCTTCTCGTCCAACTATAATTTAGCAAGGTCACAGCATTATACTAAAGTAAAACAACAGTATTCGAAAAAGTTAGTGCACAAGTGAAATAGGAGGAGTGGACAGATGGAGAGTCATCCTTAGTCCTGATGAAGACCAAATTCCAACCAGTATTGAATTTTATCTCGAAGTTTTTCCGGAAATTCAAGTCTAGAATTCACAATTCGGATCGATTTAATTATTATAAAAATTAGAAGATACAAACAAAAATAAACACACACATCTAATAATATTGTATAATAATAATTTTATTTTTTGAAAGACAACAAGACGCTCCATTTTTTAGTAAAGTATTTTTTAGTTATTAATAGTAACAAGGATACAAACACAAAAAAACAAACAGTGCCTTCCAAGCATCTGTGCAGAGAACGGTGTAGTCAGGAGTTAGGAGTAACTAAGATAGGGTCAGGAGAAACTATCAGACTCTCTTCTCTCCACATAGTGCCTCAGAATAGGGAAGTAAGGACTATAAAACAACAAAACAATATTCACTTACCTATAAAATCAATCTGTCTCCAATAAATATTACTAATGGCATCCATAGTGTAGTAGAAATGCGAGATGTACTTGAGGGGGTACATCCAAGGTGGCAAAGATGATATTCTCAAGAATGCTCCTGACATGAGGAACAGTGGCAAGTCGACGCACGGCATCACGTCGCCTATGATGCCTGTGGAGGTGAAGAGGGCTGCCATGCCGAGACCTGGTGGATATAAGCAGTGCGTGTTATGAAAAACCGGGCAAATGCGAGTCGGACTCGCACGTTGAGAGTTCCGTACAAACTTGCCTGTGAAAACAGTTCAATTCCCGAATTGAGTTACGAAGATTTTTCCGAATAGCAATTTTTTTTTTATTGTGACGTAACTACAAATTTACAGTTTTCAGTTCTAGTTGAGCATCACCAGGATTTGGAACGCCACCATCAGAATCACCTCAGAGGCCTCGAGGTGAACTGATGACCTGGTGAGAGTCGCGGGAATTCGAAAGATGCAAGATGGACTGAGCCATTCGTTGCGGCGACACTTGGAAGGCCTAATCTAACAGTGGGCGTCTTTCGGTTGAAATGATGATGATTGTCATCAGGATTTACCAATTCACAATTCAGAAATATCTTCTTCTTCTTCTTTTCGATAAAAACTCATCTGACTGTTTGAGCCCAATATGTGGCTACATTAATAGCAGCATCGGTAGCACTCATCAAATCCTCCAAAGTGCAGGTGTATGGGCACTTGGGGCATTCTAGTATGTGGCTCATGTTTTGAACACGAGCACCGCACTCACATTGAATATCCGACGGGTCTATAAAACCCTATTTTGCCAAGATGTGTTTGCAGCGGCCTACCTGGGTTCGCAACCGATTTAGTACTTTCCATATAGGCCACTGCAAATCGCGCCCAGAAATATCTGAATCAATATCATGGTCTTTAGTTGACACGTCACTTTAAAGAAGTTATTTATCTTATGCTGTACATCATTTGGGCAGGTTTGGATAGGTCATAGGACGAGTGGGTGACTACAAGTGGTACAACGCACCATTATGCAGTTCTATTTATGCCGTTAAATACGTAGGAAGTTAGGTACTTCAATGAACGATGATCAATTAAGGAAAGTGGGTCGTACTGTTACTTGAAAACGTAGAGCTATGTATGAGCAAGTATGAGCAATGAAGAATAAATATGTTTTCTTTCTTTCTTTTCTTTCTTTCAATGAGTTACTTGACAGATATTACAGTCTGTACCAATAAGTTTTCAATGAAAAACATTTGTTCATATCAAGCTTTTATCGCGCGGTATTATTACTGGTCAAGGCCATTTCAAAGAGCTTGATTTTTTGCGCATGCGGTCAGCTTGGCCGCCGATTGCCTTCGTAGCGACGGCGCCCATACCGGAGCCTCATAAAGGGACATGGACCTAACGATTCTTGCGTAGAGCCTCAGACTGGAGGCGTCTGGACTCTCTAGGTTGGGCAGAAGCCGCTTGAGGGCAAGACAAATTTACAGTTTTCAGATTTTTTCCTATACTTGTTCTATGAGACCTTCCTTTATGTCAAATTTCAGGATTCTAGGTTAACGGGAAGTACCCTATGAATTTTGATTCCCTTAGGAGTGTCGAAATACACGTATTTTCGACATAAACGGGCGTATTTTTATTTTTGTTAACTTAGAAGTTTGAATTCTTTTACAGCTTCAAGGGACCGCAGACCTCAGTATATGGCTTTAATTTCAACTCGATATCTCTACGCATTCCCGAGATAAAGGGTCTTGACAGACAGACAGACGGAAGGACAACAAAGTGATCCTATAAGGGTTCCGTTTTTTTCCTTTTGAGGTACGGAACCCTAAAAAAAACGGGCAAGTGCGAGTCGGACTCGCGCACTGAAGGGTCCGTACAAACTTACCCCTGAAAACTATTCCCGAATTGAGTTACGAAAATTTTACCGAATCGCATTTTTTTTTTATTGTGACGTAACTACAAATTTACAGTTTTGAGATTTTTTCCTGTATTTGTGCTATGAGACCTTGCTTCATGCCAAATATCAGGATTCTAGGTCAACGGAAAGTACCCTATAAATTTTAATTCCCTTGAGAGTGTCAAAATAGACGTTTTTTTGCGATGTAAAAAAAAAGAACCGCAGACAAGAAGGCAACAGAAACCGCGTGTTTTTGACGTCAAAGGTCACCACGCCCATACGGCCGCCAAAGAAAATAGCGCTTTGACGAGAGAGACAGATATATTTATTTAAAATTTATGTATAATAATAATAATAATTTATTAAGTAAAATTAGGTTACAGAGAGTGGGTAGTTCTATGAAATTTTTGTTTACATTAATTAATTATAAGAGCATGGTTTCCTAAGACTTCCTGCTAATAAGTTTGTTTGCTTTCCTCCATAAAAAAATAGCAAGTTAAAAATAAATAAATGTAGTTTCTGGCAAAACAACTGTGAATCAATAATTGATTTGCAGCATCAGCTGTTCTGCTGTAAATCAATTATTGATTCACAGTTGTTTTGTTGTTTGACGCAGCGTTGGAAGGCCTCCCACAAGGTGGACCGACGACCTGGTGAGGGTCGCGGGAGTGCGGTGGATGCGAGAAGCACAGGATCGGTCATTGTGGCGACGCTTGGGGGAGGCCTATGTGCAACAGTGGACGTCCTTCGGCTGAAATGATGATGATGATGATGATCAGCTGTTCTTACCATAAGCAACAGCAGGTATTGAACTAAGGATCAAGAGGATGGTGAACTCCGCAGCAGTCATGATGTAGCGAGGAAGATCCACTGCCAGCGTCGCTATAGACACCAACAGGACCGGATATATTATGCAGCGTGGTATCTGTGGGAGCAAGTTGTGTTTTAAGAGATGGTAAGACCTGCTGTCTACGGACGCTTAGCTTCATAGACGCGTATACGGATTCAAAAATACGACGGCACGGCGCGCGGCTTTGCCGCTTCATTATCAGTGTTTCATAGTTTTGCATGTAAGCTTCGGGCAGGCGTACACCAAGCGTATAATGACGAATACGCGTCTATGAAGCTACGGGTCCGTGAAAAGTAGGACTAAGTCAACAGGGAATATGCATGCATATTTTTTATTCGCTAAATTTCATCATTTTTAGCTTTAATAAACAAATATGAAAGAATTTTTGAAATATGTCCAAAATTGGACATGAAGAATTACACAAAAATAGCGTTCCTTTCGTGCTGGAGAAGAGAAAAACCAATTTATTTAATGATTCATATGGGGTTTTGATCCTATGGATCAGGCACAGATGAATCAGGATTTTGCCTAAAATTATGCATAACTCATCATACATGTAAACTTCAATGTTGTCATTTTTCTACACGAATCTGTAGCCCAAAAGCATGATACGAAAAACAGATTGAAGTTTTAAAACAATAAAATATATTTTTCAAAGTACGCATTGTAATCATGAGGCCACCTGAACCAAACACAGATGAATCAAATATTTACCTACGTAACACCAGGATTTAAAGATAATCAGCTGCCTTCTAGTGCGTCCGTTACACGACTGGGTTCCCCCAGAGCGGGAAGCCAGACTCTCATTGTCATCACCCGACCAAATACGGTCAAGCGCAGCTTTTTTTTTTTTTCTTAGCCTGTACTGTCCCACTGCTGGGCAAAGGCTTCCCCCAACTTCTTCCAGGTATTCCTTTCCTGAGCTACCTCGAACCAGTCCTTACGGTCGGCATCTAGGTCGTCTCGCCACCTCTTCCCAGGTCAACCTCGGCGGCGTCGTCCATCTTCCAGTACCCACTTTGTGGAGACTCTTGCCCACCGGTCAGAGTGCATACGGCTGATGTGACCCGCCCAATCCCATTTTAGCCTGGCAGCCTTTTTTCCGACGTCCATAATTCCCGTCTTTTGACGCAGCATGGTGTTCCTCACTCTGTCGGTTCTCTTGACACCCAGAATGCTGCGCTCCATTACTCGTAGTTATAACTAAGATATTTTTTTTTCTAAGAGGACAATTCATTTCCTTTTGATATAATTATAATTTATATTGGTGTATCAAAAGGAAAAATGCGTCATCGACCATTTTGTTCAAGAAAATGGCAAACAAACGCGCTTTATGAATCAGGAAAACCAACTTCAAACATTTTTATTTTGTTTTGTACTTAGACAGCAATTATTTGAAAAATGTCATTTGTAAGGGATAAAGCTAAATTGTACAGAAAAAAAATTACATGCCGTTTTGTTAGTTGGTTACAGAAATATACCCATAGACATCGAAAATTTCGTCCCTGAAGAACTCCACCTTATCCATCTTTGATTTCCATGAACGGAAGTGACAACTGTGACACGTGTCCGCTACGCTACTCTGAATGATGGACTTTATGCATCCACCAGCTACACATTAAAAGTAAACTTACTTATTAAAATTGTAAAATGATCAAAAGGATTAAAACAAAGTACTCACAAAACTTAAAAACCTCGACACAAAGTAAGCCGAGCACTTATACACGCCAGATTCTCTCTTAAACAGCGCGATCTCATACTCGAACGCATACAGGGCACTGTAGGATACTCCAAAGGAGACCTCACTCGTGATTAGCCAAAGGAAGCCTCTGATCTGTTGGACTCCTCGTTGAGTGGTCCCTGAGGCCCCCTCGTATGCAACTCCGAGGACCATTGAGGTTACTATCTGTGGGATAATAAAAAGACATGCAATTTTACTTTTACTTACAGATACATTGTTGTTGATTGCGGAGACAAAAGCTGCTCGTGTGCGCGAGCAGCTTTTGTCTCCGCAACTAATTTGTTTCTCACATCAATTTATGGGTTTGTATGAGCTGGGGTGGAACGCATTGCAAAGATGGAACATAGGAGTGAAGATTTCATTTTTATATTACTACATATTTGTATTATTTGATAGCTTCCTAAACACTATTGTCTACATTTCTTTTTAATTTCTCCTTTCGCAGGTCTGCTGGAAGAAATTTCTTTGGAAATAAGCAGTACCTTTGTACTATTGTCTATTATATATTATCTTTTTCTGTTTTTTGTGTGTACATAAATAGTAAAATAAATAAATAAATTAATAGAACAAAAGTGCCATAATGTCATTGGATGATTTTCAAGTTACGATCGTTTCGTTTGCGTCGAACTCCTCGAGTAGGTCACGCCTCCGATTCCTTTGTTCTGACTACGTGACTGAGGGTTGAGATGAAGTCAGAACAAAGGAATCGGAGGCGTGGCCTACTCGAGGAGTTCGACGCAAACGAAATGACCGTAACTTGGCTAGGGGGATGAGACTCATCAGAACGATCACGTTTCAGAGCCGTATGTCATCACTGGCTCGCCCGCGTGAATTTAAAGAATTATCTGAAAAGGCAATATAAAGCCGACATACATGACATAAACATATCCTATTTTAGGACATGTTCTAATCGTATACTAGGTTAGGTTGAATTCAAATCCGCCATTTAAGACGTTCTAACTTTCGTCTTGTTCTAGTATGATTGTCAAAAAATCGCTTTTTGTGCGTGTATTTGCTTCTAGCTCTAAAAGTTCTAGATTAATTTAGATTCAGTATTCATCAACATTTATATAGAAGGTAGAATATAAAATCTATCCGGGTCATTACTATTATAATAACAATAAATTTTGCCAGTCGGAAACTAGACACATTAGAAACTAAATTGTACATTTTAATCTTTGTGCTTAAGATAATCAAGTAAGCAAATGGCTGTTGTCTGGCAGGTGTGCACCTGGTTAAGAGCCATGGGTGGCCAAAAGTATGTCAAAGAGCTAACCAGGATATAAGAATCCGTGAACATTATAAAAACAGATGATCTTTTTATTTCTAAATTATATGTTAGTTTTTTATTTATTTTCTTCAATGTGTATGGCTTTGTTATTAGGTTATTATTGTTTTATTAAATGTATTTTTTTTCCTCGTCTGTCTGTCTGTCAAGACCCTTTATCTCGAGAACGCGTGGAGGTATCGAGTTGAAATTAAAACCATATACTCAAGTCAGCGGTCCTTGAAGCTGTGAAAAAATTAAACTTCAAAGTTAATGAAAAAAAAGATACGTCCGTTTATGTCGCAAAAAAACGTATATTTCGACACTCTCAAGGGAATCAAAATTCATTCATAGGGTATTTCCCGTTGAACCAGAATCCTGAAATTAGGCATAAAGCAAGGTCTTATAGCATAGGCATAGAAATAAATCTGAAAACAGTAATTTTGTTGTTACGTCACAAAAAAACATTTTTTGCAATTCGGAAAAACCTTCGAGACTTGTTCGGGAATGGAACTATTTACATAAATACGTATGTACGGAAACATCTGTGCATTAGTCCGACTCACACTTGCCCAGTTTTTTCTCTAATAACACCTGTAAAGTCGTAAGTATTGGAAGCATTAACAATCTATTATAAGAATACTAACGGCGCGACATGATATATGGAAGGCTGCCCCACTTGGGCGGAACATCAGTTTTTTCTAGTGCTACCTCTCGCTTCCGGCCCTGGTTCAGGCTACGGTACGGAAAGAGAGAGCATGGGAAGCAGTCTCCTCCTTTTGCGAAGTTACACAGCGAGTGAAAAAAATGGCAGATAACGTGAGCGAGAGACAATCCTCACGCCTCAGCCTCCGCAGGATACGCCCTGGGGCGCCGAGATTCGCAGGATGATCTCTTTCTTTCTTTCTACGCGTGCCTCAAAGAGCTGTCAACATAAGTGACGGAGAAAGCGAGCCTTTAAAGAACTGTCAACATAAGTGACGGGGAAAGCGAGCCTTTAAAGAGCTGTCAACATAAGTGACGGGGAAAGCGAGCCTTTAAAGAGCTGTCAACATAAGAGACGGGGAAAGCGAGCCTTTAAAGAGCTGTCAACATAAGTGACGGGGAAAGCGAGCCTTTAAAGAGCTGTCAACATAAGTGACGGAGAAAGCGAGCCTTTAAAGAGCTGTCAACATAAGTGACGGGGAAAGCGAGCCTTTAAAGAGCTGTCAACATAAGTGACGGGGAAAGCGAGCCTTTAAAGAGTTGTCAACATAAGAGACGGGGAAAGCGAGCCTTTAAAGAGCTGTCAACATAAGTGACGGGGAAAGCGAGCCTTTAAAGAGCTGTCAACATAAGTGACGGGGAAAGCGAGCCTTTAAAGAGCTGTCAACATAAGAGACGGGGAAAGCGAGCCTTTAAAGAGTTGTCAACATAAGAGACGGGGAAAGCGAGCCTTTAAAGAGCTGTCAACATAAGTGACGGGGAAAGCGAGCCTTTAAAGAGCTGTCAACATAAGAGACGGGGAAAGCGTGTCATTAAAGAGCTGTCAACATAAGAGACGAGGAAAGCGTGTCATTAAAGAGCTGTCAACATAAGTGACGGAGAAAGCGTGCCTCAAACAGCTGTTAACATAAGTGATGGGGAAAGCGTGCCTCAAAGAGCTGTTAACATAAGTGATGGGGAAAGCGTGCCTCAAAGAGCTGTTAACACAAGTGACGGGGAAAGCGTGCCTCAAAGAGCTGTCAACATAAGTCACGGGAAAGTGATACCGCAGCCCCGGAATGTAAAGAGCAACTTAAGGAACACGGATAGGTTTAAGTCAGTAAAAGTCTGATACACCCTCTTGTTCAACCTAGAGTGAGTTATTTGAAGATGCCTTTTTTTGGGGTCTTCCCTCCCCAAAAATTTATCTGTCTGTAAGACTTCAATTTAAATTAAAACGCAAGTCATAACACTATCGCTAACTTACCACAGTTATAAACAATTGAAGGAGTTGATTCTTAATTTCTCTCTTCAATGTCAAAGACAGTCGCCATAGCAGTAGATGTACCTGTTTGAACCAATTTCGTTGTATGCTGTAACAAAGTTAGTAGTTATTTTTTTTTGTAGTACTATTTAAATGAAGCAAGCAAGTAGACTAGTGCACTTCAGTATCGATCGAGGTGGGATCGCAGTCAAGCATCATTTAAAAATAAAAGCGGGTCGACAAAGAAGTTTGCCTAGATATTACACGCAGTTTCGCTCGCATGCAACCTCTTTCCACTCTCATCATCATCATCTTCCTGCCCTTGTCCCGTGTTATTTGGTGTCGGCGCAACATGTTTTTTTCTTCCATTCTGCCCTGTCATTCGTCATGCTATAACTAACTTCCTTTTCTTTCATATCACTCTTCACACAATCCATCCATCTTTTCTTTGGTCTCGCTTGCTCTATAAGTTTAATTAATAAATTATATAGCTATATACGTAAACTGTTTTACCAGCATACATATATTTCAACCAGACTCCCTTCATTTTACGTGCTGAAGAAAATATTAAAAGATGTGGTTTCCAGATTCATAAGGGTTTTCAGCATTGTACGTGTAATTCTAATTTTATATAAATAAAACTAACCCATTTGGCAAGTTATAAAAGTTAATGAATATTACCAAACCATTCTACATAAGTACTCACAAGAATCATCACGTAACACTCAAAAGGTTAACATTCTTAATTAAAATAATTATACACATGGTAGACAATTTGGAGCTACGATTTGTAAGGTCATGGACTTAAATCAGCTTTGAGCATAAACTTAGGGGCAGCGCGCACCTAGGCGCGACACGATGCAAAGTTGTTTAGTTGCAGTTGCCTAAAATTCTAAAATAGTAGGCTTTGATGTTTTAAAATCATCATTGTTCCAGTGAGAGAGAGAGAGAGAATTATAAATACAGAACAAATTGTGCTATCCCTCTCTCATTACAAAAATATTATGGCATCGGTATTTTGAAGTACAATCAAAGTTGCTTCGTGTTACGGTCCGGTCCGGTCGAATTTTCTTTTACGGAGAGCATTTCCTCGCTCCGCAAAAGAAAATTCGAAATCGAAATTCGAATTAAAAAAAAACGCACCCCGCTGCGTTGCTCTGTGTGTATTTTCCTTTGTTTTAATTTCTTGCCTTTTGCAGTATTAAATAAATAAATAATGCATTCTTAAAAAGTCCGCGCAGCTTCAAAACGCGTCGCATATTGATGTGTACTTGACTGCTAGGCGGACGTGCGTGACCTTTTCTCTACCAGACGATCTCAATATTTAAAAAACAAAATCAAACATGTTCTTTATTCAAAACATTATCATAACAACAATAGCCGTTTCACTGTTTAAATAATTTTCTATATTTAAATGCGACATCTGCACCAGAAGTTAATAAATGTACATTTTAAATGAGCTTTTAATTAAATACGAATGTAAAATATCAGCACGATTACTTTTTAAATTGATTTAAGACGTTTTTAGTAGGATGTGCCTATCTAGACGTCAGGCAATTGAGAGTTTATTGATTTTTTATAGTCTGCCATTTAGATACTAGGTACTCACGGCAAAATGCTTTTAAGTCCGGGTAGCATGTAAAATGCCTGAGTAAACCTAATACGAAAACCTTTGGGGCTAAAAAAGTAGCAATTTCATGAATTGTAATTATATATTTTTTGTACTTTTTAACCGACTTCAAAAAGGAGAAGGTTATATGTTCGGCTGAATGTACGTTGTTTATTTTTTTTTTTATGTATCTTCACCGATTTCTCAGTCAATTGTAAACCGATTTTAAATTTTTTTTTTTTTGAAAGGTTATGTTTGCAAGTTGGTCCCATAGAAATATTGTTATGATCTGATCATAAACTTCGAAGATATGGAACAGAACTCCTCATAGAATCACAGCAGAACCGTCGTAACAGTTATAATTGCTTTGTTTATACGAGTTGTTGATGACTGCCTGAAATAAGAGGGGGAATATATCGAACAGATCTGATGATGAAGCCTAAAGTTAGGCACCGGAACTCTGTAATAAATTAATGTAATCTAACCGTGTTTGGGATTATTAGAATTGTCATGAGATGCACTCTGGCTATAAGGTATTTAAGTTTGGCTGAGGGGTACTTTTTGGTGGGGCCACCACTAAAAAGTACCCCTCAGCCAAACTTAAAATATCTAAAAAGTGTAAAATAAAAAACTTTTTACAAAAAAAATTCAACCGACTTCAAAGTAAAAAAAAACATTGAAATGTGCAAAATAACTTTAATTTCGGAAGTCAGTGTTAAAAAACGAAGACACAAAACTATTATAGAAACACTGACTTCAGAAATTAAAGTTATTTTGCACTTTTCAGTGATTTTTTTTTACTTTGAAGTCAGTTGAATTTTTTTTGTAAAAAGTTTTTTTTTTGGCAATCAGGAGAGACAGTTTGAGATACAATACGATATGTGCTTATTAAGGCTCAGGAAAATAATCTTTTATAAAAAGGTATTTTTTATTTATGTTGGCAATCTAAACTATTGAAAAGATGCGCCCATAGCAGCTTACGTACTAACTTGACACGCATTCATAAACTATAATTGCAGAAAGTTTGTTACGCACTACGCACCAATCACTTTTATTTACAGTACCTACCTAAAAAAGAATACCATTTGGGTATTTTGTCTATCTTCAAATTATTATATACTCATTTTCGTCGGCGTGCCTTAAAAAATAATATGAAGTCGGTTAATAAAAACTGAACTAAATTATCAAAAAAATAACACGGCCTTGTCATTGTCACGTGTTCTAGCGCTCAGACTATGATGATAATCTTAAAAAAGACTTCAACAGACAGTTGTTATGCGACAATGATTTTTCGTAGAAATTGTTGTAGGTGCATCCAAAAAACAATTTCTATGAAAACACTTTTTGACGCAAAAACAGGTAGGCGTGATACGACAATGATTTTTCGTGGAAATTGTTGTAGGTAATCCATATAACAATTTCTATGAAAACGTTTTTTCTATGAAAGCTCTTTTTCTATGAAAACGCTTTTTCTATGAAAACGCCTTATCTATAAAAACGCTTTTTCACGCAAACACGCATTTTTGAAAGGCAAACTTAAGGCAGACGGGTGCGCTTTTCCTCGAGGCTTAAGACTCCGAAACCCCATCTGCACCATTTAAGGCAGGTAGAAGCTTGATTCAATTTTGAATTTACCAATTATAATAGACTGCCACCACAGCGTGGGGGACGCTGCTGTGAATCCGGACGTTAATTGATTTTGTCCTTAAGATGAGGACCGACTTGCTGGCAAGACCCTGGGCTTTATGTATAGTTAGATCGCATGATCTAATACCAGGCCCTTATTCCTGGTCAATGAGGGTCTTCTTGTCCTCCTGCGTGTGGACTAGGAAAAGTGTGTTGGCAACATGCGCGCCCGTGAACATCCTTAGCTGTTGGGAGTGGACCTGGTTCTTTGACAAGTATATACACCTCCCCCAGGGTATACGCGACATCCATTGGATTCCAGTGCGTGCAGGACAGCTCGTGGCTGATGGTCACCACTAAGTCCGGACGGGTGTAACTAATAGGGAAAAGATTTTCCCTGTCCAGATAGGGCAGTTGATTAATATCTCCGATAAGGACCATGCCACTAGCGCCTGACAACCGGACTGCCATTACGTTGGCCTTGAAATGGTTCATCGGAGCCTCATCTACGAGATTGCGATTGCATTTTAGTGACTCTTTGCACCCGTCCGATAGAATTTAGCCATCGTACGCACCTTGGTTTTGTTGGCTTCGCCAATTTTGTGCGCTAACTTTTGCTGCAGGTCTTTTGCGACCTCGGTTGTTGAAGTGACTATGACGTATTTGTCCTTATCGAAGTTGTTGATCACCCAAGTGGTCTTGCCGCACCCTGGAATACCGTTGATCTAACTGATGCCTGGCAAAGCCCGGCGTCCAGCTTGATCTATAGTCTTCAAGATTGATTCCGCCTGTTTGAGGATCTTGTCATCCAGCATAATTTTAGAGCACCGAGCTACTACCACGAATGGGTCGCCTTCGGGTGTCGCGAAAGTAATACGGCAGGTCCGCGAGGTTGCCACAAACCCACATGTGGCACTGTATGCAACCATATATTGAGCAGTCATTTCTCCCTTGATGACTCGGGAGGTGGCATTATTATATATGGCTGCCGCAACCTCCTCAAGTCTCTCCTGAAGCAACCCTTCAGCCTCTAGCTGGTATGACTGCATAATTTTCTGCATTCGCTACGTGTTCGCTTGGTTCGGTTACCGTCCATAGTTTCGGCAGGCTAACCTGCCCTCTTTCGGCTCTCGTAGGCGTTGGGTGCTTCTGTTTCGGTGGATCTGGGATGACCCTGATAAATTCCTCTACTGAATCTATCTGTCTGATATAACGGGGCTTGGTAACAAATCCCAGCCGCCTGCTTAGAAAGTTGAAGACCGATTTCCATTGATCCTCGGTATTGATCTTCTGTTCTAAAATGCCATTGATCTTTCCTTCCGAAGCGGCCCTCTCGGCTGCTATTTTCTGCTGTAGTCTCTCTGATCCGCAAGGCGTTGTTAGGACTGAGCTGGAGGATATTAGTTGGACAGTCATACCATATATAGACATACAAGTCAGCCTCTGTTCATAAAGAGGGCCACACCACGTAGTCTGATTCCTGGTGTCCCATCCTCCCCGGATTCCAAAAACTTCCATTATGGTGTAATACTTGGAGTAGTCGTCTGCTGGGAACTGCTGTCAGTGGATGTGGTAGTGGTGACGTTTGGGCTCCTATCGAGAGTTGATGTTTACCGTGTTTGCGTGAGAGTTAGTGTTTGCCTGAGTGTAGGTATTTGCTTGAAAGTTAGTGTTTGCGTGAGTGTAGGTATTTGCCTGAAAGTTAGTGTTTGCGTGAGTGTAGGGGTTTGCGTGAGTGTTAGTGTAGGTGTTTTTGTGTGAGCTTGTGCACGTGTAGTGTATTGTGTAGAGCCATTGACCTTCACTACAACTCGCATTGACCCTGCTTGTGAACGCTAGGAATGGTGTTTTGGTGGCCTTAGTTCTAGACCTGTTGAACAACTACCGTTTAAAGTGTTAAAAGTGTTTACTAGAAATTTTCCACGCCATCACGTGTTTCAAAACAAAGTTGTCAAGGATAACCATAATATGTAAGTGGTTAGCAAATATTTCTAAGAAAAAACGATGATTTATATAAGATTTTAAACTACAAAGAATATAATTCTAACTTTATGTAGCTATAAAGAGTAAATCGCAAACTATTTAAGGTGAATTCAAATTTGCGCACCGTTTTTGCAATTTTCAGTACTGAATTGCAATTTAAACGATGTGAAAATTTTAACATTAGTACAGTAATAAAAATATATTTGTGGGTTTTGGTGATATGTATATATATGTATTTACGCAATTAAATCGTCAAGCAGAGGTAAAACGTCAAGTTTTTATAAAACTTTCGAAAATTTGAATTTCGTAGAATAGCCTGGATCGTTGATCCTAAATAACTCTCTTACAATCCACAGCTAGGCTTTACATATTAATTAATAGCGTATATAGTATTTTAGTAACATCAGTGTTGAAACTAAATGAATTGTAGTAGTTATTGCACATACCTAAATTAAACCATTGTCCTTCAAACTAGGAATACTCTGCATCTTGAAAAACAGTGAACTTAAGTGGAAAGTGGATTGTTACAGATTATTTGGTTGATAATTTGATGCAGAGAATCATGTCAACGCACACAGCTGCGATTTTGAGAAGAACTTGTTTGAAATTGTTTAACTTAGGTACATTGGGCACCTGCTTTGAAGTGGCAAAGTGCCAACACTAGCACCTACTTATCTGTAGGTGCCATTTGTGGAATAAAATAAATAGTAAATTATTACTAATGGTACCTGTGGAAAATATTGATCGGTGCCGTATGTGGAATACCTCAGGTGCCATTTACTTAGGTGCCGTTTAAGCGGATGCCCAATGTGGTTCATTGAACATTGACACGGCAAAAGGAGGATTTTCACAAAACAAAATAGTATAGTCTCACGTAGCTCGTAGTCAAAGAGCCCATTTTTATAAATTACTCAAATTATACTTACGTTCTGTTATAACAGTGAACCAAGTCAGGTCGCATCGAACTAGTACTATCACAGTACTCCAATCGGTACTTGGAAACCTCCACCAGCCTCTGAACGTTATTTTTGGAGTTAGAAACGGCTCTGATGTAGAATTCGGCCGGATTATAGTTAAGTGGGCACCTCAGATCTATGCTGGAAACGAGAAATCTATCAGTAGCTGAAGACCGTTTAAATCAATAATATAAAACAGCTATCGGTTAATAAATAATCGGTTGTTAAAATTGTTCATTAGTAAAAAATATGAATTATAAACATAGCGTGCCGAGCCTACGAAAAAGACGTGATTTTGATAGACACGCTTTCTTTTGAAATGTGTGTTATGGCAATTAAGGTTTTCTTAATTGGAGATGTAGGACGGGTAGATAAATATACAAATATTAATTTTGTATTTGAACGATACAGTAGTAAGATACTATAGCTTCTGCCAGCTGCTTCGCCCGCGTGAAAGGTTTCTTCAAACAAGCTCTGGACTTTGGAATTTTGAAAAATCCTCTCTCCGTTCACGACTTTGCCGCTGTGGCCGGGACCTAATCGTGGGGCGGCGAGCGGTACAATCAAAAGTATGAAAATGTTTGAAGCACGCCACGAGACGCCGCTCATAGCGCCGCGTACCGAAGTCTTAAACAAGCCGTTAGTGCTCGTCAACGTCAGAAAAGGAAACTTTGTGCAAAATTTCACGCTTATAGGCCCTGTAGTTTCGGCTGTGCGTTGATATATCAGTCAGTCAGTTTCTCCTTTTATATATATGTGTATAGATATAGATTTAAGGTCTACGCAAAAAATTATATAACGAAAAATATTACGTTTTCTATAAAATATGGCTACCTATCGGAAAATGTGATTAATTTAAATTACGCATTTATTATAGTTTATTACCCACACCCCGTTGATATTTAGTTGTCTAGAAATAAGATCAACATCATAATTACTTTTATGTTTAAAATCTTAGCTCATAAACGTTAAGGAAGAATGAATTTACGAGCCACAGCTCGCCGGGCGGTTCAATTAGCATGTAAAATGTCAAAATGTTGTTTTAAATCTACCCTAAATGGCGTTTTTGATAGTCTTAAAAGCTGTATAGTACAATAAATCCTTTTGTATAAAATTTTCGTTGAAATATGCATCAGACAAATAAATAATTTGCTAGATGTTGACTCATTTACACGGAATTTCAGAAAAAGCCAGTAATACCATTAGCAACCGAATGTATTGGTTATGGTAATATTCTGAATCCATTTCGGTTGCAATAGTATCTAAAAATAACCAATATACTTAACAATAAATTTTTTATTACATTCACGGTAATTTATTTTATTGTGAAGAAACAAAAACTTCTAAATATTATCAGACTAATAATGACATAATGCTTTGCCGATCAACAAAATGTTGTGAGCTTCGGAACAAATCAGTTTATAATTTATTTAATAGCATATAGACTTTTTTTGGCCAGTTGCTGTGAACAACCTTCTACCTCCACACTTTTTTCCCGATATGAGCATGAACCCCACGTTCGGCAGTCGTGCTTGTGATCACGCGACCAAAGGGGCAATACAATCTTCCAAGTATGTATACAAACGGGAAGAATTTTCAGTTGCTAACCTAACCTTCGTTAGAAGGCTCATCAAGGTTTTTAGATTTCATGGTTAAATAAATGCACTTAGTTAGGAGTTACAAGATTTAAACCGAATTTAGTGAGCCATGGATTGAGCTGTTATAAAACAAACTGTTGTAAATGCGATAATTGCTAACTCCTCCTCCTGGCCTCAGACTAATCTTAATTTGTCATGTTCTTTTCCATGAGCTGCGTTAAAAATCGCAAGAGAAAATCAGTCTGTTGGTTCCACCTATTCTAAAATAAACGATATTTCTACAACACATCGTTTATCAATACAACATACCATTTCACATCGTCACAACCATAATAAAACTTCACTAACCTTTCAAAAACGTCCTTACACTCCTCCTGTGAACCATGGAAGAGCAGCTTCCCCTCAGCCATTACCAGTACGGAGCTGAATTCTTTGAACAAGTCGCAGGACGGTTGGTGAACGGAGCAGAGAACCACCCGGCCAGTGGTGGCGAGCTTCTTCAGAACGCTTACAACAACGAGAGCGTTGTAGCTGTCCAAGCCCGTTGTGGGCTCGTCGCAGATTAGAATTTGAGGGTCTGAGAGGAGCTGTAAATGAAGATGGTTTCATTAGAAGGTTGCTTTGTTCTTAACATTTTACCTTGATTAATTTGGTGTAATTTATTTCATCACCACTAAGTACTCTCAAAACGATGAAGGAAAACATCGTGAGGATACCGGCATGTCCTAGAACCAAAAATTCGAAGACATGTGACATCCATCAAACCGTACGAGGCCCGCGTGGTGGATCACTGCCGCCAAGTGCCCCCACGAGGACACGGCGGTGCTCTGCTGCTGTGCTCCACCTTGTCCTCCGGGCGGTCCACAAAATGGTGACACCCGGGCGTTTCTTCCGCATGAATCCGGTGCAGGAATCTCCCGAACTGACCATGTCCGGTGATGACCTGCGTCATGTGGAAGGTAAGGACGCCGTGTTATTTTCCCAGCCACTCTTCAAAGAGGGGACTTACCGCCATATTTGTGGCGTGCCAAACCGCATAGGCTTATCGGCTGCATAATTTAATTACAATGTCTTGAGTGGCTAAGGTCCCTTAGCCACTGTCTTTGATGACGGCATCCTCTTCACTCCTCTCGACAGCCCATCGAGAGGGGTATTGATGTGAGGCTTTAGCTTGAACTCTTCAATCAAACTGTCCAGTGTGACCATGTGCCGAGGGTCGTTACAGCTGCCTAGTAGCTTCATTTTAATAAGGGATATTTTACTTACCGTAGTAGCTAATGACAGTAACCTCTTCTCTCCCCCCGACAACCCACCGACAGGGGTATTAATGTGAGGCTTCAGCTTAAACTCCTCAAGCAAACTGTCCAGCGTGGCCATGTTCCGAGGGTCCTTGCAGCTGCCGAGCTTCATTTCTGTCTGGAACATTGTAAGTTGAAAATGCGTACTAAAAATTAAGTACGTTAAGTGTGTAAAAATGTGGGTTAAACATACCGATTATTGTTGACTACTCAATAAGATTAGATATTTGATTTTGACTTCTATTCCGTAGGCGTTTTTTTTTAAGTGTGGAAATCATCTAATGACTTCTCGCGCTCTGGGCGGAGCGAGGGCGTGTCAGACTTTTACTGACTAAAACCACACCTGTTTCCTTCAGTTGCCCTTTGCGTTCTAGGACTACAGGTTTCCTTTTCAGAAATTCTCTGCAGCTTAAGCATCAGCCCTGCTGGGCCCCTACGGTTTGCTGACATCTCCTTGAAGAGCTCGTGGGTCACTATGCGCTGTTGACGACTGGGCTCGGTCCGATCAATTACTGGACGGCCGGGCGGCAAGCTACCCATTGCTCGACGTCCGCAAGCCCGCGTCTACCGTGGCTGGTAGTCGGGGTCAGAATCTCGGCGGCAGGGGCGTGAGGACATTCGTTCCCTCACGCGTGTGGCCTCCTCCTTCGCTAGCATTATTGCTTCGCAGAAGGAGGCCACCGCCTGCCATTCCTCTTCGCTTCGGATCATAGCCCGAACCAAGGCCCGACGCGAGAGGTCGCTGCCGCTGATGGCCTCCACGAGGACACGACGGTGATCCGCCCAAGCGGGGCACATCTCCACCACCGTATGCTCCACCGTGTCCTCCGGGCGTTTCTTCGTCCTGAATCCGCTGCAGAAACCTCCCGAACTTCTGTACTTCTATTCCGTAGGCGTAAGGAGTGCAATAAAATCAAAAAAGTGGTTACAATACCAACTATTTACTGCAACCGCCATTTATCATGCCACCAACGCAATAAAAGTTAAAATCGCTGAACGGACAGTAAAAAAGGTTTGATATGTCTAATCTTACTTCGAATATAGGTATGGTCTGTTCTTTTGTGGAAAAGTTCTAAATAAAGGGGATTGAAACTTTTCCCATACATTGCTGACATGTATTTTTTTTTCTTTTTGCCAAAAGTAAATCTTAGGCCATATTTTTTTTTTTAGGTGGGAAAATCATCTAATCTAAAAGCCATATCTAGATAAATTAATAGCAAAAAAGAATTAGAATATAGCAATATACTAAATAGTCTCTAACTTCGTTCGGTTACGGTTTAAAGACCTGGTTCTTTTTGCTATTGATTCCTGGTTTTGGCCTCTAACATATAACCTAGGTTTCATTTCTGGCGAAAAGAAAAAAGTAAATAGTTTGCATTGGCCTTTATGTGTTTTTCGTCTAATAGTAGTAGGTATGTAGAATATCTCGGTCAAAAAGTTTTATGTAGTTGTAGCATAGACACTTCCATACATTATCAATAAATATACTGTCGTTAACAAATGATTTCCGTCTTTCACAGGTTTATTTCATCATGTGTCATCATCGCGAATCTGTATTTTTTACCTATAATAATGATTTCATTGAAATTTTGTTTAAGAATATATGCAGGATATTGTCTGATTTACTTTTGCTAGATAAATTTGACTGGCCTGTTGGTCTAGTGGTTAGTGGCCCTGACTGCTATTTGCCGGAGTTCGTGGGTTCGATTCCCACCCAGGACAAATGTTTGTGTCATAAGCACGATTATTTGTTCTGTGTCTGGGTGTAAAGTGCGAGATAGTGTCAGACTTTTACTGACTAAAAACCCACTCCTGTTCCCTCGTTTCCTTCGTCCCAGGGTCCGGGTTTCGCTTTCACACTACCCATGGCCCCAGTAGGCTTCGACCCTGAGGACCGTTGCCGTTGCCTCACGCGATCGGCCGCTTCCTTTGCTAGCATTACTGCTTCGCAGGAGGCGACCGCCTGCCACTCCTCCTCGCTCCGGACCATGGCCTGCACCAAGGCCCGGCGCGAGAGATCGCCGCCGCCGATCGCCCCCACGAGGACACGACGTTGCTCTTCCCAAGCGGGGCACACCTCCACCGTGTGCTCCACCGTGTCCTCCGGGCGGTCCACACAGTGGCGACACCCGGACGTCGCTTCCGCTCGAATTCGGTGCAGGAACTTCCCGAACTTCCCGTGTTCGGTGAGAACCTGCGTCATGCGGAAGATGAGGACGCCGTGAGGTCTTTCCAACCACGCCTCAAAGAGGGGACTCACCGCCATAATTGTGGCGTGCCCAGCACTGGGTCGCGACAGTCGCTGTCGCCATTTCTCCATGAGAACCCGCCGAAACTCCGTCCGCCATGCTGCGACTTGTCTCGGCAGCGGAGTTTCGCCCCGGCGTTGCATCTCCATGCGCAGATCGTGCATGAGAGCAAGGCCTGTTGCTTCTAGATCCCATGGAGGCTGGCAGGCAAGGAGGCTCACCGCTTCGCGGGAAATCGTCCGGTATCCTCGCACCATGCATATGGCCATGACCCTCTGGCATGCGTTCAGCCGGGCCGCCGGCTGCTTCCGCAGCGCCGGCGCCCATATCGGTGCGCCATAAAGGGCCATGGACCGAACGATTCCCGCGTAGAGCCTCCGGCAGGAGGTATCTGGACCCCCAAGGTTGGGCAGGAGCCGCCTGAGGGCAGCCCCAGTCCGATTTAGTTTGGGAGCCAGACGTCGGAGGTGCTCCTCGAAATCCCATCGACTGTCGAGAACGAGTCCCAGGTACTTCATCGTTGACCCGACGCCGATGTGGACTCCTCCTACCGTTAGTTAGGAACCCGGTGGTGGCGCGTTCCGAGGGCCGTGGAAGCACATAGCCTCGGACTTGTGCAATGACACCTCGAGTCCCAACTCCTGGATCCTGCCCACGACTGTCGCAACCCCGTGTGTCGCTAGTTCGACCGCCACCTGGTACGACTCTCCCTGCGCCAGGACCAGCGTGTCGTCTGCGTAGCAGACCACGCTGACCCCGCCAGGGAGGTCGCCGCGCAGTACGTAGTCGTATCCGATGTTCCACAAGGGCGGCCCTAGTACCGATCCCTGCGGAACACCGCACGACATCTCTCGACGTTCCCACTCTCCCTGGTGACCAGGGTAGATGATGTACCTGTCCGACAGGTAAGCCTCGACCACACGACAGAGGTATGCTACTCCAAGGCAGGGAGTTGAAGACGTTGGCGATGTCCAGAGACACCGACACACGACACACCTGCCTGCCACGACACCGCATCCCCCGTCGTGAGAGCTCGCACGCGCATGATGGCGTCCACCGTAGAGCGCCTCCTGCGAAAGCCGAACTGGCCTTCCGCCAGATCCGGCCCTACCCGTGTTAGGTGCGCGACGAGGCGGTCTGGAATTACTCTTTCAAAAGGGCGCCCTGGCTTTGCGATGAGGACCAGTTTCCCCGTCTTCCAGCGAAGTGGGAACTGGCCCCTCTCCATGCATGCGCTGAAGAGCCCTCTTAGTCGAGGCCCGAGAGACTCCATGGCCAGGACTCAGGCCTTCCCAGGCAAGCCATCGGGCCCTGGGGCGGTATTTTTGGCACTCAGCCTTCGTACCGCCACTCTCATCTCTACCTCGGTCACCTCAGGAGCGTTGTCGTCGTCGTCGCCATCGTGGTCCGCGTTGGACACCGCTGGTGGGAACACGCTGGTGGGAACACTCTCCCCCATGCGCAGAGAACAGATTGCTCACCGCACCCTCCACAAGCTGGGGCCGGAGACTCTGCGTCAGCGGGGGAGCCCAGGGGCGAAGTTTGTCCCGTACTACCTTGTAGGGGCGTCCCCACGGGTCCCCATTGAGAATCCTCAGCCACACTTTGCGGGCCTCAAGCTTGGCCCGCCTTATCTCCGCTCGGAGGGTGCGCTTTGCACTCTGTATCCCTCGTACAGCTCCGCCTCTCTGGCCTCCGCATCCGGTGGACGGATGCGGCGCCTGCGGTATCTGGCATACCAGCGTCGCGTGGCATTGCACGCGTTGCGCAGTGCCGCAATCTCCGGCGACCACCAGTATACCTGGCGCTGAGCACGTCCTGGACGGATTCGGGGCATTGCCGCGTCGCAGAATTGCGACATGGCCTCCCGGAACCACTCTGCCTCGACGTCGATATCGACAGGCCTGTCCGGTGCTTGCACCTAGGCCTGTACCGTCGCGGCTTCCAGGAGTAGCTCCCGGTCCATCTGCTTCAGCGCCCATCGCGGGCCACAAGGGTTCTGTCGGACCGGCGCGGTCGAGGTTTGGGCGGAGACGTCAAACCGGATGTACCGGTGGTCTGAGTACGTCTCCACCCGTTCCATGACGCGCCAGTCGACTACACGCGGCGACAGAGCGGGGCTGGCGAACGAGATGTCCACCACTGAGTCACCCCGCACACACGTGGGGACAGAACCCCGGTTTAGGACGACCAGGCCTGTCTCCAGGGCCCAGCCCTCCACCATCCGACCCCGCTGGTTCGTGAACCGGGAACCCCAAGCCAAGTTCTTGGCATTGAAGTCCCCGCACACGACCACGGGGAGGGAACCAAACCCAGTGACGACGGCTTTCAGCTCCATTAGGGAGATGTGGAGAGCGTCGAGAGATCTGTTCGGGGACAGGTAGACGCCTACCACTGCAATGTCCCCGAACCGTGCTGCCACGCAACCCCGCCCCCTCGTGACGGCCTCGAGGGACGGAGTACCGGCGGCGGCCGACGAAATTAGGGTCACCGAGCCGTTCAGGTCTTGAACCCAGTCTCCCCTGGGCAGGACATAGTATGGCTCGGAGACCACGGCGATATTGATCGACCACTGCGCCATGCTCTGGAGCAAAAGATCCTGAGCGGGGGCGCAGTGGTTGATATTCGCCTGGAGGAGACGTAATGGACCCGTATTAACAGTCCATTACAGTCTCCTCCTGAGCCCCACGTGAGGGCCCTGCCGCGGTGGTTGCGGCGGCGACAGCGGCGGCAGCCAGAGAGGAGGCTGCGGCGGAGAGGACGTCGGGGTGGACTTGCCTCGGGACCTTGCCCTTGGCTTTGGCGGGGGCGGTTGCAGGACCTGCTACCAGCCCGGTGGTCGGCCGGCTTACCTGCCGCCGCACATGCGTAGCAGTGCGGCGTAGCACGGCATTCTGCAGCCTTGTGACCGGGCTGACCGCACTGGAAGCAGCGGTCACTGCGGTCCACCTCCGCGGCGCAATAGATACCCACATGGTGCCCCACGTGGCAGCGGTAGCACCGCAGAGGTCTGGGCTCCAGCAGTTTTACCCGCGCGGAGACCCAGCCCACTAAGAGCCTTCGGCCTTCGCCCGTGATTGCCTTGGCCGCCGACACGGGGCAGCTCACCGTTACGGCTCGCATGCTCGTGCTGTCAGCGCGGATGGTGCCCGCTCGCACCTGATCGGCGTGGCACCCTCCCGCCCCGACGATGGCGGCTACCACCTCGTCCACCCTGACGGAGCCGTCCAGACCCATGATGCGCATGTCCATGCACTTGGTGGACACTCGGGCCTCCTCGACGTCCAGGGACGCCCTGATCCTTGCGGCCAGGGCGTCTGCGGCAGGGCCACTGTCTGCACCAGAGACCTCCAATATTCGGGCCCCGGTTGCGGTGCATTCGAAAGCCCCCAGAGGCTCCGAACTCGCTGAGGTGGCCTACCACCGCCTGCTTTGCCTTTTCCATGACGGTGTTGTACGTCAAGCCCTTCTTTTCCGCATCTGGCTGTAGTGTAATTACTACAGCCTCGGAATTCGGGGCGCGAAGTCTAGCCGCCATGGCCCGCTTCTTTCGCTCTTGTCGCCTCACGCGCTTTTTGGCCGTCCTAGCCGCCTTGCCCGCCTTCTTCTTGGCACCGACTACTGTCCATTCGGCGCCAGCCGAGGGTTCTTCAGGCAGGGGAGGCGGCAGGCGCGGCCCAGTTGCCACCGCGGCAGGAGTTCCCGCCGGATTAGCGGCAGACGACGTCCCACCCTTCCACCGCTGGTTGTGTGATAGGTGTGGAATATTATATATAATAATAGATGTATATTAGAATGTTTTCTAGATTTACATAATTTTACATAACCTCGATTTATCATAATAAAAGCATTGTTTTAATTTGTTCCAATGAATTGGAATGATCTTGTTTACATTCTCGTTATGTAAAAGAGTAATAAATATAAGATTAATTATGTTACCATCTGACAGCGATCGCTACCTAACTTTTGGGTTTTTTACATTTGAAAGAATCAGAATTTAATGATTTAAAAATCATATTCGCTCGCACGCCATAACAAATCTACGAAATCTATGGTCAACAAGCTTAATGATTTCAAATAAATGATAATACGTACCTATTGTTTTATTTCAATTTTAATTAGGCACGTACCTGTATACAAGACTGCAACCACGATAAACTAATTGAAATCAACTTCTAACACAATATACTAATCATACTTCTAACATATAATCGGTCTAATTTCCCTATTTCAGCGCCAAAAATTTTTGACATTCAATCCAGGAAGCCCATAGACACAATAAACGCAAACTGACCATAAACACCAAATGTTCCATGACGCTCAGCCCGTCCATAAACACTTCGTACTGAGGGACGATCTCCACGGCTCCCGGGCACTCCTTGACATTTCGCGCCCATAAGGTCACCGACCCTTCTGTCGGAAGCGTACATTTTCCAGCTAGGGATACAAGAAAAGTGGTTTTTCCTGCACCGCTGGAAAGGAAACATTTACATTTTAAATTTAATTGCCGTTTTTTAAAACAGGTTGCTTCTCGCTCTTGATCTTTGGATTGACTTGGAATTATAAACTTAAATAAACTATTTATTAAAGGTACGTTTTTCTGTTTTCGAAATTAGGTATTAATTGGTTTCTTTGTGTTTTGTATTTTCTGTAGGTAATATCGCAGTTCTTATAACCATGATAGCGAGTTCAACGTAGAAACTATGCATTTCAAAGGGGTGACTGACTGACATATCAACGCACAGCCGAAACTACTGGGAATAGGAATGTGCACACACTAAGAGAGGATTTTCAAAATTCACCCCCTAAGGGGATAAAACGGAGTTCCAAAGTTTGTATGGAGAAACCTACTTTCACGCGGGCGAAG
The DNA here is from genome assembly GCA_961205895.1 of Mythimna pallens. NCBI lineage: Eukaryota > Metazoa > Arthropoda > Insecta > Lepidoptera > Noctuidae > Mythimna > Mythimna pallens. Next base: position 5,493,565 of record OY540825.1, read on the forward strand.
CCGCTGGTGAAGCTAGTCTTTAAAATTTCATTACAAGCTGCAATAAATTAAGTTATACAACTTTATTTTTTAACCGACTTCAAAAAGGAGGAGGGTTCTATGTTCGGTTGAATGTATTTTTATTATTATTTATTTTTTATGTATGTTCACCGATTTCTCGGTCAATTGTGGACCGACTTTGTTTTTTTTTTTTAATTGAAAGGTTATGCTTCCGTGTTGGTCCCATAGAAATATTGTTATGATCTGATCATGAACTTCGAAGATATGGAACAGAACTCCTCATAGGATAACAGCAGAACCGTCGTAACAAGTAAAATTGCTTTGTTTATACGTGTAGTCAATGACTGACTGAAAGTAGAGGGGGAATATATCAAAGTGATCTGATGATGAAGCACCCGAACTCTGTAATAAATTAGTTATCTAACCGTGTTTGGGATTATTAGAATTTTCATGAGGTGCACTCTGGCTATAAGGTATTTCAGTTTGGCTGAGGGGTACTTTTTAGTGGTGGTACCAATGTTGTATAAACTAATGAATACCCTAAGTTTTAGGTACCTATATTATTGCACAAAGCGTATTTATTCGAAAATTTTGATTGTCAAGATAACGAATTCCATTAGAGTTAGATCAAGCTAAAGATAAACTACCTAAAAATATAAATGTTTGCGCTAAAAGGCGAAAGATAAGATAGCTAGATTAAAAGATGAGATGAGATGCACTATTGATTAAATTTAACCTTTTCTAAAATTCAGCTTTGGATACGATCTTTATCACTATTATAATCTTTGATTCTGTAGATAAAATTGAGTTGTCTATTAAAATATGTTTTTTGTTGATTTATTTACCTTGGTCCAATAATGGCGGCAAACTCGCCTCGCCTTATACATCCTGTAACTATAAAAAAATCTAGTTGGAAATCGAACATCGTCTTTAATGCTGGTTTCACACGAGGACAGAATAGTGAGGCAGAACAGTGTATGCACACAGCACTGCTTCTGTTTGAACGCATAGAACAGTACTGTCTAGACAGTAACCAAAGCAGGACAGTTAAGTTCTGTGTGTTCAAATAGTAGCAGAACTGTGCTGCCCACTGTTCTGCCTCACAGTTCTGCCCTTGTGTGAAACCAGCATTAAAGATCATGGTCAAGGATGATTGGTAATCCAGAGCTCTTTTATCAGTACATCTTTACAGGGTTGTAGGCGCGGGTGACTTTTTTATCCTCTTTTTCTTCTCTTGTCGATGTCACTGAAGTGAAAAGGTTACTTCTAGGCAGGCGTGCTCCATCGTCGGCCATACATATCATCGCTTACCATCAGGTAAGATAGTGGTACACTAATATTATAAAGAGATAGCTTTTTTTTCTTTCTTTGTAGGAGATAATCTCTGAAAGTACTGCCCTCCTAGCCAAGTTACAATCGTGTCGTTCGCGCTGAACGCTTCGAGTAGGCCACGCCTCCGATTCCTTTGTTCTGACGTCATCTCAACGCTCAGTCACGTGGTCCGAACAAAGGAATTGGAGACGTGGCCTACTCGAAGCGTTTGGCGTGAACGATACGATTGTAACTTGGCTAGGGGGGCTGGTCCGATTGCGAAAAAAAATTCACCGATAGAAAGTATCGTACCATTGGGACCATACTACACATACCAAAGTTAATTCTTTCATAGTGAGTTACCCGATTCTACAGTTTTTTACTATTAATGATTATGAAAGTTTATCATATTTAAACTATTCGAAGTGTTGTGCTGAAATGTTATTGTTATACGCCCTTTATTGTTATTGTTGAAATTTTTCAATGACAAAACTGGTAAATATGGATAAATTGGTTTTGTCATTGACAAATTTCACAGAATCTAGTTAGTTACCCCTGCTATATTAATACTACATAATACTCGTACTTACAAATTATGACTCAATAAGCATTAATTGGTACAAGTTACTTAAGCAGATAGTCAATTAGTACCCAGAGGCGTAGCGTAGACTAATTTAGACGTGGGCGAAGGCGCACCAGCGAAGCATTTTTCTTTTATTTTGAAAACGAGACAGTGACTGTCCCAATCCAGTGTTCGACCAGTTCGTCGTTTACCATCAGCTGAAATAGTGGTCAAACGCAAGCCTAACAGTTATAAAAAAAAAAAACCTTGTTCTTAAAGAGTCCTTGCTTGCGCGAGGCCATGGGCGGAGAGCTGCTTCACCCACGCCTAGCTACGCTACGTTTAGTACCTATTACCTATTTACACGTTACACGTATAATAATCAGAGTATACCGTAAGAATAATTATTAACATTTTTGTACTTTGACATTCAAAAGTGACTTAACTAAATAAATATTACAAGAAAAATCGCATTATGAAAATATATCAACACCGTCAGCCTAATCACATCTTAGTTAGAAATCTACTCACCATTATTAAGAATCACAGTTTTAGTCTTGGTAGGCTTCCGTCTCCACCACGACTTCTCTTCTGGCGTCCAGACTTTGAGGCCTTTGATTCTGATGACCACATCATTCTCAGTCTGCTCCTTATCGTACTGCAAATAACGCATCTGATGTAGAAATTTTCATCGAATTCCAAGATAATATCTTCAACTTCTTCGAAAACATACACTAACACACACATGCACATTGTTATTCACATTTTACTAACTATCAAGGTTCGTCTTCCATTTGTTATTTAAAACAAAACACGTACTAGGTCCATAGATTGACAATTTCTTTGAAACAAAGAACTGGGTTTCCTAGCAGATACTGTTCACATTTTTTTTTTATTTACACAAGAAATACGTGCACTATGATTTTAAAAATGCAGATTTAAATCAGAACATAACCAATTTAAACACTACGAATAAAATTATACAACTACTAATTTAAAATCAATTCGAAATCAAGCGACGTCAACATACCGAGCTCAACTCCATTTCACTCACTAAATTATTATAAAAACACTGACATGCCTCTAAAAAAGACTAATTAACATCGTTATAAAAACCTAACCACAATTTGTAACAACAATTAAGACGTACACGGCGAAATGAACCAGACTGACTCAGTAAACACAGAAATCATACTTCAAACAGATAAAAATAAGACTTTATAGTTTATTTGTGAAAACATGGCTTCATGCCCTCTGACAAAGACTTTCGTAATACATATATATGTTAATGAGAAGAAATATATATATCAAGTAATTTCCAGTTTCGATAGATAAATAATATAGTACATATATGCTATACGAATCTTCTATTTTATGCTAGCGAAAACGTCTTTATTGTGGCGAAAACGTCCTGCTCTCTGTATCTTTATCATTCATACACATAATATGTGATAGAATGTAGTGAACTCATTTTATAGTGGTGTATGTATTTATTACTTGTATGTACTACTTATGCTACTTAGTACAATAATTATGTATGATAACTTTCCTGCCTTTTTGATAGCAGAAATGAATTCATGCTGCAGTGAATTTGAGAACTCAAACCAATTCTGTATGAATTTTATAAAACCAGAACATATTCAGTTTGAATATTTTAGTGCTTCGGATTGTTAGAAAAAGTTATTGTGGTCCTTGCAAAGGCAACTGAAGACCATTAATAAGGCTGAGACAGACTCTCGCTCCACCTAAAGTGGGAGAAGACATTAGATGATTTCCCTAAGTATGAATGTTTTGTGTAAACGGAAATATTCAATGTAAAGTATTTGTACTCAGCTGCATTTGGTAGACTGCAAGCCAAACCTAGATAGATTTTTTTTAAGGTGAGAAATCATCCAATGTCTTCTCCTACTCTAGGGCGGAGAGGGAGGGTGTGGACTTTTACTGACTAAAACCCACTCCTATGTTCATTCTTTGCCTTGCGTTCCAGGACCCTGGGGTTCCCTTTCCGACAACCCATGGGAACTAACATAGTTGGAGCAATGATGGTGATAAATTGAAATATCATACATAGAAGTGTCGATCTTCTTTTTTGGGTGGAGCGGGAAGTGGTGTCGGAATTTTACTTACTAAAACCTACTTGTGTTCCTTCAGTTGCCATTTGTGTTCCAAAGCCACGGTAAGGGCGTTTTTAATATCGCACGGATTTCATCACGCATGCGGAATTGCTCCGTATGCCGAAAATTTCACAATGTAAAAAAATGCGTCCCGCGTGCGTATTCCACGTATTATAATACATACTTGTATGAAATGGATATTTGCGGGGGTTACGTCGTGTGCGGAACAATTCCGCATGCGTGATGAAATCCGCACGATATTAAAACACCCTTCCTCTATGGAACGATATTGCTCAGCTATACTTATGAATATTTCTGAAGGTTAGACCAACACGGCAACGTTGATTTGTATGAAATAGAATGCGTTCCAAATAAGAATAGGATCGATGCCATGTTGTGACGTCACGTCATACTGTCAAATCGCAAGAAATTGGGCAAAATTGAAGAACTGGATTCTGATTAAAGTTTTTTCGTTCACAGGTCGTAAATAAATTAAATTTTTAGAAATTTCTTGTTTTGCTCACCATAATAATTCTTCGATTTGACAGTATGTTGTGACGTCACAACATGGCAATCGATCCTAATCTTATTTCGAACGCATTGTACTATAAATATAAATTGGCCTTATGATAACGAAACTGATAGCTCGTGTAAATGGATATGCAAGACCTTTAAAGAAAAGATTATCATTAAGATGAAGTGGATATCAGATATTTAAATATTAAAAAACTTATCAAAATAACATTTTAAAGATGCAAAAAATGTACACGTGGACGTATATAAAATCAATTAATTTTTAATTGGGGCTTTGTTTTTTGCAGTTTTAGAAACTAAGTAAGTCAAGAGTGATTAGGTTCTACTTCTAGGCAAGCGTGCTCCATCGTCGCCCACATCGTCGCTTTCCATCAGGTGAGATACCAAGTGGTCAAGCAGGAGCCTATCAACAATAAAAAAACTGGGCAAGTGCGAGTCGGACTCGCGCACTGAGGGTTCCGTACAAACTTACCTATGAAAACAGTTCAATTCCCGAATCGAGTCTTGAACATTTTTCCGAATCGCAAAAAAATGTTTTTTATTTGTGATATAACTACAAAGTTACAGTTTTCAATTTTTTTTTCCTATACTCGTGCTACGGCACCCTACTACTTCATGCCAAATTTCAGTATTCTAGGACCACGGGAAGTACCCTATGATTTTGGTTCCCTTGAGAATGTCGAAATATTTTTACGTTTTTGACATATAGGGGCGTATCTTTTTTTTCGTTAACATAGAATTTTAATTTTTTTCGCTTCACCCAGAACGGGAGAAGTTTTTTGATAATTTCCTTAAAAAAAAACCTCAATTTATGTTTCAATTTCTAACATTTAGGTTGATTACTATATTTTTAAAAGTTTTTTTTACTTGGTATAAACTAGTGCTTGACTGCGATCCCGCTTGATGGTAAGCAGTGATGCAATCGTTGATGGTGAGGCGCACTAGTTTAATGAGCCTATTCACTCTAGCCTTGAAGACACCCAAATTATAATCGGAAGGGAAAACCGCAGCTGGCAAGCTGTTCCAGTCCTTCAATGTACGCGATATAAACGATGAGGCTAAACGCTTAGTCTGGGCCATAGAAGTGTTGATAATGTAAGGGTGGACACTCGCCCCGGGCTGTCTGATGCTAGAACGGTGATGCCGGAATCAAGTCATGTAATTCCCGCGCACACTCTCCAAAATGCATCCTGTATCCAGGTTTCAACAACGTAAGGGGGGATACTCGTAGGTGGGGTTTATTTGTAATTGTAATTTAAATATAAGTAGTAAACGTGAGTTTATTTGTAATCGTAATTTAAATTATCTAAATATCATTATATGCCCTTAATCTTTGTCCAAACAAATATGAAATTCATACATAATTAATTTTATAGTAGAACGACATTGCGACACCTTGCTGCTTATCTTTATTAAATCGGAGGCTATTCACCTGACCCCAATTCAGAAAAAAAAATAACAAAAAAATAGACGAACAGCTACGTACTACATATTTGCCAACTAATATCGACGTAGTCACTCTTTGTAAAATATTGGTACTCAACTGCATCCGGGTAGACTGAAAACTAGTGGAAACCAACTAAAAAAATAAACATTTATACTAAATAAATGAACTGATCTGCATCCTAACTAATTCTAACTGTGTCCACTCTCTTCTGAGAGGGACACAAATAGAAATGAACCTTTCTAGGTTCATTTGAAAACTAGCGTCAGGTAATTACGTAGCAATTACCTGCTAGACTGGCAATTTTGCTGAACTGATTCTATTCTTAAGTTTCTACTTATTGCTCTACGCTGTGTGTATCTGTGTGTCAAATAAAATATTTTTCTTCCTTTCTTTCTTTCTTTTAACTTCTACGTATCAACGTACTGGTGCTTCTCCAATTACTGAAGGGGGATCAACTCGGAATGTTGCTTAATTAAAAGTTCAAGTGAAGTCTTTTTCTAGTTTATTTGGAGAGAGAACTTTATTATTAGGGCTGCGGGATTTCTCGAAAGAGTTATCACGGCCCAGGTACGCGTTTTAATCACTAAAAGTCTAACATTTCCTAAGGCTCCACCCACAGCGAGGGGAGTCATTTAAGAGCGGCCAACCCGAGGTACATTTTCATCCAACCGCTCTTAAGTGATTATGCGTGATTATGATGTTATTACACATCTTTCTCTCTATATTTTGGATACACAGATATCTTGTGGATATTACCTAGGCTTCTATAGAAATCAAAATATAAATTTGTGTAAAACTAGTCCAGTAAAGACCTCTGAAAATCTGCTATTTTACGTGAACTTTGGCCCTCCATAATGTACTCGTATTTTAAAAATACAAAAAAGTACATCTACAGAAGCCTTGCACATTTTATCGAGATTCCGAATGACGACAATTTTTCTCAAAAACTTTTATGGGTTTAAAAAAAAACACGTATTTCCTGGAACAAGTTTTGTGAAATATTCCAGTAAATGACGGAATTACCGAGTGCCAACAGAGTTTTCAGGCGTTCTTCTTCAAACATCGCGTTGGATTGCGTTAAATGAAGCAACAAGCTTTTAAACCATGCTCGACCTTAACGATAGGAGAGTGGGGAAGGGCCCTCTTAACGGTGCCCAACCATGAAAAAAGTTAATTAATTTATTACTTTTGTGTTTTGCTTTTTATTACTTATATCAAAAAATTTATAAAACCAAACCAGGAACGCCGATCTCCAAAATTAAAATGATTAATTTCTGTAAAAGAGTTTTTTTCTTTCTTATTATAATTAAGTTATCAAGATTCATCATCATCATCATTTCAGCCGAAAATCGTCCACTATTGGACGTAGGCTTTTCCCAAGCGTCGCCGCAATGACCGTCGCCGTAATCCTGTGCGTCTTGCATCCATCGGATTCCCGTGACCCTCACCAGGTCATCGGTCCACCTTGTGGGAGGCCTTCCAACGCTGCTTCTACCAGTGCGCGGTCGGCACCCAGAAACTTTATTTATTTTTAACTAGCCCTATCTTAAAATAGCACAAGAGTTCAAAAACCGGAAGATAATAAAGGTTATGCAACAAAAGATTACCCACACTACTCAACTCACGGATGATTGATGGTCATAAAAAATCATATTCACATCACAACCTCCACACGCCATGATAATTACACACTCATCAACAGCTGATCACGTTCTAGAAATTTTGATGCAATGTTTTGTAACTCTGCAAACATTACTAATATGGCTTCAGAGTGTTTAGGAAGAGGTTTTTAGAAGGAGATTCTATTAAAAAGGCATTTATCTATTAAATGCTTGTAGCGACATCTATCGTCACATCAAGAACTAATCCTGCATCGCGCAATCAAAGTTCTCACATATAGAACAGCCCGAAATCATCTATCGGGCAGTTGCCCACCAGACATAACACCCGTCTAGTCGGAGGATCCTCCCTTTTCAACGGAGGTTTGCGGCACTTTACTCTCTGTTCCACATACCTCCAAATGCTTTATGCACACACAAGTACCGAGGCAGACTTAATGCCTTAAGCATTTTCTACCAGTCAACCTTTGGGTGATGCAGAGAAAAATCGTGGTAAACTGTAATAAACGAGAGTTCTCCTCTCGTTTATTGAACCTACCACTATTTTTCTCGACGAATACGAGAATAGATATAAGTTCTAATAAACCATATATATAACACAATTATACAATACATACTCAAATTAATAAATTACATACCTAACTAATATAGTCAAAAAATTATTCCAAATCGACATTGGAAAACATTAACGCTGTGATGATACTACTGCCAACTTCTTACGAATTAGCTCTCGAACTTTAGTTTTGAATGTTAATCGGCTTATTGCCATCCTGATCTCCTGGGCAGCGCATTGCACAAAGAAATAGCTTGAAAGAAGAATGCATTGTGAAGAAAGTCAGTACTATGAGAGGGACATTGAAGTTGGCGGTTATGAGAAATCATCGCGCATTGAAAATAAAATATATTTTTGGACGATACAAACTTTTAACCCTAGGTTCATCCCCTTAGGGGGTGAATTCTGGAAAACCCTTTCTTGTACTTTGTATACATAAACATATTACAAGGAACCTCTGTGCATTTCAGTGTTCTAAGTCCAAAGGTTTAGGTTAGGCGTAGTTGAGTGAGGAGTTTGCATTTTATATATACATGTTGCATTGTTGGCATTTCGAAACGCATCGGTTAAGTTTATGATTATTCCTACAGTTGCCCTTTGCATTCCTGTCCCCCTATCCAAGATACAACCGTTTCGATTCGATTCTCTTTTCGTCGATCGCCTCGAGTAGGCCACGCCTTCGATTCCTTTATTCTGACGTCATCTCTGGACTGGCCTGTTGGTCTAGTGGTGGGACTCGTGGGTTCGATTCCCACCCAGGACAAATGTTTGTGTGATGAGCACGATCATTTGTTCTGTGTCTGGGTGTAATTTATCTATATATGTATGTATTTAGAAATATGTTAGTATGTTTATCAGTTGTCTAGTACCCATGACACAATCTCTGCTTAGCTTGGGACTAGACGGCGTTGTGTGATAGTTGTGCAATATTATACTATATATTATTATTATTATCTCAAGGCTCAGTCACGTGGTCAGAACAAGGAATTGGGGGCGTGGCCGACTCGAGGCAATCAACGAAAAGAGAATCGAAACGAAACGGTTGTAACTTGGCTAGGGGGGCAGGGCCGCAGTATCTCTTTCATTCAATCAATCCCATAGCCCTGGTAGGCATCGGCAGACCGCCCCTCCTTACCCGACTTCCAAGAAGATGGATTACAAAAGACACCACGCTCCTAATGAACATGTGCACTGCAGTCTACAGTAACGTGAACTTGCGTGTTTTCTACCCACTCATTAAAGATACTATAGGTTTTTTGTTGAGGTGTCCAAAGTTAGCAGGCTATTAAAATAATTGTCTTGTCAAGCATACTGTGTTAATAATGATGTTAAAATAAAGTCTAAGATTACATCGAGTCAAAAAACTTAAAATTGAAATGTTAATTTTATATGAGTTTTATTTTCCAAAATTAACCTAACATAATCGTTAATTTATTTATTTTAACGTCTATTAATAAGGTATTTAGCATCGGAAATGATGACTTAGTAGCACATAAAGAAAGGCTTAGTTATAACTTTTTATGTGACTGCTAATGAGACGATATTTTAAAACTATAAATGACTCAAATCGTAAAATTATGGCTTTATGACTTAAGAGGATCCTTTTCCACTCGCCTATCGTCAACATCGAGCATGGTTTAAAAGCTTGGTACTTCATCTAACGCAATCCAACGTGATATTTGACGAAAAAGCAACGCGAAAAAAGAGAAACGTCTGAAAACTCTGTTAGCATTCGGCAATTCCGTGATTTAATCGAATATTTTACAAAACTTGTTCCAGGAAATAATGTTTTTTTTTAACCCTTAAAAAATTGCAAGGCTTATTTGTTATAATTTTTAAATTTTTGAGTAAATTATATAATAGCAGATTTTCAGAGGTTTACTGAATTAGTTTTACACAAATTAAAAAATTGATTTCAGTAGAAGCTAATATCCACAAGATACTGTGTTTCCAAAATATCTAATGAAAAATGTGTAATAACGTCATAATCGCGTAAGAGCGGTTGTATGAAAAACAGTAAAAACGTATCTACCTTCGGCGTCGATGTAATCATTGTGAAACAAAATGTAACAATTTTGTTAAACTATACTGTCATTAAAGTATTGTCAAAAAAGATAATTAATAGTCGAACCATTAATTTTATCTTATTTTAAGGTGTGAAATCATCAAGTAATTTGTTCTGGGAGCGAAAGAACGTACCATACTTTTACTGTCTAAAACCCGCCTATATTCCTTTAACCCCTTGCGTTCTAGGCCACGGTAACTCTTTTTCCGCAGTCCTAGTAGGCCTATATGAGATATCAGCAAAACCTAAGGGGCCCAGCATCGGCTCTGCTTCTTCAACTTTATGCATCATTGACAGTGGCGTAGCGAGTCTCAAAGGGCCCTGTATCAAAGAATCCCGTGTTTTTTTACAACTTAGATCCTCAAAGACTGTGAGAAGGACGATAGGTTAGGACGGAGATGGCCAGTGGAAAATAATAAATTTTACGAGTTTTTGCATTCATCGGGGCCTCTGTAGCTCGGGGGCCCTGTATCAATGAATGTGTGATGAGCACGATCATTTGTTCTGCGTCTGGGTGTAATTTATCTATATAATATGTATGTATTTAGAAATATATAAGTATGTTATCAGTTCTCTAGTACTCATAACACAAGCTCTGCTTAGCTTGGGACTAGATGGCGTTGAGTGATAGTTGTGGAATATTATTATTATTAATTCGCCTTCTTTTTCCATTTGCCACTGCTCAGACACTTCACACAGTAACGCAGAGATGAGCAAAATTGAAAAACCGAATTCTGATTAAACTTTTTTCGTTCACGATTCGTAAAAAAATTAAATTTTAAAAACTTCTTGTTTTGTTGACCCTACCCAATTTCTTCGATTTGACAGTATGACGTGACGTCACAACAAGGCAATCGATCCTATTCATATTTGGAACACATAATACTAATCCGCACTGGCACTCGTAGTGGTCTCCTAGAGAGGAGGCTTTAGTCCCAGAAATGGGAACGTTATGAGTATTTAAGGCTGATTATGCTAATGCTTATTACTGGTTACAATGGAGTTCGGTCTAATTGCGATTATAATCAAGCCATGCACTGGAAATTGGCCACCACCACGACCAATTACCAATTTAATGCCCTAGGCGGCAAATCTTTGTAAGACCATTGTCCTTTTTGCGAAGTATATGAATCAAAACTGGGTATTTCTTATGATAGACGAGAAACGCAAAATTTATAAAAAGGTCATACACATCACACATCACACACACACACATACACCATTCACACACACACACACACACACACACACACACACACACACACACACCACATCCATTGGACATCATTTTCATTTGAAGAATGGCAAGAGCTGAAAACCGATCTCTTGTCATCGAATTTAAGAAATTAAATACTTAAATTATCCTACTGTTAATATAAACATTACTATGAAAGGCCGCACGCCCCAACCGCCGCGATCCCGACCCCAATTTCCAGCCACGATGGCGAGCAACAGTCGTTGAAGGCGCATAGTGTTCCACGCACGCCTCAAGGAGATGTCAGCAAAACCGTAGGGGGCAAGCAAAAGCCAACAAACGTAGGACTGATACCTCAATACTCAATACTTTATTGTAATCTATGTATAAAAAGATGGTGTTGAAAATTAATTAGATCAATATGGAGGGTCCATATTGATCGTGGTTCCATCTTATCGGGCACAGCAAAATTAGGAGAGAGGAAAAAGGCTGAGTAGCAATTCACAGAATTTTTATTCCTTTGAGAGTGTTGAAATTTACGTTTTTTGCGATATAAACGGCCGTATCTTTTTTTTTTAGTTAACTTAGAAGTTTGATTTTTTCACAGCTTCAAGGGACCGTTGACCGGTTTTAATTTCAACTCGAAACCTACACGCGTTCCTGAGATAAAGGGTCTTGACAGGCAGACAGACGGACAACAAAGTGATCCTATAAGGGTTACGTTTTTTCCTTTTGAAGTAGGGAACCCTGAAAACTGGTCTAATTTTACAGCACATGTTCACTAGGAATCAATATTCTAATAATTAAAATAGCCACTGAAGTTAACTCGAAGAAATTCCGCCAAAAATTCCGGACGAGAAAATTGAGAAAAAAAATTAACCATCTGTCTGCAATAAATGAAATAAAAAAGGAATACAAATCACGTAAGTCGTCGTTCTACATGTATTAGTCACGATATCTACTATCAATTTAAGTGTATGCAGATGCGTTATGTTAATGTTAATACGTACCGCAAAGGTATTCGGACAGGTTTGGATATGAAGTTCTACTCTTAGTTTCGTAATTTTATTTAGACAGCTAAAAGCGTCACTTTGCTTTTAGGACTATCACTTGCTCTCGTTTACTATAAGTGTGGTGTTCAATGTTTAGAAAAAAAAAACATTCATAAAAATCGGTGAAGCCGCCTCGGACGAGTACACTAATATGATTTTTTTATAGATTACTAGCTGACCCGTCAAACTTCCTAGTCAATGAATGTTGTTTTAGCTAAACTGTCAAAGGATACCGCCATCTACTGGTATTACCATAACAGCATAATTCATTTTAAAATGACATTTTAATTAGAGATGGCGTTGAATTCGAATTTTTTTTACTAAAGTTTTTTCATATTTTCGCACCATTTGGAAGGTAAGGTTTTCCCTGGACTATCACGAATATTTCAAGATCAAAATTAGCTAAATCGGTCCAGCCGTTCTGGAGTTTTAGCGAGACTAACAGATAAATCATTCTGATTAATTGATAAGTTAAACTTCAAAATGCCTCATGCTTTTGGAAAGCACCCATGCAAAAAGGAAACCTGTGTACCTAGTACGCAAAGGGCAACTGAAGAACACAGGTGTGGTTGGCAGTCAGTAAAAGTCCGATAAATCTATCATCATCATCCTCCTCCATCCTGGAGCGGGAGAGTAATTGAATTATTTCCCACATTAAAAAAATGAATCTAGCGAAATTAAATCAATACTAGTAAAACGGCCTGGCTCGCAATTACGTAAATATACTTTCCCGTTTATTTTGCATAAATACTTAATATAAAAACCGCATCAAAATCCGTTGCGAGGTTTAGCAGATAGCGGACCAACAGACAGACACGAAAAACAACTTGTGTTTTATGCTATGCAAAGATGTGATGAAACATTTGTATGCTGTTCATGCAAATAAATCAATTCTTGGTGGAATTCGCAAGTTTGCACTAAAATAGGTTTTGTACAAATAAAACCACATCTTATCCATCACTAAACATTTTATTTTACAGTAACAACTCTCACACTCTCATACAATAAGTAGATAATACTTATTATAATAACCGTATAGTACACTATCATAATATACCATTATATTTATGACTTCAGCCGAATGGCACGAGTGACTCTATACAGCTTCTCCAAGAGTCAAAAATACATACTTAAACAAAATAAATTCGATCCTAAGCACTTTGATCAACCTCTCCAAATAGTCGAGATATGGCGGCCTAATACAAAAATAATAACTAAAAGTTATAGGACTCAGAATTAGTTTGTAAAAAAGATTAAATGGATGAAGAATCCTAGAGGGATTGAAAAGAAAAATAAAGATTTATTCTTATAACAAAAAAAAAATCCGCGGCAAAGTTAGGAGTCAAGAACTAAATATCAGATTGCATTTGAGATTATACATTTAAATCCAAAATCGAATTTTCAATAATCTCTATAATTAAGTATTTTTTTTTCAATGCAATCAATCAAACAAAAAGTTGCTTTTAAAATAGACAGTTTAAAAATTTAGAATCAAACATGATTGGTCCTTGGGCAAGGGAGCGTTTGTGTGACGCGTTGTGATTGGGCCATTTTACGAATGGCGTTCGACGATTGGTCAGCACGAGCAGGACTTGGTAGTATCCCGGCTGTTCTCGCCGTTGGCAATCTTGTGGTCAAGCGCGAATTTATCACCATCTCTGTTGTCATTGCTCTGGAGTAGTTTGTCGTTTAAAAGTATCTGGAAATAAGAAAACGTTATAGATTAGTACCTAGGAATTAGGCTTTGATTGCACGAGAATGATAACTCTATGAGAAATATCGTATGCCGTAATATCGCACTAATCGATTTCATACAGAAACCGTCTGCAGGACTTAGCTTAATATCAAACAAGAATGATCTATATTAGTAAGCAGTAAGCAGGATGATGAAAAGGATTTTCAAGAGCTAGGATATTTATCAGTACAATAAGATCATTGCCATAAATGCACACATCTGGACAAGATTGTAAATCTAATATCATAGATCTACAACAACAAATTACGTACTAATTTGAGACTTAATATGAATCATCAACCAACTTAATCCAAGGTTGAAAAAATAATTACAAGGATTTGTTTTTTATTCAAATTATCTACTATAGGTTAGATCCCAGATAATAATTTAGGCTATATAATTTAAAGCGACTAGGCGTGATGCGATTTAGGTACCCGTTTCAACTGCTAAGTAAAATTAATAACTGATGGGGCATGGGCCATGGATTGACTTCCGAAAGAGATACCCATGGTCCTGGAACGCAAGGGCAACAAGGGAGAAGTCATTGGATGATAATTATTCCACCTTAAAGAAAAAAATAAAGAAAATGGGTCATAAGTCCCAAACATTTCTGGTATACAACACGTCTAATTTTGGAGATACATGTGCCAAAGTGTTGCTCACTTTACGGATTTAAGAAATAGTTGATGTTTTCGAAATTTCATTTAAAAAAAATAGTAAGTAAACGATATTTTTTAAATTCATTATTTGGGCGCTTAATTATTTTTTGTATTATTTAGCAAGAACATTCTCAGGGAAGGCTAATGAGACGTAAATAGGTATGTATCATTGTTATACAATAGTATTAAAATAAATAAAAAAACACATTTTAAAGTTAGTAGCAGGGTTGCTGCTGATGCTGATGCAGATATAAAAAACAATGCTGATAATCCGCGGATGCTGAAGCTGATATTCGCAACAACTCTGGTTACTAAGTACATACTTTAATTTGATTTTTAATTGTGGTGTTATTTTTAAACGAGTTCTTCAAGACGGCGACGGGTATAAGTTTAATCCGTAGTTTGAAATATTTGGTCACCTACTTAACTGGTCTAGTAGAGACGATTGCACAACGTTAAAACATAAGCTACAGTCTAATAAAAAAGTGTGTTTTGACCACATGCTTTAAAAGGCCATCGAATGTTTTTGTTAAATCTCCATAAATATTAATCTAGCTTCTGATGACCATATCAACGCACAGCCCAAACTACAGCGGCCCCTACCTAGGAGCGTGAAATTTTGCACAATATTTCCGTTTATGTCGTAGGCGAGCACTAAGGGAAGATTTTCCAAAATTCACCCCCTAAGGGGATAAAACGAGGTTTTAAAGTTGTGTGGAGAAACCTACTTTTACGCGGGCGAAGCCGCTGGCAGTAATCTAGTAAATAATTATATAGCCTATGTGTTAATCCAGGACATAAGCTATCTTGATACCTTTTACCCAAATCTGTCCAAGAAATATGTCACATATACAAACTTTCGCCTTTACTTTACTTTACTTTCACCTCGAGGTCTTTACGCGATCCATATATGTATGAACTCCGCTCCGCTATGTCAATTTCGCGGCCCCGTAACAGCAGTTTTATTTTTTTTTATAAAAAAAAAAACAATAAGTATTCAAGATTTTTGATTTTGCGAGGCTCTTCTAAAAAACAAGATTTATTATTTGTTGTAACTTTCAAATATTTCCGTGACGTATTCTCGTAAACATACACGTTTGGTTAAGATTCGTGATTTTTTTTTATCGAGCTAATTAATTTATATCATGTTTTGATTTTTGCACGGCGGTTGGTCATATACCTATTCAACTTTAATAAAATATTTTTTCATGATGTCTCTTTTATATTTGTGGATTTCCACAGATTTAAAGAAGTTCAAAAGGAGTAGAACCTGGCCTTAAACAAAACTTGTTAAAGAGGTATATAGATATATCACCCCTCTCTCTTGCTAGCTCGCCAGACATTTTAACACGTCATGGAAAAGCCCCAGTACTGTATCAAAACATGTTTACGGAAGACTTTGACAAGAAAATACACTCAATCTTGAGCTACCTTGGCCCCTCGCCCACGGCGACTTTTTGTAGCGATGCTGTAGCGCGTTCGCATCGATACAGTCGCGATGCTGTAGCGCGTTAGTAGCGCGTTGGCATATTTTAAGAGACTTCAAAAAAGGAGGTGGTTATCATTTCGGTTGTATCAGTTGTATGTTTTTTATTTATCTGTGTTACCTCAGAAGTCCGTCGTTTATAGACCGATTTGCCAAAAATTTATAGGATATGTTTCCCGATTGGTCCCATTTTTTTCAAAATCCAGTTCTAATGATTGGATCCATGAGGAATCGAGGAAACTCCTCAAATATTATAGACATCTATATAGTGATTTCGGTATTTTCATCGAGAACTTACACTTACAATCAAAAAGTAACATTTGATGAAGTGGAACTGATGAAGAAGACTAGAAATTGCCAACGGAACTTCATAATCACATAAATATCACATTGAAGATAGTTAAGCGACTAAGACAATGCAAATAAATAAATGGTTCTGAATAGTTATGTTGAAAATGGTATCATCGAAGTGACCTGATGATGATGATGGAACGGGGAAACTCTGTAATTATAAAATGTATCCAGCCGTGTTTGGGCTTATTAGAATTGTCATGAAATGCAGTTTGGCTATAAGGTACTATCGAACTGATCTGATGATGGAGCCGGAAGGTGGAAGGTAGACACAGGAACTTCATAATAAAACACTGTAACCTAGCAGTGTTTGGGTTAATTGGAATTGTCATGAGAAATAGGCTTTCTGGTTATATATAAGTGTATCGCAACTAAAAAGTGTGAAATAAAAATTTTCTACAAAAAAGAAAAAATAACCAACTTCACTAAAAAAAAGGATCAAAGTTTTTTATCTACAACGCTTGCAAATGAGACTAACGCGCGTTAGTAGCGAGGGGCCTTAAAACATTATCTCCAAATACGATCAATGAAAAGACCAAAAAGCAAATGAAAATAATTATCATTTCTCTACTAAGTTGAAAGTTTTGTTGGTTTTGTAGATCATTTATAGAAGTGCCTAGTTAGTCTAAAGAAGTTAAAGTATACTTCTACTTTTTCTAATTAGTATAATTGCCAAAAGACAAATAAAACTTTTCGCATGCTTTACTATCTTTTTATTACCACTACAATCCCTGGACTATCCTGGGATCCTGGGATCAATTATAGATTAACCCGAAATCACGGGATTAGAAAAATGGTTCAGTATCGAATCCTCTAATCACGAGGCACTAAGATCCAATAGGGATCAAAGAAAATCTAATTGTGAGAAACGAGTAAAGAGAGAAAAATGAACAGCACCAACTGTATAGCATGTAAACTTTTAACCAATCAATAACGACTTGTCCATTCTCACGTCGTTCATCAAAGCAAGATATCCCATTTTTATTGAATTTATTAGAGACTCTAAAACAGACCTACAATCTATCATCATACACAGCAGTCGTTAAAAGATAAACAGACATTTATAACGGCCACAACTGACATTAATTTTCCCGCCTACCGTGGACGGAAGCGAATTTATGGTGTAAAAAAAACAAACGTGTTTGACTATGATTACGAAGCATTGCACAATATTAAAAAATAACTGCCTAGACCTCTAAATATGAATACTAATATGAACGATCAAAATTTTTTTTTTATATTTCGTAAGGTTAAATTATTAATTGATAATAAAATTATTTATGACGGCAGGTTTCGAGACTCGAAAACGAGGTATAAAAAAAGCGTTTTTATAGAGAGTGTTAGGTGTCAGGAAAGTGGTTTAATCGTAATTATGGTATGGATAAGAATATGTTCACTAAGGCCTGACGCCCATTATCGGCATCGGCGAGGAAAAGGATCCTTCCTTCTCTACATGCATGCCTAGGCATAGTTTCCGACAGTGTGCGCTTGCATGTAGAGATGCCGAAGGATCTCTTTCCTTGCCGATGCCGATAATGGGCGCCGGGCCTAACAATGTCATAAACGTTCTATTTAACTTCAGTGTTGGAAGTCAATACCTGAGGTATATTGAAAAAAAATATATAATGGAAATCGTAGCAAAATACGTATGAGAAAACTCTCAATAACAATAATAAACTGTAATTTATTCAAAACTAAAGCAGCATGATAGTTTTTTTACTCCACTACCAATAATTTATTTTTTATTTCTTCAATGGAAAAAGAAACATTAGTTAGAGACCCAATTAAAACAAGACAGAGCTTACTTAATCTCGTAAACTTTAAAACAAAAAGTATATTTAGAACTACAGTGCGTTCCAAATAAGAATAGGATCGATTGCCATGTTGTAACGGCACGTCATACTGTCAAATCGTAAGAAATTGGGCAATTTTAAGAACTCAAAGATGAATAAAATGGATTCTGGACAAAAAAGAACTGGATTCTGATTAAACTTTTTCGTTCACAGTTCGTAAATAACTTCAATTTAAAAAAAAAAATTGTTTTGCTCACCATAATAATTCTTCGATTTGACAGTATGACGTGACGTCACAACATGGCAATCGATCCTATTCTTATTTGGAACGCATTGTATGTTGCACAATGTCTCAAAACTTACTTCATAGTTACATTATCTCTAAAACTTTCCGTATGGTCGGTAACCATAAATTCATGTTTTTAAATATCTCTCAAACGGGTTTATGGTAAAATTAATTAGTAGAGGACGTATGTATTTATCAATTTGTGTAGGTTACTAAAATGCCATACTGTTATTGTGACGGTCCATTTGATTTTATGGTAATTCTTTCTAATATATGGTAATTACTTCATTAGTGTTTGTTTCTTGATTTATTTCCGTATTTATAGAAAGTGAAAGCATTCGTTTTATTTTTATGTTTGCACAAATAATATATAAATAAATGTATATTAAATAAAGTGAATAACAATAAAAATACAGACAAAGATACAGATAAGTGACACTAGTGACAGCGGCTAAACGCGATTATGCGAGCCAAACACGCGATTAAAACGCGATTAGTTTTATGTAAATTCCGCCCTAAAATAATGTTGGTAGGAAAGGCAAAAACAATACTACATATAAAGATTACGTACCTACAGATGTCTTTTAAAACTATAAGGAAATATTATACATACAAGTGGGACACTCGGAAAGTTTTGAGAAACTAAAAACTTATTTCTATGGATAAAACATTTTTATTAAATCTTTTCAAAGAACTCTCCACCAGCCTATAGACAAAGTTTCATGCGTCTGAACCAATTTTCGAAACATTTTTTCCAGTCCGCCGCAGACACCTCTTCCACGGCCTTCTCGAACGCTGCTAGCGCGATGAAAACTATATCCCTTTCGGCTGATTTTTTAATTTAGGGTATAAAAAGAAGTCACACGATGCCAAATTAGGACTGCAAGGAGGGTGCCCCAAGACTCTGACCAGTGTGGTGTCCAGGAAGTCCCTCGTTTTGAGCGCTGAGTTTGCGGGCGCGTTGTCATGGTGAAGCAGTACCCCGCGGAGCCATGCTTATCGCAGATGATGGCGTTGATGCTGCTTTGGTCTCGTAATGGAATTGAAACCCGATGACCCGTCAAAGTGAAGAAACTAGGGAGCAAAATTTTCCTTGCGTTTCTCGATCGCTTCACTTTCGTAGGCGTTTGTTCGTTTTGAAATGGCAAAACTTTCGACTAACGTTTTGTTTCTGGATCGTATTGATAAATCCAAGATTCGTCACCTGTCACAATGTCGTAAACGTGCTGAAACGAGCCTGCTTCAGATTTTTGTATCATATCACAGCACCACTCCACATGGGCCTGCTTCTGAGCTTCGGTGAGGTTGTGCGGCACCCAGCGGTAAACTATCCTTCTCACGCGAAGGTGCTCGTGTAGAACCTTGTGACGCTTCCCGAACCAATCTGCAGTGTATGCTGAATCTCTTCGTATGTAATTCGCATTTTTTTTTTTAAATTAAATTATTACTGCCAGCACACTTTCTTCCTTGACAGCCGTCGTAGGACGACCACTCCTTTGTTCATCCCCCAAAGTAAAGCGACCACGCTTGAACTCGCTATACCAGCGGCATATGGTTGCTTTTGAAGGTCCTTCGTCCATAAAAGCAATTTGAAGTCGATCAAATGACTCATCAGGTTTTAGGCCACATTTAAAATCGTAGAAAATCAACGCACGAAAATGTTCTCGATGCAGAATCATTTTTAAATGATACACGATAATTTGATTTGGCTCTCAAAAAAATTTGGAGGGAAATTCAAAATTCAAACCATCGTATTTTTACTTTTAAATAACCAAAGTTTTCAAAATAATTACAAGTGGCCAGTGCCTTATACATAAAAACTTTTTTTTAGCAAAACTTTCTGAGAAGCCTGGTAACTACATCAAAATACATTTAAATTACAAAGAATCAAGAAGAATTCAATGGAAATAAGTATCCAAAAATAAATGAACTTCCTCAAGTATACTTTAGTCTGTTCATTCAAAAGCCATCCGCGAAACCCGTTATCTAAGTCGCTCGGGATACCTGAAGGACCTATCTTAGGTCCACCTCAGTTCTTAGATCAGGGAAGATAACATATAAAAATTTCAACTTTAATGTGTGAAATACCGCTTGCAATTAATAGGAAAATAAATATTCTAGACCCTTACCTTATTAACTAGTGACCTGGCTGCCTCCTCGATGTTGATGTTTTCTTTGGCTGATGTCTCGAACCAACCAGCGAACCCTTTCTCGCGACAGAACTCCTCCATCTTGGCCTGAGAGTTCACTATGCCCTCCTTTTGTTGGTCGCACTGAGGAAGTGAAAAGAAAATCATGCAGGAAGTTTAATTATAAAACTGATTTGGTAGGCAAATTTTTAAAATTTTGGGCTTATTTTTTAGGTGGACAGACATCGAATGACTTCTCTCGCTCTTAGGCGGAGAGGGAAGGCTTGTCAGATTTTACTGACTAAAACCCACTCCTGTACCTTCTTTGCCTTCATTCAAAGGTGGTTGCCTCTGCATTATATGATCAATATTTGCCTACTTGAAAATATAGATGTCTAATCAATAATGAAGCATCATTTTATTATTCTATCTAGAATTTTGAGTTAACTATGTTCGTCTGTTTTCTCGTTAGTTTATATAGTAAATTTTACAGAGACATTAAAGCCAATTCTGAAGGATGTTGTCTAAAATGTATAATTTTAAGTCCTTCCAGACGTATTGAGATATGTAGATCAGCCCCCCTAACCAAGTTACAACTGCTTCGTTTCTATTCTCTTTTCGTCGATCGCCTCGAGTCGGCCACGCCTCCGACTCTTTTGTTATGACGTAATCTCAACGCTCAGTCACGTGTTCAGAACAAAGGAATAGGAGGGGGTAGCCGACGCGTAGGCGATCAACGAAAAGAGAATCGAAACGAAACGGTTGTAAGTTGACTAAGGGGGCAGAATAGTCGGTCGAAAGAACTCCGTACTCGAAAAAAAGCGCATAATCCAAACAAATTCGTATGTAAAAATTACCTTATTCGCCAACAATATGCAAGGTATAGGCGATCCATCAGGCAGCTGGACCTTAGCATCCAGGTCATTCTTCCACTTGACCACGGCGTCGAAGGTCGCGACCCTCGACACGTCGAACACTATGAACGCGCCCACAGCTTCTTTGTAGTACACCCGGGTCATGTTGCCGAATCGTTCTTGACCTGACGAAGAGAACAAGGATTTTAGATAGGAGAAATAATAATGATAATAATGCAAAGGCCCTTTTTTAGGTGTGAAAATCATCTAATGACAAATCGCGCTCTTGGGTGGTGCGCGAGACAGTGCAAGACTTTTACTGACTAAAAACCCACTCCTGTTCCTTCGCTGCCTTCGTCCCAGGGCCCCGGGTTTCGTTTTCATACTACCCGTGGTCCCAGTAGGCTTCGACCCTGCTGGGCCCGTACAGTTGCTGACATCTCCTTGAGGCGCGCGTGAACAGTACGCGCCGTCGACGATTTGGGCTCGGTCCGGACGGTCACCAGACGATTGGACGGCGAGCAATGGGTGGCTCGCAAAAGGCCCTGAGATAGATTATATCTGACATGTCTGAATATTTGCATCCTCGAATATTGGGCACGCCACAATTATGGCAGTTTTAAGCAAGTTCGGGAAGTTCCTGCACCGGATTCGTGCGGAAGCGACGCCCGGGTATCGCCACTGTGTGGACCGCCCGGAGGACACGGTGGAGCACATGGTGGAGGTGTGCCCCGCTTGGGCAGCGCAACGCCGTGTCCTCGTGGGGGCAATGGGCGGCGGCGATCTCTCGCGCCGGGCCTCGGTACAGGCCATGGTCCGGAGCGAGGAGGTGGCAGGCGGTCGCCTCCTTCAGCGAAGCAGTAATACTAGCAAAGGAGGCGGCCGATCGCGTGAGGCAACGGCAACGGTCCTCACGGCCCAACCGCCGCCGGGATTCCGATCCCGATTTCCAGCCACTGTAGGCGCGGGCCTGCGGACGGCGAGCAATGGGTAGCCCACCGTCCGACCGTCGTCCGGTAAACATCCGGACCGAGCCCAAGTCGTCGATGGCGCGTATTGTTCCACGCGCACCTAAGGGAGATGTCAGCAAATCGTAGGCGTAGGGCCATGGGTAGTGTGAAAACGAAACCTGGGCCCTGGGACGAAGGCAACAAAGGAACAGGAGTGGGTTTTTAGTCAGGAAAAGTCTGACACTATCTCCCGCTCCGCTCAAGAGCGCGATTTGTCATTAGATGATTTTCCGAACAAAAAAAAACCTCGATTATGAGCTTTAAAGATCCATTTGAGAATTCAGCTGCGTCCGGGTAGACTGGAAGCTGGCCTCCAATTGGGAAAGGCTAGCAGAAAGAAGATCATCCTCCATCATCCTATCCGATTCTGAAGTTGACGATTTCGTCAATTTATGCTTTTTAAACGCTTTTATTTAGCTTGACTTGTTTGTTGTTGATATTTGTTTGTTTGGGTAATTTTTTTATAAAAATAGTGGGTTATCTATGTTTACCAGCAGGCAATTTGATATTTAATGTTTTCACCAAAAATAAGTGAACATAATGTCTATTCAGTCATGAAATCACAAAAAAAAACTAACCTGCTACTAAACTCGCTTGAAAAACTCTCCAAGTGTATTATTTATATTATAAATCTACTATAAATATCAAACTCATGAAAAATAAACCCATAAAAACAAAAGCTATAGTAAACACGGTTTGGAAATCCGCAGAGTCATCGTCCATCACCATTTTTATTATTAATATTTAATTAACTGCCGCAACAATAAATAACTTTGATGATATTGTTAACCGATGTAAATAAAATATATCGAAAGACGAAAGAAAAAACGTGTAAAATGTCATTCGAATTTTTATTTAAAGTTTGGCAATTATGAAGAGCCTTTTTGGTATTTTATAGGCCCAAGGAGGACGGATAAAGGCATTTTGCTTCCATATTGATACAGAAAATCGTCAAAAAAATATTATAACTTCGAAAATAATAAATTCAAGAACATAATTATAGCAGTTCGAAGAAATATAATTGCTATTAATATTTTTTTTTAATTGTTTTTTTAAATTATTGTTTAATTATTATTAATAATTATATATTAATAAAAAAAAAATGGTATTTTTTTTTATTTGTTGACAAACTACGTGATGAACTCGCAAAAGGGCTGCGAAAGCACATCTACGATTTTAAAAAAATTGTAGCAATGCATAAGTGTCGCCGCACATGGGCCACATGCCACAGCCAAAATGCCGCTACGAGTAGCTAGAAGCGGTCACAAAGGAAGCTGAAGCGCGTGACAGCCACTTCCGGCCGGTGGCTGCTACTTTTTTAAACTATTTGCGCAGTATCATAATGGACTCTGTCAAAGAAGGTTTAAATGCGCGAATTTGGTATGCGGCGGCGTTTTGTGTCGGTCCTTAGTGGCCGGTGCGGACCACAAGAAGCGAACAGCGGTGATTTATAGCGTGTGGCGGACACCGGCGTCAACTGTGTGCGGCGAGGCCATACAAAATGTATGAAAACTACAGGAAATATGCCAATAGTGGCCACGGTGGATTGGTTGTGGCCGGTGGCCCGTGTGCGGCGACCCTAACTTGTTCTTGAAATCCTATCACAAAATTCCGTCATACCTAAAGACGTTCCCGATAAAAATAATTACTTGATATCGAGGCAATTCATGTAGATATGATTTATAGATAGCTTTTGCTCGAGACTTCGTCCGCGTCAATGTCGGTTATTTTAGACGGAAGTCGAAGTAAGATAAAAAAATATTTGTCCTTCCTTGGAGTTCAAGCTTATTCTGTATTAAAATCAGTTCAGTAGTTTAACCGTAGTGAAGGCGTTACAGACAGAGTTACTTTCACTTTTACAATATTATTCTAGATTGTCTACAGCTCAATCATTTTGTCTTATGTACGTTACTGGCATCATATTTTATCATTTTGGTTTACGTTACTGGCATCATATTTTATCATTTTGGAATACGTTACTGGCATCATATTTTATTTGCTTTTAATTACAAAAAAGTTCATCCTATCATCTTCTTCCTGGCCTTGTCTTGTCTTACTTGGAGTCAACGCAACACGTTTTATTTTTCCATACTATCACATTGCTGTTTCATACAAAAAAAAAAACATTATAACAGTACCTAAATGATGGAAAGAGAAGTCAATATATTTTGAGACCGACAGAATGCCATAATTGTGATCATGTAAGAATCAACAATGGACCTTTATTAACCAAGGTCTATTTGATAATAGAAGGAAGCTGCTCAATGGGAGGGTCTCCTAAGTCTATTCACTACGAGTACTTTGAAACGTTATGTCGCGTCGTTATACATAAGTGGGTCCTGCATATGGGTACCTAACACCGATGTCTTGTATAAAACACCCTGCTATCGTTTAGAATAGAATAGAATAGAATATCGTTTACTTAATAAAAGTGGCACATTTAAATTAAAATAAATAAAAACAATTATAACGCATACATTGCATTTTTGCCTGAACTAGGTTGGACCTGTGTGTCAGGCTAAAAAGTACTAAGAACCTAAGAAATAATAAATTAACAATCATTAAATTCACTATATTAAAAACCTAAATTTAATTAACTAAAAGGAAAGCATGTTTTATTTACAAACTAAAAGAAGATCTTCTATCTCTCCGTAAGAGATACTGAGTAAGTATAGCACAATAATCTTTTAACAGCTATAATAATTTAAAATTTAATTTATACAAACCTAATTTTGGAAACCCAGAGATGTAAGTTGTTTGGCAAAAAGCGAATTTACTCCTGAAATTATGTTCCTACACTTTCTAGGTGTAATTAAATTACTTATCAACAATACAGCTTAGTTTTCTATATGGAAACGGAAAACCATAGAAGCTTGCCAATTAAAATTCGAAGTACAAATAATATCTTTCACATGTAGAATATTTAAATAACTCTTAAACGTCATTTGACTCGAAATTTTCTTTCTAACTATACTTGCTTCTGAAAATATGGCCGAAAATTTAAGGGATAGAGAGATCTTTAATAATAAATCCTGTTATTAATATTATCTTGCAACAATATTACTCCCATGTTGTCCAAGGATTGGAAGAAGTGTTATAATATCATTTACATTAAGTCGTTCTAACCGATTCGGTTGCAGCCCGTATTCAGTCACAGACTACCATAAACAGGTTTTTGTATTGATTTCCGTATTCGGTCACTAAAGATAGGGGCACGAATCTTGAGCGTTCGAGCGAGGTAAAGTGGAGATCGCTTTGCGTATCGTACAACATCGGCGAGCCAATCACTGTACAAAGATTGCACTCCCCGTCCCCGCATCTCTCTTCATACCACTAAAGAGACCCGATATTTCAGTTCTGCGTGCTTCTGCGCAAGTAGAACTGTAGAAGTCAGCGCTCAAGATTCGTGCCGGTATCTGTACCATTTTCTGTGACTGAAGACGGCTAACTGTGAACGTGTTGAAATGATGACTCATCGTTCATGATGCTTTCAACACAAGGTGTACGCAGTTCGGCTGAATACAGTCACTGAATCAAGACTGACAACTCGGTGACCACATTCCCACTAATCGTCTATTGACATGATGGGTAGACGACATTGTTGCCATCGAGAATAGAACCAGACTGCGGTTGACACCATGAGTTTGGCACCAGACAAAAAAAGCTTGACCCAGCAGTTGGCGACGCTAATGAAGATGATCTCACCTGCAATATCCCATAACTGCAAACGAATAATGGTATTCGCGTCCCAGTTGAGTACTTTAAGTGCGAAGTCGACTCCAATGGTGGCTCTGTAATGCTGGCTGAAGAATTGGTGCACATATCGCTTGATGATGGACGTCTTCCCCGTGCCGAGCTCTCCGATCACCAGGATCTTGTACAAATGTTCTCTACGCTCAGCGCTGGGGGATGCGTGTGACTGGAAAAGAAAAAGGAGATGGTTAGAATGGAAAGTTGCGTTTTTAATAAGGCTGTCAGATAGTACGTTCACACAGAATGCAGGTGATAGCTGCGCCAATTTTCGCTCTGAGGCCATACTATGACGTGTCGTGATGTCAGTCATGCGAGCGGGAAAGAAGGATGGAGCTATACACTCTATGTAGCCCCATCCCAGTGTTAAACGTAGTTAACTACTGTTTTGTAATCAGATTACAAATTACGAATAAAAGTAGTTAACTACATGTAGTTTGATTACAAGTAACTTAACTACAGTAATCAAACTTCATGAAGTAGTTGTAAATTTAATTGCTGTAATCTAGTAGTTATAATTACTGATTATTTGAGTACCAAGAACTTACATTTTGCAATTAAATAAACAAGTAATGTGTTGGAATTGATGATTTATCAAAACTGAATTTGGCTCTCAAAAAATAATTAAAAAAAAAACAGAATCTGACTGTATAAAAAATTCACGTGTTTACTTTCATGAATAATTGAATACAAGGCTTGAAGTTGTAGATAATTACGTAGGTACTTATATTTATTACTTATAATTATTGCGTTGATTGACAAGTAATCAAAAAATCAACTTTTCAATGTAATCTTCTTTTTTCTTAAAAAAAAAGTAATCTCGTAATCGTGATTGCAACTATAATTTGTAGTTAGTAATCAAAAAGTTTAACTACTTTTAACGATTATTTAATGAAGTCTATAGTTATGGTTACTAACTAAAATATGTAGTCGTAGTTATTAATCAGTAGTTATATTACATATTGCCCAACACCGCCCCATCCTTTTAACAGTTCAGCTTAGGTCGTAAAACAGATCGCGTTAATAGCTCGTGGTAGGGCCTCAGTCCAGTATGCTGGTTACAGCCACACCAATTTTATTCTCTGAACCTTTTTTTTCAATTTTGCATTCTTAAATGAGATGACAATTTGAAGGTTTTTTCAGTACGAGAAATGCCTTTCTGAATTCGCCGAAGGGCTTGTGTGCGCGTGTGCACTAAAATTTTGCCAATCATGGTGTAAAAAGTACCTGGTAAAAGAAAAACCTATAAATGAAGGGACAGAGTTTATGCGATGCATCCCAGATTTTTTAAATTTTCATTCAATTCAGAGATGTACTTGTCAGAAATGTAGATTATGACTTCAATAGCCATGCATGCTCCATGCTATGATCCTTCATGTTCTAAATATAGGCAATAATATGCTTGTGGTGGGAGTGCATGTCATAGTTGCAATTAAGAAGCAGTCATCAGCTCAATTGACTATCAATTAACTAACGTTAGATAAGTCATAGTTATTACATGCTAGGTAACTATTTGCATAGTTACAGTTATGTCTATGATAGATATTGTTAACTGTACAAATAATAACACTGTAAGATTTAAGGGGTGACCAAACGGTTGCAAACTAGCGTTCCTACCAAGGTGACCTTGGTTTATGTGTTTGGTTTGTGTTGCAGCTACATGGATGTAAACCACGCGCCAACACGTTCGGTGGGTGGGAAGATGCGCCTCCCAACCAAGGGCGTTGAAGGTCATGGATTACAACTGCTGTCTAGACGGATTGAAACTACCGAGGTCTCCTTGGTTGGGACGTTGGTTTGCAACCGTCTGGTCACCCCTTTAATCAAGGAGGAGGAGAAGGAGATTTTATAGGACCAGAGGCCTTAATTACGTGTTAATAAAATATCAGGCATGCGAGCGAATAAGAGGGATGAAGCTATGAACCCTAAAAAGCTCCATCCTTTTAACAGTTCAGTTTAGGTCGTCACATGGATCGCGTTAAGAGCTCATGGTTTTTTTCGGTTGGGAAAATCATCCAATGACATCCCCCGCTATAGGGCGGAGCGGGAGATAGTGTCAGACTTTTATTGACCAAAAACCCACTCCTGCTCCCTCCTTGCCATTTTTCCAGGGCCCCGGGGATCTCTTTCGCATCACCCATAGCCCCAGTAGGCTTCGACACCGCTGGACCCCGCGGCTGCTGACATCTCCCTAAGGCGCGCGTGGAACCTACGCGCCGTCGACGACTTGGGCTTGGTCCGGACGGTTATCGGGCGATCGGACGGCGAGCTACCATTGTTCGCCGTCCGCAAGCCCACGCCTAATATAAGCGCTCGTGATAGGGCCTCAGGGATGTTTGGGAATTCTACGATGAATTCCTTTTGACATTATTATTATTTTAAAACAAGCCGACCCCAGAAACGCACAAAGGTTACATAGTCGTAGTTTTCTGAAATATACTCAATTTTAAAAAATTATGAATGTAATTTTATTGGTACAGTCATTCGACTGTCATAGAATTTTGACGCCAAGGGAAATTAGGATTCGTTTTTTTATTTCTGAATAATACAACACTAATTAACTACCTTTTCTTTAAGCACTTTAATTATTTGTACTAATTAAAAAATAGTGATGTATAAGGTGCAATTTTAAGTCTAAAAAAATCAGGAAGCAGTTATGTTAGTGATTCCCGCCCGACCCGAATCAACAATAAAAGGGGTAGGTGCTTTTTTTTAAATTTTCTTATTCTTATTACGGAAATCGTTTTGCAGAGTAAGTGGGCGGTGGCTCCGCCCACTTACTCTGGCACTGATACCTACGGACTGTCGCACTCACGCACACAGTGACATGACGCACGATATATCGCAACGGGTGATTCTGTTTTTTTGAAGAACTTTATTAGGAGAGTTATTCTCAACTAGCTTCTGCCAGAAAGTTTGCCCTTAAAGTAGGTTTCTCCACAGGGGCGCCGACTGCGTGGGCCCCTGCTTGGGGACTCAAGCACCCATGAGAAATAAACAGTGGGTGCCGAGCACCCCTAAGAATAGACATCACAAAACAGATCAGTAATCATCTTTTAGGTTACGTATAAATTATAATATTTCTTGATAATAAAAACTGGTTTCATTTTTATATAAAGGTTTCATTTTACATTTTTATCAAACATAATTAGTAATTAAGTACGAAGTATGTAAGTAGGATATTTATTAATTTGTCAGTCGATCAGTGTGCTCTTCTCACACTTCGCCACTTTTTCAAGTCATCAAGCATGAGCACCCATGAGGTTTTCTAAAAGCCGGCGCCCCTGTATACCCCATAGAAACTTGGGACCCCCATTTAATTCCTTTAGGAGGAGAATTTTGAAAAATCCTCTTTTAGTGCTCGCTTACGTCATAAAGGGAAGTCTTGTGCAATATTTCACGCTCATAATCCTGGGTCTCGACGAAACTTCTGGGAGTTTCGGCTTTGCGTTGATATATCAATCAATCAGTTTCTCCTTTAATATTTTAAATAGATAACACTCAAAATAAAAAAATAACGGAGAATTGTGAGGAGACCCGAGCCCAGATAATGGGAGCTGGGACGGACAAAGAAGAAGAATTATTGACCAGCCCCCCTAGCCAAGTTACGATCGTTTCGTTTTCATCGAACGCCTCGAGTAGGCCACGCCTCCGATTCCTTTGTTCTGACGTCATCTCAACGCTCAGTCAGGTGGTCAGAACAAAGGAATCGGAGGCGTAGCCTACTCAGACGTTCGACGCAAACAAAACAATCGTAACTTGGCTAGGGGGGCAGGTAACATATTTTTATAAGATTATTTAAGAGTTTTAGAAGAACCTCAAGAATAGACAAATTAATTAATATAAAAATCATAATTGTTATAGTTTTCATCGCTAAGTAGCTCCTCACCTACAGGAAAATGAAATACAAGACAAAACGCACACAATTCCTTGACTTTTATCAGAAGACGACTGTTTACTTGAATAAATATATGAGTGACTTTGTTTTTAAATGACGTCATAACACATAAACTTGCAACATTATATGAGTATACGCCTGTCGTTTCTCACTGATAAAGGAGAAACCTCGAGACTCGACAATTAATGTCAATCGAGAAATGATAATATAGATATTACCATTACTGCTGGCTGCTGGTTTGGCTGTTTTTTTAATTTTACTGTGTGGTGTGTCTGTGTGTGTGTGTATGTGTGAGGTACGAATAAACGTTTTTTCTTTCTTTTCTTTATATTAATTGATCTTTTTTTTAATGGTACAAACTAGTGCTTGACTACGATCCCACCTGATGGTAAGCAGTGATGCAATCGTTGATGGTGAAGCGTACTGATTTATTAAGAGCCTATTCACTCTAGCTTTGAAGACATCTAAATTATAATCGGACGGGAAGAGCGCAGCAGGCAAATTGTTCCGCTTAGTTTGGACCGTAGAGATGAAGGAAGATATATGATGAAGGAAGCTTCTTGATGTAAGGTAGGTATAGTTACCAAAATTTAAATAAATCTAAATCATGGATGATACAATCATGTCATCGGATCTTAACATATTAATTTATTCTATACATAGTAAACAAAAAGCGATAAATAAAAATAAATGAATACAGAACTAGATTGACAAGCTAGAACACTTCTCAAATGGATGACATTTTTATTGTTAATCGTGCCACTTTAGTTTATTTTATTTTAATAAAACAAAAGGGCGAAAAAAATGTTTTATGATATTTAGAAAGGCTGATAACACTGAACTGCTATATCTTCGACATTCTCACTTCTCACACATTTCATCACCACTGCTCTCAGAACGGTGAAGGAAAACATCGTGAGGAAACCGGCATGTCCTAGACCCAAAAATTCGAAGACATGTGACATCGACCAACACGCACTGGGCCTGCGTGGTGGATTACAGCTCATTCCCTCTCCGAGACAGGAGGCCTGAGTCCCAGCAGTGGGAACATTATAAGGCTGATTATGCTATATGCAATATTAAGAGATAAGAGAGGGCAATATAATATTTAATACAAATAATAATAATATTCACACAACTATCACACAACGCCGTCTAGTCCCAAGCTAAGCAGAGCTTGTGCTATGAGCACTAGACAACTGATAAACATACCTTAATATTTCTAAATACATACTAAATATATTAAACACAGAATAAATGATTGTGCTCATCACACAAACATTTGTCCTGGGTGGGAATCGATCCCACGACCTCCGGCATAGCAGTCAGGACCACTAGACCAACAGGCGAGTCATATACACTATAGACCATTCAACCATACCAAATATGTAAAATAAAAAAATGGATTAAAATAGAAATTAATCTGTGAGTTTAGTTTACAGGGAATTGAGTAACTTACCTCCCTTACTACGTTCAAGTATTCCTATATCGACGGTGAAAATCTAGGTCTCAGGACGCTATCTTTTGTAGTAAGATAACAAGTTACATTTACCGTTATAAGAGCGTAAACAATTAAACAGAGCGTTGATTTATTAGCAGTATTGATAATGAGAGAAAAATATGTCATGATGATTTATTGACACTATCTTTGAAGCCCATTTTTATAATACCAAGTGTAAAAGCACATTGCTCGCAGAACGGATGGCCGTTGGGGCCGAAAGGTTCTGGAATGACGACCACGTACCGGAAGACGTAGCGTTGGAAGGCCTCCTACAAGGTGGACCGATGACTTGGTAACGGTTGCGGGAGTCCGATGGATGTGAGACGCACAGGACCGTTAATTGTGGTGACACTTGGGGGAGGCCTATGTCCAGCAGTGGACGTCTTTCGGCTGAAATGATGATGATGATGATGATGATGAAGTGTTAAATGTGAACACAAATGGGACAGTAACTGTGAAGCTTGTTTCCTGATGGATACAACCCGGGAATCTTTAAGTCGAGAGTGAATAGGTTATTTCTAGGTAAGCGCGCTCCATCGTCGACCGCATCGTCGCTTTCCATAAGGTGAGATAGTGGTCAAGCGCGAACCCATCAAGAATAATAATAAAAAAAAGAAGCTTTCCATTTTTTCTGGATGGAATGTTTGAACTAGTCATCGTCCGCTTGATAGTAGATAATTATCCCAAGGGAACATACTCCTGGAATAAAAGTACTCTATGTGCTATTCCAGGACATGGTCTACCCGTACGCCATTTAAAAAATTTTGCTATGGCGCGCCGTTTTTAAACACAGTTGTAGCCTTGAAGCCTCAAAAATAATTGAGTTCTAGTATCTATGCAATTTTTTTAAAAGCAAAACTAGATTTGTTTTTAGGACCTATTTGGCGCATCCGTGATTCATACAATGTGCCAGTATTCTTTTTTAAACTTAAGTTTCTCAATATTTTTCTAGTGTGTATAGCTATGCTCATAGATAAAAATCATTGAGGATCTTAAGTTAGCTAGTTTATGCCAATTTTTTTTCTCCTTTCAATTTTCAACACGGAGATATCTAAAATTTGGGAATTAGATTGGTCAACCCGAGATACATTTCCATACAACTCCTCTTACAAGATTATGACGTTATCACTAAATATTTTGCAATAGATATATTGTGAATACTATCAAGGTTTCTATTTAAATCAATCATTTTATATAAAACCAATCCAGTAGACTTCTGAAAATCTGCTATTTTGCGTAAACTTTGGTCCTTCAAAATGTACCTACTTATAAATTAAAAAAGTCAAAAAATATATTTATTTTATAGAACAGTTTTAAACAAGATTTTGAATGAAGAAATATTTTCCAAAAACTTTTTAAACATTAAAAAAACACATGTTTCCTTTAATCATATTGTGAAATATAATATGAGGGAACGACGGAATTATCGAATACCAAGAGAGCGTTCAGGTGTTGTCTCTCTTTTTTCACGTTACCTCTTCATCAAATATTGTGTTGGATGAAGCAAACAGCTTTAGAACCATATACACGTTGACGATAGACAAGTGGCGAAAGGCCCTCTTAAGTGATTGTTAATAAGGAAAACAATTAATCTAAAAATCATCATGTGACGAGTAATAATTTATTTTTAAACATAACATTTATTACTCTGGTGGTAGGTTATGTAAGACCTCGCAAAAGGTCATAACATAATTATGTTTAAATTGTTACAAGAGATAACGACTTAATAAAGTTAAAAAAAAATGTGTTATAGGTATAATTATTTTTTGCGTACGGTTGGCGCCGTGGTTAAGCGATTGGCTGCAGCGCTGTGTGTCGCGGGTTTGATTGCCGCACGGAAGAAATATTTATATGACCTACAGATAGCTATTCCGGGTCTGGGGGTCATGTGTGTGAGTTTTATGTTTGTGAACGCACTCCTACGATACAGGAGTAATTCTTAGTGTGGGACGAAGTTTATTTAAAAAAATATATCGTGTCCCGTAGCTCCACTGATCTTATTTAATGTTATTGACAATGTAGTATAAATTTAGGGTTTTAAATGTGGGAAATTACAATATTGACCCACATCCTCAACATCCCTTAATTTCTTTCGAAACTAATGTTGGGCGGAACTATCTAACGACAAAAATCTACTACTACGGCACTGGGCGTAAATAACGTGGTGCCCATTTCCTGCCCTGGACAAAAAAAAAAGAAGAAAACATTTATTTGTGTCTCGCACAGGACAAAACAACAGTAAAATTAAAAAATAAAACAGTGACTAATTTCTATAAGCTAACTTAATTAATTAAACCCCAAGCGAACAAGCGTTCGCAGCTCTCTCATCGCTTTCTATTGTGTCTCTAACTACGGTATTCGATAGGTTAAATTAAAAAAAAAAACAACATAAAGATTAAAAAAAGACCTGAGTCCAAGCAGTGGAAACATTATATTAGATAGATAGATAGATAGATATATTCTTTATTGTATACCAAAAATGCAAATAATAAGGCCAATAAAATAAAAAAATAAAATAAAAAAAAAAAAAATAAGGAGGAGGAGGGAGGGTTAAAGGTAATATTAAGGCCTATTATAAGATTTCTCACATTCGCGAATGTGAATGCGAGTATTCAAATTCAATATTCGCGAATGCGAACGCGAATGTTGACTTTCAAACAAAGTGCGTGCAAATTTTCATAGAGGTATAATATTTCGTGTTAGTCAAGTTCAAGCCGAATATAGCAAAGCCGTCACAGACTGTTTCAACGAAGCTAATCACATTAGGTTTATTCGAAAAGATTTGTTATGTTTTGTGGGCACAATTTGTGACACTGAAAATGTGAAATGCAGGTTTATTGATAGAAGAATATTAAAGTAAATATAATATTATAAAATCATATCAGTTGTATTGTCATTCCATATCATTCAATCAATATATTATTTCCTTTTTGGCTGTCAAAAACGTTCGCCAAACATTCGCATATTTCTTGCGAATACGAATGACATAAAATGTGCGAATATTCGCATTTGCGAATGTTTGACTTATTTAGTGTAGGTACATATTAGTGATGCAACTCACTAATATGTACCTACACTAAATAAGTCAGAGTCAAGAAGAACTGACCCTAAATTAAAAACTATAAATACTCTTAAACCTTTGAGTCTATAGAAAAGCTTTAGGCCGAAGCTCATACAAAGCCAAAAAAAAATATTAAAAAACTCCAGGTTAGCCCGTGAAAATTTTTGATTTTCTTAAAGAAGCATCCCCCTTATACGACATAAAGGTGATAAAATACTCACGCTGCTGCTGGCTTTCTGTTTGGGAGACATCGTCAATCAGAAATCCTCGATAAAAACGCAAGTCGTCAAGAAACACAAAAGTAAGTCCAAAAAAGTAAGTCACTCGCACGATACGGAATATTCTCGATTTGGTTATGTTTATACCACATTTCACTATGTAATATGCTTTAGCTGTCTTCACTCATCCTCCATTTAATAAAAAATGCTTCAAAATAATCTGTAATAACTAATGTTCAATAACTAAAAATCAATTTCAAAGGTTGCACAAAATTGGGCGCGTTTAATTTGAATTTGGAGCGCTAATAGACAGCTTTTTATTTATTTTAATCGGATCACGGACCTAATCGTTCAACCTTCGAATACAAACTATCGAGTCGGTCCGATGACCAGCTATTTATGAAGTCGCGTCGAGTGGAAAGATAGTGCTTATCGGGCACTGATAACGACAAGTATTTGTCATTTGCACTCCTTGGCCAGTAACCGATTCAATATTTGTGTCGATTTGATAAATAAAGATGTTTTTTTTTTGCTTTCCGGTTTTTTTCCCTTGACCGGGACAAGGACATTAGAACTTTTTGAAGATTCCGTATTTCTAGGGTCTGAGATATAACCCTACCTATATCCCATTCCATAATAAAATTAATTAAGTGCATCATCTGCAAATGCAGAGCACCCAGTCTTTCTGAGACCTGGGTTAAATGAACTGGTTCGCAATAATATCCTATTGTAGCTTACTTTTTTTTAGATTAGTGACCTACTCACCAGACTTGGAATCTTCTAAAGTTACCTATTATATAACTGCCATTCTCTTTGATTGTTGATCGAAGACAACATTCTATAGATTGAAATAGAATACCGATTGTTTTATTGGCTATATTGATACCAGACTTTTTTTCTTCATCGAGGTTTTAGTTTACAGACATCTTTTATGGATCAAGCTGTCGCGCTTGTGAAAATACATATATTAATAGAGCATTTTTTTTTATTCTGTCCAATATGATCTAATTTCCCTACATTCTTACAAGTTTTGACAAGTTTTTAACGATATTTAAGTACAAGAATTGGCTTATCGTTTAGATCACATGCAAACAGTGACAGGTTTTATATATAATATATATAGTTTGGTACCTACGTAATTTTTTACAAAAACGTGTGATTTACAAAGGGCTGATTTTGAGTACCTACGAAGTACGTATAGTGTTCTTGATAAATTCTTTGAATTCATAGACAACAAACCCGATACTACAGCAGTCACATATTGTCAGCTAATGCACATTGCACAACCGTTGGAACCGCGACGCGGCCGCGGTAAGTCTAGCCCAGGGATTATATTACATTCGTACACGCATCAGCGACGACCTCCGACCAACTGGCACTGGCATGCCACAGGGAATGGCATATCGACATGACAGTTTAAGGCCTTTGAGGTTTGAGGGTTAAAAGCTTTGAGCATAGACAAACTAGATTACGTACGAAGTAGAGTTACTTTCATGTTAGAACGTTTTGAAAAGTTTTTTTTTAGCTTTGCGCAATTTGTGCATTTGCCCAGTTTCAAGTTTAGAAAGTATTTAAGTGTTCAGTCACTTTAAGTTACTTTGAGTTCCATTATAACGTGTATGTAACACATTCTAATGGTTTTTTCTGGTATTTGGCAGTAAATCTACTGGATCAGCCTTCTCGGTAAGCTTCGTTGTGGTAGTCTACAGTAATTCGCAGCATCATTTTACCTAAATCGCGCTTGTTTCAATGATCCACATATTGTCCAGCTAGAGACAGCAAGACACTTGAGATACAAAACTACACCAATTTTACATCACAATATCCACTAGAAATCACATTGCGAATAATAAAAATAGCCACTGAACTTCAATCGACGAAAATCTCGCCAAAAACCGACAAATAGAGTTACTTTCGATCCGTTTTTGGACCATTCTTTTATTTTTAATATATTAAAATTAAAAACACAAATGATTATTATTAAGTGCCATGATTAATTTTCTCGGCATGCATTAGCGTAATAGCCCTATTATGCAATGTTAATTCGTTTATTGAAATCTTTTGTTGCTTTGTCGTCAACTAATTAAACAAAACCATTTAATTTTACTCATCCAATTCCTTAATCCGCAAGAATTGAATCACCAAAATCCATTAGGAAAACTTGATTGTTCTCAGATTAGCGTCTATGCGCGTAATAATGACAGGTTTATTAATGTTATTGTATATATATAAAAACAGGGCAAGTGCGAGTCGGACTCGCGCACTGAGGGTTCCGTATGAACTTACCTATGAAAACCACTTCGATTCCCGAATTGAGTTACGAAGATTTTTCGAACCGCATAAAAAAATTTTTTTTTGGGTCGTATACTTGTGCTATGAATTTCAGGATTCTAGGGAATCAATGGGAAATATCACGGTTTTTTGCGACATAAACAGCCGTGTTTTTTTTCTCGTTAACTCAGAAATTTGATTTTTTCACAGCTTCAAGGGACCGCAGACAATTGAGTATATGGTTTAAATTTCAACTCGATACCTCGACGCTTTCTCGAGATATAGGATCTTGACAGACAGACAGACAGGCAGGCAGACACACAGACAGACGGACGAACAACAAAGTGATCCTGTAAGGGTTCCGTTTTTTCCTTTTGAGATACGGAACCCTAAAGAAACAGGTCTTAGTTATGTAAGTACTAAACAACAACTAGAAAACCGAATTCAAAGTACATAACATAACATAACATATACATAATCAGCTGTATAATATTTCCACTGCCCGAAAACACCAACTGCCACCTGCCTACCTTCTGGAATTCAAAGTAGTTGATGCCAAACTTTAGTTCAATTCGATAATTTACTACGGAAAATGCCACAACGGGCCAACGCCTGGGCCACATCCTACAAGATAAATTGACGAGTATAATTTTAGATGCCATCACTATTATTAATAGTATGTCACCTATAGATACATAAACACATTTGCTTTGCTTAGGGGACTGGAACTCTCGATAACTATAGTCCTAACTAAGAATTTGTAAAAATCTAGCACGCCCGCGTAATTAAATTTGAAATAACCGTACAATAGAGCAAGACGAGTTGAGCGAGTTTATTGATGATTTTAATCATTATAATTCATAAATAAATACTTATTACGGCCGCCAATCATATTTTAATGAACATACGACTTGATACTTACTCTGGGGCTTTCACCTATAACGAAATATTAAGTGTTTTAAGGTACCGTATTTTTGGAAACATTTTTTTTTCTTTTCACACAACTGTGCTCAAAGGGACAATATGCTTGTTTGAATAAAAGCGAAATAGTATTTTTGGTTTTTTTAAAACTACGACTTATGTGCAAAGTGGAAAATATCTGTAAATCGTGCCTATATCCTTAGTATTTTCGAAGGAAACTTCCTCCACTCCAATTAAATCAGTCGCCACGATAACGGAAAAAACCTCCTCAATCTAGTGTCAACAAATAACAAGTAGTAACTGTCCATTTGATTAAGTTTAGTGGAGGAAATGACTTGAATTATATAGGGAATAAAACCTATTGTATGGTTCACACCATCATAAATGCGTATCAATTTCATGAAGCCACACAAAAACGCTAATTGAACTATCAAATTTTCCAACCCATTAACTTTTATTTTCACCTCATTTCTAAGGTTTCTCTATGACCCACTTCCTTTCACGTACTGGCTACTTCCTTTCTAGTAATGGCAACATAAAATGTGAAATGTTCTTAATTTGAATACGGTTTTTATTAAAGAATGTTTTTGAATTCTAATTTCTACAGTAAAATTCAGTGCATAAAGTGTTTCTAAAAAGTCAAACGACTTGGAAATTTTTTAACGTAATAAAAAAACTGTTGCTGACAACGCGAATTTTACTTGTCTTCTGAAATGATGATAGTTTTACAACATTAATTGATTGTAACATGGCTAGTGATGATGAATCAATAAGCGGAGTAGAATATTTAGAATCAGACTTTTCTTACGATTCCTGATTTAAGTTATTACTTTATACTTACTATAAGACACTTATTATATCTTTGCAAATGTATCCTACTTTTGTAATAAAGAATATCATTAAATAGACTGAAATATATACAAAACGAAAATCTTCTGATCTTTTTACTGTTAAAAAGTCCCCTAATAATATTAAATCACTTAAAAAAATATTTATATTCAAAACTTTTTATAAGGTTCTATTAGCAAACAATAAAGACCTCTTAATCAACCTTGATTATTCAACCAGTGTTGACTACGTCAGATTTCATTGTACCCTAATAATTACTCAAGTCGTTTGACTTTTCAGACTTAAGACTAGCAAATATATATTTTTAAATACTCGGTGAATATATCACTTAATTATGTACATAAAAATATGTGCATAATTAAGTGTGATTAAAATATTTTAACCTAATTTCTCCTTTTCTTCTGATAGCAATTGTAATTTAAGATAATCACTTAGAATGGATGGGTTCATGGTAAATTACTTACCATTCATGAGTATCTCGCCTAAATAATTATGTAAAATTTCAATATTTTAACATAATTTCTCCTACATGATACCAACAGCAATAATAACATATTTCTTATTTTAATTGTTTGTTTAGTGTTTTATTTTTTGGGAGGTGGGATATCGTGTAATGATTTGTCCCGCTGGGTGGAGTAAGAGGGCGTGTCTGACTTTTACTGACTAACCCGTCCATGTTCCTTCAGTTGCCCTTTGCGTTCTAGAACTACGGTTTTCCTTTGTTTTTTGGTCGACGGCGAACTACCCATTGCTTGTCGTTCGCAAGCCCGCGCCTATGATGGCCGGAGATCACTCTGCGTTTCCCTTCGTCCGTGGCGACTCCTGTCGCGGCGGCTAGGGCGTGAGATGGCCGTCTCCCACTAACATTACTGCTTCGCCGAAGGATGCAACCGCATCTCTGGGATGCCCTTTCGCTCCAGGCCGTCGCCAGGGGACTTACCATAACGTGTTAAAATGTCAAGCATAATATGTATAGCTCCATCCCTTTAACAGTTCAGTTTAGGTCGTAAAATGGATCGCGTTAAAAGCTCGTGGTAGGGTCTCTGAACTAGGACCCAGCGTGAGAGGTCGCCGCCGCCTATGGTCTCCACGAGTGGACGGTTGGAAAACAGAATTGAATCCGGTAGGTGGCTTTGCAGTCGGGTTCAGGGGTTAAAGTTGTATAATAGCCGTATCATTGCGCAAGTGACACATGTATGTGTATGTATACCTACATAAATGTAAATGTTATGTGTATAGATACCAGCACGGATCTCGAGCGCTGACTTCTACAGTTCTACTTGCGCAGAAGCACGCAGAAGTGAAATATCGGGTCTCTTTAGTGGTATGAAGAGAGATGCGGGGTCGGGGAGAGAAATCCTTGTACAGTGATTGGGTCGCCGATGTTGTACAATGCGCAAAGCGATTCCTGCTCTTTAGCCGAGCGCTCAAGATTCGTGCCGCTATCTGTATGTTTTATGTATTTACCAGTCCAACGCCTGCAAATACTTAGGTATCATTGTAATGCATATTATTCCTCGCTTGACTTCACTTTGTAACACGACAAAATGTTTTGTCTTTGACAGCACGGTTAGTGCAGTGATTAAGCGATTGCCTGCTGCGCTGTGTGTCGAGGGCTCGATTCCCGCACGGACCAAATATTTATATGGCCTACAACACGTGAATTTAGATGTTTTTGAACGCACCCACGATTCAGGAGTAATTCCTAGTATGGGGTAAACTTTTTTTTTTTCAAAATTGTGGCTGTGACAACTATTGCTGTGATCACTCTCAATTGTAAGTAACAATATGAAAAGAGTTAAAGGTAGTATTCAAAAATATATGTCGCAATAGAATTAGACATCGAAAATCGCGTTATCGTGTCTCACCAAGATGAAGGTACCTACACTACTGGAAACCATAATTAAGTGACTTCTTCTCCTTCTTCTCTGGGTGTAGCGAGAAGGAATGTTCCATTTTTACCGGCTAAAACCCACTTGTGTTTCTTAAATCCTCTTGCGAGGGCCACGGTGACTCTTTCGAACAACGCTAAAAGAATATTATTTTAACAAAATACTCGGTTACCAGCAAATCGTAAGGGCCCAGCAGGGTCGAAACCTACTGGGGCCACGGGTAGTGTGAAAGTGAAACCCGGGGCCCTGGGACGAAGGCAAAGAAGGAAGAGGAGTGGGTTTTTAGTCAGTAAAAGTCTGACACTATCTCCCGCTCCGCCCAAGAGCAAGATTTGTCATAAGATGATTTTCCCACCCAATAAAAAAAATTTTTTATTTTTGGCTAATAACAAATGAAACATCTACACTTTTCAAATAACTTAATTTGTAAATTTAAACACTTTCAAACTTGATCTAAAACTAGCCGCAGCTTTTCGAATAATCCCACAGCTCTAGTTGGTGTGAAATATTATTATGCTTTCTAAATAAATTT
The DNA here is from genome assembly GCA_961205895.1 of Mythimna pallens. Classification (NCBI taxonomy): domain Eukaryota; kingdom Metazoa; phylum Arthropoda; class Insecta; order Lepidoptera; family Noctuidae; genus Mythimna; species Mythimna pallens. The sequence goes on from OY540825.1 coordinate 5,535,213, forward strand.
AGGACGCCTTCATAAAATATAATATGAATTATGAAATTTAAAAAACTGGGCAAGTGCGAGTCGGACTCGCGCCCTGAGGGTTCCGTACAAACTGAAATAAGTAAACAGTTCAATTCCCGAATGGAATCTTGAAGATTTTTCCGAATCGGATTTTTTTTATATTGTGACGTAACAATAAATTTACAGTTTTCAGATTTATTCCCATATCTGTGCTATAAGACCTTGCTTTATGCCAAATTTCAGGATTCTGGGTCAACGGGAACTACCCTATGAATTTTGATTCCCTCGAAGGTGTCGAAATACACGTTTTTTGCGACATAAACGGCCGTATCTTTATTTAGAAATCTGTTATTTTTTAGTTTCAAAAGACCGCAGACTTGAGTTTGAGACAGGTTTTAATTTTAACTCGATACCTCCTCGCGTTCCTGAGATAAAGGGTCTTGACAGACAGACAGACAGACGGACGGACAATAAAGTGATTCTATAAGGGTTCTGTTTTTTCCTTTTGAGTTACGGAATCCTTAAAATGACGTAATAAGTCCTTCTTCTAGCCGGGCGGTAAGATACGGATTCTTATCTAAAACATGTAGCAACAAAGTTATATTTATTTAAAGTGGTATTAATTTTAAGTCCGAAAACGTTGCCACACAAATGAGAACTAAAAAACTGAGAGATACACGTGTATGTGTAACAAGAGTAGAATAGATTTATTAAGTGTAGGATAGGATGTTTATCTGCCACCATTTTGAAGATGCAATTAAGAATTTTTTATCAAGGTTGATTTTTAGGATATCTGATTTCATGACTGGTTTCAGACACAAAAACAGTAGTTTATCTGCCAATTAAAACTAACAAGGTATCAAAAAGTGTGCTATTTTATACCACATCACGAATTTAAATGAAGTTTTATCATTTGCATATGAGGTCGATATTTACGTAATACAAGTTCATATTTCGTTGCGTTAACCGAAGATTAACTCATGAATGACTGAAATATTTTAAATAAAAGCATTTACTTAACAAAACATAAATATGTATAAATTATGAATAAAAATATGAATACGATATGTACAAAATTGAATAATAAATAAAAAATATTTAATAGATACGTACAAAATTGAATGATAAATAAAAATATGAATAAATTGTGTGTAAAAATGATGAATAAAATATGTAGGAATGATGTTGACAGAAAATATAAATTTATGAAGGATTTTAATTTGAAAAGATAAATACGGTCATCAAACCAATTCAATTAACACATACCTATTATGTTTAATTTTACATTCAAGTTCTTGAACAAAATATTCATAAGAAATTTGTTCTGACATAAAAATTAGGAAGTTGCATCTCATATCTATTGGATGATGATGATGTTGAAAAGTAATATAGGTACTCAATTATTTTGAACTTATTTAGTTAAATGAAAAGGTTTCTGTCAGCAGCTTTGCCTGCATGAAAATAGAAAATATGGTTCAGTAAAGAGTTACACACACCTATCAATCAGTGATAAAGTAGCATAAATAGCATAGCATAATCAGCCTAATAAAGTTCCCATTGCTGGGACTCAGGCTTCCTCTCTAGGAGAGGAAATGGCCGTAATCAACCACGCGGGCCCAGTGCGGGTTGGTGGATGTCATATGTCGTCGAATTTTGGTTCTAGGACATGTCGGTTTCCTCACGTTGTTTTCCTTTACCGTTTTAAGAGCAGTGTTGATGAAAATAAATTACACAAAGTAATGCGCCTGGCTGGGTTTGAACCCGCGACCTATAACTCATAAGTCGGGGCCGTCCCACCACTGCTCTAAAAAATAAAGTAGCAATCTCTGATAAAGTAGCATTCTACTGGTATAAGAAGTTTTGGAATCAGTCCAGTTTTTTAATTTATTCACTACAAACAAACATACAAATCTTTCTTCATCACTCTGTAATATTAGTATAGATGTATAAATCAAATAATTCTTATTATCTAAGTTTTTTTTTATGTAAATTGGTTAACAATAGAAAAATAGCACATTTACACAACGTCTTTTTAATTGTTATAATTAATAAATTGACAATTTAAACTACGGGTAGGTGGGGCCAGTGTTTCCTAGCTCTGAGAAGATACACCGAAACAAACTCAAAGAACTAGTCATAAATAATCCATAACGGCAGAATCAGAACCATCTAGGTCAATATTTGAGGTGATCTTTTGTAAAAAGCACAACACATACATTAGTATACTAGCTACTGCCAGCGGCTTCGCCCGCGTGAAAATAGGTTTATCCATACAAACTTCCAACCCCCGTTTGACCCCCTTAAGGGTGCAGTTTCTTAAAATCCGTTCTTAGCGGATGTCTACTGTACCCTATAATGTCCTGCCAAATTTTAAGTTTGTAGGTGTTAGTTTCTGAGATTTCGTGATTAATCAGTGAGTGGTATTTCGCTTTTATACATTTACTAGCTTCTGCTAGCGGCTTAGCCCGTGCGGAAGCCGGTTTCTCCATACTAACTTTGGACTCCCGTTTCTTCCCCTTAGGGGGTGAATTTCGGAAAATCCTCTCTTAATGCTCGCCTACGTCATAAAAGGAAACCTCGTGCAAGATTTCACACTTCTACTCCCAATAGTTTCGGCTGTGCGTTGATATGTCAGTCAGTCAGTTTCTCCTTTTAGATATATAGATATATATATAGTGGCGCCAGTGACTGAAAAGTTGAAAGGGATATGCTATGTGAAGAGGAGGGATGAAACGCAGAGGCAGGCCAAAAAAAAGGTATATGGATTGTGTGATAAGTGATATGAATAAAGGGAGTTAGTGATAGCTTGTCGTGTGACAGGATATAATGGCAGAAAAAAACGTGTCGTGTGTAGCAGGAAAATGACGATGTGTAGCTCAACACAGAACTTTATGGAGCTCAATATGTTATCAACATCATCCATCGCTTATATCTACAGTAAATACAGTTATTATGTATAAAGAAGCTCTTTTATGGTCGTTCTGCTACTTAAGATAAACTTCACCGAAATAAGATGAGGCTTGATGAGCACTGAACTCACATTCATTAAAATAAACAACATATATGTTTGTTCTTACAAAGCAATACAGAAGTTCCTACTTTATTTAGATCTTTTATTAACATAGATATCCTAAATTAAAGACATGTCATCAAACGTTAACGTTTATATTATTACTAGCTTCTGCCCGCGGCTTCACTCGCGTAAATGTAGGTTTCTCCATACAAACTTTCGACCCCCACTTCATCCCCTTAGGGAGTGAATTTTGTAAAATCCTTTCTTAGTGCTCGCCTACGTCATAAAAGGAAACCTTGTGCAAAATTTCACACTCCTAATCCCAGTAGTTTCGGCTGTGCGTTGATATGTCAGTCAGTCAGTTTCCCCTTTTGTATATATAGATTATTGGCAGGTGTAATCGGTGTAACCATTTCATGAAATAGTCGGACTTATTGGGCCATATCATGAAGTGATTAATTCTAAGATCTGGTCACGACATATATTGCTGTCTAAAACGTCTCGAAGGCCAGGAAAAATACCGTGCGATGGAAGCTTACGTCTACTCAAAAGCTAGTGTACCATACCTTGTCGAAAGTATGGCACAATAGCCTTTTGAGTAGGTAAGCTTCCAGCTCACGGTATTTTTCCTTGTCTGATTAACTGGGTAAAAGACTTGTTGAGTGAATGGTCTCTCTGAGTTCCCTAAATGCAGCTTTGGACTCAGTAGAAAGGCGTGCGAAGAGGCTAATTGGTGATCCAGATTTGATTAAGGCTAACGTACAAAGTCAATCAGCAATCTACAAAGGAGCACAGGCGTAGGGTAGCCAGCCTTTGGGTTTTTTAAAGTATGCATTTTGGAAAGTGTGCGTGGGAACTGCATGACTTGATTCCGCCATCTTCAGAAATCAGAAATCAGAAACGTTTATTTCAAATAGACCCATTACAGGCACTTTTTAATTGTCAAAATGTCGGTCAGTCAAAAAAAAAAAACAAGTGAAGCTAAATTGCACGTTCCAAAGCGTAGATCTCTATGGAGAAGAACGTGCAAGAAACTCCATGGCGAGTATCCACCTTACGTTTTTGAAACCTCTATGGTCCAGACTAAGCATTTCGCCTCGTCGTTTATACCGCATCCATCCAAGGAGTGGAACAATTTGTCTGCTACGGTCTTTACGTCCGATTATAATTTAGATGTATTCAAGGCTAGAGTGAATAGGCTCCTAGTAAACTAGTGCGCCTCACCATCGACGATTGCATCACTGCTTACAATCAGGTGGGATCACAGTCAACCACTATAATAGTTTATATTATTTGATCTGTTTTTATTATTTTCTTTATTTTTGTTTTTTTTTTACTGTTATATATAGGTAGTTATATGTAAACGGTTAACATGTAACTATATCATGGCTTTAACTGTTTTACTGCGATTAAATAACTGGTTATGAAGCTACGCCCTCTAGGCGTCCATTAATTAGGTACGTCAGGTGATTTTGGCGACTTATTGACCACCTCGCCTCCTGATCTAACGTGAACGAGATGGTTCAAAATGTACGTTTTTGATGGAAATACGTTAATTTATGCTTAATTGCGTTGGACATAATATATATACTAATAATCAGTGGCGGATTAGCCATGTAGCAAGAGCAGCAAATGCTACAGGCCCCACGCATTCGGGGGCCCCGTGCGTTTGGGGATCCTACACTAGAACGCAAAAAAAAAATCTAGTCAAAGTATATACATTGAAATCTGAATACAGCAGATTATTCCATTGAATATGACAGTCAATCTCATATATTGCATTCAATACCCAATTTTAAAATCCACGAGGTTATTGGTGATTGAGAATAATAGGTCTAATAGGCCCCGCGCTGGCTTAATCCGCCACTGCTAATAATATAAAACTGAAGAGTTTGTTTGTTTGTAATCTCCAGAAGAAGACACTATCTCTTGCTCCACCCAGTAACGTAACATAATGATAAGGGCCTACATTCTTTTCTATCTAAACATTAAAATATTTCCAAAAATAATCCTGGGCACTGTACCATATAACTTTTTTAGAGGTATACGAAACTGTATGTAAAATTCATTGGACAGGAACATTCTCCGGACCAGACGAGCGTTATATGCCTGGTCCTGGCTAGTACCGTAACTAAGGCGGTGCCCGTGGTGCCTAGGCACAGGGCACAGTCCCTGGAGGACTTCAGCCCCCCTAGCCAAGTTACGACCGTTTCGTTTGCGTCGAACGCCTCGAGTAGGCTACGCCTCCGATTCCTTTGTTCTGACCAAGTGACTGTGCGTTGATATGGCGTCAGAACAAGGTAATCGGAGGCGTGGCCTACTCGAGGCGTACGACGCAAACGAAACGGTCGTAACTTGGCTAGGGGGGCAGGCTGTTGTAGAATAGAATAAACTTTAATGTACACCATAGAGAGTAACAACACTTTTAAACTAAGTTAATCTATGGGTACAGTGGTGGTCTTATCGCTGACAGAGATATTTACCAGACAACCTTAGGATCGATGGACTGAAAGAACTTGAAATAAAAAGGGGGTAGTCTGCGGTGACACCGTGGAGGCGCGACCAGTCGCCGCTACCAACAAAATGTATACAGCTCTATAGAGAGTTACTCACCTGGTGTTCGTTTGGTTGCGCAACCAATTTGGCGGCGCGACCAATTCAGATGCGTGCACTTAAGGTCCATTTTGATACTGTCTCACTGTGGTGTAGCGACTCTGGTGTCTGTATGGTGTCTAGTTTGATAGCTTATGGACATCGGACATCATGGTGTTGCAACTGATCGCGCCGCCATGGTGTCCCGGTGAAATATAGCCTTTATACCGCGATATTACAGGATTTGAATTTTAGTTCCTATGTGTCGACATAGATGTCGTTACGCATTAACCAAAAACGATTAAAAAACTTGTTTGATGAACAATTACTGTTAGTGTTACAAATTATTATGTAACTCTGTGACACCATTGCTAATGAACTAGGTAATTAGAATGATTTCTGAAAATATATAATTTCATAGTTAATATACGGCATTGTCTGTGATTATTTGAAGTGATGACAAATGATTTTTAAATAGATATCGACGCTTGAAAGGCAAAGATTACTAAGCGAAATTGAGTAAACTTTACAGGACAGTGCTTTAAAATTAAAAAAGTCGGATTTTGATACTATTACCATGATGTTAATAATATATAAATCCGACTATTTCATCAGTTTTAACATTTTTTTTCTAAAAAAATTAACTTTATATCACTTTCCAGGAAAGTATACTCAATGTCGCTTAGTAAGCAATTTTTAGATTTCAAGCGTCGATAGGTATTTATTTATTTATATATACTTGATTGCATACCAAGATTACACATTTACAACTGATATTATAATACAAAAAAAAACATACAATTGGCGGCCTTATCGCACTCGGCGATTTCTTCCAGGCAACCCAGAATGGACAGAAATTGCCTGGACACAAAATGGGGTTGCACTTGGTGCAAATATAAAAGTAAACAAAAACTTAATAGATACTTAATACTAAAATAGATACACATATACATACATACAAAATATAAATATTTAAACAAGGGAATAAGTTATGAAACGAAGGCATGATCACAGTGTCAAGTAATGATCCTTCACAAGCTTTTTGAATACAGGCAGTGTTTGCGCACGCTTTATTGCCACAGGCAATGCATTCCATAGACGAGCGGCCTGGATAGTAAAAGATTTATCCAGGAAAGTAGTCGAATGCATTGGTATTTATATAGGTATATCAAATAGATTTGTATGTTGGTCTTATATCTTTTCTTTTTTATTGTGGAAATATGCGACGAAGCTACAGAGTTAGAGATATCGGTGCTAACAATAGCGTCGATCAGCAGGCCTAGCTAGTCAAGTTACGACCGTTTCGTGTCAAATCTCTTTCTACAATCGGTAACGCCTCGCCCCTAAGCGATTTTAGAAAACGACAAGTTGGTAGCCATGTTGACGCGCCTGAGACGATCGCTCGTTCTACAAAAAAATTAACTTGGCTACCATTTATACCATAAAACTACAGGATATATCGATGAAAATTGTAGAGAGAATTACATTTCATTCTATCATTTTGAACGATGTGAACTTGGCTACGAATTTTCTATTCGTTTGTTCTGACCACGTGACTTAACGTTTACCTGTTGGTATTCCCATACATTTGATTAGTTTTCTACTAGCGTTAACGATAATAGATTGTTTCATAAACCAGAACTAGGATTTACGATGAACTCAAAATTTTGCCGAACACGCTGAATACCGAATATAAAACGAATATTCAGCGCATCTCTAATCAAAACCAACCAAACGTATTCTTTTTTCTTTAGATTCTTACGTAGAATATTAGACAGCGGGGAGGGCCGGCCTGTTCATATTTTTTCTTATTAAAGGAGGCGGGAGTCAAAAACTAGTAAAAATCGTCTTGCGTAATAAATTAATGACCCCTAAGTACCGGAAAATAGAGAAAGTAGGAAGAGCTACCTATTGCTCGCCGTCCGCAAGCCCGCGCCTACAGTGGCTGGAAATCGGGATCGGAATCTTGGCGACTGGGGCGTGAGGTGCGTTTCGACGGACCTCATGCCCGCCGGCGGCCGCACGCGATACGGATCTCGCGTGCGGCTGCCTCCTGTGCTAGCATTACTGCTTCACAGAAGGAGGCGACAGCCTGCCACGCTTCCACGTGCGCCTCAAGGAGATGTCAGTAAACCGTTGGGGCCCAGCAGGGTCGAGGCCTACTGGGGCCATGGGTGATGTGAAAGAGAACCCCGAGGCCCTGGAACGAAGTCAAAGAAGGAACAGGAGTGGGTTTTAGTCGGTAAAAGTCTGACATGCCCTCTTGCGACGCCCAAGGGCGGAAGATGTCTTTAGCTGATGTCCCAACTAAAAAAAAGGCCTGGAACGCTAAGGGCCACTAAAGGATCACAGGTATGTAAGTTTTAGTCAGTAATACTCTGACACTACCTCTCGCTCTGCCCAGAGCGGAAGAAGTTACTTGTTAAGTAACTCCTAGACCTAATAAAATACTATCATTATAATCAAAGAAAAAATGTGACCAAACAAGTTCTTACGACTGAATGACGCGAAATCATTAACAAGAAATCGATTATTTACTCAACAATCTAGGTATCGAAATATCTAGCGTTACACAAAAGATAGTTTAACAACCTCAAAATGTAATGCAATATATTTAGTGAAGGGGAAACCGAAGGCGAAATAGATTATGTACCTTACGGACGTAGACACCTAACTCTATGGTCAGATGACAACGTCCTGCCAAAAACTCTTTTGACATAAGTCAAATGAGAGTTTTTGGCGGGATATTTTTCAACTGAAGTTCAATGGCTGTTTTAATTAAGTATTCACAAATCCTAGTGGTTACCTATTGAGATGTAAAATTGGTGTAGTTTTGTATCTTAAATCTTAGTGTTTACAGAAATGGACTATATGAATGTGGGATCACTGAAATAGGCGCGATCTCGGTAAAATGGAGCTGAGAATTTTATTGAGGTGTTGTCCACAGCGGAGTTTGCCAAAAGACAGACTCGATACACTTCACTTATGACAAACAGTACGAAAAAAAAAAAATCGCGGGAATGCGATGGATACGAGAGGGACAGGACCGTTCGTTGTAACGACACTTGGGGAGGCCTATGTCCAACAGTGGACGTCTTTCCGCTGTAATGATGATGATGATGACTACGAAAATATCAGAATGTGTTACATCCGTATTATAATGTCCTTACACGAAAGACATTATTATTAGAAACTTAGCACGCATGAAGTCGAATGTCTATTATTACCCCTAGGGGTAAAAACAAAAAATGTTTCAAAAGACCAAAACAGCGCATATACGCGTTAATCAGTAAAAGTCTGACACGTCCTCTCGGTCCATATAGAGCAAGAAATGTTATAAGATAATTTCCCAAAACAAAAAAAAAAACTTGTTGACACGGTAGCTTGTCAAAACTCAAAATGACATTTGACCAAAGAGTTATTATTTTTTATTTTTATTATTGATAGACTTACGTTTGATCACTATCTCACCTGGTGGTAAACGATTGATATGGTCGACTGGCTAGGAATACAGGTATGCTACTGTCCATGAATTAAAATTGTTCCACATGAACGCGGAAGAGGTCGATCTAGCATCGTGCAGTTGCCCTTACGAGGTCAAAGTCTACCCCACCACTGTCAACCCGCCCAGCGTTCCGAATTGCGACAAAAGTGATTATATCGCGAATCCGACAAAATTTAGCAATATGTGACGTTGCGAGTTGGTCGGATTCGCGATATTGTCACTTTTATCGCATCTCGGAACGCAGAGCCAGTAGTGTGACAGACTGACAGTGCATTGCGCGTACAGCTAAGGAGAAGAATTCCCTGCCGGAGTCTGCTTTCTGATAGTTACAACCTAGAGGTTTAAGTCAAGAGAGACTAGGTTACTTCTAGGCAAGCGTGCTTCACCGTCGACTACATCATCACTTGCCATCAGGGGCCCTAGTCTGCTATTTTCATAAATTCTTAATTCCAACACGATCCCATTGTCATTTTTCTAAAAGTTCGTAACCTGTTAATTCATAATGGCCGATCATTGATCGATCAGTGGTCTCGTAATAGAATTGTGGTACGAGCTGTCTTGTAACGAATAAAAAGCAATGACTGCACAGTGACGTTCTACTTGGAGATCACTGATCAAAGGAACTGTCAAACTTTTAGCAGATTACCGCATACATCAGACATTCATTTGTCATTATATACGAGATTACCATTCTGTGCCATTTCTTTCAATGGAGTGTCAGTGGTTGATTATTGGAAAGTCTTAATGACGCCATTATATTAGTAGATTACCAAACTTGTCAAAATCAACAATTAAGAAATCAATGATAGACCATTCTGACACTATTGTAATAGCAGACTTGAGGCACAGGTGAGATACCTAGTAGCCAAGTGTGAGCCTGTCAAATAAAAAAAAGTAAACATTCATACTTATACATATAAGTACGTTCGCGGAAGTGATTTCTAGTCAAGGTCGAGCAATCCTTTGTAGCGCTGCTATCTGATAAAATAACACCTGGTCTTTGTAAAATATCGATAACGCATATTAATTATACGTTTTCCTATATACATAGGTCAGTGACTTGATATCCTTAAAGGTAAACTGGCTGAAATAGGTATAATATTCCGATAAATAATGCACGAACTATATGCAGAATACTGTATCTGTGTTCATCAATTTGATACCGTTTTCATATTATATATAAATAAAACACCGATTCCAAATTCATTTTCGTAATAAGTATTCAGCATTGTTAGGTATTTTAAATGTCAGATACAGCTTTGTATGTAAATAACAACATTAAATCGTTTTTTCTAATGGATTTTCTCAATAAAATGTATTTATTTGTTGCATTATTTTCGCTAAAGTGTGTCACTCAATAAATAAATAATCAATTTACATAAATAGAAATGATTAGAGACTTACCAAAACGTTTGATTTTATTTAAAACACATTAGTATCAAGTTATGTAGCCTCGTCGAGAACCTGTTTTTGACTAACATTAAAGTGGTTAAAATCGATTTTGGTGGGTTTTAAATTGTTGTGTACCTAATCGTTATAACTAAAGTTAGAAATGTTGAGACTACATGTGAACGCTGCTGCCACAGGTTAAGGTAGGTGCTATTTGTTTTCAACGTCGAACTAAACTAAGTGGGATTATGTACCATCGCAACACAAAGGTAATGCGTGCACCTGTACAAACAAAACACCGCATGTAGGATACATTTGGTAAAGCGAAGCGCACACGAGCAAGCTATTCGTACTCACGAAGGGCATCGCGCCACGGGACGTCCGCTGTAAACTAGCGTGAAATGTAACGTACTGGGACAAACACAGCCGTCTCGGCGCTGAAGCCGCAGCACTCGCACACTGTGAGGTAGGAGTCGTCACCCGCCTCTTCGAAGGTCATGGCGCGCGCGCATCGCTCGGCGACCCTTCGGCCACTGAGCGCGCGCCGCTCGCAACACTCGCCGCATACACTCACCGGAGCGTCGGTCCCGGAGGCGTCGGGCTCGATGAGGTCTCCGTAAGCCGGCATCGCGTCCGTGTACCCCTCCTCTTCCGTGTCGGACTCGCGCGACTGTGCCGGCGAGGGCGGCGCAGGCACGGCCAGCCGAACGCGGGCGAGCGCCACCGCCTCTTCCAGCGACCCCACCTCGGCCGCTCCCCTCTCTCCGTCGTCGTGGTCCTCCGTTAGGCATGCGGACGCCTGCGCTACGAACGCGATGCGCCTGCGCAGTGCACTCTCCGGGCTGGGGTCCTCCACAGGCTTCTCCATTTCCGGCTCGCTGTTACGCTTCCAAGCGGCTTTGGAGAAAGGTCGCGTCGCGACAGGGTGCTCTACAGCGATAGGACTCACCGGCTCTACGGCTGACGTCTCAGGGGTAGGCACATCTGGGGTAGGTGTTTCCAGTTCGGGGGGTGGCGTAAGGGGATGCTCTAGGGTGGATTCTGCCGTGATTGGCTGTGAGTCGGTGGGTTGTGACTCTAGGGGTGGTTTAGGTGACTCGCTAGTCTTCTTTTTGCCGAAGCTGCCCATCCGACGCATGAAGCTGCCTTGCTCCTTTTTCTTTTTGTCGACGCTGGGCGAGCTGTCAGTGCTGCGCGAAGCGTCAGAGGCCGCATCGCGCTGTTTTTTATTACGCTTACGCATCGTGCGTTCGTCGCGGGCGATCTCGTCGTCTGAGGCGATGGATTTCGAGGAGCCTGTGCGCTTGATCAAGCCGATGTGGAAGGGCGAACCAGGCCGGAACGGCGTCCGCAACGTGTGTAGAGTACGGCGAAGGCGTGAGGGCGCGGGGCGTGTGGGGGGCGCAGGCGAGGGGGGCCGCAGGGGGGGCTCCTCGTCCCGCATGGTCTCCACGAGCGCGCCGCCTCGACTGCCGCGCCCGGCGTCCAGCCCGCAGCTCCGGCGACGCGGCCTTGTTCCCTGATACCTACCTGCTACGGTTCACTGACGAACTTAAACTAGCCACGACGTGATTAATTAACTTAATTAGAGCACTAATTGAAAAGATTCCAAAGACTTAAAGTTTATGGAGAGCACTTGACAGCACGTCTGTTGAACGAGTTACGAAATGGACTATAAATATAATAGCTCGTACAGTGAAGAGTAATCAAAATATGATAAGAAATTGAGTCATCTCACCCAGTGCATATCTGGGGCCGTGAACCGCGGTGGTCCTTGCTCCAGTCACTATCTAGTGAGATTAAGTTTTTTATTCGTCAAAGCGTCCTTTGGATTGAAAGGCGAAAAGTATACTAAGACAAAACAATGCACGCGAAATTAGACACCTAGCATAAGATATGTATATGGTCCATTCATTTTCTGGTTTGTAGCCTCAAGTCGAAGGCCGGTACATATCAGTGTCTTTTCTGTCGTGTTATTCAAATAATATATTAGGAGTATCGGTGTATCTAGTTACATGCACGCAATGTTTTTATAGAAGGCCAAGATTTGCTAATTTTGACATGATTTCCGCTTACGCATGTTTTAACTAATGAAGCATTCATGGTCTTGTCTAAAAATAAATATAAATATAAAATCCTAAATGACCTACCTCTAATTTTCAAAATATTTTTCAGGTGCATTACATTAATTTAATTAAGTGTGAAGAACCACTATAAAATTCGCAAATTACATTTCAAACTATTAAAGGTGAAAGTTAGTGTAAATGTTGGTTACATCTTCACGCTCGAACAGCTGAACGATTTAAATGAAATTTGGCACACGGGTATATCATACCCACTTTTTTATCCCGGAGTATGTTCCCTTGATTAACAATTTTCTATTTTCACGCGGGGGATGCCGCTAGAAGCAGCTAGTTTTTAAAATATGTTTGTAGATACATATATTATACATTAATTGCACGCAAATACGTAACTCTAAAATTACGGATCACGATATAGGAATTTAGATAATCTATATATATATAAAGGGGAAACTAACTGACATATCAACACACAGCCGAAACTATTGGAATTGGGAGCGTGAAATTTGGCACAAGGTTTCCTTTAGTGACGTAAGCGAGTACTGAGAAAAGATTTTCAGAAATTAAATCCCTAAGGGGATGAAGCGGGGGTCCAAAGTTTATATGGAGAAACCTACATTCAGCGAGTGATGCCGCGGGCAGAAGCTAGTCACGAATAATCACGATCCAATCTATCCTAAAACTATTACTTACCTTGCGTAATACTTCACAGTTTTTTTCAACAGTCTAAGTCCTGAAACCATCGGACAATTTCAACACCAAGTACTTCATTATGTCAAACCTTTCAAAACGGTGTTGCCGAACGATTCCATTCGGCACATAATACGGTATTATTCCGCATCGGCTGAATGTCGTCGGTCTATCAAAGGTAGATAGATACTTTAGTTATGTCTTGTGGGGTTTCTCCTCCGTTAAACGCGAGCCCCTACAAATGCCTAGTTGGCTACACACGGTTCAACAAGTCGTGACGGAGTAGTGTCTATTTCGTGGTTTTTTTGGGGATTAAATTAATGCTGTCAAGTACTTTAGATAGTTTAAATTGACGCCCTCCAATTGCATGTTAGATCTAGCATTACAAATGCCGAAAATGTCGAGTTTATTTTGGAACTATCGTCATTGCCATACGTGGCTATGGCGCCAGGTTTTTGGGCAGATTAAACTACTCAACAAATTTCAAACTTTTTAAATTATTTGAGTTCTTTCTATATTTTAATATATCTTACTGTGATCACAAACCAAGTTTATAAATAAAAGTTTACCATCACATCTCAGTATACACATAGCGCTTAGAAATATCACGTTAGTTCTACAAATTCCTAATTTTAAATGATGTGTTTTTGGATTGACTGGTTCGACTTCTTTTGTACTGTGACTTGGGAGATAAGAAAGAGATTAACAAAAAAATAGTCTTGAAGTGTCTTCCTTTAAAAATCGCAATCTTGTCGGAAAGTGGTTTCTTCTTCAATCAGTATAATAAATCAATTACCAGATGTATGACGCACATAAATGACGGAGCATCGCTTGTTAACGGCTCGGCCGATTTGGCTGATATTCTTTTTCGTTGTGTTTCAATTATCAGAACTAACTTTGTACAAAAGATTATTTTTTTAATCCACCGGGAAGCCGGAAATTGACTCATGCGAAGCTGGGTCGGATCGCTAGTATGGACTATAATTTTCAACAATTGTAATAAAATCATTTGGAATTCTTGCCACACGCGTGATGTTTTGTTGATACGCAACTAAACCGATGTGACAACCAGTAGTTATTTTCATTGTTTAGCGATTTTATTTTCAATTATTACCAGAAATTGAAACAAAAAAAAAGTTGAATTAATCAACATGACTACAAGTAGTGTTTACCAGTCGACAGCGATGCGATGCTGTGTTTATTTAGTGTAGGTACGGGGGTCACACTGAAACTTTTTAGAACATGACAAACCGAATTATGTAGAAGTCTGTTAAAAGTATTGCTTTTCGAAATAGTCTCCATTCCTTTTGAAGCACCGTCGCATGCGATGGAACCTTTGACTAAAGCAATGGGCTCGTGCAATGTTATTTTCTAAATTTGTAGGAATAAACATTAATTAATGAAGAAACACCAAACTTTCTAGATTATTTAAAGGTTTTTTTAATTAGTACTTATTAGTGGATATTCATTAATGTGTGTACTTAAATTTGTTCAATGGGCGTAATAATACTTTTATTTCATTAATATCTGTATGCCACTTTGTGGCTGAACACAGAGACACTAATACATTTGTAACAACTAAATTGTACCTGTGTGCACAAATAAACTTTTTGTATTGTATTGCTCACTCTTCTTTAGGTATATATTCTACACCTTTTTCAAATTAAAAATCTTGCCAAATACTCGCACTTTATTTGAATCCTTTAAAGTCGCCTAACCTTGGTAGCTTTGAATGATACCTATATTTGCAAAATTCATCTTTCGCACAATATTTCAATTTGCATATTCTTGGTAGTTTTAAATGAAATAGTTTAAAATACATTAATTTCAAAGTTAATGATTGAAATTCATGACGCATTTAATAAAATGACGCGTCTTAAGATAAGTATAGTATTAACGAGATAATTATACAACAATGTCAAAGATTTAACGTAAACAATAAACATAATTTGTAATTATTTCTGAAACGTATTACGATGGCGCCCAATTAGTGTAAAATTAATAGGCATTAATGAACTTCAGACATTATTTTTTAATGATAGTATGTTTGATTTGGATCTATCTTAAATGTATTTAAAATCGCCTTGTTTTTCACTTTTAGGGATTGTTGAAAATTTTATACGTTCTTTCGGGGCCTTACCATGATGTGTTAAAATGTCAGGCGTACGAGCGAAAAAGAGGGATGGAACTAAATACACTATATAGATTTAGTTCCATCTCTTTAACAGTTCAACCCCCCTAGCCAAGTTACAACCGTTTCGTTTCGATTCTCTTTTCGTCGATCGCCTCGAGTCGGCCACGCCTCCGATTCCTTTGTTCTGACGTTAAACGTCAGAACAAAGGAATAGGAAGCGTGGCCAACTCGAGGCAATCAACGAAAAGAGAATCCAATAGCCAAGTTACAGACCGTTTCGTTTTGAATCTCTTTCTACAGCCGGTAACGCAACCGATTCCTTTGTTCTGACTTCTGATCACGTGAAATATCGTTGAGATAACCTCATTCCCATACATTTGAAGTTTTCTACTAGCGTTAACGATTGTAGGTTATCAACTTGGCTAAGACCTCAGTTTAGGTAGTAAAATGGATGGCATTAACAGCTCGTACGTAGGGCCTCGGATGCTTGGAGAAAAGAAGAGCTGGTAATTGATCATCTTCTCCCTAGTCTTTATTAACTAGCTTCGGGCAGCTTCCTGTTTAACCGAATGCAGCTGAATACCCGAGTTTTACATGGAGCGACTGCCTATCAGACTTCCACAACCCAGATACTGGGCAATATGATAATTGTAGTTTTTTTTTTTAATTGATATAAACCAGTGCTTGACTGTGACCGCACCTGATGGTAAGCAGTGATGCAATCGTTGATGGTAAATTGTAGTTGGACGGGAAGACCGCAGCAGGCAAATTGTTCCAGACCTTCGATGTACGCGGTATAAACGACGAAGCGAAACGCTTAGTTCGGACCCACCCTCACGTTGTTGAAGTTTCAACAACGTGAGGGTGGATATTTGCCGATTGAATAATATTCTATTTTATAATAAAATAATAAACACTATATTTTATGTAGTATTTATCTATTGGATTATCAGACGGCTTAAAGTCACCGAAAGGGAAAAGGAAAAGGCTATGCTCGGAGTTTCCTTGCGTGATTGAATTAGGAATGAAGATATCCGCAGGAGAACTAAGGTTGCCGACATAGCGCGAAAAAATCACCAAACTTAAGTGATTGCCACTTAAGTTTGGTGAACTAGTAGGTAAACTTAGTTTTGTCAGGGCACATCACCGCAGACGAAATGGCCGTTGGTTGGGGCAGAAAGGTTCTGGAGTAGCACCGCGTACCAAAGACGCAGTGTTGGAAGGCTTCCTACAAGGTGGACCGATGACCTGGTAAGGGTTGCGGTAATCCGATGGATGCGAGACGCACAGGTCCGTTCATTATGGCGACATTAAGGGGAGACCTATGTCCAACGTGGACGTATCGGCTGATATGATGATGATGATCTATTGGATTGTATGTTTACCGTTTTTAGGGTTCCGTAGGTAAATGGCAAAAAAGGAACCCTTATAGATTCGTCATGTGTCTGTCTGTCCGTCCGTTTTCTGAAACTATAAGAACTATACTGTTGAAACTTGGTAAGTAGATGTGTTCTGTGAACCGCATTAAGATTTTTACAAAAGATGGAAAAAAAACAATAAATTTTGGGGGTTCCCCATACTTAGAACTGAAACTATAATTTTTTTTTCATCAAACCCATTTGTGTGGGGTATCTATGGATAGGTCTTCAAAAATTATATTGAGGTTTCTAATATAATTTTTTTATATACTGAATAGTTTGCGCGAGAGACACTTCCAAAGTGGTAAAATGTGTCCCCCCCCCCCGTAACTTCTAAAATAAGAGAATGATAAAACTGAAAAAAATATATGATGTACATTACCTTATAAACTTCCACCGAAAATTGGTTTGAACGAGATCTAGTAAGTAGTTTTTTTTTTAATACGTCATAAATCATAAACCGCAATTTACCTTTTAAGTTTGTACGGAACCCTCAGTGCGCGAGTCCGACTCGCACTTGCCCAGTTTCTGGAGAAACCTCCAAAAGGCGCCTGGGCTTTTGGGAAAATATAAAAATATTTTTTGCAACAAGCTCGATATGGCTTGCAATGTACAATGAACCGCTGCAATTTCTTGCACGTATTATGACTAAACCGTTTACTTCACATTTATACCTACTATTTTTATTTGGTTTTACAATATTTAAACCATTTACCTGCAACTAAGGTTAGTCAAAGATTTCAACAGTACCTATGTTGTAACAAGACGAAACATAATACCAATCTTATAATATTTGACAGTACGGTTAAGCAGTGGTTGAGTGACTGGTTGCTACGCTGTCACCGCAGCCTTGAAACGAAAAGGGTAACTATGGCTGGTGGGTTTTAACTGTTGTCCACCCAGAGCGGGAAGAGTTTTTTTTTATGTTTTCTCAAAAACATAACTTTTAAAAAGCCCCACCGCATCTAAGTATGAAAGTGATACTCGTGGCCCTAGAACATATAAACCAACTGAATTTAAGGAACATAGGTGTGGTTGGTGGTGGCCGAGTGGTAACGGCCCCGACTTACGAGTTGAAGGTCGCGGGTTCAAACCCAGCCAGGCGCATAACTTTGTGTAGTTTATTTCGTCACCACTGCTCTCAGAACGGTGAAGGACAACATCGAGAGGAAACCGGCATGTCCTTGAACCAAAAATTCGAAGACATGTGACATCCAACAACCCGCACTGCGCCCGCGTGGTGGATTTTGGCCTATTACCTCTCCTAGAGAGGAGCCCAGAGTCCCAACAGTGAGAACATTATAAGGCTGACTATGCTATGCTATGCTAGGTGTGGTTTTATTCAGTAAAAGTCTGACACACACTCTCGCTCTACCCTAGAGCGCGAAAAGTCATTAGCAGATTTCCCATTTTAAAAAAGAATATCTGTATGAAAGCGATAAACTAATAAATTACTGAACGGATTTTCATACAATTTTTACCAATAGACTGTGTGAATCGTGAAAAAAGAAAGAAAGAAAACACGTTTATTTAGCACACAGAAAACAAACGCAGGAAGGTTTAGATAATAATACATGCATATTATAATAAAGAAAAGACGAGAATTGAAATGATTTGTTATACCCGTGCCAAGCTGGGGCGGGTCGCTTCTTCTTCCTTATCTTTCTCTTGCACATTCTTCTCCATAGAGATCTACGCTTTGGAATGTGCAATTAGCATCATTTTTTTTTCTGACTAACTGACTTCTTGACATTTCAAAAGTGCCTGTAAATGGTTTATTTGAAATAAATGCTTTTGAATCTTTGAATCTATCGCTATCACTCTTGACAGAGTGGTCGTGGTCATCACTTCAGGTGTTGGTGGCTAGCTTCACAACACGCAGCCACTCCTCTCTGATAGCAGCACATCTCTAGGGCGTCTATCTTCTCCTCTATTTCCCGTAAGGTCCACGTTTCTGCGGCGTACAAGCAATATGGGGAATACAAGTGCCCGAACTAGCCGGATTTTTGTGGCTATATATGTTACGATTCCTCCATATTTTCCTCAACTTGTCTATCGCAGACCTGGAAGTTGCCATACGCCTTTTCACTTCGTCAATACATCCACCCCTATCGCGCATTCTATTTAGACCGAACATGTTGCAGAGGGATTTGGCTAGTTTTTTTTAAAGTCGGCCGCCAGCCTGACACCAAACCTCCTTGGGAATGCTTTTGTTGGTAGTTTACCCGCCACCACGGGGTGACCTAAGGTGCTGTAGTATGCACAGAATCTAAATATCCCTAAGTCGCCTCTTACGACACCCACGGGAAGATATGGGATGGTGCTATTCTTTACGTCCGACACCATACAGTACCGTTCGTCAATACATCCACCGTTGTTGGTAATTAAGGCTCCCAAATAAATGTAATTGCAACACATCACAATTAGCAATTCGTATAATTTCTGGAGAATTGTTATTCATGCGGTCGACAATCATCATTTTCGGGGCGGGCCACTACTAATATTATAAATAGATACATATATAAAATAAACTCTTGATACATAGGTAAAACCTATAACAATCAGATCATCATCATCTTCCTGCCCTTGTCCCGTGTTATTTAGGGTCGGCGCAACACGTTTTCTTCTTCCATTCTGCCTTGTCACTCGTCATACTATCACTAACTTCCTTTTCTTTCATATCACTCTTCACACAATCCACCCATCTTTTCTTTAGTCTCCCTTTTCCTCTCCATCCATCCACATGTAAACTCATAACTCTTTTAGTAACATGCGTAACAATAATTTTATAACAATCAGATAAACCTATCAAATCGATTGAGTCTGCTAACTTCTACACTAATATTTTATAGAGGTCAAATTTGTTTTTTGTTTGTTTGTAGAAGGTAATCTCCGGAAAGTACTAGACCGATTGCTAAAATTTTATCACCGGTATAAAGCGGCTTTATTCCTGAGTGACATAGCCCATATTTTATGTACGCAGGCAAAGCCACGGGCAAAAGCTAGTATATAATATAACCCCAAGTATCTACTCGTAGCTATAGACCAACTTACAGAAGGGAACCGTTTTAGGAATGAGATGAGCCAAGATGTCGAAACTCGCTCAATGATAGTACGATACAGGAAGTATCAATGATTGTCGTAACGACGTGTAATGTACGCGTTACTTCTACCGAAGAACCCTATGATGAATGGGAATTTTATATACCTAGGCATGGATGAAAAGAGATCGGTATCTATTTTTTTATCAAATGACTTCTTCCGCTGTCGGATAGAAGGAGAACGAGTGTCAGACTATTACTGACTTAAACTCACCTATGCTTTTTCAGTTGCCCTTTGTGTTTCAGGGCCACAGCGCCTTTTTCTACCAATCCCGCAGATGAAAAGAGACCCTTAAGGTCAAATTGAGACTTCAAATTGATACGATTTCAAGAGACCGTTTTGTGCTGAAACTATAATTGGAAAGGCTCTAAAGACTGATGATACACACGACGGACCGGTTGATGTAGTAACACTATCACAATTTACCCATACCTACCTATATGCATCAGTGGCCGTCTTTCGGCTGATGACGGTGATGTCGATGACCACTACAGTTAGGATAAAGGGTCTCAAAAATAGAGTCAAATCGCTTTAATTGCGTAACATACTAGATAATTGAATTATCGTCGCGGGTTCAAACCCAGCCAGGTGCATTACTTTGTGTCATTTTTCATCACTGTTGCTCTCAAAATGGCCATTGAACGAGTGCGACCGGATGACTACCAGCAGGCAAAAGGCGGGATGATGTGCGACGTACCCTGACAACTACCGGACAGCTACCTTTATGACCACGCTGGCAAGACTGAAGACCAAGAAGAAGAGCTCTCAAAACGG
The DNA here is from genome assembly GCA_961205895.1 of Mythimna pallens. Taxonomy (NCBI): domain Eukaryota; kingdom Metazoa; phylum Arthropoda; class Insecta; order Lepidoptera; family Noctuidae; genus Mythimna; species Mythimna pallens. Next base: position 5,555,911 of record OY540825.1, read on the forward strand.
TGAAGGAAAACATCGTGAGTTATCAAAAATTCGAAGACATGTGACATCCAGTAATCCACATTGGCAGGCGTCGTAATAACGACCCATTCCCTCTCCTCGAGAGGCCTGAGTCCTAGCAGTGGGAAAATTTTGTAATGTGCTGGGACTCAGGCCATAAATATAGCATAATCAGCTTTATGGCTATTTATAAGTGTGATGAAAATTATTCGACGTAAAATTTTCGGTCTGCCAAAATGAGGAACATAAATACTAATTATCTTAGATATAATCTATTAGTAATCATGTTCTTTTTTAAACCCAGAATCTTATGTCATTTGTCATACAAAGATAAATTATCTATACTAACACCAATATGGCCGACGCGATGAACAATATGGCTCTCAAAAAATACTATACATTTTTATTCGATCTAATTCAATTGATCTTTTAAAATCGACTTCAAAAAAGTGTAAACTAGCCTATTGGCGAAATAAAAGATATTGGTAAGCATAGCATTGTTATAAAGTAACTAGTAGCGACATCTATGACGCAACGTTGGAACAAAAAAATCCAAATTCTGCGCGGTATTAATTCTCCGCGCAATTAGAAAATTACAACAGCCCGAAATCAACTAAGTATCGGGCATTTGTCCAGGGGCCCAAGTCTGCTATTTTTATAAATTCGTCATTCGAAAACGAAATCATTGTCATTTTGCTAAAATTTCGTAATCTGCTAATTCATAATTATTGATCATTGATCGGTCTATGGACTCGTAATAGAGTTGTGGTAGATGACAATATCGAGCTTTTTATTTATTTATTTATTTATTGGCCTATCAACAATTGTTACACATTGCATTCAAAACGTACTTGCCCTTATACAAACCAAGTGTACAATATATTACGATAGACACAGCATGCATTTTAAAAGCAATGACTACACAATGACGTTCTAATGGTAGGTCACTGATCAAAGGAACTGTCAAAATTTAAGCAGATCACCGCATACGTCAGACATTCATTTGTCAATATGTACGAGATTACCATTCTATACCATTTCTTTCAATGGAATGTCAATGGTTGACCATTGACCAAGTCATAATGAAGCCATTATATTAGTAGATTACCAAACTTGTCAAAATCAACAATTATGAAGTCAATGATAGACCATTCGGACACTATTGTAATAGCAGACTTGAGACCCTGATCATACAAATCACCCGTCTGGTCGGAAGATCCTCCCTATTGAACGGAGGTTTTCGGGACTTTACACAATGTTCCGCATACCTCTAAAAACTTGCCTTAAAAGGGTCCTTTTTCACTCGCCTATCGTCAACATCGAGCATGGTTTAAAAGCTTGTTACTTCATCTAACGCAATCCAACGCGATGTTTGACAAAAAGGCAAGACGAAAAAAGAGAGCTAACGCCTGAAAACTCTGTTAGCATTCGGTAATTCCGTGATTTACTCGAATATTTTACAAAAATTGTTTCAGGAAATACGTGTTTTTTTTTAAACCATTATAAGTTTTTGAAAAAAAAATTGTCGTCATTCAGAATCTTGATTAAATTTGCAAGGCTTCTATTGTTATACTTTTTTACTAAATTATGAAGTGTTCGTTGGAAAGGTTTATGCGAAACAGCAGATTTTCGGAGGTCTGGATTCGTTTTACAAATTTATAAATTGATTTCAATAGAAGCCTAGATAATAACCACAAGATACTGTGTTTCCAAAATATCGAATGAAAAATGTTTAATAACGTCATAATCGCGTCAGAGCGGTTGTATGAAAAACAATAAAAACGTATGTCGAGTTGCAACCCCTTAAAAACTCGACATAGTTAACTAAGTCTCTCGCGTACGTTTGGGTACTTAGTTACATGATCAGCACCATCATCGTCTTCCTGCCTTTGTCCCGTCTTTAGCTAGATCTACTAGTATGCGCAATATCTTTCTTCTTCTTCCTGCCCTTACCCTATATTACTTGGAGTCGGCACAACACGTTTTTTTCTTCCATTCTGTCCTGTCACTCCTCACGCTATCACTAACTTCCTTTTCTTTCATATCACTTCTCACACAATCCATCCATCTTATCATTGACCTCGGGATCTCCCTCTCCATCCATCCACATGTATACCCATGTGTAACTCTGTTAGTATGCGTTTTATCCCTCCTCTTCACATGAACAGCATATACCTACGTTTTAATTGATTAGTCTACACTACACAATTAACCTAAAATTCAAATAATTACACAAAGTCATAAAACAATGCGTAACTGTAAAAATATGCGCAGAACAGCTAGAAATACTTACCTTTGATAACCTCAGTGACGCAGTTAGTAACTACGACGACGAAACTTGGTTCGATTCCTACGCATCAGGTTGAAATAAAATTATGTGGCGTAGAAGAAACAAAAATCGATGTAAACGTGAGAAAACATGTGCCTAACAATGAATTGGTTGATACCTTTTGTGACCTTAGTGCAAGAATTTTAACGTAGGTAGGTACTCTATAGCGATAACGTAAACGCCAATCATAGTAATATTAGGTACAAGCTTTATTATTTACTTAGGTTACTATTTGTGTTAACTTTCAAATATATCTATTGGCAATTGGCATACGAATGAGATTTTGCATACAAATGAAGTTCCCCGAATCACCCCCTAAAAGGTTGAATTTTCAAAAATACCTTCTTAGTGCTCGCCTACGTCGTAAAAGGAAGCTTTGGGCAAAATTTCAAGTTCCTAGTCCCAGCAGATTAGGTTGTGCGCTGATATGTCCGTCAGAGTTTCTCTTTTTATATACCTACTAGCTTCTGCCAGCGGCTTCGCTCGCGTGAAAGTAGTTTCTCCATACAAACTTTGGACCCCCGTTGCATCCCCTTAGAGGGTGAATTTTGGAAAATCCTCTCTTAGTGCTCGCCTACGTCATAAAAGGAAACCTTGTGCAAAATTTCACGCTTGTAGTCCTAGTAGTTTCGGCTGTACGTTGATATGTCAGTCAGTCAGTTTCTCCTTTTATATATATAGATATATTTATATAATATAATAAAGGGGAAAGATTGCGTGTGTGTGTGTGTATACAGGGTGTCTTTGACATCGACGCTCAAACGATAGATATGATAGTAGTAGATAGTAGTGCAATTTTTCGTCGGTATTTTCCAATTTTTTTTTAAATCTTTACGTTTTTTAACCGACTTCAAAAAAAAGGAGGTTATTCAATTCGGTTGAATATTTTTTTTTATGTTTGTTACCTCAGAACTCCGTCGTTTACGGACCGATTTGCAAAAAAAAAATTTTCCCTTTATAGGATATGCTTCCAAATTGGTCCCATTTTTTTTCAAAATCCAGTTCTGATGATGGGATCCATGAGGAATCAAGGGAACTCCTCAAATAATATAGGCAACCATATAGTGATTGAACTGATAAAGAAGACCAGAAATAGTGAACGGAACTACATACTCACGTAGATAAATCACAATGAAATAGTTAAGCGACTATGACAATACTAATAAATAAATGGTTCTGAATAGTTACGTTGAAAATTGTATCATCAAAGTGATCTGATAATAATGGAGCCGAAAGGTAGGCATTGGAACTCCGTAATTAATCAATGTAGCCTAGCCGTGTTCGGACTTATTAGAATTGTCATGAGATGCATTTTGGCTATAAGATACTATCGAACTGTTCTGATGATGGAGCCGGAAGGTAGGCACAGGAACTCCGTAATTAATCAATGTATCCTAGCCGTGTTTGGGTTAATTGGAATCGTCATGAGAAATAGGTACTCTGTTTATAAGTGTATCGCAACTAAAAAGTGTAAAATAAAAACTTTTTGCAAAAAAAAGAACACTAAAAGGATCAAAATAACTTTAATTTCGGAAGTCGGTATTCATTGGTGTTGTTTGTTTCTTATTTAACACCGTCTTCCGAATTTAAAGTTATTTTGATCCTTTTAGTGTTTTTCTTAGTGAAGTCGGTTATTTTTTTTATTTTAAAAAGTTTTTTTTTTTAATTTAAACTATATGTATAAAATCGTTATTCTAACATTTTTAGTGAAAAAAATAAATGATGTACTTTTAAAATTAAAAATGTCATCGGGGTTGATTAGAATAACGATTTTGTCTACCCCGATGACTTTTTAATTAATTATTATTTTTTAATTAAAAATATCATCGGAGTTGGTTACAATAAAGATTTTACACAATTAAAATTTAATAAAGTACAGGTTGAAAAATTAGGAATAAGCCGACGAAAACTTCTACCACTGGGGGTCCAGAATCGTGTACCTACTGGATCCGTGGTATTCGTTTGTGCGTCGATGTCAAAGACATCGTGTATAGATGGAACTTGGTACACGTGTAGACCAAGGATAGCACATAGGATATTTTTTCTTGGGATACCTGTTCTAATGTTTTTTTTTACTTTCACATCGGTAAATCAGCTGGCAGGAGCTAATAGTTTGTGTGTATCGATCTAGCGGGGCCACTCGAGCTAGACCGAAATAAACGGATTTATACAAAAAAAAAATACATAGATAATGCACTAAAAGCTACAAAATAATTCGATAGGTCTTAGGTACCAGTTATCAGTGTTATCACACCACTCTCCACATAAATACGAATAGTGCGAAGTGAAGTGTTACTAACATAGTTTTAAATCATATTTACTAACAAAATGATTTATTATATGTAATTATGTATGTTAGTCTATAAGGTATTTATGATATGGGTACATGTTGCCTGAAATAAATTGATTATTATTATTATTATAAATCTAGGGTATTGAACAGACAATAAAAAAATAACCGTGAAATTTCAATCTAGGTTTGAACTAAACAAACAAGTCAAGTTAAATAAAACAGTTTAAAAAAAAACTAGTGGCTTTGTACCTAGCACACGGTGGAGGTGTGCCGCGGTTCGCCAGATCGTGTAATCGTGGGGGCGATTGGCGGCGGGGATCTCTCGCACCGGGCCTTGCTGCAGGCCATAGTCCGGAGCGAGGAGGAGTGGCAGGGGGTCGCCTCCTTCTGCGAAGCAGTAATGCTTGCAAAGGAGGCGGCCGATCGCGTGAGGCAGCGGTCCTCACGCTCCAACCACCGCCGGGATTCTGATCCCAATTTCCGGCCACCGTAGGCGCGGGCTTGCGGACGGCGAGCAATGGATAGCTCGCCGTCCGACCGTCCGGTAACCGTCCGGACCGAGCCCAAGTCGTCGACGGCACGTACTGTTCCACACGCGCCTCAAAGAGATGTCAGCAACTGTAGGGGCCCAGCAGGGTCGAAGCCTACTGTGGCCAAGAGTCTGATTCTGAAAGGGAGACTCGGCCTTGGTACGAAAGGCAACGAAGGAACAGGAGTGGGTTTTTAGTCAGTAAAAGTCTGACACTATCTCCCGCCCCGCCCAAGAGCGGAGGATGTTATAAGATGATTTTCCCACCGAAAAAAAAAGAAAAAAAAACAAGAGAAATAAGCATCACCTTTGTACTATTATTTTGTTTCCTTCTTTTTTTTTCTTCTATTTATTATTGTGTGTACATAAATTGTTAAATAAATAAATAAGAGCAAAATACACTCTGATGTCGAAGTAAATTATTCCTCCACATCGTTTTGCACTGACTGACAAGGATTACATTACTACAGTGCAGGGCCGTGTGACGCAAATGATAAAACGTTCCTATAAACTTTAATTACTTTTATTATCTTTCACTGTCCTTAATAAATTATATTATATGATCTGCCAAGCCCTTCCGGAGCGAGAGAAGTGCGGGTAAAAGAGATAGCCGCAACCATGAGGGAATGGATATCCTTACGCCCCAGCAGCCGCCCAGAAAACGCCCTGAGCATAGAAAGTCGCACGGCAATTTCCGCCCACCGTAGACTCGGGCCTGCCAACGACGAGCAATGGTTCGATAGCGCGTAGTGTTCCATACGAGCGTCTCAAAAAATGGTCAGCATAACTAAAGGAGTGCAGTAAATAAAGCGCCCGTTTTGACATTTGAGAAATACCCTAGAATGTAACTTGGAACGAAACTGAAAGAAACAATAAAATAATAATTAATTACATGGTGTTTTAAAAAATACATACATTTTTTGGCGCGTTAAATAATATGATGGAATATATTGCGAGTATTCTTTTTGCGTATTAAGTATTCGTTTTGACAGATGTCAAAACGGGCCTTTTATTTTTTGACAACATTAGGGCCGATGCCTGCTAGGGCTGCAGGGACGGTCGAAAGAATCACCGTGGTCCTCGGCTGCAGACTGCGGATGCAGGCAGCGAATGCAGGTAGCTCACGCATGACACGCAGCCGTTGCTTGCATCCGCAGCCGGGAGTGATTCCGAGGCTGGCTGCACATGCAGTCGCAAATCTACGATTTAATTCAATATGAGCGCTCCGGCTCCGAGTAGCGATTATTTCGGACTTGTCTAAACAGGTTGGAGTAACGTAACTACGTGCGCATCGACTTGCGGCCGCAGCACTACTGGTCTACGATCAGCTGCGGCTGCAGGTCGCGGCAGCACTCGCAGCCGAAGCTCGGCAGCACGTGCGGCCGCAGCTACGTTCGGAACAGTTTTCAAAAATATCCATACTACTACATAGAAAACCAATCGTGCAGCTGCAGCCGGCTTCGTGCAGCCGTCGCATGAGCTGCCTGCATCTGCAGCCTGCAGCCGAGGTTCGAATGGCACATTAATTCATGAATTTCCACCTCAAAAAAGTCACATATGAGATATGCGGAATAAGATGGTTGGAATTTCTTTCATCGATGATTATATTTTCATAAAAGTAAGAACTACCTTCCGCAACTAAGTATTTTTGTTATGAAATAAAAAACTAAATAAATTACGTACGGTAAACGATTTAGTAATCAGTCAATGAACTCTGAAAAATAACACCATGTATGGAAAACAAAACTTTTGGCAAAATAATAGCTACCCGGGCCGGGCAAGGTTAAGCAACACTGCGGAGGTCGGCGTTTGGATGGAAGTGCATCCATTATACACCCAGCCGCCTGTGCTCCTCAAATAGCATGTTAAACTGGTGTCCTACTACACGATGTTACACGACACCAACATAGTGAGTATAAGGCTAGGCAAATTGATTAAAAATGGTACTCAAGAAACCACTTACTTTCAAACTTCCACTGAGTTCAGCGTCATATGCCTCTTCAGCATACATCATGACAGATTTAAACGTCTTTCAATTGTTACGTCACCAACACATCACAATATAATATAATCGATATCGACATACAAAGACCTATGTCACATCACTAGTTCAAAAATCAGTTTAAAAAAAAAAAAAAAAAAAACAAAGCACTGTTCGTAATTAATTATTATTCATAAGGTTGATGATCTTTAGTTGTTATTTATCTAAGGAGTTGTTATTGGCATTGAAATAACTTTATTTATGCTACATTATCGTTTTAAGCGGACATGAGGCGATAATATATCTAATATTATATTTTAGTAAATACTGAGCCTATCCCGTACCGAGTATAACGCAATACTAATCGGTCTTACACGTGTTTTAATCTAACTATCGCATTTTTATCAGTAGATAATGTACATATCGATATAGTCTGCATATTTTGCATGACGCCAGCTCCTAAATAGCAACACAATGAGAATTATTTAACCTCCTAAACGTAACCTAACCTCAAAAAGATTGGTTATTTTGTATTTTATATGGATTATAAAAGTGTTGTCAAACGGATGGAACGATTTCAATGTGGTTTTTATTAATAGTGTCGTAAAATCAAGACCCCCATCGTGCTCTCTTGTTCTTGATCGGTGTGAAAAATAGCAACAAAAAAACGAAAAAGGAGTTAAGGGAGATCTCGTCCTCTGAGATCTCTGTTAACTTATAACTTACATGAACTTAATGTAAGTTATAAGTTCCATGTTAAAAGTAGAAGACCTCTCGCATTATTGATGGTGAGCATTTGCCTAAAAACCCACATTTAATGACACTGCAATCATATGTAACTTTGACCTGCCCTTAGTGCTAATTTGCTGCGGTAAAGAGAACCTTCAATTGATTCTTCAAGCTCACCGAAGGGGCCTATCAGAGCCAATGCCCACTAGGACCACGAGGAATTTCTAAAAAGCAAACCCGTGGTCCCAGAACGCAAAGGGCAACTAAAGAACATTGGTGTGGTTTTAGTCAGTAAAATTCTGACATGATAACATGTGATTCGCCTTTAAAAAAAAGCTCGCTTCACGAAAGTTTTCATGGTTTTTTACAGAATTGTACTAGAAACTGGTGTTACCATCAGGACAGTCTGCAGACTACCTTACTAATATGTAGGAAAATACTCATTCAATTAGTAGTGAAGAGAAGACAACTTAGACATGGTAAAAATAGACTTGTTAATCGGGAAGGTGATCACAAAAACTGTCTCTTTTATGATAGACCTATCTCTTCATTGTAATAATCTAATATGTATCTCCTCCGAAACGGCTTGACCATTTGTTTTTATATTGGTAGATCTGAGAATAGGTCGTGGGCTATTCTTTACCCTCCTATCCCCGCCCCCCTTTTCCTTTGATTATTTATAATAATCTAATATATATCTCCTCCGAAACGGCTTGACCATTTTTTTTTTTATATTGGTTGATCTGAGAATAGGTTCCAGGGTTTCTTTACCCTCCTACCCTCGCTCCCCTATTCCCTTTGATAATTTATATGGCAGAACAATGTTTACCGAGTCAGCTAGTTATATCTATTTAATAAATTCTTTATTGGCATAAGCATAATCAGCCTTTTAATGTTCCCACTGCTGGGACTCAGGCCTCCTCTCTCTAGGAGAGGGAATGGGCCGTAATCCACCACGCGGGTCTAGTGCGGATTGGCGAATGTCACAGGTCTTCGAATTTTTGGTTCCAGGACATGCCGGTTTCCTCACAATGTTTTCCTTCACCGTTTTGAGAGCAGTGGTGATGAAATAAATTACACAAAGTAATGCGCCTGGGTGGGTTTGAACCCGCGACCTACAACTCGTAAGTCGGAGTTGTTACCACTCGGCCACCACAGCTTTCATATAAAAAATGTTATATTGGCATAAATAACATTTTTTATAGTGACGCCCTGATTCCTGCGCTAGGCATAGTATCTGCGTTACAGCAGGGTCTTCTTCCGTTTACATGACCATGAGACGAGTTTTATCCAATAAAAATAAAAGAAAGATCTATACATATACATGTATGTATAAATAAATCAAATTAAAGTGTCTGTAACATCAAAATTACATTTTGTAAATACATATGAAAGTTTTCGATATCTACACATTTACGCTTAGTTGACACTTCGCGTGACCCAAGGGCTGACTTTTTACTCCATCAGAGAATAAGGCAGGCGACATTGCCACGTTGTATGGCAATCCATACAACGTGGCAATGCCGCCTGCCTTTTGGGTACACTTCCAGTGGACAGCGATGCGGAGGAGTTTTATGACGCCATATTTTAACTAGTATTTTTTGTCTTTAATGTATATATATAGTTTTAATTAGTTAAGTGTTTTTATTGAATTAAATAAAATAATGTTAACGATACCTACAACAAATATTCAATTTTTAAAATGCTTATCTATCTGTCCTTTTGTTGTCTATCTCCGAAACGGCTAAACCGATTTTGAAGGGATTTTCACTGGTAAATAGCTCATGTTATAAGGAGTAATTTTTATTTTATAAAAAGAATAAGGGTTCTGTGCAAAAAATTATAAACTTGAAAGTGAGCGCTATTTTTGTTGTGCACCTGCCATGTTTTCTCTTCACCACCCTTGGTTGACTGGAAGAGATTGTCTAAGGCATTAAGTCCCTTGTGCCTTTGTGTTCCATGAAGTGTTAATAAATAAATAAATAAAATTATGATTTTTATATTGGTTTTATTCTCAACGACCTGAAAACTCCATATTGAAATCGAAAATCTTTATTCTGACTATGAGAAACTTGCCCTTTGTATTGAGTACATATTACTAAATTTAAAAAAATGGGTAATATAAAACGCACCTGTTGCAGCCATCTCCCATTCCTTGTGGTCGACATATTGTCACTGTACTTCGGTTTCGTTTTAGACTCGAGCAGTTTTTCCTTTTGTAACAAATGCTCGTGTACTGTACTTTTATTCAGATGTTTTATCATATTTTAATGTACACTTAAAACAATCACTTTATAACACGAATAAAATATTTCCCGCTAGCATTTCGATACGCTCACTCAAGTGCACTAACGCGAAAAACTACTTATGACGTAGCTAATGACAATCTTTTATATCGATAATGCCAACACTACCGTTTATACTCACTGTTGAAAAAAAAAAAAACAAATGTCAAATATTGGCGCGAAAGGTAAAGTTTATAAAATTAAAACGAAGTACGCACAAGTAACCTTATCTATTGAACGCAGCGAAATAAGCTTCGCTGTACATCATTGTCTGCCCTCGCAGAAGATAACTGAGAATACATTATAATATGCCTATTTGCAACACAATATTAATTTTCAGTAAAATATTGTTTACCGCGGTTAGCAACGTGGGTCAACGTGCAGTTAACAATAACAATACTGTTAGTGGCTTGTTATAAATCATTCATTGATTTAAATCGCCTCTTACACTGGGTGGGCTAGTGACGAATTCAGTGATAGTACAATTAGACGTAATTTGGCAAGCGTATAAATACCTACTTGGTTAATTAATTTAATACAGTTTTACTTCAGCCACATATTTTTATCTATTGAACTTCGCAGGTTAGTAAGGTTACGGATACGACGAGAATTTTAAAATAAGTCTGTCTGCGTGAAGTTTCTAGTGTATTCACTGCGAACTTTCACTGATAAGAACTTATCATCCGTCCGTCATAGGTACCAATTTTTTCAGAAGCGTAAATTTATGTCGCTCAAGGTCCTTTTTATATTCCATTAATTCGATTTCTCTCTTACATCACCAATAGGAGAATGGGCGGGCCCGTTGTTTGTGTGGGCCATTGTACCTACTGTAAAATTATCTTAATCTGTAAACGAAAATAAAATATACTAAAATGCGTTCCAAATAAGAATAGGATCGATTGCCATGTTGTGACGACTCGTCATACTGTCACTGTACTGGCATTTTTGAAACTAAGTTCGTACTTTATATTCCACAACTATCACACAACGCCGCCTAGTCCCAAGCTAAGCAGAGCTTGTGTTATGAGTACTAGACAACTGATAAACATACTTATATATTCCTAAATACATACATATTATAGATAAATTACACCCAGACACAGAACAAATGATCGTGCTCATCACACAAATATTCGTCCTGGGTGGGAATCGAACCCACGACCTCCGGCATAGCAGTCAGGGCCACTAACCACTAGACCAACAGGCCAGCCACTTAATTATAAGAAAATCTTACAACTGGAGTGCAGAAGTGAAAAGTCCTACTTTTTAGATTTTCCGAAAATACAAAAAATGAGCCAGTTTATGACCTCATCTAAGCTCCTGATGAAAAATAAGGTCTACAGGTTTTTAGGTTTTCAGGTTTAATTGGTAAAAGATGGAATTCACGACTACCTAGTTTCAAGCTCACTACGAAACTAGGTGAGGTGACACACACAAGTGGCATTTATCACATAATCTCACTGAAGGCGCATCGCCTAGTTATTTTCCACATTTTCATTTCATTGTTAATTTTATCTATTCCTTGAGTGGGGTGAATTAACGAATTGACATAATACACTCTAATTTTTCATTTTTAACCGACTACAAAAAAGAAGGAGGTTAATAAGTTACCTTTTTATTTTATTTACTCGTTAGTCTTGCATGTCTACATTTCAATTGCATAAAAATTACAAATGGAAGTGCGGAGTCACTTAATACAAGCAATTCCTTGCTTAAAAGGTAATCTCCAATAATATGTATCAAAATGCCTATTGTAACAGAAATATATATTTTTTTACTATAATTTTACACACGACCGTACTTAAACTAGGTACTTTACTCCCAAAAAAAGACCAATTCGGAAAAGCATAATGATGCTCTATTCAATTCGGAATGAGCATATGATGCTCTTTTCAATTCGGAAAGAGCATAATGATGCTCTGTTCATTTCGCAAAGAGCACAATGATGCTCTTTTCAATTCGGAAAGAGCATAATGATGCTCTGTTCAATTTGGAAAAGCATAATGATGCTCTTTTCAATTCAAAAAGAGCATAATGATGCTCTTTCCGAATAGCTGGGGCCTTATCTTGACGTGTTAAAATGTCAGGCGTGCGAGCAAGCGGGATGCAGCTATTCGCCCTATATAGTTCTATACCTTTAGTTCAGTTTAAGACGTAAAATCGCGTAAAGAGCTCGGGGTAGCCCGGCCTCTGAAGGATCATAATGAAAAAGCCATGGATTCGTCAAACAGCTGTTCGGACACGCGATATCAGGGTTCGTCCTAAAACTAAAGATAAAGTTTTAAACCGAAGTGAGGTCAGCGCAACACGATTTCTCTTCTTCCACTCCGTCAATCTATCATCCTCATCCAGGACTCCCTTTTTAGAGTTCCGTACCGCAGTCGGCAACGCTGAAACTCTTATAGGATCACTTTGTTGTCCGTCTATCCATCTGTCTAGACCCTTTTTCTCAGGAACGCGTGGAGATATCAAGCTCAAATTAATATCAACTACTCAGGTTCTACTATCCCTTGGAGCATGGAAAAATCAAACTTCTATTCCTGACATAAATGTGAACTAGACAAGTAGGTAATCGTTTTTTTTCTGTATCGGATTGGAAGTTCATTAAGCTATTGATCAAGACAGCAGCAGTTGCGAGATGGTGGTTGCCAGCTCCCGGCGGCTAAAGTCAATGCTTTTGATCTTTAAAACCTATTAGCGGATACGACGTATGCGATGCTAAAAACAGAAACAATTTTTATTTGTTTGTTGGAAAACGGAAATTTGCGTTCTTTTGGATACAAATTTTCGATTTCTAAAACCATATTCGCATTATTGCCTTTCTAATTATTATTATTATTTAATTTTGACATTATTATTTAATTTTGATTTTATTATTTGATTTTGATTTTATTATTTGATTTTGATTTTATTATTTGATTTTGATTTTATTATTTAATTCTTTATTGATTAAATTTAAATATTTACAATTTTATTTTATATTCTAATTGTATATTTCAATTTCAATTTAATTTAATTATTTGCATTGCACTATATTTGCTTTTAGCTGTACAAACTGATTTTAATTGTGACTGTTTTGAGTACTATTCTTTTTTATATCGTATATGAGTCAATGTTACTTAAAATAAATAAATTATTATTATTATTAATGAAACCGGTTTGGGACACATCGTCGTTTCAAAGTCTATAACGGCCATAGGCACATTTATTGTGTTTTATATCCCTAAAATCTAGTAAGTTACTCTTTCGGTCTTGTAGATTCTAAAATGAAACTACGTAGAACCACTACGTACCCTTTCGGCCCCGTAGATCCTAAAGTGAAACTACTAATACTGTCACCCTACTACATGTTATAAATACGGATATAACAACTTTGTAAGATGTTAATTAGCATGTGGCCATTAATATAATCTTACTGACCCGCGTAAACCTAGCGATTGTCGTCGGGCGCCGCCGTGATAACACAATCACTAATGATGAATAAAAAAAATTAATGATCAAGGGCGGAAATCTTAATAATAATATGTAGCTAGCATTTTAAGTGTAATAATTAAAGATGCTGTTAACACTTCTTTTTTTTTGGTAGGAATATCTTACAATGATATCCCTCGCTCTTGGGTGGTGCGAGAGGGTGTGTCAAACTTTTACTCACTAAAAACCCACTCCTGTGCCTTTCATGCCAGGGCCGAGTTTTCCTTTCAGAAACAAACCCTTTGCCTAATAGGCTTCGACCCTGCTGGGCCCCTACGGTTTGCTAAGATCGGGATTAAGCGTTTCGCCTCGTCGTTTTTACCAACCACGTACATTGAAGGATTGGAACAATTTACCAGCTGCGGTCTTCCCGGTGGTGGGAACACAGTCAAGCATAGTTTAAATCATTAAAAAAAAGGAAAGACCGGATCCGACCGGACCTGAGACCGAAGGGAGATCGGAATAGGTAGAGTATGTTTACCTAAAGTTGGAAAAAGTAAGTAATGGCCCGTTTACACGTGGGCCCAGTCTCCAATCGCCATCCCTCAGCCATGCCAGCCATCATGATGTCATCATGTCGTGGTCAACCATTGTGTAAACTGGAAAACCCCGTTTACACAATGGCTATTGGCCGAGTAGGTATGGTCCCACGTGTAAACGCACCATTACATAGAGTTGATAATACCTGCCTCCCCTAAAATCTCGAAATCACGAACATGACAAATAAATTCCGCCATTATAAAAATATGAACTGAACTTTGAGTATAGTTACATAATTATAATTGATTTTTCATCTCCAATAAAAGATGCACAGATGCACACACTAAATGCAAGGTATATAATAAAAGGGAGTTATAAATTATAGTGCACTCATTTTAAAAAACTGGGCAAGTGCGAGTCGGACTCGTGCACTGATGGTTCCGTACAAACTTATGTAGGTAAATAGTTCAATTCCCGAATGGAGTCTCGACGATTTTACCAAATCAAAATATTGTGACGTAATCTTGCTTTATGCCAAATTCCAGGATTCTGGGTCAATGGGAAGTATGCTATGAATTTTGATTCCCTCGAAAGTATCTAAATACACGTTTTTTGCGACATAAACGGCCGTATCTTTTTTTTTCAGCTAACGTAGACTTCTGAATTTTTTACTGCTTCAAGGGACCGCAGACTTGAGTACATAGTTTTAATTTCAACTCGATACCTCAACTTGTTCCCGAGAAAAAGGGTCATGATATACAGACAGACAGGCAGACCGACAAACACACAGACAACAAAGTAATACTATAAGGGTTCTGTTTTTCCTTTTGAGGTCCGAACCCTAAAAAAACTGCCCCACACTAAGAATTACTATTACTCCTGTATCGTGAGTGCGATCACAAATACATATGTAACTCACTCACATAAGACAGCCAGACCCGGAAAAACTATCTGTAAGCCATACAAATACTTAATACACTTACTCGAAAACCCGCTTTTAGGCACGCAATAGACTGTTTTCCACACTAGTGCAGAAAAGTGCGCGTGCTTTCCCCGCCACAGTTTTATTACATTTATCATATCAGGCCGGGCGCACGTCGACCTCTGCGAGTCACCGGTCAACCCCCGGGCCGTTTATTCATTTCTTCGTAAGTGTATTGAAAAAAGTCATTTGATACACATGCAAATTTGTCACTGCAGCCCTCGGCTCCATATTCCACCTCGGTCGCAATGACAAACTTTCTGCACTTGTATAAAAAAATGTTTTATTTTCGTGCGTGAATCGAACCCGCGACATGCAGCGCAGCATTCGCGCCAACTGTGCCTTTAATCATAGGAGGGAGGCACATCATGCATCTGAGTTTATTTTAAACTAAAATATGAACTTTACTAATTAAAATCTAAAACAAAACATAAATCTGAGACTGGCCTGTTGGTCTAGTGGCCCTGATTGCTATGCTGGAGGTCGTGGGTTCGATTCCCACCCAGGACAAATGTTCTGAGTGTAATTTATCTATAATATGTATGTATTTAGAACTATATATTTATCAGTTCTCCTTGTACTCATAACCCAAGCTCTTTAGCTTGGGACTAGACAGCGTTGTGTCTAGTTGTGGATTATTATTATTCCATTTATTTTCTATATAAACATATTAATTCCATTTTTAAATATTTCTTTAAAAAAACGCTTATTAAAAAACATTTAAATATATAAAATATAAAAAATTTTAGCCCACTGGCATCGGGAACAGGGTCCAAGCTATACTATATGATAAACAGATATTATAATAGGTAGGATAATTATAAGTAGCTTATTATGATATTAATTAGCACTCATGCCTTGCCAATTAGGTACACTAACTTTAACATTTTATACCTTTTTTTTAGGTGGGAAACCATCTAACGAAATCTCCCGCCCTTGGGCAGGGCGCGAAGGCGTGTCAGACATTTACTGAATAAAACCCACTCCTGTTCCTTCTTTTCCTTCGTTCCAGGGCCCCGGGATTCTCTTTCACATCACCCATGGCCTCAGTAGACTTCGACCCTGCTGGACCTCTGCAGGTTTACTGACATCTTGAGGCGCGCGTGGAAAACTATGCGCCGTCGACGACTTGGGCTCGGTCCGGACAGTTACTGGACGGTCGGACGGCCAGCTACCCATTGCTCGTCGTCCGTAAGCCCACGCTTACGGCGGCCGGAAATCGGGATCGGGATCCCGGCGGCTGGGGCGTGAGAGCCGTTCCCTCGCACGTGCGGCCGCCTGCTTTGCTAACATTACTGCTTCTCAGAAGGAGGCGACCGCCTGCCACTCCTCCTCGCTCTGGACCAAGGCCTGTACCAAGGCTCGGTACATTTATATCTAGTTGCCCATGTAGATTTATGTTAAACAAACAACAATAGCAGAACCCAACTACAACACAACATATCAAACCTTTTTAGGAAGAACATCGAGACATTTTGCGTTTTTTGCTAGAATGGTTTTCTCTTCCATAATTAGAAAATATTCATGATAATATCATACAAAAAAAATATAACTTATCTATGTATATAAAAGGAGAAACTGACTGACTGACATATCAACGCACATCCAAAACCACTGGAACTAGGAGCATGAAATTTTGCATAAGGTTTCCTTTAATAACGTAGGTGAGCACTAAGAAAGGAAATCCAAAATTCAGCCCCTAACTGGAAGAAACGGGGGTCTAAAGAAACAGACTGACTGACATATCAACGCACAGCCGAAACTACTAGGATTAGGAGCGTCAAATTTTGCACAAGGTTTCCTTTTATGACGCAGGCGAGCACTAAGAGAGAATTTTCCAAAATTCACCTCCTAAAGGGATGAAATAGGGGTCCAAAGTTTGTATGGAGAAACGTAGTTTAACGCGGGCATAGCCGCTGGCAGAAGCTAGTTATTCATTTTACAGCTAATCTAATAGAATAGTTGATATTAACGTATTTTCATAAATTACTTTTTAATTAGGGAAGAGAAAACCCATTCCTGCAAAAAATTAAAATAGTCTCTTACGATGTTCTTCCTGAAAAGGCCCGATAATTTTGAATTGTTTACGTAGCAGGTACCTACGCCGGCGTAGACGCGTAGCACTTCCGTAGCATGAAATAAAAGATTTGGAAAGGAGCGTAACCTTATGCAATAATAGCAACCTAATTTAAGTTTTTAATTATTTTCTTTTCCTGCTTCTTTTTTATTTTATTTTATTACTATTATTTTTTCTAGTGTTACAACAGAACTCTGCTTCCGCTTCCGCTTCTGCAAAAGTTCCGCAAGCTTTTTCACTTCCGTTTCCGTTTCTAATTCCACAAACTTTATAATAACAGAACTCTTAACAGAAGAATACAACGAGGAGCGAGGGGTTGGGGGCCCGTAGACGACAGGATACGACGAAAAAGGCGTGGAGGGAGGAGGGGGGGCGGTACACACTTCTTTTTTCTTATGTTTGTTGTTTGTTTTGTTCTTCTGTTGCCAATAATTCGCCAATACTTATCAGTTCCCCCCAGAATTGTAGCCAGAGATCAATTATTTAGCTGAGCTGGTTTAATATAATTATGAAGAACACCAAGACAGACTCAAAGGTGTAAAAGCGGCCAAATTACGTTTTATTGAAATTATAATTTGCCTTTAAAGACAAAAAGTACAAAGTACAAAAATTAAACAAATCTTAAAAAAAATATGTGTTTTTTCTTCATAGTATCAAAACTCTGAAGGATCGTGAGGAAACCGGCATGTCCTAAAACCAAAAATTCGAAGACATGAGACATTCACCAACCCGCACTAGGCCCGCGTGGTGCATTTCGACCCATTCCCTATCATAGAGAGGAGGCCAGAGTCCCAACAGTGGGAACATTATCAAGGCCGACTATGCTATATGCTATGCTTCATAGTATTAGGACTTCCGCTTCCGCTAAGATTTACTTTTGACATCTGTTTACGTTCCTGCTTCCGTTGCATCACTATTTAAAATAAAAACACAGTCTGTTGGCAGGTAATCTGTGTGGCAGGATTTTCTAGTGCAGATGTCAATCTCCCACAAACGTATAATCGTAGGTAAGTAACTTGTTATGTAATTTTAAGGTATTTTTTACATAGCATGGGTAAGATGACAGCAGGATGAAATTTATTTATGCATCTGTAAGATGAGAGAAAAGGATAGGTACATAGGTAGTTTGTATGATTAACTTAAATATGAATCCGACAGCTGTCAGTGAGCTGTCACCCGCGACCATCCTATAGCAATTGTAGTGTAGTTTGATGTAACTACATAGAGGGTACTAGGATCTTGTACGCCTAGTCCTTTTTCCGAAAATCCAGGCACCTTTTTAAGGTTTATCCCAATAAGAATAAAAGGTGGGTAAGTTCGTACAGACAGCGGCACGAATCTTGAGCGCTCAGCGAAAGAGCGGGGATCGCTTTGCACATCGTACAATATCGGCGAGCCAACTGTACAAGGATTGCACTCCCGCCCCCGTATCTCTCTCCATACCACTAAAGAGACCCGATATTTCACTTCTGCGTGCTTCTGCGCAAGTAGAACTGAAGAAGTCAGCGCTCAAGATCCGTGCCGGTATCTGTACCCCCTTATGTTCTTTTCTCCCTGTCAAGTTCTACATATTTATTATGATAGCAATATACCTAGGTGCCTACTATTATTGCAAATACTTAAGCACCTACTTAAAATATACGTAACAGAGATAAGTAGATCACCTCGTGTGGTATTTAGGTATGCATTGTGTTGTGTTAGCATTGTATGCGTATCCTAGTGGTGTAGGTCATTATTTCCACGTATAATTATTTAAATACTGTACGGACATTAGGAATATAATCAAAGGCTGGTATGTGACATCCTATACAACCTACCAACCCACCAACCAACCTCGGCTGGGCAGCGTTCGCGAAGCTGCGCGGTATCTTCTCGTCCAACATACCACAGTGTCTCAAGACGAAAGTTTATGACCAGTGCGTGTTGCCAGTGATGACATATGGCTCTGAAACATGGTCGCTTACAATGGGCCTCATCAGAAGGCTTACAGTCACCCAAAGAGCAATGGAAAGGGCTATGCTCGGAGTTTCCTTGCGTGATCGCATAAAGAATGAAGATATCCGCAGGAGAACCAAGGTCGCCGACATAGCCCGAAGAATCGCCAAACTTAAGTGGCAGTGGGCAGGGCACATTGCTCGTAGAACGGATTTCCGATGGGGTCGAAAGGTTCTAGAGTGGCGACCGCGCACCGGAAGACGCAGCGTTGGAAGGCCTCCCACAAGGTGGACCGACGACCTGGTGAGGGTCGCGGGAGTGCGGTGGATGCGAGAAGCACAGGATTGGTCATTGTGGCGACGCTTGGGGGAGGCCTATGTCCAACAGTGGACGTCTTTCGGCTGAAATGATGATACAACCTACCTACCTAACTGTAGTACGTAGGTATATTCTAACCAATCTATGTTAGCAGATAAACACTAAAATAGATTGGTTTACCCAGAAAATGTAATAATAACAACTTTGTGTATTACTTACCTATGCACTTATTTTTCAACACTGTTCTAGTGCGAATAATAATTAGTGTTATTTTGCATTAGCTTATCTCGCTGGACGGTTAAAACATTTGCTTTTCTGATTTCAGGTTGGAAAACATAATTTTCTAACTTCATCAACACTTTAAAATAAGATACAAGAAAACGCAACGATAAAGTCGTGTTTATTTATCAATGTCACGCATATGAACACATATGAATGACAAGATAACATACCTACTTACTACAAAGTACTTATTAGATAGGTAAATAGGTACATTTTTAATTCCTTTAGAGTAGGTACCAACTACATACTGATAAAGAAAAAGATAAAAACCCTATAGCGTTTATCAACACTGTACAAGAGTTAGAAACTGTATAGACATAAATATAACGTTACCAGACTTGTTTAAACATCCTTTTATGCTACTGTAAGAGTATGACACACTTCCAATGAAAGGTGCATTAGATGCGCAAAGGAAAAACAAAAGAAATTAATTATAGCGCCATCTATTAGCGCAATACTGAACTATGACAACAAAAATAGACAAAAAAAAAAAAAAAAGACTTTTTAATTAATATGTACTTACCATGGTAGCAAATTGTAACTTCTTGATTGCTTGGTATTTAGGGCAGTGTGGCTTGTGTTTTTTCAGAGGTACGGGAGGTTCTTGACGTAAACATCTGCCCGGTTCTCGCGAGGTGACTGCCGCGATGCGAGCGACTGCCGTGCACATGTTTTGCGAGTAGATAACGCTATGATTATGTTTATGTTTCTAATTACTGGTTTGTGGGATCGCGGTGGTTCTAGGATTGCTACTTAAGTTTTATCGCGGCAACCCGTGGTTTTGGACCCTGGAAATACTTCAAGAAAGTTCTTATGTAAATAACACGGGCTAAAGAAATTATATGAGATTTTACGTGTTTTTAAATAAGGTTTCACTAACTAATTCCCGATAAATATAACATAAACTTTTAGTTTCCCTGTCAAAAAACGACTTTCCACAGTAATGTGAAGATAGGAAATAGGAATATCGTCTTAGATAAAATATTCGTGTAAGTTTGTATCACTCGCGGAAACTTGTAGACGCGGGAAAAATATTTCGGAATTGGTCTTAAAATTCTATCAGGCCAGACCAGACGGAGTAAGACAAGATTACAGGCGAGCACTGTATTTATACCAAGCCGTTATGAAGAACCACTTCATTCAGTACTTATGGAGAAATTAAGTACATAAGTAGGTACCTATCTATCTGCCTCAACAAAATAGAAACTAGCCAGCACGATATCGACCTTATTTCTACGCTTTTAAGGTTGAAGCCAAAAATAAGTCAACTGCTAAAGATAATGGGAACAATGCAGGTTATTGTGGACACAAAGATTAATTTGGTCGCTTATGTCAATGGGTTGATTGAGTTTCCGTAGTAAATTGTCTTGAATTGTGTTTCAGTTTACTTAACTGAAATAGACAATCTACTCGTAGGTACTACTTTAATGACGTAAGTAATGTATGATGGGTCTATGTAGTAACTAGGTAAGTATCCTAAGTGTACCAACTAATGCAGGTTTAAGCTTGCCTGGCGCAGTCCTCACCGGACTTAGCAAGTTCGGGAGGTTTCTGTTTCGGATTCACGTGGATAAAACGCGCGGGTGTCATCATTGTGCTGACCGCCCGGAGGACACGGTGGAGCACAGTGAAGGTGAGCCCCGCTCGAGCAGAGCACCGCCATGTCCTCCTCGTAACTCTTCTACTGTGCCGGAACAGACATCATCACGTCCAAGCCGCCGCCACAGGGACGCTTCCCGAGCGTCGGGAATAGCGGGGCGATCTCCGGCCACCGTAGGCGCGGGCTTTGCTTGGGTCGTCGACGGCACGTCTTCCACGTGCGCCTGAAAGACCTATCAGCAAAATCGTAGGCCTGTAGCCACGGGAAAAGGCATATACTGTGTCCCTGAAACGGAAAGAGCAACTGATGGGCGTCCCTCCGAGAGTTCTGCTCCGTGCATGGTCATTAATCGACGTTCCGGCTACCAGCGTTGCTTAACCTTGAATATCGACCTTTTTTTTTTTTGAGGTGGGAAATCATCAAATAATCACCTCCTACTTAGGGTGGAGCCAGATTTTTACCGATGTATTCCTTCTGTTTTTGAACAAACCTGCAAACCTTGGTGACAGGTATACTTAGCTACGATCCCACCTGCTATAAGGTCAACGCTGCGTTAAGCGGAAACACGCGCGGGCACCCGTCGCGTGACTGCGCGTGTGTCGTATGCGGCGGTCCCCGTAGCGGAAACCGGATTATGACCTGCGCCGTGTCGCTAGTTCAACTTTAACAGTGTGCATGTAGTCGTGTCGATGGAGAACTTTAAGGGCATCCACCTCGACATACATTTTCACTGTTTTTCATAGAACTGCTTTTACGCAATTATGACGTTATTACACATTTTTCATAAGATATTTTGGAAACACAGTATCTTGTGGTTATTATCTAGGCTTCTATTGAAATCAATTTATAAATTTGTGTATAACTAATCCAGTAAAGACCTCTGAAAATCTGCTATTTTGCATGAAAAATGACACTTCAAAATTTATTTAAAAAAGTAAAAAAGTTTAGCAATAGGCCTTGCAAATTTAATCAAGATTTAGAATGACGCCAATTTTTTTCAAAAACTTTTTAAGGGTTTATAAAAACACGTATTTCCTGGAACAAGTTTTATAAAATATTCGAGTAAATTACGGAATTACCGAATGATAACAGTTTTCAGGCGTTAATCTCTCTTTTTTCGCTTTTCGCGTTATCTTTTCGTCACACATCGCGTTGGATTGCTTTAGATGAAGTAACAAGCTTTTTAAACCATGTTCGATGTTGACGATAAGCGAGTGAATAAGGACCCTCTTAATCGGATAATACGAAGCAAAACGGTCGCGGGGCGCGACGGTGCACTATTTTATGGGACTGCGCGTGCGACCGCGTAACGCAGCATCGGCCCTTAGTTAGCATTCTAATTTCGTGTGCTTCACGTTACACAGATATTCCCAATTGTTTCATATTGATTAGCTCATTATTTCGTGTGAGGTAAGTGTGACGCATGAGTACTATGACGTGATAATGAAAGTCTACCTAACCAATAGGTGTTTATGAATGTGGTCTTTAGTCTAGCACATTGTTAGGTTTAGAGTATAGATATTTTTAACTATGTATTTACTGGTTAGTTTTAAACAGGCCTTTTTTTTCCGTGGGAAAATCATCTTATGACATCCCCGCCCTTGGGCGGGGCGGGAGATAGTGTCAGACTTTTACTGACTAAAAACCCACTCCTGTTCCTTCGTTGCCTTTCGTACCAGGGCCGAGTCTTCCTTTCAGAATCAGACCCTTGGCCCCAGTAGGCTTCGACCCTGCTGGGCCCCTACATTTGCTGACATCTCCTTGAGGCGCGCGTGGAACAGCACGCGCCGTTGACGACTTGGGCTCGGTCCGGACGGTTACCGGACGGTCGGACGGCGAGCCACCCATTGCTCGCCGTCCGCAAGCCCGCGCCTACGGTGGCCGGAAATCGGGATCGGAATTCCGGCGGCGGTTGGGGCGTGAGGACCGCTGCCTCACGCGATCGGCCGCCTCCTTTGCAAGCATTACAGCTTCGCAGAAGGAGGCGACCGCCTGCCATTCCTCCTCGCTCCGGATCATGGCCTGTACCAAGGCCCGGCGCGAGAGATCGCCGCCGCCGATCGCCCCCACGAGGACACGGCGTTGCTCTGCCCAAGCGGGACACACCTCCACCGTATGCTCCACCGTGTCCTCCGGGCGGTCCACACAGTGGTGACACCCGGGCGTCGCTTCCGCACGAATCCGGTGCAGGAACTTCCCGAACTTACCGTGTCCGGTGAGGACCTGTGTCATGCGGAAGGTAATGACGCCGTGTTGCCTTTCCAGCCACTCCTCAAAGAAGGGACTTACCGCCGTAGTTTTAAACAGGCTAAGATATACAGGATAAGTCTATAACCGTTTCTACAAAGTCGTCAATATTTCTAGCGGTGTTTCAAGTAAAATTCCTAGTGAATAGTTTTTAAGACACTGTAGTATTTGTTTCGTACCTACTTAGCTTTGGTGCAGCAGGGGTATTATTTAACAGCGAACAAAGTTTAGCTCGCGGCTCGGGGCTTGAGTCAACAGCGCGTCGTGTTGCACGCACGCCTTGTTGCCAGGAAAAATAAATCAGGCGACTTAAAAATCTCACGTGGCAATAGACAGGGCACATAACACGAACACAGAACAGATGGTCGATGGGGACGGAAGGAAAGAGTGGTGACCACGTACCGGAAGACGCAGCGTTGGAAGGCCTGAACAAGGTGAATCAATCTCCTGGTGAGGGTCGCAGGAATCCGATAAATGCGAGACGCACAGACTGTTCGTTGTGGCGACGCTTGGGGGAGGCCTATGTCCAACAGTAAACGTCTTTCGGCTGAAATGATGCAGATGACTTGAAAACCGTGTGTGCATATGGGTTGAGGGCCCACGTTATTTAATCATAACAGTTTTAATTTACGTTTTAGAAATTTATTAGCTTTTAGCCCCCTCTTTTGAGGGGTTGGGGCCAGATTCCCAAAAAAAAATGATGTACGATTTTTTGTTAGTCACAATTAGTCCGTATATTAATTTTTAGCTTTCTACCTTGAAATTTGCGGAATGCTCCATACAAACTTCCACCCCCCATTTTAGGGGAGTGGGAGGTTAGAAAAAGACAAAAAGTAGAATATGTCACTCTCCATCCCTTCAACTATCACCACTAAAAAAAATCACGTCAATTCATCGCTCCGTTTAGCCGTGAAAGACGGACTAACAAACAGACACACACACTTTCACATTTACAATATTAGTATGGATGGGTCATTGCATTAAGTTTTACTAATTTTTAACTAAATTCCCTATAAATCTTGTTTCGTTTCTTAAGGATTTAAAAAATAGGTCCTCAATCCAGATGCACACGAAAACCACCTCCTTTTTGGCAATAGGTGTAAATATTTACGGGACCCGCTAGTGCCGATGTCTGTTACAGCTGCGGGATTGTTCGAAAGATATACCGCGCCACACAAAGAAACGTAAAAACCAAATAAAAGGAAACTAGTAGGTTTTGTCAGTAAAACTCTCGCATCACTCAGAGCTGGAGGAGCCATTTGATGATTGATTGCTAATCAAAAAAGGGGTACTATGTAGCTATCGAAAATCATCATCTTCCTGCCCTTGTCCCGTGTTATTTGGGGTCGGCGCAACATGTTTTTTTCTTCCATTCTGCCCTGTCACTCGTCATGCTATCACTAACTTCCTTTTCTTTCATATAACTCTTCACACAATCCATCCATCTTTTCTTTGGTCTCTCTCTCCCTCTCCATCCATCCACATGTAAACTCATAACTCTTAGCTATCGAAAATCAACTAACGTAAATTGCTAAAACAAAAATTAACTTCGTGTTAAAATCGCTACGACGCATGCGACGACGGCACAGCACGGTTCGCGCAATGGTTGATCGATTGGCTGGTGCGTTGCGTGTTGCGGATTCGATTCCCGCACGGAACAAGTATTTTTAGGGCCTACAGATAGTTGTTCCGGGTTTGAGTGTCTTATTTGTAAACAGGTTACAGGATACAGGAATGAATTCTAGCGTGCAAAAATGTTAAAATAAAATTAAACTCGTTTAATTGATTATATTTTGATAATTTCGTCAATTTTTGTGTTAATATTCCAAAAACCGGTCGTCAGTTTAATAAATAAAATCACACAAGTAGTTTTTACATATTTATTAAAAATAAAACAACTATTCTACATACACACATATCATTAAGACAAAATAATTGATAATATACCATGGGATATGAAAACAGACTATTTGTAACAGAAATATGACTATGGCATTGTGTCTGAACACAAGATCAGCAACTATTTAATACATATGAGAACATATCTTTCACAGTAGCAGGTTACAACAACTTATGCAATAAAGAACATACTTGTATTTATATTGACTTTTTAACCCTAAAAAGTTGAGTTGCGAAGGAATTTGAACTTTTTGCAGTATGACAATAGTGTGTTGTTCCAAAATTTGATAGTCATCACGAATTCTAAGTTCAAATATATTTAGATTAGATACTTTCAAAATGTGCTGTTCATACACAGTATTGCCAGTACTAGAGATGCCACTATTTGCATGCTCTTACAATGTGTGCTGAGTATAAGTTGTCATAGCCGAAGTCAGAATTGTCACGGGCCGTCAATATCTATGAGTCAACGTTATCACGCAGTGACAAGTTTGGTTTGTGGAAAATTATGACAATGCTAACTGGAGGAGTGATCGCCGCGGCATCTCTGTAGGCCAAGATTTTCGATATAAAATATCTGCTAATGGAATGGGTTTAAATAGTTTTACGGGTAGGATTTGAACTAACAAACACTTGGGCCTACTGTGCACGGACGCGTAGCTTCATAGGCGCGTATTCGTAATTGTACGCCTGCTCGCAGCTAACATACAAAACTATGAAATTCTGTCGACGAAGCGGCGATACGACGACACGATGCTAGTTGCCAATCTTTGGGCTAGCTTCGCCACCATATAATAAACAAACACATACAATGAAGAAATACAGTTTTTAATTTACACCAATTAAAAACAATACAATCTATTATTAGTTAGGTACATAATGATAAACATAATTTCATTTTTGTGACAAGTTACGAATATTTTTGATCAAAATCAGAAAACTTTTTCTATAACGTTTGTGATAACTACAATAATTTCTTGAATATTTTTGTGATGTGTTTCAAATGAGTATGTTTTGAGAGTACAGTCTAAAAGTCTTTATAATTAATATTTTAAAATACAAAAATACCTCTACCCTACAAAAAAACATAATTAGTTTCAAGTTTAACAAAAAAATGTCTTTGGGTAGATGTAAAAATAAAAATATCGCATGCTTAATCGAAAACAGACGTAACTCAAAAAACAGGATATTTGAAAAATCAACCTTATATTGAAGCATGTGTTTTCAAATTCAAGTACCCCTTTTTTGAGTTGAGTTGATCTATGATTAAACATGCGATATGTATTTAAATAAATTAAAAGGAACTCGGTGCGGTCACAGCCAGTTCTAAAATCAACCTTATTCACTAGAGAACATCGTGCACATTGGCAAGGAACTTAAATTACAATTATATAATTTAAAAATTATTAAACCATAATCTATGTAATATTTTGTATTTCTGGTGATGATGGCAGGTTTTTTTTGGTGACGATTAAATAATTAGATAAACCCCTGATTGATACAACATAATACTATTGAGTTACTTTTTTCTAATAATGCATTTAAATTTGTTGAAAACGCTGTATGATAGATATTTAGACTGGTATCTCCAATTCAGTCTTCATTTAATTGTAACTATATTAAACCAGTAGAAACAAAAGTTAAAAATAGTAATTAATTGTTATATTTCGATAAAATATCTAAATTTAACTATTAGTACTATTTTTGACCATTCATTGAATTAACTGCTGATTTAAAACTCGCCTTTATTGACTTAAGCTTTATGATATCTATAATCCATCGGTTTAGGTAGTTAACTAAACGTAAACAATCTTAATATGTCCTTTTATTTAAAAAAAAATCGTATAAAAGACATACAAAGATTATTTAAATTTAATTAGTTACCAAACATCGGTAAATAACAATTTGTAAACATTTTTATATAAAAATTATAGACAACTTTTAGATAAAAGACATGTCAAGATTGTTTACCTTTAGTTAATTACAAATTATAACTCGGAAATCCACTTATACTCGTAAGTGGATTTCCGAGTTATAATTTGTAATAAATAGAGCCCAAAAACATTTCGATAGCATTCGATTAAAAATTTTGAAAAATATCTTGTAAGTTTGTAATGGTACTATTTCCTTAAAATTATGTGACCTATTTTTTAAATTTACATCCTATTTAATAACCGATTTAATTATTAATAAAAATAAAAAAAAAAAAAACAAAGTTACATCTAATAAGGAATTCACAAAATCTAACCTATCCATTTATTTCAAGCTTCCAAAACCTAGCTACGATTATTGTCGCAACTCCATTTCGAGATATCGAGAAAGACGTATCGAGAATAAATTCTTAAGTATTTTTATTAAATTTATTAATTCCCGTAGCGCATATCAAACTAATTATTTTTTTTAAATAGATTGTTATACACACTCAAACTTCTAAAATATCGGAAAGAGTAAATAATAATAATGATGTGACTTTGAATAATACATTCTTGACATTGACCAGTGTTGTTATAGGGTAATAAATAAAATTTAAAAAAAAAAATACGCTGCTAACTGGCTGATATTACACACAGATATTACCGTATTTCAAAGCTTTCCGATACTAAGCTCCTAATTTAAAGTTTAATATTATCATACTATTTTTAATACTTACCTTTAATTTTGTGAGTAACCTATAAAATAGTTACTATCCTATAGTACTTATTACTTACATTATAATTTAATCTATAGTGTTTTTTCTGGTCTTGTCCACGTATTACGAGAACGCGGACCATATTTACAAGATATCCGCGCCCTGTGAAATAATCGGTTTAAAATCATACAATCTTACCCTTTAAACAAAATAAAAATTAGACTATCCTAAAGATATTTTTCATGTCTTCACTAAAGCATTTTCTACGTGATAGTGCGATAAGTTCCATTTGCGATTTACTTTCTTACTATTATTTTTGATAGCCTTGTGATGAGGTGGTTGATGATGGAGCACGCTTATTTAGAAATAACCAAACTCAGGGGCGCCGGCTTTTAGAAAACCTCATGGGTGCTCATGCTCATTTGATGGATTCGAAAAAGTGGCGAAGTGTGAGAAGAAAAATGCACACTGATCAACCGACAAATAAATAAATATCCTACTTACATACGTACTTAATTACTAATTATGTTTGATAAAAAATATAAAATGAAACCATTTTATAAAAATGAAACTAGTTTTTAGTATCAAGAAATATTATAATTTATACGTAACCTAAAAGGCGATTACTGATCTGTTTCTTGATGTCTATTCTCAGGGGTGCTCGGTATCCACTGTTTATTTCTCATGGGTACTTGAGCCACCGAGCACCCACGGAGTCGGCGCCCCTGACCAAACTCGTAAAAAAACTCCAGGATATGATAGCTTTTAGGAAACACCGACTGGCGAATAATTACGAGAAATGTGGCAATAGGTACTAAAGCTGTAGCTTTACCGTTTATGGCACTTTTTGATTTGTACAACGACTCTTCTACTTCATAAGATGGGCTATTATTTTTATTGTGCTTTTGGGTACAATATCGACTGGTCTACACTGTTCTTACATAATGTCTATTAATACTGTAATATGAAAATATTGTAAACAATCATTTTTTTAAAAGAGTAACCATGGAGTTTCTTGCCGGTTCTTCTCCATAGGAAACGACCAATTTGGAACCGTGCACTAACTTCTGACGTTTTATAAGTGCCCATGTAGGCCTATGTGAAATAAAAAAATTTTGACTTTGACTTTGACTTTGGACTGTAGACCTGCTGAAGATCGCGGGAATCCGCTAGATGCGTAAGACCGGTTATTGTGTTCATGCTGGCCTGTCTAGACGTATTTCAGTTTCATTGATAGGTATCCCAAGTTTGAGCAATTGAGTGTTGTAATAAATAGTAATAATATGTGGTGTGGTGTGGTGTGTAGTAGTAAGTAATGTTTATCAGTTGTCTAGTAGGTACCTACCCATAACACAAACTCTGCTTAGCTTGGGACTAGACGGCGTTGTGTGATAGTTGTGGAATATTATATTATTAATAAATTATTATTTTTGATTAAAAAAAAATCTTATTAACTTTTTATTGCTTGCTCATGCTATGTGTACTTCCAAAATAAGATAAATGTGTAAATAATATAATGCTCAACCGCGCGAAAATGTTTTAGGTGAAGACAAAACTTAGTAATATTTAATTATAATTATATATTTTTAACATATTCTATTTTATAGTACTTAAAGTAATTACAATCTATCTTATATTAGGTTTATTTATATTATTTTATCATAGTGTTTATTTTCAAAACGCGAATAATATTTACAACGAGTTCGCATTTCGTACAAAAATATAAACCAAAAAGTGCTGAGCACTGTATATTCTACTTTAAAATTAAAATAAAAATTTATATGTAATTTAACACTATATTTTATTAAACTAATTTTTCTTTCTGTCAAAAAAAATAATTGGCAAGTTTTTTTAAAGTTTACGTCACTAAAAATTGGGTAAGAAACTAAACAAAGAGCGACTGATTAAAACTCAACTTAATTCTGTTAAATATTATTTACCAAAATCCTGTTTTAAAGCATAATCGGCCTTGTACTGTTCCCACTGCTGGGACTCAGGCCTCCTCTCTAGGACGTGGAATGGCCGTAATCGACCACGAAGGCCCAGTGCGGATTGGTGAATGTCACAATGTCTTCGAATGCTTGACCATGCAAACCGGCATGTCCAAACATTCGATGACATGTGACATACACAGACACTACACGATATTTTCCTTCACCGTTTTGAGAGCAGTGATGATGAAATAAATAAAGGGGTTGAACCTGCGACCTACAAGTCGGGCAGTTACCTCTTGCCATGGTGACCCACTGGTAACTTACTGCTGACCAAATCCTGTCTTTCTTTATTTATTATTCTAAAATATTATAAATTTCCATCCATCTGAGACACCCCGCGGTTAATAATAACAAAAAGCCGCAGATTTTTTTTTAATAAAAAGAAAAAATAAAGACTCGATTGTCGGCGGCATCTTCTACAACTTTACTTGCCAGTCTGTAATGATAACACGAAATACGCGTTAAAAAAATAAAGATTTAGTTTACTATTCTAAAACCTTATTTAATGTATTATCTTAGAATTAGATTATTTTATTTATTTCATTTCGGTCCTCATGTTTACACATACGCGGTCAATATTTACAAGTCACTCGCGTTTTTTAAAGAAAAATAAAAATGTTAAATACAAATAGTGGGGCCAATTGACTGAAAACATATCTGAAGAATAAAAGTGGAGATTTCACAATTTCTGTTAGCATGCTAACAAGAAACAGTGAGGCTCAGAGCAACACATTGAATAATAAACTTTAACATCTGTAGCATACGGTGCAAACGCATCCAGCATCGCGCCAGCTCGTAGAAGCATGAGAGCGATTGCTGTGAGTTTCGATGTTCAAAGGATCACAGGAGCTAATCGCGAGTTTTATAATGAACAAAAGTATATAATCCATTGCAACAAATAGGATCAGAAAAAATGTATGTCTTTCTTAAAGTTATATAGTGTGTTCATAAAATAATACAGCTAATTTAGTACGATAGAAAAAATTACGGTGATGCTTCTAAAAATTACTTTTATCAATTAAAAATGGGACTAATATTATTAATAATATTTAAAAAAAAACCATTCTGATTGTTTGTCAGACTAATCTACAGGCAACGTTTAATTTTATAATCAAATCTGTTTTATGCGCATTTCTTTCTCTTAGCAGTCCGTGAGTGACCGCGCTTTAGGTGCTGTAGTCTGGTCTTTAACAAACTTTGTACTGTATAACTCAGATTTTAAGATTCATTCTCTAATGTACTGCTCTGCGTTCCTTTTTAATCACTCAATCAAATATCTACTGTCAATAATGCCCCAATAATAATTAAAAATTACATCATTCATCATTCTGTCTTTCTTCCACTTCCATACATCTACAATAGCTTTCTTATAGATAATCTTATAGATGAGTATTTAATCTAATTTTGTCCCATTTGTTAACTTTTTTTTTAAATAAACGCGATTTTTATTTACAGGATTTACGCGCAACTTAATAATAATTATGATATTTGAAACCGTAAAACTCTATTTATTACAAAATGTGACAGAATTGGTAACGAGGGGCCACAACCACAACCTCGGGATTAATAAGTATAAATATAGGCAATTTTGATTTGTCAAAGATTAAGTCAGTCATTCAGAAAGTTGAAGCAAAACAACCATTTAAATTGTGAAGGTGTTGTCGGTCAGATTATCAGAAAGTTGCAGCTAAACCATGTACAGGCTCTTTTAAATTGTCAAGATATTTTCAGTGCGTTAGTCAAACAGTTGAAGCTACATTATTTACTGTCACTTTTAAAAAGTCAAGGTTTTGTCGGTCAGATAATCATAAAATAGCAGCTAAACTATTTACAGTCACTTTTAAATTGTCAAGGTGTTGTCGATGAGTCAGTCAGAAAGCTGAAGTTCAACCATTTACAGACTTTTTTAAACTGTCTAGGTTTTGTCGGTTGGATTATCAGAAAGTTGCAGCTTAACCATTTACAGAAACTTTTAAATTGTCAAGATGTTGTCAGTTTATTAGTCAGACTGTTGAAGCTAAACCATTTAGGCACTTTTTAATTTTCAAGGTGTGGTCGGTGTGTTAGTCAGAACATTAAAACTAAACCATTTACAGATAATTTTAAATTGTCAAGATGTTGTCAAAAAGTTCGCTAATAAGCTCAAGCTAAACGATTTACATGTTGTTGCACATTTTCGGCGTCCACTTTAAAAAGTTAAAAAAAGTAATTCCAGCTTAAACCAGTTTTATTTAGGGCCGAAATCTAACCTTCGATCAGACACTATACATTTGTAGCTTTATTAAAAAACTAAACATAATGAATGTGTTGTATGTTGTAATAAATAGAGTATTACGTATATCCTATAACCTACCTATTTCTAAATAGCAGTTTAAAGTTCTACAACTAGCTTAGGTGTTCTCAAGCGAGCATTTGCCACAAATAAACTGTTGTTATATCAATAACAACCATATTACTAATCTCATAAGGTCGTATATTAACTTACTCGTTTAATAGTCATTGTTGAACGCTGGTGAAGACTAGCCCTAAAATAAATTTTAACTAAAATATAATTTAACCTTTAATTACTTATTACTTATATAAACCTACTTTTCCACCTTCACCTTTTACCGCGACTATTTTTTACAATTTTTGGCGCTTTTCGTAAGTACATAATTAGAAAAAGAAAACTAAAACTTAGATCTAGATGAATAATCCTATTTATTTTATAGAATTAACCTACCTACTTAAAAATATAAGCTTAAGTTAGTTTTTATATCTATTCTGACCTCAAAGATCTTAATTCACGTGTTCAGGTGTTCTAAAGCGTTAGCGACAAAAGAACTTGTGTTGTTTCAATTTCAACCCTAACCCTGAAATCATTTTTAACTTACCAGTGCCAAGACGTTGGGTATTCGCTGAAATGTTCACTGAAAAACGCTTTTCGTGAAGGCCCTTAAGAATTAATTAAATTACGATAAATCTAAGTCCTAATATTAAGTTATCCTAATAAACGTTAAACGTTTATATAACGCGGCTTCTATTTACACTTGCGCGTTTCCTAAAAAAATTAACGTTGCATAATATTTTGAAGTGAGACAGGAATAAATAATACCCGCTTTCTGCCACAAAATCGTGTTTATCACTATCGGCTCGTCTTACATTTATGGATATAACGACCAACAGATAAAAGAAATTTCTTTTTTATTGCTATTGCAGAATGTTTTAACGGTGTAAAATGTCAGTAGTGCTCTAAACAAAAGCTGCGGTTTCTTTTTTCACATTTTACATGAGACGCAAAAAACGTAAAAGTAAAGCTAGAACTACACTGCGTACACGTGTGCCACACACGCCGATCTGGGCGCGTCGGTCACCATACATTTTATATGGAAACTTAGGACTTGTAAAGCTACACTTGATCCACGCCACGCGAGGTCGTTCTACGTACAAATCAGGCGTGTTACACGTGTGCGTTGGTCTAATGTAGGTAAGGGCCGATTGTACATACGTCTGTACAATTTGAGTTACCTTGAAGAACGCTTAATTATCGTTTTGTATATAACATTAATAATAAAATTTAAATAAGTGTTAGTTAAACAATAAAATGAAAAATTAAAGTTAGTTAATTAATTATAAGGATTATTTTATCAAAATTTTTGAATATTCTGCCGGCGGCCGAGCCCGTAAAAAATGTAAATACCCGCCGACATCTAAAAACCATAACGTTAGTTCCATTTTACGCAGTGAATATTCTCTTTCCATACAGACTGTGTGTATTGAAATAACGATTAAGACTGCTTAAAAAACCCAATATAACACGTAGCGACGATTGCACGAGCAACGACATGACAAACACGACACTGAAGTATGGAGTTTGATGTTAGATTGACATTAGACGAAAGTGTCCATGTTTATATAGTAAGACCGTTCGCATCTAATTTTAAAATATTATGCATGAAACATAACTATAAGACCTATATTAATTTATAACTACCATAAAGGGGTGACCAAAAGGTTGCAAACCAAGGTGACCTTGCCAGTTTCAATCCGTGTAGACAGCAGTTGTAATCCATGACCTTGAATTTTCTTGGTTGGTAAACGCGTTTTTCCAACCAACGAACGTGTTGGCGCGTGGTTTACATCCATGTAGCCGCCACACAAATCAAACACATAAACCAAGGTCACTTTGGTTGGAACACTAGTTTGCAACCGACTGGTCACCCCTTAAAGTCGATTTACTTTGGCCTACTCGTTAACTAATAGAAAAACAGAAAACAGTGTCCCCGTTTCCTATTGGTTAATAAGCTCGAGCCAAAGTAACCCAACTTTACATTACTTTTACCTTTTGTTATATTTTATGCTGAAGTGCATCTTTACTTCCCTGAATTAAAGCTTATTTTAAGCAATGATACCGGATAAAGATCAGAGAAGCAAAAATGCTCTTTTAGATCTTGTTCGAGCATTTCAGTAGCATGTGTTAAACCTTTGACCGCCCGCGTCGAATTAGTCCGACAAGTGTGTTTTCGTGTACTATAACGCCAGGGTCGTGTGTATTCCAAATCGTTTAGCTCTTCAATTCCATGAAGAGCTGACGAGATGGAGTATTTGGTCATGGATGTGCAACCCTGGCGTCATATTTGTCATATATATCTGACATAGGCGTGGGTAAAGGTGATCTGAGCAACCGGGAGATCGAAACCTGATTTTTGTATTTGTCATATTATTTAATAGTTGTTTGATCACCATTTCATCTCTGACCCTAGTGAGAGTTCGTATTACATTAACGCGATCGAAAAGTTTACCGCGTTTGACTCTCTGATTGGTTAAGAGGTTGGAGCGGACCAATCGGAGCGCTGAACATCAAAAACGTGTTGATCACGTTATCGTAAATCAAACACGCACTAGGCAGTCTCATGATAAACGATGACGTGGCCAACGAAGGTGCTCGCTTACCTAGAAGCTACGACCTTACAGCCACTAGACGTCTAATAACAGGCGACGCATGTCTGTCAACACATATGATTATAGATCTGATGTGTTGACCAATCAGAACGCAATACCCCGCTCCCCCGTACCAATCAGAACGTAGTACCCCGCTCCCCGTACCTCGGCTTGTTGACAAAGTTGTATTGGTGCGCTAGTTCAAGCATAAGACGTCTAGTGGCTGTAAGGTCGTTGCCTAGAAGTAACCTAAACACTTGTAATGTAGTACTTGTATTGTTGTGTGTTGTGTTGTTGTAGTTGTTGTGTGTAGTGTGTGTTGTTGTAGTTGTTGTGTGTAGTGTGTGTTGTCTTGTAATGAGTTGTTGTGTGTAGTACTTGTGTTGTAATGTAGTTTTCGATAGGCTCTCGTTTGACCACCGCTACCTATACCAATGGTAAGCGATGATGTGATCGAAGGAGGTGCAGGCTTGCCTGGAAGTAATCTAGCATACACTCAAGGCTTCGACAATTTTTTTTTATATAAACTACGGCACTGTTGAGCGTCAGATTAGCTGTAGCATGTCGCGAGTTCGATTGCCGCATGAATTAAATATTTGTCTAAAATACAGATATAGTTGTTCAAGATCTTGGAATCTTCTTCATGTGAGTTTAAATGTTTTTTTTTTTTGTTTGTTGTTGTTGTTTTTTTTAATTCTTGATAAAACAGTTTACATACGATGGCAATTATTTTGAGAATACAGATATAGTTGTTCCAGATCTTAGAATCTTCTTCATGTGAGTTTAAATGTTTTTTTTTGTTTGTTGTTGATGTTTTTTTTTTCATTCTTGATAAAACAGTTTACATACGATGGCAATTATTTTGGGAATACAGATATAGTTGTTCAAGATCTTGGAATCTTCTTCATGTGAGTTTAAATGTTTTTTTTTTGTTTGTTGTTGTTGTTGTTTTTTTCATTCTTGATAAAACAGTTTACATACGATGGCAATTATTTTGGGAATACAGATATAGTTGTTCAAGATCTTGGAATCTTCTTCATGTGAGTTTAAATGTTTTTTTTTTGTTTGTTGTTGTTGTTGTTTTTTTCATTCTTGATAAAACAGTTTACATACGATGGCAATTATTTTGAGAATACAGATATAGTTGTTCCAGATCTTGGAATCTTCTTCATGTGAGTTTAAATGTTTTTTTTTTGTTTGTTGTTGTTTTTTTTTAATTCCTGATAAAACAGTTTACATACGATGGCAATTATTTTGAGAATACAGATATAGTTGTTCAAGATCTTGGAATCTTCTTCATGTGAGTTTAAACGTTTTTTTTTTTGTTTGTTGTTGTTGTTTTTTTTTAATTCTGGATAAAACAGTTTACATACGATGGCAATTATTTTGAGAGAGGACCAAGTACAAGAAACGTTAATCGAGGTTGCCATAGTAAGTTTGATGTTAGTTTGAAACCATAAAGTTGTAAAAAAGTGTAGTTTTTGTTTAGCAATTTTCATATTTGATATGATTGTTTAATTTTATACTGAATATAACTTTGAATGTGCACGATATTGAACAGTAGTGTAATACATCGTTAAAAAACAAGAAAAATAAAACACTTAACGTAAAACGGCACACTGGCAACACAAAGACACTACAGTTATTAAAAAAAAAAGAAATCCCATACTACTATGACTTCTGCATTCATCACCATTTGTAAAATCATAAATATTTAAGTCATTAAAATAAAGGACCAATATAATTAAAACTGAACCTTATTCCTTTACACAGGCAGCTTAATCTCGCGTGACCTGTTCAACATATAGTGGGCAACATTCTCGTAAGTCAAGAATGTGATCATTGTAGCTGGCAACACTCGGACTATGTTCGGTTTGAGACCCTTGTAGAAGCCTCGCCATCCTTCGTGCCTGGAAATTGTGAAAAATGATGTTAGAATTTGTGAAAATGGTGTTCTAATGTGTGTAGAACTTACCTTGCACACCGAATTACGTTTTGAATTATCTATGACACTTTTTATGGAGTTTTTGAATTGATGGCAATAATTTTGTAAATTGTAGTAATGCAACTAGGAGAGGACCAATCTTTTAGTCGTCTCTATGTTTAAAATAGAAATATTTTACTATAGTTTTATTTGTTATTAATTATAAAATAAATATTAATGTATCGATTTATTATTGAGATTAATCAAGGGTATACGAATATTTGATAAACCATCTTGTATAACGATATGTTTTTGTGATTCAATTTAATGAAGCCATAGAATTTAGTTAACGGTTGGAAAAAGCAATATTTCGAATACACGACGAAGGAAAATCTTTAAAACGATGTTTTTTTTAAGATTACGTATGATAAAGTAATTTGACGAAATAACAAACTCATTGTCAATTTGCTATCATTTATTGATGAAACAAATTGAATAGGCGAGTCGAAACAATTGAACTTGAGTGATTATATAAAAATATAATAATAATTGATTATTTTATATGTCTTACAAATTGCTATGTGGCCAGCCACCGAATAAGACAATAATCATAACAGATTGGTTCCAACGCTAAAGATATGTTTAGTGATATTTTTTATATAAATTATATGAATTTGTTACTCTGAAGGCCCGAATAGAAGCAGATCCTGGCCTATTGCAGTAAGAAGATTTATCTATGGTTAAGAAATAAGACTGTGTTGTTGTCTAAATCTATGACAAAGCATTTACACAGCTCATCTTGATGATAACACCACTGTTCGAGCCTTTACAATAACAGGTACATTTATTAAAATAAAACTAAAAATATTATCCAAACTATATGCAGTAAAAACACACAAAAAAAACTTACTTTGAGAGGTCATTTTATTTAAGTAGATATTATGTCTTGGGAACATAAAAAATGAAAAATAATGTAGATTACAAATAATATTATACATGGCAGAAAACGGACAATAAAGCAGGCTACTTTTTGTGTACAATTAAGCACACAATGCTTATGGCAGTCAGGTCATCGCTGTCATATTGCGACTGTCATTTTGACGTCCACGAACATATTTAAGCCCGACGGTCAATACGCCTGGTTGCCTTGAGCATCATATGCTATATATAGGTACAGCTCGTGTCAAACTACAATGATTTCGTTATACAAGTACACCGAACTTTTTCATCACTCTTTGAAAAAAGAATGCGACGTGTCTCACCCACACCTGTCCTCCCATGCACACAATGAGCCCTTACCGACCTACTTCCTGTAGGCGACATTTTATCAAAAATGATTTTGTATCTCAACCTCTTGATTTAAGACATTAAATGAATTTTGGAAAAAAAATCGCTTACAATAAGTCGACGATAAGGGTTCGGAATACACACTGTCACAGCATTAAGTTTGACAAATACTATAGCAGGCCTATCCCTTCACGAATCTCTAGCGTTGAAACCATACATTAAAACAACATCTAATGATTTCAGATTACTTATTTAATCACATTTTATTTGGTGTATGTATTTTTTCGATCCACGAGTCAATATAACTTTTATATTATCAATATATATTTTCTGTTAACTGTAATATTTAAGGAGTCTAATTTTTACGTAATAGCCGTCACTAAGTGAATCTTGTATGAAATAAATAGAGTATTTAAAAATTACAATATCCCTACTTATGAATTAAAGTTGAACGAGCGACTGCTGTGCGTGATTGTACTAAACTTGGCTATGATGAAAAGGGAGATGATCGAAATTATTTTTTTGCTATTTTTTTTTCTTATGTTGGAGATGAAATATTTTTGACTTATAACAAAGGCGGGTTACATTTAATATTTAGATTTAAGACAGATTAGCTTCATACTTGCATAACATCATAATATTTGTGAGAAGAATACATTTACAATTTTTTTTTAATAATATATGTGAGCAAGCAGAAACGAAACTATCTTACATAATAAAGAACCTAACGTCGTCTCACCACACATGTAACGTTATATCAAAGAAAAACTTGTCTTTTTACTTTTAAAATGTTAAATACTTCGGGAAACGCGACAGTTTAAGTACATACCCTATTATCACAAAAAAATTGATAAATTAAAACTAAATTGTGCTACGCCTGGCAACACTTCTTGTCAAGGTATTGCCAGATTTAAAATTAAGTCAGTCACTATCTGATGGGAAAGAGTACCACTACTATATACAAGAGATTACTAATATTGTTAGAAAAATAAATAAATAAAAACAAAAACACAACATATGTCGTGAGACAGATTTTACATTTTAATAAAACATTATTATAATACAGTCGGTAACACAAACTGCATGCGTCATCAAAACTTGCTAACTTAACTAACTATACATGATATATTTATATATTCTTTTTTTAATGTTAATTTATCATCTAATTTATGAGCCACATAGTATAAATTCGCATCGCTGTTAAAACTAAACTTCAAGTTTGTGTTACAGACTGTAAAACAAAGTTAAAAAAAAACTCAATTTTTTAATTATAATTTCTATACATAGTTTCACAATTTCTCAAAACATGTTCACAGTCATTATATTATTTTTAAATACATATCCATCACTATTACAATTACGAAATTCGCTTCGATATCGTGCCAACTACTGTTCCTTTAGCGGCAACTATGCCAATAATACCTAAAGTCATAACTATTAATAGTAAAACTTTTAATAGAATGCGGGGAAACTAGGAAATCCATTCGAACTGTCAAAGTCACGTCAATGTTAGTTTATGATACAATACAAACAAAAAAAATGCATAATCATACAAATACAGTCTAAACAATAAATTATCCCGCTTAAAATTAAATCTTACCTTAACACTCCAAAGACAATCGAAAAAAAAAAGACTAAACAAGATCAGCGGCATAATAAACCCTGCGAGCGAACTGTCAAAAACATAAACAGAAAAAAAAAACAAAACAATTAAAAAAAAGTTATAATAGATAGTGTTGTACGCGATTTCCCATCAGATGTCGATAGACTCAATCGTTATTGGTGAATTTCTCCCAAATGAGCATAACTAGGCATATGTTTGGCGTTACATGTAGGAGGTACGGCGTTAGGCCTTTGTAGAAGCCTCTGATTCGTTCGTACCTCCATGTCTCGTTGATGCAGTGCCACGCGCCGTCGTAGGAGCGGTGCTGGTCCTGCATCCGCGCGCGGACCACCTGGTACGGGTACGTGGCGCCGGCCGCGATGAGCTTCGAGATGGCGGCGAACGTTAGGTACTCTACCGATGTCTGGAATTTAGAGAAGAGAAAGGTAAGTTATCATTTGGCTATATTCAGGAGACATGTTGACAGTATCGCACGTTAGGCTACTTACAGACGAGTAGCAATTAGCTGTCGAAAGAGGCAACATAGGCAACTGCTGCTGTCAAAAAGCAACTGCAGCTGTCGACACTGGACAGCAGCCGTATACGACATAACGATGGCTGCTGCCAACAGTTGTGTTGTTTACTGTTGACGCGTCGACAGCAAACGCCCGTACCTACTGTAGCTGTCACCATGACAGCCTCTGTCAACAGCAAAGTGCTGCTCGACTTTAACTTTAGTCGATGAATAGGCATTTCGGATATTTTTATTTCAATGTTTTTCATCGTTATTTTCCTCATATAAAACTTAGTAATATCATCGCAACTTTTGTTGTTATAGGTATATAAAATTAATAGCCAGTCAGTTATAAACACACAGTTTAAAATAGGCCAATGAATAAGAAATATTTAATTAAACCACCGTAACCACAACGAATAAATAACTCTGATATCTAGGAAACAACAGCTTATGTCATTGAATAACTGAACAGTTATAAGCTGTCATTTGGATGATTTCCCACCTTAAAAAAAAAAATATATATATATATATATATATCAAAATATAAAGATTTGTATATAATCCTTGCAAAATTCACAATACTAACAGTAAATGACAACCAATTCTACCACATAATGCAATTGAAATCAGTAATGCATTTGCAAATTGTGTATTTAAGTGGGCTACAATGTATAAAAGACATTGCTATGAGCACAATTCAAATTGTTTCATACAATTTGCATTGAGTGTATGTGTCATTTAATTCAATGCTAAAGACAGGATGGCCATTCAGGATCAAACTGCCCTAATTAATCTGGCTGTATCCAGATAAAGCCTGGCCTGAAACACGGGTTTAAATTAACCTATATCGGGCGGTCCACTATCAAACATTGCTATTCCGAACCACGATTAATTGCACCTTTAATAATATTTTAGTTTTAGTATATTTTATTTAGGCACTGTAATTGTACGGGAAACCTTATTACTGTTGGCTTAATATTAATTTTTTGTAAACGTTATTGAATAAAATTTTATTATTATTTCTTTATTTATTTCTTATACATATTTTGTGCATTTTTAAATATTTTTCAAAACAAATATAAAAATAGCAGTCCGCCGGTGTCGGGACAGGGTCCAAGCTACCGGTGGTTAGGGCTCCAGAGACAGGAACCTCCTCACAATGCGAGCCGTATCGAGGAGTACTGCCTTCTGTATCAGGCCCTTGATCCAACCGCGCAACGTCAGTTTCGACAGGTGGTCGTCTAGACTTTTGGCCATCTTATTATTATTATTATTAAAGCTATCTAAGGCGGCAGCTCAGGTGGTGTGGATGTCGTGGCCAGATCTTAGAATTGATTACTTCATGATATAGACATGGACATGTCTCTAGGATGCTCGAACAAAGGCTAGCGAAGCGTATCTTCTATTTTGAACTCCAGCAAGAAAAACGAAATCGTGGTGGACAGTTTCTACGTTTCAAGGACGTTCAGAATAGACACATGAAGAGATGCGAAATTGACCCCGCGACTTGGGAGACACAAGCTCAAAATCGGCCTGAGTGGAGACGTCGCGTGCAGCGGCACATATAGGATACCTTTGAAAATAAAAGGAGTTTGGAATTAGACAAAAAACGGGATGACCTCAAAGCTAGACCACCAATAGCTATAATTTACCCTGTTGTTAATGGTGTTCTGACATGTCCGCTCTGTACTCGGAGTTTTTCGGCCAAAGTTGGATATGCAAGTCACATGAGGGTCCACAACAGAGCAGCATATCTGAGCTGAGCAACATGAGGAGCATGGAACATGGCATCATCATCATAATATATGTCGATTGATATTTATCAGATCATTCAAAGACTTTTCGCGCTCTAGTGTGGAACGGGAGGGCGTATCAAACTTTTACTGACTAAAACCCACTCCTATGTTCCTTCTTTGCCTAGCGTCCCAGGACCCCGGGATTCCCTTTCCGACGACCCATGACCCCAGTAGGCTTCGGCCCTACTGGACTCCTACGCTTTTGCTAGAACACTACGCGGCGTCGAAGACTTGGGCTCGGTCCGGATGGTTACCGGACGGCCGGACTTTAACCGGAAAAATTGGTGCCCTGAAATCGCACGACATGATCGCGGCAGACCACAAAGTAGATGGCGG
Source organism: Mythimna pallens (assembly GCA_961205895.1). Classification (NCBI taxonomy): domain Eukaryota; kingdom Metazoa; phylum Arthropoda; class Insecta; order Lepidoptera; family Noctuidae; genus Mythimna; species Mythimna pallens. Next base: position 5,598,351 of record OY540825.1, read on the forward strand.
AACGACTTAGATGCTTTCCTTAGAAATAGGTAAGAAGTGGCTCAAAGCCGGGAAGGAGCTCTTTGCCCAGCAGTGAGATGTTATAATAATAATCTCAAAATTCTGTAACTACCCACAAATTCACTAAAAACTTCCATCGTTATAATGCCACGTGCACATAACAGTACAACGAATACAAAACATTAACTTAATAGAGCGAACTATTAAGTCATATGTGACTCATTTGCATTAGTATAGTACTATCACAATAGTCGGTGGACATTAAACGAGGACAATATCATGGCAACACGCTGACACTAGTGTATGATTACCGGGTAATTTTCCTTCGCAATCAGTTTTGCTTTATGGCAATCCTGTGTTAATATGCGATTTGTGGAAAGCGTGTCGTGTGGTTTGACTAAAGGGGTGACCAGATGGTTGCAAACCAACGTCACAACCAAAGTGAGCTTGGTAGTTTCAATCCGTATTTAAAGCAGTTGTCATACATGACCTTCAACGCCCTTGGTAGGGAGGCGCGTTTTACCAACCATCGAACGTGTTGGTGCGTGGTTTACATCCATGTAGCTACTACACAAAGCAATCACATAAACCAAGGTCACTTTGGTTGGAACGCTAGTTTGCGGAGTCACCCCTTAATTCGTACTAATCCGTTGTATATTGTAATGAGTGAGAGGTATCGGTATCCTTTCTCGCAAGTTGTATTAATAAGCTTTTTATTTAAATGATGATATAAACTAGTGCTTGACTGCGATCCCACCTGATAGTAAACAGTGATGAAATAGTTGATGGTGAATCGCACTAGTTTATTTAGAGCCTATTCACTCTAGCCTTAAAGGCACCTAAATGTACACCTAAACCAGCATGTACTAGCTTCTGGATAAGACCGCCTTTGTAAATTTTCATGTAATATAGTTGTGCATCTTGGATGTGCAAGCTAACTTAACCTAATCTAACGGGAATATATGACTGTCCTCGTGGGGGCGATCGGCGGCAGCGATCTCTCGTGCCGGGCCTTGGTGGTACAGGCCATGGTCCGGAGCGAAAAAGAAGAAGCAGGCGTTCGCCTCCTTCTGCGAAGCAGTAATGCTACCAAAGGAGGTGGCCGATTGCGTGAGGCAAAGGTCCTCACGCCCCAACCGCAGCCGGGATCCCGATCCCGATTTCCGGCCATCGTAGGCACGGGCTTGCGGACGGCGAACAATGGGTAGCTCGCCGTCCGATCGTCCGGTAACCGTCCGAGATGTCAGCAACCGTAGGAGCCCAGCAGGATCGAAGCCTACTGGGGCCACGGGTGATGCGAAAGAGATCCCGGGACCCTGGAAAAATGGCAAAGAAGGACCAAAAGTGGGTTTTTAGTAAAAGTCTGACACTATCTCCCGCCCCGCCCAACAGCGGGCGATGTCATTGAACGATTTTCCAAATTAAATGGACCAGCATTTCCTTTTATAATTAATGTTCCATGTGTCCGTATGCTAAACAAGCTTTGTCATACGATTTGCTTCAGCTGTCCATTACAAGATGGCTGACTAAACATTGGATTGATGTCACATTTTCCCTAAATCCATTAAAATTCTAAACATTAAAAGACAAGGTTGAAATAAGTTGGCATTTACCTCAGTAATGTACCTATGAATAATAAAACTTATTGGTTTATTACTTCAGACATTGAAGCAGCTTTAACTGTTCATAATAATTTAGAAAATTACGTGTGTAATATTCTATGTATAAGTTGAAAGGGAATCGTTTGTCTTGGTATGGTCATGTGAAGAAGAGGGATGAAGCATGTTACTAAAAGAGTTATGAGTTTACATGTGGATGGATGGAGGGAGAGGGAGACCAAAGAAAAGATGGATGGATTGTGTGAAGAGTGATATAGAAGAAAAGGAAGTTAGTGATAGCATAAAGAGTGACAGGGCAGAATGGAAGAAAAAAAACATGTTGCGCCGACCCCAAATAACACAGGACAAGGGCAGGAAGATGATGATGATGATGATGATAATGATGAAGTAATATAAGGTTATTTTAATCGTCGCTAATATTATAAAGAGATAGTTTTTTTTTTGTTTGTAGGAGGTAATCTCTAAAAGTACTGGTCGATTGCTAAAATTATTTTACCGATATAAAACAGCTTTATTCCTGAGTGACAGAGGCTATATTTTATGTACGCGGGCGAAGCCGCAATCAAAAGCTAGTGGTGAATATAGGTATAACTATTATTAACTAGTTGTCGCCTTTCAATTAATTTTAAATAGGTATTTCAATTGTTTTTCCATCATTTTTTTTTCTTTAAAACTATCCCTGCATTAAACTGAACAAAAAATATTTTTTTTTAGTAAGCGAAACTAACGAACAGCAATTGATTTGTATAATACAAAAGAAGACGATAATTGGTGAAAGGATGTTACCAAAATAGTTTCAAAATAAACTTGCTAGCCAGTTTTTTTTTATCTGCTATCCCTTTATTCATCTGGTTAGAGCTTCAATAATTCTTCTATTACTTACAATATTCTTCTCAATAATTTTTATTTCACTTAGGCCTACATGGGCACTTATAAAACGTCAGAAGCTAGTGCACGGTTCCAAATTGGTCGTTTCCTATGGAGAAGAACCTGCAAGAAACTCCATTTCATCCATTCTCTCATTAATATTAGACTTACCAATTTGATATCAATCGGCAGGTTCCTGTACTGGTTGTACCTATTCTTCATCTCCTCGTACGTCATGAACTGCAGCGCGCCGTGAGACACCCCGAACATGCCGGGAACGAAGCCCTGGAACGCACAACATTATACATTAATATCAAATTTGTTCAGACCTTAGCCCAACATACAACTGAGTAAGTAACCTAATTTAACTTAATGGCTTTTCATAAATATGATTCATAAGAACCGCCGATTAATCCTAAAAGAAAATATCTACAACAGTTTTTCTTTAATTGTGTGTTTGACTGCGATCCCACCTGATGGTAAGCAGTGATGCAATCGTTGATGGTGAAACGCACTAGTTTATTAAAAGCCTATTCACTCTAGTCTTGAAGACACCTAAATAAACCCACTACCTACCTACCGCCACCTAAAAAAAGGTAACGTTATAATTACAAATAACGTAGCAGCAATTAATTACTTCATCTTCATCATCATTTCAGCCGAAAGACTTCCAATGTTGGACATGGCCTCCCCAAGTGTCGCCACAACGAACGGTCCTGTGCGACTCTCTCCAGGTCATCGGTCCACCTTGTGGGCGACCTACCAACGCTGCGTCTTCCGGTGAGCATTTAGTACTTGATTTGCCAAAAATATTTTAACACACCTGTATTCGAAATCATATACCGAGATTTCTCACCAACCTCCTCAACAAAACGAAGCATATTACATTAAGAAACAACATCACGATTATAGTAAAACCCAAAATTAAAATCAACGAATCCATAACTCCTTTGTTCTTCACAAAGAAACTCAACGAAAAAGCACCAGCCTGTAGATATCCCCACTATACAGTTTAGAAAACAATACCCAACCTGCTGGGTAGCCAGAGTAATCCATTACACAATAATAAAACACTTAAACATTAAATTGAACCATTTAAATTAACATTTATGGCGACTATAACTCTTGTCGAACTGCAGTCGCCATGATTGCTAGGGCGTAGACTATCGATTTTGGCCGCACCCTTCCGATTGCAATCTAGGTCATTCCTTTTTTAAACTGGAGGGTTGGGGTTGCCATATTTGAAATGTACTCGTAATGTATGTATGGTTATTTTTAGATTAATGGCCTTGCATCAACATAAAAATTTATGTATATACTAGCGGTCTCGACGCAAGAAGTTTTTGCGCGGAACCCTAATTCTTTTTCTAAAATAAAAGTACTTTAAGTTACTCCTTATCATTACATCAGCTATCTACCAGTGATAGTCCCGTCAAAATCGGCAGCCGTTTCAGAGAACAGCTCCAACAAACAGACAAGCAAATAGCAGGCAGATAAAAATGTTTGCTATAGATATCGAAAAAAAACTGGCGCGAACGTTCAAGCGGTTATGCATTTAAAAAAATATATTATAATAAATCTTCTTGTAGTATCTAGATTTATTATTTAGGAGAACCAAGGCCGCCGACATAGACCGAAGAATCGCCAAACTAAAGTGGCGTTGGTCGTAGAACGGATGGTCGATGAGGCCGAAAGGTTCTAGAGTGGCGACCGAGCACCGGAGAACGCAGCGTTGGAAGGCCTCCCACAAGGTGGACCGACGCGGTGAGAGTCGTGGAAATGCGGTGGATGCGAGACGCACAGGATCGGTCGTTGTGGCGACGCTTGGGGGAGGCCTATGTCCAACAGTGGACGTCTTTCGGCTGAAATGATGATGATGAGATATTACAAACAGACACTTCGTTTTTATTTTTAAGTATAGATATATATAAAACGACTATTGTATATTAATAATTGTCTTAAAACAGGGTATAAACAGTCTCGAACTCGATCTTACATAGGATGCCAAGGTGACATCAATCATTTGAATACTGAGTGCTGTTCAAAAAAAAACGCCAGCATATTGTATTGCATTGTACGTCATTTGAAATTGATGAAAATTGGTTTGTTCCTGTTTAAAGTTAATATGTATTGTATTCGGTCTGGTTCTATTTGAAGTTTATTCACGAGAATATTATGGAATGTGAAACTGAATACTTCAATAGCATTCATTTATTGAATAGTAGAAAAAAAATATTAGTATAATTCATAATGGCCTCGCTTTTTGCAAATGTTACTTATCTTTATATGTATATATAAATATTCTGTACGTGTTTGTTAGCTATCTCCTCCCAAACGGCTTCACCGATATAAATGAAACTTTGTGTGTATATTTTAGTGGGTCGGTAGGTTCGGATGCCCAAGTTTTGTTCTGACGAAACGCCAGCTTTGTCTGTCAGTCTGTCGGGACTGCTATTTTATTTATTTAAAATCAAAATTCTGAAGCATGTTTTTTATAAAATGTGCCAAGCAAACGAAATTAAATATAGGTACCCAATATTTCTTCAATATTCCAAAATTTCATAGCACACGCTCGGAATTTTGATATATTTATGGAATATCTAGAAAAATGAAAACATTCTAAACCTAAAAATTTATACTTACTACAATTATATTATTACGTAAACTGTATACTGCAACAAACGTTAGTTTTTAAGGAATTAAAATATTATTCCTTTTTTATATACTTAATTATTTTACATCCTAAAATAAAATTAGTTACAATTGTAAAACTGTTACATCGGCCGTTCGAATAACGAATGTGCGATAGAAAGAAATTTCGTGGTAACGCCCTCAACTCACTCGAATTTATAATAATGTTGAATCATAAAAGAAAATAGTTTATGAGACACTAAATATGTGATTGAAAGCTATAAAAATGAATAGCTGTTCGTTAGTCTCGCTAAAACACGAGAAGGGCTGGACCGATTTGGCTAATTTTGGTCTTGAAATATTTGTGATAGTCCAGGGAAGGTTTAAACGGTGAGAAAATATGGAAAAAATAATTAAAATGTCATTATAAAATGAATTATGCTGTTCTGGTGATGCCAGTAGATGGCGTTATCCTTACTATTAGGCGGTACGAAGTTCGCCGGGTCAGCTAGTAAATAATATAATCAGTGGTCGGAATAGTTAGTAATTTAGTCCAAATGTATTCAAAGCGCAATAAGAAATTTGCAGTCTGATAAGTCCCGATATTTAATCGTCATGTTTATGATTCCGGGATTTTAGAGGAGGTATTACCAATTCTATGTTACTGACTTAGGGCGGAATTCATCAATAAAACTAATAGCATTTTAACGTTTGGTTCGCATAATCGCGTTTAGCCGCTGTCACTAGTGTCACTTGTAAAAATACAACAAAAGAAAAATACAGACAAGTTGGTACACCGTACACCGTTTTATAGGTGGAGTACTTTAGGTTAAAATACTCTACTTATACAACGGGCTACTTTCTTGCCTATCTAAAATCCTATTAAACTTGTATTTTAAAAACCAACGGGTTTCTTATGGTCAAAAACAGATTTATTTTCAACACACTTCAGTACATGTTAATTCTATTTACATAAAATAATATATTGTTGCAATAAAATCGTGTATTTCTTGTTGCAATTCATGTAAATATTTGTGGATATTTTCAGCACCTAATCAATGACATCACAGTCATACATCATAACAGATAACTTATGTGATTTATTTACGTCTAGATAAGACTTATATCATAAAAACGTTTTTTTGTTTTTATGTAATATTCTTCTACTCTTCAGTGAGTACCGATTCTTTTCACATTTATCAACATAATATTTTTATGAGGTAACATAAAACCGAGTTATTTTTTAAATGGTTCGCGTGTGGTCTTTATTTTATATTTTATTATTATACAGTTTGCTTGCTTAGCAGTTTATTAAAGCACGCAATATTTTTACTATTTCAACGAGGTACTGTCTAGACGTTTTATAAAACAAAAGAGCCATGAATTGATCTTGACGTTCGGTCAAGCTGAAAATGCTGTAACAAAAGAAACCTTGACATGAACACTTGAAACTTACTGTACCTACGTTCTGAAACGTGACAGGTTTCACTCAAAGACATAAAAACTTGATGATGTAGCGTATATGCAGTTAGCTTCAGACAACAAAGGAGTAACGTCTCCGTCTAGTGGTTTTGCAAGCCAGTTAAGTATTTTGAAGTGAAGGTTTTCACATTCTGATTTTATACCATCCTCAGCCTAACTCCGGTATCTAGAATTACGTAGATTCAGCCTTAAAAGAAAAAAAAAATTAACGCAGACATTTCGAAAGTCGAAAATCAAACTATTTACTGTTGTAAAAAATGTTAACCTCGTTTATCTGGTTCTAAAAATTGTTGCATTGGTCCCTAATTTTCGACAGCGGTCGATAATCTCCGTGCAAAAGCAGTCTTGTCCCTTTTAACAGGATAAGCCATGCCTACCGGTTATGCGATGTAACTTTGTAGAGAAGCGCTTTGGTCTATATGGTCTATTTTCTAGTATTGTATGTTAGTTTGTAGCAACAAAGTAAACGTGCATATGCATTCGTCGATTTTACACAAATGAAAATTTGTATGTAACTACTTACGCCAAACAAATATTTGTGAACTAAAGTATGATTACTTTGGAAAATCCAAGTAATCGTAAATATTTGTTAAAGACCCAACGTCATCTGGACATTAGCTGATAATAATATTATGAAAAGGACTTCATTATTGCAATAATTCGCATTCATGTTTTTTTCTGTCTTATGTTTTTTTACGATCTCATGTAATAATGATTAAGACTAATTATGTAGGTACCTGAAGAAAAATAAAGACGAATATATATATATTGCTGTATAGCGGATCTAATAACTTCATGTTACTGTTCCTTTGCAAGACCTGAGGCCCTACCACGACCTCTTAACGCGATCCATTTTACAACCTAAGCTGAACCGTTAAAGGGATGGAACTATACAGGGTGTCTTTGAAATCGACGCACAAACGAATACCACAGATCCAGTACATGATTCTGGACCCGCTAATGGTAGAATTTTTCGTCAACTTGTCCTATAAAATAAAATACGTTTTTTTTTTTATTTATACTGTACAAAACCGTTATTCTAACATGTTTAGTGAAAAAAAATAATGAATTACTTTTAAAATTAAAAATGTCATCGGGTTTAATTAGAATAACGCTTTTATTTACACTCATGACTTTTTGATTTATTAATTATAGGCAATAGGTACTTTAGGCAAGCGTGCCCCATCGTCGACCACATCTTTGCTTTCCATCAGGTGAGATAGTGATCAAGCACGAGCCTATCGACAGTAAAAAAGGTGCAGTTTATGTTATTTCTTAAATCTAAATAGTGACATTTTGATTACATCTTGCAAGTAATTATCACGTTTCCTTTATTTTGTGATGACGGTTCATTAAATCATACTGTCCACAATAGTAAGGAAAATATTAATGAAACTTACTATTGAGCGTAAAGTTATTCTATACATGTTGCAGTTACTTTCCTTAAATTATCAAAACAAGTAACGCAAATTCATTCGACAATATCAATTATTCAATGGATTTCTAACGAATGTGATTTTAGAATTTCAAGATAACGGAACAGGCACACATCGGCTAAAACTAAGTTTAATAAAGTCAAGTGCTTGGCATTGTAGGGAAATATTTAAAAAAATAAAAATAAAACATAATATTGAGCGTACGTTTATTCTGTAAATGTATATTTAAAGATACTTTCCCTGATCAAAACAAGTAACGCAAATTCATTCGACCATTTCAATTATTCAATGAATTTCTAACGAATATGAACTAAGAATTTCAAGATAACAGAACAGGCACACATCGGCTAAAACCGGGTTTAAAATATTCAAAGATAGCTGTTGCAACGACCACCGGAGTTTCATCATTATTCACTTTAACATTCCGCGAAGGTTAGTTCAGATTTAGAACAAAACTATAGTTTCCGGAACTAAAAAAAAATATGCCTTCAACTAACAATGTTCCTTGAAAATCATCTGCATTCTTCAATCCTTACTGTAATCTATTTAGTTTTTTTGGGGTTCCATACAAAAAAATCCGAAAAATCCGAAATCTACTGAGATGTCACACAATCTATTCATCTTTGATAAGGTCTGTCCCTTTTCTTTTTAGCGTGTCGTGACATCCATTGTTGACTATAGGCCTCCCCCAAGTGACCCCACAACGAACGGTCCTGTGCGTCTCGCATCCATCGCATTCCTGCGACTCTCACCACGTCATAGCATCGGTTCATCTTGTGGGAGGCCTTCCTACGCTGCGTTTTCCGGTGCACGGTCGCCACTCTAGAACTTTTTTCTACCCCACCGACCATCTGTTCTAAGATCAATGTGCCTTGCCGGCACAAGTTTAAGTTTGGCTATTCTTCGGGCTATGTCGGCGACCTTGTTTCTCCTGCGGATATCTTCATTCTTGATGCGATCACGCAAGGAAATTCCAATCACAGCTCTTTCCATTGCCCTTTGGACGACTTTAAGCCTTCTGATAAGGCATTTCATTTCATTTATTTCATTTCATTTCATTTCATTTCATTTATTCATTTTAACAATTTACATTGTGTCTGAATGTTTTACAAAATTATAAAAATAATAATAGAAAAATAATTAAAAATCACTAAAACATTTCCAATAAAACAAAAAAAAACAGAATAATAAATTAAATTAAAGCCCATTGTAAGCAATTACGTTTCAGTGCCATATGTCATAACTTGCAACAGTCATAGAGTTTCGTCTTGAGACAATGTGGAATGTTCGACCAGAAGATACCGCGAAGTTTCTCGAACACTGCCCAGGCGAGTCGTATTCGACGACTGACCTCTTTCTCGAAGTTAGACCTACCCATTGGATTTTACTGGATTGTCGTGCACTAGTTTCTGACGTTTTATAAGTGCTCATGTAGGCCTATGTGAAATAAAAACATTTGAATTTGGATTTTTTTGAAATTTTGATCTTCCAAGTGTAGAAGAGCACCGGATTGTCGTTGATGACAATCCAGAAAACTAGACTCCGGACTCAGGTCGGCCGTAGAAAAAGTCTGTCTGTATCTTTTGCTTTTCTTGTCCATATTTAACACTTTACTCGATACATACTCCTTGACTTTACAGTAACGTATACAATCAACTTTCAACTTTTCTCTAAACAGAATAAAATGCATTTTTCGATTCCCGGACAACATTACCTACTTAATATACTGAATATGTTACTAACCCAATAAACACATATATTGCAATCCGAATTCCTTATCTATAAAGTGTGTGGGTCAGAATAACAGCTGACCGGTTTGAACTGGATTCAACGTTTGGTATTCAAAACAGACCCAATTATAATAATATTATCTACTTGGATTCTACTAATATTAATTTTACATAAGACCAACGAGGAGCTATCTTAAATCTTAATTGGAATGGATATTTCTGAAATTCGTTTGTATATAACACCTGCCCTATCTTTGAACGGGTGTTGGAAATTCTCCGCCGGCCAGTTTTAGTTGGCCATATCATGAAGTGATCAATTTCTATGATCTGGCCACGACATATAATAAACATCAAAACCTCATCAATTGTTTTTCCGTATGTAATCCGTTCAGAGGGCTTAGTCAAGTTGATAATCTACAATCGTTAACGCTAGTAGAAAACTTCAAATGTATGGGAATGACGTCATCTCAACGCTCAGTCACGTGGTCTAAACAAAGGAATCGGAGGCGTTGCCGAATCGAGGCGACCGACGAAAGAGAATAGAAACAAAACGGTCGTAACTTCGCTTGACCTGCAGTAGTTTTTGAGTTAATCGCAATCAGACGGATAGACGCAGTGGGGGATTTTGATGTAGCTCTATAATAAACTAGTGCGTGTCACCATCAATGTTTGCATTACTGCTTACCATCAGGCGGGATCGCAATTAAGCACTAGTTTATATAATTTAAAATATACATATATATATTTAGCATATGTATAACCCTATAATGTTCCTACAGCTGAGACTCAGGCCTCCTTTCTAGGAGAGGGAATGGGCCGTAATCCACCACGCGGGCCCAGTTTGATTATAATATGTAAGGATGGCACAATATAAGAAACATCGGGTTCCTACTAACATGTCGGCCACTTAGCGCGACAAGTTAATTGAATTCTCTGATATGTTTAATTAACTATTACACAAGAAACTTACGAGTGTATCTTTAGTATCTAGCTATTTAGCACGCGTAACCACAAGACGTTGCGTTACACATAAATGCGTATTAAATTCAATAATTGCCTTTTAAATACAGAAGTTATTACAGTTGGGGCCCATCAAATCTTTGTCGGATTAAAAAAGGACATTAAATTAGACTTAACTCAGAGCCATTAACTATAATTGACACTTTAATCTGAAATACCGAAGTATAGGTACATCACACTTTTTTTTTTAAACGGTTATAAACTAATGCTTGACTGCGATCCCATCTGATGATAAGCAGTGATGCAATCGTTGATGGTGAATCGCACTAGTTGATTAAGAGCCTATTCTCTAGCCTTGAAGACACCTAAATTATAATGGGACAGGAAGACCACTGCAGGCTAATTGTTCAAATCCTTCGATGTACGCGGTATAAACGACGAGGCGAAACGCTTAGTCCGGACCGTAGAGGTGTTAACAACTTAAGGATAGACACTCGCCGCATGTGGGATTATCCGATGGTAGAAAGTGATGACGGAATTAAGTCATGTATTTCCCGCGCACACTTGCCCTAAATGCATCCTGTAAAATACCGAAAGGTTGGCTACCCTACGCCTGTACTAAACTACACTAATATTATAAAGGCGAAAGTTCTTATTTAAGTTTGTGGATTTGTTTGTTACTCCTTCACGCTCAAACATCTGAGGCCCCTAGCACTAGTCTTAACGCGATCCATTTGACGACTTAAACTGAACTGTTAAAGTGATGGAGCTATATAGGGTGTATAGCTCCCTCTTTATCGCTCGCACTCCTGACTTTTTAACACGTCATGGCAAGGTCCCTCAACGGTTTTGGATAGGATATAGAGTACTTTTTCTCAGGAGTATGCTCTGCTGCGTTAATTTTAAAATTTGTCAATTCAATACACGCTCGGGCGCCCGAGCGTGACTATGCGCGTGTGTCGTGTACCGCCCGTAACGGAAACCGGATTATTACCTGCGCAGTGTCACTAGTACAACTTTAACGGTGTGCATGTTGTCGTGTCGATGGAGAACTTTAATTTATTATTAATTAGCAAAGGGGGCGCGACTGCCCGCGACGTAATGCCGCGCGGCGAGCCGCGGCGGTGCACTTTTGTATAGGACCGCGCGGGCGACCACGTAACGCAGCGTCGGCCATACTTCTTATTTTGTTTTCTTTTTTTTTGCCAAATCATAATTATTCAGCATCGTTGTTGAACCAATCATTTCATATTCTAAAGATGTAAGTATTCATAATTCGAATTCCCTTCAACTTTGAAGACACATAACATGTCATGTCGACCTTGTCGAAGTTTTTCACATATGCTTATTTTATGGGCCCCTGTAGCCTTGAACGGATACCAAGATGCACCAAGGTCTAATGTTGGCCTACATACATTGATAATATAACATGGCATATCGTGTGACCTTCCTCGACAGAATCAAATTTCCCTTTACAAGAAAATTAATGACAATTTTTTTTTTGTTTTCCGGTAAGTAATGTCATTCGAATTTTTAAATGTTGTTTAATAAAGACGATTGTGTGAAGCATGCAAGCATAACGGGTGACAGGTTAAAATGGAAGAAAAAAACGTGTTGCGCCGACCCCAAATAAGACGAGAGATGGCAGGAAGATGATGATTAGGCACCCCCCAAGTGTCACCAGTGTCCGGTGCGTCATACTTCCATCGGGATCCCGCAACCTTCACCAGGTTGTTGGGCCATCTTCCAACGCGGTGTTTTGCTACGTGGTCAGCACTCCAGAACTTTTCAGCCCCATCGACCATCTGTTTTTTGAGCAATGTACCCTGCCTACCTGCCCTGAACTATACATATACCAAATAGTTTTACCAACAACCATCATTATGTAATACATAGTGCTTTGTCTATTACAAGTACAACAGTTTCATGGACTAAGATCGCTTAGAAGTCAAATTAATATCTATTGAGAAACCTATCAAACGGAAAGTCCTCCTAACGTAGACAACCTTTTTCAACTAAAACTCAAGTACTTGCATTGTGGGGACAATGTAAGTAGGCACTCCCCTGCATTCCGAGTCACGGTACCATAGCTGTTAACGCGTCAACAGTCAAGAAATCGCTGATGGACGCGCTTTCGGTCACTCGCTCAGAACGACTTTTACGTCTCTGTACAATGAGTGCATAAAGCATTTAATAAATAAATATCATCGTGACTCGGAACGCGGGGTGTATTGAAAGCTTTACTCCACTTGACAGCACACACGATCAATAAATCTATTGAGCAATGAAGTATCATCTATCAAGTATAATCTAATAGCTTTATGACGTCAACCTTCAAAGGTCCTTGAACCAATCTGTTATTAGACTTTGTTCCCTCGACATACAGGTAAAATGAAAATGGTAATATGCTTTTTGTTTTGTGGGTTTCTCCATAAATTCTGTGAAGCATGTGTCATGCTCATGACTTAGTTACATGATCGATTGAAGTTGTTCTGAATATTTTATTGCTTTTGAAAGCTTTCGTTTGTAAGACGAATTAATCCACGATAACTATGCGCTCGGAACACAAAACTACGATGAAAAAACATTTTTTTTTTTGTGTCGTAACTATAAATTTACAGTTTTCTGATTTGTTCCTATACATATGCTACAAGACCTTGCTTTTTTTAATTTTTGATAGGTTCGCGCTTGACCGTTATCTCACCTGATGGAAAGCGACGATGCGCTCGACGATAGAGCACGCTTACCTAGAAGTAACCTATTCACATGATTCCCGGGTTGTAGCCATCAGGAAACACAGATTCCGGCAAGGAATTCCACTCCTTAGCTGTACGCACAATGAATGCTAAATTGATCACTTGATTCTAGGTCAACGGAAAGTACCGTAAACGGTTTGATTTCCTAGCCAGTGTCAAAATATGCGCCTAAACGGAGCAATCTAAAGATAAAGCAGTTTCTTTATCTTTAGATTGCGTTGACTTAGAACTTTAGAAGTTTGATTTTTTCACTGTTGCGAATCTGTGAGTATTTGCTATTAATTTCATGCTCTCAGAAAAATGGTCTTGATAGACGGACAACAAAGTGATCCTTTAAGCCTACAGAGCCTAACCTAACCTAAACAAGGCCTCTGAAGATAGGCGCGGCTAAACAATAAGACAACGCGTTTTAATAGATTTTTTCTTAGACTGTTCTACACTCAGGTACTACAGAGAACAAATCGTATATAAAAACTATTGTCACATCGCTGTCGCATTGTGTCCGGGAAGGAAGGGGTCTTCACAAGGTTATTTGAAATGCTGGTTTTAATCTCAGCAATATGTTTGCTATTCACTTCTTCAGTTAGGTTGATTGTTTGTCGATCGTGAGAAAATGATCACAACAGCTTGCGTTTTGTTTATTGTTTCTGACGTCAATTGTTTCATAACATTATCTGATAAGCCTGAATTTCTTGGGCTATGGGAATGTTCGTAAGAGTTACCGTAGCTTTGAAACAGAGTCAGTAAAAGTTTGGATACACCCTCTCACTAACCACCCAGAGCGGGAGAATTAATTTGATGATTTCCCTACCTCTATTAAAGAAGCCTTACCACGAGCTCTTAAGAGGGTCTTTTTCCACTCGCCTATCATCAACATCACGCTTGGTTTAAAAGCTGTTGCTTATCTAACGCAATCCAACGCGATGTTTGATGAAGAGGCAACGCAAAAAATGAGATAACGCCTGAAAACTGTTGGCATTCGGTAATTCCGTGATTTACTCGAATATTTTACAAAACTTGTTCCAGGAAATACGTGATTTTTTTAAAGTTTTTCAGAAAAATTGTCGTCATTCAGAATTTCGATTAAATGTGCAAGGGATGTGTTCAAATTTATGGAGGGCCAAAGTTCACGTAAAATAACAGATTTTCAGAGGTCTTTACTAAATTAGTTTTACACAAATTTATGTTTGACTTCTATAGAAGCCAAGATAATATGCAAAAAAAAATCCGCTATGTAATAATGTTAAATCATCAGTAGACACAAACAAAAAAAAGCGTCTGCTATTTTTAGATTAAATAGAAAAACATAATTATGGCAAACCGACATGTCAGACATAATTATGTGACATATCGAGGACATAAATGTAACAAATATGGATTTTTAAATGTTTGAACTAACTCGGAAACGCCTGTACTGATTTTGATATCATTTCATAGTTATGTCATAAAATTGTAAAGATTAGATTAGAGAAAGCTTTTGTTATATTCATTTAAAAGGAACCTAAATTCGACAATTTTTTTTTATAGCAGTACAGAAATGATAAACTACAATGCGTTCCAAATAAGAATAGGATCGATTGCCATGTTGTGATGTCACGTCATACTGTCAAATCGCAAGAAATTGGGCAAAATTGAAGAACTCAGAAATGAGCAAAATTGAAGAACTGGTTTCTGATTAAACTTTTTTCGTTCACAGTTCGTAAATCTATATAAATAAAAGGAGAAACTGACTGACAGACATATCAACACACAGCCGAAACTACTAGGACTACAAGCGTGACATATTGCACAAAGCTTCCTATTATGACGTAGGCAAGCACTAAGGGAGGATTTTCCAAAATTCACCCCCTAAGGGGATGAAACGGGTGTCCTAGGTTCGTATGGACAAACCTACTTTCACGCGGTCGAAGCCGCTGGCAGAAGCTAGTAAATTATATTTTAAAAATTTCTTGTTTTGCTCTCCATAATAATTCTTCGATTTGACAGTATGACGTGACGTCACAACATGGCAATCCATCCTATTCTTATTTGGAATGCATTGTAAATGTTTATATCAATTTTTTTAGTTCGTAAAATGTTGGTTTATTGGCTTGCTATACGCTTTGGTGCATACTGTAAGTAGAACAAGCAATTGATACATACTTAAATAAATCAAACGTGAGCAGATAGTAGCTTTTCCATTTATAAAGCAAAAACATTGACAGAATTAATGATAACAGTTTTAAATCAGCTGCTATCATAACTGATTTCCTTTTGTAACAATCGATATTAAAATCAATCATCCCTTCTTCCGATATAATTTATCTCAAGTAAATGACGTCACAATGTAAACTATGGGTAAACAAGTTATTTAAAACTATATAAAAACATGAATATATTTATATTTTTCATAGGTCTTCTACGAACCTTTAAGCATATATTTTATGGCTTTGTTATTATTATTGTCAATTAACAAACCGATTAACATTCAAAACCAAAGATCGCGAGATAATTCGTAAGAAATTGGCAGTAGTATCATCACAGCGTTAATGTTTTCCAATTGTCGATTTGGACTAATTGTTTAACTATACTAGGGTAGGTATGTAGTATATAATTCTATATATATAAAAGGAGAAACTGACTGACTGATATATCAACGCTCAGCCGAAACTACTGAGATTAGGAGCGTGAAATTTTACACAAGGTTTCATTTTATGTAGGCAAGCAATAAGAAAGGATTTTCTAAAATTCACTCCCTAAGTGGATGAAGCGGGGGTCCTAAGTTTGTATGGAGAAACCTACATTCACGCGAGCAAAGCCGCGGGCAACAGCTAGTCCATATATATAAAAGGAGAAACTGACTGACTCACTTACGCACAGCCGAAACTACTGGGACTAGGAACGTTAAATTTTGCACAAGCTTCCTTTTATGACGTAGACGAGCACTAAGAGGGGATTTTAGGAAATTCACCTTTTAAGGGGGTGTTTTACCCCCTTAAAGGAGTACCAAAGTTTGTACAGAGAAACCTACTTTCTATATTTTCTATTTTCACGCAGGCGAAGCCACTGGCAGAAGCTAGTTTTAAATCATAACAAGACTGAACAGCTAATGATTGGTCAAAACTGGTAAGAATGTGTCTACAAATAAAATATAGAATTCTAGATTGAATAAATATTATTCGCAGCTGTTACAATCTGCACGTGACTAAAGTAGTTCATAGCGACCGACCAGCTCAAATCTTATCAGCCATGTGGTGAATAGGGTTGCCAACTGTTGTTAAAGAAAAATAATGTTTCAATTGTTTTTTAGAAAATATGAAAAAAAAGAATTTGAAAGAAATACAAGTGTATATTTTTCAAAATTTTACTTTTATCGTCTCTTGAAGACCATTTTTTATGTTCTTCTAGCACACATTAACAGTTTTTCATTAGGTATTCTTACATTTTTGGCAACGCATTTTTGTTTCAACGTTGAAAATCGATAATCTATATATATAAAAGGAGAAACTGACTGACTGACATATCAACGCACAGACGAAACTACTAAGACTAGGAGCGTGAAATTTTGCACAAGGTTTCCTTTTATGAGGTAAGCGAGCACTAAGATAGGGTTTTTCAAAATTTATTCCCTAAGGGGTTGAAATGGGGGTCCAAAGTTTGAATGGAAAAACCTAATTTCACGCTATTTTTATCAGTTTTCTAGTTATTCATATTTTAGTGTTTCATTTTACGTATCACAGGTAACATTGTAAATAGAGTTATTTTTTTCAAAAGTACTCATAAAATATATTTACCAAAAATAAAGTAAGATACGTTTATTTTATAGTATGGTTGACAACCCTAATGGTGAACCATTATATTTATTTATTTTATTGGTAGATACATATATACGATTTTAGCGTGTGAGTTAAACCAGCGCCGGTTTCCGACAGTAACCAATGGAGTTAATGTTAGCGTGACGATTGACGGGGGGACAGTGTAAGACAAAAACGAGCCATACAAACTCCAAATAACGTGGGACAATGATGCCAGGAAGATGACGGTGTCCTTGTCCAGTGACCATGGCCCTAAAACGCATAGTAGGACAAAAATGTTAAGTACAATAGTTTTTTTTTCTAATTTAAATAGATAATAGGGTGCCTAAATTAACAAGACCTTGGAACACTATACTTCATTCATTTTGGCACAATATAAAATAATGTCCTATCTACAACATTATCAAGCACCCCACATTATCATCTCGAAACAAATTAATGATGACGTCACGTTGTTACGTATCATGTCCGGGACATATCAAAATACTCTATCAGTAGTTTCAGATGTTACAAGTATGTATGAACTGTGTGATGATGTAGCTAGAGAAGAAGTGACTGCGCCGACACCATGTAAATGTAAAAGTTTATATTTTTTACATGAAATTAAGAACAATATAACAAAAGTATAAAATAATCATTAAAATATATCAACAAATCAAAAAGCTACAGAATTTTAAAGTTGCGCAAGAATAATTTTGTTTCATGCGTCACTCCAGTGTATGGACGTCAGACGACCCGTGAAATAAAAAAAATGCTACCAATAAAACAAAAATTACCAGGAACTTCGGGAGAACTCGCATACGGCTTAGAAACTCTGGTGCATTTAAATAATCTGTGGCGACGATCGAAGATCTCATTTAGGTCAAATGACGACACTTTTCAGTCAGAGAGTTTAATCGTTGTAAGTAAACTAGAATAATTAATTTCTCAGTCATTTATTGATGGATTTCAAAAATATTTTCACCTATTTATTAGTTTTGATCTATATTTTAATTTTATTTCGTTAAATATGATATTAACTACACCATGAAACTTATTATTTGGCATAAGGACACAACTATGATGATAACGTTATGATAGGTTCTAGGAGTCACGTGACCGTTGGTCAATGTAGGTAAGGGTTGAGATGCAGGACTCTAAATTCGTATAAAATAGCTTGAGCCTGCAATGGAGGAGACACTCAACATTTGGTGGATATCAGTTGATAAGGGAAAATGAAGATCAATTTATTACCAATCTTTACTAACATTCCCTATTCCAAACATAAAAATATAAAGTCATATATGATTCAACAACGTTTCATTTAGTATTGATGAAGTATGGAACCTGCAACTTAACAATTCAAATTGAGTAATTACTCAAAAACTTATTCATTAATTTGTAGACTCGTCTCAAAAGAAGGTTAATGATCTATTAAGTATTTACTGCAATTAACTGTAAATATTTTACAACAAAGACTAGAACATTAGACATCGTTCAAAGCTATTTTTTTAATTACGTCAATTAAAATGCAATATATAGAAATCACATTAAGTACGAGGGTGGTCCCAAAAGTACCCGACCTGATTTATAAATGCGGGTAATTAAAAAAAAACAAATTACCTCAATCGATAATAACATCTTTGAACTATTTATGTTATACGAAACTAAGTTAAAGAAAAAAACTTAGATTTGTTTTTTTTTCTCAATTTTCGTTTTTTTCTTGATTAGGTTAGACACTTCTGGGACCACCATCGTAATTAAAACAATAGACATTAAATCAAAAGATGAAAATGATAAAATCTATCAAAAAGTGGAAAAGGAGTGGACCGATGGCATGGCGAGGGTCTCGGAAATCCGATGGAAGTAAGAAACACCTTCTTTGGGGTTCTTTTAAACCCTTATTTTCTTTCTTTTATATTTTTATGCACCTGACATATTTTCTCTTCACCACCCTAGGTTGACTGGTAGGTAATGCCTAAGGCATTAAGTCCGCCTTTGTACAAAAACATGTGTTACATGAAGTTTTAATAAATAAATAAATAAACACAGGACCGGTTGTTGTGGTGACAAATAGGGGAGTCTATATCCAACAGTGGACGTCTTTCGACTGAAATTACGATGATGATGAGCCTATGTCCGGCTGTATCTGGAATTCTAACTTTAAAATCATAGCAGTAGAAGAAGCATCGGGAGTTATAGTCGATAGAGCTGTTATATCGTTCTCTACAAACGGAATAGATAACACAAAAAGATCCGCATGAATCGAAAAAGGTCTAAAACCGAACTCGTGTAACGTCAATCTAAATTAGGGGAACCCAAAACGAGGATACATCTAAAATCGATTCCGCCTTTCCCTGCAGTGAAAAAGGGATATCTGCTGAAAATATTAATATTAAAACCACTTACCCTGTATAGTCCGCGGATCCCTTCAGTCCTGTAGATCTTCATCAGGCCATCAATCATGCCTTTGTACCGCTTGTTGTCAGTCAGAGTCTCCTCGCTGTACTGAAGGCAGAGACGGGTCTTTACCACCCAGATGGGGTTCGTCATGACGAGGGAGAGCACGCCGGCTTCTGCGGCGGCGAGCATGTGCAGGCCAGGGCCGAGGGGGGTCCGCGCGTTTCCGCCTTGAATCCATGTTTTTATTGCGTTATAACTGCGGACAAATTAATTATATTATAATGTGTATGATGAATATTTGATGGTGAATATTTTGGGAAAGTAACGGATGAAAAAAGATTGCATGTAGCGCTGATGAGAATATTTAAATGGATGTGTGGTGTGACGAGAATGGATAAAGTGAGAAATAAGTATATTTGAGGAAGTTTGAAAGTAGTGCCAGTGACGGAAAAGATAGCAGGGAATCGTTTGTCTCGGTATGGTCATGTGAAGAGGAGGTATGAAACGCATGTTTATGCGTGTACATGTGAATGAATGGATCGAGTGAGGAGTGATATAAAAGAGAGTTAGTGACAGTGTAACGGGTTACAGGACAGAAAGAAAGAAAAAAACGTGTTGCGCCGACCCCAGATAATACGAAACCAAGGCAGACGGATGATGATGACGATGACAATTTCGGTAAAGTCAGACGTATATTCCATTAGCTGTGGGTATAAGAATTGCAGATAGAGTAGCAGGATCCCATTGAATTATTGAACCCTGGGTAAGATACAGAGACAGATCATGCACAGATGGCCGGATACGTAGAGCTTTACTCATAACGAAAGTACTAGCCCTCGTTATAAGAGAACAGAAGACTTTAGCACAGCTGTCTGATGATTAGTTGAGATGGACAGATTTTCCTAAAGCCCGCACTGGAACAAACTTATATTGGCACGTAGTCTGGGCATAAACTATGTTTAATGAGCCGATAAGTCTGAGAAAGAAGACAATAATGGTTTTGAGTGACGCAACTTGCGTCGTGTACAGTACTGGTGACCTATTCTATGTAAGTCAAGAAGAGCTAGAAAACATGTGATATTAAATAAGAAAATATCCCATAGTAGGACATAGAGTATCCTAGTGCGGGATCCAGGGCATGTAGATATGTGTGTGTGTGATCTTCTAACTACAATGAGTTTTTCTCTCTGTTCACTAATGACGGTATAACCTGTTTCTTTTTTTGTAATTTTAAGTTGTAGAGGCTTCTATACACTCTTGGTGACTATGCCAGCCTCATAAATCATACAAATACAAGCATGTGCAATTGCCAGCATGCAGGCTACAGCAGCAACCAGTTATGCTACCAATTGCTGCTACTATAACTTACCAACATCTATTAAACTCATTTCATTACAAGACCCATGAGCTCCATCAAAGTGCGCAACACTTTGATGGAGTTGTTTAATTATAATAATATCTCAGCAGCTTTGGTTTTTTTTTACAGCAAGACTAAATTCGGTTTTCTTCCATTCCATTTTATTTTAATGCAATGACAGTTGCATGTTTTCTATCAACCTCCTACATTCTCTTTTAAAATACAATTATAATTTAAACCTCAAACTGCGATGAATGTAACGTAAATATCATTAAAATTAACCCATTCAGTGCTGACGTGTCCGTTTGTTTTGGCAGATTTCACGAAATGGCACGTGAGCTAACGTATCTATACAATCCTATGTAATATGTAATATGACAACAACGAATGAGAAAAAGAAGAGGTTACGCCTTAAGAATGTTATGGGGATTTTTTTTTACAAAAACGTAATAGATTTATAAAAGAGAAATGTGAAGCTCGATCAAATGCAGCTAAAGGGCTGAGAGATGACGAATGGCAACAAAGAGTGACTTGGCCATGTGCCAATATGACATTCCACACAAATTGCAATTTGTAAGTGCATTTGTGTTCCTAAACGGTTATTACTGCACTAATTTTGTTTAGTAGCGACTGCTTAACTACCTTCTTTCGCCTTTGAATCATTATCATTGAGGATTGTCATCATTTCAGCCCGGAGTCATTCACTGCTGGGTACTGCTCTGTCTTCTGGCATACTTCCAGATTCTGTGTGTCCTTCATACAGGTGTTTCCCGCGACTTTGACGACATCGTCGACCCAACGCGATTTTGTATCAAGGTCACAAATAGAGACCAAAGTATTTAGATATCTTTTGTATCCGCAGTTCTGTGTTAGGGTCGTTACTGTACTCCAATCATTTTATGTATGATGACTTCTACTAACAGAACTGATTAAGAGCTTTATTTTGGGAATAATGCGCTTAAGCGTCTAAATCGATGACAAACGACGCAATAGATTGTATTTTGCGAAGTTTACTAATGCTGTTAGGGGGGGGACTAAACCGTGATGGCCGAAGACGAGACGTGCGTGGAAAAGTGAGAGGGAGGCCTACGCCCAACAATGGGACATAATAGGCTAACTACTAATAATACAAACTGTTAGCTTTTGATAAAGGGATTGAACCGCCCTGCTCTTTGTCCCATATTTTTCGGAACCGGTACAATAAGTTTTCTTTTTCCATTGTCCCATGATAACCGTCTCGCTATCTTTCTTGTGAAAGGGAGTGACTAATTAGGTTAGTTTATTCAGACCTAATGGATATAATTGACTAGCTGTCCCCCACGGATTCACCCGCGTCTTTGGTTACTGCTCCGCCTTCATGGGTCGTAGCATGACGATGTTACAGATAGATTAATTTATTCCAATCCGATCAGGTAGTTCTAGAGATCAGCGCGTTTAAACAAACATAAAAACTCTTCCGCTTTATTAAATTAACATATGCAGGATCGTGTTTGACAACCGCCATTCTCATCTGATGTAACCGATGAAGCGGTTTACACAAAATCAGACTTGCTTCAAGAAGGCAACTTACTGACAGTATTAACATTAATATTCAGTGCCAGATTAGTTATCTAGCAAGAATAGCAAATGCTACGGACGCGCGTATTGGTGTGGGCCTCGCTTGGACGTAAAAAAACAAGTCAAGATACCTGTGCCTTTTTTTAAGGTGGGAAAATTATCTAATGACAAGTCACGCTCTTGGGCGGAGCGGGAGATAGTGTCAGACTTTTACTGACTAAAAACCCACACCTGTTCCTTCTTTGCCTTCGTCCCAGGGCCCCGGGTTTTGCTTTAACACTACCCGTGCCCCAGTAGGCTTCGACCCTGCTGGGCCCCTACTATTTGCTGACATCTCCCTGAGGCGCGCGTAGAACAAAACGCGCCGTCGACGACTTGGGCTCGGTCCAGATGATGAATTCTAACCTATGGACCCATCGCTACCTAAGAGCTAAGGAGTCTGTTTAAAAAATAAAGGAGTTTCGATTCATTGTATTTTATAAAGCCCTTACAGGGCTAAGAGTCCTTTTGTAGAATTTGCTACAGGGCCCACGCTGGCGAAATCCGGTAATATTAACAGGGCTGTTAATATTATGGGACATTTTTCGTAAGAACAGTAAGCATGTCAGATTTGTTATAAGTAAATTGGTATCGACATATCACAATTACAACACATGTTATTGATAAGAATCAATAGATTGCTCTGAAACAGACGGCATTCACCGGAACAATTGGTTCTAGACAGACACGTGAATTAGAAGTCACGTTTAAAAACAGTTTGCTTAAATGCAGTGAGGGTTGTATATGCATGCATTCCGATAGTTCCAATTTTTTTTTTAAGGAGTGTAATTATCAAATGTCTCCCGCTCTGGGTGGAGCGAGAGGGAGTGTCAGACTTTTACTGACTAACTCCACCTTGTTCCTTCAGTAATCCTTTGCGTTCCAGGGCCACAGTAAGTCTTTCAAACAATATCGCAGCCCTAGCAGTTACGGCCCTAGTAACCCCCGTCTATTTTGCTGACATATCCTTGAGGCACACCAGACGGCCGGACGGCGAGCAATGGGTAGCTTACCGGCAAGCCCACGCCTATTGTGCCCACGATTCGACACGATCACAATAACATCTAAAAGTAATTCTATGCATGTGCCATTTCAGAACGTTACATCTCTGACCATTTTAGAAGCAAATTAACAATGGTAAGGAAAATAAAGTGAATAGGTATTTCCCGATAACATTTAATATGTATAGAAACCATAGCCTGGCTGGGGCAAGAAAAGAATAAAATAAATTGTGTAAAAAAAAAAGTTGTATTGAATGAACCCTACGTGCGCGAGTCCGACTCGCCCTTGGCCGGTTTTTCGTTGCCTAATTTTGTAATTACTCAATCTGTACTAGTGTTGTAAGAAACTCGAGTCATTTAGTCTTCATTTCGAGACTTGAGTAGATTTTCAAGACTAGGACTCGTTAGTCAAATGAGTCTGAGTCCTTTGAGTCTTCTGAGTCCTTTCGAGTCTTTTAAGTTCTTTGAGCTAGACTGAGTCATGAACTTGAGTTGATGCCTTATAATAGGTAATACTGGGTGATTTTTTATCGTCGTACATATTTATTTACTGATCTATTTGAGTTCTTTTGAAAAGACTCAGTCTTTGAGTTCTTTTTGGCAGGACTCAAGTCTTTTTACAAAAGACTCCAAAATCTGAAGTACTTAAGCTCTAAGTTTTATTTATAAGACTCGAGTCTTCAAAAATAGCTCAAGTACTATCAAACAAGACTCCAAGACTCGAGTTTCTTACAACACCACTGTACAATACCATTTTTCCGTGGATGAAAAAAAAACAAGATGATTCTCTACGCCAAATGGATGGACATAGTGGAAAATTTACGTTTTCATTATCAACACAACTAATTTGTAAACAAGAATGTCCAACTGTATTCCGCGAAGGGATAAACACATCACACGTGTTAAAATCGTAGTATGCTCAACATAATATGACTGTATTAGAGTCATGGTTCAGTTGTCCAATGCTTAAAACGTGGTGGGCTGGTGGTAAGGATGGGTGCCTGACGCCCAGCAATTGTTGAGCATTCGTTTCGAGCACGCTCAGTGCAATTGCACAAACAAAAAATTGTAGGTACTCTGCTTTTTTTGTATTATTGCCGTAGTTTTTTGTCTATGCCGAATAAATTTTTTATTCTATTCTTCTATAGATAATATGATAAGTTATGGAAAAAAAATCACGGTCATAACATTGAAAAGTTATCAAATCGATATTTGAATTAAATAAAAAGACAAAACAATTATGTAATTTTGATTATTCTTCTATAAAAAGATTATTTCGTTATCTTTGTTGCTAATTACTCGATTAGTAAAAGGCAAAAACGTGTGTAGAAATGGCTGATCGTGGATTATGCTATAATTATAAATTACGAAAGTGGTCTTTTGCCCGTCTAAAGGTATAATTACTTTCGTAATGAGGTAGGTATTCATTAAGTTATTATAGATATTACTATAATGCTGCAGATATTTAACAGTTTACGAAATTTTTCGAAACATTGATTGAAAAATACTTAATTAATAATATAATAATATTCCACAACTATCACACAACGCCATCTAGTCCCACATTAAGCAGAGCTTGTGCTATGAGTACTAGACAACTGATAAACATACTTATATATTTCTAAATACATACATATTATAGACTAGCTTCTGCCAGCGGCTTCGCTCGCTTTCTCCGTATGAACTTTGGACCCCCGTTACATCCCCTTAGGGGGGGAATTTTGGAAAATCCTCTCTTAGTGCTCGCCTACGTCATAAAAGAAAGCCTTGTGCAGAATTTCATGTTCGTAGTCCCGGTAGTTTCGGCTGTGCGTTGATATGTCAGTCAGTAAGTTTCACCTTTTATATATATAGATGAATCTGGGTGTATCCAGGCATAGAAGAATTGATCGTGCTCATCGCACAAAAATTTGTCCTGAGTGGGAATCGAACCTACGACCTCCAGCTTAGCAGCCACTAACCACTAGACCCACAGGCCAGTCAATCGTAAAAATATTAGTACTTTATTTATGTTTACTTTTTACTACTTACAGACAATCCCTGCCCATTGCAGGTTTCCCAGAAGAACTCGCGAAATGCGACAAGGCCGCCAATTGTATGTTTTTTAGTTCAAAATTATTTTTTTAGGTGAGAAACTCATCTAATGACAAATCCCGCCCTTGGGCGGACCGTGAGATTAGTGTCAGACTTTTACTGACTAAAAATCAGTTCCTTCGTTGCCCTTCATACCAGGGCCGAGTCTTCCTTTCAGAATCAGACCCTTGACCCTTTTGGTTCATGGTTTCCTTTTTGACAATTATTATGTGTAGGATTTAGAAATAAAAAATATATTTCGATATTACAAATATACATTTTAGTTTTATTTGTGTGTTTTATTTTGGAAATTTGACTTATTTTTGGTTTCAGTTTATAATTATAATAATTATTATTGGCGCTAGCTTTTATAATTTTTGGCTCTAATTTCTATACCGAAATTGCTACCTAAAACTCAGTAATTGAGTTACGGGATATAATTCCCGTCATACTAAATGAACTTCGTACCCACTCATAAAATTGGAAATCTTGCCAATTTCAAACACGACGACAGCTCATGCGAAGTACTGAAATTCATAGACTTCAAATAATTACGCATTGAGAATTCAGTAGAGCCATTTAAACAGATTTATTACTATCGGAAAAAAGGTCGTGAATGCCCTGTATTTTTTTCTGTTCTTTTTTTATTTTTTTATTATTGATAGGCTCGCGTTTGACCTCTATCTCATCTGATGGTAAGCGATGATGTGGCCGACGATGGAGCACGCTTGCCTAGAAGTAACCTATTCACTCTTGACTTAAAGACCACTAGACGGCATTTTTTTTGAGTTGGCCTATCATTTAATGATTTCTCACGCTCTAGAGTGGAGTGTGAGGGCAAGCCAGATTTTTTCTGACTAAAACCACACCTATGTTCCTTCAGTTGCCTTTTTCGCTCTAAGACCACGAATATACACTAGACGGCATAAAAGAAAATCACTCTGTTATAAAAGGCAAAAGTTTGTAATTGAGTGTGTATGTTTGATAATTTTTCACGCTCAAACGATTGAACATTTTTGGATGAAATGTCTTGGAATAAGTAACACATAGAATACTTTTGTCTCGGGATTATGTTTTCTTGGGACAATTTTCTATTTTCACAGGGGCAAAGCCGCTGGCAGCAGCTAGTTTTAAATAAACATTTAGGTACATATTTAGTTCACAATGTATTAAAACAAAGGCATACACGTGCCAGCCAGGTAATTCAACTCTTCAGTTTTTTCTCGAAATCTACACTCGTCGAGTCACTCCTAATTCTTGAGCATCAACGACGACGACGACGAGTTGCTATGCTGTCGGTTGTCTATCGTTTACATTTCGAGGAGTGTGCGTGTGTTTCGGCGGTCCACACGCATATGCACAAAACGTTTTGCGAACACATTCATTGTGCGTACAGCTAAAGGAGTGGAATTCCCTGTCCGAGTCTGTGTTTCCTGATATCGACGATCTAGGGCTTTTTAAGTGAAGAGTGAATAGGTTACATCTAGGCAAGCGTGCTCCACCATCGATCAAATCGTCGCTTACTATCAGGTGAAATAGTGGTGAAATGCGAGCCTATCAGTAATAAAAAAAACTGGGCAAGTGCGAGTCGGACTCACGCACTGAGGGTTCCGTACAAACTCGAAAGGTAAATTGCGGTTTAGGATTTATAACGTATTAAAAAAAAAACTACTTACTAGATCTCGTTCAAACCAATTTTCGGTGGAAGTTTACATGGTAATGTATATCATATATCATATATTGTTTTTGAATTTTATCATTCTCTTATTTTAGAAGTTACACACACATTTTACCACTTTGGAAGGTTCTCTCGCGCAAACTATTCAGTTTAGAAAAAAAAGATATTAGGAAACTCAACATCATTTTTGAAGACTTATCCATAGATACCCCACACGTATGGGTTTGACGAAATAAAATTTTTTGAGTTTCAGTTCTAAGTATGGGGAACCCCCAAAATTTATTGTTTTTTTTTCTATATTTGTGTGAAAATCTTAATGCGGTTCACAGAATACACCTACTTACCAAGTTTCAACTGTATAGTTCTTATAGTTTCGGAAAAAAAGTGGCTGTGAAATACGGACGGACAGACAGACATGACGAATCTATAAGGGTTCCGTCTTTTGCCATATGGCTACGAAACCCTAAAAAACTATACTAATATTATAAATTTATAATGCTCAAGAGTTTGTTTGGTTGAACGTGCTAAACTCAAGAACTACTGATTCGAATAAAAAAAAAATATTGATGGATAGCCCATTTATCGAGTAAACCTATAAGCTACATGATATATCGCTACGACTAATAGGAGAGGAGCAGTAACTAAAGACCCTTAAGAAACCGCGAAGGACAACTAGTGCATTATTATGTAAAATATTACTGTACACGACATGCAAGTACATAATTATATCGATTGCTCTCAAAACGAAATCCCTTATCTACTTATCACTTACGACTTTCTCCTGGACTGTACTCAAGGTAAGTTCTAGATCTTGCACATAGCAAGCAGTTTAACTGTGGTCAATACTCAATAGTTACCGAGATTTGGCCCTTCAAATACCTATTCGCCATCGTGAGTTTTCGCGCAACGGCCAAGAGCTTAGTCATTGCACGTGGGTCGATAGTCGATACGTATGCATAGTAGATATGTACTTATGTGCATTGGGATTGCTGGTAGTCACAGCAAGTGTTACAGGCTAATTAGCGACTGCATAACCAATTGATTCCATACTATTATTGTAAATAAACTAGCGAACTACACTCGCAAGCAACCAAATCGAGTCAACGTACAAGTGCGCACTTGCAGATGTTTTCTTCGAAGAATCGAGAACCGTTTTTAAAAAAACGATATACCATTGGAAAGCCTGTAACCTGAAATCTGGAACTCCTCTCAGCTCCTGTTGCACCTCGACACCGGTGACACTAGTCAGGTGAAGATTTCGCAGCAGTCTATACAATAAAACAGTCGTCTTCGAAACTACTGGGACTAGGAGCGTGAAATTTTGCACAAGGCTTCCTTTTATGACGTAGGCGAGCGATAAGATTTTCCGAAATTCACCCCCTAAGGGGATGAAACGGGGGTCCAAAGTTTGTACGGAAAACGCTAGCAGAAGCTGGTTTGTACCTGAATAAGCCACATTGAAAGTATGTTTGGAAATCGGCAATAGGCGCGCCCCCCATTACTTCAAATACATTAGAAATATTAAGTAGTAGGGCCAAATAGCGACATTAATCATCCACTGGAGTGAAAAAAAGGTGGAAGAAATTTTGACCAATAGGATGGCTATGTTTAAGCTAGAACTACACTAGACCGACGCACACGTGTAACACGCCTGATTTGTACGTAGAACGACGTCGCATGGCATCGCGTGGCGTGGATCAAGTGTAGCTCTACAAGTAGTTTCCATATAAAATGTATGGGACACACGTGCCCAGATCGGCGTGTGTTACGTTATGCATCTGTGTCACATGGTAATACTAAGATGATATTGGCCTATTTTGGCTAATTTTGCTACATTCTGGTTCGGTGGAAAGATGGCTTTAGTATTCACGTGGGAATATCGAAAGGTGTGTCAGTTATATCAGCTTCATATAAAGATAAAGATTTGTTGATAAGGGAAATATGTATATGAAGCTTCTGACATTTTTCTACAAGTAGTATTGTGTATAGTTGTTTTCTGATTATGATGATGATGATTCTCAGATCTATTTATGATGTACAGTAGGTAGTTCTAACATCACCCAGGGGCTCTTGGATGTGAGTTTAGATCATATGCACATTTTTTTTTATTGTATGCCTTCTTGCACATAGAGAAACAATACATGTGAACCTACACCCACAACCAACACTAAGGTTGCCTTTGTGAGGTAAAACAACTGCCCATATTATTAATAATGTGTTCAAAACATTCTAAATCCTGGCATTGTGATATTTTCAGATCATTGTCAGAATTCTGGCAAGAAATTAATGATTCTGTTTTAGTAATAGAATAATTTTTAATATAATTTTTATTGTGTTTGCTTAGTAAATAAGGTAAATAAAAGAGAATATTATGAGAAAAAAGAGAATAGTAAACAAAAGATGGCAATTGTAGAATCAGGTCACAATTTTAACAAATACTAAAATACTCACAATAAAAAGTAGAAGCCCCAAGCAGAGCCGGATCCCCATACATTTGGTGTCACACCTCGGTACAGTCCTTTTACTCCTTCTTTCTTAACAATAGTGACAAATGCACTGCTGAGTCCATCATACCTAGGAACTGTTGCGGTCCGGCCGTCGTTAACTGAAATTACACTTAACTGTTAACAATCTCTAGAAATGTCTTTTTTTAAATATATTTATGTATATAATCAGAGATCATTCTAGTAAACTATAATCATATAGGTTGTAGTAGATAGAAACGTTGGTGGCCACAAAAAACAACACTTTCAAGCCACTGCCTTAATTCATTAAACCCCAAGCGAACGCTGGAGTTCGCTCTCCCGTTGTCTTTCTATTGTGTCTCTAATTACGGTATTCAAAAGGTTAACACTCCTACGTCGTACAGCACATTTCCTCTTTTCTGTCGATTAATTGGGTTTCATATTGCTTGTCAATGGGTTGGGATGGAGCTTTAATAGTTCAGCATAGTTATCTGTGCATTGTTTGGCTTCTGCAAATAATACTAACAATTACTTTTTATTTTTTGAATGAATATATGAAAGTAGAAAACTCTTTCCTTGATGGACCAAAATAATATAATGAATAATTTCATAGTCACATTCAATCTTGTAACCTCTATATTTTTACTGCTGGGTAAAGGCCACCCTGTGATAGGTGAATTCAGTTATGATTAAAACAATAAACATCAACTAACTTAATAAATAATGCAGTTGCAATTTATTGACTCAAAGAAGAATATTGTAAAACAAAACATTTTGTATACATAAATTGTTAGTTGATATTGGCACTACAAAAAGAATTGTAAAAATCATTAACAAAGCATTTTTTTTTATGACATTTGTGTAGTTTAAAAAACAAATGTCACCATTAACCTTTCGAATAACGTAATTAGAGACACAATAGAGAGACAATGAGAGAGTGAACGCTAGCATTTGCTTGGGGTTCAATGAATTATAAATGCATATAAACACTTTCAACCACTGAGCGGTTTTTGTAATGATTGTTACCTTTTGATCAGTACAAAAGGAATCAAAATGTGTATTATAATTTAAATTTAAGAAGAAGTTAAAGGTACTATCGGGTGCCTATCACTTGAACAGACATTTCATAATAGTGAAGGGAATAATAGCAGCAAATACAGAGTTATTAATTCATAAAGCATGAAGCAACAGACACAGTCAGCCTGTCTTAAGTTGCATCATTGAGGAAGTTATCTGTGCAATGTAAACAAAGCAGTTATGTCTCTTCACTTTCACTATGTGAAGTTCAAGGTTGAAACTTACACAGAGTTTATTATCCAGCACAAATTAATTAATCGATTATCTTTCACTGAACACGTATTAATAGAGTGTCAGTATGCTAAGTTAATCGATAATATTTAACCTTATAAAATCACGAGACCTCACATGGTAATTACGTGAAAAAATATTCGCAATACTCACCAGCAAATCTAATTTTGATTAAATCCAGCGGGTGCAGTATGAGTGTGGAGGTGACGCCACCTGATATACCAGCTACCAGGTGCTCGTACTTGATGTGGCTAAACAATGCCTTCGTAGACGACGGGTTAGGGTTTTTCATTGCAGACATGACGAATTTACTAGATCACAGATAAAACTTTTGATAGCATCTTGCGGGGACCCTGTTCACACCTATGTATTACCGGCACACACTTTCCCAGAAATCTTTAACGAAACTGAATTTAATGCAATCTTCACTAAACATCGTTGCTCTCGTAATAATCCCACGAATTACGTGCGATAAAAAATGAACGATTTCCAGAGTAATTGAACATGCCGTTCCTTTCTTCGGAACGCTAGGGACTTGATATTTTTAAAATGACTATTTCACTCCGACTCCGGCCATTGGAGTATAAGGCAAATTATGACATTGACGTGATTGTCTTCTTGTAAGCTGCTTGCTGAACTGATTATGTTATCAGGCAAAAAGGTTTGATAACATTTCACATGGTCTTATCACAAAATAGACAGAAATTGTAACAGTCATTACACGAGGAATCGTGAAACGGAAAGGCAAAATGTGACGTCAAAAGAGACATTTATCGATTTGATGACATACAAAATATAGTACAAGACAAAATTTTAATGAAATTCCTTTATTAATCTGGATTTAGAAAACAGAAACAATTAAAATTAATTTCATTTATTAAATCAATATTTTTAGTTAATAAAAAAATTATGCAAAACTTGCCAGTTAATTAAAAGCACAGACTACCAGACAACTCAGGGATACTACTAACATTAAAAAATTACAATTGGTAGCAAAGTTACAAGAAAGCCAAAGATACAAAAATGGAAAGTATTTTCGGGAAAAGAATACCTGCTTGTGTGATTTAGGTGTAAAAGCTTTGGATATGAATTGAGTTTGAATTACACAGATAAATAATAGTTTTTTGAAAGTTTTCATTGGCAACATTCTACTTAACCCTTTTTGACATCTTGGAACTATTGCCCATTTATTACGTAAATCTGCGAGCAAAAATTTACAACTAAAAGGACCAGAATCACAGCAAAAATGTTGAAGGTGGCGACTACTTTGAGATTAGTCTCAAAACAGGGCAATCAGGTGCGTTGTTTGGCCACCGCTGCAGGTTACAAGGAAAAACTTGTGAACGTCCCACCGACAAAACTTTCAGTGTTAGATAATGGAATCCGTGTTGCGTCTGAAGATTCCGGTGCTGCGACCGCCACCGTAGGACTGTGGATTGACGCCGGATCCAGGTACGAAAACTCCAAAAATAATGGAGTTGCCCATTTCCTTGAACACATGGCGTTCAAAGGTACAAGCAAGAGGTCGCAAACCGACTTGGAACTGCTCGTAGAAAACATGGGTGCCCATTTGAATGCTTATACGTCTCGGGAGCAGACTGTGTTCTACGCTAAATGCCTTGCTAACGATGTGCCGGCCGCTGTCGAGATCCTTGCTGACATTATTCAGAACTCATCGCTCGCAGAACCCGAAATCGAACGAGAACGAGGTGTGATTCTTCGCGAAATGCAGGATGTCGAAAGTAACTTACAAGAAGTTGTATTTGATCACCTCCACGCCACTGCCTTCCAAGGTACACCCTTGGGCCAGACCATCCTTGGACCCACTAAGAACATTAAGAAGATCTCCAAGGCCGACCTTCAGAATTATATTAAGACTCATTACCAACCTTCCCGCATTGTTCTTGCTGGTGCTGGTGGAGTTGATCACCAGAAGTTGGTAGACCTTGCCAACAAGAACTTCAGTGGACTGAAAAACACCATTTCGGATGTAGAGCTGGCTCCTTGCCGTTACACTGGCTCTGAGATCAGGGTGCGTGATGATTCTATGCCCCTTGCTCATGTTGCAATTGCTGTTGAAGGTGCGGGTTGGACTGATGCTGACAACATTCCTCTGATGGTTGCCAACACTCTTATTGGAGCTTGGGATCGCTCACAAGGTGGTGGTGTCAACAACGCTTCCTTCCTGGCTCGTGCTGCGTCTGCTGGCAACCTCTGTCACAGCTTCCAGTCCTTCAACACTTGCTACAAGGACACTGGACTCTGGGGAATCTACTTTGTTGCTGAACCCCTGCAACTGGACGATATGCTGTACAATGTCCAGAAGGAGTGGATGAAGCTTTGCACATCTGTCACCGAGGGAGATGTAGAGCGTGCCAAGAACCTCTTAAAGACCAACATGCTACTCCAGCTTGACGGCACCACCCCAGTGTGTGAAGACATTGGCCGTCAAATGTTGTGTTATAACCGCCGCATCCCTATCCATGAATTGGATGCCCGTATTGAAGCTGTCTCAGTACAGAATGTACGTGATGTGTGCTACAAGTATTTGTATGACCGCTGCCCTGCTGTTGCTGCCGTTGGACCCACTGAGGGTCTGCCAGACTACACTAGGATCCGTGCTGGACAGTACTGGCTTAGGGTGTAAAAAGTTATAGTTGTACATTATAGAAACATTATTTAAATCAGTTAAGATCGAAAAAAGCATTAAACATTTTGCTCCCAAAGTCTATTGTTTTATTGTAATAAAACACAATGTCTTGGTGAATACTGTATTTATTATAGGACAGTAAGAAATAAATGTGTAAATAAACATGAGTGATTCTGTATCTGATATTTTTTTATTTTATCACAACATAAATATTATTTAAATTATTTCTAGAATATAATAATCAAGTAGGATAAATTATGTAATTAGGTTTTGGAATAAATAATAAATCTCGTTGGCTATGCCAGACGCGCCTTGTACGATAGTTTAGTTACAACAACCAGAGGCGTAGCATGGACTAATTTAGACGTGGGCGAAGGCGCATCAGCGAGGCCTTTTTATTTTATAAAGTCGAAAACGACAGCGACTGCCTCAATCCAGTGTTCGACCACATCGTCGCTTACTATCAGGTGAAATAGTCGTAAAACGCGAGCCTATAAATTATAAAACAAAACCCTACCCTCGTTGCTGAAGGACCCTCGCACACGCGAGGCCCCTTTGTGGGCAAAGGCCCACGTCGCTCACGCCTAGCTACGCCACTGACAACAACTACATTCACACCAGTGTAATTCTTGCCTAGATTTCACAATCTAGACAAGAATTACAAGTGTTTTCATAAACACAATACCCTCCTTTGTTTCGCGCGTATGGTTAAAAATCACGTTTCACAGACACGCTAATATAATAATATTTTCAAACAATATTGAGTAAATACTACATACAATCATATAAACCTATCTTGCATGAACCCTATATTTTACCTAAATAGTAACAGTATTAGGTTTAGCTTCCACTGCAACAGGAACTTCTTCCTTCTCAGCCACACTAGTAACACTAGGCTTCCTAATAACACTCTGCTTGACTTTACTGCCGTAAGGCTGCACCGGCTCACTGTGGCTGATGAGGCTGGCTGAAGATATAAAGACTGACACTTGCTCAGGAGTCGGGCAGGCTACGATGAGTGTGTCTTCGTAAGTGTAGCCAGCGTTTGTGAGCAGCTGTTCGATTTGAACGAAGTAGCCTACGACGTTGTTCTGTAATGAAGATAGCAGACGGATGAGTAAATATTGAACTAGTTTTATGAGGTATACAGAAAGGACTGATGTGTGTGAAAAATATGGAGGAAGGCGTTAGTACCCAACATTGGAACATAACGGTCTAGCGAGCTTTGTAATAGACCTTTTCAATACTAAAAACTAAAAGGAACTTGACATTTTTGCAGATGAAACAGTGTGTTTCGGTGATAAATTATTAAAATTCACTTATAGTTATAAATATCATCATCATTTCAGCCGAAAGACGTCCACTGTTGGACATAGGCCTCCCCCAAGCGTCGCCACAACGACCGATCCTGTGCTTCTCGCATCCACTGCACTCCCGCGACCCTCACCAGGTCGTCGGTCCACCTTGCGGGAGGCCTTCCTACGCTTCGTCTTCCGGTGCGCGGTCGCCACTCTAGAACTTTTCGGCCCCATCGACCATCCGTTCTACGAGCAATGTGCCCTGCCCACTGCCACTTTAGTTTGGCGATTCTTCGGGCTATGTTGGCAACCTTGGTTCTCCTGCGGATATCTTCATTCTTTATGCGATCACGCAAGAAAACTCCGAGCATAGCCCTTTCCATTGCCCTTTGGGTGACTGTAATCCTTCTGATGAGGCCCATTGTAAGCGACCATGTTTCAGAGCCATATGTCATCACTGGCAACACGCACTGGTCATAGACTTTCGTCTTGAGACACTGTGGTATGTTGGACGAGAAGATACCGCGCAGCTTCCCGAACGCTGCCCAGCCGAGTTCGATTATAAATATCAATCAAATGATATTACCTACAATACTACCATACACTATAATATATAGTTTAGAATATTCCTGAAATTAGGTCAGTGGATGAAATCGCGACGCCATGAGAGTAGGCCATACTGTTGGATCAATAGAAATAGGTACGCGCCAGTTCATTGCCTCTGCTAGACTATAGAATGTCTACGTCAATAAAGCCACAACTATTGAAACAATACGTTTGTTAAGTTTAATGGCACAGCATGCGCCTTTTGTTTCCCTATTTTATTACAAATATAATTTATTCTATCAGACTAGCAATTCATAGCAACGACACGGCGCCGCTTACACAAATTTTTATTAGGTACAAGCACAACATTACCTTTAACCAATAATTTGGTTATAGCTTATACAGCCAACGCCCTTCGATAGCAAAACGTACTATTCACGAATGAAGTTGTCATAATTATTTCACATTTACTTAAACCGCAGCGTAATATATAGCACTGCTAAAGTAGGTACATATTTGTATATTTCTTATATATGTATTTTGTTGTGTAGTGCATATTTGTACTTTGTCGAATGAATTGATTCACAAAGAGCTGGACTACAATGAAACCTACCCTAATAGGTCTAAACAGTATAAACTCGGTCTCCTTGTTGGCGAGGTAGAGCTGCATGGAGCGCTGCAGCGCCGCCAGCTGCGCGCGGATGTTCCGCTGCGCCTCCTTCACGGCCACCGCCATCTGTTCCGGCGCGGCCCACGGCTGGGACTTCAATTGCTCTATAGGCGTAAACGCTGTTGCCTGAAAAAAGTTGTTTAAATGTACATTTGCCAATGGGCAAAATTAAGTAGTGCATCATATTGATGTCAGTGGAACATTACACACGAAGTAATCCATAGATTACAAAATGCATTACATAATGCACACAATTAAAAAATAGTAGATTATGTGACTAAAAAAAATGAAATTGTATTTTTAACATTTATTTCATATTTTTTACAAATCCTGCTCAAATTGTTGGCCTCTGTTGCAATTGCTGGCCCGACGACGGCTTCAAACGGCTTTCAATATAATTAAGGAGGAAATACGACTTCATAAAACAACTAAAATACGAAACAGATGTAAAAGCGAATTCACAAAGTTATACAAAGATTTTTATGGCATGTGGCACATCACTAGCAAGAGGATAAACTAGAGATTTTTTGAGGGAGTTGGAAAATTCCGGTCGCTATTGGTTTTTTTTATAGCTATGTAAATAACTGTAACATGGACAGCTTTGCGAGTAAATAAAAAAAAAAACTGGACAGCTAAGGTCATTAATTTTAAATTCAAAAGGACTCTAATACAATACACATCTAAATAAAATTAGAATTCTGAGTCTACGCCTTATACATTTTTTAAAATTTGTATTTGAATGAAAAATTGGGTCTTATTTTCATAAAACAATAAAACGTCGATGAAAAACAATCCACAGGGCATGAGAAGTTTAGGGGTCTGAAAGGATAGCAGATGTCCCCTCCCGTCGACCATTTCAATTTGGCACACGATGCACCAAACACCCTGTATAATAATAACGATTGTGTGTGTGGAACGGACTTTATGTTGATTACGTGGACCAATCGAAACGCAGTCAAAATGTTCAGTACTTGTTTGTTAAAAAAAAAACAGACTATAGTTTATGCAGATAATACCAATATATTTTTAAAATTATGTATATAACTTACCTTCTCAATAAATGCAATCATAGGACCCGCCAGAATCTCAGTAGCATCTCTGATGAACATTTCGCAGCAACTCTTCAACTGCCTATCAACCTCCTTCCTCGAATCCAAGAGGTGTTCCCTCACTAACGGAGTACCATCTAGCAGAAATTCTAACAAAGCATTATTACTGTTCAAAGAGAAGATTTGTCTTGGCTTCTGAATTAGCCCGTAGGCTGCATTTTTCATATTACTAAAGTCTAATGTTGTTTCTTTGACGATAAAATCGACTTGGAATGGAGCAATTTGTTCTCGTAGGATCAAAAGGTGTTTAATTTGGAACAGTTCTCCATCAACGTTCGTTGTGTTTGCTGTAATTTGTTTAGCAGCACTGTCTACGCTTTGGACGCATAGCGAAATCGCTTCTTGGGCTAGACCTTGGAAGACTTTCTTCTCAAGACATCGGTATAATCTAGATAGGGCTGCTAAAGTTCTTCGGACGCCAGGGTACCACATTCCGTGTAAGTCTGCAGGGGATCCCTGCGGTCTTCGTTGGGCCTCCACGTTGATGTTGGCGACTTCTTGTGACGTTGCGGAGATGTCAGATACCATAGAGTTGCGGGAGTCACTTCGTTTGAGAGACTGCTCTTGGATTGACATTGCGATTTGCTGGGGATGAGAAAGAAATATGTTTATTATTACATGACATATCTCCTGCGGTTTCACCAGCTTCTTTGGTTACTACTATGCTCCCGTAAGTAGCGTGATTTCATATAGCCTATAGTCTTTCTTCATAAATAGGCTATCTGATATCAAAAAGATTCTTTCAATTCTAACCAATAGTTGCTGAGATTAGCGCGTTTATTTTGTATAACAAACAAATAAACTCTTTAATTTTATAATATTAGATGTACAGATATATCTTTTTTTTAAGGTGGGAAAACATCTAATGACTTCTCCCGGTCTGGTTAGGCGGGAGGCCGTGTCAGACTTTTACTGACTAAAACCACACCCGTATCCTTTAGTTACCCTTTGCTGAAATCTCTTTACACTGTCGACGACTGGGGCTTGGCCCGGTTGATTACCGGACTGCCAAACGGCGAACTACCCATTGCTCGACGTCCGCATGCCCGAGTCTACAGTGGCTGGTAGTCGGGGTCGGAGTCTCGGTGGCTGGGGCGTAAGGATGTTCGTTTCCTCTTGCGCGTGGCCTCCTCCTTCGCTAGCATTACAAGAAGGAGGTGACCGCCTGTCATTCGTCCTCGCTCTGGACCCGAAGCCTGAACCAAGGCCCGTCGCGATAGGTCGCTGCGACCAATTGCCTCCACGAGGACACGGGGGAACACCGCCCAAGCGGGGCACACCTCCACCGATGCTCCACCATGTCGTCCGGGCGGTCCACACAGGTGACACCCGGTCGTTTCTTCCGCCTGAATCCGATGAAAGAACCTCCTGAACTTACCATGTCCGGTGTGGTCCTGCTGCGTCATGCGGAAGTAAATATGTATGTGATGTGTGTTTTCTAAGATTACTAGCAATGGTGTTTCCTAAGATATTAATTTAAAACTCAAAACAGAAATTGTCATTTATATAGGTTAGGAGATGGATACTAAAAAAAAACATTCATGCGAATAGTAAACCTTCTTCTGTTTTGAAAATTGGTTAAAAATATTATCAGACAGTTAAATGTGTGTTCTGATGGCCTGATGGATTGTTAATCAAACAACAAGATTATACCTCAAAATGTTGCCCTCAAGGGTGATCACAAGGGTATGTAAAATTTCAGCAGTACCCTGCACAGGGTGGTACAGCAGCACATCAGCTCTTAGGTGCACTTTTTTATAGTTGATAGGCTCGCGCTTGACCAATATCTCACCTGATGGAAAGCGACGATGTGATCGATGATAAAGCACGCTTGCCTAGAAGTACCCTATTCACTCTTGACTTAAAGATTGAACGTGTGTTTTATAAGCTACTACTTTACGTGTACCCACCTCCATCATCAGCAACTTCTGCGGGTACGCGAGGTCCCCCTGTGCCGGCCGGTACAGCAGCACGTCAGCCCTCAGATGCACGTGCGCGCGGAACACGAGGCGCTCCTGCGCGTCCTGCAGCAGGGCGCGCGCGCACTGCCCCAGCGCTGCCAGCCGGATTGCTGCGAGTGGACATTCATACATAGATAGATGTATTCCATAATGTACACCAATAATAAAATTACAATAGGAACTTAAAATTAATGAAGAAGATAAGGATTATAAGCATAATCAGCTTTATAATTTTCCCACTGCTGGGACTCAGGCCTCCACTTTAGGAGAGATAAAGGACCATAATCCACCACGCGGGCCCAGTACGGATTGGCTGTCACATGTCTCCTAATTTTTGGTTCCAGGACATGCCCGTTTCCTCACGATGTTTTCCTTCACCGTTTTTAGG
The DNA here is from genome assembly GCA_961205895.1 of Mythimna pallens. Taxonomy (NCBI): domain Eukaryota; kingdom Metazoa; phylum Arthropoda; class Insecta; order Lepidoptera; family Noctuidae; genus Mythimna; species Mythimna pallens. The sequence goes on from OY540825.1 coordinate 5,638,108, forward strand.
ACAGTGGTGATGAAATAAATTACACAAAGTAATGCGTCTGGCTGGGTTTGAACCCGCGACCTACTTCGTAAGTCGGGGCCGTTACCACTGGGTCACCAGTGCAGATAAAGATTAGATTGGTAATATTCGAAACACAGCTGAAACAAAAAAAAAAATGTGGACCTTATTTGAACAAATTCAAATGTCATCATCATTTCAGCTGGAAGCCGTCTACTGCTGGGGGCCTAGGCCTCCCCCAAGCGACGCTACAACGATTGATCCTTTGTTTCAAATAGTTCCTCAATCAACTAAGTACCCTCCACAATATAACATACACATAGGTTACGATCAGTGACGGATTAAGACTACTTGTTGCCCTAAGCAATCTACGCCTGTGGGCCCCCCTATCCGTATGTCGTCAGTTTTTTGTAAAATGAGGTGATGAGATGTACCTTAGAAGCGGAGTAGGTGCGGCAACAATAAAAACCAAAGCATAATTTATTTATTAGGTAAGGGTTAAAGTATGAAATTGCTGATTTGTACTGAAAAATATTTTTTTTTATTACCTATACATTGCTGCCCTCTAATAGGAAGGTCATTTGCCTTTGCGATAGAACTCTGGTGATCTAGATTCGACAAACTGTGTGAAAGCATTTTGTACTGCCTCCTGAGAAGAAAACTTTTCATCACGTAGAAAATTGTCTAAACCACGAAAAAAGTGGTAGTCCGTTACAGCAAGGTCTGGCGAATACGGAGGGTGACGAATGGTTTCTAATTGCAGGTCCTGTAGGTTTAAAACGGTTTCTCGTGCTGTATGAAGTCTCGCGTTATCATAGAGCAATAATGGTGAAGATTGATTCATGAGTCGGGGCTGTTTCACTGCTAGTTTTGCTATCATTGTTCCGAGTTCGGCACAGTAGACATCTGCCGTTATTGTTTGACCAGATCGAAGAAAGCTATAGTAAATAACACCATGCTGAGACCACCAAACAGTAAACGCGCGAATTATCAAGCTAGTCCTAGAAACTTTTTTTGGTGACGTAAGAGTGAGACGTGATGCCCTAAGGACGGATATTTTCTGTGCTTCTTCTGGTGCCCCCCCAGACGTGATGCCCTAGGCAATTGCTTAATTTGATTAAGGGTTAATCCGTCACTGGTTACGATATAGGTTCCAATCGGGGGCAGTTTTGCTATGGCAGTACGGCTAGACCCACACGTAAATTTTTAACCTATTTAAACTAGATGAGGCAGCAAGCAAATACGTTATAATGCAAGATGGAATCCTTTTATGTTTAGGGCACTGGCCACTTGTAATTATTTTGAAAACTTTGGTTATTTAAAAGTTAAAATACCCCTTGTTCGAATTTTGAATTTCTCTACATTTACTCTACTAAATTTTTTTGAGAGCACAATCAAATTATCGTGTCTCATTTAAAAATGGATCTGCATCGAGAACATTTTCATGCGATGATTTTCTACAAGTTTAAATGTGGCCTAAAACCTGATGAATCATTTGATCGACTTCAAATCGCTTTTATGGATGAAAGACCTTCAAAAGCAACCATGTACTGCTGGTATAGTGAGTTCAAGCGTGGTCGTGTAACTTTGGGGTATGAACAAAGGAGTGGTCGTCCTACGACGGCTGTCACGAAAAAAAGTTCGGGAGCGTCACAAGATTCTACACGAGCACTTTCGCGTGAGGAGGATAGCTTGCCGCTGGGTGCCGTACAACCTCACTGAAGCTCAGAAGCAGGCCCGTGCGGAGTAGTGCCGTGATATGATTAAAAAATTTGAAGCAGGCTCGTCTAGGCGCGTTTATGACATTGTGACAGATGACGAATCCTGGATTTATCACTACGATCGCGATCCAGAAACAAAATGTCAGTCGACAGTTTGGCTGTTTTAAAACGAACCAACGCCTACGAAAGTGAAGCGATCGAGAAGCGCAGGGAAAATTTTGATCGCTTGTTGCTTCACTTTGACGGCGTATTGGATTTCAATTCCATTACGAAACCAAAGCAGCATCAACGCCGAATGGTATACCACAAAATGCATGCCAGAAGGTTTATCTGCAATAGGCATGGCTCCGCGGAGTACTGCTTCACCATGCCAACGCACTCAGCGCTCAAAACGAGGGACTTCCTGGACACCACACCGGTCAGTCTTGGGGCACCCTCCTTACAGTCCTGATCTGACACCGTGTGACATCTTTTTATTCCCTAAAATAAAAAATCAGCTAAAAGGGATACAGTTTTTATCGCCGGAAGAAGCCGTGGAAGAGATGTCTGCGGTGGACTGGAAAAAATGTTTCGAAAATTGGATCAGACACATGAAACTTTGTATGGTGGCGAATTCTTTGAAAAGATTTAGTAAAAATATTTTATCCACAGAAGTTAGTTTTTTAGTTTCTCAAATCTTTGTGAGTGCCCCACGTATTCAATTATTATATTACAATTCATTATATTTTATAATTCACGTAAAGCCAGAGATTCGTTCTACACTGACTCAAAATCAGTCCAGTGATGGTCCAGGGTCAAGCTGATTTGGTGGCTGTTGTTTGCGTTAAGGTTTGATTTCCTTTGGCGAGTAGCTATCCAAGTAAAACAAGCGTCTGTCTTTGATGGTGTTTATTGGCAACTAACAAAAAATATCAATACATCGTTTTAAATATGGTTAGTGGCTGGCTTCCTACTTACTCAAATCAATGTGGACTGTATTTACTAATTAATAAGGATTAAAATGCTTCAACATAAGCCGCCCACCAAAGGACTATATGAGTCCTTTCAAATGAATCAAATATATGTAATTTTACATGCAAATCAACACTCGGATGGATTTTAAAATATAATCAATCAACGTCGGTATCCACTGGTAGTGGACAAAGCTTAGATACAGCTCTCTTTACTATATCGCTGTCGCTCTTAACACTATAAACTCTTGTGCAGCCATCTGGTCCTGGATGTTTGCTTACTATTCTTCCTAGCAACCACTTGCCTGGTGGAAGGTTTTCCTGCTTGATTAAAACAACGTTACCAACTTCAAACTCCTTTACACGTTTGAGCCATTTTGGGCGTTGTTGTAGTCTAGACAGATATTCTTGCTGCCATCTAGACCAAAAGTCATGCAACATCCTTTGAACGTATTGCCATCGGGATAACGTATGCACTTTCAAATTTTGTAAATTGGGACTAGGGATGACTATGGGTGCTTCTCCAATTAAAAAGTGCCCAGGTGTTAATGGCTCAATATTTTCATTATCCAAATCATCTTGGGGGCACAAAGGTCTAGAGTTTAAGCAAGCCTCTATCTCACACAGTACTGTCGACATCTCTTCGTAAGTTAAATTACTAGTTAGTATACGTTTTAAGTGATATTTCGTGGATTTCACTCCTGCCTCCCAGAGGCCACCGAAGTTTGGGCTGTACGGGGGAATGAAATGCCATTGTGTGCCATCAGATGCAAGCGTGTCTGCGATTGCTCCAGAGAATTCCAAACTGGCCTCCTTCCACATGGCTACTAACTCTTTATTTGCACCGATGAAATTCCTCCCCTGGTCACTCCATAAATGTGCGCACTTGCCTCTTCGTGCACAGAATCTTTTATATGCGCCAATGAATGCCTCTGACGTCATATCTCCTACCAATTCCAAATGAATGGCCTTGGTGGCCATGCAAACAAAAATTGAGATGTACGCCTTATGTGTTCTAACTCCTCTTCCCTTGCTCCATAGAACTTGTAAGGGTCCAGCAAAGTCGACGCCGGAATGTAGAAACGGCCGAGCTGGTGTCACACGAACCTTTGGCAAGTCACCCATGACCTGAGTTCTAGCAGTCGCATTCTGTTTAGCACATATCAAGCATCGGTGTATGTATAGTTTGACTTGTGCCTTAGCTCGCGTTATCCAATACTTCGCTCTCAAATAGCTCAACATTAGTTGGATTCCTCCGTGTAGGGTTCTTGAATGTGCATCACCTATGATCAAAGGAGTTAATTTATTTCTATGACCCAATATGATTGGATGCTTACTTTGCTCGGCTATATTAGCGTTTCTTAGGCGTCCGCCAACCCGAAGTATCTGTAACTCGTCTAAGTATGGATCTAAAGTCTTCAGTGAGCTAGTTCTTTTAACTGTTTTACCTTTTTTTAGTGACTCAATTTCTTCTGCATATTCTTCATCTTGTACCTTTTTTATGCAAATGTTTAATGCATCTTCTAATTCTTCTGTTGTCAAAGAACTATCTATGTCTTCTTTTAGCCTTTTGTAATTTAAAAATCTCCTACAAAACGCTATACCTCTAAGCAATTCTCTCAATGAGTTGTAGTTTTCAAATTGTTCTGACAATCTTCTCTCTTCTTCTTCACTTTTGGTCATTGTAAAGGTTTGTATACTTTTCTTTTCTTCTAGTTCTGTAGGTATTATATCTGGTTTTTTAAAATAAATATCTCCCTTTGAAAGCCATTCTGGACCTTTCCACCATAAATCACATGATTTCAACTCCGATACTAGTGCACCTCTAGACGCTATATCAGCGGGATTCTCCTGTGATTGTACGTGATACCATTGCTCTTTCGGGACATTGCTAGTTATTTCAACCGTGCGATTGGCAACGAAGGTTTTCCATTTGTTAGGTTCCTTTTGAAGCCAAGCAATAACTATTGAGGAATCAGTCCAAGCAAAAACATTGGCGGATGGGATCTTCATGGTTGTCGAAAATTGTTTTAGTAGTCTCGACACTAAAACTGCTCCACACAATTCAAGTCGTGGTAGCGACACGGTCTTCAGTGGTGCAACACGCGTTCGTGCTGCAATCAATGACGTCTTGACTGTACCATCCAAGTTATGTACACGACAGTACACAACAGCTGCGTATGCTCTCATCGATGCATCACTGAAACCATGCAGTTGTATGCTGTTCTTGTTTGAACTGTATGTGCCCATCCATCGATCTATTTTTATTCCCTTAACGTTGGCCATATCTTCACGTATTGTTTTCCACTCATCCTTTAAAGCTGGAGTGATTTCTTGATCCCAATCAATTTTGGTTTGCCAGAGGGTTTGAATCAAAATTTTTGCTTGTACGATGCATGGCGCTAACCAACCTAGCGGGTCAAAGAGCTTTTGGACATCTGATAATATACTTCGCTTAGTAACAATCGTAGGAAGGGGAGCTAAGTTCAGTTGGTATTCAAATTGGTCGTTGCCTAAGTTCCATTGTATACCTAAAGCCTTTATGGTACCATCTAAATTTAAATCTAAATGTGCATTAATAGATCTGTCCTCATGATCTATGGATTTTAAAAATTCCATGTTGTTTGACGACCACTTTTTTAACTGAAAGCCGCCTAGTAATAATAACCCTTTCAAATCTTTACTTAATTTAATGGCTTGCTCCAAATCGTCACATCCTGACATAACGTCATCAACATATAGATCTTCTTGCAACACCCTAGCTGCTTCAGGATACTTAGCACCTTCATCGCTTGCAAGTTGCATGAGTGTTTTTATCGCTAAATACGGAGCTGACGCTGTACCAAAAGTAACAGTCAGGAGTCTTAAATCTTGAATGATTTCAGATGAATCGCTTCGCCACAGTATTCTTTGGTAATCAGTGTCTTCCTGGGCTACCAAAATCATTCGGTACATTTTCTGTATGTCAGAAATAAAACACACTGCGTGTGTTCGCCATCTTGCAATTAGGCTTCGCAAATCATCTTGTAGAATTGGACCTGTTAGTAACTCGTCGTTTAGGGAAACTCCATTGTAACCCTTGCAGGAGGCGTCAAAAACGACACGAGTCTTCGTGCTTTCTTTATCGTTCCTGACTACGGCGTGGTGGGGTAAGTAGACAGACCTTTTTGTATTTATTTCATGTTGTGGTACCTTTTCTATGTGTTTCAAGTGTATGTATTCTTCAATAACCTTTTTATATTCTTCTTTCAGATTAGGATCTTTGTTTAGTCTTTTTTCCAGTTGAAGAAACCTGTTTAGCGCTATCTCTCTTGTCTTTCCGTCGGGTGATTTTATGTTGTCGTTTTTAAAGGGTAATTTTACTATATATCGTCCTTCAGTGTTTCTTTTGTGTGTTTTTTCATATATCTCTTCGCATAATTGTTCTTCTATAGTAAATTTCCTCTTTGCATCGCTTTCCAACTCCCACATAATTTTCAATAGTTCCTTCACATCGACATGTTCATTTATCGCCAGTAAACAGTTTTCTTTTGCCTTTGGTTTTATACTTATTTCACCAAATATTAACCAGCCGAGGTTGGTTCTCTGAGCTATAGGTGACCCCGGTGGACCCTTGATTAAGCCTTCTTGTAATATTTTCGCGTATACCTGGACATCTAGTAGCAGATCAATGTTCCCTGACACTCCGTACCTTGGGTCTGCCAAGTCTAGATCGGCTAAGTGTGGCCATTTTCTTGTTGACCATGTATTTGCAGGTAATTGTACTGTCAAGTGCTTGGCCATCACGTAGGCTTGTATAGGTAGAACGAAATTTGATTCCCATCGTGATGAAACTTCTATGTTCACTTCATGCTTGACAGCGAACTTCATGGATTCCATTCCAGTTACTATGCAATTAGTTACCTGCCTTTTGAGTTTTAATTGCTGTGCCGCCTTTTCACTTATAAAGCAGGCTTGTGATCCTGGATCTATGAGTGCCTTGAGCGCAGTGGTGTTTCCTTGTTGGCTCTTTACTATCACCATTGCTGTTGCTAGCATTCCTATATTTTTACTGGCATTGTAGTGCGACGCAATCATTGTATTAACTTGCACCTTTTCTTCTACATCTCCTTGATTTGATACTGTCGGCGCCGCTTGTACAGTTTCTAATGATGCCGAGGTATCCGTCTTCTTTGTTAGATGTATGAGAGTATGATGGCGTCGTTTACACGTGCGACAGGACATTGGTACACGGCATTTGAAGACCGTATGTCCTGATGCCAGGCAGTTAAAACAGAGCTTGTTATTCTTCACACAATCAAATCGTTCTGAAGGTTGCATCTTCGCAAACAACTTGCAGTGAGACAGGGTATGATTCTCTTTACACACTATACAAGTGTTTTCTTTTTCATTTGTTGACACATGGAATGTGCTTCGTTCTTTAGAGGATTTTTCCCGCGTAGCTGACGTTGAAGAAGGTGTTATTAGTTCTAATGCACGAAATTTTCCTTCTAGGAAAGTCTTCAATTCATTCCACGTAGGTAATTCGTCTAAGTTGCCCTTGTAGGCGTGCTCTTCCCAGGCTTTATGGGACTCCGGGTCCAGCTTCTGCACAACCAGAAATATGATAATTGGATCCCAGGAGTCGGTGTTCACGTTCGAGTTTTTAAGGTTATCTAAGATTTCAGAAGTTGTATCCAAAATTGACTTCAGTTGACTGGCCGATTGAGCGTTCGCCTTTTTTTGGTAAACTAATCTCTTCAACATTAAGTTAACTATTAATCTTCTATTGCCGTAACGATTTCTTAAAGTTTCCCATGCTTGAAAGTAATTACTTTCAGTAACTTGTATATGTTTGAGTAGGGTCGCTGCTTCACCGCTGATACTGGTTTTTAAATAATGCAACTTTTGAACGTTGCTTAGTGACTTGTTATCATGCACTAACGAAACATATAAATCTTTAAACGCAGGCCAATCTTCGTAGGTTCCAGAAAACGTAGGTATTGTTATACGTGGCAATCTCACTTGTGTCTGTTGGTTATCGTCATCCGCGGTATCCATGTTTATCGCTTGCGATGGTCTAGTTAACCTTTCTAACATGTCGCGTAATTCACCTAACACACACAAATAAAGATCTTCGTAAATAAAAAACTCTTCGTTAACGAAATATGGTAATAAACTACGCTTATCTCTCGGTGTAATCCTTGCCAAGTCTTGATGCACACCGATAAATGTTTTCCAGTATTCTTCGAGGCACTGAATTCTAGATTGAACGTATCCTCTAGTTAAACGATGCTTAGGACATTTTCCTAAGTTTATTTGTGTTTTCTTCAGTAATTCTGCCGTATCTTGTAATATACTTAGTGCTTCGTCAGCTGATTTAGACATTATTTCGATGTTAAAAACGTAAATCTTCAATATTATAAATTATGCAAGTCACTAATTACTTTGTTTACGCATAAGGATTCACTCGCCAGCTTCTTATCTCTGATGGAATGTGGTTCTTTTGTATTCACTTCACTACCGATCCGGCTCAATTATGACCATTATGTTGTTTGCGTTAAGGTTTGATTTCCTTTGGCGAGTAGCTATCCAAGTAAAACAAGCGTCTGTCTTTGATGGTGTTTATTGGCAACTAACAAAAAATATCAATACATCGTTTTAAATATGGTTAGTGGCTGGCTTCCTACTTACTCAAATCAATGTGGACTGTATTTACTAATTAATAAGGATTAAAATGCTTCAACAGTGGCCATCAAATCGCTTTCCTCAGAACCATAAAACAAAACCAAGGACTACTTACGGTCATTGCTGACTTGTTCTTCAATAACTTCCACCCTCAGTATAACGCACAGCTCAGCGAGGGTCTCCAGATGGTTTATGTGGATGATGTGAGGCCGCAACGTTTCGTACAGACCGGTGCAAAGGGACTGGAGGTATTCCCTGGAAAATGTACAGAATATACGTGATATTAATGGAATTCTCTGCCGCAGTCTGTGTTTCCTGAAAACTACAACCCAGGGGTCTTTAAGTCAAGAGTGAATATGTTACTTCTAGGCAAGCGTGCTCCATCATCAGCCACATCTTCGCTTACCATCAGATGAGATAGTGGCCACACGCAAACCTATTCATAAAAAAAAGTTTTACGTGGCCTTTTGACCACCATGTCAAAAAAACAAAAGCGTGCTCTCAGCTTCAAGCTACGACTTCATCCTTTAATCTGTCATGGAGTTGTGACCCTGGCGTGCTGAACACATTTTTTCTTTGTCATGTATATACGACTGTGGTGAGAAAAGCCGCCGCCTGCAGCGCGCTGCCCGTGGCCGCGCCCGCCACTAGGGAGCACCGTAATACTTACTCTAGCGCCGGCGAAGGGTTGCTAAAGAAGTGGCTGTAGAGCGCACACTCGTCTCTACAAGCGTGTGCGAGCAGCGAGCACGCCGCGCGCGCCAGCGAGCAGTGGTCGCGCAGCTGGCGCGCCGCCGCCGCCCGCAGCGCGCCGCCCGTGGCCGCGCCCGCCACCAGGGAGCGCCGCGCCGCGTACTCGCGCTGCACATCCGCTAGCAGGGACGCGTAGCTGGGGATAGAATACATACAATTATACAGAGGTTTATAAGTACAGTAAGGAATTTAAAGATAAATAGTATGTTTAAGAGTACATCTTTTTAGGGTTTTTTTTGGCAATGAGGATCACTCATGATTGTTGTGGAGTAAGCAAATTAATAGCGTCAAAAAAAAAACAATAAATACTGCTAAGAAATTATTTAAATCGGACCAAAAATGACGAAGATACAGCAATTTTAATGTATTAGTTCTAGAAACGCGCCCGAGAATGGAGCAACTCCCTGTGACTATCTGTCATGATCGGTCTCCACCGGCGAATGAATACGATTAAGCCGTTCGTCGCACGGATCATGACAGATGACGTCATCGTAAACATTCCAGCGAGAGCGCGCGTTTCCAAGTAGACGTTCAAAAAAACTTTAATAAATCCGCCATTTCTAGACGGATTTTAATAATTTAAAAAATTAAATGCTCAGTAAATTATTACACATACGATGTACTTAGTAAAAATCGGATTTTGCTATTATGTGATTGATCCTCATTACAAAGTCATTACCGAAAATTCAAATATTTTAGATTCAATTTCTAAAACTGATTATGAGGCTTCATTTAATAATAATGTAATTTTAATTTAGACTTAGTTAGGATATTATTTTATTTAAACAATAATTTAAATTATTTTTTAATTTTAGAATTACTTTGACCTAGACTGAAAATTGAATTGAATTTTAATTTAATGTAATTATTGTGTGTTTGTGTAAATTGTTTTTTGTAGTGTTTTAATATTGGAGTCATTTCGTGTCAGATAAATGATTATTGTTATTAATTTTCATATTTACTATTTGATGTTAATCTAATCAGGTTTTATAAAACTAATTAGACCTACTTTGAATGTTGTTAAATATTGTTGCAATTACATATTTTGTAAATAAATATTATATCAATTGTTAGTATGCCGACATTAATAAAAAAAAAATTAAAGCACGCCAAAAACCTCCCTTACTATCTTGTAGACAAGAATAATGGTCCATTATTTTTGTTCATGCCCAAAATATATGAAAATAAAATACTAAAAATATTACAAACTACTAGTGCCACACCCTGACTGAGCTCGGGTGGACATTATATACACAAACCTAGGAAAGTTTGTGTGTATAATTTTTGGTTTTTTACCGTTTGTATTCTATTTTTGTATATTAATAATAATAATAATATTCCACAACTATCCCACAACGCTGTCTAGTCCCAAGCTAAGCAGAGCTTGTGTTATGGGTACTAGACAACTGATAAACATACTTATATATTTCTAAATACATACATATATAGATAAATTACACCCAGACACAGAACAAATGATCGTGCTCATCACACAAACATTTGTCCTGGGTGGGAATCGAACCCACGACCTCCGGCATAGCAGTCAGGGCCACTAACCAATAAACCAACAGGCCAGTCAATATATTATATTTACTAGCTTCTGCCAGCGGCTTCGCCCGCGTGTTTGTTTCTCCATACAAACTTTGGACCCCCGTTTTACCCCCTTAGGGGGTAAATTTTGGAAAATTCTCTCTTAGTGCTCGTCTGTGTCATAAAACAAAACCTTGTGCAAAATTTCACTTTTCTAGGCTCTGTAGTTTCGACTGTGCTTCGATATGTCAGTCAGTCAGTTTCTCCTTTTATATATATATATAGATTCTTACACTGGTTAGATAACAAATATTTTCTCATGCATATATTCCTAATTCTACTTACTCAGAATTCTTTTCAGCTCTTTTCTCTACTTCACTAATAACCATCTTCAACTTAGGTGCAGCTGCTTGGAACTTCCCGAAATATACCGCATAAGCAGTGTCCATAGTTTCCTGGTCGTTCCGGTCTTCGTCCTTGGGCGCTAGCATCTGTTCCGTGGCGTGGTTCAGGACGTGGGTGACGTAGGACCGTATGAGCGAGATAGCACGATTCTGGAGGTGACGGTACTTCACTAGGTAGGTGTGTGATTCTTTAAAGTTATTCTGCAAAGTTCAAAGGATTTGACGGTATTATTGCATTCTAAGCAATCAATTAGAATCAATTTGCCACCTAGCAGCTTTAGATTCGGTGAAAAGGCGTGCAAAGAGGCTAATTGGTGATCCAGATCTATTTAAGTCCAATCTTCGAACCTTTGAGCACAGGCGTAGGGTAGCCAGCCTTTCGGTATTTTACAAGATGCATTTTGGAGAGTGTGCGCGGGAATTGCATGACTTGATTCCACCATCTCATTTCTACCATTGGTCAACCCGAAGTGCAACCCCAGTTAAACTGGGAGAGCGTTGGACAAAGAAGAGAGGCAAAAAATTCTGCTTTACTTACATTAGTCCTCATATACTCGAGACACTCATCGATCTTGGCGAGCACATTGAAGAATGTCTCACTGTTCACAGACATGGTGGGGCTGTTCAAACGCTGAGACAGGTGCTCCACCTGCGTGAAGTAATGCAGCTTCTGTTTGATGTCATCACCTGGAAAAAATATTATTGTGATGTTCTTTTATCCTTATTGTACATAAATTAAATGTGAGAATGATACTATCTATAAGGCTTTAGACAGAGAGACAGATTGGCTGCACTGATGCAGTTTGGATGGACTTTTATAGTTAAGGGGCGGCTAACAAAAACTGGACCCTAATTGCAATTTTGCTGTTAGTATGGAATTCAAATGCCTCATATTCTTGTGATCCCATAAAATTCAGTCTTATATTTGCAGAATTACAGAACTGATGGACAGGTATAAAATTCTGAATGGTCAATAAAACAATAGAGCAGTGGTGACCGAGTGGTATGGGCTTCGACTTACGAGTTGTAGGTCACGGTTCGAACCCAGCCAGGCGCGTTACTTTGTGTAATTTATTTCACCACTGCTCTCAAAACGGTGAAGGAAAACATCGTGAGGAAACCGGCATGTCCTCGAACCAAAAATTCGAAGACATGTGACACCCACCAAACCGCACTGGGCCCGCGTGGTGGATTACGGCCCATTCCCTCTTCTAGAGATGAGGCTTGAGTCCCAGCAGCGGGAACATTATAAGGCCGACTATGCAATAAAACAATAATTGCAAACATTAAGTAAACTTTGAATGAAACATGTTTATGTATTTCTGTAAATATTCTGCTACATTTAACGCTTGTATGGTGTAAATAGAACATAGAAGTGGACCTTTAATTTGAGTGATATCATCTTATCACCAAAATTTGTTGGTTGATGCACACAAATTCTTATTAAAATTACAAAAATTGTTTCTACCCATGTCCAATATAGACTTTGAAACCATTTAAACATTATGGTCCAAAACTGTTCACCAAACATGTTTCTAGAAAGGCAATAACGCGAAGATGGTATTAAACCATTACACAGCGCATAAAAAAAATGCTAATGACATTTTTTCCAACAAATAAACAAAATGTATTTTGTTTTTAACACGCTTTTATTAGCTTCACTTGTAACTGGCATGCAAGTAAGAAAATCTTGGAATCTTAATTTGACCCACTTCCCGGTCTTCAATTAGGATAAAATTTTGCACACGCTCTGAGTTCTGATGACAATACATGACTAGCTAAGAAACGTCATTACAAATCCAATATGGCGGACTGGCTGTTTGAAATCCACCTCCATGATATGGGTATCAAATGAAAGGCTTCTCACAAGGTGGATCGATGACATGGCGAGGGTCGTAGGAGTCGGATGGATGCGAGATGGACAGGACCATTCGTAGTGGCGACACTTGGGAGATGCCTATGTCGAACAGTGGACTGATGTGATGATGATTATGAAGCATTTACCACCTTACCTATACTGGACAATTTATTCTGGTCAGCAAGTAGCTGCTCACTCATGGTGTGCAAGGCATTTGTTTTGTTTGAAACAAAGTTGTACTGCTCGGAGAGTTTATCTAAATCAGACATGGTAGCACCAATCTGAAATACATAATTATATTTTGTTAAATTGACTTCAACTAAGAAATCAAAATTTTTGTCTTGAAACTGCAACAGTCCCTCGGGAATTGGAAAGAAGCCCACGCCTACGGTGCTCGGAAACTGAGATTGGGATCCAGGTGGCTGGGACGTGAGGGCCGTTGCCTCACGTGTGCGGACGCCTCCTTTGCTAGCTTTACGGCTTCGCAAAAGGAGGTGACCACCTGCCACTCCTCCTGGCTTCGAACCATGGCCTGTACCAAGACCCGGCGAGAGATTGTTGCCGCCGATCGCCCCCATGAGGACACGGCGGTGCTCTGCCCAAGCAGGGCACACCTCTACATACAGCTCCACCAAAAGTGTCTGGCCTTTTTAACCATTTGAGTACTATAATTAGAGACACAATAGAAAGACAATGAGCAAGTGAACGCCGGCGTTCACTTGGGCTAATTGGGAATAAATATAAAAATGTTAAAAATCACCCTATTTTTAAATGACCTATCTGTAGAAGACAAAAGCTTAGTATTTCTATATGAGCTGTTTTCTACTAAAAACATCATTAAAGTTTGAAACTTTACCTGGTTCGTCAACGAAACACATTCATTTCTTCTGTCATCCAGCTGCTTATGGTAAGCCTCATAGGGTGTATCATCAAACTTTAGGTTGCTATCACACAAGCTCTCATACCACTCCAGAAAATCGTAAGTTGTATCCACAGGGGGTATATTATTCTTTTCTAGCTCTTCATCAACATTTTCAGATTTCTCCTGGAAATATTCATGGTTGGATGTCGTTAGTTCACCAAATATGTAAAATTTACTTTAAAAACTGTTTTGTTTAGCAGTAAACAGATCAATACCAGTCTTTGGTGATCTAGTAGGTAAGTTTGCTGTTATAAAGTTTTTATAGGTTTATTAAATTGTTTACTATTATATGATCTATCTGCGACCTTCTGCAATTAGTGGCACTTAATTATGAACTGTTTTACTTTTAAGAAAGATTAGATCATGTAATAAATGGCAAAAATACAAACATCGTCCAAACCACCAGAAACACCGAGTAATATGGACTCTAAATCCAATATAGCTTCTCTCTGATCAGAAGTAAGAGGTGCCAAGGGGTTGTCTGAAGCCTCCCATAGTAACAGCTTGCTTTGAATTTCCTTCAAACTCATATTATCCATAATTGCAATCGTTTTGTATATTTTTCAACTTGGTTGTCGGTTGACGTTCCATGCACAGACTAGTGAGGGTGATAGTTCCATGACACCAAGTGACGTGCACAATTTCTTTGAAATGCGTTTTCTCATTCTACAGCCATTCGTGATGGCAATAAAGTTCTATTGCGCAAATGACAAGGATGACAATAGTAGGCGAATGCTCATATTGGTCCTATAATTTCCACATGGCTGAACTGGAACGCGATGCTCTAAAATGACAATAACATTTTCGTTCAGTAATCAAATTTTGGAGCTAGCTATAAGGCTTGTTTGTTTATGGTAAGATATAATTATTAGCTGAGTGCAGGAACGAGATGCTCTAAAATGACAATAAAATTTTTGTTGAGTAATCAAATTTTGGAGCTAGCTATTTTGTTTTGTTTTGGCGTGTTTGTTTATGGTAAAATATAATTATGAACTAAGTGCAGCGCCATCTAGTGTCGAGTAGCAAAGAAAAGATGTCTCAATACTAATTTAGTCAACAGACATTAGATTCTCTTTCTAGAAAGATGAAACAAAGTGCTTTTATTACTCAACGCAATTACCTTGCTATTTGAGCATGTTGGTTAGCCATTTGGTTTCTTTATATTTTATATGAGAAAAACGCCATCTATGATCATAATAGAAAACGACTTGCGTGATGCTAATATTTATTAAAAATAAAACAGATGGCGTCAACTAAGACGCACAACTTTTGAAGCTGTTTAGCGCCCTCTATCTTCAAATAGTTACAATATGCAAAAAATTCTGCCCATAGATGGCGCTGCACCTCGATTGCATTTACATGTACGGAACTGCAAAGGAACCATGTAAACATGGAATCAGGTATCATACACATTTGGTCTTGCCCAAAGCAGACAGACGCAACAAGAGGGAAAAGTAGCTTGTTACTTAGTAAACAATGCTTTCTATGAACTTTTGGACCGGTACTGTTTACTACAGACGGAATTGTTTTCGGGTCCCATTTACAACTGATATTTTTATATTTCTTTGCTCAGTGGAATGGGTGGATTGTTTTTTATACCTTCTCCCAATTAGTAAGTTTGATGCCAAAACATCAAAAATGACATCTCATTTCCTGTTTTTTACCAGTTTACTGAACTGGTATTAGGTATAGGTTGATATTTTAAACTTTGCAAAGGCGTTTTGATGTTAAGATGAACATTCCTATGTTAAAAAAAGTGTTTCACCGACAAGCCTTTTCAAATTGATGTTTTCATTCAAGGGTAAAGGGTAAACAAAAAATAATACAATGTTTTGAGTAGTTTTGCATTTATTGGGTATGAGGAACCTTTCTGGTCAACATAAGCTACAATGGACTTTTGTTTACAGTATATTTACAAGTTTCAGTATATAATATAGTTCATATTACCATATCTAGATCTAGATTAATGCTTCTAGGAGTAAATTACTGTATATTCACAATAATTATGAAGACCTAACAAAAATCGTCTATACACATATAATGTAGTAGCGTTGTACAAAATACTACTCTATAGGTAAAATAGTCATTCTTCAGTCGCTGGGACACGCCTTCCTAACTTTGGCTTTTAAACAAACAGAGCCTGACTTTCACGTTTCTTCCCACTAGTTACATTCCATACAGTCAGTCACCAGCCACTTTGTTCGCTTGTTTAATGTTAAACAATCAAGCTATTTAAATACAGCGAATAATTTTAAATTATAACGTTTAGATATACCTCTTGCGATAACATCTGATACCGACCTTTGAAGGCAGACTACGGAATCGGTTCCTTTAAATCACATTTTTTCGTTATATACATCGTTCCGACTCACAATCTATTACAACTTGTACTATATACAAACAATTTTTAATTATTTAAAAAAATACAATGTTAAATTACTATATACCTCCATTATCATAGGGTTGGAATAAAAATAGTATATTTTTTTTTTCAGTTTCAGCGTGCAAAATTGACTAAAGCCAGCATCGGCCGAGGTCACATTCTCGCAACGATTCTAATTCTAAACGACTGCTCAGTATACGTTACATATACAACGACTGCGGATAACATACATTCATACTTTTATATTTAATCGTTAACATGTAATTAACAGTACCAACTAAATGAAAATTGCACACAACTCATTCAGTACATTGCTATCGACAGATCATTATTATCGGCCCTACAGGAACACTTGCAATTTAATGCAATGTAGATACATACAGAGAAATGTGATAAATAACTTAAATTACAATAAAAAAAAATATATAGATAATAAATTAACACACAGTCCTTGTTCAATGCATAGGAATATTTAGCTATTTCATTACATTTATTATATTAACACACGTCTTATAGTTATCTTAAATGGAATACATTACGTGGATACCTAAACGTTAAACCAAATAAAATATACACGACGTACATCAAAACACTAAAGACTCGTTGCTGAGATGCGTAGCAAAAGCATGGCAGTTAGCACGAAATTCTGCACCCTAATTATTAATAACAGAAAAATATAATATCTATGAATCCGAAGCATAATGTCTGGTGGTGCGTGCGCGGAAGCCGCCCCGAGCCGCGCCGTGGGGCGGCGGCCGCTCTAACTAGACACTTGTGTGATTTATACGAGGACGGGCGTGCGCGCGCGCAGCGTCCCTCGGCGCTCGACCGGTGTACTTACACTCGTTCTTTGTTAACCTACGAATTAACATAGCACAGCCATAGTGACTCCGTGGGAGGGGTGCCGCGGGCGGGGTCGCGCGCTGAGGGCTCGGGCTCGGCCGGGGACCTCCGGGGCCGGCGGGGGCCGGCGGACGTGTTCAGCGGCGCCGCGCCGCCGCCCTACGACACCGGCGGCTGGGGGCCCTGCGGCGCCGACGGCGGCTTCGTGCCCGCCGCCGCCGGCAGCTGCGCCAACGTGTCTTGGCTCGCGTGCGCGCGCAGGTATGTGTTCTCCACTTCGAGCTGGTTGATCCTCTCCATCAGTTCCGCGATGCGCTCTTTTAGTACTTCCACTTCCTCGCGCACCGCGAACATCAAGTGGCTCTTAACCAGATCCTGAAACAACATGAACAAATAAGTTAGTAATGGTGTCACAATCACCAAAAAATAAAAGTCAAGTTAGTTAAGTTTTAAACATTACAAAAAAAAAAAAAAACACGTATTTCAAGAAAATGTGGACATTAACTGGCTCTATAAACTGATTATAACCGCGCTATTGAATCGTTATCTAAAACCAAGCGTAATGCGTTTTACGAAAACGCCATGTTTGTGAATTAAAAGAACAATGAAAAAAAAAAAAACTGACTTCAGAATCAGAAAACAAAACGTACTTTTGGATTTGGCACGACCACATAACAGGTATCTTTTTGTCCTTTCTGTCTGATTTCGTACAGGCAGCCATCCCTAGGTTTTTGCACAACGTCTATCATGTTTAAACTGAGTGATAAAATTATTTTCAGGGTCACTGAATGTATGAGCGTTGCCGGCAACGACTGAAACTCGACTGACGATAACGTGGAACTCGCGAACGATTGCGACGAAGTTGCTCTCTTGCGTCCTAGCAGGCGACTGATGGTCTGCGCGCGCGCTCGCCCTATTTAAAATGGCGGCGAACACGTCACCACGCCACGCGAGCCGGCCGTGCACCCTGAACTCAACGCGACAACCTACATTGATATCAACAAAGCCCTTATTTTCCAGATCTTGTATTGACATACGCGCAAAACCTAGATCTGCGATCTGCACATTAATAAAACTAGCGATCTGCACATTAATAAAACTAGCGATCTGTACATTAATAAAACTAATTTTAAAAACGTAACATCAAACAATTAAAGAGAAAGCACCAAAATCGATTATGTGCAATTAAGAAACTTATCAATGGGAACAAAAAAATAAGGTCGTAGCATGCGGATGTAAGTACAAACTTACGAAGTAATTGACGTACACTCCGCTGTAAATTGGAGCAAATAAAAAGTTTCCACGACAGCCTCTAGTATGCACTAACAATAAGTGTAAATAGAAATACATCAGACAAGTAGGTTTATAATGAAATTGCCGAACACAAAATCTAAGTAAAGAAGATACACATAGGTCAAACATAATCTTTGGATTTAGCATGAAGAACAAACAAGGTGGGAGCTAAATTAAGATTTACATGTGACTAGAACATGTTAAAGACACTCGTGAGGTTTGTTTACTCGGACAAATCAAGCTTCATTGGAAAATTTTCGCCCTTAATAACGAGCCTTCGCATCGGACGACAAAAATAAAAACATTAAACTGTGTCGGAATGTAACTAATTACACAAGTGGCGCTCTAATACAAGGTTGCATAACGGTTTAAATAAACAAAAGCCAAGAATAACAAATTCCAATGCTAGAATAACTAATAGAGACGTTATAGACAACAGCTATATTATTAGAAAATAAACAGGACATTACTGTACTTATGAAAATCATTTATAATGTAATAAATCCAAAGAATGCGGATAATTAATTAAACGGGTCGGCAACAAGCATTTTAACACATCTTAGAGCAAGTTTCAATTCTGATCATATGCCCATTTTATTGCAATACAATGTTTATGTCATAAATAAATGGACGAGAATGTAAAAAGTAGTTTTTTATACGCTCTTATGAATTGTACCGCAAAGAATTCTCATTTTTCTTAGGAGACATTTCATGTACGCCTACAACCACCACGACACGAAAACAATTTTAAGAGCAAACTTCGACTCATCCTGAAGATTGGTGAGTCAAGATATGCACTTAGACTCGATGAGTGGCTAAATGAGGAGTGAGTGGATTTCAGTAATGATATAATTAGAACAGGATATAAATAGAAGGCTCGGTGAAATCTTTAGCGTGGTTAAACTTACGTGGGTGTCACGACCTTCAATTAAAAGAATTTGTGCTGAAATTGCACCGGTTTGCGCCGGATCTCGTTAGACAATATTGAGGCTCGCGTCTCTAACAGATTGATGGGGCGCCAATGTGACCATCACAAGAATATACATATAGGCGTTCAATTGAGAACAAGCACAAGAGAAACTAGAAAATTTCGCGTGCAAATTAATACGAATGTAAAACAGTAATTAGACGCAGTTTACCATAGTTTTGCACCTTATTTGCGATGTAAAATAGCACTTATCATTGTTTACCAACATTTTCATGTCAGTAGGTGAATTAGATAAAGCAAGAGAACGTAAAAAACATGTGAATAGGAAAAACTTTAAAGAAAAATTATAAATGAAACGCAAGATTGAAAGAAAGTTCAAAAAGCGACGGAGAGTGCACTGAACTTTTTGCGCAGCCGCGCACCAAATACAGCGTCCGATGATATAACCAGTCCAAGGGCAGCATACGTTAAAACCTGTCGCATTGTTTTTAATTATAACTGGCCGAACCGGCGAAAACGACGACGTGTGTAGTAGACACCACGGACCATTCATTGTGATTCTATCTAGATCCATTTTATCTATCTCAGATTCAATTTATTCACATCATCAGATATAATTATGTGTGGAGGTTATCATATAGGAATAAAGTATGAACCATTAATTTCGACTAACGTACATTGTTAAGACGTACTTAGGTAATCTTATCATAAGTTAAAAATACTGTAATCCAAGATTAAGATTTATCAATATCATAACAAAGATATCGTTGAAATATAATGCCTATTAGCTGCACTTACGTAAACCTATTTTTTTTATCAATTATCAACAGTAGAATATAATAACAAAATACGAAACCTAAAAAAAGCAGAGGTAGAGAGGTAAGAAAACAGGTTTTGAAGTTGAGCACAACACTTAAACAGTTTGAGCAGACGAGTTTGAATTTAATTGTATTAGTGACATCATCTCCATTATAAAACATTCTGTTTGTACACATGTGTGCCAACAAGCAACAAAACAACAGATAAATGAAGTTTCCATAGCAATGATCCCAGTAGTAGACACGGGTAGTGTTTACAATAGATATTGAACAAATATGGTAAATTAACTGTATTTGGGTTTTAGTGAAGCGTTTGAGTGGGTGCAGCGCTAAGTTGATGTTTACTAAATATGTTATCGACGTGGCGCAGATCTATTGAAAACTTATTAGCGGTATGTAGCACAGTTTAAGTAGTCACACTGTTATAACAGAGGCCAACCTTGTATGACACCGATGTGTGTAAAGGACGATATTGAAGGTGTGGAAATTATCTGCTCTGTTGTCAATTGTTTCTTTGTTGATTTGAGTATTAATGTTGTTAACTACATGTTTATTACACCTCAGTCTTGGATATCAATCACATTATGTTTAGTTGACAGTCTGTGACATAACTTGTAAATGTTAATATCAGCAGAGTAAACAGAGATAGCGTTTATAAGTTGAATAATTAAATTATAAGGCAATTTAACGACTTCATCAAAATGCTGCAGGGAATATATAGTAAGTATTAAATGAAAATTTCTTGTCAGGAATATATATTAAACTTCCATAAATGCTAACTTGTGGGGACTGACTAATTCATCAATATGCATCAGCTTGTGAAACGGGTTATCGATCTTTCAAAGAACATTCGTAAAAGTGGTCACGCAGGCATGATTCTCCACACATGGTGCACTTTACTCTTTCGGTTTTCACCTCATCTCGAACAGATGTATACATATATTATGTTTTCTATACACAGGTAAGGTTTACAACCTACATTGCGTTAGCCATTTTCTTTACCATCAATCTTTGGTTTGCTGTAATCCGTATTAAAAGACAAATAGTTACAGAAGTCATAGATTTCCTTAACCACACACATTTATTTGCAAATCCGCGTGATGTACATCATCACGCGGATTTGCAAATAAATGTGACTGTATGTAAGTATGAATAAACAAATAATACAATTACATTTTTAATTCCCACAATGACTACATTATTATAAATGTTGTATTAAACAATACGTAATTCAAACAATAGTGTCGTTGGTTTTAGACTAAATATAGCATGATATGGCGCCACAATATGTCGCAGTATCCAAAATTGCAAATTGATTACAACGCATTTAAACAAAGTTATGTGAAAAACATTTGTTTCAATATTTTTATGATCGGACATTGTTGGAATTATGTGGAACCTTATGTTAGGGTGTATTTGCAGTCTGAAACAATAGTCTATTAATATTCGTGACACAATTGAAATATATATTTTACGGGTGTGTTATGTTTACTACTGGTATTTGTAACTGTATTCGTATTGTGCCTGCTGGTTTTAGTTGTAGTTGATAGCAGCCTTTCTTTATTGCGTGCAATTTCAGATACTGCGCGATAATTGCATGTGTAACTTTCTTTAGTTGCAAATGAACGTATTGATTGGTGTTTCACTCGGATATTATTAGTTATTGCCGTATTTCTATATCAAGTTATAAAGCTTTCGATAAATTATAAGGTCTAAGGTCGTATCTATCCAATAACTAGTAGCGCGCCAATCCTTGACCTGTCTTGTACATGCCAGACGCTCTTATCAATTTCCTTATGGAATTAATAAATTTTATAAAATAATCCAATAAATAAATGAATGTAAATACGTATTGACGTAGCTTACGTTATCACAGCGATAAAGTTAAAACAAACAAGTGAAAATCGTTCTGTAGCGGTCAAACACTCCGTAATCAAGACTGTGCGTTTGACCCTAGGAGGTGATGTCATTGCAATACTCATCCCATCGTGTGTATTAAAAAAAATATACATACATCATAATAATTGTTTATTAGCGTAGCAATACAGATGAATAATAATACTGAACCGGAAAATGTAAGGGACAAGCGTAAACAATATTGTGGTTTAAGAAGTTAAAGAAATGTGGCAAAACATTAAATATTAAGATGAAATCTTCATAACGATTAAATACATAGTGTCCCAAAATTAACGCAAGAAATTATGAATTAAATAGAAAACAGTTTTGGCAATTAAATAGAAAACAAATGGCGGCAAATTTAAATCTTGAGTTAATTTTGGGACATCCTTTAGTTTACAATTCAATAACTGTGTTTTCTATGGACAAAATATGAACAACAATAAATTTCACCTCACTCACTCACTTCACTTTCAGATACAAATCTATGGAATCAATACGCAAGCCGACGGGCTTACTAAACAGCAGATGTCTGTTAAAAAATGGGGGATATTTTCAGCGAAAACATGTTTAACGTAGTATTAGCAATCTGTTTAGCGTTTATCTACACAATCGTGTGTATATGATTGTGGTAATCTATAGAATTACTTTAAATTCTGGTAGATTTCCAAAAATATTATATTTTTCTAATGCTTAGATAATATTTTAGCATGGAAATATGATTAATATCGAAAACTAAACCACAGATAAACACAATGCAGATTTGTATTAGGCAAGGTTAACGTTAGTATTACGTTTCATGAAACAGTGATCCCGCGATAGGTATCTTTTGAATATTTTCTCAAGGAAAGAACATAATTTGTTTTTATTGAATATTGTTTGCAAATTCAGGTTGGGGTATAAAATATTTAGTAATTGAATTTAATGAATCATAGTAGGCACACCGACAAGGTTGCACTCGATTATAATATTCATAATTATAATTTATAATTATGAATATAAAGGTCCATGATGATCTTGATGTGTTTAACATAATTTAAATTATGATAATGGAGTCCTTCAAAATCTAAATTTCAACTGGTGACAGGTCCACACACAAAATAATGCAGACCGATTACACCGTTACGGACGCGACAACGGCTTCATTACAGGGAGCTGGTTTGTTTTCCAAGAAAACTTTTCTAGCGTTTCCTGGGTTCGTGATGCGATTCCGATCTAGCGCGTGCTCTCTCGAAGTCGCTCTTAGTTGCAAATTACTCGACGCTTGTTCAAGTTATTGGCGGCACGCGACCGAATCGTGTGACCTCCTGTCGTCTCCGGGTCTTTATCCAGTTGGTGGGAGTACACCAATCGGCCGCATAATCAAGAGAGCACGTGTCTCCACTCCAGCTCAGCGCCAGTGCCGGCTTTCCTTCCGTGTCTATTCTTGTCCGGCCGAGTCCCGTCGGGTCACGTTTAGTGCATGCAAATCACGTATAAAACAACGAGGGAATTAACATACGATGGAGCTGAAGCAAATAAAAAATTTTAAACGCACCTCCGGATAAATGAGCACAGTCTTCATAATACGTGCTAATGACATTTTGGAAACACGACGAAACTAACGGGGCCCTGTGGCGGTACCAGATCATACACACGGAGATCGTGGTGTCAATCATCATGGAGAAACTTTGAACAGTAGAATGAATGTAAACGGTTGTCCAGAATCAAAGAAATTTATGTTTGAACAGATGCGTGAAACCGGGTCAGTGGTGTAAGCTATGGCTGCTACACATCAATATGGATGTACGCATGAACATATCTACACGGATGACGTAACGTAAAGCGTAGATATTACGAAAACCAGAGAGAATCCGTGTACAACTGAAGCCGAAATATATACGGGCTGCAGGTACATTCATCGTGCGCCATGTAAGATGGCGTTCTTCAAGGTGGACCGGTTTAAATACTGGTCGCGCTACGTTTGCCTGATGCTTGAGATGTTAATATACTACTGTGTACATTAAAATGTATGCAAAATGAATTGTTTGCCAAGTTGCAATTTCAATTACTGTCGTTCTGTTTTGTAGATTTTACGACTAAGAATTAGGACACTTATGTAAAGACCAGAAAATTAAATTTATTGTGACACGAAAAAGGTACGTGTTTTATTCGTTGAGTCCGGGCATATTATGAAATGTTTTCGTATAGAAAGCTACTCAACAGTGCTGATAAACAAAAAAAACAGTATTACGTATTTACAACAATCGGGTACACTATTAATCTTTTGATAATCGAAAAGTCGTGATATAAACATATGTTGAGATTAATAAAAAACAAAACGATAAAATGGTTCGATCATGCTAAAAATAGGCACACGGTATTGAGAAGAATTATTAATTAGTAATAAAATAAGAAGTGTGGTTAGTGTAGTTGGAATTAATTTGCTAACAATAGATTAAAGCAAGATAAAGACATATATGGAGCTAGGAGAACTACACGAGCGTGTTGTGGGGAGTGATAAAAATACTATGATGCGATGGTAGTGAGCATTAGGGCTGGATTGGGGTCAATCGCTTGAGGCCATCTGCGTCGGCTAATTATAGCCAATGTGAGACGCGTCCAATAGTGCACGACGATGAATCTCAATTGCGATAGCAGATGTACTTGATGGAAGAAGTGAAATCTGTTGCGAATGCTGCACCCACCCAAATTACAATATAAAAGTTAAGGATGTAACAAATGCACAAATAAAACGAGAAACAACAGACGAATAATAAGATCGATGTTACTAGCGAAACGGAGGTATACAAATGTCGAGACGTTTGACAATTATGTAAGGCTTAAAATGTAGGACGTAATATTTAGATGGTAGAGAAAAAATGTTGCATTGTTTCTTGACAAAAACGACAATATAACAAATATTAATGTATTGAGAAGCTTATGATGTGCAATGGAACACAACATTTGATAATTATGAAGAACGTACTGCTCGTAAATTTCGTAAGACTGTAGTTGATTGTTTTTAATTCAATTCTAAAGTGGGACGATTCCATTAATCGTACGAAATAAAATTTATAAACTGTAGTCTCATGGTATTATATGCTGCGGGGCAGAACGGGACGTTTCCTGGCCATTAAAAAAGGGAAGTCATTAGTGATTCAAATGGTGACGACTCCGATCTAATAACGGTGTTATGCAGTTCAACCATTGCTATTATAAACACGGATAAACTCTCAGGAGATTGCATCTTTACGCAACCGCTGCGTAAAACGGAATCGTAATAGCCGCGATTCAGTGTGTAACGAGAAAAATGATGATAATGTCGAAATTCCCTCAATGATACGTGAATGCGTTTATCGGCATTACATAGAACGCTGCGCGATATCGGTCGACGCTACGATTGACCGATATATGTATCTAAGAAGTTTTCGTTTAAGGAGAAGTTATTATTTATTACCCTAAATATTTGATTGGTGTCATTACATGAATGGCATAAGCGAAATTTGCAGTTTGCATTAATCGCAATATAAACTCGCCAACAAGTCCAAGCATTGGAGTTCATTGACTTTCAAGTTATTGGGTGACGGACGATATCAGTGGTAATACGGCTATTTTTGTTTAGTACAGATAAAACATACGAAAGCTATCGCACACTCGCGCCGTAGCCGTTTGCGCGTGGTGTTTATCTGAATGCGGCGATTTACAGTACAAAAGGGACGCGGCATCCACAAAGCTGGTTATAAAATGTTCCACGAATTAGTAGGATTGAGAGCATGCGGAACCACCGCGTCCGACTGACACGCCACACTCTGGATAACTTAGATTGCAACGCGATGTGTAATAAAAAGTAATGATCTCTAGTCGATGGAATTCAAGCGACAGATAGATTAAATACTCAGAAAGTATCGATAATGGGACGGAAGTTAAATAATAAATTGTTTGAATTGTGTGTATCTGGGATTTTCTCATTAATCAATTATTCATTAAGCCCCAAGTGAACGCCGGCGTTCGCTCTCTCATTGTCTTTCTATTGTCTCTAATTACGGTATTCGAAAGGTTAAAACGACAGCGTGTAGCACCTGTGTATGTCTTTGTTTGAGAGATATTGCTGTTGTTAATCGAGAATTCACTGTCCATCAATAACAAAAGATTTGGCAAATGTGAAAAACGGGCTCCTAAACCCATTTTACCTGTTAAGAAGCAGTTGAAAATCCCTTTCTCAACATCCAGATAAGGCACCGACAAAATTTTAAGAACAATTCGAAACAGGATTACAAATTCTCAAAGAACTTATACCTGAGAGATTAGAGACAAAGAATTCGGGCGAAAACTTTGTCTCTAAGAACAATACCAGTAAAACTTCCAATAAAGTATTGAAAACTTTAAAAAGGAACGAAGTTTTATCCCAACACGATAAAAAAAGAATTCAATCAGTAGAGTGAAGTAAATTCGTTAGCTCGCTCATTATAAATGCATCTAGCTCAAAAACCACACTTCTCTAATATATGCGAACACCTTCATCGAAACGAGTGTATGACACTTCATTAGACGCCGTTTCCTCTATTTAAGTCAATTATGATAATAGCGGTAAGTATAAAAGTAGATTTATTTAACCAAGTCACGTAAAAGCTTAGGATGATGTGTGCAGGTATTTTTTTACAGGATTGAATTATATTAGTTTAAAGCTGATTGTTGACCTATTTGGATGCTGAAACTGCCAAGGTGGCATTTCGTCCCTTAGCTAACAATACCGCATAAGTCATTTTTAACAACTTTACAGGAAACGAAAAGAAACTGTGCGGTGTTGAGCCAGCCGACTTACACGATTTTTGTTTTCCTTACCTGTACGTGCCTATACTGTTAAAATAGTAGGTACTGTAGTTAAGATATCAAGAGTTGGCTAGACAACTGGGAGATTCTTGGATTCCTTTTATTATAATCTGGTAGACGTTTTTGTGAAATCTTCTCACTTGAATGTGAGTGACCTTCATTATTAGTTTGCAGCATATTAAGAGTTACTTCCTGGTATGACCATTAAGTTGTTTATTCATTCAATCTCTTTTTCATATATTAGGATAAGTACCTGCACAATTTGTATTGTATTGTTTTATAGGTCTTGGAAATAAGGATAGTAATTATTCAATGCAGTAGGCTATTATATACGTTTACTTTGTAGTCAAGTATTGTTTAGGTCCGAGTTGTGAATGAGAAATGTGCGCGATCAATCGTTCGTTCATTCTTTTGTAATGATTCGATCTGTTATTGTTTACTGGAAACCGCGCGCTAGTGCTAGCCGTACAATGGGTTTTTAAATTGTTTTCTTTTTGCTCTTATCTCAGATCCGGAGTCTGTTAACTGTAAGTGCGGATGAAAGAACCCCATAAATCGCTGAGATTGACTGATTCTATCATTTCCACGTTATGAATTTACGGTAATGGACCAATCAAATGAAAAACGTTTTCCTTATGCAGTAGTAAGTTTATAGAAGGAAATTACCGATAAATAGGTGATAGTTAAAAACCGGCGCGTGATTTGCGGTTATTGAACCTGTTATGTATTTTTGTGACTATGGCTTCAGATAATTGGGTGTCGACTGTCTATAGAGCCCGTCCATAAAACTAATAGGATAAAATGAAGTACTCACCATAGCTTGCTCGATCTTGTTGTCGATGGCCACCGCGCTTGTACCCGATGCGCTGTAACAAATAGAGAAAACACAATAAGGCAATGTTTCTAATATTGAGCACACAAACCACAAAAAGAGTTTCCTATTTCGTAAAATCATCAATTTGCTTGAGTCATATATATCGTATGAATAATGCGATATTATTCTAACGATATGTATGACTTTTTTTTTCAATGTGCGGGTGATCACTGGGGAGGTTTTAGTGAGGTAAGAATCCCACACTCCGTGGTCTTTTCCCCAAGAGGCTAGACGCCTTTTGAAGGTTTCTCCACGAAAACAAAAAAAAGGCAACTAGGCACTTCTGACCGCACGTGGTAATTATAATAAATTACATTCTAAGCTATTAATGTTGTAATTTGCATTGGCAACAACAACAACAGTTATGTATACTTAGGTTAATTAATTAAAATTACAAATACATGATTCCTAATTCGTTTGTCTATAGATCTAACAGATATTTATATAAACATGGTTCCGCTCAAGTTTTCGGGATACGGAAACCCAATGCCATAATCATGTTTGCATAATTCATTCACGCACGGATGCGCACCGTCCTGGCAAATACAAGAATTTGCGCGTACAATGCGTTCGCTTACATTTCCCATATAATTGCTAGTTTCCGCAAAATTATTGATTTGTTGTACGCACGCCTTTGTCTCTACATGAACGAAAATTAGCGCGGAGATTTATCGTTTACGAAACATAAACGACAACTTGATTGAGTATATTATCGGTGAATCGTATTATCGAAACGCTTTCATGTTTTAAAAACGCTGCAACAAATATTGTGCGTACGTCACAGTAGAAGTACCGCGGACGTTAGCCAGCATTGGTGCAATGGAGTGGTGGCGCAAGGGAGAACGATCGCATTCGAAGATAATGCACATTCAATATGTAATTATTTCTGTAATAAATAAACAGGGGGCGGTTATTTCAAGGAAAGCTTCCGTCGGTTACACTGCGGATGATTACGTTAACACTGAGTGCTGTGGATAAATATTGCAAAAGCATTGACCTGCCTATTGAACTGATCGGTATTCGTAACAATAGTAGGGAACAATGGAGGACTACAGTCTGGTGTGACCTGCAGCCTATTTCCTTGGTTGTGGTAACAAATTTATGATTACTTGTAGAAGGTTAGGTAGAGTGTAGGTACCTGTCACAACAAATCGCTTAGGTAGTTGAAATAAATTGTGATAATAATTAAGAAACATGTCTTCTTTCGCCAGATGTGGACACTTGACCTAGAAACCTCTATCGATCCGTTCAGACAGCCGGCCGCCGAGCAAGATTCGAGAAAAATAAGTTAATTTAAAGCGATGTAACGTTACAAGTCAGCGAACCATAGTCGAGGTCTAAAACCTCTCTCGTAGGTAACTGTAAATGTGAAATTACATTTTGTACATAATTTTGTCATGACGGTGCAGTCATTAGTAATAATTGTAGCGAGTGCAGTAAAACAATGATGCACATCTGCAGCAACGTGTCACGAGCGTAGCACACGGTGGCCGCCACGTGCACCGCGAGACACACTCTACTTAGCAACTGGAGAGATACCATTACTAGACACGATTGCCGGACTTACCCATTATGATCCAATCTCGCTGGTGTAATCGTCCAGTAGTTAGTATGTAGCACGACGTACGGCTGCGTACTTGACTTTCTCCGACGGATTCCGTGTCGCGTCAACGAGGTGAACAACACAACGCTAAAGTTGAAGCCATTCGACCGTTGAGGACCGCGTCGCGGATCGATTTCGACCGGTTCGCCACCGAGCTCTCCGATATAAAACAACGGCCGTGGACCACATGACCACCACCGCAACAATGGACCGCCGGAACATTAACGTCTGCCGAGCCGACCGTCTGAGCGGTGCAAAGAGGCAATTATGTAAATTCCAACCGAATACAAGATAATCTTTGAAAGTCTTAAATCTAATACTGGGGTGTTAACGTTGGTTGTCACACAATAAAAAGTTGCTTTCTCCAGGCGGAACTCTACAAAAACAAGTTTTAGTATTTCGTGAGTGATTACGCAAGTTTGGGAGTTGACAAAATTGCAAACCACCTGCATGAAAAAGTTGAAACATAAGACGACGAAACCCAAGAAGTGGAGAAAGTATTGTGTGTAGGTGACGACATTTCTCCGCTAAGACCACGGTTATACGATGATAATTATGAAATTAAACAGAGTCCGGCTCATTTTGTTTATTCTAGCGTTCAAAATTCATCCGGTCCCAAGTAAAAAATTAGTTATTCTTAGACGAGGTGACTTTCACGTTAAATATATATTAAAAATATGTTTCCAAATATAACTCCAGTGGTGGTTTTCATATTTGTGTCAGTCAAAGCTACGAACCTGGCAACAAAGCATTGTTTGAAGCAGGTCAGCAACAGTAGAAACGAAAAAATAGAATTTTGAAACTAGTATAGCACCTCAGTTGTGCTTATTTAGTTATTATCGCACTCTTATC
Source organism: Mythimna pallens (assembly GCA_961205895.1). Lineage (NCBI taxonomy): Eukaryota > Metazoa > Arthropoda > Insecta > Lepidoptera > Noctuidae > Mythimna > Mythimna pallens. The sequence goes on from OY540825.1 coordinate 5,668,212, forward strand.
GCTAATGGAGAAACTGGATACACTGTACTAACATGAGTGTTGAAACAGAACAAAAATGAAGATGTGTTTAAAAAGATGTTAAGCAAATAGGAGAAGCAAACAAAGAGATAAACGTTTGGTCACCACGCACGTGCGTGTTTGCGAAGATCACACTCAACTCTACTACACTTCAAACACAAGCATATCTCAAACAAAGATTCAAAGACATTTTCAAAACTTTCATCGAAGAACAAAAGAACCTTTAAGATTTTCGTTATAATGAGCAAAAATAATAATGCCTCATTTTTTATTTCTGTTTTGATCACGACGAAAATAACATCTGCCTGTTCATGGCTGCTTTGAGTTTAGTGAATTACCACCAAACTGGTTTGGTGGAAATCTTTTGTTAAGAAACACAAGATTCGTATATTATTTATACGAATCAGAGAAGGCGAACCACAAATATTGAGTAAGAATTCGTTTAAATGATTTTACATCATTTGTCGATAGCCATTGTGGAAAATATGCAAAATTCAAATTATTTATTGCTATTTTCAATTCAGTGACACCTGGATATGAACCAGGTTTGCAAGTCAGGACAATGTATTTCTCGAAGTGGCAAGAACAATACAATGAAATCTCAAGAAACTTCAGGAGCACATGTTTGATATCACGTATTTACAATTAGCAGACGTCAAAGAAAACTTTACAACGATAACAGTATCAAAATTGGAATATAGTGCGATGAATCATGATGCATCAAACAATTGCGCTATGTAGTTGAACAACAATACCAGCTAGAAAACAAAGGTCACTGAAGAAATTATGCGAGTCGCATGAAAATTTAATGTGTTAGTCATGAACACTTAAAGCGCACATTGTTTGTCTACTACCGGCATTCAGCCGATATCATTACATTAGTAAAAACTGTTGACAATTTGAATAAGCTCCATTGATTCGAATTACTTTGCTAACATTTGGGTTAGTAAAATGATCATCATTGTTCAACCGCGTGGTCAATTTACAAAAGGATTTAAAACTACAGAACATTCGTAGTAACAGAGGATTATCAGCATTATCGGTGTGCAGTGTGGTCGTGTATTGTTATCGTGTACCGAGGCGAGTGCGCACACGCAAGGTCATTGAAGGGAAATCGTTGGGTGTCGTGTCGACATGGCTGGCGCCAGCGGCTCAGGCGTTACATCTTGCAGCCGTGTTTCATAACACACTCACAGTTCCTTTCAATTAGCACTAAGAAATGAGTGGCTGTACGAATTCAATTGAGCGGATTGTTAGTACACGATAGAATTTATGATTGTAACTGATTATGGGGGAAGTGAAGCATAAACGCTTTGCGAAATACAGAGATTTCGAGACTTTGCCATAAACTTGAATCACGTGAATACCGCTAAAGTTAAGTTCACGTGTCGCTCGTAAAGAACAATGGATGGTAGGAGGTGAACACTAAAACCAATTGGACACAAAGGGCATTAGTGGGACACTAGAGGGGCATAATGTGCTGGTAGTCAGTGTTTGTCACGCGAAACGGTCACGCAACGGTGCTTTCCTCAGGATTTCATAAAACACCGCTGCTGTTATGAATGACTTCATTATGAACGGTATTAACGCCCTGACCTAGCAAATAATGAATTCAATCTAGAATTAAATTAATAAAGCGTAATAGTTCCAGCTCATAAAACAAATATTTATAGGTCTAAAACAAACGTGTAGAAATAAACGAAATTATGCAGTTTACGCGTGGCTGGTTATGGCCGTGAAAAGACATTAGTCATCGGAAGATCCTGGTGGCAACTAAAAATGTGAATGAGTTTAAACACGAAGGTTCAACGTCTGACGAGCGAATGTCAGCGGTGCAGAAGCAGGTTCAACGGACAAAATTCAAAAGACGCAAGGTTGAAAATTGCAATAAAGCGGACCTAGACCTTAAGAATAATAAAGTGTATAGTGCAACGGATCGATACAGTAGTACAGCGATAGGGACACCTAGGATCAGTAGGCGGCGCTGACGTCAGGCGCAACGGTTTGTCTGGCTGCAGCCGGCCACGTTGCTGTGAAACCTTCACCGACTTACTGCCTCGGTAATTAGCCGAGCAGTGTGAGAACCTTCACACCACCGTCACTCGGCCGGCCAACAGCCAGCGGCAGGCCCGCAATGCGTCAGCTAATCAAAATGTAGTAGGCAAAATGGTAAATTTAACGGTACTCACACGGGGTAGAAGTAGTCTATGTACTTCACGACGACCTCTCTGAGCAGATCTTGCTTGTTCATGATGGACGTGTAGCTTCCACTTATAAGTTTTGTTTGCATGGTTTCCACTTTGCCTATCGATTTTACTGCGCGGGACCCTCGAGTCCCCGTCGATGGGTTCAACGGAGCCGTTTTTGTTGTTTTGTGCGTTGGAAAACGTTGTGCGTGCTGAGGTAGCAATGGTAAAAAAAAATGTTTGTTACGGCGCGCGGGCAACCGGATCGACGCGTTGCGGCAAACTGGGACCGGGCCGGTCGCAGCTAGGCGGGGCGGTGGGGGAGGGGATCCGAGCAAGTGGCGCGCGCACGACTCTACCTACTACGGGCTACGATGGCGCCTCGAAACACCAAGGCAACGCTTTTGCGACACACCCGTTGTACCTCAAAAACGAGAATAAATCTAACAGTCGGCGCACCTCGCATTTAATGCTGAAGCTCATTCAATTTAATCTATCGCGTAGGTTCAAGGCTAACTAGATTTGGTCAGTGCTTTTTGCAGTTGTTTGAATTATAAATACAACAAAGAGAATAGCCACTTTTTTCACTCATTCTATTTTAATTATAAATCGTAATTTGAATTGGTTTTATTTTTATTCTTATTCTTATAGATAAAATATACGACTCTTTCCAAACAAAAAGCTGAGATATGAAAGACAGACAGGCTTGGACCAAATTTGCAGTTGAAATAAACGCATAAGCTAGTAAAAAAACAAGGCTGTCTCAACAAGGCATTATCACAGAGACGGCTAGACGAGTGTCGTCAAACAATTGCCACAGTCATTACTACTGACGACGACTGACTACGCTTCCGCGTATTGTTCTGTAGAGTTCAAGTTTCGCGTAATATAAAAACTAGAAAATACTTCAAAAAATAAACTTACAATAAAATAACAAAAATAAAAATTATAAGCAAATAAGTGACTAGAAAAAAAAAGATAAAAATGTACAGTTCACAAATAATGACATAAAAAAAGGAAATCAACAAGCTAACAGTGTATCTCAAGATTGATTCCCAAAAAAACGGCTAAACAATAAATCTGATGCACTACAATGGGATACTGAAGCTGCCCATCCGCAGAATGCTAATTTGCATGAACCGAGAACCATAACAACCTGTAAAGTACAAGTGGCTTGGCGAGACTTCAAGGTGGATTGTTGTTATATTCTAACAATAAATTCATCTTCTAAACATAAATAAATCTTCTGGTCTAAAATTTTGCAAGATTTATTTAACATTATGATTCACGTTACGAAATTCATAAATTATGAAACAATCATGTGTTAGGCTATTTTCGTAAATGTATGCATATCCATTAGGTGGCTAGAATATTGAATTCTTTTCTGCATCTGCACAGTAATACCTGTCATAGCTAGATATGTGAATATCATTGTTATTAACACAACGAGAGGAACTTATTATGAATGAGAATGACATTTGACACGTGTACTGTACATGATATTCATTAACCTTGGCTTCTGTTTTAATTGTTTCTTAATTAAAAAAAATACTCTGTGGAACATTACCACCGCGTGAATATTTATTTATTCTTGGTCTATACTGCAACCACATGGCTTATCTATTTGTGCATCAGGTTTTTAAATTAAGTTGTTTATGAGCATTTGTGTCTGGACCATAAATAAAATATAATTGGAGAGTTAAATTATGAAGCATTGCAAAGACATGAATTTAATTTTTTTTTTCTGTAATATTTCAAACTATGACTATGGTTTAGGATTTAAACAATTCAACTAATCAAACCGAAAATGATCATAAATAATTTCAGATAATTTTCAGGTTATCAAATAAGCAAACCTTTGGAACACTAGTAGCTATGCTTAAAATAAATGAAAAATTACTACTGATAAAATAATCCAAATCTTGTTTTTAGATCTAATCAAAGCCTTGATATCAACTCTGTTCATCTTTATCTTGTAATGTATTATTTTGACAACCTCTGACGCGTCAATACCTTCGTTTGACGTAACGAAGGTAAATGTGATGATGAAACTCATAGTTATTTTTTTTGTGAAAAAATCCTTGTCGCTACTCAAAAGCTCTGATAAAAACTACTCTCTATATAAAACATAGCACAACGAAGCAAATCACCCGGATGTTCTTCAAGTGAAGATGTTGGCAATCAATCAAAATTAAAGATCAAATAACATAGATAGTGTGAAATGAATGCATATCAGAAGTATTATAAAGGATTACGTTATCACAATTACGAACGATGTTATATATCACCATTGTACTTCAATCAAGATATATCGAGTGATAACTTGGAAGAGTACAGCCATATGCAAATTCATAGATGCACATATTTTTCTGCATCAACATATTGAAATCAATCACTTGTGATTGTGATAGACATCTGAGATCGTGATTCGATTTATTAATCACGCTATACTAGTCGTCATCAAGAACCTTTTGATTTTTGCCTTTGTTTTCTGCTCTGTGGAATATGACTGCATCAACCAAATCCTTTATGGACAAAAAAGTCATCTTTTAGTACCTACGTGTTTCTAAATCTTAAAGCAATTATTAATGAGTTACCATTGTTGTGCTGTTAGCAATATTTTCTATTCGTGGAGTATGAGACAAAGACAAGACCCGTGTAAGCAGTTTTTCTCCGCTTTTTTTGTGAAGTTCTGAAGATGTTTACATCATCGTTGGCATCATATAAAAAGAGCTTCTAACTACTTGTACTTAGTTTTGGAATACTGTACTGTCATCGAAGATAAATACTATTCGGAATTGAGATAAGTAAAAAATTAATCTATTCCGTAAATGTTTACATGGTGGTGTGTGTATGGTATATGTTGGGTTATACCGAACCGATTCGAATGATATGAAAAAGTTATTTGTCATAGTCGTGACGATGTGAATGTAGAAAGAAATGCTCTCAAGTGACAAGTTCCTGATTTCGCTCTTTATTGCTTTAACAGGATACAGGAGCCGCATAAATTGAAATTTCCGGTAGTTCCAAATTAAAAGATAGAGCTGCAATCTAGATTGAACCAGAAAATTTCCCTGATTCACAAGACTGCCTCTGAGAAATCTGAAAGTCTAACGAACAAGTGTAATAATTGCTGATTATTTTATATATTAAGTCCAAACAGCTTACATCAGATATCAAAGTATGCCATTACTCATTTAAATTGAATTCTGTGCAGATAGATCGTATATCGAAGTAGATTATTACAATATAATTAAAATAAGTATTCATTATTTATGAAGAAGTCACGCAAGATTGCAATCTGCAGATCTTTTATATTTAGAAATATTAATTACATTAAGTATAATTTGATTACGATGAGGGATTGTATCAATGAGGTGACAGGCCCAAGGTTGTATCGATAATAGTTTGTAGTTACTGAGGCAAGTGTGAGAAACCTTTGCTCATTGCCGAAAAAACACCGTATATAATTTTAAAAGCACCAATTTAATTCAAGGTAACATGAGGACAAAGTATCAGAAGTATATTGAGGTTATAGCTCACAGATTATATTGATACGATAGTGTCATAAAGATTAGACAGCAGAAGACATGTGTACAATCAAATCATAGAAACAAACACATAATCCGTAACAATAACGACAAGTGCGATAAGATATGTAGCGGATACAACAGACACCTTGTAAAAGGAAGAACTAACGTTATATAAAGTTTTACGTGCAATGTGTGTAGTGGTGAATTAAATCGAAAAAAAATAATGAAATACTAGTTAAAATCAATAAGATTTGAATACAAATTGGTCACTTACGAGCACCACGTGTTCCTACGAGCGAAAGGCGATCGGGGTTGTTCCGTTTCGGTGGACTTCGATTTCGGTTGTGTATCTACCGTCAAATTGAGCTTGAAGCCAGCAATAGACTTCCGTCGTTTGGCTGCGAGAGCCCGGGAAGCGAGTTCAGAGTTATGCACCTGTTCAGGTGGGGAGGCAGCGTGCGAGCATGTCTTCATATGCGCCTGCGCGGTTGCCACTTGCAGCAGCTTCGTAGAGAGGTTCCGGCGGCCTAAGGCCTCGCACGTTGCGCACCGTCTGTCCTCCATGAAGGTCCTCGTGCGTCCGACACGGCCACGGCGCGGACACTGAGCGTGTATTGTTTCCAACGGACGTGGTGGCTTAACTGATGTCATCCGACAGACGAGCGCTACACGCGCGACCGTTCACGTTCGCCGCACGAAAAATTCAAGACTCTTTATGAACGGACGCCGGAATCGGATCGATACTCGAATGAAATAGGTTTAATGCGATAATAAGAACGCGATAAGGTGTACACGCGAATAAGTGTAATGACCTAGACGGTGTGGCATAGCACGGCTTCGGTGCGGCCTCGGCGGGCGGCCGTGCGCGGGCGGCTCGGCGCATGCGACTGCGGTCACCACTACAAAGCACCCCCGCCGCTGGTCGTAATCCGAACGTTAACGAAGATATTGATATTTGCGGTGAATAATACCACGATACACGAACAACGTATGATTTACATGCGTCTAACAGTCGCTCGTCGAGGTGTCATTCCGGCATTCCTCTGGACATCGTCCAGGTGATCAGAATAAATAATTGGGGGTCATAGGATGCTCTCTCGCTCAAATCATGCAGAAGTCCCATAACTGTATTCTAAATATAAATGTGACTCGGAATTTCGTAAATTTCACAAATTCCAACAGTTTCGGAAATAAACACCTGTCCTACGCTAGGTGCGGTCTACTTAGATTAAATCAATTTGTTTGACCTGGGTCATCCATACCATCGTAGTATTTGCCTCAATTTTGAAATAGTAATAAGAAAATATTCACAGCTCTGGCGGTGTGGATTTTTTCAGTCTCTAGGCATTAGATAAGAAGGGTTGAAGTTCTTTAAAGACGTATTGACAAGTGGGTACTGGCCAAAAAAATCAATGCCAATAGTTGCAGGTGACCGATTTAATTAATCGGTCGAGATGAATCTTCTCGATCACGAATAAGATTTGTTTGCCCCTATGAGTTACGCTTGCAGATTTTAGAGCAAGTAATTCAGCACAAGGTTGTCCGTTGAGTCGCTCTGGAGCCGTTATTTCGGAACACTGACCGGCTTTTCAATTGCTTAAGAGAATTAATCATATGACACTTTGTCGGCGACATTAATTTGTTCATTTTGTTGCCGTTTCCACCTAATTTATTATTTGACATTGAACAGTCCGATTAGAAGAAACATACATTTTCTGGACGCCTCTTGTCAGAAAAGGAACAATGTTTTTTTAGTGTGTCTGGTCTGTGTGTAAAGCATGAGTAAAAATTCTATCTATCCGCTGCATTATACTGATTGGTATTACAACCTTCGACGACGATCGATCGTGTCAATGTTGTTTCCATGAAAATATAATAACCCCTAACGTTTGGTTTGTTCGTACCGAACCATCACGCTTTGTCATTTTTTTTATGCCTGAACTACTTTTTACAGTTGTCTGCGAATTTTGCATTTGAAGTATTTATTAAAACATCGTTTGCCTCACGTGTAGACATGCTCAGTAATCGTTTAAATGAAGTAAATACAAACGAATAAACAATACAATAGTGTATAAGGTATAAAATTTATACTATCTGCACTATTGAATCAACGTGACAAATAATTCAGGAAGTGATCATTAGAAAAAATTCTCATTACGTATTATAATTATTTTAATTTGCTAAGACGTCAAAGGGCGTGACACCTACCAGTGCCAAGTGTTCGAAACATTTTGACAAGCATCAATATGAAGTCAATACTTATAATATTGGCTGTCACGCCCTAACACGCGTATATACAGGGTGTTACGGAAATCGGGCCACTTTCTTGAAGAAAGCTAGTTATTTCCATTTGCAAAACTAGTATCTGAATGGATCTAATGTACAGTGGTATTAAACAAAACATTAGGAACATCAAATACTTTCAATATTTGATTTCATCTTCATTCGTACCATGATATATCCTATGTCACATTTAAGAAATGTGAAAATCTATTGATATTACTGAACCAAGTCTCTGTGGAGCGATGAACGAAAAACTCTGCCCGGATAGGTTACGTCAAGGAAAGAAAATGGGCAACGTTTTATCCCGACCGGATAAGTATTTCCCTTGAGAAATAGCCTGAAATATTATGTTCCTGGTATATAAGTTCGTTATCTACCTAGTTCAACAAATATTTATTACTCAAAGTCTATTAAAATCAATGTTAATAGAGTCATTGTTATAGGTCTTATCATCGAGGCGTATCTAGAGATTAAAGGATAGATAAAACTGCAGTCTTTATAAGGGAAGTCTTGATCAAAACAACGTTGAAACGTTAACACAATATTCCTTTGCATGTATGTAATTAGTAATAACAAACAGGTCACTAATGATAATGACACTGCATGATTAATGTCGACAGCTAAATTGTAACATAATTAAATGAGAAATAGTACACGAATACAAAGTGCTGGTGACACAAGCGTAGATCAAAAATATATAGAAGTAGATAATGATTATAAACAGCAACGCAGTAGTGCTAGAGCAGAGATCAAAGGTGGATTATAAAGTCCACTTGTTGCCCGATCTACCTTGCAATGACGTCAAAAGGATCAACAAGAACTAAAGTATAATGAGAATAGTCGACATAGAGTAAGATCCTAACGCGATCAGACATAACTTATTTTCACATAGATGAAACTTTAGGTTCTCTCAGTAGCGTCTCATATGCTTTGAATACCTGTGTGCTTGAGGAGCTCACCTTGTGACCCCCCTGGGCATAATAATAAGAGTTATTTATCTAAATTAATTTGTATGGCTGATTTTGATATAATTATGTTTTGTAGAATATTATTCTAAAATATTATTATAATAAGTGTCAGACACTTTCCATGGTCCAAAACTTTTGTCACACGCTTTAAAGCTCCACAAAAAATAAATGAACTTTACTTATGTTTACATGTCTAATTTATAAATATGTTATTAAGGTAACTATTACAAAGTTATATTTCATTAGTCAGACAAATTGTATTGACCAAACATCCCTAAACACAAAATAATTCAGCCGAGAGTATGAGCACGAGAGCATAACGCATGCGTCTCAAGAGTAAAATATTACTGCTTTCGATTCAATATTTTTGCATCTCTATTGAATTAAGATGAACCAACATTAAAGACTAATGAAACATAACTTTGTAATAGTTACCTTAATAACGTATTTAAAAATCAGACATGTATAAATAAGTAAAGTTCATTTATTTTTTGTGGAGCTTTAAAGCGTTTAACAAAAGTTTTGGTCCATGGAAAGTGTCTGTCACTTATTATGATAATATTTTAGAATAATATTCTACGAAACATATATCAAAATCAGCCATAAAAATTTAAGTTAAATAACTTTTATTTTTAGTTACCCTTCTCACATGTTACCTGCTGGTAGGTATCACAAGGCGAGCTCCACAAGCACACAGGTATTCCAAGCACATGAACGCTACTGAAAACCTTAGGTTTCACCTATGTGAAAATAAGTTATGTCTAATCGCCCTGTGATCTTGGAGTAACAGAAGCCTAAATTTAAGGATCTCACGTAAATGAGTTTACACATATAGCAAGATATTTTGATGCGTTGAAAAGGGACACCAAGCAACTTATCCACACTTGAAGAAAACAGGCGGAACGACAAGATATAGGATTAACTTCTAAAGCCGAGTATTTAAGAGGCTAAGCTGGTGTAAAATTGTGTGCGCAACTCATCAACTTGGTCGGATTAACTAACAATAAAGGTCTCCGTAGACGGAGCAAATAAAGAGATAGTCGTTTTAAGGCTTGGATCCTTTGAAGGCTTGGCTTGTATGGTGTTTCCGTAATGTGTGGATAATTGAAAGAAAAATACCATATCTTGGAAGTCGTAAACATAAATTGGGGAAAATTTGTTACCTGGCCAAGTACTTCTGGGCTATGGCCATAACGATCTTGTGGGTATTTAAATTATTATATGAGTAGACGGTGTGAAGTAGTACTCAAATAGAATCCACGTGTAGAGAGGTGCTTCGTTGTTTATACGATAAAGAACATGGTAGTGAGCAAAACATTTGCACATGGCGTTGGTGAAGAGAGTTAAATATTGAAAATGAAGATTTGGGTGCTTCCGCTCCACTTCTAGTTCATGCTCCGCAGGAATACCAGAAAATATTCAGAAAGAAAGCTTGTGATGATTTTGAATACCTGTCATAATTTTTTAAATATATAATAGATGTGTAGTTCTGCCCCACTCATGATAGCGTTAAAATATGATATCTTAAGATCAAGTAGAACATTTCTTATTAGGACCGCTTCTCAAAATTTTGAATACATCAAGATCTGCTGAGCTCTAAATGTGACTCAATAAATTTTATTTAAGTTCTGTTATTTGTCAATTATATTTTTCTGTTAGTACTGTGTCCTTCAATCATCGAACTAACCCTTTATGTGTCCATTTTCAAATAATTTAAAAGTCGGTTCTGTCAGACTGAACGTTAGGCCTACCCTAACGTTCGGTCTGACGGAACCGACTTAAATAATACAATAATCCTCTTTAATAGCGTTAAGAAGATATCTCTAATCATATATATAAAAGAAGAAACTGACTGACTGACATATCAACGCACAGCGAAACTACATCGCCCAGGAGCGTGAAATTTTGCACAAGGTTTTATGACTTAGGCGAGCACTAAGAGCGGATTTACCAAAATTCACCCCGTAGGGGGAAATGGAAGTCCTGAGTTTGTATGGAGAAATCGACTTTTACGCGAGTGAAGCCGCTGGCAGAAGCTAGTATCGTATATTATGTCATTGGATCTCTTTAATCTGAATATTATGTCTTATTCAGATGATTTCTTTGGATCTCATCTATCTATGAAGATACGTGAGAAGTTACTTTTTTATTTTATTGATTAAGAACAACAAACAGCTACATTATGCAATATTAAAAACATGATAACATAAATATCTTAAATAATAATGTAGCCCACAGCGCTGTTCACAGATTACCGTATAGAATAGACTTTAAAAAGCTAGGGTAAAAGCTGCATGCATGACAGTTATATCACTTAACATAAAATGTATATATATATATATATATATATATATATATATATATAATACACACCACTAATTCTCAACTAGTACGAATACTCTTGGGCACGCCACAATTATGGCGATAAGTCCCCTCTTTGAGGCGTGGTTGGAAAGACCTCACGGCGTCCTCACCTTCCGCATGACGCAGGTTCTCACCGAACACGGGAAGTTCGGGAAGTTCCTGCACCGAATTCGTGCGGAAGCGACGCCCGGGTGTCGCCACTGTGTGGACCGCCCGGAGGACACGGTGGAGCACACGGTGGAGGTGTGTCCCGCTTGGGAAGAGCAACGCCGTGTCCTCGTGGGGGCGATCGGCGGCGGCGATCTCTCGCGCCGGGCCTTGGTACAGGCCATGGTCCGGAGCGAGGAGGAGTGGCAGGCGGTCGCCTCCTTCTGCGAAGCAGTAATGCTAGCAAAGGAGGCGGCCGATCGCGTGAGGCAAAGGCAACGGTCCTTACGCCCCAACCGCCGCCGGGATTCCGATCCCGATTTCCGGCCACCGTAGGCGCAGGCTTGCGGACGGCGAGCAATGGGTGGCTCGCCGTCCGACCGTCCGGTAACTGTCCGGACCGAGCCCAAGTCGTCGACGGCGCGTATTGTTCCACGCGCGCCTCAGGGTGACGTCAGCAAATCGTAGGGGCCCAGCAGGGTCGAAGCCTACTGGGGCCATGGGTAGTGTGAAAACGAAACCCGGGGCCCTGGGACGAAGGCAACGAAGGAACAGGAGTGGGTTTTTAGTCAGTAAAAGTCTGACACTATCTCTCGCTCCGCCCAAGAGCGAGACTTGTCATTAGATGATTTTCCCACCTTAAAAAAAAAAAAAAAAAAACTAGTACGAATACTCTAAGGGCCCACCAGAAAAGGTCCTGCCAATATTCAAGTAGAGCCTCAATAAACAATATTCACAAACAGCAAAATTATTAGCGCCTGTCTATATCCCAAAATGTCACTAAATTTATGGAAACATTGTTAACATTACAGAGCTTTAAAGGTGAGTTATCGAATCTATTTAATTCCAAACGACGTATTTGCAAAACTGGTATCAGAAGCAGATTCTTCTTGAAAAGACATAGCTTACGGCTGTCAGGCACCAAAACTGTTACTTGGTAACCAAACTAAATTATCTGATCAAGAAATAAAAAATAAAAAACTGTTTTTGGTTCCTGCATACCAAGAATAGAGATTAATTATAAAATGTATATTTAGGGCATTAATTTCAAACGGATTTATTATACAAAAGGCAAAAAATCTTTCAATTTGTGTTTATCTTATTGCTATTAGGCGCCAAATCTTAATTTCGATTCTCAAAATAAGATATCTATTTTGATATAACTTTGAAGACGATTTTAATTTCCAAAATCTAGTGACCAATAAGGTTCTCCGAGTTTTTGCATTGTATAAATTACTGTAGAGCTTTGGAGCTAATTTCCACATTTCAATGTCCATTCTCCTTAAACGTTTAGCGAAATTGATTCGCTCGTTGCATTTTGCATCTTCCATTATCTTTTGTACCAAAAAACAGTTACAACGAAAATCTCGAATTACTATGCGGTAAGATTTCATAACAAATAGTTTTACTTTCAATTAAGGTTTTTTACCTTGAAAGTGGCGTTGTAATAATATTTTATTGTTGATGTTTAAATTAAAACAAAACATTTTGAAAAAGTTGAATAATTAACACAATATTTTGAGTAGTGCACCGAGGTAGTTGCTTGTGCGAACGAAATGAATATTAATGTGTTTTCATTGAAATGTTTGTTATGAAATATGTTGTTGGGCATAATTTAGAAATTATTATAACTTTATATATTATAACTTTAAGCATAATTTATAGATTCTCAATAATAACTCGTCAATGAAATCAATGTGTTCATAAACAGTGAGAGAATAGAAGCTTAGAGACGGTATAGGTCAAAGTGCGAAAGGAGTCATAAAATCAGCTGTTGCATCTTGTATCTTCTATCATCTATTGTATCTATTATTATCATGTAGTTCTTTCTAATGTTGAACCGTACCAGCCTGCTGCAATGACACTTTACCAGATCAGGACAAGCAAGTACTATTTGGCGAATTAGGATCGGTATTGATTTGCAAACTATGAAAACACATATATAGGTACATGGTTTTTCTTTGTCCCCAGTTGTTACGCCGCGCGTGGGAATACATGCAGCTGATGATACGATGCGTTAACTGTTTTCGTTACTAGGTCTTTGGATATTCATTATTTTCAAGTTGATTTTAATAACATTGTGGAGGCATATCCGACCTTGGAATTCTAATGTGTATTCATGTAGTTTATGGTCAAATTAACAGCTCCAAGCACCAGTGTTGCTTAATAAGTTGTTGGTTCTTTTAACAGTTTATGCACTCCGAATATTAATGAGAACGTTTACTAAAAATACGGTAGAGTTTTTGTTCTAAATTAAATATGAAGTGTTCAGATATTCAAAGCAATTGCAGTTCTACGGCCAGACGTTCTATGGTTCTTCACTGACGACGATTTGACGATTAATGGCCTTAAATAAGTAATTACTCTAAAGAGACTTTTAATAGAGATATTTGAGCCAATCATAGCCTCAACATCGTTGAAATTGAACATCAATTTGCGGTGTCGGATGATATCGTTCATAACACGATGGCAAAGATATAAAACGCTCATAAAATATTCAATAGTATCGACGTTATGGTCGACCGCAGTGTACAGAAAATGTCCCGTTTACGTCATGATAACACGTTCAAGTTAATCGTATGGTGTGAAATGCTTTCACTTATCATGTCTAACTCGTCCTTATCGAAACCATTATCTGTTATTGCTAGCATGTTATCGGACGCTATAATTAATAAATTTATATAAAAAAATAACTGTTACAAATAGTGTGCTTACGTATTCTAACACAAAGTTCGGTTGATGGCACAAGTCGAAAGTTACGCTTAGTCATTTACTGACCTGTCTAATACGATACTCATATGTCTGTGCAGATTCTGCTTGAGATCTCTTCGTGTGTACTGCTGTTGCTGCTGCAGTTGCTGTTGCTGTTGTTGTGGTGTAGGGGGCGACGGCGCCAGGGCCGCGCCCCCTGTCGGTGCTCGTTGCCCAACGAGCACCTTCAACTCTGCCATCAACTTTTGCACCATACGGACACGTTTAGACTCAACCGCGCAACACACACTAGTGAAGACGTACACCTCAATCAATCGCAGCTAACTTGCCAAGAGCCATTGGCTCGGCCGTTGCATACACACGTGACGTCACTGCTGCACGTGATAATAAAGCATCGATATCGATACAAGCGTCGTTACAACGCGCGTGCGGGTTCCACACTGTCGGCCGGCGTACGACGCTTTGACCTCGCCGCCGCTTTTTATAAGTGCCCGATGAGCGCGCAAGGTGGTGTATGTGAGACGGAATAAACATGTTTATATTTAGGCGGGATCTTCGGGACGCACGATACGCACGCTTTGATACGATTAGTTACTCTGCGTTTTGCACTTTCCATGAAGTCCATACAAAAATTTTAATTGCCTTGAGAATCGAATGAAATTTTTGATGGCCATGGCCAATGAACACGCTTAAGGCATTTATGGGCGATACACTAATTATACTGAAATAAACAATGGCAAATGTAGGTCGTCAGTTGCAGCAGATCACAATAGCAGTGAGAGAAATCGGGGTCATACGAGCATTGTTCGGCTTCGAAACGAAGAGTTGGGCTAAATTAAATGGGACACTGGTACATTTCCGATAACGAATTAGTACAAGTAGGGACAAAGCAGCATAGGCAGTGGAAACAGTATTTGGGAATCAGCAAGATCGGGTAAACAAACACGTTGAAGAAATTCGAGATATGTAACCGAGAAGAGAATCCTTGAATATAAAATACGAAAAACAAGCAGAGTTCCGTTCTGGTTTTTAAAATAATCGACTTTGAACGTGAATTGTGAGACAGCTCGGTTCATGGAGAGGTAGAAATAGCACCAACTGACGCCGCCGGCGCAGGAAGTGTGGACGGCCGAACACACCACCACTATACTCAGAAACGAAGTGAAAACATGCACTAGTTTTAACTTCTAGATGTGAAATAAATTCCTTATTACTAATGACATCTAGCAAATGCCTGGAATTTGGGTAATGAATACCCAACAATCAGCAACGATTGCAAAAATTTAAGCAAAGCTGCAACGCGTGCAAGAAATGAAGCGAAATGCATACACTTTTTTTTTTGTTTTTAGTTCTTGCTATCCCACTGCTGGTCAAAAAGGTCTCCCCAAGTCCTTCTAAACTTTCTTCTCCCGCTTCGTTTCATACCAGTCCTCGCGGTACGCGTCCAGTCCAGATCATCCTGCCACCTTATCTGACACATTCGACACATTGACGCATAAACTTATCTGGCAAATTTCTGAATACTCACTCCTTTGTCTTATTTTGTAGTGTTAAAAGTAAAAAAACGACTGTGCATTATTTCAACACAAGTGCTCCGAATAGAGATCTGGTTTTGGGCATGTCCGTCTTCTTCTTGAGGCACCTCAGCAATTTGCAGTTTCCAGCTGTGTTTAAAAACAATATTTTATTTTCGGAGGACGACAGCTGCGCCCTGCGTTGCTGATTCGGTACAAATAATGAGAGCGATTGAACTATAAAATATTTTCATAATAAACGGAACGGTAGCGCTGTTGTGTTTAGGAATAAAGTAGATGAAGTGATAAGTGAATTTTGTAATTACGACGCAGACAAGTAGAAGTATTAATAAATTAATATTGAAGGAACGGTCGACGGGTTGCTCGTGTCCTGCGATAACAACTTTCTCTGAATGAGAGGGAGCGAGATTAGATTGAGATTATCCAAGCGTAATCATCAACACGGCCTTATAGTTCCTACTCGCACACAATCGAGAACACTGAAGAGGAAGTATTGCGAGTTCCTGGATAATTGTAACTTTCGTTATGTTGATGTCGGAATTACAGAAAAATATAGGGTATCATCATGCACATACCCGTGCCCAAGCTTGAAACGGCAAGTGAACTTATATTAATATATATAGAATATTTTGCGTGCAGTTACAAACTTATCCTTTCAATTCAACATTTGATGGTTGTTTCAAGAAGCTGCATTTTATAATTTGATGATTTGTTAAATTTAGATGACATAAAAGCTTAAACAATATCAACTTGTAATACAGAAATTCAGACCACCATGCTTTTGGTTGAACTCCCTTTGTTTGAAGCCATTTCGTTCGCTGTGTGTAGAGTTTAATTTTATTTTTCTTAAAGTTTTTGTCTTGTATCGTTTATGGTCCGTCAAAAAATGCACGTTATGCAGACATTAAAAAGAGGGAAATAAAATTGGGAAAGTTTATACAAAAGAGTTGAACGAAACTCTTAAAAAGGCTTTTATTGTGATCTTCCAGGAAACAAAAGAAGCCGAACTTGGCATAATGTATTTAGAAATAAATGTAATAACTTAAGTAACATGAACAAACACTTAAATGCGCTATCCCATTGTCATAGTTTTAATAATCAATGGCAGGGTATGGGAATAACCACCCCATGACCGTATCCATGGCGCCCATCGCAAGGGTGATGACGTCACCTTTGATAGTAAAACCGGAATTATGTAAAGTATAGGATTGGAAATAATTAGACACAATTTGCTTTAAACAATTGTTGAAGATACCAGCTAGCGTAGAAAAACAACACGCCCATTCATAAATAAAAACCTTAGGGCCGAGGACGCGGAAGCTTGACCTAGATTTAGAATTGGGTTTGTTTTTGTATAAAGTAATGTAGTACTTACAGATGGTGTTTCAGAGAGTCCTCCAGCGCACTGGATGATTGAATTTAATTCAGAAAAAACACTCTTTGGCGCTTTCGCGGGTCAATTTTGTGCGGAGGTGAGAGAAAGCGTGCTCTCTGTTCTATGGATCTGTACACACTGAATGTAGAACCCGAGTGTAGTGAGTATGCGCGCGTCCCTATTCCCGACGTCCTTGCGTGAAAGGGGCGGTTTTGTAGGGTGGCGCCATAGTAGCACGTCAAGGCAACGCGTCAATCAATATGCGAGATGAGATCCCTGGCTAATCGTCCAAGTGTCACGCATAAAACGCGTGATTACTCAATCTCAAACGGAAGTTTACGGAAGTGCGAAAAAAATATTTTCTTTTTCTTAACTGATAAGAAGTTGATGCAAACGTTTGTGCAATTGTAAAAGTAACCACAACAAGTAAGTCACACGCAACAGGTTTACGTATGCGCATCACAGCAGATGCAAACGGCCTTGCATAACTGCATCATGGTGATTTTTTCCGACCCTTCACCTTATAAACTTTCCATTCCCTTGATACTTGTATGTAAACAAATAACGAAGCACAGGCATGACGAAACGGTTTCATTACAATGGCAAATGTTGGAGAGAAAAACAAAAACGATTGCATAAGGTGAATTGAAATCAATAATTTACGGTATGTTAAAAAGTGTAATGGTACTAATAAAATAACGGTGAGTGTATATCGAATAGATATGAATACTGTGTTAGCGTCTGTTACGCAAGGAAACAGTTACGTATATGCAGTTGGTACGGACACGCACTATCTTCTATCATATCAAGACGCATCGTTGCGAGAACCGACAGCTGATCGACAGAAACCGCAGCGAACAATTCAAGTGCTGTAGCCTGTGGGTTACTAATACATTGTTCTTGGCAAATTGCATTAATAATGTTGTCTACTCATTGATGCAATGGTAGCATAGAAGTTTCTCTTTAGTTATTGGGTTAGTTGCTCGGTTTCGCATTTTATATCTGCCGTTAAAGAGTTATAAGCTCAAACTAAGATTGTAGTCTTTCAAGTTGCAGACATAACACGACTTGCTCGTTTAAGCTTATTCATTGAATCTGCCACATTAAAATCTCACTGTTTTGACAAACTGAAGGTGTGAAACCGTTTTACTCGACACTCTAAATCACATTGGACCGATACTTTATGTGGTGTGTAGTGTTTAACTTTTAACTTTTTTTTATTTAGACATAAGAAAGTATAGACTGGGTTTAAGCACTACTTTGAATCAGTTGTGTGTGTCAATTTCTTCAAGAGCTAAATCTTAATGGAAGAAGGACATGTACAACATGAAAAGTGTTAATGAAATTATTTTATCACAAAACATATTTTAAAGTTGAAGGGTGAATATAATGATGAAGGATGGGCTAACTGCAGCTAGTGCGTTAATGGCTAATTAATGCATCTGGTACTCGTTGGCAGAGAATTGTTATACAATAGTTAATACACTGTTTTGGCACCATTCCAAACTGTATTTCAATTGATTAACGATACATCTAAACATGTTGTAGTCTACAAAGAAAACTAGAGAGAATTCTATGTTCTTTACAGTAAAAGCGTCATAATTTAAAAAAATATTCCAGACAACGAATGTTAATGAACTGTGAAAATTGCTCTGTTGATTCCGATCAAAACACTGGTTTATGGTAAAAAAAGAGATGAACCGAATATAAATCGAGCAGAAAAAGTTAATGAGGCTATCGCTCTGGCAACAACACGACGTACAGAGTAAAAGGAGGAAAACAAAATTTGCATTTCATTTTAAAATGACGTCATATCTACAACACCAGAGCAAAACGAAAAGAAAAGGATCAAGTCATGATAGACAATTTTAGACGAAGTAAAAAAAACTGACAAGTATGGATCGCCATGAAAGCATCCCCAGAACATTGATTGAGATAAAAATCAACAGACGTGATGTCGATATGATTTTTATTTGTTATGTAATCGACCATAAATGAACAGCTACATTTACAATGTTACATAATTATTAGTGAAATTCACATATATTTCATAACAAAAGTTATTTTGACAGGGTCAGAAGCAAACAAAGGCAAGTGAAAATTTTCTTAAAATTGCAGTATTGGTAGCGAAATCGTGGTAGATTAGTGTGCAACCATTAGTGTGAAATCAAATAAACAAGAGGAATTAGCGCCGGCCGATAGCCTGAGCTAATCTGACCGCAAGGGAGCGGGCGCCACCGAGACTTTCCCTTTTCTTCTTGTGAAAGTGATGATGCCCGCTGCAACAAAGCAACAGTTTGCATCTAAAATCAACCACCGATCAAATCATCAGTAGCTATATGGTGAAAAGTTATGTAAGGTCGTGTTCAGAGTTGCAAGGAGTGGCTCATCATAAAAACAATGTAACTACCCGTACACGTGCAAATGTTTACTTCTAAAAAAAACGAAATTTCTTAGCAACCGCAGTCACGTGCAACTGTGCAAGGCGATGCACTATATCATGCCACTAGTAAATAGAACGTCAATCTGCTTAGATATGCAAAATGGAAACTTGGAATACTAATTGCAAATGAATTTATAGAAAACAGTGGCCAAGTAACGTAGATTACTAAGACGACTATTGATATCAGTACACTTTAAAGAGCATGAGTTATCATCTAGTATCTGTATATCTTATGGGTGCTGCACTATCAACCAAGGACCAAAACAGCAAAACACGAAAACAAAACAAAGCGTACTTTCTAAACGAAGACTTTCTCTTGACGAAGTTCGGCACGGCTAATGTCCGCCCTTTATTGCCAACAATTAGCTACAGACACTGGCGCTGTTTATGGCAAAAAGAAAATTATGTGGAGCAATACACGCAGTTGCTAAATGGTCCGCTCGAGAAATTCCATAATTGCTCAGTTATAGTCAACAACCGCCAATTTTGTTGTTGTTAGTCAATTTAAGTTGGTCGAAAACATAAACTTTAACGAGGTTTTATTGTTTTAAAGCGGTGTAGAGTTTTTAATTAATACGATTTTTTTTCTTCAATATTTGTCAGTAACAAGACGTTTTAGACGATTATAATTGGAATAATTTATTTAAATTGAGCATTTTTTAAAAATGATTTAGTTAAATACTGAAATTATTAGTGGAAAACATAAATGCAGTCGAAATTGCTTTTTTCTGTCCATCGTGCCAAACCCAGTTTGCGATAAAAAACGTAAACATAGGTGTGGACAGAACATGAGTCGGCTTATGTAAAATTCAAGGTTACTCAAAAAAATATTGGACCAAACAAAGTCTTATCAGTTGCTGATAGAGACATCAATACAAATATTTAACTTGTTTGCAGATGTGAAATATTTTCGTCTGTGCGTTAATTTGTCAATTTTTTTTTGTGTCAGGGTGACACAGCCTCAACACCAGGTACCCACCTGGTGTTGAGGCCGAATAGTTGCATGGTCGTTCGACTCAATTAGCGGCTAATAAGAAAATAACATACGAACATTCATGTTTTGTTGCTAACCGATATTAAACAAGTGATTTTACCGACGACTCAAGCAGTCAAGGTTGAGTGAGGTATCCATTGTGTTGTATAACAGAATTACAATTGAATAAAATTCCCGCAGTATCCTGAATATTTTACTATTGATTGAAAACGAGGTGTTAAGTGGTTTTCATTCTAATAAAAGTTGGATAATAATTATTCTAAGTTATTTCGACTAACTCCATTTCGTTGATCGAACAGTTACTTAATCTGCGGCTCCGAATACAAGGGTCAAACATTAATCATAATCTGGCCTTGCAGCTTTTATTTTTGCACATCGGTAATAACATATCAGCTGACTTATTCCGATAGATTAATTACTTTAGGTAGCCTAAGGTCTTTGCTGATTATAAATGCAACTTCGAGCATTTTAAAATACATATTTTATTCTTGGATATATATTGCATCATCGATTGTTGCAAAAGTTTTATGTAGCGCATATATGGCAAATTCCATCGATCGTGAAGCCTTTTACAAGTGTCCTTATTCCATCTATTACATAAGAATTCACATACAAAGCGGGACGACGTAGCACTTAGGACAATTTCCTTTTGCATACGACTCACCCAATGAAATTTTTGATGAAGCAGTAGACTGCGAACAGAGTCGCATCATTGAGGCCGAGGTCCGGCTTGATCCTGGGCAGTGCGACATGCGGCGAGGCAGCGTCGGCTGGCGGGCCGCGCACCTCTGGCGTGGCCGCGCTCATGGCGGGCGCGCCGCGCGGCCGCGTGCCCGACGCGTGCGGAGCGATCGTGACGGCCGGTCAGCTGGCTCAGCAGTGGGCCCGGCGGCGGCCGCACCCGCCCCGCATAACACCACCGGCGCTCCCGGCACGCGGCACCGCTCGCACCGTCGCCGGAGCGCGCCAAAACCACCCGCGTGTTAGCCCGCGCGGCGCACGGCTGACACCGACCAGTGCCGCTACCGACACTTATCGATCGCGACGCCGCGTCTGCGCTCTCAACCCTCCACAGACACTAGTACGGAGACTCGGAGCCGGTCTCACACGTCCAGCATAAGGAACGCCAAGTAGATCACGAGAAAGAACCAGGGACAAACGAGGTACATGCAAACTGACATCATTTGTTTGTTTGTATGCAAGATAAAGTTTATTTAGACGCAAAGTTCAGTGATGAGCTGGTCGTACAAAAGTTGTGGTTAGCACGTGCAGGTCGCGCGTGCGTCTGGCGGCGCGGCGGCACTCTGACTGGGCGCGCTCGCGCCGCGTGCTCACCGGCCGCACGATATCCGCTCACCACGATATCTATACTAACTATATACAACTCACGCATAGCCTGCACACCTTGATTTACATACTGAAGGTGTGACAATCATAACACTTCAAAAAGGAAGTGCCGTAAATAATTTAATAATTCAAAGATCATAATTTCAGGCTATAACAATTAAGCAAATCTTATAAAAGTTTTAATTCTAGAATCATTAGAACTATAGGTATGCATTAAACTCGGCAGCAAAATAGAAGAATTGTTTCATACTGATAAAAAGTTCGATGATGAATCGTAAGAAACTTCAAAACTTTGGCACGCACAGGATTGGCTCGCGAAAAGTTTTTGCTAACTTTACAATTGGAGCAGCCATGCTGACAGACTATACATAATGTAACAGTGTTGTAAATATTAAACTACTACCATTAATTTGGGAAGTGACAAGGGCCTTTAACTGGTTTTATTAATAACTAGATTCTGCCCGCGGCTTCGCTCGCGTGATTGTAGGTTTCTCCATACAAACTTTGGACCCCCGCTTCATCCCCTTAGGGAGAGAATTTTAGAAAATCCTTTCTTAGTGCTCGCCTACGTCATAAAAGGAAACCTTGTGCAAAATTTCAAGCTCCTAATCCCAGTAGTTTCGGCTGTGCGTTGATATGTCAGTCAGTCAGTTTCCCCTTTTATTTATATAGATAGATTAAGTGACGGTACAATCTGTCATAAATTAATATGCTTCATAAAGTTACATTGCAATTCATTAAATATTATCTGCTACTAATGTCAACTCGTACCAAGATACATGCCAAAAACTAAGACTAGAACATAAGTAGTAATACTAAACAGAGTATTCAATGCCTCTAAAGATAAGCAAAGTTTCTAAATACTCATAGTAGCTGAGCACCCTAAATAGTTGAACCACGGTCAACGTCCGCGTGACGGACCGGCGAATAGTGATCTGACAAGAGGAAAAAAAAAACATCTCTCCCACCGTCCATCAAGAGTCGTTGCGGAATGACGTAAAAGAGTTTTTGCCATCGCTACAAGTGATGCCCAGAATTCGTCTAATGAACTCCCGGTTCTATGTGACCCGCTCACCGCAACGCTCCATGAGCTGCGCGAACATCGACGACATATCGAATTTCTCGAGTACATCGACCCGAATATGACTATCTCTGGCGTAGAAGCTTCGCTTAATACTACCGCTGATGTATTTGTTAGTAGTTTTTTGCAGAATATGAGCTCAAAGAAGAAGTGTCTATATATTCCTCGAGCCGTAAAATAAATTACGCTTCACATAGTAATAAGTAAGAGGCAAGTGTCATCGCATCTCTTGATAATCTTTTTGTCGAACGTGAGGGACAATAACAAGTCCACTTCTAAGAAAATAATATTCGACTTCCCGGCGTAGCGCTGTTTGATTTCCAAGAAGTGCTCACAGAGATGCATCATGGAATCCTACTTTTGAATTACTAATAGCTGCCAAGTTTAAAATCCATGTAATGATTTAATAGTCTCATCGATTAGGGTTTAATTCTCGGTAGATGTTTGCAGGCAGAAGCATTATGGAATTAGATAAATCGACAAAGGAGAAGAATTAGCAATGAACTTAATACCACGTGGCTAAAAAGGCGTCTATGGAAAATGGCGATCGGCTGGACTTGGTTGGATTATCGAATCTGGCGCAACTAGCAAAAGGAAGACTGAAGGGACTATTACCGTTCAGGCGGTAAAGAGCCAACAAGTTTCTTAATATACTGAGGAAGTGGTAAATTATAGAGCTTAACCGAACTAAAATCACAGGTATGCACGGGCACAGTTGCTTAAATAGAATATAATACTTTCTTGTGGTTTTGGTGGGGCAAATTGGGATTTCTTTTCATGGGTGAAATCATCAAATGACACCTCCCACTCTATGTGGAGCGAGAAGAAATGTCAAACTTTTGCCGACTAAAAAACACCTGTGTTCCTTCATTTGCCCTCTGCGGTCCACTGCCACGGCAATAATTTCGAACAATCCCACAGCATATGTATAATTTTAGATTTAGCACCCTAAAATTATACATAGGTACTTAATACACAATTTAGTTAGACAAATTTATTTAATTATACATACCTATGAAGCCATAATTTTGTCCTTATGCTGAATTGTCGAATGATATCATGGCAAACCACTATGAATACAGAGACAAAATCACGTCTCCAAAGGGGGTGATATTAATTAAGAATGAGAGTCAAAATATGTAATTGTCAAGTGATATCACGGCAAACCACTAGAATACAGAGACAAAGTCACGTCTCCAAAGGGGGTGATATTAATTAAGAATGAGAGTCAAAATATGTAATTGTCGAGTGATATCACGGCAAACCACTAGAATACAGAGACAAAGTCACGTCTCCAAAGGGGGTGATATTAATTAAGAATGAGAGTCAAAATATGTAATTGTCGAGTGATATCACGGCAAACCACTAGAATACAGAGACAAAGTCACGTCTCCAAAGGGGGTGATATTAATTAAGAATGAGAGTCAAAATATGTAATTGTCGAGTGATATCACGGCAAACCACTAGAATACAGAGACAAAGTCACGTCTCCAAAGGGGGTGATATTAATTAAGAATGAGAGTCAAAATATGTAATTCGACATTTACCCATAGTTACTATAGATGCAGTTCATATAAAGATTTTAAATGTTGTAAACATAATTATAACATAACTGTATGTTATAATTATGTTTATTAATTTAAACTTGGAGTACAATAGTGTTACAATAAAAAAAAAAACATTTATTTCACATAAACAATTTACAGACACTTTTGAATTGTCAAAATGTCAGTCAGTCAAAAAAGTGAAACTAAATTGCACGTTCCGAAGCATAGATCTCTTTAGGGTGAAAAACGTGCAAGAAACTCCATGGCCACTCATTTAAATCATGTTATGAGTTACAAAAATCTTGGTTACATATTTCTTGTCGCGTCTTTCATGTAAGCAAAATGTAAATAGATAGATAACGAAAAAAAGAGTAATAAAAAAATAGAAATTGAAATAAGCCACTGGCAGTTAAGAGATGACCAGTCTCAACTTCTCTTTATACAGTCTCAACTGACGGCGCCCGTTCACGAGCATGACGCGTGCATCAGCCCCCACTTAGCTCAACTATTTTGACCCAACAACACGTGCCACCATCAGCGAGACATACGTACAAAAAGGCATTCTCTACGAGTCAACCTTTGGTTAGACTACGCTGTGATACGTGTACAAATAAGGAATTATTAAAATTTTTACCTATGCTAATAAAATATATATAATAATTATACTGTGAATCTCCCAATATTGATATTAATGTAAACTTACAGTTATTTAATCAATGGAGTCGGGCAGGTCTTGGCACCAGAATCATAGATACAAGTAGAAGTAGTTTAACAATCGTTAATAATTGTTGGAAGTTAACTACCTAATTACACTTTGGTGCGTAAATTATTGACTAGGCCTCGTTGCGATACGCAATGGGAAATATGTAAGACAACCCGTTGAAGTGTTAACCATGTAAATCATTTCATCCTTCCACATAATTACGCCAGAATAAATTTGTTTAATAAAATCAATTTTACTTTAGAAAACGAATAAATGAATATTTTTTAGTGAAATCGATACTAGTTCCGATTGTAATATCAATGACACGATTTTCGCGCAAGTACGCGTTGTAGATAATGAGTCTGGTTGCAAATATAACAGTGGTTCCCGTGAAGTGCTTCGCCTGTAAATGCATACGCTGTAGTTGTTCGTGACACGAGAAAATTACAAAGTTGCATTCGCAATCAGCGCTATGGTGTCTTTAACGTTGGCGTGCATCGTTCTATTGATGCAATATGACCCACTTGTCATTTCTATGAAATCGTTGCCTCTATAAACGTTACTGGGGTATTTTATCTGCAACTTGTTTGGAGGATTGGCTTCCTTATTTCCAATAGTAATGTAAAATAATCTAAGTAGCAGCAAGAAAATTGACATCGTTATGAAATGCAAGATAATGTAGGCAAAACCATGAATGACGAATACAACAAATTCATTTGTGAGTAGTTTCGATCAGCTAAATCTAATCTCAAGCCCAGCAGCGGCTGCCGTATTTACGCAAGTATTAGCGATTTCCCGCTATCGGCAGGCAGCGCACGCGCACAAACTGATCTATGGCGCAAGCTTCCATCATTATTCTCATTACGAACTGGCGAGCGTGTTCGCAATTGCGGCACACCCGTCTCGTGCCAAATGGTGACTTGACAATATTACTACAAGTAGTTTGATACGTAATTTTAAAAGGCTAAACCCCTTTTATAGGTCGCACTGTGCACACCGTTTTCGTATAAATGTGGGCTGTTGCGGGAAACACTTGCTAAATCAGTTAAGTGAAAGCTCAGATGATGCAAGCGCTTGTGTGTCTGTAGCATAGGTTAAAAATAAACTTCCAGATCAAAACTTTTGGCAAGTGTCTACTAGTCATTGCAAAAACAATTGGCATGAAAAATAATTTCAAATATTTTAATTGAAATATATTTTTGGAAAATTTTAACGAGATCATGGTGCTGAAAAATCTCAGAACGTACAAATTTATTGTGTGTGAACGTGAAAAATATACGTTAGTTTTTTACGCACTTACGCAAGTCATTTGAATGCGGGAATTATCAATGTCTGGAAGAATTTTTCGTCCTCTAGTTTTGATGTTATCATAAATTCATGCGTCTAGTAATGTTGATATTTTAGTTTAGCGTGCGCATATCATATGATTTAACGGGGCTGTTTTTGTAATTCTAAATCGAGAATTGTACTATACCTGTCACCAAACATTACGAAATGCGTGAAAACACGGGAACATGTTTGTACACGTGGCTGTGGCCAGACCGTTTCATTTGGCTATTCCCGCTAATAAAGTTTTCAATTTTGCCGTAACAAACAAACGATTGTTAATCAACATTGCTACGATTTTAGATTTTAATTACGTCTTACGCGAGGCCGAAGCCGACGGCGACTTGAGTCTGTTATTTGCTGAGGTGTACGCTGGGAAAGAATGCGATACACCGTCTCACCTTATCAGCCGACATCGCATTGTGCGGTGTCCCATTACGATACATAAAACGTACACAATGTATTGCATAATAAAACTTGAATCGATTACAAATTGCGGTAGCGGTGTCAACAAATTTTTCGAAGTACTGATTTTTAAAGCTTCGAATTCTGATTTCTAGGCTTTCGGGAAATATGTATCGGTATCGTATTCTTATTGACGTTTTTATCAATCGACCTTACTTTATCGGGTGTTATCGTTAATTGCTGGTGTTCGATTATGAGATTCTTACGGCAGTATCAGAATGAGACAATGAATATTAATTTGTCAATTTGCCGCCACTGATAAGATTAAATTAGTTTAGAATATGTCTTGTATTAATCTAAGCTGATAGAAGTTGCCCACACACAGTTTGAGAGATCGCTAGGCTTCGTTAAGGTACACAATCATGTAGCAATTAATATGAGGGTATCTAAATGCAAATATAGATAAGCTAACGCATGGGACATTGGTAAGCGATTTCACTTACGATCTACCTGGATTGGAGACATTATGTCTTAGTCAACGAGCCAGAATGGAATGGAAATCAAGGTTAAAAGTAATAATAATTTTGCTATTAAAACGTTTAAGAAAAGGTTAGCAAAACCTCACGCGGTGCCAGCATTCCGAGAAGCAAATAAACAAGGAAAATGTTGCATTACCATGACGAATCGAAATTCATAATGACCGCAAATATAAGGAAAATTGAGTCTAGGTTGATATTTAAAAAGTAATATAGGTATAGGTCTACGTAGGGGTGAAATGGTACTTAGTGGGCAGGCATACAAGATCGTGACATTATTATGTATAATTTTGGTGTATTTTTCGGTGGCGTAGGGTAGCAGCCTTTCGGCATTTTACAGGATGCATTTTGGAGAGTGTGCATGGGAATTGCATGACTTGAGTCCGCTATCACCTTTCTACCATCGGACAACCAGACATACGTCGAGTATCCACCATTACGTTGTTGAAACTTCTACAGTCCGGACTAAGCATTTAGCCTCGCCGTTTATACCGCGTACATCGAAGGACTGGAACAATTTACCTGGTGCGGTCTTCCTGTTTGATTTTAATTTAGGCGTCTTCGCTATCAATGATTGCATCACTGCATACAATCAGGTGTGATCACAGTCAAGCACTAGTTTAATTTAATTAAAAAAAAAACACCACTACGTTTAGCTTTTTCTAATCATTTTGACAATATTAATGCCGTTATTCATGTTAATCAAATTAGAGCTAAACCGAATTGTGACAGTCAGTAGAGTACATGTGGTAGTTAAAAGCTGCGGTTAGCGCGTAGCAGTTAGGCGGAATGCCCGTGAGAACCCGTCTACGGCCAGTGGGCGAATTTCTCACGCCATGCTTATGTTTCGACTACAATTAAAACAATGCGCCGAGACGGCATTCCTAGTAAAGTTACGATTAATATTAATTTCATGGAATTCTTTCATATTAAAATAGTTTCAAACCGTTTAAAAATCTACTACACTCAACCTTGGAGAGCTTAATTACTTACTGAAAGCGAGAAATTGATACATCAAAAAACCCGCTCGAAACAGCTGCAGATCTCACGGTGTAAATTAAACGTTTCCGAGAATACATCATCCAAATAATAACATATACTTTGTTAAATTTTAGCTGGTCATTTGCTTAGAGAATGATATACCTGTACGTCAGGAATAAACGATCAGGTTGGTTAACAATTTATCATACAGTTGCACTCCTGCAATCGCCTCGAGACACTGCAGTCATTAGTTACTAGTCGCAACAGTTGCTTGCTATTTCGAGAAAATAAGTAACTTTGGCCCCCCGTCATACAGTAAATTCGCTGGTGTACTCGTATCTAGTTATTTTTCTTAGAACGAAAGAATAACATTTAAAAGTGCCAAAGGGAAAATTCTCTTTTAAATTAAATAGAGCATCTTTGGTGACATCACATTTGGCAAGAATTAATGAGTGTGTTAATTGCAGGGATAACCCGGGAGCGATATTGTCTTAGTGTTGATTACTTCGAAGAAGATGCTGTGCTCAATTTCAATATTGCAGCTATATAGTGACTTGCACAATTTGCACTTAATCTTTCATTGATTATGCTTGAGAAACCTATGAGTAAGACACTAATTATGGCAACTAAAGGTTCGTATCGAGATACCTGCTGGGGAATAATAATCTGTAAATCCTAAGTTAGCTTGGGTCAGCATTATGCTGACCCAAGCCTGACAAAGTTGATCACTTATAGAACTGAAACAACACGATACGAGTTTCCGCAAACTTGTCCGCATCGCGTATCTGTCACGGTCGACGTCGCGCAACAACCGTGCGACAGTCGCACGACAAAAGCGACCTCTGTAATCTGACCAATTAGTATAAGCGTCACTTTGAAAACCAACCTCAAATACACTGCTTTGATCAACGCTCGAAGCGCAAAATGAGAACCATTTTCGTCGCTAAAATTATTCCATGTTATTTGTTTCGAAAGGGTTATTAACATGTGAGTAAAAAGATAAATATGTGTGCTTCTAAGAATACAAAAGCGTGAAGAATGTATGTCACTGTCTATAACGACCGTTACGTTAAACCTGGAGGAAGCAGCAATTAAAATTTGTTTTGGTGTAGAATAATATTCTAAAAGAGCTCATGTCTAACTAATAAACGTCAATCTTTTTAAATCAGACGATATTCTGCGAAGCTATCGCCAGCTGTCGTGTAACAATAAATAGGATGTTGAGACATTTAATTAATTAAGCAGGTATTAAAGTTCAATATTAATTATTTACTGGCATTATGTTCACGTCGGCCACTTTAACTGGGTCTAATAGCTGCATCTAACGATATAAAAATACAGTAGATTACCTTCACTACAGCAAACCAGAAAGCGGCAGTAATTATACATTAAATTATTATACCTGCAACAAAAAATTAAACGTTGTAGATACGATAATATAGCAAATAATATTAATAAAGTCTGCTGTGAACTTGTAGCTATAATAATTACCAATCAATATGATGGAATCATGCAACGTAGTACCAACGTGCAACGATTGCAATTCGAATGCATTTATTGCTAAACAAATAAGAGCACATAAAGCATAAATAGACTTTGTAACTTGATGTTTATTGCTAGAAAGCTAACAAATTCACACATCGTCATAGTAAGGATCTATACTTTAGTACAAAGAGATCAACACAAGAGTAATTACTATAAGGAAAAGGCCGTAAAGCATTCAACAAAGTCCCTTCAACAATGTTGCAGAACTTGAAGACTATTTCAGTAAAGCAAAATGACGATTTTCAGACGACAAAAGAAGAAAACAGTTCTTACGCACAAAGTAAAATTTAAAATGAAATATCGGTCATTTCCGTCGGGACGTTTTCTTCTAATCTTTGAAGACTAAATTAGAAACTATTTTACGAAGAAACTAATTATAATAATGTACTGAGAATGGTGTCATTTTGGTGGCATTTTCTACATCCCTTTGATACAATAACGTTATAATTTCAGTGCACATAAACCACCCACCGGTTGATTCGATGATAGCAAAATTACTTGCGATTGGAAGTAACAGCCACAATTTTGACACAAGTCTCTTTGCCAAATATAGCCGGAAGACATCACAATTTCCGAGAAGCTCTGAGACAAACATTCGATGTGTGGACAGATTGTGTATGAATAAAAATAATCATTCATCTGGATACTAACTGCAAGCAATAATTTTTTAATTTGAGTTGCACTATTTAAACTTTATCATCACTTTACATTCATACAGGAACCAAAGGTGCAAATCAATCACCATGAAACACTAAAGCAATTTAATATCAGTACAGAACAGAATCTGCAATTCATTCTTAAAAATTGAATTTGTGACCTTCGCTCTTTTATCAGAGGTTTAAGAACTATGAATTTAATTAACTATAGCGTTCTCTGTCGTACATAACAGCACAACAACTTTCATTTGAGAAATCAATGTCGTTCAGTCGACTTTTTATTGTAGCTTTAAATATTTTATCTCGAACTTTCTGGAGAAAAATACAGAGGTAGAATATCTCGCAAGGTTGTTAGGTGAGAATTAGGATCAAGTACAGCAATTGGAGGTGAGCTACAAAGTTTAACATTTTGCATCAAGTGATTATACAAATTAACGTGTCTAAAGGTACCATCGTGAGGGGCACATCACGCCGCAAAGCGCGATCCTCAGCAACAACCCGCAATTTGTGAGTTGTGTTGTTGCGCTTCATGCTCAAGCTGTAATTACTATTCAATTGAAAACTGTTTTTATTTTTAAGTGTACAATAATCTGAATCGAAGATTGTGTGCCGAAATTTAATAAAAAAAGATACTATTAATTGATAGGCTTGTGTTTGACCACTATTTCAGATCGATGAAGCTCGCTTGCTTAGAATAAAATTAGAAGTAATCTATTCATTCTGTACTTAAAGACCCGGTGTATATATATTTGGTTACATTGAATCATAGAGATGTTAACTCGTAAATAGCACTAAAAAAGTTTGCTGGACACATGTCAATTTTAGTTGTAAGTAATTAATTCTAACACATTCACTAAAACAGTGAGCCATTAGCATGAAATATTACGTGGACAATCCAAAAAAGGAATAAAGTACATATTCATTTTGAGAGTGCCAGACACAAAAAAATCATTCAATTTATCCTTGCCTAACCGAGAGGGGCAGGGTCATTTCAAAGCGCTTTCCTCCCATTAAATGTTGAAGAACAGATTGAAGGTAATTTAACTTTGGACACTGGCATTTGCATTTTCAGAAGTGGCTGCATGTGGTTTAACTTTACGAGTTTTTGCTCGGAAGTCAAGTACCAGACACAATAGACGGGAAGTTCTTAGCTTCGTATACTATTGGACGTTATGTTCATGATTTCTACAATTTGTTCTCTGACAGTTATTTATCGACTGCAACTATTCATTTCAGAGAGTATAACATTGTTATTAAGGATATACGATAGAAATCGTATACGAATGAAAACCATGGTGGGAAGTAATAAAACAAAATTATGGCCGACTGACGATTGGAGAAACCGATGACCACGTGCTTCCTGCACGATCTGACACCGGAGCTTCCTAGTGCGTTTCTAAGTCTTGCAACCTTGAATAACCTCACGGTTATTTGACGCGAGTGCTTTCTCAGGTTTAATTTAATGTGTGAAGAAGGAAACTTAATTCATACATATCCAGTATGCGGTAAAAGCCTGACCGAAGCTTAACCGCGTCAGATACTCAGAACGTGTTCAATACTTAATAATTTTGGTGCTGTCGAATATCAGAGTAAAATATAATATATTTAAAGAATCTGAGACGAAGAGGCTAAAGTTATGAGTAATTTCAATCATTTTCGTGATGGATTCTGTTCTCCAAATAATGCTCGTGGCGAGGCATTATGTTAATAATTGGTTTCGGGGATCTCAAGGGCCGGGGCGGGCTTGGCTTTAGGAGCAAACGCCCATGCGTGCCGAATTGCAAAACAACCGGTTCTGTTACACGATATATGTAAACTTATTTCAATATGTAAACACATACTAGTTAGCAAGGAATTATATCGGTCGTAAAACTGTACAATGTAGAATAGGAAACATGCATCGAGGCCAATTAAATGATTCTTATTCAAGCTCGTTATTTTCTTCGATTTTTGATGGTACAGGTAATCATCAGTATGAATTTGTGTAAAAGAGAGAAAAAACTCAAGTTGTTTCGGTCGTGAAATGCTGCAGGCGATACGAACTGTAATTAAAGGAAAGCTGACATCATCGCCGAAGTTAGAAGCGGTCGGCTATTGTTGTTATGCCGAGCACTCCACTGGCGAAAGGAGATTGTTTATCAGCAGCTGTTGAGAATATATAAAAATATATCTAAGTGTTAATACGTATTATAATAGCATTGTTCTTATTCAAAGTAGGACTGCGAAGTTCAATGCCACGGGCGTCGGATTACACGCAACTATTCACCGGTTCATTGATTTTATCGCGATCAAATTTGCACGCATTGTGTTAAATGATCCATTGATAGGGCCATAAGTGGTACATTGAATAAACAAATGGATATTATGTCCAAAATCTATTCTATTAGCATGCAAACGATACATTTGTCACTTGTGTCTAGACTAGACATTTAGCATATATGTTATGATACTAAAAATAAGTTTAAGGAAGTGAATAGGCTTTTAATAAACTAGTGCTTTTCACCATCAACGATTGCATCACTGCTTACCATAAGGTAGGATCGCAGCAAGCACTAGTTTATATTAGTTAAAAAGTGTTGTTTTTCTGGGATTACAAAAGAAGAAAGAAACACAAGAAGACAAACCTAGAAAGAAAAGAAGAAGAGAACACTGCTGGAACGTAAAAGAGCAACTGAAGGAGGGTTTAAATCAGGAAGTCCCTCTCGCATCACCCAAAGCATAGAAAAAATGAAGTGTCCGTTGTTGTGTGAGCTTATGGTCTTCAAATTAGATAATCTACACTAATATTATAAAGAGGTAAAGTTTATTTTTATCTTTTTCTGTTTATAGGAA
Source organism: Mythimna pallens (assembly GCA_961205895.1). Taxonomy (NCBI): domain Eukaryota; kingdom Metazoa; phylum Arthropoda; class Insecta; order Lepidoptera; family Noctuidae; genus Mythimna; species Mythimna pallens. The sequence continues at coordinate 5,701,729 of OY540825.1, forward strand.
GTAATCTCTGGAAGTAATGGTCCGATTGCTAAAATTTTACCGCTCAGGAATTAAGCAGCTTTCTATAAGCTGCTTAATTCCTGAGTGACATATGCAATATTTTATGTACGCGGGCGAAGCCGCGGGCAAAAGCTAGTGTTTAAATAAACAGAGAAAAACCTAGTCATTGATTAAAACAAGGACATTCTAGTCAGGACTTTATTTGTATAGTAGACACACGGGTCGTCCCTCATTCATATGTAATCAAACGAACTGGTTTTTCTAGACATGGAAAATTAATTGCAGAACAGCCCTTTGGATTTAGAAACAAAGCACATGCTGCATATGGAGACAATCATTGTTAGGTAATGTCTAGACTACGAGGAAAGTTTGTTGAATCTAATGAATAGAGTTAAGGGTGAAATGATTTTTAATTAAAGTTGGGTGATGAGAGTTCCTATTATGCCCCAAGGGCCACTTGAGGGTGGCTTTTAACATCCAGTCCCACTCTATATGCAAATTGAGGGTAATGAGCACGAAGCACACTTATTCGATGAGTTAAAAAAGTGTAGTTCACAAGTGAGGAAGTGCTAAATATAAGCGTTACGGAAACAGAGGCAGTTAACATAAATTACAAATTAAGTTTAAATTTAGAGACAATGTAATCGAAACAATAACAAAGACAACGGAGTAATGAAAGGAACTATATTATGGGAATGTTGAATGTTGTTGTTAAGAATTTATGAGTGCTGCGAAGTTAATGATGATAATTATGGGTTTGGAAATCAAGAGCTTCAGACGATAGAAACCAAGTGTTCGAACAAAAACATTCAAATTTAAATTGAAAATAGGACTTAGTTAGTTCTATTTTCAATTTAAATTTGAATAGGTACAAATTTTTAGGAAAATATAAATAATGGCTTAATTATTTCATTTATTTTTACAACGTAGATCTGTACAAGCAGCGAGTAGGTACATTCGTGTACAAAAAAGACTGTAGGCCGTAATTTAAAACGCTTCCATCATACCGTAACGCGAACTTAAAGCCAAATCTTCACCATGAAAATTCTTGTACAAAAAACAGACCTGTTTATTCTGTTTCGTTCCACTGTTGTGCGAGAGGCGAGTAAAAAAAACTTCGCGAAAAAAAAACCGCGTAAGATGAAATTGCGCGCGTTGGTGAATGCGTGAACGACGCAATGCTTCGGCCAACCCGGTTTTTTCTTCGTAGGTCACTCGAAACGTAGGCTATTCTCAAAGCAATGAAAAGCAGAAACGGCAATGGAAAGGTCTCAAGCGAAGTTACTACTAGTTACAAAGTTGCAGAGTCGTGTGACTGAGCAGATTTAAAATTATTAGAAAATTGCGTTATGATTACAACTCCGTTTAGTTTCAGATTCTGCGTACTGATTAAATGAATTACGTGCATAACTTGTTCTTTAGAATGCCTCGTCAACGTTCGCGTAAAAAACGTGACCTGACTAGTAGGTACGATACAAAATTCGTAACTAGTACCAGTATTATACATTTCAGTGACTTCCCTAATCAATTTGGATAATTATAGGGGGATAAATTGCCCATTGTCTGGTACATCAACGAAAATTGAAGCTGCCTACAAAATAGCTGTTCTGTGACATCAATTTCCGTTGAATAGGTTGATTGATCTAGCTTCGTTTGCGATCAAACCGACGCCTACCGCTATTTGCTAAAACTTTCATTATGATTTTTGGGTCAACACAATTGCAAGGTTAACTGTAATCTTAGATTTATCGATAAATACGTTCGTTTGTTGCTAAGTGCGAGTACTCGTTGACTACTTTCAAACGGGCTACGCTTGAGTCAAAATAAAAAGTGATGTCATTACTTTTTGTGGGCACTTGGTAAATGTTAATGTGAGATGAATTGTTTTTTGTTCGTGCTCGACAAATAGTGCTTTACAATGCTTCGTTTGCATTTAAATAAGTTATACATACCGCTATGTATATAACAAAATGGTTACATGGTTATAAGTATTTGAACAATCTAGTTTTACAACATGCTTCAATTGTATGACCTTAAAATTATTCGAGACTTAAGCGAGTATATTATAGAATTTAGTTCCATTTATTATTAAATAAATATTAGGCATATGACAAACAAATAAATGTGAAAATAAAATAACATAGCTGAACCGATAGTTGGTAACTCTTAAAATAACACAGAACATTTCGTCACAACATAAAAGGTAAAGAAGAAGCTAACTCTGCTAAAACACCATAACATACCCAGAGTATTTCTTTCTGCTTATTTGATTTAAGCAGTAGGTATAACCACAACAGTCACACCGAATATGAAGAGTGAATAAAACAATGTACCTGAACAAAACGATGACTTCATCAACATTTTAGTTAATGGCACGACGCACGGCTGACTGGCCAAGTTTCAAAGTGCAAACAGTAAACATTTGACAATATCACACTCACACGTGAACAGTTTACCACTGTAACATTTAGCTATTAATAGATCTCGAAGTCGATGATCGGTTTTGGCTCTTCGGCGATACCTAAACCCGTAGAGGCCAAATAGATCGCAGCCGTGAAAAGTGCCGCTACAATGTTGATCAACACGACCAAGAGACTTATTGTCAAGTATTAAGGTTGGTATTACTGTGATATTTTGATGCTAACGAAGTAACTGGCAGGAAGACATCCGTCAATCAACACGGCAATCATAGACGCTTGCGCTCATTCCGGGAATGGGCTGAAGCCACGTGTCTCACAAAACTGCCCACTGATGTAAAAGATGACAGGAAAAGTGACGTCGATGAAGCATCAATGAATGAAAACTACCTACAAGTACAAGTCCTACAATAAGATCACATAAATAATGCACGAAACGATAAATATATCGTTAAAAGAAGCGCCCCACGATAGAAGCATACCAATAAAGCAAAAGACATCGATAGCAATAAAACAGTCATAAAAATGGACGAACATAAAACAACCTGTGTGAGTCGGTCGTTATTTAAGGAAATCCATAAAAAAACTGTAGCACAACAAACTATAAAGACCACCGCAATGTCGGTGCAGTGCTGTCGGAAATCAACGCGGTGGTTGCGGATACTAAAAATAAGGCGTGTTTGGCTTTCTGATAAGTTTCCTCAAATCTTGAATTTATTTTTCCTAGATATCATTTGCGTCTATTACAGGTGTAAAAAACTGACACAGCTGTTTATTCTTCGGCCAAGAAAGCCTTCTTAATGGTATAAATTTTACAGTTAATTGTAGAATGAACTGATAAAAGATACTAGAAAAGGGTATAAACGTAAAAGAGCACAGGTAACAAAAAATTTATAATGCCAATCTGCGAAAGAACCGCCAGTTTTCTAATAACTGTACATACAAGCTTACAGGAGAAAAAAAAAGTATAACGGGTGAAGGCCAAAACAGTTTTTACTTAGGCAGCATCAATCACGTGTTATCTGGAATAATCTGAATCTATGAAAAGACCTGAAACTGTTTTTACGTAACTTGTTAAAGACAGTGTTCAGAACATTTCGCTGTTGAAATTAGTAAAAGTGATTGATTGGCTACGGGGCTGATATTTCCCTATTAACAACTAGTTGAGTCAAGTTATTTACATACTGAGACTATTATATAAAATCATGTTATAACCTGATCACAAATTAATCATAGGAAACCAGATCAGCAACTGGTCTTTGATGGATTATGTGACAAGGAGATAGAAATCATTTGAACGAATTTTCAGTTTTTTTTTTGCTGTTGTGGTTGATAGCATTATGAATAGAGACAGACATATTTGCAATTTGTCATTCCGAGTCATGAAATCTTAAGCAGTCCCGTTTGTCCGTCACTCCAATCCATGTTTTGGCACGATGCTATCTCCAATGAGATGCTAATGTATTAGTTGGCACGCACACCTGTCAAGATTTCAGCCTATCAGATTACTGTTTTAATAACAGTGAATAAGGGAGTGGAACTGACGAGCACGTTCATTGTACCATCGAGTTATCAGTTACCCTTGTTTTTCAGTAAGTCCCTTTGGTAATGTATCCCTGACCTTGCATTCTTATATTTAGCGAGTGAAACAGAGAGATTGATGAAAATATATTTTTTCTCAGCATAAGCGAATTTACATGCAAAATAAGATACTTATTTTAACGCAAACATCCGCCACAAATTTTGTTGCCGAAATTGGACTTTCACGAAGACTGAAGAGCGTAATCTTCACGTAAAGTCAAAACATGCTCAAAAAAATAAAAAAAGTAATTTAAGTCGGAAACGCTGAATAACACCTTAATATTAACTACAAGAAGGCACGCAAATAAGTCTGAATTTAGTATTATTCACCTGAAGGCTAAGCCATCCCAACAAGGTGGATACAATCACGAGGGAATACTACGAAAACTTATTCAGATGAAGCATTGTACGAAAATGTGTCCAGTGCCCGTGACCTAGGGTTTTATTTGCTACGCAGTGTCCGCCAGAAAGACCCAGACTGCTTGTCGCCGCCAGCACAAGAGCGAGATAGATAGAGATTCTTTTATGAGGAGTGTAACAGAGACAGATAGCTGACCATGGCGTGGATATAAAAACTCTCTTGTACGAGTTGAAGCGGGTGACGTAATGGAACGGGCGATTGAGCATAAACGCAATTTTATGATGATCAATGTTAACATTTTTCAGTAGCGTTGTCATTAGATTAGCAAGTCAGATATTTGATCTGAATAGTAAAATCATTTAAAAATTGATGTTGTTAAATGGTATTTAATAAATTAATGATTTGTCTTGAACAGGGATGAGTAAAAATGATGAAATTTAATTTAACTTGACTGTTCAATTAAATTTTACTGTGCAGACCAATCTAAAAGTTAAATAACAGATTAGCTGTAGATATAATATGGCAAGTGAATAAAAAAAAGAAAATATTTAAAAGTATGTATAGTAGTAGATAGTAGGTATTTGAGCGTTTTGAACTTCCAAACCAAGGAGAATAAAACTTATTTTCAGACACAATAACATCTCTGAAACATACCAAAAAGACAGTATGACATGGGTTTTAAATAGAGTTGCAACGAATAGTATATTCGGCAGTATACCGAATACCGAATATTCGGCGAGGCCCCTGACCGAATAGCCGAATATTAGGCAAAAGTATTCGGCTGGATTTTAGCGCCAAAAACTTGTACAGACGTGATTGTTTCGCGCTCCTTTGTTTTGTTCTAATGTACTCATCGCCCGCGCGCCCGCTGTTGCTCTGCGCGGTATATTGCTAACGCACTGCATGTTTCGACAAGTTCATTTCGTGGATATCGTATTACGTTAAGTACAGTTTATTGTGCTCTCTTAGTTTTGATCTGTTTGTAAGTGTGATAGTGTGAAATTTAACAAATAAATAATTAAATAATTACGAACGTACTTTAAAGATGATCATGTACCTGTGTTATGCACCAATGACTACTTAAATGATTATAACAGAAATGAAAATATGAATATATACGTAATCAATCGATTTTAATTTTTCATTTTATCAATTATTTCTCTATGACAAAATATATTATTTAAGTATTCGGTATTCGGCCGAATAATATGTAGATATTCGGTATTCGGCCGAATATAATAAAAGCAGCCGAATAGGCCGAATACCGAATAGTAACCGAATATTCGTTGCAAGTCTAGTTTTAAACATTCTACTTTGAAATGAAATGAAACTCACATATTTCATGTTCAGGAATTTTCGTTCAGATTGGTGACATTTCAAAAGTAATTAATGAAGAAACGTCCGTTGTAACGTTTATAAATGAACTGACCGTGAAAGAAACATGTATCGATAATTAACTTTGCTTTGATATCTAATTACTTTAATAATTCAGTTAGTAAATAAACGAGTGTACAGACAGACCTCGGTACCGGCTGTTCGTTCATAGTAAATTGATTTGTTGATTAACTCAATCATATTTTCAATTGGCAAATATAATGTTTGCTTGAACTGTCATGTTTTTAATTATTTGTGTTTTGTTTTCCTATTTGTAAAAGGCAAAAAGCTTTAGTATTATTCGATCTAACTATAACTGTTTTGGATGAAGTCGAAAAACAACTACCGAGAACTTTTTTAATATTCATTTATGCAAAAGTGATAAAACTTCGCTCTCAAAATAATTCGAAGTCATAATTACGGGATGGATTTTTGAGACGGGACAGTAAAGGCAACAACTGTTAAGGTTACCTACCCTTAAAACCCCGTCTTAAAACCAGTAGATATAAATAATTTTGCTCCTCATAATTCAGGTAATTTTAGATAAGATAGAAGAAAGAAGAAACTTTTCGGAAAAATGATTCATCTCTTTGATTTATAACCTGAACATGATAATGACTTCGTGGACAAATTTTAAACTGGGCCTACTCATTTACACATTGTTTGAAGAGCAGATTTCTGTAGAAACAAGATAAAACTCATTGAACCATTAGCTACCTGGAGCTGAGCCGTTAACAAAATATAGAATGGTGTATATCATAAACCAAATGATCATTTATCTAAGATCACTGTTTACCATGACTATGCGCAAGCCTAAAACAGTATACGGAACGTCGGCTTGAATAGAATAGAATTAAACTTTATTGTACACCAACATAGTAACAAAAACTTTTAAACTAACTTAATCTATGGGTACAATGGCGGTCTTATCTCTAACAGCGATATCTACCAGACAACCTTAGGATGGACTGTAAGAAGTTAACATAAAAAGGGGGCAGTCTGCTGTGGGCTTGGTGACGTTACACGGAAATAATTTATTCCGATTTCACGTAGGATAGAAAAATACGCTAGCAAGATAACCAGGCACATGAAAAAAAACCAGTCAAGTGCTAGTTGGATTGACGTGCATAAAGTTCCGAACGAATAATATTTTTTTTTCAATAAGTAATTTTACAACGAAACACTATACAAAGATTTTTCGGTATTTTATACCTAAGTAGCGGACTACTTAATGTATTTATTTTTTAAATTAAGACTGTTTCGGGAGATTAGTGAAAATAGTAATATTTTTCTTTATATACTTGGAAAAGTATTAAAATAAATTTATCTGGAACCTTTACGATTAAGCCTATTTGTTTAATATATCACAGAATATAGTTTGATTAATTTTCTATTTTGTCCTATAGTGACTTTCGTGTATAACGAATTTGTTATTTACGCTACGGTCCTTGTTTGGGTCTCAAAAATTCATACGTCTACCAATTTTAAACTAAACGTGTGATCCTATTGTAGCGGATTCCAATTTTTCGTTTGTCCGTTTGGAACCCTAAACCGCAACAAAAATAGAAGCCTCGGTTAAATTTTAAAGGTCAAATCATATCTACTTATAATTTGTATGTTTCTTACAGATAGAAACTGACACTTATTAATGTTTTGTAACTGACTCGAAAATCCACAAGGCTATTTCTCGACACTCTAATCTTTAACATTACCTTGCCAGTAAAATATGATTAGGTTAGTGATCCTGCTGTCCTTTTAGATAGGAAGTCTAAGCGCAGATTGCAAATCGCTTTGTGGCTAATATTCAAATATATGTAAACGACATAACCGTGGGACAAACGTGGTTTAAAAGAGGAGAATTTGAAAAGGCTTCTGCAGTTTATTTGGCGCTATTCCAAATCCGGGTTTAGGTTGAGCCTTTCAAGGAAAATATGTCTGCATGGGTTTCAAAGCAAACACCGCAAAACGAATAGTGCCTAGTATAAGTAAGTGGACATATAAATATTTAAGTGTGTGCCTATATGTCATTGTCGTGACACGTCAGAACATATCATCCGTCGTGGCAACAAGGCTAACATCAAGATAATCCCTTTTATCTCCTAAACGTCGCGTGCGCAATGAAATCGTTTAAGTGCGTTATGCACGCCTTGCATGACGGCCCAGACTTCACGTCGGCGACTGAATGCTAATCTTGGTGTCATAAGAAACGCATATGTTGACGCTGAATTAGAATAAATAGAAAGTAGCTAAACGGTCAAATTGAAAGTGGCTTGCCATATAAGGGTGGTGTGGATGGCTGTGTCTGTATTACTTATTTTTATATTCAATATCATATTTTCACTAAGTAATATAATATAACAATTTCTACAGTATCTAAGGCAACTGTGTAACCGTATGCAAAAAAGTATGAAACAGAAATAAAATTACGTCATGATGTAACTATGCTTTTCGAAATAACTATCACCTACAATAAAGAAGACTAAATCTAAAGCAACGAGGAAAATGATCTGAACGGCAGGCCATTCAGTAAACCAGTTACACACACATACAAATTTTACGGATTAAAAAATATACTCTATAGTGGCATGGCACAAATAGGTCAGTTGAACCTTGCTTAACCGCATTGGCTGATCCGTGTACCTAAGTAAGCCACGACCTCCTTGCAGTAAACGTTTTTTACTGCACTCGGCACAGGTACGAACATTTATCGTACCATTTGTATCTCTTTTCTATTTCGAAGTGGGCAAAATTCCAGCCGGTTCTAGGAAGATCGGAGTGTAACTACTTATAAATACATGTATATGTCTGTGTAAAAGTGGAAGTACCACATGGTAATATTATTAAAATGTCACATTTTCACGAGAGTAATTTGGGCAGTTTTCCAATACATAGAGGAAGATTTCAAACCATTCTGATAATACTCTTCAAATCAGAGAGAAGTAGGTACGCGTCAATATAATAGCAAAATCACAACTGATCAAGGGACACGATTGTTGATAATTTGATGATGTAAACCAAGAGGAGTCTAGACTTGTTGTTCAGAATTATTATAAGTCAATAGATGGATACATTTATTTTCCTGTCAGCGTAAGTTAAAAACATCTTGACCGCAATATATGTAATTTTCATGTTATTCGTATTATGTAGGAAATTGTGGGACATGACATCACCGAAGGAGCGGTATCGCATGCCATGTGATTCAGTAATGATGTAATTTCAATAGCCTGTTCCAAATGGCCTATTCTAGACACCGATTTGAAGATACAGTTAAATTCGTAAATAAATAATCTTCGGAAGCAGAAAAAATAAGAAAAGCGAAGAGAATACGTAAAAACAAAGACGAATGATGAAATCAAAACGGAGGAATCCAAATCAGAAAGAAAGCTAACATTCAAAGAAATGGCAGCAGAAAATTATAATTTGTTGGTGTGCTCTGAGATGTAGTCTAATGTGCCTTGCAAGACGAGAACAAGGCCAAAATTGATCCAAACATCGGAAACTATAAGACGGTTCATCGAAATCGTTTCGAATGGATTAATTCTTGCGGTTATTGCAATGGTAAGTATTATAAAAATTGAGCACACATTCGCAAATAGCCATGAGGTCACTCGCGATCTTAATTACGTATCGTACGATTTTACTGTATCGAACCGGTTGAGAAGGAAGTGGTCGAGATTTTAGGACCGCCTTATGATCAGTGGAGAATTGGTTTTATTTACATATCGCCCAGTATTACTCGATTATTTTCAACTCTTTTCCTATTTATGAGTCTTAACAATGAGTTGACATAAACATTGCGTCGTTTCAAAGCAGACTTAACCATTATACATATAAAACAGTCTTGTCTGAAGGACAATACGGGCAAAGTTGGTTTGAATTTGATTAATGTGGCACAACAAAAAACATTTACATTTGTATCTAATTAATTTTATTAGTCATCATAACATGTTATTTTAATTATATATGGATCCCATGGGTGTCACTCACATATTTTGTAACAATCCAAAACAAGTAATGACGTTAACTTACGAAGTTCAATGACATCACAATTCGTGACATCATCCAATAAATATTGAAAGTAGAAGATTGTATATTCACATGCAGAACGCCAAATGCAAATTCAATAGCGGATTCTGGAAATCCTGTTTTAGAAAATAAACCTCAATCTCAATATGGCCCAAGAACTCGTAACTAAAACTTAAAGACACACACCCGTATTGGTCAAGAATTAATGTAGGAGTAAAGGTGTGGAAGCCTTACAATAAAACTTACTTCAACTAGGTTAACACCATTTAATCGGATCCGTATTCGCGTCCGATGATGTTGCAGTAAAGAACGAAGTAAAATTGATAATATATGAGAATAAATAAATTTCGCTAGATACATTTTATGAAGGAGCAAATACTGATTCCAGCATAAAAATAAATAGAAACCGGTTTAAAAGAATGACACTCAGCCTACGCAGTCGGTTTTTAGACCACTTACATAAATTACCAGCACTGGATTTTTATGGCATACAAAAAAAATTACGTGTGTGTAAATTTATCAGAAGGAATAGCGTCATAAGAGAATTATTTCGCGGAGAATTCGGGTTGGTAGATACGCTGGAGCGCAAAAAATAACGTGTCACATAGGACAACTTCAATATTTTTCCAAGTTTTGTAAGATCGCTCGTATAATATACTATAATTGTTGTACAATTTAGAGCTTATAATACAAATGATTTGAATTTTGAATGACAACAAAATTCAAAATTAGGACAAAAATATTTTTTTCACTTTACTCGTAGTTTCAAACCGAGTTGTTATTATAAACAATTTCTTAGATTGGTCACAGTGTAGCGACATCTATGGCATCACATAAGAACTAATCTTGCATCTCGCAATTAGAACTTATATAACAATCCGAAATCATCTACCGGGCAGTTACCCACCTGACATAACACCCGTCTGGTCGGAGGATTCTCCCTTTTCAACGGAGGTATGTAGGGCTATACTCTCTGTTCCGCATACCTCTAAACTATCACGTCGGGGTCACCAGTTTAGATGTATAAAACGCGGCCACATACTATTCATTTGGTGAATGCGTATAATCAAGACGTCGGTATTACCTACAGGAATTGGCCAGCTAGACCTATATCTCATAGAACATGCGAGACGAGCTCGGGAGATGCGTTAGACAATGCTCTTCAGCATCAGCTAGCGGCAAACGAGTTAAACAGCGCGTCAGTGGAAGAATGGAATAAGATCGTATTTAGATTTTGGTTTACGGCAGGCCACAGCGTTTTAATGAAGTGATACGGGCTCGTGGAAAAAATACAAAGTATTAAAACGACAGTCTTAAACTTAAATGTGTATTTTTGTTGTCATAATTAAAATAATTAAAATTAAATAGTGTACAGAACGTGTTATGTATTCGATATTTTATTTATTAATCATAATCAGTCATCACTCCATCAGAACATCTTCCCCCTGGACGCGAACTACAGTGGCCAATCTGGAAATCTATCTAAAAACCGACTTCAGACAAAGGTTAGCCGCTGTAAAAGCAATCTGGTCAAATGGGGTTTCCTCGACCCATCTCTAACACAGTGCCAGTATGGGGCCGCTGCACAGGACATGTGTCACCTGCTATGCTACCTGCACTTTTCAGGATCTATACGCGGCCAATAATAGAGTTTTACGGGTTGCCAAATACTGGTCAGAAAAAAAAAATAGTTTGAGAACATCGACACGAAAAGAAGAAGTCAGCTACAACATACTACATTTTCACGAATTCGCCTAATTTAAGAAAATAAACTATCACACCCGGTAATTTTGCAGTCCAGTGTACGACTGACGAGGGAGGTGGTGGTTACAAAATTCTCAGCAGCTCATAGTTGTCTCAGGAGTACGTAAATCACAAACTGCGACCGTGTTACGAAACACGGTAGCGACATACACGACTAGATTTTTAACAAGCCACGCGTGTACATGTGAGTCATTATCAACTGAAATCTGGACTGAAGTCAACAAAATTATCTTATGTAAACTTTGCATAATATTCGCTGAACGCAACGTGATGCATACTCAAAAGATTTAGGGCATTACTTTATCTAAGTAGATAGCGACTCCTAAGAATTTGAAAATAATGATTGCAACATACGAATACTTGCCTAACAACAAGCAATATAATAAGCGATGGTTTATGGTACTAAATATAGAAGGGCACGAAGCAGTTATCGTCAATTAGGCAAGCATTAGAAACATGGACACAAGTAAACAGAACTGTTAGCAGCTTTGCCATAAGGGCTTACAGATATATCGGTGAGGTCGAGCAGTACAATATTGTCAGCATCCTTTTACAGCCAATAGATAAGAATCATAACAAGTTGCAAAATGTCTACTTGGGTAAACGATCAATTGTGCAATAAATAAGATACTTAATCGAGTTTCGACGAATTTGTGCGGACAATAGGCGTGGGCTGCAGTCAGCAACCACTGACATAATCTATTGTCAATTAATAAAGAATTGATAAAATAAGTTATAAAATACAGTGATAATAGAGTTCATGACATCACATTATGCATCTTAACTAAAAATTGAGTTTTCTCCCAGCAACCATTGAGTGATAGAGAGAAATCACAATAGGGTGTAGGATCCTATGTACGAGTTCAAAATTCATACTATAAACGTGATTGTCTCTATGTTATTCTTCGATGGTTAAAGTACTGAAGCGATTTTGATGAAATTTGGTATGTATTAAGTTTTTGGGTTCGACTTCGCATTCGCAATAACCGACATTCACGCGAATGAAGCCGCTGGCACAAGCTAGTAAATAAATACACCTACAAAACATGTTTATACGTATATGTACCTATTATGTCATTGTGAAAGGAAATGCTCTTTTCTCGATAGAATTTTGACAATTAGGTGCTGTGAAATAAACAACTCGTGGACGAGATGTAGGTTATCGGTACGCGCTCAATATTGTGATAGTAATAGGGGACACACACATTAGCGATATGGATGATAAATATGTTGATGGGCTGCTAAATATTTATCTGCTACAACCACGTGTGCAAGATCGATAGCTTTGGGGGTAATTAAAGTAAAAACATGGCAGCTTTCAAGTTAAACATAAATAAAGCGTTAAGTAGGGGTAGGCACGTTAGAAAGCTATCGAGATGTGTGTTGATTGACGTCAATGAGACACGTGCTGCTAGGTGACCTAAGACCCGTTTTCACAGTATATCCGCTTTGGTCTGCACTTAGACACTTTGATAAGATTGATTTGACGTTGGATCTTGGCCGAGAGACAACGGTTGCTTCTAGAAACACTGATTGTGACCTTTAGCGTGACAGTCGCGTTACAACGTAGCGGTTTGGTGAATTATAGTAAGCTTAGCTGTTGGCGGATTTATTATAATTAACCTGGAGAGTCTTATCGTGACTAATTGTGAGAGCTGATAAATTGCAGCTTTATGAAACTACTACCTTCTGATTGTGGCTTCGTCCGCGTTAAAGTAGGTTTCTCTATATAAATTTTGGATTCCCGTTTCATCCCCTTTGGGGATGAATTTTGGAAAATCCTATCTAATCTTATACATCATAAAAGGAACCTCTGTGCATGATTTCAATTTTCTAGGTCCAAGGGTTTGGGCTACGCGTTGATAAGTCAGTATAAAAGGCTAAATACTGAGTCACTCTCAGGATTTAGCCTTTTATATATATATCTACAGAAGATGAGTCATGTTTTCGTCTGGTTTCTTAGTGCACTTCTTGATGAATTGCATTTTTCTCAAGAATGTGGAACATGCGTTCGACCCGGAAACGTATCAACAGTGGCAGAGTGGCTGCTACCAAGCATTAATGCTAGACCAAGTAGGCCAAATGCATAATGCGCACTTTTAATTCATAACAAGCAGCACTCGGCACCGTCTCTAAACACTTCAGATTTTACGTAACAAAGTTTCAAAATACTACCGCCAGGACTTTTTGACTGATATTTATGTTATAATATTAACTGAATACAAATATAAATATACAAAGTGACGTAAATGTTCTTGAAATATTGTCTCTCTGGTCGTTACTCAGCAGGTGGTGCATATTTAAATTATAAATGTCATTGTTTACATGAAAATAGAATGCTACTTTAAGCATACACTCAACGATGTTGAAAGAGATGCCGAATTTGATCTAGATACATAAGACTTCGAGCAAACCAATAACACTAATAAAGACGAAAATATAAATTATGTAAGCGAAAAGATCCAAGCCATTCGTACAGTCAAAACCGATCATTAGCTCAGTAATTATAATGTAATAAACTTTACACGTCTCTCGAACCCTGAACAATTTAGTTCCCACATTAACAATTTTAAAATTGACGCTAATCTCGTACATCATTACCGTTATCGGAGGCAGCGTGCTAATGTAAACACTCGCTGGATAAACATTGATAACTGGTTACACAAAGATGGCTGACATCGGGAATCTATTGAATACTAACCCTGTCTCAGTAGAGGTTATCTAGCATCAAAGAGATAACTATTCCACTGAAAACCACTAAATTGTTTTTTAAACTAACAATATACGAGACCTAGATTTTATAAAAGCAATATATTTCTTTTAATTGCGTTTATCTAATAGGTGTGTCGACAAATAAATGCGGTGAGGAAGCGATTGCATTGAAGATTTTTAGAGCAAGAAAGAAGGAAAATATTTCATCAATCTCGTTATTCTTTTCAGAATGTTAAAACAGAATGAATGGAACGAGAAGGGGGTTATTCCTAGAGTGGGGCACCGATTTTTTTTTAATGCTCAAATGAATCAAATGGATTTTAAAGCACATTGTCCTTACAATGCGAGAACATCAATTGAAAGCTTTAGTTAAACAATAGCTGGGCCTTGCCCAAGTTAATTGCAGTACACTCCTTACAACTAATGGGATGACGTCAGTGTCAAAGGGGAAAATTCAAAGCACGAATGTAAGAACAATAAAACTATTGATTGCTATCAAACGGTATCTTTGCTGGAGATCAGGCTCTCGAAGATAGTGATGTGGTAATGAGCCACACCACGATAACATCACAATCGACCATTGTCGCGTATTGTTCACATTATCCAATGTACGAAAAATTCTTTACAATATTTTTGAGCTGTTAGAATCTGTAGATAATTGATAAATTACCCTGTTGAAAAGTAATAAATCAGTAAATATATATGTCTTTGCTTATTTGTCATTAAGTGTATTCGTTGTCCAGTGATTATTCAAAATATATGATGTAGATATTGGCAAATAAGTGCTTCATTTGTCAAAGCATGTTTGCTTACATTTCAAACACATTAAAACGTGACAAGCAAGTAATACTGCAACATCAACAGATTCTAATTAGATACAATAAAGTATTGGATCAATTTCTCAGACATCGCACGCCAGTCAGAAATGACTCAAACGCCAGACTAGTTGATAAAAATTTAATTATGTGCCAAAATCTTATAGTGCGGCTTCAGGTGACCGTTGGCATAGCGCCCGGACATGGCGTAAACAATCTATTTCAGATCTGAGAGTTGATTCGGTGTGTTATATTCTAACGGGCCACTTCCCTCTACCTGACGGCGGCGGAGCTCTTTATATGGATGAGTATAACCACGAAACGTTATACCTTCTGTGCCTCAATGATGTCACTTTAAGTTTCAGTGATGACAACATTTATTGTTGACGTCACACTCAAGCTGCTCACTGCCTGATTCAGGCCTGACACTTACAAAGAACAAGATCATCCCTGACATAACATTATTTAGAACTGGAATTTTATGGCTAGGTACTAACATAGTTTTTAAGTAAATATTGTTACTAACCCTAATATGAGTGCAAGCTCGAAATAAAATGATTAATAATAACAATAATGGTGAATAAATTACTATACCTACCTACACACAAATATGAACTGTAGTGTTACCATTTGTTTGCGGTTTTCAGCCAAATCATACGATGGTGCGGTGAGTCGAGCACTAACAAAATATTTGCTTTGAGCCGTATGACTAATCGTTGGACATTAAGTAACCATTGCCGGGGTGGATGACCGTGTCTGTTTGTCGTTTGCTCAGAGGGCAGGTTCATTTGCTTAAAAAACTGCTTTCAGACAAAGGTGTGGACAAAGACATGAAACAATATGTTCGTAGGATTTACAGAAAGTGGTACATTGGCCTGGTCGACTTTTCTTAGGATTAGAGCACCGTGGACGTTTCTTGATTGATCACCATGTCTGACGTAGGTACTTACCTTCTTCTGGAAAAATATGTCACCCGTTTAGAAGACATTGCCTTACCTGAAACAGAAATATATGTCACATTAGTATAATATGTCACTTTTGTAACGAATTGTCACTAATTGCTGCAGGTGTGCGATTAAGATCAGATTTTATTTTAGTGTTGCTTTTATCTTTTTACAATGTGCGTATTGAAATGTAATAGTTCTGAATTTAACCAGACTAACTCTACCTCAAACGTCATCATTTTCCTACAGCAAATATACAATGGAAACGGAACTGAGAAACAAGGTCAGTCAATAAAAGTTATAGTAAACAGAGGGCGGGGATTTGTGAGGACACGTGGATGAGACAATCGGTTTGATTCACGTAGTAAACATGACGGGCCACCTGCCAGACGGTAAGTTATGCATGCTGATTTGAATCATTCAGATATGTAATGCTGAGATTAATGTGTTTGTTGATGAGAATTTAATCATGAGAAACATTTTTCTTTATAAATATGAAATTACACTAGATAGACTAGCTTTCTTGATAGTGATAAGTGAGCATGTTTATCTGAAGCATATAATTCCGTATACAACTCTATAGCAAAGTAGTCTAAATACAAGACAAAGGACGGTAGCTTATGAACAAACAAAAACTAGAAGACACAGCACATAAAGATAAATTAGGCCTTGAACAGAAAATCACGTCTAACAGATAGGTGTAACGTTACAAAATCTAACACATAATATTGACTATGACATTGAACCTTGACGCTCTTGCAACATAAAATAAGGCATACAAATATTCTGTTTCACAAAGTTTTCCGTATGCATTGCATGGCAACGTTACTATTATTGACTGAGGCACACTTGGTTGTATAAGTGAACAGCAGCATGGCGCATGCGCGATTAGAAATGCATAAATCACGTTGTGCCCCATGCGCTCGCGCTCCGCCGCACGACACAGCAGTGTGATCTCTATTATGCACAGCCTTTACGAGTGCCATTAATTTACGCTGACAACCATTTTGTTGCGGTTACAAAAAACATTTATACAACTTACCATTTCAACATACATACGATTTCGTTTACTCAGAATATATTATTTTCGTTTTGTAGAATCTATTTTTGTCTCTAATATTTTATGATAATGATAACTTGACTTTTCAGACTTGCTATATTCAAATCGACCCAAACAATAGTTGTATTTTTTACTCTGCAGTGAGGATCTTTGTACCACTATGTATTACAGCTGAATTTTTCAGCACTTTGTAGAACAAACCTTATTCTATTGACATGCAGATGATTTTAATTGTGAAAAGTCGATGCTGCGCAATACATGCACGGGTGGTGTCTTATATAGTATTGATTTAAGTTATAATTATTCTTTATAATAATAGTGCAGCAGTCGTAGCTGGTTGGATACTATGTGAGAGTGGATGTTATGCAAGTGGTTACAGGTATATTATAAGTATTTAACCATTAGTTACAGACATAAACCGTCGTTACAATTCTGTCATTGTGTTCGGTTTGGCTTTTAAACACAATATCTGGAGCGTGAACAACTCGTAATCCGAACTATTCGGCGTTTTGGAAAATCATGTCCGATACTACTTCAGATTTATTCTTCATAATTCATAGTATTTTGCGCTGTAAAATGTTTGGTACCTTCTTCATTGCTTTGTATTTACTTGATATGTAGAGTTCTACCCAGTAAAAAATATGTTTATATATTAATTTAATATTTTAAACAACATTTAAAAATTAAATAAATACTTCGCTTAGTTCTCAAATTATAGTCTCAACTTTTTTACATGGGTAAGTGTAAGCACTACATCCGAACATATTATATTCAAAACGAAGTCCTCCACCGCGTCTGTCTGTATGAACGCGATAAACTTAATAACTACTGAACGAATTTTCTTACGATTTTCACCTCTAGACTGAATGATCCAGGACAAAGGTTTGGGTACATAATACATGCATATTATAGAGGAGAAAAGCTGAAAAAAATATTTGACGGTAAGATCTAATGTACATAATTCCATACATATATTTGGAAGGTAACGAAAAATGTCAGCATTCATTGTTCATTATATAAATATTTAATTTCAAGTATTTACTATTGCTACCTCATAAATACATAGAAATAAATTTCAAATAATTTACAACCGAGTATTAGATTATCTTTGAGATAAACATGGTCGTTTAAGTTCTGTGTGACTTTTAGTATCTAGTTTTCACTTAACAAAGGTATTTTATGAAGACATGTAATGAAACATTTGCAATCTCGTGAATGTAATAGCAACGCACATTGCATTGGAGACCACATGTTTTGCAGTATTTATTCATAAACTGACTAGTGAGTGACTGAAATAGGTAGGAATGAAATCACTACTTTGTGGGGCAGTATTAAGTATTTGATTTCCGGCGTTCTCATGAGATTTCTTTTGAGTTTCTTACCGGTTTTTCATTATATGAAACGATATATTGGAACCATGCACTAGCTTCTGACATTTTATATGTGCTCATGTTTAACTATGCAAAATAAAATAAGAACTGAATGAATTGATATTTATAAAACTAGTTTCTTTCAGTGACTTCGCTTGTGTGAATGAAGAAAATATATAACCTATGTCACTCAGTGATAATTCATTAATCTGGTGAAAGAATTTCTAGAATCGATCCACTTGTTTTTGAGATTGTTCATTACAAACAATAATACATTTTTTTTCTATTCATGATATGATTATACAAAGATTAAATGTATGTAGTTTCTTAGGACCTAATACTATCAGTTTGGAACCGTGCACTAGCTTCTGACGTTTTATAAGTGGCCCCTGTAGGCCTATGTGAAATAAAAAACTGAAAAATAAATAAATAAAATAAGTTCATATTGAGATATCAATGTTAGTATTGTTTTATATATTTGGAGTTAAATTATTAGATAGAATTGCAATACGCCCGAGCCTGCCTATGTAGTATGAGCAATGAGATAGGTCTTATTGAAAGCGAGGGAAGGGTTTTTTTTTTGGGAAGATAGTTTAAGTATTTATTTAATATTGTTATAATTATTCAGAGCCACGTTCACTCGTTTATTCATAAGCTGTGGTTGCCTATAATTGAGTGTGCATTATAGGACTAGGTTACATGTACCAATTTTTATTTCTATATATATATAAATATATATTTGTAACACTCGTTGGTGATCCTTAAATAAATAAATAGTATATTATTGCTCAGCAAATAAAAAGCAAAAAGATCTTGCAAGATTATCAAAAAGGAAAAATGTTTTAAGCAAAGATTTCGATTTTTTTGCAACTTTGCTTGTACTTGTTTATAGACATTAGAACGTTCACGATTGAGACCGAGATACTAACGTGCGAATAAATAATGAGTGTATATTTGTTTTGTTTGTGTGAAGTTTTTTTTTTGTACTTAGCAAAAACTATGGGTTAAGAAAAGCACACGGATACATACTTCACGTGGGAGTTGTTTTAGAAGACGAATAAAAAATGTGCTGTTCGCTATTTCAGCTAGACGCAAAAAAACTTCACTACACTTTCATATAATAAATAACTATATTCACAGTACTTAAAATCAACAGCTGCTTCCTGTTGCATTTTTTTTCTCTCGAAAATATATGAAACATTGTATTTATTTTCTTTGATAGATATCGTCTTTTTTACAATATTCTTCTGCTGACATTAAATTATCGTGTTGGCTAGACGTTTTCCGCTTTATAGATCTCGCTAACGATTCCTCCTTACCCCAGCCTCACCCTTAGGCAAGTCAGCCTAGCATTGTATGCATGGAGCACCGTTAGGCGGCTGGCACCGTCCATCAGATATAAAACCTACTGACAGACGATAACGGTAACAGACAACGTTTCTTATGCGCGATACTACAGCCCACAGACATACGACGTTATTCAATGTTCAACATGATGTATCTTGACATAAGACAAGCCGCATTAAGGCGGTATTATACGCTAAAAACCTGTATATATAAAAAGAGAAACTTGACTGAATTTATTTCTTTTTTTTTAGGTGGGAAATCATCCTATGACATCATCTCTCGGACTTTTACTGACTAAAACCCACAAGTTTGTTCCTTCTTTGCCTTGCGTTCCAGGGCTCCGAGGATTCATTTTCACTTAACCCATGGCCCCATCGCCCTCACGAGGACCCGACGGTGCTCTGCCCAAGCAGGGCACACCTCTACCGTATGCTCCACAGTGTCCTCCGGGCGGTCTACACAATGGTGTCACCCGTGCGTTTATTCCGCGCGAATCCGGTTCAGGAACCTTCCAAACTTACCATTTCCGGTTAGAACCCGCGTCATGCGGAAGGTGAGGACGCCGTGTTATCTTTCCAGCCACTCCTCAAAGAGGGGACTTACCGCCATAATTGTGGCGTGCCCAGCACTGGGTTCCGACAGTCGCTGTCGCCATTCCACCATGAGATCCGGCCGGAACTCTGTCCGCCATGCAGCGACTTGTCACGGCAGCGGAGTTTCGCCCTGGCGTTGCATCTCCACGCACAAATCGTAGATGCGTGCAAGAACTGCGGTTTCCAGATCCCACGGTGGCAGGCCAGCAAAGAGGCGCGACCGCTTCGCGGGAAATCGTGCGGTATCCCCGCACCATCCGGATGCTCATGACCCTCTGGCATGCGTTCAGTTTGGCCGCTGGTCGCTTTCGCAGCGACTGCGCCCATACTCCTTAAAGGGCCATGGACCGAACGATACCCGCGTAAAGCCTTTGGTAGGAGGCGTCGGGACCCCCTAGGTTGGGTAGGAGCCGCTTGAGGACAGCCCCAGCCCGTTCCAGTTTGGGAGCTAGACGTCGGAAGTGCTGCTCGAAATTCCACCGGCTGTCGAGGACGAGTTCCAGGTACTTCATCGTCGACACGACGCCGATGTGAACTCCTACAGTTATTTGGGAACCCGATTGTGGCGCGTTCCGAGGGCCGTGAAAACACATGGTCTCGAACTTGTGTAATGTCACCTCGAGTCCGAACTGCTAGATCCTCTCAACGACTGTCGCAATCCCGCGTGTCGCTAGTTCGACCGCCGTCTAGTACGACTCTCCCTCCGCCAGGACCAGCAAGTCGTCTGCGTAATAGACCACGCTTACCCCGTCAGGGAGGTCGCGTCCCCACAGGTCTCCGTTCAGTCTCCAGACGTTGCGGGCCTTCAACTTGGCCCGCTTTATTTCCGCTCGGAGAGTGCGCTTTGCCACTCTATATCCCTCTTACAGCTTCGCCTCTCTGGCATCCGCATCCGGCGGGCGGATGCGGCGCCGCACGGCATTGTACGCATTGCGCAATACCGCAAGCTCCAGCGACCACCAGTACACCGGGCGCCAAGCACGACCTGGACGGACTCGGGGCATTGCCATGTCGCAGATTTGCGACAACTAGCTTCTATGACATAGGCGAGTACTAAGAAGGTATTTTTGAGTATTCAAACTTTAAAGGGATGAAATGGGGGAATTTCGTTTGTATGCAAAATGACATTCCGTGTACCAATATACTTGCAAGTTAACCTAAATTGAAAGCTAAGTAATTATCAAAAGTTGTCATTATTTGTTTTTAAAACCACTTATTTAACTTGAAAGTTAGTACAATTTCAAAAAAAATTAATAAAAATGACTCGTCATTTTTAGTTTTTCTACTACCCTCTAAACTACCCTTAAAATACGGCTTAAAGTTTTTATGAAAACATTTTCGCAAACGAAGTCGCGGGCAAAGTGCTAGTGGTTCTATAAGATCGCATGTCAATGTACTCGCTGGTTTTTTGTGAGGGTGCCCATATATGGGCAGGTGATGTGAAGAGTGATTGGAGCCGTGTGGGAGGTAAGATGAGTTGGAACACAAAATCTATTCTTTATCTAAGTTTGATTTGCAATGTCTGTTGATTTTGATTAATATGAGGGCAGTTTGAAAGTCAGTGACTCTTTAAAAAAATAGGCGAAAATGCATTTTATTTCTCAACGTAAACACCATTTTTTATTCCTTTCAAATAATAAAGGCTCACACATAAAAAAAAAATACATTCAGCCTAACACAGAAAATTCTTTTTAAATTCAGTTAAAAATAGAAAATAGTCACCGGAAGCTCTATCTAGAGACTAAGCTGGATTAGGTAGAAGATTATAGCTTAATTTATAAATTTTTCCAATCCGATGGACGTGAGACGCACAGGGACGGTCGTTGTGGCGACACTTGGGGGTGGCCTATGTCCAGCAGCGGACATCTATGTCGAGACTACACACGTGCGATTAAAACTAAATGTATAAAGTTTTCATTACCAAATGTCCCTCAAGTTGGCGTCAGTCTAATTCTTGACGGCAAAAAACTTGATGTCTTGACGGCAAAAAACTTGATGATATTACGGAAACTGTGTTATTGTGTATAACTATCGATTCTAAACTGCAGTAGCCCGCTCATATTAGAACTCTCTCGGGAAGATTAAGCTCAGCTGCATAAGCAATAAGAAAAATAAGGCAATTGATAGATGTAGCTACTTGCTTAGTTTACTATGCTTATTTCCACAGTATTATGTTATATGGCATTTTACTGAGGGGATCTGCAGCTGATGTAGACTCCATTTTCATATTGCAAAAGAGAGCAATCCGTAAATAAATTCAAAGAAATCGTTATACTGACTCTGTCTTCTCTTTTTATATAAGCATTATAAAGCATTTTGTATGTTCGTAAAAACTTAGGGACTCTTTAAAATTAGAAGCTTTTTTCGTAACAAAAATACGCGTAGTAAACACGAAATTGGACATCCAAATGAAGATTAGGTAAGACCAGCAAGTCATTCTTAGTAAAAAAGCATAGGCTTTTATAACAAGCTGCTAAAGGCGGTAACTGAACTTAGCGAGGAAAAATTCAAAAGTCATATTAAGCGTGTCCTAACCAAAAACGCGTATTATAAGGTTAAAGTTTGTCGAAGACATGCTTGTTTGGCAATCACTACGTCTGCACATGTGGCCCCCGGTAACTCATTAATATTGAGTCTATTAACTGCTACATCTTTGTTTTAATATGTATATTTATTTTTATAACAAATTGCTCTTGCAATATTTTTTTAAATTATTTAGACTTCGGCTACCTTAAATTCGTTAGTTATTTATTTTGTTAACATCAAATTTATTTATAGTTATAATTATTCATATTTTTCTTGCTTTTTTTTATAGCCTCTTTTTTATAATGTGAATGTGAGAACACTGTAGAGTCCACGAATTCTTAGATTACTTCCTATTACGACTCTTTTTTCATTATTACTATTTTTATTTTGCTTTTGGGTACAATATTGACTGGTCAACACTGTTTTTGCATAATATCTATTAATACTGTAATATGGAAATATTGTAACATCAAACACTTTTAAGAGACCACTTTTCCCTCCTGTTCTTCTTTTTAAGAAACGACCAATTTGAAACCGTGCACTAGCTTCTGACGTCTTATAAGTACACATGTAGGTCCATGTGAAATAAAAATATTTAATTATTTTTTTAGCACCCGTACATTGTTTTGATAAAACAGTATTTTTTTCTCCGCAAAATGGATTAATTTTGTGAATTTATGTTTAGAACAAATTATGATTAATTATTGATTGTTGTTAAAAGGGATAAATATCGACCAATACGATGAATACAGCGATGACAAGAACTATAATAGAACAACGCTTTGTGTGTGTAAATACCGTTATTAAGTGCGAACATCAAAACAGTCGTAAAATAATACATGCGAGGAATTCCGAATCAATATAACACTTTATGTTCAAAGCAATACTGTGTTGGTTATTTTTATTGCTATGATATAACTGAACATAACAACTGATTGGATAAAAGCCCACCAGATGTTTCGTTCAAACTAGCCAAGTTAATATCGACGGTTGAAAGGCCAATTGATATAAGCGACATTAAAAAAAAAAAATGAAACCTGACTCAAACGACAGAAAAAAAATTTGCTGATTCCGAATATGTATACAACTCAATATTGGAAAAAATGTCGTTTAGATAAATTAGCCTTTCAACCGTCGATATCTATTCTCTTTTATCAGAATATTAAAAAAAAAAAATAGAGATTACGAGATTGTTGTGACGTTCTTCTTAATATTATGTAAATAAGTATTCCATGAAAATGTTAATAAATTTTTCATAACAATTTCTAATCGCACGGATAGGGTAAGTGGTCTAGCTATGAACCAGGTAAATTTCAGTCATATAACTTTTTTGTTTAACCTATGCAATCATGATTTTGCACTCAACTAAAGAATTTATATGAGTTTGAATTACATTTAAGGTTTTCAATATTTTTGATACATTTTCAGTAAAAATCGATTTAACAAAAAATGGGAATTGGTTCACAGTGGACCTTTGGGTACACTGACTGAACCAGGCTAATTTTTATGATGAATCACCTTCATAAACATACCCAAAAATGAAAATGTGTGATGGAATTAAAGTTTCTATTAAACATATTCTGTAATTACTAATAGAATCCTGATATAGAAAACTAAATAACAGCCTTGTATCAAGCCTTGTCTGTATTTTTAACTTAGAATTATGTAATCATTTCTTTAGATCAAATTTACTTCGTCATCCAAGTTACATAAGTATACCAAGTTTCAACTAAATCGGTTAGGAGTAACTATTTCAAAATCCATTTGCGAGATCCGCCCTAAACAGACAAACATTGAAGGAAAGCTTCCAATAATAAACATGCGCCTATCGCAGCATCCAGTATTGATCGATAGAACGAATAAAGTTAAGAGGTCAGACACGTCCTCATTTGTTTATTTGCTCGACGAACCCAAAACGACCCACGTGCACCCTAAGTAAAGAAAGGGAGTGAAAGGGTTTTTATTGCAAAAAATATTTTGTTTTTAGGGTTCCGAACTTCTAAAGGAACGAACGGAACCCTTATAGGGTCACGTTGCTGCCCGTCGGTCTGCCTGTCTGTCTGTCAAGACCCTTTATCTCGGGAACGCGTGGATGTATATTTGAAAATAAAACCATGTAAGTACTCAAGTCTGCGGTCCCTTGAAGCTGTGAAAAAATCAAACTTCTGAGTTAACGAAAACAAAGACACGGACGTTCATAGGGCCTAGAATCCTGAAATTTGGCATGAAGCAAGGTCTCATAGCACAAGTATAGGAAAAAATTAGAAAACTGTAAATTTTTTAGTTAAGTTACAAAAAAAAACTTTTTGCGATTCGGATAAGTCTTCGTAACTCAATTCGGGAATTGCACTGTTTTTTTTATTACTGATAGGCTCGCGGTTGAATACTATCTCACTTGATGGTAAGCGATGATGTGATTGACCATGGAGCATGCTTGCCTAGAAGTACCTAGGGGTCCTAGGTTGTAGTTGACAGGAAACAGACTCCGGCAGGGAATTCCACTCTTTACCTGTACGCACAATTAATGTGTTCCCAAAACGTCTTGTTCGTATGGGTGCTTCATCATGTGCTGACGCATCACCATACGCCTGGTGGTCCGATGATGGACCGGCAAAATGAAGTAGTCACACAATATTACATATCCTTTCACATTCAACCATTACCCTCTTCACATTGACCGTGTCTCGACAAAAAAATATAAATTGCCTCAATACGAGATTAACTAACGCGCATGTTTAATTACTCGTTACATCTATTTGCGGGCCGGGTCAATGTTAGCCCACGGTTGATTGAAACAGTTAAATAACGCCGCGTGTGCAGGGCTGTCAATCTCAATTTCTTTGCAGTACGCCTCACAATTAGTACATACGTACTTTTCCTAACGGTAAATAGACGTTCGTTAAAGAAATATTAATTTTGCCCCAAGTTAAAACGTTTCTTAAGCTATTCTGGGAATATATTAATTGGAGCTGAGCACTGAGACGTGGCGAATAAATTATAATTTATCAGGCGGATCATAGTCATTAACATTTAGTTGGGAAATACGCGCGTGCGTACGCGCAATGCCCATTTGCGGAGCCGATTTCTAAGAGGAGTGACTGTGGTGTTGCCAACTAAGGGACAATACGGGTTAATAAATAATTTTCTACTGCAGGTTCTATCTTCAGGTTGACACTGCTTTATAATGACAAGTATGACAGGACCTGATCCCGCTACCTAACATGACCGCGGTTTATAGTCATACTTCAACGTTAGTGTCATTATGAGTTATTAATTTTCCTTAGTAAGAATTTTCCGCAGTGACCACGATGACTGGTGAAGATAAACGAGTCATGTTTCTATCATTAGCCTCTTACCTAGACAAGAGAAACATCGTTAATCATGATGAAAAAGGTTTTTTGACCTCAAGGCTCAATAGTCATGTGGCGACAACTTTAATTAGTATTTAAAGCTTTGTACGTCAAAACAAGAAATATAATTTATCAATCTGACTGCAGATAACTATTTTCTACACTATTTTCTACAAGTAAATTAGATATCAAATGGAACAAGAAAACAAGTAAACGAAAGGCCCAGGTTATCAAGTGATAGGTAATAAATGTTTTTATACAAACAAGTAATCATAAAATATTATCTTGGTCATTAAAAAAAAACACTTCACTAAAGAAAAAAAACATTCGGCTAGGTATTTGCTTTTGGTGACTTTTATAGAACAGGTCGTGTCTTCGAAAAAAAAGCTATACTAATAAATATAAAGAGATAAAATTTGTAAGTTTGTATGTAAGGGGTAATCTCTAGAACTACTGAACCTATTATGTCCATTTCCATTAGAGTAATAATTTGCCGCTGGCAGAAGTTAATTAAATATAACTTTTGATTTTATAAATAAAAATAATATATGATAGCCAATATCTCATATCCCCTACTTATCAGAAACCGGCAAAAATTCCATTACATGCGTATACATTGTTAAATGTATGAATGGAATTACCACAGGACGTGAATAAAAATAAAAGTGGTTTGTAAACCTAGAAGATTTTCCTTACGGGTTAAAGGGGTCAACTACAACGCACTTGTAAATATACAATATCTATGACACACATCTAATAGTATCTATGTCCATTTTTGGAAACACTTGCAGAGTTCACAATGTACTTTAAATATACAAATGTGGAAAGCTAGCTGGATTGTATTAAAAAATATCTTTTAAAACTGTCCCCCGCATCTTTGGTTACTGCTCCGCTTTCTTGGGACTATACCATACTATTCGTCATGAACCCGGCTATCCCATTGATACATAAAGATTATATTTCACATCCTATTTTACTAGCTGGCCCGACATACGTTGTTCTGTCTTAGCTATGAACTGTCAAACGCGCGAAGATAAAATAGTCGTCGTAGTTTTCTGAAATTTCTTTCATTATTATTTATTTAATTTCTTTTTTTTTGTTTCAAAAGAATTTCCGCCTGACAATAACAAATACAACAAAAAAATAATTAGCGAAATCGGACCAGCCGTTCATGCGTGATGACGTGAACAAGGAAAATAGGGATTATTTTTTCCCCCAACTCTTATAGGGTTATGTTTTTTATATATAAAGAAATTTAAGATTAATACCCAGTAAAGGTTTTCAGTTTCTATATTTTATCATGCTTCTAAGATAATAATTAATACTTAATGTTGGCTTTTTGTGCATGTTTTCACTGACTGTCTAGCCCGGCTTTGAAGTTGAATAACCCATTCCCATTATTGAACAAACATTTTTCTTCAATCCTTTCAGATTCCAAAACATAGCTCTGTAATTTTCATTAAGTCGTCATGAAAATAAATAAGATACCCAATGTGGTACACATGGAACGTTACTCGCGATCCGATGTTAGGCAAACATCGTCGCGAATACTTGGCAAATCGGAGGGGAATCTTTGGCACAGACAGCAAAGTCACGCCCCCGTTTTGTACCTAACGGGTCTAAGATGGCACTCGCTAAATATTTAAATCATACACCATTGTATTTTAAAGTCAAGACCGTTAAATATTGTTGGTTTTGCTTAGCTTAGTTTTTCGCTTCGCTTCCTATGAAAGTTTTCAAACGAAAACTATCAATGATTTGTTGACCTACATGACAAATGATCAGTTATATACCTAACACGGAAAGCAGGAAAAAAAAAACACACTAAAACCACTTTCAGTATTGGTGTCAATACCGATAATAGCATTTGTCAAATTATCTCACATAAAACAAACGTAAGTCACATGATGTATGTAAATAATCAATAAAAATAAAGCAGGCCATCGGCGAGTAACATTTTATCAGCTGTTACGTTTGCATAATCGAATCGGGGAGGAGGATTGCCCTGCAAATCGGTGTCACTGTTACTCATTATCACGCAAGGTCGTTGGTACTACAAATACGAGTATCGAAAAATAACATCTGTCTAATTAATGTGCTAATAATTATGTTGGAAAAACACCAAATTATTTGTTTGGTTTTCTGTTAAAGATGTTTATTTCAGAGAATTTATAGTTGACAAATTGACTCTCGCTGAATGAGCATTCGTGACTCAGTTTGATACCAACTTTTCTCATGAATGAAGGGCTTATTGTCTGGTTTATGCTTAGAAATTGTGCCAGTAGTATCAGAGTGCTTTTATTACCCTAAAATTCTAAGAAAAGAAATCAAAATATAGAATAAAAAGGATAAGTCATATATGTATGTGGATGAGAATTAATTAAGCATAAGTAACGAGCGGTTACTTATGCACTACTCCAATCGTTGATCCTAACATGTTACTGCTTCGCGTTGCCTTAGGCACAGTTCTGCTTTCTCCTTCATAAAAAGGAAAGGAGTTTTTATAAGAGTTTCTAAACCCCGAGAACCATGAAAGTTTACAATTAATACTGTTTTCACAGGTTTTTTATTGTTTCCGCAGGAGAACCAAGGTTGCCAACATAGCACGAAGAATCGGCAAACTTAAGTGGCAATGGGCAGGGCAAATTGCTCACGGAATTTGCCCTGGCCGTTGGGGCCGAAAGGTTCTGGAGTAGCGACCGCGTACCGGAAGACGCATTGTTGGAAGACCCTCTACAAGGTGGACCGATGACTTGGTGAAGGTTGCGGGAATCCGATGGATGCGAGACGCACAGGACCGTTCATTTTGGCGACATTTGGGGGAGGCCTATGTCCAGCAGTGGACGTCTATCGGCTGAAATGATCATGATGATAACTGTTTTCACCTAATACAGATACAGAGTCTTTTACTAAGAGCCCTTACAGTAAAGCAATCAAATAGCTGTTATATGACTTCAAATTATATAAGCGATAATTTGGCTCCCACATTGATTTATTAGATACATATATCTCGGAACCAATCAAGTGAGTATTTACGAATGTTTCATTCGCCACGGTCGACCTTTGTGGGTGGTACATGAAGGCCGATCACCGGCGAACCGGAAACGCTGGACAATATGGGTCAAGACTCAAATGTGATGTTAAAACATAAGACACACGTATTTACTGAACATGAATTCGGATGTGGTTGCAGAAGTAATTCATTTTGAGTGTCAAGTTACGTGATGACTGATGAGTCAATTGGAGACGGATTTCCTTTTGCCTCTTTGTAAGATAATTGAATTAATTGGATGTTTGTGACACCTTACGTAATCGGAGGACAAGTTAGAATGCCATACGAGTTTTTGACACAACTTTCGTGAATTTTCTTTATTCTTTCGCTTCGTAGCAAAGACTTTAGGAATTTAGAATTAGATTTATACACTTCAGTGACAGGTCCTATTCAAACAGATGTTACTGTCAAATGAATTATTTCTAGAATTCAAGTAATGAATAGAAAGTGTCACCCAATAAAAAAGTGACAAGTTAATCAGTTGGCAAATCGGTTGTATAATATGTGATCCACGTAATTCAAGTTTGACGACAATCTCTGGCAAACACTGATGTCACCGCTTTAGATGACTGTTTGTGTACGAGATCCACTATTTCCGAAGATAACTGTGTTGGCACTAGCAATTTATCGTTGACAATAGTTAGTCATGCATTAGGAAATGCGGTTACATTTCCGCTTACTATAAATGTTGATATTAAATTGAGCGATTTGTATAAGGTATTGGATCACGTTATAGAACGCATAAAATG
Organism: Mythimna pallens; assembly: GCA_961205895.1. NCBI lineage: Eukaryota > Metazoa > Arthropoda > Insecta > Lepidoptera > Noctuidae > Mythimna > Mythimna pallens. The sequence continues at coordinate 5,731,770 of OY540825.1, forward strand.
TTCGATTGGCAGTTCATCATTCCACGGCGAAGCTCTATCATCTCGACGACTACGCAAAGCAACAAAGTCAAACCTCGCACAAGGCTTCCAAGGTTCGAAAAGAGACTTTCTGCAGGGGAAATTCGCCTCTGCTAGTATGGAGAAAGATGTAATTTCGTGTGCGTAATTGTATTGTTGTAGGTGACGTCATGTTGAGTCCTTGTACGGCTGGGTGCGCCGACGCATCCCGAGGCTGCGGTTACAACCACTCGGGATATGTTTCAATGTCATGTGAGATGACGTTAGTGCGTTGTTGCTAAGAGCACGGATGGAAAGTACAGTCAGGATTGACAAGTAGAAAACCGCAATGCAAGAATTTAAATAGATATTAATTTTATTAGCTTCAGAAACTTTTATACGATCTTGTTGTTGTAATGCAACACCGTTCGTGTATTTGAATTCACCCAAACAAAAGTATGTATTTCTATTGTAAACTCCATTACTTTTAAATGCATACTCTTAAACGTTTTTCCCATATCTTTCCATTCTTCTTTAAAAGCCTTGCCTTTTCCGGCCAAACCTTTTTGAAAGTTTGAAGTATCTTTAGTTGGCACGCCTGCATTTGTGTCTGTTTAAAGCTTAGCGTCCATCGCGTCGGAATAGGATCGTACGCAGTGTATTAGCCGTCGGTATTTATAAAATGCAGATAGGGTGCGTCTACTGCTTATGGATTTTGCATCGGCAATTTTAAATCCATAGCCCGCTGTACCATACAAAAAAATACGAAGCAACGAATCCGTCTGCTCCGTACTTTCTGATCCCGACGCAGTGGACGCTTAGCTTTAGTGCCTACATGATTCACTGACCACATAACAAACGGAAAACTTTATTTAATCCTTAAATAATCTTATTTGAACTTCAATTAGAGCTGCGTTATTTACAGGTAATGTATTTGTCACATCTTCGGGTAAGATTTATCCGAAACGAGCGATTCATGCTCTATCGATTTATGATGTTGACGAATTGTATTAGTTGCTATCTACTTATTATTTGCACAAACCCTCATAAATCACGATTCCTCTAACAGTCTATGATCAAAGTGCAATCGCTTACTTATCTCTGTTGTAACCGCGTTTATTAGAAAGGTAATATTGCCAAAGATAGAAGAATTTCGCCGCGTGGCTGGTGCGCAGCCTGTACAAAATGATGAATTGCAAATGGCGAATCTATGAGGTCACTACATTTCTTTCGGACATCGAACTCTCTACCGGTTGGTTGTTGCTAGGTAGATTATAACGGTCACATCATAGTGCCTCTTTACGGGTACAAGATAGCAAATTACAAAAGTTGCGCAGCAATTAGGCCGTCGCTTTAACAAGTTCGCGATTATTGATAATAGAAATGCTTCTGTTCCGTGTACGACATAAGATTCAAAATGAAGCGGTGGTAGCTGTAGTAACAGCAAAGAGTAGTTTGGCGGCAACAAGAGTGATGGATGTGTACATTTGATTGACAAAAAGCTATTGAAATAATCGTTCTTATAACGAGAATTTCTGTTTTTCTGTGTATGACTTCGTCCTGAATTCCTTCAAGATATAATTCATTTTCAATCATTATTTTTAATGAGGTGAAGATTTTTAATTCAACAGAATACTTCGCTTTTCATTTATACTTAAAGTATTATTTTGGCATTGACCTTTTAGCTCAGACGAATAAATCGTGGTTAATTAAAAAGCCTCCTTTTGAACTCGTCCAAATATTCCCATATGAATGAAATAATACACTCATTTGTGTATCATGCCACGATATTAAAATCTTGGGACAGGTATTTAGTAGGCAACACTTGTGGGGTCTAGGGAGTCGAACGAAGCGTGTAAATAGCTGTTGGGGGAATCAATGGGAACTTATATATACGTTGTATATGCATATGTATAAAGCATTCTTACAGTAGTGACGAAACACATTTAAATGCAGCAAAAAGCACGTGTTTCGTACACGCTTACAAGGCATAATAACCTTTGCTATTATTTCTGCATTTTAATTAAATTACTTTACTTCTATATGGTCTGGATGTTTTATTAATTGTTGCAGCAATGTGTTGGTCCACGTGACAAACGAGGGCATGAATGATACAGCATTGTTGTGCACAAAACTACTGATGATCTCGTAATTAAATTACTCTGAGAATTCCTAGAATCTCACGAACAATCGTTACGCAAATCATTGCTCTTTAATGAAATATTTATTTTGAGTTTTTTACTGCTTTAGAGTAGTCTTTTTGTTGAGGTAGGTAATAATCAAATAACTTCTACTCTGGAGTGAGAGGAAGTGTCAGACTGTTACTGACCACGCACAGACGGGTGGTACCTGTGTTCTATTACTTGCCCTTCGCGATCCAGGACCACGGTAACTCTTTCGGAAATTTCCGGATTTTTAAAAAAAAATTATTACTCGTATCGTCAACATTCCAGACACTGGAATATTATGAGTATGTATTTTAACACTATTCAAGTGCTGCAAAACTTAGAGACAAACACAACATTCATTACATTAAATTAAAAGATTTGATGGGCTCGCGTGGTGGATTACGTTCCATTTCTGCTCCTAGAGAGGAGGCCTGAGTCCCAGCAGTTGGAACATTAAAAAAGGCTGATTATGCTATAACAGTCTTCATGTACGGATACTTTTAGCCTTTAGGTACATTGTCAATTGTTTTTCCCAAATCCTTTTGACCTTTGACTTATAAAGTTTATGTTATTCAGTTCACTTTCGCCCCCTCATTCAATTAAATACCCCCTTGACATGCGAATGTCAATTTAATGTTCTCAAAACTCCGTCTTTTCTGTTTTTAACGACGTTGTTTTATTGTCTTGCTCAAAAAGCAATACATGTTTAAGTAAAACGTTCTCACATTTTATTCGTTTATTGTTTGTACGAAAATAAAAACTGGGTTAATCTTGCTGGTACAAAGGAAAGATCAAAATGAGTTTCATATTTTGGGGACTATGTGTCAACTGCATTAACTGCGTGACATGCACTAATTGCATCTTTGGTAGAAATAGTTTGTATTTGGAACACTACTCTATGGTTCTCTCATTAGGTTTAGCTAAACAACGTGGCATGTCGTACAGCCCTACTGTTATTAAGAGGCATTTAGGCTTGAACAGTTTTTGCGGACCCGCACAAATGCGTGCTACCAGCTACCAAGGGCACTTAGGGGGTGACCGCGCGACCTAACACGGGTGTAAGTATAATTGCTCACTTTAGTCGAGCATAAACGCTTTCGTAAAGAATTCAACGCGAAGATTACTCGTGAATGGTTGTAACGATTTCGCACACATTTGCGGATACTATATTACGTATTCAAGATCCTCTTCTCTGTCAGATCTCGAGTCTTAAGTGGGATACTGAAGATTTATTCGTTCAATAAGTTTTTGGGAGATATTGAGGGCACGTTTCCATTTTATTTTGCAAATTAAATTGAAGCTCTTATCGAAAAAGGGCGTCAATATAATATTCGTCGGTCATGCTAAGAAACAGGCTTCAGCGATGTTCTGATGTACCGCATTAATATAAATAGTAAGTTGATTGCCATGTAATTCAAATACGCAGACATTCCAGTAAAACTAATTTCGCTACCAGCAAATATTGACAAAGCTTCACATATGAAATCGGATCAAATAATTCACAATGTTCAAATATCCTTACTATAAGATGTCGGATCAATACACTAACGCAGATCTATAATGTGTACTACATTTTTTACCTAAGCTATGTGCCGATACTTTACAACTTAGACCAATACCTAATGTGATACGCCTACACAGTTTTAAAGTGGACTTTGTCTATTTCAATATTTATTTACCAATTGAAGTGACTTAACTACTGCTAACACCTTTTTAAATGTATAGTTTCAAGAGCCATTATGGCTGTCTCGGTTATTAATCTAACACTTCAAGTAGTACATATAATTCAAGTATTTTTTTGTATAGCTAGCGTGTCACATACGTGTAAATCGCTAAAACGATAAACATAAAGAATATAACATTAGATAGATACTAATTTATTATAAACTTGAATTAATTAATAGATGTTAACAGTGTTAATCGAATTCATAAAAAAAAACTACGTACTTATAGATATTTTTATACTAGCACTACTCTGAAATATTCACATTATTCACATCTCTACCTCAACACCTACCTACTTGTTTTGTTTTTGTGTCCCACCTACCGGATACCTTCATAATATAAACGCGATGGGTAAATAAACAATAATGACCTTCACATCTCGCAGTCAAAAACAGGTTTGCAAATCAACATAATATGTTTATCGTTGTAACCTAAACACAAAAACCTATTTTTAGAATTTCCACGTATGACATAGCTGTCTTTTGTTAATATCAATTCCTAACGATACTAGAAAAATTGTATCATGACTTTTTAATTAAAACAGTACTTACAAAAAACATTTTTAGGAGTGTATTTATACGGCGTGACAATATTCGCGAATGGTTTTATGTTGCAGACTTGCAATTTTGTTGAGCATTCGGGGCCTTGTAGCAGAGTCGTGTTCGGTACCCTTGCCGTGACATCTAAATGCTCAAGTCAATAACCTGCCAGCAAAAAATCTACAATAACTACACACTGAAAGCAACCGCGCTCTATTCTGGGAACATGACGTAAGCCTCGCCGTGGTGCTCAGAAATTATGAGTTAAATTACAAGATGATCAACACGTAGTTTTTGGATGAGGATGCCTTGGGAGGCAAGGCCTGCACATTTATCGTGATTACTCAACGTCGCATCGTTAGCAGTTAATGGCATGAAGGATATAAATGTTAGTACACATTAGGGTTGGTCAATTATATATTTCAAAAACCCCAAATGTTTCGTTGATGGTCTGAATTCACATGTGCAAGATAATGTCTTCAATCGCGCAGATGCTATGTCTATATTGAAAATGGTAAATATTCCATCATTTTTGCTTTGATGACTTGTGATGCTAAGTTATGACATCTAACCTAATACGAAACATGTCACATGATCATGTCTTAAACAAAGATCTAAAACTAATTATGTATACCTATGCGCTACATACCTACATTAAATATTTGAGAATTAATTAAGATCATGGTCAAAAAAAATCTATGTAATTAACTACCTATTTTACAATTGAGTAGGTACTGAAGGACCAATTAGTCAATTATTAGGGTATAGAAAATTGAATTTGGAAATAAAAAAACTCACTACATATATCACGTACTTATTTAAATAGGTACTTACTCAATAACATTAATATGTAACTTTATATACAGAAGTGATACATAGGCGGACTTTATGCAACAAAGCATTCTATACCAGTCAACCTTTGCGTTAAAGACTACACCGTTGTAGGTTATTTAAAATCAAATTAAGTATAATTACTATTACGTAGCTCCATAAAATAATAACAATATTATATGCCAAAATAACAAACTTATTATCAACTATAATGAAGAGAATTCAAAATACAATAATTACGACGAAGAGCAGATTAACTTTGAGAGGACTTTAGATAGCAGTAGTTTTGTATTTTACGCTTGAAGAAAAATTTAATCTCAGCTTTGTTTTGTTTTTCCAGTGACAATGTGGGTGATAATTGTATTTTCTATGCTGATTAATTTCTGAAAGTACCGCCTTCTTATTGAATTTTTACTGTGTAGGTGTAAGTCAAAACCTTCACAGCTTTCATTTTTTGTCTTGGAGACTAACTGACAAGTCACATTGTCAATAGGTAGGTACAGATAGTATCACGTGACAATGCTAAAGACCCGCCCACAAAACAGGCGGCGCTCTATATCAACATTTGGCTCTACTTCCTACTACTTTTGGCATTCGATTTAGACTTGAATTTTCGTTATTGTTCTAGACATCATTGAACAATAAGACAGTGTTGAACAGTACGTCGTTAATTACCTACTAATTAGTTTGCTCCCACGCCAATTCATATTAGGTGCATGTTCGAAATCTAAGAACCCACAGTAATTTGGTCTCTCATAACTTTGACGACGAACTCCAGTATATTGATTAATTGTCTAACGTTTTGCAGATTATGTATTTCAGATATAAATTTGGGTTATTAAGATTCAGAGCAGAGTCTCACTTCAAAAAGACGTGCCTCAGCCAACATTACCAAAGCTTCATCGATAGTATTTCACCTTCTGTGAAACAAAATTCAAATGTATTCATAATTTTACCTCCATCCAATTCGTAACTCTTCTGATGGCATCCTTGAAGCTAACGACTTACCTGTTGAAATAACTAAATGAGAAGATTTGAAACCTGCCAAACATCCTCTTATCAATCTCTTTGTGATGATTATTTATTGACATTGCAATTTCTTGCGAGTCTTTTTCTTCATAAAAAAAAAGCTGTTGCCACATTGATATGCTTCACAAATACTGGTAGTATGATTTCGTTACCTTCGATGTCATTAATTTCGTTGGGTAGAATTTTAAAATAGCCTCATTTCAAAACGAGTGCAGTTGTTCAGGTATAAAGTAAGGCAATAACAAGGACCATCATTGTTTTATTTAGTCCTGACGTCAGCCGTTGTCGACAGGAAAACATGTGTTTGACTTTGAAATTGCAGAGTTTAGAACGATCATTAAACTTAATTTCCTCTTTGAATTATTTATACATTTTTATTTACTGATATCGGCAGCTCGGTATGCAATTACTACGACCAAACAATGTTATTTTGACGAGTAGAAAAGAAAGAGATATTATGCTGAAATAAATATTCGAAGACGCTGAAAACTTCGCTAACCTTTGAACAGGACACAAAAACTATCTAACAGTACAAAACAAATACACTGTTCAAACACTCGGCGAAATACAAAACAAAAAGCACAAAAAAGTTTCTAACACCAACAAAAACAAAAAACACTCAGCAGGCAAGCATGCACACATACTAGGAACGTTGTATGGCGTTCTAATAGTGTAACCAAAATTTGGAAACGACCTTGACCCACATAAAATTACAGTACATAAACGAAACCAACACCTTTACGTTTGATCAATGAAATACTAGCTTTGAATTGAACGCATAATCTAAAATATACACGAACATTCGAAAACACTTGAATGCCACTACAGAAGTTTTTTTTTCAAAGCTGGTATTCCATTGGCAACAAAAACAGCCATAGCCAGAGAAGCCAAACGTTCCAAGCGTGGAGCGCATCTACCTGGAGTGCTGCTGCCTCTCGTTTGGCGGTGGGGAAGGCGCGCGAGATGAGGTCGTCGTCTGGTCCCGAGAGTCGTTCGCCGTCGCAGGACTGCCAGCACCGCTGCCGCCCAGCGCCAACGCCAACCCGTTGATGCTGCCGACACATGACCACGTCACCACAGCCCTAACGTCGAACGAGACCTAGCTGCTCCAACCTTCCCTCCGAAATTACTCGACGCAAGGACACAACATGAAACATATGATACTAAACTATGGTTAGACAACATTCAGTGAAACCTTGGAGCAGATAAGCCAAAGCTAATTTCATACTAGGATCGATATTTACTATCACAATGGTACTATTCTAATTTAGGTATAACACAATAATTTAATTGTTAAGACAAAAGAACCTAGTGATTATATCCCGCCAAGTTTATATTAGAGTACTTTTGCTGTCTCGATTACTCCGATTATGTTTAAAACTTGTTAAAGGACTACGAACAGCCGAGCGAAGCAGAACATTCTCAGCGGGGTGAAGATACATAAGCAGTGTTGTTTAGTTAGTGGCAAGGCAACGGGAGTGTCAGTCATAATAAAGGTATTTATTGGCAAGCAAGCATTCCGTACGCAATCTGTTATAGACATTGCCGGTAACAATATTATCATACAAATAAAACTCATTCATATATCAAGATCTGACAATCAAAATAAAAGAACAAACGTGTCAAATGCAATATTAGTTGGACATTGTCCATCTGTTGCAATCGAAATTAATTAAAGTAAAATCACTGACAGAACAAAGAGTTGTCGAGTGTTAGCGATGAAGCGAACTTTAATAGGATATTTGTATAGAATAATAGTAATGACGATTGTGATGCCAATTATGGAGTCGAGGAAGATAAACTTCAAGACGAAAACACCGAAGATCACTCGCGTAACAAGAAGTGGGCGAGAACAGGCAATTAGTAGATCTGGTCGTGTCAATGCGGTAGGATTATATCGCACGAAACGCATCTTTAGTATGAATGGGACGAATGCGTAAGACTCAGTCGTCAGACAAAGCATTCGAGGCGTCGCCGTCGTCAAGGTTGCGCTTTGTTACAATAATAAGAACTGAAATCACTTGCAGTTATACTAATCAACTGCACCTATATTGAGGTCTGTATTCTATACTCTTTCAAATATATATTTGACAGAGTATAATTCTTAGGTTCTGTAAAACGGGAAGTAGTTAACATTTTCAGTTAGTAACCAACATGATTGACGTCAAAATATTCCAATGCGAAATTGCTATTATAGATTTTGTTGAATGATTCTTTATCATTCATACAGGAAATAAATAAAATAAGTCGCAAACTGTAGGTATAGGATTTTCCGAATATTTAACAACCAAATATTTTCATTGTTTTTTTTTTAAGTTTGTGAGAACTATAGAGTAGCGAAAATATATATTAGAAAGACGATAATGATCGGTTCGCGTGATGGAACCGATGGTGTTTGCAATTAAATAACTTTCAAGACTAGTGTGCGATACAAATTTAGAGAAAAAGTGATTAAAATACCACATTAAATTGGAACAACGAAGAAAATGCAGTTAGATTTTATCATAACTGGAACCTAATCAGTGTTACAATGAAAGTCTGCCATTAGAGTTTAATGCTAGCTTGTGATCGTAATCTTTGGCCAAACACAGTTAAATTAAAAGTTTATACAATTTATATTATCTATATCTATAGGTATTTGTATATGTGAATGTAGTACGTCGAACCTCCCATTACGGAATTTGCCAGAAATCACAACAAATAAAAAGGAAGTGAAAACAAAGTAACTGTCACTTATTCTCATTATAAATGAAATTAAAACTAAAATATATGAGTACTCTGTCCAAACAGACCAATTTATGCATTTCCTTTAAAAGTGCGTTATAATAAAATTTACTTGAGCTACCTTCGCATTAACAGTGTATATTTCCGCAAATTGCAATTTTTATTTGACTATAAAATGTGAAGGTCATCATCATGGTCCCACCAGGTCACATTTGGCGGAAGTTTGAATTAATCGTAAATTGTTATTGTTAACATCTGTGGAAAACAGACACATTTATATATACATGCATTTCTCAGTGGGATTACTCATTAGGCTAACATAATAATATATGAGAAGACTTTGTGGAAGAGGTATTAGTAATAGTATGATAGAGCCGTAAATTGTGGAGTTAGTACCCATTTGGTGAATTCCCTCGACTGCATTTGAATAAATTGCACCATCTATTGGTTCATATTTCAGAATTTCGATGAAATACAGTTTTACATCATGTTTTCAAAGCAACAAGAATCTCGTGTATAAATAATCCCAATCCTTCGTCTTTTCACATGAAAACTCTACTGCCCTAAATATGCAGATTGAAAACGGCTATGATGCAACAGCCAGAGTTCGAAGCGCATGCAGAATGAAAGACATACCTATTTAACAGATGTTCTGTCTATGGGTTAATAAAAGCTTGAGCATGAGAATTCTAGACTAGAACTTGTTTCTGCCCACGTCTGTTATATTTATACTTCGAAATGTCACTTTGAAGCACTGTGTACAAACAAATGTGAAGTGCATTCCAAATCTTGGAGGAGTTTGGAAATAGCTCTATCTGTACGAGTTCTTTTTATTTGCATTAAAAGTAAACTAATATAATAATTCAAGTGACGTATGCAATGAAAAAATATGCTGCTGTAAATCGTATGATTATTTGATTGGCTTCTGACGTCAATTCAGTTGAAAGCAATTATATGCTGAACTGAACTAACTGATGGTTGTAAGTTTAATAATACATTAACTTTTTTGGTTGCTTGCCTAAATATACCTACTGTTAAACAGAAGTCAAAAAAAAAAAACAATAACGTCGTTGAGCAATTTATAATCATGAAAAATAAAATAATATCATTTTATTCATCGGTTTAACTGTTATTATGAAGTTAAGAAAAGGATACTGGTGTCAATAAAGCCGATTACACAATTTAAATTGTAAAGAGCAATATGATACTTTTTGTATGCATATTGCATATTTGTGAATAAGTTCTGATTATGCAATATTTGTAATCATCTACATGAACCTAAGGTCGTTTGCTTTTGCATACGTCTTTCAATTGTCAAATGGATAGATATTTCGACAATTTATTTATGAGTGAGCCTTGAAATCTCGTAGTTTTTCCTGATTAATTTATTTATGTACACTTAAAAACGAAAATAACAAATACGAAGAGCAGAAACGTGCTGCTTATTTCAAAATAAATTTCTTACAGCAGTCCTGTAGCAGGAAAGTTAACATCTTATCTATTCTGCAAGTGATTAAATCAATCGAATGTCTTTTCCAAATCTATCTTATTTTGCCTTGAGATACCCCTTTAAGTTAAAAAAGTGATTGTGATAAGCGTCGATCATACTATTCAAGTCGGAAACGTATGTGTATTTGGGACGGCTGCAACAACCAAGTGCCTTTCTTATCTTTTAGACAACTACTTTGCAACCTACCTATAGATCACAGCAATTACATGTCGCCAGCCAGTCGCTTGCAATAGGGTCTCTAGTTCAAAATAATAAAGGCCTAAATGTGTTTACTGCGGGTTCTTTGTCTTAGCTATCCTTCGGTGCATATGGAACTGAACGACTCATGCACGACAGTATTTCATATTCATGAAAATTCTGTATTATTCTAAATTATGGGATGCTTTTTAGGTTACCTACTGCCAGCGGCTTTACTCGGGTTAAAATACAAAATTATTATATGCCCCCGCCGTGATAAAAAGCATCCTTTGTCAAAGGTAAATGTCGAAAATGGCTTTGTGTAATCAAGTCTATGGAATACACGATAACTAAATATTATATGAGTTGCAAATACTTCTGTAACACGGAGTAGCTGTATGCCAAAATGTACATTTTATAGTGTTCTAGACGACTAATAACATCCGCTAGCTTCCATCAACGCCTAGTGTCATGGCGTGTCAATAATTAGGGATGCCCAATCAATTGTAATCGATCGGTTGTTTTTTTCTTCTAAAAGTGTATTTTTAAAAACCTAATAAGTATGCTTTATAAATGAGGTCATACTCGATTTTAAACATATAGTTACAATAATGATGAAGTGATCAAATCTATTATTTCATGATGATCATTTTTCAGGGTTTTCTAATAATCGTTTAGGAAAGTGTGTGGTCTACTCATAAGTAAACGATTACGAAACGATTTACGACAAATAATACAAAATTCTCCTTTTTGGTTCTTTAATTTAAAAAAATATATTTTTACTGAATAACCTATTAACGTTTAATTAAAAAAAAAAACGTTTTTCTAGGGTTCCATACAAACTTACCTATGAAAACAGTTCAGTTCCCGAATTGAGTTACGAAGATTTTACAGAATCGATAAAAAGTTTTATTTGTGACGTAAAATGTTTATTCCTATCAAGCAGTTTGTTTAAACATAGGTATACCTAATTGAAGGCAACTTTTTATGCAAATGTAACATAATTCAATGTAGCAACCACAACGCTAGAAATAATATCACATTCTTGTGTACTATTACAAATTTTATAGTAATATGACCACATGAAGTGATTATATTTTTATCGCATGGGTCAATGTTGTGCATGCATGCGACCTCGGCATTATCATACATGCAAATTGTAATGAATTTGATAGCGTTGATTTCTCGGATATTTCAAGGACTTGAAGTTATTAGTAGACAATAATAAAACTGCATTTTCTATGCATTACATAAGTACCTAGTAGTATAATAGTTGTCAGAAATATGATAATTCAGCTAGCATTATAATATTTCTGACAAGAAAACATATTTAAAGAAAAAGGTTTCGTGCGATTATAACTGCCGTATTATAAAGATTTGCTTTCCAGTAGATATTGAAAAACACTTGCCAGCATCGTACGACTTAATTAATAATACATAATAATGTATATTCAAATAATTTTTAATTGTATAGCCTAGTACAAAGTCAATTTGTAAAATGTGCTATTACAATTCCTCGTACAATGGTCCACATTGGACTAAGTGCGGAAACCATACCTAAGTAGATGGATAGATGTGCCGTTAGAAATATCAACCTTAATGCCAGGACTATCTAAAATTAAACAACGAGTTCCATACAATAGCTTCTAAAAACAGACATATCAAATGTTATAGATACAAGTATGTATAATATTTGTTCGCAGCGAGACATTGCATCATGTCGATGCATTTCACTATTTGCTGGCGCCAAGGCCGGCTCTAAGGTTACAAATTATGATAGTATCGGAGCTTATAAGTCGTAACGAAGTACTCAAAGCCAGTATGACATAGTGGAAAATTTTCTATTTCATTCTTAATTAAGAAGAAATTGAACTATAACGAAATGTTATTTAAAAAATAGATTAACGATGTGTTACTTACGGTACCGATATTAGGTACTAATGAGCCAGTTGAAAGAAATGGTCGTCAGTCTAAGAAAAATTACAGGAAACTCAAAATGTTTTTTCTGAAATTATCAGTTTCCAGGTTTTTGAAAGAGATCTGAGAATCTTACATATTAGTCATTGCAGCAGATGTTCACATGTATAAATAATTCTTAAACATATATGGGTTATTCCCGCCGTTGTGTTGCTTCACAGTAAGTAATTTCAAAATTCCCCAGCCAATGCAATACATAGCCCTGGTGCTTTCATACAACACCGAAAATAATCACAAATGTTTGTTCCCTAATGTTTCAGATTCTTCACGCGTATCCTCTGACAAGGGGCCATGGGCAATTCTCTGTCCCAAAAGATATTATTGCCTTTTGTTTAGATAGTAGAATAACTCCTCGGGTGGAGCGAGAGGGAGAGTCAGACTTTTATCGATTAAAATCAATCTTGGCTCCTTCAGTTACATTTTGCGTTCAAGTCCCGCAGTAACTTTTTCGAACAATTCCGCAGAGAATGAATTTCATGGACAGTTGTTCTAGGAAGCGTAGGTACGGGAATATTGTAAAGATTAGAAGCCAGTCCCAAACTTGACTTTACTATTAACTAAAATGAAATATCGTGTACCTTCTGGAAAATCACTAAAGCAACAACCTATACAAACGATACGAAATCATAATCATAAATTACTGTCCTGCTGCTAACTTAACGAGAATTACAGTAACGATTACACCATTCACTTTTTCATATTTATCTATAATTACTGGGTAAGTATTATGGCTTTCTGCATGCGCAATGTGACATAAATTACCTTGATAGCGTTGATAGTTGGTACTAGTGAGTCATCGAACAAACGACCAGGTAACATGTCGACACGCCAACCTGCTAAAAACTCGTGTTTTTCTTTCTTTCTCAAGAAACCATTACCGTTGAGTAGCGCCCTTAAATCGTGTAGGTCAGTATTTCCCAAACTATAGATTATTTGTGACCCTTTGGTGGGTCATGAGCGAATATATATGCGCCCCTAAAAACCCACATCTAACTAATAAAGACATTTTTTTTAATAGAGCTTGATTTTTGACTAAGTATAACTTACACGGTGATCTTATAACTGAATCGATACATATTTATATTCTTTTTTCTCTTTATGAAGGCTAAGGCTCAAAGACAAAAGACAAGACATAAGTGCCCCCGCGTGGGTCCCCCGCAACGGAGCACTTTTGTAAGGAACCACGCGGGCGCCCGCTTTACGCAGTTTTAGCCCTAAGGGCGTTATCACACTAGCGATTTGCTAGCGGCTGCGGGGCGCGGCGGGCGCGCAGCGAATGCGTCGCGAAAACGCCGCATCTGCAAAGCGAAGACGTCGCGGACGCGTGGAAATTCGCAACGTTTTCAACGCGTGTTTGTAGCAAATTAACGACGTACAATACACTCAGTAACAAAATGGATTCTGACGAGGAGACACTGCTGTTGGCTTTGATACTTCGAAGATGCCGGAGACACGCATCTCGCTGCGCATGCGCAGCGTGTCCGTTGAGCGCCCGTAACGTATTCATTGTGCACGCGCTCCACTTTGAGGACGCTCGCAATTCGCTTGTATGATAAAGCCATATGAGATTAATCCCGATTCGATAAATTTTTGTTAGGTGGTCGCGGTCCAGTCAACGTTGGAAACCACTGGTGTAGGTGATATATGGTTCGTATTTATTTCTAGCCATGTTAGTAGTCGTAAAAGTCTCAGTGGTATTAATGCTTTTTATTAATATTACATGGTATATATATTATTAAAGTCAGCTATCGAAATAATAAATGTTTTATCGGTATTCTACGGAAGTTGATTAATTATAATGGTTTGTTTATTATTGCGAGCATTGCGTATTAGTAAAATAAATAATAATAAGGTAATACTTGTTATGCTGCGGTTTACGCAAGGAAATAGGTCAAACCTATCTGAAATTAGTGTATGAGCAGATTAGTGCATTGGATTTCGACTTTGGACCTTATACCGCATGCGAATCGCATTCAAACAGCAATTAAAATAAGACTTGGAAACTCGTCATAAGTTTTTTTTCTTAATCTAAGACGATGTTCCAAGTCTTATTATATACAAGAGTAATTCTACGAATTTAATTTCTTATCAAAATGAAGCGTAAAACGTTAAATCGAGAAGAACAAACATTCAGTTTACGATCAGAAGCGAGAAAGACAAAGAAATCGTGGTCATGTGCTCATTTTCACATGCAAGAGATAGATATGTTCTTTTATGTTTTCTACATTACTTATGCAATGAATCGGGACAATGGTAAATAAGAAACGACGCAATAGTTACTGAAAAATGTAAACATAACAACTCAAGCTGTCGACACTATTTTCGCAGCAGTTTAAATAGAAAACATACTGCGCAATAGCAATAGGTACCTACAATAATCCCGATATTAATAAAAAAAACACAAATTCCTATGTAGCTTTAGAATCCAACGTGCCAACTGTTTGGCAAATCACCAAAACTGGTGATTCATCACATCCACCTCATGCCAGTTAGTTATCTTCGAAACCATGTAATTGATTAACACTAATTGGAACGACCGGATCTGTTGCCAGTTAGTTTGTTGTTCTGCTTACGATATATTATTGCAAACATTCAGGATATTATACGGACATTATTACGACTGAAGTAATACGATCGTATAACAGTTAATTTATGCGACAATTTCAACAGCAACGCATTTTACAGCTTCTAATTGGTCTTTACTCAGCTGGTCGACCATTTCTTAATGCTGGACAACAAAAAAAGATCATTTTTAACGCAGCCTGGGGGAAAGGGCAAGAATTCCTCTGTAAATGGTCGTAATACTAACAAAAAGTTCAGAAACGTGAAATACTATCAACAAAGGGCTCTATCATTACAAACATCGGTCAACTGCAGAGCGTCGCGGCGTACGGTCGGAGATAACCTTCCACAGGCGTCAAACGATGCGATTGTGTAATCGCCGTCGAAGCTGTTAAGCAGACAATGGTACCTTTCAGTGGAGCACGTTGTAAATCATACAAGCGGTCGTTTGTGGCGCGTGCGCCACTCGATACGACACGATAACAACGAGACACAATCAGCCGCATAGGACTAATCCGCCACAAAACAAATTATACTTAAACCCAATAAGCATAAAGTTCAATTCTTGTGATTTACGTTGAGGTGAGCTCATTGTGAACGCAATGGACCATGAATTGTGATAAATAGTAGAGAACAATTGTCCTTTATTTCCGAAATCACGTTTGCTATATAACCCTTATTCTGTGAAAGAGTTACCATTTGAATAAATTACAAACAATAATAGGTACCTAGTTATTGTGGTTCGTGACCGCAAAACAGATAAAAGCTGCCGCAAATGAGCTTAGCATTTGAATGAGAACACTGTGATTAATTAACTTGAATATAGAAAATAATCAATTTTAACGACATACATTAACCTAGAACGCGACACCTGATAAGTTAAAATTGGTATAATAAAAACAAGTTTCAATGTTTTTTTCAATAATTTCCGCATTCATATTAAATAAATATTTTTTTTTCTGTAAGCGCATCATGTGCAAAAAGCGTTCATATTTTGCACCTCGAAGCATTATTTAGTTTAGGTACAAGAGTAAATAATCTACTGCAGATATACCTAAATTATTTTTAACTGTCAAAATATTACATATTTCCACATATTTCCGAATTGCCAGGTCGTTATGAAATATCATTAAAACTCATTTTAGATTTATACTGTTTACAAACATTAAATATAATCAAGATGAAGAATTTCACCGTCGCAGAAGAAATTAATGATATAACAAAAATATTCTAATACCGAACGATAATCCTTCACTTTAAAACCCTTGAACAAAAATAAACAGAATGATATTTCCGTGATGCCAACGCAAAAACAGAAACATTTATATCAAAGATTATTGTCGACATAGCGTATTAAATGTCATAGAAAATTAAACTTGAGGAAACGCCACATGACATGTGTAATATATTTTGACACTAAATTGCTATGTTGCGTCAGTGACGAAAAGAGAACGAAGAGTTTATTTTGTTATCAGTTAAAGCCCCAAGTGGTGAATGAAACGTAACGGTTCTGAAAACTGGTTCTAGTTTCTAAGAGACAGCTTCACTATCCCCGGCTGTTTATCTTGAAACACGTGTCCCCTGAGAGTCCTACGGCTCATCTTTGGAAGTGGCTGCATCCGGACACTGCAGATTTTTCTAAATTATTTACATTTGGGCGAAGATGTATTTTTAGTGTCGGCTCCAGACTGGCGCCAAACTCGCCTTGACCGCAGTTCGGAGCAACAAACCACGGAAGGCTGGCCTTATACCCCCTTCGCAATCGTTACATAGGCAAGTGCAAGGTTTAGTGATAAGGAATAAAAACATGTTAATTGGACAAATAAAAAAGTTTAAACCATACATGTACCTACAGTAATAAAATCCCATACGATTGAAAATACTAGAAGACAAGCAACTGTCGAAGTGCTTCTAAGTGAACTATTCAATGGATCCTAAAGCCGTGTAAGAACGTACGAACAAATTTGTTGCGTTGCATGATACGCAACAACTTGGTTCACAAATGTGTACCACTAACGAACATCGAACACTCTGTTCGTCAAACATGTTTGCGGCGATCCTATTAGTATGTTGTGTATGGACAGTGTTCTTCATGAATATCAATGCGAACACCAAAAATCTTTTCGCTACCTACTTCGCAATCGACCACTTCCAACGACGCCGCCATGGCTATTAAGAGAGTTCACGACTGTTGTGCACGAAATAGATTCGAACTATGTTCGCGTTCGTGTTCGAAAATGCCGTCCATATGAACAAACCAAATGTTCAGGTTTGGTGTTTGTGTTGGCTATGTTCGTGTTCGTACGTGCGTACACGGCTTAATAGCTGAACGATCATAACGATTTAGTTCATTCACTAAGTAAATGTTTACAAAAAAAGTAAAATTAGCATGTTTACTTTTTACTCCAAAGAAGCTGAGGTGAAGCTTTAAAATCTATTTTGATTCCGGGTTACGCCACGATTTATTAGCGGTGTAAAATCTAAAAGTGTGATTTCACAACGATGCGTTAGATCTATGCGGTGCTATGTGAACTGCTAATGTCCATTAGTTTTTATTGCCAGTGAGACAGCATCATGAGACGAATGTATAAAAGGTTTAATTAGTAGTCTCAGAATAAATGTCATATACACAAGAACACTCTTGAAGCGAATATACTATCATAATTTATGAAACAAGCAACTAGTGATGAATTTATAAGTCCAGTTCTACTTTCATCATCTTGGATCGGTTTTGTTATGCAATATGCGAGTGTTGCAGCGAAAACAGCCAAAAAGAAAGGTTAGTGTCCGAAGGTCGAGTCGTCGTTATTGACTCGCAAGTCTAGACTCCAGGCCGTACATCGAAACACACCTCGATGAACGAAACTTTATGATAGTTACACAGATCGTTAATAACATGGTAGAACTGAATAGACCGTGTGGGCTGTAATTGATCAATTCTGAACTGTGTGTTGATGCAACGTTTATTCTAATTATTTGCTTAACAAAGTGTTTTATAGCTGCAGTAAACCCGAAAAGAAAACTAAAAACGTGCTCGTTCATTGTATTAATTAAAACTGTGAAGTGAAATGAACATCACTAGTAGGTACGCAAGCTCAAAGTGAATCAGGTCACAGCCTTGGAATAATTTCGAATAACACACTGTATTGCAGTGTCGTGAGAAATTAGAATCCTTAATCTTATGACAGCGGTGGTTTTCCACTCGGAAATGGCTCCAGATTTATAAAAGCACTCACACGCGCTGAAATCGTCGCATAAAACTTGCTACATTTAAGAGCGCAATTTGTCTCGACTCCAACACACATATATTGGCGTGAAAATATTATGGAAATATAACAGTCAATGTTTAAGGGGGTGTTAATATTGCAAACAAAGTTGATATATTTGATTATGAAAACAAGCTGCTTGAACATTTGAATGACACACTTGTAGTTATGGTATTTCGAAGACAAACTATTTTGAATGTTGCGTTATTTAAAGATGTGACGCATATAACAACTAATACAACAGTATATAAAGTGCTTTAATTGAATCTCGTGGTGATCGTAAAGATTGTCTGCTACCACCCACGGCTAACAAAATTAGACGAATGACGAATCCAAGTGCTATGAGACCGACGAGACGTGTTCAATAAACGCAGTGGACAGCAAATTATAATAAAAAAAAATCTAGAGAATACAACAAATTAGATGAACAATTCTAATTTGTAAACTGTAATGGTGTACGAGATCTTTGTTTACAAAGTCATAATATTCATCTAACAGATTGCAGACACGCTGCAAATATTAAAAACAATAGTTGAGCCAAACGACTTCACGAAATCTGTAAACGCAGTTGAATGTTTACTAAGAATTTAGATAACATATGACTTAAAAATTAAATACGTGTACAATAAAAATGGTGAAGAATAACAGAAAAACAAAGAAAGTATGTATTTTAAGAGCAACCAGGCGTGCTTGTGTAGTAACTTGACGCTAATGACATTAGTAAGTTGACACCTGCAGAGCAGTGAAGGTCGCGCGGTGAACCTTGAACAATCACGGAGGGTGAGACAGAGCTCGCGAGGGTAGTGACCGATGACGAATGACGATGGCTAGGGGCGAATTCTAAAGGAGTAAGTACCGATAGAAATAGTGTTCTTTATGTCACATTTTTTTCTATTCCTGCCATATCTTCTAAATGCGGTCAGGTGATCTGGAAAATTAGTAAGCAGCAAATGCGATTTCGAAATAACTCCAATAATTAACACATTTCCGAGCTTGCCATGTATGTAGTCCAACTGCGTATTCAAATCTGTTTTATTTGGCATGTTTTGAATTCGAATACATCATTTAAAATTACAGTGTCCATCTACGAAAAACATTTCAAAATAAACTAAAATATCAGATTTTAATAACAAATTTTATGAATCAAGTCATTGTGTATTTGCAGTAACAGTAACAGCACGGATCAAAATAAGAGAACAGGTAAATAACAGGGAAATATATATTTACATATTATAGGGATCTCTGTTAGGATTGACTGTGATTTAACGCCAAGGTCGAATGCAAAGGCCGTACATCGAACTTTCTACTGCTTTCCGGGTGCCAAACAGATGATTGATGGGACGTTATGGGGTCCCATAGTAACCGAAGCTATTAGCGGTTCAACGACCACCATAATGATGTTGCAAATTAATGTTTGTATGCCGCCATGATTATGAGAAATTATCTTTGTGAAACCTTTTTTGTATGTGTATATTTCTTTTGACTTTGACCCCTTGGTATTTTGAATTTAGGTCATTGACCCTCTGCTTTGTTTATAATATTTGGAAAATATCATAACAGTATTTAAATTGTGAAAGGCTGAATGATTCGCACTGAAAAAGGTTATTTTGGATCAACGAGAAGAATCTGGTTAAAGCATCGCCAACCACATCGTCGCTTTCTATCAGGTGAGATAGTGGTCAAGACCAAACCTATCTACAGTAAAAAAAAGTAAATTAAAATTGGCCCTGGTAAAAAACGGATTTTCAATACATATTTAAAGGCAATCATCATTATAATATCCACAGTGAAATAAGCGTCACACATCGCTTCATGAAGTCAACTTTAACATTTTCCCAGAGAGATATCGCACATCCGGAAAGTGAATCATTGTTATTCCCGGTATAGTAAATATTTTAGTAATGCAGAAACAGTAGAGATAACGAAATAAGGCAATAAGTTTATTTTCATAATTATTGTACATTTATGAAGTTCCACGCTGATTTTTTCTGCATCATGTAACTTCACGAATAAGTTTGAAGTTTCCTAATCGACCAAACCACTTATGTAATATTAAGAGCGTCCTTTTCTAGGTAAATTTTCATACAACCGCTCTTACGTGATTATGATGTTATTACACATCTTTTTCTAAATATTTTGGATACACAGCTATCTTGTGGATATTATCTAGGCTTCTATAGAAATCAAAACATAAATTTGTGTAAAACTAATGTAGTAAATACCTCTGAAAATCTGCTATTTTACGTGAACTTTGGCCCTCCATAATGTACATACACAATTATATATTTATTGCTATATATTGCTATTGATGTACTTTTATTAAAAATAAAAGTATATCAATAGCAACTTTGCACATTTAATCGAGATTCTGAATGACGACGATTTTTCAGAAAAACTTTTAAGGGTTTAAAAAAAGACATGTATTTCCTGGAACAAGTTTTGTGAAATATTCGAGTAAATAACGGCATTACCGAATGCCAACGAGTTTTCAGGCGTTATCTATTTTTTATTGCATTGCCTCTTCATCAAACACGCGTTGCATTGCGTTAGATGAAGCAACAAGCTTTTAAACCAAGCTCGATGTTGACGAAAGGCAAGCGGAAAGGGACCCTCTTAAGTGCCACTATTCTCTATTTAATGTGGCACTGCTTATAATTTCGTAATTAATCCATCATAAACTTCCTATTATTTCAGAGACACTCAATAGCATTACAAATAAACACAATCTCACACTAGAGTGCCTCACCATCAAAGATTGCATCACTGATTACCATCAGGCGGGATCGCAGTCAAGCACCAGTCATTATTAAAAAGACGGACTCGTGCACTGAGGGTTCCTTACAAAATTACCTATGAATACAGTTTAATTCCCGAATTGAGTTGAAACGATTTTTCTGAATCGCAGAAAGTTTTTTTTTGTGACGTAACTATAAATTTTCAGTTTATCAATTTTTTCCTATACTTGTGTTCTGAGACCTAGCTTCATGCCAAATTTCAAGATTCTAGGAAACGGGAAGTACCCTATGAATTGATTCCCTTGAGAGTGTTGAAATATACGTCTTTTGTGAAAGTCCATATCTTTTTTTTCGTTAACTTAGAAGTTTGATTTTTTCACAGCTTCAAGGGACCGCAGACCAGTTGAAATTAAAACCGTATATACTCGGTTTAAATTTCAACTCAATACCTTGAAGCGTTTCCGAGATAGAGGGTCTTGACAGAGACAGACGTTTATTCCTTTTTAGGTACAGAACCCTAAAAAAAATACAATGAATCACAACATAAAACTAACAAGCAAATCAAATGCAATCTCCTTTTTCTGTAGCAGGTGACCGTTACTCCAGGTTCATTGAACCAAATAGCCCTGTAAATTGATGATCCCTGTAAACCGATCGGGCACAGGAATAGTTCCATATGCTTTTGTACACGTCAATCGGCGCATTGAAGCGTTGCTTTACATGATCGCGCCCTAAAATAACCGAGTGTTGTCAACGAAGCGTTAACTATGTGCGTGAGGGACTCGGGCCGTTTTAATTATTATTTGTTGTTGGGTCATTTTGTATTTTTATTTTTGTAATATTGATTAAATAATACGAATACGACGATAAGATGCGAGGCGCACGTGACACAACTAACTTGTGGTGACATTTGGGGGAGGCCTATGTCTAACAGTGGAAGTCCTTTGGCTGAAATGATTATGATTAAATAAAAAAAATATTAAAAAGTGTACGTTTGTAATATGTTCTTATGAGAAATAAAGATTCTTTAAACCTAAAGTCATATTATTTTGGCCCAAACTCGTTAACCAAAGAAACACATTAAACAGAGTCCCGTGTTATTTTTGGTTATTAAGCTTGGACCATATTTACACCCCAAAAATGAAACAAAAAGAGTCAAAGTAATAAGTAAGTGACGCATTATGTATTTTCAGGAAGCTGTAATACGGTATTAATACGGTAAACTGTTTGTCCCAGGAGGACATGTTTCAGAAAACCTACATAAATATGTATAAGAGTGATATAGCTTAACGCCTCTCCATTGGCGCCACAAATATTGAACTTAATACATATCTCAATATTTGCTGGCGTCGTACTCGTCATGTTTGTAAATCATTCACTCTTAAACTCAAACGAGCATGGAAGAGGTTACACAAACCTCACTCAAATTCATATATCTGATTTGCATACAAAAAATGCAGGTGCAATTAGCAAAACGGTTGATCCAACGTTCGTTATCAAATCGTAATTTGCGTTCCAACCGGCTATGGTAAGCCATGCTCGGCCTTGAAAGGATTGCGAATTCCATTCTTTCAATTAAAATATTTGCAAGTTTTTGAGATATTCGTTCTATTGGCACACATGGCAATTTAAAGTTAATGGCGCCCGCAGATCTGTTAGCACATAATTGTATACATAAATGTTGTTTTATTGTTATGTGCGTCAGTTAAACTACACCTGTCCCCGACTGGAATGCGGAATCAGCATATAAATAAAACGTTTAGCAGCCGTCAAATTTAGCGGATGCTTGCAAAACGTTGCCGACACAACGGTTAAGTTGTTTAACATGCCACTAATACTGTTATGCGAAAATTAGTAAGTCAGCTCTTAACGATAATGTTAAGATTATGTTGCTATGAACTTGCTTTATAAGACTTTAAACTACCGAACGCTAACCCTACCTAAGATTAAACTTGGTAAACTACCGTACAAGCTACTCCTAATATAATATTTTCCCGGCTGAATAATACGCTGTTTATCTGGCTTTCTACAAGGAATCCGAGTTGTTTAAAGGAGCTGAACAAATTCGGTCGGTATCGGTGCCCTGATCAGCTGGGCATATGGTCAGTCAAAATAAACAAGTGATGACGTAAGATCCAGAGGTGAGTTTGTTTATGCCATAAAGTATTAAATAAAATATGATCCCATTAATCCTCATGTCGGCGGATAGGTTAATCAAACACGCAGAGCGCGTGCGAAAAGGCATCAAAACAAAAGATTAAAAACGTACCAAGCCCAACTTGTTTACCCGAACTGACGTCACTGGTCTAAAAGAGCCCGATGAGATCATTTTGGTCGTTCACACTGACCTTAGCGTACCCTGTCCATTAGGGTTGGAAAACAGAATCGATTGTTACGTCAAATTGTCATTCGAAGGCCTAATAGGTTGGTGACACGCCTGCTTTTAACTTTCGTCAAGACAAAGGTCAGGGAGTAATAAACCTTTCATTGACGGGGCCTTTTCGAGCCGTTGCCAGTCGGACTTGCGTACTGAGAGTTCCGTACAAACTTACCTATGAAAACAGTTAAATTTCCTAATCGAGTATCAAAGATTTTTACGAATCGCAAAACAATTTTTTTTTTCTGACGTAACTACAAATAAACAGTTCTCAGATATTTTCCCATACAACGTACAACGGGAAGTACCTATGAATTTTGATTCCCTTGAGAGTTTCGAAAAATACGTTTATTACAACATAAACGGCCGTATCTTTTTTTTTCGTTAACTTACAAGTTTGATTTTTTCACAGCTTCAAGGGACCGCAGACCTTTGTACATGGTTTTAATTTCAACTCGATACCTACACGCGTTCGCGAGATAAAGGGTGTTGACAGACAAACAGACAGACGGACAACAAAGTGATCCTATAAGGGTTCCGTTTTTTCCTTTCGAGGTAGGTACGGAACCCTAAAAAGCGAGTTTGAAAGGATTACCATGGCCCTGGAACGGAAAGGGGTAACTGACGGAACACAGGTAGGTTTTTTATTGTTTATGGGTTCGATTTTGACTACTGTCTCACCCGATGGAAAGCGATGATGTGGTTAACGATGGAACATGCTTGCCTAGAAGCAACCTATTCACTCTTGACTTAAAGATCCCTAGGTTCTAGAGTTTTAGTCTGAAAAATCGGACACTCTCTCCCACCGAGTAAGAGGAGCCATCTGATGATTTCTCATATAAAAAAGGTAGTAATAAACCTTATTATTTGTATATTACTTGTAGTGTCCTTAGTGATGTAAGAGAGCCATTCAAGTAGGGATAGCTCATCATCACTTGATATACACTTCGTGCTTAAAAATAGGTAATTAAAAATCATATGATACATATAAACAACTTCAACTCTTCATTATGGCATTTGCGGAAAAGACACCACAATTTTGCCAATACACGTGCAAACTGTTAATAGACTATCAAACGCTGGAGAGTATTTAGCGCGAATGAACAGTAAAATAAATATATATCTATAAACATTAAATTTCAAAATACAAGAATTTCTTCGCAGACGTAGACTGACATTATGACCAGACCACAGACTAGGTCTGGTCATAATGTCAACATGCAAACTCATCTGGTGTAGGAATGACATGAGGCACTTTTATTTTACTGCGATTTGTCAAACTGGTCAACAGAATGAGGTTGTCATAACTCATATAATGCCGACATACATACTTATATCAGTAGTTGTGTTATATAATTTCAAATTAAGCTATTACACCCCGTAGGCTACCACATGATGCGTCATCGTGTGCCGGATGTTTTTTCAGGTATGTAGGGCGTCATGAGACAGGTAATGACGGTGATATATAACTTTTTTTCTCGTTTGACAGTAACAGTACATGTTTGTAAAAGATTAGTTTAACGTAACATGTTTTCGAGTAAGCAAGGTGATATGAGAATATTTGTCCTCATTGCTGGACTAGACGAACATGTTTGTTGGGCGCCATTAAGCAATCCACAGAAATAAATTGGGTCTGTGGCAACCGCTTATTCCTCTACTCGTATACGAAGTTAAAAATCCTCAGTACGTTTGATAACACTGAGTTAGCCAGATACCTACTTGTACCAATATACTCTGTTCATCGTCAATTTAAAACAGAAAACATGTGATCCAAGCATAGTTTCGTGAGCTATTTCAACCCGAGATAATCGTCGATCGAAATACCGAGTCAGGAATTTACATCCTAGTTCTGAGCTCATAGTTTCCTCAATCAACTGAGCGGAGAAGATTTTAATTAAATAGTTTCGGAGCAAAACTGTGCCGTGAACAGTGACTTCCTAATAGCTGTTCTGTCATACTAAATCAAAGTATTATTAGATGAGAATAAATAATAACGTTATTATTAACCGATGCGTGGTCTGAGGTAAGAATAGACCACCCTGTCTTGAAAGACTGAGGATTTGTTTTGATGGAATTAGTAGAACAATCCGTTAACATAATAAACACCTTATTGGAAACGCATAAATATAATACACTCCTGACATTTACACGGGCTGTAACAGTTTTCCCCTGCCAGGGCCTTGGAACGCACAGTGTAACTGATGCATCACAGGTAGATTTTTGTCAGTCACTTCAGCCAGAGTGGGAGAAGGCATTTGATGATTTCCCTCAGAAAAAAAAAACCCAAGGAGAATCTCCAGTAGTTCTTGTCTAAAGGCTTAAAGGTTTAAAAAAAATTGCATCACTTACAGCGATTTCCTTATAAATTTTCCATCAGACAATACATCAAGGTATTATTAACTGAACATAAATTATAAGTTATTATCTTAAGCGGATGGAATATGCCGATCATGGCACACAGTTGAAAGGACACAGCTCAAACTGCGCAACCAATTGTTAAGTATTGTTCTATCGCCGTTCAGGCATTCGCGATCCACATTCTATGACCAATACTGGTCGGCATTAAATCAAATCAACTGATCGTTTATCATGTGCAATTTTCATACAAAAGATAGAGGTCTGGACGTCACAGTATCGTCATTAATACAAGATTTATTTTCACGTTTCACAACACAATGACCATAATTAGATTGCACATGATTACTTGGACATAAATTTATCGAGGTACAAGTAATTTTATATTGTGTTGAAGTTCCTAAGGTTGATTGTGCTGTTTTAAATAAAGGTTAGAAGATGAATTGTCCACTTAACTTTATTTACACATATTTCAGTTTCGACGTGCTATAAGCATGGGTATTTCCAAGCCATATAGGATCCAGGATGCTTACAAAATCTGCTACACTGTAACCGACGGAAAAAACTCTTTCGTTTTCAGGCACGTTTCACATTATGCAAAACATGAAATCGATTTTATTTTTTGATCTCGTTACTGTACTCTTGCAGTCAAGTAATTTCCTATGTTCTGTCAATTGGCTTTATCGTAACGTAACAAATTACTCTTATCTGCAAATGACGTTTGTTGCATAAAAGGAGCGGGGAAAAAAGAGAAAGGGAATTAGGTAATTTTAAGATTCCGTAACTGGATAAACATTTAGTATATTTGGAAGTAAGAAATAAACAAAAGCTTTAAATAAATTACATTAAACAGACTTGGATACTTTCTCTGTTTGCTAAATTAAGTTAATGACTGGATTTAAACTAAGTAATGTATCGAATGAATCTAAATACTTTTCTAGAATGCAAGTGGGCTAATTAGTGTTACCAACGAGGTCGTCTCGTCTCGAATGAAGACTGACGACAACATTTTAGAACCTGTCTTGCAATACTTTCGAGCGCAGTGTGATGTATTAATAGTGATGATCAGCATGTTAGGTTTGTGAAAGAATGGCTTCGAAAACAACAAAAATCCATTAAAAACTGACCCATAGAAATTTTCTAGGACCTACACAAACACATTCGTAACGAAAAACTTGCTGCACTAGCCGAAATTGACCCCGTGTTACGTACACTACACCAATTTTTCAACAACCCTATCCATCAAATGTGCGACGTGCCATAATTCATACAGACACGATGCAAGGGACGTAAAGCCGTCCAGTCAGCGATATAAATCACGACAATTGCATGCCTGGCCCGTGGACAGGAGCCTTCGTACCTCGCACACCTAAGTGCATTGCAATTTGTTATGTAAATTGTTACTAGCCGTATATTATGGAAAACTGGTATCTTTATTATGGGCTTGCGTTCTGTTCACTGGGTTTGTGTGTAATTGTAAGTAAAAAAATTGGATCAGTAAGTTTTGTTAGTCTTACAGGGAAATGATGAAAGATTACAACAGGCTTATTAATTTATTTGTGCCGATACGATTTCACTGTTTGATTATCTCAATAGCATCGATAAATTAAGATCTGCTTCAGCACATTGAGTCTTGGACCGGTTCTTGGGAGGTAAAAGTTATCATAAACATTTCATCACCTCCGCTTATAATACTGACCTAGACATGAATGAAACATTAAAGATAATATTGAAAAAAAAAAAAAACAAAGAGAAAACAAGATCGTCAGCTGTACCGACCCGATGCGAATTCAATTTACTTTCACTATTCTCTTGGGAGTTGTATTCAAATCGTTTGTTTACACAATTTTATTGGCATAAACTTATTTTCCTTTCGCCTACATCGACCCAAGCCAAAGGTAAGCTTTCTAAAGGTTTAAATTAATGAAAGACTTCTTTATGAAAGGAGAAGACTTGAAAGAATTTACGATTATGTAGATGGGAACGAACAAAACTATTGGCGATAACTTACTTGATGGTTTCTTTACAGATTTCCAAGCAAGTTGCTTTTACAGCAATAACTTTGAAAGGACAGCAAATATTAAGTGACCTACAAATGTATTCAAGTGTTAAGAAAGTCGTACAGTCAATATATCATTATTTATCGCGTTATAAACAAATATGGATTACATGGCTTTCTAAGTCATTTGCGATTACATTTATAGTTTTAATGAGATTATCATACGTTAACGATTACTTACGAGTTGTATTATAATCTGCAGTTTTATCATGATTGCTTGGTACAGTGAAGAGGGGTTCAGAGTGTTAAGTAAATAGAAACTGAGATGTTAGACGTAACTCCTAACCTGATAGATAACCCTAAGTTTATTACGCACGTTTGCTAATCGCTTTGTCTTCATAAAGCACATAAACTCACGTAAAGTTAGGTAGAATAAACGTACATGACACATGACAACACGACTATATCAAGTAGTTCTTTGTACTCCGATTCCTATGAAATTTCGAGTATAATTTACTTTAATTAGTACGTACAGGTATAGAGCTATACATCTCTGACATTATTATTCAAATGAGGTGCTCATTTTTTTTTTGGTTAGAAATCATCAAATAAATTCTCTCGCTCTGGGTAGCGGAAGAGGGAGTGTCAGATTTTTAATGACTAAAACCTACATGTGTCCTTCAGTTTCTATGGCTACGGTAGGCGACTCTTTCGAACAATTGATATAAAGGAAATATTTACTCTATGAATGTGATTCAGTAAAACGCAGTAAATAGCATACGAACTAAGAGCTGACGTAAAATACATCGTTCATAACAAGAATTGGTAGAGCTTCCGAAAACTTAAACTGGCGCAACTATAACAAAAAGTTTTCTAGAAAACTGTTCAGTGACGTCGAGTGTTACAGAAACCATTTGTTTACACGTTCTTAACGAAAACAGTTGGGAGGAAGAAAAAACTTCATCGTAACACATTAACAGTTCCTAGAGATGTCACAGGAAGTTCTTAAATTATTTTGGTCCTTTTACGGTCAGAGTACCTTCAAAGGGATATACCTAAAAATATGTCTGTTTTTGTTGCATTCTAGCTGTCAAAGTGTTGATCCTTTATTATTTTGAAAGTGATATAGTGTGTCACCTAAGTGGATATTTTACCTTTTAAGTCCGTTCGTTTAAAGAATAACAAATTCAGAGACATTAATTTTCCATTTTATGTTGTGTTGTGAATCCAGGGGACATAAAATCTGTTCTAAATTGGGGTTTCAATTATTTATTTTTGTGTAACAGGAATCTAAACTTTGAAAAGGAAATAAATAAGTTTGTTTTGTCTTAGCATCAATATCATGCAATTCACGTTAGGAAAATCGAACCTACAACTTCATCGACCGAACAGCAAATGTGGAAATGTGCAATTAATTAACACGTTATTTACAAGACACTGTCATATTTACGACATCCACAACCATAAACTCTTCAAAATAACCCAGAACGATTTTCAAAATAGGAACTGCGTACACTCACGTCAAAAATGAGTAGCAGTCAGTTGTCAGTGCTTCAGATGCGCTCCACTTGCGCTACGCCGGTTTCACACGCATATTTATTTTAATCGGCCATTTATCTACGACATTACGCATTATTGTTACGACAGAAATGCAACTGTGTAACTCAACACGTAACGCACCGTATATAACACCGTTGTGACTGACTGTACTGATTAGTTTGTTAAAACAGAAAATTGAGCGTAATGCCGATTCGCTTGTTAACGGCTTTCTAATAGTTCTAAGAATTACAAGTTTTATGAAAATTGGATTTTAATAATAGTCGGTTTTAAGCTATAGTTGTGCGAGGAAAACTGGTAATTAAATCGGTACGTTCTACCGATCAGATACATGCTCATTACATACGCATCTATTGTTTTATAATAACAGCTGATTTATTTATAATCTGGATTTTCAGGAAAAAGCTTATAAACTATTACTATTTACCTAGATATAACAAAAATAATATTAGTTTAGATATAATAATATGGGTAATAATCCACACGATACCGAACCAGCTGAACCTGTATTATTGGCTATTGATCATCAAGGTGTTACGTCAAGGGGGCCAGCACACAAATGTCCAATTTATTGTATAAATGAACTAATCGGAGTATCAGCTGAAGTGACCGTAAAAGCGTAAATATAATACATAGCGCATTGCATCAGTTGATGTAACTTTACGCATACATACGTAGTGCATGTAATTACTGTTACAGCAACTATCGTGTGATGGTACAATAGGTAAATTGCTTGCCCTTGGCTGCACATTATTACTCTACAGATGTAATGAGTATTCCATTCAAAAAACCGACTCTTTGGAATTCGAATTCATAATAATATTTTATTTTTGAACATCTTAGAAGTCTCAAGTACGTCTCAAGGGTTGAAATAACAGAGTTAAAAAGAAATGAGAGCAGAGTAAATTACAGACAGAAGGTATTTCAGTATTTCGGAGTAAAACTTTAAGAGCCTTTCAGCGAAACGTTTATAAAGATGAATTCAGTAAGAAAAGCAAAATTACTAGAAAGATTTACAAAATAATAGAAGCGATGCCAGAAACAAACAATACGGGTTTTCCAAGAATATAAATAAATAGCAATTCCACATAAATTAACCATGGCCACTTACTGAACAAAGTCTATTTTAAATAAATTAAAATAATGTAAACAATACGACACAACAGTCGTTGGTAAACAAATAACAAAATCATCAAATCAATGAAATTGTCGCATAAAATTAATCGAATTGCAAAAAAACAAACTCACTTTGGAACGACGTGTAATAAAATAACAATTGAAAAAGTATACAATGCGCGATGTCATTCACTGTTGCCATACCCTTCGACAAAAATATCATAAAACAAATTGAAATGGCTTCATGTAGCAATCGATCATGCAATCTTTGCTTGTTCTCTTTTCTTTGGCTCATTTCCTCCGGGAAATTCGTATAAGGTTTGCTCCGCAATATTCGGAGAGGATTATTTATTCAACAAAATTGGAAAAATGATATCGCTGCAGTTTCCAGCACATTGCACCAAGTTGCAAGAAGATAAGGTTGGCAAAGTTTCAAACATTTTGTAGTGTAAATAATAATTACAGAATTGCTTTATGCAAAACAGGAGGTGTCTGTAGCGACATCTATGGCGTCATATAGGAACTAGAAAATTCGAAATCCTGCATTGCGCTATTAAAGTTCTCTGTGCGATTGAACATATACAATAGCCCGAACCCATCTATCTGACAGTTGCCCGGATCACACATAATACCCGTCTGGCCGGAGGTTCCTCAAACAACGGAGGTTTGTGGGACTTTTAGAGCTTAGAAGCTTAAGTAGTAATAAATTTAAAAGTTACCCCTCACATAAAAGCTAAAACGCTTTCTTCTAAGTACAACGATCCATTATGAAAATGCACCAAAGTTGAGATTGAAGAGCAAAGATGGAACTTTATGAAGATGGCACCATATGCTCATCAAGTCATGGCTAAAACATATTCCTTTTAAGCTTCATTAAATAATGAATAAGTAGCCTGGATCGTTAGGACGACACTGCAGACACGCTATTACACCAGACAACCTTGTAAGATAAAAGTTTCGTAGCAAGTAAAATGAGGTCGAAGTCATGTTGCTACGAAGACAAAAACCTACATCTAAATTGTATCAGCCATTAATTTTGTTATACGAGCAAAATCTGTTTTGGAAGAGCTTAACAGAGAGGAAAATGCTGATACGAGGAGGAAAAACAAAGATTACTTCGTACTCAAGGAATCTTTGAAGCCTTTGTTCTATAAGACAACCAGGAACAAATTAATAAGTAAATACTTAAATAAAATACCACGAGGATTTAATCTGTGCTTAATGCATTGGTATTTGTTCGCCTTCCTGGTAGGCGTCATCAAGTTTCATGATGTAATCTGAATGGTCCCCGATTCTGACGCTATGCTGAATGGTGACGCAGGCCATTTGGAGCTTTCCTTTCCTTTTATGAATGACCAATATTGGAATATCCAATAGTCCTCTTCAGAGAGTACCAAATGCTAACCACCAATACATATAATATTGAATTAAAAATTGTTAAATCATTGACATTTACTAATTCTCCTTCCTTGTAGGCGTAATAAAGTTTAATGATGTCACTACACGGACTCCTACTGACGTCATTCTTGTAAGCATGCACGAAGCTTTCCTATGCATTAATATGACTAACGCTACTCAAATAACCCGTATCGATACTTGGTCAGCAAACATTTGGTGTTTGGATTGAGGATTTGTAATAGCTACTTTTGCACTTTCAGCTTATTATTGGGCTTGGTTGTTGTTTCTCACAGTTTGGACTTTCTCGTAAAGTTCATTGCGTTATAGTCTGTTCAGAATATAGATTCTGAACAGACTTGAGAATGTCTATATATAAATATAGACATTACGGCTATCCCAAACAGTCACTCACTGACTTGGTTTTAAGTTCCTGTTAAATAGACGTGCTTTAATTTCAATAGTATGTGAATCCCGCATTTTATCACACTCGGGCATTCTACATAAGTAACGGTGGTTTCAAAGGCAAGGCTTTTGAAAAGTATATTTTTTTACCATCGTCTAGTTATACCGCATTGCGGCATGTGTTTCCACGAAGCAGAGCAGACGGCACGTGAGTAATTTTCCATCGTCCGTAGTCGATTAGTCGAGATCAACGGCGGTAGTGAGTGCTGTCTGTAATTGGAGAAAATTCCCAATAATGACGATGTATATTTTTCCACGTTTCACATAACTACTTTGTGTGTGTATGTGGAATAGTTTCCGACGTAGACTCGCCGAGAGGGATCGGCTTTTCCGATGAGTGGCACTTGAAACTGGGCTATATTATTCACCCTCAGTTCCCAGAAACAGTCAGGGTCGCAAAGTTGGCCTTGAACTAAATACTTAAAGCTCTCGCTTTGACAAAATGCAAAACGTTCAGCTTTTCCCTGAATATTTTTAGCTGAAGACTGAGCTGTTAGTATTTTCACGTAGCGCTTTGGACACGGCGCATATCCAATTAAGAATGACATTAGTCATAGTGTCGAAAAATATATTTGTTACGATTAGATACATGTCTAAAATAAAAAGACATCAGTTATGGAGATTAGCAAAAAATAAGCATATGAAACAACGTTGTTGTATAATTAAAACACACCTGCTTAATATTATTAAGTTTATCCACATTATTCCTCGGCTTCAATTTTAATTTGCCGTCTGCGTGAAGAAGATGAATACAAATTGTCATATTAAGCAAAACTGCTTGTTTTGACGGAACAAGAAAAAATCTAAACAATAACTGGCTTACAGTTTTTATCATAATAATAACTCTATAAAATGGCGTCTACGGTTACGGTCCAAAAGTCAAAAACATGTTTATTTGTCTAGTTAAGGTAGTTGTTAGAGATAAGAATAATGAAGGTTGAGGAGAATAATATGAATCGAGTCTAAACTTGGCACATTAATGTTATCATATGTATCGCCTTTAGACTAGCACAACAATGAAATATCTTGGTCACGAATGTGTTAATCTAATAAAAAAACTTTGTTTATGTTTCTATGCTGATTGAAACAATAAAACTTCGAAATAAGCTGAAACGTTCGTAATAAATGTTAAGTTCTACAATAAAAAAGATAAAATCTGTAGAAAAAATATCTACCCTTGATTACTTAGGTAGATTTTTTCATGAAAATCCAGGTCTAAAAGTTATTATACAATGGATGATGTTATTCCGATCGTAATCTCATTTTTTCTTGTTCGTGCAACGATATAATTTACCCAGTCATTGAAAATCCGTTATGGAACTTGAAATCTTCAAGCGAATAAAAAAAAGAAACAGTTTTTTTTGCGATAAAACCACCAGGTATTCATTCGCACGTTGTTTACCACGCATTTCTATTTATATCTGTGACCATTCGTTTACGTTTTTTATCGACATTCATTTGATGTTTTTTAAAGTAGCCGAGAAACCGGTTTGAAGTGGTTTTAGCAAGTAAATAATTTTGTTATGGTGGCCATTTTATTTTAGGTTACGTAAGTATGGTGGTATTGAAACCACAATTGATATTACTTGTCAATAATCAGATTTGTGACCACATAATTATGGTCGTTATCGTTACCTATGCAATAACAGCACCCTACAGTGAACGCCTTCAAGCTTACAATCATTGTAACCTTGCATTATTATATCTCCCTTTCCAGAACTTGACTTGAATACGGTATTGAAAATAATGGCATTTATTCGACCTACATACATTAGTAATTCATACTAAAATATATTTGTGCAAAAAAAACTTGAGAAAACAGTTCCGACTATTCGTTTAGAGCAGCTCGTCACTCATATTTGTGAACTTCCGAAAAATACACGCCATGAAAATATTTAGCAGAAACATTGACAGAAAATATACTGTTCAGCAGTAAGTTAATAATATTAATAGTTAATTTGGCTTAAATCGTCTAATCGTCTTAAGGATTAAAGCTTTATTTCGAATACTTGCTATAAAATGGGTAACTATGTAATGTATGTAATATCATGATTTAGTACGTTAGAAAAAAAATATAGGCAGCGTTCGGAAGGATCAGCGGTATTTTTTCGCCACTCATAACCTGTCTTAATACAAAAGTCTATGACCTGTGTGCGTGTTGCTAGTGATGACATATGGTGCTGAAACGTGATCGCTCACAAATCCGCAACGGACCAGAAGGCTTAAATTCACTCGAAAGGACAACGGAGAGGGCTATGCTCGGAGTCGCAGGAGAATCAAGATTACCGACACATAGAATATGCCGTAGAATCGCCAAATCATTGTCAAACTTAAGTGGCAGTTGGCAGAGCACATTGCTCGCAGAACAGATGGTCGAAGGGGCCGCAAGGTTCTGGAGTGGTGAACGCAAGCCGGAAGTCGCTGCGTTGGAAGGCCCTCAAAAGGTGGACCGATGAGGACCGGACATACACTTGGGGGAGGCCTATGTGCAGTAGTGGACGTCTTTCGGTTGAAAGTAGTCATATAACGAGTAGGATTGCAATATAATATAGCTGACTCTAAACAGATTCTCTATGTTTTTATGAACAGAAATAGACGAACCAAACAATACATATTCTTGAGAATAACCACAGCAAAACAATATCAGTTTCTATAATGAATAATTTACATATATTTATGAGCTAGATCGAAGGTCAATTCGCCATGTGGTGTGTAGACTGTAGGTGTTAAAAAAAATCGATTTCGAAAACGTGAGATAACCAGTCCATTACTAAATAAAACTATAACATTATGAAAATAATAATGTACCTAATACTTTCTTCTAAATATCAGGGATATCTTGTGGATATCATCGTACATCTGAAAGTTATGAATAGAATATCTTTGTTCGGAGATGAAAGGCATCATCAATACGTACTTGAATACTATTTGTAGTTGAAAGGTTCAGATTTGATATAAATATCGGAGAGACGTGGTCCAGATATAAGTATGTATTTATGTGTCATGATTCTTTATTTCTTATAAAGCATAATTTTCATACATTTCAAGTATTATCGCGACAAATTCTCTACTTTATGATGAGTTGTTACTGTAAGATTATTTTTTATGGTTCGTCGTAAACCTATAATATTTTAGTGCCGACACAAACATCACTCTGTGTATTAAATCTTTCAGTAGAACAATTAAGAGTAGGTAAATAATGTCGTATTTTATTTAAATCCTGTTAATTTCGCACTAAACGATCTTTAGTTATTGTCAATCGTAGGTGTTACCCATGGGCGATCTTGACACGTTTCAATAAATTACTAATATGAATTTGCTTACGCATAAACAGCATAATCAATTTGATAAATTGTTTATAACTTGAATGTATTTTATGAGCTTCTAAAATAACCTTTATTGCTGTGTTGTTACGACAAAAAATTTTAACACCTAAATTGCGACAGCAAAAATCCAAAATAGAATATTTAATATTTAAGCTTGGCGAGGTTAGCTCCATGTAAAATACTGGCATTTAGCTGCGTCCGGTTAGCCTGTTTTTGGTGGGAAATAATTTAATGATTTCTTCTACTCTAGGGTGGAGCGAGAGTGCGTGTCATACTTTTAGGTACCTACTGACTAAAGCCAACCAGTGTCTTTTAGTTGCCTTTTTCTTTTAGCAGATCTAGCTAGGAAGTCTACCCAGATGTTATTTTTCAAATCAGCCGGAGATCAACGACCTACAGCTTTATAATTAATGCATTTGCATCTCCAAATGTGCTAATGAAGTTATTTTCCTCTGTGACACAGTAATTACATAATTAATAAACCGGTCAATCGACTTGAAAATCATGTCAGTATATCAGAACAGTAAATTAAAAATAGATTTTTAATTGACCCCCACAATAAATTAATTTATCGTAACTATTACATGTTCTTAAGATGTCTTAATAGTCATAAATGTAATAATTATCTAGGTTAGACTGCGTTATCTTAGCTAAGTCTGCCGCCATAAGCGTTGATTACAAATTATTGCATTAATTATGAACCGAGTACGTTATGTAATTGGTTTGTTAGCAACTTTATTGTTTACATTGGTTGCAAGGTCATTTCAACAAAACAATGATAAAATAGTTTTTATTTTTTATAAGATTCGGTGCCTAGTAGGTACCTACCTGAAATATTATTAATTAATAAGTAATTGATAAATTATGTTCAATATCAGCTCTGATATGATATCCTGGGGTCGATAACATTTTTATTTATTCATTAGTAAATAAAACCTTAGATAGGTTAATTGCTTAAGATAGCAGTCAGTGTTTTTTTTATTTGGAAACCTTACAATATCTAATTCAATGTGTTGTCGCCAAGTCTATTTAAAAAGTAAACAAAAATACTGTCATGTTATTTCAAAGTAATGTATCATTGAACTAGCGTTAATTAATTCTAATATTTATTAAAAACGAACGGATGTTCCAAGCAAACAATTCGTGTAAGGTCTCATTACACACCTGCCTACTGTTTAAATTAAATTAACAAGTGAGTTGTAAATAGTTGTTATAAATTGTACCTCCTACTTGGATTAAAATACCTACTTTTAATGCCATTATCGAATTACCTACTTGATTTGAAATAAATAATTATTATTGGCAGATTAAAAACAAAAAAAAAAAATATTTTATTTTTAATAACATTTCCGAGTTAAATATTACAACATAATGTCTTCGATACTACTACTGCCCTCTGTTAGCTCTGCAACGGATTGTTTTAACAGCGATGAAGCGCCATCTAGTAGCTACAGTGGTAGTTACTTGGCATGTAAAACTTTAACAAGTATTTTCTGTGTCAACAGTCATGTAAATATCTCGCTTGGTTACACACAGATGGCGCTGTTTAATGTTCAATTTGAGCATGTCACGAAGTTTACACTGCATGTAAAAAGCGTAACATGAATAATATTTATCAATGAAAATTTGATAAAAAAAACCGAAATTTAACTCTAGAGTTCCATACAAAAGCAAACAATATAAGATGAACAATTTATCAACTTAAATTCTACAGTATTTTAATAAATAATGATCTTGTTGTATCGATATTATACTTAATGGTATTTTCTGTATCTATACAATATCTTTCATTGATATTGTGTGTTTTAATGTACATATTAGGACCCGAAATTTACAAGAATATTATATAACAGTAGGTAATTGACGGATTAAAATATGAATTCAAGAAATACATACACTGTTATAACAATGTATGTACTTTTTTAAGTTGTATATTAGGATAAATTTTATACAAAATAAATAAAATAATAGAAATATAAATGCAAAAAGAAAGCCGCCCGAACAGGGACTTGAACCCTGGACCCTTGGATTAAAAGTCCAATGCTCTACCGACTGAGCTATCCGGGCTCGTATCATTGCTGTCGTAAAACATGTTCAGTTGCGAACGGCTTATAAAACTAACAATAACTCGTAACAAAACAATAAATATTAATAATTTTTTTTTTTTTTTGTAATAAGTAATACTCTAAAACAACAATTTTAACGTCACACGCATGTTATCACGTTTTATTAGACAACAGTGACGTAAATATGTAATAAATATTCGAATGACGACATTAATCTTTAATCATATCATAATAAATTCAAGATTATTTTAGAACATTTTTAAGAATTGAAAGCATCGTTGCCTCCTAAAAGACAGCCTCGTGTCTCGTGTAACGTGAAGTGATAGCTAGTAGAGTAGCTGATATCGCTACTCGACACTAGATGGCGCTATGTGTTACAAACTCAAACGTTACGTTAGTGACTGTGTTCACAAGATTAGAATTTGCGTGATCATCTAATTAGGTAACGTAGATAATACGTTATATGCTCTATAGATAAGGATATCAGTAAAAAAAAAAAGGAAAGTGATGGTAAGTCAAGTAGAATGAGTGAGAAAAATAATATTAATAAAATCAAAAACCAATCGTGGTAGCCTTGCCAACAAACCATGTAGGACTTCAAACCCTGAGGACGATCTGCTCACGATGGCTTCTCTTGGCGGGGCACAGGATAACGAGATAGAACTAAAAAGGCTAGAAATGTTTCGTAACGCCATCCATATTTTTTCCTGCACAACGCAAAAAGGCCAACGAACCCGATAGACAGGCACCTTGCAACGTCAGGTGTTGCATTGTCGGTGTTGAAAAAATTTACAAAAACAAAGGTCGATCTATTGAATGGCGTTATGACACAAAAACTGCGAATATTCTCGCTGTGTAGAAACCCTAATTTATTGGAAACCAAATATTCATTAAAAGTAGTTGCATAAAAGCAAGACCTGTGAATTTGTTACTTGAATTAATACAGTTCATACTACTGTGCTTTTCTTGATTAACGTTATTCTGATTTAGAGGCAGAATCAACCGATATTTGAAAGTGGTTATTTTGAATCCTTATGAGTCAGTCATCTCAGGTATTACTTTTTGTCTATAAACTATTATCACAAATATAAAATCTACACAAAACGTTCACTTTAAAAAAAGCCTATTAAAACCGATTCCGTGAATCATTAACACGTCAAACCCGTCGTTTCCTAAAACCATCAAAACCAACTGGTTTGCGGACGATTTACGATAATTCTGAATACAATTTAGCAAAACACGGCTCTAATACGTTACATTTTGAATGCGTTACAAAGATTTGCAAACCACATTAAGTCACGTACGTATTGGACAAATTTTAATATAACGAGAAACGTTTCGTAGTAAAATCTCTTTACCTGACAAAGCGGACTGTGGAGAAAAAAAACAAGATCGAATATTTGACAATCTATTGTATAATATTTTTGAGTCACCAGAAATTCGTTTAGGTACACAAAGGTAAGTTGTACAGAAATAAATATTGTATTATGATGGATGACTAAC
Source organism: Mythimna pallens (assembly GCA_961205895.1). Taxonomy (NCBI): domain Eukaryota; kingdom Metazoa; phylum Arthropoda; class Insecta; order Lepidoptera; family Noctuidae; genus Mythimna; species Mythimna pallens. The sequence goes on from OY540825.1 coordinate 5,771,169, forward strand.
AAAAAGATTTTATTCAGTCTCTGTGAGACTACTTGGGATATTCGGAGGGGCTTTTTCGTATATTAATACTAGAGCTCTGAAACTTTCTTGAACATCAGAGGCCGTTTACTGATCTAATATTTATCGTTGACGTATTTTAGAACTTTACTTATGTGATCTTCTACAATGCTCACAAAATATTCTACAAAAATTGCATTGAGGTCGAATATCTATAGACATCGGACCAAAGTGAGTCAGATATCTAAAAGCTAATGGGCCGTTAGAAAAAATTGTAACAAGTCATGACATGGCATACTTCTTAACCAATAGACAGGAAAGAGACCTTAGTAGGAACGATGACGCTATACAAATTTCGATTGACACAAAAAGCGCCATACTGACGATTCACATCAAATCATTATGACATCATCATCATTACGGAAGTAAATGAACTCCTAAAAGAATCAGTCACCTTCGGACACTGACACAGTATTCTATTACAAATACCTACCAAGATTGCTCGCTTGAGTAGACAGTTATATCCACATCTGTACAAAAATCAAGCCAGCAATCCGTTCTAATGGGAGATTTCTATCTGAAAGACAACTGATTCTTGTAGTTGTTTTATAGCCTCAAATTTTAATACGTTTCGAATCTGTATCGAATGCGTTGATATTAAAAATAATTGCTTAATCAATTAACCTCTTTTCTTTTCTACGTTGCTTTAATTAAATTAATATATTGAATGATAATAGTGTCAATGTTTTCTGTGATACGTCAGCGGGCGTCATTTATCAAAGAATGACTCACGGTCTCGGTGTGCGGCGCAAACTGTCATAGTACCTGTAACAAACGGAAAGTTGGTCAGTTGTGATTAGTGCGTTTTAGCATTGTGGTGTGGTCGATGTGCCGGCTGTCGGCAAGTCCGCACGGGCCGCGCCATTGTTCGGCACGGCGAATTTGATCTGTGTAGGAAATTGTGTGTTCAGGTTTCATTACTCGCACGTGTGTACGTACACAAGAGTTTGCATATATAACAGAATCAGTATTGAATATAGAACAGAATCGGAGATCTTCCATTTAAATCATGGAAACGTTGCATAACGACTTAAGCTATGCGGCAGGTGTTAAATGAATTAGGGCTATGGAGAAAGACTTAGCGCCCGATGATAGTCGCACCAGACTGCTTGGTTGTGTTGTGTCAATGGCGCAATTGTCATTTGTAGGTTAAACGAAAGTTGTGTCAAGCTAGTGCCATGTAACATTTGAATGATCAATCGGTAAAGGTTTCATTTATCGAAACATAAAACGTCTAAGTGAAAAGAAACAAACCACCAGCTATCAATTTAAATGAAAATAATAAGAAAGAAATTGTTCAATTCAAGCTAACTGGCATGAGACAGATTGACTATGGAGTGTTCAGATTCATACAATTTTATCGCTAAATTTTCTTTTTATTATAAGCTTAAGGGAGTAATCAGCCGGTTTAATGTAGATATGTACTAATAAAGACAAGAAAATGCTAAGCTTTATTAATATTCCAGAGACCAGAGGTTGAAAAACCGGATACGAAACGACTAGAATGCTGTTTTTTACGCATCTGTATGCGACCGTTGTAAGTAAACAGCCAATTAACACCGACCAGTTAAATACTTTATAAGTGTAAATACAATAAAATAAGTAGGGTTTTGTGATCATAACTACAAATATAGTCTTCATACAAAGACCATTGAATACAGTGATACAATGTTACGAGTAAGCAACTTGTTGTTGTTTACTTCTATCTAGTCAATCAACTTCGATTACTTCTAGATACAAGTTAATAAGAAATTGATACTACCACCCATAAGTTTTCCATGGATGATGAAAACAGTTTCATTATTTCACTTTCTGAATTTCGAGGTCTTCGAGATTATTAAGTTTTCTTATAGAATGATAAATACTATAGGAGTATCAAACTTTAACATTATATTTTAGCAGTCCATAATCGGATTCTAAAATATTCTTCATATTTTTGCCAACAATCCAACCGCAGTAAACAGAAGGCTATGGTTCGCAGGATTATTCTCTTGGAGTATTTGAACGGACGCCATGCCGGACGCTTTGTCCATTTGATGTGACTCAGTGCTCACCGTCAAATGTTTAAAGAAAAATAAAAGCAAAAACTATTTGAGGTTTTTAATATTTCTTGGTAGTATTTGGCCTTATTCGATCACTACATTTTGAACTAAGGCTTTTGAAGTATATTGTAGTCGATTGAGCTTGGTGCGATAATTAAGTTCAAAGATAGGTTAAAAGTTAATTATTTTAAGGAAATCTGGATCGTACCAGAATAAACAGAATATGGTTAACATTAAGCCTTTTGCGATGAAAACAGATCGTAACAAAGGGTCGCTCGAAATTAAATAGAAACAAATCCAGCTGTAGAAGAAATTCACTACATTGGGATTCCGGTAACATTCAGAAATCTCAAGTCAAGACACATTTGTATAAGCGTCGGCTTTAATTAGAATAAATAAATAGACTCAGTAACTTTCTTAAATACAGACAGGAAACGAACCATGATTCCAATAAATAAGGAAATAAAAGGGAACTTGCTTGAAACTTAGAAGGTTGGATGCTAGACAAAGAAAAGTAAAAGCAAAATGGTATTATCTAAATGTATCGACAATTCACAGGATATCCTCCCAGCCAGACCACGCAATGCTATATAAATAGTTTTCCAGAAATCGAAGGTTTTATATCAATTGGGTCCGTTTCTCTCAAACCCTGGCAAATAGAGTAAAACTTTTTAGATTTACTCACGAATACCGATTGATTTTCATGGTATTTTTTCCGAAGTAGTCTGCTCTCTATCTAATAGAATTCTTAGATGTAGGCAGCTATAGTGAGTACGAAATCGTGAGAAAAAAAATATGAAATATCACATCTGAATATAACAAGGGCACTGTCCAGACTTATGACAGTAGAGACTGCAATACACATGCCTGTATATTGCATAAAAGTATGCATGCTATAGTGACATCCACCAATCAGAATATATTATGTTATAGTGCAGTGACATGCAAGGTACTTGCATACTTTTGTTCCAGTTTCAGGGGCTTACCATGGCGTTTTAAAATCCCTATATAGCTCCATCCCTTTAACAGTTCAGTTTAGGTTCGTCAAATGGATTGCGTTAAGAGCTCATGGTAGGGTATCAGATATGAATACTACCGCCACTTCTATTCATAGTTAATTAACTATTTGATATCTAAACGGAACACATGTAACAATTCGCCTATGTAAACATTACAATGTCGTTAAATAAATGGATATTAACAACGACGTACTACGTAGTGAATTAATCAGAATAATCATACATGTGTCATGTCGATGACATTTTCTCTTTACTTTTCAATTTCAATCAGTGACTCACTGACATGCTACACGCTGGCTGACCATATGGTAGCGAGTTGCGTCTCCTTACCATTTAAGAGAATTGCTTAATCCAAAACCTGTTATAGCTTCCTTTACAGGAACCTTTATGTAAAAAAAATATTATATATTTAAATATTTAATAGGTCCAAACATAATACTGATCATCAATCGCGTTTTCATGAATGTTAGAGATCGCTATGAAGAGTACCTACCCAGATCTGCGAAGAATGACATTTGAATAAAGTTATTTTTGAAAAGTAATTTTCTCATGTCTTCAGTTTCTGATTTTATAAATTGATGCATATATATACAAATATTTTTTTAAATTTATTATGTATCTACAAAAATGAATTATTTCTATGAAACCCGTTATAACAACCAGGGGAGGAGGGACTGAGATAAAAATGAATATTTAACGACTAATAACACTCGTTATTACAATCTAGGAATGTTCCAACACATTAAAATCTTTAATGAACGCATGGTTATTTCGTGATAAACTAATGATGAGCCCGTTAGTAATCAAGCATCGATTGTTATGTAGTAAAAATACTCACTCATTCTTTTAACGAACAGCTCAACACTAATGCAATTTATATGACGTTTAAGTTTCATAAACACATAAATGGTCGCAGCCTCTCGGTGACAGTGCTCAATGTGAATGAACCGTGTTCCAGTGATATCGACAGAACATTATCACCAGCGGTGCCAGTAATATTGTTAGTTACAATAACTATAATAAAATTAGCTTCGCCCACGCCCAACGACGCGCCTAGGCTAGACTGAAAGGCAGGCACTCAGCGCCATTTCTACAATTAATATGCCTATCAGTCAGGCAAGAATAATCAATATGCTTTCAGATGCTTAAACATTTGTTTAGGATGAAATTTCGGACGTTGGTAAACCAGTCTGTTTGGGGTAGCGCCGCCGAATTTGTATTTGTACCGAGGTCTATTCTAGTGTAACTATTAACTTACATAAAAGGATCAAAGCAACGTGTACAATTTCTGTTTTAAGTTAAACGGTTCCCGTAGTACCAATTTAAAGTGCTATTAGTAAAGCTTTCAACTTTGTGCCCCCGTTTAGTTATAGGAATGTCGAGTACATTTGTTTGGACCATCTGTGTTATATACTTTTAACTAACAACTTTTCTGCTTTAACATCCATTATATAAGCTTATTTTTTAATGTTATTTAAAACAATATTTTTCTGTGTTTTTAGTATATCGTTCACAGTCGTAAACTCAAGTTATTACTTACAATAAGAAAACTACTTGTAGGCCATACAAATATTTGTTCGTGCGGTGATCGAATCCGCGACAAGCAGCGCAGTAGACAATAGCTGAACCACTGCGCCAACCGTAAGTACTTTTCAAGCCGATACAATAACGACAGTTGTGAAGAGTCAACGACTTTCGATTCTTTTAAAAGAATAATTTAAAAAAAAAAACGGGTTTTATAGTAACAATAGTAACAGACAAACCAGATGAAGTCTTAAAATACATTTCCTACGTGACATTGATACTCATACTACAAATAATTTGTGCTCGTTTGAAATTGGAAAATTAGATATGTTCTGAAGTTCTGACCTCCATTAGGTACTTCAACTCTGGCTTCCAAGAAGCGTCTTGATGGAAGTAGTCATTTGATTGAAGCATTTTACTTTCGAAGCGTGTCACCTCTTAAATCCTTAGACCACGGACGCGTAGCTTCATAGACGCGTATTCGTCGTTATACGCTTGGTGTACGCCTGCGTGAAGCTTACTTACAAAACTGCACGATGGCACGACGTTGCCGCTTCATCGACAGAGATTTATAGTTTTGTACGCACAGTGTAGCTAAAGCATCCATGGACAGTAGGCCTAAAACAACATAATTCTACGTTAAGGGACCGCCAATCGCTCCAAGAACTTCCACATGACCAACGGCTAACCACTTGAACAGGTTTCATATCACCCACGATCGGCCTTGGGTATTATATTGACCTTCCGACCAATTACATAATTTGTGGACGGACTGGCGATAAAACGTAGATTTTTTTATTACTGGTTTGGAATTTTAATTCGGATGTACGCGTTGATGAAATCATCGATTGCCTATTATTATTATGTGAGACAAAAAGACTCCATTCGATCTTAAGATGTTTCTCACGAAATACTAATTGTTCTTCTGTTTGCCTTTTTTTAAGGTGGCCAATCATCCAATGACTTATCTAAGGCGGAGCGAGAGGCCGTGTTAGACTTTACTGACTAAAACCACACCTATTTTCCTTTTATGCCTTGCGTTTTAGGACCCCGGGTTTCCCTTTCAGAAGTTAACCCATGGTCCCAGTAGGCTTCGGCCCTGCTTACCACCACTACAGTTTTACGCGCTGTCGACGACTCGTCGTCTGCAAGCCCATGCCTACGGAGGCTGTAAATTGGGGTCGGGGTCCCGGCGACTAGGGCGTGAGGACGTCCGTTCCTTCACGCGTGCAGCCGCCTCCTTCGCTAGCATTATTGCTTCGCAGGAGGCGATCCTTCTGTTTGCCTAGCCTTATCCCAGCTATGTTGGGGTCCGTTTCCAGTCTAACCCGGTACTGCTGAATACCAGTACTTTACATGAAACGACTGCCTATCTGATCTCCGCAGCCCAGTAACTGGGTAACACCATATCCTTCGGCAAGACTGGTGTCAGTTTGGTATACTAATCTTTCTTAATGCACAATTTATCCGATCCAAATTTCGCGATGCATATCAACAAATTTTAGTGCCGTGATGTCATTGAATTTATTAGGTCTGTTTATCTGTAACATAATCTGTGACTGCTTCCAAATGGGACTTCATAAAATTTCACGTTAGAACAAATATTATTCAAGCCACTCGTAAATCTACAAGTGTGCTCCTAGATGCTTCAAAAGCCCTTACGATCTTGAAGAGCTAACCATGTTTACTTCCACAGATTCAATTGAAAAATGCATCGTGTCCGTAATAATTGTTAAATAACTGGGTCACTGCATGTTGAGGTTAATGGGCATCAAGGTCGCACAAATGATCTGAACGCTTATTGACATGTAATAGAGATACTTAATTTTTTTTAAATCCTTTCACAGCTAATTTGTTGAAAAGGTTCACTTACTGAAAATAGTTTGTCTGATCGAATGTATTATTCGTAGTAAAGCTGTCATTTTGTATTGGTTTTAAGTTTTCGTGTATACATTTGTCTACAGTCAGGGCCAAAATATTTCCGATGATTCAATGTTAAAAGAGCCAAGTCGATTGCTCCCTCATGCTTCCAGAGGGTGCGAGTTTATTCTCATTGGAACTAGTCATTTGGAGTAACTCCATGATTCAGCGGATAAGCGTGGTTGTTTACATTACGCTCATCACTGAAGAATTTCCAAAACAAATCAATGCGCCAGTTCATAAAGTCAAATACGTAAATGCCTGGACCGTCTAATAAATACAAAATTCTAATTTTAGGGAAGTAGTTTTTGCAACAGCGTGCGATCGGATCGAACTATCACGGTTTGTCACGCAATTTTGCGAGTATGTAGATATACAACAGTTTAGGCAACACCGTTTATGTACAGTTGATTAAACGCCAATCGTTTACGAAACAGTTCCTAGAAAATGCCAAAATATAGTGCATGATGTACGCTTCGTGCAGAATGTAAGCATTTCATTACGTAGCTTGGTATTCGTGAAAATATTTTTGATATGAGAGATAACGATTATTGCTTTTCTACTTGATTAAGACAGATGAAACGCTTCCTCTTTATTTATTAATCTCTTTCCAAACCGATTCTTATCATGGGTCAAGTGCTTTCTGTTTTATCGTTTCTGTTAATAATATCAGAGGAATGCATTATATAGGTATGTTTCATAGTTTAGCAATAAAAAATATTTATTTATAGGTCAAAGATAGTTTACAAAAAAACTCAATGGCTAACATACAATTATATTGCTGCGTGGGTGGACTTTCTTGAAGCTTATTTCAAGAAGTTTTAATGAAATGCACTTTTCAGTATAGAACAATCGTAAAGTTTAGTGTCTAGATATCTTAGCTACACCAATTTTTACTATGGAATGTCCAATAAACATAATTGGTGGTTAATGCCTCAAGCATCGCAAAGTATTTAAGTTCTCTGTGTAAGAATGTGGTTAATAGAGTAATATAAGGAAATTAATAATTTAGCGATGATTAAGTTGTGAAGATAATCGCTCTATAGTACGGGACTATGTTAAATATGTACTACTGCAGTTCTGTAGCTTTTTGCACAATAAACTGTAGAATTCTAGTCTTGAGTACGCTAAGACTGGTTTGATGCTTGAGTTGCAAATATTTGTACAGCCTTGGCTTCACGTGTTGGCCAGTTATCGCCAACGAACAACGTTCATCGCTCTGTTGCTGATAACTTCGTTAGAACTTGTTTGTCTGGGTGGAGTAATGGAGGAACTTTCATAGAAGTTGGTCCGCATTGGTCTCCAGTGTGTGGCCGGCAATACATCCAGCTATTTTACAACATAGAAAACCACTCTCGAGTGACAGACGGCGCGGTGTTTGAAAGTCTGCTTCTTGTAATTACAACTATACAACCTGTTGTATAGTCGAGTATGTTTTTATAAGTTCCGACGGTGATCGATCGTAGTGAATTAATGGCGCCAGTGATAATAAATCATTGCATTAGCAATTTGAAGTGAATTCATGTAATGACTCACATCCGAATTTCAAGTCTGCAAATGCATCTAGCAATAGATTGAATTACTTACAAGTTTTTGAACGAAGATACACCTATTTACAAAATATAAACAACGTTAAAGTTTAAGATTTCATGAAATAAAATGCTAAACTATAGAAATTTTGAGAAGATTGTATGACATGATATGACATGTTCGCAAAGAATTGTTTGCAATGAATTTAAGTAAGATGATTGTACATGAAAACTCGAAAGGGGGACATCGTTCCAATCTACGTGCCAAATGACAAGCGTCCAATTAAAGCTTCAGCTGGCGTCTAATGTACTTTTGATATGCTCCACACTCAAACTAAAATTTCCACTCTCAGCATGCTAGTAAAAAACAAAATTTTCAAACAATGTTTTAAAAGCAAGACACATAAGCGGCTATTAATAACATTGTCTGAAAATCACTAAACTCTACGAAAGCATCAATTTGAATCTTAAAACAACACGGTGGCGGTGGCATGCTTCTTGCAAATGTTTTCGCCAAAAGCCAGACAAAACAATACTACAAAAAAGACTATACAACTAGAAAAAAAAAGTAGAAAAGCAATAGGTACAGTACAGGTGCGAACACAAAGCTATAACGTTCAGCATTCATGCGCTAGCGCCGCTTTCAGACGCCACTGACACGAGAGCGCCATAGGATAAAACGAACGCGTATCATTGCCAAGTTTTTTCAGCCGGCACACAACTGGACGTGGAAAACGATCACACGTCATAGGAGGCGGTGCCCGAAATGTATTTTTTCGTAAATTCCCAAAATTCGCACCGGCTATCTTACACTGTTTTCTGACGTCTGTTTCCGCTCATTACACTACATCATCATATTTATTACAACTGTTTGTAGTTACATTACATAAAAATTCTAATTTTAATATATTTTAAGTTTTACTGTTTATATTAGCATGAATTTAATACGTATACGTTACTTGTTATACGTCTCCCAGACCCGGCAGTATTCCCATCACTATTAAGATTTCTCTCTGGACTGCGTTCGCAAGCTCGTGTTCAATTCGCCGCTTTGATAAAAGATACAGTGGCATTTAATAATATTAAGATGGCACACTTATGTCACATGCCAAAACTGAGACAACTATTTAGTAAAGCTCTCAGGCTGAAGATTTGTGCGTGCGCATTTACAAGTCATCACTGCTGGATATTAATAGAACATTTTGACGGGGCACTTGTTCTGTTCACTAATTAAAACTAAAACAGAGGACAGCAAAAATGTTTTTAATGAACATAAAGTTCAGGAAAAACCTAATTTTCATGCCGTTGTTTGATTTACCTAGTTGTAAACGTGAATTGCGTCGTAAAAGAATAACAAGGAAGGAACGATAAAACGAACTGTGCAAAAATTTGCTTTTGTGCCAAATGGGTCACTTGTCTGTCAAGGAATAACAAGAAAATAGCAGGTAAGCTTTCTCTAAGAATTCAGAATCGCCAACGATAAATTATTTCATAAAAATGGCAACGTGTATGTTACACCCAAGGGCATCGTTCCAATTTGACGTTCCTTTTATTGGTAAATTAAATATGAAGAAGCGGAAAAATCCAGACGAGGGTGAGGAAATATGAATACGAAGTGTTTTTGTTAAAAAAAACAACATATTTCTAATTGTTATATTGCTTATGATCACTGTAACAGGCAATTAGCCTCCTTTTGAGATATTTATTGCATTTTATATGGTAAAAAACCATATGACGGATCATTTAACGTAACGACCGACGTTGTACTGTTACAGCGTCTGGGCGGTGTCTAGCTTGTGGTCGCTTTCTCACTTCAACGATCATGAAAAGAAAGGTGCAAACTGCAAAAGCTTTGAAAAGATTTCCCACAAATATGTTCACAGTATAGCTATCTTTGCAACATTAACTCCAATCTATTGTATTACCAAGCCATCATTCATGCTGGCTAGCTAAATTATTACTTTGAGTTCATTGAACTTTTCAGAGAAAGTAGCTGCGGCCATGTCATTATTTGTTTTAGCATTATGAAAATCACTGAGACTTCAAGTCGTATTTGTATTGCACCGCAAACACTTCACTTCAAATTTTTATTTCAGTCAATATTGAGTTACTTCCGAGGTATTATGGATATACTGATATATAAGGATATGCTAAAGTTATAAGGAAAAAGCTTTGGAAATAAATTTGGTTTGAATATAGGAGAGGAAAAAATATTAAACAAGGCGACGGTCGGCAAACAACTTGATATAGAAGTCCTAAAAACTAATGTTAGCTATCAGAAAACTTATACGAACTACGCTAATAGAAGCAATTTCTTTATTTTCATGATAAAGCTTGTTAGTAAGCAGTTAAGAGCTTTTAAATAACACTTACATAATCAGAATTTACTGTTTGTTTACCTTGTTGATGTAGAATCGAAACGTGAATCGGAACATTAATCGGGAACTTAATTTTTATTACAGAAATTCTTATTAACCAAGAGATAAATTGAGGTACGGATGATGAACTGTGTGCAGACGTTTGTGTTTTATTGCATGTTCACTTTTAAGAGTTACATCGTAAAACGAATTTAACTAAGTGCTTTAAAACAAATCACTTCAGATGAAGAGGGCTTATATGGGCGAAGTCGAAAATATTTTTTTAGAGAGCCATTGGACCAATTATGCTAGATTAATTCAAATTATGTAAGAGTATGCGAAATCAATTAATAATGATCCACCAGATCAGATAATTGCGCACAACTTCGATGACATAACAATAGGATTGAACGTAATATTACTTACGGCACATGTGTGTACAGTTCTCAAATGACGCCTAAACAAAGCCTTCTCCGCAAGTCTCTCATTACTTATACTCATTACTGGCTAGTGGAAGAAAGCAGACACCGGGTAGACTGCACACAATGGTCGAACCAGAACTGGGTTAATTGAAGACAACAGCGCCCATCGCCGCCGGCTGACGGCAAGATCCGATCTGTGTGCGCCTCTAAATTAATACTGTATAATATATATAAACTATTCATTCGGAATTATGAACAGAACCGGTGAGTGTAATATCGGTGTCGATTTGCCTCTGCAAATCAAGAATGAAGTTTATACCAGCCTTCAAGCAAGTCTTTCTAATAAGTGAAAATACAATCTAGCACTGTTTTATAGAAAAACAACAAATGGCAGCAAATTCAACAAGAAAAAATTGAATTTTCTTGTAAGAAATCAATGTCTAGAAACTAATTTGACATTAGTGAGAATGCGCAGACTATTCGTGTTCAGTCTGGAAGTACGACTAAATCCTGAAAATAGGTCGAGTTACTTTCTCCGGTAACCGAAGCGGCGTAGGTAGGTATCTGCAGTGCGACACCAACCTTTTACATTGATTTCCGAGACGTCTGGACTAGAAATATGATGGAAAATGACAACAATTCTATCGTAATCTTCCATCAATTCTTTTCAAATCACACTAACTTAGCTAAATGATTTAGCGGTTTTTGCGCCGTCGTTCAAGAAAAGATGGACTGGCAGTACTACAAAAAGACGGTCAATGATTTACTAAAGTATGGTCGCTTAAAATCATCAAAATTGCCAAAGCAACATGACACAGCAATGTATTTTTTTTTTGTGGATTTTCATGAGATTTTCTATTCAAGTTACGAATTGCATCCTTCCAATGGCTGTAAGTGTCAATACAAGTTCAATTTTAATGCAAAGCGTCACTTGCTGAACAATACATCAGTGAAGGCGTGAACACAATAAGCTAACGTAATGTGAGGTAAACGGTATACCGCTTCCTGGCCAATGGATACGAGAAGAATACTAAATGTGGCCTCAAACTATGGTTTTTCGTGCTAACCAACCAACAATAGCGTTTATGAGAAACCTTGAAAATACATTATTAAACCTACAATGCACCAGTAACTTGGTTGATTGAAATTTATCTTTGCACAATGTCCCTGTATTGCCAGAACTGCAAATGAAGTAAAGTTGTTCATTTTCATTTCGAGGAAGGTAAACGGGAGACAAGAAGTAATACTTATAACATTTCAAACTAAGAAAAAAGCCAGCACGTGTAGATTTTAGCCGGCCAAAATGAATACAGAACATTTGTCGACTGTCACTTTTACACACACATGCAAAGTAGATCAAAGTTCATTGACTCTGAGAGTCAAATCCATTCATCATTATTAACCATTACTAGAGCAGAGCAGTAGTGCTGACAATGACAGAAGTAACAGACATTGATGACGTCACGAAAACGAAAGCCAATAAGGGCAAGTGTTTTTTATAATACGACGTCCAAGTGTTATATTGAACTATACAAGAGTTCATTCATAGTGATAATGAGGGCGTGAGCAGCAGGAAGGCACTGTGGCCAACCGTTCCGGGAAGCGGCGGCAGACGATGCGCAGACACCGATGACGTCACAGTGTGATCAGCCAATTAGGACAGCGGGCCTATCAGCCTTAGTTTACTTCATTTGCTATTTAAAAGACGTTTACTATAACGAAATATAGCTTGATTTATTTTCATTTGAATATGATATTTTTTAAGTATTGTTTTTCGGTTAAGGATTTAATGTAGCATTGAAATAAACACTACGACTGCGTGACGTGATGTCTTTGTTAAGTCGAAAAATAAAATTTCAAGCTGTGCTGTTTCAAAGAGGAGGAGGCAATAAAGCAAACCAGCATATACTCACTCGAGGAAAATTTCGCGTGGTTTAAAATGCTAATGTACTACCGACTAGTGTACTTACAGACATTGTCCACAAAGAAAACAATGCGTTTGGCAAACCCACTGCCATTCCATATTCACGTCTAAACTATGCTCTGTAAAACTGAAAGTTCGGCTTCGTTGACAAAATTTGTTTTATGAATTCAGAATAATTAAAGAGGAAAACGCTGATGTCTATATTTAACAAAAAATGGAATGTTAGGAATGTAAATTACGTATAAAAAGCTGCCTAGAACAAAATGCCACCGTCCATAGCAGCGTTACAAGCGAATATAAAGCTGTTGGCCTTGACAGAAAAAACCTTAAGCCCATGCCATAACACGGCTGTAGCATGCCATTGAAACGAGGGACGCCAAGGTCGCGGAGTCAATGTACAGCACAGGACGCCACCTGTCTCCGGCAACCATTACAAATATACACAATAATTATGGCGAAGGCAAATACACTGCAGGACATGTGAAACAACCTCCTCAAACAGCATTTCAACTGTTTGAACTCGTTGATAATTCAAACTATGAAGACATGAATGGCGAAGTGTATAAAGATTCATTACGTTCACTTTCCGAAGTGCCACAATGATATCTGATGATCGATTGATGAAGGAGTCTCTATTGAAAAAACGAAAAAGTTACACGTGTAACGGATTGGTAACTGGGTCCACGCATTTAGCCCACGCTCTGTTGACGTTTGATCATCCTATTTCGAAGTACGTGACAGCTTTAACATAAATAGAATTAAAAAATGTATTTTTGTTTCTCTCTTCAACACTAGGATTGAGTTATTGAACCATAAACGATATCTGTACATGATATGAGAATGAATAGATTAATAAAATCACTCTATTCGCTGAACAGCTTAGCGGAGTCATATTCCTTGTGCATTAATTAAAATATGCAGAGCAATATGAGTTCCAGAGTTCCATTAGTGGGTATAAAATAAATTGAAAACACAGCTAGCAACACGTATATAAAGTTAGTCATGGTATGAGTCGCAGACGCAGCCGAGATGTGATTTACAACAATATTTCCGTAGGCGTAGCGAGCGAATTGTATCTGTTTCCAGAAATGGAAGCCGACTGTTCCATAACTTTCTTTGTTAGCTTTAAGTAAGGAGGTCGACGCACCGCGACTTAAGCACGGCGCCTTTGTAATATAAGTAGTGTTGCAAACAAAACATTAACATTAGGCGGCCTTTTGTGCTACACCAAGATATGGATCTGAACATTTTTGTGGGTGGGCTTGATGTTTTGAATATTGTAATTATAAAAAGTGGTGTTACATTTGCTTTGAGTGATATTCGGGCACTCTTAGATGCAAATGTTAACCACATAATTCAAGTTTCCATTATATTCTAAAACTTTTGAATATTCTAGATTTCGCTTGAGCGCTCGTGACAACGACACCAGATTTAGCTTGCGATTAGAAGTTAGGAACCAGAAAGAAAGAATTTAGTATTGTTCATTCAACCCTTTGTTACCGAGGCGTACTAAAATAGCAGATGTTTTATTCTTGTTTGATTCCACAATGATATCAGAGCTAGATGACGCGCGAGCCGCAGAATACTTCAAAACTGTTATCTCTTGGAGTTACGTAACGACATTTTCTTAAAATTCGCACTGTTTATACGGACGCGGACTGGCATTCGTCCAATGGTTCTTTTTAATCGGTTTTAATTCATTGAGCCACTGCTTTATGGCCGAATGAGTGCGAATAGACAGGGTCGACCTCCTCAAGGTCAATGGATAGTGAGAGAAACAGGTTCGGATAACTCGTTTGGCTGTCATATAGAGACCACTTTCTTGAAAATTCTTTCATAGTGGTCGTAAAAACTACGGCTGAGTTGAACTGGAAATGAGAATGACTAAAGTATCAGTAAATTACTTACCAGCCGTAAAAGTTGACTGAGAGGACTTGTTACTACACTGGTAGATAGAGAATACTGGGAAATGGCTTATTGATGCAGTTTTAATATCTGTATAACTCTCCCATTAAAACCAAGTATGGCCTCAAATGATTAGCCCGTAGCTAAAGCATGCAAAAACAATATACACGTTCACGATTAAGGAAGTGTAATAAGATTGTCTAAATATTCTTAGAAATAAAACTTCAATTTTACGATCGTTATTTGCATTCGAATGTAGAAGCTTGCAATAACGCAAAAGTTATAGTCAATACCAAAAGCGATTAAAGGAGCAAATCAGCAGTATCTGCGCTGGTAACACCATAAACAATCTAGATTATGGTTGGTTGAAGTAACCTAGAGCGCTTGATAGTTAGTGCAAGACCAGTTTCTTTCAGTGCATCGGAGACTGGGAAAATGTCGAAAGTTTGTGTTCTTAAATACCCAACAGGTTACTTTTGAATACTGAAAGAGAGAACAAAAATGAAAATATTTAATAGGATAGGGCTACGAAGTGCTAATGATTATTACGTTGTGAGTAAGAGATAGTGGCATTTGTTCTGTTTAGTTCTGTCTCTCTTTAACAGCGCAACAATGATGGGTTTATGGTGTCTTAGCACGGCCACTAGAGCTAATCGCAAAAGTATATGATCCACTGCAATAAACAGAATCAGAAAAACATACGTTATTCTTCAGGATAAATGCAAGATAGTATGTTCAAAACATAATACAGTTTATTACGACAGAAAAAAATCACGAAGATGACTCTAAAAAATACTTTTATCGATTAAAAACCAGACTAATATATAATATTTTTTTTCAAGGTGGGAAATCATCCAATGACTTCTCGCGCTCTTGGTGGAGCGTAAGGGCGTGTCAGACTTTTACTGACTAAAACCAGACCTGTGTCCTTCAATTACCCTTTGTGTTCTAGGACTACGGGTTTCTTTTTCAGAAATTCCCCGCCCCCCTAGCGGGCATCGGCCCTGCTGGGCCCCTACGGTTTGCTGACATCTCTTTGAAGAGCGCGTGGATCAAGACGCGCTGTTGACGACTGGGCTCGATCCGGTTAATTAACGAACGGCCGGACGGCGAGCTACCCATTGCTCGACGTCCGCAAGCCCGCGTTTACCGTGGCTGGTAATCGGGTTCGGAATTACGGCGGCTGGGACGTGAGGACCTTCGTTCCCTCGCGCGTGCAGCCTCCTCCTTCGCTAGCATTATTGCTTCGCAAAAGGAGGCGACCGCCTGCCATTCCTCCTCGCTCCGGGCCATAGCCCGAACCAGGGCCCGACGCGAAAGGTCGCTGCCGCCGATTGCCTCCACGAGGACACGGCGTTGCTCTTCCCAAGCGGGGCACAACTTCACCGGGTCCTCCGGGCGGTCCACACAATGGTGACACCCGGGCGTTTCTTCCGCCTGAATCCGATGCAGGAACCTCCCAAACTTGCCATGTCCGGTGGAGACCTGCGTCATGCGGAAAGTGAGGACACCGTGTTGCCGCACCAGCCACTACCCAAAGAGAGGACTTACCGCCGTGATTATGGCGTGCCCATATATTATATACATGCAATCATTCAGATTGTTAGTCAGTTTATTCTACTAGCAACGTTTTACCATAAAATGTTTTAAATTTTATAATTAAATCTGATGGATGGTAAATTGCTAAAATGCTTCATATTTGCAAATATTGTGTCTTTAAGCATCTCTTTTATTTGTATGCAGTTCGAGAGTGACCGCGCTTTAGTCCTCTTAAGAGGGCCCTTACCCACCCGCCTATCGTCAACGTTGAGCATGGTTGTTGCTTCGTCTAACGCGATCTCTTCTCGAATTTCTGATGAAAAGGCAATGCGAAAAAAGAGAGATTACGCCTGAAAACTCTGTTGGCATTTGGTAATTCCGTGATTTACTCGAATATTTCAGAAAAATTTGTTTTAGGAAATACGTGTTTTTTTTTAACCTTTAAAAGGTTTTGATAAAAATTGTCGTCATTCAGAATCTCGATTAAAGCCAAAGTTCCCGTAAAATAGCAGATTTTCAGAGGTTTTTACTGCATTAGTTTTACACAAAAATTTGTTTTGATTTCTATAGAAGCCTAGATAATATCCACAACATTTATGTGTATCTTAAATATCTGGAGAAAGATGTGTAATAACATCATAATCACAAAAGTTTGGATGAAAATATACTACGGGTAGGCCGCTCTTAATAGAAACATTTTCACTTATGACACAACGGATTATGTAAATAAGTAAAGACAAAATTTACAAGTTTCTATAAATCTTTCTCGCTACCAACACCACACAAAAACCTAACTGTACCTATATTATAAATTTTTAATGGAATACTGAAACTTTAGCTTTGAGAAAATAAAATCAATAGCAAATTAAACTCGCATGTCGTGAACGTAGACGTGAATATTAAAACTATTTCTTCCTTTACACGAGATTAAAACTTTTGAGAACAAGCTCTGTAAAAAATTATTTTAAACAAATTTTCAATGAAAATCATTTTTATTAAATCAAGCTTTTATAGCGCGGTATATAACTCTATAATGAATACTCATCAAGACCATTCCAAAGAACTCAAACACGATAGGGTTATCTGAGTTTCTAAGGCTACCTTCCGGTTCCATCATCAGATCAGTTCCATGTCATAATCGTATCGTAATCGTAAAAGCACAAATGATTGTGTGATGAACACAATCATTATTTCTGTGTCTGGGTGTAATTTATCTATAATATGTATGTATTTAAAAAATATATAAGTATGTTTATCAGTTATCTAGTAGGTACTCATACCACAAGCTCTGTTTAGTTTGGGACTACATGACGTGTGAAAGTTGTGGCGTATTATTATTATTTACACATGCATGCAAAATTTCAGCTCGATCGGTAACCGGGAAATGGATCAAATTTAGTTTGCAAGATTTGATTACAGACATACAAACATCGGGACTGGAAATAAAAGCTTGTAAAATTTAAAGCTTTTAGGGTGGTGCCTCACTGGGATGCCATTTATGATGGCGAGGCCAGGGGCCTTACCATAACGTGTTAAAATGTCAGGTCTGCGAGCGAGAAGGAGTGATGGAGCTTACACCCTATATACGGTGTCTTTAACAGTTCAGTTTAGGTCGTCAAATGGATCGCTTTAAGAGTTCGTGGAGAGCCTCAGGTCAAGACGTCCACAAATTTATGGTTGACTGCGTGGCCAACATAGTGACCAGGTGAGGTACATACACTATGAAGCTTTTTTTTAGGTGGGAAATCATCCAATGATATCTCGCACTCTTACACGTAGCGCGAGGGCATGTCAGAGTTTTACTGACCAAAACCCACTCCTGTTCCTGCTTTGCCTTCATTCCAGGGCTCCGAGGTTCTCTTTCGCACAACTTCGCACAACCCAAGGCCCCAAGTAAGCTGGGCTCCTAAGGTTTTGCTGACAACTCCTTGAGGCGCGCGTGGAACACTACGCACCGTCAACGACTTGGGCTCGGTCTGGACGGTTACCAGACGGTCGGACGGCGAGCTACCCATTGCTCAACGTCCGGAAGCCTGCGCCTCCATGGCATCCCAGTGACGCACAAGCCTTACAAGTACGTTGTGTAGGTCTATAATTAAGTTGAAACAGACTTTAGTGCTATCGCTAACGAAACTAACCGCTTCAATCTCAACTTGTGAGCTCCGCTTTAAGCGAATATTATTCTCATTTACTTGAGTGGCGGCGTAAATGGGGCAACAATAAACTGCAATAAAAAAATGTGAGGGTATAATGTCCCAGTGTGTTTATCAGGAAGATATAAAATGTGTGTACTGTACCTAGATGGTAAAAATGGCATTAATAGATGTGGGATGAAAATTATTATATGTGGGTTTAGCATCCTCCCAGAGTTTCGGAATTGAAATCTAAAAAGAAAGTTACTGTAGCCCACTTAAAAGGCCACTGAAAGAATACAGTCTGACACGTCCTCTCGACTCTCTCCAACCTAGAGAGAGAAGTCATTTGATGATTTCCCACGATGAAAAAAGGGTTTAGTTTAGTATCAAGAAAAAAGTAATATCGCAACAGCAATGTAGTCATAAAAAGACACGATGCAGAAGCGGAAGTACAAGCAAACTAAAAATAGCGATGCTTTTAAAAATATTGATTATTTTCACAAGAGTTTTTTCAATAAAACTGACAACACTAGACTATTGTATAGTCCAAATCCAATATTTCTACAATAAAATTTTATTTATCTTACAACTGCGCAGTTGTCTAATATTGAGCGACGCGCGTGCAGCCCTCAGTGCGGGCAAGGTTGCGCGTGCGCCTAATTAAACACGATTCTGTTGAAAAATTCAAATATCACACTCGTGATTTTTACGCAGATATTACACATATTTATAGTTGTGTTTGTAGCGAAACAAATAATGCCATTACGCTCGATATTATCTAATATGACGTCTAGTACGTTTGTTATTTATGCTGTTCAACGTTTATAGTCATAAATCAATGGCTGGCGATGAAATCTTGCACTACACTATGTTAGTGTCACTAGAAAGACAAACTACTATGCAACCGGATTGATAGAAAGAGCAACATGGCTACTGGTAAGATAGTCTCTTCGTCACTCAACTGCGTCGGAACAAATTAATAGTTTCAAACCTAGAACACGAGTTTAGCCGCACATAAAGGCTAATTGGAAATGCTATTCAAACATTGATTGCCTCACAAAGTTGGAAACCAAGTAAATGTTCACGAAACCGCGATTATAACTTAACTTTTTTCTACACTGCCGAATTAAAAGCGGTTCGTGCTCATAAATTACATACATCAATGTAGTCTGACATGATGAACGGTAGTATTCAAAGCTAGACGTTTAATGTTTTTAAAACTATTACAATTTCTAATCCAACTTTTTAAAACTTTTGATTAGTTTCTTTCTAAGTATTATTTTTGTCGCTTGAAAGTAAGTATATCGTGTAGTTCAACGTTTTCTTGTTTTTTTTTTTTCAAAATAAACATATTCAGTGCGTCTAGTTAAGCAGACGTGACAAAGGAGCTGGCGTTTAAGTAACAATTAAAGTAATTAATTTTCTATATCTAGTGTTAATGACGAAACGATAAGTAATCTAAGCTACGCAGTTACGCCGAATGACTCACAACAGCTGGTAGGCAGAACTACAGCCAGTTAAGCGAAGATCGATCTTACGATAACTGTAGTTTAATTGGTATTATTTACCACTACAATTACGTTTTTGACATTACGTAACAATTTAGGCGAAACCAAAACGACAAAAAGAGAAAGTTTCAGTCTTGATTAATAATTATGGGATATAAAATCGAAAGTATAACAAATTGCTTAATGGTTTCAAACTTTGTTTTCTGCAATCAATCACTTCAGTAGTGGCTTAATCAATCAATCTTTTCTTCAGATAATAGACAGCTGTGCTCACTTTTTGTGCGTTACCTTAGGCCCACTCAACAAGTTGCGACAATATAACCAGTTACAAGACTTACAAGCAAAGATCAATCTGTTTGCAATGTAAATTTTGCAAGTACTTAGGGAACGCTAAGTCAATGCACCCAATGTTACAATGATTACAGAATAGAACAAAAAAAAAACACACCTTTTGAAGTAATAAATTCCATTGTATGATTTAAATTTATTCGCATGCTCCTAAGTCTTTTTAACACGGCAATTTAAATTCAGAAAAATACTCAGAATTGCAAGCGCGTCCGCATTTAAGCTCATTTTAGAATCTCTAAAATGAAATCCAATTTCAGGGAAGCGAGGCGCACTTTATTTTTGGAATTCACTTATATCCAGTGCAATTGAACCAAGTGATTCGCATCTTCGAGCTGTGCAGCTTCGCCTGTATTTCATTTCGCCAGCACGTTGAATCCTAAACAAGTCAAGCGGTTGGACCGCCTAGCATTAAATCATCTATGGGCATATGCCAAGATTCTGCTTAAAGTTGTTTATTGCATTTCTGAACAACGGGCATAGAGTCGCGAATTTAATATCAGTGATCCAGCGCGTTTACGACAACACTAAAACTCTAAGTGCGTTTCGTTTACTTGAATAGGGTTCGTTGTAAAATTTTAAACAGCGCTCAAAAAAGTATAGTATAGTAAAGCACATTGAAGCTTCGGTATGGTACAATATTTTAAGGTTGTATACAGACAGATATCTTGTTATCAGGGTTAGTGATAGTACCTACCTACATCTAATGAATCCCAATTCCTTTGGTCACGTCATCACGCGTGTACGGCTGGCCAAATCTCGCAATTTTTTTTTGTATTTGTCATTTACAAGAGAAGGTTCTTAGGGAAAAAAATAAGAAAAAAGCGCGGAACATTAGAAAAAAAAAATACAAAAATCTCAATGACTACTTAACGTTCACGCATTTGACAGTTCATAGTTAAGACCGGACAATTTCTATCGGGTCAGCTAGAATAGGTATAAATATGTATATCTAAAAAATATATTCTGTAAGTTAGTTTCATAAATCTTGACAGAAACCCGAATTATTTGTATCCAGCTGATCGGGCAGACCAGACCGAGTGCATTTGTGCAAGACAACGAATTGCCAATTTGCATTCTTAAAATACCTGCCTATTCTGTAATCATCATCGATGAATCGTTTGAAAGAAATCGGTAAATCTGTAACAATAGGTTGTGTACACACTAATTACATAAATAAGATATCAAAGCTCACTGTCTAGACAGTCCAACGTCAGTAAAAAGGAGAAAATGTAGTTTATTCGGTCAATGTGTATACGGCAGTCAGTTTGGCAGATGACAACTTAACAGACTGATACGTGACAAGTGACAGATGTCAGTGTTAATATAAGCTGATTCACATTTAATTTTAACCGTCTGAATAATAAAGAAGCATTGAGCATTTTTTTTTCTTGTTTATTTATTTATGTACCCTAAGACTAAAACGAACACAATTAAAGTTTAAATTAAAGCTTATTAAATTGAAAACTTTATATTTCAGACTTTCACACTACGTGTTCTCACGTGACGTGATATAGAAAAATAGAAAACTACACTCAATAAAAATGTTCATAATTAAAATGAAAGTTTAATAGACTGCAGCAAGATAAAACTCTAGTTAAACTAGATTGAAAGCTGATCAAAGTGAATCATAACTTGAGTATTAATTTTATTTCCATTGAGAATATGTGTGGGAGAGAAAGAGAGAGATAGAAAGATGGAACAAAAGTTACTACGCACAACTGAAAGGGTTTTTTAATCAGTGTTGTTAATGATCGAACGTACGCCGGCAGTGCGCCCACTGACCTCAACGCGGACGAGATAAAGGCTATTTTAAGCGTCGCGATAATATCAGCATACGTCGAATGTTTTAACAGATACGACATTGGAGGAACGCCGGAAGCCTTAAGGCAGGACCTCTTATAACTAACGTACTTGATACACTTCCGTTTACTTACATATATTTGACAATTCAACTTTTACGAACAACGAATCAAACTTCTACGTTTCGTTTCCTCAATTTTCAAGAAAAAAATCACGCATTACGTATAAAACATACGTTACAAACTGTAGCGCGTATTCTTGGCAAAAATCCCAAAAGAATAGAATACTCGGAACTCGGAAATGTATGAAGTTGTACTCGTTATTCGTGACGCTGGGTGTTATTAACATTCATAACATGTCATAAAGTGAAAACATAACATCGCCATAAAAAGCAAAAAGCAATGCATTGATCGAATATCATTTTGTAAATCGAGTGACATAAAATCGAGATGCATGCGGCTATCAAATCAGCATGTGAATTGTCTATAGTCAGAGGTAACGGTAATCGCCTTCCGAATTGATGGACTACTTTACATACCCAAGTGGGAGTTAAAATCCATTATTCATGTTTGTTTTCAATCGTGAAATGTTTATTTTGCTTAATTACTTCCAGCGAATTTCAATCGTTCGAAGGTAACGGTATGTGTTAGTAATCCTGAGTCATAATTCTAAACAAAGAACGCCCTAATATAAGAGGATTTTTCACATTCTGTCTTTAAGTTCGTGAATGCTCGGTTCCTCTTTCAGTTTCGGCCGAAACCGAAACTCTCATCGTTTCAGAAAAACTGTCAAAATAATATGTATTTCGAAAAAGTTATGCATAATTATATTGTTTAAATAACTTTCATAAAATACTAAACAATCGAATAAATCGACGAGTACATCAACATTACAACATAAAAAATGAACGAGTCAGTCGGTTTTTAAGTAGTGGTAGTGACCCATCAGCTCATAGACGCTAGTTTCAGTCGAGCCGAATATTCGGCTTTTTTCTGGCCGAAACCGATACTCAAGCCGAAACTATTATTTTTTGGTCGAAGCCGAAACATAACCTTTGGTCGGAATCGAATGAATTCTGTATGCGTAGAATGGCATGAAGTATTTACGACAAGCATTTATCTCATAAAAATCTAATAAATTGCCTGCTAAAGACTCCGCTTCCAGCCATCGATTCCCATCTTGACCTAAAGGAATTCGCCTCAAACGGGAACATGACTATATCGACATTTCTCGTCAACCTCAACAGATATAATCATGGTTGCTTTCTTGAATATAAAGTGTTGTCAGTCGTTATAAAATTATACAGCACGCTGTGGTAAATGAAAATTACGAGAAGCAATACATCAGTCTGTTCTGCACTTATTGGGACAATGATCTTTAAACAGCTGGTATATTTTATGAAACAGTGCTCGATTGACTGGGAGGCCTCGACCTCAGAGACCGCCTTCATGCCCACTTAAAGGATTACCCGTCAGACGGTATCGAGAAAACAGTCTGCGAAATTGGGCTAATCCTCTTTGGGCTGCGGTGTCGACGTTACTCGTGCGGTTGCCCGAAGCACACCTGATTGAACGACCTTAAACTTTGGTACGCGAGCATAAAGCATAATGTACAAAGGCACGTAATATTAAGTGTCAAATCAATAACTCCTCCACGAGACAGCAGCAGAAAGTTAGGAAGAGATGAGATGGCGAGGGAATAACGACTTTAACTGAATGTGATAGGATCATGTTTCGAATTACACGATTTTCACGAGACAAGATGGTGAAAGCCTGTCTGCCCTTGCGATCTCTAGCTTCACAAGAACATAATTGCACACGTTCAGTAAAACGATTCAATGAATCGGTGACATTAAAAGTCAACGAGAACTTAATCAATGTTTTTTCTAAGAGAATATCGTAAATTAAGAGTTATCGCGTTATAAGACCCGCCGACTCTTTAAATTGACGTTATTAAAGTGGTAAAAAAAAGAACATGATTGCAGCAACTGTTTGATAAGGGGAATTTCAGCGATTTTGCTTCGGATATAATAATTAGCGGCGACGGATGCAATTATCCACTGCGGTGGCTGCATTCCGAATGCGCGTCATCTTGCACTCGCAGAGTAGTCAACTTAACTCTTGTTAGAAAGTGGCAAATTTGAATGTGAAGAGGGGAGGGGTCGTCGACCGAAAATGTTCATAAAGCCTGTCCTTTAATTTTGTAATGCTGATTAGCATTGTAAATGTTACAGTATTACCACATCTAATTCAACATAAATCGCAGCTCAACTAGGCTACATCCGAAGAGCAAATAATAATTGATGTCAAGATGCTATGTTTAACCGCATCCGAAGTAAATTGGCAAACTGCTTATTAGTAAGCAATTTGCAGCAACTGAGAACATAAATAAAACTTACAATAAAAAAATATTTAATAACATGATAAATGACCAGTCAATTCGAAATCACTGAGTACAAATCGGAACAGGAAATAACAGTTGAATTTAGACATCAGTAGACAAAAGAGTAATATTGGTGAGAGCGAATAGTCCGAACACTATTCTAAGAATTGCACACTGCTAAGAATAAAGTTTTTGCTAACTGTATTTGTTTGATTCTGAACGATGAGTGATGAATGACCCAGTCCTGAGATGTACTGTAAGGTTCCAAATGATGTACTGACAAAAAAGCTGAATCTTAATTTGGTTTAGTTTGTTTTCAGATTTTAGGATTGGTAAAAATGTAGGTATAGATATCGATGGTTATTTGTAATTTGTATTATTATATATTGGTATGATATGGAGCCAAATGCAATCTTTGAAAATCTTCATCTGCTTGGTATTTTTCAAATGTTTGTGTACCGGGCTGTTGATAGGTACAATGAAACCTCCTCTATTTGTGACATAAAAAGATCTGATCGTCCACGTAGTATTCGTGAGTACGAAAAAGGCGACCAAAGCAGTGAGCGAAAGAATTCAAAGAAATCCTGGCCGAAAAAGCAAAAGATTTATTTCGGGAAATTAAAATTGCATTTAGAACCATTTCGTGTATTTTAAAAGATGACTTGGGACTTGCATATTACA
Source organism: Mythimna pallens (assembly GCA_961205895.1). Classification (NCBI taxonomy): domain Eukaryota; kingdom Metazoa; phylum Arthropoda; class Insecta; order Lepidoptera; family Noctuidae; genus Mythimna; species Mythimna pallens. Next base: position 5,796,261 of record OY540825.1, read on the forward strand.
TATTGAGCAATATTTTAACAAGCAGAATGACCGAGTTTATGCTCAAAGCTCTATAAAACTTCCCAATTATTCAGCAGAGTACAACGAGGACATTATCCGATCTGATCTGATATTTAGGGTGTTATAGTTATCAAGGAGTGATTGAGTTATATTTTTGTGAAAAAAGGCGTTAAAACATCGGCACAAATGCTTCAAAAACATCATGTTCCATAACCAAGAATGATTCTTTCAATAAGACACACGTGGAAACGAACGTTCCGGACTTCATCAGACTTGAAAACTGCCGGTCTTAGAGTTCCGCTCTTATGATTTATGGTCAGTTTTAGAAAATGTGACATGTTCTTAACGCCATGATAATTTGGAGTCCCGAAAATAAAACTTACATTGGCAGTGAAGATTTTTCCCAAGGAGAGAATGCATGTTTTTACGGATAATTGGCGTCAACGTTTAACGATAGAAAAAAAAGATGTTTCCTTGGAACAATATTTATGGCAAGACTATATTTATAATAAGTACCTATTATCTCGTCGTATGTGTTGTTTCATTCAAATATAGGCTGGCGAAATTCCACGATATTCCAAACAATGCTCATCACATCACCCTTTTCAGTTGTATATGCGCTCCATACTGCCATAAGAGCGAAACTTACAAGTGAAGGATGCTCGATTAAGCCGTTCCTTCAAATGAAAATGGATCTTGAGTAGTCTGCTTTGCGTGGTAAATTCGTTGTTAAACCACCTATTAACTTTCAGCGCCGCTTTTAAAGTTACCCTTCATCGAAGTTTTAATTATTATGCTTGTTTTTAGCAGTTTTACATACACATACATCGTATGTACATCATTGTACATCATTTGAACTGAGGAAGGCTTGTATGTTAGATTTCCTATTGCGATAGTTGTAAGTGTCGTAACCAGTTTTGAATGAAAAAAAAAAAAATGATACAAAGTCGTAAATGCGTGGCTTGTAAAATATAATAGGTGGACAGGACACATGTATTTGTTTTTCAAATTTATTTATTTATTCACACGTGTGAGCACATAATTCTCTTTGGCGTGAATGGGTATGACTGCTTTATGTACGAGTATGTACTATGTACACAATTGTGGAGTGACGCCGATACGTCATCCAAAGCTGGATTATACAAAATATCGTAACAAGTATTTATTAATTCTGTTCCAATGTTTGCAGTACGAGTAACTGATGAATTGTCATTTAATTATTAATTATGTAATATCTTTTAGTGGGTGGATGGATTGTGTGACGAGTGATATGAAAGAAAAGGAAGTTAGTGATAGTATGACGAGTAACAGGGCAGAATGGAAGAAGAAAACGTGTTGCGCCTACCCCAAATAACACGGGACAAGGGCAGGAAGATGATGATGAGATGATGATGTAATATCTTTTAGTATTCCGATCAGATCTAGCTTGTCGTACACATTAATTATAATACCTTTTATTCTAAAAAAAAAACCATTTATTGGGTTTACAATGTTTCTTTGCGAGGAAATTCTAAGCTTATTATACCGACATCAACTTACTATTTTAAGGTTGTTTCTTTTATTAACCAATGAACCATTTTACTCATCAGCGGATCATAAGTGATTAATAAAGTACCGCCGGATATTAAATAACAAGAGAGGAAATATAAATTGCATCTATTTTGATATAATTTGGATACGTATATTGATATCCTCAATTATTGGAAAATAGCAATAACATTTTGCTTATTGTATTTTCTTAGAACATAATATTTTATAGGTAAGTAAGTAGTTCAGCAGCAAAATAAAATGTTTAAATCTACGTTCATACAAGTCACTTTGATATAACGAGTTGGTTGAAAGCCGCAAAAAGCTTCAGAAAATTGCTGGCGTATGCCGAAAAATAGGTCAAGTAACTGCCTTGAACACTGTCTAGAAAAAAAATCACATTTTACACAGGAATTACAAAAATAAACTAGACATCGAGACGCCTTGTGCTTAATTACATTAGTTTCTATTTATGAAAAAGTCATAATGGCAGCCAATGAGCCAACAAAAGCTGACCAACAGACGCAGGTTGAAGATTTTACGAGCATCAAGCTGTATAGCAAACACCAACGTCAATGATGGTACATATCGTATCGCATTCTCTTACCGCGATGAAAATTCCAGACATTGATCGATATTTTTAGTACGATCGTAGATATCTCGGCTGACGTGAGAAAAGACTATTAAATTAATTTCAAACCAGGAATGGAAGTGAATTATCTGGGTGCCGCATTCATTAGACAGAATCAGAAGAAGCACTTATCGTAATTGAAATCTTAATCTGTTAAACGGTGTGCATTTTACCGATTAATCAAGTAATAAGCAAGACTATAATTGGTCCGCTTGTTTGATAAAATCCGGCCTAACCATATTTGATCAGATTCTGATCAAGTTCGGACTTGTATAGTCAGCCCATTGAAATTCGTACAAAAAACTTTGTTGACGTCATCAGCTACATGTGTAGCTAACTTACATAATAAATGAATACATTTTGCAATAAACAGTTCCAAACACAAGTTTTGGGTAAAATACAAACAAAAAATTAACCAGAATGTAGTCAGAAATATCACAATTAGCGGATTAGCAAAGGTATTAGAGCATTATGGAAGGAATTAGGTAATTTATACAAAAAATAGAGCAAGTTCGAGTCGGACTCGCGCACTGAGAGTTCCGTACAAACTTACCATGCCAAATTTTACGATTCTAGGTCAATGGGAGGAACCCTATCAATTTCGGTTCCCTTGAGAATGTCGGAATACACGTTTTTTTTCGACATAGACAGCCGTATATTTTTGTTTTGTTAACTCAGAAATTTGTTTTTTTTTTTTCACAGCTTCAAGGGACCGCAGATCTGAGTATATGGTTTTAGTTTCAACCCAATACCTATACCCCTTCGCGAAATAAAGGGTCTTGACGGATGACAGACACACGGACGGACAACAAGTGATCCTATATGGGTTCCGTTTTTTTCCTTTTGAGGTACGGAACCCTAACATTTCATAACTTTATCATAAATTGAATACATATAACTAGAAATAACTTTTAAAATCTTTTTCCAAGTTACTTAATTTGCAAAAGTTATCGAATAATAATAAGCTTTTTATTCAAACAATAGGTATTACAATTTCTATAACTTATTTTGAAGTCGGTTAAAAGAACAAAAGAACAATGTATGTTTTTTTTTTTACTTTAAAGTATAATTTATTAAGTCTTTGACTTCGCTTTATATTTTGCTACTGCCTGTATGTCACTGAAAAAGTTAATGTAAAAGGTAATGTAAATTTGATATGATGGAAAGTAACAGAGATATTTGTAATTACAAAACATGATTGAAAAGAGTGTCCATGGAGTTTCTTGCACATTCTTCTCCATAGATCTACGCTTTGGAATGTGCAATTAGCATCATTTTTTTTTCTGGCTAACTGACTTCTTGACATTTCAAAAGTGCCTGTAAATGTTTTATTTGAAATAAATGCGTTTGAATCTTGAATCTTAAAAACTGTCAAGTAATAGACTTGAGAACCTCCTCCGTTTTTGGAAATCGGTTCTAAATGATGCACACACTGACATGTGACGTCACTGCCATTAGGTTACGTGCGTTAAAAAAGAGATGTTCTCACCAAGTCACCACGCCCCCACTCTTCCATACACCAAACCAATATTTGATATGCTAATTGCTGCTTTTAGAAATACATTTCTTACTAGTATTATTTGTTGTTCCGTATAAAATGTAGTACAAAAGTACAGGAAAGTATCCAATTGTGAATCAATAAATGATATTTATTTTGCAAATAGGTTTAAAAAAGCACTTATACGTAAATTTTTTTTTTTCGTCATTTTAAACTAGTTGAGGCCGGTGTTTCCTAGCTGACTACCCTGAGACGAAACATCGAAACATACTCAGGGGTCAAAGTCTCTTAAAGTCCATACAATAAATATGTATGTAATGGTCAAATCACATGAGGACCATGCAGATTTATGTGGACCTGTCCAGTCAGTGCAAGCATTTGTCAGGATTCGCAAAGCTCAACTCAGGACTACTAAGGAGCTCAACGACTTGACGAACAATACCAAGGAAAGGACATTTGGGTAGGCCGCAGAAAATACTCAAATTGACATACGTTAAAATGACTGAAGAGGAAAAAAAAAGCAATCAACATAGTCCTCACGTTCATAAAGATTCTTCCACCATTTTTTTTTTACAAAATCGATATCTAAGGGGACACGAGACAATAAACTGAGTAAAGAGCAAAGAAATTTACGTGGTACGAGCTGGTGCGGTACCATGACCTTGGTACGCTCGTTTGCTAAATGAACCTGAAACTAATCGATGGGCAGGTCTTAGTACATAAACATAGGGAACACTGTGTACCACGATCGATTAATTGAAGTTCACAACAAATCAATGTTGTGTCTAAATCTGGACTATTTTTGTATTATAATCGATGAATCTATTAACATTTGGAAATGTGAACTAAAATTAGAGTTCAACAATCGATAATCTGGATTAATAATGTAAAGCGTTCATAAGCCTATTGGAAAAGTGTTTCATATATAGAAACGACTTGATTTGTATTCCATACTAGCTTCTGCCAGCGGCTTCGCCCGCGTGTAAGTAGGTTTCTCCGTACAAACTTTGGACCCCCGTTTCAACCCTTTGGTGGGTGAATTTTGGGAAATCCTCTCTTAGTGTTCACCTACATTATGAAACGAAGCTTTGTGCAAAATTTCACGCTCCTAGCCCCTGTAGTTTCGGCTGTGCGTTGATATGTCAGTCAGTCAGTCAGTTTCTTCTATTATATATATGTATATAGATAAAAAAAACCGGGCAAGTGTGAGTCGGACTCGCGCACTGAGGGTTTCGTACAAACTTATCTATGAAAAAATCCCGTAATGAGTTACGAAGATTTTTCTGAACCGCTACAAAATGTATTTATTTTGTGACGTAAACACAAATTTAATGTTCAGATTTTTTTTCTACCTGTGCTATGAGAACTTGCTTCATGCCAAATTTCAGGATTCTAGGTCAACAGGAAGTACCCTATGAATTTTGATTCTCTTGAGTGTCAAAATACATGTATTTTTTGCGACATTAAACTTCAGTACTTATCTTTTTTTTTCGTTAACTCAAAAGTTTGATTTTTTCACAGCTTCAAGGAACCGCAGACCTGAGTATACATGTAATTTATTTTAACTCGATACTTCCACGCATTCCCGAGATAAAGGGTCTTGACAGACAGACAGACGGACGGACAACAAAGTGACCCTATAAGGGTTCTGTTTTTTCTTTTGAGGTACGGAACCCTAAAAAAAGAAAATCGAGGGTTAGAAATCGAGGTAGGTATTTCAGGGCCCGCCAGGGCTGCGGGATTGTTTGAAAGCGTCATCGCGACCCTGGAACGCAAAGGACAACTGAAGGTACAAGGGTGGATTAAAGCCACTAAAAGTCGTTCCACCCAAAACCGGGAGAAATTATTGGATGTTTTTTTTTGACAATCCCAAAAAAAAAGTAAAAGTTTACTTACTCTATTGAACAGACTTCAGTTGCAATGATTTATATGTTCTTCCAGACTGATACATTATGTTATTATGTACAGTCAGAGGTCAAAAGTGCAGTTCTACCTTACCAATGCTAAAATGTCTAAAATTTCTTTGTAAAAGAGGTTCAAAGGTTCATGACTGATTTAATTGGTAGAATAGGCTCTAAAGTATTGAATACATACAATTTTGACACAAGCATTGGTAGAGTGCAACTGCAATTTCGATCCCTGAATATACATGTCTATTTCCATACAGAGCGCAGCGATTAAACAAATCATAACTTCTTGACACATAATGCCATTCATCAAGTTTCCGAAGCTCACCTTACAGGAGTCAATTGTTTAACGTTTCCATTACACATATTAACATTCTAATTATCACTAATTAGGCTATAAATCTTTGGTTGTGTCTATAGGTACTTAAAACTATCAAAGACAAAAATACAAAAAGGCTTTTGAATTTTGCAAAATTTCTAATCTTAGCTCTTGTCTGTACCACACCAACTAAAAACGGAAAACCACGTCGAATTAAATGTGAATTTAAAATGTTTATTTCGTATGCACGAGGCTAGCGGCAACCGCGCTGCATCCGACAGCGACGCACTTTATGTTAATCTTTCATTCATTGCAAATAAGCACGGATCATGTCTAAACTCAGATTAAAAAGGTGTGCCAGTCATGAAACAGCGAACATCGAGTACTATGAGTGAGCTAATCGATTTCTCATTGATAACTATTGATCAGACAACGAAGCACGTTATTAAATTCACTAGAATTATGAGATTAAACAAAAAAAAATACCTAATTCGATAAAGAACCTTGATATTTTTTGCGAAGCTAATTTTTTTGTTGCAAATTGAATCTTCGCAAACAACAATTAGGTACCCACTTAGGCACCTTTAGGTAAGATTTAACTTGTGCCATTTAAATTTAAAAACTCCACGTTCATGGCTTTTTATTTGTTGATGTAAATTATGACATGTGTCAACCTAACTTGTCATTGGCTGTGCTACTTCTCGATTACAAACAAACGTACGGTACGTGCCACACGTTTGCCTTAATTACATTTTATCAATGAGGATGAATCGAAGCAGCTTCACCGTAGCGGTAAATGGGTGTAGGTATTTATCACAGTTAAAAATAGAACCGTGTGCTTACTTTCCGTTATGGACTTGGCAAAAAAAGTCGAACTGTCAAATCAGCAAGGAAAGTAAATTGTTGATTTTCCTGTTAGATTCTTGAGCGTTTTTGATTTATAGATAACATATCTTCAGGCGTGTGTCGCAAATAGCTGCAATAGAAATGAGGACTTATCGAGAGCATGACCCGCTTTACAGCTTTTTGGCATTTAGCGGTTTCGATTTTATTTAGTGAGGGCTGGGCTGATGGCACTGTAAACACGAGATTGCCTGTAAACTCAAGAAGCTGGCTTAGATAAAATGATAATTTATCAGCGACAACGATTGTCACAGTCGAAAATGCATGCGTGATTGTAGTGGATTGTCTAGGTGGTAAGAAAGTATGAATTAACTAGTTGCTGCCAGTGGCTTCGGCCGCGTACTAGTAGAAAATTATCCCAAGAGAACATACCCCGGGGATAAAAAGTATGTTATACTACTCTAGGACATGGTCTACCCAGTTTCATCGAAATCTGTTCAGCGGTTTTAACTTTCGGCTTTATAATATTACTAGCTTCTGCCAGCGGCTTCGCCCGCGTGAAATAAGGTTTTTCCATTCAAACTTTGGACCCCCATTTCAACCCCTCAGGGAGTGAATTTTGGAAAATCCTCTCTTAGTGCTCGCCTACGTCATAAAAGGAAACCTTGTGCAAAATTTCATGGTCCTAGTACCTGCAGTTTCGTCTGTGCGTTGATATGTCAGTCAGTCAGTTTCTCCTTTTATATATATAGATTAGGGTAAAATTTGATTTTTTCATCGATTTTTTGGGTTTTGTTATGCTAATGATGAGGTAATTTTTGTTTTTATTATTATGGATAGGCTCACGTTTGTTTATTGTTAGTTTAATTGTTCATAATGGCTGTGATTGAAGTGGAACTTACGACTAGTTTCCAGCAAACGTTGATGAAATGCTGTTTCTTCTATTCTGTGGTGAGACACAATTCTAAACGTATACTACTTAAGTAGCAGGATCGAATCGAAATTGAGTTTATAGTTTTAACGAGAGCTGATACTTAATTTTTTTCTCCTTGAGCAATAGTTGGGAAAGCATTTTAAATCATATATAAAATAATTTAAATTACTTACCTGCATTAGTTTGTAATGTAATAAAAAATAAAAAAAATAGTTAATTAACTGCCAGACTAGCACTGCCGGTTGTTAGAATTAACTTTTCGTTTTTATAATTCAAAAAACCTACATAGATATGTATTGCTCAAGAGATGATACAATAAAAATAATACAATGCCAATCAATAAATTGGTAGGTACATGATCGATTACGAAAGACTAGATAAAAAATAGGAAGTAATACCTATTAAGTAATCTGTGATATTACAGGCTTTGTTTGATCTCGTTATGCAATATTGATCCAGCATCTGTCTAGACGACATGAGGTCTGAAGATTTCAATTATTGATAGATTTGTTACATGACGCGTCATTCGCCAAAATATACATCAATAGCGAAACTTACTTTCTATTTACAAAGAGTAATATCGTGTCAGTTTTTAGGCTTGACCGGCGCGCGGGCGGGGATCTGACGGTGCCAATGAACTTGGCGGGAAAGCAAATGCAGCCTCGCGCTACTGGGTCACACAGGTACTGTCGCGGAACCAACGCTACCCGAACACCTTCGCATTCACCATAAATTCATAACGGCCCCGTATCAAACGACTATCACGTAATTTAGCCGCCTAGCACACAATTTATTGCTTGAATTTTCATTGGGTGAACCGCTTCGTACAACCAATAAAGCGTTGCGTTTGAATTACAAATGCTTCCACAAAATGCAACGGCAAAGTAGATATATTCCCACGTCTATTAGATCCAAATGCGAAGCTAGAGGGCATCGCTACGGGTTAGAACGAGTCAAATACCTCGTGTGATAATTTAAACTCGGTCAAACTGATTTTAAGCGCAAATAAATAGTTTATGGCAATTGTAACGCAATAAATTCTGTAAGGATGATACTTACATTCATTAAGACTGGCAATGTGCCATTCTGAGGACGTTTCCGGCAAGCGCCGGCAGCCGCCGATTCGTTCTGGCGACGCCTGAATTACAATTGCAAGCGGACGGGGTTCTGCCATGTGTCATAAAAGCACCAGAAAAACTTATCGCATTTGGAGCAAATAATGCTTAGAAAGGAGGAAATTGTACAGTTTTATAGTTCACGCAAAGTTTAGTGACTGGCGGTGTCGCAGAAACATCTATCCATGTCGGTCAACAAACCGACAAACTTATATCAAATGCAATATATATTTTTGTATCGATAGCGGAGTGGTACCGCACGCGGCGTGCAAACCTTATCTAAACTACAACGCTTCCCACTTTGCTATAAAGCCTTTGCACTTGTTATTTCTTAAACAAAGTCTGAATAGAATCTGTAAATTGTACGAACAAACTATGACACATTTTTCTTTGAAGCTAGCTTTTTATAATATTTTTCAACAAAGCATCGCATGTTGGGAAACTTGAAAACCTGGTACTTGAAAGAATTATTAATATTGCAAGCAAAAAAAGTAGCTAAGTAAATTAGACAACTGCCTTCTAGGGAGGCTGATAGAACACTAAGCAGACTATGACAGTGAATTCGAAGTAAAGTGACGTTCGGAGATCAGTGGGTTGAATTGGGCAAAGCAAACAGCAGTCCGATCTCTTAAAGTCCTTCAAGCCATCAGTTTTAATTTAAAGTTTAATATCTAAAGTGCCGAGTCTACTATCACATTTATAACATTTCGAAAACAAAGAACGATAAACGGTTTATAATTAGAAATATTGTGCTGGTGCAGAGGTCAACACGCATCGCCTCGCATTTTCCAATGGCTCGGTTATATTTTATAACAGTCACACATTTTATCAGATTATTGAACCTAACGTAAGTTAGTAGCCCGTCATATTGTATCTTACAAAATTAACTAGTTACTATCGGATGGATTTATAATGCATCCTATCAAGATATTTTTTGTTTTGTGTGGCGCCTGTATTTTGTCACGAATTTATCAAAGCATTATCGTTGATTTACTAAGTTTAGACCTGCTAGATATGTCCGTTCCTCAGTAGGTAGATAGGTAGGTAACAAAGGATCGCCGATATTTCAATTACCTATAGTCTATCAGCGAACAATCAAAGATATCAATTTATTGGAATTTTAACACCAGCTTGATAAGTCTGATCGCAATTTTCGCGCTTGTCTGTCACAGTTGACAGATGTTAAATTATGTAAAAGAACCTCATTAAACGAGTTAAGTAAATAGCTTTTTGTGTTATTGAATCAATGTACGTAGGTACTTTGTTAGTTTGCGGAGTTTTTAGCGCTATAACACTTGAATGTTTGATTTATTAAACGATATCGTCTGATAATAGTTTGTTTAATTATTTTGTTCAATCTGAGGTCACAGCGCTAATTAGCTGGCGTGGAAACATTCGAAGAATGCACGTGAGATCCACCAGTACATCAGCCTCTTAACTGGCTTAATTATTTGCACGAACCAATTTAAACTGTGGCATACATTATGTTAAGCGGATCACTATCATAATTATGCACGAGAACAAGTAAATTCGTTAAAATAATTTGAACAATGCGTGGTTGGACTAAGACCAAATCGAACGCAAAAGTGAAAGCAACTTTAAATTTATTGCCGTTGTATATAATGTATTGTATAAGCTTAATTGCAATAAATCACTATCTTATCGATATTTGGAATTGTTAATAGTTTTCATATCACGGGTATGGTTCGTTGAGTTATATTATCTCTGTTTATTATCAGTCAACAAACTTTATTGAAGTGTGATATTGAGGACCATAAGTTTGATACAGTTTTTATATTGCACTCAATATTATCTAACCTACTATTGTTTTATTTAGAATTTGAGTCCGTGTTCATGATACACGTGGAAGAGCGTTTGCGAAATATTCATGAGACAAGATCGTTTAGTTTTAAGCTTCTATCACCGAAAATGTTGAACAAATTACTTACACCTCGTGTGTTACGTCCCTAAAATAAACAATACTTTATTTACAATACTAGACTACTGGCTATTAGTATAACGACATGAAACTGCGCAGTAATAGACACTTTATCGGGGCCGAGTAGTTCCTCAATGCTGCACAAAAAATCTTTATTTTTTTGTGGCGTTTGCGAGATGAAAAAGTATCAGACGGTGGGCACGCGGCGTTCGGCGGTGTTCGGCGCGTTTTTTCAAGCCCTGGACGTCCTTGTGAGGCGCGCCATCGTCACGCACCGCCGGCCTACAGCTGTTTGTTTGACAACAAAATACGTGATATGGAACTTGTTATCAAAGTATATTCAATGGTAACACTTCACACGACCGCTGTGACGTAGCAGATGAGGCGTCAACCTATCTAGATCTATAACGCACCAATGGAAAAATTATGGCGATCGGGTGACTCTACAAATTGTTATCGCACATGGTTAACGCATACGAGTGTGTATGACGTTCCTATTCGTGAAATTGATTCAGAAGTTGATTTAGTGAAATGATGACGCATGCACGCCATTTTATCTACACAACTGAGATATTAAAATGCTAAAATCAATATAGTAAGTACCAGATTAAGTAAACATCATCAAAACTGTTTAATTAGTGCTAAAGATATCTAGAGTATTTTATTTAAAACTAGCTGTGTTAGCTAAACTGTCAAAGGATAAAGCCATCTACTGGTATTACCATAACAGCACAATACATTTTAATTAGAGATGGCGTTGAATTCGATTTTTTTTTCGCAAGTTTTTCCATATTTTCTCACCGTCTAAACCTTCCCTGGACTATCACAAATATTTCAAGACCAAAATTAGCCAAATCGGTCCAAGTTTTAGCGAGACTAACAAACAGTTATTAATTTTTGCTCAATCATCATGACATAAAGCGTGTAATATCAATAAAATTGCCAAACTTTTTTTCTGTAGCGTAGGTATAAATAACAAATTAAGTAAAATACTCCCACATATTTTTACAAATGACCGTTTTATTTGACAATGTACAGCGCGCAGATCGCCGCCAACAAGGCATTTTGTACATCCACTTTCACCAATATAAGCACGCCAATAGATTGTACCGCGAGGTAGAAAACGTACGCGCGGATAAATTCTCTCCAATTGTCAATTGCGAATATTCTATGTTCCAGACGCGAAAAACGCCTGGAGTTTTGGACGCCTGTTACATGCGCATCAATAAGGCTGATGTTCCATTTTCACTCAAACAATCGCTATCAGAAACAGTCACATTGGTAAGTAATGTACCCGAGATAAGTGTGTTACATTATTAAGTGGGTTAGAAATCTACTTGGCTTGCACGTAACATTTAATTAATTGATCTTTGTTCTGGTCTCTGTTTAATACGTGTTCATTAGTGTTCATGCAACATTCTACTAAAGTAAATGTGAACAATTTTGTAGCACCGCAGTTTAGGCAACGACATAGTTTAGTTATAGTTAACCTTTTCGCGATGATCAATGGGCTATGAAAATGATACGTGCATTGGAACGGATTAATATGCCAATTATGAATAATGAAATCCATTAAAATAGGGTCAATAGTTGTCGCGATTAGAGCTTGTACATTGAGATAATAAATACTACGACCTGATTTAACAATGGAATTACTACGCCCTATTAAATCTTGTATTAATCAACTGCAGAAAGACAATATTGTGTCCAACTGTTTTCTAAGATGAGCTAAGATCAATCACAAACTAAACAACAGAACAAAATAAACAAAAATTTAAGAATATTCCTTTTTCATTTGTCACTCCTGTTGACTTTTTACTCTCTTCCAGTACAAATCTACTTTACCGTCTTATAAAACCTTAAACGTGATTGATTTTCATTCCATGGTGATGTTATACACGACATGATTCCGTGAATGGACAGGAGTTCAAAAACAGTACGTTTAGACAATGGGCCATTGAAAAAACTCGAGGTATCTTTACAAGCAATAAAATAACGGGAGCTGACATAAGTGTTATTTTTAAGTACTACACCTTCTTACACAAAAACAACAAATGTTTTGGATAGTCAAGAAAATCGAAATAATTTTTATTTATTGTAAGTCTTGTGCAGATCTTAGTCATTAAGTGAGTACTTAGTTGAACTATTTTAAGCACAAATGATAGTGCATGTGAGTCGATCAGAAGCGAATGGAAGGTTCGGGTTTCACGGCCTTCGGTCCTCTACTCGATTACCAACGACGCCAGTGACGTCGGTGCGCTGGCGCCTATACCAACTCTGCGGCTTCGTGTCATGAATACATGAGGAAGTCTTTAGTGCTGTGAATAAATTCGCGGTTTAACTCAGGATTACTCAAGGAATGTGGTTTAAGTTACTGAGTGGGTTTTGAGTCCAGCTATAATAATTTGTACGCCCAATCACAGTTATCGAAGAGAGAATAATGCATAAAATGAACTAAAGATCCACGGAAAGATCGCAAGAAATCTTGTGCAAAATAACGTTCTCCTTTTTGAAGTCGGTTCAAAAGAAGTACGTATCAGCGTCAGCGAGCAAGCCAGACGAAAAAGAACGCACGACGCTTGCTTTTTTAGCCAGGCAGTAGATCGGGTGCGTTGCGCGTGAGTCACCGGCGGCATACCGGCGCGCACCATGCACCGTACGTGTCAACCACCTATTTATGTCGCTGGTCGCAGGACGAAGCGCAAATAAACAGCATCAAAGGGACGTTGGATTCCGCTCGGCGACGGTGCGAGCACCAACCTAAAGGAACGAAAACAACCACCATTGTCTACGGATGAGTTATTTTCGCAAATAGATACGGATTCGCCACTTGCTTGCAAGTTCTGTCGCTATCCGGGGATGCTAAGTTAAGATTCTTACAGCTTTCATTTTTAGAAATAAGCTGCCTGATATTAAGGTCTCAGTTACTGAATGTTATTTGAAATTTAAATTGGTTGACTCATGTAATTTTAATCAACAGCATTATTGCATAATTATGAATCACTCTGGAGTTTTGTTGATGATGATCCTTGATACCACTAATTAAAATTCAACTTTTGAATGAATTTTTGTTTTTCAAACAATTAATAAAAACTTATTAAGTAAGTAGGTTAGTTCTAGGCAAGCAACCTCCATCGTCAACCACATCATAGCTTACTATCAGGGAGATAGTGGACAAGTGTGAACATATCAATGGTAATAATTTAAATAAAAAAATAACAAAATACATTGCTTTAGTGGGCAATGCGAGTAAATTCATGTATAAGAAAGTTAAGGTTTACAACTTAAGTTAAATCCATTACCAAAATGACTGTGTGATAAATAATGATGTTCTTTTCAGGTTATAATTTAATTTACTTATTAGCAAGAAAGCATTATAAAACCAAAAAAAACATTATTAAATTGGTGTACCAAGGGCATAATTGAATTAACTATTAGATTTCAATGACAATTAAAGATTTCTTATTTACTGAATTTAGTATTAAGTACCTAACAACAGTAACTTCCTTTGTAAAATGCATTAAACATACCTACTATAATTTTTCAGTTTGTTCAAATATGAATTTAAATCCTGAGGACATTGCACAATCACTTTACAATTTTCTTTTTTATAATTTTTTTACAAACTTAATTAAAATCCAAATAAATCAAGTAGGTACCTAAGTACATACTATTTTAATATTTTTACAAATAGAAGGATAGCAATCAAAATTCAAAAGTTGCTTAAACTCAAATAGTTTTAGACACCATAAGGCGTCCATTACATGATAGATTTTGCTGTCAGTTTTGCCACAGTCAAATATTTTGACTGACGAAAAACCTATCGTGTAATGCGATGACTGACGTTTGCATCACGAAAAACGTATGGCGATAAATTTCCGTCATTCAAACATCATTCATGATTGATGGTTTTGATTGACGCTTGCATGACCGTGTAATGGACGCCTATCATATCAACAAAACCAAATAATATTCTGAAGTAGGTCAAAATCTTTCTTGTGACCAAGTCCTTATTACTTTAAGAACCACAGTTTTTATTACTTTTAGTTTAGCCCTTAACTGCAATCTATCTCAATACTATCTATCTCAATGCGCAGTCAAAGTGAACTCAACAGTCTCAAAACAAACAATCTAATCTATGAAATAATAATTGGAAAAAATATAAAGTGCACATACCAATAAGGTACATAAATAGCCTTTGAGGATATTTCAATCTGTACACTTTAGGTAAGATGACACAGAAAATGTGTGTACATGTACATAGCTGCAAAGGAAAATAATTCAAATTTGAAATGCAAACTGACCTTTCATCCTCGGGTGGCGGAGCGGTCGGCGCCTCGTCCTTGCCGTCACCGGTGTCGCCAGCCTGCAGCGTGTCCGCGGACACGTCCGGAGCACCACTATCACACGCATTCACATTGACACTGCTCATCACCGCGCCACTAATCGCATGAGACACCGCACTCACGGGGCTACCAAAGCCCTGACTGTCATGGCCTGGCTGCGCCGTGTTCGCCACGTACGCGGTTGAACTCACCGGCATCGACACCACCGGCGAATTAGTCCCCGACACGGTCGCCTCCACCGGCGCCACACTACTTTGAGACATCACCGGCACCACATTCCCGTACCCCAGACCCATACTGGTCTGGGACTGCACCACGTTCGGATGGACTCCGCCGCCCATACCAACCGGCATGTTCGGCTGCATCGACATCGGAATGTTCTGGTGCGCCATGGACACCTGTGCTACCGGCTGGTTGGGCACGTACTGCACGCCACCCATCTGCCCCTGCTGCGGGAGCAGGTTCTGCTGCCCCATGTGCTGCGCGACAGGCATCTGCTGACCGACGTTCGTTGGCTGCATGAATATAGGATCTGAGGCGGGTATCTGCATACTAGGCTGATTCCCGTCTAGAGTCATCTGCATATTCTGCGGAGCCGCAGTCATCATCTGAATATTTCCTTGCGGCACATTCCCTTGCTGAGGAGCAATAGTGTGCACTGTAGTTGGCTGCTGCTGACCAGTGAGACTCTGGAGATTTGCAGGCAATGTCGAGCCCTGTGGTTGAGAAGGCATCTGTTGAAGGTTTGAAGGCAATGTCGCACCTTGCTGTGATGTAACAATAGAAGTGAGCACCTCTTGTGGCAACGTTTGACCCTGCTGGCTCATCTGTGATTGCTGTGTGTGGTATTGAGGAACATTATGTTGAGGTTGAACCATCTGCTGCTGAGTAGATGGCATGGTAGCAGAAATCATTGACTGAGGATTGGACTGCTGGTTGACTTGATTATATTGTTGCTGCACTCCTGACATGCCTTGTTGCTGCATCTGAGGATGCATGCCCGGCACAACTGATTGCTGGGGCTGGGATGGCATCTGATGCATTTGAGGTTGCATCTGTGGCATCTGTTGATTAGCGCCAGTGAGTTGAGTGGGCATTTGCATCTGCTGAATGTGATTAGGCAATTGTTGATTTTGCAGAGCCTGTATCTGAGCCTGGCTCGGTAAATGCTGAAGTTGTGCCTGTTGAGCTCCCATCGCTTGCTGTCCTTGCATATGGTGAGTCTGTCCCATATTGGGCATTTGAGGTTGTTGCATATGCATTTGAGGGTTTGGTTGGCCTTGTATTTGCTGCATCTGCATCTGTTGCATCTGAGGCTGCTGAGGAGCTACTTGAGTAATCTGGCCCTGGTTAGGCATAGCCTGCATCTGAGGCATTTGTTGCTGCATCTGTGGCATGTTAGGCATTTGCGCTTGAGGCATGTGTTGACCCATTTGCTGCATTTGCTGGTTTGGTATTTGTTGCATTTGCTGTGGCATCTGTTGGTGCATTGGGATTTGTTGCATTGGCATACCCTGAGACTGAGCAATAACTTGCTGAAGCTGGTGTTGAGGAAAGCTTTGAGGGATTTGCTGCACTTGCTGTTGTTGTGTCTGCTGCGGGTGGTTCTGAGCTGCATTCTGCATAGTGATGTGTGTCATGCTCTGAGGGTGCTGCTGACCAACCTGCTGTTGGTTTGGCTGCAGGTTTGGATTTGGCATTTGTTGTGGTATTTCTAATGGCGGAGACTGTACCGATACAGACTGAGAAACAGGCTGCATTTGCTGTTGCACCGCATTGAGAGGTTGCGTCAATGATTGCCCTGGAGAAGCCATTGGAAATTGTTTTTGAAGAGTTTGTTCTAGTTGCTGCACAGTTGGAGCATTACCTTGCATATCTTTAGGCCCTTTGTTGGTCAGATCATTAGACATTTCATCATGTTGACTATCATTAATCACTACGCCACTGTCAGGAGCCTGAAGAGTATTAGTTTCCGTCACATCAAGGTTGTTGTTTAACGTTATAGGTGCATTCTGCTGTGTAGTGTGATCAAGATAATCCATACACATCCATCGACCCCTACGGAAAGGTTCAGTGCTTTCTATTTTCACAACTTTAAACCGTTCATTCCTAACATGTTCTTGTATTTCTTTCATACCTTCTTGGGGTTTAGCATTTCCTATGAGATTAATAATGCTGCCAGTTCCGGCGTTAGTAACGCTGACATGCATGTCAGACACTTCTGTATTATTACTATTTGGCACTGCTCCTCCTATCTGGCTAGAAGCGTTGTCCTGGCCGACGATCGCGAGCCCGTACTGCGAGCTGGTAGGGATGACGGGGGCGCAACCTAGTGATGCACTCGACGCGTTGTAAAACACATCATCTTTCGAGAACGTGTCCTCGGAATAACTAGGCGTTTCATTCTCAATGTCAGTCACTCTCGATATGTCGTCGGTGTGAGATTCATCAAGATCGTCAGCAGAATCTTCGCCAGCATCAGTGCTCACCCGAGAGCCGACCGTCACACTGGTGATCTGAAATGAAGATATTTTCCTTGGGTTATGGGCGGCTTGCAGACTTGTCGGGTGAGTCACCCCCTTCTCCGACTCGTTCAGTCGAAGAGATTCACTCGTCGTACGGTGAACAACGTTGTTATACTTGTTTTTCTCACTAGTTTTATGTGACTTTTGAATCAGATTGTCAGCCATTATGCCGTCCGAACCGAATGACTATCTAAAGAAAATTTCACTGTTTATTGGCTTCAGAGACATTTGACAGACCTTTCAATCACAATAATACATGAAATATAAAATCATTGTACACTCACAATTTCACAAACACAGTAATTTAACTATTAAAGTTCTTAAAATTCATTAGTAAACACACACAGTTGCGAACATCTTTCAGACGGCAGCAACATGGCGGCCATTTATGCGCAATGCATTATGGTTGACAATTTGCAGTAGACTATAGACATTCTAGAGTTATTCGGCTTAGTTCATATTTATGGCCAATAGATGGCAATAGAAATGTTTAAAATTAACTAGAATGAGAAAACTATTACTACTAGTAAATAACATAATACAAATTATTTATTACATCAGTATTATCTTATTAAAAATATTTTGTAAATTTTCTCTAAATAAAACCAACTTCTATACGTTTTGTGTGTTGGTAATAGACGTACGTACATATTTCGTGAATCGAAACACAACTGGCAAATTGATTTAGTTTTATTTTTAGATCTTTGTAAAACATTCCGATGCTGTTTAAATCATTTCAAAGAAACCTTATAAGTAGAGGCTATCGCGAACAAGTGAATTTATTCGAGTTATTCTAGCTGATAACTACATTTACAGTTTTTACAATTTCAATAAAATAAGTATACTTACGTATAGCCGACGGAGATAGTATAAAATGAGTAACATCACTAACATAATCAAAACACGCAATATTTTCTCCAATTAGATTGAACATTATAAATTACAATTTGCAACTGTACTGCTATTCCATAACAGATGGCGCTGAAAGAAATGCAGACGCTTAGGCTAAATGTCAATAGGTGGCGTAAAATAAATCTTCAAAAAATGAGTAACGTTGGCTCGCATAAAAAATCGTGGTCGAAAAAAAAACAGGTTTTAGTAGCAGAAAGTTAACAAAAACTAAAACCCGACCACAGAAAACCAGAAGTACCGAAATAATGCTATTGTAGTAGGTATTTAGTCATACGCTGAAATATTACAAAATATCTCTGTTTGCTATCATTTAACATTGTAAGTTACTTAAAAAAGTAAAATTTAACCTCCACCTTTTGGATTTTATACTGACTGGCTTTATGGGCTAGCTTGAGCAGAGATTCGACGTGCTCGGAAAAAGAATGTATTTATCTATGTACCTATGTAGTAAGGTGTTTGGTAAAGATCTTGACCGTACTTCCGGGATTGCCCTGATAGCCATGGTATACTTTATTGCATTTCGTGGATCGTAATTGCATAACTTAAGCTATTCCGCCAAGCCCGTTCCATCATCAGACCACCAGACATACGGCCATATTTAGGTACATGTCGGACATCCCATCCATAGGTACGCATAAAACGTTTTGGGAAGACCTTCATTGTGCGTACAACTAAGGAGTGGAATTCCCTGCCGGAGTCTTTGTTCCTTTATAGCTGCAAGCTGCAACCTAGGGGTCTTCCAGTCAAGAATGAATAGGTTATTTCTAAACGAGCGTGCCTAATGGTCGATCACCTCATCGCTTACCAGCAGGTGAGATAGTGGTCAAGCCTAATAATAAAAAAAATACCTCCCCTCTCCTTTTAGGATATTATGTTGACTTCTTGTTACTACGTCACTTTGTGCTAGCGACCGTTTTTAAGGGCCCATTTATTGAGTGTGCAAGTAACCCCCTGACGTTTTTATCCATGTACATTAATAGCATTGTTCAGGTTGGCGCCATAGTTTTATTATAGTTCTTAGTAACCAGTCCACAAAAGGCCCTTGCTCCCATTTAATGCCACAAAACAGTGCCTTTCTGAAGGCTACGTTAATAGATTCGAATTTTTTTTTTTTTTATAGATTCATATATAACAACTACATTCATATCATATAAAGGTAATCTTACGAAAAAAAAAAATTAACAACATGATATTTTTTCGCTTGCTTTCCCTACTCCTTTCAAATGGCTTTGATCTTTAGAAATATGTTTACACAAAAAATAGCTGGTTAAGTGTTATTCAAAATATACATAGCATATTATGTAGGTAAATAAATCCATATTTTGCAAAGAAAATGGTTTTAAAGGACAGCGGGGCTCTATGCGCAGGCGGTAGTACGGGTATGTGTGCATTTAACTCCGCCCAGGATTTTCAAGGGACTAAGCCTAAATAACTTAAGCCTCAACCATAGCCAATCTTTGTTTCCAATCAACCGGAGGTTTAAAAAATGGCGCGGACCATCATGTCTGCGGTAGAATAGATAAACAAAAAAAAAAACCGGAGGTTATCCTTGGGTGCACATGCATAGTGCATTCAGGGATAATCGTCGGTTGGTACCATGTTCCATGAAAAGTGTCTGAGAGGCCTCTGTGAGTTGGATTCGGCCTCTCGCACGCCTTCTAAAGGTACAAGACCCCAGAGTTTTGAGATATACAAACATTCATTCAATAATAATAACATTTTTAGTGAATCCGAAGTTATGATGACGAATAACAACCGGAGATTTATTGTGAAAGAACGACACAGTGAAATCTCTCGGGAATATCACCGTACGGGAGAATCAATTCGTCACATTGTCTCCGGTTATTTTTGTCTAACTAACGGAGAGTACTTACAAAGGCACTAATTATCCTTCAACAACTTGCTCTGATATACTTTCTTGAGCTGTAAGTATATGCCCGACCCAGTTCTCAATAATGGTCATATTACATTGTATCTACTGAAATCGGTCCATCGTTACTGACAAGTCTATGTAGTCAATAAGCTTGATGGTGGTGGGCCGAATTGAGAGGTATAATAATAATAATATCATTTATTTGCGTAAAATGTGGTAAGTACAAAAGATGTTAAATAAAGGAGACTAAGTGCAAAGACACAATATGCCATTTAGTGATGGCATGCAAATATTTAGTCGATAGTGTTTTAGTAACATATACAATCACAACTATCTAGAGTTCTACGGTTAATACAACAGAAATATAGACAGATCTTTACCCAAATTATTTAAACTAAATAATATTAGACACACATTAAGGTAACCAAATTATCAGAGATTTAGATAAGTAAATGAAATACTTAAAATAAAACACATTAATACACACTACAAAACATTCCTGAAGTGATAGGGTTGACAAGTTTTTTTATTTAGAAATTCGCCTACTGAGTAGAAACTATGCGATATTAATAATTTTTTTAAAACTAGACAGAATTTTTTGTAAGGTAACTTAGTCATCCAGCTAGGTAACGAGTTAAAAATAAGTGGTGCCATATATACGCAGCTGCGTCTGTACATTTCTATTCTAGGTACAGGGATCTTTAGTAAGTACTGTGTAACTTTTCTCTTGGTAAAATTATTTTTTGCTTCAAATAGAGAGAAATTTGTTTTAACAAATTTTGCAATTTCGTAAATATAAATACATGGAGCGGTAAGAAGTTTGTGTGATTTAAATACTGGTCTGCATGATTCGGTCCAGTCCATGTTAAAAATGGCGCGAATACATTTTTTTTGTGCTATCAGTATTCTAGACATCTCAGAGGAATTTCCCCAAACAATGATATCATATCGAATAATGGAATAGCCATCATAGCGGTCGG
The DNA here is from genome assembly GCA_961205895.1 of Mythimna pallens. Classification (NCBI taxonomy): domain Eukaryota; kingdom Metazoa; phylum Arthropoda; class Insecta; order Lepidoptera; family Noctuidae; genus Mythimna; species Mythimna pallens. The sequence goes on from OY540825.1 coordinate 5,817,610, forward strand.
TCTAGATGTTTCTTCTTTAACTTTTTTTATAAAATGATCGTTGATATATAATAATCCCACGTGATCAGAGGTCTCGTGAAAGCTAAGAAAGATAAGCTAATCAAGTATCTACCTTGGTATCTTGACTTGATACACGTGGTTGTAGTCATGTGGGATATGGACTAAGCGATCATTGTACCGATAGTCGTGTCAGCTAATGGCTTAATAGCCACGAGCCACAACCAACGTCTTAGAAGGCTCTCGTGATGCAGTTGTCTAAGAAGAAGTCGGTCGACATGTTTGTAATAGATAACATGATTTAAAAGAGTGTCCATAGAGTTTCTTGCACATTCTTTCCCATAGAGCTACGCTTTGGAATGTGGATTTAGCATAATTTTTCTGACTGACTGACTTCTTGACAGTTCAAAAGTACTTGTAAATGGCTTATTTGAAATAAATGCTTAGATTGATTGGTTGGATTAGGGTTTCAATCAGAAAGCGGTGCTTCTGGACTTCTACTGTTATGAGGTTTCTTTCTCTGTCCTGACTACCAATAGCTTGGACCCTGTTCTCGATAGCGATGACATAATAGGTTTAAAAAAAAAATAATATTTAAAAATGTAACTTATAATAATTATATGAGTATATTAAGACGACTGGAATAACATCCCAACCTGGTGATAGAACCAGCTTACAGCTTTGCCGATCGAATCAGGATGATGACTATCATTTTGTGTGCATTTATAGAATTTTCAGGTTCGAACCTCACCGGGCAACACTTTAACTAACAACTAGCTTCAGGGCAGCGTTTTAGATTAATTCAAGAACCTGTCATGCGAAGTGCCTACGTATGTTAGGTAATTAATATGACCTTCATAAAGGTCAAAAGGATAGAAAGTACGAATTTATTAGACATGACTGAAATGAGTAGGTTTTTACTGTGAAGTTCAGAGGCGACGGACGTGGTAAATAATTATGGGCCTTTTCATTCTTTGAAGCCACAAAACTTACAATTTTTTTGATCCCATTTAAATATATTTCTTTTTCAGTTACCTAGGTATATATAAAAAAAGTAACGCAATTTTTGAAGTCTATATAAATATTGCCGAAACAAAACAGTAGGAATTGTAGTGTCGTCATACAATAACATCGCAATTTATAGAAATCAGGAAGCGCTAGTTTTTTTTTTTTTTTTAAGGTGGGAAAATCATCCAATGACAAATCCCGCTCTTGGGTGGAGCGAGAGATAGTGTCAGACTTTTACTGACTAAAAACCTGTTCCCTCTTTGCCTTCATCCCGGGGCCCCGGGCTTCGCTTTCACACTAAGCGCTAGTGCTACATAATAACAGTATGCTGTAAGATCGAAAATTGTAATTTTAAATCGTCACTGATTATATTATTATTAACCATATTTCTATTATATATTATAGAAAATAAAAATAACTTACTTACAAATGGCGAGCAGCTGCAAAGTTCGCGCTAATTCGCGATGCGCGCCTTCGTGTCGGGAACTAAAGGAGCGAGCGCCCCGACCCCAGCCATTACCCACAAGGTCTTCGGATCGCCAGCCGATTTAGCCAACATCCCCACCAATCGCCGTAACACTTCTTAAACGAAGGTAATTTGCTATTATTTGTAAATTGGTGTGCCGAGCTACGTCCGCCGAGAGCTGACCGCGTCGCAGTCGCTCGGGAGCACGGGACCCTCCCTGGCTCTCCCGGTGCCTCCGATCTCACATGTAAAGCACAAAGTAAAACGCAGTCAAGAACCCTTATGTAAATAGTCGTCACACCTCCGACAGCCTTTGCTACCGAATCGAGCGCCAGTCGATAAGATATAGCCCACGAACAAACATCCTTTCGTAATGTATATGTGAATGTGAGTGATTCGGAGATGGCGAAGTCTGTTGAAGTGAATAAAAATAGTGAAGACGAATCCGCCATGGACGGGGATAGTGATGAGGAGCTGGGGTGCATAGGGAGGCTGATGGTCAGGCTTCGGATCAACCCCAACCTGATCATGCTGAAAGTGACTCTGTTTGTAATGTACGGAGCCACTGCGTCTCTCTTGCCGTATTTGACGATACACATGCAGAGCATAGGACTGACTGTGCCAGAAATTTCGTTTGTGTATTTAGCGTTGCCATTTACTACATTTTTAAGTCCACCCATTACCGGTAAGTTTGAATGTTTAATAATAAAGTGACTGTACTTACAGTATTTTTAGGAGATTTTAATGGTTCTAGGGTTTCTGGTGGATCGTTTTGGGGAATACAAGCCAGTTGTGATCACTGCTTTGATTCTGAATGCTGCATTTCATCACTCGTTATTGCTGATACCTCATCAAGAGACTCCAGGGATGATGCCATCAGCTTACGTCATGCGACACCCGATCACGAATAGCGTGGAGGTATATATATTTGTTTCGAAATCGACCCCTTAAGACCTTGTTACGAACTAACAGAGTATACACCTAAGAATTTGAGCAAATCGTTCTCATCCGGCCCCAGGGCGAATTAACTAGTAGTGTCTTGTGATCCTGTTTGTTTGAATTAGTTAAGGGAATTAAGCTAAATTTATGCACGTTGGACTTTGCCCTTGAATGGTGTAATGGCTCTTCCGTTTGGAACCTATAATTTGGCTTTATCCACGAGGTACAGTGAAAAAATTTAACTCCTCAGGACAGACATTGTTTTGTTGCACAATCTAGAATACAGTCATAATCTTTGGTGATTATTCGATCTATATTATGATTTATATTTGTAGATTTGGTGGAGCCCTTGTCCTAGCAGGGAATGTCCTGGAGAAGACGAGACGGTAGATTTTGTACTAGATCGTTGTGTGGACCATTGCCTGTTATCAAAACCTACAGAAAGTCCATCCAGTGACCCAGCTGACGACAAAGATGACTTGGATTTCCACATTAGTCATAAGGTCCAACTGCCAAACTTGAAGACCAATACTAGGTACGTTTTAATACTATATTCAGAGCATTTTTCATCTTTTGTAAAGTCATGACCTACTTTAATATAAAATTTTGTACCTGTAGGGGTAATTCGCGTAGTTTCAAACCATACTAATTGTGATAATAACTTAGAATTTAATAACGTTAAATGCGCAGCAGTAATCATGTAAATGGCGCCATTACTCACATTAAATAACAGTGATAACAATGTGCTGTAGTGTCAGACAAACATTACGGTACTTTCTTGGTAACTCTCGGTTCTGAGTATCAAGTTTATTGTTAAGTTTCCTTAGAAGTAGGAATTACAAGGGCTTTGTAAGGTAAACGGAACCGAACTATTTTTCGCAAAACATTTTTAATTTTGACTGTAGCCACATCACCGATATCTTTGACAGCCTTGAAAGTAGTCGAAAGTGACATCTTCATCCGAACCTGTATAGTAGTTAGGTAGTGTACAAAGTTATTAGAGTCAAGTAGAGAGAAGCAGGTATTATGTAAAGCGGTTTTGTTGCAGTTTATTGAATGGTACCGATGACGAAGATTACAATGATGCAGCTTACTTCTTAATCGAAGTACACGATGATTTGGAAGAACCAAAAGAACAACTCGGCATAGAAATGGAACGGGTAAGAACAGTATCTCCTTTTTGAGAGGATGGTTAACTTTTAATAGTTTAGACTACATTGAATACAATGTCAGTAAACTTCCCATCAGGTGAAATAATGGTCAAACGCGAACCTATCAATAATAATAACAAGTGCGAGTCGGGCTCGCTCACTGAGGGTTCCGTACAAATTTACCTATGTAAATAGTTCAATTCCCGAATGGAGTCTCGAAGATTTTTCCGAATTGCAAAAAAGTTTTTTATGTGACGTAGGTAACTACTCGTACAAATTTATTGTTCTCAGACTTATTCCCAGAATTCTGGGTCGGAAGTACCCTATGAATTTTAATTTCTTGGAGAGTATCGAAATATACATTTTATGCGACATAAACGGCCGTATTTTTTTATTCGTATATGGTTTTAATTTCAACTCGATACCTCCACGCGTTTCCGACACAGATAGACAAAAAGGGGTCCTATAAGAGTTCCGTTTTTCCTTTTGAGGTACTGAACCCTAAAAACAATTCGCTGTGCGATGATTACCAAGCTCGACGGCGTGTTGTATTCCACGAGTTTTGTTAGGGCCGAAGTCTGTCAGGGCTGGAGAATTGTCCGAAAACGTCACAGCAGCCCTGGAGCGCAATAGGCAACTTAAGGGTATTCCTTATTTCCAGGGTGGGTTTTATTCGCTCGCTCCACTCACAGCGGTAAAAGTTATTTGATAATTAATCACCTCAAAAAAAAGGAAGAGAGCATAAAATAAATATCTTATATTATTGCAATATAGCAATGATTTTTTGTTACAGGATGAGGATGATCAGATAACAGATTTCAGATCAAGGTTTGGGGAAAAACTGTTAATAGCTCAAGGCATAAACATAACAGCACTTGATAAAGAGGACCTCCGCTGCGGCGGCCTCGTTATGTTACATAATATGACTAAGCTCTCCAAGCAACGTCTTGAGATACTATCTGCAGATTGCATGGTACAAAAATGTGACTTCAGGTAATGCAGGCAATAGGCATTTCTACTAATGTGTTTGATTATAATATTATTTGTAAACTGACTACTTAATATTTATCTAAAGATACATAAACGGCTATCTAAAGGTAAATATCATTGGAATATTACAGGAGAGGCGGCCCCGATACGTGCCCGCCGGATTATAAGGAGAGCGACGATAAAACATTCTATATTTACTTCTTCTTAAGATTTATGGGGACTATTATGTTGTCTGCTGGAGTCACTATCATGGATCCTATAGCTTTGACTATGATCCAAAAATATGGCGGTGACTTCGGCAGAGAAAGGCTGTTTTCTAGTATCGGCATGGCCATATTCTCCCCCATAACAGGCATGTTAATAGATATGAGGAGTAAACAAGTTGGTACGTATATTGTTGGCATCTTGTAATTGTTATCGTTAATGTCAATAGCATGTTACTAAATGTTTACATCGGTTTGTTGATTACAGGATACACCGACTATTCAGCTGCGTTTTATACGTACGATGTGCTGCTTTTGATATCAGGCGTAACTGTTGCAGTCATGCCTCTAGGAGCCAAACTACCCGCTGATAATTTACTACGAGATTTAGTTAACATTATCAAAATGCCGCATATAATAGTTTTCATATTTTTCCTATTTGCTTTAGGAAACTTTTGGGGATTTATCGAATCTTATTTGTTTATATATTTAAAAGAATTGGGAGCTCCAAATTTCTTATTAGGTGAGTGTGATATATATACATATGTACGTATAATGTTTCTAGATTGCGTTGCAATGTCGAGCTTATCAGTGCAAGCAATTTTAGTAATGATCATAATATTGAGTGGATCGTGTATCCAGGAATAACCGTGACCGTGGGTACGCTGAGCAGTATCCCGTTCCTCTACGGCGCGGATGCCATCACTGCGCGCATCGGCCACGTGAATGTCATCATCGTCGCGTTCTTCTCCCACGCTGCGAGACTCGTCGGCTACTCGTTTATCGAGTGAGTATCTCTAGTCTCTTCCGTATTAGTACACTTGTGCCATCTGCATAGTCTACACGTAAATTATAATTATGTTTATGTGTGTTTAATTTATGCTTTGTACTGTTTGATTATCCTGTAAAGCTCCAGCGTGATAACATTGCTAATATCGTAATTAGGTAGTACATTACAATTTGTTTAATTCGCGAATCGTACAGTGAATATTGGCAAACTATGAATACCATACACTTTGTCGCTTCCAATTTCCAATTTACGTGATTGTAGAAACTGATGTGAAATGACACAACAATGCCTGAACTATATGTTAAGATAAATATAAGAAGCATTTATTTATTGTCTTACACACAATAGTTGATAAGTGCAACCCTGGCACTGACATATTTATATATATTGTATCAATGTAGGCTATGAATGCAGTTTCCATTGACTGAGAGTTTCTGAAATGAATAACAAAAGTAGCCATTGCAACTTAAAGGTCAATAACACTCTGGATCAGACACAAGTTGAGAAAATTAAAATAACAATATGTCATAAAAGAGTTGTAGGTCGCGGGTTCAAACCCAGCTAAGCACATTATTTTGTGCAATTTATTCCATCACCACTGCTCTCAAAACGGTGAAGGAAAACATCGTGAGGAAACCGGCATGTCCTAGAACCAAAAAATTGGAAGACATGTGACATTCACCAATCCGCACTGGGCCCGCGTGTTGGATTACGGCCCATTCCCTCTCCTAGAGAAGAGGCCTGAGTCCCAGCAGTGGGGACAATAAAGGGCTGATTATGCTATGTTACAAAATATACAATGGCTTAGAAACTGGTCCTCATAATGGATAAAGGCCAAAATGACGTACGCGGAAATATCTTTAACTGTAATAATCTATTCAATGGAAAAATTACGATAATGCTAAGGTACAACCGATTCTTATCCCATCCCACACACCATGATGACCTGTTTCCTTTTATCCATGACATCCTTCCAATCATGGAAAAAATGCTACGTCACCTAGTTAAAAATGACTCAGTAGGTATTGTTGTTTAACTACAGGGTAAACGCATTTCTTATAAAGTGAAGGAAAGAGCATTTAACTTGCTTGTGATTATAGCTTATATTCAGGTCAAGTTCAGGTTTTCTCACTATAATTTTCTTTGCAATCAATCAAAATTATGACAATTAACAATTAGATTAACAGCGAGAGATGTCATCTGTTAGAAGACTACTCAGTAAGTACAGACTTGAAAATGCACGCGAAATTTCTGGTTTGTCTTGTTACGAGAACTGTCCTTAGGCATTAAAACTCCATTTTCAAGATTAACGTATTTACGACGACATTGCCAAGTTTATGAGCACAATGATGTTGTGTGGGAGGGCTCTAATGCAAACACTTACCTGATATAGTACTGTAGTAACTCAGACTGCGAACAATGGATTGGATAATAGATAATGGAAACGTATGAAGAGTAAGAAAATATATTTGATATATATATTACAAAATTTTTCCTTCATCAATATTGATAAAGGAACAATTTAGTGCCTTTCAGAAGTAGGTGTTGTTCTGTACTTTTAACTTACCCCCGAGGGAAAAGGCGTGAATGGATATTGCACATATAGTACTCGTACGTATGTGTGAGTTACAATGTTCAGATTGAATCTGACTTATAATCAGCCATTTAATGGTCCCACTACTGGGACTCAGGCCTTCTCTCTCTCTAGGAGAGGGAATGGGCCGTAATCCACCACGCGGGCCCAGTGTGGATTGGTGAATGTCACACGTCTTCGAATTTTTGGTTCTAGGACATGCCGGTAAATCACGATGTTTCCCTTCACCGTTTTAAGAGCAGTGGTGATGAAATAAATTACACAAAGTATTGCGCCTGGCTGGGTTTGAACCCGCGACCTACAACTCGTAAGTCGAAGCCGTTACCACTCGGCCACTACTAACTGCTCTTTACCACTCGGCCACCACTGCTCTCTAATCTGACTTACTTATCAATTTAAGTAAATTAAACCATAAAGGAGATTGGCAGGTTATATTTTTATTTTATATATCGACACCCCCCCCCCCTTTCCCTCTCCTAGAGAGGAGGCCTGAGTCCCAACAGTGGGAACATTATAAGGCCGACTATGCTATGCTATGCTATATCGACATCCGCCTGTTCCAGATACAACACCCGTCTAGCCAGAGGATCCTCCCTTTTCAACGGAAGTTTACAGGACTTTAATACTGTTCCACATACTTATGAATGGTAGCAGATTATAAAATTCTCATCTTTATTTTACCGAGATCGCGCCTGTTTCAATGATTCCACATATTGTCGACACTTATGAACTTCACTCGAACTTCAGAAACGAATCTCGTAAAAAACCGGCAGCAGTCTTGTGGGGAATAAATACAGTAACAGCAAATAATTGTCCCTTCCCAATTATAGATACCACTAAACAAAATGTTCATAATACAGGTGAACGCACAGGTTCACCTGTATTATGAACATTTTGTCAAACCTTTCTTGGTCATCATCGTCCCCCAGTATTTACCGTCATCTCGATAGTTCTTTCTTGTCATATCAACTCAACACTAATTTACATGTTCAGTTCTTATAATATAAAGTATGATTACTTTCAGGAACTCCTGGTGGTGTTTCCCATTCGAAGCCATGGAATCTTTATCAGTACACCTCATGTGGGTGGCAGCAGCTACATACTGCGCGATGCTGGCTCCTAAGAGTTTATTGGCCACGTTGATTGGAGTACTTGGAATGGCTCACTTCAGTCTTGGTTAGTAGCTTTTACTACTTAATGATGATTGTAAAGATATAAATTACCATGAAGCAGCTATAAACGGTAAAATAAACGACTTGTGAAATGGGGTGTTTGTTTTCAGTGTTTAATGAGACTATTGGAAACATTAGTTTATGTTTTAATGAGAGGCCAAAGCTTTCTACAAAAAGTGTTTTTGCGGGTATTACAGTTTTTAGAGAGACTAACAATTTGGTTTTAAGGGTTTCTATCTTACTTGCTCTGTTATTCTCTTTCATTTCAATGTGTGTTAAAGATATTCAATCAAATATTTATTTTTAAACTACAATGAGAAATTACATTAAGCTGAATAATTTAAAAGAAAACATAAAACTGTTTGAAGGAAATAAGATAAACGTTCGTCTTCTCATCCTTGCACAAATATAAAAAATCTAAGCCACACAAAGAATTACAATTTTCGCTACCATTCGAATTCAGATAACATTATAACGTCATGTGAAAACAATCGTTTAAGCCCACTGCTGTGCTTCTGGATGTAAAAATATGCGTTAAATTTATTACGAAATTCTATTTTTAGCATTTAATAATCTATAACTTACTTTTAACATAGGTACTCGTATTTACATTTAACAATACTAATTATAATACAATAAAATAAAAAATATAATAATAAAAACCCTACACTAATTACAACTAACTAAAATCAAACTAAAATATGGCGTCAAAAAACTCTTCTACATCGCTGTCGACTGGTAATGTGCCCAAAAGACAGGCGGCATTGCCACGCTGTATGGCAATGCTTATCCTCTGTCCGAGGTAAACCAGCCAGCCTGTGGGTCACGCGAAGTGTCAACTAGACGTTTTGACAGCATTTAATTGAATAAATAAAGCTAAGATGATAGATATCATAGAAGCAAAAAGGACCCTTGCTAACATTAGACGTACTGGGGAATTATTGAAACCTATGAATTGTCTGAAAATCTTCTTTGATATAGTAGGCCTTGCATTGTTGGACATAGGCCAGACTCAGTGTTTAAACCTCCCAATCCCCAAGCGAACACGTTCGCGCGTGACGTCATCGCGCCATTGTTATTTAGTATGTTTTGTTCGTATTTTTTTTATTGATATAAACCAGTGCTTGATTGCGATCCCACCTGATGGTAACCAGTGATTACCCTTTCCATCTGTTCAGGAAGAGGCAGTGGGAGCTTCGGTGGTGGTCTTCTCATCGCAACACTTGGTACAAGAGAAGCTTTCCGCTACATGGGACTCATCGCATTCCTCGGTGGAGTCCTATATGGCTTGTTGCATTATTTCTGGCTCAAGAATATCAACATGACCAGAATGCAGAGTCCTTGTGAACCAGAAGGAAATGAAACTATCGGTAAATATGCTGAACATTGTGTTTAACTAAAAGCGTCGTAGCAGTTGCAAAAGTTGTGGCAGGTTGTGGCCTTAAGTCCACCGTGTTGCTGTTGGCGTATACTGCCTTCTGTTTTTCCGAAAGCATTATTTTCAGATAGAAGGGTTAAAACTCTTCAGTTGCTTTTCTTACTTTTGAAAATGTCAAAACTTGTTATTGTCAAGAGGTAATTATTGAGCTTCAAACCTCAGACTTGTCGTCTAAACTAGGAAGAAGTGCCATAATACTACAGGCACCGTCACCTTACTAGAGTTCTAGTTTTGGTACAACAAATATCTCATATAATTTACTATTAATTTCACAGAAAGTGGTGAAGCTGACAAGCTGAATGCTGAGCCCCTAACTAAAGACGCGGAGACCATGATATCTCTGGAGCGGCTGCACATGATCACGCGGTTCAATCCATTGGGCTCTCTACATTCCTTGCCTAGAGGATCAAGGTCAAGAGTAAGTACAGTTATGTGTTCAATAGTTTAGAGAGTTATTTTAGCTGTGTTTCGTCCCGTATCGTTTTGAATTCACTATCCCCAGTTTCCAAAATATTTTGATTCTTCATATCCTTATTTATATTTCTTACCACAATAGTGCATATTACATTTTCCCACTCTTCACTAAAGCCCCTTTCTGCAATTTGGCATTCCCAATAGAGCATAGAAATTCATATTTATCAATATTTTTCTATTTTTACAGTTCTCTCAAGGCGACATAAACGAGCACTGTCGCAGCCGCAGCGGCAGCAATAGTCAGAGACGGGGCAGCAACTACGAAGGATCTGCTTCCAAGGTCGATATGCTCCGCTCTGCCATAGAGATCAGTCATCATCATGGAAGAGGTCACATCTCGAATAACAGCCTTAACAGTAATAGGACTTCTAATCATTATAAGGTATTGATTTATCAATTCGCAACTTTAACTAAATTGCTTGCAACGTTATAATTGAGTTATTAGCAAAGGACATTTTCAAATGACTGCTGAGAAAGCTCTTTGATTTTCATAAATTTAAGTTTAAAAATATAAACATAGGGCAACTACCTCATGAAACCTCATTCTCCTGGGTTACTAAAATATTTGTTAAGATTTAACAAATATTTTAGTAACAGTTTTTCATATGTACGTAATTTGTGAAGGCTATATTGGCATCATTTAAATAGCTGATACAATAGCAAATAGTAAGAAACCTTGCGTATGATCTCTGTTATTCCTTTATTTGCTCACTCTATCTTCAGTGACGTAGCATTTAAAATTTACGACTCTGATTAATACCACAAGTAGTAGCTTAAGATAGGAAAAAAGTACTGAAAATATAGGTATACACAGTTATAAATAAGTGAGTAAGTCCTAGGCAGTAAATCATCTTCAGATTTTATATCAAATTGTTTTCTCACATGAGTTTATGGAATTTTTTGTCTTCTTTTTCCGTATAACAATATTAATAAATATGAACTGTTTTCATTCTTTTGACATTTTCTTTTAATATTTCAGCAAGCACAAAGCGCACCTAAGCTAGTTCTTCTAGGATTGGGACAAAGAAACAACATATCCCAACCAGCTCTCTCTGAATACGACCCAAGGCGTCGTGATTCTATACCTGAAGAGGCTGAGGAGGACCGTCTGGCGGTTCCAGCTAAACCGCCAACAAAGACAAAGAGTGATAACCTTCCGCCACCACCTAGCTATGACGAAGCTACCGGAGAACACAGGAAAAGTTGGCACTCGGATGACAGCACGCCAACTTAAGACCATCCAACATCTTTAAAGTTTTCGGCTTTTCAAGAATCATGTTAAAGAATGAAGTGTCCATGAGCATAGTCAAAATTTCTCAGATATGGAATTTTGCGGTCGATTTTGATGGATCAATGCATTAAAATTACTGCTTTGTAGTCCACTTATTTACACGTTGGAATTGTAGTACCTTATTGTAGTCCAGATAGAATTTCTTGTTAAGCTAAATAAGGGATCTCCAGTCTGACTATCTTGACTATGCCCAAGGATTTGTTCTCAGTGGTGTTTAAAGTTTTTAACTCATGATATCAGGAGATAGATCAAAAGGTTCGTCGTCATCGAATCGCATAATAAGTTTAATCGCATTATTATTATTATAGTAATAAAAGTAAGCAACTTTTGTAATGTAAAGGCTTTAATTTATTTAAGTTGTAGATAATGGATATTATACATTTCTGTTGGAAATATTTGTTTTATTCATAATCTAAACTAAATGATCCGTCTTTTATAAGAACAATATGAATATCTTACACATGATTCCAATGAATTGACTTTTACATTATTATAACACTAATTAGAATGTACTTGAAGGTGCAATATTTAAAGTAAATGAATATTTCTAAACTAAAATATTTAAATACTTCAATAGAACATATTTTCATTACTTGTGTCCATTTTCATAAGATTTTAAGCTAATTTATAATATGGTCATGAAAGTGGACACTAAAAGAATCTATAAAGAGTATAAATGCATGGCTGCTTATCACGAAATCGAACTTATCATAAAGTTTTGTGAGCGTCTTACTTACTAAATAAAATATTTTGCACGGATTGAGACTTTCCTAATTTTTTCCCAAATTAAATTGAATTTGGAAATTAGCTGCTAATATTATGAGTAAACATAATTTTAGCTTTACCTTTTGTAGTTTCTAGGTATATTCTAGCCTCTCAAAGGTTTGCAATGGTCCTTCTTACTCATGTAATTGTTTTTTTTTATTTCATGTGTCTTCATTTTCTATAACTTTTTACAGCTCACAGGTGTTTCTATCCTGTCTCATGCATTAGTTTGAAGCTTCTTGGCAATCGCGCTGGTTAGTCCTGATAAGGAACGCCCGGCTGATTTTGTTCTTATCCAATATTGAATACGCTTTCTCCAGCACTGCCACAGGTGGGTTCCTTTCTCTCGTTAGAATCCATGCGTTTACTGTAATAACAGAATTTATTTCGTTACTTTGGTTTTTTTTTGGGACACCCTAAACAAATCTGTTATTTCATTTTAATCTTTAATCTTTACGAGTAAACCCTTAACGGGTTCACTCGTAAAGATTAAAAAAAAAGTTGTTATATTTGACTAAATTCTGATTTTAAGTTTAGTAAATTTAATAGTTATTCAATATATAAGTTGTAGTGTGTGTGTGTGTGTGTGTGTGTGTGTTGTGTTGTGTTGTAGTTGTTTTGTGTTAGTTATTAGTTATATTGTGATATACTTTTACATAAATAAACTAAGATAAAAATAGTTTGTAAATAAATGGCTGTAAAAAGAAATCATACTGATGATGACTGCACTAAAGGTAAAGCACGAGAAAGAATTGACAATGTAAAATTTTATTCTTATTTTAAATCTTAAATCAACGTCCAAAATTAATATTAAGTAGTCAAAACAAACCCGTATGAAAGAGCCCAAACTCGTAGCAACTCCACACGACAGAGTACGTCTCGTAATCGGTTTTGATGACCCAGTAGGGAGCCTCAATGTTGACCGGAAGAGACGGGAAGGATACCGCCAGCTTCGCCTCGTCTGATTTGCTCACTTGAGTTGCCTGCCCTTGTATCTCTGATTGTGCTCCTGACCTGGGAAGAGAAATGTAAGAAATTTAAGAAATAATAGAAGTACACGAGTGATATGTGTGAGAAAAATTGATATCTCATGAGTCATGAAGCACAGGTAACGATGAAGAAAACAGGTCATGAAGAAATGTTATTTTACAAGAGAACTGTGTTCACACCTTTGTGTAACTAAGTTTATTATAGTCCGGTATTGGTTAATGTAATATAATAGAAAATATATGATCTGGACGCGTACCACGAGGACTAGTTTGGGACGGCGCGAGAGAAGAAAATCTGGACGGAAGGGAGGGGGAAGCCTTTGCCAGCAGTGGGACTGCAGGTTAGGGCTAGATAAAAAAAAAAAAAAAATGAAATTGGATGAACTACTATATTGATTAAATTTATAAAGACAAGAATTTTGTTGGTGAGAAATTCCTGAACAGCTAAGTTGGACAAAAGCCAGTAGGTGTGTAACGTGTAACGAACGACAAATACCTGAATATGCTTCGTAGGGCTATTAGTACACAAAAGTATAGTACACAGGAATTTGGGACAAGAAACAGACACAACGGATCCGAGGTCTAGTCGTAGGACATTGAGGGCATGTCCGACAAAACGTTTCAATGGTTTTGAGGTTAGCGAGATACTTATTGTGAATGTTGTTTGTTGTGTAGATACTTTAAGCATAGTGAGATTTGTGAAAAATTATGATGCCCTGGTCAGGTGCTAAAGGATAAAAAACGGCTTGTAGATAAAAAACTTCACTAACAACAAGTAAAGAAGACCGTAAAATTATTGAATCAATCAAATCATAGTGTATTTTGTTATTGTTACTAAATAGGTCTTGTTTTATACGATTACTAATAAAGGTTAAATCACGCAGCTTGTTGGGCTTAGGTACAATTTACAAACACAAGGCCGGACTAAGGCCGTTGTATTAGCAAATTGTGAGTTAATAACTAATTTCACGACAGACGTTGAGCAGGTAAATTATAAATAAGTATCAAACTGCTTAAATATTTTGGTGTAAATGGTGCTTTTATAATTTTGCTACCTATACCGAGGCATCCATTCCGTTTAAACCAAACAGTATAAAAGTTGATTGAGTTTATTTTTATTGCTTTATTATTAAGAACAAACTTAATAATTAATTACAATCTATCCCAAAAAGACTAGTAAACAATTTAATTTATTATTTAACCTAATTATAATAATAAGGTAGAGTTAAATTGCTTATTAGTCTTGCGTTAAAACTAAGCATAGCTTCCTTTTGCAACTTGACACAAGTTCATGGCACTTTCTTAAGGTGGCTCTACGCTAGGGGAGCCTCGCACGAGCGGAGGACGAGCCGAGCTCAAATTCGTGTAGTGTTGTTCGTGCTCGGGTCCTCTAGAGTCGGTCCACACTATATGAATTTGAGCTCGGCTTGTACTCCGCTCGTGCTCGGTTCCTCTAACGTAGACCCACCTTTAGAGTCTATTAATGAAAACACTTTGTTCATGTGTAAGCATAACATTGATCTTACAACGTCGTAGATGGGAGGACTACATTAAACGTATCGCGGGCATTACGTAGAGGAGAAAGGCAAATGACCGCACACTCGGTGGCAAGCTTTAGGGGAGGCTTATGTTGGGAAAAAACACAATCTTCGAAAATCTGGTGTCCAATAATAAAACTTGGTATGTAAGAAATATAAAATTTATGTTTTATAAGATTGTTGAATAAAGGCTATTAATATTATTATTAGTAACCTACGCACTAGGTCCGTGTTGACTAACAATTAGGTTCCCTCAAAAGTAGATTACTATAAAGTAGAGAAACGGTAGAAGACGATAGTGCGAAAAATAAAGGGTGTTGTTGATGTGGTAATAATAGATGTGGCGAAAAAGGAGGTGATACAGTGTACACAAATACAATACAAAAACAACTTTTTAAAAAAGAAAAAAAATTAGGTCGAAACCAAATAAATAGGCATGACGAGACGAAAGCATTTAAAGTAAAACTTTACAAATATGGATTTCGGTTTTTACACTCATTAAGAATACAATTTGGTAAAACGAGTGCTCAAAAGAGAAAGGAAATTGTTTTGGAACTATACTAACGGTAAATAATAGTCAAACCGTTAGTTTTTGGATTAAGCACGACTTGCGACAAAGTAGGGTATTATAATTACTAACCTAATACAGAACAAAAAACAAAGAAAAGTTTAAGAGTTTAAAATTTAATAGGATATCATACGGATAAATAAACCCGGATATGTTTGGGGTTTCATTAACTCTAATTTGATTAAGCATATATGTACGAGTACATATGTAGGTATATGGATAATGCTGAGCACATTAGTATCTGATCTATGTGTTCACCTTACAGTATAGGATCGAAAAAGACCTCCACTGGTTTTGGAGAGGTACATCAAAACTCTCCAGCAGTCGAATTTCGGTTAGAGTAATCGGCAATTACGGTTATTTATTGTATTCCATTGTAGAGGTTATGATTCTCTCCTTTAGCTTTGAATTGAAAAAAGTCTTCACCTTCTTCTTCTGGTTTTTTGTTTGGAATATTCACCTACATCCTCTCACTCCATCTTCTGACTCTCTCTCTATCCTATTCGTGTGGCTACGGTATGGCTGCCACAGGAAATCCTATGTCTGTCCGTATAATAATGGTGATTGATATCCATACTTACAATATATTAATCTGCTTGTTGACAACACCGACGACGCCGTTCTCCTTCAGGCTGTAGTCGGCTGTAATGCACTTGCCTCCAAACTCGAACAGGAAAAAATACTTTTCTGCCTCATACCATTTGCCCAGGTACTGAAAAATTGGAAATATGGTTCGAAAATTAGAAAATTGGGAATATGGATTGTTGAATATGGTTCGAAGACATACTTCAGGAAGTTCAAAAATGGGTCAATGATAAAAAGAGTGGTTTTAGGAGGGCAATGTCATTTAAAAAAAATACTTTTATGAAGTGGCATGAAATTAGTATGGTTCCGTACAATAGTACATTTTTCAATAACTTAATTACTTTCTTGTGTTATTTTTGGTTAGGTCAATTTAAGTGAGAGATGTTTTGAGCGTAAATTATGATTGAATATAAAAGTATATTAAGACTTATCGCATAGTACCAAAATTAATTGTGAGTAAATAGATTAGTTTGTACAGTATAGAAGGAGATAGGATTTATTCGAAAGAAGCGGTAGGGCTTGCTAGGTTAGTTAACAAAGAGATTTAAAGAGGTACAATATATTGAATGGCTTTTTTTCTTTGTTAGTTAATAACATTCGAAATCGTGGTCTTGAGTCTCTGGATCGTATGCTATTCAACAAGAGCTGTCATCAGTATATAATTTTGCAACAATTACGAGACATTTTTTTAAAAAAAAGAAGACTGTCAATAAAAAAAAAAACAATTTTTTTTTAACTATATTTATTTATAAAATAAATTAATTCACAAGTTGTATAAAGATCTGTCAAAACGTCTAGTTGACACTTCGCGTGACCCAAGGGCTGGCTTTTACCTCGGACAGAGGATAAGCATTGCCATACAACGTGGCAATGCCGCCAGTCTTTTGGGCACATTACCAGTCGACAGAGATGTGGAAGAGTTTTTTGACGCCATATTTTAGTTTTAGTTAGTTGTAATTAGATTAGGGTTTTTATTATTATTTATTTTATTTTATTGTAATTATAGTTAGTATTTTTAAATGTAAATAAATAAATTTTAAGTTAATATATAAATATTAATAGCAGACTACCAGTAGTCTGCTATCTTTTGCCTGCTTTTATATTTTTGACAGAAGAAAATTAAAGTTTAATATCAGTAGTTGTTTTGTTTTAGATGGGAAAATCATCCAATGACATCCAGGCTCATCATGGCTCTTAGGTAGAGCGAGAGAGCGTGTCAGACTTTTACTGGCTAAAAACCTACTCCTGTTCCTTCTTTGCCTTCGTCCCAGGGCCGAGTTTTCCTTTCAGAGAAACAAACCCTTGGCCCCAGTAGGTTTTGACCCTGCTGGGCCCCTACGGTTTGCTGACATTTCCGTGAGGCGCGCGTGGAACGTCGGCGACTTGGGCTCGGTCCGGACGGTTACCAGACGGTCGGACGGCGAGCTACCCGTTGCTCGCCGTCCGCAAGTCCGCGCCTACGGTAGCCGGAAATCGGGATCGGGATCTCAGCGGCTGGGGTGTGAGGGTCCCTCGCGCGTGCACGTGCAGCCTCCTCCTTTGCTAGCATTACTGCTTCACAGAAGGAGGCGGCCGCCTGCCATTCCTCCTCGCTCCGGACCATGGCCTGTACCAAGGCCCGGCGCGAGAGATTACTGCCGCCGGTGCTCTGCCCAGGTAAGGCACACCTCTACCGTATACCCGGAGGACACATTGGTGACACACGGGCGTTTCTTCCGCACGAATCCGGTGCAGAATGCGAACTTACCATGTCTGGTGGGGACTTGCGTCATATGGAAGGTAAGGACGCCGTGAGGTCTTTCCAGCTACTCTTCAAAGAGGGGACTTACCGCCATAATAGTGGCGTGCCCAATCAGTAGTAGTAAGCTATGGAGTCGTTTTTAGTGAAACTTATATTTATTTGTTGGACTTACTCGAGATGCATCGAAGTTTTCCATAACCTTCATATCAGGACAGGATCCCGGCATGATGATCTGTGCCCTGCATAGCCTTAGGGACAGGAAACCGCAAAGGAATACTGCTATCGCTCTCAGCACTGACATCTGGAATTTTCAAAGAAATGGCATTATTTTTGTGCTCTCATTATGAATAATAGCTTCTGCCAGCGGCTTCGCCCGCGTAAAAGTGAGTTTCTCCCAACAAACTTTAGACCCTCGTTTTATCGCTTTAGGAAGAGAATTTGGAAAATCCTCTCTTAGTGTTCGCCTACGTCATAAAAGGAAACCTTGTGCAAAATTTCACGCTCCTAATATTAGTACCTAGTTTTGGCTGTGCGTTGATATGTCAGTCAGTCAGTTTCCCCTTTTATATATATAGATGAAGGTAGTTTGAAAGCAGCACCTAACAGTAACTGGATGCATGGTCACATGCAGAGAAGGGATGAAACGCATGTTACTAAAAGAGTTATGAGTATACATGTGGATGGATAGAGAGGGAGAGGTAGGCCAAAAAAAAATTGATGGATATTGTAAGAAGTGATATAAAGAAAAGAGAATTAGTGATACCGTGACGAGTGACAGGACTGAATGGAAGAAAAAACGTGTTGCACCGACCTCAAATATCACGGGATAAGGGCAGGAAAATGATGTTGATACTCTTTTCTTATAAGAATATGTTTTGCGTCAATTAACTATACTCTTTTCTCTATAGCATTAGACAGAAGTTAAAGAAGTTGGTTTTTGGGTACACTATGTAATAAAAGTACAGTATATGTATGTATATTAAGCTTAGTGATTTTATACTGCTTTTTATTACAGTTAAGATTGATGCTGAATGTATTATAATCAACTTATATACCAACTGTTATTTCTATTTGTATGAATGTTAAATAATTATCTTGTTGCCTTGTATTGTGAACAATTCATATGTTTTTAAAGGAGGAAAAAAATAACATAACAATACAAAATTTCGTATCAACAAGGATATGAAATTTTGTATTGTTATGTTATTTTTTATGTTACGCAAAAAAATTTAAAATGATTTGAAATAAAGTTATGTTTATTTTAAAAAAATGCAGTTCCTTTACCTATCTAAGTGTTTAGTATATCTTATAATAATCAAATTTATCTAAGTAGGTAATGTTAAAATTTTATATTGAAACCATTATTTATTAAAATTGTTTGAATTAATCTACGTACTACGTACACACATACATATTAACTTGAATATTGCAGTATGATTATTTATTATGTACCACTTTTTTAATTATTTTGATATTATATTTTCTTGTGTTCGTTTTTATTTATTTTCATTCTTTTTAATATGCTAAGTTATGATGATTATTATTATTATTTTGACTTAATTCTTTAACTACACTCTTAGTTTGATTTTGTTAATAATCACCATGTACAACTCTGATCCCCAAGATACAGACTAACGTCTAGTTTGGGGATCACTGTTCTAACAGACATGTATAATGTACTTGATATTAATAAACTATTATTAAACTATCTCGAAAAATAAATGTTGTTGGCACCTGCTTCTATGAATCTCTTTTGTCTAATGCTATCCGTGAATGGAGTAGGATAAGTACTTGCTATTTGAAGCTTTATTTAAAAATATTAATAATATTAACTGCTAACAAAATGCATAGTGAGATGCCATTTGAAGTGTATTTGATTAAATTCGATAGATATAAATACATATAATTATTAAGTGCAAGAACTGGAGAAAATTTAATATTATGAAGAGCTATCCAACGCGGCAATGCTGCCAGCGTTCTGGGCACTTTTTCCATTCATATCGATGTGGATGAATTTTTTGATGCCCAATAATTTATTTTTTTATCCGTTTGTAAATATTATAATTTTTTGTTCGTATACCACTATATAATCAGCCTTTTAATGTTCCCACTGCTGGGACTCAGGCCTCCTCTCCCTAGGAGAGGTAATCGGCTGTAATTCACCACGCGGTCCCAGTGCGGGTTGGTGAATGTCACATGTCTTCGATTTTTTGTTGTGATGTTTTCCTTCACTGTTGAGAGCAGTGGTGATAAAATAAATTACATAAAGTAATGCGTCTGGCTGGGTTTAAACCCGCGACCCACAATTCGTAAGTCGGGGCCGTTACCACTCAGCCATCACTGCTCCATATATACCTATTAAGTTATTAATATTTATTAGTTTTGATGTTTACAAGCAAATAAAGCGATCCTAACAAAAAATAAATAAATTATGAAATCAAAACTTAGTCAAATGTGAAGATCAGACAATTTATAAATAACAACTCAGATGCAAATCAGAAGGTCACGATTTTCATTAGTTGCTATTTTTTGATACTCCATATTTATTTAACTTTAGTGATCTTCACATTTGAATCTGTAAGTGTTTAAATAATAATAAAATTATATACACATTTAATCAATTCGCCTCCAATATACCACCACCAATACCACCTTCAATATTTAAGTATTAGAATTTACAAATAAGTGCTTCAGAAATACTCATTATTTTTGTTTAAGAGTTGTGTTCGAGTTTTTTTTCTAAGTTGGGAAATCTTCCAATGATTTCTTCCGGTCTGGTAAGAGTGGGAGGGCGTGTCAGACTTTTAGTGACTAAAACCACACCTGTGTCCTTCGGTTGCCCATTGCGTTCAATGACTACGGGTTTCCTTTTTAGAAAATCCCCGCGGTCTTAGCGGGCATCAATCCTGTTGGGTCTCTACGGTTTGCTGACATCTCTTTGAGGACGTGGCGCACTACGCGCTGTCGATGTGTGTGATCGGGGCTCGGTCCGACTACCGGACTGCCGGACGGCGCGCTACCCATTGCTCGACCTCCGTAATCGTCTATCGTGGCTGGTCTATCGTCTATCGTGAGGATGTTTGTTCCTTCAGGCGTGCGGCCTCCTCCTTCGCTAGGAAGGAGGCGACCGCCCGCCATCCCTCCTCGCTCCGGATTGTTGCCTGAACCAGGGCCCAGCCCGAGAGGTTCCTGCCACCGATTACCTCCACGAGGACACAGCGATGCTCCGCCTAAGCTGGGCATATTTCCACAATATGCTCCACCGTGTCCTCCGGGCGGTTCACACAATGGTGACACCCAGGCGAACACAATGGCGTTTCTTCCGCCTGAATCCGATGCCTCCCAAACTTACCATGTCAGGTGAGGACCTGCTTCATGCGGAAGGTGAGGACGCCGTGACGCCTCTCTAGCCACTCCTCAAAGAGAGGATTTATCGCCATGATTATGGCGTGCCCAGTGCCCATAGTACTCGAGTTAAGACCTGAGTCTTCGGGCAACAAATGTCTGTAGCAAAACGACGCGCAATGCCTTGCCTCTTAGGGATAGTTTGCTGGGTTATGGCCTATCTCCCCAAAGTTTATAATATAAGCTTTGGGGAGATAGGGCATCATCATAATATTATAAATCATTTTGGGGAACTTGGAACTTGGGGAGACAAGCCTTTGGCAAAGCATCACCCAATTTGTTATCTGCTCAATGCTCATACTATAATCTCTCTATGTGCGAGCTAGATTTATTCTTATCACGGCGATTATAATTGTTTACTATGACTACTCTAATGCTTTTTGTTTGCATACCACAAAATCACAACAGATAAAGAATACGTTTGTTAATTTTATTCATAGTGGCTTATGACACATTAAACTGTTGCTTCTGTTTGAAAATAATACATTCAAGCTATAGTTACTTGCATTTGTTTGAAATGCGGTCATTGACATTTACTTATAACAGAATTACCACCTCCTACTTTTCCAGAGAGATAATATACGAAGTAACTGTTATATTTCAAACGTTTAACATAATACATATGTAAATTTGTTCAAAGCTAGTAAGTTCATTATATTTTTTTGAAGTAGGTACGTAAGGTGCAGTGACACCGATAGGTACTGTGATCCATTATATACAAACACATTTAACATTTAAAAAATGAAATAGTCACTAGATCGGTATTTAGTGAGAGTGGGATGTACAGCAAGCTAAATGAAAATCGTCGACAAAAAGAAAAGCGTAGAAAAATCTTGTCATGTCTGAATATAAGAAAAGTAGGCATCAACCTTAGCTACAAGTAAAACATTCAAAAGTATAATGTATGTGACAAGGGTCATCGGCCCACAATACGAATTTCACGCTAATTAACGAGGCATAGAAATGTAAATGATTTTTGTGACAAGAAAAATGTTCGGTTGCCGCTCCATTGTTTTCCTTGTTCAATATTGAAAGAGAAACCGGTCAAGTGCGAGACAGTCGTGCGTTGAAATGTATTTCTTTGTTTTAAGAAAGCTGGCAATATAAAAACAATACTTTGAAAGGAAATAAGTCTTGTCAACTAGTTCGCAGTTTTTATTATTTCGCCACTTACATTAAATACACGAAACGAAAGGTCAATTTTTTCATGTGCAAAAAGACTTTTAAAAAAAGTTGGCAAGAAGAAGTAACATGATATAAATGAGTTAATGATAGAAAAAATGTTAGCAAAAAATAAGGTTGCCAGTCATTATAATGTTATACGATTTCCAAACGTATTAAACTCATGAAAAAACTCAACAACAACTCAACTTCCGTACCTATAAAATATGAGTGTTTTTTTGTAACATAAGAACTTATCTCTTTTTATAATATTTAAAAAAATATATATACTAGACATATCCGTGGATAAAGTCTGAATTATTTCATAATTAGAACTTAACGCTATGAGAGTAGACATGAATATTTAAAAAAATATATATTTTATTAATTACTGTTTCTAGGTATCAAGTTTGAATTTTATGAAGGTTCATGTTATTCATTAGCTAGTTGTCATAATTTGGTAATGACTTCTACGAAGGTTATTAAAGTTTTTTAAGAAATTAAAAGTTATATTTGCGTTATTGATAAATGGCTTGAGGCGCTGCGTGCCGAAATACAGGCTCCAAGCCTAGTTCGGCAGCACATGTTAATTTAGGCACAGTTTTATTGTAATCTAACAATATCATAATTAAGAGCACAGACAAATTGTGTAATATGTATTTTTTGGTGTAAAAAATTATTACTATTGATATTTGTGTTCGGATTTTAGTATTTAATATTTACCATTAAATTGTTTAATATAAATTGTCACTTGGCCTGGTTGACATTAAACTTTTTTTAAAATATCGTTATAATAAATGTAGCGTTCGAAATTCGTATTATCGTTGATGAAAACTCATTGGGCATTTAAAAATTGACTCAGTTTTTAAGATACCCAATGAGTTGTTTCGATAGGCGTTTGTTCATATTAAGTTATTTATTAGTTTAGTACAAATAGTACTGTCATTGTAGGTAAATAAAACGTATGTAACCTATTCCAAATCGAAATTTAAAAAATAAGAAAGAAATAAAGAAAATACATTTATTCGTACCTCACACATACGGTAGAATTACAAAAAAAAAGTATGAAAGTATGAACAGAATAACGTAAAATCTGTATAGTAGTATCTGTAAGGCCAAAAAGGCGCCTAACTCAGCATATGCTGCATATTTAAAACGATAAATAATGTAGCGCTGGTATTCTGCTAGGGCCCGCGGTGATGCCACGGTTACACTTACGGAGGTTAAATAAAACTATGTAGGTATCGAAACAAAATAATAAATAAATCGGGTTTTGATTTCTAAATTCAACTTTGCCTGTTTTTAAATTTCATAGGTAGTTATTTTGTGATATGGTTATCGGGTCTGCACTAACATGTCCGGTACCATCTACCAGTAGGTAATAGGCGTTACTATGAAACTCCCCCTTACGTGTTCGTTACGCACTTTTTCTTAGAGATTAACTCTCCCCTCCCAACTCAACCAACCTACACATTTCGATGTTTTTTTTTCGGTGGGAAAATCAAATCAATCAATCCAATGACATCCCTCGCTTTTGTGCGGTGTGGGAGATAGTGTCAGACTTTTACTGACTAAAAATCCACTTCTGTTTCTTCGTTGCCTTTCATACCAGGGTCGTCTTCCTATCAGAATCAGACCCTTGGCCCCAGTAGGCTTCGACCCTGCTGGGCCCCTATGGTTGCTGACATCTGCTTGAGGCGCGCGTGAAACACTACGCACCGTCGACCACTTGGGCTCGGTCCGGACGGTCACCAGACGATCGGACGGTGAGCTATCCAATGTTCGCCGTCCGCAAGCCCGCGCCTACGGTGGCCGGAAATCGGGAACGGAATCCTGGCTGAGGCGCGAGGGCCATTGCCTTGCGTGTGCACGTGCGGCCTCCTTCTTTGAGTTTATTATTAATAGCATTGGAAAAAAACACACGTGATGGAACAAACAAAGTTTTTCTAGTCAACCAAAATTATAATTTGAATATACTTATTTCTATTTCAGTAATTTCGCGGTAAAAAACGTTCATCAAGATTGAGCTAATTATATTAAGAAAATTAAGACATTTTCCTCTTATGAAACTAATTGCTATTTGGGTAGGTTTTAGCTACTTATCTAAAAAAAACAAAAATTCTCACACCACTCGGATGGCCATGACGGTCAGGGACGCGTTTAGCTTAGCCGCCGCGCTGGACGCTTTCGCAGCAACGGCAACCCCAGCGGGTGCTCCGTAGAGAGCCATGGTCCGAACGATCCTCGCATAGAACTTCCAGCAGTTGGCGTGGAGTTCACAAGCTGGGTCGCAATTTGAGTCATATTGACTTCTTTCCAGAGAATCTTGGTGACGTGCCAAATGAAGAACAAGGTGAGCGCTTCTACCATGATGTTAAGGTTATGGAGAAATGGAGAACAGATAATTAGTGTCATCTTGGTATAGGGTGGAATGTCATCTTGGTATAAGGTGGAATGCAAACATGATGACAGGCTACAGCGCAAGAGAAAGAGATTGGATGTGGGAGTTTGGAATTAAGTAGACAACCAAAAAGAAATGGATAAGTAGACTACCAGTCTTTTTCATATGTTGAGTCTCTTTTGAATTATTTTTAACCGACTTCATAAAGGAGGAGGTTATATGTTCGGTTGAATGTATGTTTTTTATGTATGTTCACCGATTTCTCGGTCAATTGTAGACCGATTTTGGAAATATTTTTTTTTGATTGAAATGCTTCCGAGTTGATCCCATAAAAATATTGTTATGATCTGATCATGAACTTTGAAGATATGGAACAAACTCCTCATAGGATCACAGCAGAACCATCGTAACAAGTAAAATTGCCTTCCGAAATTAAAGTTATTTTGCACTTTTCAGTGTTTTTTTTTTACTTTGAAGTCGGTTGTATTTTTTTTGTATAAAGTTTTTTATTAACTAATGCGGTTGGTTTATTATGTAATAATATGAAATTCATATTTTTTTTTTAAACTGAAAATATAAAAAAATGAAATCTAAATTTTAAAATACGTACGTATACACGTACGTTTGTACGTATTTAAAAATATAATATAATTATAGGAAAAGGAAATAAACTTGAATTTCGTAGGCCGGTGAATTATTTAAGATTATGTAAATTAATATTATAACATAAGACATAATTAAGTTCTTTTATGATAATGAATTAATTAACATTTTTGTGAATTATGTGAATAAAATCACAAAAACATTTGCGTCAACATTTTTAACATAGAATAAAATCTATTAAAAAAACGGTCTTAAAATATACATCATGAGGAATCCGGCCATGTCCTAGAACAAAAAAATCGAAGACATGTGACATCTATCAACCCGTACTGGGCCCGCGTGGTGGATTAAGGCCCATTCCCACTCCTAGAGAGGAGGCCTGATTTCCAACAGTGGGAACATTATAAGGCCGACTATGCTATGCTTAAAATATAAATCAAATTCGTCATTTAAGAAAACAACACCAACCTAATTTGTGATCAAGAATCGTGCAGTGAATTTATTATTTACATTTCAATTAGTTACAATGATTTTCAGTCGTTTGTTTAGAGACCTTAACGTAAAGTATTGATTCTAAAGGTCACTTCAGTCAGTCAGTCAGTGGAGCGATTCAAATCGAAACAAAACCAATTGTATGTAAAACCAAGATTTCAATGTTTGAAGCACATATTTGACAAAGACTATCTTAGTATTATAATTTCGCTTCTTTATCAGATTTTTTTTAAGTGGAAAATATGTAATGACTTCTTCTGCTCTAGGTTGGAGTGAGAGAGCGTGTCAGACTTTCACTGACTAAAACTTTGCGTTCTAGGATCACGGGTTTCCTTTTCAGGTATTTCTATTAGAGATGTAGCATAACTAGGTGCATGATGTTCTAAGAAAAGCGTGCTTGGTAGGAGGACCTGACTTCATAATATTATTGCTAAATTATCCATCTGGTGCAGTTTAGGACAATCTGTGCGTGTAAGGAAGAAGATTTCCTTTTAGTTTTTTCTTTATTTTTACCCTACACTAAGAATTAAACCTATATTGTGGGTGCGTTCACAAACATGTAAACTCACATACATAAGACCCCCAAACCTGGAATAATTACCATACAAATATTTGTACCGTCCGGGATTCGAAACAGCAGCCAATCGCTCAACTACTACGTCAAACGATTTTTGATGGTAGGAAAAATATTTACGTCATCATCATCATCATTTCAGCTGAAAGACGTCCACTGTTGGACATAGGTCCCGTGCGTCTCGCATCCATTCGATTCCCGTAACCCTTACCAGGTCATCGTTCCACTTTGTAGGAGGCCTCCGATACGTGATCGCCTCTCCAGAACCTTTGAGCCCCAACGTCCATCCGTTCTGAGAGCAATGTGCTCTGCCCATTGCCACTTAAGTTTGGCGATTCTTCGTATGAAGATTTACATACCTAAGAAATAAAACTGATAGTGCACAATAATTGACGGCCTTCCGTTCATCCAAATTCAAGAGCTTTCACGCATTAAAAAATTTCTTCTCAGAGAAATGATGTCAAATCTACAACGACCATCACTACTGAACACAATGGAATCATAATGCAGCAAGCAATAATGACATTCAATAAAAAGCAGTAGGTCAATAATGTCCTTGGTAAGTGTGTTAGCTGTGGCTGTGGGGTTTACCGTACCGAGTAACGGTAGTCTGTGCCCGCGCATGTACACGAAGACAGGTCTTGAGCGAAAGCGATTTGTGAGATGTGTAGCGCTAATGAGCAACGTGAAGTGTTGTAAAATATGAGTGTATTGTTAGTTAATTGAGGGTACCTATTTAATTAGCCAGTGTCATCACTTTGTGTTCTAGAATGTTTCTTTTTGTATACTTTATGGATATCAGGCCCAGCAAATAGTACATTTTGATACAAGTCCAGAAAATTATCTTTGCGACCGAGGCGGAATTCGCACGAGCCGTAAGCAGGCTAGTGTGTTATGGAGCCGAGGGCTGCAGTGACAAATTTGCACGTGTATCAAACGACTTTTTTTCAATACATTTACGAAGAAATGAATAAACGAGGGTTGACCGGCAACTCGTGGGGTCGACTCAAGCCCAGTCCGATACGATAAATGTAATAAAATTGTGACGGGGAGAGCACGCGTACTTTTCTGCACTAGTGCGGAAAAAGTCTATTGCGTGCCTAAAGCGGTGGGAGAAATGAGTGAGTTTTCGAGTAAATATATTAAAAAGATATTTGTAAGTCACCTTTAATATATGTAACTAGCTTCTACCTGCGTGGAGGTAGGAAATTATCTATAAGATAACATATGCCCGAGATAAAAAAATTCCAAGTGCTAGTCTAGAACATGGTCTACTTCTGTGTTCAATTTCATCCAAATCCGTTCAGAGTTCACTCAAACGGAGTATAAACAATTAACAAACATACACTTATATAAGCTTACGTCTTAATGATATTATGTGCTTCTGCCAGTGGTTTCACCCGCGTGGAATTAGAAAAAGGCCCCAAGGGAACATACTCTTGGGATAAAATAGAAATCCTGTGTGTCCTGTGTCCTGTGGATCGGTCCATCCGTGTGCCAAAAATCCGTTCATCCGTTTGGGGCATGAAGAAATAACCAATATGCACACAAATCTTCACCTTTGTAAAATTAATGACATATAGTGTGCTGCGGACGGCGAGCAATGGGTGGCTCGCCGTCCGGCCGTCCGGTAACCGTCCGGACCGAGCCCAAGTCATCGGCGGCGCGTACTGTTCCACGCGCGCCTCAAGGAGATGTCAGCAACTGTAGGGGCCCAGCAGGGTCGAAGCCTACTGGGGCCACGGGTGGTGTGAAAGTTAAACCCGGGGCCCTGGGACGAAGTCAAAGAAAGAACAGGAGTGGGTTTTTAGTCAGCAAATGTCTGCTATTATCTCCCGTTCCGCCCAAGAGCGCGATTAATCATAAGATGATATTCCCACTTAAAAAAAAAACATATAATGTGCTATAAATCATCAGGGATCATTAAGAAAATTTGAATACCAGTCATATTCGGACCACTTCCTCTTGATACACCAAAATCAATGATTTGCTGTTTTAAGCACATAGTATGAGACTGCGGTGCGGTGGTGCAAGACTTGACCGAGACATGACCACGACCACTGTCAAGAGTGCACGACTAAGAAGAAGAGGGTATGAGTAACCCAGTAAGAAGTAGACTAAAAAAGATCGCCCGACCAGTGCTATTAAACAGTGACTTTCTGAAGCCTACTCTTCAGTAACGGCTCGGTCAATAGGTTAGAGAAAAATATATCTTTATTATAAACTCATGTGCAACATTATCAACATATGTTTTTTTCATATGACTAATACTTTTGCCAAAAACAAAATTTTAACGACATGATATTTTTTCACTTGTTTTTCTAACTACTTTCAAAAGGCTTTGATCTTTAGACATATGTTTAAACAAAACAATTGTTGGTTAAGAATGTACATAGCATATTTAAATCAATCAATATTTCACAAAGAAAATGGATTTAATGGTTAACGGTGCTCTATCCGGGCGCAGCTGGCCGGAAGTAAATGCACATAATAAATAAATGTCCATTTTACTCCGGCCAGATGTTCATGGGACTATACGCCTTAAGTACGGAAGAAGAAAACAAGATAGTGCAGTTTCAAATACACAATTATGATAGGAGAGAAAGGGCTTGTGGACATCGGGATTATTCGAAAGACTTAACACGGCCCTGAAACGCAAAGGGCAACTTAAGAATCTTAGGTGGCTTTTAGTAAAAGCTTAACACTCCCTCTCGCTTTACCCAGAGTGGAAGAAGTAATTTTATTATATTTCATCTTAAAAGTGATATCAGAATTGTCATCATCATCATCATTTCAGCCGAAAGACGTCCACTATTGGACATAGAGCCCCCCAAGTGTCGCCACAACGACCGGTCTTGTGCGATTCGCATCCATTGGATTCCCGCGACTCTTACCAAGTCATCGATTCACCTTGTGAGTCCTTCAAACGTAGCGTCTTCTGACATACGGTCGCCACTCTAGAACCTTTCGGTCCCGTCGACCATCTGTTCTGCGATTAATGTGCCCTGCCCACTACCACTTAAGTTTGGCGTAGTTCGGATATTATTGTGTCCCGCTATATCCCACAACTTAGCCGTCAAGAAAGTGCACTTGCAACAACGACTCGTCGAAAGCAAAGTGAGATGCACTCAATTTGAGAGCCGTTTGTATGCTGCGAGCGAATCGAGGACATCATCACACTTCGAAATGCAAGTACCTATCGGTATTATTGTAACTTGTCATATACTTAGAAGAAAGTTTTGCTCTTTTCTTTAAAGGGGGACAGTTTAACTTTCAAGTCTGCCTGCGGATTTGTTATGAATGAATGAGGGATCAAGAAAACGGAACAGAGAAGTATAATAGCAGTAAGGAATATTGCCAGTATGTATACTCGTACAGTAGGTAGGTAATAAAATTACTTACCTACTCTATGCAGGCATCTGGCTAAACTGTACCTATTCAGGTTTGAAACGATGATGACTAAGAATCCAGGAGAACTCATTAGCATAGTCGGCCTTATAATGTTCCCACTGTTGGGAGTCAGGGCTCCTCTCTAGGAGAGGGAATGGGCTGTAATCCACCACGCGGGCCCAGTGCGGGTTGGTGGATGTCACATGTCTTCGAATTTTTGGTTCTCGGACATGCCGGTTTCCTCACGATATTTTCTTTTACCGTTTTGAGAGCCGTAGTGATGAAATAAATTAAACAAAGTAATGCGCCTGGCTGGGTTTGAACCCGCGACCTACAACTCGTAAGTCGGGGCCGTTACCACTGGGCCACCACTGCTCTGCAGAGAACTTATTAATGTTAATGAAATGTTTTTTAAGTTTTCACACGACTGTATAAATAGAATTATTACTAGTATTGTAGTCTTAATGGAGTTTTTGTTTTCTCATAAATAAGTCTATTGCTCTCAGGAACAAAAATGATGATAGATCAAAGAATCCAAGTTCAGCTATTGAAATTAATATAATGTACTTATATTAGAGCAAGGCCAGTAAATTTATTTAGTATTAAAAACATATTTGGCGGTACAATGGATACATAAACGTACGAGTATAATGTTCTTACGGCTAGTACACCGGCCTCTTTTTGTGGGAGGGAGGCTAGCAAAGTTTCATCATATTTAAATGTTTTATAAATATAGAAAAGTGTCTTACTGCGTCTGATAAATTCAAAAACTACAGAAAACATTTTCATGCAGTTTTCACCAATATACAGTGTTTAGGTTTATGTCATCGGAAAATTGCAGACTTCGTATGATTGTAATATGTAAATCTAAATCTTTAAATAACGAAGAGACAAGACTAAACACTGACTTCCGAAACTAAAGTTATTTTGCACTTAACACTGACTTCCGAAACTAAAGTTATTTTGCACTTTTCAGTGTATTTTTTTACATTGAAGTCGGTTGTATTTTTTTTTATTGATAGGCTCGCGCTTGACCTCTATCTCACCTGATAAAAAGCGACGATGCGGCCGACGATGGAGCGCGCTTACCTAGAAGTAACCTATTCACTCTTGACTTAAAGACTCCCGGGTTGTAGCCATCAGGAAACATAGATTCCGGCAAGGAATTCCACTCCTTAGCTGTACACACAATAAATGTGTTCCCAAAACGTTTTGTGCATATAGGTGGGATATCCACCATGTACCGGTGGTGCATTGCCGTACCCCTGGTGGTCCGATGATGGAATGGGCTAGGCGGATTTAGGTCATGCAATTCCGAAGTACACTCTCCGAAATGCAACCGGTAGAAAACCGACAGGCTAGCAACTCGGCGTCGATGCTCAAGACTTTGAAGCCTAGACTCAACGAGTTTATCATTGCCAATGATCCTCTTGGCTCGCCTCTCAATTGCCTCAAGTGCATCAAGCTGGTATTGGGCAGATCCGTCCCAAAGAGGACAGCAATACACAACACAAGTTACAATTCAGTTAGTTAACAATTTCTCACGATATTTTACAATCTTACAGTGTTTGCAATTTTCCCGTGACACATACACATAATAGTAGATAAGCCGTGAATTTCAGTCAAATGTAATAAATACCCTTGTGAAGCTGGGGTGGGTCGCTAGTGCGGTAATATAAAGTAGGTACTTTGAAAAAACAGTGAAGTAAAAAAAAATATTAGTCGTACACCGTTTTAAATTAACTGTAAATTCTACCTCGTATCTAATCTTTGAAAACAAATAAAGAAAACATACGCCTAGTTGGCAAACTAAGTTATCCTAACGCTGAAGATTGTAACGTTAATCTTATCGTTTCGTCAATAAAAGAAGTTGATTTACTTTTCCACCTTCATATGAATTAACAGTACGAAATTTTTATCAAGGAACAAAGTTTGATCCTTTAGCAAATCAGTTTATTTATGACTGGCTCAAACTTTGACAATGACCTTTGATATTTATTATTGAAATATTAAGGACACTACTAAAAAAGTGGAATATTTTGAAAGACTGATGAATGAAAACCATAATTGGAGTCCCAACTCCAATTATGTTGTTACAGAATAATCCAGTGAATGTGGGATTAGTGAGAATGGTTAGTGTGGATGAAGTCAGAATAGCAATAAATGGAATGAAGAATGGTAATGCCATTGGTCCAGATGGAATACCAGTTGAAATGGAGAAGTTATTGCGAGTGGATGGGTGGATGTGGTTAGCTTTGTTCTTCAATAAGTTGTTGCGGGAAGAAGCCATACCTGATGAGTGGTGCAATAGCTTTTTGGTGCCGATTTTTTAAAACAAAGGTGATGTGCTTGACTGCAATAATTATAGAGGAGTAAAGCTAATATCACATACTATGAAAGCCTGGGAAAAAGTTATTGAAAGGCGACTGAGAGAATAGTGTGAAATTTCACAGAACCAATTTGGATTTAGCCGGGTCGGGTGGGGGTGAGAGCAGTGGTGGCCGAATGGTAACGGCCCCGACTTACGAATTGTAGGTCGCGGGTTCAAACCCAGCCAGGCGCATTACTTTGTGTAATTTATTTCATCACCACTGCTCTTAAAACGGTGAAGGAAAACATCGTGAGGAAACCGGTATGTCCTAGAACCAAAAATTTGAAGACATGTGACATTCACCAATCCGCACTGGGCCCGCGTGGTGGATTACGGCCCATTCCCTCTCCTAGAGAGAGGAGGCCTGAGTCCCAGCAGTGAGAACATTAAAAGGCTAATTATGCTATTATACGGGTCGGGGTACAGCAGATGTCATTTTTCTATACACCAGCTGTGCGAGAAATACATAGGTGCGCATAAAAACTTGCACATGGTATTCGTTGACCTCGAAAAGGCATACGACCGGGTACCTCGTGAGGGTCTGTGATGGGCCCTTAAGGAGAAAGGTGTGCCTGGGAAGTATGTGCAGTTTATCCGAGCTATGTACAGTCGATGCAGTACCCAAGTCCGGTCTACAGTGTAGCTGTCGGCTTACATCAGGGGTCGGCTCCGTTCTCCTATTTCGGTGGTCTGTCCAATCCAGTGACTTTAGTTTTCGGTGGAACGCCCATACCGATCTGCTCTGAATTTTGGTACCTCGGGTTGCTCGTCCTAGGGTATGGTGAGGTAGACCGGGACGTAACACATCGGATCAACGCTGGATGGATGAAATGGCGACAGGTCACGGGAAAAACTTGTGCCCTCAAGTTGAAGCCTTATACAATAAAGGATAAGAATAAGAAGATGATGACTAAAAAAGTAGGTGATAGGTATATTAATACGTAAGTAGGTGTAAAAAATTAGTTTGTTTTTGGTAGAATAATACTTTGGAGTGGTCATTGGAGTGGTATTTGATCTAATCAAATGAAAGAAAACATACAGTTGGGAATTACATTTTAAGTCCTTTTTAGGGTTGCGTACCTCAAAAGGAAAAAGGAACCCATAAATGATCACTTTGTTGTCCGTCTGTCTGTCTGTCTGTCTGTCATGACCCTTTATCTCGGAAACGTGTCGAGGTATCCAGTTGAAATTAAAACCATATTTTTGGGTTTGCGGTGGTGGTCTAGAAGCTGTTAAAAAATCAAACTTTTAAGTTAAAGAAAAAAAGATACGGCCGTTTATGTCGCTAAAAACTTATATTTCGACACTCTCAAGCAAATCAAAATTCATAGGGTACTTCCCGTTGACCCAGAATCCTGAAATTTGTCATAAAGCAAGGCACAGGTATAGGAATAAATCTGAAAACAGTAAGTTTTTTGTTTCGTCACAAAAATAAACATCTTTTCGATTCGGATAAAATTTCTTCTCTCTTCTCCTTTCAGGAATTGAACTATTTATATAGGTAAGTTTTTACGGAATCCTCAGTGCGCGAGTGCGACTCGCACTTGTCCAGTTTTTTTAATGACATAAACTAATGCTTGACTGCGATCTCACCTGATGCTAAACAGTGATAAAATCGTCGATGGTGAGGCGCACTAGTTTATTAAGAGCCTATTCACTCTAGCCTTGAAGACACCTCAATTATAATCGGATCAATAAAATGAATGGTAAAAAAGAGCAAGCCACATTGCACCTGTATCTTTTTTTAATGAAATGAATTAGTTTTTTTTCACAACATTACCAATAACATTCAAATAAATGTAAAAACGAATGCACTTAGGTATAACAATTATTTACACATAATGATTAATTGATTCAACATTGCATTGTCTGTCTTTGGATTTGGAGGTGTCGCCCTATCATTGTCAATAATTTAAGTATGATACAAGCCAATTAAACGGTCATACACATGTGGTCAGAAAAGTTTCTGACCTAACAAAGTAACAAAAAAAAATTAATGACAATTTATTCTTCTTTTTTAGGGCTACGTAACTTAAAATGAAAAAACGGAACCCTTATAGGATCACTTTGTTCTCCGTCTGTCTGTCTGTCTATCAAGACCCTTTATCTTGGAAACGCGTGGAAGTATCGAGTTGAAATTAAAATAATATACTTAAATCTGCGGTCCCTAGAAGCTGTGAAAAACTCAAACTTCTGAGTTTACGGAAAAAAAATGTCGCAAAAAACGTATACAACCTGTTGACCTAGAATCCTGTAATTTGGCATGAAGTAAGTTCTTATAGTAAACCTAAGTAAAGGAAAAAATCAAATGTAAATTTGTAGTTACGTCACAAAATAAAACTTTTTTTTTGCGATTCCGAAAAATCTTCGTAACTAAATTCGGGAATTGAACTGTTTTCATAGGTAAGTATGCACGGAACCCTCAGTGAGCGAGTCCGACTTGCCCGGTTTTTTTTACATTGTCTCCTGGTATCTCTACACATTTCTCCCAGCGATGCCTCCATCTCTCTAACCCGATTAAATAGTAGTTGGCGTTTTTCTCTGCAAAATAATTATTCACGAAGTTTGCCTCCGTATTTGATGAAAATCTCTATCCTCAGGGATCAAAAAGAAGTTGCTTGGGGCTATAATAGATCTGGTGAGTAAAGCGGATGATCAAGCAGTTCAAACCGTAATTCGTAGATTGGCGCCGTGGCAACCGCTGACGTATGAGAGGGCGCGTTGTCTTGGTGAAAAAGGATACTCTTTTTCTGCATCTCACATCGAGTCACTCAAATGACTGTCAAATAACAACTACGCGTTCAAAATAGCTGAAACTTTAGTGAGTAACAATCAAAAGATGCAAAACTACATTCACTAGACTTTATGGACGAGTGCTGCAATATTCATATTGAGGTCGAAAACTTTACAGATTACTCACGTAGATCTTTAATCCGAGGTGCTGATCAGAAGTTTCCAATATTTAATAAATAATAATAATAATGCAACTGTTTAGGGGGCAAGTTTCCGTTTTAATTTTTTGAGTGTGCAAGTAACCCCCTGTCTTTTTATAGATAGATATTAACTAGCTTTTACCCGCGGCTTCGCTCCCATCAACTGACTACCTACCATACCCTACCTATTTACCTAGCTACCTTACCTACCTACATATTTGTTTTTTGCTTTTAAACCTTCCCTATATGGTCGAGAACAAAACAAAAAATGATCTTTTTTTTGGAACAGGGACGGTTTAAAAGCAAAAAAAGGTAAGTAGGCTAGGGTAGGTAGGTAAGGTTGGTAGGTAAGTAGGGTAGGGTTGGGTTGGGTTGCGTAGAGTTGAGTAGGGTAGGTTGGTAGCGTAGCGTAGGGTAAGTAGGTAGGTAGCGTGGGGTAGGTAGGTAAGTACGTAGGGTAGGATAGGTGGTCAGTTGACAGGAGCGAAGCCGCGGGTAAAAGCTAGTGTTAAAATAAATTATTAAGTCAATTTATTAAAAATATGTAAATAAGTAATGTAACGTCAAATGATTAGCCAAAGTCAAAGCATTAAAACAAATCAACGAAGCATAAAGAAACTGCTGCTGACTTAAAATAATTACCAGGCCACTCAAAAATTATTGCGAAAAAAATTTTTTAAAACCTAAAACCTGATGAGTCCTTTGATCTACTTCAGATTGCTTTTATGGATGAAGGACCTTCAAATGCAACCATCTACCTTTGGTATAGCGAGTTCAAGCCTTACTTTGGGGGATGAACAAAGTAGTGGTCGTCCTACGACGGCTGAACGAAAGAAAGTGTGCTGGCAGTAAAAAAAATAATTCAAGAAAACGGGCGAATTATATACGAAGAGATTCAGCATACACTGCAGTTTGTTTCGGGAAGCATTCACAAGATTCTACATGAGCACCTTCACGTGAGGAGGATAGTTTGCCGCTGGGTGCCGCACAACCTCACCGAAGCTCAGAAGCAGGCCCGTGGGGAGTGGTGCCGTGATATGATTAAAAAATTTTAAGCAGGGTCGTCTCAGTGCATTTACGAAATTGTGACAGGTGACGAATCCTGGATTTATCAATACGATCCAGAAACAAAGTGTCAGTCGACAGTTTGGCTGTTTCAAAACGAACCAACGCCTACGAAAGTGAAGCGATCGAGAAGCGCAGGGAAAATTTTGATCGCTAGCTTCTTCACTTTGACGGGGTATCTGATTTCAATTCCATTACGAGACCAAAGCAACATCAACGCCGAATGATATACCACAAAATGCCTGCCAGATGTTTTGTCTGCAATGAGCAATAAGCGACCGAACACCGGGCCTCGCGGGGTATTGCTCCACCATGACAACGCGCCCGCACACTCTGCGCTCAAAACGAGGGACTTCCTGGACATTACACCGGTCAGAGTCTTAGGGAACCCTCCTTACAGTCCTGATCTGCACCGTGTCACTTCTTTTTATTCCCTAAAATAAAAATAAAAAACAGCTGAAAGGGATACAGTTTTCATCACCGGAAGACGCGCTAGCAGCGTTCAAGAAGGCCGTGCGTGAGGTGTCTGCGGCAGACTGGAAAAAATGTTTCGAAAATTGGTTCAGACGCATGAAACTTTGTATAGAGCAGCTGGTGGAAAGTTCTATGAAAAGATTTAATAAAAATATTTTATCCATAGAAGTTAGTTTTTTAGTTTCTCAAAACTTTTTGAGTGTCCCACGTACTTTTTCCATTATATTATATTTTTTATATCTCAATACGGTGAAAAAAAACATCCTGAGGAAACCGGCATGTCCTAGGACCAAAAATTCGAAGACATGTGACACCCACCAACCCGCACTGGGCCCGCGTGGTGGGTTACCGCCCATTCCCTCTCCTAGAGAGTCTCTCCTGAGTCCCAACAGTGGAAACATTACAAGGCCGACTATGCTATATGCTATGCTATATTTTTTACAAACATTTATTTGCATAACATTAAAATAATTAACTAACTATAATTATACTAAAACAAGTAACAATAACCCTAAACTAATAACAAAAATAATTACTTAGTTGTAATTTTAAAACAAATTTGTTGTGCAATAATTTAATTTATTATGAAATCTGTAATTTCGCGTGGAGTTTTTGCTTGGAAGTAAAAACTAAAAACCTATTAAAAATTAACAAAGAAAGAGGATTTCCTTATTTTACTACGAAAACGATTAAATGACACCATACAATAGCCATAATTCTACTGTCTGTCATCTTAATGATCAGAGTTTGCGATGATATTCATCAATTTAATTATAGGTACCAGGGTGGGTAGGTGGTTTATTCCACGATATTTTTTTAGCAGCAGAATCAATATGTAAGTATTTTTTTTTACTCTACGAAGTCGTTCATATTAGATAAATGTTTATAAGTAGATAATGTATTTTATTGAATCCTCGTTCGTGCATCTATGTCTAGGTGCCACCAAAAAACCAATATGATATGAATAATAATGATATGAATGATATAATAATTCTTTCAGTACAGGCACGCTCAGCGCAATTTTAGTGCATCATTTTGTAGTATTCTTCTCTTTTACTTTGTGTTTGTTTTTATTGTTATGCTGTGTCTGTCCAAAAAATGTAAATGTATTCTATTCTATATAAGCTACTTCAGTCGAAACTTAGCACCATCTCATCTTTCTAGCTCGTTGTACTATGCTGTTACTACCGCCGTTTCTGCAGCGAACCACAATTAGCGGAAATAAATATAATAGCCGTTTGAGATTGAAACTTTAACCAACAAGGTTAAAGTTTCAATCTCAAACGGCTCGAAAATATTAATTACCGAGCCGTTTGAGATGGAAACTTTCAGGTCCTGGGGTCCAACTGCTCACAAATTATATAAAGACTTTTTAAATGCCTTGTTGACAATTTGTGTGACACAAGGGCTGGTTTATCGTGGCAATGTCGCCATTCTTTTGGGCACGTTACCAGTCGACAGCGATGCGGAGGAGTTTTTCGACACCTAATTTTAGAACCTACTTACATCCGGTAATAAAATTGAATAGCAAGAACTACCACAATCGTATTGCTTATTAACAAAAATGACGAATATTGCTAATATAGCTACCACAAAAAAAAATACAAGGCAAGTAGGTACCATGTTTTCCGCTTAATTTGTGAGTTGCCAGATTCCTTAGCACTAAAACATATTAGTAAATTATATCTACTTGAATCGAGTGATACCATCGAGTACATTTATATTGACTGGTGATACCATATTTGGAATATTTGGATTTTTACTAGTTTAATAATTTCATAAGTAAATGTAATTTTTAAGTTTACCGTAACACCATGTTATGTATTTCTATTTAAAAATGGATTTTATATTTTCAAATGTGTTAACGACAACGAGTGCAAATAAAACAAGTGAGAGTGCTTGTTCCATTTTCACCGAAAAAAAGATTGTGTTTATAAACTCTAATTCAACAGTAAACTTGTAGATAACCTTTGCTTTCTATGAAAATCACGTATTAGAAAAAAATATGTACGGTAAGCAAGTATAACGGTAAGCAAAGATAATGACAAAAATAAATAATACAAAGATATTGTAAAGTACCCGTGTTCGGACCTTCATTTTTCATGGTCATTTTTCAGGGATTACTCTCCTAATTTTCGCTGATAAAACTTACATAAATGACATCCAAGTAATACAAAACAGACTTATTAAAACTCTTTACAAATACCACTACCTAACACAAACTAAACAAATATACAACGACACTAAGATATACAATATAGAGCAACTATATACATTCAAAACATGCATTTTAATTAGAAAAATAATATTAAAGGAAACGCACTCTCAACTTACTTTCAAAAAAAGAAATCATGGATACCACACCCGAAACCGTAATAAGTTAGAACTCAGACCACCCAGAACCAATTACGGAAAGAAAAATATTTTATACGAGGGAGCGGTGTTATATAATAAATTACCAGATGATATGATTAGAAGGTTACCGAGTAAGTAGGGAAACTACGTTGTTATAATCATATCTGAAGAATGAAGCAACGTATTATAATTAATGTAAAAAGTACAAATATCTTTAAAAAAAATGTTCAAAGTTTATGTGTCTAAAGTTGTATAACAAAGCATGTGTACCTACTTAAATTCTTTAGAACCCTATTAATAAATGTGTAATTGTCGTTATTTTCTATCTAAATCGACTCACGGAGTCACGATGTGCTTTATAATAACTGCATGATTTGTTTGTTATCTCATATTTAAGTGAACTATTTGTGTTCTTTATGGGAATAAATATCTTTAAAACGAATTTTCAAAAGTATTGCATGTTCGCTCAAATACATAACAAGTCTAAATTTTGATAATAAATCAAGTTTTATCCCCTGGTGTAACCTTGTAAGTAAATAATGTTATTTTACATAATATATTGGTATTATAATGAGATATTGTCCTAGACCACATTTATGACAATTACCTACGTGTCATTATACTATCTAGCTGTCAGTAACACTATATTTTCAAGGTCATCCCTTGCTGTATATGACATCATAACATTTTCAGGATAATTGTCAATATAGACATATATCTCAATTATGTTTTATTACTCAACTCTACTAAGCACTCACGACACCAGTTCAATTCTTGATGAATTAAATAATTTAGAATTGATTTTTTTTATTATTTATTAGAATTGGTTATCAAAATATCAAAATCGGTAAACTGAAAGATTAAAAAGAACACCTTTACGAACGTTCTGCAAGTCCGTATACGTGTCAGGTTGATTATGATCTCATTGTTAAAAACTAGAATGAATTAAGTACACTGTAAATAAAGTTATGTAAAAAATCTTGAGATCCTAGCAGAAGTTAAATAATATTTTCGGTGGCTTTGCTTTCATGGTCGATTAAGTAATAGTTATAGATGACGATGATATAAAATCTCAATAAAACCTTGGCCGTAACATGCAAATAAATCCTTACCTTGACTTTTTATTTATCACAACCAATAGACTGATGTTACACAATCACTACACACGTTCGTTCACTTTGACCGTTGCATACCATCTGAGACGCTTTAACTGTTTACATGCGTGTGCGCAGATTTGGTACGTTAATGTTATGTTTAAGGATCAATTAGTCACACCAGGTTACTCACTGTCGAAAATATCGGTTTACTACCGGTTTTCCTGATGTATTCCAAATTTTTTAGTTTTTTCTGTTAAATATTGATTTATCGTAATTCATCTATTGATATATATAATGGTCATTCTGTGTAAATGGATGGTAAATGTTTGAATTTTTTTTTTCATATCCATAAGCTCATCATCACCGAAATATTTAGCTGCATTTAGTTTAAATGGAGACCAAAACATGAAAAAGGTTAGGCGCATAATAATGACCTTTGATAGAGAGTTTTTAATCTCACACACTAGTGACATAGCTGATTAAAAATAAAAGAGAAATTCTCTTTAACTGAAACTGACTTTCTATTTCTATTTAACGATGAAAGGGTAATCATGTTTTTGCTTCAAGACGAATATTTTTGACTGTATACTTATCTACTACTTAAGTTGCTACTGTACTTACTAGATTAATTTAATCGTCAACTCTTTTATAACACATTTCTTATGTAAAGAAATATCCAAATTACTAATCTATATATATATAAGCAAAATACCATTCACTGATTAATCACGAAATCTCAGAAACTTTAAAACCTACAAACTTAAAATTTGGTAGGTAGGTTCCTTATAAGGGTTTAGACTAAGGGGGAAAAACAGGGTTTGGAAGTTTGTATGGAGAAACCTACTTTTACGCGGGCGAAGCCGCTGGCAGAAGCTAGTAAGAAATAAAATTATCACCAATAAGTGCAATACAAGGATGAAATATTGTTGGTATTACAACCAGGAACAAATAAACGAGTTAAATCTAAAAGGAAAAAATTATAATTATGACATTGTAACTAAATATATGCAAGGAATATTTATTTAAGTGCAGCGAAGTACGATAATTATTAGAGTAAACTGGTGGATGGTGATATTTGATCATTTTCAAAAATAAGTGGCTACTAGCACGTAAAAATTTCAATGAAACTACTGACTGATGCAAACATATTGGACTTGAAGATATGTAACTATGTAAAAATGAAATATTGTTGGTATTACAACCAGGAACAAATAAACGAGTTAAATCTAAACGGAAAAATTTATAATTATGACATTGTAACTAAATATATGTAAGGAATATTTATTTAAGTGCAGCGAAGTACGATAATTATTAGAGTAAACTGTTGGATGGTGATATTTGATCATTTTCAAGAATAAGTGGCTACTAGCACGTAAAAATTTCAATGAAACTACTGACTGATGCAAACATATTAGACTTGAAGATATGTAACTATGTAAAATTGTTTGTGTAGCATATAAACAAGTTTTATTTTGTGCTAATGTAACAAAATCTGAGGAAATTATGTAATTACAACTTTGTCATTTTATAACATTACATAAAAATAAATTGTGGTATCATAATGTTAATTATATTGTGTACAAAAAAAATATCAAGGTGAGTGAGACCGGTTGTTCACTAGCGCCCTCTTTTAGATGTCAAAATAACTAATATGTAGGTACGTCAACGGTAAGTTTAGGTAAGTACATACAATGTTAGTACATAGGATTGCCTAGAGGTGGCGTTAGAGTACCTTAACTAACTTCACCAAAATGCTTAAAAATAATTGCATTTTCAATTAAAAAACATAGTTTAAAATATGGAAAATGTAATAAAACTAAATTTTGCCGTTCTTTGTAAAAGTTAAATTGAATATATTTTTGTTGGATTTGAAACCACGTCACTATTGAAGCAAGTACTCAAATATTTCGGCACTCTCTTCGACTGGGAGCGTGGCGTCTCCTGTAATCCGGCTTCTCGGAGGTCGGGCACGGAGGATGGTTTGAGGTCGGGGGTCCTGGTGCTGAGTGGCCCATGTTGACTGGACGTCCACACTAAGCCCGGTGTTGATATGGATCCCCCGGAGGAGTCCGGGGGATGCAGGTTAACTAAGGAGGGGCGAACCGGGCCAGGGGGGAAACCCAGCAGCCAAAAGTCCCCGCATCGGGCAGTAGTGGGATAGCGGCCGGGAGTGGGCGCTCAGTATCAGCCTGACCAATATAATCAGACCCGTTCCTTTTGCCATTTCCTACGGCAATACTTAATTTTGTTGTTTAGTTTTGTATCATAACAACGCTGTACTTATTGTATTTTAAATTGAAACATTTGGTATAAATTGAGGTGAATGAGCGATGCTCTTCGGATTCACACAATAACCCGATTTTGGTAGATTAAAAATAGTCTGAATGTGTTAAATAGTTTTAGGTTAGGAGAAAATAACCTATATCAATTAATACTTTGCTTATAATTTTTGTGCTATAATATATTTATCACTTTTGTGTGAATGTTTTCATTAATGATAATCGGTTGCAATTTAGCTACCATTAGTATTCCGTTAACCTATTTGACTATAAGTCACCTTGCAGAATATTAATTTCATACCTTTTACAGAATCGCTATTTAAAAGTGTGATATTAAAATTATAAAGTAGATGTTTAATCCAAAGTCATTAAGTAAATACAAGTAAATATAATCATTTGCCAAATTACACCCTAGCGATCAATTTAGGACATATCCATGTCATCACCGATATCATGGATCAACTTCTGTTACTTCTGTTCCGATGATTCATGTTTTGGAAAGGAATTCTCATTATCGTCAAAAAAATTTGATTCAAAGATTTATCTATCTCCGAGATTTAAATGCTACTTCAATAGGTTTAAAAATATTCTGTCGACGTCCCAGATAAAAAAAAAAAAAACTTAAAAGCAATTAAATTATTTATCGAAAGTAGCACTTTTAGTAAGAATTATCTATATGTATACAAAATAAATCCTTATATCCCTTGGTCACGCCATAACTTGAAAATGACTTTACCGGTATCATACGAGTACATCTTTTTTTAAAATAAAATTTGTTACTTTGTAAAAATTATAAAAATATCTCAAAATTTTAAAAATTTTAGAATACTTAATGACTATTTAACTTTCGCGCATTTGACTATTAAGACAGAACAATGTTGGGTCAGATAGTTACCAATAAAACTTACATTATTATACCGACATCGAATCTCTTAGACCATGGCATAATTTTTACATCGACTAAAATCAACAAAATCACGTTCGGTGATACTAATATGGCTTCTAATGGTGTGGGACCAACATAACTCGCAGCTATTGGAGATTAGGAATCTTGTACGAGTATGAGTAAAGCAATATTAACTATCTAGCCTCTTAGGCTCCATGGTCGTACAAAAGTTAATCGTTAGAAAGTTTTGTCACAAACTAACCTTTTAGGAAATAGAGAGATGTGTTATTATATTGTAATGTTTCTATTAAAAAAGTTATGAACAGGCAAATCAAACTACAAAATTAACTTACTATTTTATTTCAGAGCTGACTTCGCTTATTACAATGACTATCAAGTTAAAACTAAGCAATGATGCAAAATAAGCGTCGCTGCGTGTCGAGTAGGTACTGATTACTTATTTGGTAAAGTAGCCCTATT
The DNA here is from genome assembly GCA_961205895.1 of Mythimna pallens. Lineage (NCBI taxonomy): Eukaryota > Metazoa > Arthropoda > Insecta > Lepidoptera > Noctuidae > Mythimna > Mythimna pallens. The sequence goes on from OY540825.1 coordinate 5,861,275, forward strand.
TGAGACACCACTGAAAATTTCTTCTTATCATCACACTGTTATCGAACCCAAAGTCTGTAAAAAGGACAATGTTAAAGTAAAATAGGTACTTTAAACATCAGGCAATATTTTTTATAGAATTTGCTATATCAATTGTTTTAGGAACGCAAATATCGGTTAAGTACCTATTATCATTTCTAAATTACACATAATCAATAGCAAATTCTATAGGATAGATTTTTTTATTGCTTGCTGCCATGTCCTTTGAAGCTTTATCTACAGACTTTGAAGGTTTCTTCACGTTTCTATCTTTCTACTGTGCAACAGGAATTTCTTTAATTTCCTTGAATTCATTCATTTCTGCCGCTAGTCCTATCACGGGTTCCATTTTCTCTATCTTTTCTTCTTTCTTCTCGGATTCGGACATGATTAGTTCTGGGACTTGCATGGGTTTGGCTTCCTCAGCTGGTTCTGGCACTGCAGATCTTACTTCTGGTTCGGCTACCTTGACTTCTGGGTCGACTCTTTTCTGTTGGTAAATCAAAAGTTGATTTAATTTTAATTAGGTACACGTAATTGCATTAGATATTTAATATTCTTTAACAATATACTCATTACTTATTAAGTTACTCTTATTTCAATATTAAAAATAACTGCTCTACTTAAGTAGACAGACAGATGCTGGAGTTGTCAGGTAGTTAGGTGCACGTAATTGAATCAAATACAATATTCTACAGGCATTTTTTTAACATTATAATCATTATTTAGTAAGTTACAACCACTTACTGATTTATAATTTTAGAATATAACTGGCTGGCAGACAGACGGATACTGGAGAGGTCTAATCATCGTTATTTGAAATCTTTTTCATTCATTAAACAGCCAAGTAGATATAAGGACACACTATAAGACTTTTAAATATTCTGTGTATATTAACTATCCCATACCTCAACAGGTTGTTCAACTTCCTTCGCCTTCTCAACGGGTACCTCCGCAGGTACAGGTACATCAGCACTCTTAGCATCCATCATAGTAGCAGCAGGCTCGGGCAGCACCGTGCAGTCAGCCTGGTTGGTCTTCAGGAAGAAAGTCCTGGAGATCTTGTATCTGTCGAGGACGGCGTACGCGTTCTGCATTACGGCAAGAGATGGGAGTCTGTCACGGGAGAGTAGCCAGGTGTTTTCTGCGAAGAAATGTTCAACCTATTAGGTTCTGTCTCAACTCACCAACTGAGTTCGTCTAGTTCCGCCATATCTCAAGAAAAATGTTTTTAGTCTTGATTTCGGTGGTTTATGCAATAAGCGTCAGCACCTTATGAAGGTTTTGATACTCACCTCAGAATCTCTCCTTATATTCTAGACATTTATATCATAAGTTACATTATGAATGTATTATATCGTAAGGAAATAAAAGATCTCAGCTCTAACCAACATCTCAAAAGTTTCGAAGATGGATAAAACTTTAAAAATTAATTCATCATCATCATTTCAGCCGAAAGACGTCCACTGTTGGTCGCCACAACGACCGGTCCTGTGCGTCTCACATCCATCGGATCCTCGCGACCCTCACCAGGTCATCAGTCCACCTTGTGAGAGCCCTTTCAAAAATTAATGAAATGTAAAAAAACTATAAATACTAACGTGTATGCACAGGTCCAATACCGCTGCAGGCCCACATGACGGCATAGCTATCGTAGTCAGTATCCAGAATACTGTACTCGAAGTCATAAGGAAGAGGAGCAGAGGAATACTTGACCATGACGCGACCCTCGCCTTCCCTGCCCACCTTCTGCAGGTGACCTTCCATTATCCGCTTGAAGCCGGTCCTGGAGGAAAAGATTACTTTCATTGTATGGCATATTAAATGATCCTCTTCCTGCTTGGTAGTAGTTTATTGACTGTATAATCATTCTCATAGCCAGACCTAGGAACCAGACCAGACCAGACATAGGGATTTTGGGGGACGGAAGCTGTAACAGTAGGTACTGTGGCCTCTATGGACGCCACAGTACCTACTGTACTAGTATGTTCAGAAATAGATAATCATTCTCATAATCCCTTAATGCACAACTAGTTGAATTTTAGGAGATAGGCTTTCTAAATCAAAGGGCCTCTACTGTTAAAGGAACTCAGAATTGATGTGATTTTTCTAGAGCAGAAATCAGTTTTAAAATTTTAATTTTGGAACATATTGTTATTGTCAATTGTTTTACTAATTCAAAGAAATTTATTTCTAACCCACGCCTCTTTATTATTACTGTACATAAATTCATATGTAAAAGATAATAATATGTAGGTATTGATAGGAGGCCGTCACGCGTTCCTGCGTATGTGCCGCCTGATACGAGGGAGGGGCTCACACGCCCAGATATTCTCCACCCACATTTCCATACATACGTCATTCTAAAGTGATGTTTTGATGAGAATGTCGAGCACGCCTTCATGTATCATGAGATAATCATGTAGCAATTTTTGCGAGACAGTTTCACACAACAACACGCTAGACAAATTTTTAGCTGGAATTTAAAATTTGTATAAATATTGAAATGGGTATGATCTCGGTAAAATGGAGTTGAAAATTTAATTGTAGTATTGTCTACCTCAGTGAAGCTTGCCAAGAATGTTGACAACATATTATATTTGATGTTGAATACAGTAAAAACATTAGGATGTGTTAGATCCGTATTCTAAGGTAAAAAAAAGTGACTATATTCTCTATCAAAAATTAAAAAATAAATAAACTAGTCGCTGGCTAAATGCCAACCGTGCAAAATCAAAAGTATATAAAAACGGAATAAGGAAAGATAGAAGAAGTTAACTTACAAGGAGTTAGTGATCTCGTTGGTGACGAGGATCCTGCCTTCAGGAGTGGAGGTGTAGTGGGTGGTGACGCAGCGGGTGCCCAGCTCGGTGACGGTGAAGTACCTCTCAGCCTCGTACCACGTGCCCAGGAAGCGGTTCATGTTAAAGTTTGCCATCGCCTGGGTTAACAGAAGGATTGATTAACTAAAGTTCAAATTTATTGAAAGGATAGACAAACACAGTAAAAAGAAATAACGCAGAAAACTTTGACTGGAAGCGGTTAAAACAAAGGAGGTTATTTTCACTCATTATAAGCACACTAGCTTCTGCCAGCGGCTTCACCTGCGTGAAAACAAATTCCTTCACATAATCTTTGGACACCCGTTTCATCCCCTTAGAGGGTAAAATACTCTCTTAGTACCTAAAAGGTAATTAGGTGCAAAATTTCAGGCTCCTGGGACTGGGAGCATGAAATTTTGAAAAAAGAAGAACTACTGAGTTTCGGCTGTGCTATGATAGGTCAGTCAGTCAGTTTCTTCTTTTATATATATGGATAAGTGGCAATAGCGACAGGTTTGCAAACAAAAAATTTGTTGATAATGTCACAAAGACTGAAACAGTATGTATTGTTTCTTTCAACCTTTGGTATTTATTTAAATGTTCTTTTTAAGTTAATGGCGAACAGTGAAGCATAAAAAGATCAATCAGCATCCTTCTGCCTCAATCTAATTTAACTCCTTGTAAATACATAGCACTGTCGAAGACTAATTAAAAAAAATCCTCTCTCCAAACAACATCCTATCAAACATTTTTCTCCCAATCAATACGCAACTACACATCTGCTTAACATAAATGAAAACGAAAGTTCATAAGTAAGGTGAATCCTCCGGTCGATGCCCGGCCAGGCGACTGGCCCGACAACCAGTTACGAGTTGACCACGGTCAGTGACGGCTGTTACGTACACCAAGGTCAAGGTCATGGGGAGTTTTTCTACAACTGCCGAAGGATGATTTTTGCTATATGTGTGTCTGGTATATTAAAGGTGTAACAATGTGGTGTTAGCTTACGTGTTGTTAATGGTCTAATTTTTATGAATAAAAAAACACACTGTATTTATTGGTTTATTCTTTTCCTTACATATTATGAAGCAAAGGCCCTCACCGACTCAAAAATTATTGACCGGGTTTTTATATTGTTTTCACAAATAGACTCATGAGTGATTTATGAGGAAAGAAGAGAAGTCTAGAATAAAATAAAGAATTACAAAGATTTTTAACACCTTTGTGAAGCTGGGGCTAACATTGAGGAGCTACAGAGCTGGTCACTTCTAAAAGTCAGCCTTTTGGTCTCATTTATAATATAAGGTATGCTGTAAGGACACAAAATTGTTAGTTAAGCTCGCCTGTGTACATCAGCTGTCCTATTTTTATTGTTTTATAAAAGTTATAACAAAACTATGTTGTGTATAACAGAGATGATATTTATTGAAGCTAAAAAAAACTAATTATTTAATTGTTTAGAATTTTTTAACTACAAATAATTGGGTTGTTTCAGAGATACGACGCAAATAGTTTTTTTTTTTTAATTATGTACTTAAAGGCATATTAAGAAAATGAGAAGTTTTTTTTTCAAGAACCCTATGTAGTGGTGGGTAGCTAAAAGGATATTAATCCAACAGTGTCGATATAAACAATGTGCTGTTGTATGGAAGACGTTTACTTTCATTAGCAAGGAAAGGATTTAAAACAAGTCGAATATGTTTAACAATTCATCATTGGTTTTCGATACAGCTTTTTAAATGGCTTCAATAACGTTTCAATACACAAGAAACTAATGAGACGCACAAGCTAGTTATCTACATTTCTTTGTTTGCCTGAGAACCTGTAACCTTAATTCAAAATAAACATTTAGAAATAAACAGAAAAAAAAACTTACTTGAAAATCAGGACACCACCCGAGCGAAGGAATCTGCGCCGACGCAGTCGCAACAAAAGCCAATAACAGGAGCCGCCACATCTTGAAGCTGAATGATGACCAGGATCCAAGGGATGAAGGGAGACTAGATGAGCTCCGGGAGACGATACGGGAATGGCGTCAAACGTCCCGAACCACGCTTATAAACCCTCGCAGTACAGCCCGAACCGGTCTGGAACTTGAAAACGCATCTAATGGGACACCTTATCTAGTAAGCACTAGGGCAGTGGTTCTCAAGATAGAGCTACCCTTTACGGTGTGGTGTTCATAAAGTGAACAGCGGATACGTTACAAAAAGATCTTCACAAAATTGTATGAGTACCTCTATTTTTAAATCTATTCAATCTAAATTCTATCTACTATATTCTAAATGTACAAATTTAGCTTACCAAAGTACATTTAGTAAGCAAAAATATTATTTTATGACCATAGTTGAATATACAATAAAATTTTTTGGTGGTATTGGCAACAATTTCCGTAAAAACTTAGCATATCGGTAAGCGTCAATGATTACTCGTTCACGGTCTTTCTTAGAGGTGGAAAATCATCAAATGACTTCTTTCGGTCTGGGTGGAGCGAGAGGTATCAGGCTTTTACTGATTAAAAGCCACCTGTATCCTTCAGTTACCCTTTGCGTTCCAGGCCCACCGTAACTATTTCAAACAATCCTACAGCCCAAAGACTAGCGGTCCTTGATAAGACTTTGTAGGTAGATACATATACTATTTTACACTATAAACTTACAGTTGGAGATTAAAATTAATAGAGTTTAAAAATGGGCGGTCCTATCGCTAAAATAGATTTGACAGAGAAGGAGAAAAGATAAGTCAAGAGTGAATGCAATGCTTCTAGGCAAGCGTGCTCCATCGTCGGCCACATCATTGCTTACCACCAGGTGAGATAGTGGTCAAACGCGAGCCTATCAATAATAATAAAAAAAAACAGCAGGTATGCAATGCAGGCAATGTTTTGTCATAAATGCAAATGAAAAACCTTTTCCATTGATGTATAAAAAATCCGCCTTTGTTTTAAATTTTGCAGTGGTTATTTTTTATCTTCTTTTATAAATTTTTCCTTAGGGTGCAAACTTTGAAAGCCACTAGCTAAGGTTGATTTATGACGGCCGCTGCTGTAATGAATTTTGCAGCGTTCCTTGTTAGGTAACGTGCGTGTGCACAAGTGTGCGTTAATGGGGTTGCTTTGTTTGCTTTGTGCTCCTGCGCCGGATGTCTTCTTAGCAATTCTATCTTTAAGTGAGAAGCAAATAAATATTGGCTATGTCTAAGGAGAGACATGTTTAGCTAGCTCGTTTGGAAGTTTTGATAAAAAGCAATTGTCAAAAGTGGTGACTTCATATTATAGTCTTAAAATATTAGGCGTGCGAGCGAGAAAGAAGTTTGGTCCTATACACCCGATATAGCTCCATCCTTTTAAAAGTTCAGTTTAGGTCGTCAAACGGTGTTTAGAGCTCGTGGTAGGGCCTTAGGATTTTAATTTTCTCGTCTTTTGACTAATACTCTTTGGCTTCATTCTGAATATTTTCCCCAAGAGACAAGATAAATTAAAATGATACAATTCCTCATCAAGTACGGTTATCAATATCCACTACTAGTCTTGCTTACCCACAGTAACCGCACAAACAAAGAATGTTCCCAGGACCAAGCAAAAAGGCACTAGCCATCTGCTTCCTTACCGGTTCCAACTCCCGAGACCAACTTTTTATTTTCTATCTTTTCCATCTATTTTTATACCGAGACCTGTAGGACTAAATTGCTCGCCTAGCTAGTTCTTTTAGGGTTCCCTCAGCAGCCTTCATTAGGTCCATTTTTTAGTCAAAGCTTGTTTCTGAATTTGATTGGGAATTTTATTATTTTAACGTGGATTGAAAAACGATGAAAACAAATTTAACCACATTTTAGTGTAACAAATCAATCACCCCAGAACTCTTCAGATCCTGAAATTTTCTGTATTAGATGGTTACTGGTTGGTCTGCAGAAAAAATCGGGATCTGATTAGAAGAGTTCGGTAGTAAACGGACTTATTGTGGTTTATTTGTTACAGTAGAAGTAGAAAATTTGTTATTTCGACAGTGGTATACTTATTAAACCTATGCGGAAATTTGGTGAAAAATATGACAATAAAACTATGGTATTTTTGGCAACAAAAAGATAAAGATTTAGTCATGATATTTACTCATTTATCACTAATAAAATACGTCCCACAAAAAATTTAAAAACCTTGTCTGCTATTATACTAACAAAAAATATCCTACTATAAAGTTGTAGTATACAGTTAGCCAACTTACAAAATAAATATAATCTATCACCTAGATATTTTTTTATTTATTGGCTTCAACTCTTACTAGTCTTTGAGTAGCTGGACTTATTAAAATAAACCGTAACAAGCTTTAAAAAGGGGTTTATCACTTTAAATTTCGGCAGAACCCTCAACAACTAAGAAAAGAATACAAACAAAGTTTTTATAATTTACTTGTGTCTACTAATTATGGTTATGCCTATTTAAAAAGGCTTCGCTATTTAAAAAGAAAAATAAACAGACCTTGCAAAACTGGAATGTTGGTATGACTTATTTGTTCATCAGCGAATAAAATTGCTTTCCATTTGAAAGTATGTTGACTAAGTTACATTGTATCGTTCAATAATTATTTGTATATAATTTAGGAAGGCCAAAAAAAAGATGGATGCATTGAGTAAAGAGTGATATTATCAAAGAAAAGAGAGTCAGATACAGCATGACAGTTGACAGGACTAAATGGGAGAAAAGAACGTGTTGCATTGACCCCAAGTAAAGTGAGACAAGAACGGAAAAATTATGAGGTATTGATGTTTTACAAAATATAATTAGGCAGCTATGTAGTCTGAGCTCTTTATATACTATGACAAAATGCTGGTAAAGCATAATAATTTTGCTTGCAAACCATACGTCTGAAAAGCATCAGAAACTGAAAACTTTGCGCAACCAAAAATTTACGATGGACAGGATGGACATAAAATAACGATATTTTCGTTTTTTTATTTATTTAAACCTGTTGTTAAGACTGCAGTTGATATAATCTTCTCCTCAGAGGATGAGGTTCAAACTGTGTCTTGCCAATGGAGTTGCAGTAAAAATTTAATATCGTTATACCAGGCTGCTATTGAATCATAAGAGATTATCTATAACGTAATACTTGTTTCATTAATAAATAATGCATTGAAAGCATTTTACTTGCAGAAGTACAAAAATATTGTATTTAGGTTTCAACATTTTATTATCCATTTCAAGTTATGATCCTAGTAGTCATAAAGTTTATGAGATGTATAAATATTTCTTTAAGTAGGTACTTCACTTGATATGAATTCAAGCCTAGTTATATTTAGCTGCGAAACTATTTAAACAGAAATATATACGAAAATAATTGGACTTCGTACTTGATGAAAAAAACTTTTATTATACAAAATTGTAACATAACAGTGATTACTGCCGGCCCGACATCGTCAATCGCTTCCATATTTGGTGAATAATTAGTACCTAATTGGTACTAATTAGTACATGAACAAAACAAATAGTTACCTTAGTAGAGTTCGAGATAATCGACTTCGAAGGTGAGGCAGTGTTAGTTCACACAACCCTGCAGGACTAAACTGTGATCGAAATAAAAATAATTTAATCAGCTCAAACGCGGCGATTTAGTATGTAAGGCTATCAAAGCTAATTCCTTTTTTTTTTAAATACAACAGTTACGATTTTGCTTTATTGTCACTATTACTTTACAAATATATTTTTTTGGATAATTTTATAAAATATGTTAGAGCTTTTAATAGGCAGATTTAAAAAAAAATTAACACCGTACCAATGGTATGGTATATCAACGAATTTTTGGTCAAGAATTTGGTAAGGCAACCGGGTCCGCCGATAGTCCAGCAGTGGGACAGTAAAGACTAGGGAAAAAAAATAAGACTAATATTATAAAAGTGATAGTAAGTGTGTATGTTTGTTACACCTTCATGCTGAAACTGCTGAAGGAATATGGATAAAATTGTAGTCTTGTGAAGTCGGGTAGATCATGCCTTGGAATAGTACATAGAGTACTTTTTATCCCGGGAATATCTTTCCTTGGGACAATTGTTTTTGTTTTGCAAAATGTTTGCAATATGTTAGTTATAAGTTTGCACTTTTTCCGGCAAATGAAATGTTTTTCTTTCTTTCTTTCTTCTTTCTAATTTTCTATTTTAACGCGGTCGAAGCCGCTGGGCGCAGCTAGTCACATGTAAAGGTACTAATTATTTGTATGCTTAGTATGCCCCATTTTACATCGTTCAAGGTTACCTGCCGGACTGCGGACGGGGTTTAACTGCCACCGAAGTTGATTTTCGACAACTTCTAAGATATTACCTAATTTGGCCAATTGTGTACCATTTTTTTTTTTCCTTTTTTAGAAGCGATTGGCGATGATTAACCGATGGTAGTGACTACCATCGGGCATATATGGCATAATTGTTACATGGTACCAATAAACTGCACCGAGCCTATATGACAGATTAAGGGTCACTATCCCTCCTACAGATAAAAAGCCTGCATCCCATCAGTGGAAACATTATAGGCGATTATGCTATGCCATGGTGAGAAGAACGTAAAGTAGTAGTAGATTCTGATGAAAAAAATCAAACTTGTAACGTAATATCTTAGTCTATTTTGCCGTAAATTGATGCAACTGAACAGCTACAAGAATATTAAGTAGCAGAATAAACTATTGGAAAAGAATTCAGTGAATAAGGTAATTTTGTATTTTAACAACAATATTCTGGTGCATCCGATGTCGACTGGATTCACATATTCATGGTGAACTGGGCAGAAAACTGTTCGTAAAAAGATATATTTTATAGAGTAGACTATGGGAGACACAACAGCCCAGCAGATAGATAGATTAAAGAAATGGTTGACATTAATAAAGAATAAACACACACAACTCACCTGTCCAGCGTTAGGTCACAACTTGCAATGCTTCTCCACCCCGATGTAATATACGGCTTCCTCACGCGTGACTTCACGTAATACAATTTGTTTGGACCAATCGAATGCTTTGCTTCTAATTTCTTTCTGTTATCCACTTTAGTTGTATGCTCCTTTAAGTGTTTTTTTTTCGGTGGGAAAATAATCTAATGACAAATCCCGAGATAGTGTCAGACTTTTACTGACTAAAAACCCACTCCTGTTTCTTCTTTGCCTTCAGGGGCAAAGAAGGGGCCCGGGTTTCACTTTCACACTACCCGTGGCCCCAATAGGCTTCGACCCTGCTGGGCTCCGACGATTGCTGACGATTTGCTGACATTTCCCTGAGGCGTGCGTGGAACAATACGCGCCGTCGACGACTTGGGCTCGGTCCGGACGGTTACCGGACGGTCGGACAGTGAGCTACCTATTACTCGCTGTCCGCAAGCCCGCGCCTGTCTTTTAAGTGTCTAATTTTTCATAATGCTCCTTAGTCTTTATAGAATTGAGGGCACATATAATAATTATCACACTTAGTTCTTTGTTTCCTGATAGCTACAACCTAGGGACCTAGGGTCTTTAACTCAAGATTGACTAGGTTATTTCTAGGCAAGCATGCTCTATCGTCGACCACATCATCGCTTACCATCAGGTGATATAGTAATCAAGTGCAAGCTTATCAATAATAAAAAAAAACAATGTTCTGGGACAATCAATTACATTGTTAGTCGATTCTGTCAGCGGCTCGGCTTGCGTGAAAGTAGGTTTCTCAGATACAAACTTTGGACCCTAGTTTCATCAATCCTCTCTTAGTGCTTGCCGTACGTACTTAATGAAAGAAAATAATATGCGAAATTTTACGTTTCTAGTCCCAGTAGTTTCGGCTGTATGTTGATATTGCAGTCTGCCAGTTTCTCCTCTTATGTATGTAGATTACTGTACATAGAGATGCTAATGGCTATCCTACAATGATGACATTGACTCAAAAGTTCAGATTTGAACATCTCATATTTTAGATTAAATTATAATATAACATCTTTTTCATGACATAACGACTGAATAAATTACCTTCCTTTTGCAAGACGTGTCGAATGACGTGAGGTGCAATTAACGCTTTTGCGACAAAACTGTGCGACTCACCATAGTTCGAATGCACGCTTGTGTGACATACGGAAGCTCTACATTACTCTAGTGCGACATGAAGAATTAACATATTTTAAGGCACCCCGACACGGACAGCTTAGTTTAGAAGGCTAAGGCGGGAGCGAAGCGGAGTGGAGTTCCCACCTTAGCATGCGTGGTTATTTTTTTATAACAATCCAGAAGTAGGCTCAGCGTCAGTTAGCAGTGTCGAACTACTGTCACACAATCGTTTATCACACCAGCGTGATGTCGAGTTTCAGTGTGTCACACAGTTGCGCATTTGAAATAAGGTGTAGCTAATAAGGTGTAAGTTGCAGCAGATTTTTATCGCACATCCATTTGACGAGCTCACATACTACACTCTCCTTTTACACCGGAATCTGCAATCAAATCATCACGCTGATATTGTCATTTTAAATGCCAAATGACTTTTTCTCGTGAGTAACAGCTTGATTGCCTGACGGCTTGATAACTGTGATATATCTATCGTACTAAGTGCCAGATCTCTCATAAACTATACAACAAATACCTTTTTTGGGCAAAACATTACTTTCATTTCACTAAGGATTCTGCTTCTATGCAGATCGATGTTATATATACTATCTATACTATTTCCATCCATGTCGTCTCGTAGTTTTCATTAACGCCATCTGTGGCTTTACTTAAGCACTAGGTTACCTAGACTTGGCCTATGTGTACTAAATCGATAACGTATTGTGTAAACAAATGTCTATTTGTATCTTACGAGATCTGGGGCGCTAATAGTTCAGGGTTTTGAGGATAGGTCACATTAAACATCTTTTGTGGTTCAAATTTATTGTTGGTAATAATTCTCTGTTTATTTCCATTCAACGTCCCTACAATGTTGAATGGAAATAAAGCTTCTGAGCAATTTTTATGTTAAGAAAATTCATTCTAGTGAATTCATTGTGGCTCGAGTATTTCTTTTCAATTTAATTGTAGCCTTACTATGATGGATAGCTATAATATCTGTCAGTAGATGATGCATCTTTATTTATTATTCTCATTGTTATGTTTTTTGGTCATTGCCATTATTATCTGCTGGTTTACAGTTGCTTAGCGGTTTACATACTTGAAACCAGTTTACCAATTTATGCTTTCTACCGCTGACTGCTTAGCAATGATGTTGTTGATATTAGCAGCCTTCCGTAACTCATTCATCACTACTTGTTTCTTCAAGTTCAAGGTAATGAATACAGGGTCTGGGTGGTGATGGTGGTGGTGGTGGGACTAAGGAAATAATTGGAAGCTGTAGGTATCATTACGTTCATTTTATTTGTTGTCACTATGTAACATCATTTTATGTTTGCCATAAGTTCCAGGCCATAGGCCGTTCCATACATTACACTGTAATCGATTTCAATAATTTCCAAATTTTTATTGCTCATTATCGGTTCGGTTGAGTATTGGATATATAGTTTTATTATCTCCTTGTGAATATCAGTCAATTGGAATGAAATAAACAACAGTAAAGTGTGTAACTAAAATATTCTCGTTATTTAATTTACTACGGTAAGAACACATTTTTACAGAATGTTATTTTCTAAACAATATCTACATAAAATTGTACAAGTATGTGAAAACTTATCAAATACTTTTTAATTTACAATTAACAGAAAATCAATATTCAAGTTCAACAAGATTAAGTTAAGCTTTATTTACCATTAGAACTTATACTAATTACTATTTACATTTTTTATACTTAACAACGTCATGTTTTTACAAATTAATATTTCGAATCGGTTTTTTGGTGTTTCTTAAATATACTCCGCTAAGTGAATGAATGCTTTGATTGTTATTCGATTATTCTACAAGAAATCTAAAAGTATTATTGCTTGAATTTTTAAAATACACAATAACCTTTTAATTTTTAAAATTGCCAAATAATTTGTAAATTTTTGGCTCAGAGAGAATTTGGCCTCAGATTTGTAGTCATATCTAAGAAACATCAAAATTACGTATTAAGTAAGTTACCTACTTGCATTGATATTTAATATTTTAAGGCAATTCCGACTTTCGCCGACATAATATCACAACGATCCTACGCTACAAGTGGTTTCGAAGAAAATATTTATAAAAATACAATTTGTTCAAGTTACGTATAGGTTAGGCAGCGGTTTTTGTGGACGATTTTTTTTGTCATGCATCGTTGACTTAATTCTAATTTTTATTTACAGAGTATTGAGACACTTGGACATACTGACGCATTTGTAGAACCAAAATAACGTTATATACAAATATGTATAAAGCAGTATTAAATAAGAAGAGACTTATTATTTCTGAAGATGTAAGTACGTATGCTTTCAATATACCCGAGTGTCCCAGTACTAAAGATTTTAAAATGGAAAACGCAATGGAAGACAGCGTTCTCAACGTGCCTACTTAAGACAAAACAGACAATTATCACATAGAATAAACCTAAACGATTCCTTGAAATCACAATCCTTAAAATTAAATTGTTCCCCAATTAATAATTACGTCAACATCGACGTCGAATATAACACGAAAAAACGATAAAAATCAGGTAAATAGGTAACGTTCGAAAGAGCATTAAAGCAACTCGACAATTTCATAGTTTACTCTATGTTTTGAACAACTCGTTGGTAACTTTAGTTTTATTGAAGTAAACATTAACAATAATTGCATTGACAAGTATCCGCATGTATGACAATATAAAATATAAGTGGAATTCCAAATAATACGTATAAACGGATTGTACAAAATGAGTATTACGGAAAATATTCTCCAATTGAGTACAGTATCATTCTAGCTTGTTGGAATACAGTTTTATAAGAATCGAGGCACACAATACAATGTGTTGATGAATAAAAACTTTTGGCATCATACTGACGAAACAATCGATCGCTAATTTTGTATACTTTGTATAATAGAAGCCTTAATTAAGTTGAACATCCAGCCTTCACTACAATAATAGCTTTAATATAACTGGCCACAGTAATGTGTTCGATAAAAAGCGACATCGAAAATAAGTTTCGAAGATTTTTAATAAAGCTAAAGTACTAGTTGATAAAAATATTCATTTGAAAATAATGCCGTGTAAGCTTCGTATTAACACTAAAGTAAATTAATCCAAAAATAAGAAGATATTCAAGCTTCATAAAGTTCGCAACGGAATTACAGAAGTGGTTACAGAAAATTGAACGTTAGTAACTACAGATGAGATTATTAAATTGGTACCTACATACTTTAAGTTTAACAAAATCAAAATCATTTCAGGTCCCTTTAATTTCTCTTAATTGTACACCAAAACGTTTTCATTGCTTTACAAATCTTTGGTGCTTATCCACATTGCAAAAACATCGGCACGAACGAATGGAAGGATGTGCATACTATACATTATAATATTATTACGAACACATTTTTTTTTTCTAGAAGTTACATAAAATGATAAATCCTAATATTGAGATTGTAAATGTCGTAAAAAGCTGCGAAATGTCAAGTCAGATTGTTTGGAACAAAGTGGGGATCAGCGACCCTGAAAATACAGTAAACGGAGTTTTTATTGATAACATTTAAAATATGTTATTGCAGTAGTAAATATTTTGCTGCAAGCACCAAAGTACTGATGCAATAAAATTGGTACCAATTATAATGGATTAAACTAAAAACTGTGATAATTCTATGTTCCAACTCTGACTAGATCTATTGACAGTACACTTGTTACTAAGTATAAAGTCAATATGAACCCATGTTAACGCCACAGTAGATTCATCAAGATACTGATTTAAATTAGGAGGTAGTTTATGTGACGTCATCCCTATAGGTCTTACACATACTTCGCAACTTTTCCATGACATACATGTCTATTTTCTATGCTTAAGGAATTAATGTGTCGGTGGCTTTTAATAATATTTACCCTAATGAAATACATCTTTCAAATAAATACTATCTTGGAAGGTGTTGGTCCCGAATTATAATTTTTAAACAAATTATAACAATTTGGACCCATTCGGCAATCATGTGATTTTTTTTAAATTAGTCATCATCAACATCACATCCGCAGTAACCTCCTGCGAATGCCTCACTATGAGTATCGCTCTGCGATATCACATGTCTTACAACTAAACACTTAACATTACAAATATCCTTCTAAACACATATCACAATTGAACTCTCACAATGAGAGAAGAAGTTTTTAAAGTCCAAAGATACGCGAGCGCCCGCGTCATGTGGGCGAGCGTCATTCGTGTAGGTTTTTGCTGAGAAGCAAACTGTTGTGTGGTCCCGACAAATGCCGGATGAGTTCTGGTAACGCCTCGAACGTGAGCTGGCAGAAACAGCAGTTGAACCGGCCGGGCGTGTTGGTCCGCCCGTCATTCTCGCTCGACGATATCACGTTACGATGTACAGAACACAAATGTTTCAGTAAGTGAGCCTTCTGTTTGAACATGGCGACGCACAGTCGACAAGCGAACGGTTTCTCTCCGGTGTGCACTCGTAAGTGAGTTTTGAGATTCCACGACATACCGAACTGCTTGCCGCAGTACTCACAACGGTACTCTCGGACTGGTGCCTGTTTACTTGAACCCTGATCGTGTTCCGTCGCTGGCGTGTCGTCGCCACCCATTTGTGGTTGACACAGCCACGGACCCCACGATCCTGCACTTGGAGGTCGATACTTGAGAACGTCCTCGTGCGTCGCTGAGGGGGGAGTGACACTCCTCTCAGGTAAGTACGGCGGTGCAGATGTGCTCAGCGGGTGTTGTAGCACTCCGAGCCGAGCGCTGGCGACTGCGGCAGCACTGCCAGGTCCTTGTGTATACCGCAGATGTGCCATTTCTTCTAAGTAACTTGGGGGGAACGATACGAACGGAGGATTCTGTGACGGTGAGTTATGGAAACCTGGTCTTCTTTTTCGATGAGGTGTGACAACATAGTTTTCGGGAGAAGTCTGCACAAGTGATATAAGGTCTTGATCGGGAGGTTTAAGATGCGCATAATCCTCTAATTTGACAGTTCGTAAATCTAATTCTGGTGGTTCTAGGTAATGTGATTTCCTTTTAGCTCTTTCAATTCCACGACCTAACCGATCACTTAGCAACTGTCTCCTGTAGTGTGTTTCCTGTGGTTGATCATCTTGGCTTGACGATGTTGTTCTTCTTCTCGCGATGTTCTGAAATAAAAAAACAGTAAAAATATAAGTATCTATTTGATAATACTCTGTTGAATAGTTGCAGTGAGAAAAGTTTAAATATATTTATATTTACCTTTGCGGCAACTGTTTCAACATCAACGTCCTGTGAGTCCTCATGTTCTTGTTCACTGCCGGTGTTTTCTGAATTCCTTGCTAAAGATAAGTTGACCGGGTTTGAAGAGCTTCTTCGTCGTGCTACAAGCCGTCCACATTCCTTGTTTCTGTTTTCTCCGTCTTGTTCCTCGTCTTCTCTTTCATCGTTACTACTGGTTGACATATTTTCTTTTTTTATACTCATGTTTTCATCGCCTTTGTCTTTGCTGTATCCCGCTCCAGGAGTAACGAGCTCACTCTCTGAATGTGAAGATCCTGAAGGTGCATCGTGTTTACTGCTCTCATTGCTGTTTATGTCTGTTTTCAATGATTTTGATTTTAATCTGTCGCAGGATCGGTTCCGTTCTTCTGCCTGTTGTCGTTCTTTTGTTGATTTCCATACGTCCGATTTGATTTCCAATAATTCAAACAACTCTTGCATGTCATCTATTTCACCTGACTGGAAAATAAAAACAATACGTTTTGATATCCTTGTTAAATTAATTGAATGCAAATATTTACTCGGTGTCTGATGCATTACTTGGAAAATAATTAATGTTATGATAATATAGTAGTGTGTAGTGAATAAATAAAACTAGTTGGATGCTAACCTCTATGTAGGCTTGGCCACTGTACAAGAATACAAGGAGATGCCTCATGAGAGTACTGCTGATGCCTGACATGTGGATCGTGACCGGACTCTCGACTGATGGCGTATCATCCAGTATTTTCCTAGAAAACAAACAATTAGTTAGTTTAAAATTTCTTAGAAACTTAGAAGTCTTGTTGATAACCTAACTTTAAATAAAATGCTAGGTGCTAGTTGTTAATTGTAATTTTATTCATATATCCTGGTCTAAAGTCCAGATAAGACAGTATGTATCTATCTTCCGTGTACATTCATTACTTTACACCTACAAGATACCGGTTACTTCAGTGTGTTATTGGATTGGCTTACCAATTAACCTTATTAAATAATTAAGATTAGATTACAGTGATGGTCTATTCCAGAACTATTGTGTAGTACTCTAGTAGTGAAAACTAACAGTGCATTACGTAATATAGTTTTGAAAGCCCTTGTTGCATAAATAATTAATTACTTCATCTTATTAATTCTTATCTAGTACCAGTTGTCATACTGTAGGTCGGACACAACTTTCATTATTGACTTTATCGCTATCAATTTTTCAATTTCTATACCTGATGAGTGGACTAGCGGCGGCCATGACGATCCTGTGCGCGGCCAGTGGCACAGCGTCGTCGCAAACCAGGACCAGGTCTGAGTAGCGGGCGCCGCGCCACGCTGCCCCCACCTCGTTCAGGATGCAGGCGTGGTGCTTGCCGTACGTCAGAGTCAGCAGGCCCTCGCCCATCATTCCAGCACTGAAACAAGAAATATATCATATATACTCAATAATTCAATTTTCGCACACTTTGCAGATGCACTACACTACTAGGTTTTGCAGATTTAGGTAGTGAAGCGAAAATACAATAGTGTTATCTTCGTGTTAATATGCTAAGGATAGAGAAGAGGGATCTTTCGGAGAGATTTCGTCTGTGAACCTACTGTAAATTTTGAAAACTAGCGACTTGCTCCGTTTTTGCACTTCGCACAAGCGGCTTGAATTTTTCCAACATTTTCAAAAACAACATCATATTTCAACCAAAATACAAAAAATCCAAAGCATCGTCATAAATTACTCTGTCTATTGATGAAACCGCATGATAGTTCATTTAGTAGTTTTTGAGTTAATACCGAACAGACGAACCAATAGGGGACTTTATTGTGAAGATTAGCATTTGCATAAGGTAAGTAAAAGTTAAGAGGAAGTAATATGCGGGTAAAAATTCCATAAATATCTAATGAAAAGGTTATTTATCAACCAGCTTAGTGGGAGAGTTTATAATAACTTTAATAATGAACCCATCGATATCATTGAAAGAATTAACAATAATAAAACTCATGTTAAAATCATAAAACCTATCTTGACGATCATCGTACTCCCCAGTTTTTACAATTGTGTGAAATTCGAGGCGTAACAAATACCTATTGTACTTGACTAACGTGTGAAGACTTTGAAATCATTACATCTAAGTTTTTGTTGTCAGTCATAGTCATAAGGAAGTGCAGCTATTATAATCCAAACTTGATTGCGGTAAAAACGTGGCAATTAACAGAATCGATTTACAAAATGATCAATTTCGTTGGCCGCTGTGTTTCTATGAATAATGTTATCTAATTGGAAGATGAGTTCAATTATTGTTTCGTGATCAAACGCGTGTAACACGTAAATAAGTGAAATCATGCCGAAACTGAGGCTCGTCATGACGTGCTCGGTTCATTAGCCTTGTTCTATGCCAGACTGAAAACTACTAGTTTAAAGGAAGACAAGGCTATAGCCAACCGACTGTTACGATAACAAATGATTCAATAACAGTGCTCGCAAAATTGAATCCAATATCTACTTTAAAATCCAATGTTCACATAGACCATTTAGATGCAGATAGAACACAATAGCTTTTAACCAAACAATTCTAGTTTCCCAACCAAATTAAAAAGGTTAAAAGGTGAGAAGAATTTAAATGAACGTGAACAGCTGACGTGTTCTTGGACTGCCAAAAGTAGCAACAGAAGTCCTAGTCGCAGGTGTTAGAAAGCCTGTCGCAATAGGACCTTGGCCCGATAAACCATCGCAACGTGCTATTAGCGTTGCGATAGAAGCGCAAGATCGTTTAAAAGACGATCAACAGGCGCTTCTTTTGCATTGTGACGGAGTTTAGCAACAGTGGGGTCACAGGCAATGGAACAGTACTCATTGTTGTCGGCAACTGCTGCTCCATTGTTGCACTGTTTCGCTCAAAAGTCATATTTAATTGCGGTGGTATATAAAAATGCAACGAGGGACAAGTAAGCATGTGTGGACACTGCGGAATGTTCTCGCACAAGACGATCTTGATCGTCGGTCATGTCACGACTTTGTAATGATTTCGTTTTCAATTGTTTGCTACTAGCTATTGAACTTTCCGTTTTCATGCGATGCTATAGAACCTACCTGAATGTTCATACCAAACATCTGAGCTAATATTTATAATCAATACTTACAGACGTCATTACACTCTACACGTGGTATGATCAAACTTTAGGATTTGACGACCAAATATAACTTGTTAATCGTCTTGAATATGCAGCACCTTATTTACATATCCATAATACTCGTGTACTTTTCCGAGCGTTAATTAAGAACTGGATAAAAATTACTTACACGTCGACAAAGAGTGAACATTTCCTTGAGCGCGGGAAACGGGCAGTCATTGAAACGAGAATTAAGTGCCTTGTATCTGTACATGACCACAAAAAATGAGATATATGTATAATGTTGAAGACGTCGATGCTAAATTTTCCTTGGCCCATGATTGTGGGCTGAGTCTCCTTTAATGAGACTAATTGAAGGCCACATAATTAAAGTCAAATGTAAAAACTCATGTGATCAAGAAGAATAAAAAAAAACAGATATTAGTGCCTTGAAATTCATAACGAATGTGGAAGTAATCGAAGGTTAGAATACTGTAATAAAAGTTACCAGAATTGAAGACACTCGTAGTTTGAACAAACCGATCAATTCTATGTGTAAAATTTTTGAAAGATATTTTAAAATATAACTGTAACTTAAATATTCGTTTTTAGTTTTATTTTAACAACACATTTTTTCCTGTGTTTAATTTTAAACAAAACTAGATAAATCCGGTAAACGCGGAACAAAACCGGTTGGATTTTAATTTAAATAAATTTACATGTTTCTATCAAGTGTTGACGCTATCAGCTGATTTAAGTTCCTGATCTAAATACATTCATCAATTGCTAAAATGCATTTAATATCATTAGACTAGTTTAAAGCAACTAATAAAAATCCCATTCACACAGTCACGTTGTAATTTTCCTGCCCATAAAACATATCATACATCTTTTCTACATGGGCGTACGCTGTGCGTCCTTGGGCGGCCGTGGGCGGGACCAAAGGCTATACTAAAGTGACTATCTAAATCATATATGTACTAAAGTGGATACATAGTGCTATTTTCAGGATTGGAGCCAGCGGTGCGCGTCTGGCTCACCCGCCATTGTCCGTGCGTAGCCGGTCGAAACGATGCAGTTCCCATGTTTTGCATCAAATTAGCAATATCTAGGGTTGCCTGTTGTAGCCGGTTCAAGGTTTTTCAAATAACCGTTGATGTTCCTTTGTCAGATCAACCTGAATTCTTGATACAGTATTTTCATTTACAAAGAGTCATTGACTTGAAATTTATCTTGTGTAACATTTATATCAATAGTTTTAAGAATTGGGTTAATACGCTCATGAAGGTTAATTTTCAATTCAAAGTTCATTGAATTCATTTACTATTGAAAACTTTTTCTATATCTAATCTATTTCAGGGTTGATTACAAGATTGTACCGATGACTCAAAGAGGCTGTCAATAGCCACTACATAATTAGTTTTCGCTTCATTGCATCAAAGGGAAAATTACTTGACCGAAGACGTGACTGTTCGCTAGTAGGTAAAATCTTTATTTAAAGAAATAGAACAGCAGCTACTGAAGTATATAATAGTATATATACTTGGATGTAACATTTATTGTGGGTCAATAATTTTGAGATGATTTGAATGTTCAAGGTTGAACTGGTTCTGTCTAGTGTTTTGTTGGAATTGTAAACGTTTTCGTATAGTTTATATTTGATGTTTTATTCAATAACCATGAAACTAAAGCTGCATTGTAAATTATTTCTTAAATATATTGCTATATTCCTGAAGATTTTGTTTGCCAAAATAAAACTATTGTAAATGTAATATTTTAAAGGTTCGGTTGTGATTTTCTATTTATAGTGGATAAGTTTTTTTTACTCATGATATTTTTTGCTAACCCTAATTACAACCGAAGGAAGTTTCAGTATAATATCTGTATGCTACTGCCACTTCCTCAGATTATGATCGTTTCCACAAAGCAAAGGTTTTGTATATCTGTTTTTATGGAATGTATGTACTTTTAAAAATTCAATTTGAAATAGCGTCTAACTTATACATAATTTCACAGACCCTACATTAAGATAGCCCGAATATCTAGGGATCTGAAGTATAATGCCCTCTAATGTCAGCATTATTCACTTCAACCACTTTACCTTTCTATTTACTTTCCCCTAGATCACGCTAGATGGCGCTGTCAGTAACTTTCTTAATTGTCTAACAGATGGCACCACATGTCTCTACGATCTATAGATTTACACAACGAAACTTTATCTAAACGTGAATGAAAGATAAAACCAGAGTTTTTTTATGTTTGTATGGCCTTATACAAGCGACCTTCATTCAATAAACACTCACTTTCACCAACACTTTTCAGTAAACAAAATTCCGGATATTTAAAAATAAATACAATCTCTTTACCTGTTACTTACTCATTTGGGAGCAAACGAAGGTAATTCGGTGAAGCAATATTGTTCAAAACATTGTATTTAATTGTGTCTCTTTTAAAGCGTAAACAGTGCTCAAATAAAAATAAAAACACGATTATAAAATTAAATAGTAGCGCATTAACGATGTAGGAACAGAATGCAGATACTTATCTTTATCAGCTCTTTATCTTTCGCAAGTTCTAAAAGTTAGTGAAATAGGTCAGTGGGTTAGGCTAGGTTAGTAACCAGTAATTATCGTGCTATGCCGCTGTTTCGTATATCGTATTTAGAATAATTTAGTGTTTTGGGCTGTGATTAAAACACTCGTTAGTAATACGGTAACGTAGGGCAGTAGGACTTATCTAAAGTTGATTAATGTAGCAATTTTATCATGACACTTTATGAAAGTCATGGAAAAGAAGTAGAAAGTCCACGTGTTATTGAAGATATTATTGATTATACTGTTGCTGAAAAGGCAAATTCAAAACTGAATAAACAAACGTCACATACGAAAAAAGCAATGATAAAAAACAACAGCTG
The DNA here is from genome assembly GCA_961205895.1 of Mythimna pallens. Taxonomy (NCBI): domain Eukaryota; kingdom Metazoa; phylum Arthropoda; class Insecta; order Lepidoptera; family Noctuidae; genus Mythimna; species Mythimna pallens. Next base: position 5,883,421 of record OY540825.1, read on the forward strand.
TCCCAATCAGGAAGAATAAGCTGCAGTTGTTTACAATACCGACGAGATCCATAAAAATAATCCAAGAATCAAGGTTGACTCTTACATAACTACAACTACCTACACTAATTAACCATGTACCGACCTAGAATGGTCGTCCACATTACGATCCTACTCGATCAGTACCGATTCTAGACTGTTGCACTCTTAATGGTTTTTATGACAGTCATGTCACTGTAAAAGGAGGAATAGAACGACATAATTGTAACTCAATATGTACTTATAAATAATTAGTAACTAGTACAATTTACAAAAGTAATGGCGTGTTTCTATAACGAGAACTATTTTTTTAGAACTTATTAGGAAATTGATTGGTCCAGTCGATACATTTGTAGCTGTAAATTTAGCAGTGATAAGACTTATAATGTTGCATCTAATTCTAACATAACAACATCTAATAGAATTGAACGCAATGAAATGTTTTAAGACGGTTTTTTTGTGTTATTGTGTGTGCAAATCAAAAATGGATTTAGAATTGTAATTAATGAAAGGGTACAAGGACATTGAAAAGTCCAAAATTTGCTTGTTTTTACTTCAAACACAAACGCAACTACAATTGTTTATTTCGTCAGTTTCTCAGCAAATCTTAAAATTAAAATAATGATAATAATAATAAGAAGATAAAAGACTTATATATGACACGAATAAAGGCTGACAGGAAGCAACACTCAATTGACATAGCCAAGAAATCGCTGAAGCAGATCCAAATCCTAATAACGAAAGCGATAGAAAATTTGGAAGTCAATTAATTGACCATATCAATCGAGACTGTGGACTGTTAACGGTTAATAAACGTTTACGAAACATTGTTGCCAAGCATAGAAACTGTACAAGACCACTATTGGCCTACTGGAGCGTATGATTGAAAAAAGTTCCAACTTTCGCTGTCCATTGGCAAATAATTGAAAGTTACGAAAATGTCTATGTCAAATCAGCTGATTCATGAACTATGCTGAGCTGACAAGAATACTTTTGTTATTTGCATAGTTAATCTGGTGCTATAGTTGTAGAAGACTGAGATTGAATTTTTGGTACAGAACGTTACAAGCGACACAATTTCTGCTGTTTTAGTTTGTTTTGAGTTAACTTTGGAATGACTCAGCTATGTATTTGATTTGATGTGAATAAGTTGTGTAAATTATATTATTATCGTCCGAATTCTAATGTTGTTTAGGGAAGACCCGATTTCAATATTGACATTCCACGTTAGAATGTTTTCCGCCTATTAAATGAACGGAAAAATATGCGCATTGACATCATAACAGTGATGTTTTCCCTGTCGGTTAGTGACAGACAACAATTCACAACTTTTCAATATAAATATGATATCTTGGAACACCGGGTGTTTCCCTGCGTGCGGTTCAAGAAAAGTATTTAGTGCTCTTTCCTTATGAGGAAAAGTTCAAAGCCTATATGCGGTCACAGGACATTCACAATTAAATACTACTTTAGTAAATTGACAATTTAAAAATTTTACACCAATTGAATTATGAAAATTACGCTATCCTTCGACTGAAAAAGTCTCAAACATTTGGAAATAAGTTCATTAATATCACATCAAGTGACATAAGCACTACATGATAAATGAATAAAACATACAATCACTTTTTTTTAAATAAATCGTTACAAGGGCTTTTCAACAGATGTGTAATCATCATCTGTTTCAATACAAAACTATTATATTCCTAAAAATGAAAAATTATTTAAATTCCATTGAAATTGAAGGCGATGATGGAAATGTTTAAATATGATTTATATAACAATATGTATTTATATTATAACTTGTATACTTCAAGGACTAGCATTGAGCAACTTACGGACGACGATAGAAGCGTTAAAGCCAAGTTGTCATACAAAGCGAAACTAATGCGGCCTTGTTAAAATAATAAGAAAAATATTTAACACGTTGCCCAGCAATGAATGGTAGCGTGATAGATAAACACAAATTATGAAACAGCTAATTCCGAAGTGACGCAAACAACCGCAACACAAACTTACAATGTTAACTTAACCCTTAATTCGACAGATTTTTTTTTGTATTAAATTTGTAAAATTGTTACAAATTTTGTTCCTTAGCTTGTAGGGGATTGTAGAAAAAATACCTGAAAAAATCTACCGGCTTCAGTTTTCTGAAAAATCTACGTTCACTATAATGGACATCATCAAGTTCATAAGAAACAGATACACTCCAGCTATGTGCAGTATACTTCCCATTATCAAAGAGAAAGAATAAAAATACCAGTGATTCCGTATGAAAATACTCGTTATATTTTAGAAAATTAGTCTTATTGTTACATTGACTTACGCTTAAAACACTAATAGGAACTCTGAAACCTTATAAATACCTACGAAGAAATCACATGTTTTGAACATAATAACAAAATATCCATAAAATTCTTCTTATAATAATCAACATTTATCTTATTCAAAAATAATCAGTCTTCTAGTTCTTAAAAGTATCAAAATTATCAATCTAGTTATTATGGAAATTATAAAAGCAATTTCTTTTGGTCACTAAGCACAACCTTTGCTTGCATTTAGAACAATGTATATTAGTTTTGTTGTTCTTGCAAAACTTGCAACGTCCATACGTCGTATATTCAGGCCAGTGGCTGAAACCATCATAACGCACAGAAACTGGGGGTCTCGGTGCACTTGGATTTTGGATTAGCGCTTTTTTAGGCACAGGGCTTGGTGGGTCCGTCTCATTTGATCTTCCCATTTGCCTCAATTCGACTGCCAACCTCTGTCTAAACTTTTTTAGGCTTATGTTTTTCAGGCTCTTTATGTCACAATTTCTCCTGTAGAGTAGCCAAGCATTGTTAACCGCTATATCTAGCATTTGGCCAAAGATGTTCATATACCAACGGCGGCTCTTAAAAGATGTTCTGTACAGAGCTATCAACATATCGCACAGGTCAACGCCTCCCATATGTTGATTGTAGTATCGTACTAACTGCGGACATGGGACACCAATTTTCTTTTTCTGTTCTTTGCTCCATCTCTTGATTTCTTGAACTGGGTAAGCATCTGCATAAGAACAGGCCAAAGTTACAACTTTATTGTCGAACCATTTAACAATGGTAATCTTTTTGTCGTTGTCTACGACTTGGCTAAATGAACCTCTGCCTCTTTTTTTCAGTTCTTTGTCACTTAACAGACCCTTGCAACCTTTCAGTCTGTTTTGCCGTATAGTTCCGAGACTGAAAATCCCCCAGTGTTCACGAAGATACCAGATCAAGTCGAGCGTTGTGAAATAATTATCGAAATAAACAGCACATCCTGGAGTTTGAATTGTCTTACAAAGGGCTAATACCATTTTCGCACCTAATGTCATTTGTTCTTCCTCTTCGGTAAAATCAATATAGCGGAAAGTGTCATCGCCACTGTACAATAAAAAGTCATAGACGATTCCAGACGCACCAGCGCGTACTACGTTCTTGAAACCCCATTTATCAGGTTTCATGGGGTTATATTGTCTCCGATTTCCTGCTTTAGTACCCTTATATGGTATAGTCATCTCATCTATGCTGTACTTTGTTTCTTCTTCCGTTGCAAGGCAGTTTCTTCTTATTTTTTCAATGAAGGAACGTATCTTGTAATATCTGTCCTCATCTGAATTGACGTTGTCCACAAAGTGCAAATTGCGTCGAATCTGCTCGAATCGTTTCAATGGCATGACGTCAGCCACTACGGCATATCTGAATTCTGTAGACCAATAGTCTAGATAGGAAGGCATTTTTACTATACCCATAATAAGAAGAACCATGAGAAAGTCCTTCAACTCCTCGATGGTCAATTGTATGCATTTACCAGTTCTTTGGGTTGAGTATAAATTCGTGTTTTCGACGATATCAATAAGTATGTCTGGTGAGAAAAAACGATAAAAAAAGTCCAACGGAGAGTCAGTAGCCGGTAAATCAAACACGAAGTCGTTTGATGGAATGTCAGCCTTATGTCTGAATTGCCCTTTCTTCATTTGTAGCTCACAATTAGTGTTTTTTTTGGAATTTTTTGCTCGGACAATTGGCACAGCTTGGACTAGTAGTTTTCTCTTACGTCTGGTTATTCTTGTTGTTGATGGACTGGCAATAGACGAAGCATTTGACGACGGAATTGACAGTAATGAGGCCAAACTTGGTAAAGCATTAAAATTTACTTCACCAGTCGGTGGTAGCACGTTGTTAATAATAGGAGTCAACGGAGGTTGCGCTTGGTTCAAGTTGTCTTCAATTTCTATCACAGGATTGTTGTCACTGCCACTGTCGCTAATATGGTCCTCTGATGTATAATTTTCGGAGCTGTCTAAAATATGCATGCGCTCTATGTCTGAATCGATAGAAGGGCATGGTGAGGAGGACAACTCTTCATTTCTATAAACAGCGATTTCCTCTTCGTTCTCAGGTTCAGAACCGCTGTCTATATCTGATGGTGCATTTTCAGGTGGGACCAATCCTACTATGCGATGTCCTCTAGACTTAAAGCTCTGAAAAATGAAAAGTAATAAGGTGTAAGACAGTTTTATCTACTGATCCCTAAAAATATATTTACGAGATACAACAGTATTTAAGATTCTAATAATACGGCAACGGGAAGTATACTAGACATACGATTTTGTATTTCGTTTTCTACTAATTTGACGAGGGGAAGAATACTGGACATAAGATTTAAAAGTTACTTTACTAGTAATTTGACGACGGGAAGTATATTGGACATACAAATTGTTGGCGTCGTAAAAACTAAATAAAACGAAATAAGATAATCAAAACATTATGAGTAGCTTTCGAGGTATGGTATCTTTAGTTTTCAATGATATTACAAGAAAATAAACTATAAAACAACGAATAAAATGCAACTTACCGAGAGCCCGCGCAGCGAGTCCTTCCTCCCCGCCATCTCGCCGGCAACTGCTCGCGTCCCGTCGATGTGCGTGCGTTGTTGATTTTTGACAACGTAGTTAAATAGTTCAGGATGCAATTATAGTATCTCGTCCTTCGATATACGGTCTAATTGTTAAAGTATTTTTTTTAAATTCAACGTGAAGTATATTGCACAGCGTCGAATTAAGGGTTAAACAATGTCCACACTGTCACCAAACAATCAAAAATAAACTCAAAGCAATTGAATACAAATATCAAAACTGTGCCAGTAAAAACAGCATTCACAGTTGCTATTAAAACTTCATTGTTTCCAACTGATTGATATAATTTCACAATTTTATGATCTCTATGAAGTTCAAGTAATAAATAAATCTCAGCGGCCAAGATATGGCCGACGTCAGAGGTGTCGTCATTGCGGAGGTCACTCGCATTACCGTTCTTGCAAGAGATGACTCTTATAGAAATGTCATCGTAGGTTTAATTGTCAATGAAACATTGTTATGCTAAACAATCATGAAGATGGAAATAATTGGACAAATCGAAAGCAGGAATGCTATTCTTAAAGATAATTATGTCCGATGGTTACTTAATAGCACTTAAGATTTTCAAAACGGTGAGTTAAAGCTATACACGATAACACAGTAGGAGTGATTGTATTGTAATGGTAATGAAGATATTATGAGATAATTAATAATTACCATGGACTTATTGGTAAACCGCATTCGCGTTAGAAAACAAAGCAATAAATCTGTACGTTGAAAATGTGACTGTCCTAACAATTTACCCCATGGTGTATCCAGGTTAAATCTCAGCATGCTCTGATGCGTCCCGATTGACACCGAATCGACGCCATTCGATCCGCTTGGTCACAATCGCAGATAATCTCATGAGCTGCATTTACATGCTCGTGAACGGTTTTCTGCTCTATTTACATAACTGAAATGATCGGCAAAATTAAATTGTCTGTATCCATTTTAACGCCACTTCTAAGCCGTTGAAATTCTGCGACAATCGCCGAGGCACTCACTTCACGCCGATCGGTTACGAAATGCAAATATATCAATTAAACACGCTATGCAGCATCAGAATGATATAACGAATGCTGGCATTTGAATATTTTAATAATAAGGAAGAGTTCTAAGTTACGAGTTTGGGAAGTCGTAATAATAATGCCGGTAGTACACGGCTTCAATGACAAACATATGTACAAAGGTACTTAGCAACAGGCCAGACCCCTTTACAAGCTTCTAACAGGCAGGCGAAGTATGACAGAAAGCGATAGTGATGTAAGTCGATAGTCGTCAAACAGGAAACCGCGGGGCGCGCGTGGCCAGCGATACGCCGCACGCTTTGTGCTGCTGGCCTTCGGACGAAATGTTCGCTGCCAGCACCGACTGCACCACACATTATGTAATGCCGACTCCACAACAAATGCCAGTTCATTCATGCCGACCACTCGCTCAGCATTCTAAGCCCCATCGATCCACTCCCCACCGTTCCCACACTCATTGTCACCGAACATCTTGTAACTTTTACGAAAACGCAACTAAGGAATTCGCGTCTCAATCGATAAGCTTATCGCAGATAATTTCCTTTTGCGTTGTAAAAACAAGGAACTATCCAAATTAGTTATTATAATCAGTGTCGACTTGAGTCAAATGAGATCATTGCCATTACGATAATTTGTATGATAAAATTGGCTTTACGTTTTACAACATGTTTTAAATATTTTGATGGTTTCATTCATCAGTCAAATATTTTATAAAGATCTTCGTTTATTTTTGTATAAAATTTATCAATGTGCTTAGGCGTTTGCAGGTAACCATGAGTTATTTTTGTGTTCGGTCGGCGGCGGCTAAACTTTTGTGCGATGATTTGTCTCGTTTGTCTGTGGGTGTGATTTGGAATGTCAGCGGTCAGCAGACTGATCAATAATCAAACATAACATTGCCGTCGTTGGCAACTGACAAACGTATTTATTTATAAATGCCATCGTACCCTTGTGCGAGAGAGTCTTGGGCTGAAAGCGCAAATCAGTTTTACCTTCGATGATGCTAAAATAGCTGCTCGGTTACACTCTCACCTTGCGTTTGATTGACGATCGATCCCTTGTGCCAGATACTTGTTAACTGTTACTGCAAACAAATGTAATGTAAGCACATACTCACTTATTACAAATGTATCGTCGTTTCGGAATGCGATTGGGAAACTTTGACACCTGCCGAGTCAGATGAAGATTTCCTCTGTTCCTGTGGTAATGGCGTCGCGCAGCAGTGATCAACGAACGCCTTTGGCGTATTTCTACATTTTCGCAACTGTTTTGGTTCGGAAACAAATCGAGTTCGTGTTCGACATTTTGCGATCACTGCGGCAGTTAGATGACTATTTATAAAGAACGTGTCTAAGAAAAGGTCGGATTTGATTGTCGGCAGTCATTTGAATATCTCTGGTGTTATTACAGCAAATTATGATGAATTAAATCGTCTATGTAGAGGCGTTCTCACGCCGCGAAATTAGTTGACCTTCGCATCTGTGGGCGCTTTGTAGCAACCCGAACATAAGTTTATACGAATACAACTATTATTAAATCGATACAACTTATCTAAAAAGTTACATTCAATTGTTTAAAGTGTTTGTGTGATTGATCTTCACAATTCACAAGCAATTATATTTGAAAGCGCACAGCTAACGAAACATAAAGACGTCTTCTTTGTTTGATTAATATCTATTAGCACAAATCTCTTCCGTTTACTCGGCGGTTCTCTACAAGCGGTCCGAGGTAAACCAGACTCGTCCAAGGTCCGTTTTGAAATAGGATGGCACTTGACCTTCAGGATGAAAGTCAACAGTATTGCGCAACGTATCGGCGCGCGCCTCAGCACTCTATGCTAATAACCGAGCTCGAGACACATATTGGAACCTGATCATGACCCACATCCATGTTCAAGGATTTCACATATTTGGAATTCGATGATTTCAAAACTGACAGAATTTTAAACGTGTGTTTTGTTAGCGTGCCGCAGATGCATAAATGGATGAATGGAATAATTTTATGGTCTTTGAGAATTAATTTTAATGTGAAAAAAGTAAGTCATTTTCTTTGGTTTTTCCATGCCTGTAATGACGCAAACGAAGACCGCACAATAGATCGGGAGTGTCGAGTGATTCATTTCATTAATCACTGTGTTGTTAGAAGTTTCTTCTGTTGTTCACGTGTTCAAAGAATTACATGCCAATCTTTAGAATGTTGTAAGGTTGTAGGACCGGACTAGATTTTTCACCACTCCTTTCTACACATTCAACTGATTAACTCACACATGAGTAACACGTGTAGTTTGTGTTTGTTTGGGTATGTGTCAGTGTGCGTGCGCGCGTGTGTGTTGGAGTACGCACACGGAGGCGCGCGCGTGTGTTGGTGGAGCGTGCGTAGATCCGCGGGCACGCCGCACGCTGCACGCGGTGGGGGGAGGGGGAGGGGGGTAGCGCCGGCGAGCGGCCGCGGTTTTGTAACAGCGTTTTATTTCAAGGTCACTCGAGCAGTTTTTAGAAAGTCACTTCACTCAAGTCTTAGGTAAAAACTCACATTTGCATCGTTCCAGTCAACACTGAACCCAAAGTCACAACAACTTTGTTATTATTAAAGAATTTATGGTAATTTGTTTGATTTTTTTAATTGTAAATTTCCTGTTCCAACTTGAGTGGTTATGGTTAATAACGAATACCGGTCTCCAGTACGTACTGTTCCCAAGAAGTACTTGTTGTTATTGATTGTTTTGCATAATAATTAATAAATTGCTCTTTATATAGACTATAAAAGCAGTTATGAATTTTAATCCGATATGAATAGTTTTCTATTATTCTATTCCAGTCCAACCTTCCTAATTTATGCAGACAACTGAACGCAATTGAAAAGAGGTTTCTAAATTGAGCAGTGACGTAATTTCCGAATAAGGTGTAAATAATAGTGAGGTAAATCAGACGGATGTGTCCGAATGCACATAAAACGAATAAAAACGACAAGTTTTTTCTTAAAAATAACATTCGAACATTTCTTATTTCGCCACATCGTCGCTCACTTCCATATATAAGCCGTGATCTTCTCTGTAGTCGAAATGATGAAATTTACTCGACTGCCATTTCGTAAAGTTGCATAACCGCGAACGCTAAATTTTGCTGTCAGAGAAAGTATGCGAAAGGCTTTACGTAATGCGACCACGTAACTGTTGTAGCGACTCAGTTTTGATTTCCTTGCTTTTATGTCCATCACGGTTACGTGAATATTTTTCGGGGTAATTTTGAGAAGCCCCGGTTTAGCTGATGTTGTAATCTGAAAGCTCATTTTTTTTTTGCATTATTTTCTTTGATAGTCTCATTATTTTTCAATTTCGGCAAAAAAACAAACTCTGCTGCATCATGCAGGTCAACCTTGTTTATTTTATTAGTAGTTTTCAAGTCGTTGGTATGTATATCAAATCTTATCCAACTCCCAGCATCTATTAGGAGCAAGTCTCAAGAATTTATTCGTCATTCATACAGACATTTCCTTTTATATCTGTCATCATGCATATTTATGGAATTATATCTTTTTATAATTGAAGATCTTTATTCAATTCTTGTATCTTGTATGTGTCCTTATACGGATTATTGTTTGATTGGTACGATACAAGATAGTAATTCTTAATTGTAACCGTAATTTACAAATACATAACCAATCATAAGATAGTTTTTAGCAAAATTTTCCTTTTACGCTTACGCTATGTCTAAGAAACATATTTTTCATAGATTCTGTGAATCAGGACGTAAGAGATAAAGTAAGCAAAGTCGGGAAATACGCTTGTGAAAATCATTGATGACGCAATTCATTAGTAGTAGGTGATGTACCATTTTGTAAAAGAAGTAATTTTTATCGTGAATTAGTAACACAAATAATCTACTAATTTTGAATTATTATTATAAGAATCACCGGCAAATGGGTGACAAGTTTTAAGTTTTCCTTCTTACAACATTATAATCTTGAATAAAGTATAATGTTACAATGAAACTTTGAATGATTTGACAACACAACTAAGGAAACTTTATGAACGTATAAAAGTCACTGACATATTGCGCATACGCAGAATGATTAACCCTCCAACGCGAACGTCAAGAAGTTTGTAAGTGAAGATTAAGCACGGAACGCCACTGAGAACCACAATACAATCTCTGTCCTAATTTCAGAGTTATCAGTGAAGTCAAATATCAACGAAACGGTACGCATGCTACTGCAGGAGATAAGCAAAACCACGGATTTGTGACTTGAAGTATTGCATTTTCCAACGGCTTGATTTGTTGACATAGATGCTGATAAATAGATTGAAGGTGTAAGGTTGATCGATGGTAATGAAAGACGGGAGCTTTACAATAAGGTAAAGGATAAAGACTAACTTTACAATAAATACCAAATTCCAAAAGCCTACATCTATGAAATTAGCTTTACCAAAACTACACGAGTATTTACAAGTCTTTTAAAAAAAAACTATTTCCCAGGACACACAAGAAAAGAGATAAGACTATATAAAAAGAATATAATTTTCGTTACATTTGCATCAACCAACTGTAACGGTTGCTCAAGTGGGAAAATGTGCCGTAATTTTACTGAGATAACCATCATCTTTCGCAACCAGTGCAAACATTGAACACGTTTGGAAAATGGAGCGATGGAAACGAAAATAATATTTTTTGTAATTTCATCACTACTCCAGTTTTCATAATTTAATTAATATTTATGCTAGTTTACAATAAAATTGTTAATCTAGAAATGGTTTTCAGGGATATGAACAAGAAAATGAAGATAGAAGAAATTGTATTTTTTAAATGTATTGTTAAACAAACTTAAAGATTTTGAATACAATGTACTCAAATGAGATACATATTGCAGTGAAATTATTTTGAAAAATGCTGATTAAAATTATTAATAGAATTGCATATATATCATTGTACGGTTTCTGTGGTGAATATTATAGAAATAGCAGTTCAAGTGGTCCCTATTATTTAAAATGGTACAGGAAAACTTATAGGAGGAAACTATATAAACATGAAATTACTATATGCACTTTATGTGGAACAGTGGAACATGCGAGAATACCTAGAGAATAGTCGGCTGATTACTAACAGGGTTAATGTGTTTAGCTAATGATGGTCCAAATGTGTTATTTATGTATTGTTTGTGACTTATTACCTTATGTGTCTCTATAAATATGTAGAGCAGTTAAAACTCGTATAACATTGACATTGAACTTCTTAAATATCTAATTTACCTACTTTTTCATTATAAACTTTGAGTCATGCTTATAATTATAGTGTCTCCTTTTGAATTTCGTAAGATATTAGTTGGGATCGATCATCGAATTGTCAAATCTCTGCTTTAATTCTCACAAAGTTGTAATAGAAATCGCTTTTTTCAGAGTTCAAATCCAAGTTTAATTTAATATTAACCTAGTATGTTAGTGTAAGTATTGAATAAGGTGGAAGAGTTAAGGCCTTTAAAGGTGCACACAATATGGAATTGTGCAACTATTTTTCCATATAGATTTCTCGCAGGTATGGTTGTCATTTGTTTAATCCAACGTCCTAGTTACCTTAATAAAATTAAACCTTCCAACCGGACTTGTAAAAATCCGGATAACTTAGCGATTACACGCTAAAGGCACCCCATTGTAAGATAGCCATCGTCATTGGAGATGCGAGAAAGGGCTATTGAAAGAACACAGATGGGTTTTATTTAGTAAAATTACTTCCAAAAAAAGGAGGAGGTTATCAATTCGTTTATATTTTTTTATGTTTGTTACCTCAGAACTCAGTCGTTTATGGACCGGTTTGCAGTTTTTTTTCCCTTTGAAGGATTTGCTTTCAGATCCCACTATTTTTCAAAATTCAGTTCTAATGATGGGATCTATGAAGAATCGAGGGAACTCCTCAAATATATAATGATTTTGCATTTGCCATCTTCATCGAGAACTTAAGCATTTACAGTCAAAAAGTAACATTTTATGAAGTGAAACTGATGAAGAAGACCAGAAATGGCCAACGGAACTTCATAATCACATATATATTACAATGACGAGACAATGCAAATAAATAAATGGTTCTGAATAGTTATGTTGAAAATGGTATCATCGAAGTGATCTGATGATGATGATTAAGCCGGAAGATAGGCACCGGAACTCCGTAATTAATCGATGTATCCTAGCCGTGTTTGATCGCTTATTAAAATTGTTATAAAATGCACTTTGGCTATAAGGTACTATCGAACTGATCTGATGATGGAGGTGGAACACGGGAACTTCATAATAAAATAATGTATCGTAGCAGGTTTGGGTTAATTAGAATTGTCATGAGAAATATATACTCTGGCTATAAGTGTGTTGCAACTAAAAAGTGTGAAATAAAAACTTTTTACAAAAAATAAACCGACTTCACTAAAAGAAAAACAATAAAACGATCAAAATACTTAACTTTAATTTCGGAAGTCGGTGTTAAATAATAAACAAACAATACCAAGAAACACCGACTTTCGAAATTAAAGTTATTTTGATCGTTTTAGTGTTTTTTTAGTGAAGTCGGTTTTTTATTTTTATTAGGTGGGAAATCTACTGACTAAAACCCACTTATGTTCCTTCTTTGCCTTCGTTCCAGGGCCCCGGGGTTCTCTTTTGCACAACCCATGGCCTTAGTAGGCTTCGACCCTGCTGGGCCCCTATGGTTTTGCTGACAGCTCCTTGAGGCGCACGTAGAACACTACGCACCGTCAACGACTTTGTTTTGGTCCGGACGGCGAGCTACCTATTGCTCGCCGTCCGCAAGCGTGCGCCTACGGTGGGGTGTGAGGGCCGTTCCCTCGCGCTTGCGGCCGCCTCCTTTGCTAGTATTAATGCTTCGCAGAAAAAGGCGACCGCCTACCACTCTTCCTCGCTCCGGACCATGGCCTGTACCAAGGCCCAGCACGAGAGATCGTTGCCGCCGATCGCCCCCACGAGGACACGGCGGTGATTTGCCCAGGCGTGGTACACTTCTACCGTAATCTCTACCGTGTTCTCCGGGCGGTCCACACAATGGTGACACCCAGGCGTTACTTCCGCACGAATCCGGTGCAGGAACCTCCCGAACTTACCATGTCCGGTGAGGACCTGCGTCATGCGGAAGGTAAAGACGCCGTATTGTCTTTCCAGCTACTCCTTAAAGAGAGGCATAATTTTGGCGTGCCCATCGCTGCACGGGCTGAATCGAACATTAGGCTTATACAGCTATTATTATGGTGCTTTTATATCGATAGTAGGAACTTCGAAAGATTTTAAAATATTCGGTACAAATACAGGTAAGACTTTTTACGCTGAAGATACGTCTTCAAGTAAGGACAATGAAGCTATAAAAGTTTAGTTAATAGCAAGGATGCGTTACTTTAATAATATTTTGTGTATAAATGCAATAGGTTGTAAAAAGGAAGACTGAGTAAATTGTGTAAGTTATTGACACCTTGAATAGTTATCGCACGGTAATTGTTTTAGGTAGAGAGGGTAAAAGGATTGGCAACAATAGGTTTCAAACTTTTACCCAATTTGTTATTTTAGGTAAGGATCAGATTCTCATTTAATGCAGGCTACTGGAAAGTACCAGACTAAGGATCTGCAGACGTAAAACGAACTTTGTACAGATGAGTCATGTGAAGAAATGTGTAACAATAAAATTCAATGACGGAAAAAAAGAGCAGTACTAGGAACAATCCTCATAATGGATCTAAATTCAACGATGATCTATTAGCGGAGTCTTTCGCTAAAATTGTGGTTGGAACAATTGAATCATACATTGACAAAGTAGAAACGCTGACTCATACAAACGTACCTAATATTCTGAGCACATGTGACGCTATTATGTTTTACTTTCTATGGTCACAGTATATTTAAGTTATGGCAGCATATTATACGTTATTTATATTTCTAGTTACAGTCTAATCAGAATACTAAATTTATATATTCATAGATAACCGACAAAAAAAGACTGTTAACTGACATAGGTAACCCTAAGTTATTTATGTAATGGAAAGATTTGTGTTTTTTGTGTGTAATGCATAATTTCAAAAACTACTTCTCCAATTATTTTTTACCACTAGAATGCTACTTTATCACTTAGTAACATAGGCCAGGATACTTTCACGCGGGTGATAATGGAATGTGTGCTGGAATTTTCGAATTTATATAAGATGGTCGTGAAATATTAGGTGGCAATAGCAACTGGACATCTTATTGGAGAAGGAATTGAAAGTAAAGCCTTTAACGTTACAGACACTTACAAGAACATTAGCAGTACTTGCGAGGCTAAATGAATGGAGAGATAAGAAATTATGAAAGCTGTTACGTAACTTTCATTACGATAGTCAATGGCTCTTATCAAAATTTCAGTCATAATAGTAACTGACCTACCCGTACGCTCGCATTTTGCTAAAAATACATGTGTTGGGCGTGAAACGTGTGCTTTCGTTCACGATACTTCAGTTTTATTACTCTTTACTCTGGGGTTTGTCTGTGTGCGCGCGCGTGCGCTGAGTGGAGGGGGTTTGTGGGAAATTTTGCGATAGTGTGAGTGCACTCACACGCACGCAGTACGGCCTACTCCGGATGTGAGCGCAGATTTGTGCGCCTGTGAATGTGCTAGACTAAATTGATAGGTCTATGCGTTATCTATGAAACACTATTATTCATTGTGTGGCGGTGTGCCAGTAGCATGGCCGTGTGTGGGTTATTGTTTGGAAGCCTTGAGGTCTTTAAGTTATTTTACAACTTGCCACTAATCGAATTGCCTATAAAATTGTGAACAATCAGAGTTTATGCGTAGATGAGAATTTTTATTGCCAACTGTGACAAGCGACCATAATTAATTTATTGGCGTGGTCAAGGTTCCAAAGGTTATTATTAAAGTGATGCATTGAGTGTATTGGTAGGACCATAAAATAGTCAGTGTAATGCATATGTCGAGGTGCATCGTATAATATGAAATAATGAAACGAAGAACCTTGTGTACAAAGTACTACCGAAGAACGCGCTAGCAAGGGTCTGTCAAAAGCGTTAGACTATAAATATTAAATATTCAACGCAAGGGTAACTGCGTAATAAAACTAATAGACCAAAACACTCTGGCCTTTAAGACTCGTAATGACATTATATTATGAAAATATAAATCCGATACCTTTTCAATTTTATTGACCCGTCGGCCTTAAGAAAGTGTGTTTTGGATTTGGTACGAAAGCGGAAGCCGTTTGAAACCGCACCTATAGACATCAACGATGATATAAAAGATTCTGAAGGCAAACTAGTACAAGGACTTCCGAGAGTTATAAAGGATGAACCCTAATTGAGTCGGGGGTTTGTTCGTGTGCGTAAACGTTTGAAAATCGAACTCGGCTCGGGCGTGCGTGTGAGCATTGCGTGTGCGCAGACTAGCCGATAACAATAAACTATTTCCGAAGTGACCCAGTTTCAACGTCCTTCGGTAATTTGTACCGTGAACGGGAACAAGAAAGGGCTGGGAGTCATTTGACAACAACCATACCGAATTTTATTGTCCTACACAATACATCTCTTTGAACTACCATATCTGCCGCTTGGTTATTATGCTTACTTTTATAATAATTTAAAATGGCGTCATTTATGGCCTTGAATATTTCAATTTTCAAAGCTTAAAAATACGTCATGCTTTAGGTCTATCTAAGAGTATATTAGAATTTATAATGTCTGTGAATTGAAACTTGTAGACTGTGCTAATAGAATGACACGGATAGTGACCGTCACATTCGGATAGTAAGGATTCATTAAAATTCGATTAAAAAATGATTAAACCAAAACGAAAAGATGATAATGAGCCTCTATATAACTACTGTCCGAATGTTACGAGTATTTCACAACCAGCGCACACTATAACTGACAAATATATCGAGCCCTCTGATAACGCTTTTTAATTCAGTTCAATGTCAAATGGTACGCAGAACTATGAAGAAATTACATGAAACGATAAAGAAGTTGACACATTTGTGTTTAGATGGAAAACCAAAGTGGTTCCAAACTGCCGAATATATTTGTAGTTCTAAGAAAATGTTTATGTCGACTTTGCAAGGAGTAAATGCCGATTGTGAAATAGCATCGAGCAGCTCGGCTCTCGCATTTGGGATTTTAGAAATGTTTGCGTTTCTACGCTGTAAACCTAGTTTCTTGGAACGTTAAATACGTGCACAAAGCCTGCTAACAAACGATGCGTTTTACTAATTATGTTCCATTGAAAATTTATATTTTCGCGCAACCAGTTCTGTCAGTTAAGTTTTTGCCAGTTAACGTCCGCTATTATTAAGACCGTTTACGTTGCCTTATTTTCTATACTTCCTACGTCTATTATTCAAGACAATTACAGATGGTAATATTAACTAGATTCAAGATTTTTCCTATTGCTATGCAACGTTTGTATAATATAATAGTCGTGATAAATTCATAGTACCAGCGCCATATTTCCAGGAAATAGGAGTTACAATCGAATCATAGCGTGACCTAATTACACCAGTTACATTTGTGGTTATATTACAATTATTAGAAACGAATAGATTATTACTGAACAAACAGTGTCCCTTGGACGTGTTCATAATTAGTTTATGTAAACTGCAGACGGAAAAGATCTAGTTTTTATCCACGTGTAATGATAACAGAGTGGACTGTTCCCCTCGGAAGTTACAATTAATATTGCGTACAGTAAATATTATCGTGTAATTAATGCTATGTTTGACAATGCGAAACTAATTATTTGATTGTGTACCATTCAATATAATGACACAATTGTGGCTAATCGAACGCAGTACAAGTACCTGCGTCTATTAGCGCATACAACAAACATTTAATATTCTAACAACTTCAAAGAGTCTATTATATCGATAAGAAAACATGAGACTGCAGTTTGTTAGGAATCTTGCTAACTAGAGAAACTAATTAGAACCAATCTTGTAAGACACACACCACAAACAGAATTATGTCAGACAATCAGACAAGAGTCTTATTAGCTAGGTCAGAATGTCTTCTTAGAATTCTAAGCCCAGAGTATAGTAGATAGTAATTACGGTTAAGTTTATCAAAATTTAAAGGTTACAGAAATCAAAAATCTTATCAAACTGTTAACAGTGGGTCTTATCAAAGTGACCATCGTGTTAATCAGACAATACGAAGGCCAATAGACATGTTTTAAAATATTACAGCTACAGTACGTAAAGGTTTCATAACACATTTGAATACCAAGGTTTGATGTTTATTAAAATATTTATAAGACGAAATTTTTGGATGTTAAACTCGTCATAATTGATTAAATATGTATATTAAATATATATCATCAACATAGAAAAGTTCAAGGAGCCATTATCATAATATCAATATTAGAAGTAAAGCAAGACAAATCATCTGAAAGCGACTTTTCTGATATATGAAAACTTATTCATTACAATTTTATATGACTAGCGACTAACTCATATTTTATTTACGAAGATTTTCGTAAATGTAATAAATTGAAACATGTTATTGCGGAATATAGTTTTTGGTATTTTAGCTTCTATTTTCAAAAAAATATAACTCTTGCCCTACAATCACATAAGTCAAGCACAGCTGTTGGTTAACAATATTGAACAGTATACTCGGGATTCTCAATTCATTTTTACATGATCGTCAAAACAATTGGCTTCTTTTCTTATTTTAGAACACTGATACGATTAATCCAATGGTATTCAGTTTATTTTAGTTTCATTCCGGAACACTATAAATACGCGTGATATTCGTTAAGTCAAATAGAAAAACGGCATTGGGCGATCATTCGTACTCGCCCTTTAATTGTTTACTCGTGCCAACTGCCAACACTTCTGCTTCATTGACACAATTCTCTCTCTTAGCATCAGTATCAATTCTCATTGCGTAATTTTCGTTCTCAACGCGATTGTCTTCATCAATTTTAGAGTAAATGTCAAGAATAGTCGCGGCAGCTGCAATATATGGAATTTTGATTGCTTTTAACCTTAATATAGTTTTCCGAAGTCTGTTTGTATTTTTGATTTTGTTTAGGTTTTCTTTTCAGAATTAAAGGAACAATAATTTTTATAAAGAAATTAATGCCTCTTCTTCGTCCTACCCTGGGGTGTTTTGAATATGATTGTTGTTTTTCAAGTTAAGTGTGATTTCCTTGGCATTAACTTTGTTTAAAGTTGTGTAAATAATAAACAGCCAATATTTACACGTTGAAAAAACTTGTTATCATGTTGGATACGGTCAAGTCATTTATCACATAATATTTTAAAACTGCGCAGTGGCAGGCGGTCTACGGACCTATCAGCAAGCTACAAGGACCTTTCGTTTCCTTTGTAGTTTTAGTAATTGAGTAAATATTTGAAACTGTTCTTGTAGATACATCACGTAATTGAACTTAAAGGTTTAATTGTGTGTTTTGTACGGGTTAAAGTAGAACGTACAAATCTAACATATATGCGTCACAATATTGTAGGCAGAATTGTATGTTTTGTTATTCATACAATCAAATATTTTATCAATTCTATATCAAATATGAATAACAAGAGATTTAGTACTCGTGCTACGAAAACAAAAGTTCCAGGAATCAATATTTTTATTAATCAAAATAGGTAGTTGATTAAGGAAGTGATTGTTTGTTGATCACGCACGAATCTTACAATCAAACAATATTAGTCAATACCACTCATTATCAATAAGATTACTTCAAAGCCTTGGTCAGGTAATTAATGAATGATAACAACGAGAAATAGAAAATAACACTTTTACTAACATTACGTCTTGTCACTGTGATCTTGTTTTCGTTTTACCACTTATTATCTTTCTCTATATTTTGAATGTATGTATATGTCTATTGTAGTATTAAGTACCTACCTAAGCAACTTATTTTTTTAACTTTTATAATTACACCAAGTCCAACCCCTTTTTGTGTCCAGGCAATCTCTATTCATTTCAGGTTGCCTGAACAAAATCGCCGAGTGTGATAAGGCGGTCGATTGTATGTTTTATTATAAGGTTTCCTTTTATAAATATTGTAATCTTGGTGGACAATAAAGTGTATACAAATAAATAAACACAAATTATTTAATGAGATTAGCTTTTCGTTGCATAAGGTTGAGATGAAACAGACAAAAATAAAAATACTAAGTTTTATAAAGAAAATTCGCATGTACTGGCAAAGTGGAGAAACGAATATATTACTGGGGACGCTATATTTACAACAATAATCGATTCTCATAAAGATTCGGTAATTACGTGCCAAAAGCAATGAATCGACTTTTACTATTGCGAAACGAGTATTTATCAGTTCTGAAATCGATTTAATGCTCGAGCAATCAGAAGTGAAATTCGCGGTTAAACAGGTAATTAATTGGCGTTCATTATCGTGTTTCGGTATACGATGAGAGTTTCAAAAATGATTGTTTGGAAACAAACTTGTTAATTTTTCATTGGTTCAAATTAGTTTGATCGGTTGGTAGAAAATTAAATAACATTAGAAATTTGTGTTATGGTAATCAAATTGCTAACTTTAAATCAATCGGTCATTTTTGTTTTCGCTATTGAATGCAAGCAAATATATTTTGAATGGTATCACATAATTAGTAAGGTACCTATCGAGTGCTTAAATTATTATTATTTTGATGGTTATTTATAAAGCTGGAAGTGATCGCATTCTAAAATGTATTAAAGACTGTGTGTCGAATGCGCGCGAAACCAACCGTGGAAAAGCGGCGCGGGCGCAGTTCATACGCTGAGCTCAGTCAGTCGATTTCGCAAACCACCATCTAATGTGAACCTATTAACCTCTTCGCCGAGCGAGGCTCAGGCGAAGGCGAGAGGCGGATGAAGCGGCGAATAGTGCGTTCATTAGAGCCAAGGTTGTGTCGACCGTCCCACCGGACCGACGATGTGGCTACCTACCCACCGCCCACACCTACATGCGCATCCCCGCATACCTACTAAATTTAAGGTAAACAAACAAAACAACCTTACCTTGCCAACTGTAGTGCACTTCTATTAGCAATCTCATTGTAGAAATTAAAAAGAATGTTACTATCGAACATATTAACACTTTATCACAGCCATATTTTTCACAAAATAAATTTCATAAACAAAAACAATCCGGAGCACTAGCGATCACAGGATATCACAACGCCGGAACCCAGGCACGTCCGTGCGCGAGCGACGTCAAATCAAACTGGCCGGTCAAAATGACGAAAGTGAAAACATCGCACGCACAGAAAAAAAGGTTGGCGCGGTTCAGTCCTTGCAGGCCACCTCTCGCGCGGGCTCTAGTGACACACTAACTGCGAAGCGCGCGCATCGCACGTCGCCTATATAATGAAGCGCTCAGAGGCTCGAACTTCAAACGCCACCGGACGGCACAAAAAGAAGATGCCTCGCAACGGTAGCTAGGAAAGATTGAACACAAAGAATACGACACGTGGGCGCGTGTGCGTTCACGTGCGAATGTCGGTGTGCGCGAGAGATAGGCGGCCGCAGGAAACTCCGTTCTCTTCCACTAGGAAAGACCTTGGATATGAATCGGCACGTTGCAATGTGTACCGCCATCGCCTACGCCGCTGTTACCTACTTGACGGTACCGACAGATTAAACGATGTTTCCATATAAGATGTTTATTTATCTAGTGATGGGATGCAGAACTAAACAAATAGCCAGGTTGAAAACAAATATTGGAGTAGTTATAAGTTAATGAGCGTAGCAGATAGCTTTATTGTTATAACAAGCACTGGACGCCTGGACAAACACAATAATTACAACCGATGATGACGATGATGCAATGAAAGTTGATAATGCTATTAGCAATTTGACACTTAGCGTGGGTGGTCACTGAGAAATGAAAACCGTGGCGCAATTATAGCACGTGAAGACGTTTAAGATAATACAGTTAAGTAGGTCGTTAACGAGTTCGCAAATGATTTGAATGAAACACATTTCTACTGAGTAAACAAAGCTAATACTGGGCGAAAGATAGATGAATATGTAGGATTTAAGTTCCATTTTCAAATATGTAAAAAATCCAATGGACTTTTTATTTTTGGAAAAACAGTCATAGATCATGAAATTATATTTGAAAACTTTATGATAGTTAAAACTAAAATAGTTAAAAAAATAATTAAAACTTACATTCAACACTATTATATTTTTTAAGCCGTAAGAGTAAATTTATCATGAAGAAACATAATATATGGAAATAATTATGACCTTAGAAAACAATGACAGTTTTTTGGGTCAAAATCTAAATTGTCCTTCCGTAGCACAAATTTTAGCAATACGGATGTCCTCGCGACATTTACATACAAAACGTTTGATATTTGAATAATGTGCTATGTGAAATAAAGGTAACGTGGAACAAAAAATAGTGGTTTTGTTTATATTATCATTTTTTACGAATCATTAACACATTGATGCATATGTAGATTTGTATATGGATCACCCAGAACAGACCAGATGGCTGTATCTATAGTTTACAATGTGCTAATGCGTCTATAAACCGCTCGTTCCGTTCTCGTAACAGCTTTTCACTTTCATTTCCTTACTATCATTGTCTAAACAGATTGGATAACACAGTGAATTTCTTCAAAAGTCACAAATTACGTAAAGTCGTCATCAGCTACTGTGAGAATGACTTTAATTGCTCCTTGTGTTTGACTCTCAATTTAATTTTTGTTATTGAAACTTTGTTTTCGTAACAAAGTAAGGGGCTCCCACATCGCCCGGGTCGTGTATAATTCTATTGTTTATCTCGATGTGAACATTAACTACATATTTATTGCCATTGAATTAATTAAACACGGAAACATGATATCATGCAAAAGTGATATTTTATAAATGAATCTATTGATAAATTAATAGAGAACTGTCGTTGTGCAGAACTATTCATTTATCATAGTATTTGTAACAGGCCTTTTCATATGCGTTGCAAAACAATGGTCTGTTCACGGTTTTACGAAATATCTATGTTTTACTAAAGCACAGTCATTAGTGTAAAATATCAACAATTGAATAGTTTCTTTTATAAAAATACGTTCACACTTGTATTTGGCAAATATTTGATATCGTATTAATTCATGGACTGTTTTATGTTCACATTCGTCAGTTCAAGCTTCAACAGAGAGATAAAAAAAATCACACGCCATATATGCAAAGTCTACTTTAGTGATACGGTCTGCAAAGTCTATTATCATATTTCGTCATCGACCATCTTTATGATTCACTGTAAAAGAACTCGGAAACGTGCTGTAATTACTGTGCCATTTCCTGATAATAAACTTACACTTGCAAAAAAGGTAGTTTGATAAATCTTTCTACGACCTTAAAGCGTTCGTCAAGTCAAGCATGAAAACAGAAAGCGTTGCTTATTCGTCCGTGCATACATCACATCCTCGAATTTCAACTTTATAATTTCGTTACATTGGTTTGTGAAATCAGGATGAAATCATCCGATGTACAGCGGCCATACTTTCGCGGCGCCATTTCTTCGGGTGAAAGTTTAACTAAATTCATTGTACTTTTGTCACCGGCTAATCACGATGTTTATCATAAATCTTAATCCTGACATTTAGCGCCACGCCTACTTATGTTCGCATTTGAAAATGAAAGCGTTTAAGCTGTTATTGCACGCGTGAATTGCATAACTTGTTTCTTATCATGATGTATTGATAGATCAACGGATCTTTTAGAAAGGATCATGAATATCTGCGCCGAAGAAAGATGGCTTATAGAAGAGAAACACCTATAATAACGTATTATGTATCATGTTCGGTTGAAACAGTATACTGGTTTAGTCATATGAGAACAATGTGTCCTTTTCGCCTACCACGTGTATCAGTAATAGTTTCCTAAACCGTGTGTAATTGTGAGTCTAAAATGGTAAAGCAATTTTTCTACAAATTACATTGTATTCGCTATAACGATACAAAGAATTCGTATCGCTATCATAGCAACTGAAGTGATCCCGTGAAATGAATTTCGTAAATTACGAACGATTATATCATCTATATCGTATCGTTTTATTGTTTCGATTTGGCTCGGTTATTGTGATCGTGGCGGCTGGTCGCGTGAAAGTGTTCGGTCGCAGAGATCCTCTGCATCCGCGTGCTCCATTGGATCCGTCACGATCGGCCGTGCTTGCCATTTATTAATATTAAACGAAAATTCGTTATTCAACTGGCCTTGGACCGTGCTCCTTTCAGTTCTCCTTAATGATGACAGTAGCTCGGAACGTGCTGTTTGTAATAGCTCCAACTCAATGACTCAGTTGTGGTCACGGAGAGTACAAGGTTTTCCTCTGCCGCATGTGCTCGCCACACTTTTCACATTTTCATCACTGAGCAAACCACCAAGTGTTGAAACGTCCATTACTTCACAAATCAAATTTCTAGCAGCGATAACTTTCGAAAGAAAATTCGACATGCCGGAGGTTTTGTAATAGTTATTGAAAGCGCGGCTCGTCGAGCGAGGCTCGGCGCAGACGTCGAAAGTGAGACCGAGAGGTTGCGCAGGCGCGTTACGAAGTTTTTATTGTCGGCCGCGCGCGAAATCACTTGAAAGTTGTATTGTCCTTGGATATTTCACTTCTTTATTTGTAGCGTTTCCGACACCCGAGCCGAAGTTCAGTCGTCGGTGACGCCAATTGTGCGCTTTGAGTGTGTTGGTGACACCAGTCCCCTTCACTAATATCTCCGACGTTTAGAACCGAATGCGAAGGATGGAGCATTATGGTCGCTCGACCTTTAATTACTGCTTTTCTCTATAGACTGTCACTTTCTAATTCACACAATGATATCCTAGCAATAAGTAAACGTCGATGATGCTTACCAGGGGACAATGTTAGAAGAGAATCCAGTGTTGCCGGGGCAATCCAGGGTATGTGTGTTGTGGAGCGCGCGCGTCGGCTTCCCGGCGCTTGCGCCACTTCCCCGCTTGCGACACGCTTCCTGCGGGAGAGTGCGAGGCCGCGCGCGAGTTCCGCGCGCAACAACTTGCACAACGCTTAACGGCGACCCGGTTTCTACTTTCGCTGCGGGAATCACTGAAACTGAATCCTGTGATGCACTGGTAGTATCACTGTAATCCGGGCAGAGTCACAGTCGCGGGCGGTGTCGGGAGCGCGGTGTGTTCGGCGCGACGGCGCTGCGGGCCGCGGGCGCCGGGCGAGTGGCGCGCGCGCTGCGGCGCCGCTCTCGGTTGCGCCACACTGGAAAGTAAAAGTGAGCGGCGCGGGGCGCGGCGGCACATTTCTCCCACTTTCGCTGCTGTGATTCATTCCTCGTTCGGCGTCAAGGTCGCTTCCCGCAACTCCCGCGGCCGCTCCTCCCGGCGTGGTGACACGTCCCGCGCTTGCCGCTCGCTGAAACCGCCGCCTGCCGCTCAGCGTGACGTCGCGCTGCAGCCAGCAGCGTGCAGCGCAGAACACGTTTCCATTACAATTTGAAAGTACATGCACCTCCGTGAGAGGTACTTGAAGCGTGCGTTAAATGTTGTGATGTAAATTGTATTTTTGCGCATTACAACATCGTGTTTTGTTCCATAACATGTACCATTTGATAAGATTAAGAGTTGAGGAATGGGAGAGAGATACCAAAACTAGGCTAATTTGACGGAGGCCCTCCATCTTGTATAACCATGTCAAGCGCATACGATGATAACTTTAACATGTAAAATGCTATTTATATTCATTGCAATGGATAGATGAATGGAAAACTTACGAAGCGACTCATCAATAGACATAAACATGTTTTATCCCATTCTACGCAGTTTTCACACAAACACGTTATTATTCGGAAGTGCGCACCATACAGACATACGAACACATACATACAAGTAACTATAGCACTAGCTATTACGAGTTTACGGCTTCTTACTACTGTGAGCTTCCATGCAAACAAACAAATAGTGTATAAATGTATGTACTGTACTCCGTGAGCAGTACCACGGAGTATACAGTGTACGGGCTGTCCAGTAACACCAGGAAAATGTATGGTTTTTAACTCATACTATTACACTATTATTACCTATTCGTTAGCGCGAGTTGGACTTGTGTATTGAGAGGAGAGGATGGAGAAGGATATATAGAAATTTTATTTTTAACCATCTAGCAACAACTGTGATCGCCAATCCAGGGCCTTACCATGTAGGCGCGGGCTTGCGGACGATCGTCCGGTAACCGTCCGGACCGAGCCCAAGTCGTCGACGGCGCGTAGTGTTCCACGCGCGCCTCAGGGAGATGTCAGCAACCGTAGGGGCCCAGCAGGGTCGAAGCCTACTGGGGCCACGGGTGATGCGAAAGAGATCCCCGGAGTCATGGAAAAAAAATGGCAAAGAAGGAACAGGAGTGGGTTTTTAGTCAGTAAAAGTCTGACACTATCTCGAGGGCCTTACCATAACAAGATAAAATGTCAAGCGTGCTACGCAACCTATATTAGCTCTATCCCTTTAACAGTTTAGTTTGCGTCGCCGAATGGATCGCGGTATGAGATCGTGATAGGGCCTCAGTTCCCAAGTTTAGTGATTTTGGTAGCCATTGCTATTTGACAGCTGTTCCATGAACCAAGTCTTTCCAGGGGATCCGAAGTCCAAGCATCAATTTACTTCTCTACTTACGCCATTCTTGAATATAAGCACAAGAGTGCCAATGAAACTTTTCTAAATAAGTACATTATTTAGTCAAGACCGGTAGCTATTAATTCGAATAAATATTCACTTTCTAAGCTTAAAAGTTAATGAGTGACAGTTTCCCAAACCGAGTGAAATTGGTATTTGAGTAGAATACATGTCGACAACGATATGCAACCGTGTTTGGGAAATAAGTGGGTAGCGGACTTTCATTAGCAGTAAGTATATAAGTACTTATAAGAGAAAATGTGTACGCAGTTGACTTTTTTATTATTCTGTGTTACAATAGAATTCGTTTTTTAAGTACTGTGGGTTACTTTCTTATTGTTGTCATGGAAATAGGAGTCTCTAGCTATTTAGTGTTGATTAGAAGCGGTTTTTTTTTACCTTTTAGAATATGATGCGTATCTATGAGATAATCACTTCAGTGACTAGGCCTTACCATGATGTGTTAAAATGTCAAGCGTGCGAGGGATGGAGTTATACACCCTTATGTAGCTCCATACCTTTAACAGTTTAGTTTAGGTTGTAAAGTGGGTCGCGTTAAGAGCGCTGGTTTTTTTGCTTATATAGCATATAGCTTTACACGTTTACATGTGTCCCTATAAACTTATATACCATTTTAGAGTTGCTTTTTCATCTTAACATTATCCAGCAAGATCTAGGTATCTATGTATTACAACACAAGATACTGCATGGTTATAACTTTCATTATTCTTTATTGTACACAAAACCTTTGAAACAAGTTTAGTTAGGACAGCTGATATTTGCACATGAAGAAAACTTTGACAAATCAAATCAAAGCATCTTTTGAATGATCAAGAAGTTAGTCAGTCAGAAATATTAAGCTGATTTCACATTCAAATTCGTAGTGCACAACAAAACTTAATCTCACATTAATTAAATACTACTTAAAAAAAACAGAATTGAGAATTCCTGATTTCAGTATTTTGAGTTAGCACATCTCAAATCTTAAATACATACTCAACTTCAAATCAAAAATCGGGGATATAATGTACTAAAACAGAATAAGTACAATAAATAAAAACCTGTACATACAACGTATGGCTTATATTTTAAGGAAATATTCCCAAATCTTCTTCTGAAGTCCCCTAACAAAGGGCTAGCCCTCCAAGGGCGCACTGAACGAAAACTAAGGGATCCATTGTAACTACTTTCTTTTTATATTTCTTTACATTACACGGCATGACAAATCACTTTACATAGTGGAAGTACTATATTATTAATCAAGAGAAAATTAAACAGCGTTGCATAATATGGAACTGTTGCTGGAAGCGACTAACTTGTAATTTATAAGCGACTAGCTTCTGCCAGAGCGGCTTCACCCGCGTGAAAATAGGTTTCTCCATACAAACTTTGGACCCTCGTTTCACCCCCTTAGGGTATGAATTTTGGAAAATCCTCTCTAAGTGCTCACCTACGTTATAAAAGGAAACCTTATGCAAAATTTTACGCCCATATTCCTAGTAGATTCGGCTGTGCGTTGATATATCAGTCAGTCAGTTTCTCCTTTTATATGTTTAGATTTTGTTATATGTTGAGTTTGGCGGCATTATAACAAATGTTAAATCATGTCTAAGGATGGAAGAAAATCTCCATCCCTAAATATCAACACCACAACAACAACAATGTGGAGGAAACCTTGGGAAATTGTAAGAAAATGGTTGATGGAGACTGTGGTGTCCACGTCATGGTGGATAAGCAATCAAAGAAGATTGATAAAACAGCAAATGGTATTAATATTAATTCTTTTAGAAATTAAGGAAGCCTGTTTCAGATATGATTGTAACTGATAGCACTAGAAGAAACTGAGGAAAGCTTGAGAAAATATTGAAAACTGAATAATAGAACGACAAATAAATATACATAACTGCCCCCCTAGCCAAGTTACAACCGTTTCGTTTCGATTCTCTTTTCGTTGATCACCTCGAGTCGGCCACGCCTCCTATTCCTTTGTTCTGATCACGTGACTGAGCGTTGAGTGACATCAGAGTAAAGGAATCGGAGGCGTGCCCTACTCGAGGCGATCGACGATAAGACAATCGAAACGAAACGGTTGTAACTTGGCTATGGGGGCTGATGAACGTCAGTATTATGATGCTAATTATTGATAATATGATGTAATTTTTAAAACCTGCTAGAATTGCAAGAGAACAAGAGAAGAAACCCAAGTGGTATACAATCGTCCGGTAAGAACCGAGTTCGAGTTATCCACAGCGTGCTTTCTTTGAAGCTGAGATGTCAGCAAACCGTAGGGGCTCAGCAAGGCCGATGTCAGTTATTGCCGTGGGGAATTTCGAAAGACAAACTGGGGACTAGGACGCACTGAACATGACTAGAAGGATACAGGTGGGCTTTAATCAGTAAAAGTCACAAACAAAACACCTCCTCTCACTCCACCCTGGAGCAGAGAAGTCATTGGATGATTTCTCACCATAAAGAAAAGAGGTGTACAATGAAATCGAGAATTTCATCAATGATCAATGAGAAACTTATCGCCTCGTTTTTAGCTTCACCGATGTGGTTATTTTTATTCCGTATTGTCGTGTCCAAAACGTAGTCACCTTTCATTGTTCTGGGAAGTCTATGACTCTACGATTGACGACCGTTTCAAAATTAACAATGCATTATTTATTTCTTGAACTCCTTCCAAAAGTGAAATGGGAGATAAAACTAAATAACTAATTGACTATTTTTTTTTCATTTCCTTTTAGTTATATTTTTAACTAACTTCTGCCAGTGGCTTCGCCCGCTTGAAAATAGGATTCTCCATACAAACTTCCAACCCCTGTTTTACACCCTTAGGGGTGGAGTTTCGTAAAATCCGTTCTTAACACCCTATAGGGACCGTGTAGTTTGTAGGTGTTATAGTTTCTGAGATTTCGTGGTTAATCAGTGAGTGGTATTTCGCTTTTTTATATATAGATTTCTTATTTGTCTCATTATTTTCGAAAGGGACCATAAAAATCACATGGAACGATTTAGATACAGTTTGGCTATCAAAGTAAAAAAATAATTCTGTCGCCGTAGTAAGCGTAGCAATCAGTTGCGCTTATCAGCTTTGAAAGATCTGTTTCACTAGAATCAAGATAAAATTGAGTTGATTTTGTCCAAGTCAAAATAATGGTGAACGATGGGCGAAGGTTTTGCGATCATGGCTTGGGACACCATACTAAGTTCGACGTATTTTGTGAATTCAAAAACGCTGGTTTTAACTGAACCTGAGGTTGTGACGTAAGGCCTGTCGACGAAGCGGCAACGTCGTGCTGTTTCAAAGTTTTATATGTAAGCTGTGAGCAGACGTGCACTAAGCGTATACTAACGTATACGCGTCTATGAAGCTACGCGTCCGTGGACAGTAGGCCTTACAGACGTAAATCAGTTCTGCCTCCCTAGCCAAGTTACGATCGTTTCGTTTGCGTCAAATGCCTCGAGTAGGCCACGCCTCCGATTCCTTTGTTCTGACGTTATCTCAACGCTCAGTCACGTGGTCAGAATAAAGGAATCGGAGGCGTGGCCTACTCGAGGCGTTCGACGCAAACGAAACGATCGTAATTTGGCTAGGGGGGCTTGTGTGTAATAACGGTGGAGCGTACTAAATAAAGTTGTAGATATCGGATTTGGCCACTCTATATTACCGAATTCAAATGGTAATGAGTACAAAAAGGTGTCTGAAATAAGCGATGTTTATAAACAGCGTGTTTCTTTAAAAGCATTAATTTAGCGCTTGCAATCAAACAATGATTTATTGTTGAAGTGTAGTGTGTTCAAGTGTGACGCGTCTCGCTACATAAAACTTGTCTGTCTGTCGACACGAACTTATTTATTTATTTACCTTTGCTTGCATATTTGTGTGATAATGTTAATGTCTGTTAGCAAGGAGCTGTCTCGAACCTGGGGGGCAATCGCGCTAATTTCAAACGTTTGCAAACGTTTACGATAAAGTTTCGGTCCAATTGCAACTGTGGTTAAGTTTCGATTCAGCTGTTCGGATTTTGGTATTGCGCTATAAGTTCAAATGCTAACCAAAGTTGGAACGTTGCGTAACGTCAATCGTTAGTGATGCCCTTTTAGTTTGTGAATATCCGAGCGTTTAGTAATAAATTTACACGTGTGCACCTCTAGTTTGACAGCTGAAAGCGCGGTATGTACTTGAAATTTTGAAGAGGTAAGCGAGATTATACATAAATAAACATTCAAAGACTTATGAAGTATGAACCACTTATAAACTTGGACAGCCACTTTAATTGAAAGTTGTAATATCTGCAGTCGTAGTCGTCATAGAATTGTTTCATGGAAATAGAAGAGCGTCGCAGATGCAATACGGTCCGACAAATGGAGCTGATGGCTCATTTTCTCAACAGCATCAAGACCTTGCTCTTGGACGAGTTAGGTCTAAAGAGGCTCGTCAAGTTGCAGCACGCTTATGGAATGAGTGTGCCCTAAGTCTCAACGTGGAAGGACTTGTGGACAGTGTGGAACAGGGAAAGAATGGTCCAAGGTGAGAATCATAGAAGCAGATAAAAGTGGATGTTATACGCCGAGGGTTCCTGAATAAAATAATATTACATTGTTTTATTCTTTTTTAGGTACCTATTGAATGACTAACAAGTGCCGGGTTAGGGCAAAGTTAATTAGCATAAATGCTAACCAACGAGCTACTGGTGGTGGGCTCATAATGCTCCTACTTTGTCATCTTTGGAAGAAAGGACAGCCAATATCTTAGGCAGAGATGTTGGCCCACTAGCTGATGTTAGGCAGGACCAATTTGCCTCAAATGATGTAAGTTATATCTTTAGCTATTTCCAAATCCACTTTTGTAAACCATTGTTTTATCGTGCTTAATTTTACTAAGAATGCTACTAAATAATACTATGCATTATATAGGATGACGGCACAGTGACAGTAAAAGTGGTTGATGAACCCAAAATTATTACATGACACTGAAGCATCAACAGCAATGTAACTTATATCTCTTGCGAAAACAATGTTTATGCTGCCTAATATTAGCAATATATATCAGTTTTATTAATATTATATTGTATAACATTATGTTTACTTTATTACAGTTTTGACTGACCACCCCCCATACATGCTATCTGCAACTTCAACAGTGTATGTGCAGACGCTGCCTGTATCCCCTGTTCCCAGCATAGTGGGAGAGACAGGCTTAATACTAAACTCTCCTAGGCACTGTGCAGGTTTGTTCAACAAAATTGCTTAAGCTAATAAAAGAGAGTACTATCATGTTAATTTTTAAAATGTAGAGATATACTTTTACTGTTTTTTTGCTATTTCATGTTTCAATGAGGGCTGGTTTTATGATATTAAGTAAATGAAATAACCACTTACTAAGCATTATTTGTCAGAAACAACATAATAATAACACTTTTATTTTGTTTCAGTATGGCCGGCATAACCACCCAGATTAAGAGTACTATTAGTTACTATGGTTAAATAAGTTTTGTTTTTATAATATGTATTTGTTTATTATTGTTTAAAATTATATTATGTATTTTTTCTATAGGTCTCTGATGCCTGAAAATAAATGTTTATTATTAACATTAATATTATATTCTTGATTGTACTTTAATAAATAGAATTATATCTAATTTTGTTTGGTTCTCTTGAATTTGATATTTAGCACCCCTTTGCCATTCTCCATCATTTTATCTGAATAAAACTATGTTGTGATAATGTTTACATACATATTTAATTAAAATGACGAGGCATTAGAAATATAAATAGCCTTTATTCACAAATAGTATGATAAAATAGGATAGAATATTTATTATGAGGAATAACATGCAAGTTTACACAATAAGTGCAGCCTTCAACAAGAACAGTAATGGTATTCAATAATAATTAGATCTAACCTGTACCTCAGGTGTCATAAGAGCTAAATTATTTTATTATTTACGTTAATATTTGCTAAGAATACTTATATAAAGAACTAATCAAAAACCATTTTGATGAAAAAAAACTTAAAACACAAAATTACAAAAACAATTAGAATAATATGAAAAGTAAAATTAATTAGCATAATTGGTTTCTCCTATTAGCCCTGTGTGCTATATTATGCAGAACAAAGCATGCATTCACTATTCTTGCAGCAGTTACTGGAGTGTAATGCAGCTTTTATCGACCATGCACCTGCAAGGACAAACCCTTTTATTATTATTTATTAATTTCAAACATAAATGATTCATAATTATGTCAACTATTATAATAATGGTATGATATCCAAAGCATACCTAAAGCGAGCTTTTAAAACACCTATACAGCGTTCAACAACATTTCTGGCCGTCAAGTGCAAGCCTTGGTAATATTGTTCTGGAGTATCTGGCCTTGGTTCTGAGATGGGTATCATCATTCTTGGTCTCAAAGGGGTCTGAGTCTCCTGCAATAACCAAAACAGAATTAAAGCATCTTAAATAATAAATATACATTGTATCAGAATATTGCAACATAAATTATACTCAATTTAAACATACCCAAAAGATGCAAATGCACACACATTGAACTTTAACTTTTAAAACTTATTTGTGTGATAATGTTAATGTCTGTTAGCAAGGAGCTGTCTCGAACCTGGGGGGCAATCGCGCTAATTTCAAACGTTTGCAAACGTTTACGATAAAGTTTCGGTCCAATTGCAACTGTGGTTAAGTTTCGATTCAGCTGTTCGGATTTTGGTATTGCGCTATAAGTTCAAATGCTAACCAAAGTTGGAACGTTGCGTAACGTCAATCGTTAGTGATGCCCTTTTAGTTTGTGAATATCCGAGCGTTTAGTAATAAATTTACACGTGTGCACCTCTAGTTTGACAGCTGAAAGCGCGGTATGTACTTGAAATTTTGAAGAGGTAAGCGAGATTATACATAAATAAACATTCAAAGACTTATGAAGTATGAACCACTTATAAACTTGGACAGCCACTTTAATTGAAAGTTGTAATATCTGCAGTCGTAGTCGTCATAGAATTGTTTCATGGAAATAGAAGAGCGTCGCAGATGCAATACGGTCCGACAAATGGAGCTGATGGCTCATTTTCTCAACAGCATCAAGACCTTGCTCTTGGACGAGTTAGGTCTAAAGAGGCTCGTCAAGTTGCAGCACGCTTATGGAATGAGTGTGCCCTAAGTCTCAACGTGGAAGGACTTGTGGACAGTGTGGAACAGGGAAAGAATGGTCCAAGGTGAGAATCATAGAAGCAGATAAAAGTGGATGTTATACGCCGAGGGTTCCTGAATAAAATAATATTACATTGTTTTATTCTTTTTTAGGTACCTATTGAATGACTAACAAGTGCCGGGTTAGGGCAAAGTTAATTAGCATAAATGCTAACCAACGAGCTACTGGTGGTGGGCTCATAATGCTCCTACTTTGTCATCTTTGGAAGAAAGGACAGCCAATATCTTAGGCAGAGATGTTGGCCCACTAGCTGATGTTAGGCAGGACCAATTTGCCTCAAATGATGTAAGTTATATCTTTAGCTATTTCCAAATCCACTTTTGTAAACCATTGTTTTATCGTGCTTAATTTTACTAAGAATGCTACTAAATAATACTATGCATTATATAGGATGACGGCACAGTGACAGTAAAAGTGGTTGATGAACCCAAAATTATTACATGACACTGAAGCATCAACAGCAATGTAACTTATATCTCTTGCGAAAACAATGTTTATGCTGCCTAATATTAGCAATATATATCAGTTTTATTAATATTATATTGTATAACATTATGTTTACTTTATTACAGTTTTGACTGACCACCCCCCATACATGCTATCTGCAACTTCAACAGTGTATGTGCAGACGCTGCCTGTATCCCCTGTTCCCAGCATAGTGGGAGAGACAGGCTTAATACTAAACTCTCCTAGGCACTGTGCAGGTTTGTTCAACAAAATTGCTTAAGCTAATAAAAGAGAGTACTATCATGTTAATTTTTAAAATGTAGAGATATACTTTTACTGTTTTTTTGCTATTTCATGTTTCAATGAGGGCTGGTTTTATGATATTAAGTAAATGAAATAACCACTTACTAAGCATTATTTGTCAGAAACAACATAATAATAACACTTTTATTTTGTTTCAGTATGGCCGGCATAACCACCCAGATTAAGAGTACTATTAGTTACTATGGTTAAATAAGTTTTGTTTTTATAATATGTATTTGTTTATTATTGTTTAAAATTATATTATGTATTTTTTCTATAGGTCTCTGATGCCTGAAAATAAATGTTTATTATTAACATTAATATTATATTCTTGATTGTACTTTAATAAATAGAATTATATCTAATTTTGTTTGGTTCTCTTGAATTTGATATTTAGCACCCCTTTGCCATTCTCCATCATTTTATCTGAATAAAACTATGTTGTGATAATGTTTACATACATATTTAATTAAAATGACGAGGCATTAGAAATATAAATAGCCTTTATTCACAAATAGTATGATAAAATAGGATAGAATATTTATTATGAGGAATAACATGCAAGTTTACACAATAAGTGCAGCCTTCAACAAGAACAGTAATGGTATTCAATAATAATTAGATCTAACCTGTACCTCAGGTGTCATAAGAGCTAAATTATTTTATTATTTACGTTAATATTTGCTAAGAATACTTATATAAAGAACTAATCAAAAACCATTTTGATGAAAAAAAACTTAAAACACAAAATTACAAAAACAATTAGAATAATATGAAAAGTAAAATTAATTAGCATAATTGGTTTCTCCTATTAGCCCTGTGTGCTATATTATGCAGAACAAAGCATGCATTCACTATTCTTGCAGCAGTTACTGGAGTGTAATGCAGCTTTTATCGACCATGCACCTGCAAGGACAAACCCTTTTATTATTATTTATTAATTTCAAACATAAATGATTCATAATTATGTCAACTATTATAATAATGGTATGATATCCAAAGCATACCTAAAGCGAGCTTTTAAAACACCTATACAGCGTTCAACAACATTTCTGGCCGTCAAGTGCAAGCCTTGGTAATATTGTTCTGGAGTATCTGGCCTTGGTTCTGAGATGGGTATCATCATTCTTGGTCTCAAAGGGGTCTGAGTCTCCTGCAATAACCAAAACAGAATTAAAGCATCTTAAATAATAAATATACATTGTATCAGAATATTGCAACATAAATTATACTCAATTTAAACATACCCAAAAGATGCAAATGCACACACATTGAACTT
Organism: Mythimna pallens; assembly: GCA_961205895.1. NCBI lineage: Eukaryota > Metazoa > Arthropoda > Insecta > Lepidoptera > Noctuidae > Mythimna > Mythimna pallens. The sequence continues at coordinate 5,918,292 of OY540825.1, forward strand.
TAACTTTTAAAACTTATTTGTGTGATAATGTTAATGTCTGTTAGCAAGGAGCTGTCTCGAACCTGGGGGGCAATCGCGCTAATTTCAAACGTTTGCAAACGTTTACGATAAAGTTTCGGTCCAATTGCAACTGTGGTTAAGTTTCGATTCAGCTGTTCGGATTTTGGTATTGCGCTATAAGTTCAAATGCTAACCAAAGTTGGAACGTTGCGTAACGTCAATCGTTAGTGATGCCCTTTTAGTTTGTGAATATCCGAGCGTTTAGTAATAAATTTACACGTGTGCACCTCTAGTTTGACAGCTGAAAGCGCGGTATGTACTTGAAATTTTGAAGAGGTAAGCGAGATTATACATAAATAAACATTCAAAGACTTATGAAGTATGAACCACTTATAAACTTGGACAGCCACTTTAATTGAAAGTTGTAATATCTGCAGTCGTAGTCGTCATAGAATTGTTTCATGGAAATAGAAGAGCGTCGCAGATGCAATACGGTCCGACAAATGGAGCTGATGGCTCATTTTCTCAACAGCATCAAGACCTTGCTCTTGGACGAGTTAGGTCTAAAGAGGCTCGTCAAGTTGCAGCACGCTTATGGAATGAGTGTGCCCTAAGTCTCAACGTGGAAGGACTTGTGGACAGTGTGGAACAGGGAAAGAATGGTCCAAGGTGAGAATCATAGAAGCAGATAAAAGTGGATGTTATACGCCGAGGGTTCCTGAATAAAATAATATTACATTGTTTTATTCTTTTTTAGGTACCTATTGAATGACTAACAAGTGCCGGGTTAGGGCAAAGTTAATTAGCATAAATGCTAACCAACGAGCTACTGGTGGTGGTCTCATAATCCTCCTACTTTGTCACCTTTGGAAGAAAGAACAGCCAATATCTTAGGCAGGGATGTTGGCCCACTAGCTGATGTTAGGCAGGACCAATTTGCCTCAAACGATGTAAGTTATATCTTTAGCTCTTTCCAAATCCACTTTTGTAAACCATTGTTTTATCATGCTTAATTTTACTAAGAATGCTACTAAATAATACTATGCATTATATAGGATGACGGCACAGTGACAGTAAAAGTGGTTGGTGAACCCAAAATTATTACATGACACTGAAGCATCAACAGCAATGTAACTTATATCTCTTGCGAAAACAATGTTTATGCTGCCTAATATTAGCAATATATATCAGTTTTATTAATATTATATTGTATAACATTATGTTTACTTTATTACAGTTTTGACTGACCACCCCCCATATGTGCTATCTGCAACTTCACTAGTGTATGTGCAGACGCTGCCTGTATCCCCTGTTCCCAGCATAGTGGGAGAGACAGGCTTAATACTAAAGTCTCCTAGGCACTGTGCAGGTTTGTTCAACAAAATTGCTTAAGCTAATAAAAGAGAGTACTATCATGTTAATTTTTAAAATGTAGAGATATACTTTTACTGTTTTTTTGCTATTTCATGTTTCAATGAGGGCTGGTTTTATGATATTAAGTAAATGAAATAACCACTTACTAAGCATTATTTGTCAGAAACAACATAATAATAACACTTTTATTTTGTTTCAGTATGGCCGGCATAACCACCCAGATTAAGATTACTATTAGTTACTATGGTTAAATAAGTTTTGTTTTTATAATATGTATTTGTTTATTATTGTTTATTGATTGTACTTTAATAAATAGAATTATATCTAAATTAATTTTGTTTGGTTCTCCTGAATTTGATATTTAGCACCCCTTTGCCATTCTCCATCATTTTATCTGAATAAAACTATGTTGTGATAATGTTTACATACATATTTAATTAAAATGACGAGGCGTTAGAAATATAAATAGCCTTTATTCACAAATAGTATGATAAAATAGGATAGAATATTTATTATGAGGAATAACATGCAAGTTTACACAATAAGTGCACCCTTCAACAAGAACAGTAATGGTATTCAATAATAATTAGATCTAACCTGTACCTCAGGTGTCATAAGAGCTAAATTATTTTATTATTTATGTTAATATTTGCTAAGAATACTTATATAAAGAACTAATCAAAAACCATTTTGATGAAAAAAAACTTATAACACAAAATTACAAAAATAATTAGAATAATATGAAAAGTAAAATTAATTAGCATAATTGGTTTCTCCTATTAGCCCTGTGTGCTATATTATGCAGAACAAAGCATGCATTCACTATTCTTGCAGCAGTTACTGGAGTGTAATGCAGCTTTTATCGACCATGCACCTGCAAGGACAAACCCTTTTATTATTATTTATTAATTTCAAACATAAATGATTCATAATTATGTCAACTATTATAATAATGGTATGATATCCAAAGCATACCTAAAGCGAGCCTTTAAAACACCTATACAGCGTTCAACAACATTTCTGGCCGTCAAGTGCAAGCCTTGGTAATATTGTTCTGGAGTATCTGGCCTTGGTTCTGAGATGGGTATCATCATTCTTGGTCTCAAAGGGGTCTGAGTCTCCTGCAATAACCAAAACAGAATTAAAGCATCTTAAATAATAAATATACATTGTATCAGAATATTGCAACATAAATTATACTCAATTTAAACATACCCAAAAGATGCAAATGCACACACATTGAACTTTATTGTTTAATTTACTTTGTGGTTACTTTTATAGAACAAAAAAGGTTTTTAGTAAAAGTGAAAATGCTGTTTATGACTTTACGAGAGGAATCATCACAAAATCATCCCTTACCTTGGTTTCAAGATCCAAAGCATCACAACGTAGGATGGGTGGCATATAAGGAGTCGAAATTAATTCACGGGTTAATTGATCTCTTCACAAACTATCGATCACTGTATGAATCACACCTAAGTCTAGCTTTTAAGTTTTTCCTTTTGGTTTCGGCTCGAGCCACCGCTACATCATATTCATGAGATTTCTCCAACAAATCTATGTAGGCCTACATGGTAATGTTGTATTTTTGCAAGATTTTCACTCAGAATCACTTCACAACAAAGACAAAACACTCCAACGATTTGCTAACGATCCTAAAAAAGTAGCGTCCCATCAACTTTTACGTTTGACAACGGTAACGTTCCAGCTACGATCGCGGTGCGTCTCAACTTGCTGTCAAATTTTTAGCGCGATACGAAATGGTCAAAAAGTTGAGATATGGCAGCGGTTCGGTTGCGATTTAGTTGAAAAAAAATAGCGCGATTGGGCTGCAGAGCTAGGGTTTGACACGTCCGACCGGCTCGGTGTCTAGCTCACAAATGAGAGCTGACTACCCCCGCCACCTAGCGGCAAGTCACGCGACGGGTACCCGCGCGGGCGTCCACTTAACACAGCTTTGGCCCTTACTGTGCCATTCTACTTTTTAAACTAATTTCAGCTATTTGAAGGTCCGGCTTCAAAATAGGTAAGCACAACAATGTTTACGAAAATCGATATATATGTGTTTAAAACTGTACAACAACATAGTACGTTTGTTTTTACAACTTGGAATTCTGCCCACTAGGTGCAATACGCAAAACTAATGGACGTAGTGGATCGAACAATAACGTTTGTAAATTGTAGGCGTTAGGAAAGGTTAGTAATATTTGTTGTGCCATTTTCCATTTTTCAAATTTTCTGGTTGTTGGAAAAGAAAAATGGTGGTTGAGTACATTTTGATACAAGTGGAGATAGTTTGTCATTGCGATCGAGACAGAATTCACTGGAGCCATAGGCGAGGGTGTTATGGAGCCTAGTGCTACAGTGATAAATTTCCAGGTGTATTAAACGACGTTTTTCAATATACTTACGAAGATATAATAAACAAACGGGTTTTAACGCGCGACTCATGGGGGTCGCTTAAGGCCCAGCCTAATACGATAAATGTAATTAATTGTGACAGTGGCGAATTCAAAATGGGTTTCTTACTAATCATCATCATCATCATCATTTCAGCCGAAAGTCGTCCACTGTTGGACAAAGGCCTACTCCAAGTGTCGCCGGTTCTGTGCGTCTCACATCGGATTCCCGAGACCTTTACCAGGTCATTGGTCCACATAATGGTTAGTTGTGGTATGCAGTATCCTGAAAACGAAATACAAAATTTTCCCTAATTTGTACTTGAAATTTCAAAGAAATCCTCATCAACCAATTTGACATTGTGTCCATTTATGGGAAGCCCCAATAGAATTTTTCAAACGTTCCAGGAAAATTTAGGGGAATACCTTTAACATTCCTCTTTCCTGAGGATATCAATGAATGTTTGCATAAAATAATGGGTATTTTACTCAAAAAAAAAATCGATAAAAAAGGATAATACATTTATTATTATTATCCTTTTTTATCAATTATATAGAATTAAATGAAAAAATCTTATTAATTTAAATTTGCCTGTTTATTACATAATTCCGTCAGAACGCCGGATGTGTTTCTTATAATATTAGTTTCTACTACAAAACAGCTTTTGTTACAATGTTACACTTTTTTTTATGTAGCTACATATACCTATTTTTAAATTATATACAAAAAAAACTTATGTTATGCTCAAAAATTTTGAAAATAAGAGTTTTGGCAAAATTATTTAAAAAAAAAAAAATATTTTTAAACATCTTACTGCTTTTGTCTAGTGACAATACGATTTCTTGTTCCATTCCCTCTTGTTTTCCATATTATCATTCCGTAGAGCTAAAAACTTTTTTTTCCTTTTTGTTTGGAGCAGTGGTGGCGCAGTGGTAACAGATCTGACTTACGAGTTGTAAGTCGCTGGTTCAACCCCAGCCAGGCGCATTACTTTGTGTAATTTACTTCATCACCACTGTTCTCAAAACAGTGAAGGAAAGCAGTTATTATTTTTTTATTTATTTAAATTTCATGTACAGTAGTGGTACATAGGCGGACTTAATGCAACAAGGCATTCTCTACCAGTCAATCTTTGGGTTAGAAAAGACAACACTATGATAGAGGTCAGAACATCGTGAGGAAATCGGCATATTCTAGAACCAAAAATTCGATGACATGTGACATCCACCAGGGATTTGCAATGGGCCCACGTGGTGGATTACGACCCATTCTCTCTTCTAAAGAGGAGGACTGAGTCCCAGCAGTTAACATTATAGGCTGATTATGCCATTATCATTTCTCAAAACCAACCTAACTTTACCAACACGCACTGGGCCCGCGTGGTAGATTACGGCCCATTCCCTCTCCTAGAGAGGAGGCCTGAGTCCCGACAGTGGGAACATTACAAGGCCGACTATGCTATGCTATGCTATTTTTCAAAACCATACATTTTCTAGATCTGTCTATGACATAGACAGTCATTTAATTATTACGAATTTAAATAGAGGTTTTTTTTAATAAAGGTATTTTAGCACACATGACTCAGATGCAAAAAGTGTGCGTGAGAAAATGACCAGAAACGGCTCCACACTAGTCTTCCGCCGTCGGAGGCCAGGCGAAAACTTGAGCCTAAGATCCGCATTCATGTTAAGAAAATAAATAATGGATTAATATAATGTATGTTACTTACATTAAATAATTTATCCACTAATATTATAAATGCGAAAGTAACTCTGTCTGTCTGTCTGTCTTTCTGTCTGTCTGTCTGTCTTTTCTTCACGCCTAAACTACTGAACCGATTTGTGTGAAATTTGGTACAGACATAGTTTGGAACTTGAGAAAGGACATAGGATAGTTTTTATTACAAAAAATAAATCCGGAAGTCACTATTCCACGCGAACGAAGTCGCGGGCAAAAGCTAGTTGTTAATAAATAAGCAATTGCTCGTAGAACGGCTGGCCGTTGGGGCCGAAAATTTCTGGAATGGCGACCACGTACTGGAAGAGGTAGCGTTGGACGGCCACCTACAAGGTGAACCGATGACCTGGTAAGGGTTGCGGGAATTCGATGGATGCGAGACGTACCATTCAATGTGGCGACACTTGGGGGAGGCCTATGTCCAACAGTGGACTTCTTTCGGCTGAAATGATGATGATGATGATTATGAAGTAATTAAAAATTATACTGAGTCATTGTAATTATACGTAGTCACTTGTTTTTCTTTAAGAAAACAGTAAGTTTTTAGTATCCCATCTCTTTTTTTGAGTTAGGAAATCATAAACGACATCTCCCGCTCGACGGTGGAGCGGACGCGTCATACTTTTACTGACCAAAACCACACCTTGTATTTTTAGTTGCCCTTTGCGTTTTAAGACCACGGTTACTTTTTCAGAAATTTTCCACGGTCCTAGCAGGCATTGGCCCTGCTGGGCGTTTACGGTTTGTTGACATCTCTTTGAGGCGCGCGTGGAACACTACGCGCCGCGTAGTCTGCACAGTCCGCAGTCCGTACAGTCGGACCGCGAGTTACCCACTGCAACGCAAGCCCGCACCTACGGTGGCCGGGGATCGCTCTGCAACTTCCGACGCCCGGGGCATCTCCTGTCGCGGTGGCTAGGGACTGACAATGTCCGTTGATTTACGGCTGCGACATCTCCTGCGCTACCATTACTGTCTTGCAAAAGGATGTGCACGCATCCACAGGATGGTGCTCCGCCCAAGCGGGCTACACCTCCACCGTATGCTCCAATAGTGATACCCGGGCGTTTCTTCCGCCTGAATCTGACACAGGAACCTCCCGTACTTGCCAGTCTACTGAGTACCTACGTCATGCGTAAGGTAAGGTCTCCATGGTGTGTCTCCCTAGCCACTTCTCAAAGAGGGCCACTTACCGCCGCGATTGTGTCGTGCCCATAGTTTTCCCATCTGGCGTTTAGGCCACTACCTACCGTCTTATTCAAGTTCATTACTACGATTCCTTTCATTTGATTTAAAAACTAAAACAAAGCTACTTTAATCATGCCTTAATCACGCTTGTCTCAACCATAACACGTTGGACTGGGTACTGTAAGGTTTCCTACTAAGCTTTCGCTTTTCTATTGCAAACGGGAAATGAAAGAAACACAGTAGCAACGCGGTACATAGCTGCTTTCTCCACGGAGATAGTTTTAAAGGCTGATTGGTGAAAATCTTTGCTGTCACCCGATACAATTTATGTTATTAGTGTTGAATGTTGAATGAAAAACGGACATGGCTACCTCAAGGATTACAATAAATAAAGATCTTTATACGCACAAGACATTCATTGAAGGCACTGTTAACGCAGTGGTCAAGCGATTGACTGCGTGGAGCGGGTTCAATTCCCGCATAGAACCAATATTTGTATGACATAGAGAAGAGGTCCGGATCTGGGTGTCTTCTGTTTGTGAGTTTACATATTGGTGATGGAAGATATTCGAATTATTTTTAGTTTAAGGTAACTTTTACTTTTTGTATATCAGTTTTTATGTTTATAACGAATAAAATCAAGAGGTTGTAAAGCTAGAACTATATTGTGTACACGTGTGTTACACACACCGATCTGGGCGCGTCGGTCTCCATACATTTTATATGTAAACTAGACTTGTAGAGCTACACTAGATCCACGCCACGCGACGACGTTCTACGTACAAATCAGGCGTGTTACACGTGTGCGTCGGTCTAATGTAGTTCTAGCTTTAAGGTAGAACTACATTGGGCACATTTGGGCGACGTATGCCTATCTGGGCGCGACGGCTTGTAGAGCTATATTAGATCCACGCCACCCGACGCACCTCTGCGTACAAATCAAATGTGGCCCACGTGTGCGTCGGTCTAATGTAGTTCCCAATTAATTAGTTCTAGAATTTTGCAACAGTACCAAGAACGTTTACTTAGCTCACTCTCAATTGTAATTCCAGCATGAAGGTCTAAAGTCTCCAGGGCTACATGGCTGGGAGATTGTTCGAAAGAGTCACCTTGGCCATGGAACAGAAAGGGCAATTGAAGGAACACTCGCTCCACCCAGACTGGGAGAAGTTATTTGGAGATTTTTCTCCCAAATAATATAATTTTTCCTTTTACTCTTACACACGGTGTCTATATACATCTCTTTTTTCCAACTCTCCTTACACAGGTATGCTGGAAGAGATTTCTGTAGAAATAAGCATCACCTTTGTACCTATTTTTCTGTTTCCCTCTTTTTGTACTTTATTATATGTGTGTACACGAGTAATAAGTAAATAAAAAGTTAAAAAGCAATGATAAATATAAGGTACACTATATATAATATTGTCAAAAAAATAATAATAAAAATTTATTTAATAAAAATGCCAAAATACTGCCAAAAGGGAAAGCAGCTGTGTAAGTCTGCCAACGTTGATTAGTGTAATTTGCGAGAGTGACGTGAGTGATTACTAAAAGTATTTTGAATGAGGCAAGTGCTAATTAATGTGGGTTGGTATTTGTAATTTTTAATTGTTTTTTTTTTCTTTAACAAAACGTTGGCCCACTCTAGGTTGGCACACACTATTACTCCTGTATCGTGAGAGTATTCACAAACATACACAAACACCCAGATCCGAAACACCTATCTTTAAGCCATACAAATATTTCTTCAGTGCGAGAATCGAACCGTCGACACACAGCGTAACACTCAATCGCTTATCCACTGCGCAAACCGTGCAATCAAAATTTTACAAAATTAGAATGCTTTATTTTCCGATCTTCTCGCAGCGTAGGTATTGTTATCTTCATTTAAGAGGGTCCGTTTCCACTCGCCTATCGTCAACATCGAGCATGGTTTAAATGCTTGTTACTTCATCTAACGCAATCCAACGCGATGTTGACGAAAAGGCAACGCGAAAAAAGACAGATAACGCCTGAAACCTCTATTACCATCCGGTAATTCCACGATTTACTCGAATATTTTACAAAACTTGTTCCAGGAAATACGTGTTTTTTTTAAACCCGTTTAAAGTTTTTGAAAAAAATTGACATCATTCAGAATCTTGAATAAATTTGCAAGGCTTCTATTGTTAAACTTTTTTTAAATTTTAATTTTAGAGTAAATTTTGAAGTGACAAAGTTCAGATTAGTTTTACACAAATTTATAAATTGATTTCAATAGAAGCCTAGATAATATCCACAAGATACTGTTTTTCCAAAATATCTAATGAAGAATGTGTAATAACGTCATAATCGCGTAAGAGGGGTTGTATGAAAAACAGTGAAAATATATGTCGAGTTGCATCCCCTTAAGCATTTTTCTTCGAAACGTACCTGAGGACATTGACTTCATCATTATCATTTCAGCTGAAAGATGTCTACTGTTGGACATGGCCTCTCCAACTGTTACCACAACGAAAAGCCCTGTGTGTCTCGCAACCATCGGCTATTGGCTTAGTTCAACCAACCTTAGTAAACATGGTTCGTAATACCTTCTCTGGCTGTCTGATGGCTTAAAGATATACCAACAAAATCCATGGAATAAACAGTTCAATCGTTTATTGAATTAGCTTGCTTTGGGTAAAAAATACTTAGAGCAGTTTGTTTTCTTAGTAGGATTCTAATTTAAGGTTAGAATTATACCATGCGTATTTTATTTATTTATATATACTTTATTGTATACTAAGATAATAAATGATACATTATGAGTCTTATATTAAAAACATACAATTGCCGGTCTTATCGCATTCCGCGATCTCTTCCAAGCAACCTGGTATGGAAAGAGATTGTTTGGACAAAAAAATGGGGTTGCACTTTGTGCATTACAAAATAGCTAAACAATTAGTGAGAAAAAAAGCACATCAGAAACAAAACACATACTTAACACTAAAATACATACTTAAATACATACATGATACTAAATAATTAACAGGAATGTAGATATTGACCTAATTATATTACATTTTATTATTTGATTTAATAAAATAATTCTACTATGCCATGATTATTTCATATTTATCTAATGTGTGTTGTTACCTGTTTGATTTCATTAATTTTTTTTTTTTTTTGTAATTTGATTGGAATAATGGAATTGGAATTTTATAGCTGCCCTTTTATGAGTGCGACCTTGAAATAAAATATGTATTATTATTACTTTTATTTTTTATATACATATTCATTTTGAAATATTTCATTTAAAATAAACATAAAAAAATATAACCATTGGTTATTATTATTATTATAACATTATAAGTATGAAGTAAACCATTTACGCTGAAAAATGACCGACATCGTCACATTGGATAATTTCGCATCGTTGCGTCTCGCCTTTCTGTGAGAGCCTAAAACAGAAAACTTGCTAATTCCATCTTCACAACTCCCACCAATCAACCACCCAATTAAATGTTGCAACTGAACAGAAAGTTCAAGCAACCGCCTCATGTCAAAGAACACAGCCAATAAATTCCGTTCACTTTCTACGTGACTCGACCAACTTAGTAATGTTAGCATTTCAACTAACATTCATTTAAACAAATCGATTGTTCGCCATACAATATTTGGGCTGCTGCCAGGCCCTCGTGTTATTTTGTTGTCATTACGACGTTTGTCAATGATTAATACTTCATTGTTACTTGGATTTGGTAACAATTTATATGGGTCACAGAATGGTTAGGTTTTGAATGATACTTCTATAATCTACTTAAATAAAAGGAGGAACTGACTGACTGACTGACATATCAACGCACATCAGAAACTACGGGGGCTAGGAGTGTGAAACTTTGCACAAGGTTTCCTTTTATGACGTAGGCGAGCACTAAGAGAGGATTTTCCAAAATTTCAATTCCAAACAGGGGTCTAAAGATTCTTGTATAGAAAAACCTATTTTCACGCGGGAAAAGCCGCTGGCAGAAGCTAGTAAATTATATTCGTTTTGCTGCAACGTCAATCATCTTGACTTTTTTCGAGGTCGGAAGTAATTCCGTCATCATGGGGTATGACATATGACTCTGAAACGTGGTTGCTTACAATTGGCCACATTAGAAGGTTTAAAGTCATTCAAAGGACAAAGGAGAGGGCCATGCTCGGAGTCGCAGGAGAATCAAGGTTATCGACACAACCCGTATAATCGCCAAATCACAGCCAAACTTAAATGGCAGTACCGGAATTCGCTGCGCTGAAAGGCCTCCCACTAAGTGGACCGATGATGACCTGGTGAGGGTCGCGGCAATCGGATAGAAGCAAGATGCACATCTTTCTCTGTATCTGATCGTTCGTTGTAGCGACACTTGGGGGAGGCCTATGTTCAGCAGTCGTGGACGTCTTTCGGCTGAAATGATAACAATGTTGATGTAATAATCCAATTGACTACACTCGCACTAGGGCGGCGTGTGAGGGTGTGGCATACTTTTACTAACTAAAACCATACCTGTGTTTTTCAGTTGCCGTTTGCATTCTAGAACCATGGGTTTCGTTCAATCATGCTGATGATTTCAGCACGTGTGTTGCCTTATTTAGGTAGGAAAACATACATTTTCTCCTACTCTGGACATTGACTTAAACTCACCTGTGCCCTTTCAGTTACCCTTTGCGTTGCAGGGTCAAGGTAACTCCTTCCAACGACCCCGCAACTCTGGCAGGACAGTTTACCCGGTAAAAATAATTATACATGTAGCTACGTGAAATTAAAAAAATTATAAAAAAACAGGACAATCAATCTACTACAACTACTGCTAGACACTACCAAATGAGTACCATATAAAGAAGGTGAAATCGATCTTCTTATTTTTATCGACAGTTGAGAATCTATAGCCATATAATTCCCACACAACACGACACAATATAGACAGGACCTTATCCTGAACTTCATGTTGTGTTTTGGGTGACAAACATAGTGTCACGATCCTTACTTGGTCCTATGCCTGACAGATCACTTGTATCTCCACTAAATTATCGATATTCCATGCAAAACTATCATTGTGGTCTCAGGTGATACAATGTTAAATGTGTAAAGTTATTTAAAAATATTCTCTCGATAGCGTGTCCAATTTAAATGACACAATTTAATTATATTATCGACTAAATGATCTGGAATTAACTGGTTTACAGCACTTATCGTTGAATTGAGATGAAGCTGCATGACATTTGGGAGCTGTTAACGCTTATTTCTTTCCGCTGTCAAAGTGACATTTCCTGGCGTTTCTGACAGGACAACTGTCAGATGCAACTGATCCCTAGAGATAGAATAGTGTTAATTGTACTCGTTTTAATTAAAATGTAGATATAAATAAATTGCTGGTTATTTATGTTAAGTTGTAAGCTTCAGTTTCGATCTATTTGGTGATTGAATTAACTTGTCTTCATTCATAAAGTAGTTTCTGAAATTATTTTAAACATAACAAGTAATGCAATTATTGAAATTCTTCACAGAAGTTTAGTAGCATTTATTTTAAAGTAACTATCCAAATTTTATATAAGGAAAGTATTTAACAGGCCTAAGGTATATTTTATAAACTTAAACATAAACGGCCATATTATCTTTTTTCCCTTAACTTAAAAGTTTGATTTTTTCACAGCTTCAGAAAACCACAGATCTAAGTATATGGTTTTAATTTGAACTCGATACCCCCACTCGTTCACGAAATTTGTTTACTTAAAAACTTACATATTTTATGGTCAGTCGCTGATCGGGGCGTGAGTAGAGGTATCAGCTGAGTCGTAAGTAAGTGTAATAAATAAGTGTAAAACAAGTGTAATTGAAAAAAATAGAGAGAGGAGAAATATCTTAGGTCTTGACAGGATCAGTTTTATTTTTCTAGTAAAATGCAATTGACAGCTTAACAAAGAGTTTTGATTATGTTTATACAAGAAGTATTTATTCTAACAGTAAGTACTCGTGCGCTCGCTCGATTCGATGACGTCATTCATAGTACCTATGTATTATCTACAAATAAATTACGTCCACATGTTTTGGTGATTTCGAACTCAGATGAGGTAGAAAAAAAAAATGGTCATAAACAATAAATGAAAATTTCTATCACATACACTGAACCACCAAAAATAATTTACTTACAGGTTATAATTTTTTTCAGTACAATTCACGCTGAAAAAGTGAAAAAAAATTAAATCTTGAAAAACATTAACGTAGTGTGACTTACTGGGGCTAAGGGTCTGATTCTGAAAAGAAGATTCGGCCGTGGTACAAAAGGCAACGAAGGAACAGGAGTGGATTTTTAGTAAGTAAAAGTCTTACACTATCCCCCGCTCCGCCCAAGACCGAGATTTGTCGTTAGTTAATTTTCCCATCTAAAAAAAAAACTGTCATAGATAATATTTTTCCTAATTACTCTTATGATGTTGAATTTAAAAAGTCCTTCGTTTTTAAACGTTATTTGCCGTAGTTGGCCTTTAATTCTCTATCACACTTATTTTCCTTGTGATATTAAATATAAAGCCAACTTTAAGTCCTTATTTTGTAACGGGCCACCACGGAACCCTACGCTGCGCGTGACCCGACGCGCACTTGGCCGGCACAGCTTAAATAAAATGTTAGGTAAGGTGAAAAGGACAATATTATTATGTTATTTTTTACCTTGAATTTAATAACGCAAATATAATATGTACTCAATATGGTACGTTCACCGAATATGTTTTATTTTCAGATTCACATACAAAGTGTACGATAACTTTATTTTTTTCTGCGGCTACTTTTTCCTGCCAGTTATAAAGACCTATCACTCGCTTATTGAATAATAATAGCGAACTGTGAACACCAATCACAGCATCCTCTTTATCAGAAGCACCTCCCCTATAAGCTTATCGCTGTCGAGTGCTGAAAAAAAGGTTTTGAGTGAAAGGGAAAAATGCTACGAGTTATAATTTTTTTTTCTACTATACTTGACTATGGTATGAGTTTGAGCAGGGGCGCCGACTCCGTGGGTGCTTTGGGCTCGAGCACCCATGAGAAATAAATAGCGGGTGCTGAGCACCCGTGAGAATAAACATCAAGAAACAGATCAGTTATCGCCTTTTAAGTTTCGTATACATTATAATATTTCTTGATAATAAAAATATCAACGATTGCATCACTGCTTACCATCAGGTGAGATCGCAGTCAAGCACTAGTTTATAACAAATAAAAAAAAAACTAGTTTAATTTTTAAATAATGGTTTCATTTTATAGTTTTATCAAACATAATTAGTAATTAAATACGCAGTATGTAAGTAGGACATTTATTTATTTGTCGGTCGATCAGTGTGCATTACCCTTCTCACGCTTCGCCACTTTTTCGTTTCCATCAAAAGCATGAGCACCCATGAGGTTTTCTAAAAGTCGGTGCCCCTGAGTTTGAGTATATATGTATATCAGAAGACACAGTGGCATTCTATTATCTATGGCGACTTCTTGCATCGGACAATCCGACGTACGGCGAGTGTCCACCCTTACGTTGTTAACACCTCTACGATCCGAACTAAGCGTTTCCATCGGAGGATTGGAACAATTTGCGGTCTTCCCGTCCGATTATAATTTAGGTATCTTCAAGGCTAGAGTGGCTCTTAATAAACTAGTGTGATTCACCATCAATGATTGCATCTCTTGTTACCATCAGGTGCGATCGCAGTCAAATACTAGTTTAGATTATTAAAAAAATGTATATCAACTCATAAATGTACGGAATGGCCATGTGCATGCTTCATTTTTAACAGTCGTTATCAAAATAAATGGCACTATGTCAACAGCACGAGGTAAATGCTTTAGTAGAGTTCCATGTTTTTAACAAGAAGTTAACCATTCTTCTTTGTTTAAGTTGATCTGCAACGTCTTTTATTTTGTCTGCTAGAACTTGCTAGTTGTCAATAGCAAGCATGGTGATTAAGCTGACTTTTTAACCAACTTACAAAAAAAGAGGAGGTTCTCAATTCGGTTGAATTTCTTTTTGTTTATTTCCTCTGAACTCCGTCATTCACGAACGGGGATAGAGAGTGTAGTGCGTTTCACCATCAACGCTTGCATCACTGCTTACCATCAGGTGGAATAATGACTCAACATAATTATTTAAGAATTATTTTTATATGAAGGGATATATTTCCAGATTGGTTCCATTTTAATCCAAATCCAATTCGTTATGGGAAGTGGAACTAATAAGGAAGACTACAGATGGGCTACGGAACTCCACAAGTAGATGAAAATAGATGGTGAAACGACTATGAGGGAATATAAATTGTTTGGTGTGTAATTTATATTTAAATTTGTATTTTTGTAATTTTTCATCATCATCACCATTTTAGCCGAAAGACGTCCACTGTTTGACATACGCCTCCCCCAATTGTCGCCATGACGACCGGTCCTGTACTTTTCTCATCCATCGGATTCCCGCGATCCTCACCAGGTCATCGGTCCACCTTGTGGGAAGCCTCTCAACGCCTCGTCTTTTGGAAAGAGATCGTCTTACACCTCTCACTCCTCTCGTCTCACACCTTTCGTCCCTATCGACAATCTGTTTTGCGAGCAATGTGCCCTGCCCACTGCCACTTAGGTTTAGCGATTCTTCGGGTTTATGCGGATAACCTGATTCTCTTGATTTTTTATCAATGAATCATTTTTAATCAATACCTATCTTTATTATCTCAGTGTTGTCTTCAATGCTTGGCATAGCTTCTTTTGCGCAATCTATTCATCTTATCTTAGGCCTGCCACTTTTCTTATTTCGTGTATTCTATCCACTTTCATGAATTCCTATCTCTTACAAATTGTATGCATGTTTTTATCATCATCATTTGACTGACCTGTTGGTCTAGTGGTAAGTGGCCCTGACTGCTATGCCGCAGGTCGTGGGTTCGATTTCCAACAAGGACAAATGTTTGTGTGATGATCACGATCATTTGTTCTGTGTCTGGGTGTAATTTATCTGTAATATGTATGTATTTAAAAATATATAAGTATGTTTATCAGTTGCTAAGCTCTGCTTAGCTTAGACGATGTTGTGTGATAGTTGTGGAATATTATTATTATTATCTCTGTTTATTTTATATACATATTTTGAACATTTTTAAATATTTCTTAAAACATATATTAAAAAAAACATTTAAAAATATAAAAAATAGTAGTCCGCCGGTGTCGAGACAGGGTCCAAGTTACCGGTGGTTAGGGCTCCAGATACAGGAACTTCTTATTATTATTTTTTTTTTTTTCAGCCGAAAGACGTCCACTGTTGGACATGTTTTTATAACGTATATATATGTCTGAATCTAGGTAAGTGATATTCTATAACGGAAAACTATTGTCTTGTGTTCCGAGTACCGGAAGACGCAGCGTTGAAAGGCCTCCCACAAGGTGCACATACTCGTACCTATGACCTAGTGAGAGTCGCAGGAATACATCTACTAACCAAGTTTCAACAGTATAGTTCTTATAGTTTCAGAAAAAAGTGGCTGTGACATACGGACAGACAGACATGACGAATCCATAAGGGTTCCGTTTTTTGCCATTTGGCTACGGAACCCTAAAAAGAGAAGCAACGTCAAATAATTTTAAAATATATGCAATTAATTAATTAGATTAAATAAAACATTACAATAACACATTTTTTGACTGTTTTTTAGTAAATACTTTTTCTGAAACTAGTGGAAAATCTATATAACCTATACCTTGAAAATCATCAGCTGTAACTATGAGCAATAGTCAATTGTCTGATGATTATTAATGAGGCCTTAACTGGTTTTAATAGCCTTAATTGATAGTGTCTTTCACAGGAGAAACGTGTGACATTGGCTGTATAGTTTTCAATGCATGACCGTTGGTTGGAAACAAATTGAAAACTGAACTTAAATTGACATAAACCAGTGCTTGACTGCGATCCCACCTGATGGTACTTATAATGTATTCAATTAATTCATCACGTGAAATGGAGGTCAAACG
This sequence comes from Mythimna pallens, assembly GCA_961205895.1. Classification (NCBI taxonomy): domain Eukaryota; kingdom Metazoa; phylum Arthropoda; class Insecta; order Lepidoptera; family Noctuidae; genus Mythimna; species Mythimna pallens. The sequence continues at coordinate 5,934,985 of OY540825.1, forward strand.
CGAGCCTATAATTAAAAAAAAAACTTGGTGAGTGAGGTGAATAGAATAGAATAGAATAGAATAGAATAGAATAGAATAGAATAGAATAGAATAGAATAGAATAGAATAGAATAGAATAGAATAGAATAGAATAGAATAGAATAGAATAGAATAGAATAGAATAGAATAGAATAGAATAGAATAGAATAGAATAGAATAGAATAGAATAGAATAGAATAGAATAGAATAGAATAGAATAGAATAGAATAGAATAGAATAGAATAGAATAGAATAGAATAGAATAGAATAGAATAGAATAGAATAGAATAGAATAGAATAGAATAGAATAGAATAGAATAGAATAGAATAGAATAGAATAGAATAGAATAGAATAGAATAGAATAGAATAGAATAGAATAATATTCCACAACTAACACACAACGCCGCCTAGTCCCAAGCTAAGCAGAGCTTGTGTTATCGGTACTAGACAACTGATAAACATACTTATATATTTTTAAATACATACATATTATAGATAAATTACACCCAGACACAGAACAAATGATCGTGCTCATCACACAACCATTTGTCCTGGGTGGGAATCGAACCCACGACCTCCGGCATAGCAGTCAGGGCCACTAACCACTAGACCAACTGCTTTGACAAGTTTATAATCAAAGACCAACTGTCTGTCTGTATGTCTGTCTGTCAAGAATAGAATAGAATAGAATAGAAACTAAAGTAAATATTAGATTACAATTATATACTAAACTATACATAGATATAATATAGCTATCATATATAAAATACAATATGTAAACTGGGGGTCCTTGACCCTTGTCGTTTTTTTGTTCCAGTGTGGAGTCCTTTTACAGGATATGAGTTTCCTCCATTGCTCCCCAGCATGCACAACTATTTGCAACTTCCACGACTTAAAGCCAACAACAGAGCTGTCAGGATGGCTAAATATTGGTCAGATCTGATTTAAGTCTGATCGACATGAAAGTTTAATTAAAATATTAAAGTCGGTTGTATTTTTTTTGTAAAAAGTTTTTTTGTTAGTTTATTTTTCGCTTTTTTAACACACGTTTTTCTGCGATAGAAATGTATTCAAATACTCAATGTGACAGTAACCTTTGAAAACCTCATTTAAAAATACATATCGGCTACTAGATATATATTTATATAATGTCTGAAACTACTTTCTTCTTCAAACAGCACAAACTAAAAGTTTGACACACTTCTCAAAATCTTTCATGCAAAACTATAATCTATCTCTAACTAATACGATCTGAAATCGCGTGTCTATTTTCGACGTATCTCTCGTTCGTTTGACTACACAAAGGAACACTTGTGCAATTTATTGTTATTATTGAAGAAAACAAATAATAGTGCATATAATGCTCAGCGGCTCGACATTGAAAGTAAGCGTTGAATTACGTAACATTAGAAACAGCGGGCACAAGGCAAGTATTGAATATCAGTCGACGCACGTGGTCTGATATGATGATGTACCCATGTAGAGGTTGAGGTACCTGAAGGTTTCTTTGAAGGCTTGTGATGTTGGTATAGGCAGATAGATAAGTCCCTACCTTTTCCAAAATTGGAAAAAACTACACGGACCAAAATAGTAACAAAATTTAAAGTTAATATCTATTGGGCATAGGCCTCCCCCAAGTGTCGCTACAACGAACGGTCCTGTGCGTCTCGCATCCATGGCATTCCCGTGACTCTCACCAAGTCATCCGTCCACCTTGTGGAAGGCCTTCCAACGCTGCGTCTTTCGGTGCGCGGTTACTCACCTTTCGGTCCTATCGACCTAATCGTGTGTTGTACATACCCACTGCCACTTAAGGCTGACATTTAATTATTCGGGCTATTTCGGTGACCTTGATAATAATAATAATCTGTGAAAATTACCGTAGTAAAGTGCAGCTAGTATTGTGATTTACGGAATTATCCCTAGCAATATAAGGTAAGTACTCTATAGTAGTTGAGATGGAGACGTGGTGAGAGTTTCGTACGAATGATTCCATATTTAAAAAACTCGGCTTCAGATAGCGCCTATCATCCACAGTGCAGTCACGCATTTTGACCTTCTTCGGCCATGTATCTTGACGTGGTAATGACTCCATGAGCGTCTCGTAGTGCAGGGCAAAGTTGAGGGTACCAGGCCACGCGGTAGATCACCAATGAGATGGACAGACCAGATCAAGGCCGCAACTAAGTGCTCGGTTTACGAATGTACCCGGAAAGTTGCAGTCCGCGATGAATGGCGCCGTATTGCCAAGATGATCACTCATCGTTATTCACAGTGATGACCACGACCACTCTAGCAAGAGTGTACCGAATGAGAAGAAGAAGAAGAAGTAGTAGGTAGTAGTATATAGAATATAATAAATTCTATTATACACCAAAAACGTAACATAACTTTACAAAAATGATACAATGGCGGTCTTATCGCTGACAGCAATATCTACCAGACAACCTTAGGATAGACTATAAGAATTTAAACTAAAAAGGGGCTGTACTAAGCAGACACAGTGGAGGTTTTAGTGAGGTGCAAGCGACACATACGAGCCAGGTTTTCAGACCCTAAAAAGAGTAAAGGGATTATTTTAATACCTATTTAAATTTCCCTTCTTAAAGCTCAAATACTCTATAGTCCCTAATCTCTACAGGTTTTATACTATACTTAAAAAACAAAATAATAATAATGAGACAAAAAAAACAGTTACTTTACGTCAACAAGGAAAATGAATTAGCAGTCGTGGCCTTGCGGGGTCATTAGCGTTCCCAATATATATTGCATATTTACGAGTACCTATAGATTAAAATTAGGCAATCATTATTGACCATATATAGATATGTTTTGAAATAAAATTCTGGTATCTTTGTTTGGTAACTCGGTAATTGAGGAAGATCGTATTTAACTTAAGATTCACTTTACTGCTATAACATACTAAACATATAAGCATAGCATAATCAGCCTTTTAATGTTCTCACTGTTGGGACAGGCCTCTTCTCTAGGAGAGGGGATGGGCCGTAATCCACCACGCGGGCCCAGTGCGGGTTGGTTATGTCACATGTCTTCGAATTTTTGGTTCTAGGATATGCCGGTTTCCTTACGATGTTTTCCTTCACGGTTTTGAGAGCAGTGGTAATGAAATAAATTACACAAAGTAATGCGCCTGGTTGGGTTTGAACCCGCGACCTACAACTCGTAAGTCAGAACCATTATCATTCGGCCACCACTGCTCAACATATAAGGATCATTAATTTAATGTTCCCACTGCTGGGTTTCAGACAGTCTCTCTAGAAAAGGGAAAGAAAAAAAAAACATTTCTCGTGTCTCACACAATAGAAAAAGAAAATTTTAACCCGCTACCACGGGGTCTGGGTTCTTCACTGTGTTATAGGTAACATATCGTCGACTTACTGCAAGAACTCATGAACTGACATATGCAAAACTTTGAATAATGCTGATTAAATTTTGATTTTATTAAGTTTTTTATTTGTCAGTTAAATAGTTATTGTAGTAAGCCGACGTTATACGACTGTACTAACCTATTAGGTAATCGCGTTGCTATCTACATTTCAAGTAAAACAAAGACGAGGTTTGTTAATAATCTCAAAAGCGGTGTTTCCTCGCATTTCTACATAAATTAGAGCAACGAGTTTAATTTGATAACCCTCTTGTTTATCAAGAAATTCTCTCTCTTTCAAATGCATGTGGCCTAATTTCGGACGATTATAATTGGCGTGGATAAGCTCCGATGTTGTCTGTTAATTAGTTTGTCGGTTCGCGGTTGTTTGTGTGGTCTGTCTGTTTAAATACTTAGAGTGTCTTCGTACTAGGCGTTTGTTCAGCGTAGCAAAGACATAGCGTGATCAAAATAAACATCGAATAGACACAGTATGATCAGATTTCACATAGTAGGAAGCGATGACACAGCGTGATAGCTCAAATTTAGCGTTGTCGCGTAAACCCAACGTAGTAGTTCGAACTCAGCGTAGCCGAAGAGGCGCAGTATAGCCGCGTAGACGCAGTACGACTCAGATGTAGCATTGCCACGAAGGCGCAGTGTAACAGCTTAGATCCAACGTTGTAGTAGGTCAAACTCAGTTTAGCAGCGTAGCCGCTGCATAGTAGTGTAGCTGCGTAGCTGTTGCATAGTAGTGAAGCCGCGTAGACGTGTAGTGATGACGTCATAGAAAACACTCGTCTCTTGATTATTTATTGCTTATTTATTTATAATTTTTATTTTTTTACGTCATTGTGATGCATTTACTTCCGGGTCACGCGTAATTTTTGTCAGTATTTGGATGGTGTTTAAGAGGAGGGCTTCCCTATAGCCTTCTATTTCTCGAAGCTGTGGAGTGTTGCCTCCTCCGACCAGTAACACAAACAGTATTTCACAATCAAATTTTGAAAAATACTGTGTTGTCAGGGGTTAGGTAGGTCAGGTGTTTCTGGCTCCAAATAAAACCAGAAATTGGTTCGTTATGGATATTTTTTCAGGGTTGACGAACGTATTTATTAATTATAAAATTTTAATAGAGATAATATACTACGTACTTTGTTAACAGAGACCTTGAAATTCGAAAATATAAAGGTGTGTCCAGACCTGGCGAATGCATCGCGAATGCGCCGCTCGCGAGCTGCTACAGCATAAGTTTGGTGGGCCGCTTTAGTGCAGCTCCGGCAAGGCTCGAGTGAGGCGCGCGTGCATGTAGCTTCTTTCTCATCATGTATGTGTACCGCGGGCGGCACGCGCGCACCTCCTTCGCGCGATTGCGCGCGAGCTGCTCGCGAGCGGTTCATTTGTCAGGTCTGGACACACCTTAACAGTTCTTTAATTAAACTGATAGTATAGTCACTACAAGTTACTACTTATTACGAAATGCACTACGTGACATTTAACGAATAGAAAAACACGTTGTGAAAATTTCAACTACATGCCTATTTTGTTGCGGTGTTCCCGTCCGATTACAATTTAGGTGTCTTCAAGGCAAGAGGATGCCAGATACACGCCTCGCCATCGACGATTGCATCACTGCTTACCATCAGGTGAGATCGCAGTCAAGCACTAGTTATATCATCATTTCATCATCATCTTCCTGCCCTTGTGTTAATTGGGGTCAGTGTAACACGTTTCTTTCTTTCATTTTTGTCTTATCACCCGTAATGCTATCACTAACTCCCTTTTCTTTCATATTAATCTTCACACAATCCATCTATCTTTTCTTTGGCCTCCCTCTCCCTTTCCCTCTCCAAGCGCTATTTTATAACATTTAAAAAATAACAAATACTCTAAGGAACTATCTAAAAATAATCATATGTCCCAAAGTAAATGTTGTTACATACACGATAATACCTACTGAGAAGCACTTGATGATAACATAGTTAAAAGAAAATGTGTCACAACCTTGATTGGCTCGATATTATGTTACAGTACTGATAACCCCGTCGGGGATACGTATCGGCTATCATTCAGATTCGGCTGTTACGCAAGCGGAAACCGTATTATGTGGTCGGAGCTGATATTATTGTGTTTTGTGAGTATTTTTTAATAATAACAATTTAGGAAATTGGGATTTTTCAAAAAAAAAATCGTTGGTAACGAGATGTTTATCTTACAGAACAAAAATAGTACATTTTGATACAAGTGGAGAAAGTTTGTCATTGCGACTGAGGTGGAATTAGCCTGAGCCGTAGGCGAGGGTGTTATTGAACCGAGTGCTGCATTGACCCACGTGTTTCAAACGTCGTTTTTCAATAGACTTACGAAGAAATAAGTAAACGGGAGTTGACAGCAATCATGTGAACCAGATACGATAAATGTAATAAATTGTGGCGGGGCGAGCAGGCACTTTTTTCCACACTAGTGCAGAAAACAGTAAGTTGCATGCCTAAGAGCGGTAGGGGTAGGTATTTTGAAAAAATATTATTCTGTGGTTCATCTTTTGTCATAGTCGTAGTATATATAATCAGTTAAGATTAATGAAGACGAGGCTTTGGCCTCACTTTTGGACATATAAAAGAATGTTGTTAATACTGATGATTAGACAATATGGTCTAAGACCTTAGCCTGCCAAAAAGGGAAAAATAAAAAAGAAGTATACCGACTCAGCGCTAAAACAGAAATTATTGATGATATTTCTTCACTTCTCTTTGCAAAAATGGTTCAAGAGGAAGATAGTTATACTGGCTGGTTGGTACTATAGTTATACTTATATTTGTACGCCTCTGGGTAAAACATAGAGGATCTACCTATTTTTAACACCTCACACTCTGTTGTAATCTGACCTATGTTTACAAATAAGTTATTCTGATTCTGATTCTGGGTTCACCATAGTGACACCTAATGCAACCAGTGGCCTCTTTTTTACCAGCTTTTTCTGTCCCAATCCTGGACTAGAGCCTCCACTCTTTCTATGTTATATGTATTACACTTAATTTTATTTTGTTGTTTGTCCTGTACATCACAAATATTTTTTCTTCTTTGTTAACCAAAATATGATTGTACCTATATGTATACTAGACTTTGCAGACAGATCTTTTGATTGCAATCTACTCTACTAGTCAAGTAAAGTGTGATAAGCCATTTAATAGGTCATTCCCCAATAAATAGTTTTTGCGAACCCCGTTGAGAAAAGGTGTGAGGTAATTACTAAATAAAATACCTTTTATTGGTGTGCAGCATGGATAGGGCTTCAAATGACTTCTCATACTTTACAGTGGAGCGAGAGAGGTAGTCACACTTTGACTGACTCATCATCTTCCTGCCCTTGTCCCGTTTTATTTGGGGTCGGCGCAACACGTTTTTTTCTTCCATTCTGTCCTGTCACTCATCACGCTATCACTAACTCCCTTTTCTTTCATATCGTTTCTCACACTTTTACTGACTAAAATCCATTTTTCTCCTTTTTTCGAACATTTCCGCAGCCCTAGATGATCAAAATACCTAAAAAGCAAAGAGTGTTCAGAATTCCGCGCACATTGCCTTATACAGTGTCTGTGACGGTGTTAATTGACTTTGTTCTAAATTATAGGTACTATTTACTATTTCCCACTGACCACGTGATGGAATTAATTAAATGGTTTATGGCCACTAGAGGTGACCTCGTGACAAGCGGTAGCGAGACAAATTATATATGAGGATAGATTTCTTTAGAAAAGTTTGAACTGAAGTATAATCTTAAAATAATAATAACAAGAAAGGGGAGAATGATGATTTTCTTTTTTTATGCATCCGTCTCGTTTTCCCTTCACCACTCTTGGTTGACTGGTAGAGAATGCCTGGGGCATTAAGTCCTCCTTTGTACCTTTGTGTTGACTGAAGTTATGATAAATAAATAAATAATAGAGGATTAGAAAACCGTGTCGCTGTCAATGGAAATGTGCCCAAAATGGGCCCCCCTTTGAATGTGCTATGTGGATTGAGTTTAGTTTTCATTCGGGTGGCAAAACATAAAATGACTTGTCACGATCTTCACGTCCCAGCAGTAGTCACAGGAGACGCTCCGGTTGTCGGGAGTTGTTGGGCGATTCCCGGCCACCGTAGGCGCAGGCTAGCGGATGACGAGCAATGGGTAACGTCGTCCGGCCATCTAGTAAGGACCGAGTGCGAGTCGGGTCGTGGGCCTCTTTGGACTGGGACCGCGGTCTTACAGTATTATGGGACCACAAGGAAAAAGGCATTAAAGTACATTTACCAAAATAGCTGTGGTCTCAAAATACTACTCAAAAATGTAATTATTTTTATACGTGGAAGCTGGGACCGTGGTCCCGGTCCCAAGAGCCCCACGACCCTTCTAGTCGAGGGCGCATAGTTTTTCACGCGATGAGTATATACGGCACGATAAAAAGATTGCATTACTGCTTACCATCAGGTGGGATCGCAGTCAAGCACTAATTTAAATAATTTTTATGAACGATATTTTTTTGATATTGAGTCCTTCTCCCAAAGAATGACCACTATTATATCTAAAATTAACAGTTTACTAAGCATTTATTATATAAAATAATAGTCGATTCACAGATAAGTCATCGGATTTCGTAATGTTCTTTGTTTCGGTGCTATTATTTATCTTGTAAATTCGTCCTCGGTTTTCGGCCTCGAATTGAGATAAAATGATCTTGAACTGTTTCTTACTATCCGAATTAGGATGATTTGTCTAGTACGTCGGAATCCGGATCAGGTGAGGTGGGAAATGTTATATCATAGGTCGGTTGAACTTGCGTTTTTGATAGTGCTGTGCCATTGTAATTTTAACGTTGTTAGGGTCCCGTACCCAAGGGAAAAACGGGAGCCTGTTGCTAAGACGGGACACTATCGGTCTGTCTGTCACCAGGCTGTATCTCATGAACCGTGATAGCTAGACAGTTGAAATTTTCACAAATAATGTGTTTCTGTTGCCGCAATAACAAAAAAATACACTAAAAACAACATATAATAAATATTTAATTGGGGCTCCCATACAAAATACGTGATTTTTTTATTATATATTTTTCATCGAGAGTAGACTTGACCAGCAGTCAAGTGGTATTAGCCCCGACTTACGTGTCGTACTCATACGTCGCCGGTACAAACCCAAGCAGGTGGTACTTTGTGTAATATACTTCACAACTACTCTCAAAATGGGGAAGATAAACATCGCGAAAAAATCTGTATGTTTATGAACTAAAAATTTTAAGATATGTGACATCCACCAACCCGCACTGCGCCGCGCGGTGGATTACGACCCTTTCTCTCGTAGAGACGAAGTCTTCGTCCTAGCAGTTGCAACATTATATGGCTGATTATGCCTATGGTTATATTATTTGACGTTAAAACTTGATAGAGCGATAATAGTGCTATAGGCTCGTTTACTAAAATATCGCAAAGAAAGGGAACGATCTCCTGCGGTTCTTTCAGGTCCGTTGTCATATACCTACCCGTCTATGGCCCGTTTTAAGTCCAACACAAGATGTGTAAAAAGAAGTTAGATCACACTAATATTATAAAGGCGAAAGTTTATATGGAAGTTGTGTTACTTTTTTGGTGTACAATAAAGTTTATTCCATTCCATTCCATTCCATTCCATTCCATTCCATTCCATTCCATTCCATTCCATTCCATTCCATTCCATTCCATTCCATTCCATTCCATTCCATTCCATTCCATTCCATTCCATTCCATTTCATTGCATTCCATTCTATTCGCTTCTATTCTATTCTATTCTTTGTGTTTGTGTGTATGTTTGTTACTCCTTCACACTGAAACTACTGAAAGGATTAGGATGAAAGGCACACAGCTAGACCATGCCTTGGAAATGCAAAATATGATATTGTTTTTTTTATGTCTTTTTATCCCGGGAGTATGTTCCCTTGGGACAATTTTCCTGCAAGCGAAGCCGCTGGCAGAAGCTAGTCTACACTAATATTATAAAGAGGTAGAGTTTGTTTTTTTGTTTGTATGAGATAATCTCTGAAAGTACTGGTCCGAAATTTTTTTTAACTGATAGAAAGCGGCTTTATTCCTGAGTGACATAGGCTATATTTTATGTACGCGGGAGAAGCTGCGGGCAAAAGCTAGCGTTTAATAAATTAGTATAAGCTACAAACACTATCTAGGTATGCAGCTGTGCACTACGATAGATTTCAATTGAATGTTCGTTCTTACATCATGTGTTGCCCTATTTATCTCCTCGGATTGAGATCGGATGCTGCGCTGAAAGACAGAAATGGACTAGACCATTTAACCGTGTTAATAGTGCAATATATTTTGTACTGTTAGGGGTCTAAAGTGCAGTTGCATTCTACTAGTGCTAGTGTGCAAAATTTCTTTGTAGAAGCGGGTTAAACGTTTTTTCTTTCTTTCATATATTTTCATCAATTAAATCAGTCATGAACCATTAAATCGTTCATGGCATTTAATTTGTAGCATAAGATTTAAAGTAATAAATAAAGAAGCTACTTAGTCGACAACTGAACTGCTATTACAAAGAAGTTTTAGGTACTTTAGCATTGGTAGAGTGTAAAGAACTGGACTTTGACGCCTGACGTTAACTTTTTTTTTGTTTGTTTTCGAGGGGAAACCTTCAAAAGCGCCCGGACCTTGGGGATAAGTCCGGGGAGTGTAGGATTTTTACCTCACTAAAACCAACCCGGTGATCACCATCAGCACTTAGAGTAGGGGCGCCGTTATCCTTTAAAAGACCATCTGTGCAACGCCTGTTAGGGCTCATCCCTGAGGAGACTGTACAACGGTCTCTCCTGAGCCTCTTTGTGCACGTGATCATTGTGCCACCGTCTTCCTTGGAATCACTCGATAGGCGTGCAGAGTCCCCACTCTGCACGCCCTTTGTTCCAAAGTCCCGTCTGCATTGGATGATGAAAGCGGGTTTCGGAGTGTTAGGCATCGAGGCGGTTGCCTCCCCGACGCCTTCTTCTCCGAGCAGGATCAGCCCTCTCACGGTCCCGCTCAGCCGCCTCCTTCCGGATCAACACTCGGTAATAAGACAAATAATATTTTTGGACCACAGTTACATTTTGGACATAACACACCATACGCAAAAAACGTACGTAACGTACGTAACGTACGTTTTTTGCGTATTTGCATTCATTGTACATCTAAGTGGAATTCACTGCCGGAGTCTGTGTTCTCTATTAGCTACAATACAACCTGGGGATCTTTAGGTTAAGATTGAATAAGTTACTTCTTTAATTTACGTGCTCTAATTTAAAAAAAAATACTTGCACGTTTTTTTTCATAATTTTTTTGTAACTAAGATAAATAATATTTTTATAACTGATCATCTCGGTAAATAAGACATAATGTTTTTGTAGTAATTTAATTGTAACCTATTACTGCCTTTACTGTGCAAACTAGGTTACAAGATAAGCGTGACAAAGCCAAACAACTTTACGAAGGTTTTTTTTCTATTCCTTTGAACGTGAGCATCATCATAATATCACACCTGTAGGCATTCCAGGAAGGTTAAGGCAGAGGTGTACACCTGCAACCCGCCATTTCTGTCTAAGCCTATGCTAGAGCGAGCCTATTGCTGTCAACCGGACACACCTCTAGACCCTACTATCGACCAGGCTGATGATAAAAAAGTACGTTGTTCATGCGATCGCATTAGATATCACAATTCATATGGACGTTTTTAGGGTTCCGTACCCAAAGGATAAAACGGGACCCTATTACTAAGACTCCACTGTCCGTCCATCTGTCAGTCCTTCCGTCTGTCACCAGGCTGTATCTCATGAACCGTGATAGCTAGACAGTTGAAATTTTTACAGATGATGTATTTCTGTTGCCGCTATATCAAAAAATAGGTGGTATATATGGTAATGTTTATTTGTATTTGTTTATGTCCATTTTGTTATTTTAACATAATTTTAGGGGCCTATTAAAATATTACTAAAAATAAAATATTTTTTTCAGTGGGGTTCATCCCATACAACAAACGTGATTTATATGCCATTTTGTGCTACTGACGGTACGGAACCCTTTGTGCGCGAGTCCGACTCGCACTTGGCTGGTTTTTTTTAAACGATAAAAATCTTGGTCATTCATTTATCGCCATATAGCAAATCCTAAGTAGGCATGGCATGTAATCAATTAGTTGCTAGTTTACAGCTGAAATAGTAACGTGATAAAATTATTATTATATAGATAAGATTTCGTTTGGATTGATTTCATAAAGTGGACATAATAGGTTTAATAAAAGAATATGATAAGGGCCCTGGATTAGCGGTTAGTAGGTAATTATTATTTGCCGGACGTATTAGATATGATAAAAAAAAAATAGACCAGAGAGCTTTATTTTTTTAAGGAAATTCAAACTCAAAAACTGAAACCCAAAATAATTTTATTTCAGCACTTATAAAACGTGAAAAGCTAGTACTGGGTGTTTCATGTTTTTTAAATTTTCGATTTTTGAGTGCTCGAATTCTTGATACTCACTCAGAACAATGTTCTTATATCAAAAATCACCATAATCGGTTATTATTTAGAGGTTGCACAACATCCATAAAGTTTTCTCATACAGCTAGTACGTCATCAGTGTAGGTTACATTTTTAATATTATTATTTTTTACAGTGGAGGGTAGCAAGTTTTAATATAATGTGTTGTTGTGTCTAGTAAAACTTACTTCCCTCCTGTGTAATAAATAATTTGCTCACAAATTATTTAAAGAACTTTCAAAACGCCTTGTTGACACTTCGCGTGACCCAAGGGCTGGCTTTTACTTCAGACAAAGGATAAGCATTGCCATTCAGCACGGCAATGCCGCCAGTCTTTTGGGTACATTACCAGTCGACAGCGATGTGGAGGAGTTTTTCGACGCCGTACTTTAGATTGCTTTTTTAGTACTTTAGGGCTTTTATTTTGTAAGTTAGTTTCAATTACGTTATTATTAGATTTAAATGTATATAAAATTAAATTTTCAGATTTATTCCGTTAAAAAAAAAATGCAAGACAAAAAATAATAATAATGTTAAAAATGTAAGCTTCACTGATGACGTACTTATTGACGTTGTGTTGATCTTTAAATACTCGTATTAACCGATTATGGTGATTTTTGGTATTGGAACAGTGTACATGAGTGGTATCAAGACTTCGAGCAAAGTCAAAAGAAACTCAAAAATTAAAAAAAAAATAAAAATATTTCGCAAAGAAAATAGTTTTAAAGGTCAGCGGGGCTCTATGCGGGCTCAGACGGCAGTACGTGTATGTATGCATTTAACTCCGGCCAGATGTTCACGGGGCTTGAAATCTTAAATGGACTGGTACCAGGAGCTATGTTAAGACTATGGCCGCTGCCTGAACAATTTATTAATACCCATCGATATAAAGGCAGGGGGTGACTTGCACACTTAATAAATGGACCCTTAAAAACGGCCGCTAGCACAAAGTGACGTAGCAATAAGAGGGCAACATATTCTTGAGGAGTGGAGAGGTATACCACGGCTATTAGGACAATCCCGGAAATACGGTCAAGATCCCAGCACCTTACTAGGTTATACATCCTTCTCCCGAGTACATTTTTCTCTTACTAATCTCCACTCTAGCCAGCCAATAACGGCAAGAGAGAAGTGGAAGCTCTGTTCCTCCTCAGTGTTTACTACGGCCAGCCAATAAAGGTCAGCCGGAGATGAAAACAAGAATTCTCCCGGGAGATCGGGTCCGTGAGGTCGCTAATGCCCAACAGTTCGTCACAAAACTGCCCTGCGGATTGTATCTCTCTTAGTCTGGCCCCTCACCCTAGGCATGTTACGGCAAAGTAAACGCCACCGATGCAGACTTAGGGTTTATTGGAGCGCCCCACCACCACGTCAATAGAGAGATTTATTATTATTTCGCGTAACGTAGAGATTTATTGTTAGTTTAGTGGTTTATAAGTATATTTTGGTTAATATTTTATTCATCATTATCATCATTTAAGCCGAAAGACGTCCACTACTGGACGTAGCCCTCCACAAGCGTCGCCACAACGACCGGTCCTGTGCGTTTCGTATCCATCGGATCCCCGCAGCCCTCATCAGGTCATCGCTCGACGTTGTGGAAGGCCTTCTAACGCTGCGTCTTCCGATACGCAGTCGCCAATCCAGAACCTTCTATTGTAAATAAATAAATAATTTCCGATTGACAAACAAAAAGAAACTAAAAATCGACCGATACACGGATCTCCAACCAACTCGTGTAAAGTGAACGAAAACAACAAAACAAAAAAACCAAAAACCTACATAGTTTAATAATTCTCCGACGAGGATAGTTTAACATAATCATGTAAACTTATCTCAGCTTACAGGATATGTTATATCAAAATGTGAATAAAATGCACATTGTAGGAAAGTTCCACGATTTAAAAGTGTTGAGAGGAAGCCATTATCGAGTGTATAGCACATAATCCTGAGTCACGTGGCACTCGCCAACGTGACCCAACACGGGGTTTACACATGGAAAATGTTTTTGTGATCTATAAAAGTCAATTTTATTGATTTGGGGGAGCGAGCTCAGTATTTAAATCTCTAGTTGTCACGCTAGGTTCGCGAATATTCTTCGGGCCAGTTCTTTGGTGGAATTGAGCGATTTGCGGGGTAACTATACCTATATTTATTTTTCTTTCTTTCTTCTTTCTTTCGATATCTCTACTCTAATCTCTGAATTAAAAATTTGAAGTTGAACATGACAACAAGTGATTAGTCTAGTAGTAGACTAGTGAAAAGTTGAAAGAAAATCGGTTGTCTTGGTATGGTCATGTGAAGAGAAGGGATGAAGAGCATATTACTAAAAGAGTTCTGAGTACACATGTAGATGGAGGGAGAGGGAGAGCGAGGCCAAAGAGAAGATGGATGGATTGTGTGAGGGGTGATATGAATGAAAAGGGATTTATTAATAGTTTAACTGGTGACAGGATTGTCGTGTGATCAAAGCCTACCTGTCGGACAGGTACATCATCTACCCTGGTTACCAGGGAGAGTGGAAACGGCGAGAGATGTCCGTCCGATGACCGCCTACTGGGGCCAAGGGTTTGATTCTGAAAGGAAAACTCGGCCCTGGTACGAAAGGCAACGAAGGAGTGGGTTTTTAGTCAGTAAAAGTCTGACACTTACTCCCGCCCCGCCCAAGAGCGGGGGATGTCATAAGATGATTTTCCAAAAAAAAAAACTGGTGACAGGACAGAATGGAAGAAAAAAACGTGTTGCACGGACCCCAAGTAATATGGAATAAGGGCAGGAAGAAGAAGAAGTAGTTGAAAGAAAACTTGCCTCTCAAATATATACTATTTTTTGTTTATTGTTTATAGGCTCGCGCTTGACCACTGTCTCATCTAATGGAGAGCGACGATGGAGTACGTTTGCCTAGAAGTAATTTATTCACTCTTGACTTAAAGATTCCCAGGTTGTAACAGGTATGTCTCAGGTAGGTATCAGGAAACACAGACTCCGGCAGGGAGTTCCACTCCTTAGCTGTACGCACAATAAATGTGTTTCCAAAACGTTTCATGCGTATAGGTGGGATATTCACCATGTACCGGTGGCGCAATGCTGTACGTCTGGTGGTCCGAAGATGGAACGAGCTTGGTGGAATTAGGCTGTAATTGCGTAGCCTAATTCCACCAAGCCCGACGAACACATCCCAAAATGCAACCGGTAGAAAACCAACAGGTTCACAACAGTTCAGGACAGCAACTCGGCATGACGGCGGTGCTCAAGACTTTGAAGCTTTGACTCGACGATTGCAACATTACCAATGAGCCTTGGCTCTGGCTTGCTTCTTAATAGACTCATAAATACTCATAAATGAGCATGGCAGTTGAGAGTTTGTCATGCTCACCCAAATGTCTCACTGATGGTGGCGCGTGTGTTGGATCATTCGGTTCCCTTCAAAATGGTTGAGCTGAGTGGTGCTAATATTCGCGTCAGGTCCGTGAACGGGCGCTGTTAGTTGAGACTGGTCATCTCTTAGCTGCTAGTTGCTATTTTAATATCTATGTTTAGTTTTTATTTTTACTTTATTGACATTGTTCTCACATGATAGCGACAAGAAACATGTACAGAGATATTTGTAATTGCAAAACATAATTGAAAAGAGTGTCCATGGAGCTTCTTGCACATTCTTCTCCATAGAGATCTACGCTTTGGAATGTGCAATTAGCATCAGTTTTTCAGACTGACTGACTTCTTGACATTTCAAAAGTGCCTGTAAATGGTTTATTTGAAATAAATGCTTTGAATTTGAATTTGACTCATAAGTGCATCATGCTGGTATCTGACAGATCCGTCTCAAAGATGATGATGATGATTTGAATTTGGAACGATAAAATCATTTGAAAAAAAAAACATGTTCCGTGAATTAAAATGTACGTTCAAAAGAGTTTATTTAGAAATCAAACTGGCTATTAACCAAAAAATGAATAAAATTTAGTTACTGTTGTCTCTAAAAAATAAAATGAAAGAGCGGGTAGAAAATTAAAAATGTAGTTTTATTTAGTTGTGATTTTTTTTTTGTTTCAAATTTCAAACATGTGTGTGATAGTTAACATGAACTTGTAAATGATACTTATATCTTTTTAATATTTGATTTGTTTCAGTATATTGTCTTTTAATTATCTCACAGAAGGTGTAAAAAGTAGAGTATCCAACACGGGAATTAAGCTATTTTTGTCTTGCGCGGCTTGAATTCCTCACTTCACTAAAGTTTCTATATTAACTCCCTTACAGTTCTCGGGAGTTGATTATATAGGTCCCTCACTACGTTCGGGATTAAAACTTAGCAACCTTCATCTCGTTTGGAATTCAGCATGTCGCCCGCCACTTATTAACACGGCTTGATCTCGTAGTCACATAATTTACTATTACTGTAGGTACCTGCCGTTACTATTAGATATCTGTTATCTGCAAAAAAGTAGTTACCTAATTATTATAGTCAGTCCATAGTTTAATGATTTGATAAGCTAATCCCAATTCCTTTAAAAACCATTAGACCACTTGTTCTATTGGATAATTTGGATTTGAAAAATATTGTGAAATCTTAGATCTTTTTTCTAAGACTTACCTACATTGTAGCTGAAGCAAGGCCTTGACCTAACATAATATATGTTTTTCACATAATTCTGTGATATATTTCCATTTGTGTTTACACACACTAAAGGTGGCTTACCTATGAATTTACATGTTTTGAACTTTAACTGAATATGCTTTAGCATATACACGTTGCCTATCATTTTATAAAAATATCTAGCAAAAATCCTAAAATTAGCTCGTATTGTTACGACTTTTGTTCTTGAAATGATCTGGTCATGTAAAAGTCCTATAATTATTAGAACATGGCAAAGGCAGAGCCGCAGACAGAAGCTAATAACATCTAAACTAATATTATAATGTTCATGTATATTGCCGCCGGGATTCCGATCCCGATTTCCGGCTACCGTAGGCGCAGGCTTGCGGTCGGCGAGCAAAGGGTGGCTCGCCGTCCGACCGTCCGGTAATTGTCCGGACCGAGCCCAAGTCGTTGACGGCGCGTATTGTTCCACGCGCGCCTCAGGGTGATGTCAGCAATCGTAGGGGCCCAGCAGGGTCGAAGCCTACTGGGGCCATGGGTAGTGTGAAAACGAAACCCGGGGCCCTGGGACGAAGGCAAAGAAGGAACAGGAGTGGGTTTTTAGTCAGTAAAAGTCTGACACTATCTCACGCTCCGCCCAAGAGCGAGATTTGTCATTTGAAGATTTTCCCACCTTAAAAAAAAAAACATGTATATAGTAGCTAGTTGAACTCTTCACGTGACCAGAGGGCTAGGCTTTTCATAGCAAACGAATCAGCATTACCATTCAACGTGGCAATGCTGCCAGCGTTCTGGGCAATGTCCCTATTGACATCGACGTGGATGATTTTTTTGACGCCCATTAAATCCTTTTATCTTTAGTTTGTATATATACCTATGTATATATCTATTAAGTTATTTATTAGTTTAGTTGTTTGTATAGTATAGGTAATTAGTTAAATATTTATAAGGATGTAAATGTAAATAAATAAATATATAGAAAGTATATTCGATATCTATATTTTTTTTTGTCTTCGAAACTGGATCGATTTTTACAGGACTTGCAGATAGCTGATTTTGGAAGAAGTAATATAGGCTATTTTTATTGTAGAAAAAATAAACAGGATTCCGTCCAAATAAAAGAAGACTTGGACTTGTGACTAAATGGCATTGCGCTGTTGTACGAGTCTTATATTCGGAAAGGAGAATATCTGTCGGGACCCCTAGGTATATATATGAAACACGACATACCTAGATACGTAAGTCTACTCATCTCTCAAAGTTTCTTACCGGTACTTCAAGCAAAGCGAATACTGACACGATACTCAACTAATTAGTGTTTTTGCAGACTAATCGGTATGTGTTTGTTTGTATATACGTCGGTTCGCAAAGCAGGAAACGAGACGAGACGCTATCGTGAATTTCGTTCTCTCTGCTGCACTACGGTTGATTAGTATTGCCAACTGACACGAGTAAAGAGAATTTCGATGGATCTTTCGGTGAGTTATGTTAAGATTTGAAATGTCTTGATACTTTTTCTTAATCTACTTATATAGTATATACTATACAATAAAACTAAACAAAAAAAAAATATAGCCAAGTAGCAAAGTTGTACTATAAGTAAAGCTTATTTCGCAAAAAGGTTTTGTAAACGTTATATAACGGTGTTTATGTTGATAGCACGTTGTATAAAGGTGTTTGACAAGACTTTTTAGCTGTATAAGTTTATACAGGATAAATGATCTATAAGCTAGTGATGTAAACCTTTACATTACCATTTTATACAACTGTTTGAGCATATATCAATTTAACAAGATAAAGTTAACATATTAGCGGTTTATTAGAGTTATTGCATTATAGTGCAAACTTATCTCAATCTCACACAAATCAATCATGTATTTTATTCCATTATTACATATTTATGTGCAGTATAACTTGTTATCGGTGCTACATAGATTACGTCTGAAATGAAAGATATGTACATTTATAAATTTAAAAAAAACGTTTATTTTAAAATAAAATAAAGAATAAATCTACTGCTACTTTTGTTCATATAACTCGACCAAATGGTACTCCAAAGCCGCTATAGAATTATTATATCAGTGAATAAGGATATATGTAACTGCGCCCAATCCGGGTTGTGTAAACGTTTTTTGGCCTATTATAGAACCGCTCAGTAATACCAATTAGTTCTTGAAAAACGATCTGTAACTTTTTTGCTGCTTGGGTAGGAATGTTACACCACTGGTTTTCTTTCCTTTGCCTTTAATTCATAACTTTTCTTTGAGGTGGAAAATCATCAAATAATTTCTCCCACTCTGGGTAAAGTGAGATTAAAGGCCTGTGCACACCATGTTTTTTAAACGCGCGTTGAAATTCGTTTGTGGCGATACGCACGCTAGTCAGACTCAGTCTGTAGACTTTAATAGGATAAAAGCGCGCCGTTACTTAAACACGCGTCAACGGCGAATATAAAAAACGTGGTATGCACAGGCCCTTATACTGATGCATATTTTTACTGACTAAAACTAACTTATGCTCTTTCAGTAACCCTTTAGCCCCTGGGCTGCGGTGCCTATCGATAATCTGAATTTGTGTTGTAGTACTTGCGATTTTGATTCTAAGCTTTGAACACAATTAAAAGTAATAATACCTCTAACTGCGAAGTAGTGATGCAACGGAAGTGTCTTAACGAAAGCGGAAACGGAAAAAGATGTCAAAAGTAAATCTTTGCGGATGCGGAAGCGGAAACGGAAGCGGAAGTGTTAATACTATGAAGAAAAAGAACAATTTTATATTTTTAAAGAAGGTTTACGTCGTAATCACGTCAAAAAAATATAATAAACAAACTCGTTGCGACACGTTTGTGTACCGCCCCCGCGCCCCCGCTCCTCTTCCGATGTGTCCATGTGCCCAGTTGTCCACGCGCCCCCCACCCCCGCACTCCTAATTGAATTCTTCCGTTTAGAGTTCTGTTATTAATTTTGTGGAAGCGGAAACGGAAGTGAAAAAGCTTGCGGAACTTCCGCAGATGTGGAAGCAGAGTTCTGTTGCAACACTACTGCGAAGTAACAAGCTGGAATAACACATATTTAGTTCTATTTATAATTTCACAGCTTGATACACACACCATCATACACACATAGGTACACTACACATATACATTTACATATACCTAACGTACCTATTAGTTTTCTATCAAGCAAAGGATTTGGAATTCTGTATTTTTTTAAAAGAAATGTGGCTTTGGTTTTCCTGTCATTGATTGTTGTGTTATTAATATTTGTTTTCGCATTGCTTGCATTAATTGGTATATTTAAGGAAATTGATGCTATTTAATTAAATATAGAATGTTCATATTATTATGAAAGTCGTCAATTGCGCAGTTAATTTGTTGCCAGCCTTTCCCTGTTCATTACGTACATATTTATAAACAAACTCGCTTGTATACAACAGAAGTATAAAATTAGAAGCTTCCTTTTTGCAGCAACCGCAAAGATTGTCGTCATTTTATATTGGATGATAAAAACGATGCACATACTGCAATGCAGTTATTGCGACCAGTTAACTAATATAATTCATCAACGGCCAATTCAAATCAAGCATTCTCCGCGCGCATATTCAAGGTCGAACGGCTGATCTCACCGACCATTTTTTTTTACACCCGTATTACAAGACCATTTTACGATGTGCCGACATTATATGGGACTTTATAGGGAAAAGGAAAATGCAGTGACGTTTTCACATGGCCGGGTTACCTATCGCTCACAAACTCCCGGGCCAGCCATTGTAACCAATCCGACCATGTTTGAATATTTCATACATTTTGTAGCAGTTTTTATTGTTTATATGTATTTTTTGCGCGGTTTTTTGTTGGCATCACATTCGGGCGCCTGAGGAGGCGTTTTGAGGACGACTCATGGTCGACTTTGTTATTACACCAGACATGTTATGCGCTAGATGTAGTACCTACTTTAATTTGTTATGTTATCATGTTTGGCGTTCTAAATTAAATGTTGAAATACATATTAGTATTGGTAGAAATTGATAGATTTATATATTACGGATATAGCCCGAAGAATCGCCAAACTTAAGGGGCAGTAGGCAGGGCACATTACTCGCAGAGCAGATGGTCGATGGGGCTGAAAGTTTCTGGCGTAGTGATCACGTACCAGAAGACGCAGCGTTGGAAGGCCCCCCGTAAAAAAGACCGGTGACCTAGTAGGAGTCCCGGGAATCCTCTGGATGCGACACACACAGGACCGGTCGTTGTGGTGACACGTGGGGCAGGTCAGTGTCCAGCCGTATCCGTTTTTCGGCTGAAATGATGATGATGAATTAGACTTATTAGGTACTGTTTAAACGGAAAGCACGTCAAAATGATCGTGGCAACTTTACCTTCAATTACACTAAACACGAACAAGGAATGTGGTCGCTTACAATGGGCCTCATCAAAACACTTAGTCACCCAAAAGGCAATGTAAAGGGCTTTTTTTTTTAAGGTGGGAAATCATCCAAATGACTTCTCGCGCTCTGGGTGGAGCGCGAGGGCGTGTCAGACTTTTACTGACTAAAACCACACCTGTATCCTTCAATTACCCTTTGCGTCCTAGGACTACGGGTTTCCCTTTCAGGAATTCTCCGCGGTCCTAGCTAGCGGGCATCGGCCCTGCTGGGCCAAAAGGGCTATGCTCGGAGTTTCCTTGCGTGATCGAATCAGGAATGAGGATATCCACAGGAGAACCAAGGTTACCGACATAGCACAAAGAATCGCTAAACTTAAGTGGCAATGGGCTGGGCACATTGCTCGCAGAACGGATGGCCGTTGGGGCTGAAAGGTTCTGAAATGGCGACCACGTACCGGGAGACGTAGCGTTGGAAGGCCTCCTACAAGGTGGACCAATAATCTGGTAAGGGTTGCGGGAATCCGATGGATGCGAGACAAACAGGACCGTTCATTGTGTCGATACTTGGGGAAGGCCTATGTCCAGCAGTGGACGTCTTTCGGCTGAAATGATGATGATGATGATGATGACATCAAACAGGTAGAATGACTCACTTTCTTTTAAAAAGAGCATTCAAGTACTTTTATTTTTGTTAGTATTTTAGTTTATTTTTCTTTCCCACTCTTGGATAAAGGCTTTTCTTCACTCTTTCCATCTTTCAGAAGCTCACGCTTCTTCCTTCCAGTTCTGGCGAAATCTGTCCAGTTCATCCCATCACCATCACCATCTTCTGCGTAGTCTGCCGCCACTCCGTCTTATTGTACCTGATAAAGTACTAAATTCTTTATTTTTGTCATTATTTTGCCATTGTGTACTTGATTAAGCATTGATAGGTTGCCCACAAGGTAGACCGACAACCTGGTAATGGTCGCGGTAGTCCGATGGATGCGAGACGCATAGGACCGATCATTGTGGCGACGCTTGTGACATTTATGTACAACGTAGACGTATTTCGGCTGAAATGGTGATGATGATGATGTGTAATTATAATTATTATGATTGCAGTTGATACAAAAACACAGCTGAAGTTTTTTCAATGCGAGTAAACATAAAAATTAATTGAGGCTTCAAAACAAAACGGAAGCAGTGTTAGATATGGAATCTGAATAGGTAGTTATATTTTTATTTTGACGCCGAATTATCTAACGCGGAAATGAAAACTTGATAGTATAATAAATATTATCCATTTGTGGAAAAGTGTTTTATTCTATGGTTATACATAGGTATGTAGCAGGTAACCTATCCCGAATGAAAGTATTTTTAGGGTTCCGTACATAAAAAGGAAAAAACTGAATACTTATAGGATCACTTTGTTGTTTGTCTGTCTATCTGTCTGTCTGTCAAGACCCTTTATCTCGAGAACGCGAGACGCTCTCAATGGAATCAAAATTCATAGGGTTCTTCCCGTTGACCTAGAATTCTGAAATTTAGCATGAAGCAAGGTCTTTTAGCACAAGTATAGAAAATTCTAAAAACTGTAACTTTGTTACGTCACAAAAAAAACTTTTAAAAGATTCTGCTTTTTGGAATACTTTTAGTGATATCAAAGTTGAACAAGGAGGGAAATGTAGCTCACACACAGGTGAGTTATAATTCGTATAAGTATAATACTACCCCTCGTACTCCTAGCAAAATAAAAAAGATAGAGTTATTCCTGTTGTCTACTTTAATATTACAAAGAGGAAAGTTACAATGCTTTACTTTATTGTACTATGTGTATGTATATAATTATAATAGTAATAGTAATAGTTTTTTTTTATTTCATTGATAATTATTTTGTGTACTTATTTTACTATTATTCTTGCACACGGTGTCTACATGTCTATTTTTTTCCAACTCTACTTTCGCAGTTACTCTAGAAGAGATTTCTATTAGAAATAAGCCTCATCTTTGTAGCTATTCTGTTTTCTTATCTTTTATTTGATGTGTGTATATTAATAGTTAAATAAATAAAAACTTCTGTATTTTTGTTTGTAATGAATTAATGAACTCAAAAACTACTGGATCGATTATTTTTATTTTGTAGAGGGGAAAATCATCCAATGACATCCCCGCTCTTGGGCGGAGCGGGAGATAGTGTCAGACTTTTACTCACTAAAAACCCACTTCTGTTCCTTCGTTGCCTTTCTTACCATTTCCGAGTCTTCCTTTCAGAATCAGATCCTTGGCCCCAGTAGACTTCGACCCTGCTGGGTCCCTACGGTTTGCTGACATCTTCTTGAGGCGCACGTGGAACAGTACCGGTTACCGGACGTTCGGACGGCGAGCTTACTGGACTGATTAAAAAAAATCTTTAACCAATAGGATGATTTATTTCGTATATTTTCTACTACAGTGAACTACTCGGTAAAGAGGGACCAGGATAAGTGAAAAATCTGGCTGGAACTCTTGCTGAGGTCCTGACACTATAGCACCGAATTACCTCTGCTAGTGAGATAAAGCAAACCTCTGTATCTGGGATTTGTTCTTTCGACTTTATCGTCATAGTTACCTCTATAATTGAGACAGTGAGTGTATTTTACCTCTTTTACTGACACTTTATTAAAAAAAAATACTTTTTCTAAATTGTTTTCTTTGAATTTAATAGGCGTCGACCTCTATAACAGAGATAACCACTATTCTCGCCTCTATTAATGAAACCCTCTTTAAAATAGATAGAAATTTATTTATACTAGGCTATCTTAGACACTGGGTAAGTGGAGTGAGACAAATTTGCAGGTCCCTTGAACTCCCAGTTACCCAGGTTTCACTGTATCAAGCCGGCAAAGCCTCCGGCAAAAACTAGCTTTCTATAAAATATAAGTGCCACCCCAGTTTAAGGATTGCACTATCATGAGATCGATTTAAAATTCAGACTTTTACGAGTATCAACTAGTCGGTCTATATTTGCCTTCAGCAAAAGGAAAAATATTTCCTTAACAAAAAATTTTAATAATGGCCTTTAACTTCAAAGGGTAAAAGATAATTCACATATCGTTTGTATAATAATAGGAAATTTTGTTTGATAAAATAAAAACCTACACTGAAGTCATCGAAATGTACTGACCGTGTTTCAATATGTGCTTCCCCATTTCAGCAGGGAAACAAACTACAAAGTAACAACTATTTTTATTAAATGATAAATATTACAATGATAAATGATAAATATTTTTATTAAATGATAATATTACCTTTTATAATAAATTAGTAAGGTTAAGCTAAACTAGACACTAGGGTAGGGCCTTGGGGTATAAACTAGTGCAATACATCAATAATTGCATCACTGCTTAGCATCAGATGGGATCGCAGTCAAGTACTAATTTATATGTCTATAACTATCTTCTATCTTTATAAATATAAATGAATAGCTGTTCGTTAGTATCGCTATAACTCTAGAAAGGCTAAACCGATTTGGCTAATTTTTGTCTTGAAAAATTCGTGATAGTCCAGGGTAGAACTTTGAACGGTGAGAAAATTAAAAAAAAAAAACACGAAAAAGAAAAATCCGAATACAACGCCATTTCTAATTAAAATGTCATTATTTATAAAATGAATTATTCTGTTCTGGTAATGCCAGCAGATGGCGTGATCGCCAGGTCAGGTAGTCACAACTAAAAAATATATATATATTTTTAATTTGCTTCCCCTTTTCAGCAGGCCAACTATCAATGAACTTATTGATATTTAAATAAGCACAATTATTTTTTTATATCAAAATCCTACATTTATGTCATATATTCAGTAATACCAATATTGGTGAATTCTTATCTACCATTCAAAAACATTCCACCTTAGTATCAATAAAATTACTCACTTGAAAATTTCCAACAAAGCAAGATTATCAGCAAAAGTAATCTTGATAAAAAACTTTCAGGTATTACTAAAATATCTTTAACTAAATTAAAAATATTCTAAAGATTGTTCTGTAATCTTTTGTCTTATCAAACGGCCGAAATCTTCGTCTTATCTCTAGAATAAAAGTGAATTGTGTACCTATACTGTACTCTATGTACTTTCACAATACTTTAGAATGTACAATCTTATCTTGCGATACGTTATAGTAAACATCGTAGTAATGATAAAGAGTAAAACAGGTGCTTTGTTTTGTTTTAAGATGTTTATAAAAAGTTAGATCAATATTTTTGGAGACTATTTTTCAATTGAATGAGGTAGGAAAAGAATGCCGTGGAGACGTTTTTGTTTTTAGGGCTTGGGTAATATATAAAGGCAAATTCATACTGAAATGGCAGCGACCAACAACAACACGGCGAGCACTTTTAGAGTTGAATAATTTTAAACTTTATCTAAATACGTAAAAGGCCAGTATCGCTTGTGAGGTTCAAAAAGGGCGCGCGGCAGCGTGAGCTGTCAAGTGGCCACACGCGTTTTTTCGGCGGTCATGCCAGCTCTTCACGTTGCTGCCGGCCGACCTTGGCATGCTGGATTTTCGGAAGGCGTACGAGGGGCCGAAGTCGACTAGTAGAGGCCCCTTAGGAACTCTCCATGGAACGTAGTACGAAATAAGAGCTTTAAAATGATTATTTTTATTTTATCTAGCGTGAGCTGTCGTAGCTACTGCTTGCCAATTCCTAAGAAATACATCCAAGTCGTTCCGCCATCTCCATCGTGGTCTGCCACGACCCTGTCATGTAATATTAAGATGACAGGTAGCCCAAGGAACTAAGTGAAAGACATATGATGAATATTTAAAAAGATACATACCTATACATATATGTTGCGCCAGCCAAACTATCAAATACCTAAATATATTTATTTGAAAAATAGGAGATCATGATTACGTTTGGGAATAGTTATTATTGTAATTATTCTCATAAAAATAATAACTTTATCATTATTTGTTGCTTCCATTGTAATCATAGTGTATGACCTAGAAACTGGTGCGATACACATAAGCTTAGCCCCGGAGTATCACACACGTGCAATATTGCAACATTCCATATTTAAAATTTGTTTCAAATGTATGTTGTTTTTAGAATATAATTAATTAAAACAAATAAATTAGAGCTACACTTAAGCTTTTGTCAAGGTCACCTGAGTGATTCGTAGCACTAATTAGTATATATTCGAGATACCCAGCTTCCTCAAATACGTATTATACTCTGTTGATAATTTTGTCTCTGGCGGCCAAAATACTGAATAAGTGGCTATAAGTAGTGATCGCATTACTCATGTTTCGGTTTCAATAAAACCACCAACATTTTTGTTCCCGATATTGGAATATAAAATGGCGAAAAAAAAATTGGATATTTGTTTTAAGAGTACTTAATTAATTACAGCTGTTGGGAATATTGTGTTTACCTGTAAGTGACTTTTTTACACAGTATATAAGTCACACAGTTTGATATATAAGTCGTTAGTGTGCTAAAGTAAATATAAAAATAATAACAAGAGTATAGTCAAACACCCCAAAAGGCTCTCATTAGGCGACTGGACCGAGGCCTTGATTTAGAAAGTGGTTCTCCTAGTTAAGGCTCGTATTGTGAGGAGGTTCCTCTCTTTGGAGCCCTAGTATTCCTGTTACCGTCGGACCATTTTTTTTAAACCTTTTTGAATGTTTTTAATATTTAGAAATGAAAAACGAATTACAAGAGGATGGTCACTGGGAGATAGCGATAGTGCAATGCTGATAAGACAGAATGGAAGAAGAAAACGTGTTGCACCGAACCCAAATAATACGGGGCAAAGGATGATGATGATGATAACTGGAGTATAGACGGGATTTATTGTGAACGCTGAAAGGTGCTCTGGAGTAACGCCACTTGCACGTGGGCAATTCGCCCAGAAGCAAATAATGTATAACTATCAACCAAGGGCACGGACGTCATGTCCGTGGTTTAAATGTAAGGCGGGAGTGTGGTTTTAGTCAGTAGTCAGTAGGAGTCTGACACTGCTCAAACTGGCTCATCTGTGAGGCAGCCTGGGCGTCATAAGGATTTCCACATCATGAAGAAAAAGAAAAACAAACTGGAAGAGTTGTCTAGTCTCCTAAGCATAAGTAAGTATACCAACAATAAATCGACGGTTGAAAGGCCAATTGATCTAAACGACATTTTTTCCAATATTGAGTTATATACATATTCGGAATTAGCAAATTTTTCTCCGTCGCCGTTTGAGTCATGTTTCATTTTTTTTTTTTAAATGTCGCTTAGATCAATTAGCCTTACAACCATCGAAATAATCTTTCTAATTGTTAGGGATGTTTTGGAGCTCCGTAACTGTAACTAAAACTATCAAATGTCCGAAATAAAAAAAATATCCATATATCCGTTTTATTAGCTTTCATGGTTATAAGTGTGACATTACAGAAAATACAAAACACAAAGAAATCAATAAATACCTAATTTCGAAAAAAAAATAACGTACGTTTAATATTATAATGTTTTTTTTTTTAACTTATAATTCCAAGTCAATCCAAAAATGTAACACTTCAAAGCTACCCGTTTTAAAAAACGGTAATTTCATAGGTACCTATTATTAGGGGATAATCCTAAATAACTTCATATATGAAATTTAAGTTTCGGATAGTTTAGGTTACGGATATTAGAATTTTAAGGATATATCCGTATCCGAAACTGGTTAAAATTACATGACCTAATTCCGCCATCACCTTTCTACCATCAGACAAGCCGACGTACGGCGGGTATCCTCTGCAATCTGAACTTAAGCGTTTCGCCTCGTCATTTATACAGCGTATATCGGAGGACTGGAACAATTTGCCTGCTGCGGTGTTCCCGTCCGATTATAATTCAGGTGTCTTCAAGGCTAGAGTGAAAAGGCTCTTAATAAACTAGTGCGCCTCATTATCAACAACAGCATCACTACTTACCATCAGGTGGCATCGCAGTCAAGCACTAGTTTATGTTATATCCTATATCCGTATTCAGAACCAAAATTTCATGTTTATAATATCATTAGCAGGGGCGCTGACTGCGTGGGTGCTCGGGGGCTCGAGCACTCATGAGAAATAAACAGTGGGTGCCGAGCACCCCTGAGAATAGACATCAAGAAACAGATCAGTTATCGCCTTTTAGGTTACGTATAAATTATAATATTTCTAGATACTAAAAACTAGTTTCATTTTTATATAATGGTTTCATTTTATATTTTTATCAAACATAATTAGTAATTAAGCGCGTAGTATGTAAGTAGGACATTTATTTATTTATCGGTCGATCAGTGTGCATTTCTCTTCTTACACTTCGCCACTTTTTCGAGTCCATCAAATGAGCATGAGCATCCATGAGGTTTTCTCAAAGTCAAAGTCAAAAGTTTTTCTTTCACATAGGCCTACATGGGCACTTATAAAACGTCAGAAGCTAGTGCACGGTGAAAATGTTTATATTACAACAAATGTGGAGCAGTTAATAGATAGATGAGTTATGAGTTACCAGGGGGCCACATGTGCAAAAGCAGTCATTGCCAAACAAGCGTGTCTTCGACATAGTCTTTAACCTTGTAATACGCTTTTTAGGTAGGACAGTGTAATACGCTTTTTTAGTTAAGTTCTAAAAGCCGGCGCCCCTGATCACTAGTAATTTGTCTCTGTCCCGTTAAATGTAATTTAAACGTGTATACACGTATCTAGCCCTATCTCTCACTAACCTACATTCTTTAAGAGAACTATGACACGGTTCACATACATATTTCATTCAGAATATTCGTCGTACACAAATCTGGCCTATTTATTGGTATGTAGACTAAACTCGAACATCTGCGTAGGGTTAAACAAAACAAATGTTCGGCGATTAGACAATGAAAGCGGTTGTGGGTTAATTATTATTAATCTCTTTGTGGTATTTAGGGCAAGGGAACAACAGCTCTCGTCCTCTTGTGGGACTGCAACGATCTGTGGGATTATTCAAGAGCCACCGTGGTCGTGAAAACGGTGAAGAAAAACATGTCCTAGAACCAAAAATTCGGAGACATGTGACATCCACCTAACCGAACTGGGGCTTGCGGACGGCGAGCAATGGGTGGCTCGCCATCCGATCGTCCGGTAACCGTCCGGACCGAGCCCAAGTCGTCGACGGCGCGTAGTGTTCCACGTGCGCCTCAAGGAGCTGTCAGCAACCGTAGGGGCCCAACAGGGTCGAAGCCTACTGGGGCCATGGGTGATGCGAAAGAGATCCCCGGGGCCCTGGAAAACGAATGGCAAAGAAGGAACAGGAGTGGGTTTTTAGTCAGTAAAAGTTTGACACTATCTCGCGCTCCGCCCAAGAGCGGGGGATGTTATGAGATGATTTTCCCAACCGAAAAAAGAAACCTAACCGAACTGGGCCCGAGTGGTGGATTACGGTCCATTCCCACTCCTAGAGAGGAGGCCTGAGTCCCCAGCAGTAGGAACATTATAAGGCTGATTATGCTATGTTACGCTATGTTGTGCTCCATGGCCTTGGAACTCAAAGGGCAACTGAAGGAACTAAAGAACCTCGTCGTTTATACCGCGTACATCGAAGGACTGGAACAATTTACCTACTGTGGTCTTCCCGTCCGATTAAAATGTAGGTATCTTCAAGGCTAGAGTGAATAGTCTCTTTATAAATTAGTGTGCTTCACCATCAACGATTACATCACTGCTTACCATCAGGGATCGCAGTCAAGCACTGGTCTATTAAAAAAAACAAGGAACACGAGTGGGTGTTAGTCAATAAAGTCTGACTCTCCTTCTCGCTCCAGCCAGAGCGGGAGATTGTATTTGATCATTTGGTGGTTTTTGTTATATAATTGAGTGAGTTATTACAAATTCCTAAAAAAATCAGGTACATAAGCTTATTTTTGTTTCCTAGCCTATTACTGTCTCACTGCTGGGTAAAGGCAGAACCTTCCAGAACAAATAAAAACAAAACATAGGTACTTATAGATCCGTAGGGTCCCCAGCAGTGTCGAACCATACTCGGGCCAAGGGTCTGCTTCTGAACGGATGACTCGGCCCTGGTATGAAAGGTACAGGAGTGGGTTTTTAGTCAGTAAAAGCCTGACACAGTCTCCCGCTCCGCGTAAAAGCAAGGAATGTCATTGGATGTCATTGGATACATTTATTTTTAACCGACTTCAAAAAGGAGGAGGTTCTATGTTCGGCTGAATGTATTTTTATTTAACTTGGGTCCCACAAATGTGATCCGACATGACATCTGTATTTAGAATACATAGGAAATATTTCACAACCAATTGAAAGTCCTTGAATACATAAGTATCTATTGTATTGTATGTCGGGCTGGTGACCGCTACTATTTTTTTTAATGATATAAACCAGTGCTTGACTGTGATCCCACCAGATGGTAAGCAGTGATGCAATCGTTGATGGTGAGGCGCACTAGTTTAATAAGAGCCTATTCACTCTAGCCTTGAAGACACCAAAAATTATAATCGAATCCGTCGAAGTGCGTAGTAATGTATTTTGAAAATCCGCTCTCACTTTTTATGTTGTGGGTCCGTCCCCCATTTTCTTACCAATTAATTTGACTGTATAAGCTCGAACAGGACAATTGAATGCTTGTAAAAATAATTAATAATCTTGTACTGACAGATCACTTACGTTCTACATAACGTGTCCCTGCTAGCGACGTAGACAACGCGAGCGTAACGATAGCAAAAAAAGTAAGTAGGTATGGATAAATAGGTCAATTGTTTTTTCAATACACTTACTAGAAACGCTTTTAGGCACGCAGTTGACTGTTTTTTCGCACTAGTGCGGAAAAGCGCGCATGCTCGAATAATAAAATTGTAGTAGGGCACAATTTTATAATATTTATCGTACCAGGCTGGACGCTAAGTGACCCCCATGAGTAGTGCTTCAACACTCGTTTATTTATTCCTTCGTAAGTGTATTGAAAAACGTCGTATGATACACCTGGAAAATTGTTCTGCATCAATCGGCTTCATAGCACCCTCGCCTACTGTTTGGGCGAATTTCGGCTCGGTTGCAAAGACAAATTTGCTCCACTTTTATCAAAATGTATCTACTATTCCCTTTCAATTTATTTGCCTCACTTTGAAAAAATCTCAATTTCCCCAAACAAGCAAAACGTACGTGATAGAAATAAGTAGGTATAGGTAAATAGGTATTTTTTTCCCATTTAATTTATTTATATCACCTCGAAAAGTACGAAAAGAAGTACGTGAGAAAAATCATACATACAACAATAAAAAAGCTGTTTCTAACGGGAAGGATGTGAATCGATTAAAATACAGTTATGGAAACTTACTTAACTAAGTACATGTGGATGGATGGAGAGGGAGAGGGAGAGCAAAGAAAAGATGGATGGATTGTGTGAAGAGTGATATGAAAGAAAAGGAAGTTAGTGATAGCATGACGAATGACAGGGCAGAATGGAAGAAAAAAACATGTTGCGCCGACCCCAAATAACACGGGACAAGGGCAGGAAGATGATGATGATGACTTAACTAAGTACATATTATATTTATGAACTAACTAACTTACCTATGTGTTTTTTTTTGTATTTTTTTTTTGTGGAGCTCGTTTCGTGCTCCACTTGTGCTCGGCTTCTTTAACATAGACTCACCTAGACAGATACCGCAGGTACTTGCTTTCCGTCACAAATTTATCTTATTTATTTTTAACATTGAATCTACCTAAATACGAAAGGAAAATATGCAATGTTTCCTCAAAAAATCTATTAAAACCACGAGCAAACACTCATTAAACTAAATTGATAAAACAATGTGGTTAGCAAGTGCACCAATTATTGTCTGAGGGCACAAAATTTCAGAATGCTTGAAATAACAATAAGTAAAGGAAATAATAACGCAGCCGTTGAAAAACACTGAAACACATAAGGAAAATTTTAAATATGTTTATATAAAAGGTATATAAATATTAGTTATTTCATTAGCAACGATAGTAAATGTACCTAATTGTGAAGAGGTAACAAACAGGAAATCCTGGTTTTAAACCGAGATCTGTAGATTTAATTGCTTTTCATGTTAATTAAATTTAATTCTTATAGCTCTCATAACTCGCCAATTAAAATTTACACAAATAAAACTTTATTAGTACATACGCGACGACGGCGACGGGGTTATTTTCCATTTGTAACATTCAGGTAAATATTATCATAGACTAGCTTTTGCCACTGGCTTCACTCGCGTGATTGTAGAAGATTACCATGAGGGAACATACTCCCGAGATAAAAAATATCCTATGTAGGTACTATTCTAGGACATGGGTAACATAGGAGTGGGTTTTAGTCAGTCAAAAGTCTGACATGCCCGATTCACTCTAGAGCGGGAGAAGTCACTGAATGGTTTCCCATATAAAAAAAAATTACCGAATTTCATCCAAATCGCTTGATTGAGCGTAAAGCAGTAATAAACACATACAAACATTCACCTTGACAAATATTAAGTGTGATGTTATTTCCAATTAAGTATTTAACAGGAGCGACGTATGTATGAAATCCGAATCTCTCCGATGAATTCCGAATTTTACCGAAGACATTTTGTAAAAAACCCTTATCTCACGATTTCTTTACCAACGCTACCGCGCTCAGGAACAACTGCGCGCACTTTGTTTATAGTCACAAACTGTTGAATATTTATTTTGTTATGTCGAGTTTGATCGCACACTCTGGTGGGAACAGCCCACCGTAGATGTCGGATACAAACAATATTGTAAACACTATTGATTATTGATACAACAAAACATTTCACACGTCAGATTGGACCCAACTTCCTATGATAAACGAATAGTGTGAGATTATGGATGCAAACCGCTTTGTTAGTTAGCCTTAGTTCCCATAACGTGACATACATCCAAGCAAGAACCCCTAATTATTTCTTCCGGCCTTTAGTTGTCAATTACAGTGTAATAACTACAAACAAAGAGATCGGAAAATGGTCCTGCGATTCTTTATATGAGAACATCGTAAGTGCCAGCGTTCGCCATATTGCAATTAAACCCCTTTGTTTGATGTTCCTAATATAAAACTAGTCTAATAAAATTGATGAAGTATGACGTTAATTTCCATAATAGAACTACCACAATTTCATTCAATTTGTTACAAATTATTCACAGCTAAATTTGTAACTAATCAAACATTTCCATGGAGTGTAAAGTATTCTCTTATGTTTGTTTGAAAATTGACTAAAATTACTAACAAGAAAGCGCAAATCTATGCCAGGGTTTCCCAACACTTTTCCGTCGCCCAAGGCGATACAAAATGATTAATATAAAGCATTTTTTACAAACAAATGGTATCTAACAATTGTGGTTAGATAATGTGACCTCAGTTCGTTGATGCATGACTTCCTAAGGTGCCTACCAACTTTTAGTTCCCACATTATGTACAATGTCACAAAAAACGAGCTATTTCGACAACATGTGGTCACCACACAAGGTTGCGACTTTGCTCCGATAGACCAGTATGTAGTGTTATGAAATCATCACTATTAAAAGAAATGTTATGATTATTAGATGTGCATCTTGGGAACTGAGGAATTCCCATTGGAGTTTCTCGTTTGAGATATAAACAAAATCTTCCACGTTTTGTTATAAACGTGGATGTATGCTCTACCTAGCATAGCATAAGCATTTTACCAGTCATTGGGCGATATACGATAATGTAATGTTCGTTTGAACAATGTATTAGCAAACTCGAACTGTAGTAACATAATATATTTATGACGGTTCACCATCTTTTTTTTATGTTTACTCCTTATTCCCTAAGGGGTCTATAGTCATTCGGTTTAAAATATATTTATTCCCATTAAGACACAATTGTCACTTACATGAGAACATTATAAAAAATAATAATATAAAGTAGTAATATTGTGTCAGTGTGGGTCTATGAAAAATACATTACTGTCATTCGACAATATCGCCTAGTCTTTCGTCCATGTTTTCTTGCGTTTTTAATAATAATGTCATTCGTATTCGAATATCATAGTTGTTTATTTTTGTTTTACATCAGAATGCGGATGTAACATATTCTAATGTTTTTGTAATATTTGGCAGCAATTGTATCGATTCAGCCTTCTCAGCAAACTTCGCTGAGGTAGCCAAAACTACACTAAAATTCTCAGCTCCATTTTACCAAGATCCCGCCTATTTCAATGATTCCACATATTATCCAGTTGCGCCGACAGTAGAGATACAAAACTATACCAATTTTACATCACAATATCTATTAGGAATCAATTTGCGAATATTTAAAACAGCCACTACACTTCACTCGAAGAAATCCCGCCAAAAACTCCGGTTCACAATAGTGAACCGTCATAATTTTTTTTTTGTGTATACTAATAAGTATACAGATAAAAACAGTATTCCATTCCACCAGTCACATTCGAGCCGTGGAGTCAAACTAAGGCCCATAGATAAAGTACACAAATAATCTGACAAAATGATAAAATAATACATATAAAATAAACTAAACAAATTATTAAACTATAAACTATTGCACATGAAG
Source organism: Mythimna pallens (assembly GCA_961205895.1). Lineage (NCBI taxonomy): Eukaryota > Metazoa > Arthropoda > Insecta > Lepidoptera > Noctuidae > Mythimna > Mythimna pallens. Next base: position 5,969,438 of record OY540825.1, read on the forward strand.
TGACGGCTTCGTGTTCCGCTGCGAGGTCGGTATCTTTCCACGAAATCGTCGATACACGACACCCTTCGGTCAACACTCTCCTTTGAGGAAGGTGTCCAAATGCTCGTACCCACTGCTGGGACTCAGACCTCCTCTCTATGAGAGGGAATGGGCATTTATCTCCTTGATAATGCACATGTCGGCTTCCTCACGACGTTTTTCATCCATCCATCATTTTCTAAAGCAGTAGTGATGATATATGTTACACAAAGTCATGCACCAAGCCAGAGTCATAACTATTAACCCACCGCTCCTCAAATTCCTCCTTAATCCGCTTAAAATTTGAGTATCATCAAGAAGGGAAATTTTGGACTCAATAGTATGAAGAAAGAATGCACAGTAATTTAAATTGATACACGTTCAAAAGGTTCAAAATATTGTACAGGGTAGGTTAGAATTTTGTCTAGGCTGTTAATGGTTAAGGTACGATTAATTTGTAGGCAAAGTAGCAATTAGCGCTAAACTTATGCACAGTTACCTACAAATCATAAGTCGAGACCGTTACCACTTGGCCACCACTGCACACTCGGTCACCACTGCTCCGCCGCATGCTCCACCGTGTCCTCCGGGTAATCCACACAATGATGACACCCGGGCGTTTCTCCCGAACTTACCATGTCCGGTGAGAACCTGCGTTATGCGGAGGTGAGGATGCCGTGACGTCTTTCTACTACGTCACTCCTTAAAGAGAGGACTTTCTACTACAAAACAAAACACAACAGACTTCAAAGTAAAAAAGTCACGTGTTTTTGTAAAAAGTTTTTTATTTTGCGTAGTCGTCCTTAGAAAAAAGTTATTCAAATTATTAGTGTAAACTTAAAACGTGCAAGTATGACGAAATCGTACCACTCTCGAGTCCACAGCATATTCTACGAAATTGATTATTTTCGTACAAAAATAGGGCAGGGCAATATACGCAACGAGTAAAAATAAATAAATGAACCATCTGCCGTACTACTCGATGCACTTACGTCATTGTACGCGAGGAATATGTTTTGGAGAAGAATGTGTCAAATGTGCGTGAGAGATTGCACCTGTGTTAATTAGTTCGTTTACCTATATACCCCACATCGCCGTCCGACCGTCCGGTAACCGTCCGGACCGAGCCCAAGTCGTCGATGGCGCGTACTGTTCCACGCGCGCCTCAAGGAGATGTCAGCAATCGTAGGGGCCCAGCAGGGTCGAAGCCTACTGGGGCCAAAGGTAGTGTGAAAACGAAACCCGAGGTCCTGGGATGAAGGCAACGAAGGAACAGGAGTGGGTTTTTACTCAGTAAAAGTCTGACACTATCTCGGGCCCGCCCAAGAGCGGGATTTGTCATTAGATGATTTTCCCACCTAAAATAAAAACACATAAAAGGGAAATTGCCAATTATTATTATTTGAAAGCATTTTTAAATAACAAGTATAACTTCTATAGATTGTTTAAATATTTTCGAATTTCAATTCATATGTATTACGATTATCTTTGTTTGCATTGTAGTGTTGTGTTGATTTCGATACAATGTAAAAATTGTTTATGAAATGAATAAATTAAATGAAATAAAATGTGAGTGTGGTAGCAGGTTAGGTCAATTATATGCACAAACTAGGTCCTATCAGCGGCTTCGCCCGCACGAAAGTAAGTTTCTCCTAACAAATTTGGACTCCCGTTTCATCTCATAGAAGTGCCAATTTTGGGAAATCCTCTCTTGATGCTCGCCTATGTCATAAAAGGAAACTTTATGCAAAATTTCACACTCCTAGTCCTCGTAGTTTTGGCTGTGCGTTGATATGTCAGTCAATCAGTTTCTCATTTATATATATATATATATAGATATGATGTTTTGTAGATTATACTATCACACTAATATCGCGATAAAGCGAAAGTTGGTGAGAATGTAACTTTGTATGTCTGTTACTTCTACACGCTCGAACAGTTAAACGAATTTAGATGAACGTCTAGTGTCCACTTATAATAATAATTATTATTATTTATTTATCAGGAACAATTTACATTGTATTTTTTGCATTATTAATAACGTCCTAAAATAGCACATAGTATACTTTTTTACCCTGGGACTATATTCCCTTCAGATAATTTTCTACTAGGTATATAACAGCAAGTCTATATATTAAAAAAAACCGGTCAAGTACGAGTTGGACTCGCTCACGAAGCGTTCCGTACCGTCCGTAGCATCGGACGGCGAACGATGGGTGGGTCGCCGTCCGATCGTCCGGTAACTGTCCGGTCCGAGCCCAAGTCGTCGACGGCGTGTAGTGTTCCAGGCGCGCCTCAAGGAGATGTCAGCAACCGTAGGGGCCCAGCAGGGTCGATGCCTGCTAGGGCCGTGGAAAATTTTTGGAAAATTCGTGGATTTTCCCACCCGGAAAAAAAAACCGTCCGTAGCATAAAAACGGCGACAAAATCACGTTTATTGTATGGAATCCCCACTTCTGTTTTTAGTATTTGTTGCTACAGCGGCATCATCTGTGAAAATTTCAACTGTCTAGCTATCACGGTTTTTGAGATACAGCCTAGTGACAGGCAGACGAACAGCGGAGTCATCGCATTAGGGTCCCGTTTTTAGCCTTTGGGTACGGGATAACCCTAAAAAGAAAAACATTTCCGACTTTTAACAATTTTTATTGCTGAATAAATGAAACTTTGTCTAAAGCCAATGGTTACTTTCAAAACGAAAGGATCTTATCACTGTCAAAGCTAAAACTGAACGCGTGAAAGTGTGAATTATATCATATCAGTTATCTTGCATCGACCGGGGTGCGAACTCGGCGTTACATATTAGCTATTATTAATAATAGACTAAAAGCTTTGAGTTATAGTTTCAGAGATAAGATTAACTTTTGAGAAAGTGTTCTTTTTAATAGTGTTGAAAAGGCCATACTTGTAACCGCCAACTACATAGCCTTGATTTTATTGGTGATTTAAAGTGTGTAACTGTTAAACTAGTTTTAAAAATATGTACTATTATTTAAACTTTGATCTTTTAAATTTTAATTTCTGATGGTTTACAATAAATCTATCTAACTATAATTGCTGTTATTGTTTTTCTTAGCGTATCGATGGCAAAACTAATTAATTCCTTGCCTGGCCCAGTATTCTGCCACGGCCGTCCGCTGATGCTGTCATTGGGTACCTACGTGAACAGGGCACGTGATGCAGGATCGAAGGTGGGACATGGTCTACGTAGAGACGCCGCACAAACACTAAAGATCGGAACCGTCGGAGAACCCCCATCTGTGAATATTGTCTTTGCTGCGCCCAACTAGGGTGCGGAGTCTGTTTAAAGTTTTCCAGGTTGGCCATGGCAACTCGTGTCCAGCCCCCCTAGCCAAGTTACAATCGTTTCGTTCGCGCCGAACGCCTCGAGTAGGCCACGCCTCCGATTCCTTTGTTCTGACCACGTGACTGAGCGTTGAGATGACATTAGAACAAAGGGATCGGAGGCGTGGCCTACTCAAGACGTTCGGCGCGAACGATACGATTGTTACTTGGCTAGGGTGGCAGGAGAGGGGCCCTCCGACGGCTCGTTTTAAACCTCCTAATGATTTTATCATTAGGAGGTTTAAATTTGTCCCGCCAGAGGCATCTCTCCAAGATGGTGTTACTTTGAGATGGGCTCACGCTTCAATATAATTTATGTAATATAGAATAGGTAAATCTATTTATATCAGGCAAGGATATCCCGCACGCGTGAGGGAACGGACATCCTTACGCCCCAGCCGCCGAGACCGGCGCCCGTCTACCGTGGCTATAGTATAGTTGGGGTCTACCTATATTATAGCTAGACGAGCGCTTGCGGACGACGAGCAATGGGTAGCTCACCGTACTGCCGTCCGGTATTCGACCGAACCGAGCCCAAGTTATCGATAGCGCGCGGCATACGGTTCCATGTACTCCTCAAAGAGATGTCTGTTGTGTATCAGGTACGTTCGCAGAGGTACACGTCGTTGACTTCCACGCCATAGTCAGATAGAAATCTGCCTCTTTGCTCTGCAGAGCACGGGCTAACTCCAACTCCATCCTGTAGACCATAAGGAGACACGATTCTCTTTTGTTAGGTGATGTTGTTCACTGATAAATCTGTATCAAGAGCAACAATCTTGTTTTAAAATAGATAGATAGACAGTAATTAGTACTAATATAGGTGTATGCTTTTCTTAATTGTTTACTAACCCATATGAATGTTCTACCGTAGGCTTAGGCTTGGGGACGACTTGCTAACTTGTCATCCGGCTAACCGTCCGGACCGAGCCCAAGTCGTCGACGGCGCGTAGTATTCCATGCGCGCTTCAAAGAGATGTCAGCAAAACCGGGCACAGCAGGGCCGAAGCCTATTGGGGCCAAAGGTAGTGTGAAAACGAAACCCGGGGCCCTGGGACGAAGGCAACGAAGGAACAGGAGTGGGTTTTTACTCAGTAAAAGTGTGACACTATCTCGCGCCCGCCCAAGAGCGGGATTTGTCATTAGATGATTTTCCCAGCTAAAAAGAAGGAGCCATGGGTTGACTTCTGGAAGGGAGACCCGGGGTCCAGCCCCCCTAGTCAAGCTACAGCAAGAATATAGATGTGCTTTTAGTCAGTAAAAGTCTGACACGCCCTGTCGCCCCACCCTGGAGCGAAAGAAGTCATTGCATGTTTTTTTTACATTAAAAAAAAACCATAATAATGTCACAAACCAGAATTATTTTTTTTACTTTGTGGACAACATTCAGTTAGTACCCAGTTTATACAAACAGTTTCAACCTCTTTTATATAATATAAATTTATTACATTAGAAATAATTTAGTTTAATTTTAGCTTTGCCTGCGGTGTAATTGCAGATAAGAATTTACCTGAACTGAAAACAAATGAATTGCAGTACCAATTATAACAAGGAATTTGTTTTAGTCACTTGTTTTTCTCAATACATTCCTACTGGAGGATAATATAGCAGTAATTAGCACTAGCAGGCATGTTACCTACTGCTGTGGTTATCATATTCTCGGATATCCTTACTATTGTCACGGTCGAGGTTAATGTTAACCCGATCCTGTGTTTATTTATTTAAACTTCAAGTACAGAAATCGTACTTAGGTGGACTTAATGTCAACCTTTTGATTAAAAAAGACAACAAAATAATCTGCAGATTAACAAGTTATTCTGCACTTTTACTGATTTATGCACATTAGAGGTAACATTTATAGCATAATAGTAGCTTCCGGCGCGCTCTAGATGGCCAACTACATTTTGTATCTATTGACGGTCAGCCACAATTTTTATATTTGTGGTTTCATATGCTGATTGTTACCTATACATACCTACAAGGGGAACTTACTCGTAAATTAGATGGAGAAACTCCACACAAGTGATGAGTATCGATAATGTAATGACGATAAAACAAACAAAGCATTTTCTAAATTCGTTATTTCAATTAACTATTCTAACAACGGCCGGTGGCTTAATGGTTCATTCGTAGCGAAATAAGTACTTTTAATAAAGAAAATATTGTCGAAAAAGAAAATATTGAGAATTAATGGATGAGTTGGGGTTGACAAAGAAAAGGTGGATGAATAAGTGAGAATGAAAAAATCGGAGAAAACACGTTGCTTCGTCTCCAAGTGATACGAGGGGCGGGAAGATGATCATGACGAAAAAAACAACAAAAACGAACTTACACGTGGCTAGGGAATGTGTCACCACCGTATCCAAGGTTTTTCCTCTTTTCCGAACACACAAATAGGTAAAACTAGTAATAGTTATAATTATTTCAATAAAAACATTTATTTTTAGTCGTGACCGCCTATAGGCATGTACAAACCAAATTAATTTGATAATCATTAATTTTAATTTTCCTTATTAATGCCAAAGAATGTAAAATTTTACCAAATGTGTAATGGAGGCAGCGATAGTAACCAAAGTTCCATTTCAATATCAATTTTACTGTGGTTTAGCTCTTAATTCGGCCAGAACCTAAAAGGTAGGTAAGGAAGATTTTATCCGAACTTGGCAGTTAGGTACCTAGTTTGATTAGCATTCCGTTGCATTGCAATTATATTGCTGCATGACATTATGTAAAAGAATTTGATACTTATTAGCGACACTATTTCCAGCCACCGCAGACGCGGGCTTAGAAGGAAGGAAGTCAATGATAGCATGACGAGTGACAGGGCAGAATGGAAGAAAAAAACGTGTTGCGCCGACCCCAATAACACGGGACAAGGGCAGGAAGATGATGATGTGGGCGCGGGCTTGCGGACGGCCGTCTGTTTACCGTCCGGACCAAGCCAAAGTCGTCGACGGCGCGTGTTCCACGCGCGCCTCAAGGAGATGACAACAAACCGTAGGGGCCCAGCAGGATCGAAGCCCATTGGGGCCCAGGATCTGCTTCTGAAAGAAAGACTCGGCCCTGGTATGAAAGGCAACTAAGGAACTCTGTTAGTAAAGTCTGACACTATCTCGCGCTCCGCCCAACAGCGAGGGATGTCATATGATGATTTTCCCACCGAAAAAAAAAACTACTTGCAAACTGCTAACTAAAGCCTGAATGGTGGAAAATAAAGTAGTATATTTTCAGTACCTGTAACGACTTCAGCATGGTTTTGCCAAATCTATTATATTTAAATCTCTTTCCTCTTTGTTAAACTTGAGGAAATGTCTCAAAGGGAATCCCCTTGACACTGAAATTGTTATAAGTAATACCTTTTCCATGCATTGTAATAATGAGAAAGATAAATAAGTTTAGTTACATCAACATGAGCGACAAATTCTTACTAATGAGCATCAGCGATCAACTGCTCACAATACAACTTCCCGCTTCCCTGAGAAGCTGTTGTGTTCAGTGTTACTATTTTATTCTTCTCAATTTACCATAGAAAACTTGACAGTTCAATTTATGGTGGTATTTGATGGGAATTTCGTTATTTAACTATACCTAATTAAATAACAAAATTACATTGACATAGGTACCTCGTCGTAATTTTTGTACAAATTAGGAGTAATGGAGAAGGTAGAAATGTAAGTATATCCTCTCGAGCGCCGATTGTACATACGTCTGTACAACTTGAATGACCTTGAAAACTCTTAATAGTCGTTTTGTACACGTTTGTACGATTTTTTTTAACCTAAAATTTTGGTTTCTATATATTTGTTTTTCCTAGAAAAATCCAGGAAAACTTTTTTATTATTTTTTATTTTTTTGGTGATTTACGTAAAAACGCGCAATGACGTAATAATAATACCCCCGGGACGCCCGAGGGGATATTCATTACAAAGTTAAGAAAAAAATTCGCCAGTCTATATATAAGGTTTTCACTTTTTTTTAATGTCTTGTTATTATTATTACATAATTTATAGTGAGCAGTGGTGGCCGAGTGGTAACGGCCCTTACTCACGAGTTGTTGGTCGCGGGTTCAAACCCAGTCGAGAGCATTACTTTGTGTAATTTATTTTATCACCACTGCTCCCAAAACGGTGAAGGAAAACATCGTGAGGAAACTGGTATGTCCTAGAACCAAAAAATTCGAAGATATGTGACATTCACCAACCCGCACTGGGCCTGCGTGGGTTACGGCCCATTCCCTCTCCTATAGAGGAGGCCTGAGTCCCAGCAGTGAGAACATTAAAAGGCTGATAATGTTTATGCTATATGCTAATTGATTGTCTACCTCATAATGCGGACAAGATAAACATTTGCAAAAATAAGTGTATAATGGGCAGTTTTATCGCACAGGGTAATCTCTTACAGTCTACTTTAGGATGGACTAAATGAAAAGATAGATTTGGGGTTGTCAGTTAACAAAAATCATATATAATATTAATGTCATCCATACTATTATTATAAATGTGAAAGTGTGTGTGTCTGTTTGTCCGTCTTTCACGGCAAAACGGAGCGACAAATTGACGTGATATTTTAAATGGAGATAGTTGAAGGGATGGAGAGTGACATAGGCTACTTTTTGTCTCTTTCTAACCCCCCACTCCCTTAAAATGGGTGGTGGAATTTTGTTAGAGAAACCTACTTTTACGCGGGTGTTACCGTTGGCAGAAGCTAGTAATAATATAAAATACGTAGGTATATAGAATGCCAGTCTCTTTGAATTATGTCTTAGTAGTTCACTGAAAATATTTATTTTATTTTGAGGAGAGGGAGGAAAATGATTTGGAAGAAATGGGAATAAATATTAGTATGATATTTGAGGATAAGAGAATAATATCTATTGTGTCGACCTTAAATAATATGTGGCAAAGTTAAAAAGATGATCATTCAATCGATGAGACCTATCTGCAAATGGCTATTTAAATCCATACACAGTTTTCAGAAGAAAATATGGTCAGATTTTTAGCATATCTATATTCAATTTAAGAACACCTTTCAAGAATATGAAAAAACCTGCCTCGAATGGGTTCCTCATAGTGAACTCAAAAACTGTACTGGTTCAAAATACAACATATTTTCTCAGCAAACGAAGGCATCAACTACACAATCTACGTGAAATGAGGTAAGGTTGGCCAACCTAACGAAATTGTCGGCGCTTGCGCAACGTTGTGGGTAGTGTACCACCCGCTGGGCAAGTAACCGTTTATACTCGGGACTTAGATGGGCCACGATTTTAGTACTTATTGAATACTTGGGATTTTGGAGTTTTGTAAGGTTATATTAATAAAGTAATCAAGAAAAGATGGGTGGACTTTATGTATACTTTACCTTCTTTAATATATAATATTATGTTTAGTATATAGGATAGCATAATATGTTCAGAATCAGTAACTGAATCGATTCAAATAATTTTTACACCATGTTATATTTTCTCCCAAAAATATTTAAAAAAGGTCACAAGTTGGATACCACCGACACTAAGTACAACACAGGTCAGGCAGGTCATAGCGGGCACTAGGAGTTAGTGTACAGCTGGGTGCGGGAGCTAATCAACCCCTCAGTTGCCCGGATGGCCCTATGACCATGTATTTGTGCGGACAACCAGGTAACAAAACAAGCTTATAACTGTGATTTTTCATGATACGGTTACGAAATTTTGTACATAGATTCTTTACATAAAAATATATGTTTCGGGTTTCGCATATACTAAAACTAATGTTGCATAGATAAGAGCGAGAAAATGATGATTACGATAAAATATGATGATTAATTTATTATTGATTAGTGTTTAACCTAGAAAAACAATCACTGATTCATTTCATGCACTGTTTTTGTTTTTTGTCAATTCCGATTCCACATTTGAATTAACTATGCAACTATAATGTATTAACAATTACAAAATAAATTTATAAAATAATGATTTTCAATAATTAATTTATACATTTCATGCAATAAATAATATTTTACAATTAAATATTTATATTAAATTATTCAGACTTTAAATACAATTTATAAAAATAAGCATTTCATTTCAATTTATTCTGTAAAAATGTAAATAGATGATTAAAAAAAAATTAAGTTGTAATATTCTATTTTAAACTAAACTTACCAATTAATTTCATTATAATAAATATGCTTTAAAAAAGATAGACAATAATAATAATTATGACTAGAACCTTAACTTTATTATGTCTTAATTTTGTATGCCCTGAGACAGTGAGATGGGGTCGCAACAGAACACGAAGGAGATACCGGGACAAAGTGGACAGATTTCGACAGAAGGAAGGCATTTTAGAACAAGCGGCCGACTCAGGCGCGTCAACATGGCTACCAACTTATCGTCTTCTACAATTGCTGACACCGAGGCGTTACCGATTGGAGAACGGAATTCGACACGAAACGGTTGTAACTTGGCTAGGGGGGCAGGCATCTCTCTTTTTTCGTGTTGCCTCTTCATCAAACATCGCGTTGGATTGCGTTGGAATTAAGCAACAAGCTTTAAAACCATGCTCGACGTTGACGATAGGCGAGTGGGGAAGGGCCCTCTTAAGTTACCACTCCACTATTTTTCTTCTCTTGTTTTTTACCTACGATCTCTATATATTTTTCGTAGATCTGCTCGGAGAAATTTCTATAGAAATACGCAATTTCTTTACATTTATAAAATATTATGTTAGGTACCTAAATATTACTGTTTCCTTGTGTGTGTGTGTCAATAATACCAAATTTCTACGCAAAAAATCCTTTACAAAGAGCCAAGGCCATTATTTTATTATCCTCTTATATCAACTGCATAAGATCAATCACTATGCAAAACTCGATTCGCTTGTTGACTATATCACATAGTAATAAAAAAGTTGTAAACCTTGTTTCATTCGGCAACTTTTTCTAACCAAGTTTCTCACACAACAACTGACGTCATAGTATAAGGAAATACAAAATTACTATTACTCATACTATTAAGAAAAAGGTTATTGTCGAAATTACGGCAATTGGAAAAATGCTCCAGTTTTAATTATTTTATCATTGGCATGTTTATTTTCCGGTGAATGTTCATAGTAACTGGTTACGGTGTTTTTTCGAGGTCTGTTGTCGAAAGTTTACTGAACTTGGTATTGTTAGTTTATTTTGTGAGTATTTTTAGATAGATTTTTACTCGCCTTTACCTAAGGTTGATGAGATGATCGTTAACAATAAAAATATCTTAGCCGGCAAGCAGAGCTGTTTCCAATAAATTATTTACTGCAACAGAACTTACTATATCTTCCCTGGTTGAACTATGTAGGTACACACATAATTTTTTTAAGGTGGAAATCATCACAGAGGGCATGTCAGGCTTTTACTGACTAAAACTCATCTGTGTCTTTCAGTTACCTTTTGCTTTCTAAGGCCACAGCCACTATTACAAACGTTCAAGTAGCCCGTTCACGCATATTAAACATAATTCGCATAGTGCGATTATATTTAGAAGATAGTATATCTTCTGCCGGCAGCTTCGCCCGCGTAAAAGTCGATTTCTACATACAAACTTCTAACCCCCGTTTTACCCCCATAAGGGTGGAGTTTCGTAAAATCCGTTCTTAGCGGATGTCTACACCCTATAGGGAACTTACTTGCCAAATTTTAAGTTTGTAGGTGTTATACTTTCTGAGATTTTGTGGTTAATTAATGAGTGGTATTTCGCTTTTGTATATATAGATTTCCAAGTCATTCTTCTCCAGAAACAACAGCATCACATCACTAATCAGTTGACAACTCATAAATTGACGTAAAAGAAAAATGTATTACGTTTTCTGTTGACTACTTTAATTCAACGAGTATGTTTTCCATGCAAATTACAATGTAACGACAAATCCCACACAATGCTTCTAAGAACAACCGCTATTTAAAAAAAAAGATGTATAATGATTTTAGTCATCGTTCATTCATAATAGTTTAAGAAAGATTCTGGAGCATCTGACTGGTAAAGTAAACAAGCAGTAATTGGATGACTCAGAATTAAACGAAGAAAACGTGGTCCATTTCGCGAATAGGTACATCGTGTGAGTCATGGAAACATGTGGAATATCTAAGAAGAAATAAAGAACATATCGTAAGAAATTATTGACGTTTCTGTTATGAACCTATATAATTATTACAAAAGACAAACTAACAAACAACAAAAGAGAGGTAGAGGTCGCCCGCCATTAACCTGGTGACACATCGAGAGAGACCTCAGGAAAGCACAATTGCTAAAATCGACAACCCTGGACAGATTCAGATAGTGGGAACATAGAAGAAGATATGTTTGGTACTATGTTGACTAGTCTACACTGTCTTCTCATATCTATTAGGTCTTTACCTATGAAATTGGAGATTTGTATGATAATTTTAAAATATAAAAATTTTGGTATTTTTTTTATTTCAGCTAATGAAAGTAACTGGCCCAAATTATCTATACAATTTTGCCATTTTGATGGCAGTTTGTTTATCCCTTTACTGTAGAAGTCTGCCGGGCGGGAGGCGATGAAGTCAGCGAAAGCGTTTTGTACTGCATCACGGGTGTTGAATTTTTACCCACTTAAAAAATTGTCTAAATTTTGAAAAAAGTAGAAATCTGTTGGGGCAAGGTCCGGTGAGTACGGTGGGTGACGGAGAGCTTCCAGCTGTAACTCTTGTAGCTTTGCGATGGTCTGTCGTGAAGTGTGAGCTCGCGCGTTGTCGTGAAGAAGCAATGGGGAAGAGCGATTGACTAGTCTTGGTTGTTGAATTGCGAGCTTCTCCATCATTGTTTGCAATTCTTGGCAATAGACATCTGCCGTCACTGTTGTGTCATTCGGTAAGAAGCTGTGATGTACAAGTCCGGCACTGGTCCACCAGACAGTCACCATCATCTTCCTATGAGTAATCTTTTTTTAGCGCACTGATTAGGTGCTGTACCCGGGTCCACCCACTGAGACGAACGCTTACGGTTGTCGTACAGGATCCACTTTTCATCGCAGGTAACAATTCGATTAAGAATTCCCTCGTTTCTATGCCGATTCAGTAGTGCTATGCATGCTTCGACACGTAAATCTCGCTGTCGATCGCTTAGTTCGTGTGGCACCCATTTATCTAGCTTTTTTATCTTTCCGATTTGACGCAAGTGCTTCAATGTTGTTTTGACACTAACTCCAAGGCCCGCAGCAAGCTCAGCCGTAGATTGAGATGGATCCGCTTCCACTATCGCCTTCAATTCGTCGTTGTCGACAATAGTTACCGGCCGACCGCGAGGCTCGTTCTTCAACTCAAAATTTCCAGATTTAAAACGATTGAACCAATAATGGACTGTGTTTATGCAAGCAGTGTTATGCCCGTACACGTCATTAATGTTTCGTGTTGTTTGCGCAGCGGTATTTCCACGTAGGAACTCATATTCGAAAATTGTACGAATTTTCAGTTTATCCATAGCGCCAAAAACTACCACAATGTCACAAAAACAAAAAACTATCTAAAAACAAATGACTGAAATTGAAATTAAATTAACACGTCTTTCGAATAAAATTTATTTGAATTTCAAATTGCGCGCTAATCCACAAATAAATAATTCTGAAAATGCTGGTTATAGAATCTCCAATTACATAGGTAAAGACCTATTATTAATAACATAATATGGAAACATTTAAAAACCAATCATTTTTTAAAAGAAGAGAACTGATAGAATGGAATAGAATAGAATAGAATAGAATAGAATAGAATAGAATAGAATAGAAGAGAACTGATAGAATGGAATAGAATAGAATAGAATAGAATAGAATAGAATAGAATAGAATAGAATAGAATAGAATAGAATAGAATAGAATAGAATAGAATAGAATAGAATAGAATAGAATAGAATAGAATAGAATAGAATAGAATAGAATAGAATAGAATAGAATAGAATAGAATAGAATAGAACAGAACAGAACAGAACAGAACAGAACAGAACAGAATAGAATAGAATAAACTTTATTGTGCACCAAAAAAGTAACACATCTTGTACATAAACTTAAATCTATGGGAGAGACTGATGAGGTCCTTGTCAGTTCTTCTTCAAAGTAAACGACCAATTGAAACTGTGCTCAAGCCTCTGACGTTTTAAATGTGCCCATGTATTTAATTGCGAATGTTGTATGTATTCAATTGTGAATGTAAGAGTCTAAGAGGAATACTATAGACAATTTGGACTCAGTGAGATATAAAATGAGTAAGAGAGGGACTATTAGTATTGTGACGGCAAATAGTGATACAAAAAAGGAGAAATACTAATTGGGTATCGATCTATGCTAATTGGGTAATAAAATATCTATCGATCTATGCTAATTGGGTAATAAAATATCTATCGATCTATGCTAATTGGGTAATATAGGGATTGTTCGAAATAAGGAAGGAGCACGGATGCGTTTTAGACAATAAAAGTCGGTTGCACCTTGTGTGGGAGAAGTTATTTGTCCCACATTAGGAATGAATGTGGAATATTTATATAGAAAAAGAGCTAGTTAGATGTTTATAGAGAAGAGAGAGAAAAGAACTGAAGACAACACGGATTCAAAGTGAGAAACATGATAATTGTGGCTTAGAATGGTGTGTCATCTTTTCTTGTCGCTATCATGTGAGAACAATGTCAATAAAATAAAAATAAAACTAAATATAGATATTAAAATAGCAACTGGCAGCTAAGAGATGACCAGTCTCAACTGACAGCGCCCGTTCACGGACCTGACGCGAATATTAGCACCACTCAGCTCAACCATTTTGAAGGGAACCGAATGATCCAACACACGCGCCACCATCAGTGAGACATTTGAGTGAGCATGACAAACTCAACTGCCATGCTCATTTATGTCAAACAAGTCCAATAATAACCTAAAAACCATACAATAGCTCCATGGTACTCACATTTGATGCTGTGTCGGCCCAAAATAAGTTGGGATAAAGGCACATCATTCTCCCAAACTTTTGTGAGATCAGCTTTCTCAAAGAGTACGATTTTATTTTGTTACTTATACATTAAATTTCTTATTGAGAAATATTTTGTTGTAACACCCACCTAAAATTAGGTAGATTATTGTTTGCGGTGACTACACAATGTTTGGTTCATTTCCACGAAATCGGTAAGTTTCAACAAATGATTGGTCGCTGTACATTTTGTTACAATGCTATCATTATTCACTGGTTTCCATCCAATAACTTTGCTTTAGGAAAGTATTTTTTTGATCTTCATGCTATTACTCATCTCCGTTTTATGATCAAAGCAAATATGTAAATCCACATTTATAGCAGAATCTATCTACCACAGTGTATTATTTTGATGATCCTTCTCATAGTACCATATTGTTTATTAATAGAGAATATTCATGAAAACAATATTTGTTATCGAACCAGTTTATAAATGAATATACAAAAATAGAATACTAATTGTGTAAACCAATGTCAAAATTGGTGGGAAAGCAAGCGAGATATAACAATTAAAAAAATATATATCTGTCTCTTTTACTAATGGTATTGTTTTTCCAATGTTTGTATTTATTATTTTGTTTCGATACCTACATAGTTTTATTTTATTTAACCTCCGTGAGTGTGAGCGTGGCATCACCGAGGGCCCTAGCAGAATACCAGCGCTGCGTTATTTATATGCATATGCTGAGTTAGGCGCCTTTTTGGCCTTGCACAGATTTTAAAGTTATTTTTTTATACTTAAGTAATTCTACAGTAGGTATGTGTGAGGTACGAATAAACGTTTTTTCTTTCTTTCTCTCTCGCCAAGATGCTGTTTTATATGGCGGCCGTACGGGTGTCATGACGTTTGACGTCAGAGATCATGTGGGACTTCACTTTTATAATGGCTGAAGCTTTATAACTTCGTTGTTGATAAAGAGATTTTTTTTGTTTACCTGATCTAAAAAATATTTAATTTTGCAAATAAAAAAATTACATGCGATTCCATGTTGTTATGTAAAGTTATACCACATTATAAATGTATGTAATCTGTGAGTGCGCCCACCTAACTTTAATTTAATTACTTCTGATCGGAATCTTGAACGAGATCGATCTTAAGTAAGTCCTCACGCGTGTCGTTGAATAATTTCAATTATATTTTAATTAAAATCTTGTTATTATCAGTCATCAAAATTTACATAATGATTCTGAAGTTATTCTGTGAAATTTTACAATGAGTTCATCTTTATTTTCCTGGGTTAATCCACCTTTCTGACATAGCTTTTTAACCTTGACAGGATTGTAACCAATGCATTAAAATTTTCCTTAACCTGTTTGTTCAATAGTTAGGTCAAAGGTTGTGGTGATAACTCTATAAATTTCTGCCTAATGATTTTCTGATCAATTTCTTGGAAAAGTGACTTGATCTTTCCTCTTCAAAAATATCCATAGAATAACAAAAGCGTTTCAAAATTCTAGTTTTACTAGATGATGTAATAAAAACAGGTGGATGTAGGTACAGATTAGGAAATTAATTGCTCAAAGATCGCAGCAATAAAATCACGACATGATTAAAAGCATTTTTATCATCGTGTGCAGTTACAGAATATATTAATACTAAGTACCGTGGTTCCGCAATAATTACAAGTAGGTAGGAAAGATTACAATCTGAGACAATATGAATTGTAACAATATTCAGCAAGACTAGTCTATTAAATGTAAACTTATTATTAATTGTTGCAAATGTAACGGATAACTAGGGCCTCATTAGCAGGTTGTTCTATTTGTACCACAAATAAATCTAACTCACTTGTGTCAGCACGGGGGATGCAGACGAACAACTTTCTCACCACTATATTGTTGCTTTGTTTAATCTGAAATTAACTACCATAACCCTAAAAGGGACAGGTATTTAAATAATTAAACTTTAATTAATGGTTCAACTGCGTTTATTTACGAAGTGAACGTATTTAAATTAATGATGAAGTAAAATCAATCAATATCGCTTTTTGAAACGTAAACAAATATGGCATTTTAAACAGTAGTAATTAACAGCACTGCTTAATTAATCAAATGATTGAATGGTATAACGCTCAATATGATATTTTATAATTAGTGATAAAATATTCAATATCATAGTAAATATTTATACATAGTTTGTGGTCAATTGTGGGGACTAATTAACAAAGACGCATTATTTTATTGAAGGCTTATTTTATTAACAACTCTTGTTTTCCTGATTATTTTGTTTTTCTGTGATACATGAGGATCTATTTTTGAAGATTGCGATTTTATTTAGTGAAAAGGCATTTAATTACTCATTTGAAAGTTTTTCTAAGGTGGCAAATACGAGGATATTTTACGGGCATATTAATTGTATTAGTGAGGCTGTAAAGTGGCCCGTCTATGAACGCTCCCCGGTGCCAAACCAGCTAACTTGTTCGAGTGGAAGTATTCGAACTATCTTTTATTGGGCAATCAGTGGGTTTGGGCCGGAGTTAGGCGCGTAGGCGTCGATTTTATGACCCAAAAGTACTTGTTAGATAAATTGGGTAAAAAGCATTTGGCACTTTGCAGCAGCAATTTTGGTGATAGGTACTCAGATAGAAAAGTGAGAATTTAATTAATATCGTGGAAAACAAGCTAGTTCAGTTCATTCTTCAGAATTGTATTTTTCTTCTCTTGTGTATTTATGTGTAGGATAAGTCACATCATCGTAGAGGTCATTGAAGCAGTTCTGAAGAAAAGTAATACTTAGGAATTCAGTGATGAATACATTTTAAGAAACAAAACAGAAAACCCTTCCGCTTTCATATCATTTATATAGTTTGTAAAACTATATCTATGAAAACTGGTAATCACATAGATGTCGCATTATCGCATCTTTCTTGTCTGTGGAGGCCTTTAACCTATCGCCATAGCTTGGAAACAAAGCGACTTTACTTTACATACCTACCTACGACTAATTAAAATATATAGGATATCTTTTCAAATCGATGGTTCCCTTTTCCCTCAAACTATTTCTGGCCAGTAGGTGGCCACGTTTATAGAGGCATCAGTGGCATTTATGAGGTCTTCCAAAGTAGAGTAAGTAGGCCATCGTCTGGTCAGGAGCGCCGCACGCCGTGGGTCTCGGAGAGTTTTATGGTCCTCCATTTCGCCAGGTACATATAGTAGGTACATAAAACATGTATGTAGAGACAGATTGTTGACATCAATATAACGTAGGTAAAGTGGAGCTATAAACTAAGCTATTCGCAACACTAACCTGTTACTTTATGTCTTAAAAGATCACAATCGTGTGTATATAGCGACAAAGTGCAAGCCTGCAATGCATACTACCATATAATAATAATATAATATACATAGATACAAAATTTTTTTTTTTTTTAAATTAACTCCTATATCGCGAGTTAATAAACAATTAAACTCACATGTGCAAGACATCCAGACTCTGATCAAATCTGTAGGCTATATAAAATTAAAAAAATATCACATATACCTAGATTGGTACTCTTAAAACGTCAGAAGCTAGTGCACAGTTCCAACTGGTCGTTTAGTTCTTCTATGGAGAAGGACTGGCAAGAAGCACCAAGATTACCTTTTAGAGTTCCGTACCTCAAAAGGAAAAAACGGAACCCTTATAGGATCACTTTGTTGTCAGTCCATCTGTCTGTATGTCTGTCAATACCCTTTATCTCGGGAACGCGTGGAGGTATCGTTGTGAAAGTAGTAGTAGTCAAAGATACTGGCTGTTGCCCGCGGCTTCGCTTGCGTTAAATTATACTTTGTCATCGCTTACCATCAGGTGAGATAGTGGTCAAACGCGAGCCTATCAATAATAATAAAAAAATTAAAAAAAACCTTCGAAAGCAGCGCATTTTGTCGGGATAAAAAGTATTCCATTATTATTTATTCTGGATTTGGTTCTGTAGTCAAGGTGTGAAAGCTTAATAAATAAAGTCACTTTACCATTTATACATATTAACGTTTATCGCACAGGAACAATGTCATAAACAATGTCATATAATGTGTTATAAACAATATGTAATGTTTAATATTGCACCTACCACAATTTGTCTCTGTTTCACCCTAATGTTGACTGGTAGAAAATGCCTTAAGGCATTAAGTCCGCTGTACTTTTGTGTGCATAAAGAAGAAATAAATAAATAAATGTGTCGATTAAGGTAGGGTGCTAAGAACCCAGTACAACTTCATCTTAACACAACGTGAGGCACACAAGTAAATTTTTGCTTCTTTTTTTAATTTTTGTTTCGTGTTTACTCTATATTGTGTTTGTGCCTTGTGCTGTACCAAATTAATTCTTTTTCTTTCTTTCTTTATCCCTATTTTAACCTAAAACAAAATGATACTTACTACCGGGTAGTAGGTATATGATAAGTCACACATATGCAAGTCATTCAGAGTCATACTATATTTAGTTGAAAATGATTGCACAGCTGCATCTTATTTCAAAAATATGAAACCGATATTGATCTGAAATAATTTCAATAACTTGTGTCTTTCTTGTTTAAAAACGAACCATGACCTAGAAAGTTTGGTATGAAAATATAATATAAAGTAAATAATATGACAGAATAACAGGCTATTTTATTTTGGTTTCCATTTAATTGACTACAGGGTCACCGACATCCTCGATTACTGCTCCGTTCCTTTAAGTCGTAGCGTAATGTTGTATAAGTATTTCTCAATAAATAGGTTAATCATTATCATTTCGGCCGAAAGTCGTCTACTGTTGGACATAGGCCTCCCTCAAGCGTCGCCACAACGATCCTATGCGTCTCGCATCCACCGCATTCCCGCGACTCTCATCAGGTCGTCGGTCCACCTTGTGGGAGGCCTTCAACGCTGTGTTTTCCGGTGCGCGGTCGCTATTCTAGAACCTTTCAGCCCCATCGACCATCCGTTTTACGAGCAATGTGGTGCCCACTGCCACTTTAGTTTGGCGATTTAGGTCAGAGGTATCTTTTAAAGAAGAGTAAATGTAATTATGTAACTCATTACTAAGCCTTCGTTATCAGTCCGTTCATCTATCAGCGGGTGGTCACATGAACCGTAAAAAGTAGGTAGTTGAAACTTTATAGAGTGCTAATATTAATTAAATTAAAGGATTTAATAAAACATTAATTTCCGACTCGCACTTCACCAGTTTTTTATTACATTATCAATACTGACCAAATCAGCTTTTTTTTTTATCGGTGGGAAAATCATCCAATCACAAAGACATCCCCGCTCTTGAGCGGAACGTGAGATAGTGTCAGACTTTTACTGACTAAAAACCCACTCCTGTTCCTTCGTTGCCTTTCGTGCCAGGGCTGAGTCTTCCTTTCAGAAGCAGACTCTTGGCCCCAGTAGGCTTCGACCCTGCAGAGCCTCTACGATTGACCAAATCAGTTCAGTTTTCCTAGCAAATTTAATTGGACCGTGTGTTTAATTTTGAGAAAACAAATAATAATACTTCTAAGAAAACAAATACTTTTGTAGGTATCTATTAAAATAATGACTTAACACTAATAGCAATTAAATAAGACGTAATTCATTGTGCCCTAAAGCGACTCGTATCTAAGTAATGATTGGAATGACCTTTATTTCATTTGTCACTACAATGCATGCCTAGGGCTGCTATCTCGATATTTGGGAATAAGGATGTGTATATTGAGTTTTTATGGTTTTTTTTTTTGTTGTGCCATGAAACCTAAGTAGGTTCGGTGATCTCTCACGCCAGGCCTTGGTACAGGCCATGGTCCGGAGCGAGGAGGAGTGGCAGGCGGTCACCTCCTTCTGCGAAGCAGTAATGCTAGCAGGAGCAGGAGAGGCAGGAGGTGGCCGATCACGTGAGGCAAGGGTCTGATTCTGAAAGGAAGACTCGGCCTTGGTACGAAAGGCAACGAAGGACCAGGAGTGGGTTTTTAGTTTCAGTAAAAGTCTGACACTATCTCCCGTTCCGCCCAAGAGCGGGGGATGTCATAAGATGATTTTCCTACCGAATAAAAAGTAGTTTTTTTTATTAACACCACTTTTAGGGTTTTAGATAGATATTCTTTATTGTAAACCAATAATAATATTACAATAGGACCTTAAAATTAATAGGGTGTCACAATGGGCGGTCTTATCGCTAAGAGCAATTTTTTACAGACAATCTTTGGATTTGACAGAGAAGGAGAAAAAGATACGCAGGCAGTTCATGGTGTACTATTCACATATATACAATATATAACTAATAAAATATATATACTACAAACAATATATATATATATATATATATATATAGATAGATATATATATATAGATAGATGTATATATATAGATGTATGTGAAAGTAGGGAAATAATGTACTTAATGACGTTTAAGAGATAGAAAACTCAGATGAAGTGGTTTTTTCTCTTTTGAATTTTCTGTCTAAGTTTATGGACTTTACAATATTTTCTTTTTATATTCTTGATAGGCTCGCGCTTGACCGCTATCTCAGCGGATGAAAAGCGACGATGCGTTCGACGATGGAGCGCGCTTACATAAAAGCAACCTATTCACTCTTGACTTAAAGATTCTCGGGTTGTAGCCATCAGGAAACACAGATTCCGGCAAGGAATTCCACTCCTACAAAAAGTAGATACATTCTAAAGAGTAGTTAAGTTACCTTTTTTTTGTGTGGGAAATTAACAAATATTTTTTCCTGCTATAGGTCGGCCGTGACTCAAGTGTCAGAATTTTACTGACTAAAACCCTACTGTGTTCCTTATGTTACTCTTTGCGTTTCTGTGCAGCGGTAACTTTTTCGAACACTCCCGCAGAACTAGCAGGAGTCAGGCCTAGCGGGCCCCGTCAAATAGGCTAAAGGGTCTATTACACTACGCGATATCGACTAAGACTGTCTGAATATCGAATAGTGTAATAGGCCTTTTATAACTTTTTAGGCGCGCGTGAAACACAACACACCGTCGACTCTGGTTTGGTCCTTTGGCCAGTGAGCTACCGATTAAAGTACCTAAGTTGGTTTTACAATTGAAGTAAGCAAACCTTTAGGCTACTGATAAGATGTGTGATTGAAGGTATTTTGAAGTTCAGAAGAATAAGTAAGGCTGTTCAGAAAAACTGGGTAAGTGCGAGTCGGACTCGCGCAATAAGGGTTCCGTTCAAACTTACCTATGAAAACAGTTCAATCCCCAAATTGAATTACGAAGATTTTTCTGAATCGCATTAAAATATTTTTTGTGACGTAACTACAAATTTACAGTTTTCAGATAACATATACTTGTGCTATGAGACCTTGCTACATGCCAAATTTCAGGATTCTAGGACAACGGGAAGTACCCTATAAATTTTGATTTCCTTGAGAGTGTCGAAATACAGGTTTTTTGCAACTTAAACGGCCGTATCTTTTTTTTCGTTAACTCAGACGTTTGATTTTTTTACAGCTTCCAGAAACTGCGGATTTGAGTATATGGTTTTAATTTCAACTCGATATCTCCGCGCGTTCCTGAGATAAAGGGTCTTGACAGACAGACAGACAGACAGACGGACGGACAACAAAGTGATCCTATAAGGGTTCCGTTTTTTTTTCTTTTGAGGAACGGAACCCTAAAAAGAAGACTCAGCCAGCCCTAAGTATACGTAACCTAACAGAAAGTGTATATCAGTGTTTTTTGCTCAACGAATTGAGTCACATCCTGTCTCAAAGTTGTAAAAGAGGCACTCGGTGTCACCTTTGGTAAATGTACTGTACTAACAATACATATAGGTATGTATTATACAGTATTATATAGTATATATACATTAGTAGGTACTGACTAATACTATACGTATTAAGAAAATAATGTGTGTTTGGTATTCATCTCATTGGATGGAGACTGTCTGTGTACCTTTCTCAAATGAACTTAAAATGTCTTTCATCGAATTTCGAAATGAAATTGAACAAATGCATTACTTTCGACAGATTTACAAATATTTTTTTTTATGATTTATAGGCGCGATGAACGCGAGTGTTTGACCACTAAGTATTAGATCTGTTGGTAAACGATGATGTGTTCGGCGTAGTGTAGAAAGCCTAAACCGATACTGGAATAAATACCCTACAATCCACATATTTAATTTTGTACAGAAAATAAAATAACGTGTATTTTTTATTGACTTAGTGGATCGAATAAAGGACTTGCCATGGTCATCATGAATCTTTTCACTGCCTCGCAACGTTGTCTTCTGTCTTCTGGGAATGATCATGACTTGTTGACCTTATTTTCTAGATAATATTTTCAATGGAGTGGCGACCGCGCACCGGAAGACACAGCGTTCTTAGGTCTCCCACAAGGTGTACCGATGAACTGGTGAGAGTCGCGGGAATGCGATGGATGCGCATAGGACTGTTCGTTGTGGCGACACTTGAGAGAGGTCTGTGTCTAGCAGTGAACGTCTTTCGGCTGAAATGATGATTATGATTTTAAATCATCATCAATCCTTTCAATTGGCATACCTTTCAGCCATATCTTTCTATTAATTTCCAAGAAGATCATTTAAATGCAAAAAGAAAATTTCGTAATCACTGAATAAATTCATAAATTATTCTGCAACATAACTTGCAAAATTGCGTAGGTTCGGTTAGATTTATAACCGCTACTTTACTCAAAATCAATAACAATAACAAGATAATTTAGAGTGAAAAAAAGGAATTGTTTTCACCCTGAATGCAACATTACATACTACATCATGACTCACACTATTTGCAATCCTATTTATTGGTGCACTAAAGTCTATAATCGCGTGTAATTTCTTATTACTTTAAACCACGTAGACACAGACTTTCTGTGTACCTTAAGCGAAATGAGCCAAGTCACCTAGACTTCTGTAAGTAAAGCAATCTCGAAAAACACTCTCGTTTAAAACAGGATTAAGCAACTATGAAATATAACGAAAAATTGCGTCATCTAGAAAGGGTTTTATCCTTGCGTAATTTTTTATAATTAACCAATGATTTGTAATCAAATATTTAATTGCAATGCTTCCCTCTATTAATATCGATTTGTAAGTAATTAAATGGTATCTAATAGTGGTTGAACGAAATCTGAATTCGATGTTGCGCGTGCGTCGTTTCGAGAGAAATTATTTAAGTTGTGTATTTTTGCTTTTATATGTGCTTGCAATATCTTGCATATCTTTAATTTTACCTTACCCTTACCTTATAATTTATTTAAATGAAAATCATACATTTTATAAAGGTTAACTAATCATTTTTATGCTTTGATTTTTTTAAAACTTTTTTTAAAAGTCGGGTCACTGTCACATGCGATTGTTAACATTTTTCATAGCTTGGGGTCCTGGGACGAAGGCAACGAAGGAACAGGAGTGGGTTTTTAGTCAGTAAAAGTCTGTCACTATCTCCCGCCTCACCCAAGGGCGGGGGATGTCATAAGATGATTTTCCCACCGAAAAAAAAAAAAGCTTGTAAATCTAATACTCACATTGGGTACGAGTTTTTGTTTATTTACATCGTGATTGTAATTAGTATAACTAAGTGATAACATAAAGAGTGAAAGAAAGAAAGAAAGAAAAATAATTTATTTGGTACAGTACAAGGCACAAACACAATATAGGGTAAACACGAAACAAAAAAAAAAGAAGCAAAAATGTACTTGTGTGCCTCACGGCTGCACTAAACTGACTGGACCCAGTTCAGCATGAATGTCAGACAACTAGTGCCTGACGCTGGTTATCAACTGAACCTGTGATGTGTGTGTATGTGTGTGCTCAGACAATATAGTGCATCTATATGGTTTGGGCACACCACATTCGTGACGGTAAGTCCCGTCCATGAGAAGAGGCTGGAGAGGCGCTCGCGTCTCGCCGGGTGTCAGGAGTCGCAGTGCGATCCTTGGCCAATGTAGTTGCGGGCTTGTGAACGACGAGCAATGGGTAGCTTACCATCCGATTGTAGTAAGTAGGATTGTTCCACGCGTACCTCAAAGAGATGTCAGCAAAAACCGTAGAGGTCCAGTAGGGCCGATGCCCGCTAGAAATATGGAGAGTTCCTAAAAGAGGTACCGTGGTTCGGCAGTGCAAAGGACAACTAGAGCGGGAGAAGTCATTGGGTGATTTCCCACCTAAAACAAAACACTATTTTCCGATGTTTTAACTACACAACAATCGACCGTTTGCTCAAAGAACGATTGGTCATAAAAAGGAACGATCGAACGAAGATCATTTTCCCGAAAGATCGTTCATTGAAGTGCAAGTGACATATATACTCGTAATCCTCGATAACTCTACGTGACTGTTCTCGTACCATAAATTACAGAAGAAAAAACCCATAGTAGAACCACACCTTTAATAAATGAAGCGTGAAAACTAAACTAGTATCATAGTCCTAGCTATGACCATATTGAGAGTGAAGTCATCGGTGCCTATTGCCTCATATTGTTACAAAAAATGTGAAAGAATTTAATCGTAGTATCTACGTTTTTTGTTCAATGTCTGGGCTATAGTCTAATTGTTACCTGCGGGTTAGCCTGTTTGTTTATTATATTAATGACGAACTACTATTCGTTCCTATTACTGTGTAAATAGCACATTTAGCCCTAGGTAAAGACGACATATCAGAAGGCTTTAAGTTACCCTAAAGGTAATGGAACTCGCTATGCTCGGAGTTTCCTTAATCAGGTATTAAAACATCCGCAGAAGATCCAAGGTTACCGACATAGTCTTAAGAATCGCCAAACTTTAGTGACAGTGGTCAGAGCACATTGCTCGCAGAACAAATGGTCGATGGGGTCGAAAGAGGCAACCGTGAACCAGAAAACGCAGCGTTGGAAGGCTTCCTTTAAGGTGGACCGATGATCTGGTGAGGGTCGTGTGAATCCAGTGCGTGCGAGCCGCATATGACCAATGATTGTGGCGACACTTGAGGAAGTCCTATGTCGTGGACGTTTTATGGCTGAAGTCATCGACGGCGCGTAGTGTTCCACGCGCGGCTCAAGGAGGTGTCAGCAAATCGTAGGGGCCCAGCAGGGTCGAAGCCTACTGGGGCCATGGGTAAGTGTAAATGAACCTCGGGGCCCTGGAACGCAGGGCAAGGAAGGAACAAACGAGTGGGTTTTAGTCAGTAAAAGTCTGACTCGTTAAGGGCGGGAGACGTTATTGGATGATTTCCCACCTAAAAAAAATGGCTGAAATGATGATGATGATGATAAAAGCCTGTTCTGTTACACTAGTATGAGTAAGAGACAACGCTCTACAAATACGAATTTAATCCTGCTCTAAATGTGTAAAAAAAACCTGATATTGAACAGTACCGTGGTTTTAATCACTTCACTTTTGACTTAAAGACCCACAGGTTACAACTATCGGGAAAGATAACTCCGGCAGGAAAGTCCGCTCCTAAACTGTGTGTGCAATGAAAGTATTTCCAAAACGATGTGATGTCCACCGAGGGTTGGTACAGTGAGGCTTATTGCCCAGAACGTACAGGATGTACCTACTTACCCATCATTATGTAGGTTCTAATGACTCCTACAACTACTTATTAATGATCTTCACGCATACTTCGGTCAGCAAGGACGCATCTCAAGATGGTCTATTATTACACTCACAACTGGCAAGTCCTTATGGCAGTACCAGCACTTAGGGATTAAACCGTGACCGTCCGCAGTACTTATCAGATATTTACATATTACAATTATATCGAACCGATCATTTCCTATAGCTTTAATGATCGGTGACTACTAACTATACATAACGTGTCGATTTACAAAGGTAAGTACTTGTATAGATACTTTGTGTTTTATGTCGTTTTCTTGGAGTCACGAATGAGTAATAAAGTTGGTCAAGACTGTATGGAAGTTTGACCTAATCTGTACTAGTCATAAAACTTGTCTAATAATATGTCTCAAGCTGCCCAACTTAAATGGGACTGGGCAGGACATGTCCGACGCATGTCTAATGAGCTGTGGAAGATGAAAGAGATTGGAAGACGGCCTATAATAATAATAATACCGACCACTAAAATTACTCTTTCACAGTTCCTTTTACATCCCATCCTTGATTTTGCTGATGTCCGTAATCAAGATCTCACTGAAGCACAACTAGACAAACTTGAGCGACATCAAAATGTTCGCATAAGATGTACAGTCAGGGGTCAAAAGTGCAGTTGCACTCTACTAATGCTAAAGTGTTTAATTGTCTACAACTAGTTTAATCACTACTTTAGGTTCTATGTTACAAATTAAATCAGTCATAAACCATTGACCCTCTTTTACAAATAAATTTTAGACACTTTAGCATGGGCTGAATGCAACTGCACTTTAAGGCCCTGAATGTACATCTGGCTTGCGCAAGTATGATCAAAACTTCATTCGAACTTCATGTAATACATAAGTGGCCTTCGGGGCCTTGGAACGAAGGCAAAGAAGGAACAGAAGTGAGTTTTAGTTAGTACAATTCTGACACGAAAAGAGCGAGAAATGTCATTGCATGATTTCCCAACTAAAAAAAAATTCTTCTGCCGCGGATCTTACACATATTGCCTCTGCTCTACAGTGATCTGCTTAGTTCTAAAACTCCTGCTTATTCTGAGGAACGTTTCAAGTTTTCCGTAGCCAAAACACTTAATATTTAAAGTTATCGGAAAACTATTTTTCACGATAAGATATGATCAAATCCATCTAACGGAACTGTAAGAAATCGCTATTGGCGATAAGTCGGTAATACCCAATTAATTTTCAGCTCTTACTGTGAATTTATATGTTGTACCTACAATTAAAGAGAATCTAGATATTCTATGTACGATTTTTTCCCGTAAAGAGTAATAAAAATCGTGAGCGAGTTCACGATTTTGTAAAAATTATTTCGATCGGCCACACTCGCGTCACATACGAATGACGCGAGGCGACGTAACGTGTAGTTCGCGCACTTCACAAAACACTGTAGGTTCACACAGCGGCAACTTATTCAACTGTTCATAAATCAGGTGGGCTTATACAGGGGTTGTTGTAACGAAACCATAGCGAGATTCAGGAATGGCGTTTGACCTAACAACGCCATCTATCGAGGTAGGGGGTACTTTTTCACCGGGAGTGCGTGGGAAAATTTAATGGAAATTCTTCTTGAAAGGGAAGTATATGTAAATTCGGAAGACGAGTATGTACAGTAACAGTTGGCTTCAGATTATTTGCATGTTTATAAAACGCATAATCTAGTTATTGTTTTGCTTCAGTAGATTCGTCACTTTCGCTGCGTGATGACGGTTTTCAGCAACAAAAAGTTTTTATTAAGATCGAAACATTCTTAAACATAATATTTTTACAATTTGTTAGTTCTAAATTTGCACCTTGTTCCGCCAAATAAAATGTTTTTCTTTCTTTCTTTTCTTTCTTCCTAACATATTATAAAACAAAATCCCCTACTGCGAGTGTCTGTTTGTATGCTACCGAAGAAATTTTTATGCAGTTTTCAGCAATTACAGAGTAAATTATAAGGAACATTTAAGTGCATAATACATCCATATTATAGTAGAGAAAAGACGAGAATTCCATAGATATCTAACACCTGTGTGAAGGTTTTTTTTCGGTGGGAAAATCATCTAATGACAAATCCCGCTCTTGGGCGGATAGTAGCGGTAGTGTTAGACTTTTACTGACTAAAAACCCGCTCCTGTACCTTCGTGGCCTTTCGTACCAAGTCGGGATTCTTCCTTTCAGGGTCGGGCCGAGTCTTCCTTTCAGAAGCAAACCCTTGGCCCCTGTAGGCTTCGACCCTGCTGGGCCCCTACACTTGCTGACATCTCCTTGAGGCGCGCATCAATCATCTGTTTTCGAGCAAATTCTAGAGTCTAGATTATGACATCTAGACTTATCGTAGCATATGTGGTCGGCTCGGTTTGTTTTACCTTTATTGTATTGACGTGAAACCGAGGTAGCGTAGATATGACCCATATTTTTATATCTTTATTTATTAGAAGATTTTTATTATATTTTCTTTTAAAGCTATGAGAGAGTACCTATGCTACGTTATCTTTTAGTGATAGGGCCGCCCTTTGTGACACCCTATTAATTTTAAGATCTTACTGTTCGACTGGCCTGTTGGTCTAGTGGTTAGTGGCCCTGACTGCTGTACCGGAGGTCGTGGGTTCGATTCCCACCCAGGACAAATGTTTGTGTGATGAGCACGATCATTTGTTCTGTGTCTGGGTGTAATTTATGTATAATATGTATGCATTTAGAAATATATATGTATGTTTATCAGTTGTCTAGTACTCATAACACAAGCTCTGCTTAGCTTGGGACTAGACGACGTTGTGTGATAGTTGTGGAATATTATTATTATTATTATTTTACTTTTGGTGCATAATAAAGAGTATATCTATTAATAGGTAAGTTCAGTCACAATTCATAGTATTGAGAGACAACAAACATTTTATTGACAGTCCATTAAAGTCTTTGTTTAGCCTTCAAGGGATGTTGTGCGAGAAGATATAAGTTTGTACCTACTTATTGACACAACCATTCAGAGAATATTTTGAATATACTGTTCTGTTGTGTTTGAAGATAATGTTCGAACCTGACGTACCTGAGGTAATCGGTACTCTAATACTAATTAGTTAATATCCCATACGTATCCAACACTAAAGAAAAAAATGGATATCCAAGTTTTTCCATTTCTTTTTATGAACGAATAGAAGTTTTGGGCTTTAGATATTTCTTTGTTATTTCTTTATTTATTGTACGCAAAATGATTGCGAAAAATTTAACGAAGCTTCAAAAATGAGGAAATGAGTGTATGAAAATGAGAAAGAAAACCGGAGAAAGATTTTTGAGTTAAGAAATCATTAAATGATTTCTCTGGCTATAGGATATTGTTGAATAAGACTCTAATGCAAACGGCAACTGAAGAAACATAGGTGGGTTTTAGTCAGCATAAAGTCTGATACAGTCTCTTGCTCCAACCTAGAGCGAAAGAAGACATTAGATGATTTCCCACCTCTCTAAAAAACTTTTCAAGTCAGTGATTGATCCCATGGTCCCATGAAGATACCAATTATCTTATTCAAAATGATTTTAATCTGAACTTATATTGATAAATTCCTTCCGGCCATTAAAATGCGTCCTACACTTTGATTCTAATTTAGTTTCTTTCCACTGCATAATTATTATCCTAACGACAATATAATAACATATGCCTTCTCCATTTAGTGCTGCCACTTTTGACATTGAGATTCTAAACGGTCCAAGACTTGATCGGATGCAAAAGCCAGATCCTTTTAGTATTTTGGTACCTAATGTTTCCTAATGATAGCTTAAAAATCCACCTTTAGGTATGTGTTAGAAATAAAGTGAATTGGCAAGTAAAGAATTTTTTTTTTTTGAGGGAATTGTCAATTTTTTTTGAATAATTGAAGTCTTCGGATCGATTTTGTGGTCAGGTTTGAACGTGCCGAAAGAATTAAGGTTGCGCACACGTGGGTCACGTACGCAGATCTGGGCGCGTCGGTCTCCATACCTTTTATAAAGCAACTAGACTTGCAGAGCTACATTAAATCCACGCGACGCGACGCCACGCAACGCGCTGCTACGTACAAACCAGGCGTGGTCCACATGTGCGTCGGTCTAGTGTAGTTCTCGCTTTACCGTGGCCCTGGAATGCAACATGCCAGTGAAGAAACACGGTGTATTTTAGTTAGTCTGTCACTCTCTCGTGCTCTATCGGGAAGAGTTATTTGATGATTTTTCGCAAAAAAAGGCTTGATAGTGCATTTCATAAATAAAACCTGCACGGCAGGCTGGACAGCGTTCGGGAAGCTGTGCGGCATCTTCTCGTCCAACATACCATAGTGTCTTACGACGAAAGTATATGACCAGTGCGTGTTGCCAGTGATGACATATGGAACATGGTCGCTTACAATGGGCCTCATCAGCAGGCTTACAGTCACCCAAAGAGCAACGAAAAGGAGTTTCCTTGCGTGCTCGCATCAGGAATGAAGATATCCGCAGGAGAGCCAAGGTTGCCGACATATCCCGAAGAATCGCCAAACTTAAGTGGCAGTGGGCAGGGCACATTGCTCGTAGAACGGATAGTCGATGGGGCCGAAAGGTTCTAGACTGGCGACCGCGCACCGGAAAACGCAGCGTTGGAAGGCCTCCCACAAGGTGGACCGACGAACTGGTGAGAGACGCGGGAATGCGGTGGATGCGAGACGCACATAATCGGTCGTTGTGGCGAAGCTTGGGGGAGGCCTATGTCCAACAGTGGACGTCTTTCGGATGAAATGATGATGATGATGATGAGTGCATTTGGGTTTAATTTTAAGAAATTTCCAGTAACTGAGTCCCAGACCTGAATTTGTGCTATATTAATGGTAATCGATTTCCCTGTTTCTCTATGTATTTCCAAATTTCTGGAGACGCTGATGATGTATATACGCACAAGAAATGTGTAACTTTGTAGTATCTAAGTACTTTTGCAGAGGTTTGATATTGCGTACTCAATTTATTCACTTTTCCATTTCCCACTTTAATTACTGAACCATCTATCCGTTGGGTACCAGTTTACTGAGTGACTTAAAACGTGATTTACGTCAATACAATATGCATAAAAATAAGCATATTCATTGAACCGGTTCAACTTTTACTAAATATTAAACAACTTTTACAGAACACTAACGCTTATCGCTGTAATTTATATTTACATTTATAGTAAGTTTATTGATTGATTAATTTGTAGAACTTGTTGCCATTGGATTGATTCTGAAAAGGATAAACTCATGGTCTTGGAACTCAAAAGGCAACTGAAGAAACATGAGTGGGGTTTTAGTCAGTAAAAGTGTGGACAGGCCACAAATATGGTGGTAAGTTCCCTTTTGAGGAGTGGCTGGAAAGACAACACGGAGGCGTCGACGGCGCGTCGTGTCCCACGCGCGCCTTATGGAGATGTTAGCAAATCGTAGGGGCCCAGCAGGGTCAAAGCCTACTGGGGCCATGGGTTAAGTGAAAATGAACCCCCGGGGCCTTAGAACACAAAGCAAAGAAGGAACAAACGAGTGGGTTTTAGTCAGTAAAAGTCTGACATTAAAGGGCGAGAAATGTCATTAGATGATTTCCAACCTAAAAAAAGTCAGTAAAAGTGTGAGCCCTTCTGCTACAATGATTTCCCACCTTCGCTATCACTAACTCTTTTTTCTTCCAATCTATCTTTTCTTTGGCTTCCTCTCTTTCTCTATCCATTCACATTATACACATAACTCTTTTAGTAATATGCGTTTCATTCCTCGTCTTTACATGACCATACCAAGTCAAACGATTCCTTCCTTTCAACTTTTCAGTCACTAGCGTCAGTTTAAAACTTCCTCTAATTCATTTCTCACTATGCAGTCTCGTCACACCACACATCCATCTCAACATTCTCATCTCTGCTACACATGTATATCTTTTTTTATCCGTCTATTTCCCAGCCCAACATTCAGATCCATAAAGTATGAGAGCCTTATCACGGATTTGTAGATTTTACTTTCAACTTGAGGGGCATCCGTGGGTCACAAGTCCTCATCTCCGCTAAATGTAATCTTTTATCATCCGTCTTTTTCATAGCCCAACGGTAACATATTCTTTTCCGTCTCCATTACAAAGTTACATTCAAAGATTACTTACATAATAATATTGTCTAATAGTTTTTGCATTGTGTTGGTCATGATAACTCTGAGTTTAATATATTCATCATCTGCCTTTAGATAATTGTCAGACATTGATTTACTATGCAGGTCTGGGCAGTCAATCATACAGTAAACGTCTATCTATCTTAATCAGATATTCACATTATTTCTAGTTGTTTGTGAATAAATAATTGTATTTGTTGTTGATATGACATTGTGTCCAGACTATAGATATTTCTTTATTATTATTGATAGGCTCGTGTTTGGCATTACCTCAACTGATGGTAGACAATGTAGTGTGTGGTGTAGTTTAACTAAAAGACCCAAATGGTGTTTACAAAAAAAAAAGTGCAACCGGCTTCAATCCAAAAAAAGAGAAATACTAAAATAAAAACCGGGCAAGTGCGAGTCGGACTCGCGCACTGAGGGTTCCGTATAAACTTACCCATGAAAACAGTTCAGTCTCAAAGATTTTTCCGAATAGCAAAAAAGTTTTTTTTTGTGACGTTTTAAGTTTAAGGACGAAATTTAAGTTTTCAGATTTTTTCCTATATTTGTGTTATGAGACCTTGCTTCATGCCAAATTTCAGGATTCTAGGTCAACGAGAAGTACCCTATGAATTTTGATTCCCTTGAGAGTGTCGAAATGTACGTTTTTTGCGACATAGACAGCCATATCTTCTTTTTTCCGTTAACTTAGAAGTTTGTTTTTTTCGCAGCTTTAAGGGACCGCAGATTTGACTATATGATTTTTATTTCAACTCGGTAACTCCATCCGTTCCTGACATAAAAAGTCTGGGCAGACATACAGACAGACAGACGGACGGACAACAAAGTGATCCTATAAGGGTTCCGTTTTTTCTTTTTGAGGTACGAAATCCTAAAAATGCATAATAATTTTAATTTTCAAAGTCAAAGATTCTGATTTTGTTTCTTTGTGGACCATCTGGAAAGTAAACCATTCAAAGAAGAAAAAAATATTTTCTAAAACAGTCCAGGCGTCTTCGCTTCATCGGGGAACATACATAAAAAAGTCCTGCTTTTTTGTATCGGTGGGAAATCATTAAATAATTTATCCCAATCTGGTTGGTGCAAGAGGGAGTATCAGACTTTTACTAACTATAACCCTCCCGTGTACCTTCAGATACCGTTTGCGTTCTTAAGTCGTGGTGACTCGTCTAAACAATCAAAGAATACAAGACGACCTTTTTTGTTACGTTCATCATACTTGCAAACCGTGGAACTCAGCACCGGTAGAACCATCGCAGTGAGCGTCCGCGAGAGAAGAGAAATATATCTATAATTTACTTATTCCAATGCAATGAAAAAGGCCCCTTTTATCAACATTAAGTTTTTACAGAAAAATGCATTCACTATAGAACTGTGGATTATCAACGAGAAAAGAAAACACTCCAGGTACAATCTATCTACTGTAATCGTACAGCTATATACATATACATAATGGCTCTTAAATAAACATTAGCGTCTAAACAAAATATAGACGTCGAATGCAGTAAAGCAGTTTCCTTCGTAGGTATAATTATATTCATGGAAAATGTTTATGTAATGATCAGGTATTTTACTATTGTTGATCATAACGCATTGAACTTTAATCTCAGCTGAATAAGTGCCTAAGGAAGGTGGATATTACAATATTATAATGCGTACTAGCTTCAACCAGCTGTTTCACCTACTTGTATAATTATTCAGAAAGAAACCAATAGAATAAACTTTCGGGAATGAAGGTATCAGCCGGAGAACCAAGGTCGCCGACATAGCCCGAAGATTCGCCAAACAAAAGTGGCAGTGGGCAGGGCACATTGCTCGTAGAACGGATGGTCGATGGGTCCGGAAGGTTCTAGAGTGGCGACCGCGCACCGGAAAACGCAGCGTTGGAAGGCCTCCCACAAGGTGGACCGGTGACCTGTTGAGAGTCGCGGGAATGCGGTGGATGCGAGACGCACAAGATCGGTCGTTGTGGCGACGCTTGGGCCTATGTCCAACAGTGGACGTCTTTGGGCTGAAATGATGATGATGACAAAACTCTCGGGATAAAAAGTTCTCACACATATCCTTATTCGTATCTCAACTCTATCTCTCTCTCGATATCTAAATTCATTGGTTGATTCTGTCGATTAGGCATAGAAACGTAACAGGCAAATAGATATAGAGAGTTAGGCACTTTCGTATTTATAATAATATCACACTGAAAATAATGGTGAAAGTTTGTATATAAATATATGTTATGTATACAAATTTCCACTTTAACATGTTACACAAGATTCGCCACGTGGTTATACTTTCAGTAAGTTACTATTCAATTATCAGAAAAACGCATAATGACAGATTAATGTTTTCACTTTCACCTGTCGTAATAATAGGGGTTAAAGTATGAAACTGGCCGTTTTTTAAAACGGTTGGCTTTGAAGTGTTATATCTTTGTAATAAACCTTATATTAAAGGTACGTTACGGTCTTTTTTTGAATAACTTAGGTACCTTTAATATAAAATTTATTTGAACTTATAATTCTAAGTCAATCCAAAGATATAACACTTCAAAGCAACCCGTTTTAAAAAATGGCAATTTCATAGTTAAAATATCTCTGTTTTTGAAAATAGATGGGCACATTCCTTTTGCCGACCATCATCTATAGTGTACCTCTGCTGAGGTTGAAACAGTACCACGGCCCTGGAATGGAATGAGCAACTGAAGGATCTCAGGTAGGTTTTAGCCAGTAAAGGTTAGACATTACCTCTTACTCCACCTAAACGAGAGGACTCATTTGATAATATACCACCAAAAAAGAACCCACGGCATATCTAGTCTTTGACTACTGAAACAGTAAATTAACTAGACATCTAGGATCGTGCCTCAATCACCTTTGACTCCTCGTGATCTCATTGACTAAATTATACATAAATCGTGTCTAATTCTCTCTGCCATGTAAATGTACCATAAAAGAGCAATCATCGAACGTACAAAGGTACAAATATCCAAGTATATAACCTATTACTGGCTATGACTCACGTCGCGGTACTGAAGTAATAATAACTGTTATCTATTTATATAAAAGGAGAAACGGACTGACATATCGAGGAACAGCCGAAACTACTGGGACTACGTGATATTTTTCACAAGCATCCTTTCCTTCTCCTTCATGACGTCCTTTTATGACGTAGGCGGGTACTAAGAAGGGATTTTTAGAAATTCAATTTTTAAAGTGATGAAACGGGGTTCCAAAGATTGTATAGAGATACCTACTATCACGCGAGCGAAGCCGCTGGCAGAAGCTAGTTAAAAGGAGAATCTGACTGACTGACATATCAACGCACAGCCGAAACTACTAGGACTAGGAGTCAAGATAGGATTTTTTTTTGACTGGCCTGTGGTCTAGTGGTTAGTGGCCCTGACTGCTATGCCGGAGGTCGTGGATTCGATTTCCACCCAAGACAAATGTTTGTGTGATGAGCACGATCATTTGATCTGTGTCTGGGTGTAAATTATCTAAATTTGTATGTATTTAGAAATATATAAGTATGTTTATCAGTTGTCTAGTACTCATAACACAAGCTCTGCTTAGCTTGGGACTAGACGGCGTTGTGTAATAGTTGTGTAATATTATTATTATATTATTTTTATTTTCCAAAATTCACCCCATAAAGAGATGAAACAGGGGTCCAAAATTTGTATGAAGAAACCTTTTTTCACGCTGACGAAGCCGCAAGCAGAAGCTAGTCTAAGTATATAACACTAATACTGGCTATGACTCAGGTCACGGTACTAAAGTAATAATAACTGTTATTTATTATAAATGTACTCTCCAGTAGTTTGTGGAAAATTATTAGAAATATTCCCGGTATCCACA
Organism: Mythimna pallens; assembly: GCA_961205895.1. Classification (NCBI taxonomy): domain Eukaryota; kingdom Metazoa; phylum Arthropoda; class Insecta; order Lepidoptera; family Noctuidae; genus Mythimna; species Mythimna pallens. The sequence goes on from OY540825.1 coordinate 6,005,282, forward strand.
GAGGAACTGATACTGAGTTTACTAATTAATTAATAAAATATAGTTTTGTCCTGTAAGCTGTTTTTGTATGTTGCGGATAATTTACGCTTTGGCCATTTCCGGTTGGATATGAATGTCTGATCATTCATTAGTTATTTCATGCCTTTTAATGATCCCACTGCTGGGTCTCAAACCTCCTCTCTAGGAGAGGGAATGGGCCGTAATCCACCACGCGGGCCAGTGCGGGTTGGTGAATGTCACATGTCTTCGAATTTTTTGGTTCTAGTACATGCCGGTTTCCTCTCGATGTTTTTCTTCACCACTTTGAGAGCAGTGGTGATGAAATAAATTACGCAAAGTAATGCGCCTGGCTGGGTTTGAACCCGCGACCTAAAACTCGTAAGTCGGGGCCGCGGCCGTTACCACTTGGCCACTACTGCTCTTATAGATATATCCTTATTTAAGTTAATTATATATGGACCATATTTTTGGTTGCACTTGTAATATGGCTATTTGCCTGTACAGCCACTTTAGAGTTGGTTCTTAGTATTTGGTCAATAAGATAAAAATAAGACAGGGTCTTACCATGACGTGTTAATAATGCTAAAATATCAGGCGTGCAAGCGAGAAAGATGGATGGAGCTACTACACCTTATATAGGTCTATCCCTTTAACAGTTCAGTTTAGGTGGTCAAATGGATCGGGTTAAGAGGTCGTGGACGGGCCTCTGTACAAAAAACTGGCAAAGTGCGAGTCGGACTCGCACACTCATGGCTCCGTACAAACTAACTTACGTAAATAGTTCAATTCCCGAATCGAGTCTCGAAGATTTTTCCGAATAGAAAAAAGGTTTTTTTTTTTGTGACGTGACTAAAAATTCTCAGTTTTCAGATTTATTCCTATACTTGTGCTATAAGAACTTGCTTCGTACCAAATTTCAGGGTTCTGGGTAAACGGGAAGTACCCTATGAATTTAAATTTTTTGAAGGGGGTCAAATTTACGATTTTTGCGACATAAACGGCCGAATCTTTTTTTCCCGTTAACTTAGAACTTTAATTTTATTAACTCGATACCTCTACGCGTTCTCGAGATAGAAGGTCTTGACAGACCGAAAGGCAGACAGACAGACGGACGGACAACTAAGTGATCCGATAAGGGTTCCGTTTTCTCCTTTTGAGTTACGGAACCCTAAAAAGCAGCAGCTGACAATATAGAAATTACACTTAAGTTCCAAAAAAAATTAAATCCAATTGGTTATGGAAATTTTTTTGTTTAAAGCGGCAAGAGTTAAGACGAAGGGCAGTGTTCCTGGTATTGTAAAATAGAATCGGAATATTTCGCAGTGGCGGTATTTTCCGGATATTAATCAATAATAAAATTATTAATACTAAAAAGAAAGACCGCAGATGCCAGTGACATATTTTTTTCTGAAAGTTTTTACTCATTGGTCTGGGCATTACCATATTAAGCCTCCACATTTGTGGTTAATTTAGTTTTTGCATTTTCCGCTAAACTGCTGGTTTATCGCTTTCTGGTTAACCAATAAGAGTAATTTTTTTATGAAGAACTTACTAAATTTTTTAATTCCTTTTTTTCATTTACAAGATCTTCGACAAAATGGAATTTGAACAGCGATAGCTATAATCATCATACAATCCAAAATGTAAGGGACGCTTTGTAAGTACCTAAGTAATTAATTTATTGTGCAAAATGATATACCAAAATGACATCAGAGCTGAATTTCCGAAAATGGGAACGGTTATTTCACATATATAAGACAATTGTCTTACTATGAATCATGTCTAGAATTAGTAGTTGTACCTTCCCAATGATGCAAAAGTAGGATCTGGACAAGACAATAAATTTTCTTAAGAAATTCGCATTGCATTTTTTGTATTTATTGCAATATAGAATACCAAAACGGTAACAATTTTATAGTTTAAATCTATGGGTACAATGGCGGTCTTATCGCCTCGTGGTTTCGACTTATCGCTAACAGCGATATCTATCAAACAACCTTAGGTTGGATTATACGAACAAAAATCATAATAAATTTTTGTATTTAAAATATAATAATATATTTTAAATGCAAAAATTTATTATGAATAGTCATAGATTTAGACAAGCCAGGCATTACTTAGCGTAATTTATTTCATCACCACTGCTCTCAAAACGGTGAAGTAAAACATCTTGACGAAACCGGCATGTCCTAGAACCAAAACATTCGAAGACATGTGACATTCCCAATCCGCAATGGGCCCGCGTGGTGGTTTCCGATGACGGCCAATTCCTTCTCCTAGAGAGGAGGCGTGAGTCCCAGCAGTGGGAACATTAAAAGCCTGATTATGCTAAACTAGTGCTTGATTGCGAACCTTCCTGATGGTAAGCAGTGATGCAATCGTTGATGGTGAGGCGCACTAGTTTTTTATTAGGATTATTTATAAGTTTATTTTATTATATTATTAGAAGCCTATTCACACTAGCCTATTACAATAAAACGTACGATATAATGTTAATTTCAAAATATGTAAATATTAACGATATTTCATTAAACTTAGGCTTAAATCTTGCATTTCAACGTTGACTTTCTAACACGTTTTCTCCCTTTCTGATCGTTACATGACTTGCATACATTTTGAAACTTTATACACGTAGACGTAGCTTTATTTATGGACATAAAACCTTTCTGAAGGTGTGGGAAAGTCCTTGTATTTATAATACCCGTGGCTTGTTATGACAAGCCATGATAGGGTTAGATGACAAATGTTTTTGTAGACTTTGATTTATATTTTAAAAATGTTTTTCTCAAGTACTCAGCGAATAAGTACCTACACTTACTTGCACCAATAATGTAAATCGTAACCATAGAGTCTCACTAAACGACTGAACACTGTCACCCAAAACACAAGCATTCCCTTAGGGCAGATTTCACCAATAAAACTAATCGCGTTTTAACGTTGCCTCGCATAATCGTGTTTAGCCGTTGTCACTAGTGTTACTTGTAAAAATACAACAAAAGAAAAATACAGACAAGTGACACTAGTGACAGCGGCTAAACGCCATTATGCGAGCCAAATGTCAAAACGCGATTGGTTTTATTGGTGAATTCCGTCCTTAGTTTGGGACACAGTATCAGAATTTATAACCTTGCGATACTAAAAAATATTATTATTATTATTTATTATGTACCAAACCTTACGGTTGACAGGTGAGATTAAATGGAAGAAAAGAACGTGTTGCGCCGACCCCAAATAAGACGGGACAAGGGCAGGACGATGATGATGATGTACCAAACGTATGATACTCGCGAGTAACACCTGTATTTTTCATTTTCAAGGATCAATATGATAACCATATTATTATAAAGAGGTATTTTTTTTAAGTTTGTATGTAGGAGGTACTCTCTGAAATGACTAAACCGAATCTGAAATTTCTTTCACTAATATGTAGCTGCAAACAACGTTCAAGTATAGTCCCTAACTGTGACAGCGATCTCACCTGATAGTAAGTAGTGATGCAATCGTTGGTGGTGAAGTGCACTAGTTTAATAAGAGCCTATTCACTCTAGCTTTCAAGACACCTATATTATTTATAAGCAGACGGGAAGACCGCAGTAGGCAAATTGTTCCAGTCCTTCGATATACGCGGTAGAAACGACGAGCGAAACGCTTAATCCGGACCGCAGAGGTGTCAACAATGTAAGAGTGGACATTCGCCGTACGTCGGATTGTCCGATGGTAGAATCAAGTCATGTAATTCCCACGCATACCCCAAAATGCATCCTATAGAATACGGAAAGGCTGGCTACCTTACGAATGTGCATGTCTTAACAAAAAAATATGTTATTTACAAATGCTTTGCTTTACTCCCGGATTAGCACAAATACCATAATAAATAACTATCTCATCAAATTCTTCCCTCCTTCTCACACTTCACATCAAGCACAACTACACGATATTATCACGACGCAAAAGGTTAAGGTCAAACAGTTCATGATGTTACGTAACTCCTTTGGTTTTCATCGTGATCATCGTCAAATCAGTTCTGCTACCAATCACTTGTAACCTTTGGGCATGATTGTAATTGCTGACTGAATCATGTGAAGGGATTTTGATATCGTTCACGTTTCCCTTGTTGCTTCCTTTCATCATAATCATTATAATGATGTTGGTAATAAGCTCTGAATGACGACAACCATAGGATGCCTTTGTCTAGATGGCAAAAGCGCACATAATATAGTCGGCCTCATATATTCCCTCTCCTAGAGAGGAGGCCTGAGTCCCAGCAGTGGGAACATTAAAAGGTTGATTATGCTATGCTTATACAAATAATGTTCACACTGCCGGGACTCTGTAACCGCACTGGGCCCACGTTTTCCTTCACCGTTTTGAGAGCCTGTCTGGGTTACCACAGAGCCCTTATAAAACTAGGTGTAATAATAATATAGTGTTTTTTTAGGGTTTCGTATCTCAAAAAGAATCTCAAAAGGCACTTTGTTTTCCGTCTGTCTGTCTGTCTGTCAAGACCTTTATCTCAAAAAACGCGTGGAGACATCGAATTGAAATTAAAACTGTATACTCAAGCATGCGGTCCCTTGAAGCTGTGAAAAAAAACGAATTTCTAAGTTAACGGAAAAAAAGATACGGCCGTTTATGTCGCAAAAAACGTACATTTCAAGAGTCTCAAAGGAATTAAGAGATAATTAAGAGATTGAGCAGAGGTGGCCGAGTGGTAACGGCCCCGACTTACGAGTTGTAGGTCGCGGGTTCAAATGCAGCCAGGCGCATTACTTTGTGTAATTTATTTAATCACCACTGATCTCAAAACGGTGAAGAAAAACATCGTGAGGAAACCGGCATGTCCTAGAACCAAAAAATTCGAAGACAAGTGACATGTACCAAACCGCACTGGGCCCACGTGGTGGATTACGGCCCATTCCCTCTCGTAGAGAGGAGGCCTGAGTCCCAGCAGTGGGAACATTAAAAAGGCTGATTATGCTAAAGGAATTAAAATTCACAGGGTACTTCTCGTTGATCCAGAATCCTGAAATTTGGCATAAAGGTCGTATAGTATAGACGTAGGTATAAATCGGAGAACTGTAAATTTGTAGCTACGTCACAAAAAAAAAACTTTTTTTACTATTCGGAAAAATCTTCGATTCGGAGTATGTGCTCGTGACTCGCTCTTGCCCTGTTTTTTTTTTGTTGGCTTTCCAAGTAAGTTTGTAGTTAACAAGTTTATTAGATAGGTCAGTTTGATAAGAAATAAAAACTCATGTGACATCTAGAGTCTAAACTAAGCCTAGGCTTCTTTTTTAGAGCTCTAAGTCCCCCATTACATTATAATTAAAAAATGTTCATGTGTAACTAGCGCGAGTAAGTGAGTGATGGTGAACTGGTTTCAAATAAACCAAAAATTCTGAGTGAACACCGATATTTGTCTGCATAGCTATGTTGCATAGATAAATTTATTTATAACGTCCAAGTAGCGATCCCATACTCTTTGAAATCGACCATAGTGTTATTCAATTCCTCTCATTACCATTAGCTACAGTCAATGTTACTTTGACCCCTTGCAATGTCAAACTTTTCCATATTTCAAACTGTGATAAATATACTGAGAAAATAAATAAAATAAACAGTGATTGAATTATGACAGTCACTGTGATAGGTAAGCGATGTCCTGTTATTCATATTTTACTAAATATGATTAATCATTCACTTATATTAATAATATCAATGTGTCAACGTTCACTGTTAAGCGCCGTTGAAACCACGACGTTGACTGATGACGATTACAACCACTGCTTGTGGTGGTGCCATAAATGGAAGAGTTGCGTCAATCACAAAGAGTGCAGAGGCACTTAATTTGTCCTCTCTACGAAAATACGCCAGGAAATATGTTCGTAACGAAGGTTGTTTCGATGCAGTGTGGCAAAAATGTTTCTGGCTGGTTTTGGGGAAGGCCTTTGCCCAGCAGTATGGTCCATAAAGTTTTTCAATGTACTTTCATGAAAGAAAATCTTTTGAACCATACGAGAATTTTGCTAACCTCTTTCTCGGTAACTTACCTGTCATCCGAGAGCTTACTATGGAAAGGAAAATGATATTGACCAGGAGCCCAAGTCTGCTATTTTTGTAAATTCTTCATTCCAAGACGATCCTATTGTCATTTTGCTAATAGTTCGTAATCTGCTAATTCATAATGATCGATCACTGATCGGTCAATGGTCTCGTAACAGAGTTGTGGTAGAATGACAATATCAAGCTGTCTCGTAACAAAGCAATGACGTTCTAATAGTAGGAAATAATGATCAAAAGTAATGTCAAAATTTTAGCAGATTACCGCATACGTCAGACATTCATTTGTCATTATGTACGAGATTACCATTCTCTGACATTTCTTTCAATGAAGTGTCAGCGGTTGACCATTGGAAAGTCATAATGACTATAATTATATTAGTAGACTAGCTTTTGCCCGCGACTTCGTCCGCGTGGAATAGTGACTTCCGGCAGATTTTTGGTTTTTCCCACATAGTTCCCGTTCTTGCGGGATTTTCGGAATGGTCGAGTTTCCGCAGAATTTTTAGGATAAAACCTATGTTTTTTTTTCGAGTTCCAAACTAATTATATCTGTACAATTTTTTAAGTAAATTAAATTATTATAGAACTTCTGCATATACTACATTTTTTGTTTTATTGTCTTGTGGCAGAAGAATATATTGATTTTCGCCACAACCTGATCTTGATAAGGCGACGTATAACTGGCCGTGCGAAAAACAGTCTTGGCGTAAATCGATCCCCACGTGTTTGAATGTCTGCCCCTGTGATTTATTTATTGTGACTGCGAAGGATAATTTAATCGGAAATTGTATTCTTTTAAAATTGAAAGGTAAGTCGTTGGGTATCATTGGGATGCGGGGTATGAGGACTGTTTGACCAACTGCTGGACCAGTCAAAACTATTGCAACGATGACGTTATTGCGCAGAAATTTTACTTGAAGTCGGGTCCCGTTGCATAAATTTGGTGGTTTGAGATTTCTTAGTAAAATGATTGGGGCACCTATTTTTAAATTAAGAGAATGTGGGGGAAGGCCGCTTGGGTTCAAGGAATTGAGGAACTCCTGTGGGTAATTAACTACATCTTCTTGATCCATCACGGTATCAATGGATGTGTAGGTTACAATATCTCCTGGGAGTTTACTTAAAATTATATCATTTATTTCGTCAACGTTACTATTTCTTGCCGCCAATATTGCTCTTTGACACATCCATTGGTGGTCCTTGTTTTCTATTTGGCTGATGTCAGGGTATACCTTAGTTATTAATTCCTCGATGTTACCCACTTTTACTCCTAAATCGCAATCAATTTCAATTTTATTATTAGAATGAGGTATTTTCCCGTCTCCTACAGAAAGTAATTTTGACGGGAAAGTTATACTACCTCCCCCCAAATGTGCTCTCATATTTGTAGATAATTTTAAAATATTTACAAATTTCCATAATGGAGAACTTTTAAGGCAAGCCTTCACAATGTCTGCTCTGGTTCCCCTTACTATTACCGGTAAGGTTTGGCGAAAGTCCCCAGCAAACATAACCGTAATCCCACCCATGATTTTATCACAGTTTCTAATATCTCGGAGAGTTCTGTCTAGAGCTTCTACGTGAGCTCTATGTATCATGGTACATTCGTCCCAGATTATTAGACTGACGTCTTGTAAAACTTTTCCCAAAGGTCCATTTTTGCGTATAGAGCACACGCTATCTTTCTCTAAAGACACAGTTAGGGGCAGTTTAAAAGTGGAATGAGCTGTGCGTCCACCTGCTAATAAAGTTGCAGCAATACCTGACGACGCTACTGCTAAGGCTAGCTTTCCTAGAGACCTTACTTTTGCCAATATAAGATTAGTAATAAACGTCTTGCCGGTCCCACCGGGAGCATCCAAAAAGAAAATTTTTCCTTCATTAAAACTAACACTTTTCATGAGACAATTATACGTTGTCACCTGGTCATTTACTAATCTTGGTTCATTTTCTGTGATATATTCATTTAAATCATTTAAATTATATGGTTTTCGCAACGCTACTTCTAACGGGTCCAGAAGCGAATTATTTCTTTTTGCTGCAGGAAGCCCAAAGTCGGTTAGGGATTTATCTGAAATCTCATGAATTTTATCTTCAATTATGATTAGTCCATCATTGTATATATCATCATTATATGCTAATGTCATATCCTGATTCTCATTACGCATTCTGTTTAATATATCTTCACATAGAGCATCACGAAATTTATTCCATAACTCTAAGGGGTCAGATGGTTGGCAAAATATAAGGATAGTGGTAAATAATTCTCTTAATTTTGTAGCTGGCTCGGATATAATTGCATCGGACATGGTATTTTGCCAATGTTCATCTCCCTCCAGTAAACCTAATTCCTTGCAAGCGCCTTGGTACGTTTGGAAAATAACACCATTCACGGTTCGTAGATGTTGAAATGACATTGGACCGCGAACATATTGCAGTAACATTCTTAAATAAAAACATTCAGTTTGAGTTGGATGAATGTTATAAACACGGCCTAAAGTTGTGTCTTTTTTTACACCGGGATATCCCTCAACATCTTGCCCGCGTCTTCTTCTAGAAAATGAATTTCTTTGCCAAACGTAATACTGGGGAGCTTCGTGATATAAAAGGGTTTTTGCAAAATCGTCGCTTTTGCAGAGATCAAAGAACGCTGTAAGTGTCGTTGATGAAGGATTGTTCACACGATCTTGGAGATTTTCATTATTATAAAAATATACTCTTTGTCCATTTTCCAAATGAACGGCTAAATGAACTACTGCCGGAAAACGTTCATGAATCGAAAATTGAAAAATTCTCCAAAACGCCTCCGAGGAACTTATATAGCGACCATTTAGATATTTTTCTACTTCGTCGTTATTACTTTGTAACGAAAATGTGGCTTGATCAGAACCTTTATGAATATACTTACAGATGTATTTAATAGCTTTGACCGATTGACAAAACTCTACGTTAATGTGTGCATTGAAAATGCGTGACAGCAGTGGATTATAGGGAACCACCCAACGATTATCCACGCTCATTTCTGTACCTTTTACACGAATTATAGCTGTGAATCCACCATTATCTGGAGACCTGCGTCTGTAGGTTGGATAACCGTCATCCCCGGTTTGTGTTTCCGAAATAAAATGCCTCGGGTACTTTTTAGAACAAACGTTTTCTTTCATACATGGTGATGCAGGATTATGAAATCCGCAAGGACCATGTATCATATTTTTTATGACAATATTATGAAGAATCGGATCTTGTTGTATGTCAGGTATTTCAGCCGATATTATTGCATCTATAGAATCTGGTTGAACTTTGTTAGCCAGCCACAATAAAATATGGGCGTGAGGTAAACCTCTTTTTTGCCATTCTACACTGTAAACAAAGGCTTTCGATGGGCCAAAAATATGTTTCTTCGTTAATAGGTCTATCATTTTTTTGAGTTTTAAATGAAATACCCTAGAAATTAAATCGTGTCTATCATAAGAATGTTGATTGGGCAATAACTCACTTTTTATTTCTGGCCATTCGGGGTTACATGTAAATGTAATGAAGAGGTCAGGTCTTCCAAATTTCCTGACATATGTCATGGCATCTTGACTTTTTTCATTCATGAATCTGGGGGATCCTGTAAATGACGACGGCAATATAACGTGCTGGCCAATATTAGAAGCGTTTAAATGTCCATCATTTACGACGGCATCTCTTAAATGAATGTAATCTTCTGCTCTCAATTTTTTTTGATTTCTTTTGATGAAGTTCAGCCTCTCAGAAATCATTTTTGCCGCCATATCAACACAATATTGGTTGAATAATCCTTTAAAATAATGTATACTGTTAAAGTCATTTATTCTCACCATGAATCTAAATGCATAAAACTGCATACATGAAACAGTTTTAGATGTAGCCGTAGTATTCTGCTGTGGAATATTAATACAGTATCCGTCGTTTCCAAAGGGAAACAGTAAGGGATATTGAAGCGGGTCATAAGATCTATGAATTTCAGAAACTCGTTGAAGTCGACCATCTCTCGCAGTCAATACAATATCACGGGGACCTTTGTCTTCATCTATCATAAGAACAGCTACTTCATCTACTACCGGCGCATTATACCGACCTCTATGCTCATTAGGAGGTTTTACATCAGCATGAATGATAAGTTTTAAATCATTCGGTGGTCTATTTTCTAGATTGTACTTAAAACTTTGAATATACGTATTATGATCATGAAGATATGTTTGGAGAACGTCGATAAGATCGATTTGCAAGCTTGGGTTTAAATTTGAGCGCAAGGATACCTGATCTGCATGGGAAACAAAATATATTTGTAGGAATTCGGGTTGTGCCCCTACAGCTGGAAGTAAGTCACCGATTAAATGATAAACTTGCCCTTGGACTTTAAAAGTGGGCATAAAGTTTCCCTCACGAATTTCTTTGGCACCAAATGAAGTCATCTGAAATAATGTATTATATTGTCTTGAGTGATTTAAGAAATGCTTAGATGATGGATGTGAGCCTGATATCAGTTCCTTTAAAACGGATGTTGGTTCCGGAATTATAGGTATATTTATTTTGCCACCACTACAACACAATCCAGGAGTTTCAGCTGCCCATTTTTTTGCTTGGCATAAGTTGCATATTTTATCCATTCTGCCAATATCAATATCATTTAGCTCAGAATAGTCAACGGTACAATCATAAGCAAAAGCAGCATTTAATAAATTATGTTGTCTGCGAGTTCTATTCCTAGTTGATCGGGCATTTTGCTGTGTTAATCGTTGGGATCGTTCAGCGCTTGATTCCCGATCACGGTTAGCCAAAGTTCGGGAATTCTGTGAGGCCAAACGTTGAGAACGTTCAGCACTGGATTCCCGATCGCGGTTAGCCAAAGTTCGGGCATTCTGTGAGGCCAAACGTTGAGAACGATCAGCACTCGATTCCCGTTGCCGGTTCGCCAAAGTTCGGAAATTTTGTGACGCTAAACGCTGCGAACGTTCAACGCTTGATTCCCTTGCACGGTTTTGTTCAGTAATTGCTCGTTGTGTAGCCAACCTGTGCATATTTTCATCCTCAGTTTCATTGCTGCGCAAAACTCGCAGCCGCTTTGCAGTAGCAGTCTGCCGAGAAAGCTGAGTTCTTTTTCTCGGCATTATAGTGATGAAGAAAGAACGTAGAAAATGAAAACTTAACTAAAGCGTAACTCGTAAAAAAAAAGAAACGTAAGATTAATAATTAGGAACCTAATTGTTTTTATTTTTAACGATTATGTCAAAAGAAAATCCGTAAAATGAAAATAAGTTAACAAACTTTATACTTAAACTTAACCCTAATCTAATGAGAATAAATAGGTAGACCACACCTATTTACAGGTTTTACCTAAAGCGAAAAAAAAATAGAAACTAAATACGTTAAACTAAACCCTAATCTAATAAGAATAATTAAGTAGGCGATACCTATTTAGGTACCTACAGGTATTATGTACCACAAAAAAATATTAGAAACTGAATACTATTTTTAAAACAAACGATACTATACTTTTAAAAAACACATACTTATTAATTAATAATCTACATGAAAACAAAAAAGTGTTATTATTGTTTCACTAAATACTATCCTAAAACAAATAAAGTACCTACTATATAGAAAACAACCTCAAAATGAAACTGTGTTTAAAAAGTAATATTACGATGATAATTATATCGCATAAACAAATTAGCGCTGTATTCAACCGTTCAGTAGGGAGCCGACCGCGCGAGTGAGCCGCGCGGCATGGTATCTCGTAGAGCTGCACCCCCCTCCCGGCTTGCCCGCAAGCACCGCCTCTCTCCCGCCGCGCCGGCCAGCGCAGTGAGCGCAGAGAGCGAGTTGGTTTTGTTTCGGAGTTATTTATCATTGTAATCTTTGAAGTTTTTTGTTGAAATTAAGCTATGTCAAAGACAATTTTATTCACAATGAAGTACTCTTAACCAACAACATATTTATATTTATATTTGAATAAAGATTAATATTATTATGTTGATACAACTTAAACAAATTATTTCGACCAAATTTGGTACCATAAAAACGGTCATTGTGACTAAACCTTAAAAGATAGACATATGCCGTCGCGGACTTTTTTTTAGATCATGTATAGAGGAATAATTCTTTCATACATATTTTTTGTGTATCTTGAACCGTTTTCGCAGCGCACGCAAAGAAAGCCTTCAAAAATGAATAATTTTCCCCGTTTTTTACACATTTACCGCTCTGTCTTTGCTCCTATTGGTCATAGCGTAATGTTATTTAGCCTATAGCCTTCCTCGATAAATGGACTATCCAACAAAAAAAGAATTATTCAAATCGCACCAGTAGTTTCGGAGATTAGCGCGTTCAAACAAACAAACAAACAAACTCTTCAGCTTTATTATATTAGTATAGATTACCGAACTTGTCAACATCAACAATTATGAAATCAATGATAGACCATTCTGACATTATTGTAATGGTAGGCTTGAGGCCCTGGGTTGCTAGGGCCCAGGTAACCCAGGGCCTCAGGGTGAAGAGAACTAAGTTCATATTATTATCAATCTATTTTCACTTACTGGACCAGAGAATGATGATGACCTTGTATTTACCAAGCAACAGACAGCTGAGCAAGGTTAAATGATCAGAGAGCTAAGGCAATCAATTATAATTTCTAGTTAGTGAATATCGATACTATAATACTTATGTCCTATGATCTATGAACCCAGTAGGTGTACATTATAGTCTGCACGTGGCTTTGAGTAGACGCACTTAGAGCAAGTACTTACCAGATTAATCATCAGTAAGGATTTATTTAGAATGGCGAGTTAAAAGTCGTTGAAGAAAATAAGAGCATCTTTGTAAGATAATCGTAGAATCGTAGTTATGATGATTAGAAGCGTGCATATTTAGTTAGAACAAAAATTAAGGAGTATTTTTTATAATGGAGTGATTTTATAACCTGCATAATTATATTAATAGGTGTAAAAAATGTAAAGCTACAATATATTTTTAAACTAATTCTGTAATATTGATAACTCTTCTTCATGATCAGGGTTTTTTAAGGGCTTAATACATTTACACAAATAAGGTTAGAAAGCTATTGGTAAAGATCTGCCTGCAGTGAAAAATTCGAGTTATAAAAAAAAATCTAAAACTTATTGTTAAGATTGATCGTAAAAAACTACCGCGGAAATAGAACACACCGTATCATGCCTAAAAATATTTTTAGTTACTAACTGAAAAAAAAGAACCATAACATCGAACAGAACAATAGAAAAACAACAATGAAATCGAACAATAGTAGATTAAGCGATAGTCAATAGATTATCCAATTATATTTACGAGCAAACCCATTAAGTGTACAGCACCTTCCTATTAATTAACTGATCACAAGATCACACCCACACGGTTGAGAGCTGAGACAGTTCTGTATTATAGTTAATGATCTACTTTGAATGTAAAGTGGTTAAAGGTTTAGAGTAATTAGTGGGAAACAGTGGTTTTGTAATTAACGATGAAGAAGATAAACACGAAAGTAATAAAACAGATATTGAAAAGCAAATAGAGGAAATTAATGATGACGTTCTTGAAAAAATATCTGCGTTTAAGCGAAAAGAAATGGATGTGAAAGGACTAAAAAAGAAAAGACTATCGTAATATTCTATATATAGACTTTTAATTTGTTTTAATATCAATCCTTTAGTAAATTGTTAAAGTAGTTGTGAAGGATTGTATTAGATGAGTAAATCGGATTAAGTCATCGTATATATGGGTCGATGAGAGATGCGAGATGATGAAACTGGCCGTGTCTTTGCCAGAGAGAAAACTATTGGTCCTTAAGATGAAGTCATGGACAATCAATAGTGACAAGTGTGTAAAAACTGATATAAATAAATAATCAGCTTTATAATGTTCCCATTGCTGCTAAGACCTCTGTTGGAGAGGGAATGGATTGTAATCCACCACGCGGGTGTAATACATCCAGTGCGGGTCGGTGGATGTCTCATGTCTTCAAATTGGTTCTTGCTCTAGACAGTGGTCCTGGTTCTAAGGCATATTAGTTTCCTCACGATGTTATTTTTTTTTTAAGTTATATGTATACTTGCATACAATTTGTTTTTTACATAAAGTCAGAAGACTAGTTCGTTATATTTTATGACTAATAAAATAGTGTTCTTCGAATGATACCCCGTAGTCGCGTTGTCGCCCGTTTTAATTACTTCCATTCATTGTCGTTTCTACTCACAGGTCTTATATTTAATTGTTGTTCAGAATTCTTCATCATTCGTCATGGTAACTAACTAGTATAATTAAATTTTAAGCTCCTCTATTTTATGTCAATTGTGAAAATGATATACATATAATTGGCCGTTTTGTTCACATAGTGAAATATATGTATCCTTGCATCAATATGAAATATCCATGCTGTGATGTCTATTTATTTGAGTTAATTCAACAATCATGCAACTGTAAATCTTATCGTAACATAGCAGAGTTGTAATTTGAAAACTCTAGATGCTACACGTGTTCAAGATCAGACACATTTGTTCTGCAAAATTTAACTGTATGACGATTGTGGTAAGGTTCAATGTTGTACTAAAACTTCCGAATGCACTTCTGTTTATGTACCATTCACGCTTCCATCCCCTTTAATAACATCTCGTGAGCATTTTAATGTAAGTAAAGGGCTTATAGTTGTTTAGAAACACATAAAGCATTCGTTTTATTTTATAATCACGATTTTCTACGGACGGATGATTAAGTGGCATACGGAATTGCACGAAACGAAACGCTCGAAATATGCATTCGAAAGTTACCATGGTCAGTCGACGGCATAATTTGCATTTAGAACTACTTTGCAAGTTTTTCGCTATTTTTCCATGAGTCATTTTATGTGTGAAATTTTACGATTTAATTATGACATAACTTAGCGTATAGCATAATCAGTTTTGTAAAGTTTCCACTGCTGAGACGTAGCCTCCTCTCTAGAAGAGTAAATGGACCGTAATGTAATACACCATGTGCGCTTAGTGACGGTTGGTGAATGTCACATGTTTAGTTTTAGGATGTATCCGTATTATACCGCTTTGAGAGCAGTGATGATTAAATAAATTATATAAAGTTAATAGCCTGGTTGCTTGGAGTCGTTACCACGAGGTCACCACTTTCTTCACCAAAACCTAGTGCTTAACTTAATTCAACGAAATAAGCCTAATGGTCAGCAGTTTTGCGCGGACAGAGCTTTTGCTGTCAAAATTAGATTTAAAATATGCGCGAGAATCTCGGACATGGGCCACAGGTGATGATCTTGTGCATGCTATTTTGAAATTTAATTCAGTTCTTGTTGAGTTTATTGTCACTTTAGTAGAGAAAAACTACTCGAGCAATGATACTGCAGTATCTGAGCTGTCTATTGTTTGGGGTTTTTGTCGATTTCGCAAAAATATTGTTTACTTAAAATATTCAATAAACATTTTTAAAGAAATAGAGAAAACTTGATTTTAACAAAAAAAAAAACACGACCGCAAAAAATAACTAAAAAACTTGAAATAAGTCACTTGTGCAGTTGGTGGAATTTATTTTACTTAATTTATAGATTTACTGTTTAAAGTGACTTGTTTACAATTTTTTTGTTGTTTTCTTTGGTTGGCTTTTTGCTTTTTGACACCGTCAACTTATTTTATTTCCAAAATTTAAAGTGATATAAATTGAAATCGTTTCGTCGATTTTGCCCTTTATTTTGATAGTCATGTAGGGTACATGACTATGTCACGAAAAAAACATAATTTGGCGCCAAAGATCCTCCATTTTAATTATTTTGATGTACTGTTACTTTCATAAGTGAGACGAATCTAACGAAACCTCTCAATTTCAAATTTATCAAGCCGTTTTGGCTCTAAGGCGTACTAAAGACGTACATATACTCCTTTTGGTGCAGTTGGGCAAAAAAAAACATCATTATATCGACCCCGGTAACTTTCAAATAATCAGTATTTTGTTTGAGTATTGGAAATCATCAACTAAATTCTCTCTCTCTCAGGTAAAACGAGAGGGTGTATTAGACTTTTACTGAAAAGAGCCCACTCGTGTTCCTTTAATTGCCCTTTGCATTCCCACAATTCTATCAGCTTTCATCTCTTTCATACAAACGGCAAATCTTATAATTTGCGCCAAACACACATCACGCTCTCGTTAGAAGGTTGGCAGTGACGCATCGCTGACCGCATCTCCACATCATCTTCCTGCTCAGGAAGAAAGGATTAAAGCTGACGTTTGTCAGTCTTTGTTGTGTTAAGACGGAAACTACTGTTTGCCGCAAAATTAGGTTGTTGGGAGATTTCAGTGTCAGAGTTTTAGAAAAGTGTTATGAGATGACAATGTTGGCTAAGACATTGTTTTGGGAGGTAATCTGCAGGATACTTGGATTATGTTTTGATATCTTGATTAGCATAATGCCATTGTGTTTGATATTGTAATCAGCAGGTATACTTTTGAAACATTTTTTGAAACATGTTTTTCTCAACACATGCATTTTTCTTTTGACTGTAGGAGGCAATTTCTTTTTTTTTTAGGTGGAAATTGATCAAATAACTTCTTCTGCTTTTGGTGGAGTTACTTTTGAAACATGTTTTTCTCAACACATGCATTTTTCTTTTGACTGTAGGAGGCAATATCTCTTTTTTTTAGGTGAAAAATGATCAAATAACTTCTTCTGCTTTTGGTGGAGTGATAAGGAGAATCAGATTTTTACTGACTAAAACCCACCGTGTTCTTTCAGTAGCCCTTTGCCTTCCAGGGCCACAGAAATTTTGGAAATAAGGTTTCAAAAACATTGACAACTTTTCTAAAGAAAGTTACAAATTACATAACAAAAAACCAAAATTAGAGAAAGTAAGAAAACCACCACGTCCTCTGTCGATGTCTGTGACGTGATGATGTCACCTCTAATATTTATGTATGTTTGCATAAACGACAAGTTCTGTATAAGGCAACGGTTTTCAAAGGACTGACATCTGACAAATGACGGCTTGAAGACAGTGGTGGACGGCAACGTTCTTGGACATGGACGTATAGTCAGACATACAAGTTGTAAGAATTTCAATTACAAAGAGGAGTGAACAGTTGACTAACTTGGCTATTTTTTTTTTTAATGTAAATGTTAGAACACTGTAGACTCCGCGAATTCTTAGGTTACTTCCTATTACGACTTACTTTTTTTTTAATATGATTATTTTTATTGTATTTTTGGGTACAATATCGACTGGTCTACACTGTTCTTACATAATGTCTATTAATACTGTAATATGAAAATATTGTAAACAACCACTTTTTAAAAAAGAACCCTTGAAGTTTCTTGCCGGTTCTTCTCCATAGGAAACGACCAATTTGGAACCGTGCACTAGCTTCTGACGTTTTATAAGTGCCCATGTAGGCCTATGTAAAATAAAAACTTTTTGACTTTGACTTAGACTATGTGACCTTGGGAAAGATTTTCAGCTTAAAAATTGTTTTATTTCTCAAAGATCTAAAATGAGCGGCAATTTTTTTCTCAAAAGATAAGTTTATTGTAACCAATTTACGAGTAAGTATGTATTTATTTTAAGAACATTTTGTCCCTTATTGGTGTTCTTTACTTTTTCAATTTCATTATTTTTTTTTACTATACATATTCTCGCGTTTAACTCCTTGCTCACATGATGAAAAGCGATGATGTGGTCGACGATGGAGCACGCTTGCCTAGAAGTAATCTATCCACTCTTGGCTTAAAGACAAAGGTTGTAGCTATCAGGAGACTCCAGCAGGGAAGGATTTCCACGATATACTGGTGGCGCAACGCCGTACGTCTAATTAATTTATTTAAACAAAAGACTAATTTTTAGGGTTTCGTACCTCAAATGGAAAAAACGGAACCTTATTAGGGTTCCCTACCTCAAAAGGAAAAAATTAACCCTTATAGGATCACTTTGTTGTCCGTCCGTCCGTCCGTCTGTCTGTCTGTCAAGACCCTTTAGCTCGGAAATGCGTGAAGGTATTGAATTTAAATTTAAACCATATACTCAAATCTGCGGTTCCTTGAAGCTATAAAAAAATCAAAAAACGTGTATTTCGACACTCTCAAGGGAATCAAAATTCATAGGGTACTTCTCGTTGACCTAGAATCCTGAAATTTGGCATGAAGCAAGGTCTCATAGCACAAGTATAGGAAAAGACCTGAAAACTTTTAATTTGTGATTACGTCACACGATTACTATTATTTGCGATTCGGAAAAATCTTCGTAACTCAATTCGGGAATTGAACTATTTATCATAGGTAAGTTTGTACAGAATCCTCAGTGCGCGCGTCCGATTCGCACTTGCCCAGTTTTTTATCATTTATTGAATTAGTATTTCTCATGTTAATTTTTTCATATATTATTGGGGAATATTGTAAAACTTTTGCACTAAACTGTAGAGTGTAGAGTAACGTGATCTGAGCTGAACGGTGATTTGAATTATCTTGCAATTTATAACTTGGTCTGTATAATTTAATTTAAAAATTAATAAATATCTTCTAGCACTAATTGACTGTAATAGTTTGTTTATTTACATACCGATTACCACCTAGCAGTACTAAATGAGAATTCATGGAAAACATAAATATGACTGAGTTTAAGATTCAATTTAAGTATAGACAATTCACTGCACAAATTAATACGCAGTTCTTAGAAACAAAATTCATACCGCAATCTAATTGTGTATGACGGCACGGTAGGCGCAGTGGTTCAGCGACTGACTGCTGCACTGTGGGTTGCGGGTTCGAGGGTCTGGGTGTTTTGTAATCAAATCAAAGAGTCGAAATTTTTCGAAAAAAAAAAATTGCTTTGTTCTACTACATGGCAGAGATTTCTTTGTTTATTCCAATTTTTTTTTCTGTGTGGTATATCATCAAACAACTTCTCCCGCACTGGGTGGAGCGAAAGGGAGTGTCAGACTTTTAATGACAAAAACCACACCAGTATTCCTTCAGTTACCCTTGGAGTTTCAGAGTGTGTACGTGTTTGTTTAGCGGAGCTGGGCAGAATGGAGCAGAGAAAATGTTTTGAAGCGGAGGAGTTGTGCCCCACTCTGCTTCGCTCTGCTTCGCTTTGCTTCGCTTTGCTTCGCTTTGCTTCGCTTTGCTTCGCTTTGCTTCGCTTTGCTTCGCTCTGCTTCGCTCTGCTTCGCTCTGCTTCGCTCTGCTTCGCTCTGCTTCGCTCCATTTTGCTCCAAATAGAGATTTCGAGCACTATGATTGTCTAATTCACAATTCTCTCCTCTCTTCGACCAGCATTGTGTCAGTGGAAACGCACCGCAACTTCTGATGTAAGGATAAATTTCTTGACAGCTGACGGATCGTACGTGCGGCATTGACAGACGTTTTTATAACTTAATCTTGCGTATCTAAGGCTGAGCATTAATTTTCATACTGACCCGAAAGTTAATCTGTTTAAAATGCGGCATTAGCTCGCCTCTTTTGTGTAACTTTATGAATCATTAAGATTTGAGATTATTTTGGTTTGTACTTTAGATTTAGTTGGTGATATTTAAGTGGTTGAAGAGAGCAAATATACTTGTAATATCTAGCTATATTTTGATAATATTTGAATTACAAATTTTATTGGGCTACTCAACAAACAACTTTACTCAGACTGTAATGGAAGACTGTCAGAAAGCACTCTAGCGTCCCACTGCCTGATCCCAACAAACGAACTAATATTCCGCCGGGTACACGACACAACACCGCTTTCACCAAACACCAATACTTCACATTGAGTTCACTTATATAAAAAAAAAAAAAAACATAAAGAGCTAAATATACTCGATTGCAATAAATTTGAACTGAAAGTAAAGGTGGAATGCTTATTTCGACAAAACTATGCTCAAACGGAATCACTTCTCAAATACATAGCCTAATACTGCATTTTTTTTATTTTATTTTTTTATACACTTTTATTTCCGTACATAAAACGCCTCATACTCACTACTCTCATACACTCACCGCTCACCACACCACTCACCGCACCACTCACCACTCACCACCCACCACTCATATTTCCACTGATTTTTTTTCTAAATATAATAATATGTTTTATATAATAAATCTGATAATAAATAGGTGGCACAGTCTGCAGTTGTAATAATCCTTTTTATGTAACCTCACAGCTGAACACTGTCTCTTAAGATACAGGTTAACCTAGTTTGAGAGGCAGGGCTCACATTATCTGTATACAAACTTCAGCAGCGTAGTTAGCATTTTGTTAATCAGTATAGACTAATGTATGTATGTTTCTTTGTGACGATAAAGTTTATTATTATTATTCCATTTATTTATTTTTTATACATATCTTTTACATTTTCAAATATTTCTTTAAAAAACATATAAAAAAAACATTTAAAAATATAAAAAATAGTTGTCCGCCGGTGTCGGGAACAGGGTCCAAGCTACCGGTGGTTAGGGCTCCAGAGACAGGAACCTCCTCACAATGCGAGCCGTATCGAGGAGTACTGCCTTTTGTATCAGGCCCTTGATCCAACCGCGCAACGACAGCTTCGACAGATGTTCATCGAAGCTTTTGGCTATAAGGCCATTGGCGGTCACAACAATCGGCACAATGATAGCCGAGTCCACATTCCACATGTCGACAACCTCGTGTGCTAAGTCGAGATATTTGATTTGTTTCTCTTTCTCAGCTTTCACGAGATTCTCGTCATGCGGAATGGTGACGTCGACTATCATTGCGCGGCGCGCTAATCGGTCTATCACCACTATATCCGGCTTATTGGCTACAATAGTCCGGTCAGTAATGATAGACCGATCCCAGTACAGCGTGACATGGTCATTTTCGAGAACTGGGTCGGGCACATACCTGTAGTATGGTACCTCCGAATCCACTAGGTTATATTTCAAAGCAAGTTGCTGGTGAATAATCCTGGCTACTTGATTATGCCTGTGCAAGTACTCGCCGTTAGCCAGACGAGAACAACCAGAGATAATATGTCTGATAGACTCACCCGGACGATGGCATGCCCGACACACGTCAACCGTCCCGTCCTTCATAATATGTCTCCGGTAGTTGTTCGTTAAGATAACTTCGTCCATAATTACACAGACAAAACCTTCAGTTTCTCCGAAGAGGTCGCTAAAACGTAACCAGGCCACGGACGCCGCGAAATCTACATCAGGCTCATGAAGAGCCCGATAAAAGCGCCCGTGGAGCTCCTTGCCTTTCCATACTTCCTTGCGGTCATCAGTAGTAAGTACCACAGGTTTGCGCCAGTCCTCTTTAGCCATGGATAACGGGGTGAGTCCCTTGTCCATTGCGACCACATCGCGGTGCATACCCACGTCGGTTTTGAGAAAATATTCTCTGAGGCTGCACACCTCACGGTTGTGTAGAGTCTTTGCGTTCAAAAAACCCCGACCTCCACACTTCCGCGGGATGTACAGTCTCATCACCGATGATCGTGGGTGATGCATCCGATTTGCGGTCAGCAATGTACGGACCCGTCTATCCAGAGCGTCTAGCTCGGTCTGAGTCCATTTGAGTATGCCGAAAGAGTACATTAAAACCGGCATGACCCAACCATTGAAGGCGCGTACCCTATTTCCACCTGACAGAAGGCTGTTTAGAACCTTCTTCAGGCGGCCAAAGAAACGCTCCTTCAATGTTTGTTTCATGTCAGCAACGTTAATGCCCAACGCTTCCGACATACCCAAATACTTATATGTTTCGGTCGAGGAGAGGGTTCTAAGGTGTATGGAATCCGAGAGTTGAATTCCCTCGGATTCCACAATCTCCCCTCTCTTTACATGCATGACTGCACATTTGTCCACACCAAATTCCATCCTGATGGCACTACTGAAAGTTTCAGTTACTTTCAGTAGTTCCATCAGTTGCAAATTGTTGTGGGCAAAAAGTTTCAAATCATCCATGTAAAGAAGGTGAGATATGACCTGACCACCTCTTCTCAACCGATAGCCTAGACCTGAATTCTCCAGCAACGTGCTTAGAGGATTCAGGGCTAAGCAAAACCAAAGTGGACTCAAACTGTCGCCCTGAAATATTCCCCGTTTAATCCATATTGGTTCATCATTCCCTTGGATCGGTCGACATCCTGGGTAGCGAAGGACTGTTTTCCATTGCCTCATACATGACTCAAGGAAGGTGCGTAGAGTTGCATCTATTTTATACAACTCCAGCACCCTCATGAGCCATGTATGGGGAACAGAGTCATAGGCCTTCTTATAATCTACCCAGCATGTCGACAGATCCTTGCGGGATCGACGAACCTGTTGGCTTATGGCCATGTCAATGAGGAGTAGCTCCTTAGTACCACGGGACCCATTCCTACATCCGTTCTGAGAGGCAGACATTATCAATTTTTTTTCTATATGTACATTAATTTTTGCTCTCAGAATGGATGTAAGAAGTTTATAGACCGTCGATAAACATGTAATCGGCCCATAATTCTTGGGTTCCGTGGGACTACCAGTCTTATGGAGCAGGTGGGTGATACCAGTTGTTAGTAACTGAGGTAGCGACCCAGAATCTAAACATGACTGGAATTGCGATGCCAGAGGCGCGTGTGAGCTGCTGTACCATTTTAACCAAAAGTTGTGCAGTCCGTCCGTACCTGGAGACTTCCAATTAGGTAACGGACGAACTGCTCTGGCTACGTCTAGTGGAGTAATTATAACTTTATCCATTTCTGGTACAGCTGCGCACACGCGCTCGACATCACGCATCCAGCCACCCTCAGTGTGACAGACGGGCACCGACCAAATGCTGCGCCAGAATGCATTCGTGGTGGCATCATCCGGGCGGAGCACGTCAGTCACACTATGTTCAGGTCGCTCCCAGGCTCTATACACCCACCTCTCATCGCTCTGAAACATGCGATTCTGCGAGTACCGATCAACCCGCCGCTTATACCGGCGAATGCCGCTTATACCCTGAAGCAGTGTAGTTTGCCGATGAGTACCCTGGCCCCATCAATACGCTTCTCGATCCTGCACTGCCAGGCTGGTACAGCAGGCTTTGGTCGAATAGTTCCATCTGAGTTAGGAAACTTGATGTTGGCTAAACGACATGCCGCAACAGCCCCACAATACAGGATTGAGTGCGTATCAACGAGGTTCTCGCTACTTTCAAAGATGTTCTTAAGCAGCGAGTCCAAAGCACACACCAGCGCCCTATTTTTTTTGTGCATGGGTAACCTTGGCAAACGGGGTCTAAGCTCAGTCGGAGTTGATCTGTACTCGCGAAGCGCATCCTCCAGTACGCTCCTCAGTCGATCGTTGCACTGGCTACTTACTGTGACAACCCTATCATCTGCATCATCGTTATTATGATTGGACCGCGGCGATATTGCGTTAGTAGTCGGCGTTGCCGCGGTCTGTGTTTGTGTAGATGTCGAGATGATTTGGTTGCTCAGTACCTCTGAGCGCAGCCGATCAAGTGCAGCGTCGTCCAACCTGTGGTTGCGTTGGATAACCCGCACCTGATCCGACAATCGTTGGGCCGAGACGTTCACGGTTGGTTCCAGGTCCTGAAAAAGAGACAGCATCCTATCACGGTATGCAGTGAGGTTAGTTCCCCCCTCTGTAGACCCGTAATATGCGCGCATGACGTTCTCATTCATAGTCTGAGTCCATCTCATGCGCTGCACACAACCACCGGCAGCGGGGACCCGGCTCGGGGCCGGTTGGCCCCTAGGTCCTAAGCTCTTCGGTGGCCGGCCTCTCCCCGGCCGACGTACAGGTGTTGGCGACGTCGGCGGAGAGAAATACTCGTCGCTCGAGCTCGACGCAACTGCAGCCGTCGGTGACACTGGTGATCCGAGGTCCGGCGGCGGCGAGGCGGAGCTGAGCGACGAGCCCGGGGGTGAAGGGCGTGCGCGACGGGCAGCTGCTCTCGTCAACATACTCACAGATGTTTTTTCATTCTTTTATTAATATTGATTATGTTATTTTTGTTGGTGACATCTGTCATCTGTCTGGTCTTGTGCATATTTTTCTTCTTCTTGTTGATTTTTGCTATAATTACTATGGTTTTGATCAAGTTTTTATTACGTATTGTTTCTTGTTGGCTATTGTAAAAATTGTGAAAAAATGGGAACAGAAATTAATATTTAAAAATCTTCGTCGGTGAAAAAACAACTTGTTGACATCTGGTGTTGCCAGCTTATTATTATTATTATTAATTTGACGTTAATTCCAGAAGAGACTGGTAAAGTATTTCGCTGGAGCAATATATTTTTGGTCCCTGCATTCTTGTCATCAACATCATCATCATCATCATTTCAGTTAAAAGACGTCCACTATTGGGCACAGGCTTCCCCCAAGCGTCGCCATAACGACCGGCCCTGCGCGTCTCGCATCCATCGGATTCCCACGACCCTCACCAGGTCTTTAACGCTACCGGAGTTAAGGGTACACCGGCTACCGGGCACCAGGGGTCATCTTTTCGTTGTGCTTTTCATTTTGACGCAATCGCCACGTTTGGCAAGCGTGTTGGCGATTGCAGTGTGGTTGTTGCAATGCACATAGAATGCCGTCAATAAATCAGTTATTAAGAAAATAATGCTCTGAATGTAGTTGAGACGACTGGCCACGGAGATAAATATGAAGAAGATCTTAGTCTAAATGAGATTATGTAACATCATTTTATTAAATAATATGCAAAGCTAATCGATTGAACAAGGAAGTATCATCAATTACTTACGACTTACAACGTAATAAAATGTTTCTTAGTCGCCCTTAATTGTACGGGAAAATATCCAACCATCATCTCATTAATATGAAAATATCGTAGATATAGAATTTATGTTAACTTGTGAAACTCATACTAATTATGTTATCTCCGTTGTATGGAAATAAGCAATAATTGCTTATCTGAACTGAAGGTGCTTTTATCTCCATTAAGGTAAATTAAAAAGTGGTAAGTATGTTCGTTTACCAAAAGAGTGTTTCGAGACGGAGCCGGAGTAGAATGTTTGGAAGAACTTGGGTAGGCGCGGGCTTGCGGGGGCTAGCAATGGGTAGCTCGCCGCCCGACCGTCTCGTAACCGTCCGGTCCGAGTCCAATTCGTCGACGGCGCGTAGTGTTACCCGCGCGCCTCAAGGAGATGTCAGCAAACCGTAGGGGTTCAGCAGGGTCGAAGCCTACTGGTGCCATGGGTGCTACGAAAGAGAACGCCGAGGTCCTGGAACGAAGTCAAAGAAGGAACAGGAGTGGTCGCTAGTAACGTTAATATACGTATTCGAAATATCTACTTAGCTTTCTCCCAAATTATGTTGGGATCGGCTTCTAGTATAACCCTCTGCCACTCTGTCCTCCTCTCTAGGAGTGACTGCTTAAACCTCCACAACCCAGTAATTGAATACCTCTTGGCAAGACCGATGTCAGCCTCCCTAGCCAAGTTACAACCGTTTCGTTTCAACGCACAGTTACGTGGTTAGAACAAAGGAATAGGAGGCGTGGCCGACTCGAGGCTAACAACGAAAAGAGAATCGAAACGAAACGGTTGTAACTCGGCTAGAGGGGCACATTTCCCAGTTTTTGATTACTCGTGACGGCTGGAGAAATTTTTGTATTTTGAAATGATCACTCATCCATACATAACCTTGCAGATCGACACGATCGGCAGTTATTATTCTAGCCATGAGCTCCACCTCCTATATTACAACAATACATCATCCTATAATATTTCCATTGCTGGAATCCAGACTTCTCTAAAAGAGGGCATGAAGATCGTATATGTATAGTCATTTATATGTCTTCGATCTTATTTTTTATCCAATTTACCTTATAACACTCACTAATGACATTTTAATTGTAAACATATTAATTAAGATTTCTTTGGAAATGATGATCGAACGTGACCTAAAAGAGATAATAGAAAAAGCATTAAGAAAACAAATTTAATTGCTAAGACCATAATGTTAAAGAGGTTAATTTGTTACAGAATCTGGAGGAATCACGATATTTTATGATATTGGAGTTAAGTTACTGTCATAACTCGAAGAATCACCAAATTGCTCGCAGAACAGATGGTCGATGTTGACGAAAGGTTCTGGAGTATTACAAAAAAAAAATTTTGAATAAAAAAAAAAATCATCTGCAAATTAACTTCAATTTCGGAAGTCGGTGTTCCTATAATAGTTTTGTCTCTTCGTTATTTAACACCGACTTTCGAAATTAATATAATTTTGCACTCTAATGTTTTTTTTTTTTTACATTGAAGTCGGTTGTGTTTTTTTGTAAAAAGTTTTTTAATTTTACACTTTTTAGTGCGGTCCACCACAACTAAAAAGTATCCATCTGTCAAACTTAAAGTCATCACGTTTACGTATAAACAAAGCAATTTTACTTTTTACGACAGTTCTGCTGTGATCCTATGAGGAGTTCCGTTCCATATCTTCGAAGTTCATTATTAGATCATAAAAGCATTTCGATAGGACTAACTCGGAAGTATAATCTTTCAATCAAAAAGATAATTTTCAAAATCGGTCTACAATGGACTGAGAAATCTGTGAACATAACTAACTTAACTTCAGTTAGTGTAGACGTTGATGGCCTACCAGAGCGAGGCAAATCTTCCATCACATCTCGACCGCTTTTGAACGCTTTGTACCACTCAAAAGCACGTGTTTTTGATAAAGTCGATTAACCGTAAGCCACCTGTAACATTTTCAGTGACTCCGAACACAAAATTCCATTGGCGATGCAAAATTTAAGACAAACTCTTTGTTCGATGTTTTTGTCCATTATGAAATTTGCAATACACACTAGATATGATATAACTAAAACCAGCACTGTCTTTAATATAAATAACAAATGCAACTCAAACACAGAAAACAGTTGTGCCAATCTACCAAAAACAAAAAAAAAACAAAAATTTGTGTTTGGAACCATAAACAAATCATCCATTCCCGATACTTTTCTGACTGAATGTATTTTTTTCATTTATTGTTCTACAAACAATAAAAAAGGCCTATTTGCGTTTATTGTTTGTGTTTCAACTTTATTGCCTAAACAATTACCAACACGAAATTTATACCTGTCTATAGAGAATATAATGATCGATTCTTTCTTTCTTTCTAAATAAACGACGTCAAAATGTCAAATCATAGGTCGCCTAGCCCTTGGACGGGTGGACGTATCTACGTCATTTTTCTAGCCAAAACGCTCCTGTATTTAAGTATATTTATCGTTCAACTGTAATAATATAGGGGAAAAGAGGGAGAAAAATGTTCAAGGTCATCGGCTAATAGGAGCCCCTTAATAGGAAATTATCAAAAAACTTCTCGCGCTCTGAATGGAGCGAGAATTACTTGTATTTACTCTATATCATCTTTTCGCGGAGCGTCAGATCTTTACTGATTAAATAAATAAATAAATAATAATAAATATATCATTTATTTTTAGGCATAGATACATACCTTATAGACAAACATATAGCATAATAGCATAATCAGCCTTCTAATGTTCCCACTGCTGGGACTCAGGCCTCCTCTCTCTTAGAGAGGGAATGGGCCGTAATCCACCACGCGGGCCCAGTGTGGATTGGTGAATGTCACATGTCTGAATTTTTTGGTTCTAGGACATGCCGGTTTCCTCACGATGTTTTCCTTCACCGCTTTGAAAGCAGTGTTGATGAAATAAATTACACAAAGTAATGCGCCTGGCTAGGTTTGAACCCGCGACCTACAACTTGTAAGTCGGGGCCGTTTCTACTCAGCTACCACTGCTCTCTGAGTAAATAAGACTTAGGACTACGTTAATAACACTCACATTACACTGAGTTCATTTCGTGCTGTTCTATGACACCTGTCCGGGGAAGCGACGTAACACCACGCCCTGCGGCCAAAAGTCTTCCTTCAACATGAGGGGCAGAAAAGTGTTCGGGACTCGCGCCACGAACGCCCAGAAATAATCTATTTAAATGT
This sequence comes from Mythimna pallens, assembly GCA_961205895.1. NCBI lineage: Eukaryota > Metazoa > Arthropoda > Insecta > Lepidoptera > Noctuidae > Mythimna > Mythimna pallens. The sequence continues at coordinate 6,033,306 of OY540825.1, forward strand.
ACTACGCACTAGGTTAACCGTGCCGAACACTCCCATCAATCGACTCAGGTGTAGTGTAATCCATACACTTTGAGCATTACACTATGCTGAACGAAACGCGTAAGTGCGAAGAAATTCATGTCGCTTAGGACATTTTGGTCGCGAATAAAGTATGCTCTAAAAGCTGTCTTACCGCTGTATGTTTTAATAGTTCTATTAAACGGTATAATGCCAATCTTGCGTTGCAGCGAACTTTTGTTTTATTTTTTCAGTATTTTGACAAATATTTTCCATGAACGTGCTTGTCTATCTCTAGAATATAAGTCGATGCCTGAAATAGACGTTACGTTGCGACACCAGAAGCTGTACCCTTAGTGCGTACTTCGTCTTTTGGCGCACGTATTCCACGATGTCTTCCACCCTTGTGGTGTAATGCAGGCGGGAGATGTACACTGGAGTGTTCGGCTGGGCGGCACGCAGACTCACGCTAGGACTAAACCCCACCCATGTTCCTTCAGTTGCCCTTTGCGTTACAGGACCACGGTAACAATTGCAAGCTCTTCAGTTTGTATCCATATTTCCCAGAGAAACATTTACATCACTTTCTTTTGTACTTTTTACTCCATTAAAATGAAATGAAAGGATACCTCTCACGAATAAAACATCCCAAAAAGAAGCCGACAGATACGAAAGCAAAGCAATTAAAATAATGTTCAACACCATCTTCGTCCTTGCATTCGGCAAAACTACCCAAAACATTTTAGTATCATGAATAAAAACTGCCTTTTTTTTAGAAAGTGAGAGCTCTATGAGCTTCCGACTAACAGAAAGGTCTGCAATAAAAATTTAAAGAATAAAAATAAAGGAGCATAGTAGCAAATGTATAAAACTTTACAACAACTTAGAACTCTCACTTTCACTTTACCTGCAAAAAAAGGTCCGAAGTTTATTTTTGTAATTACGCAACAAAAGGGTCTTTGAAATCAAAAGTTATTGTTTTCTCCCTTCCCTACCTTTGCTACCATTTTGGGTCATTAGCGCTAGTTTTATTATTACTAAAGTATCTTAATAATAAAGGCCGTGTTTAATGACTGTAATCTCCATCAATTTAACTTGGATCAAATATTTTATTGTGCCTACATAGTACAGATTGCGCGAATGAAAAATTAGAACGTATATCATAGACGGAGTATTAGTAATTTGGCATTTTCAGGGTTAAGTAAAGTGATAAAATATTTTACGGTTTTTTGCTCGCGTGGGAAATACATCATTAGGTCCGGATTGGGCTGCAGGATTGATCGAAATAGTTCCACGCGCGCAGCTCTAGAACAGCCCCCCTAGCCAAGTTACAACCGTTTCGTTTCGATATTTTTTTCGTTGATCGCCTCGAGTCGGCCAGGCCTCTTATTCCTTTGTTCTGACCACGTGACTGAGCATTGAGATGACATCAGAACAAGGAATAAGAGGCGTGGCCGACTCGAGGCGATCAACGAATGGAAACGGTTGTAACTTGGCTAGGGGGGAATACAGGTGGGTTTTAGTCAGTAGGTAAGTTTCTGGGCACCCTATAATCATGGTGGTAAATCCCCTCTCAGAGGTAAGGCTGGAGAGGCGTCACGGCGTAATTACCTTCCGCATGACGCCGGTCCTCAGGGATTTTTTTAAAGTTAAACCGTGGTCCTAGAACGCAAAGGGCGACTGAAGGTCACAGGTGTGGTTTTAGTCAGTAAAAATCTGACACGCCTTCCCGGTCCACCCTAGAGTGAGAGATAATATTGGGTGATTAACGACCTTAAAAAAAATCAGTAAAAATTTGACACTTTCTTTCGCTTCACCTAGAGCGAGAGAATCGTCATTTGATGATTTCCGACCTCAAAAAAATCTTTGTGTATATCTTGTAAGTGTTCCTTATTTACAAAGAAGAAAATAGTCCTTAGGGACCGACATACATAATTTTGGAAATTATTACGATGAAAATGATCACTAGGATATACCAATTCGCATGAAGGCCTCTACTATTAATCAAAATTCTATTTGCTATTATTTTATTCATATCCTCTGCATTGCTGATTGATTTATTATTGATAATATGAAGACATACACATATTTGGTCTTACAAACCGATTTCTCCCGATGTAAAATATTGGTGTTATGAAAGTTATACATGAAGTAAAGACAAGTGATAGCAACCCATTAAGTAATATCAAATATTATGTTGTGAAAGAGAACGTTGAAATTAACATGACGTCACAGCGCAAAAACTGAGCTCAAAATGCGTGTAACAACACTACCGGGAGGGAATAAAAAATTCTAAAAATTATGAAACGAATAAAATAGTATCTAGAGAATAATAAGTAGTTGGTTCAACTCTTTTGATCAAGAGGATCAAAACTACACTAAACTGAAATCGAAAGTGAGGAAGGCTACGTCACTGGCGTAATATATTTTTTGTTTTCGACCCCCTTCGGTACCCGTCAAAGACCCCTACAAAGAACCAACACAAACAAACCATTGTTCAGGCATTACGACATAATTCTGCCATTGAAATCGGCTTTCGAAAAAAAAAATTGGATCATGCCACAAAAAGTGGGACAAATGAGCGTTTACGATTTTATTAGTGCAAAAACAATTCTGGGTAGTTGCGTCGTTTATGATCTGTATTTGCCTTTTTCGACGAAAGTCGAGACAGATACCGGCAAAGTCAAAGCCGTCACTATGCCTTTTCGTATGCAAATAAGAGTTGCAATGAACTCATGTCCGAAAAGACCGTGAAACGCGCGTGTTCAATGTCAACGCGAAATTTTGCCTTCTTTTTGTTAGAATTTCGGATCGACCACTTTTTTTCGGCGGACAAATAAGTGATTATATATACTAATGTTTGGGAACAATGGAGTTTCTTTAGTGACACATAAGGGATCATCAAATTGTGGGCAAATGTTTTGGTCCTTTTTCTAAGTTCTGCGAACCTCGACTGATTCTTTCGACAGCATTTTTACTGTCGATTTCGTTTTGTTTCTGGGTAACACTTTTTTTTTCACTCCTATTATATTTGAATTTTTTTCTAGACACCATCGTTGGCTGTGACCAAATGTAACTCAAATAAAATATGCTAATGCTATCTCACGGAAATCTCTGGAATTTTTGTAGTTCTAAGTTGGTTTCGTAATAAATAATTAACATGCCATGGTATGTCTTGGACATGTTTATTCCAAGGCTAGAATGGATCGTAATAGAAATAGTGTAACTAGTTTTTCTTTAGCTATAAAACTGTCGAAAGTATTGTATTGGTACATAAATAATATACTGATTGATTTGATCGACAGGTGTCAATATAAGAGAATGATATGATCGGTATGTTCGATGCATTTACCATTCCATATATTTATTGTGCACATAAATATAAATTGTACATTGAAGTGGCAATATTAAGTATAAGATGTATGACTAAATCCACAATCCAAATCATGGCCTGCGGAATTGTTCGAAAGGGTTACCCCTGTTGCTGGCCCTGAAAAGCAAAGGGCCACTGAAGGAACACAGGTGAGTTTTAGTCAGTAAAACTTACACTCCTTCTCACTACACTCAGAGTGAGAGTAGTTAAATAAATAAGCATAAGCATAATCGGCCTTGTAATTTTCCCACTGCTGGGACTCAGGCCTTCTTTTCTATGACAGTATAATGATTACCCTTTTTAAAAAAAAGACAAGAAAAATCGAATCTGAGTCAGTTTTTCCTTTGTAAGTTTATTTCAAAACCCAAAAGTTTCATTTCCAAGGACTAAAATCCAAAATCTGATAGCGGAACTAATTCTCATCAAGCAACTCACGACCTTTTGGTACGTGAAAAAGATAATTGAACAATGGGATCTATACTCATTTATGCTCCGTTCACTTTTGCATCGCTTTTTTCGTGTATACAGACGTCCTCGATCGCATCCGCCTTGCTTCTATTACTAGTCTTATGTACATAGCTATGTTAGTATGTTAAGTTATATACCTGCAGCTAATTTTATTGGTTAAAACCCAAGATAAATTTTACGACGCTCGAATGGCTTTTAGTAAAGGAACGTTCATCAATAAATTAATGATTTATTAACCCTAGGACAGACGAGGGGTGTAGAAATCCATTATCTTGATAAAGGTACTGGCATGAGACGCAGAGGAATGAGAAGGTAAGATGAATAGAGAAGTCAACAGTTATAATAGAAGAAAAAATTATAAGATTAAAAATAAATGAGAAACAAAAGATGGTTTACGCGAATGATGATATGAATTGAGAGTAATATGTTACAAAAACCCGATAAAGACAGAAAGAAGAAGATTCTAGAAATACTTCAACATGTTAATGGCATTTTTTAAATATATTGCCCAGTAAAGCTGTCTGCATTTGACTTCACTCAGGTATTAGAACAATATCTACACCAGGTTGTAAAAGAATGCCTGTCAATAGTGTTTGTATTCAAATGTACAGAAATAGTACGTCATTGTGAGGCAGTGACAACGACCGCTGGTAATTGTACAACTTAACTAAATGTTGTTGTTTTGTTCATTATTTGTTTTTAAAGTTTGGTGATCATATTTAAAATTGTTTTTATTTTTACAATTGCTAATTTCTTTTCTTTGTTCTTATCTTAGTTTGGATTTCATTTTGATTAATTCCTAAAGAAGCAGCGTTGGAAGGCTGACAAGGAGGACCGATGACCTGGTGAGGGTCACGGGAAACCGATGAATGCGATATGCACAGGACTGGTGGTTGTGGAGACACTTAGAGTGTCCAGTGGATGCGATCAGATCGTTTATTAGACACTTTATTCAATTCTTCTTTTGGTGTCATAGGTCGTTCACTGTAGACTTAGAATCTCTATGGGCAGCACATTCGCACCGATTGACCATTTCGCTGAGATGGGATATATCACTTTATCAAATTGGCATGTTCCGTTTTTTTTATTACTCTACTGTGTGTTCCACTACTGGGCAAAGGCCTCCCCTTTCTACTTCCAAACTTCTCTGTCTTGGGCGACGTTTGGGCGAGTTTACCCCGAGAACATAATCTGATCGTCACACCATCTTCGCCGCGGTCGATCTCAACTGCGTCGAGCTCCTTCAGGCATCCAGTGAGTGACAATTTTCGTCCACCTATCCGGGTGCATTCGTGCGACGTCGACGTGGCCAGCCTACTCCCACTTCAGGCTGGTTGTTTTTTCGCCGATCTATCTGCTCTTTGAGTTATGAAGCGCAGCGTGTTGTTTCTGACGCGATCTATTAGCTTAACACCTATTCTGCTGCGCTCCATTGCCCTTTGATAAATCTTAAGTTTAGACTGTTGTTATTTAGTGAGTAACCAACTTTGAGCATCGTAGGATAGGACGGGCAGGATACACATGTCACTGAGTTTTATTCCGTTTAGGCGTGTTTTTTTTCTATTGAAGCTTGGCAAACTATCTTCCTCACGCGAAGGTGCTCGTGTAGAATCTTGTGAACGCTTCCCGAACCAGTTTAGTTTGTTAGTATGTCAGAAATCTCCTGAGATCATGGGATCGTTAGATCGGAGACTCGGAAAAATTTTCGATGCACTTTCTTTTAATCGGTGATGCGAGTAGTTTGGACTGCTGTTGCAAATAACGTTAGGTAAAATAATATCCATTAGTAAATCTATCAATCGAGATTTGAAAAATGATTTTAAAATTTAATCATATTCTTGAGCGAGTTTGACACTTGATTTTATATTCTAAAGTTAATTTTAATGGTCTAATTGAAACGAGTGTTGTAATATAATGTCCTTTTGCCTCGTAAAAGGAGAGGCTTGAGTCCCTGCAAGTGAAACATCTTAGCTCAGTTAAGCTGTACGCTACATCGGATTTAAATGACAATCGACTAAGTAGGTGTGGTTGCAAGTACTAGCTAGCGCGCTTACAAAATAATTCCGTTACGCACAACAGGCCCTGAAAGCGTCCTAAATACACCAGGATTAGACAGTAACAACCAAATTCAATAGTTGTTGAGCGACTCGGTACCTAGTCAAGAAACAAGTTAATTTCAAACGGTAGCTTATAGCTCCCCGGCAGGCTGTGATGGAAAAGGCCGCGACAATCCATAAATATTTATTAACAACGAAAACTAATTATTTGTCATAGCTCCGAGGAACAATAACAATATATTTAATCTTTAATCAGTTCACCACCCACACTTTGTTCGCATTAATCTTAATCACATACTTTCTGGTCCAGACCACAATGCCCTGCGGTACTCAGGTTTGATTTCTATGTCACTTGGAATTTACTAAAGCTTTTGATACCGTAACCCTTCAAAGAAAATTCAACTTTGTTACATATTTTCTAGAGTTGATATTAGAAAATTTATGTACATAACATGATAAAAAATCAAGAGTAGATTATGGTTAAAAGTACGTGACATTCGCGGTTACACGTACAGCGGCGTAACACTTCAATACTATCGTTATTGCTTTGTGTAATTTACTATAAGTGAAACGTGTTATTTATATAAACTAGTGCATTTAAATGTCAACCTTATCTCTTCTAACCAAGTTTTAAATTCGCATGGAAATTGCGTAAAGCTTTAGACTTTTAGCACGCCTATGCAAATGTGTGCACTGCCTCGCGGTAGGACCTTGGCAGGGACGTGGAACAGTATCATCAGTGTTCTATTGCTATACGAATATGTACCTTAATAAAGCACTTCAGAAGGCCAATTTTGTTTGTGTAAAAAATGGATATTTGTGTCCTTATATCTATGAGTTTAGTGGTTGAAGTTAAAGCCTTGACTGAAATGGGACGTCACTGTTACCACATAGGACCTAAGTGCAAAAAGAAGGTGTGGTGTCGTAACGATATTCTAAAACGAGTGTTGCTAGGCAACCATTGTTTTAAATGTTTGAAGAATGCTGTAGACCTTGGAAAGAACGAAATAGTTTGGGCTTACTTAGTTTCTCTATGGAACGGCCGGCATTTTAGAATTAGAGTCTTGTTAGGGTATAATAATCCGTAAGAATTATTTAAGATAGCTGTAGTTTTGGCTTGTGGGAGTATCAATGTTTTTTTTCTATACTGAACGTTTCTCATATTACACATTTTTTTTTTAAATCATTAACTAATTAACTTCTTCCGCTTTGGGCTAAAAGCTACCTGTGTTCTTTCAGTTGCCCTTTGGGTTCCAGGGCCGCGATAACTCTTTTGAACTATTCCGCAGTACTAGTAAGCAATGGCCCTGCTGAGCCCCTTTAGTTGTTTGTTGGTGACTTCTATTTAATGTGCACATGGAACACAATGTGCTGTCGACTCGTTCTTGGACCTTATCGGTGGGCCGGACGGTGGCAGGCGCGGGCTTGCGGACAGCGAGCAATGGGTAGCTCGCCGTCCGACCGTCCGGTAACCGTCCGGACCGAGCCCAAGTCATCGACGGCGCGTACTGTTCCACGCGCGCCTCAAGGAGATGTCAGCAACCGTAGAGGCCCAGTAGGGTCGAAGCCTACTGGGGCCAAGGGTCTGCTTCTGAAAGGAAGACTCGGCCCTGGTACAAAAGGCAACAAAGAAACAGGAGTGAGTTTTTGGTCAGTAAAAGTCTGACACTATCTCTCGCCCCGCTTAAGAGCGCGATATGTCATTAGATGATTTTTTCACCGAAAAAAAAGCTGACTATTGCTTGTCGTCTCCAAAACGCCTATGGTGACCGGGAGTCCTGACGTGACGTCCGGAGCATCTCCTGTCTCATAATTTACCTACATTTTATATAATATGCAATTCATTTATTAGTCATACAATAGATTTACTTTATTGATATACGAAGCGAAAATTGTTTGATTATAAAATGGGATTCATTCCATTTCGAGAAACTATAGGTACAACAGCATTTTGTTTAGTTTTAATTCGAATAAGCACTTGCATTTATCCATTTTGTATGTTTATTTGAAACATAATAAATTAATTGAAACAATGATTCTTTATTTGTACAAATTATAAATTTGGATGAAATAATAAGAAATTCACTCAATCACTAACAATGACAAATAACAACAATTAAATAAAACGTGATTAAGTTTAATTATTAATATCAAATTAAAAACTTACAACTAAAAATAGTCAGTTAAACTGATACTACTCGTAAACACAAATCAAACAGAAATTAAAACTAGAGCAAAAATATTCAGTTTAATCTAATAAAAATTCATGTTCAGCACTTGCTAATTACGGCCTGTAAGCTTAAAGGTTATTCAAACTAACACAGTTATTAAACTGTAATTATAAACCTTCGAAGTATATTTCGAGAGACAGCTTAATTATTTTCTATGTATGTAATTATAGGTAAACAGCTTGTTAATAATTTACAGCGATTTTACTAAGCTTATATGTTCATGTAGGGTTTGTTTAACATGCAATTAAGTTATGAATGGCTCGGTGTTGCGAAACTTGGACGCCTTGACGGAAATATTATAGGTTAAAATTGTGGGTAAGCAATGTTTAATATTTAACGTTCAGTTTTGGAGTTTGTGGGTAAATATGTAAATATCTATCTTTGAAGTTAAGCTAAGGCTTGAAGTTAAGCTAAGGTTGGTATTTGGATGGGTGATAATCTATCACATACCGAGTTTCCTCCGTGCCCCGGAAACTACGTTGAAATGTTGGTTCTGGTTGTCATTTCAACATCTATGACTTTGTCCTTACGGATAGTCAGAACCTAGAAAATCTGATACTAGCCAGGGCCTCAAGTCTGCTATTACAATTAGTGTGAATGTGTGAGTGTGTGTATATCATTGACTTCATAATTGTTTATTTTGACAAATTTGGTAATCTATTAATATAATGGTGTCATTTTGACTTTCCAATGGTCAACTACTGACACTCCTTTGAAAGAAATGGCATAAATTGGTAATCTTGTACATAATAACAAAATAATGTCTGACGTACTTATGTGGTTATCTACTAAACTTTTGACAGTTCCTTTGATCAGTGTCCTATCATTAGAACGTCGTTGTGCAGTAACTGCTTTTAATTGTTACGAGACAGCTCGATATTGTCATTCTACCACAATTCTATTACGAGATCAATGACTGACCAATGATCGACCATTATGAATTTAGCAGACTACGAACTTTTAGCAAAATTACAATGGAATTGTTTTGGAATGACAGATTTAGAAAAATAACAGACTTGGGCCCCTGGTCAAGAGGTATCGTAATGCCCAGTTACTGGGTTGTGGAAGTCAGATAGGTTATTTTTTTTGTTTTTTTTTTTTATCGGTGGGAAAATCATCTTATGACATCCCCCGCTCTTGGGCGGGGCGGGAGATAGTGTCAGACTTTTATTGACTAAAAACCCACTCCTGTTCCTTCGCTGCCTTTCGTACCAGGGCCGAGTCTTCCTTTCAGAATCAGACTCTTGGCCCCAGTAGGCTTCGACCCTGCTGGGCCCCTACAGTTGCTGACATCTCCTTGAGGCGCGCGTGGAACAGCACGCGCCGTTGACTTGGGCTTGGTCCGGACGGTTACCGGACGGTCAGATAGGTAGTAGCTCCTTGTATAAATACTTGTATTCAGCTGCATCTGGTTAAAATGGAAGATGACCATCATAGTTGGAATAAGGCTTGAGGATTTATTGAGTTTAAATAACTAGCTGAATTTAAGTAGCTAGCTACCTTCTGAGCCATACCTATGTGAATATTTCAACGCCCTTTGAAAACTTCTTTTTTAATGACCCGGTTCATCTATTGATAGCGTTTGTATTGCATCATTTTCGTATAGGGCGGTTGAATGGCTGACAATCGCGTACGATATGAATTATAGCCAAATAAAAATGTCCTAGATTAACTTAGAAAAGTACATATGAAATGTAAACTGGGCAAGTGTGAGTCGGATTGGCGCACTGAGTGTTCCGTACAAACTTGAAAGGTAAATTGCGGTTTACGATATATGGCGTATTAAAAAAACTGCTTACTAGATCTTGTTCAAACCAATTTTCGGTGGAAGTTTGCATGGTAATGTATACAAGAGTTCTTATAGTTTCGGAAAAAAGTGGCTGTGACATACGGACGGACAGACAGAAGACATGACGAATCCATAAGGGTTCCGTTTTTTGCCATTTGGTTACGGAACCCTCAAAATTCACATTGTTACTTGCTTGGTTTTGAACCCACAACCTCATGCATAACCCCGCTGGGTCATCACATAGAGTACATAGTAACATAATCCCTCTCTCATGCCGCAGCATTGTAACGAGTACAATAGTACGCGTACCGTTCACGGGTGAGCAGTTAATTGTGAACGTTGCTTGTTCGATGTTAGTAATAATTGCTTGAGTAAAACCTCTGATTGTTAGTGATGTATTAAATAAAGTAGATGTGACAAGGCTGGGAGATTATTTTATGAACACAACTTATGTAACTCACACTATTAGGTATTCTGCGAAGGTTGTCGGTAGGGTTAGAAAATTACTGGGGGATTTTTCGAAAGAGTCACCGTAGCCCTAAAACGCATTGCGAACGGCGAGCAATGGGTAGCTCGGGGTCCGGCCGGCTGGTAACCGTCCGGACCGAGCCCGAGTCGTCGACAGCGGGTAGTGTTCCACGCGCGCCTCAAGGAGATGTCAGCAAAACAGTAGGGGCTCAGCAGGGTCGACATCAGGTTGTTCCAGGAAATACGTGTTTTTTTAAACCCTTAAAAGTTTTTGAAATAAATTGTTCTCATTCAGTCTTTATTTAATTTGCAAGGCTTGTATTGTTATACTTTTTTTTTTTATTTTTGAGTAAATTATGTAGTGTCAAAGTTCAGTTCAGTGTCAGAGGTCTTTATTTAAAAAAAAAAAAATTATAGATGCATAGATAATATCCACAAGATACTGTGTTTCCAAAATATGTAATGAAAAATGTGTAATAACGTCATAAATGCGTAAGAGCGGTTGTTTGAAAAACAGTAAAAATGTATGTTGAGTTGCAACCCCTTAACTCCTTTTCGTTCCACTTAGAGCGGGACAAGTTATTTGATGATTTTCCTCTTTAAAAAAGGGCTAGCCGTTAGGACATTAAGATTGTGTTAGCAGATAAATACTAGTACTGATCTTCTAGGCATCTAAAATAGTTGTGTCCTGATCCTTTTTTTCATGGGTTGCGCACTCAGGTAGGCCACTGTAAACACTACTTACGGACCAGTCTGATACCCAATGTAAGTGCGCCTATTCATAGATAAACTGTATCCTGAACTCAACCAAATGTCTACATGTGTCTCAATCTGTGTACAAATGTCTCAACCAAATGTCCCACGCTGAAAACCAGCGCTGTGGACTCGTCGCATTTCTGCGTTGTGGACACGGCATTATGCTGAGCGTACGGCCGTTTTGCTCGGACGTGGTGCATATATGTTAATTTGAGTTAATTATGTTTTTGTCTTGCAAAATGTTTGCAATATGTTATTTATAAGTTTGCGCCTTTTCCGGCAAATAAAATGTTTTTCTTCTTTCTTTCTACAGTTTTGAGGACTTAATGAACGTCAATGAAGCCGTTTTCAACATGACCGCCTATTGAGTTCAAAATATCTAAAAATTAACCCATAATTCCAAATAACGAATCACGTGTTGTATTCCATGTTACACTAGTCGATAATTTTTCGATAGAAATTTTGGGGGTGTATTACTCCACAGTTTGATATTGTAAATCCAAAACAAAAAATGATATGGTTTTATCTTATAATTAATTTTGTTTGTACGGAAACAGAAAAAGAAAAAAAATGGTCATTACAAAGTTTCGATGATTTTAAGGCAACTTTAAGTGTAAAAAAGTAACAAAAGTCGTATAAAATCTCTAAAATGAAATCATTACCGACAAAGTTTTATTACTAAGAGTTCTGCACAATTTATTTGTAATAAATTTATGCAGCGGTTTTTTTTATAAAACTCGATTTTTCAAAGCACTACTCTCCGATTATACGCACCGTCTATTGTTATTTCATTTCGGAACGGTGTTGGTGTGCGTGCGAACAATACTTTGTGCGTATAGACTAGCGTCTAATTGCTCATACTTTATATGATCGCTATCTATCACAATGTCAGATGAGACATCGCACTTTTTGGCCTCACCCATTAGCAAGTTCGAGCCCGCGACTAGTTCAGGCTTAAAAAAATGTCAGCAAAGCCGTAGAGGACCAGCAAGGCACTGAAGGATACAGGTGTGGTTTTAGTCATATCATAACATACGTGCATATAAACATATTAAGACTATTAAAATCATAACCTTTCCTTTTGGCTTTGCCGTAGTTAGATAAAAAAGAAGAATGGGATTATAAAAAAATAATAATTTTCGAGCATAAACTAGTACGGGTAAGTGGTTAGAATATGGAATATGCATTCAATTATTTTTTTTGGCTCAGTAAACAAATATGAAAGAACTTTTAAAATACCTTCATCAACAACGAAGTTATAATGCTTCAAAGCTGTTAATAAGTCCAACATGGACTTTGACCTCAAAGACAATCACACACATACTGCAATAGAAAACTGCGTCTTGGCGAGTGAGATACAAATAATTATAATATATATATATTTGTTTAAAATATATGACGTTATTTTGGTTTTATTTAAAAAAAAATTGAAATTGTATTCACAGTTAATATTCTATTTTTGTATATTAATTGATAAACTAATTGGTGACCAAGTGAACCGAGTCAAAAATAACAAGATAAGCAATTCCTTTATTGATATAATTATTTTTGACACTTATTTGTTTCCACTTTCCTTCTCACAATCATCAGAGAAGGATATATTGGTTGGTTCATTGACTCTGGTATTACAAGGTTTACCTTTGCTTGTCTCATTATTATAGCAAAGCATAATCAGCCTTTCAATTTTCCAACTGCTGGGACTCAGGCCTCCTCTCTAGGAGAGGGAATGGGCCGTAATCCACCACGCGGGCCCAATGCGGGTTGGTGAATGTCGTATGTCTTCGAATTTTTGGTTCTAGGACATGCCGGTTTCCTCACAATGTTTTCCTTCACCGTTTTGAGAGTAGTGGTGATGAAATAAATTACACAAAGTAATGCGCCTGGCTAGGTTTTAACCCGCGATCTACAACGCGTAAGTCGGAGCCGTTACCACACGGCCACCACTGCTCACTGTCTCATTATTATTATATTATTATTGTATGTAGCAGTTAGAACATCATAATCAACGGTTTGGAGTTTTTGCAGAAAGGTATTTTTTTCCTAATTAAAAAGTACCTATTTATGACAATATTTTCTAATTAAAAACTTTTCTAATAGATCAGTTGTTGTATGAATAACAAGTCCAGCAAAAAACACAAATACTTACAAATTTCTTCCTAAAAAGGATCGATATTTTTAGGGTTCCGTTAGTTCTGTAAAGAAAGGGTGTCAACAGGACCCTATTACTAAGCCTCTGCTGTCCGTCCGTCAGTCTGTCTATCCGTCCGTCTGTCAGCAGGCTGTACCCTTTAAACCATAACAGGTAGACAGTTGAAATTTTCACAGAATATGTATTTCTGTTACTGTTACAACAACAAATAATGAAATTTAAATAAAGTTAAAAATTAAAGTAAGTTCCTATACAAAATACGTTTTTCTGTCGACGTTTTTTTGCTCGGTTTTAATATTGTAGTATGCACTTTTCCTGTGCGAGTCCGACTCGAACTTAGCCAGTTTTTTTAAAACCTGTCCTTACCATTATCGTTTCATCCTCTGCTGGACAATAGTCCAACCGTAGATTTTCAGGAAGGTCATAGGAATGTATAGAAGTCATTATTCAGTGGCGGGAACGATCTCTCGCACCGGGCCTTGGTACTGGCCATGGTCCGGAGCGAGAAGGAGTGGCCTTCTGCGAAGCAGTAATGTTAGTAAAGGAGGAGGCTGCGCGTGCACGTGCGAGGGAGCGGTCCTCACGCCCCAGCCGTCGGAATCCCGATCCTGATTTCCAACCACCGTAGGCGCGGGCTTGCGGACGGCAAGCAATGGGCAGCAAGCCGTCCGATCGTCCGGTAACTGTCCGGACCGAGCTCAAATCGTCGACGGCGCGTACTGTTCCACGTGCGCCTCAAGGAGATATCAGCAAACCGTAGGAGCCTAGCAGGGTCGTAGCCTACTGTGGCCAAGAGTCTGCATCCGATAGGAAGACTCGGCCCTGGTATGAAAGGCAGCGAAGAAACAGTAAAAGTCTGACATACCCTCTCGCTTCGCCCAAGAATGCCCCCTGTTGCTTCAGTGGCCCTGGAACGCACAGGGCAACTGAAGGAACAGGGGTGTGCTTGTACTCCCTCGCAAAGTCGCGATCTACCTAGATCGGGAAGACTTATTTGATGATTTACCATCATAAAAAAAGGGCCTACCATCGCTGCATTTTCCATAGCTTTGTTTTGTGTTTAATGACCAGATTGTGAAATTAGCTATTTTAATTCATAATTTTTATTATACTTCTTTCATTTATCAAGGCCTGCTTTTTAGTACTCGGGGGCTCGAGCACCCATGAGAAATAAACAGTGGCTGCCGAGCACCCCTGAGAATAGACATCAAGAAACAGATCAGTAATCGCCTTTTAGGTTACTTATAAATTATAATATTTCTTGATAAAAACAAGTTTCTTTTTAATATAATGGTTTAATTTTATATTTAAAAAAATATAATTAGTAATTAAGTACGCAGTATGTAAGTAGGACATTTATTTATTTGTCGGTCGATCAGTGTGCATTTCTCTTCACACACTACGCCACTTTTCGAGTCCATCAAATGAGCATGAGCACCCATGAGGTTTTCTAAAAGTCGGCGCCCCTGCTTTTGACTTAAATACCCTCATGTTGTAGTTATCAGAAAACGTAGACTCGGACAGGGAATTCCACTCTTTAGCTGTATTTAAAATGCCACCTATAAACGTGTCTTATCACTAGATTCTTAGCTCGTTGTAAGGTATTATATCAGCTTTGTGTCCTCCACCTGCAACCTTACGTGGCCGATCGTATAACTGCGCACGATTACCTGCACATTTCTACTTATTGCACTCTACACTGTTTCTCACATAGCATTAACCTACTGTGTGTGTGATTAGAATTGGGTTGATCTTATTAACAAGTAACGGCATGATAGGAATGCTGGTCTAAAAATAAACGGCTTGGTAATAAAATGAATCAACGGACAGAGGGGATAACGAACTGTTTATGGGAAAATCTTTGTCTTTTCTTAGAAGATGGTCCTGGAATATTGTGACTTTAAGCAAGTGTAATAATGTTAGTAGCTACACCATAAAAAATATTTAGTATAGGTACGTTCTAAATAAAAAATAAAATTAACTTTATAATTCTTTAAGAAAATTTAAAACAATATGAAATAAATCGACAAAACGAACGAAAAAATAAATAATGAAATAAACTCTTCCTTCTTGTAAGAACAACATTTTTTTTTAAAAGAGTAACTATGTTTCTTGCCGGTTCTTCTCCACAAGAAACGACTTAACTATTAAATATTATAACTTAATAAGTATATAAACAAATTGAATATAATAATATGTACAAACGGGTAAAAAAAAACTCATAGGGCATCAAAAAATTCGTCTACATCGATGTCAATGGGAAAAGTGCCCAGAACGCTGGCAGCATTGCCACGCTGGATGGCAATGCAAATGCTCCATAGGAAACGACTAATTTGAAACCGTGCACTAGCTTCTGATGTTTTTTAAGTGTCCATGTATGTGAAATAAAAACATTTGAATTTTTGTTTTTTTTCTCATACAACTTACAATTAAATATATTTTTTACTTAGGTATTTACATTTAAAAATTCTAACTATAATTACAATAAAATAAAAAAATATAATAATTGAATATTTGAATTATGAATTTTTTAAAATAATTTTTTGTTTTTTTTTCTCAAGCAAGCTTTTACTGAAAAATCTTTTCTCTAACAAGTTGTAAATAAGTGGAGCCATATAATACACACTTAGGTTTAAATAGTATAAGTCATTGGATGGTCAAGAATGACTTATATTTACCGTGGTTGTCCTTGGAGCTCTTCCGTTGACGCGACTGTGATGATAATGAGTAACACTATTATGTAGCGTTTAAATGCGGATAACTGTTAGATCGATTGACATCCTGTCCTGGATAGATTTTCTTTATTGCCGACATTCAGTTCCCTATGTGTAAGATGTTTTCCGGGTCGACGGACTGGTGACCACGTACTGGAAAACGTAGCGTTCGAAGGCCTCCTGTAATGTAGAGATGATTTAGTGACTCAGTGAGGGGAGACTGATTTAGTCAGGGTCACGGGAATACGATATGGTGACACTTGAGGGAGGCCTATATCCAGCAGTGGTGGCATCTTTTGCTAAAATGATGATGATGACAAAAATTATAGGGACGAATATGCGCTATAGAAATATCGCTTGGATAGTCCCAAAAAATTTACTATTTCCAAACTCGATAAAAAAAAGTCCTTAAAGGCTCTGGATAAAGTGATTTTTTTTTCGATGTTTCTGTTCGTAATAGTCCTATTCGTCATCATCGAAAAACTTGCTAAGTTGCTAAGTCCGTTACAGAGTGTATGGAATGTTAATTTAAGAGCAAGCATTGTCGGGTGATTCGACTATTTATCATTCTGTGCAGAGCGTAACTATTTAACGAAATACGCTACAACAATGTTAGCAGCCTGCTAGGATTTTAAAACGACTTTGCTGGTTCAATTCAATTCAATTCAAAATAGGTATTTTCTTTCACAAAGGCCTACACATGAGCACTTATAGAGTCAGTAACTAGAGCACGGTTCCAATTGATTCTTATATTTTGTATATATCTTAGACCCATGGATTACAAACGGAGAAATCCCCACCGTTAATCTTTTTATATGTATATAAAAATCAATTTCTGTTCGTTAGTCTCACTAAAACTCTTGCGGCTTTACCAATTTTTAATCATTTGTTTTTTTTTTTTTCATTTTAATTTATGGGTGGTTTGAAAAAGCCGTTGAAAACCCTAAAATTAATAGAAAGGTGGGAAGTAATTTCACGAGGGCGGAGCCGCGGGATGCAGCTAGTCTTTTTGTAGAAAATGATTTTTGCCGTTTCCATATTAGCAGGACCTGTAATTTACAAAACGTTAAGCGTGTTTACAGCAGTACCTAAATATAATGAGCTATGGATACATTAGTTGCTGAACGGATGGCTGAGGAAGCTGAAGGTTTCGGAGGAGTTTTCCTACATGTTGTCACCTGGTGAGGGCGACGGATTACATTAGACGACAGTAACGTCAAGATGAGCAAGAAAACAAAAACTGCAATGAAGACACCATTTGCTCTGAAGATTTGAGTTTATCGGGATTTTCGGAAATCGGAAATTCGTACGCAGGAAAATCCAGGAAATTTTAATAATTCTCAAGCCCACCTTAAAATTTAGAATTTGAGCGAATTAATATTATCACGACTGACTGACTGACGATTGACTGGCCTGTTGGTTAGTAGCCCTGACTGCTATGCCGGAAGTCGAGGGTTCGATTCCCACCCAGGACAAATGTTTGTGTCTGGGTGTTATTTATCTATAATTTATGTACATATTTAAAAATATTTAAGTATGTTTATCAGTTGTTTAGTACTCATAACACAAGCTCTGCTTTGCTTGGGACTCAACGGCGTTGTGTGAATTTCTTGAATTCAACAGTATCTAGATGTCCTTCGGCTAAAATGATATTTCATTTAATTGAATTATTCTGCTGTGAATTTTTCAAGACACTATTATTTATTATTTTAAGTTTTCTTTCTTCATGGAAACTTCCTTAGACCCATACAAAAATATACCTATATAGACAGCAGTAGTGTGAGAAAATTCGCTCGCTTTACAAAGCAACATTGTATTTCATTCATTAGGTAATTACCTATAGATAGGTAGGTACGCAAGGATTAAGATCACGTTCGCTATATCAAACAACCGTCACGCCTCTGATCCTCGAGGCAGAGGTGTACGGACTTACACCCACAGCCTTAAGTCTCGGATGACGATATAAGCACATAAGTACCTAGATGCTGTTGATATGAAGTGAGCCTATCACGCGTATAATTACTCACCTACTTCAGATCTATATTATCATGTAGATACTGAAAAATTTACGTACTAGCTTCTGCCCGCGGTTTTGCTCGAGTGAAAGTAGGTTTCTCCATACAAAGTTTGGACTCCTTTTTTATCCCCTTAAATTTTCCAAAATTCACCCCAATTTTGGAAAATTTTGTATTAATGCTCGCCTATGTCGTAAGAGCAAGCTTTGTGCCAAACGCACTCCTAATCGCAGTAGTTTCAGCTGAGCGTTGATATTTCAGTCAGTTTCTCCTTTTCTATATAAAGATCACGAGAGAAAGAAAAGAATACAGCTCAACACAATATTCTCTTGAATTGAGGCACTTATAGTTCAAGCTCAGGATATAGCAATAAAATTATGATAATTATTTAAGCAGAAATAATTATTTGATATACTCCTGTTGATTAAATGACTTCTGACATTAGAGCGGACATAGCATAAAAAAATCTAAACCTAATTGCACTTGACACAAAAAAACTGCATTAAACTAATTGATTTGTAAGCAATACTAACGATCTGTGCACGATTACAATGCACTCAAACATTCCCTTTGCAATTAACAAATTAAATAAAGCTAACAAAAAACGTGAACCACTTGTCATACAGACTGAACAACATACACAGCTATTAGAACAAAGTATAGTAGTAAAAGAACAAAACAATACAGATCAAGACATGAATGATTCATCTAATATCGCGCCAGACTAAAGAGTGTTTGATTCACACAAAGAGACTGCACGTAACATAAACAAAAAACCAGACAACACCTTCAGAGGCCCGAAAATATTTCCCGAGTATAATACTGACGAATGAAATAGTATACAATAGGTACTAACCTACTATGGTACTATATCATCCTGCTATAGAAATGGCTGTATGAGTTAGGTATATTAAAGAAACGGACACTATGAATGATGATATGTCTAGAAAGAGGGTAAATACTGAGATAGCAACTGATAGAAGTAGAAAACAAGTTGCAAATGTAAATAATGCTACTCTTCTTCTTAGCATATTGATGGCAAAACTAGTTAAATTCCATGCCTGGCCCAGTATTCGGCTACGGCAATGCCGTTCGCTGATGCTGTCATTAGGTCCCTACGTGAACAGGTAACATGTGATGCAGGATGGATAGAAGGATACTCCTCCTCCTCCTCCTCGAGTCTTATTCACTCATTACTGAGGGTCGTGAAGTTCCCGCTGGATTAGCTTCTTGCTAATGGTATTTCGCCATCTGTGACGGTTCTTAGCGTCATGAAGTGCTACTTGCAATTGGGTGTCAAGAAATGATACTAATAACAGATATTTGTTTTTTTTTTTTTTAACATGTTTACATAGAGAAATGTGTGGATTCAAGAAATTACTCCAATAAAAACCAGTGATGTATATACTATCCTGTTTGATATGATAATCAATTCACTGGAAAAGGCGTTCGGTCAGTGAGGTTAAGAAATAACAACAACAACTTTTTGTAGGTTTTTTTTTTTTTGGTTTTGTTATTTTTCTTTAAACGTTGACTCACACTTGAAATTTCTCCTGTACCGTGGGTGCGTGCGTGAAGATGTAAATTCACATACACAAGACACCCAGAGCCAGAATAAATTTCAAGCCATACAAGTATATGTCGCGTGCGGGTATCGAACCCGCAACACGTTGTGTAGCATCCAATCGTTCAACCACTGCGCCAACTATTCAAATTAAAACGAACTAGGATTTTTTGATAGTGACAAGAAAAACCAAAAATGAGACTCGAAAGAAATCATCATCATCATCATTTCAGCCGAAAGACGTCCACTGTTGGACATAGGCCTCCCCCAAGCGTCGCCACAATGACCAATCCTGTGCTTCTCGCATCCACCGCACTCCCGCGACCCTCACCAGGTCGTCGGTCCACCTTGTGGGCGGCCTTCCAACGCTGCGTCTTCCGGTGCGCGGTCGCCACTCTAGAACCTTTCGGCCCCATCGACCATCCGTTCTACGAGCAATGTGCCCTGCCCACTGCCACTTAAGTTTGGCGATTCTTCGGGCTATGTCGGCGACCTTGGTTCTCCTGCGGATATATAATTCGAAAAAAATGAAAGAAATGGATCATTGTAATTCACGTGACAAATACGTGATATGTATGAGGTATATATTTTAGTATGTTTGTATTTTTACTGTGACTCATTTTCTGCTCAATCAACGCAATTTTCTGGACAAAAAACCCGAGTATGTTTTATACGGGTTTCAATGTATGGTCACACAAGTATGTTATGGAACTATTGTATTAGCTACTTCAATATTGGTCGTCCTTCTTAAGAGCGCCCAACTCGAGACACATTTCCCTAAAACCACTCATACGTGATTATGACGTTATTACTATTTTTTCCCTAGCTACTTTGAAAACACAGATTTATCTATTGAAATCAAAACACAAATTTGTGTAAAACAAATCCAGTAAACACCTCTGAAAATCTGCAATTTGCTTCAATTTTGGTCCTTCATAATGAACTCATATATTTAAACCAGGCAAGTGCGAGTCAGACTCGCTCACTGAGGGTTCCGTAAAAACTTACTTAGGGAAACAGTTAAATTCCCGAATTGAATTACTAAGATTTTTCCAAATCGCCAAAAAAGTTTATTTTGTGAAGTAACTACAAATTTACAATTTTTAAATTGTTTCCTATACTTGTGCTATGAGACCTTGCTTCATGACAAATTTCAGGATTCAAGGTCTCTAAGGGGATATAAGGGATCTATGAATTTTGATTCCCTTGAGAGTATCAAAATAAACGTTTTTTTTGCGACATAAACGACCATATCTTTTTTTTTCATTAATTTAGAAGTTTAATTTTTTCACAGCTTCGAGGGACTGCAGACTTGATTATATGGTTTTAATTTCAATTCAATAACTCCACGCGTTTCTGAGATAAAGGGTTTTGACAGACAGACGGACAACAAAGTGATCCTACAAGGGTACCGTTTTCTCCTTTTGAGGTACAAAACACTAAAAAGTAAAGAAAATATATTTATAGAAACCTTGCACATTTCATCGATATTTTGAATGATATCTTTTTTTCCCAATAACAAGTTAAAAACAATACACGTATTTCCTGGAACAAATTTTGTGAATTATTCGAAATTTTCGAATTTCGGAATTTTCGAAGGCCAACAGAGCTTTCAGACGTTCTCTCTTTTTCGCGTTGCCGTTTTAACAAACATTGCGTTGAATGAAACAACAACCTTTTAAACCATGCTCACGTTGACGATAGACGAATTGGGTCCTCTTAATAGCACGCAAGTAAAAAACTTCCCTAAACAAAAAAAATGTTCCGATCGAATTGTTATTATTTTAAATATGTTCCAGTTGGTTCTTAGAACATAAGTTCATGTTGTAAGAATTTCGTAGGTTCTTATACGAGTATGTCGTAACGTGAGCAAGTCCTTTATGAGTTTAATTGGCTGAAAAGGGTAATGAATGAGCACATCTACTACCAACATATTTACCAACTGTGTTTACAATTACCATCATTTACACTTACTGGCTGATTTTGAGTTCATTCTCAATTATTCAATTAATGATGTGGCTTGTAATAATAATGATCAACATTTGTTATGAAATTGCCAATTAATTCAACTTTAATATAATCAGCCACCAAGCCAAGGTTACCGACATAGCCTGAAGAGTCGCCAAACTTAAGTGGTAAGGCACATTGTTCGCAGAACAGATGGTCGATGGGGACGAAAGGTTCTAGAGTGGTGACCACGTACCGAAAGACGCAGCGTTGGAAGGTCTCCCATAAGGTGGACCGATGGCCTAGTGAGGGTCACGGGAATCCGATGGAGGTAAGTCTTTCGGCTAAAATGACGATGATGATGATAATCAGCCACATAACGTCCACAATACTGGGACTTAGGCCTCTTCTCTATGAGAGGGAAAGTGCGCAATCTTCCATAAGGCTCTGTGGGGATTGGTGGACGTCACATGTCTTCGAATTTTTACTCTAAGGACATGCTTTTTCTCACGACGTTTTTCTTCACCGTTTTGAGAGTAGTGGTAATGAATTAATAAAATACGCAAAGTCAAGCGCTTGCCTGGGTTTGAACCCACGACGTACGGATCATATGTCAGGGCCGTCACTACTGAGGCTATACTACTCTAATACAAAGATAAACCAGAATACATACAAAGCATAACAAAGGATCTAATTTAAAGTGTTGAAGTTCTAGAAGCTGTTTCATTAGACACCCACAAGAAAAGACACAGCAGCTGCATAGTTGGCTTAACCAGTAAATCTCTATCACAACAAACGACAGTAACGATAAAATCTCAATTGAAACTACCATTGTATTCACATTATACCTATACACGAGAAAAGAACAGGTAATTTTCATGATATGTCTATTTAAAGCTTGACCTCGCGCCGAGGAAATGAAAATTCACAAATTACACAACGTGAGTTGTCAATATGACAAGGTCTTCCTTTGTTCTATGGAAACCTCATCAAACAAGTTAAAGTCAAGTTTCGCATTGATAGAATTCAGAAAATGTAACCAAAAACTACACTAAACAGAAGACAAAAGATTTTCTCAGCACATTCATGTCTGTATTACTTATTCGGTAAAAAATATAACCTTACACGAGAATAAAAAATACTTCCACAGTTATTATCCGAGCATTAGTAGCACGAATATTGTGTTGTATTATTAGGTACCTATACGAAGCAAAATACAAAAATTTTAGAAACGTTAAAGATTTAAAACGAGGAAACTTCAATTAAGATCGTTATGATGTAATATATCTAATAGAAGAATGAATGGTTTTACCAAGTATATATTGATAATTAATTCTTTAAAGAGAAAACATGATTCTAATGTACACGTGCAAGAGATTTTTTGTTCCTTTGATTCTAACGTTTTTATGGACGATGTAAAGGAAATTACTGTGTTTGAGATGGCTTCCCAAGATAAAGTAGTATTAAGTACCAAACAAAGAAATTAAAATTACGTAGTAGATCTTTTGAATAGATACAATTTATTTTAAATTATATGCTTGTCTAAAAATCCTTACAAAACAAGCAAAAAACCAGAAAAAAATTGGAAAATTCAAGACAAAGAAAATTGTTGTGTAGTCCAAACAAAATTTACATTAAATTGTTACTGACGATCATGAACAGAAATTGTAAGATGTGGAAACAAAGTTACAAAGCGTAAAATTACACACGAATGAAAAACACTCCTATAGCGAGTGCATAAACCTTTTACATTTAAAAATATAATTACAAAAGAACCCAAAAATTTTGACGGAGATTAAATATTCAATGTGAAATAATCAAAACTTGGTACGAATGCACTAAAGATCGTGAATGCAACAGAGCCCGACGCGATGATATCAACAAAAGATTCTGCATGCTAAATTAATATGAGGCTACCTACCTGCCGAAATTTCCTCGCCTACGCTATGAGACTTTAGGCAGATGCTACTATGTAAGCGAAGATGGAGCGAGGAGACCTTGAGATGCAAATTAAAATGATAACATAGCTTGATGGTATGAAAGAGAGAGAGGGAAAATGACTGACATAAGAATCTAGAAGTGTGTGAAATTGTCCTATGAATTTCAAATAAAAGTCATAATTTGTATCAATATTGAAAAAAAATATGGTATTTCAACCGCATGTTTGGGTACTAAAGAGAAAAATAAGAATAATAAGGAGGAAAAGTCATAATTAATTTGTTATTTAGTTTTGAAAATTAAATTCACAATTATTTTCTAGTTCTCGGACTTTGATTTAACGTTATAAATCAATTGCCTACAGCTGACCACATTTGGATTGAAACTAAAACATATCTATAAATGATGCAATTGAATAAAATTGTCGCATAATTCAGATAAGAATTACTTTGCATCTGTTTTTGTAGCCACGCGTAACGATGACTTTGAAGATTATTTTCCGAAGCAAAAAATTTTCAAGTAACTTAACTATTGTTAGCAGTGTAACAAATCAAAAAGAAACGACCGATAAAAATATTGATTATAATAATTTTAACACTACCGCTGGTACTAATAAAGCTTAAGTTTATGATATTACGGCTCTCGTAAATACGAGTAGACAATATACTTTTATTTCCCTGACCATGAGATATCTAAGTAAACTTCACGCCCATTTCAATAAAACTATAATTATACAAGTCACATGTTAGGACCGTGAGACAATTTATTTTATAGTTACATCATCGCTTGTACTATACCCCACAACAATACTTAGAGGTGTGGGTTGAAGCAATTGTCCAGCTAACATTCAAGCTGGTTCTTAATCTACGAGTAACAAGGTTCCAACTAGTTTATGATTGTATTAGAGTTAGGACCGTGTGGTAATAAGGCGTGGCAATGTCATAGGATAGTTTTTGCGGTCGCCTACACATTGGCCCATCAGAAGAATTTGACTTAGCTGCCAAGGTCACATGCATTGTCTTTTTTGCTTGAACGAGATGTATTTTACCTATCCTACTGACCCTGAGTTGCGTAGGAAGATTATAACTAGAATTACGTTAAGTGGTTTGCGGTGACAGTCTGGTGGTTAGATGAGCAAGGAAAACTAGATTGTAAAGAAGATATGGTTTCGATATCATATATTTTCCGAGAGATTCCCAGTTTTTATTGTTTTCTATATTAGGTCATAAGGAAGCAGATTTTGGTAAATTTGGTACATTTCTTATTTTTGTAGTTGCTGCATTTATTTTAGGCTTTTTGGGTATCAAGGTAATTAGTGTGTTCTATGTACCCATTTCAGGTCTGTGATTTTAGTCACAGAAATCCTACACCGAGCATCCAAAGTTATTCGCGCGGTTTGGAATGATACAATAATCTTACCAACAACTACTTGGGTTAACTATCCAGACTAGACACAACATCCGCCTGTCAGAGGATCCTTCCTTTTTGTTGGAGGTTGCGGAACATTACACACCCATACCCATACCTGGACTGGTAACGATCAACCATGAAGCCTTCGTGCAGCTACTTCATCGTGACATCATCAACACTTCTTCAAGCTCTCGACCACAGCGTCGCACAGCTAGCTAGTAAACCTGACCACGAGCATCCAATGGGCGGACATCCTTGGTCACCATCCTTAGCCTCTACCCTCAGATTGTGACTTCAGCTGGTTCCTCTTCTGATTGGTGCCGGTAGTTATCGCACAATTTTTGACTTGAACAGACATAACTGGCCGACAAAAACTTGCGGGCAGTTCTTGAAACACACAAAACACCCGTCTGGTCAGAGTATCCTCCCTTTCCATTGTAGGTGTTCAGCGAGTGTGTGTATGATAGGATCATGATTTGTAGCTTCTTTACTGCCGTGTTTTATAGTTTATTATTATAATAATAATAATAGCTTGGCAAAGGACCGTTTCTATTCATTTCGCTTTATCCCTTACCAGTCTGTTCCAGGTAATTGCAGCCGTGGCAAAGTAACTATGTTCTCAGGCATAGGATGCAAATTCGTGAAAATGTTAGATCTTTTATTCTCTGGTGATATGTGGACTTTGGATCTTTATTGTTTATTATATAACTTTTAATGTTTCCTACATAAAAATGTTCCATTTCCGTTTTTTTACACACTCATTACCTACTCTTATCCGTTCCTAATAATTCCAGTAGCTTTTCCCAAAGCAACATCATGACTGACTAATTCTTTGGGGGGGAATAAAATTGATATCTCATGCGTTGCTGTTCTCTTGCTTGACTTTACTAATTTTTTGCCTGATTCTATATACCTCTACATGCACTTGTCTTAATAAAATTAAGTTCGTGATGAGAATGCCTGCGAGTGGCGCCAGCTGTCACATAATCATAATAAATCGATGCGATATGGATTATGTTGCAGGCAAATAGAAAAGTAGAGATTTCTGAAGAGATCTGAGAGCATTGGCAATATAAGATTGGTCGAGATTTGTTTGATCATACGAGTATATTCGACGATGATAACTGTAGAATTGAGTTAGCATTTATAGCAATTTGTCACAGGTCTCGCCGCAATATACCTAGTGAGTTGAAAAAATATCAGCAAATAAACCAGATACAGGCGGCTTAAAAACCACTAAGGCTTGGTAAGGTCTTCAGCAACAGGTAAAATCAGAGAGGGCTGTTGTAATCAGTGCGGAACCTTTAGGATAATGTGCTCTCCTGCTGCCCGGTTCGTTACAAACCTTACGGAGTCTGTAACTGTTTAAAAAATGTGTCTGTTAATACAAGACTGGATGCTGATTTATCACGATTTCTCAGAGCTATAAAAAAGTAGCTTTCTATGTCTACACACATGACACACACGATAATTTAAACAGAATTAGCAAATAGTATTTTATTATTTTATGAAACAGTAAATATAAACAAAAAATAAATTAAAACAGAAAATAAGAAGGAAACAGAAAAATTGGTAGGAAAAAATAGGTAATTGATAATATGATTCTTGAAGATTCTCTTCCAGCATACACAAACAAGGAAAGTTGATGAAAAAGAGACGTAGATATCGTGTAAAGATATACTATCATAATGATATGCATATAGCATAGTCGGCCTTATTATAATGTTCCCACTATTGGGACTCAGGCCTCCTCTCTAGGAGTGGGTATTTACTATTATGATATGCATACATAATAGTAAATATAACAATAATGCCTATTAAATAATTTCAAAGATATATAATAACACTTACTTATATATTAAAATATACAGGGATTTTTTTAGGTAGGAAATCATCTAATGATATCTTCTGCCCTTTGGGTGGAGTGAGTAGACGTGTCAGACTTTTACTGACTAAAACCCAGTCCTAGTTCCTTCTTTGCCTTGCATTCTAGGGCCGGGAAAAAATGTATACGGTGGATATGCGTTACCGATATTGCAAGATCAATCTCCAAAATTTTATCATTTCTTTAATCACTGGACGTATATCATTTTGCCTAGAGTCGTGTTAAAAGTTGGTTCAAATCTTCTTTCTCTATACAGTATTATAAAACAAAAGTCGTCAGGAAAATCATATAAATTTTTCTTTTCTTCGTCTAGCTGCGACAATCACATATCGCGTAAAGTTACCATATTGGACCAATATAATCCATATAACACTTAATTTAATCAATTATCTCTGCCAAGTGTATACCCGCTCAGTTTGCGTTAGTGGCTTTATTATCGTGTTACATATTTATTTTTATGTTCCATTGAGAGCTGAGGTGAATAAATATCGATTAATAATGACAGCTTACCAGCTTATTAGTTCAGTAGTTTATCACTCAGAATAGGATATATTATGTCTAATGCTGCTTTTACATATATTTCTGACGCCAAGCAGCATTTTTGTATTCAGGAAGGTCGAATAATATTAGAGTTCTAGAGATTTTTATTTTGAAGTTCGTTTTTAGAGTTCCGTACCTCAAAAGGTAAAACGGAACATTTCGTCGTATCCTACGAATAGTGCCCTAACGAACATAGGGGCTTTCTTTTTTTATTGCATAATCCAATTCTGCTCATCATACCACTTATAACCAGTTCAACAAAACAATTAAAAACGGCACAGGTTATCAAATAATTAGGTTTACTAAAAATCCACAACTTTAAGCACTACGTTTTCATCGAAGAAAAAAGCTACAATCGCCGTCACGCCCTTCATCGCGAGTAGTGGGGATGCGCGGGCGCAGAGAGAGCCGACTAGCGCCGCTCGGCCACTAGTCGGCGGAATGCGTTTTGTTAAATTGTAGTATTGAATAAATTCAAATATCATAACATCACCGAGTTTGTACTTAATTAAGTCATTCTAATTACATAATGCGAAGTAGTGCTGGACTTGAGCAATAAGTTACATTATGCCTTTTATCTGCGGAAGAATAAAAGACAAAAACAATTTGAAACATAGAAGAAAGACACAAACGTAATTAGGGCTTCGTCTCGCAATATAGCCATTCCATAGAACATGGCCACAATCACCATTATGGTTTTTTTCTATGTACCCAATATTGAAAATTGATTAACACAACAGAGAATAAGGATTGAAGGGACAAAATGCGCTTAAAATATAAATATAATTTATTGGAAATAATACTAGCCGAATCTTAAGCTATCAATACAGTTTATATGAAATCACTAATATATATTTGATAATATTTAATTTAATTAAACACAAAAAAGTGGCTCCTGAAAAGTTGCTATTATGCAGTTATTATTATTCCCTATTCGTAGGATACGACGATTATATGATCACTTTGTTGTCCGTCTGTCTGTCTGTCCTAAAATTTTGCCAAATTTGTAGTT
The DNA here is from genome assembly GCA_961205895.1 of Mythimna pallens. Lineage (NCBI taxonomy): Eukaryota > Metazoa > Arthropoda > Insecta > Lepidoptera > Noctuidae > Mythimna > Mythimna pallens. Next base: position 6,061,619 of record OY540825.1, read on the forward strand.
ATGTCACAAAGAAAAACTTATTTTGGATTCGGAAAAATCTTCGTTACTCAATTCGAGAATTGAACTGTTTTCATAGATTGTACGGAACCCATTGTACGGAACCCTCAGTGTGCGAGTCTGATTCACACTTGCCGGGTTTTTTTTTTTATTTACGTATTAGGTACAAAATACAGTTACATATTAAGGTATAAAAGGATACATTTTACCCCACAACATATTTTTTTTTCTCTTTATTTAGTATTAGGGACTTTTATACAAATGGAATAATCAAATCCACGAATTGATCAAATAAAATTTGTGTAGACAGATGTATATTGATAAACTAGCTTTTGCTCTCGGCTCCGCCTGCGTACATAAAATATAGCCTATGGCACTCAAGAATAAAGTAGCATTTTATTGGTGAAATAAATTTTGCAATCGGACCAGTACTTTCAGAGATTACCTCCTACAATAAAAAAAAAACAAACAAAAAAAACACTTTATAATATTAAAGTGTAGATTGTTGAAAAAAAAAATAATTTGATGAGGACTCTTTTCATGACATTCAAGTATGATGAACGTTTAGAGCGACCACCTTAGAAGCCACATAGAGAATCATAGGTGCTTCGATGTCATTTATAGACAACCCAAACTTTTGAGTCTGATTAAACTTCAAGAAGTCCACGTTATTATATAGCTTGGGAAGACAAGTCCTTATAATATTCTCAGAGTAACCTCGCTTGATTACTGTATTATTTTCAAAGCAAAGGTAGCGAAAACTTTTCCACAAAGGTCGCGACCCACAACCATTGCAAAGATATAAACGAAGAAAACATCGTTAATAACTAATAAGAAACTATTCAACATACTGTCAGTCCTCACACACATAACAATCAAGCAATCGCCATATTTCTATACATTTTTGTAGGTTTTTCCTTGAAACATCGATTGCCGTTTATATTTACATGTTCTTCTTGTAAATGTCACAACGGTTCAATGTCGGCGACAGTGGTATTGGAAATTGACAAAATTATTTATGTAATTGACACTAGTGTGTTGTTGGTACAAAGTTTAGCTGTGATGTTGAGGAGTAAAACGTAGAATATGTAACCGATGGAGCCGAATGGATTTGGTGTGGTGAACTTGTGCATTAAAACGCAGTGTTGAAAGGCCTTTTATGTTTTGGACTAATACAGGTCATTGCTGAAGGTTGTTAGAGTCCACTGGAAACCAAAAAAGAAATATAGGGTCTCCCGAATTGTTAATTTTTGGGGAGGCGTATATCCAATGAACGTCTTTTGACAGAATGATGATAATTATGAGTAGCTTGAATTATTTTTTTAAACATATTCTGAAGGAAGTTGCTTAGCAATGCTGTGCTTAAAGTTTTGCTCTTTGATATGTTTATAAATCCTACGGTAAAATACGCAAGAATTTGCGATTAATTAATAGAAATATTAAATCTTCTACCTTCATGTTTCTGTGTATCTTCGTTAACAATTACGCCAAGTAGATAATTTACTTTGTTGCGGATCTGCTCATCCTGCATGCTACACAGCAAGAAACGGATGTCTGTGATACACACTAAGTTATTAGTATACCTACTGTATTTCTTTTTTCTGAATAAATAATTCGAAGTTAACTATTGTCAAACCTGAATACTTGTCAAAATTTAGAATTGAAGTAACGTTTGACAAGGTCTTATCTCCAAATTCAGAACCTGGTCTTTTTTTTCAATTGCAGTGTCAGATTTTTACTGACCAAAAACCCACTCCTGTTCCTTCTTTGCCTTCGTTCCAGGGCCCCGGGTTTCACTTTCACACTACCCGTGGCCCCAGTAGGCTTTGACCCCTCTGGGTCCCTACGATTTGCTGACATCTCCCTGAGGCGCGCGTGGAACAATACGCGCCGTCGACGACTTGGACGCAGTCCGGACGGTTACCGGATGGTCGGACAGTGAGCTACCCATTGCTCGCTGCCAGCAAACCCGCGCCTACGGTGGCCAAAAATCGGTGGTAGTTGTTTCCATTGCTGTTGTTATGACCAAGATTTATAACAAGTTTGTCTTTGTGTAGTATCTTCTCTGTCACTTACATATAAATATAGGACAGACGTCTGTGACATTTGCCTTATCAACGACATCCAGCTTCTAAAATATAATGCATACAGGCATTTTCACCTATAACATTGTTACTTACAACAAATAGCACCCACAACAAGTCCTAATCAGTACAGGCATTAACACTAGAATATATTAATAAACAATCTATTGTATGTTACCGCAAACAGCTCAAACGTCAGACGCATCTAGGAGCTACACAAAAGGTTGTAAATCTCTCGACCTTCCTCTCCATTCCGCGGTGCGCGGACGCACTTGCGGCGTGCGTGTACAGTCGGACCGAACACATCGATGTTAGATTAATATTGTATGTTTTATATTGTTTGTTGTTTGTTTTTTTTTATATCAGCAAACAGCTGGTCGACTTTTCGCGTGACCAGAGGGCTGGGTTTTTCTTCGGTCAACGAATCAGCATTGCCATCCAGCGTGGCAATGCTGCCAGCGTTCTGGGCACTTTTCCCATTGACATCGATGTGGACGAATTTTTTGATGCCCTATGAGTTTTTTTCTACCGGTTTGTACATATTACTATTTTCAGTTTGTTTAAATACTTATTAAGTTATTTAATTGTTAAGATGTATATATAAATTAATAAAGCTAATTTTCGTACAAAAAAAATGTTTTGTTTGAAGAGGTTTTTAGAAACTTAAGTTTATAAACACTTTTAGTTTAGTTCGTTTGTACTGTTCTTGGGTGTAATAGATCTGTCGATCTTGGTCGACAATTTCAAATTCGAAAATAAAGCCAAATCTATCACATTATATAATCGAAGTCAATCAAGGTCATCGATGGGTAAACGGCCGATTGTTGAGATAACGTTTTTTTTTTTAAATTATATAAACTAGTGCTTGGCGATCCCATTTGATGGTAAGCAGTGATGCAATCATTGATGGTGAATCGAACTAGTTTATTAAGAGCCTATTCACTTCAGCCTTGAAGACAAGTAAAACATCATCATCATCTTCCTGCCCTTGTTCCGGGTTATTTAGGGTCGGCACAACACGTTTTTTACTTCCATTCTGCCCTGACAAGACAAGTAAAACATAAAAAACTAACTTATACATAAACTTTTTCTTTGAAGCCTACTTTATGTCCCACTGCTGGGCAAATGCCTCCCCTTTCTCCTTCCAATCTTCTCTGTCTAGGGCGATCTCTGGCCAAGTTAACAGGTGTTAAGCGAAAAGATCGCGTTAGAAACACCACGCTGCGCTCCATAACCCAAATAGCAGATGTCGAATTAAAAACAGCCAGGCTGAAATAATAATAATAATTCCAATAACCGACCGGACCGAGCCCAAGTCGTCGACGGCGCGTACTGTTCCACGCGCGCCTCAGGGAGATGTCAGCAAATCGTAGGGGCCCAGAAAGGTCGAAGCCTACTGGGGCCTCGGGTAGTGTGAAAGTGAAACCCGGAGCCCCGGGACAAAGGCAAATAAAGAAAAGGAGTAGCTTTTTAGTCAGTACAAGTCTGACATTATTTCCCGCTCCGCCCAAGAGCTAGATTCGTCATAAGATAAGTGTGAAAAAACGGGAAAAGTTCAAACACTTATTTTCGGATGTAAAAGATTGCTAATTTATCGTAGAACGTATTTTCTTTTTTTTTGTTGTACTATAAGTAGAATTTTTCATTGTTCCGGTTAATTTATTACTGAGATTCTGTTGATTTATTTATTTGTTCACCACCATTTTTCTTTCGAGCTGACCTTTTCACAATCAGTGCTCAAATCTTACTTCTTCATTCGCCGCGTACTCCATGCATGATTCCGCACATTCTTCACTGGCATATTATCATTCTCATTGTGACACTATTAGTGGTGGAATGTCTGTTACGAAAGTAGTAAACCCATCATATCATAAATTTATATGTCACCGGAAAATTCTTTTTTTTATTAGATTATAATTTCTAGAAATATTATGAAAATATCATTTCGTAAACGATAAGTCACATCAAAATCCATTAGTTTTCATCATGGCCTTATTTAGAAAAAATAGTTTACAATTTCTCGCGATATTTTACAATCTTATGGCGTACAATTTTTCGGTGAAATGTATAAGAGTAATACGATGTATCTCTTAGTAAAACAATTTTTAAAATCTGTCCATTCGTTTTTGAATTTATGTATTCATGAACAAAAATATAAACATACAAAAATACTAATTTATTTTTCTTAACAGATTATATGCAATCTGTAATCATCTGCAATCTATATCTCTTATCAGAGATAAAAAAAAGGCAGGACGGGTCACTAGTAGAACTTAATACTCTCGATGAAAATATACATTTCTTTATGATATTTGCTTTGAGAATACTTTATAGCATTATGTAAATATCATTATTTGTCTTTTCCAATTATATTAATAAGGTAAATATTAAAAAGGACTATATGTAGAGAAAAAATCTTTACTCCTTTTTTTGTGTTGCAATGCCATTTTAAAAACTAAAATGAAGTTTAGCTGGTTTTATAATAATTTCACACAAAAAAGATCATCATAATCAAATTAAAGCTGCAAATTGTGCGGAAGTGAGTCAACCGAACCAAAAATATAAATTTTTCAATGACCTTTTCGTCAAACAACTATATTATTACCTTATTAAGTAATAGAGAACTAATTTAGAGATATTATTTATGAATATCTAAATTCATATTTTATGATTTGTATGAGGTTATTTTTCTGTTCAAAAATGGCAATTTATAAAATGATCAAAACAAAATTTGACGTAAAAATTGTTATTTATAACCAACATACATTTCTGCAAAATAAACCCAATTTAACATTATCGTTACACCCTGTCAAAAAGAAATGGTTTTAATCACCACTTCTAGACAGATTGGTTTCTATAGTAATAATATTAACCGAACCTTTCGACGCAACCGACTATCCCTACTCCTGAAGTAGTGATTGCAAACCAGAAGACGTAGTGTTTCAAGCTGTCACCAGTAGATCTTAACCACTGTGAGGGCTGCAGGAGTTCACACAATGTGAAAAATACACGACTGGTCGTTATGGAGATGCTTAGGGGAGGCCCATCACCAGTAGATTTCACATCCAAATAGAACTCTAAACAGAAACCTGGACAGTGGCAACTTGTGACTTGTGGTCAGGGACCAGCACCAGTAACTGTTCACTAAACACTTCCACACAATGGGTACCACGGATAGTCCTCTGTGCAGAGTACGCATGGAGTCGGTGGCAACGATAGTGCTACTTAAGAGTATCAAAATACGCACACGAACCCTGAGATTCCCAAATTTCTTTATAGATACTCTGAATAAACTGGGTGGCCTTATCTGCTTCTGGAGAGAGGTGGGTTGATTAGAATAAAGACAGTTATAGCCCTTGAACAATGGTTCATCGAGGATTGAGTGCGAAAACCAGATCACAACGATACTTTTACTATTGAGACAATCTGCCTAGCCGTTCCCCATTCTATGTTCGGGTCGGTGTCCAGTCTTACCGGATGCAGCCAGACCAGAATATAGTAGAGACCAATGGTTTAACGTAATTTCTGAGACACAGTGAAAACTCCGCATGAACTGGACAGTCACCCATCCACTTACTGACCTCGACATGAGTAACTTAACCTCGAAGATCGATCTGTGCAGCTGTTATTATTTAGTTATCAGCTCTTCTATCCTATGTATTTATTTTTTAAATATTAAATATAAACTTGAAATTTTATTTTTAGAAATATCAAAATGAGTGGTGTGTGAATATTCGGCCCTCAACCCCTTAAATTTTTTTTAACACAAAAACAGGTACAGACTGATTGGTTATTTGAGCTAAAGACAAGAATTCCTTACTTCATGTTAATCAATAAGTAAAATTGATCGATGACTTAATACAAAACATGTATCATCAACTTATAATTCAGAGTAGGTCGTCAGCCCGTAATTGTAACTCTACTTACCCTCCAAAGAATGACAAGTCCGACATTATGTAGGCATGTATGTAAATAAGATAGCTCACATTTATGTATAAATATGTATACCTACGAATATACATGCTGAAAGGATCAAAGGAACGGTGTCTCGTTATAACTTAATTTTTTGGTGCTGAATATGAAATTCTCCAAATTATGAATAAGTTTCCCTTCATCTACATTTTAGGTTTATATGAAACTTACAAATTATGCTCCATTTTTTTAGTCAAGGGAATATGCAGAACATTTTCACTGGAAATTTTCAGGCGTCAGTGAAAATAAGCATAGAACTGATGTGACTTAAAGGCGGTATACACACGTTGCAGAGAAATCAGTAATTATGTTAAGTGATGCAAAGAAATGGGAAGGATGTCATGAAGAAAGTTTTGAATATGAAAATGGATGACTACAAGATGATGGAAAGATCATAGAATCAATAGATAAACTGTGTGATAATGATATGGGTAAAAAGCGAGTATCTACTGAGGTTACAAAATATAGACTAAGTAGTATAAAAGACGATGCAATGCAAAGGGCTATGCTCGGAGTTTCCTTGAGTGATCGCGTCAGAAATGAAGATATCCGCAGAAGAACCAAGGTCACCGACATAGCCCGAAGAAGAGCTAAGCTTAATTGGCAGAGGGCAAGGCACATTGCTCGCAGAACAGATGGTCAATGGGAACAAAAGGTTCTGGAATGGCGACCACGTACCGGAAGACGCAGCGTTGGAAGGCCTCCCACAAGGTAGACCGATGACCTGTTGAGGGTCGCAGGAATCCGATGGATGCGAGACGCACAGGATCGGTCATTATGGCGACATTTGGAGGAGGCCTTTGTCCAACAGTGGACGTCTTTCGGCTGAAATGATGATGATGATAAAAGAAGAAAATATATTGCACAGACTCCAAATGCAAGGGAAGATAATGAGCATCATCACCTTCTTGCCCTCGTCTCATATTACTTGGAGTCGGTACAATACGTTGTTTCTTCCATTCTTTCTTGTGAACCGTCACGCTATCACTGATTCCATTTTCTTTCATATTACACTTTCCATCATGGCATCAAATCTTTTATTAATTAATATTAATACAAAATATTAGTAAATATATTTCAAAATTGTAACAGTCATTAGGTATCTATTGTGAGCCAATCTCGGGAGCTCAACATCTTTCATTAAATTATTTACTGTATTTGTAACGTCCACTGGCTGTCAGTTTGTAAAACTTGCATTCAAATGAAATTGGTCATGTCCTTCTTAGTCTGCAGTTCTTGTATTAGGTAAATGGCTCCTATTTATTTTATTAGCTACTGGTTCCTTTAAATTTTATTGCGGGCAAATTGCGACAGGTTGACAGGGTCGGTTTCATTATATTTGTTGAAGTAGTGTTATATTTGGTTCATATGATAAATATGCTATGCTTATTTCATAAAACCGAGGTAACGACTAAGGTACCTAGCAGCCATGTTAGCCAGTTATAATTAGGAGTAGAATTAACTAGAGAGGTACGTGGGAATCAGATTAGAAGTAGTCTAAAGTAGTAAGCAAACATTTTACAGTTGTGTGCAATACTGAAGAGCAAGAAACACCTACGAACAACATTCTCTAAATACAAGATGAAGGTAATTATAATCTTGACTAACATAATATTAATTTCTCCGTTGTGTACCTACTACATATTTTTCCGTTTACCCGTAACAACAATGTTAATATGTAAACAGTACCAAACGCAGTTGATGCCGTCACTGACATATATACATACCTGCTTACTGTTAATATACAACAGACATATGTCTAGCCCCAACAATCTTTACAACCGTACTGCGCACATAAAGTACTGTCACAAAGAAAACATATTTAGCAATTCTTTCCTCGTCTGTACCAACGCATCAGCCGTCGACTTCACACGAAGACGGCCTTGTGGATATGGAGCGAAGTAATGGCCCGTAATTGTATGAATGCTGGTATGTCGCAATCAATCGTATTTGAGTACAGTGGGGTGGTATATTGTTTGTTTACGCTGTCAATGAATGGGAGGGCGGCAGTCTGACTTTGTAGTATCCATGGACGCAGTGTCTAATTATTAAAAAACTTAAGATGACATTTTTCATTTATTTAGATCCCAATCTATTTAGATTGGGTTTGAAGGAAGACTGTTTGTGCTGAAGAAAATTTATAAAATTTTCGGAAGCGAAAAAAATTTATAAAATTTTCTGTTAATAACAGTAGCTTACTAAAATATTTGCGTGATTAGATCAGCAATGAAGATATCCGCCGGACAACCAAGGTTAGCAACATAACCCGAAGAATCGCCAAACTTAAATGATAGTGGGCAGGGAACATTGCATTGGGCAGGGAAGAAGGTCAATTGGGTTGAAAGGTTCTGAAGTGGTGATCACGTACCAGAAGATGCAGCGTTGGAAGGCCATTGGGCGATTGACGACCTATTGAGGGTTGTGGGAATCTGGTAGAAGCGAAAAGTACTTGGCCGGTCATTGTAGCGATACTTAGGATCATTGTGGAGACCTATGTCCAGCAGACGCCTTTCGGCTAAAATAGTGATGATAATGACTAAAATTCACAACATGGTAAATTCTTTTATATTATTTCACCTATTAAAAGTGCCAAAAATAGGTAATTTCTATAAAAAAAAAACCAAGTTGTGTAATATTATTTGTAGTAACTTACTGCAAATATCAGTTAATTGCATGTAACTTTAATCAAAATATTTGTAAATATTAAACTTGTAACAAAATAAATAACTGCGTGTCTATAAAATCGACGCACAAAGAATACTATGGATCCAGTACATGATTCTGGAACCCCAGTGGTGGAATTTTTCGTCTGTTTTTTCCTATTTTTTTTTAATCTGCTTTTTTTAATTTAAATGTTTAAAATCGTTATTCTAACATTTTTAAAATTAAAAATGTTATCGGGATTGATTAGGATAACGATATTATCTACCTCGATGACATTTTAATTGAAAAAAAAAAAACTTCTTTTTACTAAAAATACTAACGAGGTTGATTAGAATAAAGATTTTACACAGTTTAAATTTAAAAAAGTACTGATTTTTTTTAATTAGGAAAAATCTTACGAAAAATTTCACCACTGGATCCAGAATCATGTACTGAATGGTATTCGTTTGTGTGTAGACGTCAAAGACACCGTGTCTGTGTGTATGATTTAAAAGAGTTTCCATAGAGTTTCTTGCACGTTCTTCTATATAGAACCTACGATTTGGAACGTGCAACTTAGTTTCACTTTTTTTGGCTGATCGACATTTTGACAATTCAAAGGTGCCTGTAAATGTTTTATTTGAAAAGTTTCTGATTTCTTAAAATTATTTATTTCATCTGTATCTAAGAAGAGAAAATTGTTTTTGTGAAACACAATTTCTTTACATAAAAACACACAATCTAAAACACCAACTGACATTGACTATTGTCTTTGTGTACCCCATAAGTCACATAACCATGACTATAACTTGCTATAAAACTACACATAAATAACTTGTTGGATGTAAGTACTTACTTCTATTGCATAGTTTTTCCCTATAGATACTGCAAGCAAAGGATAGCAATTTATACCATTATTATTGAATAGTACAAATAATTGATTCGAACAGTAAATAATTTACTCACTGTTATAGATGTTAGAAAATACTTTATTTACTTTATCGTACAAGTTATTTACCTTCACAATGCACGTTTTTTTATCTAAAGGCTTATATGTGTTGGTCGTTACATAGCTAAGGTAATGTGAAATAACTTGGACGATGTTTTTTGTTTGGTTTTAAAATTGATGTCGTGTAAAAGGAAACCGTAATTTCCATCTAGAATAGTAATTATTATTAGCTACTTTGAATAGGGAGTTAGGGTTATGATCACTGTTTTTGTTGGGGTCAGCCCTCCTGATACTTTTACGCCTATAGGCCATTTTGCGTCATTTCTGGCATTAGGCCCATTGTCAGCAAGTCGTTCTGGATGGTTCGCCTCCAGGCAGTTGGTGGCTTACCTATTCCTCTTTTGCCCTCTTATTTGGTTAAAACTGCTGACAGCGGCTTCGCTCGCATAAAAGTAGAAAAGAGTCCCAAAAGAACATACTACCGGGATAAATATTGTAGCGACATCTATGGCACCATATAGGAACTAAAAAATTCGAAATTCTACATCGCGCAATTAGAGTTCTCCGCGCAATTTAAACATACATACATATTCAGCCTTTTAATGTTTCCACTGCTGGGACTAAGGCCTCCTCTCTCTAGGAGAGGGAATGGGCCGTAATCCACCACGCGGGCTCAGTGCGGTTTGGTTGATGTCACATGTCTTCGAATTTTTGGTTCTAGGACCGGTTTCTTCACGATGTTTTCCTTCACCGTTTTGAGAGCAGTGCTGATGAAATAAATTACACAAAGTAATGCGCCTGGCTGGGTTTGAACCCGCGACCTACAATCCTACAATTATACAAAAGCCAGAAATCATCAAGATAGAAGTAGAGGTCCGGATCAGACAAAAACACCCATCTGGTTGGAGGGTTAACGGAGGTATACTTTTTTTTTTTTTTTTTTTTTCGGGTGGGAAAATCATCTCATGACATCCCCCGCCTTTGGGCGGAGCGCGAGATAGTGTCAGACTTTTACTGACTAAAAACCCACTCCTGTTCCTTCTTTGCCATTTGTTTTCCAGGGCCCCGGGGATCTCTTTCGCATCACCCATGGCCCCAGTAGGCTTCGACCCTGTTGGGCCCCTACGGTTGCTGACATCTCCTTGAGGCGCGCGTGGAACACTACGCGCCGTCGACGACTTGGGCTCGGTCCGGACGGTTACCGGACGATCGGACGGCGAGCCACCCATTGCTCGCCGTCCGCAAGCCCGCGCCTACGGTGGCCGGAAATCGGGATCGGAATCCCGGCGGCGGTTGGGGCGTAAGGACTGTTGCCGCTGCCTCACGCGATCGGCCGCCTCCTTTGCTAGCATTACTGCTTCGCAGAAGGAGGCGACCGCCTGCCACTCCTCCTCGCTCCGGACCATGGCCTGTACCAAGGCCCGGCGCGAGAGATCGCTGCCGCCGATCGCCCTCACGAGGACACGGCGGTGCTCTGCCCAAGCGGGGCACACCTCTACCGTGTGCTCCACCGTGTCCTCCGGGCGGTCCACACAATGGTGGCACCCGGGCGTCTCTTCTGCACGGATCCGGTACAGGAACCTCCCGAACTTACCATGCCCGGTGAGGACCTGCGTCATGCGGTAAGTAAGGACGCCGTGAGGTCTTTCCAGCCACTCCTCAAAGAGGGGACTTATCGCCATAATTAAGGCGTGCCCAAACGGAGGTATATGTGGGACTTTACACTCTGTATCCGCATAACTCAAAAAAAAAGTTTGTTTGTTACTTCTTCACACTCGACCTGACGGCTGAATGGATTTAGATGAGACACACGGGTAGACCTCTCCCTGAAATAGGATACAGTACCCCTTAACCTAGGAGTACATTTACATGAGCAAGCCACTCGTAGAAGCCAGTATTAAGCGTTAGAAGTAAGCCAATGATATCAATTCAATCCAATTCAATTTAAGCCAAATTTAAATAGTAGTAATCGATAAAGGTGTGGTAGGTATCAATGATGTTAAACGGTTTCGCAACATCAAAGGTTTAATTTTATTGATATTCAATGAAAAGGTATCAAAGTGAAGGCATGTTATTATTAGAACTCAGACAGATCTTAGAAATGTACCGATCGAAAGATTCTAAGAAAGATAATATAGCAAGAAAAAAGTGATGTCATACCATTTATGACATCTGATAGAGGCGAATAGAAGAAGAATTTCTAAATCAATGTTGATAAACATGTGATTAGGGTAGCAGGAGTACTTATCATTAAAAATGTTAACCGAGGGCTACTAGATGTCCTTATCAACATTTCAGCCGAAATACATCCGCTGTATGACATATGCTTTCCCTAAGTGTCTTCACAACGGCCGGTTCTATGCGTCTCGCATCCATCGGATTCTAGCGACTATCACCAGGTCATTGGTCCACCTTGTGCGAGGCTTTCCAACACTATGTCTTTCGGTATGCGGCCATCACTCCAGAACCTTTCATCTCCATCGACCATCTGGTCTGCGAGCAATGTGATTTACCCTTCTTCGGGGTATGTAGTTAAACTTCGTTCTCCTGCAAACATCTTCAGCATCGTGAGCATTTTATTATAATTTTAGTAGCTGTAGCCTTCTGGTGAGGCAACACGCTTTGATCAAATACTTTCGTCTGGAGACACTGGGGTATGTCGAACGCACAGCTTCCCGAACGCTTGCCCACCTGAGTTAAATTTGTTGATTGACCTCTTTCTCACACTTAAACCTTCCTAACTAGACTGTCTGCCCCTGGTAAACAAAATCGTCTACAACTTCGACTACTGGATATGTAAGCTGTAAAACAGGTAGGTTGGGTCTTGTGAATGATGACCTAAGTATGTGAAGATCTGAGCAACATAATAAGTCTTCAAGTACTAGTAGTAACCAAGTACATAGAGGTACAATATTGTCAATAATATTTACTTGTGAAAAACATTACATACACGCAAAATAACGTCAATTTTGTTGAATAACACGACGCGAGACGCGAAGCCGTCCAATGGCATTGACACTTTAAAATATATCAGAAAAGCCGGCAAAATTATTATAATACAACAATAATATAGATAATAATTCCAGACGATTTAACAAAATAACCCGTCAGTAATAACTATTACGCTTAATGAAGATTAGAGAGAAACCCTTGACATTTTAGAAAAGAAGCATCTCGACCTCGGATCGTACTTAAACATTATTTACCTTCTAAGAGAACATCACACTGCAGGCAATTAACTATAATGCGGGGAAGTATAGGATGTACAATATGTGATGCGATTTCCTGTAAATAACGTGGTATATAACATAGTTGGATTATACAGAGTGGTCGGCCTTGAGGTTAGCTGACATACCATGCCCTTTCTTCCACCTTGCTGGCTATGTCTTCTGAACGGTGATTGCATACATGATACGTTATTAATATGCTGCGATACCCCGACTTCCCAAGGTTACGTCTATGCAGTCCAGGTATAATTTTGCGAGCAAAAAATGGAACGGTCACCTTTAGTTCTCTGTCTATAGAGTTTATTTTTGCTTGTTTTGTTAGTAAGGTTGCATTGTCAGTGAGTACGTGATTAGAGTTAGTCGCAAGCGCCACCTGTCGCCCAAAAACGGCAAGTGCAGTTTTGGTTTGTTGATCGTATCGAAGTGATCTAGTGTTTCCGTTTTGCATTCGCGTTAGTTTTAATATCCTGATAAATGTTTAATTCATAGGACAGCAATTTATACGGTATAATTGTAAAGTAGATACGGTTGCGTTGCATTCGAGTGTTTCTGATATTGTTCACTAGTTTCATTAGAGTGATTAGGTTTAAGAAATTCTGCATTTGGGCATTATCTAACTTTATATTTCGAAAACCTGATTTAAGAATTTGCTGACCAATGAGGATGTTCGGAAGCCCGCAACAATTTTTGTTAGACACTGCTAAATTCTCTTAAATATTTCTGAATTTATGATAAAGTAAATATGAGGAAAGTACCTATTAAATGAACGTGATCACGTGCGCGGAATGACTTGGATGAAGATTATGCAAGACCGAGAGGTTTCGAAGGAGAAAGGGGAGTCCTATACCCAGCAGTGGCAACATACATATATATATGGCTATATAATAATTTGCAGAAAATAAAGTATTTGAAGTCTAAATATAATTTTAAATCATAAGACATCTGTCGGACGCATTGGATGATGGATAGCAGTAAACACCAATCACAAGAGACTAAAAACAATATTTCTCATAAATCAATTTATTTGCTGTGTTCAAGTAATCATCAACTGGGTACTTACAAAGCAGTCAATCGTACAGTCTAGCTAATTATGACTCCCTTGAAATTGTTAGACCAGCACATTAATGCCTAGGCACAATAGACCTCTGTTGTGCACAAAGGAAGACCTTGTAATGCGTTAATAATGCGTCTAAAATTAGGCGGTCTACGCTGAATGGAATACGTAATTTTTTCTTTGTGAGAATTTCTCATAGTGTACTTGGTAAGGTTTTTACTTTGAAATTGTGTAACATTTCGACCAGATGTTGGATGTTTGGATTTAGTTGTTACCTCTTTTAGGTTTGATTTGAATGAATATATTCACCTAAAATTCAGTACCCTGGTGATTTATCTTACCGATCATTTTCAACATAAAACGAAAGTCCGATATCTCGGGCAGCCGTCCTTTTCTCTCATCCATCCGTTTAAGGCAAATTAGTCTATAGATATGTATATAGACTTTTATTTATTCTGCAAATCATGATAACATGTGGTTGTGTCAGTGCCACATTTTCTGATTGTGAGATAAATTAAGAAAAAATCTTGTAAAAGACATTAAAGATACTTTTACCTAAGGGTAAGATATTGATGATTGTATATATATATATTGATAAAGAAACAACACAAAGACTGAAACAATTTTTGCTTGTAACAACATAGTAATCGGACTTCAAAAGAATTTTATATCAATAAATATAAGGTTCAGCATACGTTATGCATGTCGACGCACTGAATCTAATTAATTGCCTCAAGGCTGCGTCTTTGTCTCCAACTATTTGTAACCATCGGGTTTATGGTGGTAACATGCCATAGGAGGAAGCGGAAGATGGAAAGCAGGAAAGTAATAAGAAAAGATGACGAGGATAATGGCGAAAAAAGTCTGTATATCCGTATAGTTGAGTCTGTTTTTGGTGTGGGGGCCTATAATAAAACACATCAAATAGCAGATATATATTTTAATATCCATGTCTCGTACATTTTGGTCTATAGTTCATAATTTCACAGAAAAAGATATGGGATAAGAATATTTAGAGAGTTAACTTTTTTTTAATAATCTGTGACAACATTATTTGTATAATTGAATAAAAACACTTAACTAATTAAAACTATATATACACAGTTACATTATTTTAATATTATTGTATCTCATGATACATGCTAATATCATAGTCAAGAATATTTTGCAATGGAACCAATACCTGTGTTAGTCGCAGGTAATGCAAACGTTTTTGAGTTATCTAGATGCAAGCTTTTTTGACAGATCATCATCATATTGACTTGATTGATCATCATCAAACCTTTTCTATAGTCATGCGTAGTGACTATGGTGATACAGCAAGTCCTTTGTGTTTTGCTTCCGACCATACATTTTTTGTTGGAAATATTAATTATTCCTGTTATTATTACACGTTATGAACAGTATTTATTCATGTTTAGTTTATTCATTCTACATTTTAAGAATACTAGATAGACAATGCTAATATTGTAGGTACACTGGTTTATTTCAATTGAATGCCAAGCTGAGAATTCCTGCTTGCGATTGTTATACCTAAGTATTATGTTTATGTTGACATTATTATTATGTAATATTGGTGTTATGTTTCTTGAGCGGCCTTTGATACAAATAAGCACTCCCACGCTTTACTTAGTCTTAAAAGACGAGAAAACGGAATAATTTAGAGAGCAGTAGTGTTCTCGAATGTGATAACAATAATATACTTATTTCGGCTGCTTTTGTTTGCATGAGAGATCCCATGCAAAACCATTATTAATCAGACTTCAGACTAAACATACACGGAAACTGTCCTTTACAAATTTAACTGAACAGTATTCAAAATTTACAGTATCATGTAATAATGATGACGTATCAATATCGACAGATTTAAAAAATATCTTGATATTCTTTAAAAATTACATTGCAATTCATCCAGACAGAGTGTCACCAATAAACTTATCTGCTTAAGACTTGCACCAAATGACAATGTTTACATTAATGGCTTTTAACATCATTAGCATACCGAGTTTACGCTTTAATATACATTGTTTGTACTATAATATGTTAGTTTTGTATAACATAAGGGCCAAGCAAAGCTCAGACGTTCCGAGCGGTTTTGCGGCCTAGAATAATAAGTCATTTCTTTACCCAGTCACTTTGCCCATGGCAAATTACTTTGTTTCTTCATTTGATTGGACAAAGGGCCCACAAGTGAAGAAGAAGAAAATTGCATTTATTATTCATCGTCATCATACTTTTGTCCTATTTGGTTTTCTCATTAGTAATTACACATTAACTGCCCAGAATTCGGAAAATGATGGTGTGTCTCGTGCCTCGGAAAGCAAGTAAAGCTGTTGCTACGTGTCTGATCTCTTGCTTGTCGTGTCAGATTGCCATCACATCGAACTATGATAGTAAGGGAACAAAGTGCTCACATATTTATGCATCTAGTATATCCATATTTCTTGTGTAGGTACTTGGCTTATTTTCTTTGAGGTTGGCCACCGTGACCGAAATTCGGTTAGGAAGATTATGCTTTTGACCTAATACAAATTTATTTGGGATCGACGTTGCATGTCTAAAAGAGGCCAAAGAAAAGATGAATGAATATGAATGAAAAGGGGTGAGAAAGTGACGGTTACCAAAACAGAATATAAGAAAAAAAAAACGTGTTGCGCCAACCCCAAGTAACATAGGACAGGTCCTTATCTGGAAAGTTGGAATATGGCAATATTATGGCAAATAATATGATGAAAAGGATGATGAAATTCTTGTAATATATTGCAAGTTAATCAGAGAAAGGTGTTGAATTTGAGGTGGACAACCTTTCTTTTTAGTTTGGACACAATAAAAAAAAACAAATCATAAGTGGGTTATGAAGACATGTAAATTCGAGGCTGTTTTGTATCTATCCAGTTTTTGAGTTGACTCAGACAGGAAGCTGCTCCATATAAAAACTTAATGATTTTTAGCAGCATTCAGTTCGGCACGCCTTTTTTTTGGTTTCGAGGGGAACCTTTCAAAAGGCTCCCGGACTTTTGGGATAAGTCCGGGGAGTGTGGGATTTTTACCCCACTAAAACCAACCCGGTGATCACCATCAGCACATATAAGGGGCGCCGTTAACTTTTAAAAGACCATTCCGGAACCCCCAAGTGCAACGCCTGTTATGGCACATCCCTGAGAAGACTGTACAACGGACTCCCCTGAGCTTCTTTATGTACAGCAGCACGTGATCACTGTGCCACCGTCTTCCTTGGAATCATTTGATGGGCGGGCAGAGTCTCCACTCTAAATGCCCGTGGTTCCAAAGTCCCGTCTGTATTAGGTAATGCAAGCGGGGTTTCTGCGTGTTAGGCATCGAGCTGCTGGTAGAGATAGATCCTGCCCGATTCTGGTGGCCAGGACTCGTCTCTCAGTAACCCACGCTGGACAGTCTTCCAGCGTGTGCTGTGCAGAATCCATGGCGTTTCCGCAATGGTGGCAATTTGCCGTGGCCTTTCGCCCAATCCTATTTAGGTACTCACAGAAGCAACCGTGCTCAGTCAGTACCTGTGTGAGTCTGTAGGAGATGCGCTCCTTGCTTTTTAGCCAGGCTTCGAAGTGTGGTAGGACGGCTTCGATAACGCGCTTGCACGAGAATTGCGGCTGCTGTAGCCGCTCGCGCCACCTCTCGAGCGAGTGTCGCCGTTCCTGCTGTCTCAGCCTTACTGCAACGAATAAACGATCCCCGGCACGCTATTGCCACTTTGGCGGATTTCGCGAATCCGGTTGTAGACCCTCGCATCCATTGGTCCATATCAGCCAAAATGTTCAGTGGTGGAAAGTATACTAGGATAATTTCCGCTTCGAAGGCGTGCGATCCAAATGGCCATTTTCCACTGCATTTGTTAATTTTCGTCCGCGTTCCATTTTAGTTTAGCTTCATAAGATCCTTGAGCAAAGAATTCATCGTACCAATTGTATCTACTATGTTTATTTATGTTGCTGTGTTTATTATATTGTTATTAAACTTTTTGTGTGATTTGTAGAAATTACAAGTTTTTGCTCACTGTTGCTTAATAGACATTGAAAATAAATTGCTCTTGTAGTTTTTTTTGCTTTGATCGTCATTGCTAGAAGAAAATTTGAGTTAAGTAATTTTTGTTAGGACCTAGACACAGATAAGTAGCTATTTTAATTAAACTTTTTATTTAGATAATTTCTAATTGTTTTAAACAGTTTTTTAGATTTCAAGGTTTTCAGTCACGCGAGGAATTTAGACACTTAAATAGCTACTAATGACAGATAAGTCTGTAGGATTTTAGTTTATTCTGCCTTTAGCTAATGATTTTCAGGAACAGTCAAGAAATTGTTCATTCAGTATTGATTGGTGGTACTAGAAATATTCAGCCATTTAAGTTTGCATTATTTACCATAGCTAAAAACAGATATCAAAGTTCACCCTTCACTGTTTCTAAGTATTATTTCAAGTTGGACACATTCGTGACAAAATAATTAAGTTTATTAGGTGTTCATAATTCACGTACGTAATATTTTCAACCACTGTATTGTAAAACTCGTAAATAGATTTTATTGCCTAACTGACATATTTTATTGTTTTGATTATGGCATCTAATAGGTAAGTTCTTTGTTGTCACGGTATTTACGGGATCCCGTAATCTGAGCTGCGTGAGCCTAAATTTTTTTTTGCCCTTTCAATTCAATTAATTACAATTTTATTATTATTTATTTTCTTAAGTACCTGGGTTACTGGGTGACCGATTCACCGACCCTCGCAGTTTTTTTTTTTTTTTATATTGATATAAACCAGTTCTTGACTGCATTCCCACTTGATGGTAAGCAGTGATGCAATCATTGATGGAGAGGCGCACTAGTTTATTAAGAGCCTATTTACTTTAGCCTTGAAGACACCTAAATAATTGTTGGACGGGAAAACCGCAGCAGGCAAATTGTTCCAGTCCTTCGATGTACGCGGTATAAACGATGAAGCGAAACGCTTAGTCCGGACCGTTGAAGTTTCAACAACGTAAGGGTTTTTTTTTTTTTTTTTAAGTTGGGAAAATCATCTAATGACAAATCTCGCTCTTGGGTGGAGCGAGAGATAGTGTCAGACTTTTACTGACTAAAAACCCACTCCTGTTCCCTCTTTGCCTTCATCCCGGGGCCCCGGGCTTCGCTTTCACACTACCCGTGGCCCCAGTAGGCTTCGACCCTGCTGGGCCCCTACGATTTGCTGACATCACCCTGAGGCGCGCGTGGAACAATACGCGCCGTCGACGGCTTGGGCTCGGTCCGGACAGTTACCGGACGGTCGGACGGCGAGCCACCCATTGCTCGCCGTCCGCAAGCCTGCGCCTACGGTGGCCGGAAATCGGGATCGGAATCCCGGCGGCGGTTGGGGCGTGAGGACCGTTGCTGTTGCCTCACGCGATCGGCCGCCTCCTTTGCTAGCATTACTGCTTCGCAGAAGAAGGCGTCCGCCTGCCACTCCTCCTCACTCCGGACCATGGCCTGTACCAATGCCCGGCGCGAGAGATCACTGCCACCGATCGCCCCCACGAGGACACGGCGTTGCTCTGCCCAAGCGGGGCACACCTCCACCGTATGCTCCACCGTGTCCTCCGGGCGTTCCACACAGTGGCGACACCCGGGCGTGTCTTCCGCACGAATTCGGTGCAGGAACCTCCCGAACTTACCATGTCCGGTGAGGATCTGCGTCATGCGGTAGGTAAGGACGCCATGTGGTCTCTCCAGCCATTCCTCAAAGAGGGGAATTACCGCCATAATTGTGGCGTGCCCAGCACTGGGTTGCGATAGTCGCTGTCGCCATTCCACCATGATATCCCGCCGGAGTTCTTCCCGCCATGCCGCAACTTGGCGCGGCAGCGGAGTTTCGCCCCGGCGTTGCATCTCCACGCGCAGATCGTGCATGCGTGCAAGGACTGTTGCCTCCAGATACCATGGTGGCTGGCCAGCAAGGAGGCTCGCCGCTTCGCGAGAAACCGTGCGATATCCCCAAACCATTCGGATGGCCATGACCCTCTGGCATGCGTTCAGCTTGGCCGCCGGTCGTTTTCGCAGCGACGGAACAACGTAAGGGTAAGATACCCGCCGTACGTCGGGTTCTCCGATGGTAGAAAGGAGATGGCGGAATCAAGTCATTCAATTCCCGCGCACACTCCAAAATGCAACCTGTAACATACCGAAAGGCTGGCTACCCTACGCCTGTGCTGGCCTTGTAGATTGGACTTAACCAAATCTGGAAGAAGAATCTGAAGATGTGGTCAGAGTTAATATGCTGGCCTATAAGTTTTCACTCTGTATTACACAGGTAAAAATAACATTATTTAAGGCGTACTGTCAGCCTTTTTATACTGTAATCTGCGTTTCCAATACTATCATAACGAGGGTGTTACCTGAGTGTGATGGGGTTACCACGCTTATAGTGCATCAGGTATGTTCACACACGCTCATGTGGATTGCTTTCATGCGATACATCGCAAAAGAATAGCGTTGCGATGATGCGCTGCATATGGCCCCAACAACTTCCTGCAGCTCATTGTAGGGAGAATGGATATGCTCCATGAAGAAATAAACTTCATGGAGCATTGGACAAAGCCTTACTACTTAAGCGTGTTTCCATTGTTGTGTATCTATTTCTTGTATTTTTTTCATATTAAGCGAATACGGGAAACGTCGTACCTAATCCAGCAAAACGCAAAGATTTCAAAATCATGCTTTTGGCGGGACCCGATAATTTGTGCGGGATCCCGGTATTTCGAGATCAATATTGGATTCCCTAGTTTTTATAAATACGTAGAATCATTTTATCTAATGCTAGTAAAGGGTATTAAGTCTGAAACAATCGCATGCTCTATCAATTATTATTTCATTGTATATCAATTAAGGGTAACCGTCATAATATTATCAGCATTTGTTTAAGGCGATCGTGTTATCATAAATCATACTTAGTGACTGAATGTTAATTAATTGTATAAAGGGTTAGGTATAGGAAAAGGCTTAGGTGGTTATTATCTGTTATTAGACTGCTTGTATTTCTTTTTTCTCAAGTGAACGTTTTGCTACTCTCTTGTAACAAAAGCCAAAAAATAGGGAGGGAGGGATGTAAGAAATATAGGGCAGATTTTTTAAATTTAGGTATGCATTTATTTTGTATTTTTTTATCTTAGGTCCCTGAAGGTCCTTTGGAAAAGGGCCGGAGTCAACTCGCAGAGGATTAAACACTTTTTTATGTGGGAAAATCATCTAATGCCATCCCCCGCTCTTGGGCGGAAAATCCTGGCAGGAGGGCGTGTCAGACTTTTGCTGACTAAAAATCAACTTCTGTTCCTTCTTTGTCATTGTTCCAGGGCCCCGAGGATCTCTTTCGCATCACCCATGACCCCAGCATTTTTTGACCCGGCTGGGCCCCTACGGTTGCTGACATCTCTTTGAGGCGCGCGTGGAATAGTACGCGCCGTCGACGGCTTGGGCTCGGTCCGGACGGTTACAGGACGGTCGGACATTGCTCACCGTCCACAAGCCCGCGCTTCATGAGACGAGGTACCAATCGTCAATTATAAATATATTCCTTTCCGCGCTTTGAAAGTGATAATCACCGGTCGGTGGGAAACTATTGCGACTTATGGAAAACAAAGTTATAGGGCTATGGTTTAGGATGGTTTTAAAGGAATGGTTCCTTCCTAAACAATGTTACTATTATTAATACATTGATAAAAAGGCAGGGCATATCTTGCACACTCAATAAATGGCCCCCTCAAAAACGCTTCAAGGGGGCAAAAGATATATAATTATTTTTAATTAATCCGTTACAAATTATAATCCTACCATGCGACTGTTAATATAGCCACGTGTTATTCCTCTTTTAACTTAACGATGGACTTATGTCCGTAAGAATGATATGTGGCGGAAAAGGAGATGAAGCAATTAACATCATTTTTCTGACAGACTTCTTGACATTTCAAAAGTGCCTGTAAATGGTTTATTCAAAATAAAATGCTTTGAGTCCTTGAATCGTTAATCTTTGAAGACGAATAGAGAAATAACATTGCTGTTTTAACCACAAATAAATTGGGTTATGGGCTGGCCTATAAGGGACATCTTATTAATAATATAATAATAATTTAAGCTGATAGACGTCCACTACTAGACATACGTCACCCTCAAGTGTCACCACAGCCATCAATCTAGTGCGTGTCACATTCATCAGATTCCTATAACTCTCATCATCTGATGATGCCGCATTCATCGGTCTAGAAAGAAAGAGAGAAAGAAAGAAATAAACATTTTTTAGAGACTCGCACAGGACAAACAACAATAAAACAAAAAAGTAACTACTTAATCTATAAATACTTAATTTAAAAGATAAAAATAAAAGACCTGTGCGAGGCCAAAAAGGCTCCTATCTCAGCATATGCTGCGATATTTAAAAAAAGTAAAATAATGCAGCGCTGGTATTCTGATAGGGCCTGGTGATGCCACGGACACACTCACGGAACACAGAAACGGATAAGATAATATATAGATAATAAACCTAGTAGGAAGCCTTCAATTAGGGTGTTTTTAATATCGTGCGGATTTCATCACGCATGCGGAATTAGTCCGCATGCGGGGCTGCTGCCTGATATTACGCCCCGCATCACGCGTGCGTATTCTACGCATTACAACCAATACTTGTATCAAAAGGACATTTGCAGGGGCTACGCGTGCTGACCAATCCCGCATGCGTGATGAAATCCGCACGATATTAAAAATAGATATTAAAAACACCCTTACTGCGTCTTCCAAATTGCAGTATTCTGCGCAAAGTGCCCTGCCACTTGGGTTTGGCGATTCTTCGGGCTGTGTTGGTAACTTTGGTTCTCCTGCCCGCCTTAATTTTTAATTCGATTACGCAAGTGAACTCTGAGAATACCCCTCTCCATTGGGTGACTTTACGCCTTCTGACGAGGGCCATTATCCTGTTAAGAACGCTAAAACGAAATTTGATACTATCAAATTCCCTTTACTGCTCACAATAATATCGATTTAACACCTCATTAATATGTAGAATGCAATAAACAGCGATAATTAACGAGTTAACACTTAAAGCTTATAATAAACTTGTCCGATCAGATGCTCGATTTCTATTCAATGGCAAATAAATTGCTTCGCTTCGATGTTATTGTCACTATTGTATTGGCATGTCTCGGTGTTTTGTTAACATCTTATGGCTAGTTAGCTAAGAAATTTCAAGTCCTTTTTTAGGCGCCTGCTGTATAGAACAGGAGGGTAATGAGTAATAGTTTTATTGTACACCAAAACAGTCACACAGCTCTATAATCTATGGGTACGATGCAGCGATATCTATCAGACGACCTTTGAGACATCTAAGAGATCTTAGAATAAAAAAGGGCAGCATTTTTTTGGAGTTAAGAAAACAAAATTATAAAATAATTTTTTACGCTGAGAGACTTTTTTACACTTTTACTCACTAAACCTCACCTGTGCTCCTAAAATTCGCCTTAGTGTGCCAGAGTTCCAGAGTTGCGGTGGCTCTTTCAAAAAATCCTGCAGTTTGAAAAAGGGCGGTCTGCTGTGTACTGCAAATAAAGTTGTTTTTGGTTCTAATTCCAAATGTTTTTATTTCACATAGACCTACATGGGCATTTTGGACACTGGTTCCAAATTGGTCGTTTCATATGGAGAAGAACCGGCAAGAAACTCCATGGTAACTCTCATAAAAAATGATTGGTTTTACAATATTGGTTCTGCAGATTAAGGAGTATCTCTTCGTACAATTATTAAATACTCGTAACTTCAAATAATATTCTGAATTATAATATTTGAAGTTAGTATTTCATAATTTAATTAATTTTTGAGTATTTCATAATTTCCATTACTCAAAAAAAAAAAATTATAACGTTTTAGCAAATCAAATTATTCAATATTTGACAATATAACTTAACGATTCTTCATCTTAGAATTAAACATATATTATGTATGATGAGTTGTTTATTAGTAAAGAACAAAATATATGTTCATAAATAACTAAAATAATAACTAACTACGAGAAGAGATAGAAAGAAAATGAATTTATTTTGTCACAACGCAAGGCACACAAACAATATATTATATAAACACGAAACCATACAAAAGAGAGAGAGAGTATTCTATAACCGTCATAAATATATATTGTACATTAAAAAAAAATAAGGCTTTGAAGTACTCATTCACATTAGTGTCATCGGCATGTCCAAAAGATTGCATGTGAAAGCTGGTAACATGCCCAAAAGATTGTCAGCATTACCATAATGCTAATTTTTTTATGTAAAGAACAAGCCAGCCAGTAGCAGGTGAAGAAATTTCTTTGAAAAGATGACGCGCACTCGGACCTCATGACCGAAATGCTTAAGAGGCTCTTCTTCACTCACCTATCGTCAACATCGAGCATGGTTTTAAAGCTTGTTACTTCATATAACGCAATCCAACGCGATTTTTGATGAAGAGGCAACGCGAAAAATGAGAGAGAACGCCTGAAAACTCTGTTAGCATTCGGTAATTCCGAGATTTAGGTACTCGAATATTTCACAAAACTTGTTCCAGGAAATACGTGTTTTTTTTAAACCCTTAAGAGTTTTTGAAAAAAAAATGGTCGTCATTGAGAATCTAGATTAAATTTGCAAGGTTTTTATTATGTAGTGTAGTATATTATGAAGTGCCAAAGTTCATGAAAAATAGCAGATTTTCGGAGGTCTTTACTGGATTAGTTTTACACAAATTTACAAATTAATTTCAATAGAATCCTAAATAATATCCACAAAGAACTGTGTTTCCAAAATATCTAATGAAAAATGTGTAATAACGTCATAATCGTGTAAGAACGGTTGTATGAAAAACAGTGAAAATGTATGTCGTAGTCCATGCCCTTAATTTCGACCCTAAGCGACTTAAAACTCTAATTAACAATAAAGTTAAGAAAGTTTGCTTGAGAATTAAATTAAGAATGTAATAATATTACTTGCTATAGGCACTAACTTTAACACATCATTTAAACAGAAGACAAACTTAACATTATAGTAAGTACTATTTCTAACACAAACAAAACATAACTCAAACTGTTTATATAAAGAATCCTTTGTTATATAAAAACAATAGGAATTAATTTATTTTATTGGCGTTGTTATGTAAATGATTAGGCACATTCTAAATCATCGCTAGCCAACTATTAGCATGCAGACAATTTGTTCAATAGCTACTAACGAACGACACGGAAAACATTAAATCTAGTGCTTTCATAGTTCCTTGTCACAAGGCATAGGCGAAAGCGAGTTTTACTTAAAATTCCTCCACCATCATGGCAGTAAATCTAATCTTTGAGGAGTAGCATGTCCTTACTCTTAAATAGTACAGGATGCATTTTGGAGAGCGTGCGCGGGAATCGCATGACTTGATTCCACCATTTCATTTCTACCATCGGACAACCCGACGAACGGCAAGTATCTCTTACGTTGTTGAAATCTCTACGGTCCAGACCAAGCGTTTTGCCTCGTCGTTAATACAGCGTACATCGAGGGACTGGAACAACTTGCCTGCTGCGGTCTTCCCGTCCTATTATAATTTAGGTGTCTTCAAGGCTAGAGTGAATAAATAGGCTCTAATAAATTAGTGCGCCTCACCATCAATGATTGCATCACTACTTACCATCAGGTGGGATCGAAGTCAAAGAAGAAGAAAAAGCAAGTTCAGGATATTCTTGTTCTGGATTCAGGCAGAAGAAACACCTAAGTGTCACCATTGTGCGTACCGACCGGAGGACGGTTTATAGCATACGGTGGAGGTGTGCACCGCTTCTGGTGACCTCTAGATTCGGGCCCTGGTTTAGGACATGGCCCGGAGCGAGAGGGAACTGGATAAGGATCCTTTTGCGAAGCAATATCTAATGTCAGGAAAAGAGATGGCCGCAGTCGCATGAGTTTGCAGGCGACGAGCAATGGGTAGCTCGCCTTCCGGCCGTCCGGTAGCCGTCTGGACCGAGCCTGGGTAGTAGCGTAGTGGTCTACGTGCGCCTCAAAGACATCTTCAAAACCGTAGTGGCCATGGAAAGCAAAGTTCAGCAAAATAAATATAATTTTCAAAATGTTCAGAATGAATGGGATTGACATTTTACTGAAATGTTTAATATACTCGTCGATATATTCTTTGTCACCATAAAAAAATATTGAGCTTAAAATTAATGAGGTGTAACAATGGGCGGTCTTATCGCTAAAAACGATCATACTTGTAAAATTTCAAGTTGTCAATCGCTACATTTTGACTTTCCGACAGTCGTTATCGCTGATCAAAAAATCTGTTGATTTATTTAGAGTTGGTTAATTCTATTTGTGGGTCAAGAATCGGACGATAAGAAGTACACGATACCAAAACCTTTGTTAAGTACTTACTATAACAGCGTATAGTCTTTGGGAATACTGGATCATCATCATCATCATTTCAGCCGAAAGACGTCCACTGCTGGACATAGGCCTCCCTCAAGTGTCGCCACAATGAACGATCCTGTGCGTCTCGCATCCATGGGACGACCGCAATCGTTACCAACGCTACGTCTTCCGGAACGTGGTCGCCATTCCAGAACCTTTTGGCCCCAACGGCCATCCGTTTTGCGAGCAATGTGCCCGGCCCATTGCCACTTAAGTTTGGCGATTCTTCCTGCTATGTCGGCGACCTTGGTTCTCTTGCGGACATCTTCATTCCAATACTAATACGATTCGGATACTGGATAGTCTACATCTAAGCTACAAAAAAAACTGGACAAGTGTGAGTCAGACTCGCGCCCTGAGGGTTCTGTACAAACTTACCTAAGATGTAAATAGTTTAATTCCCGAATGGAGTTTCCAAATTCCAAAAAGTTTTTTTTTTGTGACGTAACAACAAATTTACCGTTTTCAGATTTATTCCTATACGTGTGCTAATTTCAGGTTTCTGGGTCAACGGAAGCCTTAGAAATGTTTGAATCCTTTGGGAATATCGAAATATACGTTTTTTACGACATAAATGGCCGTATCTTTTTATTCGTTAATTTAGAAGTTTGATTTTTTTACAGCTTTAAGGGACTGCAGACTTGAGTGTATGGTTTTAATTTCAAATTGATACTTCCACACGTTCCCGAGATAAAGGGTATCCACAGACAGACAGACAGACAACAAAGTAATCCTATAAGGGTTCCGTTTTTTCCTTTTGAGGTACGGACTTGCCTGGTGTAAAAATTTCATAATTACGTCATTTTAAATTTTCTGATTAATAATAATGCAAGCACTACCTTTCGATTATCGACTTACTATTATTATATTATTTATGGTTAACCCAATTCAGTTATAAATCAGCCATCATCTTTAAGAAGTCACAGAATGACTAAAAGCAATGCAGGTTTACGGACGTCGAGGCATAAGTTCACCGTCCGGCCGTCCGATAGAGACCAAACCCGAGTCGACGGCGCACTATGAATCACGCGCGCCTCAAAGAGGCTACGGATTGGCCACTGAGGAACACTCTGGGTTTAAATCAGTACAAATCTCACACTCTCTCCTGCTCCACTTAGAGCGGGTTACGCTATTTGATGATTTCTCATGTAAAAAAGCCATCATCTTTAAAGGTAATAAAAAATAACAAATATTACGATAAAACTCGTGTCCGTCGTTCACTTACATCTTAAAAACAATACCCCTTGCGTACCTATCGCGTTTAATTGAACGCGAGTGTGAACGCTCTTGGTGTGAATAGCGCCCTGTTAGATATTATCGCCGCTGAATGGATAATTAGCGCCTAGGCGCATTCGTAAGACACAGCGGTGTAAGGATACTCAGCTATTGAAAGGGCTATTCGTTCGGTTTGAAATGTAGGAAGTTAGGTGCTGAGTTTAGGTATGTAAGCAGGCTTAGGTGTTTGTGTTGTTTCTATAGCGAATAAAATAGGAAGGTAATTGATTAATTGCCTGTACTATTATAGCATATAATAGCATAATCAGCCTTTTAATGTTCCCACTGCTGGGGCTCAGGAGAGGGAATGGGCCGTAATCCACCACGCGGGCCCAGTGCCTGTTAGTGGATGCATTCAAATTTTTTGATTCTAGGACTGCCGGTTTCCTCACGACGTTTTGAGAGCAGTGGTGAACTATTACGCGTTACTTTTTCTTGCTATCTACAGGAGTGTTTCCCAACCAGTGATTCGCGGACCACTGATGGTCTACAAGAGCTAAAAATATATGATTTGCGAAAGATGTAAAAAATTTTAAACTTTCCAACTGAAAAATATTATTGATAAAAACTGACCACAGGATACCTTTTTAGAAACTCTCCATGGTCCTAGCGTGCATCGGTCCTGGTGGGCCCTTACTGAACTGACATCTCTTTGAGGCGTGTGAGGAACACTACGCACTGTCAACTACTCGGGCACAGTCGATACTGGAGAGGCAGACGGCGAGCTGATTGCTTGTTGTTGTGGCCACGGATCACCCTGAAACTCCTAATGCCCGGGGTATCTCCTGTAAGTGGCTGGGGCGTGAAGATGTTCGTTCCTTCACGTTTGCAGCCATCTCCTTTGTTAGTATTACTGATACGCAGAAGGAATCCCATTCCCTCTCATTCCGGACCATGGTCTGAACTAGGGCCCGCGGGGAGAGGCCACCCGCGCCGATCGCCTCAGCAAGAACACGAAGTTGCTGCGCTCAAGTGGCGCAGCGGTATTCTACCGTGTCCATGCAAGTGGCTTGAACACATTTGGTTGACTGTCACTGTGCTGTATTTTTTTATAAAGTTCATCTACACTAATATTAGAAAGAGGTAAAGTTTGTTTTTTTTGTTTGTAGGAAGTAATCTCTGAAAGTACTGATCCGATTACTAAATTTTTTTCACCGATAGAAAGCTGCTTTATTCCTGAGTGACATAGGCTATATTTTATGTATGCGGGCGAAGCTGCGGGCAAAAGCTAATTTTGCAATTTGCTTTTCATTTTTCTTTTCTGTCAGAAGAAACAACTTGAAAAATCATTCACCGTTTTTCATAGAAGCGCGGCGCATCAAAATCTTTCAAGAAAATCCTCTTCAGAAAACATAACGAGCTTCACAATAACGTATTAACATAAACACTTGAATGCTCTATTGTTGGTGTAAGCGAACAAGCAATTAAGCGACTATAAGCCCGTATCAATTAATCAAATCGTTGCCCACGTACTATCAACGTGGCGTGATCCTACAACCGCCTGAGCACAGTGGCCATCTTTCTTGTGAAAACAGGAACAGTTTTGTCTAGACAAAGTGACAATCAATCTGCTACAACGAATGTCAACCAATATAATAATAATATTCACACAACTGTCACGCAACGCCGTCTAGTTCCAAACTAAGCAGAGCTTATGTTATGAGTAGGTACTAGACAGCTGATAAACATAAATACATACATATTATAGATAAATGGTTTTGTCAATCGAAAAATCACTTGACTTCAGAGTTGTGGAATTGATCGAAAGTAGCCTAGTAGCGAAGCCTTCGTACCGCCACTCTCGTCTCTACCTCGGACACCTCTGGAGCATTGTCGTCGTCGTCGCCATCGTGATCCGTGTCGGACACCGCTGGTGGTGGAGCCATGGGCGGGGGAGAGTGCTCCCCTCGCGCAGGGAACAAAGTGCTCACCACGCCCTCCACAAGCTGGGGCCGGAGACTCTGCGTCAGTGGGGGAGCCCCTAGGACCTGCAACGCAAAGGCCAACTAATAATGTTCTACAACTTTCACACAACGCTATAGCTCCCAAACTAAGTAGAGCTTGTGCTATGAGTACTAGACAACTGAAAAACATACTGATATATATTTCGAAATACATACATATTATAGATAAATTACACCCAGACACAGAACAAATGATCGTGCTCATCACACAAACATTTTCATTTGGTAGGAATCGAACCCACGTCGTCCAGCATAGCAATCAGGGCTACTAACCACTAGACCAATATGCCAATCAACAACTGAAAAAAAGTCTGACACTCCTGCTCCACCCAAAGAGAGAGAGAGAGGAGTCGTTTGATAATTTCCCACATAAAAAAGGATATTTTTAGTTAACAAAAAATATCCTATGCTTAATATAACGTGTTCACACTTCAAAGGACAAGTGCAAACCCTGTGTGGTCACATTGTTTTTGTAACAACAATAATTAATTAGTCCCGCGGTAGGTATTTAGGTGGGCTCAGATGTTTGCTCACTCTGTAATTGTCCTCCCACCCGCCGCATTGATCTCGACGCCGGCCCTGGCTTTAATTGATAGTACTGAACTTCTGGAAAATAATAAATGGATGGATAGTATAAAGCCGTGTTACCACCTGTTAGCAACTCGCATGCAAGTCGAAAAACATTGCAAAGCATTTTCAAGCAATATACCACATTCTTTAGTTAAGAAAAACGTTGTCCCACACTGCGTTCAAAACTGAGGATAGAGTTAACTCGATCGAGAGCAGATACTCTAAGCTCGCATTTTTGAACGCGAACGTTGAGTCCAACTGTCAATGCCAAGCAACTGTCATTTTTGCCGCTTAAATCAACTTACCTTAATCAACCGGCTCAATTGCCAAAAAAGAAAAAAAAAAAAAAAAAAACTTATCCTGTCGAATCCGGTTGATCGAAAGCACTACTTGGTTCATAGCTACGATTTGCGGAATGGTGCCAAACCCAAGTTATTTAACTCGTTTTGAGAGCAGTGGTGAACTATTACGCGTTACTTTTTCTTGCTATCTACAGGAGTGTTTCCCAACCAGTGATTCGCGGACCACTGATGGTCTACAAGAGCTAAAAATATATGATTTGCGAAAGATGTAAAAAATTTTAAACTTTCCAACTGAAAAATATTATTGATAAAAACTGACCACAGGATACCTTTTTAGAAACTCTCCATGGTCCTAGCGTGCATCGGTCCTGGTGGGCCCTTACTGAACTGACATCTCTTTGAGGCGTGTGAGGAACACTACGCACTGTCAACTACTCGGGCACAGTCGATACTGGAGAGGCAGACGGCGAGCTGATTGCTTGTTGTTGTGGCCACGGATCACCCTGAAACTCCTAATGCCCGGGGTATCTCCTGTAAGTGGCTGGGGCGTGAAGATGTTCGTTCCTTCACGTTTGCAGCCATCTCCTTTGTTAGTATTACTGATACGCAGAAGGAATCCCATTCCCTCTCATTCCGGACCATGGTCTGAACTAGGGCCCGCGGGGAGAGGCCACCCGCGCCGATCGCCTCAGCAAGAACACGAAGTTGCTGCGCTCAAGTGGCGCAGCGGTATTCTACCGTGTCCATGCAAGTGGCTTGAACACATTTGGTTGACTGTCACTGTGCTGTATTTTTTTATAAAGTTCATCTACACTAATATTAGAAAGAGGTAAAGTTTGTTTTTTTTGTTTGTAGGAAGTAATCTCTGAAAGTACTGATCCGATTACTAAATTTTTTTCACCGATAGAAAGCTGCTTTATTCCTGAGTGACATAGGCTATATTTTATGTATGCGGGCGAAGCATTTTTCTTTTCTGTCAGAAGAAACAACTTGAAAAATCATTCACCGTTTTTCATAGAAGCGCGGCGCATCAAAATCTTTCAAGAAAATCCTCTTCAGAAAACATAACGAGCTTCACAATAACGTATTAACATAAACACTTGAATGCTCTATTGTTGGTGTAAGCGAACAAGCAATTAAGCGACTATAAGCCCGTATCAATTAATCAAATCGTTGCCCACGTACTATCAACGTGGCGTGATCCTACAACCGCCTGAGCACAGTGGCCATCTTTCTTGTGAAAACAGGAACAGTTTTGTCTAGACAAAGTGACAATCAATCTGCTACAACGAATGTCAACCAATATAATAATAATATTCACACAACTGTCACGCAACGCCGTCTAGTTCCAAACTAAGCAGAGCTTATGTTATGAGTAGGTACTAGACAGCTGATAAACATAAATACATACATATTATAGATAAATGGTTTTGTCAATCGAAAAATCACTTGACTTCAGAGTTGTGGAATTGATCGAAAGTAGCCTAGTAGCGAAGCCTTCGTACCGCCACTCTCGTCTCTACCTCGGACACCTCTGGAGCATTGTCGTCGTCGTCGCCATCGTGATCCGTGTCGGACACCGCTGGTGGTGGAGCCATGGGCGGGGGAGAGTGCTCCCCTCGCGCAGGGAACAAAGTGCTCACCACGCCCTCCACAAGCTGGGGCCGGAGACTCTGCGTCAGTGGGGGAGCCCCTAGGACCTGCAACGCAAAGGCCAACTAATAATGTTCTACAACTTTCACACAACGCTATAGCTCCCAAACTAAGTAGAGCTTGTGCTATGAGTACTAGACAACTGAAAAACATACTGATATATATTTCGAAATACATACATATTATAGATAAATTACACCCAGACACAGAACAAATGATCGTGCTCATCACACAAACATTTTCATTTGGTAGGAATCGAACCCACGTCGTCCAGCATAGCAATCAGGGCTACTAACCACTAGACCAATATGCCAATCAACAACTGAAAAAAAGTCTGACACTCCTGCTCCACCCAAAGAGAGAGAGAGAGGAGTCGTTTGATAATTTCCCACATAAAAAAGGATATTTTTAGTTAACAAAAAATATCCTATGCTTAATATAACGTGTTCACACTTCAAAGGACAAGTGCAAACCCTGTGTGGTCACATTGTTTTTGTAACAACAATAATTAATTAGTCCCGCGGTAGGTATTTAGGTGGGCTCAGATGTTTGCTCACTCTGTAATTGTCCTCCCACCCGCCGCATTGATCTCGACGCCGGCCCTGGCTTTAATTGATAGTACTGAACTTCTGGAAAATAATAAATGGATGGATAGTATAAAGCCGTGTTACCACCTGTTAGCAACTCGCATGCAAGTCGAAAAACATTGCAAAGCATTTTCAAGCAATATACCACATTCTTTAGTTAAGAAAAACGTTGTCCCACACTGCGTTCAAAACTGAGGATAGAGTTAACTCGATCGAGAGCAGATACTCTAAGCTCGCATTTTTGAACGCGAACGTTGAGTCCAACTGTCAATGCCAAGCAACTGTCATTTTTGCCGCTTAAATCAACTTACCTTAATCAACCGGCTCAATTGCCAAAAAAGAAAAAAAAAAAAAAAAAAACTTATCCTGTCGAATCCGGTTGATCGAAAGCACTACTTGGTTCATAGCTACGATTTGCGGAATGGTGCCAAACCCAAGTTATTTAACTCGTGGACTGAAACATGGAAGACGACCTCCAAAGCCAAGGGCACCTACTATGCAGCTATACAGCCCGAAATTCAACGTAGGCCTTGGTTCTTTAAATGCCCTAAACTGTCGAAGAGAACTGTTTCGTCGCTCTGTAGACTGAGACTCGGACATTGTTGTAGCCCAGTGTTCCTGAATAAGATCCATGTCCGAGATAGTTCTCTGTGCGAGTGTGGTCTAGCGGAGGGTACTTTGGACCATATTTTCTTTTCCTGCTCCTTGAATAATAAATCTTTTGACCTCTATCGTAAACTTCCCAAATGTAACATTTCCCTCCCAACTAACTTCCACTCCCTTCTTTCTCACTTCTCCCCCAAACTAATTAACTTCCTGGCTGCATTTTTGAAAGAAAATGACCTAAAGTTCTGATTGTTAAACTAACACCTACCACGAAGTACAAAGTTCGACGGTTGCTCTCACCGGGCCGCCGTCCCAACGTGACACTGGCAGAATAGTCGAAACCGGCTCAATTGCCAAAAAAGAAAAAAAAAACCCTGCTCGGAGTTAGATTTAGTTGGGTCAACTATAGGGTAGCTACTCGAGTTATAAAAGAACGACCCTGGGTGGCAACTCGAAGTATTTTTGAATGGTTAGAGTAACGACCCTACCCTACTCTGGTTATTTTTGAACGCAGGGCTGGGAGTGTCTCCTGTATTGTAGGTGCGTTTATAAACATGTAAACTTACATAGACTCTCAAATCCAAAACTACTATACTCTATTCGCGATAGCTATATACAGAAGTAAAAAAAGGTTGTTTTAGAGTACACTTTGTAATAAAACTACAATTTAAATGTATATTGTGCTTTATTACGGTTAAGATCGATGCTGAATTTATTATAATTAATTTATATACCAACTGTTATACTTAAATGAATTTATTTGAACTATTCGTCTTCTGAATTTATGAGGCTTTTAATTAAATAAATTATTTAGTTCTTACTACTACTAGTGACGTTAAAAACTTAAAAGAAGCAGGGAGTTGTCAGTACCTGGAACGTTTTTCATTATACTCTATAATATTAGTTATTTCTATATAAATGAATGTTAAATAATTATATTATTGCCTTGTGTTGTGTACTATTCATATTTTAGTAAGGAGGAAACATGTTGATACGCCATTTAAAAAAAAAACGATATAAAGTTATGTTTATTTAAAAAAATAACCATTTCATTTATACACATTTATTTATCTAAGTGTTTAGTACTTAGATAAGGACAAAACAAATGAAACTTATCTAAGTCAGTAAGTGAAATTTATCTAAGAAGGTAAAGGTAGATATATATATTTATAAACATACTCATATATTTCTAAATACAGTTGTCCAGTACTCATAACACAAGCTCTGCTTAGCTTGGGACTAGACGGCGTTGTGTGGTAGTTGTGGAATATTATTATTACTATTATTCTATTAAACTTGAATAATTTTCGCTTGAACTGGCCGTTCCTGCCTAATTACTACCAACATTATTTATTTGTTACGTCTATTGATCGTTTCAAGTGGTAAGTCCCTCTTTGAGGAGTGGCTGGAAAGACCGCACGGCGTCCTTACCTTCCGCATGATGCTGGTCCTCACCGCGGGAGGCACCAACGAAGGAACAGAAATGGATTTTTAGTCAGTAAAAGTCTGACACGCCTTCCCGCGCCGCCCAGGGGCAAGAGATGTCATTGGATGATTTCCCACGTAAAAAAATGAGTTATAATTTATATATTCAGATAAGTACTTTTTTAAATCAATTTTTTCATTATTATACATAAAAAATAAAAGAGAAGAAGAAGGAAATGAAAAATGATGTATAAAGGTGAGGACTGATTAAGGTGGTGTGGGTGATTTTGTTTAATTATTATAAATAAAATTATACTTGCCAAGTTATATACCACTTCAATCAAATCACGTTATAAATTTATGAATTTAACTTCAATTCAATTGTCAGATTCAACGAAAAGCCTATTCTCAAAAACGAACGCGTTAATAAAAGTTTTACATTTGAATCACGCACGAGGAAAATATGTACATGTTCAAGGCCCAATGAAATTTGTCATTCAAAAGACTTCGCAGACGTTGGAGCGACTCGTGCGCAAGTAAAATAGGCCCCGATGCGCACCGACGATTTTCCTCGGAGGCACACCGGGCATATCTTTTAATTTTTAGCGGTTCAAACACGCATTTTTTTTTTCTACAAGCTTACTGCTAGTGACTTCAGCCATATAATAGTACAAAATAATCCCAAGAAAACATCCCATGTGTTATCCTATGAATAACAAGTGCGAGTCGGACTCGCGCACTGAGGGTTTTGTACAACGTCAACTGGAAGTACCCTATGAATTGATTCCTTTGAGAGTATAGAAGTATACGTTTTTTGCGACATAAATGACCTATCTGTATAATGTATCTTCTTTATTCGCTAACTTAGAAATTTGATTTTTTCACAGCTTCAAGGGACCGAAGACTTAAATAAATGGTTTTAATTTTAACTCGATACCTCCACGCGTTCCCGAGATATAAGGTCTTGACAGACAGTCAGACAGACAGACGGACAACAAAGTCATCTTATAAGGGATCCGTTTTTTTCTTTTGAGGTACGGAACCCTAAAAATTATTATTGGTTATTCCAGGACATGGTCTACCTGTGTGCCAACTTTGATCGAAGTTCACACATAAACTTTCGCCTTCATATGATAACTAGGTTCTGCTAGCGGCTTCGCCCGCATGGAAATAGGAAATATATAGTCACTATTGTCACTAAGTAATAAAGTAACATTCTTCTTGTGAAAGAACATGTTTCGTTTCGATTCTCTTTCGTTGATCGCCTCGAGTCAGCGACGCCTCCTGTTCCTTTGTTCTGACCACGTGACTGAGCGTTGAGATGACATCAGAATAAAGGAATCGGAGGCGTGGCCTACTTGAGGCGATTGACGAAAAGAGAATCGAAACGAAACGGTTTTAATTTGGCTAGGGGGGCAATAGTTTTAGAGTTTGTTCATTACAAACAAAAATAAAAGTCTTTCCTGTTTAGAATATTAGTCTAGATATAATAATAGTAGTGTCATATTCTTATGTAGCAGTGTAATCAAAATAAAAGCTTGCACACACATAAACACACGCATTTTTAACAAAACAGTAGACACTACAAAATGCTTCATGCTACAATTTTTACATAAGTACTCTATCTACTTTAAGATAGTTTAAGAACGAATATTTATTTGTATTACTTAAATACAAGGAAAAGATAATCTTACAAATAAAACCACACAGTAGATGATCAAAAGAGATTGTCATTTGAAAGCACTTAAAGACCATGCCAATCCAATCAGAAAATTTGTTACTTTACAAGAGCGTTGTTTAAAAACAATCACATCACACCTTCACTTATAATTGCTTACCAAAATCAAATCAAAACACACTGACAAGCAAATTAAAAATTCTCTCATCTAACCTCCAAAAACAGATGCACGATGTTATTTCGAGACTTATAATTATTCGTATCTTCCGGCAGGCTTATTCTGATGCCGGTAAGTCTCAAGCCTTACGAGGAAGATACTCAACACGTACTCCACCGAAAATTACTAGCGTCAGATTTGCGTCGTGAATTTTTAGAGTCGCTTCCGTGTTCCTTGTGCTTGGCCAACGTGCGTGGCTCAGGGTCGATCGAGATTGTTTATTGCGAACGCTTTCAGAATCGGACGCACTTTGCGGATGTTACTTTGATGTTTGGACCAATTTTACTATTTTAAT
The DNA here is from genome assembly GCA_961205895.1 of Mythimna pallens. NCBI lineage: Eukaryota > Metazoa > Arthropoda > Insecta > Lepidoptera > Noctuidae > Mythimna > Mythimna pallens. The sequence goes on from OY540825.1 coordinate 6,098,577, forward strand.
CAGTTTACTGGCCTGTTGGTCTAGTGATTAGTGACTCTGACTGCTATGCCGGAGGTCGTAGGTTCGATTTTCACCTAAGACAAATGCTTGTGTGATGAGCATTATCATATTTTGTTCTGTGTCTGGGTGTAATTTATCTATAAATATGTGTGAATTTAGAAATATATCAATATATGTATGTATATGTGAAATTCATAGACATGTGACATTAACCAACCCACACTGAGCCCGCGTGGTGAATTATGGCTCACTCCCTCTCCTACAGAGGAGGCCTGAGTCCCAGTAGTGGGAACATTAAAAAAGGCTGATTATGCTATGCTTATGCTATATATATATATAGTATGTGTGTGTGTGTGTATGTATTTAATATTTATATGTGTATCAGTTGTCTAGTACTCATGCCACAAGTTCTGCAGGGGCGATCGGTGGTAACGATTCACGCCGGGCCCTGTGCAGGCCATGGTCCGGAACGATAAGGAATGGCAGGCGGTCGCCTCCTTCTGCGAAGTAATAATGCTAGCGAAGGAGGCGGCCGCACGTCTGAGGGAACGGCCCACGCCCCAGCCACTGAGATCCTGACGCCGAATTCCAGCCACCGCAGGCGTGGTCTTGCGGACGGCGAGCAATGGGTAGCTCACCGTCCGGCTGTCCGGTAACCGTACGGACCGAGCACAGGACGTCTACCACACGTTGAGGATTGAGAGAGAAATTCACCAATAAAACTGAACGCGATCAGCGGGTCTTTGTTACACATCACCTTCATTTCACAATGAGGTTTTTACAGCAGTACTTTTTTGGTTTTACGGTTTGCGCATATAACAAGTGTCAAGTTTAGTAAGTATTTATATGAATACAGAATACAATAGTATTTTTTTTTTCTATTTGAATGCAGACGAATACCATCTAATGTCAAATAAAAAAATAAAAAAAATTGAGTCCCGTCTTCTCGGCAAGCTTTACTGAGGTATCAATACCGCAGTATCTATTTGAGCGATATCGCACTAGTTGATATGTTTTCACATATTTTCTAGTTGAGAAAACTACACCAATTTTACATCACAATATCCACTAGTAATCAATTAGTGAATAAGAAAAAGAGTAACTTTTTTTTGCGGTGGCAAAATCGTCTAATGACATCCGCACATCCCGCTTTTGGGCGGAGCGGGAGACAGTGTCAGACTTTTAGTGACTAAAAACCCAATCCTGTTTCTTCGTTGCCTTTCGAACGAGAGCCGAGTCTTCCTTTCAGAAGCAGACCCTTGGCTCCAGTAGGCTTCGACCCTGCTGGGCCCCTAAGGTTTGCTGACATCTCTTTGAGGCGCGAGTGGAAAAGTACGCGCCGTCGCTGACTTGGGCTCGGTCCGGACGGTTACCAGACGGGTGGACGGCGAGCTACCCATAGCTCTCCGTCCGCAAGCCCGCGCCTACGGTGGCCGGAAATCGGGATTGGAATCCCGGCGGTGGTTGGGGCGTGAGGACCGTTGCCTCACGCGTGCGCCCGCCTCCTTTGCTAGCATTACTGCTAGCAAAGGAAAGAGGCACTGAACCAAATTACACAACAGAGACCCTAGCATGTTCTTAATGAAATTTATTTGACGACCTAAACTGAATTGTGACACGGATGGTGCGTTCGTGGGTTCGATTCCTACCCTGGACAAATGTTTGTGTTATGAGCACGATTATTCGTTCTGTGTCTGGGTGTAATTTATCTTTAGTATGGATGTATTTAAAAATATATAGGTAAGTATGTTAATTAGTTGTCTAGTACTCGTAACACAAGCTCTGCCTAACTTGGGACTAGACAGCTTTATGTGATAGTTGTGGAATATTTTTGTATTATATTATTACTATTACTGAACTGCCAGATCGTAAAGGGCAACTGAATGACACGGGTGGTTTATAATCAGTAAAAGTCTGACGCTCCCTCTTATTCCACGTAGAGCGAGAAAAATTAGAACGCAGTGTAGACGTGCCTTTAGATCACGTTAGGTTTCAACCTTTAACATCCTTTAAAATTCACACTTACTTATTGGTAAGTTTTGTGGTACTATGCTCGTATAAAGTCTGGTAAATTGAAAATAAAATTTACGAGTATACTAAAACCGCAACCATCATCATCATCATCATGATCTTCCTGCCCTTGTCCCGTGTTATTTGGGGTCGGCGCAATAAGTTTTTTTCTTCCATTCTGCCCTGTCACTCGTCATACTATCATTAACTTCCTTTTCTTTCATATCACTCTTCACACAATCCATCCATCTTTTCTTTGGTCTCCCTCTCCCTCTCCATCCATCCGCACCATCCGCATCCACTAAAACCGTAACCATTAATTTAAAAATGTGCGAGTATTTTGTTTTATAACTTTGGTAAACAGCACGGTGCTGCAGTCGTTGATGGTGAAGCGCACTAGTTTATTTAAGGTCGCCGCACACGGGTCATCGGCCACTACCATAAAACGCTGCCACCGGCATATTTCCTGTAGGTTTCATACATTTTATATGGATTCGCTGCACACGGTTGACGCCAGTGGCTGCCCCACGCAACAAATCGCCGCTGCTCGCTTCTTGTGGCCCGAACTGGTCACTAAACGCCAATTCAAAATGCCGTCACACGCTATATGCGCATTTGAAACTTCTTCGTCAGAATTCATTGTGAAACTACGTGTATGGGTTAAAAAAAGTACCAGCCACCGGCCACAAATGGCTTGTGGCTGCTTCTAGCTTCTCGTGGCGGCGTTTGTGGCTGTGGCACATGGCCTATGTACGGCGACACTAAGAACCTATTCGCCCTATTCATTAGAGTATAAAAGTTCTTAATCTTAAAATAAATTCTGTGTACCTAAGAAAACAGTAATTGTACACACACATCTCTTAGTTATACTTTACTGTCAATCTAACATAATTTACGCGAAATAGCCCCACTGTTACTTAATCAAATACCTGCCTACGCACGACCTCGACGACTTGGTCATATCCAGATCGACGTGAAACCATTTTGAGAACAATTTCTTTACTATTCATCCGTATTTAACCATGAAGGTTAAACTAAACTCCGAATGACGTAATCCTTACAAATAAACTATTCGAAAGTGAAACCGAACTAATTGTGTTATTTATAAAGTTTAAAGTTAAGTTTTTAATTGAATTTAAATTACGTAATTTTCCGTGAAATGGGGAAAACTACTTTGCGTTAATTTTGGTTAATTGAAAACAACATTTGTGTTAATTTAGTTCTTTTATATTAATCAGCTAACATCTTTTTGCATCAGTATATCTGATAGACATTTATATCATATAAACGTTTTTTTTTATTTCTTTGCTGTATAACATAATACCGACAACTAATAATAATAATAATAAATAATAATAATTTTTATTATCCAAAAATGCACAGTTATTACACGAGGAGATATTGTTTCCAATAAAAACTGCAATGTGTAACACAGATTAACGACCTCTGGCACCCAAGCTAAGATTTAACTTGTGTTATGGGTGCCAGGGCTCACTCCATTAAAATTCTACTTTGTGAGAATACGACACCTCTGGGCTCAAAGGTCGTAAAGGACAAAATACAAATTTTCAGGAGAAGCCAAAAACGAAAAAAAAAATCGTATTTTTACTCTAACTTTTTTGTTTCTTGAGCTATTTCAATGAAACTTTGGAAAAGTGCTTAGAATTCATAGTACTCTCTTGGGCAGTATTACAATTTTACCCTAATGCTTTATTTATCGAGATAGATTTCCTTTACGACCACAAATTTTAAAATAAATGTCCTTTACCCCCCTAAAATTTTCATCTTATGATTTTAGCTTAGGGCGTAAATCTACTTTACTGTGCAAAATTAATCAAAGTAAGGAAATAATGGACAAGTGCAATATTTTTTAGGTTCTAAAGGATCACCCACTAAGGTATTCTAAAAGGATTATTTGATAATTAAACTTAATTATTAAATGGCTCACGTAATTTTTAAATATATTTATGTGTATACTACTATATTTTCTTTATTAATCATGAAATAACATAATCATACAAACAAAACGTACATTTTCGTAATCAAATTGAGATCGTTTATTATTTTCTGTAAGTGAACACAAGGTTTTATAATAATTATCTTTAAAATAATAATGATAGATTAAGATTGTAGTAATTATGTAAGTTACGTTTTCCTTACAAGTCCTTTTCTCCACTCCCATCTTTGCTCTTTTGATTTGTTTTTCTTCTTTAATCAACTTTATTTGCATAATCTCAATCAGTTTGATTAGAAGATGAGAAATAATGAGTAAATAAGTCATCATCATTCTGATGATTTATTTACTCATCTTCAATATCATTTCATCATCCTCTTCGTCCATTTCGTTTAAAGTCTCACGTAGCTCGGAATTGCATGGAAGTTCCCTGTATTCTTTGTGAAACCTTTTAGGTATAGTCCCATTTTCACAGAGGTTCGTGAGATCTTTATACTTAGCAGCGGCTATTGGTAATCTACTGTTATATAGCTGTTTCACTGCATCCATAGCAATCACTGGTTCATTGTTAATCTGGCTTTTATACCCTTTGTACTTTCCCTCCCCCTTTCCTTTATCTGAGGATTTCTCAAATAATGTTATAGAATGAGTCTCTGCTTTATCTTCCATATAGTATTTGACGAACATTTTGTCGTTATGCTTTTTTTTGAATGTGGCGACTCTGATGTTTTTAAATTTGATATTTTTTAATGTCTTTGGCGTGAATATATTTAGAGCTAATTGATCAAAATTTAAAAAGTCAGTATATTCCATGACATTGACTTTGTAAGGTCTTGGTCTTTTGTAGGGCCGATTCAAAATATGTGGGCCACTGCGAGGGACTCCATACAATAAGTTTTCGCACTTCCCTTTCTATAATTGCATGAACTGTATCGACGGGTATTTATGTATGGCCCGGGAGTAAATAGTTAATTTGAGTGACCTCCAAACTAATTGCTGATTTCAAGAATTGATTCGTGGCAGCCAATACAGTTTTATTTTTGTTTTGACCACAACACGAATCACAGTATATCAACAGATGTTTTACGCTCATTTTATCCTTTTCCTCAAGATATTTCGTTAAGCAAGTTGCAATTTCATTACTCCCTCTTAAATTTTGATCAATTAGCTCTAAATATATTCACGCCAAAGACATTAAAAAATATCAAATTTAAAAACATCAGAGTCGCCACATTCAAAAAAACGCATAACGACAAAATGTTCGTCAAATACTCTATGGAAGATAAAGCAGAGACTCATTCTATAACGTTATTTGAGAAATCCTCAGATAAAGGAAAGGGGAAGGGAAAGTACAAAGGGTATAAAAGCCAGATTAACAATGAACCAGTGATTGTATAGTTAAATAAGCCCTGGCTGGAGGCTTTGATTCTTGAATTGAGGCCGCCACAGGCAAGTCCGGTTAAGCAGCCGACAACCTCCTAGGTTGACCTGCGAGAGGCCACACTAAAAAAAAAAAAAAAAGAACCAGTGATTGCTATGTATGCAGTGAAACAGCTATATAACAGTAGATTACCAATAGCCGCTGCTAAGTATAAAGATCTCACGAACCTCTGTGAAAATGGGACTATACCTAAAAGGTTTCACAAAGAATACAGGGAACTTCCATGCAATTCCGAGCTACGTGAGACTTTAAACGAAATGGACGAAGAGGATGATGAAATGATATTGAAGATGAGTAAATAAATCATCAGAATGATGATGACTTATTTACTCATTATTTCTCATCTTCTAATCAAACTGATTGAGAGTATACAAATAAAGTTAATTAAAGAAGAAAAACAAATCAAAAGAGCAAAGATGGGAGTGGAGAAAAGGACTTGTAAGGAAAACGTAACTTACATAATTACTACAATCTTAATCTATCATTATTATTTTAAAGATAATTATTATAAAAGCTTTGTGTTCACTTACAGAAAATAATAAACGATCTCAATTTGATTACGAAAATGTACGTTTTGTTTGTATGATTATGTTATTTCATGATTAATAAAGAAAATATAGTAGTATACACATAAATATATTTAAAAATTACGTGAGCCATTTAATAATTAAGTTTAATTATCAATTAATCCTTTTAGAATACCTTAGTGGGTGATCCTTTAGAACCTACAAAATATTGCACTTGTCCATTATTTCCTTACTTTGATTAATTTTGCACAGTAAATTAGATTTACGCCCTAAGCTAAAATCATAAGATGAAAATTTTAGGGGGGTAAAGGACATTTATTTTTAAATTTTTGGTCGTAAAGGAAATCTATCTCGATAAATAAAGCATTAGGGTAAAATTGTAATACTGCCCAAGAGAGTACTATGAATTCTAAGCACTTTTCCAAAGTTTCATTTAAATAGCAAGAAACAAAAAAGAGTAAAAATAGGATTTTTTTTTCGTTTTTTGCTTCTCCTGAAAAGTTGCATTTTGTCCTTTACGACCTTTGAGCCCAGAGGTGTCGATTTTATCTCGCTCTAACCACAGTGAATCACTATTCAGAGACAAGATAAGAAACAGTCGTAAAGTTTTTTATTACAGCTCAAGTGTATCAGATTGTGGATATAAGTCGAACTTATTTTTAAATTAATAATATTTTATAGGGACTAAAACTCATATTGATTTATAAATGTGGGATGTAAAGGACCTACATTACTTTTTCCTAAATTATTTAGGTCGTAAAGGACGAGTTCGTTTTATTTCAATTATTTTTTCTGGGTTTTAAAGGACATTTTATTTAAGTGTCGTAGTTATACTGGAGGCCATTTGAATATTACTTACCTATGTAATAATAATGAATTGTGTATGTTGAATGTATTAGAATCATTTTAATAGTAGTAGTAGGGGTTGAAGAAGATACCAAAACTTGAACATCCTTGTAATTTTGATGATAATCGATTTTTTAATACCTACCTACATTTTACGAGATCGTGAGTTAATAGTTTTGTTTAATTTTAAGTTGGTAGGTTGAGATTAAATTCTTTGTTATCTGAATATTCTAGGATTTATGGGACAATTTCTCACTTAAGTTTATAATACGCCCTTAGTGGAAGCACATAATTGAAAAGAAACTAGGTAGTAAAGGACACTTATGTTCCTTTATTTTAACTTGCAAGGGTGTAAAGGACAATTTGCAAAGACGATGTCCCTTACATCCAAATTTTTAAAATGACTTATATTAACCACCTAAAGAGGTAAAGGACAATTGACATTTATAATGTATTTTAACCCCAAAAGTTGTTTTTTATTTTGCTTTACTACCAAAATGAGTTCGCTCTGGTAACTAAGTGTTATTTACTTCCATATTTTACCGGTACATTTTGTTTAACGTCTCAAATTATGTGGGTCGTAAAGGCATTTTTTTTGCGAATTTCGTTAAATGGAATATACAGATCGATAGAGAATTAAAAACTCAGTAAAACTGTATCAAAAAGTCATTTTCGCCAAAATGTCCTTTACGACCTTTGAGCCCAGAGGTGTCGAATATGTTTGATTATTTAATAAATTAGGCACTTCAATTTATCAATTTAAAAAAAAAAAAATAACAATATTCATCCATGAAATACAATATTCAATAAAAATAACAATTATACAAATCAATCCATTAAAATTCAATATAATTAGTTAAAATAATACAATTCTTCAATTTAAAATACTAATTAGGTATGAGTCTTCAGTTCAGTTCAAAAATTAAATGCAATTTTTATAATAATACAACTAGATATAAATAAATTATTCAACTTAGGTAAATAAAAACAATATTCTTCTCAATTAATTAAATAAGGAAATAAAAATAGAAAGAATATAAAATACACAGAAACAAGGGAAATAACTAGCCACTCCGTAATATAGATGCGGGATGTGTTAATGTATATGTGTTGTGTGTGTCTGGTGTATATAATACAAAAAAATTAGAACAGCTTTCCCAATAGCTTTTCAACCTCCTGATAAGTAAGTGTTGAGAGCCACTGATTCAGTTTCTTTTTACATTCATATTTATTTATTCCATATATATTACAGTGTTTGTTTACTGCATTATACATTCTACTACTTAGGACTCGGAAGTGTCTCTCAGCCAGTTTGGTTCTACATCGTACTGCAGGACAAACATACCTAGACCGTCTATTAGACAGATGACACGCGCTATAATTCAGTGAACCATGTTTGCGCAGGATGGTGTTGAGCACAAAGAGCTGTCTAACTGTCATGACTCTACAGTCTTGATACAATTGTATAGTGCTAAACCGGAAATGCTTGAAGGTCATAACTTTAAGAACAGCTCGTTGTGCTCTTTCTAGCTGAATCATGTAGGTTTTTGGAGCACCACCCCAAGTCGTAATTCCAAATGAAAGTAACGACTGGCAGAGTGAGAAGTAGACCATCCGAAGTGTATCTAAATCAGCACTACGTCGTAGATTTTTAAAAATTGCTATGAGCTTCCTCACTCTGCCAGACGTACCATTGATTTGCACTTTCCAAGATATCAGGTTGTCAATCATAATGCCGAGGTACCTAACTTGATTTGATCTAACTAGAGGAGGACAGGGACATTGGTTTACCTGGTCAACGCAGGTATGAGCTCTGATAACATACGAGTCATCTGGCTGCGTAGAAGACTTAATAGAAAACGGGATATATTTCGTTTTCTCTACATTTAATGTAAGAATATTGCTTCCCAACCATGACATTACAATGCTGAGTGCCAACTCCGCACGCAAACGGACTTCATCCCAGTCCAGACCATGCTCAAGCAAAGCCGTATCATCCGCATAAGTATATATGCTACAGTGTGGGATGGATAAGTTACATAAACCATTAACATATACTAAGAATAGGGTAGGACCCAAAATCGAGCCTTGTGGAACGCCGAATGTCAATGAGTGCTCATCACTCTCATACGAACCTATTTTGACGCGTTGGGTCCGCTCAGAGAGGTAACTTTCAAAAATATTCAGCGCAGTACCCCTCACTCCTATTCTCTTTAATTTAGTTATCAATATAAAAATAACTACCTCATTACAAAAAAAAAATCATACATTTAGCCGAACATAGAACCTCCTCCTTTTTAAAATCTGTTAAAAAGTCGCGAGAATCTTTTAGAGACATAAGTAAGGTATTAGTTTTTATTGCTCCCAAAATGGTAATGAAAAACTTCGTGAAGAAATCAGCATGAAATAGAATCCAACCTGCATGTCTGATTATAGCTAGCACTTTCACAAAGAAGTCCCTAGCTATTGCTGAACGTTATAATGTATAAAAGTATTTGTTTCCAATAAGAGTGACAAAAAACAAGTACATAATGAGTGGTACATAATTTAGGGCACAGTATATATCGACTGGCTCCTAAACTAAGTTTGTAGCCTGTGACTTGGGAGGCAGTTATTATTTCAATAAAATTAAAGTCGTACACTGAAAAAACTACTTGGTTTCTAGTTATCGAATTTCCAGTAGATAACTACAAACTACTACTTACACTACTAACTACTACACTACCTACTAACTAACTACTTACTGGTACTTAAGGATATACGAGTAGTTGCTGTGGTGACTGCCAAACGTTTGGGTACAGTAACAAAACTTTCGTTACTTAATTTGCATCTATTACAAAACTGGGAAAGGTAGCCAAACAGTCTAGATAAGTGAAGTAAACAGTTCAGTTTTTTCGTATTAAGCAATTGGGTTGCCTGTTTTAACAGTCTCACTACTTATATCATCATCATATTAGCAATACTTCTGCTGCAGGACGTAGGCATTTATTTTATTTATTTATTTAACAATTTATGTACACACAAAATAAAAGATTAGAAAAAGAAAACAGAACAATAGGTACAGAGGTGATGCCTGCGAAAGGAGAGTTGGAAGAAAATAGAGATGTAGACACCGTGTGTACGTACAAAATAGTTATCAATGAAATAATAAAACATGCAAAAAAAGATATACTATTATATTTATATACATACACATAGTAAAATAAATATCACAAAAATACATACTAAATAATATAATAAAACTAATACATGGGTACATACAGTGTTCTTTCACTCTACTTTTAAAAACTGCGAGAATTTGGCAGTCCCTAAAGTCAGGCGGTAGTAAATTCTATAACCGTACTGCGTGCGCAGTGAAGGAGTAGGAGTAAAAATCGGTGGAGTGGGGAGGGGATTTAAGGAGATTCTTTAGATGCGACCTGCAAGGTGCATCAGAAGGATGTGAGTAGGAAAAGCGTTCATCTTCCACCAAGTATCGCTACATTGATTGATGCTATGCATCTCGCATCCAGTGGATTCCCGCAGTCTTCATTAGGTCATCAGTATATCTTGGGGATGGCCTTCTAACGCTCCATCTTCCGGTACGGCGTCGCTACTCCAGAACTTTTCAGTTCCATCGGCATTTGTTTTGCGAGCTCTACGAAATAAAGAACTACTAAATTACGATCGGTACTACGAAATAATGAACTTACCTTCACATTTTTTTTTGACTGACCGACATTTTGACAATTCAAAAGTGTCTGTTAATGGTCTATTTGAAATAAAGTTTCTGATTTCTGAAATAAAAATGTGGTTCGGTCCATGTGGACAGAACCACATTTTATGATATGTATTATCACATCCGTTGTTTGTCTAGTTACTAAGTACCGGGTTCCAGCAGAATACCATCAGGATGAGGAAAAGGTCACCTTCCATTTGCTGAATTCCAACTTGAGAGACGGTCTGCTCATTGATTGTTTTGTGTTGTAATTTGTTTAAGGCTGGTACGTGCTTGACACAGAAAATTTTACCTATAGATTCTTCTTCCTTTCCTTGTTTTTACATTTTTCTTCGTCTTTTTGGTAGGTATGTATTTTTTAGTTTTTATGTTGTTTGTGTTTTTTTTATTTTTGTTGTACCAAATTAAATCATCATCATCATTTCAGCTGAAAGACGTTCACTATTGGATATAGCCACCCCCCCCCCCCCAAGTGTCACCATAACGGGAAGTACCATGCGTCTCGCATCCACATCGGATTTCTACGACCCTCGCCAGTTCATCAGTCTACCTTGTCGGATGCTTTCCAACGCTGTGTTTAAAGTACGCGATCAACTCTTTAGAACCTTTCGGTTATGTCGGCCATTTTTTCTACGAGCAATGTGCCCACTGCCATTCTAGTTTGGCGATCCTTTGGGCTACGACGGTAACCTTGGTTCTACGGATATCGTCATTTCTGTTGCGATCATGCAAGGAAACTCCGGGCATACCCCCCATTGCCCTTGGGTAACTTTAAGCCTTACGGTGAGGACCATTGTGAGCGATTACGTTTCAAAGCATCACTAAAAATATGTATATTAATATATTTTTAATTAATTAAAACAATAATTATTGTACTGGAGAACTAGCAATACAACTTAGTTTTGAGAAAACTTAAACTGAGTATGTGCTTTTCCACGTGAACCATACGTGTGAAATTATTGCTAGTTTTAAAGTAGAAACACTGTTTTGTATTTTATAGCGATTTATGTAAAAATATGAAACGTAAACAGTCTATCTTCTATGGTCATGAAATCTATAAATTTTCCATATATTTTGTCGATCACACTTGTTATTTTTAGTCCTCTATCCACGTGTTGTTGTCAGGGTGACTCAATTTTCGGTTTAGTAAACGATCGATAAGTCTAGTTTCCGATGACAAGACTCACAAAAGCTAATGCTTTTTAGCCTTGAATTTATGTCCAGTCTATGGAATTATTCGAAAGAGTTATCTCGGAACACAAAAAGCAATTGAAGAAACACATCCCGAGCGGGAGAAGTTATTTGCCGATTTCCAACTCCAAAAAAAACCAATGCCTGCCAGGAAAGCGGGATTGTTCGAAAGAGTTACTGCAAACCTCTTTTTTTTTAGGTGGGAAATCATCCTATGGCCTTGGGCGGAGCGAGAGGGCGTGTCCGACTTTTACTGACCAAAACCCAGTCCTGATCCTTCTTTGCCTTCGGTCCAGGGCCCTGGGGTTCACTTTCGCACAATCCAGGGCCCTAGTAGGCTTCGACCCTGCTGGGCCCCTACTCTTTGCTGACATCGAGAGATAAATTATTACCTATAATGGAAAATGAGTTAAGAAATTTTCTTCAACAAATGCTTATCGTAAACATTTGTCATAAAAGATCTTAAAATTTGCGTAACAGCAGATCCTTTCCCCGACAACATTCTAGCGAATGTTCACAAATAATAATCCCGCAGTTTATCTATCCACTTAGCACAAGCATTTACCATTATCCCGGCATGGCTTAGTGACAAACATTTCACAACCATCGTGTAGAGGGTTACCACACCATCATGGGACCATGCCCGGCCATGGGTTTGCGAAACTACGCCCAGAGGTCAGCGGGTACGATACACAGAATAAGCAATTTTCCTTTGTATTATTTTATCTATGCAAATGAGCTTTTATATCATTCATTAGTAAATTTTAGGAAATAATGTAGATATGTGAAAATATTTGGCTGGGCTTGTTGATTCATGATAATTAAAAACCAAGAAAATATTAGGAGAACCAAGGTTGCCGACATAGCACGAAGAATCACCAAACTTAAGTGCATTGCTCGCAGAATAGATGGCCGTTGGGGCCGAAAGATTCTGGAGTAGCGCCCGCGTACCAGAAGACGCAATGTCGGAAGGCCCCCTACAAGGTGGACCGATTACCTGGTGAAGGTTGCGGGAATCCGATGGATGTGAGACGCACAGGACCGTTAATTGTGGCGACATTTAGGGGAGGCCTATGTCCAGCAATGGACGTCTATCGGCTGAAATGATGATGATCATAATTATATATACTATATTACAAATTGTACAAGTTTGTACTATAAGACATTTGACGCCCGAACCAAAGGGACATTATATCATCATATCCTATTACACGAAGGAGTGGAGTAATACACTGTAAAATAATAAAAATAATGTATGTGTACATTATTTTTATTATTTTACAGTGTATTACTCAACTCCTTCATAATCAAATGTTTAATCAAAATTGGGATGAAATTCAGCACATGGGTAGCCCATGTCCAGGCTATCTGGATAAACGCGCTTATCTTATGTACTATTTACATGGGGTAAGCCCTTTTATCCCTTTAAATAATTTTCTACTTTCTATTAAGCAAAATCGAAAACGGAAGCTAAAAGTCCTACCCTAAACTAGTTTACGTTTGCGGTTACGATCGCCGGAAATAAGTACTTACTTTTTTAAATTATTTACTATCTATGACCAATTCAACCAGCAGCTGAATGCATGAATTTCAAATAATGATGGCGACAAAATTCTTCCATCCATGATTATTAGGTATCCAATGCTAAGTTAATATTATTCCTCTCCTAATAGGTTTAAAATGTGTGCGTTATAATCATATTAGTTAGTCCACAGGTGGATGCTGTACAAGCACCTGGCAAAACCAGGTTGGCACAGAACCAGCTTAGCCTATGACATTTACGGGTGGTCGGTAATATGCCATTCTGAGACCACACAGAAAACCCATTAAAAAGGTGTGCTTAGAATATTTTTTAATTGTGTAATATTCTGTGTTTATTTTCGTACAATATTTTTTATACACATAACATTCAAAAGATTTATTTTTTTCTATTTATTAAATGTTTATTTTTGTACAATATTTAATCTTGATTGCTCAAGATTAAATATTGTACAAAAATAAATAGAATATTACACAATTAAAAAATATTCTATGCACACCTTATTAACTTTTTTATTTTTATTTTAGAATTGATACAGATTGGGGTCCTCCAGATATCAATATTAGAAATTTTCTAATATTGATATCTGGAGGACCCCAATCTTACGCACACTCCACATGCGTTGTGGGAACATTTCATACACACATAGTAATTTAACCTAATGCTGGTGACGTCACATTTCGGTGTGTGCGTCCTTATTCTACTACTTAATATTGAACGGATTTGAAAAATTCTTTCTATTTGCGATTTTGAATAAAGAACTTTTTGATACCAATAAATAAATAAAAAAAAACAACTATCCGATTCATTTAAAAAAGTTTTTGACTTATACATTGTTGCAAGAAAAGCCTATCTACATAATTTTAATGAAACGGCAAATAACATTCTTATTTAATTTTTTTCTAGCAGAAAAACCAAGCACAACTAACCAGGTGTATAATGGCAGACATTATTTAAAAAAAAGCATAAATATTGACAGTTCCGGTTCACGCAACGACATACCTTTGCCTATAATTAACTTTTTAAACACGCTGGAATAACCGCCGACATATTTTAATGGCGTATGTAAATGAAAACTGTAATAGGTAATTATATGAATTGATGATATATCATCAGACTTGTATCCAACCCCAAGGTGAGGTAGAGGTGTGAACGTGCAGAGCTTCCTGTTTCGGATTCAGGTGGAAGAAACTATTGTGCGGGCCGCCTTGAGGATACGGTGGAGCAAACGGTGGAAGTCTGCCCCACTTAGGGGGAGCACCGCCGTGTCCTTGTGGAGGCGCACCCGGCCAAATGGGTGTGAAAGCAGTACACCCACATTTATTTACTATAGGTTACGTCTCTTGCTGTTAGGGGCAAGCTTCCTAAAATTCCTGATAGTAAATCCTCCATACTCTTTTATCCTTTCTTTTTTTTGGGTTGGATATCGTCAAATAATTTCTACCGCTCTAGGTGGAGGTTACATTTCATTACATTCTAGTCAAGCTACTAGGAACTTATTATACATCGTATGCAAATGCAACTAAGATAATTAATTGATATATTACATACATAACATATTTATGTATCTAATATGGCTCGTAAACATATTCGTAGTTACGCCCATGGGTAAATTTATTAACAATGTTGAATGCATGTAATTTATTTCGCGTGCCAGTTCGTTAGATAGTTGATTGGGTACCTCGGGTACCTCGAAGGTTGTGAGGCGAACTTTGACTTCTCTGAGGATGCTCATGTAGGTCGCTGTGTAAGCGTGGGTAGTTCAGATCCCTTTATTTATTGTGCTTGTGATTTCAAGAACGGTTTTCTTCAAGATTTTTCAAGTTTTAGGAGAGTGAATTTTAATTTAAATCATTTCATTTCACATAGGCCAACATGGGCACTTATAAACCATTAGAAGCTAGTGCACGATTCCCATTGGCTATTTCCTAGGGAGACGAACTAGCAAGAAACTCCATGGTTACTGTTTATAAAAAAGATTGATGTTACAATATTTCCATATTGCAATATTAATTGCTATGAGAGAACTGTGTAAACATTGTAGCCAAAAGGACAATAAAAATAATGATAATAAAGAGTCTGCAGTATTCTCATATTCACATTACAAAAAAGAAGCTTTACAAAAATAAAGATCAATATCATTAGATTAGATGTTTGCAATGATAGCGGCAGTGAACTGATAAGAAGATGATGAGTATATTTTACTAATAACCCATCCCGTATTTGCTCGGGTTCAAATCTATACTCTATACATTATATACTACATACACACATAATAACATAAATAAAATTGAACTGTCTAATAATAAAATTATATATTTTTTTGTAAATGCATAACTAAAGTATAATACCTACTATACTTAAAATAAAAACGCAATTATCAAAAATTTTGTTTGTCTGTTCGTCGATTACTTTTCATTTTCCCGCAGAAACTGGATTTCAAACTTCGGAATACGTCTTTGAAATGGTTGAATACAATTTGAAGAAACTTTCACTGGGAAATAGCTAATTTATTACTCAGAATCAGGAACTAGTATTTTTTCAATTTTCCCGTGTGAATGTGACTTTATTTCCGGGTAAAATATATTCGATATGGAAAACAGAGAAGTAGACGGCGAGTAATGTGTAGCTCGCCGTCTGTTAAGGACCAGGTCCGGGTCGATGGGCGCGACGTTTTTCACGCGCGACGCAAAGAGCTGTCAGCATAGGTGAATAAGAATCATGCTCCAGCCGCCGGAACCCCAAACCTGATTTCCAACCACAATAGGCGTGGGCTAGCGGACGACAAGCAATGGTTAGCTCGCTATCCGGCCGTCTGGTAACCATCCGAACCGAGCCCGAGTCGTCGACGGCACGTAGTGTTCCACGCGCGCCTCAAAGAGATGTTAGCAAACAGTAGGGGCCCATCTGGGCCGAAGCTTACTGGGGCCATGAGTACTCCGAAAGGGAACTCCGGGATCCTGGAGCGCAAGGCAAAGAAGGAAAATAGGAGTGGATTTTTGACAGTAAAACTGTGACATGTCATGCATGTCACGCCCCACCCTAGAACGAAAGGAACCAGATGATTTCCCACCTTAAAAAAAGGTGAAAAGAATAGGCACTTAGGGAAATTTGTAACTGAAATGCAAATGAGTTCTAGACTTTTAACATATGTCCTGAATTACCTACAAGCTGTGGTATCTCAAAACAAAGTTTTAATAGGTACCTAATTCTTCGTGAATGATGTCAGAACTAAACGTGTAGGTACATACGCTATAAAGTATTATGTGCATGTAAACCATTTAATTAATGATCAATGTAATGATAATAAAGTAACACCAAGATTCAATTAAATCGTCATCTTGTAAAGCACAGTTCAGATGGAATACACGTGTTTTTCGTGACCTCTAATTTAAACAACACTGCTCATAAACGATAGAAAAAAAAATATAACCAATGATTGACATGATTCTACAAACCAGGCGTTTATGAAAGTATTTTATGCTATTTAATAACTTAAATTGTGCATGACAGAATAAAAAAATATAAAAATAGTTATTTAATTCATTGTGTTCACCTTGATACAAAACCGATAGGACTTATGATTTATTTTTAATTTTGTACCTACTCAGTTTGATTTATATTATCAAAAAAATGAAATTCCAATAAAAAACAATAAAAATAATGAGAGGGGTGACTGTGTTAGCGACATTTTGTGGCTAAAAAGTTGTTAGTCTGAAAATAACTTTGCAAAAAATATTTGTTCATTAAACAGAAACAATAAAAAGTAATTATAAAATAGGTAATAAGGTGATAACATTCATCTTTATTTATATATAAAATTAATATGTCAATTTAATATGATAAATAACTCGTTTTATACTCAGGAAGCGAGCGTTTTGTAGAAATTAATAAAGTTGTTTGATAGAAGTTGTAATTATAATCTTCCTGTATCTGCAAACTGTCAATATAACAAGTCTAAATAATAATAATTCCCATTTGACTAAGTCAAGCTTAAATGGAATAGAGCTGCCCCCGTAACCAAGTTACGACCGTTTCGATCTGATTCTCTTGAACGCCTCGAGTAGGCCACGCCTCAGATTCCTTTGTTCTGACCACGTGACTGAGCGTTGAGATGAACAAAGGAATCGGAAGCGTGGCCTACTCGAGGCGTTCGACGCCAGAGAGTCGAAACGAAACGGTCGTAATTTGCCTAGGAAGGTTTGTGACATTAGCAGTATGCAGTGATCGCTGGGTAAGTAACAACACGCAGTGGGTCCCTGCAGAGGGAAAGCACCGCGCCGTTGAGCCCAGAGAGACGTGGTGAGATGATCTAGACATGTACTACGCGTTCCAAATAAGAATAGGAAAGTCCATTACCTCAATCTGTCAAAAGTTGATTGAAAAGTACGGTTTACAAAAAAAAAACTTATTTGGCGTATCAATAACGGTTTTTTGTGCTTTGTATTACTGAATCTTAGTTAAAGCTTGGTGAAGTAAAACCGTTATTGCTTAATCTAAATATATTGTATAAGTCATAATTAGTTTAAAAAAAAACTATTTACTTTCTTATTTCTATGTTAGGAACAATTCGCATTCTTCTTCCATTTGCCACTACTCAGACATTTCACACAGTACCGCAGAGATGAGCAAAATTAAAAAACTGGATTCTTATTAAACTTTTTTCGTTCACGATTTGTAAATAAATTAAATTTTTAAAATTCCTTGTTTTGTTCGCCCTACCCATTTTTCGATTTGACAGCTATGACGTCACAACATGGCGTCAAAATCAACCCTATTCTTATTTGGAACGCATTGTACCACTTGGACTGGTTCAATATGGTACGGGAGAAGAATGTGTGGAAGGACTTGAGGTAGGCTTTTGCCCAGCAGTGGAGCAGTAGTGGCTAGGACAAAAAATAAGTGTCTGATATTTTTTTTATTATAAAACCTTAATTGAAACTGATTCAAGTGCTAATTGAAAAAGTTAAATTGACCACCTGTAGAAAACTTATGAACAGAATTAAAATAGGAAAGATTACTAAACAAAAGATTTTTAATAAATGCTAAGAGATAGTATAAACGGCCTTTAGAAACGTTCAAAAAGCGTTAAAAAACTTTTGATTCCTAAACACAAGAGCGGAATGTAAACATATTAAGCGGCAGTGGAACACTGGCTTTTTCTTTTGTCAGTAAAAGTCTACACGCTCTCTTAAAAAGTCATAAAACGATTTCCCACCACAATAAACCAACGCTAAGGAGGAACGGAGTCTCCTAATACAGGCCTCATCATTCTTAAAAGGAGACACCAATCATAAACTAATCTAAACTTCTTATTATAGATATTTCTAAAAAAAACAAAAAAGAACAAAAAATACAAAATGTTTTATTAAACATTTTGCTTTTTTTGTATTTGTAATAAAAAACCAAATGCATTAATGGAACACCGGCTTTATGTTTATCGATCAAGTACGTATTGATATTGATATCATAATTTTCATTGAGAATTATAATACACATGTTTTACTACCTATTTTTAAACACAGACACTAAAAAACAGAATCTGTTATGATACCTATTAGATTTGTCATAGAAACCTATTAACATTATGATCGAAAAAAGTCACGAGGATTTCCTTTGAAATAATATGTATATGCATACGTTGACATTGAAATTAATTTAGGTATTTCCCAGACTTTTATAATTTACTATTTCACCTTGAATTTAGATGACGTACAGTAAAAAGAAAAGGTTAGGTACCGGATAGACTTTCATACGGATCCAGTGAAGGTGAAAAGGCGCCTCTAACCATTTACATACATAGATAGTAAGGACAGAACGGACCGCGCATTATTCTGACGACAGAATTAGGCCCGCAATCTTTGGGAGCGATTGAACCGCAGGAGAAACAAGGTTACTGACGTAGTCCAAAGAATCACCAAACTTAGTATTAGGTGGCAGTGGGCAGGGCACATTGCATACGGTGGAGGTGTGCCCCGCTTGGGCAGAGCAACGCCGTGTCCTCGTGGGGGCAATTGGCGGCGGCGATCTCTCGCGCCGGGCCTTGGTACAGGCCATGGTCCGGAGCGAGGAGGAGTGGCAGGCGGTCGCCTCCTTCTGCGAAGCAGTGATGCTAGCAAAGGAGGCGGCCGATCGCGTGAGGCAGCGGTCCTCACGCCCCAACCGCCGCCGGGATTCCGATCCCGATTTCCGGCCACCGTAGGCGCGGGCTTGCGGACGGCGAGCAATGGGTGGCTTGCCGTCCGACCGTCCGGTAACCGTCCGGACCAAGCCCAAGTTGTCAACGGCGCGTGCTGTTACACGCGCGCCTCAAGGAGATGTCAGCAACTGTAGGGGCCCAGCAGGGTCGAAGCCTACTGGGGCCAAGGGTCTGATTCTGAAAGGAAGACTCGGCCCCGGTACGAAAGGCAACGAAGGAACAGGAGTGGGTTTTTAGTCAGTAAAAGTCTGACACTATCTCCCGCCCCGCCCAAGAGCGGGGCATGTCATAAGATGATTTTCCCACCGGAAAAAAAAAAAGAAAAAAAAAAGTGGGCAGGGCACATTGCTCACAGAACAGATGGTCGATAGGGACGAAGGGTTTTGGAGTCGCGATCACGTACCTAAAGACGCAGCGTTGGAAGGCATCCTGCAAGGTGAGCCAATGAGCTCGTTAATCCGATGTATACGAGATGCACAGGCCCGCTGGGCATGTCAACACTTGAGGGGGGAGGGGCCATGTCCAACAGTAGACGTTTTTCGGCTGAAATGATGATGATGATGGTGATGATAATCACAAACCTTGGGGGAGGTCGGCAATCTTGGGGAGCATTCGTGTGTGTTTTCCGAAGTGGGAAATCATCTACTGACTTATTTCACTCTAGAGAGAAGGAGTGTCAATTTTACTAACTAAAACCCACCTGTGTTCCTTCATTTGCCCTTTGCATTCTAGGGCCATGATAACTCTTTCAAACGTTCTCCCAGAGCACTCGTGTTTTCGAGCCATTAAAAACCCTGAGATTTTTGTATGGTGAATGCGTATAACAAAATGTTCGGACGACCCTATCTGCACTATTTAAATCACACTAAATATTATAAAACGTTTGTGACAGTGTGTGTGTATGTATGTTTGTTACTCCATCATGCTCGAATGTCTGGTTGAGTTCCGATGAAACTTGGTACACGGATAAACCAGGTCCTGGCACATAGGAACTTTTTTATACCGGGGGTATATTCCTTTAGTATAACTTTTGTACTTTCACGCGGGCGAAGCCGTTGGCATTGGTTAGTCATATTTAATAAATATAACCTACATAAATATGAGGTATTCCACTATGGGCACCTATTGATATTTTTGCAGGTGCCACAAATGGAACACTTTATTATTTAAAATTTTATTCCACTTATGGCACCTACGGTAGGTACTTGTGATGGAACGTTATTTTATTATTTTTAGGATGTGAAAATTATATCTTTGATTAACATCAGTAGGGAGTTTATTAGCATGATGATAAAAAAATAAAAGCCAAATTTAATATTTTTATAATCTGGGTGATTACTAGCAAAATTGTGTCCTTGATCATATTCGGATCCATTAATAACAAGTGTACTATATTTTCCTAGCGTGGGGCAACGTTAATACAAACAACTGTTAAATTCTTTATTATTGGGTAATATTTCAACAAGAGAATTTCTCAACCTTCGAAGACTGGCTCTTATTAATATCAGCTATCACCGATATTTTTGAGTAGCAATCCGGCAGCGTGTTAAATTAACAGATCACGTTCGAAACACTACACTGCGCTCCAAAACGCTAATCGTTGATGTGGCTCAAAAAGCTGCCCAATTTAAATAGAACTGGGCGAGACTTGTTTGCCGCATGTCTAACGACCCGTGGGCCCATAAAACACAGGATTGTGTTTTTTTATTGTTGCTAGGTTCGCGCTTGACCGCTATCTCACCTGATGGAAAGCGACGATGCGGTCGACGATGGAGCCCGCTTACCTAGAAGTAACCTATTCACTCTTGACTTAAAGATTCCCGGGTTGGTGCCTAAAAAACGGGGCCGCGACAGAAAGAGATTGCGGGACGACCAGGATGTTTTCCTTAAAAATTGTAAATAAGAACCGAAAAACAGTGATCGTTGGAAGGAATAGAGGGAGGCCTTTTCTAAGCAGTGGGATAATACCGGCTTGTAATAATAATAATCCGTCGATACCTAGTCTGACACCTGGTTTCTCTAAAGAATTCATCAACATCGAGTGATTCCAATGGCTGTTAAAAATACACTCATTTAATCACAGCAGCTAACGTGATACTCAATTTGTCACATTTGTTTTGTGATAATTTTCCTTTCAAAAACATATACTTTCATAGCAGATCGCTAATCTACTATGATATTGAAAATCAAGTAAAAAGAAAAAGTATCTGATTATTCATCTGAGTAACATAAATAAAATTAAAATATCTGTTTGTAATATCATTTTTTTTAAATAAAACGTATACGAAAGTATATTCGGTACTTATAATAAAACATTTAACATTACAACACAAAATTATACATTATAAAACAAAATTTTTAACATTTTTGACTGTCTGTTTTTCTTTTTGTTTCGGCTAACCTCCGAAACGGCTGGAACGATGTTCGTGGGACTTTTACCAGGAGATAGCTGATGTTATAAGAAGTAACTTAGGCTACTTTTATTTTAGAAAAAGTATTAGGATTTTACGCAAAAAAAAAACTTCTTGAAATTTTGACCAAATTGCATTGTCGTTGTTTTATGAGTCTATGAGTCTGACCCGTACAAAGTCGCGTGTACCAGCTAATCCACTCTAAGTAGATAGATAAGGCTAGAAGCCCTACTCTGATGTCTTAAACCCATCAGTACCAGACCAGCTAGTGATGGAGCTATATAGAATGAAAAGCTCTGTCACATCTTCACACCGGAATTATGTCGTTTTTAAGGCGTCATGGTATGGGGGCAGAACGCTTATGCACAGTCATGCACATGACTTCTAAAATCATAAATCGTCCGCGACCTCTAACGTCTTTGGACATTTAACCTTGAAACAAGATCACCAAAAATATGCGTAGGTATTGAAAGAGGAAAAAGTCCTAAGAAATATTTATTTGAGCTCTTTCCTAGAATTTTTATTAAGGGTTCAGAATATCCTGCTTTTATTTGTATGTGTCATGTTTTGATTCACTCCTTTTTCAGTCTTGCGTCCATGTCTGTCAAAGTGACATTTGAATTTCGAAGAAATTACGTCATGACGCAATATGGGTGTGTTTTGTTTTTAAAAACGAGTTGCTGATGATTCGGACACCGTGTCCGAACCAACACATTTATATTTACAATATTTTTTTTACTGATGATTTGGACACCACCAAATTTATTGAAGCTTTTTAGTGCAGTCAAATAAAAATAAGTCTTAAAATACATATAACATAAAGAAATTTATTACCAGAAGTTGCCACCTTAAATCCAGCCTAAAATGGTTTTGGAAACGCTTTTTTTCTCGCATAAATTATATTTTAAAACTTTTTATCTGACTTTACTAATCAGTATGTGTCCAAATCGTCAATGAAAAAAATATTTAAATATAAATATGTCAATTCAGACACTGTGTCCGAATATACTGTGTCGTTGTCCTCAGCAACTCTTAAAAACGGAAGCTTTAGCTCGTACTTTAGAAGATTGGTATCTACTTAATATTGAATCACGAATTCTCGATTTAAAATTGACAGATTTTTTTATAATCCCTTCTTTGATCTAGTTTTAGATCTTTAAAATATCTCTATTTGCTGATTTTTGACTGTTGTATTTGGAGTTAAGAGCCTTATGACATTTCGAGTGTGTTTTTTTTAATAAATGGTTGAAGCGGAGAAACTAAAAAATACTTCGACAAATATTGTATTCGTATCTAATGGCGTAGAATAGTTATTAATATAGTACATAGCGGTTTCTTTTATCGCATTTTTTTATTACCATACTAGCTGACCCGGCGAACATCGTACCGCCTCATAGTCAATGATTGTTGACCTTTTTCCTAAAATGTCAAAGGATAACATCATTGTACTGGCATTACTAGAAACAGCATAATTCATTTTAAAATGACATTTTAATTAGAGATGGATTTTTTTATCGCGATTTTTTTCCATTTTTTCTCAACGTTTAAACCTTCCCTTTTTTTTTTTTTTTTTTTTTTTTAAGGTGGGAAATCATCCAAATGACTTCTCGCGCTCTGGGTGGAGCGCGAGGGCGTGTCAGACTTTTACTGACTAAAACCACACCTGTGTCCTTCAATTACCCTTTGCGTTCTAGGACTACGGGTTTCCCTTTCAGAAATTCTCCGCGGTCCTAGCTAGCGAGCATCGGCCCTGTTGGGCCCCTACGGTTTGCTGACATCTCTTTGAGGAGCGCGAGGATCACTACGCGCGCTCGACGACTGGGCTCGGTCCGGTTAGTTACCGAACAGCCGGACGGCGAGCTACCCAGTGCTCAACGTCCGCAAGCCCGCGTCTACCGTGGCTGGTAGTCGGGGTCGGAATTACGGCGGCTAGGGCGTGAGGACCTTCGTTCCCTCACGCGTGCAGCCTCCTCCTTCGCTAGCATTACTGCTTCACAGAAGGAGGCGACTGCCTGCCATTCCTCCTCGCTCCGGACCATAGCCTGAACCAGGGCCCGACGCGAAAGGTCGCTGCCACCAATTGCCTCCACGAGGACACGGCGGTGCTCCGCCCAAGCGGGGCACACCTCCACCGTATGCTCCACCGTGTCCTCTGGGTGGTCCGCACAATGATGACACCCGGGCGTTGCTTCCGCCAGAATCCGATGCAGGAACTTCCCGAACTGGCCATGCCCGGTGAGGACCTGCGTCATGCGGAAGGTGAGGACGCCGTGTTGTCGCTCCAGCCACTCCTCAAAGAGGGGACTTACCGCCATAATTGTAGCGTGCCCAGCACTGGGTTGCGACAGTCGTCGTTGCCATTCCACCATTAGATCCCGCCGGAACTCTGTCCGCCATGCCGCGACTTGGCGCGGCAGCGGAGTTTCGCCCCGGCGTTGCATCTCCACGCGCAAATCGTGCATGCGTGCAAGGACTGTTGCCTCCAAATCCAATGGTGGCTGGCCAGCAAGAAGGCTCGCCTCCTCGCGGGAAATCGTGCGGTATCCCCGTATCATCCGGATGGCCATGACCCTCTGGCAAGCGTTCAGTATGGCCGCCGGTCGCCTTTGCAGTGACGGCGCCCACACCGGCGCCCCGTAAAGGGCCATGGACCGAACAATTCCCGCGTAGAGCCTACGGCAGGAGGCGTCTGGACCCCCAAGGTTGGGTAGGAGCCGCTTTAGGGCAGCCCCGGTCCGTTCTAGTTTGGGAGTCAGACGTCGAAAGTGCTCCACAAAGTTCCACCGACTGTCGAGGACAAGTCCCAGGTACTTCATCGTCGACCCGACGTCGATGCGAACCCCTCCTACCGTTATTTGGGAACCCGGTGGTGGCGCGTTCCGAGGGCCATGAAAACACATGGCCTCGGATTTGTGCAGTGCCACTTCGAGTCCCAACTCTTGGATCCTGTCCACGACTGTCGCAACCCCGCGTGTCGCTAGTTCGGCCGCCGCCTGGTGCGACTCCCCCTGCGCCAGGACCAGCGTGTCGTCTGCGTAACAGACAACGCTAACCCCGTCGGGGAGGTCGCCGCGCAACACGTAATCGTACCCGATGTTCCACAAGGGCGGTCCTAGTACCGATCCCTGCGGAACACCGCACGACATCTCTCGCCGTCTCCACTCTCCCTCGTGACCAGGGTAGATGATAAACCTGTCCTTCAGGTAGGCCTCGATCAAACGACGGAGGTATTCGGGCACCCGGTGATACCGGAGTGCCCTCCTAATGCTACTCCAGGGCAGGGAGTTAAAGGCGTTGGTGATGTCCAAGGACACCACCACTACGACCTTGCCCCGGGACACCGCATTCCCCGTCGTGAGGGCTCGCACGCGCATGATGGCGTCCACCGTGGAGCGCCCTCTGCGGAAGCCGAACTGGCTGTCCGAAAGATCCGGCCCCACCCGCGCTAAATGCGCGACAAGGCGGTCTGCAATTACTCTTTCAAAGAGCTTGCCCACCTCGTCGAGCAGCACTATGGGCCGGTATGCGGACGGAGAGTCCGCAGGGCGCCCCGGCTTCGCGATAAGGACCAGTTTCCCAGTCTTCCAACGAAGTGGGAACTGGCCCCTCTCCAAACATGCGCTCAACAGCCCTCTTAGTCGAGGCCCGAGTTCCTCCATGGCCAGGACCCATGCTTTCCCAGGCAAGCCATCGGGTCCTGGGGCGGTATTTTTAGCGTTTAGCCTTCGTACCGCCACACTCATCTCTACCTCGGTCACCTCCGGAGTTTCGTCGTCATCGCCGTCGTGGTCCGCGTCGGACACCGCGAGAGGCGGAGCCGTTGGCGAGGAGGAATGCTCCTCCCTCAAAGGGAACAGAGCGTTCACTACACCCTCTACGAGCTGAGGCCGGAGACTCTGTGTCAGCGGGGGAGCCCAGGCGCGGAGCTTATCCCGCACCATTTTGTAGGGGCGTCCCCATGGGTCTCCGTTCAGAGTCCCCAACCATACGTCGCGGGCCTCTAGTTTGGCTCGCCGTATCTCCGCTCGGAGGGTGCGCTTCGCCACCCTGTATCCCTCGTACAGCTCCGCCTCTATGGCCTCCGCATCCGGAGGGCGAATGCGGCGCCTGCGGTGTCTTGTGTACTGGCGCCGTGCGGCAACGCATGCCTTGCGCAGTTCCGCAATCTCCGGTGACCACCAGTACACCTGACGCCGGGCACGTCCTGGCCGAACTCGGGGCATTGCCACGTCGCATATTTCCGACATGGCCTCCCGGAACCACTCCGCCTCGGCATCTATGTCGACAGGCCTGTCCGGTGCTGACGCCCAGGCCTGTACGATAGCGGCTTCCAGGAGGAGCTCCCGGTCCAGCTGTTTTAGTGCCCACCGCGGGCCACATGGGTTCTGTCGGACCGGCGCGGTAAAGGTCTGGGCGGAGACGTCGAACCGGATGTACCGGTGGTCTGAGTACGTCTCCACCCCCTCCATGACGCGCCAGTCAATGACGCGCGGAGACAGAGCGGGGCTCGCGAACGATATGTCCACCACGGACTCGCCCTGCATCCGCACGCACGTGGGGACAGAACCCCGGTTTAGGACGACCAGGCCTGACTCCAGGGCCCAGTCCTCCACCATCCGGCCCCGTGTATCTGTGTACCGGGAACCCCAAGCCAAGTTTTTGGCGTTGAAGTCCCCACAAACAACCACAGGGAGGGATTGAAACCCGGCGACGACGATGTTCAGCTCCATAAGGGAGTTGTGGAGATCGGCGAGAGTTCGGTTCGGGGAGAAGTATACACCTACCACTGCGATGTCCCCGAACCGTGCTGCCACGCAACCTCGTCCCCTCTTGACACCCTCTAGGGACGGGGTACCGGCGGCGGCCGACGAAATCAATGTCACCGAGCCGTTCAGATCCTGCACCCAGCCAGACCTGGGTGGGACGTAGTACGGCTCAGTGACCACGGCGATGTTGATCGACCACTGCGCCATGCTCTGGAGCAACAGATCCTGAGCGGGGGCGCAGTGGTTGATATTCGCCTGGAGGAGACGTAATGGAGCAATTATTGGCAGTCCATTACAGTCTCCTCCCGAGCCCCCTGTGAGGGCTCTGCCGCGGCAGTTACGGCGGTGGCTGTGGTGGCGGCAGCGGCGGCTGCGGCGGTGACGGCGGTGGTGGGGGAGGGCCTCTTGCCCTTACCCCTGGCTTTGGCGGGGGGAACGCAGTTCCTGCTCCCAGCCCGATGGTCGGCTGGCTTGCCAGCCGCTGCACACACATAACAGTGAGGTGCAGCGTTACAGGTTACGGCCTTGTGGCCAGGCCGACCGCACTGGAAGCAGTGATCGCTTCTATCTACCTCCGAGGTGCAGTGAACCCCCGCATGGTGGCCCACTTGGCAACGGAAGCACCTCAGAGGTTTGGGCTCCAGCAGCTTCACCTGCGCTGAAACCCAGCCCACCAGGAGCCTTCGACCCTCCCCAGTTATGGCCTTGGCCGCCGACACGGGGCAGCTCACTGTGACGGTTCGCATGCCCGTGTTGTCGGCACGGATAGTACCTGCCCGCACCTGGTCGCCAGGACACTTTCCTGTCCTGACGACGGCAGCCACCACCTCGTCCTCCGTCACGGAGTCGTCCAGGCCCATAATGCGCATATCGATGCATTTCGTGGGCCTGGATACTCGGGCCACCTCCGCGTCTAGGGACGCTCGTATTTTTTCAGCCAGAGCGTCCGCGGTGGGGCCGCTGTCCGCACCAGGGACTTCCAGCATACGGCCTGCGGTCGCGGTGGTCCTCATTCGCAATCCTCTGGCGATACCAAGTTCGGTGAGGTCCACCGCCCGCTTCGCCTTGGTCATCACCTCGCTGTAGGTCGCGCCCTTCTTTTCCGCACCTGGCTGTAGTGTAATCACTACTGCTGCGGATGTCGGGGCACGAAGCCTAGCCGCGAGGGCCCTCTTCTTGCGCTGCTGCCGCCTTTCTCGCTTCTTGGCCGCCCTAGCCGCCTTGCCCGCCCTTTTCTTCTCTCCGACCACTTGCCATTCGGCGTCGGCCGGAGAATCCATAGGCTGGGGTAGCGAAGGAGGCCGGCTCGCCGCTACAGCAGGAGCTTTTGCCGCTTTCCGTTGCTTAGCAGCCGGGGCTGGCCTCACGGGTTCCGATACCACCGTGGACCCGCGTTTGTTTTGCCCCGACAGGCCCGGCTTAGGCGCAGCAGCTGAGACCGCGGCGGCGGCAGCGTATGACGCCACCTTCCGTTGGCCGGGGGCCGTCAGCGGTGGGCGCAGCACGATGCCTTCCAGAACGGTGAACTGCTGCTGCACCCGCTGTTGGAACTGCTGCTGCTGCTGCTGCTGCTGCTGCCGGAAGGCAGCCAGCTCCTGCCGCAGCAGGGTCAGCACCTTGCTCTCTGGCTGGGTCTGTGACTGGGGCTGTGGCCGTTTGCGTCCTCCTTTTGGCGCCGTCTCGGGACCAGCTCCTCGGAGACTGGCCAGGTCCGCCTCGAGCCGTCCAATCCTCTTATTGAGGGGCTCCAAGACGGTACCTAGTGCCTCCGAGATGGAGGCCGTACCTTGGGATATAGCTTCCTTCTTTTTCGACTTCTCTCTTTTTTTGGAGACGCTTGTTAAGGCGGCGACCACGACCTCGGTGAATTTGGCCATTGCCTCCTCCATGCCATCTGGGTCGCTTGCAGAAGGCTCCGAGGGGCTGGCCTGACCACTGATTGCCCCGGAGAGGCGCCCCTCCCTGGCGATTTCCAGGGATCGCCTGGCTGCATCCTGGGCAGCGAGCCCCCTCCCCCTTCCTGTCTTGCGGCCCGCCCCCCGCCCAGCGGTGGAGATCTTACGGGCCGAAGCTTCGTCAGAGGACGACCCCTGACCGACCCCCGACATGGGGCGTTTCCGGAGGAACTGGTTCCTCCTGGGAGAGGTGCCTGCAACCTCCATTATCTCCGGAGTGAGCGAAGATCCGGTATCGGAATCCGACACCGCATCTCCGCTCACCTCTCTAAGGCCGAAGCTCCTGCTGGCCTGTTCGGTACCCGCTGGTGCCGCAGACGTGCTGGGAACGGGTCCCAGGGACTCCGCGCCACCGGCGGGTGAGCCACTCTGGCTCAGTGCGTCCATAGAGGACGGTACAGGGTCCGAAGACCCGAGGCGGTAGTTGCCCCCCCCAGAATACGAGGGGCAGCCCGAGCTCTGCTCGGGGAGGGATTCTCCTGCATGCAGGTACCCTCCTGGGGTAGTTATTTCTTTTCTACTCGCGCTCATGGTTGGTGCTAAACTAGCTTTGCCTTTTTGTCAATGGGGTGGGGTCCCCAATAACACGTTCGCCGTCATGGTCACGTCTGATGAGCAGACGCGTACCCGAGGCGAACCCACTGTCCCAAAACCGCTGTCCAAAAATACCAACAGCTGTTGGTGCCGATGCTTCTGGACAGCGCAACCTCCGTGGCGGTCCGTCTAGACTCCGCCTGTGTGTGTTCCTCTTGGTCTGGTCTCTCACTTGAGGCCTTCTGGCATGAGTAGCTCTACCGGCATAGCCCTCAAGATCACAGAGACACGCAAGCCCCACCACGACGACAACGTGGGAACACTGTTGGTGAGGGCATCACTAATAGGTATGTAACCTTCCCTGGACTATCACAAATATTTCAAGACCAAAATTAGCCAAATCGGCCCAGCCGTTCTCGAGTTTTAGCGAGACTAACGAACAGCTTTTTTGAGCTCGTAGATTGAACTACTGTAACTACGAAATATGCAAACGAAATGAAATATACATAATAATATGTCTTTACCTAATAATTCTAATCTGTGAAAAAATCAACTGTCTAGCTATAACGTTTCATGAGATACTGACTGGTGACAGTCGGACAGACAGACGGACGGACAGCGGAGTCTTAGTAATTAGGTTCCTCTTTTACCCATAGAGTACGGAATTCTAAAAAAAAACGACTTATTATTTAAGTTCATACAACCTCGAATCTTGAAGCCTTGATAAAGTGTCAGGCCACGTAACCAAGCTTTCGTTGAATCAGCCGTGGGCTTCCGAATTACGTCGACTTTCTCTTAGCCTTAGCTACCTAACCACTTCCTCAGGCGATTTATGATAATTAATGATAATACCTAATGACCCATTCACAGACCGTGGCGAATTTGTTTGAATAGAAGTTTTTAGATTTCATAAACAATACAATAAATATTCTTGAGATTATCATTCATCAAAACTAAGTTTGTATCGGTACTTTTGGCTTCTTGTTACGCCATATGCTATGTCAATAAGATGTCTATGTACTTATAGTGATGGCCTATTGTTGCAATAGTGAGGCAATTCTGCTTGCATTGAGGAAAAGTCGGTTTCCCATAGAAATATAACATCCCTCTCCTTTCTAAAATCCCTCTTCCTCCCTGATAGCACAACCTGGGGGTCTTTAAGTCAAGAGTGAATAGGTTACTTCTAGGCAAGTGTGCTCTATCGTCCACCACATAATCGCTTATCATTTTTTTTAAGTGGGAAAATCATCTAATGACATCTCCCGTTCTTGGGCGTAGTGGGAGGGCGTGTCAGACTTTTACTGACTAAAAAACCACTCCTGTTCCTTCTTTGCCTTCATCTCTGGGCCCCGGGTTTCACTTTCATACCACTTGTGGCCCCAGTAGGCTTCGACCCTGCTGGGCCCCTACGGTTTGCTGACATCTCCTTGAGGCACGACGGTTACCGGACGCTCGGACGGCGAGCTACCCATTGCTCGCCGCCCGCAAGCCCGCGCCTACGGTGGCAGGAAATCGGGATCGGGTGCTTGGGCGTGAGGGCCGCTCTCTTGCGCGTGCACGTGCGATCTCCTCCTTTGCTAGCATTACTGCTTCGCAGAAGGAGGCGACCGCCTACCACTTCTCCTTGCTTCAGACCATAGCCTGTACCAAGGCCCGGCGCGAGAGATCGTTGCCACCGATCGCCCCCACGAGGACACGGTGGTGCTCTGCCCAAGCAGGGATCGCTTACCATAAGGTGAGGTAGTGGACTCTAGTGGTCAATCGCTAGGCAATCAATGGTAAAAAAATCCTTTTCTCCCATGGGAAAGAAATCTCCTTTTTCTATTACAAATCTGCATTGCTCTTTTTTGCATTCTTAGTTGAATCAATTTAAAAAAAAAAAACAATGAACACCTTTGATAGGACCCTTAACAAAACCTTTTCTCTTTCTAAGCCGCTAAGAAAGACCAAAAACAACATTAAGACCATTTAATCCCGACCGGAATTCCCAAAAACTTTTTAAACCAAAGAAAAAAACCCGATATTACAAAAAAGGGTGCTCAGGAATCTTGATTAGGTACTTCCGGCGGTTATTTAAGACCTAAAAATAAAAAGGAAAGGTCACAGAGACCGATATGAGTCAGTTAAAGGTGACTCGGGACAAAATTGGCAAGATGAGATACAAGATTGGACGATTTAAAGGGCATTTTGTACGAATCATGTCCGTCATATGTCCGCAAAAACTCGGTTATGTAGTCCAGATTGACACAGAAATGTGTGTTATCTTTGTGACTTATTTTTAATTTTATTATAAATTATATTTATTTTGCAAATTGGTTTATAAAACACATCAATTTGGTCATTAAATTTAAACTAGATGAGGCTGGTGTTTCCTAGCTGACTACTCTGAGAAGAAACACCGAAACAAACTCAAGGAAATGTGGAAAAAAAATACTTATACTGTTTTTTTTTGGCGTGCAGAAGATTGGTTTGTCCTCTGGTTGAAGGTGGGGAAAATTGCAAGGTGACCTAATAATAATACTACTAAAAAAAATTTTTATGGGTGGAAGTTTTGGCCTTGGGTTCTGCCCGGGATGGCGTGTCAGACTTTTACTGACTAAAACCCACTCCTGTTCGCACAACCTATGGCCCCAGGAAGAGTCCCCCACGGTTTGCTGACATCTCATTGATTCGCGCCGTCGACGACTTGGGCTAGGCCCGGACGGTTACCAGACGGTCAGACAGTCTCTCACACTGAAAAGAATCATGTCGTAGCATTGGGCATTGGCTGAGTATGCACCTAAAGTTTGAAAAATTACCTTATCAAACTACAATATTTGTAGGCTGTAACATTTTAAATTTATTCTACGAGTAACTTTTGAGTTTTCCCATTCGTTTACCTTTGTATCTTCAAATTGTTATGTGCCTACCATACGCACAAACGTCACCACAGTTTTGCTAGCGCAGGCCGTAAACTGTTTCAGTTTTACCAACCACACGCACGGTATTCCATGTTCATACCGAAGCCACGCTGGTGAAACTGTGGTGAACCTTGTGCGTGCAGTAGGCCCATAAAATCGTTGACGTATTAGCTGTACCTAGATGTCAATTCATTTCAAATATTCACAATCTCTGTTCACAATATTTATGACATCCACATTAACCAGGTAACGATCTAAACAGGATCCATAATTAAATATTTACTTGGTGTTTTAAACTTATCTATTAGCTGCTTGAAGTGTTAAATAAATTCAGTGCATCCTTTGAATTTAATAGAATAATAAATTAAACACTATGAAGGATTAAGAATAATTATTTATCCATCCAATTAAAGTCTTATTACTAAGTACCATAAATGGTACAGGAGAATTAAATTTTAATGAGCAAAGTAAAATAGATCTTAAGGTGTGAGTATTACAGTTCAATCTCATCATAGCATACATAATTATTCTATATGTATAAAATTCTGAATTACTTTAAGCAATTTATATTATAATAATATTTATTATCTCGCAGTCAATAGGTCAAGATTCGACACAATTATTTTAAGTTCATAGATAGGTATATTATCTTAATTTATCAGGATTTAGCTTATTGCTAGTTCAGTATTATAGATCATATCTCCTAAAATGATACGTGTTAGGTGAGGGTTTTAAGTTGGAAAAAGTCTGACAATCCCTCTCGCTCCACCCAGAGCGAGAGAAGTTATTTGATGGCCAGAGATCGAGCTACACAGAGAGATTTGGAAGGAGAAAGGATAGGCTTTTGCCTAGCAGTGGGACACATAATAGGCTAATTAAAAGAAAAAAAGAATCGCTTGCCAATAAAATATCAACTATGATACGTCAGTTCCACTTGTTTTTACTTTCTTATAAGCTCCCACGCCGATACAAGTCAATTATTTTCACACATTCGAATAAAACTATGGTAGTAACCACGAATTTATACTAACCATTATGTAAAAATCGACACGAGATCTTTTCAACAGTAGTGAGAACTTATCTAAAGGCGACTTTCACTTGATCAGCTGTTATCAATTATCTGTGGTTGATGTTATGTCATCGTGTGTGGACGGTTTATTGATAAAGATGCGTGGTTTAAACTTATGGCTTTTCTTTTTTCATAAGATATGAATTGGTATTCAGTTTTATTTAATTTTTTTGTGGAAGGTAAATGTTACTAGGTCCGATTGGATAAAAATTGGGACAGATGGTAAAACAAATCGGGATTTAGGATTTAAGATCGGGACAATTTTTTTTATATATATCATTGAGGTGGGAAATCATCATCAATCATCATGGGAAATGACTTCTCACGCCCTAGAGTGGATTGAGAGGAAGTGTCAGACTTTTACTGACTGAAACCCAGACTTCTTCAATTGCCCTTTACATTCCGAGACCACGGTCACTGTTTCAAACGTTCCCACAGCCTTAGCAGGCATCGGCCCTACTGCTCCCCTTAAGTTTTGCTGGTGACGAGCACGTCAAACACGACGCGCCATCGACTCCGGCCCAACATTGGACGGGCGAAAGACGTGATACTCATTGCTCATCGTTTGGAAATCTAAGCCTACTGTGGCCGGGAATCGCTTCGGGGATGACTGGGGCGTGATAATGTCCGTCCCTTCATGTTTACGTAAAGTTCTTCGCTTGCGAGCTACCCATTACTCGCCATCCGCAAGAACCGGACCGGCGACACCGGCGCCTGGGTTGTTATATTACGGTGCACTCGCACCTAGTTCTTACTTCTTTGCTGTTTCTTTCTCACTCATTCCATTGCGGGATCCAAGACAGTGGAATCGTTTTTCAAGAATCGTTGAAAACGTCAATAATCAACTAGTTACCACTGTTGATTTTGGCAT
Organism: Mythimna pallens; assembly: GCA_961205895.1. Lineage (NCBI taxonomy): Eukaryota > Metazoa > Arthropoda > Insecta > Lepidoptera > Noctuidae > Mythimna > Mythimna pallens. The sequence continues at coordinate 6,132,509 of OY540825.1, forward strand.
TTAGGAGCTGAAGGGGTTGGCTCATTATTTCTTAGATCAATCTGCCTCACTATTGGTGGGTTGACCTGAGAAATAATGAATCTGAAACACAAAAGTTATTATCCGCTAGGCCCATTCCATCACCGGACCATCAGGTGAACGGCGATGCGCCACCGGTACATGGTGTGATACCCACCCATACGCACAAAACGTTTTGGGAATACATTCATTGTGCGTACAGCTAAGGGGAGGAATTCCCAGCTGGAGTCTGTGTTTCCTGATAGCTATAATCGGAAGATTTTTAAGTAAAGAGTGAATAGGTTACTTACAGGTAAGCGCGCTCCATCGTCGACCACATCGTCGTTTTTCATCAGGTGAGATAGTTGGCTAGCGCGAGCCTATCAACAATTAAAAAACATATTAGCATATTAACTTTTAAAATGAACGCTAGAGATTTATAGAGTCCGTTTAATTTAGCTATCCATCACAGAAATTTTAATCATCGAACATTTTTTTTTTATATTACTAGCAATTTTCTTGAAATGTTGCCCTTTGGAGTATATTGGCTGATAGGCTAATGTTTAAATCTTTGCATAATCAGCCTGTTTTAATGTTCCCACTGCTGGGACTCAGTCTTCTTCTCTAGGAGAGGGAATGGGCCGTAATCCACTACGCGGGCACATGTCTTGGAATTTTTGGTTTTAGGACACGTTGGTTTCCTCACGACGTTTTCCTTCACCATTTTGAGAGCAGTGGTAATAAAATAATTTACACAAAGTAATGCGCCTGGTTGCTTTTGAACCCACGACTTACAACTTATAAGTCGGGGCCGTTACCACTCGGCCACCATTGGTCCCTATGCTTAATCGCTATTTTATTAATTAAAGAACAAAGACTTCTTAGCGACAAGTTTGTTAATTTGTTCATCAATATCCATTAACGCTCCCTGCGTTTATAGCCTAGATTAGTTTGAAACACTAATTCATGTCTTAACATGACAAGCAATAAACTTAACGTAACTTGATAGCTACCTATCATCTCGTTATCAAGTCAGGTTAGCTCTATTTACGTCCAAGTAATAAAATACTGAGCAGTGGTGTCCGAGTGGTAACGGCCCCGACTTATGAGTTGCAGGGCGCGGATTCAAACCCAGCCAGGCACATTACTTTGTGTAATTTATTTTGATCACCACTGCTCTCAAAACGGTGAAGGAAAACATCGTGAGGAAACCGGCATGTCCTAGAACCAAAAATTCGAAGACATGTGACATCCACCAATCCGCACTAGGCCCGCGTGGTGGATTACGACCCATTTCCTCTCCAAGAAAGAAGGCCTGAGTCCCAGCGGGGGGAACATTATAAGGCTGATTATGCTTTAAGCCAATAAACTACTACTTGAATAAAAGTTTTGGATAAGAACTTGAGTATATCTCAAAAGCAGAAAAAAAAGTGTAGTCAAGTAACTCAATATGAACATTAGGAAACTTTTTTATTTACGTATTGCGAGCGAGAAGGAGGGATGGAGTTATACACCCTATATTATAGGTCCATCCTTTTAACAGTTCAGTTTAAGTCATCAAATGGATCGCATTAAGAGGTCTATGTAGCACTGTGGAACTATTTGGAACTTACTGCGCTGCTAAAGCACAAAGGGCAACAGGAGCAACACAAATGAGTTTAAGTTAGTAAAAGAGTTATCTCTCTCGCTGATGATTTCTCACCTAAATAGGTGTAATTTGAAATTTTCAGCTTCACATTATCTTTACAATATAAATATATGAGTAAGGAAGATAATGTCTTAGAGAACAAGAAACCTCAGATAAGTATAGCCAGATTATGCAAAAATAATATTTTATCTCTTGCTGAGTTAAGAAACTTGAGATCTGACTCATATATGTGTGGATGGATGGAGAGAACAAGAGAGGCCAAAGAAAAGATGAATGGATTGTGTAAGAAGTGGTATGAAAGAAAAGAGTGATAGCATGACGTGTAAAAGGACAGAATGGAAGAAAAAACGTGTTGCCCCGACCCCAAATGAAACGAGACAAGGGCAGGAAGATGATAATGATGATGAGGCGAAGTTAAGAACTTATTTCTGCGTATCCATTTAGGTATAACATTAAATTACCCACTCACTACAGAAACCAAAACAAATTCCCACAATATTTACAACCTGAACAATTACTTTATCCAATAGATAGTTTATATAAAACACAAAAGATAACAACCTCGGTTACCAAAGACCAGAATCAGATAATCCATGGCTCTAACCTGGCAATCTTCGATGCTTCGCAATGCGCCCCCAGCCATTTTGATATTGGCTAGGCTGTCCTAACAGGTGTGCAGTTGTAGTTTATCGCACCCACTACTTCAGCCATGATGATATATATCCTATTTGGGAGGCAAAGGATTGCTGTTTGAGTCGTAAATATTCAGTAGAAGTTGGTTAACGGAATTTATAATTGTGTCTGGCGTAGGACAATTAGTGATGCAATTCATTATGCCTGATCTATTTTATATTGTTAATCTGAGAGTATTATCTTTCTCGTAATATATTTTCGTTGATAACGATATTATTGAAGAAGGAAAAAAATATAGACTCGAAGAAAAGTAACTGTGATTAGCTTTAAAAATGTTTGGTACTTCGAAAATTACTGTCACTGATGACAATACACTTTTGGTAAGTTTATTACTGAATAAAATTACCAAAAGTGTAAACACTGGTTTACCATAATGACATTGAGGTATAAGTTCTTTGATTATATGAACTTTTGGGCAAACATGACAAACTTAAATTTAAAAAATACGTAGATTTCATCAAATCTACTACAGAATATAATAGATTTAAAGTAACATCGATACCTTCTGTCATTGACTAAGACTGCAAAATGTCTAGTAATAAAACTCCTTTCTCATATTAATCATGGATTTTTCCTACCTATATCCTAAATAGCATCTTACTACTCCCATTTTAGTAAAGATGTAAACAGATAAATCAATCAGAGTCCTATCCAATAAGGCAATTACTACAAAACTGTTTGTCATAAATGTTTATAAGATAGCCCTACGTGTGAATGTATTTGTAAAGTAATTGGTTTTCTACCAAGTCTGACCTCTGTGCCCCTTTAACCATTTCAACTTAGGATGAACATCTGCTACAATACTTTTTGCTACATTTTTAGCTTTATTAGTATATTATTATTAATGTCAATATATCGCAAAATATTAAATATTTTCCACTCATTTTCATACACGACAGCAACTTATAGCCGCTATAAGTTCATTGGGAGCTGGCAGCCTTGTGGGACGAAAGTGCGTTGAGAACCGTCGCCGGAATGCTAGCGGGGCTACTTTCATCACCAACCTTGAGGCAGCCACAATCGCCCGAATCTCATGGAAATATCCGATCCTTGATATACGCCCTTTTGACTCCGTGTAGACTATTTCCGTAGCTGTTTAGAAATATAAGATTTGAATGGACTTGTGGATAATTTTGAGAGTAGGTGCAGTCTATGTTTAAAGGTAAACTACATTTGTTTGATTATTTTGGAAATTTGTGATCCTTGAAATACGCCCTGTCTTGGTATGTTGTCTGCTTCCATGACTGTTAAGGATATCTAAATGCACAATGCATTTGGGCCAAAAAATAGTAATTCTATTAAAAAAGTTAGTATTTTTCGTTCTTTTTTTAAGTGAACAAATATCTATCAACAATACAATAATTCATCATCATTTCAGCCGATAGACGTCCACTGCTGGATTTCGGCCTCCCCAAATGGCGCCACAATGAACGGTCCCGTGCGTCTCGCATCCATCAGATTCCCGCAACCTTCACCATGTCTTCGGTCCACCTTGTAGGGGGCCTTCCAACACTGCGTCTTCCGGTACGCAGTCGTCACTCCAGAACCTTTCGGCCCCAACGACCATCTGTTCAAATACAAACAATAATTAAAGTGTGGTTAAAAAACATTCACTCTACCTAAATGGTAACTTTCTTAAAGATGTCCTTTTGGGTGGTTTCTAATAGTTGGGACTATTAGATACCACCCATTATATATCGTGGCTGATATTAATATAAACAATTATCCGGATTTCATCACACGGTAGTAGAAATTTAAATGTGAGGGTACATTTCAAGGCAACATCTACGGCTTAAATATGCGGAAATAGGCTCGGCATTTAAGTGAACTTCATTTATTGCCTCCACTTCAATAAATCATTCATAAAAATCATATTGGAATACTAATCTAATATTAAAGATGTAGTACTCATTGAAAGCATTTAAAGACATTTGTATGCTTACATGTAATCTTAAACTTAGCAACATGTAATTGCATCAATTACCAGTGTATTTATTGTACATAATAACATAATATTTATTGGATAAAAACATTTCGCTTGGGGCAACCGCAGAATAAACAAACGAGAAGACAATTGATTACGTAGCGGCAACACCTCCAACGCGTGCGAAACCGAAAAAATGGTCCACACCAAGCGTGAAGAAGATACAGACAGAGAAAGCAATATATCAGAAAGCAATACAAACGATAAAGACAACAAACGTTCAGAAGTGGAAGTAAGACACGATGATGTGAAAGTGGCATGTGCGGTAGAGATAGCAATTCAAGAGAAAGATAGGTAGGAGAGTGAAATTGCCGTAGCAACTTTCGCTGAGCTCGTTTCGGTTACGTCACGGCAGCGCCAGCGCAACTTACGCAACCGTTGTGAAGAGATTATGACTGTATGACACTGATTTGAATGATCGTTGGAAGTAATCAATTTCATTTAGATTCGCTTCCGGTGTCGATTGCGATATATTACTGTCTTATACCTTGATCACTGATAAAATCTTAATTAAGTCATCACTGACTCGACACAAAGGATTTTCTGTCTACAAAAATGTAAAAGGTCACACAAAAAAATTATTGACGTAACAGATGCAATGTATTAGAAATTTGAAAGCGTGCCCTGAATACACGATAACTCGAATTTGGCATAATAAAATTCACATTACAAGCCTGTAATAAAAATAATATGTTCCGAATTTATTGCAGCTCTGCGTTTGAGTTAGTTCCACTGAAATTGCATAGCAACGAGATTAGTAACGACTCGAAATTTAACTGTAGCGGTTAAAATGTTGAGATGGTTAGCAAAACGTTACTAAATAGGATTACACAAACCCTTACGACAAAGTTACCCGCCTTGTTATGCTCATTTTCCTATTTTCCTAATCGTCTTTTGATGATGTTTGTCATTGTGACACTATCGTGCTCACTGTTATACAATTGGCTGCAATTACATGGTCTTCACTTTCACTGTTATAGTGAATTTATCCAACAAAGATACCATACTATGTCATCAAGTCTTTCATTATTGACCCACTATTTGGTTTCCCTACTAACTTTCTTTTTCTTTACAATTCTTCAGTAGCTGTATTAGCTGTCATCATCAATCAATTCTACATTCTCATGTGTAATTAGAACAAGGCGGGAATGATGTCCTAGATCTTAAATGATACATTATACGCATCTCTTCTCGCTCTAATGCCGAAGCACAATACTGTACTGTCACACATTCGCAGTGTACTTTACACTATACACGCGTTCTTGTGTTATCCTATACTGTCCGTCTATGTGTGCATTATGGTCTGTGATAAGTTCCATATATATATAATAATACCGTTATATATGCAATGAACTCGAAATTAAGCAAAATAGAATTCCTTTGCCCTAATATACCTAATTCATTATATATGCAAATGTCTTTCACGCATACGTCTATCGAGACACGAGTTGCGTTAGTGTTGGTAACTCAATGTGTACATTCTATATTCATATTTGCATCAGTGTGCGAAATATTTTCGCTAGTGTTAGTATGTTTTGCGTGGATACAGCATGTTTTAGGTTTGTGTTAGTATTTTATGTAAGTGTGAGAGTAGTTTAGCGTTCACAATGAAAGTACTCGGCGGTTGCACGGATTTGGGTCACAGCTCCAACTTTGATTATAAAGATTACGACCACCGTGTGAATCATCGCACATCTTCTAGGTCCATGCTGTTCTTGCGTATTTATATTTAGCATTTGTATTTTTAGCTCAATAAACATATTCTGTTTATTTTGTGGTTCGTTTTTATTTTCATTGATTGATTTTGTTGCTGTGCTTGTTTGTAATAATGCTGTTACTAGTTCGAGTAAAACACTTTTAATTTTTGGCTGCACTTATGTAACACAATCTCTTCTGCTCACTTCTCATACTGTTCATAAAGATTATTTCTTTCTTTTTTGATCTAATTATCTACAACTTAGACAACTAATACAAGACTAAAATCAAAATAAAAAGAATGATATAGGCCATATCGATACAAGATCCCCTTTCACATATTGCGAGCATGAGTCAATGTTTCGTCACAGCCCAGCTGCATAGCCACTTTCCTTTCAACTTGTTAATTTTCATAACTTCTACGTTATCTAAAAGAGGTTTATTAGAGGATTTTGATGCAATTCTATGTGGTAAGCTTGTAAAGGCTCCGCAAATAGGGGGCCATCTGTGTTTAGTTGGCAATTTATCGCTGGATGCAAGTAGATGCGGTGAGAAAGGACATGTTTTGCAAATCATGCTGCTTAGATCTCGTTATGAAATTGTGAACTTATCGTGACATTTTAATTATGAATATTACTGGATGAGCAACGGTTTTAATGTTATTTATACTTCAGTACGAGAACATTTATTTTAATGATTCTGAATCTCATGAAATGGACTTTGATATAAAGTCATTCTTTATTTTTTCTAGCAGAAAGTTTGGGAGCATTTAAAAATACATGTAACAAAAAACAGTAGCAAAAATAGACATACAAATGGACTTTTTACGATCTAGGTAGTCTTGAGTTCGAAATCGTTTCTAAGAATTTTAAGAACCAAGTGATAGTTCCTTTGTTCGTTGCTAAGTATTTTTATTTGGAAGTTTATAAATACCCACTAGTTGGTTAAAATATTGCAAAACCCAAATAAGTTACAGACGATAAGAAAGTAATTAATTACAGTTCCATCTCAATGAGTACCTATCTATGGTTTCGGCAAACATGCTTGATTGGACATTACCAAAGCTTGCTAATTAAAATATTAAATAAGACTGTCTTTTTATTTAGTGATTTTGCGATATCTAAAGGTTCCAGGAGACCAGAAGGAATTAACAATTTTGCAATTACTGTAGGATTTTTACACCTTTTAATGATTATAGTTTTGAGTGATAGGCCAGACAATGTAATAACGATATTAATTAAATAATAAGGGCACGCGATTTGAATGATATTTTTTATAAAGTATAGACTACACGTAGCAAGTAAAATGCTGACACAATGATTTTGTAAAGTTTGTGTTTGCACTGCACAAAATTTGTAGATCGGTTTTTAATTTTTTTTACGAAAACATGCTGTCATATTGTAGCATCTCAATGTCTTTGGTATCGATTAAAGCTACTAATAACGTCTTTAGTTTATCATAGTACTTAACATCCAGGAAAAGGCAAAAAGATGACTACAACCCGGGAATCTTTAAGTCAAGAGTGAATAGGTTACTTCTAGGTAAGCGCGCTCCATTGTCGACCGCATCGTCGCCGCCGCTTCCATCAGGTGAGATAGCGGTCAAGCGCGAATATACCAAGAATAAAAAAGAAACACTTCTTAGAATAACTTTCTGGAAAAAAATGTCGAAGAAATATTGCAAAGTATTCTTATTTGCTCAAACATACAAACATGCTGGGCAAACATAAGTAGAATGTGCGAAGGTTGACGGTCTTTCAGGGTCGAATTGATAAGGGACACGTAACCTTTGCTTTGACATTAGACTTATTAGTTCTGTTATACCTTATGGCATATTTATGCGGACTCTCCTTGAAGATGTCTTTAGATAAATAGAAAAATAACAAGAGGGTGCTAAGATCAAAGAATAATAGCTCTATTTTTGAGGTAAAGAGCAATCTTGAATGTAATGAAACTCAGCTAAGTGCTAATATTTTGCTTACAAATTAATAATATTTCTAATGACGTTTATTCCAAGAAATATAGGTACTGAAAAGAAAATGAATTCGCAGTTAACATTAAAATTGACATGTGACATCCAGCAATCTGCACTGGACACGCGTGGTGGATTACGGATTACTCTTAGAGAGGAGGTACCAGCAGTGGAAATATTATAAGGCTGATTATGCAGTTTATATACTCTTTTTTGATCAAATGAATACAAAAAAAAGCGTTTTGTTCAACACTATGCTCTTCGTGAGTTTTCGATGGATACTAGCGCCATCTCTTATTCATCTGTTGAACAAATCGAATTAGAGTCCATAATAATGTATCACAAACTGTCGCGAGCCCCTTATATTTAATTACCTACATTTAACATGTGCTTTAGTAGTCGTAAAAGCATCTAGCCCAGAAACATGCCAGTTTTAGTCTCATGATATATTTTTAGAAATGAATCACCAGCGACATAGTAACGATCGTCAAACGAAATTCCGTGAAAAAAATATAGTGAACAAAGACCACTCACACCTAAGTTAGTAGTTTTAAAACTCGACGCTATTCCAATAAAAGGTAGAAAAAATCCTTCGAATCATGACCTCGAATATATAAAATGTCACTATCATACAATCAAGGTACCAGGAGGTCCTTTTTTTGCGTCCGCCTACCTGGCTCCATTGTGTTCCGGGGAAAGTTATGTGAAAGACAGACGAACAAAAAATTCTGATTTCTCCTGTCTCTTTCTATTTTTTTCTATAAGCGACCCTTAAGAATTCCGATTTAGATCAGCCCAGTAGTTTTTGTAAGCACGTTCGTAAGGCAATAATGGGAGTAAAAAAAAATATCGCGTTTTTTTTTTTCAAATTGCAGGTTACGTGTGCCTACGGATAAATAGGTATTGTACGTGTTCATTGTCTGGTTGAAAGGCTCTATAAATCCAGTGAAGAAATTGAACAAATCTTGTGTATTTTAATCTTTTGAAATTTTAGAACATAATTGGTACACACACATGCGGAGAGAAAGACGAGAGGATGTTTAACGCATATGCATATGTATTTATATATTATTATTATATTATTTATATATTATATATAGAGTTGTAGGTCGCGGGTTCAAACCCAGCCAGGCGCATTACTTTGTGTAATTTATTTCATCACCACTGCTCTCAAAACGGTGAAGGAAAACATCGTGAGGAAACCGGCATGTCCTAGAACCAAAAATTCGAAGACAAGTGACATTCGCCAATCCGCACTGGGCCCGCGTGGTGGATTACGGCCCATTCCCTCTCCTAGCGAGAGAAGGCCTGAGTCCCAGCAGTGGGAACATTAAAAGGCTGAATATGCTGTATATATGCATATAGTGTACCCCGTAACCCGTAACCGTAATGTGGTCGATAGATTATAGTTTTATTTCTGTTTCTTAGCGTCAAAGTAAATACAGCTTCTTCCATAGAAGGTATGTGGCGAGAATGAAGAGTAATTATACAATCTATTATGCATGCCTATTAACAGATGTTGAGAATAGATAGATAGTTATTCTCAAAACGGCTACAGGTGCAACTCACCTTTGCATAGAAAAATAACTAGACACTAAGCTCTATCATGTGTCAAACACTGGAATGTAATAACTTTCTTATTATATGATAACTAACTTTGAAAACAAAATGCTGTGTAGCTGTATTGTGTCAGAACGGTTTTGTTTATGGGAATGAGGTTCATGATGAACCACCTTGATAATACTGTGATGACTATATCTTCAAATCAAGTACAATATATTTAACACCTCATTTATGGACGTTTATATCTTTAAATGGCATTTTTTTTTCAGTTATAATATATTATGGTCTAATTTTTCCAGTTATATGTGGTGGTAAATAAAATTTATGGCTACAATAGACAAAGAACAATTAATTAGTTAGAACTAACAACTTTTTTGGGGTGGGAAATGAATAAATTGATTTTACCACTCTGGGTAAAGCAAGAGGAGGTGTTAGACTATTTCTGACTAAAATTCACTTGTATCACTTCAGCTGCACTACGCGTTTCAGAGTTCAGGGGCCTTACCAGTTCAATTTATGTCATGAAATGGCTTGTGCACGTGGTAGGGCTTCAGGTAACTCTTTCAAACAATCCTGCATAAATCCTACAGAAATAAGTTTACCATCTCGGGCTTGCGGACGGCGAGCAATGGGTAGCCCGCTGTTTAACCGTCCTGACCGAGCCCAAGTCGTCGACGGCGCGTATTGTTCCACGCGCGCCTCAGGGAGATGTCAACAAATCGTAGGGGCCCAGCAGGATCGAAGCCTACTGAGGCCATGGGTAGTGTGAAAACGAAACCCGGGGCCGTGGGACGAAGGCAACGAAGGAACAGGAGTGGGTTTTTAGTTAGTAAAAGTCTGACACTATCTTTCGCTCCACCCAAGAGCGAGATTTGTCATTAGATGATTTTCCCACCAAAACAAAAAACCATAAGACTTCGTGGAGTATGTGCGCCATAAGACGAACTTCGCATTGAGGGTACAGCTGCTGGAGTCGCCTCCAATAATATAAATCCTGAAATACCTCCTTTTCTTCTTGTCTTGTCCCGTCTCACGATTTTGGGATAAATGTGTAGGGTGACAAACTTGTCCCGCCATCTGTCACTCAGATTATAAAACAAAACGACCATCTAATTTACAATGGTAAATTTGCTTTTGTATGTATCTACGTAGTTAGATTATAAATACTGGTAATTAGTTAATTTTCTCATGTCCACGTTTTGTTATTTCCTAGTAAACAAAATGTATTCTTCTTAAAAAAGGTTAGTACATTTTTTATTACGTTTTGTTCTATATTTACACGATTATTTCAAAAAGACTTAACTAATTAAAACATTATTATAATTAACTATAAATCAGCTTTATGGTCAATTATAATAAAATTTGTAGAGGGAGATTTTAAGTCGGATTAGTGTTTATAACTATTTTTTTTAAGAAATATTTAAAAATATTAATAATATGTAAGTAAGACAAATAAAGAAAATAATAATCAAATTTATTTCTGACAATGTCCGTATTTGCTTAGTAGTACAAGTTTATACAAACACAAATTCAATTTAAAACCTCGGTCTTTAATAGAAAGCATCGACAAACTGAAGAACAAAGGAGTAAAACAATTTTCACTCGCATCATTCCAAGCATGACAGTTTAAATGGAGAAAAACTATTGATCATCAGTCATCGGAGTCGAAAGTGGCAAAGTGGCGCATGCACAATGACATCAAACTCTCACTCTATCACCAATTAACTGGAGTCAATGGATCGCACACGATAGATCAGAAAAAAGACGGCCAAGTTCGAATAGGGGACACAATTGTGGTGTTCTCGTTTACATTTCAATAATATTATCATCGGAAATGATATTTTTAATATAATATCATTGATCATCGGTCATCACATAACCGTCTACTTCATTGTCCCACTCAGCGTACTGACTTCATTCACAATTCTTTCCATATTCAAGCTATTTCTCTTTGGGATACACTCCCCCCGGAAATCAGGGTGGCAACCAACCGATTGACCTTCACCTCAAGAAGCTGGCAGCAGTATCGTCACAGCTCTAATTTGTTTTCTTATTATTTATCTGCACCAATTGTTTTACTAGATTCGTGTATTGTCTTTCTTTCCTTCTTTCTAGTGTGAGTACATATAGATATATTTTGTATATTGTATTTATAGTATATATTTGTATAAAATATAATGTGTGGTAAATAATATGTAATGTTTAATATTGCACCTACCAAAATATGCCTCTGCATCACCCAAAGTTTGACTGATAAAAAATGCCTTAAGGCATTAGTCCGCCTCTGTACTTTTGTGTGCGTATAGAATAAAATAAATTAAAGAAATAAAATATCGCTTTGGTAGATTAAAAAATTGATCACCGTCAGAGCTGGTAAGTAGCCTACGGCTATTGTGGAGCGTGGTGGAGAATAATGTTTGCATCAGCAGATTCAATGAGATCTGCTGACGTTACATAGTTATTATACACATAACAATTTGTATCACTGTCCGGGTAGGTACTTAATAAACTAATTATTATTATTTATTTATTTTTAGGTTGTAAAACTCACCTATTTTCTTTCAGTTTGCCTTTGTATTCTAGGCCGCAGTAAATCTTTCAAACAATCCCGGAGCCTTAGTAATTATTCATTTAATATTGCTTTTAACTAATAGAAAAACGATGCTTTTCTATGATGACTTAAAAATACTTTGGACCAAATCTATTACACTTTCATAATTATATCTCCTGTCAAAGTCAAAGTCAAAAGTTTTTATTTCACATAAGCCTACATGGGCACAGTTCCAAATTGGTCGTTTCCTATGGAGAAGAACCGGCAGGAAACTCCATGGTTACAATTCAGGTCACAAACAGGTCAAAATTCCTTACAACGAATTCAAAACAAAACAGCGTAATGTTTGAATCGATCCATTCAATTGCGGACTCCTAAAAACTGAAAGAAAGTGATGTTACGCCAGAGTATCATTGCAAGGGAAAAAACTCAAGCATCATTGTTTTCTAACCCCGTCTCTTTCTAACGTAAAGAAAAGAGTATTACTGTCTCGCTTTGAAGAAAGTGCGCGCGCTCATCCAGCTGAACATATTTACGTCACACATAGTATATGGAATTTTTTTGTCAGTTGTTCATGTTTTTTTTTGCGTTTAGTACCTATCTGATGGACTATGAGATAAGAAACAGTGTGCCTATTCATATTTTTTTAAAACAAAGCTGAGAATGCGAATTTAATATGAATTCATTTATTTACATGTTAAGTAGGTCTTTTGTTTTACCTACTACTTATTTTGTATAATATAATTTCACAGATCAAGGCAATGTAGATTTCATTTTAGATAATCCTTAGTTAATACCTACAAGTATTTAAAGTACGTAAAAAAAATTGTAGTGTCTAAAACTTTTCTCAAAACATATCTGTCTATTGTGTCAATATGAATGAAATAATAATAATGAAAGTACATCACGAACTTTAATTTTTCTACACAGGTCAGATATTTACATTTTGTCAAATATTTTTTACCGAAAAAAGGAATAAACTCCCATTGTTTTAAAACTATCAGATGCAAATTAAGTAATTAATTTGCGTCTGATATTTTTACATATACTTCTATCGATAGTGAGAGTGAAAGATGACGTCGAATCGTGAGTGGATATTCTGCTGGAGTGAGACGGCAATATAAACAGTAGTGCAAGTAAAAGAGACAGGAGATAGAATACGAGATGAAGTGTGGGAATGCGTGCAGGTAACGATGCAATATGCTTTCAAGTAAATGTTGAGAATCGTTGCGGTTCAATTTTGTAAGAGAATAGTTATATGCTCGCATTGTTGAATTTGAACACATGTGTTAAAATCATGTAAGAGTGATTTTAGGACAAGCTAAATAACTCTAAACGCTAATGGCGGTCAAGGCTTTTACTTAGTAATGAATCACTGTTTATTTACCTTGTGATTCTAACAAACTACCTAATTTTAGTGACGTTTGTAAATAGCATTTTATCAATATTTAAAAAGCAAAGGAAAAAATAAATAATTATGCTATTCAGGTTTATCTGATTACTTTCAGACTTTAACCAGTTTTTGACAAGTATTATTATCATTTCAGCTAAATACGTCCACAACTGAACCTAGCTCATAAGCCTACTCTAAATGTCACCACATCTGTAGTGATGAACCCTGTGTTTCTTGCATCCAACGGACTCCCGCGACCCTCACTAAGTCTTTGGTGCATCTTATGTGACAGGCCTTCTAACGCTACATCATGCGGTTTGCGGTCAGCATTCCAGTACCTCAAACCATATAGGTTTACCAAAATACCTTACTTAATAAAATGCGGGGATAAGATAATCAGATCACACAAATGAAGGTGAAAGTTGGTATAGATGTATCGTATGAATGTGTGTGTATGTTTGTTACTCTTTAACTCTCGAATGGCAAAACAATTTTTTTTGACGCTTCGCACACTTTTTGTTCCGGGAGTATGTTCCCTTGGGTTAATTTTCTACTTTTAGGCGAGCGCAACCACTGGCACAAATGCACAATATTGTAAAAAATTAAACTGAGCAGCGACGATTCTCCTGTGTAGAGCAACAAAAAATGTTGAAGAAAGTAAAAGCGTTCTCATGTTTAGAATTGTTTTTTTTTTATAAACGATTGAAAAAATATGCTTTTGTATAATAACTACAATGGTTTAGACAATACCTTGCGCAACACGTGTGGCTTAAGATATACAGGTCGAATCAAACGAATCTTTGAATTTTTAGCAAAAATTTTATAAGATTCTGTATTGTGTTTATTTATAAGAAGCTACAATTTACGGAAAAATGGTTGTATAGAAATATGGATTCCCGTTGATTCTGAATAGCGTTGAGGATTGAATTTGGGATTTGAATCAACTTTTTTAAACATAGTATTTATTACCTACATTTTCTTCTTAACCACTCATGCAGATAATATTTTTGACTTAGAGTAGTTGCTTTTAGAGAAGTTGCTTTCTCTCTGAAACTTTGTCTGCTTTCTGTAAAGTATTAGATTGTCACGTCGACATCCAAAATGCAGGTTTAAGATTAGACATACAACTCACTTCAATCGATTTGATACCTACAATAAGTAACGGAGGCTTCCAAAAAGAATGTCTTACCGAAGATTATTTTCAAATTTCATGGTTTATATGATCTAGTTACTCAAAAGCCTTATAAGTTGAAATTTTCTTATAAAAAAACCAACAAAGTAATTGCACAAAATATTAAGACACAAAGACAAATATTTCAAAAAACAAAATTACAAACGCCAACTAAATAAAGAACCTTTTGTTCACACAGCAATCAATTTCAATACATATATAAGTAAGTTTTTGTGGATAGGCATGTGAAGAAAAAGGCTGCTCCCAAGGTCAGGAGAGTGATCTTCGATTGCTCTTTATTGCAATTATGGAGACAGTCCGTTGAACCAATGTCCTTTAAATATTCTACTTTTTATTGTATATTGTACGAACGAACGTTAAACTGGGTCGTTGTACCTGGAAATCACGTTTATTTTGGTGAAGGAGAATGCTTGTTCTGTTTAAATATTTCTTCTTTCTGTGCCGTAAGTTTAAAAGGTAAATTAAAATGAGTTGGAAATTTATTGAATATGTAGCGACATCTATGGTGTCACATAAGAACTAATCCTGCATCGTGCAATTAAAGTTCTCCGCGTGATTAGAACAATAGAACAGCCCGAAATTATCTATCGGGCAGTTGCGCACCAGACATAACACCCGTCTGGTCGGAGGATCCTCCCTTATCAACGGAGGTATGAGGAACTTTACTCTCTGTTCTATATACCTCCAAACTGGGGTTTAGAAGTTTGTGGACCTCCAAAAATAGAATACTGTTTTAAGAACAGCTTTAGCATCATCATATTTTGTAGTCCAATTTTGCTCACTGCCTAAAGCTATGGAGGCACAAGCCTCTTTTTTGTCATCAGGATCTTCCTTCTTCTAATGGCAAAAACGTTCTTTTAGATGAATACTTAACTTACTGCAAATTGTCCCTGGAATAATAGAAAAGTCTTTACTATTATAACTTTGATAACTCGCCACAATTAGTTATTTTAACCTCAGTAAGTCTGTGCCCTTGATAACATAAGTAGTTGACCTGCAAGAGTACATCAATATAGAACTTTCTAGTCAAAGGGATCCACCCAAGTGATCCAAAGGTATATCAGCAGAGGAAAATGAAGAATCTGGATAAAGAAGTTACACTATAAGCAATGAAGGGCATGAAAGGAAACAGTGGACGAGGATTAAGGCAAAGTCAGGTGGGAAATAAGGACTTTAATCACAGGTCCAAAATCAAAATGAATTGATTGCTTTACTACAAAAGAGTGTAAAAACTGTGGTTGCAAAATCCTCTTTCAGATCTCTTCTTGTGCTGTTATGTCAGATTAAAAAGAAATCCGTATTGATCTTAAATGAGTACGATTAAACAATTATAATTAAAATGGCAACTTATAATGGAAAATGCAAATTTATGCAAATTATAGGTTAGGAAATCGAAACTTGAGATTTCTATTCTTTTAATATTCATGTTTTTATTTGGAAAATGATACGATTGAATTCAGATAGTTGACATTATAAAAGGAGGTTGTCATAAAAATTATTTTTTAGGGTTTATTCCTATAATTACAATGATTATACGTATAAGTAGCACTAATATTTCTAAATTATTGCAACGTACAACGTCGGGAGACCTATTTTCTAGGCAAGCTTCGTACAATATTTAAATATTTTAGTTCATACAATGTAGCATGTCTTTGACTAATAGCGTATATTTTAGTTGTATGTACCATTTAAATGCAAATGACTGTTATTAGGCCTAGTTTTGTCGAGATAGGTGGTCAAAGTTAGGCACTAACAGGTTTGATTTAACGATCAGACGAACCTACATAAACAAATCTTAGATTTGAAATTATAATGTGGGTATTTTGAAAGACTTCGAGTACCCAATGTAGTAGGTATCTAACTACATTAATCATGTTAATTAATTAACTTATAAAAAATGCATCGTCATTAATATTTTTGTTAGCTAAATATATGATGCATGAAAAATTCAAATTCCTGAGATTTATGAAATTTCTAATGAAATTCCTATTAGATTATTTAATCACCACTAAATTACTTACCCCAATTAGAATCTGGCATGAAATAGAAGAAGAGAAGAGAAAAATATGGTCTACAAGAAGTTTGTTTTAGAATAGGTGCTTATTGGCACATTGCATTTTCTACTACTACTTTGACAAATGCTTGCACTGACTGGACAGGTCCACTCAAATCTGTGTGGTTCTTTCCTCAAAAGATCATCTCAGACACTATGGGCTTTAAAAGAGATTGAGACCCTTTTTTTACGGTGTTTATTCTCAGGGTAGTCAGCTAGGAAACACCGGTCGCATCTAGTTTAATCTGACAAAAAAAATACGTGTAAAGGTGTTTTTAAAAAACACATTTGCTAAATAAATATCATTTATCATTTACATCAAGGCTTCAACTATCGAACAGAAACATACTGAAAACCTATTACAATTGCACTACACAGTTTCTACAAGAAATACATATGTCATTCTAAGACGCACACACACGGGTACATTTTCTAACGCTTCACACAACACACACGCTCACTGTGATACACATCGATGAGTTTGTGGGCGCAAGTAGTGATGGGTGTAGCTATGTGTGTGTGCTAGGACAGTGGGTCTTTATGCTCTACAGGATATAGGTCAGCATGTCTTCCCCTCATTTGTAAATAGAGCGAAGGGTACTGTTAATAGTTACTGTTAGATTATTTGCCCGACATGATTTTTTTAGCCGTCTGCGCAATTCTCATGGTCTTTCCTTTGAGGTTGTTTTCTTTGCCTTTCGTGTTTTGGACACGTGCAGATATAAAAAAAGGTTTGATAAGATTCGGATATCAGGATGTGTGAAATGAGTAGATTAAATATAAGTTTTAGGGTTCCGTACCTCAAAAGAAAAAATGGAACCCTTATAGGATCACTTTGTTGTCCGTCCGTCTGTCTGTCTGTCTGTCAAGACCCTTTATTTCGGGAATACGTAGAGGTATCGAGCTGAAATTAAAAGATTAAAACCATATTCTTAGGTCTGCGGTCCCTTGAACCTGTGAAAAAATCAAACTTTTAAGTTAACGAAAATAAAAGATACGGCCGTTTATGTCATAAAAACGTATATTTCGACATTCTCGAGGAAATCAAAATTCATAGGGGAGTTCCTGTTGACCCAGAATCCTGAAATTTTGCATAAATCAAGGTCATATAGCACAGGTATAGGAATAAATCTGAAAACTGTAAATTTGTGACTCCATTCGGGAATTGAACTGTTTACATAGGTAAATTTGTACGGAACCCTCAGGGCGCGAGTTCGACTCGCAATTGCCCAGTTTTTTTTTTGGTTGTTGATACGTCTTCATTTTGTGACCAACTCGAGCACAGACAAAATGCGGGAACGTTTCAAAGAATGGCCATGGCTCTAGAACGCGAAGGGGAATTGAAGGACATAGGTTTTAGTCAGTAAGGGTGTTTTAAATATCGTGCGGATTTGATCACGCATGCGGAATTGCTCCGCACGCGTAACCTCCGCAAATGTCCATTTCATACAAGTATGTATTGTAATGCGTGGAATACGCACGCGGGACGCGTTTTTATTTTGCATTTTGAAATTTTCAGCATACGGGGCAAACCCGCGTGCGTGATTGTACTATCCTTCAATATTGTCGGCTCTTAGCCGCGCGTGCCCTCTCACTCACATCGCTCACAGCCGACTGAGCTGTGTACGCTCGCACGTGCGCCAGAGATGACATAATGCTTCCCTCTCTTTCTCTCACATACACTACATCCCTTCCTTGTTTTTTATTTTTTTTTTCAAAACAAGACAGAAACAATTAAAAACAATTGATCAAATAAATGATTCAACGTTTTATTATACTCGTAACTATTGATTACATTATTGAAAATCAACCTTTATCATCTCATATTACTTTTAATTTTAGTATTCTTAACGATAGTCCTAATCGTCACCAATATTCTCGTCTGAACTCTCTTCTTCTACAATTTCTGAATGTTGTCCTTCCGTTTCTTTATTCATAGATGTCCATTCTCCTTCCACTTTCTTTAAATGGAGTATGTTTCTTCTTAATTGTTGTCCAGTTTCATCGTTCTGTACTTCCACATCTCCTCCTGTTTTAGATTTTACAGTATGAGTAGCTGTATCAAAATTAAGACTCAATTTATTAGATTTATTGGTATTCTTTACATACACCTTATCTCCCACTTGTATATCAGTTTCGCGTGCTCTTCGTCTTTTATCTGTATATTCTCTCCCTTTTTCTTTTTGTTCTTTATCTTTGTCTCTTACATCCAAATCCTCAAAATTTTGTTCCGCATAATCTATCATGGGAATCTTGTCCTTAAATTTCCTTTGAAAAAATAATTCTGCCGGAGTTTTTCCAGTCACACTATGGGGTGTGCTATTGTACATAGTCAGATATTCTATCAATGCTTCTTTCCAGCTTTTTCTCTCTACTTGGCATATTTTGAGTCGTTTAAGAATGTCTCGGTTCTGTCGCTCCACTTCACCGTTCTGCTGTGGCCAGTAGGGTATTGAATTAAACAGTTTTATATCATTTTCACGACAATAGGTTTTGAACTCTGCGCTTATGAATTGTTTTCCATTATCGGAAGTTATGGAAACCGGATGTCCTAGACGGCTAAAAATCTCTTTTAGTAGGCGAATCATTTCCTTGCTGCTTATGTCTCGACAAGTTTTGATTTCCTTGTACCTTGAATAGTAATCGATCACTACTAAAAGGTGATCGCCACTTGGTAATGGGCCTAAAAGATCTATTGCAATATCGACCCATGATTGAATAGGTAATTCTCTTCTTTTGAGTGGGTGTGGTGGGTTTGGTGCTGATACCAGAGTACATCCCTTACAGGACCGTACTATACTTTCCACGTCCTTATCATACTTAGGCCACCAAACTTTCGCTCTAAGTCTTAACTTCATTGCGACCATTCCAGGGTGGCCCTCGTGGGCAGCATCCAAAACAAAACGTCTCAGTTGTGTTGGTATAACTATTCTTGTGCCTCTTAGTAATATGTCTCCAAAGAAACACAACTCGTTCTCAAATAGTTTATAACCTTTTACTGAATCATCCCACTTCCTGCTAAATATGCCATGTTTTACTTTTTGTATGTCAGTGTCGGTCTTTGAATGTTCTTCGATGTCTTTTAGTGATACGGCTATTGGTCTAGCGTGATCAATGATATCCTGAACGTAATCTTTTTGCTGAGTCTCATCATGTTTAAATGTACATAATCTAGACAAGGGATCAGCTATGTTATTTTTTCCTGGACGGTATATAACATTATATTTATAAGATTGAAGTCTCAATATCCAACGTTCTATACGAGCACACGGTTTGGACTTCGGTCCGAATATGACCTCAAGAGGTTTATGGTCAGTTATCAAGTCAAATTCCTTGCCGTACAAGAACATGTGGAAGTGTTCCACAGCCCACACCAATGCCAAAGCCTCTTTCTCCGTTTGGCAGTATCTACGTTCGCAATCACTGAGGGTCTTATTCCCAAACGCAATTATGCGTGGGCCTCTTTCATTTGTCTGCACTAAAATTGCTCCGAGTCCGACCGGACTAGCATCTGCAAATACCATGGTTTTATCGTCTACGTTGTAGAACCCCAAATTTGGTATATCACTCAAAGCAGCCTTTAAAGCACAAAAGGCTGTTTGTTGACTTTTTCCCCAAGAATCCCTAATATCAGCATTTCTGGCTGATCCTTGGCGAAGCAACTGCTTCAATGGTTCTGTGAGGGTCGCCATGTTGGGAATCCACTTACCAATATAGTTTATGAGCCCTAAAAAGCTTTGTAGCTCCGAAATATTGATTGGGGTTCTGAAATCTTTTATGGCCGATAAATATTTGTCTAATGGTCGAATCCCTTCGTCAGATAACTCGTGTCCTAGAAATTGAACTTTGGTTGTACCGTAAATACATTTATCTTCTCTTAACATGATGTCATTCGCCTTTAATGTCTCTATCACTTTTTGTAACCGTCTGTCATGTTCTTGCTTGTCTTTTCCGTAAACTAAAATATCATCAATGAAATTAACTACACCTTCGCATTCTATTAATACTCTTTCGAGTGTTTTTTGAAACATTTCTGGCGCACAGGTTATTCCGAACATTAACCTTTTAAAACGATATAATCCTTTACCAGAAATGAATGTAGTAATGTGTCTTGATTCGGGCAGAAGCTCCAGTTGATGAAAGGCATCCTTTATATCTAATTTGCTAAACATTTTAGCATTTTGGATCTTCGGTAGTAGCTGTTCCATCGTGGGCAGTGGATGATTCTCCCGCTTAATTGCCAAATTTGCGCGTCTCATATCGATACAGAGACGAACATCACCATCTGCTTTCAAAATCGGTACTACCGGAGATACCCATTCAGACGGTCCTTCTACCTTTTCTATTATGTCTTTTTGAAGTAGTTCGTCTATTTTGGAATTAATTTTTTCTTCTAAGGGAATCGGTACTCGTCTGTAAGGTTGTGCGACTGGTTTTACGTCCTTATTTATTAGTATTTGTATCTGAATGTTTTTAAATTTGGGAAAGGGTGTCATCTCGACTTGATTTATGTCTAATCCTAGTTTAAGTACGCCTAATGCAATTGCAGTTACTTTACCTAGTAAATTACGTGTCCCTTTGTCTATAACATAAAAGTTGGCGTTTTGTGTTTTTGTTCCAACACGAATATCCGTTGTAAAGGACGTCAATAATTTGAGAGGGACTTCACTTCCATATGCTACAAATGTTTTTCCTGGATTCTTTAGTTCTTTTCCTGTCTTTAAAACTTTTTCTCTTATTTCTTCCCACGTTTTATCTGTTATTAAGTTATGTTGACATCCGGAATCAATGAGCATCTCTACTTGGGTTCCTCCTACTAAACAATTGAGTGTATCGTTAGGCAGGATATTAAAAACATAATCAATCTTATCTTCGATCGCATTGGTCTGCTTCATATTTTCAACTCTTTGATTTGGCTTCTTTCTTTTCGCATCTATACCCCTTTCCGATTTGCTATCATCATAGTTCCGTTTTTGGCCTGTTCCTCTGCACTGAGCCTGGAAGTGCCCCACCTTCTTACATTTGTTACAAATTTTTCCTTTGGCTGGACACTTCGCATCATACGCTAGATGATTCCAGCTACCACATCGATAACACGCCCTTTTATTGTTCTTTAATGTCCTTTCTTTCTCTTGTGTCTCAATTTTGCTTACAGTGTGTTCTTTTCCTTTCTGACTAAAATCGACTAATTGACGTTCCACTACCTCTAAAGTATTAGCTTCAGTTATCACTTCTGTTAAAGTAATTTTTTCTCCTGCGCGAAGTACTTTCTTTCTCAGTTCTTCCGACGAACATTTCTCAATTATCTGATCAATTATATTATCATCTACAACATCTGTAAATTGGCATTTCAACGCTTGTTGCCTTAGGCGAACTAAATATTTTTCAAATTTCTCGTTTTCTTCTTGTTTCATTTGCCTAAATAGATGTCTTTCATATCGTTTATTTTGCTTGGGTGCGAAGTATTCATCTAACTTTTTTATTGCTACTTCAAATACATCTATGTCTTGATCATCTTCAACCGACGTGACGTAACCACCGGGTATGTTAAACAATATTTCTTGAAGTTCTTGTCCTCCCCAATGTAACAGACTTGCGCGTTTTTTAGAGCTATTATTAATATCTGCAGCTTCCAGGTAGATATTTAAACTCCTCTTCCAGCGTTCCCATCTTGCTCCCACAGAACCTGCTTCACCCTCGCACTCAAATTTTTCTAATGTAAAACTTGACATTATTTAATCTGTGAACAAGGAAACAAATAAGGAATGTCTCATTTAGGTTATCAAATGGGCATTATCCTTTCAACAACCCGATACATTCATTATTTATTCCTATCAACCTGTCCTTCCAAAACCACACAAATTGTTGACAAGTTCAGTAAACGGGCGTTACCCGTATAAATATTTCAATTACGAGCATTGCCCGTATCACTTCGCATTACAGGCAGCACCCGTACCAACATTACGTTACAGGTAACTCATAAAGGCATCACCCATCGGTATTTAATTACGTTACGAAGTCCTCACAGGCATCACCTGTTTATGGACTACCAGGCATCATCTGGTAACATCACAGCGTCTCTAATATACCTTCACTACATCGCACCACACCTACAGGCATCACCCATAGGTATTTAATTACGTTACGAAGTCCTCACAGGCATCACCTGTTTATGGACTACCAGGCATCATCTGGTAACATCACAGCGTCTCTAATATACCTTCACTACATCGCACCACACCTACAGGCATCACCCATAGGTATTTAATTACGTTACGAAGTCCTCACAGGCATCACCTGTTTATGGACTACCAACGACACTCTTTAATATTGTAGTTAAAAGAGACAAAATTCGAAAATAATATATTTACCTGATAAAATAATAGACAATCAGACATAGATAGTAAACAAAGTTTAAAACGGAATCATGCAACTTAACAGTATTTTAAAGATGTTCAATGCTAATCAGACCTGGAATCGAACCCGGCCCCGTAGTTCAGGGACAAGTTTTTCATTATTATATTTACACATCAGTTAATTTAGCAAAAGCAAAATTTCGCGTGTGCGTGTGCGGGTGTGTATGTTTGTCACTTTGTGTACAGCCGCCGGGAATGTACTACTTAAAACACACATAAAACTTTTCCATGATAGAAAAGCAATCCACATAAATCGTACCGGTAGTTTCTAAAACCAGCCTACTCAAATGAATATATGCGCCAAGGAACAAAAGCGTTTGTAATCTAATTAATAATAATAGACTATACATATAAACGATCTCATAAGTATGTCAGTACAAAAGTAACAAATGTAAACAAACGTTGAACGTCGCTTTTGAGTCACTATCTAAGGTAATAACTAATACCCTCCGAAAGCGCTGACGAAAAAAATAAGGAGCGGTTGCCTCGTCCCGCATGGTAACTACCTACTCAGATGTAATGAAAATAAAATGAATACTTGCTTGTATCTGCATTGATTCGTACTGGTAACTTTGTTTACTGCATTTCATTGCTTATAAAAACATTACACTGCCACACACACACACTGTTTTTTTTTTTTTTTTTTCTTTCTCCTTTTTTTTTTTTTTTTTTTTTATAATTATTACTCACAATAATTGATCCTCGTCGCCAAAATGTACTATCCTTCAATATTGTCGGCTCTTAGCCGCGCGTGCCCTCTCACTCACACCGCTCACAGCCGACTGAGCTGTGTACGCTCGCACGTGCGCCAGAGATGACATAATGCTTCCCTCTCTTTCTCTCACATACACTACAGTGATGAAATCCGCACGATATATTTTTTTAATCTTTATTTTGGTACTTTGTCAATAATGACTATGTCGCTCCATCATAGCCAAAAAACACCCTAAAAGTCCGAAAGTCCCTCTCGTTTCACTCTAGAGTGAGGGAAATCATTTGATGATTCCCCAAATCAAAAATCAGTTTTCTATCAGTTTATTCCACAAAAATGAAACACACGTTACACAGTGGTAGGTGCTGTGTAATCTGAATTGCCAAAATAAATAAACAAAATACATAATTATATTGATATGCTATATTGAAATTTCCGACAGCTGTCGCTGAGTCATTTTTGTCTGGGACTCGGAAGGATATGCTTCCATATTGGTTCCACTTTTTCAAAATCCATTTCTGATGATGAGATCCATGAGGAATCGAGGGAGCTTATCAAATATTAAAGGTAACCAGTGATTTTGGTATTTTTATCAAGAAATCAAGAATTTTCAGTCAAAAAGTAACATTTGATGAAGTAGAACTGGTGAAGAAGACCGGAAATGGCCAACGGAAGTTAACCCTCTTAAAGATATCATAATGAAGATAGTTAAGCTACTATGACAGTACAAATAAATAAATAATTCTGCATACTTATGTTGAAAATAGTATCATCGAAGTGATTTGATGATGATGATGGAGCCGGAAGGTAACCACCGGAACTTCGTAAATTCAATGTATCCTAGCCGTGTTTGGGCTAATTAGAATTGTCATAAGATGCACTTTGGCTATAAGGTACTATCGAACTAAGCTTATGATGGTGCCGGAAGGTGGAAGGCAGACACGGGAAATTCATAATAAAATTTTAATTTCGGAAGACAGTGGTAAATAAAAAACCCAAACAATACCAGAAACACCGACTTCCAAAATTGAAGTTGTTTTTTTTTTTAATGTAAAGTTTTTGCTACCTTCATCATCGTCGTTCCATTTTCCATGGTATGTTGATTACATATCAAGGATATGGAATTTTATCATCAGACTTAAGTCATATACCAACTGCCTATCTGAGTTCCGAAACCCAGTAAATGGGTAAACAATATAGAGATAATCCTTGGTAAGACTGGTTAACAAATTTTGAGAACATTAGGCTTCCTGTAAAAGCAAAAAATCATAAAATTCAATTTTAGTTCATTTGCGTCTTTCGTTTGGTGTCTTTCACTAATAAAGAAATATTTAAACATGGAATGAAAAAAAGTGCCAAATAAATTCATGAGTGAATTGATTCAACAGTGTTTGATTTTGGAATTCAGCATCATTTACTCTCACTTCGAAAGAAATGAAAAGTGAATTTGAAAACAAGGAGCCTCAAACAAAAGAATTAATACTTGATGAGCTGAAAGCATACTTGGTCGATCATAGTCAATGATTGAACTAGCCGGTACTGCATAACACTGCTATTTAACATATAGGAAGACATTCCTAGATACAAATCGCCAGTTGTCAACCATTATGTTACAAGTGTTGGATTAATTGAGGAAAATGCAATCAAATGATAAAGCACTCGTAAGGGCAGGGTTAGATGCTTCGAGATCAAGATTTATTACCAGACACGATGCGCTTTATCTCACCGTGGTCAACGTTATATGTTTTGTAGTGGACTGTACATCTGGCATATTGACGCAATGGACTATGAGGTTCAATGAACACTATCAGTGACATTTGTTTTGGTTTTCGACCGAGTCTTTTAAAAGCTCTGTCTTAGCGAAACAAGTTTTTTTTATTTACGGAGAGTAATATTAACTTGGTTTTAAAGGGCAACTGAAAGACTACGGGTGTGTTTTGGTTAGTAATGGTGTGATACTTCCTCTCACTTCAACCAACACGAAAGAAATTATTTTTTGATGATTTCCCACACTAAAAAAAGCCCAAAGTAAGTTCTGACTTTTGCAAGAGCGAAAATACTTTGGGAAAGATTTGCATAATGACCAATCTCATTAGAATCGCATGCACATATGATGCACTCAAAAAAGACCAGCTCCAATTCCATACAATTTTAAGCCTAGCCGCACACGCGCACTACCGATCACAGACAAAATGCTATCACCGATCTACTTTCTTTAGTTTTCATACATTTTTTATGGACTTGCCGCACACGATGACGCTAGTGGCTAGTGGCTGTCACACGCCAGAAATCGTCGTTGTTTGCTTCTTGTGGCTGGTACTGACCACTATACGCCAACTCAAAAGCCGATACACGTACCTCTCTCTCTTTGCTTCGGTTACCAATTTGAATCTAAGGTAACGCGCGTACGTGGTTCTATTAACGTTGATTGGAATAGTGGATATGTCCATATTTAGAATTATATATATTAGAAATTCAATCCCGTCAAGGAGAGGTTAAAAAAAGAGGCCCCCTACCACAAGCATCTACCGCCGCCCACAAGTGGCAATCGCAGGCGCCTGCTCGTTTTGCACCCGTTTCTAGACTTAGGTCGCGGCATTTTTGGCTAAAGCGAGTAGCCCGTGTGCGGCCGGGCTAAGAGCCATATAATCTTACACCAAAATAAGTACCTACAGTTAGTCCGTCTGTCACAGTAACCTTGTCCGCCCTATCTCTAATTAACTTAGGTCTTTGGCCGTCACAAACACAATGACTTTCAAACGCCATTCGTAAGAAATGCTTCTCAATTTACTTTTTATAAACATAAATTTTTGGACGTTTTTTTGGCTGACTGTTTAAGCAATTTTACTTTTTTGTTTGTAGAGAACATTACTGTGGCCAGGTGAAACTGTTTATGCATGGAATGTTTGGCAATGTTGTTTGGTAGTATAATATTCACTTTTTGGTTACATGGTCAGAAACCTTGGATTTTTTCATCAGGATACTACTACAAAGAACAAAGCCGTACAATTTATACTTAATTTTATAAAGCTGAAGACTGAAGTTCGTTTAAACGCACTAACCTCAGGAACCACTGGTTTGAATTGAAAAGTTCTTTCAAAGTTGGGTAGTCTGTTTGTCAAAGAAGGCTATAGGCTTACCTATATTACATCACGCTACGATTAATAGGAGCGGAGCAGAAACCAAAGACGAGGGTGAAACTGCGGGGGACAGCTAGTATATAATCAGCTGCCTCTAGCTATTTCTGGTGCCCCAACTATAGGAAGCTTCAAAGCTCGTTTGAAAAAATGGCTTATCGAGCAAACTTTTTATTTTTTTGACGAATTTATGATTTAATTTAATTTAACTTTGAGGCTAATTTGGAATGAAAATTATTTTGACTTTTATTTTAATTTGTAATTTGACTTCGATTATTATTATTTTTTTCCTTGTAATTTCTTTTATTTGTTTGACATTTTTTATTACTTGACATTGTTATGTACCTAATCATTTGTTGACAAATTTTATGTAACATTCTTTAAATGACTTGTAGGGATCCCTTACCAATAAATTACTATGACTATAAATCGGTAATATGAGTTTTATTTTTTTTAGGTGGGTAAATCATCCAATGACATCCCCCCAGAAGGCTTCGACCTTTCTGCCCCGGCCCCTGTGGTTTCCACCTTTGTGTTATTTGGTTTTCTGTAAAATTTCAGAGGTTTGCGGAACAGGATGTAAAATCTTACATACCTTTGCTGAAAAAGGAGGATCTTTGCACTAGCTTCTGACGTTTTATAAGTGCCCATGTAGGCCTATGTGAAATAGAAATATTTTTGATTTTATTTGATCCTCTTACTAGATAGGTTTTGTGTCTGGTCCAGGCAACCTGAAACTTGTTTTAAGACTTATATTGTTTTTATAGCTATGTTCATATCGCGTTAAGAACTTTGACACAGCGTTTTAGGATTTGTGTTATGTCAAGTCTTTAATTCATATGCAGTGGCATAGATCCCGATACAAAACTACCAACTGCTCTAGATATCCTATACTAAAATTCCACAATAAAACATGAATTCTCAAGAAATCCCTTAATAGGCTCTTAATAAACTAGTGCGCCTCACCATCAATGATTGCATCACTGCTTACCATCAGGTGGAATCGCAGTCAAGTACTGGTTTATATCAATTTAAAAAAAAGAATGCCTTTAAACGCGCAACTCTATTCAAACAACCTGTGATTTGTTTAACATGTTTAACAATTAAATTTGCAATTAGAACACTCTAAGTGCCTCATTGTCCTACTGGTACAGATACCGGCACGGATCTTGAGCGCTGACTTCCATGCGCAGAAGTGAAATATCGGGTCTCTTTAGTGGTATGAAGTGAGACGCGGGGGCGGTAAGTGCAATCCTGGTACAGTGTTTGGGTCGCTGATGTGTACGATGCGCAAAGCAATCCCCACTTTTTCGCCGAGCGCTCAAGATTCTTGCCGGTATCTGAAATAAGTAGTACTTCTGATCATAAGGTCTTGAGTTTGGTAATCGGGTCGGGCAAAGTGTGATTGAGTTTTTTCAGTTGTAGTCTGCCGCCAGTAGAAAAGTATTTTTTTTTTTGGGGTTGGGTAATCGGTAAATAACTTCTACCGCTTAGGGTGGAGCGAAAGTGAGCAGAGACTTATGTTCCTTTAATTAACTATTGCATTCCAAAGCCGCAGTCACTGTTTGGAACATTCCCTCAGCCCTGGTAGGCTCAGTCTGTGTCCGGATCAGTCGGGTTGCTGAACTGCTCATATTGGCGCACGCGTGAGATACATGCGTATCTTCGTCCTTTCTCTCTCTCTTCTCTCTATCAGCGTCCTTTTTAGGCTTCCGTACCTCAAAAGGAAAAAACTGAACCCTTATAGGATCACTTTGTTGTCTGTCTGTATGTCAAGACCCTTTATCCCGGGAACACGTAGAGGTATCGAGTTCAAATTAAAACCATATACTGAAATTTGCGGTCCCTTGATGCTGTGAAAAAATCAAACTTTTAAGTTAACGAAAAAAAAAGATAAGGTTGTTTATATCGCAAAACGTATATTTCGACACTCTCGAGGGAATCAAAATTCATAGAGTACTTTTCGTTGACCCAGAATCCTGAAATTTGGCATGAAGCAAGGTCTTTTAAGACAGATATAGGAATAAATCTGAAAACAGTAAATTTGTAGTTACGTCATAAAAAAAACCAGACTCTATTCAGGAATTTCACTGTTTACATAGGTAAGTTGATACGGAACTCTAAGTGCGCGAGTCCGACTCGCACTTAACCAGTTTTTTAATCTTAAGTTTCTACATGTTGTTTCTACACTCTGTGTATCTAATAATAATAATATTCCACAACTTTCACACAACGCCATCTCACATCTCTCTCTGCTTAGTTTGGGCGTATGTTATAAAAATACTTATATATTTCTAAATACATACATATTGTAGATATACTAGCTTCTGCCAGCAGCTTCGCTCGCGTGAAAGTAGGTTTCTCCATACAAATTTTGGACACCCGTATTATCATCTCCTTAGGAGGTGAATTTTGAAAAACCCCCTCTCTTAGTGCTCATCTACGTTGTAAAAGAAAACCTTTTGAAAACACGCTCCTAGGCTTTGTAGTTTCAGCTGTGCATTAATACGTCAGTCTGTCAGTTTCTTCTTTTATAAGTATTCCAGCTGACCCGGCGAACTTCGTACCGCCCAATAGTAAGGATAACGCCATCTACTGGCATTACCAGAACATTATAATGACATTTTAATTTGAGATGGCGTTATATTTGGTTATTTTTCTCACCGTTTAAACCTTCCTTGGACTATCACGTATATTTTAAGACCAAAATTAGCCAAATCGGTCCAATCATTTTTATATATATATTCTCGTAGAATATAGATTACAGACACGAAACAAATTATCGTGCTCATCACACAAACTTTTGTCTTAGGTGGGAATCGAACCCACGACTTCCGACATAGCAGTCAGAGCTACTAACCACTAGACCAACAGGCCAGTCGAACCTCTATGTGTGCCAAATATTTTTCTTTCTTTCCTATTGAGCCCCGTCATTATATGCTGTCATATAGATGGCAACAGTCTATGACTGAAACATAACTGATGAAATGTGGAAGTACTAAACATAGATACACGTCTGCTTAATCCTTTAAGTAATACAGGCAAGATATATATGTGAACACATTTCGATAGAGAATCGACGCGTGCGCAAAGCTCGACCCCATTCGGCTGCGGCCGAAGTTACGTCATATTGGTTAGTGAATTAGGACAACTATGTACTAGGAAAGTAGGACACAGAAGGACCATATCATACAATGGATGATACTGAGCTTTGTAAGTGTGTCAATGGGTCTACAGGAACTAAACTAAAGTAGTAGCTTCTATGGAGTAATGGCCAAATAAATTTTGATCAAAAGTAGATGATCTTTCCAATTCATAGGGTATTAGTAGGCCATGGTCCGGAGCGAGGAGGAGTGGCAGGCGGTCGCCTCTTTCTGCGAAGCAGTAATGCTAACAAAGGAGGCGGCCGTAGCTCGCCGTCCGACTGTCCGGTATCTTATTTTTTTAATTGTGTTATTTCAACTTTTGTGAAGTTTTAATTTTTTTTTTTATGATGTCGATGCGTTACTTCAAAATGTCTGTCATTTTCGACTCGGAGCGGGAGGGTGAGTCAGAATTTTACTGAAAACCGGCTCCTGTTCCTTCGTTGCCTTTCATATCAAGGCCGTGTCATCCTTTCAGAAGCAGACCCATGGCCCCAGTAGGCTTCGAACCTGCTGGGCCCCTACAGTTTGCTGACATCTCCGTGAAGTGCGCGTGGAACACTACGCGCCGTTGACGACTTGGGCTTGGTCCAGACGGTTACCAGACGATCGAACGGCGAGCTACCCGTTACTCGCCGTCTGCAAGCACCTACGGTGGCCGGAAATCGGGATCGGGATCCCGGCGGCTGGGGCGTGAGGGCCGCGCACTCAGCGCAGACTATGTGGTATAAATAGCCCTAAATTTACCCAAACAAAAGAAAGGTAGAGGCCGCTCGCCATTGGCCTAACATCGAGAGAGATCTCAAGAAAGTCCAATCGGCAAAATCGACAACCCAGGACGGATTGTGTTGGCGCAGAATTGTGAGGAGAACCACCCCCCTGATCCTGAGAAAGACGAAGAGAAATTCGTTGCTAAGAAGTGGATCTACTGATACTTACTATTTCTTGGTAAGCACTGTCGCTAAGTGACGTCACCTTTGGAAATTTTGCTCTGAGTGACCAGAAATATTTGGCTAATAATCTATACAGCATGTTCTTTACAGATGGTAGACTATTGTTTCGGACTGCTTTTCCAAAGATAATCCACTAAAGTAAGTATATTATGTACTAGCTTTTGCCATCAGCGAAAAAATTATCACAATCACCAGTACTTTCAGAAACTACGTCTTACAAACAAAAAAAAAAAAAAATTACCTCATTATAGTTTAAATGTATTAGTAATCTTTTAAGTATTAATTTAATGTGGAGTTTTTTGTCTCCTCCCGCTCTGGGCGGAGCGAGAGGGATGTCAGACTTTACTGATTAATCCATCCGTGTTCCTCCAATTGTCCTTTGCGTTTCAGTTACGCATTACCTTTTTTGAATAATCCCGCAGCTCACGTGGGGAGTTTCCTTTTTAATTTTTTTTTAGGGTTCCGTACCTCAAAAGGAAATAATAAAAAAACCGGGCAAGTTCGAGTCGGGCTCGTGCACTGAGGGTTCCGTACAAACGATTCCCGAATGGAGTCTCGAATATTTACCGAAACCCTCGATTCGCCAGTCCGACTCGCACTTGCCCAGTTTTTTTTACCTTTTTATTGGCTCGCGTTTGATCTCTATATCGCTTAATGGAAAGCGACGATGTGGTCGACAATGGAGCACGCCTACCTAGAAGTAACCTGTTCATTGACTTAAAGAACCCCAGGTTGTAGCTATGAGGAAACAGATTCTCGGCAGGGAATTCCACTCTAGTTTTTTAGTATGGCGACTCATGAACGATTTTAACACTGCCGGATAACTGTAAGACCTAATTTATTTTGAGCCACACAATGGGAAGGATAAAAGATAAAGAAACCATTTTTTGTCATTTTAAAACTGAGGGATTAGCTGGACAATCGTTGGTGATGACGATCGACAATGAAATTTCCTCAAGATCAAATGACTAAGGTCAAATTCTGGGAAAGCTGCCTTTAATAAATCGTGAGGTCGGTTAGTAATCAATTCCTTTCAAATTTATTTCAAGAAGAGAATGTTTCTGATAAAAAAAAAATATCGGAACTTCCTTAGGAATTTTTGATTGTGGTTTTAGGGAGAAAGTAGGTAGTATACCCTGGTTCGACGTGACAGCGCGTTGTGTTCATACATGCCTCGAAGAGATGTCAGCATAACGGACGGGGCCTCCTACTGGGGCTTGTTCGAGTCACCATGACCCTGGAACGCAATTGGCAACTAAAGGAAAATTAGTGGGTTTAAGTCAGTAAAAGTCTGACATTCCCTCTTGCTCCAGACAAACCTGCAGGGGATTTGATGAATTCCCACTTAAAAGAAGGGAGAAATTCAAAAAAGTGTTTCCTATACAGCGCGCATCTAACAAAAAATTCAAATAAATACAAGAAGACTATTTGAAAGGTTTCAACACTCATTCATAATATGGTGAAGACAGAGATGTCAACTAGGTATTTAGGTTTACAATGTTCTACTGTTTATGCACAATCACGAAAATCTTGCATTCTGACATAGGACCGCCTGCGATGAAAATATACGACCACCGACAAAGTCCTGGACATTCATAAAATAAGACTTGAATATAATTGACGAAAGGTGGCGAAACCTTCGCTTGATCTTTTGAGAAAAACAAGAGTAGGTCGTCCAATTTAAAAAAACAAAAATTTTTTTTGTCACACTCTGTTGACACTAACACTACCAAAAAAAACTGCTAAATAGTACTAATATACTATTTTGTGTTATATATTGCCGGTCCAGCTCCACTACCACTAGGGCACACTAATTGATTAGTTTAGAAATTATTTTTCAATAATTAAATTATTTTTTTTTAAATTTCATAATCTTATATTATAATTAATAATGTATAATGTAGAAGCATTTTTTTAAATTTTGTAAATACAATGGAGCAATTTATGGTTTTAGGTCACTATTTAACTTACTATTGGCATTCAAAATGAGCATAGTAGTTGACAGTTTGACATACTCACTCAAATGTCTCACTGATGGTGGTGCATGTGTTGGATCATTCGGTTCTCTTCAAAATGGTTTGAGCTGAGTGGTGCTGATATACGCGTCATGTCCGTGAACGGGCACTGTCAGTTGAGACTGGTCATCTCTTAGCTGCCAGTGGCTTATTTTAATTTCTGTACTTAGGTTTTTTTTTTTTACTTTATTTACATTGACACGCTTGTTTGGCAATGACTGCTTCTGCACGTGTGGCCCCCTGGTAACTCATAATATTGTGTACATCTAGCTATTAACTGCTCCACATTTGTTGTAATATATACATTTTTTCTTTTCTTCCTACACATTGCTTTTGCAATATTTTTTATATTAGTAGACGCCAACCACCATAAATTCGTTAGTAATTTTCTTTTTGTTGACATGTCATTTATTGATAATTGTAATTACTTATTGTTCTTGTTTTTTTTTTTTTTATATAGTTTTTTTTTTTAATGTGAATGTGAGAACACCGTGGATTTCGCGAATTCTTAGGTTACTTCCTATTACGACTCACTTTTTTTTTCTTTTTTTTTTTTAAATATTATTATTTTTATTGTGCTTTTGGGTACAATATCGACTGGTCTACACTGTTCTTACATAATGTCTATTAATACTGTAATATGAAAATATTGTAAACAATCATTTTTTTAAAAGAGTAACCATGGAGTTTCTTGCCGGTTCTTCTCCATAGGAAACGACCAATTTGGAACCGTGCACTAGCTTCTGACGTTTTATAAGTGCCCATGTAGGCCTATGTGAAATAAAAAAATTTTGACTTTGACTTGACTTTGACTTTGACTTTGACATTGTTCTCTTAAGATAATAGTGTCAAGAAACATGTAACCGAGATACTTGTAAAAAATAATATGACTGACAAGAGTGTCCATGGAGTTTCTTGCACTTTCTTTTCCATAGAGATCTACACTTTGGAAAATGAAATCAGCATATTTTTTCTGACTGACTTTTTGACAATTCAATCGTGTCTGTAAATTGTTTATTTGTAATAAATGCTTTGAATTTGATCACAATCTTGAATATGCAAGGCTCCTCTGAATTCTGTAATTTAATTCGGTGTGCAAACAAGACTTCTTTCAACAAAACCCCTTAAAGGACTTGAAAGGCAACCGATCATCAGATTTTACCCAATAAGTACCTACTCGAGTTTGTCGCATTTAATGCTAATTAGATCAAGAAGATAGCTGAAGATTTATAGCTGTAGGTAAGTCGTGATTGACACTGCTCTGTAGGTGTAGTATTCGTTGCTTTGTAGCTAGTACACTGGTGACATTAAACCTAGTTTTGGTTATACAGGGCTGGCAAGAGTTAGTTTCCTGTGAGATTCAGTCAATAATTCTCGTTTTTTTGTTGCTTGTCATTGTGTGTGTTTTTAGGGTTTCGTAACTCAAAAGGAAAAATCGGAACCCTTATAGGATCGCTTTGTTGTCCGTCTGTCTGTCTATCTGTCAAGACCCTTTATGTCGGGAATGCGTGGTGGTATCGAGTTGAAATTAAAACCATATACTCAAATCTTGAGAGTAGTGGTGGCCGAGTAGTAACGGCTCCGATTTACGAGTTGAAGGTTGCGGGTTCAAACCCAGCCAGGCGCATTTCTTTGTGTAATTTATTTCAATTTCATAAGGAAACCGGCATGTCCTAGAACTAAAAATTCGAAGACATGTGACATCCACCAACCCGCAAAGGCCCCGTGGTGGATTACGGCCCATTCCCTCTCCTAGAGAGGAGGCAGAGTCCCAGCAGTGGCAACATTACAAGGCCGACTATGCTATGCTATACTCAAATCTGCGGTCTCTTAAAGCTTTTTTTTAATTGATATAAACCCGTGATTATTATTACATATGAAGTCTGGGGGTTTTTTCAGAAAGTCGGTTAAGCCGGCTGCTATTTGCTAGTTTTTCGACAGCCATCATGAGGAGTTAGAAGCAGAAATTCTGACGATCAAAACTCTAGTATTTATCTAACTACTAGCCTTTTATATGCCCAGAGCAAGCTTTTATAACTGCGCCCCTAGAAAAAATACAATACAAATAAAATGGACTGGATAAACTTTTTGCGCAGTTCAGTTGACTGCGCCCAGTGCCTGGGCATTGCTGGCACCGCCCTAGCTACGGCACTGCATTCGGACTAGGATTTATATTGATTAGATCCAAAATAGTTGATCATCAACTGGTTACCCCCTTTTCTAAGGTATTTTAATGTGAGATGGTCCCCAATTGATGTTGCTGTCAGTAGGTACATATTCAAAGACAAAGTCAAGTTAAAGTCAAAAGTTTTTTATTTCACATAGGTAAACATAAAGAACAAATACAGATGTATTTGTTCTTATTTCTTTTAAGTGTTATAATTATTTATTTATTTTATAATTCATGTACACACAAATACAAAGAAGAAGATAGGTATCTTAATATAAAGTTTGTACAAAGGTACTGCTTATTTCAAAAAGAAATTGAAAAACAAAAAAAATTGTACTTTTAAACAAAAGTACCAATTTTATTTTTTATATTTTTGTTAAGAATAAATTAGAAAAATTCTAAGTCTTTTTATTTCACATAGGCCTACATCGGCACTTACAATACGTCAGAAGCTAGTGCACGGTTCCAAATTGGTCGTTTCCTAAGGAGAAGAACCGGCAACAAACTCCATGGTTACTCTTTTAAAAAAAATGTTGTTCTTACAATATACTTTCATATTATAGTATAAGTAGACTAGCTTCTGCCGGCGGCTTCGCCCGCATGAAAATAGTTTTCGCCACACAAACTTTGGGCCCCCGTTTCTTCCCTTTATGAATGTGTAAAGTGAATTTTGTAATATCCTCTCTTAGTGCTCGCCTACGTCATAAAAGGAAGCCTTGTGCAAAATTTCACGCTTCTAGGCTCTATGGTTTCGGCTGCGCGTTGATATGTCAGTCAGTCAGTTTCTCTTTTTATATATATAGATATTATGTAAGGACAGTGTAGACCGGTCAATATTGTACTAAAAAGTGCAATAAAAATAATCATAATAAAAAGTGAGTCGTAATAGGAAGTAACCTAAAATTATGTTAGTTACTCTTTCAAGCTCAAACTACTGAATGGATTTTGATGAAACTTAGCACATGGGTAGAGCATGTCCTGGAACAGTTTAATTTATCTCAGGAGAAAGGTCCCTCCCTATATATAATATTCGACTTTCACCAGGGCAAAGTCACTGGCCAGTTGTTCATAACTTTTGTTTTTGTTCAGAGCATTGCATCTGGATTAGTACCATATTACAAGCTAGGTTTAGCCTTGCTCTCTGCTACGTTATATAATTGTCATGGCTTTATTGACCTTAAATGTAATCGCCCCAGATAATCATTGACCATACCGTGCCAGGTACCTCTTGCAAGTCTTCTCTGTATTGAGAAAACCTTACGTAGCATGAAGATACTTTAGGTCTTGTCTAAAATTTACGCGTTTTTTTTCTTAAATCTATAGTCAATGTAAATAAAATTAAAGTATTCGTTTGTAACATCAAAATACCATTTTTTAACAAGTGTGAGTGAAAATACCGGCTGAACCGATTTTGAATGGATTTTAACTGATATTAGTAAAGAAGCAAATACTTAGACTACTTTTCATTACTACTCCACTCCTTTTAGTTGTACCGTGATATTACATAGCTTAAAGCCTTTCTTGATACGCCTACGGTGGCTGGAAATCGGGGTCGAGATTCCGGCGGCTGGGGCGTTAGGAAGACCATTCCCTTACGTTTGTAGTCACCTCTTTCGTAACCATTACTGCAGAAGAAGGAGACAACCGCCTGCTATCATAATGTACTCTAACGAAGAAGGTTTAAATGCGCGAGTGGCATGTGACGGCGTTTTGTATCGGCGTTTAGTGGCCAGTGCTAGCCACAAGCAGCGAGCAGCGGCGATTTGAATCGTGTGGCGGCCACCGACGTCAACCGTGTTCGGTGAATCCATATAAAATGTATGAAACGATACGGCGGCGTTTTGTGGTTGTGGCCAGTGACCCGTGTGCGGCGACCCTTATACACACTGTGTCTACACATCTCACCCATCTTTCCTGTAGTATGCTGAAAAAATACTTTTGAAATACGCAGCACGTTTCTTCTGGGGTGCTACGACAGAAAACCTCCACGAGTGCCCGCAGGCTGTAGTTCCCTTGCGGATACGTCCGAGGTGAAGGCCAGTCTGCGGGACGGTGCACCCTGGGAGGCGGTCAACGACTCCCCTTGGGTACTTCTGCCTAAGGGGTCACGATGTCCGCCTGCGAATATTCTGTCTGAAGGATCACTTCAACGCGTGTCCCTCTGCTATAGCAGAGGGCACAGTGGCGAAGTAAGAGCGGGCTCGGTGTGCACTCACCCTGCCACCGGGCAGGCAGGAGGAAGACTTGCTCCTCCTTCTGCCACCGTTAGTCTCGTAGCCCCAGAGATTGTCCAAGGTCATGTTTCTGACTTTTGATGGGGGTCGAGGGTCTTGGCTTAACCGCCCGGGTCGCGAGGAAGACAACCTCTGTAAAAAATTACCCCAAACCTCCAAGCGGCGGCGCACCGTGAGGGAGGTTGTTAGCTTGACTGATGGGTAGCTAAATTAGTCTCTAGTGCGAACCACCCTACTTGAGCAAGTACCCGAAGTTTAATACTCGTGGGAACAAAATGGAAAAATCAAAATTTTTTAAAAACCACATTGAGAGTGATGCGCGGTCGGAGTCCGACGCGGCATCCGGAAGGAGCTCGGAGGGCTCGGAGGTTGAGGAGGTGGCGGGCGACTCCGGTAAAAACGCGAGTTTCTACCGAAAGCGCTCCAGACCGGGGGAAAAATCGTCCTCCGACGGAGAGATGGGCTCGGCCCGAAAAATCCCCACCAGCGGGCGGGGTGCAGGCCGAGCAAGTGGAAGAGGGAGGGGCCTCACTGCCCAGGAGTCCGCTAAGCGAGCCGACCGACTTGTTGCGGAGGGGCGTCACCCCGGAGTGGCCAGCGCTGAGGTGGTCATCTCGGGGCAGTCTGGCAGCGAGCGGGATGCCAGGGAGGACTCCGCTGAAGAGTCCCGTAAATCCCTGGGGAAGTTGGTCGTCGCCGCGTTGCGAGACATGGGCCGGAAGAGAGAGAGGACCTCCAAAGAGAAGACGGTCCACCGGCACGCCGCCTCTATCGAAGAAGCTATCGATGCCTCTCTCGAGA
The DNA here is from genome assembly GCA_961205895.1 of Mythimna pallens. Taxonomy (NCBI): domain Eukaryota; kingdom Metazoa; phylum Arthropoda; class Insecta; order Lepidoptera; family Noctuidae; genus Mythimna; species Mythimna pallens. The sequence goes on from OY540825.1 coordinate 6,170,830, forward strand.
AGAGAGTGGCGAGACTACGGGCCGAGCTCCGGACCGAGCTCCGGGCCGAGCTTGTGGGAGCCCAGAAAGTCGACGGCTGCCGGGAGCCGACTGGAGGGGGGCGCAAGCAAGGGCAAGGTCAAAGCCAGCCCCAACCGGAGAGCCAGCTGCTTACGCTGGTGCAGCGGGAGCTGGCTGCCCTCCAGCAGCAGTTGCAACAGCAGCAGCAGCAGTTTCAGCTGCGTATCCAGCAACAGCTGTCCCTGCTGGAGGGCATCGTGCTGCGCCCCCCGCTAGCGGCTTCCGGCCAGCGAAAGGCGGCGTCATATGCCGCCACCGCGGCCACGGCAGCTGTGCCCAAGGCGGGTTCGTTGAGGCAAGCCGGGCGCGAGGCCGTGGCGTCAGGGCTTGCGAGGCCAGCCCCGGCGTCCAAGCAACAGCAGCGGTGGAAGGATAGTACAGCGCCTGCCGCTAAACCGGTGGGACTTCTTGCCACGGTGGCGACCAGGCCGCGCCTGCCGCCTCCCCTGCCTGAAAAACCCTCGGCTGGCGCCGAATGGACGGAAGTCGGTGCCAAGAAGAGGGCGGGCAAGGCGGCTAGGACGGCCAAGAAGCGCGCGAGGCACCAGGAGAGAAAGAAGCGGGCCATGGCGGCTAGACTTCGCGCCCCGAATTCCGAGGCTGTAGTAATTACACTACAGCCAGATGCGGAAAAGAAGGGCGTGACGTACGACACCGTCATGGAGAAGGCAAAGCAGGCGGTGGTGGGCCACCTCAGCGAGTTCGGGGCCTCTGGGGGCTTCCGAATGAGGCGCACCGCAACCGGGGCCCGAATATTAGAGGTCCCTGGTGCGGACAGTGGCTCCACCGCGGACGCCCTGGCCGCAAGGATCAGGGCGTCCCTGGACGTCGAGGAGGCTCGAGTGTCCAGGCCCACCAAGTGCATGGACTTGCGCATCATGGGCCTGGACGACTCTGTCAGGGTGGACGAGGTGGTGGCCGCCATCGTCAGGGCGGGAGGGTGCCACGCCGATCAGGTGCGGGCGGGCACCATCCGCGCTGACAGCACGGGCATGCGAGCCGTAACGGTGAGCTGCCCCGTGTCGGCGGTCAAGGCCATCACGGGCGAAGGCCGAAGACTCTTGGTGGGCTGGGTATCCGCGCAAGTAAAACTGCTGGAGCCCAGACCTCTGCGGTGCTACCGCTGCCACGTGGGGCACCACGTGGGTGCCTATTGCGCCGCGGAGGTGGACCGCAGTGACCGCTGCTTCCAGTGCGGTCAGCCCGGTCACAAGGCTGCAGAATGCCGTGCTACACCGCACTGCTACGCATGTGCGGCGGCAGGTAAGCCGGCCGATCACCGGGCTGGGAGCAGGTCCTGCGACCCCCCCGCCAAGGCCAAGGGCAAGGTCCTCAGACAAGTCCACCCCGACGTCCTCTCCGCCGCAGCCTCCACTTTGGCTGCCGCTGCTGTCGCCGCCGCCACCACCGCGGCAGGGCCCTCACGTGGGGCTCGGGAGGAGACTGTAATGGACTGTCAATAACGGCTCCATTACGTCTCCTCCAGGCGAACATCAACCACTGCGCCCCCGCTCAGGATCTGTTGCTCCAGAGTATGGCGCAGTGGTCGATTAACATCGCCGTTGTCTCCGAGCCGTACTATGTCCTGCCCAGAGAAGACTGGGTTCAGGACTTGAACGGCTCGGTGACTCTAATTTCGTCGGCCGCCGCCGGTACCCCGACCCTCGAGGCTGTCACGAGGGGACGGGGTTGCGTGGCAGCACGGTTCGGGGACATTGCAGTGGTGGGCGTCTACCTGTCCCCGAACAGATCTCTCGGCGATCTCCACATCTCCCTAATGGAGCTGAAAGCCGTCGTCGCTGGGTTTGGTTCCCTCCCCGTGGTCGTGTGCGGGGACTTCAATGCCAAGAACTTGGCTTGGGGTTCCCGGTTCACGAACCAACGGGGTCGGATGGTGGAGGACTGGGCTCTGGAGACAGGCCTGGTCGTCCTAAACCGGGGTTCTGTCCCCACGTGTGTGCGGATGCAGGGTGACTCCGTGGTGGACATCTCGTTCGCCAGCCCCGCTCTGTCACCGCGTGTCGTCGACTGGTGCGTCATGGAGGGGGTGGAGACGTACTCGGACCACCGGTACATCCGGTTTGACGTCTCCGCCCAAACTTCGACCGCGCCGGTCCGACGGAACCCTTGTGGTCCGCGATGGGCGCTGAGGCAGATGGACCGGGAGCTACTCCTGGAAGCCGCGACGGTACAGGCCTGGGTGCAAGCACCGGACAGGCCTGTCGATATCGACGTCGAGGCAGAGTGGTTCCGGGAGGCCATGTCGCAAATCTGCGACGCGGCAATGCCCCGAGTCCGTCCAGGACGTGCTCAGCGCCAGGTATACTGGTGGTCGCCGGAGATTGCGGCACTGCGCAACGCGTGCAATGCCGCGCGACGCCGGTATGCCAGATACCGCAGGCGCCGCATCCGTCCACCGGATGCGGAGGCCAGAGAGGCGGAGCTGTACGAGGGATACAGAGAAGCAAAGCGCACCCTCCGAGCGGAGATAAGACGGGCCAAGCTCGAGGCTCGCAACGTGTGGCTGGGGACTCTGAATGGGGACCCATGGGGACGCCCCTACAAGGTGGTGCGGGACAAACTCCGCCCCTGGGCTCCCCCGCTGACGCAGAGTCTCCGGCCCCAGCTTGTGGAGGGTGTGGTGAGCACTCTGTTTCCTGAGCGAGGGGAACACTCTCCCCCGCCCATGGCTCCGCCACCAGCGGTGTCCGACGCGGACCACGATGGCGACGACGACGACAATGCTCCAGAGGTGACCGAGGTAGAGATGAGAGTGGCGGTACGAAGGCTGAGTGCTAAAAATACCGCCCCAGGACCCGACGGCTTGCCTGGGAAGGCCTGGGTCCTGGCCATGGAGGCTCTCGGGCCTCGACTAAGAGGGCTCTTCAGCGCATGCATGGAGAGAGGCCAGTTCCCACTTCGCTGGAAGACAGGGAAACTGGTCCTCATCGCGAAGCCGGGGCGCCCTGCGGACTCTCCGTCCGCGTACCGGCCAATTGTGCTGCTTGACGAGGTGGGCAAGCTCTTTGAAAGAGTAATTGCAGACCGCCTCGTCGCGCACCTAACACGGGTGGGGCCGGATCTGGCGGACGGCCAGTTCGGCTTTCGCAGGAGGCGGTCCACGGTGGACGCCATCATGCGCGTGCGAGCTCTAACGACGGGGGATGCAGTGGCCCAGGGCAGGTGTGTCGTGGCGGTGTCTCTGGACATCGCCAACGCCTTCAACTCCCTGCCTTGGAGCAGCATTAGGAGGGCACTCCGGTATCACCGGACGCCCGACTACCTCTGTCGTGTGGTCGAGGCGTACCTGTCAGACAGGTACATTATCTACCCTGGTCACCAGGGAGAGTGGGAACGTCGGAAGATGTCGTGCGGTGTTCCGCAGGGATCGGTACTAGGGCCGCCCTTGTGGAACATCGGATACGACTACGTGCTGCGCGGCGACCTCCCTGACGGGATCAGCGTGGTCTGCTACGCAGATGACACGCTGGTCCTGGGGCGGGGAGAGTCGTACCAGGCGGCGGTCGAACTAGCGACACGCGGGGTTGCGACAGTCGTGGGCAGGATCCAGGAGTTGGGACTCGAGGTGGCATTGCACAAGTCCGAGGCCATGTGCTTTCACGGACCTCGGAACACACCACCACCGGGTTCCCAACTAACGGTAGGAGGAGTCCACATCGGCGTCGGGTCGACGATGAAGTACCTGGGACTCGTTCTCGACAGCCGGTGGGATTTCGAGGAGCACTTCCGACGTCTGGCTCCCAAACTAAATCGGACTGGGGCTGCCCTCGGGCGGCTCCTGCCCAACCTGAGGGGTCCAGACGCCTCCTGCCGAAGGCTCTACGCGGGAATCGTTCGGTCCATGGCCCTTTATGGCGCACCGGTATGGGCGCCAGCGCTGCGGAAGCAGCCGGCGGCCCGGCTGAACGCATGCCAGAGGGTCATGGCCATACGGATGGTGCGAGGATACCGGACGATTTCCCGCGAAGCGGCGAGCCTCCTTGCTTGCCAGCCACCATGGGATCTGGTGGCAACAGACCTTGCTCACATGCACGATCTGCGCATGGAGATGCAACGCCGGGGCGAAACTCCGCTGCCGCGACAAATCGAAGCATGGCGGACGGAGCTCCGGCGGGTTCTCATGGTGAAATGGCGACAGCGACTGTCGCGACCCAGCGCTGGGCACGCCACAATTATGGCGATAAGTCCCCTCTTTGAGGCGTGGTTGGAAAGACCTCACGGCGTCCTCACCTTCCGCATGACGCAGGTTCTCACCGAACACGGTAAGTTCGGGAAGTTCCTGCACCGGATTCGTGCGGAAGCGACGCCCGGGTGTCGCCACTGTGTGGACCGCCCGGAGGACACGGTGGAGCATACGGTGGAGGTGTGCCCCGCTTGGGCAGAGCAACGCCGTGTCCTCGTGGGGGCGATCGGCGGCGGCGATCTCTCGCGTCGGGCCTTGGTACAGGCCATGGTCCGTAGCGAGGAGGAGTGGCAGGCGGTCGCTTCCTTCTGCGAAGCAGTAATGCTAGCAAAGGAGGCGGCCGATCGCGTGAGGCAACGCTCCTCACGCCCAAGTCGCCGCCGGGATTCCGATCCCGATTTCCGGCCACCGTAGGCGCGGGCTTGCGGACGGCGAGCAATGGGTAGCCCGCCGTCCGACCGTCCGGTAACCGTCCGGACCGAGTCTAAGTCGTCGACGGCGCGTATTGTTCCACGCGCGCCTCGGGGAGATGTCAGCAAATCGTAGGGGCCCAGCAGGGTCGAAGCCTACTGGGGCCTTGGGTAGTGTGAAAGCGAAACCCGGGGTCTTGGGACGAAGGCAACGAAGGAACAGGAGTGGGTTTTTAGTCAGTAAAAGTCTGACACTATCTCCCGCCCCGCCCAAGGGCGGGGGATGTCATAAGATGATTTTCCCACCGAAAAAAAAAAAAAAAAAAAGCACGTTTCTTCTGTATTTGTTATTTTCGTTTTTATTTCTGTGTATGTACATAAATTATTAATATATATATATATATTTATTACTAAAACCGATTTAATTAATATTTAAATTAATTAACAAAGTACTGCCAGCCCTACAATTAGCGTGCTCTATCTCCATGCTAGATAGGCTTGGTCCCATTGTTCTAAACGTGCCTACAGCGTTATGTATTAGATTGTCTACACATCGCTAGACTATTGTAGCTGAGATGTTAGGATAATGTTGAATTATGTGAACTATACAACAATGATTGCATGGCTTGACGAATTTGATTGTATTTTGAGTTTAATAAGGTGGGCCTGTTTGTTGTAATTTTGGGCCTTGTTTCTGTTGCTATATATACTTAGAATATGATACCGTAAGACTTCCCCCGCAGTTGGATAGAAGCCTTCTATGAGCTTCATCACATCGTACGATCGTCCGGCCGCCCGGTAACCGTGTGGACTGAACCCAAGTCGTTGACGGCGTGTAATGTTTCACGCGTGCCTCAAAGAGATGTCAGCAAGAACGTAAGGGGCAGAGCCGAAGCTTACAAGGGCAATGGGTCGATTTCTGAAAGGGAGTCCCGTGGTCCTGGGAAGCAAAGGACAACTGAAGGAACATGGTGTAATTTTAGTCAGTAAAAGCCTGACACGCCCTCCCACTTTGCTCTAAAGTGGAGAAGTCATGAGATGATTTCACCCCTTAAATATATAAAAAAACCTCCGATTTGGTGTTACTTTGCAACCAGTTGGTTTCTTCTTCCTTTGTTAGACCATTTGTCCATATTGTTAAGGTCTACTTTCTCATCATCTTCCTATCCTTGTCCATATGTATTAATTTTTGGCGCAGCATGTATTTTTCCATCATACATCTTTTAAGAAGCTTAGGGTCGCTGCAACCGGGCTACCGGCCACAACAACAAAACGCCGCCACCGGCATAATTCCTGTAGGTTGCATACATTTTATATGAATTCGCGGCACATGGTTGACGCCGCTGGCCGCCACATGCTACAAATGACTGCTTTACGCTTCTTGTGGCCCGAACCGGCTACTAAACGCCGATACAAAACGCCAACGCACGCCATTTGTGCATTTAAACCTTCTTTGACCGAGTCCATTATACCGGCCACAAGTGGCTTTTGACCACTTCTAGCTTTTCGTGGCACTTAATTGCTTACTTACGAAATGTTTAAAAGAGTTATCGTGGCACTGGTACGCAAAGAGCAACTAAAGGGTTTTAGTCCGCTAATGTCTGACTTTGCCTCTCGTCTCATCCTAGAATGAGAGAAGACATTTGATGATTTCCTATCTCAAAAAAAGGAGGCTTACCTAATCCGACCTTATTAGAAGGAGGAAATACGATTAGATTTCACAGCATCTGCATGATATATTTTAATAACCTTAAGACTGTTTATTAGAAAATCATCTTGAGAACTTTTCCAAAAGAAAAAAAATTAATAAATACAAAATACGATTATTTTTTTCCCTACTACAATAATTCCTCATCATCGTCATCATTTCAGCCGAAAGACGTCCACTGTTGGAAATAAGCCTCCCCCAAATGTCGCCATTATGACCGGTCCTGTGCGTCTCGCATCCATCAGATTCCCGCGACCTTCACCATTCATTCAGGTCATTGGTCCATCTGTGATGATTGATGATGCCTTAAATGAGGGTCGCCGGAATCCGGTGGATGCGAGACGCACAGGACCCTTCATTGTGGCGGCACTTGGGGAAGGCTAACGTCCAACAGTTGACGTCTTTTGACTGTAATGATAGTGATGATGCCTTAGATACAATTTAAACAAATTTGAAATATATCTTACTATTTTTTAATTAATTAATAGGCAACCAGCTTAGCTTGTCCTTCGACAAAGTTAGAAACATATAAAATGAATTGTAAATGAGTTTTTCACACTTCCAATGCATACATCGAGCCCCAGACATGCGCCCGAAATGTTGTAACATCGATTACTCTTCTTCATTACCCATTTATTAATATGCAAACAGTTTTATAAATATGGTCGTAGAATATAAAAAGAGCCAGCGTTATTTATAAATTATCACCTTCTAACATCGTAGACACTCATCATAGACGATACACATCTATGGTTTTCAATAGGTCCTTAGTTGGTACATGCTTGGAATGACAACATATGTAGACAATGCTTTTCTCTATGGAGGACAAAAATATCAAGTATTATTTATTATTATTATTATTTGATAAGACGCACTAACAGCTGTGGCAGCACTGGCAGTGACGCATGTGCTTCAAATACTTTTTTTAAATTATTATCGATAGGTTTGCGCTTGACCACTTTCTCAACTGAAGGAAAGCGATAATGTGGTCGATGATGGAGCGACTTCTAGGCAAGCGTTGCCTAGAAGTAATGTATTCACTCTTGACTTAAAGACTCCCAGCTAGAAAGGTCCCAAGGTTATTATATTTCCACCGCTTGAGGTTCTCTGCAGCCGCAGTGGTAGCACCAGTATAGCAAAATAAGCTAGGAACGTGAGATGGCGCAGGAGTATTGACACAAGAAGCATCCCACACTAAAGGCCTACCCATCTTCCATGGATATAAAAACATACCATCCGATATCTTGCTTTCGTCATGAAGTTCCAATGCGTCCGGATGAAATGATACCGTTGATATTCGCGTGCCACGCTATGTAACCCACACTTCGGCTGCATGACAGACCATGATGACCATCGCTGTTGACAACTTCGCCACAGTGGTAGTTATAGTGATGAGAAGAACACCTGGGAGCGCCGAGACGTAGGGAAGCAGCGAGGCAGAAAGTAGTTTCATCGAACAAAGTGCCTATGTTCGACGACGGTAGTGCGTGAAACACTACTTTGATTTAGTTCACTAGATGTAGAAATGGTTAAGTTTTTTTTATCCGGAAAATTCAACAAACCAACATAGCAATGTAATCAGTGATTTCTGTGTACGTTCTAATTTTTAATTCCGTGTAACTCCATATCTCATATAACACCACATTGCAAATTCAGGGAAATTTATTTTCTTGCCATCTTAAGGTTGAATATCATTTGCACATTTTAAATAACAAGGCCGATTTGTCTTTGTGTTAATTAGATATTTTGAACCGTAGTGAAGTTTAAATTTACTGAGAAATTGCAGCTAAAAAGTCGCAATTAATCTTTGTCGAGATTTAGACTACATTGTACAATCTTCTCACCATAAATAGTCCCTCATTTCCGTCAATTTTGTCACAGCACACGTCAATGGCGCCGCATTACGTACCGGTGTGGTTTCAACAAGGTGTTGATCGGAGATAGCCTTATTCAGTTTCCCTCAAAGATTGCGCTTACACGACCAGCATACGAAGGGGTTAAGTGACTTTCTATTTTTTTGTAGGGTCTTTTGTGAATTAAATATGAAGAAACCTCTAAGTGCCATTTTAGAGAGGGGGAATAGTAAGATAATATGACAGTGAGCTTGACAAAATGTACAGAATAGTCGGAAAAAGTTCAAGTACTATCTTTATCTATATATATATAAAAGGCGAAATTGACTGACTGACATATCAACGCACAGTCTAAACTACTGGGAATAGAAGCGTGAAATTTTGCATAAGGTAATCCTTTTATGACGTAGGCAAGCACTAAGAGAGGATTTTTCAGAATTCACCCCTTTTTTTTTTTTTTTTTTTTTTTTAAGGTGGGAAATCATCCAAATGACTTCTCGCGCTCTGGGTGGAGCGCGAGGGCGTGTCAGACTTTTACTGACTAAAACCACACCTGTGTCCTTCAATTACCCTTTGCGTTCTAGGACTACGGGTTTCCCTTTCAGAAATTCTCCGCGGTCCTAGCTAGCGAGCATCGGCCCTGTTGGGCCCCTACGGTTCGCTGACATCTCCTTGAGGAGCGCGAGGATCACTACGCGCTGTCGACGACTGGGCTCGGTCCGGTTAGTTACCGAACTGCCGGACGGCGAGCTACCCAGTGCTCAACGTCCGCAAGCCCGCGTCTACCGTGGCTGGTAGTCGGGGTCGGAATTACGGCGGCTAGGGCGTGAGGACCTTCGTTCCCTCACGCGTGCAGCCTCCTCCTTCGCTAGCATTACTGCTTCACAGAAGGAGGCGACTGCCTGCCATTCCTCCTCGCTCCGGACCATAGCCTGAACCAGGGCCCGACGCGAAAGGTCGCTGCCACCAATTGCCTCCACGAGGACACGGCGGTGCTCCGCCCAAGCGGGGCACACCTCCACCGTATGCTCCACCGTGTCCTCTGGGTGGTCCGCACAATGATGACACCCGGGCGTTGCTTCCGCCAGAATCCGATGCAGGAACTTCCCGAACTGGCCATGCCCGGTGAGGACCTGCGTCATGCGCAAGGTGAGGACGCCGTGTTGTCGCTCCAGCCACTCCTCAAAGAGGGGACTCACCGCCATAATTGTAGCGTGCCCAGCACTGGGTTGCGACAGTCGTCGTTGCCATTCCACCATTAGATCCCGCCGGAACTCTGTCCGCCATGCCGCGACTTGGCGCGGCAGTGGAGTTTCGCCCCGGCGTTGCATCTCCACGCGCAAATCGTGCATGCGTGCAAGGACTGTTGCCTCCAAATCCAATGGTGGCTGGCCAGCAAGAAGGCTCGCCGCCTCGCGGGAAATCGTGCGGTATCCCCGTATCATCCGGATGGCCATGACCCTCTGGCAAGCGTTCAGTATGGCCGCCGGTCGCCTTTGCAGTGACGGCGCCCACACCGGCGCCCCGTAAAGGGCCATGGACCGAACAATTCCCGCGTAGAGCCTACGGCAGGAGGCGTCTGGACCCCCAAGGTTGGGTAGGAGCCGCTTTAGGGCAGCCCCGGTCCGTTCTAGTTTGGGAGTCAGACGTCGAAAGTGCTCCACAAAGTTCCACCGACTGTCGAGGACAAGTCCCAGGTACTTCATCGTCGACCCGACGTCGATGCGAACCCCTCCTACCGTTATTTGGGAACCCGGTGGTGGCGCGTTCCGAGGGCCATGAAAACACATGGCCTCGGATTTGTGCAGTGCCACTTCGAGTCCCAACTCTTGGATCCTGTCCGCGACTGTCGCAACCCCGCGTGTCGCTAGTTCGGCCGCCGCCTGGTGCGACTCCCCCTGCGCCAGGACCAGCGTGTCGTCTGCGTAACAGACAACGCTAACCCCGTCGGGGAGGTCGCCGCGCAACACGTAATCGTACCCGATGTTCCACAAGGGCGGTCCTAGTACCGATCCCTGCGGAACACCGCACGACATCTCTCGCCGTCTCCACTCTCCCTCGTGACCAGGGTAGATGATAAACCTGTCCTTCAGGTAGGCCTCGATCAAACGACGGAGGTATTCGGGCACCCGGTGATACCGGAGTGCCCTCCTAATGCTACTCCAGGGCAGGGAGTTAAAGGCGTTGGTGATGTCCAAGGACACCACCACTACGACCTTGCCCCGGGACACCGCATTCCCCGTCGTGAGGGCTCGCACGCGCATGATGGCGTCCACCGTGGAGCGCCCTCTGCGGAAGCCGAACTGGCTGTCCGAAAGATCCGGCCCCACCCGCGCTAAATGCGCGACGAGGCGGTCTGCAATTACTCTTTCAAAGAGCTTGCCCACCTCGTCGAGCAGCACTATGGGCCGGTATGCGGACGGAGAGTCCGCAGGGCGCCCCGGCTTCGCGATAAGGACCAGTTTCCCAGTCTTCCAACGAAGTGGGAACTGGCCCCTCTCCAAACATGCGCTCAACAGCCCTCTTAGTCGAGGCCCGAGTTCCTCCATAGAATTCACCCCTTAAAGGGATGAAATTGGGGTTCAAAGTTTGTATAGAGAAACCTATTTTCAAGCGGGCGAAGCCGCTGGCACAAACTAGTCTATATATATAAAAGGAGAAATTGACTGACTGACATATCAACGTACAGCCGAAACTACTAGGATTAGAGGCGTGAAATTTACCACAAGGTTTCCTTTTATGACGTAGGTGAGCACCAAAAGAGGATTTATCAAAATTCACCCCCTAAGGGGATGAAACGGGAGTAAAAGTTTGTATGGAGAAACCTACTTTCACGCGGGCGAAACCGCTGGCAGAAGCTAGTCTTTACTAATATATTATCTATGCCATTGCAGGTCTGTTTCTCCTTTTATATATAAAGATTAGTATTAGTATTTATTTATCTATTCATACATTTCTAAAGCTATATTAGTAACCTACCTCGTCGCTATTGCACAAATTCCTCTACCATTATTATACTACCTAGCGTATCTTGTACCTATTCATAAAATCTCCTAATAACAGTACCCGTTCATCGTTGTGATAATACAGGTACTCCGCTCTAGGTCATCACCCTTTCCAAGTAATCTTGCAAGTGACATTTAAACATTGATTTGCATACAGCAGATTGCGTGGAAAAGCTAGGCTTTATTATTTTAGCCTTATACTTATTTGTAGTAACAATAATATGTAGTTAAATTGACTACTTCTCAGAGAACCTGATGAAGTTACTAGTATTTTTTAAGGGGACTAGTAACTTTATCAGGTTCCGCCTGGGCAGAGCAACGCTGTGTCCTCGTGGGGGCGATCGGCGGCGGCGATCTCTCGCGCCAGGCCTTGGTACAGGCCGTAGTCCGGAGCGAGGAGGAGTGGCAGGTGGTTGCCTCCTTCTGTGGAGCAGTAATGCTAGCAAAGGAGGCGGCCGAGCACGTGAGGCAATGGTCCTCACGCCCCAACCGACGGCGGGATTCCGATGCCGATTTCCGGCCACAGTAGGCGCGGGCTTGCGGACGGCGTGCTACCTATTGCTCGCCGTCCGATCGTCCGGTAACTGTCCAGACCCAAGCCCAAATCGTCGACGGCGCGTACTGTTCCACGCGCGCCTCAAGGAGATGTCAGCAACTGTAGGAGCTCAGCAGGGTCGAAGCCTACTGGGGCCAAGGGTCTGATTCTAAAAGGAAAACTCGGTCCTGGTACGAAAAGCAACGTAGAAACAGGAGTGGGTTGTTAGTCAGTAAACCAAGTCCGCCTCGCTCAAGAGCGGGGGATGTCATTGGGTGATTTAACAACCGAAAAAAAATACAAGAACCTAATATCAACTATCGGGTGGTTGCCCAGATCAAACATAACACCCGTATGGTCAGTGAGATTCCTTTTCAATGAAGGTTTGCGGGATATACCCTATTAAAACTTTAGTGACTATAATTCCATAAATATAATACGTGTTACTGTCGCTAAAATCAAATTGTAATCTACACTAAAACTTAAGAAAATTTGAATTTTGTTAATGTATTGGTAGTCTTTTTTATTATTGACTAGCTGACCTGGCGAAATTCGTACCGCCTAGTCAATGAATCTTGTGATTCCTTTCAGCTGAACTGTCAATATATAACGCCATCTACTGGAATAGCAACATCATCACAGCAGATCTGGCATCATAACAGTATAATTAACTTTATAATGACGTTTTAATTAGAGATGGCGTTGTATTCGATTTTTTTTTCGTAAGTTTTCCATATTTTCTCACCGTTTAAGTTTAAACCTTCTCTGGACTATCACATATATTTCAAGGCCAAAATTAGCCAAATCGGACCGGCCGTTCCCGAGTTTTAGCAAGACTAACGAACAGCTTGAGGCGTGCTTGAGCACTATCTCACCTGATGGAAAGCAACGATGTAAGTGACGATGTGGTTGATGGTAGAACGTCGGAACGCGCTTGCCTACTATAACCTAATCACTTTTCATTTAAAGATCCCCAGGTTGAAGCTATCGGGAAATATAGATTCCGGCAATTCTAATTCAAATTTATTTTTTGCTAATATGACCCATCTTTAGCATTCGATTGCATCTATAAGTAAATACAGTAAAACCATTATAATCTCATCAAGAAACTAGTCATTTCCTTTTATTTGTTCCTAAAGATTTTAAAAGCTATGTCCTTTTAAATAACTGAGAACGTCATCGCCATATTTGTATGTCCTTTCATCCTTTGGTTTTTGATACATCTGGAAAAAAGGAAATAAATGTTTTAAGTAATAGGTGGTCTTCCCACGTAAGTTGCTAATATTTTTCCTTCATTGCGACCATTTTAGGCATTTATTTTTTATTTTATTAGTAAGGTACACAAACAATTTGTTTACCGATTTGCATTAAACTTTTGGAAGATGGTCCTGTGTAAACAATTAAGGATCAATCACACACGCCTCGAGCACAGGCCCAGGGTAGCCAGCCTATCGGTTTTTTTCAGGTTAAATTTTGGAGAGTGTGCGCGGGAATTGCATGACTTGGTTCCGCCATCTCCTTTCTACCATCGGACAACCCGACGTACAGCGAGTATCCACCCTTACGTTGTTAAAACTTCAACGGTCCGGACTAAGCGTTTCACTTCGTCGTTTATACCGCATACATCGAAGGACTGAAACAATTTGCCTGCTGCGGTGCTGAGACTTAATTTTTTTAAATTATTAAAATCCGTTAAGAAATGGTGGATTTAATCATTTTTTTCTAAACGGCTACTTGGAAACGCGCGCTCTCGCTGGCCTGTTTATGGTGATGTCATCTGTCATAATCCGTGCGACGAACGGCTTGATCAGATTCATTCGCCGGTGGAGACCGATCATGACAGATGACGTCACAGCGAATCGCTTCATTCTTGGGCGCGTTTCTGGAACTAATATACAAAAATTGCTGTATTTTCGTCATTTTTGGTCCGGTTTAAATAATTTCTTCACAGTATTTACTTTTTTTTTTTGACGCTACATGTCTGCATACTCCACAAAAATCGTGACTGATCCTCATTGTACATCATTCACAGATTTTATGAAAAAAAAAATGTCCATGTGCCAAATTTCATCTAAGTCCGTTCAGCCGTTTCAGCGTGAAGGAGTAACGGACATACACACACGCGTACATACAAAATTTACCCTTTATAAAATTACTGTGACGGACTCCAACTGGACCGATGACCTGGTGAGGGTCGCGGGAATCCGATAAATGCGAGACGCACAGGACCGGTCATTGTGGCGACATTTGGGGGAGGCCTAAGTCCAACAGTGGACGTCTTTCGGCTGAAATATGATGATGATGATGGACTCCGACTGACATTATGAATGAACTCGTGAGTTCTTAGTTTAAAATTCAATTCATCATCATCATTTCAGCCGAAAAACGTCCACTGCTATAGGCCTCCCTCAAGCGTCGCCACAATGAACGGTCCTGTGCGTCTTGCATCTATCGGTCTCCCGCAACCGTTACCAAGTCATCGATCCACCTTGTAGGAGGCCATCCAACGCTACGTCTTCCGGTACGTGGTCGCCATTCCAGAACCTATTGGCCCCAACGGCCATCCGTTCTGCGAGCAATGTGCCCTGCCTATTGCCACTTAAGTTGCATAGCCCTTTCCCTTGCCCTTTGGGTGACTTTAAGTCTTCTGATGAGGCCCATTGTAAGCGACCACGTTTCGGAGCCATATGTCATCACTGGCAACACGCTCTGGTCATAGACTTTCGTCTTGAGACACTGTGGTATATTGGACGAGAAAATTCAATTGCTAAAAGTAAATCATAATTCTGATTTAATCTCAACCAATTAATAGTTCTATTTGTGCATTAGAAAAGCACAGATTTATGGTCTACATTTTGGTTTACCTTGGCATATTTAAAAACATTTATTATGCGAAATGTATTCCGTGTAGTATTTAAATGAATCAATAAGTCCAGCTCAGTTAGATTTAATTAATCAACTGGTATTATCATGTATAATTAATCAGTTTTCCACCATTAGCACAGACCTTTTGATTGTGACTGTTGATTTGTGAATGGATTATTTAAATTAACCATTTTATACCTATAAGTGTACGTCTACATAAAACTAATAGGTACTATTTTCTGTTTCTGTTTACTAAACCTTGTGAAATGCAGGGTTAGGTATTTGGTGAAAAAAAGTAATAAGTAGGTGTGACCTAGGTACGTAAATTATACGTTACAAATTTTTCCCATCGACTTTGTCCACGTGAATTTAAGTTACAGCAGACGCGAAGTCGAAATCGATGCCAGATAAAAAGTAGACTATGTTCTTTTTTGAGGTTTAAACTTACTCAGTACCAAATTTTATCAAAGTCGGTTCAGTAGTTTAACCGTGAAAGCGAAATCGGCGGTACGTGTGAGGAAAAGGAACTTCCTCACGCCCTGGAATGCCGACCCCGATGTCCAGCCACCGTAGGCGTGGGCTTGTGGACGGCGAGCAATGGGTAGCTCGCCGTTCGGCCGTCTGATAACCGTCTGGACCGAGCCAGAGTCGTCGAAGGCGCGTAGTGTTTCACGCGCGCCTCAAAGAGATGTCAGCAGAACCGTAGGGGCCCAGATGATTTCGCACATAAAAAAAAGTGCTTTGAATATTAACCATACGCTAACCTGAGCATATGCTTATTATGAAGCATATTGCCGACAATTTTACCATCACCGACCCACCATTTAACCTGCCTTATAAATCAATTAATATTTCAACGAAAGAACATTGCAAATCATTATTTATTTCCTGTCTTCGCAAAAAATTAAAAACATAATTCCTGAGAACTTAACTGGTTTGACATAACGCACGCGAAGTTAGGAAGCGATAAATATGCCCTTAATTACATCAAGATTAATTTTATTCAACGTTTAATTAGAGGCAAAATATGCTGAATGCAGATTATATATTGGTTGTGTATATTATGTGCACATTTGCTATGTAAATAGGAGTGACCTTTCAAGAGTTAGGTGCATCTTTAGGCGCAT
This sequence comes from Mythimna pallens, assembly GCA_961205895.1. Lineage (NCBI taxonomy): Eukaryota > Metazoa > Arthropoda > Insecta > Lepidoptera > Noctuidae > Mythimna > Mythimna pallens. Next base: position 6,186,597 of record OY540825.1, read on the forward strand.
CTGCGCTTGTGTAGCTATTTTTAGATCTAACTCGCTTAGACATATGTGCAGCTGTATGTGTGACACTTAGCTTGGTTTGTGGGTTTGTCTGCGGAAAATGGCTGGAAAACTTTAACAAGTAATTTTTAAAGATAAAACGATTATGTTTGATCGCGAATGTTTTAAAGCAAGAGACTTGGAAAGCGGTCACAAAATATAAATGTTAATTTCTAACCATTTCCTATTTTTTGTAAGACATACCTTGTAAAAAAAATCTTGTAGTTATACAACTATAGAACTCCTGTAATTTTTTTTAACAACAGTTAAAATTACCAACTACGGGCAAAATACATATACCAATAGTATCTCGATTACAATCAATCGTTTGTTATATTTTAATAAAAAATTACTCAGTCTATTGGGCCTACTTATCACGAAAACAATTTGTGTCACACTGTCACCTTCCACCGTAGGCGCGGGCTTGCGGACGGCGAGCAATGGGTGGCTCGCCGTCCGATCGTCCGGTAACCGTCTGGACCGAGCCCAAGCCGTCGACGGCGCGTAGTGTTCCATGCGCGCCTCAAGGACATGTCAGCAACCGTAGGGGCCCAACAGGGTCGAAGCCTACTGGGGCCATGGGTGATGCGAAAGAGATCCTCGGGGAACTGGAAAACAAATGGCAAAGAAGGAACAGGAGTGAATTTTTAGTCAGTAAAAGTCTGACACTATCTCGCGCACCGCCCAATAGCGGGGGATGTCATGAAATGATTTTCCCACACGAAAAAAAAAAAAAAAACTGTCACCTTAGAATAAGCGAATAAAATAGTTAAACTTTCACAGGCTTTCTTCTTTTCTCAAAGATCTATCTGTCATTCCAATACACGCACATAATCCATTCAACTAGCAAAGAACCAGACAAATTGACAGACAGACACGCAATCAAACATGTACATAGAAACGTCAAACACATTATGTCAGTCAGAATTTATTATATTTGTCTTGTGACGCTATTCCAATTAAATGTATGTATAATTATTGCTAATTCACTTTTCATTTGCTGGTATATAGTCTTGTTTTAGAATTCATTATTACAAATTCGTTGTATAGATACAGGGTGTGACGGAAACCGCAAAAGGGCAACTAAAGGTACACTGTGGGTTTTCTACAGTAAAAGTCTAAAACGACTTCTTTAACCCTGCCCCCCTAGCCAAGTTACAACCGTTTCGTTTTGATTCTCTTTTCGTTGATCGCCTCGAGCCGGCCACGCCTCCGATTCTTTTGTTTTGACGTCATCTCAACGCTCAGTCACGTGGTCAGAACAAAGGAAAATAGGAGCGTGGCCAACTCGAGGCGATCAACGAAAAGAGAATTGAAACGAAACTGTTGTAACTTCGCTAGGGGGACAGAGTTAAAGAAGTCGTTTGATAGTTTCCCACGTAAAAAATAGATTTTTCTTCAGTTACCCTTTATTGCGAGGGCTGCGGTAATTCCTTGAATAATCCGCAGCCCTGATAGGCGTCGGCTCTCACTGGCCCCTACAATTTTGCTGACATCTCTTTGAAGTGCGCGTGGAACACAACGGGCCGTCGAAGCAGGCTTAGTCCTTGCTGGGCAGCCGGACGGCGAACTACCCATAGCTCGCCGTCCACAAACCTGTGCCATGGTGACCGGTAGATTTCCGACACCGGAGCGTCTCCACTGGGGGGCTGAGGGTGAGGCTTGTCTCCTCACGGTTTCGGCCAAAGAGGTGGTAGTCTCCCTCTCACTCCGTACCAGGTCTTGAACCGGGTTCGGACTCGAGAGGACCCCGCTGGCCCTAATGCGCCCCCTACGGCTTTCTGTTTGTTTTTTTCTCGTTACACCTTGTAGTTAACATAATTTACTATGATCTAAGACAAACTTTATGTCAGCTGTCTTTTCAAGATAGTATAGTAACCATAATTTGACGTTTAATCTTTTACCTTGTTTAGTATCTTTTTAGTAATTAGTATGGTGGATAACTTAGCTAGAATGACGTTTATGTCTTTATCGCAACAATGTTTCGAGACGGCTTTTATTAATTACAGTTTTTCTTGATCAAGTCACGCATCAATTGGACTAATAAAATGAAAATATACGATGTTTATATTGTTTAAATTTTGAAGTGTTTTCTTCAGCCGCAAGACGTCCATTGTTGGGCATAGGCCACTTACAAGCACTGACATATCGACCAGTTCTGTATTTCTCGTTTCCAGGAGATAAAAAAGTTTTTTTTTAAATGATGATTTAAACTAGTGCTTCACTACGATCCCACCTGATGGTAAGCAGTGATGCAATCGTTGATGGTCTTGAAGACACCTAAATTATACTCGGATAGGAAGACCGCACTAGGCAAAAGTTTCTCTTCCTTCGATGGACGCGGTATAAACGAGGCGGAATGGTTAAGCCGCTTGCTTAGTCTTACTAAATTATACCAACGAAGAAAGTATTCAGTAACGAGTTGATTGCTAATCACACTAACATTGTAAAAGTGAAAGTTTATATACAGGGTTTCCTTGACATCGACGCACAAACGAATACCATGCATCCAGTACATGATTTTGGACGGGGTCTCCAGAATCATGTGGTGAATTTTTCGTCGGATTTTTTCTAATAAAAAAAAAATCTTTACTTTTTTTAATTTAAACCCTTTTTTTCCTCCTTAATTTTTGACAGTTTTATTTTGAACATACGATACAACAAGAAAAATAAAAACACGTAACTAATTAAAATTACAATATATATACACAATAACTCCTATCTAAAATATGGCGTCAAAAAATTTCTCCGCATCACTGTCGACTGGAAGTGTGCCCAAATGACTGGCGGAATTGCCACGTTGTACGGCAATGCTTAATCTCTGACCGAGGTAAAAGCCAGCCCTTTGGTCACGCGAAGTGTCAACTAGCCGTTTGGATAATTCTTTAAAAAGGGCATGAGCACTCGGATCCTACGGCCCAAGAATATTTAAACTGTATAAAATCATTATTATGTATGTATGGGTAGGGTAGTATGCTTGTTGACACTCAGATTTAGATGAAATTCGCCTTACGGGTAGAGTATATCCTGAAAGAGCACAGGGATATTTTTCCACTTCCCCTTGGGCGATGTCACTGGCAGAATAGATAAAATAGATAATTTTAACATCAGTGCCATTTTATTTCCTGCTAAGAATAAAATAAAATATCAAATAGAATAAAATTATCTATTTTATTCTAAGCAAAAAATTAAATGCCACCTATAAACTATAGCATAACAGCCACAAAAGCTCATTATACCCTAAACATTTTAATGTTTCTTTAATATTTTCTATTTATTCAATTTCGTGCGCATGCGCAAGAGTAATTCATACTTAGTTGACAGCTGTCGCCTCTGATCAAAGGCTGAATGAATTAAGTGTGATATTATAAAAATAATTTTCGCTTCCATAAGTGGCTAATGGTCTAGTTAAGGTTGTCAGTTAGATAAAACCAAACTTAGTTATGATTTTGGAGGCGTATGCGATAACAATCAGCTTTTTGAATTTTCCTGGTCATTCTGATTTATTTCATATTAACTCTCACTCACTTATTCTTTATTTCACACAAAAATATAATTTAAAAAAATATATATTAATGAAAAGTTGATGTGAGTATGAGTTATAATAATATTAGTTTATTTCTCCACAATATTATTCTTAATTGCTAGCCTTATTTCTACGGTAACATATAGGAAAGGCATTATATTGTGGGAGACTGGTGCCTAAACTAGGCTAAAGGCCTGTATTTCAGGTGACTGAACTTAGCGAGGGCAAGTTCAAAACCCATATTAAGCGTGTCCTAACTAAAAAAGCGTATTACAAGGTTAAAGACTATGTCGAAGACACGCTTGTTTGGCAATGACTGCTTCTGCACATGTGGCCCCCTGGTAACTCATAATATTGTGTACATCTATCTATTAACTGCTCCACATTTGTTGTAATATATACATTTTTCTTTTCTTCCTACACATTGCTTTTGCAATATTTTTTATATTAGTAGACGCCAACCACCATAAATTCGTTAGTAATTTTCTTTTTGTTGACATGTCATTTATTGATAATTGTAATTACTTATTGTTCTTGTTTTTTTTTTATATAGCTTCTTTTTTTTAATGTGAATGTGAGAACACCGTGGACTTCGCGAATTCTTAGGTTACTTCCTATTACGACTCACTTTTTTTTTAAATATTATTATTTTTATTGTGCTTTTGGGTACAATATCGACTGGTCTACACTGTTCTTACATAATGTCTATTAATACTGTAATATGAAAATATTGTAAACAATCATTTTTTTAAAAGAGTAACCATGGAGTTTCTTGCCGGTTCTTCTCCATAGGACGACCAATTTGGAACCGTGCACTAGCTTCTGACGTTTTATAAGTGCCCATGTAGGCCTATGTGAAATAAAAAAAATTTGACTTTGACTTGACTTTGACTTTGAGGTCACCGATTAAAGACCTCTAGGTTGCAATTATCAGAACACACAGACACTGGCAGATAATTCTAGTCTACAGTTGTACGCACAGTGAGATTGTTCTCAAATGGATTTGTGTGATGTGCATCATTTTATTACGTTTAAACCATTATAAAGAAATTAAGTTTTTAAGCTTTTTACACAATTCAACAGGCTGATGTTCTCTGTTCGGCCTTCCAGTTTTAGGACTAAGTAGTCTCTATTTTCGCTACTTAAAAGACGTTTAAATCCAATTCGCGATATCGTATATAAAATACTAGCTTTTGCTGAAATTTCCAATCTGGCAGCCCTAAGTCTTGTTAAAGGATTATGGTCTAAATAAGAACAGTAATCATTTCAATATAAGTTGATATGTTATTATTGGACATTATTTTAGAGTTTGAAGTATCTACGTTTTGTTTAATGATGATGATCCCCGCTTAATGAAAGCACGGAAAGTAATCTTTAAAGTGTAAGTCTTGAGTAGGTAGGAAATGACCAGTGATACGAAGGAATACCGGTTAGTGAAATAATGAACCAGGATAAAAATATATTGCAGCCTCATAATAACCCTCACGCCCTAGCTTCCGAAATGCCAACCCCGAGCCACCGTAGGCAATGGGTAGCTCACCGTCCGGCCGTTCAGTAACCATCCAGCATAGCATACCATAGTCGGCCTTATAATGTTCCCACTATTGGGACTCAGGCCTCCTCTCTAGGAGAGGGAAACGTCCAGACCGAGCCCCAATTGTCGACGGCGCGTAGTGTTCCACGTGCTCCTCAAAGAATTGTGAGCAATACTGTAGACGCCTAGCAGAGCTAAAGCATACTACTACTGGGGCCATGGGTTGATTTCCGAAAAGGAAACCCGTGGTCCTGGAACGCAAGGTAAAGAAGGTTCCACCCTAGAGTGGAAGACGTTATTAGAAGATTTCCAACCTTAAAAATACGGCTCGTAATCATAATACCATTTATTTTGACATTTAAAAATCAGCAAAAAGGTATTCTAAATGTGTAATGTCTAAATGTATAATTTCAATGTATCCCTCCTGTGTTTCTGTTTTAGATCTACTTCAGACTCTTTTTCTCTGTAAAGTTGAAAGTCAGAATTCACAGTTAGGTCACTTTCATTCTTATCATTTCAGCCGAAAGACGTCCACTGTTGGACATAGGTCTCCCCTAAGTATCACCGCAATGAATGGTCCTGTGCGTCTTGCAACCATTGGATTCCCGCAACATTTACCAGGTCATCGGCTACCTTGCAGCAGGCCTTCTTACCCTGCGTCTTCTTGTACGCAGTCGCCACTTCAGAACCTTTCGGCCCCAACGGCCATTTGTTCTGCGAGCAATGTGCCACTTTAGTTTGGCGATTCTTCGTGCTATGTCGGTAACCTTGGTTCTTCCACGGATATCTTCATTCCTGATTCGATCATGCAAGGAAACTCCGGGCATGGCTCTTTCCATTGCTCTTTGGGTGACTTTAAGCCTTCTGATAAGGCCCATTGTGAGCGTCCACGTTTCAGAGCCATATGTCATTACTGGCAACACGCACTGGTCATAGACTTTCGTCTTCATTCTCAGGGTGCGTTTAATTCAAGAATAGTCATTGGTTTAAGTACGTAGATATTTAGACTGTAGAGCAGGCAACTCGTATTTTGGTTCCGATCCTGTCGTGAGTGAAAAACTATTGTAAAATTGTTTTTCGCTCACGACAGGATAGAATTTTCTCTAGGTAGTCCAATAATCAGACACTTGAGATGGAGAATAAAAATCTTATTTGGGTATTTGTTTTTATTTTCGGTTCCTTTAATAGTATTTATTCCCAAAAATAAATATGCCTAACTAACTAGTTTTTTTTATTTTATTATTGCATTCATATTATTTTTTATTACGTTACAATGTTCAATTATAAACTGAGGCATCAAAGTTTCAATTTTTCAATTAACAGCGGCTTGTTCACTTTTACATAGTAACATCTTCATCAAACGATTCAATTTAATCCTTAATTGGATTTGAAAACTTGACTAAAATCATTAAAAATAACTAAGTGCATGCGGGTAAGGTATGTAATCAATATTTTTCATTACTTCATAACTTTTTAAGGTTCTGTGTCTCAAAAGAAAAAAAACGGAACCCTTATAAGGTCACTTTCTTTTCCGTCTGTCTGACTATCTGTCTGTCAAGACCCTTTATCTCAGGAACGCGTGGAGGTGTCAAGTTGAAATTAAAACCATATACTTACTCAAGTCTGCGGGCTCTTGTAGCTGTGAAAAAAAAGCAAAAGTTAACGATAAAAAAAAGATGTGGCCGTTTATGACGCAAAACACATATGTTTTGACTCTCACGGGCACCAAAATTCATAGAGTACTTCCCATTGATCCAGAATCATAAAATTTGGCATAAAGCAAGGTCCTATAGCAGAGGTATACATAAATGTATAATAAATATGAAAACAGTAAATTTGCTGTTACATCACAAAAAAAAAACTTTTTGCGATGGAATCGCAAAAAGTTTTTTTTTTTCCTTCGGGAATTGAACTATTTACGTAGGTAAGTTTGTATGGAACCCTCGGTGCTCGAGACCGACTCGCACTTGTCCAGTTTTTTATTATACTTATCAACAAGCGTTAACTTAATATTGCAATTTCAAAATTAACTTTATTAGAATTCATTTGAAATGGTATTCGATTTCAAATGAACTTTATGATTATTTTAATTACGAGTAGCAGATACCGAGTACTTTTATGGCCATTAACATATGATAATAAGTAATTAAAATAATTAGAGACAAGTACCTTTTAATTTATTTAATACAGGAGTAATTCTTAGTTCGGGATAACGTTTTTTCTTTTTTTAAATAAAAATCCTGGAGCCATAAATAAACAAAAATTCTAACATTTTGCGCTTAGCATAACTGATTATGCTAAGCGTAAAATGTCAGAATTTTTGTTTCTTAAGGCTGCCCTTATAATGTTCTCACTTCTTGGACTCCAGGGTAGGGAGTGGGCCGTTATTAAACGTAGGCCTAGGGCCCACGTGGTGAATCTACCACGCGGGCCGTAGGACTTGCCAATGACATGAAATAAATTACACAAAGTAATACGCTTGGCTGGGTTCGTAATCGTGACCTATAAACTCGTAAGTCGGAGTCGTTGCCATTGGGCGTGGCGTGATGGCGTGGCAAGATGGCGTGGCGTGATGGCGTGGCTTGATGGCGGGCGAAATAGCTTGGCGTGATAGCGTAATGGGGATGGCGTGGCGTGGGTGTAAACCCATCTCAGTACACCATAGAAAATTAAACAATGACCACCAGCGCCATGCAACCTGCTTTCAAAAAAACAGAAGCCCATGTCCTACCTTTCTTCCTGCCTCCTTCTAATTTAGACTCTATATTTTGGTCACCTTCTCTTCTTTTTAAGTTTATCTACTGGAAAAGGAAGGTGACTTGCTGCAAAAGCTGAATTGAAACCAGTATCACACAGCACCTGAAACCAAGTATCGTAGGTGAGTTCACAAATACATATGTAAATTCACATACACACAAGACATCTAGACCCGCAACAACTATTCTATATTTAGGTCAAACAAATATTTGTTCTGCACGGGAATCGAATCCACGACACGCGGCGCAGCAGCCAATTATTCAACCACACCACCAACCATAACGTCGCAAAAAATGTGAAATGATGAACTAGGTACTACGTGACTTGATCGACTACTTCATGAAATGACCAATGCTACGACAGACTGATTAAATGTCTGGGACTTTTACACCTATTCAGTATCTCGTATAACGATTAACCAAGCGTTTCGCCTCGCCGTTTATACTGCATCGAGGGACTGAAATAATTTGCCTGCTGCAGTCTTCCCGTCCGATTATAATTTAGGTGTCTTCAAGGCTAGAGTGAATAGGCTCTTGATAAACTAGTGCGCTTCACCATCAACGATTGCATCGCTACCATCAGGTGGGATTGCAGTTAAGCACTAGTTTATATGAATTTAAAAAAAACCACTTCACTTCGATCTTTATGCAATCCATAACCTGATCACAATGACATTAAAAGTAAAAAAAAGACAGCGGGTTTCTAAAATAGTGCAAAATCTTTAAACTTAATTGAAATGTTTGAGTAGGTGTTAAAAAAAGACTATACGCTATGTGTCATGCTGTGTAGGTGTTGTCATTGCCATAGTCATTTGCTACAACATGATCTTTTCTTTTCTTTTTAAACCGATTAAAAACATCGGTTGCATTTATGGTCAGTTAACTCGTCTTCTTGAGTCTAAGATAAATTGTGGAGTCTAGGAAAGGCATACGCCCTGATGGATGATGGAGTTCAAGTGACCTATTTTTGCTTGATTTACACTAAGTATCATAAAGAGAAAATCAATTTACAGATTAATGTGATTTTTTATTTTATTAGCAGCAGAATATAACTTCAATGATAATAATAATAAACAACTAATCATTATTAAAACTCTTAGCTATTACGAGCATGTAGCGACATCTATGTCATCACATAAGAACTATAATTCAAAATGCTCCCTCACCCACGGCGACTTTTTGTAGCGATGCTGTAGTGCGTTTGCATCGATACAGTCGCGAAGCTGTAGCGCGTTAGTAGCGCGTTGTCATCTTTTCTATAGCGCTTGTAAATGCGCAATAGTAGCGACTAGAACATGTCAAAATAGAAACAACAGTTCCTCGAGAATGGAAGCGTTTGTTCGAAACTCGGTCCAAGAAACCTTTGTTTTGTTTGTTTATAACCTATAATACATTTTTAGAACGTTGGGTCTTTTTGTGGTGGGACAGCATCAAATAAATTCTCCCACTCTAAGTAGAGCGAGATGGAGTGTTATACTTTTACTGACTAAAATCTACTTGTGTTCCTTTAGTTGCCTTCTACGCTCCAGGGCTACCGTAACTCTTTCGAACGATCGCGTAATCCTGTCAGGTTTCAATGTATCCTTACACGCATTGCATTATGAATTTTAAAACCATCTTCTTGTTTATACGAAGAGATGAGGAGATTATGTTAAGAGGCTGCAGTAGCATGTGTGAATAATTAACCCTCACCAGGACGTAAATAAGAGCACATTACGATTGCTAATTTGTTTATCTCGTCAATAATTACGATAATATTCGTGCATTTGTGAGCTTACCTGTTTACCGTCCATTAAGCTAATTATAAAAATACATAGTGCTGTTTCGAATACACATAATTTAAATAAGTGATCTGAAACAAATTGAAACAGGCCATTTAGCCAATCGAAATGATAAAATAATGTTTTTAATTTCCTTCACATAATTATGTGTAATCGACAAGGAATAAAATGTAGTTACATTTTCTCAAAAGACGATCGGTATAATTACGTAGGTACAGTCTGGTCGTTAATACATTCGTCACTTTCTAAACTATTTCCTTATTCGAGGCAGATATAAAAGGTGTTAATTAATTTGCTTCAAAAGGTAATAAATATTTAATACCTTTTAAAGATAAGGTATTACGCAGACTTCTGTATAGAAAACTATATTAAACTAATTTGAAACAAAGTTTCAACTTAGCATAAACTTTTCTCTAAATAATATTTTCTAGTTAATATCAAATTGAAATTTCATATGGACTTCGAGCACTATTTTTAAAACAAATCATTTCTTTTTTAGTGTAATTTTTTATCAGCTTCTGAGTATCATTTTGGGACATTAGTATTATGACAATCAGTAGAAATTTTAGTGAAAGAAGAAAAAAAATTGACTTTAAAGTGACGGACCTATTTTTTCTGTCACTGTACGTCTATACATTACTGGCGCGAATTTTAATTGAGAGTTCCCAGTGTGGGTACTGTTTTATTTTCATACAGAAAAAGTTGTTCTCTCTGAGTGCAGGTTCGGTGTCCTGCCAAGGCCGCATTTCTCGGCCGGAGGAAATAGCCCAGGATCATTTCTCCGCTTAAAAATAAAAAAGTTGGGCTCTTCGAGTAAATGTCAAACTGTACATCGGTTAGTGTTGGGTACACTGTCGTGGTTGGAATTTTTTGCCTGTGGTCAACTTGATTTTAGTTGATATTTTCTAAATTCTGTAAATTCTGATCTCAATTTTTAATACGTAAGTTAATTGTATGTTGAGATTGAGTTTATAAAATTCTATGAATATCAAAAATCAGAAATACCTACATTGTACATTAATGAATGGTAATCATTTTAAATTTCAGCTCAGGCTTTTTCCATTTTAGGACAACATTTTTATGCAATCTTATGTACTTACAGATCAGTGTTATTATATTAATGTATGATCAGTATGTCAGAATGTTGTTAATTAATTGCCCTTAAAAAGCTGGGTTTTGGGTAAGAAAACATGGGTAGACAATAGTTTCCTGATTTAGGAAAATTTTTAACGCAGTAAACGCTGAAACGATAACCCCACTTATGAGAACAGCAACAAGGTAGCCCGCGAAATTCAAAATTTCGTACGTTATTTGCTATTTGCAGTTCACGTAAGTAACTCTCTAAGAGAAGAGCTGAAGTGTGGTCAAATTTTTATCTGTCCGTGTGTGGCCAATGTTTTGTGTCCCCAGCACTAATCTCAGTGAACCGAGTTGCCCGATACCTATCTACGTTTCACGTTAGCTCAGCTATCATTAAAACCGATATGAATGCTGTACAGATTTTTATTCGTATTTTGTTGTTCCTCGATGAAAGAGAGAATTTATACATTTTGGTTTTTTTTTTGTTCTGGTTTTTTTTTACATTGATATTTCGTGTGAGGTGTTTTATAAAAAGAGTCATCTCTGTGAATTTAAATTTTATTTGCCTGAGGAGTTTCTGGTTCCTGCCATGCGGTAACTTATACAGCCAAGTCAGGTTACTTTTAATTCTAGGACATAATCCTGCAACATTGTAATTCTAATTAAATTGCCTTATCATTGAGTTAAATAATTAAAAAAATAATTTGAATTTGTGTCGGATTGTGGTGTCGTGCCTGTCTGTGACAGCCTAAGTTACCCGTTTTCATTAAATGAATGGGTACCTAGATGGGCATTATACTAAAGAAATTTATTACGATTTATCCTTTTTGACGGCACGATTTCGCGGGATCAATTCCCACACGGAACCAATACTTGTATGGGCTACAGATCAATGTTCCGGCTCTGAATACCTTCAATAATGTGAGTTTATTTATATGTTTGTGAACGCACCAACAATACCGGAGTAATTCCTAGTATAGAGCAAAGTTTTTTTTTTAAATAATTCATATGTTTCAATTAAAAATAAAAGCAACTCAATAATTAATCACGATCCTTTTTCTTTTCTGCTATAACAACAGAACAACACAGCTTAAGGCTTCTCACGCAACATTTTAGAACTAAAATTAAATACAACATTCATTAAATATACGAACATGTTTTTTTTCTTGGGGGAGGCCTATTTATAACAGTGGACGTCTTTCGGCTGAATTGATGATGATGAATAATGATGGTCGCCTCCTTCTGCGAAGCAGTAATGCTAGCAAAGGAGGATGCCGCATGTGCACGTGCGAGGGAGCAGCCCTTACGCCCCAGCCACCGGGATCCCGATCCCGATTTCTGGCCACCGTAACCGTCCGGACCGAGCCCAAGTCGTCGACGGCGCGTACTTTTCCACGTGCGCCTCAAGGAGGTGTCAACAAACCGTTGGGGCCCAGCAGAGTCGAAGCTTAGCTGGGACCAAGGGTTTGTTTCTGAAAGGAAAACTCGGCCCTGGGACGAAGGCAAAGAAGGAACTGGATTGGGTTTTTAGTCCGCCCAGGAGCGGGGGATGTCATTGGATGAATTTCCCAATTATAAAAAAGGTGGTTCGAAAAAGGCTCCTCCCTAGCCTTTTATTATGATGAAAGTGTGATATGTAGTGTGAAGTATGATTAATAATTATTATTATTATATACTATAAATATTAATGGCCAGCTACCGTTGTACGCCAATGAAACCGCTTGATAACCTAATAGAGTTTTAAATAAAGAACAGGTATAGTGATAACAGGTACCTAAGGATGTCGTGGACAGGTGTTCTTGACCATATTGGTCCGTTGCAAGACACCTAGGACCCGTAATTAGTGTTCGAGCTGTTGTTTTAATCTTGTAATGCTTAGTCGGTCGTTAAAAGGATGTTAGGGGTGTAACTTAGGATGGGTAGCGTTTGTTGAAGCGGAATCGTGAAAGTATTTAATAACAACAAATAAGTTTTTAAAAAACACTTTTACACGTACATTTTTTTGTCAACTTAAATTAGCTGACTACCCGGAGAAAAAACATCAAAACAAGCTCAGGGGTCAAAGTTCCTAAAGTCTATATAGCAAACATGTAATAGTCAAATCATATGAGATCCATGCAGATTGGTCTTTGAGATGGTTTTTTGTGGAAAGAAGCACACAGATTTGAGTGGACCTGTCCAGTCAGTGCAAGCATTTATTAGTACTTATTCGTGTAGCTCAACTCAGAACTACTTAGGACCTCAACGTTATTGTTACATGTTACAACGTCAAAGTTAATTTTAATTGTCAAAAAATAAACAGAATTATGTATTTTTCATCTACAGATTTTTTTATGTAATGGTTGGAGCTTGGATAGTAAGTCCTTTAAGCCATGTCTTCGTATGTATAGTTAATTAGTTTACCACTAGAATATGGTACACGTTCTAATGTTTTTGTAGTATTTAGCAGCAAATATATAAATTAAACCTTCTCGGCAAACTTCACTGAGGTATTCAACACTACTATACAATTCGCAGCTCCATTTTATCGAGATCGCGCCTGTTTCAATGATTATACATATTGCCCAGTTGCGCAAATACTTAAGGTACACAATTACACTATTTTTAAATCACAATATCCACTAAGAATTAATTTACGAATAATTAAAACAGCCACTGAATTTCACCCAAAGAAATTCTGCCAAAAACATCTCTATTAGAATATGATCACTTAACCCGCTTACCGCTTCGCTAACCACATGGGACCTAGCCTTAACCTGTCAATGAAGGTTGTCAATCGTGCTTCGATGTCACCGGATGTGATGCGCTGGCCATCTGCAGTTCCGGTCAGCTAGACTCTTAAAATAAAATTGATATGACTACAACACGAGATGTAGCAGGGTTCTGTAGAACAATTAAATAATATTTATTTTATATTTATAGTTACACAAAAAAAAGAAAAAGATATATATACAGCAGACTGCGAGAGGAGAGATTAAAAGAAATGTAGACAATAGTGTGTAGGAAGCAAGAGAAGAAGAATGTGTGAAATCTTAATTTAAACTACTAAATAACAATGTTATTTTTAGTGCGAAACCTGGATATAGTTTGTTCAGAATCAGTAACTGAATCGATTCCAATCATTTTTACACCATGTTATATTTTTCCCAAAAATATTTTTAAAAAGTCACTAGTTTGACACGACCAACACCAAGTACAACACAAGTCATGTATAGCTGTCTCGCATAGCTGGATGCGAGAGCAAAACAACCCCTCAGTCACTTGGATGGCCCGGTGACTATGTATTTGTGCGGTCAACCAGGTAACATATCAAGCTTTACTTTGTAATTTTTCATGATACAGTTATGAAATTTTGTTCATAGATTCTTTACATAAACATACTAGACACGTGTTTCGGGTTTCGCATATACTAAAACTAATGTTGTATAGTCAAATATAAAAAAAAAAAACACTATAAATAGAGTAATAACATAATGTTTGTTTTAGTTGTAAATTTGAATGCTGTAAATAAACTAATGGATGGCTTTTCTGATAAAAGCCTTTGGAGGCGGATGCAGATCAAGGTGTAGTCTCGCTAACCTCCTTTTAAAAAGGAGGATTCTGCGACCAGATGGATGTTCTTGTCGGGGTAACTGCTACAGTAGTTGATTTTGGACTGAATCGAAACGAAACGGTTGTAACTTGACTAAAGGGGCCCAAGTTACAACCGTTTCGTTTCTCTTTTCGTTGATCGCTTCGAGTCGGCCACGCCACCTATCTCTTTGTTCTGACCACGTGACTGAGCGGTGAGATGAGGTCAGAATAAAGAATTCGAAGGCGTGGCCTACTTGAGGTGATCTAGATTGGCTAGGGGGGCTGTTGTATATAATCTAATCGTGCGAAGAACTCTAATACCGCGATGGCGATGTAGGTTTTTGTAGTTTTAGTTTAGATGTCGCTACAAACCTAGGAAGGAAGTCATGATTAAACGAAAAATTATGATAAAAGAAGAAAATTAATGATGATGAGTTACTTTCTTTACAATTCATGATCTTTATGTCATTTTATATATTTTTAATTTTTGATGGTTACCTAAGAAAGACGTCACGGCGTCCTCACCTTCCGCATGACGCAGGTTCTCACCGGACATAGTAAGTTCGGGAGGTTCCTGCACCGGATTCGTGCGGAAGAAACGGCCGGGTGTCACTATTGTGTGGACCGCCCGGAGGACACGGTAGAGCATACGGTAGAGGTGTACCTCGCTTAGGCAGAGCACCGCCGTGTCTTCGTGGGGGCGACCGGAAGCAACGACCTCTCACTCAGGTCCTGCATGTCATGATCCGAAGCGAAGAGGAATGTTAGGCGGTCGCTTCCTTCTGCAAAGCAGTAATGCTAGCGAAGGAGGATCCGCACGCGTAAGGGAACGCCCTCACGCCCCAGCCACTGGCATCCTGATCCCGATTTCCAGCCACCGCAGGCTTAGACTTACGGACGTCGAGCAACTAACTCGCCGTCCAGCCATTTAAAAGACAGCGACGCGAAACACAGAAAGCTTTAAGTAGCTTTCCTTTTCACGAACAAGAACTGTCAAGAACTGTCAAACTGCAGGGGCGCCATAAACAAAATGGTGGCGAGAATATGACTTTTTAAAAATAAAAACGAATAAAAAAAATTTGAGGGTAGAGACTATAAAATATAATGCGTTCAATTTATAGGAAATTTATCCAAGAACGTAAGTAATCAAACTTGTTCATACAAAAGTAGTCTCTAAGTGTTGAAAATAGGGCCTACAATGAAGTGGGAGAGAGTGAACGCCGGCGGTCGCTTGACTTTCGGCCGAATGCGCGATGACGTCACGCCGCGCGACCGCCAGCGTTCGCGTGGCTCTGAAAATGTTTAATCCTAGGGCACACCTCGCAGTTAATGCCAGTCTAATTTATGTACAGACACTTCTCCACTTCTTTTTACTATTAAATATTCCACGTTATTCATTCAACGTGTCCCAACTATCTGTAGCCTGATTCACGTAAAATCAAACAAGTCAAATATCGTTGAAGTTTTATAGTCGTTCGATTGTAGTCCTATCCAAAATCGGTATTCACGTGTTCCTTAATCGGGATTGGATAGAACGACAATTCAACTGACTCGAAATTAAACGATCTATCAACGACTTATTGCCGGTTACCACAGAGTACTTTGTAATATACTGCCAGTTACATAATTATTTATTCTACCAGGATAATGAAATACAGATTTTATTTTTTTGAAATTCTATTTACGGCATAATGAATAAAAAATAGAATTAAAAACGATGTTTATAACCATTTAATGAAAATCGTTACTCAAAATATAAATTTCACCTAGAAATTTGCTAAATTGTGGTTTAAAAAGTAAAGTCTATATATATTTAAATATTTGTCTCTGCATTATCTGTCAAAATAATTTCAATCATTAGATTGTCATTTCAAAATCTAGGGGACACATTTTACAAAAATCGTTTTATTACATAATCTTGCTAATCTAATAAGTCCCTACCAAATACAAAAACACCAGTGGTTTAAACTTTTATAAAAGCAAATATATGTATTTAAGTATACCGATACCTGGTAAGTGTACCATTCACTCCTTGATTGTGCTTACTAAGGGTTCTCCCTTAGCATTGTGGACCGAGTAAGTAGTGGAGAAGTGTAAATAAAAGCATCGTGCAGAACTGCCCACATTTGAATTTGAAGGCCAAAACTGGTCTAGATAATTTAGGGACGCATAATCAGAAGAACTAAGTGCACTTTGCCCATGTCGCTGAAGCATAAGCTGATGGACATATGTATTCTTCCCATTCTGAACTGTGGTGCCAGACTTGGTCTTTGACTAATATCCCAAAGTCCAAATTAAAGGTTTTCCAGCGTGCTATGGAGCGCAGCATACTATGTGTTAAATTAACAGACCATGTTCGAAACACAACACTGCGCACCAAAACGCAAATCATTGATGTGTCTCAAAAGGCTGCCCATAAATGTGACTGGGCAGGATATGTCTGCCGCATTTCTAACGAGCTGTTGGCCCGTAAAACGTAGAATTGGTGCCCAAAAACAGCGATGCGGGGCTGCGGCAAACCACGGAAGAAATGGCGGGACGACGGGAGCGAGACAGCAATGAACCGTGATCGTTGGAAAGAAAGGAGGGAGGCCTTTGCCCAGCAGTGGAACAATACGGGCTAACTATAATAATATGATAATCATAAGAACTCAATTTATTTTTTCAGATTTGATGAACCCATACAACAATTGATTGTACTGTGCTTTCTAAAACAAAATAAAAAAGAAGAAGTCTATACATAAAATAAAGCTGCAGAAGTTTTATTTGGTGCGCGCATCACGTAAAATGTACGAAATCGATGTAGATAACTTTTATACATTAAAATTGTAACTTCGATTTATTACTTAGGTTTTGTTTGACTACAATCGGTTGACTATATCGAAATAAATACTACATGCAGGCTTTCAGCTAGTTATTAATAAATTGGTATGGCTGATGCCCGAGACAAGAAAGTTCAAAATTTACTCGTCAATGACTCGTCTATTGATTTGGTAAATGATAAGCAACTGTCTGCATCCGAATAGCAGCCGACATAAGCTCAACTTTTATTTGGTTTTTAACTAATAAACTGATTTATTGAATTAATCATTATTTTATTTACACACCCTATACAGTGACTAGAATTTAGTCAATGAGATATGCTATGCATAAACCATAACAAAACCTAGAAAGTGCTCTTACTATGTTTTGAAACTAATTGCAATATGAGGCAAACTATTTCTCGACAATTATCACAGTAAGGTAAATATGTAATATACACTTATTATATTAAATGTTGGTAGCACTCATTATTTAGTATTTTTTACTATTAATACTACTCCGTAAGAGAGCGTACGTGACCCACCACCACGGTGTAATTGCTGCAAGGAAGGAAAGGAAGAGGGAAGGAAATGTGAGAATAAACAAATAAATAAAAATAGCATTTTTTTTTAAGCATAACATACATAGCATATTCAGCCTTTTAATGTTCCTACTGCTGGGACTCAGGCCTCCTCTCTCTACCTAAATTAAATTCTTTTCATAGGTCCTATGCCTACTACCTGACTATTTTACGTTTATGAGCTCTCCTGTCAAAGGTTTTAAGTCCTTACTAAGTTTTGAAATGGGTCAGCCGATGATATCTTGGACAAGGACTTTAGTCAACGTCAAAAGCATCCCATTTTGAACACCTTAGTCTGTCTTTGGACAAGGTGGAGGTGTGCCTAACTTGGGCGGAGAACCCTTGTGGTCTCGTGGGGGCGATCGGAAGCAACGACCTCTCACGCCGGGCCTTAGTACAACTATGATTCGGAGCGAGGAGGAATAGCGGGCGGTCACCTCCTTCTGCGAAGCAGTAATGCTAGCGAAAGAGGCGGCCGCACGCGTGAAAGAACGGACTCACTCACGCCCCAGCGGCTGGAATCCCGACCCCAATTTCCAGCCACCGTAGGCGTGGGCTTGCGGACGATGAACAATGGGTAGCTCGCTTTCCGGCCGTAACTGTTCGAGTCGTTGACGGTGTGTAGTGTTAAACACGCGCCTCAAGGAGATGTCAGTAAATCCCTGCCCTGGAACGCAAGGCAAATAAAGAACATAAGAGTGGGTTTTAGTCAGTAAAAGTCTGATACGCCCTAGCTCCGCCCAAGAGAGGGAGAAGTCATTGGATGATTTCCGACCTAAAAAAAGTGGTGTCTCGTTTTTCTATATAATTACAATAACTTTGTGTATGTATTGTTCTTATAAATGAGATTTACACGATACTAAAAGTTAGTTTTAACTAACTTTTGTTCAACGACATTTGAACCGCAATATTTGACGTTAAGTCGTTGGCATCCGACCCGATCAAACATCGTTTCTTTACGAGAATACCTTCGAGTCGCTTCGAGTCAACGATTAAATGACGATTGTCTTAGCTGAATACGCGTCAACGACTTTTCGATCGAACGACTTTAGAATCGTTGTCGTTCAAACTCGGTTGATGGATGCGAATACGATAATGGTCTAAACGACTAAGTCGCTACGATGTCGTTACGGTTTTGATTACGAGAATCGGGCTTCTGGGCATGTTCTTTCACATTTTGATATCGAGTCTCCCTTTCAGACTAAACGCATCATTATCTGAACACTCCAGATGTGGTTTCGCACGTTTTATAATGTGTTCACGACTTGACCAGAATAGTTTTGTTTTAATTCGACTTTTTGATATATTCTTGTCTTTATATTTATTTTTTATGACTACTGCACTACTGGATAAAGTTTTACATGTAGCTTATTCAAATATCGTCTACGCATTTTTTAGTTAATTTTCTGTGATGCCATTATTTCTTTATGCTACTGAGGACTGGCTAAGAATATTAGCCTCAATTGAAAAAAAACGAACTTCTTGTTTTCGTGTCGATGGATTCAATATTTTTATCTGACCTGTATCCAAGCAACCGGTCCAGACAGCTACAAAGCTAACACAGAATAAACCTACTGACCTCGTTTAAATCCTGAAAGTACAGGTGGTAGTGCAGGATGGGCAGCATTACATAGTAGGTGATTCCACACTGGCGCTGTGTTTAGGGTGCGTCCAGATCTGGCGAATGCGCCGCTTGCGATCTGTGTGCGGCGCAGGGGTTTCGTATGAAGGAGCCGCGTGCGAAATGCACGCGCGCCGTTCGCAAGCGGTCCGCGAGCGGCTCGCAAGTGGCGCATTCGCCAGATCTAGGCGCACCTTAGCACAGTGCCCCATTTAGCCAGATTGTTTTTGCAGCGGCTAACTTGGATCTGCAGTCGGTTAAGAGATTTCCAGATTACAAAAACGAACAATGTGTTCAGCAGAGACCGATTTTTTTTTAAATGGGTTGTCATCAAATAATTTCTCCCACTCTGGATAAAACGACAGATTCTTACTGACTAAATCCCACCTGTGTTTCTTCAGTTGCCCTTTATGTTTCAGTACCACAAAAATTTTCAGGCAAAGAAAGAACATAGGAGTAGGTTTTAGTCAGTAAAAGTCTGACACACCCTCCCGAAGAGAAGTCATTAGATGATTTACTTAAAAAGAAGCTGCAAAATCGCCGACTCTTAAGATACTGGTCTGCAAACCCAGATTAGGATACGGTAGAGGTGTGCCCCGCCTGGGCAGAGCACCGCCATGTTCTCATGGGGGCGATCGGTGGCAGTGATCTCTCGCCGTCCGAAAGTCCGGTAACCGTCCGGACCGAACCCAAGTTGTCGACGGCGCGTGACACTACGCGCCGTCGACAACTTGGGTTTCAAGCGCGCCTCAAGGAGATGTCAGCAAAACCATAGGGTCGAAGCCTAGAAGTGGGTTTTTAGTCAGTAAAAGTCTGACGCCCAAGAGCGGAGGATGTCGTTGGATGATTTTACCACCGAAAAAAAAAAACCTAGATTAGGAGCTCGGGAATTCGACAACAATTTTGTCTGATGTGTACTACCTACTGTTTCTCTATCCTATGTTGTGTGCTGTTTTTATGTACAAATAAACTATTATTATTTCCCACCTTAAAAAAGCCCTAGCAGGCATGCATCAGCCCTAGTGAGCCCCGTTAATTTTGCTGATATCTCAATGAGGCGCACGTGGAATACAACGCGCTGTCAACTCGGGCCTGGTCCTCGCCGGACGGCGAGCTACAGACGCTTGTTACCCTACAATTTCTCAATAACCAGCTGGCGATGTGTTTAACAAGTCCAGATCTTCAAAACACCCTAACACCTGTGCGCCCAAGTTTATCAAGACCATCTACGGATCTCCAACGATCTATAATTTATTGTACACATCATCGCATGAGCAATGAACTCCGGCCTCTTAACTAGTGTTTGCTTAGAACACCTTTGTATAACCACGTGGTTGCCAGCACCTTTGGACCGGTGTACATTACGTTCACCATATATGGTGCGGACAGGCGTAGGAAAAGAAAAATTATCATGTGAATGAAAAACTTTAGTTTTATTGCAGCGAGTTTTGTTGTTCTCGTTCGCGTATTGATCTATTAGCTGCGTTCTTAGTTTTTGCTTACTTCTTCGGTATTATTTTTATTTTCATATTTTCATTTGGAGCAACAGATGCTTTCTAGCTTTTGCATTTAGGCTTGGAAGTGGCGTTGTTAACTTCAGCTTGTTCTGTCATAACTTTACCATTATTAAATAATTATTCTAGCTCCTTAAGTAGATACGGTTTGGTCATAAGCAAGTTATTTTATACTCAGGACTTGCAGCCGCAACAAAGTAGGATCAATATATTTAATTAAAATACTCCTTTGAACCGATTGCCGACAAAATATTGAATGAAGGTGAGCACTGACACTATCGATTCATCTTTGAATAATGATATTGATATATCAATCTTTAAAACAGTTTCAGATGTTTAAGAACTGGATAAATAATTACTGTACTTATCGGTTATCTTTTGGTTATTAAGATCAATGTTTGCAGTAAAATTATCATAATTTAAAAATAATAATATTACATCTTACGATCCCACACAAATTTTTACATAAACCGAATATTTATTTATTATTTATGAAAAAAAATATATGGGATGTACTCTGACCGGTGGGCAAGAGTCTCCACAAAGTGGGTACCTGAAGATGGACGACGCCGCCGAGGTCGACCTGGGAAGAGGTGGCGAGACGACCTAGATGCCTACCGCAAGCACTGGTTCGAGGTAGCTCAAGAAAAGAATACCTGGAAGAAGTTGGGGGAGGCCTTTGCCCAGCAGTGGGACAGTATAGGCTATTAAAAAAATCGGATCGAGATTAATTTTCATTCACAAGCAGATAACATAAATGTATGTTTTTTTTTTTGATTTGAAGAAATGAGGAAATTTTAATTATGTTCTTATTGTTTGAAAATTAAATGAGGATATTTACAAAGAGCAGGACATGAACAAAGACACAAAACACGGACTGTATGAAAGATTATATGGCATGATAGAGGATGATGACGAATTTTTTTTTTTTTATGGCAATATATGAACCAGTCATTTTTGTTAGAGCTAGGATTGACTTTCTTCTTAGTTCTTCTTTATAGAAAACGAGCAGTAGAGTTCAATTAGGTTTTGACTTTTCATGAGAGTATTATGTTGCTTGGTTGACTAAGTGAAATAAAATGTTTATAATAGATTTGGTTTAGGGTTTACTGTTTAATTTGTCCAGGCCTACACAATTATTTGAAAGAGTTAACGTAGCCCAATAGCTCAAAGAGCAACTGAAGGAACACAGATAGGTTATAGTCAGTAAAAATCTGACTCTCCCTTTCGCCCTACTCTAAGCGGGAGAATAAATTGAATAGTTTCCCACTTCACAAAAACCAAGTGACGGATTTGTGAGTTACGAGCTTATATTGGAGAAGTTTTCTTAAATGAAGTACAATATAATAAGAATAATATTCCATGACTTCACACAACGCCATCTAGTCTCAAACTAAGCAGAGCTTGTGTTATGAGTACTAGACGACTGATAAACATACTTATATATTTCTAAATATATACATATTATAGATAAATTAGCTTCTGCCAGCCGCTTCGCTCGCGTGAAAGTAGGTTTCTCCATGCAAACTTTGGACCCCCGCTTCAACCCCTTAGGGAGAGAATTTTGGAAAATCCTTTCTTAGTGCTCGCCTACGTCATAAAAGGAAACCTTGTGCAAAATTTCACGCTCCTAATCTTAGTAGTTTTGGCTGTGCGTTGATATGTCAGTTAGTCAGTTTCCCCTTTTATATATATAGATTACACACAGACACAGAACAAATGATCGTGCTCATCAAACAAACATTTGTCCTTGGTGGGAATCGAACCCATGGCCAAGCATAGTACTCAGGGCCACTAACCACTAGACCAACAAGCCAGGCCCTATATAATTGGCTAGTTTGAGAAGTAAGGAGACCAAATCACTTACGGGATAATACCACGTGCGTCATAAAAAAGCCAGTCAGGAAAAACCCAGATTTATATTTAAAACTGAAATAGGTACTCGTTTTTATTAACAGTCGACTATACCTGAATGAACGTCTATTATTATTATTTATAATCATTGATAGACTCGTTCTTGAGTATTATCTCACCGTATGGTTTTTTTTTTAAGGTGGGAAAATCATCTAATGACAAATCTCGCTCTTGGGCGGAGCGGGAGATAGTTTCAGACTTTTACTGACTAAAAACCCACTCCTGTTCCTTCATTGCCTTCGTCCCAGGGCCCCGGGTTTCGTTTTCACATTACTCATGGCCCCAGTAGGCTTCGACCCTGCTGGGTCCCTACGATTTGCTGACATCACCCTGAGGCGCGCGTGGAACAATACGCGCCGTCGACGACTTGGGCTCGGTCCGGACAGTTACCGGACGGTCGGACGGCGAGCCACGCATTGCTCGCCGTCCGCATCTCACCGTATGGTAAGAGATGATGAGGCCGACGATAGATCACGCTTATCTAGAAGTAACCTATTCACTTTTGACTTATAGATCCCCAGATGGTAGCTATCAGGAAACACAGACTATTATTTGCACTATATGATCTTCAAACCTTAACGCTTCTATTGACACTCCTACTCTAGAAAATTATCCCAAGACAACATGACACAATCACAAACTGTCGCCTTTATAATAATTATAATCCACTGTTAGACAAGGCCTCCCTCAAGTGTCATCATAATGACCGGTCCTGTGCGTCTCGCATCCATTGGATTCCTACGAACCTCACCGGGTCATTGGTCCGCCTTATGGGAGGCCTTCCGACGCTGCGTCCTCCGGTACGCGGTCGTCACTCCAGAACCTTTTGTCCCCTTCGACCAACTGTTCTGCGAGCAATGTGTCCTGCCCACTGCCACTTTTGTTTGGCGATTCTTTGGGCTATGTCGGTTAACTTGGTTCCATTACGGATATCTTAATTTCTGATGTGATCACGCAGGGAAACTCCGATCACAGCCCTTTCCATTGGAAAGGGCATAAACCTTTACCTTTATAATATTACAGTGTGACACACCACATACCTGGTGTGATTTATTAAATAGGTGTCATACATACGGTATATATTTTGTTAGTAGAAGCGGCCAAAAATCAATAAAATTTCATCTCGCTTTTTTTTTTTTTTTTTTTCGGTGGGAAAAGCATATTATGGCATCCCCCGCTCTTGGGCGGGGAGCGAGATAGTGTCAGACTTTTACTGACTAAAAACCCACTCCTGTTCCTTCGTTGCCTTTCGTACCAGGGCCGAGTCTTCCTTTCAGAATCAGACCCTTGGCCCCAGTAGGCTTCGACCCTGCTGAGCCCCTACAGTTGCTGACATCTCCTTGAGGCACGCGTGGAACAGCACGCCCCGTTGGCGCTTGCAACTTGGGCTTGGTCCGGACGGTTACCGGACGGAAGGGCGGCAAGCCACCCTTTGCTGGCCGTCCGCAAGCCCGCGCCTACGGTGGCCGGAAATCGGGATCGGAATCCCGGCGGCGGTTGGGGCGTGAGGACCGCTGTCTCACGCGATCGGCCGCCTCCTTTGCAAGCATTACTGCTTCGCAGAAGGAGGCGACCGCCTGCCACTCCTCCTCGCTCCGGACCATGGCCTGTACCAAGGCCCGGCGCGAGAGATCGCCGCCGCCGATTGCCCCCACGAGGACACGGCGTTGCTCTACCCAAGCGGGGCACACCTCCACCGTATGCTCCACCGTGTCCACCGGGCCGTCCACGCAGTAGCGATACCCGGGCGTCGCTTCCGCACGAATCCGGTGCAGGAACTTCCCGAACTTATCGTGTCCGGTGAGGACCTGCGTCATGCGGAAGGTAATGATGCCGTGTTGCCTTTCCAGCCACTCTTCAAAGAGGGGCCATGTTACCGCCATAATTACGGCGTGCCCAATCTCGCTTAAGAACAAAATGAAAAAATATTTACCCAATAAATAAAATATTATTAAAACGTGATCGACAATTCAACACCCATGCAGCTCGCGAATTAACACAGGAATATCATCAAAAGTGAAACGTGGTGTGAATTTTAATATTTTTTACTTGCTAACAGGTGTCTCCATACTTTTCCCATGAAATGGAAAATAAAAATAAAACTATCGACAGGTGGGCAATTCAAGTTGTGGTGTAATTAAGGGCGGATAGAAGAGATCTTGGCAATCTGGTTTTCAGGGATGATAAGGCTGTGAATGTAGATGAAATCGGAGGTGGTACTAAGTGATCTGATAAATAACATAGCATAAAACATAAAAACATAAAAATAATCAGCCTTTTTAATGTCCCCACTGTTGAGTTAGTCCCTAGGAGAGTAAATGGGCCGTAATCCACCACGTAGGCCCAATGCGGGTTGGTGAATGTCATATATTTCTTCGAATTTTTGGTTCTAGGACATGCCGGTTTCCTCACGATGTTATCCTTCACCGTTTTGAGAACAGTGGTGATGAAATAAATTACACCAATTAATGCACCTGGCTGCGTTTGGACCCACGACCTACAACTCGTAAGTCGGGGCCGTTACCACTCGGCAACCAGTGCTCTAAAAAATATTTAATGTAATATTCTTGAGCTATCAAAAACTGTCAGGAAACTGTTACATGGATACTACGCATTCTCGGTTTTCTTTTTTCAAAAATAAAATTCAGTCTAATAAATATAATATATGTTATATTTATTAGACAGACTTTTATTTTTAAACGTCGAGTTTTGAATAAAATATGCTCCAACAATTTATTTTGTAATTTCTTTAGTAATTTTCGAGTCTGAAAAAAAATGCTTTTGCAGCTATCAGATAATAAAATAAATGTTTAAAAACAATATCTTACTTATTTTAGATATAAGTTTATTGTGATAATGTTTTTGTAAAAGAAATTATTCGTACATCTATGCCCACATAACGGTCTCAACAGGATGCGGTGAAATAGTCACTGCTTATAAAAAGTAAAAGAAAAATAAATGTAAGCTTATTGGATGCTTACCGACAGCTATTTATTGGACTTGCATTTATCGTATGCGATTAGTTTATTAATAATATCTACATGAGAAATACCAGTATGTCTTGAACCTTGACAGTGGCGCTGTTCTTAGAGCAAACGTCATAAAGCTGTCAAAGTCCATACTCAAAAATGTAGTTCCATTTTCCGCCACTGTCAAGACACACTGGCCATCTATAGTTACTTATGTTGGTGCTAACTTGAGATGAAAAATTATCTGGTTCAATAATTTTTTTTTTATGTAAAATTGTTTATTGAAAATGATTAGCGGTTTTAATGTTGGTCAATTATGAGTTATTGAAAATAAATCGGCTTATTATGCATTTAATATAAAAAAATATGGTAAAAAGTAAAAGTGAAGTAATGATGTTACTATGATGACACTTTTTTTAAGGTGAGAAATCATCCAATCATCATGCTCCACCGTGCCCTCGGGCGTTTCACACAATGGTGACACCCAGGCGTTTCTTTTGAACTTACAATGGACCTGAGGACCTGCGCCGTGCGGAAGGTGAGCAGACTTACCGCCATGATTATGGCGTGCGCAACTTTAATGACATTGACATTGCAAAACTACGATTATAAATCATGTAATTTTTTGTGTTTGTAGATATTCCCTTTTCAAAATTTACAAGGTTTTAAGAAATATTTTACTTCTTAGGTTTATTGCGGAATCGACCTCTAAAATATTGAAAAAAAAAAACATAATTCTTTTGGCCTCAATTTTTGGAAACGAACTATAAATTAATTGAGGTGATAAATTAGGCAAGTTACATCATTACCAGTCCTATGTGTCGAATCTTGTCCATGTCCTTGACGAACACATAAAAATGTAACCTTATAGAACGTAAAATAAAAATAAAAATGGTAATTATTATCTTTTGCACTTTTAGAAAAAAAAAGCCACGAAAGCACGTCCATCAGTCGGTTCATTTTAACCTCACGAAAACTTGCAAGCGTTTTTACTAAAAGTTTTCAAGTTTATTTTACAAGAATTTGAAATACACAATTTAAATACGTCTGAAAACTTAGGTATACAAATTGCAAACTAAAATTATTGATATTTATAAATAAGCTGACTAATAAAATTGTATAGGGTGTAGTTGTTGCTTCCTTTTGTTGAGTTAGCTCTTTCGCATACGAAGTTTTTACTTTAAAGTTACGAAATAGGGAACATGACTATAATTTAGAAAGTCTGAAGTGTTTCATAGTGTGTACCTGCTTAGGCGTTGTTAATATTATTGATTTATTAATGCTAATTATGGTAATGATAATGATAATAATTTACAATAATATTATTAACTTATTTATTTAATGTAATTCAATAATTTATCAATAATTTTATCAATATTTCAATAATTTATTTAATCTATTTTAATTTAATTAATTCATTATGTTATGACAATTTTAATTTTATTTAAGGCTATAATATTGCTATGGGTTAATATGCCTGAAATAAACGATAAATAAATAAATAAATAAAAAAATAAAAGTGGTGTTCCAGAATTGATACAATGCTTTTTATGTATATAATACTGGTATGACCTTTTTTTAGCCACACTCGATCAGTACAAAAAAGTGTGATGGAAGTAGAATATTTTGCCCGCTCTGTTACGCCAATTAAAAAAAAAGAAAATGATAATAATAATATGTATTTTACTTCTTCTTTTTTTCGTGTCGATGTATTCTAACTAAATTTTATCTGACCAGTATTTGGCAACCTCTACGGCTCTGTTATTGGCCTCGTATAGATCCTGAAAACTGTCCATATGCTTTCCATCCTGCACAACCACCTGCAGTTTTCAGGATCTATGTATTTTACTAATAATCTTAAAATAACAGTGAATCAAAAAATTTAAAAATCTCTGTGTAAATACGATACCTATAATAATTTTCGAAGGAGACTAGCGGTTATCGGTAAAATAGAAGCACGTTCTTACTGCATAATTCACCACTTGGTTCTACCACCATCAATTGAAATTTATAAACAATACAGCAGAGAAAAAACATCAATTCTTTCACCTTGATATCGCACAGCCTTACTTAAAAATCTGTGATTATGAAGTAACCATTCTGTATTGGTAAAATTACATCTCGCATAGAACGCTCTACTTTGCAGGAACGTTTGAAAGAGTTAACGTGGCCCTATAATGTAAAGAGTAAATGAAAGAACAAGTAAACGTCCGCTCGCTCCACACTAGCGCGGGAGAAGTCATTTGATGATTTCCCACCACAGAAAAAGGACCCTCCACCTATTCTGTGAACGGGGATATTTCAGAGAAAAAAAGGGATGCAGTTCAACGGAACATTAACTCTAGATAAACGCAGTTTCTACACATCCATATGCAAATCCAACAACTGTACCTCGATCCTATTTACCGTTGTCCTATATACATATAATATTCAAACTATCCCAATTTACATTTATAATTCTTTGATCCGTTTCAACAAACGTCGTTAATACCCGTACTGATAAATTCCGAGATATGTGTGTGTGATAAGATTGCTTACAACTGAAATTGCCGTCGGTCTAGCAAAAGGAGAAATGAAGAAACCCAATTAGAGTCGAATAACGCCATCATATCCGTTCTAAAGCTTTAATGGCCGCTTGCGTGACAAAATCTAGTTTTTGCACTAGCTTTTGTTTGAGGTCTAAGTTGGGAGCGGTTGGGTAGCTGATGCAGCATTTATTTTTGTATCAACAAGGGAGGAGTCGCACCGTGTCCTCACTTCGGAACCCGAAAGCGACCAGTCACTGCCGACCGTGGTTCGCTCTAATACAAAGTCTTAGGATGCGGTGATCTCTCTCTGCAACCTATGCCTGGCCGATGTCCAACAGTGGACGTCTTTCGGCTGAAATTATGATGATGAGAGTGCTTCTTGTAGCTGAAATTCATTGCTATTGAGCTTTAACATGGTTTAAATACCTTTTCCTTAAGTTTGTAAAACGTGTTTAGACCATGATTAAAATAAATTAAGAAGCTTTCAAGGGACAACACCACCAAAACTACTTGATCACACTTCTAATCATTATGAGAAACTTAAAATCATTCTCAGCTGTCCTAACAAGCTCAGAGACCACCTTCATTCCTTCCGAAAGCTTTTACCAACTACTGTAGCTAAGCTATCCTAAAGATTTTTCGATTTTAGACAAAGCTTTTAGCCTCGTTTGATATATATATATAGTAAACAAGGTCATATGTGCTTTCAAACTATAATTTGCTTAACTTTGACGACACAAAACGGTTGATCAATTGGCTGATGCACTGTGTGTTGCGTGTTCCGGGTATGGTCTGCAGATAGTTGCATCGGATCTGGGTGTCTAGATCAAATGTTTGTGAACGCACTTACATTACAGGAGTGTTTTTTTTAATTGCTTGCCAGTGTTTGACTGCGATCTCATCTGATGGTAAGCAGTGATGCAATCATTGATGGTGAGGCGCACTACTTTATTAAGAGCCTATTCACTCTAGCCTTGAAGATATCTAAATTATAGTTGGACGGGAAGACCGCAGCAGGCAAATTGTTCCAGTCCTTCGATCTACGCGGTATAAACGACGAAGTGAAACGCTTAGTCCGGACCGTTGAAGTTTCAACAACGTAAGGGGGGATATTCGCCGTACGTCGGGTTGTCCGATGGTAGAAAGGAGATGGTGGAATCAAGTCATGCGATTCCTAGTGTAGGCGACGTTTTATAAAATTAACAATATGAATATATTAAAATGAAACTTACAATACTAGATCCTCTTCCTTGCACCACACCCCATTTCAGTTTCCGCCGCATCTCAGCGCGGGTACCGTTATAATACCGGCTAGGCTGGCTGAGTCTCCGTACTGTTCTTATAATTGCAGTTAATTCTGCACTATTGCCAGCTATCCCAGCCTTTATTGGTCATACGATGAAGCCAGATGCGACGTTTACAATTTTTTCATCGTATTCTTGATCTTCGTTTTGAATGCTTCGGTATTTTGATTCTTCTGATATGCTACTATTAATGTTAAAGTTTTCTGTATTACTAGTAGCTTTAACTGTTATTTACTTGCCCTACAAATGGTTGTAATCCAATTTGAATCGAAATCGGGATGTAAGTTAAATCTTAAAATATCAACATTTACATGCGTTAGCAAGTGAGGTTGCGGGAGTGTTAGGAAAAGTTACCGCGGCCCTGGAAAGTACAGGGCAACTGAAGGAATATAAGTGTGTTTTAGTCAGTAAAACTCTGATACTCCATCTCACTCCATCCAGAGAGGGAGGAGTTATTTTATGATTTCCCATCTTAAAAGAAGAAAAAGGAGGTTGAATATAGGAGGCTAAAGAATAGGTGAAGTAACGTACAATAGAGAAGACCTACACTCAGCATTAGTTGGACACTGGTTGAAGATGAAAAAGAGATTCGCAGCTGAACTGACCCTCTCATTGATTGCTGTACTGAAGTTCAATTGCCATTAAGACCAACCAAGCAAAATTCTTAAGCACCACTCTATATTTCCGATTCTTGCTGAGATCACTATAAATTGACTTCCATTGAAACAATAAAACTAACAAAATAAAGGCGACGTAACCCATTACAATATCCCAGTGCTGTGGGATCGATCAAGAGTCATCACGTCCCTGGAAGGCAACTGAAGGAACACGTCTTTATTATCTGGAGATTTGAAGATATTCCATTCAAAAATAAAACATCTCAATAAACACCAATTATCACTTCCCCACACCATTCATCATAAACGAATTTCGAATAAATCCGCCAGCAGAACGACCAATCAACGAAAATAATTAGCGAAAACGCCCCACAGATACAAAAATACAGCTACGTTGATAAAGCTGGCACATTATTCATCGGTACATGCATTACAACGGCCACAGGACACAGGTGTATCCAACCGTGGGAAACCTTGATCTTGAACCTCGATTGATCGCCGTTCTCCATTTTTTTATTTAAAACTAGTTGCTTGTACTGACTTCGTACGGTATTTTTGTACGCTGTGACAATTTCGTGAAGTCGAGCGGGAGAAATTCTGTTTTGTTCTTGGAAGTTTCAATGCGGATATTGATAGTCGAAAGTCGATGATTGGGAGTCGAAAATTTTAATTTTGGTGTTATGTAAATTAAAAAGTCATGGCTGGAAAAGGTCATCATCATCTTCCTGCCCTTGTCCTGTGTTATTTGGGGTCGGCGCAACATGTTTTTTTCTTCCATTCTGCCCTGTCATTCGTCATACTATCACTAACTTCCTTTTCTTTCATATCACTCTTCACACAATCCATCCATCTTTTCTTTGGTCTCCCTCTCCCTCGCCATCCATCCACATGTAAACTCATAACTCTTTTAGTAACATGCGCTTCATCCCTCCTCTTCACATGACCATACCAAGACAAACGATTCCCTTTCAATTTTTCAGTCACTGGCGCCACTTTCAAACTTCCCCTAATATACTCATTTCTCACTTTATCCATTCCATTGGCTGGAAAAGGTCAAGGCAAAAATTTTTAGTGGTGTAAAATTGCAATTATGTTTCGTAAGCCTTTTTCTTCAATAATTCTATCAAATTAATTATAGCAGGTTAGAAGACATGTACAAACAGACAGACACACCAGCTAACTATTAAAGAAATCCACTATTTCTGTTATAGCGGCTTTCATTTGTGCTTAAAGTGACATTATTTATTGTAATTGCTCGCCTATGCTCGGGTTTAATATAAGCACGTTCAGATACAGTAAGTCAGTACCTACATTTAAATTGGATTCAAGTAATTATCCATATGTGTAGATAATTGCGATGCAATAGATCCATTAGGCTTAACTAGAATTAGGTATTATATTTTAATTAGTTTTTAAAATTAACCATTTGTCTTCGACACCCTTTAATGCTGCTGTAGGTAATTAAAGTTGGTTCGCTATGTGGTCAGGAGATTGCAACTAGATTACTTTTATTTGTTTAAATGTGTTTATAAATAGATGTTTTATTAATGTATTCAGGTGTTGTTTTTGTTATTACATTGTAACAATCTTTATCGAAATACTACTGTCTTCTATTTCTTCAATTACTTAATTTATCTCAAGTTGTGGAGGTAGTAACTTCAATTTAGTTTAGTTTAGGAAAAAGATGAATATATATCTAAGACACTATTAGAATAGAATGCAATGGTGTATCTACTTAATACGGGGTTACTTTGACCTCGTACTGCACTGAAGTCACCAAATCTTATGTTTTCTTTTAATTTAACAAAAAAGTAGCTTTCAGTTTCTTAAACTGGGTCTTATAGGCGCCCCTTACCACCATAATGATAGTTTGCAAACGAGTTCTTAAACGCCCCGTACCGCAGGAATGAAAAGATAGTGCCGCTGTTAACGTGTTAATTACTGGAAAGGCATGTATCTAGTATTATTTCTAGAATCTTATTAACATTATAAATATATGAGCAAGAATAGATAATCAAATAATTGTTGGTCACGACTCAACAACTAAGAGTTAGATAGTTCTTTTTTATATAATTATATTTGACGTACACCATATAAAATAAAGATTGCAATATATTATTATTTGAAATAGTTAATTGGTTTACTGTAATTTTTTTGTTTAAAGCATGTTTTAATTTAAATTTTTTTAGGTCTAATTTTATGCAGATTTTCATACAATGAGAAAATTATTAATGAATTGATAAATGATTAAAAATAGGATTTTTTAAAGCTGGGAAATCATCCAATGACATCTTTCGCTTAAGGACGGAGATTAAAACCACACCTATGTTCCTTTTGTTTTTCAGCTTTTGCCTTGCGTTTCAGAACCCTTTCAAAAAAGGAAACCTTTCGAAAGTCAACCCATGGCCACAGTTGACTTCAGCCCTGCTGGTCCCCTATGGTTTTGCTGACATCTCTTTGAAGCAAACGTAGAATACTACGCGCTGGTTACTGGACGGCCGGCCGGCCGGCGAACTACCCATTGCTCGTCGTCCGCAAGCCCACGCCTGCGGTAGAATAAAAAAAATATCGTTTTACCCTGGGATAGCTTAGGATAATTTCCGGCTTTTGTGCAGGCGAAGCCGATGGTAGTAGCTGATATACAGAGATAGAAGATGATCTACAATATTCTCTACTGTAATATTTTAGAATATACAACATTAGTTTTAGTACATTTTTTTTTTTCGTTGTGAAAATCATCTTATGACATCCCCCGCCCTTGGGTGGGGCGGGAGATAGTGTCAGAGTTTTACTGACTAAAAACCCACTCCTGTTCCTTCGTTGCCTTCGTCCCAGGACCCCGGGTTTCGTTTTCACACTACCCAGTAGGCTTCGACCCTGCTGGGCCCCTACGATTTGCTGACATCTCCCTGAGGCGCGCGTGGAACAATACGCGCCGTCGACGACTTGGACTCGGTCCGGACGGTTACCGGACGGTCGGACGGCGGGCTACCCATTGCTCGCCGTCCGCAAGCCCGCGCCTACGGTGGCCGGAAATCAGGATCGGAATCTCGGCAGCGATTTGGGCGTGAGGACCGTTGCCTCACGCGATCGGCCGCCTCCTTTGCTAGCATTATTGCTTCGCAGAAGGAAGCGACCGCCTGCCACTCCTCCTCGCTCCGAACCATGGCCTGTACCAAGGCCCGGCGCGAGAGATCGCCGCCGCCGATCGCCCCCACGAGCACACGGCGTTGCTCTGCCCAAGCGGGGCAAGTTTTAGTACATGTGAAACCCGAAACATGTGTCTAGTGTTTTTTTATGTAAAGAAACTATGTACAAAATTTCATAACTGTATCATGAAAAATCACAAAGTTATAAGCTTATTATGTTACTGGGTTGTCCGTACAAATACATGGCCATCGGGTCATCCGGGCTACCGAGGGGTTGTTTTGCTTAGCTGTGCGCTGTCTCCAAATGCCCGCCATGACCTGCTGTGAGCAGTGTTGTACTTAGTGTCGGTGGTGTCCAACTTGTGACCTTCTTAAATTATTTTTGGAGAAAAATATAACATGGTATAAAAAATATTGGAATCGATTCAGTTACTGATTCTGAACAAACTATATTCAGGTTTTGCATATATTAAAAATAATGTTGTATGTTTTTTTTATTTTACCGTCGACTATTACTGTTCTGACGTCATCGTCATTCGAAAAAACCTACACGATATAACATTGCCTTTTTATTTACGTATAAATAATCAAAAATCCTTGGCTTTATCCAAAATTAATATGGAAGCGCAAACTTCACATTAATTAAGACTACCTCGTCTATTTTTAACAGGAAGAGATTTGCCGTCTATAAAATAACATCGCACTTTTTAGCCGCCTTAGGAAATACCAGCCAGTGATAGTTGAGCTGTGTATTCTTATAGACATGCACAAAATAATAGTGCATTTTTTTTTAAATACTGGTGTAGAACTTGTTTTTATCTTTACTAAACCTCAATATTGTGGTCCAATATACCACATATGAGAAACACAGGACCGTTCATTGTGGCAACACTTAGGGGAGGCCTATGTCCAGCAGTGGACGTCTTTCGGCTGAAATGATGATGATGATGAAACCACAATACGAAACCTCGTGCGCGAGTCTTTACAATGCAGTGGTCAGTATTAGCATCATGAAGGAAATACTAAAAATAAATTGAAATAATGAAGAAGGTCTTTTACCCCAGATTCAACTGAATTTTCAAATTTTTCATACCTTCGGCAATATTGGTCTTGCTTCATCAAAAATGGCAACTGTTACTGAATTTTCCTTGACATTGACTTTTATTTTATCTTTTACTTCTTATGACACTTTTTCTGTTAAATAAAAGTTTATGAATAACATAATAAGCACAGCATATTTATTATTAATTTTCTTGCTGCTGGAACTCAGGCCTCCTCCCTTATAAAAAGGAATGGGCCGTAACCTACCACGCGGACCCAGTGCGGATTGGTGGATATCAAATATTTTCGAATTATTGTCACGATGTTTTCCTTCACCATTTTGAGAGCAGTGATAATGAAATAAATTATACAAAGTACTACGCCTGGCTGGTTTTAAACATACAACCTAAAAATCAGTAATATTTATTTAAAAAAAAATACAGTTAATTAAAGAAAAAAATGTATTTCCAGAATCAGAAACAGAATGTTTATTTGTGAAACATAGGTATTAAGGGTCTTAGTTTTATTATACATGAGCGCTATGTTTTGCCGTGACGGCGTACAAATATTTTAATAAATTCATTAAAAAAATAATAAATAAAGAACTAACAGAGAAAAAAAAACTCCTACAAGTGATAAATAAAGAACTATTTTAAATTAAGTTAAATATCTTACAGAATTTATAATTAAAATAAAATTAATAAAAAACACAGTCTTAAAAAATCTCAAAACAGTCTTAAAAATATCAAAACAGCAAACAACTTTTAAATTATTATAATTCAAAATTAAAGCAAAACATTGTTATTATATACATAAAATATTAAAATTTATTTTAAGTTACAGTAGTTTATATACATTTAAATCTAATAATAACGAAATTAAAACTAACTTACAAAATAAAAATAAAAGCCCTAAAGTACTAAAAAAAAAAGCAATCTAAAGTACGGCGTCGAAAAACTCCTCCACATCGCTGTCGACTGGTAATGTACCCAAAAGACTGGCGGCATTGCCACGCTGAATGGCAATGCTTATCCTTTGTCCGAAGTAAAAGCCAGCCCTTGGGTCACGCGAAGTGTCAACAAGGCGTTTTGAAAGTTCTTTAAATAATTTGTGAGCACTCGGACCCCACGATCCGAGAGTTTCAACCCCAAACGGCTCGAAAATATAACTACCAACAAGGTTATTATATTTCCGCCGCTTGAGGTTCTCTGCAGCCGCTGCGGCAGCACCGGCACAGCACGACGAGCTAGGAAGATGAGATGGCGCAAGAGTATCGACACAAGTAGCGTCCCACACTAAAGGCCTACCCATCTTCCATGGAAATAAAGACATACCGTCCGGTCTTTTGCCATCGTCGCGTGCCAGGCCATGAGGTTCCAATACGGCCGGAACGCCGACGGTGACAAGAGCACGTCGGATGATGTCGTTGATATTCGCGTGTCGCGCTATGCGGCCCGCACTTCGGCTGCATGACAGACCGTGATGTCCGAGGCTGTTGACAACTTCGCCACAGTGGCAGCGATGAGGAGAGCAACAAGGAGCGCCAAGACGAAGGGAAGCAGCGAGGCGGAAGGTAGTATCGTCGAACAAGGTGCCTATGTTCGACGACGGTAATGCATGAAGCCAGAGACCCGACTCCCACTCCCTCACAGCTAGCAGGCGTGCACGCTCTGCAGTAGTCACAGATGTTGCCAACAGATTCTCTTGAACTACTTGGCATAGCGGCTCATCCCACCGTCTTTGGGAAGAAAGGTTGTCGGGCTGTTTGGAATTCGGGCAAGCGAGTCTCCAAGCGTCTATAGCCTCGGTAAAGCACGGCACATCAAAATCAATCAGTGAGGAAGATAGGATATTCCTGATTAATTTTTCAGTGCCGTGAACCGAGGATATAAAAGCTGGTAAACTGATACTGCTAATTTTACGGACGCCGAGGCCTCCCATACGGATCGGAAGGGTAGCTTGAGCCCAAGCTCGATCGTCCATGGCCACATTTAAAATTGATGAAAGAGTATGTCGGATAATTTGGTCCATTTTTTCCAAAAGATGAGTATGTTTCCACAAATGAGAAGCACGGAGGAAATATGTTAATTTAGGGCCGAAACAGCAAAAACGAATTAAGGTGATGGCCGAATGCATGTTAATTTTGAGCAATCTTTCCGAAACCTCATTAAAATTTTGAATTTTTTCCTCAACAAAATTGGGAAAAGAATCCTCGAAGATAGGAGACCCAAGCAGACGAAGAGAGCTTTTTTCAATAATTTTGATTTCTGGGGCTATTGTGTTAAATTTGGAAAGAGTCAGTTGTCTGTCAGTACTGTCAGATAAGAATAACTCACATTTAGAAAAGTTGAGGTCAAGGCCTATTGAGTGGAGTTGATTTTTTAGGAAATGTAGGTCATTTAAAACTGTGTCTGTATCGCCTCCTAGGGTTCCGTCGTCGAGGTACCAAACGTTGAATTTGGAATTTAACTGTCGAATAATTGGGTGAATGGCTAAACTGAAGATCACTGGCCCGAGGGGATCACCTTGCTGACAGCCAACAGCGGATTCCAAAAGGTGGTCCCGATATAGTAATTTAGATGGATGTCTATAACATTGCCAAAGAAAACTAAAAATTTGGGGTACTTCTTTTTTAGATTCTGCCAGCAAGGTGTCCCTATTTACCGAATTGAAGGCATTTTTTATATCAACCTTCAAGATGACCCCTCCTAAATTAGAATTTAGGTAGGTCGATAAGGCGTGAACGGCAGCCTCGCAGCCCCCTTTGGAGCCGAAACCTAGCTGCAGGGGCTGAAATTTTTTCGAAACAGCCTCACCATAAAATTTACAGCAAATTTTGGCTGCCATACGCCTGTAGGTAGTTCCCACAGCAATGGGACGGATGCCGCCATCTCTCTTGCGTAGGGCGCATAAATTGGCCCCGTACAGAGTGTCGATGACGGCCTCGTTCACCTTGCCTGAGAGCATTAGATTAACCAGAGCCGTAAGCTCTTTCAAGAGCGACTCACCAGCTTCCCCGGCGCCTGAACAGATGAGGTCCTTCAAGTGTTGAGGACTCAGGCCATCGAGGCCACCGGCAGAGCCACTCCGGAAGGAGCAAACGGCTGAGATTACCTCTCGACCCGTAACGGTGAGTGTATGAATGTCCGAATCAGGAGGGTCAGGAAAAGAAAGGCCATCCGCTGGCTCAGGGTGTTTGTTCTCCAGAGCTACAAGAGTATCTGGAGAACAAGGAGCCAGCACATCACTACTGAAGAGAATTCTGGCTGCTCCGCTAATGTCACCTTCCCCTAATTTAGATTCGACCAGGTGGGAAATACCTCTTGAAGAGGTAACCCTCTGTGTCGAAAATTTTGTCTCCAAATTAAGGGCCGAAATATTACAATTTTCTTTAATTTGTGAGGTTAAAGTCTTTTGGGTTGCCAAATCCTTATGAATGTGTAATATTCTGTAAGGGAAGGTGAGAAGTTGTTCCCAAGCACTTAGTGAGTTCTCCCGGGCGGCCAGGCGGACACAACTTGCTAGATGTTGCGCTACTAGAGGTCTGGCGCCACGGGGAACTCGTTTTAAAACAGGAACAGAATTTTTGAATTTTGTAAGGGTTTTCCAAAGTGGGTCTATAGAAGATGTAGCTGGTGTAGAAGTAGGAGCAATGACAGGGTCTGAAGTAAGTGCATTTTGGGGTTTGTGTGCCTTCCCAATATGCACATTCAGACCCCGCTTACCTTTGAAAAATCGTGCTTGTGTACAGAGAGGGCACCTTTCCAGAATAGTCAGCGATGTTGAAGGTTGACCTGCACTAACGTCCACCACATCACTACTGCCACTTAACATAGGTATATGTATAATTAATTGTTGATTATATAAAAAGATAAACGAAATTGTAGAAAAAAAACACAAAGAAAATAGACAAAAACACTGAAAAACAAATGTCAACTGTGACGGAACACGTCAGCGGCGCGGCGCAGTATTAAAATATATCATTTATAAAATCTTCTACAGTTTAGTAACATCCAAAAAATGGTATTGCTTAACAAGCCGAATGGCACGAATACCTTCGTCAGCCTACTCTTAAAAATCTACACCAATATAAAATACATAGCTTGAGGAATGTACCTAAGTACTCACAGAGATCAAAACATAATGGTCGTGCAGTATTAGAGAATGATGAATGGCTGGTTTGACCTCCCGTTAATTCGTCGATGCATTATGTATTTCTTGTCTATGCGAGCATTTATTAGTGTTGTTTAGGATCTATCATCTTCCTCATAAAAATGGTATTTGAAAATGGAATCATTTGTCGCTTCAGTGATATCATCAATGAACAATCGGGAGATCTTGGGTGGTTGCTATCTAAGTATTTTAGATCAGAGAGTTTATCTTTTAAGGTACCGTACCTCAAAATGAAAAAAACGGAAGCCTTATAGAATCACTTTGTTTTCCGTCCATCTGTCTGTCTGTCAAGACCCTTTATCTCGGGAACGCGTGGAGGTATCGAGTTGAAATTAAAACCATATACTCAGGTCTGCGGTCCCTTGAAGCTATGAAAAAATCAAACTTGTAAATTAACGAAAAAGAAGATACGGCTGTTTATGTCGCAAAAAACGTATATTTCGACACTCTCAAGGGAATCAAAATTCATAGGGTACTTCCCGTTGTCTTAGAATCCTAAAATTTGGCATGAAGATTTCATAGCAAAAGTATAGGAAAAAATCTGAAAACTGTAAATTTGTAGTTACGTGCAATTCGTAAAATTCTTTGAGACTCAATTTGGAAATTTTACTGTTTCCATAGGTAAGTTTGTACGGAACCCTCAGTGTGCGAGTCCGACTCGCACTTGCCCGGTTTTTTTTATTCCGAACATAAAAACTTACATACAATGGAAAAATAACTTGGGGGGGGGGGGGGGCGGGATTGTTCGAGACGCCATGACCTTGGAACGCATAGCGCCACTGAAGGCACACAGGTGGGTTTTAGTCAGTGAAAGTCTGACTCTCCCTCTTACTAAACCCAGAGCGGGAGAAGTTATTTGTTGATTCTCTAACCCAAAAATGGTCTTAAGGTTGATGATGAGTATTAAGATTTTCTACGGAAAGTAACAGGGAGAAAGGATCTACTTCGTATAACGTGAGAATTATCTTTTTACACACCTTTAGAATGAAAGTGTTAGTCACTTTTTATTATATTTTACTAAGAATTTCTGTAAATTCTTATTTTCCTATGCTGACCATTAAAAGCCTACTCTACTCTTCCTTGAGGTAAAAAAGAGCCCGAAAGGTAATTGAAAAAGGCAAATTTAAAGTGACCTAACACCATATTGAAGACTTGTTTGCTCATTGTTCAAAAACTCCAATTAAGTGAGTTAGGTCACTTTCGTTCCAATAGTGCGTATACTTACATCATC
Source organism: Mythimna pallens (assembly GCA_961205895.1). Lineage (NCBI taxonomy): Eukaryota > Metazoa > Arthropoda > Insecta > Lepidoptera > Noctuidae > Mythimna > Mythimna pallens. The sequence goes on from OY540825.1 coordinate 6,226,326, forward strand.
AAACTTTCAATTAATCAAATATTTTTCAACCTACTTATTTAAATAGAAGCTTGCATACTTCCTTACTTGCAAATGACTTGCATTTTTTTATTTTTTTCTATCTATTTGTTAAAACTTAACAATGAATTATTCTCTTCATACCTACATCCAGCGACGTCAGTTTCTTTAAGCATTTTACTATAAAAGAAAGAAAATGTTTGTCACCAGAAAAACCTGTTCGATGAAATCCTAAGAAAAAAACCTGCTTCAAAAATCGACAACCTGCCGTGTATCCTCGACTTCATAACTGAGTATATGCATTGCATAGCATAGTCGGCCTTATAATGTTGGGACTCAGGCCTCCTCTCTAGGAGAGGGACTGGGCCGTAATGCACTACGCGGGCCCAGTGCGGGTTAGTGGATGTCACATGTCTTCGAATTTTTGGTTCTAGCCATGCATGCCGGTTTCCTCAAGATGTTTGCCTTCACCGAACACATGAGTCCATGCCTTAAAATAAATTCACTATTTCGAAAATTTCTAAAGCCAATTATCATGCAAATTATGTTCAACCGTCAAAACGAATAATAACTACATAAATAGTAACACTAATATATTTTAACATTATAATAAAATATTGCATGTGTCAATGTATGCTGAGCATTGAATAATATCACCGTTCTTGGGCCTATTACAAACTGGTTTTATTGTTGTCAAAACGTACATGTTTTAAATATATGATAAATATCTTAATTTCAACAGTCAATTGTAATGTATTTATTTAACAATTTGATTTTATGAAGTGACGATAGATAAAAATATAGCAGTGATTAATTTTCTTACTTGTAATTCTTTTTTGTGTCTGCAATAATGATTTCCTTAGTAACTACACTGAAATATAAAAGTAAAAACTCTCCCACAGCAAGAAACTTCGTGACACGAAAGTCGGTCTTCGACAACAAAAAGTAAAAGTATCTAAATGGCGTGTACAGCGTTCTGGTTTTTGTCAGACCCCGACCTACCTCACCTCAGTCATCATTGATGCACGTGTAAGGGCATTTTCCATTCCGACTCTCGAATCCGAACAAAAACTTAATAAAGAAGTAAGTAATCATCTTTAAACACTTAATACTACAATTAATGTGATTAAGCAACTGACCTTGTAACTCGATTTCTATCATAGTAACAAAGAGCTATTCTAATGATATGCAAATGTGCTCACAATTATTTCATTGCCTTCCGTACATTGAAAGTTATAACACGAGAAAATGACAATTAGGGTAATTATGTATAACAATGGGTATTTGCGTATCATCTCATTACGACTGCGCAAATACTAAGGCCTTGTCCAGAGTGCACGTGTTGTGAGTCTGAGGTTTTTTTTAGGTGTGAAAAACATCCAATGGCATCCAAGGGCGGATAGGAGGGTGTGTCAGACTTTTACCGACTAAAAACCCAGTCCTGTTCCTTCTTTGCCTTTGTCACAGGACCCTGGGTTTCACTTTCACACTACCCATGGCCCCAGTAGGCTTCATCTCTGCTAGGCCCCTACGGTTTGCCGACTTCTCCTTGAGGCGCACGTGGAACAATACGTGCCGTCGACGCCTTGGGCTCGGTCCGAACGGTTACTGGACAGTTGGACGGCGAGCTACTCATTGCTCGCCGTCCGCAAGCCTGCGTCTACGGTGTGAGCCTGTGGCTGTGACAATAGCGGTTGCGGGCACGATTGCGGGCGTGATGGAGGCGCGGTGGTTTGTGTAGTGGTGGGCGTGACTAGGTAAGCAGGTGGGCACAGAGAGTGCATCAGCCGATTTAGACAAATGACTTTTCTGTTAACATTCCCGACAAACGCTAAGTACAAAATGTATAGCAATGAAAGAAATTCATCATCATCATCATTTCAGCTGAAAGATGTCCACTGTTGGACATAGGCCAAGTGTCCCCATAACTCTCGCATCTGTTAGATTCCCACGACCTTCACCAGATCATCGGTCCACCTAGTAGGAGGCCTTCCAACGCTAAGTCTTCCGGTACGTGGTCGCCACTTTAGAACCTTTCGTCCCCATCGACCATCTGTTCTGCGAGCAATGTGTCCTGCCCACTGCCCCCGGCCCTTAAATTTAGCAGTTCTCCGAGCTTAACCTTGGTTCTCCTGCGGATATCTCCATGGCAATAACATTACCTGCAGAGAAATCACGTGACATGACAGGCTACACTTGCTTCCTATGAGTAAAACAATAGACACTCGCTTGCTTGCGATGGCGATCCAGCACGTTGCATTAAGGGCCTGCAACTGTCACTTCACGATGTAAATGGCGGTTTCATAGGCATCATACGTCTGATGTTTCTTGTCCGCCTTATTACCTGCGTAAGCTTCTAACCCTAGTCAAGGCCTTACCGGGGAGAGGAGACGGTTTGTCCGGTTATGATAATTAGCATATTTATTGTGGTAAAAAATAGGTATAATAATTTATTGTTGGCTAATCGTATGACAATGGATAGTGATGTAAAACTATACAAGGAATCTTACATCACCTACGAATTTTCACGGGAAATCGTTGCCGAAATATACAATCGATTCGTGTGCGTAGATTTCCCAATCTCACTTTTTTGTGGAAGCCAGGAGGATTTCGAAGTTGTGTGTGCAAATCTGTTCAAGTACTAACGTAAATCAATTCATACCTATGAGTAGGTATCGAAGGAGATCATGCGGGTTAATTAGATTTTCAAAGAAATGTGCGAATTTAAAATAGGTTTTTAATTTGATTACATATAATATAATTAAATTGTTTTAAATGGGTTTTTGTTAGCCGATATAACAAGAGGACGGTAAATGTAAAGTATTGTAATATTATACCTTGAAACTTCACATTTTAGACTGGCCTGTTGGTCTAGTGGTTAGTGGCCTTGACTGCTATGCCGGAGGTCGTGGGTTCGATTCCCACCCAGGACAAATGTTTGTGTGATGAATACGATCATTTGTTCTGTGTCTGGGTGTAATTTATCTATATATATGTATGTATTTAGAAATATATAAGTATGTTTATCAGTTGTCTAGTACCCATAACACAAGCTCTGCTTAGCTTGGGACTTGACAGCGTTGTGTGATAGTTGTGGAATATTATTATTATTATTACATTAACATTGTAAAATGTTCAAGTGTATGTTGTGAGTCTGCTACTATTTAGAGTTTTATTTATATGGTATTTATCCAAGAAAGTAATTAAGAATTCTTTATAAAGTAGTCTGTAAATATCGAAAAAAAGAAAACCTTTCCGATCCCGTACCTACCCACAGGTTAAAGGGATCTGGATGAAATTTGGCACATGAATAGACCATGTCCTGGAATAGTACATATGATTTTTTTATCCCGGGAGTATGTTCCCTTGGTATAATTTTCTACTTGCACGAGGGTGATCTTTAATAAATATCCAGATCCTAGAACCACGTACTACAACTCTCAACCCTCGATCCCCGCGTAGATCCTCCGGCAGGATCCGTTTGGACATCGAAAGGAAAGGTGGATTTACAACAAATGACATATTTGAAGTTTCAAATCTCCAATCTACATTCAACACACGTGGCAATTACCTAACCTGTTCCGTACCTCAAAAGGAAAAAACGGAACCCTTAAAGGATCACTTTGTTGTCCGTCTGTCTGTCTGTCAAGACCATTTATCTCAGAAACGCGTGGAGGTATCGAGTTGAAATTAAAACCATATACTCAAGTCTGCGGTTCTTTGAAGCTGTGAAAAAATCAAACTTCTAATTTAATTTAAAAAAAAGATACGGACATTTGTGTCGCAAAAAAACGTATATTTTGACACTCTCAAGGGAATTAAAAATTCATAGATTACTTCCCGTTGACCCAGAGTCCTGAAATTTGGCATAAGGCAAGGTCTTAGCACACATATAGGAATAAATCTGAAAGCAGTAAATTTGTTGATACATCATAAAAAAAATTGCGGTTCGGATAAATCTTCAGGATTTGGAAATTGAACTATATGTATGTAAATAGTTCGATTCCCGAATGGAGTCTCAGTAAATTTGTACGGAACCCTAAGTGCGCGAGTCCGACTCGCACTTGCCCAGTTTATTGAGGGTGGGTCAATCATCAAATAACTTCTTCCTGGGTTTCAGACTTTCTGTCTCTGATCGAAACTAACGCGTGTTTCTTTAGTTACCTACCCGGCGCTCCAGGGTCCCCCGTACTGGAATAGTTGCAGACTGGTATGACATTGGATGTGTAATCAATAACTTACGTTTTGCTGTATTTACGTAAAATTCAAGTAAAGCATTATGTTCATCAATACTCATCATTAGTGCGACAAATAGACTTCATAATTGCTAAAACGAATTGCATTAGTTATAGAAAAAAATACCTATCAATCAACAATGCATAATGGATTGCAAGACTAGTTGCTTATCAATTAATATTATCCGCGTGATAAATAATGCTAAACATCTGAAACAAAGTTTTCCTAAGTCTTTAGGATCCCACAGACAGGCGCGATGCGACAATTTCCCCCTATCGAAAAACAAAAACACAATCCAAACCAAACAGAAAAACCACCCTGCTGCGGTCTTCCCGTCTTATTATATCTTAGGTGTTCTCCAGGCTAGAGTAAATTAGCTCTTTATTACCCTAGTGCGCTTCACCATCAACGATTGCATCACTGCTTACTATCAGGCGTACGATCCCGCCTGATAGTAAGCAGTGATGCAACTAAGTTAAGCACTAGTTCAAATATTTAAAAAAAAAAATACACATAAAATACATAGAAATTATATTGAAAATCCCATCAACCAGACGAACTTTACGCGCGTTTTCATATATAATCTATTAATTTTGTGATATTTTTGTAGAACCCCTCTCCCCACCCCATGTGCCTTTTTGACGAATCTGACAAATATGTGACGTATATTTTTCTTTAATATTGGCAGGACAAACTTCGCCAGAACTGAAAAGAGGAAGCGTGGGCTTGCAAAGTCTACATGGAGTGGAGGAAGAGTTTTGCTCGGTAGTGGTACTATTGTGTTTCCTGTAGCATACCTTATATGGAAAATGATTGTCGCGTTATTGTCGCATTGTCGCGTTGCATCTATCTGTGGAAACCTTAAGTGTCAATCGATTATTTTGAAACGATTACACGATTGACACCTTTGAGTTTTTTTCCGTAAGCGGATAATCGCTTTCATTTATTTCCAGTCTTAGAAAAAACTGACTGTCGGAGACTCGAGATTTTGTATGAAATAAGTAACTTTGTAAACTTATTAACATAGCAAAAACTAGTTTCTGCCTGCGGATCCGTGCACTTCAACACATCTGCGGGAGCGTACCAGCTCCTGGTCCGTCGACCAACTTTCGCCAATGTCTGTCTGTGGGGGAGGATCTTCTCTCTCTCTCTTTTTCTCTTATATTTTGACGACGTAAGAGCCTGGGGACCGCAGCGGACTTCCCACAGACGACAGACATTTCGACAGACCTGCAGCGGGTACGTTACACAGTTGAGGTATTAATATATAAATTCTCTCAAGAAAGTATAACTCCTGTGATAAATAATGCACACTTTTTATCCAGGAGTACACACCCTTAAGGTATACTCCTGGGTCGAAATAGCACTATTTCGAACCAATTATACGGGCCCCCTTTGGTCAACTGCGTGATTGGCTACAGAATATTAATTATTTAAAAATTATTATAATAGTGAACACATACATATACAACTGGAAAGCTGTTGGTCCTCGACAACAGGATGTAGGCAGGCCAAGGAAATTGTTTTTTAATTGTATTATATCTATGGTTATTGGTAGATCTATTCTTATATTCGCCTTTTTATCTCTCTTTTATTGCACCTACCACTATTTTTCTCTACATTACCCAAAGGTAGAAAAGGGTGGAAAAAAATGAAAAATAAAATTAATGGAATGAAATGTTGATGACAGATGAATAGAATGGATAAATGAATAAAATAGTACAAATTAATTATGGTCTTCTTCTTCTTCTTCTTTTCGATTCAATGGTAAACTCGTCCAACTGTTTGGGCCCAATAGGCTACATTAATAGCAGAATCGGTAGCACTCATCGAAACCTCCGATGAAATGATGGTGGCGGTGCGATATTGCTGGTAGTAGTAATTAATTCATACTAAAACATTTAAATTAAAACTACAAAAACTCAAGCCTACTTAACAGAATGCTATAGAAATACAAAGTCGTGTTAAGAAACACAGATTAGCGGCTCTAATCACAAATGCTGTCGGAAGGTTAGCAGTTACCACAAGACCTTGGCGGCGAGCGGAGCGGTTTTCACATCATCCGCACATAACCATAGCTTATGACGAACCATTTATTATAAACTATACAGTATACCTACGTGTGCGCCAAGTAAATGTTAGGCTACGGCATTTTGGTGTTGAATGAATGAATCTTTTTAATAATTTTAGAACAGAACATGACAAAGCAAATGTGTGTTTTCATACTGAGAATCCAGAAATCAGAAACGTTTATTTCAAATAGACCAATTACAGGCACTTTTGAATTGTCAAAATGTCGGTCAGTCAAAAAACAAACAAGTGAAGCTAAATTGCACGTTCCAAAGCGTAGATCTCTATGGAGAAGAACGTGCAAGAAACTCCATGGACACTCTTTTAAATCATATGAGTTACATAAATCTTGGTTACATATTTCTTGTCGCTTCTAATATGTGAGCACAATGTAGATATGTAATAACAATTAAAAAATAAAATTAAATTAAAAATTAAAATTATGATATTTTTTTCTATATGATCTCCTAGCTTCTGCTAGTGACTTCGCCCGGGTGAAAGTAAAAAAAACTAGGCAAGTGTGAATCGGACCCGTCCACCGAGGGTTCCGTACAAACTACAATTCCCGAATGGAGTCTCGAAGATTTTTCGAATTGAATGTAAGTTTTTTTTTGTGACGTAGTTAACAACCAATTTTCAGATTTGTTCCCATACCTGTGCTATAAGATCCTGCCTTATGCCAAATTTTAGGGTTCTGGGTCAACGAACCCTATGAATTTTGATTCCCTTGATAGTGTCAAAATATACGTTTTTCGCGGCATAAACAGCCGTATCTTTTTATTCGTTAACTTAGAAATTTGATTTTTTCACAGATTTAAGTGATCACAGATTCGAGTATATGGTTTCAATTTCAACTCGATACCTCAACGTGTTCCCGAGATAAAGGGTCAGACAGACAGACGGACAACAAAGTGATCCTATAAGGGTTCGATTTTTAGATTCCGATTTTACCTCAAAAGGTAAAATCGGAATCTAAAAATCTCTCTAAAAACTCTAAAAATTGTCTAATGAGATTATAATCCCGAGAAATAAAAAGTATCATGCAAAAAAAAAACCGAACCCCCCGACCAACCGACCGATGAAGTATCTTTCAGTCAAATATCAAACTGTGTTCCGCGTCTCATTCAATTTTGATATCGCGACGTAGGATTTGTGTAACTTCAAGTCTTTAGTTCGTATTTTTTTTCAGTTGGTTTTTTTTTTAAGGTGTGAAATCATCAATCCCTTTCAGAAATTCTCCGCGGTCCTAGCTAGCGGGCATCGGCCCTGTTGGGCCCCTACGGTTTGCTGACATCTCTTTGAGGAGCGCGAGGATCACTACGCGCTGTCGACTACTGGGCTCGGTCCAGTTAGTGGGTAATCACTCCGCTTCCAAACGAATCCTCCTGTTTAAATTTATACTCACTAAAACCTACCTGTGTACCTTCAGTTGCCAAACTCATCCGATTAAAACAATTCTTTCACTGATACGACGGAATACCATCGCTGAAGTCCATTAAAACCTCTTTTCATCCCTAAAAGTGCTCGTTTTCTGAGGTAATGACTACGGGAGAGGATGCAGGAATAGGCTAAGGTCTTTTCCCATCTATGTTGGGATCAGCTACCAGTTAAATCAGATGCAGCGCGATATTAGAATTTTACTTGACTGCATACCTGATCTACACAATTCAGTAATTGTAACACGGTGCATAATGGGTAGATGGCCGTCCGACCGTCCCGTAATCGTCCGGACCGAGCCCGAGTCGTCGACGGCACGTACTGTTCCACGCGCGCCTCAAGGAGATGTCAGCAAACCGTAGGGGCCCAGCAGGGTCGAAGCCTACTGAGGCCATGGGTGTTGCGAAAGAGATCCCCGGGGCCCTAGAAAAAATTGCAAAGAAGGAACAGGAGTGGGTTTTTAGTCAGTAAAAGTCTGACGCACCGCCCAAGAGCGGGGCATGTCATTAAATGATTTTTCCACCCGAAAAAAAAATGCCCTGACCAACGAGGAGATTGATTATTTTTTTAATTTGCCACAACTTGAAAATTTAACAAAGAACTAAATAAACACTTGGCAAAATAAGAACGACTTACAATGAATCAGTAGTTTGACGTTTAAGGGATTATTTCGAAATCTAAGTTTCTCCCCATATTAGGACGAAAACCACAAACATAACATCGTTTACATCAGCCAATATTTGTAGTCTTTTTGTGAGAAAGAATTTTTACATAACACTATTGTTAAATATTCTGTGTCGTCATTTTGTCATAACGACTGTAGATACCTAAACAACTCCGGCTGCCGTTGGAGCGAGCTTTCGGACGGCGAGCGTTGGGTAGCTCGCCGACGCCACGCGACGTCGTTCTACGTACAAATTAAGCGTGGCCCACGTGTCGGTCTAATGAAGTTCTAGCAAAAAAAAAAACGTTTGTTTTCCTTTTCACAATGAATTACATTATCGGTGACACATCTTTCTCTCTTGTCAGAGCGTGGCAGCATGATGACATTACCTACTCTAGTTGAAAATAAGAACAAGTTTAAAAAGTGATAGTATACATAAAATCCTACGAATTAGCGGTCAAGGTCGCCGAAATACCTACATACAAGGTGTTAATGTGCTAAAATTGTTAAGAAAAATACTAGATTCCCTTGAACGAGAAACGAAACATGTTTATGATAATTAGGATCATCAAAATCATGAGAACTTCATGTATTTGAATATTATGTGAGGCAATAGTTGGTGTTTTATAATAAATTTGTATAATGAGGTCGATCTTTCATTGATAGCTATCAATCCTGGGTTACCTTTGACGTCAAGTGCTCTTGTCAGCTGGTTGGGCATCGAAAGCTGTCGAAGTATGCACAAACTGGTAGGGCAAGATTTGATTCAATCGAAACGAAACGAGGAAGAAGAAGGTTGCATTGAAATGTCATAGTTTAGAGGGTATGCGGGTAAGGGTGTGAAGTCCCGCGAATCTCCGTTGAAAAGGGAGGATCCTTCAACCAAACAGGTGTTGTGTCTGACCTGGGTAACTTGGAAATTCAAATCGGGAAAGGAAAAGTTAACAACTCCAAAAAAAAATTTTTTTGTTATCTATATATAAAAGAAGAAACTGACTGACTGACATATCAACACACAGCCGAAACTACTGGGACTGGGAACATGAAATTCTGCACAAGGCTTCCTTTTATGACGTAGGCGAGCACTAAGAGAGGATTTTATTTTAAATTCATCCCCTAAGGGGATGAAACGGGGGTCCAAAATTTATATAGAAAAACCCATTTTCACGCGGGCAAAGCCGTTGGCATAGCTAGTTGTGGATATATTTATCTTACCTGATGGTAAGCTATGATGTGATCAACAATAGAGCACGTTTGTCTAGAAGTAACCTATTCATTATTGACTTAAAGACCCCTTTTTATTGGCGGGAAAATCATCCTATGACATCCCCCGCACTTGGGCGAAGCGGGAGTGTGTGTCAGACTTTTAGTGATTAAAAACCCACTCCTGTTCCTTCGTTGTTTTTCATACCAGGGCCGAGTCTTTCTTTCAGAAGCAGACCCTTGGCCCCAGTAGGTTTCGACCCTGCTGGGCCCCTACGGTTTGCTGATATGTCCTTGAGGCTCGGGTGGATCAGTACGCGATGTCGACGACTTGAGCTCGGTCCGGAAGGTTACCTATTGCTCGCCGTCCGCAAGCCTGCGCCTACGGTGGCCGGAAACTTGGATCAGGATCCCGGCGGCTGAAGGCAGAAGGAGGCGGCTGCCTGCCACTCCTCCTCGCTTGGGACCATGGCCTATACCAAGGCCTGGCGCTAGAGATCGTTGCCGCCGATGACTTAAAGACGGTTGTAGCACATGTAGCTATCTGGTTCTCAAGTACCAAATCGATTAGATACCTATTTATAGCAGGTACCTTTTAACACACCACAGTTACATAAAATTGCATCGTTTTCTTTATATGATGAATACTTAACAATAAAAATGTTAACTTCAAAAGGTTTATTTTTACGATCATAAAGCAATTATGTCTTTCGAGTTTTACCTAAAGATTTTCCCTTCTGTTGAAGTTTTTAATCTAAAGTCATGATCAGTCATAAATTATAGCCGGACTAAAAGATGACGTCTTTCTAATGATATGTGTTTCCTTATGATTAAGTCATTGAAATTCTGCTCAAAGAATATCCTTGAGATTCATAAGATCAAGCTTGCCTAGCCGTGCATCATTCTAAAACGCAATATTTAAAAAAATAAAACAAAAATACAAACTAGACAGTATATGGCAGCTTGCCCATTAAATGAGATTTAAAATTTGTAGGTATCTTTAGTATACCTTAGGTTTTATTTTAGGTGGGAAACCATCCACTGATTTCTCCGCCCATTCTTGGGTGAAGCGTGTGGGTGTGTCTGACTTTTACTGACTAAGAGTCGCGCGTGTACGACAGTCCCCGTAGTGGAAACCGGATTATTACTTGCGCAGTGTCGCTATTTCAACTTTAACGGTGTGCATGTAGTCATGTTGATGGAGAACTTTAATGTTTTAGGGGTGCCCGCGCGGCGAGCCGTGATGGAACCGCATGGGCGCCCGCTTAACATAGTGTCGGCCCTAAAACCTATTCCTGTTTCTTCTTTGCCTTTCATTCGAAGAACCCAGGTTTTCCTTTCCTTAAAGATACATTTTAAATGCCAGGGCTGCAAAAAGGTGAAAGGCGCACAAAGAAGAGTCTAACACTTCCTCTCGCTCCACCCAGAGTGAGAGAAATTACTTTATAATTGCTCATCTCCAAAACATGCCCTTCTTCTTACATGCATGCTTATACATTATTAAAAAAAAAAACATAAAAGCAGGGAAGCCGTTTCAGAGGTGTTCGGTAACAAACACTGTGACACGAGATTTTTATATTAGACTAGCTTTTGCCCGCGGAACAAATAATAAAAAAATAATAATTGATAAGATCATTTCTATATTTCACCTCTTTACAGTCATCAGCATCTTAGTCTGCGCCTAATCTAAAGTTAACAACCAAAACATAATGACAGGACTACATATATTTTCCTCAAACATTTAGTATAATAATTTCCTAGAAAACATAACAACAGCTACCATTTATCATGACGACAATATGCTTGGAGTTTTCCACCGCTTTTTACTAGGAATAACTCTTATATCGTGAGTGCGTTTACAAATATATAAACTTACATACACAAGATATCCACAGCCAGAACAAATATATATGTAGGCCACATGGAAGTCATACGAGATATAGGTAAAAATCTAAGCTTTTAACCACCATGAGAAGTCAAGGAATGCAGTTGCTGTGGTCGAAATTGTTAAGACAGCATCTTCATGAGCATAAAAAAAACATTGGTATAGCATGAACGGGTGCTGTCAGTTGAGACTGGTCATGTTTTAGCTGCCAGTTGCTATTTTAATATCTATATTTAGTTTTTATTTCTATTTTAGTAGCGACAAGAAACATGTAACCGAGATATTTGTAATACATAACATGATTGAAAAGAGTATCCATGGAGTTTCTTGCACATTCTTCTCCATAGAGATCTACGGTTTGGAATGTGCAATATTTTTTTTCTGACTGACTGACTTCTTGACATTTCAAAAGTGCCTGTAAATGGTTTATCTAGATCTATAATTATAATAAATCTGTAGATGTGATAATTCTGTACATTGAAAATATAAAAAAAAAAACAAATGGCAGGGGGTGTTACTAGACCGACACCAAACTGAAAAATGTGATTAAAAACATTTTTGTCTGTTTGTCTGTCTGTTTATTCAGGCATCACGCAAAAACTAATGGTTTGATTACAATGAAACTTGTTATAATTATTCTTTAATATCCTAGGCACCACACTTGGTACTGAGCAGGCACCACGCCAGGTCAGCTAGTTTGAAATAAAATGCTTTGAATCTTTTGAATCTTGAATTTTGAATCATGTCCCTTATGATCTGATGGACCTTAGTAACTAATAACAGAAAACCTTGCATCTCTCATCTACCTCCCAACCTTAATGCTTCAAGAGAACCTACGCAAGCAATTTGTGTCAGCTGAACAATAGATCCGAACGACAGACAACATTAACTGAATATGTATGATGATGCTTGTTATGAGGTCCCAATTAATTGCCAGTTAGGTGTCTATTAGGTACGGCGGTAATCCACATGTCATTTTCACACCTAGTTGAATCTGCAGGGTTGGCAAAGATAAGGTACACAAAAATCGATGAATTTATTGTCGCTTTCCATCACTGCTTCGATTCACTGATCGCAGTCAAGCACTAGTTAAATATATATAGCTGAATAACTCAATGTATAATAGTAACACACACGATGGTTAGACCCTGATAGTTGATTTTTAAGTCTAACACTGCTTCAATGGACTACACTGTAGTCAAAGAAGATAGAAGATACCATGACATAATATCATAAAGTTTGATGATATCCATTTTTTTCATACTCTGATAAAAACCTGTTTGTAATGTTAGTAAATTAAATGTTATTATAGCATAAGTGGATATTTACCGACAAAATTGTATAGCTCAAATAGTAATAATAACAAAGAATACATAATGTAATGAATGTTACAGAAAAGTGTATTTATAATAAATTCGATTTTAAGTTCTCTTCGACCTATCTATTGTTTTTGCTGTGCCTAAATGCTTCACCTACCACCTAAGCGTGTATTTACATTGTGGAATACATTAAATAATTGAGTATTCAGTATCTAAGACAACTAAGGAAAAAATGAGGTACCGTGGCTTTGGAATGGTTTTAGTAAATAAAAAACCGAATTTAGAGAGAGAAAATTTATTACAAGATGTCGTACCTCAAAAATAAGTGGTATTTAAGACTGTGTGTGTGTGTGTGTATACTTAAGGTACATTTCAGTGTAAGTGTTAGATGTCTGTATCGTGATCTTAGAAATTGGTCACTTCATGATATGGCTAAGTTAAACTGGCCAGATCGTTTTAAACGTTAAACTTTGATGATATGTCAATCCTGATTTAGCCTACTTTCTTTACAGTTTTCATTATCATAGTAATCCTACATCAATGATATGGCCAAACAAGGATCGAAATATCATCAAATATTAACGTTTAAACGATCTGGCCAGTTTTAGTTCATCATCATCGCTTACCATCAGGTGAGATGGCGGTCAAACGCGTTCTGTCATTAAAAATCAATTTCTAAGATCTGGCCACGACATCTATACATCCAAGGAAATTATGGGTATGTATGAGGCTATGATTTGTCACAATATTTAGATCAGTCACCATACCGGACCCGGAAGTTCTAGAAGACAACGTAATGTTTTTCTTGGTAACCAATTTTCTTTGCTAACTCACCAGTAATGATTAAGTTATGCAAATTAACTTGTCACCTATTTATTAAAAGGTATTGTGTCGGATTTAAAAATAGGAATCGTGACATATCTTATCTAAGTATCGCCCACGCTATTTGTAACGTCTAAAGCTTACTGTCCACGGACGCGTGGCTTCATAGAAGCGTATTCATCACTATACGCTAAGTGTACGCCTGCTCACAGCTTACATACAAAACTATAAAACATTGCCATCCTATTGTTCTAAGCAAATAATGACGAATATGCGTCTATCAAGCTATGTGTCTGTGAACAGTAGGCCCATAACTAGCTTCATCTGTAGCATTACTTTTTTTCTTTGCGTGAATATAGGATTTTCCTTTTTTTTTTTGTTCAGTATTCAGCGATGACCGATGACAACGCCATCTAACGCAATCACTCTATTCTCACGTACATATATATGTACTAAGCTTCTGCCAGCGGGTTTGTTTGTTCGATCCAGCCCGTCCCTTGCTGCCCCCCCCCCCCCCCCCCAGCGACGCCCTAAACCGAGGTCCGTACCCCACAGGGGGTGCCCTTAGCGTGTAGTCGCTTATTTTGTAAGGTTTGTTAAGTAAGCCCTGGCTGGAGGCTTTGATACTCGAATCGAGGCCACCACAGGCAAGTCCGGTTAAGCAGCCGACAACCTCCTAGGTTGACCTGCGAGAGGCCACACACAAAAACAAAAAAAAAAACCAGCGGATTTTCCCGCGTAAAAGTAGGTTTCTCCGTATAAACTTTGGACCATTCCATTCCCTTAGGGATAAATTTTGGAAAATCCTTTGTACTCGCCTACATCATAAAAAGCAACCTTGTGCAAAATTTCACTTTCTTAGTCCCAGTAGTTTCGGCTGTGCGTTGATATGTCAGTCAGCCAGTTTATTTTTTTTTTACATACCTATAGAAAATTAAGATAACTGTGACTTTGCTTATGTCGAAAATCAAAATGATATTCTCTAAAGAAATATTGTCACAAGTTTCTAAATTACTGCAACTTAAATTATCAAGTTTTAATTAACATGGGTTTTCCCGCTAAAGTTATGGAACGGAAAACTATACAGTATAAAATAGAATAAGAAAAACGAATTCAAATGCATTTAGAAAACAAAATTAATAATAAAGATTAACCAATACATTTGTCAAACGATTTCGTGAAATTTTGCAAGAAATATATTTAATATCAGTTTTTGCATCTTAAAATGCTTTGTCCTAAAACCTTCTAAGAAATTAGCGGCGACTCGCTCTTTCATTTCATATCTTCACATAAATATTAGTTTACGATGTTCACAAGAATGATATGAATGTGATTTCTTTATGTTCGAATCAATCTTTTGCTTATTGCTTTATTTGAATATTCTTTAAATAAATATTTCTTTTTAGATACGAGCATTACACTGCATTTGAATTGTTAGGAGGAAAAATACGATAAATGTTATACGAAGTTTTAAGTCCGTATACATATTTTTTGAGAGACACTGTTTCCACGGTAGAACTCATATTACAAAATAATGCGAGTTTTCTTAGATTTCATATGAAAATGGCTATAAGTACTGCAATATTACAGAATAAAAAGATATTACTAATTTCGAAAAAAGAATAACTTTATAAAGTTTATTTGAACTTATAATTCCAAGTCAATCCAAAGATATAATACTTAAACTTTACGTAAAGTTTATTAACTAGTTATTTAAATGAAAGGAATTCTAATGCCTGGGCTGAGTCGGTCTGAAAAACGTACACGCAAGCTAATCACAATAAAGATGTAATAAAAACTCAGTCAATTTGATAATTCCAGCTATAATTGGCTTAATGACATGCCTTTGAATAAAGGCCTCGGACCTGTACGTGCTCTTTTTCTCTGGAAAAGAGGAAAAGTTACAGGCACATGTTGTAATCGACAGAAATAACAAGGTTATGAACACAGCCCGAAGAATTGCCAAACTCAAGTAGCAGAGGGCACGGACATTGCTCGCTGTACAGGTAGCCGATGGAGCTGAAAGATAATACGAGTATCATGAAATATAATATAATAAAATGGAGTGAAAGTGCAGCATTGAAAGGCTACCCCGAAGGTGAAGAATCTGATGGATGCAAGATGCACAGAACCTGTGGAGACGCTTAGAAGAGGCTTTAAATATATTGGACTACTTTAGGCTGAATGAGCGACTTGAATTCCTTTTTTCATCTTTTTATCATAGCAGACGAAAACAGGAATTCAAGTCGCTCTACTAATAAAGTCTATAACAGATATAATTATCCGAATTAGCATAATTTAGCCTAGCCAGCCCTACAGTATAATGTAGGAGGCAAGGATAATACCCACCACATAATGGAGTCACATTAAGTTTACCATTGTCGGATTTATGAGTTAATCAGTCACGAACGCAATGCGGCCCTTAAGCGTATACGAGAAAAAACATATAATCAATATACTCAATGTCTACTATAATAATTGATTACTACAATTGTTGAGCTTTAACATTTTTATTATTAAAGTTCTTTGAATTAATTTTATTTATTGGTGTTGTAAATTATATTACACTTTTGCTCTCAGAAAGATTTTGATTTAGGTTGATGCATTTTATTCTTATGCCTGTGATTTCATCAGACTATAATTTGCAATGAAAAGGGCTATACTCGGCGACCACGTACCGGAAAACCCAGCGTTTGAAGCGCTCACATAAGGTGGACCTCGATGACCTGGTGAGGGTTGCGGGAATCCGATAGATGCCAGACCCTACGCTACGGTCTATGTCCAACAGTGGACGTCTTTTGGCTGTAATGATGAATGATAATTTGGATGCCTGTTCAGTCTTGTAGTTGTAATTGTGACTACTGAGTGTGGGTTTGGCTTCAGTCGCCTGATCGGGTAAAATGCTACTGGGTTTTCAGTAGTAATTTCTCAGTGGCACAGAGTTCAAAGTTCTCGGAAAACACGTAAGCTTAGCCTGCATTTGGTCTCTCTCCAATCAAATCAGACTGCCGTCTTAATAAATAAGTTATCACAAAGTGCGATTTGGTCAGGTGGACTACTATTTAATACCCTTAAGTTTCTGCTAGCGGTAGAGTTTCTAGCAGTAGAAAAAATATCCTAAGGGAACATAGTCCTAGGAAAGAAGGCGATTTATTTATTTATTTATGTACACACAAACACTTAAAAATAAAAAGGACAAATACAGATGAGAAGAGAGACAACATCACAAAGGTACTGCTTATTTCAAATAAAATTTCTTCCAGCAGACCTGTGATAGGAGAGTTGGATGAGAGATGTATACAAATGATAGTAAATAAATTACATCAATAGGCACAATGCATAAATTAAATTATAAAAATATATATACTCGTACATATCTATAATGGTTCTTTGACTATCATTTTGAAGACAAATATATTTTTTGTGTCAAGGATCTTAGCTGGAAGTGAGTTCCAAAGTCGTACCGCATGAAAAAAGAAGGAGTTGGATTAGAAATGGTTATGGTGGGATGGAAAATTGAGATGGTATTTAAGGTGGAATCTGCATGGGGCATCGGCAGGCTGAGTGAACGAAAAACGATCACGCAAGTAGTCAGGGTATGCAGGGTTGAAAATGATGTTGTACAAGAGACATAATACCCGATGTTCTATTCTAAGACCTAGTAGGTATATGCGTATGACATATACTTCCAAATCTGTTCAATCATTTGGTCCTAAAGGAGTAACAAACATACACAGACATACAGATATCTGTATAATAATATACTTTCACCTTTATGATATTAGTGTCATAATTTTAAAGTAACGTTGTGAGCTCAACCAGAACTTTTGTAGTTCTAGAAAGGATGATTTTCAGTGCAATATGGTACAGAAAAGTATCTTCCTCTTTATTTTCGTATAGTTGCTTGGTTCTTGTACCTATAGCAAGGTTCAAGTCATAGATTTCTTCACAATAAGGGTCATGATCCCTAGCAATAGTGAAGGAGAGGCAAAGGTGAAAAAGGGCATTACAACAATAAACACAACATGGATGCTGAACAACTTACACCTACCATGAATAGGTTTAAAGATCGAAAGCAGTCAAATAATTAAGAAAGAATAAGTATTGTTAATCTTCTTTAAATATATAAAAGGAGAAACTAACTGACTGACATATCAACGCGTAGCCGAAACTACTGAGATTAGGAATATGAAATTTTGCGAAAAGCTTCCTTTTATGACGTAGGCGAACATTAAGAAGGGATTTTTAGACATTTAACCTTCAAGGACCCCCTTGAAGGTTCTAAAAAGAGGGAATTTAATTTGTATGCAAATTCTCATTCCATTTGGCAATAAACTTGAAAGTTAGCATTTGGGCTAACTTTATAAATATATTAGATAAACCTATATAAAAACTATAGTACTTTTTCTTTGAAGCTTGATCTTGTTTGAAATGTAATGTATTTTTGTTTCTTCTCTTCTCTTGTATTTCTATGTTTAAAGCTCACGCTATGTATGCCGTTTTGTTAATTTCATTTATATATAAGTGGAAACTTGTAATTGGCCTTCTTCTGCATATAATGTTTTTTACTGTGTTATATTAGCTGTAAGTTTTCTTAAAATTAATAAAACAAAATAAAAGTTGTCATTATTTCTTTTTTCAAAACTATACCCAATAGAATAATTCAGAGGGTTTAATAGATTAAATTGAGTTCTTATTTAGAAGAGTTACTGGCATTATTAAAAACTGCCCTCAAAATATGGTTTAAGGGGTGTTATAATTTTTATGAAAACCATTTTCCCGAACGAAGTTGCTGGCAATGTCCCAGTTACTTTATAAGTAAAGCTATATAGACTCAGCTCAAAATATTTATTTGAA
The DNA here is from genome assembly GCA_961205895.1 of Mythimna pallens. NCBI lineage: Eukaryota > Metazoa > Arthropoda > Insecta > Lepidoptera > Noctuidae > Mythimna > Mythimna pallens. The sequence continues at coordinate 6,244,816 of OY540825.1, forward strand.
TGAATTTAGAAATACTGTCAATTATGAGAAGTTCATCTGTTGTTTTGCATACATATATATACTATGAATAAATCAATTTGCGGTGTTCTCTAATGTTGACAGGTTAATGAATGACATTTTACCTATAAGCTACCGTCAAGGATGAGGTTAATCACAATGAAGATGGTTTTGTTGGCAGATTTTAATTGCATTACTAGCTCGCTTAAAAATGAATGTAAAATATTCACTGCTATAATTATAAAAAAATCTTGTTTCCTGTTTTATTATCTGAGTTTATATTTTTTTTCTTAGCCTGTTACGTTACGATAAGTTAATTAATCATATGTTAATCTTTTCAGACTATAATCGGGTATTTCATATTAAGTCCATGAGTCTCGGAATGAATCCTATCTGCTATTCCAGAATATGGTCTCCCGTTGCGTCAAATTTCATCCAATGCGTTCAGCCGTTCGACCGTGAAGAAGTAGCAAATAAACACACATTCATTAACTTTCGTCTTCATAATATTAGTGTGATAACCAAAGAATCACTAACCTTTCCATAGATTTAAGGATGGTGCTGCTCATTACTTTGATAAATACCTATGATCACCGACCTCACTAAAGGTCTAGTGAGGTTCATATAACCCTGAACAAACGACAATTAATTAGTCTATTACATGTCGTAAACCACAAAAATATGTCATTACGCTTATAGGGAGGTCAGTCATCTAACAAATTACCGTTAGTTTCTGCCTTAAGCAATTTATCTACACGATTATCAGTTCAGAAACTAATTCAAATGGGATATAAAATTCTCACACAAGTTACAGAGAAACGAATACCAAACCGGGTTTCAAAATTCCTTCCACAAATCCTAAATATAGGTACAACTAACCAGACAGCCGTTTCTCTGCCCTAGAAAAGGTCCAATTAATTAAAAGGAATCCCAATATTGGCCAAACAAACATTCAAATTACGCGGACCTATATTCGATTCTTATCTTCCAAAATTATGGCATTCAACTTTTATATCGACGCTATTATACGAAAAGAATGCATTTAGGTACCTAAGACTTAGGTTCATTCTTAGAAGTGCTAACAAAAAGTTAGGTAAATTCACCGAACAGTTTTTTGCCAGCTAAAAAGTCGTTCATCACCGCCGAAGGTCGTTGGCTAGACGTACACAAAGAATTCTTGTCTGCTTGTGTGTTTTTACTTGAGTTTTTTTCGGCAATGTCATACATACATGAAGCGAAGTCACGCAAAGGTCGTATGTGTATTTAGCTAAAGAATAATTTCATATTAGGATATGCGAAAAAAAGTAGATTTCAAATTGTGAGTCGGGTCATGATTTGTCTAATTTTAGTGTCTGAGATTTTGTTGCATACAATATCATATTAAATTCGTGAGGTTTATGTTTTCTTTTGTTTTGGTTTGCAGCCATAATGTTGTTTGTCATTGATATATTAAGGCTACCGACAAAGTTAAGTCTCATAAAAAATTACGTTATTTGAGTTACCAACTTAATTCATTAAATTGATACAAAATTATATACTTCTTAATGATTTCCTGTGTTTTATTAAATTGGACAAAGTGAACATTGAGATAATTTGTAATTCTCACTTTTTGTAAATTAAGATTTTGAGACCGTCACTCGAGACAAAGCAGCCAATCTGTGAGGTACACTACGAAATTTTGACATTAAACATAAGCGACTTACAAATTATCTTTTAGTAGTAATTCAAATCAATTTCAGTAAATAAATATGTAATTCTATTGTTAATTCCGCTCAGAATCGGATACATGCAATTCTGTTATCACAAGCATCTTTATTAATTTCTTTAAGCAAGAATGTAAGTATAGTGCTAACGCATTGATTCTCTTGCACTTACAACGGTACCTATGTATGTGTATATTTAAAAGGCTATAATTATTCATGAATAGCACAAAGATGACCAATATATCAGACACGTTAATTACCCTAGGATTTAATATATCACATTACAACGTGCAAGGCAGTGGCATGTCTTCAATAACTAATGCTTTTCATTTTAACCTTACTAAGAAACTTGTTATTTCACATTACATTGCATTTTTCTTAGCAAAGTTACTAGGGACTGTTTCATGGATAATAGAATTATTGTTGAAGTCCGTCTGTCTCAAATAAAATATTTCCGAACATTTATGTGGAAATCGGTTTAAATAATAATATGTATGTGAATTTGATGCGACGCAATGAGTAAAATGTCATGAGGAAATTTTTGAGTATGTAAGTGGTGTTGGGAAAGACTAAATTGACGAAAAAAATGCTGTGAAAGATGATAATGATGGCCAGTATTTATGATGATAATGAGAATTTTGGAAGAAAACATATGTACTGCACCACCCCACGTAAATAGATAAAGGCAAGAGAATGCAGATATGTGTATATTGATGTAATGATAAAGAAAGTATGTAATGATCAGGTAGATGATCTTTAAGCATTTGATACTTATGAAATATTTTGAATTTTATTTTAAAACTGAATGTTGATTCTAAGTTAAATTATAATGCTCATAGAAATAGGTAAAGAAATCAATTATTTAAATAAAAAAATATTTCCCCTCAAGCCGGCCCCTTTCAGTAGCGCTATACAAAAGCAAATGACAAATATAAAATTAAACAAATAAACTTTCAATTAAATAAATAAAACTCCGCAAACTAAGTCACGAGCCGAAGCTAGTGCAAATATTAGTAAAATGTCAACTAGACATAATAGGACCATTCTCTTTTCCTTGCGGAACTCCATCGCATCTACGTTCAAGACTCACATTCTGACACACCTAAGCTTTTTATGGTTCCATCAATTATCAACCAAGGTTACCCACTACTTCTGCCTACGAGTAATCCATATACTTACTTTCGTTTTATAATCAGCCATTGATTGGTATTAACTGTTTTATGACCTACGGGTGATAAAAAATGGTGGTAATGTTTTTTTTAATGACCTGATGACAATTTTTTTTTTGTCATTATTTTTAAATTTTTCTCATCATCCCTGGATATTTCGTGTGCGTTATCTTATTCATTAGGAATACCATCTAAACAACAGTTTTGAACTTAACAGGGTTCAAACTTGATATATGTTCATATCACATATTTTGGCGTTCAAGACCTGAAACTGATGGAATTTTCGCCAGAGCATAGAGGGCCACAAAGTTTTGAGTAGGGTAAGATGTGGCTTGGTTTACATATAGAGTAAAGATTTTTTTTTGTGGGTTATTTCTTTTAGAATTTTGATTGATAGGCTGATCGAAATAATCTCTTGAATGATCATTTCAATAGAATTCGAATTAGTGTTCCATTTTTAGAAGTACATTTACAAACAAACGAAACGATGTACAAAAGTGGGAGTGGGAAAGATGTTATTATGCTATGAGAGCCCCCTTGTATCATAATCTTTTTATCAGATGGGAAGCCCCTCTAAACACATATCTGTACTTCAAATATTTGAGTAAATTTTGTATTTTGCTTATATTTTCTTCTTGATGGCATGAATGCGAGACGCACAGGAGCGGTCGTTGTCTCGACGCTTGGGGGAGGCCTATGTCCAACAGTGGACATCTGTCGACTGAAATGATGATGAGATATTTCTAGATTTTTAAATTAATCTTCATTTGTCTGAAAATTAGCAGTAGTGGCCTGGCCCTGTAGGAGCAGTGGTGGCCCAGAGGTAATGGCCCCGACTTACGAGCGGCAGGCCGCGGGTCCAAATCCAGCCAGGCGTATTACTTTGTGTAATTTATTTCATTACCACTGCTTTCATAACGGTGAAGGAAAACGTCATGAGGAAACCGGCATGCGCTAGAGCCATTTCAAGGACAAGTAACATCCGCCAACCCGCACTGGGCCCGCGTAGTGGATTACGACCCATTCTTTCTCTTAGTGCCGATAAGGCCGATTCATCATCATCATTTCAGCTGAAAGACGTCCACTGTTGGACATAGGCCTCCCCAATCGTTGCCACAATGGCCAATCCTGTTTGTCTCGCATCCACCGCATTCCCGCGACTCTCACCAGGTCGTCGTCGGTCTACATTATGGGAGACCTTCCAACGCTGCATTTTCCGGTGTGCCAGCCGGGAATAAGGCCGATTATGTTATGTTACATTATGTCTGAAAATACCCAGTTAGACCAAAATGGGCTATATGATGGTTTCGTAAAGTCTTTAAGTACAAAATCAAGTGAACACCATATATGAAGCTGATAATATAGATGGCCTCACAAAATCCAAATGAAGTTCAAAAACCGACCATTACGCAAAATTACGTGAAAATATCAACTCCAGATAGTTTTTATCTTAATTCTAGTTTCGTAATTCGTCATTGACGAGAAGAAGTTGGTGTTTTTTTTTTTATTATATATATAATGATCATTATCTCATGCTGACCTTACTTAAATAGCACAATTCTGTATCGTAGCTTTAAGACTTTTCTCACGCGGTCCAAGATTGAATCTGATGTTTGAAGTAATGAGCGCAATCATTTTTGTAATTATTCGTTTATGTCTCGAGGCTATGTTGTTATGTATTAGTTCTCACCGGTTTGTGAATGGATCTACATTAAGTATCAGGTATATTTTGTTGCTTGTTAATCCAGTTAGTCATCTACAAGTAAGTGAACCTCCATATTTCAGGGTCAGGCCTTTGATTGGACACCGTGATGAAGAATTGCTTATATAACCTTATAGTCTACTACAGTTCTGACATGAATCTGAGAACGCTAGTGTTCAGGCAATCGCAACGTCCCTATAGAGGGGCGCGACAGGCGAGTTCGGGGCTTCGCCCCCTGCTCGCAGTAGCCATTAGTGAGGAGGTTTCTGTCCCCAGGGACAGAAACCTCCTCACTAATGGCTCCAAGCGAACCTAACCAGCTACTGGTAGTTAGAGCTCTAGACGGAAGTACTCCTCAGACCTTGATCCCAACACCGGTGGATTAATTTTTTTGTAGATATTTTAAGAAATATTTAGAAAGGTAATAAAAATGCATAGAAGAATCATCATTTTCGTCCCTTGTCCCACGTTATTCGGAGTCGGCGCCACACACCTTTTCTTCAATTCTATCCTGTCACTGACTCTATTTCCTTTCATATTATTTCTCATACAATCCATCCATCTTTTCTTTGGCCTCCCTTTCCCTCTCCATACTCATAACTTTTTTAGTGAGACTGGTTACTTCCTCTTCAAATATGTTACATAGAAGAATAAATATACTTAACGAAATAATAATTTATAGTTACGTCATTATAATCTTCCTGCCCTTGTCCCATTTAATTTTATTTATGGTTACAATCTTTTTAAATACCTAAAATTCATTTAAAGAGAATTGGTAGACTTTGGTGGAAAGATGTCTAAAGTACACAAAGATATGTTATACAATTAGTTCGGGCAAGCAACATTTTTTTAAAAGGAAGTAAGCTTAACATTACTCACCATCAAAAAAACCTTTACGCAATTGAAAAGGTTCCCATACAAAATGTTAACAAAATATGACTTCACACTTCCTTCAATGTAAGCGACAGTTTGTGTTTTTTACAGAAAGGAAAAAATCCTTTTCTAATTAAAAAGTCTTGACCTGGTTCTAAAAGACCTGGTGAGGGTCATGGGAATCCGATAGATGCGATTCGCACAGGACCGCATATTGTGGGGACACTTTTTTTTCCGGTCGGAAAATCATCCAGTGACATCCCTGGCCTTGGGCGGAGCGTGAGGCGTGTCTGACTTTTACTGACTAAAAACCCACTCCTGTTCCTTCGTTGCCTTTCTTACCAGGGCCGAGTCTTCCTTTCAGAAGCAGACCCTTGGCCCCAGTAGGCTTTGACCCTGCTGGGCTCCTACGGTTTGCTGACGCTGAGGCGTCCGTGGAACAATACGCGCCGTCGACGACTTGGGCTCAGTACGGTCGGTTACCGGACGATCGGACGGCGAACTACCCATTGCTCGCCGTCTGCAAGCCCGCGCCTGAGGTGGCCAGAAATCGGGATCGGGGTACCGGCGGTTGGGGCGTGAGGGCCGCTTCCTTGCGCGTGCACGTGCGCCCTCCTGCTTTGCTAGCATTACTGCTTCGCAGAAGGAGACGACCTCCTGCCACTCCTCCCCGCTTCGGACCATTGCCTGTACCAAGGCTCGGTGCGAGAGATCGTTGCCGTCTACCCAAGTGGGGCACACCTCTACCGTATGCTCCATCGTGTCGTATCGTGTGTGTGACCAATCCGGTGCAGGAACTTCCCGAAGTGAAAATTTCAAAGTACTTGGAGCGACTATCATCAGTCTGTCCTACGCTATCTGAATTCCCCACTTGTATCTATTAGAATAATCCTGGAAGTATGGAAGGGGAAGCGAGGTCTTTAGCCTGCCTTTCCTAAAAAGAGTAGATACCTATGATTTCGCAAGCATTCGTATTTCATCTCTCGCGCCGGGCCTTGGTACAGGCCATGGTCCGGAGCGAGGAAGAGTGGCAGGCGGTCGCCTCCTTTTGCGAAGCAGTAATGCTAGCAAAGGAGGCGGCCGATCGCGTGAGGCAACGGTCCTCACGCCCCAACCGCCGCCGGGATTCTGATCCCGATTTCCGGCCACCGTAGGCGCGGGCTTGCGGACGGCGAGCAATGGGTGGCTCGCCGTCCGATCGTCCGGTAGCCGTCCGGACCAAGCCCAAGTCGTCGACGGCGCGTACTGTTCCACGCGCGCCTCAAGGAGATGTCAGCAAATCGTAGGGGCCCAACGGGGTCGAAGCCTACTGGGGCCACGGGTAGTGTGAAAGTGAAACCCGGGGCCCTGGGACGAGGGCAAGGAACAGGAGTGGGTTTTTAGTCAGTAAAAGTCTGAGCGAGATTTGTCATAAGATGATTTTCCCACCTAAAAAAAAAAAAAAAAAAGCATTCGTATTTCAGTGCATAAAAGCTTGTAATGAAATACTGTCTGACAGTAAATTCTAGTACATAGTGCTTAAATGTAGGTAGATATATATAAAACTCGACACATGAAGGGTGACGACAGATAAACAGACATTCAGATGCTATCTCGAACATACAACGCCGTCAATCACGACTATTGAGTATACTAAAATAAGCGTGTGAAAACATAGCTCCAACCTAACTTGATCTACGATCACTCAAAACATATAGGTCAGGAGAAGTCTTTCTCCATTGGTGTTAGATTAAACCTAGTGTAATTTGAGCCGTTTTAACGAAGTAGTTTCAAGCCACCAGGGGTCGTGAGATCTTGGTATTTAGATTCAGTAGTTAGCCTTGTGTTTATTTGATAAAAAAGTAGGTGGGAACATTTCCTTGTTGGTTCTTCTGTGGTGTAGGCAGTTAATTCGTGGGTTTGGTTATTTAAAAGCTGGTTAATTAATTTGATGGTGTTTTCAAGAACACTGCCTACTGCTTTTGTGTTTTCTCGCCTACGTGAGAAAATTCTAAAGATGGCCTCTTCCTTTTGTTGTGGTATTGGCTTAATCTTAAAATTCAAGATATGAACCTATACGAAGAAGACAAGATTACCTACAATCGTAAGAAAATCAAGATCTTTGTCTCATTATCCGAAAGTTCTTCCTTTTCGTTTCAATATTACTGCCCATGATTTTAATGGCGTGTAACAATCTGCACCCCTAGCTAAGTTGACAATCTGCAATCGTTAACGCTAGTCGAAAACTAATCAAATGTATGGGAATGACATCATATCAATGTTACTTAAGTCACATGGGCAGAACAAACGAACAGAAAATTCGTAGCCAAGTTCACCTCGTTCAAAATGATAGAATGAATTGTTATCGTTTCTACAATGTTCAACGCTACATTCTTTGTTATTGTAGAACGACATTGTTGAACGAGCGGCCGACTCGCGCGTCAACATGGCTACCGACTTATCGTTTTCTACAATTGCTGACACCGAGGCGTTACCGATTAGAGAACGGAATTCGACACAACGGTTGTAACTAGGCTAGGGGGGCTGGGGTATAAGTACTTAGTCCGATTAGAGAAAAAAAAACCTGCTTTTCAAAAGAACCGGCTGCCTAGTTTTGATCAACATGCTATCTGACCTGAAAGCTGGGTATTGATAATTATCAATAACCAGATTTTAGGTCTAAAAGTAACTCTAAGATTGTTTTAGATAGATATTAAGATCTCAGATGTATTTATAACCTTAGTTTTTATAAGATTATTGTGTAGTTATTAAATGACTCACAAACACTGTGTACCATGACAATCATGCTCAATCTGCAAGTATGCTTCTATAAGAACCTAGCAATATCCTGTGTCCTGTGTTCAGGTCAGGCGACCTGGAGACTTTAGGTATAACAACATCCAAGAAATGAAAACAATCAAACTAAAGTTACCATAAGCGCCATCTATTAGCTTTATAGAGCAGTACGATTTCTTTTCATTACCAAACATTTTTTATTATTATTTTATTTCAGAGCAATTAAACAAACTGTTTTGATAAGGATCAACGTTATAATTTTACAAAGTTTGTATCAAAATAAAAGTAGAAACTCTATTTACTGCCATCTGTTAGCAAAGCGTCGAACCAATAACGACATTGATGAACCACTTCGCTTGTGATGATATAATTTAGGAACTATTTGTTAGATGGCAGTATCATCAGCATTTATAAATTCGAGTAAGTTTCTTGACTTGGTTTTTCTTCTAGCTATTTTCTTCTAGCTATTTTCGAAAAGTTATTGTAAAACTAAGTAAACATTTGCCTCTTTTCAATAAATTGACACAGACTGTTATGGATATTTAGCTGTTTCAGAATCTTTGTAGGGAAGAAGCGTTCTTAAACTACTTCTATTAAGATTGTAGAATTCTCTACAATCTTAATAGATATTTGAGTACAACAATTTAACAATGACAAACAAATCAACTGACTTACGTGCAATCTGATTAAATACCAATCAACACATCATCACAGACACTAACACCTACACACCACACTCAAACCTACATACTACACTCGCACCTACACACAACACATTACACCTTCACACTACACTCACACCTACTCACCACACTCACACTGCCACACTTTAGTTTTAACTTAATTTTTACTAAAACTTTGTAAGTTCTGTGCAAGGTTCAGCACAACTTTATTTCTATATTTTATTTTTTTAAATTTTTAGGTTAGTTTAGTCTTTAAGTTACTTTGATCTCCTTTTAACTTGTTTTAATTTTAGATTTTATTCTTTTATATTATTTTTATGCACATTTTGTTATATTCTCCAGTGGCAAAAGGCAATTTTATTTTTACTATATTCAACTCCGGTCCCCAAGATACAGGCGCTGCCTAGTTTGGGGACCACCGTATACTACACAATTGAAGCCCACAACTAGTTACAGCCCTATTGATACATTAAGATTATTTCATTTAAGGTACCGTTTGTAACAATGATTCAATAAAAAATATTATTATTATTATTATTATTATTATAACAAATAATACAAAGAAATACCTAAGTATATGTTGCGTTGAAAAAATGTTAAGGAGTATTGATAAATTCTATTGTTTTGTTATAATAAATTAGTTTAAAGATTTAATAGTAAAGCTTACAAAGTAAATAATCGTACAATCCACCTCATGGTGTGTTACTCACGTACTTAGAACAAAATAAATCCGCGGATCGCTGCGTTTGTGCTCCAAGTGATGAGCGGAACTATATTATTTGTGCTATAGTAGGTACACTTTAGCCAAACACATATGGAAACATACTTAATATAAAGCATGTATTTTGATGGATTTTGAGTTACCTAATAATTTGACTAAGTTTAATAAAGTCGAATATCTGATGTTAGCAGATACCATTTCTAAGTTTCTAATGCTCCCATACACTAAAAACAAAATAACTTAAAAAATTGAGTTCAGCGCCATCTAGGGAGAACATGGCCAGGCTCGGGCCTTATAGCTTTCGCCTGAAATAATGACGTTTATGGAAACGTCATTACATAAATTTATTTATTACTAGCTTGTGCCAGCGGCTTCGCTCGCGTGAATGTAGGTTTCTCCATACAAACTTTAGACCTCCGTTTCATACTTTTAGGAGCTGAATCTTGAAAAATCCTTTCTTATTGCTCGCTTACGTCATAAAAGGAAACCTTGTGCAAATTTTTATGTTCCTAGTCCCAGTAGTTTCGGCTGTGCGTTATTATGTCAGTCAGTCAGTTTCTCCTTTTATATATATAGATGATTAAATATGACGTCTTTACTATATGCTGCAGCGGCTTCACCTGTGTGTTGGTAGAAAAATATCTCAAGGAAACATACTCCCGGAAAAAAGTATGTTGTGCGTTTTTTTGGCGCCATAATCTACCCGTTTACCAATTTTCATCAAACTTCTTTCAGCCGTTCAAGCGTGAAGGGGCCCAGTAGGGCCGCTGCCTGCTTGGGCTGTGGGAACGTTTGAAAGAACGACCGTGGCCCTAGAACGCAAAGGGCAGCCGAAGGACACATGTGGATTTTAGTCAATAAAAGTATGACACGACCTCTTGATTCACCGACGGGAATAAGGGGGGAGATGTTCTCTGATGATTTTCTACCATAAAAAAAATGCTTATATTGCAAGGAAAGCCCGCTGTCTTCTCCAACTTAAACCAAATCTCTTCTGCAGTTTAAGCCCCGGTACGCCAACGGTAGTTTCATAACCTGGGATAATAAACTAAAAGCCTTTGAATTTCCAGCTCACAAAGAAAGCTTATTACATTAAAATTTCTTTATGGGAAACGTGGTGGGCAATATCGCGCGTCACTTCGTTTAGTTGCTAATCTTGGAGCCGCCATGTTGAAGTTTTATTTGTGAAGGGAAGGGCTGTCTGGACGTTGCGCGTTGTAGCTTCGATGTAAGCAAGGTGAACTTTTAAAAGATAAAGTAGGTACCTAAGTGTTTTAGTGTTCGACTATGGAATTCCCTGCCGTAATCTGTGGTTTTACCAGCTTTTATTTAGTTTTACCTGTCCCGATGTTTGTATGTCTGTAATCAAATCTTGCAAATTAAATTTGAACTACTTCCCGGTTACCTATTGAGCTGAAATTTTACATGCATAGTAAATCAGATGACAATACAAAAAGTTTCTTTTTTGTGACGTACAACAATTTTTTTTCTGTTTTTAGATTTATTCCTGTAACCTTGCTTTATACCAAATTTCAGGATTCTGGGTCAACGGGAAGTACTTACTCTATGAATTTTTTGAGAGTTTCGAAATATACGTTTTTTGCGACATAAACGGCCGTATCTTTTTTATTCCTTAACTTAGATATTTGATTTTTTCACAGCTTTAAGGGACCGCAGACTTTAAGTATATGATGTTTACTTTAACTGTTTTATTATTGTGGGAAACTGATGCCTAAACTAGGCTGCAAGCTTGTATTTCAGGACACCAGGAATGCACACACACACACGAAGTGGATCAGATATTTTTTTATAATTATATTATTCGTCTTAGAACCTCCACAGAAAAAAAAACATTTTTTTTTTTAAATAAATGTTAAAATGTCTGTTTGCGAAACATTCCATGTACCTACTTTTGTCACTTGTCTAAACACACATACTTAAGTACAGAATTGAGCGGGTAGGTACTTTCGATTTATGATTTCGTCGCTACATTCGCTTTGATGAGTAAAAAAATAATTTACTTTTTGGTGTGTTGTAAGTAAACATTTTCCAAACGTTTCGGGTGTGTCTTTGAAAGCAGCGTGTATGATAAGCGACGGAAGACGTAATGTAAAAATAAAATCTTATAATATAAAATTCCACAACGTTCACACAACGCTGTCTATTCCCAAACTAAGTAGAGCTTGTCGTGTGAGTACTAGACAACTATGTATACATATTATAGATAAATTACACCCAGACACAGAACAAATGATCGTGCTCGTTACACAAAAATTTGCAGTCGGATTATGGTAGTAAGTCCCCTCTTTGAGGAGTGGCTGGAAAGTTATCGGCGCGCAGTGTTCCACGTGCGCCACAAGGACATGTCAACAAAACCGTAGGGGCAACGAAGGAACAGGAGTGGGTTTTTGATTTTCCCACCTTAAAAAAAAAGGGCCAGGGTCTACCTAATGAGTTTACCCCCTATGACTTCGTTTCTGAAAGGAAAACCCGGGGTTCTGGAACGCAAGGCAAGAAAGGAACATAGGAGTGGGTGTTAGTCAGTAAAAAGTCTGACACGCCCTCACGCCCTGCCCTAGAGAGGGAGAAGTCATTGGATTATTTCCCACCTAAAAAAACTACACTTTGCTCTACACTCAAGACACAATATAGCGCACTGAAATCTATATATATAAAAAGAGAAACTGACTGACTGACATATCAACGCACAGTCGATACTACTGGGATTAGCAGCGTGAGAGAATTTTCCAAAATTCTCCCCCTAAGAGGATGAAACGTAGGTCCAAATTTTGTATGAAGAAACTTACTTTCACGCGAGCGAAGCTGCTGGCAGAAGCTTGTCAGCCAATAATATGGCAATTATACCACACCAAAACACGTGCTTTTTTCTTACAAAAATCTTTATTCATAGTTGGTTGGTCCCTTGCTTGGTTTATCATCGTTACCCCGCCGACTCCCCAGCCCCAATCTTGAGGTAACATTAAATTTGTCAAAGAAGCCTTGAAAACATTTTAGGTTCTTTTTGATGTTAGTCGCCAATATTTGTTTATTTGTGCATTTACATCCATCTATCGAAATGTAAGACCTTCTCAAAGGGGCTTAATTTTAATAGGTTTCAAATATTTTGTAATAGGTAGCTTCCTTATAAATTGGAATATTTTTTTTCTGATGTTTGTTTGTTTTTTTCCGAAGGGCAGCTGGCGACAATTTTTTTTCTGTAAATATAACGTGTATAAATACAAAAATCAGGGTGATTTAGCGTAGTGTTTGTATCTTTGATGTTTTTATGGTTCGTTTCTGTTTTTTTTTTAAGATGGCGTCTTGCAAAAGTCTGGGGTCGTTTAGAGACCGTAAGCTTCGTAATACGTTTTCAATGATTTTTAAGTGAATGTCTTTGAAATCTAAGCGGTTTGAATGAAAAGAAAATCTGTAAAACAAAACTAATTTGCAACTTTAAAAGGAGATTGAGATGCAATAGACTCATTTTTAGGGTTCAGTACCTCAAAAGGAAAAAATGGAACACATAAAGGATAATTTTGTTGTTCTTCTGTCGGTCTGTCTGTCTGTAAAGACCCTTTATATCGGGAATGCGTGGAGGTATCGAGTTGAAATTAAAACCATATACTCAGGTGTGCGGTATCTTGAAGCTGCGAAAAAGTAAAACTTCTAAGTTAACGAATAAAAAAGAGAATACGGCCGTTTATGTCGCAAAAAAACGTATATTACGATACTCTCAAAGGAATCAAAATTTATGGGGTACTTCCTCTTGACCCACAATCCTGAAATTTGGTATAAAGCAAAGGTATTATAGCTCAAATATAGGAACAAATCTGAAAACAGTAAATTGTTATAACAATTTATACCTACGTCATAAGAAAAAAAAATTTTGCAAGTCGTAAAAATCTTCGAGAGTTATTCGTGAATTATAGTTTGCTCAGAACCCTCAGTGCGCAAGTCCGACTCGCACTTGCCCATTTTTTAAAAGATTGTCCTACAATCTCATTAGACTGCAAAAGAGGAGAAAGAGGGAAGAGGTCTTTTTGCTACAGTGAAACAACATAGCCTTATAATAATATCATGCTAATATTACAGAGTAAAAAGTATGTGTATGTACTTTTTTGTCTCTATAATATGTATGTGTGTCTGTTATGTTTGTTACTCATTAACGCTCAAATGGCTGATCGGATTTGGATGAAATCAGTTACTAAAGTAGAACCTGTCCTAAAATAGCATCATCATCTTCCTGCCCTTGTTCCGTTTTGTTTAGGGTCGTCTATCACGCTATCACTAACTCCCTTTTCTTTCATATCACTCCTCACACAATCCATCCATTTTTTCTTTGGCCTCCCTCTCTTTCTCATCCATCCACATGTATACTTATAATTCTTTAAAACAGCATATAGTATATTTTTATCTTGGGACTATGTTCCTTCAGCTCCTTCAGATTAATTTTCTACTTTAACGCGAGAGAAGCCACTGAAGAAACAAGACTATTATAAACTTTAAAGGCTACTTTTGTAAAATTTAGATCAAATTGCAATGTGATTTTTGATTGGTAATTAAAAAAATAAAATCTGCTACTTAATAATATTATTTGCTTAAACAAGCACTTTCATAATATTCCATCAAGCTTTACGATTTCATAACGTTGTAGTGACGTCACCAAGGTAATGACGTGAGGTGCCCCAAACCGCAGCGCTTTTAGAGCTGTTTGTATCGAACGCGTGGCAACTTTAAAAGCCTGTGTTTTATTATGCATTAAAAATTTGTTAATTAACCAGTACATTTACAAAAATAGAATAATTAAAACAATATCAAAATTGGTAGGAAAGCAAACAAGATATAACAATTTTAAACAAAATAATATATCTATCTCTCTCGCTAAGACAATGTTTTCTATGATGGCCGCACGGATGCTAGCTACAGTAGGCTTGGGCTTGCGGACCACGAGCAATGGGTAGCTTGCCCTCCGGCCGTCCGGTAACCGTCCGAACCGAACCCGATGTCCGGAAATCGGGATCGGTCCGGCTACCGGTGGTCAGGGCTCCAGAGAAAGGAACCTCCTAACAATACGAGCCGTGTCCAGGAGTACCGCTTTCTGAATCAAGCCCTTGATCCAGTCGCCTAACGCGAGCCTTCTAAGGTGTTGGTCGAGGCTCTTGGCTATTAAGCCATTGCCCGACACGACTATCGGTACAATGATCGCCGAGTCCATATCCTACATGTTGACAACCTCGCGAGCCAAGTCAATATACTTAATTTGTTTATCAATAATCATTGCCCGCCTTTCGCTTCCACCACTAACTAAACTTATTGTTTCAGTACCAATGTAGTGACGTCACTAAGGTATTGCCGCGTGGCGCCACAAACCACCCTTTCAGAGCGGTTTGTGTCGAACACCCGTCGCAATTGAATTTTACATACAGTGGAAACTTTGAAAGCTTCGGTTTTATCAGAAGCAATACAATTATGTATGAAGCTGTAGAGTACGTACACTATACAAACACTCTTTTGCATTTGATTTAGTGTTGAATTTTATTTTTTGAACCTCAAAAAGAAAAAACGGAAAGGGAAAGTGATCCTATAAGGGTATAGGATCACTTTGTTGTCCGTCCAGACCCTTTAACTCGGTAGCGCGTGGAGGTGTTGAGTTGAAATTAAAACCTATAGTCAAGACTACGGTCCCTTGAAGCTGGGAATAGCTCAAGCTTCTGAGTTAAAGGAAAAAAAAAGATATGGCCGTTTATAATAATAAAATAATAATAAAAATTCTTTATTTCTCCTCACAATGATAAACTTATAGGTTTAGGTTTTACATAATTAAGTTCTGTTATTATAATTAACAATGTGAGGTGCTGGTGTTTGAATTAGGCATAAAATGCCTGTATTACAAATCACCAGGTCCCCACCCCACGGAAGAACAGTTTTTTTTTTTAAAGGTATGCAATTACAATAATAAAAAAACAAAAATAAGTTTATGTCGCAAAAAACGCATATTCGACACTTAAAGGAAACCAAAATTCTAGAGTACTTCCTGTTGACCCAGAATCCTGAAATTTTGCATAAAGCAAGGTCTTATAATACAAGTATAAATCTGAAAACAGTACATTTGTTGATAAGTCACAAAAAAAAAAATTGCTATTCGGAAAAATCTTCGAAACTCCATTCAGAAATTGAACTGTTTACATTTATAGGTAGTTGTACGGAAACCTCAGTGCGCGAGTCTGACTCACACTTGCCCGGTTTTTTTCTGTGCGTTCCCTAAAATTAGTAGAATGTCGTGATGATCACTATTACTTTGACAAGAGTGTCAAGATACATGGGAAGATGTAGATTGGTATCGAGCAGTGGTGGCCACAACCCGGCCCGGGTTCAAATCAAGGTAGGCACTTTATTTTACGTAATTTGTTTCATCATCACTGCTCTTAATAGGGTGAAGGAAAACATCGTGAGAAAACTGGCCTGTCCTTGAACCAAAAATCCCAAGACGTGTTAACATTCAGTACCCTATCAGCACTGGGCCCGCGTGGTGGATTACGGTCAATTTCCTGTCTTAGAGAGGGGGCCTGTGTCCTAGGAGTTTCATTCTATATAAGGTTGATTATGTTTACGACCATCTTGCAATAATATGGTGTCAACCACGGCACAGATAAACAATTTCAATCAACGTCCGGCCGTTTGCTAATCGACTCGACCGAGCCCAAGTCGTCCACAGCGCGTTGTGTTCCTCGCTCTCCTCAAAGAGATGTCTGCGAACCGTAGAGGCTTAGCACGGCAGATGCCTGCTAAGGCCGCGGGCAGTCCAAAAAGGAATGCCGTGGTCTTAGAACGAAAAGGTCAACTGAAGGACATAAGTGCGGTTTTAGTTAGTAAAGGTCTGACACGCTCTGACGAAACACCCAGAGCGAAGGAAGTTTGTTGGCTGATTTCTCAGTTATCGAATGAAAAAAAAAACATACATAAGTTCAGTAATTATTTTGTAAAAGTAAATAATATAAAGATTGAATAAATTATACAAACAATATAATTGGTCAAATTGATTGGACGATGCATTTTGGCGAAATTTGAAAATAAGTTACAATTTTTAACTATTGCTTAATTTAAGTACGGATTCAAACAATCGATACCAGTTTATGAGTCTCCAACAAACGGAATAAAATTACTACCGAAGTACAAGCAATTTCTTATGTATTTTATTTGTAACTGTTAGCATTTCTACATAATCAGATTCAATTTACATAGGTACTATGCAATTTAGCTGTTTTTGATGATAAAACATGAAACCCACTGAATTCGCGTGTAACACAAACTGTTCCAACATAGCTGATATTTGCACATTGCAACATTATTGTTAGTTTTTGCTGATTCGGCGTTTGAATATACACACATTAATTCACACTTTATAGGAGGATAAATGAACGGCAACGATGGTGTGGTAGTTGAGCATTTGCCTGCTTTTTTTTTCGATGTGGAAATCATCCCATCATCGTCTGCTCTTGGGCGGAGCAGGAGGGTGTGTCAGACTTTTACTGACTAAATACCCACTCCTATTCCACGCGCCTTTCAAGGAGATGTCAGCAAACCTTAGGGGCCCAGCAGGGTCGAAGCCTACTGAGGTCATGGAACAATGGCAAAGAAGGAACAGGAGTGGGTTTTTAGTCAGTAAATGTCTGACACGCCCTCTCGCTCCGGGAGGTTAACCATTGGCTGTGGTTGTAATTGGTAGATCTTTGACTTTTAGTACAGGTAGTCAGACGCCACAAAGTCTGACCTTCAGACTATCCAATAGCAATCCAAGGCGTGTTGCCTAGTAATTGGATGTGGAGGACTAAGGTCCAGAGACTAAGACCAGTCACCGCTACCAACAAAATGTATACAGCTCCCCTAGCCAAGTTACAATCGTTTCGCTCGCGCCGATCGCCTCAAGTAGGCCACGCCCCTATTCCTTTGTTCTGACCACGTGACTGAGCGTTGAGATGACATCAGAACAAAAAAATCGGAGGCGTGGCCTACTCGAGGCGTTCGGCGCGATCGATACGATTGTAACTTGGCTAGGGGGGCACCTCTATAGAGAGTTACTCATCTGGTGTCCGTGTCAACCATTTTGGCGGCGCGACCAGCTCGGACGTGTGCACTTAAGGTTCATTTTGATACTGTGTCAGTTTGGTGTAGCGACTCTGGTGTCTGTATGGTGTCCCGGTGAAATATAGCCCTAATAGGCATATTGCTCCATATAAAACACGAGTATTATATGAAGTAGAACTGACTGAACGGATGGAACGGACTGGCAGCCGTCCCCAAGTGAGTCGGGAAAATGAAAAAATTATGATACTCCCTATTCATGTTAACTTAGTATTATCTAATACAAAAGTACAGATTAAACGCACAATGTTCACACTCGATATGCACCCTACACATAAAATGTTGCTAGCATCGTGTTGTGTAACAGGATACGCGTAACGTTTGTCAGTGTTGCCACACGCATATAATTTGCATGTTTTCCCGCTAGCCGTTGTCCAAACCTTGTCCATTTTGTGTTTAGTTGCGTTATACTAGTTTTGTTACGTTCACTGTAGCAATTTTTGGCTTGAATTTTAGGCTAAAATGGTGATGCGATCTTCGGCCAATTAAACGTATCTTATAGTCTTTCTCGTAAGACGAAAAAACCTCTTTTTAGTTTTTTTTTTTGTATTTCTGCATAATATTGAATCGTGCCGGTAGATATTCCTTTTTTTTAAATGGAAACCATCTAATGACATCTCCTGCTTTACGGTACAGTGAGAGGGGCATGTTAGACTTTTACTGACTAAAAACAGCTTGTGTCTTTCAGTAACCCTTTGCGTTCTAAGGCCACCGTTATTACTTCGAACGTTCCCGCAAACTGGTACAGTATGGTTTCAGTGTAATTTTTTTTTAAATTGATGTATACTAGTGTTTGACTGCGATCTCACCTAATGGTATGCAGTGATGTAATCGTTGTTGGTGAGGCGCACTAGTTTATTAAAAGCTTATTCTCTGTAGCCTTGAAGATACCCAAATTATAATCGGACGGGAAGACCCAAATTATTCCAGTCCTTGTACTGTACGCGGTATAAACGACAAGGCGAAACGCTTAGTTCAACAACACAAGGGTGGATACTCGCCGTACGCCGGGTTATCCGATGGTAGAAATGAGATGGCGGAATCAAGTCATGCAATTCTCGCGCTCACTCTCCAAAATGCATCATGTTAAAGACCAAAAAGCTGGCTACCCTATGCCTGTGCTCGATGCCTTGGAGATTGGATTTAACTAAATCTGGATCACCAATTAGCCTCTTCGCATGCCTTTCCACCGAGTCCAAAACTGCTAGGTAGCATTTTTAGGTGCTATTTCCTACAAATGTACCTGATAATGGCCGAGTGGTAACAGCCCCGACTTACGAGTTGTAGGATGCGGGTTCAAACCCAGCCAGGCGCAATTACTATGTGTAATTTATTTCAGCACCACTGCTCTCAAAACAGTAAATGAAAACATCGTCAGGAAACCGGCATGTTCTAGAACCGAAAATTCGAAAACATGTGACATTCACCAACCTGCACTGGGCCCGCGTGGTGGATTACGGCCCATTCCCTCTCCTAGACAGAAGACCTAAGTCCCAGCAGTGGGAACATTAAAATGCTGATTATGCTATGCTTATGTACCTGATAATCTGTCTATAAAAACAATGTCCTGACACACTCACTAACTCATTAACTCCCAGTCAAACCGTTAGAACATGACCACTGACATTTTTTACAGAGGCTCCTTCTAAGAGCGTTATTTTCCACTCGCCTATTGCTTCATCTAACGCAATCCAACGCGATGATTGATGAAGAGGGAATGCAAAAAAAGAGAGACAACGTCTGAAGTCTGTTGGCATTCGCTAATTCCGTGATTTAGTCGAATATTTCACAAAACTTGTTCCAGGAAATACGTGTTTTTTTTTTAAACCCTTAACAGTTTTTCAGAATAATAGTCGTCATTAAAAATCTCGATTAAATGCGCAAGGCTTCTATTGTTCACGTAAAATAGCAGTTTTTCAGAGGTCTTTAGATTAGTTTTATACAAATTTATGTTTTGATTTTTATAGAAGCCTAGATAATATCCACAAGATAGCTGTGTATCCAAAATATCTAGAGAAAGATGTGTAATAACATCATAATCACGTAGGAGCGATTGTATGTAAATATACTTCGACAAGAACGCTCTTAAGACGTATAGGTACAAAGAATAAAAAAAGTTTTTCTAAATTGGACCCCCTAAAGGGATAAAACGGAGGTCATGAGTTTGTATGGAGAAACGAACTTTTACGCTGGCGAAGTCGTTGGCAGAAGCTAGTAGGTATGTAGATATTATTCCACAATATTATAATATTCCACAGCTTTCACACAACGCCATCTAGTCCCAAACTAAGCAGAGCTTGTGCTATGAGTACTAGAAAACTGACAAACATACTTATATATTTCTAAATACATATATTGTAGATAAATTACACCTAGACGCGAACAAAATATGATCGTGCTCATCACACAAACATTTGACTTGGGTGGGAATCGAACCCTCGGCATAGCAATCAGGGCCGCTAGCTACTAGACCAACAGGCCAGTTAGACAAATAAAAAAGATAACTAAAGAGAAAAAAAATTCATGTAAAAATTAGTACTTATGTGTGTGTGTGTATATTTTTTACTCCCGCGTGCTCAAACAGCTGAGTGGACTTGATAAAATTCGGCATATGGTTAACATTCAGTATAGTAGATAAAAGTTGGTACGTTATTTCCATCATGCATGAGATATAATATATGCTACCTCTATTTCAATCTCGATATTACTCTGCACAGCGTGAAGTTTCCCGATAGTTTGGTGTCAGGAGCAGCCACGCGTGACTGGTGCCTTGTCGGCCCTCAGGGAAACATGTTCGCAGTATCTGATGCAGAGGTCCGATGATACTGTGTTATAAAGGATGTTTTCTACAGATTCAATACATGTTGTGTTTCGTCTTTCTAATGGAAAGACAATTCTCAGGACGCTTTAATCTTTTTACCATCACGTTAAAAAAGCACATTGGGGCCCAGCAGGGCTTGACCCTCAGTAGGGTAGGCCCCAGTGGGCCATGGGTTGATTTCCGATAGGGAAATCCGGGTTTCTGGAACGCTGTAAAGAAGGAACATAGGAGTGGGATTTAGAAAGTAAAATTCTGACACGCCATCCGACTGTCCAGTAACCAAGTCCAAGTCGTCGACGGCGCGTACTGTTCCACGCGCGCCTCAAGGAGATGTCAGCAAAGCGTAGTGGCCCAGCAGGGTCGAAGCCTACTGGGGCCAAGGGTCAATTCTGAAAGGAAGACTCGGCCCTGCTACGAAAGGCAACGAAGGAACAGGAGTGGGTTTTTAGTCAGTAAAAGTCTGACACTATCTCTCACTCCGCCTAAGAGCGGGATTTGTCATTAGATGATGATTTTCCCACCTAAAAACAAAAACCCGCCTTTCCGCTCCCTCCGCCCTAAGGCGGCAGAAGTTATTGGATGATTTCCCACCTAAAATTAAAAAAAAAAACGAACGAACGAATTTAATTTAATATCTTGAATTAAATTTAATTATCATTGAAAGCCTCGTGTTTAACCACTATGTCATTTATGGTAGGCGACATGATGTGGTCGTCATTGCAGTAGGTACCTACGTTTGTCAATCTTTTTTTTAAGTGTGAAATCTCGCAAAGCTCTTTTGTTATGCCTTGACTTTCTGACAGTCACTTTCACAACGAAAACACTTTTATAAAATTTTGCAGTCAAGTTTTTTCTTTGCTTAATTAAATCATTTTAAGCTCCAGTAAAGACGTATGAAATACTTTTTAATATATCTTTATAAACAACAAAGTTATAAAGCATCGAAGATAAGAAAGAGAAGTCCGATATGAACTTTGACGTCGTCAAAGTACATCAAGCCCGTGTAATGCATATATTCCCTATTGAATGTCACTTGTTCAAAGTTTCACCCTGCATTAATAAATTTGTCTCACAGTTTCGCCAAAGCTATAAAACTAGAAGTAGAAGTTAAATATTAGTAAGTACGACTCCCCAAAGTCTGTTGTAACTACCTTATAACTAATTGCTGCACACATAAACGTTAATTATATTTTAACCCGAAATTAACCAGCCATACTCATCCACTGAACTGGTCGGCACTTCATTTCGAGTCCATTCTCAATGGCCGCCGACCCTAATAGTTTGGTACAGTCAAGGCATTAATAGCTTTGTTAGTTTTCAAAATATTTCCATCATAAGACAATGTTTAGGTTTTATAGATATGTATTTTTATGATTACAAACTTAAGTGGCAATGGCCGTTGGGACTAAAAGGTTCTGGAGTAGCGACCGCGTACCGAAAGACTCAGTGTTGGAAGGCCTCCTACAAGGTGGACCGATGACCTGATGAAGGTTGCGGGAATCCGGTGGATGCGAGACGTACAGGACCGTTCATTATGGCGACATTTAGGGGAGGCCTATATCCAGCAGTGGACGTCTATCGGCTGAAATGATGCTGATGATGATGATTTTTATGATGTATGTTTTGTTGGCGTGTATGTATTATATTATTTAATTTTGATAGTAATTATTAAAGTCTATTTTAACTTTTCTAACTTATTTATACACGGTACATCTCGATTTTCAGAGAAGATTTCGTTTGAAATATGCTGCACCTTTGTGTTCTTCTATTTGAATATGTTATTGTGTGTAAATAAATAAATAAATAAATAAATAGGGTTTCAGAGGGCACAATAAAAATAAATATTAAGGTGAAAAACCTATTTTTACCTTCACTGTACTACAGCCCTTCGGAGGGGGAAAGGCGTAAGGGTGGCAATTATAAACGCAACATCGCTTTGATCTCGCTTGACGAGTCTCATAGCGTGGCTATGAGTGGAATGGTAGCCGATATAGTGTGATGGCACTTTTTAAAATGTTTTTGACGAGTGTGAGTTTTTGGAGTAGATTTTTTATTAAGGTGTCTGGTTTTTTTTAAGGATATATATTTTTCATTTTTTTATTGTTTAACACCTCCCGTATCTGCCTGTAAGGCAACGTCATTGAATTGGCGAATTCAAAGATATCATAGTAATATTATAAAGGTAAAAGTTTCGTATGTGTTTGTTACTTCTTCAGGCTCAAACAGCTGATCGAATTCAGATGATATTTCATATAGGAGTAGACCATGTCATGGACTGGACGATACTTTCTATTACGGGAATTGAAATAAAAAAAAATTACCCTCTGCGATAAGACCGCCCATTGTGCACTTTTTTATATTGTATAAATGTTTATCTTGTACTTTTTAGGGTTCCGTAGCCAAACCGCAAAAAACTGAACTCTTATGGATTCGTAATGTCTGTCTGTCTGTCCGTCCGTATGTCCGGTCACTTTTTTCCGAAACTATAAGAACTATATACTGTTGAAACTTGGTAAGTAGATGTATTCTGTGAACCGCATTAAGATTTTCACACAAAAATAGAAAAAAAAAAACAATTAATTTGGGTTCCCTATACTTAGAACTGAAACTCAAATTTTTTTTTTTTCATCAAACCCATACGTGTGGTGTCTATGGATAGGTCTTCAACAATGACATTGAGATTTCAAATATTATTTTTTTCTAAACTGAATAATAGTTTGCGCGAGAGACACTTTCAAAGTGGTAAAATGTGTGTCCACTGTGACTTCCAAAATAAGAGAATGATAAAACTATAAAAAATATATGATGTACATTACCATGCAAACTTTTACCGAAAATTAGTTTGAAAGAGATCTAGTAAGTAGTTTTTTTTTAATACGTCATAAATCGTAAATTACAAGTTACCTTTCAAGTTTGTGCGGAACCCTCAGAGCGCGAGGCCGACTCGCACTGGCCCTCCTTTTTGAAGTGGGTTAAAAACGTTTATTTCGACACTCTCAAGGAAATCAAAGTTCATAAGGTACTTCCCGTTGACATAGAATCCTGAAATTTGGCATGGAGCAAGGTCTCATAGCTAAAGTATAGGAAAAATTCTGAAAACTGTCAATTTGTAGTTACGTTACAATAAAAAAAAAAATGGCGATTCGGAAAAATCTTCATAACTCAATTCGGGAATTGAACAGTTTTTATAGGTAAGTACTGTACGGAATCCTCAGTGCGCAAGTCCGACTCGCACTTCCCCGGTTTTTCTTTCTTTCTTTCTAACGTTCTCTTGAGATAATTTTCTTCACGTGGGCGAACCTGCCGACTGAAATTTGTTCTGAATAAATTCTACGTAGGTAAACAACAATAAATTATCAAGAATTAATCTAATGTGAGAAGGAACAAACAAGTGAATAGATACTATTTAAAAACAATATTTGCTGAAAGGTCACACTGACTAAAAATACAAAAACTGTTTTTAAAGTTTAAAATATCAGATGTTCAAAGTAAATAATAACAGGGTTTGGAACAAAGGCTTCAATCAACTCAGCCAATAACAGTCCTCTGGCCATCAGGCATGCCTGTTGCAAATTGCACTGTACACTTTGTTGTCAATCAAATATTGCCAGATTAGCAAAGTAGTTTGTGAATTTGGATTTTGCAATTATTGTCCCTTTAATTTGATTTATCGAGCTTTTTTAAGAAGAACGTTGAAAACGATCGATTGCCTTTTTTGCAGGAATGGATTTTCTCTTCCATAATTATAAAGTTTTCGTTTCGTTTTTTATTTATATTTTTTTCAATTCTGATCATGTAATCATGTGGACTATAAACAGATGAGATGTAGTCTGGATGGTTTGTAGGGTGCAGCCCCCTGTGAGACCTGCGCTTCCTTAAAAGTAATCACATATAGTACAAGCTAAGTACCGGTCAACCGTCAAGATGACATATCAAAAATTTCCGTATCTTTCAATTTTAAATATTTGACATTTCAAAATGTGTTCGATATGGGATTTGATGCATGTGGAATCCTGGAGGAGCGATGGCTTGATGTTGCGTAAGCGAGGGATGTGACCCTACGCCGCGCCGCTCCTTTGATGAGTACGATTCCACTGCACTCACGATGTTGAAAAGTAGCAGATTCTGGACTAATTGTGCTCCATTGGTGTAATTGCTGCAAGGCGTTCCGATGTGAGGATAAAAAGTAAATAAATAAATTGGTGACTTTTCTAGTCGGAGATGTCACGCCGCTTCTTCAGTCGGCGAATACTTTCAGGAATAGTAACTGTCCTGCTTTCTGATTTGGGTGCTTTTGAAGACGTGACTTGTAATTGGCGCCATGGCAGTCCTTATTTAATACTTAGGGCATACTGAAATTTTCTGGATTCTGATAAACAAGACTAGATATAAGACTTACGATACATTTATTCCTAGCAATTGATGCATTTTTGCATTCTCTGAAACCATTGTACATAGAAATTGGACCAGACTTCTTTTGGGACTTCTTCAATGACTTTATGGATCGCATTCACCGGCGATTCAGGGCTCGTAAAATGTGTGCCTCTAATTTTATCTTTAATTTTTGGAAACAAATAGAAGTGGCAGGGTGCGAGGTCGGGGCTGTAAGGCGGATGCGTCATCAGTTCATCATTGGAAGCCTTCAAATTTGCTTCTGTTACCTTAGCGGAATGTGAGGATGCTTTATCGTTGTGGAGGAGTACATTGCTTCGCGAACTTTTTCTAAGTTTCTGGCAAGAAAGTTTTGACGTACCAATCTACAGGCACTGCCATTTGATCTTCAAGGGATACTGAAGTGTAATGTCCTGATTTACCTAAAAAAGAAGCAACCATATTTTACCAACACTTTGACTTTTCTTAACTTTTGTCAGCAAATCTATAAAAGGAAAGCCCCACTCTACCAACTGGCTTTTTCTTTCGGGTTCAAAGTAGTACACCCAGGTTTCGTCACCTCTCACGAAATTATAGGCAGCCAATGACTATCCTCCATTAATGTATTTTATAATTTTACATCACCACTGGACACGCGTTTGTTTCTGGTCCTCCATTAAGCCATATGGTATCCATCATAGCCGAATGGGCTATGCTTTGGATGACTTTCAGCCTCATAATAACATGATTACTTAAAACAATAGTGATGTCTTTATACCTAATCTTAAATTAATAAATAAAGACTACCAAAGAATAATAGCTACTAATACTTGCCCATAAAGATTCCACTATGCGTCTATAAGCCACTTTTTCAACTGAATAGCCAGCGAAGTACAAAAGAAGAACTAATGCTCTACTAAGTATCAATAGGGATAGAATTTATAGTACCAAACCCCTCTATACGAAGAAAATATTGGTCTTACGAAGTACCCAGACTGGTTTGTGAACGCCGTCTTTTGTGGTATAAGAAGGGGATGTCTTGTGGTGTGGTGTAAGTTATGGGAGTTGAGCGTCTTGATTAAAATGGGTTGAGTCATACTTGTAAACAGCAATTCAGAGAAGAATAAAGAAATTTTTAAGAAAAAGAATAAAAGGGGGTGATGTGTCATTGAAAAAATCCTCGACCGATCTGATGGAGTCTTTCGAAATTTGTCATTATTTGGAAATGGAGGTAGTTAATATAAATGGATTGAATAAAATAAATACTTTGGTGAACTTTGAAAGTTCCCTACGACTTGTGGTTTAAAAACTGAACAAACAGGCGATTTAAGTCAGGAAAATTCTAACACTCTCTCTCGCTCCACCAAGAGCGGGTGAAGTTATTTGACGATTTTCCATCGAAAATAAAATGTTTAGAAGAGCCTAACATGAAATAGATTTGGTCTGTTTGTTTGGATTTTCTGTGTCTGTCCTAAGTTTTTCTTTGACACAATCACGCTATTGTATGATTTGTCTACACATTAGCCAGCCAAGTTATTAAATGTTGTATTAGAATCATCGGTTGTGTATCATTCAGGCTGCTAGTTGAATCGCGCCGCCGCTATTTAGTAATCAGACTAGGCTGTTAACAGAATGGCTAATGAAGCTAGTTGGTTGCTACATGTATATCATATTCAAAACGCTCTCCGCTTATGACTTGTAATAATTCCCATAAACTTCGCTTTGGATTGTAAACACGAGTTTTTTCGCGAGAAGTACAATGAAGTGAATGATAGTCGGTTGGAAAAACAAGTCATTCAGCTTGTCAATTGGTTTATTTGTCGATAAACTTTGTGCGACCTTCCTAGCTACCAAGTTGTGTGATTTAGTATCAAAATTATGATTATAAATCATGAAAATGACAGGGATTTTGTAGGGGGTTACTTTAGGATGATTCAAAGGAAATGTTATTTGCATAATTCTGTGACAAGATGTAAAGGCTAATTAAATAAATATTAAATTGTTGATTTAAAAAAATAAAATTACTATGTATTGTGTCACTATTGTTTATCATTTTTAGGGTTCCATACTTCAAAAGGAAAAAACGGAACCCTTATATTATCAATTTATTGACTGTCGGTCAAGACCATATCTCAGAAACACGTAGAGGTATCGAGTTAAAATTAAAATCATATGCTTAAGTCTGATTCGGTCCCTTAAAGCTGTGAAAAAAACAAACTTCTAAGTTAACGAATAAAAAAGATACGGCTGTTTATGTCACAAAAAACGTGTATTTTGACACTCTCAAGGGAATCAAAATTTAAAGGGTACTCTCCGTTGACCTAGAATCCTGAAATTTGGCATAAAGCAAGATCTCACAGCTCAAGCATAGGAAAAAAACTGAAAACTTTAAATTTATGTTACGTCACAAAAAAAAAACTTTGTTTGCGATTCGGAAAAATCTTCGCAACTCAATTCGGGAATTGAACAGTTTTCATAGGTAAGTTAGTACGGAACCTTCAGTGCGCGAGTCAAACTCGCATTTGTCCGGTTTTTGGTACACATCATAAACCGTACACTTGCCAGGTTTTTTTTTTGTTGTAGAAAATTATTAAATTTATACTGGATTGAAGGTGTAGTTTTCTGTTTATTCATCTCCATAGAAATCATTTTT
This sequence comes from Mythimna pallens, assembly GCA_961205895.1. NCBI lineage: Eukaryota > Metazoa > Arthropoda > Insecta > Lepidoptera > Noctuidae > Mythimna > Mythimna pallens. The sequence goes on from OY540825.1 coordinate 6,272,426, forward strand.
TTTTGAGATGGGAAATTATCAAATGATTTCTCCCACTCCGCGTAAAGCGAGATGGAGTGTCAGACTTTTCCTGACTAAAATTCACCTGTGTTCCTTTAGCTGTGACTCTTGCAAACTTGTCTTTATTTTGCGGCAATTAATCTCAGTTTTTTTTTTTGCAATAAGTACCACACTTAATGAAATTTTTAACCTAATGTAAATCTTTAGAAACCATCAATTTTCGAATCGGCCATGTTTTCCACAACATTACTTCACTCATTATTATTTCAAAATCTCCAATATCGATATGATAATTCGATATTCGCAAATAACAATCATTCGATAAGTCCAATCATTCGTTGAATTCGACACCGCTCATTCGATTTGAGCGTAGCGACATCTACATATCGGTATGATCCCGAGTTGATTGTGTCCAAAATAATTGGATTTCTCGTGCTGGACTGTAGGCTCTTAATGTGGAAGATGAAATGAGCTTTAGGTAGTCAAAACAAGGTTGAATTTTGGTTGTAAAACTATAATTTGACTGATTATGAACAGCGTATGACCATAAACGTGATCAAATTATGTGATATGTTGTATAATAGTGTCTGTTAGTGTTTCTTTTTTAATGAACTTCATAAAATGTTAAGTCAATGCTAATAATATAATGCATAATCAGCCTTTTAATGTTTCCACTGCTGGGACTTAGGCCTCCTCTCAAGGAGAGGGAATGAGACGTAATCCACCACGCGGGCCCAGTGCGGGTTGGTGAATGCCACAGTCATGTCTTCAAATTTTAGGTTCTAGAACATGCCGGTTTCCTCACGATGTTTTCCTTCACCGTTTTGAGAGCAGTGGTGATGAAATAAATTACACAAAGTAAGTAGTGTATAGTGTGTGTTTGCGTACAGTTAAGGAGTAGAATTCCTTGCCGGAGATTGATTCCTGAGCTTCAACCCAGGAGTTTTTAAGTCAGAAGTGAATAGGTTACTTCCAGGCAAGTGTGCTCTATCATCGGTCACATTATTGCTTATCATCAGGTGAGATAGTGATCAAATGTGAGCCTGTCAATAATCATCATCATTATCATCATCATCATTTCAGCCAAAAGACGTCCATTGTAGGCTTCGATCATTGGGGGAAGGCTATGTCCTACAGTACATTGTTGATCGAAGACTGTAGGACATAGCCTTCCCCCAAATGTCACCTTAACGACCGGTCCTGTGTGTCTCACATCCATCGAATTCCCGCAACCCTCACTAGATCATCGGTCCACCTTGTGGGAGGCCATCTAACGCTAGGTCTTCCAGTACGTGGTTACCACTCCAGAACCTTTCGCCTCCATCGACCCTCTGTTCTGCGAGCAATGTGCCCTGCTCACTGCCACTTAAGTTTGGTGATTCTTCGGGCTACGTCGCTAACCTTGGTTCTCCTACAGATATCAATAAAAATAAAGCTAAAAATTCCCGAGGTACTATCCGTTTTGCAAGGGAGCAGTAAAGTGATTTAGCATGTATGAAACGTAAATAAAATGAGTCAGGTTGGAAGGATTCAACCTTGACCAAGACGTTTGATATCAGTCCAAGAAAAGGTCATAACCAAGAGCATAAAGAGGTAGGTTCTATTTTCTAAGTTTATAAGTTTTAAGAATTCTTCTTGAACTTTGCAAGAAGTGGCCCAGAGCCGGAAACATGATAGGAATGGAGGGTGGTATTTGTTTAGCAGTGGGACAGTACAGGCCATATATAGTTAATAATAATTATAAAAAGATATACTGAAAATAACACAAACTGTTGAAACCTCTTCGGTCCAGATTAAGCGTTTCGCCTCGTCATTTATAGCGCGTACACGTACATGATCGAAGGCCTGGAACAATTTGCCTGCTGCGGTCTTCCCGTCCGTTTATGATTTGGGTGTCTTCAAGGCTAGAGTGAATAGGCTGCTAATAAACTAGTTAGCTTCACGATCAACAATTGCATCACTGCTTACCATCAGATAGGATCGCTGTCAAGCAAGCAAGATTATATTATTTAAAAAAAAAAAAACATAGGGAACCACCACAATGAGGGAATAAAAATACCTATAACATAAATTTTGAAAAACAAAGGAAAAAATCTACAAATAAAAAAAAAACAAAACATTATTTTATCCATGTACAATCAAATATACAATTGCGTGTTTAGATCACTCTGAAATGAAAGGCCCAACTCAGCTTTATCATGTCATCAAGCAACGCAATCCAATGTTAATAAATACGCACATTTTGCATACAAATTATCTGCAATGGGGAATTATATATCTCGTATGAAAACAGCGAGCTGGCTAAAAGTGGATAAATCAAGTCAAAAAGCGGTATTTCGGTCTACCGAGCTCGCTTTTCGTAGCATAAATTCGTTTTTATGAAACCTAGTGTGCATTACGTAAAGCACACGTAGTGTTTACGGTTAATGATTTCATTTGATATCTACGAAATTTGTATTTTTCTCTGCGTATAAATAAGGCCTTGCTATCTGGTAGGAGGAGGCTAGAAAATATTGGATTTTTATTGTCTATACCCAGAAATAATCAATGGTCTTGTACTGTAAAGGTACTTACTTGTACAATAGTAGATACCTGTAGGACAATACCTGTACGACAGTACATGTAAGACATTACCTGAACAAAAGTACCTGTACGACAGTACTTGTACCGCAGTACCTGTACGACAGTACCTGTACGACAATACCTGTTTGACAGTACCTGTACGACAGTACCTGAACGACAACACCTATACGAAAATACTTGTACTATGGACATAGAGGTTCGTACCGTTGGCATTGCCACGACTTTTTGAGTTAGGGGTATTTTAACATGAATTACAAACAAAACGGTATTAAAGTTCTCAGCGTGATTAGAACATATGCAACAGTAAGAAATCAATTATCGGGCAGTTGTCCGGTGCAGACATAACATTCTTCTGGTCGGAGGACCCTCCTTTTTCAATGTCGGAAGTGAGCCAGATTTCGGAAGTGCTCCTTAAAATTCAACCGGCCGTCGAGGATGAGTTCCAGGTACTTCATCGTCGGCCTGACGCCGGTTTGAACCCCTCCTACCGTTATTTGGGAACCCGGTGGCAGCGCGTACCGAGGGCCATAAAAGCAATTGGCCTCGGACTTATGCAGTAAGGTCGCATGTATTTGATAGTTATTTAAATAGAAAATAATTAATATTAATACAACACAGCTTACTACTGCCTAAACCGGAATTTAATTTTTAACACTCTCGGCTTTTTAAGACTTCTAAAGTCTCCTACATTGCCTACAGGGTTTACTGTGATCGCTATCTATATTAAATTATACTGCACTCACTTTTCTTCTTATCACTTTCCAGAACTTTAACCAACCCATTAAAATATCTTACTACCGTCTTTATGGTCTATAATCCTGTAAAACTACTGCATAAAACCTCAGTAGAACCGACAATGTCGAAGACTATCGAATTACAGAGAACTATGTTAGTCTGTAAACAGATTTAAGTTTAAGTAATGCCGAAAAACTCGGTTAGCAAGTGCACACCGTGAAACGAATGGAGGAACGATGTACTACGTAAACTTATTATATGGGGATGTACTTGTCTTTAGGATAGTGGATTTGATGCCAAATTTGTATGGAGGTTGACCTTTAACCCGTTTTAGCTAAGGGTCAAACTCATTTCTTGTGCGTACAGCTAAGGAGTTTAATTCCCTGCCGGAGTCTGTGTTGCTGTAAAGCTCCAACTTAAAGGTCTTTAAGTAAAGAGTGAATAGGTTACTTCTAGGCAAGCATGCTCCATCGTCGGCCACATCATCGATTACCACCAGGTGAGATAGTGGTCAATCGCGAGCTAATCTAAAATTAAAAAATATCAAACGTACCATTCATTTTGTATAAACTATTTTACACTTTTGGATTGTCAAGAAGACAGTTCACAGATGAAAGTCATTTAGAAATTCCGATGCTTAGATCTTTGTAAAAAAGAACGTGTAAGAACTTCAATGGACACCGACGAAAAGCCAAAAAAATGCCGAGAAAATAACGTTCCTTTTATGAAAACCCCCTTAAATATTAAACTTTATTTTAATATTTTTATTTGATTTTGTGGTAATTGTCCCGACACACAAGTTGTAGGTTTCGGGTTCAAACTCAGGCAGGCTCATTACTTTATGTAATTTATTTTACCACCACTGCTTTAAAAATAAATATCATTTATTATTTAATGATAGGACCATTCTGACACTATTGTAATAGCAGACTTGAGGCCCTGATGACACACATAGCTACATACAGTTGACTAGGTACAGAAAGCTCCATGTTAGCGTTTCTCCTCCTTTTTTTTGAGATTGTGTGTATTAATTATACATATTGTATATCTAATTTTTTTTAAAATGTGTATTATATTTGTTTACATTTTAATTTATTGAATTTATGAACTTTTTACTGTGTTATTTATATGCCTTTGTCTAATTTTATTTATTTTGGATTACATTACTGTTTTATTTGATTTTAATTTTGTATTTTGTGTACCTATCGACTGTTTCTAAAACAATAACTAGAGTGCAGTCGCAGTAAGGTCTATAACTATATCATTAATACTAATTATAGATACCGGCACGGATCTTAAGCGCTGGCTTCTACAGTTCTACTTGCGCAGAAGCACGCAGAAGTGAAATATCGGGTCTCTTTAATGGTATGAAGAGAGATGCTGGGGCGTTTAGTGAAATCCAAGTACAGTGATTGGCTCACCGATATTGTACGATGCGCAAAGTGATCCCCGCTCTTCTCTTTCTCTTTCGCCGAGCGCTCAAGATTCGTGCAGCAATCTGTACTTTAACACCAGTTATGGCAATATATTCAGTATCAAATCTGCCAACATTACCGCAACAATTCAGTACAAAAGCAAGTTACCGCAAGCTCGAGGCGAGACAGGGTTGCCAACCGCTTGCGTACAAACTATTGTCTATATACGTTTATGAGTGAGTAGAGAACTATTATTGGATCAACCGGTACGAAGATTTGTGCTGCTGAATTTTGATACAAAACGTAGTTTAAATTAAATTATTACAGAGTAACCGGGCATAATTGTTAAGTAGCAGTTTTATCAATCTGAAAGTTTCAGCAATCAAGATTGATTAATTTGAAAGTTTTATATTATGTAATATTCAATATAATATTCCACAACTATCACACAACGCCGTCTAGTCCCAAGCTAAGCAGAACTTGTATTATGAGTACTAGACAAGTGATAAACATACTTATATATTTCTAAATACAAACATATTATAGATACATTACACCCAGACACAGAACAAATGATCATGCTCATCACACAAACGTTTATCCTGGGTGGGAATCGAACCCATGACCTCCGGCATAGCAGTCAGGGTCACTAACCACTAGACCAACAGGCTAATCTAATTTGTTTACTGTTTTGATTACAGTTTTTTAAATGGGCTCAAAAGATCAAATTTTTGCAGTAATAATAATTTTATAATCAAGCAACAGAGGCCCGCGCTGTGGCTGGAGCGGGAGGGCGTGTCAGACTTTTACTGACTAAAACCACACCTGTGTCCTTCTATTACCTTTCGCCACAACCGCACAACCCAGAGTGGAAGAAGTTATTTAATGATTTTATAACCAAAAAAAGGTGTAGGTACTAATTTCTTTAATAATAATAACGACGGTTGAAAGGCTAATTGATTTAAGCGACATTAAAAAAAAAAATTAAACCTGACTCAAACGACGGAGAAAAATTTGCTGATATGTATATAACTGAATATTGGAAAAAATGTCGTTTAGATCAATAAGCCTTTCAACCGTCGATAATATTCCACAACTATCACACAACGCCATAATTACGGCGGTAAGTCCCCTCTTTGAGGAGTGGCTGGAGCGGCAACACGGCGTTCTGCTCTTGTCCTGTGTTGTTTGGGGTCGGCGCAACAAGTTTTTTCTGCCATTCCATCCTGTCACCCGTCATGCCATCACTAACTCCTTTTTATCTCATTACTCTTAACACAACCCATCAATCTTTTCAATTAACAGAGAATCATAGATAAAATACACAAAATAATCTTAAACTAAACAAAAAAGTCAATCCACGGAAACATCCATATAATAATAATAACCTGACCCTGTTACCGATATCGCTGGGAAACTGTTTTTTTATATTTTTAAATGTTTTATTTTTTATTTTTTAAATATTTAAAAATGTAATTAATATGTTTATGTAAGTGAAATAAAAGAAATAATAATTATAATTTATTTAAACCAATAAAATAACAATGTTAATATAGGCACTTATATAAAACCATTTACGATTTAAACGATGTCAAGATGTGCAAGCCAGCAAGTTAATAAAATTATGATTGCAATTTAATTCTTCTTTCACTTCGGTACCTATTTTAAAACGGCGCCCGACGATGTCAATACAATTTCGAATATCAAAAAAAAATTGATTCAAAGAAACCGGGCAAGTGCGAGTCGGACTCGCGCACAGAGGGTTCCGTACAAACTTACCTATGAAAACCATTAAATTTTCGAATCGAGTCTCAAAAATTTTTCCGGATTGCAAAAAATATTTTTTTTTTGTTACGTAACTACAAATTTACAGTTTTCAGATTTTTCCTATACTTATTGTGATGAGACCTTGCTTCATGCTAAATTTTAGGATTCTAGGAAAACGGGAAGTATCCTATGAATTTTGATTCCCTTGAGAGTGTCAAAATAAACGTATTTTGCAACATAAACGGCCGTATTTTTTTTCGTTAATTTACAATTTTGATTTTTTCACAGCTTCAAGGGACCGCAGATCTGAGGTTTTAATTTCAACTCAATACCTCCATGCCTTCCCGAGATAAAGGGTTTTGACAGACAGACAGACAGACAGACAGACGGACGGACAACAAAGTGATCCTATAAGAGTTCCGTTTTTTCCTTTTGAGAAACGGAACCCTTAAAACATTTATAAAATCAAAAAACCATTGTAAAAAGAGTTGTACCTCCCTTCCTTGTTTGCTCGAAGCTCCCGGAAGCAAGATGTTTCCTATTACGCCATGTTTGAACATGGATATTGGAAGCGCCTCCTTTTCTTCACTGCAAACATTCAACCATCTACTGATTTTAAATAAGATGCTTCAGCCTACAGGACTTTTCGAAAATACTTTTTTTGAATAATGTTTTTTTTATACCTTTAATAAGTTTTGGATGAAAAACATTTCTTTAAGATGGAAGGAAGCTAGAGGAGTGGAATTCCCTGCTGGAGTATGTTTTCTGATAGTTGCAATTTGAGGATCTAGGTAAGCGTGCTTTATTTTCGACCACATCATCGCGCACCATTAGCCCCCTAGCCAAGTTGCAACCGTTTTGTTTCGATTCTCTTTTCGTTGATCGCTTCGAGTCGGCAACGCCTCCTATTCTTTTGTTCTGACCACGTGACTGAGCGTTGAGATGATGTCAGAACGAAGGGATCGGAGGCGTTGCTGACTGAATCGAAACGAAACGGTTGTAACTTGGCTGGTGAGATAAGTGGTCAAACACGAGCCTTTTTTTTTATAATATAAAAACTAACCAGCCTAAATATTGTCCCAGATAACTTTTAATTTATTAATGTAATATGTAATGTGTATATAATGGTGCATAATCGCATTAATAAATTAAAAGTTATCTTATAACATATCAGAGCAAATGTCCAAGATCAAACACATATCGGTAACATATAAACTGTAATTAGTTTTGTTTCATTTCTAAGAAGGATTACACGTCCAACTTTGTCCTTAATAAGATAAGTTTTAGCCGACGCGGACGTCAATACAAAGAATTTGTGATATATATTTACCGTTATAATATCACTAAGTTTCATCGTACATTACGAGCATATACCACATACTACTAACATATTTGTTTTGAAATAACCGACGGCAACAACTCTGTTGACGATGATTACAAAACTTTTGGTAAAAACCGGGCAAATGTGTGTCAAACTCATGCACTGAGGATTCCGTACCAATAAAAACAGTTCAATTCCCGAATTGAGTTACGAAGATTTTTCCGAATCGCAAAAATTGTTTTTTTCTTTTTGTGACGTAATCACGAATTTATAGTTTTCAGATTTTTCCCGACACTTGTGCTATGAGACCTTGCTTCATGCCAAATTACAGGATTCTAAGTCAACGGGAAGTACCCTATGAATTTTGATTCACTTGAAAGTATCGAAATACACGTTTTTTGCGACATAAATGGCCGTATCTTTTTTTTTTGTTAAATCAGAAGTTTAATTTTTTCACAGTCTCAAGGGACGCAGACCTGAGTATATATGGTTTTAATTTTAACTCAATACTTCGACGCGTTCTCGAGATAAAGGGTTTTGACAGACAGACAGACAGACGGACAACAAAGGGTTCTGTTTTTTCCTGTTGAGGTACGGAACCCTAAAAACTAAATAATAAACAACCTGTAGCCGTAGTTCCCCAACAGCGTAAGCAGACTCATCCCAATATTATAAAGGCAACAGTTTTTATTTGAGGTGGGAAATCATCCTGGGCTTAGGGTATGTCAGAATTTTATTGACTAAGACCACACCTGTGTGGGGGCTATGGGTTGACTCCTGAAAGGGGAAACTCGTGATCTATGAAGGCAACGGGCAACTGAAGAAACTTAGGTGGGTGTTAGTCAGTAAAAGTTTGACACGCCCTCTTGCTCCACCGTAGGATGTGAGAACTCATTAGATGATTTCCCAATACCCAAAAAAAAGTACATAAATGTCCCATCACATAACCACCATATCACCTAAGCACACAACAGCATAATTCTGTACCAAATATGTACCATCCGTTTGTCTATTAGCAATCACCTGCACAAGACAGCTAACACGTTCCAACGCGTCGTGTGCACACGTGAGTGTCTGTGCACCTTGTGCTCCCACACACTAACGTTGTTTTGTAACTAGTGCACTAATTGGACTGGGTTCGTTGTCACAATTTATTGTATATACATATGTTATAGGTATAACAGTTATGTTGGTGTGTCGTCTTTGTTTTGCTGACCTTACGTTAGTGGAGGTTTGAGTAAATCAGCTTTCAGATCTTATCGTTGAAGTTGGTAGATCTAAAGTTTTTGTGCCAAATTATAAAAGTGACTTTCAAATAAATAAAAAAAAACTTGTTGGTTTGGTTTCTTCGTTACTTTACACCGACTTCCAAAATTAAAGTTATTATGTATTTTTTAGTTTTTTTTTAGGGTCGGTTGTATTTTTTTTTTTTTTTTTAAACTAGTTACTTTTTAGTTGTTGTACCCCAAAACTAAACCTATAAGCTTAATGTGTAAAAAATTGCTACGAGTATATTAGAAGTTATGACCCGTCGAAAATATCTACGGAAATGTACAATTTCTATAGAGTCAGTAACAGAATGATAAATTGACTTCAAAAGTTTTTCCTCCTTCATATTTATTACCTGGTGCAGTCGGGTAATAATAAATAGAAAGCGAGCATACCATTGAGGTGCACAGATATTTTCGACGATTTATTTCGGGCTATGTCAGTAACCTTGGTTCTCCTGTGGATATCTTCATTTCTGATGCGACCACGCACGGAAACTTCGAGCATAGCCCTTTGGGTGACTTTAAGCCTTCTGAGGAGGTCCACTGTGAGCGACCACGTTTCAGAGACTTTCATCTTGAGACACTGTGGTATATTGGACGAAAAGATATCACACAACTTCCCGAACGCTGTCCAGCCGAGTCGGATTCAACGATTGACCTCTTTCTCGAAGAAACTGCATGCTTACTGATCTCTATCATCAACTATATTCACAAGTTATAGGTACCTACTTATATATAACAACGTATTGTTATCGAAGAGGGGAAGCGTTGCCGTAGCACCCTCCTATTAGGCTCTATAATAATACCTAATTGTTTCCAAAACAGACAGGAGGGGGCCTAACTTCATTATCAGCATGTCTGAGTGCAGTTTCATTACTGTGGTACCTGTGGATGTTTGATGGGCTACTGCGGGGTCGTGGGGTAAGCTTTTTTTTCTAACGATTTTGAGTTCCCGTGTTGGTTTTGTTATATATAAAAATAAAAAAAAAAGAACGGCCAAATGCTTGTCGGACTCGCGCACGAAGAGTTTCGAAATAAAAATGGTAAAAAATAAACAAATTTGTTGTATGGAAGCCCCCTTACATATTTATTATATTCTGTTTTTTTTTTTTAGTATTTGTCGTTATAGAGGCAACATACAACATCATCTGTGAAAATTTCAACTGTTTATCACGGTTCATGAGATACAGCCTGGAAACAGACGAACAGACATCCGGACGGATAGCGGAATCTTAGTAATAGGGACCCGTTTTACCCAAAAGTACGGAACTCTAAAAACGGCTTTATATTGGGTATGAGATAATTATGTTCTTAGGCACAGTTTCAGTCACATCGATTGAGAAATGTCGAATTTTGATTAATTCTTAAAGTTGCATAATAAAAACTTAAATAGCAGCTAGATTGTTTTCACTACGTCTGAATAAAAGTAGCTAAAAATGAAATGTCAACAGTATTTTAATTTTTACGTCAGTTTGTTTCATCTGTCTACATATGTTCGGTTTTTCACCGTAGTGTTAAAAGCTTACACACATTTCCGCTTTATTTATTCGCCTTTATTTTACTTAAATAAATTATTGCAATCGTCAAAAAGATTAATTTGACTTTATGCGTTTTTGTGGCGACCGTCAGCGGTCCCAGCAGAATCGCCATTTCCACTTTTAAAAAACGTTCTCTCGTAAAATTGTTGACCCATTTCTGGAACGCTTAAAATATTAGCGTAAACATTTCCTTATTTTTATTCAGATCAAAAGAATTATCCAACGAAATAATCAGTTTTGAGAGCGCTTAGCCCAATAATAATTAATTTAAGGTTCGTTACACAAGTGCCCACTCTCGTTTCAACGAACGCAATCTTTTTTTTTTCATTTATTACATTTTAATAAAAAGGATGGCAGACGTCCCTTTTATGGGACAACTTAATAAAAAAAAGGATGAAGTTCAAAGGGAGCATTTGAAGTGTAGTTTATGCCTAAGAAAAATTAATGTTACGGGACACGTTCGAATTTTATTGTTCTTGCCATTGAGGTAATATGAATATTTGTATGGGCGAAAGTTTTGGGTATGTGTGGCCTACTTTGAAATAAAGTTTGCCTCTACGGGGATTTTTCGTTATATTTGCTGTAGATAACTATTTGTGTAAAAAACGCTTAGATGTGTTGTTGACTAGTATATTATAGGTTCGTCTCTCAAGTATAAATAAGCTGGTTTTCAACGAAAAAAATCTATTTCAACAAGTTGTTTTTTCTCAGGTCTAAAGTAAAGGCGCCGGGCCTTGGTAAAGGCCATAGTCCGGAGCGAGGAGGAGTGGCCGGCGGTCGCCTCCTTCTGCGAAGCCGTAATACTAGCAAAGAAGGCGGCCAGCAGGGTCAACTGATTACTGGGGCCAAGGGTCTGATTCTGAAAGAAAGAGTCGGCCCTGGTATGAAAGGCAGCGAAGGAACAGGATTGGGTTTTTAGTCAGTAAAAGCCTGACACTATCTTCCGCTTCGTCCAAGAGCGGGAGATGTCATAAGATGATTTTCCCACCGAAAAAAAGGTCCATGATCTATTTGTAGAGCTAAAACCAGCCCTCAAAATTTAAAACAAAAGTCAACAAATAATTTTATCAAATCCTTGTTAGAATATAAAATTAGTATAGAACAAAGTATTTTACTGTGTCTGGCTGTTTACGTTCAATAAATTCAAAAAACGACTGAATTGATTTTCTATAGACATAGGTAGTGATTCATAAAGGTACAAGTTGGTAGCCGACTGCACGCAGCAGCAGCAGACGATGTGTCGTCGCTTCATGTAGTCACGTCACGTCATTGCGTCATGTCGCTGCTGTCGCTGCAGTCATGATTTCGATCCCGACTGCACGGCAACAGCAGCTCCGTGAAACAAGATGTCTGACGTGTTCGAGAATAATCGACGTGTCGTTGCTCCGGCGTCAGCGGCACTACTGATCTGCGGTCGGACGACACTGCCGTCTGCCGCTGGACGACGCATCGCTAGCTTCACGTCGCTAACTACGGAGGGAATTTCATAGAAATACGTAGAAACCAGTAGTGTCGCTGCGATACGTCACCAGCTGCTGCTGCGTGCAGTCGGCTACCAACTTGTACCTTTAGGAAAGTTACATAAGGTGGTTTGAGGTGGAAAATCATTTAATGACTTCTACCACTTTAGGGTGGGTGGCATTGCGTTTCAGACTTTTACTGACTAAAATTACACCTATGTTCCTTCAGTTGCCTTTTGCATTCTAGGACTACGAGTATCCCTTTCATACTTTATCCCATAGGTGTGAGGATGTGCCTTCCCACACTCCTGTGGCCGCCTCCTTCGCTAGCGTTACTATTTCGCAGAAGGATGCGACCACATTCTATTGCTTTGCTCCGGACCATGGCCTCAACCAGGGCCTGGCACGAGCGGTCGCCGCCACCGATCACCTCCACTAGGACACGGCGGTATACTCCGGCGGTTTTCCCCATCGTGTATTCCGGGTGGTCCGCGTCATAGTGACACCAGGGCCTCAAGTCTGCTATTTTAATAGTGTCAGAATGGTCTATCATTGTTTTCATAATTGTTCATTTTGACAAGTTTGGTACTAATATAATGGCGTCATTATGACTTCCCAATGGTCAACCATTGACACTCCATTGAAAGAAGTGGCTTAGAATGGTAATCTCGTACATATAGACAAATTAATTTCTGACGTATACGGTAATCTGCTAAAATTTTGACAGTTCCTTTGATCAGTGATTTACCATTAGAACGTCATTGTGCAGTCATTGCTTTTAGTAATCTCGATGTTGTTATTCTACCACAACTCTATTACGAGACCATTGACTGATCAATGATCGATCAATATGAATTAGTAGATTACGAACTGTTAGCAAAATGACAATGGGATCGTGGTGGAATGACGAGTTTATAAAAATACTTGGACCCCTGGGCGTTTCTTCTGCCTGAATTTGGAACAGAAACCTCATGAACTTATCACGTCTGGTGAGGACCAGTATCATGCGGAAGGTAGCACCTCTCCAGTCACTCCTCGAGGAAGGCACTTTCCGCCGTAATCGTGGCGTGCCCATACTACAGACCTCTACCAAGACTTTTGTAATAACCGCTCTTAGCAAACAGATATAATAATAAAACTGTAATATCTAAAGCCAGACTACCTACTAATATATTATGAACTTCTAATAACAAATATTAGTGTTTGTTTTGCGGTCATACACACATGGCTTGCGTTCTAAACGACCAAGTTTATTCAGTTAGGAGCTAGACAAGTTTTAAAGGACCTTCGACCTTGTGTGATACAGATTAAGTCTCTGTGAACTGCAAATGGAAAAGTTTAATATTGTTTTACAACAGAAAGTCTGATAGGAAACTGCATTCATGATCATATAGCAGATATGTATGTAATAGAGTTTATTATACTCATAATATCGACCCAATTTAGGAAAAATATCGTAAACGACAGTTTACGTTTTTTGCTGGAATGGGTTTTCGTTTCCTTATTAAAAAACTGGGCAAGTGCGAGTCGGACTCGCGCAATGAGGGTTCCGTACAAACTTGCCTGTATAAATAGTTCAATTCAAACGGCTGGGGTTTAATAATAATAAGCCAGGGGATTGATTGATTATTCATATAAAAACTATTCTAATAGAGTAGTTGCTATTAAAATATTTTCATAAATGCTTATTAAATATATTCGACTGACGTGTTGGTCTAGTTGTCAGTGGCCCTGACTGCTATGCCGGAGGTCGTGTTTTCAATTCACACCCAGGACAAATGTTTGTGTGATGAGCACGATCATTTTTTCTGTGTCTGGGTATAATTTATCTATAATATGTTTGTATTTAGAAATATATAAGCATGTCAGCATGGCACAAGCTCTGCTTAGTTTGGGACTAGATGGTGTTGTGTGAAAGTTGCGGGAAAAAAAAAGTATGGAAGAGAAAACCCATTTCCACAAAAACCGCAAATTGTCGCTTACGACATTCTATCTGAATATGCTTAATATACTATTAGAGCCTGGTATTCATTCAAATATTTCAAGAAACGTAGTTAAAATTAACCCGGTTACTCCTTACAGAAGTAATTATCAGTTTCTCTGAAAAAAGGTTACCTACAAAGAGACAGGAATTCGGTCTCAATATTTTACGATTGGTTCTGTGAATTTTCTTGTCGTTCAGCTCTTTGTAGAAAAGTTATTTCAGAATTATAATATTTTATTGCTGAGACTAAAAACTGTTGCTGTGTTCTTTGTGAAGTTTTTGTACGAAAGGATTTGATTTTAGCTTTGTACCAGTGGCTATATTTATTGAGTACTGCCACATAGCTTCATCATCATCGTCATCATTTCAGCCGTAAGACATCTACTGTAGGACGCATAGGCCTCCCCCAAGAACGGTCCTTTTTATAGGACACTGATGTAGGTTTAGTCAGTAAAAAAGGGGCTGCCAAACTCTTGCAATTTTTAAAAGTAGAGTGTAAGAACGTCTTTCTACTTTTCGTCATATTTGCATATTATTATGTATGTATTAGTTTTATTATATTATTTAGTATGTATTTTTAATTATAATAGTGTATTTTTTTGCATGTAATATTATTTAACTGATAACTATTTTGTATGTACTTATTTTCCTATTACTGTTACACACGGTGACAACATCACTGTTTTCTTCAGAATCTCCTTTCGCAGGTGTTCTGGAAGAAGATTTCTTTAGAAATAAGCATCACATCTGTACTTATTTTTCTGTTTCCTTCTAATGTTTTATTACCCCACCGCCACCCTAGAACGCGGGAAGTCATTGAATGATTTGCCACCTCAAAAAGAACTTGCTGGAAGAAATTTCTTTTGAAATAAGCAACACTTTTATGCTTTTCTATCTGTATTTATTCTTTTAAGTGTTTGTGTGTACATAAATTAATAAATGAAGAAATTTAAACCGTACAATAGTTCGCATGCTACAAAATCGCAATTCTATATCGAAAAGGACTGTCACAAAAAAAAAATAATGGCATTGTAAAAACAAATAAGGCGTTATCACTAAAGATGAGAAGAGGGTGCAAGGCTAAATCGAATCCCCTGGAGCATGTGCGAGACCCTTGTCACAAGGCAGTCATCATTTCATGGGTATCTTGTTCCTGCAGGCAATTACAATGTGATTGACCACGCACCAGCTTCGAAAGACCTCAACCTCCCCCCTTAAAACACCTATTCAATGACGTGTCAAGGGAAAGTGTAAGGTTTGGACAGGTCTTGGTAGATTGGACGGCTGTATGTACCAAGTGTTTGGTCCACTGGCTGGATTGATTGAGCTCTGACTTTGAGGACTCTCTGTTTCAGTAATGAAGTGATTGGCTATAGGTAGTTTTGTGTATGTTTGATTGGAATTACATTCTCATTGATGTGGGCTGTGATAATACAAGTATAATTTGGCTGTGTTCTGCGGAGCCGCGTCTCGAATGAAAAATTTAAAAGTACACAGTTTTATATATTTAACTCGGTTTTGTAAGTGTTAATAATCGTATAATTTTACTAATTTTATAAGTGTCGAGAGCAGTGGTGGCCGAGTGGTAACGGCCCCGATTTACGAATTGTAGGTCGCGTGTTCAAACCCAGCCAGGTGCATTACTTCGTGTAATTTTCCACTCGCCTATCGTCAACATCGAGCATGGTTTAAAAGCTTGTTACTTCATCTAACCCAATCCAACGCGATGTTTGATGAAGAGAATGCAAAAATGAGAGAATATTTCACAAAACTTGTTCCAGGAAATACGTGTATTTTTAAAACCTTAAAAGTTTTTCAAAAAAATTGTCGTCGTTCAGAATTTCGATTAAATGTACAAGGTTCAAATGAATGTACTTTTATATATTTTTTATATATGAGTACAGAGGACCAAAGTTCACGTAAAATAGCAGATTTTCAAAGGTCTTTACTAAATCAGTTTTACACAAATTTATGTTTTGATTTCTTTAGAAAACTAAATAATATCTACAAGATAGCTGTGTATCCAAAATATCTAGAGAAAGACGTGTCATAACATAATAATCACGTAATAACGGTTGTATGAAAATGTACCTCGAAAAGGACGCTCTTACCTTATAAATTAAATTGGTAAAATCACATGATCTGAAATTTTATTTATTTATTTAACGTTTATTTCAGGCATTAATTAACCCATAGTAAAATGATTTGAATTAAATTAAATACATTGGATAAATTACTGAATAACATCAATAATATTATTGATAAATAATTGAAATCCGTTCAGTAGTTTTTGAGTTCATCGCGAACAGAAAGACAGATGTGAATTGTTGCAAGTGTGAGTCGGACTCGTGCCCTGAGGGTTCCGTAAAAACTTACCTAAGTATGTAAAAATATTATTAAAATATTAATTTATTTTTCGGAATCGTAAAAAAAAAAATCTGACTTAACAAGTAATTTAACAGTTTTGGGATTTATTCCTCTAACTGTGCTATAAGACCTTGCTTTATGCAAAATTGCAGGATTCTGTGTCAACCGGAAGTACCCTATGAATTTTGATTCTCTTTGAGAGTGTTGAAATATAGGTTTTTTGCGACATAAACGGCCGTATCTTTTTTTTTTTCGTTATCTTAAAAGTTTGATTTTTTTCCATGCGTTCCCGAGATAAAGGGTCTTGACAGACAGATAGACGGACAACAAAGTGATCCTATAAGGGTTCCGTTTTTTCCTTTTGAGGTACGAAACCCTAAAAATTGTCTGTTGAACCCTTTCAAGTGACATGTTACAGCAAAAAGTCACACCATAACTGAGTCGCGGACTACGCAATCAAGCACTTTCTTTCAAGTAAAATTCTTTTAGAAAAATTCAAACCAGTCAATAAAAGTCCTTTGAAAGTATTTCCAATCATAAACGACACTTAGTTGAACTGAAGCACTATAAATTGAATGGATATCATTACAATGCATTTGCTTTTCATCCAGTCGGTTGGTATTGTTGCCAGCGCTGTTCAATTGTATTCACTTTGAATTTGTATTTTATATGTAGAGAAAGGTCATTGTTTTGCTTCATACAGGTTATATATACATCTCTAAAGGTACACGAAAAAGAGTGTAAAGTGCCACATAATATGCCTCCGTTAAAAGGGAGTATCGTCTGACCAAACGGGTGTTATGTCTGGTTTATAGATACCGAGTTACACATTGCTCGCCGTCCGGTCGTCCGGTAACCGACCGGACCGAGCCCAAGTCGTCAGCGGCGCGTATTGTATGTCGGCGTATGATCGCCATCGATGTCGACGTCACACAAAATACACAGTCACAAATATATAGAATGGCAGGAAATGTTACAGAGTGATAATAAAGAAATACCTTACTCCAGTTCACGGTGTTTATTCCATGGGTGGCGAAAGAGTGCCTTTCTAATCACATTGCATCGGTTTTTATGCACAGAAATTGACAAGCATAAAAATTCACTATGAAGGTAGAAAAATATTTAAAATAAATAAACGAAACGGAAATTGTCACAATAAATAGTTATTTAAATATGACCGGATGCTCTGATATTTTAAAGAAATAAAAAGGAAGTGGGCAGGTTAAATCCTCACAAGCTTAACCGGATGCTACGATATTTTTAAGAATAAGAAAGGAAGTCGTCATTTAATTTGACATAAATTGACCAGAATGTCGTAATATAAAAAATTTCGAAAGGAAGTTGTCAAATGAAATCCTTATTATAAATTCAACAGGATATTACAATACAGGAGTAATACAAGATTTCGTAGTTTAGTTCTTACGTGACGCCACCTAGCATTACTAACTGTTGTACAAAAAGGGAACATACTCACGCAATAGAAAATATTTTTTCTGGAAAACATCGTGAGGAATCCGGCATGTCCTAGAATAAAAAATTGGAACACATGTGACACTCACCAATCCGCACTGGGCCCGCGTGGTGGACTACGGCCCATTCCCTTTTCTAGAGAGAGGAGCCTGAGTCCCAGTTGTGGGAACATTAAAAGGCTGAGTTTGCTTATTATGCTTATGCTTATGCTCTTCCAGGACATGCTCAATAGGTGTGCCAAATTTTATCCAAATCTCTCCAGTAGTTTCAGGGTGAAGAATTAACAAACATACGCACTCAAAAAATTTCGCCATCTTTACACTCGATCGGCTGAACGGATTTAAATTAGGATAATGCGGGTGAAGCCGCTGTCAACAGCTAGTTCAAAAATATTTCATTCATGAAAATCCCCTTCATCATGTTATGCAAATAAATTAAGGCTTGTATACATATTTATATAACCTTAGAGATTTAACACAAGATCCTCTGTATTAACATTTTAACGAAAAATATTTTCTGCTGATGATTTTTTTTTAAGTTATACCTACATGGTGTTTGTAAGCGTGGGGTAAACACAATCAGGCTCATGTCACCCTTCTTAGTATAAGGTGAAGGGTGGTGCTATAGTATAGATGAGATACAGTAGGTCAACATCGAACAAGGAGTGTGAACTTTAAAAAACGTTTAAAGAAGAGGATTGTCTTGATAGATAAATTGTTAATTGTTAAAGAGTGATGGCACTCTCGAACAAAATTTTGCAGGCATATTTTTTTAGCGTTAAGTGATGAAAATTATACATGTATAAATTAAATCTCTAAAGATTTTCTCTCAGACGTTGCTGTTAATAGAATCCTCAATTTAAAAATGTTCCAGTTTCTTTTTTTTTTCTTATTTCGCAAAATGTTCCAGTTTAAAGTTGATAGACTTACGTTTATTATGTCAATAATACCTACATGTCATAATGTCGTGTTTTTTTTATAAGTAATTAAGCTGGATGACAGTTGAAATGTCTTCATGCCATGCTTTTTTTCTGGTGATATTGCTTTAATCAAATTGCACTAAGATGTTTTAACAACCACTATATTCTAAGCACAAACAGTTATTTTTATTTTTTTGTTAATTATCTAATGTGAAAATGTATTTCCTAGTTCCTAAGTATATTAATGCAATAGAGAAAGCAAAGTATATTACTCGTATATTACTTGACCAAGATTCATATTAGTGGCAACATTAAAAGTTCAGTTTAGCCAGAAGTCATGAAGTCAAGCCAGCAAAAAAAAAAAAAACTAAGCCATGATTATTTATTATTATCATAAAAAATCTAATCAATTCAGTTTCCAATAATGACGATTTTTTTTTGCGATATTTAGACCGATCATAAACTTGATTTGATAAAACGTAGTAAATTATTTTACCGGAATATATCTTATTGATATAAGAAGACACTTAATAATTTTATCAACAATTCCCTCGCCTTTGTTCTTTCTAAAATTTATATTTATGTGTTTAATCTGAGGTCGTGATGGCCCAGTGGCCCGGTTACAAATCCGCAAACATCCGTTTGAAACCGGGCAAGCACCAACGTAATTTTTTAACGTAAGTTTATCTAGGACATTACTGACACCCCGTGCCTCGGAAATCATGTAAAGCCGTTGGTCCCGTTTGCCTCGTAGATCTTTGACGGTCGTTATAGGTAGTCAGACGCCAGAAAGTCTGACTATCAGTCTATCCAAGGAGTATTGTGTTGCCCAGTAACTGGGTTGTGGGAGTCTGAGTGTCAGTCACTCCAAGTAAAACACGTGTATCCAGCCACATCCAGTCAAATTGTAAGCAGACTCTAAGCTTGTTTAGAAAAGGCTAGGGAAATGATATCTATTACCTACGTGTTTGTTGAATGGGTGCTTTTGGTTGCCTGAAATAAATGCCTTTTCTATATAATTGGGTCAAGCACAATTCGCAATGCGCAATGGTTTTAAATTAAATCGTCTGCTTTAGTTTTATTTCAAATATGCTTTTTTTTAAGGTGGGAAATCATTTAATGACTTTTCCCACTCTAAGGCGGAGTGGGAGAGTGTGTCAGACTAAAGGGATGACCAGACATTTGCAAACTAGCGTCCAACCAAGGTGACCTTGGTTATGTGTTTGGTTTATGTTGCGGCTACATGGATGTCAAACCACGCGCCAACACGTTCGGTATGTAGTTGGGAAAACGCGCCTCCCAACCAAGGGCGTTGAAGGTCATGGATTAAATCTGCTGTCTTGAAACTAGCAAGGTCACGGTTTGAAACTAGCAAGGTCACTTTGGTTGGGACGTTGGTTTGCAACCGTCTGGTGACCCCTTTAGGTCTACTTCCCCTACTTTCCGTTTCAGAAGTCAACTCATGGCCCCAGTAGGCTTCGGCCCTGTTGGGCCCTACTGTTTTGCTGACACCTCTTTGAGGCTCGCGACCTTCCTTATATGATGGCTAATTTATCCGATATAATTCTGTTTGCTGATGACACTTCTCTTATTTTTAAAGTGGATAGAAAAGATAGGGATGTCTTGCAAGTCAATGAAAGTCTGACTGTTCTTTCGAAATGGTTCGCAGCTAATAATCTCTTATTAAATGCGAATAAAACTAAATGTATGAAATTTTCATTACCAAATGTCCCTCAAGTTGGCGTCAATCTAATTCTAGACGGCAACAAACTTGATGTTACTACGGAAACTGTGTTTTTAGGTATAACTATCGATTCTAAACTGCAGTGGGGCGCTCATATTAGAACTCTTTCAGGTAGATTAAGCTCAGCCGCATATGCAGTACGAAAAATAAGGCAATTGACAGATGTAGCCACCGCTAGGTTAGTTTACTATGCTTATTTCCACAGTATTATGTCTTATGGCATTTTACTGTGGGGATCTGCAGCTGATGTGGACTCAATTTTCATATTGCAAAAGAGAGCAATCCGGGCTATTTATAAAATGGGTCCTCGCGAGTCCCTCAGAAATAAATTCAAAGAAATCGATATACTTACTCTGCCTTCTCTTTATATCTTGGAAAGTATTTTGTACGTTCGTAAAAACCTAGGACTTTTCAAAATTAGAAGCGATTTTCATAACATAAATACGCGCAGTAAACACGAAATTGTATTACCCAAATGGAGATTAGCTAAGACCAGCAAGTCATTTTTAGTAAACAGCATACGCTTTTATAACAAGCTACCAAAGGCGGTGACTGAACTTAGCGAGGGCAAGTTCAAAACCCATATTAAGCGTGTCCTAACTAAAAAAGCCTATTACAAGGTTAAAGACTATGTCGAAGACACGCTTGTTTGGCAATGACTGCTTCTGCACATGTGGCCCCCTGGTAACTCATAATGTTGTGTACATCTGTCTATTAACTGCTCCACATTTGTTGTAATATATACATTTTTTCTTTTCTTCCTACACATTGCTTTTGCAATATTTTTTATATTAGTAGACGCCAACCACCATACATTCGTTAGTAATTTTCTTTTTGTTGACATGTCATTTATTGATAATTGTAATTACTAATTGTTCTTGTTTTTTTTTTTTATATAGCTTCTTTTTTTTTAATGTGAATGTGAGAACACCGTGGACTTCGCGAATTCTTAGGTTACTTCCTATTACGACTCACTTTTTTTTTTTTTTTTTTTAAATATTATTATTTTTATTGTGCTTTTGGGTACAATATCGACTGGTCTACACTGTTCTTACATAATGTCTATTAATACTGTAATATGAAAATATTGTAAACAATCATTTTTTTAAAAGAGTAACCATGGAGTTTCTTGCCGGTTCTTCTCCATAGGAAACGACCAATTTGGAACCGTGCACTAGCTTCTGACGTTTTATAAGTGCCCATGTAGGCCTATGTGAAATAAAAATTTTTTGACTTTTTTTGACTTTGACTTTGACATGTTGACGATTCCAGGATTTTACAGAAGTTTTTATGAATTTCTCGAACTAGGCGCGGGCTTGCGGACGGCGAGCAATGGGTAGCTCGCCGTCCGACCGTCCGGTATCTGTCCGGACCGAACCCAAGTGCGCCTCCAGGAGATGTCCGCAAACCGTAGGGGCCCAGCAGGGTGGAAGCCTACTGGGGCCAAGGCTCTGCTTCTGAAAGGAAGACTCGGCCCTGGTACGAAACGCAACGGAGGAACAGTAGTGAGTTTTTAGTTAGTAAAAGTCTGACACTATCTCTCGCTCCGCCCAAAAGCGGAGGATGTCATAAGATGATTTACACTCCGAAAAAGAAAAAAAACTTTAGTTTAATTAATATTTTCCATCTATTCTAATCTCTGCTCATCAATTATGAAATATTATTAAACCTTCTGTTCTTCAGTTGTTTTGTGAGAATGGTTGCCTGAAAGCGACGAGGCTGTTTGTCCTAGCAGTAACAAGTTTACACTGTGTTGCCTTCGTTAGTGCGCGTTGCCAGCCTAAATTGTTTTGTTAGGCTTCACGTATACTTAGTTATACGATAATAGCAGAAAAGTCTACTTATATGTAAATAAATGACGTGTAGCATTAATAAATATTGCCATACCAAATATTTAAATATGAAAGCTTAAAAAAACCTAATTTCCTAAAAGCAATAGCGGACCGACTAGACGGTCCGTTTCTGAGACACTGGATTGCGCTACACGTGTTAAAATGTTGTTTGTAATTTTTATTTCCTGTGTGTATTTACTAACATAATTCTTAAGTACTTGCTAACATTAGTATGGACCAGTATCGTTTAGATTTAAAAGTCTGTAATAAAGTTCTTATTATTTATACAACATGTAATATAAACGGACATCTTAAAAGTTGTATGTTCAGGGGTCTTATTATGATGTGTCAAAATGTCAGTCTTGCTTGTGAAAAAAAGGGGCTACATACCTTAAACACCCCTATTTTTAAATTAGTACAAAAAGAAATGCGGCTCTATCCGCACCCGATACTGATCATATTTGTGTACTCAAAATAAAATAAAAACTGGGCAAGTGCGAGTTGGACTCACGCACTGAGGGTTACCTACAAACTTACCTATGAAAACAGTTCAATTCCCGAATCGAGTTACGAAGACTTTTCCCTATAGCATTTTTTTTATTGCGTAACAACAAATTTACAGTTTTCAGACTTTTCCCTATACTTGTGCTATGAGACCTTGCTTTATGCCTAATTTCAGGATTCTAGGTCAACGGGAAGTACCCTATGAATTTTGATTCCCTTGAGAGCGTCAAAATATATGGAGTTGAACTGTTTTCGTAGGTAAGTTTGCGCGGAACCCGCAGTGCGCGAGTCCAGCTCGAACTTGCACTTGCCCGGTTTTTGTTATTTAGATACGAAGCACTATTATTGTCACTACAAAACGCAAACTTACGCGTTAATAGTCATGCAAAATGAAGCGAGAGTGTTTCGTCTACATCATTATCTGGCATGAAAATGTACCTCGAAAAGGACGCTCTTACCTTATAAATTAAATTGGTAAAATCACATGATCTGAAATTTTATTTATTTATTTAACGTTTATTTCAGGCATTAATTAACCCATAGTAAAATGATTTGAATTAAATTAAATACATTGGATAAATTACTGAATAACATCAATAATATTATTGATAAATAATTGAAATCCGTTCAGTAGTTTTTGAGTTCATCGCGAACAGAAAGACAGATGTGAATTGTTGCAAGTGTGAGTCGGACTCGTGCCCTGAGGGTTCCGTAAAAACTTACCTAAGTATGTAAAAATATTATTAAAATATTAATTTATTTTTCGGAATCGTAAAAAAAAAAATCTGACTTAACAAGTAATTTTACAGTTTTGGGATTTATTCCTCTAACTGTGCTATAAGACCTTGCTTTATGCAAAATTGCAGGATTCTGTGTCAACCGGAAGTACCCTATGAATTTTGATTCTCTTTGAGAGTGTTGAAATATAGGTTTTTTGCGACATAAACGGCCGTATCTTTTTTTTTTTCGTTATCTTAAAAGTTTGATTTTTTTCCATGCGTTCCCGAGATAAAGGGTCTTGACAGACAGATAGACGGACAACAAAGTGATCCTATAAGGGTTCCGTTTTTTCCTTTTGAGGTACGAAACCCTAAAAATTGTCTGTTGAACCCTTTCAAGTGACATGTTACAGCAAAAAGTCACACCATAACTGAGTCGCGGACTACGCAATCAAGCACTTTCTTTCAAGTAAAATTCTTTTAGAAAAATTCAAACCAGTCAATAAAAGTCCTTTGAAAGTATTTCCAATCATAAACGACACTTAGTTGAACTGAAGCACTATAAATTGAATGGATATCATTACAATGCATTTGCTTTTCATCCAGTCGGTTGGTATTGTTGCCAGCGCTGTTCAATTGTATTCACTTTGAATTTGTATTTTATATGTAGAGAAAGGTCATTGTTTTGCTTCATACAGGTTATATATACATCTCTAAAGGTACACGAAAAAGAGTGTAAAGTGCCACATAATATGCCTCCGTTAAAAGGGAGTATCGTCTGACCAAACGGGTGTTATGTCTGGTTTATAGATACCGAGTTACACATTGCTCGCCGTCCGGTCGTCCGGTAACCGACCGGACCGAGCCCAAGTCGTCAGCGGCGCGTATTGTATGTCGGCGTATGATCGCCATCGATGTCGACGTCACACAAAATACACAGTCACAAATATATAGAATGGCAGGAAATGTTACAGAGTGATAATAAAGAAATACCTTACTCCAGTTCACGGTGTTTATTCCATGGGTGGCGAAAGAGTGCCTTTCTAATCACATTGCATCGGTTTTTATGCACAGAAATTGACAAGCATAAAAATTCACTATGAAGGTAGAAAAATATTTAAAATAAATAAACGAAACGGAAATTGTCACAATAAATAGTTATTTAAATATGACCGGATGCTCTGATATTTTAAAGAAATAAAAAGGAAGTGGGCAGGTTAAATCCTCACAAGCTTAACCGGATGCTACGATATTTTTAAGAATAAGAAAGGAAGTCGTCATTTAATTTGACATAAATTGACCAGAATGTCGTAATATAAAAAATTTCGAAAGGAAGTTGTCAAATGAAATCCTTATTATAAATTCAACAGGATATTACAATACAGGAGTAATACAAGATTTCGTAGTTTAGTTCTTACGTGACGCCACCTAGCATTACTAACTGTTGTACAAAAAGGGAACATACTCTCGCAATAGAAAATATTTTTTCTGGAAAACATCGTGAGGAATCCGGCATGTCCTAGAATAAAAAATTGGAACACATGTGACACTCACCAATCCGCACTGGGCCCGCGTGGTGGACTACGGCCCATTCCCTTTTCTAGAGAGAGGAGCCTGAGTCCCAGTTGTGGGAACATTAAAAGGCTGAGTTTGCTTATTATGGTTATGCTTATGCTCTTCCAGGACATGCTCAATAGGTGTGCCAAATTTTATCCAAATCTCTCCAGTAGTTTCAGGGTGAAGAATTAACAAACATACGCACTCAAAAAATTTCGCCATCTTTACACTCGATCGGCTGAACGGATTTAAATTAGGATAATGCGGGTGAAGCCGCTGTCAACAGCTAGTTCAAAAATATTTCATTCATGAAAATCCCCTTCATCATGTTATGCAAATAAATTAAGGCTTGTATACATATTTATATAACCTTAGAGATTTAACACAAGATCCTCTGTATTAACATTTTAACGAAAAATATTTTCTGCTGATGATTTTTTTTTAAGTTATACCTACATGGTGTTTGTAAGCGTGGGGTAAACACAATCAGGCTCATGTCACCCTTCTTAGTATAAGGTGAAGGGTGGTGCTATAGTATAGATGAGATACAGTAGGTCAACATCGAACAAGGAGTGTGAACTTTAAAAAACGTTTAAAGAAGAGGATTGTCTTGATAGATAAATTGTTAATTGTTAAAGAGTGATGGCACTCTCGAACAAAATTTTGCAGGCATATTTTTTTAGCGTTAAGTGATGAAAATTATACATGTATAAATTAAATCTCTAAAGATTTTCTCTCAGACGTTGCTGTTAATAGAATCCTCAATTTAAAAATGTTCCAGTTTCTTTTTTTTTTCTTATTTCGCAAAATGTTCCAGTTTAAAGTTGATAGACTTACGTTTATTATGTCAATAATACCTACATGTCATAATGTCGTGTTTTTTTTATAAGTAATTAAGCTGGATGACAGTTGAAATGTCTTCATGCCATGCTTTTTTTCTGGTGATATTGCTTTAATCAAATTGCACTAAGATGTTTTAACAACCACTATATTCTAAGAACAAACAGTTATTTTTATTTTTTTGTTAATTATCTAATGTGAAAATGTATTTCCTAGTTCCTAAGTATATTAATGCAATAGAGAAAGCAAAGTATATTACTCGTATATTACTTGACCAAGATTCATATTAGTGGCAACATTAAAAGTTCAGTTTAGCCAGAAGTCATGAAGTCAAGCCAGCAAAAAAAAAACTAAGCCATGATTTTATTATTATCATAAAAAATCTAATCAATTCAGTTTCCAATAATGACGATTTTTTTGCGATATTTAGACCGATCATAAACTTGATTTGATAAAACGTAGTAAATTATTTTACCGGAATATATCTTATTGATATAAGAAGACACTTAATAATTTTATCAACAATTTCCTCGCCTTTGTTCTTTCTAAAATTTATATTTATGTGTTTAATCTGAGGTCGTGATGGCCCAGTGGCCCGGTTACAAATCCGCAAACATCCGTTTGAAACCGGGCAAGCACCAACGTAATTTTTTAACGTAAGTTTATCTAGGACATTACTGACACCCCGTGCCTCGGAAATCATGTAAAGCCGTTGGTCCCGTTTGCCTCGTAGATCTTTGACGGTCGTTATAGGTAGTCAGACGCCAGAAAGTCTGACTATCAGTCTATCCAAGGAGTATTGTGTTGCCCAGTAACTGGGTTGTGGGGGTCTGAGTGTCAGTCACTCCAAGTAAAACACGTGTATCCAGCCACATCCAGTCAAATTGTAAGCAGACTCTAAGCTTGTTTAGAAAAGGCTAGGGAAATGATATCTATTACCTACGTGTTTGTTGAATGGGTGCTTTTGGTTGCCTGAAATAAATGCCTTTTTTATATAATTGGGTCAAGCACAATTCGCAATGCGCAATGGTTTTAAATTAAATCGTCTGCTTTAGTTTTATTTCAACTATGCTTTTTTTTAAGGTGGGAAATCATTTAATGACTTTTCCCACTCTAAGGCGGAGTGGGAGAGTGTGTCAGACTAAAGGGATGACCAGACATTTGCAAACTAGCGTCCAACCAAGGTGACCTTGGTTATGTGCTTGGTTTATGTTGCGGCTACATGGATGTCAAACCACGCGCCAACACGTTCGGTATGTAGTTGGGAAAACGCGCCTCCCAACCAAGGGCGTTGAAGGTCATGGATTAAAACTGCTGTCTACACGGTTAGAAACTAGAAAGGTCACTTTGGTTGGGACGTTGGTTTGCAAACGTCTGGTGACCCCTTTAGGTCTACTTCCCCTACTTTCCATTTCAGAAGTCAACTCATGGCCCCAGTAGGCTTCGGCCCTGTTGAGCCCTATTGTTTTGCTGACACCTCTTTGAGGCTCGCGACATGTTGACGATTCCAGGATTTTACAGAAGTTTTTATGAATTTCTCGAACTAGGCGCGGGCTTGCGGACGGCGAGCAATGAGTAGCTCGCCGTCCAATCGTCCGGTAACTGTCCGGACCGAACCCAAGTCATCGATGGAGCGTACTGTTCCACGCGCGCCTCAAGGAGATGTCAACAAACCGTAGGGGCCCAGCAGGGTGGAAGCCTACTGGGGCCAAGGCTCTGCTTCTGAAAGGAAGACTCGGCCCCGGTACGAAAGGCAACGGAGGAACAGTAGTGGGTTTTTAGTCAGTAAAAGTCTGAC
This sequence comes from Mythimna pallens, assembly GCA_961205895.1. Taxonomy (NCBI): domain Eukaryota; kingdom Metazoa; phylum Arthropoda; class Insecta; order Lepidoptera; family Noctuidae; genus Mythimna; species Mythimna pallens. The sequence continues at coordinate 6,300,250 of OY540825.1, forward strand.
ACTATCTCTCGCTCCGCCCAAAAGCGGAGGATGTCATAAGATGATTTACACACCGAAAGAGAAAAAAAAACTTTAATAAATATTTTCCATCTATTCTAATCTCTGCTCATCAATTATGAAATATTATTAAACCTTCTGTTCTTCAGTTGTTTTGTGAGAATGGTTGCCTGAAAGCGACGAGGCTGTTTGTCCTAGCAGTAACAAGTTTACACTGTGTTGCCTTCGTTAGTGCGCGTTGCCAGCCTAAATTGTTTTGTTAGGCTTCACGTACACTTAGTTATACGATAATAGCAGAAAAGTCTACTTATATGTAAATAAATGACGTGTAGCAATAATAAATATTGCCATGCCAAACATTTAAATATGAAAGCTTAAAAAAACCTAATTTCCTAAAAGCAATAGCGGACCGACTAGACGGTCCGTTTCTGAGACACTGGATTGCGCTCCACGTGTCAAAATGTTGTTTGTAATTTGTAATTTTTATTTCCTGTGTGTATTTACTAACATAGTTCTTATGTACTTGCTAACATTAGTATGGACCAGTATCGTTTAGATTTAAAAGTCTGTAATAAAGTTCTTTTTATTAGTATTATTATTATATATTTATACAACATGTAATATAAACGGACATCTTAAGAGTTGTATGTTCAGGGGTCTTATTATGACGTGTCAAAATGTCAGTCTTGCATGTGAGAAAGAGCCATGGAGCTACATAACCTATACATCCCTATTTTTAAATTAGTACAAAAAGAAATGCGGCTCTATCCGTACCCGTTACTGATCATATTTGTGTATTCAAAATAAAATAAAAACTGGGCAAGTGCGAGTTGGACTCACGCACTGATGGTTTCCTACAAACTTACCTATGAAAACAGTTCAATTCCGGAATCGAGTTACAAAGACTTCCAAATCGCAATTTTTTTTTGTTGCGTAACAACAAATTTACAGTTTTCAGACTTTTCCCTATACTTGTGCTATGAGACCTTGCTTTATGCCTAATTTCTGGATTCTTGGTCAACGGGAAGTACCCTATGAATTTTGATTCCCTTCAGAGCGTCAAAATATATGGAGTTGAACTGTTTTCGTAGGTAAGTTTGTACGGAACCCTCAGTGCGCGAGTTCAAATCGAACTTGCCCGGTTTTTGTTATTTAGATACGAAGCACTATTATTGTCACTACAAAACGCAAACTTACGCGTTAATAGTCATGCAAAATGAAGCGAGAGTGTTGCGTCTACATCATTATCTGGCACCGACCCTATTCTAGACCTACCATTCAAAAATAGACCCTCTTATCTTGCAATAAGGTTTCACCAGTTGATTGTGGGGTGACATAATAATTTGTATACAGTTAGTTGTTTTTATGGTGAAGGAGTAGTCCTGTCGTGGATAATATGAGCTTGTTTGTATACTGTACATTCAGTTTGGACGCATACTCGTTAACGACTATCACTAGAGTGGGGAAAAAGCGCCTTTTTTGTTGTCTATATAACGTAATACAATAAATTTATGTGGAAGTAGAATGAATACATTGTTACCTGATGAATCATAGGCATACATTCAAATATGTATTACAATTATAAAGAGGTAAAGGTTGGACATGGCCTCCCCTAATTGTCGCCATAGCGATCGGTCCTGTGCGTCTCGCATTTATTAGTTTCATGCGGCCCTAACCAGGTCATCGGTCCACCTTGTGGGAGGTCTTCCAACGCTGCGTCTTCCGGTACGTGATCGCTACTGCAGAATTTTTCGTCTCCATCGACCATCTGTTCGGGCATTCGGGCTATGTCGACTTAATTTTACCTCTTTATAATTTTAATATTTTTAAAATTATGACTTATCTTATGCTCTACTAATCTTCGAAACGAGTGCATATTATAATGTCTCTTATACAATTAAAAACGTTTAAATTATAATAGCAAAGATTTGTAGCTCTACGTGTCTTTGCCATTACATTAATAGTAATACAGTACATACTTTGTATTTATAAGTAGTAGGTACTACCCCATTTTTAATTGATTTTGTCCTGTTGAGCCCTTAGAATCTAATTTGTAGGCTGTGATATTGTTCAAAAGAGTACTGCGGCCATGAAATATAAGAAGCAACTAAAGAACACGATGGGATTAGCTAGTAAAAGTGTGACGCTTTCGCTAGATCTACCCAAATTGAGAGTTAAGTAAGAAAGCGAAATAAGTTATTTTATTATTTCCTAACACAAAAAAAAAAAATTGTACCTTCAGACTGTTACGTAAGTCTCGTTTTAATAAAAATATCTAATAAGATACTAGCTTCTGCCAGCGGCTTCGCCCGCGCAAAAGTTGGTTTTTCCATACAAACTTCCAACCCCCGTTGTACCCCCTTAGAGGTTAGAGTTTCGTGAAATCCGTTCTTAGCGGATGTCTACACCCTATAAGAAACCTACCTGCCAAATTTTATGTTTGTAGGTGTTATAGTTTCTGAGATTTCGTGATTAATCAGTGAGTGGTATTTCGCTTATGTATATAAAGGTAGATTTATTTATTAGATTTTTTTTGCCTCTGGTATTGCAAATAATAATATTTGCAGTTGGGTTGTTACTACTTTATGCAGTTTGACTGCTTTCTAATTACTTAAGTACCCTAACAAAAGAAAGTGAAGAATAAGATTCAAAAACTGAAGATCGTGATCTTTATTATTCTGAGTGGTTGTCAAATTGAGTGAAATTTGAATCGAAAGTTCATAAAAAAATGTGAGACGCGTTTATCATTAAGATTACATTATCATATCATACTTAAATACCTAATTCCTTCTCACTGCGTCAATTACTACCGATGAATAAATTAAGAAAAAAACAAAGGTAAAAAAAAAGCAAAAGCTATGTTTCCGCCCGGGATCGAACCGGGGGCCTTCTGCGTGTTAGGCAGATGTGATAACCGCTACACCACGGAAACGATACGTGTGATGACAAAATAGAAGTCCACTAACAACTAGTATGTCAGTTGACAGAGAAATCACTTACGCGTGATTGGTTTGAAATCCAATTATATTCATGGCCTATTGAGTCAACATCGCTTTGGCCTGTGGCTATACCAGTTAGATCCGCCACACACCTACGTTTTGGGCTAATTTTAGATAAGAATCAAGCAACACAAAGGCCAGTTTTTTTGCACACCCTACCATGAGCGGGGTCGTTATATGATCGTGTTTTTTTTTTATGAAATGTGTTTAGGATTTTATTTATTATTTATAGTTTTCTTATTGTGATATTACTAGCTGACCGGACTCCGTATCACCCCACAGTCAATCAATGAAGATTTATATTTTTCTTTTTTACCTGAATCTTTTCGATATTTTATTTTTTTATTGCTATTTGTGGTAGAACCGAATCTAACAAATCATTGATAATTAAAATCAAATAGATTAGAATAAACTTAAATCTATGGGTACAATGGCAGTCTTATCGCTGACAGTGACATCTACCAGACAACCTTAGGATGAATCATAAGAACAAAAAATAACACTGGGGGTAGTCTGCACTGTACTCCTAGCAAATTAATCAATCTCTATATAAAGCACAATACATAACTAATATGTACATGATGTATATACATACCTAGGTAAAAACAAAAAAAAAATTGTGAAAAATAAACTATGATTAGAGCGTGTTGCCAATAACCACATAGCTCTGAAACATGGTTGCTCATAATGGACCTCATCATAAGGCTTTATGTCACCCAAAGGGTAACGAAGAAGACTATGCTCGGAGTTTCGTTGCATTATCGCATCAGAAATGAAGATATCCGCAGAAGAGTCAAGGTTCGGACGACGAACCGACATATCCCGAAAAATCATCCAACCTAAGTGGCAAGGCACGTTGCTCGCAACATAGATGGTTGATGGGGCTGAAAAGTTTTGGAGTGGTTACCTTGTGCCAGAAGACGGAACGTTGACAGGACTTGCACAAGGTAGACCGATGACTTGGTCGCAGAAATTCGATGGATGTGAGACACACAGGATCGATGGTTATGACAAGACTTCGAGGAGGTCCACCAGCAGTGCACGTCTTTCGGTTTAAATGATGATTAAGTGGCTGAAAACTATAATAATATAATATTCACACAACTATCACACAACGCCGTCTAGTCCCAAGCTAAGCAGAGTTTGTGTTATGAGTACTAGATAACTGACAAACATACTTAAATATTCATAAACACATATCATGAATATAGATAAATTACACCCAGACTCAAAACAAATGATTGTGCTCATCACACAAACATTTTGTCCTGGGTGGGAATCGAACTCACGACCTCCGGCATAGAAGTCAGGGCCACTAACCACTAGACCAACAGGTCAGTCAAAAAACTGGGTCAAACATAATATTTAACAATTTGGCATCGACACACTAAGAAGAAGTGAGCCATTTTTCTCCACCTCTGACAATGAAGCGACAGGGAGTGTCAAAATTTTTGTGACGGTGCACGAGTGGGGTTACCCACTCGTGCACCTTCAGTTGTCTGGCGTTCCAGGGCCGGATGATTCTTTCAATCAATCTCGCTGGCCTAGAAGAAGTGGCCCATAAGCTATTGCTAATTTTTCGTTGGGAAAATCATCTAATGACATCCCCCGCTCTTGGGCGGAGCGAGAGAAAGTATCAGACTTTTACTGTTCCTTCATTGCCTTTCATACCAGGGCCGAGTCTTCCTTTTAGATTCAGACCCTTGGCTCCAGTAGTCTTCGACCCTGCTGGGCTCCTACGGTTGCTGACCTGATCCTTGAGGCGCGCGTGGAACACTACGCGCCATCGACGACTTGGGCTCGGTCTGGACAGTTACCGGACGGTCGGACGGCGAGCTTCCCATTGCTCACCGTCCGCGAATCCGCGCCCATGGTGGCCGGAAATCGGGATCGGAATCCCGGTGGCTGAGACGCGAGGGCCATTGCCTCGCGCTTGCACGTGCGGCCTCCTCCTTCGCTAGTATTACTATTGTTAAATACTCGAATAATTACCAATAATCAAGTATCAATTAATCCTCCATAGAAACACCTATTCGCCCATAACTGTAGCAATTTTAATTAAAATGTTTCGTTAATAACAAATTGAATGCCTTTTGTCTGCGATAATTGGTATTTAAGAATGTAAATTGGGCTAATTTGTTAAAGGTCGGAAAAGGAATTAATGGCTGGTGAAAATTATTTTACAGTATTGTTTTGTGTTTCTGTCTGTGTGGATGTTGAGGAAAAATAATCAGAGTGGTAGGTATATGAGGCCGTAAAACTGTACTTATCAATCATCATCATCTTCCTGCCCTTGTCCCGTGTTATTTGGGGTCGGCGCAACACGTTTTTTTCTTCCATTCTGCCCTGTCACTCGTCATGATATCACTAACTTCCTTTTCTTTCATATTACTCTTCACACAGTCCATCCATATTTTCTTTGGCCTCCCTCTCCCTCTCCATCCATCCACATGTATGCTCAAAACTCTTTAAGTAACATGCGTTTCATCCCTCCGCTTTACATGCCCATACCAACACAAACGATTCCCTTTCAACTTTTCAGTCACTGGCGCCACTTTCAAACTTCCTTTAATATACCTAGGTACTCCTTTCACTTTATCCATTCTCGTCACACTACAAATCCATCTCAACATTCTCATCTCCACTACTTGCAATATTTTTCATCTGTCTTTTTCACAGCCCAACATTCTGATCCATACAGTATGACAGGTCTTATCACGGATTTGTACAACACAAAAAACTGAACAAGTGCGAGTCGGACTCCCGCACTGAGGGTTCCTTACAAACTTGTGGTAAATTGGGTAAATTGCGGTTTACGATTTATGGCGTATTAAAAAAAAACTACTTACTAGATCTCGTTCAAACCAATTTTCGACGGAAGTTTGCATGGTAATGTACATCATATATTTTTTTTAGTTTCATCATTCTCTTATTTTAGAAGTTACAGGGGGAAACATTTTACCACTTTGGAAGTATCGCTCAATATCATTTTGGAAGACCTATCCATAGATACCCCACACGTATGGGTTTGATGAAAAATTTTTTTTTTGAGTTTCAGTTTTAAGTATCGGGAACCCCCAAAATTTATTGCTTTTTTTCTATTTTTGTGTGAAAATCTTAATGCCGTTCACAGAATACATCTACTTAGTAAGTTGTGACATAAAAAGTGTGACATACGGACGGACAGACACGGGTTCCGTTTTTTGCCATTTGGCTACGGAACCCTAAAAAGTGTCTTTAGAGAAAATCTATCTTCGTCGATCGTTTTTTTTAAGCCCTATTTTACATAGCATGGGTGGGATGACAGCAGGATGAAAATATGCATTTTTTTCTTTTTTTTTTTTGAAAAAAGGATAGTTATCTATATTGTATGAATCCGAAAGCTGTCACCCGCGCCATAGCAATTGCAATTGTAGTGTAGGTGGTAAATCATCACATAACTTCACCCGCTCTAAGTAAGACAAGTGGGAGTGTCAGACTTTTAGTGCCATGGTAACCCTTTCGAACAATCCCTCAATCCAGCCAAGTATCGGCCCTGACGGACCCAGTAAATTATGCTAACATCTCTTCGAACAACGCGCCGTTGGTTAACCCGGGCCTGGTTCTTATTAGACGATGAGCTTCTCATTACTCATCGTCTGCAAGCTCACGCAGACGATAGCTGGAAGTAGGGACGGGTTGTCCCAGCGAGGGTTGAGAATGTCCATTCCTTCACGCTGTCAGGTAATCCATCCGGATCGAAACCAAGTCGTCGATGAAGCGTAGTGATCCACGCGCGCCTCATGGAGATGTCAGCAAAACCGTAGGGGTTCAGCAGGGCCGAAGCCTACTGAGGCTTCAGTCAGTAAAGTTTGACATTCCCTCTCGCTCCACCCTAGCCCGAGAGAAGTCATTACATGATTTCCCACCTCAAAAATACCATCTTGTTTTTGCATTCCAATGCCGCGGTGACACTTTTGAAATATATTGCAGCCCTGGCAAACATTGATGCCCTAGTAAGCTATTTAGCTGTTATGTACACTCAACAAGAAATCGATCCAAGCATTTATTTTGCAACACCCCAAAATATTAGCCGTTTGTGGAGCAAAAACAGAAGTTTTCGTGATTAATGAAGCTTAATGCTTGAGATTGCAAGTTGTTGATACTGTCAGCGCCATTCTTCGAAGGTTTCCTTAACGGATGATTAATGCTACACGGATATGTTAAGTAACTAAATGTTTTAACCTTGCTTAAGTAGCTGGAAGTGGAAGAGAAATTGAGATTCTTATTTAAATTTGCTTATTGAAGATTTTTTGGAAAAGGAGAACTAATTTATTTGATCAAATTGCATCGGAAGTTATATGTTTGAGCCGTTTGGGGTTGAAACACTAGGGCCATGGGGTCCGAGCGCTCATCAAGTTGTTCGTGATATCAGCAAACAACTGGTCGACTCTTCGTATGACCAGAGGGCTGGGCTTTTCTTCGGACAACGAATCAGCATTGCTATCCAACGTGGCAATGCTGCCAGCGTTCTGTACACTTTTCCTATTGATATCGATGTGAATGAATTTTTTGATGCCCAATAATTTCTTTTTCTACCCTTTTGTAAATATTATTATTTTTAGTTTGTATATATTTCTATTAAGTTATTAATATTTATTAGTTTTGATCTTCATAAGCAAATAAATAACTGCTTTATGAGTTTAAGTTGTAAACAAAAATTAAAAAAAAACCAAATTGCACAATTAACCAGTACCAGATTTAGAATCAAAGAATTAATTTCAAATAAACCATTTAAAAGTGCTTTTGGATTTTCAAGAAGTTAGTCAGCCTGAAAATTGATGCTAAGTGCACATTCCAAAGCGTAGATCTCTGTGTGCAAGAAACTCCACAAATTAGTGTTGCTACCTAATAATCTACCTGCATTCATTTAATTTCATCAAATTTCAATTCATTTCACCAAATTAGTGTTGCTGCCTGATAATCTACCTGCGTCAAATTTGTGTTGCTACCTAATAATCTACCTGAATCAAATTAGTGTCGCTACCAAATAATCTACCTGCATCAAACTAGTGTTGCTACCTAATAATTTATCTGAATCAAATTAGTGTCGCTACCTAATAATCTACCTGCATCAAACTAGTGTTGCTACCTAATAATCTATCTGAATCAAATTAGTGTCGCTACCTAATAATCTACCTGCATAAAATTAGTGTTGCTAACTAATAATCATTCTAGCACAACCTCCATCAACTTTTTATGATTATTTAAATAAAGGTTGCCCTACAATCGTCATTTTTTTTGAGGGCATGAAATCTTCAAGTATCTTTTTCGACTTTGAGTGGACCGACTGATAGTGCATAAATTTTACTGACTATAATCCATTGCAATGTTCTTTCAGTTACCCTTTAGTTTCAGGGCCGCAGTAACTCTTTCGAACCAACTCGCCTCCCTGATGGGATACTAGGAATTACTTCAACATCATGTCTGCGTTCACAAATACATATGTAAACTCACATTTATAAGGTACCTAATCTCGAAACTACCTAGATCTAATATCTAGTCTATCTCTAGGCCATAGAAATATTTGTTCCAAACTAGCAACATGCTGTTTTCACTGTAAAAAAAGTTAAAAACTCATGGAATTTCTAACTTTGTAACCAAATGGTATATCGGCCTCTCTAGATATTTTATAAGGTGGCATAACCGTGTAAAGTGTCGGTTAACCCGATCATGTCGCATCCTCTATTAGTATCTCCAGTCTTCCTGACATCGGCAGCAATTTGATACTGCGTGACACGGGTGGGCAATTTTCCATTATTTATTGCTTGAGGAGAATTTATGTACGCGCCATTGTCCTTTATTAGTGCTGTTCCGATGTAAGTTATGTTTACAAGTTTAACAGTGGTATCGTCGGCTTCGGTATGGGGTTACATAGGGATACATGGGGACGTTAAACATGTGCTAATTAAAGAAAGTTCAATTTGGGTTATGTAGGCTGTGTATTTGTCTTCCTGGTAAGTTAACATTAAGAAAATTTTCGTGAAGGTGAAAATAGATGTCTGTTTCTGGATGATCTTGTCTGGATCTTGTGTTCAGAAATAATTATGAAAATAATCGAAGGATTACTGAATAAAAAATGTAAAAATTCAAGATTTGTCAAAGGGCAATGGAGCTCAACATAAAGCTAGAACTACACTGCACACACGTGTGCCACACACGCCGATGTGGGCGCGTCGGTCTCCATACATTTTATATGGAAACTAGACTTGTAGAGTTACACTTGATTCACGCCACGCGAAGCCTCGTGACGTCGTTCTACGTACAAATCAAGCTTGTTACATGTGTCATCATCATCATCATCATCATTTCAGCCGAAAGACGTCCACTGCTGGACATAGGCCTCCCCCAAGTGTCGTTACATGTGTGCGTCGGTCTAATGTAGTTCTAGCTTAATAGGTGTTAAGCAAATAGATCGCGTTAGAAACACAACGCTGCGCTCCATAACTCAAATAGCAGATGTCGGGGAAAAACAGCCAGGCTGAAATGGGAGTGGGCTGGCCACGTTGCGTGAATGCACTCGGATAGCTGGGCGAGGATTGTCACTCACTGGACGCCTGAAGGAGGTCGACGCCGTCGAGATCGAACGCGGCGAAGGTGGTGTGACGATCTGATCATGTTTGCGGGGCAAACTTGGCCTGAGATCGCCCAAGAGAGAGAAGTTCGAAAGGAGAAAGGGGAGGACTTGGTCCAGCATTGAGACACACAATAGGCTAAAAAAAGAATTAAAAAAAGTCGAAAGATTAATATCGCACCTTGCTAAAACAAGGGCACAACTGTAATAATTGCTTGCCTGTACAAACGGAGATTCATTTCATTTCATGACAAAGCAAAATGTGTCCAGCATGCCGTGGTTATGACCACTGTGCTATCATCTCAAAACGATAATAAATTTTATAAATAAGAAGGTAAATACGAATATTGGACTTCTATGATTGTCACATAATTACTGTTACTGTTAGTGTTATTCCAGGAAATAGTCTACTTACGTCCCAAATTTTATCGAAACCCGTTCAGCTGTTTCAGCGTGAAGAAGTATATAATAAATATATACATAAACTTTCGTCTTTATGATGTTAGTGTGTTGTGATTTAAATGAAATTTCTTTTGAAATAAGTAGAACCTTTGTGCTCCTCTATCTGTATTTGTTCATATTTATGTGTACATAAATCAATTAATAAATAAATACTTCATCATCATCATAATCATTTCAGCCGAAAGTCCATTGTTAGACATAGGCAAAGATTCAAAAGCATTTATTTCAAATAAACCATTTACAGGCACTTTTGAAATGTCAAGAAGTCAGTCAGAAAAAAAAATGATGCTAATTGCACATTCCAAAGCGTAGATCTCTATGGAGAAGAATGTACAAGAAACTCCATGGACACTCTTTTCAATCATGTTTTGCAATTACAAATAGGCCTCCCAAATGTCGCCGCAATGAACGGTCATGTGTATCTCGTATCCATCGGATTCCTGCAACTCTTGCCAGATCATGCATCGGTTCACCTTGTAGGAGGCCTTCTAATGTTGCGTCACCACTCCAGAACCTTTTGGCCCCGACGGCCATCCGTTCTGCGAGCAACGTGCCCTGCCCGTTGCCAAGTGGCACTTAAGTAAGTTGGGCGATTCTTCGGGCTATTGCGGTAACCTTGGTTATCCTGCTTCTACATTCCTTTTTCCATCACGCAAAGAAACTCCGAGCATAGCCCTTTCCATTGCCCTATGGGTGATTCAGGACTTCTGTTGAGGCCCATTGTGAGCGATCACTTTTTGCACGCACGCATAACACGTACTGGTAAATAGACTTTCATCTTGAGACACTGTGGTATGTTGGACGAGAACATACCGCGCAGCTTCTCGAAGACTGCCCAGCAAATTCAGATTCGACGGTTGACCTCTTTCTCTAAATTAGATCTTCCCAACTGGACTGACTGTCCCAGGTAAATGTGATCGTCCACAAATTCGAGTGTAAAGTCTCTGATCTTGATAGGAGTGGTTGCTACATGATTATTTATCATGACTTTGGTTTTGTTTCGGAAGCTCTACTGAGGTTATCGAGCATTGTGCTGAGCTTCTCTGTAGTCTCAGCCGTGACTACTATAAATATTTCAACCCATGTTTTTATTGACTTAAATATTAGGTTATCTTCTGTCTTAGGTTAACGCTTGAAATAAAGGAAAGGGGAGCGGTGATCTCGCGGACAGCGTAAGATCCATTCGGGACCTGCGCGTGGGTAACGTAAGCTGAGCAATGGATGATCAATGGATGATCACCTAGCGGTGCATTCGCCGTCCGCGCGTGGCCTTGAAGTGATACTATTGAGCCATTATCCTAATACTAAAAATTTAAATTTAATGCAAACGCTATCAAAGTAAACTAATTCCATATTACAGACTCCGATGAAAACAGCAAGATTGCTAGTTACAACTTTAAAGAAACCCAAGATCTAAAAGACATTAAGGCTCCGTGCAGTTTCGTGGTACCGCCACTACCGAACAAGCGACCTATTACCCTGCACAGCAAAGCCAATGCGGAGTGCATTACCATTTTTATAGCAGCGTGTCTACGTATTATGCAGATTGCCGTTCGTCGGCCAACGACTGAGGAGTGCGATGTATGGAGGCGGCCTAAATTGTGGGATCTAAGCGTGCAGATTTGGTGGGAATGAAAACTATATTTTATTTTCTCTTGTTGATTTATTAGAAACGCGGACGAATTTGAATATAAATAAAAAAAAAAATCTTTAATTCAGATAAGTGACATCCATATGGGTTAGTAAACAATTAAGAAAAATTTAAACCTATGTTAGTAAACTTACTATCTACCTATTTATTTTAAAACAAGGTGGTTGTTCATGATGCACCTGTGAACAACATCACCTATCTGAGGAGAATCGTACCTCCCCGCTATGGTTTTCAGGATGGAGTTGGAGCTAGCCCGCACTCTGCAGAGCAAAGAGGCAGATTTCTGTCTGATGATGGCGTGAAAACCATCGACGCTTGCCTCTGCGAACATACCTGATGCACTGCAGAAACGGGGCAGCCCCATCAACATCCTGAACCCATTGTTATATTGGACCCGCAAGGCGCTGATAGTCCGCTGAGTATAGTTGGTCCACAGACTGCACGTATAAAACACTTGACAGTAGGCTTTAAAAAGTGTTATTTTAACTGGTCTGCTACACCATGCAAACCTGCGAGCCAACATGTTACATCGAACTGCCAGCGCCCTACGTTCCTTCTCAATATCCTGTTGGTCATTAAGGTCGTCGGTGACGTAATGCCCCAAGTACTTAAACTTACGCACCTGCACTATATCCTTCCCATTAAGTTTAATGGGGGGAACATAATCAGGACATTTACCACCGACAGCCTTAAAGATCAAGAATTCGCTCTTCTTAACATTATAAATAAGGCCGTGCTTCTGAGCATAGGCTTCGCAGCAACTTATCAGTTCTCTCAGCGCCCTAACTGTTGGGCTCAGCAACACCATATCATCGGCATAACTGATGTTGTTGACACTCACGTCATCACTGCGACACCCTATTTTTTTGTTGCTGAGCTCAACAATCAGATAGTTAATACAAAGGTTAAACAACTTTGGTGAAGTTATCCCCCCCTGTCTAACCCCGCACTCTAGTCCATACGACTCCGACAACCTATCGGCCCATCTTACACATTTTGTCTGGTTACAATACCAATACTGGAAAATACGCAATAGTTCCGCCAGCTTCTCTCCCATAAATATGAAAACATAACATGATTTAAAAAATTGTTCATTATGTTTCTTATATTATAAGTTTTTCTCCATAGAGATCTACGCTTTGCATGTGTCTGCAATCAATTTCATTTTTCTGGCTGACTTCTTTATAATTCAAAAATGGAACGTTTACCATGTCGATGTTAGTATACTTTTTTAACTTTAAGTTTCTAAAAAAGTACACTAACTACAAAATAGTGTGTCGAATCAGAAGAAATACTTTCCGGAATTCCGACCACAAACGCTAAAAACTTACCCTTACGGCATACCCAAATGTGTTCTGAAAGCGAGTGCTGTGTTAATCTATGCAAACCCGTTTTAAGATTGACTTGTTTGTAGGACACACTTGGTCCGTGATTACTGCGAGCTGTACACGTATGGGCCTAATCCCGGGATCCCAAATGCGGGATTTACTTTACAAAAGGTTTGTTATCTTTGTTTTTATTTAGGGATAGATTAAGAGGGAAATGTGTAGTGCAATTAGTTTGAGGTTTGAAGTTTTGGGTAAAATTGTTCGGTGTTCGGAGTATATTCGATTTATGTTTTCGAAATTTGGCAAGGCGTAGTATAAATTATTGTTATAGTTTCTGGTGATATGACTTTAGCGAAATCGGTTAACATTTGACGAAGATACCGCTGAACATGATACAAAAGAAAAAATCAGGCGAATTGAGAACCTTCTATTTTTTTAAGTCGGTCAAAAATGGATCATCTTATGCTTTGTACCTAACATTCCTTATTGTAATCCAGATACCAAATTATATGTTATTGAGGTTATCGATTTGGGCAAAACTATTTTGTCTATGAATCTATTTTGATGATTGTTTTTATTTGTTGAGTTTTTTTTTTAAGTTGGGATATCATCCAATAATATCTCCTGCGAGGCGGAAGGGCGTGTCAGATTTTTACTGACTAAAACCCACTCCTGTTTCTTTTTTGACCTCGTTCCAGGGCCCCGGGGTTCTCTTTCACATTTATGTTGAGTTAAGATATAACTCTGTGGTAGTCCCATTACTAATATTTAATTTGGAAATCCCATAGCAATTTGTAGATATTGAGTAAATTTGATAAGTTTTAGTTTTGGGATATCACAACGGGTCAATGCTAAAAAAAAATTGCTATGTGCGAGTCAGACTCAAACACAAAGGGTTCCTTACTACTTACGAGTCTGTGGTCAATTGGACCCACTCGATTAGTGTCCGCGGGATCACTCGACCCAGTACCATTTTGAATGGGTCGATTGGACCCACTGCCCAATTTTATTATAAGTACAGTAACGGAAGAAAGTCGAATCTTTTAGTTTTCAAAGTCAAATATCTGAATGGGAGCCAAATAATGTATTAATGGATTTTGAAGTTCCAGTTATGCAAGCGCTGAAAAATACTTTCCAAAAAGTGAAAATAACGGGGTGTTTCTTTCACGTTTGTAGAAGTCTTTGGCGTAAAGCAAAAGAACTGAGTGTGTCTAAAACACCAACGGGTAGGATGCATGTAAAACTTTGTGCTGCTTTGTCGCATCTTCCTCCAGAATCTATTGATGAATGTTGCCTTTATATCATGGGAGAAAGTTCAGCTAGTGACAATATCATAAAATTGAACGATTATTATGTTAAGACCTGGTTGGAAAATTCTACACTAGCAAATACTAGGAGCACTTATCAAGAATTGCACGAAACTAATAACACCTCGCTCAATTTCTAGAAGGATTGAATAAGGATGTGGCTTATTATTCAACTGCGGTGGAATCTCCTTACGGTATCAAAGTATCAAAGCGGCTGCCTGAAACCTAGGAAAGAGAGAATAAGATCGACTACCTACAGTATGTAGGTGAACTACTCAGTGGCCAGATTACTGTAGGGTATTGTTTGAAAAAAAAATTAAATTTTAATCAAGTGTGACTGATATTTTATGGCAATATATATAACACATTTTTTTTTACTATTGTTGATTTTTTTAGATGTTTTAAATGTTGATTTGTATAATTACAAATTGTAGTTTGTCTCGATTTAACTTATATGTACAACTTAATTTAAAAAGATTTTAGAATTTGATTCCGAACAAACGTTTAAATCTAATTGAATTGCGTTTTATTTATATTTCGACTTACCACTTTTGTGCTTGACTGCATCCACCAGTAGCTTTAAACAATGGATATCTTTTTAAATTAGTATGTGGGTCCATTTGACCAATGAAAATACAGAAAATAAATGATGAGGTCAAGTGGACCCGCGGCACCAAAATCGAGCGGGTTCAATCGACCACAGACTCTTGCAATGAGTATAAAAATTGAGCAAAAAAAAACAGAACAGACAGACATACGGATGAACAGACGGACAGCAGAACATTAGTATTCAGGTCCCGTTGGCAACTTTTACGTACGGAACCCTAAAAATAACTAAGCCGTGACTTTTAAAACAAGACTTGACACCTCATTCCTTACCAATAAAAACTCCTTCAAATCTCTTGACAACATCCATAACACTCTGAACTTATTCACCCTCACCCCTATTTGTCCATGATCGTCTCTTTTATTCCTCCCTGAAAGAATAATAAACAATAAAACAAACGTTCAGTACCACTAGTGTCACAGAGAGAGCGCAAAGGAAGTAATAATCGTAAAGTGAGCCGCGTATTTCCGGCTTTGCTTGCAACTGGGTAGGGTTGGTTGCACTCAATTTTTTTGTTAAATATTTAATTAGTTAATGATAGTCTTTTATATTTTTGGGACGGAACTGCCAGCCAGCAGCTTAATGCGCTTGAATCAAATTAAAAACGAATCAACAATGGTCATCAATAACACTTGTCAAGTCAATACTCAAAAGTCTTTAGCATATAAAGAAAAAAGAAGAAAAAAAGAAAACATCAATCAACCCAAAAATAAAAACTAATCAATCTGTCTATCTATCGCCACCGAGTTGCTAGCCTGTCGGTTTTCAATCGATTGCATTTCGGTGTTCGTCGGAATTTTATAACTTGATTCCACCAAGGCCGTTCCATCATCAGATTCACGCACTCCACGTAAATGGTAGACACCCCAATTAAAGGCACAGAACATTTTGGGAACAAATTCATTATGAGTACAACTAAGGAGTGGATTTCCCTGCCGGAGTCTGTTTCCTGATATCTACAATCAAACATGCAAGGAGTCTTTAAATTATGAGTGAGGAGGCCACTAATAGCCAAACGCTCTATCGTCGACCACGTCATCGCTTAAATTCAAGTAAGAAAAAACAATAATAAGTAGTAAAATATACAGGTGGTCTGAAAAGTTTCCGATTTAACACGACATATTTTATTTTTGTTTTTCTATTTTTACTTTAGCATAATTATAATAGCATAATTAGCCTTTTAATGATCCCACTGCTGGGACTTAGGCCTCTAAATTACACAAAGAAATGCGCCTTGCTCAGTTTGAAACCCCAACCTACAACCCGTAAGTCGGGGTCTCGGCCGTTACAACTCGGCCACTACTGTTGTCTATTTTTATATTATCTTCTTGTAACTCTACACACTTCTCCCATAGATGACCCACCTCTTTAACCCGTTCATACAGTAGTTGGCATTTTTCTCTGCATCACGAAGGTAATTGTCTTCGCATTCAAAACGGAGATCTCTATCCTTCGAGCGCAATTATTAGATAAGGGAGTAAAAAGATGTCGCTTGAGGCTAGAACTGGTAAGGCAGATGATCAAGCAGTTCATACCGTAGTTCGTAATTTTTTGCCGTGGCAACCACTCAGCTATGAGACGGTGCGTTGTCTTTGTGAAAAAGAAAGATCTTTTTCTGCATTTCACATCGACTCACTCAAATGACTGTCAAATAACAACTGGGCTTCAAAAATGCCTAAGACTTTGGTGAGTAACTATCAAAAGATGCATAACTAATTTCACTATCTTTTATTGACGAGTGCTGCTATCTTCACATTGAAGTCGGAAATTTTTCAGACCACCCAAGTAAGAGACCGATAGATGCGCGAGGTACAGTCATACGGTCAGTACATCAGTAAGTTAATTACAATTATATAGATTTCCTGATATTATTTATTGGGGTTCAACTTATACTGGTCATAGCCTGTAGGTTTGAACAAAACTAGTGTTGTACCAATTCTTATGACCACAACTGTTATCGATAAATTAAAAAACCTATTTACTATTTATACGATCTTTTTTTACTTACTACTATAAAGACTACTTAAAAAATGCATATAATTATACTACTACTATAACCTATAAAAAATGACCACCACCACCATTTTTTAACCATTTTTTTACTATCATAATAATTTTATATACATATGTTCTGTTTTTATAAATAGAGAGGATATTTTTTTATTTTACCGCTTAAAATTAATTATTTAATTAGGTAAATTTTATGTTAAAATAATATCAAGAACTAGGAAGGTAAAAAAAAAACAAGCATGAGGCGTCTAGTAGCTGTAAGGTCGTTGTGCTCGCCCATATTTATGATGCGTTGATTCAAAGTGTGTTTTACCAATATCTGTGTTCCCAAGCATCTACAGCCTCTTTAGTCTTCAAATAAATATTAAACACGCAAATGCTGGACATTCTATTTCTACCGTAGACTTTACTTATCGATTTCCATTATGTGTTATTGAGGTTAAGAGAGGACTTATTATAAAAAGGGAACCTAGAGGAACACTTCTTTAAAGTCTATATTTTAAACACGCAACAATTAGGCTTCATTGGCCGCACAGCCCTACTCAATATTGACGTAGTCACCACGCTGAACATCGGATGCCGATCGTTGTATGCATCTGCTGCAGAAAGTCCTGATATAATCCCGAACCACTGCAACAATCACGGGAATTATTGGCTCGGGGGCTCCACACCAAATTGCGAAGGCTCAGAGTGTCAATACATTTTTTAAACCTTTTATTTTTGCGTATTGTTGGATAACGTGTTTCACAGTTTTTTTAATTAAAAGAGTTAATATGCTTTGGTAATAATTTTAAAATTATAAATCGTGACCTAATTTAATGTCGAATTTTGATGAATGTTGAACTGCATTTATAATTGGATTGCTTCGACTTTATAATGCGTTCATAATAAATTTGAATACCAGCAGGTTTTTATTGATGAAACACATGTTACTAAAACAGTTATGAATTTATAATAAATTTGGATGGATGGAGAGGGAAAGGGAGGCCAAAGAAAAAATGGATGGATTGTGTGAGGAGTGATATGAAAGAAAATAGAATCAGTGATAGCAAGACTGCTGACAGGATAGTATGGACCCCAGATCCCAAGTAATATGGGACAAGGGCAGGAAGAAGATGAGGTATATTGTTGTGTTCTAATTTTCTAACAGGGTCAACCAAGATTCATAGCTCTATGCCTGTATCTTACCTACATTGTGACAGCTAATCACACTATTATTATCAAACTAATATTATAAAGGCGAGAGTTAGTGTATATGACGTGTGTGTATGTTTGTTACGCTTTCATGCTCAAATGGCTGAAAGGAATCGAATATAATTTGGTTCACTGTCTACATTATGTATATTTTCTGGCCTGCCCCCCTAGTCAAGTTACAACCGTTTCGTTTCGATTCTCTTTTCGTCGATCGCCTCGAGTAGGCCATGCCTGCGATTCCCTTATTCTGACGTCATCTCAACGCTCAGTCTCTTAGTCAGAACAAAGGAATATGAGGCGTGGCCGGCTCGAGCTGATCAACGAAAAAAGAATCAAAACGAAACGGTTGTAACCTGGTTACGGGGGCTGGGATATTCCCTTGGGATATTTTTCGATAGAACTGGAATAAATTCCACCAATTGCAATTGCAAATCAAGTTGGTGATCAACTTGTTTTGAACTTATTTTAGTCGTTTCTACTGTCGGGTTTTTTGACAGTGTCAAGTTTTTTGTTATAATATTAAAAGACCCGTAAAATATCTATGAAAATCTTAACAATAAATGTTTTGGTAACCCTGTTCGGCGACTATTGTAGTTTTATGCAACTGTTTGTAAGGATTTGAATTGCTTCCAAGTGCTGTTTGTATTAATATTATTGGCCTTATGACTCAGGTTTTTTGTGTTTTACAGTTTTCAGAGGATTAAATTGTGTGCGAAGAGGGTTCTCATTGTTTGTCTTTGTAGAAGTGCCTTTTTATGTAAGTTTTCACGATTACATTTTGGTTGAACATGCTTTTTCGTTATGTACTGTTGTGTTGTTGTGTACAGTCTTTTATATTCTTTGATCGTTTTTTTTTTCTGGAAAAGCTGGAACAAAAAATTATTTGATCGAGGCACTCTGAAAATAGGCTTAAATTTTGTTGTGCATTTATAGTTATCCTCAAGTGCAAAATTTCTCTCTCCTTTACATAAGGTTTGTTGTAAGAAAACCCAATTGTGGGTTAAGCTCGCCTCTATACATACATCAGCTGTCCTATTTTTATTGTATGATAAAAGTTGTGTGTACAATAAATATGAATATGAATACATACGTAGGTACTGTATGGCAGTTAAACTAAACTCCAGATGAATGGCCGTGGCCAGATCATAGAAACTGATCACTTCGTTATATGACTAAGTTAAACTGACCAGATCGTTTAAAATGTTAATCTTTTATGATATGTCAGTCCTTGTTTGGTCTACTTATCTTATTCTTTACACTTTTCATTATCAAAGAAATCCTACAACAATGACATAGGTCAAACGAGGATCAACATATCATCAAATCTTAACGATTAACGATCTGGTCAGTTTTAGTTAGCCATATCATGAAGCGACCAATTTATGTGATCTGGCAACGACATCCATACAACAAGCATTCATACAAAAATCCAAGTCAAACTTCGATATTCCCTCAACATTCACCAGCCAACTCCATCTCCATATAACAACATATATACCAGTTAAATACAGTTCACAGCTCTTGTTGACTCGCGTCGATAGCAGTCAGGATTCAACCCTTGTTATGACTGATAGCTGCATGAATATTCAACCCGTCCGTGCCGCGGGCGCCTTGGTTACTAGTAACAACTATCTCTGGGAATTGTGGGAACTTGTAAATATGGTATAATGAATGGAGTAATTTTTGTGGGTTAATTGGGGGGATTTTGTAAGTTTTAATGTGAAAATGGTAATGTTTATTAGAGATTGTGAGGTCAGCTGATGCGCTGTGACAATGTTATTTGTATAATGTAGAAGCACGTTTTTTTTTCAAGTTTGTGAATGTGAAGTACCATGGAGCATTTTTATTAGGTTACAACTTGTTTGACATTACGAGCATGGCAGTTGAGAGTTTGTCATGCTCACTCAAATGTCTCGCTGATGGTGGCACGTTATATTGGGTCATTCTGTTCCCTTCAAAATGGTTGAGCTGAGTGGGGCTGACGCACGCGTCATGCTTGTGAACGGGTGCCGTCAGTTGGGACCGTCATATCTTAACTGCCGGTGGCTTAATTCGATTTCTATTTTTTGATTAGTTTTTTTTTTTTAATTATTATTACTTATCTACATTGTTACTAAAAGAGTTATGAGTTTACATGTGGATGGATGGAGAGGGAGAGGGAGACCAAAGAAAAGATGGATGGTTTGTGTGAAGAGTGATATGAAAGAAAAGGAAGTTAGTGATAGCATGACGAATGACAGGGCAGAATGGAAGAAAAAAACATGTTGCGCCGACCCCAAATAACACGGGACAAGGGCAGGAAGATGATGATGACTTATCTACATTGTGCTCACATATTAAAAGCGACAAGAAATATGTAACCAAGATTTACATAACTCTGATTTAAAAGAGTGTCCATGGAGTTTTTCTCCATAGAGATCTACGCTTTGGAACGTGCAATTTAGTTTCACTTTTTTTTTTGACTGAACGACATTTTGAAAATTCAAAAGTGCCTTTAATTGGTCTATTTGAAATAAACGTTTCTGATTTAAGAGGGCCTTGCTCGACCCGTCTATCGTCAATCTGAGCATGGTTATAAAGCTTGTTAGCTCATTTAACTCAATTCAACGCAATGTTTGTTATACCTATACGCTCAGTTGGCATACAGTAATTCCGTCATTCACTTGGATATTTCATAAAACTTATTCTAGAAAATACAATATAAATAAAAACAATAAAAGAACTCGGAAAAAAAAATTCTGTCGTTCAGAATCTCGATTAAATGTGAAAGGTTTCTCTATAGTTATATTTCCTTTATTTTTTTTTTATGAGTACATAATGAAGTTCACGTAAAATAGCAGCTTTTTAGAGGTCCTTATTGAATAAGTTTTACACAGAATGGTTTGATTTAAATAGAAACCTAGATAATTTCCACAAGTTATATATACCTACCTAATCTGTTTTTTTTTTTTTCAAAATATCAATATTGGTTGTATGAAAATGTATCTTAGTGATAGTTCCAGTAGATTTGAATACTAAAAAAAAAACATGTTGATGGCATTAAAACAATTATTTAACTAAAATAAATTCCAATTGCTAGGAGTATTTTTTTAATTATATTTATATATAAAATCCTTCTTCTGGCATGGTCGGGTAAAAACAATAGCCAAATAAAGACTGTATGTTTATTTGTTATGTTTTTGACAAAATATTTGCCACAAACAGAGCTCTAAACAGCTGCTTTGACATAGAAATCAGATTTGTTCACTGTTCCAAGGGGTAGCGGACCTGAGTGTTTTTATTTATTTCAGCTTAATACCTCCACGCGTTTCTGAGACCTGGACAGACGGACAACAAAGTATTCCTATAAGGGTTCCATTTTTGCCAACTGAGGTATGGAACCCTAACACTCATAAACTATCACACTTACACTAACATTACATCCCGCATGTCATGTCACATCACTAATTTCAATCTAATGTATCATTAGTTCTCTAATTTACAGGCTCTGCAGTAAATCGTGTCGGCCCCTAAATTTATAGCTCGTGGTAGTTTCATGGACTACTGGACAATTCATCTAACAGGTATTTAGTGGAGAGCTGACGTATGTTGGTGTGAGAGCAGTGGCTGCTCAGTAGTAGCGGCTCCGACTTACGAGTTGTAGGTAGTGGGTTGAAACTTAGCCAGGCGCATTAGTTTGTGTAATTTATTTTAGGGTTTTTGGAGGTATGCGGAACAAAGAGTAAAGTCCCTCAAACCTCCGTTGAAAAGGGAGGATCATGTGACGTCATAGATGTCGCTACAGGTTATTGCTCTCAAAACGGTGATGGATAACTTCGTGAGGAAACCGATAAGTCTCAGAGAAGAGGGAAAATTATATGACTCATTTTATGTTATGAATATTAATAAGTACTAAGGCAAATTAGTAGAAATTTGCAGAAAAAAAAAAAACTTTAAATCTGGGATGAGCATCGCTATTGCTGGAAAGTCACGAAAAAGGTCTGCCGTCGTTAATTTCAATAAATAATAATGTTCACCCAAGTGAGCCAGAAGGATTTCTGGCACACTGGCACTTGGGTGACTCTCCAGTCATTTTAATTGTGAGAGTGACACAACCCAGTGTATCTGTACCCACTGTATCTAAATAAAAATGATAAAATACTTGATTTTTGGCGTCTAAGGGCAGATTTCTGAATTGAGTATTTTGAGTTAAGAACGTCTCAAACCATACTTTGACAGGTTTTAAGGGCAAAGTAGAGTTTGAATAATTCTCAACTTCGAATGCTTAAATCAGAAACCGAGGGTAATTATGTTATTTCGTGACATACTCATGTAGGGTTTTAAAATAAAGTAACAGAGTAACGATCTTAACTATACATTCAAATGTAGTAAAAAAGTAACATTGTAAAAAAGTCAACCGCAAAAAAGAACTATTAAAAAAAATGGCAATGTCAAAAATTCCAACCATAAAAAACTAAATATATTTTTGGACTTAAAAACAAAAGATAAACGACCTATCATTATCTATTAGTCAACGTAATACGAAAGAACAATAATAGGCCATCAGGCATTATTAAAATTCGAAAGCTATCCAAATACATATTCCAAAAAAAAACACTTTGCAAAGTTGCAAATTGCTCCAACATATTACACACTAAAATGGCTCACTATTGATTTACGCATACATATTTCAATTTTATTGCACGACTACGATCGACTTTTCCTTCGTAATACATTTTTCCATTTATTATATATTTTTCAGACTAATTTATAGCAGCTTGAGGAGTAAGATTCATGGTGTCTAAAATCTTTTTAAAGAACTTGCTTAGGTTGCAATTTCGACCGCATGTTGGCAGCTACTTGTTTACTCCTAGTTATTTTTTTGAAGTAATTTTATATCTATATAGTCTTGTATATAAGTTTTCATGTATTTTTTTTTTTACTTTTTAATTTGCTAGCAGTACACCGCAGACACCGCGAACAACGATGGCCCAGCAGCCACAACCTACAAATCTAGCCAGGCGCATGACTTTGTGTAAATTATTTTCAATACCACTGCTCTCAAAACGGTGAAAGAAAATATTTTGAGGAATTAAGAGGCATAAACTATAGACCAACATTCGAAGACATATGACATCTACCAATCCGCACTGGGCCCGCGACCCATTCCCTCTCCTAGAGGGTAAGTCTGAGTCCCAGCTGTGGGAACATTATAAGGCAATATCATAAGCAGCCTTATAATGAAAACATATATTATATGCTTTTAATTTTTACAATTATAAACTTCATATGAAATGGTATAGCCTATACCTATAATAGTACATTTAGATACAAGTGCAGAAAGTTGGTCATTGCGACCGAGGTGGAATTCGCACGAGCCGTAGGTGAGTGTGTTATGGAGCCGAGGGCTGCATTCACAAATTTGAACGTGTATCAAACGACTTTTTTCAATACACTTACGAAGCAATGAATAAACGGGGATTGACCGGCGACTAGCGGGGGCCGACGCGCGCCAAGCCGTGTTACGATAAATGTAATAACATTGTGGCGGGGGAGAGCACTCGCACTTTTCTTCACTAGTGCGGAAAACAGTCTATTGCATGGCTAAAAGCGGTGGGATAAGAGTGGGTTTTATAGTAAGTTTATTGCAAAATATTTTTTTATTGAAAATTATCCAAACAGTTCCTCATAATCCAAGATATAGTCTGTCCAGTTAATAGTGGACATTTGGTGTCTATAATAAAAAAAACCTCAGTATCTTCACAAAACTGTTTTACTCTTCCATTTGGAAATTATTACATTCTGGTAACTGTTTCGTCTATGTCGACGCAGCCGTGAATACAAGCAAAATAAATTCAAAAAGTTTTATTTATTTTATTTTATTTATTTTACATAGATTACAAATGTAAAAGTAACTGTCTGTCTGTTACGCTGTCACGGTTAAATTACTGAACCGTATTTGGTGTTTTTTTTTCACTTTTTATGTCTACAATTTCGCGTCCGCAATAGCCGATTGCTCGTCTATATATACATCACAAATTTTTAATTAGTTAAAGTATTATCAAAAGTATTATTTAAAGGGCTTATTAGAATTAGAAAAGGTCATGTTATTATTTAAGTAAAGTCTCAATAAATAATATTCATAAATAGCAAAGTTATTAAAGTTTTTTTTATCCCAAAATGTCACTCATTATAGGGAAATATTGTACGGGCTATTGATTATAAATGAAAAACAATGGAAAAATACTGCGTGTAGTATTTTCTAGTTGCAATTTTTATGAATAATTGATTCAATTATGAATTTACCAAATATGAAATTTTCGTGGACGAAATTTTTGGGATTTAGTTTTTTTTTACAATTGACTCCACAAATATAATCAGTAACGGATACGGATGGAGCCCCAATGTTTTTTGTACTAATAAAAAAATAGGGGTGTATAAAATCAACCCCTATTTCTGGTCACGCTATAACCTAAAGATGGCTGGACCAATTTTAATAATTCTTTGTTTGTTTTGTTTATCAGCATACAGGGAAGCTGGTTATAGGGTAGGTAGCGTAGGATAAGTAGGTAACTCGGTAGGGTAGAGTAAGGTGGAGTAAGGTAGAGTAGGCTAGAGCGGGGTAGAGTAGGGTAGGATAGGGTGGTGTTGGGTAGAGCAAAATAAAGTAGTCAATTGACGGGAGCTAAACCACGGGAAAAAGCTAGTTTATTATAAAGTTGAAAATTCGTATGTGAGTAAAATTACAAATGAAGTTATAGCACCACATGAATGTGCAACTTGTTGGTAGTGCAAAAGTATAAGGCGTAGGTACGTATGATGCAGATAATACAGTCTATCCACGTTCTAAATTTGATCTTGGTTTGATAAGCCGTTTAAACATGAAAAACATTTATAATTGTCGAGTAGTAAGTAGAATAAAACACACATTCTTGCCTGACTTAACCATATAACCCACCACTACTGAATCGCTTGCCACTCGACTCGAGTACCGTTATCAGTAATATTCGATTCGAATCGATACGAGCTGCTTCTCGGCTACGTACCGATGCGTGATCTGCCTCTTCATTTGGCTGAAGTAGTGTCTACATTGCTCGGCTTCAAGCGTTCGTCTGATGAAATGTTCGGAGGTTAAGTTAAGGTAAAGGAGGATTTACTTGCATGTGAGTTGGAGGGTTAGGTTTGGAGAGCTGTAGGCTTCCTTTTTTGTATTGTGTAGAAGATTTATTTTGCATTTGCCGCCGCGTAAATCTCAGGGTGCATAAACACACACACGTCACATCTGGTATGTCTGTTATGTGTGGTTTTTAATATTGAATGAAAAGACCAAAGCTGTGGTCTTATAAGAGTTCATAGGACCCATTCCATGTGCTAATGAATAACATGTTATGTTTTGTTATAAGTAGTTTTTTTTTCCACAATTTATAAGGGTATGTTATGATTTTAGGTTATCCTTGTTTTATTTAATGTATTTTTAGTTTATAAGTTTCCATTGGACAATGTCTTCGATATCCTCCTTAATGTTGTACAAGTACTTGCAAATTAAAATAACAACGGTTTTTATTTTAGTTGGGAAAATCATCTTATGACAAATCTCGCTCTTGGGCGGAGCGAGACATAGTGACAGACTTTTACTGACTAAAAACTCACTCCTGTTCCTTCTTTACCTTCGTCCCAGGGCCCCGGGTTTCATTTTCACCCGTGGCCCCAGTAGGATTTGACCCTGCTGGGCCCTTACGAATTGCTGATATCTCCTTGAAAATTACACCTGTGTAGTTTTAGTGAGGTACTTGTATTAATCCAACAAAACTAGTCTTTTGGCGAGACCCCAAAAGCCCAGCTTTTTTACACTAATTATTTTGTATTTGCTACGAAAACTCTTCATCAAAGCCTCGTTGCAAATCCGACATAAAATATTCTAGTTAAATTATTATTGAATAACATCACAAACAGTCACACGAAACGAGTGCACCAATTTAAATAACGCAAATCCAACCTGATTTAAAGAAAAACTAAAAACAAACCATACTATGAAATTAATATAGTTGGTTTTTGAGTGGCAAAATGTTAGTTATTACGTAATTAAAGTCAGTTATACACGCTGTGAGATGTTTAATTAGCTGCCACGCATTTGCTTCAGTTAATTTAGTTCCAAATATTATGTAATTAACATAACTGCGCCAACCTCTGGCACTATGTAGGTACTTATCACGTAATTTAGTAGATAGTTTGATAACATAACATACAGACTTCACGAAGCAGAGGAAGTTGGGTAAATTGACGGAATTAGGTAAGTTATAATGTGAATTTACTATAGGGACTTAATGCTGAGTTAAACTTGGTAGTAATGTTGCCATCTACCAGTGATTTATTTATATATTTAATAATATAAGTGGTCCTGACAGACGTCCTGTCCATAAGTTTGCTTAAAAAATTGAGAATCCGATTGCAGCGCCACCTAACGGGTTCAACTGTATTTTCGAACCAACCAGGATTTTACACACAAATTTCTATACAAATCGGTCAAGCCGTTTAGGAGAAAACACACGTGTAGAAGAAATATATACATAGATAGATAAAGATTTACAAATTTGGTACGGTTTGTCATAGTAGATATCCAAGGCCACGGGTAGTGTGAAAGTGAAATCCGGGGCCCTAGGACGAAGGCAAAGAAGGAACCGGAGTGGGTTTTTTTGTCAGTAAAAGTCTGACACTATCTCTCGCTCCACCCAAGAGCGTGACTTGTTATTAGATGATTTTCCCACCTAAAAAAAATACGATTTGAATAACTAATCACAGGTAAGTTTATACGGAACCATCGGTGCGCGAGTCCGAATTGCGTTTAACCGGTTTTTATTGTAATATATGTACCGAATAATTAACTATATTCAAAATTGCAAATAAAAAGATTTTTTTTTAAAGTAAGTAAGTTAGAAACCTTTGAAATGTGATGAAAGGGAAAACTTTCAAATAACAAATTAGGATCGCCATTAGGTGACGGGTGTACAAAAGACAACAAGTTCCCACCACGCTTCCACTCATCCTCATACTTTATTTTTTATTGGGTGGGAAATCATCTAATGACAAATCCCACTTTTGGGCGGAGCTCCTGTTACTTCTTTGCCTTCGTCCCAGGGCCCCGAGTTTCACTTTCACACTACCCGTGGCCCCAGTAGACTTCGAACCTGCTGAGCCCCTATGATTTGCTGACATCTCCCTGAGGCACGCGTGGAACAGTACGCGCCGTCGACGACTTGGGCTCGGTCCGGACGGTTACCGGACGGTCGGACGGCGAGCCACCCATTGCTGTCGGAAATCAGTATCGGAATCCCGGCGGAGGTCGGAATCCATACTAAAATTTTCTTAATTTAAAAACCAATTTTGATGCTGTTATCAGAAAAAGATTGTATTTTTAGTGTTATTCGTTGTTTAGTCTAAAATAGACTCAGGTTGGCCGCCGCATAGATATTCTGACTAAATGGGGTCTTTGAACCATCTTAAACACAGTGCCAGTATGGAGCCCCATCACAGGATATGCGTCACCTGCTTTGCTGCTCGTTCTGTAGAACCACCTTCACAATCTAAGACTAAAACGAGGTCAAAGATATAGCTATATAGATTACTAGATACTGGTCACACAAAATTTTAGTCTACTGTCCACGGACGCATAGCTTCATAGACGCGTATTCGTCACTATACCCTTGGTGTACGCCTGGTCACAGCTTACATCAATTCAATTCAATTCAATTCAATTCAATTCAATATCTTTATTGTGGAGCATAGGTTTGTACATAATACAGGTCTTAAATAATTAAATAGATCAGCTACGTCCCGCCCTTAGGGCATACAATAGTCAAATAGGTACATTATTTTTAACAATTATTAATATTTGGCATAAAAATAAAAAGATAAAGCCAAACGAAACGAATTAAGGTAGGTATACATCAGTAGGCTGAACACATCATGACTGAGGGGGGCGATATTGGAGCAGTGATTTGTCCAATAAGAAATCTTTTATAGAGTAGTAGCACTTGTCTACTAACAGATCATGGAGACTCTTTTTAAATTTTTTCATTTCCGTAATTATTCTGATAGGCCCAGGAATATTATTAAAGATGCGTGTAGCCATACAAAAGATACTTTCATGCATAAGATGAGTCTTACTAGCTATTGTACGCAATTTGTCTTTACGTCGAATACGTGCATAAAACTATGAAATTCTGTCGACGAAGCGGCAATGACATAACGGCAATGGCATAACGGTGAGCAGTCGTACACTAAGCATATAATAAAGAACACGCCTCTATGAAGCTACGTGTCCGTGGACTGTAGGCCTATCGACACGAAAAGATAAATAGAGAGCTTTATGTAGATCATCATCATTATCATTTCAGCCGAAAGACGATCACTGTTGGACATAGGCCTCCCCCAAGCGTCGCCACAACGACTGATCCTGTGCGTCTCGCATCCTCCGCATTCCCACGACTCTCACCAGTTCGTCGGTCCACCATGTGGGAGGCCTTCCAATGCTGCGTTTTCCAGTGCGCGGTCGCCATTCTAGAAACTTTCGGCCCCATCGACCATCCGTTCTATGAGCAATGTGCCCTGCCCACTGCCACTTTAGTTTGGCGATTCTTCGGATTTATGTAGATACGACATCTATTTATAGAATCTATACCTACCAAAGTAATTAAATTCGTGAAACTAAAAGGTCTGAAGCCAATGCTCCGTTCCATCGCGTGTCTATTACGGCACAGATTAAATAAGATAATGGAGACAAACGAAATGGAGCTTAATTACCGTATTTTGTTCGACTGTTTGTTTTAGTACCTTCCCTTAAGAGGGGCCTTCTCAATCCGTCTATGGTCAACGTGGGCATGGTTTATTATTAGCTTGTTCTTTCATCCGACGCAACCCAATGCAATGTTTGATAAAGAGAAATAACGCCTGAACGCTCTGTTGGCATTCGGTAACTTTCGTCACACACCCGAATAGTTCACAAAACTTGTTCCAGGAAATACGTATTGTTTTAATAACCTTACAAGTTGTGGGAAAAAAAAACGATATTTCGAATTTCAAATAAATGTGCAAGGTTTTTATATACCTATATGTATATATATATATATATATATTTATGATCACAATATAAAGGGCCAAAGTTCACACAAAATTGTAGATTTTAAGAGATCCTTACTGTATTAGTTTTACACAAATTTATGTTTTGATTTCAATAAAAATCTACAAAATATCCACATGATACCTTTGTTTTCAAAATATCTAGAGAAAGATGTGTAATGACGTCATAATCACGTAAAAGCGATTGTATGGAATTAGTATCACGGGATGGGCGCTCTTAATACATACATAGTAGATAGCTTGTATTTGTTTGTATTGGGCTATCAGAAGGACATCAGGACCTCTAGACGAAGATCTTTTGTTTAGAGGTCGACGTCTAAAATATATTGTGTTAAATGAAACAGATTTCTATGAAATTACTCGTACAAGTCGGCGTTGATTGTATTTCGTTTTTCGTTCAAGATACGGGAGAATTATAATAGGTTATTTTACTCTCTATGAGAAAAAATCTAAAAATATATTATTAAGATAGCTTAGGCATAAAGTAGTCGGTAAGTCTTAGTTTTAGTTTATAAAATAACAAAATAAATTTAAAAAATCAATTCAAATTTTTTAGTCTTTTTTTCTGTTCTTTATCACCATAAAATAGTAGCCACCATGTTATTACGTCATTCGGCTGTGTAAACTATAGTGACAGCTGTCAACTGGTCGGCCATACTGAGTGAATATCAGCGCAACGCATTTGTTTACACAGCCAACTGACGTCACGAACTCTCGACCACAGAGTAAATATGACGTCCACTGCGTTCTGCATTTTCGTCTAATTACGCGCGAAATATGAAACTGAATATAAATTTTATGATATTTTTAGTGGTTTATTATCACTATAGAATCTAATTGAGACACTTCAAAAATGAGTGTAGTAGAGTGTAGTAGTGAGTATATTAGATAATATACTCAATTTATTTTTCGACTAGTGTTATCACGGACGATGGATCGATCATATATATTTATATGATGGTTGGATCATATAAATATATATGATCGATCCATCGTTTCAAAAGAAATCAAATTTATCAGAACTGAATCAATGGAATTTTCTAATTACTAAACAATAGCTTCAGTCTGCCTTGCAGTTGCGCCCTCGGTAAAGTCGAAAATTTCCCACAGGATCGTTTTACCGAAAATAAAAAATGTCTACATGGTTTTCCTATTGGCTATTTCTAATAACTTCATGGTTTACTTGTGTGCCAGCTTTAATCTTCAAATTAATGACTGGCCTGTTAGTCTAGTCGTTAGTGGCCCTGACTGCTAAGCCGGTGGTTGTTCGATTCCCATCCAGGACCAATGTTTGGGTGATGAACACAATTATTTATTCTGTGTCTGGGTGTAATTTATCTATACTATGTATGTATTTAGAAATATATAAGTATGAGTAATTTATCACTTATCTAGTACTCATAGCACCAGCTCTGTTTAAGTTTGGGACTAGATGGCGTCATGTGACAGTCGTGGAATATTATTATTTTTTTTTCTTTTATTTATTCAACAGACATATAAATTACATTTTTAAATATTTTTTAAATAAAACTCATAAAAAAACATTAAAAAATATAAAAAAATATTATTATTATTAATCGAGTGGTAACGGCCCCGACTTACAAGCTGTAGGTCGTGGGTTCAAACCCAGCCAGGCGATTACTTTGTGTAATTTAATTCATCATCACTGCTCTCAAAACGGTGAAGGAAAACATCGTGACGAAACCGGCATGTTCTAGAACTAAAACATTCGAAGACATGTGACATCCACTGGGCCCACGTGGGGGATTAAGGCCCATTCCCCCTCCTAGAGAGTAGACCTGATTCCCAATAGTGGGGACATTATAAGGCCGACAATGCTATGCTTTGCAGCCTTAATCGAAATGAAAATAGCCATGATTGACAAACATCCAAACACCTTAACATAAAAACTTTCGCTTTTATAATTTTAATAAGTAGGTGTAGATAGCAAAATACTGTCCACGGATCATTAGCTTAAGGCGTACAGTCCCTTGACCATTTTGAGTATCTGTGCATTTAATTCCAGTCAGCTGCGTCCGGATAGAGCTCTGCTGACCTTTAAATCCATTTTCTTTGCGAAATATTGGTTGATTTACATTATATACATACAGAAAAATTGCTGATTAATATACTTAACCAGCAATTTTTTTTGTGTAAGCATATTTCTAAAGCACAAAGCCGTTTAAAAGGAGTAGGGAAAACAAGCGAAAAATTATAATGTTATAATTATTTTTTTTGCAAATGCTTTAGTCTTACGTTTAAATAATATGTTTATAAATATTGTACATGAACCTATAATAAACATTTTTTTTCAAACCTATTCTTTTAGCCGTTACTAAGGAGTAGGCTTCAGAAAGTCACTGTTTTATAGCACTGCTTGGGAGTTAGGGCCTTAATAGTCGTTTGAGAATACGCCAGACAGCTTGAGCATCACAGCGTATTGTCTGCGAGGTGTATTACACGCATACGTTTTCAATAATTTGTGACAATGCCGTCAGACGACGAAAACATTCCCGCCATTTTTACAACAAATAAAAACGTGCTTTCACTCAATGTACGCTCCGATGTATGACAAGTGCTATACTCGTAGCAGGCGTCATGAAATCTGCATGCAACGACGCGAGCACGACGGTGCCGCTTCGACGACAGACTTACACCAAGCGCACAATGACGAATACGGGTCTATGAAGCTACGTGGCCCTTATCGTAGCCTTGTGACGCAAAGGGCAACTGAAACCGACCACCCCCCCTAGCCAAGTTACGACCGTTTAATTTTTTTCACGATTCTCTTGCGTTGAACGCCTCGAGTAAGCCTCGCCTCCGATTTCATTATTCTGACATCATCTCAACGCTCAGTCACGTAGTCAGAACCAAGAAATCGGAGGCGTGGCCTACTCGAGATGTTCGACGCAAGATAATCGAAACAAAACGGTCGTAACTTGGCTAGGGGGTTTTTTTTAGGTGGTAAAATCATCTGACAAATCCCGCTCTAGGATTTTAGTCAGTATAGGAAGAGAAGTTACTTGATGATTTTCTATCTAAAAAAAGGATAAACAGTAGAATAGGATAGGATAATATTAATGCTACCAATTATCTCATAGTCTATTCGAAATTTTATTGTTTGAAAATACAATTGTTCATAATTAACTCGTAATATTTGAGTGGTGCTCCACTACATTGCTTTTAATTAATAATCAGGTATAAGTATCAGATAAAGACGCGTTGAGTGGTAAATTGTTTCAGGTATCTCTTTAAATTAGCTGTGTTATCACAAGACTCCGTGGCGCAACGGTAGCGCGTCTGACTCCAGATCAGAAGGTTGCGTGTTCAAATCACGTCGGGGTCAAAATTCACTTTTTGTGTTTTATTGTTGAGAAAAAATGCATGAGCTGGTTATAAGCAAAGCCTTCCCCCTGCATTATGCACATAGTTATGTATGGAGTTTCTTTTTTAATAATATACTTGCTTGACTGCAATCCCACCTGATGGTAAGCAGGTGATGTGATCGTTGATTGTGAGGCGCACTAGTTTAATAAGAGCCTATTCACTCTAGACACCTAAATTATAATCCGACGGGAAAACCTGTTAAGAGATGTAATTAGGGCAGCTATTTTGGTGATTTTTAACATTCTAAAGTTTTTTAGGGTTCCGTAGCCAAATGGCAAAAAACGGAACCCTTATAGATTCGTAATGTTTGTCTGTCTGTGCGTCCGTATGTCACAGCCATTTTTTTCCGAAACTATTAGAACTATACTGTTGAAAATTGGTAAGTAGATGTATTCTGTGAACCGCATTAAGATTTTCATACAAAAATAGAAAAATAACAATGAATTTTGGGGGTTCCCATACTTAGAACTGAAACTCAAAAATTATTTTTTTATCAAACCCATACGTGTGGGATAGGTCTTAAAAAATGATATTGAGGTTTCTAATATCATGTTTTTCTATACTGAATAGTTTGCGCGAGAGACACTTCCAAAGTAATAAAAAGTGTGTCCTAAAATAAGAAAATGATGTACATTACATGCAAACTTCCGCCGAAAATTGGTTTGAACGAGATCTAGTAAATAGCTTTTTTTTAATACGTCATAAATCGTAAACCGCAATTTACCTTTCAAATTTGTACGGAACCCTCAGTGCGCGAGTCCGACTCGCACTTGCCCAGTTTTTTAGCTAGCTTCGTGGGTAAGTAGAAAATTGTCATATAGTGACATACTATCAGGATAAAAGTAGGAATGCTATCCACGTGTTTATCATGTTTCATCCAAATTCGTTCAGCCGTTCGAGCGTTAAGGACTAACGAACATACACACAAACTTTCACCTTTGAGAGATTAGTGTGATACCCAGTAGTCCTTGAAAAGATGCTGTATCGTACGTATTATTGTATCACTAGATTTATGTCGATCTCAAATGGATTAGCCGAAAAATCGATTATTTAGCGTAAAATAATTAATTTTTCAGCTCGAGTTTAAACACAACAAAGAACTAGCTAGATTAGGAATTTTAATATTCTAAATCTTATTTTTTTTATGTCTGGCTTCACGCACTACTATAGTTGAACATAGGCACCTTGCTCGATGATAATACTTTCCGGCTCGCTGCTTCCTTACGTCTAGGCGCTTTCTGTGGTTCTCCTCATCGCTGCCACTGTGGCGAAGTCGTCAACAGCCTCGAACACCACGGTCTGTCAATCAACGACATCATCAGACGCGCTCTTGTCTCCGTCGGCGTTCCAGCCGTATTGGAACCCCATGGCCTGGCACACGACGATGGCAAGAGACCGGACGGCATGTCGTTATTCCCATGGAAGATGGGTAGGCCTTTAGTATGGGACGCTAAATGTGAAACTCTTGCGCCTTCCCATCTTCCTAACTCGTCGTGTTGTTGATGGTGCTGCCACTGCGGCTGCGGAGAAACTCAAGCGGCGAAAATATAATAACCTTGTTGGAAGTTATATTTTCGAACCGTTTGGGGTTGAAACTCTCGGTTCATGAGGTCCGAGTACTCACAAGTTGTTTATTGATCTGTCAAAACGTCTACTTATATAAATAAAAAAATAAAATAATAAATAAAAACTTTTTCTTTCTTTCTTTTTTTTTCTTTCTAGTTGACATTTCACGTGACCGACCGAAAGCGTGGCAATGTCTTTTGGGCACATTACCAGTCGACAGCGATGTGGAAGAGTTTTTTGACGCCATATTTTAGTTTTAGTTAGTTGTAATTAGTGTAGCGTTTTTATTATTATTTATTTTATTTTATTGTAATTATAGTTAGTATTTTTAAATGTAACAAGAATGTATAAGAACAATATTTTTTTATACATTTAATCCATATATAAAAAAGCAAAATACCACCTACTGATTAAGCATGAAATCTCCGAAACTATAACACCTACAAACTTAGAATTTGGCAGGTATGTTCCTTATAGGATGTAGACATCCGCTTAGAATGGATTTTACGAAACTCAGATGGTATGGAGAAACCGACTTTTACACGGGTGAAGCCGCTATTTCAATTGTCAATTTCGAGAAAAAAAAAATTGTTTCAAACCACCAAAACTGAATTTTGACCCCGACGTGATTTGAACACGCAACCTTCTGATCTGGAGTCAGACGCGCTACCGTTGCGCCACGGAGTCTTATGGTGAATGGGTTAATTTCCACAGTCATACATTGCAACCTCTTCAGAAAGAAGATAATTTATGTGATAACTAGCTTTTGCCAGCGGCTTCGCCCGCGTGAAATTTGGTTTCTTCATACAAACTTTGGACCCCCATTTCATCCCCTTAGAGGCAACCCTTTCTTGGTGCTCGCCTACGTCATAAAACGCAACCTTGTGCAAAATTTCACGCTCCTAGGTCTAGTAGTTTTGGCTGTGCGTTGATATGTCAGTCAGCCAGTTTCTCCTTTTATATATATAGACTAGCTTCTACCAGCGGCTTCGCCCGCGTGAAAATAGGTTTCTCTATACAAACTTTGGACCCTCATTTCATCCCCTTAGGGAGTGAATTTTGAAAAATCCTCTCTTAGTGCTCGCCTACATCATGAAAGGACACCTTGTGCAAAATTTCACTCTCCTAGTCCCAGTAGTTTTGGCTGTGCGTTGATATGTCAGTCAGTCAGTTTCTTCTTTTATTTATATAGATTATATGATACTCAATTACGTGACATGGCATTTACCAATATGCACTGGGCCTACGTCCGCGACCCTCACCAGGTCATCAGTCCATCTTGCGGGAGGCCTTCTACCGCTGCGACTACCGGTACGTGGTCGCCATTCCAGAACCTTTCGTTCCCATCAACCATCTGTTCTGCGTGCAATGTGCCCTGCCCACTGCCACTTAAGTTTAGCGATTCTTTGGGCTGTCTGTTACCTTGGTTACCTCATCAGAAGACTTAAAGTCATTCAAAAGGCAATGGAAAGGGCTATGCTCGGAGTTTCCTTGCGTAATCGCATCAAAAATGAAGATGTCCACAGGAGAACCAAGGTCGCCGGCATTGCCCGAAGAATCACCAAACTAAAGTGGCAGTAGGCAGGGCACATTTCTCGTAGAACGGATGGTCGATGGGGCCGAAAGGTTCTAGAGTGGCGACTGCGCACCGGAAAACGCAGCGTTGGAAGGCCTCCCACAAGGTGGACCGATGATCTGGTGAGAGTCGCGGGAATGCGGTGGATGCGAGGCGCACAGGATCGGTCGTTGTCATGAACGCAAACAAAGATAACTTCCATCATTACTATTATAAAAATCTCATTTCAAATTTAACCTGTAAATTGTTTTGTGGATTTTTTTAAGCGAGCCGACATAAAAGCGCATTTATACACTTAAACAAAATTCCACACCCTCTCACTCTGTCCTAGAGCATGAGATGTTATAGAATTATTTCCCACCTCAAAAAAAATCCTACCGGTGAAAATTCTGCAAGGTTGGCGTTTTACTTCACCAATTTCAGTTGTCAATTTCGAGAACAAAATAAAAACTGTTCAAAATACAATTAAAAAGAAAACCGGATTTTGACCCCGACGTGATTTGAACACGCAACCTTCTGATCTGGAGTCAGACGCGCTACCGTTGCGCCACGGAGTCTTGTGATGGATGGGTTAATTAACACAGTCATACAATGCAACATCTTCAGAAAGACGATAATTTAAGTGATAATTATATGATACTCAATCACGTAATATCTAACAATATGCACTGGGCCTACGTCACACCCGCATATGCTCCACGGTAGGCGTGGGTTTGCGGACGGCGAGCAATGGGTAGCTCAATGTCTGGCCGTCCGGCAACCGGCCAGACTGAGTTCGAGTCGTCAACGCCGTGTAGTGTTCCATGCGCGCCTCAAAGAGATCACAGCAAAACCGAAGGGCCCCAATAGGGTCGAAACCTACTGGGGCCATGGGTTGTGCGAAAGAGAACCCCGGAGCCCTGGAACGAAGGCAAAAAAGGAACATAGGAGTAGGTTTTCAGGTCAGTAAAATTCTGACACACCCTCTCGGTCGGCCCTAGAACGTAACAAGTCATTGGATTTCCCACCTAAAAAAAAAAATACACCCGCATGGTGGATTACGGCAAAACCCAGCCAGGTACGTTACTTTGTGTAATTTATTTCATCGCCACTGCTCTTAAAACAGTGATAGACAACTGAAACATCATAAGGTTACAATAGTTTAATTTTAAGAGAGTCAAAGTAAATATGAAGAACAAAAAAAATTCAAACCTCATCCAAAAAGTACGACTTGACCCCGACGTGATTTGAACACGCAACCTTCTGATCTGGAGTCAGACGCGCTACCGTTGCGCCACGGAGTCTCATGACTATGGTGACTAATATGCAGTTTGTAATAAACGCAAATACTCAGAATACGTCTCTATCAATTATCTTGAGTAATTGGCTAATTAGTTTTAATCAGTCTATCTTTTAATGTAAGTGTTTTTGAATGTATCGCCGAACAGTGGTCAAGCGTGACCACTGTTCGGCGATATCGTATACTAAATAAAATGTTATTACATTTTTTATATTTTTATGGTACCTCAAAAGGAAAAACCGCGCAAGTTCGAGTCGGACTTCCGCACTGAGGGTTCCATACAAACTTTTTTATGAAAACAGTTCAATTCCGAATCAAATTACGAATCTCAAAAAAGTTTCTTTTTGTGACGTAACTGCCAATTTACAGTTTTCAGTTTTTTTACCTATACTTGTATTATGAGAACCTGCTTCATGTCAAATTTCAGGATTCTAGGACAACGGGAAGTACCCTGTGAATTTTGATTCCCTTAAGAGTGTCGAAATATACTTTTTTTATCGTATCTTTTTATTTCGTTAACTCAGAAATTTGATTTTTTCGCAGCTTCAAGGGAACACAAACTTGAGTATAATTATGGTTTTAATTTCAACTCGATACCTCCACGCGTTCTTGAGATAAAGGGTCTTGAGAGATCTGTCTCTCAAGACCCTTTATCTCTTTATCCTTTATCTCTGTGTATGTCTGCATACAGATGGACAACAAAGTGATCCTATAAGGGTTCTGTTTTTTCGTATTGAGGTTCAGAACCCTAAAAAAATAAAAATAATTAAGAACCTAGGCCAAAAAGGCTCCTACTTACTTCAGCATATGCTGGTATTCTATTATGGCCTATGACGCCACAGATACGCTCACTTCACTTTGGAACTTTTTAGTTTTTTCGCGCGGCGGATTTAGCTATATTATCCGGCTCGGAAAAATATAGCATCAGTTTAGAATAATACGTATTTCTTCAGCAAATTTTGTCGCGACTTAGAATTGATTTTATAACCCCAGAGATATGGAAAGATCTCGTAAAATGATAAAAGCCAGACTTTTACTGGGTCGAAGAAATGATGCCAAAATAATATCTCAATAGATGGTTTTTTTTTCGATATCTTAAAATACTGATAAAATGAGGTAGGTATTATTTCTGTAATTTTATTTAAAAAAGCTGGAAACCAGAATATTTGCTTAAAGCAACAAAGACCACGTGTAGTGTGAAAGCGAAGCCCAGGGCCCCGGGATGAAGGCAAAGATGGAACAGAAGTGGGTTTTTAGTCAGTAAAAGTCTGACACAATCTCTCGCTCCACCCAAGAGCGAGATTTGTCATTAGATGATTTTCCCACGTTAAAAAAAAAATAAGCAACAAAGCACAATGTTTCGTTTCCTTATTTGTTATTTATCACTAGTAAATACCTAGATGGGCTTTAGTTGCACAAATTGAGCCATACTATAATTCCTTCTTCAAAGATGTCAAAATATTAGAAAACTTCATCTATTAAAAGAGACAATCTTTACCTTACA
The DNA here is from genome assembly GCA_961205895.1 of Mythimna pallens. Lineage (NCBI taxonomy): Eukaryota > Metazoa > Arthropoda > Insecta > Lepidoptera > Noctuidae > Mythimna > Mythimna pallens. The sequence continues at coordinate 6,338,845 of OY540825.1, forward strand.
AAGTATAATGATAGCATAATCAGCCCTTAATTTTCCCACTGCTGGAACTCAGGCCTCCACCCTATAAACACTAACACACATACAACACTAACACAACACACACACACACTACACTTATAACACTATACTTAATAACATACATTTTGACATTTTATATATTTATATTGTGATCAGTGGTGGCCGAGTGGTAACGGCCCCGACTTACGAGTTGTAGGTCGCGGGTTCAAACCCAGCCAGGCGCATTACTTTGTGTAATTTATTTCATCACCACTGCTCTCAAAACGGTGAAGGAAAACATCGTGAGGAAACCGGCATGTCCTAGAACCAAAAATTCAAAGACATGTGACATCCACCAACCCGCACTGGGCCCGCGTGGTGGATTACGGCCCATTCCCTCTCCTAGAGAGGAGGCCTGAGTCCCAACAGTGGGAACATTAAAAGGCCGACTATGCGACTATGCTATGCTATTTGATGATGTACTAGTAGATATAAGAATTACTAACATATATTGTGAACCAAATGTTGTCTTGTTCATAAATATATTATTTATTTATTTATAAACAGGAATCGGCTATAATCCACCACGCGAGCCCAGTGCGGGTTGATGTATGTCACAAGTCTTTGAATTTTTGGTTCATGGGCATGACGTTGTTACAAGTCTGCGAATTTTTGGTTCATGGACATTTCTCCGCCAGGTTTCTCCCGATATTTTTCTTCACTGTTTTGAGAGCCATGGTGATGAAATAAAGTACATAAAGTAAACAACCTGCCTGTGTTTGAACCTAGGACTTACAACTCGCAAGTCACCGTTTCCATAGGGCTAACATCGCTCTACCTTACACAGACTTTAAAATAATTAACAAGATACCCACCGCAGGTAGCAAACGAGCTCATGACCTTGAACACCTGCACAGATCTTCAAATTGTAGTTAAAAACCATCTCGATAAAATCATTTTTCAAACAAAAAAAACCTTATCATAATCGGTCCATTCTTTTAGGAGCTACGATGCCACGGACAAACACACAGACAGACAGACAAACTTACATCACCCCTCTTTTCTATCGGGGGTTAAAAAGGGCCTATCCGAACCCACGACTTACAACTCGTAAGTCGGAGCCGGCTTCAACATAATTAAATTTGTACTTCACATACAAAAAAACCCACACACACCTACCTACCCACATACGAACATATCCAAAAAAGACGGTAAAGCCATACAAAACCGGTGTCGATCCCTTGTAATTTTCGCTTCTATAAGATTCCATTGAGCTCGAGGTGTGAGGAGATTTGCCTGGCAAACTCCGGCAACCCTGCAAATTGGAAGGCCCAATGGCAAGGTAATCGGCTTATGACGGGTCCTCCGCCAGCTCAGAGTTATTATTTATACTAAGGAATTGAAGATGTTTTATTGTTCGGAATTTTGGACAAATTGGAGGTTTTTGTGTGTTGGAGTGGATTAGTGGGAAGTGATTATGTCGCCTTGCTGAAACAAAGAACTGATAAATAGAAAATGTTGGAATTAATGCGAAAGTGAGACTGTTTAGTACATCTGTAATTCTGTAGGTGGTATATAGCTACGAGTTTTTTATTTTAATTTTCAATTCAAGCTGTAAAGTCCATACAACATATTATTATAACATAATAAAAACACATCCTAAAAGTAGAGATATGTTGAGAATCGGCTATTTATTATGAATAGATTTCAACTATTTAAAAATAAAAGGTTCTTTTTAACCTAAAATAATCAAGTTTTTTTTTTTTGCGAAGTCACGAATGGTGATGCGCTACCAATGTAGTGTAGTGTATCATATATTCATCATCGTCATCATTTTAGCAGAAAGACGTCCACTGTTGGAGATAGGCCTCCCCCAAGTGTCACCATAATGACCAGTCCTGTGCGTCTCGCATCCATCGGATTCCCGCAACCCTCACCAGGTCATCGGTCCACCTTGTGGGAAGCATTCCAACGCTGCATCTTTCGGTACGTGGTCGCCATCATATGTATATTATTAGTTTATAATTAGGATAAATAATATTTTGAAAAAAAAAAACAGTACCTAAGTGCTGTTAAGTGAAATTTTAGTGATTGAGATATGATTGTAACTTAATATTCTAATTTAGTACAAATACTTAAAGGATTTATTAGACAAGGTCTCGTCATTATTAGTCTCAATAAATATTTTCATAAACAGCAAAGTTATTAGACTTGTTTACATCCTAAAATGTCACTCAATTTATGGAAATATATTTGTGCAAGCTATTGTTGGATTATGAATGAAAAACAATGGAAAAACACTGCGCGTAGCATTTTCTAGTAGCATTTGTTTTGAGTAATTGATTCAATTATGAATTTATGAGATTTCGTTTTTTTTTTACTTTTGACTACTCAAATATGATCAGTACTAGGTACGGATAGAGCCCCATTTTTTTGTACTAATTAAAAAATAAGTGTGTTTAAAGGGGTATGCATTATTCTAGTTAGATGTTGTATAAAAGACCGTTAATATGTTATTACAAGCTGGCCCGGCAAGCGTTGTTCTACCATATAAATTATCACAGAAAACACATAGGAGTGGTGGGGGTAGGAGTGTAACAAATAGCCCTCAGACCAACCAAATATACACAAGAAAATTATAAAAATCGGTGTAGCCATTTCGGAGAAGTTCTATAAACAAACACTTTGAAATGAGATTTTTATAATATTTGGTACTAAAACTGCCAATTAAACTCGTTAAAAAATAAAAGGCCCATTTTGACATTTGAGAAAAACCCTAGAATGTAACTTGAAACGAAACTGAAAGAAACAATAAAATAATAATTAGGGGTCCGGTGTAGTAGCTGTTTTAGATATTTTAGTAGTAGCTACACTACACCAGACAAGCCATTAAGTAGTCAAAATACAAATGTCAAAACGGGCCTTTTATTTATTGACAACTTTAAGCAATTTTTTTTTGTAATTTGACATTCAATGAATTGCCATAAATCACGAAACACGGCTTTACAAGAACCTTGAATTGAATACATCAGTATGAAAATATTTTAAGCAAAAATAAATCTAAAAGTATCACAAATATTTTTCTATTTTGATAAGTTTCATGGAAAAATATGAAAAAGGAAACCAATAGAAAAGGTATAAATCTGAAATTGCTGAATCGATTTGGAAGACGAATTTGGAGGCGATAAAGGATCTGGAGCAGAGACAATGTTCTAGTTTGAGAGACACGATCCAAGAAATTGATGACCGTTCGGTCTAAATGTGCTGTGCCTTTATTTAGATCAATATTGTATCAAATTGTCGAGAACATTGCTTCACTCTTGTGGTTTACCTAATAGGACGATTTATTTTTATAAATTTAGAAACAAACAAAAAAAAAACTTATCCAAAACCATTTTACATTTTTATGATTCGCTAACTTCTGCCAGCGGCTTCGCTCGCGTGAAAATAAAAAAATTATGTTAATCAGAAATTCAGAAGGTACTATTTTGCAGGTGAAAGATTTTATTTTACAATATCAGTATGGAAACCAGCTTAGTTATTACTCAGATGACGTGAAAAGGTTTAAACCAAAAAAAAAAATATTACTTAATAAGCCTTTATTAATTATACTTTCGACAAAAGTCAGGAGGCTACGGTAACTCTTTCGAACTATCTTGAAGCCCAGCTTTCAAAATAGTTCGAAATAGTTACCGTAGCCCTAGAATGCAAAGGGCAATTGAAGAAACACAGGTGGATTTTAATCAATAAAAGTCTAACACTATCTCGCTTCACCCAAAAGTCATTTGGATAGCTTAGATCTAATGCTGAGTTGTTTAAAAAACGTAACTCCATACCAGTCTAGACTATAATCCATATCCCACAAAAAAAGAAACCAGGTAGAAAAACTGCATGACATAGAATAGACTGGCCACATCCAATTTACTCCAACGCAATCCCCCTATACGATGTCACATCCCGGATCCTTGGATTAATTAATTATGTAAATTCTGTTGTTTTTGTCACACCTACCCTCTTTGTAACTTCCTGATGACGCCGATTTGTTTTTCAGACAAGCTAAATAAGGAAGGTGGTGTTCTGAGTATGTGACATAGCTTTTTGGGTCAGGTTGGGGGGTCATATAGTGGTAGGTTAGTATGGGGATACGTAAATTGAGTATCTTGTAATGGATGATTCGTATGTTCAAATATCTCTCATGTTCGGTGTTCTACTCAGCATTTTAAGAGCGGCTAGCCTGATATTTATTTTACATACAACTGCTCTTCAGTGATTATGACGTTATTACACATCTTTATCTAGATATTTTGGATACATAGATTTAATGGATATTATATAGATTTCTATAAAAATCAAAACGTAAGTTTGTGCTGAACTAATTTAGTAAAGACCTCTTATGATCTGTAATTATTTATGCGCTTTGGCCCTTCATAATATATTCATAGATTAAAAAAATATATATCTATAGATACGTGATAGACACATTGCACATTTAAAAGAGATTCTGAATGTCAATTTTTTTTTTCCAAAAACTGTTCAATTAAAAAAAAAATGTATTTCTTGGAACCACTTTTGTAAAATATTCGAGTAAATATCGGAATTACCGAATGCCAACAGAGCATTTAGTTGTTTTGTTTCTTTTTTCGCGTAGCCTTTTTATCAAACTATGCTAGAGGGGAGGGAAAGGGCTCCAGAAGGGTATAATTTCTCACTCAAATCCAGTTGAACGTCCTGGATCTTAGCAGAATTTTGTCAGATATATTTGCTTAACTTATGCTGCGCTGAACTCCCATTTGATACAATACTGAAATACGCTCCTACCTATTATAGTATTTCTGTTTTTTTGCTAAGTAAATACAACTTGCGTCACTGTTTAACTTTAATTCCAAAAAACCAAAATACTTTCTTTATTTTGGTTTTTTGGAATTACTTTTTTCGTATTAGGTACTACTAATATTGGAACGAAAACATGAAGATTATTGTAAATATTTTTATTTTAGTGTTCGTTTTCATGTTTCTGTTGGTTTTTGTCCATGTGTTTTATTTTTATCAATTAATTAGTACTTTGATACATATTTTTTTGCAACATAGTTATGAATGTTTTATCTATTTTACTTTATCCTTTTATAGTTTTTTTGACGGGTAGATCTAGTCACTCAATACATAAAATTCAAATAATGGCTGCCAGTCTTTTGGACACATTTCCGGATGACAGCGATGTGAAGGAGTATTTGGACGCCTGAGTGTACTTTGTGTTTTTGTATTATATTTATGTGTATAGTTAGGTTTTAGTATAGTTTAGTTAATATTTATGTATTTTATGTAAGAGATTGTTTAGATATAATAATAATTGTAAAAACAAAAACAAATACTTTTGTTTTGTGCTGAGCTGAACAAGTAAGCTAAGATGTAATTGCAGCAGTTTGAACTATTGATTATTAATAAATAAAAGATATTACTGCTAAATAAAATAAAGCACTAATAGATATAAAAGCAGCCAAGTAGATCCGCAATATCACCCTATATTTACATCGATGCCCAATCAACTTATCTAATACAAACACTTCAGATCAGAATTAAGAAGAACAATATCCCGGAGTATTTCCGAACAAAAAAGGTAGCTAATCAATAATATTTCCCCTCTTTTCAATTAGTCCGGCAAATGCACCTTTAATGACTCACCTTGGGGAAAAATCCCGGGTTTAACTTAAACGATTTAGGGGATACCCCACTAAATGAAATCTCCACTAATAGAAGGATCGGGAGAGGTAATCATGTTTTAATAAATAGGAAGTTTCTGAGTGTATTTGTTTTTTTTTTTGTGGAATATGAGGTTTGTGTAATGAAGAAAATAAGGGATAAGGAAGGGTTACGGAAAATTGGGGAATGCGGAACAGAGAGTAAAGTCGCGCACATATCTGTTCAAAAGGGAGGATCCTTCGACCATGAAGTTGTGTCTGGTCTGGGTAACTGCCGAAAGTTCGTGGCTCGCCGCAAGCCCGCGCCTACGGTGGCCAGAAATCGGGATTGGGATCCCGATGGCTGGGGCGTGAGGGCCGCTCTTGCTCTTGGTAGTATTACTGCTTCGCAGAGGGAGGCGGCCCCCTATTCAAGTACATAGAAGATATTTAGTGCACAAACGTGTGCGGAAACAAAGTTACATGTTCAATTTCTTTACTGTCATAGTTCGATGGGCGGCATTCAAAGGCTTCTCGTGCTTTCCGAGTCACGAAGGTGCCACACCATTAAGTTCAAAATTCCGGGCTGCACAGAGTAATACCTAATGGATACACCCTATAATACGTTTACCTAACTCGGTGATCGAACCCCTACGTTCAGCAGTCGTGATTAGGACTACTAAAAACCTATTTTTAGACGTAACCGGGTAACCGGTTACGACGGTAGTTTGGAGTTAAGCATTTAATAACAATTTCAACTTAATAGCTCTTAACCTACGTTTCTGAGAAAAAGTTTCTTGATAGACGGATAACAAACTGATCCTATTAGGGTTTTGTTCTTGCTGACTGAGGTTAGTACCTCCCTATTGTGTTCGAAGTTCACCCCTGCCCCCCTTTTGACTATATGCAACAATATTTTTGGTATATGCGAAACCTGAATATAGTTTGTTCAGAATCAGTAACTGAATCGATTCCAATCATTTTTACACCATTTTATATTTTTTCTCTAAAATATTAAAAAAAACGTCAAAAGTTGGACACCACCGACAGTAAGTACAACACAAGTCACGGCAGGTCATAGTGGACATTAAGGGTCAATGCACAGCTGGGTGCGGGAGCAAAGGAAACCCTCAGTCGCCCGGATGGCCCAGTGACCGTGTATTTGTGCGGCCAACCAGGTAACATAACAAGCTTATAACTATGCGATTTTTCATGATACAATTATGAAATTTTGCACATAGATTCTTTACATAAAAATACTAGACACGTGTTTCGGGTTTCACATATACTAAAACTAATGTTGTTTATTAAACTGAATAGATTAAGGGAAAGTTTGTCATTTTGTTTGTAGGGAGTAATCTGTGGAACAACCCGTAACAAGATACATTATTTCTGAGTGGCATATGCTATGTTTAATTTTATTGAATAATATTTTTTCCCCAAAAATATTTCACGCCCGGTGAAGCGGGTACGGGTTAGCTAGTAATAAAAAATTGTTTTTTTTTTAGAAAAAAAAAAAATATTTCTATTATATTTTAAAAAATATATGATAGAAACATTTTTTTTTTATTTCTTATCTCACTAACCTACACCAATATTATAAAGGTGAAAGAGAAGCGAAGTGTATATGAGCGAATGAATAAAAATTTTTACCTCAAAAATATAACACGCCTGGCGAAGCGCGTATGGGGGAGCTTATTATAACAATGTTTTAAGCTAGAACATAGCAAAAAGCATACAATTGCAAGGTTTGAAAAAGAAGAATTCTTTACTACCATAATTACATTTTTTTGAATTCCTTATCTCACTAACCTATATCAATATTATAAAGATGAAAGAGAAGCGAAGTGTATCTATATGAGCGAAAGCGAAATGTATACTTAGGTATCATTGTAATGCATATTATCCGTCGCTCACACACTTAAATGACGGCGAAGGATCAGGAATGTTGTTTTTGGGCATGCGTTCCTCCTCGTACATCTTCAAAAACAGGAAATAATACCACGAACAGATAGCTTTGATCATCTTTTAATTATTTTACAAACTTTTAAATCAACATATTTACGAATATGCGAGATGGAAAAAGATGAAGGTTGTGAGGTCATTCGCTCACGCGCACGTTCTTTCGCAGAATGAATGTCACAATACTCACCCCACTCACACTTGTCACACAATGACACTTTTGACAATGACGTAACTTGACAGTGACAACCGACAGACAGATGGAATGATCTCACTACCGCCATGTTTTAACAAAATTTTACCACATGATACTGGCAGAATAGTCGACACCGGCTCAGTTACCAAAGAAGAAAAAAAAAAACAAAATGTTAGAAGCTTTTTAATCTTTTTTTTTTTAAATTGGGAAATCATCCAAATGACTTCTCGCGCTCTGGGTGGAGCGGGAGGGCGTGTCAGACTTTTACTGACTAAAACCACACCTGTATCCTTCAATTACCCTTTGCGTTCTAGGACTACGGGTTTCCCTTTCAGAAATTGTCCGCGGTCCTAGCTAGCGGGCATCGGCCCTGTTGGGCCCCTACGGTTTGCTGACATCTCTTTGAAGAGCGCGAGGATCACTACGTGCTATCAACGACTGGGTTCGGTCCGGTTAGTTACCAAACAGCCGGACGGCGAGCTACCCAGTGCTCGACGTCCGCAAGCCCGCGTCTACCGTGAAATGTTAGAAGTTTCTTAATATACGGCCTCCTGCTGCGACATACACATACACAAAGGAAACTTTTTACCTCGGGAGTATTTTTCATGATAATTATAGTTTTCTATTATTACGCGGGCGAAGTCGCTTGCTGAAGTTAGTATATAGTATTATCTGACAGTAGCGGCAGCGTCGAGACTTCTTTACACCAATAGAAGCCATAAAGCATTCACACGAGCATCATAAATATAAATATTTTATACCATTCATTCCCAAACATATTTGTCTATGAATTCTAGTATTTTCTCGTTCATTCCTCTAAAGGGGATTATAACTATTAGGGGCCGTCAATACGTCTATGTTCCCTGTTGTACTTTTCCGTTGGGAGTTGTCTGCGCCAAACTTATTGGTTTCTAAAATATTGTTCTAGTGTTGTTTATTTATAAATATTAGTTTTTAAAATGGTAAAGAATAATACTGAAGCGTTAAAAACTAAACGCTGTTGAAGAAGAAGAATGAAAAGTGTTTTTCTTAACTTATAATAATTATTTATAAAGAATAAGAAAGGATTTTCCTAGAGGGTTGAAACGGATGTCCAAAGTTTGTATAGAGAAACCAAGTTTAGTTAGTCAACCAAAAGTTAGTTTCAAATAAACTATATATTAGTTTTGAATTTTTAAGAAGTCAGTCACATGCTAATTGCACATTCCAAAGTAATATATATCTATGTGGAAAAAAATGTGCAAGAAGCTTTATGGAGATTATAAGAATACAAGTTCCTTGTATGATTTTAAAAACTGGATAACAATATTTTCTTCAGAACGTTTTTATTATCGACAAGATTTCAACCCTGCAAAGGTTAAAAAATACTTGTTTAAAATATTCGCCTCTCGTATCTTATCACATTTACTTTTTCTCGACAATATTTTTTCCAGTGTAACTGACACTGTAGCTTGCGCCATGTTTCTCCGTTGGGGCCATAAGAACAGTTGATTTGATAAATTTAAAAAACCTTAAAAAAAAAGCATAAAAAATATGGAAAAATAAATTGATTATGCTTAAAAAAAAACGCATTTGGCTGATTTTTATAAAACGGCCGGCGTTTTATTTTTTTGTGGTTGAGGTAGGAAATCATCAATTTCGCACCTCAAAATATGCGTGTCAGGCCTCGCATACTAGTGTTTCGTAATTGTAACTACTGGTTTCTAAACCCACAAACCTCCGTGAAAATTCTTTCTCTAATAGAATGTTACTTTGTCACTCAGTGACATAGGCTATATATGAGTATTTTCTACTTTTACACGGGAGAAGTCACTGACAGAATTTGGTCTTTCATAGATTACGAGTACGTGATAATGGTTGAGCTGAGTGGTGTTAATATTAGCGTCATGTTTGTGAACGTGCGCTGTCAGTTGAGACTGGTCGTCTCTTAGCTGCCAGTTGCTATTTTAATATCTATATTTAGTTTTTATTTTTACTTTATTTACATTGTTCTCACATGATAGCGACAAGAAACATGTAACAGAGATATTTGTAATTACAAAACATGATTGAAAAGAGTGTCTATGGAGTTTCTTGCACAAGCTTCTCCATAGAGATCTACGCTTTGGAATGTGCAATTAGAATCATTTTTTTTTTCTGACTGACTGACTTCTTGACATTTTAAAAGTGCCTGTAAATGGTTTATTAGAAATAAATGATTTTGAATCTTTTTGAATCGTGCAGCCTACAGATTCTAAGTACTACTAATGCGATAGAACTTTTCTTGGTACAGTCACTATTACAGTCCTCGCTGTTTCTGTAGCCAAAAGACAAGTCGCGACATAAATCTGCATGCTTTTTTTAATATTTTGTCGCCCGTGCAGTAATTTATCTTTTGTTTATATACTAGAACTCTTAATGAGCACTTCCTTACGCTCTGCGACGGTTTGTTTGTACTCTTTGTCGCATGAAGTCAATTTAATTTAATGTATTCTTTTAGATGAGTATCTTTGTAATGGCTCTTTTGTACGTTTAAGTGGTGCATTTGTACGTATTTTTACTGGAGTGTGAGCTATTTTTTGGTGCTGAAACTGGAATAGGGAAAAAAAATGTATGTAAATGAGGTTCTTCATTGCAGTGACTAGTGAACGATAAAATAAGGTTGTATATCTTTGAAATACAAATGTCGTGGCCAAATCTTAGAATTGATCACTTTACGTTGTGACAGACCTTTTTTTGAAATGGTTGCATTACATGTTCAGACCATCTAAGACTGACCAAATTGTTCGAAAGTTAACGTTTGATGATATGTCAATCCACGTTTGAATATAATCATTAATGTAGGTTGCCCATAGTACTATAAGTTCTAAATAAGTTTAGGAACTTGTATTGCTCTTGTAAGAATAAGCTTTAAAATAAAAATAAAATTCTGCATACATTGTTTGCATTCAAATAAAAAGTTAATTACAGTTAAAATCGTGTGTAAGTCGTTGGTGCAAATGCACTATTCGAACTGATTGGCTGCAGGCCCGTGTTAGTTATATCAAATAACGCAGTTTTGTTTCATAACGATATTCACTGCACTTTTATCTTCCATTTGAAAATTATTACTCGTTTTTGATAAAGAATAATTGTCTGCCGCCGTGTTACGTAACAAAAATCTACCGGTAGACAACATAACTATTTTATGATAATATTATGATCACTCATTTTTGACCAGATCATGAAATAATAGTGCGTTTAAATGTTCATTTCATTAAACGCAGAATGCTCATTGATTTGACCAGCCCATATCAAGATGTGGCTGGCTGGCAAGGTTTTTTTACCATGAAATGGAACTAATAGAAAAAACGGAACCCTTATAGGATCACTTTGTTGTCCGTCCGTCTGTCTGTCTGTCAAGACCCTTTATCCCGTGAACGCGTGGAGGTATCGAGTTGAAATTAAAACCATATAGTCAGGTCTGCGGTCCCATAAAGCTGTGAAAAAATCAAACTTCTAAGTTAAGAGTAAAAAAGATATAGCCGTTTATGTTGCAAAAAACATACATTTCGACACTCTAATGGCAAACGAAATTCGTAGGGCACTTCCAGTTGGCCTAGAATCCTGAAATTGGGCATGAAGCAAGGTCTCATAGCACAAGTATAGGAAAAAATCTGAAAACTGCAATTTTTTAAAGTCACAAAAAAACTTTTTTATGCGATTTAGAAAAATCTTTATGTTCCTTTATCTTTTTTATTTAACTAAACAGCATAGATGCAACAATATCACTTTAAATAATATTACCTTAGGTACTGAACCTCGTCATGAACTGCGGGCCGGAAAACAAACGACAGAAGTTAAATTCATCGTTTTATTTTTCGTGACTCGGTTCGTGAATTGAACTGTTTTCATAGGTAAATTTGTACGGAACCCTCAGAGCGCGAGTCCGACTCGCACTTGCACGCGGTTTTTCTATTCTCCGATACTGTCGCTTAACTTAATCCTTAATTTACTTTTGTTTCTCTCATAGAACTGAATAGATAAGTTATTATTTTTGAGCGAACAAAGCTAATTTAACCACAAATCCCTGACGGAGTCTATGTTTCCTGAAAGCTAAGGTTACGTGCGTGCGTGCTCCATCGTCGACCACTTCATTGTCATCATCGCTATTCGTCAATAATTGAGATAGTGGTCAAAGGCAAGACTGCCATTAACAACAAAAAAAAAATGGTTAAGATCAAGAGCCTACATTCATCAAGGAGGTAATTGAATCAATTAAAATTTCCAAAGAAATATCACTTTCAAGGTCTTATAAAGTTTTTCCTCTTTATGTTAGCAATAAACCGAAAATAAATTAACGTCCATAAAAAATAAACTTGAAACAATTTTCTGATGAAAAGCGAAATTCTCACCAGAAGCACTTTGAAAAATTAACTGAATTATTAAAGTGTAGTTAATTAATTCTAAGTTAGTGGTCTGTTAAAACTTAACTGGTAACTGGTACATTTGAATTTTAATAAAAGGCTTTGTAAAGTTTTACGTAATGAAGTTCACTGAAGCTCGGGAACTGGGAAACTAAACTAATATATTCATAATCACGTTTCCATTCTTCCGTTCCTGTAATATTTTAACAGCTGCTGCAAATTACTCAGGAAGCATTATGAAGAGATAAAATATCTGTTGCTCTTATTTGTTAAGGAGGATGAAGATTGTCTCACAAAACCCTCCCCTTCGGAGATGCCCCGGGTGTCGCCGGATGATTCCCGGTCATCGTAGTCAATGGGTAGGTCGCCGTCCGGACCACATCTGGGTCAGCGGCGAGTCTTGTTCCACGCATGTAATATTGATTCACAATTTTTTAAAGTGGGATATCATTCAATGACTTCTCTCGCTCTAGGGCGGGGTGGGAAGGCGTGTCAGGCTTCTACTGATTAAAACCACACCTATGTTCCTTCTTAGCGTTCCAGGACCCAGGGTTTCCCTTTCGGAAGTCAGCCCATGGGTCAACCCAGTTGGCTTTGGCCTTGTTGGGGTCCCTACGGTTTTGCTGACATCTCTTTTAGGCACGCGTGAAACACTACGCGCCGTCGACGACGTCGACCACACCTACAACAGATGGAAATCGGAGTCAGGATCACGGCTGCGGGCAGCTGGGGCGTCAGAATGTCCATTTACTCGCACGTGCGGCCGCCTCCTTCGCTAGCATTTCTGCTTCGCAGAAGGAGGCGATTGCATGCCATTCATCCTCGCTCTGGACCATGGGCTTTTTCAGGGCCGGTTCGAGAGATCGTTGCCACCGATCACCCCTCGAAAACACACGGAGACTGTAGGTACAGATTTAATGATTGTTTGTTAAACGTACTTTAAAATTCATAACTTACTAATTATATTCCAAACTGTGTAAACTCTTAAGGGGATGCATCTCGACATACATTTTCACTGTTTTTCATACAACCGCTTTTACGCGATTATGACGTTATTACACATTTTTCATTCGATATTTTGGAAACATAGTATCTTGTGGATATTATCTAGGCTTCTGTTGAAATCAATTTATAAATTTGAGTAAAACTGATCCAGTAAAGATCTTCGAAAATCTGCTATTTTTAAAACATTGACACTTTATAATTTACTCAAAAACTAAAAAAAGTATAACAATGGAAGCCTTGCAAATTTAATCAAGATTCTAAAAGACGACAATATTTTTTTCAAAAATTATTAATGGTTTAAAAAAACACGTCTTTCCTGCAACAAGTTTTCTAAAATATTCGAGTAAATCACGGAATTACCGAATGCTAACAGAGTTTTTAAGTTAGCTCTCTTTTTTCGCGTTGTCTTTTCTTCAAACATTGCGTTGGATTGCGTTAGTTGAAGCAACAAGTTTTTGAACCATGCTCGATGTTGACGATAGGCGAGTGAAAAAGGACCCTCTTAACTTTGTCATTTAGATGTTACTGGTACTTCATCCACAGTAAGTTTGCAGTGAAAAGTACACAACCAAGTTTATGTTACCTCTAGTACCTCATAATATATAAAGTAGTAAAATGTATGTAAAATACTTAAATATTATGCTAGAAGTGACAAAAGCTTGCAGCTTTGCTTTTAGTATTAAAACTAATAATGTATTCACTGCCACGCTTGCGTCCTGGAAGTTTGTTAAACACTCCTGATGTTACGGAGACGTGACATCAAACACATACCAACAAACAAATGATGTACCTACCGTAGTAAGGCGATTTTCTGAAATCTTAAATATATACATACATACTTCCGATTTTAGTTCGGCATGGCCTACTCGAGGCGTTCGGCGCAAGAGAATCGAAACGAAACCGTCATAACTTGGCTTAGGGTTAACACGGTTTTTTTCTAATTAATTTTTCTAAACTTAACGGCACGGTTCAATACCCGATCTAAAAAATGTTTGTATGATCTACACTGGTACAGATGGTGGAAGTGTCGGATCTTAGAGCCTGGAGGATGCGTGTTTATATGTTCGTAAACGTATGGACCATTCAAGGGTTTACGGACGACGAGCAATGAATAGCTCTCCGTCCGATTGTCCGGTAACTTTCCGGACCGAACATTAGTCGTCGACGGCGCGTAACTATAGGGCCGAAGCCTACTGGGACCATGGGTTGACTTCTAAAAGGGAAACTCGTAATCCTATAACGTAAGGGAAACATAAGTGTGGCTTTAGTCAGTAAAAGTCTGACACGCCCTCCCGCTCCGCCCTGGTGTCCGCTCCATCATTAGATGATATCCCACCCCAAAAAAAACTCACGATACAAGATTAGTTCCTAGGGATGAGAACGCCGGTAAAAAAAATTACATTACATTTACAATAATTGCATCAGCATTTGCTTCGTCATGTAACCCATTATTTATAGTGATTTTTAGTTACCTAAGCCATATACGCTGTTTGTTTGACTAACATTAAGATCTGCCTTTTCTATAGAACCTGAGGCTACAAACTGTCCGTTGTATGTCAACTGATAACAGAGATTACTTCGTTTATGTCTGTCAGTCCGTATGATGCAGGTTGATTTATGATTATGACGTTAATATGTTATATGATGCGAGTACTTGAAACTAAAATACAGTCTGAAAAGAGGAATACGTAGACTGGAAAATGAAATATCTCACAACAAACCCTGTGTACGGAGAAAATGAACGTTGTGATATAAATTTTTCAAGTCAAAACGTCCCAGCACTACTTTTCATTTCAATATATTGTAACAGAAAGGTATTCATTTATCTGCATTAAAATAATGACACGAAGAAAGAAAGCAAATTTCGTGTAAGATAAAAAAACTGGGCAAGTGCGATTCGGACTCGCGCACTCAGGGTTCCGTACAAACTTACGGGGCCCTGGGACGAAGGCAACGAAGGAATAGGAGTGGGTTTTTAATCAGTAAAAGTCTGACACTATCTCCCGCTCCGCCCAGGAGCGCGATTTGTCATTAGACGATTTTCCAACCTTAAAAAAAAAACCTATGAAAACAGTTCAATTTCCAAATCGAGTGTCAAAGATTTTTATGAATAGTAAAAATCATTTTTTTTTTTGTGACGTTACCACAATTTATAGTTTTTAGTTTTTTTCCTATATTTGTAATATCTGGCCTTGCTTCATGTCAAATTTTAGCATTCTAGAACAACGGGAAGTACCCTATGAATTTTGATTCCCTTGCGAGTTGAGAGTGTCGAAATATAAGTTTTTTGCAACATAAACGGCCGTATCTTTTTTTTTCGTTAACTTACAAGTTTATTTATTTATTTATTTAAAACTTTATGCACTAAACATTGTACAAAGGCGGACTTAATGCCTTAGGCATTTTCTACCAGTCGACATTAGGCTGGGGCATAGACATAACATGGCAGGTGCAACTTAATAAAAGACTGTCAGAGAGGAAACAATAACAATAATAAATATATACTTAGATACATACATACATACAAATAAAGAATGATATTGAGAAAAAATAAATAAATGCAACAAATCAAGAGTGTGATGAATCCACCAACTTCTTGCGAAAGTGTTCTCGTGCTTTCATTTTAAAGAAGAAGATTGATTGATTGATTGGAGAAGTTTGATTTTTTACAGCTTCAAGGGACCGCAGACTTGAGTAACTGGTTTTAATTTCAACTCGATACCTCCACGCATTCCCGAAATAAAGGGTCTTGACAGACAGACGGACAGACAGACAGACGGATGGACAACAGTGATCCTATAAGGGTTCTGTTATTTCCTTTTGAGGTACGGAACCCTAAAAACAAAATTGTTCTAAAATTAGCATATTACAATCATTAAACAGTTGTGTTTTCACACAGCCACAGTTCATACTGCCGTCATAAGAAAATATGGCTCTATACGTGGATTTATGAAAACAAGGATCGTCTGGTAATATTTTAAAAATATTTCCATGAGCTTCTATGATCAAGTTACACCAGAGACAACTATAGTTCAATGTCATTTCCATCATTTTTTATTTTTGTATTCCGTTGTGTATTTTGGTCAGATGCGTCCAACTGAAATTGCAATGTGTTAAAGTCAGAAAATTCTATAAATAATATTGACAAAGATATCTTATTATCTTGTTTTGTCTTATTTAAGAGACACACGCTCATTACTCATCATACCCGATGAACCGATTCCAAAAAACAAAACACCAAATTGAAACCAAATCGACCACAAACAATTACATTCTCGCATCACTATTCCTTATAAGTTAATACAAAATGAATGGAAATGTAACCGGGATGAAATGCAAATATATTCAATTAATCCTTTCGCCTGTCTGTATCGGGTGTCGCTAAGCTGTGATTGGCGGATTGGTGTTAAGTCGTCCAACCGAACGAAAGTGGTTTGACGTTTACAGAATAGGGACGTGGGTGAATTTGAATATGTTTGCTTATTAGTTTTAGTGAGGGGCTGTTAGTTCAGGTTCGGGCAATTTTGAAGCTTTGATTATATGGTCTTGGATATTTGGGATACTTTGGTTCAAGCTTCGATTGGATATTGCCAAATCTTAGATAGTAAAGTTTGAGCGGAGTTGCTGTTTTAGACTGAAGACTAATTGGTACTTGCTATGTGAAGTAACTGTAGTCTAGTAATTGCAGATAGGTTTCTTTTTTTAATTTGTTTATTGAGATTAAAATGATGTGTTATAGAAAACATTAACATAGTACTAAGTCTTATTTACTAACAAAATAATGTATGTTTTTTTTTTTAAGGTGGGAATTCATATAATGACTTCTCGCCTTGGGCGGAGCGAAAGCGTGTCAGACTTTTACTGACTAAAACCTTATCTATGTTCCTTCAGTTGCTTTTGTGTTCTGGAACCATGAGTTTCCCTTTCAGAAGCTGACCCATGGCCCCCGTAGGCTTCGGCCCTGATGGACCCCTACTGTTTTTTCTGACATATATTAGTCTGTAAGGTCAAATATCTATGAGCCAAGAGGCCTGATAAATAAATTATTATTTATTAGATAATATTGTTATTGACCACAACAATCCATTCCGTACCATTTGTAACTTCAACCTTCACAGAAGAAAGCAATTTATTTCCCACGATACAAATTCCTATTAAACTTCCCTTCTAAAATATGAAGCGCTAGCAGAGCTACACAAAAACATATTCAACACGACTCCATATATTCATAAATTCTTCCAACTAATAACATAGGAAAACGTTAGATGTTCGTGAGACGAAAGCTGGCGTGGAGTCGACAAGTGCTCATCTTTTCGGGGACTATTAAATTACTTTATTCACCTCCGTGCTAGCTGCTATGAAACACATGAGGTAGCTTAAGTTACAAGCGAGAAGCGTTTGGTATAATTTTATAATGGTCCGGGCATCGGGAATTGCAGGGCAATACCCAGCCAACGAAGGCCTGCAGACGGTGAGCAATGGATAGCTTACCCGTACAGTTTACACACAATTAATGTGTTCCTAAAAAGTTTTGTACTATGGGTGGGATATCCACCATGCACAGGTGATGCGCCCCGATAATGGAACGAGTTAGGTGAAATTGAGTTATGCCATTGCGACACAGTGCCGCCTTTGATATGCCCGGTGCCAGTTTCTGAAACTGCGCCCCTTAAAAAGTCCGAGCTGGTTAAGTTTAATCCACTTGTCGCAGGTCCCCATATGAGTTTTCGGTGTGGTACCTGATTCGGATCTGACAGGAAGAAATGCTTGGGTGTTACCATTGTGCGGATGGCCCGGACAATACGGTGAAGCATGGCAGAAGTTAGCCCCGCTTGGGCAGAGCTCCGCTCTGTCCTTGTGGAAGAGATCAACAGTGGTGACCTGAGCATCCGGCTTTGGTTACGGAGCGAGAGGGGATGGTCTACTGTAGCCTTCTGATGAAATAGATGATACAAAATTTATTCTTGGTTTGATTATTTCTTCACCTCATCAGAGTCTGCGCCCTGTGCTTGGCCACCACTGGCATCGCTCTATTTACTTCACTGTTCCGACGCACACTACCTAAAAACAACCGGTAGAAAATCGGCAGGATAGCAACACGGCGTCGATGCTCAAATATACATAATATCACAATAATATTGTTGTCTATTTGTTTGTGTTATTTTGCTCACGCATGAGTAAGTACACAGAGCTCGCTTCAGCTCTTAAACTAAATATCATCACAAACGCAGACGTCTGTGCAATTTATGACGTCTAACTGTGAAACGGACCTGTCCTTTTGTGGTGCGTAAACAAGTCTGGAATATTCCAGTACTTCCAGTTTATGCATTATAACCGCTTTTCTGAAGAGCTTACCTCAAGGATCTTGGAGAGGAGAAATATTCCTTTAGTTTATATACTTAACTTGCTTCTAGCTACCAGGATTCTCTGGAACTGGCGGAATAAATTCCGGTAGATTCTGGTGAGAAACAAGGTCCAATCTTTGTGTTCTTAGTAAGGATTAGCTCTGAACTGTCGTTGTTGCTTTAGGTAAAACCAAATAGTTGAGTATAATTATAATAAGGATAAAGGAAAATGAAAACCGATTAGTTACAATAGATAGAAAAAGAACAATATGACCGTAATTGAAATACTATTCGTATTACCGTTACCGACCGTTACCATTTTTTGTAGATCTATACATAAAAAGGGAAGAGCGTGTCAGAGCCGCGAAGGACGACATTTGAATAATGTTATTAACAATTATTTTTTTATATATTCAGTTTCTTATTTTGTAGTTTAATGAGTATACCTATATCTTCTTCTTTTTCCTGCCCTTATCCCATATTACTTGGGGTCGGCGCAACACGTTTTTTTCCTACATTCTGTCCTGTCACCCGTCACACTATCAATAACTCCCTTTTCTTTCTCCATACATCTTTTCTTTGGCCTCCCTCTCCATCCATCTACATGTAAACTCAAAACTCTTTTAGTAACATGCGTTTCATACCTCTTCTTCACATGACCATACCAAGACAAACCAAGATTTCCTTTCAACTTTTCAGTCACTGGCACCACTTTCAAACTTCCTCTAATACGCGGATTCCTATATCAATTATATTTATTGCATTTTATTGCATCTACAAAAGCTTGTATTTTTAGACACCCTGTCGAGCGACACACCGGTCAAGATAAGCCTAAAAAAAGGAAACGACGATTTCGCATGCTTTAGAGAATGTGTTATAATTAGACATAGTTAAATAAAACATTTCTGGTCACGCCAAACTTACTGTTACTTATTTTATGAAGAACTTCTGTAAAAGTAATAATAATAACCTTTTTTTCTGATAATAAGATTCTTAAACGTAGGTACATAAAAAAGAAAAATCAATTACATAAAAAAAACACACGCACAAAATATATGTAAAAAAGATAATTATATTGAAATAAAATCCGGAATAAATTAGTTTATAATATAAATAAATACATTAAAAAAACACTTAAAATCATAAATAATTTAATTGTCCCAAAGGTCACTCGTTTTAAATATCTGGGACACTGGGTCACCGATACTCTGTCGGATGACGCTAACTTAGAGAGGGAACGTAGAGCGTTGGCTGTCAGGTGTAACATGCTGGCTCGCAGGTTCGCACGGTGTACGCGTGAAGTTAAAATAACACTGTTCAGGGCCTACTGCCAGTCGCTGTACACGTGCGCCCTGTGGGTCAGTTATACACAGGGCTCGTACAATGCTCTTCGAGTCCAATATAATAACGCGTTCCGGGTAATGCTGGGGTTGCCACGTTTCTGTAGCGCGTCGGCGATGTTCACGGACGCGCGTGTTCCGGATTTCGGCTCACTGCTGCGGCTGAGAATCGCATCACTGATGCGTCGGATGCGCGACAGCCCCAATAGCCTCGTGGCTACTGTAGCCGGCAGGGTGGATGGCCTAATGGTGTCTTACTGGATGGCGGTACACAGACCGTCTTTCAGGTATGTGAAGTAGGCTTATTGTATTGTACTGTATTGTGTTGTATTGTATTGTATGTCTTATTGTATGTCTTTTTGTTTTTTTTTAGTAGGTATTAATTTAATGTATTTAAATTATGGATCTCTGGTCTGACAATAAAGTTTATTATTATGGAACAGTTGAGAGCAGAGGTTGAGAGCAGTGGTGGCCGAGTGGTAACGGCCCCAACTGATGAGTTGTAGGTTGCGGTTTCAAACCCAATCAGGCGCATTACTTTGTGTAATTTATTTCATCACCACTGCTCTCAAAACGGTGAAGGAAAACATCGTGAGGAAACCGGCATGTCCTAGAACCAAAAATTCGAAGACATGTGACATTCACCAAACCGCACTGGGCCCGCGTGGTGGATTATGGCCCATATCCTCTCCTAGAGAGGAGGCCTGAGTCCCAACAGTGGGAATATTATAAGGCCGACTATGCTATGCTATGCTATTAAAGGAACATATAACGCCATTGTACCCACAGATTTAAGTTAGTGTAAAACTTTTGTTACTATTTTGGTGTACAATAAAGTTTATTCTGTTCTACTATAATTATGTGCTATCCTATAACAAGGTTTATCTGTTTGCCAAATATTACACAAATTCGTATATATTACACAGCCGTATGAGCATATAGGAGTAACAAACATACACATACCCACACACATATAAATTAACAGACTTTCATTTTTATAATATAAGTGTGATACCACCACACTTAGTCTTGCTTGCATATCACACAGGAAAGCACATAATAACTTCATCACACTTGCACTACCGTCCACCCAACGCCATTGTCCAAAGTTAAATCTATTTCAGCTCGCATCCCACTTCATAACATTGGCAGTCTGGAGAGTTACCTACATGTACCCTATAGGGTACACGGGTATCTGTATGCAAATGTTCACGTGCATTGTGCGTTTTGGACGCGTCAATAGCGCGGCTGGGGGAAGTTTGGTAACAATTGTGTTCCCTGTTAAATTGTGTTGTTCAAACTGATGTACTTTGATTCGACTGTCTGTGTTTCGTCTGTTTTGAAGGTATTGGGCCGATTCTTTTGCTATTGAGTTGGGTTTGAACGTGTTTCGTCGTCTTTAAAATCGAAATGTTGTTTCTGGTTTATAGTTGACTATACAAATCAATTTTATAAATAAAAAATCTAACTCTCTCTATGTGAAATAATAGTACATTATGATATAAGTGTGTAATGTTAGTGATTACCGTCGAGGCGGTATTTAGACCCGAGCCGTGGCGAGGGTCTTAAGAGAGCCAAGAACGGTAATCATTAATTACTCACGTGTGTCATACGACGTTTTACAATACACTTGTGAAGAAAACAACAGTAAAACTAGTAAAATTTTCTGTGACATGGTGGTAAAAATCTGTTTTCTGTTTTCATAACGCGCGCATCATTTATTTTATTTACCCTTAGAGGAAGGCTAAGGTATTTTGATCATACTGCCTAGTCTTACGTTTATGCACCGTTTATGTTTTCTTGCGTGAAAAGTTTTTACGATAATGTCTTTCGTAGTGACAATAGTATACGGATGTAACATTTTAATGATTTTGTATTATTTAATTTTATTTAATTAAGTAATACAGCCACTTAACTTCACTGGAATAAAAAAAAAAACACGCCAAAATCCGCGCGCATCTGAAAATGGCGGCCAAAGACTACAAAAAAAATATATTTGAAGGTACGATTTATTAATTTATTTAGATTTACTAAATGTTTTTTATTAAATAAATCGTTTGTACAAGATAAATTTGTCCATTTTAACTTGTAAATTGGATGAAATATTATAAGTAAGACACTAATTTATATAGGTACTATTGAACGGGAATTTATTTCGAATTCAAAATTTGTTTTGCGAACAAAGAGGTTGAACAAAAAGGTTTTAACTACATTATAGCACTAGTGCGTAATGGTAATCAAAATGTCACAGGTTGGTAACGAGTGCCATTATATACCTAAGTGCAGTGCAATAAGAGTCACTTTCTGAGCAAGTGTGTTGTAAAAACATTTAACTTTGACTTTGGCTTTAATTCTCCATCAACGATATCTTTAGTCAAAAAGTCAAAATGTATCGAATTCATTACATAAAATTTAATTCAAAATATTTTATTTCAAACCTCAAAGGTAATACACGATTCCAATTGGTCGTTTCCCATATAGGAAACTCGGCCAGAAACTCCATAGTTACTTATTATTAAAAAATAATTGAAATTAAAACAAAGGGGTACCAATTAGTTGAAGTTTAAGCGATACTACAGTTAATGAGCCACCAGGGAAGTTTCGTGTACTTATAGTCGTTGTTAAACAAGCGTGTCTTCAACGCAGTCTTTAATCTTATGATAAGCTTTTTTGGTACGAACACGTTTGATGTGGATATTGTACTTTTCCTCGCTAGGTTCTGTAACCGACGACAAACGTCGAATGAAAGACTTATTAAAATAATTTATTGTTAAATTGAATTGATGCAGTTTCCGTACATCCGGTGTAACTGAATTACTTGCTTAGCCAGCATTATCTATTAGGAATACAAATATAACACAAAAGAAATTAGTGAAAACAATGGAATGACAAGATTTCAACTAAAGCACTGAGATAAACGGTATTGTTTATTTATTCAAGCTTGGTTCTTTGTGCATAGTCGGACATAATGTAATAAGGCATTCTCTACCAGTCAAATCATTTTCACAGACTTATTTATCTTCTTGATAAAGTAACACCGTACAATTACTTCGCTGATGTTTACAAAGTTAATAAAATGCAAAGATTTACAAACAAATCTGGCAACACATATTTAAATTCAACACACAGCCTTCCCCTAAAACCACAAGGTAAAACAGTACCAAACCAAAATTTAAAAGCCTCGCAAATTATATTTCACTCGGGACGAAATCTCATATTGCGCGTACCCCTACACACAACCTGGCAATTCGGCATTACCAAAGGATTTCAGTTCATTCCCTTCAGTTTCTTACTGTCAAATTATCCTGAATGTAACGAACCAGATTAGCCCTTGGAAGAAAGTGATTTTTTCCCTCTGTATTGTCCCGTAATTTGAATATATTATGGCTTGATTGTTAGCTTAGAAAGACGTGGTACGTTGGATTTTGTTCTGAGAAAGTTTGGCTTGCAACTGATTTGAAA
This sequence comes from Mythimna pallens, assembly GCA_961205895.1. Taxonomy (NCBI): domain Eukaryota; kingdom Metazoa; phylum Arthropoda; class Insecta; order Lepidoptera; family Noctuidae; genus Mythimna; species Mythimna pallens. The sequence goes on from OY540825.1 coordinate 6,362,212, forward strand.
TGCAAAGATTTTTTGATGACGTTGCAAAGTTTAATACTGTAATAATAAATGACATAATAAGGCATATATTGGATAATATCCATAGTAAAAGTATACAAGTAATTAAATAGCTAGCGTAGAAAATGATACAACTAGACATTAAAGTAAAAGAGAACAATTGAATTGAAAAAAATATTGGTATAAATTAAACATTACTGGACGTTACGGACTTGAAACTTTGTTTACATTATTCACTTTATGTACATAGTAGTATTACCTTAACATAATGTAATTTCTACATTATTTTCATGGGATAAGTACATTTTATCCCGGGAGTATGTTCTCTTGAGTTCCTTCAGATGATGGAGATAGAGTCGAAAGGTTCTGTGTGCGACCGGACGACGCTGCGTTGGAAGGCCTCGCACGTGGTGGACCGACGATTTTAAAATGATCTTATGAATCCAACAGATACAAGACAGAACCGTTCGTTATGGCGATATTTGGGGGAGGCCTATGTTCAACAGTGGACATCCTTCGGCTGAAATGATGATGATGCTCCCTTGAAATAATTAATTTTCTACTTTTACGAAGGCACTGGCAGAAGCAAGTTTGAAATAATTCCATACACTTAACGACTATCAGACTAAAAGAAACCAATAGTTTTGTTTATACAGTACACCTACCTTCCTTAATCAATTCTTCCCAAAGCGCAGGTGTGAAGTTCGAAGAAGAACAAAGCAAGTCTTGCCGCAATCTAGTAGATTAAACTGTGATTAAATGCGTTTTAAGGTGTGTGTACACGGACCCAATGTCTGGTGCACAGAGGGGAGATTTCAAGCACCCATTTGTCGTTGAATTTCACATGCGGTTAAATATTTATTAGTTTATTAACACTTTTAGAAACACACATCTGTACTGCTTTAAAAATATAGTATTATGTCTTTTATTAGATTTATAATATATTTTTTGAAATGCTGAAGTTTATATTAGTTGAAAAGTAGCTTTTTTTAGGTGGGAAATAATCTAATGACATCTCGCGCCCTAGGGTGGGGCTGGAGGGCATGTCAGACTTTTATTGACTAAATTCCACTCCTGTTCCTTCTAGACCCTGCTGGGTCCCTAAGGTTTTGCTGACATCTCCTTGAAGCGCGTGGGGAACACTACGCGCCGTCGATGACTTGGGCTCGGTCCGGACGGTTACCGGACGGTCGAACGGTGAGCTACCCATCGCTCTCGCTGTCCGCAAGCCACCGCCTACTGTCACGGTGGAGCACACGGTAGACGTGTGCCCCGCTTGGGCAGAGCACCGCCGTGTTCTCGTGGGGGCGATCGGCGGCAGCGATCTCTCGCGCCGGGCCTTGGTACAGGCCATAGTCCGGAGCGAGGAGGAGTGGCAGGCAGTCGTCTCCTTCTGCGAAGCAGTAATGCTAGCAAAGGAGGCGGCCGATCGCGTGAGGCAACGGTAACGGTCCTCACGCCCCAACCGCCGCCGGGATTCCGATCCCGATTTCCGGCCACCGTAGGCGCGGGCTTGCGGATGGCGAGCAATGGGTGGCTCGCCGTCCGATCGTCCAGTAACCGTCCGGACCGAGCCCAAGTCATCGACGGCGCGTAGTGTTCCCCACGCGCTTCAAGGAGATGTCAGCAAAACCTTAGGGACCCAGCAGGGTCTAGAAGGAACAGGAGTGGAATTTAGTCAATAAAAGTCTGACATGCCCTCCAGCCCCACCCTAGGGCGCGAGATGTCATTAGATTATTTCCCACCTAACGCGCGCCTCAAGGAGATGTCAGCAACAGTAGGAGCTCAACAGAGTCGAAGCCTACTGGGGCCATGGGTGATGCGAAAGAGATCCGGGGCCCTGGAAAACAAATGGCAAAGAAGGAACAGGAGTGGGTTTTTAGTCAGTAAAAGTCTGACATTATCTCGCGCTCCACCCAAGAGCAGGGGATGTCATGAGATGATTTTCCCAACCGAAAAAAAAAAACGGCCACCTCCTTCTTGAAAAGTGGATTTGTTGTAATAGTAAAATAGTAGAAGTGTAGTAGTTAATTAAGTATTTTTAGCTCATTATCTTTTCATTTATTTATTTATTTATCCTTTCATAGACCCGCCTTTTGCGGTAGGTGTCTAATCCGTATCACTATCTCTCAATTTTTCAGAAGATTCCACGGTAACTGAAGGATCATCAGTAAATTTAGCCAGAAGGATTTTAACACTGCAGCAACTGTTTCACCCAGAGCAGGAGAAGAAATATAATTTTCCACCAAAAAAAGAAACGCCTTGTTGACAGAAATCAAAAATCAGAAACGTTTATTTCAAATAGACCAATAACAGGCACTTTTGAATTGTCAAAATGTCGGTCAGTCAAAAAAAAATACAAGTGACGCTAAATTGCATGTTCCAAAACGTAGATCTCTATGGAGAAGAACGTGCAAGAAACTCCATGGACACTCTTATTATGAGTTACATAAATCTTGGTTACATATTTCTTGTAGTTCTAATATGTGAGCACAATGTAGATAATTAATAATAATTGAAATAAAAAATAAAAAAAAACTAATTTAAAAAAATAGAAATTGAATTAAGTCACTGGCAGCTAAGAGATGACCAGTCTCAACTGACGGCACCCGTTCACGAGCATGACGCGTGCATCAGCCACACTCAGCTCAAGCATTTTGAAGGGAACTGAATGACCCAATAACACGTGCCTCCAACAACACTTAATTAACACTTCCCGTGTCCCTTTTACCTTAGACAGAGGATCAGCATACAGCGTGGCAATTATTCCAGTCTTTTGGGCACATTATGACCAGTCGATAGTGATGCGGAGGAGTTTTTGACGCCATATTTTAGGTTGTTTTTAGGTTTTAGTGTATAATTATGTCGTAGCCATTTCGTAGAATAATTGACTATTTAATGCTGTATTCGGACACTTCATGAAACGGCCACCTTAGAATTAACCTAACCTCGGAAATATCACAAAGTGGCTAATTCTACAATATGGCTGTGATATTAAACAGTTTTATTTAGTAATTTATTAATTTTTGACATAATATATTAGATTTACTTTACTCTCGCCGTTACTTTTAGATATTTTTTTTTATTCTCTCGTTTGTAACCGCACTGGCAAAAGCGGTGTAACCGGGCCTTAGTTCGTTACTTGCAGGTGTGACGTCACAAACACGGGGGTGTTTTGTTGATTTTATTTTTCACTGATAATTTGTGGAGCTGAAACAGTTGGAGGGCAGAGAATTTGTACTGCAGGTTTGTTTGGTGAGTTTAAGTTAAAAGGGTAACATTTGAATCAGTTTATTTGAACGATAGTCAAAATAGGATAGTAATTCATGTTTTTTTTATCAACTAGCTTCCACCAGCATGGACTTGCGGACGACGAGCAAGGACTATCTCGCCATCCAGCCGTCCGCCATCGATTTGTCGACGTCGCGTAGAGTTCCACACGCGTTTCAAAGAGATGTCAGCAAAACCGTAGAAGCCCAGCAGGGCCGCAGCCTACTGGAGCCATGCGTTAATTTCTGAAACCCGGGGTTCTGGAACGCAACGCCCCAACCGCCGCCGTGATTCCGATACTGATTTCCGGCCACCGTAGGCGCGGGCTTGCGGATGGCGAGTAATGGGTGGCTCGCCGTACGACCGTCCGGTAACCGTCCAGACCGAGCCCAAGTCGTCGACAGCGCGTACTGTTCCACGCGCGCCTCAGGGAGATGTCAGCAAATCGTAGGGGCCCAGCAGGGTCGAAGCCTACTGGGGCCACAGGTAATGTGTCCGGGGCCCCGGGATGAAGGCAAAGAAGGAACAGGAGTGGGTTTTTAGTCAATAAAAGTTTGACACTATCTCCCGCTCTATCTAAGAGCGCGATTTGTTATTAAATGATTTTCCTACCTAAAAAAAAAGGCGAAGAAGAAACATAGGTGTAGTTTTATTGGAAGTATCAGGAAACATGCTCTCTGGATAAAAAGACTATGTCCTTAAATTAGTAGAAATTACAGACCAGAAAAAGTAACTTCATGAAATTAGAACTCAGTAACATTCTAACTCAGGACCTGCAACTATGTTTTTTACACCTATAAGAGTGCAAGAACGCGAAACTGGATTTAGCTCCGACATAAAACATTTTGCAAGCTAGTTTCGTTGGTAACTTTATTACATTTTGGAACAAACATTGACGTTACAGGTAAATGTGAACACACGTTGGTTGGTACTTAATCACAATAAATAAAGAAAGAAAGAAATAAAAACATTTTATTCAGGGAAATGATAGGGAAAATATGCGCCACGTCCGTTCAAAACGTTCGAACGCTTAGCATAATGCCGCGCCACACGCATATTGCAACGAGTCTACAGCACCCCTAGCCAAGCAATGCAATTGTTAACGCTAGTCAAAAACTAATCAAATGTATGGGAATGACATCATCTCAATGTTAAGTCACGTGTTCAGAACAAAAGAATAGAAAATTTGTAGCTAAGTTCACATCGTTCAAAATGATAGAATGAATTGTTATCATTTCTACAATGTTCAACGCTACATCCTTTGTTATTGTAGAACGAGAGACCGACTCAGGCGCGTCAACATGGCTACCAACTTATCGTTTTCTACAATTGCTGACACCGAGGCGTTACCGATTGGAGAATGGACGCAGGCGCTAGGGGCGCAGCACTGGTTTTTAGCGTGAGCCGGTGACAGTGGCTTTCTAGCAATGCTGATGCCTAAAAAATTGTAAAAGAGAGTTAATGGTTCATAACTGATTTACTTTGTAGCATAGAATGTAAAGTATTGAATAAACTAATTGTGGACTAATTGAACTTCTAGTTTACATGCTTGGACTTTACTTTGTTCCAGGTTTGTCGAGCTTTTGATCAACTTGTAACTGCCTGCAAGGTCATACACGGAACTCTACTCTATCTTACTCTGTGGAGAAGAACGTGCAAGAAACTTCATGGACATTCTTTTAAATCATATTATGAGTTACATAAATCTTGGTTGCATATTTCTTGTCGCTATATGTGAATACAATGTAGATAAGTAATAATAATAATAATAAAAAAACTGATTAAAAAATAGAAATTGAATTAAGCACCTGGAATAGCACATAGAATAATTTTTAACCCGGGAATATGTTCTCTTGAGATAATTTTGTACTTTCACACGGGCGAAGCTGTTGTTAGAAGCTAGTAGTGTTACAATTGGGTGTTGACATTATTAAAATATTATAGAAATAGCTCCCTAGGATGCATCATCCAAAGTTTGTCTGCAAAAGATAACTTTAGCGTTCTGGGGCCATGGGTGAAAATGAAACACGGGGCCCTGGGACGAAGGCAAAGAAGGAACAGGAGTGGGTTTTTAGTCAGTAAAAGTCTGACACTATCTCCCGCTCTGCTCAAGAGCGGGATTTGTATAAGATGATTTTCCCACCTAAAAAATAAAGCGTTATAATCTTAACACCCTATTATCTTTAAAGCTCTCACTGTAATTTTTTAGACATACAATATCTTCATCGTACGATCTTTCAAAATAATATTGTAGCGACATCTATAACACCACAATGATATTAAAATTCAAAATCCGGCATCGCGAGAGTTTTTCACGTGATCAAAACATATACCAGAATGGATTCAAATATTGGACAGGACCAGACATAACACCCGTCTAATCGGAGGATCCTCCCTTTTCAACGGAGGTTCGCGGGACTTTACACTCTCTTCCGCATACTTATAAAATCTAATCAATTTTAATCATATTGTATAAAATTTAACCTTCATAAACCCATAAACCCAAGCGAGCGCCGGCGTTCGCGCCATTCGGTCGATCCCTAAGCGAACGCCGGCGTTCGCTCTCTCCCACTTCATTGTAGGCCCTATTTTCAATACTTAGAGACTACTTTTGTATGAACAAGTTTGATTACTTACGTTCTTGGATAAATTTCCTATAAATTGAACGCATTATATTTTATAGTCTATGCTCTGCTATATTTTTTTTTCGGTTTTTTTGTAAAAAGTAATATTTCCGCCGCCATTTTGTTTATGGCGCCCCTGCAGCCACTAACTTTTTGACTGTTCGCTTCCCGCTTCGGCAGGTTAATCGAGGCAACGAGGTAAACTGATATTATGTATGGAGCATGCAAAAATAGCCCTTAAGTTGACTGTTATTATAAGCTATTTTAACTGTGACTATTTCTATCCAATCACGTCATCAAAAATCGTTTTACCTCCATTTCCACCTTATCTCATCAAAAAACGTTTTAGCTGACACAAATTAAGCGATTCACAAATATACTGGCTGATAGTAGGACAAATACACTTTCGTCTCCAGACGACCATCCATGGCGACGATGGGCCATCTTTATCCACTTTCCGTTATCGAAATAACGAGTGCCTTGAGGATAGGGTCGTTTTGAGGTTAATTCGGTTCGTCGTTGGTTTATTTTGTTAGAGTTTTGAGAGTTCTAAAATAAATTTTATTTACTTTAGTTTTGGACAGCGCTCGGAACGGTATACCATAGTGTCTCAAGAGGAAAGTCCATGACTAGTGCGTGTTGCTATTGATGACAGATAACATATATGGCTCTAAAACGAGGACGCTCACAGTGATCATCGTCAGAAGGCTTAAAGTTACCCAAAGGGCAATGGAGAAGTCTATGGTCAGAGTTTTCTTGCGCGATTGAATTAGGAATGATGATCCGCAAGAGAACCAAGGTTATGAAAGTAAGCCAGAGAATCGCTAAACTTAAGCACATTGCTTATTGAACACATGGTCAATAGGGTCGGAAATTTCTGGAGTGGAGACTTTGTATCGGAAGAAGAGACGCTAGGGAGAGGTTTGTGTCCACCTGAGGACGTTTTTCGATTGAAAAGATGATGGTGTAACTTTATAACTTGAACAATCTTGTTAAATCTTAATCTTATTGCCAAGTAGTTAGCTGTTTTTTTTTATATTTCTACATTTGTTGTTAATACGAATGACGAAAAGCCGAAAGTAAATTTTCCTTCAGGCGTAAAATACGGAACTACTTCTTGAAGTCCTCTCAACCTTAGTTCGGTCTTCGTCATAATCGTTATTTTTTAAGTTCTCTTAAATATAATGTATTTATTAGTTTATAATATTAGCATATATAAGTATTTTATTATTGTAACTTCTACTTGATATATCTGTTATTAATTTATTGTGCAAACCTACCACTGTGTTTATTTATTTATTTGTTACGGCACTCCAATAAATAGTTCGCAAAAACATTTACAGAAGAATAATCTTAACAATATACAATTATCACAGCGAATTCTTCACTTAAAGGTGTGCACAGCACTTACAGAATTTAAATTCAAACTAATATTATTTATATTTTGAATCAATTGTACATTTAATAAATAATAACTAGTGTTGTCTCTTTCAGTCTCTTTTAACCCAAAGGTTGATTGGTCGAGAATTCCTTGTTGAATTAAGTCCGCCAATGTACCACTACTGTACGTGAAGTATAAATAAATAAATAAAAGCATAACATTAAACTATGGAAATAAATAAAAGATGAAAACAATCTGAAAAAGATGGCACGTATAATACACGTGCAAAATCATTCATTAGCATATAAAGAACCTAACCTAATCTAAAACCGACAAGCCGACCTAGAATCCTACACAAAAATTCAAACACAAAAATCTGTGGAATGGAATCGACATCCCACAAAAAGGCTAAAAGATACCAAAACGATCCACGCAACAGCTTGCCTAGAATCGGTAACAGCAATCCCACCTCTAAAAATCAGCGAACCAGACTCGAAAAAGAAATACGGTGAAAACCATGCCTTTCTAAAACTATTCGCACTGTGACTCCGAAAAACTCAATATAGCGTTCCTCAAAAGGTTTCGCAGTTGAAGTGGAGAAATCCAATAAAAGGCGAGTTCTACCTGCAATGTCTTCGCATTCTGGTATGTACGGAATCCCGTTCATTACAGCGGCACATCCAACTTGTAACCTATCCAATTTGAACAGATTTTGGACTGTTACTTACAGTAAAGAACGAAAACGATTTATATGAAATTTCTTGCCGAGTTCGATTTGTACTCCGAAATTAATCGGTGGGATTTTGATATCGGTATTTTAATATTGACTCGACTTTACTAATTCAAAGATTTTTCATAATTAAACCGAGTTTCTAGTGCTACTTTTTGTCAATAGTTGTATAATTTACTAGCTTCTGCCAGTGGCTTCGTCTGGGTATAAGTAAGTTTGTTCATGTAAATGCTGGATCCTAGTTCCGTTCTCTGGGAAGGATTTTCCGAACTCAAAATCTACCTCAGTGCAAAATTGCAGTGTTTTAGATTAAAGGGTTTTGGCTGGACGTTGTAGAGTCAGTTAGTGGATTAGGACTCAAACACAACAACAACAACAGCAAACTACAACCAACAAAAATAACAACAAACATAATAACATTAAGCAACGTCTCTTCGCCACAAAAAAAAAAAACACCAATAATCATAATACGTAAGACTCTATCTATGTACCTATTAATACCATACCTTTGTATTTGTATACTTAATTAATACTTCAAACACTTTCTCAATTTTACACTTCGTTGCAAAAAAAAGGAACACGCAACACTCACGGAACAACACGAGAACAACTTGCCACTGTATTGTGTATCCAATTAAAATTTTTCCTATCGGCCTTGCTGGGATACTGCGAGATGGAATTTTTACAAACATCGCGCCGAGTCAACTTTTCTAATTACGGCGGTGTCACTTGTGATTGTGAGGCGCGCCTTTCATTACCCGGGCCTGATTGTAATGTATTTTTTGTTGAGATACCTACACATTTCTAGTGTCAGTTTCGTAATGGCCTAGTGGTTATGGCACCCGCCTCTCATGCAAGAGGTTGCGGGTTTGAAATCGGGCAAGTACCATCGTTAAATAAATAAATAAGATATTACTAATACCTCGTGCCACAGAAAGCACGCAAAGCCGTTGGTCCCGGTTGCCATTTGTATTCAATATTCAAATATATTTATGATAACAATAATAAATCATTTTTTTTTTTCAGATATTTTGGTCCATAGATACACACATAGGCCTACATGAGCACTTATGAAAAGTCAGAAGCTAGTGCACGGTTCCAAATTGGTCGTTTCCTATGGAGAAGAAACGGCAAGAAAGTCCATGGTTACTCTTTCGTTATTTTTTGGTAGATTTTTGATAGTCGTTTTAGATAGTGAGATGGTCATGTGAAGAGGAGGGATAAAACGCATGTTACTAAAAGAGTTATGAGTTCACATGTGGATGGATGGAGAGGGAGAGGGAGACCAAAGAAAAGATGGATGGATTGTGTGAAGAGTGATATGAAAGAAAAGGAAGTTAGTGATAGCATGACGAGTGACAGGGCAGAATGGAAGAAAAAAACGTGTTGCGCCGACCCCAAATAACACGGGACAAGGGCAGGAAGATGATGATATTTCAGGTAGTGAGATGCCAGGATGTGTGACCACCAGTCTATCCCAGGAGTATCTTGTTGCCTAGTAACTAAGTTGTGGAGGCCTGATAGGTCGCTTCATGCAAAACACGGGTTTTTAGCCGCATTCATATCATGTTCTACACTAGCGTATAGAATATTACTTAACCCAGAAATTATTTTCACTAATTTTTATACTTTTACGTGGGCGCAGTCTGCGGGTGTTAATATAATTTTTCATTCATTACTTCAGTGGGAAGACTTCCACCCACATCTGGACCTAGGGTTCGCATCATCACATCGACTGGTTCAACACTTCTATCTTCTATAATTGTGATCTGGGGGGCTTTCCGGCCTCATCTTGTTTAAAATGACGGAAAAAAATGATGGGTAAAAGTGTTTTTTTAAACCTATTCACAAAATAAATATCATTTATCATTTCCAACAAATAAAAAGAGGTTTAACAACCTGGTTCTCGAATGTTTTCACAACAGCATATTATGAGGTCTTTTTCAAACAATATATGCCAATATAAGACAAGAACCATAATTTTAATAACATACCCACTTATGCGACATTTATAAGCATTTATTGTTCGCTCTATTACCCACATTTGAAAACAAAAGAAAAACACAATAACATACCGAATACCCAGCAAGTACTTTTCAACATGCCTTGTCAATTTTCATTACCATTTCTTTTATTGTTACATGCGAAAAATATGGCGTAAAACATGTTTTATTTCTGAGAGAGTCGCATACGAGCAATTACTCGGGGCAACCGAAAATAATGTCGTCAAAGGAAACGAAATATTGCTCGTCGGCAGAAATAACAGGACAAACAACACGGCAATAAAGATTTACTGGAGAGATTTTTACTCACTTTTACTTGTATGACGGGTCCAAGGTAAAAGATTTTTGGTAGTCCTAGTTTGGCTGGGCAAAAGCCTCCCTTTCTCCTTCCGAACCTCTCTGTCTAAAGAAATTTCTGACCAAGTTTGTCCCGCGAACATGATCCGGGGCTCAAGTCTGTTATTTTTATAAATTCGTCATTCCAACACGATCCCATTGTCATTTTGCTAAAAATTCGTAGTCTGCTAATTCATAATGGACGATCATTGGCTAGTCATTGGTCTCGTAATAGAATTGTGGTAGAATGATAATATCGAGCTGTCTCGTAAAAAATTAAAAGCAATGACTGTACAATGACGAGGATACTGATCAAAGGAACTGTCAAAATTTTAGCAGTTTACCGCATAAGTATGTCAGACATTTATTTGTCATTATGTACGAGACTACCATTCTATGCCATTTCTTTCAATGGACACTCGTCATTGGTTGACCATTGGAAAATCATAATGACGCCATTATATTAGTAGATTACCAAACTTGTCAAAATCAAAAATTATGAAGTCAATGATAGACCATTCTGACACTATTGTAATAGCAGATTTGAGGCCCTGATCGTACATCTCCTTCGCTGCGGTCGACCTCGACAGCGTCGACTTCCCTCAGGCGTCCAATGAGTGGCAATGCTCGCCCATCTGTCCGGATGCATTCGTGTGACGTGGTCACCAGCTAGTCTGTTTTTTCCTAACATCTGCTACTTGAGTTATAGTCCAAGTTATTATACTTTAAATGATTCATATTATTATACCTAGCTTGTACTGTCTCACTGCTGGGTAAACGTCTCCATATATTTCTTCCATTGTTCCTGGGTCTGGACCACTTCTTACCAATCCCTTAGACATCTAAGTTGTCCTACCATCTCTTATGTGGACTGTTGCAATTTCAGTGCACCAATTTTGCATTTCACTTCAAATTAAATTTTGTAATTCAGACCGGCCCCGGTATAAATTATGTGCTACCAGGCCTCTCAGAAAGTTTTGTGAAAAAAAGTTTTTATGTTTAGGGCACTGGCCACTTAAATACCATTGTTCGAATTTTGAATTTCTCTCCAGATTTTTTCGAGAGCCAAATCAAATTATCGTGTCTCATTTAAAAATGGATCTGCATCGAGAACATTTTCGTGCTATGATTTTCTACGATTTTAAATGTGGCCTAAAACCTGATGAGTCATTTGATCGACTTCAAATTGCTTTTATGAATGAAGAACCTTTAAAAGCAACCATCTACCGCTGGTATAGCGAGTTCAAGCTCGGTCGCCTTATTTTGGGGCATGAACAAAGGAGTGGTCGTCCTACGACGGCTATCACGGAAGAAAGTAGAAAAAATGTTTCGAAAATTGATTCAGAACACGAAACTTTGTATAGAGGCTGGTGGGGAGTGCATTGAAAAGATTTAATAAACATATTTTATCCATAGAAGTTAGTTTTTTAGTTTCTCAAAACTTTCTGAGTGTCCTACGTATTCACCTCAACAGCTCACCATTTCTAATTTTTACTAGAAAGTATCTGGACCAAATAAAAAATAAAAACTGATTTCGTAAAACCTGATTCAGAAGGTGTAAAAAATAAAATAATCTTCATATGTGATCGGAACGCATGGGGATCTCATACTACATTATAAATACACTGATTTCCATATACATATATCAGTACTATATGTCTTTATCATTGGCAATCCAAATCCAGAATAGGGCAGGTATTTGTGTAGGTCAGGCTGTAAAGCCGGACATGCGTGACCTGTGAAGGGACTCCACACAGGCACTGCGTTTGAGACGAATCGAAGAAGCCCTATTTTTCCAGCTTATTTGTATAGCAGCCAGCCTGGGTCCACAGTCAATTAAGCGATTTTTAGATGGTGACAGCAGTTTGCATCCAGGAGGAAGATGTCCTGGAAGTGTAGTGGATGTTTCTACCCTCAGAGAGCGCATTTCTTAGCTTGCAGGTCGTAAAGTAACTGATATAATGCCTCTTTATCTAGTGCTTCAGATGTCATAAAATTGGTTGGTCATTTAAAAGACTTACTTAAATTTGGATCGAACTAAAACTAGTTTTTATGAGTACTATCGCTATTGTGACGGAATCACGACTCCTAAGGATACAATTTTTTTTTTTTTTTTGTAAATTGTATTGATTAAATCGCACATCGCTTCTAACTTGAAAGTGTTATAAAAAACAAAAAAGTTAATGAACCGACAAGAGACGACGCAAACGTCACCATGGCGACAATTTGAGACGTATCGGAAAAATTACCGACCTACTTTCAAATATATAGGAATTTTAAAATAGACTCACGGTATTTGTATGTAAGTATGCGGGCAATGATAATAATTATTACAGAAAGGTAGGATAAGGATAAATGAATATCAGCTGATATATCCCTACCATCCGATGGATGCGAGACGCACAGGGCTGATCGTTATGGCAACGCTTGGGGGGAGGCCTATGTCCAACAGTGGACGTCTTCCGAACACGGTAAGTTCGGGAAGTTCCTGCACCGGATTCGTGCGGAAGCGACGCCTGGGTGTCGCCACTGTGTGGACCGCCCGGCCCTGGGACGAAGGCAAAGAAGGAACAGGAGTGAGTTTTTAGTCAGTAAAAAAAAATGGACGTCTTTCATGTATACTATATTTGTAAGCTTATGTATTACCTTTTGTATAACTATATATTTTTATCTATGTATCGTATATTTTAAACGTAAAAATTTGTTTGATTAATATTTGCTAGCAGTACAGCGCAGACTACCCCCTTTTCAAGTTTGAGTTCTTATAGTCTATCCTAAGATTGTCTGTCTTTTCGATGACAGCGATAAAACCGCCATTGTACCTATTCAAGTTTCTGTACAATTGTTACTATTTTGGAGTACAATCAAGTTTATACTATTCTATTCTAATATTTCCACTGCTGGGACACTGATCCTCTTCATGACAGGGCCAAGCAGGCCCATTGCCTCGTGATCCATGTATGACTTGGTGGATGACACACTTCTCCAAAGTTTTGTTTCAATATAGGTAGTTTCCTATCTCTGAGCGAAACTAAATAATTATATTCAAAGTAATTCAACAATTGAATTATATTTTTGGAATTCTATACCTTTTATATATAAAAGTAAATCAAACCTTTAAAAAATATATATTTTTGTTGTTTATTAAAATTACGATAGAGGGCGGTCCAAACGTCAGAACTGTATCACAGGATATAATATATCCTGCGAAACAACAAAATAATATACCTACTATTATCATTCATTCAATGTAATTTGCAAAGGTAATTGGTTGTTATCGTTATCTTAGGCATTTTGCCTTATTATCAATAATTGATTAATTACTACTACAAAACATTTCAAGGTCTCACCGAGATTTGAACTCGGATCGCTGGATTCAAAGTCCAGAGTGCTAACCATTACACCATGGGACCTATTGTACTGTTAACTAAACAAGTGTGCTATATTTTTTACCCGACTACAACAACTTTAAAAAAACACTTTTGTTATTTTATCAATGGATATGTACCTAATGTTAAAAATAATGATAAACTGTTACATTACATCATAATACAAATATATAAGTGTAATAATCATATAATTACTTTTGCTAATTATTTTTTAACCTATCTTTAATTTCGAGAAATATTTAAAAAAAAATGATCAAAATGTAGTAAATCCTGCAAATAAAAAAGGTCGATTTAGCTGTTTCTGAGAGATATTAATATAATATTTTTTTTGTCTCGAAATTAAGGATAGGTTTGCAAATATTTAGCGGTGAAACTATTTAGCACATCTATTTAGGTTCCTCATTATTAATTTTTTTTGTGTAGTTCAGCGCAGTGTGTTTGTAGAAATTTTGAAAATTGTAAGAGGTTTTTCTTAAGGAATCTCTCCTAGAATTACCTACTTTATACATATTTATTTCTTGTGGGTAATGTTAAGGCACACGTAAAATTAGGTACGTGAGTTTATTTAATAACATTACTCTTTGTAAGTTCAAAGGATCACTGTTATCACATTAATCTTTTCCTTTACCTTATCTTTAATATTATACGCATGTATTATATTAAGAGTAAGTTAGTGTATGTCACTTAACATTGCCTATATACAGGTGAAAGTTTGTATGTATGTGTAGGTGTATTAGTTATATACTTCTTCACGCTCGAGCGGCAATTTTCATAGAAGTTCAGTTCAGTCGTTTGATCGTGAAAGAAATTTTTTTTTGTTATAATTCACAAATCACACAAACAAAAAAGTAAATCGCAATACATTATATCTGATGGACACCCACCCGTTGTGAATCTTACATGTACATATTAAAAATTGCCACTTATTAGCGAGCCAATTTTTTTTTTCGGTATCCCGCGCTCTTGGGTGGAGCGCGAGAGAGTGTCAGACTTTTACTGACTAAAAACCCACTCCTGTTCCTTCGTTGTTTTTCGTACCAGGGCTAATTATTAGCGAGCCACTTGCCACTTAATATTAGTAGGTATAATATTGGTTGTGATTATCCAATGAATTTCATTAACAAAACGGTCTAAATCTTTTTATAAAAAACACCCAACGTCCTCTCAAAACTATTACCCAAATTACTTCCTCATATATTATAACAGCAACAAAATAACAATTACTTCTCATAGCTGTGACACCCGAAACCCATTCAAATGTGCTACCATCTCTGTTTGTCCGTTTTGCATCAGCATTCTCCTAACAGCCATCGAACGAAGATTGCCAAATCGGCAATGACTCTAGTGTTAAGTGCCAAAACAACTGGTTACTATGCCGGCGAACGTGCCAAATATTCATGTGTTTCGGCACTAAAACTATCCGATAGGAATTGACGTTATAGTGTGCCTTATTGGTACTAGCTGGTGAGAATTTGTGGCTCGTTTAAATTGGTGTAGCTGGCCTGTGTGTTTCTGTGCTATTATTTTTGTGCACACTGTAAGTATTGTAAGCAATTTTTACCTCACACTTAACAAAACTGATCTTCTTCTGATTGGATTTTTTTATTATTATGATGTGTAATTAATATTATCTATACATATAAAAGAAGAAACTGACATATCAACGCACAGCCGAAACTACGACTCCTAGTAGCATGAAATTTTGCACAAGGTTTTCTTTTATGACGCAAGCGAGAATTAACAGAGGATTTTTTAAAATTCACCCCCTAAGGGGATGAACGGGATCCTAAGTTTGTATTGAGAAACTGACATTCACGCAGGCAAAGCCGCTGGTAGAAGCTAGTTTATAATATTTGTACACTGTAAATCTATCTCCTTTCGTTCAGTTCATCCTAAGGTTATCTGTAAGAGATTGCCCTGAGCGACAATACCGCCCATTGTACACTTAGTTTTTGTAAATGTTTATACTGTCCACATTGTAAGGTGTACAATCAGTACATAGTATATCTTTTTTTTGGAAATAATACAATTTAAATAATAATTATGTTTTGCCGAATAAATGAGTCCGTTAGTTGTATTTATAATATGAAGATACACAATAAAAAGCTTACAATTTAATTATCTATTTATTTCAAGTACCAAAGACTCATTTTAGTTACTGACATACAGATAATATATATCATAAAATTACATACAGTTAAATGTTAACACTAAATCAATTTAAATTACATCGGATTATCATTAAATTGCATTGAATTGTCATTAGAACAATGATCAACCAGTTTTAACTCTATTTCCATCGCTCGAGTATGATTCCTAAATAGGTATGGGTACTGACTGTGCCTATTATTTCCGTATCATACAAAAAGAGGGGAATAAATATTACTATAACATATAAGAACATATATGAATAAAGAATAAGTACGCAACTGTGCGGATCACCGGAGTGTAGATATTTACTTATGCGCGGTTTTAGTATTTGTAGTAACCCTGCAAGAATCTCAATCATGTAAACACACCCTAAAGCAGCTTTAAATACCACCATCGCCACAGTATTTAAGACTCACCATACATTAGAAACCTTAAGGTTCACATGTACATATATTACACATAAAATATGCACATATCATCAACATACCGAAATCAAATTAAGTTCACATTATGCACCCTCCTGAATTGGTGCTAATCACCGAACGGGCCCGAACCCACGGTCTCCGGTGACATGGGGTGCTATTGAAAAACGCGGAGACCTGTCGTGAAAAGGTTGCATTTTAATGGGAGATGGATGGATGGATGTTGGATTTTAAAGGTTTATAATTTAGGGTCGTTCGTTCTTTTTTTTTCCGCTTTTAAATGACACATAATAGTCTCACTAACGACATCGTAGGTGAGTTTTGCTCGTTTACCAGGATTCTGTTGTTAAGCTTAGCCTAACAAAATTATGCAACCGAGTTTTAGAGGTCACGACAAAAATGTTCCTTTTTTAATTGTTATAAACTATTGCTTGACTGCGATCCCACCTGATGGTAAATAGTGATGCAATCGTTAATGGTGAGGCGCACTAGTCTATTAAGAGCCTTTTCACTCTAGCCTTGAAGATACCTAAATTATAATCGGACGGGAAGACCACAGCAGGCAAGTTGTTCCATTCCCTCGATGTTCGCGGTATAAACGACAAGGCGAAACGCTTGATCCAGACCGTAGAGGTTTCAACAACGTAAAAGTGGATACTCGCCGTTTGTCGAGTTGTCCGATGGTAGAAATGAGATGGTGGAATCAAGTCATGCAATTCCCGCGCACGCTCTCCAAAATGCATCCTATAAAACACCAAAAGGCTGGCTACCCTACGCCTGTGCTCAAGGCTTTGTAGATAGCCACTTCGCACGCCTTACCTTCCTAGGTACAACTTGGTTGATTAAAGACTGGTCCTAGTTTAGCGAACTAAGAGTAGGCTGATTGCCCATAAGTCTATGCATGATGTCGCATAATTTAGTACTAGTGATAATACTGAACCTATTTTGGGAAGCGCCAGGGTAGCCTGTGAAATTCTTACTGTTTGTGTGTAATTTGTGAGTGAGTGTGTGCGCTCGAACGGCTAAACAGATTTCAATGAAACTCGGTACACGGGTAGATCATGTCCTGG
This sequence comes from Mythimna pallens, assembly GCA_961205895.1. Classification (NCBI taxonomy): domain Eukaryota; kingdom Metazoa; phylum Arthropoda; class Insecta; order Lepidoptera; family Noctuidae; genus Mythimna; species Mythimna pallens. Next base: position 6,379,586 of record OY540825.1, read on the forward strand.
AATAGCACATAAAATAAGTACTTTTTATCTCGAGAGTATGTTTCGATAATTTTAATCTATTACGCGAGCGAACCCACTAGCAGCAGCTAGAACAAAATAAAATGAAACAACAGTAGGAATTCCATTAAAATATGAACTCCACAGAACAGTAACAATATAAAATATACATGTCAACTGTATTGACAACTTTATTTCCATTCTTCCATTCATGTCACTTCACATCTCTCAACAGCAGAAAACATTAATATCTCAACGACACGACTAAGTAACAATAGCATTCACAAACTTCAGGAAACATTTCCTTACCTCTCGACTTCATTAAAGGTGGCGCGGATATTTCAATTAAACATAAAACAAAGCAAGAAACTTCGCCATTTGTAACACGCCAACAGACATACCTACTCACATTATAATTGTGAAAGTCCGTTTGCATGTTTGTTTGTAAACCAATCATGTTTTGATTTATAGTACAGATAGACATAGTCTGGACCAAATATACTCTTGTAAAACATGGGCTCTCACTTGGGCGAAGCCGCTGACAAGAGCTAGTTATATTATTACAATTTTTATTTTTAACAAACCAAGATAGATACTGTTAATATAAAAAGTCTGAAAGTTTGGATTTTTGTTAGTCTATTAAAAGCAGAAGGTTGAAAAAAATATAAAGACTAACAATTAGATTTTAATGAAACTTGAAGGTTGATGCATAAGTTATGGAAAGTGTGAGGAGGAGACATTCCCCACGTCTTGGCCACTGCTAGAGACGCCCTGGGCGTCGCGAGTCCCTCTGCTACTCTCGGCCACCGTGGGCACGGGTTTGTGGGCCGCGGACAATGGGTAGCTCGCTGTCCAATAAGGACCAGGCCCGGGTTGACGGCCCGTCGTGTTTCACGCGCGACTTTCTTTATTTCTTTCTTTCAATTTTCTCTTAACCCATGGCTCCAGTGGTCTTCGACCCTGATGGGCCCCTATGATTTGCTGACATCTCCTTGAGGAGCGCATGGAAAACTATGGCCGACGACGACTTGGGTCTTGACTCGCCGTCCGCAAGCCTGCGCCTGCGGTGGCTGGAAATCGGGATCGGGATCCCGGCGGCTGGGGTATGAGGGCCGTTCCCTCGCACGTATGGCCGTCTCCCTTGCTAGCATTACTTCTTTAAAGAAGGAGGCGACCGCCTGCCATTCCTGCTCGTTCCGGACCATGGCCTGTACCAAGGCCCGACGCGAGAGGTCGGTGCTACCGATCGCCTCCACGAGGACATGGCGGTGCTCTGCCCAAGTAGCGCACACCTCTACCGTATACTCCATCATATCCTCCGGGTGGAAGAGTTGCCACCTTGGAACACAAAAAGCAATTGAAAGAACACAAGAGGGTTTTATTCAGGAGTAGTTTAGTGAAGTTATTTTTTCCATCAAAAAAGGGTTAATGAGTAAACTCATTAAATAGAATGTTCCTGTGAAATAATTTTCGACTTACTCGAGAGTACAGCCAACGGCAAAAGTTATGTCAAAATAAACGTATGATTTATTCAAACTTCCATTTTGTTTTATAACTTGTAACAATTCGAGAATTATGAATCAAAGTTGCTTGATTATAATTTCAAAAGCAGGGCCATGTTTATTAATGTAAATTGTGACCATTTTGCGGTGTTTCGTAATCAGCTGTGGGTAGGCAGCCGCTTAGTTATGGAAGTATTGTCCAGTTTTGTTCTGTTTAGGTTTTATTGTGTTACTAGCGATCCGCCCCGGCTTCGCACGGATGCAAAGCTGATACCACCACAACCACTATGTCCCTGCATTTTAAATCTGTAATATCTTCGAAAATATTCATTTAAATTACATATGTAAATGGCCATATTGATTTATATTAAATGCACAATGTATTTAAGTTACTTAATTGGATAAGGATGAATGCTGTATTGCTTATAATCACTTCGTAAATAAGCCATTATTTCTCGTAAAAAGTAAAGAATAAAAAATGGTTATTGTGGATTATCCCTAAGAGATAGACAACTAAAAAAGTCCGCGATGGTATATTCCATCGGTTACTTTTTTATATACCTTTTTAAGGTGTACAATACTATAGTACATTATTTTGATCTATCTCGTAGAGTTCAGCTACCGTTTGCAATGTAAGTGCAAAAAAATGTGTTTATTTACGACATCACATTAGAGACCTCTAAAATTACCAGTGATTCTATACTATATTATGCATGTTTTATACATATAAACCTTCCTCTCGAATCACTCTATCTATTAAAACCGCATCAAAATCCGTTATGTAGTTTTAAAGATCTAGCATACATATGGACAGAGAGCGGGAAGCGACTTTGTTTTATACTGTGTAGCTCCTCTAGCAGCTGCTTAAATATTTGGGCACAAATGAGAACTTTGAGGCTAAAATAGAACAGTCAGAAAAAACCAGTTTCATCACAGAACAGAACCCAATATACTTAAACCGCTTTTTAAAGGGAAAACACCCTTTAAAAAGAAAAAAAAATAACTATTTGTCTACAAGTGCCTTGCGGCGATAATAACACCGCAACACCAATAAAAAAATGAGCGACAAATCTCAAATCCCTACGACGACCAACTAAGCACGCGTTCAAAATTAAGCCTTTTTAAAAACATTACCAAAGGAAAACCAACTCCAACACCATCTAAATATAGTTTAAATTTATTTGCGATCGCTCTTGCTACTTGGATCATATTTCTTTTAAAGAAGTGTTGACGGTGTCGTGAAATTTTACGCTGCAGGGCTTAATAGCCAACGCATGCTTTGTCTCTTTCGTGTAGCTTTTTCTGTCCCTCTCTGCGGTCATCACATTCAATCCGACTTTCTCATAATCCAATACAGGACTGGACAGACGGGATTTGTGTGGTCTTGTTCTCTTTTTGAAATATTGCAGGAAATATCATACGTTCCTTCTTAGGATTATGGGAAATTGGCGAAGTGACTTGAGAATTGAGCTGCAAGCTTTGTTTCTTGTATTTATTGTAAGGAAATTTATTTTATTTACGCTTTGCTGAAGAATTACTTAGAGTTAAAGTTGGAATTCCTGAAAAAAAAATGTAATATAAAAAGTAATTCGACAAAAATTCTTGTGAAAGAGAAATTAATTAAAAAAAAATGTTGTGTAAAACCTGTACTAACCAGATATAGTAGTAACAGTTCTATATTTTGAGTCAACTTTTAAGTTAGTTTCTGAACGTACGAAACGTACATACGAAAAATATTGCTCCGATTTTTTGACCAAACAATAATTTTCAACGTGCTTATTATGAATTTCAAAACAATAATTTAAAAGTTATCTCGTATCTCAAATCAGATAACTCATCTCACCTTACCCCTTTTCATAAAGGTACAACCCATAAAGGGTACGTATCTGGATGATACTTCATATTTATGGTGCTACGAAACCATTCGTAGAGCTTCAAGTGCTACGGACACTTGACTACGCAGCTTGCTACGACGCCGTAGCGGGAATTATTCGTTCGGAGGATTGTCTTGTAGGCTTATTATGGTCGTTGTATTTTATGGAGACCGTGTAAGTGAGCAAAAGTAATTAAATATTATTTATCCATAACGAAATATTAAATCAGTTTCTTGTTAAATATAGTAGTCAATAAACCTGTCTGTTTAAAGAGGCCATGTTACGTATTGGTCATACTCTTCTATTCTTTAGAAACCGGCCTAAATACTCAAATCACTTTCTCAGCATAACCTATAAGGGAGACAAGACAAGAGGGCGTAAATAAAATGACAGTCTTTACTAAAATTTTACTAAATGCAGCCTTCAGAACAGGATCTAAACCTGATTCTGATCTTAACTTACTGAACGCTGATTAAATCAAAAGGATATTCGCTGAGGCTTCTATGCTAAGTTTATACGCCGACATCCTAGACTGAGGTCCTACGCGGAGGTCTACTATGCCTACTATCCCTGATGTCGCACACACCTTGCTGACTGCCGATCAGGAGACGAACTGCGCATGTTGGAACTCACTGCCACGGGCAATGTGAAACAGGCCATAGAGGAAAACCGTGGATAAAAACTTGTAATCGACACAAGACAATAAAATTAATAACAATAATAATTACATAGTTTCCCACTAACCGGGGGTTGTCCTTAGAAGCATTAGCACAGCGCGTACAGGAATAATTGCTGATTGATACCACGTTCCATAAAAAGCGTCAAACGGGCCTCTGCAAGTTCGTTTCGGCTCCTCGTACGCCTTCCAAAGGTTCTGGACCCCGGACTCTGAGATATAATAACTAATACCCCTTATCATAATAATTTCTTTTTTCAGATAACAATGATCCATAATGGTTAGTAACAAATGGAATAAACTATGTCATTAGATACAAAATACAATCACAACATACATTTTATTTTATTTAAATTTTACAATTTTATTAAATAATTTAAAAATTTAATAGTTTTAAAGGTATTTAGCAACCATCTAAGTACCTACGTAGTCTCTCCTTGATGAACCCCGGCCGGGTCTAGACTATTGTTCTGGTCTAAAATCAAATAATAGTCATTTCGACTGTAGAAGCCTTTCACTGTGACAGATCCTACAAGCACTTGGCCAGTCCTTAGCACAATAATGTTATAATGTTCCAACTGCCGGGACTCAGGCCTTCCTTTCTAGTAAAAAGTATGAACAGTACCACCACACGGGCCCAGTGAGGGTTGGTGGATGTAATATGTCTTCGAATTTTTTATTTTAGGACATTCGGGTTTCTTCAAGAAGTTAGTCTTCACCGTTTTGAGTGCAGTGATGATGAAATAAAGTACACAAAGTTCCAGGATTTCAACCTACGACGTACAACTGAACAAACTCTTAAGTCGAGATAGTTACCGGTTCTTCTCCATAGGAAACGACCAACTGGAACCGTGTACTAGATTCTAACGTTTTTTTATGTGCCCATGTAGGCCTATGTAAAATAAAAAAACAGTGTGAGTTTAATTATTTTTTTTCGAGCCGTTACCACTGAATCACAACTGCTCGTGCCAGTCCATAAATGCCTGAAAGTATTTGCTCCTTCTTCTCCATAAACCACATAATCCCATTATATTATAATTACCTACCCTGGGCAGGGCTAGACTGGGCTAATACTTATTTGTCTCCTAATACCACTGTAGTACGGTCCGCTGCACGTAATCCTGTCAATGGTTGTCGCACCACGCCGGGATTACTGGATGCATGATGTTACATTGTGTTCTAAGATGTGGGAGCGAGCGGATAGTATTTTGATCTGTGCTTTTTGTGGCAGGAAATCATCTAAAGACTTCTCCCGAACTAGGGTGGAGCGGGAAGGTGTATCAGACTTCTAATAAATAAAACCCTTTGCATTCTAGAATCATGGGTTTCCTTTTCAGAAATTTCCTGCTAGGGGGCAGGAAATTTCTGAAAAGGAAACCCGTTTTTCTGACATTTCTTTGAAGCGTCCGTGGAACACTATGCGCCGTCGATGAATTGGGCTCGGTCCGGATGGTTACCGGATGGCCGGATAACGAACTACCTATTGCTTGTTGTCCGCAAGCGTGCACCAGCGGCGGAAGTTAAGATGGTAGCACTGAAATGTTTCTGTCAAGTATTTATAAGTTTAACATTTTCGCCGCTAGATGGTACAGTCTACTAATTCGTACATGTTTCCCTTACTATTAGTGGTAGATAAAATTGTATCAACGGAATCATAATTGAATAATATTTCCAATATTATGTAGGTATCAGAAAATATAATAAAAAACTTGGCAGGTCTTGTGAGATTTCTCCTACCACTTTCAATTATATTTGAAAGCCGTCAAACGAGCAAGAACAAGCGATAATTGAGAGAAAGAGCGATAGGTTCAGCAGCACCGATACTCATTCAGACATATATGTAACATAACACATATTTTGTGTCAGTAATTTTTCCTATTTCCGTCGTAGTACCTTCTAAAAGCTCTAATCAACATAAGATCTTAGATTACTGCTAACAGTTCATAACACAGACCACAATACTCTACCCAACGCGAATTTGATTGATTTATTACTCTGTTTGTCCAACAATGCAAGCGAATGACAATGGACATTGTTTCATCAATCGGCCGCCCAATCATCGAAGCACGCGATCACCGAATCAATCATTTTACGTACATCGTATCGATTAGATTATGTTCTCAAAGTTTTATAGCTGCACTAGCTTGTGCCAGCGACTTCACCTGCGTCAAAGTAGAAAGGGCTTGTTGATCTAGTTGTCAGAGGCCCTGACTGCTATGCTGGAGGTCGTAGGTGCGATTCCCATCCAGGACAAAACTTTGTGTGATGAGGGTGATCATTTGTTCCGTGTCTGGGTGTAATTTATCTATAATATGTATGTATTTAGAAATATATAATTATGTTTATCAGTTGTCTAGTACTCATAGCACAAGCTCTGCTTAGTTTGGGACTAGATGGCGTTGTGTGAAAGTTGTGGAATATTATTATTATTGTATTATACTGTTTTGCGTCCGTTACGTCATAACCTCAGGTTCGGTTGAAAACCAGCGTCAGGCACTAGTTTTCTGGCAATCATGCTGAACTGGATCTATTTTGGTGCAGCCGTGAGGGACACAATTGTATATATATATTTTTTATGGTTCTCTTTTGTTTGGTTTCGTGTTTACATATATTGTTTGTGTGCCTTGCGTTGTGACAAAATAAATTCATTTTCTTTATTTCTTTCTTTCTTTCACATCAAATATCCTATGTGCTATTCTAGGACATGGTCTACCCATGTGACAAAATCTATCTAATCTATCTATCCAAAGCCATTTGAGCGTGAAGGAGTAAGAAACATACACATACACACTCACATACAAACTTTCTATAATATTAATATCAATATTTATAATATTATTATTTACATGTGACTATCTGTTGTCAGCTGCTTTGCCTGCGTGAAAATAAAAACAAATATCCTAAATGAACATACTCCCAGAATAAAAAACATTAAGTGCTCCTGATCCGTGTGCCAAATTTCACCCAAATTCGTTTCGTTAAAACGTGAAGAAGTAACAAACATACATACACACATTCAAAAACTTTCATCTTTATAATATTAATCATCATCATCATCATTTCAGCCGAAAGACGTCCACTGTTGGACACAGGCCTTCCCCAGGCGTCGCCACAACGACCGGTCCTGTGCGTCTCGCATTCATCGGATTCCCGTGACCCTCACCAGATCATCGGTCCACCTTGTGGGAGGCCTTCCAACGCTGCGTCTTCCAGTACGTGGTCACCACTCCAGAACCTTTCGACCCCATCGACCATCTGCTCTGCGTGCAATGTGCCCTGCCCATTGCCACTTAAGTTTGACGATTCTTCGAGTTATGTCGATAACCTTGGTTCTCCTGCGGATATTTATTTATTTATTTAAACTTCATGTACAGTAGTGGTACATAGGCGGACTTAATGCAACAAGGCATTCTCTACCAGTCAACCTTTGGGTTAAAAAGAAAATAATGTGGTAGGTTTGCACAATAAATAAATAACAGATATTTTAAAAAGAACAAATAAAATAAAAAATATGCTAAAATTATAAACTAATAAATACTATGAAAAATATCAAATCATTAAGAAAACTCAATAATAATTCTGACGAAGACCAAACTAAAGTTGAGAGGACTTCAAGTAGTAGTTCCGAATCTTACGCTTGAAGGAAAATTTACTTTCAGATTTTTTTGATATCTTTGTAGCAGCATCCAATCTCCGGAGGGGAGTAATTTGGAGGTATGCGGAACAGAGAGTCAAGTCCCGCAAACCTCCGTTGAAACGGGAGGATCCTCCGACCAGACGGATGTTACGTCTGGTGGGCAACTGCCCGATAGATGATTTCGGGCTGTTCTATATGTTCCAATCGCGCAGAGAACTTTAATTTCGCGATGCAGGATTAGTTCTTATGTGACGCCATAGATGTCGTTACATATTCATAATATTAGTGTGATAATGTAATGAAATTATTTAGAGAATGTCTGGTAACGACTAATGAAACCTTATACCAAAAAATCTCTCTTCCGATAACCATGTGAATATGCACATGGAAAATTATGCAGTTGAAAAGGTTGACGACCACTGTATTAGATAATTATAGCTCGTAAATTGGTAGTATCGGGGTTAAAAGCTAGTCTATGTGACCGCTTCATTAGGGCGCGCGGCATGCAATCTTATGATCAAGCAGCAATTCAGTCGGAAAAACCATTTTATAGGAAAATTATCGCAAGCCGTTTAAAAGAGGCAGTGTTGGGCGAGTGGTAACGGCCTCGACTTGCAAGTTATAGGTTTTTTTTTTTTCGGTGGGAAAATCATCTTATGACATCCCCCGCCCTTGGGCGGGGCGGGAGATAGTGTCAGACTTTTACTGACTAAAATCCCACTCCTGTTCCTTCGTTGCCTTTCGTACCAGGGCCGAGTCTTCCTTTCAGAATCAGACCCTTGGCCCCAGTTGGCTTCGACCCTGCTAGGCCCCTACAGTTGCTGACATCTCCTTGAGGCGCGCGTGGAACAGCACGCGCCGTCGACGACTTGGGCTCGGTCCGGACGGTTACCGGACGGTTGGACGGCGAGCCACCCATTGCTCGCCGTCCGCAAGCCTGCGCCTACGATGGCCGGAAATCGGGATCGGAATCCCGGCGGCGATTGGGGCGTGGGGACCGTTGCCTCACGCGATCGGCCGCCTCCTTTGCTAGCATTACTGCTTCGCAGAAGGAGGCGACCGCCTGCCACTCCTCCTCGCTCCGGAACAAGGCTTGTACCAAGGCCCGGCGCGAGAGATCGCCACCGCCAATCGCCCCCACGAGGACACGGCGTTGCTCTGCCCAAGCGGGGTACACCTCCACCGTGTGCTCCACCGTGTCCTCCGGGCGGTCCACACAATGGTGGCACCCGGGCGTTTCTGCAAGTTATAGGTTGCGAGTTTAAACCCAGATAAACACATTACTTTGTGTAATTTATTTCATCACCACTGCTCTCAAAACAGTGAAATCAAACATCGTGAGGAAACCGGAATCATCCACCAACCAGCACTAAACCGCGCGGGTTACGGCCCATTCCTTCTCCTAGAGAGTAGACCTGATTCCCAACAGTGGGCACATTATAAAGCTGATTATACTTATGCTTTATGCTATGTTTAAAAGTTACCAAAATTACGCCTGTACTTTTTTCTTTTTTGATGGTCGGTTGAATGTATGTTTTTTATTTAATTTTTAATGTATTTCACCGATTTCTCGGTCAATTTTGGATCGATTTTGAACATCTTTTTTTTTGATTGAAAGGTTATGGTTCCGAGTTGGTCCCATAGAAACATTGTTATGATCTGATCATGAACTTCGAAGATATGGAACAGAACTCCTCATAGGATCACAGCAGAACCGTCGTAACAAATTAAAAAAACAATTGCTTTGTTTATACGTGTAGTCGATGACTGGCTGAAAGTAGAGGGGGAATATATCGAACTGATCTGATGAAGCCTGAAGTTAGGCACCGGAACTCTGTAATAAATTAATGTAATCTAACCGTGTTTGGGATTATTAGAATTGACATGAGATGCACTCTGGCTATAAGGTATTTAAATAAGGCTGAGGGGTACTTTTTAGTGGTGGTACCATAACTAAAAAGAGTAAAATAAAAAACTTTTCCAAAAAAAAAAAATACAACCGACTTCAAAGTAAAAAACACTGAAAAGTGCAAAATAACTTTAATTTTGGAAGTCGGTGTTAAATAACGAAGAGACAAAACTATTATAGAAACATCGACTTCCGAAATTAAAGTTATTTTGCACTTTTCAGTGTTTTTTTACTTTGAAGTCGGTTGTATTTTTTTTGGAAAAGTTTTTTTACACAAGTAATCATCTAACATCTACTTCCATTCTAGGTAGACTGAAACAGAGTATCAGACTTTTATTAACTAAATATCGCCATTGTTCCTTCAGTTGCCCTTTCCGTTTTTAAGTCGCAGTAACTCTTTCGAACAATCCTGTATATTAGCAGATATTGACTCTAGCAGGCCCCGTCAATCATGTTGACATCTCTTTGAGGCGCCCGTGAAAAATAATGTGCTGTCGACCCAGCCCTGCTTGCCAGCTTCTCGTGATCTTTGTCATATCAATCTGTTTGACTGAAATCTAATGGGTATCTGTTTGTCTGGCCTGTTGGTCTAGTGGTACGTGGCCCTGATTGCTGTACCGCATATCAACACACAGCCGAAACTACTGGGGAACATCAGGTGTCCTTTTATGACGTAAGCGAGCACTAAGAGAGGATTATGCAAAATTCACCCTCTAAAGTGATGAAACGGGAGTCCAAAATTCGTATAAAGAAATCTAGTTTGATGCGGGCGAAGCCGCTGGCAAAAGCTAATAAATATATAAGTGTGTTTATCAGTTATATAGTAGGTACTCATAGCACAAGCTTTGCTTGGTTTGGGACTAGATGGCATTGTGTGATAGTAGTGGAATATTATATTGAATTATTATTATTATCTGTCCTATTCTTCGCCGCCAAAAGTAAATACTATATCAACAATTTTTTTTAAAGTTGATTTTTAGTAGGTACTAAAGTTAAACACGAAATTCAGTTATCTCAAAATGCAGTGGGTATTAGTTTTGATGCATATAATAGCGTCGTTGGCTTAAGAGTTAATTTGGAGTCTGTCCAAATTTTGCTTTTATCCTCAAATAAAAGTGGAAATACACTCAGAGATTGCGGTACGGGGGCTAACTCAGTGTCACTCGATATTGATACGTATTCTTTGAAGAAATTGACTGTAACATTTTTTACTTCTTATAAAAATATATTTTCGGGAGCTTTTTTATAACTTTTTTTTATTTGACGACTTTGTAAACCATACGAAATATGAGATAGGTATTCTAGGTCTATTTTTTGGTGTTATATCAACAAATTACTTGCCCTGATCTGGGAGTAGCAAGATAGACGTGTCAGAATTTTCTGACTATAGCCCACCCGTGATCCTTCAGTGTCCTTTGCGTTCTAGGATCGGGGTGACTTTTTCGTCACAATCCAGCCCAGATAGATATTCTAGGCCTTAGATTATAACTTTGAAATAAATGCCTTGTTTCAAACTGTAATAAATACAAGGGCCTACCCATCTATAAGTACTTATATTATAAAGAGGTAAGATTTGATTTTTTGTTTATTTGTATGTTACAATTTTACTCAAAAAGTACTGCCCCCCTAGCCAAGTTACAACCGTTTCGTTTTGATTTTCTTCATCGACCGCCTCGAGTAGGCCACGCCTCCGATTCCTTTGTTCTGACGTCATCTCAACGCCCAGTCACGTGGTCAGAACAAAGGGGAGGCATGGCCGACTCGAGGCGATCAACGAAAAGAGAATCGAAACGAAACTGTTGTAACTTGGCTAGGGGGCCTGAACTAATTTACAAAATTCTTTCACCAGTAGAAAGCTACTTTAAACTACTTTTATGCGGGTGAAGCCGCTGGCAAAAGCTAGTCGTTTATATCATTAGAGCAGTCGCTGTAATGATATCATTATCATTATTCATTATGTTTACAATGGATATCCATTGTAAACATTAAAAAAAATCCATTTGATATGCAATCACTAAAATAAACACCATGCACGCTTTGCAAACATTTAACACCTCTAAAATTTGATTTTTTTTTGTAGTTTTTGTTAAAAAATGCGCCATTTTAAAATTTACTGACACGCTGAAGTGGAGGCATATTAAATAGCTGTAAATTTAAACTGCGATAAAATTCGCGCGGGCAATAATTGTTGATATTTTTTTTGCGCTTGTAACATTTTTGGCTAAAATAAATAATACTACGTCTATCAGCCTAGTACATGAACTATCTCGTGATATTATTATGGAACGAAGTTACACAAAACCTGTAATAAATATTTGGTGTCACTAACATAATATAGTGATGTTCCCACTGCTGAAACTAACACTGGGAACCACTAACATTGCCTGTTCAAAATGTGATGTGTTGTGGACGGCTCTCACTGTGTTACCAAAGGCAGCTTTGTAAAGAAAAGTTTTTTACGGAAATCATATTATCCTATACAAATAAATGACTATAGGTAAGTGAGTGTTACGTACATAATTGAATCTTATTTTTAACCCTCATAACTTTAATTGTAACCAAATAATTACGTACATTGATTACTTCAAAAGGTCTTTAATGTTGGGAAATATTGTGTAGGAGAAAAGTATCGATAGTTTTTACTCGTGAAAACGGTATCGGTGCTTTTAATTCGATAGTGTTCGTTCAGGGACATGGCATCGAATCAAAATCACGCCTTACGACTTAAATTATGACTATGATGAGAAAATTACGAGTAGTTCAAATATATTGTCGAATACTTTGAAAATAGTCTCCCTCATTCCTGAAACCGTTTTATTGTGTAGAATGGGTAGATTTGTGAATTTATATTTTATTCTCTGGTACTTGAACACTAACGAGTTTTAGTATTATGTCCGACTAATGTGAACTTAAAGCTTATTAACATAACTGTTAAGCAGTTACCATAATTATTATTATGGTAATAAGCCTCATCTTGCTGGTTATTTGGTGGACAATATTGGGGTTTCGGTTTTTTGGAAGTAGCCATTTTATCTCGAATCCGATTACCAAGGGCGGTGTTTAAAATAAGACATGCGGAAATGTGACATAATGGCTTGACTGCTGGCGTCGACCAGGATACGACCAGGATAGGTTCCTCATGGTCTTTATGTGACTGAAAAGTGCATTCTGCTTAGAGAACGTAGCTGATGATGCTGAGGGTAATGACCAGATATGACCAGGTATGCATGCAGGTGGTCAGGATACCCTTTAAAGCCGTGAGTGCTGGCTCTTTGGCTTGCTGCTCAAATGCTTGAGGAAGTAATGATGACGTAGCTGCACCAAATCTGCGCTGACGTTCATTTAAAACAAAATTATAAGCCCGTTATGATACCCGGTTGGCGACATAAATACATGGTCACCGAGCCACCTGGGTGACTGAGGGGTTGTTTTGCTCCCGCATCCAGCTGTGCGCTAGCGTTTTATGCCTGCTGTAACTTGCCGTGACTTGTTTTGTCCTTAGTGGCGGTGTTGTCGAACTTGTAACCTTTTTTAAAATATTTTTGGGAAAAAATAGCCGTCTAGCTAGTAAAATCATAATTATACAGTAAGTACAGGCCTAAGACGATCTAGATGTCTTCCTTAGGAATTGACAAGAAGTAGCTCAGAGCCGGGAATAATGTAAGGAATGGAGAGAGGTCTGCTAAGCTAGATATAATGATATAACAAGACCTTTACTCTCCTATGAAACTACTAGCTTCTGCCAGCAGCTTCGCCCGCGTGAAGTTAGGTTTCTCTATACAAACTTTGGACCCCTGTTTCATCCCTTTAGGGGGTGAATTTTGGAAAATCCTTTCTTAGTGCTCGCCTACGTCATAAAAGGAAACCTTGTGCAAAATTACACGTTCCTAGGCCCAGTAGTTTCGGCTGTGCGTTGATATGTCAGTCAGTCAGTTTCTCCTTATATATATATATATAGATTAAATACTATTAAAACCATAATACCTTGTTATAATAATGTTGGCTGTTCGTATAATAATTCCTCCATCTTTGCGGTAATTCCATAGTTCTTGTTTCAAGTAAATGGCCAATTCCCAGACTATTCTACAGCTTTGCGTAGATTCATTGTTCACTGACTTTACTGTAGCGAGCAATTAGGTCTAACTTATGATTCTAAGTACTTAAGGAGGACGTTTGAAGGTAGCCCGCGAAATTAAAACTTAAGTTTTTTGCATTTGGCAGGTCAGCGTTGAGTTGTTTTTTTTTAGGTGGGAAAATCTAATAACATCCCCGCCTTTGAGCAGAGCAAGAGTGCGTGTCAGACTTTTACCGACTAAAAACCCACCCCTGTTCCTTCTTTGCCATTGTTCCAAGGCCCCGGGGATCTCTTTCACTTCATCCATGGCCCCAGTAGGCTTCAACCCTGCTGGGCCCCTACGGTTGCTGACATCTCCTTGAGGCGCGCGTGTAACAATATGTGCCGTCGACGGCTGGGCCTCGATCCTGACCGAACAACCCAACGAACCGTACGGAACGTAAGGAAGGCGGGCTACCCATTGCTCGCCGTCCGCAAGCCCGCACCACCGGTGGCTGGAAATCGGGATCGGAAATCGGCTGGGGCGTGAGGGCCATTGCCTTGTGCGTGCGGCCGCCTCTATTGCTAGCATTATTGCTTCGCAGAAGGAGGCGGCCGCCTTCCACTCCTCCTCGCTCTGAACCATGGCCTGTACCAAGGCCCGGCACGAGAGATCGTTGCCGCGAGGACACGGCGGTGCTCTGGAGGACAAACCTCTACCGTATGCTCCACCTTGTCCTCCAGGCGGTCCGCACAATGGTGACACCCGAGCGTTTCTTCCGCACGAATCCGGTGTAGGAATCTCACGAACTGACCATGTCCGGTGAGGACCTGCGTCATGTGGAAGGAAATGGCGCTGTGTTGTCTTTCCAGCCACAGAGTTTAGATATGTGTTGATTAAAATATGATTTGGGAGCGTGATACGTATTGAATACGATGGAGTATTGCACTAGTTTATTATTAGCTTATTCATTGTGGCCTTGAATACACCAAATTATAATCGGACGGAAAGAACGCTACAGGGAAATTGTTCCAGTCCTTCGATATACGCGATATAATCGACGAGGCGGAACGCTTAGTCCGGTAGAGGTTTTAACAACGTGGTGGGCACTCGCTGTATGTCGGGTTGTCCGTTGGTACAAAGGTGACACTTTCCGTTACACCCTTTAGAGTTCTTCTAGAAGTTTGTTGGGACGGGTCAATCTACAATTATCGAGGTCAGTTCATGGATAGGTGACCATCCATTACTTGTCTCTGCTCTACAGTGTTCTGTTCAATCCTGTTCAAACCCCTGCTAATCTTAAAGAACGTTTCAAGTGCTTTCACGACACACATACTAGATATTTTAGGTCATCGAAAAACTTGAGGCTAGAGATGCTAAGCCATTCCACCAATTTTTATGACAAGTCGTTTACAGTTCAAGCAATGCGGCTGTGGAATGCTTTGCCCGTGTCGGTAAGGCAAGCTCAAACACTCACAATTAAAAAAAAATATGGTTAAAAACCTTTCCTCTTGAACGTCGTCATTAAGTACATCATTTCTTTGATTTCATAATTATATATTTATATATAATTATATATATGTATGTGTGTGTGTGTGTGTGTGTGTGTGTGTTATGTGTTATTATTATTATTTATTATATTTAGACTACTAGTAGAAGTCAACCGTGTGCGACGAATCCATATAAAATGTATGAGAACTATAGAAAATATGCCGGTGGCGGCGTTTTGTGGTTGTGGCCGGTGGTCCGTGTGCAGCGACCCTCAGAGTAAGTTATAGTTTTGGGAATAACAAGTTTTGTAAAGCTAGGCAGTTTGATATAATTTTTCAATATATATATAATAACAATACTTTAATGATAAATGATATTTATTTTGTAAATAGGTTTAAAAAACACTTTGACGTCATTTTTTTTTTCGTCATTTTTAAACTAGATTAGGCCGGTGTTTCCTTGCTGAATACCCTGAGAAAAAACATCGAAGCAAACTCAGGGGTCAAATGAAATAATGACACAAATCCTTACAACATGCTTAATATCAGTTAAGTTACAATAATTAAAGGCGCACAAAAGTTGACACCCTGACTCCTATACTAGGAATTCCTGTGTCTTAGGAATCAGTGTTCTACTGCTACTTGGACACTATAAACCCATATATAAGAATTTTAAAGCTGGTAAGCTGAAATTGCTAAAAATATAGCCTATATGTCACTCAGGAATAATGCAGCTTTCTATCGGTGAAAAAATTTTAGCAATCGGACTACCGTTCCGATTGCATTTTGATTAAACTCAATCTTTTTGTTTGTTATTTTGTTTGTAAGAAACAAACAAAAAAACAAACTTTACCTCTTTATAATATTAGTGTAGATTTATTATAATTGTAGTTGCTGACAGAGATATATGATGATGACTCTTGAATGTGGTGTTTGTATTGTGTTTTGACAATTCGTGGAAGGTACTTAATGAGGTAGGACGATGATGGGAAGGTGGTTATTACAATGCTATCATTACAACCGTCTATCTATAGCTTTAGTTATTTCTGTTTCCAATCATAATAGGTAAGTTATTATTAATATTATTGACAGTAATTTTCATAACACTCAACGGCTTACGAGTGAAATATTTCATTTCGTCTTATAGTCGCTTTTTTCGAAATGTCGATATTGATATGGATCTTCCCGGGATTTCCCATGAAAAATCCCGTGTGGTCAACAATATTACAAATAAATAATAATAAAAACCTCTGAGAAACAAAGATAAGTAACATACAATTTTTTTTTGTATTTTTCATTGCAAAAAATCTCTTTATAGTGAGGTTTACAAATTTATACACTTCCTCCTTCTCATCATTCATGCAGGAAGAAATTTTATCTGCTATATTTCTGATAGTTTTATAAAAAAATTCTGCTCTATAAAACTAATCTCGGAATTGGGGGCATATTCTTTCGCTGTATGAAATCAGTATAAGTACTTAACCTTTTGAGTACCGTAATTAGAGACACAATAGAAAGACAATGACCGAGCGAATGGCGACCGGCGTTCGCTCGAGGTTTAACTCTACCTAATTCCGACCTCTGGTAATCAAACAACTTCTCCCGTTCTGGGTGGAGTGAGAGAGTGTGTCAGTCCCTCTCCTAGAGAGGAGGACTGAGGACTAAGTCCCAGCAGTAGACATATTACAACGCCGAATGCTTAAAAAAAATACAAAATTAAGGAATAATCCAATTAAATCATTGGACCATTGCTAAAACATTATTTAGTGTAACACAACATGTATTAAACAATCATAAGCTCCCGTAAGCCTTTTGACAAGGGTGCTGTTATTTATAGACACTGTAACTGAAGTAAATGAATCCCTATGTGATTACGTTACTGTTAACAATGAGTATAGGATCTTTAGGATAGGGATAACGGGGATATAATATTATATTATAGTTTTGGGTTTGTTCAACAGGTCTGTACGTATGGTATTATGTAGATCGGAAATTGTAATTGGTATCTTGGGAATAGATTTGTTATTTACAATCTTTGAGTAGCAAGAGAACCAAGGTTACCGACGTAGCCCGAAGTATCGCCAAACTTAACTGTTTTTAATATCGTGCGGATTTCATCACGCATGCGGGATTAACCAGCGTGCAGAAAATTTCTAAATGCAAAAAAAATGTGTCACGCGTGCGTGTTCCACGCATTATAATACATACTTATATGAAATGGACGTTTGCGGGTGTACGCGTGCGGGGCAATCCCGCATGCGTGATAAAAACCGCATGAAATTAAAAATACCTGTAGTGGGCAAGGCACATTGCTCGCAGAACAGATGGCCGATGAAGACGCAGCGTTAGAAGGCCTCCTACAAAGTGGATCGATGACCTGGTGAGGGTCGCGAGATTCTGAAAGGATGCGAGACGCACAGAAGTGCTCATTGTGGCGACACTTGGGGAAATGATGACGATGATGATGAGTCTTTGAGTATCTATAAGTTTATTTTTGTTTGATATAACAAAATTTATGTATATTTATAACGACATAAATATTAAATATTTATAATAACTACATAGGTATATATATATATGTTCATACGTGAGTATATAAAAACAAATACACTTCGACTTATCTAAATGTCGCCGAACATGGGCCACGTACCACAGCCAGAAACGCCGCCTCGAGAAGGTAGAAGCGGCCACAAAGGAAACCGAAGTGTGCGACAACAACTATTGTGGCCGCGGCTGCTACTTTTTTTAACTCACATGCGTAGTATTATAATGGACTCTGACGAAGAAGGTTTAAATGCGTGATTGGCGTGTGACGGCGTTTAGTAGCCAGTTCGGGCCACAAGAAGCGAGCAGTGACGATTTGTAGCGTGTGGCGGACATCGGTGTCAACCGTGTGCGACGAATCCATATAAAATGTACGAGAATTATAGAAAATATGCCGGTGGCGGCGTTTTGTGGTTGTGGCCGGTGGTCCGTGTGCAGCGACCCTCAGAGTAAGTTATAGTTTTGGGAATAACAAAATGTCATATCATATCACTTTCTGGTTAAAGATATTTATTGCTCATAAAGAAATTTACATTTCACTTAAATGAGAACAAAATTTAAAACTAAGGTAAACTAAATCATACTTCGACAATCGGACTTACAAATTATTGTAAGTCTGTGTTACTATTATGTAATATACAGAAAAGCAATTCATTACATGATACACACTACACAGTATTCAAATTTATTTGGTTAGTGGGTATTCCCAAAAATAACTTTAATATATTTATCCTGATCTACCCTTATATTAATTTCCTACATTCGCGAGGGCGAAACTGCACCAGCTCCCCTAGCTAAGTTACAACCTTTTCGTTTCTATTCTCTTTTCGTTGATCGCCTCGAGTCGGCCATGCCTCCTATTCCTTTGTTCTGACCACGCGACTGAGTGGTGAGATGACATTAAAACAAAGGAATAGGAGGAGTGGCCGACTCGAGGTGCTCGACGAAATGAGAGTCTAAACGAAACAGTTGTAACTTGGCTAGGGGGCTGAAGCTTTGCACATAAAAGTGACTTAATATGAATACTAAGTACGAGTATTTATAACCATGCTCATGTATATTTTACGATTGGTAGTGTAAACATAAACTTAAGTTTAGCCAGCTGAGAGGGCCACAACCATCAAGGAACCGACATCCTCAGGCCCCAGCTACCTCCAGAAGAGACACTCTGAGTGTTGGGAGTCGCAGAGCGATTCCTGGCTACCTTTGGCGTGATCCGGCCGTCCGGTAAGTTCCGAGATCGAGCCGCCAAAGGCACGTAGCGTAGTTGCTCGCGAGCCTCAAAGAGATGTTTGCAAAACACAACAGAGCCGATGTCTGACTAGAACCCACCTTGTTCCTTCAGTTGCTGGTACGCAAAGGTAAGTAACTTTTTTACCACACATGTTTCGACAGCAAACTAAAAGTAACTAACAAGATGAAAGCTAATCTATGTAAATGAAAATTCATGTCACACAACAGAACGCTCGTAACTTATTTCACGAAAATAATTGGTGGCTGTATTAATTGCCTTCAGGCGCCGCAAATCGATATTTTGTATCCCGGAAATTAGCTCAGATTATTTTTCTTCAATTACTGAAAATTTGGCCCAAAATAACGTTATTAATTACCTACAATTAAACGCTTAACTGGAACGCGGCGCATAAACAAGATGACGCTTTTGATTTTAACCCCTTTTGGGGGGACGTAATTATTAATGAGAATTGTGAATAATTTACGCAAACAACTATTTCGTGCTCACTGTAATACATAATAATTAAATTCGACGCAAATTACTGACAAATTATATGAATTGGTAGAAATGGATTTGACGACGTTGAGGTGGGGTGATAGTTTATCAAGGAAGCTGTGATGACTTTAATTTATTATCTCTAATTGATTACATAAATTGAAATAATACTTTTGACATATTTTTAAACGGGTGTAGAAATATTTTAACGAAATAAAGCTCAAACGATCTAGTCTAGGGCCTGGGGCGTTAAAATCATCACATTCTCGGATAACGGTTACTGTGGCAGAAATTTAAAAAGCAAATGTGATATGTTTAGCTAATAATATGTTTAAAAAGTTGATATAATAGAAATATTAAGAAATTCTGATTTTGATTTTGAAAAAAATATTATGTTACAATAGTTCAACTAGGACCTCAAAAACAGAGTAGATAACCAAATATGCGGGTGAAACTGCGGGAAACAGCTGGTAATATTAGGCTGTAGATTGATTTTATATATCAAAATTAAGATGTATAATATTTGTATACTAGCTGACCCAGCGAACTTCGTACCGCCTAATAGTAAGGATAACGCCATCCACTGGCATTACCAGAACAGCATAATTCATTTTATAATGATATTTTATTTAGAGATCGCGTTGTATTCGGAATTTATTTTAGATTTCTTTTTCCATTTTTTCTCACCGTTTAAACTTTCCCTGGACTATCTCGAATATATCAAGGCCAAAATTAGCCAAATCGGTCCAGCCGTTTTCGAGTTTTAGCGAGACTAACGAACAGCTATTCATTTTTATATATAGTATAGATAGAGATAGGATATAGAAAAAAAAATTTGTTATTTGACCATATTTACATCATCGTCCACATCGATTTCAAAGTTTATAATGGTATATTATAGAAGGATGTCAAAATTCTAAAATATTTATGTAATCATCATTTCAGCTGAAAGACGTGCTCTACTGGATATAATCATTCGTCAAGTGTTGCTACAATGACCGGAACACCACCTGGTGTTGACGACGTGGGCTCGGTCCGGACGGTTACTGGACGATCGGACGGCGAGCTACCCACTACTCGACGTAGCCCGCGCCTGCCATGTCTGGTAGTTAGGGGTCAAGGTTACAGCGGCTGGGGCGTGAGGACGTCCGTTCCCTTACACGTGCGGTCTACTACTTCACAATCAACAAGATATTTAGAAGGATATCTACTGATGAAGGTTCTTTGTACGTGGTTTAAATAAAGGGGTTAAAATAAAAGATTTTCCTTCTTATTTCTTTAGGATTTATTAGCCCTAGTATCCAAGAAGCGTATTTACTTTCACTTTCCGTGCGTATGAACAATAAATCTAATTTTATCTACGCTTGTCTTCCCTTACTGGTTGAACAGAATTGTAAGTAGGTACGTAGGTAGTTAGAAAGTAAATTCAGGTTTACGTATCTAATGTTTAGATATTTTATTCTTTATTAGCTTCTGCTCTCGGCTTCACTCGCGTGAATGTAGGTTTCTCCATACAAACTTTGGACCCCCGCTTCATCATGCTACCCTACGTCATAAAAGGAAACCTTGTGCAAAATTTGACGCTCCTAATCGAAGTTGTTTCGGCTATGCGTTGATATGTGAGTCAGTCAGTCAGTTTCCCCTTTTATATCAGATTCTTTATTGCACACACAATTTTGTACAGACAATAAAAATAGGACAGTTGATGTAAATAGGTGAGCTTAACCCACAACTGGGTTTTCTTACAGCAAACCATATGAGTGAGAAAGAAATTTTACATTTATAAATGTACAACAAAAAATTAAATACATAAATTAAATATAACTTAAAACAATAAATTACCTAACAAAAAAAAAAACTATTTTATGTTACGTAATTTTGAACCCTTTGTTTTTTCAGTATATTTAAAAGGCAAAGTCCTGACTTCTGACTCACTTACTGATTTATCAACGCCCGGCCCAAACTCTTGGACCTAGAATGCTGGAATTTTTCACAGTGGTTTTTTTATGATGTATACGAATATATATTACCGGCAATCTGAATAACTCTAGAACTTTTCGGCCCCGACGGCCATCCTGCAATTGGAGGGGTTCGTATCATAACCCGCCACTGGTCCGGTGCGTGTTGGCGGGTCACCGTAGCCTCGTTCGTTTGTTAGCAGGGTGCACCACGTGCAGGTGAGATTGGCTTGAGTCCCGATAGATGTTGATTGATACACCCTACAAAGTTCTGAAGTGGCGACCGCGTACCGGAAGACGCAGCGTTGGAAGGCCTCCTCTAAGGTGGACCGATGACCTGATAAAAGTTGCGAGAATCCGATGGATGCAAGACGCACAGGACTGTTCTGTGTGGCGACGCTTGGGGTAGGCTTATGTCCAACAGTGAACGTCTATCGGCTGAAATGATGATGATGATGATGATGAATCTGTTTAATCCGGTATTCTACACACTATTTATGCAATGTATAGCCGGTAACATATACAAAGAACAACAAAGGATTTTTCTATAATTTATCCCCTAAAAGGGGATGATACGGGGGTCCAAAATTAGTATGGAGGAACCTACATTCATGTAGGTTAAGCCGCTGACCAAAGTTAGTCTTGTATAAAATTTTACTATTTTTTTATTAATTTGACGTTACCTTATGTAGTTACGTCTAAGTGAATTAAAGGTTTTTAAATGATGGCTAAATAATAATGCTTCCAAAGGAATTTTGATGGCTAATTTTAACAGAGTTTAAATTAGTACGCAGCAGATATTGTAGTTCCAAGTGCGTGCTAGAACACAGTAAGAATGTACCTTTATCATTATCCTTATAGTCCGTTGGGACTACCATCCGGCTCCATGGTGGTAAGATAAATGGCGGTCTTTGGAGGACCGCGAGGAGTCGTATGTGCCGCCCCCGTGCCTCTATCCGCCGCGGAAACCCACCGCTGGGCATTCTAACTGCGCGCAATTTTCTGTTTTTGCATTGGCGCTAAACCGTGCCCAAGCTAGCCCCCGCCACAATTTATTGTATTTACCGTATCAGACCTCCGCGAGTCACGGTTAATCCCTGTTTATTTATTTCTTGGTAAGTATATTGAAAAGCGTCGTTAGATACACGTGAAAATTTGCCACTGCAGCAATCGTCTCAATAACACCCTGGCCTATGGCTTGGGTAAAATCCGAATAAGTCACATTGTCAATTTTTTCCACTTGTATCAAAATGTACATTTGGGTACAAAAGTACTCTATTCTCCCGCTAGCACTGGCGCTCCACCCTTATTTGAAAGAGCAGTTCCGTTGCCACGGTAACAGCTTATAGGTAGGTTATTTAATTACATTTGAAGTATGCCGACATTTTGCAAGTTCTGACGACGTAACGAATGTTACTTCTAGTTACTATGATATTTATAATGATGTACTTATGGGCTTGTAAATAGGAGCATCAAAATGTTTATGTTACAACTTAAGTAATAGGTTAAAGTAGTTGTACTTAAAGCATTTTTGTTGTGAAATCATCAAAGGACTTCTTCTGCTCTAGAGTGGACCAGGAGGGCGTATCAGACTTTCACTGAGTAAAACCCACCTGTATTCTTCAGTAGCCTTTTGCGATCCAGGACCACGGTAACTCTTTCAAAAATTCCCGCTACTCTAGTAGACAGCGAAGAACAGCAAAGGACAGAGAAGATAACCGCAAAAGAACCAAGGTTGTCGACATAGCTCAAAGAATCGCCAAACTTAAGTGGCAATGGGCGGGGCACTTTACTCGCAGAACAGATGGCTGTTGGGGCCAAAAGGTTCTGGAGTAGCGACCGCATACCGGAAGACGCAGTGTTGGAAGGCCTCCTACAAGGTGGACCGACGACCTGGTAAGGGTTGCGGAAATCCGTTGGATGCGAGACGCACAGCCTTGTTCATTGTGGCGACACTTGGGGAAGGCCTATGTCCAACAGTGGACGTCTTTCGACTGAAATGATGATGATGATAGTGGACAGTGGCTATTGATTACCTACGATTTTTCAGACATCACTTAAAGGCGCGCGTAGAACACTATACGCCATCGACAACTCGAACAAAACTACTATACCGGATGGTCGGATAGTCAGCTGCCCATTGCTCATTGTCGACAAGCCCGCGTTTACGGTAGCTACAAATCGCCCTGCGACTTCCGAAGCCCTGAGCTTCTCTTGCTTCCGTTCCCTCTCGGAACGAAGATACGGACGAACTGAAATATGGTAGCACCACCGCCGCCCAACTCTACAAGGACACGGCGGTGCTCCACCGTTTCCAGTACTAAAAAATACATAGTTACTTCTTTTTAATCAATTTATTATGTTCCCACTGCTGGACTCAGGCTTCCTCTGTGCTAGAATGAGTAATCTATAATCCTCCACGTAGGCCCAGTACATGAAAACTAGGGGTGCGGCATTATTTGAAAGTTACCGAGGCTCTGGAACACCCGACAACTGAAAGAATACAAGTAAGTTTTAGTCCTTAATAGTCTGATAGTCCCTCTTGCTCCGTTCAGAGTGGGGCTTCATTTGACGATTTCTAACTGAAAAATAAACCCCCGTGCGAATTGGTAGATCAACGATAACGGAGATCGACAAAGTGAAGAAAGTTTTTCTGTTAAATGCAATAACCTTGAATTGTGTGTATAATAAGAATCAACGTAGAATGAAAAAGAATTGAGTTATTTTTTTAAAATTATCTAAACTAGTGCTTGACTGCAATTCCACCTGATGGTAAGCAGTTATGCAATCATTTATGTGAGGCGCACTAGTTTATTAAGAGCTCATTCACTCTAGCTTTAAAGACACCTAAATTGTAGTTGGACGGAAAGACCGCAAAAAATGTACAAAATATTGTAAATACGATATATACATTATTTTTTAAGAGGAAAAATCAATTTTTGGTAAATAAAAGAAGAACGTCGCAAGAAAATATTCTTCGCAGACCTTCTTCGACCAACATCCTGAGCGACGAAAGTGCGGCACTCACCATGCGAGGAACGGAAAAATCAACAGCTATGACGCTACAATAAAGGAACTAAATTCAAAATTCTGCAATCAGCGTTAGAGTTCTCAGTGCGATCAGCACCCCTAGCCAAGTTGATAATCTGCAATCATCAACGCTAGTCGAAAACTAATCAAATATTTGGAAATGACATCATCCCAACGTTAAACACGTGGTCAGAACAAACGAATAGAAAATTCGTAGCCAAGTTCACATCGTTCAAAATGATAGAATGAATTGTTATCGTTTCTACAATATTCAACGCTACATCCTTTGTTATTGTAGAACGAGTGGCTGACTCAGGCGCATCAACATGGCTACCAACTTATCGTTTTCTATAATTGGTGACACCGAGGCGTTACGGATTGGAGAACAGAATTCGGCACTAAACGGTTGTAACTTGGCTAAGGGGGCAGAACTTACACCTACAGCAGCCCAAAATCAACTATCAGGCAATTGACAGACAAAACAACCGTCTAGTTGAAAGATCTTCTCTTTTCAATGGAAAATCGCGTGTCTTTAGGGTGTATAGTCCCGCATACCTCTAAGGACTAAAGCAATATTCTTAAAGAATTCGTTTTCTCCAACTAGAAACAGAGGCGGCGTAAGGCGTGGGCGACGTGGGCCACCGCCTACGGCCTCGCGGTCCAAGAGGCCTCGCGCCTCGAAGGCCCGCGGACTCAAATATAGATAATAAATAATAAAAAAAACCGGCTAGCAAGTATCTGGCAATACTAACCTACCACATTCATTTTTTAAAGAGGCAACATTTGCTGGCGTTGCGGGCGGTGAATGACACGAGGAATCCTCGCTTCGCCTGCTGGGGATTTCCCATTTTGTTTGCTCCGTCTATGTTCGCGCTTCTAAACACATGCAGTCATGCAATCATGCGACAACGTATGTACGGCCGACGTAACTTGTCGAGCCTGAACATAGGCTCTGCGAACCAAAATACGAATAAAATGTACTAAAAGGGACCACAGGTACAAAAAAAATATATATTAAAACGTTTTGAGACAGAAAGCTACAAAAATAACTTATAAATTAAAGAAACAAACCTAACACTACATAGTACTTAACAATATAATAATAACAACCAACGAAAACTTTTGTCACTGCCTGTGCTCAAGACAGAGACAGTGAGTCAACACGAAATTATCACTAATGCTAACGTGTGACTGAGACATATTATTGCGTACCGAACATTGTCGAATAAGTACGAAGCTTTACAAATTTACTGAAGAGAGATGTCCAGAGAGTGTCCGTGTCTGAGGGTGTTGTTTAATCGTTTTTTTTTAAATCGATTTAAATTAATAATAATAATAAAAATCATGGCTTTCAACCAAATAAATAAAATATTCGTTTTTTTTTCATTACAGTCGAAGTTTTGTTTACTAACGACAACATTCACTATGTTTGTAATATTTCGTTCAATTTCTCATATAAACAAAAATTAATAAATTCCAAATCGATGAAAATCGATTGCGATATTGAATAAAGGGTCGATTGTGTTTACGTCAAGAGTCAATCTCTAGCCTAGACCTCCGCCCCGCGCACGTCACCTCATGCCACCATTTGGTTCCTAAAAAACGTTCGTGCGCAGCCTTCTGCGCAAAGTTCGGACTCGCCAAGATACGTCGGCCGTTAATGTATTTCCAAAAGATTCCGATGCGAGAATAAGTGTTGCGTTTCAAATAAAGAACTGTATTATATTTATTTGGACTGTTGAGTGTGAAAAGTGTATTTTTCATGAACAACACGTCCCACCAACTTATTTATTAAAAGCAGCTAAGAAAATATTGATAAATTTTGTAGTTTCTAGAACTGCGTTATGTGCGCAAAATATCTAATATTTTTTTAAATATTATTTACAGATTATAATATTTTAGGCCTACTTAACATGTCAGGCCCAGGCCCAAGTAGAGATAGAGACTATATGTGTTCAAAATATTGTGTAAAACTATCTGTATTACAAAAAAACTCCTTCAGAATCATCAGAATCAATTGCTTCGACTTCCACAAAAGATATAGACACTTCCGATTCTGAGACTCAGTCAACTTTGGAAAGCACTCCAGACGCACTGAGTACCGAACTAAAGTCAGAAATACAGGTAAAATCAAACTCTAGCCTATCAGACTGTCAGAGTCTGAAACTCTCATGTTAAGCAGTAGAATTCACGAAGAACAAGTAGTTTCTCCGCTAGTTAGCAGCGATACCAGTGATGCAGTCAAACAAGCATTTGTGTGTTCGGATCCGGCACTGTGGAAGTTTTCCATAACGGATTCTCAGCGTCATGACATAGTTCAAAGCGGCCCTACACAGCAGTTAAAAAACAGTGATTAAAGAATATCCCAAAGATGAAAATCATAGGCACTTTTCCAATTTTTATTTCACAAGAAAACTAAATAATGGTGAAATAAAGTTTTCTGTTTTCCATGCAGACTATTTGGCTATTCACAAACTCAGATGGTTGAGAAAGGGTGCTGTGACTGGAAACACATATGTTGTATTTTACAAAGACATGAGAATACCAAAGAACATATGGCATATATGTTCCAATGGATGACATTAGAGAAAGGAATAAAACATGGAAAAACAATAGACCAAGAAAACGAAAGGCTGATTCAAGAATCTCAAAAACATTGGCAAAATTTGTTTGAGAGATTAATTGATATAATTTATTTATTAGCTTCTCATAATCTGGCATTTAAAGGTCACAGTGAATCTCTCAAGACAGGAGACGCAAGTTCTAGTAGGAATTCTGGTAACTTTATAGATTTATTTAAATTAATATCTAAATATGATCCTACATTACGGGAATATATGAAGCGCATTCACGACAAATAACTTGCACACCATTAACTAAGCCACGATATTCAAAATGAATTGATCACATTGATGTCACAAACAGTTACTGATAAAGTGATACGTAGAGTAAAAGAGGCAAAATATTATTCTATTTTACTTGACTGCACCAGAGATTCTAGTCGAGTTGAACAAATGTCAGTAATCTTAAGATTTTGTGATACGTCAACCAGAACAATAGAAGAAAACTTTATTGGGTTTCTTGCTGTCACTGAGACGACTGGAGAATATCTAACTAATGCAATACTGGAGGAATTAGAAAAAAACGGACTAGATATTCAAAATTGTCGTGGGCAAGGATACGACAGTGGTGCAAATATGATAGGCACAGTGGAGTTAAAACTCGAATATTAAATATTAATCCTAGGGCATTTTTTACACCGTGCGGGTGTCATAGTTGGAATCTGCTGTTGGTAGATGCAGCTAATTCTTCCGCGGCAGCAAAAACATTTTTTGATTTTATTCAGAAAATTTATTTACTATTTTCAAGATCCAGCAAACGCTGGGAGATAATAAAAAACGAATTAAAGCTTACCATAGCCTTTATCAGACACAAGGTGGGAAAGCAGAATCGAGGCAGTAAAGGCCATACTATTGCAATTTGATGATGTTGTTGAATGCATTGAAACCTTAAAAAAGAACATGGAAGACTCTGAAACTCACACTGATTGTAATTCAGTTTTGAACGAAATGTTCAGTTTATAATTCATCATATCGTTACATATATGGTATGAAATATTATCGCGTGTTAATATTATAAGCAAATTATGGCAATCTGTACAAGTCCATTTAAGCCTTGCTCTTGATCACTTGTGTACTTTTTGTGACTGGATTAAAGAATATCGACAAACTTGTTTTGAACAATGCTTGTCTGATGCTCATCAATTTATTGACAAAAGCAGTTATGATCTGCCAAAAGATTTTAAAGACAAAAGCGTCGCCAAAAAGAAAAGAATGTTTGATTATGAAAGAAGCGATGAACCTATACAGTCTCCCAAAAGCAGGTACGAAATAGATTTTTTAACACCATGATTGATTTCATAGTGAGCAATATGGATTAAAGATTTAAATCTTTAAATCAACATTTTGAGAATTTCGGTTTTCTCTACGATATAAGAAAGTTGAAAAATGTTTCAAAAGAGTATATATCAAAAAAAAAAAGACAAGATGACATACAGTCCTGCGAGTGGGTGAGAGCAGTGACTTCCAACCTTACGAATTATATGAAGAATTACAAACAATGGTCCCAAATTTACCCGACTTCATGAGAGATGTGAAACAGCTGCTTCAATACATAACTGAAAATAATTTAAAAGAAATTTACCTGAATATTTATATTGTCATTCGAATTTTGTTAACAGTACCGGTAAGTACAGCCTCAGCTGAAAGGAGTTTTTAAGAAGTACGATGGGTCAGGAAAGACTTTCAGCGTTGGCAGTTTTATCTATCGAGGCAAATATAGCATCTAATCTGGATTACGACACAGTTATTAGGGAGTTCAGTAAGGCTAAAAGCAGAAAATTTCTGTTTCTTTAATTGTTTACAATTGTTAGTTGAGGTACACTTAATAATGTAAAATAATTAGGTACAATGAAGAAGTTTGCATTTTTATGAATAAAAAATTGAGTATCATAAATTATTTTTTCTCACAAAATCTGTCCTCTTGCGTCATCTATCAGGGGGGCCTCGCAAAATATATCTTGCCCACATCAAATTTAGGCCTTGCCCCGCCACTGACTAGAAATAACCATTTTTCTCACGTCCCATAGATTCTTTGCTCTGCGATTTAGCAAAAAACTCAGGTAAACTAAGCTAAACGTCTGAATTTAATTTAAACGTATTAAGATGTTCTTTAAGCTATCCGATTTCAAATCCCCGATCCGAAGAGACGAAGTTTGTCGTTAAGCTCTTTACCTTTATTGCCAGTGAGAATAAAAATAATCTCAAACTACAACATGACCTTCAAACACAATTTGAACCCTAATATTAAAGATGTAAGGTTCAAATTGAATTGAAATGCTACCTTTAACGCAACTATCAACTAAGGTGTTCTGTTGAGAACGTTTAAAGTTTAATTGAGTTGTGGATTTCAGTAACTAACGAGTATCAGTAAACTAGAAAACTCATTTAGCTATATGAAATTGGATTTTAGAGCAATACTTTTAAAAGAAAAAGAAATATTATATGAAAAAGGAAATATCTAGAACCAACGGATTGGCCATGGCCACTACAATTTTCAACACGAATCCAACTTAAACGTGGGAAACCCGTAGTCCTGGAATGCAAAAGGGTACTGAAAGAACATAGGTGTGGTTTTAGCCAGCAAAACTAAAACGCCACACGCCTACACGAGAAATAATTAGATTATTACATACATAAAAAAAAAACTTAAATTTCTCATAAAAAAAGATCTTGGCAACAATGGAAAATGGGGAAAAACCACATAAATGATGAAAGGAAAAACCAACCTCACACCATCACGAATATTCTCAAAGTGACACCTTATTTTAATTTTTTTTTTTCTTTAATGGCCTCATAATATTAACGTGCTTACTTTAGATGACGGAATAGAACCTTTTGATACAAGTGCAGAAAGTTTGTCATTGCAACCGAGGCGGAATTCGCACGAGCCGTAGGAGTGTGCTATGGAGCCGAGGCCTGCGGTGACAAATTTGCTCGTGTATCGAACGCCTTTTTTCAATACAATTCATTTCTTATGAATAAACGGGGGTTGACTGGTGACTGGTGGGGGTCGACACACGCCTAGCCTGATACGATAAATGTAATAAAATTGTGGCAGGGGAGAGCACGCGCACTTTTCTGCACTAGTGCAAAGCAAAGTTTATTGCGTGCCGAAAAGCGGTGGGATAAGAGCGGGTTTTCGAGTAAGTGAATTGAAAAATATATTGCAAAAAAAAAATTTAGATTTGGCCTTTAACTGCACAATAAGAATGGACGCTTACTCCAAAAATACTTTTTATCAATTTTAACTTGACTCAAATGAATAAAATGTAACATCCTTAGTGTCATTTACTGTTGTATTATCCCACTAACTACTCAATCGCCTGCCCCATAATACTGTACTGTCTATGGTTATTCAGTAGCTGTGTTTGTTTGCGACATCAATCAATTTCCCCCTGTTGACTCTTGAAATTTGCATGAAAAGTGCTGATACAGCATACACCAACTTTTTCAGAATCAGCAAATTAAGTCTACATGGAAATAATGTTGGTGCATAAATGAGTAGGATTTATCAGATTCATCGTAGCGGATGGAGCGAAAAGGCGTGTCAGAATTTTACTGACTAAAGCTACACCGTGTCCTTCAGTTGCCCTTTGCGTTTTAGGACTACTGGTTTCCTTTTCAGAAATTCCCCGCGGTCCCAGCTAGCAGGTATCGGCCGTTACTGGGCCCCTACGGTTTGCTGACATCTCTTTGAGGAGCGCGTGGATCACGACGCGCTGTTGACGACTGGGCTCGGTCCGGTCAACCCTCCCTTCCGCAAAACCCAGAGTGGAAGAAGCTCCATTCTCAACAACAACATCCTAGATCTACACCAGTCTAGAACAACACTGCAGTTAATTAATGGAAGTCGAACCACCCTTCAATGACTCGCTATAACACCCAATTAATTGAATACATTTGCATTTCATTACATTTACATTTCAATCCAGTTCAAATTACTAGGTACGATGGGCCTTGACAACGTGCCCAGATTCGGGCTTAAGCTGCCAAGTTTTGACTTGAGATGGTCAGATTGGTCTTACACGGAAGGCTGAATGTAGTAACGAAGGTGTGGTTTCGATTTCGGCCAGTTTAGGCCAAAAAACATGGTTTCGGCTTGAACTTTGGTTTCATAAAAAAGGAGCTAAATATATATTCGGCTCAACCGAAACATAGCGTCTTTGAGCTGACGGTTGTGGTAGATACTTAATACTGATTGATTCGTCTATGTATGGTATAAATTTATGTAATCTTCATCGTTATTTCAACCAAACGACGTCCACCGTTGGACAGAGGCCTCCACGAAGTATCGCTATAGCTTCCCGTCCCGTATAGGTTCCAAAACCCTCACCAGGTCATTAGTCCACCTTATGGAAGGCCTTCCAACGCTGCGTATTCCGGTATTTGGTCGCCACTCCAGAACTTTTCGTCCCATCGGTAATAGATAATGGCCGAAACTGGAATAGAAGCTGAACATTCGGTTGCAGTTTCGGCTTCGGCCCCAAATTGTGTTTCGGTCAGTCACTAGCTGGAAGTAATTATGAATTTGGGAAGACTGATAAGGGGTACGTTTTGTGATTTGAGATTTCGGGCTAAAGAGACACGTGATTAAGGTCAATGTGTGGAGTTAGCCTGATGTTCAGCAAAGACTGGATAATGTCCTTTGATGATTAATTAAGACTAGTTTCTGCTAGTGGTTTTGCCCACGTAAACATAGAAATATATCCAAAAGGATCACATTTTTGTGCTAAAAGTATTCTATGTGCAATTCTATTTTAGTATTCTGTTCTGCACACACACACATACAGACAATTTTTTTTTGCCTATAAGAGGATGAGAGGATAGCTCAGTAATCAATTTGAGCTAATATCAACTTTGCAAATAAGGCATAGCCTTCGCAAAGAGAGTCTAGTTGACTCTAGTGATTTAGCTATGATGAGTTATTTAATTAATGCTTGAAGAATATGACCGTTATCATCGAAAATGAGCTATGATTATTATCATCAAGACAGTGATGATGACAATTACTCATAATATATTAATAACACCACCATGTTCGTTACTTTTTCTTCTTATTTTGGGATGTGGAAAATCATACCTGTCATTATCTGTAGAGACGTGTGGTCACTGCGGTGCAACTTGCTCTCGCTTCAAAAAGCCCTCCAACCATAAAACGGGAGACGCTGAGTATCCTGCTAGGAAAATAAAGGAATATAGATATATTAACTCTATCGATTATGGGGGCGCCTAGAGCGTCATACTCGAACGTGATTGTCCCTGTACGCATTGTGTGAGTGCATCCAAGGACAACTCCCGATTGGTGGGAAACTATTAAACTATATTTATTTTATTTATTTGTTTATTTAACCATTGTTACAGGTATTTCTTAAACATAGGTATAACATATTTACATGTCGGTAACAGGAGTTATATTTTACCAGAATTATTACAATGGCCCCCAAACTAGGCGGTGCCTGTATCTTGGGGACCGGAAATACATATGGAAAACAAAAACAATGGGGCTATGCTTTTAGGATTCTTAAATGGACTGGTTACCAGGAACTATGTTAAGACTATGGCCCCTGCCTGAACAATGTTTTTATTTTCCATCGATAAAAAGGAAGGGAGTGTACACTTAACAAATGGGCCCAAAAAATGGTCGCTAGTACGAAGTGACGTAGCAACAAGAGGGCAACATATCCTGAAGTGCTTGAGGAGTGGAGAGGTATACCACGGCTATCAGGACAATCCCGGAGGTACGGTCAAGGTCCCTACCAGCACTTTACTGGATTATACATCCTTTTCCCGAGCACGTTTGCTCTTGCGAAACTCCACTCAAGCCTGCCAATAAAGGCAAGAGAGAGGTGGCAGCTCTGTTCCTCTTCAGTGTTCACTACGGCCGGCCAATAAAGGCAAGCCGGAAATGAAGAACAAGAATTCTTCCGGGAGATCGGGTCCGTGGGGTCGCTAATGCTCAACAGTTCGCCACAAAACTGCCTTGCGGATTGTGTCTCTCTTAGTCTGGCCCCTCACCCTAGGCATGTTACGGCAAAGCATACGCTACCGACACAGACCTAGGGTTTATTGGAGCGCGCAAGCCCCACCACGAAGTCAAACGTAGCCATATCTCTACGATGGAGTTATTATATTATTATTATTATCCATCTCCCATTCTAAGGTGGAGCAGGAGGTCGTGTTAGATTTTTACTGACTAAAATGCAATTAAATTCCTTCAGTTGCCCTTTGCGATCTAGGACCACGGGTTCCCTTTTCAGAAATTCTCCCGCAACACTAGCGGGCATCAGCTCTGTTGGGCCCCTACGGCTTGCTGCTTGCTTGCTCTTTGAGGTGCGGGTGGAACACTGCGTGCCGTTGATGACTCGGGCTAGGGTTTTATTGGGCGGTTGAAGGGTTAGCTGCCTTTGTTCACCACTTGTAGACTAACAGACAATATAATACACTGACGTCTTCATACCCATGTTATTACACTGTATGTAAAATCATCATCATAATCATTTCAGCTGAAAGACATCCACTGTTGGACATAGGCCACCCCCAAGCGTCGCCATCACGACCAATCCTGTGCGTCTCGCATCCATTGGATCCACGCGACCATGCAAATACATCTATAATACTATGACTGGCCTGTTGGTCTAGTGATTAGAGGCCCTGACTGCTATACCGGAGGTCGTGGGATCGATTCCCACCCAGGACTAATATTTGTGTGATGAGCACGATCATTTGTTTTGTGTCTGGGTGTAATTTATTTATAATATGTATGTATTTAGGAATATATAAGTATGTTTATCAGTTGTTTAGTACTCATAACACAAGCTCTGCTTAGCTTGAGACTAGACGGCGTTGTGTGATAGTTATGGAATATATATTATTATTATTCCTTTTATTAAATTTATATACATATTGAGTACATTTTTAAATATTTCAAAAAAAAAACATTTAAAAATATAAAAAATAGTCGCCCACCGGCATCGGGAACAGGGTCCAAGCTACCGGTGGTCAGGGCTCCTGAGAGAGGAATCTCCTAACAATGCGCGCCGTGTCCAGGAGTACTGCTTTCTGAATCAGGCCCTTGATCCAGCTGCCTAACGAGAGCCTCCTCAGATGTTGTACGTGGCTCTTAGCTATTAAGCCATTGGCCGTTACGACTATCGGCACAATAATTGCTCTATCCACTTTCCACATGTCGACAACCTCGCGAGCTAAGTCAAGATATTTAGTTTGTTTATCTTTCTCAGCTTTCACGAGGTTCTCGTCATGAGGGACCGCTATATCAACAATCATTATTATTATTATTATTATTACTTTTAGTTACATCTATAGCACACAATATAGACCTTTACAACAAATAAAAACAGTGTATTACCCCGAAAGCATTTATATTTTGCCAAAAACATTCGCGATAACATGCCAACAGGATAAGACGTATTTCTCGGCGAGAAATAAAAGTGGCCTTCCTTTGACATGTCCAGAAAAGGTCCAGAAGAAATAATACTTTTAGGAATGCAGATTATGTGAAGGAAACTCGGAGTGGGTCACGTTCTAGTTTTATTATTTCCTCGCCTTGAGATGTTAAAAGTTCCTCGGCATTTTAATGTAGTTCTTGCTAATTAGTTGAAGCAAGCATGTCGAAGTTTAAAGTGTGTTTAAGTGAGTGAAATGAAAGATGGGAATATAATATTTCTGTTTTTTTATTTTTTAATATATTATTACTTTGAATACTTCTACAAGTAAAGTAGAACAACATTATAGATAACTAGCCAGCGGCTTCACCGGCGTGAAAATAGGTTTTTCCATACTAACTTTGGATCCCCGTTTCATCCCCTTAGGCCACAGCCTTAAGCGGTGAATTTTGAAAAATCTTCTCTTAGTGCCCGCCTACGTCATAAAAAAAAACCTTGTGCAAATCACGCTCCTTGTCCAAGTAGTTTTCCTTTTATATGTGTCGGGGCCAGATCTAAGTAATTGATCACTTCATGATATGGCCAAGTAAAATTGGCCAGATCGTTTTAAACGTTAAAGTTTGATTATATTTAAATCTTTGTTAGACCTACTTTCTTTAGACTTTTTACTATAATTGAAATCCTACATCAATGATATGGCATAGCATATTGACATATCATCAAATGATAACGTTTAAACGATCTGGCCAGTTTTAGTTGGCCGTATGATGATGTGGTCAATTTTGAGATTTGGCCATGACATTTAAACAGATTGAAAACTACTGAGCAGAAGTAAATTATAGTAATTTGAAATGCTATTTTCACATAATGGCGTTTAAAATCAATTATAAATGTTTGTAATTATAACTATTTTAATATTACCTCTACAAGTCTACAGTCAATTTTAATTTATAAAAAAAGACGAGAACAGTTGACTAGCATCATTTTAAGTTCTTTCAAAACCTGCGAGCACAAAAATTTCACATGCATGCGCCCAGTTAAACAATCTACATAGTTTCCATTTCCTTATTAATATGCTCTCATAACAGTGCCTAGAATTCACAAAACGAGCACTATTCTAACCTTTTTATCCATCCAATCCTTTTAACGTAAAAACTTCAGCAGCGTTGGTACAAATTTTAATAACAATTCACGGACTCGCTCAAACAAATCCAGCAGAAAGTTTGCCAACATTAAGAAAACAAAAGTAATTTTATTATTCGCTGGCTCTTTCATTTATGATAATGGAGGAATATGAAGATCGTTTATGTTATCTTGATGTATGGCTGTGTAATGTTTCTTTAGTATTGTAGACTAGCTTCTGCCAGCGGCTTCGCCCGCTTGAAAATAGGTTTCTCCATACAAACTTTTTTTTTTTCATCAAACCCTTACACGAGTTTGGTATCTATGGATAGGTCTTCAAAAATGATATTGAGGTTTCTAATATATTTTTTTCTAAACTAAATAGTTTGCGCGATTTAGACATTGTCTAAAACTTCATCATCGTCATCGTAGTTTTCTTAATGACGTCACTCGATTTTAAATTTTAAAAATATAAGTATCTTTAAACAAGCGAAACCCTTGCTCATTATGTTGTGGACAAAAGTCTTTCCTTCGCCCAGCAAAGAGAATATGCAGTCATCAACACAATTAAGGGTTTTTTTTTTAACTATCGATATCGATACCTTGTCAGAGTCGATATATGTACATATATCGATTACTGATTATATTAGGACTACGTAAACGTAATATTCATGTTCGTAGAATTCCAATAGATAGTACATATATCGGTTATTGGAATTCCAATAATTCTAGGGATATGTAACGAACCAGTTGCTATACGTATGTCATATCAAAGGTTTTACGCCCTAAAAATAAAATTGTTGTAGGTATGTTTTAAGTTAACACAATCATAGAATACACTTAGCCTAAAGTCGAATGCCAGGCCTCATCTAGTTTAAATTGATAAAAAATTGACGTGTAATAGTGTTTCTTAAAAACCTACTTTCGAAATAAATATCATGTATCATTTAATAGTAATGAAGAGACCTGTACTCGGGGTTTTCTTGAGTTTCTACATCAGAAATGAAGATATCCGCAGGATAACCACCACATCCAGTAGAATTTAATCATCCAAATTTAAGTGGCAGTGAGCAGGGCACGTTACTCGCAGAGCAGATGATCAGTGGAGTCGCTAGGTTCTTGGGTGGCGACCGCGTATCGGAAGACGCAACGTTAGAAGGTATTTCACAAATTAAACTAATAAACTGGTGAGGGTCACGAGAATCCGATAGATGCGAGACGTTCAGAACCGGTCGTTGTGGTGACAATTAGGGGAGCCCTGTGTCCAGCACTCAGCAGTAGTCGTCTTTTGGCTGAAGTGATGATGAATAGAATGTTAGCACAATGGAACTGGTTAGCAGTAACTCAATGGAAACAATAGTATCATATTTGACCCTAATATAATAATGGTAAGGTAGGTAGTTTGTATGTTTATGTTTGTCACTCCTTCACGCTCAAAGGGTTGAACGGATTTCGGTAGACTATATCCTGTTGGAATAATCATCATTCAGTCGACAGATGTCCACTTTTGAGAGAACGTAATCCTCCTTCAAGTATCACATCTCAGTAAATACGCCGACTAACAATGGAGAGTAATTTCACGAAGACTCAGCCACAGGGTAGTTTAAAGAAAATAAATTGAAAGTAAAAACTCATAATTTAAAAATGTGACAAAAACTACTCATTAAAATTCTCCGTTGACAACTAAAACTAAACGTAAAACTTGAGTAATTTTAATTAAAAAACTGAATAAGTAATATTTCTAAAAGTAGTTCCGAGCTGTTTTTCCGAGTAATGCCTCTTTTAATACATTTAAAACGCAGTTTTAAAAGAAAAGAAAATTACTTTGGAGACTCCATTGTTCTTGAAAACTCTGCATTCTCAATGTAATATATGCTAATGTAGTTTCTGTTCTGTTGATTTAAGGTTTTTTATGAACAGAATATTTTTTATTGTTTCACGGTTTTCTGAACTAATGAGATTCTTGAATGATAGGAATTAGTTTACAAGAAAATGTGGATTTTATTTAGCGTATGTTTATTTTTCATACACATAAATTCGTTCTAGTTTTGGAATATCCCGGTGAAAAATCTGTAATTTGAATTAAAATTTAGGAATTCATCCAATGACATCTCATAAGAACTGGAGTTTCTTGCACGTTCTTCTCCATAGAGATCTACGCTTTGGAACGTGCAATTTAGCTTCACTTGTATTTTTTTTGAATGACCGACATTTTGACAATTCAAAAGTGCCTGTAATTGGTCTATTTGAAATAAACGTTTCTGATTTCTGATTTCTGAACTAACATGTTTTTTTTTGTCATTTCACCGAACCAGTTCTGGTATTTGTTCAAATCCCTAGATTTTTTTAGGAAAATAATAAAATAGTTTTGTTATTTTAACATCCATAACATCAAATAACTTAGGGAATTGACAAAATCTCTGTTTTTATCGTATATATATGTCCTGCGATATAATATATCGGGAAAACAGAGTCGCGGGCGAACCTTTTGGCAGCATCTGCCCCCTCTAGCCAAGTTACAACCGTTTCGTTACGATTCCCGTTTCGTTGTTCGATTCCTTTATTCTGTGAAGTCATCTCAACGCTTAGTCACGTGGTCAGAACAAAGGAATAGGAGGCGTGGCCGACTCGAGGCGATCAACGAAACGAAACGGTTGTAACTTGGCTAGGGGCGCTGGTCAATAAACTATTAGCTACTACAGCGGCTTCACCTGCGTGTTTATAGAAAATTGTCTTTAGGGTACACACTCCTGGGAGCTATACTTATGTGCTATTCATACATACATTCACACTTAAAAACTTTTGCATATATAATATTAGTTTGATATATTTTGAGCAGTGGTGGCCGAGTGGTAACGGCCCCGGCTTATTAGTTGTAGGTCGCGGATTCAAACACAGCCAGACAGACGCATTACTTTGTGTAATTTATTTTCGTCACCACTGCTCTCAAAACAGTGAAGGAAAATATAGTGAGGAATAATGTTCTAGAATCAAAAATTCGAAGACAATCGAATCCACCAATTCGCACTGGACCCGCGTGGTGGATTACGGCCCATTCCCTCTCCTAGATAGTAGGGCTGGGTCCCAACAGTGGCTGATTATGCCATGCTATGATATATTTTATGAAAACAATAAAGAGTAATCGTAAATATTATCAAATTTAAGGCATCCTGGAACGCAAGGGACGTAGGAGTGGGTTTTAGTCAGTAAAAGCCTGACACACCCTAGAGCGAGAGAAGTCATCGGATGATTTCCCACCTGAAAAAAGGCATACACCTCCGAATTAAAAGTTTCAATGATCCCCGTACGTAAAGGAGTTTGACATTTTAATAATTGATAAGCTGTGTAATATTTGCATTAATTTTTTTCTTTAATTAAGCTCATTATTAACGCCTGCCGGGGCTGTAAAATGGTTTTAAAGCATCACCACGGGCCTGAAATGCAAAAGGTAACTGAAGGAACACTCTCTCTCGCTCCTCAGAGTAGGAGAAATTATTAAAACATTTTCAAATCCCAAAATAAAAAGGCCATGGTTATCACAACACAGATAAGCAGACTTTACTACAATATAATAAATATTTCAAGACCAAATCCAGGAAGTAAGTGGCAAAACGTTGGGCACAGCACAAGAGAGCTGTTTACGCAAATTGCGATGTTTCTGATAGCGCACAGCGGTGTAACTGCGCGATTATCTCTTTGCGGCACTTTCCCGTAATTCCGTTAATTTGGCACGCTTTTACATGGCATTATTTTTGCAACGGTTTTCGTCTAGGGTAAACCAAATGACAATTCAATGTTTAAGAACATAATGGACATGAACTTTATTTTCGGGCTTTATTACAAAAGTTAATTTATATAACGATTATCTTATGTGATCTCTTGCTAGATCACACACTACTTTTAGATGATGTGGGCGGAATAGAATAAAAGACTGTAAAATAAATTAAACTATTCTACTGTTCCAAAGGTTTTAGGTAAAATGAGCTAATGAACTGATGTGTGTGAAATGAGTGACATTTGGCCCTTGTTGGCCGTGATGAGATCGCCCGGCTTGACGGCTCGACGCGATGTAAATAAGTTAAATAAACGAAAAAAAATAATTAACAGTTTTGATTAATCTTATGTGTTTTAATGATTTATCATTGAAATATTCGTTGGCACTATAGTAAATCTCTAAGAATAAATGACTCTTTAATTTAAATATTTTAAAATCTCGTTGCATAATGTACCAAACAACTTAACTCAAACATCTTATGAGAATTAAAAACGCTAAAGTCTCATCGTTTCACGTAAACATTTGTCACGACAACCACACACTGAGCTCAGAATTGCTCAACACATTCTTTTTCTCAGAAAACTTAGCAGATGAGAACACGAAGACTAGGAAATGCAAAATTCAGCCTTATGAACAGTAGTTTGCTGACGTCGAGAACTTTAAGGTCGGTCTCATTGCAAGTTATAAAACTATGCTATTTTCTAACTTGAGAACTAATTTCATTAAAACTTTGACGAGTCTTACAGTATTTTTTTTCTGACAATTTGTTGCGTGACGAATATTGGTGGCCAATCTATTGGGCCAATATTATAGCGTGTCAGGAAGTGGGTTGGGCGTAACCTTTCGATAAATCAGTCAATTACCCTCGATTGATAAAACGGTTTTCCTTGAAATGATACGGAACTGATAGGACGTTGTTACAGAAATAGGATATGACTATTCTACTTTGGGTAGATTGTAACTTGAATTGTGGTGGCCCAGTCGTAATGGTCCGACTTACGAATTGTCAAAAGTCACGGGTTCAAACCTAGCCAGGTGAATTACTTTATGTAATTTATTTCGTCACCACTGCTCTCAAAACATTTATACTGGGTTCGCATGATTGGAGGGTCCCGACATTGGGAAAATTACGTTGTGCTATGCTAGATCGTAATTATCTTATAGATGGACTACGTGTTGATGTGCTTGCTAACCGTGAGATTAGTGTCAATTTTATGCAGAGATCAAGAAGACAGAGAAGACAGTCGGAAGATTGGTGGTGATGTTGAATTCTGAAGAAGCCTCTCCAACGTGAAAGTACAAAATTATCCTAAGGAAATAATAATAATAAGTTGAGTTGCTGGCCTGTCGGTTTTTTATCTTTTACATTTCGGGGTGTGTGCACTGGAATTGCACAATCTAATTCTGCCTAGTCCGTTCCATCATCGGACCACTAGACGTACGGCGTTGCGCCATCGGTACATGGTGGACTTCCCACCTATATGCACAAAGCGTTTTGAGAATACAT
Source organism: Mythimna pallens (assembly GCA_961205895.1). Lineage (NCBI taxonomy): Eukaryota > Metazoa > Arthropoda > Insecta > Lepidoptera > Noctuidae > Mythimna > Mythimna pallens. Next base: position 6,420,415 of record OY540825.1, read on the forward strand.
TTATTGTGCGTACAGCCAAGGAGTGGAATTCCTTGCCGGAGTCTGTGTTTCCTGATAGCTACCACTTAGGGGTTTTTAAGTTAAGAGAATAAGTTACTTCTAGGCAAGCGTGCTCCATCGTCGACCACATCATCGCTTACCATCAAGTGAGATGGTGGTCAAACGCGAGCCTATCATTAATAAAAAAAAATCTCTCGGGACAAAAGTCTACACTCGCCTTCCAATACTGATCGGCTACAGACGTGATAACAAACAAAACTGCTATTTCGTCTTATTCATAAAAACATTTGAACTATTAAGAACCCCTAAATCAACTAGAATTTTTTGTATATAATTTGAATTAAAAATATCTTTGGGTGCTGCATAATTCTAAGATTTTTAGGCATAATACTGGACGTGTCGAGCAATCATGTCCAAGTGAACCTTATGAATTCAGTAGATACTCATCCTCAAGAGACACTTCGAACTTTCCTCAGCTAACAACCACATCCTCCCAACTTCTACCACGACTGACATTGATGTACTACCACGTTGTGACGTCATATTTTTCTCGCCATCTCCTGTCTAGCCTACACAAACAATTCTGATGGAAATTTTAATTCCATTCCGCGCACGCTGTTTGTTTTAAGAATAGATGGAATATTGCACTTTGCTTGCAAAAATTGTTGGAACATAGCGGTTTTTTCATCTATTTTTCATTCATTTTGTTCCCGGGCGTATGTTAATTGGTGTAAGTGGAACTGTTAGGGTAGTTTCGTTGGGTTTCTTCGTGTTTCATTTAAGTTGTGTTTTTCTGTTTATAACATTTAGGTTGATTAGTTATTAATGTAAGTTTCTTTTCAGAATATTGGGTGATGTTAACGAAGCTTTCGATGTGTGCAAGCAGATAAATGTGGATCTAGAGTCCGAGATCGGCGATAGGGTTTTTGATGCGAACAAAAATAAAGACAGACGACATAAATGATGTCATCATTATCATTACAGTTGAAAGACGTCTATTGCTAGATACGCTTTTTCAAAATATCACCTCAACGAGTGCTCTTGTACTTGTTGCACCCATCGGATTAAAGGAAGATTGACGAAAAAAAAAATCGACGTATCAATACCAAGCAATAGAAAATATGAGAGCAGTGGTGGCCGAGTGGTAACGGTCCCGAGTTACGAGTTGTAGGTCGCGGGTACATTACTTTGTGTAATTATTTCATCACCACTGCTCTCAAAACGATGAAGGAAAACATCGCGAGGATAAGTACCGGCCATGTCCTAGAACCAAAAATTCGAAGACATGTGACATTCACCAACCTGCACTGGGCCCGCGTGGTGGATTGTGGCCTATTCCTTTTCCTAGAGCGGAGGCCTGAGTCCCAACATTGGGAACATTATAAGGCCGACTATGCTATGCTATGCTAATTAAAAATACAACATGTTTTCGAAGCCTACTAGAGCCATGAGTTGACTTCTGATAGAAAACCCGGGATCCTGGAACATAAGGCAAAGAACGAACATAGGTGTGGTTTTATTCAGTAAAAGTCTGACACGTCCTCGCGCTCCGCCCAAGAGTAGAAAAACTGGAGAAGTCATTGGATGATTTCCCACCTTAAAAGAGACTCAAAAATTTGTGTTTGGATCAAATCCATTAAGAAAACTCAAAATTTATTCAGTTTATAAAGACTAGCTGCAACTAAATAGATATCTACTAAGGTAGAAACCATAATTTGCTGTAGCCAACGAAATAGAAAATGTTCAAAAGAAAAAAAACAAGAAACTACAAGAGTTAAGCACACAACAGACTATCTTCTACCACAATGAAAATTTCCAAAGCAATAACCGTACGAAATATTCCTCTCCCCTTATCTCCGCAAAGCATTTTAATTTATGCCGCTAATGAAGACGTTGAGCGTCTAGGCATTGAGGGAAGACAACGCGACGCGACGCAATTTCCGGTTTTTAGTTTCAAAGAGCCTTGCGTTGGGCGCCGGCTTCCCGTACCTTAGTTTTAAGCTGGTACTAAGCGTTCTCGATTGGAGTTCTAATCGTTTTTGCGTTAGTTGATTCTTGTCGAGTTGGAGAAGAGACGATATAACTCCCCGAATACATTTTGTATATTTTTTTTATTTTTGTAAACTTTACTTTTGTTAGTGTAAACTACGGCTACGGAATATTTTTCTTTTACCTGATGGTCAGGTGTACTAGTTTATTGAGAGCATATTAATCTTGAAGACGCCTAAATTATAATCAGACGGGAAGACCGCAGCAGGCAAATATCTAGTACATACTTCAGCGGTTGACCGTGTTAATATTTAATTTACAAATTTTCTTTTTATACGTATTGTAAGTATAATATTTTATTTACCTAAATATAGTTCAAAGATTGATTAATTCCCTTGTCTTCATCTGCATTCTTATCATTGGTTTCAAGCCTAAATTTTCACCACCTTATCACACTCCATTGATACCATCCCATTCATTACTTCAACTTTCCCGAAAACATTAACAAAATCTACTTAACAAATACGTATTACTGTCGTAAATCCTTAGTAGCCACGAAGGAAGCACTTTGACAAACACGGATGAGCTTGGAATTGGTTCCGCTGTTTAGTCCGGGGCTTGCCTCTCATTCAACCTCCTTATTTGTTGCCGCCATAATTGGATGTAGTACATCGTAATTTTAGTCATATAGTTTTCCTTGCTTTGGGTTAGCTTTTTTAATTGTTTGCGCTGACTGATATTTTCGAGTGAGTAGTACGGTTCTACACAGCCTAGGAAAATTTATATTATTCGACTTAGATTCCAGCCTATTTCTGGAATACTTGCTTGAATGCTGCCTTTTTCTCTGCCATTCAAGTCTAGTTCTCTTGTTGGTATAGTTTCAGAATGTGCTTCTTCTACTGATTGCTAAACATGTGTGCATATGTGTGTAAGTTTACATAAATGCACCTTTTTTTTTTTTTTTTTAGGTGGGAAAATCATCTTATGACAAATCCCGCTCTTGGGCGGAGCGAGAAATAGTGTCAGACTTTTACTGACTAAAAACCCACTCCTGTTCCCTCCTTGCCCTCGTCCCAGGGCCCCGGGTTTCACTTTCACACTACCCGTGGCCCCAGTAGGCTTCGACCCCGTTGGGCCCCTACGATTTGCTGACATCTCCTTGAGGCGCGCGTGGAACAGTACGCGCCGTCGACGACTTGGGCTTGGTCCGGACGGCTACCGGACGATCGGACGGCGAGCCACCCATTGCTCGCCGTCCGCAAGCCCGCGCCTACGGTGGCCGGAAATCGGGATCAGAATCCCGGCGGCGGTTGGGGCGTGAGGACCGTTGCCTCACGCGATCAGCCGCCTCCTTTGCATTACTGCTTCGCAAAAGGAGGCGACCGCCTGCCACTCTTCCTCGCTCCGGACCATGGCCTGTACCAAGGCCCGGCGCGAGAGATCGCCGCCGCCGATCGCCCCCACGAGGACACGGCGTTGCTCTGCCCAAGCGGGGCACACCTCCACCGTGTGCTCCACCGTGTCCTCCGGGCGGTCCACACAGTGGCGATACCCGGGCGTCGCTTCCGCACGAATCCGGTGCAGGAACTTCCCGAACTTACCGTGTTCGGTGAGAACCTGCGTCATGCGGAAGGTGAGGACGCCGTGAGGTCTTTCCAACCACGCCTCAAAGAGGGGACTTACCGCCATAATTGTGGCGTGCCCAACATAAATGCACCTACGGTACTGGAGTAAATCCTACAATTTGGCAACTTTTTTTTTATTTGTTAATTAAGGCAGTGTTTTTTAGGTGCAGTGGTGTCCCAGTACTAACAGTACCGACTTACGAGTTGCACTTTTCGGCCCCGTAATTTATTTCATCACCTCAGCTCTCATAATCGTAAAGAAAAATATCGAGAGGAAACAACATTATCTCTAATCGGAAAAAAAATCGAAGGCATGACGTCTACCAACCTGCACTGGGCAAGTAAGGTGGATTTCGGTCGATTTCCTCTTCTAATAAGAAGGCCTGAGTCCTAGCCATGGGAACATTATAAGGCTGATCATGCAACCAGTTATTCACAAATAGTTTCAAATCACTGCTTGCATCCGACAAAACAAAGTTCCGCGGTTTGGTCCGAGGCTTGTCTCTCAATCCACTTACATATTTGTTGCCGCTATATAATTGGATGCAGTACATCCTAATATGAAACATATTGTTATTCCAAATTAATAATATGTTTCATATTACTGCTGCTTTTGTTGTGTTCAAAGGGTTTTTTTTTTAATTTTTAGTTATTAACTGTATAGGCTTTGGCTAATTTGTTGAGGTTGATTGGATCTAGTTCACAGGCAGTTTTAAATTTTATTTTGTTAATTACTTATATTTAATATTCATTATTTTATTGAACTCTGGTTAAGGCCTCCAAATTATATTAACTTTTTAAATTTATGTCATATTTTAAACAAAACATTTTTTTTTTGTTAACATCCCATTCACGACATTGAACTTATTCAATTCATTGTCTTTTCAAAAATATGAACGTCATTTTACAAATCGATTCAAAAAACCGTTAATATCCGCATAAAAGTAAAGGAAGTTCTCATAATAGAAGAAATGTCAAAAATTGCCAATATCTTTGTTTACCATTTCAATATACAAAGGAAATCGATTGCCCCGGGACATTGTAAGATTACTAGGCAGGGGCGCTACAAACGTTGGTCACCCCTGCTTTTAATAAATGAATCTAGCTGTAGGCGGTTTGATACTTGATAGGTACAGAAAAATAATAAAAGATATTTTCAATTTGAAGTCGAGTATTTTGACTCGGTTGAGTATTTATATAATACTAGTTGAAAAAATGCAACCAATTTACTACTAAGTATATTGGGGTTTTTTATATTTATTAGTGCATTCAAATTATGATTCCGGAAATCAAAATATGATATTGGAAAAGTTCGTATTACGAATTATTTTTGATATTTTTAGGGTTCTGTAGCCAAATGGCAAAAAACGGAACCCTTATGGATTTGTCATGTCTGTCTGTCCGTCCGTATGTTACAGCCACTTTTTTTCCGAACCTATAAGAACTATACTGTTGAAACTTGGTAAGTAGATGTATTCTGTGAACCGCATTAAGATTTTCACACAAAAATAGAAAAAAAAAAACTAAACTTGGTGTTCTCATACTTAGAACTAAAACTTAAAACATTTTTTTCATCAAACCCATACGTGCGGGGTATTTAAGGAAAGATCTTCAAAAATTATATTGAAATTTCTAATATATATTTTTTTCTACACTGAATCATAAAATACCAGTAATATAACACACTAACAGTTTGAATGGCCTGTTGGTTTAGTGGTTAGTGGCCCTAACTGCTATGCCAGAGGTCGTGGGTTCGATTCCTACCCAGGTCAAATGTTTGTGTCATGAGCACAATCATTTGCACTGTGTCTGGGTGTAATTTATCTATAATATGTATGTATTCAGAAATATTTATATATGTTTATCAGTTATCTTAGCTTGAGACTAGACGGCGTTGTGTGATAGATGTAGAATATTGTGGAATACTATTTTTATTCGTTAGACTTTATTTTAAAATAATAAGTAAGAATTAATAATAATTTTAGATAAAGTATTTACCATTACTTAGCTTAGTTGAAATAAAATTAATTTTAAGTATAAGTGTAGGTACTTACACCTGTTGGGTGGGTTTGGTGTAGACCAAAGAAAAGATGGATGGATTGTGTGAAGAGTGATATGAAAGAAAAGGAAGTTAGTGATAGTACGACAAGTAACAGGGCAGAAAGGAGGAAAAAATCGTGTTGCGCCGACCCCAAATAACACGGGACAAGGGCAGGAAGATGATGATGATAAGTGTAGGTACTTATTACAATTTCTTACAAATAGTTTATGTGTTAAAAAGTGTGTTATCATCGCGCTGACTGACTGACATGACTAATGTACTTACACTGTACATGTATTTACATTAGTCATTAAACATAGCTAAAAAGACATCGAAGACTTATAACAAGTAGTTTTGAACATTACGTATTCTTAAATGTTTTATATAGGCGTCATAGTCACAGCATAAGAAATAGTACAAGTCATAGTCTGCAGAAAACACGCATTTTTTATGTTCAATGATTTTAAAATAAGATTTAATTGTCATTTAACTGCTATATGTATGTAAAAATAAAGACATTTCAAAATCAATCATTCAAGCACTATGATGGAATTGATAATTGCAATTACGCAATCTCCATTTTATTTGACTCAATAAATCCAATCGTAATAAAACTTTAAAAATTAATTGCATAAATTAACATGGTTAATTCTTTTTTTAATAAAAATCGTTGTATCAGTCCCCTCGGACGATCAGTATCGAAAATTTCATTAAGTTGAATGTAAATGGGATGAAAGCGAATTTTACACTCGAAAAAATATCAAAAGGAGCCAAGTTGAAATACTCGATATTGCGTAAAAAAGAGAGACCGCATTATAAAATTGTGTTTGTTGGGACGTAGACGTTGCGAAAACTTGGAACTTATTCTCTTTTTTTCAATAATTGCGTAGATATAATTTTTCCATCAGTTCTGAATTGAGAACCTGGAGTCAAGAACTTGTCATATCCTAACTTAATGCCAAAGTGTGATGGCTGACTGACGTAGAGTTTGACAAATACATACTGACATTCAAAATTGAAACTTTATTTTTTTTGTCATTGATGACTATTACCATGCTAGACGATAAAAATTATTTGTAGTGCTGCATTTTTTTTAGGTGGGAAATCATCTGATGACATCTCCTCATCCCTTGGGCTGAGCGGGAGATCATGTCAGACTTTTACTGACTAAAACCCACTCCTGTTACTCGCTTTCGTTCCAGGGCCACGGGATTCACTTTCACACAACCCATATGGTGCTGCATTGCCGTACAGTTGTGCGACGTATGTCACTCATTCCTGACCTGTTGGTCTAGTGGTTAGTGGCCCTAATTGCTATGCCCGAAGACGTGGTCTCTATTCCCCCCATGACAAATGTTTGTGTGATGAGCATGATCATTTGTTCTGTGTCTGAGTGTAATTCATCTATAATATGTATGTATTTAGAAATATTCAAGTATGTTCGTCAGTTGACTAGTACTCATAGCACAAGTTCTGCTTGGTTTGGGATTAGATGGTGTTGTGCGAAAGTTGTGAAATATTATTATTCCGCAAATGTTAATTTCTCTCAACGCTCTCCTTGAATCTAGTCCCGGACTAGTTTTGTTCGCTGATGAATGGAAGGAGTTAAGGTCTGAATGTTTAATAATTTGCTTACAGACTGAGTTACTATATATTTAATATTATATTATATTATATTATATAATTTGTGTCTAATCAAACCTGTGTGTGTGTTTTTTTTCTCTTCACAAAGTTTCTGCGTTGAGAGTCAAGCTAACGCCGGCGGTTGCGCGTGACGTTATCGCGCATTCGGCCGAAAGTCAAGCGACCGCCGGCTTTCACTCTCGCCCACTTCACTGTAGGCCCTATTTTCAACACTTAGAGACTACTTACTTTTGTATGAAAACGTTTGTTTACTTACGTTCTTGGATAAATTTCCTATAAATTGAACGCATTATATTTTATAGTCTATACCCTCCTATATTTTTTTTTTCATTTTTATTTGTAAAAAGTCATATTTCCGCTACCATTTTGTTTATGGCGCCCCTGCAGTTTGACAGTTCTTGACAGTTCTTGTTCGTGAAAAGGTTAACAATGCTTACAATTTAGAGCTAACTTTGTGAGGGACTGGTGCCTGATGTAGGTATGTACAACTAACTATGTTCTAACAACCTGTATTGTAATACACCAGGACCCTCCCGCGGCTAGTATGCTAGAAAAAGTAGTATGCATTTCACAAAGAAAAGGGGAAAAGAAGCGAGCAAAAGTGGAAGCAAAGTTAAAAAAAAATGATTGGTGTTTTTGTCGTTCCGGTTAAATACAATAAATTTTCATTTCAGAAATTGAGGGTACGTGTGAATTATCAAAGTAAACCTGCTCTACCTAAACGGTTGTGGGAATCTAGTTCTTGTGTTTGGATTGTGCTAAGATTGCTTGTTTTCCCTGGCCTAGTTTCATGAAAGTGTCATGGACGCCCGACATTTAACTTTCTGCCTTCCGTCACAGAACTAGCAGTTAGCACACATTTCAACCAGTATTGTTTTCCTTGATAAATTCTCACATTTTCAAACTATCCACAATTTTTTCTAAATTGAAAGATTCAGTTGATTGAGTAATTTATTTTTAGGGTTCCGTACCTCAAAAGTAAAATACGGAACCTTTATAGAATCCCTTTGTTGTCTGTCCGTCTGTCTGTCAAGACCCTTTATCTCGGAAACGCGAGAAGGTATTGAATAGAAATTAAAACTATATACCCAGGTCTGCGGTCCCTTGAAGCTGTGAAAAAATCAAACTTCTAAGTTAACGAATAAAAAAGATACGGCCGTTTATGTCGCAAAAAAGGTATTTTTCGATACTCTCAAAGCAATCAAAATTCATAGGGTTACTCCCCGTGGACACAAAATCCTGAAATTTGGCATAAAGCAAGGTCTTATAAGCACAAGTATAGAAATTAGTTTTGAAAACAGTAAATTTGTTGTAACCTATTTCACAAAAAAAAAACTTTTTTGCAATTCGGAAAAATCTACGAGACTCCATTCGGGAATTGTAGTTTGTACGGAACTCGAAAGTCGGACTCTTGCACAGAGCGCGAGTCTGACTCGCACTTGCCCAGTTTTTTTATTTACTATTTGCATCACAACCACATTTTAAACAATTTTCTAAGTGCTTTTGAAGGTAACTCTCCCACTGTAATCGACTCTAGATCATCTATAACCGTAAATTAGATTAAGTTGATTAAAATCAATTATTTAGAGTAGGTTGCACCAAAAACTACCTAAAAGTTTTCGTCAAAGTTGATTTTAACAGTAACATTTACAATAATTTGAATAAATCTACTGCTGCAATGTCAAAGTGGTTGTAATGTCAAAGTTTTGTCAAAAAACTTCATTGTTGGTCATCTATATATATAAAAGAAAGTCGTGTTAGTTACACTATTTATAACTCAAGAACGGCTGAACCGATTTGGCTGAAAATTGGTGGGGAGGTAGCTTAGAACCAGGAGACGGACATAGGTTACTTTTAACGAGTAGGGTAGAGTAGGGTAGAGTAGGGTAGAGTAGGGTAGAGTAGGGTAGAGTAGGGTAGAGTAGGGTAGAGTAGGGTAGAGTAGGGTAATTTATTTTTTTTACTAAATCCCGCTTTTGGGCAGAACAACGTCTGCCGAGACCGCTAGTTAGTGATAAACCTACATACCACACTCGCACCTACACACCACACATTACACCTTCACACTACACTCATACCTACTCACCACGCTCACACAGCCACACCTTAGTTTTAACTTAATTTTTACTAAAACTTTGTAAGTTCTGTGCAAGGTTCAGCACAATTTTAATTCAATTTTTTATTTTTTCAATGTTAAAATTCTTTAGTTTTTAAGTTACTTTGATCTCCTTTTAACTCGTTTTAATTTTAGATTTTATTTTTTTATATTCTTTTAATGCACATTTTGTTATATTCTCCAGTGGCAAAAGGCAATTTTATTTTTACTATATTCAACTCCGGTCCCCGAGATACAGGCGCCGCCTAGTTTGGGGACCACCGTATACTACACAATTAAAGCCCACAACTAGTTACAGACCTATTGATACATTAAGATTATTTAATATAAGGTACCGTTTGTAACAATGATTCAATAAAAAATATTATTATTATAACCGTGTTGCGCCACGTTGGCACACTGGGCGCATATATACGTACATGTACCCGGTGTTTCAGGTGTACGCAAAAGATATTTAAATTAAATTAAAATCTCTCTGTTATTGTATCTTTTATTAACATAGTTTTTAAGGTGTGTAATTACTAACATAATATGGATCACGGTCTGAAATAAAGTATTTTTTTTATTTTTTTATTTATTGATTGTCTTCGGTTTTAGTCGGAATCGTGTAAGTTAGATATTATTACAGTTATTAGTTTTGATACTTTTGCTAAAATGGTCCCGTATTTAGTTAACCAAAGATTAGACGCCAAATGAGGTATTGGTTATTGTCAAATTTAGTTGATGCAACTTAATCTTAGAATATTGGAATTAATTCAAAAATTTTAAAACCCAAGTCCACACTATCTGTAAACCATTTTATTACATAGAAAATACTCGTCGTCGGTATAAAATCTTCGGCGCGTCGCTCGGTCGGGAGCCGTTCATGCGCACTGGAGTCGTTTGAGCGATGCACCTGAAATATTTTAATGATAAACATCTGGCATTTGTTGTGGAATAGGTTATTTTATGTTGGAAATAAATATTTTCCAAAACAGCTGTTACACAACGCCATCTAGTCCCAAACTAAACAGTGCTTGTGCTATGAGTACTAGACAACTGTTAAACATACTTATTCTAAGTACATACATACCTATTAGAGATAATATAAATAGTTTAAAACAAAGTCGCTGCCCGCTGTCTGTTCCTATGTATGCTTAGATCTTTAAAACTACGCAACGGATTTTGATTCGGTTTTTAATAGATAGAATGATTCAAGAGGAAGGTTTATATGCATAATATTTTAGAGAAACACAGGTAATTATAGACAAATTACACCCAGACACAGAATAAATGATAGAGGTCATCAAGCAAACATTGGTCTTAGCTGAGAATCGAACCGACGACCTGCGGCATAGCAGTCACGGTCACTAGCTAGTAGGCCAGTCAAATTATTGGAAACTTTTTGCACACAGGGACGATTTGCTACCAGTGGCTTTGCCCGCGTGTTAGTAGAAAATTATCTTAAGGGTACATACTCCTAAGATAAAAACTGTTCTATGTGCTATTCCAGGACATGGTCTACCCGTGTACCAATTTTCTCTGAAATCCATTCAGGAGTTTTTGAGTAAAAGAGTAACAAACATACAAACACCCATGCGTACAAGCTTTTGCGTTTGTGATTCTCATTGAATCATCGTCCCTATGAGTGTCTGTTGTGAGCCATACCTGTATGACAGTACGTGGATAATTTATTTACAATGTTTTTAAAAAGTAATGCTTTGCGCTTTGGTAACCTAACTCTCGTATCGTTTTTCGTATTAATAAATAGGATATGGTTTGTACGTAAAAGTTAAGTAAGTGGGTAATCATCACATAGTTCGTACCACTTCAGGTGGAGAGAAAGAGAGCGTCAGACTTTTTTCGAGAGTGGGTAATTATCACATAGTTTCTACCACTCCAGATGGAGAGAAAGAGAGTGTCAGACCTTTCAGTTGTATTTTGCTTTCTAGGGTCGCAGTGACTCTTTTGAACTACAGGGCTGTTCGAAAGAGCTCCTTTATTTGTATGGTTGCCTTAGCAAGTAAGTTTCGAGATCTAAATTAGATTATATGTCTTTTTTGTTTAATATTCGACCTGCTTTTACGAAAAAAGCGTTTATCTTTTGTTTATTTAACCAAAATAAAGTGGAAAGTGTGCGAGTACTTGGCCCTATTGTAGGACAACACAGAGTAAAATAAATAAGACAAAATATCTAAAGCATATGTGTCTGTATTATACCCGACTGCCAAGAAACGTCCTCATATCTTCTAAACCACTGAACGAATTTATATAATTAAGATAATAATTACCTATATAAATTGTTAATATCGTTAGATTCGTCTTGATAACCCAAGTGTTAATGATAAGTGACAATAAAAATCAACATGCCAATTGTGAGACGCTATAGTTAAAAAAAAAAAATTAATATGATTACCTATAAAATTAAGGGGCTCATCATGAGGATTAGGAAGACGCGAGGTGGGTGACTTGGCGGGTGGGCGAGTATTCGTGAACTTTAATGTAATAAATCCAAAAAATACATAATTCACCATTTCATTATTATCTTAACTAAAAAGTGTAATATAAAAATAAAAAAACCCGATTGCATAAAAAATACTTTAAATAAAAACTGAAAAGAAAAAGTCAAGTTCAAATCAGAAGTGTAGAGTAGTTTTAGTACTACTACATTGAAATAATTTCATATCCAATCGGGACCCAATTAAAATCATTCTATCCAATATGGGTCCTGACTGTCGCAGTCGTATTTTTTGTAATGTAGGCTTGCCTACACATTATTACTCCGTGTTCTTAGGCTGACAGGGGAGACGCCTCATACGACCACAGACTATATCATAACGTCATCTGTGGGCCACAGACTACCCAACCTCATCGGCGAAGAGACGTATGCGTTCGAGCCAAATAATAATATATTAATGTAGGTATATTTCGAAATATTTAGTGTTGTCTACACTACCCTAAATATGTGAAACTACCACCTAACTCCCACCAAAATATAAACAATACTAAAATCAAAATCAATTCTCCACTCAAACACATCTTAAACCTTCCAATATTTTCTGTATTACCAAAACAAATCCTTTGGGACGTAAAAAACAAGATAGTTTGATAACAACAAAGTTGCAAGCCACTGGCGCTTATCCCGACATTAGCATACGGTAAAAGAAAAATGTTTAAGAAACTGCGTCACGTGTTCCAGCCCTTATGATAGTGGAGTTAGAAAGCAATGAAACAGTGATTTGTTACAAGTTTTGTGTGCTACTTTTTTAAGGATTTAGTTTGGTACTTAGCTTTGTTTATGGGAGTTTATAATATAGACTATTTCCAATACAAAGGGTGTAATGAACCTACTAGAGTTGTGGGAACGGTTGATAAAGTGACCGTTGACCCAGAATGTAATTTTTTGTTTTGAATTTTGACTGGCCTATTGGGCTAGTGATCAGTGGCCTTGACTGCTATGCCAGAGGTCATAGGTTCGATTTCCACCCAAGACAATTAATGTCTGTGTGATGAGCACGATCATTTGGTCCGTGTCTGGTGTAATTTATCTATAATAGGTATGTATTTAGAAATATATAATTATGTTTATCAGTTGTTTAGTACTCATAACACAAGCTCTGCTTAGCTTGAGACTAGACGGCACTGTGTGATAGTTGTGGAATATAACATTCTACTGAAACGCGATGGGAAAATTGATTTTAAATAGTTTATTATCATCACCATCATTTCAGCCGAAATACGTTCATTGTTTTGTATAATATAGGACTCCCTCAAGTGTCGCTACAACGACTGGTCCTGTGCGTATGTTTTCAGTTGTCTAGTACTCATAATAACAAAAGCATAGTAGCATAAGCTCTGCTTATTTTGGGACTAGATTACGTCGTGTGAAAGTTATAAAATAAATAAAAGAATAAGAAATGTAATTAAAGTAAATTGGTGGGTTTTAGTCAGTAAAAGTCTGTAACGCCCTCTCGTCCACTCTAGAGCAGGAAAAGTTATCGAATAATTTCCGACCGCAAAAAAAAAATGAGGGGAATTCGGAACACGATGCTCTACTTTTTCTAGTAGGTAATCGCAATCACATGGACTGCGGACCCCCACGTTGATCACGACTGCTGTGCGAGGGGACGTGGGTTTGATTACCGGGTTAAGTAAACGTGGTATTGGATCTCCATTAGAGTGTATAGAACATTTTCTGGAAATTGACTTTTTGATGAAAGAAATAAAAAATGTTTATTTGTGAGTCGCAATTATTTATTTTATTTTTTATTTTATTAGGTGGCTTACAGCTAATAATATAAAATATAACGACAGGAATCACAACGAGCCATTTACAAGCCGCCACATATGATATGTGAGTATTATTGAAAGTTACAGAAGTAATTGAGGTAATTGAAGTTTAGTTGGAAGGCAACATAAAAAACAATATTGTAATGTAATTAGAAAAAGCCATGTCACAGAAAATTTTACTAGTTTTACTGTTGTTTTCTTCACAAGTGTATTGAAAAACGTCGTATGACACACGTAAGTAAATTAATGATTACCGTTCTTGGCTCTCTTAAGACCCTCGCCACGGCTCGGGTGTAAATACCGCCTCGACGGTAATCACTAACATTACACACTTTTGAGATTCATAAAAATTTTGCATGCTGAATATGAGGCGGAATATGAAGAAACAACATTATATTTTAAGACCTGTACCTCCCATCATATTTCAAGCAAATAAATGATATTATTATTATTATATTATTATTATTTCATGTTGCTTCGTTTGGTATTTAAAATTGATCGACGCGATTAGATAAATTGTACCCAAAAATAACTTAAAACTTTAAAACACTTATGTGGAGTTACGCTTAGATGCCCAGAGGAGAGTGGCTTAGAGGTCCAGAGCAGATTGGTGGTACAGACTGGAGAATATTGAGAAGAACTAAAACGGAATACTTGTTGTTGCCGTAGGCCAATAAATTAGCTAAGCATGTTAATGAGTTATAGACGAACGCATGAACCTAATTTACAGCCTCCATAAAACAAAATTAACCATTACAAAGTAATTCTCAAAGATTGTGTTTATTAATTAGTAACAAATCATAATAAACGCAACAGAATCTTTGTTACACGAAGGCGGAAATTTATAAAAACTTCACACTGTTTATTACAATAATAATTTAACCTTTTGAGTACCGTAATTAGAGACACAGAAAGATTCACACGACGTTTATGGACCGATTTGCAATTTTTTTTCCTCTTATAGGAGTTGCTTTCCGATTGGTCCCATTTTTTACAGAATCCAGTTCTGATGATGGGATCCATGAGGAATCGAGGGAACTTCTCAAATATTATAGGCAACCATATGGTGATTTTGGTATTTTCATCGAGAACTTAAGCAGCCACAAAGTAACATTCGATGAAGTGGAACTGGTGAAGAAGACCAGAAATGGCCAACGGACATTCATACTCACATATATATCACAATGAAGATAGTTAAGCGCCTATGAATATACAAATAAATAAATGGTTCTGAATAGTTGTGTTGAAAATGGTATCATCGAAGTGAACTGACGATGATGATGGAGCTGGAAGGTAGGCACTGGAACTCCGTAATTAATCAATGTAACCTAGCCGTGTTTGGGCTTATTAGAATTGTCATGAAATGTTCTTTGGCTATAAGGTACTATCAAACTGATCTGATGATGGAGCCGATAGGTACGCACATGAATTCCGTAATTAATCAATGTATACTAGCCGTGTTTGGGCTTATTAGAATTGTCATGAGATGCACTTTGGCTGTAAGGTACTATCCAACTGATCTGATGATGGAGCCGGAAGGTGGAAGGTAGATACAGGAACTTCATAATAAAACAATGTAACCTAGCAGTGTTTGGGTTAATTCGAATTGTCATGAGAAATAGGCACTCTGTTACAAGTGTATCGCAAGTAAAAAGTGTGAAATAAAAAACTCGGAATTTTGGAAGTCGGGTGGTAAATATGAAACAAACAATACCGAGAAACACCGACTTCCGAAATTAAAATTATTTTGATCCTTTTAGTGTTTTTTTTTTGTGAAGTCGGTTAATTTTTTTTTGTAAAAAGTTTTAAGATTTTCGCTACTACTTAAAATTTTGTGTTTTATTACTTACTAGTTCGCGTACTTCGTACCGCCTAACGCCTAACCGTAATTAAATGTAGTGATAATACCTTTTCGCTAAACTTATTGACCATATGATAGAGACCAATGTATTTGATAGTATCTGTAATTTTTAGATGTAGGTACTAATTTAAGTTGAATTTTTTCAATATTTTAATAGTTATGCTGCTAATCGGGACGGAGATAAATCTAATAAAGCAAAGAATATTAAAATCGGTTTGTTTTATATAAATGGAATATAAATAAATGTGATTGTTGTTATGATTTTGAAATATGAACGTCACGAAACTTGAGTTGACTCCTCCCTTGTCATACAGTGTCACGTTTTGTTGACATGAAGATCAACAAAATGTGACATTGTGTGACCCCTTAATATGTGACATTTACATATAAGGAAGGAGCTACCATATGACATTATATCACTGATAAATGTCACTTTGTATACCCAGAGCTTCTTGACTAGTGTCAAGATATATCGACAATGACTAATTGACACTAAAATTGCATATCAAACTTCAAAGAAAAACATAGTTAAAACGTAATTCTTGCCTACAATTTGAATAGAACCTGAAACTAGCAGTTGTAAGCGTCATTTGTGCCGGCCGGAAGTCGTTAGCCGTCGTCACAAACGTCCGTTCCGGTCCGTGACGGGATAATAGCCGGTTGATGTACCGTACCTGCTACTGTTAGCTTTTTAAATAAATAAATAATCGGAAAAGGTGGGAGAATAGAAATGGGGGAAGTGTAGTGGGTAAGGAATAATGTAATTTTTATGTACGTGTTTTTTTAATGGTCATGTCGTTGATTTTTGTTAGAGGCCAATACAGACATGATGTTGATATGTTTATAATGCTAAAGTAAAAATCTATCAGCAATCAAGGATTTTTATAATTCCAAAATTATAAGACATTTAGCGGCTATCTGCGGGTTCGCCCTCGTGAAAGTAAAAAAAAACTGAGCAAGTGCGACTCAGACTCGCGCCCTGAGGGTTACGTACAAACTCACATATGTAAATAGCTCAAGTCTTGAATGGAGTCTCGAAGATTTTTTCGAATCACAAAAAAAAACTTTTCAACTGGATACCTTCACGCGTTCCCGAGATAAAGGGTCTTGACAGACAGAAAGACAGTCAGACGGACAACAAAGTGATCCTATAAGGGTTCCATTTTATTTCTTTGGAGTACGGTACCCTAAAAATGGTCCCAAGAGGATATAATCCCGGGATAAAAAGTATCCTGTTATCTGTACCAAGACATGGTCTACTTTTAAGCCGAATTTCATTCAAATCTATTCAGACGTCCAAGTGTAAACAAGTAACAAACTTTCGCTTTTATAATAAATATTATTGATAGTCGCATATTGGTACTTTCTTACTTACTGCCTGCTACGCTATATATTAAGATTAATTGGCCTGTTAGTCTAGTGGTTAGTGGCCCTGACTGCTATGCCAGAGGTCGTGGGTTCGATTCCCACCCAGGAAATATATTTGTGTGATGAGCACGATCATTTGTTCTGTGTCTGGGTGAAATATATAATTATGTTTATCAGTTGTTTAGTACTCATGACACAAGCTATGCTTAGCTTGAGACTAGACAACACTGTGTGATAGTTGTGGAATATTATATTCTACTGAAACGCGGTGGGAAAATTGATTTTAAATAGTTTATTATCATCACCAGCATTTCAGCCGAAAGACGTTCACTGTTTGGTATAATATAGGACTCCCTCAAGTGTCGCCTCAACAACTGGTCCTGTTTGATTCCCGCAATCCTCACCAGGTCATCGGTCCACCTTGTGGCAGGCCTCCCAACGCTGCGTGTTACAGTACACGGTCGTCCCTCGAGAACCTTACCTCCATAGACCATATTTAATGCGCGAAATGTGCCCTGCCCACTACTCTATGTCTATGTCGGAACCCCTGGTTTTCTCGCAGATATCCTCATTCCTGATTCAATCACCGAAATCAGAAATTAACACCATAACAATTATTTAAAAACCGAACACAGACCAGTTTTATTCACAATATTTTAATACGAAATGGGCTTCACTTGTCCAAACTGTATAATATTCATAAACAAAACTTCTATAAAATTAAAAGCGAAACAAAGTCCACACGGACGTTTTATTAAGACGACAATTTCGTGCTAAAAGCTGGAGCGAATCTTACATTTCAACGCCAATCTTAAGTATTAAACTTTTATTTACTCCTCTAAACAAACTTTAGTCGTCAGAATGAATTTCAAACAAGTAAATTGTAGAGTTCCTTCTACAAGAAATCTTTAGAGTGCCAAGTGGTGCAAGAATGACCTAGACTGTCCTTAACTTGACACGTCCTATTACCAATCTTCCTTTTCAGATCTTAGAGTATCTTTTCCTTTGTAAGTTTTGATCGATATATTCTATTTCGTAATAAAGGGATATAGTCTGAGTAAATATCATTATCGTTGGTCCACAACAGCTCTCCCCCTCTGCGGTCTTAGATAGCCACTTTGCCATATACTTTTAACAGAATAAGTACTTTGAAGTGCACTTCATAATATAAGTAGGTACAGGTATTGTTGCCTGTTGTTTTTCAGTTTTCTTAACTTTTGAATAATAGGGCTTAAAGAGTTTTTTTGGTGTTAAATGGTACTCTCTAAAACGGCGAAGGAAACTGGCATGTCCTAGAACTAAAAATCTCAATCCACACTGGCCCCGCGTGATGGATCATGGTCCATTCCCTTGCCTAAAGATGTGGCAGTGGAAACATTACATTAATAAGTTTATTTCAGTAGAAAATATTTCCTGCAACTTCCAAATTCCGATATAATATATTTCTTAATCACCATCATGCCAACGGTGTCGTGGAAGGTGGGTAGGCTTCTGGTGTGAGACACAACCTGTGTCAAAGAGGGCTGTGCTAGTGCTGCTGTTGCAGCTACTGTACGCTCAAGCGGCGCAAATGCTGAAATGCTGCAAACGCAAAATTTTCTTGATAATTTATTTGGGGTCGAAATGCTTGCGTCATGGGGTTCAAGTGAACGTCATCTTTTAAAAGATACGTCTCGCCGACTGATCGAAAATTTGGGTGGCTAAAAGGTTGGCTCGATCATTGCCCAAAACATTAGCTTTACCATTCAATGTGGCAATGTTGCTAGTCTTATTGAGGATTAATACTCATGTGGAAGAGTACTTCGACGACTAAATGTATTTGATTTTATATATTCTTTTGTGTTCGTAGTATCTAAGTTATTATAATATTTAAATCATTTATCCCCAATCAGTATTCAGCAATTTAAAACTTACCAAATATTATGCGGCTCATATATTCAGGGCTGGCACAACATCATTTTCATTCATCATTTTGCGAGATAATCCCTGGTGCCGTTTTATTGCGATCCGTCCGCCCGGGGCAGCACTGGCTAAGTGAATTAAATACTAACACCGGCTTATGAACGAGCAGTTTTCATGGGCTATAGCAGTGGGATGGGTTATAGCGTGTTAACGTGGTATGCGGCGTGATTCTTTGTTGGGTTAGTAGTGATAATAAAAGAGATTGGTGGTTTTAATTCTGTTTTGCACGGCTTTGTAATCGAGGAGATAGAAAGCCGTGCAAAGCCCTCTGCCTATCTGACAGCAGGGTTGGCGCATTAGCTAAGAGATTGACTGCTGCACTGCGGGTCACGCACGAGTCTAATTCCAGCACGAAACAAATATTTGTATGGCCTATAGATAGATGTTCCTTTTTAGGGTTCCGTACCTTAAAAAGAAAAAACGGAATCCTAATAGGATTACTTTGTTGTCCGTCCGTCCGTCTGTCCGTCTGTCCGTCTGTCTGTCTGTCTGTCAAGACCTTTTATCTCAGGAACGCGTGGAGGTATCAAGTTGAAGTTAAAACCTTAAACTTAAATCTACGGTCCCTTGAAGCTGTGAAATAATCGAAAAAAAAGGATACGGTCGTTTATGTCGCAAAAAACGACACTTTCAAGAGAATCAAAATTCATAGGGTACTTTCCGTTGACCCAGAATCCTGAAATTTAGCATAAAGCAAGGCCTTATAGCACAGATATGGGGATAAATCTGAGCTGTAAATTTTTTGTTACGTCACAAAAAAAATTGCGTTTCGGAAAAATCTAAATTGGACAAAAAAATACAATAAATACAAAATTAAAATTACCACCCATTAGAAATTACTCCTGCATCGTGGGTGCATTCACAATATGTTCATTTATATATTATATTCAAGGGAGTATTCATTGAAAAATCCCTCTTTTGGGCAGAGCGAGAGCGTGTTAGACTTTTACTGACTAAAAACTAGCTAGCTTATATGTTTTCTTTTTATTTATATTTATGTTATATTTTGTTTGTGATTGTTTGTGTTACTAACAATAGTTAATTAAGGAATTTTATGTAAATACTAACATTATGGACGGCAAGGTCTGCAAATAAATGTTTATTATTATTATTAAAAACTCACTCCTGTTCTTTTTTGCGATTGTTCCAGGGCCCCAGTACGCTTCGACCCTGCTGGGCCCCTACGATTGCTGACATCTCTGGTGCGCTTGGAAAACTACGCGCTGCTGACGACTTGGGCTCGGTCCGGACGGTTACCGGACGGTCGGACAGCGACCTGCCCATTGCACGCCGTCCGTAAGCTCACGCTTACGGTGGCCGGAAATTGGGATCGGAATTGCCCACTGCGCCTACTATGTCAATCATAGATATCACTATGATATCAATCGTGTATTATTTAGCCAAGTCATTAGCATATCGCCAATAGTCACCACGCCACGTAGTTGTCTGGCATTTTTGCTGAGCTGGACCTATTTGGCGCCGCCGTGAAACATTTGATGTATTTTATTTTATTTTATTTTATTTTATTTTAAACATAGGTTTTTACATATTGCTTCTAAATTATGTGTATCTATGTGTGCCAAATACAATATTTTTCTTCTTTTCTTTTTTTTTCATTATTATAACTTTAAACTGCAAACATGCTACCTTCACATTTCACACCCTACTCAAGGGTGTCAATTGCAAATATTCGTCAAAGCAAATGCATTAAGTCGTTCGTGTATCAAATGACATTACAAACACAATATCGCCAACCCAAAGTATATTATATTAAGGGGGGATCCCAGTGATTCATCAACAGCCCTTGTTTGATGGGAGACTTGAGGATCTAAGACAGGAGAATATATTAAGCAGGTGAGAATATTGAGTTGCTAAAGTTATTGGCATACATTCCCCATGTCTGATTCACGGCATAAGTTTAATTATGAGAGTAGAGTTTTTTTCGTTGAAGTATTATCACCGTAACAATTTTGGGTTACTGTGTTCCGTTTTGAAGTGAAGCACTCCAGTGCTATAATTTAATTTAATGGATACCGGGGGCATTTCAGCTTTTTCACAGAAATTGCGATGCATCTGTGAAGCTTTTGGCATTGCTAATATCTATACCTAGAATGTTATAGTTATGTCATCATCAATTTTGTGGTGACTACTTTATTGAGATGTGTAGAATCGTCAAATAACTTCTCCCGTTCTTGGTGGAGGGAGAGGAAGTGTCAGACTTATATTGACTAGAACCCACTCGTGTTCCTTTAAATGGCCTCTGCAATCCAGGGCTGTGGAGACTATTTCTAACAATACCACAACCTTGGTAGGTACTTATCGGATCTTTGAAAGTGAAGGAGACGGCTTCGACATCCTCACGCCCCAGCCGCCGAGACCCCGACTTCAGCCACCGTAAACCCTGGGCTTGCGAACGACGAGCAATATGTAGCTCGCCGTCCCGCCGTCCGGTAACTATTCGGACTGAGCCCGAGTCGTCGAAAGCGCAAAGTGTTCCACGCGCGCTTCAAAGAGATGTCATCAAAACCGCAGGGGCACAGCAGGGCCGAAGCCTACTAGGGGCATGGGTCAACTTCTGAAAGGGTTACCCGTGGTCCTGAGATACAAAGGGCAAACGAAGGTACAGTCAGGGGTCAAAAGTGCAGTTGCACTCCATCAATGCTAAAGGGTCTAAATGTCTTTGTAGAAGAGGGTCATTTATTCATGCCTGATTTAATTTGTAGCATAGAATCCATAGTATTGATTAAACTAGTTGTGAACTATGAAACTTCTAATACAAAGAAATTTTAGACACTTTAGCATTGGTAGAGTGCAACTGCACTTTTGACCCCTGACTGTACATTAAATAGGTGTAGTTTCAGTCAGTAAAAGCCTGACACGCCCTTCCACTTTACGGCAGAATGGGGAAGTCATTAGATGATTTCTTTTTTTTGTGACTCTTGACACCCAGGGTATCTTCAGTGGCTATCGGGGTCTCATCCTTCGCTCGCTTTACTGCTTTGCAGGAGGAGAACACTACTTGCCGTGCTTACTTGCCCTGTACCATGGCATAGACCAAGGTCGTAAGCGACAGGTCACCAAAACTGATCGTCTCCATTCTGGTGATTACTTTACAATTAGATGAGACTACTACTGGGTTTTTCATTAGAATTAAAAAAAAAAATTATCCGTGAGCTCGTTGAAAATGATTCTAAAGGTATAAACCCTTCTTTAGGTATACTAACATCGTATTTAACTTTACTTATTTCCACCGCCATGAAATGCAACTGTCGATAAAATTAAAGGCTCAGATCAAAAGCACGTAGGGATCGTTTTTGTTGGACGTGACCTACGGGGCATTGAAATAATAGTCGAAGGACGCCACTTAGCATGAGATGCTAGAAAGTTAAGATGATATTGATCTGAACGTACTAATGCCAGATCGATATCTATTTACTTATCGTCAACTTAGAATGAAAGTTTGGGAACGTAGTTTTAGTAATTTTTATTTTATTACAATTTTAAAAAGAAAGCCGGACGCATGTCCTAATTTCAAGTAAAAAAAGTTAAGTACCTAACCTGTAATACCATCAAGGTTCATGAGAACCTCGTAAGAATTCTTTACGAAAAGCTCACCACAAGTAGCATTGGACGTTTTTACGATAATCACAGTAAAAATATATACTTAATTTAAATTTTTACTCAAATTATACAAGGGGGATGGCGTGTCAGGCATTTACTGGCTAAAACCCACTCCTGTTTCTTCTTTGCCTTCGTTGCAGGGCCCCAGGGTTCACTTTCACACAACCCGTGGCCCCAGTAGACTTTGACCCTGCTTGGCCCCTACGGTTGCTAACATCTCCTTGAAGCGCACATGGAAAACTATAATACGCGCCGTTGACGACTTTTGCTCGGTCCGGACGGACAGAGGGCGAGCTACCCATTGCTCACAGTCCGCAAGCACGCGCCTACGGTAGCTGGGAATCGGGATCGGAATCCCGACGGCTGGGCCGTGAGGGTCGTTCGCTCGTGCATGCAACCGCTTCCTTTGCTAGCATTAATGCTTCGCAAAAGGAGGCGACCGCCTGCCACTCCTCTTCGCTCCGGACCGCGAGAGATTGCTGCTGCCGATGGCCTCCATGAGGACATGGCGGTGCTCTGCCCAGGCAGGGCACACCTCTACCGTATGCTCCACCGTGTCCTCCGGGCGATCCATACAATAGTGACACCCGGACGTTTCTTCCACGCGAATTCGGTCCAGGAACCTTCCGAACTTACCATGTCCTGTGAGGACCTGCGTCATGTGGAAGGTAAGGACGCCGTGAGGACTTACCGCCATTTTGTGGCGTGCCCAAGAAAACACCTAAGTTAAGAGCACAATCCACTAAAGAAGAAGTTTTTCAGTTACTTATTTCAATTACCTTGTACAATTTTCAAATGAAGCTCTATGCATTGTTAGAACAACACACGTTCGAACAACAAATGGCTCAGAACAAAAGAATAAGTTCAAGTAAACTTGCTTCCTTACGATCTATAGTTCTACACATGTACGTGCTACAGTCAATGCTGTTTATTTAGGCAATATTAGTTTTGACTGGCTTCAGTCAAAATTCTTACTAATTTAAAACGCGCTAGTTTTATAACCCATTAAAAAAAAATGGTTATGAATTTTTTTGTCTGTTATATAAGTACCTAGAATCACTATAAAAATGTTTTTAAAATAATCACAAAAAATCCTACTTAACAAGTTTTTGTGTAAATGACAGTGATATAAGATAGTTTTAACTGATTAAAAAGCTAACACAATTTTTTTTTAATATATAATATGAATTCATAATCTTTAAACAGCAAATAGTCAAGTTAAAGAGCATAAAATGAACGTTAATAAAATCAATCATTTACGAGTTACAAGTGTTTAACAAAATCCCAAAATAAATTAAAGACTTAAATTTAAATAGGTTTAAAAGGAACTTAATGACTTATTGGACACTCAAATAAATGTTTTCTTTCTTTCTTTCTTTATTGTATAAAAATTGTTATTATAATTTAAACGACTATTTGAATGATACTTTGGAATGGATTTGTAATTTTTTTAACTTTGTCGTCTCTCTCTAATAGTTCGACATTGAGTATTACTTTCAAGAATTTCATCACAATCACATAATATTTTTAGATGACATACCATTAATTATAAACCATAGATTTAAGTTTATGTACAAGTTGTGTTACTTTTTTGGTGTACAATAAAGTTTATTCTATTATATTATAAATTTAAAAAAAAAAATATTAGGTAACTAATATTTTTGTTTTAAAAATAATTTATACTGTACCAAATATTTGCACGGCACAAGTGGCAGAATGTGATGAGACCATTAATTTAATTCAAGACCATAATAATGTTCCATATTCTGATAAAATATATGAATTTGAATTACAAATGTTTTAAATCTTATGCCTTTTAATTTGAAATCCCACTTGGGCATATTTCCAATCATTCGGTTGTTTATTTCCATTTTCACCCCTTGTAAATTGTTAAACTAATTTTAATAAAACATAACCAAGAATCATCGCTAGAATACCAGTTTACAAATAAAAAAAAACCGCATCGGAATCAGTTCATCAGTTTAAGATCTGCGGTGCCACAGACAGACCACATAGCTGTAAAACTTGTAACACCTTTCTTTTTGAAGTGGCGTTAAAAAGTACTTCTGACTAATTCTTCTTCTTCTTTGTTTTGCTTTTAAAATAATAACATTCTTCAGTATTTAATGTACTTTTCCTCCATGTGGTAAAATCGTGGGATGTTCCGTTGGAGCTACACATGCTACAGAACGCATCCTGCATTGTAGCATAAATAGATTGAAAAATTCAGAGAACCAATGAAAATAAATATCTACGTACTCGTACTTACATGGAAAAAATTCTTCACACTTCGATATTTAACCGTATGAATCGTACCCATAGAATCGGTTCTACTAAACGTTTGAAGTGAAAGCTTTCAATAGAGTTTTCTTTCAAAGTATTGCGTGAAAGCATTTCACGATGGCTTTGCATTTTAAAATGGTTTTTATAAGGAATCGCGAGGTTGTTGATGGAAGCTAAGTGAATAAACATTTTGCGTTCGTTTTGAATTGTGAGCGCTTTGTGCCAATCATTGTTCTGTTACAGTTTAAGCTTGTTTTTATACAATACTGTAGTTTCTTTTGCACAAGTTTTTGTAGGACTTCCACCACCGCCTTCCATTCTATGCAAGGCTAGAACGCAGCCATATAAAACTATTCACGTACACTTTGTATTATTATTTTGAAATCTGCGATTACAATGTGTGCTACCATTAGAGTAGGTATGGAATACGTTAATACGCATATTAACTAGGTGATCTGCGAATTACCGGGTACACTCTGTTAAAGTGTGTTTGACATAAAGTAGCTGATATCTCCACTTTACCTAGATAATCTGCATATTAACTGATGCTAAATCGTTAAATCGCGGAAGACAGTGAGTAAAACACTTTTGTCCCCTTTTAGCTTGATGGAGCCCCGTTCTGCAAGACTCTTACTTCTGGGTGGTTATAAAAAAATAACCACGAAGGTTAAGGAGAGAACTCCACTCCGCTTTGCTTCCGCCTTAATCTTCTAAACTAATCTGTCCGTGTCGAAGTGCTCTAAAATATATTATAATTATGCGTAAAATGTAATCAAACTTTAGATTATTATTAGAAATTAAATAATTACAATGAATTCAAAAGTTCTATTCAAGCAAAGAACCTGGCTAATAACTTCAGTCTGCAGATTATCTAGTTAATATAAGAACTTGAATTTTTTTCCACTTTAACGGACTCAATCTGATAATCTGCAGTTTAACTTGTTAATCTGTACTTTAACTGATTTATGCACATTAAAGGTAACATATATACGAATTTTGCGTACTGCTTTTGTATAGTTTGTATTTTGTACGTGCGTGTCCGGGTCCAAACTGAATGATTTCCTGCCCAGAAATAAAAGGTTTGTAAAAAGTACTAGTCAACTATTATTGGAGACTGTTTTAGTAAATACCATACAACGCTGCGTCTTCCGGTACGCGGTCTCCAGTCCAAAACCTTTCGGCTCCATCGGCCATCTGCGAGCAACCTACCCTGCGCACTTGCCACTAAAGTTTGGCGATTCTTCGAGCTATGTCAGTAACCTTGGAGCGATGACAGCGACACTTGGGGGAGGCCTATGCCCAACATTGGACATCTTTCAGATAAAATGATGATTGATGATGGTGAAATACCATCGTTAGGTCACTACAGCACATACATTCAATACTGATACATAGAACAACTACTATTTGCAGGAAATAATTATTTTGGCTATGAAAACTCGAATCATAAGTTATTAAACCATAATCAGTCTTCTATTGTTGTCACTGTTGGCATGGTTGAACTTAACGCTATAAGTTTACAATTCACAATTAGAAATGGCGAAATACATTTTGTGTATAATTTATCATAGGAACTTTTGGTAGCTTTCAGATTCTTTTAAAAAAACAATATTCACAAATACCTACTAATCGTCAAGAACAAAGAAAAAATCCGTCTTAAAAAATAAAATATCAAAATTTCATCGACAAAGAATATCACTGGCACGTCGATCTATTTGAGGTCATTGAACCGTTACGCCCCCTCCCAAAATTCGCAAACGACCGACACCCCGTAGTAATTAGTGATAATCAGAAGAAAAAAAAAATAAAGCGTCTTTTTTTTAGCGTAATTTTAACGAGACAAACTTTTAGATACTGTGTACCTTCATTGCTTTGACTTTTTATTAAAAGAGGTTTTTGTCAAGGAATTAATTTATGCTGAAATAAATTGCAATCAAGATAATGAGGAGAAAAAAATCGTTGATGATATTTGTGAATATGAGAATCTATAGTGTACTAAGTTCTCTGTTGTACTTGCTCCAAGCGCCTTGTTTATTAACATCTCTCAATAACTCGTCACCACCCGTCGCTACCCGTCACCACCTGTCATCACCAATTAGCTTTCAAAGCAAGTGAGAACAGGCCTCTTCTTTTCCCTAGACTTCATCCATCTTTTTTTTTCCAGTCGTACTTCTCGTCTTGAACTATTCTTCGTGGTACGTTTCTGAAACACCTCGCAGCCTCTTTATGTCATAGTAAAATAAAGGACAAAAATGCTAACCATATTGAGCATTGCACTCAAGTCCTGATTAAGTCATACCAATTTCAACGCAGTATTCAAAATAGATCATCTCTTTTTTATTCTGTATCGGCTTGCGTTTGACCACAGACGCACCTGATAACAAGCGATTATGTGGCCGACGATGGAGCACGTTTGCCTAGAAGTAGCCTATTCACTTTTGACTTAAAGATCTAGGTTATAGCTATCAGGAAACCGACTCCAGCAGGGAATTCCACTCCATAACTGTACCCACAACGAATGTGTTCCCAGAACGCTTTGTACGTATGGGTGGGGTGTCCACCATGTACCGGGCGTACCATGTCATACGTCTAATGATGGTCCGATGATGGAATGGACCTAGCGGAATGAATTGTGCAATTCCAATGCACACTCCCGGAAATGTAAACGATAGAAAACCGACCTCTCCCCATAATTCTCCATTTAAAACATAATAACCTCCCAAACGGACAAAAGAAACGTCCAATTGTAAGCCACAGTATACGACAAACAATAAGATAAACACTTTAAGGCTCTACCGCCATTAAATTGTCATTAAGTAAAAGCTTGGCTGGCCGAACCGGAGGAATTACTTAATTAGGTACCGGCGCGGCAGCGACCTGGTTCCCTGAAATTAAGATGTATCGTGTTTGCTACAGAGGTTCCTTTAAACCAGGGAGAAATAAAAGGAGAGTATTGGTTTCGTTTTTATGAGTATTTTAGAGAAAGTTTTTTTTAATAAACAAGTGCGATTCACCATTAATGATTGCATCATACTGCTTGCCATCAGGTGGGATCGCAGTTAGGTACACTGCGATCTCAAACTTGACTCGCACTTGCCCGGTTTTTTTTTTGGTGATATAATATAAAAATAATATCATTAAAAAAATCAGGTAAGTACGAGTCGGACTCGCGTACTGAGGGTTCCGTACAAACTTACCCAGGAAAAAAGTTCAATTCCCGAATTAAGTTACGAAGATTTCTCCGAATCGCAAAACAAGTTTTTTTTTTGTGACGTAACTACAAATTTATAGTTTTCAGTTTTTTTTCCTAAACTTGTGCTCTGAGATACCCTATGAATTTTCATTCCCTTGTGTGTCGAAATATATGTTTTTTGAGATATAAACGGCCAGTTGATATTTCACAGCTTCAAGAAACCGCAGACCTGAGTATATGGTTTTAAATTCAACTCGATACGTCCACGCGTTCCTGAGATAAAGAGTTTTGACCGACAGACAGACAGAGGGACAAAAAAGTGACCCTATAAGGGTTTCTTTTTTCCTTTTGAGGTACGGAACCCTAAAAAAGTTTAAATAGTGTAGTCAGTGTAGTGTAGTAGGCACAGTAGTCACTGGCCTCTCATTGAAAAATTCACATGAACTTTTTTAAGTTCATCGACATTACTGACATCTAGGACTGTTCATCGAGGACATCCTTGAAATTAAGATGTTGAATTAAATGGAGAGCATTAGTTTTTTTATGTGTCTTTTAGAGGTAATTTGAAAGTGGCGCCAGTAAGGATACAGGCGGGTTTTAGTCAATTTACCTGTGTTCCCTCTCCTAGAGAGGAGGCCTGAGTCCCAACAGTGGGAACATTAAAAGGCCGACTATGACTATGACTATGACCTGTGTTCCATTGTTGAGTTTTCATTTGCCATTTGGATTCTAGGGCCATGGTGATTCTTTAAAATAATCCCCTTAAAAAATTTTTCAACTGTTTCGAAAACATATTCCGTAGTTTGAAATCCCGTTCCCGCGGGAAAATGAAAAGTAGCTTCAAGTTACTTCTTGCTGCATCAGCAATGCGTCAGTAAAGTCCCTCCAAAATCGTCTACAAACTCGAATGACTGAACGGATTCGGATGAAATTTGGCTCAAGAGTAGACCATGTTCCAGAAGCCATAGCACATAGGTTAAGATACTTTTAATCCCAGGAGTATGTTCCCTTGAGACAATTTGCTACTTTCACGCCGGCGAAACTGCTGGTAGCAACTAGTATTGCATAAATATACCTACGTTCATAAATGCAACATGGTCGCTTACAATGGGCCTCATCAGAAGGCTGACTGTCACCCAAAGGGCAATGGAAAGGGCTATGCTCGGAGTTTCCTTGCATGATCGTATCAGGAATGAAGATATCCGCAGGAGAACCAAGATCGCCGACATAGCCCGAAGAATTGCCAAACTTAAGTGGCAGTGGGCAGGGCACATTGCTCCTATAACGGATGGTCGATGGAGTCAGAAGGTTCTAGAGTGGCTACCTTGCACCGAAAAACGCAGCGTTGGAAGGCCTTCCGCAAGGTTGACCGACGACCTGGTGAGAGTCGCGGCAATGCGGTGGATGCGAGACGTACAGGATCGGTCGTTGTGGCGACGCTTGGGGAAGGCCTATGTCCAGCAGTGGACGTCTTTCGGCTGAAATGATGATGATGATGACATAAATGCAAACATGTTCTTCTTTGTTCCTCAACGTCCATAAAAAAAACTCAATGACTCACACTCAATAAAATCGTTGTTCCAAACTTCATCTCTTTCTCAATTTAAATTGGTGTACTCCGACTCCTCGGAGCGTCGAAAAGCCATGACCCGTATATCAAACAGCTTTGATCTCCCGACAAATCGGGCTATGAGTTAATTAAACATCAATTTGACATCCTCCCCTTTCGGGAACTTGTGCCCGTTGAACAAGGGACCTCCAGTTAATTAGAGAAACGTTTGATTTATATTAAATTTGATTTGGCAGTTATTTGGGGCGACATAGGTCTTGCAAAGTTTGAAAAAAGAGAGTTTTGCAGGTTTTAACAGCGGTAAATTAGTAAGTAACGTTCTCTGCTCTGCGTGGAACGTTCCTCTCCCGACATTAAAAACTACCCGTGTTTCTTCGATTGTCCCTTGCCTTTCAGGGAGACTCTTTCAAACAATCCTGCAGATCATTCAACTATGCCTTAGACTTCTGAGTAGGCAAAAATTTATAACCTTTGAAATGAATAGACAAGCAGAGGGCCTATACAGTA
The DNA here is from genome assembly GCA_961205895.1 of Mythimna pallens. Classification (NCBI taxonomy): domain Eukaryota; kingdom Metazoa; phylum Arthropoda; class Insecta; order Lepidoptera; family Noctuidae; genus Mythimna; species Mythimna pallens. The sequence goes on from OY540825.1 coordinate 6,450,464, forward strand.
TAACATTTCATCAGCAGTCATCATCATGTTCATTTTAGCCGAAAGATGCCTACTTTCATAGGCCAAGCATAGCGACAATCAATTGACCGATTCGACCGATGGTATAAAATATTGTCAAGATCAATATGGACCCTGTCGGGCACAGCAAAGTTAGGAGAGAGGATGAAGGTATCTCAGGGATCTCATAGGAGGCCTTAAAATGCTAAATTCTCCGGTACACGGTCGTCACTCCAGAATCTTTCGACCTCATCTCTGTTCTGCAAGCATTATACCTTTATGTACCTTTTTTTTAAGGTGGGAAATCATCAAAATTACTTCTCGCGCTCTGGGTGGAACGGGAGGGCGTGTCAGACTTTTACCGACTAAAACCACACCTGTATACTTCAATTACCCTTTGCGTTCGAGAACTACGGGTTTTCCTTTCAGAAATTCTCCGCGATCTTAGCTAGCGGGCATCGGCCCTGCTGGACCCCTACGGTTTGCTGACATCTCTGAGGACCGCGAGGATCACTACGCGCTGTTGACGACTGGGCTCGGTCCGGTTATTTACCGAACAGCCGGATGGCGAGCTACCCAGTGCTCGACGTCCGCAAGCCCGCGTCTACCGTGGCTGGTAGTCGGGTTCGGAATTACGGCGGCTAGGGCGTATAGACCTTCGTTCCCTCACGCGTGCAGCCTCCTCCTTCACTAAAATAACTGCTTCACAGAAGGAGGCGACCGCCTGCCATTCCTTCTCACTCCAGACTATATCCTGAACCAGGGCCCGACGCGAACCTCGCGACCTCATCCACCATCTGTTCTGCAAGCTATGTACCCTGTCACTTAAGTTTGCCGAATTTTAGTCTTTATCGATAATTTTAATTCTTCTGCGGAAATATTCATTCATGATTCCATCACGCGAGGAAAAACCCTTTTCATTACCCTGAGAGTGAATTTGAACCTGATGAGGCCACATGTGACCACGTTTCAGAGCCATAGAGCATCACTGGCAACCGACCCTGTTTTTTTAGCTTATGTTCTTAAAATCCATCCAAAGATTGTCTGTATATCGCCGTCAGCAATAAGACCGTCATTGTACCCATAGATTTAAATTTCTGTGAAATTGTCTGTCTTTCATCTTTGAAACACATGACAGTGGTATATCACACGAAAAATATCGCGCAGCTTCCCGGACGCTGTCCCACCGAGTCGGGTTCGACAGTTGATCGCTTTAGTATCATGTGTTCAATCCCAAACATTTTGAGCTTTAGGCAACCGGAGTCTGTGTTTCCTGATAGCTATAACTAAGAGTATTTAAGTCAAGAGTGAAAAGATTACTTCTAGGCATGTGTACTCCACCGTAGACAACATCATCGCTTACTTTTAGGTAAAATAGTAGTCAAACGCGAGCCTATTAATAATAAAAAGAAAAAGATCATTTATTAAAACGAAATTAATTCTCAACCTGTATGCTACTGAATTTGAACTCTGATGAATAAGTTTTTTTTTCATCTGTGGTCGTAAAAACCACAATTATAATATACCAATCGAATTATATTTCAATAACACACACTTTGCTTACTGATATTTTGTAAAATTTATTTCCAATACAACTCCATTGTTTTCTGTACACTTACATGAACTTTCTGGTGATCTAGTTATGACAAAATTCACAAAATATACAGGTACGGTGCTGGAATAATTATGCATATGGATCGAGCTATCAATCAATCAATCAACAGCAGCGATGAAGTCAATAGCGATTAAGACTACCCAATGTGTCAGTGTTATCTACCCGACTGTACCCAATTCATACTTTTAATAGATCAAAAACTATACACTAATAAAAAATGCAAGCGGCGATTCTGCAAATTCGAACACACCCTAACACCAAGTCATGGTACGCTAGCGTAATACACTTACTAATATACAGCTATACACGTTCCGCTGCAAGCCAGTGTAGGCCGTGTCCACGTTATACAACAACGGAGCCGTGCTACACTGGGGTGGAAATTAACATATCTCTGCGTACAAGTCGTGCCACAAACACAGGCCTTTATCTAATGTCATTGTGAGTGGTCTAGCGTTGGTGGCTAATTTTGCTCGTTGTGTATGAGCACAGGTGTAACTATTTATTTTAACTGGCTTTATTATATTTGTTGGATTTTAAGGAATTATCCTGGCATTTGTGTTGTATTAATAAAGGAAATAAATAATGTCAGAGTCACAAAATAGACAGGTACAGAAGTCAATCTTATGTATGTACTTAACTGTCCGAGTGCGACCGGGCGCGGTGATAAATGTCTACCTAATCTGAATTGTAAAAATATTACATGACCACAAAATCATCTTCTCTTTCTCGGCGCGGGGCCTGTTCTGTGTTACGTTAAAACCAACCTTCAAAACACAAACAAATATCTACTTACCTCTCTGAAACAACTGGTAGCCTAAAAAACGTCAATTCATTGTTTAACCTTTTGGGTACCGTAATTAGAGACACAATAGAAAGACAATGACCGAGAGAACGCCGGCGTTCGCTCGTTTGGGTCATGAGGTCCTAATGCACGTCTCGTAATTTTTCATTATCAGATTGCTCCTTTTATGCCCCAAAAAAATAGCATTGCCATTCCACGTGGCAATGCTCCCGATTTTCTGGGCACGTTTCCGGATGACAGCGATATGGAGGAGTACTTCGAATTCGGAGTATATTTAGTTTTTGTATATTCGTACGTATGTTTACAATTTATTTATAAAATTAAATGTTAACGTGTTTCCCGAAAACTAAAAAAAATATAAATCTATTTGATCTACAACTGGTCGACTCTTCGCGTGACCAGAGGGCTGGGCTTTTCTTCGAACAACGAATCAGCATTGCTATCTAATGTGGCAATGCTGCCAGTGTTTTGGGCACTTTTCCCATTGATATCAATGTGGATGAATTTTTTGATGCCCAATAATTTCATTTTCTACTAATATTTTTTTTGTAAATATTATTATTTTTAGCTTGTATACATTCCTATAAAGTTAAAATAAAAATATTTAATAGTTTAAATGTTCATAATCAAATATATATAGGTTGATTATAATAAATTCAGCATCAATCTCAACTGTAATAAAGCACAATATTTGATTTTTCAATTCAAACAATCCAATTTTCAAAACGCTGTATCTGTTAGCATTCGTCTTGCAATAGAAATAATATTTCAGATAGATCCTCTATAATCGATGTCGATATTTGAAAGCCTGGCTTGTATAGCACCACTCCGTCTGGTTCTGAATTCACTGCAACGAGATTAGGGTTATCTATTATAACATGAAAGCTTTTGAACGAGAAGCTACAGCCGTTTATTTAAAATACAAACAAGCAAAACTTCTCACTGACTGATCGACACTTTGCGTGACTAGATAGCTAAATCGTTAATTGCTCAAAAAATTAGCATTGCCATTCAACGTGGCAATGCTGCCAGTCTTCTGGGCACATTTTCAAATGACAGCGTTGTAGAGGATTACTTCGACAGCTAAATGTATTTTGTTTTTTTTTTTTTTTGTAGTTACGTAGGTTTAGTACAAATGAATCAGTTTTTTTTTTTTGTATAGATAAAATAGTAGTAAAAATCGAAGAACAATTACTATTTGTTTTGCTCGAGGATCGAATAGGCAACGGGAATCGTGCAACCATTGCAGTAACCGAATCATCATGTATGTGTGTGTGTATGAAAGGATTGCTTGATTCTGGGCTAGCATCCCCACACAGTGGGTTCCTACAGAAGGAAAGCGCCGTCGAGGCTAGCCTAGAAAGAAGTGGCCGGATCATTTGGACGCGTACCGCGAGAACTGGTTAGAGATGGCGCGGGAAAAGAAAGTTTGGAAGGACTTGGGGGAGGTCTTTGCCCAGCAGTGGGCCAGTAAGGGCTAGTTAATAAAAAATACATTTTTACCCAAATTATTACCCAAACTAGATAAATAGCATAAGCATAACCAACCTTTAAATGTTCCTACCACTGGCAATCAGGCCTCCTCTCTGGAAGCCAGAGCAAAATATTCAACGTCTTCTGTCATCCCCGTATTTTTGTGTGGCGTGATGGGTCATTCAATATTTAAAAAAAAAAATAACTCAAAATTCTTCCTCTTTTTAATCGATTTCAAATAGGAGGCCATTGTATGTTCGGCTGAATGTATTTTTTTTTTTATGTATGTTCACCGATTTCTCTGTCAATTGTGGACTTCGAGCGTGTTTCCGAGTTGGTCTGCCGAGCTGATCTGATCATGAACTTCAAAGATATGGAATAGAACTCCTCATAGGATGACATCAGATCCGTCGTAACAAGTAAAATTGCTTTGTTTACACGTGTAGTCGTTGACTGACTGAAAGAAGAGGAATATATCGAACTGATCAGATGATGAAGCCTGAAGTTAGGCATCGGAACTCTGTAAAAAAATAATGTTATCTAACCGTGTTTGGGATTATTATAATTGTCATGAGATGCACTCTGGCTATAAGTTTGGTTGAGGGGTACTTTTTAGTGGTGGTACTATAAATAAAAAGTGCAAAAAAAAATAAAAAAAATTACAAAAAAAAAATGTTACAACGGATTTCAAAGTAAAATGCTGATGCTGACTTTAATTTCGGAATTCGGTGTTAAATAAATAAGACACAAAACTATTATAGAAACACCCACTTCCGAAATTAAAGTTATTGTGCACTTTACAGTGTTTTTTTTTTTGTAAAATGTTTTTATTGAGTGAATTTTTCAACCGAGTGAAATAAGACCAACTTACCTTATTTATTGTTTAAAGTTGGAAAACCAATAAATAAATTCTTCCACTCTGGATGGAGCTAGAGTTAATGTCATACTGTTACTGACTAAAAACAACCAGAGCTCCTTCAGCAGTCCTTTGCATTCCAAAGCTGCGGCGAATTTTACAAACAATCCTGCAGCTCATTTACTAACCACCTTAGTGATGTATCTGATCCCTTATTTAGTTGGAACAGACAGATCATTTTATCTCATCGTTTTACTCGTATAATCAAGTATTTCACGCTTTCAAAAATCAAACATTCCCGCCCCCTGCAAGCCGCCGGGATTCCGATCCCGATTTCCGGCCACCGTAGGCGCGGGCTTGCGGACGGCGAGCAATGGGTAGCCCGCCGTCCGACTGTCCGGTAACCGTCTGGACCGAGCCCAAGTCGTCGACGATGCGTATTGTTCCACGCGGGCCTCAGTGTGATGTCAGAAAATCGTAGGGGCCCAGCAGGGTCGAAGCCTACTGGGGCCATGGGTAGTATAAAAATGAAACCCTGGGTCCTTAGACGAAGGCAACGAAAGAACAGGAGTGAGTCTTAGTCAGTAAAAGTCTGACACAATCTCTCGCTCCACCCAAGAGCGAGATTTGTCATTAGATGATTTTCCCAGCTAAAAAAAAAACCTATAGCAAAATTTTCAACGTCTTCTGTTATCCCTGTATACAAAAGGCCTGTACCAGAAGTGTCGGTATTATAGGCAGTTACTTCACATTGTATCGTGGTGCCGAGAATGCGCCGATCAGTGCGTTCGAGAGATAAATAGTTTCATTATGACCGGCTTTTGGTCTTCCTCGACGTTTGTGCAGTATATGCAAGCATTTTAGATGTTTTTATTTTTAATTAAATCGACAAATATAAATACCTTTCAGTAAGTTGATCAGTAAATAATTAATTTTATTTGGTTTTAGGCCGGTGTAGTAATAAATAACCTTTTTTCGTTTCTATTTTTAAAACTACACAAAACGTTTGGCTGGAAAAAAATAAAACTGACTTTAGGAGTCTAATTTTGTTTTTTCTAGCCAAACGTTTTTTTATATTCAAATGACAACGAATTATTCAAAAGAATTTGATTATAAATATGCAAAAGTAAATAGTTCTTTTATTACAATGATTAACGGTATGCTATACACTGTGTATTATCTGTATTTATCGTTTTAAATATATGCATATGCTGAGTGAGGTGCCTTTTTGGCCTAATTTTAATGTTATATTTCCATACCTATTTTATTTCTACTATGTGTGAGGTACGAATAAACGATTTTCTTTTTTTTATCTTCTTTCTATAATTTCAGCAGAGTTTTTTTTTAACGTTATTCATTTTGAAGAAACCTAAATCATCATTGGCTTTTTTAAAAGAGTCACTAAGGCTCTGGTGCATAGCAACTGAAAGAACACGGGTGGTCAAAGTTATTTGAAAATATCCCACCTTCTAAAAAATAAAATAGCTCGTTTGTTTAATTCTATTATCAGATGCTTTTACCAACCACAATGAATTTACACTAATTACATAACAATTACGTCAGCAAAATGCAGGAATGTAAAAAAAAATAAAAAATGAAATTCAAATTAGATTCATTACTGACATCTATAAAAAGAATCTAATATAAAATCTTTGATCTTCACATCTGGGCAATAAAGCATATCCTCACCTACCATATACTCTATCTAAATAAAGGAGAAGCATACCAGACGGAGTCATTATTTTGCCAACAGATGGCAGCACAATCGATTACGGGTCGCGCCGGGAGCGAGCGGCGCAATTTGCGATCCTCTCGCCCGTGAAATCTCCTGAAATGAATAAAACTATCTGAGAATCGAACACTCGACTAGCTCGATTCCTAGGTATCGATTTGTTTGCCCATTCGATTTGCAAGGAATTGTTTATGAAAAGCGACTTTTACGTTCGAAATTCAAAGTTTCAGTATGCTCGCAGAACAACTTCTATAATAGAACTGTGGTCTATTTTTTTATTTACATATTTAAGAAAAAGAAAACTCTTATTTAACTATAATTGTATGTTATGTTACATACTAAAAGAAAAAAAAATACAAATATAATAAAAAGCCTTTTATTGACTAATTATATTTTAGATTATTTAAATCTAAAATATAGCACGCAAAAAATTACCGACATTGCCCGAAGAATCGCCGAACTTAAATGATAGTGGGTAGGACTCATTGCTCTAGAGTGGCGACCACATACTGGAAGATGCAACGTGGATAGGCCTGCCATAAGGTAAACCGATGACCTGGTGAGGGTTGCAGGAATGCGATGGATGCGAAACGCACAGGACCGGTCATTGTGGCGACACTTTCGGGGAGGCTTATTGCTTTTCTCGATGATAGTATTGTAAAATTGCAACTCGATGATTATGCAATACAAAAAAAAAAATACAATAAAAATTTTACGTTATTACAGTACAGGAAAAATACCTAATAATGCAACTTTTATAAAGCAACAAATCATTTACAAATTAATGAAAAAAAGTATAAATTGAACTTTTTTTTTTTATTATTGATAGGCTCGCGTTTGACCACTATCTCATCTGATGGTAAGCGATGATGTGGCCGACGATGGAGCACGCTTGCCTAGAAGTAACCTATTCACTCTTGACTTAAAGACCCCTAGGTTGTAGCTACTTGCCCGGATTTGAATCCCCTCGAGCGCCGATTGTACATACGTCAATAAACATAACAATCCTATAGTTAGATACCACACAAAGCGAACATTTCGATTGATCGACAATCTGTATCCCTAATAGAGCTTCACCCAAACGATTTGTTCTGTAGTTCTTCCCACGAACGCACGAACAAAGAAATGTATTAGTAACCTTTTACGTAGGACGTAGGTGTTAACCTTTTCTGAAAACTATTTTTAGCAATTTGTTTACTCGACAATCATATTTTGCCAAGTCTCCCACGCAAAATTAAACGACATTTGACTTTCAAATGAGTGTTATGAAAATAAGACAAGAGTAACGTTCAAATTTTAATGAGCTCCAAAAATAGAACAAACAGTTCTAGTGATATATTTTGTTAATAATTTTTTTATAAATTTCATTGGAAAGGTCAAGTATTTTGTTAGATGGCTACTCCAATTCAACTTTGTTCACACTAATAACTTTTTTTCTTTGTACACACTACAATCGTGGCTGGAAGTCCATTATTTGAGGAGTGACTTGAGAGGCGGGGTCCTCACCTTCCGCTTGATACAGGACCTCACAGGACGTGGCAAGATCGGAAGGTTCGTGTTTCCCGCTTAGGCGAAGATCACCATGTCCGCGGCGGCGGTGACCTCCTTCGCCGGACTTTGGTTCAGATCGAGAATACGAGCGGGAATGGAATACGGCCACTTCCTTCTGCGAAAAATTAATACTAACAAAGGAGATGGCTGCAACCGTGATGGAATCTACTCTTCCTCCTCACGGTCCAGTTGCCGCGATTAACGGCCACCGCAGGCGCCCCTTGTGGTCGGTAACTCGTCAATTGGCCGTCCGGCAAGAACCGAACCCGAGCGTCGATGGCACGTAGTGTTCCTTTCACACACGCCTCAAAAAGATCTCAGCAAAACTGTCAGTAGAGCCTATGCCAGTTAAGGCTACGGGGAATTTCTGAATACCTTGGTTCTGGGACGCAAAGGGCACCTGAAGGACACATGTGAGATTTAGTTAGTACAAGTCTGACACGCTCTCTCCCTTCACCTTAGAACGGGTGAACATTCAAGGACTTCTTCTTTGAATCTTTACCCACTCCAAAAAAAAATGGATTAATAACGGCAATAAGCTTGCCCCCCCCCCCCCCCGCCCCCCGTCACGTGAGAGTACACCAAGGCGAAGTGTAGTTGCAGGTGTAGTGTAGAGTGTTGTAATTTAGAGAAACACCTCCACCTGATCCCTCATAGATGCATGATATGTATGTTATATATAATCAGTCATTTTTTAATGTTCCCTCTGCTGGGACTCATGCCTCCTTTCTAGGAGAGGGAATGGGCCGTAATCCGACAAGCGGGCCCAGCGCGGCTAAGTGAATGTCACATGTCTTCGAATATTTGGTAGTGGATATTCTAGGACATGCCGGTTTCCTTACGATGTTTTCTTTCACCAAGAGCAGTGGTGATGAAATAAATTACACAAAGTAATGCGCCTGACCGGACCGATGACCTGGTGAAGGTTGCGGGAATCCGATAGATGCGAGACGCACAGGATCGTTCGTTGTGGCGTCATTTGGGGGAGGCCTATGTCCAGCAGTGGACGTCTATCGGCTGAAATGATGATGATGAATGCGCCTGGCTAGGTTTAAACCCGCGACCTACAACTCGTAAGTCGGGGCTTTTACCACTCGGCCACCACTGCTCACTGCTTTATTAGATTTCTGTTTATCTCTCTGTTAGATCAACAAAAATGAATACATAAATTTTATATTATAACTAGCTTCTGCCAGCGGCTTCGCCCGCATGAAAATAGGTTTCTCTATACAAACTTCCAACCTTCGTTTTACCCCGTTTTATTTTAAAATCCGTTCTTAGCGGATGTCTACACCCCGTAAGGAACCTACTTGCCAAATTTTAAGTTTGTAGGTGTTATAATTTTCTGATAATTCGTGATGAAGGACGCTTTTACAATTTTTACTCGCTCAATTTTAGGTAAACTAGTCGCAACACATCAACATTACGCGTACGCATACAGCACGCACACATAGAATCCATTGTTCGCTCAATTTTATACTTTGACCGGACTTGTCTTAATACTTGAACGTATTTTTTTTTCTAGTATTGATTGAGTGAAGTTTGTATTTTTGGTATCAGTGATTACTGATTACAGTGCAATACGTTGGTATATATACTTACCCAATTTCAAACGCTGGCCATAAGTGAAAAATAAGTAAGTACTATATCGTTACCGAGAAATATCGACCAGATTTCTTTGTACACCTACGATTATTTCTGAAGTCTTATTTACTGATTTGATTTTTTTTTAATCAGAAGATAAGGTTTTAGAAATAATCAGGCTTTAAACCTAGTTTGGGGACCAGAAGATAATACTTCATGCAAACTATATTGTATCCTATTACTGAATCTTTGTGAGCAACTTAAAGAAAATAAACTTATTATTATTTCGTTTATTCATTCGTATGTACATATGAATTATATTTTTAAATATTTCAATAAAAAATGACAAAAACCTTTAAAAATATAAAAAATTGTGTCCCACCGGTATCGGGACCAAGGTCCAAGCTACCGGCGTTCAGGGCTCCAGAGAAAGGTACCTCTTAACAATTAGAGCCGTGTCCAGGAGTACCGCCCTCTAAATCAAGCCCTTGATCCAGCCGCCCAACGCGAGCCTCTTAAGGTGTTGGTCGAGGCTCTTGGCTATTAAGCCATTGGCTGACACGACTATCGGTACAGTGATCGCCGAGTCCACATCCCACATGTCGACAACCTCACGAGGCAAGTCAATATACTTGATTTGTTTATCTTTCTCGGCTTTCACGAGGTCCTTGTTATGCGGAACGGATATATCAACAATCATTGCATGCCTCTCGCTTCGGTCCACCACCACTATATCAGGCTTATTGGCTACAATAGTCCTGTCAGTGAAGATATACTGCATTGTATAATGTAGAAGCACTTTGTTTTTCAAGTTTTGTGAATGTGAAGTACCATGGAGCATTTTTATTAGGTTACAACTTGTTTGACATTACGAGCATGGCAGTTGAGTTTGTCATGCTCACTCAAATGTTTCGCTGATGGTGGCACGTGTTATTGGGTCATTCAGTTCCCTTCAAAATGGTTGAGCTGAGTGGGGCTGATGCACGAGTCATGCTCGTGAACGGGTACCGTCAGTTGAGACTGGTCATCTCTTAGCCGCCAGTGACTTAATTCAATTTCTATTTTTTTTTAGTTTCTTTTTTTTTTTTAAATTATTATTACTTATCTACATTGTGCTCACATATTAGAAGCGACAAGAAATATGTAACCAAGATTTATGTAAAGCATAATATGATTTAAAAGAGTGTCCAATGAGTTTATTGCACGTTCTTCTCCATAGAGATCTACGCTTTGGAACGTGCAATTTAGCTTCACTTGTATTTTTTTTTTGACTGACCGACATTTCAAAAGTGCCAGTAATTGGTCTATTTGAAATAAACGTTTCTGATTTCTGATTTCTGATAGACCGATCCTAGTACAAAGTGTATGACCATTATCAAGAACTGGGTCGAGCTCATACCTGTAGTATGGTATTTCCGATTCCACAAGAGAGTATTTCAGAGCAAGTTGCTGATGGATAATCCTGGCTACAAGGTTGTGTCTATGCAAGTACTCTCCGTTAGCTGGATGAGAACAACCAGAGATAAGGTTGTTATTGTTATTACTTGAATTTAATTTATCCGACAACACAACCCCCTTTGATATGAGTAGTCTTCAAAGGAAGTAGGTAAAATTAAATACTGGATCTGCTCGTTAAAAATACCCTTAAAAATATAATATGGCTATAATTAATTGATAAAAAACACTTAACTAATTAAACTATATATACACTAAAGACAAAAACTACTAGCTAAAATATGGCGTCATAAAATTCCTCCGCATCGCTGTCGACTGGATGTGCAAATTCTTAATATGGCTATATAAAGTATGATTCCTTATTATTTTAAAATCAAATATAAAACTAAGCTCGATAAAGAAACACTTATAGGCATTTCGCTACGTAATACCTAGTATGTTTGAATATTTCAGTACATTTGCTATTGTTATCTTTGTCTTGGACGGTTTGATATTCGTACTTTACTCAGATTTCTATGTTAATTCCTACGCTGGGCTCGTGGGTTAATTATATAAATCCTTCGCTACGTAAGGAATTTAACTTTATCACCCTTTTTTATCCTTATTATATATTATATTACACAATATATATATAAATATATAACCTATCCCTCTGTTACACAATCTATAATTTTATACACGTGCGAAATTATAGCGTTCTATTATATTCTTAGGGTCAACATAAAAATGTTACTTTTTTTACATGTTTCAGCTAAGCATTATTCCTGTCACTGACACACAACTATCAAACTACGACTAGAAGATAAAGCACATCGTTTATTTATCTCAGTAAAATGTGAGTTTCGCCAGAAATTGACAAACAAACAGACCAACATGGCTTTTAAGGTTGTTGACTACGAAACCTATAGAGGGAGGATCGCTACTCCGTCTATGACGGGATCCTTAAAATAAATGACATTATACCTCTTCCTAACACCGCCACAATTGACAACCATGACATTATCCAATACTAACCATATATGACAATTCCAATAAGCCCAAACACTGCTAGGATGCATTGTTTTATTATGAAGTTGCTCCGTCATCAAATCAGTTCGATAGTGGCTTAAAGATAAAGTGCATTTCATGACTATTCTAATAAATTCGATCACGGCTAGGATACATTGATTAGTTACGCAGTTCCGGTGCCTACCTTAAGGGTTCATTATCATTATCATCGGATAAGTTCGATGCTACCATTTTCAACATAACTATAAATCCATCTATATGGATCTAAATAAATCCATATAGATGGATACTTCTTGATGAAAAAAAAAAAAAACACTTTATGGTTGCCTATAATACTTGAAGAAGTGAGGGAACTGGAATTTGAAAAAAATGGGATTAATATGGAAGCATAAACTTTTTAGTCAAAAAATTTGCAAATTGATCCATATATGACGGAACTCTGAGCACAAGCATAAAAAAAACAACCGAATTGAGAACCTCCTCCTTTTTTGAAGTCGGTTGAATAAAAATTACATCCACCATCTTAAATAAAAAGGATGGACATATTCGTAGCCACAACAACAACAACTCTAAAAATAAGTATGTTACTAGTAATGACAAATGGAGAATTTTTAGAGTGGTTTTATTTCGGTCATAAATCATTAAGTTTTCGTAGATTCAAAATAATTAGCTATATGTATAGAAGGCTATATAAGCTATTATTTTATGATTTTTAAGCTGAAAATGTTCACTGAATTCTGGTTATGCGAACCTATTCAGACTCCTTTTTTTTTGTAATTTTCGATTAGTGCCTTGTTAAAATCGTATTTATATGGTAATTTTATATGAGACCATAATATTTTTTATACCATCCTGGAGATGAATAATAATCTTTTATTTGATGACATCCTTATAGTTAGGATTACTAGTGCATCATAATGGTACCCGAAAAACCGAGATATGTCTAAAAGCGTAAAAGCGTCCTTAATCAGTGAGTCCACGGGTAGTGTGAAAGCGAAGCCCGGGGCCCCGGGATGAAGGCAAAGAGGGAACAGGAGTGGGTTTTTAGTCAGTAAAAGTCTGACACTATCTCTCGCTCCACCCAAGAGCGGGATTTGTAATTAGATGATTTTCCCATTTAAAAAAAAAAAAAAAACAGTTAGTGGTAATTCGCTTTTATATGCAAATATATAGATGACAAGCCAACCACAACAAATAGTTCGACCAACCACCATTAAATCACTGTAAGCTTCATAATAAATATGTAATAAACCAGCAATTATAAACCTGTAATACGTCTGTAACACGATACGTGGACCGATAAATAATTAAAAAGCAATCACGGACACCTTTCAAAAAGCCAGCCACTAATACGGTACGATGTCCCTGTGATCAGAACCTATTAAGGTTGGGGTCCCAGTGTAGGCGGAGCCGTACTTCCATACTACCTACCAGCCTAGTCTTTTCACTAATGAATAGGGGTCGGCTTTCCAGTCTAACAGAGCTGGATGTAGGTATTTTACTTGGAGCGACTGCTTTTTCAATACACCTTGGCAAAACTGGTGTTTTTTTTTTTTCTGGTGGGAAAATCATCTAATAACAAATCTCGCTCTTGGGCGAAGCGGGAGATAGTGTCAGACTTTTACTAACTAAAAACCCACTCCTGTTCCTTCTTTGCCTTCGTCCCAGGGACCCGGGTTTCACTTTCACACTACCCGTGGCCCCAGTAGGCTACGACCCTGTTGGGCCCCTACGATTTGCTGACATCTCCTTAAGAAGCGCGTGGCACAGTACGCGCCATCGGTGGTCGGAAATTGGGATCGAAATTCCAGCGGTGGTTGGGGCGTGAGGACCGTTGCCTAACGCGATCGTCCGCCTCCTTTGCTAGCATTACTGTTTCGCAGAAGGAGGCGACCGCCTGCTACTCCTCCTCGCTCCGGACCATGGCCTGTACCAAGGCCAGGAGCGAGAGATCGCCGCCGCCGATCGCCCCCACGAGGACACGACGTTGCTCTGCCCAAGTGGGGCACACCTCCACCGTGTCCTCCGGGCGGTCCACACAGTGGCGACACCCGGGCGTCGTTATCGCAAGAAATTCGGTGCAGGAACTTCCCAAACTTACCGTGTTCGGTGAGAACCTGCGTCATGCGGAAGGTGAGGACGCCGTGAGGTCTTTCCAACCACGCCTCAAAGAGGGGGGGACTTACCGCCATATTTGTGGCGTGTCCATGGCAAGACTGGTGTCAGATTTTCTGGCTTCTAAATTATCTGTAACGACTGTCAAAGACCTACAAATGACAGCCGGAACCAACGGCTTTATATGCTTTTAAAAGCACGGAAGAATCTTGATACTATTATGTAGAATGTTTGTATGTGTGTATAATATGTATGTTATTTACATGAAAGGATTTCGACGAAACCTGGTATACGAGTAGACCATGTTTTGTAGTGTGATACTTTTTTTCACGGAAGTACACGTACTTTTTATCAGTAAGTTTTAGCCTTGGGATACATTTCTACTATCACGAAGGCGAAGCCGTTAACAGCAGTTAGTAATAATAATAATAATAAGAGGCGTGCAATGATAGTTGACATATCCGTCCCGCATGACGAGAACCTCGTAAAAGCCGAGAAAGATAAACAAATCAAGTATATTGACTTGACTCGCGAGGTTGTCGACATGTGGGATGTGGACTCGGCGATCATTGTGCCGATAGTTGTGTTGGGCAATGGCTTAATAGCCAAGAGCCTCGACCAACATCTTAGGAGGCTCGCGTTAGGCGACTGGATCAAGGGCTTGATTTAGAAAGCGGTACTCCTGGACACGGCTTGCATTGTTAGGAGGTTCCTTTCTCTGGAGCCCTGACCGTCGGTAGCTTGGACCCTGTTCCCGATACCGGTGGGATGCTGTTTTTTATATTTTTAAATGATTTATTTTTGAAATATTTAAAAATGTAACTAATATGTTTATATAAGTGAAATAAAGGGAATAATAATAATATTTTTTTATTGCAAGTAATACACACAGCATATACACAGACAGAAAAACCATTTTTTTATATATTTGAAGTGATAATGTTGTTGAACTCTTGTACCCAAGGGCTTTTTAATGATCAAACCCATATAACAAACATATTTGCTTAGTATCTTAGTGGAATATGTATACGTGAAAGGAATAAAAAAAAATAGTAATATTAATGCGAGACACAAATCTTTCTTTCTACCTTTTCATTAATAAATCTCTGAGGCAATTTACATTAATATTGATATAAAAAAAGATTATGTCTTCAAAAAGATATTTTCCTAAGTACACTGCTAATTCGATTAGTTCTAATAAATATTAACAATGATTAGTTCGAAATAACTCTGCACGTACGTTAGTTACCTTTTCACGTCTTAACGGCTACCTGGATTCAAATAACATCTACTCATTATACTGATGAACCTGACCTGAATCAGGCCATAGGATACTTTTTTATCCGCAATATATTCGCTCAGTATAATAAAACACACACAAGTAAGGGCATAAACGTAGGTTGTGCTTAGAAATGTAGTCTTTTGTAATCGCATATTGACCCTTGTTCGGTTCAGGGCCTCTTTAGCTCTGAGATGGATGACCCATGTTTATGGCGTCTACATTTTTTTACGTGACGAATTGAGATCGCTGTGACCCTTTTTATCTGTCGCTAGTTGCGTGAGAAGTGAGATGAGACTTACGTTATAAGCTTTAAGTCGAGTAGTTGTTTTGTCAGAGAAGCTACGACATTTGTCTAAGATTGAAACGTGAGCACTCGTCAATATCGATTGCATACTTAGAACATTAGTGCAAAATAGTTACAGCGAATATATATTTTAAAATAAAAAATGTACCAAAAAATCTACATATATACCAGCGAAACTACTACTCCCTGATTAATCACGAAATCTCAGAAACTATAACACCTACAAACTTATAATTTGGCAGGTATGTTCCATATAGGGTGTAGAGTTAATAAGAACGGATTTTACGAAATTCTTCCCCTAAGGGGATGAAACGGGCGTCCAAAGTTTGTGTGGAAATACTACTACTTTCACGCGGGTGAAGCCGCTGGCAGAAGCTAGTGTAATCTATAACTAAAAAAGAAGAAACTGACTGACTGACATAACAACAGCACAGTCGAAGGTACTGGGACTAGGAACATGAAACTTTGCACAGGGCTTCTTTCTATGACGTGATTGAGCATTAAGAAAGGGTTGTTGAAAATTGAAACTTTAAAGGGGTGAAAAGGAGGAATTCTATTTTTATGCAAAATTTTATTCTTTGTTCTATTTTACTTGAAATTTAGCACACATAGTAACCTAGGTAAATAATAAAGGTTGTTATTATTTGTTTTCAGAAAAACTCCCCATTGAACAATTTAAGGGGTATACAATTGTATTGAGATTTTTTTATTTTTTGGATTATTAAACTTGAAATTTGGTACAATGACAAATCAAAACTCCCCTTAATATACGGATAAAGGGTGTCAGTTCTTATGAAAACTTTCTCGAGAACGAAGTTTCTGGTAAAGTGCTAGTGACGGTAATAGACACGTAAAAAACAACAAATTCAAATAGAGAGACCCCCGATTCTAACCGTATGGAACGGGCTTCTTAAGAGCAATCCAATGACATCAATAAAACACCATTGGAGCTAGTGGAGTAGTCTCGGAAACGTAAAAATATGAATGCGGCCTAGAAGATTAACGACGGTGCCAGCGTTACGAAGTTGAATACTTACAACATTACAACATTATGCATATAGCATAGCATAGTCGGCCTTATAATGTTCCCACTGTTGGGACTCAGGCCTCCTCTCTAGGAGAGAGAATAAGCTGTAATCCACCACGCGGGCCCAGTGCGGGTTGGTGGATGTTACATGTCTTCGAATTTTTGGTTCTCGGACATGCCGGTTTCCTCACGATGTTTTCCTTCACCGTTTTGAGAGCAGTAGTGATGAAATAAATTACACAAAGTAATGCGCCTGGTTGGGTTTGAACCCGCGACCTACAACTCGTAAGTCAGGGCCGTTACCACTGGGCCACCACTGCTCACAATATTATGGCCGTGTCCATATTACAACAATACCCCATTTTGTTATTTGTAGGTTAGTTTACAAATTTATTCAATTATCACTGTTTGGCTATGGTACCATAGCTAGAACTGATTGGCGAGAAAGATGATTATTAAGGTACATTTAGGATACAATGACTTACAAAATAATTATTGTCAGTGTGCATCTCATGGCAATTTCAATGAACCTAAACACAGTTCGACTCATTTTTTATTCAAAAGTTTTGGTGCCGGTATCCTGGTCGTCCAACTAAACTGGTGATAAAGTATCACCAGTTTATTTTGATGAAAACATTTCCATCAGAGCCATATATTTAAATCTGCTTCATCTTGATTAAATATATTTTTAAGTCACCACATCACTTTTTTGCGTTAAATCAGTGATTTCTTGGTGGTTGATGGAGCCGAAACGTTTTTTGATATTTGATGAAATGCTTCCTTCAAGGTGGACCGTAGACCTAGTGAGTGTCACGGGAATCTGATGGATGCGAGACGCACAGGACTATTCGTTGGTGCAGCACTTGGGGGACAACTATGGCCAGCAGTTGATGTCTTGTGACTGAGATGAAGATGACGAAATTCGTGATCCTTCAATAAATTCGACTGGCCTGTTGGTGTAGTTGTCAGTGGCCCTGACTGCTATTTCGGAAGTCGTGGGTTTGATTTCCACACAGGACAAATATTTGTGTGATGAGCTCGATCATTTGTTCTGTGTCTGGGTGTAATTTATCTATAATATGTATGTATTTAGAAACATATAAGTATGTTTATCAGTTGCCTTACTAGGCAACATATCACAAACTCTACTTAGTTTGGGACTAGACGGCGTTGTGTGAAAGTTGTGGAATATTATTATCAATATTATTCCTTACGAGAAACTGAGAGACAGTAACTTTGTAGAGGACAGCAAGAAATAATTAAATCAATGCAATTGAAGAGTAACGTGCATCATTGGTCGCTGTAACTGGAACCCTAACTTTAAGCCTAATTGGATAGAAGGACACGGCAGGCGCAGTAGTCTACACACGTATAATTGAAGCACCTAGTATATATGTAGCCCTGGTACATGATAGCATTGTGCGTTGTCCAAATATTGCAAATGGCCGATCAGTTGGGTAATGAAATGGCTAATTGAGCTGATGCAATAGCATAGAGGAATATTCAGGGTTGGAATTTGGGTGTGGATGTTTCTGAGTTCATACAATAAGAGGTATTGCCGTAGAATAGTTATAAGTGAAATTTTAAGATTGTCAGAATGCGTTTATTCATCTAAAATAAAAATAAAATCGTGTCACAGTGTCTGTTATCGAACTTTTCTGAAATATATATTTAGAAGGTTTCAGAATAGGTTGTAGACTATTTTCTTCCCTCCTACCCCGACTTTCGTTTTTGATAATTTATATGGTTACAAGTACCACTTAAATATTTTCAATTATTTATTTCATACTCTGATGGCTGCCTACTGTATTTTACTGCAAGATCTTCTACATAAAATAGATATTTATTTCGATAGCTTTGGAATGTATAACTAGTTTAATTCTTTCATTCTGACTGAACGACTATTTGACAGTTAGAAAGTGTCTGTAAATGGTTTATTTGAAATAAATGCATAGTGCATTTGAGTTATATTTATATAACTTTCGCCTTTATAATAATAGTGTGGTGTTTAGATAAGAACAAAATAGAAGGAAGCTATTTTTATTGTTTTAAAAATCGTCGAAGGATTGAAACATTTGCCCGCAGTGTTCTTCCCGTCCGAACCACCTTCCGTTCCGTTCCATTCCACCTTTATTTGTTTATACGACACATATATGTTCGTTACCCATTAAGTATAATGATTTTGTTCCAAAATACGAACATGTCCTACCGGATCGGATGAAAAATAAACCACAACGTACGTTTTTGATTTCCAAACTTTGATTTCAGGAACATGAAAGTAGGGCACAAATAAAACGTGTCACTGGGTTACAGAATGATTTCCCAATTGAGTACTAACATAACTACAAGTTTACGGATTTTGGACTTAGTTTTACGATTTCAATGGCCGTAAAATAGTTGAACAACGAAATTCAGTTTAGGTTAGTTCATTTTTCAGTTGTTATTAGAATCAAGAGGTTTATTTAAATTAAATTTAGTAGTTGTAGCTGAATCGAGCGATACAAATAAGAATAGAGATATTTTTTTTAAGTGATATAAACTGCTTGACTGTGATCTCTGATCGTTAGCAGTGTTGCAATCGTTGAAGGTGAATTGCACTATACCCTATTCAGGGAACCGTGAGACAAAACCATAAATAATATTACTAAATTATAGACTACAGTAACTGCAAATATTTTATATTAAAATGTGTTGTTTTGTCATCAGGCGGGTTATAATCCACCATCTTGTTCATATCTTGTTAATTTGTTAATACGAGAGTGCCGTTTTCAGATATTTTCGTTGAATTCTTGTTATTCATCTAAGATTTAAAGCGTGCAAATAACACGCCTATGCATTCAACAGAAAAGGAGATCATTTATTATTAATGTATTCAACACGAAGAATCCCCCGCTCTTGGGCGGAGTTAGAGATAGTGTCAGACTTTTACTGATTAAAAACTCACTTGAGTACCTTCTTTGCCTTCGTTCCAGGGCCCCGAGTTTCACTTTCATACTACCCGTGGGCAAAGTAGGCTTCGACCCTATCGGGCCAGTACGGTTTGCTGACATCTCTCCGAGGGGCGTGTGGAACAATACGTGCCGTCAACGACTTGGGCTCGATCCGGACGATTACCAGACGATTGGACAGTAAGCTACCCATTGCTCGCTGTCCGCAAGCCCGAGGGTATAGTGTATTAAGAGCCTATTCGCTCTAGCCTTGAAGGCAACTAAATTATAATCGGACGGAACACCACGGCAGGTAAATGTTCCAATCCTTCGACCATTTTTAAAACGATAAATAATAAAAATAGCTTCCTTCTATTTTTTTTTTCTTATTGAAACACTACAGTGATTACCACACTATTGTTATAAAGGCCAGAGTTTGTATGTGTTTGTATATACACAAGAAAGAGTAACTAACATACATTTATGTTAGTTACTCTTTTACGCTCAAACAACTATGAAAGTTGCCACACGGCTAGATCTTGTCCTGGAATAGGATTTTATCCTCTGAGTATTTTCCCTGGAATAATATTCAACATTCACACAGGCAAAGCCACTGACAGAAGCTGGTAATGAATATACTCGTACATTAATATTTTGTAATTCATCATCATCATCATCGTCATCATTTTAGCCAGAAGACTTCTATTCTCGCTGGACATAGGCCTCCCCCAAGTGTCGCTACAACGACCGGTCTTGTGCATCTCACATCCATCAGATTCCAGCAACCTGAAGGTTGCCAGGCCATTATAAGTATTTAATAAATAACAATAATAAATTTTATTAAAATAACGTTTTCCCATACATTTAAAGTGCCTAAAAATATACTAAAACTAAAATATTGTTAAAGGTGCAATTAATCGTGGTCTGGAATTGCAATGTTTGATAGTAGACCTGATTGCAATATTTAATTGACATCTGCAGTTAGGCAAGGTTTTATCAAAATAGATCCTCAATAGCAGCGTCTAACTGAACTAAGCGCATCTAATCACGTCAGCATTAACAATAAACTTTAAACCTTAGTTTAATGGACTTGTCGCGCGGTTTCACCGGTTGATTAAGCGATGTCCCGCCTTTATGGACACGGAACAATTGAAACTAAATTAAATGGAACGGTAGGACCACGTAGGACTGACAGTTTTAAGGAAGAACCGAAGAATTTGATGTTATTTGTCAATTTGGGCGATCGGGGGTCGTAGTAATTACGTGTTGCGCCGATCCCAAGTAATATCGAATAAGGGCAGGAAGAAGAAGAAGGAGGGTCGAAGTGATTACCTATTCCAAGTTTTCGATGAATCGGAGGATCAAAATTAATTGAAATTATACACTTTTTTTGTGGGAAATCTTGAAAGAACATCCTGTTCTAAGTGGAGCTAGAGGAAATATTAGACTTTTACTAACCAAAGCAGCGCTCATCTGAAATTGTACATGAGGTAACTATCTGAACAAAAACTAAAAGCTTCGAATATCTGAATAAAAGCTAAAAGGTTTTAATAATTATAATAATAATAATTTAATTCAGATTTATCTTTAAGATCTGTAAATTATTTTGTTTTTAAACGATCTTGAATTTTATATTTATTCGTAACTTCAACCATGCTTTATCTTATCTTTTATTAAGGTTAATCGGATTTTTTTATTTTTATGATTTACTTCCAGATTATGGTCATTAATGTCACAAAAATACACGTATCGTTTTAACATACTTATTGTGAAGAAAAAATATTAGTGGTGTCAATTACCTACTCGATTCAAGTTGAATGTAAGGTACGAAATTTATTTACACTGTCGACGTGGAAAACAAATGAGCCTTCTAGAATCGAGATAGCTAACATAATCTATGAATTAATTGGGAAGACCACATAAGGGGATGCAACTCGACATACAATTTCACTGTTTTTCATACATCCGCTCTTACGCGATTATGACGTTATTACACATTTTTCATTAGATATTTTGGAAACACAGTATCTTGTGGATATTATCTAGACTTTTATTGAAATCAACTTATAAATTTGTGTAAAACTAATCCAGTAAAGACCTCAGAAAATCTACTATTTTGCTTGAACTTTGACACTTCATAATTTACTCACAAATTAAAAAAATCAAAAAAGTATAACAATAAAAGCCTTGAAAATTTAATCAAGATTTGAATGATGACAATTTTTTTTAAATTGTCATCATTCAAAAAAACACGTATTTTCCGGAACAAGTTTTGTAAAATATTCGAGTAAATTACGGAATTACCGGATGCTAACAGAGTTTTTAGGCGTTAACTCTCTTTTTTCGTGTTGCCTTTTTATCTAAAATCGCGTTAGATTGCGTTAGATGAAGTAACAAACTTTTAAACCATGCTCGATGTTGGCGATATGCGAGTGAAAAAGGACCCTCTTAAGCTCATCAGTGATAAGAACGGTCATTTGTCATTAAAATAATGACAATCATTTTGTTTCAAATTGCGTGAAATGAAACAAATTAATGAGCTTTTTGAATCGAGATAACTAACATGAATTATGAATCGATTGAGAAGACCACTTGAACTCATCAGTCATGAGCTTATTGCTTTACTGAGCACTAAGCTAATCTACATCTAGTGACGAGTCATTACTATCTGACACTTCCAATAGTGATGACTTGTCACTATTTGATACTAATAGAACGGACACGTACGTAGTGAGCAGTAGTGGCCGAGTGGTAACGGCCCTGACTTGTGAGTTGTAGGTAGCGGGTTCAAACACAGCTAGACGCATTACTTTGTGTAATTTATTTTCATCACCGTTTTGTGAATGAACCTAGAACCAAAAATTTGAATACATGTGAAATCCACCAATACGCACTGGGCCCGCGTAGATTACAGCCTATTCCCTCTTCTAGAGATGAGACCTGAGTCCCAGCAGTGGGAACATTACAAGGCTGATTATACTATGCTATGCCTATGCTAGAACGGACACGTGGCATCAAAATAATGACGTTAGTTTTGTTTCAAATTGCGTGAACTATTGAAAATACCACTCTAGCTCATCATTGATGAGCTTAGTGCTTAGTGTCAGATATACATATACATATATTAGATGGACATATGTGT
Source organism: Mythimna pallens (assembly GCA_961205895.1). Classification (NCBI taxonomy): domain Eukaryota; kingdom Metazoa; phylum Arthropoda; class Insecta; order Lepidoptera; family Noctuidae; genus Mythimna; species Mythimna pallens. Next base: position 6,473,334 of record OY540825.1, read on the forward strand.
CCATTATATTATTTGATGTTTATTTAAAGGTTCGAGTGTATAAATATGACATTTTCAAGTAAAACACTTAAAACAAAAAAAAAAGTTATACAAAAAATAAAAAAAATAACCGCCTTCACCAAAAAAAAAAACACTAAAAGGATATAATAAACAAACCAAATAAGAAACAAACAATACCGAGAAACACCGACTTCCGAAATTAAAGTTATTTCTGAAGGTTTTAATAAGAAATCGGTTACTTTTTTGTATTTTTTTTTATTTCTCTCTTTTTAGTTGCACACATACACTTATAACCAGAGTGCCTATTTCTCATATTAATTCCAATTAACCCAAACACTGCTAGCATACATTGTTTTATTATGAAGTTCCCGTGTCTCCCTTCCACCTTCCGGCTCCATCATCAGATCAATTCAATAGTAGTCAATGTGCATCTCATGACAATTCTAATAAACCAAAACACGGCTAGGATACATTGATTAATTACGGAGTTCTGGTGCCTATCTTACGGCTCCATCATCATCATCACTTCGATGATACCATTTTTAACATTACTATTCAGAACCATTTATTTCTTTGTATTGTCATAGTCCCTTAACTATATTTCTTCATTGTGATATCTGTATGAGTATGAAGTTCTGTTGGTCATTTCTGGTCTTTTTCATCAGTTCTACGTCATCAAATGTTATGTTTTGACTGTAAATGCTTAAGTTCTCGATGAAAATACCAAAACAACTATATGGTTGCCTATATGATGTTTGAAGAGTTTCCTCGAAGGGAACTGGATATAGAAAAAAATAATACCAAACTGGAAGCACATCTTTTAAGGGGAAAATAAATTTGCAAATCGGTCCACAAACGACGGAATTCTGAGGTACAACAAACTTAAAAAAGAAATACAACCGAATTGATAACCTTCTCCTTTTTTGCAGTCGGTTAAAAAGAGTGTGTTTTCTCAGGCAGATTTCAACGGAAACGGAACCTGAGACAACAGCAAATGCATGCAATGAACTGCAGTCCAACTCCAACTAATTCAATTGCAGAGTTGTTCCGTCAAGCGATCAAGTCAGGCGAAGATATTCTGAGGTAATGGAAACACGGAACTACACCTAAACCAAACTTGTACAGGTAGAATTAGGTCACTGAAATCTCGCCTCGCTATGAGACTTAGAAATAATAATAATAATATTCCACAATTATCACACAACGCCGTCTAGTCCCTGGGTACTAGACAAATGATAAACATACTTATATAATTCTAAATACATACATATATAGATCAATTACACCCAGACACAGAACAAATGATCGTGTTCTTCACACAAACATTTGTCCTGGGTGGGAATCGAACCCACGACCTTCGGCATAGCAGTCAGGGTCACTAACCACTAGACCAACAGGCCAGTCAAATGGTTCTCGGATCGGTAAAGTGGAACTGTGCACTGGCTTCTGACGTTTTGTAAGTTGCAGTGCAAGCCTATGTGAAACAAAAATAATTTGAGTTTTGACATATTTAAAATCGCCCTTCAAACTCTTTTTAAGTGTATTGAAAACCTCTAAAAACTAAAATCTATCAACATACAGAGTGACTCTTTGACATCGACGCGAAAACGAATACCTTGGACCCAGTACATGATTCTGGACCTCCAGTGGAGGAATTTTTGCTATTTTTTTTTTAATCTTTACCTTTTTTTAATTTAAACTGTTAATAATCGTTATTCTAACATTTTTTTGTGAAAAAAAAAGAATTGCTTTTCAAATTAAAAATGTCATCGTGTTGATTAGAATAACGATTTTACACAGTTTTAATTTAAAGAAGTACAGTTTTTTCTTTTTAAATTAGGAAAAAGCCGACGCAAAATTTCACCACGGAAGACTCGGCCCTGGAACAAAAGGCAACGAAGGAACATGAGTGGGTTTTTAGTCGGTAAAAGATATTCTCACACGACATTCAAAGTAAACATCTCGCCATTTCCAACAGCCAAATTTCGCTAAAGCCGATTCAACTTTTCGACTAAACCTGAAACTAGTAAACACGGCAATACATTACAACGGGCCCAACCGTTTGTCAAACGAAATTCCCATTGGATTTAATTTGTCACGTATTTACATAATAAATGAACGCCTCCGCCTCGAAGCGGTGTAATCCGGTTTAATCTGGTTTAATCCAGCTTAAACCGCTTTTATACATCATTGAGAGACTTGATTCCCGATCGGGACACAATTTGCATGTTATTCCGTGATAATGCCTTAATAGTGGGTGTGCCAAGTAATTTTGTAATGACGCCATTTGCATAATGTCGTTCCAGGAGGTTGCGATGGGGAATACATGGGATTAATGAAGCAGAATGTCTTCAGAACTAATTTTTGAGACAAGGGATTGATGGCGTCGGATTAGCAGTTTAGTTGAGGTTTTCGTTTATGAAGTGAATGTAAAAGAGGTTGCATGGATTCGATTTTTCTGAACTGTTTTTTTTTTATGATCACATTGATGCCTCTACGAAAAGACCTTACCTGGATAAGGTTTAGGAGAGTAAGGATTTTCTTTATTGAAAGGTTATGCTTCCGAGTTTGTCCCATAGAAATATTGTTATGATCTGATCATAAACTTCGAAGATATGCAACAGAACTCCTCATAGGATTATGATTATGAAAATTGCTTTGTTTACACGTGTAGTCGATGACTTACTAAAAGAAGGCTTCGTCATTAGATCAGTTCGATACATTCCCTATGTATCGAAGTAATCTGATGATGAAGCCTAAAGTTAGGCATCGGTACTCTGTATTAAATTAATGTAATTTAATTTAGTATTTATTTAAACTTCATGTACAGTAGTGGTACACAGGCGGACTTAATGCAACAAGGCATTCTCTACCAGTCAACCTTTGGGTTAAAAAGAAAATAATGTGGTATTTAACCGTGTTTGGGATTATTAGAATTGTCATGAGATGCACTCTAACTATAAGGTATTCAAGTTTGGCTGAGGGGTACTTTTCAGCAGTGGTACCATAACAAAAAAGTGTAAAATAAAAAACTTTACCGAAAAAAAAAATACAAACGACTTCTATGTAAAAAAACAACACTGAAAAGTGCAAAATAACTTTAATTTCCAAAGTCGGTGTTAAATAACGAGACAAAACTATTATAGAAACTCCGAAATTAAAGTTGTTTTGCACTTTTCAGTATTTTTTCTTACATTGAAGTTGGTTGTATTTTTTTTTTTTTGTAATATGTTATTTTTTTCACATTAATGAAAAAGTTTAAATAAGTCAAGTTTTGATGTGTTACTTTTATAAAATACATCTTTACATACTTCTAAATAACAATATTAACAACAATTAACTCGGCCCAACTTTCACCATCAAGTATAAAATTCCTTGTAGAAGAAAGGTCGTTGCATAAAGACTTTACTTTTTCTTAGAATTTACACCTAAACTTCATTATACAGTTTTAATCTGCCGTCGTAATAGAGTTTTACAAAGTTTCATCCTTGCCTCGAAACTGCGTGGCCTTTGTCAAAAGAAATGGAATTTTCTTTTAATATTGCACGTTATATTTTAAGCTTAAAATGTAGGAGTTAAGAATGAGAAATCTTCATTTCACTATTGTTTTTTAAGCCATAGTATAATCAGTCTTATAAAGTTTCTCGTACTGGCCTGGCCACTGACTCAAAACCTCACTAAGGGAGGTTAATCTGTAAAGTTGTCAAAAAATAATAGGCCCGTTTTGACATTTGTGTTTACCTAGCGGCTTTTCCGGTGTACTGTAGTTACTACTAAAATAGCTAAAATAACTACTACTACACCGGACCCCTAATTATTATTTTACTGTTTCTTTCAGTTTCGTTCCTAGTTACATTCTAGGGTTTTTCTCAAATGTCAAAACGGGCCTTTTATTTTTTAACGAGTTTAATCCACCAACCGGGCATAGTGTGGGGTTAGTGGTTGTCACATATCTTTGAATGTTTGGTACTAGGATATGCCGGTTTCCTTTTTGGCGCAGCCGTGAGACACATACAATGTAATTTTTTGTTTAATGATTGTTACTTTTTTATTTGTGTGTACCTGCGGTGAATGTCGCCAGATATTATATTATTATCTTTCTAAAAAAAAAAAACTGTTTTGAGAGAAACAAATAATATCTGTTTTGAGAGCTGTGGTGAGTGCAATAAATTACACAATGTAAATAAATTACGCCTGCTTAGGTTTGAACCTACGAGCTACAACTTATAAGTCGGGGCCAATACTGCTGGGCCACTACTACTCCTTTAAGCCAAAACTTTTTATTTATTATAGAACAAAATACTTATTTATCGTTTTTTTTTTATTTGATATAAGAGTGCTTGACTGCAAACCCACCTGATGGTAAGCATTGATGCAATCATTGATGGTGAGGCGCACTTGTTTATTAAGAGCCTATTTATTGATCGCCTCGAGTTAGCCACGCATCTTATTTTCGTTGATCGTCTCGAATTGCTCACGCATCCTATTCCTTTGTGCGAACCACGTAACTGAGCTTTGAGATGACGTCAGAACAAAGGAATCGGAGGCGTGGCCGACTCGAGGCGATTAACGAAAAGAGAATCGAAACGAAACGGTTGTAACTTGGCTACGGGGGCAGGGCCTTTATATGAGAATCGAGATTTGCCTTATATTCCTCGTATTTACAAACAACCTGCTACAAGCGGTTTTGGCCGAAAAAGAAAATTATTATCCCTAGGACACATATTCCCGAGGTATAAGCACACATACATATTAACACTTTTACATTGATAATTATACAAATTTCTGAAAATGCTTCTAAAATGTTTTATCGACACACTTTCACTTTACCTTGTAAACCCTAGTTTTATTTAATTTCAGTTTGACGATTTACTGTCTCATAAGATACAGCCCCCCTAGCCAAGTTACAATCGTATCGTTCGCGCCAAACGCCTCCGATTCCTTTGTTCTGACGTCATCTCAACGCTCAGTCACGTGGTCAGAACAAAGGGATTGGAGGCGTGGCCTACTCAAGGCGTTCGGCACGAACGAAACGATTATAACTTGGCTAGGGGGGCAGGTCTCCTAGTTTAAGAGACAGGGTTCATAATTTTTTGTATGCATAGACTTACCTTATAGACTAAAATTATCTGTTCACAAAACTAAGCTTCTTGTATTTCTGTTTTGAATTGTGTTTGTGTGTATTGCTTGGATAAATAAACTATTTTATTATTATAATTATATTATAAGGTATCATAAGTGCTATTCCAGGAAATGGTCTACTCGTTTGAAATCTGTTCAGCCGTTCGAGCGTGAAGAAGTATCAAACATACACACTAACAAACTTTATACAGTGATAAACTGCTCCAAAACACATCACACAATATAATGTCGTCACTATAATAGTTCCATCATAATAGACTCATTTGAACTTCGGTCCTATGATATCAAAACAATAGCATTTTGATAATTAACATTATATCATCCAACCACTCAATTATAAATCAAATCACACTCAAGATAGGGTCCAAAATGCATTGGAGTGATATTAATTGTGTTGTTTACTGGAAGTTGGTTAAAGTTTAATTGAATTGAGGGTAGGACCCCGTCTTGGTTGATGGCGAATCAACGATTTTGTTACTGAGATCACTCTTGTTTACATGTCTCCCTGTTTCATTAGGATTTCTGATTAATTTTTCAATTGCTTGTGTCTCTTTGAACTTTATTTGTAATGAAGAAGTGTGCTTGTTATTTTGTGTGTGTGTAGGTAAGTGGTACATTGATTAAATAATATCGACGGTTGCAAGGCTAATTGATCTAAGCGACATTTTTTCAATAAAATTTGAAACCTGACTCAAACGACGGAGAAAAATTTGCTGATTCCGAATATGTATATAACTAAATATTGGAAAAAAAATGTCGTTTAGATCAATTAGCCTTTCAACCGTCGATATAAAATTCTCTTTAAACTTTCTAAGAGATTGCAGACAGTCTTAGGGAAAAATCAATTTTTTTTTTCAACTAGTAGCCAATAGCGTCTCTGCCTATGTAAAATTAATACTGCCTACTTTTAGAGGCGATTCACATACAAAAACTTACCTACCCACATAAAAAAATTTGAAGCGGTTTTCATTATAGTCTAGAAGTCTGCAGTCCTGTAACTGGTACAATGCGTTCCAAATAAGAATAGGATCGATTGCCACGTTGTGACGTCGCGTTATACTGTCAATTCGAAGAATTAATAGGGTGAACAAAACAATTTTTTTTTTTTAAATTTGATTTACTAACTGTGAACGAAAAAAGTTTAATCAGAATCCAGTTCTTCAATTTTGCTCATCTCTGAATTCTTCAATTTTGCCCAATTTCTTGAGTATGACGTGACGTCACAACATGGCAATCAATCCTATTCATATTTGGAACGCATTGTATAAAAGTATGCAAGTAGCATGCATACTAGACTTGCATGCAAGCTACTTGCATACTTTTATGCTAGTTACAGGTATGTATATTTTGGCCTTAATAGAAAGCAATAAACGGGAAAGCTTAAGTATATAATTTGCACCCGTACGAAGTCAGGTCGGCTTACTAGTTGTATATATAGATAGATAGATGACATTACCTATATTCTGTTATACTTTTCAAATAATATATATCTAGTGTTAGCGATTTTTATGATTAGTTAGGTATATACAATATAATTATTTTCTTCATCAGCAACTTTTAAATGTATTTTTTTTTTTGCACTGAGAACTGGAAAGAACTGCGACTTGACAGCGCGGTGCCATGACAGTTAAAAGGGTTTATAAAATAATGCGCTGCGCTGTCCCGACACAGTCCATTCCAGTTTTCGAGGTAAGCAACATTTCAGAGTAAGTGCTACTATATAATTATTATTATTTTAAATGGTATTGATTGATGATATTTGTAATAATTGTGTGCTGTCAACGCAAAAGTATAAAGTAAAGTATAGAGTGCGTGTTACTCGTTTTGGCCATATTATTTAAAACCTTCCTGCTACACTACATTTGGGTACACTACATAAGTTTCTTATCAAATCTTTCTCTAAAGTTAAAACAGTAGATTTACGAATATTTTGATTAATTACCTATAACTAAAGTAAAATCTGTTTTTTTTTTTTGAGGTCAAACATCAAATGACTTCTCCCGCTCTTTAGTGTAGCGATAGGAAAGTGGGGTGTACTCGTGAGCTCGACAAATGGATGTGCAATTTACCTTTTTGCAACTCATCATATTTCGAATGTACGCTTGTGCGGTGCGACACACTGTTGTCAGGTATTTACAGACTAAATCCCACCTTTGTCCTTCAGTTGCCCTTTGCGTTCCGAATAACTCCTTCAAATGTTCCCGCAGCCTAAAGAGAAACCTAAAGACTCTGTATGGGTAACTTACCTTTGTGACAACAATGCGTGAACAATTGTTCATAGACATTGTAAACCGTGGAAAAATTTCCATCACGACTGTAAACGGGAGCCAAAAAATGTTCTTTGAGAAGTGTCAATAAAACCAAGAACAAAGAACTCGAGTTCTACCAATAAAATAATAGTTGGATATTGACGAAACAAAAGAACGTTGGATATCTAATATCCATTGTAAAATGGTTGTAGACATAGCAACGTTTGATCTTACGTACGCCTGTGATTGGGGCCACGAATTTAGCGGTGATCATTGTTTGCTAGAGATTGTTTTGTTATGGAAAGAAAGAAAAAAAAATATTTTATTTGGCACACATTAGAAACAGCGTTTAAAAAATAAAAAACCGGGCAAGTGCAAATCGGACTCGCGCACTGAGGGCTCCGTAAAAACTTACCTATGAAAACAGTTAAATTTCCAAATCAAGTCTTAAAGATCTTCACGAATTGCAAAAAGGTTTTTTTTTGTGACGTAACTAGAAATTTACTGTTTTTAGATATTTTCCTATACTTATGCTATGAGACCTTCCTTTATGCCAAATTTCAGGATTCTAGGACAACGGAAAGTACCCTATGAATTTTGATTCCCTTGAGTGTCGAAATATACGTTTTTTGCAACATAAACGGACGTATCTTTTTTTTTCGTTCTGTTATAAGATTGATATTTTCACAGCTTCGATGAACTGAATATGGTTTTAATTTCAACTCGATACCTCTACGCGTTCCCGAGATAAAGGGTCTTGACAGACAGACAGACGGACGGACAACAAAGTGATCCTATAAGGGTTCCGTTTTTTCCTTTTGAGGTACAGAATCCTAAAAAAAAAACACTGGCACAACGCGTGTCTCACGGCTGCGCCAAATAAATCCAGTTCAGCAAAAACGCCAGACAACTACGTGTGATAGTTACATGTCGTTGGTAGAGAATTGACATTTATATTTTGATCTGAGGAATAAATATTTCAATAATTAAAGATATAATTATGGAATAAATTTGACTCTTCTAGCGAATATACTTCATTGCACCTACACCAGGTAGTAATTTTTTTTATTATGGATTGGTTCTCCTTTGACCATTATCTTACGATGGTAAGCTGATGAGTTTATGTGGGCAACGATGGAACATAACTTTTTTACAATATTAAGCAATATTGTAAAACAGTTTATGCGTACTCCGTCGTACTCAGTGAATAATCACTGGGTACGACGGAGTTCTTATTGATTGGTTGGTTTGGTTATTGGTTGGTGGTTCTTATTGGTTTTATTAATTTATATTTTGATAGAGGAAAAATATTATACAGTAATACTTTAACACAACGCAAAACATCAAATCTATTTTACGAGTATTTACGCACATGAAATTATTCCAATAAAATATTATAATAAGTCGGTAAAATCACAACACTCGGAATTTTCTTACCTACTAGTAAAGACTATTTTGCAACAGGCATCCAACGTTTTCAAGAACTAGTTTATTTTAATCATTGCTTATGTAATTCAATACTTCTTCATCGCGCTTTCTGTGGCCCCAAAGTAATACTGATGACTGTCCCCTGTTCTACCTCCGTAGTAACACATCGATCACGTCCCCGTACGCAAGTTTCGTCAACTTTCCTGAGATAAATTGTCGCAATATTTTGATGTAGCACTGTCATAACCCCGTTTGTTTCTGCTGACGTAGGTCGTGGAAGAAATTGTGACATTTTCTATCTTACTGACAGGAAAGTTTTTGCAGGCAATGTAGGTAAAGGGTTTACCGACATCGTATGGTTTACTATGTCTAGAGTTTGAAGACGAAAGCATTTCTTTAGTGAAATAGTCTTTTTCTCAGTTTTGTAAAAATAAAGTTTATCATTAATAACTCGCTGTGGGTTTCCGGACAGTAAAAATAAAAATAGTGGGCGGAAATCGGGATCGTAAATTATCCCTAGGGAACATTTTTTTTTTATTGTTATAAACTAGTGCTTGACTGCGATCCCACCTCTGACAGTAAGTAGTGAGGCAATCGTAATGTAATGACTACGTGACTGATAGTTGAGATGACGTCAGAACAAAGGAATCGGAGGCATGGCCTACTCGAGGCGATCGACGAAAAGAGAATCGAAACGAAACGGATGTAACTTGGCTAGGGGGGCTGATCTAGTTTTCTATTTAAAAATCGTTGCAAAATTCGTTATTCACAATTCGCATAACAAATCTAGGACCTGCCTTTTATAACAGAGTTAACATCTCTTCAAATACAAAAGGCGATCTTGTATATTCTCATTCCATTAAAGGACTGACAAGGTTTCATAACAAGGGCTTCAGAACCAAAATATCATATTTCTAAGCTGCGTGTGGCTTCTCAAACTGCGTGGGTAACTCCTGAAGTGTTCTGTTTCCACAGTACGTAAAGGATCTTGTAATGTACATAGGTAGTCTAATATATATTGTCATAATCATAATCATTTATTTTTGCATACATGAGTATTTGTTTTTAGATGTGGCCATAAACTCATATTTAGCCATTATCGTGGCATAAGTAATTAGAATAGAGATCAATGTGTGATATGTATATTTCTTTGGCAGTCTAGGGTATCAAAATAAAGGACTCGAGGATAAGATTTCAAAATTATGGAAAACCTACCCGTAAAAAATGATTAAGAGGGGGCCTTTACCACTCGCCTATCGTCAATATCGAGCATGCTTTAAAGCCAAGTTACTTCATCTAACGCAATCCAACGCGATGTTTGACGAAAAGGCAACGCGAAAAAAGAGAGTTAACGCTTGAAAACTCTGTTAGCATTCGGTAATTCCGCGTTTTACTCGAATATTTTACAAAACTTGTTTCAGGAAATACGTATTTTTTTTAAACCCCATAAAAGTTTTTGAAAAAAATTGTCGTCATTCAGAATCTTGATTAAATTTGCAAGGCTTCTATTGTTGTTATAATTTTTTGCTTTTATTTTTCTGAGTAAACTATGAAGTGTCAAAGTTCATGCAAAATAGCAGATTTTCAGAGGTCTTTTTTCCAAAATATCTAATGAAAAATGTGTAATAACATCATAATCGCGTAAGAGCGGTTGTGTGAAAAACAGTGCAAATGTATGTGGAGTTGCATACCCTTAAGCAATCTGAAACAGTTTATGGCATCAAATCTATAATTAAACTAAAATAAATTCTATCAACTGCATCAAACTGTTTAAAGTGTCTTGTTAAGAATTTTTTTGTCGCTTTTTTTAAGGTTAAGTTTTTTGACTGAATCAACTTTTTTAAAAGAATCTTGTAAACTAATACTTTAATTGTATAGTGAAACGACTTGGGCCATGAACAAAACTATATTAATACAAATCACCATGACTGTCTTACACAAAGGTTAGTTAGGCGGAGTATCTCCTAACATAGTTTCTATAACGCCCTTTTATATCCTCTCCTATTTACAAATTAAGTTTATCGACCGCGAACCAGCAGTCAGTCTGCGTTTACACAAGAATCGTATCATAAATTTTACTATCGACTCTATGGCCAACACTCCCGGCCGTAAAGTGCACATTGCGCGTTTTGATAGCTTTGAAATTTACTGCGACAGTACTAGGGACGCAGTGGATGGGTAACAAAACCAGTTTAGGTCGGGCGAAAAAAAAGGGGATTTCTGATGGTGTAACGACTATTGGTCCTGTGTACGGCCGGTTGGGTTTCGTATGGCGGTTTCGGTAGCGGGTATCGTACGTCTAAAAGATTTATAGTGGCAAAATCTGAAGATACAAAAACATGAAGCTGTATCTGTTCTAGAGTTTGTGGTTAAAATAATAACAACTGCAAGGTTGATCTTCAAAGTTTTCTAACAAGCCACCCTTGCCGAGGTTCTTTTTTAGGTGGGAAAATCATCTAATGACATCACCCGCCCTGGGCGGAGTGGGAGAGTGTATCAGACTTTTGTACCTTCTTTGCCAATGTTTCAGGGCCCTGGGATCACTTTTGCATCACCCATGGCCCCAGTAGGCCCCTGCTGACCCTGACCCCTGCTGGGCCCCTACGGTTGCTGACATCTCCTTGAGGCGCGCGTAGAACACTACGCACCGTCGATGGCTTGGGTTCTTTGCGCGGACGGTTACCTGACGGTCGGACGGCGAGCTACCCATTGCTCGCCGCCCGCAAGCCCGTACCTACAGTGGCCGGAAATCGGGATCGGAATTCCAGCGGCCATTGCCTCGCACGTGCGGCCGCCTCCTTTGCTAGCATTTCTGCTTCGCAGAAGGAGGCGATCCCCTGCTACTCCTCCTCGCTCCAGACCATGGCCTGTACCAAGGCCCGGTGCGAGAGACCGCTGCCTCCACGAGGATACAGCGGTGCTCTGCACACATCGAATGTTTGCTCCGGGCGGTTCACACAATGGTGACAACCGGGCGTTTCTTCCGCACAAATCCGATGCAGGAACCTCCCGAACAACGCCTGAATGCTCTGTTGACATTTGGTAATTCTCGAATATTTCACAAAAGTGATTTAGGTACCTGTTTTTTATAAACCCTAAAAGCTTTTGGGAAAAAAATGTGCAAGGTTTCTATAGATATATTTTTAATTTATAAGTACATTTTGAAGGCCCAAATAAACGTGAAATAGCAAATTTTAGAAGCCAAAAGCGAATTATCGAATTTTAGAAGATATTTGTGTTTCCAAACTGTGAAGAAATACGTTTAATGACGTCATAATCACGTAAAGGCGATTGTATTGAAATACGAGTATCTCTCGGGTTGGCCGAGATTGTACATATGCGTTTTTCAAGGACATTCAAGCTTTACAACCAGCTTGAATGTCCTTGAAAAACGCTTAACTGTTGTAATGTACACACGGGTGTACGAAATTTATGCGGCAGAAAATTTTGCTGGAAAAAGCCTGAAAAAGTTTTTTGAATTTTGTTTTTGGTGATTTTTCGTAGAAATGCGCAATTACGTAATAATAATAACCCTCCTGCGCGCGAAGGGTTAACTAAAATATTTCATACCCTTGCTTTTTTCTGGTAGTGTCCTAACATCCCCTTCACTTCTACCGTTCCCATGAAACCCCTGCTCCCCACATCTTCAGAGACCAGCTAATAACAGCGACTCAGTGACAAATGTCCTATGCGCCGGCCATTACTGCCTAACCGAGATGGATAGCCCCTGACCGAGGAACCACTCATAAATTTTACTATGGGAGACGTACGTGCCTAGGTAGCTATATACTCCTTGAGATATATTGATAGAAGGACCGTGTTTGGATGCTGAGGTAATTTGGAAAGCGAAGATAGATCAACTGTTTTGATAAAAGTTCCGTGTCTTTCTGATATCAAATAGAAAACAGTTATTCATCAATTAATATAATTTTATTTATTTTTATTTATTACTTATTTCAGAAACAGTGTAGCTTAGGTCCAGTTATGAGCAATAAGATACACATTGTCACATTTACAATCTATCTTAACTTCTGCTGTTCAAAAGATATGTGTACGATAAATTGTTTTTAATTACCCAAGCAACTTTGAACCAATTATCGTCCACATATTTCTAAAAAGGCGGAAGTTATATAGAAAATGTCAAAATGTATTGTATATATATTATTGCTCGTCATCGTACTTAAAATTATGTTGATAACAATAAACTATAAATTTATACTATCATCTATAAATAATAAATCCCAATGTAAAAACAATTAAATTACAAAGAAAAGTCCACATTAAAATTAATTAAAATTATATTCATATGTATATATAAATAATTATTGAAGCATATTTATTAGTCGTACCTATATCACGTTTACCAGAGGAATATTTTAAACAAAAATGAATGACTACAAACAGGGATATAGCTCAACAATTTTTTTTTACGTCTAACATCATCAAATGATGTTAGACGTAAAAAAAGACTGCCATGATGATTCTACCCAGAGTGAGGGTGTGTCAGAATTTTACTGACTAAAACCCACCTTTGTTTCTTTTTTACCCTTTGCGGCTCTGGGCCACGGTAACTCTTTCGAACTATCTCGCAGCTAAAGCCTTGATTTAGAAGTTTTATTGTTTTCACTGCTCTAAGAAGCAGCAGATTTGAGTATTAGATGTGAATTTCAACTTAATACCTCAATGTGTTCCTGAGAAAAAGGATCCTGGCTGACAGACCGACGGGCGACGTAATGTTCCTATAAGGCTTTTTTACGGTGGGAAAATCATCTTATGACATCCCCCGCTCTTGGACAGAGTGAGAGATAGTGTCAGACTTTTACTGACTAAACACCCTGTTTCTTCGTTGCCTTTCGTACCAAGGCGAGTCTTCCTTTCAGAATCAGACCTTTGGCCTCAGTAGGCTTCGACCCTGCTGTGCCCTTATAGTTGCTGACATCTCCTTGAGGCGCGCGTGTAACGCCCGACGACTTGGGTCCGGACGGTTACCGGACAGTCGGTCGGCGGGCTACCCATTGCTCGCCATCCGCAAGCTCGCGCCTACGGTGGCCGGGAATCGGGATTGGAATTCCAGCGGCGGTTGGGGCGTGAGGATGGTTGCCTCACGCGATCGGCCGCCTCCTTTGCTAGCATTACTGCTTCGCAGAAGGAGGCGAGCGCCTGCCACTCCTCCTCGCTCCAGACCATGGCCTGTACCAAGGCCCGGCGTGAGAGATCGCCGCTGCCGATTGCCCCCACGAGGACACGGTGTTTCCTATGAAGGCTTCCGTTTTTTTGAAAATGAGGTACGGAAACCTAAAAACGATATCCCAAACAAAATTAAATAAATTATAGTAACTGTGTGGGTTCACCGTACACTAACCATGTTTTAAGAACAAAATTAACTCAATGAATCCTGTCTTAAAAGCTCCTGATCTGAATCCGTTATAACCTAGTCAAAATAAACTAAATTTTAGTTTCAACTTTATTACAGTCCAGGTTAATTACTATTTTATAGGCACAAATTGGTCGACAATTACTTTGAAAATTTGTTACGTCTGTACCTGATAAATCGTGACAAGAAAATAAATTTCATTATAAACTTTATTTCGAAGTTAGGTCTTGGCACCTTTAGGTCTGAGTAATAATTGGATTAATTAAGTTTTACTTCTATTCTTGTATTATTTTGATTATTACCACTCGACGGGAGTTTTGTCTTATTCATGAAATAATATTGAATTGTTTAGTACCTACTTATCAAGTATTTCTGCTAATTAGGTGCAAATCAGTTGTTATGAATGACGTTGTAAGGACTGCGATTATTGGAAAGAGTTACCAGCCATGGAACGCAAAGGGCAACTGAAGGAACACAAGCGATATACAATCAGTAAAAAATCTGACACTCCCTCACGCTACATCCAGTACAGTATTTGATGATTTCCCACTCCGCAAAATAAAGTGGGTAGGCAGAACATCATTTGCTACGATCCTAATCTATTGTTTTGGCTTCGATTGTATCCATACACGCGCCGGTAGTAGATCGGCCACCGTTGGCGCGGACTAACTTGGTAGTCTAAGTGCGTCACTGAGATGTCAGCAAACCGAAGGGGCCCAGCAGGGCCGATGCCCGCCAGGAACATAGGATCCCACCTGATGGTAAACAGTGATGCAATCGTTGATGGTGAATTTCTTAGGAGGAAGCCGTAATATTAGAATGCAAAGGACAACTAAAGAACACAGGTATGGTTTTAGTCAGCAAAAGTCTGACACGCCCTCACGCAACCACCCTAGAGCGACAGAAGTCATTGGATGATTTTTCACCTCACAAAAAACGCCGGTTGTATATACCTATAACATTACCAATAACGCAGATTATTGCATCGCTTTGTCTTACTTACTCATACTAAGGTAATTTAACCTAAAAAGGAATTATTAATTAAGGATTTAAGGTATTTTTTTTTGTTTAGGTTTTTTTTAAGGTAATTTAGGTAACTGTGCTAAGGCACAGTTTTTAGTGCAAACATTGGCCAGCAAACGTTCAAACAAAGAACCACCTAACTTAATTAAACTACAAAAAAATGCCAGCAAAAAAAGATATTAAATCAAAAAAGCGTTCCATAAAAATCCTTTAAGCCAATCTGAAAAATTAAAGGCAGGCTACAATATAGAGAAATGGAGTCAAAAAAAGAACATTCGAAATTTAAAAAAGGCACAAGTAAACTAGAATCTGCACGTGTTCGCTTTGTGAGGCACTAGCATGGTGACCGGAAGTTGTGAGCTGAAAAGCCGTGCTCTCTCATATCCGGTGGCTTTCAGCACCGAAATAATACGCTTAGTATTTTAATCACATTTTTATGAAAGAGTTTTTTGCGTGCTAAAAGTGCTGTTGGACTAAACGGTTATGGAATAGGATTGGATGACGATAAAAGATTTTAATAAAATGTCACTTTACACATAGGTGCTGGGGGCTTTTAAAACGGAGACCTGGGGCACAGAACACTAATGTACAGAAGTCAATCTACATACAAAGCACGCTCGAGCGACGCACACATATACACCGCTCACGGACACGACATCTCGGAACGCTTGGGCTTTGCTCGGTGAGCGCGAGTGAATTCGTTTGAGACACGCATCTGTGAACTTTTTTGTGCAATTTTTGAGCAAGAAAAAAGTTATCTTAACTGTTTATTGAACAACTAGCTTTTGCCCGCGTCTTCGTTCGCGTGGAATAGGGACTTTTGACCAATAGATGGCGCTGTATGTCCGGAATAAATTTTATTTTTTAGTTTTTGTAATAAAAACTATTCTATGTCCTTTCTCAAGTTCCAAACTATGTCTGTACCAAATTTCACACAAATCGGTTCAGTAGTTTAGGCGTGAAGAAAAGACAGACAGACAGAAAGACAGACAGACAGACAGAGTTACTTTCGCATTTATAATATTAGTTTGGATTAACGTTTTCTAAGCAAGCAGTTGTTTCAGAGAGGTAAGGGTTCCGTTTTTTCCTTTTGAGGTACTGAACCCTAAAAGGATACTTTTTAATAGGGGGTTATTTCTCTTGGGATAACTTTCCCATCTTCACGCGGGCGAATCCGCTGCTAGAAGCTATTAGATAATAACTAAACTACTTTGTATCTAAGTTAATTCTTAAAACCCTAAATTAACCCAGACAGTAACCGAATCGTGTGTTTTTTTTCTGACTTTTACTACAAAGCGTAATACTGCATCCCTAAATTAGTTTGTCCGTTATTCGGAACTACAGTTTTTGGTTTAACTGCCCGCCAGTTGTGTGTTTAGTACTTTTTGGTCGCCGAATTTATGCTTGCAGTTTAAATGTAGCTGGGGTGCGTTTCACTTTGCCAGTTTACCTAAATTCAGGTATTAACATGGATATTTATGTTTATGCGATTTTAGGAACACAAACTCATGTATACCTTACCTACCATTCGTGCCTCAGGGAGATGTCAGCAAATCGTAGGGGCCCAGCAGGGTCGAAGCATACTAGGGCCATGGGTAGTGTGAAAACGAAACCCGGGGCCCTGGGACGAAGGCAAAGAAGGAACAGGAGTGGGTTTTTAGTCAGTAAAAGTCTGACACTATCTCACGCTCCGCCTAAGAGCGAGATATATCATAAGATGATTTTCCCACCTAAAAAAAAACCTACCATTCAGTCAAATGGAAATAGGAAATGATTTTTGTTCAATAAATAGAACTGCGACCACGTACCGGAAGACGTAGCGTTGGAAGGTTGCTACAAGGTGGGCCGATGACCTGGTAAGGATGCGACACGCACAGGACCGTTCATTGTGGTGACACTTGGGGGAGGCCTATGTCCAACAGTGGACGTCTTTCAGCTGAAATGATGATGATGATGAAATAGAACTGAAGATACACCCAACTGAGCTCTTATCGCAATCTATTTGACGACCTAACCAGCTAATTTATAATTAGTTATAGGTGCTAGTAGTAATAAGTTAGGATAAGCGCATTTATCGCATTGGGGAAAAAAAAACCTGTAAAGATAGATGTAAGACGAAGTAAATAAATAAATAAATAAATAAAAAATTATTTTAATCTCATAATAGTTATGAAAAAATAATAAAATCCATACTAATATTATCACCATCCGTGTCCTCGTGGAAAAAAAATCAAACATTTGTCTTGGGTGGGAATCGAACACACAAACCCCTCCAACATAGTAGTCAGAGCCAATAACCATAAAGCCAATTAAATGGAAAAACTTACTATAAAACATTTAAGTTTATCTAAGATTTCACTTTGATATTTTTACGAAATACACTCGATTAACTGCCCATACAATTTACGTCACTAAAATTGAGCAAAGAAATTTCTGGTCCTTTTATTTTTGTTGCAAAGAATGAATTTACAATCAATTTAAAAGACGCAATATCTTCTGGCATCATATTTTTAGGCTGCATTTCTACATTGTGGAAAATTTTCTACCACAGTTGTTTCACAGACACTAGTAGTAACTTGCAAGTGTAAGCTCCATAGAGAGAGTATGTTTATGCTTGCAATCTACTGTGAGCGAGGCCAGTGGACATTTCTTATAGAACTTTAGTACGAGGTAGGAAAAACCTGGTTTTATAGCATCAGAAAAAAATTTATGTGGTCTTCTAGATTTAATTTATTGTTCAAGTATTGTAAAGTATACTAGCTTTTGCCTGCGACTTCCTGTTAGTGAATGTCGGTTATTGCGTACACGAATTCGAAGCCAGATAAGGAGTAGCCTATCCTTGGGGTTTAAGCTTAATCCGTAACAAATTAGATCAAAATCGATTCAGTAGGTTGATCGTAAAAAGATATACTTCCGCCTCCTTTGCTAGCTTGATTGCTTCGCAGAAGGAGGCGATCGCCTGCCACTCCTTCTCCCTCCGGACCATGGCTTGTACCAAAGCCCGGCGCGAAAGATCGCTGCCACCGAGCGCCCCCTCGTGGACACGGCGGTGCTCTACCTAAGCGGGGCACACCTCTACCGTATGCTCCACCTTGTCCTCCAGGCGGTCCACGCAGTGGTGACACACGGGTGTTTCTTCCGTACGATTCCGATGCAGGAACCTTCCGAACTGACCATATCCGGTGAGAACTTGCGTCATGCGGAAGGTGAGGACGCTATGAGGTCTTTCTAGCCACCCCTCAAAGAAGGGACTTACCGCTATAATTATGGCGTGCCCAGCCTTGGGTTGCGACAGTCGCTGTCGCCATTCCACCATTAGATCCCGCCCGCCAGAACTCTGTCCGCCATACCGTGAATTGTCGCGGCAGCGGAGTTTCACACCGGCGTTGCATCTCCACGCGCAAATCATGCATGCGTGCAAGGACTAACCCAAATCAAGATAAGATATTATTTTAATTGTACAATAAGTTTAAATAATAAACTTCACTCTTAATAACTCTAAAACAACTAAGTCTAGACAAGAGCGTAAATTATCAACGAGAGACTTAATTAAAAATGTCGGAGTAACAAAGTAAACAATAATTCCATCGGATATCTTTGTCCGTTTCAACTTGAGTCAACTACAGAAGTATGTACACAAACAGCTGGAAAGTTTTAATTATAACTCCGAAGTGGAGTTGAGTTTAGTTACAATTGATATTGTGTACCGAATTATTTGAGAATTTTACGCAAATTAAAGATACCCGCAGGAGAACCAAAGTTACCAACATAGCCCGAAGAACCATCGAACTTAAAGTAGCAGTATGCAGAGTATATGACTTGCAGAACAGCCCCCCTAGCCAAGTTACAACCGTTTCGTTTCGATTCTCTTTTCGTTGTTGTGGTTTTATCGGAACAAAGGAAGAACAAAGGAATAGGAGGTGAGGCCGACTCGAGGCGATCAACGCAAAGAGAATCGAAACGAAACGGTTTTAACTTGGCTAGGAGGGCAGGTGGTCGAGGGGCCGAAAGGTTTTGGAGTGGTCACCGCGTTCTGTAAGACGCAGCGGTGGTAGACCTCCCACAAGGTGGACCTCGCACAAGTGACCTATGAGGGTCGTAGGGATTTGAGGGATGTGAGGCACAGAACCGATCGTTGTAGCAACCTTTGGAGGAGGCGTATGTCTAATAGAGGAGATCTTTCTGCTAAAATGATTTGGCCATAACTGGTAAATTTATAATTGAATCAATCATTCATAACCTTTGCTACTAGAAAATACTACGTGCAGTGTTTCCCCATTTTTGTTGCCGTTCATTCATTCTTAATCAATAGCCTGTTTTTTTTTTTATGTGGGAAAATCATCTTATGACAAATCGCGCTCTTGGGCGGAGCGAGAAATAGTGTCAGACTTTTACTGACTAAAACCCACTCCTGTTCCTTGTTTGCCTTCGTCCCAGGGCTTCGGGTTTTACTTTCACACTACCCGTGGCCCCAGTAGGCTTCGACCCTGTTGGGCCCCTACGATTTGCTGACATCTCCTTGAGGCGCGCTTGGAACAGTACGCGCCGTCGACGAGTTGGGCTTGGTCCGGACGGTTACCGGACGATCGGACGGCGAGCCACCCATTGCTCGCCGTCCGCAAGTCCGCGCCTACGGTGGCCGGAAATCGGGATCAGAATCCCGGCGGCGTCAATAGCCTGCACAATATTTCCACAAATTGAGTAACATTTCGTGATTTAAACAAACACTCATAACTTTGCTGTTTACGAATATTATTTATTGAGAATTTACTTAAATAATAACAAGACCTTTTCTAATAAGCCCTTTAAGTATTCGTACTAATTAAAATTTAGTGGTGTATATAATGAGCATAATTTTATGTAGTGTCAGCAACTAAAATGTTGAAACTTCATAAATTAATGGATGAAATCACAGTCAATTAATTATTTTGGGATAAAAAATGCTGCATAATACTTAAATATGTACAGGAGTTAGTGACAATGAGTTGTAAAAAAAAAATCGATCAAAATGTTTTTACAAGTAACGAATTTATTAAAATGAAAATATTCATTTCGAGAATTTGCTGGGAGAAAACTCATTGTTGAGTTAAGCTCGCCTTTGTACATGAACTGTCAAATCATTGTGCCCTATTTAATATTTATGTGTACTATAAAGGATTAAAGAAAGATTCCAAAATTAAAATAAAAATAATATTTTTAAGGCTAAACATCATCAAAGTACTTTTATGTCTACAAACTTAACAAAAAAAAATAAGTACCAACATTACACAGTAAGAAAAAGAAAATCTCACAGCCATAACAAGAAAGAAGATAAAGTGTGCCATAACAGTTTTACAATTTGTCCCAACAAAAGTAATGATAACAGTAGGCCACCGTTGGTCAACGACCGCTCCTAAAATGGATGACCTGGCTAAAACACAAAAACTAAATCTCCGGTTTTAAAACTGATCTAACTCCAAATCCAGGAAAGTTGGATATTGAGCCTTGTGATATTTAAGTTGAGGTTGAAAATTGTTTGGCAAGTAGATGTGTTTGTGTTGTTCAGTAACAAAATGGACAGACAACATTAAGGACACATGTTGCAAAGGTGAGAATGTTAAGATTGTTCTCGAGATAAGTGCGAAGATTGGGTATGGCTCTCAAGTGGCCGACGGACTGTAATGAAGGACAATAAATCGTGGGTAGTGATGCGACTTCGTGTTACTCGAGTGGCGATTCGAAACGATATGAGAAGAATCGAGTCGTGAAATCAATGTCTAGAAACGTACGAATAATTGTATAGCATAAAGATAGTTATTCCAGATCAAGGTATTTTGTGTATGTGATTTGTATGTCTATGAATGCACTCACGTCGATATAGGAGTCATTTCTGGTGTGAAGGAAGAAAAAGATGAGTGACCACCAAAAAAGTACGGAGAAAATAAGACATGTTGCGCCAAACCAAAATAAATCAGAATAAAAGTAAGATAATGATAATGATGGTAAGGAAAACGAGTGATTTGACAAAACACAAATGTAGATTAAGAATAAATTCGTTTACAAGCCTCAAGTTCCTGTAAGATTAATTTTACTAAAAGATTTCTGTTCCATAATCCGAATGTCGTTACAAGTGATGCTCAAAGTAATATGCAATATATTTTTACACGGATGGCATTTGAAGCTTCTTGTAGGTCTATTTTTTACTAAAGTTTAAAGTATTGCATTTTTGTACTTTTTTTTAATTTGCTGTATAAAATGCTCAACTCTATACGTTAAATAACGCTAGTAGGTGTCACCATTGTGTGGACCACCCGGAGGATACGATGGAGCATACGGTAGAGGTGTGCCCCGCTTGGGCAGAGCACCACCGTGTCCTCGTGGAGGCGTTTGGCGGCAACGATCTCTCACGCTGGGCCTTGGTTCAGGCCGGCCATCCGGTAAACGTCCGGATCAAACCCAATTCGTCGACGGGTCGTAGTGTTCCACGCCTCAAGAAGATGTCAGCAAACCGTAGAGGGCTTAACAGGGTCGAAGCCTACTGGGGCCATGGGTTCACTTCTAAAAGAAGTTCAGGAGTTGGTTTTTAGTCAGTAAAAGTCTGACACACTCTTTCGCTCCGCCCAAGAGCGCGAGATGTCATATGATGACTTTCCAACCTAAAAAAAGCGGTAGTTCTACCTTGTCGGTTGTTTTCTGTCAGGCGAGGTTGAAGTCAGGAGATGGATTAAAATTAAAATAAAAACTGGTCAAGTGCGAGTAGGACTCGCGCACTGAGGATTCCGTACAAACTTACATATGAAAACAGTTCAATTCCCGAATTGAGTTACGAAGATTTTTCAGAATCCCATGTTTTTTTTCGTGCCTTAACTACAAATTTACATTTTTCAGATTTTTCCTATATTTGTGCTATGAAACCTTGCTTCATGTCAAAATACACGTTTTTTGGGACATAAACGGCCGTATCTTTGTTTTTCTCAACTCAAAAGTATGATATTTTCACAGCTTTAGGGGACCGCAGCCTTGAGTATATGGTTTTAATTTCAACTGCTTCCATAGCTCTTCGCGTTTCCGATATAAAAGGCTTAACAGACAGACAGAGTGACAGACGGACAACAAGGTGATCCTACAAGGGTTCCATTTTTTCCTTTTGAGAATCACTCGATAGAGTTAAATCACTCGATAGAGTCAAATCACTCGATAGAGTCAAATCACTCGATAGAGTCGAATCACTGACATCACTAGTACAAGAAACATCTATTGCAAGTGACATATAGCTTGCAATCATCGGTCCTTAATGTAACTGATGATCGTGGGGCTGAAGTTATATTTAAGTGAGTTTGTCTTGATTTCAGTCTGTTACGAGCCTTATGGCCTTCTATTCAGCAAATTGGTGGAAAATGTAAAGTCAAGGAAGATATTTGTGAGGGTTTCAGTAAGTATCAATCACATCGTTTTGAAGGTACTCCAGCCAGTATAGCATTAGTTGGAAAATAATTTACTTATAGTAAACCAGGCATATATACGTATGCCCCAGTCAGTAGCGTGTCCCACTTGCAAAACTAAACAACGAATTTAAAAAATTTGGTGCTTATTTAAACTGATCTGGTTAGTTCATAAGTATGACGGTGATGTAAACCATAGAATTTGCGTTGTATATGTATAGTTTATGTAATTTTAAATGCGTGTCTGGTTTTGCAAGTGGGGCATGTACGTTCCCCACGAATGATAAATGATATTTATTTTGCAAATAGGTTAAAAAAAATACTACCCGTCAATATTTTTTTCCATTATTTTTCCGACGACGAGGCCGGTGTTTCTTAGCCGACCTGAAAAGAAACACCGAAACAAACTGAGGGGTGAAAGTCTCTTTTAAAGTCCATACCGTAAAAGCGTAAAGGTACAAGTTGGTAGCCGACTGCACGCAGCAGCAGCAGACGACGTGTCGCAGCGACACTAAAGAAAGAAAGAAAGAAAAATATTTATTTGGCACACGTACACAGATACACACAATGCAGAAACAACATGTAAATACTTAAGATAAAAAAAATAATATTTTCTTATTTTTTAAATAACTAAGACTGTGTATCTCGCGCCTGCACCAAATAGGTCCAGTTCAGCAAAAATGCCAGACAACTTCATGGTAGTTGCCTGGCTACACTACTGGCTTCTACGTATTTCTATGAAATTCCCTCCGTAGTTATCGACATGAAGTTAGCGACGCGTCGTCGAGCGGCAGACGTCAGAGTCGACCGACCGCAGATCAGTAGTGCCGCTGACGCCGGAGCAACGACACGTCGATTATTCTCGAACACGTCAGACATCTTGTTTCACGGAGCACTCGGAACCAACAGGATGCCATCTGCTGTTGCCGTCTGCAGTCGGGTTCGAAATCATGACTGAAGCTACATGACGCAACGACGTGTCGTGACGACATGAAGCGACGACATGTCGTCTGCTGCTGCTGCGTGAGGTCGGCTACCAACTTGTTTCTTAATGGTCAAATTACATGAGAACCATGCAGATTTGTCTGAGATGGTCTTTTGAAGAAAGAACCAAACAGATTTGAGTGGACCTGTCCAGAATTGCAAGCATTTGTCAGTTATGATCGTGCTCATCACACAAACATTTGTCTTGGGTGGGTATCGAACCAACGACCTCCGACATTGCAGTCAAGACCCACTCGCTAAACACTAGACCAACAGGGCAGTCGATATAGACATAATATAATTTCGGTTGAATCTCTTGCTCATAAAATCAAACCCATTTTTCAGCTTTCATGTCGTAACATAATATTCCTTACTGTCATACTAAAACCACGCCAAAATGTGAAATATGTAGTTATTATTTATTGCCTATAACAATCAATAAGTCTCATCTAAAGAATACAACACTTCCTAATATATTAGATACATATAGCTGTATGCCATAAAAGGTATATTGTTTCGATATAAACACCATTTTTACGACACACAGCAGTGTCGCTAGAGGAACGGAATTACTTCATTTTGTTCACTTTTATAGCAAGTTTAGTGATCTTAGGAATTGTTTGTGGCTTTGCGGAGTGCAGGCTTGGACGGCGATTAACTTTGTATGTACTGTATGTGGGTACTCGTAATATATTGTGTTGGTTTTATGGCTGGTGTGGTATACTGTGGTCTATAATGGTGAAAAAAGAGGTCTGAAAACTCTTATGTCAGTATTGTACACCAAAAATATATAAACACCTGAGCTCAGCGGAAAAAGGCAAACTTAACATAGGATTGGGTGCCGGGCTCTGGTTCAGAGCGAGGAGGAATGGCAGGCGGTCTCTTTCTGCAAAGCAGTAATGCTAGCGAAGGAGGTAGCCGCACGTGTGAGGGAACGGATTTCCTCACGTCCCAGCCGCCGGGATCCTGACCCCCGATTTCTAGCCACCGTAGGCGTGCGCTGGCTAACGGACGGCGAGCAATGGGTAGCTCACCGTCCGGTGACCATCAGGATATAGCCCGGGTCGTCGACAGCACGTAGTCCTCCATGCGCGCCTCAAAACCGTAGGGGCCCAGCAAAACTGAAGCCTACTGGGGCCATGGGTCTGTTTCTGAAAGGAAAACATGGGGTCCTAGAACGTAAGGCAAAGAAGGAACACAAGAGTGGATTTTAGTCAGTAACAGTCTGACCTAGACTTCTGCCCCAGAGCGGGAGAAATCATTGGATGATTTCCCACCTTAAAAAAGAACTTAGAATTGGGTTCTTCAATGTGAAAGCTCTCTTAGTTAAAATATCCGGCGGAAATGTTTGTTTTTTTTTTTAAGCGATGATGTGGTCGACGCTAGAGCGCGCTTATCTAGAAGTAACCTATTCTCTTGACTTAAAGATTCCCGGGTTATATAGCCATCAGGAAACACAGATTCCGGCAAGGAATTCCACTCCTTAGCTGTACGCACAATGATTGTATTCCCAAAACGTTTTGTGCATATAGGTGGGATGTCCACCATGTTCAGAAATCATTCGTCATCCATCGTCATTCAATGCCGTCATTTCATTAATGTCCTGCTGTGCACACATCCCTTTGTTCTTACCAAATTTCCGGAGAGCATGTCACAATTACATTTGAGTTTTCGGATTTCATCATTATGATATTATAATCTATACATGTAATAAATCTGTAGAAGTTTATAGTTGTGCGCGCATCACGTAAAATGTACGAAATCGATGTAGATAACTTTTATACATTAAAACTAACTAACGATGAATTATACGAGTATTATTAACTTGATATATTACTTAAGCTTTGTTTCATCGCAATCGGTTGACTATATCGAAAGATCTACATACTACATTTATTGACTGTTAGGCGGTACGAAGTTCGCCGGGCTAGGGCAGCTAGTCACACCTAAAATGTTGATGTGACTACAAATAACACTCATTCACACACAACATATAACACTGGGTTTAAGGCAATTTTACTAACATAGTAGATCTTTTGTTGTGTGAAATTAAAATAATTAAAAATATTAAATCCTTGCGTATCAAAAATATGCTATTAATATAAAAGTGATCGAGAAAAATTTACCAGCGTAATATATTAAAAAAATAAATTCAACACATCCGATCGTCATAACTGCATTCCAAAATCCATTTAATTGAGTAAACGCTCAAAAATAATAAAATACAATTTTCTGATACGACTGGCTTAATCTGATTAAACGGAACCGTCGCACAATGTCACAATTGAAAAATAGCTTTGTCAATAGTAATTCAATTAAATTGAATCCAAATTCAATTGGAAAGCGTGACGGATATTTTTTTTTTTTAGCCGTCAATTTTTACAATACATTTTTTTACTTTTAGTTTAATCCGTTTTTTTCACGGATCGCTTGGTTTTAATTTGGTGTTCATTGATTGGGAATTGTGATGAACTGATGATTCTTGATTACAGGGTTCTCAATTAATAAGATAGTTTTTTTTTTTAGGTGGGAAATCATTCAAATGTCTTCTCGCGCTTTGGGTGGAGCGCGAGGGCGTGTCAGACTTTTACTGACTAAAACCACACCTGTATCCTTCAATTACTCTTTGCGTACTAGGACTACGGGTTTCCCTTTTTAATTCTTCGCGGTCCTAGCTAGCGGGCATCGGCTCCACTGGGCCCCTACGGTTTGCTGACATCTCTTTGAGGAGCGCGAGGATCACTACGCGGTGTTAACGACTGGGCTCGGTACGGGTAATTACCGAACAGCCGGACAGCGAGCCACCCAGTGCTCGACGTTCGCGTCTATCGTGGCTGGTAGTCGGGGTCGGAATTACGTCGGCCAGGGCGTGAGGACAATTAATAAGGTAGATAGAATTGTTTTATTTGACAATCACATTATAAACCATTATAGAAGCTATATGTATACCTACATTATGTTTGTCTACAACTCTTCGGATTCGTAATTTTTATGGGATGAACATAATCGTCTTCGACTTCTTGACTGGACAATACTGGTTACATTTTCGTTTGTCTATGAACAAGCTGAAATTTTGGCTTAAACTCTAATCCAGCTTTACGGTGAACATTTATTTTTTCGAGCTTTGAGAGTCAAGCATCTTCTGTCAGCTAAAAAAAATAAAATAAATAAAAATAAACATCTGACTTCAATGAAAAAAATAAAACACAAAAAGTGCAAAATAAATTTGATTTTGGAAGCCGGTGTTTCTATATTAGTTTTGTTTCTTCGTTATTTAACTGTTATTTTTATAGTTATTTTGCACTTTTTAGTTGTGGTACCACAACTAAAAATTACCCCCAAACTTAAATAGTTAGCAAGTTCTATAGTAAGGTACGTATAGAATTAAATAATTAAAATATTGCATGATGATGAATTCCAATAAGCAAAGCCCAGGCCTACCCTCTGGCTTCATCATCAGATCGGTTCGACATATCCCCCCTCTTCTTTCAGTCAGTCATCAACTAAACATATAAACAAAGCAATTTTACTTATTACGATAGTTCTGCTTATTTCCTATGAGGAGTTCTGTTCCATATCTTCAAAGTTCATCATCAGATCATTACAATATTTCTATATGACCAACATGGTCCACAATTTCATTGTCTGAGAAATCGGTGAACATACATTTAAAAAAAAAACTGGGCAAGTGTCGGACTCGCGCACTGAGGGTTCCGTACAAACTTACCTTTGAAAACAGTTCAATTCTCGAAATGAAGTACGAAGATTTTTCCGAATCGAAAAAAAAGTTTTTTTTTTGACGTAACTTTGAAATTTTTTAACTCTGAAATTTGGCATGAAACGAGGTTTTATAAGACCTTGTTTCATGCCAAATTTCAGGATTAATACAAAAGTAATAGGTCAACGGAAAGTACCCTATGAATTTTGATACCCTTGAAAGTGTCGAAATACACGGTTTTTGCGACATAAGCGGCCGTATCTATTTTTTCTGTTAACTCAGATGATTGATTTTTTTGTATTTTTTGTATATGGTTTTAATTTCAACTCGATACCTCCACGCGTTCTCGACCACAAAGTGATCCTATAAGGGTTCCGTTTTGTCCATTTGAGGTACGGAACCCTAAAAAAAACATTCAGACGAACATAGAACCTCCTTTTTGAAATCGGTTAAAATTGTTGCCAAATTAAAAAGGAAAAATTGTTAAAAAGGAAAAATATGTTCCAATTACAAACTGCAGTAGCAAGGTGTGTAGGAGCCCAGACCGCCAATATATTCATAGTTCGGTTCAAAATGGGGATTCAGCAAAGGTCTGATAGAGCCTTCAGCAGGACGCATCTG
The DNA here is from genome assembly GCA_961205895.1 of Mythimna pallens. Classification (NCBI taxonomy): domain Eukaryota; kingdom Metazoa; phylum Arthropoda; class Insecta; order Lepidoptera; family Noctuidae; genus Mythimna; species Mythimna pallens. Next base: position 6,501,294 of record OY540825.1, read on the forward strand.
CCCCGGCCTGCTCATTAACAAACACTGCTTGGCCATTATTATTTTTTTTGGTCTAAAAATGATTCTAAACAACAAAAAAAAATAACAGCTAATTAGTTTATCGACCCATTTTAAATAATTGAGTAATGGTTAGCTCGCTGTCTGACCGTCCGGTAACCGTCCGGACCGAGCCCAAGTTGTTGAGGGCGCGTACTGTTCCACGCATGCCTCAGGGAAATGTCAGCAAATCGTAGGGGTCTAGCAGGGTCGAAGCCTACTGGGCCCACGGGTAGTGTGAAAGTGAAGCCCGGGGCCCTGGGACGAAGGCAAAGAAGGAACAGGAGTGGGTTTTTAGTCAGTAAAAGTCTGACACTATCTCCCACTATGCCCAAGAGCGGGATTTGTCACTAGATAATTTTCCCACCTAAAAAAAAACATTTTAAATGAAACGTCAATAAATATATAGAATGACAAGTGAAAAATACCAAACACACGATACTACATGGATGTAATTTAAGGTACTGTTGTAACTTTGACGAGAACTCTGAGCTGGCTCGAACGGTAATTAACTTGGATAGTATGTAGAAGGAAGTTACAGGTTAATGAGAGAAACATCGAGGTTCAGAGGGTAGCAAATTATATAAAGACATGGTACGTATATGGAAATCGGTTTTCATTTTCTTATTTTTCATAACACAATTTGAATTTTCGTTTTTTTTTTTATATTGAACTAGCTCCTGCTTCACTCACGTAAAAGAAGAAATTTTCTCCAAGGGATTATGCTCCTAGGAAAGATAGTTTTCTGTATCATATTCAAGGACATGGTATACCAGTGTTACAAATTTCATCTAAATCTGTTCGGCCGTTTGAGCTGAAAGAAGTTACAGACGTACCCACACATATGTATACAAATTTCTCCTTTATATTATATATTAGTGTGCTTGATGAACTTAAAAGTTATTAGCGGTTCTAATGGTCCAAAGTCTGGTATCCATGTGTTTAAAGACCAAGTTGTATTCTCAAAAAATATCAAAAGCACAGAATTTAATTGCCGAATTAAAAAAAAAGCTCCAATTTACACTTACATTCTTTTGCCAAAACACTTTTACAACGACTTTATTTTCACACCCAAAAAAAATATGATACAGGCCTCCCTAAAAATAAACGTTTACATTTTTAACAGGCCATCTAGGGCAAGTCACAGTTAAGAACCGACCCTTAAGCGTTGAGGTGAAAGTAATCGTCGAATCAAAGCGGAATTTGTCAAAAACACCGCTCCGGTGCACTTCCGTCAATTCTCTCCAATTAATAACTTCATCCTATCCCTTTCACACTTGTACCAATTTAAATATCCCTATCCTTGTCTCGTACCCTTGTTTGAGAAGCCCCGTCGAGATAGTATATTGCCACTTTGTCGTGAGTCCCGCGGGCTGTTTATATACAAAAGAGAAATTGCAATATTTTCCGCCGCCGTCGAAGGAAAATATTGGATATTTTAAAGTTTTATAAAGCTAGAAACTGGCTTTGAGAGGCCGAAATAATTAAACTTTGTTATAGCTAGCTATGTGTGTGTAGGTTCGTAGGTGTTTGTCCAACGACGAAGAATTTTTAATGACTTCAGGCCAAGGATTTATTGCTTTTATTAGTACGTTGGTCGCTGGACATTATGTTCATCAATTTAGTTGATTGTGTTCAATATATAACGACCAAATAATTTTAATTCTTGTCAAGAAATTATTCGTTTCAGATTATATAGTATTTTTTAATGTTCATCAAATGATTTCGCTACATCTTTACCTATTGTAAGTTTGTTAACCCATAACTAAGCAGAGCTGATAGTATGACTATTAGACAACTGATAAACATACATATATATCTTTAAATACATACATATTAAAGATAAATTACACCCAGCACAGAACAAATGATCGGACTCATCACACAAAAATGTGTCGTGGGTGGGAATCGAACCCACGACCTCTGGCATAGCAATCAGGGACACTAACCACTAGAGTAGCAGACCAGTCAAGTAGAGAGAGAGAGAGATTTTGAGTTTTTTTTTTCGGTTGGGAAAATCAAAACCCACTCCTGTTCCTTCTTTGCCATTTTTCCAGGACCCCGGGGATCACTTTCGCATCACCCATGGCCCCAGTAGGCCTCGACCCTGCTGGGCCCCTACGGTTGCTGACATCTTCTTGAGGCGCGCGTGGTAGACTACGCGCCGTCGACGACTTGGGCTCGGTCCGGACAGTTACTGGACGATCGGACGGCGAGTCACCCATAGCTCGCCGTCCGCAAGCCCGCGCCTACGGTGGCCGGAAATCGGGATCGGAATCCCGGCGGTGGTTGGGACGTAAGAACCATTGCCTCACGCGATCGGCCGCCTCCTTTGCTAGCATTATTGCTTCGCAGAAAGAGGCAAACACCTGCCACTCCTCCTCGCTCCGGACCATGGCCTGTACCAAGGCCCAGCGCGAGAGATCACTGCCGCCGATCGCCCCCACGAGGACACGGCGTTGCTCTGCCCAATCGGGGCCCACCTCTACTGTATGCTCCACCGTATCCTCCGGGTGGTCCACACAATGCTGGCAACCAGGCGTCTCTTCTGCACGAATCCGGTGCAGAAACCTCCCGAACTTACCATGTCCGGTGAGGACCTGCGTCATGCGGTAGGTAGAGAGATTTAGAGTACCTAAGAATTGAGTGTTGTAGCGTAGTTAGGGAGAGGCAGTACTCTACTTAGTAGGCAGTACGTACTTGATTTTGATAGGCTGGAAAGCAAGTTACCTGCTCTTTTATGATTACATTATGATAGGTTTTTTTAAGTTCGATTTTAATCAAATTTTTATTCCTATTCATCCCTTTTTTTAAGGTGCCAGTCATCCAAAAACTTCTTCCACTTTAGGGCATAGAGCGTGTCAGACAGTTACTGACTAACCCTCCTATGTTGTTCAGTTGTACACATGCAAAAACGAATATAAAGACGAAAGCTTTATACAACTTTATCTTTGTTATTGATAGCCTCAGTACGAAGTTTCCAGTCTAAATGCATACATAAGCATAATCAGCTTTTTTAATGTTCCCGCTGCTGGGACACAGGCCTCCTCTCCAGGATTTGGAATGGGCCGTAATTAATCCACCACGCGGGCCCAGTGCGGGTTGGTGAAAATAACACGTCTTCGAATTTTTTGTTCTAGGACGGGTTTCCTCACGATGTTTTCCTTCACCGTTTTGAGAACAGTGATGAAATAAAATTACACAAAGTAATGTACCAGGCTATGTTTGAACCCGCGACCTAAAACTCGTAAGTCGGGGCCGTTACCACTCGGCTACCACTGCTTTTTATAATGCATACAAATTTACCTATAACATGTATGTATTTAAAATTATATAAGTATATTTATCAGTTGTCTAGTAATTTGGGACTAGCTGGCGTTGAGTGGTAGTTATGGAATATTATTTTCATTTGTTGCTATGAAAAAAGGTGCCAAATGTTTTGGTATAATGAATTATATATATATATATATATATATAATGTATACATACCAATGTTGTATTAAGTAGGTATTTTGGCAAGAACCAATACCATTATATTGTCAATAACAGCCAAGGATAGAATGGATGATAAATCGGTTGTCAGTCAGGAGCATAGCCAACGATCCACGTTTGAGAAGACAGGAGGTAACTTTTCCTTATTTTCAAGGACAAACAAACATTAACACGTTGAGTAGAATATGGTGTATACATGTATAGGTATCTCCTAAATATTGTGAATTTTCCTTATACGCTGCATAACCTTTTCTGGTTATTTATTTTGCATAACCCTAAATTCAAGCCGTTTCAAGAAGAACAACGACAGATACTTTGGGTTTTTTGCAGTTCGAGATTATTTCTTTCTTAATTAAAAAGGATTTATCAACCCCCCTAGCCACGTTACAACGGTTTCGTTTCAATTCTCTTTTCGTCGCTCTTCTGACGTCACGCCAGTCCAGTCAGTCCATCCAGTCACGTGGTCAGAACAAAGGAATATGAGGCGTGGCTGGCTCGAGGCGTTCGACGAAAAGAGAATCGAAACGGTTGTAACTTGGCTAGGGGGGCAGTAGTAAGTCGTATTTTTTTAAAAGAATCAACCATACTTTAAAATTTTTATTATTATAACTAGCCCTTCCTGTTTTCACCACTGGTCAAAGGCCTCCTTCCGTTCTTTCCAACGATCACGATTCTTCGCTTTCTCTTTCCAATTCCCAAGGAAATCATCCAGGTCGTCCCGCCATCTCCTTTGTGGTCAGCCACGGCAGCGTGTCATGGCACTATTAGAATAAGTAACAAAATACCCTTTCCTCCTTTTCCATTTTTTTCAGGTGAGATAGCGGTCAAGCGCGAACCTATCAAGAATTAAAAAAAAAATATTCTAAAAAACTTTTTCCAAAAAGTAAAACCGACTTCAATGTAAAAAAACTGGGCAAGTGTGAGTTGTACTCGTGCATGAGGGTTCCGTACAAACTTACCTATGAAAACTGTTCAATTGGGTTGACAGAATTGGGTCACTAAGATTTTTCCGAAACGCAAAAAAAAGTTTTTTTTTTCTATACTTGTGCTATAAGACCTTGCTTCATTCCAAATTTCAGGATTCTAGGTCAACGGGAAGTACCCTATGAATTTTTAATTCCCTTGAGAGTGTCGAAATACATGTTTTTTGCGACATAAACGACTGTGTCTTTTGTTTTCGATAACTCAGAAGTTTGTTTTTTATACCTAGTTTCAAGGGACCGCAGACTTGAGTATATGGTTTTAATTTTAACTCGATACCTCTACGCGTTCCCGAGATAAAGGGTCTTGACAGACAGACAGACGGATAACAAAGTGATCCTATAAGGGTTCCGTTTTTTCTTTTTCGCTTTTGCTCCACCTTAAAGCAAGAGAAGTCTTTGGATAATTTTCTTGTCTCAGCTGACATTTGCAGATCTTTGAAAGACGTTAGGTGTAGCCAAAGGTTAGAAAATCTGACCCCAGTCTTGCCAAGGCATATCGTGTTTACCAATTACTGAGTTGTAGAGATATCCAGTCGCTCCATGTAACATGCTGATCAGCTGCATCCAGTTCGACGAACAGCACCTGATGAACACAGTTAACTAGTTACTCTCCTAACTTCTTACTTTTTGGTCGTGAGCAAATTGCTTCAGGTTCAATATATACACCAACGGCTATCTTGGACGAAATGATATATCTTCCTAGAGATGTATATGCCACTAACATAGGCCTCTTGTCGTTGTCTTGTTGTTGTTGTTGTTGTTGTAACTTAGTAAAGTCCAGGTAACTCTCCATATAGCTCATTTGTATGTGGACACAGTTGTGAAAATGCTAATTAGATTTAGTTGGCCAAGATGACCGGTCATCACAAATATTTTCAAAGCCAATAATAAACAAAGTTGTCGTCAAAATTATGTGATGGCAGTCAAAGCTAAAATGTTCGTGATGTTTATCTGATAAAAATACTAAGGAGCGTCCGTTGTTTTTGGTTATTCATGAACAAGTTTAGTTTTCAATCGTATAACTTGTATTCGCGATTCGATATCTCGATTTCTTACAAAACATTTAGTGTTGACAATTTCCTTCAGAAGAAACGACAAAATTTATTTCAGAATTTTCTAAAGGTTTCTTTTTTTTCTAGATATATAAAGTTATTTTATTATATTTAACCTTTTTTTAGTAAACGTAGCTCCATTTTAGAAACTATCATGGGTGTATTCTTTATTACCTCACTTAAACAAGACTAATATAAAAATACATACAAATAATTATTTTCTTCTGTGTGGGAATCGAACTTGGGGCACGCAGCGCAACAGCCATTATGTGATGGCACTCAAAGCTAAAATGTTCGTGATGTTTATCTGATAAAAATACTAAGGAGCGTCCGTTGTTTTTGGTTATTCATGAACAAGTTTAGTTTTCAATCGTATAACTTGTATTCGCGATTCGATATCTCGATTTCTTACAAAACATTTAGTGTTGACAATTTCCTTCAGAAGAAACGACAAAATTTATTTCAGAATTTTCTAAAGGTTTCTTTTTTTTCTAGATATATAAAGTTATTTTATTATATTTAACCTTTTTTTAGTAAACGTAGCTCCATTTTAGAAACTATCATGGGTGTATTCTTTATTACCTCACTTAAACAAGACTAATATAAAAATACATACAAATAATTATTTTCTTCTGTGTGGGAATCGAACTTGGGGCACGCAGCGCAACAGCCAATTGCTCAACCGTACCGTCCAAAGCTTTGTGAGAAGTGTCAAAATAATATGAGTGAGGGTACAACTGCTGGATTCGCACCGTAACGTCAATTTCAATGTGTTTGGGGTTCGAGTCTCGAATATTTTCTAACTTTTATGTTGAAAGAAGACTTTTAGCCGCAGGGCGTTTTTTTTTTTTTTTTTTTTTTTTTTTTTTCGGTGGGAAAATCATCTTATGACATCCCCCGCCCTTGGGCGGGGCGGGAGATAGTGTCAGACTTTTACTGACTAAAAACCCACTCCTGTTCCTTCGTTGCCTTTCGTACCAGGGCCGAGTCTTCCTTTCAGAATCAGACCCTTGGCCCCAGTAGGCTTCGACCCTTCTAGGCCCCTACAGTTGCTGACATCTCCTTGAGGCGCGCGTGGAACAGCACGCGCCGTCGACGACTTGGGCTCGTTCCGGGCGGTTACCGGACGGTCGGATGGCGAGCCACCCATTGCTCGCCGTCCGCAAGCCTGCGCCTACGATGGCCGGAAATCGGGATCGGAATCCCGGCGGCGATTGGGGCGTGAGGACCGTTGCCGTTGCCTCACGCGATCGGCCGCCTCCTTTGCTAGCATTACTGCTTCGCAGAAGGAGGCGACCGCCTGCCACTCCTCCTCGCTCCGGACCATGGCCTGTACCAAAGCCCGGCGCGAGAGATCGCCGCCGCCGATCGCCCCCACGAGGACACGGCGTTGCTCTGCCCAAGCAGGGCACACCTCCACCGTGTGCTCCACCGTGTCCTCCGGGCGGTCCACACAATGGTGGCACCCGGGCGTTTCTTCCGCATGAATCCGGTGCAGGAACCTCCCGAACTTACCATGTCCGGTGAGGACCTGCGTCATGCGGAAGGTAAGGACGCCGTGTTGCCTTTCCAGCCATTCCTCAAAGAGGGGACTTACCGCCATAATTATGACGTGCCCAGCACTGGGTTGCGATAGTCGCTGTCGCCATTCCGCCATGAGACCCCGCCGGAGCTCTGCCCGCCATGCCGCGACTTGTCGCGGCAGCGGAGTTTCGCCCCGACGTTGCATCTCCACGCGCAGATCGTGCATGCGCGCAAGGTCTTTTGCCACCAGATCCCATGGTGGCTGGCCAGCAAGGAGGCTCGCCGCTTCGCGGGAAACCGTGCGGTATCCCCGCACCATCCGTATGGCCATGACCCTCTGGCAAGCGTTCAGCTGGGCCGCCGGTCGCTTTCGCAGCGACGGCGCCCATACCGGCGCCCCATAAAGGGCCATGGACTGGACGATACCTGCGTAGAGCCTCCGGCAGGAGGCGTCTGGGCCTCCGAGGTTGGGCAGGAGCCGCTTGAGGGCAGCCCCGTTCCGATTCAGTTTGGGAGCCAGACGTCGGAAGTGCTCCTCGAAATTCCACCGGCTGTCGAGGACGAGTCCCAAGTACTTCATCGTCGACCCGACGCCGATGTGAACTCCTCCTACCGTTAATTGGGAGCGCCGAGGCGGCGCGCTCCGAGGGCCGTGAAAACACATGGCCTCGGACTTGTGTAGCGCCACCTCGAGTCCCAACTGCTGGATCCTATCAACGACTATCGCAACCCCGCGTGTCGCTAATTCGACCGCCGCCTGGTACGACTCTCCCTGAGCCAGAACCAGCGTGTCGTCTGCGTAGCAGACCACGCTGACCCCGTCAGGGAGGTCGCCGCGCAGCACGTAGTCGTAGCCGATGTTCCACAAGGGCGGTCCTAGTACCGATCCCTGCGGAACACCGCACGACATCTCTCGCCGTTTCCACTCTCCCTGGTGACCAGGGTAGATGATGTACCTGTCCGACAGGTAGGCCTCGATAACACGACAGAGGTAGTCGGGCACCCGGTGATACCGGAGTGCCCTCCCAATGCTGCTCCAGGGCAGGGAGTTGAAGGCGTTGGCGATGTCCAATGACACCGCCACGACACACCTGCCCTGGGACACCGCATCCCCCGTCGTGAGGGCTCGTACGCGCATGATGGCGTCCACCGTAGAGCGCCTCCTGCGAAAGCCGAACTGGCCGTCCGCCAGATCCGGCCCCACCCGTGTTAGGTGCGCGACGAGGCGGTCTGCAATTACTCTTTCAAAGAGCTTGCCCACCTCGTCGAGCAGCACAATGGGCCGGTACGCGGACGGAGAGTCCGCAGGGCGCCCCGGCTTCGCGATAAGGACCAGTTTCCCCGTCTTCCATGGAAGTGGGAATTGGCCCCTCTCCATGCATGCGCTGAAGAGCCCTCTTAATCGAGATCCGAGAGCCTCCATGGCCAGGACCCAGGCTTTACCAGGCAAGCCGTCGGGTCCTGGGGCGGTATTCTTGGCGCTCAACCTTCTTACCGCCACACTCATCTCTACCTCGGTCACATCTGGAGCATTGTCGTCGTCGTCGCCATCGTGGTCCGCGTTAGACACTGCTGGTGGCGGAGCCATGAGCGGGGGAGAGTGTTCCCCTCGCGCAGGGAACAGATTGCTCACCACACCCTCCACAATCTGGGGCCGGAGACTCTGCGTGAGTGGGGGAGCCCAGGGGCGGAGTTTTTCCCGCACCACCTTGTAAGGGCGTCCCCACGGGTCTCCGTTCAGAGTCCCCAGCCACACATTGCGGGCCTCCAACTTGGCCCGCTTTATTTCCGCTCGGAGGGTGCGCTTCGCCACTCTGTATCCCTCGTACAGCTCCGCCTCTCTGACCTCCGCATCCGGCGGGCGGATGCGGCGACTGCAGTGTCTGGCGTACCGGCGCCGTGCGGCATTGCATGCATTCCGCAGTGCCGCAATCTCCGGCGACCACCAGTACACCTGGCGCCGGGCACGTCCTGGCCGGACTCGGGGCATTGCCACGTCGCAGATTTGCGACATGGCCTCCCGGAACCACTCTGCCTCGACGTCGATGTCGACAGGCCTGTCCGGTGCTTGCACCCAGGCCTGTACCATCGCGGCTTCCAGGAGAAGCTCCCGGTCCAGCTGCTTCAGCGCCCAACGCGGACCACACGGGGTCTGTGGGACCGGCGCGATCGAGGTCTGGGCGGAGACGTCAAACCGAATGTACTGGTGGTCCGAGTACGTCTCCACCCCCTCCATGACGCGCCAGTCGACGACACGCGGTGACAGAGCAGGGCTGGCGAACGATATGTCCACCACTGACTCGCCCTGCATCCGCACACACGTGGGGACAGAACCCCGGTTTAGGACGACCAGGCCTGTCTCCAGAGCCCAGTTCTCCACCATCCGACCCCGCTGGTTCGTGAACCGGGAACCCCAAGCCAAGTTCTTGGCATTGAAGTCCCCGCAAACGACCACGGGGAGGGAACCAAACCCAGCGACGACGGCATTCAGCTCCATAAGGGAGATGTGGAGATCGGCGAGAGTTCTGTTCGGGGACAGGTAGACGCCTACCACTGCAATGTCCCCGAACCGTGCTGCCACGCAACCCCGTCCCCTCGTGACAGCCTCGAGGGTCGGGGTACCGGCGGCGGCCGACGAAATTAGGACCACCGAGCCGTCCAGGTCCTGCACCCAGTCTCCTCTGGGCAGGACATAGTACGGCTCGGAGACCACGGCGATATTGATCGACCACTGCGCCATGCTCTGGAGCAACAGATCCTGAGCGGGGGCGCAGTGGTTGATGTTCGCCTGGAGGAGACGTAATGAAGCCGTTATTGGCAGTCCATCACAATCTCCTCCCGAGCCCCACGTGAGGGCCCTGCCGCGGTGGTTGCGGCGGCGACAGCAGCAGCAGCCAAAGAGGAGGCTGCGGTGGTGAGGACATCAGCGGGGGTGGGCCTCCCGACCTTGCCTTTGGCCTTGGCGGGGGGGTCGCAGGACCTGCTCCCAGCACGGTGGTCGGCTGGCTTGCCTGCCGCCGCACATGCGTAACAGTGCGGCGTAGCACGGCATTCAACTGCCCTGTGACCGGGCTTACCGCACTGGAAGCAGCGGTCACTGCGGTCCACCTCCGCGGCACAACAGGCCCCCACGTGGTGCCCCACGTGGCAGCGATAGCACCGCAGAGGTCTGGGCTCCAGCAATTTCACCTGCGCGGAGACCCAGCCCACCAAAAGCCGTCGGCCCTCCCCGGTGATAGTCTTGGCCGCCGACACGGGGCAGCTAACCGTCATGGCTCGCATACCCGTGCTGTCAGCGCGGATGGTGCCCGTCCGAACCTGCTCGGCAGTGCATCCTCCCGCCCCGACGATGGCGGCCACCACCTCGTCCACCTTGACGGAGTCGTCCAAGCCCATGATGCGCATATCAATGCACTTGGTGGGCCTGGACACTCGGGCCTCTTCCGCGTCCAGGGATGCCCTGATCCTTGCGGCCAGGGCATCCGCGGCGGGGCCACTGGCCGCACCAGGGACCTCCAGTATTCGGGCTCCGGTTACAGTGCGCCTCATACGGAAGCCCCCCGAGGCTCCGAGCTCCTCAAGGTGGGGCATCACCGCCTGCTTCGCTTTCGCCATGACGGCGTCATACGTCACGCCCTTTTTTACCGCCTCTGGCTGTAGTGTTATAACTACAGCCTCGGAGTTCGGGGCGCGAAGTCTGGCCGCCATGGCCCGCTTTTTGCGCTGCTGTCACCTCGCGCGCTTTTTTGCCGCCCTAGCCGCCTTACTTTTGGCGCCGACAACCGTCCATTCGGCGCCAGCCGTGGGTTCTTCAGGCAGGGGAGGCGGCAGGTGCGGCCTGGTCACCGCCGCGGCAGGAGGTCCCGCCGATTTAGCGGCAGGCGCCGCTCTGCCCTTCTGCTGCCGCTGCTGCTTGGCCGGCGGGGCCGGCCTCGCAGGCTCCGACGCCACGGCCCCGCGTCTGGTTAGTCCCGACGGGCCCGCCGTGGCCACGGCGGCAGCATAAGACGCCGCTTTTCTCTGGCCAGAGGCCGCCAGCGGAGGACGCAGGACGATGCCCTCCAGCACGGAGAGCTGCTGCTGCATCCTTTGCTGGAACTGTTCCTGCTGTTGCTGTTGCTGCTGCCGGAAGGCAGCCAGCTCCTGCCGCACCAGCACCAGCAGCTGGTTCTCCGGCTCGGACTGGCTTGGCCCTTGCCCCTGCTCGCGTCCCCCTGCCTGTCCACAAGAGTCGCCCTTTGGCAACTCTTGCTGGACCGAGACCTTTCGGAGCCGAGCATTGTCGGCCCGAAGTTTGGTGAGCCCCCTGCGGATTGGGTCCACCACCTCCTGGAGAGAGGTCCTGGCCTGGGAGATAGCGCTCTTCTTGGAAGTCCTCTCCCTTTTTTTGGCCACGCCATTAAGAGCGGATGCCAGGACCGACTCCAGCCTGTCGAGTGCCTCGTCGATGGCGGTGTCTGGCTCACTGCCGGACGGCCCTGAGAGGTCCGTCCCAGCGCTGGCAGCTCCAGGGTGACGCCCCTCCGCGGTGAGCCTGTCAGCTCGCTGAGCGGACTCTTGAGCGGTGAGCCCCCTCCCCTTGCCTCGCGCCCGACCCGCACCCCGACCATTGGTGGGGATTTTTTTTCGGGCCGAGCCCATCTCTGCGTCGGAGGACGATCCATCCCCCGATTTGGAGCGCTTCAGGTAAAGACGCAAGTCCCCACCAGAGTCGCCCACAACCTCCTCTATCTCCGAGCCCTCCGAGCTCCTTCCGGATGCCGCGTCGGACTCCGACCGCGCATCTCTCTCATTTTGGTTTGGAAAAAATTTTCTATTCATATTAGTTCCCACGAGTATTAACTTCGGGTACTGGCTCAAATAACGTGGTTCGCACTAGAGACTAATTTAGCTACCCATTAGTCAAGCTAACAACCTCCCTCACGGTGCGCCGCCGCTTGGAGGTTTGGGGTGATTTTTTATAGAGGTTGTCTTCCTCGTGGCCCGGGCGTTTAAGCCAAGACCCTCGACCCCCATCAAAAGTCAGAAACATGACCTTGGACAATCTCTGGGGCTACGAGACTAACGGTGGCAGAAGGAGGAGCAAGTCTTCCTCCTGCCTGCCCGGTGGCAGGGTAAGTGCACACCGAGCCCGCTCTTACTTCGCCACTGTGCCCTCTGCTATAGCAGAGGGACACGCGTTGAAGCGATCCTTCGGACAGAATATTCGCAGGCGGACATCGAGACCCCTTAGGCAGAAGTACCCAAGGGGAGTCGTTAGCCGCCTCCCAGGGTGCACCGTCCCGCAGACTGGCCTTCACCTCGGACGTATCCGCAAGGGAACTACAGCCCGCGGGCACTCGTGGAGGTTTTCTGTCGTAGCACCCCTAGCCGCAGGGCGTGGTGTTCCGTCGCTTCCGCGGACAGTTACTATAGAACAGCTCACCGTGAATAAATGTAGTGTGCCGTGTTACTAACATAGTCATAAGTCTTATTTACTAACAATACATTGTATTTAGTTTACTTTATATATGTTTGTCTGTAAGGTAATCTATAAGTTATCTATGGGCTAAGATAAAAATAAAAAGTGTATTAGTATTATTAATAATGTTGATAGGGCTTTTTCCTAAATAAAACACCTTCAATATTATAAAATAACATTTTTATTTCGTTCATCATAATTATCATTGAAGCCATATCGATTACATATTACATACATCCACTTAACACTAAATAAACAGTTACGTCACTTATTATTAACATTTAAACACGTTTCAACATTTACGTACAAAATCACATTCATCTGGCACTCGAGTCATACATTATGACGTCATTTTTCATACAATTTACTCCACACAATAATTCATTATTCTTAAATATATTTTTATTTTTAGGTGATGTTTAAAAAAATATTGTTTTAGCAATTTAAACAGAAATTTTGAGAGGAAAGTAGTTTTTAATAGAAAAAGATATCCCATTTTCTTTTAAAGTTGATTTCTAAGACATTTATTAGTACTATCTGAATATTCCAATTTTATAATCTAGCGACATCTATTAGATATAAATGAGATAGTTTATTTTATTCTACTTTTTATGATACAGATTGTTCTTTAAAAATATTTTATTATTTTGTTGAATCAACAAAACTGTGGACAACATGGAACATCTATTTAAATAGTTAAACAAAAAATTCTTAAAGTATAGCAAAAAATTCGTCAAGATTATATTTCACAACATCGAATTACAATAGCAGAAATGTCAAAATTACTAGCTAATTCGAAAGCGCAACTCAATGTTATCCAATCAACACGTCTAATGCATTATAATGCCTAAGAGTTTTACACCCTGTATTATCCATAATGCGTTTTCAATACAGTATACGTAATATAGATTAGCATGTACATACTTACACAATAAAAAATTGGTACAGGGATTTTTGGTAAGGTTTGTTCTTGCTGTTGGGCTTAAAAATACTAAAATTGCTTCAATAAAAGCAAAACTGCTACAACAGAAACTGCGTATATTGAGGTATTCAATAACAACTAAGTTCGTATGCAAAAATTTAAAAAGCAAGAAACAGCTCTACAACAGGATGAAGACATAAACTTAATAAAAACAAGTGATAATGTGAAACATTTAAAAATAGAGTTGATACTTTAGTTGAATCAGGATAAGTTAGTGTTATCATTAGAATTGATATCGAAGATTTATTTTTTACAGCAAATGTTAACTTCAACATTTGACATAACTAATTTAACATTGACAAATTTAGGTTCAAGAGAAGTTAGAAAATATTATGACCTATAGTTATTTTAATAAAAGTTTTTAAATCGACATCTATTCCACTTTTTTTTTAGTACAAAAAATATGATATATTACTAAATATATTCCTAATATTTACAATATAATTCGCTATTCTTGCTCAGATCCCATTTCATCTGTAACATATATTTGAATACAGTATAACATCTATGTTTTATTTATAATTGTGGTATAATAGACAAATATTTCTTTTCCATGCTTGTTATATTGAGTTTCGGCTTCAAGGAATTTATAAACAATGTATAAATCCCATAAACAGATAATAACACAATCCACTGTAAGAAATGTTCTAACTGTACATTTATAAAAATTAACATTTCATACCGTACATACTTAAAATTTCTAATAAACCTATCGATATATTGCACATGATACACAAGGACCAATATCATACAGTCACGTTATAAATATAAATCAATTTATTTTAAATCTTAACATAAAGACACAAAGTTTAAATTCGTTGAAGCCTCGTCGTTAACAAAGCCATGAACTAGCTACTGTTTTGGTGTTTGATCCTTTTTGCTGGCCTGGACGGACTGAAAGTCCTCAGGAACTCTAAAACTAACTTAATTAACTTAAAACTAGATACCTATTGTAATATGCCTTCTGGCTTTTCACTTAAATACTAACTTAATTTAGTTTAGCATAAGAAATAAAATGCTGAAACTATTTTTATGTAGACTGATGAGCAATTTTATGATAGAGACTGGTTGCCTATAGCAAAATATGCACTAGGACATTTTTGGAAGTTTTCGATACCCTAGAATTCTATTATTTTACGATCAATAAAAAATAACATTTAAGAGTATCACATGATAATATTCAAAGAAGAACACAATGAATTCCATTGAATAAAAATATTGGGTACTTATTCTATAAATTTTGTCTAGTTGACTCATCGGGTTTTATCTTAATTTTAATAATGGTAAAACATCATTATGTCAAAAAAAAAAATATTCTCAACGTTCATTACGTTTGGTTTATTTCATAATGTCAACAAAACTTTGTAATTTGATCTAGTTGAGAAGGAATTAATCTGATTCTAGAGAGAGGTGGCTGGCATTGATGGAATGAAGGCTACTATGACTGACGTACATTATCTCATCATGGATTAAGATAAGATAGTCCAGAAAATAGGCTGTTTATGTAATTTAATAAACTACAGTAACAGCCGTCTTCTAATTTATAAATTATTCCTACTCGATGATATTTTGTCTTATTTATAAAATAAAATTAAAACTGTTTAAATTAAATTAAACTGTTTAGTATCTATTAAGCAAGTAAATAAGAAGCAAAATTTTCTGTAGAGAATTTGAATTAAGAATCTGCTATTTAGGTACAAAACCGTTCAGAGGTTGTTACGAATGACGATATTAGGGCTGCAATTTTTTGAACGAAAAACGACGGTTCTAGACGACAAAGGTGAACTGGAACACAGGTGGGTTTTAGTCAATAGAAATTTGACACTAGTGGTAGTAGTGTCAGCTTTTTATTGACAAAAGCCCGTTCTAACCATAGTGAAAGAAGTTATTTGGTGACAACCAACCCCACAAAAATAATAATTAGGGCAATGCATTAATAACGCTAATACATAGTATTTATAGTCAGTAGTCGTACAAGAAGATGTTATGTCCAGCAAATACTAAATATAAATCTAAAAGTTATTTATAGTTTTTTTTTATCAATAAAAAAGCAGTCAGCTTTGTCTATATAAAAATTAAATTCCTTTTGCATCGAATCCGTATTATGTACAGACTTAAAATTAATTTGGTTCTACGTTTGACTACCTTTTGCATTTAGGTAATGGTATTTTAGATGGTATTTCAATTTAGAGTAGGTACTGAAGTTTATTGTATATTATATTATTACATATTGAAGTTTATTTCCATTTTTAATTGTATTCCATTTTTCTATATGCTTTATGCTGTAGTATTTTATTATTGTTTCATTATTCATTTCTAGAAATTTTAAGTCTACTTGTGAACCAAAAAAGGACTTGAAATAATCATTTAATATAATATATTTTTCAATACCTACCATAAGCTTGTTGCAAGTGCACGTAAATTTTTTATATTGCTAACTATGTATCCTCACGTGCACTATATAGCTTTTATGGTAACAGTAGGCTATTAAACTATAAATTTGGGTCTTTTATTTTTAAATACACTAATTACGAAATCTTAGGAAATACCATTTAGTGAGTAGAACTCTTTAAGAATAGAAAGATTAAATTAGATCCTCAATTTCCATACTTACCAGGATTATCTGTACATTTTCATTATTTTCTTAATATTAATGTTTGTGCTAAATTATTTAATAAATACTTATTTTACATTTTGGTTTTCTTTTCAAATGCTTCTAATATTACTTTCACCTAGCGTCTCAAAGTCATTCCTAAGAAATTATTAATCAATATATCACCTTTTATTTTTTTTTGAAAATATACATTTCACCTCAATTCCTAATGTTATCATAAACTGATTTTATTTTTTTAATTCAAATTTTATGTTTATGAAATAAAAATCTTTGTTCCTGATTTTGTTGACTAGGATAAAAGTTGTAACTATGTAGAACTATCGTCAAATTATAATACTTAATTTACAAAAACAACAAAATATACGTTACTTAAAAATTATATTGCGATTAATTTTGATACTTTGGCAGGCACTTTGGTAATGAAGAAAACAGATAGTAATAGTGCCAAGAGTTTTCAGAAATTGACAAGTACATTTTAGGACTAGCTTAAGTGTTGAAACTTTGGTAGTGTTAAATGATGAGATAATTATCTAGATATAAGTACTAAGAGCTTGCCTGAAGTCATGAAGAGCCGCTAGGAGTTGTGGAGCTGTTGGTCTAGCTAAAGGAGCCAAAGTCCAACACCATGACATTAGGCCGTACCTGATGAAAACAACAAGAAACATTTAAGATGCCACTGATTATTGTGATTAGGATACTTAATGTAAATAAACCAATCGATAAAACTTTTTCAATCAAATTAGGAAAAGACTTACGCAGGCTAGATAATCGAAATATTATTTAAATACAAAATGACAATACTTAGACAAATCTCAAAATTTAAATGAGATTCCACAATTCTTTTCGAAAATGAAATGGAAAGCAAGACAATGTCAATACCAAAACATTCTCTGGCAATGAAAAGTCTTTTTAGTAAATTGCGTTTTCGCCTCCGGACTTTCGAAGTTGACACTTTTCAACGCTGCTTTTAAGTCGGATTGAACTTTTAAATCGTCGCAAAAATTTACACTGATGCGACTTTCAGTTGCATTGTCTGATTGTTGGATTTGAATAGCAAATGCATCATTAAGAACAAATGAGTTTATTTTTGCTTTAAAACTAGCTTCAATACTTTAAAATGAAGATCTATTAAAAAAACACATTCAGACATTCGAAAGTCTTTTTGGAAATATACAAATATCACTTTTCGTTTAGACGTTCTTTTGCATTATTGTGATATAAATCATCTTCATTTTCATTTCAGCCAAAAGCGGTTTCTGTTGGACGTAGGCCTCTCGCATCCATCGGGTTTCTGCGGCCCTCAATATTCATATCAAATTCAAATATATAAAATATCAAAATGGACTTCTACTACTGCAAAAGAGACCATCAAGCAAGGGGTTCATTCAAGGTTGCTTGGAAGAGATCGCAGAATGCGATAAGGCCGCCAATTGTATGTTTTTAAATTTAAGGCTCAAATTGTATCTAAATGATACAATATACTATCTTGATGTACAATGCAGTACATATAAATAAATAAATAAAAGGTTACTCACAGTTCATCAGGACAGTTATGCGGTTGCGAAGGGCGGTATCCACCACTCAAAAATGCACCTACATCAGCAGCATCCAGTTCCGCCAATGGCGAAGCTCCTAGAGTTGCTAGCTCCCA
The DNA here is from genome assembly GCA_961205895.1 of Mythimna pallens. Taxonomy (NCBI): domain Eukaryota; kingdom Metazoa; phylum Arthropoda; class Insecta; order Lepidoptera; family Noctuidae; genus Mythimna; species Mythimna pallens. Next base: position 6,519,089 of record OY540825.1, read on the forward strand.
CAGAGTTATTCCTAATGACCACTATACAGAAAGAAAATAATATTGTAACAACCAAAATAAAATTACAAAAAAGTATATTTTCAATAAAGAAAATAAGAATAAGATCGAGTTCGGGTTGCTCAATCAGAAATCAATCTTGAAAGGATTCTAAGTTATAATAGATTCTTGATTGCAATCGGTATACAATCGACAATTTCCTTTCTACAAACTCCGAATCTTCGTTACAAACAAACTCAACTTCTTATTTATAATATACAAACGATTAAGTTTTTAAAAACCATAATCTATTTGATCGGCTTCTTCTATATTCAGATTTTGTATTTCACAAAAATCAATGTATCTTTTTGAAATCTTACCACATCGGATGCTGTAGTATACTGATTTTGGAGTAATGTCTCTGGCGCCATCCATTTGACCGGACGGTTCTCATTGTCTCCCAGACAATGGTAGTCATCAGGAAACAGGTCCCTTGACAGCCCATTATCAGTCACCTTCAGCCTTAATTTCTCGTCCACCCTGTGTTGGTAATGATAATTTTTTTATACCTTTCTTTGTTCAGTAAGACATTAACTTGTTTATATACAGTACAGTACAGTTTTTGTTTATTGCTCGTTTTGTCTATTAATGAGTACCGCATTTTTAATGCGTGCGTGCGTGATTTAAGAGTAGTTTGCAAATAAACATACATCCAAATATTTTCTCTTTATAATATAAATATAGATAAAAATTAGGCATAAACATTAATTTACTATAAAAAAGAAAACATAATATGGAATATATATTTGCCTGTAAAAGCAAGTGTTTTTATTTTTTGATATTATCCGATTTAATAAAAAGTCTAAGTCCCAAGGGAACATACACTGGTGTAAATCGTATCATAGGTGCTATTCCAGGATTCTCTCATGTTTACCAGGTTCAAACTATTTAACCATGCACATAAGAATAAGATAAGAAGAATAAGAATAATGTTTATTGTTCATTGTTACATAAATTAGTAATTATACATATATTTAGATGGTGGTCCCCAAACTAGGTAGAACCTGTATCTTGGGGACCTGAGTTGAGCTAACTAACCGTGGTTGTCGCTCCTTAACAAACACACACACATGCACTTTTACCTTTATTATTAATATTAGTATGGGCATACCTATATAGTTACTGTAGCTAAACTCAATAAAAATCATTAAAAACTCAAGAGTTATTTACAAACATAATGAGAACTGCTCTTGATTTTCCCTAAACAGCGAATTTTTGGTACACAAATTATCGTGACTGCTCAAGCTATATCAAATTTTCTTTGACCCACTTTTGAGTGGGTCGGAGATAATTTATTTTTTCAAAAAATTCCATGGTTATAATTATTCGCCACTCGACTGGAGTTCGCAAGTTAAACTTCGTATCTGTAAAATAATTGTTTAGAAGATACCGAGTTTTACTTTGAAGCAATTGGACTAATGCTTAATTTATGGTTCTGAAAACTCTTTATTCTAGCAAAAACAGTAAGTAGACCGAAAATTAGCAAAAAAGAGCTTAATGGGATTCACGATCCAATAATCCATATTAATATTATATGTGAAAATAAGTCTGTCTGTTACGCTTTCACGGTTAAATTATTGACCAGATTCTGATAAAATTTGTTACGGAGTAAGCTTGAACTCCAAAGACGGATATAGGCTATTTTTTATCTGAATTCGACTTCACGTCAGTAATAGCCAACATTCATACAGACGAATTCGCGGGTGAAAGCTAGTGAAATATAAGAACGCTATAGTAAGAGAATAAAAATTCATTAGTAAAATTAAAACATTGCGATGGATTCATTATTTTTATTTCTATCTGCTGTTGAAGATAAAATGCTCCACCATTTTATTTCTTTGACTACTAAGCTGAGATTTAAATTAGCTTATTCAATATGATTCATGAATATAGAAACTACACGAGGGTTATGTATTTCCTTTGTTTTCCACCTGGTAGATGATTTGATACAAATTCTGATCCATTTTATATTCATCATCATCATTTCAGCCGATAGACGTCCACTGTTGGACATAGGCCTCCCCACAAGTGTTGTCACAATGAACAGTCCTGTGCGTCTCGCATCCATCGGATTCCCGCAACCTTTACCAGGTCATCGGTCCACCTTGTAGGAGGCGTTCCAACGCTGCGTCTTCCGGAACGCGGTCGTCACTCCAGACCTTTTTGGCCTCAACGGCCATCTGTTCTACGAGCAATGTGCCCTGCCCACTGCCACTTAAGTTTGGCGATTCTTCATGCTATTTTGGCAACCTTGGTTCTCTTGTGGATATTTTCATTCCATTTTCTATTAAAACTAGCTTTTGCCAGCGGCTTTGCCCATATGAAAGTAGAAAATATAGCTTATGTCACTCAGTGTTAAAGTAGACTTTTACTGGTGAAAGAATTTTTGAAATCGGTCAAGTAGTTTAATTTTATTCATTACGAATAAAAATACAAATTTTTTCTCTATAAAATCTAATTTAATATTAAAAAATCTCGTGTCACAGTGTTTGTTTTTAAACTTATCCAAAAAGGCTTGACCAATTTATATGAAACTTTTTATGTATATTTGGTAGATCTGAGACTTCTCAGAAAAAATGGGGGTTTGCCCAACACCCCATTTTTTTTTTTGATGATATAAATGGCAGAACAAGTTTTGCCGAGAAAGCTATTCTTAGTATAGATTTCTTCCTATTTCAGAGAGTGGTTTTCTTATTCAGCCATTATGAAACAGGTACTTACACATGTGAACATGGTACTACTTACACACAATTCCTGGCAGCAATATCAGCATGTACTAGCCTCTGCACGTGTAAGTACGCCAGGCCGCATGCCACCTGTGCTCCCAAGTCTACTAACTCTCTCGTGGCGGGGGCCGCTTGGTGGCCTAGCCGACAAGATGTTAAGAACCTGGTGTGGAAAATGAAAAAAATATTATACTTGAATTTTAAGTCTCGTTTGTTTTTTTTTTTATTTGGCTTAAAACGGTTTGAGCTATTAGCCAGTGTTAAGCTTAGAACGTATTTAGTTTTTTATACAGAAGTTATTGCAATTTAATGATTTGATACTGAATTTGTCGTAGCTTAATATTTTTTATCGAGTAAAGTTTCACTGAGGTAGTAAATACTGCAATTTAAAAATTAGCTCCGTTTGACCGATATCGCACTTATTTTAATGATTGCACATATTGACCAGTTGTGTACATACTTGAGATACAAAACAACACCAATTTTACTCACACTAGGAATCAATTTGGAAATATTTGAAACAACCATTGAATTTCACTCGAAAAAATCCAGTAAAATACCTCATTTGATGTGTTTGATTTGATATAAAATATATTCAGTTGTTACTAAAAGTTTATGATATTTACAAACAACATTTTTATATATTTTCAAATCTCCTTCACATTTGCCGAACAAACAACGACTTAATTCATACTAGACTCAAAACTCTGCCGAGTCTGTCATTTGTATTCGTTAAACATTTGAAACCCCAACGGACATATATAGAAATGATTTCTGTGTTTTATGTTATAAAAAGATAACAAAATAAAAACTAAGCACATAAAAAATAATATACGAGTATAGTTGCCAATGAGAAAGAAAAGAACAAAAGAAAACGTTTATTTGAGACTCGCACAGGACAAACAACAATAAAATAAAAAGTAACTACTTAATCTATAAATACTTAACTTAAAAATAATAGAAAACAATATTAAAAGATAAAAATAAAAGACCTGTGCGAGGCCAAAAAGGCTCCTATCTCAGCATATGCTGCGATATGTAACCAATAAGTAAAAATAACGCAACGCTGGTACTCTGATAGGGCCTGGTGATGCCACGGCGATGGTGATGAGCTCTTACCTCTTAAGATTTGAAGAATGGGAAGGACAGCAATAAACTAGAAGTGGTTTCCGAGCTTCCTCCGCACACGCAGCCATCGGAGTGAGCACATTTGTGTGAACTAACCCGAACAGTCGTAGCCCTTCGGCTACGAGCAACGCTGCCTGCATAGCAGATGCCGCATCTAGGACAAACATATCGAGATGTTGAAACATAATGAAAATATTTTATAGAATGTAACAATAGTAGAACGCTTTGTTTAAAGTTTTCGCACGTTCGGGTTTCGCTAGAAATATTTTTAATTTGAAAAAGCGTCAATAATTTTTAATATCTACTTTCAGTAAATTTTCTTTCTAGGTATAAAATTATTTCTTTATTCTATAGATAGTTACGATATTGGGTTCTGGCGTTCATCAATTAGCACAGAAAAGAGAAAGACGAATAAAAGTGCAAATTGTTTCTACGTTTTTTTCAATATTTCAGATTGCTATCTGACATGCAAACCTAAGTTTTTTTCTCTAATGGATTATAATTTATTTCAGTAACTAAAATTCGTAACCTATTATTTTCTTTTAGATTTACAAGATTTGTGCATTTGGCCAGTATCAAGTTTAGAACGTAATATTATGTTGATACTGAATACTATAACTGTGTTTTCCGTTCGATTGCGGATGTGATCAATATTTTTTTATTGATAAAACTTCATTAATTTTAGATTACAATATCAACTATAAAACAATTAACGAATAAATAAAATAATCATTGAGCTTTACTTGATAAAATCCCGCCCAGAAACTCCTGAAACTCAAAACAATTTCAATTACCTTTCTAGAATTTTTTTCTAGGTACCTATTTGATATTTTCTGCTTAAAATTACCTCGTTGCTTATCTCCCGAGATTATATCAAAAGCAATCCTGTTAGCATAAAAATATGCTTATATCTGAGTAGCAGCGCCAATTTACCTACAAGCCTGCATTCGATTTAACTTGCAATTTTTATGGTCTGCTGATTTCGATATCGATATTATATTATGTAATTTAATAATTTTATGTTAAATTCTGCGAGCAATGTCACTTCCCACTGCCACTTAAGTTTGTTTGTTTGTTATATACAGTGCTGTTTTTAGTTATATCTTATGTAGTTTTTTTTTTTTTTTTTTTTCGGTGGGAAAATCATCTTATGACATCCCCCGCCCTTGGGCGGGGCGGGAAATAGTGTCAGACTTTTACTGACTAAAAGCCCACTCCTGTTCCTTCGTTGCCTTTCGTACCAGGGCCGAGTCTTCCTTTCAGAATCAGACCCTTGGCCCCAGTAGGCTTCGACCCTGCTAGGCCCCTACAGTTGCTGACATCTCCTTGAGGCACGCGTGGAACAGCACGCGCCGTCGACGACTTGGGCTCGGTCTGGACGGTTACCGGACGGTCGGACGGCGAGCCACCCATTGCTCGCCGTCCGCAAGCCTGCGCCTACGATGGCCGGAAATCGGGTTCGGAATCCCGGCGGCGATTGGGGCGTGAGGACCGTTGCCTCACGCGATCGGCCGCCTCCTTTGCTAGCATTACTGCTTCGCAGAAGGAGGCGACCGCCTGCCACTCCTCCTCACTCCGGACCATCGCCTGTACCAAGGCCCGGCGCGAGAGATCGCCGCCGCCAATCGCCCCCACGAGGACACGGCGTTGCTCTGCCCAAGCGGGGCACACCTCCACCGTGTGCTCCACCGTGTCCTCCGGGCGGTCCGCACAATGGTGGCAACCGGGCGTTTCTTCCGCACGAATCCGGTGCAGGAACCTCCCGAACTTACCATGTCCGGTGAGGACCTGCGTCATGCGGAAGGTAAGGACGCCGTGTTGCCTTTCCAGCCACTCCTCAAAGAGGGGACTTATTGCCATAATTATGGCGTGCCCAGCACTGGGTTGCGATAGTCGCTGTCGCCATTCCGCATTGAGACCCCGCCGGAGCTCTGCCCGCCATGCCGCGACTTGTCGCGGCAGCGGAGTTTCACCCCGACGTTGCATCTCCACGCGCAGATCGTGCATGCGTGCAAGGCCTGCTGCCACCAGGTCCCATGGTTGCTGGCCAGCAAGGAGGTTCGCCGCTTCGCGGGATACCGTGCGGTATCCCCTCACCATCCGTATGGCCATGACCCTCTGGCACGCGTTCAGCTGGGCCGCCGGTCGCTTTCGCAGTGACGGCGCCCACACCGGCGCCACATAAAGGGCCATAGACCGGACGATGCCTGCGTAGAGCCTCCGGCAGGAGGCGTCTGGACCCCCGAGGTTGGGCAGGAGCCGCTTGAGGGCAGCCCCAGTCCGATTCAGTTTGGGAGCCAGACGTCGGAAGTGCTCCTCGAAATTCCACCGGCTGTCGAGGACGAGTCCCAGGTACTTCATCGTCGACCCGACGCCGATGTGAACTCCTCCTACCGTTAATTGAGAATTCCGAGGTGGCGCGCTCCGAGGGCCGTGAAAACACATGGCCTCGGACTTGTGTAGCGCCACCTTGAGTCCCAACTGCTGGATCCTATCAACGACTATCGCAACCCCGCGTGTCGCTAATTCGACCGCCGCCTGGTATGACTCTCCCTGAGCCAGGACCAGCGTGTCGTCTGCGTAGCAGACAACGCTGACCCCGTCAGGGAGGTCGCCGCGCAGCACGTAGTCGTAGCCGATGTTCCACAAGGGCGGTCCTAGTACCGATCCCTGCGGAACACCGCACGACATCTCTCGCCGTTTCCACTCACCCTGGTGACCAGGGTAGATGATGTACCTGTCCGACAGGTAGGCCTCGATCACACGACAGAGGTAGTCGGGCACTCGGTGATACCGGAGTGCCCTCCTAATGCTACTCCAGGGCAGGGAGTTAAAGGCGTTAGCGATGTCCAACGACACCGCCACGACACACCTGCCCTGGGACACCGCATCCCCCGTCGTGAGAGCTCGTACGCGCATGATGGCGTCCACCGTGGAGCGCCTCCTGCGAAAGCCGAACTGGCCGTCCGCCAGATCCGGCCCCACTCGTGTTAGGTGCGCGACGAGGCGGTCTGCAATTACTCGTTCAAAGAGCTTGCCCACCTCGTCGAGCAGCACAATGGGCCGGTACGCGGACGGAGAGTCCGCAGGGCGCCCCGGCTTCGCGATAAGGACCAGTTTCCCCGTCTTCCAGAGAAGTGGGAATTGGCCCCTCTCCATGCATGCGCTAAAGAGCCCTTTTAATCGAGACCCGAGAGCCTCCATGGCCAGGACCCAGGCTTTACCAGGCAAGCCGTCGGGTCCTGGGGCGGTATTCTTGGCACTTAGCCTTCGTACCGCCACACTCATGTCTACCTCGGTCACCTCTGGAGCATTGTCGTCGTCGTCGCCATCGTGATCCACGTTAGACACTGCTGGTGGCGGAGCCATGAGCGGGGGAGAGTGTTCCCCTCGCGCAGGGAACAGATTGCTCACCACACCCTCCACAATCTGGGGCCGGAGACTCTGTGTGAGTGGGGGAGCCCAGGGGCGGAGTTTTTCCCGCACCACCTTGTAAGGGCGTCCCCACGGGTCTCCATTCAGAGTCCCCAGCCACACGTTGCGGGCCTCCAACTTGGCCCGCTTTATTTCCGCTCGGAGGGTGCGCTTCGCCACTCTGTATCCCTCATACAGCTCCGCCTCTCTGACCTCCGCATCCAGCGGGCGGATGCGGCGACTGCAATCATATCTAGTGTGTATTGCGAATTTTATAATGGATAAAAACATCGAACAAAGAGTTTGTCTTAAATTTTGCATCCCCAATGGAATTTCGTGTTTGGAGCCAATAAAAATATTACAAAAGGCTGACGGTGAATCGATTTTATCAAAAACACGTGCTTATAAGTGGTACAAAGCGTTCAAAAGCGGTCGAGATGTGATGGAAGATTTGCCTCGCTCTGGTAGGCCATCAACGTCTTCAACTGAAGTTAACGTCGAAAAAGTGAAGGAAATAGTGACTGAAAATCCTCATTTAACTTAGAGAGAGATAGCCACCAAACTTTTTGTATCTCACGAGGCGATCCGTACGATCATTTTTACTAATCATTTGGGTATGAAACATGTTACCACTCGGCTAATCCCAAAAGACCTGAATTTTCTCCAAAAACTCAATCACATGAGAGTCGCTGAGGACGTGCTAGAACGAGTCAATTCTGACCCAATATTCATGAAACGCATTGTTACTGGTGACATGACGTGGGTTTACGAGTTTGACATGCAAACTAGTCAACAAGCTTCGGAGTGGCGCTTTCCAACTGAGCCGAAACCGAAAGGACCACGCTAAAGTCGATCAAAAGTCAAAGTCATGTTGACTGTTTTTTTTTATTATCGCGGTGTTGTGCACTCGGAATTTTTGCCGGTAGGTCAAACGGTAAATAAAGAATATTATTTGAGCGTTATGCGGTATTTAAGAGAGCAAAATTGACGAATAGGGCCAGATTTGTGGAAAGAAAATTCTTAAATTTTGCACCACGATAATGCGCCTTCGCACAAGGCTATCATTGTGAACGAATTTTTGACCAAACAGTCAACAAATACCATCGAATTACCGCCATATTCACCAGATATAGCTCCAGCCTGTCTTTTTCCTAAACTCAAATTGCCACTTCGTGGCACCCGTTTTTAATCGATAGAAGACATAAAGGAGAATTCGCGCGAATAAAAAAAAATTGGATTATTGGATTATTCGTTGGCGTAAGTGTATTGTTTCTGAAGGAGGATACTTTGAAGGTGATAAAATAAATTTGGATGAATACAAACATTTTGTGTATTATTGATCTTTTCCTGGTACTTTCTTACCAGGGTAGTATTACACCGGGACACCATGGCGGCGCGACCAGTTGCGCCATCATGGTGTCCGTAAGCTACCAAACTAGACACCATACAGACACCAGAGTCGCTGCACCACACTAAGACAGTATCAAAATGCTAAATTGGTTGCGCAACCACACAGACACCAGGTGAGTAACTCTCTATAGAGCTGTATACATTCTGCTGGTAGCGGCGACTGGCCGCGCCGCCATGGTGTCCCGGAGAAATATAGCCCTAGGCCGCAGCATCGGAACGCCTCTCATAAAGTGGACTAATGACCTGGTGAGGGTCGGGGAAATCCGATGGATGCGAGGCGCACAGGACCGTTCATTATGGCGACAATTTGGGGAGGTCTATGTCCAACAGTGGACGTCTTTCGGCTGAATGTTATGATGATGATGATATGTAAAACTTGCAGTGTCTTTATAAGGTGCATGTTTTAATATTACAGAATTGTAGCACAATTTTTTTTTAAATTGAATTTCAAAACTAGCTTCTGCTAGCAGCTTCACCCACGTGGCTCACTTTGAACCCTTGTTTGAAAAATTCTTTCTTAGAGCATCTTTATGTCACGATAACTATTTGCGCGCCAAACAGCGCAATGTGGATTAAGCGGTGTATTGATAGATTAGTCAGCCAGTAGGTAACTTTTTACGAATATTGTCCAACTTCACGTTTTTCTATCCATTGAAACACCAATATACAATGGCACGCCAATACAAAAGTATATACTAGTACAATCACGTGAGTGAAGTCACCAGAACAATTAGTTAACATAAATGTAGTTTAAATTTATGTTAATGTTGGTAATCACTAAGTCTTAAACTGAGGAATAAATCTGAAATCCTACATGGCATAGCATAGTCGGCTTTAGAATGTTCCCACTGTTTGGACAGCCTCCAAGACAAGCCTCCTCTCGGAGAGGGCACGAGCCGTAATCCACCACGAGAGCCCAGTACGGGTTGTTGGATCTCACATGTCTTCGAATTGTAGGTTCTAGGACATGCCGGTTTCCTCACGATGTTTTCCTTCAATGAGAGCGGAGGTGATGAAATAAATTACACAAACTAATGTGCCTAGCTGGGTTTGAACCTGCGACCTACAACTCGTAAGTCGGGGCCGTTACCACTCGACCACCACTGCTCTGAAAAAATAAAATAAAAACGTACGCTACAGCAGAAAACAAGGCAATCGTATTTCAACAGCCAACTACCATTTCCTTTCAACCAGTAGTGATTCCAGCCACTAGAGGGGAACAGAAATGTGTGTAAAGGCCATATTGTACACTCTCGCTTCAAAAATGGTTTGAAGTTAACCCTTTGAGCCATACAATACGTAGCCAAATAGTCAATATTCAGCACAGTCAAACCGATTGGATTGCTATTGTGGAGTTCAGAAATATTTACGAGTAATATTCGTCGTACAATGTCGTTTGTAATTTGTATTTGTTTTGTCAGTGAGAAAATCATCCAATGACATCCCCCACTCTTATGTGTCATACTTTTACTGACTAAAAACTCACTCCTGTTCCTTCGTTGCCTTTCATACGAGGGCCTAGTATTCCTTTCAGAAGCTGACCCTTGGCCACAGTAGGCTTCGACCCTGCTAAGGCCCTACGGTTGCTGACATCTCCTTGAGGCGCGCTTAGAACACTAAGCACCGTCGACAACTTGGGCTCGGTCCGGACGGTTACCGGACGGTCTTGTGGTTTGTATATAAAAATCAATTTTTGTTTTCTGCTTCACTAAATTGGTCTTAAGAGGGCCCATTCATCTATACGATAGAACATGAGCATGGTTTAAAAGTTTTTTTTAAAAACACATATTTCCTGGAATAAGTTTTGTGAATTTGTTTTGTGAGACGGAATTACCCAATGCCAACGGAGTTTTCATGCGTTATATCTTTTTTTTCGCGTAACCTCTTTATCAAACATTACGTTGGATGAAACAACAGTTTCATCACACACAGACAGTAAACACACACACACACACAGGAAATATGTTTTTTTTTTTTAATTTTAAATATTTTTGTACAAAATGTAGTCTACAAAGTTTCTTCGGTTATATTTTCTTTACTTTTTAATTTATGAATACATTATAAGGTACCAACATAGATTAATTTTACACAAATTTGTTTGGATTTCAATAAAAAGAAAATTAATATTTAGGTTATTATTTGGTATGTATTTTTGTGATATTTATTTTATTATGTGTATGTATATAATAAATAATTGTTAACTATGTATTTTGTGTGTACCAATTTTCCTTTTACTTCTACACACAGTGTCTACATCTCTATTTTCTCCAACTCTTCTTTCGCAGGTATGCTAGAAGAGATTTCTTCAGAAATTAGCATCACCTTTCTACTATATTTCTGTTTCCTTCTTCTTTTTTTCTATTATTTTGTGTACTTAAATTGTTAAATAAATAAATTAAAAGTTAGATAATATCGACAAGATATCTGCATTTCCAAAATATTTTGATAAAAATGAGAAACAAAATCATATTCACGTAAGAGCTGTTATATGGAACATATCTCGGGTTGGGCGGCCTTAAAAATATGTAATTGAAATAAACTGACCTGAAACAGTTTTGACTACGACCTCCTCGTATGTGTCTCCTTTCTTGAAGACTCCTTTGTAAACCCTGCCGAAGGTTCCTTCATGCACCAAGATCTCTAGGCGGATGTTGGAGCGAGGAGTGGTTAACAGTCGGAGCTGTTCCGCAGGGTCGGTGATCCGGTCCTTGGTTATAGTTTGCTGAAAATAATGTGGCTTTTAATACTTAGGAAAGTTTTATCTAAATAGCATTTATGGGAAGAAAAATTTGGCACAGTGGTTGAATGATTGACTACTGTGCTTTATCTCTCGGGTTCGGTTCCCGCATTAAAAAAATATTTATATGGCCTAAAGATGGTTATTCCGAATCTATAAGTGTCTTTAGCATATAAGTTTACATGTTTGTAAACGCATCCACAATACAGCAGTAATTCCTAAAGGTGTGTCCAGACCTGGCGAACGCGCCACTCGCGAGCCGCCTGCATACTGCGCCTCACCTCAGTGCGCGAGTTCAACTCACACTTGCCCGGTATTTTTTTGTATTGATCGGTATAAACACCATTTTCGTAAAAAGATGGACAATTCTTCCACGAAAGTGGGTATACAAAATACTCGCATCATACTCTATCTAAACGTAATCCATTAGAATGATCGCTGGTTTTTTCTGTTCGAATTTTTAGTTCTCATTTTGAGAGCAGTGAAAACCCCGACTTACAAGGTTGTACGTCTTGGGTTCAAACTCAGCTAGGTACGTTACTTTATGTAATATATTTCATCACCACTAATCTTAAAACAGTAAAGGAAAACATCGTGAGGAAACCGACATATCCTAGAATCAAAATTTGAAAGACATGACTGTGACCTCTATCAACTCGCACTGGGCCTGCAAGGTAAATTACGGCCCATTCCCTTTCCTAGAGAGGAAGCTTGAGTCCAAGCATTGGGAACATTATAAGGCTGATTATAAAGCAAGTAGAAGTGGTCATTAGGTTACAAATTTATACTAGGTGTTATCTAGAAATAACAAAGGTATCACCTTAATAGTATTAACACATGCTTCAACTAGGTACGACGGTTTTGGTCCGTCATACCAAGGTTGCGATCCGTCTGTACCAAGGCCGTGGTAGAAACAGCGTAACTAGTATTAACGAAATGCATGCGTTATTCATAGTTTTAAATAACGCAGCTTATACTATGTTAGGTGACTTTTTGGTCTCGCACTGATTATACCTTTTTTTTATTGTGTATCTTTAGTTTATACGATTGTGTAAACATAAACGATTGTGTGAGTCACGAATAAACGTTTTTTCTTTCTTTCTTTCTTTCTAAATCCTCAAACATGGTAAGATGGACCAAACTTACATTGAGGCCCGGTCGACCTTGGTTCGGAACAAACCCGTCGCACCAAATTCGAGCGTGTGTTAGCACTATAACTAACATAGCAACAGCTCTTTTCTCTCAAACGATACAAATACCACTCCACTTAATCAGCAAGTCCAGTAACAACACTAGCTACTCAAAAAAGTGCCACCGACCTGCATGTCCAGTTAGTGCCGACGTAAACTAGTCTTTAGTTAGAGACAGGTGCGCACACATAATTGCATTGAGTCGGACGGCGTCCAGCGATATCCTTAATCTAGTTTGCGAGATAGTAGCTAGAGTAGGTAGAAGTGTTGCAGCGAAACTATTTTGTCAAAGTGCTTTGATAGGGAAGGCGAGGGTAGATAAATAACGCTTTAATGAAGAGAGCTGTTCACGTGGGTTTGTCGTGGTGATATTGTTTTAAAAGATGTTTAAGGTGAATTCCCAAGGGTTTCAAAATTCAATTCTTTTTTTTTCAATTTTTGGTTAGTATCGGATAGGTTACTGTTTGGGGTGAGATTAAGATAAACCCAATTAAAAAAAAAAAAATTCTCAACAATACCGATTAAACTAATACAAATGGAAAAACTATTAAAACTAAGGAGGTGAATGACATGCGATTGATTCGCACCCGATATGCTATCCGAATGCGTACTGATTGTATTTACTTAGGTAATAAATAAAATAATAAAGGCATAGAGCGCGGTGTCGCAATTACGCTGACAGGTTCATTATTGTTCGCTGGTTGACCCGATCAGTTACAAAAAATATATATTTGCGGTAACAATTTATTAACTGTATGTATTTACACAACAAAGAGCTATTCTCGTAGTTTCCTTGCGTGATCGCGTCAGAAATGAAGACATCCGCAGGAGAACCAAGCTTACAGACTTAGCCCGAAAAATCGCCAAACTTAAGTGGCAGTGGGCAGGGCACATTGCTCGCAGAACAGATGGTCGATGGAGATGAAAGGTTCTGGAATGGCGACCACGTACCGGAAGACGCAGCGTTGGAAGGCCTCCCACAAGGTGGGCCGAAGACCTGGTGAGGGTCGCGGAAATCCGATGGATGCGAGACGCACAGGACCGGTCATTATGACGACATTTGGGGGAGGTCTATGTCCAACAGTGGACGTCTTTCGGCTGAAATGATGATGATGATTTACACAAATATACTCATTAAAATCATTGTTATAACTCTCTAACAAAGAAACAAGGTAACACTTCAAGTTGTTATTAAAACTGCTCTTCTCTAAGTTAGACAGATAAGTAAATGGTTTGTTGTGGGCGTTCACTATACTATCGGATGATTAAAGAAAACTTGACTATGATGAAATAAATGTCTTTAATTCTGACTCCACAATAGTTCGTTATCACTAACTACGTACTATGTATGTGTCGAGGCAGGGCGGTGTAACGTAAGCGACTGGCGAGCCTTGCGCTCGCGCTCCCGTATTTCATCAAAATTGCAACTCAGCGAATCGCAGTTACTAAGCCGCCACAGGTTTAAATGAGTATAATTGTGTAAATTCGTACATGTCTCTACAGCAAAATATATATTTTTACCTACTGGATCATAGTTGCAAAAAATGTACGAAAATTTGTATTTTGCGGGTTAGATGACTAGATTAAATCCAAGGCGAAGTCTCTCTATAACTATTTTTAGCTTGTCTTTGTAATTTAATAGCTCATATTAATCTGAAGAAATTACAATGAATTGTTAAACATCATAGTTTGGATATTACTTGTTAAATGTGAGTCTATATTATACTAGCTTCTGCCAGCGGCATCGCCCGCGTAAAAGTAGGTTTCTCCATACAAACTTCCAACACCCGTTTTACTCCCTTAGGGATAGAGTTTCGTAAAATCCGTTCTTAGCGGATGTCTACACCCTATAAAGAACCTACCTGCCAATTTTAAGTTTGTAGGTGTTATACTTTCTGAGATTTCGTGATTAATCAGTGAGCGCTTTTATAAATACAGATAAAAAATCTGATACTCATCATTATTGTCAAAACAATAGAATCCCTATTTAATCGGAGTGTAATTATGTTTTTTGTGTCTATTTTGTTCTGAACGATGTGTTTTTGTGTATTCTCTTATATTTTTCTTTACTGTCTTGTTAGACTTTTTTGTAACCAGTTTTTAAGTGAACGCTGTGGTTCCCTATATCATTGTAGGTGCTCGATACTTAGATTCTATATATTTTTATGTAAATGTAGGTGAATTGTGTAACCTCTGTTAGAAATCCAAACAAATAAATAAGTAAATAATATAGATATTATAAAATATATTTTCATAATCACTTTATTTACAAAGGCTACCTAACCTTCAAAGCTATTTAAATAAAACATCAATCATTTATTTGAAGCCACCAACCGCTCTTTCAATCCTGCCACAAAAGTTCCAATTACAAAATAAAATTCGCGTTAAAAATTCTTGAAATGAAATTTCCTCAGCTTTGTATCCAAAACCGTCTCGCTTAATAAGAAAATTCTTATTTACACCTCCGTTCATTAGCGTTCCCTCCTCAGTAAGGACACTAATTCATATTTCCTCCCAAAGACTTTCAACGGTGCGAAAAATTCACGGACAAAGGGAATTGCAAATTAAAAACTCGGTTCCTTGCCAAGACCAATAATGAAACGACTTATATTGATGGAAGAGACTTGAGCGCGGAATTGTGGATAGTTGGGGCGTGGTTGCTATCTGACTTTTTTTCTAGTGATAGTTTACTTTTTTTTTTTTGATTATATAATCTAGTGCTTGACTGCAATTCCACCTGATAGTAAGCAGTGATGCTGAAGCGTACTAGTTTATTAAGCGTACTAGTTTTGAAGACATTTTAATAGAATAATATATAATATAATATAAATTGTTTATTCAAGAAAATGAAAATGCCATTCATTTGTACATAAATCTTCTGCAAAAATGCAGCAGTTTGTCGGCAGTCTTCTTGAGTAACTTAACTACTAGGTAAACATATCGCCACAAGTACGAAAAAAGATACAGTCAGGGATCAAAAATGCAGTTGCAACCTAGGAATGCTAAAGTGTCTAAAATATCTTTGTTATAGAAGTTCAATAGCCCACAACTAGTTTATTCAATACTTTAGATTCTATGCTACCAATTAGATCAGTCATGAACCATTGACCCTCTTCTAAAAAGAAATTTTAGACATTTTAGCATTGGTAGGGTGGAACTGCACTTAAAAAAAAGGCAAAGAAGGAACAGGAGTGGGTTTTTAGTCAGTAAAAGTCTGACACTATCCCACGCTCCGCCCAAGAGCGGGGGATGTCATTGGATGATTTTCCCACCGAAAAAAACCCACGTCTATGGTGGCTGATAATCGTGTTCGTCATCTCCGCGGCGTGACATTATGATAGATATCAGGTGAGATCAAGAGCGAGTCTATCAATGAATAAAAAAAAATAGTAACGATTTTTTGTTTTGTGCCTAGATTCACGTCTATCGTAAGCACTCATTTAATTTTAAATAGGTTCATTTTAAATTATATAATTCTACTATGTAATTATAATTATTCATAAATATGGGACACCATTTTTATAGTACTAGTAATTTGAAATAACTCAAAGCGATAATGAAATTTTTTAATAATTTTATAGTGATAATACACAATTATATTACCTAACTAAAGAAAACGTAACGTATACACGTAAGTTATTTGGGTACCGTTATTGCATAAATGAGTTTATTGCTGCTATCTTGTGCTTACCGTGACAAATTACAAATAGTGAAAGTGCTCCAGTTTCTGATTGTAGTGCGTTATTTCGCGATCACAGTCACCAGCTCCGATAGCCGTGATCGTCTAGTGGTTAGGACCCTACGTTGTGGCCGTAGTAACCCAGGTTCGAATCCTGGTCACGGCAGTGATCACACTGTCGCGGCGGAGCTATTCTTTTTGAACATTTTAGTATATTTTTTGCTGTTTTATTTTAATAATGGAAAGGAATTTTATACGGTTTAATAAATCAGAAAGAATATGTACAGTCAGCAAGAAAAACATCTTAACATTTCAAGTTTAAAAACCAATTTAAAAAAGGTTTTTTTTTTTTATAAATATTCATTTTATGGAATCAAAAAAAAAAATATTTCAGCCAGATATTTTCTAGTTACGTCACACAAAAAAAAAATGCTTAAAAATAATTATGAACAAAATAATTTGTTTTCATTAAAACCATCTTCAAAGAAAACAAGACACATCTAGACAAAATCTAATTCTGTTTTCAATACTTGCCTAAGAAGAGCGCTAATTGCATTACGTTTGTATCACCTGCAGGGGAGAGAGGGTAACTCTGGTAACTCGTCTTAAATTGGATTCTTAATGAAGTAAAGGGCTCGTTTTATGCACCATTCCTCCTAGCTTGTTATGCAGGAAACTTGTAATAGAGGAGGTGTGGAAAATATGCTTAGGAGTAGAGGGCTTATTTTTGTCTATTGTCTATTTTTACATCTATTTTTTTTACAGTCTATTTTTTTGTCTATTTTTACACATAAAATAAAATATTACTTTTTATTTCAGACATATTTAGTCCATAGTATTGTTATGGTTCTAGTTAACTTAAAAACTATGTTACATATATAAAAAAAACTGGGCAAGTGCGAGTCAAACTCGCGCTTGCCCAGTTTTTTTTATATACCCTGAGGGTTCCTTATAAACTCACCTATGTAAATAGTTTAATTCCCGAATGGAGACTTGAAGATTTTTGTATTTTTTTTTTATTTTTATTATTTTGTGAAGCAACAATAAATTTACTGTTTATTCCTATACTTGTGTTCTTCGTTCTGCCTTGCATTACATGACCCCGGGAATAGTTATAAAAGTAGCTCTTCATTGTATATTTGCGTCTATTATAATATAATACCAAAATTATTTAATTCCTTATTATAAGTGTAAATAAGTGTTCCTCAAATACCAAGTCTTTGGTAAAGAAATCACTACCATTAGGTGTTATAAAAAATGTACACTTTGTGTAGTGCACCGCAAGTCCTATGAAAATTTTACATTACGACGATTTTATGTTGTAGTAACTATGAGCCCGATTTCCAAACTTTAATAGCGTAATTACAGACCTATGGTTGATCATAATGGTTATATGGTTGAACAAAAAAAATACAAGAGCCCAAAGTAAAACTAGGTTTTCAATTAATTGACAAGCTTACTTGAAAATAATTAATCTTGTCTTTTTGCGCTTTTCTTCATAAAACCCTTTCCCTACACACCACAGACATGTGAATCTTCATAGACAGTAAATAACCGGCATCCATCTTGACATTTAAGCATGATATATATAGGTGGATATCAATATATATCCAAACCAGAGATCTCGACAGACGTTGTCCGGTCCATAAGCTAGCTATTCGTCAGAATAAAAAAAATGATTACCCGATTGCAGCACGACGACGACGACGATTGTTCAACTGTACTCTTAAACTAGAGATCCAGTCAAATATATACAAAAAATTTCATCCAAATCGGTCTGTCATACATCAGGCGGGATCGCAATCAAGCGCCGGTTTATAGCATTTAAAAAAAATAGTTTAGAAAGTACCAGGAAATAACGCGATCACGACGCCATCTAACGGGTTCAATTTTATTTTTAAACTATCCAGAGATCTACTATAATATACCCATAAAATTACATCTAAATCGGTAAAGCCGGTTAAGAGGACATAGGTGACAAACACGTACGGAAGAATGACGATGATGAAAAGACGAGTTGCTCAAAGTGTGCTACGGGCGCGTCGTGGTGTTGCTACTTTATATAAATATATTTGTCAACTTGTTTATTTATTTATTTTTATTTATAATTCATCTGTATTTTTATTTCCTTTTTCTATCCATTTTTTTTTTGTACACTACCATGGTCGACACCGCCACCGGCCCACGCCGAAAACCAGCGCTGTGAGCTCATCGCATTATGCGTGAGGATGTGACGAATATATTCCCTATCTATTGATTATGTTTGTTAGCTAGTTTTAAGATTGCGTCATTTTACGGAAATAAACTGTTTTTCTTTCTTTCTAATAGTTACCTTCATCCTGCTACCTTGCAAACGCGTGTTAATTTAATTTCAAGAACTTTCCACAAATCAAAATTAACAATCCAAACAGCAATTCCGTTCCTAACCTCAAAAATAATGACTAAATTCCATCCATGTTTACCTCTTAAGAAAAAGACGTGAAGGGTTCGCCACGATTAATTCCTACGGTTACCTTCGTACGACGTATGGTGCCATTAAAGTGCTTGCGGATTGTTCAGGCAAAGATCAGGAGTAACCCCGTAATGTGGGTTAATTTATCTGAGAGAGTGGCTGAATTTAGTGGGGAGCTGGGCAAGTGATGCCGAGTTTAAGGTAAGGAATTAAATATGGTGATTTACGGTTGTATGTGGAGTGGTTCGTGGTTGCTTGGTGTGGCAGTATTTGGTCTCTTTGCTCGTACTGTGTACTATGTAAAATAATAAACGCATATCCTGAGGATTATATTATGTTCAGAATCGGTAGAATATTTTTTAAATAGGTAATTTTTTGTCTTAATATAATACAATAATTATATTTTGACAAATCTTGATATTGGCACTAGCGTGTTTGTGTACACGTGGTAGATACCAATACCCAATGTAGAGAGTCGATTTCCATAATTTTTGCCATTATTTGCAATATTCTAACATGTTGTTCTAACAATTTTAGTGAAAAAAATTAATGAAACACTTTTAAAATTAAAAATATCTGTGGGGTTGGTTAGAATAACGAATTTACACAGTTTAAATTTAAAAAAGCACAGATTTTTTTTTAAATTAGGAAAACGTTGACGATGAACTCCACCACTGGGGGTCCAGAATCGTGTACTGGATCCGTGGTATTCGTTTGTGCGTCGATGTCAAAGACACCCTGTATATCATACTGCGTCCGTAAAAGTAGCTAGTTCAGTTTCGACAAACGAATTATTGAGTCCACAGAAGTATGTTAATTCAACGCAAACTAAAAGGCACACAAAATAAAAAACGGTACAAATTTTGACCGAATCGAACCGCGTATTTTTCTATGAACGTGGATAGTAACCGTGCAAAACCAAAAAAAAAAAAAAATTTGGCGTTTATGTTCTAAAATAGTACATCTTAAGAGGTATAGTCCCTGGAACATCTGGCCGGAGTTAAATGCATACATACTTGTACTAGCTACCTGCGCCCGCATGGAGCCCCACTGGCCTTTAAAACCATTTTCTTCGCGAAATATTGATTGAATTACATATGCTATGTACGAGAACATTCTGAAGAACAGTTACTCAGTAATTTTTTTGTAAGGTTTGGTAAGGAAAACAAGCAAAAAATACCTTATTTTTTATCAAAAGTATTAGTCATACGAAAAAATCATAATTATGTTGATTATGTTGTAGGTACATGAACCTGTAATAAGCACTTTTTTTTTTCAAACCTATTGATCTAGCCGTTACCGAGGAGTAGGCTTCAGATAGTCACTGTTTTATCGCGCTGCTCGGGAGTTAGGGCTTTAATATATTTCACCTAAACATAGCCTTTTGTTTTGAAGTGAAAAATCATTAAATAACATTTTTCGCTCTAGGTTCCTGTAGTTGCCCTTTGTGTTCAAAGGTCACAGTAACTCTTTAGATTCGAACATATCCTTACTGATCACGTTAAGGCAACTATACTACCCGCTACCGCAAACTTGAAACCCGAGACCGGCAGTAAACTAAAATTTACTTCCACGCAAAACTAATTTATTACACGTTGAATTTGGAGAAACATTTGCCAACGGTGCCAAATATCTTTATTAGGTCACGTTTGTTATAATAATAATATCGTAGAAACATATTTTACTGTAATAACTTCCAAACTGTGTTTTGAAAACATATTTATGATTCTTCTTTGAACATGATTGTTTTAATAAGCTTCTGAATATTTGAAAGTATGAATAAAAGTTATGTCCACATCCAAATCACATATGTGTAAGTAATATCCAAATCATTTAAGATATCGTAATTATCTAAAATCTTGATATTTTGTTTTTACCTTTTGAGTACGGAACCCTCAAAAAAAACTGGGCAAGTGTGAGTCTGGCTTGTGCACTGAAGGTTCCGTACAAACTTACCTACATATGTGAATAGTTCAATTCCCGAAGGAACCTCGAAGATTTTTCGAATCGCAAAAAAGTTTTTTTTTATGACATAACAACAAATTTTCTGTTTTCAGATTTATTCCAAGGAAACCCTAAAAAGAAACCATCCTCGTTTATTACTTTTTATATTAGTGAAAACCAAATAAAAATCCTTTGCATGAATTTATAGGAGAAATTAATTGATAAACAAACAAACGCGGAAAGTTATTTTGTTTACACAGCGTGTTTTAGAAAAACTTACTTTACATAGCAGATAATTAAAATTATGTTTATTTATTGTGATGTCTAATTTTGTTTGTTAATATGTATACTTTAATTTATATTTTATTTAATTGTATTTATGACATTGTTTATGTAATTTTAATATCTATTTTTTAAATGATTTTATTTGTCTTTGATTTTGTTTACATATGGACTATGTCTGAAATAGATGAATTAATAATAATAATTTATAGCATAATCAGCCTTTCAATAATCCCACTGCTGGGACTCAGGCCTCCTCTCTCTAGGAGAAGGAATGGGCTGTAATCCACCACGCGGACCCAGTGCGGATTGGTGAATGTCACACGTTTTCGAATTTTTGGTTCTAGGACATGCCGATTTCCTCACGATGTTTTCCTTCACCATTTTAAGAGCAGTGGTGATGAACTAAATTACACAAAGTAATGCGCCTGGCAGGGTTTAAACCCACGACATACAACTCGTAAGTAGGGGCAGTAAGGTACCACTCGGCCACCACTGCTCTCAATAAAAATTATATATATACATGTTAAATTACAGAATCAGAAACTGAAAACATGGAAAAATTACTTTTAGGAACTCGCGTCTCTAGCACTTTAGCTATCTTTAACATTCTTGAAAACGCACCTCAGAAGTCGATTAATCATCAAATAACAGCCGCTTGTCATTTTGGATGGTAGCTAACCAAAACCAAACAATGGTACAAAATTGGTCACATTATCGACAAAATGGCGTTATTACGGTAGTTACATAGCACTAATTGTCTAACGGCTGTAACTAGTTTATTTGCAGAGCCAAATGTGAATTAGCATAATTACCTAATTTAATTAATAAGCTAACGTAATTAGTTAATTGTTAATCCACTGGCTTTACTCTCGTATATGTATTTGAATACATAGAACTAAGGTAGGCGTCAGATAAACTTGGAGTAACGGTCATTGACCCTCCTATATTTATTGACATTCTTAATTTAAAAAAACTGGGTAAGTGCGAGTCGGACTCGCGCACTGAGGGTTCCGTACCTACAAACTTTCCTATGTAAATATTTCAATTCCCGAATGGAGTCTCAATGATTTTTCAGAATTACAAAAAAATATTAAGTGGTGACGTACCGACAAATTTACAGTTTTCAGATTTATTTCGTATACTTATGCTATGAAACCTTGCTTTATGCCCAATTTTAGGTCAACGAGAAGTACCCTATGAATTTTGATTCCCTTGCCAGTGTCGAAATACACGTTTTTTTGCGACATAAACGGCCGTATCTTTTTTTTTTTCGTTAATTCAGTAGTTTGATTTTTTCACAGCTTCACGGGACCGTAGACTTGAGTATATAGTTTTAATTTTAACTTGATACCTCCACCCTTTCTTGAGATAAAGGATCTTAATAGACAGACCGACAGACAGACAGACGGGCAACAAAGTAATCCGCTAGTAAGAGTTCCGTTTTTTCCTTTTGTCATAAGGAACCCTAAAAACGGCAATAAAGACATAAAGCTGTCTTGATTCGACATCTATCGCAATCCTTTACATTTTCCAGTAATAAAAAATGGTTGATTGTTAGATTTTCGGTGCCTGAAAATCTAACAATCAACCATTTTTACGCAGAGTTATAAGGGTCAATGTACTTTATTTCACGCGCCTTGTATAATCAGATGAATTTGAATAAAAAATTTACTAAGTGACAAAGTGTTTCACAATAACTAAAGTTCCCATTGACATCGATACGAATGATTTTTTGATGCTCAATTAGTTCTTTTTTTGCCATTTGTACATATCATTATTTTCAGTTTGTTTATAGACCTATTTAATTATAATATTTAAAAGTTTAGATGTTTGTTTATGTGATTTTATAATAATTATTATGTGTGTTAAATGACGGTAGATAATTTTGTAAAAAAATGATAAGCTACTGAAAATTCTTGAAAAGGAAACCGTAGTCCTGGAAAGCAACAAGAACAGAATCACTTCTGTTTTAGTTACTAAAAGTGTGACTACAGTTTTTTTTGGTAGTAAAAAGATATAATATAATATAATATTCAGACCACTATCACACAACGCCGTCTAGTCCCAAGCTAAGCAGAGCTTGTGTTATGAGTCCTAGACAACTGATAAACATACTTATATATTTCTAAATACATACATATTATAGACTAGCTGACCCGGCGAACTATCTACCGCCTAACAGTCAATGTATGTAGTATATCTTTCGATGTAGTCAACCGATTGCGATGAAACAAAGCCTAAGTAATATATCGAGTTTGCGTCGATTTCGTATATTTTACGTGGTGCGCGCACAACTAAAAACTTATATGTCGATACAAATACTATGTATACATATAATACACCCCTAGTTTTTAATTAGTATAAAAAAAAATGGGATCTATCTGTACCCGTTACTAATCATATTTATGTAGTCAAAAGTAAAAAAACGAAATCCCAAAATTGTCCACGTAAATTTGTCATAATTGGTAAATTCATAATTGAATCAATTATTCATAACAATTGCTACTAGAAAATACTACGCGCAGTGTTATTCCATTGTTTTTCATTCATTCCGCCTGCCTGTACAATATTTCTATAAATTGAGTGACATTTTGGTATATAAACAAACGCTAATAACTGTGTTGTTTATGAATATTATTTATTAAGACTTTATTTAAATATTAACAAGACCTTTTCTAGTAAGTCCTTTAAGTTTTTGTACCAATTAAAAACTAATGGTGTATACAGAATGTATCTCTACGTGTTTACGTCATTATTAATTTATTTCAGACTATCTAGGCCAGTTCAGGGCAATGGCCGGCTGGTCGCATCTCATCGCAGGCGCCAGTCTGGCACAGAATCGAAACAGCCTTTACGCATTAAACAGTGAGAAATACTGCTTAGCCGGCTGTTACTCGCTTCGCCCACTGGCCATTCACCCAGTAAATTGTTTTGAGACATCATATCGACTTTTTTCTCTTTAAAGGCGTAATTCCGAATTTCGTACTTTTGGTAAAAAACAAAAAACTAAAAAGTTTCGCAAACAAGTAATAGACAGCAGCAAGGAGATATTCAGTAATAAAAATCATTTTCTTCATCGTACTGCAATTTTAAATATACAGATCGAATTAAATTGATGACAACTATGCAATAATTATACTAAAAAGTTCGTAAAGGGTTATTAGAAAATTTCTGTTTGACTAAATATCACTCAGTCACGTCAAGCACAGACAGATATCAAGATATATATATATATATATTTTTTTTTTAATCGATGCTCCTCTCTAGGAATTAAGTGGCTGCGTTCACAAACATACAATCTCACATAAACAAGACACCCAGATTCGGAACAACAATCTTTAGGTCATTCAAATATTCATTCCGTGTGGGAATCGAATCCGCGACACACAGCGCAGAAGCCAATTTATCAACCACTGCGTGCGTGAACTGAAAAACATAAGTAGGTTTTAGTCATGTTAAAAGTCGGAGACGCCCTCTCGTTCCACATAAGGCCCTTTGTATCTAGGCGTCTACGGATTTGTATGTGGTTCATGTTTTAGAATAGGACAAAATATACCTAACTTAACTCGGAATTATGTTCCTGTGGGATAAATGTCAACTTTCCCCTTTTTGTGAGGTAGGAAATTATCTAATGACTTCTTGCGTTCTGGAGCAGAATGGGAGCTTGTGTCAGACTTTTACTGACTAAAACCTCACCCACGGGTTTTCCTTTGAGATGCCAATCCATGGCCCCAGTGGCTTTCCCCGTGCGAAACAGAAAGCAAAAGATAGTAAATATTTTACACACCCACACTTACCTGTGAAACATGCGTGAGATTGGAAGCAGCATAATACGACACTCTTGACTCGGGTTTAGCGTAAACGTGTTCTCCTATATGCGTGGTCGCATATGGAGAAGGTGACCGGCGACTGCCTGTGGACAAATATTTTAATCGATTAGCATATTATTAAAAAAAATCCTAGTCCCGACCGCATTTCGATCACGGTGGCCAATCTCAACAGAAATTATCTAATTACGCAGGAGGTATTATAGAGCACAAGGTGGATGCGCAGACAAAGGTACAATTTCTGTTTCTTTACTCTCATAGTCTGATGGGATGGCAATCCGAGACGACCGGAAAGAGTTCAGGTGCAGAACCAACGGCTTGACGTGCTTTTCGAGGAATGGACCCCTAGCCAAGTTACAACCGTTTCGTTTCAATTCTCTTTTCGTTGATCACCTCGAGTCGGCCACGCCTCCTATTCCTTTGTTTTGACCACGTGACTGAGCGTTGAGATGACGTCAGAATAAAGGAATCGGAGGCGTGGCCGACTCGAGGCGATCAACGAAAAGATAATCGAAACGAAACGGTTGTAACTTGACTAGGAGGGCAGCTGTGTCACACCACCAACTTCCAAACCCCGGGCTGTTACATAGTAATTCCTAATCGAATGAATAAAAACAAAATAGCATCTTTTTCCCGATCTGCCAATCGAATCCAGGAACCCATGCTCAGCAGTCTGGCTTTCAACCTTATAATATTCTCACTGCTGGGACTCAGGCCTCTTCTCTAAGAAAGGGAATGGGCCGAAACCATCAAAGAATACAATTAGATTAAAACGACTGTTATATTTAAATCAATATGAAATGGTTTATTGTACTAGTATCTACTTCAGTAGTGGGAGCATTATCAGTAGGTAGATTAACAAGGTTCATGTTTCTTTGCCACTCACAAAACGAACTGATTTTAAAACTAATTCTAAACACACACACGCCACATAATAAACGAACAACCCGATGTACGGCGAGTGTCCACCCTTACATTGTTGACACCACGACGATCTGGACTAATCTTTTCCCCTCGTCGTTTATACAGCGTACGAAGGACTTTGCCTGCACACTTTCCTTGCCTTTGGACAATTTGCCTGCTGTGGTCTTCCCGTTCGATTAAATAATTCTTGTTTAAACACAAATTTTACCAAGAATCTCTTCTAGCTTTTTGAGAAGAGAATAACATGTTTTCACGTCCAAAGTAAAATTTTCATTTGAACTAAATCAAGTACAATAAAGTAATATCATGTGACCTCTTTCTTCGAAAATGGTTTTTCTTATTTTTAAAGAAAATCTTGGAGAATGTATAAATCAAGCTGGAATTATGTGAAATTCATCAGTGAACAGTCGCAGGCGACATACTTTTACCATAAATCTGGAAATAAATGTTATTCGGAGAATTTTACGCTTCTTCACCTGATAAAATATAACTCACTGTTAATAAGTTCACGATATTTTAAGAACTGAACCAGCATTAGTTTCTTTTTTCTAAAGTAAAATTGAACATAATAAGTGCTGAGGGAAAAGTGGAGGAGACGACACTTTGATATCTAAAAATGATCATAATTCTTGTATGAGAAGGATACGGAGCTATCCTGAACAAATAGTACTCCGCTTTATATTTCAAGTAGCAGATGAAGGGTGATGTTTAAGAAAGAAACAGCCAGGCTGTCAGGGGGCTAGCCACGTCGTCCTCCAAAGGTGGAGTGTCAATCTGAACACGTTTCTGAGGCACACTTGGCCACTATTTTACCTAAGATAGAGAAGTTTGGAAGAAAAAAAGAAAGGCCTTTGTCCTATAGTGGGGCATAACAGACGCTAACAGAAAAATAAAACAATCAAATCAAAAGCCAAACATACTGCCCTAATTATTTTTACAGGAAACATGCATAAAATTAGGTCATTTACGAACAAATGTCACTTTAATATTTGTTCCAGAATTTTTGTAAGGAATGTTCCCGGCGAATAATATAAAAATACACTAAACTGAAATTTTATGTGACATTCCGTACGTAACATTTTCTCATTTGCTATAAATTCCTTTTTGTTGAGAAATATTTTGTTGGTTCGCTGAATGGTTCTAGTGTATTTTGTGACAATAATAAAACAGTTATTACCTATTCAGAGATAAAAAAATAATAGATTAACTTTTTAATATCATATAAAAATAACAAAATTGCAGGAGTCCATTAAATTAAACCTCACGTGGATTTATAGAAAAAAAAGCTCTTTATATTCTTCTTGAGATTGGGATGAAATCTAATAATTTTTCCTACTCTAGATGGAGTGAGGGAGAGAGTGTACTAAAACCCACTCGTGATTCTTTAGTTTCCCTTTGCGTCCCAAGGCTGCAAGGACTCTTTCGAAATCCCGTTGCCCTAGCAGACCCTATATAGCCATACGGAACTGTAAAAAAATGAAAGATTTAAAAACCATCGAACTTCAAGAATTACTAGTTTATTAAAAACTAGTGAACGTGAGGACTATGTTGATTGCTTTTTTTCCCTTTTCAGTAATTTTTATATGTCAGTTTGAGTATTTTCTGCGGCCTACCCAAACGTCCTTTCTTTGGTTCGTCAAGTCGTTGAGCTCCTTAATACTGACAAATGCTTGCACTGACTGTACAGGTCTACTCAAATCTGTATGGTTCTGTCTTCAAAAGACCATCTCAGACAAAACTGCATGGTTCTAATGTGATTTGACTATTACATATTTACTGTATGGACTTTAAAAAAGACTTTGACCTCTGAGTTTGTTTCGGTGTTTCTTCTCAGGGTAGTCGGCTAGGAAACACCGGCTTCATCTAGTTTAAAATGACAAAAAAAAAAATACATTGTATAAGTATTTTTTTAAACCTATTTGCAAAATAAATATCATTTATCATTAGCCCTAGCTAGCTTCACACGGGTTTCAGAAATCTTGAAAATTTTCGGCTTATCTGTACTATAATATGCATGTTATATAGATGTCATCACGTCAAAATCTACTCGCGGTTGTCGTCAGAGTGTCTACACACGATTTTATAATACTTCGGTCACACTGCTAGCTAAGATGGTGGCAACCTCGAAAGGCTCATCGTGACCGGCAAAATGGATGAGAAAAGGCCTCGTGGATGCAGCCCAATACGTTGATCTGACCAGATCCACAACGCTCTTGACTCTACGCTATACAATGCCTTTCACACCGCCAGAGGCAGAAACAGATGGAGGAATATCGTTCGAATCAAAGTGATGACGCAAGGAGGAGGATATACGTCATCATCACCCTAGCTTTTTACAAGCTTTTTATTATCTTGCAATGTACTCGTATGTATCTAACTATGTTTGTTCAGCGATCAATTGAGCTAAAATTTTGTATACATGTGTAAAGTGCGTGACAATGCAATATTATAATGACATAGAGCTGATCTGATGATGGAGCTGAAAGATGGCCGTAGGAACTCCGCAATAAAACGACACAGCCCCATCAAGTTTGGGGTCGTTTGAAGCGTATTGACGAGTAATTTGATCCTTTATGGTTACCAAGGTCTTTTTTATAATTTTTAGAGCATTTAATTAAAAGCTTGTTTTTAAAAAGTTTTTACTTTTAATTTCATTTTCAGTTAGCTTCGGGTCGGCTTCCTGTCTTTCCAGATGCGGCTGAATACACGTGTTTTACATGGAGCGACTGTCTATCAAACCTCCACAACCCTGTTACTGGGCAATAAGATACTCCTTAGATAGACTGATGGTCAGATTTTCTGGCGTCTGACTACATGTAACGACTGTCAAGGATCTACGTATGGCAACCGAGGTCAACGGCTTTACGTGCTCTATGGGGCCCGGGGTGTCAGTAATGTTGTAGTCCTTTTTGTCTACTATAATACGCATGTATTTTATTAACCAACTTCAAAAAGGAGGAAGTTCTATGTTCGGCTGAACTAATTTTTTTATTTTTTTATTTATGTCTATCGATTTCTCGGTCATTTGTGGATCGATTTTGTGACCGATAATGTAATCTAATTGTGTTTGGGATTATTAGAATTGTCATGAAATGCATTCGGGCTACAAGGTATTTAAGTTTGGGTGAGGGGTACTTTTTAGTGATGGTACTATAAATAAAAAGTTTAAAATAAAAAAAATACAAAAAAAAAACTACAACCGACTTCAATGTAAAAAAAAAAATACTGAAATGTGCAAAATAACTTTAATCTCGGAAATCGGTGTTAAATAACGAAAAAACAAAACTAATATAGAAACACCTATTTCCGAAACTAAAGTTATTTTGCACTTTACAATGTTTTTTTTTACATTGAAGTCGGTTGAATTTTTTTTTTTTGTTAAAATTTGTTATACTTAAAACTTTCTCATAAAACACTGTCTATTCGTAAAAACTGAATGAAAATCCGTTTGGTATCCTTTTATCGCGTTCATATAGACAGAAAGACGCAGTGGGGAACTTTATTTCGTAACTTATAAGGATAAACACTTTTGAGCTTAGCCCTCCCCTAAGTGTCACCATAACGATCGATCCTGTGCATCTCGCATCCAATGGATTCCGCGACCCTCACTAGGTTATCGGTCCACCTTGTGAAGCATGTAAAGATAATTACTCACCAAAAGGAAACTTGTGCAAGCTTGCAATAGTGGCGTATGATCCTGTAGAACTAGGAGGTCTCCCTAGGGTGTCGAGCCTCAGCAACACGTTTTGATGGCTGCCGTATGCTGCTGTCGTGTACGATGTGCTGAAAAGAAAATCGGTGTTAATATTTTGTCTACAGAAAGAGCAATATGTCTCCCTTCTTAGAATATATTGGGAATGTGCTGAAATTCAGAAGAAAGCAAATGTTATTAAGTCATATTTTATAAATTAGAGCCATTTAAAACGCTTATAGTATCTCAATGAGCACTATTTTAAGTAGGACGACAGTACAGATCATTTTGTATAATAAAAATGTTTCCTTAAGTTATATAAAAGTATCAAGAATGCTAAATTCATTAAAAATGCTCCCCTGAACTTAAGGTTTGTTTGAAATCCGGGTATCTTTCTTGTTATAAATTAAACCTACATGTTTAATTTAAATAATCATACTCTCTAAAAGTTGGATTTCCATTTTAATCAAATTTATTTATTTATTACCGATATTAGAAAGAAAATCTCTGCACTTACAGTTAAAACCAATACCTGCATGCAGAAAGTAAACCATTACTTTATGTTAATTATTTAATCACAATTTGGATAGAAATGAAACAGGGCAACAAAAGAAAAAAAAAAAAAAAAATACAGGCTGATTTCTGATCGTATCAACTTGAAAGCCAAATATGGACTATTTGGCTTTCAAGTTGATACGATCAGAAATCAGAGATCAGATTTTAGAAAAAGATAGAAAAGAAAGAAAAAGAGTATATTTACGACAAACATGGCACATCACTTAAATATATATATATAATACTATAAACTATAATAAATCTATACAAAAGAGTGAGTTATGCGACACATCCGCGCAAAACGGTCAGCAAAATGCTGGGACTCGTGTACTGAACAGAGCTACAGCGCTGATTTTCTGCGCCAGCCTTCGTCGACGAGACGTTGAACGGCTAGCAAATTTTACATTTTATGAATTAAAAACAACTTAAATAAACAAACTAAAGAAATAACATTTTCAAGCTAAAATAGAGTTTGAGAAATACTCAACTTTAAATGCTGAAATCAGAAGTCGGGAAAAGAATTTCAATTTTTATAATAATGCATTAACAAAAATTCATTTAAATGCTAAAACATTCCTAACATCCTTTTAAAAAAAAGATAAACACTTCAGTGAAACATAGTCTATGTCTCTAATGCTACTTGCTCTTATCCAAAGTAGAGCATACTGCAGATATAACACTGCAACTGCAAATTACTCTCCCATACACGAGAGGTAAATAAATAATATCTCTTTCACGATCACTAAACTGGGAAAGTAGGTTAGAGTGGCCAGTAAACGTTATTTATTATTTATAGCTATTACGTTGCTGCTGCATGTGAGCTTAATATTGATTCTACTAGCTGAATATGTAGGTACACAACCAACTAGCTGTATTGCTTGTCTAACATACTAGCTTCTACATTACACTCTGCAACGGTTCCCGCGTAAAACTTTTTAAATATTAATAACCTTGTAGCCAGGATTATCCATCAGCAACTTGCTTTGAAATACTCTCTTGTGGAATCGAAAGTGCCGTACTACAGGTATGAGCCCGACCCAGTTCTTGATAATGGTCATATCACTTTGTACTGGGATCGGTCCATCATCACTGACAGGACTATTGTAGCCAATAAGCTTGATATAGTGGTGGTGGACCGAAACGAGAGGCGTGCAATGATTGTTGACATATCCGTTCTGCATGACGAGAACCTCGTGAAAGCCGAGAAAGATAAACAAATCAAGTATATTGACTTGGCTCGCGAGGTTGTCGACATATGTGATTTGGACTCAGCGATCATTGTGCCGATAGTCGTGTCGACCAACACCTTAGGAGGCTTGCGTTAGGCGGCTGAATCAAGGGCTTGATTCAGAAAGTGGTACTCCTGGACACGGCTCGCATTGTTAGGAGGTTCCTTTCTCTGGAGTCCTGACCGCCGGTAGCTTGGACCCTATTCCCGATACCGGTGGGGTACTATTTTTTATATTTTTAAATGTTTTTTTTTGTATGATTTTGTTTAAAAAAAAAATTTAAAAATGTAATTTATATGTGTTTACAAGGAATAAAGAAAATAATAATAATATTACACAACTATCACACAACGCCATCTAGTCCCAAACTAAGCAGAGCTTGTTCTATGAGTACTAGACAACTGATAAACATAGTTATATATTTCTAAATACATATATATTGTAGATTTTAATTACACCCAGACGCAGAACAAATGATTGTGCTCATCACACAAACATTTGTTCAGGGTGGGAATCAAACCCACGACCTCCAGCATAGCAGTCTGGTTCACTGACCACTAGACCAACAGGCCTGTCAAAATTAAACACCTATTGCAAGACAAGAGGTTTCTATCATCTTTATCTTCATCATTTCAGCCAGCAGATGTCCACTATTGGACATAGATCTCCCCTAAGTGTCGTCACAACGAAAGCTACTGTGCATCTCACACCCATCGGATACCCGCGATGGTGAGAATACACCAGGTCATTGGTCCACCTTATGGCAGTTCTTCCAACGCTACGTCTTCAGGTGCGCGGTCGCTATTTAAGAACCTTTCGGCTCTATTGACCATCTGTTCTGCGAGGAATGTGCCCTGTCCACTGGCACTTAAGTTTGGCCATTCTTCGGGCTGTCGGCAACTTGGGTTCTCCTGCCCTTATCTTCATTACGGTTGCAATTACGCAAGAAAACTCCGAGCATAGCCCTTTGGGTGACTTTAAGGACAAATAAGCGACCACGTTTCAGAGTCATAATGTCATCACTAGCAACACGTGGTTTCTGCCAGAGGCGTATTAATTAGTATTGTCAAAACTCAAATTCATACCATTTACTCGTGTATAAAATAAATAATTATGACACTTTTGATTTCTCAAGAAGTCAGTCAGTCAAAAAAGGAAGCTAATTGCACCTTATAAAGCGTAGATCTCTATGCAAACAAAAATAGAAACTGTTCTTTTTTTAAGTGTATAAAATCGTTATTCTAATAAACCCCAATCACATTTTTAATTAAAAAGTAATTTAAACTGAACATCTGAGCTCAGCTGAGCTGATAACTCCTTCTAGTCTTTTAATTAAAAATGTCATTGGGATTGATTAGGATAAAGATTTTATAGTCTTTATTTTTTGTCATCTAATGACTTCTCCCTCTCTTGAGCGGAGCGGTAGCGCGTGTCAGATTTTTACTGACTAAAACCCACTCCTATAACTCCACTCCCACTCCGCTTGTTTGCGTTTCTTTTCAGGGCTTCGGGATTCACTTTTACATAACCCATGGCCAATTTCACATAGCCTACTGGGTGGGGCTTTGACCCTGCTAGGCCCTTACGGTTTTGCTGACACCTCCTAGAGGCGCACGTAGAACACGCGCCGTCAACGACTCGGGCTCGGTCCAGATGGTTACCGGACGGCCGGACGGCGAGCTACCCATTGCTCACCGTCCGTCAGCCCACGCTTACGGTGCCGCTAACGCTTTGTGCTTGAGAACTGTGCAGTGTTCAGTGAGTGTTATATTTTCTCGTCACTGGAGCAGGAGTCGCGAAATCCAGAGAACGCCGGCCGGCTGACACGTGGACATCCCCGAGTTCAAAAGGTTAGTGCAGTTCCCTCCCATATACGAGCTGTTTTTCTCTGCTTCCTAATCCTAAATGGCTCCAACAAGATTCATCTACAGCAAGGTGTCAAGTACATATCTGAGAAACGCTAATCCGCAAAAATACAGTCCACTTCCAATATTAGTAGTATATGCGCATCCATTTTCTTTGGTCTACGGTGGCTGTAAATCGTCAGATTTTATACAGTTTGTGGTATAGGTTTGTGTGTTGATGCTTGAAACACGGTGTAAATGCAATGCGGCATACATTTTCACTGTTTTTCATACAACCGCTCTTACGCGATTATGACGTTATTACACATTTTTCATTAGATATTTTGGAAACACAGTATCTTGTGGATATTACCTAAGCTTATTCAGGCATTATCTCTCTTTTTTCGCGTTGCCTTTTCGTCAAACATCGCATTGGGTTGCGTTAGATGATGTAACAAGCTTTTAAACCATGCTCGATGTTGACGATAGGAGAGTGAAAAAAGACCCTCTTAAGTCTAAATTACAGCAAATGAATAACCGGGAGTAAAATTTGTGTGCTGAAACATCTGTTGTTTACGAATAGGCACAAGGCCACGGCCAGGTAAAGAAAACAATCCCCGGTCTAACCGGAAAATGTTTTGTTAGAAAACTCTGCTCTCGTGAATAGATTCAGATAAACAGGTACATAAACCTCGATATGTTTTGAGTTTTAACTCAAAAATTTGCATATAAATTAAAGCCTATAACCAAGTTCTTTTAAAAGGAACATCCTACACTACACAGTAGATCTCCGTCATCTCCTTTCTACCATCAGACAACTCGACGTACGGCGAGTACACCCGTACGTTGTTGAAGCCTCTACGGTTCGGACTAAGCGTTTCGTCTCATCGTTTATACCGCGTACATCGAAAGACTGGAACAATTTGCGTGCTGCGGTCTTCCCATCCGATTATAATTTAGTTGTCTTCAAGGCTAGAGTGAATAGGCTCTTATTAAATTAGTGCGCCTCCCAATTAACGATTGCATCACTGCTTACCATCAGGTGGGATCGGAGACAGGCACTAGTTTATAAAAAATGCCATGACAACGAAAAAAAGCGGTCAAATGATGATAATAAATAACGAGCTATTAATGTCAATTTGATTACTTCGAGTGGAGGCAAAGAATATTGAAATCACTTAATGCATTTAATGTTAAACGAATTTTTACTCCACTCCGCCAGAATGAATTATGTGGGTATGTTTCTTAGGCACGCCCTAGAACCTAAATGTCTTATTGCATTCTAGAGTCAGAGGTATCGTTAGACTTGGAGGTTAGATTCCTCTTGAATGTAAGAGAGACACTGGG
Source organism: Mythimna pallens (assembly GCA_961205895.1). Taxonomy (NCBI): domain Eukaryota; kingdom Metazoa; phylum Arthropoda; class Insecta; order Lepidoptera; family Noctuidae; genus Mythimna; species Mythimna pallens. The sequence continues at coordinate 6,553,507 of OY540825.1, forward strand.
TACATCAAAATTATGAGAAGTTAAATTGGCTGATTTTTAGAGCCAAATTATACGTTTTTAAAAGTATTTTTGCTCTGACTGTCATATAGCACGTAATGATCAAGTATCAAAATAAAGGGCTCGAGGAGATAATTTCAGAAGTATTACTTACTTGAATATAAGAAATAAAAAAAGATGACTATCAAAAAACCCAACTGCAAAAACGACTAAAAAGTTTGAAACAAGTCACTTGCGTCCTACGTGGGGTACATTTTCATACAACCGCTCTTGTGTGATTATGACATTATTACACATCTTTCTCTAGATATTTTGGAAACACAGATATCTTTGGTATATTATCTAGGTTTCTATTTAAATCATATTATTTTGAGTAGGACTAATCCAGTAAAGACCTCTATCTATGTTAATCTCTATATATATATGCTTATATAACATGAACTGCCAATTTAATTAAGATTCTGAAGGATGATTTTTGTTTTGCAAACATTTTATTAGTTTAAAAAAACTGGGCAAGAGCGTTCAAACATACCTATGTAAATAGTTCAATTCCCAAATGGAGTCTCGAAGATTTTTCCAAATCGCAAAAAAGTTTTTTGTGTGACGTAACAAAAAAAATACTGTTTACAGATTTATTCCTATATATGTGCTACAAGACCTTGCTTTATGCCAAATTTCAGGATTCTGGGTCAACGCGAAGTACCCTATGAACTTTAATTCCCTTGAAAGTGTCGAAATATACGCTTCTTTGCGATATAAACGGCCGTATCTTTATTTTTTTTGGTAACTTAGAAGATTAATTTTTTTTAGAGCTTCAAGGCACAGCAGAATTGAGTATTTGGTTTTAATTTCAACTCGATACATTTCCGCGTTTCCAAGATAAAGGGTCTAGACAGACAGAAAGACGGACAACAAAGTGATTCTATAAGGGTTCTGTTTTTTTCCTTTTAGGTACAAAACCTTAATAAGAACACTTACTTCCTAAAACAAGGGAACATAATTGCGAAATATTCAAGTAAATCACGGAATTGCCGAATGCCAACACAGCGTTCAGGTGTTGTCTCTTTTTTATCGTGTAGCCTTTTTATCAAACATTGCGTTGCGATTGCATTGGATGAACCAAAAAGCTTTTAAACTATGCTCAGGTTGTCGATAGAAGGGTCGTGAAGGGCTCTTTTAAGGGGATGCAAGTTGACATACATTTTCACTGTTTTTCATATAACCGCTCATATGCGATTATGACATTATTAAACATTTTTCATTCGATGTTTTGGTAACACATTATCTTGTGGATATTATCTAGGCTTATATAGAAATCAATTTATAAATTTGTGTAAAACTAATTCAGTAAAGACCTTTGAAAATCTGCTATTTTGCATGAACTTGGACACTTTTAATTTAATCAAAATTTAAAAAGTCAAAATAGTATAACAATAGAAGCCTTGCAAATTTAATCAAGATTCTAAATGACGCCAATTATTATCAAAAACTTTTAAGGCTTAAAAAAAACACGTATTTCCTGGAACAAGTTTTGTAAAATATTCGAGAAATCAAATCCCGGAATTACCGAATGCTAACCGGGTTTTCAGACGATATCTCTCTTTTTTCGCGTTGTCTTTTCGTCAAACATCGCGCAGAATTGAGTTAGATGAAGTAACAAGCTTTTAAACCATGCTCGATATCGACGATAGGCGAGTGAAAAAGGAGCCTCTTAAGTAGTTGATGGCATCTAATCAACGTTTGAACTAAATAAATTCCACCAACTGCATCAGATTACTTAAAGTGATTTATTTCGAAATTTTTATTCGTTTTTGTGGTCGGTTTTTTTACACTGTCAACTTTTTTAAAGTCCATTCTATCTCTGTCATCTTCAAACGATTGACTGAAACATTTTAGTGGTAAATGTATTTAGTGATTTATAGTGCAAGACGGCCTTGACGTGTAACTTAAAAAACGTGTTTTTACGACTGAATTTTCTCAACTTTTTAATGAAAATTTTATTGTTCAGACTGGTGTCATGAAATGGTGTTGCAACTGATTTGATTCAAGTGACGCAAGCTAATTTAAAATAGGCTAAGTAATATTTCCATTGCAATATAAAACGTTGTACCCTTAACCTTTTAACTCCCTTTCCCACACCTACAAGTAAAAAAGCCATACATGTCATGATAGCAGACACCATAAACGATTTTGTTGAAACATAAATTCATGTGCCATAAACTTTTTCGTGATAAAGTCGTGGGATATCGAGTAACTATAAAAATACATTTTGCCTGTCTATCAGCGAACCTTCCGTACCACATCATCCATCACATATGTCGGGGGGTCGCTGCCCCCATACGTTTTTGGGGCTTGCCCCAAATTAGGAGTTGGAGCGATTTGAAGGTGGCAAAACACGTTGCCCTACACTAGAAAGTACTCTTGTGTAGTGGGTGTGTGCTTAAAAACATGTGAACAAAGTGAGTAAAATTTAATTTTAAAAAATACCGACTTAATTTTTGCATTCAAGTTTTAAAATAAAAAGAAAAAAAAAATTATAGCATCGTTGCAATGTTAATTGTTATGTAAGTTGATGTATTTTAAAATATTGTACCTGATTTGGTTGCAGTTTGTTTATAGGGAAATATAACACAGTCAACAAACAATTTACCTTAAAATTTTATTATATACAGAATGAAAAATCACAATCGCTCATTAATGCAACCCGCTTCCTCCTATGAATCGTACCAACAATCATATTTAAGGTCAACTTCAACCTGATATTGTGTTGAAATTGGTATATTATTGAAAAATTTATAAAGCGCCGAAGGGCATCGAGGGTTGGGTCCCCCTATACAAGAATATTTCTTAAGAATTTAGTTTTCCTTAATTTACGGGCAGTTTATATGCCATGCATAATGTAAGCTATTGTATGCTTTGTGCTGAGTCTTGCTATTGTAGTAAGCAAATTTCGGCCCTAATTCTTGTACTTTCTAGCAGGAAAATTCGTATTTTGAGCAAAAATAAGCGACTCAGCTATTTAGTTTCTGTGACGTCCGATGTTATTCGTAGTCGGAATAACAATTTAAGTTATATTGATCATGAAGGTTTATGCTGAACGCAAGATTAGAATATTAAGAACTAGCTTATATCTGCTGTAGCACCAGCGTCAAAGTAAAAAATGATTCCAAAGGAATATATTCGCGGGATAAAATGTATCTATATACTATTCTGGGACATGGTATATCAGTGTTCCAATTTTTTAGGGTTCCGTACTTCAAAAGGAAAAAACGGAACCCTTATAGGATCACTTTACTGTCCGTCCGTCTGTCTGTTTGTCAAGACTTTTTATCTCGGGAACGCGTAAAGGTATCGAGCTGAAATTAAAACCACTAACAAAACTCAAGTCTGCAGTCAGCTGTAAAAAAATCAGATTTCTAAGTTAACTGAAAAAAAAATTACAGCCATTTATGTCGCAAAAAACGTACATTTCGAGACTCTCAAGGGAATCCAAATTCATAGGGTACGGTACTTCCCGTTGACCTAGAATCCTGAAATTTTGGCACGAAACAATGTCTCATAGCATAAGTATAGGAAAACATCTGAAAACTGTAATTTTGTAGTTACGTCACAAAAAAAAAATATTTTTGCAATTTACAAAAATCTTTGAGACTCGATTCCTGAATTAAACTGATTTCATTGGTAAGTGAATACGGAACCCTCAGTGCATATATGTGGCTGACGATCGAGCACGTCATATCAAAATTTTACGTTTGCAAAAAACATCCTGATCAATGTTCGACTCGTTATGCAATACAATGACATAATAGTACATTTTTGTTGCTAAAATTATTCGATATTTTATCCGCTGTCCGACGGATTGTCTGCCTAGTGTATTATCATTCGATACAATTCACAGCTAGGTATCAATACATTTGTGCTACGCCAGGCTACGTAGCGCGCTACGCGTCACTGAACTGTACTACATCACTGTCCAGAGCTACGTACGTGGCTACGAGCGAAGCGCTCAGTGCTACGAGTTTTTATTTGGCATATTTCAAATTTATTTTTCGGCGAGAAAAATATTTTCGTTAATAGATTGCTTTTTAAAATTGAATTTCTCTACTGAAAATTATTTACAGCGATGGTTTTCATCAAACGCAAAATTTTAAAAACCAATTTCCTGTTTTTTTCGTCTTATTTATTTTCATAGAAGCCGAAACCCAATCTTAAACTTCTAAGTCAAACGTAATGTTTGTTTTTCTAGTTAAACGACTTTGTTCAACGAGCCGGCTATTGAATTTACTTCGAGTAACGAAACTCTTGAAACTCCTTAAAATATTTCCCTCTTCAATATAATGTGATTAGATTTCTTTGCGTCTTCGGCAGCAATTACTGGGTACTTTATAAGGCCTCAACAGTTTTCTGTTTACGTTAAGTGTAAGACTGATACGAGTTCTTTAATTTCTGTTGTTCTAATTTTATAAGCGGAAACCTGAATGGTACGATATCAAATACATTGCTGAAACTTGAGATTTTTTCATCAAATAAATTTCACGCTTCTTAGAATACGTGTACTTGTGAAGCTAACAGACTACACAGGATGTACTACATCGACGCACAGACGAATACCATGGATCCAGTACATGATTCTGGACTTCCCCCCCCCCCCTCAGTGGTGGAATTTTTCGTCGCTATTATTATATATTTTTTTATCTCTACGTTTTTTTTTTTTAATTTAAACTACAAAATCGTTAATCTAACTTTTATTGTGAAAAAAATTATTAAATTACTTTTAAAATTAAAAATGTCATCGGGGTTGATTAGAATAACGATTTTATCTACCCCGACGACTTTTTAATTAATGAATTTTGAAATCAAAAAAATGTTTTTTTGTTTTATAACTAAAAATATCATTGGGGTTGGTTAGAATAACAATTTTACACAGTTTCTATTTAAAAAAGTAAAGATTTTTTATTTAAATTAGGAATAAGCCGACAAAAATTACCACCACTGGGGGGACCAGAATCATGTACTGGATCCGTAGTATTCGTTTGTGCGTCGATGCCAAATAGACCGTGTATACAGGTATCCTTTTTTTTACGGTGGGAATTCATCCAATGACATCTCCTGCCCTTGGGCGGGGGAGAAGGCGGGTCAGACTTTTACTGACTGAAATCCAATCCTGTTCCTTCTTTGGCATCGTTCCAGGGCCCCGGGGTTCTCTTTCGCATCACCCATGGCCCCAATAGGCTTCGACCCTGCTGGGCCCCTTACGGTTGCTAACATCTCCTTGAAGCGCGCGTGGAACACTATGCGCCGTCGACGATTTGGGCTTGATCCGGATGGTCACCGGACGGTCGGACGGCGAGCTACACATTACTCGCCGTTCGCAAGCCCGCGCCTACGTTGGCTGGAAATCGGAATCGGAAACCCGGCTGGGGCGTGAGGGATACAGGTACACTTGTGAAATTAAAAAGTTTTGATCTTTTACATCCATAACTCATCGTCATCATAATTTCAGCTGAAAGACATAAGCCTCCCCCAAGTGTTGCCACTACGAACACAACGAAAGGTGCTGTGCGTTTCGCATTAATTGAATTCCCGCAAATCTCACCAGGTCACCGGTCCACCTTGTGGGAGGCCTTTCTCGTCTTCTGGTGCGTGATTTTTTTGTGTCGTATTTACTATACATAGTTTTCAGATTTTTTCCTATACTTGTGTTATGAGATCTTTCTTCGTGCCAAATTTCAGGATTCCAGGGTAACGGGAAGTACCTTATTAATTTTGATTCCCTTGAGAGTGTCGAAATACACATTTTTTGCGACATAAATAGCCGTATCTTTTTTTTTCGTTAACTTAGAAGTTTGATTTTTTTCACAGCTTCAAGGGATACCGAGATAAAGGGTCTTGACAGATAGACACAGACCGATGGACAACAAAGTGACCCTAAAAGGGTTCTGCTTTTTCCTTTTGAGGTACGAAACCCTAAAAAAGATTGATTCAACAATATTTCAATATTACAATATCTGGCGTCTTACTTAATACTACCATAGCCAATATCTTTCTGAGAGAGAAATAACAAAACTGTTTACCCTAACATATCCCTCTAAAATACCTACCATCATTCTCATTTGATATTTCCCCGATATTGTTGTTATGTAAAAGCTAAATAAATTACGAAAACTTTATTCCCAAACTTTGAGAATTAACTTGAGCAAAGTTGGCGAGTGAGATAATTTGCGTCAAACTTGGAAGCCGTATATTTCGCTAAATACAAATCGGACGCTAAATGTTTTTGATGCGTATAAATATTAACGAAGTTAATTACTTTGTTTAGTTAGTGATTTATTGTTGTTTTCTTCGCGTTTTAATTATATTTTGTTAATTTGTTTAAAAATTATGAAACAATGAAAAGTAATTGCAACAGAACCAAATTACAACGAGTGAGTGCCTATTCTTTGATTTTTTATATTCTTAAGGATAACGCCATCTACTGGCATTACCAGAACAGCATAATCCACTTTATAAAGTGATTTTAATTTAAGATGGCGTTGTATTCGGATTTTTTTTTGTGTTTTTTTTTCAATTTTTTCTCACCGTTTAAACCTTCCCTGGACTATCTCGAATATTTCAATACCAAAATTAACCAAATCGGTCAAGCAGTTTTTGAGTTTTAGCGAGACTAGCGAACAACTATTCATTTTTATATAATATATATAGATGGATATATATTGTACCTATTTATAAATATCACGTATAGTCATAGTAGACTTCATATAGAAATGCGAGTTCTGCTCAGATTTGTACTCCCACGTAATTGTTTTTTTTTTTCAATGAAAAGTCATCAAATGACTTCTCCCGCTCTGAGTGGAGTAAAAGACAGTGTAAGACTTTTACTGATTAAGTGTCACCTATAATCCTTCAGTTGCCTTTTGCGGTCGAGGACGGCGGTAATTCTTTAAAAAATCCCATAGCCCTGGCTTCCACGTAAATTTAACTAAAGAGAAAGACTGTACTGGAAATTTTTAAACTTTTCAACTCTAAATACAAATAATTGTTTTATTTATGAAGCTAGATTATGTATGTAATGTAAGCTGCTTTGCAATGTATGTAAGCATAATTAACATTCATTTTATTATTTAGCATAAAGCATAATCTTTTCCGTAGCTTGAACTCAGGCCTCCTCTATAGGAGAGGGAATGGGCCCTAATCCACAACCCAGGCCCAGTGGAGTTTGCTAAGTGTCACATGTATTTTTGGTTCTATGACATTTCCTTACGATGTTTTTTTTACCATTTTGAGAGCAGTGGTGATGAAATAAATTACACCAACTAATGCGCCTGGTGGGGTTTCGGCTCACGATTCGTAAGTCAGGGACATTAAATTTATTTTATTTTATTATTATTTAGTCAAAACTATTTCATACCTGTCTGGCTCTTTAAGCACGATATGCTTGCGCACATATCCAGTAGATGATGGCGTGGAGTTGAGCTTCAGGTCGTGTAGCTCCCTAAAATACGGTTAAACTACATGATGACTGATTCATTTATGCAAGTCATCCAGTAGGAAAATGAAATGCATGGCTTAAAAAATGTTTATGAACTTGGAGCAAGTAAATGAACTGTAAAAACACGACACTTTTTCCAAGAATCCTATAAGATAGGAACAAAGGACTCTATACTGTTTTAAATAGCGATTGCTTGGCTCATACTTAAGTATTAGTTTATTATTTTATTTGTTTTTTTTTAATAGCCAACAAAGGGATCTACACAGTTTTTAATAACATAAATCACAATATAATCATAAGATTAAATAATTCCATTACATTAAAAGTGAAATTAAGTTTAAAATAAATAATTTATATAATTAGAATGAAAATAATAATATAAAATTATTAGGTACAATGATAGCTTAAAAAATCAAAAAATAAAATGAATAATTTAAAATGATAGTTATTGGGATAATAGCAATATCATTGGGTTCATCTTTGGATTTATTACTACTAAAACTAAAATGCATAACGTGATCTCTAACTGGAGAAATTGGAATTAAAATGTTTTAATTGATTATGTCGAGTTATGAGAAATAGAAAAAAATAGGTACATTGTTATATATCGTCGTTTTGTGTATTTAATGATTGGTAGGTAACTTGGGCAACAATTTTAGTTTTACTCTGAGTATCGCTGTTGAAAATTACAAAAATACTTAACACAACCTATCTATGTGTAATAGGTGACTTACTGTATAGAATCATGATGCCTCGCCTTACTGCCTCGCTTATACAGGGTGCCCGCTGCAGCGGCAGCAGTCAGCAGTGCCAACGCAGCAGCTGCGCAGCCCCCTGCAGCAAAAAGCACACCCCCTGTGTTCTGTGACGCGTCGCCTGCAAGCCGGGCTGTTTCGTTGTGGGTTACCACTGTTGATAGACCTGTGGGGGAAGCAATGTAATTAATATTGGTAGAGGGAAAATTTCTGGTGGCAACCTTAATAAAATTAATACCAGAATTAGAAAAATTAAGGAGTTAAGGTACAAATTGAGCAGTTGTGGCCGAGTGGTAACGGCCCCCTGACTTACGAGTTGTAGGTCAAGGGTTCAAACCCAGTTAGGCGCATTACTTTGTGCAATTTATTTCATCACCACTGTTCTAAAAACGGTGAAGGAAAAAATAAACGGCATGTCCTACAACCAAAAATTTGAAGACATGTGACATTCACCAATCCGCACTGGGCCCGCGTGGTGGATTATGGCCTATTCTCTCTTCTAGAGAGAGGAGGCCTGAGTCCCAGCAGTGGGAACATTAAAAGGATGACTGGTTCTGAAGAGTCACCGCGATCTTAGAAAGCAGTAAGTAAAAATAAACGGATTTGTTTAGTCTGTAAAAGTCTAACATTTTTTCTCGCTCCTATCAAATGTTTATAGTACAAACTTTTTAAAACATTACACGACTCGTCAATGGTTAAGTACGTTGACAGTACGGTTCGTGCAGTGGATTAGCAATTGGCTGCTGCACTGCGAGTCGCGGGTTCGATTTCCTCATCATCATTATTATCAGCCGAAAGACGTCCACTGTTGGACATAGACCTTCCCTAAGTGTCACCATAATGAACGGTCCCGTGCGTCTCGCATCTATCGGATTCCCGCAATCGTAACCAAGTCATCGGACCACCTTGTAGGAGGCCTTCCAACGCCGTCATTTATTAGCTAGTGAGCCAGAATCCTTTGCGTAATCTGCCGAGATCGTTTGACGGATAATCGTTCTCGCCCAAAGATTCTTAGCTCCCTAGACCCTAGAACCCCGATTTACTCACGGGACAAATATTAGTATGACCTACAGATAGTTGATGTGGGTGAACGCAGGGTCCACGATACAAGAACAATTCTTAGTGCGGGGCAACATTTAAAAATAAAATAAAAAATTAGGCAGATCATACAATGAATAAACGCGACCCAGCACCAGTCCTACAAACAATATAATCATCTGCAATCTAAAACAGAGTACCTACTGTAAATCAATCCAAAACAATAACTGCGATAATACTTACGCTTTTCCGTAAAACAAGACACACCTACCGCTTACGGCCACTAAATTGAATACCGAGCGCAATAAAAAACTCGGAAATAAAGGAGGGTGTATAACGTTGACATAATGAGCCAAGATACTCTGCCTTTATTACACCGTCCCCTAATATTAAAGCCGTCAACGATTTACAGGTGGATGAGCTAGAAAAAAGTAGGGATATTGCCTGGTAAGTGTCAATTTATACTAAGCGGGGAAACGATACGGTTTTGAAAGGTTTTTACTCCAATTACGGACGCTTCGGACGATTTCACCTTTTAAATGGCGGTTTTACTTAATGTTTTGCAATTATGAACCGCGTTTTGGTGGATCAGAATATTATAATAACGGTTTTCAATAGGTCCACACAAGTAGGTAGTCACACACACATCACCACCTCAGCCGAAAGACGGCCACTGTTGGACATAGGCGTCTCCCAAGTTGCCACAATGAACGGTCCCGTGCGTCTCTCATCCATCGGATTCCCGCAACCCTTACCAGGTCATCGGTCCACCTTGTACGAAGCCTTCCAACACTGCGTCTCCCGGTACGCGGTCGCCACTCCAGAACCTTTCGGCCCCAACGGCCATCTGTTCTTCGAACAATGTGCTCTGCCTCTTAAGTTTGGCAATTCTTCGTGCTATGTTGGTAACCTTCGTTCTCCTGCGGATATCTTCATTCCTGATTCGATCACGCAAGAAAACTCCGAGCATAGCCCTTTCCTTTGGATGACTTAAGCCTTCTGATCTTATTGTGAGCGACCACATTTCGGAGCCATATGTCATCACTGGCAACACGCACTGATCATAAAACGTCGTCGTAAGACTTTCGTCTTGAGGTCCTTAGTACTTGGAATAAGTAATGCAGACATTGTTTTTCTTTATCGAGGACTAAAACATTTTTTTTAATGTTATTAAAAGTCTCGCACTTCAACACCATCTAACCTGAAAGAAAGCGAATGGATATGGTCGACAATGGAACACGCTTACCTAGAAGTAACCTGTTCACTTTTGATTTAAAGACCTTCAAGTTTTTTTTGTAAAATCAACGATATAGTTCAATGATAGGTCTTGTACTAATCAAAATCGGGTCCGAGACATATCTAAGCGTTTTTCGCCATTCCTCATAATTTCTATTTTAGCGATATATTATGTTAATGCTGTATGTAGCATTGTAGCTGTATGTAGATTTTATTATTTATGCGCCCTGTTAACGAAAATGCTTTTAAATTTTGAATCTAAACAAAGGGCTGCTGCTAGGAAATCATCTGAACTTAAATAATACACAACCTAGTTAGCCAGATTGGGGAATCTGGTCGACCTCACGTTCTGAGAGAAATAGAGGTTTTTTATTCATCTTTGTGCGTGTACGAAAAATCATTTAAATTCTCGGCTCTTCTCTACTATCATATGCATGTATTATACACCTATACCTTCCTCATAAAACATTCTATCCATTGGTGAATATATCATCAAAAGCCGATCAGTAGTTTTTGAGTTTATCGCGAACAGACAGACAGACGCGATGAGGGATTTTTTGTATATATACTAATATTATAAAGAGAAAAGATATTATGTACCTATGTTTTTATTTTTGTTTATAATGAATAAGCTCAAAAACTACTAGACCCATTTTAGAAATACTTTTTACTGTAGAATGGTCTCGGATGGTTTCAGAAGTCGGTGCTAAATAACGAAGAGACAAAACTATTATAGAAACACCTACTTCCGAAATTAAAGTTATTTTGCTCTTTTTAATATTAAATAAAATAAAAATATTTTATTTCATACGAAACAGTCCATAAAAGTTGTTAATAACAATAAATTAACCTATAGCTAATGTTAGTAATATTCCAGTAATAATAAATTTATTTAGAGACACTATGTATTTAATGTTTTGTTTTATATTCCCATAATCTCTTTCTCCTCATGTGTTTTTTGCTAATTTTGGTGCATTAGATGTGATGGTCGGTTGTATTTTTTTTTATAAAAGTTTTTTTATTACTGAGTTACAGGTTATATATTTTCTAGTTATATATCTAAATATGTAAGGATTTCAACGGAAATGTGGTCGTACTAAACATCTGCGCCAACCTTTTGAGGAATACATGTGTGTTGTCTAGTTATCTAAGTAGTTACCTCTACTTTAGAACCACCGCTAACAAGTCCTAACAACATAGGTAAACCCTTACAAACGCTGTTACAAACTTCCAGTTGGCTACAGGTAATTTCCAAGACTACTCAACCGATTAAGGACACAGGGGCTCCGAGGAATAAGACTTTTACCATTAAGGAGTTCTCAAGTTTAGTGAGGCTGAACAGAAGACTACTAATAGATTGAAGCTTTTCATTCAGGTAGAAAATAATTGGGCTTAGATTGGCCTTGATTATTTCCCAATACGTTACTTTTTTTTAAATTCGTTTTTTAACATGAATTGGTAACTTTTCTGAAGAGCACATAAACTTAAATTCGTTTTGTGAGAGAGAGGAGGTCTAAGTCCCAGGGAACATTACAAGACCGATTATGCTTATGCTTAATGATTATAATCCGATTGACATTGCAAAACGATAAAAAAAAAGATTTTTTCTTTGCTTTCACCTTAAGCGATGAATAGATATAGGGTGAAATGGGGCATTGACCTGACTACATGAACAAGAATAAGGCCAGGTAATGTTAGCATTTGGATGCCATTTGTTTGTGTTTGTCTAACTACAGTGTAATTCATTAAAAGAACGAGGGTTAATCAATATTGCCTGTTCACTCTGTGTATGTATTGATGAAATCGATAGACCATTAAGGCTAATTTTCCTTGGAACGTTTTCTTTTACTGTTTAGTTTATGTGGTGTAGTTGATTTAGAAAAGCTATAAGACTGTTTTTAATAACGTGATAATTATTATAACTGAGTTCAAGATCAATATTAGTGTGTTATTTTAAATTTTCTTTAAATTATATAAAGGACATGAATATTTTGTAAAGTATTATTTAAAATAATCATTCACAATTATTTTCTTTTATATGTGAATGTGGGGATTAGTACATTGTTTTTTTTATTCTTTTAAGTTATTTTAACTTATTTCTGGTAGTTTGAGTATTTTGTGCAACCTACCCAAATGTCTTTTCTTTGGTTATTTTGCGTCAAGTGGTTGAGCTTCACGACTAACAAATGCATGCACTGTCTGGACAGGTACATTCAAATCTGTGTGACTTTTTTCCTCAAAATACCATATCAGACACTTAATCTGTATGGTTCTCATATGATTTGACTATTAGGTACATGTTTAATGTATTGACTTCAAAAGAGACTTTGATCTCTAAGTTGGTTTCAGGGTTTCTTCTCAGGGTAGTCACTAGGAAACATCTAGTTTAAATTGATGTGTAAAACGTTTTTTTTTTTAAACTTATTTGTAAAATTAATACCATTTATTATTTAAATGGTTTTAAGCAATTAAAACTATTGGTTGATTTTCTATCAAGTATGTGAAAACTATTCAAGATAAAGTAATTGACAAAATATCATTAATAAATGAAAAGGCCGTGTCTGCCGAATGTCGCAACAAAATTAAGGTATAGCAACCACTGACTGCAACACGAAAAGCTGGAACCGACGATTAGGTAAGCCCAGAAGAAGATAGCGTGACGAGTTGGACTTAATGAATTGGCTAGATGTAGCTATATAAGAACAGACAAAAGTGGAAGTAAGAAAGAGAGGCATTTGCCCTGCAGTGGGATACAAAAGGTTCATCATTTCAGCCGAAATCCACCCGCTTGTTGATATAAGCGTCCTAAAGGTCCTCAATCTCCACAATGACCGGTTCTGTGCGTCTTGCATCCATCGGATTCCCGCGCCCCATGTTGTATTTCTACATATAATCAATATTCATTGATTTTAATTTATATTTTTTAAAGAATTTAATTTATATCCAATTTTAATTAATATCAAATTGTACAAGATGTGTACACCCGTAATTGACATATAAAGAAAGAAAGAAAAACATTTATTTGTGACTAGCACAGGACTACTACTGTAAAATTAAAAAAAAATGTTAACTAAACTAACTAAAGGCCAATGCAAACTATTGCCATGTTTTACTTTTTTCTTTTCGCCAGAAATGTCGGTGTGTTCGGTTACATATTAGAGGCCAATACGAGGAATCAATAGCAAAGAGAACCAGGTCTATAAACCGTAACCGAACGAAGATACGTATAGAAGCACTGCTAAGTATATTTTTGTCAGACGTTACCTATTTTCGTTACATTATAATGAAATTAAAATATAATACGTAATATTCTGAGGTTTCCATTGATAAAATAGATTAAATTGGTTATTACTGTTATATTTTTTCCACATACAGTTTTTCATCACTAAAACTAGTAAAAAAATAAGTGATAAATTAATCGAAAAGATACTCGTTAGTGTTGTGATAGTGATTGACACCATTTAATGCGTACTCACCATAAAAACCAAAACTAAAACTATATTTAACAATGGTAAACTTAAAATATCAGACATACAGTATTTTTATTTAAAAATATTACGTCTGATAACAAACTATAGCAATGTACTAAATAGTCACTAACTTCGTTTGGTTACGGCTAGTAGACATAATACTTTTTGCTATTGATTTATCATGCAGTCCTTTAAGATATGGCCAAGGTTACACTTTTGGCGAAAAGAAAAAAAACTACATGTCAGTAATGTATGGGAAAAGTTTCATTCCTCTTTACACAGATCTAAACTACCTAAATGTAAAATCGCAAATATTTCGTTGTTGCTCCTAATAATACTAAATAAATAACGCTCTCATCGGGTCATCTGTTCACTTTGTGACAGGCCTTCCAACGCTTCGTCTTCCGGTACGTGGTCACCATTCAAGAACTTTTCGACCCACTTTCTGCCCAGCCCATTGCCATTTAAGTTTGGCGATACTTTGGGCTATGTCGATAATCTTGATTTTCCTACGGATTCATTCATTTCTGATCCGATCACGCAAGGAAACTCCGAACATAGCATGCATTTATTTAAACGACCTGGTGAGTCACGGGAATGCGGTGGATGCGAGACGCACAGGACCGTTCATTATGGCGACACTTCGAGGAGGCCTATGTCCAACAGTGGACGTCCTTTAGCTGAAATGGTGATGATGATGATGACTAGGTACTAGCGAAAAAACTGAATTGATCGTTAAAAAAAATAAAACAATAAAAGCCTCATCAATTCCCTAATACAACAAAAATCCTGAAAATAAAAGAACATTCTACAAAATTACTACCTAAAACATATGTACCCCAACTGAATATCAATTAGAAAGATCGTAACGATAAAAATTACCATATTGTACACGAAAATTATGAATCTTTTGATACGACCCGAAATAGACCTCCTTGCTTTGTAAAAAGAAAAAAAATGGCGAAAAAACAAACATAAAAGACGCTAACGCGTGTAAAAGGAACAAGAAAATTTCCAAGTCAAATAAAACGCAAGTACAATGGAACAATCGATATTGTCTTGTAAACACATTAAAAGAGGGGATCGTAGGGTTGGCGAAGGATTTTCATGAGATTACTGTAACGCATGGATTATTGAGAATGTTTGGAAGAAAACAGGTAGGGTTTTTACTTTTGCCTGTTGAAAACTGTTCTATAGGACTTATAATTTTTTTTTTAAATATAGATAATTATAGCTCTAGACAAAGTGACAATTTTGGCTTGAGAGGTGGTCTTGTTTTTCTATTTATGAGTGTCTTTCTCCTCCTCCTAAACGGTTTGACCAATTTGGATGTAATTTTGTGTGTATATTGGAGTCGATTTGATGTTTCAGTAATACAATTGGCCTCGATAGGTGGCGCTGCAATCAGATTCCTAATTATTTTTTTCTGACAAAGTACCATCTTTTGGGACGGACAACTTCTACCGGGACCGCAAGTACGTACGTAAATAAATAATTAGAAATACATTAAAACAGCAATCTATCTTAATACATATAAAAATACATATTTTTATTCAAGAATGTTCTTTGTCAAACTAAATTTTTCCATTTCCCAACCGTTACATGAAATTTTTAACAAAAAAACATACGGAAACATAACATTACTACACAACACACACATATACACACACACACACATCCTTGATTTTTCCTATCATCGATTATGGTGATGTGTGCTACTATGACCTGAATGCAGATCTCCTCAACAAGCTTGACCGTCTTCTAAATTACTGCATTCGATTTGTTTACAATTTACGTAAATATGATCATGTTTCAACGCATGGGTCGCTCCTAAAGTGGTTACCCATACGTCAGCGCAGAGAGCAAAGGGCGCTCACTACCTTGTTTTCATTTCTTGATTCTCCTAATTCCCATAGTTATTTAGCCCCTCACTTTCAATACATTTGCGCCAACCACAATAGAAATCTGCGCTCATCTCATAACCGCCTACTTCAATGTCCCACTCATCGTACTGACTTTCTTCACTGTTCTTTCTTTGTTCAAGCTATTTCTTTGTGGAATGCGCTCCCCCAGGATATTAGGATGGCAACAAATCGATTTACATTCAAAATCAAAGTTCGCGTGCTAATTCGTAAGAAGTTGGCAGTAGAGTCATCAGAGCGTTAAAGTTTTCAAATAGTCGATTTGAACTAATTGTTCGACTTTATTAGTGAAGATATATATATAGATAGTTTATTCGTTTGTGTATGTATTGTATAATTGCACACATTCACATTTACATTCGTGGTTTATTAGTATACCTTTTCTTGTACCCATTCGCCTTTTCTCTCTCTTTTATTGCACCTACCACTATTTATCTCTGCATCACCCTAAGGTTGACTGGTAGAAAATGCCTAAGGCATTAAGTCCGCCGCTGTACGTTTGTGCATAAAGTATTAAATATATAAATAAATACTACAAATAAAAAACTACATGTAGGTTATAAACACATATATTAAGCAAACTTCTTACTACAATTACACATTCTCCAATTACACCGTGTGACAACCCTACACATCCCTCGATACATCTCCATCCCTCGAAGAATATCCTGTTGCGCTCCCGTCTACATGCTAATAAAGAGTGCGGAGGAGTGATTTGTGGGACGAAACTCTGACTTAGCACCGATAAGGATACATTGAAGGCGTTATTGTTTCTGATTACTGCTTGTTAAGGAGTTTGTATGTAACTTTGGTTTGGAGTGTACGGAATATGATGATTTGGAAGTTGAAAGGCTTATTCTGTTTGTTTGTCTTATATGTTGAATTGTGAAAGGGATTTTTGATTTATTAGTAAATTTGTTTCCTGATAGCCTAAGGGAGGCAAACGACGCCTCGAAGGCTAACAACGACGGTGCACCGCAGCTCTGTCCATTAGTCAACGGCCACGACCACACTGACGAGTGCCTGACTAAGAAGACAGTCTAGGGGTCTTTAAGTCATGAGTGAACAGGTTACTTCCAGGGAAGCGAGCTTCGTAGTCGACCACATCCTCGCTTTCTATCAGGTTAGATGGTGATGAAGTGAGAGCCTTTTAATATCATTAAAAAAAATGTTTTGGTCCTCGATAGAGAAGAACCATGTCTACATTACTTACTCTCAAAGTCTCACGACGAAAGTCTATGACCGGTGCGTGTTGCCATTGATGACATATGGCTCCGAATGTTACGGGTCTTTAAGTCATGAGTGAACAGGTTACTTCTAGGCAAGTGTGCTTCATCGTCGGCCACATCATCGTTTCCCATGAGGTGAAATAGTGGTCAAACGCAAATCAATAATAATAAAAAAGGTGTTTTCGTTTGCTTTTTGTATGTTTATAATGGTGTAAAATAAAGGATATAATATAATAAGCAATAATAATACTATTCTGTCTGCAATTACAGGACATGGTCTTAGCCATGACTAAATTTCGACCAAAACAGTTCAGTCGTTTGAGGCTAAAAGAGTAACACACATACATCCAAACTTTCGCCTTTGTAACCTAGTGTGATACCTAAGTAGAATCTCAGGATTCAGGCGTTAGCTCACCATTTGATAAACATCGTCTTTAATAAATGGCTTCAAGCTACAAAGCCAGCTTTACTAAAGGTTTATCTCGTTTTGGACGGCTATGTTTCCTAAGCCTTATTTCACACCTTTATTTACTCACTGTACATTTAGTGTCTAACTAGTCTAAGACGTTATCTTATATTCACAAAGAAACTTTAATATGTACCTACTTTAGTAGATTACATAATTTTCACGTTTTTTTTTTCGAGTTGCTAAATCACCTAATGACTTCTCTCGCTCTAGGGTGGAGTGAGAGGGTTAGTCAGACTTTTACTGACTAAAACTAAACCTATGTTCCTTCAGTTGCCTTTTGCGTTCGAGGACCAAGAGTATCCTTTTCAGATTTTTTCTCATAGCCCTAGCAGGTATCGGCATATGGTGTTGCTCACATCTCTTTGAGGCGCGCCTTCTGTCTTTATAGGACAAGCGGACGGCGATCTACCCA
Organism: Mythimna pallens; assembly: GCA_961205895.1. Classification (NCBI taxonomy): domain Eukaryota; kingdom Metazoa; phylum Arthropoda; class Insecta; order Lepidoptera; family Noctuidae; genus Mythimna; species Mythimna pallens. Next base: position 6,571,524 of record OY540825.1, read on the forward strand.
TTACTCGTCGTCTGATAATGCGGTTGATTTAAAAAACTCTTCACTGATCTAACAACTTCTATGATAATGTGTTGTAGCATCGTGGTCGCGGTGTTACGTCATGCCTGTCTGCAGAAGCCTTAAACCCATACTTTCAACACATTTATTGAAGCACTATCATAACCCTCCTACCAATAATTTATAGTTATTATTATTGCGGTGAATAACGTCAAACTTTGCACCCATCGTAGTATGGTTTAGTAGCAATTGTAGTTATAAAATGATTTGTTTCGAGGGGAACGGCAGTTTGTCACTTTTTCAATAGCTTTATGTCGGTACTTGAAATGGAAATTGCAGTTTCTTTTTCTTTAGTGGAAAGATTTATGTTTAATGTTAAGTTATTGGCGTAACAGATTCTGTCTTTTATACAGTGATTTGAAGGCTGGTGGCTCAATGCCTTCATAGTATTTTTTCATAGCAGTCATACACATAATATACAGAGCTTGAGATACGTAGTGTGTAGTACGGTGGATGCGAGAAGAACAGCCCCCCTAGCCAAGTTACAATCGCATCGTTCACGCCAAACGCTTCGAGTAGGCCACGCCTCCAATTCCTTTGTTCGGACCACGTGACTGAGCGTTGAGATGACGTCAGAACAAAGGAATCGGAGGCGTGGCCTACTCGAAGCGTTCAGCTAGAACGATACGATTGTAACTTGGCTAGGGGGGCAGGATCGGTCGTTGTGGCGACGCTTGGGGGAGGCCTATGTCCAACAGTGGACGTCTTTCGGCTGAAATGATGATGATGATGAGTTACGTAGTTATTAAAACCATTTAATTAATCGTATCTATTTTGGTTTTGTCAGTGATTTAATTTTTTTTTTAATTTTAAAAATTAGTGCTTGACTGCGATCCCACCTGACGGTAAGTAGTGATGCAATCGTTTATGGTGAGGTGCACTAGTTTATTAAGAGCCTATTCACTCTGGCCTTGAAGATACCTAACTTATAATTGTTTCAAGCTAATATCCAAGGACTTCATCATCACATTATCTTTTTTTAGCAAAACATTTTTTTCTGCAACTCTGATCTGTCATCTGTCACGACATCATTGATTTCCGTTGCTTTCATATCACTTCTCACACAATTCCCCCATCTTGTATTTGGTCTTTTTCTCCTTTTTCATCCATCCACATCTCATAACGCTTTTCCTAAGATGAATTTTATCCATCATGACCACTTTCCAAGACAAACATGTTCCTTTTAACTTTTCAGTTACTTGGGCTACTTTCAAACTTCATCTAATATACTCATTTCTCACAATCCATTCTCGTCATATTCATCTCAACATTCTCATCTCCGGTAACATCCAAAGACCCATTCCAATATTAATATTTTTGGTCCTTCGAGCCGGATACTTTTCTTAAATAATATTGCAATATCCACATACAAAGCTAGAGTTCTGTTACTGAGTGAGTTATGAATTATTTTTATAATAATCACATAGGTACCAGCGCGGACTTGCGGATGGCGAGCAATGGGTGGCTCGCCGTCCGATTGTCCGGTAACCGTCCAGACCGAGCCCAAGTCGTATTGTTCCACGCGCGCCCCAGGGAGATGTCAGCAAATCGTAGGGGCCCAACAGGGTCGAAGCCTACTGGGACCACGGGTAGTGTGAAATTGAAACCCGGGGCCCTAGGAAGAAAGCAAAGAAGGAACAGGAGTGAGTTTTTAGTCTGTAAAAGTTTGACACTATTTCGCGCTCCGCCCAAGAGCGCGATTTGTCATAAGATGATTTACCCACCTAAAAAAAAATAGGTACCGGCAAACTCCAAACATTATGGAAAACTCGCTGTCGCGATAATATGTTAAAATTCCTTCGCGTTCAGTCACAGAACAATAACTCGGAAAGTCAAGAAATATTCCAAGATGAGACGCTTAAATATTTAAAACTAAAGAAGAGTTCTTGGCTCACTAAACGTGACTAGAGTAAGAAATAACTGAAAAACTACTTAACAAGTAAATTAAACTAAAGGCTTTCTCTGCAGTAATGGTTTTGCCCAACTTTAAGTCTTGAATATAGAAGTCCAGTCTTAAGAATAAGTTAAGCAAATAATGTTTCCACTCCACTGAATTTTTGTAGAAGGTTAAGTGGTATCAAAAAGATTAGAAATGAGAAGCTATTAAATAAAGAGATGTCTTATTTTGATCAGTGATAAGAGCAGTGGTGGCCGAGTGGTAACGGCCCCGACTTACGAGTTGTAGGTCGCGGGTTCAAACCCAGACTGGCGTATTACTTTGTGTAATTTATTTCTTATGTTTGGTGAAGAATGGAAGATGATACTGTCAGAATGTATGAAATTTTGTGAGATGAATGTATGACTGTGTGCAATATTTATTAAATAGGTCCCCTTAAAAGTCCTGCGTGACTTCTTACTTGTCTTTTTTTTTAAATTTAATTTTAACTATTGTTTTATATTTTTTCTGTATGTGTTTAAATGGTGTAATTGGCATCGGCCGTTTTGTTTAATTCAATAAATAAATCACCACTGCTAACGGTGAAGGAAAGCATAGTGAGGAAACCGGTATGTCCTAGAACCAAAAATTCGATGGCGTGGTGGATTACGGCCCTCCTCTGTTTTCCCTCTCTTAGAGTGAGGAGGCCTGAGTCTCAGCAGTGGGAACATTAAAAGGCTGATTATGCTTTTATGCTTATTGATACTGAAGCACCTGCTGGGAAGTTTAACTATTTTGACACTATCGACATTAAAACTATCAACGGATGTATAAAGACGTACAAGAGACCTATAACAAGACGGAATGGGCCATAACCTTCCATACGGGGCCAGTGTGGATTAAAGAATTTCATATAAAAACGTCTTAAAAATTTTATCCTAGAACGTGCAGAAAATGCATACATGAGGAAAAGTCTCACGCTGTTTTTCTCCACAGTTTTAAGAACAACGTACGTAGCATAAAGATAGGACACGACTCTCGCAGTTTTTAAAATATAAGAATGACAGAACACTGAGTTTTACCCCCGATGGAAGAGAGGGGTGTTATTTATGTTTTCCATTTCGTCAGAGTTGTATTTAATTAAATATGTATTACTAGCTTCTGCCAGCGGCTTCGCCCGCGGATAAAAAGGTTCCACCATACAAACTTTGGAAACCCGTTTCATCCCCTTTGTAGGTGAATTTTGAAAAATCCTCTCTTAGTGCTCACCTACGTCATAAAAGGAAACCTTGTGCAAAATTTCACGCTCGTAGTCCTAGTAGTTTCGGCTGTGCGTTGATATGTCAGTCAGTCAGTTTCTCCTTTTATATATATAGATTATTTTTCTTTTAACTTGTCGAAATTGGAGACGTAACCAAATCAGTTGTACTATACATTTGTCGTTACGGATATGGCATCTGCGAAAAAAGACGAACCCTGGTTTTCAGTATACAGATAAATACGTTTTTCTTGATAGGTTCGCGCTTGACCGCTATCTCACCTGATGGAAAGCGACGATGCGGTCGACGATGGAGCGCACTTACCTAGAAGCAATCTATTCATTCTTGACTTAAAGATTCCCGGGTTGTAGCCATCAGGAAACACAGATTCCGGCATGGAATTTCACTCCTTAGCTGTACGCACAATGAATGTGTTTCAAAAACGTTTTATAATAATAATTATGTAAATTCGGCGCCCTTGGTACGTACCAGCCCCACACTCTTTCTCGTCTTCTATAGAAGTTCTACGTATATACTCGTAGCCGGCATCCGACATAGAAACCATATTATACCATAAACCATACCACCGTTACCACAACCACCGTAACCGCCGCTCCATATATCCGTAGTCGGCATTCAATTTGTTAAGTATGTATAATATAATTGTGATATTTAATTTAACATTACGTATACAACTTCGTACTTCTATACAAGTGATAGTTTATCTTTCAATTGTATATTATTTCAATGTTAATAGTTTTCTTTTTGTGCTTATTCTGGAAACTACTAGCTCTTACACACGGTGTATCCGAAACCTATTGTGGCCATGGGTTTACTTCCATGAGGGAAACCCATGGTTTAGAACGCAAAAGGGCAAAAGAAGGAACATAGATGTGGTTTTAGTCAGTAAACATATAATACGCCTTCCTTCTCCGCCCTAGAGCCGGAAAAGTCATTGGATGTTTCTCACATTATTTTGTTTCGACTCTCCTTTCGTAGGTGAGATCCCTGAAATAACCATCACTTTTGTGCGTATTCTTTTGTTTGTTTTTCTGTTTATTTTTCCGTTTATTGTATGTATGTACGTTAATTGTTAATTAATAATAAATAATAATTGTTATAAAATCAAAGTCAAAAGCATTTATTTCAAATACACCATTTACAGGCCCTTTTGAATATTCAAATGAAGGTCAGTCAAAAAAAAGTGAAGCTAAATTGTACGTTCCAAAGCGTACATCTCTATGGAGAAGAACGTGCAATAAACTCCATGGACACTCTTTTAAATTATATTGAGAATTACATAAAATCTTGGTTACATATTTCTTGTTGCTTCTATTATGCGAGCAAAATGTAGATAAGTAATAAAAAATAAAACTAATTAAAAGATAGAAATTGAATTAAGACATTGGCAGCTAAGAGATGACCCACTGACGGCTCCCGGTACGGTTACATAAGTAAAGTAACTGAAAAGTCACACAACATACTCGTAATTTCCCAGTCTGGTATTCAGTAATCAATTCTCAATGGACCAACATATGTAACGACGGAACTTTGTCCAGAGTTAGTAGGAAGTATGCAGGTTCTACAGACATAGTTTTATCCGCACAAGTTTAGACACGAGAGACAAAAGTATGATAGTGTTCGTGAAAACTCAGTACTAGTAGGTCACATACTCACATATCTTTTCCTAGTTTCAAAAGTTATTGGAGTTTCTTTTAGAGCGATACTCGAAATACTATGTTCTTTTTCTCTTTTATGAAAGCGAGATATTAAACATTATTTATCGGCGTTTAAAATACACTGGAACGTGTCATCTAAAATTACAATGCTGACCCGTCATTATCTTGATATAGGGTTAAGAACTATGTTAAAACAGAAAATAATCAAAGATATAGCAACAATAATTCTATTTCTCTATGTTTTCTTACGACGTTCTTCATCGTCAGCTATTGATAGCGAAGTGTAATATGAACACCGGAAGGCGTCGTAAGTCGCATGTCAATTCTAGGCCACTTCTTACTGACGAGTAGGTGGACGGCGAGCAAAGGGTAGCTCGCCGTCCGGTAAGAACGTTGTGTACTACGCAGGCTGTTAGGGCTAATATATGCCAAAGCTATAGTATTATCGGTATTATTAAAAGGAACGCAAAAGGCAACTGAGAAAACATAGGTTTTTTTTTTAGGTTGGAAAATCATCTTATGACAAATCTCGCTCTTGGGCGAAGCGAGAGATAGTGTCAGACTTTTACTGATTAAAAACCCACTCCTGTTCCTTCGTTGCCTTCGTCCCAGGGTCCGGGTTTCGTTTTCACACTACCCATGGCCCCAGAAGGCTTCGACCCTGCTGGGCCCCTACGATTTGCTGACATCTCCCTGAGGCGCGCGTGGAACAGTACGCGCCGTCGACGACTTGGGCTTGGTCAGGACAGTTACCAGACGGTCGGACGGCGGGCAACCCATTGCCCGCCGTCCACAAGCCCGCGCTTACGGTGGCCGGAAATCGGGATCGGAATCCCGGCGGCGGTTGGGGCGTGAGGACCGGGATTTTAGCAAAGTCCACTCCATCCAGGGCGAGAAAAGTAATTTGATGATAAACCCACCCAAAAAGACGGATCATTTTAACAGTTTTTTGTTTTAAACTATCATTTATTTAGTTCAAAATTATATTCATACTCGTAGCTATTCGGATACAATAACACTATCAAGTTTAGTTTTTTTAATAGATAAAACACTGACCTTTCAAACAAATCTTATTCCTTTTGAACACCAACCGCACGTCCTTATGAGCGCGGTCTGGAGCGGATATGGTGAGTTGCATAGTCACTAGGATCTCTGCGCTCCTAGTACCCGTGCATGGTAATCGTACCCTGGGAAAAAAGAAAAAAATGTATGAAGAATAGTTTCGATTGCAAGCAGGGCTTACTAACTTCTAAAATATAAATAAAGTAGTTAGTTGTTTTGAAAATGCTGAAAATATTGAGGTAGGTCTTTTACCCAGGAATGGGACAGAACAGGCAGGCAAAAAAATAAAATATTCAATTTCTAATAATAGTAAAAGGCTTTATTTGGTTTATTTCTTTTAAGTAAATAAAAATCTGAAAAACATAATTTACAATATTTACAAGAAATTATAAATAATATGAAATATGTTGTTTATCGTCAATCGTTTAAAAAAAAGCTCTCGGAGAAACTGATTTGTGTTTATACATTTATAAAAAGGACTAGATTCTTGTTAGAAACGTGTTTCAAAACCACGTGTATCGTTCAGTTCACTACCATATAAATCTGTGTGTGTGCTTAGAGTAACTTTATATTATTATTGCAAGAAATAAACTTATATTTCAACAGTCTCTAGTCTTTGTTGACTCAACACCACAATTTCAATATATCCCCCATTCTAGGAAAACTTGTAGCAAATAAATAGCCCATATTTCAAATTGACTCATCTTCATTACCAATGCACCCATCTATTTAAAAACCTATTAGTGCACCCTGAAATATTGTTTTACTTCAGTTAACTACTTAACTGAAGTATATCCGCTGGTATAATGCGTCGCTTTGAAAATGATACCAAATGGTTATTCCAACGAAATTGCGTTACAGCAGTCCACAAAAAATATACCTAATCAAATTATTCCATCGATTTAATTGAATTATGAAAGGTCATTACATCAAACTAAAAAGTGCTGAAGAACTTTAATTTTGGAAGTTGGTGTTAAATAACTTCTTTGTTTTTAGAAAGTCGGTTGTATTGTTTTGTTAAAAAGTTGTGTGTGTGAATGAAGAGGCTTTATTTTATTATATACTTTTTGTATATATCATAGAATAGAAAAAAAATTATTGTACAACAGAACAGTAACAAAACTTTTACATAATAAGTACAAGGAACAACATTGGCTTCAATTAAAAAAGAAAGAAAGAAAAACATTTTTTTTTTCGTGACTCGTACAGTGCAAATAATAGTAAAACAAAAAAAAATATTTAAAAGAAATAAAAAGATCTGTGCGAGGTCAAAAAGGCAACACCCGATTGGGATACATTATGATATTTCAGTTTAATCTCTGAGAAGCATACCAGCTTAGATGCCTCTGGACCTCTGTCTAAAGAGCCTATTACACTACTCGATATTCAGACAGTCGTAGTCGATGTCACGTAGTGTAATAAGGGTTAGACCGGTCTTACTCGGAACAAAAAATAAGACTACTCGAAACAAAGAATAAGTCTGAACATCGTGTGCTGAATATCGCGTAGGGTGATAGGCCCATAATTTCCAAAGCAGCGTCGTCTGCTAACCATTACGTGATGACCAAAAGATAATGGCGAACGCTGATGATGATCACTGAACCATTTTGTGAGTAATCTCAATCTGGCTTAAAATAGCCTAATATATAATCTTACCTAAAAGTCTGCAATGTCGTAGGAACGAACCCTCGCTCGGAGATATTGACCTGCGGCGGCAGCATGGCGCCTTTACTCTCGTAGTCTATCCCCATCACGTACGGCATCTGGGGAGGAATAACACCATGAATACTGCGTGTAGGTATGTAAAGAATTCGTGAGTTATTTTTGATTTACGTTAATGTTTCTAAAAGGGTTACTATGATAAAAAAATCTGTCGAATTTTTGCAGTGTTAAGAGGCATCGATAAATATGTGAATATAAGTCGATGCATAGAGAACTTAAAAACAATATCGCTATTTAAAATTTTTGTATCGAACAAAAGTTCAGGCAGATAATAACTGTCTGCCGGCTTTCTTTGGCTGAAGGTATTTAAGTCAATAATGAATAGGTTTTTTTTCGGTGGGAAAATCATCCAATGACATCCCCCACTCTTGGGCGGAGTGGGAGATAGTGTCAGACATTTACTGACTAAAAACCCACTGCTGTTCCTTCGTTGCCTTTCGTACCAGGGCCGAGTCTTCCTTTCAGAAGCAGATCCTTGACCCCAGTAGGCTTCGACCCTGCTGGGCCCCTACGGTTTCCTGATATCTTGAGACGCGCGTGCACGTCCACGACTTGGGCTCGGTCCGGATGGTTACCGGACTGTCGGACGGCGAGCTTCCTATTGCTCACCGTCCAGAATGCACATGTACGAGTAGGTGACACATTCTAATACTTTTACTCTTTACTATATATGTCAGCAAATGTATCGAGGCAGCCTGCTCGGCAAAGTTTGCTGAGGTTCAATATTCCAATCAAATTCTCAGCTCAATTTTTACCAAGATTGCCCCTGTTTCAATGCATGGTTTAGTTGTGTAGACACTTCAGATACAAACCTGCACATCACTATTATATCATTATATCTACTAGGAATCAATTTGCGAATAATTAAAACGGCCACTGAACTTCATTGACCCGAAACTTTGGCCCGATGCCTATGATTTTAGGTAGCTTTCATACAATTGGCAAATACAATAAAATAATGCTGTCTTCTTTTTACTAAACACAGTGATATTCATGACCCACATGAATATGTATTGATCAACGATTATACAGAAGTCATTAAGCCACAATAACAATATCTACACTGGAAGCAATCCAATTTTATTAATTTTCAACCTTCATTGCATGTAATACAAATTTTGCAGGTTGCAATTGGGAGAGTGTGCGCGGGAATTGCATGACTTGATTCCGCCATCTCCTTTCTACCATCGGACAACCCGACGTACGGCGAGTATCCACCCTTACGTTGTTGAAACTTCAACGGTCCGGACTAAGCGTTTCGCTTCATCGTTTATACCGCGTACATCGAATGTCTGGAACAATTTGCCTGTTGTGGTCTTCCCGTCCAAATATAATTTAGGTGTCTTCAAGGCTAGAGTGAATAGGCTCTTAATAAACTAGTGCTCCTCACCATCAATGATTGCATCTCTGCTTATCATCAGGTGGGATCGCAGTCAAGCACTGGTTTATATGAATTAAAAAAAAATATATATATTTCTAGGTTAGCTCATACAAGAAACAATAATACATAAATTATATGAAAGCAATTGTTACATAATAGAGCCGTTTCTTCAATCTTATCATATTTGAAATTTACCATGCTTGATTACCACGCGTTGACTATTTAAACCATTTTAATACCCAAGTTTTCTCATAGTATTTTTTAAACTATTAACTAGGTACAACAGCTACTGATCGGCGTCAGTGCCCTGGTTTAGGCCATGGTCTGGAGCAACAAGAAAATGGAAAGCTGCCAGCTCTTTCTGCGAAGGAGATGGCAGAAACTACCCATACACTCCAACGCATTAAGAATTTGAAATAAAGGTACCTGGCAAGCCTTATTTTATTGCAATGTTCGATAATTTTTCATGTTAAAATAGAACTTAAACTTTTTTTGGGGTTGGAAATCATCAAATAACTAATCATCAAGCAACTTTTCAGAATCCAAAAAATAAATCAAGGTAATCAACATTGTTGCTAAGATTAAAGATGTTACCCGGAAAGTAGCTACTCTTAAGTGATGTCGGACAGGACATGTCTACCGCAAGTCCCATGAAACGCAAGGTCACATGGCGCGAAGGTGGAGAGATGAGCTTGACTCTTACCGGACGGATTAGCCCGCAATGGATGAAAAGGAGAGGGAGGCCTTCACCGAACAGAGGGACATAATGGGCCGATTAGAATAAAATTAACATCGTGTGGATTTGCTAAGCTCTGAACTGTAGTCTAAACGGAGAGAAGATGTTTACAAACAACTGGCGCCATCAAGCGGACACTTCAGGCGACAGCGTGACGGCCAACGCCAACGTGGAAGATATATGCGGGATCGGGGGGCGCGCAGTGGACCTCAACCAAATTTAGTTTTTAAGCGGTCGATTCAATCCAAAAACTATCGAGTACGACTACTTTTGATTCTCATTAGACCCCAAGCGAACGCCGGCGTTCGCTTTGTCATAGGTTAAGAAATTACCAATTGTAAAAGGAACATTACAACCAAAGTATATCTTCATCATCAGGTCTTTCTATTGGAACATCCTCAACACGACGAATGACAACATCCTGCACAGAAGACAACATTTATATCTCTATAAATGCCATCATAATATTTTTCAGTATTCCAAAATGATTGATAGGAATCTAACCTCTGTTCCCGTCTCTCCAACGGTTACAAGCTATTCGTTCTCATTAGAGCCTTTATTTGCGATGAGTCATTGCAGCCGTGACCTCTATCGACACCGATCGATCCTAATGTGTATTAATATAATAAAGGGTGTTTGTCTTCGTGTGTTTAACCTTCGGGCATGTGTCATGTGAACAATGAGATATGTGTTGGAGGTTCTGAAAGAATTTATAAAGGTGAGAATTAAAGTGGACGTACTTTTCTAGAAAATTTTCCATTTGTACAGTAATTTTAGGAGTATTTCTATGAAAATGACATGTCGCAAGTCGCTTAGTTGCGATGGAATTGTCTGCCCCTTGATTTAGTAAATGGTGAGATGATACTATTATGATGTGTTTGATAATACCTCATACTCATCAGATAAAAGGCTTCACTTGATAGATCCAAAAAAAACTAAATATTTTTCTGAAATCTTTAAAATCCTATAAACAATTTTTGATTTATAATAAGAGGGCGCAATTTTATTTGTTGTTTACTATACGACAACAGTCTGGAGCTAGGTAACATTTTGTTTTAAAAACTTAATCGCCACTAAGTACAAAGTTGCCCAAAACGTCCTTTGTCAAACGAAAATGCACAAAAGGACCTCTCTCCTAATCCGGAAACATCCGGAACTGCGAAAAATGAGAACTTAATCCAGTCCCTTTGTTTTCCAAAATTAAATCGCTTTCAAACCAAATTGGAAAATGCGGAACGTTCCACGCTCAATATCGGACGAATGTTTGCTCAATGGAATACAAAATTTAATAAACAAGTTTGAAAATAAAATTATACGCTGTTCACGCTTTTGTGCTAAAGAATAATTTGTAAACAAACCAATTATTTAATTGTGAAGTATGGATGATTGAATGATGTAATTGAATGTGAAAGAGAAGCTACTGTAACATGTATTTCAGTGTGCATGAAATTGTGGTTTATTTTTAAATTCAAATAAATATCGTATCAAAAATCCTCATAAAAATAATCGTCTTCTACGATGTCCCACACAGCGCCCTGGGTTTATCCAGTCCTCCTTCTTTGTCAGGCAATTTCTCTTTGGAATGCGCTCCCGCTGAACATCAAGACGGCGTCCAGTTGATTCAATTTTAAGGTGAAGGCACGTGAACACATTCGCAGGAAATTGGTGTAACCATCACAGCGTTGATTTGTTGGATTCGTTTCTCATAATTACATTGTTTATTTGTATATATCTGTTATTGTATTTTTTTCTATTTCTTTACCATTAAGCTGCACCTACCATGTTATGTTTCTGCACCACCTTAAGGTCGACTGGTAGAAAATGCCTAAGGCATTAGGGCGCCTTTGTACAGTGTTTATTACTAGTGCATAAAGTTTTAATTTAAAAAAAAAAAAACAAATATTTTTTTTTTTAAATCGACATAGTATAGGCAAGACTTGATATGCCGTGCCAGAGGTACAGGATAATTTAAAAGCAACTGGAAGAACACGAGTGAATTTTATGCAATAAAAGTCATATTTCATTTCACTTCAGCCTGAACAGGAAAAGTAATTTGGTTATAGCCAAGCCCCAAAACAAAACACGGTGCCCGTCTGCATGTTGTATAGAACTGTTCCTAGTTTTCTTATGATGGTTTTTTTTTCAGTTTATAAACTCATTGATTACACATACATTTTATCATATAATGCACGTCATTCTATAGAGCAATATAGTTTTGTAAAAGAAGAAAGTATATACCTAAATCTGTTATGCTAAATCTGTGGCGCACAATATACTGTTTCCACATAAACGCTAACAATATAAAGAAATAATAAATAATTTTTATTTTACAAATAGGTTTAAAAAAAGAAAAAAAGAAAACACTATAGTTGTAAAATACGCTACCTTGTGCTCACTATAGTTAACGAATCGACGAATAAAAGACTCCAAATTCAGCTTTACTAGTGTCAGTAATACAAATTTCTTACCGGTTTCCCTCCAAGAGCTTGCCACATGAACTCCAAGTCTGCTATGTGGGCTGGTACGGGCACGATGAAGCTGGTGGCGTATTTGTTAACTACGCCTTCTCTTACGTAGTATAGCTCGGCATCTAGACCTGGAACAATACAGATTTGGTGAGATTTTCTAGTACGTACAAACCCAAAACACCAAAACCCACCAACCTAATACCTAATACCCACCCACCCAATTACACTGTAAGTACATAAAAAACAGAGCAATAAAACTTTTTTTTTTAAATATACATTTGTCGCGTGAGATTTTTTATGAGTAGGTATCTATTTAATAAGTATAATAAACAGTCATATATTCATCTCACAAAATTTCATACATTTTGACAACATCATTATCGTTCCATTGTTTCGTAAACATCAAAATCTGTGTTCTTGTGTAGTGTTTTTTAATATGAAAAAAAAAACATTTTAGGATTTTTTTTCAGTCTCGTCAATACTGTTAAATCTATCATCAAATACATCCTAATATGCTACAACGATGTCATATAAAAAAAGGAATTCCATGCAAGAAACTCGCCAAAATTAACTCTAAGAAAATTACCACCCTCATAAAAATTTTAAACGCATAGCAAGGAAACTAAAATCATATTATTCTAATTCGAAGTGCATTACGGACGATTGCACGGTATGGGAGTGTGCCTCCCTCTGACAGATGCAGGTTCAATTCCCGGGGGGACAGCGCGTCAAATTATCCAACTAACTCTATTTGCTTAGTGAAAAGAAGTGTTGCTATAGTTTGAAGATGGCGTTTTGATACTTTAAGTTTTGCAGCACAAACCCATTAATGATTTTAGAAAATTAAAACCACTTTTCTTTTGGTGGGATATCATCCGATTACTTACTTCTCACTCTCTAGGGGGGAGCGGAAGGGTAAGTCAGACTTCTACTGAGTAAAGCCCACTCCTATGTTCCATCTTTGCCTTGCGTTTCAGGACCCCTGGGTTCCCTTTCGGACTACCCGTGGTCACAGTAGGCTTCAGCCCTGCTAGGGCCCTAAAGCTTAAGATATATATTTTGTATAGAAAAATAGTAATTAGATGAAAACTTTTAATACCATTGGATTACTTGGAAAAGTTAAAATAATAATAATTAAGATTGCACCAAACAAAGTCTATTACCATTCCTGAGAGTAATACGTAATTGGTATTCAAACAAAAGCAAGAGAACCTATCAGTATGTTTCAATCAGTACAAATTTACAATCACCTGATACCAAAAGCCAATAAACCTCAGTATCTCTCATCTACATGTTAATAAAACACCTCACACAAAGCTACTCAATTCAAAATGGTCGTCCAAACGCTGAAATTAATCGTCAAAAAAATAAATCTGATGATCCAATCAGCGTACATTTGAAGGCGCAAAGCGACAGTGAAACGGGACGAATATGAAGTGGCACTTTGCACAATTGATGAATCACCACCCCTATAGAAAGAGTGCAAAATGCTCGTACTGTATCTACGCTACGTGCTACCCCACTTACTTTGTACACCCTGTATATCCTTTCGGTATACAAAGGATGAATACACCCTGTATATTTCGCACATGCAAGTCTATTGGTTGTTATTCAGTTGGAGTTTGTTGAACGCTTTTGAAAGAAATATTTTTTGTTTTCAATTTTATTTTTTCTCACACTTTATAGCATTCAGTTAAAAAACAAAAAAATAATATATACACAAAGAATTTTTTTTATCCACTGAAGACAGTTTAAGAAGTTTTACTGATAGTTCAAAAAATTACAGAACCAATGTATCTTATGAAGAAATATATAAAATAGACGTGAAGCTGAATATCTATTAAAAAAAGATTTACTTGACAACAAAAAGTGAAGTCCTAACTTTTTTATTTAGTTCGTAACACACAAGAAAATCTACAGAAACAGATTTTAATTCCCTCAAAACTTAAACAACCGAAAACTAAGAAACACAAACAAACTGTAGTAGTAGTATTCAAATATTCAGAATCTAATTCACACATTCGCACGGCGATCCTTTGAAGCGGTCACGTTTATAATTTAAACGTAGTAAGCCTTAATGACAGACAACACGTGGAAGCCCTCAGCTATGCTTTTGACTGAATTACTCAAACGATAATGTGCTAGCCTGTAATGAGACTAAAGAGACTGAGAGGGTGATTCAATTAACATTATAGTCTGGAAATCAAACAGGAATATAATTTGCGTTAATTATAGATCAAATAGTTGTTGGAAAAGAGGTAAACATAACGTTTTTAACAGTGTTGTAAGTACTAGTAATAATATAGATTAGGAACGGTTAAAGGAAGTAATAATAATGAAATATACTTAGTAAGGGATTTCAGAAGTATCAAAGTTAAAATGTCTTAAGCTAACCATGAAATTATAGTCTACATCGAAAATGCAAAAACTAAATTCAGAGTAGCCAAAATGATATGAAAGCAAAAAAAAGACTAAAATACAGTAAGACAACTGCAAGCGAAACAAACACATAATTCCAAGATAATGAAAAACGTTAGAAAGATGGAGAGAAAAATAAAATCCTCGGAATTAAACGTTTTAATGGAAGACAATACGTGAGAGCCTTGCAGCGATGTCTTTGTATTAATTACACAAAGACGATCGTGCGCCTGTGTAATGAGACCTGGGGGAGTAATCTGTGGATAATTTCAGAGTAAGATGAGATTCTGAGGATAATTTAAATAATTATATTATTTGAATAATATAGGAAGACGATAATTTAAAATTTAGAGATAACTTCAATGAAGCCGTTTTAATAAAGATGGCTATAAGACTAAAGTGAATGTAAAAGCTATTCTAAATCATCCGAAACTAAGAACCTTATCTAATATGAAAACTGTTACCTTGCCTTGTAGGTGCTACAATACTTATATGTATGAGAACATACACCTAAATACTTCCAAAAATAATAAATGAACTTCCTAGAAAAACAAAAAGTGAATTAAAAAGTTTTTGCAACTTTTTGCAACTTACACATAGTGTGTTAATTTTTAAAAAAAAGAACAGAAAAAAAACGTAATATCAACAAATGAAGCTAACAACACTGGACACAAAAAATACACCAGCAAAGATATCACAAAATCACGAGCTGAAAGGTAAAATAAATCATACAACTAAACTAGTATCCCTTAAATTCAATGGTGTTTATGCGACAGATATTAGTATTAATTACTCAAAGGCGTGAATGCACCCAGTTGGAGCTGTGTAATGAGGCTTGGATGGGGGAGCGTGTAGCCTTAGGGGAAGACAGTGGCAATTTTAAATGCAAGACGGGTGGTGGTGTGAAAATAAATCTATATATATATATATATATAAATAAATCTGCCAGAAAAAGCAGCTTCAACATGTCTAAAAATAAGATCCACAAAGCTGAAAAAGTAAGAAATAGGCCGGATGTTAAAAGTGAAATTGAATTTTTAATAACCCCGATATAATCAATTTTGCTAATGGAAACTGTCAAAACCAGACTTTATGCTTACCTTTCATCATTACGCACCCTGATATTGACACTTTTGCGTAGTAATATATTTTTTTACAGAAAAGTTGCAATGAACTTTATAAAATCAATGGTTTTAGAAGCTTATCTTAATTTAACTAAGTAAGAATAAGCATGATCAGCCTTTTAATGTTCCCACTGCTGGGTCTCTAGAAGAGGGTACGGACCGTACTCCACCATGCGGGTTCAGTGCGTGTTGGTGGATATCACATCTCTTCGAATTTTTAGTTTTTGGACATGCCGGTTTCCTCATGATGTTTTCCTTCACTATTTGAGAGTGATGAAATAAATTACACAAAGTAATACCATCTGACTTGGTGGATTCAAGTCGAGGCCATTACCACTAGGCCACTACAGCTCCGAAGTAAGTCAACTAAGTAATTCAGTTAAAATTCTTTATCCCAAACAGTATGTATATTCAGAGATAAGCAGTCCAAAAAATGCTATGCATTTTTATCTGGTAGAAACAAAACTGAGAACAATCTGAATATGCTCGCTTTTGTCTTTTTATCGCCTGGAGCAGTATGCAAATGACTGAATTAGTTTATCAAATTACCATTTTCAGGCTTGTTCAGTTGCTGGTTTTTAAAAATCTTTTTGAATGTGAACATATATTCTTTGTTTACTTTGTTAAATATGAAATTAATTAACCGTAAAGTCACTGAACTGGTGCATTTGAATAATAAAGCTGGAGTTGATCTAGCACTTTGTACTGTGAATATTAGATTTGTGTGTGGTATTTCTTTTAAGGATTGTAGTTGTCTCATTGAACTCGTTTATTTTAACACTTAATTTTTTTTGATTCTATTTCTAAAATGTATTGCTTTTAGATTTCTCAATTGCAATTCTTATTTTCTCTACTTTCAAAGTTTTGATCATTTTTTTTTTCGATTTTAAAAACAACGACTCTTATCAATGCTACGTAGCAACAGTTCCGTATAGAGAATTAGTTGGAAACGTAATTGATTTGATAACCACGATACCTTTAAATAAAAAAACATCATTTATCAACAGAAATTATCCACATAACGAAATTCCAAAAAAATCCTAATTACATCACGCCACAAAGCCAGTCACAAAAGGAAGCGTAAACCTACAACACAGAGAAACAAAATGATATTTAAAAGTCCGTAACACCTGAGTAAATGTCACTAATGTCCTCATAAAGATTGCCGTCCACTGTGACGAGGCTACGCACTCTACTTCGTAGCTTTAATGAACCATTATACTGCAAATTGTCAGCTGATACGATACCTCTGGGCTTCATGCGGTAGTTAAGACCTCCAAGAGCCAGTTTTAGTAGAATTTTATGGTGATGTTCCGAGGTTTCGAGTATAAATCCGAGATTGGTAAGGACTAAAGAGCTATTGATAGGAAATTAGTGGTGTTAAATCTAGTGATTTATATGTACTCGTAGCTGAATTGAGTATCGGTTTTTTGTAGTGATAGATGTTAAAAACTTACCATACAACATAGATGAAAAAGGATCATAAAGAAATGAAAGCAAAAAAAAAATAAAGCAATACTGCACTCAAAGATTACTAAAAATAGAGGTGAAAATTAAAAGAGAATTAGAATCAGATGATTTAACATCTGATTCTCTCTTTTAGTATGTACAGTCAGACAACTTAATAACTAAGCGGATTGATTCAATTCATCATTTGGCTATGTTACAGTCAAATGGCTATTATACCCATCTATTTTATAAGCCGTTCATGAACAAAAATGGTTGACTTGAATCAACGATATTGCTAAACAATGAGTTTTCATTGCCATTATCCTTTTTAAATTTTCCACCAGTCATTTTTCCTTCATTTACTAAACTAGTTAGCGAGTGCTGCAGAAAACTAGCAGAAACTAAGTAACTAGATCCAATTATATCCTACTAGCTTGCATCCAATTACAGCTACTAATTCTGTTATTATAATTTACTAACAGAACTCGCATGAATATGCAGCTACATACGTCATGTACTTATAAAGTTTCGTATGTTTCTGTCGCAAAGGAAATACTCCTTCGAGCCTTCGTTTATTGCTGAGTACGTTTATTTATTCCGAAGAGGTTCCCCGTACATTTATTAAAATAGCGATAAAGGCTTATTTATTGTCTCCGTGTTTGGTTAGCACGCGAGCAACGAACGCCATTTTGTCGTTTTTTTTCCGCAAATTTAAATTGGGTTGACACGATAATGCTGAAGGAATGTCGAGAATACCGCGACTGTGATTCACCCTGCTTAAAGAATTAGCTGTTTTTTTTTGTCGTTGGAAAGAAAAACACTTTTTTGTCACAGGATTCTAAATCGAGTATATTTTCAGCAGGGAAATGCGGCTTTCCGGTGTCGTATCAAAACAGTTGACCTATTTTTACTTGGGGATAATGTAATCACCTCAATATCTATATCTAACAGTATCATCTTTCTTCGGGGATGTACACTGATAGAGATGCAAACCACGGAAGATACAGAAGCTGAGATAAGACAGCGTAATTTTGTGTGCAACTACCCACCTTAGGTACTTGAGATAGGAAACACATAGTAGATAGTTTTACTAACGAGTAACTTGCCAACATAAGCATCTACGTGTAATTTCTTCAACATTGGCTTATAGCCAGGAAGACGGTCTTTCAAGGACGATCTTGCTGTGGATGCTATATTCATATTACTAAACAAGATTTGAATATGAAAGCGCCAAGCATTTGTGTAAATATGGACTGTTGTATGCAGTTTGCAACTGGTTATATAAAAAGCTCAAAAGTTTAAGTACTGTGAATGTTTTGTAGTAAAGAGATTTTAATATTTATGAGGATACGTATAAGAATAACTTGATTGTTAAATGGTTATCAAATTACATAATGACAACACAAGAATATTATCAATTTAAATTTCTAACTTAAGCATACTAAAGTTGAGGGAGCGAGTTTATTGAGTTTACTTTACGTTTTTCCACTCATCGTTCTTTTTCCTGATGATCTTTCTTTATAGTGCGCTCCCTCTGATCATTAGGACGACAACCAGTTGGTTATCTTTAAGTTGAAGGCACGTAAACAATTCCTTTCGATCAATCCCACAGCCATGACATGACCCTACTGGGTCTTGTCCATATCAAACGACGAGCTACCCACTACTCGCCGTCCGCAAGTCAAAAATCACTCTGTGACTTTTTTTTAATTCATATAAACTAGCTCTTGACTGTGATCCCACATGACGATAAGCAGTGATGCCATCGTTGATAATGAGCTTACCATCGTTCGTGCCATTCGTAAACTTCCATCTATGAGTAACAATGTATCTATAGTTTTTCCTGTTCTTCGTGCAAAGATTTATTAGAAAACTAGTTGCCTGAAAACAGAACCACTAAGGACTTAACTACCACATTATAATGCAAAACTGCCTTGCATCACCCAGACAACAATTTGGAATTATTTTTATCACTTAACTTTTCTGTTACAAACTGAACGCGAAAGTACTGCAAACGAAATTTATGCCGCCTCTTCGGAGTTTTGTTATCGTTGCTGTAAATTCAAGTTTGCGTTTGTGCCTCATTCTGTGGAGGAGTTTGCTATTCTTGCTTTTAAATTACAATATTTCTGGTTGAAGATTGGACGAGCTATTAATAGACAGAGTTGGGGAAAACTACCGGGTCAGGCCTTTTGATATCTAGGTAGGTAGGTTAGGTAGAAGATTGATTCACCTAATTGTGTAATTTGGTAATGCCCCGACTTACGAGTTGTAGGTCGCGGGTTCAAACCCAGCCAGGCGCATTACTTTGTGTAATTTATTTCATCACCACTGCTCTCAAAACGGTGAAGGAAAACATCGTGAGGAAACCGGCACGTCCTAGAAACAAAAATTTAAATACATTTAACATCCACCAACCCCCACTAGGCCCCTGCTGTGGATTACGGCCCATTCCCTCTCCTAGAGAGGGGCCCTAAGACCCTACTGAGGGAACATTATAAAGCCGACTATGCTATGCTATATGCTATAGTTTTTTGTGTCCATTCCTTTTAATCAATAGTAATAAAATCTAATGTCAACTCAAAGTTGAAGTAAGCTCTACTATATTCCCACTACTGGGTTTCAGGCCTTCTTTGTAAGAGAGGTATAATGTAATAGGTCATAATGCATATGGACCCAGTACTTATTGGTGGATGCCATATATCTTTGAATTGTGGGTTTTAGAACATGCAAGTTTTGCCATAATGTTTTCCATCACCGTTTTGAAAGAAAGAAAGAAAAACAGTTTATTCATTATTACGCAATCTTAAAACTAGCTAACAAACATAATCAATTGATACGGAAGATATGCGTCACATCCGCGCAAAACGGCCGAACGCTCAGCATAAAGCTGCAGAAAGCAGTAGTGATGATCATCGTGGGTTCAAACCCAGGCAAGTGCTTTACTTTGTAAGCACTTGCCTGGGTTTGAACCCACGATGTGCGACTCGTAAGACGAGGTGATTACCTCTGGGCCACCACTACTCTTCAATCAACAACTCAATCAATTAAAATCATTTATTTCAAATAAACCATAATTACAGGCACTTTTGAATTGTCAAAATGTCGGTCAGGGAATAAAAAACAAAACTTAAACCAATTATACTCGTTTAATTAGGACTGATTTTTTAATGGTTTGATAATTTTCATTTTAAGAATAAACAAGTTGGTTTGACAAATCATTAAAAAATTTGTCAGCCCGTCATTTATATTTTTACATAAACGTTATTTACGAAATGGAAAATCATCATTTTAACAATATGCCTTTATTTTTGTACCCTTACTTTCTTAATTAAATTTTTTTCATGCACCCGCCTTTTCTCTCTCTTGTCTCTGCAACTCTTTTGGTTGACCGTTAGATAATGCCTAAGACATTAAGTACGCCATTGGACGCAAGTGTTGCATAAAATTTTAATAAATAATTTAGTAATTTATTTTGTTAATGTCTCGTTTCTTTATAGTTGCAATTTTTTTTTATAATTTAGCCAATTTTTTATAATTTAAATGTGAAAACACTGTAGACACCGCGAATTCTTAAATTACTTCCTATTACGACTCACTTTTTATTATGATTATTTTTATTGTACTTATGAGTACAATATTGACTGGTCTACACTGTCCTTACATAATATCTACTAATACTGTAATATGGAAATACTGTAAGAACAACAATTTTTTCATGAAGTTTCTTGCCGGTTCTTCTTCATAGGAAACGACCAATTTAGAACCGTGCACTAGCTTCTGACGTTTTATAAGTGCCCTTGTAGACCTTTGTGAAATAAAAACTATTGAATTTTGAATTTTTTTGAACTTCTCAAAGATTTTGAAAAGATATATGTTTAGTACTTCAAGGTTTGTTTTTAGGTGGGAAATCATCCAATGACTTCTCCAACTCTAGAGTGGAGCGAGAGGGCATGTCAGACTTTTACTGACTAAAACCCACACCTATGTTCCTTCTTTGCCTTGCGTCTCAGGACCCTGGAGTTCCATTAAGAAACCCTTCAAATTACCTTTGAAACAAAAAATTCTGGTCCCCAAGTCACAGGCTTTAAACCTAGTTTGGGGACCAGGAGATAATACTTCATGCAAACTTTATTGTATCCCATTACTGAACCTTTGTGAGCAATTTATTGAAAAAAACTTATTAAACTTAAACTTAAAAACAAAGTCCGCCTTTGTACAATGTTTAGTGCATAAAGTTTTAAATAAATAAATAAAAACAAAATCGCAAGTGTTAACAGAAAAAACTGACTTTTCACTGCTTTGTTATTTAGACCATCTGCATTTACAATATTTACTGAACACTTTTAAGCTTTTGATCGTAATTCAAAGTGACTTTTGACTGTTAGCTCTTTGTTTTATTGACTTAAGTTTTTTAGTAATTTTAGTCCGCAAAAGCAGCAGAGTTTATCGTTGAAGTTTGTTTTATAACTTTGATATGTAAATTTTAACGGACTTCTTGTTGTAAGGAATGTACTAGTTTCAGGTAAGTATTTTGGTGGTACCGTATTGATTGGTTTTTGAAAGAGCTGTTTATGAAAATTATTTTAGTCGTACATTTATACTTATTGTGTACCATGCTCACTAGAAAATATTTTTACCACGAGGCATTTATTATTATTTATAACATTCTTTGTTGATGTACCCTTATAAAAAATATAGGACAAACATTTATAAAAATGAGTGTACAATGGGAGGTCTTATCGTATAGACAACCTCTTACAGACAACCTTGTGATGGACTGTACGTAAGGATATAGATTTAAAAGCTAACAGTATAAAAACACTAGAAAAAATACTAATAGATGGATAATTAAATAACTAACTTTTTATTTATTTTTTCTGTTTTAATTATCGGTAAATAACAGATTTATTGTGCAAACCTACCATAGCGTTGTCTTTTTTAATCCAAAGGTTGACTGGTAGAAAATACCTTATGGCATTATGTCATTATGTCCGCCTATGTACCACTACTGTACATGAAGTTTAAAAAATAAATAAATAATAAAACGAAATTCAAACATACCATACAAAAAAATATACTAATGTATATGAAACACGCAATTGAGAAAGGAAAAGGAAAAATTTGAGTAAAAGCTAATGCTTCTTCAACATTTTTTTTAACGTTTGTAGCGTTGGGACACGCCTCCCCTCTATAGGTAATGCATTTCACAAACAATTAGCTTCAGACATCTGCAATTCGTAAGTAGAGAAGACGCAGATAATCTTACTTGGTATAAACTCGAAGAACAAAATATGTCAAATGAGGTGAATAGAAACTCAGGGTTTTTTTTTCGGTTGGAAAATCATCTTATGACATCCCCCGCCCTTGGGCGGGGCGGAAGATTTTGTCAGACTTTTACTGACTAAAAACCCACTCCTGTTCCTTCGTTACCTTCGTCCCAGGCCCCTGGGTATCTTTTCACACTACCCATGACCCCAGTAGGCTTCGACCCTGCAGGGCCCCTACGATTTGCTGACATCTCCTTGGGGCGCGCGTGGAACAATACGCGCCGTCGATGACTTGGGCTCGGTCCGGACAGTTACCGGACGGTCGGACGGCGGGCTACCCATTGCTCGCCGTCCGCAAGCCCGCGCCTACGGTGGCCGGAAATCGGGATCGGAATCCCGGTGGCGGTTGGAGCGTGAGGACCGTTGCCTCACGCGATCGGTCGCCTCCTTTTCTAGCATTACTGCTTCGCAGAAGGAAGCGACCGCTTGCCACTCCTCCTCGCTCCAGACCATGGCCTGTACCAAGGCCCGACGCGAGAGATCGCCCCCACGAGGACACGGCGTTACTCTGCCCAAGCGGGGCACACCTCCACCGTATGCTCCACCGTGTCCTCCGGGCGATCCACACAGTGGCGACACCCGGGCGTCGCTTCCGCACGAATCCGGTGCAGGAACTTCCCGAACTTACCGTGTTCGGTGAGAACCTGCGTCATGCGGAAGGTGAGGACACCGTGAGGTCTTTCCAACTACGCCTCAAAGAGGGGACTTACCGCCATAATTGTGGAGTGTCCACAAACTCAGGTGTGAATAGAAACCAAACTTCAAAGGGTATTATGACGATATTTGAATATTTTTTTCTGCATTTAACTATATCAATTTATTAATTAATTGTTATTTTAAAAAGTCGATGCATTGTTAGTAGCCGATAATATGGTATCAAAGTGAAAAACAAAATCAAAGTTTTGTTTTTATTTACCCCGTTTTACGTTACTTATTTTGTGCTAAGGATGCATGCATGGCCCGACAGGGAAACAGGTTTTTTTTTGGAATTTTTTGTGCGTCTAGTCGGGCAGAATAAACATGTTTTTTTGTCATTTTGTTGGGGTCGGATTCCAGTCTAAACGAATGCAACTGAGAGTGTTATCACTATTTTACATGGAACATCTTCAGACCTGCACCACCCAGTAACAGGGCATAACGATAATGGCTCTCTCTAACAATGTCTTAATTTTGATAACGCAGCCAGCTAGTGAGCCTAGCTGCTGTAAGTTGAGGGAGTTATGCTCTCCCTATCAGTTGGAGTGCAGATACGATTAGTTATGACCCATTGATGCGTTAACCAAATGCACATTTCGGTAGGTAAGCGCTTTACAGATTATGTTCCAAGCCAAGGGAGAGTTTAGTTTGCTTTGAGAAATTGCGATAAAGTTCTACTATTCATAAATCTTATATTTAGAAAAACGAAGAATATTTCAGAAGAAAAATTTTGCTTTACATCACATGACTGAAAATATTTTTATAACCTGTTAGGACTACAGTAAATAGAAAGTTTCTAGTCTCAGTCTGAAATTGTTATTTATTTTATTTTTAGGGTTTGATTTTTTTGTAAAATTTTAAACAAAACCCATAAATTACGATATTTGTCTAGTTGAGAGAAAAATTTGACTCACAATGTCCGAATTGACACACCAATCATTGTGAAACACACTTCTAAGTGTTGCCGTAAATGGGCCACATGCCACAGTCACAAACGCCGCAACGAGAAGCTAGAATCGGCCACAAAGGAAGCTGAAGCGCGCGACTACCACTTGTGGCCGGTGGCTGCTACTTTTTTTAACCCATACGTGAAGTATGACAATGGACTCAGACGAAGAAGGATTAAATGCGCGAGTGGAGTGTGACGGCATTGTGGCCGGTTCGGGCCACAATAAGCGAACAGCGATTTGTAACGTGTGGCGGCCACTGGCGTCAACCGTGTGCGGCAAATCCATATAAAATGTATGAAACCTACAGGAAACGCCGCTGGCGTTTTGTAGTTAAGGCCGGTGGCCCGTGTGCGGTGACCCTAGAATTCATTCCACAAACGTAAACATGGAATTTTACAGCAAAGTAAAAGTAATTTAATATTTTTTTCATATTATATTCATAACGCGAATGTCTGATGGCCAGTGACATCTGCTGAGTTATTCACAATCGTCCTCGTTAAAAGTCACCTTTTTAATTATATCACCCTTTTTTTAAAAAAAGAATTCCTTTTGATAATTTTTACGTCATTAACGTCTTAGTTGATTCATCGTTTCAATGCCGCGAGAGTTTTATTTTTTATTTTTTTTCTATTTTGTTCCTTTTTTCGTATATTCGTATTTCGTATATTTTAGGTCGTTTATATATATATAAATATATTTTATGTTGAAATAAAATCAAGTTATTTAGAATGCAAGTTGTCGTGGTGACTGGATTACGGGCCACGTCAAATATGCTGACAACTCACTGAAGCGCACGTAGAACACAACGCGCGTCATACCAGACAGCCGAACGGGGCAGCGGAGGAGCGAACATTGCTTGCCGTCCGCAAGCCCGCACCTACGGTCACCGAAAATCATATTGCGACTCCCGGAACCCGGGGATTCACCTGCCGGGGTCTAATTTCCTACTGGTTTCTACATTATGTGTTAGTGAGCTAGCCTTTCATATGTACAGGCTTAGATTTAAATTAAAGAAAAAATGCTTCGCCCTTGGATTTATAAAATAATAAAAATAATAATGATTTATTAACTAGACAACATTTGGTCCACACCATATGTTAGTAATTCTTAAATCTACGTCAATTCATCATCAAATATAAATAATAATATCGAAAACAATAAAATATACTAATAAAATGTCAAAAATTAAAATTAAAATGTCAGTGAAATTTAAAAATGCTTCAATCAGAACCATAAAATAAATAAAAATGGTCAATAAATTAAAATGTCAAATGATAATTTTAATTATGATAAAAACAATTAATAACTTAAACTAAAATTGCTATAATAAACATTGTCAACACACATACATTTACATTTATGTAATCTACTTAGCTGATTAACCTACAAAGTAAATATACATAAGGCTATGCATATACCGGAGTTTTGATTATGATCATCCTTTAAGCTTCTTACAAGTAATTTGGTTTTGTAATCCCCTTACTGTATATTAGAAATCATGTAACCAGAATGCAATATACAAAATAGGTATTTTCAAAATACTTTCAGATAAAATTACTCTTCTTCTCTTCTTCTTCTTCCTTGCCTTGCCCCTTCATTTGGGGTCGGCTCTCCTCGTTTTTAGACGCCAGGACAGTCTATCCTGGGTTGTCTGTGCGTCCAGCTGAGCTCGTTTCAGATCTTTGGATACGGTTGTCCACCACGTAGCTAGAGGGAGCCCTCTGCCTTTTGTTGTTATTGTTAATGTTCTTTATTTATTAAAGATTTTAACATTACAAGCTCTTCAAAAAGAGCATCAGACATGTTGCGCTGTGTGGACGCATTATCATACCACCATATAAAAATAATCTTTCCACTGGTGCTGAACTAGGGAGGCAGGTGTTATATTTTATAAACACTTTTTTACAGTTGGGTATAATTATGTTGAACATGGTCAGACTTGTCTCTTATCCTCTTAAATATTGGAGGGTCTCCAAATCAATGCAGGTGCTGCTGTGGTACCATTACTTTTATACGGCTAAGTTTCGAAACCACGTTCGAAACTTAGACGGAAAAAAGTATTTTATATTTAAAAAATATAAAATACATCTCGAAAAGTATTTCAAATAAAATACAAAACACTAAAAAAAAAAGGTATTTAAGTACAAAATATAAAATACGTGTTTTGTATTTGCATTTTAATTAAGCACAAGTATTTCAAATAAGTCACAACCCTGAAATTAAATCAATAAAATAAGATAAGATCATTTATTTGTATAAATATGTGTATGTTAAGATGGAGATAAACGGTGAAGGAAAACATCGTGAGAAACCGAGTACGTCATAGAGCCAAAAGTTTAAAGATATCATTTCAGACATTCACCAACGCGCTCTGAGCCCGCGTTGCGGATTACGGTCCATTCCCTCTCCTCAAAGGAAGCCTAAGTCTCAGCAGTGGGAATAATTATAATTCTGATTATGTTGTACTATGCTACGTTAACCTACTAAGTGCCAAAGTTTGTCAAGTTTTCTGGCTAAGTTTAGCTAAAATTTAACTTCATATCCTTAATTCAGAAACCAGAAGTAATTCAGACCATTAGAACTAACCTAATCTACACCTACCCCTCGAGCGCCGATTGTACATACGTCTGTACAACTTGAAAGACCTTGAAAAACGCTTAATTGTCGTAGAGTACACACGTTTGTACGAATTTTATTTAGCCGAAAATGTTGGTTTCTATAATAAAATAATATAATATATTCATACAACTATCACACAACACAGTCTAGTTCAAAGCTAAGCAGAGTTTGTGTTATGAGTACTAGACCACTGATAAGCATACTTAAATATTTCTAAATACATACTTATTATAGATAAATTATACCCAGACACAGAACAAATGATTGTGCTCATCAGACAAACATTTGTCCGGGGTGGGAATCGAACCCACGACCTCCGGCGTAGCAGTCAGGGCCACTAACCACTAGGCCAACAGGCCAGTCTAGTCTAGTATATCTTTATTTTTCCTAGAAAAATCTAGAAAAGGTTTTTTTTTATTATTTTTGTGGTGATTTTTCGTAGAAACGCGGAATTACGTAAAAATAATACCCCCGCATTGAGCAGTGGTGGCCGAGTGGTAACGGCCCCGACTTACGAGCTGTAGGTCGCGGGTTCAAACCCAGCCAGGCGCATTACTTTGTGTAATTTATTTCATCACCACTGCTCTCAAAACGGTGAAGGAAAACATCGTGAGGAAACCGGCATGTCCTAGAACCAAAAATTAGAAGACATGTGACATCCACCAACCCGCACTGGGCCCGCGTGGTGGATTACGGCCCATCCCCTCTCCTAGAGAGGAGGCCTGAGTCCCAACAGTGGGAACATTATAAGGCCGACTATGCTTGCTAATACCCCCGCGCGAGAGGGGATATTCACGAAGAAGGAGTTAGTACAAAAAAATTAAGTTACGGTTCATAGCCTGAATTATAAGAAATTTACTAACATAGTCTACATTAAATTGTATTCAAACTCGTACCTTAGCTCGTACAGTTACATGCACAAATTGATGAATTAATTTTGTCTTTAGTGAGACTTAGACCGTATCGATCGAGTCGTTCTCAAGTGATGCCACTTGATAACGACTCGATGGATTCGGTCTAAGTCCTACCAAGACGTCCTCGACGTTCGTATGCCCGTGCCTATAAGCTGCCTCTATCATAATCCTCATTTCTGCCAAAAGACGTCCACTGTTGGATATAGGCTTCCCCCAAGCGCACCACCCACCACCACTACCTAGGGCCCATCACCTTGGACCCTAACAGAATACCAGAGCTGCATTATTTATCGTTATTAAATATCGCAGTATATGCTTGCCTTTGTTATACCTATTTTATTTCTACTGTATATGTGATTTTTTCTTTCTTTCTTTTTTTTAAGCGTTGCCTGGATATCGACCGGCCCTGTGCGTCTCTCGCTATCGGATTCCCGCGACCCTCATCAGGTCATCGGTTCACCTTGTGGGACTTCCAATGCTGCGTCTTCCGGTACGTGGTCACCACTCCAGAACCTTTCGTCCCTATCGACCATTTGTTCTATGTACAATGTACCCTGCCCCTCTATGACTCAGTTTTATGTACTATAGACATAATTTTCCAAAAAAAAAAACAACAAGCATAATATAGCTATTCCTCTCACAAACAAATTACACGAGAAAAATACCTCCATCTAAAAATAGATCTCAATAATATCTCCAACATATTATCCGCCCCCATTGTCATACAAAAATATATCATCCAATCTGAAAAAATGTCTGGTTTCCGGTTAATTTCCCGCCCAATGTAAGCGACGGGACCAGGACGACATTATTTTTAGGAGTAAGTGGATACACGCACGTACGGATGGGCAACAAGTGGCCCACATTTGGGAGACCAAATATTGTATTATTGACCGCCGAAGCAGAAGATAATATTAGGTATGTTGCTGGGAATATATTCTGTGGGTCGCCACGTGATGTAATATAGTTTGGGGACCTTGAGAATTTGGGATGGGAGCTAGGTGTGTTTTGGGTGTTGTATTGATTTTTCAGAGTTCCCTCTGGTGCTCTGCATTGTTTGACGAATTCTTTCTTGTATACAATATGTAACATGATAAAAGCACATCTTAAAAATAGTAAGTTCGTTAAAAAAAATTGGCTACTGAATCGATTTCAGCAATATTTCGGAAATACGTAATTTTTTATCCTGATATATTCAAGAAATGATTTTAAAAGAAATATTTCATCACTAGCGTGTTTGTGTAAGCATGCGTAATTGCCAATAAGGATATGCTACCAACGTAGTATAATTTGCTGACAATTAAGACCACCATTTCTGAAAAAAAAACTGTCTCAGTGCATTTTAGCAAAATTTCAGTGCTTCAATTATGATTGTCACTTATCTTTGTAATTAGGATGTAAGGTGTGTCCATTCCTGTAGCCTGAGGTAAAAGAAAATATAAAATTCAATGCGTAGTAAGCTTTTGGCCATGATTAGTTAGTTTGTATTATTAGGCATTAGTGTAAAAGAATTCAAGATTTAGACTGTTGGTAACCAATACTGATAGGTTACAATATTTTCATTGGCCTTGATAATAATTTACTAGTGCTCATCATCATCATCATTTCAGGCGAAAGTCGTCCACTGTTGGACATAGGCCTCCCCCAAATGTCGCCATAATGACCGGTCCTGTGCGTCTCGCATCCATCGGATTCCCGCAACCCTCACCAGGTCATTGGTCCACCTTGTGGGAAGCTTTCCAACTCTGCGTCTTCCGGTACGTAGTCGCCACTCCAGAACCTTTCGTCCCCATCGACCATCTGTTCTGCGAGCAATTTACTAGTGCTATTGCATTTTTGATCAAGAGCAAAAATAAATCTAAACGCAATAATAGCATTATTTAACTCTCAAGACACTGTAGCAAAAAACAGTCACAAAAATAACCTAATAAACTTCCGAACAATAAAATAAGAACCTAGGGTGGCCGTGTTATGGTTCGGTCATAATTTAGCAAAAATAACTGTAACTTTGCCATCAACAAGTGTCGAGTAGAAGTTTTGTGTTACATAAATAATTCTTGCGGTTCGCATCTTGCCAAGTTCACTTCACACTGAAAGTTAGCGTTTGTAAAGGTAACAGAAATTTTTCAGTATAATATTATATATAGTAGCTTCGAATTCAAAAAGATACATTTTATACTTATTACTTTTTTGAAAATCACATTTCTTTTTTAGCCTTTCGAATACCGTAATTAGAGACACAATAGAAAGACAATGAGAGAGAAACACTTCGCGTTCGGCGTTCGCTGGGAGTTTAATGAATTAAGGTGGGAAATCATTCAATACTATATTGAATGATTCTATTTCTATCGATTCGATTATACTTCTCAAGCTCTAGAACCACAGGGCAGACACTCTTCAAAACAAAAATAAGGATCATCAAAATCTGTCTAGAATTGGCAAAGATATATTATATCTACAAAAAAAAAAAAAATAAAAAAAAAACATTCAGATGAATTGAGAACCTCCTCCTTTTTGGGAAGTCGGTTAAAAAGTTCATTATCAGAAGAAAAATCGAACTAAATATAAATCCTCAGATAGTGTAAGCAAGCAATAAGTCTATCACGCACGTGCACTCTCAGCCAAGTTGAGGAGACACTTTCACGGCGTACTCATGAGGCGCACGAAACGTAAACACTTCGCGGTTCGTTTACTTTGCCACTAAGTGTACGCCAGATTGTTTTGCTTAGGGATATGCACTTTCGTAGTGATGCTGATTTTACCAAGGAAGATTTTATAGAAGTGAGAATATTATTATTTTAATTATGAGAAAAAAACTATGAGTTCTATATATCGACGGTTGTAAGGCTAATTGATCTAAACGAAATTTTTTTCAATATTAGAGTTACATACATATTCAGAATCAGCCAATTTTTCACCGTCGTTTGAGTCAGGTTTCAATTTTTTTTTTTTTAAATGTCGCTTAGGTCAATTAGCCTTACAACCGTCGATATTATTAGTTTAAACATTATTATTAATTTAACATTATTAGTGTATCGTTTACTCATTTATACCTTTGCTTACAATTTTTTAAGATTTTTTTTTTGTATAGAAATAACCAAGGCTTACCTTGATTCCCTGTATTTACGTCAGTATGTTCACCAGGAGAAAAAACTAATGGAAGCATATGTACAGACAACTGCATCAATTGGGTACCCCTTGTAAAATTCTTTGATTTAGTGGACAGTATTATCGTTGTAATGATTGAAACGACTTGCTTAAAATACTGTTCTAATTATTAACTAAGTATATAGCAATATACATAAAGCGCTATAGTTGGCTAGACGACGGCTTTTAGAGCAATATTTTTACATGGACTAAAAATAAAAACTGCCATCGCAAAATAAAGTTTGTAGGTATTTTAATGTGAGAGGGGTGTTGATGACACCCCTGCCAAAAGAGTGAAACTACTTAAAATACTGAAAATACTTAAGAAAAGGGGTAACAGTAACCAGTTGATGACGTTGTCTGTGCCATTCTAATAGACTACCAAAAGCACAGTCAGAAACAGTGTCCAGCAACAACCATTATCATAATTACCAAGTACACAATGCACTTCAAAACCAGAACTGAAAGCATCAACATTTATCATAACAGTCTTCAAATTTCCCACCAGTTTATTCACGACATAAACATAGGCCATTACCTCGACAGCCACTTACAGTCGTTACAAGAACGACATTTAATTTTCAGGGTTCCGCGGACGCGTAAATAGTAATTGCGAAGAAAGGGGTTGATAAACGGTTCCGTACGTCACGTCGCGACGGACACCAGATGCTTCCCACGGTGGGCTGTGTCCTGTATTTATAGGTTTCCAGCAAGACTTAGGTCTTAAGTATACCTAGGTTTGTTCACCGTAATTTGTTCTTTGACATTTTCTATTAGTTTCGTCGTTTGAGACGGGGAATTGGACATGTCGGGGTGGATTGAACTGTCTTGTTTGTACGATATATGACAGTGATGAATTGTTATGATGAATAAATAAAAATACGTTTAATATCCATCCTACGGTTAGGTAGGTATGGGTAAATACTCGTAGTGCTCGGCTAGACTGACAGCGCGGTGCAGGGAGCGGCGCGGGTGTGGGGACGCGCGTTGTGCCTGTCCGTATTCGAGCCATCATAACAACGCACGCGGTTAGCTCGAACTAGTTTGAGATGCCCGCTCCCGCAGGGGTTGCCGTTTGCCGCCAGCGCACTCACTACAGTCACTTGTATGAACAAGCTATGGCGTGAGATGCCCGCGGTCGTCCCGCGTCGAGCAGCCCGTGCCGGTTCCAGCGCCCGCGTGCCTGCTTCATTTTCTGCTATGGACACTCAATTGAAGTTCTTACGTTTGAGTTTACCACGCTGCCAGTCAGGCCAAACACGTGGAGTAAACAGTTCTAAAAGAGGCAAAACAAACTGCCTTTTCCCAATTATGTTGGAGTCAGCTTCCAGTCTAAACGCAATTGAATATGTACATGGATCGACCGGCTATCTGGTCTTTACTACCCAGTAATTGGATTAATTGTTACGGATAGTCAGATTGGCTTCTGACTATCCGTAAAAATTTGTCAAAGGTAAATAAATGACAGCCGAAACCAACTGCTTAACGTACTTTCCCAGGCAAAGTGGAAACTTAGTATGTAAAAATGGTGACCCCAGACCGACCAAGCAATTTGTTGCTTAATTTTTTAAATCGAGACGAGCGGCAAATATTATTTTAGTCACGAGAAAATTGAGGACTAATTTTTAGCCACAACAAAGAAAAAATAAAATCTGAAACAATAAATTCCGATGTATAAAATTGGAAAGATAGGCTTACACGGGCCACCAGAAAAAAATGCATTCTTTCCGAACGACACGGTGTATCAACCGCAATAAATTCTGGACAAAAAAACAAATAGCTATAACTCGCCATGTCCAATCAAACGACCCCCAGTGGGCTTGAAAACGCAAATTGCGGCCAAAAATGATAACTCTTGAATTATAACCCTCATTGTACCAAACGAAGTCACTTCATTGGGTCTAGTTTACGAGGACCTTCGGGAGATTTTATCAAATGTTTTATTGAGTGCGAAAAAGTTTCCGACTTTGAACGCTTTTGGTTCATTTATTATCATTTTATGTTGATGTAAAATTTGGGTGCGGTTAATGAACTTGATTGTGTTCCAAGTTTGAATTCTTGCATAAGTATGGTGTTGTTTTTACGACTGATGAAATCTTACTTTTATTTAGAGAAATAAAAGAAAAAATGATCAATGGATAATTGGAGATGAATAGTTCAGAAATTGCTATTGAAGAAACGTTCGAATTTATTGATAAAGTCTCAGATATATTCGGGGAGAAATTGTCCTCCAACGTGAAGCGCAACGCTCGATTTACGTAACGTTGCAACTTTGCCGAGTGGCCCGCAATGACATGTTGTTGAACATTTTTAAAACATCATGTTGGGTGATGTTTGGTCCCCTAATATATCTGAAGCTTAATAATAAAACTCATCGAAAATTTAAAAAAAGAATCGGGATCAAGGAGATAGCCATGTGATTCTCATAGGCATTTATCAGTTGAATCCAACTTTGTTCACAAATTAAATCTATCACGTCCAGTTCTGACATACCTTCATTACATTCGTACACCTTTCGAAAAAGGGCATTATATTCAAGGGCAGCATAATTATTACACGAGCATTCTACAACTAGCTGCTGCCACCAGCTATGCCCGCTTTATAGTAGGAAATTACCAAAAGAAACATACTCCCGGGATACCAAAGTAATCTATATTCTACGTGCTATTCCAGGACATAATCAACCCGTGTGGCAAATTTTATTCAAATCTGTTCAGCCGTTTGAGCGTAAAGAACTAACAAAAGTACACACACACATAGTAACCAATATCAATTAATGTGATAAATGTGATACTGTGATGTGGTGTGATTAACAAAAAAAAACTTAATCATACTCATCCTTAACACGTCCGTCGTGAAGAGAGACAAATAATTTTTCAAATAACAAAAAGAAAAACCGAACGCCATTCCAAAGTCACTTGACACGCTACCACCATTAAAATCATCAATGGCTCCTGCCGTAACTTATGACAACAACTATAATATATTAGCTTCAAGTCAATTTGTACGTTCTACGCACCCCTCAATCACCCGCCATGATCTATGTCCGTGGCTACTCGAAACATGGATATGAAAAATGACAGGAGAAATATGTCCAATTATATTGTAACATGAATCGACATAGTGGGACATTAGTAACTTTGCCATGTATCTTGATTTAGTACGAAAGGGTTAGATAAACGTGTGTCAAAGTTTTGGTGATATATTTTTTGACTACAGTTTTATCTACACTAATATTATAAAAAGAAAAGATTTATATTTTTTGTATTTTTGTTTGTGAAATCTACACTTCTACACTAATATTATAAAGAAGTAAAGTTTTTATTTTTTTATTTTAGGAGGTAATCCCTGAAACTGTACTGGTCCATTGCGAATTTTTTTTAATCGATAGAAAGCTGCTTTAATCCTGAGTGACATAGGCTATATTTTTTGTAAGCGGGCGAAGCTGCGGGCAAAAGCTAGTAAATAAAATAGTAGTATATTTTAAAGGTTTGTGAGTGAGTGTGCGTGACTAGTAAGAAGTAAAGTGCCTTAAGTGGCAATGGGCAGGGCACATTGCTCGCAGAACGGATGCCGAAAAGTTCTGGAATGGCGACCACGTACGGGAAGACGTAGCGTTGGAAGGCCTGCTACAAGGTGGACCGATGACCTGTAAGGGTTGCGGGAATCCGATGTATGTGAAACCCACAGGACCGTTCATTGTGGTGATACTTGGGGGAGGCCTATGCCCAAAAGTAGACGTCATTCGGTTGAAATGATGATGATGATGATGATTAAATATTTACTACCTTTTTAGTACCTCAACAATATTTTTTTCTTTTTTTTTGGCGTATTAGTAAAATGTTACGCATGAAAGTTTTTGGATATGCAATTTGCTACATATAGGTATAATATACCTCACCTTCCGTTTGTTTGCCTAATTATAACAAAATAACATAAGTACAGTAAACCGTACAGTAGGTACTGCAAACTATGTCAGTCATTCGTAAATATATTCTGTACTAGCTTTTGCCCATGACTTCCACGCAATTATCGGTTACAGTGGATGTAAAGTCGTAGTCGAATTCAGATATAAAGTAGCTTCCACAGTAGGCGTGGGCTTGCGGACGACAAGCAATAGGCAGCTCGCCGTCCGGTTATCCGGTAACCATCTGAACCGAGCCAGAGTCATCAACGGCGTATAGTGTTCCACGTGCGCCTCAAAGAAATAGCAGGAAAACCGTAGGGAAACCAGTGCTCCTGGAACGCAAGGACAAAGAAGGAACACTGCTGGGACGAGGTCATTGGATGATTTTCCACCCTAAAAAAACATATAAAGTAGCCTAATTATGTCCTTTCTTGGGGTCCAAAGTTACTTATGCTGTTGTTACTGTACTAAATTTCATAAAATCGGACAGTTACTTTCACATAATTATATAATACAGGCTGACCCGGCGAACTTCATACCACCTAATAGTTAGGATAACGCCATCTACTGGCATTACCAGAACAGCATAATTCATTTTATAATGACATTTTAATTAGTGATGGCGTTGTATTCGGATTTTTTGTTCGTGATTTTTTCAATTTTTTCTCACCTTTAAAACCTTCCCTATCTCAAATATTTCAAGACCAAAATTAGCCAAATCGGTCCAGCTGTTTTTGAGTTTTAGTTGGTTAGAATCTCGAAATCAACTTTGTTTGGAACCTAGGCAGGTACTTGACAAAGAATACGATCTCCTAGGCACCTAAATAAGATATCAGCTCTTCTCTAAGTAATAAAACCCGTAGTCGTTTCAATGCCTCGTCTTATCTACAAGGCCGATCAGGTAGGTTCCTTGATCTCGATGTCTGCAGAACCTCGTAATTTGGAAATAGTAAGCCTGAAATATATCTCAAGGATAAAGAAAAGAAAAAAAAACAAAGAAAACATATTTATTGAGGACACAATGAACAAATAAACTTAAAAAACTGGGCAAGTGCGAGTTGGACTCAAGCACTGAGGATTCCGTACAAACTTACCTATAAAAACCGTTCAATTCCTAAAATTTCAAAAAAGTTTTTTTTTTTAAGTGATGTAACTACAAATTTAAAGATTTCAGATTTTTTTCTTTACTTGTGATATGAGTCCTTGCTTCATGCCAAATTTCAGGACACTAAATCAACGAAAAGTACCCTATGAATTTTGATTCCCTTGAGAGTGTCGAAATATACGTCTTTTGCGACATAAACGGCCGTATCTTTTTTTTTTCGTTAACTCAGAAGTTTGATTTTTTCACAACTTCAAAGGACCGTAAACTTGAGTGTATGGTTTTAATTTCAACGCAATACCTTCATGTGTGTTGGGACAGACATACAGACAGACGGACGGACAACAAAGTTATTCTATAAGGGTTCCGTTTTTTCCCTTTTGAGGTACGGAACCCTAAAAAAACAACAAGAATGTCCATATGTTTCCACTGTTAGGGCTCAGGCCTCCTCTCTAGTAGAGGGAATGGGCCTATATCCACCTCCAGTGAGGGTTAGTGGATGTCACATGCCTTCGAAATTGGTTCTAGGACATGCCGGTTTCCTCTCGATGTTTTCCTTAACCGTTTTGAGAGTAGTGGTGCTGAAAAAAATTACTCAAATAATGCACCTGGCTGCGTTTGAACCCGCGATCTACAACTCGTAAATTGAGACTTTTACCTGCTGCTCACCTAATAAATACATCTAATTTTATTATTTTATTTCCAGAAGCTGATTCCCATACCAAAGTGGCAGGCGTACGTACCGAAGGTAGGCGGGTAATAAGGTCAAAGATATCAATATCACCTTCCACCATAAATTTGGGCCACCATAATGTTCTACCATCACGCATCACCTCAACAAGTGGTTTATTTCCTCATAATGTGGTGCAAACATCCGTGCTGATAAATTTATATGGGTCTTTTATGAGCCCTGGTATATTATTGCAGGGATTTGTTTGTGAAAGGAGAAAAAGATTGAAAACTGGCTCGACGCTACTCGTGTCCGTTTACTGAAAGATTTAGCATTAAGTATCTAATGCATTTTAAATTAGGTACTGGTTATGCTGCTTATGTCGCGATAAATGCATTTTTTCGACTGGATGTTGCATTTTTAAACCCTTCCCTTTCCTGCATTTGCCCGTCACACTTGTGATATATTTACTATTCTCTTTGCACTTGTGTGAGTGAGAGGGAAATGATTACACGGATAATCTGTGTAATCATTTATGGAATGACATTAGTGTGTGTACCCCCGAAAATTCAATGGCGTCGTTGAACTAATCCTAGTCGCGTTACGTCCGCAATCAAAATGCGAAAATTGAGTGAAAGGTGTATCCTGAAAATGGTGACATCGTGCGAGCTAAGCGGTGCCGAAGACTAACCAGGCATTGCCAACCTTCGTTTCAAGAAACGAGTCGTTCTGACCTATTTTTTTTCTTCGGTTTGTCAATCGCACTCACTGCACCAGTCGAATTTCAAATAGTTCGTAATCTTTCGCCTGAACCACGCTAACAGGAAGGTAAGTAACTAAATAATATGTTATTTGATTTGAATGATGTGGTTATTTCGATTTAAAATTAAACATTTTGGTGAATGATAAATAGAAATTAAATGACTCCCTGATTATTTGTAATTTATATATTTGTATGAACGCCATTCTTTTGGGAAAACGCAGTGACCGTAGTTCTGATATTACAAAAATGTTTTGCGAAATTAATGATTGATTGATTGTTTAATTAAGAGATGCAACAACGCCTATTCCTGCAAAAAATGAAAATTGTCGCTTATGAACTTTTTCCTAAAAAGGGTCGATGTTTACCAAAATATTTCTAAACCTTTGCTTATAAAAAAACTACAATTCTACTGCCACTAAAAAAACTAGAGAGTCCCTGGAAAGCGGAAACAGAATATTCTAAACCAAAGCTATACTATACA
This sequence comes from Mythimna pallens, assembly GCA_961205895.1. Taxonomy (NCBI): domain Eukaryota; kingdom Metazoa; phylum Arthropoda; class Insecta; order Lepidoptera; family Noctuidae; genus Mythimna; species Mythimna pallens. The sequence continues at coordinate 6,609,334 of OY540825.1, forward strand.
CACTAACACCTCAATAGGTACCCTAACCAGTTCAGCTTCAGCCACACAAACTAATTAAATCCCAATCACTTTCACATTCCTCTCTGAGTGCATTCGTATGTACCTACTAATGTACATATATACGACGTATGTATGTGCGTAAAAAACAGTATCCAATTATCTTGCCCGGCGTATGCAGACGTAAGTCTCCTGTTAGTCTAAATGGTACACAGTGGGTGAAGCTGCAGTAGTTCCGATTGGGGCCTAATTTCTTTAGCCCGGTCGTAAGTCCCGAAATAATTGAACTACAGGACAAATCAAGCTTGTTTGAAAAAACCGAGAAATCACTTTATTCTTTTGACGAATCTAAGATTATCTAAACGTGGACATGAACATTAATTTAATCGTAATTTATTTATTGTGACTTTCTTGATTTAATAATCTTTTTTTCAACACACTTGCTCAGAAAGCGACTCTTATTGCACTGTACTTAGGTATATAATGGCACTCGTTACCAAACTGTGACATTTTGATTACCATTACGCACTAGTGCTATAATGTAGCTAAAACCTTTTTGTTCAACCTCGTTGTTCGCATATCAAATTTTGAATTCGAATAAAATTCCCATTAAGTTATTGCGTTCAATAACGAGTATATAAATTAGTGTCTTACTTATTTCATCCAATTTACAAGTTAAAATGAAAAAAATAACTTGTACATTCATTAAAAAACATTTATTAAATAAATCGTACATTCAAATTTTGTTTTTTTTTTGTGGTCTATGGCCGCCATTTTAGGATGCGCGCGATTGTAGTGAAGTTCAGTGGCTGTAATTTATTAAATTAGATCAAATACTACAAAATCATTAGAAAATGTTATATCCGTATTCTACTGTCACTACGAAAGACATTATCGTAAAAACTTTTCACGCAAGAAAACATAAACGTAAGACTAGGCAGTATGATCAAAATACCTTAGCCTTCCTCTAGGGGTATTTAAATAAAAAAAATGACGCGCGCGCTTATGAAAACAGATTTAAATGTTAAATCTGTTTATATTTTTAATAATTCATGTATGACAAGATATAATTTTGAAAGGCTGTCAAATTAATCTAGTCAAATAAATTATGTTAATGCGACTTATTTATTTTGACTATAATTTTGGGCTGTGTCGCAAGAACGTCACAGCCCTTTCTATTATAGAAATTGAATGGACCTAGCTGTGAATTGCAAGAATTCCGTAGCCATGAAATACTGCGACTACTATGAAGTGGTTTATCTCCGGTATCAAAGATTGTGGTCCAATAATTGCATTCAAACAGCAACGACAATATATATATAAAGGCTCCCACAAACAGGCCACGGCCATTTCATAGAAATAGTTCTACGAACAAATGAGCAATACAAGTATCAATCATAACTGCAAGATCGTTCATAAAACTTACCGCGGTCCTGGAAATTATTTGATGATTTCCATTTGAAGACCTTTAAAAGAATGGGCATGACTGCAACTATGTACTTTTCTTTCAGGAAAAACCTTTGAACCTTTAAACATATGTATGTAGGAGCCAAAACAGCACATAATGCAAATGTAGCGTCTCTTAGAAATTGTGAATGTAATATAACATTTAGATACATTCGTTGTTTAACTCAACACAGGAGACATTCTGCTTGGAATATAGCCGTAGCGTTGATTTGGTCCCATTCGATATTATTACGAATGAAAGCATCAAAACTTTTCATTGTTCACAAGCAAACCTTCTGTACCTCCTTGCTTTGTCCTTTGACGTAAGTAGTTGGCACCCCATACTGGCGCGTCGCGATAAGGTCCCTCCATGGGCCCTCCCAAATTGATGTTTGAACTGTCATTAATTCCCCTCACCGACAGATGTCAGAGCAGTCTATTATTTTTTGACACCTAGCTGTCATTTGTCGTTTATTTTATTTCGTTCATTCCTTGATTGAATGAACGATTGGGTTGTTGAACTGTGTTGTAATTGCGGTTGATTCGTGGTGAATCATTCTTGGAATTTGATTAGAGATTTTGATAGGCGTTTATTGCTACGATGATTCATTTGTCTCTAGTTTTTTTAACTCCAATAAGCTTTTCTTAAATCCTAAATATTATTGCTTCTTTCCACTATACTGAAAGAAGCCTCCTATTAATATTGTAGAAAGACGTTCAATAATGTATTGTCATGAAAAAATAGTTACTGCTTTATTTTTTTTATTTTTTTTTTATTCCGTATTTGTAAATAAACTTATAAACTAAGCCCCACTTAACGTTGCAATAGTTTGACTCAGTCTGGTCAGTAATTCTTTACACGCTCATACTTCGTACTTATAACTAAATATTACGTGGGGCATACTGAAAGTCTCTGCATCTGGCCACTTATAAAAGAAATAAAAAACAATTATAGAATTCGAAAATGAGACTGCGAGCATATTACTTATTAATTTTCGAGACTGTCATTTGTTTTTTCATTGTTGCGTCCTTTTGAAGATTGTGTATCAAAATGAATTTAACTCGTGAACATTTTCGTTCAATGATTTTTATGATTTTCGTTGTGGCTTTAAGTCAACAAAAGAGACGTCAAATCGAGACTTCAATTGGCATTTTGTGATGATGTACCGGGTCGCAGCTCTGTGTATTCGTGGTTTGGAGAATTTAGACGTGGAAGTGATCAGCTCTATGACGAGGTCCGTGAAGGTCGGCCGGCGACTGCGGTTACAGACTCGAATATTGACACCGTACGACAACTTATTGAAACTGCCAAAAAAATTACTTGCCTGCAAATTTGTGCTTAGTTATGGAATTTTGCATTGAAATGAGTCAAGTGAAAACATTTTATATGTGCATCTGAAGGTTCGGGAGCTTTGCACTCGATGGATATCAAATAACTTAACGGAAGACCAGAAACGACTGCATGTCCATGGTATCGTAAAATAATAGAAAAGTTTAATGGAGGACAGTCATTTGCTGTTGATAATATCGTAACAGGTAAAGAAACCTGGGTGTACTGCTTCAAAAGAAAATGCCAGTTGGCAGAGTGGCACCGGCGGGATCTCATGGTGAAATGGCGACAGCGACTGTCGCGACCCAGTGCTGGGCACGCCACAATTATGGTGGTAAGTCCCCTCTTCGAGGCGTTGGAAAGACCACACGGCGTCTTTACCTTCAGCATGACGCAGGTTCTCACCGAACACAGTAAGTTCGGGAAGTTCCTGCACCGGATTCGTGTTGAAGCGAAAACTGGGTGTCGCTACTGTGTGGACCGCCTAGAGGACATGGTGGAGCACACGGTGGAGCACACGGTGGAGGTGTGCCCCGCTTGGGCAGAGCAATGCCGTACACCCGTGGGGGCGATCGGCGGCGGCGATCTCTCGCGTCGGGCCTTGGTACAGGCCATGGTTCGGAGTGAGGAGGAGTGGCACGCATTCGCCTCCTTCTGCGAAGCAATAATGCTAGCAAAGGAGGCGGCCGATCGCGTGAGGCAACGGTCTTCACGCCCCAACCGCTGCCGGGATTCCGATCCCGATTTCTGGCTACGGTCTGGCCTTGCGGACGGCTAGCAATGGGTCGTCCGCCGCCCGAGCCCAAGTCGTTGACGGCGCGTACTATTCCACGGGCGCCTCAGGGAGTGGTCAGCAAATCGTAGGGGCCCAGCAGGGTCGAAGCCTACTGGGGTAGTGTGAAAATGAAACCCGGGGCCCTGGGACGTAGGCAAGGAACAGTGTGTGTTTTTTGTCACACAACAACAACAGAGTAGATTTTTAGTCAGTAAAAGTCTGACACTATCTCCCGCCCCGCCGAAAAGCGCGATTTGTCATTAAATGATTTTCCCACCTAAACGAAAGAAGCACCTAGTGAAAGAGAGCATTATATTCAAGGGCAGCATAAGCGTGAATTTTCTTGCTTCTCTTTCAATGACATGAATATCCTGTGAGTGCCTATGTGAAATAAACCATTTTGATTTTGGACACTTACTGAAACCGAGCAAAATAGAAGTGAAGAAATTACCGGCAGGTTTAAGCAATCTTTTAATAATAAACACCATGGATTCACCCAAGGCTTATCTAATAATTTAAAAATGTGAAAGTAACTCTTCGTCTGTCTGTCTGTTACGCTTTCACGGTTAAAGTACGAAATTTGGTACCAAGCAAGCTTGAACCTCAAGAAAGGATATAAGCTACTTTTTATCTGGTTTCGACCGACATTCACGCGGACGAAGTTGCTGGCAGAAGCTAGCATAAATTATCAGCTTTATAATGTTCCCACTGTTGGGACTCAGGACTCTCTTCTCTAAAAGTGGGAATAGGCCGTAATCCACCACACGAGCCTAGTGCGGTTTAGTGGATATCATATGTCTTTGAATTTTTTGGTTCTAGGACACGCCGATTTCCTCACGATGTTTTCCTTCACCGTTTTGAGAGCAGTGGTGATGAAATTAATTGAACAAAGTAATATGCCTAGGACCTAAAACCCAGTCAGTGCTGTTACCACTGGGGCAACACTGTTCGCAGAAGTATTACTAAAATTATCCTTCGTACAACTTCGCAAAAAATAATACCAGCCGCGGATCTCCAGACATAAGTAAATTTTCCCTATATTTTCCTACGTGCGTGATAGCGCCAAAAATATTACAAGACATCTACCATAACAGTAACTATTATACTTATTTATATTTCGTTTATCTCTTGACATGCTGGTTTACGACTCAATCGGAGATATTCGTAGTAATTCGGGCGTGTTCGTTGCGTATGCATTGCACGGTGGCAAGTTTCTTTTATCTGTAATAAGATTCCAATTCGGATAGTCTTGATGTCGCGAGCTCCCTAAAGTAATAAACTAGTGGTGGAGTGGAGCTAAGGGTTTGTTTCCGTTGCTTCATGGTACGGCACGATATTTTTTTTTTCAATACCCTATTACTCGAAAACCCGCTCTTATTACGCGACTATTTTTCGCACTAATGCAGAAAAGTACGCGTGCTCTCCCGCCACAATTTTATTACATTTTTCATATCAGGCCGGGCGCGCGTCGTCCCCCTAGAGTTGCCGGTCAACTCCCGTTTATTCATTTGATAAGTGTATTGAAAAAAGTTTGATACACGTGCCAATTTATCACTGCAGCCCTCGGCTTCATAACACACTCGCCTACGGCTCGTGCGAATTAAGCCTCAGTCGCAATGACAAACTTTCTGCACTTGTATCAAAATGAACTATATCCATGAGGTATCTTGTGTTGGGGTCATTACTTAGATTTATTTAAGGTAGTAGGTACTCATATGGCGGTTTTTCAATTTCTAAACCATATGCGGTGTTCTTCAGATAATAGCTGACTATTAAAAAATCAATGCAGAATATTAGATACGAAGGGTGATCATTTTTTTTTATTACTGTTGATAGACTCGCGTTTAATCACTACATCACTTGATGATAAACCGATGATGAGTGACTGTCATTTTTATATGATTATACTATACTCTCTGTTATTTTATTATTCTCTTCAGCATTCTAATCTCTGGGTTCCATTTTCTATTCTACAATTTCCTTGCTAATTTTCATCTACTTATCAAGATGGTAATCTTTTTCAAAAAACCACCCCTCTTTTCTTTAACGCGCAGTGTCAAACAGTGGACACCCGCCAAATTGCGTACGAAATACGTCGAATTTGTAGAACAAATATAAATGGTTGGGGTAGATCGAGGGTAGATAATTACATTTTTTGATCTTCGGAAACTGGGGATGACGTTTGAGGCAGAGCCCTTTGTGCGTAAACTTCGATAGTGTCACAGATATGAGACGTGTGTAAATAGAAACAAACATTAAAACATTACCTCGCGTTTTGTAGCAGTCGGGCAAAATGGGTGATGACGTCATAGGCCTTGTTTGTATACGGAAGTTACGCGAGGAAAGTATTTTAGTAAATTAGTGACTAATGGAGTGTAAGGTTACGTTTCATCGGCGTTTTATTTTTATGAAAATGAGTGTGGGCTTTTCAAAGAATAGCTTTGGTAAATTGTGAAAAAAAATTCAGTTAAAAAGAATTGTGAAAATAGGTATGGTGAGATATTATCCCTTTTGACTTAGCACTTGGTTTTTATGTTGTTAATGTGGTGTTTTTATTTCCTTTATTTTTGTAACCTAATTACAAAATCTTTGTCATTAATCAAGTGTAAGTATCATCTAAGTCTGTCTTTATTTTTTTTTCTAAATCTAATATAGTTAAATCACGAGGTGCATAGGCTTGCCTGTTGGTCTACTGGTTAGTGGCCCTGATTGCTATGCCGGAGGTCGTGGCACCCGGGACAATTTTTTGTGTGATGAGCATGATCATTAGTTCTGTGTCTGGGTGTAATTTATCTATAATATGTATGTATTTATAAATATAAAAGTATTTTTATCAGTTGTCGAGTACTCATAACACAAGCTCTGCTTATTATTATTTATTATTATTATTATATAGACAGAAAGTTTCTATCTATCTCAACTTCTGCCGTTCAAGAAATATGTGTACGACAATTGGTTGGTTTCGTTGATGGTTGAGTAATTTAGAACTATTTTTTATATTTACACTTATTTCTTGAATAAAAGTTAAGATAGATTGAAAATGTGACAATGCACAGGTAAATTACCTTACTAGTTTTTGCCCGGGGCTTAGGACGGAATTCACCAATAAAACTAATCGCCTTTTAACGTTTGGTTCGCTTAATCGCTTCTAGCCGGTGTCACTAGTTAGTGTCACTTTTAAAAATAGAATAAAAGAAAAATACAGACTAGTGACACTAGTGTCAGAGGTTAAACGCGATTATGCGAGCCAAACGTTAAAACGCGATTAGTTTTATTGATAAATTGCGCCCTTAGTCCGAGTAAAAGTAGATTTCTCCATAAAAACTTTGAACCTCTTTGGGGTGAATTTTGGAAATCCTCTCTTAGTACTTACTTACGTCATAAAAGGAAACCTAGTACAAAATTTCACTCTCATAGTCCCAGTAGTTTCGGCTGTGGGATAAGGTGTCAGTCAGTCGGTTTTTCCTTTTATAATGTTATATAGATTGCTCGTGACTATACGTCACAATTTCTCACAGAAACATGAAGAAGAATTAAAATACCAATGGAAACCAATAATTTATTGATCTAATTACTTGTCTGTGTAATATACCTACATGCATTTAAATGAAACCCAAGATAGCAAACATGGTATAATTACCTCAGATAGCATAATTATATGGTATACCTAAGATATCAATTATGGTATACCTAAGATAGCAATTATGATATGCCTAAGATAGCAAATATGATATACCTGAGATAACAAATATGGTATTTTATGACCTCGTTTGCGCTCTTATTTTTCTTGAAAAAAAAAGCGACGACTTTTTAGTCTAAATACGTTGGTAAGACCAAAAGTTGCATGTGCTCTTTTTGTATTATTAATTTTGACTTCCTTCTAGCAGGGGCTTCGTCTGCGTGTATTATGTGTACTATTCTAGGATATGGTCTACCCGTATGACAATTTCATCCAAATCCGTTCAACCATTTGAGCGTAAAAGAGTAACAAACACACACACACATATTTAATAACTTTTCCTTTAATATTGCTGTGTAGGCTCACGCTTGACCATTATCTTACCTTGCCTCTTTTATTTGATTTTTTTGTTTTTTTTTTTTTTATGTATTCCTTAAGTAATTATTAATCTGGGTTCAGACAAACAGGGTTTTTATTTTCAGTCACATTATTAAGGAAACAAAAGCATAGGTACGCTGTACGTGCTGAAAAACTACTGGCAGGGTTTTATGCAAACGAAACTAGGCTGAAAACAAACTAGCAGTTTTAAAAAACTGAAATAGCACTACAAAAATAATCAAAACATCAAATTTGCCGAAGCATACAATTCAAAGCAAATAACTGTCCCAATCCAGGAATCGATAGTTCCAAATTCAATAACAGTTCGAAATTCGAATATTGGAAGAGTAATCAAGTCGAGACTTACCTAACAGCTTCATTACTTCAGCTTGGCTGATGAGTACATTCAGATGGCCCGTTGCCAATGGCAACGCCAGCCAGGCCGCCCAAGCGATAACAAGAATTTTAGCTGCCATATTACACTTCACTTTTCAGTCATTTTATTTTCACTTTCGAGTACATTTTAACACATTTTTGAGGATAACAAAGTTTGTTTACGTCGTATCCATTTTAGCGTTCTTCGTATTTGAAAATAGAAGCTAGCATAGAGATGATAAAACTATCTAGAGTTCACATTTTTAAAAGTGCGATAAAAATAATGAAAACAATTGAATCCTGAACTAAAATTGTATGACATTAAAAACCTCATTTATGAAAATCATTCTCAAAAATGCTTTTAAAAAAAATACTTAAACCCTAACAGAACAACGAAGCTAAAATCAATCTCCATTCAAAATCGAACGCGTTCAAAAACAAATCGACTGGAAATTTTCGAGTCCAAAAGCCGGTGGTTCGGATACGTCCACAAGCGGACACAAGTCTGACGCTCGCGGTACCGCGCCGCACTGCCGTTCGGATCCGCTCGGCGAACCAACAAGTTACTCACAGACATGCGCATAGCACAACCCTATCATATCCCAACACACTTTTTTTTTAAATACATTGAAGTTTTTGTTAGAGTAAGGATGAGGTGTTGTCAAATAAACCCAGTGATGGACTTGTATCTCATCCCTATCTTTCAGATAGTCAAAATGTGTTTAAATTTTAAAGGCTTTTATTGAGAGGGACTCGTGTTTTAAAGGGAATTAATTGAGTTTGTCTCAAGGGAGAGGCGTTTCCGTTTTGCATTAAGACCGTTCTGTGAGTACTAATACAATTACGATCTCTTTTATAAATAGAGTACTTCGCAAGAGTTGGTTATCGAAGCCGGTAAAAAACTAGAGTTTTATTATATGATGGGATAATAAAGTTATTTTATGAATGGCTTAACTTATTTAAGGAATTTTAGCAGCGATTCTGTTTTAAATCGGATTAAGTGACAAGCTTCCCATCACTTTTTCTTCCGTCCATATATCAATTAAACTTCAATGCTTTACTTTTTTTTTTTTTCATTTTCTCTTACTAATAAACTAGCACTCTACTTCTGTGCAGGAAACGAACCCGCGACTAGCTGCTACCAATCGCTCAACCACTCCGTCAATCGTGCCGTCAAAGTTTGATTGGGACTGATCACTTGGCACTACAATTATACATTTCTTGTGTTCGGGAATGTTAGTTTTTAGGGTTCCGTACCCAAATAGTAAAACAGGACCCTATTACAGGACTCTAAGACTCCGCTGTCCGTCCGTCTGTCTGTCTGTTCGTCTGTCACCAGGCTGTATCTCATTAATGGTGATAGTTAGATAGTTAAATTTTTCACAGACGATGTATCTCTGTTGCCGCTATAACAACAAATACAAAAAAACTGAATAAAATAATTATTTAAGGGGGCTCCCATACAACAAACGCGATTTTTTTTGCTGTTTTTTTGCTACGGATTGTACGGAACCCTTCATTCGTGAGTTCGACTTGCACTTGGCCGTTTTTAAAAGATTTACAGCTGAAAAAAAACATAATATTATGTTTTCTCATTTATTATACATAACATCAGTTTGGTCGCCGAGCAGTTTCCACATTGGAAACCCTACGAATATCGACTTTGTTGCTTTGATAAGAATCCGTGAACAATAATAATCAATGTTTTTTTATTGTGTTGAAAAACGTCGTTTGATACACGTGGGCAATAAGATGGACCGATGACCTGGTGAGGGTCGCAGGAATCTGATGGATGCGAGACGTGTTTGTTATAGCGAAGTCTTCAGTTGACGTGATGAAGTGATGATAATAATGATTTATGTTTTTCCGCCCCCATCTCATTTTAGTTGCACTTATCATTGAGGAGGGGGGGGGGAGTTGACCAGTAGTGGCCGAGTGGTAATGGCCCCGACTTACGAGACGACACTGAAACCGGCATGTCCTAGAACCAAAAATTAGAAAACATGTGACATTCACCAACCCACACTGGGCCCGCGTGGTGGATTACGGCCCATTCCGTTTCTAGAGGAGAACTGAGTCCCAGCAGTGGGAACATTAAAAGGCTGATTATGCTATGTTATGCTATCATTGGGGGGCTTACCTTAATCGCCACACTTGGCAAGCGGGTTGGCGATTACAGTATGGTTGTTGTAATACATAGATAATGCTGCTATGACAACGAATCCCACGGGAAGAGATGGGATGCTCCTATTCTTTACGTCCGATACTGAACCAAACTGACTTAACAATATCTATATGTATATGTCCTGTATGTATCTTCAAAGTTAAGTTACTAATGAGACAAAAATAATCATCAAGATTGGTCCGCAAACAACAGGTTATGCCAGAATTCATAACCCCAACATTTGAACATAATTGTTGAAATGAGGGTACACGACAATGAAATTTACATATTTCAAAGCCATTTATTAAAGAATTCCATGGACTGTCTCCAAAGTTCTTCACTTTTACAAAGTTTGGATGCGTTTACCTGGGCAAAATATTATTAGATAAAATAATAATCAAAATAAATTTATATTTGGCGAAGATACTACTGAACAATATACAAAAAATAAAAACATTCAAACGATTTGGAAACCGCTTCGTTTTTTTTTTTAATAGAAAGAAAAAACACAGTTTATTTACGCGAAATGATGCAATCTTAAAACTAGCTAACAAACATAATCAATAGATAGGGAAGATATGCGTCACATCCACGCAAAACGGTCGAACGCTCAGCATAAAGCAGCGGCCTCACGCATAATGCAATGAGCTCACAGCGCTGGTTTTCAGCGTGGGCCGGTGGTGGTGGTGATAAATCGGGTAAAAACGTTATCATAATATAAAGACATCTGGGTTAAACGAAATAAGTATTTATTTCTTTTCTCACTCCTTTCACACGTTTAACTGTCGATCTTACTTAATGTTTAATAACATCAACAGTCACAACAGATAACATCAAAATTAAATTATTATTATAACCTCTAATGGCACATACCACATTGATACACCACTTGGTCCAAAAGCTCAATCTCTTTTACATAAAAATGATATTGCTAACTGAAAAAAGACGAACGAAGACCCAAATCATAGAGTCAGCATAAAAGTTCGATTTTACGAACAAAGTATACAAGTCCTGTATCTAAGTATATTTTTTTTTTTTTTAATATGGCAACTTGTTTTTAACATTACTGCCAGTTTCCAGTCTTGAGAGTTGCACGGTACAAAATAAGAAAAACACAAAAAAGAAGGGAAATTAAGGGTGGATAAAACGAAAAATAAAGATTAAAAAGAAAAGGATCAGGTTTCACAGTCACCCGTTTACCTGGAATAATAATATGAAACATTTATTTTTCAAGAATAACAAGTAACTACATTCAGTTGCGTTCACCTCTATCAGCGCTGCAATACATCAAAACACGGCAAGTTTTCTCGCTACGTTCAGATTAGCCGTTTGAGGCGAATGTATAAGTAATATGGTGGCACGCCCCATACTGGCACTGATGAATGGTCCCACTTAATAAGGGAACTTTCACTAGTGATTATTGCGTAAATGGCTACTAGTGTAATAGAAATATCGTAAGGAAAATGCATAGGTACAATATTGATTGGGTTAATTAGTCTTGCATTGTTTTGGAAATGTTCTTAATGATACATGGGCAGCCTTGATTAAATGTTACGTTTTTTTTTTTGTATATGATTTTGGGTGGGACACTAAGCCCTTTAAGGCATATCTTCGTAATTTGTTTTCCATTAGAATATGGATGTTCACATTCTAATGTTTTTGTTGTATTTGGCAGCAAATGTATCAAGTCAGACTTCTCTGCGGTAGTCAATATTACAAAAAAATTATCAGCTCTGTTTTACCGAGATCTCACCTGTTTTAATGATTCCACATATTGTCTAGTTGAAATCAATATCCACTAGAAATCACTTTGCGAATAATTAAAACAACTACCGAACTTTTTTTGAAGAAATCCCGCCAAAAACTGTAAATCTTACGTTCTAAAGCAGGAACCTAGGGTGTATCATAATAATTAAAACTTTGTATGTTCCGAAGCCAATGTTTAGGTTGACCATACAAACAAAAAATATGTACCGGTACTTATGATTTCTACTCACGTTTGAAATAAAAATTTAAAAACAAATTTAAACGAGAAATTTAAATAAAATTCAAAACAGTTCACAATTCAATAACATTAGTTCAACGTATCTCTAGCATAATGTAAGCAGTCGACGATCGGCTCGCACTCAAGCGGAAAATTCTGGAAGCTCACACGACTATGAAGTATGCACGACTGCCGCGAAGTTTATGCTTTTTTTTTAAGGCAACCTTTTTTTGAATAACGAGTTTATGGTTCGCGTGCGAACGACAATTTATTCGAATTTGAAATTCGAATTAGGTTCTATGAATGAACTAGTTTTGAATGGGATAGACTGATTTGATTCGCTCCACGCATTTTTAATTGTAAACATGGCGGCACGAAAATGGGTCCTACTTATAAAATTGTTTTTTTTTTTTTCATTAGGTATAAATTCTAATTATTTTTAGAGACAATACTAATTTAGTTTTGTTTTTACCCGAATGCAAGAAGGGTTATTCAATGATGAGCTAGGGCTTATTTACACTAATTTCATTTCATATAAGGCTTACTTTTTGTCAAATATTGCAGTAGTCTACATTGAAGTAGGTAGGTTATTTTTCAATCATACCATGTCCAAGACGTGATCTCATTGAGAGGTCACAATTTAACACCACATAAGTCCATAAGACGTCCAGTTTATGGACAACGGGTGCAAATGGTATTTTTCATAAACTTTATTATTTTAGTTGTTCCATTTAAGTGCCACATAAAACCTCTAATTAAATGAAAAACTACTAGCTTAGAGGAAAATACGTCAGCACGTCTTCCACGGAGCCGTTTATGGCGGTTCACGAGAGTTCACTTACGTAATTGTTCTTTACTGTCGTATTTTTATGATTTTTCTTGAGTTTCAAGTCATCATTCATTGTAAGTATAGGTAAGCTGCTCTCAAAACGGTGAAGGAAAACATCGTGAGTGCCAGTTTCTGGCATGTCCCAGAACGAAACATTCGAAGAAATGTGACATCCACCAACCCGCACTGGGCCCGCGTGGTGGATTACGGCCCATTTCCTCTCCTAGAGAGGAGGCCTGAGTCCCAACAGTGGGAACATTATAAGGCCGACTATGTTATGCTAGATAATTATATCACCCTTACAATATTCCCAATACTACTCATATCGTAGTGGTTTCTTGATCATCCTTGCCTACTACTTTATGAACGTTACTTTTCTAGATCCTGAGGTCAATTTTCACAACATAAGACTTACCACACTTTGAAACACCCGTGATCATAGAATAAAAAAAGGGCAATTTAAAGACACAGGTGTGGTTTTAGTCAGTAAAAGCCTAAGACGCCTTATCGCTCCACCCTAGAGTGGGGAAGTCGTTTGATGGTGAGAAACCTCAAAAAAAAGATTTACCACAGTAAGCTATGTCCTTCACTTAGCACTACTGTGGTAAGTCTTTTTTATTTATTTAAGGCATTTTCTACCAGTCAACCTTTGGGTGATGCAGAGACAAATTGTGGTAGGTAAAGTAAGTATTAAGCATTACATATTGTTTATAACACATTATATTTCATACAATTATACATAATCAGTAATCTATTTATATAAAAATAAATAGCTGTTCGTTAGTCTCGCTAAAACTCGAGAACGGCTGGACCGATTTGGCTAATTTTGGTCTTGAAATATTCGTGATAGTCCAGGGAAGGTTTAAACGGTGAGAAAAATGGAAAAAAAAAACGAAAGAAAACCGAATACAACGCCATCTCTAATTAAAATGTCATTATAAAATGAATTATGCTGTTCTCATAATGCCAGTAGATGGCGTTATCTTAACTATGAGGAGGTACGAAGTTCACTGGCTCAGCTAGTTATATATATATATGTACTCAAACTAGAAGGAAGCAAAAAAAGAAAATACGAATCTAATGAAACAATTGGTGATTGGTGATTGTTGGTTTTTTACCTACCTCCGTAATTAAAACTTATATCCACTATTTTACAGAAGTTCGTTTTTAACAGAACCTTTCCTGTCCGAATTAGGACGCAAGAATCATCACCATTTGAGACCATAAATGGTAAACCAATCATGATCAACGGCTGCACCCGTTTCACCCCAATCCAACTACTCGTTGAGCTTAGCAAGCTTTTAGAGTAACCCATTCGGGCTCGTAGCCGCACAGACACACATTTCATCGACGCACATATCCGCATGCCATGTGTCCCTGGTATACACAACAGAGACTATGTTATTGCTGGCCAGTATTAACATTGTTTGTAAAAAAAAACAATACTGCACGTCGATATTGCTTGTGTTTTTTGTGAAGGTTATGTAAAGTCACATTATGTATAGTTTAGATTGTTTTGACTACATTTTTTTTTTTTGGTGGGAAAATGATCTTATGACAAATCCCGCTCTTGGGCGGGGCTAGAAATAGTGTCAGACTTTTACTGACTAAAAACCCATTCCCGTTCCTTCTTTGCCAGGGCCCCGGGTTTCACTTTCACACTACCCGTGGCCCCAGTAGGCTTCGACCCTGTAGGGCCCCTACGATTTGCTGACATCTCCTTGAGGCGCGCGTGGAACAGTACACGCCGTCGACGACTTGGGCTTGGTCCGGACGGTTACCGGACGATCGGACGGCGGGCCACCCATTGCTCGCCGTCTGCAAGCCCGCGCCTACGGTGGCCGGAAATCGGGATCGGAATCCAGGCGGCGGTTGGGGTGTGAGGACCGTTGCCTCACGCGATCGGCCGCCTCCGTTTTGACTACATAAGATTATTGTAGACGTTTTCTTACATATTTAGTAGTATTATTTGAACTATAAATCTTATTGTTAGGTATATGGCTTTTAAGAATGAAATAATACTAAGCGTCTGAACCAGTAGCAATATTTCATGTTTAGAAAATACCATAATACACTACCTTTTTGCTACTATTTAGCACCCAACCTCAAATATTTAGTACTTCTATTGACAGCGAGGAAACGTGTAAAGTGGTCAGACATTTTCATATCAGGACGTCTGGACCACTTTTATTCACAGTTCGAGACGATACAACTAATTGACCGCCCATTGTGATCCCCTATTAATTTTAAGTTCCTATTGTAATTTTCGTGGACTGAAATCCGTACCAACGAGTCTATACTTCGGGAACTCGGCATCAAGCAGCGTTTATCATCTTTGGTACAGTATCGTATTCTCACCTTTTTTGGTCAAGTATGCCGCAGAGGGGAAGTGGCTATTGAGCGACTTGTAGTTCAGGGAAAGGTTGAGGGTCACCAGGCCACGAGGAAGGTCGCCTATGAGGTGGACTGAGCAGATTAAAGCGGCAGTAAGTGGCTCATCATCACTGCACGAATGCACGAGGAAAGCGGCCATCAGAGAGGAGTGGCGGCGTGTTGTGAAGCTTGCCACCAACACCTGAAGTGATGACTACGACCACTCTGTCAAGGGTGATATCGACAAGGAAGAAGAAGAATAAGATTGTAATTTTATTTTTGGTGAAAAATAAAGAGTATATCTATATATCTATCTAATTTATCTTTTTAAAATATTGACTACCTTTTTAGCCCCTAATGGAACTGATAACAACAGTTCTTCAGTTTTGCCAAACAAACATCATAAAAAGGTAATATTATTTGATAAAAAGAAATAATACTACCCGTATGAGGCAATCTTCTATCTATATATATAATAAAAATGAATACTGTTCGTTAGTCTCGCTAAAACTCGAGAACGGCTGGACCGATTTGCCTAATTTTGGTCTTGAAATATTTGTACCCCAAAAAAAAAGTAAAAAAACCAACCCAAACCCAACGTACCCAACCCAAAGTAGTAGTCTTTTTTTCGTATTATTCTTTCCTTTTTTTATGCACCTGCCATGTTTTCTCTTCACTACCCTTGGTTGACTGGTAGAGAATGCCATTAAGTCCGCCTTTGTACCTTTATGTTGCATGAAGTTTTAATAAATAAATAAATAGTCTAGGAAAGGTTTAAACGGTGAGAAAATATCAAAAAACTTACGAAAAAAAATCTAGTACAACGCCATCTCCAATTAAAATGTCATTATAAAAGGAATTATGCTGTTCTAGTAATGCCAGCAGATGGCGTTATCCTTACTATGAGGCGATACGAAGTTCGTCGGGTCAGCTAGTCTTTCGATAAATTTTAATTGAATTAAAAGTATTAAGTTTAAACTACGTTTTGATGTGTGTATAAAATTAAGTAAATTAGCTTATGAACTGCCCAATTTATCGCATAAAGTAAGCAATACTACACTTCTAACAGCTTATATATATATAATATTGAGGTTCGTAGTGATTTTCTGGAGCAATTGTAGCAAGAGGGAAGAGATATTTAAAGCCCAAAAGCGATGCATAAGATCAATGTCAAAATTAAAAAATACTGAAAGCTGTGGCATGCCCTCCACCTTTATCTTAGAGTGGGAGAAGGCATTAGATGATTTTCCACCTCCCAAAAAAGAGTCCATTATCCAGAGCCTAGTTTCAAATTTATCTGAACATCAGCATGTAGGATATTTGTCCATCAACGCTGGCGCAATTCGTACAACACTGCACAACGATATTGCTATTGAGTTTTCTTTTTTCTGTGGGTTAGCGTGTTCGTGGGTCGCTAGGACTCGCCGATATGGCGGCACTGGATGCGATTACACACTGAGGGTGGTCGCGTCCAGGGCCTGGCATAAACTGGTGCTACTGTGCGGTGCAGCGTTGTGATTGTCTTTGTATGTAGGTACTAACAATAGCTTTATAAAATTTCTTGTGTTACTATATATGGACTTTTGTCTGAAATAAATGTCATATTATTATCATTATTATTATAGCTGCCAGCTAGCTGGCTGGAAATATTTTCCGTAGATTATTGTGGCCTCATTTGGTATTATATTCTAAGTGTCACCGCACATGGGCCACATGCCACAGCCACAAACGCCGCTACGAGAAACTAGAAGCGGCTTCAAGCCACTTGTGGCCAGTGGCTGCTACTTTTTTTAATCCATACGCGCAGTATCATAATGGACTCTGACGAAGAAGGTTTCAATGCGCGAGTCGCGTGTGCCAGCGTTTTGTATCGGCGTTCAGTGGCCAGTGCGAGCCACAAGAAGCGAGCAGCGGCGATTTGAAGCGTGTTGTGGCCACCGGCGACAACCGTGTGCGGCGAATCTATATAAAATGTATGAAACCTACAGGAAATATGCCGGTGGCGGCGTTTTGTGGTTGTGGTCAGTGGCCTCTGTGCGGTGATCCTAAGACTTGTTGATTATATTTAATGATTAGTAGTGCAAGCGGGCCTAAATGTGGTTGTATATTGCACCTTTTGTTCTTAGTGTCAAAACCGAACTGAAATCAGAATGTGAGAAGTTTGTTTTCTAAAACCTCTTTTTTATTTTAGAACAACTCTAAAACCGAAATTAGCTCATACTGACCTGTTTTAAGATAATCTTAATTTATGCGTAAATAAAAAAAAATCTATTTAATTTCTTGCAATAAGGATGGGTAAATAAAAATTCTAATATATACATATATAGTGCAAATTATAATAGGTTTTTACCTACGAAATAGCTGTTTTTTTTAAACGAGTTGCTTTGAATATTTATTTATATCTTTGGATTGACTTGGAATTAGAAGTTCAAATAAACGTTATATTAAACGTAACTTATTCTTTTTTCGAAATCAGGTATTTTTTGGTTTCTTTGTATTTTGTAATTTCTGTATTATCGTATTACTTCCAAGTCTATCCAAAGACATAAATTTCAAAGTAAACCGTTTTAAAAAATGGCAATTTCATAGGTAAAGAAAGACCTATTAATAGATGTAGTTATCTCATGGCATAAATATTCTACTAAAACAATCTTAGCCCATAAATAAAATCCAACATCCACCCATAACACGATCCTGACTCATAACTATATCAGGAAACGCTTTCATCCATGTTAGTTTGCTCTCGGGATGGAGGGAAACGCCATATTTGTGTGTCTGATCTCGACAAACATTAGCGATCTTCTCACAATATTGAACGAATGGTGCATAGTCGTGTCGTTTTAGCATGCCAATAGTGGTCATTATTATTATTATATTTATGTGTCAATATGTATGAGAACCCTGAGGTCCTGGACCTTTGGAAGGCGTACGAGGAGACTTTTAATGGAACATAGTACCAACCGACGAATCCCTTATTATTATTATGAGCCCGTTGTGTCCCACTGCAGGGCAAAGGCCTCCCTTCCGTTATTATACTCTTTTCTGTCCTTAGCTACTTCTGGCCAATCCTTAAGGTAGGAGTCCAAACCGTCACGCCAGCTCCTTCTGGGCCTACCGCGTCGCCGGCTCCTGCGGTCATTGCTCTTTGAAATTCAAATTCAGAATATTTTGATTTAATACCAAAATGAGTACTTAAGAATTGTCAGAAGCTACGTCTAGTACGTAGCTTCGTCATCATCAGCTCCCTAGCCATTCCGTTTTTTTTTTAATATACTTAAAATGCAGGTGGGGTTAATGACCAATACTCCTTTGTTAAATTGTAAATAGTATAAGTTTTCTTCCTCATATTATTTTAGATTGCATATTGTGAATGAATTTGTGTGTAGAATAATAACGCAGACCGACAAACGGATTAGTTTCAAAATTAGTTTATGTTATGTATTGAATATTGAGTTGTTCAATCCGTTTATAGTTACATGCTGTACACGTAGGCATTATGTAGGTACCATACATGTGATTCAAATGTACGAACAGTGTCATCAACTGGTTATCCCATTCTTGACTTAAAAATAATAATAATATGTTCTTTTTGTGTGTTTAACAAAAATATTTAATAATATAAATGTTAAGTGAATAAGACAAATAAAAAAATAATATTATTTTATTTGCAAAAAGTACAAGATTACAGGTGAAACTTTTTTTTTCGGTAGGAAAATCATCTTATGATATCCCCCGCTCTTGGGCGGTGCGGGATATAGTGTCAAATTTTTACTGACTAAAACCCCACTCCTGTTCCTTCGTTGCCTTTCGTAATAGGGCCGAGTCTTCCTTTCAGAATCAGACCCTTGGCCCCAGTAGGCCTTGACCCTGCTGGGCCCCTACAGTTGCTGACATCTTCTTAAGCGCATGTGGAACAGTACGCGCCGTCAACGACTTGGGCTCGGGTCGGACGGTTACCGGACGGTCGGATGGCGAGCTAGCCATTGCTCGACGTCCGCAAGACCGCGCCTACGGTGACCGGAAATCGGGATCGCAATCTCGGCAACGGTTGGTTGTGAGGACCGTAGCCTCACGCGACCAGCCGCCTCCTTTGCTAGGATTACTGCTTTGCAGAAGGAGGTAATCGCCTGCCACTCATCAAAGAGGGGACTTACCACCATAATTATGGCGTGCCCAGCACTGGGTTGCGATATTCGCTGTCGCCATTCCACCATGAGATCCCGCCGGAACTCTGTCCGCCATGCCGCGACTTGTCGCGGCATCGCTGTTTCGCCCCGGTCTTGCATCTCCACGCGCAGATCATGCATGCGTGCAACGACTTGCCTCCAGATCCCATGGTGGCAGGCCAGCAAGGAGGCTCGCCGCTTCGCGGGAAATCGTGCGGTATCCCCGCACCATCCGTATGGCCATGACAATCTGGCACGTGTTCAGCTAGGCACAGGTGACACTTTAGGGTACAATTGGCAGGTACAAGATACATGATTAATGTAAAAAGGGTACCCAATTGATGCAGCTGTCTGTACCTAGGAAGGTACAGACAGATTATTACTATTATTATTAATGCTGAAAAGTTTAAGATATCTACTAGTCTAAATCCTTTCATTACAGTTGAACACTTCAGCCTTATCCTGAAGGTGTTCGAGTGAACTAGATACAGATAGTAGAACTATCAAGCAGAGCGCTTCAAACTTGCTACGCTATCGGGTATGTCGAGTTTCTAATGTTTCCCGTACAAGACTACCATGTCGGTGCGATAGCCTACATACTTACCTAATGGGTAAAGTGTTTCCGTGGTATATATTCCTGGTTTTTACACATTGACGGCGGCACCCATTTTGTATTATTTCCATATCTGAGGTACGGGGCGTTTAAGACCTCGTTTGAAAATTATCATTATGACAGTAAAGGGCTTATCAGGCTCCGTAAAATGACCCCGTATTAAAGTAGATACACCACTGCATTTTGTTTTGATCGGTTTTTTTTTTTAAACTAATCCAAATTGAAGTTACGGCCCGTCCATAGCAGATTTTCAAAGGTTACTGGCTTAGTTTTACACAAATTTATAAATTGATGTCAATAGAAGCCTAGATAATATCCACAAGATAGTGTGTTTCCAAAATATCTAATGAAAAATGTGTAATAACGTCATAATCGCGTAAGAGCGGTTGTATGAAAAACAGTGAAAATGTATGTCGAGTTGCGTCCCCTTAAATTCGCTTTGAAGAACAGACTCTTAACCTAGCTGTATTTTTTTTGTATTTTATTTTTAAGTCAACCCTTATTTTTATTTAATTCTCATGTCATGTATACATACAGAGTGTCATATTCGCATTAGCGAAAAACCTTTTTAAATAACGATTTAAAAAAAAGATACATTCGTCTGCTGTCCTAGTACCTACTAGAACAATTGACAATCAACAGTGTTCGCATCGAAAGTTTTTTGCGTTTAAATGTGCAGTCCAGCTCGACCCCATTCATTGCCGGCACAAAAAGGCGCAATTTGTTTGGCAACTCAAACAAGCGACAGTGTATTCGAAACGAGATTTTCTGACGTACTTTGTTATCTTGCTGCAATGAAAAGCTGGCGTAGTATGAATTATTTGTATACGTTTTAATGTTTTGCCCGCTGTGCTCAATGTCTCTACATAATTTATTAGATGAAGTTTTCACTTTTCTGAATTTCACAATCAAGGTCAGTTATAAGTTTACCTCAGAATATTAGAGAATGCTTTGTTGCATTAAGTCCACCTATGTACCACTACTGTATACATGAAGTTTAAATAAATAAAATGTTATCAAAACTTACTGGACAGTTCTCGGGTTGGAAGCGCTGTGAAGACAGGGAATAAATAATACATATTGTCACAGACAGTAGAAGTATAATGTCTCGATAAAATCTTATGATAAACTGACTTAACATTCAACACTTAATAATTAATTACAAATATCAATTTTCCCACAATGTAACTTGTTAGGTACTTGGTGCATACACTACAGCTTCCCAGGATATTATTACGTTACCACTTTTCATAACTTATCACTTGAATTCTCCAGACCTTGTCCTTTCCGTAAATATGAGTTCATTCAAAAGACTGACGCAGCTCGTTAGATTGAAAAAATCATTTAAATTTTTCAAAATTTATAAAAGCGTAGGTACTTGTAATTTGGACCATAAATAACGGATAAAAAAGAACAAACCAAATCGGTCCAGCCAGTCATATAAGTGAGTGTAAGTGATACATTTACCGGCAGATTTTTAATTGCTATTTAGTATGGAAAATATTGCGGAAAACTTAGCTCATTTTAACTGACAATTACACTTTCAATAAACTACGGTAATATTATTTAAATTAAATCAAATGACTTTAATTATGCACACAAGTAAGTACTTATTACATATACACTGAGGTAAAATTAATTGTATGGAACTAGTTTATACTGTTGCATAGTACTGTTCTACAGTAAATTTATATTCTTCGACAAATAGGTTTCTGTTAATATCACTGCTAAAATGAATTACAGTTCTAATAGAAAATTTAGTTCAGACGCAGGCAATGCCACAAAATGTATAAATGCCTATTACCATCCTAGTATTTCCAAAAGAAATAACGTTTCTATTGGCAATTTGTAGTTTATAACATTAAAAAAAAAGTTACATGTTGTTTAAGGAGGTTGTAAAAAAGTTTTATATTTTTCGATCTGTCGCTCGTAGTCCATGATGGATCATTGTACGTCAATGTAAGTACGCGCTGAGTGTGCTGACGTTATTAAAAGTAACTCCGGAGTAGTCTAGGCAGATTAATTCCTTCTTGCTCTTCTTTATACTTTTTTACAGAACTTCGCTTTTGCGTTTCAGGTGCTGTTATATTACGATGTGAGCATACCCTTAATGTTCACGTAAGTGTGTGGCTGACAGGCACCGCCGCGGTCCGACCGCATCTATTTTGTGTAACACGGAGCGCAGCAAATTGGATTGGAAATTACGCTTGATTAATTTTTGAGTAAACCTGTTTTATGTAGCGGTTTCAGTTTATTTGTTTCAGTATAAAGCTGTTCAATGAATGAATTAGTTTGGTGGAACTTCACTGACTGAATAATATACTACTCTGTCAAGAAAGTACCGGGAAAAGATGAATAATACACAAAATGTTTGTTATTCATCCAAATTTATTTTATCACCTTCAACGTATGCTCCTTCAAAAACGATACACTGACGCCAACGAATAATCCAATCATCAAAACATTTTTTAAATGCTGTTTCCGGAATTGAGTTTAGTTCTCGCCGCGAATTCTCCTTTATGTCTTCTACCGATTGAAAACGGGTGCCACGAAGTGGTAATTTGAGTTTAAGAAAAATAAAAAAGTTGGCTGGACCAATATCTGGTGAGGTGGTTGCTCGATGGTATTTGTTGAGTGTTTGGTCAACAATTCGTTCACAATAATGCCTTGTGCGAAGGCGCATTATCGTGGTGCAAAATCCAAGAATTTTCTTTCCACAAATCTGGCCTTTTCACGTCGAATTTGCTCTCTTAAATGCCGCATAACGCTCAAATAATATTTTTTATTTACCGTTTAACCTTCCGGTAGGAATTCCGAGTGCAAAACACCGCGATAATCAAAGATAACAGTCAACATGACTTTGACTTTGGCGTGGTTTTTTCGGTTTCGGTTCAGTTGGAAGGCGCCACTCAAAGCTTGTTGACTAGTTTGCATGTCAAACTCTTAAACCCACGTCTCACCACCAGTAACAATGCGTTTCATGAATAATGGGACGGAATTGACTCTTTCTAGCATGTTTTCATGCGATTGAGTTTTTGGAGAAAATTCAGGTCTTTTGGGACTAGCCGAGCGGTAACATGTTTCATACCCAAATGATTAGTTAAACTGGTACGGATCGACTCGTAAGATACAGAAAGTTTGGCGGCTATCTCTCTCACAGTTGAATGAGGATTTTCAGTCACTATTTCCTTCACTTTTGCGATGTTAACTTCAGTTGAAGATATTGATTGCCTACCAGAGCGTGGCAAATCTTCCATCACGACTCGACCGCTTTTGAATGCTTTGGACCACTCATAAGCACGTATTTTTGATCGTTGATTCACCGTAAGCCTTCTGATACATTTTCAGTGATTCCGAACACGAAATTGCATTGGCGAAGCAAAATTTAAGACAAACTATTTGTTCGATGTTTTTGTCCATTATGAAATTCGCAATACACACTAGATGTGATATAACTAAAACATCACTGTATTTAATATAAATAACAGATGCAACTCAAATTCAGCGCCAAAATGGAAAACAGTTGTGCCAATCTACCAACAACAAAAAAAAAAACAAAAATTTGAATTTGGAACCATAAACAAATCATTCATTCCTGATACTTTTCTAGTTGAATGTACATTGGCATTGGTTGTTATTTTATTTTGTTAATCTATTTCCTGGATTGTCATGTCGTGACATTATGAATGTTTATATAATAATTTATTTCAAACATCATTGACATAAAGAAAAATACGTCTTGTCAAAATTAAATAAAATAAAATAATTAATGAACCTAAAATTAATTAAATTATATCAAATTAAAATCATCAAATCATTATGTTCATTTAATAAAA
The DNA here is from genome assembly GCA_961205895.1 of Mythimna pallens. NCBI lineage: Eukaryota > Metazoa > Arthropoda > Insecta > Lepidoptera > Noctuidae > Mythimna > Mythimna pallens. The sequence continues at coordinate 6,633,279 of OY540825.1, forward strand.
AATATTATAAAAGAGATTTTAAATTAGAGTTTCTTGTTACGTTACAAGCCTGTGATGTGTCGCAAACAACAGTGCATTATAATGCAACAATCAAGTCGCTCTGCAAGCGTGGCTAGCATGCTGTTAGCGCTCCTTTCTATTCATCAACGATTTGCTTCTTTTTTTAAACAAGACTCGCCTTTTCTCTTTTCCTAAAGAACTTGAATATTATTCCAACTATCCATTTTTTCCCTTAGTTTGTGACCGACAAAATAAAACGTAGTTTAATAGTAAAATAATATTGAAAACCTGTTAACATTCCTTATTTCAAGAACTTTATGTGTAATTACAATATTAAACTCCATCGACAGTTTTCTTAAGCAACATGCTGTATTGTTTTGCTTCTTAACCGTTAGCTACGGTTCACTGGCGAACTTAGCCGAAGTTCCCCGAAGTTGGCTGAAGTTCGCTTAATCTCGCTAGAGCGGTAGTAGTGTCGAACCGCGATAGTTTAGACTTTGTATCGTAAACTTGGCGTTCCGGGTAAGAGGTGCTGGCCATTGAAATCGGCGCCAAGTTCGAAATTCAAATGCAGTTAGCTCGCTTCATGGAATCGTGAATCATTATACTTGTGAACAGGGGACTGTTCTATTGAGTTTCAGAATATTGCTTTTTTGGTAATTGATCATTTAAATGAATTGAACGCTTAGTAGTTGGTGTTTTTGTTAACACTAGGGAAACGTCTAAATATTAGTACACTATTAGCATTTCAAGTTTATTTTTTTGCTTAACCGTCCCTTAACAAATTAGTACATTTTTATTTGGCTACCTCGTTGGTCAAGTATTCGCAAGCGCGATTGTTAAGATTCCCGGGTCTTGTGTTGAATTCCCGGCTCAGGCAAAAAATGCTAATGGATTTTTCCATTGAAATTGAAATTTGATGATGTGATAACCCCGTGCCTTGAAAAACACGTAAAAGTGCTGATTCTGTGCCTGATCTCTCTTGGATTGCTGTCAGACCGCCATTGGCCTACGATAGTAAAGAAACAGAGAGAAATATGTGAAAGCCACATGTCTTCGAATTTTTGCTTCTAGAACATGCCGGTTTCCTCACAATGTTGAGAGCAGTGGTGATGAAATAAATTACATAAGGTAATGCACCTGACTGGGTCCCACCCACGACCTACAACTCGTAAGTCGGGACCATTACCACTAGGCCAGCACTGCTAAAAAATCCAATAAACCAATAAAAGAAGTACTTACATAATTATGTAGATACATACCTAAGTGGTAAAAAGTAAAATTTTCCAATTTCGTGCTGTCTTTTTTTTAGGTTTGTAAAATCATCCAATGACATCTCCGGCCCTTGGGCGGTGCGGAAAGGTGTGTCAGACTTTTACTGATTCCCACTCCCACCCACTCCTGTTCCTTCTTTGCCTTCGTCCTAGGGTCCCGGGTTTCACTTTCACACTACCCGTGGCCCCAGTAGGCTTCGACCATGCTGGGCCCATACGGTTTGCTGACATCTACTTAAAGCGCGCGTGGAATTATACGCGCCGTCGACGACGAACTATTTTATTTATAAATATTTACCAACACGTGTAAACTAAACAATTAACCTCAAACTAATCCCTAGATTAAGTTGTTATTTTCTAACAAAAACTGGAGCAAACATGTTTGAGTTATTTGCTTCTAGTAATTATCCCAACACACCTGAGGCATTGTACGTCAAAATTAACATAATCATGTACCAACAGCACATATTTCACCGCTTAGCGCGTCGTTATAAAGTCGTAAACCTAGAAACCTGGGGTCCTTAGAATTCACTGATGTGGAACGCCTAATTTAAAAGTGGAAGCTATTTTTTTAACCGACTTCAAAAAGGAGGAGGTTCTATGTTCGGCTGAATGTATTTTTATTATATTTTTTTTTATGTGTGTTCACCGATTTCTCCGTCAATTGTGGACCGATTTTGATTTTTTTTTGTTATTGTAATATGCTTCCGAGTTGTTCCCATAGAAATATTGTTATGATCTGATCATGAACCCCGAAGATATGGAACAGAGCTCCTCATAGGATCACAGCAGAACCGTCGTAACAAGTAAAATTGCTTTGTTTATACGTGTAGTCGATGACTGACTGAAAGAAGAGGGGAAATATATCGAACAGATCTGATGATGAAGCCTAAAATTAAGCACCGGAACTCTGTAATAAATTAATGTAATCTAACCGTGTATAGGCATTATTAGAATTGTCATGAGATGTACTCTGGCTATAAAGTATTTAAGTTTGGCTGAGGGATACTTTTTAGTGGTGGTACCATAACTAAAAAGTGTAAAATAAAAAACTTTTTACTAAAAAAAATACAACCGACTTCAGAGTAAAAAAAAAACACTGAAAAGTGCAAAATAACTTTAATTTCGGAAATCGGTGTCAAATAACGAAGAGACAAAACAATTATAGAAACACCGGCTTCCGAAATTAAAGTTATTTTCACTTTTCAGTGTGTTTTTTTCACTTTGAAGTCGGTTGTATTTTTTTTTGGAAAAAGTTTTATATATCATATAAAACTTTTTCCAAAAAAAAATACGTAAAAGTTGTAGGCAACATATAAGTTTATTATTATTATTATTGTTATATAGGTATAATAGTATTAAACAACTTTCAAACAACGCCATCTAGTCCCAAACTAAGTCGAGCTTGTGGTATGCACTAGAAAACTGAAAAACATACTTATAAATTTCTAAATACATACATATATGATAAGCTAAGCTCAACACACAAACATTTGTCCTGGGTGGGAACCGAACCCTCCAGCATAATAGTAGTCAAGGCCACTGATCACTAGACCAACAGGCCAGTAAAAAAAATTATTGATGATTGTGTTGCAATGTAAAAGTTCCTTTAAAATACGGAAATTGCTCGAAAACGTTGACGCAAAGTTCTTAACGCAGTTTATGGCTGCAACAATCAGAAGATTTTGGATCTTACTATGCTGGTGTAGAGGTTTTCACTGTTTATCGTTTACCCTACATAAACCAGGAAATTGTGAGTGCATTGCTTACATAATTTGATAGCATCATGGCCGATTTTGTACCATCTACTTATAACTGTACAAAAAAAAATGCTGTTTAGAAGCAGAATTTTGAAATATTTATTAATTTTATTTTAGGTAGAACGATTGACAAAAAAAAAAAATTGAAACTTAACTCATTACTTTTTTTTTTGGTTTGATACTTATGAATTATTCTCCCTTTATCTATATACGTATTTAGAAATATTTAAATGTGTTTATCAGTTGTCTAGTACTCTTAGCAAATGCTCTGCTTAGTTTGGGACTAGATAGCGATGTGGGATAGTTGTGGAATATTATTATTATTAATAATACTCAGTCAGACACACGTATCCAACTTCGTGGCTTTTTTTAAATTATTTTGTTTACGTACCAATCCCAATATCTACACATCACATTACTCCTCGCGCTCTGGCTGGATCATCCTGGAATGCAAGATAACGAAGGAACTAGGAGTAAGTTTTAGTCAGTAAAAGTCTGACACACCCTCCCACTCCCCTCAAGGGCGGGAGATGTCATTAGATAATATACCACCTAAAAAAACAAAAGTGGGGAGTCCTTTCACAGGATATCTGTCACCTCCTTTCCTGTCTGATGCGCGACTTAAACAATACCAACGACTGAACCATCCAGGAGACAAAATACTGGATAAAATTTAAAAACAAATTGACTCAAAAAAAAAAAAGAAGTGAACTAGACTTCTTTGTGGCCAAGGATTTTTTTAAAGAGTTACCGTGTCCCAGGAAATCAAATAGCAACTTAAGGATACAATTAGGTTTTAGTCAGCAAAAGTCTGACACGATCTTTCTCTTCACCCTAGAGCGGGAGAAATCATTGGATAATTTCAAACCTCAAAAAAAACTAGTAACTACTTATATACCGTAACAATGCAGTCACTGCAGTATTTCAAACTTCCAAACCGCATGTTTCAATTCAGCCAGTCACAAAATTTCACAAAAAAAAAAGAAAAAAAAAAACGTCAATCTCCTATGCATTGCCCCACAGCATTAGGCATTGAATCAAACTGTTGACGGTCATGCAACTGTAGCATGCTGCTAGAGCATAATGTGGGCGACACACAGCTAACTTTTTAAACTTTTATGTGCCTTTTATGTGCCTTGTTCAGTGTTTAATACCAAGCTGTTTTGTTCCATATGCGCGAAATTTTCAAGCAATAAAATAGGGCCTTGAAGTGTGGGTTCTAGGAAATTATCGCGATGTCGCGAACTACGCAGCACTTCGGTAGTGTTAAATGTTTCTTTGCAATCTAATAAAGTAAATGATAGTGCTACCACCATTTATTTACCCACAACAGTAAACTGAACTGAAGAATGTGTGCCATGTCTGACAAATGTATTTGTATTTCGGGCTGGTGTCCGCCACTCCACGACTAAAGCGCGTATTTTGCGTACGGGTGGGACAAATGCATCATTCGATCCACTCCAGCACCTCAAGGAAGGCCAGCAGCGCCTTGGTGTTACTGACCATTTCGCGGAGGTTACCTGACCAATGTATAAACTAAAGTTTGGTGGTGGCATACCTAATAGCTGCTACTATGGTTTTTTTTTTTTTTTTGCCGTGGTTGAAAATCCTCATGGATGTCCTTCGCCTGGGGCAGACGAAGGGGTCTGTCAGACTCTTACTGACTAAAAACCACCTCGGTGTTCCCTCCCACACTTGGACCGGGGATTGTGGGAGCTGATGCGCCATCCATGATCCCCGGCTAGTGCCGGCCCGCATACGCTACTATGCTACTATGGAGACTAACCCAACCTGACCAGTGTTTTCCAGGAATTTACTGACTAAAGCCCATCCATGTTTCTTCAGACGCTCTTTGCTTTCTAGGAACACGTTATCCCTTTCCAGGAATTCGCCATGGTCCTTACGGGCATCGGCCTTACTGTGCTCCTATGGTTTTGCTGATATTTTTTTTCGGACGTCCGAAAGGCGAGCTACGGAATGCTCTTCATCTGTAAAACTTAAATAATTCAATAAAGTCGTGGTCAGTAATAGTCTAATACTCCTTCCCGCTTCAGAAAGGGAGAAATTATTTGATGATTACCAACCAAAAAAACAATATTAATAAGAGTATTGAATTCATTATAATCAATGGAACGCGTTTAGAACATAAGATAATTTATAATTAATATTATAATTGATATTTCCGTGGGCAAAACACCGCATCAGCGTAGTTCCTGGCAATCACTGTTATTTCCATAAATAAAAGGGAATAAAAAATTAAAAACCGAACAATAGCGACTTGGACTCGCGCACTGAGGGTTCCGTACAAATTTACATGAAAACAATTCAATTCCCGAATTGAGTTACGAAGATTGAAAAAAAAAGATTTTTATGTGACGTATCTACAAATTTACATATTTCAGATTTTTTCTGTACTTGTGCTATGAGAACTTGCTTCATGCGAAATTTCAGGATTCTAGGTCAATGAGAAGTACTCAATAACTTTGATTCCCTTGAGAGTGTTGAAATACACGTTTTTTGTGACATAAACGGCCGTATCTTTTTTTTCGCTAACTCGTAAGTTTGATTTTTTCACAGCTTCAAGGGACCGCAGACTTAAGTATATGGTTTTAATTTCAACTCGATACCTCTACGCGTTCCCGAGATAAAGGGTCTTGACAGACAGACAGACGGACAACAAAGCGATCCTATAAGGGTTCCGTTTTTTTCCTTTTGAAATACGGAATCCTAAAATTAAAAAATAAGTTGTATGTCGTATACCTGTAACCATAAAATTTTAAAATAAAGCTGGTCGTGCACCGATTAATTAGCGTGTGAACAGTTCCTTAAACGTCCTTAACCCAGGCAATAATCCTGTTTACCGCTAACTGAAAATATAATCAGCATTTTACCTACTTTAATTGCCGACCAACATGGAATTGAATTTACGAACGTTTTTCACTAAAATATTGTCATGTTTATACGAAGTTAACCGCAAATTAGAACACTTTCAAATTAGTTGGTTTACCGAAATAAATTATCCTTAATTTTAAATTACTGTTTAGAAGTTGGTTATAGTTTATAATAAACCAGTATTTTTAGAAAACGCAAGTCAGGCAAAGTAATTAAATTCTATAATTGTGTGGTTTACTTTTGGCGTTGTTATTATTCGATATCATATGTTTAGATTCTAATGCCCCAAGTTAGATCTGCCACTAAGAGTAAGTGATAATTATAATAATCAAGAAAATATTTTAAAAAAAATACCGGCAACAAAGGAAGAAATGGAGGGAATTTTTTGCCCAGCAACGGACAGTATGGACTAAATATAATAATGTAATAATAATAAGTAAAACTTAACTACTACAAAAGTAAAATTAAACTTAAAGTTTAAAAAAATATTTTCCGCTTATGAGAAATAAGCGGAAAATAAATTTATAAACTTTGCTTATCGAACAACATCGCTCAAGTCATAAATTGGTGGTTTTTAGTTAAGAAAAGCAGTAGTATTAAACTTTAGGCGATCATCCAAACATAGGCTAGTATTCAAATACCAGACTAAATTATTTCCTTTATTTATTGAATATATAAATTACATTTTAAAATATTTTTTTAAACAAAACTCATAAAAAAAAAACCTTTTAAAATATAAAAAATAATACCCCACTGGTATCGGGAACAGGGTCCAAGATACCGGCGCGGCGGTCAGGGCTCCTGAGAAAGTAACCTCTTAACAATATGAGCCGTGTCCAGGAGTACCGCTTTCTGTAACAAGCCCTTGCTCCAGCCACCTAACGCGAGCCTCCTAAGGTGTTGGTAAACCAGGGGTCAGTAACGTTAGGCAAAGAAGAACCATATGATAGATATGGTTTTGGTCAGTAAAAGTCTGACACGCCCTCGCGCTCCGCCCTACAGTGGGAGAAGTAATTGGATGATTTCCCACCTTGAAAAAAAAATTAAACCCTTTCAAAACCTCAAAGACTTTCACAATGCTTTAAAAACGTTGAGTCAAGAAAAAACAAATTCACTTCATATAAAGAACTTGGTTGAACGAAACTACCAATATTAAATTACCTTTTAGTTCCAACCAGCTTTATCTAACAAAAGTTTTTGAATCCAAGAAGTTTTCTACTCGAGCGAGTGAAAACTGAAATAATTGCTGGAGTCGAAACGCATCGGTGCGCTTGCAGCATTGAACGACGGCTACTCACACCGTAGTGTAACGTTAGTGTTAGAAAAAAAAGGCTTTTTGGTAGAGAGAGAAGAGTTTTCTTTGGCAGTTTGAACAAATGAATATGTGAATGTGTGAGCAGCTAGCTTGTTAGTCTTCTAAGCGCTGCGTGCTTTGGGATCAAATATTTGTACGGCCTACCGATTGATTTTGTGCTCTGGGTGTCTCGTGTATGTGAAAGTGAAAGCCAAATAAATATGTTATGTGTTTATGAACGTCAAAGCAGAAACATAGGAGTGGGTTTAAGTCAGTAACGGTCTGACACGCCCTCCCGTTTTGCTCTAAAGCGGGAGAAGTCATTGGATGATTTCCCACCTAAAAAAACTCACGATGCGGTGTAGCTAGAAGAAAACATATTGCTCTTACACCAAATTAATTGGAATAAAGGTAGAAGGATGTTAGAATCTTCTTTGTAGCTAAAGTTTTTTGAGGAGATAATTTTGCTGGTGTAACAGGTGTTTTTTTTTTTTGTTGAATATTAGATGATCCTAAGGTCCAACACATCTGTCCTATGTACTTACTGAAATATGCAAATTAGCAATCTGCTACATGAATATTAAATTCAACTTAAAGATGAATACAGAGCATTTGTTCAACGCACGTCAGAAAGTCGATTCAACGACGCCACAGTAACTTTATTAAAACATTTTCTTAATTTATTTTTCCAATAGTATAAATTACACTAATATTATAAAGACGAAAGTTTTTATGTGTGTGCATTTTTGTTATCCCTTCACGCTTAAACCACCGAACGGATTTTGATGAAATTTAAATTGACGCATTAATAGGCCCTGGAATAGCAAGTAGGATGCTTTCTATCCCGAAAATATGTTTCTTTGAGATAATTTTCTATTTACACGAGAGCAAAGCCGATGACAGAAACTAGTAGTAGCGTATAGAAATCGCAAATCACGAAAAAGAACCATAATATAAAGTCATGAACGCATGTACTAACAAATTTCTTGCGTTGCATGATGCGCAACAACATGGTTCGCACGTATGTACCACTAACGAACATCGAACACTCTGTTCGTCAAACATTTTTGCGTTGATCCTATTAGTATGTTCTGTATGGACGGTGTTGTTCATGAATAAATGCGAACACCAAAAATCTTTTCGCTACTTCACAATCGACCACTTCCGACGACGCTGCTATTAAGAGAGTTCACGACTGTTGTGCGCGAACTCGATTCGAACTATGTTTGCGTTCGTGTTCGAAAATGCCGTCCTTACTCGAACAAACCAAATGTTCAAGTTTGGTGTTTATGTTCGCTATGTTCGTATTCGTGCGTTCATACACGGTTTAATGTTACGCAACAGTCCAAGCACACACTTATAGATGGAATTTTAAAATGCGGTACAACAAAGAGTAAAAGGGGGCTAAGTGGCTGGAGTAGCGACCCTTTGTTATGTGCGAAACGGTGCGATACCGCTTTGTAGTAGTAATTGGCAAGTGCGACGATTGGCCCGTGAGCGTAGATACTGTCCGTTACTTTGAACTGCGAATAACGAGTACTGCTGTGTTTTTGTTGACGATTTGTTTTTAAGTGTTGTGGAAAATATTTTAGATCTTTTGTACCGGGCTTTTTGGTTGAAGGATTTTGGCTGTGTTAATTTTACTATATTATATTTTTTTTTTATTTAAACTTTATATACAGTAGTGCTAGTGGTACATAGACGGACTTAATGCAACATCCCCCCTAGCCAAGTTACGATCGTTTCGTTTGCGTCAAACGCCTCGAGTAGGCCACGCCTCCTATTCCTTTGTTCTGACCACGTGACTGAGCGTTGAGATGACGTCAAGCATCGCCACAATGACCGGTCCTGTGCGTCTTGCATCCACCGGATACTCGCGACCCTCACCAAGTCATTGGCCCGCCTTATGGGAGGTCGAAGCAAGCGATTCGAGCATGAAAAAGAACAAGCACACTAATAATCGATTTCATACAAAGAATTTTCATAAAAAAAAAAAACGGATTGTTAATGCGCAATGAAGAGCTTAACCCGGGATTTAGGTTTTATCCTTCTTTATGTTAAGGTACTGCCCGCACATTTTTCGATGAAAAATAGTCGCGTCGTTGTCGCATTTTCACGTCGTGACTGTCCGTGGGTAACTTTGAACTAGAAACTTAGATTAAAATTAAATACTTTTTTACTCTTTTTAAAAGTAAACATGCAACCCCTTGTTACTCGAAAAAATATCTTATTCGGTCCGGACTAAGCATTTCGCCTCGTTGTTTATACCGCGTACATCGAAGGACTGAAACGATTTTTCTGCTGATGTCTTCCAGGCTCTTGATAAACTAGTGCGCCTCACCATCATGGTGGATGCAGGAACGCTAACGTTAAATTCAATTTTGAAAAAAAAATTAAGTAATTATATTTTTTTCACACTGAATAAAAAAATGCTCACAAAACTAAACGGTAGAAGTCGAGAGTTTCAAATCGACATTAAAAATAAATGAAATTCTAAAAAAACATACCAGTTCATTCTTCTGGAAGGAATGATTTCCAGTTTGAAAGTTCCCCGTATATTCATGGCGCACAGTTCAACGGTGCAGAAAAGTGAAACTATTCACTATTCCTGTTTCTTCGAGATGTCTCTGTGCAAGGCATAGGCTTAAAGATGGTATTTATAATAATAATAATTACTATTATTTTTCCGTATATTCATTTGTATACATATAAATTATATTTTTAAATATTTCAAAAGAAAAAGAAAACATTTAAAAATATTAGAAACTAGCGGTCCCGGCAGACGTTGTTCTGCCCAAAAGCGGGATTTAGTAAAAAAATTACCCTACTCTACCCTACTCTACCCTACTCTACCCTACTCTACCCTACTCTACCCTACTCTACCCTACTCTACCCTACTCTACCCTACTCTACCCTACTCTACCCTACTCTACCCTACTCTACCCTACTCTACCCTACTCTACCCTACTCTACCCTACTCTACCCTACTCTTTTCTTTGCTATAAACCACACGGAGCCCGAGACCTTTCCAACGAATGCAAAACCGTGGAAATCGGTTCGTGCGTTATGGAGTTATAGCGTCAGGAAGGAAAACCCGACTTATTTTTATATAGTAGATAGTATCCCACCGGTATCGTGAACAGGATCCAAGTTACCGTGGTCAGGGCTCCTGAGAAAGGAGTCTCCTAACAATGAGAGCCGTGTCCAAAAGTGCCGCTTTTTGAATCAAGCCCTGGATTTAGGCACCTAACGCAAAACCTCGTAATTGTTATTATTTTTGTTTTCTATATGTTGGAATAGTTTTTCGCCAAACTGGAGTTGTGTTTGGGTGCACTAGCATAGCGCGTACAGGGATAATCGTTGCTTGATACTTGGTACTACGATCAACTAAGCGTCTAAGGTGATTCTGTGACGTGGTTTCGGCTCCTCGTACGCCATCCAAAGGTACAAGACCCTAGAGTTCTCAGATATACTAACCCATAATAATAATATACAAAAGATGGTCTAAGAGACAAGTACGAGCCAACTTGTTTCGCTAAGTATTAGCATGCAAATATTTAGTAAGTACCTACTACATTAAATTTTGTTTCAAGACTCCAATACTTCCTAGTTTCTGCTTTTGGCTTCACCCGCGTATAAGTCAAATGTTATCGGATCAAAAAAAAGAAGAACCTTGTAACCCTTTTACCAAAAATCTATCTCTGATCTCTTGTCACTCTTTCCGTTATTTAGTTTCTCGCTTCCGCCTTTACTTTGTGCCTCAAGAGTGCAAGATTCTTAAAGGTTCGAGCAAATATTCCTCCAGATATGTTGTTTGATCGGCGAGACATATTTACTGACAAATACGGAGCTCACATTGTGTGTCTGTGTATCACTATATCTTGTAGATTATATTTTGAACACTTTTTACTGTTTGCTTTGTGAGTAGGTAAGTTTCTGTTTAATTTGAAAGAAATCATGAGATTGAGTTGGAGACGGAACTTGGATTGGTGATTGGAAAAAATAGTCACATCTTTATGGCAGTGTATAGTCTAGTATCTTAATTTTATTTTCGAAGGTTTGCACATAATTATAATAATACTACGAGTAGCTAATGACTTTGCAAACGTTGTTCTGCCATATAAATTATTATAAAAGAAAAAATGGGCAGCCGTGGGTTAGGGCCACCGGCCACAACCACAAAACGTCACCACCGGCTTATTAGTGACCTATAGTTTTCATACATTTTATATGGATTCGCCGCACACGGCTGACACCGGTGGCCGCTACAAATACCGATACAAAACGCCGCCACACGCCATTCGCGCAGTCAAACCTTCTTCGACAGAATCCATTATTATACTGCGTGCATGGGTTAAAAAAAGTAGCAGCCACCGGCCACAAGTGGCTGTCGCGCACTTCAGCTTCCTCTGTGGCCACGTCTAGCTTTTCGTGGTGGAGTTAGTGGCTGTGGTATGTACCCACACCATATTTTCATTGTTTTTTTTTTTAATCTGGAGATAGGGACAAGCAGACGAGAAGAATATATTGCAAGGGATTCGAGTAACATAGTAAAAGGGCAAAGAATAAGAAAACAGTGAAAGTGTTTCTAAAACCAAACTGTCTTCGCCGCATTGTTAACTTCGTCCCACTAAAACACTATATTTCATAGCCAGCATTTCAAGTTAGGACACGCATAATATGGGTTTTGAACTTTCGCTCGCTAAATTCAGGCACCGTCTTTGGCAGCTTGTTATAAAAACGTATGCTGTTTAAGTGTTTAATAAAAAATGACTTGGTGGTCTCAGCTAATCTTCATTTGGGTAATACAATTTCGTGTTTACTACACGTATTTATGTTATGAAAATCCTACAATACTCCATCGTAACCCGCTCAATTCCACCTCAAGTTCGATGATCTTCTCATCAGACCGGAGTATACGCGTGTTATATAATATGTTGCAGGTCCAGTCGTTGTTTTACAAAGGGTAGCCGGATCTAATCCGGAGATTCTTAATTCGAGTAACACAGCACAAGGGCAAAGAATAAGAAAATAGTGAAAGTGTTGCTAAAACCAAACTGTCTTCGTCACATTGTTAACCTCGTCCTATTAAAACACTAAATTTCATAGCCGGCCTAGTACTCAAAACCTCACAAAAATAACTTAAAACGCTCATGTCTCCAACCTGTCTTTGTTTATTCCAGACAAAAAAGCCGAAAGCCGCCATCCGCAGCCTCTTGGCCTACATACTGTTCTGATTGCGGGACTTGGCACGGTTTCAAATACGAACGACATTCGCCAAGTCTGAACTGGAATTTATTCAGCAAATAGAGTTTGTCTCTTAACCAGAGTCGTGCATGGCCGGAAAAATCGACAGTTGAGTGTTATGTAATCGGTGTGTGATGAGGCTTTCTCGATGTAGTGTATTTTGTTGGGGAACTATTGCTGGTTATCTGTTGATTTTACTGAAATTTCGCTGCTTCGTAGTTCCAATCCTACTAATATTATAAACTAAGTTTTGTCAACCAGATATCCGCAGGAAAATTAAGGTTGCCGACATAGTGACAGTGAGCAGGGCTTATTGCTAGCAAAACAGATTGTCAATGGGGCCGAATGGTATTAAAGCGCTCATGTAATGGGCTTTCGGTATTGAAGCGGTGAAGGTCGCGTTTCAGAGACTTCGAGATCCGTCACGGCAAGCCCTAACGGCAGCTGCCGTTATATGCACGCATCATCTGAAGGCTGCAGAATCATATCACGGCTCTTCTTTATGAGCTCGAGAGTTGAATCAGAGAGCCTCTTGTTATTTGTCCTCACTCAAGTCTTGAAAAAATTAGACCCGACCGTATGGACAGTTTCCACGAACCCATCGTTATATTCGTCCACGAAGCTTCCTAGGCACTCGAAACGCCCCACCGAGTGTGTCTCCACGTTGTCGTCGTGGTGGGGCTTGCGTGTCTCGATGACCTTGAGGGCTTTGCCGGTAGAGCCACTCATGCCGGAAGGCCTCAAGTGAGAGACCAGACTATGAGGGACACGGGCGGAGTATAACATCGGACTTCCGCGGGGAGCGCACCGTCTGAGAACTTCAGTAGTTGTTGGTGTTCTCAGGCGGTGCGCGAATCACTCTTCGCCGCTTTGGCGAGCAAGAAGGAGGTTCACTTCTAGTACGAGTCTTCTCATAAGACATGACAGTGAAAGTGAACGAGTACAAAATTACTGGGGACCCCACCCCATAAAAAAAAAGGCAAAGCTGTGTTCAGCATTTAACAATGGAAGCGAGTCATAAAAATAAACTACCCCAGGAGGGTACCTGCTGCTCCGCAGTAGGAGAATCCCTCACCGAACAGAGTTCGGTCAGTCCCACGTATTCTGGGGGGACAATGAACGCTTGAAATCCCAATCGGATTTTTACCCGTCCTTTAAGGACGCTTTGAGCCAGGGTGGCTCACGTACCGGTGATGAGGAGTTGCTGGGTTCTACTCCTAGCATATCCGCAGCACCGGAACCTAAGGCTCAGAAAGTGCCAAAGGGTTTATTAACCCGTGCACATTTTGTGCGCCCGCCTACCCCAATTGCCGACGAGATGTCGAGTGACACCAGCGAGGCTTCACTGTCACAAATGTCATTTGCCTCGGAAGCATCGAAATCGTCCCGAGGACGCACGCGCAAGCGAACTCAGATACCGGGAAGTAATGAACCGGCAAAGAAAAGAGTTGGCAAACTGCTTAGCCTTAGCAAGCCCTTAACGGACGGAGCAGAGAAAGGCACAGACTCTGAGTTAGCGAGCCCACCAGCTAAGCAATCAAAGACCAAATCATCAGCAAAACAGAACTTGCCTGAATTGGAGTTGTTGGCTAAGACGATGCACACGCAACCAACGGTTAAACTAAGTACTTGCATAAAGGATAGTCTTAGGACCATAGAGGAGGTTGCAAATGGCTCCCGCAACCTTAAAAGCAGCTTTGCGCACAATCTCAAGTTGGCGGCAGTAACAGTGCAAGCTGCAGTTGCTGAGCTAGTCACTCGATCGGCCGTTGAGGTCGACGTGGAGAGGCTGGAAACTGAAAACGCCGATTTAAAGGCTCGCCTTACAAGTCTTCAGGCACAGGTCGAAAAGCTGACAGCGCAAGTTAGCCTTCTTAGCCGTAAGGGCGAAGTTATGGTGAGCTCGACCATGGCAGCCCCTCCAATGGGGTATAGTCAGACCACTGCAGCAGGTTTTGGCCGGTCGGATGAGTCGGAAGCTCAGTTTCGACGTTCCATAGCTCTCGAGATTGGAGGCATGGTAGATGCGAAACTAGCGGCCCTGGAGAGAAGGTTGCCTCCTGAGAAGCCTCTGCGTCCCCCACTGGCTGCCGATACTAAGAAAGCCTCTTCATCGACTGCTCAAGCGCAGACAATTGCCGAACCATGCCTTGTCCCTAACTCCACAAAGAAGAAGGGGAAGAGAAAGGGTAAACGCAAAGTCGTGGCCTCAGTGGTGGATTTGCCTGCCGTATCTGCAGTATCGACTCAGATTTCACAGGCTTTAATGGATGCAACGAGCTCTGGAAAAGAGACCTGGTCCACTGTGGTGGGTAGGAAAGCAAAGAATGCAAAGACTCCTCAAGCCATCACGCAGGCAAGTACCCAGAACAAAAACCAGACAGTGAAACTGCCTAGGGTTCCCACCACGGCAGCTATTACTGTTTCGGTAAGAGAGGGATCATCTGCCAAGCTCGGCGAGGTCATGTTTGCGTTGAGGCAGCAAATTCGTCTGGCAGATCTTGGAATCGACACCGTTGGCCAAAGAAGGGCTGTTGATGGCGGAATGATTCTTACCGTCGCTGGCGCTGAATCTTCTCATAAGGCTGATGTTCTAGCCAGTCGTATGCGGGAAGTTTTTACCGACTCCGACGTGAAGATTTCACGCCCAACTAAAAGAGCTGAGGCGAGGATCCTGGATCTCGATGATGCTGTCACAACTGATGAAGTAGCCGCTGCTATTGCCAAGGTGGGCGGTTGTTCTAGTGAGGACGTGAAAGTAGGTGAAATTCGTCGTCCACCTGCTTCGCTAGGGCACGTCTGGGTCCGTGCTCCACTGGCGACGATAAAGAAGCTGGCGTCTGATAAATGCATGCGCTTAGGATGGACATCAGTAAGGGTCCAGGTCTTGGGTGCGCGTCGGATGATGTGCTTTCGTTGTCTCGAGCCCGGGCACGTCCGCAGCAAGTGCACTAGTGCTATTGATCGAAGCATGCAGTGCTACGCCTGCGGGGGAGCTCACAAAGCTAGGGAATGTACGGCGCCGACCATGCGGTGTCCGCTATGTGCGGACCAAGGTCTTCCAGCGGATCATCGGCTGGGAGGTAAGAAATGCGTTCCGCGCAAGAAGCGGACCGTACATGCTCCTACTATATCACAAGGATGGGCGCCAGCACCACTGAGTGCGAGCCCTGCAGAGGACATGGACACTTCGCCTTCCCAGCCCTGAAAGTTCTCCAGTGCAACCTGAACCACTGCCGCAACGCGCAGGACCTATTTCTGCAGACTGTTGCGGAGTGTTCGGTTGCCTTGGCGGTGGTAGCAGAACCCTACGGCCTTCGAGATCATCCTCGCTGGTTCCGAGACACAGTGGACTCTGTTGCCATTTATTGGGCTGCTGGAAGTGGTCGGCTTCACTGCTCCCTACTAGACAGGGGGCAAGGTTTCGTTGCTGTGGAATGGGGACCTCTTGCCATTGTGGGCTGCTATGTATCTCCCAACATTTCCTTCACTGAATTTGAGAGATATTTGGACCGGGTTGCGAATTGCATTCGATACAAATGCTCACCTCGTTCAGTGCTCGTCCTGGGTGATTTCAACGCTCACTCCAGAGCTTGGGGGAACACCCGGGATACGCCAAGGGGACGCGCGATACAAGACTGGGCGGCGACGCTTGATCTCCGACTTTTAAATCGGGGGTCAGTGTCCACATGCGTTAGGTGGCAGGGGGAGTCAATTGTGGATCTGTCATGGGGGACTCCTTCTGCTGGCCGCATGGTGTCGGAATGGAGAGTAGCGGAGGATATAGTCACATTGTCCGACCATCGCCACATTGTTTTTGATGTAACATTACCCTCCACCAACAGTCAGACCCGTCTGGGTTCGACTAATCCACCGACGCGACGTTGGGCCCTTAAGCGGCTCAATCGAGACATGCTCGTTGCAGCTGCTAACGTCGTGGCGTGGCCAGAAGATATTCGTTCCCCGGGGATCTCACCCGATCCAGAGGAAGGGGCGGCTTGGTTCCGGGACAGGATGACGTCGATTTGTGACGCTTCCATGCCCCGAGTCAGATGCGCCCAGCGTCCTGGTGCGGCTTACTGGTGGTCGGAAGACATCGCGCAGTTGCGGTTCTGCTGTCTGAGGTCACGACGCCAGTTTCAGCGCATTCGACGTAGAAGAGAACCAAGAGCTTCGGATGAGCAAATAACCACAGCCTATAGAGCGTACCGGGAAGCGACAATGAAGCTCCAACACGCAATCGCGGATGCCAAGTCAAGGTCTTGGAAAAAGCTTCTCGAAGGACTGGACAGGGACCCATGGGGTAGACCATACAAAGGTTCTGGCTATAGATGCTCTAGGGGATCGCCTAAGACAGCTGTTTAACAGCTGTCTCTGTTCGGGCGTGTTCCCTACCGACTGGAAGGAGGCTGGATTGGTCTTGTTGAGGAAAGAGGGCAGGGATTCAGAGTCTCCCTCTGCTTACCGTCCCATTTGCTTGCTCGACGAGGTCTCCAAGCTATTCGAAAGAATAATTGCCGAGAGGCTCGTTGATCACCTTTCGCGTGTTGGTCCTGACCTTGCAGATAGCCAGTATGGTTTCCGACGGCAGCGCTCTACTGTCGATGCAATACTACGCGTACGCTCACTGTCGGAGCAGGTAGTGTCCCGGGGTGGAGTGGCGTTGGCGGTAAGTTTAGATATCGTCAACGCCTTTAACTCCTTGCCCTGGAATGCGATTAGGGCGGCACTAGTCTATCACAGAGTGCCACCTTACCTGCAGCGCATCATCTGGGATTATCTGCGTGACCGGCACATTTGTTATGTGAGCCGGGACGGTAGCGTTCATCGGAGGGAGATAACGTGTGGTGTTCCACAGGGGTCAGTTTTAGGCCCTCTCTTGTGGGACCTTGCATACGATGTGGTCCTGCGTGTCGACCTCCCCATAGGCGTAAATATCATTTGCTATGCAGATGATACCCTGGTGTTGGCCGGTGGGGACACATTCGATGAGACCATCCAGCTTTCTGAGCTTGGTGTGGCAAGAGTCGTGGCTTCGATCCGTGAGCTGGGTTTAGAAATAGCGCCTCATAAAACTGAGGCGCTCTGGTTTCACAAACTGCCAAGGACCAGAGAGCCACCCAGCTCATCAGTGACAGTTGGAGATGCGCAAGTCCAGTTGGGTCAACACATAAAGTATCTTGGCCTAACTCTGGACGGTAGGTGGGGCTTCGAAGAGCACTTCGAGCGACTAGTCCCCCGCGTTGGGAGAGCAATGGGTGCTTTGCATAGGTTGCTGCCCAACCTCGGGGGCCCTCGGGAAGAAGTTCGCCGCCTCTACGCGGGTGTCGTGCGATCAATGGTCCTTTATGGGGCACCTGTGTGGTCAAACAGACTGTCAGGTGTCCGTCGCTGCAGGACAAAAATAAATAGTCTGCAGCGGAAAATGGCCATTCGGATCGCACGTGGATACCGAACGGTATCCTTCGAGGCGGCAACTCTCCTGGCACGCTTCCCACCACTGGACATCCTGGCAGATATGGACGCGAGGGTATACAACCGGATTCGCGACATACGCCAAAGTGGTGATAGCGTGCCGGAGATCGTTGCAGTAAGGCTGAGACGGCAGGAACGGCAACACGCGCTCGAGAGGTGGCGCGAGCGGCTGCAGCAGCCGCAATTCTCGTGCAAGCGCGTTGTCGAAGCCGTCCTGCCGCACTTCGAAGCCTGGCTGAAAAGAAAGGAGCGCATTTCCTACAGACTCACTCAGGTGCTGACCGGGCATGGTTGCTTCGGTGAGTACCTAAATAGGATTGGGCGAGAGGCCACGGCAAATTGCCACCATTGCGGAAGCGCCATAGATTCTGCACAGCACACGCTGGAAGACTGTCCAGCGTGGGCCACTGAGCGACGAGTCCTTGTCGCCAGGATCGGGCAGGACCTGTCTCTACAAGCAGTAGTGAGGGCTATGCTGGCAAAGCCAGAAAACTGGAAGGAAGCTGCTTCCTTTTGTGAGACCGTAATGGTCCAGAAGGAGGCGGCTGAGCGCGACCGTGAGAGGGCTGATCCTGCTCGGAGACGAAGGCGTCGGGGAGGCAACCGCCTCGATGCCTAACACGCCGAAACCCCGCTTGCATCATCCAATGCAGACGGGACTTTGAAACCACGGGTGTGCAGAGTGGGGACTCTGCCCGCCCATCAAGTGATTCCAAGGAAGACGGTGGTACAGTGATCACGTGCTGCCGTGCACAAAGAGGCTCAGAGGAGACCGTTGTACAGTCTCCTCAGGGATGTGCCCTAACAGGCGTTGCACAGAGGGGGTTCCGGAGTGGTCTTTTAAGAGGTAACGGCGCCCCTTCTACATGTGCTGATGGTGATCACCGGGGTGGTTTTAGTGAGGTAAAAATCCCACACTCCCCGGACTTATCCCCAAAGTCCGGAAGCCTTTCGAAGGTTTCCCCCCGAAAACAAAAAAAAAAAAAAAAAAAAGGCACTCGAAACGATTGAGATATTCTTCGCTGAAGGTCATACAGTTCATCGAATGTCTTGATTCAGGATATAAGGTATGCCACCCTGGTCGACACCCTCGATCTGTACCACATTGTTCAGAAGGAACTTGTGGACGAAAAATCCGACACCATCCTGGGACTGCTGGTCACCCTTTCGAAAATATAGCAGATTACCGGGTTTGTGAATTATCGTATCCTTCGCCAATCTTCGGACTTCAGATAATCAAAATTCAAATGTTTTTATTTCACATAAGCCTACATGGGCACTTGTCAGAAGCTAGTGCACGGTTCCAAAGTGGTCGTTTCCTATGGAGAAAAACTGGCAAGAAACTCCATGGTTACTCTTTTAAAAAAAGGGGTTGATGTTACAATATTTCCATATTACAGTATATATTATTATGTAAGGATAGTGTAGACCAGTCAATAACAATATTGACTGAGGGTACAAACCCAAAAGCACAATAAAAAATCATAATAAATAAGTGAATTGTAATAGGAAGTTTTCTAAGAATTCGTAGTCTACAGTGTTCATCATCATCATCATCATCATCATCATCATCATCATCGTCGTCGTCGTCGTCATCATCATCATCATCATCATCATTTCAGCCGAAAGACGTCTACTATTGGACATAGGCCTCCCCCAAACGTTGCTACAACGAACGATCCTGTGCGTCTCGCATCCACCGCACTCCCGCGACTCTCACCAGGCCCTGTACCATGACGTTTAAAGTAAGATTGCTAGACAACCTGTATAGCTCTGTCTCTTACCCACACTGAAATAAGAATGAAACAATCTTACTTTGAACGTCATGGTAACCCCGCAGGTCGTCGGTCCACCTTGTGGGAGGCCAGAGGGAGATGTCAGCAACCGTTGGAGCCCAGCTGGGTCGAAGCCATGGGTGATGCGAAAGAGATCCCCGGGGGGGCGGCACAGTGGGTTTTTAGTCAGTAAAAGTCTGACACGCCCTCTCGCACCGCCCAAGAGCGGGGGATGTCATTAGATTATTTACTCACCTAAAAAAAACACCTTTTGCGTATAATGCACGAAAAACTGTCAACATTTGCGTCGCCGACGCACTACAATAACGCGGCCCCAGCAACATCCGAAACGTGTTGTTGTATTGGACATGCAGGTTGCTATACCTATGCCATCTGCGTAAAGTTCGCCCAATAGCTAAACGGAAAATAGACGAGGACGTAGGATACTTGTTTATCACAGTAGCATGATTCCGTGGGTTAAACTGTTAGGAAAGTATATATATAACGTTGAATGGCATTTTCCCTGTTTATAAATAACTTTTTCAGGAATATTTACAAAATGTCGCACTCCCTAGAAAAGTTTTGAAAGACTAAATTCGTCCAAAATTATATCTTCATTTTCTCTCTATAAGAAATTCAATATAAGTCCCATTCAGATCAAACTCAACGATGTTAAAGGACATCTTGAAATATTTTCCGTCACCACGACAAAGTTCCATCGAAAAAAAAACTGTAGTTGGATACAGAATCAACTTTCTACTCAATCATAAACTCCGCTAACTTTAATATAAGCGAGAATATAACCAATTTCGTCTTCTTGTAGGATATATAACTTTTTGACCCAAACTGAACTTGCCTGGGCCAAGTTTTTGGTCAGTACTTGGCAGCCACTTGTCGGGTTCAGCTAACAAGTGAGCCTCACCCACCAAATTGGCCAGTTACTGTGAATTTTCAGCTAGAGGTATGTTTTTATCACATAAGTTCGCGTTAAGTTAAAGTGGGGTGGCAACTTTAGACAATGATTAGGCTGGCCCTGAAAGTAGGCTGGTAATTTGCAAGTCAAATAGCGGAGAGGATTTTCTATGGGGCTCACATAGGAAAATTATGCGGGGACAAATTTTGTATCAAACATTTTTGTGTTTAAATGCAAATTGAGGAGAGATAAAAGCTTTGTAACCTCGTTTTTGCTGTTTTAGTAAAATTATGAGCCCATCGTAATATTATTTAAACAATCAGATTTGAAAATGGAATTAATTTGAAAATAAGATTTTCTAAATCTTGCTTTTTAAATATTACGACGTAATCTATACATATAGTACCTAAATCTGTAGAAGTTCTTAGATGTACGCACATCACGTAAAATATACGGAGTCGATGTAGATAACATTAAAATTGTGTAACTATAATATAATATTCCACATTTATCACACAACACCGTCTAGTCCCAAGCTAAACAAAGCTTGTGTTATGAGTACTAGACAACTGATAAACATACTTATATATTTCTAAATACATACATATATAGATAAATTACACCCAGACACAGAACAAATGATCGTGCTCATCACACAAACATTTGTCCTGGGTGGGAATCGAACCCACGACCTCCGGCATAGCAGTCAGGGCCACTAACCACTAGACCAACAGGCCAGTCATAACTTAATATATTGCTTAGGCTTTGTTTCATCGCAATCGATTGATTATATCATATCGAAAGATATACATACTACATTCATTGACTGTTAGGTGGTACGAAGTTCGCTGGGTCAGCCAGATCGTCAATTAAATGGTGCACACAATTGGTCACTTACTGAACAACAAAAGTCCAAACTCAAGATTTGTTAAGGGGAGTGCTGCATAACAGGTGTTAACCAAATAGATTGCGTTAGAATTATCATGCTGCGCTCCGTAACTCAGGGAGCAGATGTTGGGGACAAAACAGCCGGGCTAATGTGTGAGTGGGCTGGCCGAGTCACACAAATGTACCCGGAGAAATGGACGCGGATCGTCACTCACTGGAATCGATGCTGTCGAGCTCGACCGCAGCGAAGGTGTGGTGATCTGATCATGTTCGCGGGGCAAACTTAGCCAGAGATCACCTTAGACAGAGAGATATGGAAAAAGAAATGGGAGGCCATCGCCCAGCAGTGAGAGACAAAATAGATTAATAATAAAAATAAAATATCATTAATTAAATTCACAATAAATTTTCAAAGGCGAAATTTGTATGTATGCACTCGTATGTGTGCGGTACATATATAATGTTTATTACTCCAACACACTAAAATGGCTGACTGAATTTTGATAAAATTTGGTACACGGGTAGATTATGTTCTGAAATAGATATTTTTTACCCGTTAGGATGTTCCCTTGCTATTTTATGTTCCTTTTTAGGATTCTGTACCTCAAAAGAAAAAAACGGAATCCTTATAGGATCACTTTGTTATCCGTCTGTCTGTCTGTCTGTCAAGACACTTTATCTCAGGAACGCGTGGAGATATCGAGTTGAAATTAAAACCATATACTCAGGTTTATGGTCCCTTGAAGCTGTGAAAAAATCAAACTTCTGAGTAAACGAAAAAAAAGATACGGCCGTTAATGTCGCAAAAACGTATATTTCGACACTCTCAAGGGAATCAAAATTCATAGGATACTTCCCGTTGACCTGGAATCCTGAAATTTGGAACAAAGCAAGGTCTCATAGCACAAGTATAGGAAAAAATCTGCAAACTATAAATTTGTTGTTACGTCACAAAAAAAATATTTTTTTCGTTTCGGAAAAATCTTCGTAACTCAATTCGGGAATTGAATTTTTTTCATAGGTGAGTTAAGTAAAAACCCTCAGTGCACGAGTCCGACTCGCACTTGCCTGTTCTTTAACTTTTATACGGCCGAAGCCGCTGCCAGAAGCTAGAAATTTAATAAAACCGTCTGCGTTGAACCAAAACAAATTATTTCCAACACAATGCATAATTTGATTTCAAGGGACATCTATTTCAAAATTGATGGACCCTAGAAAAAACTGGCGCCCCCATAGAAAACCATAGGGTTGGGTCCCCATAGATTTGATGCAATTTGAAACCCATCGATAATACCATAATGGACTAACTTTGTGGGTTGCATCGCAACTAAACTACATTAATGTGATTAGGAATTTTCTTTACTTGTTATACACATTGCTTGATAAGATATCTAGCGAGTTGGATTACCTCTGTTTTGCAAAATGAATTAATTGCTGCTCCTCGTGGTGAATATCTGGCCATCTCTTTTGCACACGCGTAACTAGTAATAATAATGGCGATAACGTCACATTTCAATGTGTACATCCTTTTTATTACACGACTGTTCAAAAAAGGAGTGTTATATTTTCAGGGTTCATGTATGTATGTAAGTTGTTTTTATTTCGTCATAACTTCTAAACGACTGTACTGATTTTCATGTATGAGGTATTGTTAGAATCCTTGTATTGTACCGAGTAACATAGGCTATTGAAAAAATGTTAAAATCCAATATGGTAGGTATGATAAATAACACTGTTCAAAGGCGAACTTAATGCCTTAAGTGTATAACAGTTAACTTTAGCATGGTGCAGAAACAGAACATGGCAGAGTGAACTTAATGATAAACAAAGAGACAGTTTAATATTTTGATACATATTTATACTTACGGAGATTGTATAAAAGTTGAATGCAGTTATTTAGAAGGCGTTCAAGTTTATTGAGGACATGCATTCAGGTCATGTAGCACATATCATCAGAGTCAATAAAAGGAAAAATTATAAACTGTTCAAGCGTCAAAGCATTGAGTCAAAGCGCAATTCCTACCTCGCTATCTAAACAGCCGTATGTCACGCACCGATCAAGCCCTTTCGCGGTCGCCATGCACGGCACACTCCCACTAAATGTACAAGTTTGTTTTACAGTTTCAAAGACAATCTACTGAGTGTTTTCAATTTCTAACTGTTTATTGAGATTGATGATTTTGTAATTGCGTTTTGTATAATGGAGTTACTATGTTTCTTGTTAGTTTCTTGGATATGAGATTGTGTGATGGATTATAATTTGGTTCGAAGATGCGTTCAAAATTAAAGGATATAAGGAGGCTGGGATTGCCGGGAGATTTGGTTACCCTTATTTATTTATTTTTCAAGAAAGCTTACAGGCTAATAACAATCATATTTTTTTTACATAGGTAATGAAAATTGCTAATAACAAGCTTCCACATATATCTATATATCTAGCTACAGATTGCATTGACATCTTTTAGGTTTAAGATAAAGTTAAAAATTAATTTAAGTAGGTATAATAAGAATGGAATCGAATCAAGTGATACCAAAAATGAAGAAAAAGATCTTTATCTTAAATTTAAACTAATTAAATTATCTATGATTGTCTCCAAAAAATTCCTTGCTTAGGATCTTTCTTATAGTTTTGTACACTTATGTCGGACATTGCTGTAGCAGACATAGTATCTAATAGTATAATGTATTTGTTTTATGTGTGTGATGTGTTTTGTGATTGCTGTATGAGTACTATTGGTAGCCTGAAATAAATTCCCATCACATTTATATTAGAAAGGCGAGAGTTTCTATATATGTATGTGTATACACATTTGGATGAAATTTCGTGCACAGGCGGCATCATCATTTCAGCCGAAAGACGGCCACTGTTGGACATAGACCTCCCCCAAGCGTCTCCACAACGACCAGTCTTGTGCGTCTCGCAGCCATCGGTTTTCCGCAACCCTCACGTGGTCGCCACTCCAGAACCTTTCGTCCCCATCGACCATCTGTTCTGCGTGCAATGTGCCCTCCCCATTGCCACTTAACTAAGCTGGTCAGACTCGCGTCTGACTCCTATCACACTTGATAGAGCAGGCTTGCCTAGATTCACTCACTTAAAGACCCTAAGTTGTCACTATCAGGAAACACAGACTTTAGTAGAGATGTCCACCCGCTGGAAGGAGGTAGAATATACGTACAGCATATAGGTAGATTAAAAATGTGTGTGCTCGTTGTGAAAGTCTTCAAAATGGTATTTAGCAAGTTTTAGGCCGAACAGCATCGATGCCCACTAGGGCCACGGGTAGTTTTAGAAAAAGAAACTTTTTTTTCTATACCGCAAAGGGTAACTGCAAAAATCTGACACAATGTCCATGACATGCCATGTCCTGAGTAATCATGGAAAGTAAGGCTAATTTAGTGACATTGATTATTAGGACGATAAAAATAGCGAGACATGCAATGATAATTTAATTTAATTTTGACATCTGTTCTGGACCAATATTTTAATTTATTTGACAGTTAACCTTTCGTGTGTTTTAGACGCGGATCCACACGAGACACAATCGCTTTTTAATTGTGTCTCTAATTACGGCATACGAAAGGTAAGTTTATGACATACTTTATCTGATAATATTCTTTGACATTTGTAATATTCTGAATTTATTTAATTTTACATATATTTCTATTTTAATTTTGCAATGTAATGTTAATAATTATGTATTTAACTTTATTAAAAGTCATTAAAAGTAATAAACACAATATTTGCCTTAGTAGGTAATAATGCAGTGTTTTCTATATTATTCTGTAACATCTGTCTACCCGTAATAAGCAAATAAATGATTAGATTGATTGATTGATTGAATGATTTCTCACCTAAAAAAAAGGCCCTTGCTAGTACTAATCAACACAGGCTGTCATAAAATCTTCCTTTGCATTCTCTTTCTCAACGAAATACTTCGCAATAAACATCAATATTTGTCAAATCTTGATACCAGTCAACAACACCCCCAAACTTGCAACGCCAGCTCACTCCTTTCGACAAGTTAAACACTTAACATTTACATTTTAGATTTCCATGAAAATTTTCCGCTTGGATTGGTTCATTTCAGTTTACAATCCAAATTTTAATCACCAAACACAACAATAACTGAAAGCGTTTATAATAATTAACAATGGAGCCGTACAGCAAACGGCTGAATCTACGAGTTGGAAATACACGGGATTTTACAATGAGCGTGCCAGCTTTTTATGAACACATTATAATACAAGTAAGTGTGATATTGTGTGTGTTTGTGTTGTAGTGTGTTTGTTGTGAGTAGGGCTATGCTCGGAGTTTCCTTGCGTGATCGCATAAAGAATGAAGATATCCGCAGGAGAACCAAGGTCGCCGACATAGCCCGAAGAATCGCCAAACTTAAGTGGCAGTGGGCAGGGCACATTGCTCGTAGAACGGATGGTCGATGGGGCGAAAGATTCTAGAGTGGCGACCGCGCACCGGAAGACGCAGCGTTGGAAGGCCTCCCACAAGGTGGACCGACGACCTGGTGAGGGTCGCGGGAGTGCGGTGGATGCGAGAGGCACAGGATCGGTCATTGTGGCGACGCTTGGGGGAGGCCTATGTCCAACAGTGGACGTCTTTCGGCGGCAATGATGATGATGATGAAGTGTGATATTTAGACCTAAGCTAAAGACGAGGGTCTTAAGAGAGCCGAGAACGGTAATCATCAATACTCACGTGTATCATACGACGTTTTTCAATACACTTGTGAAGAAAACGGTTTAACTAACTATTAGTATTACAGTAAAACTGTTAGTTGTGTTTTTTGTGCCAAGGCCGTAAATAAAAACTGATTTTTAAAATGGCAATCATAGACTAACTTGACTGCTTTATTAAAAGTAATTATGAGGTTGCTCATTCACCGGGAATTTCTGAAAGGGATACCGTGACTCAGGAACGCAAAAAGTAACTAAAGAACACAGGTGGATTTAATCAGTAACAGTCTGACACGCCCTCTCACTTTACCCTAGAGCAGAAGAAGTCATTGGATGATTTCACACCTCAAAAAATAACATATTTATCATAATTATTATTATAGTCACTTCACAGTCATATTTCACTTTTCGTCAATAACAAAGCCCAATTCTTTAATTACGCGTTCCTCGGCAGTAGTTAAAAATAAAATCGAAACGAAAAATAACAGAGCACGAATTCATATTGAATTTCAGTTCCCGCGATAAAAAGTGACCAAATAAAAATGTTTCGTGTTTTTTAGTACTAACGCATGAGAGAAACCACTGTTTGGTTTACGTAGAATAAATAAAAATAGTTTCTCGACATTGAAAATACAAGTCAAATGTTGACCTCTCATCAAAATGTATTTTTACTGAATTAAAATGATGCATTCACTATTTGTTTTGTGGATTTCCAATTTTTAAATAGCTTTTCTGCAGGTAAATAGAATCAGTGTAGGAATAACACAAAAAACCTATTAAGTATCCCTTCTTTTTGCTTTTCGGTAGGTGGATAAACTAATATCAAATATCAGGGCCCTGGGGTTCAATCACAATCCATGACCCCAGTAGGCTTCGACCCTGCTGGGCCCCGCACGGTTTACTGACATCTCCTTGAGGCGCGCGTGGAACACTATGTGCCGTCGACGGCTCGGGCTCAGTCCGGACGGTTATCGGACGACCGAACGGCGAGCTACCCGTTGCTCGCCGTCCGCAAGACCATGCCTATGGTAATTATTAGATACCTTGATCCCCACTTGCCAATGAGCTAAATAAACAAAAATATACCAGTAAAACCATTAATGAATAACACTAACATTATAAAAGCAAAATATGTGTATATGTTTGGCTTTACGCTCGAGCGAATTTGGATATAATTTGGTACATATGTAGTTATATATTTTGGTATCATTCCTGAAATTGCACATAGGAAAATTTTACTCCGGGAGTATCTTCCCATAGGACAATTTTCTTCTTTCACGCAAAAGAAGCCGTTGGCTGCAGCTAGTCGGATTTTATACTTCTAGGACATGCCTCAAGTCTTTTTCTCTACCGCTTTAAGAACAGAGGTAATTAAAGAAATTACACAAAGTAATTCGCCTGGCGGGGTGTGAACCCACGATGCGCAAATCATGAATTGGGTCCGTACTGCTGGACCATTACTGCTCTCAATAAATTAGTTGTCTAAAGTTAATAAACTTTTATTTACGATATTCGTTTTTATCTGATATTGGTCAGACAAAATTGACGTTGGTCAGATTGCTAAACGAATGGAGATAATTGTAGATAGTATCTTTTCATGTATAACATTAAATTGACGCACACGCCCTCATTCCGCGACCTCCTCTCCCTATGTTTCTACAGAGTCAACACTACGGAACCCGCGATTAACAATAAGATATTAAATTGCAGCCCACCCCTTGAGTAAACAGGAATCAATCATCGCTCCATCACGGGCCGGAAGAGGGTTAACTCTATTCAAATAGCTTGCAATCGCCGAATATTCCGCCTCGCCACGAAAATAGAACGCGCGTGTTTGCGGATGACTTTCGCATAGTTTGCAGATAGGTCTATGTGATCGGGTTATGGGTGCGCAGATTTAGATGGGTTTAAGGATACGATCAGATTGAGTAACGATCCAATCGGTTGCAATGAACAATAACTATTTTATACATTACGCAAAGGGCAACGGAAAGGGCTCGGAGTTTCCTTGCGTGATCGAATCAAAAATGAAGATATCCGCAGGCAAACCAAAATTCCCTACATAGCCCGAAGAATTGCATTACTTGCAGGACAGTTGGCCAATGGAGCCGAAAGATTCTGGTCTCCTGGAGTGGCAACCACGTAGTGGTAGACAGAGCGTTGGAAGGCCTACGACAAGTTGGACCGAACATATGGTTGTTGGGGCCGAAAAGTTCTGGAGTGGTGATCGCTCATTTAAAGATGCAGCTGTAGAAGAACTCTCACAAGGTGGACCGATGTTCTGATGAGAGTCGCGGAAATCCGATGAATGCGAGACGCACAGGACAGGTCATAATGGCGACACTTAGGGGAGGCTTTTGTCCAGGACTGGACGTACTTCGGTTGAAATGACGATGATGACGGTAATGATGATTCTAATTTAAAAAAGAACTGGGCAAGTGCGAGTCAGACTCGCGCACTGAGGGTTCTGTATAAACTTACCTATGTAAATAGTTTAATTCCCGAATGTAGTCTCGAAGATGTTTCCAAATTGCAATTTTTTTTTGTGACGTACATAACAAAAAAATTACTGTTTTCAGATTTATTCCTATACCTGTGCTATAAGACCTTGTTTTATGCCAATTTCAGGTTTATGGGTCAACCTATGAATTTTAATTTTCTTAAAAGTGACGAAACATACGTTTTTGGCAACATAAATAGCCGTATATTTTTTTCGTTAACTTAGAAGTTTGATTTTTCACAGCTTCAAGGGACTGCAGATTTGAGTATATGGTTTTAATTTCAATTTGATACCTCCACGCCTTCTCGAGATAAAGGGTCTTAACAGATAGATAGACAGACAACAAAGTGACCTATAAGGGTTCCGGTTTTTTCTTTTGAGGGTACAGAACTCTAAAAAGGACCCCATGAACCTCTCAAAACAAAATATACGAACAATGTCTCCTATTACTTCTTGAACACAACCCAATTGCTCCCAAGCTGAATGGCAAGTTAAATCTCAAACAGAACTTCAACTACTACATACCGGCAAAGTAATTACCACTTCAAATTCACCTCCATCATCAAGTGAACTTTATTACTAACAATTACTAACTTACATAATAGTTTAATGCATTTCCTTCTCGAAATTTTCCTACGTAGTACCAACTAATAAATCAGCAGTGAGTGGGATTTGTAAGTTTGATTATCTATATTGCTTTTATAGGATTACTAAATGTGCAATCCTACAGTGACCGCGCTTTATAGCGCACTAATAGCACCTAATGGTGCTACATTAGGTGCTGTTAGTGCACTATAAAGCGCCGTCACTCGGATTGCCTACAAAGGAAAGAGATGTGCAAAGGCACAATGTTTGCAAATATGAAGCATTTTTATGATTGAACCTATTGATTTGATTATAAAATTAAAACACTGTTGTGGAAAAAGTTGCTTGTAATATAATCTGACAATCAGAATACTTGCATATAAATTAGTCTAGTTTTTAAGTTAGAGTTATGGTCGTCGTCCAGTAACCGTCCGGACCGAGCCCAAGTCGTCGACGGTGCGTATTGTTCCACGCGCGCCTCAAGGAAATGTCAGCAACCGTAGATGCCCAGCAGAGTCGAGGCCTACTGAGGCCAAGTGTCTGATTCTGAAAGGAAGACTCGGTCCTGGTATGAAAGGCAACGAAGGAAGTGGAGTGGGTTTTTAGTCAGTAAAAGTCTGACACTATCTCACGCTCCGCCCAAGAGCGTGGGATGTCATTGGATGATTCTCACACCGAAAAAAATAGAGATATGGTCTATCGTACTAAATTTGCTGTATTATGTTTTAAACATTACTATCTATCTAGCATTTATCCTGAATTTCAACATGTTTCGTATAATACACCCTACGTATTAGATAGGAACGCCAAAGTGTCACTAGAACGGTGGTTGCTGAAAATCAGCATCGTAGATTGCTGGATTTTCACAGCGTCACGGTATAAGCTGAGCAACAAACTTGACTGGCCTGTTGGTCTAGTGGTTAGTGGCCCTGACTGCTATGCCGGAGGTCGTGGGTTCGATTCCCACCCAGGACAAATGTTTGCGTGATGAGCACGATCATTTGTTCTGTGTCTGGGTGTAATTTATCTATTTATATATGTATGTATTTAAAAATATATTAGTATGTTTATCAGTTGTCTAGTACCCATAACACAAGCTCTGCTTAGCTTGGGACTAGACAGCGTTGTGTAAAGCTGTGGAATTAAAAAAAAAAAATGTTTTTGCCTAGATGCGACGCACAACTTGAATTTATATATTGTATTTGTTTTTCTATATTATGGTTTACATTTATGTTGTTTGGTCCCGGTCAGGTGCAATGCACAATAAAAAACCATAGTGTAAGCTGTAGACAACTTCGGTCTTAGGCAACTGTGTTCAGTCTTGTGTCTATGGTGCAGTACATTTAGACCCGACAGATCGCTGTATTTTTTTTTAATTGATATAAACCAGTGCTTGACTGCGATCCCACCTGATGGAAAGCAGTGATGCAATCATTGATGGTGCCTCGCACTAGTTTATTAAGAGCCTATTCACTCTAGCCTAGCTTTATTGTGCGTCTATTCGAGCAAATTAAACATGTTTCCTTTTTTTTTACATTTTTTTAATTCTGTTTACTGCAGTGGTATATATACTTTCCACGCGCGCCTCAGGGAGATGTCAGCAAATCGTAGGGGCCCAGCAGGGTCGAAGCCTACTGAAGCCATGGGTAGTGTGAAAACGATACCCGGGGTCCTGGGACGAAGGCAACGAAGGGACAGGAGTGAGGTTTTAGTCAGTAAAAGTCTGACACTATCTCCCACCCGCCCAAGGGCGGGGGATGTCATAAGATGATTTTCTCACCGAATAAAAAAAAAAGGTATACATACTTTTGTGCATTATCAAACTCGTAATTAGCTCCTAGTCCCCTTAACTATCGAACGCATTTGAATATTTTTTGTTTTCTTTCGAAGAGGTCATGTCCTAATCTGGGACAAAGAATTCTTCTGATTCCGGTAGGCCTTTTTTATGTTGGGAAACCATCCAATATCTTTTCTCGGTGGAACAAGAGGGAGGGCCAGAATTTTACTGACTAAAATCCACCTGTGTTCCTTCCAGGACCTCAGTGACTCCTTAGGAATAATCAAGCAGCCTACTTTCCGGTAGTACCTTCCGCCGCAAAAGCTAGTCAAAGTTAATATTGTAAAGAAGTTAAATTGATTGTTTGTTCACATGACTGTAAAAAGGTGCATATCTATTGTTAGTTACAAAAATTCTTTCACCAATTGAAAACTACACAAAAGCTTAGATATAAAAAAAAAAAACAGATTTCCTGGCTACGGAAACAACACCGAGTGCTGAAGCTTGTCTAGTCTTTATATAAATTCACTAAGTGCTTGTGCTTCAACTATCAGTTTGCATAGAATTTCTTAACTCTGTAATTACTTTGCGTTGAAGTGTACGGAGTTCCCATCTTATAGCAAACTTTAGAGCCTTATTCTAATGGGCTTATTTCGGTGTATCGGGAATTTTGGGAAACACTTGCAGTTACTTAAGAGTTCGCTAGTTGAGTTTATTAGTAAGTAGCAAGCTTGTTTTTGACGAAACTTTGAGAACAACAAAATTATGTTTGCAAACTAATCTAGGGAATTCTGTTAGCAACAACATGGTTCTAAATAATTTAAACTTACTTATTGGGTTGCAATAACTAAATAAATTAACACATGGTTATTTCTATCCAGGTCTTAGAATAAATAAAACTGTCCAGATCGTTTTAATGTTAATATTTTATGATATGTCAATCCTCGCTTGTCCATGTCATTGGTGCAGGATTTCTACGATAATAAAAGGTCTAAAGAAAGTAGGCCTGAGGATTGAAATATCATCAAACTTTAACGTTTAAAACGATCTGCTCCCCTAGCCAAGTTACAACCGTATTATTTCGATTTTCTTTTCGTCGATCGCCTCGAGTCGGCCACGCCTCTTATTTCCTGTTTTTTGGTGTTGAGATGACGTCAGAACAAAGGAATTGGAAGCGTAGCCGACTCGAGGCGATCAACGAAAAAAAAAAAGTTGGTCAGTTTTACTTGGCCATATCATGAAGTGATCAATTTCTAAGATCTAGCCAAGACAGATATTTTATAATATGGCAGTTTAGGTATACGACCTTTTATGCATTATGAAATCATCAAATAACTTTTACCGTTCTGTATGATGTCAGACTTTTACTAACTAAAACCCACCTGTGTTCTTTCTGTTACTTTTACGTTCTAGAGCCACAGTAACTCTTTTGAACGATTGAAATTATACATCACTAATTTTTAATTAGAACAAATAATTAAAGAGCTTATTAGACAATGTCTTGTTATTATTTAAAAAAAAGTCTCAATAAATAATATTCATAAACAGTAAAGTTATTAGAGTTGGTTTATATCCCAAAATTTCAATTAATTTATGGAAATATGGTATAGGCGTTTGATTATAGACGAATGAATGGTGATCAAAATAGAAAAAATCACTGCGCGTAGTATTTTTTTACTAGCAATTGTTATGAATGATTTATTCAATTATGATTTAACCAGTTATGACAAATTTTCGTGGACAATTTTGGGATTTTTTCTTTCTTTTACTTTTGACTACACAAATATAATCAGTAACGGGGACAGATAGAGCCACTTTATTATTTTTTTGGTACTAATCAAAAAATAGGGGTGTATTATTATTCTGTTGTATGTTTAAATAAAGAGTTATGATTATACATGTAGGAAGATGAATGGAGAGTGTGAAGAGTGATATGAAATAAAATGTAGTTAGTGATAAAATGAAGAATGGAAGAAAAAACGTGTTGCGCCGGCCCCGAATAACACAGAACAAGGCCAGAAGCTTTATCACTGTTTCTTTGTTGATTTTTTTATTGATATAAACTAGCGCTTGACTGCGATCCCACCTAATCGCGTAACTAGTCCCAAAGGAGCCCCATATCAAAAGTTATCAAGGTTTTTTTTACAACGCAGGCCCTACTGGCACAGAGACATGAGACAGAATCGCGATAGGCCATGACAGAGATGACCAGACTAACTGGATAGATTTCGTCCACGTCACTATGTAAAACCGAGACTGATGAGCTCGTTTATTGGAGACTAGCTGACCCGGCGAACTTCGTACCGCCTAATAGTCAATGAATGTTGTGTTAGCTAAGCTGTCAAAGGATAACTACTGGTATTACCATAACAGCATAATTCATTTTACCATAACAGCATAATTCATTTTAATTAGAGATAGCAAAAAAATAAAAACTTAGACAAAAAAAAAACAACTAATACAACGTTTTTTTTTTTCGTAAGTTTTTCCATATTTTCCCACCTTTTAAACCTTCCCTGGACTATCACAAGTATTTTAAGATCAAAAATAACCAAATCGGTCCAATCGTTCTCAAGTTTTAGCGAGACTAACGAACAGCTATTCATTTTTATATATATAGAAGATTTTAGAATAGAAGAGAGGTAAATTTTTTATTGTGATCTTATGTAGAAAATGTTAGAACGAACGGAGCGAGCTATAAAAACGGAACATCCTATCATTTAGTAATTATTATTCGCTTATATATACAGCTACGCCCTGATCCCACTTGACGGTAAGCAGTGATGCAATCTTTAGTGGTGAGGCGCATTAGTTTATTAAAAGCCTTTTCACTCTAGCCTAGAAAATATCTAAATTATAATCGAACGGGAAGACCACAGCAGGGCATATTGTTTCAGTCTTTTGATAGTGTAAAAGCTGGTATACCGTGTTTCTATCTATTTCATATGTAATTAATTACCTTCTCCATGCTGATACATAGCTGTATAGTCTGTGAACGAATTATTATGGTAATTGTTTGAAACCGCAAGTCCATGGCATTGCGTGCACTCGACGTGTGTTGTGGGATGCGCCCTAACTGCGGTCTGTATCTCTGAATGTTTCATAGGCTACGTATTTTGAAAATACAGCTATCTATCTCCATGGTAAAGGATTTCGTAAATAGAATTTTAGCTTTATTTGTAAAATAGCTTCTGCTAGTGATTTCATTTACTTGTGCTATGAAAGCTTGCTTCATTCCATACTTCAGGATTTTAGGTCAACGGTACGAAACCATATGAATTTTGATTCCCTCGAGAGTGTCGAAATGCACGTTTTTTGCAAGATAAATGGCCGTGTCTTTTTTTTTTCGTTAGCTCAGAAGTTTGATTTTTTCACAGCTTCAAGGGTTTGCAGACTTGAGTATATGCTTTTAATTTTAACTCGATAACTCCGTGCGTTCCTGAGATAAATGGTCTTAACAGACAGACAGACGGACGGACCACAAAGTAATCTTATAGGGGTTCCGTTTTTTCTTTTTGGGGGAACCCTAAAAATGAAAATCACTATCATATTGAATTAGGTTATCGTTAAAATTAGACAGACGTTATCCTCTCCAAACTGATTTCACACTGTAAGAAAATTTTATATATCAAAAAATATCAAATAAAAAAAATGTTTTATTCCTAACCTTTTCAATTTTTCTAATTCGAATTATGACAAATATTCTAATATATCGCAAGCAATATTATTATTTATTTAACGATATTATTTCTTTTTAATTATTCATTTTAATATAAAAGCGTTTAGCCTTGTCGTTTATATCGCCTACATCGAAGGATTGGAACACTTTGTCTACTGCGGTCTTCCCGTCCGATTTTAATTTCGGTGTCTTAACGCTTTGAGGCTAGAGTGAATAGGCTCTTAATAAACTTTTGCATCACTGCTTACCATCAGGTGGGCTAACAGTCAAGCTCTGGTTCATAAAATTTTAAAAAATACCTCGTGTTATTGTTTGATAACGAACTCATCCGAAATGGCTTGACCAATTTTATGTAATTTTTTGTGTATTTTTGATAGGTCTAAGAATATTTGATAGGCTAGAAAAACCTTTGCCGGATCAGCTACTTTTAAAATAAAAGTTAGCTAAATCCATCCAGCTGTTATCAAATGATGGCCTTACCAACAAACAGCATTTCGTAGATAGATGTAATTTTCGGTTAACCACCACCTTATGCAAAATAAAACAAGCTATTTTGAACCTAGTGCCTACAGCCTATACTATACCTAGGGTATTCAGCTGAAAATTTAGATCATTGTCTCTGATAAACCTAAGCGGTACTGTGCGACATTTGAGGGGTCAATAAGTTTATTGCAGGCAAAAATATAAATCAATATCAAAACGAAGTAGACAAGTGATCACTCAAACTAGTTCTCTGAACAAACATCGGGTTACCCTGTACTTCCATCCGATTGATTCTACGAACTGTCGCTCCAGGTAAACAGGACTGAATGAAGGATAAATTAATCATATTCTAGGAATAAACCTGCTCTGAACGTATTAATGACTAGCTTCTGCCAGCGTCTTCACCCGCACCCCCGTTTCATTTCCTTAGAAGGTGAATCTTCGAAAATCATACTAATTTACTATTTATATGTATCGTGGCCAGATTTTAGAAATGGATCACTTCATGATTGGCCAAATAAAGCTGGCCAGATCGTTTAAAACGTTAAAGTTTGATGATATGTCAATCCTC
This sequence comes from Mythimna pallens, assembly GCA_961205895.1. NCBI lineage: Eukaryota > Metazoa > Arthropoda > Insecta > Lepidoptera > Noctuidae > Mythimna > Mythimna pallens. The sequence goes on from OY540825.1 coordinate 6,669,087, forward strand.
GTTTGGCCTACTTTCTTTAGACTTTTTATTGTCATAGAAATCTTACATCACTGATATGGCCAAACGAGGATTGACAAATCATGAAATGTTAACGTAAACGATCTAGCCAGCTTTAGTTGGCCATAATATATCGTGAAGTGATCAATTCTAACATCTGGCCACGACATACACATCATAAAAGGAACCTCTATGCAAAATTTCAGCGTTCTTGGTCCAAGATTTTCATATATTCATTTATTCACATTCATTTATTCACATAAAAATAGAGTAATTACATTCGATGGTTTCTTATGTTACATTATTTAATCCTATATTCTATTTAGCCTGCATATGGCATGTGAAGTTGTTTTTGTATACAAAGAAATAGAGAAGAAATGGGTATTTAATAACAATAATAATCTAACCTTAATGTCTCTGAAATTTGACATGCCTAATGTCAATTATATAGTACCTAGATACAGTCCAATACAATAGTAATTCAGATATTTTATCATGTTAAACAATCTCAGTTATATAATTACTAATCTGGATAAATACAGTCAAATGAAAATAATAAGTCATAAATTTCACCATATTAAACAACGTCACTCTTTTACACACAAACTATATGTAATTTTTGTGAAAATTATTCCTGAAACCATTCATTTATAGAATAAATCATTTTTTTAAGGAGTAGCTCTTTAAGTACTTTCTTAATCTTTGGAAAAGGAAGATCTTGGATGGTTGTATGTAACCTATTATAAATTTTAACACACATAGCTGAACAATTTTTGTTAAACACTGCAGTCTTTGATACAAATTCTAGCACCAGTCGCTGACCATGTCTTGAACTACGTGGATATATATTATCACGTGCATAAATGTCACAAGCTTTTCAGCTGGGTGTTGGTGAGTTAGTGAGTCAGGACTTTACCTTGACCGTACCGATTTCGGTGTAATATCTTTTAATAACTGCTCATGGCATATCAACAGGCCAGGGTAGCCCGAGAAACGAGGCACAAATTAATTGGTTAGTATTTCGAAACATTATTTAACCCGATGAAGATTGTAAGGCAATTTTTGCATTGTATAAACTCAATTTCTTTAGCATTATCTAACAGCTTGCAGTGAGCATTAAAAGCATATGTGTGAGTACTATTGTACTTAGAATTACCTACCAATTATTTATTATCGGCTATACCTTTGACTTGAATGTGCCTTGTGAAAATGATTCTGAATATCATACTCACTTAAATGTATTGCTGATGGTGGCGCATGCACTGGATCATTCCGTTCCATTCATCAAAATAATTCAACTTTTCTGCTGAGTTTTACCTGCTAATTGAGCCTGATACTTGACTATCGAAGACCTGCATTCATACAGGCAATAGACACAAGGCTTGATTTAATGCAATTAATTAAACCAATGGCTGCTCATTTCACTTCACAGATCTGTCTGTATGGAGCTAAATAAATAAAACCAATATAAAATAAAAACGTTCTCCTCTTTCTTCGTCAAAGTGACCTCAGAATAGAAATTAAAATGGGCATGTATCAACAAAAGGCCAACAAATAAATGCTATGTTGGGACCGTTCAGCGTGATGAGGCGATGCTTAAGCGCTTTAAAGCGATTTAAGCCAAAGGATTTTACGGCCGACAGATTTCAGATATCCACGCCTGCGGACAAGCTGACGGGGAGTATTACGTGTGGAGATAGCTGATGGATATTGGAATAGACATTCTGTGGTCTTTTTCCAATCTGTTATAATATGGTGGGTTAAACTGCCATACCTACCTAAGGTGTCCCATTTTGAAGAAAATTCTATAACAGGAATTAGGTGTATCGTTTTTAATTTTATACAGTTATAAAATAACAATGATTCAAAGAGCATGACAAGGCGCCATATTATGATATGTGAATCAAATAGGTACTATAGGTTTTCAAGCTGATTCTAAAAGCCAACACACTTCAAAACGTTGTGGTAACATAGATAATGAAATTGTGGACGTTGTCGAGTTTTGTATTTTGATATCACAAAAAAGAAAGTTTTCAAAAAAGGAGTGAAAGAATACTATCTTTCTATTTCGTCATAGTTGCTTATTAATATGTATTATTAGGAATAGAATATTATTCAGTGTGTATTATTGAGTTATTAATTCTACTATATTATGTATGTATATACTATATTTATGATAGTATATTTTTATATTGTATTTTCAATAAAAACTGATTTATTTGTACTTTCTTTGTTTTCTCATTATTTTTACACAAGGTGTCTACATCTCTTTTTTTCTACTCTTTTTTCACAGGTATGTTGGAAGAGATTTCTGTAGGGATAAGCATCACCTTTGTACCTATTTTTTTCTGTTTCCTTCTTCTTTTCTTTATTTATAACACGTGAATTGTAAAATAAATAAATAACCCGACCTAGAGCGTTTTTATTTTTACTTTACCAGCACTTAATCACTACTGGGCAGAGATCTCCCCTAAAACTAAAAAAGCTTTTCAATTCCTGAAATGTTAGTTTTTAGGGTTCCGGGCCACCTTAGATTGAATACTTATAGATGTAGCCACCTCGTGGCCACACATGAGACAGCACTATACAACTTCAATAAGGTTATTACGTAAACTTTTCCTTAAATATCACCACTGTAATACACTAAAAACTTAGCTATTGGAGTCTATTTCTCATACATACACTAAAACTATTACTTTAATTGCCGAAATAATTCTAAAAACATAAAAATTGACTCGAGTCGACCTTTCAGTGATAGTGACAGACCTTTGTTTGGCTAACTTTTTAAAGTTCGCCAAGCAAAAAACCGGCACATCGAATGAGACAGAGCATGTTATGTTTTGTCTCAATTTTCTTTCTTATTTCGTATGTTTGCTTCTTACTTCCGCATTTCCCTACAGTCTCATGGCTACATCTAGAGGTATTATAATCTAAGCGTGCCACAAAAGGAAAAAACGGAACCTTTATGGGATCACTTGATAGTCCGTCTGTCTGTCTGTCTGTTTGTCAAGATCCTTTATCTCGGGAATGCGTGGTGGTATCGAGTCAAAATGAAAACCATATACTTAGGTCTTTTTTTTGGCCCTAAGTTTCGCTTTCACACTACCCGTGGCCCCAGTAGACTTCGACCCTGCTGGTCCCCTACGATTTGCTGACATCTCCCTGAGACGCGCCGTCGACGACTTGGGCTCAGTCCGGACGATTACCGGACGGTCGGACGGCGAGCATTACTTTGTTGTCACATTACGGTGACCGGAAATCGGGATCGGAATCCCGGCGGCGGTTGGGGCGTGAGGACCGTTGCCTCACGCGATCGGCCGCCTCGTTTGCTAGCATTACTGCTTCGCAGAAGGAGGCGACCGCCTGCCATTCCTCCTCGCTCCGGACCATGGCCTGTACCAATGCCCAGCGGGAGAGATCACTGCCACCGATCGCCCCCACGAGGACACGGCGATGCTCTGCCCAGGCGGGGCACATCTCACCGTGTCCTCCGGGCGGTCCACACAATGGCGGCACCCAGGCGTTTCTTCCGCACGCAATTCGGTGCAAGAACCTCCCGAACTTACCATGTCCGGTGAGGACCTGGGTCATACGAAAGGTAAAGACGCCATGTGGTTTTTCCAGCCACTCCTCAAAGAGGGGAGTTACCGCTATAATTGTGGCATTCCCAGTATACTTAGGCCTTGGGCACGCCGTAATTATGGCGGTAAGTCCCTTCTTTGAGGAATGGCTGGAAAGGCAACACGGCGTCATTACCTTCCGCATGACGCAGGTTCTCACCGGACACGGTAAGTTCGGGAAGTTCCTGCACCGGGTTCGTGCGGAAGCGACGCCCGGGTGTCGCCACTGTGTGGACCGCCCGGAGGACACGGTGGAGCATACGGTGGAGGTGTGCCCCGCTTGGGCAGAGCAACGCCGTGTCCTCGTGGGGGTAATTGGCGGCGGCGATCTCTCGCGCCGGGCCTTAGTACAGGCCATGGTCCGAGGCGAGGAGGAGTGGCAGGCGGTCGCCTCCTTCTGCGAAGCAGTAATGCTTGCAAAGGAGGCGGCCGATCGCGTGAGGCAGCGGTCCTCACGCCCCAACCGCCGCCGGGATTCCGATCCCGATTTCCGGCCACCGTAGGCGTGGGCTTGCGGACGGCGAGCAATGGGTGGCCTGCCGTCCGACCGTCCGGTAACCGTCCGGACCAAGCCCAAGTCGTCAACGGCGCGTGCTGTTCCACGCGCGCCTCAAGGAGATGTCAGCAACTGTAGGGGCCCAGCAGGGTCGAAGCCTACTGGGGCCAAGGGTCTGATTCTGAAAGGAAGACTCGGCCCTGGTACGAAAGGCAACGAAGGAACAGGAGTGGGTTTTTAGTCAGTAAAAGTCTGACACTATCTCCCGCCCCGCCCAAGAGCGGGGGATGTCATAAGATGATTTTCCCACCGAAAAAAAAAAAAAAAAAAAAAGTATACTTAGGCCTGCGGTCCCTTGAAGCTGTGAAAAAATCAACCTTCTAAGTTAACGAAAAAAAAAGATACGGCCGATTAAGTCGCAAAAACGTATAATTTGACACTCTCAAGGGAATCAAAATTCATAGAGTACTTCCCGTTAACCTAGAATCCTGAAATTTGACAAGGCTTCATAGCACAAGTACAGGAATAAATCTAGAACTGTAAATTTGTAGTGACGTCACAAAAAATTCTGTGATGAATTAAATGATTCGGAAAATCTACGTAACTTAATTCGGGAATTAAACTGTTTTCATAATTTGTAAGTTTGTACGGAACCCTCAGGGCGCGAGTCCGACTCGCACTTGCCCGGTTTTTTTATTATGGTTTATAGGCTCGCGCTTGACTACTATCTCACCTAATGGTAAGCGATGATATGATTGAGGATGGAGTATGTTTGCATAGGAGTAATCTATTCACTCTTGATTTAAAGAGCTCCGGTTCTAGCTATCAGGAAACACAAACTCCTGCAGGGAATTCCACTCCTTAGCTGTACGTGCGTACAGCTAAGGAGTGGTCTTCTATGTCCCGAATATAGACTACCATTTTAAACCCGAATAGCAATAGCCTCAAGATACATTCTGTGGGCCCTGTCGTCGCCTGCGGACAGCGCGGACTGTTAGTCCAAAATTGCGAAACCGCGTGCGGCGGGCGCGCGCCACACTCTGGCGCCAATATTGGCACCAACGTATGCAACGCTAGGGTTTAAGTAGCTTTGTACGTGTAGATAAATGTCGCGTGAAATAAATAAAAATTTTTAGATAATTTAGCTGTGGAGTTTCCTGCCGGAATCTGTTTTTCTTTATAGCTACAATCTGGGGGTCTTTGAGTCAAGAGTGAACAGGTTACTTCTATGTAAGCTTGCTCTAACCTCGACCACATCATCGCTTACCATCAGGTGAGATAGTAGTTAAGCGCGAGCCATCAATAGTAATAAAAAATGGATAAAAATAGAATTATTAACAGTATCGGGAAGTTTCATCATCAGAATGAATAAAACAAATAGGTTTTATGGTGATTCTTCGCATGGTCACAATATTTACCACTGCTAGAAATTATAAAACAGCTATTGAAAAGTTACGCAACATTAAGAAATAATAAACAAAAAACCATAATTTTTCTCCGGCAAATCGTAAAAATCCAGTAAAATATTTTTTTTTTCTCACAATTAGATTCCTATTTAAAAACGCATTAGATACATCTATATAAATCTTTTGATGTGCAGGACATACAATACAACATCAACAACATTTAAAAATCGAACGTAAACTTCAAATACTTCAAAAAACAATAAATAAAAAAATAATCTGTCATCCCACGATACAAACGAACCCCGAGGTAACACTGCTCACCCCACAGTGGTTGATGGCACGTTTATACCGTGTAACGCGAGCTAAGTGAATCAAACTGTCATTCTAGCCGTGTTACTGAGAACTTGCTGAAAGAATAGAGAGGATAAGATAATTTGCCTATAACATTGTATAATTGTTTTACACACAATTCGTGGACTAGCATAACTGGGAAAGAAGGTCAAATTTGTTTTTCTGAGAAGCCTTCAATGTTAATTGAGGTAACAGTGAGTGTGGGCTTGGAAAGCAGGTGGTGATACCCCTCAGAGGTGTTATTTTTGTTAAGTGGCCTTAAGAAAGACGAGTTGAAGAGAACCGTTTGAGTTTATAATTGTGTTAATCTTATTTAGATACAATGTCCACATATTTAGCTACAAAAAAAAATTATTTCAAAGAAATCTTTAATGTCATAGTTTTTTTTTTTTTTTTTAATAATATGTAGGATATTTAAAAACAAAATTAATAACAAATTATGTAGTAGTTGTTCAGGATCTCAGGGAGAAGAATAAAATAAGTGGACTGTATTTGAAGGTATATTCGAGTAATGACAAAATTAATAAAAGGCTTTACAGCGAGGGGTCGGTAGAGGAACGTGTGTGGCTCGGAAGTGTCGGATCGACGATCGAGAAGTGTCGCGCCGCGCCCGCCGGTGCTCTGCCTCGCGCCCGCCGCCTCAGCCATCGCGTCGGTGATGTCAGTCCGTATGCATTGATTCCGCATTTGATGCGTGAGCAGTAGTTATGAAATCTATCAATCAAATAATCAACGTGCGCGTCTTCTTTTTTAAAAAAAAAATATACCGACTGATCGACCCTTTGCGTGACCAGAGGGCTGGTTCATTCTTCGCCCAAAAAAATAGCGTTGCCAATCAAGATAATAGCAATGCTGCCAGTGTTCTGGGCACATTTTCGGATGACAGCGACGTGGCGTGGAGGAGTACTTCGACATCCGAGTGTATTTTGTGTTTTTATATTTTATGTCCATAGTTAGATTTACTTAGTATAAATACTTATAGTAGTAGTATAGGTAATATTTAAATTTATTAAGTATCGTTATGGATTTATAATCGTTGCAAATCTGTAATAATAAAAATTCACAGTCAAAGCATTTATTCCTGTCAAGGCTGCGATATTGTTCAAAAGACTCACATCGACCCTAGTACGCAAAAGGCTACTGAAGAAACACTTGTGGGTTTTAGTCAGTAACGTCCAACACTTCTCACTCCACCAAGACAAGGACAAATTATTTGATAATTTCAAAACAATTAAAACGACATGACGGGGCATCAAACCACGATCCACATTATGTCCACCGTAGCTATGCAACCTGTGCTTACATTTTGCGTAATATCATCCCTGCAGACGAGAGGGTGCAACTCCCTCCCCTGTACAAAATCACTTTCACTCTGAATGTACCTACACCTTTAATTTTATTTTTTTATGTTCTAAAGATTTTCTGTGAACCACTTTGTGAAAGTAATCTTATTATGGTGCAATTTATTGCAGTATTGTTGAATTAAAGGACTGAAACATAAGACATTTTAAGAGCCGGTTTGTTAACACTACTTTGCTTTTTCAAAAATAATTCGTTTGGCTGCTGCGCTGCGTTTCGCAAATACGATTCCCGCAACAACGCGGAACAAATATTTATATGCCCCACAGATATATGTGTCTTGTAAATCCTAGAAATTCCCAGGCAGGTAGGGCAAAATTTGAAAGAAAAAAAAATCGTCCCTTTTTCAGTGACGAAATGCTGTTTATTTTGAAAAAAATATCATTTTAAACTTTTTTTGTTAATTTAAACTAGTTAAGGAAAGCCTTTTGTAAAACCGATATATTTTTAAGTCAAGTTTTTTTTTAAGTCCTAGTCCTGTAATCCAAGTCTGATTGAAAACTTAAATATTTAAAAAAAGTACTATATTTATTATTGTTTTATAAGTCAAAGTAATAATAAATTTAGTATTAGTATTATTAACTAATACTATATTTATTATTACTTTGACTGGCCTGTTGGTCTAGTGGTTAGTGACCCTGACTGCTATGCCGGAGGCCGTGGGTTCGATTCACACCCAGGACAACCGTTTGTGTGATGAGCGCGATCATATGTTCTGTGTCTGGGTGTAATTTATTTAGAATATGTTTTTATTTAGAAATATATATTATGTATGTTTATCAGTTGTCTAGTACTCATAACACAAGCTCTGCTTAGCTTGAGACTAGACGGCGTTGTGTGATAGTTGTGGAATATTATATATTATATTATATTCCAAGTTGTGTCAAAGGACTTTATGCATAATTCTATGTATAATAGTATATGCTCAAAATCCCTAACGAAACTTAATCTGATCATTCCAATATCAATCACAAGTTTAAAATCTACGAGTAAGTGGTCATCAATCATGAGGCTTCAACTTACCTGTTAACTCAGTTTAACTTCTATCACACTGACTCTAAATCTACAACATTATCCAAGATGAACGAAAAAAGGTTCCCTTTATACACAGATCTGAAATTCAGTTTTTTATCTCAAATTTTCAAACTTCGGAAAATTAAATCAGATTTCTTTTTCTAATCGAATTAAGTTAGTTTAGTTTTTGGTATATTCTAAATTTCTAGACAGTCTTAATTCCTTGTCAATGTTTTATCCTACAAAATCGGTGAATGAATCCAGAATTATAGCAGTAGTAACAGCCCTAAATTACGACTTGTAGGTATCTCATAGGTTCAAATTCAGGCAGGCTCCACGTTCCACACGCGTCTAAAAAAGAAGTCAGGAAAGCGCAGGGCCGATGCCTGCTAAGGCCATAGGATCGGTTTCGAATAGGATATACTCATGGTACTTGAACGCAAAAAGCAACTAAAGGGACATAGGTTTTTTTTTTAGGTGGGAAAACATCTAATGACATCTCCCGCGCTAGGGCTGTGTGCGAGGGGGTGTCAAACTTTTACTGACTAAAACCTGCTTTGCCTTTATTCCAGGGCCCAGTAGGCTTCGACCCTGCTGGCCCCCTACGATTTGCTGAAATATCCTTGAGGCGCGCGCGGAACACTACGCGCCGTCGACGACTTGGGCTTGGTCCGGACGGTTACCGGACGGTCGGACGGCGAGCTACCCATTGCTCGCCAAAGGAACATAGGCGTGGTTTTAATCCGCAGTAAAAGCTTGACACCCTCTCCGGCTGTTTGCTAATAAAGACCTGTATGCTAAAAAAGTTCGTTTTTCAAGCAATCTCTTTAAATACACTCATAATAGTACATACTCGTAGGTATAGTAACAGTTCCTTTCACATCCCTCGAAACTACTTCCAGACCATTTCCTCAGACGTAAGTAGAACGTGCATACATAAACATACTCGTCCAGTGGCTAGTGATTGATGACGCGTCTCCGACAAGACTGATGCAGTGTGCCTCTGACCTTACGCGGAACATCCTCCATCACGACATTAGCTTATTGCTGAATCTAATAACGGAAGGTAGTGTTTTGTAGTAATTGATAATACTGTTAGATTTTATTTTTGAATTCCACTCAAAGGTAAATTAGTTTTGGAGGTAAGATCGCCTATCGTGTCATTCAACGATGTTTCCTTCAGTTGTATTCCTACTCTGTAACTTATTTGGTGTAAAGACCTACATAATACAATCGGGTTCCGTTGTGTCATCTGAAGATAAGAGGAAAAATAAACATTTTTAATCATCATTATTTATTTATATATAATAGGTATTATAATATAGAAATAATAGAAAATCTTTCTTTCAGGCTCTTCTCCTTAGGAAACGACCGATTTTAACCGTGAACTAACTTCTAACGTTTTATAAGTGTCCATGTATACGTATATATGAAAATATAAAGTATTCTGAATCTGAATAAAACACCAAAAGGCCAAAAAGCCAGTTAAATAAAATAAGAAATAAGTTACAGGTATTACAAAAGGATAATACACAAAAATATATATAATAATTTAAACTAAAAAACACGAGTCATAAAGAATTATTTTTGATAAATATTGGCCTTTTGACTTTCAACAAAACATAACGTGTTTGTTGTTAAAAAAATATAAATTATTTTATCAACACTGCCTCTCATCTTGTTAGCTCTAATGAAGTTAAAAAAAAATATGATGCGTGCCCGAAATTGTATACTTTGCCTTTTAATTATTTCACGAGGTTACACCCCTTGTATCAACCCTACAATTAATGAGGCAGCGTACGCGTAGGTAGGTATAATGTAAACATGCAACCCTGATTTGTGTCTATTGAAACTGTGATTTTATGAGCCAATTTCAAAAGTTATGTAAAGTTAAAATTAATTGTTATTTCAACCAATATACTTGTAAAACAAGATAATGTTAAAAAACAAAAATAAAACAATCTGTCGAAAAATTATCAGCAATATTAGATTTATTGTAACGTATTTTTTCTTAATTTTTTATTGTACGCAAAAGTGATTTGACAATTCATGTACAAAGGTTTTTTTTTAGATGGGAAATCATTTAATATCAGACTTTTACTGACTAAAACCTGCCTTCGTTCAGGGCCCCGGGGTTCTCTTTTGCATCCCTAGTACAGGCGACCCTGCTGAGCCCCTACGGTTGCTGACATCTCCTTCAGGCGCGCGTGGAATACTACGTGCCGTCGGCTACTTGGGCTCGGTCCGGATGGTTACCGGACAGTTGGACGGTGAACTACCCATTGCTCGCCGTACACAAGCTCGCGCCTAAATGGTGGTGGCTGGAAATCGAGATCGGGATAATGGCGGCTGGGGCATGAAGGCTCCGGAAGATGACCTGTACCAAGGCCCGGCGCGAGAGATCGCTGCCACGAAGGCACGGCGCGGCGGTGTTCTGCCCAGGCGCGGCCTACCTCTACCATATGCTCCACCGTCTTCTCCGGGCGGGCCACACAATGGTGACACCCGGGCGTTTCTTCCGCACGAATCCGCTGCAGGAACCTCCCGAAATTTACTAAGGTGAGCTTTACCCAACAATGAGATTTTCTCCCAGCAAACCTTAGAACTCAAAGGTCACATTCAAAAGTACAATATGGTAAAAAGGGACAACTTTGACAGCTGGGGTATCTTTGATGATAGCTAAACTTGACATCTTTTTTTCGGATTCAATGAGTGATACTGAAAGCAGGCAAAAATTTTCTTGTTTCGATGACCAAACTGACAGATTGACTATATTTAGACGAAACATCAATGAGCAGTAATTGTTGTCAGATTGTGTTCAAAAGGTGTAAAAAAAAATTGTCTGAATAACTTCAGTGATACAGGTGTAAGTATAACTGTTTGGTTTGTAGTGTTTCACTGTTTTAAATGAACGTTTCTTTATGATATAGAGCATGATTGAACTTTTGGTAACCGTCGCCATTTTGTTATACATGAACACTAAATTACCGAGGCTATGAAGAAAAAAAAAAAAGAAAGAAAGAAAGGAAGGAAGAAAGAAAGTTGATAGGATATACAAGATGACTTTGATGGTTTTCAATTTCACCATTAAGGTTTTAGTTCCCAATCTTGTAGAAGTAACATATAAATTATCCGTTTAATCGCATCTTTTATTTTAGTTGCGTTATAGTTCGCACCTACAAAAAGACCGCAGGCACAATTATCCTGACTGGCCTGTTAATCTAGTGGTTAGTGGTCCTGACTGCTATATCGGAGGTCGTGGGTTCGATTTCCACCCAGGACAAATGTTTGTGTGATGAGCACGATCATTTGTTCTGTGTCTGGGTGTAATTTATCTATAATATGTATATGTATTTAGAAATTTATATGTATGTTTATCAGTTGTCTAGTACTCATAACACAAGCTCTGCTTAGCTTGGGACGAGACGGCGTTGTGTGATGGTTGTAGAATATTATATTATTATTATCCTCTTCTCTCAAGCAATCTCATCTCAAGAGCTATCATACTTTATCTAACTTTTTTTTGCAAATATTTTAAATGTTTTCGAGTTTTTGATTTTATAAATCCGATTTATCGAAAGCAAATGTTAAGACCATTTGATGTTAAGCTTTGTCACCTTATTTTATGATAAAAAAATATTTGGTTGATCTCGTTTGTTACAATTATAATACTCATCATCAAACCCCTAAAATATAATCAAAATACAGTATTACCTAATAAATAGTCAAAAAATATTGTTTTTTGTTGTTTTTCAGGATGTCTTTTTTTACAATAAAAAAGAGAGGATAATCAAAATGGCCCCATTATCAATATAAAGGTACATTGGGCACACGTGGGCCACGTACGCTGATATGGGTGTGTCGGTTTCCATACATTTTATATGGTTTTTTTTTTGTAACAAATGGTCTAATTTATTTTATAAAATCATTTAGTTATATAAAACAGCACTATTAGCTGATTAGGTCATAACACATAATAAATTATCTGTGATTGGGTACTCAAATAAATTTTAAATAAAGCTACATAATATGCAACTTAATTTCTGTGAAAATATTAGTTTAACGAGTCCAAAACTGAAATACAATAAAATAAAGATTGAGATACAATAAAAGATGAAGTATACATATATCACCACTTGTAGATTCTAATATATTAAGTACCCATGTACACCTAAATTCCCACGTCACGATAAACATTGTACAACACAAATTTCAACTATAATTTATCAAAACATATATTTATTAAGCAACGGTTGGTCGTAATTTAAGCTTACACTAACTTCGGTTGAACATCGTATCAAAGTTAATCTTTATCATGTTAAGTTTCGACCTTTGACCACTGCTGGAACGGTTTTTACATTATGCGACTTTCGTTTTTTTGCGACTTCTGTTTTTTACCGACTTTTGTTTTTATGTACGCATGACGAAGCTGAAAGGGTTATGAAATGACATGAGCCTTTGAGAGTGTTTTTTGATTTTTCGTGTTGTCATTGTTTTTTTGGGGTTTCAAACATACAAAGTTGCGTGAAGATAAAATTAATGTCCTGTGTTGTACGTAAAGTTTATTTTCACCAGATAAGGATATAAGTTTGTGAAATACTTGAAAAACGACATCAATCATAAAAACAACTTTAAAAAAAAAATAGCTTTACATTTTTATTTCTAGTTTTGAGGACTCCAAATTAGCGTATATAGAAGCCTTTACAAGCGCTAATTTGGACTCCTCAAAAGTAGAAATGAAAATATTAGAATCGATACACTATAATGACTCGCATTGGGGGCTCCCAATACGAGTCATTAAAGTGTATCTATTCTAAATGTATCAAGAAACGTAATTAAATTGTACCTTGTTTATTGTCGCTAGGGATTTTTTGGGTCAAATGTACCTTACGTTAATTGATGATTTCTGGTATCGATATCCATAATTTTTTTTAAAGGTATTCCGTTTTTATTTTCATCACCATTTCAGCTGAAAGACGTCCACTGCTGGACAAAGGACACCAGGTTCACCAGGTCATCAGTTCACCTTGTGGTAGGCCTTCCAACGCTGCATATTCTACTACGTGGTCGCCACTCTAGAACCTCTATCATGCTTATCTGACATTTTTTTTTAAATGGGAAATCAGCGGGAGTATCAGACTGACTAAAACTCACCTGTATTCCTTCAGTTACCCTTTGCATTCCAGATCTACAATAACTCTTTGGAACAATCCCTCAGCCTTCATGCTTATTTGTGAGAAATGTTTTAGTAAGACGCGTTGACTTCTCTTTGAACTTTGAAGGAAAGACCGTATAAATCGACAACTTCATATCGACCTCTTTCGTTCATTTCGTTTTGTTCTTTCTTTTTTTTGTGTTCTTCTTTTTTCGTATGTTTTTTATGATTTGTAATTTTTATTTCCTGTGTGTATTTACTTACATAGTTCTTAAGTACTTACTAACATTAATATGGACCTGTTCGTTTAGATCTAAAAGTCTGAAATAAAGTTCTTATTTTATTATTATATATCGTATCCGTGTCGTCCCACTAGAAGCGCCTCCGACAGTAATTTAAAATGCATAAATCTCCTTGGCTCAGTCGGTCCGCTAACTGGATTCCCCCGAGTTTCAACTTTCCGTTTTATGAATAGGTAATCGTTTGCGATGCGATATCTAGTGGACAGGGATGTTATTTATCTATGTCCAGAATATGATAGCTGTTAGGATATGAGCTTGCTAGTTATGGATGAGTTATAGGATGTCCGTGCGGCTGTTATTTTGTGTAGTGTTATGTTCTATCGTTTTTGCATGTGATTTTAGGGTTTTTTTTTATGAAACTGCTACATAGCCTAGTGGCTTCACTCGTGTGATATTAAAAAAATATTCAAGGGAATATACGTCCGGGATAAATACCCATCTTATGCCCTATTATAGGCCATGGTCCACCTGCATGCCGAATTCCAACAAAATCCGTTCAGGTGTAAACAGGTGGAACAGAGAGTAAAGTCCCACATATCTCCGTTGAACAGGGAGGATCCTCCGACACCCGTCTGGTGTTATGTCTGGTGAGCAACTGCCCGATAGATGATTTCGGGCTGTTCTATATATTTCAATCGCGCGGAGAACTTTAATTGCGCGATGCAGGGTTAGTTCTTTTGTGACTCCATAGATGTCGCTACAAGTGTAAAGAAGTAGCAAACGTACACAGTCACAAGCCTTTGCTGAGCGCTGGCCGTTTTGCGCGGATGTGACGCATATTCCTACCACTCATAATAGAAGTCGTTTTTGTTATTTGTTTTTATTTTTAGGATATGCACCATGTTTGACGTAAATAAACTCTTTCTTTCAAGCTTTCGCTTTTATGATATCAAAAAAACAGACTAGCCTGAAAACTGTATTGTTTTAGTAACATTTTATTACTTATGCTGTCGATTTTTTAACGTTTACATTTTGGGAAATGTGCATCAAAATTCCACCACCAGTACATGGTAGACATTCATACGTGCAAAACGTTTTGGGAACACATTTAAGCTAGAACTGCACTGCGCACACGTGTGCCACGTTCGCTGATCTGGACGCGTCGGTCTCCATACATTATATATGGAAACTAGACTTGTTGAGCTACACTTGATCCACGAAACGCGACGCCACGCGACTTCGTTCTACGCAAAAATCAGGCGTGTTACTCGTGTGCGTCGGTCTAATGTAGTTCTAGCTTTATTGTGCGTACAGCTAAGGAGTGGGATTAGTAACGCTGTCGGTGTCCTCTCGTTTACATTTCGGGGAGCATCCGAATTGCACTGTTAAATTCCCCCAAGCCCGTTCCATTATCGGACCACTAAACGTCCTGCGCTGTGCCACCAGTACATGGTGGGTCGCACCCATATGTGCACGTACGTTTTAGGAACACTTTTAATGTGCTTACAGCTAAGGAATAGAATTCCCTGCCGTAATCTGTGTTTCCTGAGGGCTTACCCAAGTTGATATCTACAATCGTTAACGCTAGTAGAAAACTTCAAATGTATTGAATGATAATATTTATCTTCTCAACGCTCAGTCACGTGGTCAGAACAAAGGATTCGGCTGCGTTGCTGACTCGAGGCGTTCGACAGAAGAGAATCCAAACGAAACGTCCGTAACTTGGCTAGGCCTAGTGATAGCTACAAACTAGGTCTCTTTAAGTTAAAAAAAAACGAAATTCTTGAAAACGTTTTGTTTTTTATTATTATGTAATTGTTTGTTATTTTAAATAATTAAACTTATTATTATATTACTGAACACAGGGCACAACAATAAAACGACAACAAAAAAAAAATAGGAACAGAGATCTTGCTTTGTTAAAAACTAATGCAAGAGGCAAGAAATGTCCCTTATCTACTTCAACGCAAGACTGCAGATTCTAATTTCAAGCCAGACAAACCAAATCTCTAAGATTAAAAGAGCGCACGAAAGAAAAAAAAAGAAAAATACTCTCAAAATCTTCATCAACTTGTCCAAATAACACTGAGACGTAAACAAATCTCCTACCCTCATTTTAAATGCAAAACACTCTATAAACTCCTCAACGAAATGGCTGCAAACAAATCTAAAAAATCACTTAAAAAGAAATGGACTGACACCTATCTGGCCCATTCGTCACGCCGTGTCAACGGTCGTGTGAAACATCCCCTATTTTACATTTAATTGCATTTCTTTGTCGATCTCCCTGTTAATCTGGATGCACCCTTATCCTTTACAAACTTCAGTTTACGATGACCTACCACTCCCCTCTTCATCCATAAACTTTAAATACATTTGCCGGGTGACGCTTCGTAATTGAGAGGTCTTGGTAAATTGGTTATGTCTAGACGATGTTTGATATCGAAAAGTATGTGTTAGGCGATGTTTGCGGACACACTTAGTTCGATTGCGTGTGCTTAATTTTTTGTGAAGTAGTGTTGATATTGGATCTGGATGGATGCTTAGAGTAATGAGTTCTTTTGCAATCCTGTGTGTTTTTTGTCAAATATCTTTTAAAGCTCTTGAGTAACTTCAAACTTCAAAACGTCATGTTTGTTCAAAACTTAGAGTCACTTAGAGTCATGTCATACTTAAGTTTTGAATTTCATAGAGCAATGTAATTTAATAACAGCAATATAATAACACCGGCTTCGCCCGCGTGAAAGTAGGAAATTAAGTATCCCAAAAAACATACTACCAGGATAAAAAACCATACACACACTCACATACTTTTGCTTATATAATATTAATATTATATAAAAAAACGGGCAAGTGCGAGTCGGACTCGCACACTCAGGGTTCCGTACAAACTTACATAAGCAAACAGTTCAATTCCCGAATTGAGTTACGAAGATTTTTCCAAAAGGCAAAAAAAAAAAAAAATTGTGAGTTTTTGAGAAGTACCTACCCTATGAATTTTAATTCCCTTGAGTGTCGAAATACACGTTTTTTGCGACATAAACGGCCTTTTTTTTTCGTTAACTCAGAAGTTTGATTATTTCACAGCTTCAAGGGACCGCAGACATGAGGGTAAATCTTAATTTCAACTCGATACTTCCTAGCGTTCTCGAGATAAAGGATCTTGATAGACAGACAGACAGATGGACTACAAAGTGATCCTTTATGGGTTCCGTTTTTTTCCCTTTGAGGTACGGAACCCTAAAATTAAAATTATATTGTATTTTATGGATACAAATGACATTTAAAGAGATAAACAGATGCGTAATACAAAAAAGAGCGTAGCTTTAGAAATAGGTGTACGACAATAATAGGGAAATTATTTGAAAAGCATACTATTAAAAAATAAAACACTCGAATACAATTTCGACTTCCAATCCTTCCTAAAGTACGGCAAACCTATTGTAATTATTTTAATGAAACAATCCCAGGGTTTTTTAATAATAATTTAATTTCGCCCGAAGCTAAAGCTTGTTAACGATGCCCACTCGAACGAATCCGCTTGTTATTTATAAAGTTTCAATCGAATCATTCATGGCGGACTATGTGATTGATTCGATCATTATTTTAATTCCATGTTACTTCAAGTTTATTTACCTCTTTCAGTTTTTAAAGTTGCCTTTCAGTGCAATAATAATCGTAAGTTCTTCGAACTTAATACGCGAGTTATGACGTCGTGTGATTTTCATTTTTGTTTGTAGGGCTAGTTTTTTCTGATCCGTAGGTTGAAAATATGAATTAAATTGTTAGAGTTCCGCCAGATGCGTTGTTCAATTAATTGTTAGCTCTGCCAATGGTCAAATAAATAGCAATTGGTCAAGAAAGATGAAAAAAGCCGGGCAATTGCGAGTCGGACTCGCTCACTGAGGGTTACGTACAAACTTACCTATGAAAACAGTTCAATTCCCGAATTGAGTTACGAAGATTATTCGCAAAAAAGGTTTTTTTTTTGTGACATAACACCAAGTTTACAGTTTTCAGAGTTTTTCCTATGCTATGAGATCTTGCTTCATGCCAAATTTCAGGACCCTAGGTCAACGGAAAGTACCTTATGAATTTTGATTCCCTTGAGAGTGTCAAAATACACGTTTTTCGCGACATAAACGGCCGTATCTTTTTTTTTGGTAAACTCAAAAGTTTATTTTTTTACAGCTTCAAGGGTCCGCAGACCTGAGTATATGGTTTTTAATTTCACCTCGATACCTCAAAGCGTTCCCGAGATAAAAGGTCTTGACAGACAGCCAGACAGACAGACGAATAACAAAGTGATCCTATAAGGGTTCCGTCTTTCCTTTTAAGGAACCTTAAAAATGACGTAATTTAACAATTAGGTACTTAATATTTTAAACTATTGCTTCAAACAGAAAAGATGGACGAAATTATTTACAAAAAACAAACGATATTTTTTAACTGTGTCGTATCGGAAAATCTGGGCAATATGCTGATATAGCAATCGTTTTTTTTTTATACCAACGTGAGTTTTGTGTAACGACATTTTCACATTATATTCAAATCTTCTGAATCCTCAGTTTCTGCCTGAAACTCTAGATGTCACATAGCTTTGATTTTTTGGTTCTAAAACCTGCCGTTTTCACGAGGTTTTCTTCCACCGTTTTGAGAGCAGTGGTGATGAAATAAATTACACAAAGTAATGCCCCAAGCTGGGCTTAAACCTGTTACCAACTCATAAGTCGGGACCACCACTGCTTTCCAAAAAACTTGTGCCTTCAATCTATTTAACCCGTCGCCGGGCCCCCGTCATAATCGCTCACGGTTGACGTCACAACCCTATCGCGCCTGCACACGCACTGCATTCACTGGTTTTAATTGTATTAATCGTTTTGTTGGTTTTATTGCCAGAGCAGAAGAGGGTTATGATTTATTTTGGCAGGTTGCATATGGTTGAAGTACGTTTAGTTTGTTTTTTTTAATTGATTTAAACTAGTGCTTGACTGCGATCCCACCTGATGGTAGGCAGTGATGCAATCGTTGATAATGACGCGCGCTAGTTTATTAAGAGCCTATTCACTCTAGCCTTGAAGACACCTTACACTAATTTTTTTTTTTTTGCGTGTTATAAGTGAAAACTAATTTAAATAAGTAATATTCGCAAATACGAAAGGTTATAGTCGCTGCGTATTTTAATTTAATTACCCACATTTATCCATAATATTGACCCATGTATATATTCCTACTGTTCGCCTAAAAGTATGCTTTGTCACCGAGTTGTTGCTTCTGACATACCGCTGTAAGACCCGCGATAGTTTATGCTGGTATGTTAATACGTTAACATGATTGTAATATTGTTGTTGTTTAATAAACGGAAAAAAAGTATTTTAGCGTGGCAATTAGGGTTGCACGTAGATGAAAATATCGATATAAAAATCGATAAACTTATTGATATTTTACGATCCATATTATCGAAAATTCGATATATCGTTACATCACTAGTGGCAATAGTGGTAATTGACCCTCCTATATTATTTTTTCGCTTCGTACGGCTTGTGCACTTAGCAGCATCAAGTTTAGACAATATTGAATTCAGATTTACAGCTTACAGTCACTTTGTTTTCCATTAGAATGCGGATGTAGTTCGTAGTAATGTTGCAGTATTTGGCAGCAAATGTATCAAATCAGTAAGTCTGAGTAGATAGTCAATACTCGACCAGAATTCCCAACTCCATTTTACCGAGACAGCGCCTGTCTCAATGATCCTGCATATTGTCCAGCCGTGTGGACATGAGATACAAAAGTACACTAATTGTACATTACAATAATTGAATTGAAACACTTACGTAGGAAATCGCATTTTAATTAAACAGATATCTATAAAATTAAAAAAAATATATCACGTAAAGTAGTCCTACTGCCTTAGATTCTCCTGTTGTTGTAAGAATTAATGATTTTTACATTAAAGTACAGTCTGTCTCCTGAGGCCTGTGTCCCAGCAGTGGGAACTTTTAAAGGCTGATTATGGTATGCTATGCTTATGCTACAGTTTTTTTATGGAAACAATTTTATGAAATTGCTAACGTCATTCTATTTATCTGTAATGAGTTTAGTTTTATAGAATTTAGTACCTGAATTATAACCCATAACACTGTTTATGTGAACAGCAGCCAACAGGGACAATGTCCAAAACTTAACCCTCAATTGCTTTCACGAATTGTCAATACCTCAACCCTCCGACGACTATCGTTCGAGTTATACCAACATGACCTAACTCCCTTCCCAATTTACGTGTAAACGCGGTTATTCGGTTCATTCGCCGACACCTAGCCATTCGTCAATGAAGGTAATCATCGGGCAATGACCCCAGGGGGACAGGCTGATCAATATTTTCCTTCTTTTGGATCAGTTTGTCAGTTTCCGATAGGTCATTATGACAGGTGGATTTGAAGGTAAATAATTATCTTTTTTTATGTTACAAATTTTTGAGTCTTAAAAATGATGTATAAAAATTCAGTTTTTACTCAACATACTTTTAATTTATTGGTACCTACATAATAATATATTTCGTATTACAGCCATAAGAAATTTTCGGTAGTTAAGTATACATCTGAAATATTTGGTGTATTTAACTTGTAAAAATTCAGACGTTTGTTCATTTATCTCACCACACCATTGTTGGCGCAGTGGTTGAGCGATTGGCTGCTGCACAGCATGTCACGGATTCCATTTACGCACCAAACAAATATGTATTTAAAAACCCTACAGATAGATGTCCCGGGTCGGGGTGCAGAGCAACACTTGAAAAATAAAGGTCACACGACACTCCTACTTTTCTTTGTCTCGGTTATTGAGGACCTTATCGAACGAGTTTAGCTCATGTAAAGAAAAATAATTTTTTGGTACAGCACCAAACACAATGTTCAAAAATGCAGTTGTGTCATTTCGCCAACTCTATCTTGGCATTACACTATGACGCCCGTCATGTATTCTCCAGTCTGATTTATTGTAAAAGTCGAAGAATTTACTATCTGTACCAAGTCAATGTTTTTAGGGTTCCGTACCTCAAAAGGAAAAAATGGAACCCTTATAGGATCACTTCGTTGTCCGTCCGTCTGTCTGTCAAGACCTTTTATCTCGGGAACGCGAGAAGCTATCAAGGTGAAATTAAAACCATATACCAGATACGGAAATCAAACTTCTAAGTTAGCGAATAAAAGGATACGACCGTTTATGTCACAAGAAACGTATATTTCGAAATTATCAAAGAAATCAAAATTCATAGGGTACTTTTTGTTGACCCAGAATCCTGAAATTTGGCGTAAAACAAGGTCTTATAGCATAGGTATAGGAATAAATTTGAAAACAGTAAATTTATTGTTAACTACGTCACAAAAAAAATACTTTTTTGCAATTCGGAAAAATGTTCGAGACTCCATTCGGGAATTGTAGTTTGTACAGAACCCTCAGTGCGTGAATTCGGTTCGCACCTGCCCAGTTTTTCATCTAAGGTAAATTCTACGGCTTTTATCTATATATATAAAAGGAGAAACTGACTGACTGACATATCAACGCAAAGCCGGAACTACTGGGTCTAGGAGCGTGAAATTTTGCACAAGCTTTCCTTTTATGACGTAGGCGAGCACTAAGAGAGGATTTTCCAAAATTCACTCCCGAAGGGGTTGAAACGGGGGTCTAAAGTTTGTATGGAAAAACTTATTTTCAAGCGGGCGAAGCCGCTGGCAGAAGCTAATTATAATATACAGAAACATTCAAATAAAGATGGCATTAAAATGGGTAGTGTTTAACAACTGTTCCTCAATTCTCGTTCTCATATTTTTAGTGAACAATACGATTTTTGATACACAGTTATAAATATATCTTAAAAACATTTTTTTCCGATTACACTAATTATATCTTAATAACCACAAATTCATTAACAAAATACAAAACTAACAAAGAACTATTACATTTACATTTTATCGAAAGTGTTTTAAAAGCTATTAAGTAATTAAATCATTATCCACGATTGCTTTCATTAAAGCCGAGTCATCTATTATCTACTCCGACCTATTTTTACCTTAAATAATACAATGAATTGACATTGTAGGCCATGTGTATAATGTGAACTTTTGTATTATAGGCTTTATTAAAATATTCTTTATAAAAATTCTGAGGAGCAGTTGACCTCATAGCATAGCATAGTCGGCCTTTTAATGTTCCCACTGTTGGGACTCAGGCCTCCTCTCTAGGAGAGGGAATGGGCCGTAATTCACCACGCGGGCCCTGTGCGGGTTTGTGGATGTCACATGTCTTCGAATTTTTGGTTCTAGGACATGCCGGTTTCCTCACGATGTTTTCCTTCACCGTTTTGAGAGCAGTGGTGATGAGATAAATTACACAAAGTAATGCGCCTGGGCTGGGTTTAAAACCGCGACCTACAACTCGGGGCCGTTACCACTCGGCCACCACTGCTCCAGTTGACCTCAATTAAGCTTGATAAATTTCTATACGTTGCGAGCTTGCGGTGAGCAATGAGTAGCTCGCCGTCCGGACTGAGCACGAGTCGCCGACGGCGCGTAGTTCCACGCGCGCCTCAAAGCCATGACACATAAAACCGTGGCGAGTTTCTGAAAAGAGAAGTCGCGGTCCCAGAACGTAAGGACAATTGAAGGACACAGGTGTGGTTTTAGTAAGTAAAAGTCTGATACACCCTCGCGCTCTAGACTAGACCGGTAGAAGTTACTGGATGATTTTCCACCACAAAAAAAGAATGCAATTTTCCACGAGCGAGCCTATAGTCATCCATCCGTTATAAATACTGGCTCCAAGCTGCTCCTGAGAAATCCCAGATAAATAGAACTCAATAACATCGTGTCCACACCGGGAAACGAACCATAGGTTCTCATGCAGCAGCAGCAGTCATATAGTATCTAAAAAACTATGAATGAAAAATCTAGAGACGTTTTTTTTTGAAGCCAAGAAATCGTGACCTAACTTCTCTCGCTCAACGAGGTGCGTGAGGGAATGCGTATACTGATTAAAACTTATCCGAGTTCCTTAAGCTGCTCTTTGCATTCCAGAGCCGTGGTGACTCTCTCGAACCCACAGCCCTGACAGGAATCGCCCCGGCGGATACCATCACTAGATCTATCGATTAGTGGTTACAGCTGATATAGCAACAATATATGATATGGCTAATTGCTCATCCTGCATCATCATCATTGTCATTTCAGCCGAAAGACGTCCACTGTTGGACATAGGCCTCCCTCAAGCGTCGCCACAACGAACGGTCTTGTGCGTCTCGCATCCACCGCATTCCCGCGACTCTCACCAGGTCATCGGTCCACCTTGTGGGAGGCCTTCCAACGCTCACCTTCATATAACATATATCATAGTTATTAAATTACACTTCACACTAATCACATCATACTTCACACCACACTTATCTACACTATATAATATATAAATATTATAAAAATGTAAAGCTTGCTGTTTTGTTTGTAGGAGATAATCTCTGAAAATACTGGTCCGATTGCTAAAATTTTGATAGTAAGCTGCTTTATTCCTGAGTGACATAGGCTATATTTTATGTACACGGGCGAAGCCGCGGGCAAAAGCCAATAATTTTATAAAGGTGTAAGATTGTGAATGTGTGTACGTTTGTTATTTCTTCACGCTCGTACGGCTGAACAGATTTCGATGAAACTTGGTACGTGGGTAGGCCATGTCCTGGGATAGAACTTAGAATATTATTTTATTATCCCAGGAGAATGTTCTCTAGGGATAATTTTCAACAACCACGCGGGTGAAGCCATTGGTAGCAGCTAGTCACACTAATATTTTGTATTTTGAAAGGGCGAAATTTTGTAAGTGTGTGTGTATGTTTTTAGATACTTTTTCATGCTGGTACGGCAGAACGGATTTAGATGAAATTTCACACACGGGTAGCACGTCCACGAAACGACTACAGAAGTAAATTCCCTTGGGATCATTTTCTACTATTACGGGGACGAAGCCGATAGGAAGAGCTAGTTAAATTATATATATATAATAGTTATTATTAAATAGATTCAATAACGGACGCAATATAATGGCGTCCATCATTCAAAATAGGTCACATTAATTATTCAAATGTTACACAAGTCGAACTCGCGTCAATGTTCCTATAATTTACTTAATCACCTGAAAACTGTATTCTACGTAATGCGAGTTAGTTTTAATAGTTTTATAACTATAGTTTGTAAGCTGTTAGATTTGGAAACTTGTTCAATATACTTAACGCAATTATTAACATCATAGTACAGTAACGAAATTAACTAGACAATCAAATATTTTAGAAGTAGTTAATTGTTTTTGGAAAAGGGAGGGAGATTTGGGTCAAACTTGGAGGGAGAGTGAACATGATAGATGCAAAAGACGAAGCTTTT
The DNA here is from genome assembly GCA_961205895.1 of Mythimna pallens. Taxonomy (NCBI): domain Eukaryota; kingdom Metazoa; phylum Arthropoda; class Insecta; order Lepidoptera; family Noctuidae; genus Mythimna; species Mythimna pallens. The sequence goes on from OY540825.1 coordinate 6,693,145, forward strand.
GTCTAACTGTGGGACAATAACTAGGCAAGGAAAGATGTTAAAAAAACTGTTGAAACTGTTAACCTATATATATGAGTGTGTAACATACCCTCATGCTCCACCCTCGAGTCGGAAAAGACATTAGATGATTTCCCACCAAAAACAAAACTAGGTACAAAAAGAAAAAATCTTCATTTAAAAACAATTCTATTTAAAAGTGTACTCTCCTAACTTATATACTCGTAATATGTATTCAAATCTACGTAGATTTATGTACTTAAGTAAGTCCGTAGACCATACGACGAATTAAATTTTCTTTCAAAATCTTACAAGCAAACACTTGGTCCGTATAAATCTTGGCAAGGGTCCCCATGCCTTGGGGCTGTTGTCAAGGAAATTGCATTCTGAACCCGGGACCCCTACAAGGGTTCCTCACTACAACAAGGATCCCGATCCTACAATGGAACTGCTTAAACTAGGAGTGAGGTACATATTTGTAAAGGCACTAAATCGAATTTACATTTTTGAAAGCCGTGAATGAGTTGGTCTGAATTGTACCCCTATATTCCAAGTAATGTCTTCAAACTCGAATCCACCTCGAATCAGTAATGAGGTTATATATTTTATATAGTTTTATGTTTAGAGAAATTAATTTAGGGCAGGGAAGCATAGACTTATTGAGACTATGGGCTACTTGATCAAATGATGAACTAATGGCGGGCCAACAGCAAAAATTAAAAACAAAAATAGCCAAAAATTTAATTTAAAAAATAATATATGAATTTGAAGCGTGGCTCTGCATTGTGCACAAAATCTTTTTTTTAATATTTAGCTCAAATTTACTTGTAGTACACGTAAAATTGCTTCCAAACTTTCATTTGCAAGGCGGTTTCGATTTTTTGTTTTGTTATTATTCAATACCGAAAAAGTTTGTTCACATATATAAGTAAAATCAAATAAGCTGGCGCATTTCAGGACATTTGTGCGCAAATCTTTGTACATAGTTTTATCAATGCAGTTGTAAAAGTTCAGCAAGTCCCCTTAATTGAATTTGTTGCGAAAATCTTGATCGTTTTGAATATCGATTAATTCTAACTGCATTTACTCTGGTGTAGTTTCAGCTGAAATGGTGAAAGGATTGATAAATATGTCCAATAGAGGTTTAATTTTTGAAACTCGGAAAATTATTCACAAATATATTGTATTATAATATTTAACTTTTCGACCAAGCTATGATTAACCGCAGTTTTATTGAATTTTTCAGCCATTTTCTTGTAATTTGGAAAATGAATTTATTTGTGATCTAACAAGAGCTAGCTTGCTGGCGGGCCGCGGTCTGTGCATCTCTGATTTAGGGATTTTTCCGTTGTCATAGTTACTGAGTTGGATGGAGTAGAGGTCCAGCCAGGGAAAACGGTATAAAATAAATGTGTTTTGCCAAGGTGACTGAGTCGAGTGGAGTTAAGGTCCTAAAAACTAATTTGAAATATGAGCTTTAAATAATTATATATTTCATTAAACTGAAATTTACCACAATCTTATGAACTTTATCTTACATACTTATAAATAAATAATGAATACATTCGTACCAATAAATATATAAATTTAATTAAAATATATATTACTTCGACGGGTGTAAAGCAAAAAAAAGTTATCTGCAATTTTGCGTTTTTGAAATAGTTGCAGTTACTTACTAAAAATTCATATTCTAAAAAATGGCAAATCGTCTTATAAGCGTCAAAAATGAAGAAATAATACTTATTTTTTTCAATAATGTTTAAAAAAAATTACTAAATAACTGCTTATTATTATTAACTATCAGAAAATCGCAAAATTGCAGGTAACTTTTTTACTTTGACCCGTCGACTTAATATATATTTTTTTAGTAAAAGAGCACCATATATCCTCTCAACTGTGATAATCATATATGTATGCATAACTATAATAAAAAATATGTAATATATTGTATGTGTTATTTGATAGATATTTCACTATAAGATTTAACATAGGTACTCTTCTTCTCTTGTTTTCACACCATCATCATCTACTTTTCTTTTAATTTTGTCATTTCGTAGATCTGCTAGAAGAAATTTCTGCAGAAATAAGCTGTTATAACTGTTTCGGTTGTTTCCCGTGTGTAACATGTCCATAGAGTAAACAGCCTGGGACTCTCCAAAACAGCTAGTCATTTTATCAAGTCCACACTCTACGTAGTCCCACAAGAAACTTACTAAACTTTTAGTTAATGTGATGCATGATTTGTATAACAAACTTGCCAATCCGCTATCGCTTCTAAGCACTCTTGATACTCTGACCGTATTTCATACAAAATAGTTAACAGGGTCAATCTTGATCCTATGTGAAATATGCTCAATTAGAGATCTCAGATATGTTGGTTTGAAAAGCAACTATTGAGAGAGTAAGGTCACTCTGTCTATTAGTTTCTCTGCTCGCATTGCTTAATCGGTTATTTATATATTGTTAATTATCAACATTATCTAACAATATCAAATTAAAACAAAAACATTTATTGGTGTAAAATACAAACAAGTATAAAATGGTGATACAGGTATATATATGTATCATATAGATACGCTGTTCTGTGATATAATAAGATGCTTAATAGATATTATGTAAGAACAGTGTAGACCAGTCAATATTGTACCCAAAAGCACTATAAAAATAATCATAATAAAGAAGCGAGTCGTAATAGGAAGTGATCTAAGAATTTGTGGAGTCTACAGTGTCCTCACATCCACATTGTAAAAAAGAGGCTAAAAAGAAAATATGAATATTTACAACTATCAATAAATGAGATGTTAACAAAATAAATTACTAACAAATTTAAGGTAAAGTCCAAATAATTTAAAAAATATTGCAAAAGGAATGTATGAGATATATGTATATATTTAAACAAAGATGGAGCAGTTAATAGGCACAATTTTAAATGAGTAGAAGTAGTCATTGCCAAACAAGCGTGTCTTCGATATAGTCTTTCACTTTATAATACGCTTTTTTGGTTAGGACACGCTTAATATGGGTTTTTTACGCCGGAATCACGGATTGCTAGTATGTTAAAAAATCCAAATAAATGTAAGCCAATAATTCTTTTCCTGATATTATCCTTCACCTAATCATCACACGAACGAATAAATGAATAATAATTCAAGCAAAAGATAACAAAAACGTACCTAAATAAAGGATTTAGAAATACAATTTTCTACACGGAAAGCCACGATCACTGCTTACCAAAGAATTTCGTTTGAAATCGACATTTTGTAACAGAAATAAAATTGATTTGCGTCAATGGAAATGTGACAGCATTGGATTTTCAGTGAAGAGTACGAGAAATGTGTGCTTTGCTGGCATTTGTAAGACGATTTAGAATTTATTGCTACCTACCTTTTATTTATTTTTTATAGACAGTAGTAGGAAAGTTTTTTTTACGGTGGGAAAATTATCTTATGACATCCCCCGCTCTTGGGCGAAGCGAGAGATAGTGTCAGACTTTTACTGACTAAAAACCCACTCCTGTTCCTTTGTTGCCTTTCGTAACAGGGCCGAGTATTCCTTTCAGAATCAGACCCTTGACCCCAGTTGCCATGCTGGGACTACAGTTGCTGACATCTCCTTGAGGCGCGCGTGGAACAGTACGCGCCGTCGACGACTTGGGCTCGGTCCGAACGATTACCGGACGGTTGGAAGGCGAGCTACCCATTAGGTAGTATATTATCTGGATTATATCGAATTTTTAAATAAAAAAGTAAATAAAAATGCCCACATAAAATTGTTTAATAAGAATAAATATCAAAACATATTTACGGGCAAAATTACAGTTCCTAAAAGATTATTGAGCAAACCTCTCATTAGCCTTTTAGGAACTCGGGTTTTACAGCTCTACAACTAAAGAAAAAGTACCGCAAACCGCAATCATAAAGTACAAAAATTATACAACTGCACTTCATCCCAACATTGCTTTCAGGAAATCAACGCCACACGGTGAAGCCACGGGAAGTAACCAATAAAAATGCATTTCAGAAGCTGAACGTTACGTAGCTGAGTGTGTACAGTCAACCCCACAATCAGTTACTTTCAAACTGCAGAAATCACCCTTAAGACCATGCCGTAAAGACGTTGTAATTGTTACTAACAACGTGCGGTTGATGATACGAGAGGAAATGGAACTGACTCGGAGATTCCCGACTTGCGGTGCCGGGAAGAATTGCTAATTAGTTGGAAATAAACTGTTGAAGCCGGCGTGAACATAAAATGGTAGAAATGGAAGGAATTTTTAGTAGATGTAATGATGAATAATTTAATTGTTATTGTTGGTAATTTATAAAAATACAACCGACTTCTATGTAAAAAAATCACTGAAAAGTGAAATAACAAAATAACTTTAATTTCGGAAGTCGGTGTTTCTACGACTTCCGAAATTATAGTTATTTTGCACTTTTCAGTGTTTTTTTTACATTGAAGACGGTTGTATTTTTTTGTAAAAAGTTTTTTGTTTTAAACCTTTTAGTTATGGTATCACCCCTCAGCCATACTTAAATACCTTATAGCCAGAGTGCATCTCATGACAATTCTAATAATAACAAACACGGACAGATTAAATTAATATAGTGGGTACAGAGTTCCAGTGCCTAACTTCAGGCTTCATCATCAGATCAGTTTGATATATTCCACCTATTCTTTAAGTCAGTCATCGACTACACGTATAAATAACTTATTTTACTTATTACTACAGTTCTGCTGTGATCCTATGAGGAGTTCTGTTCCATATCTTCGAAGTTCATGATCAGATCATAACAATATTTCTATAGGACCAGCTTGGAAGCATAAAATTTCAATGAAAAAAAAAATTCCAAAGTCGGTCCACATCATCATCATCATCATCATCACCATTATTTCAGCCAAAAGACGTCCACTGTTGGACATAGGTCTCCCCCAAATGTCGCCACAATGACCGGTCCTGTGCGTCTCGCATCCATCGGATTCCCGCGACCCTCACCAGGTCATCGTCCACTTTGTGGGTCATCGGTCCACAATTGACCGAGAAATCGGTGAACACACATAAAAAAAGCATACATTTAGCCGAACATAGAAACTCCTCCTTTTTGAAGTCGGTTAAAAGCATTAATATACGGAGGTTATTAATATTTATCACTGTAATGGCAAAAGGTTTTTATTGTTGTATTTTTTTATATTTTTTACCCCGAGAACATTTTTCCTTGGGGTAGTCTACTTTCACGGGGACGAAGCCGTGGTAGAAACTAGTTAATTTATAAAAACAAATAGTTTCCTTAACCTTAAACCAAACGCGCCCGATATAATACCTTCCACAAGGAATTTCTGAAAAGGAAACCTATGGAAAGAAAGAAACAGGTGTGGTTTAAGTCAGTGAAACTGACTGTACAGTGAGTGTTAAATAATATAAGATTATAGTTTTTAAGGCTGCAAAATTATTGTAGTGAGCGCTATGTATACCTTAATTGTCACGTGGATAAGTCATTTTGTTTTGAGATAGTTTTTTTTTAATGTGTAATGTGTTTGATGTGGTTGTACTTCATTTAAATAAATAAATTAAGTAAAAGTCTGACACGTTCTCTCACTCCGCCCTAGAGCAGGCGAAATCATTTGACGATTTTCAGTCTATAAAAAAACGACTATCAGACGTCGGGGGACTGTCTTAGCATTCCGCGGCCAAAGCTTGCCGCGCGATACCCCGCCACCGTAGGTGCGGGCATGCGGATGACGAGTAAAGAGAGGTGAGCGTAACCGTAGGAGCCCAATACGAATAGTAATTGTTTGAAAGAGTTACCATGACCTTGAAACGCAAAGGATAACTGATGGAAACAGGTGGGTTTTAGTCAGTAAAAGATTGATACGCCTCGACCCTAGAGCAGAAGAGTAATTTTATCTCTACCTCAAAAAAGCCTAACTTTTGTCATGCAGCGTTTTTATTTCTTTCTCAACCTTGTTTTTACAACTAACAAACGCAAGGAAATCTAACCAAAATTGTTGCCCTAATTGGTTCGCTCTGCCTATCGCTCTACAGGCTGAACTTGATCAAGCCTTCATGTAGATACCCACATTGCCTAACAGCACCTATGTAGGTGCTGTTATCGAGGTAGGCATCTACCTCAGACTTCGTATGTAGGCAATTAGTAGCCCGATCTAGGCAACCGTTCAACACACTCAAAATACACTATAGCCTGTAGAAGCAAACTTGAGACAAGCCAGTGTAAATATTTTGGCACACAAGGACTGCAGTTTGGCCGGATTCTGTGGAGATAGTGTATGGAGAGTTACGATTTGGCTTGTTAATATGGCCTTTGAATATAGTGTAGTAAGAAATTATGCACTACACTGTAAATTGTGTTTCAAAATAAATTCATATTTTTCAATTGATTTCTTCGTGAAATAATTCTGAGAGATAATTAAAATTAAATGACTAGTTATTTTCAAATTGTTGTTCATTGTCGAACTTATAATTTTGTATATTTAACAAAATCTAAGACACCAAATTATAAACTAATCATTACTTATCAACTATTATTAAAATGAGACCAGGAAAAAAAGGAACTAAAATATTCATTGTGTAATAAAATTACCAGTAGAATTTAGTTTGCATACACGCCAGGGGAAAGTACATTTATGTATTTATTTTACGGTACAAGTCTTATTAAATATATTAAGTACTGGTTCAAAATGAATGAAATTTTAAATATACCGTGTTTACACAATGCCAGCTTGGTTACTGAAAATTTAGGCTTCTAGTTTTATACAAAACGAAGTTATAGAGGGTTGAAAATGGCCTGAACTGTAACTGTCTAATGACAGTTGGATAATTATAATTTAATATATTTAAATAATATACTTTTTTTATAAATAATTCATTCGTAACATCAGGTGACGTTGTTCCCACACTACTACATAGTACAGTGATGTGACTTCAAACAGTTCTCACAGTTCGCACTAATTATACTGAGTTATGGAGGCGGTATTCGCAGTATGAAAATTATAGTGTAGGGAATCGATTGTAGTGTACACCTGTGGTTGGAACGATTAGTGTTCTATGCGAGTTGTGGTATCAATATCGGGGTATTAATGAAGGGACAATGTTGAGTTCACTGCATATCGTACTTAGGTACCTACTTGGAACTATAAATTGTTATTATTTATTTAAACTTCATGTACAGTAGTGGTACATAGGCGGACTTAATGGAACAAGGCATTCTCTACCGGACACTTTTGGTATTTATATACATAAATGAGGAAATACACACCCGGGTGATTTTTGTACATCTTGGGAATTCTTAATTCTTTTATTCGTCAATTTTAGAATTGTTTCTAAAATTGAGCTAGAGAAACTGTTTTTTTGTTCCGCAACAAATATTTTAAACATTCATTTATTAATTTTTTCTTTTTATTCTTTATTGTAGACACAACTCTATACAGACATTATAAATAGGACAGTTGATGTACATAGGCGAGCTTAACCCACAACTGGGTTTACTTACAGCAAACCAAATGAGTGCGAAAGAAATTTTGCATTAATTTGAGGAACTTTAAATGTAAGTACAATAAAAAATTAAACACATAACTTACATCTAACTTAAAACAAAAAATATACTAAACAGATATATGTACAACACACTATACATAATTATAATATATACTACTAGCGTCTGCCCGCGGTGTCGCTCGCGTAAAAGTAGGTTTCTCCATACAAACTTTTGACCCCCATTTCACCCCCTCAGGGGGTGAATTTTGGAAAATCCTCTCTTAGTACTCGCCTACGTCACAAAAGGAAACCTTTTGCAAAATTTCACGCTTCTAGTCCCAGTAGTTTCGACTGTGCGTTGATGTCAGTCAGTCAGTTTCTCTTTTTATTTATATAACTAAATATCCATTAAAATTCTCTATTACCGATGATATATACCGATAAAAACATCAAAAATAAATTTAAAAAATGCTAAATTAATTTTATTATACTGCAATTGGTTATACTGGCACGATTGGCGCAGTGGTTAAGCAATTGGTTGCTGCGATGCATGCCGCGGGTTCGTTTCCCGCTCAAATAAGTATTTGGTGGCCAACAGATAGTTGATTTAATTCTAAGTGTCAGAACAGATTGCCGTTGGGGCCGAAAGGTTCTGGAGTGGCGACCGCGTACCGGAAGACTCAGTGTTGGAAGGCCCCCTACAAGGTGGACCGATGACCTGGTGAAGGCTGCGGGAATCCGATGGATGTGAGACGCACAGGAACGTTCATTTTGGCGACAGTTAGGGGAGGCCTATGTCCAGCAGTGGACGTCTATCGGCTGAAATTATGAATGGTAAGACCTAAAAATCACCAATATAATACCAAGTTCAAAGACCGAACTATTTATCATACTCCATAATATGTTAGCATTCTCACTAGATAAGTTTTCACTACATCATTTAATGAAGTTAGTTTATTAGTTGTCGTTAGTAGTCGTTAGTTACATACTTTTAGCATTTATTAGCTACTTTAATTATGTGGTATAATTATGTCCGAGGCAGGCAGTGAGAAATACTGTGGTGAGCTTAACCCTAGTTTTTTATGGAGTCAAGACTTTCTACAAAAGATTTCTAGAAGATTTCTGGTTGCATTTTGGAGAGTGTGCGCGGGAATTGCATGACTTGATTCCGCTAAATTCTTTCTATCATCGGACATATCGACGTACGGTGATTATTCACCCTTACGTTGTTGAATCTTCAACGGTCCGAACTAAGCGTTTCACTTTGTCGTTTATACCGCGTACATCGAAGGACTGGAACAATTTGCCTGCTGCGGTCTTCCCGTCCAACTATAATTTAGGTATCTTCAAGGCCCACTCACCATCAATGATTGCATCACTGCTTACCATCAGGTAAGAGTCAAACACTGGTTTATATCAATTAAAAAAAAAAATAAGCAATCTCTTATCGTCGAAAAAGTCAACAGTTTTATACTTTTTGGGTTTGGTAACCTCTGTTAATTTATTTTGGATTACTTTATTATCCGTCTGTCCATCTGTCAAGCCTCCTAGCCAAGGTACAACCGTTTCGTTTCGATTCTCTTTTCGTCACATCGCCTCGAGTCGGCCACGCCTCCGATTCCTTTGTTCTAACGTCATCTCAACGCTCAGTCACGTGGTCAGAACAAAGGAACAGGAGGCGTGGCCAATTCGAGGCGATCAACGAAAAGAGAATCGAAACGAAACGGTTCTAACTTGGCTAGGAGGGCTGGTCCTTTTTCTCAAGAACGTGTGGAGGTATGAAGTTGAAATTAATATAAAATAATTAAATCTGCTACCCTTAGCAGCATTAGCAGCAACAACTTCTAAGTCGATGCAATCTAAAGATTCTTCCTTTTATGCTTCGTTTAGGCGTATACTTTGCCACTCGCTAGGAAATCAAAACCTATAGAGTACTTTCCGTTGAACTAGAATCCTGATATATAGCATGAAGCAAGGTCTCATAGCAAAAGTATAGGAAAAAGTCTGAAAACAGAATATAGTAAACCATAAAATTAATCTAATTTTTACGAGTTCTGTGGTCTGCAGTTTAAAACCATGCTAGTTTTTAAGTTTCAACGTACATTTGTTTTCGAAATAAATACTTTTTGTTAAAACATTTTTTCCTGACATGTAATCATAATATCCTGAGACTTAAAAGTCGTAAAAGTTTTGTTGCAAGCGTCAGCCCATCTCAAGGTAACACCACCTCGGAGAGATGCGACCTCTGGCGGGAGAAGTTTAAATGTCCTGATGATTTGGTCGAGCCGTCAGAGAGCCTCTCTCCTGGACACGAGTTGCCATGGCCCACCTGGAAAACTCTAAACAGACTCCGCATCCAAGTTGGGTGCAGCAAAGACAATCTCTACAGATGGGGGTTCTCGGACGGTTCCGATCTTCAGTGTTTGTGTGGCGTCTCTCCGCAGACCATATCCCATCTTCGATCCTGCATCACGTGTCCTGTTACCTGTTCACGTAGGGACCTAATGACAGCATCAGCGGACGGCACTGCCGTGGTCAAATACTGGGCCAGGCAAGGAATTTAACTAGTTTTGCCATCGATACGCTAAGAAGAAGAAAATCATAGTATCAAAATATAGTCAACAATACGTATCAATCGATATAGTAGAAATCAAAGTTGGTGTCAATTCCCCTCTCCGTCCATTTCACTTGCTACCGGATGCTGAGGAAGATAAGAGCGCTGGCTAGCCAGTTTGTGTCCGAATGAAAATGCTTTGTATTTTCAAATAGTGTTTATTGATTTGTAGGAACGAATTTGTAGTCTCTATCTTCTACGTGTTTGCTATAGAGCCTTAACAATCAATCTACGTATGCTACTATTTAGAAATTGCCTTAAATATAAAAAAAAAATTTAACAGCGTTCAACCGATTTCAAAAAAGGAGGTAATTATCAATACGGTTGTAGGTACTTACTTTTTATATTTAAAAGAATAATACCTACCAGCAGTACCTTTGTACATTTTTTTTATTACTGTATTTTCTTCCAATATAATATGTGTACAAAAATGATAAAATAAATAAATAATATGCTTCTAGTGTTTCCATTTTTTTGGAAATCCAGGGCCTAAAGTCTGCTATTATTAATAGTGTCAGAATGGTCTATCATTGATTTCATAATTGTTGATTTTGACCAGTTTGGTAATCTACTAGTACAATGGCGTCATTATGACTTTCCAATGGTCAACCACTGACACTCTATTGAACTTCAACTTCAACTCTTCAATATGGCATTTGCGGAAAAGACACCACAATTTTGCCAATAACACGTGCAAACTGTTAATAGACTATCAAACGCTGGAGAGTATTTAGCGCGAATGAACAGTAAAATAAATATATATCTCTAAACATAACTCTATTCAAAGATCAGTGACCTACCATTAGAACGTCATTGTGCAGTCCTTGCTTTTAATAAGCTCGATATTATCATTCCACCACAACTCTAGTAAGAGACCATTGACCGTTGAAAGATCGATCATTATGAATTAGCAGATTACGAACCTTTTAGCAAAATGACTGTGGGATCGTGTTGGAATGACGAATTTATAAAAATAGCAGACTTAGGCCCCTGTTCTGATGACTTAAAGACGGTACTAAATAACAAACAAATAAAACTAGAAACACCGACTTTCGGAATTAAAGTTATTTTGAACTAAAATGTTAAAAATAACTTTAATTTTTGCGTTTTGTTGCAGTTTTGTCTGCAATTTTTTTTTTTTGTAAAAGCTTCCGTTTTTTATATTTTAAGGGTAGGAAATCATCAGATTTGAACCCACTTGTGTTCTCTCAGTTGCTTTTTGCATTCCAAGGCCACGGAACGGCCCTAACAGGCCCCATGAATTTTCCTGACAGCTCTTTGAGGTGCACGTGGAACACAAAGCGCTGTCGACACGTGTTTGAAGGTGCTTCTTCACCAGAAAGGTGCTATGCAACTGTTACGAGGATTTGAAAGTAAAGCTACGAAACTATGTGGTTCTATTCGCTCATGCTAAACTATACAGCGAAAATGCGTCTCTGCGAAGTAACTGTGCGAGGAAGATGCACCAGCTCGAGCTATAAGCATAATTTTGTCTCTCCCGAACGCATAGAAGCCTTTGCCAAACGTCACTACTATGTTATAAGCACCATAATGTTGTTGGTGTTGTAACCTCTTAAACAAAAAAATGAAAATGTATATATGCCTCAAACGACGATGCAAAACCTTAGTTAGAGACTATCTTCAAACTTTAAATAATGAAAAGACTGAGGATCTTCTGCTGGGTATCTCACGGTGTTGGTCAATGGTGATGAGTCAACACTATTAAAATCGAGTAAAAAAAGATGACGACAAATAACATTTCTTGTATGGCCCTTTTAATTTTTACCTTCATTTTAATTTTATTATTGGTTGTTGTAGCGGCAATAAAAATACATTCTGTGAATAGTTTAACTCTCTACCTCTTATGGTTTATGAAATACAGCCCGCTGACAGACGGACAGAGAGACAGACGAATGAACTGACGGTGGGGGCTAAGTTTAATAAGCTAAGGGTTTCGTTGGCAACCCAAAAATGGACTATTCGAAGTAACAAGTACATAAATGTAACCTACATTACTTTTGTTTTCAGAATTCTTAAAGTTATAAATGGTTAAGTCTGTGGTAAGAAATATACTTTTAAAATGTAAATTGTCTGCACAATATCTCGTTGTATCTCAAGAATTACGTAACAAGTTAGCTAATCTCCTACTAAACATCTTAAACAGATATCTCGTACATTCATATTTAAAAACAAACAGCAACAATTTCCGCGGAGAACATTTTTTCTTGTTAAAAAAAATATTCGATTTCACTTAGCTGATATACTGACCAAGTCAGTTTGACCTCCTGAAATATATCAAACACCTCTAATCGAAAAGACTTAGGGTTTGGGATTCTTTGGGTGAGGTACCAAGTTATACTGGTCACTGATCATCCACAAAGATTTTGCAAGCAAAATATGAAGATGAAAGTTGGCTGGCTGGCCTGTTTCGTTTTAGTCGAGTTTCTGAACGAAATTGCCGAAGACAGCGTTGTTTCGGTAGTACAGAAACATGGTGTTTTCCGATGATGGATACGATTAATCACGTAATATGGCGTTGAAAGGGAAACACTTGATGCTCTGTTGTTTTTGGTAGCAAAATATTGAAATACTGTTGCATGTGGGTAGGTTGGGGAGTGGCTTTTTGATGCTGAATAGTTATTTGGGCAACAAGAGAGCAAAGTTGTTGTACTAATTTTTTTTTTTTGTTTGTAGAATCCTGAGCGAGGGATTCAAAAGCACGAGATGCAAAAAGTTTTGCTCTCGTGTTACACACATAATTTTTCACTTCAGCAACGAGAACACATATTACTTGGGAAATAAAATAATTAACAGTAACAGATTTAATAATGGTTTCAATTAAAATAAATACTATCTCTGTCGCTAGTTTTGCTCATATTTTACAATTATTTGTAATTTTAAAGATTTAAGCATACATAGAGACAGACAGCGGGAAGCGACTTTGCATTTTGCGTTCAGTGTCAAGTGGTATGTAGGGGTGAATTACATGAGCCTCTGTTTTTTTTTTTCGGTGGGAAAATCGTCCAATGCCATCCCTCGCTCTTGCTTGGAGCGAGAGGGTGTGTCTGACTTTTACTGACTAAAAACCCAATCCTGTTCCTTCGTTGCCTTTCATACCAGAGTCGAGTCTTACTTTCAGAAGCAGACCCTTGGCCATTCTTAATCTTATTTGCCACTATTTTATTTCCGCTGTTTTTTTAAAGCACGTTCAAAAACAGTCAATGTTGAAACTAGAAATAATTATTTAAAGGTTAAATGCCAGTTTCATCTGCTACTATAAGTACTCTTATTTTTGTTAAAATACAATAATAAATTTAAAATTCAATAATTTATTTATAAAAAAAAAAAAACAATTTTATACTTTACAAATATTTTCTAGTTATTACGCATTTCCGAACGTGTTTTTCTTTGTGGTGGAATTTCAAAATCGAAATGAACTTCGACATGGCATGTTTCTCACACGCTTTTTTATAAGGGCGAGAAAGAGACAGAGTACAGTGTAGTTCGAATGTTTCGAATTGTATGGCTAAAAAAAAAGTTATTAAAAAGTTATTTTGTCTCACGCAGTGAGCAAAACTCGATTTTGCTCACTGCGTGTGAATGAATTATGAAAACCTTTTTTCTCGAAAACTTTGATCTCGATAAAAATAAATTAAACTTTAAATGTATTTTTCATTCATTTGGACATTCCCAGTTCTTTTGCCCGTTTAAACTCCGGTCCGTATTCCGTTCCGTAACAGCAAAAACAAATACCACTGGTATTTGTTTGAATTTATATTTATTATCCGTTCCAAACGAATACCATCCTTTAACAACACGAATTTCATGTGCAAACGAAAACCAAGATATATTCCAAACAATCAAATAAAAAATCCGTCTCAAGAAGTCCTCACCAAAAAACTATTTCATATTAAAACCTCTCACAGCCCTAAAGTATTTATATAGAGCGGTTCGCACCCAACGATCAACATCAGCCGTTCGAGAGCCCTTAAGAGCTGTTACAACCCCCCCAGTCCCAAGTTTACCAGATTTTAGAGGGTCCGTAGTTTTTTGTAGGGGCAAACAGTTTATCGAGATTTGTTCAGGATTACAGGATTCCAAATATGAATGTAGATTTGGATAAAATAGGTATTTTTTCTGTTTTATCTTATTGCTTTTGTTTATTGTATTAAAGTATTTGATGGTTAGTATTACTGCAGTAGTAAACAGTAAATAATTTGTTTTTATTTCTATCTGGTTGAGTTTTCTTTTGAGATGAATCCATAAGAACTATTATTATAAAGCTGAAGAGTTAGTTTAAACGCGCTATTTTCTAGAACTACTGGTTCGAATTCACAATTTCTTTCAGCATTGGGTAAACCATTTACTAAGGAAGGCTATAGGCTATAATATGTATGTATTTAGAAATATATACATAAGTATGTTAATCAGTTGTCTAGTACTCATAGCACAAGCTCTGTTTAGTTTGGGACTAAATGGCGTTGTATGAAAGATGTAGTATATTAAAAAAAAGCGGGAAAAACCGTATAGGACAGCTAGTTCGTTAGTACTTGAACCTTTGAGACACTGCATAGCAGTGAAATATATCCTTGAAAACATAATTTACTATTCATCGGAATCTTCTTTCATGTTTTATTTCTGTAATGTAAGTTAATAGATTTGTTTGTGCAAAATAATCGTTACGGAGTTGGTTGCTCTTTGCAACTCCGTAACGATTATTTACGACCTATCAATCTGAAAAGATGATTGAATTCTCATTCAATTTGACTCTAAATATAATGTGAATTACTTCTAAAAAATATGTTTAAGAGGCTCCTTTTCCACTCGCCTATCGTCAACATCGAGCATGGTTTAAAAGCTTGTTACTTCATCTAACATAATCCAACACAATGTTTGACGAAAAGGCAACGCGAAAAAAGTGAGATAACGACTGAAAACTCTGTTAGCATTCGGTGATTCAGTGATTTACTCGAATATTTTACAAAACTGGTTCCAGGAAATACGTGTATTTTTTAAAGAATTATTAGTTTTTGAAAAAAAATGGTCGTAATTTAGAATCTTGATTACAAGGCTTCTATTATATATACTTTTTATATTAACATTAATTATGATATATAACTTTTGATATATAACATTAATTATTGTTTTGGGGAAAATTTAAGATTCAGTTTCCCATCCAGGCTTGCTCTAAAGAGGAGCCGGACATTGACGGTTAATCAGCAATTTTTATAAAATAGTATTTTTTTAAGGTAGGAAATCGTCTAATGACTTCTATCGCTATAGGGCGGAGCGGGAGGGCGTGTCAGACTTTTACTAACTAAAACCACACCTATGTTCCTTCAATTGCTCTTGCATTCTAGGACCATGGGATTCCTTTTCAGAAGTCGACCTATGGTCCCAATAGACATCGGCCCTGCTGAAAGCCAATGTTTTGTGTATGTTCTTACAAAAGCAGACTTTTACTATGGTACTTAAAAATCCAGTAAAAACCAGCAATATTAATCACCCTTATGAAACAGATATTATTTTAACGCTTCGATATTATAAATAGAGATTCAAGTCTGTGTGGTGTCTCCAAAGTGATCTATGGCGGTTCCATGGCTATAAATTATAGCGGAGAACATTATTAGGAGTTCGCAGACACGCCACTCCTTCGGCGAGGATGGTTATTTTGTAGATAAATGTATTATATTGCTTGTTATATTCATGATGGTGAGATTATAACAACACAACTACTTCTTCTTCTTTTACAGTTTTTTTTAATAAAAGTATTGCTTCCGATCGAATCCCGATTCCACAGCGGCCAAACTCAATGGAGATTACCCAAGCACGTATTTTTTTTCGTATGGGAAAATCATCTAATGACATCTCCCGCACTTGGGCGGGGCGGGAGATAGTATTAGACTTTTACTGACTAAAAACCCACTCCTGTTCCTTCTTGGCAATTTGTCCAGGGTCCCAGGGATCTCATTTGCATCACCCATGACCCTAGTAGACTTCGACCTTGCTAGGCCCTTGCGGTAGCTGACTTCTCCTTGAGGCGTGCGTGGAAGACTAGCGCCGTCGACGACTTGGGCTTGGTCCGGATGGTTACCAGACGACACAAGCTCGTTGGCACAAATGCTCTAAAAACTGACAAATAGATCTCACTGGGATTGTTCGAATGAGTTGACAGAGTTGACCCTGAAGAGCGGCCCTGGAACCCAAATGATAAAAGTAAAAGTCTGACACACCCACTCGCTCCACCCAGAGCGAGAGAAGTTATTTCATGATTACCAAACAAAAAAAAGTTTCACAGCAATGTAATGCTTTCACAAATTAGGACATGCACAGCTCCTAATAAACAAATTTTCAATGATAAACATTTTTTCATAGCAAGCTTTTTTAGCGCAGAATATACCTATGTAATTAATACTCATCAAGACCATTCCAAAAAGCTCAAACACGATAGGGTTATCTGAGTTCCTATAAGCACCTTCCGGTTCCATCATAAGATCAGCTCAATGTCATAATAATTATGCATTATCATCTGACTTACACATGCATGCAAACTTCTAACTCAATCGGTAACTGGGAAGTGGATCAAATTTAAATTGCAAGATTTGATTACAGACAAGCAACCATCGGGATAGGTGAAACTAAATAAAAGCTTATAAAATTGAAGAGTCCAATTTATGAATGGTTTTGCACAGGTATGTCTATAAGGGGCGGTGACCATTTAGCATCAGATGAGCCGAATTCTTTAAAATGAAAGTGACTTAACTCAATGTTTGCAATTTATTGAAAACTAGCTCGTTATAAGAACTGCGGTATTACAGAAAATACAAAACACAAAGAATCCAACAAATACCTAATTTCGGAAAAAGAATAACGCAACTTTAATATAAAGTTTATTTGAACCAATAATTCCAAGTCAATCTAAAGATATAACATTTCAAAGCAACCCGTTTTAAAAAATGCCAATTTCATGCTTTAACCCCTATTATATCTCTCCTGTCTCTCTACTTACTCCTCCTGCCAGGCCGTAGGTAGTTTTTGGGTTTCCGTACCTCAAAAGGAAAAACGGAACCCTTATAGGATCACTTTGTTGTCCGTCCGTCTGTCTGTCAAGACCCTTCTTCTCGGGAATGCGTGAACGTATCAAGTTGAAATTAAAACCATATACAAGTCTGCAGACCCTTGAAGCTGTGAAAAAATCAAACTTCTAAGTTAACGGAAAAAAATGATATGGCCGTTTATGACGCAAAATAAGTATATTTCGATTCTTTTTGCGATTTGGAAAAAAAAAATCGAGACTACAATCAGGAATTGAACTCTTTACATAGGTAAGATCGTACGGAACCCTGAGGGCGCGACTCCAACTTACACTTGTCCAATTAAAATAGAAACATCAGCATCTTCGTGAATTTTGCGTTAGGTTACTTTTAGTTTAAGGTTGTGACTTGTTTGCCAATCTGTGTTATAAAAACAGAGCAAGTGCGAGTTGGACTCGCACACTGACTGTTCCGTACAAACTTACCTATAAAAATAGTTCAATTTCCGAATGAGTTATGAAGATTATTCCGAGTCCCAAAAATCTTTTATACAATATTGTTTACATGCAATAGCCACAACAAAATTTTAAATCAAATATAATTATGTTAATTCCCAACGAATAACTATGAGTATAACTAAATTATGACGGACGAATTAGACGGACAACAAAGTGATCCTATAAGGCTTTCGTTTTTTCCCTAAAAAAAACCTTTTTTGTTAAATAAACGTTGCCCCATAGTAGGAACTATTCCTTTGTCGTGGGTTGGTTCACAAACATTTATAAACTCACACACACAAGAGGCCCAGACCCGGAACAACTAACTGCCAGACCATACAAATATTTGTTCCGTGTAGAGATCAAGCCTGCGACACACAGCGCTGCAACCAATCACTCAACCACTGTGTCATCTTTATCGTAGTGCATTTACAAAATCAGCAAAAAAAGTCCGTCGTATAAAACTAGCCCCTATTTAATACCTGTATAAAAATACAATAATAAAACTATAAACATTAACAATGAAACATAACTATAAACTACGTTAATAAAACTTGTATCCTATAAACGTTTAGTTTGAATCATCAGTTTACGGAGGCATTAACTTAATGACTTTATGATGCGTTCACTGAAGTGTAAAAACTGTTAACAAGTTGAATTAAAGTTACGTTTATATGGGTTTGTAATTGATGGGTTTTTTACTGGCTGGGAATATTGTATTAAAGCTTCTACCAGTAGTTCCCTCATCATGGTTACTGGTTATAATAACAATAATAATTAATTCATCATAATTTTAACAAAAAGACGTCCACTGTTGGAGATAGACCACCCACAAGTGTCGCTACAACGAACGGTCCTGTGCATCTCGCGTCCATCAGATTCCCGCGACTCTCACCTGGTCATTAGTCCACCTTGTGGGAGGCCGTCCAATGCTACTCCTGAACCTTTCGGCCCCATCGACCGTCTGTTCTGCGAGAATATTTAAGTTCGGCTAATTCTTCGAGCTATGTCGGCAACCTTGGTTCTACTGCGGACATTTTCATTCCTGATTCAATAACGCAAGGAAACTCTGAGTATAGTTCTCTCCATTGCCTTTTGGGTGACTTTTGATCTTCTGAGAAGGCCCATTGTTATAACAATAATAATTTATTTAATTATAGACATCAATGATTCAATGGACAGTAAAAGCTTATCATCTAAGTGTTTTTTTTTTGTAGGTGGAAAACTCATCCAATGACATCCCCAGATCTTTGGCGGAGCGTGAGGACGTGCCAGACTTTTACTGACTAAAAACACACTCCTGTTCCTTCGTTGTCGTTCATATCAAGGCCGAGTCTTCCTTTCAGAAGCAGACCCTTGGCCCTTGGCTTCGACCCTGTTGGTTCCCTACGGTTTGCTGACATCTCCTTGAGGCGCGCGTGGAACAGTACGCACCGTCGACGACTTGAGCTCAGTCCGGACAGTTACCGGACAATTGGACGGCTAGCTATCCAATGCTAGTCGTCCGCAAGCCCGCGCGTACGGTGGCCGGAAATCGGAATCATCTAAGAGTTAGTAAACTAAAAAGTAGAAATTGAATATTGTAATAATTTTAAATCAATTAATGAGCTGTATTCCTGATCCTATCCTCTCAACACCCTAATATAGGACAGTCACACGTAAGGATACGTACGTCCTCACGCTCCAACCGCCATTACCCCGATCCCGATTTTCAGTGTCCGTAGGTGTGGGTTTCCGGATGATGAGCAATGGATAGCTCACCATCCGGCCGTCCAGTAACCATCTGGACTGAGCCCGAGTCCTCGTGGGTGCCTAGCAGGGCCGAAACCAACTGGGGCCTTGGGTTGACTTCCAGCAGGAAATCCGTGGTCCTGGAAATCAAAGGGCGACTGAAGGAACATAGGTGTGATTATAGTCAGTAAACGACTGACATGCCCTCCACCTTAGAGCGGGTGAATTCATTAGATAATTACCCACCTTAAAAAAGTATAAGGCAGTAAAATTTATTATTGTATTGGTTATGCAAATGCTAGTGCAGCCTTACCAATTAGTTTTTATTAAGCAAACAGAAAAACAACAGAATGAAAAATAATCTAATTAGCAGCTCTCCCGGTACAAAGAGAAACAAACTATAGAAAAAGTGCGAGTCGGACTCGCGCACTGAGGGTTTCGTACAAACTTACCCATGAAAACAGTTCAATTTCCGAATTGAGTTACGAATATTTTTTCGAATCGCAAAAAAAGTTTTTATTTGTGACCTAACGACAAATTTACAGTTTTCAGATTTTGTTCTATATTTGTGCTATGAGACCTTGCTTCATGCTTAATTTCTGGATTCTAGGTCAACGAGAAGTACCTTTTGAATTTTGGTTTGCTTGAGAGTGTAGAAATATCCGTTTTTTGTGACATAGACGGCCGTATCTTTTTTTTTCGTTAACTCAAAAGTTTGATTTCACAGATTCAAGGGACTGCAGACCTGAGTATATGAGTTTAATTTCAACTTGATACCTCAACGCGTTTCCGAGACAAAGTGATCGACAGACAGACAGACGGATAACAAAGTGATCTTATAAGAGTTCCGTTACCGAACCGAACCCCAAAAAACACAATTAAGTAATTTCAAAATAACTAGGTCACAGTTCCGATATAGCAATTCTTACAAATGGTTATATAATCACTATATACGAACAATATCGTAATGGATACCAGTTGTGGATGAACAAAAGTGTTACACTTTAATATTAGAGAGTGCATACGGTAATTAGTTAGAATTCTGTAATGGGATGATGTGCGAGTTTTATTTTTGGGTTAAGGAATTAAAGTTATGTGTTATAACAAACGAGCTGATTCATTAAGAATGTAATATTTTGGGCTTTCCCTGAACTCCTCCTTTTTTAGGGTTCCGTACTTCAAAAGGTTTCAACAGAACCCTTATAGGATCACTTTGTTGTCCGTCTGGCTGTCTGTGAAAACCCTTTATCTCAGGAACGCGCTGACGTATCGATTTGAAATTAAAACCATAACTTAGGTCTGCGGTCCCGTGAAACTGTAAAAAATACAACCGTAAATATCGCAAAAAAACGTGTATTTCACACTCTCAAGGGAATCAAAATTCATAAGATACTTCCCGTTGACCTAGAATCCTGAAATTTAGCATGAAGCAAGGTCTTATAGCACAAGTATAGGAAAAAATCTGAAAACTGTAAATTTATAGTTACGTCACAAAAAATCTTCGTAGCTCAATTTGGGAATTGAACTGTTTTCATAGGTAAGTTTGTACAGAACCCTCAGTGCGCGAGTCCGACTCGCACTTTCCAAGTTTTTTTTGTATCTTTTTCTCCTTCTCTATCAAATCTATCCTAAGGTTATCTGTAAAAAGCACTTTTAGTATCTAAGACCGCCCATTGTGACAGCCTATTAATTTTAAGTTCGTACTGTAATTTTATTTATGGTGTACAATAAGAGTATATCTATCTATCCAATTGAATCGAAATCGAAGAATTAATTCACAATAATTGTCAATTGATAGTTTAAAAGTTGTTAATTATAACATTGTAATCACTACATAGTATAAAAACCAAGTCGCTTCCCGCTGTCTGCCCTATGTATACTTAGATCTTTAAAACTACGCAACGGATTTTGATGCGGTTTCTGTTAATAGATAGAGTGATTCAAGAAAAAGATTTATATGTATAATACATGAATAATATAGTAAAGAAACACCGGTAATTTTAAAGGTTTATCATGTGATGTCGTAAATAAACACAATTTTTTTGCGCTTACATTGCAAACGCTGGCGAGATAGATCAAAATAAATTACTACAGTATTGTATACCTTAAAAAGGTCTACAAAAAAGTCCGTGGTGGTATATGTCTATCTCTTATGGATAACACACAATAATCATTTTTTATCCTTTACTTTTTACGAGAAATAGTTAAATTCTAACGAAGAATATAATTAAATTATCAATCAATGTTCGACAAAGTACTTATTACTACTACTACACTACTACTAGGACGACTACAACTGCTACTAGTCAACCGCCATGACTACGAATATTTCATTTATTTATTTCATTTATTTGCATACCATAATGTGATTCGCTTGATTAATATCATTAAACAACAAATTATGGCAATTAGATGTAATTGATCCAAGTACTTATTACCATTTAAAAGACAGGCAATGAAGAAGAAGTCATCTTATATGACACGGGAGTAGAAAGTTGGAAATCTTAATAATCAATACAATGCACGATGCCTGCGCGTAGCATACAAATTTTGAGGCGTACCTCGCGCCTACGCAAATTCGTAGCACATTGCTACGAGCTACGAAAAATCTACAGACACTAGATTATGTTTATAACAAAACTATGGAGTAAATACCGTATTGTTCAAATACAAATTTGTATTTCGAACAAACTAATAACAATTCCAAGCTTCTACAATGAAAACTAAAAGTAGAACTGTGTCGCTGTATTCATTCTAGCAGTTTTGCTAAAATCTAGTTTCAGTTTCACTGTACCAACAAGTTATTTAGTTTCCGAATGCAGTTGAATTTTTATTATTATAAAATTATTCATTGAAACTCCTGTCTCTAAATGCACGTAATAAATATTGTACAGGATGACTATTCATTGGCAATATTCCAGAGGTCCTAATAAATTATGAATTTAAACTACTATAATTGACATATGGCTATTTTATTGTGATGACATATGGCTCCGAAACGTGGTCGCTCACATGGGCCTCATCAGAAGGCTTAAAGTCACAAAAAGGGCAATGGAAAGGGCTATGCTCGGAGTTTCCTTGCGTGATCGAATCAAAAATGAACATATCCGCATGAGAACCAAGGTTGCTGACATAGCACGAAGAATCGGGCAGGGCAAATTTCTCGCAAAGCCGACAGGTTCTGAAGTGGCGACCGCGTACCGGAAGACGCAGTGTTGGAAGGCTTCCTACAAGGTGGACCGATGACCTGGTAAGGGTTGCGGGAATCTGATGGATGCGAGACGTACAGGACCGTTCATTGTGGCGACATTTTTTTTTTTCGTTGGGAAAATCATCTTATGACATCCCCCGCTCTTGGGCGGGGCGGGAGATAGTGTCAGACTTTTACTGACTAAAAACCCACTCCTTTTCCTTCGTTGCCTTTCGTACCAGGGCTAGTCTTCCTCTCAGAAGCAGACCCTTGGCCACAGTAGGGTTCGACCCTGCTGGGCCGAACATAGCATGCATTTATTTAAAAGACCTGGTGAGAGTCGCGGAAATGCGGTGGATGCGAGTCGCATAGGATCGTTCATTATGGCGACACTTGGTGTGGCCTATGTCCAACAGTGGACGCCAGTCGACTGAAATGATGAAACTACTATTACTATGGGATCAAATATGAAAGGAAGGAAAGAAATTAATGTATATATTTGTCATAAAACTGATATCATCATCATCATCATTTTAGCCGAAAAACGTCGACTGTTGGACATAAGCCTCCCTCAAGTGTCACCACTACGTTCGGTCCTGTACGTCTCGCATCCATCGGAGTCCTGCGACCCTCACCAGATCATCGATCCACCTTGTTGGAGGCCCAGTAATGCTGCATCTTCCGTTCCTACAAATAAACTTACAAACTATACCTCTTTATAATTTAGAGGTATGCGGAACAGAATGTAAACTACCGCAAACCTCTGTTGGAAATATAGGATCCACTGACTAGACAGGTGTGGTGTCTGATCTGGGCAACTGCCCTGTTTTTTTTTTTATTATGCAATGACTTCTCCCACTCTAGGGTAGAGCGTGAGGACGTATCAGACTTTTACGAACTAAAACCGTTTCCTATGTTCCTTCTTTGCTTTGCGTTCCAGGGCCCCTGGTTTTCCCTTTTGGAAGCCAAACCATGGTTCCAGGTCCCAGCACTGAAAGATAGCCAATAAGTTAAAGGTCACCGCGTATAGCTGGGTATGTTATAAGATGTCTGTACACAATTGTATTGAAACTCGGTAGACAGGAAAGCGGCATGCAAATAATGAAAGTTCTGTGACGTCACCGCGTTCGACACTCCCTATAACTGTTAAGGGCAAGTTCGCAGCTTCATATTATAAGTTTGAAGCTCTTCATGGAGAATGAGAAATTCAATGAGATAAATCTGGGCTGCCCTGGAACGCAAAGGGCAACTGGAGGAACACAGGTGCGGTTTAGTTAAAAGTCTGACTCTCTCTGTCGCTTTTTCGCTGGGAGGAGTTATTAGATAGCATGTAAAACAAAAAAAAACAAAAAAAAATTGACTAGATTAGATTTACACAATGTGCGTACTAGTACGAAATACATTAACTGGTTATTTGAAGTCTGATATAAAACTTACTAAAAATCATTCTATCATAGTTTAAGAAACACTAACCAAATTAAATTACGAAGGCTTAGAACAAACTACGGCAAAAAGGCTTCACATATGAAGGAGCACAAATATATAATAATCTACCAAATAATATTAGGGATAATAAATCGCTTGCAGTGTTTAAAAGAAAAGAAAATCAAGAGTGAATAGATTATAGAAACAAATGTGCACAACAGTTATTTTTTAAGATAAATTCACACAATTTTAATAAATAATGGCTTCAATATAAAACATAAGACGTACGGCGTTGCGCCATCGGTACATGGTGGACATTCCACCCATACGTATAAAGCGTTTTGGGAACACATTCATAATGCGTATAGCTAAGGAGTGGAATTCCCTGCCGGAGTCTGTGTTCCCTGATAGCTACAACCTAGGGGTATTTAAGTCAAGAGTGAATAGGTTACTTCTAGGCAAGCGCGCTCCATCGTCGGCCACATCATCGCTTACCATCAGGTGAGATAGTGGTCAAACGCGAGCCTACCAAAAATAAAAATAAAATATATAGTCATGATAAAACTTACTAAAAATTGCTCGATTCCTATATGTTATATTATATTTATTGTTTCTCGTTAAGCTCATTACTATGTGAACTTTATATTCTTCTTAATTAATAAAAAATTCGTTGAACCTAACCTAAACCTAATAAACCTTTTTTTTTTATGGTGGAAAAATCATCTAATGACAAATCCCGATCTTGGGCGGAACGGGAGATAGTGTCAGACTTTTACTGACTAAAAACCCACTCCTGTTCCTTCATTACCTTCGTCCCAGGGCCCCAGGTTTCGTTTTCACACTACCCATGGCTTCAGTAGGCTTCGACCCTGCTGGGCCCCCACGATTTGCTGACATCTCCCTGAGGCGCGCGTGGAACAATACGCGCCGTCGACGACTTGGGCTCGCCGTCCGCAAGCCCGCGCCTACCGTGCGGCGGTTGGGGCATGAGGACCGTTGCCTCACGCGATCGGTCGCCTCCTTTGCAATCATTACTGCTTCGCAGAAGGAGGCGACCGCCTGCCACTCCTCCTCGCTCCGGACCATGGCCTGTACCAAGGCCCGGCGCGAGAGATCGCCGCCGCCGATCGCTCCCCACGAGAACACGTCGTTGCTCTGCGCAAGCGTGACACACACCTCCACCGTGATCCTTTATTTAGGTCATACAAATATTAGTATCGTACGGGAATCTAACCCGCGACACGCAGCTTTTCAGCCAATCACTGAACCACTGCACCAACCGCTAAGTATTTTTTTGTTATTTCTTTTTTTTATGTTTAATTTAATGGTGTGCCAAATAAACATGTTTTCTTTATAATATCATACAGCTTATATTTATTGTGCACACCCACAGAACACATAAAAGATTGGCTGATAGATAATGTTGCATTAAATCCACCAGCACTACTATATATAAAGATTCAATAAATAAATAATCGCCATATGAAACTCTGAATATTCCATCTCCAACTTCCCTTTAACCCTCTGTCTGCAGTAGGTACAGCGGCTAATTAAAGTTAGCAACACACGGCGCGACCGCGGCACTGCAGGGTTGACTGTACGTTTGTGTCGCACAGTCGCACTTGACACGTGCGACCGTAAACAATAGTTATTCAGTGCGATAGCTTTTAGAAGTAACATTGTTGGAGGCAAAGATACTTTACTTCTCTGTTATGTACCCTGTATATTGAGAGGTCTGGCTCTTGTGATACAGGAAATCCTAGTACAAGAATCAGAGCTACACTGATAACTATGTCTTTAAGTGTCAATAAAAATATTATTATTATTAAAGATAAAAACATTCAATACGAATAGCAGCCTGACAGCTGTTCTGACTCATCTGACTTTGAAAAAAATCTTTTATCTATCAAAATCAAACATTTTATTTGTATAAACCTTAAAAAGGTACCTTGCCAGTTTCAACTTTCAACTTTCACCTTTACAATATTAGTAAAATTTCAAACGTAATAATAATTCATCAAGGTGATGCGTTTACCTACCACATCTTTACATTATACATTAACAATGAAATTATAAACATGTATACAATAATATTTCATACAAAATAAAACAATTAAATTAACCTGCGCATTTTTAATGTACCTATGTACTTCAATGCTACTTCTACTATGTACTAATTATGTTTTTACATTAGTGTTCTCATCATTCACTGCTATCAAACCTATGCAGCGCACAATTCCGTTTCGTTCCAATCATTTCTCAGTCAATTATTAGCTGTCTTAAAGGTTCAAACGAACATTTCAATATTTTATCCAGTGTAATTTCAAACTGTATCTCTTTTCACAGCGAAACAAACGAGATTCTTGCAGGGCAAATATAAATAACATTTAAAATTAATTAATTTCATTTGAACTCACCTGTTTAATTGAAACTGCAGTTTTATAAATAATTCTCCCTTTTTAATTCTCCATTCCAAGCAAACCTGACATAAAACTATCAATATTGAATACAAACCGAGTCTCGGAACAAAGCAAACAAAATTAATAAAGCAATGACAAAGTGAATAAAATTAATCAACGCGATTGACATTGGAGTTTGGGTCATTAGCAGTATTATTGATGGCTTATAAATTGCATCGGCTTCTGCATCTGCAATAAGATAGAGTAAGACATAGATGGAGTGCTCACTTGAAGATTCATCACTCTGACACTGTTGGTGAGTGTGTGGACTGTAAATGACAATATCGAAGGTGGTTTTTAAGACGTAGTATATAGCATAATCAGCCCTTTAATGTTCCCACTGCTCGGACTCCGGCCTCCTCTCTGGGAGAGGGAATGGGCAGTAATCCACCACTCGAGCCCAGTGCAGGTTGATGAATGTCATATGTCTTCGAATTTTTGGTTCTAGGACATGCCGGTTTCTTCACAATGTTTTCCTTTACTGTTTTGAGAGCAGTGGTGATGAAAGAAATTACACAAAGTAAAGCGCCTGGTTGGGTTTGAACCCGCGACCTAAAACTCGTAAGTAGGGGCCGTTACCACTCGGCCACCACTGCTCTTATATTTGCAAATTAAGAATAATCTATATGAAGACAGTAGTCAACAGACACCGAAAAACCATTCCTTAATACATCATGCAACTATCATATCATCATCAAAAAATAAAAAATAGAAAAACACAAAAAAAGGTTTATTAATAAGGTTCCAGTCGATTGCCAATAGACACTATCAGTCTTATTTAGAAAATTGTTCTTAACGTAGTACTAGTTAAAATACTGATTAGCAGATTTCCTTCAACGTCATACAGAAATGTTTTAATTAAGGATCTATTAATCAGTTATTTTTATAATTAAACACATGGTTAGAAAGTTTATAAATGAGGCCCTATAATGCGAAACATGCTCCTTGCCATAAATGTATCGCAACAAGTGATAAAACTATCCAATGCAATGTCAATTCTGTATGCAAAGATCCTTTTCAGAAATCCTTCAAAATCTCTGATGACAGTCCCCAATTGTAAAGCACACATTCAAGAAATGTGCATACTTGCATATTTTATTGAATCATCATCTGCTTATTATTTTCAAACACTAAGGGTTACCTTTTAATGTAACCGGGTGTGGCTTTTCTCATTTTATTGAGCGTTATGTATGCATTACCATAGAAATAAAATCTGCTGCCTATAAAAAAGTGTACCGTAGCGTTGTTATATCAAGAGTGTATGTATTTATCCATTCCTTCATTATTCCGTGTTTTCAGTTTGCAACGTGATTACGAACTCCATTGATAGATGCTACTTTGTGGATGGCAATTTAATGTCTTTTGTCTATGTTTTTGAACGTTATACGTACGATGAAATACAAGATTTATTTTGAATAAATGAAAGCTTGCTTAGAGTAATTGTATCTATAAAATGATTTTCTTTAAAAGACAAATTTACATGAAACAGTTTCTTGTATAGCCCACTAGTATAATAACATTCCTTGAAATTTTTATCAAATATCCTAGCTATACTTCATATGTTTAGGTAATTAACAAAAGATAAACAATCTTGATATGTTTATCTAAAAGTTTTCTATAATTTTAATCTAAAAATGTTTACAATTTGTTATTTACCTCTATCGATGTTTGGTAACTAACTAAATTTAAATAATTTTTATACGATTTTTTTTTAAATAAAACGAAGTATTAAGATTGTTTACGTTTACTTAACTACCTAAACCGGTGGTGTATAGTAAGGAATATTTGTATCACTTCCCTTATAATTAAATTTATATAACAATACATGGATAGGTACGCATACTAAATTATATTATTTACCTCACATATAGGCACCCATCCACAACAACTCACAATAATGAGATTACTCCTAATATTTGCGTATCCTATCAAAGGGGTGCACACATTTGAGAAATTTAAGCGGATTTGTCAAGTTTTCGGCGACCGACGGACTGCTCGAATTATGTGCACCCTTGTTAGGCGAGCTGCGAGTGACACCACATGATGGGCGCTTTGAAAAATTGTTCCCGGACAGAAACATGGACGAGGGCAAAAAATCAAGGGTTTTTTTTTGTTACGGTGATGGTCTAGAAAGGCCTGTACCGTCCGGCGTCAGCTGTGGCAATATGTTGTCAGATTTTGTTGAAAATATTTAAATTGTGAGTATAGAGACCCTGATGAGTTAGGTTTTTATAAATTAATAAAAAAATAATTAAAATTATATTAATTATTATTATTAATTTAATCACGTCGGGGTCACCAGTTTGGGGGTATGCAGAACAGAGAGTAAAGTCTCAAATACCTCCTTTGAAAAGGGAGGATACTTCGACCAGACGGGTGTTATGTATGGTCAACCGCCCGATAGTTGATTTCCGGCTGTTCTATAATGTTCTAATCGCGCGGAGAACTTTAATTGCGTGATGCAGGATTAGTTCTTATGTGACGCCATAGATGTCGCTACAACTTCAAAATGATGTTGATGGCACGGCTTGCACAGTGGGTGAGTGATTGACTGTTGCGCTTCGTGTTACGGATTTGATTCCTGTACGGATCTAATATTTGTATGGCTTACAGATACGTGTTCCCGGTATAGATGTTTTGTGTATACGCGTTTACATGTTTGTGAACGCACCCACGATATAAGAGTATATCCTAACGTGGTGCACTGATTAAAAAAAAACAAATACATTTATGAATGAATTCACAAACAAAATACCCAATGTGCTTGCTTCCAAACCAGTGAATTCCAAGCGTTATTACATGATAGAAAAATAATTTATTTCATTCAATTGAATCTATTCTCGGCATTTCAAGATACATTTATTAATGAATCAAAATTGCCAATGATAAATGAAATTCATACTACATTGATTACGCAAGATAGGTTCAAAAAAATCGTATTTAAAGAAAATCAAGCAATGTTATTGCGTTTCGTATATATGAGTGGATTATTTAAAGTACAAGCGTTAAGCGATTTTATCATTGAAAGTATTGAATCGGGGACTTGTTATTTAGATTTTTAGGATCAGGAGGATATTTCAGAGGCGGCGTTAAGTTGTCTGGATAGGCTTTAAACTGATTGGCTTTTTTTATTAGATATTGATAAGCTCATGCTTGTAACTGAGGGACCTGTCCAAAGTAATGCCAAGGTATCTTTGATGGGGGCTATGGGTGATTGGCAACCCCTGCCACGAGATAATGAGCGTTCGACCCGCCTGTCTGTTACGAAGGTGTAAGACGCACGTCTGCGTTTTTGAGGAATTTAGTTTCAACGCATTAGCAGTATAATACTGGCTAAGATCTGAAAATCTCCCCGCAGACCATGTCCCACCTTCGATCCTGCATCACGTGCCCTGTACGCTAAGAAGAAGAAGCTCGTGCTTGACTGCTGTCTCGTCTGAAGTTAAGCGATGTTGTTGCCCTTTGCGTTCGAGGGCCACAGTAATTTTTTCGAACATTCTTGCTGCCCACGTACAAAAAATAAGACAATAATAATAAAGACGTACGACGTGTCATTAAGACTTAATTTTTCCATAGTTTTACATAATTAGGTACTAGGTTTGTTGTTGTTTTAAAAAATAACTACTTAATACAAGTAATTTTATTTCGTACGAAATTGTCCAACGTACACATCCCACAGTCTATGCGCCCAGCAGGGTCGAAATCTACTGGGGCCCTGGTTTAAGTGAAAGTGAACCCCAGGACAGTGAAACAAAGAAAAAGAAGGAACAGGAGTGGGGTTTAGTCAGTAAAAGACTGACGCGCCCTCGCCGTACACTCAAGAGTGACAGAAGTCATTGGATGATTTCCAACATAAAAAAACTCTTAGTATGGGACATAAAAAACATCCCCCACTATACATGTAGATTTTTCAAAAAATGTTTTTTACTTTTTGTCGGCTTTGATCAACATAGTTACATGAGCTTCCTTGTTACTTTAGATATTAAGTTATTTAGCTGCAGCTAGAAATGTATGATTGAGTGACCCTTGCGATCGGTACAGTATAGATAAAGTTTTTTTTTTCTTCGTATTTATCAAAGTGGATTTCCAGTTCAAACAAGCGATTATTTAAAATCTTTTGAATGCATTTCGTCAAAAAATGATGTCTTCATTCAGTAAATTTGCCTATTTACAGTATTTAAGGTACTTTCACACTATGTGGCACTGTTGAGGGACACCCATTCAAAATTACAGTTTTCTACTACAAACAGTATCTAAGGTAAGCCACGAACGGACGGACAGATATAACGAAATTATGGCGATTCCTTATTAGGACAAGAAAACCCTAAAAATTTGCAATAATTCCTTAAAAAATACTTGTAATCTTACAAGAAAAATACTTAATACGAAACTTGTACCTCAAACCACTCCAAAAAATCTCAGTCAGCCATTTCCCGAGAAATCGAGATCAACCTGGAATCGAGATAGTAACTCGATCATATTGTAACATGATTACCAGGGCTCCAAGTACACTCGATGGAAGCTTTTATCTATAATGGTGTGTTATATTGTATATCAGGACGTACACGTTTTGATGTTTGTACTGTACTTACAGGTATAGTGAATCTATCATTTGGACATACAGAGGTTTTTATTTTATTTTATTGTTTATTGTGTTATGATGGCTTAGTGGTTGAGGCACCCGCCTCTCATGCACTCGGTTGAAAGGCATGCGAAGAGACGATCCAGATTTAGTTAAGTCCAATCTTCAAATCTTTGAGCACAGGCGTAGGGTAGCCAGCCTTTCGGTGTTTTACAGGTTGCGTTTTGGAGAGTGTGCGCGGGAATTGCATGACTTGATTCCGCCGTCTCATTTCTACCATCGGACAACCCGCCGTACGGCGAGTATCTACCCTTACGTTGACGAAACATTTACGGCCCGGACTTAGTGTTTCACCTCGTCGTTTATACCTACATCGAGGGACTGGAATAATTTGCCAGTTGCGGTCTTCCCATCCGATTATAATGTGGGTGTCTTCAAGGTTAGAGTGAATAGGATCTTAATAAAAAATGTTGATTATTATGTTTGTATATATGCAAAATACAAACTTGATAACCTTTTTTTTTAAATTAGCTCTAGTTAAGTAAAAATATCTGCATTAACGACGAAGTTATAAAGCTTCAAAGCTGATAGTGAAAAAGATAAATTCAACATAACTTCTAACTTCAAAGTCCGTCGCACCCATATGTCTGCCATAAAAAGCAGAATGTAACCCCGCGTGGTAGATTTCGTACGGCCCTTTCCCTCTCCTAGAGAAGAGGCCTGTGTCTCAGCAGTGGGAACATTATGAGACTGATTTTGATAGGTATGTTATTCTATAGTCACACATTTACTATTCGTCCTTGTAACTAACAAATTGTTCAAATATTTAGGTATATGCCAGTAAATGACGGAACATGCTGGGTCATATTTCTAAGATAAGTCTTTAAACGAACTAAATATAGTACGTTAAACATAAAAGAAATAAAATATTCACATTTACTTTTTAACTGCGTAAAACATGCATAATAATATATTAGCTAGCTTGAACTTACATCTGTTAAACTTGGTGATCAATCTGCTCTCCACGCTTTGCGCGCTACGGTTGGTTACATCTCTTCTACAGTATGCCACATATCACGTCTGAAACCACATTAGCGCCAATAAGGGCGCTTTCAAATTATGCGTACTGCAACCGGCTGGCTGCCGCACGTTTACCGTGACGCAGCCGGCCGGTTGAAGTACGTTAGCAGTCCGACAACAAGCGCCTAAATTGAAAACGTATCTGGCTGCCGAGCGTTTGTATGCCAGTGATGTGCTATTCATAACAGCAAAATTCAACACCGAATTGAAAATATGGTGCTTGTGACGTTGCCGTCCTGTGGTCGACCGTTCGCCGCACGGTTGCCGCACCACGCGATTTTATTAAAAATACGTCCGTACACAGTACGACTAACGCACCGCATCCACACCGCAGCAAGCCGACAAAAAACGCATAAATTGAAAGCGCCCTT
Organism: Mythimna pallens; assembly: GCA_961205895.1. NCBI lineage: Eukaryota > Metazoa > Arthropoda > Insecta > Lepidoptera > Noctuidae > Mythimna > Mythimna pallens. Next base: position 6,725,617 of record OY540825.1, read on the forward strand.
ACAGCGACACTGTATGTGAACCTCTGTGACAGCTTGTAAATTATATACAACGATATAGCTTAATCTTTTAATAGACACTAGCTTCTGCCAACGGCTTCGCCCACGTGAAAGTAGGTTTCTCAATACAAACTTTGGATGCCCGTTTTATCCCCTAAGGGGGTTAATTCTTGAAAGTGCTCTCTAGTACTCGCCTACATCATAAAAGTGCGCAAAATTTTACGCTCCTAGACCCAGTATTTTCGGCTGTGTGATGATATAAGTATACATAAATTATTATTTATATAAATTACTTTTCGAGAGGTACGTTTTTTATTGTGGCACATACAAAATTACTTATAATATTTTTGTAAATACCATCGTCACATGAAAGTCTAAAGCTTCAGTGTCAGGACGATGGGCCTTAAGTGGGGTTGGGGGGACACCTGGCTAGACGCAGAGATGGCTACTTGACTATCTAGGGTACACTTAGAGTAAAACTTAGAATTAGTTGCTAATACGAGGTCACTAGCAACACAAGGTACTCATAAATATTACAATCGTAATAGGCCTGTGTTCGTAACTAACTGGAATTTAGTTATAGTTTACCCCTGGTTGGCACAAGCAGGTTGACGGACTATGAGACATCCGTCGGCCCATCAATCTGGACCCGAGATAGTGGCGCATAGTGTTCCACGCGCGCCTCTCTTAGCCATTCTCCATTACGGGGCGAGACCAACGGGGATCGGGTCAACACTAGTCCGGGGCAGCTGAAGTCAAACTGCACCCGCAGCCCCCGACAGGGAACACTGGGGTGGTTTTATTTAGTAAGAGTCTGACAGACCCCTCCACCTACCTCAAGGTGGTGGACTTCTATGAGGATTTTTATCCCGAAAAAAAAGGAAAAAAAGAAGCAGGACTATGATGTTTATTTATTAATTAATAAAATGGTAGTGTAACAGATTGGGTCAACGATATTACCGAAAACGCGGTACAAACCTGGGTGGGGAGACACAGAACCGAGAACTACGAGTATCACAAAAAGGAAAACCTCTGAGATCTAAAAGCGAAAATTCCAGGCTTTTAAAATTCACATAAAACTACAAACACTACCTATCACACAGTAATGCCATTCTAGTTCATATTATCATAATCGAATAATATCATTGTGATGGTACTTAGGTAAAGAAAGAAAGAAAAACTGAAAAACAGAAATGAACGATGCAGGTGTACGATAGTAGTTCAACTGGAAGATATGATTCCATAATTGAACCGAATATTTTTTCTAAATCTTATGATTAGGTTATTTTTTCGGTCGGGTGACGGTTGGGTGGAGCAGGTGATAGTGTCAGAATTTAACTGACTAAAAACCCACTTCTATTCCTTCGTTGCCTTTCGTACTAGGGCCGAGCCTTCCTTTCAGAATCAGACCCTTGGCCCCAGTAGGCTTCGACCCTGCTAGGCCCCTACAGTTGCTGACATCTCCTTGAGGCGCGCGTGGAACAGCACGCGCCGTCGACGACTTGGGCTCGGTCCGGACGGTTACCGGACGGTCGGATGGCGAGCCACCCATTGCTCGCCGTCCGCAAGCCTGCGCCTACGATGGCCGGAAATCGGGATCGGAATCCCGGCGGCGATTGGGGCGTGAGGACCGTTGCCGTTGCCTCACGTGATCGGCCGCCTCCTTTGCTAGCATTACTGCTTCGCAGAAGGAGGCGACCGCCTGCCACTCCTCCTCGCTCCGGACCATGGCCTGTACCAAAGCCCGGCGCGAGAGATCACCGCCGCCGATCGCCCCCACGAGGACACAGCGTTGCTCTGCCCAAACAACAACGGTACTACTACAATATAATAGATGGTATAGTAGATGATAGTTCACGTTGTCATCGCAATGTAGAAACTTACCACGATTTTGAATCGGGTTGTTAAAATGAATAATAACAAATGCATTTTCAAATCTGGATCACGTTATCATTTTAAACGCGATAAACGAGTACATCATGATTTAGTATTCAAAATTGTTATTAATTTACATTGATCTGATCAGTAATAAATTCACTTTGTAATTAATAAAAACCGATTACGCCGTGTATTGTTTAGTCTGTCAGATGAGTTAGTAGTCAAGCGAGAACCTATAAAAAACAATGTAAAGCCAAATGGATTTAATGTACGGAGCGTAGTGTTCCTCGCGTGCCTCATGGAGATGTCAGCAACCGTAGGAGTCCAGTAGGGTCGAAGCCTACTGGGGTCATGGGTGCTGCGAAAGATTTCCCCGGGGCCCAGGAACAATGGAAAAGAAGGAACTGGAGCGAGTTTTTTTAGTCAGTAAAAGTCTGACACGCCCTCCTGCTCCGCTCAAGAGCGTGGGATGTCATTAGATGATTTTACCAACTAAAAAAAGAGATGGATTTAATGTGAAATGGAGACAATTTTATTTGATTAGAAAAAAGTGTTGGATGGTATATGGTACAGTCTTAACGTCATGGTCTCCCGAAAGGGAAACACGTGGTCCTGGAAAGCAAAGAGCAAAGACGGAATATAGGTGTGGTTTTAGTAAGTAAAAGTCTAACACAAAAGAGCGGGAGAAGACATTAGATGATATCCAACCTTAAAAAAAAATCGTCATGGTCAATACTTTTTTCTTAATGTTATAATTTATGTAAAAGTTTGTGTCAATGGACATGGATTTTTGATGCGCTATTTTAAGTACCTATGCCCAAGCTAGCAAGTAAGCGTATGTTCAAACAATGTACTTACATCATCATAATCATCATTTCAGCCGAAAAACGTCCACTGCTGGACATAGGCCTCCCCTAAGTGTCGCCACAATGAACGTTCCTATGCGTCTCGCATCCATGGGACTCCCGCTACCGTTACAAAGTCATCGGTGCAACAATGTATATACCTACCTAAACAATATGTTTATCAGAAAATGTCTCCTTAGACAAAGACATAGCATAGCATAGTCGGCCTTATAATGTTCCCACTGCTGGGACTCGGGCCTCCTCTCTAGGAGAGGGAATGGGCCGTAATCCACCACGCGGGCCCAGTACGGGTTGGTGTATGTCACATGCCTTAGAATTTTTGGTTCTAGGACATGCCGGTTTCCTCACGATGTTTTCCTTCACCGTTTTGAGAGCGGTGGTGATGAAATAAATTACACAAAATAATGCGCCTGGCTGGCTTTTGAACCCGTGACCTACAACTCGTAAGTCGGGGCCATTACCACTCGGCCACCACTGCTTTAATCTAGAAAAAGAAGACTTTGTTTTATTAGAAAAGCCATTGTTATTTTTATTTAAACTGTATTTCAAACTAGGAGTTACTGTCTGTGTAGACCTAGACTCGAAACACTTACAAATATTTGTTCCGTGCGGGAACTGAACCCGCGACCTGCAGCGCAGCAGCCAATCGCCAACCGTACCATCAACAATGAGTAATACAAGAGAACTTGAAGAATTCGTTTGATTTTCGTTGAAATTTCAATAGTATCCTTCGATCGGCAGACGTATTCATTTCCTCTAAGCGCCTCATTCGTACGTTGTGAACAGAAATGAACGATGCAGGTGTACGAAAGTAGTTCAACTGGAAGATATGATTCCATAATTGAACCGAATATTTTTTCTAAATCTTATGATTAGGTTATTTTTTTCGGTGGGGTAGCGGTTGGGTGGAGCAGGTCAGTTAAATAATGTCAGAATTTAACTGACAAAAAACCCACTTCTATTCCTTCTTTGCCTTTCGTACCAGGGCCGAGTCTTCCTTCAGTATCAACCCCTTGGCCCCAGTAGGCTTCGACCCTGATGCACGAAGATTTCTTGATTTTCAGTCACCTTCCATGTGCCTACAATTTTTTTCGGTTGAGTTTCTTAAACAAAGAAAAGATATCATAAACATATTTCATATTTCTAGACCCTGTAAAAAACAATTTATTATTTATTATGAAAAAAAAAAAAAAAAAAAGACCCTGTAGTTCCGGCTGTGCGTTGATAAGTCTGTCAGTCAGTTTCTCTTTTTATTACATATATGTCACCGTAAAATTGTAAATACTGTTAGATTATAATCTACCTCGCCAGTTTGTAAACTGTCGAAATATTGTGTACCATACAATACTGCTTACAATTTAACGCATTATTTTTCAGTAGATTATAATCTACCGAAGTGAAACTGTTACATCACAATCTATCGCGCGTTAAATTGTCAACTGTCCGAATGCTGTCCCTGATTGATCGGCGTCGCTATATTTCTTTGTAAATTTGTTTGTTGTCGAATGTAAACAAACAGTTTAGTTGATTGCAGATTGTTTACGTGTTGAAAATATCTCATTGTTTTAGAATAAATTAGTTATATGAAATTGAGCCTTCTGTTTTCAGGCTATACTGTACCGGAAGCTGTGAATATTCGGCGCGACGGTTGCAACGCCCCTGCAGCAGACTGCTACATCCGGTTTCAACTTCCTGCTCTTTCCAAATCACGGTTTTTAGTTCGAAAACGTTCTTATTGGTTTTATTTATACTTTCCTTTCTGTGAGAGCACAAACATTTTGAGTTTGAAAGTATTTACCTTGTTGGAGCTGGTACTTTTCACCACTGTAATATCATCTTATCAGCGGGTTCTGATTTCTGCTCAGTCTATGATAGACCATAGGTAATACGTGGGCTATAGTGGCCTTTATTCCATTCAGCTCACCTCTCTCCAGAAGCAGATTAGGCCATTCAGGTTATTCAGCACTTATGTGGGAATCCGGTGATCTTTAAGGTTTTAATTCGTATTATATATCGGCACAACAAAAAAATATTTAAAGTTAATTAAGACTAAGGAGCCATGTCGCATGACATTCATTGTTGGTCTCAAACAAAGTGGACTGTTGATTTGATGAAGGCCATGGGAATGTCCTGGATGCGAAGACCATAGCATTATGTCCCTTGAAAAACACTAAGTATTTTGGCTTGAATTATTTTGCTGGCATTTGTTAACAATTTTCACTGTCACAGTACAACGAAATTCCAACAAGCCACACGAAGCTATATTTATGTAGGTTTATGGAGTCGATTGAGAGGCGAGCCAAGAGGATCATCGGTGATGATGCACTTGTCGAATCAAAACTCCAAAGCCTTGAGCATCGACGCCGAGTTGCTAGCCTGTCGGTTTTTTATCGATTACACTTCGGGGAGTGTGCGTTGGAATTGCACAATTTAATTCCACCAAGTCAGTTCCATCATCGGACTACTAGACGTACGGCGTTGCGCCATCGGTACATGGTGCACATCCCACCCATACGTACAAAGCGTTTTGGGAACACATTCATAATGCGTACAGCTAAGGAGTGGAATTCCCTGCCGGAGTCTGTGTTCCCTTATGATTCACTCTTGACTTAAAGACCCCTAGGTTGTCCTAGGGGTCTTTAAGTCAAGAGTGAATAGGTTACTTCTAGGCGTGCTCCATAGTGGTCAAACGCGAGCCTATCAATAATAAAAAAAAAGAAGGTTTATTGCCAGAGGATACATTCCAGGCGTCGAAAATCGCAGGTCAATTCCCGGCTACTGAAGACGCGGGTTTCCCGACGAGCAATGGGTAGCTGGACGGACCGAGCCCAAATGGTGACAGCGCGTAGTGTTCCACGCGTGCCTCGAAGAGATGTCAGCAAAACTATGATGGTTTTGGGCCCCGGGAATTTTCGAAAGAGTTACCCCGGGAATCTTGGGAGGCAAAGAGCAACTGAAGAACACAGGTGGATTTTAGTCAATAAAAATCTGACGCACCTTCCTGCTCCTCCCTACACGGTGAAAACCATTTGATGACTTCCCACATAAAAAAAAAAACTAGGCAAGTGCGAGTCGGACTCGCGCACTGAGAGGTTCCATACAAACCCATTTGAATAGTTCGATTCCCGGAAGGAAGCTAGAAGACTTTTTGGACTCGCGCCCTAAGGGTTCCGTACAAAATTACCTATGTAAAGAGTTCAATCTATTTGGAGTCTTGGACCTTGCTTTATGCAAAATTTTCACGTTTCGGGGTCAAAGGGAAGTCAAAGTCAAAAGAAGACTCTAGAATTTTAGTTCCATTGAGTATATCTTTTTTTCTGTTAATTTAGAAGTTTGAATTTTTTACAGCTTCAAGTTACCGCAGACTTAAGAATATGGTTTTAATTTCACGATACGTCCACGAGTTCCCGAGATAAAGGATCTTGACAGACAGACTGACGGATGGACAGCAAAATGATCCATTTATATGGATCATTTTGCTGCGTTCCATTTCTGATCCTATAAGGAAAAACGATTGTCTATAGTTAGGTAGGATTAAAACTATACACTATTACTTTATTATAAAGACATCATCATTATCTATCTGCTATACAATGGCGAGTGTTTTCCGTTTTATACTCAGCGATACCTGACGTATCCGAGTATCCGAGCCAATAGCCCAACACTTAGACAATGCTTGTGTACATTAAAAAATTTATATTCCTAGAAAGTTGAAAATTTTCCCAAGGGAATATACTTACCTACTCCCGGGAGTATGTTCCGGGAGTATATTTCTATCCCGGGATTGAAAGTGTCCAATATGCTACTCCAGGACATGGTCTACCCAAATTTGTGTGTAGACTGGCCAAATTCCATTTCAATCTATTTAGCCGTTCAAGCGTGACCAAGTAACAAAAGATTTAAGTGTGTTATTATAGTGTGACAAACAAAACTACTAAAACACATATTTCCTCATTAGTATTGGTATAAAAGTATGCGAAGGAGACGCAGAGGACCGTTCATTGTGGCGACACTTGGGGGGGGGCCTATGTCCAGCAGTGGACGTCTTTCGGCTGAAATGATGATGATGATGATGATTATACGAAGGATCGGCCATGATACTAATCATTACTATAAATCCACTAAAGAGCAAATACCTCACGATGCCCTAAATAAGATGGGATTCACAAACGCCTTTAAAATTTCACGTGATAAATAAATCTCTTACATTATGACCTTTCAAATTCTCCCCCAGTTTGCCTGTTTTTTTGGGTGGAAATCGTCATGGATATCATCAGCCCGGTCAGGCTTTTACTGACTAAAACCATCATGTTGAATCTCACACTTGCCTCCTAGTTTCAGATGCAGTGTGGTTTCCACTACCCTAGACCTAGACTAGTGCTGGCCCCTGCTCGCGGACCTCGTCCGGTAGTGGCGAGCGACTCCCCTATATGGCTAAGAGCCATCGTCTCGGATCCACATTGATGGAGCAACGGAGGTCTCCTAATCCGTTGATCTTGGAACAGGTACAGGAAAAGAGAGAACTCGTAGTTCCCTTTTCAGCAGCCTCCTCGTTCGAGATGACATTCTCGCAGAAGGAGATCACCACGTCCCAGTACTTTGCATTACGGACCATGGAACCACGACCGGCAGCGACAGGTCGTTTCTGACTTTTGAAACAAGGGCACGGTGTGGCATCTCCCTCTCTTTGCCTAACCCAATCCCATTACGTGGGGTCGGCTCTCCTCTTTATTCTTCATCAGATGTGTCTGTCCTGGGTTGTCGATACATCCTAATTTGCTGTTTACTTTGTAAACTGTTTCTTCATGTCGTTAGTGAAGATAGATATTCAAGTTTTCGCACCAATGTTGATGCTTAGGACTTGTCAGGTCGTGTATTGTTAAACCTTTTGTATTAAATCTCAAATCTTATTTCGGTACTTTGTCTCATAGAATTTCTTGTTTTTTTTTTAAAAAAAAAAAACCACCCCATACTAGGAATCTCTATCGTGGATGCCCCCGACTCGAACCCATGACACGCAGTGGCCAATCGCTCAACCATTTTCCTTCTATGTTCTATTTTCCTCTGTGCTTAGCAATCTCTCAAAGTTTATCTGTTAAGCCTACCCTACCGCGTCGCCGGTTCCTAATGTTTGGGATCCAATTTGTGGCTACTTTCACCCAATTCTCTTGCATTATGTGGCAGATATAATCTGCCCGGTTCCATTAATTTAGCAGCTGTGTTAGCTATGTCTGTGATTTCTATTTTATCTAACACAAGCTTCTGCCAGTGGTTTCGCCCGCGTAAAGTAGGTTTCTCCATACAAACTTTGGTACCCATTTCATCTCATCAGGAGCAGTATTTTGGAAAATCCTCCCTTAGTGCTGGCTTACGTCATAAAAGGAAACTTTGTGCAAAATTTCACGTTTCCAATCCCAGAAGTTTCGGCTGTGCATTGATATGTCAGTCAGTCAGTTTCCCCTTATTTATAATTAATATAATATATAAATATAATAATATTAATAAATAATAGATAATACTATAAAACCGAAATTATAAAGTAACTAAGTAAATTTATAATCAGTGCGAGGTCAAAAAGGCGCCTAACTCAGCACAATGTGCTGCGTTATTTAAATCGATAAATAACGCAGCGCTAGTATTCTGTTGTTGATATGTAATTTAATTCTACTATCATACGGGCAACGCCTTTGGAAGTAACTAGTATCTAACATAGACTTATATTCTAAATATTATGAGAAACGTGCCTATAATTAACATTCTTCGTGAAACTGGCACGAATAAAGTTTCTAATTTGAACCTTTGCTAAAATTAGAAAACCGGTACCTATTTATTACAGTATTTGTTTCCGCCGGGATCCCGATCCCGATTCCCGGCCACCGTCGGCGCGGGCTTGCGGACGGCGAGCAGTTGGTAGCTCGCCGTCCACCCAACCGGTAACCATCCGGACCAAGCCGAAGTCGTCGACGGCGTACAGTGTTCCACGCGCCCCATCGCAAATCGTAGGGGCCCAGCAGGGTCGAAGCCTACTGGGGCCATGAGTTCGCTTCTGAAAGGAAAACCCTGCCCTGGTATGAAAGGCAAAGAAGGAACAGGAATGGGTTTTAGTCAGTAAAAGTCTGACACACCCTTCCCGCTACCGCTCAAGATCGGGAGATGTCATTGGATGATTTTCCCACCTAAAAAAAATAAAAAAGGTATTTGTTTACAAAGGTAAACATACTCTTCAAGGTACAATTTCCCTGTATATTAAATCTGTAAGAGCATTTTATTTTCCGTCGCGATGTCACGAGGCAGCTTGACACCTGAGCTGGACGCCCAGCCAATATCAGGTAAGGAAAATTATATTCTGTTTAAAATAGAGCTTATGTAGACTTCACCTGCCCGCCTTCTGTGTGTGTTATATTAATATACGTTCTTCCTTTATTTATTTTCCATTTAAATAATATATAAGTAAATATGTACCTACCAAATACAGTCTTTTTTATTAAAGAAACTTAAACAAACACTATAATTTATAAACAAGTTATTTAATTAGTCTTGTTGCTACATTTTCACTCACGGTAAAACGAAACGCAAACAATCTAAATTCGAATCAGTGTTTGACAGGAAGGACCAAATGTCAGATACTTCAGAAACGTCAAAACCGACGCACACACCATCTTACACGTTAACGTCTTCGAAATTCAAACATCTCAACTGTCAAAATCATGAATCGATTACACAAAGCCGTTGGGGTACTTAGCCACTAAAATTAGCAGCTGAAACTGAGGTCAACTAAATAATCGTACTAACAAGAGCACCCTCGTCAATCGTTTCTGGTTCTGACAGCTGACTGGAAACTTTGGGGGTGTAAACAAGTGATCCTATACAACTTATTTAGTGCTTGATAGGTTCTTGAGCGGCTTTACACGCTTTCAGTTCTGATAGACTTATAATGAAGTTGGTTAAGCTCGCAAGGAATTAAATTGCTGGGACAAAGAACGAAGTTGAAGGGATTGTTCGTGCATGTGAGTAGTAAATTATACATATAACTTGAGAGGAGAGAATGAAAATTAAGAAAAAAAAAGTAGTCTGTTATCAGACTACTTGTTTTTTCTTAATTTTTCTTTTTTTTTTCTTTTTTTTTTAATTTTGGATCTTATGATCCAGGCCAGCGGTATTGTTTGAAAGAATGATTTTGGTCTTGGAACGCAAAACGCAACTGAAGGAACACAGGTTAGTTTAGGTCAGTAAATATCTGACACTCCTTTTAGCTCAATTCAATGGGGGTGGGATTATTTACGAATATGAATTACGTGCATCTCTATCCTAAATTAGGATAATATCTAATTATGAAATCAGAAGATAACTTAAACTGAATTTAATTGCAGATAGAGAAAGAGGTGCTAAAAGATGAATTAAAGACAATTTTATTATTATTTTACTGGCCTGTTGGTCTAGTGGTTAGTGGCCCTGACTGCTATGCCGGAGGTCGTGGGTTCGATTCCCACCCAGGACAAATGTTTGTGTGATGAGCACGATTATTTGTTCTGTGTCTGGGTGTAATGTATCTATATATGTGTAGAGTGGGATATCCAGAAAAAAACAACAATATTGCACTTTAATTACTTTCTTTTATTTTCACCTTAGACACAACGTACAAGCTTAAATCATCGTAGGTAGCCATCTTCTTTTTTCTTTAAGTCATTCATTCCTTCTCTTTCACTCACACATTCATTCGTTCTGAAACTTACATTCTTTAGCGTTCAGAAGTGTTTAAGAAATATTAATCCTACAACTCGGCCATCCTGCCGCTATTTCTGGCCTCAGAAATGATACAGCACTAACAAGAACACAACCTTTTAGCCTGCTTAATACAATAATAATACTAACAAGAATACAGTCTTACACATTGTTACAGTTTTATCAACCTAAAATTATGTTGGATACACAGAATAAAATAATAATGTTTTAGCTGAAATGATATTGGTTCAGTCATTTGGCCATTTCTTCATGAAGTCAACTACAGTGGATGTCTTACCTGGTCCTTCTGCCGTGGGGTCCACCTTCTGTACATCATACCGGTCGTTCCCTTTGACCTTAGTGATGCTATAAGGTCCAAGGTATTTAGGCTTAAGCTTCATCCCAGATCCAAACTGAGTTCGTTTGATTGCTACTAAATCACCTTCTTTATACCTAGTACTTTCTTTTCGTTTTCTGTTAAAAGCTTGAATATTATCTTCCTGCACCTGCAAGATGTGCTCCTTCGCCTTTCGTCGGTTTTCTTCTCTATCTTGAACAAAAATATCTCTTCCCTCTTGCATTAGTAAGTCATAGATTTTAATGTCTTCTTTGGTTTTCATAGTCGTTCCTACAAGCAGTTCAAATGGGGTACAACTGATGCTTCTCTGCCAGGAACTATTCAATGCTCTTTGCACATGACTAACATGCTTGTACCATTGGGTAGGGTCTTCAATGCATAGCTTTGTAAGGATTGATATTATGGTTCTGTGTAGTCTTTCTACCTGCCCGTTTCCCCTAGGCACTCCTGTAGTGATCTTGGCATGTTTGATTCCTTCTTCTTCACAATATTGTTGAAATTCTTGACTAGTGAATGCTGTTCCCCTGTCACTAATTATTCTAGTGGGATTTCCAAAGTGCTGCTGGTGGATTCTCAATTTCTCAATGGTTTCCCTACTCGTAGTACTTCTTGTGGGAAATATCCACACAAACTTTGTAAATGCATCCACCATTGTGAGTAGATGATTGTACATCTTCTTTGTCTCCGTCATTGGCCCAAGGTGGTCAATGTGGACAGTATGTAGGGGTGTATCTTCCTTCTCTAAAAGGTGTAAAAATCCCTCTTGCTTGCCCTCTTTTCTGCTGCCAAGTATACATGGGATACAAGTGGTGATAAAATCTTCTAATTTCTTTGATAAATCTTTAATATAATAATCTTTATTTATAAGCTCCGTCATCTTCTTTTTACCAAAATGTCCTTTTGAGTGTACTCTCTTTATGACCTCCATCTCAATGTTCTTAGGTACCATCAGTTTTCTTTCCAGGCTTTTGTACAGCAGACCGCCTTCCAAGTAGTAATCGAGATAGGGTTTCTCAGAGAGTACCTCCATGATAGCTTTTAATCCTTCATCTTGCTCTTGTGCCTTCTTTATTTGTTCATGTAGGCTATTAGTAGTCACTCCTATGTATGGATTGCGGCTCAATGCATCTACATGTTTCATCCTTGTACCAGACCGGTGTTCAACCTGAAAATCAAATTCTTGTAATAACAATGCCCACCTTGCAACTCTAGTTGAGAGATCTTTCTTTTGTAGTGTCATCTGAAAGGCTTGGCAATCTGTTACAATTTTAAATGGAATGCCGTATAGATAATGTCGAAACTTCTTTACACCTTCTATTATAGCAAGAGCTTCCAACTCATAACTAGAATATTTCTTTTCTGCATCACTGGTCTTCCGGCTCATATAATATACAGGATGTAGGCCGCTGTCTTCACACCACTGCATTAATACTGCTGCATAAGCCAAACTCGAAGCGTCCGTGTGTAGTTCTGTACGTCTTTTTGGGTTGAAAATCTTCAGTACAGGACCGCTTCCTAATTTTTCCTTTAAAATATTAAATGCATACCTGTGTTCATCTTCAAATGTAAAACTTTGATCCTTCTTTAGTAAGTCAGTCAATGGACTAGCTACTTTAGCAAAATGAGGTATGTACTTCCTGAAATATGATGCTAGCCCCATAAAGCTTTGTAGTTGTTTCACCGTCTTGGGTTCAGGGAACCTGACAACTGCTTCAGTTTTCTCAGTGGAGGGTTTGATTTCACCATCTTGCACAATGTGACCCAAATACTCAACTTTTGCCGTCAATACTTCACTCTTCTTCCAGTTTATTTCAAGTCCATAATCTGATGCTACTTGTAGTGCCTCTCGTAGCCTCTCAACTGCCTCTTTATAGTCATTAGCTGGAATTATGGCATCATCAATGAATATAAGAATGTGACCTTTGGCTATCAGATCACGGAAAATTATTGTTATAAATCTTGTGAAATACTTAGGACAAATTGACAATCCAAATGGTGCTCTGAGGAATTCAAATTGACCATGGTGTGTTACAAAAGAGGTATATGGAACTGAACTTTCTTCTATCCTCAAATGAAAGAATGCATCTTTTAAATCCAATTTACTGAACACCTTAGCCCCTGATAACTTGTCAATATGATCTTCTATTACTGGAAGTGGAAATTCATCCTTGACCATCTTTTTATTGATCATTCGATAGTCAACACACACCCGCGTAGATCCATCTTTCTTCTTTACAAGCACTAATGGACTTGCATATTCAGAAAAACTTGGCCTAACAATACCATCTCGTAACCATTCACTAACCTGTTTCTCTACTTCCCTCTGCTCAGCAAGTGACAACCTTCGTGGACGCTGTGCAACAGGAATGTCATCTTTCAATATAATCTTCATCTCTATTGGAGCCTCCTTTATCCTCTTAGGTTGGTATTTGTCAACCAAATTCTGAGCCACCTCTCGTATCTGTGGATCAGAAACGAAACATACTGGTTCTGGGACCTCGGCAAGCATACACCGCAGTAAAACATCATTATGGTGAGGCATAACAGTGACTGAACCTTTATCAATGACAGCAGTAACATTTACTAAGAATGGTTGACCTAAAATAACTTTATACGGCATAACTTCTTGTGGAACGATGTAAAAACACACATCAAAGCAATGACCATCTATTTCTGTGTTTACATTGAACTTTCCTAGCGAAAACACGCTTGCAGAACCGAGTCCTGACAATGTGACTCTTACCTTTTCGTAGGATGTTACATTCAACTCAAAAAACAAGTTAGAAGCTATTAAATTCAAATCACTACCAGAATCTACAAGGCTATCAACATTTATTCCACTAATCTTAATGTTTTTAACCGATTTGTTACTCGCAATGTCTTTGTTTACACTTAACACAATTTCACTTTGACACTTATGACACTGACACGATTGACAGAAGTTTGACGTTAACGCTGACTCGTTCACACCTGTCATTCGTTCGTTCCTTCCTCGTTCATCTTCACCGTGGCCGCCATGTTTTCTTTCCGGATCCGCGACGTCATCGCCAAGTTCCGGCAAAATCTTCGTACACAACATGGAAGTACGAGAACTATGACCGCCGCCGCCGCCATCTTTATGCTTACCCTGGGAATCTGTATTCGAGATGGGCTCCTTGCACTCTCGTCCGATATGACCGAACGAGTTGCACCGGAAGCATTTTACACCTTTTTTGCACGCGTTGGCGACGTGATCTGTCTCACCACACTTATAACATCGGCGACTCGACTTTTCCGAATGACCCTTCTTTTCCAGGTCCTGCTTCTGCTGCTTCGTCGTATCATCTTGCCTTTTCTTATTTTTACTCTTCATGGTTTCGTAGATGAGGATTCTTTCTTTTAACACAGGGTATGTGGTCGCGCCGTATAGGATCGTTTTATTCGATTCATAGTCTTGTATTCCGTCTATAATATACTGTATCGCCACATAATCCGGGAATTTAGCACGCTTACCCAACTCCTTCATCGTCAACATGTACTCGTAGTATGTTTCAGTGCTTTTCTTTTTACGGGACGCCATGAACTCGTGCATTTCTTTGCTGTTGATGGTTTCTGGGAACTCTTTAAGCAATGCATTCCGTAATTCTTCGTAACTTTTGAAGGCTTTTTCTGATTTGAGCCATAATACTGCTGTGCCCGTAAGTGATTTTCTCGCCAGAATCAGTTTTTGCGCCGCCGTCCATCCGAATATCTCGGCGTTGTCCTCGATGTCCTGCGCCCATTTTGCCGACGAGTACGTCTTATCAACGCCGTTAAATTTCGGGATTATATCGGCGTAGTTGAATGTCGGAACGGGGTTCTTCTCGTCGGACATCGTCGTATTTTTAAATTTTGAACCTTCGTCACCTTGTCGTCGTTAATTTGCCGCCCGGCGCACGTGGTCGCGGCTCACCTTACCGCGATGCACACACAAGGCAACCTTCTTGTTTATTGTTTTTTCTGGTATCCCGGACGAGCCCCCAAGTTGTAGAGTGGGATATCCAGAAAAAAACAACAATATTGCACTTTAATTACTTTCTTTTATTTTCACCTTAGACACAACGTACAAGCTTAAATCATCGTAGGTAGCCATCTTCTTTTTTCTTTAAGTCATTCATTCCTTCTCTTTCACTCACACATTCATTCGTTCTGAAACTTACATTCTTTAGCGTTCAGAAGTGTTTAAGAAATATTAATCCTACATATGTATGTATTTAGAAGTATATAAGTATGTTTATCAGTTCTCTAGTACCTATAACACAAGCTCTGCTTAGCTTGGGACTAGACGGCGTTGTGTGATAGTTGTGGAATATTATATTGTTATTATTATATTATTATTATTATTAGCCACACACAAAAGTTACCAATAATTGGACCCTTGTAACTCCAACACTAAAAGACAATAAACCAAATTGGTCTCCACAACGTCAACATCATTCTGTTTACAAATATTCCACAATTTAAAAAATCACATTCTATATCGAAACCAATAACACCAAATTCCAACAAAAATCACGTCAAACCACAAAAAATATTCCAGCCCCAAGCCAGATAAGGACCAAGCCGAAACGGTCATTGCGCTTCCAAAGAAACTGTTGACGACCCCTAATCCATTGGACAATACAATATATGCCTATATTGCAGCCTTAACTTCACTGCCCGAAAACCTTTTTGTAAAAAAGGAGGAAAATATAAAGAAATATACAAATAATATAATAAATGTGTAAGTCCGTATGTTTGTGAATTTGTATGTTCGTTTAAACATCAAGCACGTTTTGTCGGTTGAACAGGTTTGGTAGGATACAATTATAAAGTCCATTTTTATTTTTATTTCTATTAAATCAAGTCACGAACATCAGTGTTAGTGTTGGTATTTTTTTTAACAAGAAATAGAGTACATCTGATTTTAGAAAGACAAAAGAGTATATTATTTGAACAAAGAAAACCACAAAACAGAAGTATGTATACTTTAGTAATTTATATATACATCTTAACTTTTAAATATTATAACTTAATGAGTATTTAATCAAACTGAAAATAATAATATGTACAAACGGGTAGAAGAAGAACTCACAGGGCATCAAAAAATTCGTCCACATCGATGTCAATGGGAAAAGTGCCCAGAACGCTGGCAGCATTGCCACGCTGGATGGCAAAAGTATATGTTGAAAAAATTATTGTACGACTATCGAACAGTTTTAATGATGATTTCAATGATAGTTTTCTGTTACCACTACTTTGCAATTTATTACTGAAAAGATCAAAAACTATTTTAGTAAAATACTGAAATGGCAGGATATTATTTAGTTATATTTTAGTTAAATTCAAACTCAAAATAAGTAGAGTATTTTAGCGTACTTCATTATGTTTGAAGATTATAAAGTACTCCTCTGGGTAATATTAGATTAAGGTATGGTTGGCAACAGTAATCAGAGCTGTTCTGACTCTTAGACAACAACAATCCTTTATCACATATATTAGTTACTGTTCTAAGTCTGATTTTATATTGTATTTACATATAGGTTACGTTAAGTTTATTTTATTTTTTTATGTACTTCTTTTATTTTTATAGTTAGTAGTTTAAATTGTAATAGAAGTTAGTAGTGGTTTAGATTTTTAAGAGTTAGTGTAAGAGTAGTACTTTTTCAATAATTATATTTTTATTTTTTTTGGTATCCATTATTGTATTAGGTTCAGCCTGTAAAGATAGTGTGTGTATATTTAAATAAATAAATAAATAATCACGAAAGTTAGGCCATGATCTGAATTAGGACCTACTAATAAGTTATTTTTATCCTGTTAATAATTTTCACCATCAAGGAGATGTCAGCAACGAGAGCGGGGGATGTCATTAGATGATTTAGCCAACGAAAAAAAAAACCACCAGTTATTTTTAAAGTGCAATTGCTTTTTGCAGGTTAGTGTCCAGCTTTATGTTGATTAAAATATGATTTTCCACATGTAACACGTACCTATTTATTTGGAATTATAATTATTAAAATGTATATAAATAAAAATGAATATCTGTTCGTTAGTCTCGCTAAAATTCGAGAACGGCTGGACCGATTTAGATAATTTTAGTCTTCAAATATTCCCGTTAGTCCAGGGAAGGTTTAAACGGTGAGAAAATATGGAAAACTTTACGAAAAAAAATATCTCAAGTGCAATGCCATCTCTAATTAAAATGAATTATGCTGGTTCTGGTAATGCCAGTAGATAATGTTATCCTTTGATAGTTCAGCTAAAAGGTTTAAACATTCATTAACTATTAGGCGATATGAAGTTTGCCGGGTCAGGTAGTCATAAATAAAATAAATAATAAGTAATAATATAAATAATATTTAAAATAAATAATAATAAATAAAAAAAAGAGGATCCTGTTGATGATTTTAATGATTATAATTATAAAGCCATGTTCGTTACGGTCGCTAATCGTATTTTAATAAACATAGAATCAGACACTGTCCTGTGAAATGCAAAAAAGTAAGTAAAAAATTTTGCGAGCTATCTTGGCGTTTTCCCTATATTGTTTTGCCGTTTTCTGACATCTACACAGACGAATCCACTAACAAAAGCTAGTAAAGAAAATATATCCGAAATTGTGAAACCGCGTCCACAGTAACGCTGTCATTCAATATCCAGTGATATCTCATTTTGCCGCGCGAATAGACCTGAACAGAACGGATAGCGATTCTGAGACCCTTAAGATCTGGTTTAAGTTATAGAAGCGTGATTGTGGATGGTAACACAATAGATGGAGAGGGAATAATAAATCTTTCCTTTACGCGGCTATTCTTTCGTAAGTATGGTGCGCGATAGATAAATACTATATGAGGTTAAGCTGGATGCTCTCTTATAAAAGAGGTGTGAAACTTTCTATGACTTGCATTTCTGTTACAAAAAATATGTGCCTCTGAAGTGGTTCTAATTTTGTAGTGATTTCACAGCAGCCGCATAAATATTTTTTTTTTATTATTGTACCACATTCACGGTTTATATATCTTTCAACTAAAGTGATTTTAATTTAATATTATACTTCCTATTTTTTTTTTGGGAAGTTACCTAATAACAAAAACAGATAAAGATAAATACAGATAAAAGAATACAAATATGTTGCTTTTCATAATTGATAGGCTTGCGTTTGATTAAGGCGACCACGTACCAGAAGACGCAGAGTTGGAAAGCCTCCCACAAAGGCCGATGACCTAGTGAGGGCCGCGGTAATTCGATGGATGCGTGACGCACAGGACCGGTCGTTTTGGTGACACTTTTGGGAGGCCTTTTTTTCCCAAAAGTGTCAGTGGATATCTTTCGACTGAACTGATGATGATAATGATAAATATTTCTAGATTACAATATTAGCATCGAACTCCTTACCTAATTAAAAGAAAAAAAAATACTCCGAAATATTCTCTAGATTAAAATTTATCCATCATCTTTCCTTCACATTTCTTATAACCTTGTACCAACCAAGTATGATCACGCCAGAGGCGCGGTCTCTCCAAGCGTTGAACATTGAATTTTGTGTCGCGACAAATTTTGCGAAAAATATTACTTCGTCGACTCCTAGCCTCCTGGTATTATGTAAACCCGTAATGCCTTTGACATGATACAATCACAGGATTTTAGGAAGCTGAACTGTGATGTGATTGCTCATTACTGTTTCAATCGAGGGTTGATAAATGAGATGAGCTGAGCTGAGAGAGGTAATAATGGAGGATGGCTTACAAGAATAGCTGTTTCTGTGTTGAATTTTAGTATATGAAATCTATATTGGGATTACTGGATTGGATTTGCTGACCATTAAAAAATTCACCCACGTCGATGTCAATATATTAGATAGGAACAATGCGCAGACGCTGGCAGCATTGCCATATTGAATGGCAATACTGATTCGTTGTCCAAAAATAAGCCCAGCCCTCTGGTCACGTGAAAAGTCGACTAACGGTTTACTAATATAAGTTTGAGCTAATAACATGCACTCTATATTTGACAAAGAGTTTTTATGATCCTTTTGTATGTACGTCGGGATATTAGATCGCAAGCAAGAGGACCCTTTGGCGAGAGAGTTGTAACGGCCGTAATGAAAAATTATACTTAAAAAACATTTAGGTTATGAATGTAAAAAAAACAACAATAAAAGGATAGAAAAAAAAATAAGGATGCAAATCGAAAATCAAAGTTATTCCCTGAAGATGGACTCTATTAATTTTACCTTCACAAAGTTTTACGCGAGTGAAGTCGTTGGTAGAAGGCTACCAGCGACTTCACTCGCGTGAAAGTAGAAACTTTTCTCAAGGAAACATATTACTAAAAAGTATTTTAAGATATTGTCTATTCATATGCCAAATTTCATTCAAATTCGTTCAGCCGTTTGAGCGAGTAGGAATAACAAGCATACACAAACACAACTAAACCAATCCTCTTTTTTTTAATTATTTTTATATCATATTATTGTGTTTTAAAAAATTGCAATCAGAGTAGATTGCAATTTTTTAAAATGCACGAGCTCAATTTTGACAACCTCATATTTAGTAGATATTATGAGGGCCCTTCCCGATGCGACTATCGTTAACGTTTGAGCATAGTTTAACAACTTGTTGTTTCATCCAACGCAATCTAATCCGATGTTTGATAAAGAGGAAACGGGAAAAAGATAGATAACGCCGTAACGCTCTGTTGGTTTTCGGTAATTTTGTCACTCACTCGAATATTTCGCAAAACATGTTCCAATAAATATGCGTTTTTTTAAAAACCATTAAATGCATTTGGAAAAAAGTTGCATCATTCAAAATCTCGATCAAATGTGCAAGGTTTCTATAGATATATTTTCTTCACTTTTTAATTTATGAGTACATAAAGAGAAGAGTCAAAGTTCATGCAAAAATTCACGCA
Organism: Mythimna pallens; assembly: GCA_961205895.1. Classification (NCBI taxonomy): domain Eukaryota; kingdom Metazoa; phylum Arthropoda; class Insecta; order Lepidoptera; family Noctuidae; genus Mythimna; species Mythimna pallens. The sequence goes on from OY540825.1 coordinate 6,745,351, forward strand.
AAAAGCAGATTTTCACTGAAGTCTTTACTGGATTAGTTTTACATTTTATCTTTTGATTTCAATAGAAACCAAGATAATATCCACAAAATATATCTGTATTACCAAAATATCTCAAGAAAGATTTATGATAATGTCATAATCACATAATAGCGGTTGTATAGAAACTAATGTCTCTCGGGTCGGTCACTTTAAATAATCTGGAATACATTATCTAAATGTTTTTTAAAACCCCATCAACATACGTTGAGTAGCTTAAAAGACTAACGCAGTTTGTTTTATTATAGATATGTATACAGAAAGAAAGATAAATGATTAGAAAACATTGAAGACTTCTTCTATTCACACATTCCTCAATAACAGAGTATTAAGTAAACAGTTCCTATTATAAACGATGTTATTACTCATTGACGAACGTTTTGTGTACCAAATGACACTATTATGCGTTACTGACACGTTTCACTGCGGTATTGAAGCCAGTAATGCTATTGACGGGACACACAGTTATATACGTAGGCGTAATCTTTATGTATGTCTGTGTGTAATGCCTTTATTATGTTTCTGATGAAGTACATTTGTAACAAACTGGATGAACTGTATTAATTGCAATAGAAACATTTAATGTTTTACTAAAAAAATATTTTTTAATTATAATGAAAATGGTATTTGTAGGTATATATAATGGAGCAGTGGTGGCCGATCGGTAACGGCCTCGACTTATGAGTTGTAGGTTCCGTGTTCAAACCCATCCAGGCGCATTACTTTGTGTAATTAATTTCATCACCAATGCTCTCAAAACGGTGAAGGAAAACATCGTGAGGAAACCGGCATGTCCTAGAACCAAAAATTCGAAGACATGTGACATCCACCAACCCGCACTGGGCCCGCGTGGTGGATTACGGCCCGTTGCCTCTCCTAGAGAGGATGCCTGAGTCCCAACAGTGGGAACATTATAAGGCCGACTATGCTAGGTACATATAAAAATAAAATCCTGACTCACTCACTGCATCATCAGCCTTACCCAAACCCTTGGACCTAGGATGCTGTCTTGCCCAGAGGTTTCTTTTATCTAAGTATATAAACTTTTTACAAAAAGTCGTTCTTATAATTCTTCGTTATTTAACACCGACTTCCGAAATTAAAGTTATTTTGCACTTGTTAGTGTTTTTTTTTACATTGAAGAAGGTTGTATTTTTTTGTAAAAAGTTTTTTTTTTTACACTTTTTAGTTGCGGCCATCATCAATTGCGTTCCATGTCACTGACTATTCCCATAGATTAAGCTTTTGATATTTAATCCCCTCATCTCATCATCATCATTATTTCAGCTGAAAGAAGTCCACTGTTGGACATAGGCCTCCCCCAAGTGCCACAACGACCGATCTTTTGCGTCTCGCATCCACCGCATTTCCGTGACTCTCACCAGATCGTCGGTCCACATTGTGGGAGGCCTTCCAACGCTGCGTTTACCGGTGCGCGGTCGGTCGGTTAATTGCGGTACCACAACTAAAAAGTACCCCTCAGTCAAACTTAAAGTTATCGCGTATCCGTATAAACAAAGAAATTTTACTTGCTATGAGTTCCGTTTCATATTTTCGAAGTTTATCATCAGATCACAACAATATTTCTATAGGACCAACTTGAAAGTATAACCATTCAATCAAAAAAAAAATTTTCCAAATCGGTCCATAATTGACCGAGAAATCGTTCTGCTTTTTGAAGTGGGTTAAAAAGGAGAAACTGATTGACTGACATACCAACGCACAGCCGAAACTACTGGGACTATGAGCGTGATATTTTGTAAAATTGTTTCCTTTTCTGACGTAGGCGAGCACTAAGGAATAATTTTTCTAGATTCAGCTTCGAAGGGGATGAAAGGGGGTCAAAAATATATAAGGAGAATCCTATTTCCACACGGGCGCCGCTGGCATAAGCTGACTATAAATTCTGTATACATACTTAGTTGCTATCAAGTAAAGGTAGGAAAAAATAAAACTATTTGCAGTAGAATAGAACAGAATAGCATTTATTCGGCGCTGGCAATACAACAGGAACAACATAAAATAATAAAAAATCGGGCAAGTGCGAGTCGAACTCGCACACTGAGGGTTCCGTACAAATTTAACAATGAAAACAGTTCAATTTTCAAATCGAGTCTCAAAGATTTTTACGAATCGCTAAAAAGTTTTTTTTTTGTAACGTATAACTACGAATTTTCAGTTTTCCGATTTTTTTCCTATACTTATGTTATTATGTGTTATGAGACCTTGCTTCATTCCAAATTTCAGAATTCTAGGACAACGAGAAGTACCCTTAGAATTTTGATTCCCTCGAGAATGTCGATAATTATATACGTTTTTTTCAACATAAACGGCCATATCTTTTTTTTTCGAATTTGATTTTTTCACAACTTCATAGGACCGCAGTTCAAGTATATAGTTTTAATTTCAACTCGATACCTCCATGCGTTCCCGAGATAAAGGGTCTTGACAGCCAGACAGACGGACGGACAACAAAGTGATCCTATAAGATACTGTATTCTTTTTGAGGTACGGAACCCTAAAAAAAAGTACAGAAATACAATACAGTTGCGCTAAGCGTGCCCGAACCAAAAGGGTCGCCAACTCAGCAATTGTTGGGCGTCAAAAACCCAGCGCTGTTTTCAGCTGGCACCCCGCAGTGATGCACGGATGATGGTAAATAAAATAATCATTCACATTTAATTTATTTGTGATAAATTCAGATGAATAACAACATAATGAATCTATTCAAAATTCCTTAATTCTGTAAAAAATCTCGTTTTCCCCATGACATAAATCAGTGAAAACCGCCAGAAGTGAGGTTGCATCGTATAAAAAGCCCGTTCTACACTGTCACCTCCAATCCGTTTTCAATTAACGTGTCCAGAGGAGCGTTAACGCCCGGCGTACACGCCCGCGTTAGGGTTAGTTCACATGATGAGACCGGATTTGAATGATGCGAGTTGTGTAAGCTGGGGACTAGGACGGGTTTAGACTGTTGTGTCGTTTTACAGGAATATCTCCGTATATATAGTGTCGAATTTATACTTGAATAAGATGAGGTGAGGCAGGGCACATTGCTCGCAGAACAGATGGTCGATGGGTACACGCCGCTGGTGAGAGGTCATCGCTACCAAACGCCACCAGGAGGATAAGGTGGTGTTCCGCCCAAACGGGACTCTGCTCCACCGTATAATAACAATAACAATAATTCTTTATTTCAGGCTACTAAGGCCCTTAAACACTATACATAAAATAATATTTAAAAAAAAAAACTAATACATATGAATAACATTACGACTTACTAGTTATTATTTATCAAAACCACCGTATGCTCCACCGTGTTTCTTCCGCCTGAATCCAGTGCAGGAACCTCCCTTACTTACTAAGTCCGTAGAGGATCTGCATCATGCGGAAGACGAGGACGCCGCTGTGTCGCCCTTCCCGCCACTCCTCATAAAGAAGACTTACCGCCACGGTTGTGGCGTGCCCAGGAGATCGACCCTTGCGAATATTCTTATTAATTCTAGCCACGAGTTCTTTAGTGAAAAACTAAGTTATAGCAACAAAAAATATCCAAAATAGTTGCGATTGAAAATAACATCTTTAATTTCACTACACGCAAGTATACACCGACCCTAAGCCATGACGCCCGCCCCTTATTCAAATATCTCCCAGACGTGGTAGGATGCTAATTACGTAGACTAGGGTGCCTACAGCTCCATTCAATGATGCTTCCGCTATAATATAGACAGGATTTGACTTAGATTTCATTGTGTGACTTTGATAGAACGAAATATAAGGTATTACTTATTTACGAGTAATAGGTACCTATACTTTATTGCTTACCAAGCGGTTCGGTTCTCTTCAAAATGGTTGAACTGAGTGGTGCTGATATACGCGTCATGTCCGTGAACGGGCGCTGTCAGTTGAAACTAGTCATATCTTGAATGCCAGTTGCTTATTTAAATTTCTATAATTAGAATTTGTTTTTTTTTTTTGTAATTTACATTGTTTTCACATAATAGTAACGCCAAGAAACATGTCGAGATATTTTTAATACATAACACGGTTGTACATGGAGTTTCTAGCACATTCTTCTCCATATAGAGCATTGTAATGTGCAATTAGCATCATTTTTCTGACTGACGGACTTTTTGACAATTCAAAAGTGCCAAGTGCCTACAAATGTTTTTGTTTTTTGTTTTTACAGTGTGTGAATCCATGTGTGCCAAATAAAATATTTTTCTTTCTTTTCAAATTATTTAGTTGAATTTATTTCAAACAAACCATTTTGACTTTGACTTTTAAACAAAAACTGATGGTGTATTAGACTTGTTAGTACAGTGAATATTTTTTTCCTGACACGGTCATGGTATGATAGTGTAGAGGGTTATACTCTTAAATTCTTCGATGTCACTTGTCTATCAGTTGATAAAGGGCACGGTGATCACACCAGTAACTTAAGTGGCATTGGGCAAGACCTTGCAGAACAGATATTCTATGGGGCCGAAAGGTTCTGGATCGGCAACCGCGTACCACAGTGTCTCAAGACGAAAGTCTATAACCAGTGCGTGTTGCCAGTGATGACATATGGCACTGAAACACACACCCAAAGGGCAGTGGAAAGGGCTATGCTCGAAGTTTCCTTGCGTGATCGCATAAGGAATGAAGATATCCGCAGGAGAACCAAGGTAGCCGACATAGCCCGAAGAATCGCCAAACTAAAGTGGCAATGGCGACCACGCATCGGAAAACGCAACGTTGGAAGGGAGGCCTTCTTTCATGGACATCTTTTGGCTGAAATGATGATGATGATGATGAACCGCGTACAAGAAACCACAGCGTTAAAAGGCCTCAAGGTGGACCTGATGAGGGTCGTGGTATGCAACACGTATCAGACCAGTTGATGTTAGTAAGGCACGCTTTCAAACATTTACCACAACCTTTAGTCACACAACAGCCAAACAAAAAGACAACAAACATATCGTGTTGTTTATTTGTAATAAACAAATAAAACAGAGATCAAAAGCGGAGAACGTTTGGGTGGCTCCCAGTTTCTATTAAACGAGGCAGGCAAGCGTTAACTCGTGCGAACAGCAAACACGCTAGTATTGAAATGTTTTGTACAATCGTATAAGATGCCATGTTTTGGAATTGGTGAATGTCAGGAAACGGAATGGCAGAGACTAGCAGATAGAACCTATGCATAGAATTGGTAGATTTTCAAAAAAGGAAAAAAAACTCATAATTTATTTACTTTACACTTTAAATAAGCAAATATACCTATAGAGGTGGATATCACGAAGACAAATAGTTAATTTTTATTTAAATATAATAATATAATATAATATTCCACAACTATCACACAACGCCATCTAGTCCCAAGCTTAGCAGAGCTTGTGTTATGGGTACTAGACAACTGATAAACATACTTATATAGCTAAAAAAAAAATTTAATCCGATGCATACGAGAGGCACAACAGAAGATGAACAAACAATTTGTAAATAGCCACGTAGGTTTTAGTTTCCAAAATCATAAGTTTTGCCTCAACCCTGTGATAACAACTACTTATAAATAAGTAAGTTATGAATCTGTATGGGGGGTTCAAACCCTGGTAGGTTCTTTATTTTATGTAATATTAATTCATCTCCACTATATTCTCAAAACGTCATTAAACCAACTTTCTGGCGTCTAGCCTGTATTTTAGCAGATTAGCAAATAGTCAACCTTTGGGTGATGCAGAGACAACAGGTGGTAGGTTCAATATTAAGCATTAGGTGTAATATTATTGTTATTAATACCATATATTTTATACAAACATATACTTACTTAAATACTATAAATACAATATACATAATATATACATATATATATATATATATATATATATATATATGTACTCAAACTACAAAGAAAGAAAAAAAAAGAGAATACACGAATCTAGTAAAATAAATAGTGCAGACAGATAATAGGATAACCAATAAGCGCTATGACGATACTGCTGCCAACTTCTTACGGATATGCTCGCGAACCTTCACTTTGAAGGTCAATCGGTTGGTTGCCATCCTGATTTCCTGGGGGAGTGCATTCCAAAGAGAAATAGCTTGAACATGAAAAGAATAGTGAATGAAGTCAGTACGGTGAGTGGGACAATGAAGTGATTAATGAGTTTTATAAAACAAAGCATGTCTGCTAACAAAAATAAACTTACTGTTTGCCAATTTCGAGAAAAAATATCTACAAAGTACTTTTCAAAACACCCCTTACAATCTAGGTTTCATAGCAATATTCAATTCTCAGACCACTTAAAATGAAACCTCAAACCCATCCCACGAATTACTTAGCAACCGAATATTGGTTTCTGAAGAACAAGCATACTTCAGAGAGTAAACACAGACCTTTTAAATTTTTGTTTAAATATTAAAAAGCTTGCAAGTGTAGGTAAATCTATTTGGCGTTTCGCAACGTTTTAATTCTATTATGTCGGGGTCCGCTGCCTAAAAGCTCGTATATAATATCATTACTTTCATTTTCGCTGCAGAGTCGGAGAGCGACACTAAACCAATTACACGGAGTTTGAGCGTAGTTTTTAGTATAACCGGCCTATCGCATTTCAAAGGGCTGCGTTTATTTATATTATGCTTTATTTATTTACTAGCTTCTGTAAACAGCTTTGCCTACGTGACATTGGAAAATTATCTCCAAGGAACGTAGCATAATAACATAATCAGCCTTTTATTGGCCCCACTGCTGGGACTCAGACCTTCTTTCTAGGAGAAGTAATGAGCTGTAATCCACCACGCGAGCCCAATGCTGGTTGGTGGATGGCACATATCTTTGAATTTCTGGTTCTAGGACTTGCCGGTTTCCGAGATAAAATAAACTACACAAATTAATGCGCCAGGCTGGGTTTGAACCCACAACCTACAGCCCGTAAGTCAGGGCAATTACCACTCGGTCACCACTACTCTCCGGTACATATTCCCGGAATCAAAAGTATTCTATACTAGCTTTTGCCCGCGGTTTCGCTCCCGTCAACTGACTTCTACATTTTACTCTATCCTACTCTATGTAACTTTTGTTGTTGTCTTAAATTTTACATCTTTAAAAACAGTTATGGAGAACCAGAAATCAGGTTCTCAATTTCTCATGCGACGATAAAATTTTATACCGCGTTCATCGAAGGACTGGAACAATTTACCTGCTGCGGTCTTACCGTTAGATAATAATTTAAGTGTCTTCAAGGCTAGAGTGAATAGGCTCCTAATAAACTAGTTCGCCTCAACATCTACGATTGCATACTATTAAGTCGGATCGCAGTCAAGCACTACTTTATATTAATAAAAAAAAAACAAGCCAATTCAACCCATTCTGTAATGTGATTGTCAAAGTTTTTATTGAAATACTTGATATTCCTCGGTAATTGTTCCACAACTTCGTATCGAGAAAGTAAATAAGTACATTAAAAACTTCATGATGCTATTGTGAAAGATCACGTTTTTGGCATAAGGCCACTTTTGTTTCAAGAGTTCGATATAGACTTGATATACAAAAATGGCGATTTGTCCTATACTTGAACAATACAGTTTTTATTTATCCTATTTAAACTTTATACAAAATTGAAATTGTAATTTGTACTATCTGAAAAAGATGACAGAAGATTGCTGAATAATTGTATTAAATACATTTTTATTGAAGTAACTATAATTTCTCAATTTGATTGCACTAATATAAAATAATTTTGTAATAATAATGTTTAAGTTTTATTACTATTTTGGTGTACAATAAAGTTTATTCTTATATTATTATTATTATATTATTATTATTCTATTTAATGCATGCTAGTTTAAGATGTTAAGAGGGTCCTTTTCCACTCTCCTATCGTCAAAATCGAGCATCGTTTAAGAGCTTGTTGCTTCATCTAACGCAATCCAACGCTATGCTTGACGAAGAGGCAACTCGAAAAAAGAGGGATAACGCTTGAAAACTCTGTTAGCATTCGGTAAATCCGTGATTTACTCGAATATTACACAAAACTTGTTTCAGGAAATACGTGTTTTTTAAAACCCTTAAAAGTTTTTGAAAAAAATATATCATTATTCAGAATCTCGATTAAATGAGCAAGGTTTCTATGTATGTACTTTTTTATATTTTTAATATATGAGTACATCATTTTCTTTTATTTTTAGGTGGGAAAATCATCTAATGTCAAATCTCGCACTTGGGCGGAGTGGGAGATACTGTCAGACTTTTATTGACTAAAAACCCACTCCTGTTCCGTCCTTGCCTTCATCCCGGGCCCCGGGTTTCGCTTTCACACTACCCGTGGGTGAGTACATCATGGAGGGCCAAAGTTCACGTAAAATAGCAGATTTTCGGATGTCTTTACTGGATTGGTTTTACACAAATTTATTTATTGATTTCCATAGAAGCCTAGATAATATTCACAAGATATCTATATATCCAAAATATCTGTAGAAATAAGTGTAATAACATCATAATCACGTAAGAGCGATTGTATGAAAATGTACCTTGAGTTGCCCGCTCTTAAGGGCAGGCATTTTTTTTTTTTTTATACCACAACTATCACACAACGTCGTCTAGTCCCAAGCTAAGCTGAGCTTGTGTTATGAGTACTAGACAACTGATAAACATACTTATATATTTCTAAATACATACATATACATATTATAGATAAATTACACCCAGATACAGAACAAATGATCGTACTCATCACACAAACATTTGTACTGGGTGGAATCGAACCCACGACCTCCGGCATAGCAGTCAGGGCCACTGACCACTAGACCAACAGGCCAGTCAATATATAGTATATATAATATTCAAATCTTCTGAATCCTCAGCAAACGATGAATGCTTGTAAATGGCTGCTAAATCATAAATAAATATATATCATCATCTTCATGCCTTTTCCCATTTTCTTTAGGGTCGGCGCAATACGTCATTTTCTTATATTCTGTCCTGTCACCCGTCACGCAATCACTAACTCACTTTTCCCTCATATCACCTCTCACACAATCCATCCACCTTTTCATCATAACATAATACCATCATTTAGATACACTTAATTCTCAATATACGTTTAGACTTTAGACACGAAACATACTAAGTCAGTAACAGCTCTGTTGCACAAGATTTTCATCAGTAATCTCATAATTAGATGTCTTATTAAGAAGAAGACACTTTACTAATTAGACTCTCCAAGACAATGCAATATTTATACTGTATCAACTATACAGATGTTCAGTGGAAGTATCCAAAAAGTCTTTCCCTGTTTCTACCATTAAGTTAACGTTTCCTATAAATCTTTCGAGAAGGTTCCTCGCCGTTCTTTTGTTTTCCTTGGTTAGAACCGTAAATATTAACTTTGGTGAGTAAGGAGTTCTCTGAGTGGTAAGGTTTTGGTACTGGAGGCTCTTCATCTTTATTATCTCCTGGTACATTGGTTGATAGAGCGGGTAGTGCATTTGCATGTGATGAAAGTACAGAGATATAGGTTGCAGGTGAACAACTAAAACATTGAAGAAGCAGGGGGAAATTGTTGGTAAGTCCCATCGATATATATGTACTTCCAAATTAAAGAATTTCTGGCGGGATTCCTAGTAGATATTGACTTAAAAATGGTGTAGTTTTGTATCTCAAGTGTCTACACAACTGAAAAATACGTAGAATCATATAAAAGAGCGTGATCTCGGTAAAATGGAGCTTTTGACTTTTATTGTAGTACCTAGGTCTATTCATTGCCTCAATGAGCTTGTTGAGAAGGCTGAAACGATACATACCGCTAAGTATTGCAAAAAACGTTAGAATGTTTTTCATCGACATTCGAATGGAAAAGTAGATAAGTATATTCTGTATTAAAAACGATATATTTACTAAACTTGAGTCTGCTTAAATGCACAATTCGAGCGGAGCCATAAGAAAAAAACTGGGCAAGTGCGAGTCGGACTCACGCACCGAGGGTTCCGTATCCGTACAAACTTACCTATGAAAAAAGTTCAATTCCCGAATTGAGTTACAAAGATTTTTCCGAATCGCAAAAAAAGGTTTTTTTTGTAACGTAACTACAATTTTACAATTTTCAGATTTTTTCCTATAGTTTTGCTATGAGACCTTGCTACATGCCAAATTTCAAGATTCTAAGTTAACAGGAAGTACCCTATGAATTTTGATTTCCATGAGAGTGTCGAAATATAAGTTTTTTGCGACATAAACGTATCTTTTTTTTTCGTTAACTCAAATATTTGACTTATTCATAGCTTCATAAGACCGCAAACCTGAGTATATGGTTTTAATTTCAACTCGACCTCCACGCGCTTCCGAGATAAAGGGTTTTGACAGACAGACAGACCGATGGACGGACAACAAAGTGATCCTATAAGGGTTCCGTTTTTTTCCTTTTGAGGTACGGAACCCTAAATAGGAGGCAAATCTGATTTTGTCAGAGTTTGGAAAAGACTTACCTATGAACTGACACAGTCCGAATTGGTTGACTGCATTCCAGCTATACCTACTTTTGTTTATTGATTCGCGCTGAAATCGATATTAATAAACATTTGATTAATTGCATATTGTTTTCACATTCATTGCGACACGTAATAACGTCATGTTAACTAAAGACTAGTGTTATTTAAAACAAATATCATTGTAATACTATTTGCAGAGTAATAACTATAATTTGTTTGGGCGATAAATTTATTAAAGATAGGAATTTACTGTTCAGCTATTACGTATAGCATGTTAACTGGAATCTGGACTTTACTTTCAAATGGATCGTTAAAACTAGATAGTTTAGCTTTAGCTTATTGCTCTCCATTAACTAAATACAGATATATATTTTTAAGGTGGGAAATCACTTAATGACTGGTCGCCCTCTAGAGTCGAGAGGAAGGGCGTGTCAGACTTTTACTGACTAAAACCACACCTATGTTCCTTCAGTTGCCTCTTACATTCTAGAACCACGAGTATCCTGTGGTTTGCTGATAACTCTTTGAAACGTGCGTGGAACACTGCGCGCTGTCGACGACTCGGGCTCGGTCCGGACGATTACCGGACGGCAGGACGGCGAGCTACCCTTTACTCGTCATACGCAAGTCCACGCCTGTAGTGGCTGGAAATCAGGGTCGGAAACCCGGCGGCTAGGGCGTAAGGAAGCTGCCTCCTTTGCTAGCATTACTGCTTCGCAGAAGGAGGCGGTCGCCTGCAACCCCTCGCTCCGGACCATAGCCTATACCAGTGCTCGGCACGATATGTCATTGCCGCCGATCACACCCATGAGGGCGCGGCAGTGCTCATCCAAGGTCTACCTCCACCATATGCTTCACCTTATCCTCTGGGTGGTCCACAAAATGGTGATACCCGGGCGTTTCTTCCGCACGAATACGGTGCAGGAACCTTCCGAACTTACCATGTCCGGTGAGGACCTGCGTCATGCAGAAGATGAGGACGCCATGACGTCTTTCCAGCCACTCCTCAAAGAGGGAACTTACCGCCATAATTACGACGTGCCCAGAATCAGAACTGGTGGTATCTTATTATGTGCTGGGTACTTATTCCAAATAATTTTAATAAAACATACCTAATATACTGAGTAATGAGTAGGCGTATAAATTAATGTTATCAGTGAGATATCAGTAACGTTGTTCGCTACTGATAACGTGACCAATATGGTGATAAATTATTTGAGGTCCCATAAATCAATAAGATAACGATTTTGATAACATTGCTGTGTTTTCGATAGTTTAATTTGCAGTAAGAGATAGTTACGTACATAGGTATCACTAACGTTAGGGATCTATGAAATTTTAAAACGATCTGGATAAGGGGCGCCGGCTTTTAGAAAACCTCATGGATGCTCATGCTCATTTGATGACTCGAAAAAGTGGCGAATTGTGAGAAGAGAAATGCACACTGATCGACTGACAAATAAATAAATGTCCTACTAGCATACTGCGTGCTTAATTTATAAATAATTTATAAAATTATGTTTGATAAAGATATAAAATTAAACCATTATACAAAAATGAAATTAGTTTTTATTATCAAGAAATATTAAAATTTATTCGTAACCTAAAAGGCGATTACTGATCTGTTTCTTGATGTCTATTCTCAGGGGTGCTTGGCACCCACTGTTTATTTCTCATGGGTGCCCGAGCCCCTGAGTACCCACTCAGTCGGCGCCCCTGATCTGGATAAGGACATAGGATACCTACTTTTTATACCGGTAGTAGGCAGATAATTTTCAACTTTTACCTGGGCCACGTTTTAATTCCTAATTGAAATATCAACGGTACGATAGGAATTGACAGGAAGTAATTTAGAGTCGGGAACAATGGCGAGAATGGAGGGAAGTTTTTGCCCAGCAATGATAAGCTACATACTTATAGCGGTCCCTCATTACGAGAATCTCATGAAAGCTGAGCAACACACGCCAACTATCTTATCTTGATGTGGCGCTGGCCCTGGGCCAGAGCACTTCGACCCTTCTGGATCTTTTGTGCTATACCCCTCCCTTCTACTCAACCCATAGCCCTCAGTGCACCTTCTTTATAAGTCTCAGTATGGCCTTAATGGGGCTGAGCCTGTAGTCCTCTGGTCTTGGAAATGGTTGGCCCAGATACTCTAATCCTTTGGAGCCTAGTGCTGCACAGTCGCACAGCAAGTGTAGCAAATTCTCCTCGGCATCTCCACAGATCCTGCAAGTCGGATCGCTTGCTAGTCCCATGTTATGGAGCTGTTTGTTGGTGGCATAGTGCCCCGTGAAGACTCCTGTGATTGTTCAGAGCTGCAAACTAAGTATCTTGACTTGGTTTGCGAGGTTATCGACATGTGGGAATAAGACACAGGAGTTATTGTACCGATAGTCGTGAGGGCCAATGGCTTAATAGGCAAGAGCAACATCTGAGCTTGACCAACATCTGAGGAGGCTCTCGTTGGGCTGTTGGATCAAGGGCTTGATCCAGAAAGCAGTACTCCTGGACACGGCACATATTGTTCGGAGATTCTTCTCTCAAGTGACCACTGGTAGCTTGGACCCTGTTCCTGATACCGGTGGGCTATCATTTTTATATTTTCAAATGTTTTTTTTAAAGAAATATTTAAAAACGCTTTGGCCCCTCATATGTCTTTTAAAGATCCAAGGTCCTGAATAATAAATACATTTTCAATAAAATGTTCTATATAAAATATACATAATATCGAGTGTTTCATTCATGATTTAATTATTGGCTACGTTAAAATCAGCTAGCTGTAATTAATATTCATAAATGCCACTTGCAAAACATAAAGGTCAGGTCACACCGAGACGCGAGACGCTACTGCGCGTACTTTTGAGTTCGACCACGTTACGGCCTGTAACCAACTTTACGAGTTGGTTGCAGGTAGTGTACAAGTAATATTACATTACGGGTTACAGAGTTATGATTGTACGCTCGTTCGTGCACCGCAATGGCGAACTCCCGAACATAAATATTGTTGGCATATACAAAACTTTGACTGGCCTGTTGGTCTAGTGGTTAGAGGCCCTGACTGCTATGCCGGAGGTCGTGGGTTCGATTCCCACCCAGGACAAATGTTTGTGTGATGAGCACGGTCATTTGTTCTGTGTCTGGGTGTAATTTATCTATATATGTATGTATATAGAAATATATAAGTATGTTTATCAGTTGTCTAGTACCCATAACACAAGCTCTGCTTAGCTTGGGACTAGACGGCGTTGTGTGATAGTTATAAAAAAAAAAAAAAAGTATATAGACAAACATTAATATAATTACAAAAAATTCTTAGTTCAAATAAACGTTAACGTTAAATATACGTTAACGTCAGCCTTTTTAGTATAAATATATATATTTTAGTTGAATCGATAAACTGTTTAGGGTCGCGGGAATCTGATGGATGCGAGATGACCGATCGTTGTGTCGTCATTTGTGGGAGGCCTATGTCCAACAGTGGACGTCTTTCGGCTGAAATGATGATGATGATGCTGATTTATATAAGCAAGTACAAAAAAGGCTGACGTCATGTAAGTCTTTTTAAATTCTAAAACACGTAGCCATTTTGTATCAGTCTCTTTTATTAGAATTATTTTTTTTCTTAATTTCTGTCTGTCACCAGGCTGTATCTTATGAGCCGGGATAGCTAGACAGTCGATATTTTCACAAATGATGATTGTATTTCTGTTGCCGCTATAACAAAAAATACATAAAAACAGTATAAAATAAATATTTAAGTGGGACTCCGATTCAACAAGCATAATTCTTTTCACTACGGACGGTGCGGAACCCTTTGTGCGCGAGTCCGTCTCGCATTTGGCCGGTTTTTTATTGTAGTAAAGCGATAAATAAATACATAAAATTCTGAATTGTAACGCTATTTTAAAAAGTCACGTCTCAGTGTGTGCTGACCCTTATTTATATTAGTAAGGTTATGAGTTGATTGTTATGAAAGTGAAAGGTGCGCTCATGCTACTTTATAAATATCTATGAATATGTCACGTGTCTTGGCAAGCGCTCAAGAAATTGGGCACATAAAATATCGTTTCCGTGGTGTAGCGGTTATCACATCTGCCTAACACGCAGAAGGCCCCCGGTTCGATCCCGGGCGGAAACATAGCTTTTTGTGATTTGAATGAAGTTAATTTGATTGAAGCCAAATTAATTTTGTGTAATAAAGTTATATTAAAAAACTTAACTTATTAAAATTGCAGATAGCAGTTATTGTGTATATATTTTTTTTTTGTGTAACTCCATGAACTGTTAGTGAACTAATTGCAAATGCTATTACTCTGTAAAAGACTTATTTGCTGACAAATCACGATCTGCCTGGGTCATGATGCGTTTTATATACGAGAGACTCCATTCATTTAGGTATAATATAAACTGTTTGTATAATGAAATTTGTTACTCCAACAATCTAATAATTCTCAATGTATTTTAATTCGTAGGGGCCCAGCAGGGTCGAAGCCTACTGGGGCCTTGGGTAGTGTGAAAACGAAACCCGGGGCCCTGGGATGAAGGCAACGAAGGAACTGGAGTGGGTTTTTAGTCAGTAAAAGTCTGACACTATCTCTCGCTCCGCCCAAGAGCGGGATTTGTCATTAGACGATTTTCCCACCTTAAAAAAAAAAAAAAAAATGTATTTTAATATTGTTGACATGCATATTGTATTATTATTGAGTGATCGCATAAAGAATGAAGATATCCGCAGGAGAACCAAGGTCGCCGACATAGCCCGAAGAATCGCCAAACTTAAGTGGCAGTGGGCAGGGCACATTGCTCGTAGAACGGATGGTCGATGTGGCCGAAAGGTTCTAGAGTGGCGACCGCGCACCGGAAGACGTTGGAACGCCTCCCACAAGGTGGACCGACGACCTGGTGAGGGTCGCGGGAGTGCGGTGGATGCGAGAAGCACAGGATCGGTCATTGTGGCGACGCTTGGGGGAGGCCTATGTCCAACAGTGGACGTCTTTCGGCTGAAATGATGATGATGATGATGATTATTATTATTATTGTTAAAGGTACCTACTTACCTATTATATTGTACGCCCTAAGGTTAGGAAATAGCCGTTCGTAGAATTATTAATTAACACCATCTGTATTATGTACAATTACCTATGATCCACACTAAAGATGATTTGTTTTGATAAATTATTATGCTTTAATTAACATTAGGTAATCAAACCAAAAATATACTACCGTATATAATCGAAACGATAACATTTCTGACTGATGTTTGCCCAGCCTTTTTCCAACCATGTCGGGGTCGGCTTCCAGTCAAACCGGATACAGCTGGATATCAGTATTACATGGAGAGACTTCCACTACCTACTCAATAATCGGATAAGACGATACATGTTGGCAAGACTAAAAACTGTAAAGATAACAGAGATAATCTGTATTAAATACCAATACGTAGCTACCAAGTCTGTTCGTCAGCTTGCGGACGACGAGCAATGACTAGTTCACCGTCCGGCCGGCCGGTAACCATCCACTCCATCCATCAAATCATCGACGGCGAGTAATGTTCAACGTCCACCTCAAAAAGATGGGGTGAAACCTACTGGGATCATAGGTTGACTTCTGCCCCCCTATCCAAGTTGCAAACGGAACGATCGTAACTTGGATACTTGACCACGTGACTGAGCGTTGAGATGACGTCAGAACATAGGAATCGGAGGCGTAGCCTACTCTAGGCGTTCGAAGCAAACGAAACGATACTAATTTGGCTAGGGGGGCTGAAAGGAAAAACCATAGTCCTAGAACGCAAACGGCAACTGAAGGAACATAAGTGTGGTTTGCTCCGTCCACGAGCAGTAGAAGTCCTTAGATGATTTCCCCACCTTAAAAAAAATTTACCAAGTCAGTTATTATTCTATGGCTGAAAAAATTATGTTATCTGGCTTTTTTGACATCTTTTATTTAATTTTCAATATTTGTTTATTTGTTTAGGCCAAATTTTGGAGATGAATTTTTAGAATTGTCATCCTTAACCGATTGAGGTAAAATGTTTGTAGACATGTTCAGTTTAGACGACAATGCCCGCTTGGCTAAGTGACGTCATTCTAAATTCAATATGGCGGACTTGTTATTTTTACAAACTTTTATTTTAACCTGCATTATATGTAACTATGTTAGTTCGGTTGAAATGTTGTAACTCAATCTTGAAGCAAATATTTTCTTCCAATTGAGTTGATATTTTTTATTAACATTTGTTGAGAAGAATACGAAAAAAACTACGTCACAATAAATCCAATATGGCGGTTTTTTTTAAAGCTTCTTTTTTATTCCTATTTTATAGTAAAAGATTAAGTAAAGTAATGTATGTAAATAGAGTATTAGGGTACTATGGGGTTGACTTAACCGTGTGTATAGAAACACCTTATTAATAAAGAACAAAAAAATCATGTTCAAGTTTAATATAATTTTTTTTTTAGGTGGAAAATCATCCAATGACTTCTCCCCTTATTATTATTATCTCCACTCTTATTTTGTTTCTTTGCCTTACGTCCCAGGACCCCGGGGTTGAATTTCGGACAATCCATGAAAATATCATGTGGCTTAAAATCTAAAAAGTTTCGGCAAAGCGTGTTCGTAGGTAATATTTTAAGAGCTCCTGTCGTCGGACATACGGAACTTAATTACGTGACGTAGGGTTGGCGACTTTGGGGGGTTACATTATATTGTAACCATGAATCACCGATTTTCGCCCTTTTTACATTTTTGTAATGTTTTTTTAGAGGAAATCTTGCTAATGGGTTTTGAAATAGTCGCTCCTGACCGATTTGACTGTTTGATATTACATCCCACACATACGTACTAAACGTTTTGGGAACACATTCATTATGCATTCAGCTAAGGAGTGGAATTCCCTGCCGGGATCTGTGTTTCCGTAAACAACCTACGAGTCTAGTGAATAGGTTACTTCTAGGCAAGCCTACTCCATCGTCATCCACATCATCGCTTACCATCAGGTGGGATCGCAGTCAAGCACTAGTTTATACCTTTAAAAAAAGAAACCTTACATTTGATGCGAACGTGCCGCAACAAGCTTATTCCCAGGAAAGATGTTCACTTCCAACTTTACTAAGGCCACGACGTAAAAACACGACATTTCGTCGACAGAGTTTCATAGTTTTTTGCGTAAGCTTCACGCAGGCGTACACCAAGCGTATAATGACGAATACGCGTCTATGAAACTACGCGTCCGTGAACAGTAGGCCTTACTAAAGCGTCTTGTTAAAGACGCGACGTAATGTTGCCATTTTACCACAAGCATAGCATAATCACCCTTTTAATGTTCCCACTGCTGGGACTCAGGCCTCCTCTCTTAGTGCGGATTGGTGAATGTCACGTGTCTTCGAATTTTTGGTTCTACTAACGATACATGGATAGACCGGTTTCCTAACGATATTTTCCTTTACCATTTTGAGAGCGGTGGTTATGAAATGGATTACACAAAGTAATGCGCCTGGCTGGGTTTGAACCCGCGACCTACAACTCGACCAACACTGCTCGTTGCTCGTTGCCACTTTATACACGTATGTAACTGTATTTCCTCTTTCTTTATTTATTTATTATTGGTATTTCCATTTATGACTTTGTCCTAATTTTTTTTATTTATTTCACTCAAATCTACACACAATACCGTTGCCGACGTCTGTTAGTCGACAGCGTCGCCAGCCCACGCTGAAAACCAGCGCTGTGTACATTTTGCGTGGATACGGCATTATGCTGAGCGTTCGGTCGTTTCGTGCGGATTATGTTATATGTGAGTCTTAAGTTTCCGTGTTTTCCGCCAAATAAATGATTTTTCGTTCTTTTTTTTTTATTCTAATTGTCAACAGAATAAAATACATAAATACAGGTACTACCAGACTATTTTTCCAGCTTCAATAAGCAATAAATACTTACCAAAGAGGTCTGCATAGCCAATCAAGCATCAAAGCAAACAAATTTCTCCAAATTGGGGTACGCAACTACAATATGGAAAATCTATCGAAGCGGAAGGGACAGACGGAAATAGGCGGAAATACACGAGAGTTGCCGAGTGTTTTCGAGAATAGCCGAAGTTCAAGTTGTTTATTTTTTGACGGTACATTAAGCTTTGTGCGTAGAATATAAATATTTGTTGTTGAAAATCGGTCGGTCAAGTTTTGAATGGATTTAGCAGTTTCATTGTTTATTAGCTTATGTTGATTGATATTGTTGTGTTTGTTGGTAAAAGGTGCTTTAGAAGTCGAGTTTTGTGTACCTTACCACGAAACTCTGTTGACTTCTCGTGCTAGATAGACACATACTTGATATCGACAAAACTGCCCTAATATAGGTCACTTGCGTCTAAGAAATAGCCGACACGATAGACATTGTGCTTACTTTCTTAGGGCTCCCACACAAAACTGCGATGTGATGCGATACGACGCCGAATCGCTAAAACCTGCGATGCGATTTCGTGCGGCAAAGCATCGGCGGTCCATACAATGTGTGATGCGAATCAATTCGCAAGTTCTTGCGATGCGTTGTGCGATCTTGCAGATTTTTGCCATGCGACGTCGTATCGCAGTTTTGTATTAGAGCCCTTAACTATGAATATTCTGCCAAAAGTGTGACGATGAAATAGTAGCAATTTTTTTTTAAATTTTCCAATTCTCTGCTTTTTTTTCTGTTAAACCTTTCTACAAAATATTAAAAAAACTTTAATAAAAATAAATGAATGAAATCGGTAAAGATGTTATCAAGTTATTGCGTGACCAAGAGAAATAGGGATTCATTTTTATATATCTTTAGCTAGCGCTCCTGAAAGACGTAGGCCTGCAAGAAAATTTAACGCCTTTTTGAAACGCCACCTATCGGGTTTTATTTGGATTTTCAAATTGTCCAGGGACCCACTGTAATATACACACAAAGTTTCATCCCCATCGGTCGAGCCGTTTAGGAAGAGTAAGGTGTAAGTAACAAAAGAATTATACATATATATATATATAGACTAGCCGGGACCGCTAGTCTACTAGACGTTGTTCTGACCGAAAGATGGCTTTTTGACAGAAAAACAGAATTGAGAACCCGATTGCCCTGCGCATTGCCCTTCTGACCATCCAGGGACCCACTCAAATAAACACAAAAAATTTCATCCACATCGATCAAACTGATTAAGACGATTTAGGTGACAAATACACGTACGTAATTTAAATGAAGATATTTAGATAAATGATCTGTTTATATGTCAGATAATTAACCGATTTATTTTTGAATCAACAGCGCGAATTCACACAAACATAAATCTTATACAAAATATAAACTTCTCTACCCAATAAGATTTCACACATAATAAAAACCGAACCACTAAACGATCCCTATAAAAACAAGCAACCATTTCTAAAAGCAATGAATACCCACTAATTACCCCACCTAGCGAACTCGCCAACAAAACCTAGAAAGCTACCGCAAACGACTTTTTTATTAACCCGTAAGGAGGAATAAACAAAGACTTATCCACATCACCACGCAATTAGGGGCCCACAAAACTTCGTAGAAATGGCCTCTAAAGTGGGGCCAGTTGACCCACTGACCCTATAGTCACAATAGTCACCAGTTAAGCCTCTATGACAGATGTTTTCACGGCAAAAATTGCTACAGGACACGCATGCACGCGAATCGCTAATAAATTGTCGAGTTGAAACTTAAAATATTCAAATGTCATATGCGAGAAATGTTTGAAAATATAAACAAGAAAAAAGAACAGCGGGCGATTATTTTTTTGGGTGATTTTTTAGGCTGTGGTCGTTAAATAACAGAATGACCTTGCGTTGCGTGACAAAAAGAAATTGTATTCAGCGACTGAAAATAACTTAATTAAAAGGGTAAGATATCAAGTAACTTCCTTAGTATTTATACTCACACACAATTATTTACTCGTATTTTTTTTTTAATATTCCCACGGGGTGTAATAAATTAAGTTTTTGTATCGCGTACGCTTTTCCCTAAAACAGGCATCGGCATGGTTTCTCTTTGAAGGTTTTCCTTATAGAGTAGGTGCTTGGAAATTCAAACGATATTATTAACACGGAGTAAATTATCATGGCTCGTTCGAGTCCCAGTAGGTTTTCGAGGGTTAGGTATGTTTGTTTACTGAAAAATAATTTACAAGTTTTGTTGGTTATAAACATTATAATAATAGGCTATGGTCGATTCTGACTACTAAGCTCTTTAGGAATGACGCAAACAATTTGGCACGTGGACTTTCTGAAAAGGAAACCCGTGGTCTTAGAACGCCAAGGCACAGGACACAGTTGTTTTTTTTTTTTCGGGTTGGAAAATCATCTAATGACAATGGGTGGATCGCCGTCTGATCGTCCAGTAACCGTCTGGACCGGGCCCAAGTCGTCGACGGCGCGTACTGTTCCACGCGCACCTCAAGGAGATGTCAGCAACCGTAAGGGCCTAGCAGAGTCGAAGCCTACTGGGGCCATGGGTGATGCGAAAGAGATCCCCGGGGCCCTGGAAAAATGGCAAAGAAGGAACAGGAGTGGGTTTTTTGTCTGTAAAAGTCTGACACGCCCTAGAGTGGGAGAAGTCATTGGATGATTTCCAACCTCATAAAATCCCTCCTATAAGTGACATTTTACCAGCTATTTTGAATAGGCAGACATCCTACTTTTCACAAAGTCTAATACATCCTAGAAAATAGAAAATTCATCATAAAAAGTTTCTCCCTAAGTTTTTAATAAGGTACCCGATACAATTAAATGTATGCCAGTACAAAAGTTCAGAAACACTTTACAGAAGCTGCTACTTCAAAAATGCTATTACCTACACGTTAGACTTCTTTCTGAATGACAAATCTAATTAATCAAAATTTTTGAATTATTGTTAAAATATTTATTTCAGTCATTAAATTTTGATAATTTTAATTTTTTTTTGACCTTATATATTTTTTTAATGACATTTTGATTATTTTAATTAATTTAACTTTGACGATTGTAATATTGTTGACATTATTTTATCTTTTAGTACTATTTTATTTAAATTTTACAATTTTCATTTGCTGACCTCTTTTTTAACGAGATTCTGTATATTTTTACAATTAATTTATTTTGATAGTATATTTTGACTTGACCACTACTTTTGTATGCCTTTCGACGGAACATAGGATGAACCAAACTATTATATATTATTTAGGTATATAAGATAATTGTACCCTCTGTTCACATAATGAAAAATTAAAAAAAAAAAAAAAAAAAAAAACTCATAACCACATCAACTACGAAACACAATGCTCCAAACCTCTAAAAACCTCAACTACCCTCAAAATAATAAAAGCCGGACCACATGTCCTATCTCACGCATTGCACCCTATCTCGGGGTTTCTTTATTGATAAAAATGTTGCCTATCGAAGCAGTTTAGGGGCTGAATGCAACGATTGCAACCAGCTGATATGGAAGTTGGTATTTTGATTTTTTCCACTTGAATTGACGAAGGGTGGATATGATAAGGAGTGGAAGAAGTGATGAGCGGAAAGCGTTTTAAGGAATTGAACTAAGTATACATAGTTGACTTACTATAACTTTATTTATTTATTTATGTTAGCATACGGATTGAAGAAAGTAGTAAGTACAAAAATGTTTCACTATTCAGACTTAGGTACCTCATTCTATCCTAAATCTTGCCTTTTTTTGGGTGAGAAGTCATCAAATAACTTCTTCCCTCTGAGTTCAGCGAGAGGGCTAACATAAAGTACAAAGGCGGACCTAATGCTTGAGGCATCACTGGCTTTACTATCGTCAAAATATGCAGGAATAGGATAAAGCCATCGACACATTCTAGTAACAGGCTAAAACAAACGACCATCGACCTATAAAACGACACATTAATTTACTTAACTTTTAACGTTGTACTTTGTTGTTTTAACCATAAAATATTCTATGATGCTATGAATGGTTAATGATAAAATGATTTTTACACAAAAAATTAGCACTGTTATTCAACGTGGCAATGCCGCCAGTCTTCGTGCCCAGATGACAGCGATGTAGAGGAGCCTATGCGAGTGAGGAGCGACGCCTGAGTGTATTTGTTTTTGCATGTTATACTTATACCTAAGTTGTTAAGTAGGTTCTAACTACTGATACGTAATTAATAATAATGAAGTCCTTTACGTTCATATAATAATATTTCTAAAAATAAATTAGGATTGTGGTTAATTGATAACCAACTAGTTTATTTGTCCGTGTCGGTAAGCAATTTCATTTTTTGTTTTTTTTTAAGGTTGGAAATTATCTAATGACTTCTCTCGCTCTTGGGCGGAATGGGAGGGCGTATTAGACTTAGGCTTAGTTACTGACTTGGGCGTATTTACTTACGTACCAGGTCCAAGAGTTTTCCTTTCGGAAATTTGTGACAGTTAGGACTAATAATATTATTTTAAGCTTCGCATAGAGATATCCTTTATTTTTACTATACAGTTTTGAATTTCTTTTTTCGCACTGGGCCCGCGTGTTGGATTACGACCCATTCCTTCTCCTAGAGAGGAGGCCCCAACAGTGGGAACATTATAAGGCCGACTATGCTATGCTATGCTATCTCCCAAACCATAACCTACGTAATATTACATTTAAGTACAGTTTGGCCTTTTAGCCAGACAAAAACGTCGCTATAATCGTTACCTCTTGGAACTTGTACCAAACCCTCTGACGAATTTTCATAAGCCGAAGGAAACAGCCGGAAATTTTATGTTCGATTCGATGTCCAATAAATAGCTTGTTAGAAATCAGCCCCATTTGACGAGTGGTATGTCACGGGGTGAGCTTGGGGCGGGTTTACTGCGGAGGGAACATAAAACGAGTTGGAAAATAGTTGGTAAAAAAAAATTTGTTGAGACAAAACAAAAAAGCGCCGGTCATCACTATTTCAGCTGAAAGTTCCACTGCCGGACATAAGCACATCACGCGTCTGTCCACCGCACCAGTCACGTGCGTCTTGAATCCAATGGATTCCCGTGACTCCCCCAAGTCATCGGTCCACCGTGTGGAAGCCTTCCAACGCTGCGTTTTTCGTTACGCAGTCGCCACACCAGCTCCGTTCAGCCCCATTGACCATCAGTTCTGCGAGCAATGTTCTCTGGCTATTGTCACTTAAGTCTGATGTTTTTTTTTTTGAAAATTTATTTAGTTTTCAATAGTTAAATTTATTTTTAATCACACAATAATTACTTTTAATCTTTTAACATGGTATCGTCCCGCCCAATGGCACAGTATAGTTCTTACTAAATGAACCAGTCTTTGTGGACTTATTACGATGTTGTTATGTTGTTTTATTACCAACTAGTAGTCTGAGAGCGCCTTTGTTAGCGAGAAGGGTTTCATATAAACTTTAATAACTTTAACCATATTTTGAAGGTTATTTTGAAAAACTAATACTGTCTTTATTATTCATTCAAGTTCATTAACCCAAGAAAAAAGAATCCTCTATAAAATTTTTAAAACCCCCTCAATTGTTCTTTTGTGGGTAAGTAGTTCAAAAATCGAATTTGTGCTCACTTACGTCATTAAAGGAAGCTTTGTGCAGAATTTCACGTTCCTAGGCCGTGAATTGATTTGTCAGTCAGTCAGTTTCTCCTTTTATATATAAAGATAGATATGACATATTAGAAAGTTATTAAAAAACTAGTTTCTGCCAGCGGCTTCGCCCGCGCAAAAGTAGGTTTCTCCAAACAAACTTCCAACCCCCATTTTACCCCCTTAGAGGTGGAGCCTCGTAAAATCCGTTCTTAGCGGATGTCTACACCCTATAGAACGGATTTCGTAAAATCCGTTCTTAGGGAACACCTGTCAAATTTTAAGTTTGTAGGTGTTATAGTTTCTGAGATTCCATGATTAATCAGTGAATGGTATTTCGCTTTTATACATAGTTTTTTTTTTTTCTGAATTGAGCTACTTCAATGTACGTACTACTCATCATCATCATCTTCCTGCCCTTGACCCATATGACTTGGTGTCGCCGCAACACGTATTTTTCTTCTATTCTGCCCTGTCACTCGTCATGCCATCACTAACTTCCTTTTCTTCCATATCTCTCTTCACACAATCCATACATCTTTTCTTTGGTCTCCCTCTCCATCCAATCCAATCCAATCCATCCAATGTACGTATTACTCTTGAAGTAAAATCCACAACCATGTTAGAATTTAAGCAAAAAACTTTTAGTATACAGAAAAATAAGCTGTTCATCTAATACAGACCACTGCAGATGAAAGAATAAAAAGACTAACGCTACCTACCTTTTTCACAAGCTTAACGAGCGAAGCCGCGGGCGCTGCTAATACCGTAATTGAATTTTATGCTCAATAACCAGCTCTTGAACGAGGTTTTAGCTTCATTACTACCGGTCCTAACTCTTTATTAGCTCGGTAGAAATGTTAAAGGTGTTATAAGTTATATTTTATAGATGTTTCAGGTAATAAGGGATTAACTTAATAAATTGGATAGTTGGCTCATTTCTTTGCTAATTATTTTTTAACAAAAAGCAGTTTTATTCAAAATCTCAAATAAAGAACTTTTTTTTTTTAAATCCGTTCAGATAGCCTATATTTCCTAGTAGCTGCTAGGAAACTAGGCGTTCATGCAAAGGTCCGACGGTACTTCACACCGGGACAGCTTCTAATGTTATACAAAGCACAGGTCCGAACGTGTGTGGAGTACTGCAGTCACATATCGGCTGGTGCTGCAAAATGCCATAGCAGTTTTGGACTCAGTGGAAAGGCGTGCGAAGAGGCTAATTGGGGATCCAGATTTGGTTAAGTCCAATCTACAAAGCCTCGAGCACAGGCGCAGGGCAGCCAGCCTATCGGTATTTTACAGGTTGCATTTTGGAGAGTATGCGCGGGAATGGCATGACGTGATTCCGCCATCTCCTTTCTACCATCGGGTAACCCGACGTACGGTGGGTATCCACCCTTTGTTGAAACTTCAACGGTCCGGACTAAGCGTTTTGCTTCGTCGTTTTATCGTCACTGCGCTCTATATTATAGTTACGTGCGAACAAAAAAGCTAGCGAGATCTTCCCACCACTTCGCCACTCTTCCTCATACCAATATTTGATTTGTCCTTCATTTAATGACCAGTTTTAATAAAGTTTTCAGAAAAATACTTATTATTAATATTTTTTTTAAATGTTGTTTGTTGTTTAGTATTTTCAGGTAAGCGGAACAGAGTCCGTCCGCAAACCTCCTTTGAAAAGGGAGGATCCTCTGACCAGACAGGTGTTATATCTGGTTTTGGCAGCTGCCTGATATAAGATTTCGGGCTGTTGTTTATGTGCAAATCGCTTCGTGCCATAGATGTCACTACATTCTACAGTATAAAACTACAAAATTAAACACAAGATAACATCTAGAAGATAATACCCAATTATCTCTAAATCTATCAGTATTTTGGTGTCCATAGATTTTTGAATCGGTAGCCCAACATTTAAGTGTGAGCACGTAGGCTCGGCCCACTCGCCAATATATAAGCCTATGCTTCCAACACTTCAGCCCCTTAACTTCAAACTCCCTTTTCCCGCAAAATCTTAAACCAACACCATTAAAAACACGACCCCATCACTTTCCGATCATCGTAAAAATATCAATAGAACACTAAGGCTGCCATTAACCGGGTTAGTGCCCGGACGTAAATCAGTTGAAGGTCGTACAACATATGACCCGCTTGATACATCGCCGATACAGGCGAGCACGTGATTTGTGTGGTAACTGCTTTAGGACATAGATGAGGACGCAGAGGAGACGGGACTTTGAAGGCTGGTTCGAGACGGTGCAGGGGAAGAACCCCTGGAAGGGCTGATGTGAGGTAAATGTTGAGAAAAACAAAGATCAGAAGCGACCATTGCCATACCTTTGCCGTGCAGTGCAACAAAAGGTTGACAAAAAGAAGCTTGCAATATTAAGTTGCCTTATTCTTGAAGGAGCCTACCGATACCTGCATTGGCTGCAGGATTGTTCGAAAAAGATACCGTGGCCCTGGAACGCTTACTCTCGAAAGGGCACAATAGGGCTGATGTTCTCTGGGACTGTGGAAGCACTTAAAAGAGTTAACATGGCCCTAGAACACAAAAGAAAAATGAATGGACATTAGGTGGGTTTAGTCACCATCATTCCCACCACAAAAAAAAGGTTAGCTTATTCTCCTCTACGCTTAAGAAGCTGTTGATTGTACTTGAGGATCAAATCACTATACGTAGATACGTACGTATCTCGGTGCTTGTTTCGTCATACAAAATTAGTAGAAAACTGAAAAGTGTCTTTGAATTTCTGTGAAAATAAAACCAGATAGATTAAGTTACTAAATAATTTAATTTATTAACTGAAAAGTAATATATGAACGAAAACAGATCTTCGTAAAATAGGTAATCGAAAGATGAACTTAAACATAAGGCTTCCGAGTTAGGTTTACTCAAATAATAATTTGGAAAGGTAAAATATTTCTATTAAAAGGTCTTTTTACCTAATGGATGTTCTTTGACCTTTAGTGGGTATTCCCAAAATGTCGAACGTCGTAAAATAATATCATTCTATATTTCTTCCTTATCTTAGCGACGTACCAGGAATTGATTCTGGTAGAATTTCCCTGAGGGCTATCATTGCTGGATCTGCGTATGAAGGTAACAATTGGGTCGTGTCTCCTTTTGATATCTGCGTACCTAATCGGTATTTTTGGTTTGCAATGAATTTTTAAAGTAGGAGTGTTTATTATATTATATTATGTTTATTATAGACTGTTGGTCTAGTGGTTAGTGGCCCTGACTGCCCAGGACAAATGTTTGTGTGATGAGCACGATCATGTGTTCTGTGTCCGGGTGTAATTTATCTATATGTGTATGTATTTAGAAATATATAAGTATGTTTATCAGTTGTCTAGTACTCATAACACTAGCTCAGCTTAGGTTGGGACTAGACGGCGTTGTGTAATAGTTGTGGAATATATTATTATATAATATTATTATTATATTATTATTATATTGTTATTAATAGTTGGTACAAAGAATCGTCTTGTTGTTTTTACACAATTTAGGCATTTTATTCTGTTTTTAGGTATTGTATTGTATTTTGTGTTACAGCAGAAACAGAAGTAGGTACAGTACATCATCTATGAAAATTTCAACTGTCTAGCTGGTACGGTTCATGAGATACATCCTGGTGACAGACAGACAGACGGATAGTAGAGTATTAGTAAAAAGTACCAGTCTGAGCCAACCCAGTTCCACGACTTTATCCGATTCAATTATACACACACTAAAAGAATTTTCGCCAAAAAATCTTATGACCATTGTTAGGACCGAAGTTCGAAGTCCTCGAAACGGTCAATTACGATTGACAACATTTACGAGAGTGAGAATGACAATGTATTGACAATTACTTCAATCGTTTGAAGTAAACGATACATTTTTGCATCAATTGGTGTTAATCAAATTGAAATGTGCAATTAGCATCATTTTTTCTGACTGACTGACTTCGTGACATTTTAAAAGTAACTGTAAATGGTTTATTTGAAATAAAATGCTTTGTCTTTGTCTTTCTTTGTCTTCAAGTAAATATTTGACTAGAACAATTTGTCTGCTACTGTCTTCCCATCCGATTATAATTTAAGTGTATTCAAGGCCAGAGTGAATAGATTCTTAATAAACTAGTGCGCTTCACCATCGACGATTGCATCACTGCTTACCATCAGGTGGAAAAGTTGAAAGGGAATCGTTTGTGTTGGTATAGCCATGTAAAGAGGAGGGATGAAACGCATGTTACTAAAAGAGTCTTGAGTAACTGTACTTGTATGGATGGAGGAAAGAAAAGATGGATGATGGATTGTGTGAGAAGTGATACGAAAGTGTAGCAACATCTATAGAGTTCTCCGCGCGATTTGAACATGTCGAACAGCCCGAAATCATCTGTCGGACAGTTGCCCACCAGACATAACACCCGTCTGGTCGGAGGATCCTCCCTTTTCAACGGATGTTTGCGGGACTTTACACTCTTTTCCACATACCTCCAAAAAAGAAGAGGGAGTTAGCGATAGCGTGACGGGTTACCAGCCAGAATGGAAGAAAAAAAAAGCTTTTGTTGCGCCGACCCTAAATAAAACAGGACATGAGTAGGAAGATGTTAAATTGACTACTTTATGGATCCTTAAAAATTAACCTTAATAATAATCGATTCGCAGCAACAGATTTCCAAGAATATATAACAATAAAATTTTCTAAAGAGACCATTTTATTCAGTTTTCCCGGCCATTTCCACTCGCTTCCACATCACGTAGTCTTCAAACAAAACTGTGTGCGCGTCATGTATCAAATAAAATGATGGGCGATTCTGTTTCGAAATCATGCCACGGATATTTATTTGGGAAGTAAGATATATTTACGGCACAACTTCGTTTGTTTTGTTCAATGTTTTTTGGGCATCTATTGGTGATTTTACGTAGGTTTTTTGTGTCTGATAGAAATTATTTCTAAAGTAGAGGTAGCCAGAGGGAGTGTCAACTTATACACTCTAAAACCCACCTGTGTTCTTTCAGTTCTCGTTTACGTGTCAGGGCCGCGGTAACTCTTACCCTCAGGGACAAATGGGATAAAAGTATTGTAAAGACTGTTTCATCAGAACCTTTTTAAACCATTTTAAATTAGAACTAATGTCACATCTATCTATCTATCTTCCAGTGGCGCCGACTCCGCGGGTGTCACGGTGTGGGTGTCGACTCCTGAGAATTGACACTGTGTTGTGTTCATTTAGTAGATTCAGGTAGGTTACGTATAAATTATAATATTTCTTCATAATAAAAACTGGTTTCATTTTTATATAATGATTTAATTTTTTTTATAATGGTTTCATTTTTTTAAATGGTTTCATTTTATATTTTTATCAAACATAATTAGTAATTAAGTAGGCAGTATGTAAGTGGGACATTTATTTGTCGGTCGATCAGTGTGCATTTTTCTTCTCACACTTCGCCACTTTTTCGAGTCACCAAATGAGCATGACCACCCATG
The DNA here is from genome assembly GCA_961205895.1 of Mythimna pallens. Lineage (NCBI taxonomy): Eukaryota > Metazoa > Arthropoda > Insecta > Lepidoptera > Noctuidae > Mythimna > Mythimna pallens. Next base: position 6,774,914 of record OY540825.1, read on the forward strand.
AGGTTTTCTAAAACCCAGCGCCCCTGCTATCATCTATCTATTTATATAAAAATTAATAGCTGTTCGGTAGTCTCGCTGAAACTCGAGAACGGCTGGACCGATTTGGTTTAAACGGTGAGAAAACATGGAAAAACTTAGTAAAAAATCCGCCATCTCTAATTAAAATGTATTATGCTGTATAAGGTAATACCAATAGATGGCATTATCCTTACTATTAGGCGGAACGAAGTTCGCCGGGTCAGCTAGTTATTTAAATATTAGAAACTAACACTTAGGGTCGACGCACACGGGCCACCGTCCTCAACCACAAAACGCCGCCACCGGTAGGTTTCATACATTTTATATGGATTCGCCGCACACGGTTGATGTGGCCGCCACACTCGCTTCTTGTGGCCCGAACTGGTTACTAAACACCAATACAAAACGCCGTCACACATCACTCGCGCATTTAAACCTTCTTCGTCAGAGTCCATTATAATACTGCGCATAGCCGACTATGCTATAGTCGGCCTTATAATGTTCCCACTGTTGGGACTCAGGCCTCCTCTCTAGGAGAGGGAATGGGTACCACGCGGGCCCAGTGCGGGTTGGTGAATGTCGCATGTCTTCTATTTTTTGATTCTAGGTCATTCCGATTTCCTCACGATGTGTTCCTTCACCGTTTTGAGAGCAGTGGTAATGAAATAAATTACACAAAGTAATGCGCCTGGCTGGGTTTAAATCCACAACTTACAACTCGTAAGTCGGGGCCGTTACCACTCAGCCACCACTGCTCTCTCTGATACTGCGCGTATGGGTTAAAAAAAATTGCAGCCACCGGCCATAAGTGGCTGTCGCGCGCTTCAGCTTCCTTTTGTGGCTGCTTCTAGCTTCTCGTGGCTGCATTTGTGGCAGTGGCATGTGGCCCATGTGCGGCGACACTAAATGGTGTTTAAAAATAAAGGATATTGTCAGACTAGATTTAAGGCTGTCAGGTCGAAAGGCGCTAGTGATATTTTATAATAGAATCATTTCATAGGAATAACCACATTTTATTATCCCGACCCATATAGTGCTGATGGAAATTAAGGTTTGATGTAAGAAAACCCAAAGGTTAACCCATCTTTGGTTGGTTAATTCGCCTGTGTCTGTAGGTACCTACATCAGCTGTCATACGAGTATTCAAAATTGTTTCGAAAGTTTTGTATAAATACAGCAAAGAATAAAGTAATTTTATAATCCACCGATGGGACCGATCTGAAATCTCATTAGATCAATCAATCAATTACCTGCCTACTTTGTAAACATGGCTGGGTTTACAGGTAATATGATTTGAAATGCGTTCCTTAAGTTTAGCCAAAAGAATGGTAAACAAAATTAGGGCAAAAAATAAATAAGATACACGGCTTGCGTTTAAAAAAATCTAACAGAACAGTTCCTTTCTTCCACAAATACGTAGCAACCTATTTACCTACCAACATATCTATCATCTGAAATTGGCCTTATTGTGACAGATCATGCAGCACACCCCCTGCTAGCTGGTCGCCGCCGTCAATTTATATTGCTAAACGGACCTGCTCCTTGGGAGGGGGACGTCGTGAGTAGTTTGATGTAGTTGACGGAATATCTAACTTTATTACCACTACATGAGACTTCCATTATAGAGGACTAGCTTCAGTTATCGGGTTCGCCCGTGTGCAAGTAGAAAATTATCTCACGGAAACATACACCCGGAGTCCCGAAATAAAAAGTATTGTATGTGCTATTTTAGGACATAACCTAACCGTGTGCCCAATTTCATCCGAATCTGTTACCTAAACATTTTGGCCGTGAAGGAGTAATAAAATTCACACACACACACACACACATTACGTTACACACTTTCGCCATTATAATATTAGGTAGGTAACTGTAATGATTTACTTATTTGATATTGTTGTGTTGGTAGTTAACTAAAGTTAAAATAACTACCTCAGAGAGGCGCCACGGCACGGCGTCCTTACTTTGCACCTGATGCGAGTCGTCACCAAAAATAGTCAGTTTGGGAAGTTCCTGTTTCGGATTCAAGCGGAAAAACGGCCGGGCCATTGTGCAGATCGCCTGAAGGACACGGTGTATCATTCAGGTGAAGTGGCACTTGGGCAGAGCACCACCGTGTCCTCGTAGAGGTGTGATATGTTGTGGTTCGGGCCATGATCCAAAGCGAAGGGAAGGAATCCTCCGTCCCTCACGCAGACCAGTTTCTATCCAGAAAGTCGTCACCTCCTTCTGCGAAGCAGTAGGTAATGTGAGCGAAGGAAACGACTGCAACTGTGAAGGAGAGTAGATACTGTGAGAGATAGGAAGACGTCATACAAATGTCGGGACGTATCTTTTATGAAAAATATATATGAAAGTGTACTTGTCTCTGGTACCTATGCTCTTTTGTATTTTTATATTGTTTGTTTAGTAAACTGTTTTTCTTATTATACTTATCACACCTACTCACTCAAAATTTACCTTCTTCCTGGGTAAAAAACAATAATATTTATTTATATTGTACTATACAACAATATTTATAAACTAAAAGCAAAGCCTTTCATTGCACCCCCATCCTGACAATACCTACCTACCTGCATCACCTGTTTCCACATAATATTGATCAGTGGTGTATATAAACTTGAGATACAAAACTCGACCAATAACATTGTACTTAGGTAGGTACCTACTTATCACATTATTTACAATTGTGATCAGTACCTAATTAAAATAGTCTCTGAACTTCGTTCGACAAAATCCCACCAATATTTTCAGGCAGGTATATTACTTGTCTCTGGTACCTATACTCTTTTGTATTTATATAGTGTTTGTTTAGTAAACTGTTTTTCTTATTATACTTATCACACCTACTCACTCAAAATTTACCTTCTTCCTGGGTAAAAAACAATAATTTTGCATTTGTGATTGTTGCCTAATTAGCGCCATCTACCATTGATAACACGAAGTACCTTAGTACGTTAGTACTAAAATGTATCACTAGATGGTGGTACATTTGTTGTAGTGAGTGTGAAATGTGATCCAAATTGTTGATACTAACAACTTGGTTACAATCTTCTGTTAATTATGTACACAAAAACGTATTATTAATATATTAAAAGGAAGGAAATATTAAAATCACTATTAAAAAATCATTTGTTTCAAAACGTTTTTCGCAACTTCAAACGAATTTCAGAACGAATTAGTGATACCACTAACAGTATTACATCTCCCAGTCTTTACTTTTGTAAAGTTCTTACTGTAACCTGTAGTTACTTTTAAATTAGTATTACATTTTGGAAACCAACAAAACATACCAATCAGGCAATTAATTAAAATAATATCAATTTCAATGGTTCATTTTTTAAATTATTTCAAACACGAAATTGATTTTACGTAGTCCCCGTATGAAGGATAAAAATTGAAAGTCTGGCAACATAGCTATGACGTTAGTAAACTTGGTCTAGTATTGATCGATTTTATTTGCGAAATTATTTATACAAACACTTGTCGCTTCTCGGTTCAAACACGCATCGTTATTGAAGCAACGCGGCAGTATATAATCAAACTATAATCGAACAATTAAAACATTTTATTGCACTTCTTCAAGTGATAAAATCGTGGAAGTTCGTAATTCGAATTTAGTTGGAATATTGTGCGCCAGTGACTTTATTTTTTAAATTGTATTCGAATATTAAATGATGGATAAAAAAATCTTATTTGTTGTATTTGCCACGCTTGGTTGCGTTTTATTGACATCAGCATTTGAAGTCGATACTTATGATTTTTTGATGCCTAATGTTTGGCCTCACAGGGTAAGTACATACATACTCATGCAATTTAATTTATTAGTTCTAATAAAATTAAAAATATGTTTTATTATAATCCTAGTTTTCTATTTATTAAACCTGAACATTTGTTGCATGGTTATTTCTTAACTTGTAAATTTTTTATTTATAGTTTTGGTTGAGTTGGTTATAAAATTTTAACCAATTTCATGACTGTAACAGGAGGGCCCCAAAGTATAGGGAAAATGGGCTTCCCCTGTATGACTATGATCAGGAGACATACCTGTGCTGCATTAACCCATTGGCAAATAAATCTTTTTTTCATACAGCTACACAATTTAACATAGAAACACCCAAATTAACCTTTTGAGTACCGTAATTAGAGACACAATAATTTATTAGAAAGACGATGGGTGAGTGAACGGCATTAGCTTGGCATTTAATGAATTAATGCAAATATCATCAACACCAAATTTGAAAGGAGAAAGTAGTTATTATTGCTGGTTCGCTTGTTGTATCTCCTCCGTTCACTGTATATCACAAAAATTTCTTTTGTAAATATAAAACGCTTACTTATATGAAGACTTGTACATAATTCATTACACTCCAAGCGAACGCCGGCATTTCTTTTGCTCCCTCATTGTCTTCCTATTCTGTTTCTAATTACTGTACTCGAAAGGTTAATGTTAGCAAAACAAAACTCCTAATTATCTAAAGGTTTCTTAGTAGTTGTTACATTCTTCTTATTTATTTGTAAGTGCGTGCAATAAACTGTGTGCCTTTAGACACCCAAACTAGGACATACATCCTATTTATTTATTTATTTATCGTTTATTTCAGGCATATTAACCCATAGCAATATTATAGAAATAAATAAAATTAAAATTAAAATTGTCATAACATAATGAATTAATTAAATTAAATTAGATTAAATAAATTATTGAAACATTGATAAAATTATTGATAAATTATTGAATTACATTAAATAAATTAATTAATAATATTATTGTAAATTATTATCATTATCATTACCATAATTAGCATTAATGAATCAATAAAATTAACAACGCCTAAGCAGCTACACACTATGAAACACTTCAGATACTATCCATTCTTACACCGGGTCAGTCGAGTCAGGAAAGATGCCTTGAGTCTTCTCAAGTGTCAGCACATCTTCCTGGCTATTCGAAAAATGCAACTTACATATAAATTGTACTAAAATTACCATAAGGTCAAAGTAAGAAAATAAACTGGATTGGAAATAACTGGTTCTTTGTTTAACCACAAATAAAAAAATCCAAGCATGCTAAGCATATTTTTATTTCGAGTCTAGTCTAGGTCCTGGGTATGAAAAAAGTCTACAATAGTTACATATTAACTATGACTCAGGAGGCAGGTTGGGGGCTCATACTAATTACTGTATGTTCTTAGCACCAAAACAATAATGGTCATAAATGTAGGCTTCAGTAAATAAACAGAAAAAAAAAGAAATGAAATGTTTTTCTTTCTTTTCCTTTTCTTTCTTTCTTTCTTTCTTTCTTTCAGTAGGTGGTTATTGATAATTATGACTATGTCCCAAAATATAATAGACAAGATATTTTTAGAACATTACTTTAATGATGTCCACAGTTCAATAATATCTTCGGTCGTTTGCGTTGGTTATGGATATTTGACATTTCGTTCAAAAGGTCAGATAAGCTACTAGGTACTGGTTTAACTATTCATATAGTTACTAATCAATTCACTAAATAGTTGTAAAAAATCTCATCTTCAATTTGCATGTTTAACTTGTATTCTATGCTGTGTTAAGTTGTAACATTGTAGAATTGTTTTCTCTTGTAATCTGTTTTATGATTGAGTTCCTATTAATCTGATAATTTGGGTAGAATAAAACTGGACTATATTTTTTTAAGGTTAAAATAAGATAAAATTTTGAATGTTAGGTTTTGTCTATTGCAATTGAGTCTGCAGAAGCATTAATTATATCAGATCTGATCATCATAAGAGAAATTTGCCTAACTTAGGGATGTAACTTGCTAGGTATATGTATGTTTATCTTATGCAAAAATGATATGAGCTTCTATAACCTACCTGTAATCCCCATACATGGGTTGTCAAAATATTTTATTTCACATAGGCCTATATGGGTATGTATAAAACGTCAGAAGCTAGTGCACGGTTCCAAATTGGTTGTTTTCGTCAGTAAAAGTCTGACACTCCCTCCTTGATGATTTCTCACCTATAAAAAAATACTTAATTTCTCCGTTCTTCTTTATGTGAAGGCGTGAATAAAAGCATGGTGTTATGAAATGTGTACCTATATTATGCTAGAGTCAGTACCATTTATCCATGAAATAAACTTGATGCCAAACCAGTTTTTTTGTGATAAAAAACCATAATACTAATTATTCCTATGTATAAAAATTGCATTGTGAAGTTAAGCGATGCGCCACCGGTACATGGTGGACATCCCACCTATCACACACTAGCACGAAACGTTTAGGCAACACATTCATTGTGCGTACAGCTAAGGAGTGGAATTCCCCGCCGGAGTCTGTGTTTTGTGATGGCTACAACCCTCTAGATAGGTTACTTCTAGGTAAGCGCGCTCCATCGTCGACCGCATCGTCGCTTTCCATCAGGTGAGATAGCGGTCAAGTGCGAACCTATACCATTAAAAAAAAAGCCGTTAATAATGATAAAATTATATTAGATGCCACCACTTTAGGCCTTATCACAGTTGTTTGATAAAAGCCTCATTTGCTGATAAGGAAGGGTCAATAATGTGCGTAGGTTGTTCCAAGCAACTGTGTAAAAAAATTGGTTTTATTGGACTTATCTGTAGATCAATATTGTGGCCAGTTTAGTATTAAGATAATTTCTTAGGCGTTATATTTCGGTCATGGTGGCCAATCGCAACGGTGATTAACCAGGTGTGCAGGAGATATAGTACGCATGTGTCAAACACATTTTCACTCTCATAGTTTGATGGGACGGCAATTCTGCACGACCGAAGAGAAATCTGGGGCAGGACCAAAGCTTTACACGCTTCCGAAGCAGGTTGCTATGGTTGCTATTGAGTATAATTCCGAACAGGAAAACCCAATAGGTAGCTCTTTTGGCCCGAATTGGGAATCGAAATGAAGACCCTATGCTCAGTAGTCGCGCTTGTGACTGCGAGACCAACGAGGCAGTTCAGGTCATTTTATTGATATAAATGAAACTGCTGCAGGAGAACCAAAATTACCGATATACGCTTGGCAGTGGGCACATTATTCGCAGAAAAGATGGCCGGCGGTGCCGAAAGGTTCTGGTGTGGTGACCGTGTAGTGGAAGACGCAGCGTTGGTAGGCCTTCCACTGGTCTTCCACTTCCACTCGGTGGAATGGTCTCGGGAATCTGAAGGATGACGCACAGGACCGGTTTTTGTGGAGTCTGTCTGCCGAAATGATGATGAAAAACTTGCTGTAACCAAGCAGTCATCATCTGAAGGCTTAAGCTGTCAATTAAGCCTCTCTCTTTTCCACACACGTCTGCCATTGCAGTATTACCGGTAGAAGTCAAGTTCATTCCTCCATCTTTTTCCTGTTCTACCGCGATGTCGTCTATCATTTATTGAGATGAGATTACTTGCTGCCTGCCTCAAGATAGGTTTCCAAATTGTAATCATTTTTTTTTTTTTTAGTTGGGAAAATCATCTTATGACAAATCCCGCTCTTGGGCGGAGCGGGAGATAGTGTCAGACTTTTACTGACTAAAAACCCACTCGTGTTCCCTCGTTGCCTTCGTCCCAGGGCCCGGGTTTCGCTTTCACACTACCCATGGCCCCAGTAGGCTTCGACCCTACTGGGCCCCTACGATTTGCTGACATCTCCCTGAGGCGCGCGTGGAACAAAACGCGCCGTAGACGACTTGGGCTTGGTCCGGACGGGTACCGGACGGTCGGACGGCGGGCCACCCATTGCCCGCAGTCCGCAAGCCCGCGCCTACGGTGGCCGGAAATCGGGATCGGAATCCCGGCGGCGGTTGGGGCGTGAGGACCGTTGCCGTTGCCTCACGCGATCGGCCGCTTCCTTTGCTAGCATTACTGCTTCGCAGAAGGAGGCGACCGCCTGCCACTCCTCTTCGCTCCGGACCATGGCCTGTACCAAGGCCCGGCGCGAGAGATCGCCGCCGCCGATAGCCCCCACGAGGACACGGCGTTGCTCTTCCCAAGCGGGGCACACCTCCACCGTGTGCTCCACCGTGTCCTCCGGGCGGTCCACACAGTGGCGACACCCGGGCGTCGCTTCCGCACGAATTCGGTGCAGGAACTTCCCGAACTTCCCGTGTTCGGTGAGAACCTGCGTCATGCGGAAGGTGAGGACGCCGTAAATTGTAATCATGTGTTTTTTTGTAAAGAAATTTTCTTTGCCTATACTTACGGATTGTTACTGCCATAGATATAAGAAAGAAGCTTGCCTAAAATTGGTTGGTTTTAGGCAGTAGGAAACAGTGGGTTTTCTTTCTTTTGCCGTTTGTGTTCCCCGGCCGCGATACTCATAAATCTTTCAAATAATTCCAATGCCCTGGTACAAAGAAAACCCGCATTTTAAATTAGCGCCTAATCTCAAGGTCAAATCCGGTTGTGGCAGATTGGGATGTGCCTTTTAAATATTAACAATGCAACGACATTGTAGGTACGTCGGGTGGTTAGGTACCTAACAAGGTCCGTTCTGAATTATTAACCATCCTGCAGACATCGCAAAAGTTGCGCAACAGATAGATACCTAAGGATATCTTCGCTGCTGTTCTTTGCGTTTTCCCTACTAGAGTTCTGGTTGCGGTGTATTTTTAGTGACCTTTTATGGCATCACTCACACACAGAATGCACACACATCACATGCAAAATGTCTGAATGACTAGATACGTAATACCTATATCACAATATGAGTAAATTTCCATAGACCAATAGAGAGTTGTTCTTTGTAAAAGGTAACGTCAGTTTTTAGCGAATAACCTCGGTACAACATAAAATGCGTTCAAAAAGTGTCAGTAAATCAAATAAGATTTCGAACAACAACAGTTGATATCGAAGCTTTGTGCGCTGAATTTAGTCCTTAGAGTTTTTGTTGAGATATACCTACTACTCAAAAGAAGGTACGTACCTACATAATAACAACCACATGGGTAAATTTTTTTCGTGCGAAAGAAACGCCTGGGTGCCACCATTGTGTGGACCGCCCGGAGGACACGGTGGAGCATACGGTAGAGGTGTGCCCCGCCTAGGCAGAGCACCACCGTGTCCTCGTAGGGGCGTTCGGTGGCAGTGATCTCACGCACCGGGCCTTGATACAGGCCATGCTCCGGAGCGTAGAGTGGCAGGCGGTCGTCTCCTTCTGAGAAGCAGTAATGCTAGCAAAGGAGGCGGCCGCACACGCGAGAGAACGGCCCTCGCGCCCTAGCCACCGGGATCCCGATCCCGATTTCCAGCCACCGTAGTACTGGCGCTGGCTTACAGACGGCGAGCAATAGGTAGCTTGTCGTCCGACCGTCCAGTAACCGTCCGGACCGAGCCCAAGTTATCGACGGTGCGTAGTGTTTCACGCGCGCCTCAAGGAGATGTCAGTAGACCGTAGAGGCCCAGCAGAGTCGAAGCCTACTGGGGCTATGGGTGATGCGAAAGACAACCCCGGGGCCCTGGAACGAAGGCAAAGAAGGAAGATGAGTGGGTTTCTAGTCACTAAAAGTCTGAATCTATCTCATGCTCCGCCCAAGGGCGGATGTCATTGGAAGATTTTCCCACCGAAAAAAAAAATAATGGGTAAAATTTTCACATCTTCTAAAACACTAATATTAATAGGTATTAGGACCTCTAGTTAGTTAAGTCAAAAGAGGATCAAGCCCGAAATAAAAAATTTAACTGATAATTTAAAGAAACCTTATTTTGATTTTGACATTGTAAATGTTAAGATCAAAATAACTCACAGTATAATGTGTACGTCTTAAGATATTCAAGGTAAAATGTCGCTAGAATCAGCTTTTCTCAAATATCTCTCTAATTTGAATTTATGACAAAAATTTTAGAATATTTAATTCTCTACAGTTTTTGTTTCAAACAATTTAATTCAACTTTTCAGCTTCTTGTCTTTCATTCCGTTCAACCCCAAAAGTGACTGAACTAAATTATTACAAGTAATTGAAAATGAAAGTCCAATCAGGATCAATAATGTCCAATCGCTGATAACATTGAACGTTGATTGGAGCACTCCGCTGGGTCTATTTATAGACTTGACCTGGTTTTATCCTGTATCTGATCGGCTATAGATAGGTGTAAAAGTAAATATCAATAATTACCTAAGATGTAGACAGTTCCATGAAGCTTTTATTATTTTCCAGAATTTCTATGTAAATACAAATACTACTATTTCCGTTCCATGATTGAAAGGTATCCTACATAGTTAGGAAAAGATTTGACAAAATGACCCATAGAGTCCTGGAAGGTATTTGTATCATTCAGAGATTTATAGAACTAATACACATGAAGTAAAAAAAAGAGAAAAAGTAAGTAAAAAATTTTTCTTTCTTTCTATGTGTTTTAAGGTTTAACTTTAAATAGAGTTTACTCGTGCCGTCAAACTTAAGCATCTTTCAATATCCTTAGGATAAAAAACTTTTACAACAAAAATATGACCGACTTCAATGTAAAAAAAAACACTGAAAAGTGCAAAATAACTTTAATTTCGGAAGTCGGTGTTTCATTAAATGTGTAATGTTGTGTGAAATTAAAGTTATTTTGCACTTTTCAGTGTTTTTTTTTACATTGAAGTCGGTCATATTTTTTTTTGAAAAGATTTTTAAAGGTAGGTAACCTTTAAAAAAGTTTAAAAGGACATAAAGCTGCCCGCATGTTAAACCCGGTTAACAAATTCGACAATTCGTGTCCGTGAAAGTAGAATTTGGTTAGTAGGCAGTTCACGTACAAATTGTTGTCATTAGATTGTATCTACGAGGTTTCTACCTATTGTTTTCGGTTTGGTTAAGCCACATCAGCCACAAAATAATTGCAAACATTGTGAACGTTTTGTTCAGAAAAGTCCTTGAGATTGATTTGCTTGAGTTTCTGAAATAATGCCCGTTTTCATAAATACTGAAACCAATGACTATACATCTCTTTGACTGGAACACTAGACTACATGCTCAGTGGTGGCGGGTTTGAACCCAGCCAGGTGCATTAAGGTGCATTCGAACCTCGGTTGTAGGCTGCGGGTACAGGCTGCGAATGCAGGTAGCACACGCATGACACGCAGCCGCTACCTGCATCCGCATGCGGTAGTGATTCCGAGGCTGGCTGCACCTGCTTCCAGTCGCAAATCTACGATTCAATCCAATATGAGCGCTATCGGCTCCGAGTAGCGATTATTTCGGACTTGTCTAAACAGGTTGCGTCACACATAGTTACGTCCCTCTAGTGAAGTATTTACGTGAGCATCGACTTAAGGCTGCAGTACTACTGGTCTGCGATCAGCTGCGGCTGCAGGTCGCGCGGCAGCACTCGCAGACGAAGCTCAGCAGTACGTGCGGCCGCAGCCGCGTTCGGAATGGCTTTCACAAAAATCCATACTTACTACTTATTACGTAGAAAACCAGTCGTGCAGCTGCAGCGGAGGTTCGAATGGCACCTTCACTTTGTATATTAAATTTTTTTCATCACAATTGCTCTCAAAACGGTGAATGAAAACATCGTGAGGAAACCGGCATGTCTTAGAACCAAAAATTCGAAGACATGTGACAACCACCAATCAGCGCTGGGCCCGCGTGTTGGATTACGGCCCATTCCCTCTTCTAGAGAGGAGGCTAGAGTCCCAGCAGTGGAAACATTATAAAGCTGATAGTATTTATTTAATTAAATAAAAACACTTAACTAATTAAAACTAATTATATACACTAAAGGCAAAAACTACTAGCTAAAATATGGCGACATAAAACTCCTCCGCATCGCTGTCGACTGGAAGTGTGCTCAAAAGTGCCATGTTGTATGGCAATGCTTAATCTCTGACCGAGGTAAAGCCAGCCCTCGACCCAAGAGTTAAGATAAGAATAATACGAGATACCTCTAAAAAATACTTTTATCTATTAAAAACCGGACTAATATACATACAGATTGTTTGTCAGATTATTCTACAAGCAACGTTTTACAGTTATAGTGATTTAATTTTATAATGAAACTAGCTTTTGCCCGCGGCTTCGCTCCCGTCAACTGATTAGGAACTCTATTCTGCTCTACCTATTTTTTCTTTTTTTTCTTTTATAAGATCCTTCTCCTGACAATAACAAACACAACAAAAAAAAAAAGGGAAATCGGTCCAGCCGTTCACGCGTAAATAGGGAAATAGGGATTCATTTTTATATTTATAGATCTGCAGATTTTTTAGTTAGTGTGACTTTGCGCATCTCTTTCATTCGTTTGCAGTCTGAGAGTGACGCGCTTTAGGCCATGTAGTCCTCATAGGAAGGAAAAATACAATAAATTTAATTTTCGTTCTGGTTATTCCAAGCAAAATATTTACATATCTAATAACAAACATTGTACGCATTGTGATAACTAAACTAGGTTTGCAGATGAGCTTGATGATAAAAATGTGATGAAATAAATGTCCAGTGAGTGTTCAAGAGATAGACGTAGGTAATAAACTAATTAGCACGTAAGTGCAAGATACGTGCAACGAGGAAAATAAATAAATAAGGACTAGCAGTTGTCTTCACAATGTTTCAAGACCAGAAATATTGTACCCATCATCATCATCCCTATTTTTTCCAATATTGAGTGATATACATATTCGGAATCAGCAAATTTTTCTCCGTCGTTTGAGTCAGGTCTCAATTTTTTTTGATAAAATGTCGCTTAGATCAATTAGCCTTTCAACCGCCTTTTAGCCTTTCAATATAGATATATAGATTTATAAATCTGACATTGTTTTAGGATACAAAAAAAAGTAAAATGTTACTTTCAGAATGTGCATTTAATGTTACATGTTTTATATTTTTGATCTGTTTGACTTACAGACATAGCTGGTCTAACGATTGAGGGCATTACTAGGGTATCATAAAGGAAAAAAGTTAGGTAACTTATAGGGAAAACCTTTCTGAAACTCTCCCCTAAGCGGGGTCAAACGGAGGTCAAACTTCATTACGAAATCAAAGTTAACAGCGTGGCAAGACTTACTCTTGTTTTGCCTTTTTACCCTTTAAATTCGTCTTTTGGCCGACTTCACACTAATTATAAAGGCGAAAAATATCAAAACTAGGTTCCGTTAGCGGCTTCGCCCACGTAAAAATAGGTTTCTCCATACTACGTAAATACAGTACATACGTGAATTTTATGAAATCCCCTCTTAGTGCTCGCCTACGTCATAAAAAGAAATCTTGTGGAAAATTTCACGCTCCTAGGCCCTGTAGTTTCGGCTGTGCGTTGATATGTCAGTCAGTCAGTTTCTCCTTTTATATATATCATCATCATCATCATTTCAGCCGAAAGACGTCCACTGTTGGACATAGGCTTCCCCCAAATGCGCCACAATGACCGGTCCTGTGCGTCTCGCATCCATCGGACTCCCACGACCCTCACCAGGTCATCGGTCAAAATGTGGGAGGCCTTCCAACGCTGCGTCTTCCGTTACGTGGTCGCCATTCCAAAATCCTCATCAACCATCTGTTTTGCGAGCAATGTGCACTGCCTGCCACTTAAGTTTGGCGATTCTTTGGGCTATGTCTGTAACCTTGGTTCTCCTGCGGATATCTTCATTTCTGATGTGATTACGACATAGCATAGCATAGCCCTTTCCATTGCCCTTTGAGTGACTTGTACTTGACTATTGTAGGTACCCAATCAGCTGAAATTAATTTCACTCGGGTTAGTAAATTCTGTGGTTATACTGAATTCCTATTGTTAGAATTATTTCGGAAATATATAAGCTATGCCCACTCCCACTCAGTGATAAAGTAGCATTCTGGTGAACGAATTTTTACAATCGGTCAAGTAGTTTTACAAAAATTCAAATATTTCCTCTTTATAATCATTAGTGCAGAAGTATAAGTTAATTTCAGAAAACTTATAACAATAAGAATGGATAAATTATTTCGCTAGAAGCGACACGCCCCAGCTTCGAACGGCGTGCAAAGTTATTTCTTTTTTCTTTAGAGATGTACCCTTAGCGTGGTTTAGAAAAAATGAGTGAAGAAAGAGACAAGTGGACAGCGACTTTATATATAATAATATATATTCCACAACTATTACACAACGCCGTCTATTCCCAAGCTAAGCAGAGCTTGTGTTACGAGTATTACATAGCTGATAAACATACTTATATATTATTATTAAATACATACTCGTACATATTATAGATAATTACACCCAGACATAGAACAAATGATTGTGCTCATCAGACCAACATTTGTCCTGAGTGGGGATCGAACCCACGACCTCCGGCATAGCAGTCAGGGCTACTAACCACAAGACCAACAGGCCAGTCAAAACTTTATCTTTTACCATTTTAGAGAAGCACATAGAATTATGTAAGACTACTTAGCTGTTCCCCGAGGTTCCCGAGGATTTTCATTTCGAACCGGTAGTTACCGAGATTAACGCGTTCAAAAAACCTTTTCAGCGTTATAATATTATGTTTAAGTACCTATAGAAGTTAAAAATAACATTTTTTTCTTTGTTCCAGGATGAACTCTACCTATGCACGCCAATCAGGATTTCACCTCAAAGTAACTATTACATAGGTTAGTATCAGTTCATTTGTCTACAAGTTTTAATGATAATTTGACCAGTTTCTACCATAACGTCAATCTAAAATTGACGACTTACATTCGACTAGATGAAAAAGATTCCAAATCTATTAAAGGTAGGATAATCATTTACTTAACCTTTCAAAGCATACTGAAGAATCATCGCAGAGCAGACACACAGACAGTCCCCTGTGCAAAGCATGCTTGGAGAGGGAAGAGACAATTATGAATGTGCTCCTTGACTGCACAGGCCCCCTAGTCTAGTTACAACCGTTTCTTTTCGATTATCTTTTCGTCGATCGCCTCGAGTCGGCCACGCCTCCGATTTGATGTCATTTCAATGCTCAGTCAAGTCAGAATAAAGATATAGGAGGCGTGGCTGACTCGAGGCGATCAACGAAAAAAAGAATCGGAACAAAACTGTTGTAACTTGGCTAGGAGGGCAGGTGTCACTGATACACGCATGCAAACCCTAGGATTCCTAAATTCCCTTATATAAAGAAAGAAAGAAAGAAAGAAAGAAAGAAAGAAAAAGAATTTGAAAAACCTGGGAGGCCTAATTTATTTTGGAGAGAGGTGGACTGGTTGGAATAAGCCCACCAAATGTTGACCGCCATCAAGATGGTCCACGCACAATGAACCGCATAGGACTAAATGCGGAAACCAGACTCCGATATATAGATAGATACCGAAGAATCTTGTAAAAAAAAACTATAAAAAAAACAAGTTCTGTTGCCAAAAACAGTAAGATACTAGAATTAGATGCCGAAGTGGCTCTAGCAATTTTATAGACTCGATCGACTGCCTTTATAACTGAAGTATACTAAGTATGTAAGCTACCAATGCCTTCGCCTGCGTATAAGTCGAAAATTAGCCCCAGGGAACATACTCCCGGGATAAAAGCATCGTGCTATTTCAGGACATATGTACCTACCCGTGTGACAAATTCGTTCAGCCGCATTGGTATGTCGTCGCCAGATCTTAGAATTAATCAGTTCAGGATATGGCCAAGTAAAACTGGCCAGATCGTTTAAACGTTTGATGGTATGTCAATCCTCGTTTGACCATATAATTGTTTTAGGATTTCAATGATAATAAAAGGTCTAAAGAAGGAAACGAAGATTGAAATATCATCAAACTTTAACGTTTAAAACGATCTTAAAAAGTTTTTTTGATGTTTTATTGGTTAAATCACGCTAATCTTTGGAACTACCAGTCGGATTCAACAAAATCTATCCGGATAGGATAGTCAGATTAAAGACGAATGGTATAGGCTATATAACATCACACTACGACCCACAGAAGCGGAGCAGGACACGGGGGACGGTTACAATGCCGAAAAAGTAAAAAAAAATAACTTTAGGTATGGTATTTATCCATTTTTAAAAGTTATTTCTAAACTTGGACTGTTGTGACTTCGTTACGAATAAAAGGCTCAGAAGCTCAGAGCTCTTCGTGATTGAGGCTGTTTGCGGAGGCATTCCCCGAGCTTCAACGCAATTTATAAGCTTATAATACAATATCATGTTTGTTTATGTGCGAGACTCCCACGACACCAAGCTTTTATCAGTGCTAATATTTCTAAAAATATCTTTGTCTCATGTTAGAGAATATTTTTCCAGATAATGTTATTTTCCTTTGTATTACAATCCCTGAAAAACATATCCCATTTCGTGTCTAAAATTAGAGCATGTTTACGGCTCAGAATAAGTCCTTCTCAGTAAGGAATGTTTCAAAGTTTTGTATTGTGGTCTGGTTTGTCTGGCAAGGAAATTTCGAAAAGTCCTTTCATGAAAACAAATTTATTTTATTTCTGACCGTAAGTCATTTCACAGCGGTTGAGCTCCCTAGTAATCCTGAGTTGAGCTATACGAATGATAACACTGACTGGACAGGTCCACTCAAATCTATGTGGTTCTTTCCTCAAAAAACTATCTCCGACACTAACCTGCATGGTTCTTATATGATAAGACCATTTCATGTTTGCTGTATGGACTTTAAAACAGACTGACCCCCGAGTTTGTTTCGGTATTTCTTCTCAGGATGGTTAGCTAGAAAACACCGGCCTCGTTCAGTTTAAACTGACGAAAACGCATATTTCAATAATAATACTATTACTTCAATTTGAAAACTATTTGCTTTGTATTTTTTAAATGCCACCCACGACACGTACCTATTTAAGATTAATGACCTGAGCAAGCGCTAGGCAATCAACTCGTTTCTACCTTATAATGTATCCAAAGTCGTCGACGGCGCGTACTGTTCCACGCGCGCCTCAAGGAGATTTCAGCAAACCGTAGGGGCCCAGCATGGTCTAAGCCTACTGGGGCCAAGGGTCTGCTTCTGAAAGGAAGACTCGGCCCTGGTATGAAAGGCAACGAAGGAACAGGAGTGGGTTTTTAGTCAGTCAAAGTATGACACACCCTCTCGCTCCGCCCAAGAGCGCGGGATGTCATTGGATGATTTTTCCACCTAAAAAAAACCTTATGTATGTGGCTCACCATGGCATGCTCAAATAATTTGTGCTGATAGACAAGACTTACTAAGGGATCGAGCTTATAATAATATGTTTGTTTCAGTGGGATTTCAACCCAACGCTACCATGAATACTGCTCATCATATGCTGCTATATGGATGCTCGGAACCAGGGTCCAATGAATCAGTCTGGTAAGTAGAATATGAATGTACAGTCAGGGGTCAAAAGTGCAGTTCCACCTTATCAATGCTAAAATGTCTAAAATTTATTTGTGGAAGAGGGTCAATGGTTCATGACTGATTTAATAGGTAGCATAGAATCTAAAGTAGTCTAAACAAGAAAGAAATTTTAGACACTAGCATTGATAAGGTGGAACTGCACTTTTGATCCCTGACAACTTAGTGCTCATTCACACGAGGACGATTAGTGTTTTTTGACCAATCCTCATATTTCACGTTTTGTTTTTATTTTTATCGGCGGCAAAGCTTTTTACTTTATGTCCGCACACGCATCACGAATCATACAAAATGACGGACACGTCTTATTATTATTCTGAGGTCTTATAATGTAGCACGTAACGTCTTTTAGACTGACTTTAGACTGAACTCTGACACTCAAACACGATGTGAACATCAATTCTATATAATGTGTGATATCTTTACGATTCGTGAATAAACACAATTCCGTATGCAATATGAACATCTTATCAGTCATGACGTGTCGTTTTTTTTGACTAATTATTAATCACGGATCCCGTATGAATGAGCTTTTAGTTAGGAATCAATCTATAATGTTTCTACTCCCACACAAGCCTCTTCGCGGTGAGAGGTGCATTTTTATCATAAGTAGTGTCTTTTCTAATCCTGCATTTTAAAATTCGATAGTTCATATAGTATTCCTGTTCCACGTTAATCGAAAGCGTGTTATTTCTAGTTTCGCATTTGTTTTGCAAACATTAAACGTGTTTCTTATTACACACCTTACTTATGATTGGAACCGAAGTTTACTTAGTTACGAACTTATGACGATAAGGAACGAAAACATGAATTTAAATCAACTGTTTATTTTTTGTTGGCCTACTTTGTGCTAGACTACTTGGCAAAGAGTTCTCTCTTCTTCTTCAAATCTTTCTATCCTGGGCGATCTCTATTCAAGTTTTGCCCGCGAAAGTGATCGGATCACCGCCTCCGCCGCGGTCCATCTCGACGGCGAAGTCCATCAGGCAGTGATTGACGATCTACGCCTACCTGTCCGGGCCTTTAACTAAACTATATTTAGGCATAATTGAAGATCTTAGCAATTTATTTGATCATAGGTCCACCGTTTTCTCGATTGGCTTAACAATAAGCCAATCGAGAAAACGGTGGCAGAGTGCCTCGCTCAAGCGGAGTACCGCGCCTTGTCCTCGTGAGAGCGATCGGTGGCGGTGACCTCTAGCGTCGGGCCCTGGTTCAGGCCATGATTTGAAGTGAGATAAACGGCGGTCGTATCCTTCTGTGAAGCAGTAATGCTAGCGAAGAAAAAGGCCGCACGCGTCACGGATCGGACCTCCTCACGTCCCAGCCGCCGGGACCCCGACCCCGACTACTAGCTACCGTAGGCGCGGGCTTGCGAGCGACGAGCAATGGGTAGCTCGCCGCCGATCGTTGATGACGCGTAGTGTTCCACGCGCCCCTCAAAGAGATGTCAGTGAAATCATAGGAGCCCAGCAGGGCCAATACCTACTAGAGCCATAGGTTGACTTCTGAAAAGGCACGGCCTCGCGTTCGACACTAGAGCGCGAGAAGTCATTAGATGATTTCCAATTTCAAAAAAAGTCGATCGAGCCTCGAGTAAGATCAGGGATCAAAAGTGCAGTTGCTCTCTACCAATGCTAGGTGTCTGAAATATCTGTAGTAGAAGTTCGATGGTCCACAGCTAGTTTATTCAATACTTTATTCATGACTTTTGCACCTTTTCTACGAAGAAATTTCAGAAATTTTAGCATTGGTAGAGCGAAACTGCACTTTTGACCCTGACTGCACCTAAAGAGCCAGGTCAGTCATTGTCTACACTCTAAAGAGCAGCGGTGCTACCACAAGCTCTTAAAGCGATTCATTTGACGACCTAAACTGAACTGTTCAAGGGATGGAGCAGGAGCTACATAGGGTGTACGGTGTGGTTCCATTCCTCTTTCTCGCTCGCTCGGCTGGCATTTAAACACGCCATGGTATGCCCCCTGATCAGGGAAGTCTGACAATAAATTTGAAATCAAGTCGCCACATTAACTACTGTGTAGGTGGTAGTGCTATTGTTAGGTGACAATTACCGGAAACTGTATTATTATATTTTCTTACTACCTATACAATATAAATTTTAGTATAATGCGAAACCCGAAACACGTGTCTAGTGTTTTTAAGTAAAGAATCTATGTAAAAACATTCATAACTGTTTCATTGTGGGTTCGATTCCCACCCAGGACAAATGTTTGTGTGATGAGCAGGATCCCATGGTGGTAGGCCAGCAAGGAGGCTCGCCGCTTCGCGGGAAACCGTGCGGTATCCCCGCACCATCCGTATGGCCATGACCCTCTGGCATGCGTTCAGCTGGGCCGCCGGTCGTTTTCGCAGCGACGGCACCCACACCGGCGCTCCATAAAGGGCCATGGACCGAATGTGCCTGCGTAAGCCTCCGGCAGGAGGCGTCTGGACCCCCTAGGTTGGGCAGGAGCCGCTTGAGGGCAACCCCAGTCCGATTAAGTTTGAGAGCCAGACGTTGGAAGTGTTTCTCGAAATTCAACTGGCTCTCGAGGATGAGTCCCAGGTACTTCATCGTCGACCCGACGCCGACGTGAACTCCTCCTAACATTAATTGGGAATGCCGTGGTGGCGCGCTCAGAGGGCCGTGAAAACACATGACCTCGGACTTGTGCAGCGCCACCTCGAGTCCCAACTCCCTGCTGAATCCTATCAACAACTATCGCAACCCCGCGTGTCGCTAATTTGACCACCGCCTGGTACGACTCTCCCTGCGCCAGGACCAGCTGTTGTCTGCGTAACAGACCACGCTGACCCCGTCGATCTCTGTGAAACACTGCACGACATCTCGCGCCATTTTCACTCTCCCTGGTGACTAGGGTAGATAATATACCTGTCCGACAGGTAGGCCTCGACAACATGATAGAGGTAGTCAGGCACCCGGTGATACCGGAGTGCTCCTCCTAATGCTACTCCAGGGCAGGGAATTTAATATAGTAAAGTCACGAGCAATAACATAGGCTGGCCTGTTGGTCTAGTGGTTAGTGGCCCTGACTGCTATGCAGGAGGTCGTGGGTTCGATCCCCACACAGGACAAATGTTTGTGTGTTGAGCACGATCATTTGTTCTGTGTCTGGGTGGTATTTATCTATTATATGTATGTATTTAGAAGTATATAAGTATGTTTATCAGTTGTCTAGTACTCAAAACACAAGCTCTGCTTAGCTTGGGACTAGACGGCGTTGTGTAATAGATGTGGAATATTATTATATTATTATTACTAATGTTGTATAGTTTTGCCTCAATCCACTGTCATGATTTATTTATCTATTATTATATTCTTTATTCTACATTGCATAAACAAAAGATACAGGACAAACATTTATAAATATAAGTGTACAATGGGCGGTCTTATCGCGCAGGGAAATTTCTTACAGACAACCTTTGGATGGACTGAAAGAGAGGAGATAGATTTAGGGCTGTCGGTGTACAACCATCAGAAATAATACTAAAGGTAGAACTGCACTGCGCACACGTGTGCCACACACGTCGATCTGGGCGCGTCTAGACTAGGTACACGCCACGTGAAGCCACGCGACGTCATTCTACGTACAAATCAGGCGTGCGTCGGTTTAATGTAGTTCGAGCTTAATAAGATATAGTAACACAAAATACAATATCAAATAATATACTAATAAATATCATTCGGTAAAACTAGGTGTTGACATAACATACTAGCTGGTACCTACACCATGGAGGTTGTATGGTAATATAAAGCTACAGTCAGCAGTATTAGCTATCATGCAACAACAAAAAATCTGCTGTTCCTTATATATTATGTCGGCAAGTGCGAACAAACATGAAGAGAACAGCTGACTATTTTTTTTTATAACATTTGATTGTCCGCCATAGTCGTGTATACCTGCCGGAAAATTGCAATAAATAAAAACCGTAAAAAATTGTAATAAATCGATGTTAAATTATAATTTATGAAAATCGTATAATGTATGAAAATCGTTATAACTAATGAATTCCCGCTCTCTCACCAAGTCAATGGACGCACAGGACCGTTCGTTGTGGCGACACTGGAGGGAGGCCTATGTCCAGCAGTGGACGTCTTTCGGCTGAAATGATTATTCAGAAAAAAAAATAGTTTACAATTTCTCTCGATATTTTACAATCTTATGGTGTTTACAATTTTCCGGTGAAATATACATGACAAAGTAGAATGCGTCCACCTCGCCACGGTCACGGACTATATGACAGACTTAATTCAAAAAAAATCTTAGAAGAAAGTATTCTTTTTCTTATCTATGTTGTTAAAGATAAAATCTCCGAGTTGCTCGATGACGCTGAGAGCACGTTTTTGTTTTTTTTTTTTTGACATAGCTGTCAAAAGGTTAATAGTGTTTATCATCAGCAGGCAGTAGAGATACCTATAACTCAAAAATTCGAAATTTGAAAATTGTGTCATAACGCGTATGTTTTATGATTCAATTTTCGAATACGGTCTAATTTTTTGAGTTATTTGTCTTTGTGATGTTGTATGTGTAACATAAATACTTATTTAACACCTACCAAAGATATTATGTTGGCGCTGGCAACCTTCACATTTGTTGTATGATGACGTCATCATGAAACAAATTATTGAAGCCAGCCATGTGATATGAAAATCGATGAATAAATAATTGATGATAACGTAACCTTTTATGCGTGACCCAGATAAACAAATCTCTTTGTGTTACAAAGATTTTGTTAAATATGATATTATGATATACCGTTTTGCGTAGGAAGTGTACCTATTATTACCTTCATAGCTTTAAACTGACTTCAAAAAAAGGGCTTCAATGCGGTTGTATATTTTAGGATTCCGTACAAAAAGGGTTAAAACGGGACACTATTACTAAGACTCGTACTGTCCGTATGTCTGTCAAAAGACTGTTTGTCATAAACCGTGATATCTAGACAGTTGAAAGTTTCATAGATGATGGAGGTATTTCTGTTGCTGCTATAACAACAAAAGCAGAATAAATTATTTTTTTAAGTGATGACCATACAACAAACGTGATTTTTTTTGCCGTCTTTTTGCTAGGGATGCTACGGAACCCTACGTGCGCGAGTCTGGCCAAAAAACCAGCCGGTTTTTTTTTTTTGTTTATTACGTCAGAATTCCATCATTTACGAAACAAGTTGAAAAAAAAAATCATCATCATCTTCCTGCCCTTGTCCCGTGTTATTTGGGGTCGGCGCAACATGTTTTTGCTTCCATTCTGCCCTATCGTTCGTCATGCTATCACTAACTTCCTTTTCTTTCATATCACTCTTCACACAATCCATCCATCTTTTCTTTGGTCTCCCTCTTCCTCTCCATCCATCCACATGTAAACTCATATCTCTCATAAGAGTTGAAAAAAAAAATAACTTGAAACGTTAAACTTCCAGATTGTCCTTCCAGAATGAACAACAAAACAAATTAGCGAAGGAGTTAAACCTCATAAAATGGCACATTTTATCTTCCTTAATTAGATAGTTATCGTTGTTTCTGGTTTCAAGAAGTAGGTATATTTGTGAAACGTTATTATCGCTAATATATTTTTTAATGACATAAGTACTATCCCTTCATGAGCTGCAAATTGAAAAAAAAATTGTTTCTTTTTTATTTTACTGGCTACCTTGGAGCATTCCATCTTAGTCCGCCTATGTCAAAGATTCGAAGCATTTTTATTTCAAATAAATCCTTTACAGGCAATTTTGAAATGTCAAGAAGTCAGTCAGTCAGAAAAAGGGTGCTAAATGCACATTCCAAAGCGTAGATCTCTATGGAGAAGAATGTGCAAAAAACTCCATGGACACCCTTTTCAATCATTTATGTATTATAAATAACTCGTTACATGTTTCTTGTCGCTACTATTATGTGAGAACAATGTAAATAAAATAAAAACTAAATAAGTATAGATATTAAAATAGCCACTGGCAGCTAAGAGACGACCTATCTCAACTGACAGCACCCGTTCACGGACATGACGCGAATATTAGCACCACTCTGCTCAACCATTTTAAAGGGAACCGAATGAACCAACACACGCGCCACCATCAGTGAGACATTTGAGTGAGTCAAACAGTCCAATAAAAACCATTAATAGCTCCAGTTTAAATATATTGCATAAGCATAATCCTTTTAATGTTCCCACTGTTGGGACTCAGGCCTCCTCTTTAGGAAAGGGAATGGGCCGTAATCTACCATGCTGGCCGAGTGCGGGTTGGTGGTTGTCACATGTCTTCGAATTTTTGGTTTTAGGACATGCCGGTTTCCTCATGACGTTTTCCTTCACCGTTTTGAGAGCAGTGGTGATTGATGAAATAAATTACATGAAGTAATGCGCCTGGCTGGGTTTTATTCACGACCCTTACATTGTGCTCTAAAAATTACTCTAAATAAATAGAAAGAACGTAAATAAAAAATAACTGTGTATGTTTTAATTCCACGTTTATTATTTGTAGGAGCTGTGGCGAGATGCAAAGTAACGAGGTGGATCAAATGTATAACACTGCCAGCCCGTGCCGCTCCGGATCTCAGGTAAACCTCATCCATTTTGTATTCTTCATTACAATGAAAGGGAATGGTTTTATGTAAACTCCAAACGAACCTGTACCTACTTTTCAAATTGCTTTCGTGAGACGCTTTTGAAAATACTTGTAATTAATGCCTGAGATATAACTGGAACGAAGTCCTTCAGCGTTACCTATGCTAAGTTATTATTATATACTATTGGTAGGCACCAACGTACAGAAAATATTGCCGAACCATCGACCTGCATCTGTTATCTTAATTAGTCTTTTTCTACGCAAATTAGGTGCACTTAAAAAGCAGATAAAGATACAATTTGTCAACTCGGTGTTCATGATAGCAACAATTATTTTCTCAGTTATCAAACTTGTTACCGTAGTAGAAGCAGTCCGTTCTAAATGATAATAAACAAATAAAATTGGTAATATGTCACGGTATTTCCACTACATAGAATTTTAATAACATATCGACGTTATATTTAATAGCAATTGAAATTAATCACCAACTTATTTCTACTTTAATAAAACGTAATTGTTTTCCTCTATGAGCATATGGTATTGCTAAATAAGTAGGTAAGCTGCCTAGTTAACTGCCCAACTACTATGTTTTAAATCGGTTGTTATAGTTTATAACTTATTCATTAGATAGGTACCTATATTAAAATGGGTGTGCGTAACGTTGCTTTATAAAACCTAATATGGGTTAATTTTGCTTCACAAAATTTCTAAAGAAAAATTTCCCTGTGCACATTTGATTTAACAAAAAAAAACATACAATAATGGTAATTTATAGGTACCTGGTCTTCGTCTTAATATCATAAATAACAAAGATTTGTATTTGGTTTGTAAGGAATAAACTCAAAAATACTGGATCGATTTGATTTGAAAAATTCCTTCACCAGTAGAATAATATGCTACGTTAACTAAGCGATATAAGCTATATAAAGGGTGTATTTGACATCGACGCACAGACGAATACCGTGGATCCAATACATGATTCTGGACCCCCCAGTGGTGGAATTTTGAGTCGACTTTTACGAAATTAAAAAAAAATATATAATTTTTAATTACTGTATAAAATCGTTATTCTAACCAACCCCTGTGATATTTTCAATTTACACATCGCAGTATTTATACCGAAAATGTTTAGTATATAAACTCATTTTCGGTATAAATAATGCGATGTTATAGAACATACAAAACACAAATCTATATATAAAAGAAAGCCGGGTTAATTACACTATTTATAACTCGAAAACGGCTGAACCGATTTGGCTGAAAATTGGTGGGGAGGTAGCTTAGAACAAGGAGACGGACATACGATCCTTATTATCCCGTTCCCGTGGAACGTTACATAAAATGTGGTATAACAAAAAGCAACTAACATGGAATAATAAAACGCAACTGACAGCTAAACGTAATGTTGTCTATGGTATGGTTAAAAATTTTAAGTTTTGAAGTTGACCAGTTGATGTGTATATTAAATTAGTAGGTAGGGTAGAGTAGGGTAGACAAGGGTAGAGTAGGGCAAAGTAGGGTAGAGTAGGGCAGAGTAGGGTAGAGTAGAATATAGTACATAGTTGACGGGAGTGAGGCCACACGCAAAAGCTAGTAAAGTAATAAATATCTAATTTCGAAAAAAGAATACCGTACTTACCTTAACTTTTATACGTATAGAAGTTATTTGATCTTGATAATTGCAAATTTCCAAGTCATCGATCTGAAGATATCACAGTTCTGATTAACTTTTTTTTTTTTTTTTTTTTTTGTGTGGCCTCTCGCAGGTCAACCTAGGAGGTTGTCGGCTGCTTAACCGGACTTGCCTGTGGCGGCCTCAATTCAAGAATCAAAGCCTCCAGCCAGGGCTTATTTAACTAACTTAAAAACTAAGCGACTACACGCTAAGGGCACCCCCTGTGGGGTACGGATTCTGATTAACTTGTTACTGGCAATTATTTTATAGTGAGATGTGAGAATTTGAATTTAGAATTCGTAAATCAGTTTTCAAACTGAGCGTATGGTTAGCGGGTTTTGTAAACAAGGCTGATTATGCCTACTTTAACAAAGATGCAATAAAAGTTTACATATCTTATGGTTCAACGCGTTTTGATAAACTAAGATTAATGATACATACCTATTGTGGAACCGGGAATTACCGAGCTTCGGTCACAGATCACGTTTGTTTACGTAAATCAATCTGCTCAGTTTTACTCTCGTTAGATTGTGCATATTTTATTTGGGTTCATGGAATGTTATTTTCTTTAAAATATAAAATATAGTAAGAAGAATATTGTCTATTTGTGATTCGCACAGGCCAAAAAATAAAATAAAAACATAACAAGGCCTGTGTGAGGCCAATATAACAACAGTAATCTCAGCAAATGCCGCGATGGAACGTTTGAAAGAGTTACCCTGGCCCTAGAACGCAAAGGACAAATAGCAAGCATAGCATAGTCGGCCTTATAATGTTCCCACTGTTATGAGAGGGAATGGGCCGTAATACACCACGCGGGCCCAGTGCGGGTCGGTGGATGTCACATGTCTACGAATTTCGAGTTCTAGGACATGCCAGTTTCCTCACGATGTTTTTTGGTGATGAAATAAATTACACAATGTAATGCGCCTGACTGGGTTTGAACCCGCGACCTATAACTCATATTACGGGCCATTACCACTCGGTCACCACTGCTTTAAAGGACAAATGAAGGATCTTAATTGATTTTTAGTCAAACACGCCCTCAAAAAGGCAAAATCAGTAAAAGTCTGACACGCCCTCTTTTGCTCCACCCCAAAGCGGGTGGAGCAAATTATCCGGTGAGAAATTATCAAATGATATTTCATTTGATGAGATGATGATGATGAGACATCCCACCTCAAAAAAAGTTTATAGGAACTGCGATATTTTAAAAACTAAAAAATAGTTACAGTATTTTTTAATATCGCTGATATAGATATTTTATTTTTAATATATTACGCTTTCTATCTTACGCTTCCATAGCGATTTTCTCCTAGTTTTGACAGAAATTGCATCGAAAGTAGGTGTCTGAGCAGCTAAAGCAAGATCGTCTGCATATAAAAATCGTTGTGTTTGCGGTGAGCTAGGCTGATCGTTTGTGTAAATATTAAAGAGCGCCGGAGCTAACACACTACCTTGAGGCAGGCCGTTTTTCAGATTACGCCGCCAGATTGCATGGTGTTATGAACAAAGTACCTACTTAACCACTTTCGAAACCTTACTTACTTTGTTATAAAAGAAGAAAGAAAAACTTTATTCGCGCGAAATGACGCAATCTTTATGAAATAGGTCTTTTTACTGCAGATTTTTTTGGTGTTCCGCTTGGACATGTGTTATGTCCCGCATTATAATATTTGCAATTGAGACAATGAAATTAATCAATCAAAAACTTCTTTTTCATCGAATTTACGTTTTTATCATAAATTTTGAGCACGTACCTATAGCAATATTCGTAGTTAAATAAAGTCCAAAGTGAACTACAATACAATAAATGACGTTCCTGAAACATAAAACTCTTTTTTTGATAATGACGCAATCTTAAAACTAGCTAAGTAACATAATCTAAAAAAAAACAAAAAGAAAAAAAAAAAAACTTTTACCATGGCAATTTGAGTGAATATGTTTTCCATAATAGGCTGTCATTGTACGGTCCTTGAGTTCATGACGTAGGCGTTTTATCAATTCCATTACGCAGACATCGATCAGAATTTATACGGCTTAGTGCTGCCTCATGGCTTCATGGTTATCTACTAACTCGTGTCTAATCCACGTTGTATTATTTCTGACTAGCGACCCGCCCCTGGTACGCACGGGTTTTACAAATCTTTGAGATTTCTCTGATTTTCTCTACTACAATATGCATATAGCCCCTCTAGCCTAGCTACAACCATTTCGATTTTCTTTTCGTTGATCGCCTTGCGTTGGCCACGCCTCCTATTCCTTTGTTCTGACCACGTGACTGAGTGTTGAGATGACGTAAGAATAAAGGAATCGAAGGCGTGGCCTACTCGAGGCGATCGACGAAAAGAGAATCGAAACGAAACGGTTGTAACTTGGCTAGGGGGGCAGGTTACTTAAAAATTTCGCGGAACAAGGATGTACAGTCCCACATACCTCCGTTAAAAATCGGAGGACCCTTGACCAGATGGGTGTTGTATCTGGTCCAGGCAACTGCCTAATAGTTGATTTTGGACTGTTGTATATGTTCTAACCGCGCGGAGAACTAAAACCGCGATGCAGAATTTTTAATTTTAGATCCTATATGGCGTCTAAAACATCGTAACGGTATAATAAACCTACACTTTCTTAATGAAACTTCCTTCCTTTAGGTGAAAACCGCATGAAAATCCGTTCAATAGTTTTTGTTTTTAAATGACATACACTAGTGCTTGACTGCGATCCCACTTGATGATTAGCAGTGATGAATCGTTGATGGTGAGGCGCACTAGTTTATTAAAAGCCTTTTCACTCTAGCCTTGATGACACCTAAATTATAATCGGACTGGAAGACCGCAGCAAGCAAATTGTTCCAGTCCTTCGATGTACGCGATGTTGTTTCTGACTTTATCGCGAATAAGTAGACAGACAGATTGACGCGATGAGGGACTTTGTTTTATACTATGTAGTGATTAACATCACTGAAAATTATATGCTCATAAGATGTTAGAAACACTAGATCATTTCAAACAGAGAAATTACTTATCTATCAGTAAAACGGAGTGACTAAATACAATTATGGTTCTGTGATTCCAAATGAGTCAGAAATGTGACCTTTTCACAGAAAGAGCAATTAGAAATAGGGAATGATCGATCGCTTTCAGCAATGATTCAATTTATGGTCGGTAGCGAGACAGCGTGGGATGCCGTCCGTCGCCTCGTTTTTGCGTGGGAGAGATTCACGCCTCTTATGTGGAGAAATCTGAAATCAAACGTTTACTTCAAATAAACCATTTACTTTTGAATTGTCAAAAATGTGAAGAAAAATTGCAAGATAGTAAATCAAACTTCTTTCTACCGTCTACATCATACATGACTAAAGGGTGAACGCTAAACGAAATCACAGCCACCGGCAAACAGACTGGTTACCAATACCATCATTATACTTGCCCTATTCTCGATTTTTAGGGTTCCGTACCTCAAAAGGAAAAAACGGAACACTTATAGGATTACTTTGTTGTCTGTCCGTCTTTCAAGACACTTTGTCTTGGGATCGCGTGGAGGTCCGGTGGATGCGAGACGCACAGGATCGGTCGTTGTGGAGACGCTTGGGGGAAGCCTATGTCCAAAAGTGGACGTCTTTTGGCAAAAATGATGATAATGATGATGAAGGTCCCATAGCACAAGTATAGGAAAAAACCTGAAAACTATAAATTTGTAGTTGCGTCATAATTTTAAGCGTCCCGTACCTCAAAAGGAAAAAAACGGAACCCTTATAGGATCACTTTGTTGTCCGTCGTCTGTTTGTCTGTCTGTCAAGATCCTTTAGCTGAGGAACGCGTGGAGGTATCGAGTTGAAATTAAAACTATATAAGTACTTAAATCTGCGGTCCCTTGAATATATAAAAAAATCAAACTTCAATGTTACCGAAAAAAAAGATACGGCCGTTTATGTCGCAAAAAACCTGTAGGTATTTCGACACTCAAGGGAATCAAAATTCATAGGGTACTTTCCGTTGACCTAGAATCCTGAAATTTGGCAATCAATGAAGCAAGGTCTTATGGTACAATTATAGGAAAAAAACCAAAAACTGTAAATTTGTGATTACGTCACATAAAAATTGAAAATCTTCATAGCTCAATTCGGGAATTGAAATATTGTCATAGGTTAGTTTGTACGGAACCCTGGAATAGGACATAGTATACTTACTCTTTATTCCGGGAGTATGTTTGTTTGGGTTGAGATGGAGTCGCTGGCAGAAGCTAGGATCTACTTAATATTACAAATAGGAAAAAAAAATATTATTGCTCTCAAAACGGTGAAGGAAAACATCGTTAGGAAAGTCTTAGAACAAAAAATTCGAAGACATGTGGCATCCGCCAAACCGCACTGGGCCCGCGTGGTGGATGACCCATTTTCTCTCTTACAGAGGAGGCCTGAATCTCAGCAGTGGGTGGGCACGCCATAATTATGGTGGTAAGTCCCCTCTTTGAGGAGTGGCTGGAAAGACAACAGGGCGTCCTTACCATCCGCATGACGCAGGTCCTCACCGGACGTGGTAAGTTCGGGACGTTCCTGCACCGGAATCGTGCGGAAGAAACGCCCGGAAGCCACCATTGAGTGGACCGCCTGGAAGAGACGGTGGAGCATGGTGATGGTTTTTAGTCAGTAAAATTCTCAGACTTTTACTGACTAAACCCTCCCCCCCCGCACTATCACTAGTGTCACTACTACACACACACTAGTACTAGTCGCACTAGTGTCAGCACTATCTCCCGCCCCGCCCAAGGGCGGAGGATGTCATGATTATGCTTATGCTATACATAGAAAAATTTGGATTATTGTTTGTAATGAATAAACTCAAAAACCATCAGATCGATTTTAAAGATTCTTTCACCAATAGAATGCTACTATATCACTGAGTATCATAAGCATGTTTCCCACTTTCAAGCAGGCGAAGCCGATGGCAGGAGCTAACTATCAATAATTTTCTTCTATTATTTTCAGATCGTATACGCCTGGGCTCGTGATGCACCTAGTCTTCAACTTCCCAAAGACGTCGGTTTTCTTATAGGACAGAATTCGCCCATCAAGTACTTGGTCCTGCAAGTACATTACATGCATCGCTTCCCGGGTAAATATAGCTTACTTCATTTATTAGCAGAGTTCGGAATTAGGTACAGTTAAACATGTACTTACACCGATTTCATACAGCGAAGGAATAAAGTGGATATGCCTTAAATCCCGAGATTAATTTTAAAGAGCAGAATTTTTTTATGACACTGTCAAAAATATAGCAGAAAAAATTTCTTCTTGCATTAATGACGAGGAGAGGGAAGTGTATAAATTCGTTAACCTTACTTCAGTTGAGGTAGAGATCTTTTTCAATGAAAAATACTAATAAAAATTGTATGTTAATTATATTTGTTTTATGTATCTCTGAGGTTTTTATTATTATTTATTTCTAATATTTTTGGCCACAAGATCCATATTAATATCAACATTTCGATGCAAGTACATGAATGACTCTACCTAATTCCGACCCCTGTTTATTAGGTACTAACCTTTTTAGGGTTCTATCCCCGAAGATTACCCTGCCCGATGAAAAATGAAGGCTTAGTCATAGGGTACCGTCCTATGACTTTAATAAGTCTCCGCTAGTCTCGTCATCCGTCTATCCGTCTACCTGTCTGTCCGTCTGTCAGCGAGCTGTATGTTATAAACTGTAAGGGCTATATTTCACCGGGACACCATGGCGGCGCGATCAGTTGCGCTGCCATGGTGTCCGTAAGCTACTAAACTAGACACCATACAGACCCCAGAGTCGCTACACCACACTGAGACAGTATCAAAATGGACCTTAAGTGCAGGCGTCCGAGCTGCGGACACCAGGTGAGTAACTGTGTAAATTATGTATGTATTGTATTATTATGTATTATGTAGAGCTGTGTAAATTTTGTTGGTAGCGGCGATTGGTCGCGCCGCCATGGTGTCCCGGTGAAATATAGCCCTAAGAGGTAGAATTAAAATTTTCTCTGAATGTGTAGTTCTATTAACGCTACAACAAAAAATATTTAAATTAAATTAAAGGGGGCTCCTATACAAGAAAAGTTATTTGGTCGGCGTTTTTTTTTTTTGCTCGATTTTAATATTTGTTATACGAAATCTTTCGTATCCAACTGTGAATCAGACTGTAGAAGTCCGACTCGCACTTGGCCAGTTTTTTTTTCTATTAATTCATTCATTGACAGACGAAACTCTTTAAACTGCAAAGTTTAGAATCATGCCTGCCAGGAATGCGAGATTTTTTTTTTTAATTACTGATAGACTGGCGTTTGACCCTGGTGAGAGATCACCTGATGGTAAGCGACGATGCGGTCCACGATAGAGCACGCTTGCCTAGAAGTAACCTGTTCACTCTTGACTTAAAGACCTCCAGGTCGTAGCTACAAGGAAACTGCCTGCGGCAGAGAATTCCGCTCCATAGCATAACGCATAATAAGAGATTGTTTGAAAGAGTTATCCTAGAACGTAAAGGGTAACTGAAGGAACATAGGGGTTTTAGTCAGTGGGAGAGGGAAAAGAGGGGGAGCAGCTCAGAACAGAGGGGAGAAGTTAATTGTTGATACTAACAAATACAGGGTGCAAGGGACAGGTCTCCGCAAACTTTAACGACTTGCTCAGCAGACGAAACTGAACAACCTACCACAAGATTTTTTTTCCTGAAACAAAAATGAAACAGCCTCTCCATACAAATGTCCGATCAAGTTGATCATTTTGTATGGAGATGCCAATTTTTAGGGTTCCGTACCTCAAAAAGAAAAAGCGGATCTCTTATAGAATCACTTTGTTGTCCGTCCGTCTATTTGTCTGTCTGTCAAGACCCTTTATCTCATAAATGCGTAGAGGTATCGAGTTGAAATTAAAACCGTATACTCAAGTCTACGGTCTCTTGAAGCTGTGAAAAAATCAAACTTCTAAGTTAACGAAAAAAAAATCGGCCGTTTAGGTCGCAAAAAACTTACATTTCAACACTCAAAGAAATCAAAATGCATAGGGTATTTTCCGTTGAACCAGAATCTTGCAATTTGGCATAAAGCAAGGCCTTATAGTATAGATATAGAAATAAATCTGAAACTGTAAATTTATAGTTACGTTACAAAAAATTTTTTTTTGCGATTCGGATAAATCTTCGTAACTCAATTCGTGGGTCGAATTGTTTTCACACATTTGCCCTGTTTTTTTTTTTCGAGTCCGGAAGAAGATCTTGTGGAAGGTTGTTCAGTTTCGTTTACTGAGCAGGCTCTCAAAGTTTGCGGAGACCTGTCCCTTACACCCTGTATACATTTCCTAAAAGGATAACCATTGGGGAAGAATTTATTTGAGAGTTCACCACTGTTGTTGATTCGAATTCTTATCGGGCACACGGCCTGCAGTTATGTTATTGTTTTATTGTTGCTATGCAAATGACAATTTATGCTGATGCCAAAATATAGCAGTCACCATATTCAATAATATTTGTAAACAATAATAAAACATTAATAATGAAATACTGTTTATCAACATCACCATCATAATAAATACGAAAGAGATACTATTGAGGAATTGAGTCAAAGGCCAATCAAATGAGACGTTCTTATTTTCTATTGACATTCGATCAGCCAACATGCGATGGCCAAGCGGATGGAGAGTTTCAAAAATTATATTTGATTCCATACCTTCTTTGTGTAATGCTATCACAATAATTCGGTTCTCTTTATCACCCCACTTCATTTTAGTACCTATCACAATAATATTTTCCAACTTTATTAATCATAACTTAGATTAATATTCCAACTTTAAATGTAATATCATCATCGTCATTTCAGCTGAAAGACGTCCACTATTGCACATAGGTTTCCCCAAGTGTCGCCACAACTTACGGTCCTGTGTCTCGCATCTATCGGACAAAAATTAAAAAAATAATAATTATATTATGTATTTTTTTAACCGACTTCAAATATAAGGAGGTCCTTTGTTCGGCTGTATGTTTTTTTTTTTATGTATGTTCATACACCGATTTCTCGGTCAATCAATTGCCGGCCGATTTTTTTAATTCTTTCTTTGATTGAAAGGTTATACTTCTGAGTTGGTCCCATAAAAATATTGTTATGATCTGATGATAAACTTCGAAGATATGGAACGGAACTCCTCATAGGATCACAGTAGAACGGTCGTAACAAATAAAATTGCTTTGTATAGACGTGTAGTCGATGACTGACTGAATAAAGAAGGGGGGGGGGATATATTGAACTGATCTGATGATAAAGCCGGAAGGTGGGCATTGAAACTCCGTAATAATCAATCAATGTAACACAACCGTCTTTGGGATTATTAGAATTGTCATAAGATGCACTTTGGCTATAAGGTACCATCGAGCTAACTAACTTTTGAAACAACTTTCGAAATAACTTATTACAAAAAAATAATAATAATAACAATCGACTTCACTAAAAAAAACACTATCTCTACTATCTCGGTATTGTTTGTTTCTTATTTAACATTTTAGTTATTTTTATCGTAACAGTATTTATGACTAGATTAAGTATAATGTAATATAATGTGTAAAATTGTCGCTTAATTTCAAACCAACGGCGGCATCATATCATGTCCTGACCGGCACTGTCCATTCCAGGTTGCCTGGAAGAGATCACGGAATTTATTGTATACTTATCTGTTTTAGTTTTCAGTTTATTTTTCTATGAATCTTGTGATATTTACAATAAAGTATCTGTATCTGGTAAAATTTGTTACTTTGCATATAGTGGGTAATCCCTGAAACTACTGAACCGATTCTAAAATTTCTTTCATTAATATATAGTTAGTGCTATAGGCTACATACATATATTATACGTTCACACGGGCGAAGCCGCTGGCAAAATCTAATATTAGTTTATCTGGACACCCATACTGATGTAGAGAAAAAGGTGGTTATGTGGCCCCTTACTTAGTTTTTGAGGTCTCTCGTAAAAAATACTAAACTTATAAATCCATTAAGCACATTAAAGTGTTCCTTACTATCGCGCTATGCATACCTATAAGTAGAATAAATAAAATGACCACAGAACAATAAAAACAAAAAAATCTTTGAAATGATAAATTTGGCATCGTGACATTAAGTGAGGGTTATATGGTACCCCGGGGCCATATTAAATATATTGATCTTTAATTAAACCTTTATGGCAAAAATCACTCGTATAATAATCGTTTTCAAAGCCAGCACAGGCTGTATGAGCCCATAAATTTCAACTCAGGCACTGAATTACAACACACTTTTCTTCATGTCAATTGCTAAATTTAAACTTTCAGGCAGCCTTCTGACTGCATCGCTTTCAGGGTTACTGGTGGTTGCATAGACTCATACACCCAGCAGTAGCTCATTCATTTAGACATCGCTCATATATTCTATATGGCCTCTGGGGGTCACAATAGAAACAATGTGAGGGGGTCAAGTTACAAGTATCAATATGTAATCAAGCGAAAATACACATATTCCACTGAATGTTTTTGCATAATTACCTTCAAAATTCAATAGAAAAAAAGTTCGTCAAACATAATGTTAAAATCACCAAACATAAAACTTAAGTAATTTGTCTAGCAAAAAATAATAAAATGAAGAGCCGTTTCATAAATTTGACAGTTGCGTGTTTCGGCTATTTCAAAAACAAACGAACGTAACACCATCTCAGGGATTTTGTTGGTTCTATTCGATAGCTCCGCTGTCCATGAACTAAAGTGCTACTAGATAGAACATTTCTAAATTATAAATATGTCAGGGGGCCATAATACATGCAGAGGTCACATTACCACCTTCTCCCCTAATAATTTCTTACTGTTTTAAAATCATCATGACAATCAATGTTTTGTTTTATGGTAAGACGTAGATGGAATATCTTATGTCTTGGACATTACGTATACACAGTGAATAGAACATTGGACATACAGAACAGACAGTTCAATTGTGTGTATTGTAAGCAATTCCGAGCTGCATTGAAAATACTGGGTTAGTACTATTGTTAATTGAATTGTGAGCTATGAAACGTATTTCCTGCGTCGTTTAAAAAGAAGGAAATGATTTTATAGATGTCGGCACTTAATTCCGCCATCACTTTTCTACCATCGGACTACCCGAGGTACGGCAAGTATCCACCCTTACGTTAGCACCTCTACGGTCCGGACTAAGCGTTTCGCCTCGTCGTTTATACCGCGTTTATTAAAACCAATTTGCCTGCAGCAGTCTTCCCGTCCAATTATAATTTAGGTGCCTTCAAGGCTAGAGTGAATAGGTTTTAATAAACTAGGCGATTCACCATCAACGATTGCTTCACTGCTTACCATCAGGTGCGATCGCGGTCAACCTACAGTTAATATTATTAAAAAAAAAAAATATGATCAAGGTGGACAAATGACCTGGTGAGGGCCGCAGGAATCCGATGGATGCGAGATGTACAAGACCGGTCATTGTAACGACACTTGGGGGAGGCCTATGTCCAGGAGTGGACGTCTTTCCGCTGAAATGATGATGATGACTGCTCTAAAATTGTGTGGAAGAAAGAGACGTGCTGAGCAGACTAGACCATAATTGGATTTACATAATTTGATTCCGCCAAATCTGTTCCATCATCGGACCATTAAACATACGATGATGCGTCACATGTACATGGTGGACATTCCACCAGTACACACAAAACGTTTTGCGAACAAATTCATTGTTCGTACATTTAAATAGTGGAATCC
This sequence comes from Mythimna pallens, assembly GCA_961205895.1. Lineage (NCBI taxonomy): Eukaryota > Metazoa > Arthropoda > Insecta > Lepidoptera > Noctuidae > Mythimna > Mythimna pallens. The sequence continues at coordinate 6,811,197 of OY540825.1, forward strand.
CTGACGGAGTTCATATTGGTAGTAGTCAAACGTAAGCTTATCAATGATGAAAAAACCGATCAAGCACGAGTCGCATTCGTGCACCGAAGGTACTTTACAAACTTATCTATGAAATAGTTTCGTAAATTTTTCCTAATCTCAAAAAAGTTATTATTGGTTTAAAATTGAAAAAAGTCTGAAGACCAGCTTCTTGCCAAATTCAGGATTCTATGTCTCTATAAGTTATGATTTCCTTGAGAGTGTCAAAACATAGGCCTAAACTGAGCATAAACGGCCTCATCTTTGGATTGTGTGGATTTAGAAATTGGATTTGTTACTGCCCCAAGGGGTAGCAGACCTGAATTTTTGGTATTAATTTCAACTTAATACATCCACGTGTTCCTGTAAAAACTGGTCTTGACAGACTGACTGATAGACGGACAACAAAGTGATCCTATAAGAGTTCCGTTTTTTTTCCTTTCGAGGTACGGAACCCAAAAAATAAAATGAATAAAGATATAAAGGGCAGAATGATGGTGAAAGTCAGAGATGATTTTCTGAAATTGTCCACGCTTGGCTACATCATCGATCACCAATCTTTAAGTCAAGAGTGAAAGGTTACTTCTAGGTAAGCGCGCTCCATCGTCGACCGCATCGTCGAGATAGCGGTCAAGCGCGAACCTATGAAAAAAAAAAAAACATTAATCATGAGTCATGGACTCTATAAAGTCGCAATACAGCTGTATTGGATGGAATATCATCTTCCTGTTAAGTAGGAGCTAATTATTAATTAAGTTACTAAAGTTATTCCAATCTGTTTTTCAGAGGACAAACGTGACAACTCCGGTGTTTTTCTCAAATATACGAAACGAAGGTAAATATTTATTTATTTAATACTTTATGCACACAAAGTACAGAGGCAGACTTAATGCCTTAAGGCATTTTCTACCAGTTCAGTTCAGTTTGCACTTTTTATCTGCTTTACTTATTCAAAAACTGATTCCTACTTTACCGCTTTTAGGCACGCAATTAATTATACTATTTCTCACTGGTGCGGAAAAATGCTTAAGCCAGCCCTTCCGCCTTTTCAATGTACATAATATAATTGATAACATCAAGTTGGTTGCCGGGCAGTCCCCACATTGGTCGCTGGCAGGGCAGCCCCATAAAAATTGGGCCTTGTTGCTCCGATAAGAATCCGCGAACATCTCACAATAATTTCTTACTAAATAGCATTTAAGTTCTTTAAGTTGTGAAGTTTAAACATTAGGGCTTTAATCATACAGTCTACATTTTCTTCGAAATCGTTTTTTTTTTGGTGGGAAAATCATCTAATGACATCACTCGATCTTGGGCGGAGCAGGAGATAGTGTCAGACTTTTACTGTCTAAAAACCCACTCTTGTTCCTCGTTGCCTTTCGTACCAGGGCCGAGTCTTCCTTTCAGAAGCAGACCCTTGGCCCCAGCAGCTTCGACCCTGTTGGGCCCCTACAGTTTGCTGACATCTCCTTGAGGCGCGCGTGAAACAGTACACGCCGTCGACGACTTGGGCTCGGTCCGGACGGTTACCGGACGGTCGGACGGCGAGCTACCCATTGCTCACCGTCCGCAAGCCCGTGCCTACGGTGGCCGAAAAGGGTGGGAATCGAACCCACGACCTCCGGCATAGCAATCAGGGCCACTAATCACTAGACCAACAGGCCAGTCGTACCGTAACCGTAAATAACCGATATCCATTCTGACATCGAAGAATTAGAAGTAGTTCATCCTGCTACTAATGTAAATTAATGGAACAGCTAATAATGAGTGGTTAGCACGCAACAGTTAACGGTCAGTTTATACTTTTATCTAGTTGTTCAATTGTAATAGATGCCTTCCGGTATGTTATGATGATTATGGAAGACGCAGCGTTGGAAGGCCTCCCACGAGGTGGACCGATGACCTGGTGAGGGTCGCGGGAATCCGATAGATACGAGACGCGGGAACGCGGGGCGACACTTGGGGGAGGCCTATGTTCAACAGTGGACGTCTTTCCGACGTCCCTACGTAGGACGTCGCCTGTGTTTATTTTTGTACAATATTTTACACTAAACAACAAGTAAGACTAAAAATAAAGCATTTTCAAACATCGTCAACATTTCTTATATGAAGCTGCAATTAGAGTTTTAAATATTGGTATGAAGAATAGTGACGGCGTCGTGGAAATATCTATTTTGCACACATGTAACCATTAGGCGCAAGCCACACATAAATGGCGTCGGGCGAGCGGGCGCGCCATTTCCGAGCCACGACATTCCGTGTATCCTAAATTGCACTTTATTTCTATGCACTTGGTATAAAATTTGAATGGAACAGGAAGCGGCCTGCGCCGTGTCCTCGCCCGACGCCATTTATGTGTGGCCTGCGCCTTGGGTTCACTACCATTAGGCGGTGACGTCAAATTTTAGTATGTTCATCCTTTTTCTGTTACTTAACAGTTTCCCCTTCCACTAAATTTGAAAGTTTTCTTTCTTAAGGTAACTTAACTACTATTACTAATATTAAACAAATTTTAAAAATTATTTATGTTTCCGATTTTGGATAAAGTTAATATTAGAAACATTTAAAAAAATGGAGCCCAATAACCAACTTCCTGCAAGCTAGGCATGGTATAATAGGTAAACTGATTTTCATATAGACACTGCTGTTTTTTTTTTTTTATAGCCTATTTCAAATTAATACCAACTAACAATCTTATCTTCTCTAAAAATATCTCTTATCCTGGCAATGACCAATATTTTCTAGGCATCTCGTGTGTTGTATGTGAGCCTACATGTTTGTGAACGCACCCACGATACAGGAATCATTCATAACGTGGAGAAAGTTTGTGATTGCGTCCGAGGCAAAATTAGCCCGAGCGGCAGGCGAGGGTATTATGGAACCAAGTGCTGCACTGACAAATTAGCACGTGTATCAAACGACAATTTTCAGTGCACTTACGGAGAAATAAATAAACAGGGGATCTCCGGTGACTTGTGGGGGTGGCGCCCAGCCTGGTATGATAAATACAATAAATTATGATGGGGGCGAGCATACGCTTCTTTTCCGCACTAGTGCGGAAAACAGTGAATTGCGTGCCTAGAAGCGGTAGGGATAAGATCAGGTTTTCGAGTAAATATATTGAAATATATACTCGTATATCCACTAGCTTCTGCCAGCGGCTTCGCCCGCGTAAAAGTAGGTTTCTCCATACAAACTACTAAACCCCGTTTTACCCCCTTAGGGGTGATGTTTCGTAAAATTGGTTCTTAGCGGATGTCTACACCCTATAAGGAACCTACCTGCCAAATTTTAAGTTTGTATTTGTTATAGTTTCTGAGATTTCGTGATTAATCATTAAGTGGTATTTCGCTTTTATATTTATAGATTTCCATTTTATTTTCCAGAATGCCCCGTCAAGCCGGCGTGATTCTGCTGGGCACTAGCGGAGTGATACCACCACAGCGCGTGGAGCACATGGAGACAGCCTGTACCATCAACGAGAACAAAGTTTTACATCCCTTCGCGTTCCGCACTCACACTCATGCATTAGGTAAGAAGCCGCAACTGGAGTCGTCCCGTGTGTTGGGAATCGCATAGCGGTCAGCGGCCGCGGGCTTGCGGACGGCGAGCAATGGGTAACCTGCCGTCCGCCCGTCGACGGCGTATAGTGCTCTAAGCGCGTCTCAAAGGATGTCAGCACACCGTAGGGGCCCAACAGTGCTGATGCTTGCTACGGTCACGGGGAATTTCTGAACAGGAAACCTCTGTTCCTGGCTGAAGGAACATAGGTGGGTTTCAGTCACCAAAAGCCTGACACACCTTCCTGCTCCACCCTAGAGCAGAAGCTCTAGGATAGAAACCTAATCATGAAGCTACGGGCAGGGAAATAAAAGACAAAAGTTTATTCATAGTTTTATTTTTCCTCCATAAGCCTACTGCCGGCAGATTAAAAAGTTCTATCTCTTCCACTTGATAATTTCCGGTTAGTTTATTGCTGAACTACCTGGCGCCCGAATTCATTATCCTTTTCTCATTTTTTTCTGTGGATCATCAACCCCTCATCACCATAACACATATTTGTGTAGTACATTTGGCTATATATGACGTCTGTCATTGGATGATTTTCCACCATCCAAAAATTCCCACTCAAAAATAAAAACCTTCGACCTACAATGAAATACTTCGGACGCACTATCACACTAATATGTTATGTTATGTCCGAGTATGGTTTCCGCACTTAGTCCTATGCGGACCATTGTACGTGCGCCATGGCGGCCATAACCTTAGGTGGGCTTATTTCAACTGCCCACCTCTCTCCAAAAACAGATTAGGCCTCTCAGGTTTTTCAGGGCATCACTAAGTGAGTTCCGGGATCCTAAGGTTCGTGTGCGTATTTCAGTGACACCCGTGCAGTCTAGAAGCACATGTGCAATTGTCTCTTCCCCCTCCAAGCATGCTCTGCACAGGGGACTGTCTGCCTATTATGTGAAGGTGCTTGTTAAGTGTGCAATGTCCGGTGATGGTCCTCGCCACCAGGCGCAGGCTGCCTCTGTCCAGACTCATGAGTTTTTTGGTAAGGGCTATATTGAGGTGTGGCATTGCCTCCTTGGCCTGCCTGCATCCTGGTGTCGAGGACCACCATCGTTCTGCTTGTATTTGTGTGTGTTCATATAGCCAACTACGCAGCTGACCAAAGGGGACCGACATAATCGCACTAATATTATTAAGGAGAAAGTTTGTGACTGTATGTTTTTTTTTTTTTTTTTTTTTTTCGGTGGGAAAATCATCTTATGACATCCCCCGCTCTTGGGCGGGGCGGGAGATAGTGTCAGACTTTTACTGACTAAAAACCCACTCCTGTTCCTTCGTTGCCTTTCGTACCAGGGCCGAGTCTTCCTTTCAGAATCAGACCCTTGGCCCCAGTAGGCTTCGACCCTGCTGGGCCCCTACAGTTGCTGACATCTCCTTGAGGCGCGCGTGGAACAGCACGCGCCGTTGACTTGGGCTTGGTCCGGACGGTTACCGGACGGTCGGACGGCAAGCCACCCATTGCTCGCCGTCCGCAAGCCCGCATCTACGGTGGCCGGAAATCGGGATCGGAATCCCGGCGGCGGTTGGGGCGTGAGGACCGCTGCCTCACGCGATCGGCCGCCTCCTTTGCAAGCATTACTGCTTCGCAGAAGGAGGCGACCGCTTGCCACTCCTCCTCGCTTCGGACCATGGCCTGTACCAAGGCCCGGCGCGAGAGATCGCCGCCGCCGATTACCCCCACGAGGACACGGCGTTGCTCTGCCCAAGCGGGGCACACCTCCACCGTATGCTCCACCGTGTCCTCCGGGCGGTCCACATAGTGGCGACACCCGGGCGTCGCTTCCGCACGAATCCGGTGCAGGAACTTCCCGAACTTACCGTGTCCGGTGAGGACTTGCGTCATGCGGTAGGTAATGACGCCGTGTTGCCTTTCCAGCCACTCCTCAAAGAGGGGACTTACCGCCATAATTACGGCGTGCCCAGCACTGGGTTGCGATAGTCGCTGTCGCCATTCCACCATGAGATCCCGCCGGAACTCTTTCCGCCATGCCGTGACTTGTCGCGGCAGCGGAGTTTCACCACGGCGTTGCATCTCCACGCGCAAATCGTGCATGCGTGCAAGGCCTTTTGCTACAAGATCCCATGGTGGCTGGCCAGCAAGGAGGCTCGCCGCTTCGCGGGAAACCGTGCGGTATCCCCGCACCATACGTATAGCCATGACCCTCTGGCACGCGTTCAGCTGGGCCGCCGGTCGCTTTCGCAGTGACGGCGCCCACACCGGCGCCCCATAAAGGGCCATGGACTGGACGATGCCTGCGTAGAGCCTCCGGCAGGAGGCGTCTGGACCCCCGAGGTTGGGCAGGAGCCGCTTGAGGGCAGCCCCGTTCCGATTCAGTTTGGGAGCCAGACGTCGGAAGTGCTCCTCGAAATTCCACCGGCTGTCGAGGACGAGTCCCAGGTACTTCATCGTCGACCCGACGCCGATGTGAACTCCTCCTACCGTTAATTGGGAGCGCCGAGGCGGCGCGCTCCGGGGGCCGTGAAAACACATGGCCTCGGACTTGTGCAGCGCCACCTCGAGTCCCAACTGCTGGATCCTATCAACGACTATCGCAACCCCGCGTGTCGCTAATTCGACCGCCGCCTGGTACGACTCTCCCTGCGCCAGGACCAGCGTGTCGTCTGCGTAACAGACCACGCTGACCCCGTCAGGGATGTCGCCGCGCAGCACATAGTCGTATCCGATGTTCCACAAGGGCGGTCCTAGTACCGATCCCTGCGGAACACCGCACAACATCTCTCGCCGTTTCCACTCTCCCTGGTGACCAGGGTAGATGATGTACCTGTCCGACAGGTAGGCCTCGATCACACGACAGAGGTAGTCGGGCACCCGGTGATACCGGAGTGCCCTCCTAATGCTACTCCATGGCAGGGAGTTGAAGGCGTTGGCGATGTCCAATGACACCGCCACGACACACCTGCCCTGGGATATCGCATCCCCCGTCGTGAGAGCTCGCACGCACATGATGGCGTCCACCGTGGAGCGCCTCCTGCGAAAGCCGAACTGGCCGTCCGCCAGATCCGGCCCCACCCGTGATAGGTGCGCGACGAGGCGGTCTGCAATTACTCTTTCAAAGAGCTTGCCCACCTCGTCGAGCAGCACGAAGGGCCGGTACGCGGACGGAGAGTCCGCAGGGCGCCCTGGCTTCGCGATAAGGACCAGTTTCCCCGTCTTCCAGCGAAGTGGGAACTGGCCCCTCTCCATGCACGCGCTGAAGAGCCCTCTTAATCGAGACCCGAGTGCCTCCATGGCCAGGACCCAGGCTTTCCCAGGCAAGCCGTCGGGTCCTGGGGCGGTATTCTTGGCACTCAGCCTTCGTACCGCCACACTCATCTCTACCTCGGTCACCTCTGGAGCATTGTCGTCGTCGCCATCGTGATCCGCGTTAGACACCGCTGGTGGCGGAGCCATGGGCGGGGGAGAGTGTTCCCCTCGCGCAGGGAACAGAGTGCTCACCACACCCTCTACAATCTGGGGCCGGAGACTCTGCGTGAGTGGGGGAGCCCAGGCGCGGAGTTTTTCCCGCACCACCTTGTAGGGGCGTCCCCACGGGTCTCCGTTCAGAGTCCCCAGCCACACGTTGCGGGCCTCCAACTTGGCCCGCTTTATTTCCGCTCGGAGGGTGCGCTTTGCCACTCTGTATCCCTCGTACAGCTCCGCCTCTCTGGCCTCCGCATCCGTCGGGCGGATGCGGCGACTGCGGTGTCTGGCGTACCGGCGCCGCGCAGCATTGCACGCATTGCGCAATGCCGCAATCTCCGGCGACCACCAATACACCTGGCGCCGGGCACGTCCTGGCCGAACTCGGGGCATTGCTACGTCGCAAATTTGCGACATGGCCTCCCGGAACCACTCTGCCTCAACGTCAATGTCGACAGGCCTGTCCGGTGCTTGCACCCAGGCTGTACCATGTTTGTTACTCCTTCACGCTGAAACCACTGTAGGGATTATGATGATATTTGGCACACGGGTAAACCATGTTCTGGAATGGCACATACGATAGTTTTTATTCCAGGAATATGTTTACTTGGCATATTTTTTCCACTATGATGCGGGCGAAGCCTGTGACAGCAGTTAGTCCACAATAATAATGTAATATTCCACAACTTTTACGCAACGCCATCTAGTCCCAAACTAAGCAGAGCTTGTGCTTTGAGTACTAGATAACTGATAAACATACATATTTCTAAATAGATACATAGTATAGATAAATTACACCTAGACACAGAACAAATGATCGTGCTCATCGCACAAACAAGTTTCATGGGTGGGAATCGAACCCACGACCTCCGGCATAGTAGTCAGGGCCACTAACCACTACACAAACAGGCCAGTCAAAATGTAATGTTTATAACATTTTGAATGTCATTCATTTATTTCAAAGTTTATTGTTCTTTTCTGTAGGTACATACTTATTTTTCCTACTATTCTTACGAACGGTGTCTACATCGAAGTCATTTCGTATAATACGCCGTATAACTGGCCCGTTGGTCTAGTGGTCAACGGCCCTGACTGCTACGCCGGAGGTCGTGGGTTCGATTCCCAATCAGGAAAAATGTTAGTGTCATGAGCATGATCATTTGTTCTGTGACTGGGTGTAATTTATCTATAATGTGTATGTATTTAGAAATATATAAGTATGTTTATCAGTTGTCTAGTACTCATACGACAAGCTCTGCTTAGTTTGGGACCAGATTGCGTTGTGTGATAGTTGTTAAAAAAAAAATTATCATCATCATAGGCCTCCCTCACCGGACTCCAAGTGTCGCCACAACGAACAGTCCTGGCATCCATCGGATTCCCGCGACTCTCACCAGAACATCAGTCCACTTTCATGGAGGCCTTCCAACACTGCGTCTTTCGGTGTGCGGTTGTTACTCCAGAACCTTTCTGCCCCATCAACCATCTATAATGTGCCAAGCCCACTGCCACTTAAGTTTAGCTACTCTTCGCCGTATAATCATCATCATCATTTCAGCCGAAAGACGTCTACTGTCGGACGTAGGCCTCCCCCAAGCGTCGCCACAACGACCGATCCTGTGCGTCTCGCATCCACCGCATTCCCGCGACTCTCACCAGGTCGTCGGTCCACCATGTGGGAGGCCTTCCAACGCTGCGTTTACCGGTGCACGATCGCCACTCTAGCACCTTTATAATATTTCAACTAAATTCGTTCAACCGTTTAAGCGTGAAGGACTAACAAACATATACGCACAAAAACTTCGTATTCGATATGTGGTGTTCTAATTTATCTAAATATAAAATTTCAGGCAAACTAGTAACCGGTTATGTGGTCCGTCAAGACGAGAACGGTGACGTTTGGACCCTGCTCGGCAAGAAGGACCCGCAACTTCCTCAGATGTTCTACCCGGTGGTCAGCGACAAGCCCATTGAGAGAGATGACGTGTTAGCCGCGAGGTGCATCATGAATAACACTAATAATCATGCCGTGAGGATTGGGTATGTACATGTTTACTGGTAACAACGACATCATTCTCTTTGAATGCAAGGCGTACTTTTCTTGAAACTACATTTCTGTATGACTTATGTAATAACTGGTATGATTGTTTAAATATTAGTAACAAGTTGTGCTATATAGTGCCCAGCCCCCCTAGCCAAGTTACAATCGTATCGTTCACGCCAAACGCTTCGAGTAGGCCACGCCTCCGATTCCTTTGTTCGGACCACGTGACAGCGTTGAGATGACGTCAGAACAAAGGAATCGGAGGCGTGGCCTACTCGAAGCGTTCAGCGCGAACGATACGATTGTAACTTGGTTAGGGGGCAGAACATGCCAGGGACGCGAGGTGCGCGCACGGCCTGTATTTGCCACTACTATTAATCGAACAAATGCTGGCTTGCGTGCCCCTCTTCATCGCCTTACGAGCAATTTTATAAAAAATTCAGTGATCTAGATTTGTTGGATAGTTAGATTGAACCTAAAAGGAAATTTAAAATAAATTTACTTAATTTGTTTAAAAATCAATATAATTAATAATAAGCCAGCTCTATTGTTTGTGAACCACATTTTTATTTAAATTACAGCGCTTGTCAAACCAAGTGTCTCACGTTTTTATATGTGGAGAATGTTGTTGATATCCCATGTGTAAAACTATTTCTAACCCTTTTTTATGTAATTCCCTATGTGTTATTGATTGTTTTCCCTAATAAATAAAATAAAATAATCATGAATAGGCTCTTAATAAACTAAAGCGCTTGACCATCAACGATAAAAACGAAGCCGTTGAAAAAGAAGATACATACCTACGTCCGAGCTAGATCTATGTCATAAAACATCTGTAACCTTGGTGAAGAGAAATCAAATGGAAGTCATCTACTGCAAATGAATCATTACCTAGAACTCGAGTCATTGTCAACCTGAATTAGGTTAAACCTGGTTAGGTGAGATCAGGTACATGAATAACTTGACAAAATATCTTCATTTCAGAGCAACAAACAAAGATGAGATGTGCAACTTCTACCTAATGTACTGGGTAGAGAACGACACCCCATTGGACCAGAAGTACTGTTTCTCGGTCGGCCCCCCGTACTACTACTGGAAACGAGCTAGGGAAAACCTCGGCAATATTCCGGTCAGCGAGATTTGAATACCATTGAAGGTTCACTACGATTATTGAGTCTGAAGAACGCTTGAAATACGGTAATGGATCATGAGATTAGAAATTCTGTCCTTATAATTTATATGATGTAATGATTTTGGTATCTACTACTATTGTAGCATTTATTATAAGATTTTTTTTTTTATATTCTTGGAAACGTATTTACTAATAATTTTAGTATCTGTTACTATTGTAAATTTTGAATTTCGTTCTGATGAGTTATGACAATTTACTATCATCATGTTTCAAGTTTAAAAAACGATAATTGATTATTTTATTCGATTCATTTGTTTTTAAATGAAACCAGTGAGTATGTGTTTATTTATAACGATTTTTAGTTAAACATTAACACATTTCTTTTGGTATTTAAAACAAATGGAACATTATATTAATTAATAACTTTAATTTTGACAAAAAACGTGTCATAAGTTGTAATCCTTAATTTTTAAGCTCAATTTGTTAGTTTAAATGTTATAGCTGTAAGATTATTTATTTTAAGAAGCAAATGTAGATATTTAAATACCTACAAATCGTACGTTACCCTTTCCAGTTTCGGCAAAAGCACAAATTGTATAGTTAAATTTATTTTAAAGATGGGATCCTGATTTTCAGTGGCTTCTTACAATGGAAGCCGACTGCGAAGTAATAGGAAAAAATATAGCTGACAAAGAGATCTGATAATGAACGAAACATTCCATACTAAAGACTACCTTTATTAATTTTTATTTATACTTTTTTTGGAATAAGATTGCAAAGACAAACGCACTATATTTATATAATTTATTTAATAATTGACAAAGTTTGACATTTTGTGGAATGATCTGAGAAAATGATCTTGACTAAATGAATTAAATGAAATAAATTATTTTTTATTCGTATTAGAAAATCAAATATCTTTGATTTTTTTTTTTGAACTGGAAAGGATCTTTAAAAAATACTAGCTATTAAGAATATTTTACCATTTTCCCGACCTAAACTTTAAATTTTTAGTTAATGTAGATATGTCTTAAATATATCAATGTATTTTAACTTTGAAGATCTGGGTGTATCTAATTTCAATATAAGAAAAATATATATTTACCTGTTACTCAAAAATTTATACGTCTAGTCAAAATCAGTATGAAAGACTTGAAAATCTATCGTAATTATAATTAAAATCTTAATGAAATTAAATATATTTCTACAAAATTGATAAAGTAAGCGTGAATACAGGTCTTAGTAAAGGTTTTATGTTTATTTTGACTGCACCATCTCAAAAAAAAATGGTATTGCAACTTCAAATATTGCAATTGTTGGTAACATTAAAGCTGTCAGCATATTTTAAAAAACTTGCTCTTATATAGCCATATATAATACTAGTTGACCCGGCGAACTTCGTACCGCCGAACAGTCAATTAATGTAGTATATCTTTCGATATAGTCAGCCTAATGCGATGAAACAAAGTCTAAGTAATAGATCAAGTTACACACAATTTTAATGTATAAAAGTTATCTACATTAATTTCGTACGTTTTACGTGACGCGCGCACAACAAAAAACTTCTACAGATTTATTATATCGATACTAGAAATATGAATTAACTTATGGGACATTTTTACGTGTTTTGTAATTTTTTTTTACATTTTAGGTAAAAGTCCCTTACGTTAATTCATACTTCTGGTATCGGTAAAGTATCTATACATATGTATAGATATATAAATCTCGAGTCACAGTGTTTGCTATTGAACTCCTCTGAAACGGGTTGACCGATTTTTATGATTTTTTTTATGTATATTTAGTAGGTCTGAGAATAGGTCGTAGGTTTATCCTCTTCCCCCCATCCCCATTTTTTTTATATATATGGCAAAACAACGTTTGCCGAGTCAGCTAGTAACAGTGTAAAATCATATCATTTTATAATGAGTTTTTAAATCTTGTAATTTTTTACGTTTATATAAAGTAATGAAAATAATTTGCAACTAACAAACGAATAACGTTGACATGATATTTCATTCAGTGAGGGTTTTCTAAAATGACGTTCACCAGGTGGCAGCACTGAGTCGTCAGGCCCAGACACCTGTCAAAACGCTTATGTTAATGACATTAGTTAGACATCAACGTCAACGTCAAAAGTTATACGTCAACGTCATGGAATACGTTTTTAAAAGTTGAACACCAGTGGCGCCAACTGGTGGCGTGAATTTTACTGAACCCTCATTAGATCCGCTCCTATAGATAATATTTATTGTATATAATAAGACCTACAGTATTCCTAAGTATAATCTACTGAATACTATTATAGTATTGATGTGAAACAAAAAAACCTCAGCTTCGAATAATGGACTTCGATAGATTGCATGCAATTAAAATTTAATAACGTATATATTTAGTATAATTAAGTTGGCATTTTTTTAAAAAAAAATATTTAGCTAGTCGTTTCAAAGCCGTAACTCATTTTTATTAAGTTTGTAATTACATTAAAAAAAAGTACATATCTCATAAGTATTACATACCGGTAGAACTCATATTCCAAAATAATACGAGTTTTCTTAAATTTCGTACAAAAATGCTTATAAATACTTCTTATTACTTACAGAAAAAGGAAGATACAAACAAAAAACAATAAATTACTAATTTAAAAAAAAAAATTCTTTGATATAAAATTAATTTGAACTTATAATTCCAAGTCAATCCAAAGATATCACAGATCAAAGAAATCCTAAAAAAAAAAACCAATTTCATAAGCAAGGACATAAGTATACACCACAGATTTGGCTAGACATATCACAGGCATTTATGAATGAGTTACTTGTATAGCTAAACAATATAAAAATATATTTTATTTACCTGCTATAGCAAACTTTATTGTTTACTAGTTCATTTTTAAATGACAAAAATATTGAAAAGTTAAAAAAAAAGCATGGAATGCAAGTGGACTGAGAACTTTGACATATTATTATAATTATAGATTTTAATGTCCCAGTATTTAAATAATGACCTCGGATTCTGAATTCAAAAATAAAGTTGTAATCTTTTATTTACTTACATACTAATTAAATTTCGAGTGCATGCAATCGACTATGTAAATATCATTAGTATTAAATAAATTATTATTATTATAATTACTTATTCAAGTACTTTTGTGAAGTATTTGTATTTAATAAAAGTATCTGAATGACTATTACTTATATTTATATTTTCTTTTTGTGATAAATTCAGGTTTATTTTTTTCTGGTTGTACTTATTTGTAAAGCTCACTATATTTTTTAATTTAATTTTATACATTTTTGTTTCTATACAGATTCGAATATTCTGATATAATATTTTTGTTTTAAAAATCGAATAATATTTTAATAAAAGTAAAAACTTTTAATTGATATTGCACTTTATTTAAATTTCTTAACGTGTTTTTTCAGATTTTTTTATTTTATTATATAGATTTTTTTTAATACAAATCCGAATATTCTGATACAATATTTGTTATATTGGTTTTAAGAGTCGAATAATATTTTTGTAAGCTATTTCGACAGTTTATTTTTCCGTCTCAAATATCTTTTGATAAAACTTTGAGAATGTTAGTCATATAATGATGACATGTACACATAGACTGTTTGATGAAGAATAAAAGAGCTTCGGGCTAGAACTGAAGCAAAAAAAAATTAAAAATATCTGTTGGATATCATATGACGTAAGTTCTCGTAATTATACCTTACTTATTATTATATTGTAATAATACGTATTCTAGTAACTTAGAAAGATACGTGCCTCTTGAAATTATTATCATTTGATTGATTTATCGGATATTTTGCACAAAATTCGGTGAAATATTATTGTAATATTGGCTAATCTTTGATAATGTGCTTCTATTAGATAGTAATATTTTATGAGAAACAAACTGTATTTTTTTTTTCTTCCAGTGTTAAACCCTTGATTGTCAAACTTTTAATTGGTTCAATTTAAACATCCTAATAATTTAAATTAATATTAAACGGAATTAGCGATTTTTCTAGAATCAAGCTAAAATTGCGGAAAACACTTTTGATAATTTAAACAATATTTTCCAAAAAAACTGCTCTTTTAAGCAAAACCATTTTAGTATTGATGAACGTGTCAAACACGACTGTCCCGTTAATCATATGTAAGTTATTTTATTAACATAAAATATTAATAATATTAAATATTTAAATCATATCTCTGTGTTATGTATGCTGTAAGCGTTTATTGTTAAGACTGGAAGCGAAACGTGCGTTTTTTTAAACGCTATGTGCATCAAGATTATAAAAAGAAGTATGTGGAAGACGAATTGTAAAAACAATATTTAAAAAAAGCGATTGAAATTCGTACATTTCTTTTCCAATCTTACACTACTATTCGTGTATGGAACTGCGCGATCTGTAAAATCTACAATACCGTCAATATATACCTGCTAGTTCCCGGTCAACTAGTTTTCAACCTTATTTATTAAGACAGAAGGACGAGAATTTATTGACCGCGAATATACGTTCCGATTCTCAAAGTATTCTATACTATTAGGCCTATAAGTGTGTATTAAAATAAAATTTTAATTCCAGTACCTATTGTATTTAAATGTCTGTGTAGACACGGCTTAAGCCTAAATCGATGTGCCCTGGATTCCTATGTGTGAACCTCAATTATAATGTGGTATAAATATTACTAATCGGAAAAGTGCAAATAAAAACTAATATATTTTACTTAGTGGTGTTTAATTTTCTAGGAATATTTGCTTGAGACCCTTCAACATTATCATTTCAGCCCAAAGACGTTTACTGTTGGACATAGGCCTCCCTTAAGTGGATAACGAACGGTCCTGCAGGCCTAGCCAAGTTACGACCGTCGGCTGACCGTGCGGTAGTCGGCCACGCCTCCTATTCCTTTGTTCTGACCACGTCATCAAGCGTTGAGATGACGTCAGAACAAAGGAATCGGAGGCGTAGCCGACTCGAGGCGATCGACGAAAAAGAATTGAAACATCGAAACGGTTTTAACTTTGCTAGGGGTCATCAGGTCGTCGGTCCACCCTGTGGAAGGTTGCGCTAACACCGTCTTACGGTGCGCGGTCGCCAATCCAGAACCTTTCAGACCCATCGACCACCTGTTCTGCGAGCAATGTACTCTGGCCAGCCACTTATTAGGGCCGACGCTGCGTCTGCCTGTGCGCCCGCTTGGGCATGGGTCGCGTGACTATGCGCGTATGTTGTGTGCTAGGGTCCCCGGTTTATTACCTGAGCAGTGTCGCTAGTTTAACTTTAACGGTGTTCATGTAGTCATGTCGATGGAGCAAAACGGGCGCGAGGTGCGCCTCCCCGCGCGACGATCCGCGACGGAGCATTACAGTATGGGACCGCGCGGGCGACCGCGTAACGCAGTTTCGACCCTTTATACCTACATTAAAATGTAAGTATATTAAGAGCAATAAATTTTATTACCGCTTAAAACAATTACTAATCTAAAATACCTCAAGTCCTTGGAATTGGTATATTTGCTTGCTACTATTACCTCTATGGATCAAATCCAAAACTGCGGGATTATTGGAAAGAATTACCGCGGGCGTAGAACGTAAAGGGCAACTAAAGGAACACTGGTAGATTTTGGTCAGTATCCTCGCCCCACCCAGAGAGGGTATTTAATGATCTAGGGACGGTTCACAGCTGAAGTACTACGCTTGCTAAAGTAGATTTTTCGCACATTTTCTACCATCAGTAGATTTTTCGCACATTTTCTACCATCAGTAGATTTTTCGCACATTTTCTACCATCAGTAGATTTTTCGCACATTTTCTACCATCAGAGACATACTTACATGAAGAATAGAAACCAGATCTGCAAACTTGTAATAAAACAATGTATCCTAGCCGAGTTTGGATTTATTGTAATAGTTGTCATGAGATGGACTCTGGTTTGGACTTTATAATTGTTATGAGATGCACTCTGGTTATAAGGTAGGTCGACTTCGTCGTCAGATACTGATCTCGAACTCGGAGGTAGAACTCATCTAACGACGAAGTCTGAGGTTGGGCTCAGTAACTCCGTAATAAAACAATGTATCCTATTCTAGTCGAGATTGGACTTATTTTATTAGGGTATTACACTAATTTTTGAAAAGTGTTAAAATGAATTAGATTCTATAGTGCTAATAAACTACCAAAACAAACAAAATTTTTATTCAGTCGCTAAGTAGGTACTCTAAAAATGCATTTAAAATTTACATTTTCAAATTATTAATTGGACGAAAATGTAGAAAACAGTGGACGCCATATTTACGCTGTGGTCGTGACGTTAGTTGGCTGTGTAAACAATTTTTTTTTTATTATTGTTAGGCTCGCGTTTGACCACTATCTCACCTGATGGTATGCGATGAGCGCTCAGTATGGCCGATCAATTGACAGTTGACAGCTGTCACTTTAGCTTACACAGCCGAATGACGTAATAACATGGCGGCTATTATTTCATGGCGATAAAGAATAGATAATAAAAACTGAAAACTTTGAATTGAATTTTAAAATTTATTTTGTTATTTTATGAACTAAACCTAACACTTACCGACTGCCTTTTACCTAAGCTGTCTTAATAATTTATATTTTTAGATTTTTTCTCATATATTGTCATGAGATGCACTCTGATTTATAACGTACCTTATAAATCAGAGTGCATAGTGTATACCAACGAAGTGATAGGGCGATGTAGCCTGAGCATGGGAACTCCGTATTAAAAAATAATGTATCCTCTATGTTTGTTGTTTAGCTGTGGGATAGGGATACACTACTAAAAAGTAAAAAAAAAAAATACAAACAAAGAAATATAACGTACTTCCGTATATAGGTACAGTGTGGAAAAATAAGTCAGGCCCTGGAGGGAAACTACCATAAATTCTTAAGTTAGCTCATTTTACTTAAAGGAGACATTCCTTTATTTTTAAAAAGAAACAAAACTGCATTCAAAGTTTTTTTTAAACTCGCTTGCCTCGCCCGACTCGAACCAACTAAAATTATAAAAAACAAACACTCGCTATTTTATAATACTAATCGATAGGATTATTACCTATTCAGGATAAAATTTCTCTAACAAACATTTAAAGCTTTCTCTAGTAGATCCGTTCCAAAGATGGGAGCAGTAGATAGATATATTCTTTTATTGTACACATTTAATAAGTAAGTAATAATAGGAAGTTAAAATAAATAGGGTCTTAACGCTAAAAGCGATGTTTTACTGAGAACCTTTGGATGGATTTGTCAGAGAAGGAGAAAAAGATACGCATGTAGTGCGTAATCTTAATATTTATATATATACAAAACATAACCAATAAAATACATATAATACAAACAATATGTATATATAAATAGTTATATGTATATGAAAGCTGAGAAATAATGTGCTTGATGACGTTTAAGAGGAGAGGTGGTGATCCTAAAACCATATGTTTTAAAATTGTCAGTGTTTGAGCTTGCCTTACTGACACGGGCAAAGCATTCCACAGCCGCACTGCTTGAACTGCTAACAACTTGTCATAGAAATTTGTGGAGTGGCTTTGGCATGTCCAGCCTCAAGTTTTCCGATGACCTAAGATATCTAGTAGCAGTAGGTACCTACTCCATACACGATCGAAAATATGCTTGATAAAATTTGAGCAGCTGTTCCGGCGTAAAGCAATCTTATCTTTGATAATTCCAAACTTTTTAGCAGTCAGCTTTGTCTTTACCTCGAAGTATGGTTCATTACATGTTAACGTGATATCAAGAAGGTGTCGATATCTGATATCGACACGATTACACCACTCGGAAAATTATTTATTTTCCATTCTTGACTTAGTGTCGGAGCGGATGCGATCTATTTCTATTCATTATTTCGTGTACATTATCCGGAATTCCTACATCCTCTTATTATAGATAAAGTATAATATTTGCAGGATATCCTTGCCGGTCTGATGGAAAATCCTCTAATTTTCACGATCGAAGCTACAAGTGTATAGTCACAACGAAGAGAAGGGCAGAAGGCTTATACAAAACTTTTAATAGCGACCTGTCCCAGCATCTACATCTTTAAAAGACTATTTGAAAGGTTAAAGACAAGTGGCCGTGCGCGGCCAATTGCAGCCGGCTCCGATGGCCACTTCGCGACACTGCCAAAAAAGCCGAAATTTTCGGCTTCGAACTGAAGGAATACTGATACTCTAATACTCCCACTGCACCCTAGAGCAGGAGAAGTCATTGGCTGATTTACCACCTCAAAAATAAAAAATCAGACATGATCGCGGTCTTAGATATCGCGCTTACTGAATCTTCTTTACATTAACTTTTGTACCTACCCGCCCACACAAGGGTGCGGCACTGAGGTAAGTACAGGCGGTGAGGGGAGAGGGGAGTCCGCACGTTTTCTCTACATCTGCCGAGTTCCCCCGCCGAGCCAGCGCGTGGGTCCTTTATGAGCTCCCGAGAAGATTCGTCTCTAAGTAGGTTAGTGTGCGTACTGTAGGACTTAATTCTGCGGTTAACCTTGAACTCGGTTTGCTTCGGGGTTGGCTTTAGCTCAGTTTATTAGTATACGTGTGGTTCCTCTACTAGGTAAGTTCAGTCTGGCGGTGAAATGGAATTTAAGACGGTTTAAATGGAGGTGTTGAAATTGGGTAGATGTACGTCACACATCAGAATAGGTACTTTAGAAAATAGATGACGCTGCTCATGTCAGAATAAGAGCAATTAGTGTAATTCAATCAGTTTTCTTTTATTTCATATAAACTAGTGCTTGACTGCGATCCCACCTGATGGTAAGCAGTGATGCAATCGTTGATGGTTGGGTGCACTAGTTTATTAGGAGCCCATTCACTCTAGCCTTGAAGACACCCAATTTGTAATCAGATGGGAAGACCGCAGCAGGCAAACTACATTTCAAGTTTCTTCAACATCCGATTTTTGAAGAAAATTCAATGCTATTATAAGGTTTCTTGCTTAAAACGCTATGGTGGCCTAGCCAGGTCATGGGGGTCAAAAAACTGTGGTTGACTGCCTGACCAACAGTGGCCAGGTGAGGTACACACCATAGAGCTGCATGCATTTTCTTGGCTGCGCGAACTGGCAGCACCACCATGGCGCATGACGTCCCAGTGAGGCACGGTCCTTAAGTAGACTAAAGGAGTAACCAGACGGTTGCAAACTAGTGTTCCAACCAAGGTGACCTTGGTTTATGTGTTTGGTTTGTGTTGCGGCTATATGGATGTCAACCACACGCCAACACGTTCGGTGGTTGGGAAAACAGCGCGGATTGCAATCCCTAGTTGGGAAAAAGCGCCTCCCAACCAAGGGCGTTGAAGGACATGGATTAGAACTGCCGTGTACATGGTTTGAAACTAGCAAGGTCACCATGGTTGGAACGCTAGTTTGCAACCATCTGGTCACCCCTTTAAACAATTTCTTTAGGTACTTCAACTTCTTTATTCTTTAACTTGAAGTGTCTCTAATTACCCCCAATCAACTAAGTGAACAATTTTCGTTTTACAGATAATATTATAATTACTAAACAAATTATGCTTTTATGTACAGCGGCATAAAAAAAAAGAAATTGGTTCTATACCTACGACAATTAGGTAGTCGGATTCTGAATGTTTTCTTTCTTTTTTTAATATTTTTTGTCTGAGAGAAAAAAGAGAGTTTACTAAACGAATTTGAAAGTCATTATGTGACTGTCTTTAGTAGATTGTTTGTTTTAAATAAAATGTATAACGACAACAGGATGCGTTTGTTTTTGAATACTTCGGAATATTGCCTAAGTGAGTTACTACAACAAAAGGTTACTGTTTGAGGTGAGATTAAAGATTATAAAGATAGCTATATACAAGTTACTGGCCTGTTGGTTTAGTAGTTAGTGGCCCTGACTGCTATGCCGGAGGTCGTGGGTTCGATTCTCACCCAGGACAAATGTTTGTGTGATGAGCACGATCATTTGTTCTGTGTCTGGGTGTAATTTATCTATAATATGTAAGTATTGAGAAATATTTAAGTATGTTTATCAGTTGTCTAGTACTCATAACAGAAGCTTTGCTTAGCTTGGGACTAAATGGCGTTGTGTGATAGTTGTGTGAATATTACATATTACATTACATCATCTTCCTGCTCTTGAACCCGTCTTATTAAAAAAAAAAAATACAAGTGGAAAAACTATTAAAACTAATGAGGTGAATGAGATGAGATTGAGTCGCGCCCGATATGCTATCCGAATGCGTACTGACTGTATTTACTTAGGTAATACATAAAATAATAAAGGCATAGAGCGCGGTGTCGCAATAACGCTGACAGATTCTTTATTGTTCGGTGATTGACCCGAATAGGTACTATAATAATATAATAATAGTAAATAATAAATTGTTTATTTGCGTAAATAAGGTACAGAAGGTTGACAACATAAATGAAATAGATCTATTCTGCCTTTAATTTCGGCGTGCAAATATAAAGCATAGCAGTTGAAATTAAATTAATTATTATATTTATACTTACTGTACTTATATAAGTGCCTATGTCTAGCTACTACCTACGACCTACGTACCTGTCCATCTTAAACCTCATTCATAACTCTCCATCAGGTAAGTAAAACGAGTCGGACTCGTGCACCGAGGGTCCCTTACAAACATTTTTCCAATTCGCAAAATATTTTTTTTTTTGACGTAACTAGTAGTTTTCAGACTTGTGCCATCAGACCTTCCTTCATGCCAAACAGAATTGTAGGTCAACATGAAGTACCTAAAGTTCTTTTTTTTTTTTTTAGGTGGGAAATCATCCAAATGACTTCTCGCGCTCTGGGTGGAGCGGGAGGGCGTGTCAGACTTTTACTGACTAAAACCACACCTGTGTCCTTCAATTACCCTTTGCGTTCTAGGACTACGGGTTTCCCTTTCAGAAATTCTCCGCGGTCCTAGCTAGCGAGCATCGGCCCTGTTGGGCCCCTACGGTTTGCTGACATCTCTTTGAGGAGCGCGAGGATCACTACGCGCTGTCGACGGCTGGGCTCGGTCCGGTTAGTTACCGAACAGCCGGACGGCGAGCTACCCAGTGCTCAACGTCCGCAAGCCCGCGTCTACCGTGGCTGGTAGTCGGGGTCGGAATTACGGCGGCTAGGGCGTGAGGACCTTCGTTCCCTCACGCGTGCAGCCTCCTCCTTCGCTAGCATTACTGCTTCGCAGAAGGAGGCGACTGCCTGCCATTCCTCCTCGCTCCGGACCATAGCCTGAACCAGGGCCCGACGCGAAAGGTCGCTGCCACCAATTGCCTCCACGAGGACACGGCGGTGCTCCACCCAAGCGGGGCACACCTCCACCGTATGCTCCACCGTGTCCTACCTATATATGGGGCTATATATGGGGTATATATTATATGTTGACTGGTGGAGAATGCCTTGTTGCATTAAGTCCGCCTATGTACCACTACTGTACATGAAGTTTAAATAAATTAAAAAATATCAACACATACGCCCTAACGAAAAATATTTGTTGTTGAAATTCCAACGATCCGGACTAAGCGATTCGCTTCATCGTTTTTACCGCGTACATCGAGGGACTGGAACAATTTGCCTGCTGCGGTCTTCCCGTCCAACTATAATTTAGGTGCCTTCAAGGCTAGAGTGAATAGGCTCTTAATAAACTAGTGCGCCTCACCATCAATGATTGCATCCCTGCTTACCATCAGGTGGGATCACAGTCAAGCACTGGTTTATATCCAATAAAAAAAAACGGCCTTATCTTTAGGATAGATAATTTTGAATTTTGATTTATTCATTGTTGCTTGGAGTAGCAGACCTGAGTATTTAATAGATATCTATTGATTTCAGTTTTATATCTCGACGCGTTCCTGATAAAGAGGTTTCAATAGACGAACAACAACTTGATCTCATAAGGGTTTGGTTTTGCTAACTTAGGAACGGAACCTTAAAAATAGGGGAAGGTTGATAAATAGACCACATTTTTTTGGTGTGGGAAATCAGCAACTGAGTCGCGATGGAGACGTTTCGACTAGTTTGGCTGTTATTAACTTGCACAGTTTTTTAAATACCTACCATGATAGCCCAATGACAAAGCTAGTCCAATGATCGCAACCTTCCTCTTTTTAACTTGTAAAATCATCCAGTAACCTCTCTTGCTCGACAGTTCAATCTCTAAAATTGGCCAAGAGCACGTTGAAATCGTCAATTAAACCCTTGGCATTGTACCCTTTTTTGAGGTTGAGAAATCACCAACCGCCAACCAACCAACCGCAACCGCTGAGGTGGTCACCCTTTCGGTGCGGGCACGCTCGGTGTACTTTGTACTTTGTTCTTTTTTTTTACTTTTTGTTTATAACCGTTGTGCTGTGTCTGTCCCGAATAAAAGAATTTCTATTCTATTCTATTCTATTCTATTCTATTCTATTCTATTCTATTCTATTCTATTCTATTCTATTCTATTCTATTCTATTCTATTCTATTCTATTCTATTCTATTCTATTCTATTCTATTCTATTCAAATAACTTTTCTTGGTCTAAGGTGGAGCGAGACCGCGCCCGGTGGCCTTCAGTTTTCCTCTGCATTCCACGGCCGTGTTGACTTTACCGAAAAACCCCACAGCCCTAGGCGTAAAAATACACCCTTAGGAACTAAACTCAGTCTGTAATAGGCTTACTTTCCCTTACATAAAGGTAATCCGTTACACAGGCGGTACAATAACGTCATGAAATTAAATAACTCGCACTATACTGGCTTTTGTTTTACGCAACTGTAAGTGGGTGTAAAGTAGGTAAATATGGATCTGCCATAGAGTATGGAATTCCCAAGCCGACGCCGTCACCAGCAATGACTAGAGACGCATAAGGGGATGCAACTCGACTTACATTTTCACTGTTTGTCATACAACCGCATGTCATTACACATTTTTCATTAGATATTTTGGAAACACAGTATTTTGTGGATATTATCTAGGCTTCTATTGAAATCAATTTAAAAATTTAATCCTACTTTTATAAAACTAACAATTATAAAACTAATCCAGTTAAGACCTCTGGAAATATGTTATTTTGTATGAACTTTGACACTTCATAAATTACTCAAAAAAGTATAACAATAGAAGCCTTGCTTTAATCAAGATTCTAAATGGCGACTTTTTTCAAAAGGGTTTAAAAAAAACACGTGTTTTCTGGAACAAGTTTTGTGAAATATTCGAATAAATCACGGAAATACCGAATGCTAACAGAGTTTTCAGGAGTTATCTCTCTTTTTTCGCGTTGCCTTTTCGTCAAACATCGCGTTGGATTGCGTTAAATGAAGTAACAAGCTTTTAAACCGTGCTCGATGTTGACGATAGGCGAATGAAAAAGGACCCTCTTAACATTACTAATTTTATTCGTCTGACAAGTTGCGCTGAACCATAGATACATAGTAGGTACTTTTAACGTGAGATATGGCCAGCCGTACGTTTGTGTAAACGTACCGTACAGTTAGGTTACTTTGGTCCTGAGGTATCACTTTGACCTGAACTCTTTACCTAATAAAACACAGTTTCTCATGTCCCTATTGGTTAATAAGCTTGTGCCATAGTTCACCAGGGCCAAAGTTACCCCACTTTACTCGATATTTACCCAACAAGGGATACCGCTCTCAAAGAATGCTGCAGCTCCGGAATATTGCAGGGCAATTGGATATTATCTTGGGTTTATTCTTGTACAAAATTTTAAATACTTAACAACAAATAACATGAAAAGAAATCATTTTCAATACACTTACTCGGAAATCCGCTCTTATCCCACCGCTTTTAGGCACGCAATAGACTGTTTTCCGCACTGGTGCAGAAAATTGCGCGTGCTCTCCCTCGCCACAATTTTATTACATTTATCGTATCAAGCTGGGCGCGCGTCGATCCCCACGAGTCGCCCCCGTTTATTAATTTCTTCGTAAGTGTATTGAAAAAAATCGTTTGATTCACGTGCAAATTTATCACTGCAGCCCTCGGCTCTATAACACACTCGCCTACGGCTCGTCCGAATTCCGCCTCGGTCGCAATGAAAAACTTTCTGCATTTGTATCAAAATGTACTTTTTCTGACAACAGCACCATAATTGGTTATTAAATAAAGCAGGAATCAGCATTTCAAATATTGCTATAAGGAAGAGGTGGGGGCGTGGTGGTAACACCACGCTATCTCTTTTGCAAGTGTACACGTTACCTGTTGTTTGACAGTTTTCCCTTTCACTAGTTTTAAAAGGTTTCTAACAAAAAACGAATTTGCAAAATTCTTCCTATTTACGGATTTTTTAAATAAAATTAATGATAAAAATTAATCAACTACTCAATTATAAGTAAATTAAAAAATGCGCCATGCATCCTGTCATTATTATTATTATTATTATTATTTTGGTAATGCGCCGAACACAAGTTTTTGTTATTACAGACATAGTTTACAATATTTTCACGCGATAATATGTATTATAAACTAGATAGTATTTATTGTTATATGTATATAATTATATATTATTTAAAGTACCTATTAAGTGTAGTTATTGGGGTTGAGGGGCCATTTGTTTGGTGCGGCATTATGGGCGGTGATGAGTTGTATGTGTGTTGAAGGTTGGGAGATTCCTGATTTTTGTTGCGTATGTGGGTCAATATCGCTTGGGTATCGCTTCGGGCTGGTGGCCTCTAAACCCTGAAATTCTGACGGGATTTATTGTGATCATCGCTGAAAGGTGTTCTGGAGTGACGCCACTTGCACGTGGAGTTGCCCAGAAGCAAACAATGTATAATTACCAAACAAATGTAAGGTAGGAGTGCGGTTTTAGTCAGTAGGAGTCTGACACTGCCCAGACTGGCTCGTCTGTGAGGCAGCTTGGGCGCCCATGAGGATTTCCCACTCTCAAAAAAAAAAATATTTTCACGCCTAGTTAGTTTTTATAAGAAATCGGTAACACCCATGCAAACCTTGGTAGTTGAGAATGCAATCTAAAGGCATCGGCCGCCGGGTTGTCTCCAAGCTCTATGTGATTCACCTTCTAACCCACGTAGCGTCCATTTGTGAGAAATATGGGGGTGCCTACGGAAGACCATAAATAAAAGTTACGAGACATCACCCTGTGCCTAGCTCTTACGCATGACTTTAAAAAGCCTACATACTTTCGGAAGTGAGAAGAAAAATTGTAAATAATTTAAAAAAAGAATTATCATATTTTTGTTGCCTGGTTGTTAAGATTTATTTGTAGTAAGTAAATCATAATGTACTATAATGAATTCTGTTTGCGATCATATCGTTTCTTTCCTTGGCGACCAGAACTCCTTTACACATGCTATACTTAATATAAACCAAGCTAGGAATGCAGGTCGTAACCCACCAATTTGTTATAGAAAGAAAGAAAAACAGTTTGAACAACGAAATGGCGCAATCTTAAAACTAGCTAACAAACATAATCAATAGATATTAGGGAAGATATGCGTCACATCCGCGCAAAACGGCCAAACGCTCAGCACAATGTTGCGGCCTCACGCATAAATGCGATAAGCTCACAGCGCTGGTTTTCAGCCTGGGCCGGTGGCGGTGTCGACATAGAGGTCGGAACGGTGCAGTGTACAAAAAGATTTGGAAAAAAATGTAAATAAAAATACAGATAAAATATTTTAAAAAAATGAGGTGACAAATACATTTGTTTAGATTGGCAACACCATGACGCGCCCGTAGCACAATTTGAGCAACTCGTTTTAATAGTCTGTGGCAATTTACATAGACGCTAATACGTAATTGGACGCGAATTGTCTCTGTACATACACTGTAAACGATTCTGTAATTGGTGATCATGTGCTACAATGTTTTTGATGAATATACCGGGAATGAATTTAAAGATTCAAAGCATTTTATTTCAAATAAACCATTTACAGGTACTTTTGAAATGTCAAGAAGTCAGTCGGTCAGAAAAAAAATGATGCTAATTGCACATTCTAAAGTCTATATGGAGAAGAATGTGCAAGAAACTCCATGGATACTCTTTTCAATCATGTTATATATTACAAATGTCTCGGTTACATGTATCTTGTCGCTACTATTATGTGAAAACAATCTAAATAAAGTAAAAATAAAAACTAAATCTATAATTAGCTTTTATTTTGCCCGATGTCACGCCCCACATGAGCGTGCGTATTCCATGCATTTTTTATTTTTTATTATTGGTAGGCTCGCATTACAATAAATACTTGTATGAAAAGGACATTTGTGGGGGCTACGCGTGCGGAGCAATCCCGCATGCGTGATGAAATCCGCACGATATTAAAAACACCCTAAAACCCACCCGTAGCAGGCGTTGGTTTAAGAATAAGTATCAAGAAGAATTGTAAACCAATCTGCTATTTCAGTACAATTCCTAATTAATACTAGAAAGAGGTTCGGTTCTATTACAATTTCTAAATAAAATATGCTACTGTCACCATCTTCAGACACGGGAATTTCGGAACCAAAACTGGTAAAAAAAAATTATAGTAATTAGTAAAAAAAACCGTTTACCTACCTTCTCTATCTACCTCCTTTTTTTCTTCTGACGTCAACCACACACGAGGTAGGTATGCATACCTACCTCGTTTGTTTCACAAGACATCGCGTGTGTACGCTGACGGGTGCGAGGGTCGCGTGGCACCGCATGCTGATCATATTATAGGCGTGAAGCCATGAAGGATTATGTGAGAAAGTGTTGTTCCGAAGGCGATATGTTTCGTGACGTCATCGAGCGAAGGTTTACCTACGTCAAGTTTAGTCTTAGGATTTGTGGGTCAATGTGCTGGGATAGTGAATGGCTGTTCTTGAGAGCCAAGTTAGTACTCTGTTATTGATCTTAAGATGCGTAGACCCCGCTAGAGGAGCCGAGCAGCAACTTTAGTAAAGTACTGAAATTTTGTTTATATGGGAGGCAATTGTTGCTTCCGCTTAAGCTTGTACTTGACCTACTCAAAGCACGTGAAATTATATTTTTAACCGACTTTCAAAAAAAGAGGAGCTTCTCAAGTCGTCTGAATGTCCTGAGTATCTATAAAAAAAAAACAAGTTAGCAGTTAAGCCTTCCTGATTACGCGTCAAGCTGGCAGTTCACGGCTCGACTACGTCCGGAAACAGAGACAGGAGACCGCAACCAATACTTGTCACTTTTCAGCTTATTTAATCAAGCCACTTAGGCTTTGCATGGGTACCAGTTTGCGCGTGCGACTATGAAGTTAGAACTACATTAGACCGTCGCACCCGTGGACTGACGTTGAACGACGTCGCGTGGAGTGGATCTAATGTAGCTCTATAAGTCTAGTTGCCATATAAAATGTATGGAGACCGACGCGCCCAGATCGGCGTACGTGGCACACATGTGGCGCAATGTACTTCAACCTTGACTCCTACGTTAAAGTCCTTGACTCCTACGTCCAAGGTTAAAAACCGTGTTACCGGGTGGTAACGCGGTTTTTAACCGAATTCAAAAAGAAGGAGGTTCTATGTTCGGCGGTATGTATTTTTTTTTTTTACGTATATTCACCGTTTTGTCGATCGATTGTGAATAGATTTTGAAAAAAGATTTTTTGATTGAAAGGTTATACTTACTTCCGAGTTGGCCCCATAGAAATATTGTTATGATCTGATGATGAACCACTAAAAACTACAAAATAAATTTAATTTCGCAAGTTGGTGTTAAATAACAAACAGACAAAACTATTATAAAAACACCGACTTCCGAAATTAAAGTTATGTTTTGCCCTTTTTAGTGTTTTTTTACATTGAAAACGGTTGTGTTTTTTTGTAAAAAGTTGTTTTTTATTGTAAAACATGACTGCTTTTTCTGATCAAGACTATGTAAAGCTAATTAAACTGATTGTAAAGGACAACATTTAAATAGCTCTACTTGGCATTTCATTAAAGTATAAAATATCACAGTACAACATAACTGACTCGATCGATAAATTCTACAACACCGAATGACTAGTAAACTTTGGTCGCGGTCGCGGTTTCGATTTCTTAGGTCGCAGTCACTGCGTGAACCACCACGTGAGAGACCGAGATACTTCTCCTGGTCTACTGTCGCTGTCTCATGTTTCGGGAACTGCGTAAAATGCCACCATTAGAAGACGTGTCTCCGGCCTCAGGGCTGGAGACACGTCTTCTAATGGTGGCATTTTGTAAGCATCTAATGTACAATTTGAGCAGCTAGACTTAGGCAAGGGGTATGATAACTCTTTAACCTTTGAGTCTCTTAGCATAGCATAGTCGGCCTTGTAATGTTCCCATTGTTGGGACTCAGGCCTCCTCTCTAGGAAAAGGAATGGGCCGTAATCCACCACGCGGGCCCAGTGCGGGTTGGTGGATATCACATGTCTTCGAATTTTTGGTTCTAGGACATGCCGGTTTCCTCAGGACGTTTTCCTTCATCGTTTTGAAAGCACTGGTGATGAAATAAATTACACAAAGTAATACGCCTGGCTAGTTTTGAACCCGCAACCTACAACTCGTAAGTCGGGGCGTTATCACTCGGCCACCACTGCCCTCTTAACTAAGGGATAATAGGTAAGGCCCCAAACCCTCAAGCCACATCAACATATCTCCACACAATGAGAGAATTCTTCAACAAATAATACTCAGAAATCCGTCCCCACCCACGCTTTATTCCTGAAATTTAATTTGTAACACCACGTGTCTGATTCGTCTCGTTTCAATGCTGTCACTTCCAGCCGAAGCAATTTCACGTTTTCCGAATATTTTCGGATTTATCAAAGGTTAAACCCGTATTTCATTTAAGGGCTCCACCGACTGAATAAATGCTTTTAAAAGGATATCCGGGTCGCTAGTTGAGAATTTGTTTGAATTTTGCAGTTGTCATGCGGGCATAAAGCGTCTGATTTTAGGGATTGCTAGCTTCTGTCAGCGGCTTGGCTCGCGTGATATTAGAAAATGATCCCAAGGGAACATAGGTACTCTCGGGATAAAAAGTGTGGCCATCAGAATTCGTTCAGCCTTTTGAGTATATACAATAAAATTTTAATAATGGTTGCGCCTTAGGGCTATATTTCACAGGGACACCATGGCAGCGCAACCAGTCGCCGCTACCAAAAAAATGTATACAGCTTTATAGATAGTTACTCAGCTGATGTCCGGACGCGTGCACTAAAGATCCATTTTGATACAGTCTCAGTGTGCAATAGCGACTCTAGTGTCTGTATGGTATCTAGTTTGGTAGCTTACGGACACCATGGCGGCGCAACTAGTCGCGCCGCCATGGTGTCTCGGTAAAATATAGCCCTTAGACCAATTACTTTGGGCGTGTGGTGTCCACGTTTGCTGCTAGGTTGATAAATAAGTCACACACAATGGTTTCACCAAATGCCGCACATACGTGTGCACCCGATGACAGTTGACCAAATAAAGCCACTCCTACCCCCCTAGCCAAGTTACGACCGTTTCGTTTCGATTCTCTTGCATCGAAGGCCTCGAGTAGACCATGCCTTCGATTCCTTTGTTCTAACGTTATCTCAACGCTCTGTCACGTGGTCAGAACAAAAGAATCGGAGGCGTGGCCTACTTGAGGCGTTCGACGCAAGAGAACCGAAACGAAACGGTCGTAACTTGGCTAAGGTGGCTGTCCCGTGCACGTGTATACGTCACTTGCTCTTTATTAGTACGTCACAGAGCGGAAATATAAAATTGATTGTAGTTACCCCTACGCAGTCGGCTGTTTCAAAAATGAAAAGTGGACTGTATTGATGCGGGATTGAAGTGTATGTAAATGTATGTGACCTTGCAAATGCGATACAAATTGAACGACGAAATGATGAGGTTGGGCAAAGGAAAATTGGACAGGAAACATGCTACCCTAACCTGGTCAACATCAATCGGCCGAAGGCTCGATCGTCTTTCCAGCAGCACACACCAACAACTTTAAACACTCACTTTTCTTAATGTTTTTGATAATCTATAATATTTAAATACTCATAATACAATACTAATATATATATATATATAATGAGGATATCCGCAGGAGAACCGAGGTTACCGACATAGCTCGAAGAATCACCAAACTTAAGTGGCAATGGGCAGGACACATCGCTCGCAGAACGGATGGCCGTTGGGGCCGAAAGGTTCTGGAATGGCGACCACGTACTGGAAGAGGTAGCGTTGCAAGGCCTCCTACAACGTGGACCGATGACCTGGTAAGAGTTGCGGGAATGCAATGTGCGAGACGCACAGGACCGTTCATTGTGGTGACACTTGGGAAAGGCCTATGTAACAGTAGATGTCTTTCAGCTGAAATGATGATGATGATGATATATATGAAAGGAGAAACTGACTGACTGACATATCAACGCACAGCCGAAACTACAGGGCCTAGGAGCGTGAAATTTTCCACAAGATTTCCTTTTATGACGTAGGCGAGCACTAAGAGGGGATTACATAAAATTCACGTATGTACTGTATTTACGTAGTATGGAGAAACCTATTTTTACGTGGGCGAAGCCGCTAGCGGAACCTAGTTTTTATATATTTCGCCTTTATAATTAGTGTGAAGTCGGCTAAAAGACGAATTTATAGGGTAAAAAGGCAAAACAAGAGTAAGTCTTGCCACGCTGTTAACTTTGATTTCGTAATGAAGTTTGACCTCCGTTTGACCCCGCTTAGGGGAGAGTTTCAGAAAGGTTTTCCCTATAAGTTACCTAACTTTTTTCCTTTATGATACCCTAGTAATGCCATCAATCGTTACACCTGTAAGTCAAACAGATCAAAAATATAAATCATGTAACATTATATGCACATTCTGAAAGTAACATTTTACTTTTTTTTTGTATCCTAAAAAAATGTCAGATTTATAAGTCTATATATCGACGGTTGAAAGGCTAATTGATGTAATCGATATTTTTTCAAAAAAAAATTGAGACCTGACTCAAACGACGGAGAAAAATTTGCTGATTCCGAATATGTATATAACTCAATATTGGAAAAAATGTCGTTTTTGTTTAATTATTATAAACGAAAAACAACGTTAAGTAAGTCATTCCTATATTGGTGCTCAATCTGCAACAAATTTTATTTAATTAAATTTTTGTCCTCATTCGGTAGTTTCTAGTGATTGAACAATTTTATTGACAAGTTCAACTGATTTTTATCGATAACTTTTATTGAAGAACTTTGTATGAAACTATACATCCTATCACTAGAAATTACAGTAGGCCAGGAGGATTTTTTTTTTGTTCCACCTTGAGCACCTAGCTAATATAATCTGTAGATGCTGTAATATAATCTGTTGCAAACCAAACCATAGGTGCCGAAAGAGGTATCGTAATTCGATAACGGCCATTCGTCTACATTCACACTACGACACTATTAATACTTCCTCACCACAAAATTACCGCTCAATAATTTCTAACTTACTCGTATCTACTTAAAACTTCTAAAAGCAGTTTTCTATTTAAATATTCAGTATAGTAAGTAGGTTTCCATGCCACACCGGAAATAGTCAATGAAGAAAAGTTGACCGGAGTAAATTGTGGGTAGATTATTAAATTACTAGTGTGGTAGGTCAGTACTGATACTGCTTAACTTGGTGGCATGTGACTACGTGTGGTAATAAGGTTCATTATAAGTAGTTTTTGTTTTTAAGTAGAAAATCATCTAATGACTTCTCCTGCTCTTTCCTTCAGTTACCATTTGCGTTCTAGGACCGCAGGTTTCCCTTTCAGAAGTCGACCCATGGCCCCAGAAGGCTTCGGCCCAGTTGAGCCCTACGATATGCTGACCCTGCGCGCATGAAACATGTCTTCGCGCTTCGACGACTCAGGTTCGGTCCGGACGGTGTCGTCGTTCGCAAGCCCACGCTTACAGTGGTTGGAAATCGGGATCCGGATCCAGGCGGCTGAGGCATGAGGACGTTCGTTCCCTCACGCATGCGGCAGACCCAGACAACTAAAGAATAATTTACAAAATCACATTGTTTAAAAAGTTAGGATGTGGATCCAAGTTTAGGGCTATATTTTACCGGGACACCATGTCGCCGCGACCACTTGTGTCGCCATGATGTCAGTAAGCTACCAAACTATATATATACCAAACCATACAGACACCAAAGTCGCTACACCACACTGAGACAGTATCAAAAAGGACCTTAAGTGCAGGCGTCCGAGTTGGTCGCGCCGCCAAATTAGTGGCGCCCAGTCACTTGTCACTAACTTCCTTTTCTTTCATATCACTCTTCACAAAATCTATCCATCTTTTCTTTGGCTTCCTTCTCCCTCTCCATCCATCCACTTGTATGCTCATAACTCTTTTAGTAACATTCGTTTCATCCCTCCTCTTCACATGACCGTACCAATACAAACGATTCCCTTTCAACTTTTCAGAAAACAACAAACACGCTATAAATATAATAATGACGGTAATTAATACGAGCTTGGGTCAAGCCCACCATAACTTTAATATTCCAGTGTTTGTAATGTTGACGATCCTCAGCATTTAATAGGAAACTGGAATTCAAATAGATGTACGTTTATTTATCTTTAAATATAAAATCAGAATTTCAGTTTCTGTCAAGGCACAAC
Organism: Mythimna pallens; assembly: GCA_961205895.1. Classification (NCBI taxonomy): domain Eukaryota; kingdom Metazoa; phylum Arthropoda; class Insecta; order Lepidoptera; family Noctuidae; genus Mythimna; species Mythimna pallens. Next base: position 6,843,951 of record OY540825.1, read on the forward strand.
CGAAATTACTGGGACTAGAGGATCTTCAAAGATTCACCTCGTGAGGGATTTAAATTTTGCGGTTACGTAGTTTTTGTACTTTTATGCGGGCGAAGCCTCTGTGCAGAGATTCGTTAATAAAAATATATATTTTATCTTTTTTTCTTTTTCTTTTTTCATACAACTATTTTATCATCTATTTTTTTATTAAGTACAATTTATTTTTTTGAAATGTTTATTTGTTATTAAATTATACGTGGTCGCTTACAATGGGCCTCATAAGAAGACTAAAAGTCACCTGGAGGGCAATGGAAAGAGCTATTCTCGGAGTTTCCTTGCGTGATCGAATCAGAAATGAAGATATCCGCAGGAGAACCAAGGTTGCCGACATAGCACGAAGAATCGCCAAACTTAAGTGGCAATGGACAGGGCACATTGCACGCAGAACTGATGGCCGTAGGGGGCCGAAAGGTTCTGGAGTGGTGACCGCTTGCCGGAAGACGCAGCGTTTGAAGGACTGCCACAAGATGGACCGATGACCTGGTCAGGGTCGCTAGAATCCGATGGATGCGAGACACACAGGACCGGTTGTTGCGGCGACGTTTGGGGGAGGCCTATGTCCAGCAGTGGACGTCTTTCGGCTGAGATGATGATTATGATTATTAAATAAATATACCTCCATTTTTATTCCAGGGTGTATTTATATTTCAGTGTTCTATACGGTAACTTATAAATGGGTAAATCCAATTTCTTAATACAAAACTTTTATTATCATTTAACTACCCACAAACTATTTTTCTTACCATAAAATGATACTAGTCTCGAGTAAAACGTACTATCGATTGCAGTCACTTTGCGTTTGAATCAAATATTGAAGACAATCAAAGCCGGCTACCCGTTATATGCATGTCACTCATGGACGCCACTGTTTGGCATGACGAATGACGTCACAAGACACTGGCTAAGGCATAAGCATAAGCGATTTTTTCGCGTTTGTTGAAAAAAAATACTCGTTTCGACAAGTTTTTATTTTTTTATTATGCTTAGACTCACGTTTGACCACTATCTGACCTGATGGTAAGCGATAATGTGGCCGACGATGGAGCACGCTTGCCTAAAAGTAGCCTATTCACTCTTGATTTAAAGACCTGAAAGGTTATCAGGAAACACAGACTTCGGCAGGGAATTCTACTCCTTAGCTATACGCTTAATGAATGTGTTACCAAAATGCTTTTTACGTATAGGTGGGAAATCCACCACGTATCGGTGCAAATAGATTTCGTAACAGTTATCCCTAACCGTTTGAACTTTAATTGGTTAAATATACCAATGCACCATAATTTGGATGTCAGTGCATTAATATATTAGTATGTGGCTGCTTGATGGTAGAGTCGGATAGTGGCCATAGGAACTACTGAGACCAATAAGATAACCCCGTCGTGGTTGAACGCGATAATATTAGTATATATATTTTGATACAACTGGAAATTTTTTTCATTGCGACTGAGGCGGAATTCGCCCGAGCTGCAGTGAGCTGTGAGTATTGGATAGCCTATTTATCGAGGAAGCCTATTAGCTATGTAACATCACGCTACAACTAAAAGGAGCTGAGTAGTAACGCAGGCACTGAACTATATTTAAAGTATGGATGTAGAATGAAAATTCCGCACTCCATATAGATACTCTGTATTCCAATGGAAACATCGATACATCGGTCGCGCTTCAGACGCCAAGAATCGTCACAGATGGCGTAAAAAACCAATCCTGCGAGAAATTCACGACCTTCAGTAATAAGGACATACGACTCGAAGAGGGAGGAATAGAATGGAACCATAGGTATAGGTTCAGATTTAGAGAACAAAACTGCCGCTTCAGTTTATAACTTACATCCATAATCTAACGTGTAATTTACTACTCGTATTGAAGATTTGTAATAATTAAACACACGTAGCTTAGTGCGCAAGAATAATAATTTAATGAGTAGGTATTGATAAAGGGTTTCTAGTGTCTTTATTGATTATTTTGTTCTACATTGTTGTGATATTTGTGTTAAACGTGAGAGGGTGCACCTAGAAGTGTTGTCAATATTTGTTTTTTTTTTTTTATGTAGGAAATCATCCAATGACATCTTCCACTTTATGGCGCAGCGGGAGGGCGTTCTTTGCCTAACATTCCAGGACCCCGGGTTTCCCTTTCGGAAGCTAAACCATGGCCCCAGTAGGCTTCGGTTTTGCTGACATTTCTTTGAGGCACGCGTAGAACACTAAGCGCCGTCGATGACGGTCCGGTCGATTAACGGATGGCTGGACGGCGAGCTACGCACTGTCCGTCGTCCGCAATCCGCGCCTACGGTGATCTGCAATTTGAAGTTCAGTATAGAACTTTATACAAGAACTAATTCTTTACCTGTAGATGCAGAAAAAAATTGATTCATTTGGATCCTTTTGCGCACGACTCCCACTGTCAGATGCCTGGTTTTTCATGAAATACCTGCCTCTAAGACAAGTGTTGCGTTTAAAAATAGCAACGAAATGAAACGTTGAACTATAAATTAGTAATTTAAAGGTCTTCTCTTTTGTTGTAGGTTTTAAAACTGTGAACAAACTGCAATGCTTTGAGCTTTACGTAACGGTGAATGTATAGTTACGGCTATTCCATACACACAGCTGTGTATGTTCTTATTTAATAATGAGTATAAAACATTTAGCTAGAAGTTGGATGAGCTCTTTTTATAGCCTTAAATAAAACTCAAGTACATAATACGTAAGAACTTCACCCTACCCCATCAGCAGGGCAACAATTTAGACTCCTGGTTATTATTTTCTGGTAGTTATTGAGAAAATCCTAGTGGAGAAATCCAAGGACACTCCCTGCCCTGGGGTTCGAACTCAATCCATACTTATTACCTGTGGGCACGTCACAATCGCGGCGACAAATCCTTTCTTTGAGGAGTGGCTTCAGAGGCACCACGGCGTCCTCACTTTCCACCTGACGCAGATACTCAACGGACATGGTTACTTCGGGAGGTTCTGTTTCGTATTCAGGTGGAAAAAACGCCCGGGTATCAACGTTGTCCGTTCAATAATAAGTAAGTTACGAGTACTAACCTGTTAAATTTGTTGGTAGGGAAATAGATATTGTCAAGTAGCAAACATAAGGATGCACACACTAAAATCGGTCCTCACTGCTATAAGTTATGTGTAAAAAACTGGTCAAGTGCGAGTCGGACTCGCGCCCTGACGCGTACAAACTTACCTATGAAAACAGTTCAATTCCCGAAATGAGGTACGAAATTTTTTTCGAATCACAAATAAGTTTTTTCTGTTATGTAACTACAAATTTACAGTTTTCAGAATTATTCCTATATCCTTGCTATACGACATCAACGAGAATTTTGATTCTTTTGAGAGTGTCGAAATATGCGTTTATTCCGACATAAACGGCCGTCAACATATTACAGTTAAAATGATGAAAATAGTGAGAAAAGCATTAATTATGAAAATATTCCCGTATAAAATCAAAGTCTTGTCTGGCAAACAGGATGAAATAAAAGAAATTAATATGAAACAAAGTAATGTTGCTAGGAAATCTATATATATAAAGAGAAACTGAGTTACTGACCTATCAACGCACAACCGAAAATACTGGGTCTCACTTACGTGAAATTTTGCACATACCTCCTTTTATGATGTAGGCGAGCACTAAAAAAGAGGTTTAAAAAAATTACCTATAAGAGGGTAAAAAGGTTGAAATTCGTTTGAATGCAAAATTTTATTTCTTGGTACACAATGGGGGTCAAAAGAACAGTTGTACTATACTAATGTTAAAGAGCCTAAAATTTCTGTATAGTAGACGTTCAATGATCCATAAGTCGTTTATTCAATACTTTAGATGCTACGCTACAAATTAAATAATTCATTTACCATTGACACTGTTCTATAAAGAAATGTTAGTCACTTTAGCATTAGTAGAGCGCAACTGCACTTTTAACCCCTGACTGTACTTGAAACTTAGCACAAATAGAAACCTGAGATAATAATGAAGGTTGTCAGTATTTGTTTTCACAACTACCCCCAGGAATTTTTATGATTGTATGGAAAATTTTCATTTCTTTGGTTAATGAATTTGAAAATTAGCAAAAATTCTATTCAAAATTAATAATAATACTATTATTACTTTTTTAAGATTACCCTCAAAATACGATTTAAAGTGGTGATAAAGTTTTTATGAAAAAAATTCGCAAACAAAGTCGCGGGTAATGTGCTAGTTACTTATATTGATAAGGAGAGGAAACTAATTAATAGTGGTCGTTGGTGCGTGTATCCTTAGTTTCAGGAATAATCCCGGCTTGACGTCATCAAGTCTATTGTGTTATTGTTAACGTCTTGCTTTATTTTAGTTTGGTCCTTTTTCGTTTTGTCTGTTATGAAAATATTTGTCTAAAGATATTGTACCAATATAAATTAGAGGTTTTTTCGTAAAGGACCCAGCATTGAAAGAAAAAAAGAAAATTTTATTTGGCGGAACAAGGCGCAAATTTAGAACTAACAAATTATAAGTATATTATGTGAAAAATATTCGTCACATCCGCGCAAAACGGCCGAACGCTCAGCATAATGCCGTGACCGCACGCAAAATGCGACGAGTCTACGGCACTGGTTTTCAGCGTGGGCCGGTAACAGTATCGACATAAAGACGTCGGCACGGTATTGTGTGCTAATAGATTTGAATAAGATAGATAATTAAAAATAAATTTTCGGGGGAAAAATAAAATAATAATGAATAAATAAAGAGGAAATACGTTATCATATTATATATAAAGTGACAACATTACGTTGTGTCTGTGCCAAAGGACGCGATTCTGTTTACGCGATGACGTAAAGAAAGCATGTAAAGGATTTTATGCATGCCATGACGCTCGTGCTACCACACGCGACCCATTTCGCGACCTAAACTGATCTGCTAAAGGGAGCTATATATTACTGCTTCGGAGAAGGAGGCGACCGCCTGCCACTCCTCCTCGCTCTGGACCATGACCTGTACCAAGGTCCGGCGCTAGAGATCGCCGCCGCCGATTGCCCCCACGAGGACACGGCGTTGCTCTGCCCAAGCAGGGCACACCTCTACCGTGCGAACTTTCCGAACTTACCGTGTTCGGTGAAATGCGGAATTTCTGCGTCATGCGGAAGGTGAGGACGCCGTGAGGTCTTTCCAACCACGCCTCAAAGAGGGGACTTACCGCCATAATTGGGGCGTGCCCAAAGTTTCCTATATGCTATTTCAAGACATGATCTACCCGTGTGCTAAATTACATCCAAATTCGTTTCGCCGTTTGAGCATAAAGAGGTAACAAACATTCATAAACACAATCACAAACTCTCGCTTTTATAACAAACAGTTACATACAGTTTTATGAAATAAGTTACAGAACAAGTACATGTTACAAAAATGTTCAACTCACACCAATATCCACAGGATATCATAGATTGTTAGTTTGAGCGAAACAAGATAAGACAAACAATAAAAAAAAACAATAAAAAAAGAACAATCTTCACCACCCTAAGTTGACTGGTAGAGAATGCCTAAGGTATTAAGTCCGCCTATGTCCTTTATGTTGCATGAAGATCAAATGAATAAATCAATCAATAATTAAATTTTGCATTAAGATATTTATAAGCTTTTTATAGTATCTATGAGGTAGTTGCGAAATCGAAATACTAGTGGGCATTGTAAATATGTCCGACTAGGTAAAAAGTTTAATAAAACCATATAATATTCTCTTCTAAATATCGACACTTTTTAAGAAGAACATCGTAAGCAATAATTGCTAGCACAGGAAACGCGTCGTCCGGCTGTCCGCTCCGAACCGAGCCCAAGTCGTCCATAGCGCGTAGTGAGAGATGTCAGCAAACCGCAGTGGCCGATACCCGCTAGGACCGTTTATTATTTGTACTTATTGCAAGAATGTATTTTATCTTCCATCAAAAAGTATTTATGATAATATCATTTTACAAAAAATAATAGAATAGTTGTTGGTATAACCATATTTTTCTAACTACCGTCAAACGGGGTGAATAGGAACAAAACTTTAGTTAGGTTTTTCACATTGGTATATATTTATATAATTGATTTATATCAAAGCATCCCTTTTTATTACAATTAATGAATAAATAGGAGGACTTAAATGCTGGGAAAAATTGTTAATTAACGCGAAGATCCCCTTCAAACTTTTGTTTCTATTCACCCCTGCGGTCCTATTCACCCCGTTTGACTGTACTACCTTTTGATTATGGAAGAGAAAACCCATTCCTGCTGCTGAAAGACTCGATATTTGAAGGTCCAAATGGATGGTAAAAATATGAAGAAAAAAGAAAAAAAGTTTTTTGTTGGAGTTCGCATACACTACTTATTAAAACTATATAAAAAAAAGACAAAGACAAAAAAACGCACCTATCTTAGAACAAGAAATAACGTAGCGCTGATAATCTGGTAGGGCCTGCTGTGAATATCATGCATATTGTTCGACATGATGATGACCAGCCACAGTCCGCACAGGGCTTCGGATGGAAAAAGGGAGCCCCAAAGGAATAAAAGACGGCAACCCTGTTCCTTGTAGGAGGCCTTCCGACACTGAGTCTTCACGGTACGCGGTTGCCACTTTCTGGAGTGGCGACCGCGTTCGAGAAGACGCAGTGTTGGAAGGCCTCTGGAGTGTAAACTGTCCGTGTCGGGGTGCCGTAAAATTAAGTCACCTCCTTCCCTGCTTTCGTCTTTTACATACATTACAGGCGCGCATTCGGTATTGTATAGAACACCTAGGCAAAGTATAAAAAAAAATCTAATACATTATTATATTTTAGATATTTTATACATTGCTTCTGTATTGTATAAAATACCGGATTATACAGATTACCGGTAACATATATATACCTACATAGTTTTGACCGAAAAACTTAACACCGCAATGTAGAAAGCGGTAGAACACCATCTTTTGATTCATGTTAAACTAATCGTTAAACAATGTTTCTAGTATTCCTATTATCACGTTAAACACATATATGGATACTAAACTTCCAACACATTGAAACAACACTGCCTGCTACCCTTGTCCACCAACAAATGCTTGTCTATTTTAAACAAAGAACAAGGGATACATTAATGCCTTTACATTTATACACTAGCTCGTACCCGCGACTTCGGCCGCGTCAGACTCGTTAAACAACACTATGCTGTTTGGTCACACAGTCAGGAAGATTTTTTTTTGCGTGGAAGTCTTTCTACTTTTTTTACTCCTTATAACATCGACTATTTCCCAATGAAAGTCCCATAAATATCGGTCCAGCCGTTTCGGCGATTAACTGGGACAAACACAAATTTTAAGTAATGCATTTTGTTATTATTAAAAAAAAAAAATATTTTGATATCACAAACCAACACTTCAATTTAATTTATATGGTATAGATCTATGAATATAGAATTTAATTAATTAAACTACGATTTCATATGTTTTAGGTACACTTAAAAATCTTCAAGGCTCGATTCGGAAAACGAGATATTTACACAGGTTTTGTACGAAACCCTCGGTGCGCGGCGCGGGTTCGACTCGATCCTTACTGGTTTTTTTTATTGCTATGTCGCACGCCGAATGTTTAAAGAACTAATATTAATACTGTCGATAGGGCTAAGAAAAAAAAAACATTTCAAATATTTCAAGGTACCTAGTTCTAGAAATTCTGTACCTATTACGACGCCAGACATTCCATGTTCTCAGAAATGTGTTAGCAATTCAGACATTCCAGTGCATACATGTTTTTCTCGGAACGACTTCGATTTACTCCTTGAAAGTCTGTTGTACTTCAAAATCTTCAAACTACGTTTTCTTCGGAGTTCGCGGGAAAATCGACATAACGTTTAGTACCGCGAAAATTTTGATTTTTAAGGCGACTAGGTAAGTATTATTTTCGCTTGTACTTTCCTGAAACAGCTGTCTGAAAGGAAATATAGCTTACGAGTCACGGAATCGCATACAAACAAGCCTTTTCCTTGGAAGTTAAACAAAAATACCTAATTAACTTTTGTATGCTTATCACATTACAATCGAATTATCAAGGGTCCTTTTCCACTCGCCTATCGTCAACATCAACCATGGTTTAAAAGCTTGTTACTTCATCTAACGCAATCCAACGCGGTGTTTGACGAAAAGGCAACGAAAAAACTGAGATAACGCCTGAAAACTCTGTTAGCAATAGGTATTTCCATGATTTACTCAAATATTTTACACAACTTGTTCCAGGCTGGTGTGCTTTTCCGCACTAGTGTGGAAAACCGTACGTTGTGTAACTTAGAGCAGTAGGGGTAGGAGTGGTTTTTCGAGTAGATGTATTGAAAACACTTTTTCTACTTAGACACAACACAACAGCAAAAAATACAAGGTCTTTAAACCCTAATACCTATAAAGTAAAGATGAAAAATGGAGATAAAGACGATTTCTTAAAGATTGCCTGAAAAAGAATCGCTGAATGCAATAAGGCTGCTAATAGTATGTATTTTTTTAGTGTAAGGTTTCCATTTTGTGAATTACTTATACCTATACCTAATCTTGGTGTAGGTACACTCCATATTTACTCGTATAATATAAATGTGAAAATAACTCTGTCTATTACGCTCTCACGGTTAAACTACTAACCGATTTTGGCGATATTTGTAAAGGAGTAAGCAACTTTTTATGTGGTTTCGACATCGACTTTGAGTCCGTAATCTATTCAAGTCCATTCAAGCGTACGAAGCCACTGCCAAAAGCTAGTGAAGTATTTAAAATGGCGCTGAGCGTGTTCATACCGAAAGGTCGAAAATCTCAACATTTGTTGGGCGTTAGACACCCGGCGCTGGTTTACGATTGGCTCTATTACTCTAACTTTTTGACATAATTGTCTACCTATCTGTGTCAACATTGATGCCATTCGTAAGATTCACTGACTTCTCCCTCTCTGGGGTGGAGCAAGAACACGTGTCAGACTTACACTAACTAAAACCCACTTATGTCCTTCAGATGCCTATTGCGTTAAAGGACCACGATACCACTTTTAAAATTTCCCGTGGCCCTAGCAATCATCGGCTCGGCTGGGCCCCTACGGTTTTTATTATTATTGTTAGTATACATTTATTTTCCAATAACAGACACTCATTTTAGTTACAAATTATTAACATACAAACAATACAAATCATAAATTACATAAAATTAAATTACAATAGATTATAATTATAATAGTAGCCCGTCAGACATTAAAGCATTAAACATTAAATTAAAATTCAACAAAATTTCATTATTACATTACTGAACGCAGCCTTCGACAACTCGGGATCGGTTCTTGACGGTTCTTAATTGCAAACCCGTGCCTTAAGGTGGCCCGGGACCGTCCTGCAATTCCCGACGCCCATCTCCTGTGGAAAATATGAGACAGGTAGTATAATATGATCGCATAAACATAGGCCTAATCAGCTTTATAATGTTCCTAGTGCTAGGACTCAAACCTCCTCCAATGGAGAGGGAATGGGCCGTAATTCAACGGGTCCAGTGCGGATCGGTGAAGGAAAACATCGTAAAAACCGGCAAGCTCTTGAATCAAAAACTCAAAGACGTGTACCCGTTGCCTCCAACAATTGTCGCAACTCTGCGACGGTACATTTCGGTAGGGGATCTTCTACTTGAATAAAACTCTTGGGAGATTCGATATCAGTCCATCGTGCTACAATGGTTAACTTTGAATTGAAAAAACTAGACATTTCTTTGTTCTACTCAATCTTTAAACCTATTCTAGAACTGCACAATCCCTACAAGTATATTTTACAAGCCAGTTCGTTAGCTATAAAAAACCTAAATCTCCTTTCGATATCACAATATTCACCAGTATGATTGCCAGGAACTAAAATGATCTTACATAACTGTTTGTTTAATAGCGCACTTCTACGTATTTCCTATAATTTCCAGTGTAATGGGAGTATTATTTTCACTGGTAACTAAGTGGGAAGTAAACAAAAGCGGTTTCAAACAAAAATAAATACCTCGTATGCATGTGACGTACACTCGTGGCCGTTCGCATGATACATGACGTCAGAGAAAACCACCCTCAAATAAGGGAGGCGGGCAATTTACACCCGGGAAAAATACTAGTAATGTGTTTTGTTTTTGTTATGTTAATTTTATTATTTGAAGGGTATAAAGGATTGTTTATTTTGTCATGAAACGTTATGATATTTTGTGGAAAAACTAAAACATACACGTGAAAAAATATGTTTCATTTTATTCTCTGCAAATTATAACTAGCTTATTTTAAACTCGTAAACCTAAAACTAATTTCCCTTAAATATCCTCCATCAAAACCACTTCACTATTCAAATATAAACCTCTAAAATCAATCCTTCCAAAGCTCTCAAACGGACCTCAATTTAAAGCTGAAAGACTGTTATCAAAGGTGCTCATGATATCGACACGAGTCGATCAGCTGGTACCTAAGTTCAAGGTTCCCCGGGTCAATGTTGCGCGGCGCGGGGGCTGGCGGTGAAGGGGGGGGGGGGGGGGAAAGCGTGGGCGTTACCATGACAACCGGCCTACGCCACCCCAGGCACAGGTAGTCAATCAATTACGGTGAGAACACATTTCTTATACATAATGACGCCCATAGCATGATATATTGCAGTTTTTTAAGTTTTTGTTTTTCGTAGGTTATAAATAAGTAATTTAGGTATTAAAATTAAATGGAGTTAATAACTAATTATACTCTTTTCTTTGAAATTTTTAGTTTTTTTATTGATCTCCGGCCCAATCGTATGGAAGCCAGACATGAAAATTGGCTAGTACACAAATGCGCTTCCAATCATAGGAGATACACACAAATTGACTTTTTTGTATTATGTTTTTTCGTTTATTTGCGTAAATAAGGTATAGAAGGTTGACAACATAAATAAAATTTATTTCATAATCTACCTTTGATTTCGGCGTGCAAATATAGAACATAGTAATTGAAATTAAATTAATTATCGATTAAAATCATGCACTCATTATACAGATTTCTACCACCAGAGATTGGTCCGGACCGAGCCCAAGTCGTCGACGGTGCGTATTGTTCTATGCGCGCCTCAGGGTGATGTCAGTAAATCGTAGGGGAACAGGAGTGGGTTTTTAGTCAGTAAAAGTCTGCCACTATCTCTCGCTCCACCCAAGAGCAGGATTTGTCATTAGATGATTTTCCCACCTTAAAAAAAAAACCTACTAATATACTAAAGTCTGCGGTCTCTTGAAGCTGTGTAAAATCGGAATTCTAAGTTAATGAGAAAAAGAGATACGGCCCTTTATGTCGCAAAAAACGTGTATTTCGACACTTAAAGGAATCAAAATTCATAGGATACTTCCCATTGACCTAGAATCCTGAAATTTGGCATGAACCAAGTTCTCATAGCACAAGTATAGGAAAATCTGTAAACTACGAATTTGTAGTTACGTCACAAAAAAAATCTTCGTAACTCAATTCGGGAATTGAACTGTTTTCATAGGTAAGTTTGTACGCAGCCCTCAGTGTGCGAGTCCGACTTGCACTGGCCTGGTTTTTTTGAACATTACTGTCACCACATGCCTCGAAAAGCACTTAAAGCAAAGGCTTCTTTTGGTAGAGAGGACCAGAGATCTTTGAGAGTCGTTACAGGTGGACGATGGAAAGTCTGATTATCAGTCTATCCAAAGAGTATCGTGTTGACCGTGTTACTGAGAACTCAGTTGAGTTGTGGAGGTCTCATACGCAGTCGCTCCGTGTAAAACACGGCTGCAGTCGTATTCGGTTACACTAGAAGCCGACCCCAATCTATACTCCATTCACTTCTGCATTAGACAAAAGAGGTTCATAGAAGCAGGTCTGCACAATATTTATTTTTCGAAATTAATTCAAACAATTTTAATAAATAGTGGTTTCAATATAAAATTTTAACATTACCTACTTAGATGAATTTGATTATTGTAAGTACTGAACACTTAGTTAAGTAAATGAAATGGTTTTTTTTTTTTTAAATAAACGTAACTTTATTTTAAACAATTCTTTTTTAATGGCGTATTGACAAATTTTCTCCTTACAAAACATATGAATTGTACACAATACAAGGCAACAAGATAATTATTTAACATTCATACAAATAGAAATAACTTATTTTATATAGTATAATGAAAAACGTTCCAGGTGCTGATAAATTCAGAAAAAAATAATTCAAATGAATTCATTTATGTATAGGTAACAGTTGATATTAGTTGATTATAAAAAATTCAGCATCGATCTTAACTGTAATAAAGCTCAATATACATATATTTTACTTTTATTACAAAGTGTACCCTAAAACAACCTTTTTTAACTTCTGTCTAATGCTATCGCGAATAGAGTATAGTTAGCTAGAAAAAGGTTAGGGAGAATATATCGAAGGTTGAAAGGCTAATTGATCTAAACGACATTTTTTCCAATATTGAGTTATATACATGTTCGGAATCAGCAAATTTTTCTCCGTCGTTTGAGTCAGGTTTCAATTTTTTTTTTAATGACGCTTAAATCAATTAGCCTTTCAACCGTCGATATAATTATGTCGGTAACATACACAACGCATTGTATTGCTACAACTGCAGTATTTTTCTGACTTACGACCTAGTTCTTCATGAAAGGTTTTGTAGTAAATAGGTATGTCCGGCGTTTCTCGTGCTGACAGCCCCTCCAGTCTTTACCAACCTTGTTAACTAGCTTATCTTTTTGCTTTGACATGTGCTATGTTTCATGGCGACACTAGAGAGGCAAAGTATGTAGGTAGGCACTATACTACTAGTAGGTTACCAGCCTGAAAGTGTAACTGCAGGCCAAAGCTTTCAGCTTTCCGTACAAAAAGGTACGAGCATTAAAAACCACGCTTCCTCACGATGTTTTCATTCATCATTTCTTCATCGTTTCATCGAGCAATGGCGATGAAATAAAGCGCCTGGCTGGATTTGAACTTCCGACGCACAACTTGTAAGTCGGGGCCACAGGCCCCCCATTGCTTTTAAGACGCTAGGTAGGTAACTTTTTGCGATCTTTTCTGTTTGCAAGGAGGGTTATGTTAGACTCCTGTCGAATAAAACTCCTCAGTTCCTTTAATCTTCTCTCATAAACTAGTTAGGGGCAGTAAAATACTCTCTCTATTTCAAGATTGATAATTTCAGACTCAGAATGTATCGAACTCCTCTTCGAAGATGACGTTGTTACCAGTAAACAAATACATACCCATTCCTCACGGCACGATCATAAGTGTTATTCATGATGCACCTAGCGGCTAACACGTTATCTCTTTGAATAGGCTGGTTGAACACCGGGTAGAACATCTGAGAAAGCTGCGGGTCCCTCTTGTCAAGCAGGGTCTAAACGTCACCATTCTCGTCTTGAATTTAATACCTATTTTTTTTTTGGTTTTCAGTCTAAAGTGGGTTTAACAAATTGTCATTTAGAAGTTGTTAATTCAGGAACCGATAGCTAGACTTAAACGACCACAAACGGTACAAAGGAGTCTACAAAGTACATTTCTACAACTTTGTGTATCATATTAACAACCATATTCTGTAAAGGCATGATGCTTATTGTTAGGACATATATAAAGGCTTTGTAATCTTCAAAATTGACATATCGGAATCGAGACGTTGACATTCTTTTGTTATTCAAAGAGGCAAAAATGTACCGGTCGTTGCTTTCATCTTCTATAAGAATTTTGAGCTAAAATGGCCTTTAAAATGTTGATTATTTTGAAGGAATTACTCGTGAACCCTCACTAGTAGTCTGATTTCTCAGCTTATTGTATTGCATACGTATTTAGGTGGGTGGGAAATCATCAAATAAGTACCCTTTTTCTGTACTAAAAATACATAATAATAAAATAAGACATATAAGTAATACATCAATCAATTAATAATTTAATAATGAAAATGTAACTGTATGGACAATATATAATGAATACGTCTGAAATAAAAAGATTGTACTTTTTAATTTAATTTTGTACTTGTACTGTTTTAAACCGACCAGTGATCCTTCAGTTGTCCTTTCCATTCCGGGGCCAAGATAACTAATATCTAATACTCAGGGTAGGTAGCAACTGAAATTAATATCAAATATATTAATATCAGTTTCTACCTTCTAATACCCCCACCCATTCCTGTGAAAAAGAATCTTTACAGATAGACAGACGGAGAACAAAAGTGATCTTATAAAACCAATAGGACTGCAAACCGAAATCAGGACCCCGCAATCATCCCCGGTCAAGGTCGCACATTTTTTTTGTTGTTAAAACAAAAAATGTAAGTCCAAAACGATTTTAAATCCATTATTGATTATGATGTTATTATAATTTTGTCATAGAAATTATTGTTTTTAATTTTCACCCCGAATTTAAAGGTCCTTGTAGTCAACTTATATTCTGTGACGAAATAAGAATATCATTTGAAGCGTATGATATTATGAAATATATTACAAAGATCTTTGTTGGTTTAATGTTGCCAGAGCGTAATGAGCAAATGTGGTGATCAATGATTTTCTCTACTCTTAGAAGTTCCTTCATTGTATGTGAACAGCCATTTGAGAGGCTTTGGTTTTTTTGCGGTTAATTTATGCATAACCTTTTTGACCTTTATTTTAGGAGACAAATTACCAAATGACCTCTCCCGTTCTAAGGTGTTCGCAGACCATATTAAGCTTGGACTTCTAATTTGGACCACTGCTTTAAAGGAATGTCATTCGGCACCATTATCTGGACACTATTATATATTTTATCTGGACGTGGACAGGGAGCGAAGAGCGTTGGCGGTGAGATGTAATTATGTTGATAAGGAGGTTCTCACGCTGCACGGGTTCATTTAAAATCACCCTTTGCAGAGCATACTGTCAAGTATTTTACACGTGTAGCCTTTGGACTAACTACACTCTGAAAGCCGTTAATGCTCTTCGCATCCAGTACAACAATGCATTCAGGATGCTGTTGGGGCTGCCTCGCTTCTGTAGTGCCTCAGGGATGTTCGTGGATGCCCAGACTGACCGGCTTTGCTGCGGTCAGGCGCAAGCGAGCAGAATCTTTGTTGCGCAGGGTGCGAGCCAGTACCAACGGCCATCTGAGTGTCATTGCCAATAAGCTGGATTGTACTATTATCTGTTCCTTAAGCCAACTACATGCTCCTGTAAATACTGTGTACTAACATAGTTGTTAAGTTTTTTGTGTTACTAACATCTGGTATTTCTGTTGTTTGTTGTTTTTAATAATGTTGTGTAAATGCTGTGTGTTAACTTTGGACGGAAAGGTCTGAAATAAATGTTTAATACTATTATAAAAAAAACATACTGTGAGTTCAAATTACTACAGTTTTTTTTATTTTTTGTTACTTCAGGTTGGCAACACCTTTTATTCTTCCATTTTCTCTTGTCTATCGTAATTGTCCTTGTGGTGACAATTCACTGCCTTATATCGACGGTTTCCGGGTGTCATCACCGTGTGGACCGCCCGGAGGACACAGTGAAGCATACGGTGGAGGTGTGCCCCGCTTGGGCAGAGCAACGCCGTGTCCTCGTGGGGGCGATCGGCGGCGGCGATCTCTCGCGTCGGGCCTTGGTACAGGCCATGGTCCGTAGCGAGGAGGAGTGGCAGGCGGTCGCTTCCTTCTGTGAAACAGTAATGCTAGCAAAGGAGGCGGCCGATCGCGTGAGGCAACGCTCCTCACGCCACGCTCAAGTAATGGAACTGCCTTCCTTTCGCCCCAGCCACCGGGGTCCCGACCCTGATTTCCATCCATCATGCACCACAGGCGTGGGCTTGCAGACGAAAAGCAATGGTTAGCGCGCCGTCTGGATGTCAGCAAAACCGTAGGGGCCTAGGTGGATCGAAGCCTACTGGGGCCATGGGTGTGAAAGAGAATCTCGGGGCTTTTCTTCTCTTCGGCCCTGGAACGAAGACAAAGAAGGAACATAGGAGTGGGTTTTAGTCAGTAAAAGTCTGAAACACCCTCGCGCTCCGCCATAGAGCAGGAGATCGATGGTTTAAAAATCGTACTGAAGGACCCATTAACACAATCATAAAAAAACAGGTCCTCAAAATACTCGTAGTAACACAACAGCCATAAAAACTGTTCCTCCATCTGACTACGCTACGCGCGGCTACGAGATCTCGTAACGCGTAGACGCTCGTAGAAGGCTACGATTTTAAAATTGTAGACCCCTACGATTTTAAGACCGTAGGCTACTTGTATCGATCGTAGCTACGAATTAAAACGGCCTACGAAATATCAACAAAAAGAAATCATTTATATAAGCCTGTTCGTACTAACTGTTCATAATTTGTTGTAACGGATACTGTTTGATTCCGCCAGTAATTAGTGATTCTGACGCTTGTAATTATTATCAATTTTCGCTGTTACGTTTCGCAGATTACTATAAGGCCTTTTCGTTCAATTAATTGGTTTTCGCATTCCTTAACGAGGGGATAAGGTGTTATTTGTGTTTGTTACTTTGTAGCTGTATTAGGGCTGTATTAACTGATTTTTTTAAATGAAAAACAACAAATAAATTTTTCCTACTCTAGGGAGCGAGAGGGTGTGTTAGACTTTTACTGACTTAGCCCACCTAGGTTTTTTAGGGTTCCGTACCCAAAGGGTAAAAACCGACCCCTATTGCTAAGACTTCGCTGTTCGTCTGTCACCAGATCTGATGAACCATGATGAGCTAGATAGTTAAAATTTTCACCGATGATATTTTTATTGCCACTATAACAACAAATACTAAAAACAGAATAAAATAAATATTTAACTGGGGCTCTCTTAAAACAACCGTGATTTGTTTGCCGTTTTTTTTTTTTTGCTACAAACTGTACGGAACCCTTTGTGCGCGAGTCCGACTCGCACTTGGCTGGTTTTATACTGTTGATAGGCCTTCTCCTGACCACTTTCTCCTTCTTTTCTTTCCTTCCTTCTTGTTGTCCATTAATTTGCCTTTTGAATTCTAGGGCCACGGTAATTCTTTAAAACGTTTCCGCAGCCAATAAATTGACGGTAAACTGTTCCTAATAATTTTGGCTTATTTCAATCCGCATCTTAAGTTCTCTTAACATCCTTTATTTTATATTCTACCCATCCTCACACAACACGCCTACCTGCTAACAGTACATAAAACCTTATATACTTGTAAGTATATAACGTGTCGAAGGCCCAGGCTCTCACGCGCAATGCACATCGGCGTTGACCCATGAAGTTTTATACCCTGCTTGTTCTATAGGCAGGCACTTGAAATGCTATTTATATTGACACTTCTTGTACGGGTTATAGATTTTTTGTTGATAAAAAGTTAGTTAAAATGTGTGGGAGAAAGGGATATTTTATTTTGTTTTTTTTTTCACATATGCCTACAAGGGCACTTATTAAACGTCAGAAGCTAGTGCACGGTTCCAAATTGGTCGTTTCCTATGGAGAAGAAGCGGCAAGAAACTCAATTGTAACTCTTATCAAAAAAAAAAAAAATATTTTTACTGTGTAGACCTGTCAATATTGTACTCAAAAGTACAATAAAAATAATTATAATAAAAAGTGAGTCGTAATAGGAAGTAATCTAAGAATTCGCGGAGTCTACAGAGTTCTCACATTCACATTATAAAAAAGAGACTAAGTATATAAAACAAGCAAGAAAAATAAATAATTTATCCTGACGCCAGGGGCGTTAGGATATCTCACATATAAAAAAAGAAAAAAAAACTATTGGCCTAAAGTATTTAAAAAGCTAACCAGTGATTCATTTATTTATTTAAATGAAGTACAGCCAGATCATATACATTTCACATTAAAAAAAAATCTATCTCAAAACAAAATGACAGGCACTTGAAAATTAAGGCGTACATAGCGCTCACTACAAAAATTTTGCTGGCTTAAAAACTATAATCTTAAATTTAACATAAACTCATTGTATAGTCAGATTAAGACGAAATACCTAACTCAAAAAAAAAACTTAAATAAAATCGAACAAGTCAAATTACATTAACATTAAAAGACATTAAAAACAAATCAAATTACAGGACATTAAAACATTAAGTATTAATTATTTAAATTGAATACAAATAAATTGAAGTCAGATGAAAACATTAAAAATAAATTAAATGATTTAAAATAGAATAAAATAAAATAAATTAAGATTTGTAATTAAATTAAAAACATTAATAATAAATTCGAAAAGTCAGAAGTTTTAAAAGTCACAAAAGCATAAAACACATTAGCATAGTGATTCAAAAGAAGAAGAATCCAATTAAATCGAAACATCGCGAAATTCCTTCTTACTTTGTCTTCTTCACAACCCCATGACGGTGCATAAAATAAAATACATAAACGAAAATCCGATAGAACTGTATCGGTAACACACAGCGGTAATGGTGGAGGACTGCCCCTGAATATTTGAAGGCAATCAGTTTGAGTGCCTTCTTTTCAATTTAATCGAGTCAATATTTTATTTGCGAGAGACACGGAAGGTTCCAGAAGATTCGCTGTGTGATTGACTTTTAGATACGTTAGGTGTCTTTTTAAGTTATTTCATTGGTTGTGAATTGAGGATCTTATTAGATATGAATTAGAAGGTAGATAGGGAAGGAAGACAGTGTTTTCTTTTTGCTTTTCTAGACGTAACTCATTGCTGTGTTGATTTCGTTATGATAATGTCAGTTCTTTAAGCGGTAAATAAGGTCTTGATAGTCAGATCTAATCGGTAGTGGCTTAAATGGCAATGGGCTAGGCACATTGCTTGCAGAACGGATGGTCGTTGGGGCTGAAAGGTTCTGGAATGGCGACCACGCACCGGAAGACGTAGCTTTGGAAGGCCTCCTACAAGGTGGACCGATGATTTATTTATTTATTATTAAATATACACACTATCTTTACAGGCTGAACCTAATACAATAGTGATTTCCAAACCCAAAAAAAAAGTCGTAATCTTACACTAACATTAACCTAAAAAGTTAAAATAACACTAAAATCTATTACAATACTACTAACTATAGAAAATAAAAGAAGTACATAAAAAATAAAATAAAAAAAACTTAACGTTAACCTATTAAATACAATATAAAATCAGACTTAGTACAGTAACAAATATTTACTTTTATCTGACAAAATTTAATGATGATCTGGTAAGGGTTTTTTTTTTCGGTTTGAAAATCATCTTATGACAAATCGCGCTCTTGGGCGGAGCGCGAGATAGTGTCAGACTTTTACTGACTAAAAACCCACTCCTGTTCCTTCGTTGCTTTCGTTCCAGGGCCCCGGGTTTCGTTTTCACACTACCCATGACCCCAGTAGGCTTCGACCCTGCTGGGCCCCTACGATTTGCTGACATCTCCCTGAGGCGCGCGTGGAACAATACGCGCCGTCGATGACTTGGACTCGGTCCGGACGGTTACCGGACGGTCGGACGGCGGGCTACCCATTGCTCGCCGTCCGCAAGCCCGCGCCTACGGTGGCCGAAAATCGGAATCAGAATCTCGGCGGCGGTTGGGGCGTGAGGACCGTTGCCTCACGCGATCGGCCGCCTCCTTTTGCGGGAATCCGATGGATGCGAGACGCATAGGACCGTTCATTGTGACGACACTTGGGGGAGGCTTGTGTCCAACAGTGGACGTCTTTCGGCTGAAATGATGAAGGATCATGTGGGTTAGTTTAGGTTAAATATCGAGCCTGGATTTGGTCAGGTTAGAATAGTGACCATTAGGACGTGATGGCGAGCGAACGAATCGATCATGTGGTTTAGGTTAGAACAGTGACTATTTAAGATCCCCTTCTAAGTTAGTGAATCATTTGGATTAGGTTAGGTTAAATATCGAGCCTGGATTTGGTCAGGTTAGAATAGTGACCATTAGGACGTGATGGCGAGCGAACGAATCGATCATGTGGTTTAGGTTAGAACAGTGACTATTTAAGATCCCCTTCTAAGTTAGTGAATCATTTGGCTTAGGTTAGGTTAAATATCGAGCCTGGATTTGGTCAGGTTAGAATAGTGACCATTAGGACGTGATGGCGAGCGAACGAATCGATCATGTGGTTTAGGTTAGAACAGTGACTATTTAAGATCCCCTTCTAAGTTAGTGAATCATTTGGCTTAGGTTAGGTTAAATATCGAGCCTGGATTTGGTCAGGTTAGAATAGTGACCATTAGGACGTGATGGCGAGCGAACGAATCGATCATGTGGTTTAGGTTAGAACAGTGACTATTTAAGATCCCCTTCTAAGTTAGTGAATCATTTGGCTTAGGTTAGGTTAAATATCGAGCCTGGATTTGGTCAGGTTAGAATAGTGACCATTAGGACGTGATGGCGAGCGAACGAATCGATCATGTGGTTTAGGTTAGAACAGTGACTATTTAAGATCCCCTTCTAAGTTAGTGAATCATTTGGATTAAGTTAAGTTAAAAGTCATTATGATTTATAAAAAGCTTTCGTTCTTTTATATTAGACTAAATAAGTTTTATGACTTTTGAGTGGTAGGTATATCTAAAGATTTTATAGTCAATGTACCTATGTTATGCTTATAAAAATCAGTTATTTAAAAATCATAATAATCGTTTATTATATTAACTGATCGTTATGTCAAATTGTTATACCTTTAAATATTAAAGATTTTGTAATTATACCATAATATTATATTACTTACCCATAATTTTGAGATACTAGAAGGCCTCGTACTTACAAAATATCCAGTTTCGAAAGACAATATTATCTTGGCGATAAACAATGTCAAAATGTAGGGAAATTAGAGGTGTTTTTGATGATTGTCTCCGATATGCGAATACGAACGTATCTAAAAAAAAAACTGGGAACAGCTGTCCCTTCTTATTATAATGTGAGAGTTTAGCCTACTTAGATATTTTAAATTTTCGAAATCTCCCTACCAATCAAAGTTAATACAAAAACCCAGGTCATAAACCCCCACTTACGATCGACACTCGTGTCCGTTCGGTAATCTTCGGGCGCCGACAAAGACGCCGCCTCGGCGCCGGCGCACCTGAACCTCTTGACTTATAAGTGGTGCATTTGAAACGTGAATGAGACGGTGTTATCGTGAAATATCCTGTAGCTTCAAACGAGATTACAAAAAATAATATTGTTAAGAACACATAAGTTATTAAATAAAATATATATATATATTAGTAATTTGTGGTCAAACTCATCATCTGCCATTGCTGTTGGTCTAAAAGTGTTTTGATTGAAGAGAAACCGTGGATCGGCAAACATACTCGTAGAGTGGGATGCCCTGCCACGGCGTCAATTGCAGAGAGCAATAGCCATCGGAGTACCATCTCGTATCTCATCGAGGCGGTTTGCGTACTGGCTGGATCCCCACGCTGAGCCCTAGATGAATACACCGCACTCGCTACACCGGCGCTACCGGAGTCTGGTGGCACAAGGAAACAAAAGACGTGTGTAGAACCCGATCATGCTGCGCCAGTCAGAGCTCTGTCAGGTCTTGGAAGTGGAATGGTGAGGGAAGCTCAATTCTTCTTCTTTCTTAGCAATCCTTTGTATGCGTCACCAATAGGTACCTTTCTATTTTTTGGGATAGGATGGGAAATCATCAAACAACTCCTCCAGCTCTGAGTGGAGCGAGAAAGAGTGTCAGACTTTTACTGACTAAACCCACCCATCGTTATATGTGCATGTACCCGCATGAAAGTAGGTTTCTCCGAACAAACTTTGAACCCCCGTTTCATCTCCTTAGGGTGTGAATTTTTGAATATCCTCTTTGTAGTGCTCGCCTATAATAAAGTTTTGTGCAAATTTCAAATCTCTTACTTCAAAACCATAGGACTTTCATACGAACGTCCAACCCCTGTTTTACCTCTTTAGGGATGGAGTTTCGTAAAATCAGTTCTTAGCGGATGTCTTCACCCTATAAGGAACCTACCTGATAAATTTTAAGTTTGTATGTGTTATAGTTTCTGATATTTCGTGATTAATCAGTGAGTGGTATTTCGCTTTTATTTATACAACACTAATATATAATTGCTGAAATGGAACTGGGCTGGTCATGTATGTAAAATGGAAAGCGATAGATGGACAAAAAAAATAACAGAATGGCTACCAAGAGAGGAAATAAGAAATAAAGGGCGACAAAGAATTAGATGGAGAGACATATTTACACAAAAAGTTGGACCGGATTGGATGAGAAAAGCTAGAGATAGGGAACTGTGGAAAACACTGGGGGAGGCCTACGCCAAAGAGGCGACTACTACCTAAAAGTATTATTATTTAATTTAATGTTATGATTATTATGGATTATTGTTTTGGATTATTGTTATTGATTGTTATTGTCGATTATTATTATGTAGGAATTATATATGATGTATAATTAATTAATTTAAAATGTGTTTATATATTGTTAGATGTGGTAGTAGAATAAAAGGCAATTTTATTTTATTTATTTTATAATATTTAATTACCTAGTACAAATACTTAAAGGGCTTAAGTATTAAAAATTGTCTTATTATTATTTAAGTAAAAAAAATATTGAAACAGGTACACACAGCGAAACAAACTGGCAGAGGAAAAAAAAGGACAATTATGAAATAACTTTCATAAAGACTTATTAAGCTACTTAAATTGTTATTTTACTTGCCAATTCTCTTGTATTAAGGATTAACCAACACAGTCTTTTATTTTTAATCCCTGTTTACAAGCAAAATAGAATAATCAGTGGGGGCTAGTTATACCTAAAGTACGTTATATAAGACATAACTGAGCGCGGGTGGGCCCTTAAACGACTTAGGAGTTCATCCAAGCAGTATTAAGTTACCAGCATAAGAAATCTTTGAGCTCCTGTTTATAGATGCTTCGAGATATTATTGTGATCCTAATTAACGTGGTACTTTTATTAGCTAAAGGTTTACGACCGGTCTCTTAAAAACCATCGGTGATTTGTTGCGTTGTCGTGAGTCGGAACTTGGGAAGGTATATATATAGGTCATCCATCCACGGAATGATCTTGGCAGCGCTACCTAAGTATGGATATCGACCATTTTGGCAGGCATCGGTCCGTCAATTATGCTGACAGCTTTTGAAGCGCGCGTGGAAAACAACACTTTGTTTGTTTTTTATCAGACGGTAAGCTACACATTGCTCACCGTATGGCTATCGACCTTTGGGGCTGTTATTTACACACCAACTTCACTTCATATAAGTTAACAGATCTTGATTTATAATAATAAAATTTAAAAAAAAAATACCTACCTGTAAAAAAACTTTCCAAAAGTTTTTATTCACAATACGTTAATACGATTCAACGAATTTGGAATTTTTAATTCACAGAATCGTATAGAATATCGAACGAAAGTTTTGTAAACAATGGGAAATTAATTCGGCCAATTTTTCAAGTGGAAGTTAAAGGGTCGCTTCGGTAGGTAAATTAAATTGTTCGAACTGTTGGTAACTTTGGTTTTGAAGTTACTTCATTAATGGTCTATTAGTCAGCAACGTACGGACTTAATTATGATTGGGCTGCGGGATTGTTTGAAAGAGTTACCGCGGCCCTTGAACCAGGTGGTGTTTAGTCAGTAAAAGTCTGACACGCCCTTTCGCTTCATCCAGAGCGTAAGGAGTTATTTTGATGATTTTCCACCTGAATCAAAAAGGGACTAAAATTATTGCTGGCTAGAGCCGGTTGTAGTCACAGAGTATTTTGTAGGGGTTTTACCCGGGTTTATGTCGATTTTGCGGCCCCGTAATAACGATTTTATTTTTATAAAAAAAACATAGTAACTATTCAAGATTTTTATTTTTTCCAGACCCTTTTAAAAACTTGCCATATTATTTTATGTAACTTTCAAATGTTTCGGTGAAGTGATCTCGTAGATGACGTTTAAAATCGTAACTTTTTTTTTTTTAAGGTGGGAAATCATCCAAATGACTTCTCGCGCTCTGGGTGGAGCGGGAGGTCGTGTCATACTTTTACTGACTAAAACCACACCTGTGTCCTTCAATTACCCTTTGCGTTCTAGGACTACGGGTTTCCCTTTCAGAAATTCTCCGCGGTCCTAGCTTGCGAGCATCGGCCCTGTTGGGCCCCTACGGTTTGCTGACATCTCTTTGAGGAGCGCGAGGATCACTACGCGCTGTCGACGACTGGGCTCGGTCCGGTTAGTTACCGAACAGCCGGACGGCGAGCTACCCAGTGCTCAACGTCCGCAAGCCCGCGTCTACCGTGGCTGGTAGTCGGGGTCGGAATTACGGCGGCTAGGGCGTGAGGACCTTCGTTCCCTCACGCGTGCAGCCTCCTCCTTCGCTAGCATTACTGCTTCGCAGAAGGAGGCGACTGCCTGCCATTCCTCCTCGCTCCGGACCATAGCCTGAACCAGGGCCCGACGCGAAAGGTCACTGCCACCAATTGCCTCCACGAGGACACGGCGGTGCTCCGCCCAAGCGGGGCACACCTCCACCGTATGCTCCACCGTGTCCTCTGGGTGGTCCGCACAATGATGACACCCGGGCGTTGCTTCCGCCAGAATCCGATGCAGGAACTTCCCGAACTGGCCATGCCCGGTGAGGACCTGCGTCATGCGGAAGGTGAGGACGCCGTGTTGTCGCTCAAGCCACTCCTCAAAGAGGGGACTTACCGCCATAATTGTAGTGTGCCCAAAAATCGTAACTTAGGGTCTGATTCGTGTTTTTTTTATCGAATCAACTAATTTATATCATGTTTTGATTTTTACCCAGCTGTATTATCAACCGCTGGGTATATATTATAATCAACAAATCATTTCCAAAGTTCAAGAATTTATGAAAGTAAAAACAGAATGAACCTGTGAGGTATATAAATTATAATCAGATTTACGAATTTCTTTACGTATTAAAAAAAAAAACACTAAAAGACATGTAAAAATAAGTAAAGTTCATTTATTTTTTTGAGCTTTAAAGTGTCTGACAGAAGTTTTGGTCTATGGAAAGTGTCTGACACTTATGAAACTACTTTAGATTAAAAATAAAAATTTAAGTTAAGTTACTCTTAGTTTTAGTTCCCTTTCTCACCTGGTATCTGCCCAGGGGCCCCAAAGAGGAGCTCCACAAGTACACAGGTATTCAAAGCACATGAGACGCTACTGAAAACCTAAGGTTTCACCCTTGTGAAAATAAGTTATATCAGACAGCTCTGGGATCTTGGTCTACTATAACTATTGTCCAAGATCTACGAATGACAACCAGGACCAACGGATTTACGTACTTTCCCAGGCATGGGGCGCATTAATAATGGCCTAGATAAACATAGTTTTTTTTATTTTTTATTAAACTAGTTCTTGACTGTGATCCCACCTTATGGTAAGCAGGTAGTACATATTACCTCCCCGTCTGATCATTCGGTAACCGTTTGGACCGAGCCGAAGTCGTCGACGGCGTGTACTGTTCCACGCGTGCCTCAAGGAGATGTCAGCAAACCGTAGGAGCCCAACAGGGTCGAAGCCTACTGGGGCCAAGGGTCTGCTTCTGAAAGGAAGAATCGGCCCTGGTATGAAAGGCAACGAAGGAACAAGAGTGGGATTTTAGTCAGTAAAAGCCTGACACACCCTCTCGGTCCACCCAAGAGCGGGGGATATCGTTAGATGACTTTCCCACCGAAAAAAAAAATAGGTAGTACATATTAAATTAAAAATTCTCATTAGTGCTTGCTCGGTTTCAAAACCGCAACCTCATTTATGAGAAGCGGGTGCCTTAACCACTAGGACATCATGACGATCATTTATTTATTTGTTTATATCCTGCAGCAATTACACCAATGGAGCACAATTAGTCCAAAATCTGCTACTTTCCAACATCGTTTGCGCAGTCGAATGGTAGTCATCAAAGGATCGGCGCGGCGGAGGGTCACGTCGCTCGTTTACGCAGCATCAGGCCATCGTTCCTCCAAGATTCCACATGCATCAAATCCCATGTTGAATACATTTTGAAATGTCAAAGCTCTTTCGATGAGTTTTTACAAAGAAAATTGATTTAAATTTAAAAATACGGAAAATTTTAATCAT
Source organism: Mythimna pallens (assembly GCA_961205895.1). Lineage (NCBI taxonomy): Eukaryota > Metazoa > Arthropoda > Insecta > Lepidoptera > Noctuidae > Mythimna > Mythimna pallens. The sequence goes on from OY540825.1 coordinate 6,869,996, forward strand.
GACGTAAATGATTCACGCAAAATGAAAACGAATGTAAAATTGTTTAATAAAAGTCACTTAGCTCTTAAGTACAGGATAATCTGCAACACGGTCTATTATTATAAGGAAAAAGTAGGAGTTTAATGTCATGGATAAAGAAAGCTCCGTGTGGATGCTATTTTTAATTTTTCTAAGGATTTTTTTTTTACCTGCTTTATAGGAAGATCCAATCTAAAGACACAGATAAAAATTATTTTATTTGTAAAAAAATGAGCAACAAATTGAAGCATCAACTTCAATTTGTTGCGTAAATGTCTCCAAGATGCTATGTTTCGAACAGTGGCCAACATGTTTTGTCATAGTTGTTTTGTCTTTTCGTTTTGATTGAAAAACTTAGATTATTTGTATAGAATCTAAGTTTTGCAATCGAAAGTGAAGTGTTGAGGGTGCAGTCCCGTAAACATTTAGTTGGAATATATGCAGATTGAATAACCAACCGAGATGTGAGCAAATCATAATGAGATAATACAGCTTTTTCTATGAACTATTCAAACGTTGGCATGGGCAGGGCACATTGCACGCAAAACAGAATATGGTCGATGAGGACGAAAGTTTCTGGAATGGCGACCGCGTACCAGAAGACGCAGCGTTGGAAGGCCTTCCACAAGGAGGACTGATGACTTGGTCAGGGTCGCGGGAATCCGATGCATGCGAGACTTACAGTTCCAGTCGTTGTGGCGACATTTGGTGGAGGCCTATGTCCAACAATGGACGTCTTTCGACTGAAATGATGTTGATGATGATTCAAACGTTATTTTTTTATATGTTACTAGCTTCTGCCAACGGTCTCACCCACGTAAAAGTAGGTTTCTCCAACAAAATTCCACCCCCCATTTTAGAGAAGTGAGGGGTTATAAAGATACAAAAAGTAGCCTATGTCACTCTCCATCCCTTCAACTATCTCCACTTCAAAAATCACGTCAATTTGTCGCTCCGTTTTGCCGTGAAAGACGGACAAACAAACAGACACACACACTTTCACATTTATACGAGTAATATTAGTATGGATGTTAATTAAATTAAATAGTTTTGTATTGAATCTGGGGTAGTACCTACTACGAAGTGCTAATGCAATCATGTATCCGTCGAAAAAGGATAGCAAGATTTGTCTTTTATAGCGCCGTCTCTCTCTCACACATGACAGTTTTAAAATCACCAGGTTTGAGGCTTTTTTTTTTCAACTTTTGAACTTATGCAGACAGCGCTTACAACTAAGCACCGTTCATAAATATGATTAATCGGGCACAAGGAAAATGATACTATAATTAAACCTAAGTGGTGTTATGTTCAATGCAAATATTGTTTCATTAAAAACCCCGTAATACAATTATTCCTTCCTTCTTTATTTTGTGATTGTATTTACCTGATTTAACACTCTCAGCGCTATGTGATCCGCTGCGCCGGCCGCCCTTTAAATTATTTTATTGCAAGCCAATATGATTTTTTATAACTTATCTCCGCAGGCCATTGCCGGCGTTTGTAATGCATTTACAATTGCAAGCCAATGACAAAAATCAATATGAATTTGTGGGATCACAGCGGACCACACGGCCTGCTGGGCTGCTGGCTATTAAAGTTAGTTCAATTATTATGTGGCCAGCTGCATAAAAATATATGTAATGTGAAAATGCTTATATACATGGCGCTGAGAGTGTTAAAACTATTTTTATTATTTTAAGAGTTTCTGAAGCAAGACCTAAATAGGTCACACACAGCGCTACACGACAAGTTATTAACAAAACATTTTAAGTTATGGACGAAAAGTACCACACCAACCAACCACAGTGTTGTTTCTTGTAACCCAAAGGTGTACTGGTAGAGAATGCCTTGTTGCATTAAGTCCGCCTATGTACCACTACTGTACATGAAGTTTTAACAAATATTCAAAGTGTTTTAATACAAATTAAACAAAATTGTAAACGTTGTGGTCTATAAGTCAATAAATCAAGTGAACAAAGTGACTTCACCATGTCTGGTATAGAAACCAATGTGAACCTGCTTCCAGGGACCTACCTGTTCTATACACACTATACCTCCTTTACCCTAACCACAGCTACGTTAGTCTATGGAATAATATCACGGTGCATCTTAAAGAAGTTCCGCAGCTTCTCAAACTATGTGTATATCAACACTATTTTCGCAAACTGCTTATTATATGTCATGTCCACGGTCATTTTGTACGAGTTTCATGATGAAAATGGGATCTCGAAGAACATTCATGATTCTCTATTACTAAATATTAGTTTTATTGTATTTATTTTCTTATTATCTGCGAAAAATCACTGGTTATTGATTTTTTGGTACAATATGCATTACGTAGAAAATTTGAAGGCTATGAAAGGGTACAACCAGAGAAAATATTTGAAAAATAGTATTTTGGTTGGTGTGTGCCTTTGTTGACTAGTTTATTTTGAATTAATTTAATATATTTTAGCGATATATAAAATTATTGTGGAATACTGGCTCTTATTTTAGTAGGTAGTGGAGCTTTTCCTTTTTTGTTTAACTTTTTTTTGTACATAATGTTTTTCCGTATATATTATTTTTGCCAATTCCATTGCTATTTTATTACAATTTTTTTATTTGTATTTACGGCATTTCTTCTAGTATCTAATTGTGCTTGGTTTTTGTTAATTGTGCTTATCTCTTATTTCGTCAATTATCACGGATGATATTTCCAATACCCCTATTGTTCCTACCTCCTGCTGTAGAACAGTTAAAAAAAAAAAACGGTGTGAAAACCGAAAAAGTAAACATTACTTTGGAAAATCCTATGGGTATGTCAGTTCGAATTTAGTCAGATTTCAACCATAATGTTGTTGAATTTCAGCTGACGAAGTCTTTTACTGTTACTTATAGGCCTTTCCAAGTGACGCTACACTGTCTGTCTGTAACTAGTCATATGTGTCTTGTAAGACACGTAGGACCATAGGACCTTTGTTCTGACGTCATCTCAATGTTCAGTCACGTGGTCAAAACAAAGGAATCGGAGGCGTGGCCTACTGGAGGCCGAGAGAATCGAAACGAAACGGTCGTAACTTGATTCAAACCATGTGAAAATGCATCATCATACCATACGTCAATAAATAATCAACATATCAAGACTCTCAATTATGTAATTTCTACGCAAATGCAGGAACTGTCATGATAAATGTAATATGCAGATAGTACAGTCCACTGCGTATTAGCTATATAAAATAACACTCTCACTACTTCGAATTATTTCGAAGCTAGGTACATTTGTCAAATAGGGTTTTTAACACTATCATCAAACATGTACGTGATAATTATTATTATAAAAACATTATTCAATTAATACATTTTGTGAAAAATTATTACAACAAAATTTTTCATAGATTTCCATTGTTTGCGACAACGCTATTTTTTGAGATTTTGGAACGGCCATTTTTACTGTAGGTATCATTCTGTGATCCTCCGTTTCACAGTGCTACTACGCGCCCTCGCATCGCTTAACTATTTTACATATCGCTTGCAAAAAATCACACAATCAAAATCAAAAACAAATCGATTAACATTCAAAACCAAAGTTCGCGAGCTAATTCGTAAGAAGTTGGCAGTAGTGTCATCACAGCGTTAATGTTTTCAAATTGTCGATTTGAAACAACAACTGTTTGACTTTATTAGTATAGATGTATAAGTAGATAGTTTATTTATTTATGTATGTAATATATAATTGTATGATATTTATGGTTTATTAGTATATCTGTTCTGGTACCTATTCGCCTTTTCTTTCTCTTTTATAGCACCTACCACTGTTTATCTCTGCATCATCCTAAAGTTTACTGGTAGAAAACGCCTAAGGCATTAAATCTGTACTTCTGTGCAAAAAGTGTTTAGTAAATAAATAAATAACCAAAATATATCCCACTTAGAAACAAAGCAGCTTTCTATTGGTGAAAAGAATTTAGCAATCGTACCCGTACTTTCAGAGATTACCCCTACAAACAAAAAAACGAAAGAAAAAAAAAAAACAAACTTTACCTCTTTAAAATATTAGTGTAGAATAGATAAATCAGTCTAATACCTTATTGTTACATTGCCACGCAGCTGACTGTACGCAACACATCGATGTCGTGTGTTGTCAACATTTTCTACGTAAATTACGTGTCATTATAGCGATTAAACCCCTTTGAACTGTATGTATAACTGTCTTGCGAGCGCTTGCTTAAGTGACATCCTTAGTCGTTTGAGTAGCTTTTTTATTTATGTGGCAGCCCTAGTTTCTAATCAGTTTAACTTTAATATTTAACTTTTTTTTAGCTAGGAAGTTCTTTTCTGTAAATTACTTTGGGAATCATTAGACGCAAGTGAAGAATTTTTAATATGTTAATCATAATATATGCAATACCTACATAAAAAGTCTGAAAAAAAAATTGGGACATTTTTCAATTGACTTGTGTACAAATGACATGGAACTATCCGTTCCATTATGAAATAAAATATACATGTTGAATTTTTCTAGTAGGCGTTGTTGGCAAATGCAAAAATATGAAAAATAGTAAAAAATATTCAAAGAAGTCTCGGACTCGATTATGACGATAGCTAAAAATACATCATTGGATTAAAAAAAAATCAATATGTCTAGCAAGGAATTTAACCAGTTGGTGTCGGAAAAAAAATACTAACCCGGTACTATTACTCCACCCCAGCTCACTTGAATAATTCACCCTGTATATTATTCGATCTCCCACACAACGGCTCAAGAATTTCCGAAAGCTTTGTACCTATTCTACGCGCTCTATTGCTTCTTTACCTGTTATAAATCCTAGCTCAACTCACCTAAGCGTTCCAAATTTAAACTCACATTATTTTTTTCTTTCACGGATGTATTGTTGGATTTTTCTTACCAACTACGAATCTATCGGAAAAAATATACCTAAAAGACGTCAAGGCTTACTTATTGAGTTACAGAAACTCAATAAGTAAGGTAACAAAAAATAATGGAATCGATACCTACCAATATTACAAAATAAAATATGAAAGTAACTCTGTCTGTTATACTTTCACGGTTAAACTATTGAACTGTATTGATGAAATTTGATACAGAGTAAGCATGGACCCTAGGGAAGGTCTTAGGATATTTTTTATCTGGCTTCAACTTTGATTTCGCATCCTCGATAACCGACATTTATGAGGAAGAAGCCAAAGACAAAAGCTAGTGAAAATAAATATATATATAATATATATCAATATCTATAAAAACCTTGCACGTTTAATCGAGATTCCGAAAAAAGAAAATGAATTCCAAAAAAATTTAAGGTTTTTAAAAAACCACGTAGTTTTGTGAAATATTTGAGTAAATTATTTAGACAGAGCGTTTTTTTCGCGTTGCCTTTTTTATAAAGTACTGCATTAGATTATGTTGGATGAAACCACAAGCTTTTAAACCATAGACGATATTAACCATAGACGGCTCGGGGAGGACCCTTTTAAACGCACTTTTAAAACTTACTTTAGTGCCAAAACGAGTAATTTTTTTTGTCTCGCGATCTCAAAAATATTTTATGTAGATACAGTTCTAACGCTGGTGAATCAGCCTGCCACATATAAAATCGATATAATAAGTTCGAGTCAACGAGTTTCGGCCTTGCGATGAATATTTCAGGATATTCAGGGCAAGTACTTGGGATTACGGGGGCCCGGACACTTATCTAAATTTTTGGGCCGGGGGTAATCTCTGAGGATTATACCGGCTATGTGGGTAGTAGAATATTTTGTTGTTTAATTGTTTAGTTTTGGTACGAAGTTGCGTAGGCGTGTTCGATTTTCCTTTCGAGTTTGTTGGGCTGTCTGTCGTTTGGGAGGTAGTTTATTTTTTTTAAATATATGGTAGGTATTTATGTCTACCTCGGTATGTATACACATCTAAAGTGCTTAGGGATCTAGACCTACGTGTTCGAGTATTGCTACAATCTAGTTTTATTACACTAACATGTTTTTCATACCTATTCACAGTCATTCGTTTTGTGTGCTTTTCCGATGTATCTCGTTTCGGTAGGAGGTCGGATCCAAGACGTACTCGAGTTTGGAGGACCTCTTAGTGTCAAGAACGTTTGAGATTTTGTCAGGAAATTTATACATATGGTAGGGGATCAATAATGGTATGGGCTTTTTTTTCGGGTGGGAAAATCATTTAATGACATCCTCCGCTCTAGGGTGGAGCAAGAAGGCGTGTCAGACTTCCTTCCCACTCCTGTTCCTTCGTTGCCTTTCATACCAGGGCCGATTCATCCTTTCAGAAGCAGACCCTTGGCCCCAGTAGGCTTCGACCTTGCTGGGCCCCTACGGTTGCTGACATCACCTTGAGGCACGCGTGGAACACTACGTGTAGTCGACGACTTGGGTTCGGTCCGGACGGTTACCGGACGGTCAGACGGCCGCGAGCCCGTGCTTACGGTGGCCGGAAATTGTGATCGAAATCCCGGTGACTGGGGCGCGAGAGCTATTGCCTCGCGCATGCACGTGCGGTCTCCTACTTTGTTAGCACTACTGCTTCGCAGAAGGCGGCGACCGCCTGTTACTCTTCCTCGCTCCGGACCACGGCCTGTAACAAGGCCCGGCGCGAGAGATCGCTGCCGCCGATCGCCCCCTCAAGGCCACGGTGGTACTTTGCCCAGGCGGGGCACACCTCTACCGTATGCTCCACCCCGTCCTCCGGGCGTTTCTTCCGCACAAGTCCGGTGCAGGAACCTCCCGAACTTACCATGTCCAGTGAGGACCTGAGTCATGCGGAAGGTAAGGACGCCGTGTAGTCTTTCCAGCCACTCCTCAAGGAGAGGACTTACCGCCATAATTATAGCGTGCCCATAGCATAGTCGGCTTTATAATGTTTCCACTGTTGGGACTCAGGCCTCTTCTCTAGGAGAAGGAATGGGCCGTAATCCACCACGCGGGCCCAGTGCAAGTTGGTGGATGTCACATGTCTTCGAATTTTTGGTTCTATGACATGCCGGTTTCCTTACGATGTTTTCCTTCACCGTTTTGAGAGCAGTGGTGGTAATGGTATGGGCTGGTATTTAAATCGGTGGAAAACCGATCTCAATTAAATCAGCAGCAACCTCAATTGCTCAAATTTACGCGGAAAGTACTGTTTCAGACCTACCTAATCATTCTTTTGCGAGGCTGAATGTGTGATTTGTTTCAAGTAATCTTCAATAATACACGTCTACACACGACTAGTAACCACACGCACTCTTGTCTAAGGTCGTATCAATGATCTACCGTGGGCTGTTCAATCGCCAGACCTCAATCAATTGAGCACGCATAGAATATACTTCAAAAAAGAGCTCTGCCGAAAATAGATGCCATTTGAACTTCGTTTTTATTTTTACAAAACTAAATGTAAGGGTACATTGTTAATTTAAACTCTGGAAGACTAGATTTATATTGATTGAATATTTTTTCTGTAAAAAAATTACACTTTGGATGTGTGTACTTAATTAATTTCTGGAGCATCGTATTCAATCAAGTCTAGACGCGGTTTTATATAAATGAGATTTTCATATCAAGCCTATATTATGAATCGAGCTGGCATTTCAATTTGACACTTTAGTTACTCGAGAAAACCAAAATATCAAGCTCGAATCAAAGATAATAATTTTCATTCATTTGGTATTTGGGCAACAGCTGATTGACCGGATCGATTAATGGGTTTATGACAAAACCAGGACCAACTAACATAATATCTATCTACTTTATCGAGGTACGGTAATGTTTTCAGGTTTTTTTAGGGTTCCGTACCTCAGTGGTAAGAACAAAAACAAAAGAGAACAAAGAAGGGAGGACTTTGCCCTGCGATGGACACAACAGGCTCATAATAATTTAAAAAAATGGGCAAGTGTGAGCAGGACTTGCGCCCTGGGGGTTCCGTACAAACTTAAATTTAAAATTGTGACGTTACAACAAATTTATAGTTTTCAGATTTATTCCTATACTTGTGCTATAAGACCTTGCTTTATGCTAAATTTCAGGATTCTGGGTCAACGGGAAGTACCCTATGAATTTTGATTTCCTCGAGAGTGTCGAAATATACGTTTTTTGCGACATAAACAAGAATATCTCTTTTTTTTTTCGTTAACTTAGAAGTATGATATTTTTCACAGCATCAAGGCACCGCAGACTTGTCTATATAATATGGTTTTAATTTCAACTCGATACCTCCACGCGTTCCCAAGATAAAGTGTCTTGACAGACAAACGGACAACAAAGTGATCCTATAAGGGTTCCATTTTTTTTTTTTTGATGTACAGAGCCCTAAAAAAAGAAAAAAATATATTATTTTGTGTTGTAACTACAAAATTACAGTTTTCAGATTTTTTTCTCTACTTATGCTATGAGACCTTACTTCTTGCCTTTTAGGATTCTAGATCAACGGAAAGTAGGTATCGAGTTGAAATTAAAACCATATGGTTAAGTTTGCGGTGCCTTGATGTAGTGAAAAATATCAAACTTCTAAGTTAACGATAAAAAAGATATTGATACGAAGATACGCAAAAAACGTATATTTCGACACTCTTGTTGCTACATCGGAACGGAATTGAACTGTTTACATTGGTAGGTTTGTACAGAACCCTCAGTGCGCGAGTCAGACTCGCATTATACCTATCCGTCCGGTGCCTACCCATCATTGAACTTACCACGTTCAGCGTAATTCAACTTTACTTAAAGACGATCTCTACAAATTAATTTAAAGACAATCGTCTCTCTATTGACCACCATGTTTTAAGAAATATCAACTACTTCTATTTTATTAATTGCAGTACAATCTTGAAACTAAAGTACTTGAAACTAAAGTACAGGTAATGACAAAGTATTGTCATTATACAGTTATTACAGTTATTGTGTTATTATACAGGTAATGACAAAGTATTGTCATTACCTGTATAATAGAATTAGCATTGATCAACCCAGAGGCGTTACTTTAGAAGAGAGAAAATACAGTAGTTTTTCTTATTTATTGGAATTTTGTGACCTTGGTGTCTTTATATGACATCGTGGCCTTCGAGATATACTTTAATAAATACTTAACTTACTTACTTACTACTACTTACTTTATGTAATATATTTTCATCACCACTGCTCTCAAAACGATGAAGGAAAACTTAGTGAAGAAACTATGTAAATAATGTAAGTAATGTCCTAGAACTAGAAATTCGAATACATGTGACATCCACCAATCCGTACTGGTTCCGCGTGGCGGATTGCGGCTGGCGGTATTCAAAATATGAAATACAATTAAAATTTAACAATCAAAACAATACGGAAATATGTATTTAAAGGTCATAATTGTTACAAAATAATCAATTATGAATAATACAAATGTTGCAATTTAATTTAAAGTAATACAATACAATTTAAAATTAAATTCCGTGTATACTCTTGACTACCTCCTTAACCTCACGTAATTTATCGTGGAACACATCTAGCTTGTGCATTTCCATAATAAGGTTATGATGAAGGGATTACTAAGAGCAATAGTTAATGCCATCTTCGATATAACAATACTTACATACGAGAGTAACACTTTGTTTTTCCAGGCAATTCGTCAAACATTTTCGTTTGTATATCCTTTATCATTTGACGCAACATGTTTAAACGACAGCTCCTGAATGTTATTCAGCAAATCGTATTCTTTAACCTGAAATACAAACATCTAATACTTTCTCAATTTCCTCTTCAACATCCAAATGTCACGTACACAATAAACTTACAAATTATCTTTAAACTAGACCTTTTCCTCTTATATTTTGAAAAAAAAAAATGTTTTACAGTTTTTCCCGCCGATTTTCCCGGGTAATCAACAAGTGGCTACCCTAGATGGAGCTCTGGCTGGGTTCGGGGAGGACTGAGGGATGAAGGGGGAGGGGTGCTCCGTAGCTACGCAACAAAGCCTCTGGTGTAGGGTGGTTCGTATTTCGTCGGGAATTTATGGCTATTTGATCTTCGTTTAGGAATTTATATAGTGAGATCTCTGAAAAAAAGTTATAGCTAAGGTATTCGAATCTCTCACTATGACTTTCTGCCTAAAATGACAAAAGCCAATCAAACGAAGTTTCTGATAGCCTTTGAACCTATCGTCTTTCCTATCGGTTTTGTGTAAGTTTATGGCATTAGGCTGTCGTCTTTCTGTAATTAATAAAAATGGTTTCAGTATTATGTTTTCACTAATGTGCTTTTTTAAATGTTGGTTTACAATTAAGTAAGTACCTTTCTTTTTTTTTGAGGTGAAAAATTATTAAATAACTTCAGAGGACGTTTCAGACTTTTACTGACAAAAACCTACCTGTGTTCCTTCGTATGCCCATCCTTTTAACATTTCAGTTTAGGTCGACAAATGGATTGCGTTAAGAAGTCTCCGCCCTGCTGGGTCCCTTCGGGTTTGCTGGCATCCCTTCTTTTATTCTTTATTGTACGCACAAAAAACATAACCTTAATATATTGATTTTATATTTTATGTACATAGGCGAGCTTAACTCAACAATGAGTTTTCTCCCAGCAAACCTTCCCCTGCCCCTCTCCTCCTCTCTCTCTCCTCCCCTTCCCCCTCCTCACTCTCTCTCCTTCTCTTCCTCTTCTTTCCTTTCTTTACCTTTCCCTTTTCCCTTTGAGGCGTGCGTGGAACACAACACGCCATTGACTCGGACTTTATCCTTGCTGGACAGCTGGAGCGTTCAGCGTTAGTTTAAGCATCGTTCAAAGTTTTGACATGCATTTACAAATACGCTTGAAGACAGAACTTCAAAACCGAAGTCCTAACGCAGTCCTTTTATTACCCAAATAACGTTCCGCTGCTCATAAAAACACGACGTAATTTCAGCATAAATTCTCAAGGTGATGTCCCAAATGATTCAAGATGAAACACAGTCACCCTTCTTCAAGGCAACCAGTCGTAGTCACGTACTTAATGTTGGATTTTATTGAAATCGTGTCTTCTTATAGTAAGGTTTTTTTTTGTAAGGACGCATTTAATAGAAGAGGATACTCGACTGGGCATTGATTATAATATATTCTTAAGATGATATTGGTGCTCACAGCTGAAGACGTCAATCAACTTGGAAAGAAAAAATAATTGAAATTAAATACTAAATAAATAACATGTTAAATATTTTAATTAGGTGACCTCATTTGCAGCTTGTCACTTGTGGCCTATCGTTCACGGGCGCGTAGCTTCATAAACGCGTATATGTCATACACTGTCGACTAAGCGGAAGCGTCGTGCCGTCGTGCCGTCGATCATTGCTACTTCGTCGACGAAGTTTCACACTCGTAGTTTTGTATGTAGACACGCTTCACGCAGGCATACATAAAGCGTACAATGACGAATACGCGTTTATGAAGCTACGCGTCGGTGGAGAGAAAGCCTAGATCATCTTTTTTTTTAGGTAAGAATGATTTTATTATCAAATAACTCCTTCCGCTCTGGGTAATGCAAGAGGGAGTGTTAGACTTTTACTGACTAGAACCGACCTGTGTTCCTTCAAATGCCTTTGCGTTCTAGGACTGTGGCGACTCTTTCAAACAATCCGGCAGCTCTAGCAAGTATCAGCAATCATCTCTTTGAGGCACTTGCGACACAACGCGGCATTGATGTGGGCTTAGTTTTTACCGGACGGCGAGCTCCCCATTGCTCGCCGTCTGCAAGCCCGCTCCTATGGTGGGAATCGTCCTACCATAGCCACCGCTAAGGGCCATATCCTGCGGCGGTAGCATTGGCGTGAGTAAGTACTCTTCCTTACGCTTTCCGCCACTTTCTGCATTTTTCAGCTTAGTTCACTGAAATCATCTAATAACACTAATTAGATAATTATTACGGTAGGTTGATCCCAGCCCTATATTTAGGGAATTGGTTCGTTCTACATTATATGGGACTTTATCACAACCGGCAAAATGTACGTAAAGCTAAGGATTGGAATTCCTTGCCGGAATCTGTGTTTCGCGATGGCTACAACCCGGGAATCTTTAAGTCAAGAGTGAATAGATTACTTCTAGGTAAGTGCGCTTCATCGTCGACCGCATCATCGTTTTCCGTCAGGTGAGATAGCGGTCAAGCGCGAACCTAACAAGAATTAAAAAAAAAATGTGGGTGTACTATTAGGGACAACCTCTACCTAGAACTTTTAGAAGTACAAACGTAATATTATATTTTCCAGGATTAAGGCGTCCTCCTTCCGAACATATTATATAATGAAATTCCCTGTCGTGTCTATCTGTTCGTGATAAACTCAAAGACTACTGAACGGATTATCATGCAGTTTTCACCAATAAACAGTTTTATTGAGAGATCGGCCTGTTGGTCTAGTGGTTAGTGGCCCTGACTGCTATGTCGGAGGGTACTGGGTGAGTTCGATTCCCACCCAGGGCAAATGTTTGTGTGATGAGCACGATCAATAAAATTTGTTGTGTCTGGGTGTAATTTATCTATAATATGTATGTTTTTAGAAATATATAAGTATGTTTATCAGTTGTCTAGTACTCATAACACAAGCTCTGCTTAGTTTGAGACTAGACGGCGTTATGTATTAGTTGTGGTTTATATGTATAAAAAAAAAAATATGAGGAAGATTTAGGGGAAAATTAAAAAAAAATTTAACATCCGTGAGAAGCTGGGGCGGGTTGCTAGGTAGAAACACAACATGACCATTATATTTCAGATTCCCCTCATACTACCAACCGTACCACCAGTTTTGGAACCGCGTAATAAGGGCGCTATCAAAATCGAATTGTTATCACGGATGAGCGGTCCTACCTTTTTTTTTTGGTAGAAAATCATCAAATGAGTCGTCCCGTGGGGTAACGGGCGCGGGGTGGAATGAGGAGAGTCAGACGTTTACTGACTACAACCCACTTGTGTTACTTCAGTTGCCCTTTGCGTTTCAGGACCGGCAACTCTTTCGAACAATCTCGCAGTATTTGCGGATCTACCTACGCAGTAACTGTTAGGGTCGCCGCTCACGGACCACTCGCGATAGCCACAAACGCCGCCACGAGATGCTAGAAGCGACCACAAAAGAAGGTGAAGCGCGCGGCAGCCACTTGTGGCCGGGGGCTACTATTTTTTCAACCAATGCGCGCAGTATCATAATGGACTCTGTCAACGAAGATTTAAATACGTAAATGGCGTGCGGCGGCGTTATGTGTACGGCGTTTAGTGGTCGGTGTGCGCAACGGCAATTTGTAGCATGTGGCGGTCACCGGCGTTAACCGTGTACGGCGAGTCCATATAAAATGTCTGAAAACTATAGGAAAAATGCTGGTGGCGGCGTTTTGTGGTTGTAGCCAGTTGCACGTGTGCTGCGACCCTTAAGAGCTAGTAAGAACATATCTTTTCTCGCCATTTTCACGCCTTCTAGATAAGATTGATCGGGCTGTATTGTATAAAGGGACCCAATTCGAAGTAACTATGTTTAATGTACTGTAATTTGAACAGCTTTCAATAATGACCCTGATTCTTTTTTTATTGATATAAACTAGTGCTTGACTGCGATCTCACCTGATGGTAAGCAGTGACGTAATCGTTGATGGTGATGCACTAGTTTATTAAGTGCGTATTCACTCTACCCTTGAAGACACCTAAATTATAACAGGAAGATCAAAGCAGGCAAATTGTTCCAGTCCTTCGATGTACGCGGTATAAAAGACGAGGAGAAACTTATTCTGGATCTTAAAGGTTTCGACAACTTAAGGGTGAATACTCGCCGTACAACGGCAGAAATGAGTTGGCGGAATCAAATCATGCAATTAACGCGCAAACTCTCCAAAACTGAAACGCCAAATGTTACATCAAATATAAGCAATTAATTTACGTTAAGATTCGTTTGGTAATGAAACTACTGTTCAAAGTATTACTTAATATTTCATTCTAATATCACACTAAGGTATTTTTTTTTCCGGTGGGAAAATCATCTTATGGCATCCCCCGCTCTTGGGCGGGGCGGGAGATAGTGTCAGACTTTTACTGAATAAAAACCCACTCCTGTTCCTTCGTTGCCTTTCGTACCAGGGCCGAATTTTCTTTTCAGAATCAGACACTTGGCCCCAGTAGGCTTCAACCTTGCTGGGCCCCTACAGTTGCTGACATCTCCTTGAGGTGCGCGTGGAACAGCACGCGCCGTCAACGACTTGAGCTCGGTCCAGACGGTTACCGGACGGTCGGACGGTGAGCCACCCATTGGTCGCCGTCCGCAAGCCCGCGCCTACGGTGGCCGGAAATCGGGATCGGAATCCCGGTGGCGGTTGGGGCGTGAGGACCGTTGCCTCACGAGATCAGCCATTCACACTAAGGTTAAGGCGAAAGTTTGCTTATATTGGCACTTCTTGACGATCAAACAGCCGAATGAATTTGGATGAAATTTGGAATACGGGTAGACCATGTGCCCTAGTCTGCTATTATTATAAATTCGTCATTTCAACACGATTCCATTATCATTTTACTAATAGTTACTAGATCGGCCATTATGAAATAACAGATTACGCTGTTATTTCATAATGGCCGATCATGGACAGATCAGTGGTCTCGTAATAGAATTGTGGTAAGAGCTGTCTTGTAAAGAATTTAAAGCAATGACTGCACAGTGACGTTCTAATGGTAGATCACTGATCAAAGGAACTGTCAAAATTTTAGCAGATTACCGCATACGTCAGACATTCATTTGTCATTAAGTTTTTATTTTTTTAAGTGAATGACCTCTCGCGCTTTTAAGGACTACGGGTTTCCCTTTCAGAAATTCTCCGCGGTCCTAGCTAGCGGGCATCGGCCCTGTTGGGCCCTTTTTTTTTTCTTTTTTTTTTTGAGGTGGGAAAATCATCTAATGACAAATCGCGCTCTTGGGTGGAGCGAGAGATAGTGTCAGACTTTTACTGACTAAAAACCCACTCCTGTTCCCTCTTTGCCTTCATCCCGGGGCCCCGGGCTTCGCTTTCACACTACCCGTGGCCCCAGTAGGCTTCGACCCTGCTGGGCCCCTACGGTTTCGCTGACATTTCCTTGAGGCGCGCGTGGAACACTACACGCCGTCAACAACTTGACCTCGGTCCAGACGGTTACCGGACGGTCGGACGGTGAGCCACCCATTGCTCGCCGTCCGCAAGCCCGCGCCTACGGTGGCCGGAAATCGGGATCGGAATCCCGGCGGTGGTTGGGGCGTGAGGACCGTTGCCGTTGCCTCACGCGATCGGCCGCCTCCTTTGCTAGCATTACTGCTACGCAGAAGGAGGCGACCGCCTGCCACTCCTCCTCACTCCGGACCATGGCCTGTACCAATTCCCGGCGCGAGAGATCACTGCCGCCGATCGCCCCCACGAGGACACGGCGTTGCTCTGCCCAAGCGGGGCACATCTCCACCGTATGCTCCACCGTGTCCTCCGGGCGTTCCACACAGTGGCGACACCCGGGCGTGTCTTCCGCACGAATTCGGTGCAGGAACCTCCCGAACTTACCATGTCCGGTGAGGACCTGCGTCATGCGGTAGGTAAGGACGCCATGTGGTCTTTCCAGCCATTCCTCAAAGACGGAACATACCGCTGGGCCCCTACGGTTTGCTGACATCTCTTGAGGAGCGCGAGGATCACTATGCACTATTGACGACTGGGCTCGGTCTGGTTAATTACCGAACAGCCAGACGGCGAGCTACCCAGTGCTCGACGTCCGGAGGCCCGCGTCTACCGAGCCTGGTAGTCGGGGTCGGAATTACGGCGGTTAGGGCGTGAGGACCTTCGTTCCCTCACGCGTGCAGCGTCCTCCTTCACTAGCATTAATTCTTTCGCAGAAGGAGGCGACCGCCTGCCACTCCTTCTATTTGTCATTATGTACGAGATTACCATTCTGTGCTATTTCTTTCAATGGAGTGTCAGTGGTTGATCATTGGAAATTCATAATGACGCCATTATACTCGTACTAGTAGATTACCAAACTTGACAAAATCAACAATTATGAAATCAATGATAGACCATTCTGACACTATTGTAATAGCAGACTTGAGGCCCTGGCAGCACAGCTAGCACATAAGAGGTACATATGTTCCTTTGGGACAATTTTCTACTGTTACGTGGGCGAAACCACCGCGGTATCAGCTTGTGTTTGTATAAATCAAATTCAATACGTATACTTACTAATTACCAAAACCAAGAACCAAGAAGAACCAAAAGCCAAGGAGAACCAAGGTTGCCGACATAGCACAAAGAAACGCCAAACTTAAGTGGCAATGGGCAAGGCACATTGCTCGCAGAACAGATGCCGAAAGGTTCTGGATTGGCGTACCGGAAGACGCAGTGTTGGAAGCCCCCCTACAAGGTGGACCGATGACCTGGTAAAGGTTGCGGGAATCTGATGGATGCGAGACGCACAGGACCGTTCATTGTGGCGACATTTGGGGGAGGCCTATGTCCAGCAGTAGACGTCTATCGGCTGAAATGATGATGATGATGACTTACTAATTTGGTAATACAGTTCCCACTATCCTTGATTGTCTACAGTTAAGGCGCCAACGTTCGTTGCTAATATAGACCACACATATTATGATCGTGATAATAAAATAAGACCTACCTTTCTAGCTTTTTACAATTCTACTCTTTTGACTGGCCTGTTAGTCTAGTGGTTAGTGGCCCTGGCTGCTATACCGGAGGTCGTGGGTTCGATTACCGCCCAGGACAAATGTTTGTGTGATGAGCACGATCATTTGTTCTGTGTGTGGATGTGATTTATCTGTAATATGTATGTATTTAGAAACATAAAAGTATGTTTATCAGTTGTCTAGTACTCATAACACAAACTCTGCTTAGCTTGGGACTAGACAGCGTTGTGGAATTGTGGAATATTATTACTGAGCTCATGAACAACCGATGTTCTTATAATCATAACACACACATAGAATGCCAACTCCAAAGGATCTACTATCAAAATCAATACTCAATACCTAATCATATTTAAAAATAGAACTGAAACGATTACATAGAGCAAAGTATGAGCATTACACAACAATGTGGTAGGCGAGGCGAGGACGCCTGTGATTGGTCAGCGGCGGCCATTACAGTCCGTATAGGGAAAGCGCGCGCGTATCATATTACATCTGCGCTTACGCAGATTTGATAGGGCTGGGGCGACTCGTTTTTGTAAGAGATTCGTTTTCATTCTGTTTTTTTTTTAGAAGGGACATTATCTAATGACTTCTTTCGCTCTAGGGTGGAGCAAGAGGGTATGCCAGACTTTTACTGACTAAAACCACAGCTATGTTCCTTCAGTTGCCTTTTACACACTACACATTTATTGTGAGTCATATGACATAAAGACACAATAAATGTGTTCCCAAAGCGTTATGTACCGGTGTGTCCCTGAATATTAGGTAACATAATAAGGAAAAAATATATATATATATATTTTCAACACTTTACTCAAAGAGCAATGGAAAGAGGCCTACGCTCGGAGTTTTCTTTCATTGTCGAATCAGAAATAAATATATCCACACAGTAGAACCAAGGTTATGGATATAGTCCGATGAATCCGATGAATCGCAAAACTTAAGTGGCAATGGGCAAGGCTCGCAGAACAGATGGTCGTTCTAGGTAAGCGTGCTCGATTGCTGACCACATTATCGCTAACCATCAGGTGAGATAGTGGTCAAGTGCGAGCCTATCTGTACTGAAAAAAAGCGGGCAAGTGCGAGTCGGACTCGCGCACTGACGGTTCCGTACAAACTTACCTATGAAAACAGTTCAATTCCCGGATTGAGTTACGAATATTTTTCCGAATCACAAAAAAAAAGTTTTTTTTTATGGCGTAGCTACAAATTTACAGTTTTCAGATTTTTTCCTATACTTGTACTATAAGATCTTGCTTCATGCCAAATTTTGGGATTCTAAGTCAACGGGAAGTACCCGAGTACAAGTAATTTTGATTCCCTTGAGAGGGTCGAAATGTACGTTTTTTGCAACATAAACGGCTGTATCTTTTTTCCCGTTAACTTAAATGTGTGATGTTTTCACAGCTTCAAGGAACCACAGATTTAAGTATATGCTTTTAATTTCATCTCGATACCTCCACGCGTTTTTAAGATGAAGGGTCTTGACAGACAGACAGACAGACGGACAACAAAGTGATCCTATAAGGGTTCCGTGTTTTTTTCCATTTGTGGTACGGAACCCTAAAAGGGATAAATATGTAAGCTTATCTTTTTTTATAAAACTTTATGTAGCAGTAAATGACATTGAACAAAGGATTTAATACCTAAGACATTTGTACCAGTCGACCTTAGGGTGGAGCAGAAATATAACATGGCAAGTGCAACTTAATAAATAGACATACAAAAATTAAATAAGTACAATAATAAATACATACTTAGATACATACCTACACATAATTAAGAAATGTTATTGAGAAAAACAAACCTAGCCTGGGTAAACCCAGGCTAGGTTTGTTTTTCTCAATAACATGTTGTGATGATTCATCCTATGCTAATGTAATATATGTCTAACGCTATCTTTCCTAAATCACGTGTCATCAGTAACAAAGTTTCCACCAGTGCGTCACATCCACAAACACAAACTTATCCTACGTCATATAGAAACTGAAATTGATACCGCGCGTTTCGCAAACTCCCAAGTTTCCCCGAGTTTTTATAATTTCGCAACACTCTCAACAACTTTTTGTAAGACTGCCGTTATAAAGTAGGTTTGTTGTTTGCTCACGTCAATTCGCTTAACGTGCGCATGAACCCGTAGGAAGGCTGCAGGTTTCTTGAGGAAAAGTGCTTTGAAAAAAACTGTAAAATTGTTTATTAAAACGGACAAAAGGCTGCGTGGTAAAACTTCGCCTTATCCATGGCAAAGTCACCACCACCCACGCAACCTTTTGTCGTTACCTACGTAATTTTGTGTACGATTTTTTTTTTTAATAATAAAAGAAATTTAAATTATTGTTTGGCTCACGCTTGAATACACCTGATGGTCAATCAAATCAAATCGTCAATGTGGTCGACGATGGAATACGCTTGCCTAGAAGTAACCTATTCACTGTAGACCTAAAGACACTCAGATTGTAGCTATCAGGGAATTCCACTCTTTAGCCGCACAATGAATAAGTTTCCAATAAATAATCTAATTGTAGTGACCAAACATGCCCTAAACACAAAAGTTATTCAGCTGAGAGTATGAGCGTGAGAGCACGCATGCGTTTCAGAGCGAGTGAGACGATTTCATCCACTGACTGGATTTTTGGTCACTACAATTTGTCTGACTAATGAAATATAACTTTGTAATAGTTACCATAATAACATATTTAAAAATCAGACCTGTAAAAATAAGTTAAATTTATTTACTTCTTGTGGAGTTTTAAAGCGTCTGACAGAAGTTTTGGTCCATGAAAAGTGTCTGACACTTATGATACTACTTTAAAAGATTCTACAAAACATATATAAAAATCAGCCATAAAAAATTAAGTTAAGTAACTCGTTATTTTTAGTTCCCTTTCTCACCTGGTACCTGCTCAGGGGCCCTAAAGAGGAGCTCCACAAGTACACAGATATTCAAAGCACATGAGACGCTACTGAGAACCTAAGGTTTCATCCATGTGAAAATAAGTTATGTTAGACAGCTCTGGGATCTTAGTAAGGTTTTAACAATATGACGTGAAAAGAAAATGGCGCGCGCAAAGGAAATTAAAAAAAAAGGTGTCGAGGTGTGCCGAGTCTCAGTTTTTAACAAATTAAAAAAAGTTGTATGTTGTGTTGTTGTGTGTTGTGTTGTTCTACTTCCATATGTTTAATGATATTTTGAATTCACAAACTTAGTACACACGTTGTTCTAAATTCAATTTATTTAATCCTCTAGCGGATAAAAACGGCTTTTGCACTCTGATATCGAAGAGCTAAAATACTCTTTCCGAGATGGGGGTATGAAAATAATATATTCTTACGAAAGTATAAAAAGATTTAGTTAGTATACAATTCTTGTCTTGCTAGAGGTATATTCGAAGGTAAGTTATTTTATCAAAGGAAAACATTCTGACACCTCAGTAATTACTACCAATGTTACTGTCAGTTCTCTAGTTCAGTCATTATTATTAATCAGGTAGTGAGAAGGATATTGTGTTTGCCGGTTAGAATTGATTATCATTTTTCTTCGTAGATATGAAGAGCTTTAACGACCTCTATCGCAGATACTAAGGTGTTAAATTAATACTCATAGATGAAGGGAACTACAAGGGAAGAGGGAGATTTGCCTGTTGGTCTAATGGTTAGTGACCCTGACTGCTATGCTGAAGGTCGTGGGTTTGATTCCCAACAAAGACAAATGTTTGTGTGATGGACACGTTCATTTGTTCTGTCTGCTTGTAATTTAACTATTATATCTATGTATTTCAAAATTTATAAGTATGTTTACCAGTTGTATAGTATTCATAGCACACGCTCTGCTTAGTTTGGGATTGGTGGCGATGTGTGTAGAATATTATTATTATTAATTTGAGATACTCTATAACAAATTGTGATGTCAATCTTCAGTTAGAAATTAACTTGGTATCAAACAAGAGACCAACCAAAAAAAACCTAATGCCAATCTATCTCCCAAGTTGGCATTAAGTTTTTTTTTTGGTAGGTGTGAAATCATCCAATGAGTTCTCTTACTCTAGGGTGGAGAGAGAGGGCGTGTTAGACTTTTGCCGACTAAAACCCACATATATTCCTTCAGATGTCCTTGGCGTTCTAGGACCATGGGTTCCTTTTCAGAAAATCCTTATGGCCGAAGCGGGAGCTTGGCATTAGGTGGGTTCTAGATAGATCGCTTTTATTATGAACCCAGCTCGACATTAGGCCTCATTCTTTGATTGAAAAACGCCTGCATGTGGCGTTGACAAGTTTATAAGTATTTTCTTTTGCACTTAGAACTGATGTAAATTTGCACTCGTGATCTTCCTTACCAGTTTTGAATCGAATTACTTCCTTTGACTTACTTGACTTAATGTCCTCTGTCCCCTAGATGGGACAGAGAACGTCCACAGTAATCCTCCATCACGAACGGTCTTGAGCTTTCATGCTTTATCTCGCTCCACATCATTCCATTACTCGCCGCTTCTGCCAACACGGTGCGTCGCCCGGGTTTGACGGGGACGGTCATACTTTTTTTTTCCTTGAGGATTATATCACCATCTTTGCCAGGCTTTATACGCTGGGGACGGGGCGTTGGAAGGCCTTCCACAAGGTGGATTGATGACTTGGTAAGAGTCGCGGGAATGAGATGGTTGGGAGATGCACAGGACCGTAAGTTGTGGTGTCTTGAGGGAGGCCTATGTGCAACAGTGGACGTCTTTCGGCTGAAATGATGATGATGATGATAATTATTTTAACGTGAAAACAGAACTTATAGATATAACAAAATTTTTCGTAGTTGTTCACTAGGTATTTGAAAATGTATATGACACAAATGATCTTAACACCAAATTAATCTTAATAACTTTATGAACTCACAAATAAACTAACTCGCAACATTAACTGCTGGTTCTGAAGTTAACGGTCTACAGTGCAACGAACGGTAGTAACAATATTATTGGTTGCAACACCAAACAATGTTCAGACATTTGTTGAATGGCTGCGGTTGAAATATTGCTGTGGTCGAATTTGGATGGGTTGCTGTTATTAAACAGACACCGTGGCTGCAGATTTTGAAAGATGGGTCTTCACAATATGCATACAGGTTTTTTGTAGATCACTGTTAAGTTGTATATTGATTAAAATATGGTTGGAGACCGTAATACATATTTATTTCATCATCATCATCATCATATCAGGTGAAAGACATCCACTGTTGGACATAAGCCTTCCCAAGTCTCGCTGTAACGACCGGTCCAGTGCGTCTCGAATCCATAGGATTCCCGCGACTCTCGCCAGGTCATCGATCAACCTTGTGGGAGGCCTTTCAATACTGCGTCTTCCGGTACGTGGTCTTTACTCCAGGACCTTTCGTCCCCATCGACCATCTGTCTGCGAGCATTTTGCTCTGCGCTAACCTTGTTTCTCCTGCGGATACGTGCTTATTTGCGGAATTTTAAAAACATTAGTAAGACATTTTCTTACAACAACAAAACATCAGCACATTTACTTTTTATGCACCTACCATATTGTCTCTTCACCACCCTTAGTTAACTGGTAGAGAATGCCTGGGGCATTAAGTCCGCCTTTGTACTTTGTGTTGCATGAAGATTAAGTAAATAATTTTAGTTTGTTTTACCTTATTGAATGATCTTTCCATGAAATATCCATTCAACTTGGTTAAACTTAAGAAAATTTAAATTTCACGGGTTATTTGGAGCATACCATTAATTTTTGAAATCAGTACCTGACCAAGTATTGCACACATTTATAGGTAAAAATAAAATTTCATTTCTTTCAAAAATATAGTGTGAGAATAGAAATTTAATAATGAATGCGCTGACAGTTTTTTCTTATACTTGAAGACTAAAAAAACTTGGCATCTCATCGAGCGCAATTTAGATTTTTATAATGACTTAGGTCAAAAGTCATAAATCATTTTACAAAACTAACAAAAAATCTTCTCCAATACTCTTTATCCTTCAAAATAATATGTAGAAACCACGACGTACTCGAGTATATGATGCGAGCCAAGTCACTACACCGCGTTGAGAAAAAACAAATGCACCGCGGCTGCCGTGTAAACAAACATGCGCGGACGCAGCTCTGAGAAGCTGGTCACAGATGTGGAAGTAGGCAGAAATAAATTTTTCAATACACTTACTTGAAAACCGGCTCTTATCACTACCACTTTTACACACGCAATTTACTGTTTTCACACTAGTATAGAAAAATGCACGAGCTTACCTCTGTCACAATTGGTTGTATGTATCGTATCAGGCTGAGCACTAAGTGACTCCCATAAGTCACGCGTCAACCCGTTTATTTATTTCTTCATATGTGTATTGGAAAACGCCATTTGATACACGTGGAATTTTGTCGATGCACTCGGTTCCATAACACCCTCGCCTGCGGCTCGGGCGAATTCCACTTCTGTCGCAATGACAAACTTTCTCTACTTGTATCAAAATGTATCGTTTTGTTCGTTTATGTATATAATAAAAAACAATCGAATCCGCGACAGGCAGGGAGTAGGTCTGCTTAAAAAGCGTGAGTTTATATACCTAATAATTATCGAAGAGCTTTACATTAAAACCAGATATTATTATTAAACGTGTAGATACATAATTTGTATAAATTATGTACCTACACGTTTAATAATATAAACTCACGCTTTTTAAGCAGACCAACTCCCTGCGTGTCGCGGATTCGATTCCCGCACTGAACAAATATTTGTATAATCTACAGATAGTTGTTCCTGGTCTGGGTGTCATGTGTATGTGATTTTACTAGCTTAAAAACGCGCCCCCAATGCAGGGGTAATTCCTAGTATGAGGGAACGTTTATCAAAATAGACAAAACTAACTAGTTATACAAACTCACATGATTTTCGTAAAATCTAAGTTACTTATGACGAAATCAACACCTCAATCGGTCAAGAACGTTTGCAAGAAGACACCACTTTACACGTTAGTATAATTTTTTTTAACTTTACACAGTGTCAAAAAAAATCATTTATATAATTAGACTTAAACTAAACTTCAGTGTAAATAAATATTGTAGTACTTAGTAATCTCCAGGAGTAAATCAATATACTCGTAGGATATCAAAATAAAAATATTAATACAGACAACATTCTAAGCCACAAAAAATACGAATTAGTTGGTAGAATAGAAAAATCGTCCAATCTTTTTTTACACCGATTGAATCCACAGGAAAAATCTAGTTCAAAAAGTCGTCAATGAGATGTCGCATCTGAAGTTAACTCTTGGTCGAAACACGAGTCCAACGGTGTTGAAAACACACGGCGCGGAGAGACGCAGAGAGCAGAGAGCAGAGGCGCCCCGTATATGGTGTGCGATAGTGCTGCTGTTATATAGTAACGATACGGACTTATAAAATCACCAAGATCAAATAGTTACAGAATGTTCGTCTTGCGGCAAATGCAGTGAAAAATGAGAGTAACGCTGAAAATATTTACTACTACGCAGAGTAAAGAAAAAAAAAATTAAAATATTTTAATTAAAAATTGAGCGAGTGGACCTGCAAAAAAAACTTAGTTCACAAAGACCGCTACTGAAATGTCCTGTCTACAATTTACTCTATGTCGAAACGTGAGCCAAACGTTGTTGGAGGGCGGGCGGCGCGGCAGTGCGCGGAGGGGGGAGGCGCCCCATATATGGCGTGCGTTGGCGCAGTTGTTATACAGTGAAGAGCAAAAATATGTAGCAGGTTCCATTGTTATTATTATAATTAATTTGTTTAAAAATTCAGTTTTAGATAAAAAATATTGTGACACTTTTCGAAGAATGAGATGAGTGGCGTGCATTTGTGGTGACCCATGTCTAACTGTAGTCTACTGTAGGCTGATGAATGAAAACTGAATACGTAAAAAGTGCGTGACAGTTTTGTTTATAAAGACGAAAGTTTGTGAGTCTGTCTCTATCTTCTTCTTGGCGTATCGATGGCAAAACTAGTTAATTTCCTTGCCTGGCCTAGTAATCGGCCACGGCAATGCCATCCGCTGATGCTGTCTTTCTATATTTGTTTATCTATATCATATCTATATTTGTATGTCTGTTACTTCGCCCTGGATAGGCTGAATGGATTTTGATAAAGTTTGGTACATGTGTAGACCATGTGCTGGAATAGCACATAATATTATGATAGTTACTTTTATCCCGGTAGTAAATTCTGTTGGGATAATTTTAATAACTAATTCTAATTAATTTCTTTACGCAGGCAATGCCGCTGGCAGCAACTAGTTATAATAAAGTTGTTAAATAAAAGTCAAAGTCAAAGATTTATTTGCAGATAAATATGGTTATAAAAGTTCTTACAATAGTTATAAATATAATTTAAAAAAAAACCCGGGCAAGTGCGAGTCGGACTCGCACACTGAGGGTTCCGTACAAACTTACCTATAAAAACAGTTCAATTCCCAAATTGAGTTACGAAGATTTTTCTGAATCGTAAAAAAGTTTTTTTTTTGTGACATAACTACAATTTTACAGTTTTCAGATTTTTTTCTATTCTTGTGTTATAAGCCCTTGCATTATGCCAATTTTCAGAATTCTGTGGTCAGTGGGAAGTACACTATGAATTTTGATTCCCTTGAGAGTGTCGAAATACACGTTTTTTGCGACATAAACGGCCCTATCTTTTTTTTTCGCAAACTCATAAGTTTGATTTTTTCACAGCTTCTAGAGATTGCAAGCTTGAGTATATAGTTTTTTTCAAAAAAATTCAACTCGACGTTCCCGAGAAAAAGGGTCTTGACAGACAGAAAGACGAACGGACAACAAAGTGATCCTATAAGGGTCCCGTTTTTTTTTTCTTTTAGAGGTACGGAACCCCAAATAAACAAAAAAAAATCCTTAGCTCCGATTAAACAATATTTTTTTCTGATTTAGCATTATTATCCATTACGTCTGCGAAGTTGTCTACAAAGTCTATGAATTTTTTTAGAAACATGGCTCTTATCTATTTTAATTAATTTTAATTCTTATATGTTTACAGTGATACAATTGAAAAAGTTACTTTCTTCTACAACAAAATATTAAAAAGTGAAACTAAAATACGTTGCTTATAAAGTCAGTGTTTTTGGTACTATTTTTTATTTCTGAATTTTGACTTTGATTTTGAAGAACACGTAGCCATATTCAATGAAGGAGTAATTTTAAGGAAAAGGTGTACCATTGTACCTACACCGGATTTTCACCAATTTATTACTATTTGAAAAAGTCTACAAAAGATGCCTTTCAATCAAAATCAAAACCGAACATTCATCTAAAATCCAAACCATCACAGTTCATTTCCGACAGTTGTTTTCCGACATTACGAATACACGATTCTCCCCGACTGTACCCCGGGGCGCCGGCTGTTGTCGGCTGCGCGTGCGACGCGACGCCCCGCCCACCCGTCTTTGTGTGCGTGCCTATGACGCCGACAAGTCTTTCATACTCGCGTCGGACTCATTCCTTCAACTACTACCACTCTGACACCACTGAAATTCAATACAAGTTTTCCTGCCAGAAATTTCATGGAATAATGATTTTCTGTCTGTTTGCGTGATGGAAACAAAAGAAAATAATTGATAGTCTGTATAGGTCATTGCAATGTTTAAAGCTTTGTATTGTACTTGAATGTGTATTTTTTTAAAATCATCCTAGCTAATCCAACTTTCACTGTAAAATTCTGTCATTGTGTTTTATCTTTCATAGATATTCCTGAAAAATAAAAACAGTAATTAAAAAAAGTGTTACTTTTCCAGTTGCTCAATTTTGCGTGTGAATGACATCATAAAATTCAGTATTAACAACCTAGTAATCAGCCTTCTAACTTTGCATAAAAATAAACATAGGTATGCATGAGTAACACCGGTTACATGTCTATAAGACAAATAGACAAAACTTCAACTCCTAATCATTAGTAACAGCTAACATTATATTGGCGAGACACACAGATCTTCCTGTCATGACCTAGATATATACATCACTAGTTAACCTGGCACAGCAACTCTACGTGTGACCTGGAATTGTCATTGAACTCTCAGAAACAAACGCTCATTTATTTTCATTACTGTTCGAAGAAAGTGATAGATGTATAGCTAGACGCCAAATACCAAACATCGTTGAGGTCAAACCTGACCAAATAAAAAGCATAGTTTAGAAGTCAATACATACTTTACACATTAGTGAAAGGTTTTTAAAGAACAGTTCTCTTCTTTTTAGTCATAAACTCTAGACAGACTGGTCGTAGCCCTGTCTCGGTCGAGTCTTGTATCCGCCTCTCTTACGAAACGACGCCATGCAGCTCTGTGTTTGGCGGCAACTCCCAAAGTTGTCATTAACGCTGCAGTGTGTCACAGATTTGAAGAGATCCGTCCACCGTGTTGGAGAGCGTCCACTTCATCTTTTGCCCTCGACTTTCCCTTGCAGCACCTGTCTCATTGGGTCCTCGTTACGGTTGATATGTCCTAAGAACCTGAGGATTCGTATTTGCACAGACAACGTTAATTTTTCTAAAGAACAGTAACCTATACACAAACTTTAGTGTCACTTTAAAATTTATAAGAATTGCCTATCAAAAGTACTAACTACGAGTATAGGTATATTCTTGAAAATTATTTGTTTAAAAAAATAGACGATGAATCTATAAACTCGTGTTTCTCACCACACCCAATGGCCTAGAAGTAACGTAATACTCTTGAGTTTAAACCCTGAAATTGTAGCTATCAGAACACATAGACTTCGGCAGAAATTCCACTCCTTAGCTGTACGCATATTGAGTGCTTCCAAGACGTTTTGTGCGTGAGGGTGAAATATGCCTTTTTTGACAACTACTAATATTACAAAAGCGAAAGTTTTCATGTATGGATGTTTGTTACTCTTTCACGCAAAAACTACTGAATGGATTACGACGAAACTTGGTACACGGGTAGACCATGTCCTGGAATAGCACATAGGATAGTTTCTATCTCGGAAGTACTCGTATATTATCTTGGGATTACTTTCTACTATCTCGCGGGCAAAGCCACTGGCACAACTAGCTCAATAATAATTGAAGCGATATCGATTTTTACGTTTACCACGAAAATCTAATATTAAACCAAGACCTACCACATCATTGGCTAACATCCTACCTTTCCATATAAAGTGATAAAATAAAAATTATAACCTAATTAGTTTGACCGGTGGCCGGGAGTACTAGTAGGAAGACTTGAGGCGAGTATATAGGTCGAGTTACTGGCTCGTTGCCAAGGAATTAGTCACCCAGTGTGTAGCCAACGCATGACGATAGCGTTAAAGGTTACTTTGATACGTGAGATGGGGGTTTTTGGGATTATGTTTTGAATCTCGTTCCAGTAGAGCGATGGTCTGAATGGGTCATTTTGTTGGTGTTTATACAGATAACACATATCGTCCAGTGCCTGTAGGTTTTTAACTCAGATTTTTGATGAAGAAAATATTTGACGTGGTCGAAAATATAAATGTTCAAATAGGTAATCAAACATGTTGTCTATATCTAAATATATATGTTCACTTAATTTTGATACACAAAAACATTCTACAGCCTAATATGTATTACTTGCTATCCCGCAGTTTCACCTGGGTTACTTTTCCATTTCTATTGGTCGCAGCGTGATGTTTTTTTGCTTCGATATAATATGGGCTACCTACTACAAGAAGATTTTCTTCAATTCGAACTAGTAGGTAGTTTTTAGGATTCCGTACCTCAAAAGGAATAAAACGGAACCCTTATAGGACCATTTTGTTGTCCGTCTGTCTGTTTGTCTGTCTGTCAAGATCCTGTATCTTAAGAACGCGTGGAGGTAACGAATTGAAAATAAAACCATATACTCAAGTCTACGGTCCCCTGAAACTGATAAAATCAAACTTCTAAATTAACTAAAAATAAAGGTACGGCCGTTTATGTCGCAAAAAACGAATATTTCGACACTCTCAAGGGAATCAAAATTCATAGGATACTTCCCGTTGACCTAGAATCCTAAAATTTGGCATAAAGCAAGGTTTTATAGCACATAATATATATAGTAATAAATCTTAAAAATAAATAAATGTGTTTTTACGTCACAAAAAAACCTTTTATTGGGATTCGGAAAAATCTTCGAGACTCCTTTCGGGAATTGAACTATTTACATAGGTAAGTTTGTAGGAACCCTCAGTTCGCAAGTCCGCCTCGCACTTGCCCAGTTATTTTCTATAGACAGTGCGGAACCCTCTGTGCGCGAGTCCGACTCGCACTTGGCCGGTTTTTTTTTTATTATGGTTAGGCTCGCGATTGACCACTATTTTACCTGATGATAAGCAATGAGGTAGCCGACGATGGAGCACGCTTGCCTATAACTGTCTTATTCAAAGACAAAAACTAAGATATTAGCTCTTGAGATATTAGTTATCACAATATTTTAATTAGTAAACTTTTTAATACTTATTATAAGTTACATTTTAAATATTTTTCACTTTTCTTAAATTAAATTCAACAAAAATTCTAGGTTTTGATGATTTTAACGGCCCAGGCACTCGACCAATACTGTTTAGTGGAATTTCTTAGTTCGATGTTATTAATAAAAATAAAAGGTTTTTTTCTGGTAAAAATATAGGGACTGATAAATCTATCTATTTCAAACAAAATTGAGCAAGGAATGGTTTCGAATTCTAAAGAAATTGTTGTAGAAAAAGAATAATACGCCCAAATAAGCCTTTGAACATATTAAGACATACCTATACAACTGAAGAATGGTATTGTACTGTACTGATTGTACAAAACGACGGGTGGGTGGTACGAGTATAGGTTATACATACGACTGGCTGAAAAGCAAGCATTTTTTCGAAGTATGAATATAATAAAATAGAATAGAATAGAATAGAATAGAATAGAATAGAATAGAATAGAATAGAATAGAATAGAATAGAATAGAATAGAATAGAATAGAATAGAATAGAATAGAATAGAATAGAATAGAATAGAATAGAATAGAATAGAATAGATCTTTATTTGCACAGAAAGTAGGTACAGGTTACAGTTCTTTGTCAAGTTTTTTTTTCGAAAAATGAATATAATAAAATAGAATAGAATAGAATAGAATAGAATAGAATAGAATAGATCTTTATTTGCACAGAAAGTAGGTACAGGTTACAGTTCTTTGTCAAGTTTGATGATCCATACTAACTATCTTAACTAAGGCATGTAAAATACTGTTATGTATGTCTCAAAGAAGTTTACACGAACTATTGTATGAAAAACCTAACCTTTTCAATTCCAATACCTACTGTATTTATTATGGAGAACAATAAAGAGTGCCTATATCTATCTAGCTTATGTATTAAAACTTAAAATAAAAGTCACTGTGCATGGACTTAACACCTTAGGTAATGACTTGAGTAACTAGAAAAAAAAAGTAGTATGTATACTTAATATAATATAATGTTCTACAACTATCACACAACGCCGTCTAGTCCCAAGCTAAGCAGAGCTTGTGTTATGGGTACTAGACAACTGATAAACGTACATAAATAATTCCAAATACATAAATATATAGATAAATTACACCCAGACACAGAACATATTTGTGATATTTATATTATTATGATAGTACATCTTTATTTGCATGTTATATTATTTCATTGATAACTATTTTCTTTACTTATTTTCCTATTATTCTTACACACGGTTTGTACCCTCATGTCTCTTTTTTTTCCAACTCTACTTTCGCAGGTACGCTAGAAGAGATTTATATGGAACTAAGCATCAACTTTGTACCTATTTTTCTGTTTCCTTCTGCTAATCTTTTATTTTATGTGTGGACATAAATAGTTAAATAAAATAATAAAAATTGAGCAAGCGCGAGTCGGACTCGCGCACTGAGGGTTCCGTACAAATTTACCTATGAAAACAGTGGAATTCCCGAATTAAGTTACGAAGATTTTTCCGAATAAAAAAAACCAGTTTTTTTTAAGTGTCGTAACCACAAATTTTCAGTTTTTAGATTTTCCCTATACTTGTGCTATGAGACCTTGCTTCATGCCAAATTTCAGGATTCTACGTCAACGGGAAGTACCCTATGAATTTAGATTATAATAAAGTGTTTGATTTTAATTCCAACTTGATATCTCTACGCGTTCTTGAGATTAAGGGTCTTGACAGACAGACAGACGGACGGACGACAAAGTGATCCTATAAGGGTTCCGTTTTTTACTTTTAAGGTACGGAACCCTGAAAAAGAAAGAAAACACGTCTATTTAGCACATAGACACACACAATGAAGAAACAACTACATAGAAACTTAAATAGAAAAATTAAAATAACTACATTGTGTGTTTCACGGCTGCGCTAAATAGGTCCAGAGTCCCTACGATGAGCTGAAACGCTATCCATTTTATCTATGACCAAAACTGAAATATTAAAGGCATGGAGCTATAGAAGTTGTATAGCTCGATCCCTCCTTCTCACTCACTTGACTGACATTTTAACACGTTATAAAGGAAATAATAATAATATTTTTTGATTTTTTCAAAATTTGTACTATTATTACAGGTGTAGCAGTTAAGCAAGATAATTTTAAGATAATGGATGTAACTTCTGCAACCGAGCTAGGCAATGCCTGTATTACGGTTATAAGTAATGCTAGCAAAGGAGGCGGCCGATAGCGTGAGGCAACGGTCCTCACGCCTCAACCGCCGCCGGGATTCCAATCCCGATTTCCGGCCACCGTAGGCGCGGGCTTGCGGACGGCGAGCAATGGGTGGGTCGCCGTTCGATCGTCAGGTAAACGTCCGGACCGAGCCCAAGTCGTCGACGGCGCGTAGTGTTCCACGCGCGCCTCAAGGATAATTATGTCAGCAAACATAGGGGCCCAGCAGGGTCGAAGCCTACTGGGGCCATGGGTGATGCGAAAGAGATCCCCGGGGTTCTGGAAAAAAATGGCAAAGAAGGAACAGGAGTGGGTTTTTTTCAGTAAAAGTCTGACACTATCTCGCGCTCCGCCCAAGAGCAGAGGATGTCATTAGATGATTTTTCCAACAAAAAAGAAAACGGTTATCAGTGCCATTTTGATTTTTCCCTTATTTTTATACAATAATATGTGCCAACAGAGTGAATGTTCTATATTGTACAATTTATCAATTTATGTAGGATTGTAAGGTCCCAGTTTAGTTTAATGACAGATAATTAATTGCCTGACACTGGTTTTCAACTGAACCATAGAAACATTTGCTTAGAAAATATAATTTCACTTAAACTTTAGACAAAGGAGCTAAATATTAATTAGAATTAGCACATGAAGCGAACAAATTGGAATGAAATCAAGTTAATTAATCAACGTGAATAGCTGTTGATTAAGAGTCAAGGATATTACAGTAAGATTCTAAAAGCAAAAGTTTGTATGTATGAACGTGTATTGTATGTGTATGTGTGTATGTTTGCTACTCCTTCACGCTCAAACGGCTGAACCGATTTGGATGATGTCCTGGAATAAAACTTTTAATCCCGCGAATATGTTCCCTTGAGTTATTTATCTATAATATGTATGTATTTACAAATATATAAGCATGTTTATCAGTTGTCTAGTACTCATAACACAAGCTCTGCTTAGCTTGAGACTAGACGGCGTTGTGTGATAGTTGTGGAATATTATTATTATCATTTATTTAATTTTTTCGGCAAAATTTAGTCGTTAATTTATTTTGAATAATCTATATATCTATATATATAAAAGGAAAACTGACTGACATATCAACGCACAGTCGAAACTACTGGGACTAAAAGCGTAAAATTATGCACAAGGTTTCCTTTTATGACGTAGGAAAAAAAAAACGACGTAGGAAATCCTCTCTTAGTGCTCACTAAGAGAGGATTTTCCAAAATTCTCCGATAAATTGACGATATGCGAGTGAAAAAGGACGGGAGATAGTGTCAGACTTTTACTGACTAAAAACCCACTTCTGTTCCTTCGTTGCCTTTCGTACCGGGGCTTAGTCTTCCTTTCAGAATCAGACCTTTGGCCCTAGTAGGCGTCGACCCTGCTGGGTTCCTACGGTTTGCTGACATCTCCTTGAGGCGCGCGAGGAACAGTACGCGCCGTCGACGGCTTGGGCTGAGTCCGGACGGTTATAGGACGATCGGACGGCAAGCTACACATTGTTCGCCGTCCGCAAACCCGCGCCTACGGTGAAAAAAGGAGCCTCTTAAGGTTTATGGTAATAAAAGCAGGTTTTCATATTCAAAAGACGATTGATTGGAGATATCAAAAAAAGTCTGGATTTAATTTTTATACAAAATTATTGTAATAATTAGAGTATACAATATAGTTTAACAAGTACACGAAGCCGTTTGATTTGAGCCCCTTTCTCACAGTATCTACCATGATTTTGTGAAAATATTGCTTTATTCGAAAATGTTATTTCATATTTTAACCTCTCAAGCCCCAGTGTACCGAATTCGGTACACCTCGGTACCAGCTAACTTATACCTTATTTTTAAGTAATAAGGTTTAAGTCAGCGGGTATGAGATGAAATGAAATAATAAATTAGCATTTTAGGTGCGGAAAGCATGAATAAATCAACCAGTATTTTTACAAAAAATAAAAAAAACATTCCAATCTCATAGTATGTAGAATTACAGGAAAGAACCTAACATAACATAAAATATTATTTGTGGTCTGTCAAAATTCAATCACTTTTATTATAATACTAGCTTCTACCCGCGGCTTCGCTCGTGTGAATGTAGGTTTCTCCATACAAACTTTGGAACCCCACTTCATCCCCTTAGGGAGAGAATTTTGGTAAATCCTTTCTTAGTGCTCGCCTACGTCATAAAAAGAAACCTTGTGCAAAATTTCACGCTCCCAGTAGTTTCGGCTGTGCGTTGATATGTCAGTCAGTCAGTTTCTCCTTTTATATATATAGATGTACACTTTGTAGACAAGCCAATTTGCATAAAGTTATTAGTTATCAGATTGTTATTATATATTTTTTTGAGGTTAAACTATCACATAACTCCTCCTACTCTAGGTGGAGCGAGAGGGAGTGTCAGCCTTTTACTGCCTAAAACCCACTTGTGTCCCTTCAGTTGCTCTTTGCATTCCGGGGTTGCGTAACTTTTTTTCTTTATTTATTTATTTCTCTCATACATTTTTAACATTTGTTTAGCATATTTTTTTGTTCGCCAAACTTTATAGTTTGATGGCGAAAAACGCTTGTTGTAATCATTTCTGTGACATCATAAAACAGTAAAAATATGAGTGACTTTGCTGTCTCAGGATGTGTACAAATATATCATGTAAACTTAATACCATCAAACGGGGTAAATAGGAACGCAGGGGTAAATAGGAACAAAACTTTGATTAGGTTTTATACTTTGGTTTAAATTTATATTATTAATTTATATCAAAGCATTCGTTTTATTACAATTAATGAATAAATAGGAGCACTTAAATGTTGTTTTTTTTTTTTTTTAAATAATGCGAAAATCCCGTTCAAACTTTAGTTCCTAATCACCCCTGCGTTCCTATTCACCCCGTTTGACTGTACTTAATTTATGTATATTTAAGTTGGTTTTGTACATATATTGATATTTAATTTCAACAAAATTAAACATTTATTTTATTTTGTTCTCTGAGGAATTTATTTCTCGACAACGGCAGACCTGGCGGGTCATTTTAGTTCGAAACTCATTACTTATGTAGTAAGCAATGAGTTTCCAACCAAAACACACGTTGCAGTGCCGCAGTTCTCGAGTATCAGATTCCTTAGTCTCGACTTAATGACACCTTTGCTCAACTTAGAGTTATTTCTTAGACAGTCTATTTTATTGAAAACCCATGGCACTAAATACTTGGACGTTCTTTTTCCATAGTAATTTGTTACTTTTGACTGAATAAGCTTTTTCTCTCTTTTACACACCCGCAATTGACTTTTTCATCATGCAAGCATTTGTATGTCTGTCCAATTATATCCAGATTGCCCGGCCCGGGATTGCACAGCTTTTGCCCGTAGGTTGTATGGCCAGTGTATATTTTGAACTATCCCGCAGCCCTAATCATCACCAAGTCCATTCACCAAGCATGCTTCCTAAAGATGCTCTAAAAACCTATAAAATAGTCTAAAATATTGAATGAGGTCAGTGAATCTGACTGGTGTATGTCTTTCATTGGTAGCGTTACGCTTTCCGCGAGTGATCGGCTAAATATTTACCATGTGGTATTTACTATGAATGGTTCAATTCTTCGATTCGAGGAACTGAAGGTAAACATTATTTTTTTTATAACTTCGGTAGTTCCTGACTGTTCGTGTAGCTATCTTGAAGAATAAGTCATCTAATTACAGCATTTCATTATCTCATAAATGGATTTGAAGAAATTATAACTAAAAAATTAAAATGGCAGGTAAGTAATAGCCATGATCTCTAGCGCCTCTCATGCCAT
Organism: Mythimna pallens; assembly: GCA_961205895.1. NCBI lineage: Eukaryota > Metazoa > Arthropoda > Insecta > Lepidoptera > Noctuidae > Mythimna > Mythimna pallens. The sequence continues at coordinate 6,905,076 of OY540825.1, forward strand.
GGTATGGAACGAAAGAGAATGAGAGGCAGTCTACTCCTACCACGAAGCAGTGATACAAGCAAAGGAGGTAACTAAAAGCATGAGAAGACAATCCTCACGCCCCAACGCGCTGGAGATGCCTCAGGTGTCGGGAGTCGAAGGGCGATTCCCGGCCACCGCAAGAGTGGGCTTGCGGCCGGCGAGTAATGGGTAGCTCGCCGTCTAGTTAAGACCAACCCCGGGTCGGCCAATCTGTGTGCTTTCGCGGTTTACTGAACGACATGACTCACATGGTAGCATAGAGGTTGGCCTACCTCACGGACTCCTTGAGAGGATGTGAGGGGGCGTGGGCTTTAAGGAAGAGCGCAACAGTCGCATAGATCCTTAAGGTCAGTCTGGTGGTTATCCTTCTCGTGGTTGCCGCCCCGTTATTGGTCTAGTTCCTTAAGAAATAGACGTAACAGAAACCATCGGGCGCTTTAATGCAGGGATGGAGAGGTCATGTCTCTGCGTGTCCATCATCAACAGGGCAGATGGTGGATAGCTAATGACCTCCCGCGTGTTTGTGCCGTGCGCGGTGACCCGTACGGGGGGATGAAGGAGTCCTGGTGGTTGAGCCTGAGAGGGGTCGGGTTGTATTTACCCCTTGAAGGCAACACGCCACTTTGGTCTGGATTTCTCCTCAAACGGGCGGCCATGGTCTAGCCAATCATGGTCAATCGGCTGCGACGTCCGGTCAGACGGCCGTCAGGTGAGTACTCGGGAGTGATGGGGTTCGCAGCGGAAGGCAGGTACGCACTGACACCTATTGTGGGGGGCAGATGTGGTCTGCTGGAAGCTCGCGGACAACGCACTCACGGGTACTATATCAGCTCGGTAACCTTGGTGCTTTAAAGCATCCCCGATGTTGAGGGCTCGATGGTGGGTGAGGAGCCGGGCTGATGAAAATACAAAGCAAAAAGTATGGATAAATTAACACAAAACCAAAAACAAGGTGACAAGACCGGAAAGGGCGTGTCACAAATGGCCGTGGACCTGACTACAGGGACTAGGCTTAAGGCGATAGCAGGTAGGGGGGCCGCTGCCTCCAAGCAGGATGTACCCGTATCGGGCTTCGACTCCTGGACCACTGTGACCCGTAAGGGCTGCAAGGGACGGGGGAAAATCGGTATGGGGGTTCCGCAAGGAGGGAGTGGCGCCCAAGGGCACTCTGGGGCAGGGGCACCGCTGCCGGGTCGTGGGGGCACCAGCATACCGACACCTCCGCCACGGACGGAACCTGTACAGGGAACGACCGGTGGAGGGACGGGAGCGGGGGACTCCGCGACGCAGGCACCGGGGCCGCACCATCGGCGCTTGAGTGGCAGCGCTAAGCGCAGGTTGAAAAACCTGCAGCGACAGGCTGCAACGACAGGGGGTAATACGGCACCTGTCAAAAGGACACGTGAGGTGAGTGATGAGGCCAAGGAACCGGGTAATGACACTAAAAAGGTCAAAACCCAGGGATCCTATAAGGACGCTCTTATGGGGACGAAGATGGCGATCGTGCACGCGTCCCACCCGGACCAAGCGCTGGAGGCGGGAACCCTGGGTCCGATTCAGGAGTTTCTGTGGAAGCTGCTGATGGAGACCCCGGATCCACTGCCCCGCGTGAATGTCGGGAACATGGTCGGAGGGGCGCTGCACGTCAGCTGCGAGGGACCCGACGCGGTTAAGTGGCTCCGCGCCGTCGATGGCCGGGAGGTCAGTGGCACCAAGCTGCGGGTGCTGGAGGCAAAGGACCTTCCGAAGCCGATCAAGATGGCGTGGAAGTCTAAGACTTTCAAGGGCGCCGACCTCGCCAATACTTTGAGGCTGCTCCAGCGCTTCAACCCGGCACTGCACACAGATGGGTGGAAAGTGCTGAAGGTTGACGTGGAGCCAACCACGACACGCCGGATTGTCCTTATGGACAAGGTATCCGCGGACGCCATCAGGGAGGCTGGCTACACACTCCACTCAGGACTGGGGCCTAGCCAGTTCAAACTGCTGGAGGACGCGGATAGAAGGAGGGAGGACCAGGCCAAAGAACAGGCCAAGGAACCCCCAGCGACCTCGGCTGCACCGGACGCCCCTAGTGGGGAGGTGAAGGAGGCCTGCGTCGAGGAAGTGGTCCCAAGCTCGGAGGAAGAAGCCTTCCTCGCTGAAGAGCGGGCCAGCGACGGCGCAGAACAGTACGAGGACTACCATCCAGCGATGGAACTGGACCGCGCGTCGTCACCATCGACGTGCGCGGGGGACCTAGCGGGACTGGCAGTCCTCAAACTGGACCCCAACTGCCCGGACTCAGACGAGGACGGGGAGGCGGGGGTGGACAGGCAGTAACAGGAAATAAGATGGCTGCTATAAGGTTTGTACAAATCAATCTACAACACAATAAGGCTGCGACTGCCCTTCTGGCGCGCGAGCTAAACATGTTAAAATATGACATAGCTCTAATACAAGAACCTTACATTTACAAAGGGGAGATTAGAGGCCTGGGCAGGACTGGGGGTATTGTATACTACCAACGTCATGACCTAAATGCAAGGGCTTGCATCTATGTCAGAAATGGCCTAGATGCGATTCCCCTGCACAATTTCTGTTACAGGGACCTGACAACCATCAGGGTCCCTCTAAGAGAGGAGGAGGGAGGCGGAGCGCTGATACTAGCCTCCGCATACATGCCGTATGAAGCCGAGGACCCCATCTCAACGAACCTGAGGGAACTCGTGGAACACTGCAGCCGGGAGGGCCTAGACCTGATCATAGGCTGCGACGCCAACGCACACCACGTCACTTGGGGGAGCACCGGCAATAACAGGAGAGGTGAAAGACTGCTGGACTTCCTGGTAAGCTCACCTTTACAAATTATAAATAATGGCAACAGGCCCACGTTCGTCAATGCTAGACGAGCGGAGGTGATTGACCTAACAGTAGCTACTAATAGGGCTAGTAACCGCATAAGCGAATGGCACGTACCAAACGAGATCTCACTCTCAGACCATAGGTATATTTGCTTCAAGTACAGTACCCGATGGAAAAGGGAACTGGTAACAAGGAGGAACCCAAGACACACCAATTGGAACTCGTACACGAAAGACTTGAAAGTGGAACTTGGGGACCCCAAGGGAAAGCTGAATTCAGCAATTGACGTAGAATTTGAGGCGGGGCGAATATCCGAAGCCGTTCTGAGCGCTTGGACAAATAATTGCCCCGAAAAGGTAGTACAAACAAGAAAGGAACCATGGTGGAACTCTGACCTAGCTAGGCTACGGAGGGAAACTAGGGCCGCCTTCAATCGTGCTAAGGCTCTCAAAAATTTTGAGATGTATGCTATAAAGCTAACGGAATACAATAAGGCTGTGCGCAGGGCCAAAAGGAAGGCATGGAGGGACCACTGCGACAGCATTGGCAGCATTCCAGATAGCATGAGGCTGTCGAAGGCTATGGCCACTGCAAAGGTGAATCCACTGACATCCATCAAGGATGGGGATGGCAAACCGACAGAGTCTGGAGGTGATACCCTTGAGATAATGTTCAGAACGCACTTTCCCGGCTCATTCGCAGCTACCGACACGGCGGACTCGTTAAGCTTAGACGACATTAAGTCAAAAACAACGAAAGCCGACTGGGACGCCGCGAAAAAGGTAGTAGGGCAGAATGGCATAAAGTGGGCCCTGGAAAGCTTCAAGCCATACAAGGCCCCGGGACCAGACGGAGTGTACCCAGCCCTATTACAAAGAGCGGGGAACATACTAGAACCGCATCTGGGTAGACTATACAGAGCATGCATCGCCTTTAGCTACATACCAAAGGCGTGGAGACAGGCGAAAGTAATCTTTCTTCCCAAGCCAGGAAGAGCGGACTATGAGGACGCTAAGTCATACAGACCTATAAGCCTGACATCATTCTTCCTAAAAACTCTGGAAAAGCTTGTAGATAAGCATGTCAGGGAGGGAGCGCTGAAAAAACAACCGCTTCACAGGATGCAAAACGCATACCAGCCTGGTAAGTCAACAGAAACTGCGCTACACCAGGTCGTAAGCCGTGCCGAAAAGGCGCTAGAATGCAAAGAGATATGCCTAGCAGCCTTTCTCGACGTAGAAGGCGCGTTCGATCGCACTACTTTTAGAACGATACGAACAGCTGCAGAGAAACATGGCATAGACCCTACCATTTGTGACTGGATGGACAATATGCTGAAGGGCAGAGTTATAGAATCAACACTGCTAGGTGAGACCAAAAGGGCGCATGTCACAAGAGGATGCCCGCAAGGAGGCGTACTCTCGCCAACGCTCTGGTGTTTGGTGATAGACGAGCTGCTAATAGAATTGAACAAAGGACCAACGTACACGGTTGGATATGCAGATGATCTCGTGATACTTGTAAATGGAAAATTTCCCAACACTGTGTCGGGGATCATACAGGAGAGATTAAACATGGTTGAATGGTGGTGTAAACTCAACCACCTATCTATCAACCCAAGCAAAACGGTGATCATCCCGTTTACCAGAAGGAGGGACCTAACAACAATGGGTGCCATAAAGCTCTACGACACCGTACTAGAGTTGTCCACAGAAGTAAAATATCTAGGAGTAATTCTAGACAGCAAACTCACGTGGAAAAGCCATGCCGAAGCGACAGCAAACAAGGCTCTAAGAGTATTTGGCATGTGTCGCTCTGCTTATGGGAAGACATGGGGCCTTAGACCCCAGGTTATCAAATGGATATACACCATGATGGTGAAACCGCTGATCACATACGGGAGCATCGTATGGTGGACCAGAACCAAGCTGGCAACTTGCAGACAGGCCCTAAGCAAAGTACAGCGGACTGCCTGCATGGCCATTACAGGAGCATTTAGAACCACGCCAACTGCGGCGATGGAAACGATGCTCAATCTCACCCCTTTACACATTGAAGTGGAACTAGAGGCGAGGAGGGCCATTCATAGGCTTAAAAGTATGGGACACTGGACGAACTCCGGATGCAAAACCAACCATACAAACACAAGACCAAACAGGGAACTTGACTGGATGATGGATATGGGATGTGACAAAATACATACCATTCAAAATCTCAAAAAGGAGTTTAAGATATACATTCCGAGTAGGGAGGAATGGAAAGGTGGGATGAAACCCCACAAAGGGAAGAACCAGGTATGGTACACGGATGGTTCTAAAATGAACACCGGTACAGGAGCAGGGGTACATAGTGACAACTGCAATCTCAGCCTAAGTTTGGGCAAACTGGCGACGGTATTCCAAGCAGAAACTTATGCTATAATCGCATGTGCGCAGGAAATACTAGACAGAGGCACCGAAGGGGACACTGTCTACATTTTAAGCGACAGCCAAGCAACACTTAAGGCACTCACGTGCAATAGAGTGGACTCTGGGCTCGTACTAAACTGTATTAAAATACTTAATCGGCTAGGAAGGCGCAACAAGGTCAGATTGATCTGGGTGCCAGGTCACACAGGAGTAGAAGGCAATGAAAGAGCCGACACTCTAGCGAGAAAAGGATCCGAGACACCCTTACAAGGACCGGAACCTTTCATAGGACTCTCACCAAGGGTCATCAACCAAGCATTGAAAAGGGCTGCGTTAGAAATAAACAGCACACACTGGCGCAACACAACAGGCCAAAAGCATGCAAAGCTATTTCTTAATGACATAGATAAGGCCTGGAACCAAAAATTATGGAGGTACAGCAGAACACAGCTCCGAATAATCACAGGAGCCTTCACGGGGCATTATGCCACCAACAAACAGCTCTACAACATGGGACTAGTAAGCGACCCGACTTGCAGGATCTGTGGAGAGGCAGAGGAGAATATGCTACACTTACTGTGCGACTGTGCAGCACTAGGCTCCAAAAGACTAGAGTATCTGGGCCAACCATTTCCTAGGCCAGAGGACTATAGGCTCAGCCCCATCAAGGCCATACTGGGACTCATGACGAAGGTGCACGGAAGGCTGGGGTTTGAGTAGAAGGGAGGGGGACTAGCACAAAAGATCCAGAAGGGTCGAAGTGCTCTGGTTTTAAGGCCAGCCCCACACAAGATAAGATAAGATAACCCCGGGTCGACGGTTTCAGCAAGGACCTGTTAGGGCCGATGTCTGCCTGGCCTGCGGGATCATTCGAAAGAGTTCCCTTGGTTCTGGATCGCAAAGGGCAACTGAAGTTTGATATCCTCACTCGCATTATTCATTAGTGATTTTGGTGGTTAAAAAAGCAGGAAATTGCCATGTCATTTTAGTGTTAGGAGGTTCGTTGCATTATATTTCTTGCGCACCTCAACCAGATGTCAGCCAGATCGACGGGGCTTGTTAGGACCGATGCCTGCCTGGATTGTTCGAAAGAGTTACTTTGGATCTGGACCGCAAAGGGCTACTGAAATGTGACACACCCGCACGCTTTACACAAAGCAGGAGGAGTAATTTTATAATTTTCTAGTCGCTGTCGTTTTAGTGTTAGTATACGTTCCTAAGAATAACGAAAAACTGCTTATGTTAGAACAGAAGACTGGGTTTTTTTTAAGGTGGGAAAATCATCATATGACAAATCCCGCTCTTGGTCGGAGCGGGAGATAGTGTCAGACTTTTACTGACTAAAAACCCACTCCTGTTCCTTCGTTGCCTTCGTCCCAGGGTCCCGGGTTTCGTTTTCACACTACCCATGGGCAGAAGACTGGCTGGAGATATCCACCTATAGAAACAAAGTTATCTTATTTGTATTGCCAGTATTACCAGCCACCGGTTTGCTGCTAGAGCTATATAAGTATAGCAGGGCTAAAGCTGGCTGAACTGGAAATGGAAAAATCTCCCCTCCTTCCGACGTATTCCTCAATACTGAGGGTCCAGGGTCTGCTTCATCTCTTTCACTTTTATGATATTCCTCCATTAGTTTCTGTCCCTGGCAGTGTAAAGGGCATTTTATACCATAGAGTTCAGAGCGGTGCAGATCTGGTCCGATCAACCAATTGGGTTGCGCCCACAGGGCCTTTTCCCATCTACTTTACCGTTTCGACAAGCCTTCCGAGGTTCCCACCGTCTTTCCTTGTAATGTGACTGAAGTAATGTAGAATCTTGCGAAAACACTTAGACGGCATGAAAATTACTCTTAGATATGTTATTAAAATATGCCAAAGAGCAGTTTTTCAGATAAACTAACTGACCAAATCCGTACCACGATAATACGTTGCAAGGCAGGCAACGCTGGTTATGGAAGCAAGTTTGGAAAGATGAAGTGGGACTAGGTGGGTCACTCTTTCGGGATGCATGAAGGCAGAAGGGCTGAGGCAGCCCTAAGCAACGCTGGCGTGGCGAGCTGATTCATTTCTGATAGGTGCGCTGAAAAAGAACTGAACCAAAGAAAAATGGAAGGATATGAACAGGCCTTTGCCCAACAGTGATACAAAGTAGGCGAACTAAAAAAAGTAAACAGGTTTTCAGTTCCAGAACGAAATTAAATCAATAAACTAGAAAATTTTAACGGAAAAGTTAGCGGAAATTAGGTAGTTAGCGGAGCTGTGGAGATAAAATGAAAAACCGGTCAAGTACGAAACAGAGTCACGCACCAAGGGCTCCTCACAAAATTACCTATGTATGTAGTTCAGTTTCCGATCGGTGATTTATCCGTTTTCGGTTCAAAGGATCATGACCAACAATGTATGGAAATCCGTCTTAGGTTGAAGCACAATAAATCTTTATTTACTATAGACTACGCTTTAAGTACTATTAAATAGAAGTGTTCATTTTCACATAAAAACCCGAGTTTTGAAGTAATTAAACAAATACGGAGATAGCCTACAAATTATGGCAAACCCACTCGCAACTTATAAAATGACCACTGATCACTCATGTATGTACAAAACAACAATGTTAGTTAAAAACAAAACAAGAAAACAGCTGCTAATTGAAAAATAAAATGTAATTATTCCTGCTTTTTATGGCCTTGCAGCGTTGATGTCACAACGTCGAAATAAAACGACAACTTCAGTCAGATAGAGATTATTTATTAACTTCAATTTATCCCAGATCTATACAAAAATAAATAAGGTACCTCACCAATGTATTTAATGGTATAAAACACATAATTATGAACAAACTTTTCATGTAGTAGTCATTAGGTATTTAATGTTAGAACTATAGCTATATAGATGTCCTACTTGTGCTCGATACGGTCAATTACCGAATGGCCGGACGGCGAGCTACCCATTGCTTGTAGTCCGCTATCCCACGCCTGCGGTAGCTGGAAATCGGGGTCAGGATCCCGGTGGCTAGGGCATGAGGGTGCCCGTTCCCTCACATGTGCAGCCGCCTCCTTCGCTAGCATTACTGCATCGCAGGAGGCGACCGCCTGCCATTTCTCCTGACTCTGGAGTATGGCCTGTACCAGGGCCCGGTGCAAGAGGTCACCGCTGCCCCCACAAGGACACGGCAGTGCTCCTCCCAAGTGGGCCACACCTCATCGTATACTTCACCGTGTCCTCCGCGCGGCCCTCACATTAGTGACTCCTGGGCATTTCTTCCGCACGAAGCAGGCACAGGAACCTCCCGGACTTACTATGTCCGGTGAGGACCTGCGTCATGCGGAAGGTGAGAACGTTTTCCCAGCCACTCTTCATATCGCTATGAGTCCCCTCGGATTTACCGCCATGATGACGTGCCCATGACAATTCAAAAGTGATTGATTAAGTAATAATATGTTATTTTATACTGAAGCGAGTGGTTTTATTACACAGCCATATTATTGTTTAAACGATCAAAGCACCCATTTTCCATAAGTTAATTTTTAAGTGATTATTCATTAGTCATGAAATACGTGCGTTGATCCACAAGTGGATCATCAAATCTATCTTTAGGAAATCGATCTATTAGAACTCGATTTATTACTGAATCGATTCTTTAGACTTCGTTTCGAATAGATTTAAAAATCGATCTTGTTTAGGAAGAATCGCCATCCCTATCGGCCGCTCCGTCTCGCGTCTGTCATCTGGCTTGACAGTTGCATCTGCATGAGACAAAACTTAATAAAATATATATTATCATAACAGAACGATAAAATACATATACAGTACGTTATGGTATAGCTAAATAATTAGTAATGCCATAGCATTACTAATTATTTAGCTATTTCTGAGTTTTATATCATTTTTGAGATGTTTTTGTCTAAATACTTACGTGACTCGCACAAATGAAGAGAACGAAACGTCAATCATGACATTCTATGGAAATGTACCTAGCAATCGTTAATTTACTGTTTATCTTGAAATCATATTTCCGGATACGAAAACAAAATTCCTGAAGTGAAAAGCTTGTAAAAAAATAAGCAAATAATTTCTATAATAATTTGATTGTTGTTCATGCATCTTTGCTAGACTGCTTTTGGTCAATCTCCTTTAGGGTTTTCAGTTATTTTTCTGTACTTGGTGTATGAAAGAAAAGGAAGTTAGTGATAGTATGACGAGTGACAGGGCAGAATGGAAGAAAAAAACGTGTTGCGCCGACCCCTAAATAACACGGAACAAGGGCAGGAAGATGATGATGCTGCTATGAGATCTTGCTTCTTGCCAATTTTCATTCGGAGCATAAACGGCCTTATCTTTAGATTGCGTTGACTACCCAAGGGTAGCAAGCCTGAATATTTGGCAATAATGGGGAAAGGTTCTTAACACACGGACAGACGGGCAACAGAGTGATCTTATCAGGGTTTCGTTTTTGCCAACTCAGGTACGAAACCCTAAACATGAAAAGTTGGTGATTTTATCCAGGAAATCAAAAAGAAGTCCGAAAACTTTCAACCGTTGGGTGAAAATTAATAAATTCTGAAGGCAGTTTAATAGCCAACAACAATAATAATAATAAAATTTATTTAAATTATAAAGTAATACAGGAAAAACAGAATTTTTAATCACTGCGCCAAACGTGACGAAAATTATGAAATAATTATGTCAAATCAAAGGGCAATGTAGAGGGCTATACCTACTTTGAGTTTCCTTGTTATTAAACCCAGTTAAAAACAAGTGCGAGTCGGTCTCGCGCACTGAGGGTTCCGTACAAACTTACCTATGAAAACCGTTCAATTTCCGAATCGAGTTTTTTTGTGACACTATTACAAATTTACTGTTTTCAGATTTTTTCCTATACTCATGCTATGAGACCTTGCTTCATGCCAAATTTCAGAATTCTAGGACAACGGGAAGTACTCTATGAATTTTGATTCTCTTGAGAGTGTCGAAATACACGTTTTTTGCAACATAAACGGCCATAAACTTTTTTCGTTAACTTAAATCTGTTTGATTTTTTCACATATTCAAGAGACCGTGGATCTGAGTATATGGTTTTAATTTCAACTCAATACCTCTATGCGTTCCCGAAATAAAGGGTCTTGACAGACAAAAAGACAGACGGACAACAAATTGATTCTATATGGGTTCCGTTTTTTTTTGTGGTACGGAACCCTAAAAACCGTGAATGAAAACTTTTAAAACCGAAAAATAGTGATGGGGTAAGCTAAAATTACAGGAAAGATAGTTGGCCCTTTCACAATAGGTATGCTCTACTTCCTGTGTTTATCACTACAACCCAACCACAAAAAGTACTAAATGTCAATTAAAATGAAAGAATCAGGCCAGTACAGTGCACGTGACGAAACACAAACACCACGGATGTCCAAAGTTTACAAAACGAGTCAGAATTGAATTGACTACTAATTTATCACCACCAAATGTTTGTATTTATGAATTGTTTTGATTTGCGTAAACACCTTTTAGTGTTTCGACATTGACCTGTTTTGTTGATCGTCAAAGTAACAACGTTTACAAAGGCCGGCCCATAGATGGGTGTTCATTCAATACTTATTATATTGTTACGCTGTGGTAACTCCTTCAATCAATCCGCAGCCCTGGGTAGTGTGAAAGTGAAACCTGGGGCCCTGGGACGAAGACAAAAATGGAACAGGAGTGGGTTTTTAGTCAGTAAAAGTCTGACACTATCTCTCGCTCCGCCCAAGAGCGGGATTTGTCATTAGATGGTTTTCCCACGTAAAAAAAAAAGCCCTGGCAGGCGTCGGCCTAACTGGCCCCATCAATTTTGCTGACATCTCTTTGAGGCGAACGTGGAACACAACGCACCATCCACCCGGGATTGATCCTTACCCGATGGCCGGACGAAGCTACCCATGGTACGTCTGCAAGCTTGAGCATAGACGCCGAGTTGCTAGCCTGTCGGTCTTCTACCGGTTGCATTTCGGGGAATGTGCGTCGGAATTGCATAACCTAATTCCGCCTAGCCTATTCCATCGGACCACCAGGCGCATGGCAATGCGCCGCCGGTACATAGTGGATATTCCACCTATACGCACGAAACGTTTTGGAAACATATTCATTATGCGTACAGCTAAGGAGTGGAATTCCTTGCTGGAATCTGTGTTTCCTGATGGCTACAACCCGGGAATCTTTAAGTCGAGAATAAATAGGTTACTTCTAGGTAAGCGCGCTCCATCGTCGACCGCATCGTCGCTTTCCATCAGGTGAGATAGTGATCAAGCGCGAATCTATCAAGAATAAAAAAAAACCACGCCTACGGTGCAATGTAGCCACATTACAGTAATATTATAAAGGCGAAAGTTGGTATCTACGTTTGTTACTTTTTCACGTTTAGACGGCTAAACAGATTAGGATGAAATTAATATACAGATAGACGTACATGATCTGGAATAGGATTTATCCCGGGAGTATGTTCCGTTGGAATTGTTCACCACTTTTACGCGGGCGTAACTGTGGGCAGAGACTAGTTCGTAATAATAGAGTAGGTATTAGAATATTGAAGACGACACGACCTTGACAACTTTTCCATTACGTTTTATCATAAATACCGTCCTTCGCTCCGTCTTTACCTTTAAAGGTTTCAATTAATTCATTTAAAGGAGCACTTTTATGAAAGGAATCAGTTAATTTCATCTAAAACAACCTTTAGAATATATTTTTCCAAGGCATTTTTTCTGCTCGCATTAATTTATGTTATGGCGACTTTCAAAATTACATTAATTTTTGTTTTTGCTTACTAGCTCCGTCTTCATTTCGTCATCTAGTGTAGGTAGGCCAAATTGTATTCGGAAAAACTGGATAAATCAATAAAACGTGTATTTGAATTTCGTTTCGCTGTAAGTTATTTGAATTTGGAATGGATACTTTAGCTAGAATGTTACTATTTATTTTTTAATGATATAAACTAGTGCGTGACTGCGATCACACCTGATGGTAAGCGGTAATGCAATCGTTGATGGTGAAGCGTACTAGTTTATTAATAACCTATTCACTCTTGCCTTGAAGATACCTAAACTATAATCGGACCAGGAGACAGCAACGCAGAAGGCAAATTGTTTCAGTTCTTCGATGTACGCAGGCTCACTACGAGGCGAAACGCTTAGTCCGGACCGTAGAGGACTCGTAGTATCTACAAATGCAAGAAAGTTGCTTAAGAATACGCTCCATTAGTCGTTCATATTATAACTATTCCGGATGTCCTCAATAAATCAATACAACCAGCACATCTGTAATCATTAAAATTATGAATAATGTAGCTTTAAAATCAATTAGATTTGCACTAAGATAAATTAGCACAGACACTAGCATATTTCCGAAACACAAAATTTATTAGGACTGTCCGCGATAAAATTCAAAGATGGCGGTTGTAGTCTACGCCCACATAACTCGGACTTGGCTGAGGAAACATAAATATTGTTGAAACAGTCATAGGTGTGTCAGAATATTGTCACTATTGCGATTTTTCGTTGCGTTTTGTTTTATAAATAAACTTTTTTTAGATTTTTATTGCGGTTATTACATGGTAATGTGTAATTTGAGCGAAAGTGAAGAATTTAAATCAATTTTTTACTATAGTTGATACTATAGTTAAAAAAATATATATTTTAATTCCAAAAAGATAGATATATATACCTACAAATAATTGACTTAATCATCCAGCTAGCCCGTAACCAAAAATTGGAAAAAAATCTTCTAATTTCAAATTCAAAATAAAAATATTATGTACTTCGCTAAACCTCAGTTCGTTTTGTTTCCTCTTGTGTAGGTACTTTGACAGTGATTAATACATAGTAATTGGTAAATTTTATTAAACACTGTGTATCTGTTATAGATTTTGATTTAGTTAATAATCAAACAGTTAGAACAAATATCAGAAGTTAATCTAGGGTTTGAGAACGTTGTGTTTGTGATTACGACAGCAATAATTAGACTAACTTCGGCTTCGCTCACGCAAAAGTATGTTGTTCCATATAAACTTTCGACTCCCGTTTAATCCTCTCAGGGACTGAATTTTGAAAAGGTTTTCTTATTGCTCGCTTACGTCATAAAAGAAAACCTTGTGCAAAATTTCACGCTCCTAGTCCCAGTAGTTTCGGCTGTGCATTGATTTGTCAGTCAGTCAGCTTCCCCTTTTATATTCATACTAGCTTTTGCCCGCGGCTTCACCCGCGTACATAAAATATAGCCTATGCCACTCAGGAATAAAGTAGCTTTATATCGGTGAAAAAATTTAGCAATCGGACCAGTACTTCCAGAGATTATAAACAAAAAACATAAAAACAAACTTTACCACTCTGTAATATTAAGTGTAAACTAAAGAATAAATGGTGTATGCCTACTGTTTTTGAGCAATACAATTATCATTGTTTTATTGTATCCTTACTAAAGCTTTTTAGTCAAAAAATCCTACCTTTCAATAATTAAGTTTATATTAATTTCTACAATTTCTATAGTACGCATAAATCTCAGCGATATAATTTTTAAGCACTTTAACAACGAAATTAATAAAACTTTTCGATTTTAATGACGGGAAATGTCGACGCGTAAATTCTTTCATTATAATAAAAGTTATAGTCGTATTAAAATGAAACTATTTCTGTAACCTGTTGTAGAATTCTTTCATTCTTTGTATTCGAATATTGTTTTATTTAAGTGGACGATAAAATTAGGTTTTGGTATTTAAATAATATATTCATCAAATATTCCTTAAGTGGCAATGGGCAGGGTACATTGCTCGCTGAATAGATGGCATCGCATCCATCGGATTCCCGCAACCTTCACCAGGACATCGGTCCACCTTGTAGCCTTCCAATTCTGCGTCTTCCGGTACCCGGTCACCACACCAGAACCTTTCAGCCCCAACGGTAATCTGTTCTGTGACCAATGTGTCTGACGTGGACGAGTTCATGGGTGCTACTATAAAATGATTAAGGTAGACTGGTAGAAAAAGCCTAAGGCATTAAATCCACCTTTGTACAGTGTTTCTTACTAGTGCATAAAGTTTTAATATATAAATTAAATCCCAGTATTGCAAACTTAAGTCCACACAACACAAGAAATAAACCAGCTCATTGACACATGGAACTTATTACTGAATTTAAACTTAGACTCAAATGATTGGTTGCAATCTGTTAGACTTTCAAATAATTGAAGCCGGCTGAATTTCGAAACATCTCCAGTCTGGCGGCGGATCCTTTGAACCGTATCAATTGTGTTGACATTGATTAATTAATCAGCTTGAACTGGTAAAATTCGCAGCCACCATTGTCTCTCGTATTATTTACAGACAAAAGAGGAATTACTGGTCAAAAGTGGAGTTATTACAATATTTTTGGTCTACTTGAAATTATATTTTTAACATACTTTAAAAAAGGTAACAACTTGCGACCCACGGATGCCCCTCAAATTGAAGGATAAAATTTACAAGTCTTTGATAAGAACTGTCATACTGTATGGATCAGAATGTTGGGCTGTGAAAAAGATAGATGAAAAAATATTACATGTAGCGGAGATAAGAATGTTGAGATGGACGTGTGGTGTGACGAAAAAGGATAAAGTGAGAAATGAGTATATTAGAGGAAGTTTGAAAGTGGCGCCAATGACTGAAAACTTGAAAGGAAATCGTTTCTCTTGATATGGTCATAATATATGAAGAGGAGGGATGAAACACATGTTACTAAAAGAGTTTTGAGTATATATGTAGATGGATGGAGAGGGAGAGGGAGGCCAAAGAAAAGATGGATGAAGACTGCGTGAGGAGTCGTCTCACGTCAGGTCTGGGGAATTTGGGAAAAAGACTGTGGCCTTGGAAACAAAAGCAACTGGAGGACGCAGGTAGGTTTATGTAACTCATCATCATCATCATCAATTCAGCCGATAGACGTCCATTGCTGGACATAGGCCTCCCCCAAATGTCGCCACAATGAACGGTCCTGGGCGTCTCGCATCTATCGGATTCCCGCAACTTTCACCAGGTCATCGGTCCACCTTGTAGGGGGCCTAGGGAGAGGACTCAGGGGATTTAAGTAACTAGTATGATGTTATTATTGCATATAGCTATAATGTAAGTACGTACCTTGTTATCCATACAATGATGTGTTTACCTAGTAATTAAGTTACTCAAGAAGACTATCCACGAGATCACTGCCGACAACAACACGGCAGAACATTTATGTGAAACTATTCATGACAAGAAAATGTTCTTGAATAAACCATTTAAGAAAAGTCGCTCTCGCTCCACCCTAGAGCTGGAGAAGATATTTCACAAATTCTTATCTCAAAAAAAAATCAGCCTACCCTTTACAGCCCAGCATCCCCACTTTGACTTCATGAAATTACATAAACAAAAAAAAAACAAAAGAAAAACGGTCTCGCCACGTTTTCCCCTTCTATTTCTTAGGCGAACAAAACATCAGTTGCTAGGTACAATATGGCGGATATTTTTCATAGTTTTTCAGTAACCTACGCAACTAATTGCGTGTATATTTTATGCATAAATCGTTCGCTCTTGTTTATCCGTTAGGGACGTAACGCAAGATCGGCACGCCGACATTTGGCTAGACGAGCATTCGAGGTCATCGTCTCTTAGCGGGTATCGTCGGCAAAACAATTTTCTTTTGAATCTCAAGCCGTCTAACAAAAGACTTAGTTTATTAGAAATTTGTAGAAAAATGTTGTTTCATTTACAAGTAAGACGCTTATCCCATCAAAAGCTGCCATTGGACGCTTTGTTTAGTTGACAAACCAGGTACTCGTCAATTATCCTGATTACAAGAGTAATATAATATAATATTCCACAACTATCACACAACGCCACCCAGTCCCATACTAAGCAGAGCTTGTGTTATCTGTGATAGAAAATTGATGAACATACTTATATATTTTTAAATACATACATATTACAGATAAATTACACCCAGACACAGAAAATTGTGCTCATCACACAAACATTTGTCCTGGGTGGCAACCGAACCCACGACCTCCAGCATAGCAGTCAGGGCCACTAACCATTAGACCAACAGGCCAGTCAAATAATAAACAGTCAAGTAATATAAATATGATCAACTGCTGAAAGCAGTCTACACTATTTTTTTTCGGTATCGGAAATCTTTAAATAATTACTCGGGTGGAGTGAGAAGGAGTCATCATCATCTTCCAGCCCTTGTCCCGTGTTATTTGGGGTCGGCGCTACACGTTTTTTTCTTCCATTCTGCCCTGTCACTCGTCATGCTATCACTAACTTCCTTTTCTTTCATATCACTCTTCACACAATCCATCCATCTTCATCTATTTATATTCTTCTTCTTTTTGTATAAATCATTTCGGAAGGTGAGCTACTTATGATATTATATTTATCGTTCCCATATCCTTATCTAAAACTGGGCAAGTGTGAGTCGGACTCGTGCTCTGAGGGTTCCGTACAAACTTACCTATGAAAACAGTTCATTTCCCGAATAGAGTTACGAAGGTCAACGGGAAGTACCGTATGAATTTTGATTCCCTTGAGAGTGTCGAAATATACGTTTTTTGCGACATAAACAGCCGTATCTTCTTTTTCGTTAACTGAGAAGTCTGATTTTTTCACAGCTTCAAAGGACTGCAGACTTGAGTATATGGTTTTAATGTCAACTCGATATCTCCACGCGTTCTCGAGAAAAAGGATCTTGACAGACGGACGGACAACAAAATGATCCTATAAGGGTTCCGTTTTTTCCTTTTGAGGTACGGAACCCTAAAAATCAGCTGAAACTACGATTTCTATTACATAATCCCGTGATCTCAAATCTAAACATCTCATCCACCAAATCACGCTAATTTACCACCAACGCAGGCAATAAACTGATGACGTCAACAAAATCTAGGCTGAACTAAATTTCTTTTGCCGACCGTACTACTTTGGTACACACATATAAATTTTCACCACTACAACTTTCAGTTCTGGCTTTTAGCCAAAAACTCCTGTACTTATCTGTGATTCGCTCTTATATTCGAGTTCTATAGAAAAATATATCGTTTTGTTCGACGTTTTCAAGCAATTAATGTTATAACGTAACGTATGGGCAGAATCAGTAATATATTATTAAATACTCGTACATACATAAATAAACTTGTGCCTCTTCCAATGGAGGTTTATTTAATTTCCTAACCAATTGTTTTTGGATGACTAACAGGATCACTCTTAGTAAATAGTTTATTTCAACATCATTTGAGGTGAAAGACATCCACTGCTGAAAATAAGGCCCGTCAAGTATCGCTACAACGACCCTCACCAGTTCATCGGTCAACCTTGTGTGAGGCCTGCTAAAGCTACGTCGGGAATCTGATGGAAGAAAACCGCACAGAACCGAACGTTTGGCGACTCTTGGGGATTCCTAAGTCCAACAGAGATGTCTTTCGGTAGAAATAATGACTAAGAGATCGAATAAGAAATTAAG
The DNA here is from genome assembly GCA_961205895.1 of Mythimna pallens. Taxonomy (NCBI): domain Eukaryota; kingdom Metazoa; phylum Arthropoda; class Insecta; order Lepidoptera; family Noctuidae; genus Mythimna; species Mythimna pallens. The sequence continues at coordinate 6,922,845 of OY540825.1, forward strand.
ATAACCGCAGGAGAAACAAGGTTGCCCACATAGCAGGAAGAATCGCCAAACTTAAGTGGCAATGGGCAGGGCACATTGCTCGCAGAACAGATGGCCGTTGGGGGCGAAAGGTTCTGGCGACCAAGTACTGGAAGACACAGTGTTGGAAGTCCCCTCTCCCTACAATGTGGACCGATGACCTGGTGAAAATTGCGGGAATCCGATGGATGCGAGACGCACAGGACCGTTCATTGTGGCGACATTTGGGTGTCCAGCAGTGTACGTCTATCGGCGAAAATGATGATGATGATGATGACTAAGTGACTTAATTCTTCCAATGATAATGGTTTTGTTATAGAAAGATTTTTTTTTGTTAGATAATTACCATTAAAATCTCAAAAATCTTCATGCTGCTCTTTTGATATTAATATGTTTCAATAGCATTTTGAAATTATATTAGGATCAAAGTCAAAGCATTCCCAATACATTTTTACATAGAATCAAAATGCATTATGATCTTTCGAGAATATATCTTTGAAAAATACTGAAAAACTACATACCTTTCGAAGAAAATGCGTCTCGAATGAGAATGTTTTTAAATCCCAAGCGTTCCATGAATTGTCTGCGATGCTCTGGAATGTTTGAGTGGCAGTGTGAAAGTATCAATGCAGCGATATAAATTTTAAAACGTTTTCTTCTGTTAAATAGAGTTCGTCTTTAGTGAGATAAGTTAGTTTAGTGTAAGATTTCTAGAAGTGACGTTACTAACAATAATAGATTTTATGATCTTAATTGTTATTATTATTTGTTGCAAGTAAAGAGAACATAGCAGTGGTGGCCGAGGAGCAGTGGTGGAGGATTGGTAACGGTCACAGGTTCAAACCCAGTCAGGCACATTACTTTGTGTAATTTATATCATCACCACTGCTCTCAAAACGGTGAAGAAAAACATCGTGAGGAACCAAAAATTTGAAGACATGTAACATCCACCGACTCGCACTGGGCCCGCGTGGTGGATTACGGCTCATTCCCTCTCCTAGAGAAAGGGCCGACTATGCTAGGCTATGTGGGAAATTATCAAATAACTTATCCCGTTCTGGGTAGAGCGGAAGGGAGTATCTTTTACTGATTTAAACACACATTGTTCCTTTAGATGCCTTTTTTTTTGCAAAGGCTACGGTACCTAATTCTTTGACAATCCGCAACTCTGAAATGCAAAAGGTAACAGATAGAATATGAGTAAGTTTTAGGCAGTAAACGTCTGACACTTTCTCTCACTGCACCCTTAGCAGGGGTTTACCACCCTCAAAAAAGCAGATAATACTTTGGAATTTATACCGAATACCACCAGACCATTCTTGAAATTTTCTGCTATACCCATTCATACTGGATCAATTTTGATCGAGACTTTATTGCAGATCCCACTGCTGTAGCTTCATATAAATTAAACCTGTATAAAACTTCAAAAGTGATGCAGTCATGCAGCTGAAGCGACTATAAGTTAAATCGCATTCGCTAGACAGATGATGTTGATGAACAACAATTCACCGGTGATCATGGAAAAATTGACGGGCATCTTCACCAAGGCTCGTTCCTGACAGATCGACCGAAGAAGACAAGGCACAAAGATAGCCGGAATGATACAGGGGGCCATTATCCAGTAGTTATCTTAGAAATGATGAGGAATGTACTAATTACATAAACAAACATACTTCCTAGTACAGAATCTACTTAGAACTCTGTTTACCATTCTTTAGTGATCTTTGAACCCCATTCATTTTAATCCAAACGTTACGGATAACAAGAACTTATGGTAAATGATTTATTTTGTAGCTCTCTTGAATTTGTAAACGACGATTTCAATGACGTCGTAGTCTTCTAGACGTATACAGAATAGTTAATAAATTTTTATTAATTGTGCTTATATGCAAATATGTATTAACGTTAAAACAAATATTTTTTTTACTTACTTACTTACTTCCTAAAGATAATTTCAATCAACACTATTGTCAGATTTTACTAACCGCATCAGTAGTTGACATCCAGGACATCCATCCGCAGGGGAACCAAGGTTACCAACATAGCCCGAAGAATGACCAAATTTAAGTGGCAGTGGACAGGGCACATTTCTCGCAGAACAGATAGTCGATGGGGTCGAAAGGTTCTGGAGTGGCGACCACATACTGGAAGACGCAGCGTTGAAAGGCCTCTTACAAGGTGGACATAGGACCACCTTGGTCATCGGATCTAGTGAGGGTCGTGGGTATCCGATGGATGCCAGATGAAAGGACCATTCGTTGTGGCGACACTTGGCCGCAAAGGCCTCTTGCGTGTATGTCTTTTAGCTGATATGATGATGAAGATGATCTGTAGTTGCTTAAACAGAACTCTTTCACACACAAAAAATGACAGCATCTATATTGGCTTCATGATTGGCGATATGTATTCACTTATTGCTACCGGATTGTTCATCATTGACAATATGTATTCACTCATTGCTACCGGATTGTTCATCATTGGCAATATGCATTCACTCATTACTACCGGATTGTTCATCTTTGGAAGTATATATTCACTCATTGTTACCGGATTGTTCGAAAGAGTTAAAGTTGCCCTGGAACGCAAAGACTAACTGAAGGACAAAGGTGGGTTTTAATCAGTAAATTCTGGCACTCCTGTCACTCCAAAAAAATGTATTCACCCATTTGATCCCTTCCCTGGCGTTGTCAGTAACCAGAATCTAGAGATGTGTGACAACTAGTGTTCATTCGCTCTATTTTGTTGATTACCTTTTAGACCGACAGCAAGTGTTTAATATTAAAAATATTTGAACTTTCCGTAGAATACTGTGCGCTTGTCAGTCAAGTAATTCAATTGATGATTTTGAGTGTTATAACACCTCTTGTAAGAATCACAATCATAATCTGCAATGATACTGTCGACTACTACTACTTTGAGAGGGGTCGTCCTTTAAAGGTCATCTACACTAATTAATAAATAACCGTTAACTCGTCCCGAACTATGTACTGTGTAGTTTTGTAGTTTAATTTGCAAACAAAAATTTGTATTTTATTTTGCGAAATTGTAAATTTGTAAAATAAACTCAAAAATACTAGACCAATTTTAAAAATTCTTAAAGCTTACCTCTTGTAAGCTTTTCATTTTGGTTTAAATGAAAATAAACTCAAAAACTACGTAAAGTATCCTATGACTGTCTCCTGGTTCTAAGCTACCTGCCCACCAATTTTCACCTTAATCGGTTCAGCCGTTCTTAAATTATAAATAGTGTATGTATGTATTTAGAAACATATAAGTATGTTTGTAATACCAGCTCTGCTTAGTTTGGGACTAGATGGCGTTGTGTGAAAGTGGTGGAAAATTATTATTATAATTCCCACCTCAAAAAAAAATCTACTATAATCTTCGACCATAACATGTTAACATGCAGTAAACACAATATTTTTCCATAAAATTGTCGTGACACAAAAACCGTAGTGGGACAGGCCGCCTGTTGCTCCTGGCGCATCGCCAGCAGAACCGTGCGGTTTTTCACGACAGCTTGTTCAACTAGATAATGTCGTCTATAAAATTTTGGACATGTTTTACAGAGTTTAAATCTTCGGTAGAGGTTTCTGGCCAATGGTTTCTAAGTGCCTGTGGTGAAATGATTTGGCCTTATTTCTTCTTTGGGACTAGTTAACGGTTATTTATTTATTTAATCTTCATGCAACCGACAGTACAGTGGTACAGGTAGGTAAAGATAGACGGATTTAATGCCTTAGACATTTTCTACCAGTCAACCTAGGGTAGTGGAGAGACGATATGGCAGGTGCATAAAAAAAGAAAATATTATTTAAAAAAATAAAAAGGATTACAAAAGTATATAATCCACCACCAACGATATCATCTAATGACTTCTCGCTCTCTGGGCGGAGCGGGAGGGCGTATCAAACTTTTACTGACTAAAACCACACCTGTGTCCTTCATTTGCCCTTTGCGTTCTAGGACTACGGTTTCTTTTTCAGCAATTTTCCGTCGTCCTAGCTAGCGGGCATCGGCCCTACTGGGCCCTTAAGGTTAAAAAAAAACCACCGATTGCATCACTGCTTACCATCAGGTGGGAACGCAGTGAAGCACAGGTTTATAACATTAAAAAAAATGTAGCTTAAATAAATTGATGATGAGTTTGAATTGTTCTCATAATTAAAGTCTTACGCCATGTCCTACGTGGACGACTCAACGCGAACGCGATTGCGAAACGATCCGATGCGAATTTAATGCGATGCGGAGCGATGCGGCTACTCTGTCCTACGTGCGCGCGAACCGTCCCCTCCGCGCCCTCCGCCGCCGTTCAGTTCAGTTAGCATTAAACATTTGTCATGTACGGACGGAAGCTAATGTTGTTGGAAAATTCATATCTTAAATATGAAATATTGAAGAAGTGTATAAAGCAGAGAAGTGGAACTAATACTGTGTACTTAGAAAGGCATACTCATGGGGAATTTCATAATTTGTACCAGGATTTACGTACTCAACCCCTGTTGTTCAAGGTATACTGTCGAATGTTACCTACAACGTTTGACTATATTGTACAAGCCATTAAACCTGTTCTGCAATTTACTACAACAAATTTTCAGGAACCTATTTCTGTAGAAGAACGACTTATGGTGACTTTGAGGTAAGAAAACTATGAAATAATAAACTATGAAATAAATGTTAGAAATTACATATAATATTAATTAAGTTTAATTAGTAAGTATGTACATAATTGCAATACTTTCACAAAGATGTGTAATAGCCATGTTGTTGAGCACTGGATTGTGGTGGGTTTAACTTTGACAGCTCCGTTAGAAGAAGCTCCTGCATCTGCGTTCTAAAATGTAATTTGTTGAGTGATGGCAACTGTTTCATGTAAGGTCATATTGATTTGAACCAAAGAAGGTCGTCGTCAGTATTATCTGGTTGATCTTCGCGAAGAATTTTCATTTTGTCTCTCTCAATATCGAGAAATGCTTCGAGACTTATATCTTTTCTTTTGCGTGTTTGTCTTGTGATAGCTGGCAACGAGGAAGAAGAAGAAGGCACCGGTAACGAGGATGAAGGCGAAGGACCTGGCAACGAGGGCGATGGTGGACGATCTTGTCGAAGGCTGTAATCTATGGACATGTTCTGTGGTATTTCTTCTAAAATAGATGAAGATTCAGGGAGCTGGGTGTTGTCATTGTCGGATGCGTTCATGTTGAATATCTCTTCCGGACTAGCCGTGTCTGAATACACTGACAGATCTACAGAATTGCTTTCGGAGTCTTGTGATATAATATTCCCTTCTGTTTGTCGGGGTTTCAGAACTACTTTTAAAAAAGACATGGTCTCAAAATGTGGCCATGTGCCTGTATACTTCGGCTCATTATCGGCGTCAGTCCCAGAACGTGGCTTAGGATTTTTTTTTAATTCTTTACTAAACGTGTCTCTCAATTTTTTCCATTTTTTCTTAGTCATTTCACCTGAAAAAAGAAAAGGAATTAAAAACTTAATATTTTGCATTATTTCAGGTATTTGGCCACAGGTATACAATTTCGGCAACTCGCTTTCTCGTTCAGAATTTCAAAATCTGCTATTTCTACAATCGTACCACAAGTTTGCAAAGCTATATGGACTCAATTAGTTAGGAAACACATGCCCGAACCTTCAGAAGATAGCTTTAAAAACATAGCGCAATGTTTTTGGGACAGATGGCAGTTTCCTAATTGCATTGGATGTATTGACGGAAAGCACATTCGCATAATAAAACCAAAAAAGAGTGGTTCCATGTATTATAATTACAAATCCTTTTTTTCGATTGGGTTGTTAGCAGTCACTGACGCAAATTATAAGTTTGTAATGATAAATGTGGGTTCCTATGGAAAAGACAACGATGTCGGTGTTTTTGAGGAATGCCCCTTTCGAAGAGCAATAGAACAAGGAAGACTAAAAATACCTAAAGAACAAGTATTACCGGGCTCTAATATCATAGCTCCGTATGTGCTCCTTGGAGATGCGGCGTTTCCTTTAAAGAAATACCTGTTGCGACCTTTTCCAGAAAAGTCAACGGTTAAAGGGGATGCCAAAGATAATTATAATTATCGCTTATCTCGAGCCAGAATGGTGGTGGAATGTTCTTTTGGTTCAATAACTTCTAAATTCAGAATTCTACATAAATCTATCGAAACTAATATTACAAATGCAGTTCATATCGTCAAAGCCATATGTTTACTACACAATATTATAAGGGATCTTGAATCAATAAATGAGAATGAGTTAATGTCTTTCCGAAAAACATATCAAAATATGACACAAACACAAAGACATAATTCTCAAAGAAGATACAATGCTACATCACGAGCAGCCGCACAGGCAAGAGAAAACTTTAAACTGTATTTTGAGCAACATCCTTTGCCAAGAATGTAATAATAATAAACAAATATGTTGTACTTACTTGTAGTCCCAATTATTTTAGCCACAGCCTCCCATTCGCGGTGCGATAATAACCGGTTGTGATAACTTTTAGTCCTTTTGTCCCATAATGTAGTACGTTCTTGGATAGTATTAATAAGAAGTTCTACCTCCGACATTACAATTTTTGCTTGAAAAAAAATATGGCCGACGCGTCCACTTCGCGCGAAAATATCAAGCCAACTGATCGCGTTCGTTTCATTTCGCGCCGCTCCGCACCCCACCGCACCCCACGTGCGTTTGGTCACGTAGGCCACTTCAATAGGTTTCGAATGTTTGTTGTTTTCGCGCCGCGCCGCGCCGCTTCGCGTTCGCGTCTAGATCGCTCACGCAGGACGTCGCGTTAGAGATACACTGAAATTGCTAGTCATCCTTCTTCATCCTTACTCTTTTTCCTTAGTCTATTCTTTTCTCTATCTCTTCTACCTTTTTTTTTAGATGGGAAAATCATCTAATGACAAATTTCGTTCTTGGGCGGAGCGAGAGATAGTGTCAGACTTTTCCTGACTAAAAACCCACTCCTGATCCTTCGTTGCTTTGTCCCAGGGCCCCGGGTTTCGTTTTCACACTACCCTTGGCCCCAGTAGGCTTCGACCCTGCTGGGCTCCTACGATTTAATGACATCTCCCTGAGGCGCGCGTGGAACAATACGCGCCGTCGACGACTCGGACTCCGGACGGTTACCGGACGGTCGGACGGCGGGCTAACCAATGCTCGCCGTCCGCAAGCCCGCGCAGTACCCTTAAATTTTAGTACCTACTTAGATATCCTTATGGGTGTAGTAAGCAAATAATTTCCGCCACCTTTTGAGAATAATGTTTCGTAGACTTTTATAACACCCACACAAAATCGATAGGTTTATTTATATCCAACGTACCTCAATATAATTGTTGTGTATTTAACTAAAACAATACTAAAACTACTATATCTACACGCACTTGTCCTTGTTACTAAAATGTAGAAGATACTAATCACAGGTCAAATTCAACATGGCTAATGATTTTGTAAACATTATTTTTGACATTTGATTTTATGATTTTGTAAATACTAACATTATCTGTATCCTCGTTTAATTGGTCAAGCAATTTTAAATAAATGGTAGTAGTTTGGTCGTGATTGCTTCAGATAGAAAAGTCATTGAAGAGTGATTATGGGTCCCTAATCCGTAATCACCGGATAGCAATAAAAAAGAATAATAATATAATAACTTATTTACTTCTCCTCTCAATGACAATCTTCTTCTAGGATTTACATTTTTTTTTCCGTCCAGAACTACTTTGCTTTTGCAATTTTTTTAAAATTATTAGGACTTCAACCACCTTAAATTCGTTAGTAATTTATTTTGTTAACATCTTATTTATTAATAGTTGTAATTATTAATATTTTTCTTGCTTTTTGTATATAGATATATTTTTTACATGATTGCATCACTGCTTACCATCAGGTGGGATCGCAGTCAAGCACTGGTTTATATCAAATAAAAAAATATAGCCTCTTTATAATGTGAATATGAGAACACTGTAGACCCCACGAATCCTAATATACTCGTATTACTTCCTATTACGACTCACTTTTTTTAATATGATTATTTTTAGTGTGCTTTTGGTTACAATATTGACTGGTCTACATTGTTCTTACATAATAATTATTAATACTGTAAATATTGTAAACAACCACTTTTTTAAAAGAGTAACCAAGGAGTTTCTTGCCGGTTCTTCTCCATAGGAAACGACCAATTCGGAACAGTGCACTAGCTTCTGACGTTTTATAAGTGTCCATGTAGGCCTATGTGAAATAAAAATAATTTTGATTGATTTTGATTTTAAAACCTTTGGGCCCCATCAACAAATTCTTTGGGCTACGTCGGTAACCTTGATCCTCCTTCAATCAGTTTATTCATAGGAAATTATATTAGTACAATCCAAAAGTAAATTCTTATTATAACCAATACTCTCTTACAGCACCCTCATGTTCCGATATATTATTTTGTTCCCACGTATTGGGGTAGTCAAAATAATATCATTCTTACTCAACCTTGATACTTGTTGCTTAAATAAACAAGTAAGTAATACCTAACTGGTGTGAATGTTGAGCTAGTCGGTACGTTCATCAATCACTCACGGCTGAGTACTTCTCGTGATGTATCGATGCCTTTTGTGTGGCATTATCATATTATTGAATAACTGATTCAATATGTAAGAAGTATTATTTTACGTACTGACGGGGTTTTAGGGATGTAGTGAAGAAATCAATGCGGCACTCGGAGATAAATTGGGCACGCCATAATCATGGCGGTAAGTTCCCTCTTTGTGGAGTGGCTGGAGAGATGTCACGGCGTGATCACTTTCCGTACGACGCAGGTCCTCACTGGACATGGTAAGTTCGGGAGATTCCTGCACCTGAAGATACCCGGAAGACAGGGCAGGACAGCATACGGTGGAGGTGAGGCACTTGGGCGGATCACCGCCATATCCTCGTGAGTGCGATTGGCGGCTGCGACCTCTTGCGCCGGGCCATGGTCCGAAGCGAGGAGGAATGGTAGGCAGACGCCTCCTTCTGCGAAGCAGTAACGCTATCGAAGGAAGCTGCCGCACGCATGAGAGAACGTACATCCTGACGTCCCAGCCGCTGGGATCCCGAACCGACTTCCAGCCACCATAGGCGCGGGCTTGCAAACGACGACCAATGGGCAGCTCACCGTCCGGCCGTCTGGTAACCGTCCGGACCGAGCCCGAGTCGTCAATGGCGAGTAGTGTTCCACGCGTGCCTCAAAGAGATGTCAGCAACACCTCAGGGGCCCAGCAGGGCCGAAGCCTACTTTACCTTTTGTCTCATGGCTCCCTGAACAGGGTATAGGTAAACTGCTTTTTGCTGCGGTTTGTTCGTAGGAGTTACCGTTGCCTTCGCGAGGTAACTCTAGGAACAGTGTGAGTTTTTATCTGTATAAGTTTGACACACTCCCTACTCCGTTCTGCGAGCAATGTGCTCTGCCCATTACCACTTAAGTCTGGCGATTCTTCGTGCTATGTCGGCAACCTTGGTTCTCCTGTGGATATCATTTCTGATTCATTTCTGGCCGTTGGAGCCGAAAGGTTCTGGAGTGGCGACCGCGTACCGGAAGACGCAGTGTTGGAAGTCCCCCTACAAGGTGGACCGATGACCCGGTGAAGGTTGCAGGAATCCGATGGATGCGAGACGCACAGGACCGTTCGTTGTGGCGACATTTGGGGGAGGCCTATGTCCAACAGTGGACGTCTATCGGCTGAAATGATGATGATGACTCCCCACTCCACCCAGAGCGAGAGGAGTCATGTAATGATATCTCACCAAAAACAGAAAGAGCACAGGTGGATTTGAGTCAGTAAAAGCCTAAACTCCCTAATGCCACCCAGAGCGGGAGAAGTCATTTGAGGATTTCCCACCAAAAAAAAGAAAGTTCTGTATTTGTGTGAGGGTGTTTTTAATATCGAGCGGATTTAATCACGCATGCGGAATTGCCGCGCATGCACAAAATTGTGGTTGTGTCAATGGACAACAAATCCGCCTCCCGAGTGCGGATTCCACGCATTACAATAAATATTTGTATGAAAAGGATATTTGCGGGGGTTACTCGTTCGCGGCAATTCCGCACGCGTGATCAAAACCGTACCATTTTAAACACACCCAAAAGCAGCGTTTGGTTATAGTTCAAAGTCGCAACGCATGCCACTTTAAGAACAAGCAACTTTCGATAACTCAGTGGAACGTAACACATTTCTCCATTCACAAAAATTTTGTGTCTGGCTAATTTCCAGCATTCCATACAAAAGTTATGACCACGTCTTTCATGAAAAGGAAACTATTATGACTACATCTTATAGGTATATTATAAAAAACTTCTAAGCTATAAACGGGTACAACCGCAATCAAATATTATTACTTTGTGGTTTTCAAAACATTTTATATGGATGCGTTAACGCCGATTGACGCATATCAAATGCTCCGAAATAACATTTCGTGACATGACTATTTTTAACCGACTTCAAAAATGAAGAGGTTCTATGTTCGGCTGTATGTATTTTTTTATAATTTCTCGGTCAATTGTGGACCGATTTAAAAAAATATTTTTTTGATTGAAAGGTTATGCTTCCAAGTTAGTCCCATAGTTATATTGTTATGATCTGATGATGAACTTCGAAGATATGGAACGGAACTTCTCATAGGATCACAGCAGAACTGTCGTAACAAGTAAAATTGCTTTGTTTATACGTACATGCAATGACTTTAAGTTTGACTGAGGGGTACTTTTTGATTGTGGTACTGCAACTAAAAAGTGTAAAATAAAAAACGTTTTACAAAAAAAATACAACTGTATTCAATGTAAATAAAACAATAAAAAGTGCAAAATAACTAAAATAATTGAAGTCGGTTGTATTTTTTTTTATAAAGTGTTTTTTGTAAATGTATACCTTTTCTGAGTAACGATTCGATCTACCTGTTTGCTTATTATTTTATTACTTACAATTAAACCATACCTTGACAGAAGTCAATTTCAACATACGATACCATTACCTATCCCCTTCCCACAACCCACCGTATGATTAACAACATCCTCCTGAAACCCGTAACTAAACCCTACCAACTATCTTACACACAACGGCAATCAGTTTCATGGTCCAACCGCAATAAAACCTCTTTTATACATCGTGAAAAACATGTTACCGGCGAGGCGGGCTGCGCGTACGCCTCTGACGCATATCAAAGATGCGCGACGCCATTTCTTTTCCACTGTGCGCTCCGGATTTGGCTCGCGGCCAAAGACGCCGCCTGGCGTACGGCCAACACACCAAATCACCCCCTCTTGACGCTTAGCGGGAGAGCTTTCGATAGTGATGGCGAAGATTATATCGATTGCTGAAAATATTTATATAAAATTTTGTTTTGTATAAATGCTTGAAAAAAGCAGTAGGTAAGCTAATCGTTAGCGAAAGAAAGTGCTATCTACTACAAATGAATTATCATGATTAGGTACATGTGCTGTAGATAAAATCCAGATGTCAAATAATATTGAAGCGCGAACTAATTAGCGAAAAGACACGTGCGATATTACCCTCATTTTACAAACTTGATGACAGATAAATCCTTTGCAGGGGGCACTTTATGTAAAAGGCCGCTAATGAAACGAGACATCGTTGAAGCTATGTCGATGTTTAAAATTGGAATATTCGTTTTCGACTCGATTCGAAATTCGAATCGCATTTCGCTTCCCGTTAACGGCCGAAGCTTACGCGATCAACAACCTAAGGACATAGTTGAAACGCATTCCTAGCTTATTGCTGTAGACTTTACGATTGAATCCGAGTCGATTCAACAAGCATAGGTTGGCTGCTATCATAACAGATTTATGGCTATTCATTTGGGTGAACTCAATGGAACATCCACTTGGATACTGGAGTGTTTGGCTTTGGATGTCCGTTGTTTCTTTTTTCTTATTCAAGCTAGTTGGGAAAAAATGGGGAGATGATTATGCTTTTTAAGGGGGTTTCGTTTGTTGTTCTGACTTGATTTATATGGGTTTTCGTTCATAGAATTTCACATACGAGTACATAAATTTCTTGGATAAATCAATTGGAGTTAATAGAATAATTATGTCTACGTGTGTTATTCAAAAGGAATTATACAATTAGATTATTAAAAATGCTTTATTTTATATACGATTTTTTTCAGTTTGCAGGTACATTCTTAGTAGAGTATTCAGACGGACTGTAACATCGTCAAATCACTGATGAAAAATTGCATATTTTATTTTTAATACAACTTTGATTTGTATCCCTCCCACTTTAAACCTATCAAGCGCTATTTATAGGTTACATGTGTACTTTTAGATGAATTTTAAAGTCATAACAACACGAAAAAAAATCAAACCGGTTACGTAAGATCGTGACTTGATAAAAACGTCGAATATTAATGTAGACTGCATAATCCTGGAGACATGAAAGAAAATATTAAATAATAAAACATAGGTAAAAGAGTAATATTTTATATGAATCATATTAATGACGCAAGTCGTCGTGACATCATTGGCTCTCTATTTCTTACAAAGAAATAGGAATTAGAGTATTTTTTCAATGACGTTTGCTAATGTTCTTCTGAGTTGAGTTGCCTCGTTGTGCCATTAACACAATTTCGTGGAGCAATTCCGAAAACTTATCATTGTTTTAATCTTGCGTGATTTTATCTTGCGTGATCGAATCAGAAATGAAGATATCCGCAGGAGAACCAAGGTTTCCGACATAGCACGAAGAATCGCCAAACTTAAGTGGCAATGGGCAGGGCACTTTGCTCGCAGAACGGATGGCCGTTGGGGCCGAAAGGTTCCGGAGTGGCGACCGCGTTCCGGAAGACGCAGTGTTGGAAGGCCCACTACAAGGTGGACCGATGACCTGGTGACGGTTGCGGGAATCCGATGGATGCGAGACGTACAGGATCGTTCGTTGTGGCGACATTTGCGGGAGGCCTATGTCCAGCAGTGGACGTCTATCGGCTGAAACAATGATCATCATCATCATCATCATCATTGATGATGATGATGATCATTGTTTTAAGGATTAATGTGAGATTACGTAATTTTGGAATTTCGGTACTTGCTTCTTTATTAGGCTTTTTACGAACTGCCTATTGTTTTTGAGTAAATAGCTTTGTAGAAACATCTTCTCTTACAAGATTGCCGTGATCAGGGGCTCCAGAAAATGTGATATCCTATTAGCAAGAGTGATTGCCGTGAGTGCAAAAAATGGCATAATATAAGTGAACTATAAAAAAAACTTTTTTACAAAAAATATGGGTAAATACTTCCTAAAATAAAACTAAAAAATAATAATTTAAATTTTTGAGGTCGGTGTCAAAAATAAATGAAAAAATAACAACTGGTTTTAAAATTTTTTTTGTGTGTCACTTTTAAGTTGATTTTATATATATGAGATTGACCACTTGTTCCTAATTCCTGATTTTCGATTATTTCTCAAACTCTACTTTAGTCTTAATACCAGTAAAAAATTGATATTAAGTAGGATTTGACACGTTATATATTGAGTATTTAATATCTAGCACTTATTATACCCTTTTTTCAGAATGTTTTGTTCATTATCGCTGGTAAGATTGTACTTTCACTATACCATGCCATCAAATCTGCCAAGTAAAGCTATGTAGCAATTTACCTGCATCAGATACAAACACAGCCAACAGCTATGTTGGATTGATATCGATTTTATTTTTACCCGACGACTCCAGAAATAGAGGTATTGTGTTTGAGAGCTTGTATGTATATTTGTCTATTTCTGTGGCACGCCCTATAGCCTAAAAGGCTGGATGAACACTAACTGAATAAGTAACATAGATAAAGTTTGGAAAAATTCAATGGCAATTGCTAATAGGTAAGAGTGGTCGCACTTTTGAGGAAGTGATTCTATTAATATTATATCTCATAAAAATGTATGTAGGTAGTTATTGTTTTATAAAAAAATACAATTGACAAGAATGAAAAAAAAAACACTACAAAGTGCAAAATAACTTTAATTCTGGAAGTCTTGTTACGACAGTTCTGCTGTGATCCTATAAGTAGTTCTCTCCCATATCTTCGAAGTTCATGATCAGATCATAATAATATTTCTATGTGACCAACTCGGAATAATAATAAAAATTATTTTCAAAATCGGTTCACAATTGACCGAGATATCGGAAAACATACAAAAAAAAACATTCAACCGAACATAGAACCTCCTTCTTTTTGAAGTCTGTTAAAAAGGGGAAAAGTTCCAAACAAGACACTTTTAAAGTAGTTTGATGCAGTTAGCGGCTGTAATAGAACTAAAATAAAAATCATATTTTTTTTAATAATACTGTTTTTTTTTTTGTAAATCGTGGCGCTAGACTAAGCCAAGCCAATGACTGCAGCTTATACATCGACTTTTGTTTTGAAGTAATTAAACAACGTTACAGAATGGCCCATTTGCGTGTGAGTCATGAAGAGCCAAGCGTCACAATTGAGCCGCAGCTGCCAAAGGATCTCAGTTTACTTTGCGCACGGCGCACGTGTCGCCCTAACACCTCTATCAAAAACGACACATGTCACAATCGTTGCATAAGCCAATTTATTCGTTATGCCAATAAGAAAAGAATGACTCTTCCGTGTGGCTTGAGAGGCCTCCTTCAGGGAATCGGCAGCCAATTATTTATTTAGAAAGAATTGCTGTTTTTTTCTTACACGAATTGTTTTTTAATGAGTTTGTGTTTCAAACAGTAGGTTGTGTGGGTTTATATTAATACAAGAGTTTATAGTTCAGTCATAGAAATCCGCTTATACTCTCCTGCATTTACAAAACAACATTCTTCATCTTCTTTCGTGTCGATTTGACTTGAATTTTATCCGGGGTAAATAAAAGAAGCCTGTCCAAAACATTCTAAACGCCCGGTGCGTCCTGGACAGCTAGAACTTGGTAACGCACATCGGTGTATCTATGATTTTTCAGGGAGGCTTGGCTTCGGACATGTCTGATTTTTTTGTGAAGTTACCTGTATTTTGGCAGAAGCACAACATCCTTTTTTACGTCTTTGGAAAATCATCAAATAACTTGTTCCACTCTGGATGGAGCGGAAGGGAGAGACAGACTGTTACTGACTAAAACCTACAATGTTCCTTCAGTTGCACTTTTAGTGGAAACTAGACCATGTTGGGGTGGTCATAACCCACTCGGCCCCCTCAACGTATAATCTGGCTGACTAATCATTTCACCACAGTGACTCGAACTCCAAACAACAAGATAACAAAAAATGCAGTCGTTATCAGCACCGTCAAAAAAGATATCTTCACCCGGATCTCCAAAACAAAAAAAAAACTGCTCATAGACGTTACGTCATTAGATAAAGCCCGTAAAACTAAAGTTACCGTTCCTCACTTGAAGTGAATTTACGAGTTCAATACGCAAGCGCAGCTGTCGTGGGCACTCTCACGTTCGCGACAGCTGCTTCATGTAAACCTTGGTGATGTATGTTGAATTTCTTATTCCTTCAAACTATTGTTTTTATACTGATTCAGAGGATTGAGACCATTGTTTGCGGATAAACTGACAAGTGCAAAGTAAAAAATCTCTCTATTTGCAATTTTGTGATTTTCTGATAATTGCAGTAACTTTTACTAAAAATATTATATTCCACGACATGGCAAATAGAACTTCATGACAAAAAAAAGCAGAAAGTTTTGTTTCACTTATAGGCCTACATGGGCACTTATAAAACGTCAGAAGCTAGTGCACGGTTTCAATTAGCCGTTTCCTATGGAGAAGAACCGGCAAGAAGCTCCACGGTTACTCTTTTAAAAAATGGTTCATGTTACAATATTTCCATATTAATAAAAAAGAAGCTATATAAAATAAAAAAGACAAAAATATAATAATTACAACCATCAATAAATGAGATGATTACAAAAATAAATAACTAATGAATTTAAGGTGGTTGAGGTCTAAACAATATAAAAATATTGCAAAAGCAATGTGTTAAAAACCAAAAAAAAAATTACATATTAAAACAACGTGATTTAAGTAAAAAAAAAATGGAGCTGGGTAAGACATGTCTGCCGCATATCTTACGAGCTGTGGGCCACGGACACAGCGACACGGGCCCACGGAAGGTCACAAAGAAGATGGCGTAACGACCTGGATGTCTTCCGTAAGAATTGGAAAGAGAAAGCGAGGAATCTTGATCGTTGGAAAGAATTTAAAGAGTTTGCCCGTATTGTCCCAAAGCCTCCCTAGCTTTGGGACAATACGGGCAAACTAAAATAAAATAATAGTAATAATATGATTGCAATTATAAAAATATATATAAAACATGTGACATTATGAACGCATATCCTGAAAGTAGTAGACGTTCAAAATCAACTACTGAATTGATTGCAGCTATTTTTAAAATAGCTAATTGTTTTTATCATAAAATAATCAAGAATTATTTTAGAACTAGCTAACCCGGCGAACTTCGTAACGCCTAACAGTCAATGAATGTAGTTCTTTCGATATAGTCAACAGATTGCGATGAAACAAAGCCTAAGTAATATATCAAGTTACAAACAATTTTAATGTTTAGAAGTTATCTACAAAGTTATCTAAATTTTTTATATTTTTTTTTCAACACAATGTACCATTGTTATGAAATTAAATGACATAGGACTTACATCGATTTCGTCCATTTTACGTGATGCGCGCACAACTAAAAACTTCTTCAGATTATTATAAGTATAGATAAAAAAATACCTATTTTGATAAATCTTGATTACGTCACTAACTTGTTTGTGTATAATACGTACGTAGATATTAATACCGATGTACTAAATAATATGTATTATTTTTCCAGAATTAAGATAACTAATTTCCTAATTTCTATATAAAATCGCCGGCCACATCATCGCTTACCATCAGGTGAGATAGTGGTCAAACGTGAGCCTATTATTAATCTATATATATAAAAGAAAGTCGTGTTAGTTACACCACTTATAACTCAAGAACGGCTGAACCGATTTGGCTGAAAATTGGTGGGGAGGTAGCTTAGAACCAGGAGACGGACATAGGGTACTTTTTTTTTTCCTTTTTTTTTTTTTTTTAGGGTAGAATAGGGTAGAGTAGGGTAGAGTAGGGTAGAGTAGGGTAGAGTAGGGTAGAGTAGGGTAGAGTAGGGTAGAGTAGGGTAGAGTAGGGTAGAGTAGGGTAGAGTAGGGTAGAGTAGGGTAGAGTAGGGTAGAGTAGGGTAGAGTAGGGTAGAGTAGGGTAGAGTAGAGTAGAGTAGGGTAATTTTTTTTTTTTACTAAATCCCGCTTTTGGGCAGAACAACGTCTGCCGGGACCGCTAGTAATTATAATAAAAAAACACTACACACAAATTTACAGACAAGGGCTCCCACACAAAACTACGACGCGATGTAGTACGACGCTGCATCGTAGAAGCCTACGATGGAATTTGTAGCTGTGTGATTTCGTGCGACAAAGCATTGGTTTAGGTGATCATACAATGTGCGATGTCAATAAAAAGCGCAAGTTCTTGCGAAGCGTCGGGTGTGCTCATAGATTTCTACGATGCGACGTCGCATCACAGTTTTGTGTTTTGGGTCCTTTCTCTTTTGCACCCGTCGAAACAATCACGAATATTTAATTAAATTAGTGAAAGTTTTAGAGTATTATTAATATTATTGATACTCGTATCCCCTCGTACTTAAGTATCTACAGTGCAGTTTATTTCAGCAATCAAAATTAGACACTTTGAATTAAGAAAATGGCAATTTATCATCAACCTCGGACTACTCAAAATATGTCTAGCATTGACCATGTACCTTTTCAAAAACACAAACACTAATTCCTTCTCAGAAATTAGCCTAATTGATTTGTCATCCATTTGTCTTGGCAAGCGTGTTGAGTATAGCGGCATGTTCTTGAAACAGGTGGATGCTTGTCGATCCTTCTGATTAAAATCTTTGAGTCACTTCTAACACCCACGGGAGGTCCCGGTGAGGACTATTTTTAGATCGGACTATTTATAGCAGAGTCAGAGTCTTAATCTGATGTTAAATTAAATTACTGCTGATTAGATTAATTTAAAAAGTCTACCTGGTGTTTCTTCGTTTTAAAATTTCCAATGAAGTCACAACGGTTTGAAAGGTGCAACGATTCAACTGGTACCCAGTCTAGTTAAGTTTTAGATTTACGTTATCCATGGCCATGAGTACATAATAATATGCGCATATATGTACCTAGTTGTGGCGTTGACTCCTGTCTACCACGGAACTTTTCATAAGCTTAAAGTAATCTATATATATAAAAGGAGAAACTGACTGACTGACGCACAGCCGAAACTGGGACTAGAAGCGTAAAATTTTTCACAGGGCTTACTTTTATAACGTAGGCGAGAACTAAGAGAGGATTCCTCTCAAGGAGACGAAAAAGGGGGTCCAAGGTTTGTATGGAAAAATCTATTTTCACGCGGGCGAAGCCGCTGGCAGAAGATAGTTTAGTAATATTTTATGTAATAAATAGAAGCCGGTTTTCAAAGCATTGTCAAGTACACTTTATGCCACAAAGGAAATTACCCTGAGATTATATCTCTAAACTATGCTGTTGAGCGAATGAATTTTCGAGAAAAAACAACATTTAGGGAAATTTGTAACCATTTATTTTTTATTATGAAAAATGTAACACTGCTAGTTCTTTTTTGTGTGCGTTCGTGTGATTCCATTGGTAATTACATTTTGCTTTTAAGATGAGAAATCGTGCAAAGACTTACAAAAGATGTATTTTATAACAAATGTAGTTTTTTTTTTATTGTTTTAAGTGGGAAATCATCTAATGACTTCTCTCGTTCCAGGATAGAGCGGCAGGGCTTGTCAGATTTTTACTGACTAAAACCATACCTATGTTCCTTCTTTGCCTTGTATTCCAGGGCTCCAGGTTTCCCTTTCGGAAGTCAACCCATGGCCTCAATAGGTGTCAGCCCTGCTGGGCTCATATGGTTTTGCTGACATCTCTTAGAGGCGTGGAATGAAAAAACGCCAATTGGTAATTCTATTACGATTTACATAATTGAGATTTATCCTGCCCCCCTAGCCAAGTTACGACCGTTTCGTTTCGATGATTCTACGAACGCCTATGAACGCCTAGGCCAAGTCTCCGATTCCTTTGTTCTGACCACGTGACTGAGCGTTGAGGAACGTCGAGGCGTTCGACGCAAGAGAATCATTGAAACGAAACGGTCGTAACTTGGCTAGGGGGGCTGGTTACTTTGTACACACTTGAAATACGCTCGCAGATTTACCAGCAGGTGCTTACCCGCTACCCGTTAACTAATCAATCAAAATCGCAACCGAAGCTCCTATAAAACTGTTTGTTGCCATTAATGCTGGCACCTATTAAACAGGCGCAATTTACGATGACTACTCATAGTATCGTAAACAAATTTACGTAACCAAGCTCCCCTATGCAAGGTTAGACGTTTTACCGTATGTAAATAATTTGGAGCTTACTCTGATTTTCATATCTTACATTTTCCGAGAATGTCTATGAGTTTTTACATAAATGATTAAGAAGAAAAGGGCAATTTATTGAAATGGAACATATTTTTCGAAATTTAATTTTGTCTGGAACTTATATAAATATCGCTGGTAGATATTCGTAGACAGATACGCACTGTATAAGTACACGTACGACCTAAAGCAATACATTTGTTAACTGTATGTATAAACTGAATAACAACAGCGAGAGTGTAGAAGTGATATTGTTTACACTATCGAATTCGGATCTAATGTGAAATAAAAAACTTTTTACAAACAATTCTACGAGTAATATTCCCAAACACGGTTAGATAACATTAATTTATTACAGAGTTCCGGTGCCTAACTTCAGGCTTCATCATCAGATCGGTTCGATATATTCCCCCTCTTCTTTCAGTCAGTCATCGACTACACGTACAAACAAAGCAATTTTACTTGTTACGACGGTTTTGTTGTGATCCTATGAGGAGTTCTGTTCCATATCTTCGAAGTTCATGATCAGATCTTAAAAAATTCTGTGGGACTAACTCGGAAGCATAACTTTCAATAAAAAAAATCATAATCGATCCACAATTTGACTGGCCTGTTGATCTAGTAGTTAGTGGCCCTGACTGCTATGCCGGAGGTCGTGGGTTCGATTCCCACCCAGGACCAATGTTTGTGTGATGAGCACGATTATTTGTTCTGTGTCTGGGTGTAATTTATCTATATATGTATGTATTTAGAAATATATAAGTATGTTTATCAGTTCTCTAGTACCCATCACAAGCTCTGCTTAGCTTGGGACTAGACGGCGTTGTGGAATATTATTATTATTATCTTAATTGACCGAGAAATCGGTGAACATAAATAAAACAAAATACATTCAGCCGAACATAGAACCACCTCTTTTTTAAAGTCGCTAGTCGGTTAAAAATGTTTTAATTAGAATTTTAATCCCGTAAAATGTCTTTGGAAATTAAACGAAAATAAATTAAAGGCCAGGCATAAGCACCTTAAGTCGCAAAAAATTGGACTGAGGTGCATTTGGGAGGTTTTTCGGAAAGATATCAGTGGTGCAAAACCAATTTGTAGCCCTGAAACAACTGAGTTCACTGCGTGGTGCTCAAAAACCAGGAAATTTTCGATATTTGTACAGGTTTTGGCTTGTAAATTCCAAATGGCGCATCATACTGAAAATGTCAATCACTCTTTAAGAATTTATGTGAAATTGTAGCTTTGTAAGTCAAATAGATCTTGAGATAGATAACTTTAAACATTAGCGATTATTCCCAAAACTTTGGAAATTATTGATTTATTTATTAAAACTTTATGCTCTAGTCATAAACACTATACAAGGGTTGACTTTATGCCTTAGGCAATTTCTACCAGTCGACCTTAGGGTGGTAATTATAATTTAAATTAAAATGGAACTTTCTAAAGCGCAGGATTGTCGTAAAGGATAATACAGTAAATATAGACTACTCATTAAAAATGTTTTATTACACAAAATAAAATTGAGTATAATTAATAGTAATGTGTAAAATCAATTTTACCTACCCACATGGAAAGCGAAATGAAGTAATGAAGTGAGCACAATGACTGTAAGGTACATCAATGGAAAGAGGTGATCAAAAAGAATGTTTGCTACTAACACGACTTTTAATAATTGATTTGATTATCATTTTCTTTTTGCTACTAACACGACTTTTGAAATTAGTCAATCGGAGTCGACTAATTTTAAGAACCTAAGTTAAAGAAGTAAGGTAAGGGACAACTATTAAATATCCATCACCTAAGAGACCTCCTCAAGAAATAATTCTGCTACTAATACAACACGTCATTATCATAATTTCAGCCCAAAGACGTCCACGGTTGGATATAGGCCTCCCCCAAGTGTCCCCATAATGTACCGTATGGTGTTTGGACGTAAAGAACGAGATGGGATGGTGCTACCGACCCATCGCTTCCCGTGGGTGTCATAAAAGACGACAAAGGACATACCACAGAATGGACAGTGCATTACAACAACCACACTGCGATCGCCAACACGCCTGCCAAGCGTGGCGATTGTGGCAAACCCCTCCAAAAATGAAAAGCAAAACTAACACAACTATTGTCAATTATTAAATTATTTTGTGAGTATCATTAGTGAAGTCATTAACTCCAATCAATCCATATAAATAAATATATACTTCAAAATTTTCTAGTATAATAGGCAACTTGAACCGACCTCAATGATTTTTTATCGTCCTATAGACTATAGGACGTTTGCTACTAACACAACTATTGCCAAAATAAGTCCGTTTGGTGTTAATGACCTGAATTTTGCTCACATCGAATATTTTTGCTTACACCGAACATTTTAGCTCACATTTTTTTTACATTATTAGCAAAAATCGTAAAAATCTATATAAACCACGTGATTTAAGAGTTGCATCGGTAAGTGTTGTTACATATATTCTCGGAATAGATCAATGCACTGTGGCTGTCACTGTACTTAGACTATCGTGTGCATACGTCATCGATCCAAAAAAGGTAACAAAAAGTACTTCGAAATTCAATCTATGCGGCCAAAGAACTCTTCATACACATATACAAAAAATAAGGTACTGTTGTGGTACTTTTGTAAAAAGATTGACTTTTGGGAAAAAATTCCAATGGTTGAAGTTAGAAACTTGAACTAATAGCTTTTTCATTCAAATTGTAGACAATTTTGTTTACTTCAAAAGTGAACAGATTTTTTTTGCAGTAAGATGCACCGTTTAGAAGTTACAAGCTAAAACCAATTTTTGGGGGTTCCGAAAAAGACATTGTTAGCAGAGGTTTTCGAAGCGGTAAATTTGGTTTTGCGTTATTGGTAAATCAGTACAGTGCAATTAATTACGACGTAGTGACTTTAATCTGTGTACCTACATTTATTTTGGAGATAAATGTAATTTCTTATCGGTTTTTGTAACAATTTCATTTTTTTATTTTCAAAAGTGATCGTTATTTTGTTACGTTCCAGAAACCTTGTACGTTTTTCATTTCCAAATGTGATCATTGTTTTTGTTCCGTTCCAGAAACCTTATACGTAGGTAAAGTTTACAATTCTTATACCTATTCATTAAATTCATAACATCCAAGCGACAAAGTCACTAATTATTCTAGCTGCCAAGATAATCTTATGATTTCATCCTAAAGTTTTTGCGATCGTCTCATTGCTGTCTTCGTCGTCTTCAACCGAGACTTGAAACAAATAGGTCGAGACGAGACACAATCGCTATCCGGATTGTGACGTACTCAACTATTTAGTGGTAATTTGCCAAAACGTAAGTGATCAAGATATCTGACGGTTAACAGTTTTTGGCCGGATAGTCCATCCGGGTGAATGAGTGTTTATTCATTAATTTAAAGTGATTTCCTTCAAGGCAACACAATTTGTGGTAAGTGGGCGATTTTCAATTTATTCTTGGACTAGATTTTTTTTAGGTCTAGTTTTATATAATGCTTTCGCTACTTCCTACAGCACAAACTGCAGCACGATGTTTATTCAGACATATTTTTTATAAGGTCAGAGTACATATTATTTATCTTTTCCAAAACTTCAAATTAATTACCCATAATAATAAAAGACGAATCGTTTAAAAGTAATTTTCCAACCCATAACTCAAAGTCACTGAACTACAAAAACACTCAAGCAGTGCTCAGAAAATTATTTCCCCGTCTTAGAACCATCATCAGGTTACCGAACAGTGAAAGAAAAAGAGAGAAAAAAAAAAGCAATAATTAAGGAATCTTCAAGATCTCCAGCGGTTGGTAACGTCGCTCGACGGGAGGCGGCTATATTTAGCTGCGCGCGCGCCGGTGCGCGTGCTACACTGCGCATGCGCGGCGCCCAAGATGTGTGCGTGTGACTTGTGCTGTATGTACCTGCGAGAGCAGTGAACTTACGATGCAGGTATATAAGAAAGAAAATATTTAATTGAATGATAGAGTGTGAGCTTTCTTGTTTATCGAAGTATACGAGGATTTGTTTTTTCGATAAAATTTGATGAGATTTTAAAAATAATGTGCACACTAGATTTGTCACTTTTTGTGAAAAAACCATATTAAACGAAATTAACATTGTTTCACTTAATAGTACACTAATTATGTTATTTACACCTACTTTGTCAAAATAATAAAATTAAAAGGGTAATAAAAATATCGAAGATAAAAGAAAAATTCGAGATAGTTTTACTTGTTTTTTTCACTAAATTACAGTAAAAATTTTAAATGATAACATTTACGACTGTATAAGAATTTGTTAACACACATTGAACGCTTGCCCTTGGAACACAAAATTTATGACAAATTTTAGTATACCTACCAATATTTATGTTATTCAAAGTGGTCGGGTCAGAAAATGTGCAAATTATCACTTTGTATTTCATGGAAGAGGCAAGGATAATGAATTAGGAGCAGCCGTCAATACTTCTACATTCATAACTATGTGATTTGATTGAGTCTCGTTGAAACCAAAAGATAGTTGCTGCGTCAGAGGCCACTTACTAAACCTCATACAAAGATTATAATCACTTTGAGTATTATTGATGACAAAATATCACCGGAATCAAGGCAGTCACAAAATATTTGATACCTACTGGTTCATCTTTAAAGGCAAGATAGAATTTTCAAAAAGTTTTCCAATAATACAAAGAGAAAATCATCCTTCTTATAGATTCTCACTATATGACCTAAGTACCATCAATAATAATATATCCCAAAGACAAGTATTTGTTGATATACTCGTATACAGTGCAAAGACAGGTGGTCGGCCCATCGTCTGCCAACGTTCCAATAATTCAATAAAACAAAAGCAATTTTGACAAGAAACATGCTACGATGGTTTATTAGACAGCAAGACAATATATAAGTTAACAATACTGATAAGAAACATGCAACAATATAAACTACAGATGAAGAAACGATAAAGACAGTAAAGAAAGAGACTGATGATGATACCGAAGAAACTACAAATCATCTACGTAATCTTTTCCTAACTAGACATAATATTAATATAATAAAATTGGCTTCCCAGTTGCAATACATTGCATACTAGTATATTTTCGTAGAGCGACTGCGTATCTCACGTTTACAACTCAGTTTCCAATAAATGAATAGTGAAGGTAACACGACACCTCTGGATAAAATGAACTGCCAGCCCATAGATGGATACTGATAACGTTAACATTACAAAATTGTAGAAGATATAAAAGAATAGGTAGTGTGAATTGTTGTAGGTAAACACATACATAATTGAAACCTCAAAAGGAGACCTAGAGAAAGAGTGGGTCAAGATACACTGTTGAAGGCAGATAACAAAGAATATAAAGCACAAGGAGAGACCCCACAAGAAGACCTGGAGAAAAACTGCGAAGATAGTGTCAAGATATAGAGACAAAAAAGGTGAGAGAAAGAAAAAGTGAGGTCATTATAATCAAAAGCAAAGATAACAATGACTATAAAGCATAGTCACATACAGCAGACAATAATGACGTTCCTACTCGGCGTTCGTCCAAAACAAAAGTTATAATCCACATCACCTCAATGTATCATATCGTGGACAGAGTAAATCATCAGGATTCGCTTGTTAATAATAATGTATAAATTAGTACGGATATTTTTTTATAACGTGATATAATGGTGTGTTGGTATCGGTTTTCTTGAAATATGAGTACTTAAATGCACTCTAATTATTATAAAAAAAAATTGTGAGTTATGTAAAAAGCAATTTATTTTAAATTTTTTGCTATATTATGTGTCTAAAATTTATCGAATTTTAAATAAAAATTAGGATTAATGATGAAACTGTCCAGACTCTCCACATGTCCAATTTCTTTCCAAACATACCGTATCTATTGAATCAAACAAACAAAACACGAACGCTGCCTATCACATCACAGTAATACTCTAAAACTAGAAACTGTCTGAGATAATATATTCTACTCTAAAGTCCCGTCAAACAGACAGACTTTCTCATTAATAAGTATTCGCATGATTCACGAATCTTTCCTGAAACGTCGGTAGCGTCTGGTGGGATGGTGGCAGCATGTGCGAAGATTTGAGTGTTTGGAATACCTACAGGATGTGATGATAGGTTGATTCATAGCTTTCGTAACAAGAGTCTGTTCTGGGGTTTATTAAAGAATCATCTTGGAATGTCAAATCTGACGGTACGCATCATTTTAAGAAAAAAATATATGACACAAGCCGCTTATTTGAAATATTTTATTTGTTAATTAATTCTAATAAACTTAATTTTATTACATTAACGTTTTTTTAATGTTCGTATAAATTAAATTAACCTGTCATGTCATAACTTCCTTCAACCATTACAATTTACTTTGAGGAAAGATAAAAAATATTCAATTTTCCATTTGCAATACTAACATTATGTAAAGACTGGACCTCAAACACTTACCTAAAACTGCAATCGAATCTCACTTCTCAAACATCATAAACAGATTTTCCATGCATAACAATCTACCGCGCATTACGTGCTACAGTCGCTTGCACCGCTCACTCACACATACACACTCACACTTGCGCAGGCGCGGCGGCCATCTTGTGTGCGCGTGGGCAGCCGGGCGAGCGGCACGTGCGGGCTATTTTGGGCGGCGCCCGCCCTCCCCCGCCCGCCCCGCTAACTCTCCACTGAATTGCGTAGACGCGACGATTGATTTGATTTTATTATTTTCTGTAGGGTGGTTGAGTTTGTAGGTGTTTTATTGAAATCGTTGAGAGGATAACTTAATGTTCGTTTTTTATTTGAGCGTACCTATCACTTGTAAAAGTTAATACATTCTTTTTTCAAATACTATACTTACACAAGAACTCGTATCTGCATTTTTTTGTTTTGAGTTTAAAAAAATAATGTAGGCCCTTTTTCCATGGTCGCAGATAAGTAGCCACAGAAAGTCTTCTACAATTCTTACATACTCTTTTTACTTTACATTTACGATTTAAAATGATACGCATTTATAATATTGCAATAAAAATTCTTATTGACAACGTCAATATTAGTCATCTTAATATGACACGAATCTTCGCTCAGAGGGTCATCTTAATGTCGATACGTAAAATCTTTCGCAATCATTTTGAGAAATACCGAATAATTCAAGAACACTCATCAAAGCACCGTCACCTCTCCACCTTCTCCTATGATCTTTGCCTCCATACCTAGCAGTGGTCACTGGCAGCCCGTCTCACATTTTCCTTCTTGACGTCGTATTTAATGAGCCATCCACAGGCCTACAGATTGTGTTGTGTAAACAACCATAAATCTGTGTTTTTCTTTTGGCAGTCATAGGTTTAGTTGGGGTTGTGTAATTTACGCGTTAATGACTTGAAATGCCGCTTTTAAAATCTTCATTAATGTTGCTTATCCATAAAATTATGTGCCATAACCAACTTACTTTAATTGACATATGGTGAGACTAGCTTCTGCCAGCGGTTTCGCTCGCGTGAAAGTAGGTTTCTCCATACAAAATTTGAACCCCAGTTTCATCCCCATAGGGAATGAATTTTGGAAAACCCTCTCTGAGTGCTCGCCTACGTAATAAAAGAAAAAAAATTCACGCTTCTAGGCCTTGTAGTTTCGGTTGTGCGTTGATATGTTAGTCAGTCAGTTTCCCTTTTTATCATATATATATATAGATAACTCATAATAAATGATGCTACTCTTAATAAATGTTGTTTGAAGTGAAACAGGGAAAAAGTGGTTGGCAAGGACAGAACTGACTTATTGATAACTAGCTTCTGCAAGTAGCTTCGTTCACGTGAAAGTAGAAAATTGTCCCAAGAGAGCAGACTGCCGGGATAAAAAGTATCATATACTCCTTCTGCGAAGCAGTAATGCTAGCAAAGGAAGCGGCCGATCGCGTGAGGCAACGGCAACGGTCTTCACGCCCCAACCACCGCTGGGATTCCGATCCCGATATCCGGCCACCGTAGGCGCGGGCTTGCGGACGGCGGGCAATGGGTGGCCCGCCGTCAAACCGTCCGGTAACCGTCCGGACCAAGCTCAAGTCGTCGACGGCGCGGCGCGCGAGCGGCGGCGCGGCGAGATGTCAGCTAATCGTAGGGGGCCAGCAGGGTCGAAGCCTACTGGGGCCATGGGTAGTGTGAAAACGAAACCCGGGCCCTGGGACGAAGGCATCGAAGGAACAGGAGTGGGTTTGTAGTCAGTAAAAGTCTGACACTATCTCTCGCTCCGCCCAAGAGCGAGATTTGTCATAAGATGATTTTCCCACCTAAAAAAAAAACCTCATATTTTTTAATTAGGACAAAAAAATAGGGCTCTATCCGTACCCGTAACTGAATATATTTAGTAGTCAAAAGTAAAAAAAACGTAATCCCAAAATCGTCGTTTTCATAATTGGCAAATTCATAATTGAATCAATCATTCATAACAATTGCTACTAAAAATACTACGCGCAATGTTATTCCATTTTTTGTTCAGTCGTTGTTAATTCATCATTTATTCATTCATAATCCAGTACAATATTTACATAAAGTGAGTTATATTTTGGGATATAAACAAACGCTAATAACTTTACTGTTTATGTAGGTATATTAGTTATTGAGACTTTACTTAAATAATAACGAGATCTTTTCTAATAAACTATTCAAGTATTTGTACTAATTAAAAATTAGTGGTGTTCTATCGTTTCAAGACATGGTCTACTAGTTTATCAAATATAATTCTAATCTTTTCCAACCTGAAGAACTAACAAACACGCACACACACACTCACACTCTCTTCTTTATAATATTAGTGTGCCGATTAAATCTTATGTAACGAGAACAGTCTTCCGTTCCAATCAACATTTTGTACGGCATTGCGCTAGCCAATCAAAACGTAGGTGGATTGAAGCTGGCAAAGCTTGAATGATATTTAATAAGATTTGAAAAGCAATCACAAAATTACACAAATGCCTTATTAGATCTTTCAGATCTACCCTTATCAAAAGTAATTAGATATTTGAGGCTAAAGCACCCACATACTTTAATATAATTATTAGGCTGCCTGATCCCTTAAATGAATATGGGAACGGAATTTTCGGTCAAACCTAACCTTTTCATAATGTTGTTTCCAAGTGGATGATCACTGAAAATTGTCACCAATCAGTTTGATTTGTTTTAGAAAAATAAAAACATTTTAAATCATAATTGTTTGTAATAATTTTTGGTAGGACCGCTTAAAATATATCGCAACATGCTATGACGCTGAAACGAAAAATCATTAGTTCTTATTCTTGACTAACTAACTTTACAGACGTTGTCCTGTATGAGCATTTAATTAAAGAAGGTATGAACTGTCAAACTCGAGAACTGTCAAACGCGTGACGGTTAAATAGTAATAATTTTCTGATTTTTTCTTTCATTAAAGTATTTGAAAACTTGGACAAAAAATATGAATGAAATTGTTACAGTCTTTCTCGAGTTGTGCCGTGACGGAGCGAAATCAAGTGATTAATTTTTATACCTACATAGGTATACGCTCATATGCCTGAGCGGATATTGCTACCACTATTGGTAGCGAAATATACTTGTGAAACTATTTTCGCTCCCGTCCAGTTATTATAGGTATAAGATATAAATTTGCAACGAGAGTAAGTATACATACTGCTCATTGACCTAACACAAGAAACTAAAGATTGAAATCTGTAAACCAACAAAGCTTAGTACAACACATAAAAAAAACACAGAGCGCAGTTCCCTTCTCGTAAACGCGAAACAATCAAACACTGTCTTGTCTAGAAGCAGGAAATCCGCGGGAACTATTGGCTTCGGCCTGACACCGTGCACTCGTAAAACCGTGAATAAATGATAAATGCTACTTCGTACCCTTCACTTGTACTTCCAAA
Source organism: Mythimna pallens (assembly GCA_961205895.1). Taxonomy (NCBI): domain Eukaryota; kingdom Metazoa; phylum Arthropoda; class Insecta; order Lepidoptera; family Noctuidae; genus Mythimna; species Mythimna pallens. The sequence continues at coordinate 6,952,253 of OY540825.1, forward strand.
CGTGGAGCTACGAAAGTTAGTGTTTATTCAGTCTGTCGACTGTCTAGTACGAGAACCTGAATACTAAATTTTAGATTGAACTTTTGTTAGATATTGAGAACTGAAATAATTGTGGTTGTTGTTTTTTATTTATTACCGTATACGTCCTTATTAGTTGAGAAAGTTTCTATGAAATATCAAAAGTAATTAGCTACATACAAAAAAAGAAAGAAGACGTTAGGTTCCAGAGAAAGAGTAGGATCCAGAGACATTCTATCAGCAAAAAAAAAAAATGTTTTTCCTGTCAGATAGGAACTTTTAAGTTTAATAAAGATATAAATTTACTTGCCAAATTTTAAACTACTTTCACTTTCCATATTACAAAAGTCGAAAAATATAGTATGCAACTTAATAATTATAGACCGTTTGCAATAGTAGATAATTTGGGCCTATTTTTGTCCGAACTAGGCAGTAGCATTTTATACCCCTATAGTCCGAGTTAGGCATTTAAATTAGTTTAATTCTATTTGTTTTTATTTTGTTATGTTTTTACTTGTTGACATTATAATTTGACTGTGTTAATCTACATATATAAAAGCGAAATACCACTCACTGATTAATCACGAAATCTCAGAAACTATAACGCCTACAAATTTGAAACTTGGCAGGTAGTTTCTTTGCAGGGTGTAGACATCCGTTAAGAACGGATTTTCCGAAATTCACCCCCTAAGGGGATGAAACGGGGGTCCATAGTTTGTATGGAGAAACCGACTTTCACGCGGGTGAAGTCGCTGGCAGAAACTAGTCTCTGATATACCTTATTATTATTATTATTTAAAATTCATTAAAAATTTGTTAAAATTTACAAAATTTTTTTTTTTTTTCGGTTCCCAAAAACCCACTCCCGTTCCTTCGTTGCCTTTCGCACCAGGGCCGAGTCTTCCTTTCAGAATCAGACCCTTGGCCCCAGTAGGCTTCGACCCTGCTGGGCCCCTACAGTTACTGACATCTCCTTGAGGCGCGCGTGGAACAGCACGCACCGTTGACGACTTGGGCTCGGTCCGGACGGTTACCAGACGGTCGGACGGCGAGCCACCCATTGCTCGCCGTCCACAAGCCCGCGCCTACGGTGGCCGGAAATCGGGATCGGAATCCCGACGGCGGTTGAGGCGTGAGGACCGTTGCCTCACGCGATCGGCCGTCTCCTTTGCTAGCATTACTGCTTCGCAGAAGGAGGCGACCGCCTGCCATTCCTCCTCGCTCCGGACTATGGCCTGTACCAAGACCCGGCGCGAGAGATCGCCGCCGCCGATCGCCCCCACGAGGACACGGCGTTGCTCTGCCCAAGCGGGGCACACCTCCACCGTATACTCCACCGTGTCCTCCGGGCGGTCCACACAGTGGCGACACCCGGGCGACGCTTCCGCACGAATCCGGTGCAGGAACTTCCCGAACTTACCGTGTCCGGTCAGGACCTGCAAAATAATTTAAACCGCACATTCACGTGATACACAGAAATGTACAATACATTTCTGTGTATCACGTGAATGTACAATACATTTCTGTGTATCAGCTAAAGCTTTGAATTAACTTTCAATTGCTCACAAGACACAAAACTCCCAAAAGTTCGTGTAGCATCAAAACCGTTTTCTGATGATGTATCAAGACCCTCAATTGTTTAACGAGACCCTCTTAAGATGACGGTCGTAACTGACACCGGTTTCTGTTGTATCTGCTCCTTGGCTTAAACTAGATAAGTTTGGAAGATAGTTTTGGAGAGGGTTATGAGTTAGCTTTTATATGTTGTGTTTCTTCTTATTATGTTCCTTCACAATTCTAAGGACCAATACATTTTTTGTTAAATTGATATAAACCAGTGCTTGACTGCGATCCCACCTGATGGTAAGCATTGATGCAATCACTAATGGTGAGGCGCACTAGTTTATTAAGATCCTATTCAGTCTAGCCTTGAAGGCACCTAAATTATAGTTGGACGGGAAGACCGCAGCAGGCAAATTGTTCCAATTCTTCGATGTACGCGGTATAAATGACGAAGCGAAACGCTTAGTCAGGACCATTGAAGTTTCAACAACGTAAGGGGTGATACTCGCCGTACGTCGGGTTGTCCGATAGTAGAAAGGAGATGGCGGAATCAAGTCATGTAATTCCCGCGCACACTCTCCAAAATGCAACCTGTAAAATACCTACATACAATACAATACATGTAAAATCTTCGTTGTAAAATTGATAGTGCCGATATTCTAAAGCAGGTAAAAGGTTCACTCCAAAAACTCACGAGTTTAGAAGTTACAACCCGACGTTGATAGAGTTTAGACCATTTGCTTGCTGCGAACATCCCGTCCGATTATAGTTTAGGTGTCTTCAAGGCTAGAGTGAACAGGCTCTTAATAAACTAGTGCGCCTCACTATCAACGATTGCATCACTGCTTACCATCAGGTGGGATCGCAGTCAAGCACCAGTATAAATCAATAAAAAATAAACTTTTGTGGTTCAGAAATCAGACAGAGATGATGACGTCAGTAGTTATAAAAACTGTTGTATGTTGTTTTAGTGATGTAAGCTTCATCTGTGAAATGTTTCTGAGCGTTACTACGCTGCGATTACGGATACGTACGCAATGTTTGAAATCTTATAAATCATAGGTCACAAAGTTATAAAATGTTTTATGTACAGAAAAATGAGTTGGTTTTATAATAAGCACAGAGTAGTGAGACACTTCGGCGGCCACTGCCAAACGCACACAGCATTGTGAAAAAACCAAGTGAATAGCAAGCGTGTCTGTCACTTTATTCGTAGAAATGGACGGCGCATGACAATTCTGAATAAGGTTATGACAGTCAATCTCACACTCATTGCACATTACACGTTACGTAATGGGTAAGTGATTGAGGGATTGTACGAAAGATTTACCGCGACCCTATAACGCAAAAGGCAACTGAAGGAACACAGATAGGCAATATTATTTTAAAAAGTCTCCCTCTCACTCCAATCAGACCGGGCATTTGAAAGTAAAGAATTTACTGTCAACGAAAATGATGGTAATCACAACTGCAGCTCGACGATGAGCTTTATTTAAAAATCATAATCAACTTTCGTTTGTCTTATTGCATTTTGTCTACATATTTTGGCTTTGATACAGCTGAAAGTAGCGGAATGTCATCAACCTTTTAGTCAAAAGACGTTCACTGTTGGACATAGGCCTCCCCCACGTGTCACCATAACTAACGGACCTGTACATCTCGCATCCATCGGATTCCCGCAACCCTTAACAGGTCATCAGTTCGCCTTGTAGGAGGCCTGCCAACGCTGCATCTTCCGGTACGCGGTTGCCACCCAGAACCTTTCGGCCCAATCAACCATTTGTTCTGCATGGAATGTGCCCTGCCCGCTGTCCCTTAAGTTTGGCGAATGTCATCATTATAAAGTAATAAAGGATCTGTCCTGATCTTAATAACTGGCGTCTTAGCTACAAACCTCTTTAGTTTAAAACCTATTCTCAGTATAAATAAATTACAAACACTTTTTTCAGTACTCTCGTTATAAATAGCTAGGTATAAGTGGGCACACAAGTAATTGTACCTTCGTGGCTACTGTGATTGAAACGTAACCTATCGTGAGTTCGTCGAGAATATATTTTTTATGTTCGTGACTGTACATTGAAGTGAAGTGAATACGCAAGTAGTGTATCGTTGTAGACAATCGATAGTCGGCCATTGTGGACACAGGTAATGGTAATGGGGATAGTGGTTGCAAGATAGAGGAAATATAGGTTCACTTTGATAGTTTTGAGCTTATGGAATACTTTTACAAGTTAATTTAAAACAAATGATTGATGGTCAGAAGTTTGAAAATGGAATTAGAATTAAGTCTTGCTGAAGGCAGTTTTGATAAATGCACCAAAATAATGGAATTGCCTTTTCTGTGACTTTAGGTTTCATGGGTCTGGTTCCGAGCTAGTCTTTCCTACAATGACTTATGATTGGTTCAGTCATCGTATGGCTAAAAATATTTTTGCGTTTGTGGCATATAATATAGATAATTTTGTAAAATAATTGCAGAAATAGGTGACCCCGTATTGAGAAGATATGTTGGTCCTTCGAACCGGATCCTATAATCAGAACCAAAATAAGTAACGCCTAAAACAGGTCATTCCAGATTAATGTAAAATCAATTAGGTATCTAAAGGTTGATGCCCTCTCACCTACTCTAGATAAACATAGACGATAATTATACTTAATTAATTAATCAAAAGTTGTTTAGATAAACATTTTAAGCTTACGACACGATTTTCAAAAATAAATACTCCAACTTGACTCGAGCACAATTTTGCAACATTTTCAAAGTTTGTTTTGCAGGTTGTTTTTTTGTGTGTCACGTTTTTAGCTGAAGGTAAATTTATTGAAGTCTTACAAATACTTTCAAAGCTTGCCGCAGTTCACCGACTTGAACATTGCGTTATGTAAAATGTAGGCGGGAAAAGGCAGTGCACGTTTCTTTTGTTACTTTTAGGTAGTTATTATACCTTAGAAGGAATCAGTGGAGCATTTTTTGGGCTGATAGGAGATCCTAACATACTGAGACTCCTCCGTACCTCGGAAATCACGGAAAGCTGGTGATCCCGGCTGTCAACTGAAGATCTTTAACAGTCGTTACAGAAAGTCCTAAGACAATCGGTCTCGCCAAAAGGTGTTATCCAAGTTAGTGAGGCAACGGAAGTGTCTCAACGGAAGCGGGAACGGAAACAGATGTTAAAAGTAAATCTTTGCGGATTTGGATGCAGAAACGGAAGCGGAAGCGAAAGTGTTAAAACTATGAAGAAAAAAAACACAATTTTATTTTTTATAAACAGCAGTTATTAGTATTAATTACGTCGTAATCACGTCACGAGGCGCGGCGATACGCAGAATGAACCAAAAAAATATAATAATAAAGAAACTCTTTGCGACACGTTTGTGTACCGCCCCCGCCCCCCTATCGCGCTTCGTCCGATGTGTCCAGTCGTCCACGCGCCTGCCACCCCTACGCTCCTCGCTGTATTCTTCCGTTTGGCTTCTGTTATAAATTTTACGGATGCAGAAGCGGAAACGGAAGTGAAAAGGCTTGCGGAACTTCTGCAGAAGCGGAAGCAGAAGTAGAGTTCTGTTGAAACCCTAATCCAAGTGCAGGGTTATTGACGTTACATAGGCAATCGGTTAATGTAAAATAATGGCATCCAGCTGCATTTCGTTTAAATGGAAATTGACCCTAACATAGTTAAGAAAGGGCTAGGCACATAGTTTAAAAATTAACATACGCTAATTTAATTAGATATACTCATCATCATCGTCATCATCTTTTCAGCCGAAAGATGTCCACTGTTAGTCATAGGTCTCCCCCAAATGTCGTCGCAACGACCGGCCTTGTATGGCTCGCATCCACTCCTTGTAGGAGGCCGTTCAATGCTGCGTCTTCCGGTCCGCTAATGACTGTACCCAAAAAAATATCTATGTGTAACATAAGAAAAACTCTAAATATATAAATATAAAATAATTCAGCCTTTGAATTATCTGTAAAAGAACGAAAAAAAAAAATAGTGTAATCCAATTTTTTTTACGGAGTTGTTCCCATATAAAAATACTAGCTTACCATCGAAAAACCTTGTTCTACCATATAAATGATCAAGGAAAATAATGGGGAGTGGAGGCAGGAGAGTCGAAATAGCCTATTCTCAGACCACACTTCGACATGAGATTTCTATATGTATATTAGATGTTCATGCAAAAAGAGTCCGCTACTATTAGGTATAGTAGATGAATAAGATAATCTATAGGTGTGTTAAAAGCTAACTGGAATGAGGGTTTTCTAAATTGACGTTTACCGTGGCAGCGCTAAATCGTCAAGTCCAGGCACCTGTCAAAACGCTTATGTAAATTATATTCTAGTTAAATTGATGTCAACGTCATGTAAGTATACGTTTTCAACGTAGAATGCCTCCCGGCTATTTTTTCTTCCATGAAATCCCTCCTACGCTCTTGGGCGGAGGAGGGACTAAAAACCCACTTCTGTTCCTTCGTTGCCTTTCATACCAGGACCGAATCTTCCTTTCAGAAGCAGACCCTTGACCCCAGTAGTATACCTCCCGGCGAAGTGGTGCCAACTTGTGGTGTAAATCTTCCTGAAAACCCTCATTCTGGGGAAGACACTCACAGTAATAATAATGAAATAGCTTTATTTATTCCACAAAAAATAAATTACATTATGGGTTGCCAATTATTAGTTAGTAAAATTAAACAATTAAATAAGATAAGTGAAATAATAATAATTATATAATCATGCATGTTTAATTTGTGGACCCCCCCAGAGTAAAAGCCTCCTCCAAAGAATTCCATTTTTTCTGTTTTTGGTAGTAGTTAGTCCCTTCCTACGTAGGCCACAATCTCGTCGTGCCACCGGGCGCACGGGCGACCGTTCTTTCTAACACCAAACTGTCCGGAACGGACAGTCTCAGTATTACGTAACAAAGCATTTGTTTATACATGTGACAAATAATGGTTTCCGCACAATAACCATTTCGATACTCGTGTATTGCCTTTTGTATTCACAGAGTCCATTTAAATTAATTAATGGACGTCAATTAATGGATATAATGACCGTATGGCAAAACTATGCTTGGTTAGGTAATGTATAACATAATCGAAATTATAAGCCACTATACCCGGCTTATGCGTTACTGATGATTTAGTGGTGAAACGGATTGCAACACTAAATCATCAGTAAGGCGTAAGCTTCGAAATCTATGTTTTGGTATGTTTTGTTTTGGTACTTGCACCTTTTTTTTTCCGGTGGGAAAATCATCTTATGACATCCCCCGCTCTTGGGCGGGGCGGGAGATAGTGTCAATAATGTTTAAGATAAGTTTGACATCATATTATAATACTCCGTCCTGCTCCAATTTTTAGAGGTGAGATCGTAGCGATAGCCGACTATCTTGATCTTCTTGGTTTTTCTCAATTTTTGGCCATATATCGAGACGAAGTCTAGCAAAGATGAGATAGTACTTCACGCCAAAACAGCTGCCAAAACTTTATCAAGCTGAAGTTCGATTGCGTATGGGATACTGTTCTCATATTTGGAACGGATCTGCTAGATACCAGCTTGATGAACTTGAGTCATTGAGAAACGAACCAAGAGGATCATTGGTAATGATGCACTCGTCTAGTCGAAGCTTCGCCGAGTTGCTAGCCTATTGGTTTTTACCGGTTGCATTGCGGGGAGTATGGATTGGAATTGCATAGCTTCATTCTGCCAAGCTCGTTCCATCATCGGACCACCAGACGTACTGCGATGTGACACCGACACATGGTGGACATCCTACATGCACCATACGTTTTGGGAACACATTCATTATGTGTAAAACTTTACTAAGGAGTGGGATTCCCTATCAGAGTCTGTGTGTCCTGATAACTACAAACTAGGGGTATTTAAGTCAAGAGTGAATAGATTACTTCTAAGCAAGCGTACTCCACCGTCAACCACATCATCGCTTACCATCTAGTATTAATACATATTAGTATTTTTTTTAAGTTGAAGGTTTGTATGGATGTGTGTGTCCGTGTGTGTATGCTTGTTAAACCTTCACGCTCAAACGTCTGAATGGCTTAAGATGAATCTTGGCACATGGATAGAACATTTTTTGGAATAGTTCATAGGATACTTTGTATCCCGGGAGTATGTTGCGTTGGGATAACTTTCGACGTTCATACAGGCGAAGCCGCTGGCAGAAGCTAGTCTGTTAATATTATATTAATAAACTGGCATTCATCAGGTTCGTGAGCCTATCAATAATAATAAAAAGGTTGCCAAGCTACAGATTTTTAATATTAGTTAATTCTTAAAAAAATATTAATTTGAAACCTGATGGATTTATCTAAAAATTTTGTATGGGAGCATTGTATTACATGAAATATGTTCAGCCTGAACTGGAGACCAGATATCAACGTTTTTTTGTCATTGCAAAATGTTAAATAAAAAGTCCAATATTCCTTCTATTTGGTGCTTACGTCCATCATAAACACAAAGTTTTTTTTTATTCGATGACAATAATCCTTTTTCAACCGACTTACTCGCAAAGCCACTCCTATCCCTACCGCATTTAAGCACGCAATTTACTGTTTTTCGCACAAGTGCGGATAAGTGCGTCAGCGCGCCCCCGCCACCATCGATCACGATTCCTTTGTTCTGACGTCATCTCAACGCTTAGTCACGTGGTTGGTCATAACAAAGGAATCGGAGGCGTGGCCTACTTGAGGTATTCGACGCAAACAAAACGATCGTAACTTGGCTAGGGGGGCAGGCTGGTCGCCAAACAGCTTCCTCAAGTCGCCGAGCAGCCCCCACGAGTCGCCTAGCAGCACCCATTTATTTACTTCTTATGTATATTAGAAAACTAAAATTGATACACGTGGTTAGTCACTGCAACACTCGCCTCCACAACACCCTCATCTTTGGCTCGGGTGAATTCCGCCTCGGATGCAATGGCAAAGTTTCTCCACATGTATCAGAATGTTCTTGTTTCTTTGGTATTTTTATATTAGTTGGAGAACAAAGCACATTTACTCTACTGTTACATTGTTGTTGCCACATAACATTGTTTATGATTTAAACGTAATTAAGTAATATATTTGGCAGCTATTCCTGTAAGATTGACACATTAGATAACAAGAAGAGATGTATGGCATCATTATTTTTAGATAAGAAACCGCGCATTTCACCACCGGAACAGCTGCTCAAACTTTATCAAGCTCAAGTTAGATCATGTATAGAGTACTGCTCTCATCTTTGGGACGGATCTGCCAGATACCAGCTTGATGCGCTTTGTTCAATTGAGAAACGAGCCAAGAGGATGAAGAGGATCATTAGTAATTATGTACTCACCGAATCGAAACTAAAGTATTGAGCACCGACGCCGAGTTGCTAGCCGGTTGGTTTTTCTACCGGTTGCATTTTGGAGAAATTGCACAACTTAATTCCCCCAAGCCCGTTCCATCATCGGACCACCAGACACTCTACGATGCGACACAGTTACATGGTGGACTTCTCATCCTTACGTACAAAACGTTTTGGGAACATATTCATTGGGTACAGTTAAAGCTGCCAGAGTCTCCACATAGATTCTGGCGGTGCTCCATCGTCGACCATATTATCGGTTACCATCAGGTGATTAACAATAATGAAAAGCATGGATAAAACGGTCTCAGTGTATTAAATACCGGGTATTTTTCAAAATTACTTTTTCATTACACTTACCCGAAAACCCGCTTTTATCCCACCACTTTTAGGCATGCAATAGACTGTTTTCCGCACTAGTGCAGAAAAGTGCACATGCTCTCCCCCGCCACAATGTTATTATATTTATCGTATCAGGCTGGGCGTGCGTCGACCCCCACAAGTCGCCGGTCAACCCCTGTTTATACATTTCTTCGACTTTTTTCAATACACTTAGTATTGAAAAAAGTCTTTTGAAACACGTGCAAATTTATCACTGCAGTTCTTGGCTCCATGATATCCAAAAATTCCACTGCATTATGTCTTAAATTGTCTCACTAAATATCGCTGTGCCAAATTTCTAGACGATCGACCGAGGCGTTGGGGCGTGAATGCAGGATAAACAAACAAAGATGAGCAAACATGTAGGTACAACAAAACTCATACAGTTCAGACTTGTAACTGCCTTAAGAAAAGTTATGGCCCAGATAGATAGATAGATAGACATATTCTTTATTGTATACCAAAAATACAAATTATATTAGGGTTTAGGGTTTAAGATTTAAGGGGGAGTGGTTACTTGCGAGTACCACCGCCGCCGTGTGTGTTTGTGTGTATGTGTGGCCGTGGGTTCAAAACCAGGCAGACACACTACCTTGTGTAATTTATTTCATTACCACTGCTCTCAAAACAGTGAAGGAAAATATCGTGAGGAAACCGGCATGTACTAGAACCAAAGACACGTGACATACACCAACCTTCACTGGGCCCGCGTGGTGGATTACGGCCGGTTCCCTCTTCTAGAGAGGAGACCTGAGTCCCAGCTCTGGGAACAACATAACACATGGCTGGTTATGCTTATTATAGGAAAAGAACAAAAAAATACTTATTAATTCCATACACTTTTGACCGGCATTGTTAAAAGATAAAGTTTGACACAAGTTTTTTGACCGGTCCGCCCAAATCTTATACATTTTATTAACATCACTCTATAGCTGGAAAGCTGCCAGTGTTATTTATAGAAACGATTTCAAGGATTCAATAGCATAAAAACACATATGAGTCGAACTAAACGATCGTCATAATGCTACGAATATTAGGAATTGAGAAATTCAAACAAAGAAAAATTTTGTTCGTCGTTTTCCTGAAAAGTTAAAGGTTATAATTATTTATTGATATTGTCACTAGAAAATTATTATTATCATCTTCACAGGAAAGCTATCTCTAACTTTTCAAATTTTCCACATCACTCATAATTATGTTACAAATCTTTTAGATAATTTCATTATTTATTTATGTTGAAAATATAATAAATTGTTCGTTTTAGAGTCTCATGAATTGTTGATTGTTTTTGCTGTGATTTCGCTCACTTTCAATGATAAATGATGAATCATATTTATTTTGCAAATAGGTTTTTAAAAACACTTTTAGACGTAAATTTTTTGTCAATTTAAACTAGATGAAGCCGGTCAATCAATATTTTCTCCTAAACATTTTCTAACCTCTACACAAGGGCTGTAACCTGATCGACCACAAAGAAATTAAGCTCGAGGTCAACTCGGACACGAAGTGACTTATAAAAAGGGTCACAAAAAATGGCAAAACTGTGGCCAGTGGACATTTCATATAATTATCCCGTCATTAATGGGCCGCTGAAAACAAAAGCCCCTGAAAAACCCTTTGATTTGCCGCTCCATCACATTTCCCCGGGTCAAAGGCTTCAAAACTCAATAGGGCCTGAAATTCGAGTGAATCTACTTTCACATGTTGCTTCAATAAATTTCTATAAAATTTTCTGCATGTATGGTGAAAATTAAAAAAAAAAGCAAAAGAATATTTCGCCTTCACTTTGTAGCTGTCATAAAGCTTTTTCCGTAGTTTTGAAAGTTTTATGTTATGTACTATTTCAAAGTAAATGTTTTTTTTTATCTTACCTACACTAACCCGGAAATAAATTAAGGCATCAAACATGCTTTTATGTTTATGAGCACTCGTAAAATAAATTTTATTTTATACAAAGCTAGTTAGGCTGGAATCAAAGGCATGGTCCTGGTTATGATAGCTATCAGGAAAAAATAAAAGCTTGAAAGCGTAGGCAATTTTATTAAAAGTGATTATCAAACACAGAATTTGTTTATTAAATAATCAATACTTAATACCTTTTAATTTATAATCTTTTTAATTCGAAATTAACTTAAGAATGGAACAGGAACACTGCAGTTTCACTCAAAACGCCAGCGAAAAAGACTATCAGAGTTGCGTTGAATGCACCACGTAAATCAGTGCATCACACCAAATTCATCAGTGGTGAGTGATACCGGATTATAAATGAGCGACTCTAAGATGGCCGACCTGGCAACATGGCGGCCAATTCGTAAATGGAATGTCATAAGTTTGGCAGTTACTTACGTATCGGTCGCGATGGGTGGCGGGAGGTGAGTGAATGGACTGCGCTGGCGTCATGAGGAGCAGTAGACGGCGTCTCACTAATTTTACCATCTGGCTCGCACGCACCACTAAGTTTAGCCGCCCCAAGATAGCCTCGGTCCACGACCCATCGCGCATAAACTTTTCACAATTAGACTATTATTTTTGGTAGCAAAGTCAGTCGGTCGATTATTAATAGAGGCTTTTCCGAGTTTATATTCGTTACGTGTGTTGTGGTGTTAACTTTTAGTGAATTTATACATAGACGCTTATAAATAGGATGTGCTGAAGTTTCGTCTGACGGACGGGGGAATACCTTCCTGAAATATCGTACTACGGCCGGTGGTTTGCGTGTTTTCGGACGCATTGGTAAACGATTATTTATACATTGATTGTGAGGATTTTACTCGCGGGAGTAAGCGCTACGCAGCGCGAGATGCGGTCCTCTTCCGCGCAGCGAGGCTGCATAGCTCCTAAGCGTAGGGCCACCCAGAGGCGTGACCTTTAAGTCAGAGCGGTGGATCACTTGCATATGTAAAATTTCAATCCCTTATCTTCCTACTTTGATGGATTATCATTATAGGCGATACTTGATGGGGTTTGCTTATTATTACATCACTTTTTCAGGCATTCAATGATGGTTACTTAATCAAGTAATCACTCAGTTTTGTAGCACTATATTACTCACCTACAATTGAACATAATTCGAGTAAATAATTCCAGCTGATGAATCTGAAGTTGTGTAAAGAAGGAAATTGGTTTTCTTAAAAGGATTTTTTTATATAAGTTAAAAAGTGGATTATAAGGTTTTGTTCTTTACTTTTTATTAAATTATCAAGTTCTTGTGAACTCAAGTTTATTGAACAAGAAAGTCTAATAAAGTGTGTAATTTTCTATATTTTTGAGAATAATTATTATTTATTATGTCCAAAATAATAATTGTAAGTGAAAACTTGTAATTGGAATTAAGCTTTATTAAAATAAGTTAATATGTATTTATTAGTAGTAAGTTTTTCAAATAAAGTATAATAATTCTGTGAAGGTTTTTCAATTTGACCTTTTAATGGTGTGTCCAAAACTGTTCATAACGATAACAGATCTTGTCAAGACATGGTTACAATATTGCGAGATCGATTTCTGTTCCCGTAAAATGTATCCATTTTTCCTTTCCAGTGTTACATGTTTTTTAACATTCGTCATCATTCATATCAGCCGAAAAACGTCCACTGTTGGACATAGGCCTCCCCTAATTGTCACTATAATGACCCGTGCGTCTTGCATCCATCGGATTCCCGCGACGCTCTCCAGGTTATCGGTCCACCTAGTGAGAGGCCTTCCAAAGCTGCGTCTTCCGGTACATGGTGGTAGTCTGGCTACTCCAGAACCTTTCGTCCCCGTCGACTATCTGTTTTTTAATATTAGAGCTATATATATCCTTACCATAAAATGATATCTTTTCAACCCCGTCCTCAAAGAAAACTGCAAAAAGCAAAGCATGTCACCTTATTACTTACAATAAACCTATAGCTTAGCACATCTCTTTAATAACAGACCAATGTCAACCCTTATATTGTGTGCCTATCAATTTTCGCAACGGATGCTCTATGATTTTCTTTATTCCCTATAAATGGCTGTAAAGAGCTTTTATAGAAGAAATCCGTTATTAAAGAATGATTACCAACTATTTATTAAAATTGTTGGTTATTTGCTTGTAAATTGTCTACTAAGAACCCTTGTACTTAGATAGAATCGAGCAATCGCAAAAATCAGACTTATTTACACACATTTGCACACATTTGCACACATTTTTGTTTGAGGTAGGAAATCATCTAATGATTTCTCTATACTGTAGTTAGAGAGCGAGGCAGAATTTTGCTGTCTAAAACCACACTTAATGTAATAATAGTATAAATAAGGTAATAGTATAAGATAACTTGTCTTCATTACAGATTTTTTACACGTTTGTATTGTACTATAGAATTCTTTTGATTATTTGTTAATTGTAAATTATTTTAGCTCTTCTCGCCTGAAACACAGTTCCTAGTTCAGGCACGTAAGACTCAGAATTAAGATTTTTAATTAAGACTTTATTACTTTGTCCTGTAAAGAAATTTTAATAAATATTATTATTATTACTTGTTTCCTTCAGTTGCTTTTTGCGTTCTAGGGTCACGGGTACCCTTTTCAAAAATTAAACATACATACAAGTGACCAAAATATATAGATATTAAAGCTTACAACATACTGAGAATTTATTCGTGCTTTTCTTTTAAGGTTATACCAGTCGATACTTATTCCAAACAAATTTTGGGGGAGTATTACTCCTCAGTTTAACATTGTACCTATACAAAACAAGATATGGTTTTGTCTTATTATTAATTTTGTCTGTGTGGAAACAAAAAAAAATAATAAAAAAATTGCCATTACAAAGTTATGAGCCAACAAAGTTTCCGGTTTTTTGATGATTTTAACGAAAACTTAAGTGTTAAAAAGTAACAAAAACCGTATAAAATTTCAAAAATGAAGTCAATACCGACAAGGCTTTATTACCGAAGAGTTCTATACAATTTATTTGTAATAGATTTATGCATTAGTTTTTCATAAATCTCAATTTTCCAAAGCACTACCTACTCTCAGATCTTACAATGTCAAATTTTATTCCAGTAAGTTTCCAGAGGTAATAGAAATGGCTGTGCTGTTGGGTTTCCTTGCATGATCGCATCAGGAATTAAAATATACCCAGAAGAACCAAGGGTACCGACATAACCTGAACAATTGCCAAACTAAAGTGGCAGTGGATAGGGCACATAGCTTGTAGAACAGATGGTTGATGGGGCCGTAAGGTTCTGGAATGGCGACCGCGTACTAGAAGACGCAGTTTTGGAACGCACAGGACCGATGGTTATGGCGACCCTTGGGGGAGGCCAATGTCCGACAGAGGACAGCTGTTGGCTGAAGTGATGATGATGATGATGAAGTTTATAGAAAATAATAATCATGCTCAAACTACTGCAACAAAACAATTACAACCATGACGTTCGAACTGAACTTTAATGGCTATACCATAACAAAAAAATAATAAAACAAAACTGCAAAAAACTGAAAAATACATAACATAAATGGTGCACTGTCAAAAACCATTATGACCACAGTGAGTTGCGATATAAACTGAGAACTAAAGGGGGATGTGCACCCCCCACACTCCAACCCAGCCCGCTAGACGAGCAAAGGTATTTTAGTCTGGCCTGATCTGTCAATTTGAATTAGCAAGTGCAGTAACAGCCGAATGGGTAATTGAGATACGGAGTTAACGCTCAATTGGTGATGTTATACTGTATTGTGGTAGGTCGAGGTATCCATAGCTTTGTACTGGAGTGAGGCTTATTGATTTTTTAAGGGATGGTGAGGACCTACTTACTGCTTTTTTTTTGCAATGCAAGGAGTTGTGTTAGTGGTACGTTCTTCTTTTTAATTGACAATCGATCAGTACAAAATAGTATGACGGGGGTGTATTTCGTCCACTCTACCACGAAATATCTCTTTACCATCTCGTAATTCTAAACTTATTATCATCCTACCCTTGTCTCGTTATATTTGGGGTTGATGCAACATGTTTTTCAAAACACTCAATCCGGCTCGAAGGACCATGTTTGACTTGATGATGGCCAGCCAAGTTCTAAGGGCTTCGGATGGAACCAGAGAGCCCCACAGGTATCAATGGCGGCAACCCTGTTCCAGCGGTAAATAATTTTAATATATGGTAATAGGTCTTTACCTATCAAATTGCCGTTTTTAAAACGGGTTGCTTTGAAGTATTATATCTATAAATTAACTAGGAATTATAAGTTCAAATAAACTTTATATTAAAGATACGTTATTCTTTTTTGAAATTAGTTATTTATTGGTTTCTTTGTGTTTTGTATTTTCTGTAATATCGCAGTACTTATAACCATTTTTATAAGAAATCTAAGAAAACTCTCATTATTTTGTAATATGACCCTTTACATTGTCATTACATTGTCATTAAGGAGGGGTATTTGTACTTCTGTCAAATCAAAATATGTACAAAACTTTTATAGCGTTTCACGAATTCAATTTCAGATATATTAATTAAATTAGTATTCGTCGTGGCGTTCTTTTTCCTGTGCCAATCTTTAAACAAAAAATTAAAACAGTTTAGATATGAAAACTTTTTCAGACAGTTATAAGATGACGTCACAGTCATCTGCAAAACAATAACAACACCGTCCTGTTACGGTGTTACAACAAAAAAAAGAATTGTGACAGGAAGCGAACGCAGCCGGTAAGCACAAAAAATGCGGCTCGGTCATCGACCCGTGGGTTTGCGCTGCTGTGTACTACCCTTAATACATCCGCCGTGAAATGATCCCGATTTCCTAATTGACCTTAATTTTCAGGTTGACTTCAGCCTTCATTTAATTGATATGAGCGACCCGGACCTATTTCAAAGTACCAACGTGATATATTTTAAGGATTAATTTTCTAGATTGATTTGAATTCTAGTTAACCTATTAATTTTTATGTTTAAATATTTTGAGTGTTTCACAGATTTCCAAGAATCTGATTTTGTACAAGTATGGCGTATCTATAAAACTATTTCAATATTTTTTACCCATGGCGGTGAATTTGATTTAAAATTTAGTTTTGTAACAAATAAATTTTGTATATATTATTTTCACATAATATTGTCAATTTCAACTCAACTCACTAGGTTTTGGTCGCGACTTCGTCCGGATAAATATCAAATATTGCGGATACGAAGTCAAAGACCATATAAAAAGTAGCCTTGGGCTTTAAGCTTACTCCATTTCAACTATTAACAAAATCGGTTCAGTAGTTTAAGCGAGAAAGCGTGACAGATAGACAGAGTTACCACATTTATAATACTACAACACCCTACTACTTATATACACTTATCTTCTTTATACTTTTTTACTCTTGTTTCATAAATAACATTTTCTTTTTATGCATCTACCATATTGTCTCTTCACAACCCTAGGTTGACTAGTAGAGTCCGCCTTTGTACCTTTAAGTTGCATGAAGATTTAATAAATAATATTATTATTAGATTACTACTGACGAATAAAAATGTTGGTTTGACATTATTACTTTCGATACAAAAGCTATGAAACTTTCCTATAAGAAAACCACTTTGCAATCTACCCCTATTTAAGATAAACATAACATTTGGAATCTGAAAAATTCTTTGCCACCCAAAATCCAATGGAGTAAACTTGTTGACAGTGCATAAAATTTCATCAAAGGTGTTTCAAATCAATTGTCACAGCGGGTTCATTATTTCGTCGTTGTATGTCACCCTCCACAAAAATCGGCGCCGGCGCATCGGGCGACTGAAACTCATTAGTTAAAGTTTTAAAGTGTTTTTTATTTTAGTTATTTGTGTTTTTTTTTTCATTGAAATGAAGAGTTGGGTCTTGTTTTCTTGGAAAATACTTTTCTACTCTTTACAAAACTATTAGTAAGTTTTGTATACTTAGTATTTTCTAATGGAAGTTGATTATTAAAATTGCTTTGAAAAAAAAAACAGTATAAAATTAATACGTTAAACGTTAGTAGACGTCATAAAATTATTTCTTAAGCCAGCTTTCAATATTGGATATAATGTAATATATAATACTTTATCGCTCATCATACATTTTGTACGAGGCTGTTCACACTGAGCTATAATATATATCACTCCCAAACTACAAATATTTTTTCGACCGACTGAGCGATGTTTAGAGGTCATTTGAAGGTGTGTATTTTACCTCACTTCCCCGGACACGGCGCCTTCCCCTGCCTCGCCTATAGTCTGAATGGTGACGTTCGTGTGCAGACGTGTCAACTGATCTCGTCTTTTGAATTTTTCTTCTCTTAGTCTAATATGATTCGATATCCAGAATCGACATTTATTATATTTTTTTCTTAATAATGATACCTACATGTAAATCGAATTGTCGCCGTCTGATGAACTATCGTAGGAATCAAGCAAATCCTCTAATAATATTCTAATTTAAATTTTTCTCTCAAAAATAAGTAGATTGAGGGATAGTCGTTAACATGAAAACATTGTGTAGAAATGATAAATAAAATAAATCAGTAAGCCTAAAGCTAGAACTACATCAGACCGACGCACACGTGTAACATGCCTAATTTGTACGTAGAAGGACGTCGCGTGGCGTGGATCAAGTGTAGCTCTACAAGTCTAAAATGTATGGAGGCGTGTGTGGCACACGTGTGCGCAGTGTAGTTCTAGCTTCAATTATTACTTTTCATTAAAATTAATAAAACACAAGCATAGCATAGCATAGTCGGCCTTATAATGTTCCCACTGTTGGGACTCACGCCTCCTCTCTAGTAGGGGGAATGGACCGTAATCCACCACGCGGGCCCAGTGCGGGTTGGTGGATGTCACATGTCTTCGAATTTTTGGTTCTAAATCATGCCGGTTTCCTCACAATGTTTTCCTTCACCGTTTTGAGAGCAGTGGTGATGAAATTAATTACACAAATATATACAAATAATATAAATAGGAGCAGTGGTGGCCGAGTGGTAACGGCCTCGACTTACGAGTTGTAAGTTCCGGGTTCAAACCCAGCCAAGCGCATTACTTTGTGTAATAAAACACAAACCACAAATTAATTATTAAATTAAATTAAATAATACAATAGCAAAAATAGATTGTCCAAGATATTTAAATAATAATTGTATAAAAGGTATGATAGTTACATAAACAAAAGGTTAAGTAAAATTTCATAAAATCTTTCGAGTTGCAAAACATCAAAAAGAACAGTATTCTGACATTAATTGCAAAAAGAAAAATGCAAAACGCACAAGACATCAAACGTCACTAACAAAGTGCATATGTAAATTTTCACAAGAAATAATAAGACTAATAGTGGGGTACCTTCATACTAAACAGCATTTCAAATGGTACTTTAGTAGATAATGGTATTTGTTCGCAAGCCTGTAATTAAAAGCCTTTGTATATACGTTTATAAGACAGGTTCCGTCAGTTAAATGTTCCTAATAGCGTGGTTCATTATTTATTGAAGTTTACCAAGTAAAGTTGTTAAGTCTTGCGTTGTAGCCGGTTTTTAGGTGATGAGAAATAAGATACTTTAAAGATTCAAAGAATTTTATTTCACATAAACCATTTACAGGCACTTTTGAAATGTCAAGAAGTGAGTCAGTCAGAAAAAAAATGATGCTAACTGCACATTCCAAAGCGTAGATCTCTATGGAGAAGAATGTGCAAGAAACTCCATGGACACTCTTTTCTATCATGTTGTGTAATTACAAATATCTCTGTTACATGTTTCTTGTCGCTAACATGTGAGAACAATGTAAATAAAGTAATAATAAAAATTAAATATAGATATTCAAATAGCAGTTGGCAGCTAAGAAATGATCAGTCTCAACTGACAGCGCCCGTTCACGAACATGACGCTAATATTAAAAAGTTTTTGAGGAATTCATCATCGTCATCAATTTAGCCGAAAGGCGTCCACTGTTGGAAATAAGCCTCCCCCAAATGTCGCCATAATGACCAGTCCTGTGCGTCTCACATCGCTTTCGGATCGTCGGTCCACCTTATAGGCCTTCCAACGTTGCGTCTTCCGGTACGTGGTCGCCATTCCAGAACCTTTCGTCACCATCGACCATCTGTTCTGCGATTAATGTGCCCTGCCCACTGCCACTTAAGTTTGGCGATTCTTCGGGCTATGTCTGTAACCTTGGTTCTCCTGCGGATATCTTCATTTTTGGCGTGATCACGCAAAAATGAATACGTAACATAAATTTTAACAGTTTATGATCTTTTAGTTCTAAAAGTATTGTCCATTTTCGCCATTGTTGTTCTGATTTTGTACTTGAACTCCAAAATCTTGTTGATGCACCAGATTTTGGAGTTCGAGTATAAAAAGTTCAAGTAATTGTTAAAGGACTCGTTTTTTGCACAAAGAACTAGCTGAAAGAACTGCCATTCAAGGTGGCAATACTGCCAATCTTCTTTGCACATTGACGTGTCGTGAGTGAATTTTATGTATACAGAAACAAATATGTGTGTAGTTAGATTTAGCATAAATAATAAGTTAAAATTTTAGATTATAATGTATATATAAAAAAAGCAAATCAGTATTTTTTCTGGTCGGTATAAGTACTAGCACTATTTTTTAAGTTCTGTGTATTTTAACCAACTTTTGTCTTTGTCCGAAATATAAGTTTTTTTCTTATATATACGAACTAAATTTTCAAATTAAATATCATTTTTCTCTCTAGTTATCGTAAAAAATCATAAACTCATTCAAAGATAGAAGCTAGAGATAGAAATATTAAATACAATTTACAACCCCGAACATTCAAGCAAGTACGTTAAACTCGAACAAATCTCTCGATACCCTACACTCCTACAGGAAAGAACACAAAAAAAACAATAAAATCCGGCTTGCGACATGGAATGAGCACCCTCAGTTCCTCTGGGCCCCCTCCTTCCCTCCCTACCGGGCCGCCATCTTGTTCCCCCGTTTCAGCCGCATCCGGCGGGACACCTGCGCGCGCGCATGTCACGCTTGCGTACTGAGTTATTAGTTTTTAATTCTCTTCGCTTCGGTTCTGAATAATGAACTTTTTAAACGATGATTGAATAGAAAAATGGGTTTGTAATTATTGTGGTGGTGATAGTTTAGGAAGGGTAGTAGTTCTGGGTGATGGATGGTGAATTTTATTGTTCGGCTTTATTGGAAATGAAAATTTACACCGCAGGCTACCCGCTTTTTTAGTTTAAGTTCTTATAGTCTATCATAAGGCTGTCTAGTAGATATCGCTATCAGCGATAAGACCGCCATCGTACCCATAGATTTATGTTTATGTCAAGTTGTTTGTATTTTGGTGTACAATAAAGTTTATTCTATTCTATTGAGGGAAAATTTACACAATGCCGATTTTTCGATACCAAGATTTGTATGTATATATAAACTAACTGACGCGACTGAGGTCATTCCGTCACAGGCGTTCATATTTTAAAAACTAACTGTCAAATCCATGAATACATTAAATTAGTTTATAGTAAGGATTGACAGCTAACTATTGTGAGCTAGTAACAGTTACAATACAATGAAGAAAAAATTTTTTTTAGGATTCTCCGTGCATTTTTTCTTATTTTCTTTTCTTGAGAAAAAAAGTTCATCCAAATTGGTAATTCGAGTGAGAATGATTTAGCATATTAAGATTTCCTTTTTTTAATCATACTATTAAATGGTGGTGGCTGTTTTTATACAGAAACAAAATCGGTGAAATTGTCATATTTATTTATAATCATGGAAAAAAATAACTAACAATAAAAAAAAAATTGCACACTGATTTTTCAGTGCCGACTAATTGTTAGGAAAGATAACGTCGGTTAATATTTAATTGTATACGTAGAAAGTGAGTGATATACAATAACACGATACTTCAAAAAAGAAAACTCACAGAAATTCTTCCGAGGAGCAGAAGAATTTCTCTCAGTTTTTTTTTTATTTCAGACAAAGCCGTTATTAAAATTACAATATTTTCAGACACTTTATAAAGATATCGGTCAATCAGAAAAAAGATGGAAGCTATTATTTAAACGTTCCAAAGCGTAGATATATATGGAAAATAACACTTTTAAATCAATTATAGAATAGAAAAAAAAATCGTTTTGGAAGTCAAAAACATATAACTTGTTCTATTTAAATAAGTAACGATAATAGCTGCAATGAATTAAAACTGTGACCAACAAAAAAACCTTATTTTAACAGTTCAGTGGACGGTCGCTTATATTCAACATTAAACAGTAAATTGACGTTTTTAAGGCTACTAGTTGTTTCAGAGAGGAAATTAGATATTTGCTTGTATTTTGATGGTTTGTTTTAACGTAACAAAAACAGGCCCCGCGCCGAGAAAGAGAAGATGATTTTGTGGCCAACTAATATTTTTACAATTCAGATTAGGTTGGCATTTATCACCGCGCCCGGTCGCACTCGGACAGTTCGGCGCCACGCGCTAGGTAGGTATGAAAAGTTCAGTACATACATGAGATTGACTTCTGTATCTATTTTTTTTTTTGTGGTAGTGTGTAGTGTGTGTGTAGTGGGTGTTTAGAGTATGAGTTTTTGATATTATGTTTCAACGAGTTTTTAAATTTACTACGTTATTTTTGAAAATATATAATATATACCAGCTGACTCGACAAACGTTGTTCTACCACGTAAATTATTAAAGAAAAACCGGGCAAGTACGAGTCGGACTCACGCACTGAGGTTTTTGTACAAACTTACCCATGAAAACAGTTTGCCAACCAATTCCCCAATTGAGTTACGAAGATTTTTCCGAATCGCAAAAATGTTGCAAGTTTTTTTTTTAAACGGGAAGTACCCTATGAATTTTTATTCCTTTGAAAGTGTCAAAATACACGTTTTTTTGCGACATAAACGCCCGTATCTTTTGTTTTCGTTAATTCAGAAGTTCGATTTTTCCACAGCTTCAAGGGACTGCAGACCTGAGTATATGGTTTTAATTTCAACACGATACCTCCAAGCGTTCTCGAGATAAAGGGTCTTGACAGACAGACGGACCGTCGATAAAGGGTTCGGTTTTTTTTGAGGTACGGAACCATAAAAAATGAGGAGTTGGGGTAGGAGGGTAAAAAAAGTCTAGTCCTATTCTCAGACCTACTGAAGTTACACACATAAGAATCAATCAAGCCGTTTCGAAAGAGTTTAGTTGTGACACGAGAATTTTATATATTAGATATATGTAGGAATGATGTCAAAGACGTGTATGTTAAAAGCATTCAGAGTCACAACCCCTAAAAGCTTCGTAACTTATATCATCCCATATCCCACAATTTTCCATAACCCTCTTTCACTCAAAGTTTTCCATACCAGCTATGCAAACACGGCCGTCTCCATAGCTGCTGCATCCATTATTCAGGCACCGCTAAGTGGCAAAGCCATCCGGTTCGCTGCCCATATATTATTCAGTTCCTGACTTGACACGTCGGCACTGACGCTCCCCCCCCCGAGGTGGTAGACGTCAGTTCCATTCCCAATTATGCACACGTTGAAATGTCACAGGCACTTAGCCCAAAATGACCCTTAAACCTATTGGCCTTTTATTTTAGTGTTTTGGGTTAGAGGCTCGACTGATAGCAAGGTCGTTTTGGGTACGGTTGGAAAGGCTTTCAGATTTTTTTTCTTGTCGTGTAAATACGTAAAATGGTCCCTTTATTTAACTTTTTTCGTTCTTTTTTCGGTTTTCGCCTTGTTTTGCGTATTTTTTATTTTGCTGGTGTAATTACATGTGTTAGGATTGGTAAAGGATTGTTCTTTTTTTCATGCGTTTTATAAATTATTGTACAATGAGAAAAAAAACCAAAAAGGCACGTTGCTGGAAAACCCGTATTTTAATTTAAAAAACAATAAGACGTTCTTTTTTATTACACAAATAACATTTATAATAATAATATTTTTTTATATATTTTTACATGATTTTATTTAAAAAAAAATGTAATGCACATGACTAAGTAAACAATGAATAAAAGGAAAAATAATAATAATAATATATTAATTTAGACATCATTGATCCAATGGTAAGTAAAAAAAACTTATCATCTAGGTGTCAGTAAATTAAAGATTAAAAATTTCAGATTGCAATTAGTAATAACAACCCGGGTTTATATACCTAGAGTCTCCCTAAAAATAACTTTCAAAAAGCCACTCAAACCAATAACAAAACAAAGTAATCACAAAATACAAAAGAAAACAGTTCTAAAAGCGCTTTGTTGCAGTGATACAATTTAAATGCAATTCGCGACACTTTTAATCATTCCTGACGTCTGAGCCATATCCAGCGCTGCATCCAGCGAATACAGCGCTTATTTTTGGACCATGGAACACAGAAAACCGCTTAACCTAACCAGAGAGCATATTAATGAAAATTGAGTGACATCCATTGTAACACTCAGACTGTTTTAGACTAGACCTTATCGGAATCTAGGACAAGATATTTCTGAACTAGCTGGTGTCCACTGCAAATTAGCGAAGTTTCTGTATTGTTGCTGGGAAAAGGGAAATTAGCACATTGTATTTCTGTTCGGTTTGTGTTGGACTTAAAAACTGCAGTGCTACTGGCAGTAATTTTTTTGAGCTGGAGTTATGGGGTTGCATTTTAGTGCCCCACTTTTAAGATCTTAATTGGTTCAAATATGATCATGTATATAAATGTATATAGTCTAGTGAACAAGCCTCAAGAGTAAAAAGACAATAAAGAAGACCCGAGAAGCGCGAGACAGATGCTATTATAACAATAGCTGGAAATAAATTGATAAAAAAAGCCGCTTACATAACAATTTGAAATTATATGGAGGATATACACGAGAAGAGGTTCCTATGCTTAATAAACATAAAACTAGACAGAAAAAAGTTACGTGTTACCGTTGAAAGAGATACAATGTTTATAAAGCTATGACAATATGGAAAATATTGAGAATATACCTGAAAGAAATTGTATTAATTGACCAAGACAACTCTTTTCAGGTTGCTAGTAAACCTTTTCTGTATGAAACAGCTAATTTCCTTCAGAACGTTATAGAAAAATTGCTTTCAAGACCATGATTATTTGTATGGTTAGAAAAATGTAATAATATAAATTTAACATATCACTTTTAATAAGTGATATGTTAAATTTATATTATAGAAATCAGAGTAGGCGGCTAATACTACATCTCAGTTACAATCAAGATGTTTGTTAAATTTATTTATCAAAACCATTCGGGATATTGATTTTACTTTAAATTGTTATTATAATCGTCTAGACAGGCTTTTCAAGTGTAGTCAGTGAAATTCCAAGCACATGAGTGCCGTGGGCGCTACCACTTGAAAACACTTTCAACAATATCTGATTCATTTTCTTTATACCTACATTCTATAAGTTGACTAGTGTCTGTACAGGTTCTTATAAGATAAAAATTTATGTTAAACGTGGTGGTTATGCTGTTTCTTTGTGTTTGTTTATTTTTTTTGGATGGTTGTTGCATTTCTAACCCATCAGTTTCCTGCACTTGTCTATCGCCTTTGTGTGAGTGAGTAGGACACTCCGCAATTTCAATGGCGTCGTTGACTGATTTGTTCATGTTGCATCTGCAAATAAAATCCGATATTCGTATGTAATTTGATGTTTTCGACTTAAAAAATCGTGCATACTGAGCTACGCCGAGGTCTAACAAGAGATTGTTCACACCTTCCTTTCAATAAACGAGCCGTTCTGACCTATCTTTCCTCATGGCTTGTCAAACCTACACCATGCAGCTGCCGAATACACATGGCACTTTTTCTTGTCGAAAAAAACTTAATTTCCTAAACAACCTTCGTTTTAATTCAGCATAAACTCGGAAACTTGGACATTTTATTGTACACAACCATTTACTCTGGGTCTAACCGCAAAGACGGCGCATTGCTTACCACGCGCGAGATGTCAGCAAAATTGTAAAGCCGACGCCTGCCAGGCCTGCGAATTTTTCGAAGAAGTTACCACAACCCTCGCAATAAAGGCCAAATGAAAGAACACTAGATTTTTGTCAGTAAAAGCCCGTTGCATCATCGGACCACCAAGCGTACGGCGATGCGCTACCGGTACATGGTGAGTATCCCACCCATACACACAAAACATTTTAAGAACATATTCATTGTGCGTACAGATAAAGAGTGGATTGGAGTGGAGTTTTTTTTTATGGCTGAAACTATGGTTAAAAGTTTCATAGTAATAAGACTGGCCAATCATAAAGTTGGCGGTGGGGTCCACCTTCTTCGGGCTGTACGATTAATAAATTATTAATAATAATCTTTATTGACATAAATTGTACAAGCATTTTTATGAATTCTCTAGATCCTGCACTAGTGTGTATATATGAGTTTATTACAGGACCTAGTGTCTTCCCCTTATTACTAAAACATAATCATCATTTCAGACAAAAGGCGCCCACAAATGCACACATGCCTCCCCCAAGTATCGCTACAAAGAACTGCCCTGTTGATTGCCGCGACTCTCACCAGGTCTTCGATCCGCCTTGTGGAAGGTCTTTCAACGTTGCATCTTCCGGAAGTGGTCACCACTCCAGAACCTTTCGGCCCCAACGATCATCTGTTCTGCAAGGAATGTGCCACTTAAGTTTGGCGAAACATAACTACGTTAATTGTTGAAATGTTAGAAAGAGCAAATGAGGGAACACAGGTGAGTTTTTGTCAGTAAAACTCTGATGCCCCGTCTCCCTCCACCCAGAGCCGAAGAGGCTGTTTAATGATTTCTCACCTCAATACAGCTTTAGCGTGGACTTTTACATGAACCATCAGCTACATAAGTAGATGTAGTAAAAGAGCATATCGTTTTTCGTCAGATTAAGCTGTAATGAATGCAGAGTTAACGTAGTTTAATATTTGTCTTCATTAAAACTAAATTGATTACGTACTAAAATCAATACAGAACGAACTGAAATCCGCAACACAATAATCCTAATGCTTTATTATGAAGCTGCAGGCTTTACTGACAATGTGACGATTAATGAGTCAGGCCACGTGTTGGCTCACATAACCGGTAATGTGACTTAAACACGGGACACCTATTCAGTCATTATATTTCATATTAACATACGTAACATACGCAGAACCGATTGCGACGTCAGTGGTGAAGCGATGCAGTGGATTTGATGAGATGAGATTTTAAATTTCGATTCTCAGGTAACAAACAGGTTACCTCAGGTCGACCTGGGAAGAGGTGGCGAGATGACCTAGACACCTACCGCAAGGGTTAGTTTTGGCTCAAGAAAAGAAGTTTGAAAGAGGCGTTTGCCGAGCCGTGGGAAAATATGGGCTAAATAATAATAAAAAAATCTCAGGTCTTCTTTTTTGCCAGAATGATAGTGGTCTTATTGTAACTTCGGCTTAGACCCCGTCTTTACTTCGATTAAGGGGTCAAATATGAGCTTTTCAATAGCAAAACGAACATAAACTTTTCGATCGACACGTTAGGTTACGGGTTTATAAAACGCAATTTGGTCAAGTTGTTTGCAGCGGATTTTTTTTTAGAAAATCATCAAATAACTGCTCTCACTCTGGAAACAAAAAGGAATGTCAGACTTTACTGACTAGAACAGACATGTGTTTCTTCCGTTGTCTTTTGCGTTCCAGGGCCACGGTACTTTTTCGAACAATCCTGCGTCCAATTAAAGCGTTAAAAACGCTTTAATAAATTAGCTTAGAACATAACTTTATGCTAATAAATTTATCTTACAACGCGTCGTGGACTCGCGCTTTGTCCTTATCGGACGGCGAACTACCCATTATTCGCCGGCCCACCCACTGCAGTGGCTGGCCTGGATGTGCAACAAAATATTGAGTTAACAAATCCTTTATGCGTCAGTAAATAAAACAGTAGTCGCAAGGCCGATAATGAACCCTCGTTCTTTATGCACCGAATGTCTTATTAGCGGAATACTTGATATGGAGCTTTCAACAGCCGCTAACTAAGTTAATTGCCCCGACTAACGAAACTGTTACACAATAATTCCACGGAAATGCTGTTTTGTTTACTATTTTCTGTAACCTATTAATGCGCTTGGTGGTAAATAATGTAATGGCATTAATAAACACACTAAGATTTTAAATTATTTTTTTATCTTCCCCAAGTAGGAAGATAAAGATGAATTATCGAAAAAAAATCAGTTATAATTATGTAATAATTTTATATCATTAGTATTATGTAATAAGTTTAACAAGCACCATCCCGTGATTGTCCTAGTATTTTTTTTTGTGAGAAAATCATACAATGACATTCCCCACTCTTGCGCGGAGTGAGAGATAGTGTCAGACTTTTTCTGACTAAAAACCACCTCCTGTTCTTTCGTTGCCTTTCATACCAAGGCCGAGTCTTCCTTTCGGAAGCAGACCCTTGGCCCCAGCAGGGTTCGACCCTGCTGGGCCCCTACTTTTTGCTGACAACTCCTTGAGGCGCATGTAGAAACAGTACGCGCCGTCGACGTCTTGGGCTCGGTCCGAACGGTTACCGGACGGTCGGACGGCAAGTTGTGATTGTCTTAGTTAAAATTATCATCAATTCTTTGCGGTAGTTTGGAAAAATCCATAACAATAACTTTTGTTGTTTATTTAGGTTACCATTCGTAGCAAGCTTCAAGGATTTTGGCTCTAGGAATAACATTTTGTATAAAAACAAAATCCTTAAAAGATGTATTTTTCGAAAATTTCTTCTTAGTGCTCGCCTACATCATAAAAGGAAACCTTGTGTAAAATTTCACGTGCCAATTCCCAGTAGTTTCAGCTGTGTTGATATGTGTTCTTTTTATAATTATATTTTTTTTTTACCAATGCAATTGACGTTTTTAAAACGGGTTGCTTTAAAGCGTTATATCTTTGGATTGACTTGAAATTATAAGTTCAAACCAACTTTATATTAAAGGTACGTTATTCTTTTTTTGAAATTAGGTATTTATTTTTTGTTTGTGTTTTGCATTTTCTATAATTGCGCAGTGCTTATAACCATGAAAGCTCATAATAAAGAAAAAAAGTTTTTTTTTATAATAAGAGTTCCAACGTAGAAACTATGCATTTCAAAGGGCAAGCAATATGAATGACATATACCTACGACAGCAGCAGTGGTGAGCAGTGGTGACCTAGTGGTAACGGCCCCAACTTACGAGTTGTAGGTCGTGGGTCCAAAACCCAGCCAGGCGCATTACTTTGTGTAATTTATTTCATCACCACTAATCTCAAAACGGTGAAGGAAAACATCGTGAGGAAACCGGCATGTCCTAAAACCAAAAATTCAAGACCTTTGACATCCACCAATCCGCATAGAGCCCGCGTGGTGAATTACGGCCCATTCCCTCTCCTAGAGAGGAGGCCTGAGTCCCAGCAGTGGGAACACTATATGGTATGCTATACCTACGATACAAGGAATCCGCAATTTCATAGGTAAAGGGCCTATTATATATATATTAGTACAGCCTCAATATACATCTAGTTTTTTTATTATTATTATATTATTTATATATTTATCAGACTATATTCAATTAATTTTATCTGAGCTCGAGAATGAAATGTTTTGATAGATTAGGAATCTAACAACAACAACAAGAGTTATACAACTAATAAATTTTGTTATTATAAGTAACATAAAAAAAAACATTGTAGAATTGAACACATTAGTAAACTTAACGACACATATAAAGTCAACACAACTAAATGAGAACTTCGCACATGTCGCTAATTGTCATACAACACATGTCTTTCCCACCGTAAACATTTATAAAATTATTAACGCCATAATATTTCGTAATTTAATGATAATTTATGTGAAAGAATCGACATAGAAAAAATATTGAATGGCAAATATTTAGATACTTTAAAAAAATAATACGGATGATCGATGTGGCAGAAAGGTTCTAGAGTGGCGACCGGGCACCGGAAAACGCAGCGTTGGAAGGCCTCCCATAAGGTGGACCGACGACCTGGTGAGAGTCGCGGGAATGCGGTGGATGCGAGACACACAGGATCGGTCGTTGTGACGACACTTGGGGGAGGCCTATGTCCAACAGTGGATGTCTTTTGACTGAAATGATGATGAAAAAAATAATAAAAAGTCCTAATATATAATCGTTTCATGGACTAAAATACCTTAAACCATGAAATAATCTTAGCAATTATATTTCAGTGATGAAAATGTGGGACGCCCCTTGTGTCTCCTCCTCTTGCGCTAACCTAACCTAACCTAACTCATCGTGCTGTGCTGGTGTTGCCGCTGCGACTGCGGAGAACCTCAAGTGGCGGAAATATAATAACCTTGTTGGAAGTTATATTTTCGAATCGTTTGGGGTTGAAATTCTTTGGTTTTTTGGGTTTAAGATCGTGGAGCCCGAGAGCTCACAAATTAATTAAAGATCTGTTCGAACGTCTAGTTGACACTTCGCGTGACCCAAGGGCTTGCTTTTACGTTGGGCAGGGCACTGCCATATAGTGTGACATTGCCGCCAGTCTTTTGAGCAAATTATCAGTCGACAGAGATGTGGAGGAGTTATTTGACGGTATAATTAAGTTTGTTTTTTGTTAGTTTTAAATATAGTTAAGTATTTTTGGTAGGTATACATAAATCACACAACACACACATCATTATTATTGTAAACTTATTTTTAATTATGTTTGTCCTGTATTTTTGTTTATGTGATGTACAATAAAGAATATAATAAATAAATAAAAGTAGAATATTTCAATGAAGTAATTGATTTTCTAAACTAAATTTAAATTCTCAAATTACTTTAATGAAAAGCCAAGTCCGATTATAAAACATATTGTAACGCAAAGCTCACTCCTTCAACAAGTCTCAAGGACCAAAAAATACGCATAATGTTTTCATTTTCTCTCTCTGTTTAAGATAGTAAAGAAATAAAATAAAATAATATTAAAATTTTTCTCACGTCACGTTTCTCATCCCTCCATGGCACATGCCATGACAGCCGATTTCAACACAACTATTGCGATGCACTTCATGACACTCGTAGGTACTTAATTCCGTCATACTGCATTGAAATGAAGCTAAAATAGTTTCGGATATAGCACCAATTACTCTATCGTAGTCTGAGAGGCATCGAACATCTCAAGTGCTGTCGAACTACAGTTTGTCTGTTCATTACTTTGAGAGCATGTCGGAGAGATGCCGTAGCCGGCTCCCCGTCTATAATTCAGACCTCAGAGCACCTCTGATACCATTTTTCCGTGATATTACTTTGCAGTGTAACCTTTTGCTTTATTCTTGATTTGGACTTTGTTTTGATGGCATTGATAAATTGTTTATTGGATTTGATGTTTGTTTTTGTGGTTTTTGAGGTTAATTTTGTTGTTTCTTGGTTTGATATTATGAATTCATTTACTTCAGACATAGTCCATATTAAAATCAAATAAAACCATTTAAAAACAAGACACACACACGCCATCTCCATCATCATCTATCTTCATCATCTATCTTATTGTTTCACTTTAGGGGTTTCATATTAGGACTTTGACAACAATAAGCACAACTTATTGTAGGAATACCTATAGCAAGGTTTTAGCCAGCAAAAGTCTGTAACTCTCACTCTCCACTCAGGGGAGAAGCATTTTATGATATTTCTATGAAAAAAAAACTTTGTTACACGTGTATATTTTACGCTATTTTAAGTTCTGCAAATCTAACCAAACTGTTGTAACTAATGTATGAGTGTTATTCAAAGATATATTTTAAAATCATTACCTATAGTACCACTTAAATAAAAATAGCCAGCTATATCACCATCTTACAAAGAAAAAGAAACAGACAATGTCACTATTTTGTAGGTAATAAGTGACAAACGACTAGTTTTCAAGAGTTAGCTATAAATGGTTCCAGTTCAATTGTCGATGCATTTCAGTGATTATAGCCAACGAGACGTCATTGTATTAAAAAAGAACACCAATGGTTCTGTACCATAAAATAAATCTACATTTCAAAATAATGATTCACGAATAATTACGAGGATTTCTGACACGTGCCGTCCACGCATTCATTACACGAGTTATTAATTAAAATTCAAACTGAAAGCTGCTGAAACATGATATGGATAAACATCAGTACAGGTTTTAATTAAGCGAAATAAAACATGCCAGTGTCATTCCAAATAATTTTCCATCAAGCTCCCTTTTGCCTAAGAAAATTATGTTTACATCAATCAAAATGATAAGTATGATGAAATAGCCTAATAATTAGCATAATCAGCATTATAATATTTGCACTGCTGGGACTTAGGCCTCTCGGGCCGTAAACCATCACGCGGACCCAGTGCGGATTCAAAATTTTTGTTCTAGAACATGACGATTTCCTTACGATGTTTTCCGACACCATTTTGAGAGCACTGGTGATGAAATAAATTACACAAAGTAATGCACCTGGCTGTCGAGGCCATCGGGCCACTGCTCCCTGATCCCATTTTTTTTTAAAGAAAGTTTTATTTACATCAGTCAAAAATGATAAGTAGAATGAAATACTAGCCTAGCGATTAGGACAATTTTATCATGGTCCTATTATTTTAGTCTATCGCGTTTTCAGTCAGTCGGTCAAGGATCCTTCGGTAGTCATATTTACGGAACAGATATACGGAACTCCGAACCGATCGATAGTAGGATTTATAAATAAATACTGGCAACACACATCGGCATCATTACAGTTGACAACTCGAACAGTTCGAAGCGAACGACAAAGTGGTTTAAGTTGAAAAGGATGACACTGCAATTTTATTATTAGTAGGCTAGGGAGGTAGGTATTTCTATCGGTTAAATGGTAGATAAGTTCTTGTCTTGAACGGCTGGTAATAGGGCTATTTGCTTGAATTTTTCACACGCTTATTTTCTTACGTGGTATTTGTAAATAGTAGGTAAACTGTAAGGAATTATACTTGCATTTTTATTTTTATATGTGTTAGGTTTGAGAGAGTTCTACTGGCAAATATTACTATTGTTTTTTAGGGTTCCGTACCTAAAAAGGAAAAAACGAAACCCTTATAGGATCACTTTGTTGTTCGTCTGTCTGTCTGTCTGTCTGTCAAGACCCTTTATCTCGAGAACGCGTTGAAATTAACCACATACTTAAATTTGTGGTCCCTTGAAACTGTGAAAAAATCAAACTTCTATATTAACTAATAAAAAAGATGAGAACGTATATTTTGATACTCTCAAATGAATCAAAATTCATAGGGTATTGTACTTCCCGTTGACTCAAAATCCTGAAATTTGGCATAAATCAATGTCTTATAGCACAGGTAAACAGTAAATTTGTTGTTACCTACGTCACATAAAAAAATACTTTTTTGCAATTCGGAAAAATCTTTGAGACTCTATTCGGGAATAATAGTTTGTACGGAACCCTCAGGGCGCGTTAAACGTTACTATCGATTTTAAATCCGTCGTATTAATAGTGGATATTAAAAAAAAAACCAGCCAAGTGCGAGTCGGACTGGCGCATGAAGGGTTCCGTACCATTATCTACGAAAACGGCAAAAAAAATCACGTTTGTTGTATGGGAGCCCCCTCAAATATTTATTTTATTCTATTTTTTAGTAACTATCACGGTTCATGAGATAGGTACAGTCTGGTGACAAACGGACGGACAGCGGAATCTTTGTAATAGGGTCCCGTTTTACCCTTTGGGTACGGAACCCTAAAAAAGCAAGAGAATTTTGACCTTAAACTACCATTTATTAAATATGACTTTGATTTAAATGTACCCTGATAGTTGGAAGTATCATGCTCACATAGATGTCTTACTGATGCGCATGTACTGGGTCATTTAGTTCCCTTCAAATCGTCGAATGGTGTTCGCGCATGAGTCATGTTTGGGAACGCACCAACAGTTGGAACTGATCATTTCTCAGCTGCCATGGTTTTGTCTCCATTATTTGCGCTCTTTGAATTGGTTTTCTTTGATTTGTATGTTTTGGATGCTTTAAATGAGCCCGTTTTTCTATATCGTTCTCACATATTTGTATAATTTCAGTATTAACGACGTAACCATAACCAG
This sequence comes from Mythimna pallens, assembly GCA_961205895.1. Lineage (NCBI taxonomy): Eukaryota > Metazoa > Arthropoda > Insecta > Lepidoptera > Noctuidae > Mythimna > Mythimna pallens. Next base: position 6,985,560 of record OY540825.1, read on the forward strand.
TATGAGTTTGTGAGTGTTCTTAAAGTTAACTTAAGTAAATAAAAAGGTTATCATTGTTTAGAACTACTCCCAATAGAACAATTCAGCCCCCTAGCCAAGTTACAACCGTTTCGTTTAAATTCTCTTTTCGTTGATCGCCTCGAGTCAGCCACGCCTCCTATTCCTTTGTTCGGGGTTTAAAAAAATTCTAAGGGGTGTAAAAATTGTTATAAAACTATTCTCGCCAACTAAGCGGCTGGCGAAGTGCTAATCAATATACATATATAAAAGCGAAATACCACTCGCTGGTTAATCACGAAATCTCAGAAACTATAACATCAACAAAATTAAAATTTGACAGGTAGGTTCCTTATAGGGTGTAGTAGATATCCGCTAAGAACGAATTTCACGAAACTCCACTCCTAAGGGGTAAAACGGGGGTTGGAAGTTTGTATGAAACCAAGCTAGAGAAGAAGAAGAATTTTTATTTTTAGTATCATTTGCTAGGTGGTGGTGTGTGGTCAAGAGTCGTGGTCGTGGTTAAGAGCATTGTGAGCGACAGTTGGCGCTTTTTGCAGAAATCGTAGTTACAAAGTATTTTAGATACTATTCTAATAGATCTGTAATTGTATGAGTAACAAATTATATATTTTTTTAAAGGTATAGTCTAATACTTTTAATTAGTAGAAAGATTTCTGCGAAAAAAAACCGCAAATTGTCGCTTATGATTTTCGTCCTAATAAGGCCTGATACGTGTATGTAGTACTCTAAGCTGTACTCAAATTCATGTTTTGAAATACGAACTATGCACTTGTAAATCATAACTTTTCATAGGAACGAAAGGGAGACGTGTGATTGATTTGTTTATGCAAGTCGAAATTAGGGTGGCCAGCCTCTTGAATGAAAAATACATTACTGCTGCCCAAAATACTATGGCGTGGTTGAACTGAATCCAATAGTATACAATTCTCTTCTTCAACAGGAACACATTGTTGCGTTTTCGGCACAATGCCAGTAGTAAAACAAAAGGTTGTAAGCGCACATGTTTCGGACAACGTTCCTAGTAGAATTCCATCATCGTCCATCCGCGTACTTAGGTAGGTGGATAGGTATGTGTCTGCGCATTTGATGTACTACTTTCAGATAAAAAAACATTCTGCTTATCTCTGCAACGTATACGTATGAAGTTTGACAAGAGACCGAGATAAGAATTTAAGGAACAAAACAACTAAATCACAAATCACAAGTATGCCTAATAACATATATATCATATGTATGTATTTAGACATATATAAGCATGTTTATCAGTTGTCTAGTACTCATAAACACAAGCTCTGCTTAGCTTGGGACTAGACGGCTTTGTGTGAGTGATACTTGTGGAATATTATTATTCCATTTATTTATTTTTTATGCATATTGTTTACATTTTTAAATATTTCTTTAAAAAACATTTAAAAATATGAAAAATAGTTGTCCACCGGTGTCGGGAACAGGATCCAAGCTACCGGTGGTTAGGGCTCCAGAGATATGAACCTTCTCACAATACGAGCCGTGTCCAGGAGTACCGCTTTCTGAATCAAGGATTTGATCCAGCCGCCTAATGCGAGCCTCCTAAGGGTTGGCTCTTGGCTATTAAGCCGTTGGCTGACACGACTATCGGTACAATGATCGCCGAGTCTGAATTGATAATTTTCTACATAAAAAAAAATAAAGTCAGTAAAAGTCTGACACTCCGTCTCGCTCCACCTAGAGCGAGAAAAAATTTCTGATAATTTTCCAACCTAAAAAAACAAAATGATGAGTTTTCAGCAACTTTCTAACCAAGTCTCCATGGAACAAAATCGAATCTACATGTAAATATTGTTTGGCACTGACACTCAACTTATTGCCTCTGACCATTTCATAGGACCTTCAAAACTTTAGTCGTTAGTTAAAAATAACTGCAGTTGAAATACTGTGGGGAAATGAAATGCCGATATGATAGTCCCACGTACATTGTTTGAAGAAGTAAGTTATGTTCTAATAAAATGGTTTTATGAATTTATATATGCATCTTAACTATCACATATCATAACTTAATAAGTATTTAACAAACTGAAAATAATAATATGTACAAATGGGTAGAAAAAGAACTCAAAAAATTCGTCCACATCGATTTCAATGGAAAAAGTGCCCAGAACGCTGGCAGCATTGCCACGCTGGATGGCAACCTCAAACAGCGTCCGGAGGACACGATTGAGCACACGGTAGAGGTGTGCCCCGCTTGGGCAGAGCACCGCCGTGTCCGGGTGGGGGCCATCGGCGGCAGCGATCTCTCGCGCCGGGCCTTGGTACAGGCCATGATCCGGGGCGAGGAGGAGTGGCAGGCGGTTGCCTCCTACTGCGAAGCAGTAATGCTGGCAAAGGAGGCGGACGATCGCGTGAGGCAACGGACCTCACGCCTCAACCGCCGCTGGGATTCCGATCCCGATTTCCGGGCACCGTAGGCGCGGGCTTGCGGACGGCGAGCAATAGGTGGCTCGCCGTCCGATCGTCCGGTAACCGGACCGAGCCCAAGTCATCGACGGCGCTTAGTGTTTCACGCACGCCTCAAGATGTCAGCAACCGTAGGGGCCCAGCAGGGTCGAAGCCTACTGGGGCCATGGGTGATCGAAAGTGATCCCCGGGGCCCTGGCAAAGAAGGAACAGGAGTGGGTTTTTAGTCAGTAAAAGTCTGACACTATCTCGCGCTCCGCCCAAGAGCGTGAGATGTCATAAGATGATTTTCCCACCCGAAAAAAAAATCTCAAACCGCGTAAATATAATAACCTCATCGGAGGTTATATATTTGAGCCGTTTAGGGTTGAAACACTGAGGCTATACAGGTCTGAGCGCTCATCGAGTTGTTCGGGATATCAGCAAACAGCTGGTCGACTCTTCGCATAACCAGAGGGCTGGGCTTTTCTTTGATCAACGAATAAAATGTTTGACCAATTTTAACGAATACTAGCTTCTACCAGCGGCTTTGCCTACGTGAAAGTGGGTTTCTCCATACAAAGTTTGGACCCTCGTTTTATCGCTTTAGGGGTGATTTTTAGAAATTCCTCTCTTATCAATCGCCTACGTCATAAAAGTCATAAAAGGAAACATGTTGCAAAATTTTACACTTCTAGTACCAGTAGTTTCGGCTGTGCGTTGATCTGATATGTCAGTCAGTCAGTTTATCCTTTTATATCTATATATATAACATTATTTTTAGTATATGCGAAACCTGAATATAGTTTGTTCAGAATCAGTACTTAACTAAATTAATTCCAATATTTTTTACACCATGTTATATTTTTTTCCAAAAACATTTAAAAAAGGTCACAAGTTGGACACCTCTGACACTAAGTACAACACAGGTCACGGCAGGTCATAGCGGGCACTAGGCGCCAGCGTACAGCTGGGTGTGGGACCAAACAACGCCTTAGTCGCCCAGATGGCTCGGTGACCATGTATTTGTGCGGAGAACTTGGTACCAATATGGGAACATACCCCCGGAATAAAAAGTATTCTATGTGCTATTTCTGAACATGGTCTTCCCGTGCAGCGAGTTTCATGGAAATACGTTACGTTACCTTACTTGTAATTATATGTATTTATTTCTGTATAAATGTGTGCACATAAATTATAAAATAAAGAAGAAAAAAACTTCATTCAGTAAATCATACTAATATCATAAAGGCGAAAGTTTGTGTGTGTATGTATGTTTGTTACTTCTTCACGTTTGACCATGGTCCGAAATAGCACATATATTAACAACATATAGGCTTATAGGGTCACAACTGTTTAGTTACACTTTGATAAGTCACGGGACTTACCAAACTGTACTATTCAATTTTTGTTTGGACTTGTGACATTTAGATAACTCTAACTCCAACTAAATACCGGAATTCAAGAAAATATCCCAAATATTATTAAATTAAAGTTCACAGACCTATTAACGATAGTATTAACGACTTTGTAAATCATCCGTTAATATTGTTAGTCTAACATTGTACGGTAGTAAGTTTTAAAAGTGTTTTATAACCTTCATAAAATCGAACTATGGTGTCAAATCGTAAACTTTCACTCCCTCGTTAACAGTTCGTTAGAAAATTGTGGAAAAAATTAATCACCCATTATTTTGTTAATGTCTTCTGTAGTTTTTGTTTGTTCTAGTTTCTTGTTTACCTGTAGTTTTGTGTGTTATTAAGTTTTTGTTGCAAAGTAGAACAGCCCCCCTAGCCAAGTTACGATCGTTTCGCTTGCGTCGAACGCCTCGAGTAGGCCACGCCTCCGATTCCTTTGTTCTGACGTCATCTCAATGCTCATCCACGTGGTCAGAACAAAGGAATCGGAGGCGTGGCCTACTCGAGGCGTTCAACACAAACAAAACGATCGAAATTTGGTTAGGGGGGCAGATTAGATTCGGTCGGCTATTTTAATGTAGGTTTTTCTGTGAATAGTTTTTTCTTTAAAATCATTATTGGTAGGTTTGCGCTTGATCACTATCTCACCTGATGGTAAGCGATTATGTGGTTGACGATGGAGCTTGCTTATCTAGAAGAATCCTTTTCGCTCTTAATTTAAGTCCACTTTTTTGTGAGATGGGAAATAATTAAATAATTACCCTCGGTTTGGTGACATCTCTTTGAGGCTCACTTGGAATACAGCTTGCTGTCAGCTCTGGCTTAGTACTTACCGGACGGTAAGCTATTCAGAGCTCACCGTCCCCAAGGCCGCGCCTACGATATCCAGGAGTCACTCTGCGAAACTTACGTCATCTGCAGTAGCGGCTGGGGTGTGAGGATGTCATCTCCTTTGCTAACATTACTGTTACGCAATAGAATACTTTCCATTCTCTCTCGTCCCGTACCATGGCCTGATTTAGGGCCAGATGTGAGAGGTTGCCACCGCTGATCGCCTCCACGAAAACACAGTAATGCTCTGCATAGGACAGTCTTCTACCGTATAGTCCATGGTGTCCATGCTATCCGGCAAATGGTAACACCGAGGTGTTTCTACCCGCCGGATCTGAAATAAGTCCCAAAACACCCATGCCTAGTGAGAACCTGCGTCAGGCGGAAACTGAGGATACCGTGACGCCTCTGTTACCTCAAATAGAGGACTTACCTCCTCGATTGTAGCTTAAAGAGATTAAGAGTGTCGTAAAATACAAATACTTAGATCCCTTTAGTAATAACTTTAACGGCATTAATCCTATATTACGATAATTTTTAAGCTATAAGGTGCATTCTAGAGATTACGCTAAGTTGTCGATAAAGACGATAGGGATTTAGTTTTAACCAATATAGCCCGGTATAGAATGCAATCATTAACTGATAAACCAAACCGTGACAGATATTCGTAGAATTATTTTACTCGCATTCTTTGTCTGTCGTAAACGACAAACAAGAGTTTTCTGACATATTTTCCTTGTCTTATCATACGAGTACTTACTTTTTTTGGCGAGTGTGGGCTGGGCACCATTTTTGTTTTATAGATTGTATATCAACTGATGGGGCGCCTAAGTTTTGCACAAACGTTATAAATCTTTAAAATTTTGGGCTATTATCTGCAATAGTACCCACTTAAATCTTCTTCATGAAATACTCTGCCTATTGGTAAAAACTGCATGATAATTTGTCCAGTTGTTTTGAGTTTATCGCGAAAAGACAGACAGACGTACGTGGGGGAGATGGTTTTATAAACTGTAAGGAATGTAAGTATGAAGCATCCACATGGTAAAGACTTAGGTAGACTATACACCGTCATTTATCCCGCGCACTGATATGTTGCACAGACAACATTTTGTAGAAATCTAAGTAAGCCTGTACCATTTGGACGCACCATGAAGACTGTCTTTACTTTGTTATCATATGTTCGGATGTGGAGAGGGAGCTCAGGTCGCTGGCTGTTCGATGTGGCATGTTGGCCCACAGGTTTGCACGTTGTACGACGCAGGTGAAGGTAACGCTTTTCAAAGCTTACTGCCAATCCTACTACACGTGCAGCTTGTGGGCGAAGTTTACGCAGAAGGCATACAGCGACCTGCGTGTCCAATATAACAACACGTTCCGGGTGTTGCTGGGTCTGCCGCGTTATTCTAGTGTGTCCTGCATGTTTGCCGACGCAAACGCCGATAGTTTCTCGTGCACTATGCGCAAAAGATGTGCATCTTTGCTATGCCGAGTACGCGCCAGCCCCAACACCATTCTCGGAACGCTGGCTGATAGGTGGGACTCTCCGATCTTGGGGCGGTGGATACGACTGCACGCGGTCAAATAGACATTCCCCAGGTTCGGTGGGTCTCACCCAGCTTAGATTAAGTACCTATTTGTTTTTTTTATGTTACTAACACTAGTTCTAAGTTTAAATTGTTACTAACACGATATGGCAAGTTCCGAAATAAACGTATATTATTATTATTATATATTTTTTTTAATTTCATATTAACCAGTGCTTGACTGCGACCGATCAGTTTATTAAGAGCTTATTCAATCTAGCCTTGAAGACACCTAAATTATAATTGGACGGGAAGACAGCGCGGCAAATTGTTCCAGCCCTTCGAACTGCTAAGTAATTACCATCATCATCTGTCTAGCTTACATTAATCTGTGTGGGGTTCGGCTTCCAGTCCAAACAAATCCAGTTGAATACCAATACATAATTGACTTCGATTATTTGTCGGTTAGATTTACTTATTATTCAAAACTCAGGAATGTAGTTCTTCTTCTTCTTTTGGCAGTCGGAAATTATCCTGAGGAAACAAGTACTTCTCCTAAGTCCTTTGCTAGAACATGATTTACCTCTGTGCCAGTTTCGTTCAGCCATTTAGAGGAGAAAACTAACGACACGCACGCGTACGGGTGTTAGTAATCATTTTTTTTTCATGAATCACTTTGTTTATTGGTGAAAACTGCATGAAAATCTAATCAGTAGTTTCTGAATTGATCGCGAATACAGACAGAGATACGCTGTGGAAGACTACTTTGTTTTTATAAAATGTAATGGGCCACTACGCGATATTCAGCTCACGATATTCAGACCGTCTTATTTTTGTGTTTGTGTTGTTTTTTGCCTTTATTTTCGAGCAAGACTGGTCTAACCCTTATTACACTACGCGACGTCGACTAACACTGTCTGAATATCGAGTAGTGTGATAGGCCCTTAAGTGTTATTAGCTTCTGCCCGCGGCTTTGCTCGCATTGATGTAAATTACACGAGAACAGTACTTTTCTTCTGAACAAAAGATGTCCCTGGCCCTTTACAGTGGCGTTAAGCAATGTAATAAGAAACAATATTTATGACTGCCTACACCAGAGCATTAGGCGGCCACTCTTACATTCATCTGAAATCGCTGCACACGTGCCCCCAACGATTTTTAATGTTACTCACTGTTTCATGTGCAGATTAGAGTGGATATGACTTAACATATACATATTTTTCTTTGAAATAATACTATAGGCATTAAATAAATCGACTTTAAGTAACGAACGAATATATAAAATGTTTATTTTTTAAATAATAAAAAAGAAATTTGAATTCTGGAATAAATATTTTTTTAATCTGGCAAAACCATAGTTTTATTTTATTAATCCACTCTGCACTTAAATGAACAGTAAATGGATAGTAAAAAACAATTTTGCTGTTAGTTTCCTGGGTTCTCGAATAAGTGAGATGCTATCATCGACTTTTTTGAGGTGGGGATATCATTAAAAGACTTCTTTCGTTCTAGGGTGGAGAGAACAGGTGGGTCATATTTTTACTAAAATTCACTTGTGCCCTTAGGTTGCACTTTGCGTTCCAGGGCCACAGTAACTCTTCTAGAAGTATTCCCGCAAAGCTATTGTAACTTATCAGTTTGATAGCGAGATTCGCTCGTTTTTTATAATAAGTAAACAAACTTATTATATTAACAAAATTCTATAAAAACAGTTACACCATAAACTTTACACTCTAATGTAATTATGTAATGTAATTATGTTAACAACCACCTACGCATCACAAACCATACCCTATTAGCAATCAAATAAAGTTCATTCTATACTGCCCAAGTAATGCGAACACTGAAAGACACGCCAAGGTCACGGTCAAGGTCACGTGAAGGTCTTGCTCTAAAACAAGAAACAGAACGCATTGTATGTTATAGGACGTGTTTCAGATATGCCTTACTCAAGTAACCTTTTCAAGAAGTCAAATCCTCATTTTTGACTTTAAAATGCCTTTAATTAAACTAGGGGTATATAAACGGATAGTCTACTCCAAAATTGGAATAAAATCTTTAGTCATACAACGGTTTAGGTAACATCCACACGTTTCTTTCGTGCGGGCGCGAGGCGTGCCGCAGCCGTCTCCTGTGGGCCATGTGGCTCCACATCCGACGCACCTTGTTCAGGTTATAGAGTGACGACTACCGCACTGTTGTTCCAATGATTCAGATCCGCATATTATTCTACACTATTTGAGATCAGATGATGATATGATTGAGATGGAATTATCTAGGAGGGTCTAAAAAATCTTAATACTGTAAAGCTTCATGAATTCAAATTTTAAACAGTAAGTTTAAAAAACAAATGTCCTTATAATAGAATAAGCTAATATTATAACGATAAAATAAAGTAAAATCAACGCAAATAATCATTTTATCTAACCACAATTTCTTAATAATTTGACATTGTTCTGATTTTAATTTTCTTTGTTAGCAAACTAAATAAATGAATCTTTTACTATAACTGAACTCGTACCGGGTACCTACGGCCCATGTGGTACGAGTTGCAGAAAATAAAAATAAATTATATTTTCATTGGTCAACTCGTCCCACGTCATATTGACGTGGGACGAGTTGACCAATGACACACAATAAGAAAAAGTACAATCAGTAGAAAAAGTGTTCATGTGGAAATAGTAAAGAAACTTACGAGTCGACCCCTATAACTATTTTGTTAAGGATCTTAGCTATTGGCTTATATTTTGTCTTCTCCTTTCAAACGGCTTTGATCTTTAGAAATATGTTGAAACAAAAAAAAATCTGGTTAATTGTTCTTCAGAATATACATAGCATTATGTAAATCAATCAATATTTCGCAAAGAAAATGGTTTTAAAGGTCAGCGGAGCTCTATGCGGGCGCAGCCGGCAGTACGAGTGTATGCGTTTAAGTCCGGCCAGATGTTCAAGGGAATATACACCTTAATGAAGATGCTATCTTATTAGAAGTACTTATATATACCGAAAATATTAAAAAAATATTAATTATAACTAATTCTAAAATATAAATGAACGAAAATTAATAAAAAAAAAATTTAGTAAAAATTGCATTAGGTTCGCGTTTATACACTATATCAACTAATGGGTAGTGATGATGTGGTCGACAAAAAAGCACTTTGTCTCCCAGATTGTAGCTATGTCGAAGCCTATCTTATAACACGCCGTTATTCAAGTTGGCGAGCTGGATCGAAAAACGTCGCTTTATTGTATTATGGATGGATGAACGTGAGCTAGTCCTCACGTTTATCCAAATTTCAATTCGACTGAAATAAAGTACGCCGCGTAAATTTATCTTGATAAAATATAATTGTAATATGACGTCATTATTCCAAGTCAATTTTAAAATAAACTTTCACTCGATTCTGTTGCTATAAAAACGGAAAATAATCTATAAGGCAATAAGTAACAAGCAGTCAATTTGATTGAGTCGATTCGAGCAAATTACTTAGATTAGAGGAGTTACATTCAGGTAAGAAATACCAATTCTTAGCTGTATGCACCAAGATAGAGTATTCCCAAATCTTTTCAAGTTTACGGATGGAAACTTGACATCTTCTTTGTTGTTTCAATATACTTAGGTTCAATATACTCAATATCCTTTAGTTTATAATTTAGTAGGTACTGTAGAACCTAGGTTCTTTATTATATAGTAATCAGAAACTAGTCATCTCACGGAGGTAAATTGGTTTATAACATAATTTGATTATTTTGGTTAGGTTAGGTTAGTACAACAGTACCTATGTACTTACGTACTTACTCGTACCTACTGTTGAGTACTGTTGTGTCGTCTCTTTCGTACTGTTGCTGAGTACAGATACTGGCACGGATCTTGAGCGCAGACTTCTACAGTTCTATTTGCGCAGAAGCACGCAGAAGTGAAATATTGGGTTTCTTTAGTAATATGAAAAGAGACGCGGAGGCGGGTAGTGCAATCTTTGTACAGTGATTGTCTCGCCGATGTGTACGATGCGCAAAGCGATCCCCGGTCTTTCGTCGAGCGCCTAAGATTCGTGCCGCTATCTGTACCAAAGCTTAGGTATTGTGATATCGAATGAGAAGTACTCTTTATTTATTGATTTATTGATCAAGAACACTTCGTATCATGTTTGATACGTCTTATTTTAACAACTTATGGGCTGATTAGACAAAGTATAGATACTTTTGAAAGGTTTTGAAAATTATGGTTATTACTTATTTCTACTATTACTTACTAAGGATATATTCTATGAAGAACTGCTTACGATTACCATTTCCTTTCTCTCTAACACTATCCTGGTTCTACGTAATTTAATTTCTTCCGCCAACCATACTTTATTCTTTCTTTTTCTTCTTTTTTTTCCGTCCCTTTTTGAGTGAAGTTGTGTAACATATTATAATATGTATGTATATATTTATATATTTGTAGTGTATTGTGTTTTATATAATTATAAATATAGACTGATCGATTTGTTAGCAGTACACCGCAGACTACCCCCTGTATTATTTTAAATTCTTACGATCCATCCTAAGGTTGTCTGGAAGATATTGCTATTAGCGATAGGACCGCCATTGTACCTATAGATTTAAGTTTATGTATAAGTTGTGTTACTTTTATGGTTTACAATAAAGTTTATTCTATTCTATTCTATATTTCAATTACAAAATAAATAGTAGTTAGGTACCGACCTGTATCGGCAACAGGACAGGAGAAAGACAAGAGGTCTCAGTAGTCAGGTTTCAGAGAAAAGAACCTTCTAACTATAGGAGCCGTGTCCAGGAGTACCGCTTTCTGATTCAAGCTCTTGATCCAGACGCTTAACGAGAGCCTAGCTCCTAAAATGATAATCGAGGCTTTTCGCTATTAAGCCATTGGCCGACACGGCTATCGGTGCAATGATTTCCGAATTCACATCCCACATGTCGACAACCTCGCGAGCCAAGTAATTTTGCTTATCCTTTTCGGCTTTCACAAGGTTCTCGTCACGTAAGACGGTTATATCAACAATCATTGCATGGATCTCGATACCGATCACCTGCTCTATATCAGGCTCATTGTCTACATTAGTCATTGTAGTACCCGATAAGTAAAACAGGTTTATAATCTACTTTATCGATGTTAAATTTTTGAACAAATCTTTTTTATTTAGAGTACAAAACATTCATAAATAAAATGCCTAACGTACCTGTTTGTACTATCATGCAGGCTACCAAAACGCCTGCTTAGCCTACCAAAAGCTTCTCTGAAACCACGTACAACCAAGCTAGCATAAGGAAATAGAAATGTAGAAGGCGTACCAATTTTTTCTTCCATTTATATATTATTCTACATCAAACCTACATCATAAAAATTACAATAGGAGCTTTTTAATGAAGTGTAACAATAATTTACTCTCTCTATTTCTGCCAAACATTGTTTATAGTACACAATACAGGCCCAGATGTGGACCCAGAGGCCTGCTGCTGCAAATCTGCGTTTTATAGCTTCCACCGTGCCTGATAAACAAACTTAACTCGTGTTTTAAAACGATCATGACTTCAAGTGTCTCGTTATGTTATTAATAATTTTATGATTGTTGTAACTTCTAACAAGTAGTTTAGTGTTAGTCATCATCATCATATGTTGCGAAGGAAATGTATCTTCCGGTATGTGGTCGCGACTCCAGAATCTTTTTTAATACTCAGTAATATTCACAGCAAAAAAAAAAATGGTGATTTGACAGCTTCTGTGTAGAGGCTGTCATATTTATTCTGTAGATTATTAATTGAAAATATTGTTAAAATTTTATTTTTAAATATTCATTATCATCATCATTTCAAACGAAACACGTCCACTGTTGAACAAAGGCCTCCCCCAAGTATCGCCACAACGACCGGTCCTGTGCGCTTCGCATTTCCGCGAACTAGAAACAATCCACTATCACAGTAACAAATATTCTACTTCTACTTTCCTAGATTGACCTCGATACATTTTTTTGGATAACTCTATCGCAAAAATGATCATAATGTAGTACCATAGCTAGGTGTGGGTGCTGTGGGGTCCACACCTCGCCCACGGCCTTGTACTCAAAGGAGCCTCGCGTGTGCAAGGGTTCTTTAACAACGAGGGTTTTGTTTTATAATTTATGGGCTTGCGTTTTGATTGACCACTATTTCATCTGATGGTAAGCGACGACGTTTTCGAACACTGAGTTGCGACAGTCGCTTTCTCGTTTTTGAATTTATGATAGAAAAAGGCCTCGCTGATGCACCATCGCCTACGACTAAATTAGTCCACGCTACGCCTCTGATCATATGTCAAGTATCGTGAGTTTGGATATCTGTCGAATCGTTACTCCAAATAAATTGTTGATAAAAATTTAGTCATTTCTCAAATCACGTTTGAACCTGAGACATTATTACAGTGGTGGCTCTTCTCTTTTAGTCTCGCGACTTGCCATAGCCACTATTGAAAGTCCGGGCTAGGCAAGTAATGAAACGTTATCGATCCAAGTCTATTTGGCTGAATATCATTTTGAATGGATCATTTAGCAAACAGGCTAATTAAGCTAGCTGGTAATAACACTTTTTATTTTAAATTAATATAAACCAGCGCTTGACTGCGTTCCCACCTGATGGTAAGCTGTGATGCAATCATTGATGGTGAGGCGCACTAGTTTATTAAGAGCCTATTCACTCTAGCCTTGAAGACATCTAAATTATAGTTGGACGGGAAGACCGCAGCAGGCAAATTGTTCCAGTCCTTCGATGTACGCAGTATAAACGACGAAGTGAAACGCTTAGTCCGGACCGTTGAAGTTCTACACTGCCAGCCTCTTCACAGGATATGTGTAACTTCTGTTTTGCTGCCCAGTATGCATACGAAGTCAACAACAGAGCTATCTAGGTGGCTAAATATTGAACGGAAGAGATTTAAGTCGAAGAATCGCCAAACTTAAGTGGTAATGGGCAGGGCACATTGCTCGCAGAACAGATAGCCATTGGGGCTGATAGGTTCTGGAGTGGCGACCGCGTACTGGAAGACGCTGTGTTGGAAGGCCCCCTACAAGGTGGACCGATGACCTGGTGAAGGTTGCGGGAATCCGATGGATGCGAGACGCACAGGACCGTTCATTGTAGCGATATTTGGGGGAGGCCTATGTCCAACAGCGGACGTCTATCGGCTGAAAAGATGATGATGATGATGACAGAATTAAGTTAGATCAACACGAAAGAAGAAGAAGCTAGTTGATTACAATATTTTCTATTTCCGCGCAGGCATAACCGCTGACAGAAGCTAGTTTCAATTAGATATAAACGATAAAGAGATGATAAAAAAAAACGTGTACATCGCAGATATCTGAAATTGAAATAACAGATAGGTATGTACGATGACTTATCTTGTTGTAATAAAATATTTTTTCATGTGTTTTTTAGGGTTCCGTACCTCTTAAGGAAAAAACGGAACCCTTATAGGATCACTTTGTTGTCCGTCCGTCTGTCGGTCTGTCTGTCAAGACGCTTTATCTCGAGAACGCATGAAGGTATCAAGTTGAAATTAAAACCATATACCTACTCAAGTCTGTGGTCCCTATAATAGTTCCGTTCTTTCTTTTTGAGGCACGGAACCCTAAATTCTGACACTAAGACCCCTGAATATAACTAAACTAGCACTTTGCAAGCGTCATTATTCGCGAGAATATTTTTCATTTTTTCAACTTTATAACTCCATAAATCGTATTTTGAGGGTTGTTTTTTGTTTACTTACTTGAGTTACTAATTATACTCATTCTCAAGTCAACTAAGAAGTAAAATTTATCACAGAAACGAATTTCGCCCATTTAAAAAAAAAATTCTTAGTGCTCGCCTAGATCGTGCGTTGATATGTTAGTCAGTTCCTCCTTATATACAAACAAATTTATCTATCAGCCAATAATCATATGCCAGCGGTTTCGTCCGCGTAGATATAGAAAATATATATTATATTACTAAATAAAAATGTAGCTTTCTAATGATGAAAGAACTTTTAAAATCAGTCCAGTAGTGTTTGAGTTAAATCGTAACATACAAACAAACAAAAATCAAATCCCTAATCAAATTAATTAATTTGAATAAAAGATAGATAGATAATTGATTTGAATAAAATTTGAGTGTCAAAAATGTAAGCTACTGTGTACTTTTCTTGTAAAAAATATATGAAGTATTCTTTGAATTATCTGTTGAAAGATCAAAGATGAAAAAGAAGCATTTTTGATAAAAATTTATAGATAATCCTGTCTGACTCAATCAACAACCATATCGAAATCTCGATCTCGAAAATTTTTATCTTGAAAGGTGTTTCAATAATAGCACAGTTTCGTTGTTTTCCAGGTTTTAATTAATTAATTATTAGCAAAAATTGTTATCACCATATAACTAATGTATTGTTATCGAAGATTATTTAATAATTATTAAAGTAAAATTATATCTTCCAATGAATCACCATATCATAATTATCATATAACTTTAGTACGTAAAAACATACTCTTATAAATATAATGATTATGAATGTAAACATAACTTGTTATTCCTTCGAATGGATTTCTACGCAAAATTCAAAGAAGGTTTTGTTGATTTGTAGAAAAACAGCAACAGTAGCACGTTAGTCTACTGAACAGTTTCTTATGACAACATCTGCGAGGAATGAAGATGGCTTAACAATGAAAATATACTGACTATTAAGAAAGTATATCCGACTGCGGTAGATGCAGAATTATCATCATCGTCGGGAGCTTCCGTCGTATTATCGTTGGTAGCACTTTCTGTAGTTGTAGTATCTTCTTCGTTCCTGTCCTTTATCGACCAATTGCTTTGGGCATCCAGGAAATAAGAAGAATAAATATTCTCCCAGAAATTAACTGTTTCAGGATAAGGGTTTTGCGCTGCATCTTCCAAGATTCCATTTGGGGCGATAAATTCATTGGAACGTATGCGGAGGTAATTGAAACTGATGCTCGAATATGGTGACCAAGGTATTAGTGAAGTTGTACTTTGTGGGTTTCTGTAAAAAAAAAAAACAAGATTTGTTTGTAAAAATTTTCATTGAAATAATGTTTCAAAAAATGTCCATAAATATGCTTACCCAGTTTTAGCAAAGTTTGTCCATCTTTCTACAAGAATATCACCAATAGTAAGATCTCTATCGGACGCTCCCGTAGCAGGAGAATTGTGGAACATATAAGCCAATTCTTCACTGTGTGCTGCAGACGCGAGATTTGAGATAGGACCCACAAACGAATCTCCGAGAGTTCCTGAGTATGAGAATTGGTATAAATAGACCGGTGATCTTGAAGCACGCATTCTGTTTCTGACTTCCCTCACAGATGATACTAGCATCATTGTATCGCCGTGATATTTTAAATATTCAGCAACGTGGTTCATATTAATTGCATATTCCTGGAAGTAAAATTCTCTTATTTGCTGAGCGACTGCTGTCCGTTCGGCATCGGTTTCGAATTTTAAGTCTGGTTGAATAAATTCAGTAAAAGTTTCATCCATTCGCTCCAGCCAGTCATGATTCACCGCTTCTTTAGATCTAATGGTACCTTCGTTTTCTACAAAGCCAATAATCATAGGAATTTGCAAAAATTCAGCGTCATGGATTATTTGGGCTGGAGTTTTAAGTAGGAAAGGCTCCACACCCTCCAATTCCCGCCTTTCTATACAAGGGGCGAAAGCTAATGAATTATCAGTTAGATCAAGATCGTTTATAACACCCATCAAAGCTGATACACTAGTTCTAGTAAAAACTTCTGACAGCTGTTCAATGGTCTCAATTTTATGACCAAGAGCTTCAGCTACTTGAAGTGCATATTCCAAGTTATCTCTAGATACAGCCCATGGTGCTAACGCATTTCCACTTTGTGCAATTGCTTTTTGAACTAAACCTTTACCCATAGGGGATAAAGAGACTAAGTCAACGGCAGCTGCGCCACTTCCGTGACCAAATAGAGTAATTTCATCTGGGTTTCCTCCAAATTGTGCAATATTCGCCTTCACCCACTTTAATCCTGCAATAATGTCTTTTAATCCAGCGTTACCTGGAGCGGTTTCAGTCCCGAGACACAAGAATCCTAAAATAGATTCCCGATAATTTAGAGAAACTACAATCACGTCCTTTAGAACGAAGTTTCGGAATGATAGCTCTCGTCCATTTACTCTATCGAACTCCTTTCCTTTGATCCAAACCATGACTGGTAGTCTTGCATTATTGTCTAAAGTAGGTGTGAAAATGTTCGCTACTAAACAATCTTCGGTGCCTTCGTATCCGGGCCCCAAAGCTCTTACACATTTTATGTCACTCCGGTTTGCCAGAAAAGGATCTTCGAAGGATGGAGCAGGTAAGGGTGCCTGAAAACGAATGTTTGTTATAAACTTTCTTCAGCTCTTACATGATGGTACAATAACAGTTTGTCAGACGACATAGATACCACAAAGTCTTGTTAAATCTTTGACTGGCACTAGAAACCTGACTTTGCCAGCCGAGGTGAGCGTCGTGTCAAGATGTGATACTCAACCGAGATCCTACTATACTTTAAGAAACGAAACTGTTAAAATACCTATATTTATGTAACACAAATATAATATTTAAAATTTTATAAACTAAGTACTTCATGATCTTATTATGTTCGTTCGTTACCTAAAGTCGATTTATTTAATGCCTTTCAAAGACAAATATGTTTATTTTAAGTCATATTCACTCTAATCTACACATGAAACAGTGAGTAACATTAAAAATCGTTGGGGGCACGTGTGCAGCGATTTCAGATATTTTAATTTTTTTTCTTAAGAAATTATGATTATTAAAGTAAATTTTTTTTATCAAGTCAGTTATTAAAGTCTAATACTGTATTTAATTCCAAAATAAGAACGTTTCTATAAATGTTTGACATGATTTGAAACTGTAAAATGTTTTACCTTGAACCTGTTGATGCCGGAGGTAGAATCTGCATACGGTATTCCATGGAATTCGTAGTAATTCCCGTCAGTCGCTGCACTGCCTATCACGGTACCTTGTTCGATGTTAACAGTCGGTGACTGCTGACCTGCAGCAGATGCTGCGAGTACAGAACAAACCAACAATAACAATATCATCGTTTCTTTACAACTACGGAATCAAAACTGAATTCGAGATATGATGTTGAGAGTTTGAAGATCATCTTGGTGAGATAAATATGTTTAAAGTTTGATAATGTCATGATTAGGTCATGAAATTTTCGCTCTATTATACTTTTAGAGATTTCGAAAACTTTTATATTTTATTCACTTATTATTTAGAATTCATGCGAAGTAATAAATATGTCACATACAGACCTACCAATTGCTGTAACTTTATTATTACTTACGGTTACATTTGATTTATAAGCTCTTCAGCTTTTAGTTTAGCGTCATAATTTAGTTATGGTTTGAATAATTATATACTTGTTTTCCTATATTCTTCTTCTGAAAAGTGACATAAAATGTCATGTGACACATTTTGACTGTTGGAACCTGTCTGAAATGACCCTTTAATAATTATCCGTAAAAAAATAATAACACGTGAGTATCGTGTTGTTACTTATTTTTACTGGATTAATTGCTAAACAGATATAGCTTCTTTATTCTTTTTTAATATTTGTTTTAAGGTCAGCCTATGTAAATTGTTCTAATAATTATGTAACTTGTTAACTTAGTTATTTTTATTCTTTGCCGTAACTATTTTAACTAAATTATGTATCATTTAATAAAAAATATCTTTTTCTAAATTGTTATCGTTGTTATAAGCTTTCAGCCCTGTTTATAGTTCTTATTATTTAGACCAAAACATTAGTTTATTTGGTATATCAACGGTTTGAGTACAAGGTTTGAAAAATAAGTATTGAATTCGATAAAGTTTGTAGATCATCATGTCTGACTTGATCTACTATCATTATCTCAAACGTGATATTATTATCTCTTGAAGACTTTGATCTAAAGGGGCATTCAAATAATGATGACGCGTTTGGCACAGTAGTTGAATGATTAAGTGTTGCGCTGCGTGTCTAGGGTTCGATTCCCACACTAAACAAATATGTATTTATATTAAATACATTTTTTTTTTGTGTCTTCAGATAGTTTCACCAGATCTTGGTGTCTTGAATATATAAGTTTATATGTGAAAGCACCCACGAATTAGCAATTATTATTTTGGAAAATAGTAATAAAAATAAATAAAAGTGTACGTTGATTTTAATTAGTTTTATTCCATTCACAATTCATAATAAGTATTTTGATAAGGAACACAGTATTCGTTGAAAATTTAGTAAAACTATACTTGGGATTACCAAAGTTGCACTATATAAATAACACTTTATTTTATTATGCTACTACTAGTTTCTTGCTCGCAGAACAGATTGTCGATGGGACCGATAATTTCTGGAGCGGCGACCGCGTACTGGAAGACCCGATGTCGGAAAGCCTCCCGAGACAACAAGGTAGACCAATGAGGTCATTGGTCCTGGTGGACTCTCACCAGGTGGTGAGAGTCGCGGGAATTCGATGGATGCGAGACGCACAGGACCGGTCGTTGTGGTGACACTTGGGGGAGACCTTTGTCTAAATTAAAGTGGATATCTTATGGTTGGAATAATGATGATGATGACGATGACAAGCTAGCGAGTTCATCCTTATCAAATTTGTAAAACTGCACAAATGCTTCTTATTTATATCATATTAATATGATGATGTCTTAATTATACCCGAATAAACTGTTCGCCTTCATTTGCGTCATTTTATTAATAAATACCAAACCCTTAAAATTTCAAAAATTATAATGTTTTGTTTTTTTTTTAATGAGAACTACTAATTATTTTGCCTGTGATCCCGGTAACGTTATTATTTGAGAAATATCATCGTAAATAATATATATATACAAATCATAAAAAAAACAATAATTATAGCTATGGTAACTTGCGGTAACCCATAGCAAATAGCGTGGTAATTTATAGCCTAAATATTTACCAGAGCTAAACGGTTTAATTATTTATGGTAAATTTGAATAGAATCGGTTTGGTAGTTTTACGCCAATCGAAAACATCGCTCCTTATTGCTATTGTTTTATTATATGTAGATATATAGATGACATACACTTATATCTAAAACTATATTAGTAAAGTAATGATATATTGGATACTTATGCTGAGGAGTTGGTTTCGCTACTTTTTCCTCCCAGCTAAAACACTAGTAAATGGTTATGGGTGATTACACTGTCTTATAAAAACATAAACTTTTAAAAAGTGGAGAAACATAGCGTAAGACTGATAATGTTTTCAGCTCTAGAATTTCTCAGTAGCAGCAAAAAGTCCAGATTTGTACCAGTTAGGTACAGTTTGGACAATAACTATGGTGAAACACATGTGGAGACTTAGGTTCCTACACCGTACGAGAAATTACGTAATGAAGTAATGATATGATAAAATATTACTTAAAATACCTGCCAATGGATTTCTATGCAAAATTCAAAGTAGGTTTTATTGACCCTTATAAGAACAGCAACAGTAACACGTTAGTCTACTGATCAGTTCCTTATGACAATATTTGCGAGGAATGTAGATGGCTCAGCAATGAAAATAGACTGACTATTAAGAAAGTATATCCGACTGCGGTGGATGCAGAATTATCATCGTCGTCGGGAGCTTCTGTAGTATTTCCGTCTGGTGGAGGACTTGCCGTCGTACTAGCTTCAGTGGTAGGATCTTCCGTAGTAGGATCTTCCGTAGTAACCGCTTCGGTACTGTCCTCTTCATTCCTATCCTTTATTGACCAATTACTTTGGGCATCCATGAAATTAAAAGCGTAAATAACATCCCAAAAGCTAACAGTTTCAGTATGAGGAAACAATAATGCAACTTCAAAGTTTTCACTTCCATTTTCTTCCGAATCGTCGAGCACGCGAATGTAGTTGAACTCAACACTTGAATATGGCAACCAAGTTACTGATGAGGTTGTACTTTCTGGGTTTCTGCAAAAGAAAGTCCGAAATTAGATAATTGATTTTTAAGGTTCCGTAGCCAAATAGCAAAAAACGGAACCCTCATAGGTTCGTCATGTCTGTCTGTCTGTCCGTCCGTATGTTACAGCCACTTTTTTCCGAAACTAAAAGAGCTATTGTGTTGAAAATTGGTAAGAAGACGTATTCTGTAAACCGCATTAAGATTAAAAAAAAAAAAAACAATAAATTTTGGGGGTACCCCACACTTAGAACTGAAACTCAAAAATTTTTTTTTCGTCAAACCCATACATGTGGGATATCTATGGATAAGTCTTCAAAAATGATATTGAGATTTCTAATATAATTTTTTTCTTTAATGAATAGTTTTCGCGAGAGACCTTTTCAAAGTGGTAAAATGTGTCCTCCCCTCCTGTAACTTCTAAAATAAGAGAATGATAAAACTAAAAAAAATATATGATGTACATTACCATGCAAACTTCCACCGAAAATTGGTTTTAACGAGATCTAATAAGTAGTTTTTTTTTAATACGTAATAAATCGTAAACCGCAGTTTACCTTTTAAGTTTGTACGGATCCCTCAGTGCGCGAGACCGACTCGCACTTGCCCAGTTTATTCATTAAACCTCAAGCAACCGCTCTCACGCGCTCACTCTCTCATTGTCTTTCTATTGTGTCTCTAGTTACGGTATTCGAAAGGATGAATAACAAATTATATTAAAACATAATTTATTAGGTTACACATACTCACCCAGTTTTCGCAAAGTTGGTCCATCTTTCTACAAGAATGTTTCCAACAATAAGATCTCTATTTAACGTTTCCGTGGCTGTAGAATTGTGGAACATGTAAGCCAATTCTTCACTGTGAGCTGCAAATTCAACATCTATGGGACCCACGAATGGTTTTCCAAGCGTTCCTGAATATGAAAATTGATATAAATAGACTGGAGACCTTGGTATGGCGAACATTCGACTTCTGACTTCCCTCAAAGATGATACCAGCATCATTGTATCGCCGTGATATTTTAAATATTTATCAACATGATCCTTATCAATTGCATTTTCCTGGAAATAGAATTCTCGTATTCGCTGAGCTACTGCCGTCCGTTCAGCATCGGTTTCAAATTTTAAATCGGGTTGAATAAAATCAATGAACGTTTTATTCATTCGCTCCAACCAATCATCATCCACCGCCTCTTCAGCTCTGATGGTACCTTCTACATCAACAAAGCCAAAAATCATTGGAATTGGTAAAAATTCAGCATCGCGAATGATTTGTGCGGGAGTTTTAATTAGAAAAGGTTCTACACCTTCCAATTCCTGCCTTTCAACACAAGGGGCGAAAGCCAGTGAGTTATCAGTTAAATCAAGATCGTTTATAACACCCATCAAAGCTGATACACTAGTCCTAGTGAAAACTTCAGACAATTGTTCAATGTTCTCAATTTCATGACCAAGAGCTTCAGCTACTTGAAGTGCATATTCCAAGTTATCTCTAGATACAGCCCATGGTGCTAATGCATTTCCACTTTGAGCGATTGCTTTTTGAACTAAACCTGTACCCATAGGGGACATAGTAACTAAGTCAACGGCAGCTGCTCCACTTCCGTGACCAAAAAGAGTAATTTCATCTGGATTTCCTCCGAATTGTGCAATATTTGCTTTCACCCATTTTAATCCAGCAATAATGTCTTTTAATCCAGCGTTGCCTGGTGCAGTTTCAGTCCCGAGACACAAGAATCCTAGAATAGATTCCCGGTAATTCAGAGAAACGACGATCACCTCTTTCTGTATAAAATTTCGAAAAGACAGCTCTTGTCCATTTGCTCTGTCGAACTCTTTCCCTCTAATCCAAACCATGACGGGCAGTCTTCTAGCAGAGTCCAAACTTGGCGTAAAGATGTTAGCTACCAAGCAATCTTCGGTGCCTTCGTATCCAGGGTTCAAAGCTCTTACACATCTTATATCTTTTCGGTTCGCCACAAAAGGAACTTCGAAAGATGGGGGTGGTAAAGGTGCCTGAAAATTAAAGTGCATTGAAATTTTACTCATTCATTGTCCATCGCTTCCAGTGATGGAGCCATGTTCAGCGCTATCTGAGAGATGATGGCAGACACCAAGAATTAAATAGGGATTTATAGCAAGAGAAATATTATTTTATTTTACTGTTGATGTAAATAATAAACTTTGAATCTTGTTTCTTTAATTTCAGATGAGATATTTTTATATAACAATGTATGTAATATTTGTAGTCAGATAGAGAAACCACTCGCATTAAATTATCGAGAGCTCTCTTTTAGTTTTTTTCATCAAAATCTACTTATGTTGAAAAATCTTAAACATTTATTTTGGAAAATAAATGAATTTCAGTAATAACTGACTTGTAAAAAGTTGTTGTTAAATGAAGTTGCAGTTGTTGATTATTTTTGATAGTTTCATACATCATTTTTGTGAATAAATTGTTTGACTGGTTATGTTACTATTATTATAATATGGCTGACACTAATTATGATTTACCTTGAACCTGTTGATGCCTGAGGTAGAATCTGCATACGGTATTCCATGGAACTCAAAATAACTCCCGTTAATTGCCACACTACCTATCACGGTACCTTGTTGGATGTTAACAGACGGTGTCTGCTGTCCAGTAGCAAATGCTACGAGCACAGAACAAACGGACAATAATAATATCATCATTTCTTTACAACTGCGGAATTATTACTGGACATAGAGATCTGCCCAAAAATGGAATCACCTTGGTTTGATAATTTCTGAGTTTTTTGTTTGATAATGTCATGTTGTCAGATAATGTCATCGATACGAAGATAATAAGAGTCAATAGATACGAAGATAAAATTTGTAAACGATGTCTCTGAGATGACTAACAATTTCAAAATATGTTTTAGTACACTTACTCGAAAACGCACTCATAACACTACCGCTTTTAGGCACGTAATTTACCGTTTTTCTGGAAAAAATCGGTAGGTCGCCCCTGTCACATGTGTGTGATTGTATTTATCATATCAAGCTGGGTTTGAACCCGCGACCTACAACTCCGTAAGGCGGGGCCGTTACCACTAAGCAACCACTGCTCCAGCTGCTCAGGCGTATTACTTTGTGTAATTTATTTCATCACCACTGCTCTCAAAATAGTGAAAGAAAACATCGTGAGGAAACCGGCATGTCCTAGAACCAAAAATTCGAAGACATGTGACATCCACCAACCCGCACTGGGCCCGCGTGGTAGATTACGGCCCATTCCCTCTCCTAGAGAGGAGGACTGAGTCCCAACAGTGGGAACGTTATAAGGCTGACTATGCTATGCTATGCTATATCGTATCAAGCAGGGCGTTGAGCGACCCCCACGAGTCGCGCGTCAACCTCCGCTTATTTATTATTTCGCAAGTGTGTTAAAGAACGAGGTTTCATACATGTGGTTTGTCACTGCAGCACTCGACTCCAATATAACACTCTCGGCTGCGGCTCGGACAAATTCCACCTGTCGCAATCCATCCGGTCCGGTCGCAATGACAAACTTTTTTCACCTGTATCAATGTACAATTTTTTGTGATTTTAACAACAATAGTGATTCCTATAAAGAGCGTTTTTTTTGAGGTTGGAAAGCAACACACTGGAGTAGAGTGAGAGGTTGTATCAGGCTTTTACTGACTAAAACCCACCTGTGTCCTTCAGTTGTCTTTTAGGTTCTAAGACTACGGTAATTCCTTTAAAAATCCCCCCAGTTAATTAGAGTTATCTGCCATACATTATACGTACGCTTGCATTTAATATATATTTTACGCAAGCTTTATATGAGAATTATTGAGAATGTTAACAAGGCTGTGTACTTTTGTTCCTTACAGTAAAAAAAATTACGATCGAGCTTTTCCAAGGAAAAATTAACACTTAAAGCTTATATTTATATATAGCTTGGTTTCTGTGTTTCAGATCTCAACCCCCCTAGCCAAGTTACAACCGTTTCGTTTCGATTCTCTTTTCTTTGATCGCCTCGAGTTGGCCACGCCTCCTATTCCTTTGTTCTGACCACGTGACTGAGCGTTGTGATGATGTCAGAACAAAGGAATCGGAGGCGCGGCCTACTCGAGGCGATCGATTAAAAAAGAGAATCGAAACGAAACGGTTGTAACTTGGCTAGAGGGGCTGTTTTGTTTTCAGACTAGATGATAAGGCAGCAAGGATCTTAAACCATCAGATAGACTACAGGCTTGTTAACATATACAGAAGTTTATACATAAAGAAAACACACTCCTATACAGGGTATATATTCTCATCGGATGTACCAACTGGAGTAGACAGAAGTTAGAAAACATAAATTTGCTACGATTCTTACATACTTTTTGTACCTCTAGAAATAAACGAGCCTACACGACACGACAGTTTTAAGTGTGTACTGTACTGCGCATAAGAAGATCATGTCACGTCATTATAGAGAATGAATTTATTTATTATCTAACTAGATCATCGATAAATAGGTACACAAACTTAGACTATTACCAACAAAACACAATCGAAAAACAAACAGGATATAACATGTTCAAAGAAATATATAGGTATCTGTCGCGTAAACACCATTTCACATAGAGATCTACCAGAAGCTCTTAACTTGCTCTCTTCTTAGCCTACTAAGGCCAAGGGTCTGATTCTGAAAGGAAGACTCGGCCCTGGTACAAAAGGCAACGAAGGAAGGAGTGGATTTTTAGTTAGTAAAAGTCTGACACTATCTCCCGCCCCGCCCAAGAGTGGAGGATGTCATAAGGTGATTTTCCCAACGCAAAAAAAAAAACAGAAGCTCTTAACGCACAGTTGACAAATATATCAATATATATCTTTATCTAGATTTTTTTTCTAACTATCAACTTGGACGATGTAAAATTTTCTGATAAACATGTATTAAAAATCTTTTTTCTTTCCTTTTTTTCTATTTGTTCTTTATTTTTTTTTAGACCGGTCTTTGTGGCGACATTTGGTGGAGACCTATCTCCAACAGTGGACGTCTTTCGGGTGAAATGATGATGATGATGATAAAAAAATCTAATTAAATTTGTAAAACTAATAGATAAGTATATTATTTCTAGCTGGATCAAATAACATGCTTAATTTATTATAATGATAAAAACAGCAAAAATTGGCCGCTAATTGAAATGGTGGCTAAAAAGTTGCGTACAGTGAATTTGGCCACCTTTTATTTAATCTAGTTCTAAATTGGTCTAAAAGGCATTGTCAACAAAAACTTGCTGATTACATAGTTAAAATGTATAATTTAGATAAAATAAAAGAATATATATACAGTACCTATTGTAGAAGGTAGTAAATTATAACTATAATAAATTATAAAAATAGGTAATTTTTATCCCAAAATAATCAAAATATATTTTAGGTTAAAAAATTTATTATTTTGAAAAGTTCTTAATAAATGACCACTATTGTAGTGTCAATTTCCGTATTATTTATCTACAACAAAATTAAATAATTTCTTAAAAAAAAAAACATTAAGTACCTAAGTCCATTTAAGCAAAATTTTAGTGCAGGATTTCAAATTCAAATTCAAAGCATTTATTTCAAATAAACCATTTACATGCACTTTTGTAATATCAAGAAGTCAGTCAGCCAGAAAAAATGATGCTAATTGCACATTCCAAAGCGGTAGATCTCTATGGAGAAGAATGTGCAAGAAACTCCATGGACACTCTTTTCAATCATGTTTTGCAATTACAAATATCTCTGTTACATGTTTCTTGTCGCTATCACGTGAGAACAATGTCAATAAAGTAAAAATAAAACTAAATATAGATATTAAAATAGCAACTGGCAGCTAAGAGATGACTAGTCTTAACTGACAGCGCCCGTTCACGGACCTGACGCGAATATTAGCACCACTCAGCTCAACCATTTTGAAGGGAACCGAATGATCCAACACACGCGCCACCATCAGTGAGACATTTGAGTAAGCATGACAAATTCTCAACTGCCATGCTCATTTATGTCAAACAAGTCCAATAATAACCTAAAAACCATAAAATAGCTCCATAGTACTCACATTTACAAACTTTGAAAAAAATTCTTCTGCATTATACAATACTAAATACAATAATAATTAACTACAATAATATTTTACCAATTATAAAAAAAAATTAAAGAATAATAATAATACTAATCAATTTGTACACCCCGGTGGTAGTGGAGCTGGACCAGCATTGAGCCAAGCATTTTTATCTTGAATATAATCCTCCAACTTATAATATGCTTGCCTGCATAGTGTGCGTTTAATACAAGATTTAAATTTCGTTTAATTAAGTTCTAATATTTGTGGAGGTATTTTGTTATAACATTTCAAACAGTGCCCCATGAAAGAAGAGGCCACTTTAGCCAGTCTGAAACCTGGTTGAACTAATTGGTCCCTATTTCTTGTAACATAATTATGTTTATCGCCTCTTTTAAAAAGATGAAGATTTTTTCTAACGTACATGATGTTTTCATAGATATATTGACAAGGCACCTTCAATATGTTAATATCCTTAAACAGTTCCCTTAGAGAATCGCACCGGCGGATTTTGTAAATAGCTCTGATAGCTCTTTTCTGTAGAATAAAAATTGAGTCGATGTCTGCAGCCCGTCCCCATAGTAGGATACCGTATGACATGATACTATGAAAATAACTAAAATATACTAGTCTAGCGGTGTCAACATCCGTAAATTGGCGGATTTTCTAACAGCATATGCAGCTGAGCTAAGCCGTCCCGCAAGAGATGTTAAATGAGGACCCCATTGTAGCCTTGAGTCAAGCGTAATCCCGATTTTGATTGTGACTTAATTTTATAATTATACTCTATCGGTTTAGGTAGTTAATTAAACGTAAACAATCTTAATATGTCTTTTTATTAAAAAAAATCGTATAAAGGACATTCAAAGATTATTTAAATTTAGTTAGTTACCGAACATCGGTATAGGTAAATAACAAATTGTAAACATTTTTAGATAAAAATTATAGACAACTTTTAGATAAAAGACAAATGTCAAGATTGTTTACCTTTAGTTAATTACCTAAACAGATGGAATAAAGGGTGTTTATGGGTGTGCAATATTCCAGGTAATTTTTTATCCCAAAATAATAAAAAAATATTTTTGGCTAAAAAATTGTTTATTTTGATAAATTCTTGATAAAGGAGAAGGGAACGACTCCATAGACTCCTGGGTCCAGTTGTTAACTGAATCAAACTAGCCTTATTTGTAAGAGGATATAAAAACAAGAAATACTTTGAGACGCATGCCACTGACGAATAACTGATAGAATCGCCTCATCTTCCAAGACTCTTCTTCCAGTAGAGTTACTGCGACCAGTCGCAATCGCTTTCATTATTATATATATAGTATGTATTAGTATGTATAATATAATTTTATTTTAGACTTAGTATGTAGGTTTATATTGTGCACTAGATCCTACCCTCGAATATGTTCTCTCTCTATATTTCAAAGGTTTGCTGGGAGAAAACTCATTACTGAGTTAAGCTCGCCTTTGTACATGAACTGTCTGTATGTCAATTTATTATGTTTTGTTTTTGTGTACAATAAAGAATTAAGATAAATAGAAATCGTACTCGTACAATTTACATAGCGATCCATGTCGTCAATATCCAATCGATAGGCGTAAACAGTTGTCCAAAATAGACAGCCAGGTAATTTAGAGTAGCAAGATCCGTCAAATAGTCCGTTATAATGTGCAAAACCGAGGTCGTGGGGTTAAACAATTAAACAAGGAAAATACGTGCGCACTCAGAACGAAAGAAAACGAACAAGTGCATTTAATACCTTTGACAAAATCGAAATGCAAATCTCACATCAAAACTTACCTTAAAGATCTGAATTACGATGACACTGAGAAACTACTAACTATTTATTAACACTATAAACTACTTGTTACACTCTATCATGATAATGCTATCAGTTCTTGAAGACATGACACGCGTACACATGCACCCACACACCTCACACAAACGCACCCACACAACCACACACACACATACACGCACCAACACCATACAACTTACTTTTTACACACTCTGCTAGATGCCATGGACACCTCTCATAAATGGTGATTTATATAGTTCTAACATACCCTATGTTCTACATAATCTGTGTTACATTGTATTTTTATTTTCTACTTTATTTCTTCTTGAACCATGATGAAAGAGACTGGTCTCCACGACACAGGGAATCCTAGTGTGGAGACCAGGGAAGTATTCGATGTAAAAGTGTATTTTTTTCCTGAACAATAAACCATTATTATTATTATTATTATTATTATTATCTGTCAGTCAGTGACTGGCGGATGTCAGGCACAAGTGTTGCCAGAAGAAAAAAAATCACTATGAATCTATTCAATCGATTCCACGAAAGCTTGATATATACTTGTCACTCGATTGTCATACATATTCTCATATTTTACCGATTTATTCATAATTGATTAGTAGTAATTCAGGAATTATTTAATCGATTATTTACTATAATTAACTTAATTTAAGTTTTCTCGCGGCCTGGGTAGAAACATGGTACCATACTTTGGGATATCCTTTAGAAAAATATAACGGTTTTTTTAAAATACATTTCAACTAGTTAACTGCTGGGCCCAGAAGTCCCCTTCTTCTAAAGAAAAAACGCTACAAGTCCATACAAGTAACATTGCAGTGCTTGGATTGTGATTGTGACTTAACTTTCTAATTATATGTGTGCATTAGGAATAATGAAAAGTTACATATTATAATTAAATATGAAAAGGCAATTAAACTCGCAGCGTAGTAAGTTAACTTTGGATGTTGGGGTAAGAACAGTCAATATTGTACCTAAAAGCACAATAAAAATAATCATAATAAATAAAGTGAGTCGTGGTAATACGAAGAACTTCTGGAGACCAGAATATTCTCAAATTCACAATAAAAAAAGCAAGAAAAATATGAATCATTCCAACTATCAATAAATGAGATGTTAACAAAATAAATTATTAACGAATTTAAGGTAAAAATATTGCAAAAGCGATGTGTTAGAAAAAAATGTATATATTAGAACAAAGATGGAGCAGTTAATAGACACAATATTAATCACCAGGGAGCCACATGTGCACTTGAAGGACATTCGGTAATGAAAACTTTATACATTTAGTTTTATTCGCATTTAATTAGAGATTATTAGCTGCGAACCATTTCGAAAGAACAACCAGACTTTGGTTGACATGCAAGACATCCCCATATTTTCTATCTACTTTAAAAATAAGAAAGTGTCATCAGCAAATAGAATTATATCAGATAAATTAGCCATCATGTAAGGAAGGTCATTAATATAAATTAGAAAAAAGAAAGCGCCACTAATTAAATCCTGAGGCATGCCTATCTTTACTGAAGACCCTGAGGACCCATTATTGGATAATTTTTGCTGCATTTAAGATGAATAGGGAAAAACAAGATCAGCAGCTCGTCCTCGAATTCCGTAATGATGGTCAACACAGTCAAATGCTTTTGAGAGTCACAGAATATGCCAATAGCATCCTGGGACTTCTCCCTGGATTGCAAAATGTAACAGATGAGTTTCACTCTTGCATCCTTCGTTGACCTTCCTTTCGTGAAAGCAAACTGATTGAAGACTGTAAAATCCTATTTAAATTAAAATGAGACAACATCTGTTCGAGCACGATTTTTGCATAGATTTTACTCAATGCTAGTATGACAACAAATTCTTTGAACAATTTCATTACAACAAAGGGAATAATAATCTAATTATTTATTATTATTGCATACAATATGGATTATATAATTATATACATTTCAGGAAATTTGTTTTTTTGAGAGCCTTAGCTGCTACATCGTGGCCCTTTCTATCTCGGGAATGGTGTTAGCTTTATTTAGCTTGCTTTTTTTCAATAGCACAACATAACAAGTCGCAATATAAGTTCAGTAGTTTGGCCCTGAACATAACCTGTCAAGCTACAGATGCAGTGACAGAACATCTCCTACTAGATCAAGCTCCCCAAACACATCTTGAAAAAAGGAAGGCTAAATAAAAAACGAGTTGTATATCTAGTTGTAGTATATTCATGACAATGTTATTTACAGTGCACTAAATACAAAAACTTAATCAATCACAAGTATACTAATCAATATTTTAATTGCATGATATTTTAATTTGAACTATCAAAACATATCATTCTGTTTTTCATTCTACGCTACATATACAAGAGCATTCTTAAAATTATTATTAGGCTAAAATGAAATAAAATAAATACTTAACTGAAATATGCATGAAGTAAACTGTACACTAGGTAAAATTAAATGATCTTAAAAAATTACGTTTGAACAAACTAAGCAGTTACTCATAACATTATTTGTGATGACTGGAAATGACTGAGCAACGCAAAAAAAGTAATTACCAAGAAAGTTCTAGCTACTGCATTTGATGCAGAATTAGAGTCACCAATAGGAGCCTCAGTAGTGGTAGTTTCGTCATCCGCAGGTGCTTGTGTTGTAGTAGTAACGTCACTCACAGGTGCTTGTGTTGTAGTTGGAACGTCATCCACAGGTGGTTGTGTTATAGTAGTTACGTCATCTACAGGTGATTGTGTTGAAGTAGTTACGTCATCCAGAGGTGACTGTGTCGTGGTAGTAACGTCCTCTACAGGTGTTTGTGTTGTCGTAGTTATGTCATCTTCAGGTGATTGTGTCGTAGTAGTTACATCATCCACAGGTGCTTGTGTCGTAGTAGTTACATCATCTACAGGTGCTTGTGTTGTAGTTGTAACGTCATCCACAGGTGCTTGTGTCGTAGTTGTAACGTCATCCACAGGTGCTTGTGTTGTAGTTGTAGCGTCATCCACAGGTGCTTGTGTTGAAGTAGTTACGTCATCCACAGGTAATTGTGTCGTGGTAGTAACGTCCTCTACAGGTGTTTGTGTTGTCGTAGTTATGTCATCTTCAGGTGATTGTGTCGTAGTAGTTACATCATCCACAGGTGCTTGTGTCGTAGTAGTTACATCATCTACAGGTGCTTGTGTTGTAGTTGTAACGTCATCCACAGGTGCTTGTGTCGTAGTTGTAACGTCATCCACAGGTGCTTGTGTTGTAGTTGTAGCGTCATCCACAGGTGCTTGTGTTGAAGTAGTTACGTCATCCACAGGTAATTGTGTCGTGGTAGTAACGTCCTCTACAGGTGTTTGTGTTGTCGTAGTTACGTCATCTTCAGGTGGTTGTGTTGTAGTTGTAACGTCATCCACAGGTGATTGTGTCGTAGTGGTTTCGTCACCCACAGGTGATTGTGTCGTAGTTGTAACGTCATCCACAGGTGATTGTGTCGTAGTTGTAACGTCATCCACAGGTGTTTGTGTCGT
This sequence comes from Mythimna pallens, assembly GCA_961205895.1. Classification (NCBI taxonomy): domain Eukaryota; kingdom Metazoa; phylum Arthropoda; class Insecta; order Lepidoptera; family Noctuidae; genus Mythimna; species Mythimna pallens. The sequence continues at coordinate 7,017,159 of OY540825.1, forward strand.
AGTTGTAACGTCATCCACAGGTGCTTGTGTTGTAGTTGTAACGTCCTCCACAGGTGTTTGTGTTGTCGTAGTTACTTCATCTTCAGGTGATTGTGTCGTAGTAGTTATATCATCCACAGGTGCTTGTGTTGTAGTTGTAACGTCATCCACAGGTACTTGTGTTGAAGTAGTTATGTCATCCACAGGTGATTGTGTCGTGGTAGTAACGTCCTCTACAGATGTTTGTGTTGTCGTAGTTACTTCATCTTCAGGTGATTGTGTCGTAGTTGTAACGTCATCCACAGGTGATTGTGTCGTAGTTGTAACGTCATCCACAGGTGTTTGTGTCGTAGTTGTAACGTCATCCACAGGTGTTTGTGTTGTCGTAGTTACGTCATCTTCAGGTGATTGTGTCGTAGTAGTTATATCATCCACAGGTGCTTGTGTTGTAGTTGTAGCGTCATCCACAGGTGCTTGTGTCGTAGTTGTAAGGTCATCTTCAGGTGATTGTGTCGTAGTAGTAACGTCCTCCACTGGTGTTTGTGTTGTCGTAGTTACGTCATCTTCAGATGATTGTGTCGTAGTAGTTACATCATCCACAGGTGCTTGTGTTGTAGTTGTAACGTCATCCACAGGTGCTTGTGTCGTAGTTGTAACGTCATCTTCAGGTGATTGTGTCGAAGTAGTTGCGTCATCCACAGGTGATTGTGTCGTGGTAGTAACGTCTTCTACAGGTGTTTGTGTTGTCGTAGTTACGTCATCTTCAGGTGATTGTGTCGTAGTAGTTACATCATCCACAGGAGCTTGTGTTGTAGTTGTAAAATCATCCACAGGTGCTTGTGTCGTAGTTGTAACGTCATCTACAGGTGCTTGTGTTGTAGTTGTAGCGTCATCCACAGGTGCTTGTGTCGTAGTAGTTACATCATCCACAGGAGCTTGTGTCGTAGTAGTTACATCATCCACAGGTGCTTGTGTTGTAGTTGTAGCGTCATCCACAGGTGCTTGTGTTGAAGTAGTTATGTCATCCACAGGTGATTGTGTCGTGGTAGTAACGTCCTCTACAGATGTTTGTGTTGTCGTAGTTACGTCATCTTCAGGTGATTGTGTCGTAGTTGTTACTTCATCCACAGGTGACTGTGTTGTAGTTGTAACGTCATCCACAGGTGATTGTGTCGTAGTGGTTTTGTCACCCACAGGAGCTTGTGTCGTAGTTGTTACGTTATCTTCGGGTGATTGTGTCGTAGTTGTTACATCATCCACAGGTGATTGTGTCGTAGTTGTAACGTCATCTTCAGGTGATTGTGTCGTAGTAGTAACGTCCTCCACCGGTGTTTGTGTTGTCGTAGTTACGTCATCTTCAGATGATTGTGTCGTAGTAGTTACATCATCCACAGGTGCTTGTGTTGTAGTTGTAACGTCATCCACAGGTGCTTGTGTTGAAGTAGTTATGTCATCCACAGGTGATTGTGTGGTGGTAGTAACGTCCTCTACAGATGTTTGTGTTGTCGTAGTTACGTCATCTTCAGGTGATTGTGTCGTAGTTGTAACGTCATCCACAGGTGCTTGTGTCGTAGTTGTAACGTCATCCACAGGTGTTTGTGTTGTCGTAGTTACGTCCTCTTCAGGTGATTGTGTCGTAGTAGTAACGTCCTCTACAGGTGTTTGTGTTGTCGTAGTTACGTCATCTTCAGGTGATTGTGTCGTAGTAGTTACATCATCCACAGGAGCTTGTGTTGTAGTTGTAAAATCATCCACAGGTGCTTGTGTCGTAGTTGTAATGTCCTCTACAGGTGTTTGTGTTGTCGTAGTTACGTCCTCTTCAGGTGATTGTGTCGTAGTAGTTACATCATCCACAGGTGCTTGTGTCGTAGTAGTTACACCATCCACAGGTGCTTGTGTTGTAGTTGTAGCGTCATCCACAGGTGCTTGTGTTGAAGTAGTTATGTCATCCACAGGTGATTGTGTCGTGGTAGTAACGTCCTCTACAGATGTTTGTGTTGTCGTAGTTACGTCATCTTCATTTGATAGTGTCGTAGTTGTTACTTCATCCACAGGTGACTGTGTTGTAGTTGTAACGTCATCCACAGGTGATTGTGTCGTAGTGGTTTTGTCACCCACAGGAGCTTGTGTCGTAGTTGTTACGTCATCTTCAGGTGATTGTGTCGTAGTTGTTACATCATCCACAGGTGATTGTGTCGTCGTTGTAACGTCATCTTCAGGTGATTGTGTCGTAGTAGTAACGTCCTCCACCGGTGTTTGTGTTGTCGTAGTTACGTCATCTTCAGATGATTGTGTCGTAGTAGTTACATCATCCACAGGTGCTTGTGTTGTAGTTGTAACGTCATCCACAGGTGCTTGTGTTGAAGTAGTTATGTCATCCACAGGTGATTGTGTCGTTGTAGTAACGTCCTCTACAGACGTTTGTGTTGTCGTAGTTACGTCATCTTCAGGTGATTGTGTCGTAGTTGTAACGTCATCCACAGGTGCTTGTGTCGTAGTTGTAACGTCATCCACAGGTGCTTGTGTTGTAGTTGTAACGTCATCCTCAGATGTTTGTGTTGTCGTAGTTACGTCATCTTCGGGTGATTGTGTCGTAGTAGTTATATCATCCACAGGAGCTTGTGTTGTAGTTGTAACGTCATCCACAGGAGCTTGTGTTGAAGTAGTTATGTCATCCACAGGTGATTGTGTCGTTGTAGTAACGTCCTCTACAGACGTTTGTGTTGTCGTAGTTACGTCATCTTCAGGTGATTGTGTCGTAGTTGTAACGTCATCCACAGGTGCTTGTGTCGTAGTTGTAACGTCATCCACAGGTGCTTGTGTTGTAGTTGTAACGTCATCCTCAGATGTTTGTGTTGTCGTAGTTACGTCATCTTCGGGTGATTGTGTCGTAGTAGTTATATCATCCACAGGAGCTTGTGTTGTAGTTGTAACGTCATCCACAGGTGCTTGTGTCGTAGTTGTAACGTCATCTACAGGTGCTTGTGTTGTAGTTGTAGCGTCATCCACAGGTGCTTGTGTTGAAGTAGTTACGTCATCCACAGGTGATTGTGTCGTGGTATTAACGTCCTCTACAGGTGTTTGTGTTGTTGTAGTTACGTCATCTTCAGGTGATTGTGTTGTAGTAGTTACGTCATTTACAGATGCTTGTGTTGTAGTTGTACCGTCATCCACAGGTGATTGTGTCGTAGTTGTAACGTCATCCACAGGTGCCTGTGTCGTAGTTGTTACGTCATCCACAGGTGATTGTGTCGTAGTTGTCACATCATCTTCAGACGATTGTGTCGTAGTAGTTTTGTCGCTTTCTGGTGGTTGTATCTCCCAGTTACTTTCGGCATCCAAGAAATGAAAGTCATATATTAAGGCCCAGAAATCAGTTTTTTCAGGATGAGGATTAAGTAAGGCAATGTCGAAAATCTGGTCTTCAGTTATTTCCGTATTATGAAGAACGCGGAGGTAGTTAAAATTTACATTTGTGCATGGCAACCATGATACTTGTGAAATTGCACTTGTCGGATTACTGTAAAAGAAGTAAAATATAAATTACACATAAAGTCTTAAACTGATACAACCTTGACAAGTCAGCTTAGACAAGAATAAGATATCTTTACTCACCCAGTTTTAGCAAAGCTTGTCCATCTATCTACAAGAATGTCTTTAATTACATAATCTAGATCGGATGTTCCCTCGACAGAAGTATTGTAGAATAAATATGCCAATTCTTCACTATGAGCCGCAGATTCAACAGGTATAGGACCCTTAAATGGTTCTCCGAGAATTCCTGAGTACGAAAACTGATATAGGTAAATCGGTGACTGCGAAGCAAGCTTTCGATTGCTAACTTCTCTTATAGTAGATACTAGTATCGTTGTGTCGCCATGATACTCGATATAGTTTTCGATATCAATTTGATTTCCCTCAAAGTAAAAATCTTTTATTCGCTGAGCTACTGCCAACTTTTCGGTATCGGTTTCGAATATCAAGTCTGATTGTATAAAGTCAGCGAAAGATCTTTCCATTTTCTCAAGCCAATTATTTTCTAATGCTGCTTTAGCTCTGATTGTTCCTTCGTTATCTACAAAGCCAAATATAATAGGAATTTGCAGAAACTCCCCATTTCGAGTGATTTGAAAGGGAGTTTTAGTTAAAAAAGCTTCCACACCCTCTAATTCATGCCTTTCGACACAAGGAGCAAAAGCTAGTGAATTATCAGTTAAATCTAGTATGTTAATACCAGCCATCAAAGTTGATACATGTCCTTTAGTAAAGATGTCTGATAACTGTTCAGTTGAAAGTGCTTCATGACCAAGAGCTGCAGCTACTAGTATGGCATGTTCCAAATTATCACGAGTTACAGCCCATGGGGCAAATGCATTTCCACTTTGAGCAATCGCTTTTTGAACTAAACCTTTAGCCATAGGGGACATAGTGACTAAGTCAACGGCAGCTGCGCCACTTCCATGACCAAAGAGTGTTATATCCTCTGGGTTTCCTCCAAATTGCGCAATATTGGCTTTTACCCACTTTAATCCTGCAATAATATCTTTTAATCCAGCATTTCCTGGAGCAGCTTCAGTTCCGAGACACAAGAATCCAAAAATAGATTCTCTGTAATTTAGAGAAACGACGATGACGTCCTTTTCAACAAAATTTCGAAAAGACAGCTCTGGTACATTGGTTCTGTCAAATTCTTTTCCTTTGATCCAAACCATTACTGACAGTTTTGCAGTATTATCCAAAGTTGACGTAAAGATGTTCGCTACCAAACAATCTTCTACACCTTCGAATCCATCACCCAGAGGTCGAACACATTTTATGGTTTTAATGTTTGCCTCAAAGGGAGTCGTAAATGTTGGTGCGGCTGGCGGTGCCTGAAAATGAAGGAATTTTTAATAAAATATTGTGAAATTCTAAAAGCAATTTCGGATTCACACGACACTTTGTTTACTATGTATGCATCCGTTAGTAGATAGGCTTCTAAGCCATAATAAAATTTAAATCTGTCTGTAGCTTTTTACTCAGCTCAAAGATATGAAAAAGAGTGGACACATGAATAATAATTCATGTTCTTATATTTTCGTATTGGGAATGACAAAATGCAACTTATTATTCCATAGGGTTTGTTTGACGCTCAATCACCAGTTATTCTGATAGCGCGCATCATTACGCATCACGCGTTTATATAAATTGTGATGCATCACTGTACTGCACACGGTACGTGCACGTCACAAGGATAGACTTGTGACGTGTAGTACCGTGATGCAGCGATCAATCTTAACTCATTAAAAAGATCCTATCAATTAGCGATGGAAAAAATTGGTTATTCGTCTTTTCACTGCAAAATTATTTTAATTCTTTTTAATACTACTACTACAAAAGTTGTAATTACACTAGTAATTTTATAAAACCGGATTTTTGAGTGTTTGTGTGTTTTTTACTTCTTCACTCTCGATCGATTAGATAGATTTAGATGAAACTTAGTTCACGGGTAGACTTGTCCTGGAATAACCCTTAGGATACTTTTATCGCGGGAGTATGTTACCTCGGCATAAGTTTCTAGCTTCAGCTTGCAGTATAAACTAATTAATATTAATTTTACTTTTTTTATAATGTTCCGATAAAAGACTTATGATTAGATAATCTGGTACGTAATTCTTATATTTATTTGTTATTTATAAATATAATTGCAAAATGCAGTTGAAATTAAAAAGAAACCTAAGTGGTAAACGTTTTTAAGCAAAAATTATAACCTTTAAATAATCCATAGGCTAGTTTCTGCAAGACATACTCTGCTACTGTTTTTAATGACCTAAACAGAGAAACCCATTGTCCTGGTGAGGTTTTAGTCATTAAAAGTCTGATACACCCTCCAGCCTTCACCCTAGAGCGGGAGAAGTCATTGGACAATTTCCCATCTCAAAAAAAAATGGGTAGACAAAGCTGGCTAATTTGATTACTATATAATATACCCAAACGGGGCACACCTCTGCCGTATGCACCACGCTGTCTTCCAAGCAGTCCACCAAAGGAGGCGGCCGATCGCGTGAGGCAACAGCAACGGTCCTCACGCCCCAACCGCCGCCGGGATTCTGATCCCGATTTCCGGCCACCGTAGGCGCAGGCTTGCGGACGGCGAGCAATGGGTGGCTCGCCGTCCGACCGTCCAGTGACTGTCCGGACCGAGCTCAAGTCGTCGACGGCGCGTATTGTTCCACGCGCGCCTCAGGATGATGTCAGCAAATCGTAGGGGCCCAGCAGGGTCGAAGCCTACTGGGGCCACGGGTAGTGTGAAAGCGAAGCCCGGGGCCCCGGGATGAAGGCAAAGAGGGAACAGGAGTGGGTTTTTAGTCAGTAAAAGTCTGACACTATCTCTCGCTCCACCCAAGAGCGGGATTTGTCATTGGATGATTTTCCCACCTTAAAAAAAAAAAAGCAGTCCACACAGTGGTGACACCCGGGCGTTTCTTCCGCACGAATCCGGTGCAGGAACCTCCCGAACTTACCATGTCCGGTGAGGACCTGCGTCATGCGGAAGGTGAGGACGCCGTGACGTCTTTACAGCCATTCCTCAAGGAGCCGCTATAATTATGACGTGCCCAGCAGTGGGTTGCGACAGTTGCTGTCGCCATTCCACCATGAGATCCCGCCGGAACTCTGTCCGCCATGCGCGGAGCATGAGCGGAGTTTTGCCCCGGCGTAGCATCTCTACGCTCAAGTCATGCATGCGTGCAAGAACTGTTGCCTCCAGATCCCATGGTGGCAGGCCAGCAAGAAGGCTCGTCGCTTCACGGAAAACCATGCGGTATCCCCACTCTATCCAGATGGCCATGACCCTATGGACTGACTTGTGTTAGCAGCTCGTTTTATTTGTTGTGAGTTTACGTGTGATTTATTTTAATTCGGTAAGTGAAAATGTCGAAAACTGCATAGCTATGTGATTTTAAGATTAAAAAAATAAAGACTGACTGATTATAATAAAAAAGGAAGTAATATAAGAATTCGCGGAGCCTGCAGTGTTTTCACATTCACATTTTGAAAAAGAGGCTATATAAAATGAACAAGAAAAATATGAATAATTACAACTATCAATAAATGAGATGTTAAAAAAATTAATTGCTAATGAATTTAAGGTGGTTGAGGTCTAAATATTATAAAAAATATTGCAAAAGCAATAAATTAAAAAAAAAAAGTAGGTATTAAAACAAAGATGGAGCAGTTAATAAACACATTTACACAATATTAAAGAGTTACTAGGAGCAGTCATTGCCAAACAAGTGTGTCTTCGAACGACTTATCGTGCTTTCCGGCGGACAGAGGATTCTCGTTATGTGGCGGATGGTTATCTATCCATAAACTAATTTCACCAAGTATTGCCATGACCTTAAAGTTTGCCCCTTTTTTTAAGTAGGAAACCCTCCAATAGGAGATAGTACGTGTCAGAATTTTACTGGTTAAAACCCAATCCTGTTCCTTCTTTGCCTTCGTTCCAGGACCCTGGAGTTCTTTTTCGCACAACCCATAGCCCCAATAGACTTCGACCCTGCTAGATCCCTACAGTTTGATAACATCTCTTTGAGGTGGAACACTACACGCCGTCGTCGACGACTCGAGCTCAGTCCGAACGGTTACCAAATCTGCCGGACGACGAGCTACCTTTGCTTACCGTTCGCATGCCCACGTCTACGGTGGAAGGTTGATCCATGCGATAGTAATTATGAGGGATGGTCCAGAGAAACCCGTGAAATCAATTTTTCCAAAGTTTTTACATTTTACAGGCCAATATCAAGTTGTATACTGATTAAAATTAGCGACCATAACACGTATTTACAGAATTGTAATCATTACAATCATCGACACAACTATTAATAGAATCATCAAAAGCCATATAATAGAGTTAGATGAGTCAGTTTTTTCGGCGGGAAAATCATCCAATGGCATCCCACGCTCTTGGGCGGAGCGCGAGATAGTGTCAGACTTTTACTGACTAAAAACACACTTCTGTTCTGTGTTGTACCAGGGCCGAATCTTCCTTTCAGAATCAGACCCTTGGCCCCAGAAGGCTTCGACCCTGCTGGGCCCCTATGGTTGCTGACATCTCCTTGCAGGCGCGCGTGGAACACTACGCGCCGTCGACGACTTGGGCTCGGTCTAGACCGTTACCAGAGCTAGCCATTGCTTGCCATCCGCAAGCCCGTGCCTACGGTGGCCGGAAATCGGGATCGGCTGGGTTGGAGGGGCCATTGCCTCGCGCGTGCAGTGCGGCCTCCTCCTTTGCTAACATTACTGCTTCGCGAGTTAGAGGGATGTGTATTGATGATATTAATGATTTTAAAATATAAAATAAAACTAACATAAATTACATAATTCATTTAAAAATAGTACTACTAGCTGACTCGGTAAACTTTGTGCTGCCACCTAAATTATCAAAAAAATGGGGGGTAAAGGTAAGAGGGTAAAAAATAGTTTGTACATCCTAATATATTCTTAGACCTACTGAATATACCTACACACTATCATAACAATCAGTCAAGCCGGTTTGAAAGAATTTCGTTCGTTACAAACACTGGAATACTCGAGATTTTTATATTTTAGAAGATTACGTCACACTTATTTTATTATTATTAATTTATAGAATTCTAGCACATTAAATTATTTCATTTTCTTTTTTTTTTATTTGTAAAATATTATATTTAGTTAAGTCATATAAAATTACATTTTATCACAGTTGGTTTAAGTGTAAGTTTCATTTATTGCTTTATCATACATCTAAATTTTAACGATTATTATAATTCCGTAAATAGATGCGTGTTATGGTTGCAAATCATATTTTTATCAAAATATAACTTGACACTGACCAAAAAAATTCAAAAAAAAAAATTAGAAAAAATTTGAATTGTCCAGAACATCCACCATAAATACAATCTCAAATAAATATATCTCAATATTTTCCTATATTTAATAATTAATATTTACCTTAAACCTATTTTCGCCTGATGTGGACCCTGCATATGGTATGCCATGAAATTCGAAGTAATTTCCGTCAGTTGCTACACTACCTATCACGGTACCTTGTGCGATATTAACAGTCGGTGACTGCTGGCCTGCAGCAAATGCTACAAACACAGAACAAACGCACAATAGTAATATCATGATTCCTTTGCAACCGCGGAATCTGAACTGAATATTGGAGGAAAACGAAATCACACTTAATTAGAAACATTAAAAAAAACTCTTTTTGATAATAGCATCGATATAAGGTGATAAGGAGATATAATCGATAAGAGAGTAAACGCGGTAAAAGTGCGTCAACCGCTGACACGTGAAGATGTATATACATCACTAATTTTAAATTAGTACAAATACTTAATGGGCTTATTAGAAAAGGTCTTGTTATTATTTAAGTAAAGTCTCAATAAATAATATTCATAAACAGAAAAATTATGAGCGTTTGTTTGTATCCCAAAATGTCACTTAATTTATGGAAATATTGGCACAGGCTAATGATTATGAATGAAATGAATGGCAATAAAAATGGAAAAACACTGCACGTAGTATTTTCTAGTAGCGATTGTTATGAATGTTTGATTCAGTTATGAATTATTACAAAATTTCGTGGTCAATTTTGGATAGTTATTGGTTTTTTTATCTTTGACTACATGATCAGTAACGAATACGGATAGAGCCCCGTTTTTTTTTTGTGCTAATTAAAAATAGGGTTGTATATGAGGCCTGAAGAAGAAACGCCCGGGTGTCACCATTATGCGAATCACCTGGAAGACACGGTGGAGGTCCGTCCCTCTTGGGCGGAGCACCGCCGTTTCCTTGTGGAGGCGATCGGCGACGGGGAACGCTCGTGTTCGGCCCTGGTTCGGACCATGGTGCAGAGTTAGAGGGAACGGGATGTGGTCACCTCTTTCTGTGAAGTAATAATGCAAGCAAAGGAGGCGGCCAAAACTGTGAGACGGAGACAAGCCTGCCGGCGACGCCACCAGCATAAGGAGTCGCAGGACGTCTACCAACTACCGTAAGCGTCGGTTTGTGGAAGGCCAGTCATGGGTAGCTCGCTGTCCGGCCATCAGGTAAGGACTAAGCACACACGACACAACTGAATAATATAGGATCGTAGAAAAGGTTGTGATCTGAGTAATGTGTAACTGAGATTTTTATTGTAGCATTAATTGCCTCAGCACGGAACTCCGAGAAGACTAACTCGAGACGTTTACTGGAAAAACATTAAAATGAATTACATTCTAATGGTACTTAAAGTTATTGTAAAAATTAAATACTTTCTAGAATTCATACTGGCTAAATGCACAAAACTGTACCAAAGCCAAAAACAAAAAAAAAAACAATGATACCTTCGAAACAAAACACGGTCGACCATTTCCCATTAAATGGTTCATATTTGGAACTGCGACAAGCTCTAGCCGACTTATCACTCTAATACATTATGATAATCTGACTGGCGATTGCCACTTACGACGACTCGACTCTACATCGACCTCGTCTGGACTGATTCGATGACCAATCAACTCTTCCATGTGAACACGACTTATTTACTATAAAAAAATGCCTTAATGATGACGATTAGTAATTATCCTACGTTATCATAAAGGTGTTTGAACCAACTTTAAAAAAAGAAGGAAGTTTTCAATGAGGTTGAATTTTTATGTTTGTTAACTCAGAACTCTGTCATCTATGAATTCAGTTGTACTTTTTTGTTTGAAACGATATACTTCCATGGAACATACTCCCGGGCAAAAGTCTTATATGCTATTCTAGGACATGGTCTACTTTTGTTTCAAATTTCATCGAAATCCGTTTAGCCGTTCGAGCGTCAAGAAGTAACAAACATTCAAACACATACACACACACTCACAAACGTTCGTCTTTATAATATTAATGTAATTTTGCTTGACTGACATAAATGAGCAAGACAGTTGAGAGTTTGTCATGCTCACTCAAATATCTCACTGATGGTTGCGCGTGTGTTGGATCATTCGGTTCCCTTCAAAATGGTGGAGCTGAGTGGTGCTAATATTCGCGTCATGTCCGTGAACGGGTGGTGTCAGTTCAGACTGGTCATCTCTTAGCTGTCAGTGACTATTTTAATATCTATATTTAGTTTTTATTTTTACTTTATTTACATTGTCCTTACATAATAGTAGCGACAAGAAACATGTAACAGAGATATTTGTAATACATAACATGATTAAAAACATTGTCCATGGAGTTTCTTGCACATTCTTCTCCATAGAGATCTGCGCTTTGGAATGTGTAATTAGCATAATTTTTCTGAATGACTGACTTTTTGACATTTCAAACAGGGGCGCCGACTCTATGGTGCTCGGGGGCTCGAGCACCCATGAGAAATAAATAGTGGGTGCTGAGCACTCCTGAGAATAAACATCATGAAACAGATCAGTAATCGCCGTTTAGGTTACGTTATAATATTTCTTTATAATAAAAATTTGTTTAATTTTTATATAATGGTTTCTTTTTATATTTTTAGCACAGAGTAATTAAGTACGCAGCATGTAAGTAGGACTTTTATTTATTTGTCGGTCGATCAGTGCGCATTTCTTTTCTCACACTTTGCCGCTTTTTCGAGTCCATCAAATGAGCATGACAACCCATGAGGTTTTTTAAAAATCGGCGCCCCTGTTTTCAAAAGTGCCTGTAAATGGTTTATTTGAAATAAAATGCCTTGAATCTTTATATCGGTGGCGTTCTGTAGGTAGTGTCTGGCAGACACTCTCTGCCCGCCCCCATGTCTCATGGAAAAAGGCTTCATTTTATATATCAAATATAACTGTAACTTTTTTGTGCATTTTATTTGTAGATACATATCCTTTAGTGCGCCAAAGTGATTCTTACTTGCCTGCTTTGTTTATTCTATATTTTTATTTTATTTAAACTTACTGTTATTTAAATACCAGCACTGCCAGTACTTTTTGTTTTAATATCGCAGCATACGCTGAGATAGGAGCCTTTTTGGCATCGCACGATTTTTTTTTCCAATTTTAATTTTTTTAAAGTTATTTTTCCTTACTATCTTTTTTTTCTGTACAAGATTGCTCAATGTTTTTCATTGGTTTAACCTATTATTAAAATATTCCAAGTCGCCTACTGTATGTTATCTACTCATTTATATTTGGACATAATTATGTGATCAATGATAAATTTATCACCAAGTAAGTACCTACTTATATATATATTTTTTTTACTTATTAGTCTTGTACATATTTTTAACACTCAGCGGTGTGAAAAATGTTGATGTTCAAATGCAACACGCAACATTCTTTAAGATGTACAGGGTCTTTTTTGAGGTAGGGAAAAAATGAAGTCATCATTAATACAATTATCCAAATCATCCTCAGGGTGTTCCTTTAGTTGCCCGTGACACACATTTCCACCTTCCGAAAATCACTATCACCTATAAAAAGTTACTTTGTCTAGACAAAGAGCCCGCGTAGGTGGTAGAGCTCGGAGTGCCTGTTACGTTTGACGACTTGCTCTGAAGATGACGTTCGGTGCTCCGATTGGTGCGCTCTAAACTCTTAACCAATCAGAGAGCCAAACGCGAAGAACGTCTTTAACGTTAAAACAACTCGTACTCAGCGGGATGGTGTATTAAAAAAAAAACGTTTGTTTGACACAATTAACATAATAATATACAGTGCTCAAAGAGTCACATTTAGCATGTTCACAGTACATCTGATGTATATAATCTCCGGTCTATCGAACAAACTTTTTTTTTTTATTGTTATGGATAGGCACGCGTTTTACCACCATCTCACCTGATTTTAAGCGATGATGTGGCCAACGATGGAGCACGCTTGTCTAGAAGTTAACTGTTCACTTATGACTTAAAGACCCCTAAGTTGTAGCTATCAGGAAACATAGACTCCGGCAGGGAATTCGGACAGCACCTCAAATTCTGTCAAAAATCATTATTTATTTCTGTTTCTAAAAATTTCATTTCTGTTTCTAAAAATTTCATTTCATTATAATACATACGAGTATAATTATGTTATCATTTAAGACTGATTAATAAAAATTAAAAACTTGTGGAAACTTACAAGCTCCTCATGATTTTTGCTCCGCTTTTAATTTGAATATGGAATTTCAAACATTTTAAAGTTAAATTGGAACAGACATTATCACAAAGAAAATGTAAGTCAAAATGTGTGCCAAATAAAGAGGTCAACGACCTTAACCAAATGATTTCGATAAAAAAATGTCCCTTTGGATACCGTTACTCCACATTCTTAATTCAATGCAATATTAACCGTATTCCGTATATCATAAGGGTCACTTTTTTCTAAAGGACTTTGTGGTCCATTTTTTCAGCGGTTCCCTTGGCGGGGGTTGGTACGTGTGCGAGGGGCAGAGGGTAACGGGGGGTTACACGAAATGTGCGGAACACGTGCAAGCGCCCGCGCCGCTAAGAATTCATGAGAATTTCTGATTCATTGACTTTTGTCATATTCGGAGTGAATTTTGTTTTGTCATAATTAACTTTTTTCGACATTTAAACGGTGTTGATTCATTTTATTGTAGTTATAAAGAGAGGTACTTATTTTTGTTTGTGAGTGGTTCAACAAATTTATTTTGAATACACTTACTTGAAAACCTGCTCTTATCCCTAACACTTTTAGGCACGCAATTTATTGTTTTCCGCACTAGCGTGCAAAAGTGCGTGAGCTTGCCCCCCGCCACAATTTATTGTATTTATCGCATTAGGCTGGGCGCTAAGCGAGCCCCACGAGTCGTACGTCAACCTCCGTTTATTTCTTCGTAAGTGTATTGAAAAACGTCATTTGATACACGTGTACTTTACACTCGTTTATCCACTTGTATCAAATTGTACTATTTCACGACGACGGTGTTTTCCAGAGGACGCAGCGTTGCAAGGCTTTCTACAAGGTGTAGCAACGATCTGGTGAGGGTCGCTGGAATTCAATAGATGCGATTCGGACAGGACCGGTCGTTGCGGCGACATTTGGGGGAGACTTACATGTAGCATCGTATTTTGGCTGAAATAGTGATGTTGATGATGGTGTTTTCGAAGTCATATAAACGTTGTTTCTAAGAAAATTGTTACAAGTTCACTTTAAAAAAAAAAACAATCTGCATATACTTCATTCACTTTGGCAAAAGAGGTTCAAAGAAGCAGGTGTGCACAACATTTATTTTTCGAGATAAATTCAAACAATTTTAATAAATAATGGCTTCAATATAAAATATATATTAACATTACCTACTTAGATAAATTTGATTATTGTTAGGTAAGTACTAAACACTTAGATAGGTAAATGAAATGTTTTTTTTTTTGTAAATAAACATAACTTTATTTCAAACAATTTAATCAATGAAATTAAATGGCGTATCAACAAGTTTTTTCCTTACAAAACACATGAAATGTACACAAGGCAACAAGATAATTATTTAACATTCATACAAATAGAAATAACTAATATTATGTACGAGTATTATAATGACAAATGTTCCAGGTACTGACAACCCCTGCTTTTTTTAAGTTTTTAACATGGGCACTTGTAGTATAAGTAAGAACTAAATTATTTATTTTATTAAAAGCCTCATAAATTTAGAAGATGAATAACTTAATTGAATTAATTTAAGTATAAGAGTTGGTATATAAGTTGATTATAATAAATTATGTATCAATCTTAACTGTAATAAAGCACAATATACGATATATTGTACTTTTATTACAAAGTGTAACCAAAAACTACATTTTTTAACTTCCGTCTAATGCTATCGCGAATAGAATATAAGTTTTTCTCGTTTATGTTAGGGTTGGCTTTAATTCTTATTAGATTTTTTTTTTTTTTTTTTTTTCTTTATTATTAAGAATAAATTTCTTAATAATTGATTACAATCTAGCCTAAAAGACTAATAAGTAATTTAACTCTAACTTATTTTTATACGGTTTTGCTTAAACTAAGAATAGCGTCCTTTAGCACTTATAGAAGTCCATAGCACTTTCTTAGAGTCTGATGTTTTAAAAACACTTTGTTCATGTGTAATATGCATAGCACAGCATTGATCACTATTATACACTAACTTTAAACACTACACTAACTCAAAAGGTTTAGTTCTCTTTAGTCTACGCACTAGGTCCGTATTGTCTAACAGCTGTATAGCCTCAACATTCACGTGTCGGTGAAGTCTGTGTTCGTGGGCTTCAGCAAATTTAATATAAAAATAATTTATTTTATTAGATGCGGCTAAGTATTATAATGTTGACGGCACAATGATTGCTGCTGCGCTGCATGACGCAGATTCCATGCGAGCGGGTATGGAACCCGCGTCATAAATAATTTTATGACCAACAGATATTTGCACCGGTTCTGATTATCTTGTATCTGAGTGAGTTTACATGTTTATGAACACACCCTCGATACAGGTGTACTACTTCCACAACCCTGTGAGTGAGTACAATGATACATCTTGGCCAGAATGTGGTTAGATTTTTTGACTTCCCACTCAAATCAAAGCGAATAGTTTATTGACACAAACATTTATATTACACTGTAAAATTTGAAACCCTGACTTCTGAGCCTGTATTAGAAGTCAGTGTCTTTTTCTATTAGTGTGACTTAATTATTGAAGTTAAAGTGACCCTTCCTTAAATTATTAAGAACAACATGCTTGAAAATAAAAATTAATATAATAAAAATATTTAAAAAACAAATAACAAAAATAAAACCTTAAGATCGTGGGTGTGAGGTTGATATTTTTATTCTAGGAGTTTTTCAGTCTGCGAATAGTTAAAAGTTTGGAGCTATGTTTTTATTTTGGGTGTCTGACAACCCTTTCGGTTCGAGCACGCTCATCGCAACTATATTGTAAATCTGTACTTATATTTTTTTGTGTGGTTGCCTATATTGTATTGCCTGCATCGAATAAATACTATTCTATTCTATTCCAATAAATTTATGTAATCTGACCGTGTTTGGGATTATTAGAATTGTCATGAGATGCACTCTGGCTATAAGGTATTTAAGTATGGCTGAGGGGTACCTTTTTAGTGGTGTTAACATAACTAAAAAGTGAGTGTGTGTAAAATTTATGTAAAAAAAAATAATGTAAAAAAAAACCACTGAAGACTGCAAAATAACTCTAATTTCGCAAGTTGTTGTTTTTATAATAGTTTTGTCTCTTCGTTATTTAATCCCGGCTTCCGAAATTAAAGTTATTTTGCACTTTTCAGTGTTGTCGTCGAATTGGTTTTGTAAAAAGATTTTTAATGTTAGAAACGTATTGACTTCAATATAGTTTCGTTTCCAAATATATGTGCTGCCGCCTTGCTGATGCAGTGTTACATTTAATATATGGACAAACATTGCAATTTGTGCGTCTATTTATGCGAGCGAAGTCGCAGGCAAAAGCTAGTTTAAAATAAGTGAGAGTACAAATTTCACGCGGGCGAAGCCGCTTGTATGGGTTAGTAATAATATATTAATGAAACGTAATACCAAAATGTTTATAAAACAGAAAATTTGTAATTACAAACAAACTCAAGCCTTTTGACTCTAGAAGTTGCGTTTGAAGCACCAACCTTAATAAACCACTAAGTCTAAAACATCCCGAGAATTGGAATTCAAAATCCATTTAGGAAAAGACAAATTTCCCCTAAATTGTATTATCTCTCGTCTCCCGGGTTGGCTCGGGATGCGATGGTCCTAAACATGTGTCACACCACGTGGGTCCTCGCCACGAAGATATTAAAACAAACAATCATAAGAAACAAATATACATCAACTAAAAATCAGCCATAACCGTACTGCAATAAGATTTCAATTTGGATGATACAGATACAGTCATTATGATGGTAGCAGCAAAACAATGTTACCTTGTGGGAGACTCCAATGAGACAGACGAAAGGTTAAACATTATGCGTACCACATTGAACGACGTGCAGCTCTGAGATAGGGAAAAAATGAGATTTGTAACAAAAAATGTTTTGGCCCACAGTTTTCAAGGATACTGTTACTTTCAATCTACAAAATGATACCCCAAAGATAAGGGCGGCACATTTTTAATTGTTAATTTATTTGAAACCGACAGCCCAACATCTCTAGAAAAAAATTGTCTCGACCATCCTTTAGAAGTTAGTGTTCAACGCGTGCCTCAAAGAAATGTGAGTAAAACAGTAGGGCTTGCTAGACCTTTTTTTTCGGTGGGGAACTCATCCAGTGACATCCCCTGCACTTGGGCAGAGCGGGAGGGTGTGTCAGACTTTTACTGACTAAAAACCCACTTCTATTCTTTCGTTGCCTTTCATATAGTTGCCTCCCCAGTAGGCTTCGACCCTACTGGGCCTCTACGGTTTGCTGACATCTCCTTGAGGCGCGCGTGGAACAGTACGCGCTGTCGACGACTTGGGCTCGGTCCGGACGGTTACCGGATGGTTGGACGGCAAGCTACCCATTGCTCGCCGTCCGCAAGCCCGTGCCTAAGGTGGCCAGAAATCGGGATCGGCTGATGGAAGAAATCGTTGAATGATTTCCTATCTCAATTAAAAAAAATCATTTTTAAAATACAAAAATCCCC
Source organism: Mythimna pallens (assembly GCA_961205895.1). Taxonomy (NCBI): domain Eukaryota; kingdom Metazoa; phylum Arthropoda; class Insecta; order Lepidoptera; family Noctuidae; genus Mythimna; species Mythimna pallens. Next base: position 7,034,721 of record OY540825.1, read on the forward strand.
TGAATATTTCCTGTAACACATCGTAGCCATTATTTTTTCAGTGATCCGGGTTTCAATACATCACTCCTGTCCCGATTTGGTCTTACAATTTACAATTAATGAGCAACCCCACATTGTTTTAATTACGTATAAAACGTAAACCAATACTTTGTTTAATAACAATAATATTGCGTTTCCTCCACCATTCGTGATGTTGTTCTGATTAGTCTAAGTTTTTATTGGTCGGCCGCGAGAGGGCGCCGTGGTCACGTTCCGTTGGTTTAATGTACGGTGGGGATTGTTTAAGCGTTTTGTGTACACATACGTGCTAACTGTAATAGCGGAAACTGGTCATAAGCTGCCTTGTATAGGCAGGCAATTACTCTGTAAGTTTGCCTGCTATGGAAATTTTAGGAGTTCAAATACCTTGCTTATGAAGTGAGTTTTCTTTTGTTTTTATACAGAGTACAATTTTATCTGTTGGATATAGGCAGTGTTGTATTAGTAAAAGTTTGACGAATAGGTTACTTGTCAGCTAAGGAAAAGTCAGGAGATTTTATTATGCATACACGTGAAGAAATTTTTTAAGTGAGTTTACGTGTAAGCACACCCACGATTCCAGAGTAATTCCTAAAAGAAAGAAAAGAAAAAGTTCTTAGTCCTCTGCTATTTTCTTTACCTATTCCAGATACATAACAATGAACTCATTTCTAAAAATGTTAGGTTCTAAAAATACTACATTATATTTAAATAACACTTGGATAATTGACTGGCCTGTTGGTCTAGTGGTTAGTGGCCCTGACTGCTATGCCGGAGGTCGATGGTTCGATTCCCACCCAGGACAAATGTTTGTGTGATGAGCATGATCATTTGTCGTGTGTCTGGTTGTAATTTATCTATAATATGTATGTATTTAGATATATACAAGTACGTTTATCAGTTGTCTAGTACCTACTCAAAACACAAGCTCTGCTTAGCTTGGGGCTAGACGGCATTGTGTGATAGTTGTGGAATATTATATTATGTACATATTATATAACCTATATTAAGACATTTAAAAAATCTAAACTATGGCGTCAAAACACTCCTCCGCATTGGTATCGACTAGTAATGTGCCCATAAGAATGATGGCATTATCACGCTGTTTGGCAATAGTTTAGTTAAGTAAGCCCTGGCTGGAGGCTTTGATTCTTGAATCAATGCCGCCACAGGCAAGTCCGGTTAAGCAGCCGACAACCTCCTAGGTTGACCTGCAAAAAAAAACGCTGTTTGGCAGTGCTTATTTTCTGTCCAAAGTAAAAACCAGCACTTGGGTCACGCTCACGCGAAGTGTCGACAAGTTGTTTAGACAATGATCTTTATATGATTTGTGAGCACTCGGACCCCACGATCTGAGAGTGTCTACCTCAAACCACTACACAATATGACTACCAACCAAGCTATTATATTTCCACCGATTATGGTTATCCACAATCGCAGCGTAGCACCAGCTCAGAATTATAGCAGAAGCTGAGTCTCACACTAAGGGCCTACCTATTTTCCATGGAAATGAAGGCATGCCGTCCGGTCTCTTGCCTCTGTCGTTTGCCAGGTCATGGGGTTCCTATACGGTCGAAGGACCGGTGACAATAGTGCGTGGCATGATATCGTTAATATTTACCTGGGTGGACAAAAGGTACCTTCTCCGTAATATTCAGTGATGTTGAAAGTTGATACGCACTGCCCCCAACTTCACTGCTGTTTATTTAGATAAGATATTGGGTCGAAAGTACGTAAACGTTCAGGGGAATCCCTTAATGACCAATTTATATGTGTTTTGTACGTATCACGCGTTTTTAATCCTTTATGATAGTATTCCTATCAATACTGTAGTCATAAAAAAAAAATATTACATCAATTTCATATAAGTAATTGCGTGCCAAATGTAGAAAATTAAAATACTGATTTTTTTAAATTAAATTCAAACAAAAATGAAGAGATTTAATTACAACATATTCTTATACGATTATTTTACATTTGTTGTGTTAGATAAAAGGGGCCTCCACGAGTAGAAATACTAATGGCTAATTTACACAGGTTCGTCTACCGGTAAAGGCCGGTTTCGACTTTCATGTAGAATAGAATAGAATAGAATAGAATAGAATAGAATAGAATAGAATAGAATAGAATAGAATAGAATAGAATAGAATAGAATAGAATAGAATAGAATAGAATAGAATAGAATAGAATAGAATAGAATAGAATAGAATAGAATAGAATAGAATAGAATAGAATAGAATAGAATAGAATAGAATAGAATAGAATAGAATAGAATAGAATAGAATAGAATAGAATAGAATAGAATAGAATAGAATAGAATAGAATAGAATAGAATAGAATAGAATAGGATTTATTCGATGCAGGCAAGGAAACAAAAAATAGGACAGATTTACATTAAAGTTGCGCTGAGCGTGCCCGAACCGAAAGGGTCGTCTGATGCTCTAGTGTGCAGTGTCTGAATTTATGTGTGATCCAGCCGTTTGACGATTCTCATATACTGTTGAAGTCCGCCACTGAGTCGTCGACATCGCGAAGTGTTCCACGCGCGCCTCATAGAGCTATCAGCAAAGCCGTAGGGACTCAACAGAGTCAAAACCTACTGAGACCATGGGTCGGCTTCCTTTCCCATTCCACCCTAGATCGAGAGAAGTCATTGGATGACTTTCCACCTGAAAAAAAGTTGAATCGACCAAGTTTCGCAATGAGAGACACAAACGTTTGCAAAGCCGAAAGCGGCAGTCGCCTCTATGTAAACAATGCTTCATCAGACAGACGTCACAATATTAAGCCATAAAATCTTTGAGACAACGTACTTCTCCTGCTCTGGTTGGAGCGAGAGAGAGTCAAACTGAATAAAACCCACCGTTCCTTCAATTGCCCATTGTGTCCCAGGGCCGTGGTAACGTGGCTTCGTGGTGAGTAGCAGTGGTGGCCGAGTGGTAACAACCCCGACTTACGAGTTGTAGGTCGCGGCTTCAAACTCAGCCAGGCGCATTACTTTGTGTAATTTATTTTATCACCACTGCTCTCAAAACGGTAAAGGAAAACATCGTGAGGAAACCGGCATGTCCTAAAACCAAAAGCTCGAATACATCTGACATTCACTAACCCGCACTGGGCCCGCGTGGTGGATTATGGCCCATTCCCTCTCCTATAGAGGAGGCCTGAGTGCCAACAGATCACCTCCTTCTGCGAAACAGTAATGCTAGCAAAAGAGGCGGCTGCACGCGCGAGGCAATGGCCCTCGTACCCCAGCCGCCGGGATTCCGATCCCGATTTCCGGCCACCGTAGGCGTGGGCTTGCGGACAGCAAGCAATGGGTAGCTCGCCGTCTGACCGTCTGGTAACCGTCCGGACCGAGCCCAATCCGTCGACAGAGCGTAGTGTTCGGTCCCAGCAGGGTCGAAGCCTACTGGGGCCATCGGTGATGCGAAAGAGATCTCCGGGGCCCTGGAACAATAACAAAGAAGGGACAGAAGTGGGTTTTCGGTCAGTAAAAGTCTAATACGTCCTCGTGCACCGCCCAAGAGCAGGGGATGACATTAGATGATTTACCCACCTAAAAAAATATAAAAAAAGTATACACTCAGCCTTAGGGTCCATGAGGATTCCAATCTATATTATCGTATAATTGCAGACCTAAATTACAGATTAACCTTATCAACATAACGCTGCATATAGAAGATATCGATCAATGACGCTCCTAATATGGATTACAAGTGTTATCACAAAAACGATTATTTATTTACATACCTAATATATTTTTAGTATAGGTTAGGTAAGCCAATTTATTTTATTACATCATTACGGCTACTCGTATTACGTGTAACAACTGAATTCATGAAGATCTGCTCGTACAAAAAAATAATCTAATTGTAGTTTCAATAATTAGAAATAGTTACTATACTTAGGTTTTAATTATTATGTAAGAGTAGACAGAGATTTGGCGAGAGTGTGTGTGTATAATTCACGTGGTCTACCTCAGTTGTGAGTGGATGACACTTAAAACATGGTGGCTAGTGAAAAAGCTGTGAGTACATTTTTTTAACACAATGGACTTACTCGTAACTCTTATGTTTTGTGTAATGGACACACTGAATAATATAGACAATACAAGATGTTAGGTGCATCATGTGCCAAATTGAAATGGTCAAAGGGAGGGGTCATCTGCTATCCTTTCAGACCCCTAAACACTTCTTATGCCCTAACACTTCAAATGACCCCTCCAGTCAACCATTTCAATTTGACACACGATGCACCAAACACCCTGTATAATCAGTCAGTGAAAAAACAAAACAGAAACTTGTAGAATACAGCTATTTTACTTCTTTTGAATAATATAGACGATATTGTTAGTCTGATGAAACAAAAAAAAACAAAGCCTTAACAAAATACAACTATTTTAGATTCCCAGAAACAAAGTATCAACGCGTCATATATTAAAATCGGTTTAAGTTGTCGATTGGTTATTGAAAATCCATTTAACCTTTCACACTAGCTAATGCAAATAGTAAAGAATAAACTTTATTGTAGACCAAACTTTAGAAAAATTTCACAATCAAACTTAAATCTGGCGGTATTATTGCTGACAGCAATATTTATTTGTTAAATACTTTATGCACAAAAGTACAGCGGCGGAATTAATGCCTTGGGCATTTTCTACCAGTCAACCTTAGGGTATAAAGATGAAAGAGGAGATAAATAGTGGTAGGTGCAATAAAAGAGAGCGAAAAGGCGAATAGGTACAAGAATGGATATACTAATAAACCATAAATATCATACAATTATTTAATACATACACAAGTTAATAAACTATGTACATATATATCTACACTAATAAAGTCAAACAATTAGTTCAAATCACCAATTTGAAAACATTAACGCTGTGATGATGCTACTGCCAACTTCTTACGAATTAGCTCGCGAACTTTGGTTTTGAATGTTAATCGATTTGTTGCCATCCTAATCTCCTGGGGGAGCGCATTCCACAAAGGAATACACAATATCTACCAGGCAACCTTAGGATGGACTGTAGAATTTAAAAGAGGGTATTAAAATGTGTGTACACCATACTTACTAGCAAATTAATTTTAATAGCCTCTAGTGTTTAGTGACCCTGAATGCTATGCCGGAGGTCGTGGGTTCGATTCCCACCCACGATAAATGTTTGTGTGATGAGCATGATCATTTTTTCTGTATCTGGATGTAATTTATCTATATATGTATGTATTTAGAAATATATAAGCATGTTTATCAGTTGTCTAGTACTCATAACACAAGCTCTGCTTAGCTTGAGACTAGACGGCGTTGTGTAATAGTTCACAATAAATCTACATTAAAAATTTATATTATAGATAAAAAAAATATAAAATATAGCTTTATAATTGACAATACAAGACTTATGCTTAAGAAAGTACATACGTATGTTATTATTTTGTTACATAATTTCATGGTAGGAAGCAAAAATAAAAGAACAAAGGTGGGCCAGTGACGGAAGAATTGAAATAAAAATTAATAGTAGGTAAATAAATAACAAATATAGAATAGTATAAGTGGCATATATAATTAGTTAAATTAATTTAGCAATTATTTTCGTTGCAGACACTGGGCATAAGTAGTTTTCGCGATAGATAGAAAATAGTTTTACAGAGTTTTTAAAAATTTTCTCGTTTACCTTGACAATGATTTTTGGCCACTGGAAAATCTATATCTTTTTTCGTTCAACCAAAATTGTCTTTAAATTTACAGATTAAAACCCATATTTATGGACATATGTTTTTATTTGCAGATCACCATTGTTGTTGTAGTCACAGGAAGGACAATCTTCGAGGAGGTCCATACGCCCGGGGTGGATTGAAGTATTACCATTTGACTCGCCAACCCCAGGTTCTGGACACAGCGATGTTCCGTCTGTAATTTCTATAACTCTCAAGCCTAAAACTGTATTTTTTTGAGGGTCAATTCATCAAATAACTTCTCTCGACCTGAGTGCAGAGAGAGAAGTGTTAGCCTTTGATTGACTAAAACCTATTCGTATTCTATCGGTTGCTATATGCGTTTCAAGGCTGCGATGACTTATAAAAATCTTTATAAGCGTCACACAGCAAGGCCCAGGCCTCATCATGTAAGTAAAAAGCTAGATCATTAATTAACGGGTAGCATTTTACTATTCTCCAATTATATTTTCGGGCCGTTTTGGGTTGAAACTCTCGGATCGTGGGATCCGAGTGCTAACAAATTATTTAAAGAACTTTCAAAACACCGGACAAAGGATAAGCATTGCCAATGCCAGCGTGGCAATGCCGCCAATCTTTTGGGTACATTACCAGTCGACAGCAATGCGGTGGAGTTTTTCGACGCCGTAATTTAGATTGCTTTTTTTTGGTACTTTAGGGCTTTTAATTTTATTTTTTATGTTAGTTTTAATTAGGTTAAGTTACAATGGGCCTCATCAGAAGGCTTACAGTCACCCAAAGGGCAATGGAAAGGGCTATGCTCGGAGTTTAATTGCGTGATCGCATAAATAATGGAGATATCCGCAGGAGAACCAAGGTCGCCGACATAGCCCGAATAATCGCCAAACTAAAATGACAGTGGGCAGGGCACATTGCTCGTAGGATGGCCGGTGAGGCCGAAAGGTTCTAGAGTGGCGACCGCGCACCGGAAAACGCAGCGTTGGAAGGCCTCCCACAAGGTGGACCGACGACCTGGTGAAAGTTGCGGGAGTGCGGTGGATGCGAGAAGCACAGGATCGGTCATTGTGGCGACGCTTGGGGGAGGCCTACGTCCAACAGTGGACGTCTTTCGGCTGAAATGATGATGATGATGATGAGGTTAAGTTAAGCATATTAATGTATTAGTTAGTTGCAACATATAAAGAGGCTACTTTTTCTTCAATTTGATTTAACTGTTTCTCAATTTATTCCTGTTTTTACTACAAAATATGCCTTTGTTCTACCAAAAATACTAATTTGGTGCACTAATATATGCTCTTCTGGGTGATTTAAAAACATACCTGTCCGAGTTGGGGTACCATGTCGCATTAATAATTGTAAAAAGTCCGTCAATATTTAGGGTAGCCAGCCTTTCGGTGTTTTACAGTATGCATTTTGGAGAGTGTGCACGCGAATTGCATGACTTAATTCCACCATCTCATTTCTAACATTGGAGAACCCGGCGAATATCCACCCTTACGTTGTTGAAATTTCTACGGTTCGGACCAAGCGTTTCGCCTCATCGTTTATACCGCGTACATCGAGGGACTGGAACAATTTGCCTGCTGCGCTCTTTTCGTCCGATTATAATTTAGATGTCTTCAAGACTAGAGTTAATAGGCTCTTAATGAACTAGTGCGCCTCACCATCAACGATTGCAACACTACTTACCATCAGGTGGGATCGCAGTCAAGCACTAGTTTATATGAATTTAAAAAAAAATGATGTATAATTAGTATTTTTTGTAAAGAATAAGAATTTTGATGTACAGTTAAAAATATACCCTAATCTACACGCTTACTCAGGGCGAGCTAGCGATATTAAAATTATATTCTCTATAAAACCCGATTTTCTCACGACCTTTATTTCACCAATTTCAGTGATGTCCCAAATTAACTTAAGGGTTCAGAACGTCACACTGGTAGTTCCCCGAATCTGAACTCACTATGTCGTACATTAGAGGCGTGACCACTTGGCCATCAAGAATTATGAATCATTAATTAACGATAACGATTATTAAAAAATATAATAAAAATACAAATGTTTGTCCACGTGACATGCCAGCAGTGATAATGTTTGTAGAAAATTACAAAAGATCTTAATTTCTCTTAGTTGTTTTTACCAAAGAAATCTTGCTGTAAAAGTCTTACGTTGCCGTGGATGTGAGGGATGGGTGAAGCAAACACGTAGGCACTAGTTTCAAGCAGTCTATATTGTCGTTCCAAGCACAAGCAAACAGTTGCAGGATAGAAGGAGAAAGAGTCAGAATCACTTGAAAGGATTACCAGCTGCAACGAAATTGCGAGGTCTACGAAAATTACGAGCCCTACGAAAATTGCAAATTCTATGAAAATTGAGAGCTCTACAAAAATTGCGAGCTCTACAAAAATTGTGAGCTCTGCGAAAATTGCTAGCACTACAAAAACTGCGACCTCTACGAAAATTGCGACCTCTACAAAAATTACGAGCTCTACGAAAATTGCGTGCTCTACGACAATTGCGCGCTCAACGAAAATAGTGTGCTCTACTAAAATAGCGAGCTCTATAAAAATGGCCAGCTCTATGGAAATTCGCTCTAATGAGCACCTAAAGCACTTTTGAACATCAGAGGAGCAATTGCCGTATTTTTATGATGATGATGTTCATAAACTAATATCAGTTTCAATCTGTCAATTAATATACCTTAATTTTTCTAAGAAATTTTTGTCACTGATATGAGATTGTTACAAGATTTTAGACTTAAGAAATATTTTGGACCGAAATATTTTGGACTTAAGAATTAACTCTACGATGTAATTTCTTACGACTTGAAACCAATTTAACCATGATAATGACGGTGACGATGAATTCTTAGGATACGATTGTTTATGAAAAGTTATTAAATGCAGCTGTGAACTTCGGATGCCTCTGAACGAGTTTTCAAAATACATCTGCTTCATTAAAAATCCGGATTTCCAATAAGACAAATCTCCCACTTTTTGATGAAGAAAAAAAACCTACATCTCAATTCCATTACACTTATTGGTACATTAAACTCAAAAGTCTCCCTGAGGAGTGCGCTCGCGCCGACGACGAGGGGAACCGTTCAAAAATAGAATCCTCATGGATTCCTGTGCTTGCATATTGCCATGGTGCTTGAACGTTAGCACGCGCCTAAGCTAAGCCGTTGTTATTTAAGTTTAATTAAGTACCAGTGCACGACTACGAAACAAATGCGCCTGTTTAGGGTTCCGTACCCGCAATCAATACCAATACCAACCAACGGACCCCTATTAGTAATTTATTTTACTACTTATTACTATCGGGCAGGGCACATTCATTCAGGAACGAAAGGTTGTGGAGTGGTTCCACGTACCGGAAGACACAGCGTTGGAAGGCCTCTTACAAGGTGGACCAATGACCTGGTGAGGATTGTGGGAGTCCAATAGATGCGAGACGCACAGGACCAGTCATTATGGCGACACTAGGAGGAGGCCTATGTCCAACTGTGGACGTTTCTCGGCTGTAATGATGATCATGGTGACTAATTACTGGGTTACTTCTAGACAAGCGTGCTCTATAGTAGACCACATCATCCCTTACAATTAGGTGAAAGAGCGGCCAAGCGCGAGCCTACCAATATAAAAAACTCAATTTCTGCTCTCCGTTTGTCTCTCAGCTGGCTGTATTTCAATTGCCGCTATAACAAATAATAGGCGACAATTTGCATTTTTTAGGCAACAATTGGCATTTTTTTATTCACACAACGCTATCTCGTCTCAAACTTAGCAGAGCTTGTGATATGAGTACAAAACAACTGATAAACATACTTATATATTTCTAAATACATACATATTATAGATAAATTACACCCAGACAATAATATTTATGTGAATATTGCAAGAAATACATGTTTTACAGTCGTGAAAGGCTTCTTTATCTTTATTGTTAAAGTTCAACACGTTCTTGTCGTTGTTTTTGCATGTTCGTAGAGATATATATATATATATATATTTAACTTTTCTTTAGCTTGAGCAGTGTGTGGTACCTATATTTTCACATTTGCACATAATTTTTTTTTTTTCAGTTTATGAAAGGAACCCTTCATGTTACAATTATTATTATACTACAAAACATTATGTAGAAAATGCCTGTCTACTATTTTATTGAACCTTGAAATTGATGTTAGTTATTAGACTCTTCGAAAATATTTGTTTTCCGTACGTACAAATAAACAAATGAAGCCCTAGGTTATTTATTTAAAAAATAGCTTTTTCCTTTTATTTCTCAAACTTTCTTGATTTGTTATTTCTAGTTCAGGTTTATGAATTTAATTATAGTAAGTAAACCTTGTGTTACTTGAGTAAATGAAAATGAGTGTTAATTTTAATTTAAACTTATATAATTATATTTATAACTTATAATGTTTTTTAATACCTACTTCCTACAAACAGGGGTCAAATCTTTGGATATACAAATTCTAAAGCTAGAACTACATTAGACCGACGCACACGTGGACTACGCCAGCCTCCGACATCATCTCAACGCTCAGTCACGTGGTCAGAACAAAGGAATCGGAGGCGTGGCCTACTCGAGACGTTCGGTGTGAACGAAACGATTTTAACTTGGCTAGGGGGGGCTGAATTGTACGTAGAACGATGTCGCGTGGCGTGGATCTAGTGTAGCTCTACAAGTCTAGTTTCCATATAAAATGTATGGAGACCGACGCGCCCAGATTGGCGTACGTGGTACACGTGTGCGCAGTGTAGTTCTACCTTTATACGGTAAGTCAACCTCTGATAGAAACGTGTTAAAATTTGCAGAATTTTTTAAGTACAGAATATTAAAAAACTGCTTTGTTGGTCTCGTGGTTGCAAACGCGACTGCTGAACGTGGGATCTTAGGTTCGATTCCCGGGTCAGGTAAAAAGTGCTATTGGATTTTTCCAATAGGAATTTACTCTGTAGCAGCCTGAAGTTTAGAAGTTGGTGACGTGACACCCTCGATTTTCGTGTACTTGGCCAGTCTTTATTGATATTGTCCACCGTGATCGAAATTCTGTAATTCACACCAAAAACGCAGCTTAGGGAAAACTCCACAAGGTAGATTGGCAACCTGGTGAGGGTCTCGGGAATCCGGTGAATTCGAGACTCGCAGGACACTAAGGGGAAGCTAGCAGTGGAACTATTTCAGCTGAAATGATTATGATGATGTTCAATTAAGAGTGGAATCTTGCTCCGCCTGCGTAAAATGTTTTTTTTTTTTTTTCGTTAGGAGTGGGAAATCCTCATGGACGCCCAAGCTGCCGAGCCAGTCTGGGCAGTGACAGACTCCTACTGACTAAAACCGCACTCCTACCTAACATTTAAACCACGGACATGACGTCCGTGCCCTTGTTTGGTAATTATACATTGTTTGCTTCTGGGCAACTCCACATGCATGTGGCGTCACTCCAGAGCACCTTTCAGCGATCATCACAATAAATCCCGTCAGAATTTCAGGCTTTAGAGGCCACCAGCCCGAACCGATACCCAAGCGACAACGACCCACATACGCATCAAAAATCAGGAATCTCCCAACCTTCAACACACATACAACTCATCGCCGCCCATAATACCGCACCAAACAAATGGCCCCTCAACCCCAATAACTATACTTAATACTAATACTTAATAAGTACTATAAATAATATATAATTATATACATATAACAATAAATACCATCTAGTTTATAATACATATTATCAATAACTATAACTACTATATTATGATTGACACTTTTTTTTATTATTATTATTATTTTTCCTGTTTTTTTTTTTTGTGTCAGCCAGTTTACTTTTTTTTTTTACCTGATGATACATGTTACGTAAAATGACATTGCAATTGTTTATAAGCAACTGCTCAGTCATTGCTGGAGGATGATAGCTAATAGTTAATTACAGTTAGAAGAATCTGATAGGCATAGCGTAATCAGCCTTTTAATGTTCCCACTGCTGGGACTCAGGCCTCCTCTCTAGGAGAGGCCATAGGAGAGGCATAATCCACCACGCGGGCCCAGTTCGGGTTGGTGAATGTCACATGTCTTCGAATTTTTGGTTCTAGGAAATGCCGGTTTCCTCACAATGTTTTCCTTCACCAAAATCTTAAAGGCAATTCATAATAATATTACAATTAAAAAAAAATTTTACTCAGCTTAAAATATCGCAATTAATAGATACCCATATTATTGATTTATCATATTGGAAGGCATTGCAATATGATTGCAAGGTAATGATGCAGTGGACAAACTCGCTAAAAAGGGTCCGGGCATGGCATCTATGGGGCCTGAACATCGTGCCACTCCCCTTCGGTTCGGTTCGGCAACCTGGTAAGGATGGTTTGGTTTCTGGTAACCAACTCTGCGAACTATTGGTCGACCATGGTTAGTATGGACAGGCCACAAACCCTCTACTGACGGCCATTTTACGAAATAGGCCGTACGACAGAATAGATTTCAATTGCGCAAAGTCATAACCGTTTCAACTAGCCTCGGGTCAATTCAAGAGATAGTCAGTAGGGTGCTGCTAGTCATACTTAAGGAACTGACATGAATTAAATGATCTACTTATCCCACTCGTAAGCAAAATACACGCTTTGGACTTAGAGTGCCAGATACCAGACTGACTTACGTACAGACAAATGTATATACAATTTGAGAGCGTTGAATTTTGTTTGTTTGTTTGCCATTCGCGAAGCATCGTTCAACTGCAAGCTGTATAGGAATTCCAAGGTTGTAGTATTGTACCAAATCGTTTTCACTGTCCTGGAACGCTAAGGGAAACTTAAGAGCGACCAACTCGAGGTACATTTCAATACAACCGTTCTTACGTGATTATGATGTTGTTACACATCCATTCTCTAGATATTTTGGATCCACAGCTATCTTGTGAATATTGTCTAGGCTTCTATAGAAATCAAAATAAAAAATTGTGTAAAACTAATCTAGTAAAGACCACTGAAATCTGCTATTTTACGTGAATTTTGGCCTTCCATAATGTACTCATAAATTAAAAATATAAAAAAATACATTCATAGAAGTCTTGCACATTTAATTGGGATTCTGAATGACTATATAATATATAATTTTTCTGGAGAACTTTTAAGGGTTTAAAAAAACACGTATTACCTGGAACAGGTTTTTTTTTTCGGGTGGGAAAATCATCTCATGACATCCCCCGCTCTTGGGCGGAGCGCGAGATAGTGTCAGACTTTTACTGATTAAAAACTCACTCCTGTTCCTTCTTTGCCATTTGTTTTCCAGGGCACCGGGGATCTATTTCGCATCACCCATGGCTCCAGTAGGCTTCGACCCTGTTGGGCCCCTACGGTTGCTGACATCTCCTTGAGGCGCGCGTGGAACACTACGCGCCGTCGACGACTTGGGCTCGGTCCGGACGGTTACCGGACGATCGGACGGCGAGCCACCCATTGCTCGCCGTCCGCAAGCCCGCGCCGACGGTGGCCGGAAATCGGGATCGGAATCCCGGCAGCGGTTGGGGCGTGAGGACCGTTGCCGTTACTTCACGCGATCGGCCGCCTCCTTTGCTAGCATTACTGCTTCGCAGAAGGAGGCAACCGCCTGCCACTCCTCCTCGCTCCGGACCATGGCCTGTACCAAGGCCCGGCGCGAGAGATCGCTGCCGCCGGTCGCCCCCACGAGGACACGGCGGTGCTCTGCCCAAGCGGGGCACACCTGTACCGTGTGCTCCACCGTTTCCTCCGCGGCGGTCCACACAATGGTGGCACCCGGGCGTCTCTTCTGCACGAAACCTGGAACAGGTTTGTGAAATATTCGAGTAAATTACAGAATTACCGAATGCCTACAGAGTTTTCAGGCGTTATCTCTCTTTTTTGGCAATGCCTCTTCTTCAAACATCGCTTTGGATTGCGTTAGATGAAGTAACAAGCTTTTAAACCATGCTCGAAATGCATGCCCTCTTAAAGAACACAGGGAGGTTTTAGTCAGTACTAATCTGATACTCCCTCTCGCTCCATCCAGAGCGAGAAAAGATATTTGATAATATTAAACCAAAAAAAGAAAAAAGCTATATTGGAATAAATTATTAAAATATAATAAAATTGTAAATGTTAGAAGTGACCAATAGATTCCACAACTTTATTTGCGAACAAAGTTAGTTTAGGAACTCATGACAATTCTCTCGCAATTAAATAATTAACTTACTTAATAACTCTAACGTACTTTCGATTGCAATAAACACCAAAAGTCTTTGTAGCTATTAAGCAATCGTTTATAGATAATATTTATTTCCCGTTGATTTTGTTGATCATAGACTTTCATTATAAAACTTTCTGAAATCTTTTAAAATAAATTTTACGCTGTAAACTTAGTTTCTTGTTTCCGTTCAAAGGATAACCATCCAACATCTTCCCGCCCTTATCCCATATTTTTGGGGTCGGCGCAACACGTTTTTTTTTCCATTCTGTCAACCGTAACGTAATCACAGACTCCCTTTTCTTTCATATCACTCACATAAATCAATCATATCATCATAATCATCATTTCAGTCGAAAAGCATCCACTGTTGAACATAGGCCTCCCTCAAGTGTTTTTTTTTTTTTTTTTTTTTTTTCGGTGGGAAAATCATCTTATGACATCCCCCGCTCTTGGGCGGGGCGGGAGATAGTGTCAGACTTTTACTGACTAAAAACCCACTCCTGTTCCTTCGTTGCCTTTCGTACCAGGGCCGAGTCTTCCTTTCAGAATCAGACCCTTGGCCCCAGTAGGCTTCGACCCTGCCGGGCCCCTACAGTTGCCGACATCTCCTTGAGGCGCGCGTGGAACAGCACGCGCCGTTGACGACTTGGGCTTGGTCCGGACGGTTACCGGACGGTCGGACGGCAAGCCACCCATTGCTCGCCGTCCGCAAGCCCGCGCCTACGGTGGCCGGAAATCGGGATCGGAATCCCGGCGGCGGTTGGGGCGTGAGGACCGCTGCCTCACGCGATCGGCCGCCTCCTTTGCAAGCATTACTGCTTCGCAGAAGGAGGCGACCGCCTGCCACTCCTCCTCGCCTCGGACCATGGCCTGTACCAAGGCCCGGCGCGAGAGATCGCCTCCGCCAATTACCCCCACGAGGACACGGCGTTGCTCTGCCCAAGCGGGGCACACCTCCACCGTATGCTCCACCGTGTCCTCCGGGCGGTCCACACAGTGGCGACACCCGGGCGTCGCTTCCGCACGAATCCGGTGCAGGAACTTCCCGAACTTACCGTGTCCGGTGAGGACCTGCGTCATGCGGAAGGTAATGACGCCGTGTTGCCTTTCCAGCCACTCCTCAAAGAAGGGACTTACCGCCATAATTACGGCGTGCCCAGCACTGGGTTGCGATAGTCGCTGTCGCCATTCCGCCATGAGATCCCGCCGGAACTCTTTCCGCCATGCCGTGATTTGTCGCGGCAGCGGAGTTTCACCACGGCGTTGCATCTCCACGTGCAAATCGTGCATGCGTGCAAGGTCTTTTGCTACAAGATCCCATGATGGCTGGCCAGTAAGGAGGCTCGCTGCTTCGCGGGAAACCGTGCGGTATCCCCGCACCATACGTATGGCCATGACCCTCTGGCACGCGTTCAGCTGGGCCGCCGGTCGCCTCCCTCAAGTGTTGCTAATAAATAAATGAATAATAAATAATGACCGATCGTGTGCGTCTCACACCCATTGCATTCCCGCGACCCTCACCAGTCAACCAGATCGGTCCACCTTGGAGGTCTTTCAACGTTGCGTCTTCCGGTACGTGATACCACTCCAGAAACTTTCATCTCCATCGACCATCTTTACAAAATCAATCAATCTATCCATGTATTAAAAGACAACCATCCACTTTTATTTTCATGATGTGTCAGTTCTTCACTTGATGAAGTTTATGATGGAACAAGTAAGTCCAGTCACTCGCTTTGTGTTACAGAAACCATATAGATGCCGGCGCAGAGAGCTTCACACTATAGCTGACCGCATACTGAAATGTGTAAGGCAAGTGCTCGGGAAGTCCAGTAGTAAACGTTCAGGGCACTGTTTATCAAAAGCGACGTGTGAATTGTGACATTTCAACAAGCCGACAATTTTCTGTTCAATATAACAGAGAATCCTCTAAGAAAAAGTCAATATAAAGTTAATGTGAGGCCCTGGGACGAAGGCAAAGAAAGAACAGGATTGGGTTTTTAGACAGTAAAAGGCTGACACTATATCCCACTCCGCCCAAGAGCGAGATTTGTCATAAGATGATTTTCTCACCTAAAAAAAAACCACCTATGTGTTAGAGGACAATACGAGAAATCAATAGCAAAAAGAACCAGGTCTTTAAACCGTAACCAAACGAAGATACCTGTAGAAGCATTGCTAGTATATTTTTGTCACCTGTTATCTATTTTCCTTAAATTATAATGAAATAGAAATTTAATACTTAATGTTTTGAGGTTTTCTATTGATAAAATAGATTAAGTTGTTAATTACTATTATATCTTTTTCACATTCGCAGTTTTTCATCACTAAAACTAATAAAAAAAATAAGTGAAACTAATCGAAAAGACACGCGTTAGTTTTGTGTTAGTGACACTATTTAAAGCGTACCCACCATAAACATCGATACCAAAACTATATTTAACAATGGAAAATTTAAAATATCAGACATAGAGTATTTTTTTTTAAGAGAAATAACGCCTGATAAAAAACTATAGCAATCTACTAAATAGTCTCTAACTTCGTTTGGTTATGGTTGGTGGACATAATTCTCTTTGCTATTGATTTCTTTTTTAAGTCATATTTATCTATAAAGCATATTTTTTCCAGGTTCCATAATTGTAAAATATCAGAATAATTCAAAGGAAGACAAAGTTCATATCAACGTGTTACAAACTACACAAATTAACAAAAAAAAAAAAACTCAACTTTTATCAACGGTTCGGCAGACAGATCTATAGACTAGCAAAATACTGGAGCATTTTTTTGGGGTTAAATTGTTTTTTTTTTTAATTTTTCATCACAGTCTGTAGTCAAACATGCGCGAAAATGGTTTCAACACGTACCTGTGTTAAAACCATTGCAGAAAATCATCTTAAGCATGCGTTTTTAAACAATTTTAGTCCATGATTCAATTCATTATCAATTTATTTTTAGGGTTCCGTACCTCAAAAGGAAAAAACGGAACTCTTATAGGATCACTTTGTTGTCCGTCCGTTTGTTTGTCTGTCAAGACCCATTATCTCGGAAACGCGTAGATATATCGCCACTTGCACACTTGCCCAGTTTTTTTTAATCTATGTGTAGGCTTTTTTTTTTTCGGGTGGGAAAATCATCTAATGACATCCCCCGCTAATCTATGTGTAGGCTTGTAATTAGCTATTTCGTAATATTGCACTCTATAATACTCTACAGATATCATTGGTTTATTAGTCTAAGTAAGCATTCTCTGAAATAAAATAAATAAATATGTATGTGATTATTTTCTCAGTAGGTACACAGAAACGGGCATAATAATTCTGCCGTTTTCAAACTATAATGCTATTATCTAACACTTTTTGAGTTACAAACAAAAACGTCGTTGAATCACATGTATATTTTCTTAGTTCAAAGTCTTGTTAGTACATTTATTTATCTCAGAATCTATTGATAGTAGAAAAATAAAACGTTACCTGAAGTTTCCTTGCTTAATCGAATCAGAAATGAAGATATCCAATTTATAAAATTAGTGTGATAACAATAATTTAGCATGGCTTTGCCCCCACCAATGCGAACAAAAAAGTGACATGGCCGTACCATACTTTTCTCAAAACAGTTCAGGCCATTTTCGATCCCCTATAACTTCGTTGTGTATAAAACTAGAAGCCAGAATTCAGTAACCAAGCAAGTACATCACATGTAATACGTATTATCGGCAGCGATCTCTCGCGCCGGGCCTTGGTACAGGCCATGGTCCTGAGCGAGGAGGAGTGGCAGGCGGTTGCTTCCTTCTGCGAAGCAATAATGCTAGCAAAGGAGGCGGCCGATCGCGTGAGGCAACGGTCCTCACGCCCCAACCGCCGCCGGGATTCCGATCCCGATTTCCGGCCACCGCGCCCCGCGCCGTCGTGGATTTCCTCGCGCTCCTCAAAGAGATGTCAGCAAACCGTAGGGGCCCAACAGGGCCGATGCTCGCTAGTTAGGACCGCGGAGAATTTCTGAAAGGGAAACCCGTAGTCCTAGAACGCAAAGGGTAATTGAAGGACACAGGTGTGGTTTTAGTCAGTAAAAGTCTGACACGCCTGAGAAGTCATTTAGATGATTTCCCACCTTAAAAAAAAAATAAAACAAAAAATGGGTGATGCAAAAGTGATCCCCGGGGCCCTGGAAAAATGGCAAAGAAGGAACAGGAGTGGGTTTTTAGTCAGTAAAAGTCTGACGCTATCTCCCGCTCCACCCAAGAGCGGGGGATGTCATTAGATGATTTTCCCACCCGAAAAATAAAAGTAATACGTATTATATTAAATTAAATTGTTACAATTTAATTTTTCAAAGGACTGACAAATTAACCAATTTGGTATTACATGGATCTCACAACTTTTTACGGTTGAAGAACTGAGTTGTAAGCCCTGCTTTTTTAACAAGTTATGTTTTTGATGGCATACCATTTTCCTTTATCTACTTTATTAAACAAAACATAACTAACTAAGTAACAACACTAACAAACACTTCAACTTAACTTCACTATAACTTCAAGAAAATAGGGCAATTCGAGTGTATCGTTCATAATTTCAGTTAATTTCATACTAGACAACCGCGTGTGAAAAGTCCTATCGATTATTTTAATCTATGTTCCTTCGGTTTGTTTACAGTTCTTGGTATTGTTTCTGTGTGTAGGTAATAGTTACTAAAGTCCTAATTAAACACGTTTCCTGCTTGATTTGCCTATTTTTAGCGGCCACAGTTTAATGGTTAAAAACTTGAGTTGTTAAATTAGTGAGCTCGATCTCCAACCATCGTAAAAATCAATTCATAAACATATTTCGGTTTTTAATGATAAATAAATAAAAAATATAGTCTTCAAGTATCTTCTATGAGGTACTTTCTTTTATCTAAAAGTTTTTGTAATTTAGTAACAAATATATTTATTCAATTGTATCAGTTTTTTAAACGAGGAAACTTATATTCTTTTATCAAAACTTCAAATGGTCACTGATAAAAAGAGGCACAGACAAATTAAAAAAGTAGTTGTCAACACAAAAATCATTATTCCCTAACTAACACTTTTTCTACTTAAATCTCCAATACAATTTCCTGTAATATAATTACTTGGAGCCATTTCAAATCCAATCTTATGTGGCACTTCATAAAACTCAATTTAAATTTTCGCCGTGCACTGCGAAGAAAGAACGTCACTAGTGCGTGACGAAATTCAACTTTAGCGTGTAAAAGTTAAGTTTGATTTTCTAGTGTGGTGTTGGCGGTTGTTATGAACCGACGTGGGTGTTTAATGGCTAAGAGTGAGGCTTGGAGACAGCTGTCGTTCCCCCGGGCACCACTAAGGGTTTTGTTTACAGCGCGCTCTAATGACAAAGATCTCCACGGTACCTACTGAATTGCTTTGCTCTGAATATTTACTCACACCCTGATTTCGGTAATTCGTGTTTCGTAGAGTTTTGTTCAAGAATCTTGTGGTCAATAATACTAATTGAAACTTTTGGATATCTAACTTCTAGTTTGACTTGTGTGTTATACAAATTTTTCTTCAAGCATAAAATTCAGAACTACTATCTAATCAAAGTATATCGGTTAAGATTTTCATTAAAAAAACTGAACAATTGCGATTTGGACTTGCGTTTGTGTCTGAGGGTTCCGTATAAACTTAACTATGTAAATAGTTAATTTCCCTAATAGTCTCGAAGATTTTTCCGAATCGCAAAAGAACATTTTTTTTGTGAAGTAACTTAATAGAAATAAATCTGAAAAGAGTAGATATGTTATCTACTGTTTTCAGATTTATTTCTGTACTTGATAAGACCTTGCTTTATGCCAAATTTCAGGGTTCTGAGTCAACGGGAAGTACCCTATGAATTTTGATTCCCTTTAACTGTCGAAATATACGTTTTTTGCGACACAAACGGCCATATCTTTTTTTCACTTAGAAGTTTGTAACCGTACATTCCAAAGAGGAGATCTCAGTGGAGAAGAAAAATTTTAATATGCCACTAGCAGTTCAAAAATGACCAGCCTCAAATGACGGCGCCCGTTCACGAGCATGACACGTGTACTATCAGCCCCACTTGGCCCAATCATTTCAAGGGTGCTGAAACTGAATTATCCAACACATTGCCACCACTAGTGAGGCATTTAAGTGAGCATATTGCCTTATGGACACAGGGCTCCTGAGTAACGGCGAAGGACGATCCTATCCTTAAAACCTCGACAGGCCTTTTGGTCTAATGGTTAGTGGCCCTGAGTGCTATGCCGGAGGTCGTGGGTTCGATTCCCACCCAGGACAAATGGTTGTGTAATAAGCACGATCATTTGTTCAGTGTCTGGGTGTAATATATCTATAATAATTATGTATGTATTTAGAAATATATAAGTATGTTTAAAACTTGTTTAGTACTCATAACACAAGCTCTGCTTAGCTTGGGAATAGACGGCGTTGTATGAAAGTTGTGAAATATTATTATTATTACCTTTTACTTAGAATCATGTAGAACGATCATAATCAGAATCCTGTAGCATTTTGTTTTAGTTGTTAAATAATGACTTCAAAGAGCTCTGTATTTAACAGCCCGTTCAAAAACTCGATACCATAAGTACCATCATGACACATTCGTCAATATTTCATGCAACCTTGGCCCTTATGCTTGTCATTTACAATGGTCAAGGCCCCATGAATATCAATCGAACTAATCGTTTGAACTAAGTACCATTTTTCTAAAATAATATTTGGAAAGAATTTTCTCTTCCTTGATATTATTTATAAGTACGAGCATATTTAGTGCTGACTTTTCATAAGCAGCTTCGCACGAGCAAAACATTGTTAATATGTATAATAAACGATTGGTATAATCTTCAAATTTTAACAAGCATAACATACATTGACTATAAAATCTTTAGATATACCACTCAAAAGACATAAAACTTATTTAATCTATTATGAAAGAACGAAATCTTTTTATAAATCATAATGACTTTTAACTTAACCTAATCCAAATGATTCACTAACATTAGAAGGGGATCTTAAATGGTCTCTGTTCTCACCTAACCTCACCCACATGATCTCTTCGTTCGCTCGCCATCGCGTTCTAATGGTCACTATTCTAAGCTGACCTAAATCAGGCGCGATTTTTAACTTAGCCTAACCCAAATGATTTACTAATAATAGAAGGGGATCTGGTGCTCTGTTCTTACCTAACCTAACCCCCATGATCGCTTCGTTCGCTCGCCATCGCGTTTTAATGATCACTATTCTAACCTGACCTAATCCAGCCGCGAGGCTCCGCAGCCGCATTATATTACAGTAACGTTTTTAATAATAATGATATATCAACAGTTGGTATATCTCACGTTAAGTATATCTTGTGAATGTTATTAAAATGAAAATATAGCAAATAACTTTATATGATATGAGACGCACCCATTTCTAATGGAGTAGGAGCAGTGATGGCCTAATAGAAAAAGTTTTTTTTTAAAGTAATTTAATTCTTCATCACTGCTCTCTAAACGGTAAAGGAAAACATCGTGAAGAAACCGGCATGTCCTAGAACCAAAAATTCGAAGACATGTGACATCCACCAATCTGCACTGGAGCCGCGTGGTGGATTACGGCCCATTCCTTCTCCTAGAGAGAAGGCCTGAGTCCAAGCAGTGAGCAAATCATAAGGTTAATAAAAAAAGGATCCTTTGTCCTTATCGTGGTTATGGTCTACTTACTTCTGTGCCAAAAATTCAAAAGAATCCAGCCGTAAAGCCCTTTTTAACCCAAAGGTTGACTGGTAGAATATGCCTGGTTGCATTACCACTACTGTACATGAAGTTTAAATAAATAAATAATAATACTTTTTTTAACTTTACCTCTTTATAATATTAATTAATATATTTCGATTCACTTTTTTTTATTGATTTTATTCGGTGTTATGTTGCCTTTTCTACGCTGTTTTCTCTTACTTACTTAATATTAGGTCTTTACCAATGCAATTAGCGTTATATAAACCAGGTTTCTTTCAACTGATATATTTTTCGATTAACTTGGAATTATAAGTCAGAATAAATTTTATATTAGGTCTATAACTATGAAATTGCCGTTTTTTAAAACGGAATGCTTTGAAGTAATGATTGACTTGGAATTATAAGTTCAAATAAACTTTACATTAATGGTACGTTATTCTTTTTCCGAAATTAGGTATTTGTTGGATTCTTTGTTTTGTATTTTCTGTAATATCATTACTTCAAAGCAACCCAATTTAAAAAACAGCAATTTCATACTTTAACCCCTGTTATTAAAGCTAAGTTATTTTTTTTTTCTTTATGTTTTGTTTGTTTTTGTAATGTCGCTGTATCTATAACCATTTTTGTATAAAACTTAATATTATTATAGATACATAGAAATATATATAGTAAACTCAACATTTTCTTCAAAGAGTAACTATAGAGTTTCTTGCTGGTTCTTTTCCACTGGAAACGATTAATTAAAACCGTACACTAGCTTCTGATGTTATATATGTGCCTATGAAGACGTGTGAAACTAAACACGTTGAATTTACCTATAGTAAGCAAATATTCACACATACAGTGTTTCCCATTTAAAGTAAAAACAGGGATTGTCAAATTGAAACTCCAGTAAGTCTTAGTAAAGCAAGAATTTTTACCGAAAGCTGCTATCGAAGTCACCCCAAATAAGGGGAGGAATACGTAACGGAATGGTTTTCAAGGACAACCTCCTTCGAACAGCTGATTGAATTTAGTTTGTGTGCGTAGGGACGTAATACCGCAATGCTTTGACTAATGTACTCGGTAAATAACAAATTCGAAAGGCATTATAGAAACAGAATAAGCACGTCGACTTGTAACCTATAATTATAACTATTTTTAGGGTTCCGTGCCTCAAAAGAAAAATACGGAACCCTTATAGGATCATTTTGTTGCCCGTCCGTCTGTCTGTCTGTCTGTCTGTCAAGACCCTTTATCTCGGGAATGCGTGTAGGTATCGAGTTGAAATGAAAACCATATACTCAGTTCTGCGTTCCCTAAAAACTGTGAAAAAATCAAACTTCTGAGTTATCGGAAAAAAGATGCGGTCGTTTATGTCGCAAAAAACGTGTATTTCGACACTCTCAAGGGACTCAAAATTCATAGGGTTCTTCCCGTTGACCTAGAATCCTGAAATTTGGCATGAAACAAGATCTTATAGCACAAGTACTTACGTAAAAAAAAATTACGATTCGGAAAAATCTTCCCAACTCAATTTGGTTATTGAACTGTTTTCATAGGCAAGTTTGTATGAAACCCTTGGTCTGCGAGTCCGAGTCGCCCTTGCCCGGTTTTTTTATTATTGATAGACTCGCGTTTGACTAATATCTCAGCTGATGGTAAACATTGATGTGGCTGACCATGGAGCACGCTTGCCTAGAAGTAACCAATTCACTCTTGACTTAAAGACCATAGGTTGTAGGTTTCAGGAAACACAAGACTCCGGCAGGGAATTCCACTCCGTAGCTGTACGCACAATGAATGATTCCCAAAACGCTTTGTACCTATGGGTGGGATGTCTACCATGTACCGGTGGCGCAACGCCGTACGTCTAGTGGTCTGATGATGGAACGGACTTGGCGGAATTAGATTGTGCAATTCGATCAACGGCGCAACTCGGCGTCGATGATCAAGACTTTGGATTTTTGACTCGACGAGTTTATTGCTATTAAATCAATTTCGTTTTGTTTTAGTGTCTGCAGTAGAGATGTAGAAAAAGTCCAATTCTGATACCGAAAGTTCGGAACTTCTTATTGTATATTTTGTACCTTCAATTCCGATTTCGGGTCAGATAAATTTTATCGGAACGTATATTGGAGGTACAAATAAGTATGTGAGTGTTTACAAATGAAGATTTGTAAATCTATGTGCTGACCACAACAAAATAGTATTTCGAAAAAAATCTAAAATATTCTCGGAATTATTTGAAAGAGTTACTGCGCCCATGGAACACAAAAGCGAAACTAAAAGAACATGAGTGGGTATTTAGTCTGTGGCGACACGACGCAGAAGGGGCAACTCCGGCTACTTACTGTGGTATCGAAAGAGATCGCATGAGTTTAAGTTAACGAACTGGCATGTTAAATGTACTTCTAAGGATTGTGGATGTTCTAGAATAGGTTTGAAAATTGGATAGAACAAAATAATGTCTAGTTTTGTCAGTCCGGACGCAACCGTTGTAATGTGGTGTTATAATATTGAAATCCAGTAAAAATAGTCAATCAAGATAAAAGTTTTATTTCGAGTAGTAATAACGATCCAGAAAGTGTCATGTCGACATACGGTGACTCCACTATACGGTTACGTATCTGGTCGCCACACGCTTACATTAAAAGTCAGTAAAAGTCTGACACTCGACTTTCTCGCTCTACCCAAAGTCGGGGAAGTTACTTGATGATTCCCTTCCCATCTGAAAAAATTGTTCAGCTACACCAGTACCTACTCAATGTTGAACTTAACTTTCAAAAGTTAAAGCAAAACCTTGGACTCAAGACAAAGTGATATTCTCTCCGTAATAGTGATTGTCAAAATATTAAAATGGATAGACCACGTGAGACTTCGGTAATGCATGTTAGTCCCACAAATATGCTTGTCAGTCTCAATTTGTAGTTCATCATCATCATAATTTCAGCCAAAACACGTCCTCTGCTGGGCATATAGCTCCCTCAAGTGTCACCACAATGTACTGTCCTGTGCGTTTCGCATCCAACGGATTTCTGCGACTCTCACCGGATTATCTGTCCACCTTGTGGGAGGCTTTCTAACACTGCGTCTTCCAGGGCGTGGGTGCCATTCCAGAACCTTTCGGCCCTATCAACCTTCTGTTGTACGAGCAATGTACCCTGTCCACTGCCACTATTATTTAGATATCGTTCGGAGTTATTGACTATCATTACTGTAGATAGAATAACATAATCAGCCTTTTACCCAAAGAAGGAACCCTAGCTTCCTCTCTAGGAGAGGGAATGGGCCGTAATCCACCACGCGGGCCCTGAGCGGGTTGGTGAATGTCACATGTTTTCGAGTTTTTTGGTTCTAGGACATACCGGTTTCCTCACGATGTTTTCCTTCACCGTTTTGAGAGCAGTGGTGATGAAATAAATTACACAAAGTAATGCGCCTGGCTGGGTTTGAACCCGCCACCTACAACTCGTAAGTCGGGGCCGTTACCACTCGGCCGCTACTGCTCTGGGGATAGAATAGTCTAGATAAAACTCTACAATTTCGTCTCATTGAAACTCGAAGCAGAATTTCTCGAGACAAGAAAAAGACAATTTAATTCTAGGAATCAGGTCTTGATTGCTAAAAGCTACTTACACACCGATATTGGGATGGTGGCGAATATTATATTATTATTAGAGGGACGTAATATAATACAAGCACTTATATTCGTATTAGGATACGCGAATTTCATATGTTAGGTTACCTGAATATGAGTAAATAATAGGTTGCTCAAAATATTACGTAATAAACAAGTATTAACGAGCGTTTGATTTTGACTAATAATGTAAATAAAATAAAATATAAAAAATAAATATTCGAAAAAATTAATAACCGTTTTACCTCAACAATTAACTTTTTATATTTCTATGTATTCATTGTTGACAATCCTAAGCCTGTTAAAGTAGGAATATATAATATAATAATAATAATAATATAATAATATTTATTCAAAAATTCTTTACAGGATAAAGTAATACAGTCTTAAATATAAATCTTAATTCTGAGTCTTACGTGCCTGAACTAGGAAATCCTGTGTTTCAGGCGAAAAGAGCTAAAATAATTTAAAATTAACAAATTATCAAAAGGATTTTATAGTACAATACAAACGTGTAAAAAATCTGTAAAGTAGGCAAGTTATCTTATACTATTAATTTATAATGTTACCAAATCTTAACTTCTAGTTTCTTAACTAACAAGATACTTAAACTAGGTCAAATATTGTATAAAAACAAAAAAATCACTTTAGCACAATCAGTAAATTCTCTGTATCATCGTAGGACATTCTTTGAAGAGCCTCCTTAAGAATTCTCTTACAGTTAATTTGATTTAAGCTATAAATGTTTGCTTTCGCGTTCAACCTATTGTAGAGGAGAGGACCGAGAAACAGGTAAAATTTTGATGTGAAAGCATGTTTGGTATGATTTTGAGGACAGACTAGGTCTTTACGTCTTTTGTTAGTAAACTCCGTGCTATATGTTAGATCTGCGTGCTGTTTTAATACAATACCCATTATAAATAGCTGTCGGACTGTTAGTACTTCACATTCTTTGTATAGGAGGTTAGTGGGAAAAAGGAATGGGCGAAAAGTAGCCACTTTGAGAATTGCCCTCTGAGCTCTCTCGATGGTTAGTAACAACGTTTTACCCGCTCCACCCCATGTGGTAATACAGTATGTTATTATCGATTGACATAAAGCAAAGTAGACTTGTCTAACTATTTTTGGGTCTGCAATGTAGCGTAACTTTTTAAAAACAAATATCAATTTACGAATTCTATTATTTACAGCTTCTATATGATGTTTAAACGAAAGTGTTTCATCGATTATAATTCCAAGGTACTTAACAGTATTTGACATTTTAATATTGGGACAAACACATTGGTTATTTGTGCTAGATGTGCAGTTATGAGCATACAATGTTGAGGTAGTGCCAGTTAGTTTTTGCTTGCGCATCGAAAACTTGACGTAATTTGTCTTGTCAGCATTTAAAGTCAGTGAATTATTATGAAGCCACTTATTAATAACATTGAATCCGTGTTGCGCAAACTTGTAGACATTTTCTTCTGAGTCAGCCGAAAACAAAAGAGCAGTGTCGTCAGCATAACAAACGATATGGCCGTGATCTAAATTTAGATTACAGAGATCGTTTATGTAAATTAAAAAAAGTGAAGGCCCTAAAATACTTCCCTGGGGAATTCCGAAAGCTGTGCTTTTTTCATCATCGCTGATAATATTACCAATCTTTACACATTGCGTACGTTCTTCTAGATAGCTCTTAAATAGTTTCAGCTGCGTTTCCCTAATGCCTATGGCTTCAAGCTTGCGCAACAAAATGGAAACAGAAACTGTGTCAAAAGCTTTGGCGAGGTCCAGGAATATTCCTAGGGTGTGGTTACCTTTATCAAGTTCTTGTGCTAGATAGTTAGTTAAATGGTGTACAGCATCATCTGTAGACATTTTAGGTCTAAATCCAAACTGCCGCTTAGAAAGAATAGATTTATCCTCCAAATATTTATAAAGCCTGTTGTTTATAATCTTTTCTAATATTTTAGACATAGAAGGCAGTAAGGAAATAGGCCTATAATTAGTCACTTGATCTTTACTACCTGATTTGTAAACTGGGACAACAACAGCTTTTTTTAAGCACTTGGGGAACACACCTGTAGTTAAACATTTATTAAAAATGTAAGTTAACGGTGGTACTAAAAGGTCTTTGAATTGCCTAATAATTTTATTAGGTATGTTATCCCAGCCAACTGCACAGTCGTCTTTTAGACCCATAATAATCCTTTCTACTTCCGTCTCGTCAGTATCAAGTAACACAAAGGATGATAAGCTAGTGCTAGATGCAAACAATGAGCTTGTTAGGTACTGCGATTGTCCCCGAAGTTTTTCAGCTAGACACTTGCCCACATTAACAAAGAAATTATTTGCAATGTTCGCAGTTGTTAACTGTGATGAATGTGCCTGTAATAAACCTGAAGAAGACTGATTCTGTTTTGAATTATACGTCACATTTTTAATAATTTTCCAGATCTTTTTGTTATTCGTACCAGCCTCTTTTAGTGCTGTGTTATCGTAATTGCGTTTTACTTTTTTTAGGAGGTCGTTACAAAAGTTACGATATCGCTTATATGACAGTTGCAATATTAAATTATTCGGATTAGCTTTAGCTTTCATATGCAGTTTATCTCTATTTTTCATACAACGTATAAGACCAGCCGTGATCCATGGCTTTATGTTGCAGTATTTGTTCTTTAACCGAGATATGACCGTGTTCTTCTGAATAGCATTTTGCACTTTTTTAATTAGGTACAACATACAAAACTGCGGATCATCGGAATTGTAGACTGGGACAAAATCAATATTGCATAAGTCTTCTTCAAATTTATGTAAATTTAATTTAGAGACCGTGCGAGAGGCCACCTTAGGCAATTTACAATTAAGAATGAGTAGGGTAGCATTGTGATCGGTTATTGTTGAATTAGTTACAAGGGTAAGTGCAGGGAAGTTGGCCTTGAGCATTATATGATCCAAGCAGGAGCCACTTTGATGTGTAGGAAGCGTGTGAGCGGGAAGCAAACTGTGGAACGCGCATAGGTTCAGATATTCCTCAGCGGGAGCGTCTGCACTTCCCGGAAGAATATTGATATTAATATCTCCAGTTAAAATGGTATTTTTGAACGATGATAGGTTCTGCAAGGTGTCGTTTAGAGAGTCAGTGAAATTTTTTATATTCGTAAAAGAGGGAGATCTATATACAGCTAATATCGCAAAATCTGCTCCAATTTTAACCAACAATCTGCTACAGTCGTGCATGTTTGGCTCTACGACAGACACATTTAGATGATCTCTTGCATAAACTATCACCCCATCGTTCTGATTGGAAGTTGAGTTACTCTTATACATACAATATCCCGGAATTTGTGGTATGTTATATTGTTTAGCAAGCCAACATTCAGTTAAGACAATAATGTCACAATTTATGTCTAGACGTTTTAGAAAAATGCTAAAATTATCGAAATTCTTAAAAACACTACGAATGTTTTGGGTTAATATGGTTAATGGACTAGTGTAAGAGGAGAGATATTGCTTGCAGTGTTCAACGTCACAAACTTGTGATTGAGATACAGAGAAATTATCTATGTCACTAATTAAATGATTAATCATATTAAAATATTAATAAAAATAACAACAAAGGCCAAGAAGAATCGTAATTTACGGCGCTCTTAGGCGCCTCCATAATCAATAGAGTTTATGTACCTATTTTCTGCCATAATTTTCGCCGGACAGTCCGCTGCACTTGTCTTATGATTGCTTGGCTTTTTAAAGTGCATGCAAGTAGCGCATTTTGGTTCCTCTGCCTTTTTAGTGCATTCTTTGATGGAATGACCCAATTCACCACAGTGGCCACACGTGTAGGCGGTCTCCCGACATGATTTAGCCGCATGTCCGTACTGCTGACATTTATAACAACGTGTGACTAGGGTAAAGTCTCTGACAGGGCAGGAAGACCAATGAACAAATACTCTGTCTTTACATATCAGGGCTTTACGTATCTGAGCAGAAACTTCAATAATAAAGTTACAGGTGTCTGCATCCTTCTTACCTGACTTGTGGCTCAGCTTAATGGAGGACAAAAAGGTCTCGAGGCTGCAATCCTGAAGTTTATCGGCTAGATTTTGGTTGAACAGACAAGTAAAAACTTCCTTCTCTTGCATGGATGAGGGCACTCCGATAATTACTACTCTAGGTTTTCTTTTCTGAGGTTCGTCGACTGTAAGGCCTGAATTTGTTGACTGCATCGATTTTTTCACCTTCTCAATGTCGTCTTTTGTTTCAGTGCTGATAATGACACCGCCATTTTTTGTCTTGCGTAGTCCTCTTACTTGCAGTTTCATCTGCTCTGGGCATATAATTTTTTGGACAAGTGATTTTGTCTCCTCACTGGACTTTAGTTTGTCGTTTGGATATATGGCCACTGAACTTAAATTTAAGGGCTGAATAAATGCTGCTGAATGCTTTCTCTAAGCTAGCAAAGAACACGTTAAGTACTTATAAATATTGAAAATCAGATTTATATTGGCTAAACTAATTCAGTAATAAGTATAATATCCTAAAATGAGATTTCAAATATATTCAATTTTATATTTAACCATACTATAACCTTTTTGATTTACCTGCATAGAGCATTAAGTCCGCCTTTGTACGAATTATTTTCTAATGCATAAAGTTTTAATAAATAAACATCTCCATAATGATACACTAGTTCTAGTAATGATTAATGAATTTAAAAAAAACTTAATAATAATACTACATTTTTTTTTTAAAGTGGGAAATCATCCAAATGAGTTCTCGCGCTCTGGGTGGAGCGCGAGGGCGTGTCAGACTTTTACTGACTAAAACCACACTTGTATCCTTCAATTATCCTTTGCGTACTAGCACTACGGGTTTCCCTTTCAGAAATTAGCCGCGGTCCTAGCTAGCAGGCATCGGCCCCACTGGGCCACTACGGTTTGCTGACATCTCTTTGAGGAGCGCGAGAATCACTACGCGCTGTTGACGACTGGGCTCGGTACGGTTAATTACTGAAAAGCCGGACGGCGAGCTACCCAGTGCTCGACGTCCGCAAGCCCGCGTCTACCGTGGCTGGTAGTCGGGGTCGGAATTACGTCGGCTAGGGCGTGAGGACCTTCGTTCCCTCACGCGTGCAGCCTCCTCCTTCGCTAACATTACTTCTTAGCAGAAGGAGGCGACCGCCTGCCATTCCTCCTCGCTCCGGACCATAGCCTGAACCAGGGTCCGACGCGACAGTCGCTGCCGCCAATATAATCAAACATGTACCGTAGTGTTTGATTATTATTAGTAAGTATATATTATAAGTAAGTATTAATACAAATAATACTTGTCACGAGTGGTGATAGAATTGGTTATACAGCTAAAGAAATGATTACTTAAGTACTTGATAACTGAGTGCTTAGTGCGAGTTTGTTTTACGTTAACGCGATCGACACGTTTATGACGTGCGGGGCTCCGATTGGCTCGCTCCAAGCTCATAACCAATCAGAGAGCCAAACGCGGTAAACGTTTCGATTGCGTTAACGTCAAAACAACTTGCACTCAGCTCACTGGTTATACAGCTAAAGAAATGATTACTTAAGTACTTGATAACTTTACGCAAAAAAAAAGTAAAAATGTTATAAAATTTGTTGTTCATGTCGTTGATTTTGTTATGGCTTTCTTTCCATTTTCAGCCGAAACAGAAATTCAAATGGTAACAAAAATCTTATAAAAATTAAAAAAAAACTGTCTTGAAAAGTTATCAGGCCATTACGAGTGAAATCAAATCAAATTAAAGCATTTATTTCTAATAACTTGTTCACAGGCACTTTTGAATTACCAAGAAGTCAGTACTGAAGTCAAAAAAAATAAAGCTATCTTTCATTATACATTGTTTTAATTTGGTAATTAAGTTGAGTAACGCATTTTTCTTTAATAATTTAGAAACAACTGCGGGATTGTTACTTATTTTTCCAGAAATCCCCACTAGACTGATATTGTTTAACTAGTGGAGATTTCTGGAAAAACAAAATTACTATCTGATGAAAATAGGGATTTCTGGAATAAACCTTTATTTCTTGTCGCTTCCATTACTTCCAGTCTTACTCGAAGGTTCAGTACCATCCTAATTTTATAATGAAAAGATAAGTAGGAGTAGAGAATAAACTCAACTTGTAGTTGTAAATTTCAAATGTCTACCTATACAGTTCATCAAATACAGCCCGCTGACAAACAGACGGACGGGTATGGCACCCGA
This sequence comes from Mythimna pallens, assembly GCA_961205895.1. Taxonomy (NCBI): domain Eukaryota; kingdom Metazoa; phylum Arthropoda; class Insecta; order Lepidoptera; family Noctuidae; genus Mythimna; species Mythimna pallens. Next base: position 7,066,222 of record OY540825.1, read on the forward strand.
AAAAAACAGCACATTAAGAACCAAAGACAGGAAATTTGTAAAATTAATATTAAATAAGAAAGCAATTGGAAAACCGTTTTAATAACATTTTTAAAGCCTTTTTTCTTTGCCAGAAAATACGACATTCATCATAATCGTATAACAGTAAAAGTTTTCTTTTTGTTACCCTTTTCTTTATTTAACGAAATGAAAAATACAAGTTTTAATACATCTTGAATTATTAAATAACTCAGCGAGTTATTCTGCCGTCGTAATTAAAAAGGGCACAACTAACATGATTTACGAAATACTAACTACAGTTACAATAAAATAAAAAAAATAAAAATAAAAACCCTACACTAATGACAGCTAAATTGAGTTAAGTACAGAAAAAAAACACTGATTCCAAATACGAATTTAAAAAAAGAATCGAAGAAAATGTTACTTGTGCTCTTTTTAATTACGACGGCAGTATTACTGTCAATTCTAAAATCAATATATATATAATTACATTTTGAACAGTTGTACGTACAACAAAATGTAATTAGGAATTCTTTACATCATAAGTGGCTACTACCCACGCATCCAAAAACTTTAGACCTCGTCACGTTAAATCAACTGTTTGACATAAAACAAGAGCCTAAAGCTAAGTAATTATTTCCACCAACTTTATCCCATTCAAAATTTTCTATTAAACTAAACTAAATTCATTCAACATTTAAGCAGTCTTGTATTTACAAAGTTCAGTTTTATGTTCAACAGATTGTTGGTTAGTTTAGCAAATATAAATATTTCGCTTGTTAAGAGATACTGAAACTTTCATTTATCTTACTAAAGTTTATAATTTGAGCTCTAAACAAAAACAACAATGTAAACACGGCAAGTGAGTCCAATAGAATAATAAGCTTCTTTATATTCTATTCTCTTTCTAAAGATTAAAGAATCTATATCCCAAACAATATGTTACCCAAGGTTGATTTTATAATCATTTACGTATTTATTTAGCTCTTCAGTATTGGGTCTAATTTGAATAATTTGTTTCAGATCCTGAAACGTTTTTATGAACGGAAAGGCTATGACTATAAATAATAATTATTATTCTGATCAGTTCCGTACAAATACCAAATAAATTATAATAATACATAATTCATTATGCCGTGATTTCTTTCCGTGCTGGCCGCCCGCAAAAGCACACGCCCTAGCTGAAGAAAGCTCTGTAGGGCGGGCGACTTCCTCGACAGCAGCGCCTCTGCCGGCAGGCAGCGGGAACTAAAGACCAAGCGGCGATTGGCCACTTTGCGTGACGTCACGCCGTTTCCAACCAATGGGGGGGAGCGCGCTCTTGCTCGGCCGCAGTTCTCGTCGCCGCGCCTTCGTATGAGCCGTGTGTCGCTGCCGGTCTCCCCCCGCACCCCGCGACGAGCCGTCTCACCCGCATTCTAGTTGTGGGTGTCGCGCCGTGCAGTCCTCGCGTGTGCCGCTCAACTTAGTGCGCCGTTTGTGAGTGCTTTATATCCCGCACGAGTGTCAGTGTGACGGAGGATCCCGTGCCACCCCGCGGAGGATGTTAACAGCGCACGGTGAGTGATGTCGGCGAGTCGACGGACGCTTATCTCGATGCGGCGCCACGTGAACGCGCTCTATTTATAAAATGTAAACATGCAGCTAATTTGATTTGAGACTATATTGCGGTATTGCTACTTAAAAGCGAGAGTACGCGTCCGGAGCGCGCTCCACTAACGTTCGCAAATTAACAATAAAGAGTCGGCGCGCGACGGTCGAGATTGCCGAGTTCCTGTAAGACGTGCGAGTGACGTGTTGATGTCGATCATTTTAAAAATTGAGAGTATAGACCCCGACGTAGACGTTCAAATCCTGGATATTCGTCTGTTAACCTTGGATTGGTTCAGGGCTGGCGATAGCACGATAACGTGACCTTGGAGCGGAGTCTCGCGAACGCCGGCCGGCGCTGGAAGCGCGCGAGCTCACGGAAAATGTCCAGACAAACAACGATAATGGTGTCGCAAACACAATGATAATTCTGTTAATGTGAGAGATTCGTGCAGGAAACACAATGAGAAAATATCTTTAATATACACTGTCAACTGAAACATTAAGAATTTAAATAAGCTGATCTCATTTTAAAGACAAATATGCAAATTGAACAAGCGAAACAACAAATGACATTGATTGCCGTCATCGAGACTGATAAAGCAAAGGAGATCAAGCTAGTAATTTGGATGCGTTTCAATTAACGACGTGCAAGACTGTTTAAGTGACTAATGAAACGGTCCAATGATAAATTCAAATGATAATCATGAATATGTTCAAGTAGAGGAACCCAAACAACTGTCGTAAAGTATTTAATTTTATCTACCTCAACAAACAACATGCAACGAGTGTTCTCTTTTCTAAATGGCTGTAATTTCTACAACACGGTTTCCCTTATAGCTGTTGCATTTTTTTTTATAATGGCAGTCGAGTCTGTCCGGTCGAGATACCTCGATACGGTCAGGTTCGAGGCGTTGGTCCCACGCCTCGTTCCACATACTCAATTCTTTCGATTTGCAATCGTTTGGTCAGTGGGCCTTACACCAATCAAGTGATTTACATCTCCACTAAGAAGATTAAGTTCAACAACCGATATGTCAACTTATATTATTGTTTGAGAACTTCTAATAGCAAACTTATATGAATGGAATGGTAAATATTCAAGAAAACATATTTAAAACAAAACTTGTCCAAATGTTCAACAAAATCTCATCACGCCACTACACCAAGGTCAAAACACGTTTAATCTGAAAAAACTGGTGGCAAAAACGAAACTTAACAAAAATTAAGAAGATTTGGGATTCTCATTCGCACTTACGCACATTCGAATGTTGAAAGAGCAGTTGCCATATGTACTACATATATGTTCGTGTTCTGTCTAGCGTATAAGAACTGCGTACATGTGCGAGTAGGACGAAGATAATTCGCATCGAGTGAGCGAACCGGCCATGCGAGATGCTCAGCCGTATCATAAATATTAATCAGGCGCTGGTGTCAACAGCCACCGCGTAACGTGACACCGCCACGATCCGCTGCTAGCCTGGTACTTGAAGTAGTGTCCAGACACTATACTCCAGACAAACATGACAATTGGACGTAGGACTTATGACAAGGCTACTCATAGAATGCCAACAGCAACGACGGACAAAAAAAAAACGCAAATACTACACAGTATTTAACACAAGTTTTGTTAAATACTGAACTAATGTGAATTTTGCATCAGATTTTAAATACTGCAGAAGATAGCAGAGATCAAATATTTGTTTTCTCTTAACTGGTTCTTTCTGTTGCAAACAGACTTGTGGAATAGTGATAATGTTATCGTTTGCACATCCGTTTGTGCTTACGCATTCAGCCATGACCTGCCCTACAACTCTCAGACTCCAACTGGTGAATGCACTACAGTTTTATGTTAATTCACCTTAAGAGTTTCAACAAATAATGTAACGAGCACAAAACGAGCAATTCTATTGGTTTAAAATTTCTGTTTTGATTGCTTTAATTATTAATAGGTAGTCTTATTGGAGTTTTTTGCTCAGCCCTACGAGAGACTATTTTTATTATATTTCACTTTTGCTCTCGTTTGTTGGTTTACTTAGATTACATTTTGTTTTTTTGAAGTTTGGTTAACAGTGAAAGTATTTCCGTATTGATTGTTGATTTGATCCCTGATCTTTTTGAATATGTTACCATATGTTCTTTCAAGAGCCTGTTCTCTTCTGATAAAATCAATGTTACAATGTATCGGAAGTCTTGGGTGTCATCGTCGGTTCTTCGCACTATCGACCTTCATGTTTGACATTTTATGTACATCGACAAACAGGTTTCGCTTATATATGAATTTACGTAAAAATAAAAATATTAGACACAATATTATTGTGTGATTCCAAATAATCAGTCGTTAGTCACTTACGAATTCTAGTTTTATAAGGTACTAGCTTCTGCCAGCGGCTTCCAACCCCCGTTTTACCCCCTTAGGAGTGGAATTTCATAAAATCCTTTCTTAGCGGATGTCTACACCCTATAAGGAACCTACATACCAAATTTGAAGTTTGTAGTTGTTATGTTTTCTGAGAGTTCGTGATTAATCAGTGAGTGGTATTTCCTTTATATATATATAGATGTATGGAAACCAATAATTGTGTTAAATATTTTATAATATGAGAGTTGCTGCTTCTTCGTAAAGTATATTATTCATATAAACATTTGCTTATTAAGTAAATTAATTGTGTGTTAACTGATTAGCATTTTCAAAGTCAGAATATTAATTAGAATTATAATTTTACGTAAAAAAAAAACACTTGACAATCATGATCTTTGCAATTGCATTTACATTAAGCATCTATTTTGGTTACAAACATGCACATACATAGGAAAATACATTATTCACCGGTACACTTACGATTTAAATAGTATCAGCAACATTTATCATCATGTAAGTATCTATAATTTGCTCTACATGTTTGTTATTATGATGACGACAGCATTACACCAAGTACTGACATTCAAATAATGGGCGATGTCGAGTTGCGTCTCGAGAGTGGTTTTGTATAAGTAGATGTGTACTTAAAATGTAATTAAAAACGAGTTACCACTACGACAGCTCGGCTTAGGCATAATAAAGATTTAATTGCACAGGTGCTGAATAGAAAAAAATGAGTGAAATTGTTCAAAATAAAACAAAAAGAGAACCCTCGGCTGGCGGGAGATCGCAGCCAAGATGATTATCTTCGCAGACATTTCACACGAATGAAAGACTTTATCGGAAGACGGATTACAAAAGTTTGAGCGGTTATCGAATCATTTTGAGCTAATTATACTGCAATCTTACGATATTATCTTTTGGACAAAAAGAAAATCATCTCTGAATTAGAAAAAACCACTCAAAGTACATGGAAAATTCCAAAGTACGTACGTTTAAAATTAAATAGTTGTAATAATAAACAAAAAATAAGAAAAACAGTTTAAAAGAAACAACATACGAAAGAATTGTTATCAAGCAGAAGTATGAGAAATGAGGAGATACAAGCGAGCGGGTGGAGCTACTCCGTCGCAAGATCAAGACGCGCCGGTCGCTTTTTGCCCGACAACGATGCGTGTGAGCACATCTGCAAAGTTTTTGCTCCAGTCTGTGTGTGTACGAACACGCTTTTTGCTAATGTGCGAGTATGCGCCAGCGGCCCGCTTGTGCGTTCACAACATGCGTGTTCAACTGTCTTTTTTGTTTTTCTTCATTAAAATTGTACATTTTATTACCGAACTCTACTACTGAGTAAATAAGAAAATACATATTTTATTATTTCCTTCCAACATTTGTGAAAAGCATACTTGCATTTAGATAGAGATAATTATTATATGAATGTCACTTTACATTAAAAGATCATTTAGAATGATAGTGAAATTCATGTGCATAACCGATCAAATATGATTGCTGTATACACTTATATTTCTATAAGTTGACATGACTTTGAATGTAATAGTTAATCAAAATAATCAATGAAACGTTAAGACTATAATAAAATGATAATTTGAGACTAGACTAGGAAAAGCATATTAGTATTTGCCGGCGAGGAAACACTACTGAGTGCTGTTGTTCTACTTGTGACTTTATTGATAAAAGTAGAAGGTTCACTTTTGTTTGATGAATCCAAATAGACATGTAACGTTTATTGATTGTGACACTCGTAATAAGAGTCACGAGTTGTTGCGTAACGCGAACAATCTCGTCCACTTCGTTTAGAATACTAAAGCGATTTTTTCTTACTATTTGTTTTAGACTACTGTTGATATTTTCAAAAGAATTTTTCTATAACATAAAGGTTACGATAAGTGTTAATGTGTATAGTGAATGTTATCCTTATTGTAAGTAAACCTCAAAATAGCTGCAGTTATTCTTGACATTGAAATAACTATATTCAAGTACAATGCCTTCAAGCGATGACATAAACCATTGATTAATAATAAAAATATGACAAGCGTTACCCTAATGTTTGGCTTTTCACTATATTAGGAAATATCAAGTTACTTGAAGGTTTTTAGTAATATTATTAGTATGTGTAATATTCAATCATAATACCTGAGTATACGCAGGTACATAATTAAATGTTACAATTTCAGTTTCGTTGTCCTCATTAAGTATGTTTCCCGTCAAAGGACCAAGTGGGTGTTCCGTCGATGTACCCCAAAGACTCTCAGATGTCAATTAGTTAGGCGAAACTCGGAGAAAATTTCATGTAGATATTATTCAAGTTAATTTTTGTTAAAAAAAAGTTAAATGAAATGTTTACTCAACCTGCCTAATCAAATCAAATGCTTACTACATTAATTTTAAGAATAGTATAATTATATTCTAAATATATCATGGATAAAAAATTATTAACACTTGTTTAAAAATATCAAGTTTTTTGTATAGTATCATAACGATTCATAAAAATAATAGACCTTACAACAAAACTATGTTCGGGTTTTCCCATTACAGGTAGTCATTTACATATTACCACCAAAGTAACAACCGCGGCATCACGTATACCTTATCAGAATACCAACACTACATTATATTATAAATATTACATTATATATTATAGAAATATCGCAGCATTTATCCTTTTTGGTCTTTTTTTACTTTGTCATTTTATTTTAGTTATTTAATATTTTAGATTTATTTTGTTTTTCGTCCTGTGCTAGTCACAAATAAATTGTTATCTTTCTTTCTTTCTTTTTAGAAAAGTAATTCAAAGCATTTTCATTCGAGGAATCATTGGATATATCCAAAGGGCTTTAACAAATGATATACTATACATTTTTCTCTATTACTGAGAAATGTTGTGTCACTGGTGATAGATGCTGTGGCTCGAGTCTCAAAATCTTCCATATAATCGCACATCGTCACCCTAGAGCATTCTTTGACAGACGCGCGTCGAATGATGGATGTGCTCTTATCACGTTTGATAACCTTCCGACGTCTTCCCCCGGCACCGTACCACGGAGATGCGATGTTTTAGCGAAAGTGCGACTATAAATATCAAGAAAATACATTTTGAGCTGGATTTTATATTTACGACTCTATTTAAAAATCTAAGTAATAATTATATATCCTGTTAAATTTGAAATGGTACACCAAAATCGATTAGATACAAATAATTAAATAATACTGTTAATATGTGTGATAAGTTCAAAAGTAGAACCTGGGTTTAGTGAGATGCAGTTCAAAATAAGCTATTACGAATTGCAATGAAGCAATGCAATAAACAAAGTTTAAACAGTTAATTACTGCTTGAGACATATCTAAACTCAAATCAAGAAACAAATAATTAAAGATCACCATAATATATTAACCAAAGCGCTTAAAGTCACTTTTTATTTGTAGGTCTACAATACAATCAGCAAAAGGAAATTTTCTTAGCGTTCCTTCTTAATAATAAGTTTAAAAGAAAAAATAAATGCCAATACATTAAAGAAACTTTGATTTCCCCATTTACTGATGACTCAGATGATCTTCATGTTCCTAATAACATTTACTCATTTTCTTTGATCTTTGACATTTTAATCTTCAGTGTTGATCTCAAAAACAACAGATACATCTTTGTTTCAATTGTCAGTGTAGTAACAAGCCGTTATCGCGGAAGTGTTTGTATTAGTAGGTAAATTTACTCTGCCAGTAGCATGATCTACTGCAGACAAAGGTCAAACGTTTAGATAACCTCGTGACTTTTCGTACGATGCGAGTTTTTTACATCTCCGTTCAAGTAAATATTTCCTTTCATATTTTTCATCGTTTCTGTCAGAAATGCTTCTAGTATTTCTTCTGTCTCCCTTTCTTCCTCTAGCTCTATTACTTCAGTGTTTATTTTCTCGTTTATATTAATTTCTTAAACCACAGAATTGTTGGTGCAGTTTGATGTATCATATTTCTTGTGAGCATTGGATTCTTTTATTTTATCTTGCTTTCTTCAACAACTTGCATTCTTAAGTTTTTGCTCCAATTCACTTCAGTAATCCGTATCAATGAACAATCCAATAGGTACTGGAAAAGGAACTTTCGAATGACCTCGCTCTGACCTTATCACAAGCCCATAATTATACAAAAAAGGCGACTGGCAGAAGTGAGAGGGTACTTTTTGTTTTTCATTTAATGAGGTGCACCCTTTATAATTAACAAATAATCTGACATATTGCAAGAAGTTAATCGAATTCTTAGATTATTTGTTTTAACTTATTCCTATAGAATGCTAGATAAGTTTAAACAACTAACATAAATAAATAATACCCTTATCTTCTGTATGGTAAAGAATTCCTCACTCCAAAATGCTATTATCTACAGTCAGTAGAATTCTAATTTATTAAAAACGATCTGATGCAATAATTACACCTAACAATTTGTCAATGCAAAATATTTAAAATTTAATTTACGTTTATGCAAATGCGTCTGCATGCTGCTAACTAACAATCAAACTTCAATATCCTAGTACCTGACTCAAAAAGAGTTATAAAAATATGGAGGAGACCTTTGCGCAGCAATTAGACAACGAAGGTAAAATTGAGACAAAAAAAAGCATAATTGTTGACTTAGATATATCTCTAAAAAATACTAGGTAACAATCGAACGAAACACAACTTTTACCGCGAAGTCTTAACCAATTCATATATTCAAATTAAGTAATTCCAAAACTACGACACAGACGAATCCGTAGACATGCCACGAAATTAGTCGAACATTTTAGCATTAAGAAAATAATTTTATTCGCGAAACACGTTCCGTGGAGCGGCGACAGTATCTTTGTGTCCCGTTTTCATTAGTGAACTTGTCGCGTGTTATCGCACGCCGTGGCTAATGGTTCCATATCAAATATTGACTGTTTCACTATCGCATTACGTCATCCATCCAGTAGTTCTACACCACTTGAGTATTGGTGTCTGTCGATTTGAATAATCATAAGTGCCAATACTAAAAGGCCGCAGTCTTTGATGTTTGTTACTTCAAATAGTTCATCTGTTATTGGAGATTTTTCTTTTATGGATTAGGCTTTAAACAGATGTTGTACTTCACCATTCTTTGACGGATTAGGTACTATTGATATGGTTATCGCTTTTTGCATGAAGAGCCCTGGATACGGAAGTGTACGCGCAGGGCTTCATGTCTCGATCTATTATTGTTTTAGTCTCTTTCACATCACTTTTTATTTTATTTTAATCCACTCCAATTAAAATTAAATCTCTAAAGATAATCTTGTTTTTTTAACAATCTTACCGTTTATCAGCATAATATATTTTCCTTCAGAATACAATAAACAATGTAAATTGTCTCTGTATTTTTTCCTTTTTTTCTTCAACAACCGGTTTGAGAGGTTCGCGTTTCCAAATTATCAAGAGTTTCAAGATTCAAATTTCGATTTAAATTGATTCATTTTTTGCATCCAAGTTTTTTTTTTACTGATCCTTAAAACTAGTTAGTCAAGTTTTGGGTTCTAGTGTTGATGCACCGTTTTATGTTTAGTTGGCTAATACACATTTATCTGTATATCTGTGTCTTTCTTGATAAAGCTAAACGCTTCTGATTGGGTTTCTGCTCGCGCATCCTGGCTGTAGCGTAGCTAATCCCACTCATTATTTCCAAAAGTAAAATTATTCATAGTCACTGATAAAATTTGTATCATTCATTGGGTTGTTCTATATCAGATGTTCGCGTCTTATCTTCCTTACCTTACGTAATGTATGTTTGTAGTATAAACTATTATTTTACACAACTGTAAGTATATATTATCGAATGTGGATAAAAATGGGAAATATATTCCGCGTAAAAATCTTTATTTATAAAAAAGGAAACATTTTAAACAAGACGCATTTCTACATCAAATGTATCTTGTAAAGGAACATGTCATTGTCATTGCCTTATTATATTCAAACAAAAAATTAAATAATGCATAAATTCGCATAATGCATTACATAAGATTATACAATTATTTTTTAAAGACATCTCAAGATCACGTGACGTCTAAAGCTAATACTTGTGACGTCAAGTATCAATTACCCTTGATCAACTTGTAAAACAAATAACTTTAGCACTCTTATTATTAAAGTATTTTATTATTTTAAAAGTTTTTTTAAATGCAAGTAGCATTGTAAATAATTCGACATACATTTTAAAATTTTAATCAAGATTAAATCAAGTAACTAATCTATTCCTACTTTCGTTTCTGAACACTACTGATAATCATATGACTGCGTGACTAATTAGTATTCATAACAAATGAATTCATACGATACACCTATGGAACTTGATCATCACGGAAGAGACACAAAACCAGTTATGTTTTCCAAAAACTTCCACCATTGGGACCTTGAAATGTATTCAATTGTATAATATCGACATAATTAATGTCATCTAAAAGCGAATGATGTATCTAAAGTAATACATTTTCTTAAGGTTATGCAAATATTGATATGAAGTGATAAGACAACCCTGCATTGTCTCTCAGGTTGCTTCAATACATCTTCCGTAGTTTTCAAAGATGTTTACTAAACTACTAGAAATATCCTTGGCGCATCGGTAGAAGTTGTTTTTATTGTAAACATTTCATATCATGTCACAGGAATTGTAAATATTTTCGCCTAATCTATTTGTGAATAATTTACAAATTTTAAATAGAAACAGATTGACAATAAATGAATCAATTTCCATGTTACAAAAAAAAAGATTAAGTACCTTTTTTCAAAAGTCAAAATTTTACAAAATCAAAACAAAGATGACAGAGCAAAATGCGATAACGAGTAGTATATAAGTGCACTCACCGTTCAGTTGAAGTGTTTTCAAAGCAAACAAGTCCAGTTTCCAAACCCAATGTAAACTCGTGTCTGCTCTTTAACTAATCTGAAAGACAAAATAAAAGTGTAAAACCAAACACTATCAGTTCCAAATAAAATATTTAAAAATGTATGATCGAATGTATCAAACAAATAAAATGAGGATCATGAAAGGGGTCGTAGGGCACTTTGAACCAGGATCGCGGTCCCAACTTCCACGTACTTATAATTTTTTTTTTTGAGTAGTATTTTAGGACCACAAGGAAAAGACTTTAAGATACAGTTAGAAAAAAACTGTATTTATTTTATTTGTGGTCCTAAAATACTACCAAATAATATTATTATTTTCTTAAGTGGAAATCGGGACCGCAGTTCCGGTCCAAAGAGCCAATAAATAAATAAAAACTAAACACTCCTTAAATTTGAACCTTACACTCAGGGTTGCATTTTTTGCTCATGTAAAGCGCTATGATATTCTCTACCGAGCCTTTTCATGGCAATAGCTTAGTGTTTTTTTTTTCTGCGTAATATTTTTTTTTACTTTTATATTAATCACACATGTGATTCGTCGAAACCCTGACCCAGGGACGAAGGCAACGAAGGAACAGGAGTGGGTTTTTAGTCAGTAAAAGTCTGACACTATCTCTCGCTCCGCCCAAGAGCGGGATTTGTCATAAGATGATTTTCCCACCAAAAAAAAAAAAATATGTGATGTGGTTCCTTCATTTATTTATCCTTTCTATTAATTTTAATAATATTTTCATGGTCCACTACAATAATTATGTCAAGAAACATTTTGGGAATTGTAAACTTGACAAGGCTATCAGCTATCCCTTTTGCGTGCCCATTTAAAGTAATAACTTAAACACCATTGGCCATGATGGTTGACTTGATTATTTTGTTTATTGATCAAAGAGAAAGGCAAAATATCTAAAGAATCTTGAGACAGTTTACGTGGACACCTTAATTTAAAAGTTAATTTGATATCCCTGTAATTAGTTTTAAAATAAGTGTAAAAGAAACTGGGACTTGGATTTTATTTCCCTCCTATGTTTAACGTTACAGCTCAGTAAATGTATGACTTTTAATGTAAATAAAAGTAAAGAAGAAAGTAAAGTTCTGTTATCACGTCTTTGTTTATAAATGATCAGTGTAAGAGTTAAAAATTAAATCTAAACCAAGAATATCATTATCACTAATTCAAAACACAGAAAACCTTTCGCACACCTATCTTAAGCATTCAAAAACCGTGCGATATTAAGTATACATCATTAAAATTTGAAACAGAAGGTTCTACCGTGGAAACTCAAATCCACCCAGCCAACACTTGCGTGGGCGTTAAGCTCGGAATGAATGAACGCTTCGGCTCTTTTCGGGAATTCTCGACGATCTTCGCCACCCAAGGTCACAGGCGAAGGGAGGCCGACCCATTTCCACGAGGATCGATGGGAGCGAGAACCACCACCCCAAAATGTGGGTGTTTAGGGCTTTCGGCATTTTCAATGTCAAGTGATTCATGTCGGCTGTGGATATGAATTTTACGTGTATATTACTGTATGTCGTGACTTCTAACTGTTAGGTCCCTGGCTGTTTTGATTTGCACCCACAAGCTATTGTTTTTTTTTTCGTTTGACCTGGGGGTAATATTCGAAATTTCTTCGCGATGCAAATTGACTTTGTTTTTCTTTCAAGTTTTTATAGGTTAAGTAACTTGGTCCTCTAGGAATCGTTCGGTAAGTTGCAATAATTTAATTTATTACTTTCGTAAGTTTAATAATTCTTAAAGTTTTCAAGTTACAACCATTTTTGATTTGATTTGTTAACTTAAAGCGTTTATAATTTTAGAGCAATAAAATTTATGCGATATTTCGTTTACAATGTTTAATATTAATTTTATAGATCAATAACCAAATCTAGTATTACAACTGAATATTTTAGAATTCCAAAGAGTTATTAAATTTATTTAATTAAGAATTTAAATTAGACTATTCACATTGAAAATTGAATTAGGAAGTAAAATAAAGTATTTTTTGGGTTAGTGTTAAATCTAATATCTTTATAATGTTTTTCAAAGTACTCGTATGATGACATACCACAACAGAAAAGATTAAAAAGACCAACGCCAATGGATGTAGCAAGGCAGCCAATGATAGTCAATACAATATGTTTGTGCTTGGCAGCAAAATATCCTTTTCAAATAAACCCATCACTGAAAGTTTCCTCGTGGGAGAGATCAGCAGCAACGATCTCTCGAGCCAGGCCTTGGTACAGGCCATGGTCCGAAGTGAGGATTGGCAGGCTGCCACCTCCTGCGAAGCAGTAATGCTAGCGAGCGAGGGCCCGGCCCTCACGCCCCAGCCGCCGAGATCAAGATCCCGATCGTCCGGTAACCGTCCAGACCGAGCTCAAGTCGTCGACGGCGCGTACTGTTCCACGCGCACCTCATGAAGATGTCAGCAAACCATAGGGGCCCAGCAGGGTGAAGCCTTCTGAGGCCAAGGGTTCGCTTCTGAAAGGCCCTGGAATAAAAGGCAACGAAGGAACTAGGAGTGGATTTTAGTCAGTAAAAGTCTGACACGCCCCACTTAAATATTTATTTTATTCTATTTTTAGTATTTGCTTTTACAGCGGCAACACAAATACATCATCTGTGAAAATTTCAACTGTACAACTGTCATGCTTCATGAGATACAGTACGGAGACAGACGGGCGGACAGCGGAGTCTTAGTAAAAGGACGTTTTACCCTTTGGGTACGGAACCCTAAAAATTATAGGTACCAAGAGAAAATAATCCCGGAATGAAAAGTCTAAGTGTGACAGCGTAACAAACAATCTCACATATTTATACTCGTAATAATAAGGAAGGTTCTAAAGTGAAAACAGTTGTGCAACCTCCCACGGGAGGTGCATTTAAGCAAATTACATAATAACCGCAAACGTACAACCCCTTATATTTAATTTCTTTATTTCAAACTCTTATTAAGTATTCTTATGCCAGTGGCTTCACTGGTGTGAAAATAAGAAATATATTATTATATTATATATTCTTATTATTATATTATTATTGTTGTTATTATTATATATTATTATTATATATATTATTATATTATATGTAATATGTTACTCAGTGATAAAGTAGCATTCTGCTGAGAAAGGGATTTTTAAAATCAGTCTAGTAATTTTTGAGTTTATTAGCTTATGCTTCGCTTGCTTAAAATTAGGTTTACCCATATAAAACTCGGAACCCTGTTTCATCACCTTAGATTTTGGGAAATTCTGTCATAATGCTCGCCTACGTCATAAAGGGAAGGCTTCTGCAATTTCACGCTTTTAGGCCCTGTAGATTCAGCTGTGTGTTGATATGTCAGTCAGTCAGTTTCTCCTTTTATACTCGTACAAATAGCAAAAATATAAAAATTCTAAAACATATACTTAGTATAGATATGTTACTACTATTTATTCAACTGCAGAAAAATTCCTATAGATGTATGTTTTAAAAACCTGATATTAGATTTTCCATCTTATTTCTTAGTTAATGTAGTGTTCAATTGTTGCCAGTCTTCTGGGCAAATTTCCGGATGACAGCCTGTGGAGGAGTAGATACTTCGACGCCTGAGTGGACTTTGTGTTTTTGTATTATATGTACATAGGTTTTAGTATAAATAGTTTAGTTAATATTTATTATTGAATTTAATTTTGAAATATAAAGATTATTATTTTTAGGGTTCCGTACCTCAAAAGGAAAAAACGGAACCCTTATAGGATCACTTTGTTTTCCGTCTGTCTGTCTGTCTGTCTGTCAAGACACTTTATCTCTCGGGAACGCGTGAAGGAATCAAGTTGAAATTAAAACCATATACTCAAGTCTGCGGTCCCTTGAAGCTGTGAAATATTAAGACTTCTAAATTAACAAAAAAAAAAAGGTACAGCAATGCAAAAAACGTATATTTCGACACTCTCAAGGGAATCAAAATTCATAAGGTACTTTCCGTTAACCTAGAATCCTGAAATTTGGCTTGAAGCTAGGTCTTGTAGCACAAGTATAGGAAAAATTACGAAAACTGTAAGTTTGTTGTTACGTTACAAAAAAAAACTTTGGGAAAAATCTTCGTAACTCAATGCGAGAATTAAACTGTTTTCATAGATAAGTTTGTACGGACCCCTCGGTGCACTAGTCCGATTCGCACTTGCCTGGTTTTTTTTTTAATTAGAAACAAGTCTACATGATATACTTATTATTTATTAAGCGGCAAGTCTATACCTATTTTACCAATGACTTGAATCTATGAATATATTCACAAGGAACGTGGAAACTTGATATCAAAACAAAAATATTATCATTGTTATCATTACACTACGTTCAGTAATCTTGAGTTATCAATTCTTCAGTATCAATCATAATTTATCGCAAGATAATTCACTATCAGTCTTAGAGGATACTTAATTGATATTTCTACGTAAAACGGACGAAGTTTTTCGTATAATTGTATCGAAAAATATAAAAATAGGTACATTACACATCATTTTCCTGGTAGTTTGGTCTGAAATAAATGATTTTTTCATACTACAGCAATAGCTACTGAAAAATCTACCTTTTTTAAGGTGGGATATCATCCAATTACTTCTCTCTGGGTAGAGCAGGAGGACGTGTCAGACTTTTATTATCTTAAAAGATCTACCTTAATAAATAAATTTGTTTTTATTTTGCAAACGTATTCAAAAATACAAAAAATCTTTCTGTAGACTCCAACAACGTCAAAGAGCGAAAGAAATATTTAACAGAAAAGAAAAACATCGATAAAACATCTTCTCTTTATACTATATCTGAAGATTCCATCTCAAGAACAACAGATAGGACCAACGATACAGTGGTTCTTTTGGAGCAGTGGTTCTCAAACGGTAGTGCCCCGACCACTGATGGTTCGCAACTGCTTAAATATGGTTTGCGAAAGATTTACAATTTTAAACTGAAAAGTAACGTTAACTTTATACTTTTTTTATTTATTATAGGCTTGCGTTTCACCACTATCTCACTTTATGGTAAGCGACGATGGAACACACTTGCCTAAAAGTATCCTATTTAATCTTGACTTAAATACCCCTATGTTGCAGCTATCAGGAAATATAGACTCCGGCAGGGATTTCCTCTCCTTAGCTGTATGCACAAAAAATATATTTCTAAAACGCTTTAATTTTTTTTTTTTGTTGAATAGGTACTTTGATTTAAAATAATAAGTAGATTCATATCTTATGCTGCTGAATGTCAGGGTCGGGTTCGAAACTGGAGAAGTACCAACGTGAATTTTTCAATACATATAATTATGTACTTTTCTAAGTTTATTTAGGACCTTTCTGATATCCCATGCCTCGGAAAGCCCGTACAGCGGTTGGTTCCGGTTGATGTCCGTAGATCTTTGACAGTCCTATAACGACTGTCAGTAGTCAGACGCCAGAGGTCTGACTATCATCAGTTTATACTAGGAGTTTCGTGTTGCCCAGTAACCGGGTTGTGGAGCTCTTATAGGCGGTCGCTTCAATCCCTGCTAAATACAAAGAAGACAAAGTGGTCCCAAGTCAAAAGAAAGGTTGGGAACCACAGCTTAAGAGTGACATAAAACTGTGCATATTTGCAGTTATACCCTATGAAACTTGATCTTCGCAGTAACCACCTTGAAAAAGCTGGTCCCCTAGAATGTCATTACGTGCAGTATTAGAAAGTAAATTATGGTTTGGCTGGTCAATAAACTCCAGGATTTTATGCACTGGACAGAACAGCGCCAGCAGACAAAGTCCAACATCTATGTTGCGGCTGGACCGATTTGGCTAATTTTGGTCTTGAAATATTCGTGATAGTTCATCATCATCATCATTTCCGCTGAAAGACGTCCACTATTGGACATAGGTCCAGGTCGTCGGTCCATCTTGTAGGAAGCCTTTCAACGCTGTATCTTCCGGTACGCAGTCGCCACTCCAGAACCTTTCGGCCCCAACTGCCATCAGTTCTGCGTGCAATGTACCCTGCCTATTGCTTCTTAAGTTTGATAGTTCAGGGAAGGTTTAAACGGTGTGAAAAAATGGAAAACGGCAGGAAAAAAAAATCCAACGCCATCTCTAATTAAAATGTCATTATAAACTGAATTATGCTGTTCTGGTAATACCAGTAGATAGCGTTATCCTTTGACAGTTTAGCTAACACAACAGGCGGTACGAAGTTCGTCAGCTAGCAAGATATATATAAGAAAAAATCACTAAAGTCAAAAAGGAATGCAATAAACAAAATTGCATCTTTCACAATTGAGTATTCTAGATGAAGCAAAAAATAATTGTTTTCTTTTTTTAATCTGACTTGTGTCACTTTTATCTCGGTGTAGTTGGTCGATTGTCGTGATAACCAAAGACTTCCTACTCCGGTCGGCAGTCTGCTCTTGAGTTGTGAAATCGCTCCGTGCATTGTCTATTCACTTCCTCACTTATGACCTTGAGTGACGCACTATATCGAATATCGAGTGCACTGTTAAATAAGTTGGTATTAACTGTAAAAATTTTAACGGGATTTTTGAAAGGAGTAGGTACTGAAAGTATCACCTTGTTTGTCAATAACATAATAAAAACTGGTAAGGGTTGCGGGAATTCGATGGATGTAAGGCGCACAAGACCGTTCGTCGTGGCGTCACTCGGAGAGGCCTATTTCTATCAGTGGACTTCTATCAGTTGAAATGATGATGGTGATGATTTGACTTTTTGACTTGCCGTCATTGCGGTGATTTAATCAGGTTGGATCCTACTCACAATCACGTTGAGAATGGTGATTTCTTATCTATACGAAAAGCTATCTTTAGACCAACATTTTTTTTTTCTAGATTGTTTAAGTAGATATTATAACTGCATTGCAATAGCCTAAAAACCCAAAACTTCCACTGAAAAATTTAAAATATATTGCTTGTTCTCTCTCCCATTGTTTTCGTCACCCCAGGACTATGGAAGTAATGAAAGCGAGAATGCACCTATGTTGATAACTATCTCCTCTGAGATAGATCGCAATGGCTAAATTTCAAACAGGACTACTATGGTGCTACTACTCTTATAAAACTTTCAATAAGTCCTCCTAATAAAAATCTCTCACAAAACCTAGTTATGGCAGCAACTTTTTTAAGCTGTCTTTAAAAAACCAAATTCTTCATTTTTTTTTCTTAAGCTGTCTTGAATACACCGTTTTGTTCAGCTGTGTTTAAGGAACCAAACTGTTCAGCTTTTTTCTAAGCTGTCGTCAATGAACTATTTTCTTCAGTTGTCTTTAAAGAACCAAATTCCCCAGTTTTTTTTTATTGCTTTTTCTTCAGTTATCTCTAAAAGACCATTCTTTTTCAGCTGTCTTTAAATTACCATTTCCTTCAGCTATCTTTAAATTACTATTTTCAAGGTTGCTTTGACGATAGTATATATTGGCAAATGTAGTGTTTTCTGGTATAAAATATTGTGGACTAATAAACATCCGGAAAATACCCAATCGAAACAGTAGACAGTCTTGTAGACGCCTTCTTTTGTATTGTTCGTATAAAGGAATCTCGATATAATATACCGTGAAACACTTTAACAGTATAATCGTTCACTTTAACGATACAGCTGAATTTGAATACCCATGTTAAATGGCTAGGTTTAACAGAAATATCTAGATATTGCGGCAGATACCAAGCTGCTTGTAAATCGACTTTGTAGATAATATTCAATAGGTTGAAAGATGTTTTAATCTAAATGAATACGGTTAAATGATGAAGCTATTAAAACAATAATGCGGCGACAGTGACACTTAAATTGTAGGCGTTGTCCTAGAATAAATGGTTTAAAAGGCTGTAGAGCTTCAAGATGAATATGATAATATTGAACGAATATTCACCAGTGATGTTAAGGCTAAATACTGAAGAGAATTCAAACTAATATTATAAAGGTGGAAATTTCTTTCTCCTCTGCTCTTTTATGCTCAAACCTTTGAAAAGATTTAGATAAAGTTAGACACGTGGGTAGATCATGTCCTGGAATAATAATAAATAATAATAATTTATCTTTATTTCATAATGAAAAATACAGATTTGACATGTTTTACATAAAAAACAATTTGAGTGACCTTTGGTAGAAACACAATATAATAGGACAAGGAAATAGGGACTATAATCTGTACACAATAAAGGAAATCCTGCCTCTCAAACTAGGGTGGAACTTGTATCTTAAGAGACAGTGATTCAGCTTAAAATGAGATGCTATAGGTATACAATAGTGGACTGTGCCGATCTACCCCAACGATTGATGTTAATAAAGACCAGTTTAAATAGAAATAAAGACCATTTTCTACTTTCATGCGATTAAAGCATAAAGAAGAAGCATAGAAGTTGTTTGTCCATAATTGTAGACAACAATTAATTTAATTGAGCCGTTTGAGGTTATGATCGGGCCATGGGGTCCGAGCGCTCATCCAGTTGTTCGGGATATCAGCAAACAGCTGGTCAACTCTTCGCGTGACCAGAGGGCTAGGCTTTTCTTCAGTCAACGAATCAGCATTGTCATCCAGCGTGGCAATGCTGCCAGCGTTCTGGACACTTTTCCCATTGACATCGATGTGGACGAATTTTTTGATGCCCTATGAGTTCTTTTTCTACCCGTTTGTACATATTATTATTTTCAGTTTGTTTAAATACCTATTAAGTTATAATATTTAATAGTTAACATGAATTGAATAAATATAATGTAGGTAAATATCGGAATATGTACAATAAAAGTATCGACCAAAATGCACGGTTCTCTGTAAAATTAAAATTTTCAGTCATATCCGTCATAGTCCACCAAAACAAGACTGCACAGTAGGTAATATTTTTCAAATTATTTTTATAATAATAACTTGCCAGCGGCTTTGCACTTGCACGTGTGAAAAAAAAAAAAATAGGTCACTCAGTGATAATATGTAGCATTCTAATGGTGACAGAATTTTTTAATTTGGTCTTGTAGTTTTAGAGACAAGGTTCAGTTGAAAACCAGCGTCAGGCAACTGCTACGTAGTGGCCTGGCATTATGCTGAACTGGACCTATTTGGCGCAGACGTGAGACACACAATGTTGATGTATTTTTAAGTTTAAGTATTTAATATTTTTAAGTTACTTAGTACTTAAGTTTCTTTATAATTGTTATCTCATTGTGAGCCAAATAAACGTGTTTTCTTTCTTTCTTTCTAGTTTATGCATTTTAAACAAAAATATAAAAATTAAAATCATTTCTCTTTATAATATCAGTATCAACTTCATAAGTATTAATAGGTAGCTTCTTTTTAAATTTCATTAAAATATTTTTAAAGTCAATATTTTGAGAAATAAACACACTGTAACAAATACGGTTTAAATTCACGATACACTGCATAAAAGAACAAAAACGTACCGTCTCATACAAATTAATTCTAAGTAATGAATAATTAAAATTTTGGTCGCTACTACAGCCATTCAAGGCCGCGTGACTACATACTATACGAAAAGTAAAAAAAATAACACATCTGTGTAAATTATTACAAAGAGTACGCAAAACTATGTAACATTATAACTAGTTATGGGTACTTATGATTTTAATCCTATTATAAAAAATATGCATGTCTTGTCTGTTCACACGTAAAAATTACTGAACGGATTTTCATGCAGTTTCCACCAATAGGTAGAGTCATTCATGAGAAAGGTTTAAGTGTATAATGCATGTGTTATATATTAATGACGAATGTCATTATGTATGACGTAGATAAATAATGTATTCTAATACTTCACGAATATTGTTTATTGTATTTTATACATTGGTAACATTTATGACGCTCAAATCATTTGATTTGAGCGTCATAAATGTGAAATACAAATATAAAATCCAAGACTTGTCTCAATGATCATTAATATTTACGTAATAATTTAGAGGATTATCACCAATACGTCTTTTTCGAAGTTTAGCGTTTTATATTTATACACACAATATTTACCATAGTAGGTACTGCTACATTTGATTTGAGCGTCATGAATGTTACCAATGTATAAAATACAACAAACAATATTCGTAAAATATTAAAATACATTATTTAACTACGTCATACATAATGACATTCGTCATTATTTATAATACATGCTTGTTATAGTAAAGAAAAGCCGAGAACTTTATTTTGAAGATTTCTAACACTCGTCATCACTCATCAGAAGGCACAAAGTCACCCAAAGGGCAATGGAAAGGGCTATGCTCGGAGTTTCCTTGCGTGATCGAATCAAAAATGAAGATATCCGCAGGATAACCAAGCTTGCCCACATAGCACGAAGAATCGCCAAACTTAAGTGGCAATGGGC
The DNA here is from genome assembly GCA_961205895.1 of Mythimna pallens. Taxonomy (NCBI): domain Eukaryota; kingdom Metazoa; phylum Arthropoda; class Insecta; order Lepidoptera; family Noctuidae; genus Mythimna; species Mythimna pallens. Next base: position 7,087,404 of record OY540825.1, read on the forward strand.
AGGGCACATTGCTCGCAGAACAGCCGTTGGGGCTGAAAGGTTTTGGAGTACCGGAAGACGCAGTGTTGGAAGGCCTCCTACAAGGTGGACCGATGACTTGGTAAAGGTTGTGGGAGTCCGATGGATGCTAGATGCACAAGACCGTTCATTGTGGCGACATTTGGAGGAGGCCTGTGTCCAGCAGTGAACGTCTATCGACTGAAATGATGATGATGATAACACTCGTATCAAACACTGAAGCGGCTCGCTAGAGTCCATATTTGTGAAATATCTTACTACTTATTATGCAGGGCGTCATTTCGATTTTAATCACGTTTGGTGAATTGATCAATGATGTATACGTAACTGTTCGACAAACCCGTCTAGCTGTTTGTATCTCCAACTTATAATCCAACATTGAACTGCGCTTACAGTTTAGCACTGGCTTACATACCGTGTTGTTCTATTTACCACATAAGGACTTCCTTTCGCGCTAAACCCCATTCGCATGCCTTATGTTCTACGTAAAATAAATCTGAGTTTTCCGTTTTAAGTATGTACGAGTATTCGCAGCACTACCAAACAATCGCCTTAGCGTGGGTGGCAGTAATATGCAGCGTGAATATTAAGCGATAACGACCATTTAATCCTTCTCCGCAATAGAAAAAGGACGCAAGTCCTCATGATGCATTGGCGCCAACTAGCGGAGATTAATATAATTTTTGTTAATTGAAACGGACTTGGAACATATCTTGACCAATTGGCCAACCAATTTTGGATTCTGGAGCGTCTATATATAACATTTTCAGATGTCACAAGACCCAGAAACTTGGTTGTAACTAGTTGTTCAATGTTAGCAATTCAGGTCATAAGTATAAAAATTTTGTTGCTGAAACTCCCGGGGTTACTCACTTACTCAGCCTTCGGCGAATTTGAGTCACTGTTGTGTCTATTTTTTTGACCTTTGTCCTTTGTTTTTACAAGACAATCACTTTGCTTGTTTTCAATAATAAGTACTTATTTCTGTTCTTGCAAAGTATCAAGACCCTCAGTTTCCTATGAAAATTGGCTCTGGTACTTGACTGCTATCTTCAAGCTACCGTCTTCATAGTCAATTGTAGAGTTCCGTTTTGATTAGGGATTGCACGTGCACTCGACGACCACATGCCCAGTTCATATTTGATATGGTAACTATCTGGTTGCAAACTTAAATGCAGATTCCACCAGACATAATACCACTACTCATTCTTAATTGAACCTATATGTGATTTGGTAATTAGTATACTCACTTAATATTGTAAATGTGACTGTTCTTTATATGCAAGATACTTTTTTTTAGGTTGGAAAATCATCTTATGACAAATCTCGCTCTTGGGCGGAGCGGGAAATAGTGTCAGTTTACTGACTAAAAACCCACTCCTGTTCCTTCCTTGCCTTCGTCCCAGGGCCCCGGGTTTCACTTTCTCACTACCCGTGGCCCCAAGATACTAAGAAATAAACGACTATTTCATTTTATTCACAAGGTCCTGTTTATTTTCTTTCTTTTTACGAATTTCAAGTGCTTAGTTACTAGTCATACTTGGTACTGTTTCAATTTTAATTAACACGGGTAGGTATTCTGTCAATATACAGACTCATTCCATCCTCTTTCCTTATTGAATTTAACATGAAATTTTCATACTAAAGGTATTTTTCCCATCACGTGAATAGTTCATAATTTATTTTAATATTTCCATTGGCTTTGTATGTGCCATGTATCTCCGTACGTTTTGTCCTTAAAATTCTTTGTTAATTTATGTGGGTAAGCTATCATGTCTGCTATGTGGAGTGATAACATTATTTTTACATACCAGGTAATTAAATTACACGCTGCGGTTTCAACTAACACAAATTCCCATCTAAACAATGGAAGTCATTTTGGAAATGAGAAAAAATCAGCACCCTATAGATGATGACATGGTTAAACAAGATATTTTATTAATTTGGTACTACGTAAGGAAATTTTGTGAAGAGGAGGGTTAGTTATAAATATACAATGTAGATGGCTGGAGAGATAGAATGCTAAAGAAAAAATGGGAGTATTGTGTGAGGAGTGATATGAAGGAGAAAAGAGTCATTGATAGCGTGACGGTTGAGGATATAATGAAATCGAAGAAAAAAACATGTTGCCTCGACCCAAAGTAACATAGGGCATGGGCAGGAAGATAATGATGACTAAGAAAGGACTTCTTGGTCGATTATCTTTGAATATTGTTATGAATGTAAGGATATTCTTTTTATTATTATTTGAGCATTAGTTATTTTGTCAATGTGACCACAAAGTATAGAATAGGTACGGGTCAGAACTTCCCGTTTAAGTAGTAATTAACTTAGTTCTCAACCATCTATATATTGTAAATTTAAATGATAAATTAAGTGTCAACCGCATCTAGAGAACACACGCGGAACTAATTAGATCAATTACTTTTGGGAAGGAAACTAAACCTTTTTTTGTAGGTGGAAAATCATCCAATGAGATCTTCCGCCCTTTCGTGTCAGACTTTTACTGACTAAAACCCACTACTCGTTCTTTCGTTGCCTTTCATTCCAGGGGTTTCCTTTCAGAAAAGAACCCTTGGCCTCGGAAGGCTTCGACCCAGCTGGGCCCCTATGGTTTGCTGACATCTCCTCGGACGGCGAGCTACCCATTGGTCGCCGTCCGCAAGCCCGCGCGCTACTCATTGGTCGCCGTCAGCAAGCCCGCGCCTACGGTAGCCAGAAATTCTGAATCACAGCGTCTGGGGCGTGAGGGCCGTTACCTCGCTCGTGTGCGTGGGGCCGCCTCCTTTGCTAGCATTACTACTTCGCAGAAGGAGGCGACCGCCTGCCACTCCTCCTCGCTTCGGACCATGGCTTGTACCAAGGCCCGGCGCGAGAAATCGTTGCCGGCGATCTCCCCCACAAGGACACGGCGGTGCTCTGCCCAAGCGGGGCACACATCTACCGTAAGCTCCACCGTGTCCTCCGGGCGGTCCATAGGTGACACCCGGGTGATTCTTCCACACGAATCCGGTGCAGGGACCTCCCTAACTGACCATTTCCGGTGAGAACCTGCGTTATGTGGAAGGTGAGGACGCCATGAGGTCTTTTCAGCCGCGCGCGCGCCTCAAAGAGAGAAACTAAACCTGGAATCACATTATGTTATTGTGGTGCCTTCTGACGCAGATAAGGCTAAAAACTGGTTGTGATATGACGTAGGTTTAAATAGATTCGTTTGATTGGCGTATTCCGCGCCATGACACATTCCAACCCAGTAATCTGAACCAAGCTTTAGTTAAATAACTAAACCCTTGCTAAACTCAAAACTCTTAATGAAGCCCTGAATACAGTCCTCTACCCAAAACCCACGCAGATTCGATAAAACTTAATTAATGAATGTAAAAACTTCTGTATACAACCACCACTTAATGAAGTAACCGACAGCAGAGAAGACAAAACAAAACAATTTTTAATCCAATGTTGTTAAGAAACCTTTTTGTTAAATATTTGCTGTGTATATTTACTATAGTACACGAAATGTGACGTATAGTGACCTCCATGTTTTTCAACAAGTCTGTACTTTTCAACTTAGTTCAGAGCGGTCGATTTGCGGAAACATAATAAGTTTTTTTGTGAGTTGATGTCGTAACTTCACGGTCAATGTCGAGTAGGCGGCCTTGCGGCGCACTGAAGCACGTCTCACGCTCGATATCGTCCGAATACTGGACACCTAGTTACGTAAGCCAACTATTAATTTGCTAATGTACCCTCGCGTAGTGAATTTAAATCGTGTGCTAATCAAATCAAATCGTGTTAGTTGGCGACGCTCATTGGTCGCAAGTTTGATTAGCAAAACTTAAATCGAGGCATGTATACTAATGTATGTTTATTTTGATGGTTTTTATTCGCATGTCTTATTCAGGTATGAATAAGGCTTTGTTCTGTGTGTACTTGGACTTTAAAGCCACTGTTTTCTTGCCACAAAATTATTGTTTATTACTTTTTTTGTGTCGTAAAAAACTACCACAAAAAGTTTCAACTAAAGAATTAGCTCGTAGTTTTCAAGTCTCAAATACAAACAAACTGTACAAAAATTCATCTACAAAACTGTGATGCTCTCAAGTACACTTTCTCCGTTACAATGACCTGTCTAATAGTCCATTGATTGGTGATAACCTCAGTTACGACGTTCTATGTCAGTGTGCACATTAAAACCAATAAATTGCACCAAGTCATTGACACTGTTACATTACATGAGTAACATTAGTATTATCAAGTGTAAGCGTCATTGCTCGCCTCTACGGTCGCCGTATTTTTAGCCTAGGCCGCACTAAAAATAGTCCAACAGTTATTACTGAATTAATATTTCTAAAAACGGATCGTCTACGCTCGGTGATAACGCGCCCGAGACCGATAGTACGAGTGACGTTTCGACGCCATATTTGATTGTTTGTTTTCGTTTCTTGTTGACGGATATTTTTTTGTTATGCCAGTGCTTTTTTTTAATACAAAAAGTTTTTGCTTGAAAAATTGGACTTGGATTGCGAAAATATTTTTTTTTTTACTTATTTTGCTGTGTTGTTTATACTGTGCTGATATTTCTTACTTGGTAATTAGTATTTATATCTTATACTAATAACACAAGCAGTGAGTGGTGGGTCACAGGTTGAACCCAGACAGGCTTATTACTTTGTGTATAAAATTTCATCATTACTGCTCTCGAAATGGTGAAGGTAAATATCGTGAGAAAACTGGCATGTCCTAGAACTAAAAATTCAAAGGCATGTGACATCCAACAATTCGCACTAAGCCCGCGTGGTGGATTACGGCCCATTCGCTCTTCTAGAGAGGAGGCTAGAGTCTCAGCAGTGGGAACATTCGCTATGCTGATATTTCTTACCGTTATAAGTATTCTATTCAGTCAGTGACTATACCATGAAGTATAACAATTATAATTAGGTACTCAGTTAGATAGTGATTCATCAATCAATTCGCACTGGGCTCGCGTGATGGAATACGGCTCCTACCCTCTTCTAGAGAGGATGCTATAGTCCCAACAGTGGGATTATGCTTATGCTTGCACTGTTGTTTACGCTGTGCTGATATTTCTTACCGTTATAAGTATTCTATTCAGTCAGTGACTATACCATGAAGAATAATTATAATTAGGTACTCAGTTACATAGTGATGCAATATCAGTACCTGCAATTAAATTATTTTTGATAACTTTATGCATATCGTTAACTTCAAGTGCATCATTTAACTAGTAACTAGCTGTTGTCTAGTGCATTAACTGAGTGTAGTGTTTTGAGTATAATATTAATACGGACTCAAGAGCATCTCATATGAATTTGTAGGGACCGGAAAATGTTTTAACGAATTTAGAAATTGTTTATATAAAATGTAATTACATTAGTGTACTTTATTAACTTCTTCATAATACTTCAACTTTATTGTGTCTTTTCTGTTTCTGAAGCATATTAAACTTTCGAGTGATGTGTACAGTAATAATATTGGACTTCAGATTTTTGTACTGTATGCTGTTTTTAACTGTACTGATGGTCATAATCTATAGTCCGACACTGTACTTATTAAAATGAAATAAAATAAAAAAAATCAAACTAATATTTCATATTAATTATATAAGTTTATTCATGTCTATCGGCTTGACAGCTGTTATAATCTTCTCTGACAATCTTTTTATTCTAAAACTTGAATTAGTGGTAATTTATTTATTATAATACTAGCGACTTCACACGCGTGACAGTTCAAAATGATCCCAAGGAAACATAATTTCGGGATAAAAAGTATTGTAAGGGCTATTCCAAGCGTATTCTTTTTAATTATAATAATAATATTCTACAACTATCACACAACGCCGTCTAGTCCCAAGCTAAGCAGAGCTTGTGTTATGAATACTAGACACTACACCGGACCCCTAATTATTATTTTATTTTCTTTCAGTTTCGTTTGTCTTGGTATGGTCATGTGAAGAGGAGGGATGAAACGCATGTTACTAAAAGAGTTATGAGTTTACATGTGGATGGATGGAGAGGGGGAGGGAGACCAAACAAAAGATGGATGGATTGTGTGAAGAGTGATATGAAAGAAAAGGAAGTTAGTGATAGTATGACGAGTGACAGGGCAGAATGGAAGAAAAAAACGTGATGCGCCGACCCCAAATAACACGGGACAAGGGCAGGAAGATGATGATGATGATTTTTCTTTCAGTTTCGTTCCTAGTTACATTTTAGGGTTTTTCTCAAATGTCAAAACGGGCCTTCTATTTTTTAATGAGTTTATGCCAGTTCTAGATCTTTTAGAGATACTGATGAAATAAGCTCCACATCATGTATGCCTACAGATTCACCATACACGCAACCATTAACTATTATGTATGTAGTTGGGTTCATTGTCTTGTCTACCTTTCTCTTACTTAATTATCTAGTGAAAGGCGTACCACCGAATATCTAATAACATCAGTTAACTAAATTTTCTTACGGTTATAAATATAGAAATCTAAAGGTGTATTCATAAGCACGTAAGTTATTTTATTTTATTGTACAGTAACCAGATTGAAGATGAATGATGATGATCTGGTTTTGGGTGATGAAGGTGGTGGTGATGTTAGATGGTATCAGATTTTGTCTGAAGTATTTATTTTTTTATTTATATAAACTAGTGCTTGACTGCGATCCCACCTGATAGTAAGTAGTGATGTAATCGTTGATGGTGAGGCGCACTAATTTATTAAGAGCCTATTCACGCTAGCCTTGAAGACACCTAAATTATAATGTACCTATTGGTTTTTATTATTTATTTGTCTTTATATGATTTGTGCATTTTGCCAGCGTTAGGTTTAGCAAGTATTTAATTTTTGATAAACAGTTGGAATGTGGATGTATCACGATATTGAAATGTTTTGGCAGTATTTGGCAGTAAATGTATCCAGTCCGTCTTTACAGCAAGCTTCGCTTGTAGTATTGCAATACAATTCTTAGTACCATTTTACCTAGATCGCGCCTGATTCAATGATCCCTCATAATAGTCCAAATGTGTAGATAATTAGATGCAAAACTACATTTTACATCACATATTATAGTATACTTAGACTACGAATCAATTATAACAGCCACTGAACTTCAAACGAAAAAATCCTGCCAAAAGCTCATTTATTTACTTGTGTCTAGCTAAAATTAAAACAAAGCACAATTGAATGTTATTTACTTAGAATATTAATTTAATGTCGATTTGCAATCAACCAGATACGATAAAGTTTTTGTGTCCCATGTCTTAAATCTTCAGAGCTCAGAGACCTTTGTGCAAGTGCTACATATTTTTTTCCAGAGTGCCTTATGAGTTTGTTTTTTCATTAATGCAATCGAAACATATTAAGACATTCGGTGCCGTAGTCACACGTTATTAATGTGTTTCAGTTGGTCTTTTTGTTCTGTTCTTGTTTTCCAGTTACCTTGTTTTTTTCAGCATCCTGAAAATTTTGTTTCATACTTTTTCAGCGTCGTTTTTTTTTGTCGAAGTCGGGTTGGTTTTTTACTTTTTTTTAAGTTAATTAAGACTTTGGAATAGGCCAATCGGTGCGCTCAACGTCTTATGCGTGTCAATCACGTTAACGTAAAAATCATTAGGCACTCTGAAAAAAATATATCCAACATTTAGAATATTGCCGTTCTTATATAAGATATAGTCCGGCTATGTACGGCAACTGTACGTAAATAAATAATAAATATTGCAGTATTTTACCGAATTGTAAATGTAAACATGACCCTAGTTGTCGGGGACCATGACTTGTTGCAGAGTATCAAGATAACAAGTATTGTTATTGGAGCATAATGATAACTAAGTTATTACTCATTGTAATTTTTCCGTGGTTTCAAAATAATATAAAATTCTATATTTGAAAAATGTGTCTGACATTGAAATACAGTCCTGAAGCGACTAGTATAATTTGAGGGCTAAACATTTAAAATAGGTACCTACATTAATGTCGCGACATAATTTATGCAATGCCAATGCCCCTGAAATGTTATTTGCAACAATTAGTGCTTTTAAGAGAATTAATAAAATCAACTCATTCGAATACATCTCTCTACATGAACACAGCAATCATGAAAATCACTTCTCATATTAAGATGCAATATTAAACAATTATTTCGTCAAATTCATCACTTACATTTAAAAGTCAACAGACGAAGCTACATGCCAAGTGCCATTATAAAACATGTCGAAATATAAAATCGTACATTATACGAGTAAATGCTAAAATATTAACCGGTTAGTGTGAACGCTGCCATGACAGTTTATCCAAAATTGCCTTTTGACACGCCAGCCTGACGAGAATGCAAAGAGATATTGAATGTCTACTTAAGTATAAACCCATGCTTGATATATTCAACCAAAAAAAAACATTGTTTTATGACAATATTACAAAACTTCGAAACCGTTTATTAATGGTTAATTTGAATAATAGTTAAATTTACAATTTCAAAAAATAAAATTACCAGCTTAAGTAAACTAAATACCTTAATAAGAACTTTGTTAGATGTATTTGCTGGTTTACTTATCATAATCACAGTTAGCTACAATAAAACTTATAGACAACTTTTGTCAGAACTTTTTTAATCTCTACCTAGTTTTGGGCTGTGCCTGCGTCAATCTGACTTTCCACCTAACCTATTTACTAGGTCGCTCGCTAGTTTCGGAAACGAGCTCTGAACACGCATGGAGTCTCTCATGTCACTTCGCTAGTTTGGGTCACCGAATCTCGCGACGAAACTATACAAATATAAGTAAAAAAAAACTGTCCTAATCATTTGTAGTGCTGAATACGACGACTGATTAAAGAGTTGAAATTAAAACTACATTCAGAAACTATTTGACTTGAAAATCGAATTGTTAATTGCCAAATTTATTTAAATCAGTAACATATAAAGTTTAAATATTGTTTTTTAAGTTTATATGTGACGTTAGCAGAATGGTTTTTTGTTCCACACTCATTAAATAGCAACGTATTATAGGTACATATTGTAAGGTTTTAGGTATATATTGAAATGAAATGAATTAATTTAAATTCTTTAAGTCTGGACCATATTTGGCAAATAACAAACTATGTCACGTTTTACGTGACGTAGTTTGTTATTTTTATCTTTTTAATTTAATACGACATGAATGACAATGTATTAATCATTATAATTATCTTGTTTCAGGTATGTTCTGGTCCAGTTCTTGATGTCGATCCGAATGAATTCAAGACACGGTCATCTAGTCGGGCGTAATATCGAATCGGTTGTACTCGCAGCTTGACCTCCGCGGTGGGTGTTCAACAGTATTCGACGATTTTGGCCGCGCTTACGTCACAGCATTTACGTAAGTTTATTTTGGAACAATGCCCTCTGTTCAAAACGCGATAGTATTTTTTTTTTACTTTTGGTTTATTCTTTGACAGTTTATGATAACAAAATATATGGATACGCTCTGTTTAGATATTTGAACTAAACTTAGAACTAACGGTATTACAGAAAACGTAGAAGAGTGGAAAATTTAAGATAGTAAGATAACATTAAAACGCTTTTAATATGTAATATTGTGTATTATTAAACTTGAATAATTATTTAATTGTGCTTATCTCTCCAAGACAAGCGACCCATATTCTGTTGTCAAAACAATATCTTGCGAATTTGATAATTATAAAAAGACAGGCCAAATAAATAGCTACACGTTCCCTGTCTTTAGGCTTCAACTGATACCTTATCGTAAACTTTTCACATAATCTCTATCGTAAACAAATCATGTAAGTTTATCTGTACGGAAAAAAGATTAAGATTGATCGCTTGGTAGAAAGGTAGACCGACCTGAAAGACCAAAGTTATGTCATGGAAAGAAAATGACAGTAAATGTTCTGTACTTTGAAGGTTGTTTTGTTATAAGGTTTTCTGCACGAATTCGTGTACTTTGAAAGAATAAACAAAGAAGTTAGTAAACTATCGAATGATTATAATATACTGGTTTTTAGTTTACGAGATTTTATGATTATGTAGCTACTGGCGCTTAAAATAAATTATAAGATAACTGTGATTATCGTATTTTCGTTAAGGGACTAATTACTGTCTTAAATTGTCTTATTGTTGTATCAATAAGACCTTTTTTTAACCATGTTTTATATTTATTATCATAAATCAACCAAAATGATGTCAAAATGTCTGCAGAGCCCCAATGTATGACATCATTGACGACGAGTTCTGACTTTAATGACAAGCTTTGCTTATGATTACGACACCGTGTTAATATTTACGACTTTAGAATAAAATCGAATTAAAAACAATTTTATCCTTGACAGCAAGATTATTTTTCTGTTCAATATTTAATTTTACATAGGTACATTCCGTACATTACATTTCGTGTCACTATAAAAATCATACATAAAAATAAAATAACTTTAAAAGGCCATAAATAAGAAATTCTATCGTATTAATCCCTGCCATTAGGTATGCACACTGCCATTAGTTTTATTAACTATTCATAGCTTATGGGCTTTAATTTTCTAACTACCCTGCGATGATTATTAAATCTAATGTAGATAACGTAGCTTCAGCCGGTCAGTATAGAGGACAGGTAACTTAGTGGAACGGCCGGATTTTTCTGTAGACACCTGTATTAGTAGGGTTGCCGACTAAGGCCTACCGTGGACGCGTAGCTTCATAGTCGCGTATTCGTCATTATACACTTGGTGTAGGTACGCTAGCTTACAGTTTACATACAAAACAATGGAACTTTGTCGACGAAGTGGCAACAGCACAACAGTACAACGTTGCAGCTTTATCACAAGACTACGTCGTAAGTCTCTAGAACAAATATCATTTTATGTAGGTTACAACTAATTCGTGGATACAATTTAAGTTGAAGTTTTATGTTTTAGTCTTTTGATGACTAATGTTTGATCAGTCTCCAATCATCAAATGTTTTTTAAGCCCCAAGAATGCTGTTTTGCCAATCTCGTTTTCTGCCAGAGCAAAATGTTTTCCTCGTTTGAAAAACACCACAATTTTAAAGGACTTATAGCGCACTAAAACTAGTTTATAATCTCAGCTCATGTAAGATACAAAAAAGTTGAATATACTTAAAAATAATTACTTTTATTATTCTAGAACCTTAATTATAGTAGGTAATTAACTTACCTAGCGTTATTAAAATAAGTATTAAAGTTGAGCTTTAATGGTATTTCTTAGTTATCATCTAACATTCCACTGTTGAATGTTATAAAGCGATGACCACAAAATGGCCTTTTGGAACTATTTTCTCTTTCAAAGTATACACCTGCAAATTACACAGAATAAATGCTGCTGCTGAATAACGCTGATGTATTTTTTTTTTCAAAAGTAGCAATGCCAACCCTAGACCGCAGCAGACTAGGGCACCAATCAGGCGAGCCACTGCGAGCGTGAACTGCGCGGACGCATCGCTTCGCAGATAGTAATTTAGTGTCGTTGCTACTTGCTACCGAGCTAGCCCCAACCGGTTCTCTAGCAATTAAGTGACACAGTAAAAGTATTAAAAATAATAACTTTTAGCGCACACGTTTTACATCGCGTCGTTAAAAGGGTATTAGTTATCAGCGAACATAAATTTAGATATTTTTTTTTTGTTCTAGTTCGGATGTTGGGCTTGAGAATTCCAATATACTTTACCAGCTGTCCTCCGTGGTTTTGGCGTGATGTTATATAACGTACAGGTAGCATTCCTCGGTAAATGGGCTATCTAACACTAAACGAATGTTTCAATTCAAACTAGTAGTTCCTGAGATTAGCGCGTTTAAACAAACAAACTCTTCAGCATTATAATATTAAGTAAAGACTGTAAGAAAATATTTTTTAATCGCAGTGAGGTTTCAGTAATTTTTTTTTTTTCGACGTAGTGTATAGAATCGAATCGTGTTGTGAAATAATTCCTCTTTTAGTAAAAGTTTAATCAAGCAGACTTCATAAGACTTCGTAAAATTAATTAGGAGACGTCAAAGTTGAATAAGAAATTTTTGTAGTTAAATTGATACTCGTAACTTACTTCACAATTATATTTATTGTTATCTTAACAATCACAATAAATGTTTACAAACATGCTTTAACGTAGGTCTTACGATTCTTTCTAGAAAAAATAATACGCATATGTAAGCTCAGTACTAAGTAGGTACAAAATGAAATCATTTATTTCACGAAGGTCAGTAGTTACCCAGTAAACAAACCAATTAATGTTTTTTCTTACAACAAAATTTGTCATTGATTAGGGTTTTAGTACTCTGATAACATCTTCGTATTCATTTTGAAAAAACATTTTATATGAACTTTTATTATTAACGAAAACAAATGGGAGTGTTAAAGTACAATAAGCTTATTAGTATTAATTTCTACACAATTTTACAAGATAAAAAGATTGTTAATAATTAAAACATAAGTTATTTTTTTTACTTTACATCTGTGGTATGGGATACTCGTGGTCCTAGAAAGCAAAAGGCAACTGTAAAAACATAGGTGTGGTTTTAATAAGTAAAAGTCTGACACGTCCTCGCGCTCCATCCTAGAGCGGAGAAGTCATTAGATGATTTCCCAACTTTAAAAAAAAACATCTATGACATATTCTGTAGATTTTAAAATTGTAGTTAATTAATCGTCTGTCGTATGTTTCAAAAGATATAATGGCACATTATTGATTTTAAACATAGAAGTAAAATTTATTAATCGTTGCATAAATGTCATGCCTTATTTTTGTTTGTAGGTAAACTTTTTAATCATTGTGATTTAAAACCTAATTCCTACAACCTGTCTAGTGCTAGGAGCCTAGTGACAGGTGCAACGCCATTTATGGGCCTACCCACTTTTTCCAGTGACATACAGAAAATATATAAAATAGGCCTTATTGCTAAGGAATAAAGTACAGTACGATTGAATAAAAAAAATGTAGAGCCGATGCGCTTACGACGTTCCCATGCGATCTTCACGTACAGAACTTTTTTTTTCTTATCTGAAACGGGTCTACAATGAGAAGATTCTGGTTTTGCAAGGCAACTTGCAATGTCGATACTCGATATTATCGACTGAATAGGTATTTCGGTTTTGTTTTAAATAAACTACACCTAATTTTGTACCGATAGCATATTTTATATATGCTTTGTACTTGACTTTAAAAGTTGGCAACATTATGTAATAAAATGTCATGATTTCAAGATGGTCTAGTCAATATAAGACGTAATTTGGTTAGAGCTTAAAATTAGTTCAACAAATATTGAATCTAGTACCTAGATCTATGTAGGTACGCTACAAGTGTTGTGTGTAGCTTCAAAATATTATCGATACCCGATTTGAACACTCAACATTTACAAACTGATGGAAATATTTTCGACCACGTAATAAAACCAGTTTAGTATCACGAATTAATATCTCGCATTGTAAGATTTCCAATAACAAAATATAATATTATCATTAGTAAAAAAATCAACTACTTTTTACAGATCTATATGGGTATACCTAAATTCGATATTTTTCTCATTTACAGGTGTCATTAAATGGCTAATAATATTCAATTTATCAGTACTACTGTTTATTATATCATGCTTTTGCGAGCGAAAAGTAATTTTGCTTCATCTGAGCTTAAATTGCTGTGGAAGACCACACTACAACCTGCATTACTTGTCTTATATCCCTGGCGCCATAAAATTTATTCAAGAATTCGAACTTTAATCAATATTTGTATTTAATTATTCTTATGGATGTTGAGTTGAAATTAAAATGTAAAATAATTGAAATCTGTAAGAAAAATGTCATAATTATTATTAATTGCAACGTTGCAAGCCCTGTATAAAAAAATGTAAATGCCCTCCGTGACTAGGACAGCTTCTTGCGACCTTGACGGCGGCCATTACTTTTTTTCGCGCGTTCAATGTTGCCAACACGACGCCGTGCGGTGCGTTCGCTATTTCGTTTTTATTATTTTTCTTATAAGGAAACTCGTTACACAACTTCTTTTTATTTAAACTAGGTATTACAGCAATTAATGGCGTTAATTTCTTTAATTATATCATATTATTTTGAATTTGATAAACCATAATTACGTAAGGTTTAAATAGCTAACATTGCAATCTAATGTAATCTTTCTTCGCCCACAAGTAAACGATAAGCGTTTTATACAAGAATCACTCTAGATAATTTTATTTATCAACTTATCGTAATACATCATTCAACAGAATGTGAGATTATTTTATGATTTTGAGAAACTTCATTAGGTTATACAAAATGGTTTTTAATTTGGTAGATCATAGAGACAATGATAATGAATAGTAGGCATGAAACCTCATTAATGGGTCAATTTATCTATAACCATTAGAGGTATGTTTATTTTTATCGTATCATGACTTATATGCTCGTCACGTGGTGCTATTTTTAACTTGACCCGTACCAACAACTTTGATTTGTTTATATTCATAAGTAAAAATAGTTTTACTCATTCATCGGTTTTCTATATTTAAATTTTCAAAGCATCGACTAGTAGCTCTATCATTAATTTTGTATTCATCCATAAAGTATGATGATTTTCTTCTTTAATAAAAAAGTATTTTGTTTTATGGAAGCATAGCATAGCATAGCATAGTCAGCCTTATAATGTTCCCACTGTTGGGACTCAGGCCTCCTCTGTAGTAGAGGGAATGGGCCATAATCCAGCCAGATGCATTACTTTGTGTAATTTATTTCATCACCATTGCTCTCAAAACGGTGAAGGAAAACATCGCGAGGAAACCGGCATGTCCAAGAACCAAAAATTCAAAGACATGTGACATCCACCAACCCGCACTGGGCCCGCGTGGTGGATTATGGCCCATTTATGGAAGCAGAGGTATAATATTATAATTATGTTCTTACTGGTGGCACATTATGAAACTTATTTTTTAGTAGGGCAATCATCAAATATCATTACCCCTTCTCCCATTATGGGTGGAGCGCGAGGGAGTATCAAACTTTTACTGACTAAAATCCACCCGAATTTATTAAATTTTCTTTGCGTTCCTGTGCCACGGTAGGTAACTCTTTCGAACAATAGCGTATTCTACGTTAAAATAACAGTTTTTTTTGGGAGGTCGGAAGTCGTCTAATGCATTTTCCTACTCTAGGGTACTATGTTCCTTCAGTAGCTTTTTACATTCTAGGACCACGATTTCTTTTTCAGAAATTGACGCCCCATGACGTTGTAACCTGTGCCCCTATCATTGTAAGATCAACTCAATTACGTTGACTCTGCAATTACCTTATCGTATTATTGGGCAAATAACGCTTGGAAGTAAATAAATATCGATTGCGATAGGTATTTGGCAAGGAGCATGTGATGTTGTTATCTATCTCGCCTGACGGAGCTCTGTAATCCGCTTCCTAGACGCGATAGCACGTTTGCCGGATTTGCCGACGAATTTTGCTAATCGAGCGTTAAGATTATTCTAACGGAAATGTTAGTTTATTAGAAACTTCAGTTTATTTTAGGTTAAGATGACTTAACCTCAAGATTTTGTGGTCCTTAGAGCATTTTGTTAGGTTTGTAGGAAAACAGGAATAATGAATACATGTGTATCATTAGTGAGTATAGTATTCGTTTTGTTTAAATACACGGCGGTTGTTATTGTACCTCTTCTGAAGTTGTTTTCTTAACCTCAGTCAAATATTTATATTTAAAATCTTTTTTGCTAACGAAGTTTGAAGGCGTTTTACTAATGATCATTCAAGATCCTTCAATCAGTTTTGGATCAACTGCCATAATTATGACGTCACCCTATTCATAAGCACAATTGTTGGTCCACAGATTTGGATATACTATACACACAGATATTATCTTCTTAAAGCCAACTACAAAACTGGTTCTAAAAGTTACGTTATATAACTCGAATCGAAAGAAACAGATACAAAAAGTATCTAGGCTGATGACCGAAGATACAAAAATCACAAACGTAATGCACAAAATAGTTGAAACTCGCACTCGGTTCGATCTTTCTACTTTCTTCCTCACGTCGTTAGCACCATATTCAAGGACAGAGACGATACACACCTACCTACAAGGGCGTAGTCAAGTTCCCCATAATGCGTCACACAACGATTTTCAACTCTACCGACTAAGTAAATAAATGCTAGTTTTGCTTGAAAAATTTCTTAAGATTCTCGGCCCGCAGATTGAATAAACTGCTTGACACAGATTCGCGTTTTGGGTCAGACGGGTGCCAGAGCGCAGTAAACAAAATACTGTGCCCGTTACGACATCTCACGATTGGAAAGAACGAATTTGGTGGAACTAATGTGCGAGAACATAATCTTCTAGCGTTATCGCTATAAGAGTTTGCTATACTTATACTAGTACAAACTTTCGGTTTTGTCGATAGAAAACTGTTAGCGATACCTCCTTATCGTTAAGTATATTTGATACTCCAAAAGGAACTGATATCGATTCGAAGGCTTGGGTTAATCAAATACCTGTTGTACTAAAGTTTGATCTTAATGCAGAAACGATGTCTAAAAATGAAACTGTAACTGTGGAACATTTGTATAACAAGCGAAATAATCACCTGTTAAGTAATGTTAGTAGATTAGTTCGCAATGTATTTTGACAATACCGATAAGATAGTGGTCCGGTGAAAGCTACAATTAACCGGATTTTACATACTCATGCCCCACACACGAAGTTGCTTCTGCAAAAGTGTACCTACAATTCATTTAATTGTTTGAAAGAACGTTTATTGTATATCTGGTCTCCTTATTCTCAGTCTTGTCAGTAGCGATACCATCACTGCTGGCGCCATTTTCCCAACACATTAGCATCTGAAGAGAACAACACTTAATACAATTTGACATTGTAATCTCCAACAACAAAGGAATGACCTGACATCTCCTTATCAGTAGCTTGCTCAACCACTTTATCATATCCACCTCAACAACAACAAAGTCTTTATATTTTACTAGAGACCCGATATAATCAACAGAAAATACAATTTTGTAATGAGTATCAGGCTTCATCTTTTCAATAGGAAGAAATGAAATGATCTCTTTAGGTGCAGTAACTTCCTTAAAGGATGTTAATATACAGTTGAAGCGCTGATCCGATACAAAACTGATCCGAAGTTCAGAAGAATGTAAACAATCCGAGTGAATTGTACTTCACAGCTTCGTTTAGCTGTCTGTTGCCGAGAATGCCCAAATCGTCATGCAACAGGTTGATCAGATTCACGAGTACCATATATCTATTGCAGTTTGATTCGAGTTTCGATGTCGCCTAGTAAGAATTTAATTAAATAGATAATAACATTTTACTGTTTGATGTTGTTTAGCAGTTGCCTGTGAAATTCAATAGAATTAAGAAATCCAGACCAATTCAACCATCCAAAGGGTTACAAGAATTACAAGAAAGGTATAGGTAATGGATTCATTCGATGCAACCAAAAACATAAGATAGATAGGTTTGTAGTTGGCTTAGCAACAGTACATGGTGTTATTATTAAATTTAATTATAGCTCGATTTGCTTCTGGGATTTCACTGATCCCAAAAAAAGCACTAACTAAAGATCATAAATATTTAAAGATAGTACAACAAGCTGAATAATTAAATCATCTTGAAATTTGTTAATTGATTGGCAAAAACCTGATAAAATAGCGTACAAGTATTTAAAATTTATCCAATATAAATAAATTCTACAAACGAAATGTTAATCGAGACTTGAAGAGATGAAGAGGCATAAAAACAGTTTTATCAATATTGAAGAATAATACAATTAAAATCAATATTAATGGCACGCAAAGTATTTATACGTGCATATAAAGCGGCACAGTTCTCAGTTCCGTAGTTTATTACACTTCTAATAGATACTAATGTCCTTATAGTTGGAAAAGCACGATCAAGCGCAGCATTTGAAGCCTATGCATCATTCACAGTGCGTCGTACTAAGCAGTTGCATATTTCATGTGTAGTCACACGTCTTCCGTACAATGGCTTACTACTGGCATAAGATTAAGTGCATTGTCGATGTCACCTTCACGTTTAGTACAAATTGAATGTGGATAGTAATTAATGGCGTTAAAATGCCAGTGAATTGAACAAATACTTAGATTCCTAAGTGAAAATGGTAAGACTAGAATATAAACACTTATTTGAACTATACTATCTATAAGGATAATTATGATGCTTACCAAATTTGGTTGAGTTAGGTTAGGGTACTCTTTTTGGTTTTTAACGAGAATCATTTTCTGTTTCAATATAGAACTTTTCTTGTTGTTGTTATATGTCAATAGAGAGAATAATCTCATTACAAAAAAAAAGTTTATTTCAGTCCAATTTCGGAGAAAATAAAATTCATATATACAAATTTCGATGCTTCATCTATTTTCACAAAATCTACTTCAGATAGATCTCGACTTTTCTGAGACTTGTCCATATCAATTTGTCAGTTACCGGATTGAATTACACTTTGCCAATTTTCGCAAGTCACAATAATGGCATCAGTTTGTTCGGATTTAATTTCAAGTTCAGCTTTTGTTCAAGAAAACTTTCCTCTTCGGTATCTGATAATCCAATAAAGATTACTGTCACTCTTCCGATGTCCTCCATCAGAAGAACAGTTAATACAATAATATATATTTCTAATAATGTAACGAATAGGGACGTCTCACCTTTTAAATATTTGTTGTCGTCTGGTCAAATAAATACGTGTGTTTCCAATCGATCATGTTGGGATAGTACGCCCAATTCACGTTAGTTGATCTTTTTGGGCTTATTTATTTAAGTGTTAATAATTATAAATGATAGGTAGATATCAATGATTAATTTATCCTTGACTTTCATATTCTAGCAGTTACGAGGTTATACAATTGTGATATTTCAAGCTTCAATCGAAATAGTAATCTGATTGCACTGACAAGTACGATCCAGTTTCCTAGTGAAATTTAATTTCAGCAAAACCCATCATCATTAATTACATAACAGCGCTAACAGGTAGCTTCAATTCAGCATACATTAACCAATTCACAGATTGTTGAAACCGACCTTGTCAGTCAGTACCAACAATGCGAGTTTGTGACAAACGTTTGACATATTACTATGAACCTATAGTAATTACAATCGTACCATCACGACGGTAAACGCAACAGAATGTAATCTCCAACACCCACACATGTTTGTACACATACACCACTGACAAACATTTGTGGTTTTCTTTATCAATACTTACAGGGCTAGTGTGGTTGTGTTAGTGGGGTGACGTCATGCAATTGTCATCGCTGTCACGGCTAACAAGCGGCACTCGGTCACTGTTCTTGGTTCTGTTCTGCGTGAAAATTTTTATTTGTTTATTATAACAAATGTTTGCGATAAATAAGTATGTTATTGCTAGATTCTTTCGTTGTTCTGTGGCAAGCTGTAGAGTTATTTTATTAATTTACTAGCTTTTGCCCGCGGCTTCGCTCCCGTCAACTGACTACTCTATCCTACTCTACCCTACTCTACTCTACTCTACCATACTCTACCCTACTCTACCCTACTCTACCCTACTCTACCCTACTCTACCCTACTCTACCCTACTCTACCCTACTCTACCCTACTCTACCCTACTCTACCCTACTCTACCCTACTCTACCCTACTCTACCCTACTCTACCCTACTCTACCCTACTCTACCCTACTCTACCCTACTCTACCCTACTCTACCCTACTCTACCCTACTCTACCCTACTCTACCCTACTCTACCCTACTCTACCCTACTCTACCCTACTCTACCCTACTCTACCCTACTCTACCCTACTCTACCCTACTCTACCCTACTCTACCCTACTCTACCCTACTCTACCCTACTCTACCCTACTCTACCCTACTCTACCCTACTCTACCCTACTCTACCCTACTCTACCCTACTCTACCCTACTCTACCCTACTCTACCCTACTCTACCCTACTCTACCCTACTCTACCCTACTCTACCCTACTCTACCCTACTCTACCCTACTCTACCCTACTCTACCCTACTCTACCCTACTCTACCCTACTCTATTCGAATTTTTCTCGCCGTAAAAACCATCCTTGAACTTCAACGAACATATAAAAAAAAGAATTGGCCAAATTGGTCCAGGCGTTGTTGAGTTATGCGCTTACCAACACATTTTGCGATTCATTTTTATATTATAGATATCTAGATTTTCGTCACTACTGACTGAGTCGTTTTCATTATAATATTTATTATATTCAGCTTTCTCGTCAGTGTCGAAATATTTTGACTCTACACAATCAGCTTAGTTTGAACCTGTTTAAACCACATTTTGCTATACTGACAAACAAGGACAATACATTATTATATTACGGATACAACTCAATTCCAGCCTTGTTTGGGTCGTAGCTACTATGTTTCTCTATTGTTACATTGTGTCCTGAGTGAGGAGCATCATTTACAACTCCATCGCGCGGCGAACACGTGTTCTTAATTCGAGTTCGCCTTGTAAACCTACAATGGATGTATAAGTGCTCAATAGTACCTACCATCATTTTTCATTGGAGTCGTTCGTAAAAAGTTAATATTCCTAACCGTTTAATTTGCAAGCAGTCATTAGTAATATGAATCATTGTGTTTGTTTCATTAAAATGGATCAACTGTATGCCATGCTCAACGTTCAGGATAATAATAATTGAAGTTAGTGAATATACTAATCAATTATTAATATAGGTACCTGAATTTGTATTATTTACAATTTCTTTTTGCAAATTTCCCTCAGCTAAACCGAAGGTGACGTACGGAGGACTAATTTTCACGTGACATTGGTATTGTTGGTACAATTGCTGTTTTGACAGGTGCTTAACTGTTACTCGTGAGCACACACGTGGCAAATTGAAAGGACTTTTGAAAATAAAACGATTCACTTTCTTTTTCACTGAACTTGACACGGGTCGAACAGTTAGGTGACACAGCTACACAAAGCGCTCAGCTGATGTCATAGCCACGCGACTCTGCGACTCGTAAACATACTCTTATGTACATATTGAACTGTATTGAACATTGTTTAGGCATTGTTAAATCTTTGAGTGCTAATGTCTTAATCGCATTGTGTTTTAAGGTTGAAATGCTAAAAAATAACCACGCATTTCAATTAACTAGTTGATACAAGAGTCTGGCTGTACCTAATTTTGTCTTTAAAGGCTTCATCCTGAAACATTGTAACTTAAGCTTCAACCAAACTGCTATAATTTTCCGTACCAGGATCCTCATTACTCCAAACTTGATCTTATACTTTGCCTTCCGCCAAATTCAAGGACAACCCTTGATTCGGGTTCTCTCGAGTCTCTTTTTCACTGGGAAGTGACACGGTCGTCGGTCGACGGTGAGACCTTGCCCCCCCCCCCCTCTACCCTCTCGTCGCCTGCCACCGCCGTCCGCTGACGTCACCCGCGCCATCTTGCGACAGTGACGCGTTGCTTGGCAACCGAACACACGCGACGGACATAGACAGGTTGTATCGCGAATTCTATCATGCAATATGATCTTTTTTATGGCTACTCCAAAGATTCGTTAGCATTTTCCGTACGAAATTTCACATTGTATTCAATTTAATGGACGCTTATTTTACATTTTCTTTTTTTTATTTTTTGTTTAGGTTTTGCACTATTCTAATACACATTTTTTAAGAAATGACCGTCCTTTTCTGACGTCACCTTTGATGATTGATGACATTCCGTGTAGGTACATGTACATAAAGATTTTTTGTCATCTCATTGAAATATTACTTAATTTCAGAAACATTTGAAAACGGCATTTAATTTTATATTTAAAGCAATTATGCAGACTCTTTGGCACATGGGTTGCTTTAATCACTTTCAGCTGTCAAGCGAAATTGATTCAGAACACCCTCCTAATTGCTTAATTAGGGCGTTCATTAATTACAATGTAATCATTTGTTGCAAGTACAAAACACGAGCAAACCGATACCTCCAACGCATTAAATCCTAACATACATATTTTGAGCAAAATTATATTATAAAAATGCAAAATACAAATTATTATTTCTTATTACATCCAGTGTCTGATACTGATAAACTGATTATTGATTACATAATACAAATCCATCGGTTAAAAGAATTTTTACAAATTACTTACTTAATTAATAATTACAAAAACGCTTTTAAAAATATTAAGTTTTTGCCTTACGACCTTCGATATGCGTGGTGTCGAAACTTTTTTGTTAAAATTAACAATACTAAGATAATAGAACTGCAGGATTGTTGATTGGTTGAAAGAGTGACCCCAGCCCTGGAATACAAAGACTAACCGAAGGAACACGGCTGGATTTTAGTCAATAAAAATCTGACACTATCTTACTCCAACTAGGACAGAAGGAGTTACGATTATTATGATTTTCCAGCACAAAAAAAAAGATAAGCTTCTTTACAACCATCGCAAGCAACAACGACAGCATGTTCTTATTATATGAGTAACTTACAAAATAAGTTACATTGTTAATGTTTTTTAAAATTGGAATCACAGGAATCAGAAATGAAGATATCCGTAGGAGAAACAAGGTTACCGATATAACCCGAAGAATTGCCAAACTTAATTGGCAGTGAGCTGGGCACATTGCTCACCGAACATATAGCCGTTAGGAACGAAAGCTTCTGGAGTGGCGACCGCGTACCGGAAGTCGCAGCGTTGGAAGGCCTCCTATAAATTGAATCGCTGACCTGGTGAGGCTTACGGGAATCCAATGGATGCGAGACGCACATTACTGTTAATTGTGACAACGATTGGGGGAGGCCTATGTCCAACAATGGACGTCTTTCAGCTAAAATGATGTTAATGACGATGATGAAATAGGAATCTTATCTATCGGTTGATCGACATAAAGACAATGATTTTCCGTGATTATCACAGAAGTAAATGAGATAAACAATGTACCTAATACTCATGATGCTTGACTACAATATTATCAAAAATGTAAATACAATGAAGTCAAGTTTATGTGAAATACGTTGTAACAAATATTTGCGCTTGCGCCGGGAAACAGTACTTATATTGTTGTTATTACGCAGTTCAGATCTCAAACTATGCAGTCATTCAAATGTCTTTCTAATACAACTGGAATGTGCGTTTCTGTGGAAATATGTGGTAGATAGTCTTATTTCCCAGAATCTTAATAAGAGACTGCTTTTGAAGTTAACAACATCTGAAGAGAAAATTGACGGGCATTTTCTCTGTTGCCTTTGCAACTGTTTACAGAGATAAAATATTTTGCCTGTATAGTAAATTGTGGGCTATGTGTGTTTTAAATATGCGTCACGTCAAAATCAAAATGTTTTTATTTCTCATAGCCTTATACGAGTTGTTAATGATGTCGAAATATGACACTCTCGAGGAAATCAAAATTCATAGAGTACTTCCCGTTAACCCAGAATCCTGATATTTTGCATAAAGCAAGTTCTTATAGCACAGATACAGTAATAAATCTCAAAACTGTAAATTTGTCGTTACGTCACAATAATTGGAATTGAACTGTTTACATAGGTAAGTTTGTACGGAACCCTCAGGGCGCGAGTCCGACTAACACTTACCTAGTTTATTTAAATGGTAAGTGGTCAAAAAACTTCTCACACTCTGGGTGAAGCGAAAAGGTGCATCAGTTTTTACTGACTAAAGCCCACATGTGTTCCTTCAGTTGCCCTTTGCTTTCAAGGGACGTAGATTCCAGGATCTTGGGTACAATATTCAGTATTTACACAAAATTTGCCTATCACAATTCGAAGGAAGCTGTAGAATGTTTTTTATCCACTTTACGTTTTGAAATAATTCGATCAAAATCAAAAGTGGCTTTACGTTGTTAATAACGTAGTGACTTATTGAATTAACGTAGTGACTTATTGGTTTAGATTGGGTGAAAATAGCGAGTTGGGATTACTGATATTAGGATTTCTGTCAATAAACTTTCAGTGGCAAGCATCCCAGAATACATTTGCGTCTGATTTGATTCCTATTAGGTAGCACATGTTTTTTTTATTGGTATAAACCAGTGCTACGGTACGGTACGGTTGAATAGTATATACTTTCTTTTTGAAGGTGTGATATCATTAAATGACTCCACCCGTTATGGGTGGAATGGAAGGGAGTGTCAGACTGTTCTTTAAGTTGCCTTTAGCGTTCCAGGGCTTTTTTTGTAGGTGGAAAATCACCCAACGATATCTCTCGCCCTTGGGCGGGGCGGGGCGTGTCTGACTTTTATTGACTAAAACCCACTCCTATTTCCTTCGTTGCCTTTCATACTAGGGCTGGGTTTCCTTTCAGAAACGAACCCATGGTCCCAGTAGGCTTCGACCCTGCTGGGCCCTTACGGTTTGCTGACGTCTCCTTGAGGCGCGCGTGGAACAATCCGCGCTGTCGACGACTTGGGCTCGGTCTGGACGGTTACCGGACGGCGAGCTACCTATTGCTCGCCGAGCGTTCAAAGGCTGCGGTAACTATTGCTGATATTCCTGCACCTCTGGCAATATCTATTCTTCTCTGCCTATCTCTTTTGATTACACAAATGTGATTATATCTTACTGCGAATAATAATAACGATACATAAAGCAGAAATGTGGAGGAACAAAGCTTAACTGTGGTATAATAAGATGGGTCAAGATGTAATTAGCGTACCAGTTTATAATTAATAATTAAAACGTTGTACTGTAGATGTAAATAGCATCTATTGTATTTACAAACGAAAATATGTATGTTACTGTCATTATTGTTAATTAGTTAATATGTTAAGATGTAGTTGTTCCATTGATATAGGTATCGGAGTTAATGGAAATAATCTTGATACAGCCAAAGATCAAACAATATAATTTATTCCAAAACATGTTAAATTTTATGATCTTCAACTGTTTGTGTGTATATGAACTCATTTTGATCCGATTTTCATTACTTCTTAGCATTCTATCCATGGGAGTCTGGTTCCCACACTTAGTCTTAGGGCTATATTTCACTGGGACACCGTGGCGGCGCGACCAGTCCCCGCTACCAACA
The DNA here is from genome assembly GCA_961205895.1 of Mythimna pallens. Classification (NCBI taxonomy): domain Eukaryota; kingdom Metazoa; phylum Arthropoda; class Insecta; order Lepidoptera; family Noctuidae; genus Mythimna; species Mythimna pallens. Next base: position 7,112,460 of record OY540825.1, read on the forward strand.
AAATGTATACAGCTCTATAGAGAGTTACTCACCTGGTGCCCGTTTGGTTGCGCAACAAATTTGGTGACGCGACCAGCTCGGACGCCAGTCCGGCCGCCAGTGACGCCCCCACCAAATGCTTGGGCTATATTTCACCGGGACACCATGGCGGCGCCACTGGTCGCGCCAGCTCGGTTTCCCGGTGAAATATAACTCTTATGTGGACCATTGTGCGTGGACCATGGCGGCCATCCTTTGACGGGCTTTTTCTATCCAGCTCACCTCTCTCCAAAAACAGATTGGCCTCCCAGGTTTTTCAGAGAGTTTGTAAGGGAATGTAGGGATCCTAGAGTTCGTATGCGTGTATCGGTAACACCTGTGCAGTCAAGAAGCACATGCGCAATAGTCTCCTCCTTCTCTTAGCATGCTCAGCACAGCGGATTATCTGTGATGCCTATTGTGTGGAGGTGTTTTGTCTATGCTAAGACTAAGCGCAGGCAGCGTCCTCCGGTCGATTTAGACTTTTGGTAAGAGTTTTACTGAGGTCTGGCGTGGCTTACATCCTGGTTTCGAGAACCACCAGCCCTCCGTTTGTGTGTGGGTGTGTTCACACAGCAAACTACGCAGCTGACCAAAGGTAATCGGTACGATGGGTTTGGACCGAACACGACCGCACCGGATCCCTCCTGTTGCCAGTTCATTTGCTGCATCATTACCCAATGACTCGCTGTCCTTTAATCCACTGCAACATCACTGTGTTGCAGTTACTTTAGCTTTGTAAGCACAGAAAATTTTATGACAATAAAACCACCATTTAGAATTCGATGTTCATAACTTGTCAAAGTATGCATAAATTTCCCAAGTTCTTAAATAGATTTCGAGAACTCAAGATTCTCAATTCAGAAACCGCGATTCCAAATATGTGGGTATTGCTTGTTAGTGAAAATCTCAAAATGAAAATAGTTTTCAGTTTGAAAACTCTTGTTAGGTGTCTTCAAGGCTCTTAATAAACTAGTGCGCCTCACCATCAACGATTGCATCACTGCTTACCATCAGGTGGGATTACAGTCAAGCACTGGTTTATATTTGTTAAAAAACTAATTAAAAATAATATGACTAGAGTTCTTGTGATAGTTTCTTAATTTTTATTTAACTTTACAACAATCACATTCCCTAGCATAGTGTCGAACCGCATCCAGTCGGCTTCTGAAAGGAAAACCAAGGATCCTGGAACGCAAGTCAAAGAAGGAACATATGAGTGTATTATGTATTATATATGCCCTCTTGCTCGTCCTAGAGCGGGAGAAGTTATTAGATCACACCTAAAAAAAATTCCAACGCTTGTTAACTTACCTTGGTAGTTTAACCAATGTATTGAACAATTTTTTGTCCATATAGTTTTTTTAGTCTATCCTCAAAACATGTTAAAGTCGATGTCTAGTTTTGTAATACGAAAAACTAATTGATTTATGTTTAATTTTAAAATTCTCATGTAAGTGAATTTATGAAATTCTTATGAGAAGAAACGATCTCAAACCACATTTATTCAAGTTAGGTAGGTACGTCTTCTATTCCAATTCATGTTATTATTTAGTCTAATCGTAGTGGGATTATGTTCTCGTTTTTAATCCATCCATTCCACCTGTGAAGGTCATTCATACGAGTCAACAATCTTTGTCTAAGGATGTCCAAAATTTGGCAGCAGCCCTACTCGACCTGGCACCCAGCCTGATAACGCTAGCCAAATATGATAAGTAAACAATATAGTTTACAATACGTATGTCAATAATGACATAAATATCATAATTATTTCACTTTTTGACGAGGATGTAGAATATCACAATTGATTGAAATAATGTAATAAATTCATTCTTTGGTTCAATTTATTTATTTTAATCCTCACTTCGGAACGCCTTGCAGCAATTACACCAATGGAGCACAATTAGTCCAAAATCTACTATTTTCAACATCGTGTGCGCAGTGGAATGGTAGTCAACAAAGGAGCGGCGCGGCGGAGGGTCACGTCGTCGCTCGCTTACGCAGCATCAGGCCATCCTTCCTTCAGGATTCCACATGCATCAAATCCCATATCGAACACATTTTGGAATGTCAAAGCTCTTTCGATGAGTTTTTACAAAGACAATTGATTCAAATAATTATTCTACTAAATATTAGATTGGTACAATAGTTACCGATCAATTTAATTGTGTTATTCATGTCATAAAAATCTATTTATTAAATGACGTATGAAACATTAAAACCGGCGTTGTTGAATCCTCTACGGTCCGGACCAAACGTAGCCTTGAAGACACCTAAATTATAAACGGACGGGAAGACCGCAGCAGGCAAGTTGTTCCATTACCTCGATGGGCGAACATCGAGGTAATGGAACAACTTGCCTGCTGCGGTCTTCCCGTCCGTTTATAATTTAGGTGTCTTCAAGGCTAGAGTGAATAGGCTCTTAATAAACTAGTGCGCCTCACCATCAACGATTGCATCACTACTTACCATCAGGTGGGATCGCAGTCAAGAACTAGTTTATAACAAATAAAAAATAAAATAAAATGTACAATATGAAATTGGCCCTATAAAAGAAAATAAGAATCGTATATTAAAAATTTTAAAATTAAAAATACAAAAATAGCTGTACCGATACATAAATAAACACAATTCCCTTCGTTTAATTTTGAATTCCGAACGTAAATTGCATATTTTTCCTGTATAGACATAGGATAAATTGCAATAATAAATAATCCTAGAAATTCCCCAATGCGTCACTTTTTATAGGTAGGTTGGGCTAAATAATTAGTTTCGATAAGCAGGTAAAAGGTGTGTCAATTATATCATGGTCCTGAGCTCTGGCCAAGTTTTGGACCAATACTTTCCTCGTGCTTTTTTTGAGGTTCCCACCATGAAATCATAAAATATGTATTAATCTCCCGCTCTAGGTGGAGTGAGAGGGAATGTCAGACTTTTACTGTTAAACTCAGCTGTGTTTTGTCAGTTGCGTTCCAGGGCCAGGGTAACTATTTCGACCAATCCTGAATTCTATGCTTTCCTCAACCCATAAACCCAATGTTGACTGTCAGAACAGTCACAAAAACTGGTAACCAACATTTTTCTGCAAATTTCCAATACATACGAAAACACGATCAAACTTAATAAATTATATTCCTAGAAACAAAATAGAAAGCGCCAATAAACACGATCGTTTGAAGCTTATAATTTAATATTTTGTACTACTAAAGCATATTTCTTATAAATTTATAAAACGGCCGACGCTTATCGAAGATTAGTGGCCATGACTCGATAGAAAATTGTTTTTCTTAGTGAAGGGAAAAAAAAGAACAAGTTAGTTTGATAACAGTCATAAGGAAAGTCTGTCAGAAGTTGAAAAAGTATATCTCCTACTAATATTAGGTTTTCAGCCTATTTAGAAATAAATTTCCAACTTGTTATTCCAATCAATCAAAATATATCACGACAAATTGTAGCTCTACTTTACTCATTAAGTACCTAGTGGTCCTAAGTAAGTGTAGCACTTGGAAATTAATGTAGAGCATTATTCGTGCCGCTATATTATTGTTTAATTTGTTCTTTCAACGTACAGATCGACCATTGGCCTCATGACATCTTGTTGTACGTCATCGTATACTCATGGATAGACCCAGTTGTAGACATTATACCTCCATTTTCCTTATAAGCACGGTATTATATTGTAATTTATCTGTTTCGTGAAACAATTGTATTGAATGTGACAAAGAAGTGAGGATTTATTCATTTCAAGTGGATGATTTTAATTTCAACTCACAATTTTAAAAACTAAGACGATTAGTGAGTTTCTATTTTTATACACCATTAAAACATTTGCATACTATAAATAGCAAAACATTTTACCGATAGAATCTATAAATAACCAGAACCACACCGAACCGGTTTTAGTTATTTCTTGTGTCTATTATATTCATTAAAATAACTCTATATTTAAATAAAAACTTTCTTTTACCACGATATGGCACAAATATTAGCTGGACTACTAATTTCCACCTTGCTGGCGCACCTAACATTTATCACATAAAACATTCAATTCTTAAATACAAGGGGTGTGGCGATAAATACAGTCGCACTTTCAAATAACTCAGTTACACTGAATAAATGGCTAATTATTGGATCATTTATTTACATATTCCTTAACTCATTTTTGTATTTTCACATGCGGTTTCTTACTGAATATTTTTCCGTTCTTATATCTCTTGTTTAGAATTATTTCTTTGCAAATCATTTCTGGTAAATGTGAGCCATTTTAAGCTCATAGCTAGCTTATAGTTCATAGTAGGAAGTCCCTTTGTATGATCTGTTTTTTTTTTTAAATTACAGTTAAATAGTTTCTCATAAATTATTTATTAACATATTTATAATGTTTTATTATGCATATATATATATACTGAAGCAGAATTAATGCCTTAGGTATTTTCTACCAGTCAACCTTTTGGTGATGTAGTGACAAATAGCGGTAGGTGTAACTGCGATTTTTGAAGCGATCAGTATGTTCATAATACAATAAGTAAAAGAGAGATAACGCCTGAAAACTCTGTTAGCATTCGGTAATTCCGTGACTTGCTCGAATATTTCACAAAATTTGTTCCAGGAAATATGTTTTTTTTTTACCCAAAAAATTGTCGTTATTCAGAATCTTGATTAAATTTGCAAAGCTTCTAATGTTATACATTTTTGTTTTGTTTTTTTTTTTTAATTTTTGAGTAAATTATGAAGTGTCAAACTTCATGCAAAATTACACATTTTCAGAGGACTTTACTGGATTAGTTTTACACAAATTTATAAATTGATTGCAATAGAAGCCTAGATAATATCCACAAAATACTGTGTTTCCAAAATATCTAATGAAAAATGTCTAATAAGTTCATAATCGAGGAAGAGCGGTTGTGTATGAAAAACAGTGAAAATGTATGTCGAGTTGCATCTCCTTGATAATGTGCTCTCGAAACAAATGAGGTTCTTTCACAATCTCAAACCTTTTTCTACCCACATACAAAAGAATACACACATCACACACCACACACACACACACACTCATCACACCTTTTCATACATCATTTTTAATTCCATAACGTATCGGAATAAAAGATGGCGTATCACAATTTTAACAACAACAAAAAACTAGACTCAAAAGACCGATTAAAAAAACAAAAAACACTGCGAAGCAGCGGAAAATTCCCGGAAGCGAAAATAAAACACATTTCACATAATATCATCATCGAATATCCGCAGGCAACAATTAAATCTGCAGGACTTACACGTGCCGGCACAGAGGCACATGTACTCTGTGTGCACGTGTATGTGTGCGTGCGTGGGATGTGCAAAGTACCACCCTTTCAGTGCAACCTACCTGTGCGGTATGGACGGACTCGGAATGCAATCAAATTGATTGTATACCTCATTCGGATACTTGAAGTGCTTAATTGAAATTAATAGAGCTGTTTTATAGTTTGTCTTGATTTAATTAAGTAGATTAATAAAAGAGTATTTTTTGAGATTATTGTCTAGATGCAATTACGAAGTACTACTACTAAAAATCTAGTCAAAGATCATTTTCTTTCACTGTAATTAATTCTGCTTCTACCCAAATTCAGTTCTTTCACCTTTTTGTATTTTATTTTTTCTCTATTTTTTTCTTTGAAATTGTGTAACATATAATATGTAACTTTTATAAATAATATTTATTTCTATGTATAGTGTTATATATATTTTTAATTTCATTACATGTAATTTGCAGTACATCGCAGACTATTCCCTTTTTTATGTTAAGTTCTTATAGTCCATCCTAAGGTTGTCTAGTAGATATCTCTGTTAGCGATAAGACCGCCATTGTACCCATAGATTAAGTTAGTTTAAATGTTTTTGTTACTATTTTGGTGTACAATAAAGTTTTATTCTATTCTACGGAGAATGAATAGGATATTTTCGGTTTATTACCAAACCTTCTGAAGTCTTAAAATCCAATCAAATTATTCCCACCCACGCATTTATTCATCCTTTCTCAATACGAAAATGACTGTCAAAACAAACCAATACTGATTGAGTTGAGATTCCGTCGCGATATCACATTATGTACATTAGGATTCTGGACATAATAACCGCGTGGGTGTAAACCATCCGCCCACACCCCCTGCACCGACAAGGTCGCGCCGCACCGTTCCAACTAGTTGCGAGGTAGGGGTGAAACAGGTGTTTCAGTTATATTGAAATGGCAGGGATTCGTAAAAGACCTGTAGACTTTTCGCGACAGTGATGATCCTATTAGTACTTGGTTAACGATGTGTATCTTTTTGTTAATTCTTGTTTTTTTCTTTTTGAAAATCTTCCCCTACACTAGGAATTACTCATGTATCGTGGATGTGTCCATAAACTTGTAAACTTACAAGACATACAAATATTTGTTCCGTGTGGGAATCGAGCCCGCGACCCGCAGCGCATTAGCCAATCGCTCAACCACTGCGCCAACTGCCTTCCTAGCCAAGTTACAACCGTTTCGTTTCGATTCTCTTTTCGTCGATCGCCTCAAGTCGGCCACGCCTATTTTACGGTATTATATTTAAAAAAGAAACATGTTTCCATTATATACGTACCATATACCTATATGCATAAACGCAGCCTTATAATGTCTCTACTGCTGCGCCTCAGGCCTCCTCTCTAGGTGAAGTTTCCACTATACATCTTAAAATACATTTCTACCCACCTTACAGCAATTTAATAGAATTAACCACCTTACATCTCCGGTGCTCCTGACCGAGAAAAGCAGTATAATATTGTTAGGTACATCCTTAACACAGGGATGTTCCACGAGGCGTTGCCATGGCAACCAGATTGCCGGCGAGACCGGTATGTCAGTACCTATTATTGCATTCGGGATTTCTGCAAAGTGAAATCAATTTAACGGACATACAAAGGCATGTTAATAGAGTGATTCTGGTTAGTTATTTACTATAGTTTCAATATAATCACTGCCCTTTTATGTCACTATTTAATGGATTTACGGTTCATTTTATATTAACTTTATTCATTTTCTTTTTTATAATATCATTCATTTGTTTCCTTTTTACATACGTTTATGAAAAAAATAAAAACAATTGTAATACAGGACTATATCATTTAGATTATTTACCTATGTTAAACAAATGAATAGGTTAATGATTATTATTATTAAATAAATAATTGATTATCTAAAAATAATTTTTAATTGAATAATTCAATTAAAAACTATTTTAAATAAAATATGAACTTATACAATAAAAACACATATCATTTTATTAATAAAACAAAAAAATACACTAACAAATATTGAAGTTAATTCTCGAATCGGTTATAGTTATCCAATAATCAATATTGTGAGTAACCATTGTAATTATAATGCACCTTCCAATATTTTGTGTTCACCCTAACAATATTTTGTGTTGAACTAATGATTTTGTGTTTCGTTCCATATCAATTACTATTTTCTGTGTTTGTTCTAGTTAGTATTTACGGACATTGAGCTGATTTGTAACAAAAAAAAAAATTGCCATTACAAATACGTTGATTATAAAGTTATTTAGACGATAAAAAAATATCAGCTTAAGATAGTATTAGACATTCGAGTAATCGTAATAAAATCGATAAAGCTGCTTTTTGATACCAGTATTGTCGCGTTAAGCACCGTTCAAAATCCGGTATTTTCGAGCTTAGCACAGTTTATCGTGGATATTCGTAGCATTCCGTTATTATTTCGTGCGATTTCTGTTGCGTCTGTCTGTAACACTTGGCAAATTCCCATATTGACCTACAAACAAAAGATAAGCGGAGTGAATCAGCTTCTTATTATTCCCCACATGTTTCAGGTTGGAAGTGGGGAAAACATTACTAGTAATCTACCGCAAACTCTTTACAAATCTAACATTTATTAAAAACCAGCTTCTGCCACCGGCTCTGCCCACGTGAATACGCCAAACACCGAATATTTATGATAAATAATATCATCTATGCTATTCCAGGACATGTTCTACCCGTGTACCAAAATTCATCCAAATCTGTTCAGACGTTTTAGTGTGAAAGAGTAAAAAACACACACACATGATTCACCAACTTTCGTCTTTAAAATATTAGTATAAAACAAACTTCGCGTATATTGATATTGGTGATGAATCGCAATCTTCAAAAAAATTTGAGTGTTTAGTAAAAGTTTTTATTATTATAATTCCATTTATTTTATTTAGATACATATTATTTACATTTTTTAAATAAAAAAAAAAACATTCAAAATATTTAAAAAAATATATAGGTAGGTCCTATTATAAAAATAAGTTTTCTTTTAAATTACTCAAAAAAAAAATGATGGCCAATTTATAAAATATTTCTGTAAAAATATTATTTTGTGTAACAAATTTTTCTCCACCTTCTGTTTCTCACATCATATTCGCTTTGTACAAATAATATAATCCTTCTTAGAATTTCCATCTCAGAGAAAAATCAAAGACGTGTAAATCCGATAAAGATATTAAAAAATCTGAAACCCCTCGAATTATATTCAAAGGTCTCTACCTAAACTAGAACCAACATACAAATATTTACTAGTAATACTAAATTTATTAAAATGTGATGTTTTTTTTTTTGAGATGGATAATCCCTCAAATATTATATAAATACTCCTCCCGCTCTGAGCGGAGCAAGAAGGAGTGTCAGGAGCGCGGTAACTTTTTCGAACAATACCGCAAAAAAATGTGATAATCGGGTACTTCTAATAAAACATTAAAAATAATAATTACGTCGGGACTTTTAAGAACGCAATGAAAATAAAAAAAATTGAAATCGAGTGAAATTTTGAGAAAAAGCCTTTTTCGAAAAACTAGTTCACTAAAAAAACTAGTTCACTAAAATGTTTAGTGAACTAGTTTTTCGAAAAAGGCTTTTTCTCAAAATTTCACTCGATTTCAATTTTGTTTTAAAATGAAAAACAATATTTAGAATACGATGGACAGCTTTGATCCATTTTTATCTTGAAAAATAAATACAACTTTTAACCTCAACTATTTTAATATATATCAATTTTATCATTGCTTTTAGATCAACTTAGTATGTCGTATAGATACATCGAGGTATTGTAGACTATGTGCCTGGAAACAGCTCGCCCACGCACCTTGATTCTTGACGACCGATTTTTTATTATTACAAAAGTGAGTGTCATTATTGAAAATTTGATCTATGTCACAATCAAATTTATAGCTTGTTTCGGTTTTACGAGCTGTAATCCAGACTAGTAGACTACCCGGTTGGTCCTTATCTTTAAAATTCATAAGGTTGTAGTTTTTGTTATTAATATGTTCTGTTTTATCTTCATATTCTATTCTCCTGTTTATTTTAATGGGTAATTCATTGATGGGACCATATTTCGAGTCTTTGAAAGTATCCCAGCTAGTTATAAAAACAACGTAATATATCGTTACTATTTTATATTTGCTTAAGGATTCCACGATTAGAAGATGGACGCAGTTAATTGGTGCGAGCGTGTTTTGCATTTGGCATAATTTTATTTGCAATCTAAAATATTTCTCTAGTTTCATTTTATGTACTGATATTTCTAGTAATCTTATTATGTCATTTTGACTTTAAACCAAATGACGAACTTTTAGGTTAATAATTATTGGATAAAAAATAATTCTCTGTTTGAACATCATTGGATGGCTTTTTCTTTATTCAAACTTTCAGTTCAATATAAAAGGAATTTGTTTTAACTATTATCCAGTTGTTTATTCAAAGACATGTGACATCCACCAACCCGCACTGGGCCCGCGTGGTGGATTATGGCCCATTCCCTCTCCTAGAGAGGAGGCCTGAGTCCCAACAGTGGGAACATTAAAAGGCCGACTATACTATGCTATTATCCAGTTGTTTATCTGTTTTGTCATTGCACTTCCCACTTCAAGGTTTTAGTGAAACGTTCCTGTTGAAAGCTCTCCGTAGAGTAAATATAGGTAGAGAGTTATTGGATTCAGCGAATCGTTGAAGCGTGCCACGTGTAAAATTTTCTCTTTAAAATTGTTCACGTGAAAGATGTAATTGAGATCGGCAGTCATGATTCCTGAATTCACAACATTTTTTACTTACGTAATGATAATTTTATGTACATTATGATTAATATTGTTATCGTTTTCTACATCTACATCTAGAAAACTATTATTGTGCTCATCTTTTTCTTATTAACATAGAGTGACTTGTAAAGATCTAGATCATGGCTACGATCTTGAACAGGCAGAATCATCTGTGCATACACGGTTCATTTAACACTCATTTTGTTCTCATATTTCTTTCCAAAACAACGTCATAATATCTTCAAGAATTATATTGATCATAAACGTTCCTGGCAGAATCTATATATCTATATTTCGGGGAAATTGTAGCAGAATTTCCGCTCGTATTCGCCTGTACGCGATAAAACCCAATTGGAATATATAGAGCAATGATGCCGCCAAATCTCATTACATCATTTTGAGAGCTGTTAACTTTTTGTTTCCAAGAAAAACAAACACTCTTAATTCGCACTGATTTTTTTCTTTATTTTACTTGTCAGGATAATTCTTCCCATTAATCTATGGTCCAGGCTTTCCTTTTTGAGTGTTGCGTTAAAGATATTCTCAGTTTTTTACCTCTGAGCGAGGCCAGTTCACGGCTTTACGCTTATGTTAACCTTTTAAGAAAAATACTTAATGAGCCGTGAGAAAAAAGGGAAAGACTGCGTCGTCGTTGATGCTTAGGCTTCACTTAAATTTGCATACACTCTCTTCCAGTTCATTTAATTAAAGTAAATAAGGTAAGCTCAATTTGAAAAATAAAATAAAAAGATACATAATAAAAGATAAACGCATTGTCGGTAATTGCTACGGGAGGATTTGCTAGCTCTAGGGATAATGGAGCTGTTGTTATAATAGGGAAAAATGGTACATTGACATTAACGCACTGATTAGGTATCTTTATCTTTTTTTATTAAACCAAAATGTTGTCCTGTTTATAAAGCCGTGATGCGTAATACAGCAATAGATAAAATTTTGAGGTAAAACCAAATTTACCTTAATTCAATGCTTTTTGCAACTAAATTTTTAGATCGCGGTAATACCACAAATGTTTCAGTAACAATCTGTAAGCGAAGCTGACAATTAGACCACACGATAATCACCCGCAGAGGGAACGTGATAATGCATGATTAGACGCAAGTGCCGCGTAACAAGCCACCTATAAACACAGTGACCTGACACCCCCCTACCCCGCGCCACCCTGCTCTCCCTACAAACACCCTTTGACCTACACACGGGCAATGCTAGTTAAGTGCACACAAACGCACACATGCTCAACTAAACACACCAACAAGCTGTCATGCGTAGGCCAACGCACACAAGCAGCGAAATGGGGGAAACTGGGCAAACATGACACCGTGAACTATATTTCATGCACACATAGGAACGTTTATGCACCAACTCACACACTAACAGAATCGGAATTTTGCGGTAGCGCGATAATTTTTTTTTTCTTTCAGTTGCCAACTGAAAAATGGTGGAATTAAATGTTGACACTTTAATTTAGACTGTTCAAGTCCTAATCGCTACGCGTCAAAATGAAAACATTTTTTGCTTTCACTTTTAATTGCTTCCAAAGAAAATATTCCATGCAATAAATTTCAGTTTTACGAGCTTAACTAGACGTCATTTATTTTAAAACAAAATATTTGCGAATTATTTTTAACATCAAACAGGTTTACAGTACATACCTAGTAAGCAGAATATTATAATAAACTTATAAATAAAAATCAAAAAACAAAAAATATAAACATAATTTTTTAGATAAGATTAGTAACGCAAATACCGTCTAACTACAAATAAATGTATATATTTATAAAATTCAGGAAACAATTGATATTATAACTGATCTCAACTATAAGGCAGCTAGAATAGAAAAATAAACAGTGGTTTATATGGTGCAATTTTCTTGTAACATGATGAATTATGAAATTAGGTCACATAAAAAGCAACCTAGAACTTAAACACGTCAACCAGTGCCCCACATCACGCACTAATGGAAACTAAGGGGACTAGGGTCGGTCTACGAGCCTGTATAGCAGAAACTATTAATTTGTAGGAACTTTAAAGAATATATGGACTATGAAGAAGATAGTTTTGAAGTTAGATATTGAATATTTGTCTTCACGTCCCCAAGTAACTTGGGAACTTTTGGTCATTGTAAAGTTTACAGAAGCAGTTTTCAAACAATTTGGAGATCAAAATTTTCCTAAATGATATCAATTTTCATGTAAATATCTATTAACCTTTCGTATGCCGTAATTAGATACGCAATTAAAAAGCGATTGTGTCTCGCGTGGATTCCCGTCTAAAACACACGAAAGTTTAAAATAGGTAATAAAAAAACTTAACCACACACACAATCAATGCTAATTATTTTCGATGACATATCAAATACTGTTTTACCTGCTAATGAACCGTTTTAACCGAACAACAACGTTGATAACATTGTTTTAATATACCTACATATTTTCCCTTTGCATTCTAATGCACGGCATATTCCCAGTGAGATGTAACTTACCGATAATATGATTAACACGACAACAGCAGAATTATTGCCGTAAGCTTAGTACTATTACTAAGGTGTGTAGCATGAAACCTTGCAAGAAACACACGCCCTTTGCAACCACGCGACTGACGACTGACGTGTAGCCACCTCGCGTGTTCGCCGTGGACCAGCGATAAATTACTTATGTATCGTTATGTTCTTTTCTCTTATAAAGTGTATAGAAATGCAACTTTGTGCTAATTGAAACTAAAAACTATGTAAAAAGGGAATTAAGAGAAAGTGAATGAGGTAATCGAAGAACCATCAAACTTAAGAAGCAGGGGGCCAGGCATCATGTTCCGTTTATTTCTATTGAGACACGGAATCCTATAAAGGGAGCAAGGCATATTGCTTTCATAACAGACAGCTTTGACCGTGGGGCCAAAAAGTTCTGGAGTAGTGATCGCGAACCAAAAGATGTAAAAGGAGTCCCACAAGGTGGACTGATGACCTAATGAGCATCAAGGGAATCTATTGGATGTGGGGAAGCCTATGTCCAGCTGTAGACGTCCAGACCTATTTCAAGTGAAATTAATGAGGCAAGAGATAACTAAGTAAAGATTTCTTAGCTACCCATAAAATAAATAAAAAATGTGAATAATTCCTTAATGAAAAAATACAAGAAAAAGTTGAATCTCGTGGATCCGATTGGAAAGTAACTACTGTTCGTAGATGAGAACTCCTGTGGGAATTTCTGAAGACTGAAGACAGAACCAAATAAGATTAATTTTGCAACTCGTCGTTAACACTACGGAATTGCTAGAACAATAACAGAAATTCTACTACCTGCAACTAGTACGGTTACTTGTCAATTAGGATTCAAAACTTAGATTCAACTCCATCAGATTGATCAAAATATACATAATTTTAAATGTATCATTTTCAACGTTTAAAAACTCAATCCAATTTCTTTATGATAAATTCAATTAAACCAGATTAAAACTGGAAGTAATCAAGTGATTATTTTTAAAGTATTCTACCATTTTCCAGTACGTATCGGCTAATTGCTTACCTTTCCCTATATTTTCATTTATATCAAGAGCAATCAATAGTGTAACCATTTTAATTTTTTTCTTTAATTCTCTATTGTGTTCGTTAACCGTTGTTTAATTATCGTCCATGTATGCGTAGACACAATTCTTAAATTCAGAGATCATTATTATTATATTTATAGCAAAAGCGCACAAAAGGTTATGTGTTTCTATGAATATTGGTGCTGTTGTAATGGCGTCGTCCGTTGCCACCACCCACAGTACGGTAAAAGATACATTTACATCAGTATTCTTTTTTGTAGTTTTAGCGATAATTAGGTTTTTTTTTTAATAGATAATCACTGTCACTAAAATAAAAATTAATATCTTTTTATTTATCACTACAATCAAACTCATATTATGAAGGAAAAAGTTTGCGTGTGTGTTTGTTTGTTATTCCCTTACGTTCAATCGGCAGAACGTATTGGATTAAAATTTGGTATACGGGTAAACTTTTTAATCTTACGAATATGTTTGTAGGATACTTTCCTATTTTCATATGAGCGAAGCCTCTGTCGAGAGAGCCAGTTTGAAATAAAATTGATTGTAATCTATGGAAGATAATAATTACAAAAGTTAGAAAATCTACCAGCCTAATATAAATATACGTTCTACCAAAACTTTATAATATATAAACTAATCTAGAAATTTACAAATATTACTTTCCTTACACCCACACAAGTACGCAAATATTAAACTTTATTATAATTCCGATATCGTCTGTCAGAAATTTAATTTCGAATTCAATAGTATCAAAAACTTTTAATTTATAATTAACAGAATTCTCATCTTATAATACACGAATAATACTTATATTATAATTTTTTAGGTATATTATTATAATAGTATAATAAAGAACACGAATGATGCAACATTACACTGGCGAAATAAAACTTGAACATAGATCATAGCACTACAACAATCACTACGCAAACGAATCGATAAATTCAACATTTGTCAAAATCCGTCAATTTACATGCTATGAGGGACATCCGTCATCCTTCCGACTTCGCACTCGCTTCTAAAGTAGTCACCGTGTAGAATTTCATATACAAAATAGTTTAAATATCGCTGCTGATGACTAATCTTTACAAAGCTAAACATTAAGTTTACCATTAAACGCGTAAAAGACACCAGTTCACAGAGATTTGCATAATGACCCTACTGTCAGCCCACATGACCCCGTTTTTTGCTTAACTGCTGTTAACATTGGTAATCAACGTTTTCCTGTTAGGAACACTGTGTCTGGTAACTATCTCTTTTTAGGAATATAACTTTCTAGCTGTCAAAATTTTGAGTTTGGAATTATTACCATCTTTAAAATGTTGTCTTCCCCGCTTATACAAATTTTGGATTATCGGTTTATGCGATTTACATTTCTTCCATTCATTCTTCGATAACCTGATCCACAAGAAAATAAACTGTAGAATTGGGATTGTGCCAAATACTTTTTGCAATGTTTAAACATAAAACGTCTACTTTGTTTTGTCGTTATTTTTCAACAACACTGGCCATGAATTATGGATTTCGATATTAAGTACGATATTCATACTGTCAATGACAGTACCAAGCTTAAGAGATTTACGGATAGTAATATTATACATATTGCCTATTTGTATCCTTGTAATGATTTAAATTTTTATAAATATAAATTTTACTCTGAGTGCACTAATCTCTAAATACAGACTTCAAGCCTAGTTTGGCAGCAGATGTTAAATTAGGCACAATTGTAACTATTTCATTACTAAGCCTAATTTTAATTAGCTTACAGACAAAGTATGTAAACAAGTATTTCTGGTGTATTCAATTATTAATATTATCATCATCAATGAATTCTTGCACTGTCAAGTTGTTAATAATAAATTAATAATGTATCAAGTTATTTAACAACGTTCTTCTCACAGTTACAGATTAACGAGAGACCATATATCGGAGCCCAATAGAGCAATAAAGCTGGTTCCACCACTGATTACGTAATCGTTGTAAACATTATCACTTAACAGTTAAGCACGAAGTAGGAATGTGTGATGTCCGGTCGGTTTGTCTCTGACCTTGCTTTGGAGCTTAGACTATTATAAATTTACAATATATACAAAAGTACGTTATTACTTTGTCATTTACATGTGCTTTTTTGTTTGATAACAAATTTATTTATTACTGTAGATCATAAAGGATTTTAATAATAATTAAGAACGGTTTCGTCCGGATATCATACATCATTTATAGCATTACAAGTCATTACAATAATTTTAAACAAATTTATGCAATATTGAATATTATATTACACACTTTTATTTATTATTATACATGAAGCCCATTTATCACCAGTCACAAACAATCATGAGGAAACATACGTTCGAAGCAATCACTTACCGACTATAATGCTTTGAGAACGGTGACAGATAGCATTATCTGTTATGATGGACATCAGCTACTGGATTGTGGATAAATTGAAAACCAAACGTCTATCACATGTCGTACTAACGATACTGAGATAAACAAAACAACTTATCCAGAAAGGACACTAACTACCTTATATTCTACACGATTACCAAAATACTATTCTGTTTACGTAATTATCTCTACATTTTATGTGACGTCACCCAGTTCTATAATATCTGTCATCGGCCTTGCTTCACTATGGTCACAATCACGACCATGGTTCCATGGCACAAGCGCGATGACGAGAGCTTTTGGCCTTAATAAATCGTTATTTACTACGACTTTATGACTATAGCAATAAGAGACACTATTTAAAATTGATTCATGTTATGATTTATCACCGTCAGTCGTTTACTTGGAAATTTGTTTTATTGGAAGTGTTTATGATTTAAGCTTCATGATTTTTGTATTAACGATTGATTTTGTTTGTCTGCAGATAGCAGCTGTTGACGTCCGCAGTAGCAGCCAGCCCGAAGGCAACTTTTTTTCTCGCCCCCGCTCCCCGCATCCCCTTCCAAGATTGCTGCCACCATGGGTCGGAAAAAAATACAAATATCCCGGATTACGGACGAACGGAATCGACAGGTTGGTATTTTTTTATACTTCTTTAAATAGTAAGAATTCTACATTCTAAATGGGGCATATTACTCGTATAAATATGACTCTGATAGTAACATGTCCAATTTTATCGTGTAATTTCGGCAATCTCCATTATACTACTTAGGCACGATAAATATAGGCAATAAAATGATTTCAATAAACATTTTGAAACCGCACCGACATTAGAAGAGTGATGCATGGTATAACATAGCATTGCCTTAAGCTATGTTTTGTAATATTAATTATGTAACTGTAACCGAAACTAAAAGCGATACGTGCAACACGAAGTTCGTACATAATATTGGAGGAGAGTGAAATGACCTTACTATGAGGCATGACCTAACAGATGCGGCCTATCAACACTCCCACTGCAAAATATTATCGGGACGGGACAACGACCGCTCCCGCTTGTAATTTATTAATTATACGATTACACTGTATATCAACCTTGTCCAGTATATTATGACCCTACAAAGCACTCCTCATCTGCCCCTCTCTCAAAGCACATTTTTAATTAGAAGAGAGCAGAGAAGCTCTTTGAATGTGGTCTAGTAATACCAGCACCAGACATGGAAAATTAAAATTGCGAAGGTCAATTTGCTTTCGGCGGTCCAGCTTCCTTTGTTATTTATGGTAATAATAAGTACTTGAAATAAAACACTCTGCAATCAGAGGGCACATTTGGTACCTATAAATAACAGGAAATATGTTTAGTATTTACTCATAGTTCGTTGTTCCTAAACAATTGACTACCAGAACATTGATCGACTTTTTTAGAGTATTAAGGAAAATTACAAATTAACCTCAGATGATGTGTACGTATGAACAATGGTGCATTATTTAATGGCTTGAAATATTGGAATTTAAAACGTACTGAATGACAAATAACTGTGATGAGTTCCAGTAATAATTATTTGATTCCGTCCATGACCCAATAAAATGCTTTTGTTTCCATTTTATCAATATCAAAATTACTATATATGAAGAGTCCGTGTAGTTTAATGATATACTTGTGTAGTCGAGCTTGAAATTGAAAGTGGTGGTAGTAGTTAAAAACTCTGTAATTGCTTTATGGACTTTGTGGTTTGACCCTGGGAATTTTTAGGAATTTTCCATAAATTTCGAGGACTTTGAAAAATATTTCTCCATTAATTATCGTCCCCTTCTTATAGCTCATATGTACATAGTTCCTTCACTTTCCTTAAATTAGTCATCTGAATGTTTCAGGTGACCTTCAACAAGCGCAAATTCGGTGTGATGAAGAAAGCCTATGAGCTTAGCGTACTGTGTGACTGTGAGATCGCTCTTATCATCTTCAGCTCCAACAACAAACTCTACCAATATGCCAGCACTGATATGGACAAGGTTTGTGAAATTGATTTCATATTCTTCGTACCTATATATCAAGTGTTTTCTTTTTGACAGTAATTCCTGAGGAATTCCCGAGTAATTTCCGATTCTTAGTTATTATTTGAGTCTAGATAATTATCTTCAAATACACGAATTTAAAAAAGGAGAATCTCTATTCGACCCGTATGGTTTGTTTGTATGTCAAAATTAGCGAAACCGGGTTTTCGCTGTATATCCTATGATATTTTGGTTAAAGATGTATCTCTCCGATTTATTTTACAGGTTATCTTTTTTGAAGTAATAGATTTATAATTTGAATCTATTTTTTTTTCCTAAATATTATCAACGCATATCATGGATTGTGCGAATTATGTAAATTCGCACTTAATTATAATTTTTAACGTGCATCTACCTTATTTTTTATGTATGTAAATTTAGTTTTACTAGCTTCCTGTTCTCGGTAGTTTTTTTTTTAAATTGCTCATGACGTTGAAAGATGAATTAGCATTTGTAAATATGTATTTCTTTCGATGCTTAGTTTGTTATTTCAAGTAAATTATGCGTTTAAAGGAAACATTATTTCATTCCACTTGTAATAGAATTATTTCTTTTAACGTGGCTCGCTGTAATTTATCGTTATACGGCTAACACGCCCCACTTATGAATACTAAGTTTTATATTATAAAGAAACTCATAGTATTACTAGCTAGACTCAGGTTATTTTATAAACATTTTTATAGTTTATTGCCAACAACTTATTGCTTACAACGTTGAACTATTTAGTAGTTGTGAGTTGAGCTACACAAATACTGACAAATGCTTGCTCTGACTGGACAGGCTCACTCAAATCTGTGTGGTTCGTTCCTTAAAAGACCATCTCAGACAGTAATCTGCATGTTTCTATATGAGAAACATGATTTGACTATTACATCTTTGCTGTATGAATTTTAAAAGATACTTTGTCTCCTGAGTTTTGTTACGGTGTTTCTTCTCAGGGTAGTTAGCTAGGAAACACCGGAATCATCTCATTTAAATTGACGAAAAAATTGACGTGTAAGTGTTTTTTAAAAATCTTATTCATCCATTGGATTGAATAAAGCCCTCATAACGATTCTGCTACTATTTGTAATTTTGTAATTACCAATGTAAGGTCAAGGTTTGACTACTCATTATGCTAAACTAAGTTTTTTTTTTCCAAACTAAATAAAATAATGAATATGTAAACACTACTATTGTCATGAAACAAGTTGTGTCGATGATGAATCGTAGACTTTACATAAATTCGTTTAGAATGAAGTTTATATATTTTTAGTACAGTATAACAGAGTAAGTTCAGGTCTATACTTTATACAGACAAATTTGATTTTTCTTCCAGAAAACCTTTGAGTGTAAGAAGTCATTGTGATCTGTTCATAATGACTTCTAAATAAAAATAAAAAACAATTCAAAATATTATAGCTAAATAAATTCAATTCTAGATAGCGTTAATCTAATAAATCAATTTAGATGACTTGTAGAAATATCTAAGGCAAGATATCTCGACTCGTTTCTGAAATATCGTAAGATAGATAAATATTGAAATGGTGGAAAATAGATTCAAAATAAAATTACGTTTTTGTTTACAGGTTCTTTTGAAATACACGGAATACAACGAGCCGCACGAGTCTCTGACAAACCGCAACATCATCGAGGTACATTAAGTACGGCGTCATCTGTGTGCCCGTGATCGCAATGCAATGTCCATGCAAAATTGACTTATCCCATTAACCGCGTGCTTTGTACTTACACACAATACCCTAATGCATATAATTTGATACTAAAACAATCCCCAACATAAATAAGCAAATGTTGGTCCAACCTTACTAGATTATAGATGTAGATCTCGTACCCAAAGACCTTGTGTAAACGATATCACATCAATATACACATAAGAATAGACAAACACAACCAATAAAGCAACAGCATGTTTATTTCCTGTTAGAAAAAAGGATGAAGTACAAAACACCAGACAACCCGTTTTATACTAACAGTTTATGAGTAGATCCCCAAATATTTATGTTATTTTTTCCTGTACCAGCATGGGTTTTGTAAATATATTTTGTGTTTATTTGAATTAACCGCGCCTACCTGACTCCGATGTTTTGATACAAGGGTAAAGTCAGTGTTGCATCATTGCGTTCGACACCACACAAATGTACGCTAAAAAATTTTGACACGTACAATTTTACCTAATAGTTACACTGTAGTTTTATTGAGAGCACTGTTTTATGTTAAACCCTCCACTACATACTGACGTGATAAAATCTAAACAAACGAAACAGTAGCAATTACGTTAAACGCGATTGAAGCTGATAACGCTAATGGTGTGTATAGAGGGTGTAATCTAATAATTTAACAGGATTTTCGTGCATGCCAGATTAATACAGTACGAGTAGAGTATTTATAAGTTTGGCTCGTCAAGCCACCTGAGCTGTTTTCGCTGACACTTACAGGCACTAACGAAGAAAGAGCATAAGAACGGAGTGATGTCGCCGGACAGCCCTGAGGCTGAGCCCGAATACAACCTGACACCAAGGACCGAAGCAAAATATTCAAAGATTGATGAGGAATTCCAAATGATGATGCAGAGGAACCAGTTGAACGGGAGTCGAGTGGGAGTGGGCGTGGCAGGAAGCAACTACAACCTGCCCGTCAGCGTCCCTGTCGGAAACTACGATCAGACACTATTGCAAGCTAGTCCACAGATGCACACTTCTATTAGTCCACGGCCTTCGTCTTCGGAAACCGATTCAGGTAAATTAACTATTAAATTTTCAAATATTCTCTCTTTTGAAATTCCTTTAGCATTATTGATTTTGTCTACAGTTTTTGCTTACAAAAGCGCAGTTTCAACAAATCAGCTCTCAATTTCTAGCTCTAGATGCCTTAGATGTATTTCAAAAATCGTTTTGCTGTAATCAATTTAAATAATTTTTTAAGTCCTACATTATTAACCTCGATCTTTACTTCTATTTCAGTATACCCAAGCGGCGGAATGCTAGAGATGTCAAACGGCTACCCAGGTTCAGGATCTCCTCTAGATGCCGGATGCACACCGTCACCGTCGCCGGGTCCGGCGCCATCGCCGCACCGACATGGGCACAAGTCGCATGGGCACGCGCCGCCGCCGCATCACTCGCCGCGACACAATAATCTGCGCGTCGTCATACCCAGCTCTATGCCGCCGCCGCAAGACGACATATCTTATGGTGGAGAGGTGATTGTGAGGCACTTTTTTACTATTCCGAAAATAATTTATCTTCTATGATCCGATCCGTTTTCCAAGTATATTAACACTTCTGCAATTAGGCCTCCCACTTTGATAATACCAATGTAATCATTAATCCGCTGTGAGAAAAAGATGTAACTGTATAAGAAGAATTGTACCATTCCTTTCTTACGACAGAATCATGATATCATTGACACTTCATAGTATACAGCTCCAGAACTGTTAAATGCTAACTTGCAGCAGTAGTAACCAGAACAATATCAACATTATTATAGATAATGAGATATGTTTCAAGAATAGTAGTTTAATTTAAATAGATACGCACTAAAATCTTTTATTAAAATATAAATATTATAATAACTAGTTATTGTTTAACCTTCCATATCAATGGCAATAACAATTTGTTTAAAAATAATAAAAGATAAACATCAATTCAGTATTATTTATACAAATATATTTGATCCTGATTTCAAATATTAAGGTTGATCTAAAATCTGATTTCATTTATTTAGTGGCAAATATCATAGTTTGAAAATTAACTTTTGAAGTACGAGTAATCCAATATATTTATCTTTCCAGACACCTCTCGGCTACTCAGGACTCGGCAACTTCGGACCACAAGATTTCAGCATCAACTCGGACATGGGCATCGGACTGACGTGGGGGGCACACCAGCTGCAAACGCTACAGCACAACAGGTACATGTCTGTAATCACTTTCATATCACTTTTATATGTGTCGCTTATGATCCCTTTTGACTCGTTCAAGCTGTGGGCTTATGGTGAGTTCTCAGTAGCGAATGTATGGGTGAAATCCTACAGCTTTCGAATTTATTCATACATTTCGTCATTGTGACTCAGTGGTAGCTATACGACTTGAGTGTGTGAATAGGGATTATTAGAAATCTTTATAAACTGAGTATTGAGTTTAAAAAACAACTCTTTGACATTAAGAGGGTTTCGTATATCAAATTCCAACTAAACACCATATTTAAAGTGGCTTGTAAATATAAAGCATAAATCAATTATACAAAAGAATCAGTTGATAAAGATTTGCGTGTTTGTTGTCTTTTAATCTCTGCTTGTAACTAACAAAATAAATTATTCAGAAAAAAAACTGAAAAATATATAGCTGAAAAATATAAAGCTTTAGAAAACCTGTTTAAAAATATAAATATATATTTTTATGAAGCTTCTTAAAACAATGTTTGAAAATACATTGTTTTCGAGTAGCTTCTTCAACAAACTTACAAAAAAAAGTTCCGCCGCGACAGTGTAATCACTGCCGTGACCAGGATTCGAACCTGGGTTACTACGGCCACAACGTAGGGTCCTAACCACTAGACGATCACGGCTATCGGAACTTCTGTTTACAGCGTCGAAAACAACGCTTTATAAAATATTACATAATATTTCATGGACTGAACATTTACGGTTGCGTGCGCTAGCGTGATTATAATTGCGTCAAAATTGCAAATTA
The DNA here is from genome assembly GCA_961205895.1 of Mythimna pallens. Lineage (NCBI taxonomy): Eukaryota > Metazoa > Arthropoda > Insecta > Lepidoptera > Noctuidae > Mythimna > Mythimna pallens. The sequence continues at coordinate 7,135,278 of OY540825.1, forward strand.
CCTCGTTAATACTTCGCACAAAAGGAGCTGATCTATATATCATCACGTCTGTCTGTATTAAAGGAACATTTTCAGCAATTATATCCTTTGTTTTGACATTACTCGTAATGTTATCTTATTTCCATAGCCTTAAAAGTCTAACCACATTAAATTACAACTCAAGTAATTTTTGTCATAGAAAAAACCACTAAACGAATTTAAATTCTGGTTGCCATGTGAAGTTGACCTTAAAAAAAAGATTAAAAAAAAACTACATTTGAGAGACACGTTTAAAATTAAAAAAATATTTACACTGCACATTCTTCAGCACTGAAAATAATTTAAATTTCCGATTTTGTATTATTAACTAGTTAAAAAATTTAATTAGAAAATAATGAGGATGATATGAAATGAGAAACGTAATTTAAATATGAATAAGTTCAAGATAAAAATTCAATAACAGACAATTTAAACGTTTAGGAATTTAATCAACTCTAACTTCAAAAGTTTAAGTATCTAACTAGATATAATGAAAAAGTACGGTTAAGTTAAAATGTAAAGATAAAAAACAACGTAAAATCAGTAAAGTTTCTAAAGTAATGGAAGGCTAGCACAAAATTTAAGGATATTTTGTCAGGGACACCACGTCAGATAAAATCTTGCAAAAGATTGTCTTCCGGGAGGCGTACCGTGTCAAACAAATGGCTGTTACGCATGAACAGATTCAGATTGGATTCGTATTAGACCAACAAAAAAAGGAAGAAAAAATCAAATTAATTTGTTAGAGTTTTTGTGTCTAAGAAGTGAATTCTTGGATCTGATAAGGAATTCGATAAGAGACTTTTGAAAAATGTTCTTTTAAATTATGCTGATTCTGTCCCCATCAGCATAACTTAAAAGAACGCTTAAATAACATCAGATGAAGATCATTATCTAAATGGGAACGAGGAATCAAAGGAAACAAAAAATATGCAAAGAAATCTATTTCCACAAAATCAAGTACGTACATACTTTCAGTTAGAAACTAGACCACTAAAGAAAACTACAGGAATATATAAAGTTTCTTATTATTCAGTTGTCATTCTTGGCATCTATCCATAGCCCGCAAGATCTTCATAAAACCATATTACAGCTTCGACTGTAGTAATATCTTCCTTTCGTAATCAGGAATTAACTTCTATAACATCTTTGTTATAAAAAATAACAAAAGATGAAACCTCCACCGTGACAGTGTAAACACTGCCGTGACCAGGATTCGAACCTGGGTTACTACGGCCACAACGTAGGGTCCTAACCACTAGACGATCACGGCTACTGGAGGCTGTAACTGTATTAATAAAATCAGTGGTCGCTTTACAATGTGAAAGTCTTTGACCAGTTTTCTTTGACACTGTTTGCTTACGGCCCTTGCTCTTGTTATTCAGATCACTGAGAAGTTCTTGTAGATCATAAAAGATGGCGTCTTTTTGAAATAATGTTTAACTGCACAATTAACTGTTAAAAAATTTAAATTGTTGCTTTTGTCATTTCCAATCTCTCCTCTAATGTTCTATTTTATAGTTAACTATACATCATTTGACGAAAAATAGCTTTATAGTCTTTAAACTACCGAATTCTGAACAATGTAAAATAAATTAATGATCAATGACATAGTAAATATAAATTATTTTATTAAAAATCAATAGATTGATGACTTCCTCTAACAGTTAATACCGTTAGGCTTTAGATAGAGGAAGCGCTATCAGCTTCATAAGCAGTCAATTATCTTAGAGACAAATGGAAACGTAAGAAATATGATTATTATGTGATTATTTATTATAGGCCTATGAATTGTCGAGCTGTCAATTATTTGCATATAAAGTATCTGCCAATTTTCAAACATCAATGTAAATAATCAATTCAATTCATTTTAAATAAAACTGTAATTAGAAACGGGTATAATTAACCTTATATGTATACATGAATAAACCTTCAGCGGTTTCTTTTTAATGTCTTTCTCTAAATCCTAAAATAATTTAAGTTTTTTTGATTTCCTCCAAAAATTTGCTCCGCCGCAACAGTGTAATCACTGCCGTGACCAGGATTCGAACCTGGGTTACTACGGCCACAACGTAGGGTCCTAACCACTAGACGATCACGGCTACCGGAGCTGTTGTTCACTGTATCGAAAACTACAACGGTATCGTTAAGAACCTTGCTTAAAGACCAGTTTCTCTAACCTTCCTTACCCCCCGCAGTTGTAAAGAATCAGGGTACTAGAGGGGGTTTTGTACTGCTAAACGAAGTTCTTACTTTCACTTGGTCGCTGCGCTTGTCTACACCAATCGAACAGAGATAATTACTACATAAATTAACTATATCGGTTGCTTCGAGCTCCACGTTCTTTGCATGTTTCTAATTGGCTGTTATGCATTAAACATAATGCTAATACAGGCTTATCAGGTTACCGTACTGCCGTTATGACAGGTACTAGTGTGCCGGTTGGGTTGATGAAGTGCCACATTTATCGTTTGTTATGCGTAGGTTCTAATAGTAGAGAAAACTGGAAACAATGTTGTGAATAATTTCGTTTTGTTGCTTACCTATTGTAATTATGTATAGTTTTTCTAAATCATTTTAGCATGCAAAATGTCTTTGAGATTAAATAAAAAAAAAAAACATTATTTGTTTTATTTATTTATATATAAAAATAGGCTAAACTAGGCATTGAATCTTGTGGCGTTAAACATATAAAAAATACAACTTATTATGTCCCCATGTAAATTTCAGTTAAGATAAAAATTACATAACTATTCAAATTAAAATTTCAAGTCCTTCATCTTGTGCTATATTCTACCATAACTAATGTTCCTAATCCCTCAACAGTAGCAGTTTGCCAGTCCTGGGCGGCGGCGGGACGCCTCCCCCAGCCGCATCGCCCAGCAACGTGAAGATCAAAGCCGAGCCGGTGTCGCCCCCGCGCGCCCCTGACCATATGCATCGCGCCCCTCCACCTGCGCCCGCGCCACAGCCCGCCCATCTCTCTGGAGTCATTGATGGTGTGTATTTTTTATACTTATTGGAGTTTTTCTAATTGCTTGTTTTTGGATTTTTGCAAGGTAGTATTTTTGGCCCTGATTTGTTTTTTTTTTTAATTCATAATAATTATTACCATTTTCAGTAGTAATTTTCTACACCAGATTTTAAACTTCTTAAAATTGTTAATTTTATTAATTGAATTGCTTATTGCATGAAATAGCTATTAGTTGTAGACAATTTAGTAACTAAAATTTTGTTTAAAATTTATTAACCAACACTAACCTTACCAATTACAGTGTATCGGCACGTTGCAGGTTCAGTATCGTCAAGCAACATGGGCTCTCCGGCCGGCCAGGACATGCGTCACTCCAGTGCAGGCCCTCTGGACTACGAGCAGCCGCACACGAAGCGGCCACGAATCGAAGGCTGGGCCACATAGCTAGGCTATGAGGCCTTCGGCTCGTACCCGAGGCCCCTGCACCCGCACTGCTAAGCCCCGCGCCTCCTCTCTACCGAGATTCGGTCACCGTCCTCCAACCCGAATCGCTCCACCAGAACTGAACCGAGTACCCCCGCGGCACAGTGCTAATCTTATCACTCCAAAAGTCTGATAAGCAAAAGGTGCATCCAAATGAAACGGTGCTTAAATTTTTGATGGCACGGTCGACTAACTTTCTCTCGTGAGAATCAAGTCCCACTTTCTGGGCAAGTACGTTACATATTCGTAGATCTCTAACGAGATCCTATATAATTGAATGTTCAACTTTACACTACCCTCTATTAATACGTAATTAATTATTGTAATGCACACGAGTACACTAAAGATTAAGATTAAATGTTAAAATTAAGTACAATAGCAACCCTTCAGAACAATTTTGAACTTTAAGTACATATAGATAGATATTGAATTTGCCTGTAAATAGACGACATTGTATGTGCAATCCGTGCCATTGTCTGTTTAGCTTAAAGTTAGTCAATTTAAAGATTAGTGACTGTAACACGTACTAGTGCACTAAATATTGAAATTAGTGCGGACGAAGCGGCTGACGGCTGATGGAGTTGTGTAGTGCGATGGACACGGACCACAAGAGTGTGAAGTGCGTGGAAGACTATATTATAAACAAACGACTGTTGACTTTTGTGTTAGTGTTTTAAAAAGTTTTTTGTGCCATTTTAAAAATTATAATAATAGTGTGACATCCGAACTTGAATCTGTAAATTAGTAGTCGTAGTGTCATCACAGAAGATAATAAATTATATGTATTGTAAAATCGACTTTATCTATTGACATATTTATACATGAGAATCATAATGATATTTACATAATATGTATACACGTCCCGTTAGGAACGAATGTTATGTAAGCTAAGTAGGTAATGTTAGCTAGAGATGAGTATATAAAGGTACCACACGAAGCTTTAAAATTTCTTATGATAACACTTGCACTCTAAGCAGATTTTGTAAGTAAACACAGTTTATATCGTAAAATTTAGAATTTCTTGACATTTCGACACTTGAGTACATAGTTGAGTTTGAAAGACAGAGAAGAACTGTAGTCAAAAAATATATATAGAGTCTTTTTCTGGATTTTGCTTTGAGCTATTATCAAATAGCATTGCAGATGTTACAATATTCGGAAAAAGTACACTGCATATTTAATTTTCATTCTGACTTAAATCTGTCTATGCTTCGATCATACCTTATACTATAAATCCCGTTACAATTATGTATGTATGTATGGTCGTATCTCGTTGCAGACCAAAATATTATCGAGTCAATTTTGAATATCATATTTATGTAATTACTTGTTAAGTATGTGTAGGTTTATTTAGTGACTATAATGGGTTACAAAAATGAATGGAACAACTTTGTTGATAGTACATTTACTTTTAATTTTGTTAATGTGATCTGAAGTAAGTTTTATTTCTACTTAAATAAAGTTTAGTACTAGTAGTTATTGTAACATTGAACAATATACCTACGAGTCAGCTTTAAGCACATACAAAATTATATTTTACATTAAAATATTTACACTAAAATATGCACTATATCACGATCCGCCCTATTTTTAGATGATATTGTCTGAAAGAAACTGTACATTGTGTCGTCCATAGTTCATAATATCCTTCATCTCCCTGCTTTCCTAAGACGTTGCTTTCCATCCTTGTAGCACGTATCCTCACCTCTATATTTTAATATTCCGGCCTTCCGGCCTGCACGATGGCCCAAAGAACCACTTGTCCTCCTTCTCCCCTCCCCATATCGTCTCACTGTAGTTGCCTTACTCACAGTGCCTAAATGTACCATTTTGTACCAAAATTTGTATGTTATAGCATTTTTGCTTTAATATTCACATCCTGGTAATCTTAAGTCATTTGATGATGTCAATTGTTCTGGTCGTAGCACGCAGTAATGTTTGGATAGGTACAGTCAGAGCCAGAAGTAAGAAGAGTATTAAATATTAGATATATGTTGGATGCCCCGGTAAATATAAATGTTTCCTGCTTTTTAGAATGTGACATCTGACCCCGCAGTCTTAACTTTTTTTATTTGTGCACTCGACTGTACGTGCGTACCAGGGTCAGAACGATACCTATAGTATATATCTGTACCACATTTGTCAGTCAAACTGTATAAATGTGACTATAACTATAAAAATATAATTAAGTGTAATGAACAACTCAGCATCATAGAATATCATTAGTGTAAACCTTCAAATCACAGTAACAAAATGTTAAATGTACATTTGTTAAATTTGTACAGGGAGTTATCCATTTTTGAAGTTCAAAAGTCTGAACGCATAAGAATATTTAAAAAAAATAAAAATGTATTTTCGCATTGTAAAATAAGTACACGGTTAGGTTTAACGAATTAATATTTTATTACCGGAACATAATGGATGTTGACCCGTTTATAGGGAACTATTATAAAGATCATGTAAGTACACCTTGAATGTTAGACTAAATTGTTAATGTGATATAATTACCTACAGTGTTACAGTCCTGGGCCCGCTCATTGTTGTACCACCCTGCGCTCGCCGCACACTTTTGTATTGAACGTTTCTACAAGGGTGATCCTTTTGAGTGTGTGGCGATCTTTGTAAATGTCTCCTTCGGGCCCCGTAGTTTGAAATTCTACAATTGCGTTATCTGCTGTTTTCGGTCGTTCGTTCCTAAAAGTTCCTTTCTCTGGAAGCGTCGATGTGTTTTGTATTAAAATTTGCTCAATATGTTCGGCGATGATGCGAAATCCTTGTTTCTTGTTAGAATTCATTTCTACTTGTCCGTTATAGAACATGGTATGATATAATTAAGTGTTGCATTGTATGATATCTGACACATTACTGTTACCTATATACCTATCACAGTACAGATGCACTGGTATGAGGTCATAGCCAAATCAATGAACGCAGTTTTGCACAAAAACACATTGTTATCGGATGAAAACGTATACAATAAGTAAAATTTCCTTTGTATTCGCGTAGAGCGAGGACATTATTTATCGCTTGCACAGACTATTGTATCGAGTATATTGTATAATATTACGACAGTTAAGCTGGTATTGGGAGCATAATTTCCGAGGTTGTGAGCTTTGCTATCGGGAATGAGTTTCAAGTTTAATTAATTAATAAATAAATATAATTATTCATTTGGACGCACAACCGTGTTCTGTGCTATTGTAAAAAGCGTTTGTTTGTTCTTTATATGTACCTACTTTCGTAATATATGTGTTTACCTGTATTTTATCTCTCTGTGTGACAATAGCAAAGGGTTTGTTCAGTTAACTTATAATCTAGTTCATTGCATTTAAAAGATACGTAGTCATAAGATAACAGACAATTTTGCTGAACTTCTTCACAGTAGATGTCGATGTATTTACGTTCCCCCGACTCATTGCTATTGTACCACAGTCTCACGAACAATCCAAATAGAATATAGGAATATAAATACATATCCTTATTGAATACTCAAATCGATTTCACATTAATTTCTCTTGTAACAACAGTTGTGCAATACGTATATAACAAAATGCTTAGGTAGGTGTTAGGTATATTTTCGTTTGAATTTTACAAAGAATGCAAAATCTGTTGTATTTTATCGATATTTTTACTGATAATGAAAGAGAACGCCGCCGGCTTTCCGTAGGTGTTTCTCGGGAATATTAAGTCATAATTGTGTAATTATTTTTTAAGATAAGGCCGGGCCAAATATTGCATTAATGTAGGTCATACGGCGCTGTATCTCCGTGTCGAGGCAGCCATTTCTGCCCTGTGTATTATAATTGTATGATGAATGAAACATCTCAGTGGCTGAATGAAATATTAATGTTTATCGACAGTGTTAGAAAATTGTTATAAATTATTTTGATGACTGTTCGAAGGATAATAAAGAGTTGGATGTCAAGTTTCGTTCTTTATTTTGTAGCTACACCTTACCCATACAATTTAACAACACTATCAATTATAATGAAATTCATACATTAAAGTTATCATATAAAGCTCTTCTCAGCATATCAGGTACACACTTTCAGTGCTAAGAACTTACAGTAATTTGTTTGTTAGCCCATAACCCACCTTCCGACTCGTTGCTATACGTAGGTTTACTTGTTTTCCATGACATGATCCATATGCTGGTTTCTCAGCACTGGAAGTATTAAAGAAGATGTATATTGAAGGATTCGGTTCCGTACTAAAAGTTCACAAAATTTAGATTTTTGTCGTAAACTCTACGACGAGTGCAGCACTCATAGTAATCTAAAGAAAGACAATTAAACATGTTCGTTCTTTTCTCATTTATCGTGCTTTATAGGATCACCAAAAACAGCTCGAGAAACTGTGCTTCCATTTTCATCTACAGATTCCATATCATGAGAAACAAATCTTCGTCTCTTCGAATCCTTCTCAAATATTTCTCGAACTTCTCTATCCAAATCCAATGAGCTTGATCGTCTAGAATCAAATTTACCAACATTGAATGAATTATGGACATCAAAATTGTCTTCAGTAACGTTTATAACTTGTCCATCTAAAGTATCAGTAGAAACAGCTGTGGATGGTCTACTATCAAAGTTCAGTCGGCTCTCGGTGTCTCCTATAATTCTAATTTCACTATCTACATCAGTTTTTGGTGTAGGTATTAAGTGTTCTCCAGAATGGACACTGATTGGTGTATCAACTTTTCTCGTGAACCTGCATCGCCTCGTGAATCCGCCCATCCATTCTGAGACCAAGGCCGTCCCAGCTATAATGAAGCCAGCTGCTAATAGTAGGAACATGCCTTGTGTATCTTCTAGAGTGAGACCTTTTTCTTCTGCTGATGGTATTTTTATTGTGCCACTACCAGCCTGCAATTTTGTTTGTAAAACAATTATGTTTTAAGTATCTTCTATCTATACAGGGTGTAAGGGACAATTCTTCGCAAACTTTAAGCGCTTGCTTAGTGGACGAAACTGAACTTATTTCTCGGGTAAATAAATTTGAAATACACAAATTCTAATCAAAATGAATGGGTAATAAAGACTGGCGTTATTATTCTTTCAAAGACGTCGAAGGAGTGTTGAAGTTTTTAAGAAATCATTCCCACGAATAAAGTCGCTAGTGAAGTGTCAGTATGTTACATATTATATTAATTGACTACAGATACATTAATTGAAAGAAAAAATGGCCCCTAGTTCCCGGCAGCCCGTCTACCCTTGACTCCGGTAGCGGTCAAGGCCACGACGAGGCAAGGGGTACAAGGTGGACCGATGACTTGGTAACGGTTGCGGGAGTCCGATGGGTGCGAGATGCACAGGACCGTTCATTGTGGCGACACTTGGGGGAGGCCTATGTTCAGCAGTGGACGTCTTTCGGCTGAAATGATGATGATGATGACATTAATTGATAAAGTACCCTTGTTTATAGGTTTTTTTCAGGTGGGAAATCATCTATTGATATCTCCCTCGTCCTTGGGCGGAGCGGGAGGGCGTGCCAGATTTTTACTGACTAAAGTCCACTCGTTTGTTCCTTCATTGCCTTCCGTTCCAAGGCCACGGGGTTCATTTTCACTTAACCCATGGCCCCAGTAGGCTTCGACCCTGCTGGGCCCTTACTATTTGCTGACATCTCCTTAAGGCGCACGTGGAACACTACGTGCCGTCGACGACTTGGGCTCGGTCCGGTCCGGACAGTTTAACGGACGACCGGACGGCGTGCTACCCATTGCTCGCCTTCCGCAAGCCTGCGCCTACGGTGGCTAAAAGTCGGGATCAGAATCCTAGCGGCTGGGGCGTGAGGGCCGTTCCCTCGCACGTGCGGCCGCCTCCTTTGTTAACATTACTGTTTCACAGAAGGAGGCGACTGCCTGCCATTCCTCCTAGGATAGCCTTCAGGTAATATAGGAATTATATCGTTGGTTTTTTATTTATAATATTATTATAACACTTTGATCTTTTCAAGGAAGGAGAATGCTGTATTTAGTTGGTTATACTTACGGCGAGGAAACGTCCAGTCAGACTTCGTTGCATTTCGAAGTGCACTTCATCAGTAATCTTATCAATAAGTCCACTTTGAATCATCCTACTAATATCAAAGTTCATTTTCGCTGAATATACTGAATTGTTAGGAAAACTCATCGTAACACCGAATGGAACGAAGCACTCGTTGGAAATATGGAGGACAGATCGCTTTGATCTGAAAAATTTTGTTCATAAATATGGTGTGATTTGTAACTAATTAGCAATATTACAGTGGGCAGAAACACTCTTATATATGAACTTCTAGTAAGGAAAAATTAAAGAATCATAAAAAAATCCCAACTTGCTTTATAGGTGTTGTGATGGTGACATAATTAATATATGATCCATGTGCTTAAATTATTTGTTAATTTTTGTGCAGGCAAAGGTAGGTAGTAGATAGGTATAAGTTTTATATATTAAAAATTATGACATACTGAAATGTTGTAAATTAAAAACAAATTTACAGAAATATTAAATATCATTTTTTATTATCGTAGACGAAAGACTGCAGTAAATACGTATCAGAATCTTACTTGATCGCAGTAAAGTTAGCTTGCACAATATATTCAAGTTCAGCTTTAGATCCTAGAAATGCATAAGGCCAAAAGAAAGCCTTAGTTGTATTACTAATACCAGCTTCTACATTCGGTACTAATTCAAGTTTTTTCAACAATTTGGCTGTATCAGGGTCAGACGAATTTAGGAACCATTTTTCCCAACCGCCGTGATCTGCGAAAACCCAGATAAAAAATATATAATTATATCGTCGAAGGATGGGCCACGACACTTATTGGGCTCATGTCCTTGTAGGGTTTGGACATAGTGAGTAGCCACGAGCAATAACCACAAAGCGAAATAACTGAACAACGTTTTAGTTTATTATGATCTTATTTAATCATAATAATATTGCAACGGCCGCGTCCTAGCACGGCTCATCGTGTTACGTTACGCTAGCGTTCGGTAGTGGGAGTCAATTCTCCAAAATATACATATACACCCTTATTTTTTAATAAAGATAAATGGGGCTCTATCTGTACCCGTTGCTGATCACATTTGTGTAGTCAAAAGTAAATTAAAAAACGAAATCTTAAAATAGTCCATGAATAAGTATTTGTCATAATTGAATCAATCATACATAACAAATGCTACTAGAAAATACTACGCGCAGTGTTTTTTCATTTTTATCGCCATTCATTCATTCATAATCATTTGAGTGACTTTTTTGGATATATACAAACGCTCATAACTTTACTGTTTATGAATATTACTAATATTACTATTTTGCCCGCGACTTTGTTCGCGTAGAAGTTGAAAATATTTTTAAATCCTAAGTACTACTTGCGGTAGAAGTACATATTGATTTTCTCCGGAACCAGATCTCGATAGGGCAACATATCAACAACCCGTATGAAAAAAAACACTTTTGCCATAAATCAATTTCTACATGCTTAAACGGGCTTTTTAGCTGTTACCATAAAACCTTCACCAGAAGTTGAATTCTTTAAAATTAAAAGGCGAATTTGTTGGTATCGTAGGGTTACGAGGTATCAGCACCGTTTGCCCTACTCTTGGACCAGTCAAAACTGTGGCATAAATCATGTTATAGTGAAGGAATTTAACTTGGAGTCTGGTTTTGTTACATAACCAAATTAAGGTTAAAACAAAAACCAAATTATGGTTTAAGGTTTCTTAAAATAATTGGTTTACCGTTTTTAATTTTAGCGAATATAGGGGAAGGATACTCGGAATTAGTGAATTCAGGAATCCTGTAGGGTAATGTACCGCATTCTCTTGATCCATTATTATCAATGAAAATGTATTTGATGCTGTCTCCTGGAGATAGACAGCTTATTTACCCAGAATTATTTGTTATTGGTTTTTATTTCACGCTTCTATTCCTAGCCGTCAATATTGCCTTTTGAGTCATCCACTGTTAGTCTTAATTTTCTGTTGCAGTATGTCTGGGTAGACTTTGGAGATTAGATCAATTCACACCAATCACGATCAATTTCGATTTAGTTTTCACATTAACTTATTTGCCCCGTCTCCTATTAAAAGTCACTTTGAAGAACAATTTTTACTACCTCCGCTCAAATGTGTACTGTATAGTTGATTTTTAAGGGGGTGGGTGAATTTCCATAGCGGGGATGTTTTTAAGCAAGACTTTACAATGTCAGGCCTAGTTTTCCTAACTATTACTGTCAATGTTTGATGAAAATCACCAGAAAACTTGAAAGTGATTCCACCCATAAATTTATTACGGCTCAGTAGCCGTAGTAAAACCCTTAAACCATATAACCCTTGGAGACATAAATATGTCTCTAAGGGTGCTGCCTCAGCTTAAGCTCTATAAATCATAGTGCATTCATCCCCTATGATTATACTGGCATCTTGTAAAACTTTTCCCAAAGGGACATTTTTACACGATTCGAACACACGCTACCTTTTTGCAATGTCTGCAGTGCGTACAGCATTCACGCATGAATATTTTGTTGCTACGATATTTTAAAACTATGATATCTCCTAATATGTATAGGTTACTAGGCAAGCATGCTCCATCGTCAGCCACATCATAGCTTACCATCAGGTGAGATAGTGGACAAACGCGAGCCTATCAAAAAAAAAAATAATAATAAAAAATATCTAAATGAAATGGAGACTGAATATTGTATTTTTTCGGATAAGGATTAATATTATGTTTATAAAAACACCTTCACAAATAATGTATAAATTTGATTACATATTAAAAAAGATTATTGTGAGCCAACCTTATAAGATAGACATATGCTATCGCAGATTTTTTTTAGAACTTTTAAAAAGAAACAATTTTGTATAAATATATTGTTTACATAAGTTTTGCGTAACATTAACCGTTTACGCGGCGCACGCAACGGAAGCTATCAAAAGGAAAACAAATCCCCCGTTTGTGCAACATTTTTTGTCGATACTCCGCACCTATTAGACATAGCGTAATGTTATATAGCCTATAACATTTCTCGATAAATGGTCTGTCTAATACTGAAAGAATTCAATCAAATCGGACCAGTAGTTCCTGAGATTAGCGCGTTCAAACAAACCAACTCTTCAGCTTTATAATATTAGTATAGATTTATTGAGACTACCTATATAATAACAAGACCCTTTTTAATAAACTTAAAGGGCTTATTAAAAAAGTATTTGTAGGTGTATATAAAAATTAATTCCGCCATAACTTGAGAAGGACTTTACCAATTACATTAGTCTTTTTCTAAAGTTTTCTAAAACTTAGTAACAGGTTATTACGGAAGAAAAAAATTAGAAAATTGCGCCGAAAATGGGAAAAATCAGAGAACTTGTCGAGCATTTAACCTTCACATGCTTGAAAAATCTTGCGTAGTCAGGTAATATATATAAAAAAAAAAAATTAAGTATATTCAAATAGACATAAAGCAATAATATTACCTACCTAAAGTGCCAACTCTATAAAATCCTGCTAGTAGTTCTTTTATCGTATCCACAGTTTCAGGAAACACAGGTAACGTCACAAAAGCTATGATGGAACCAGTGTAGCAACTCGTAATTATGATTGTGAAAATCCAATACCAACCTGAATAATAAAAAAACAATATAGAAAAAATCAGTTCTCAATCTGAAGGTAATTGAACATTCAATGAAACTGAACTTACCAATCAACAACCGAGTAGTAATCTTATTCGTCTTACTCCAAGAATTTTTACCAAGAAACGTAAAGCAGTTTGTAAAAGTTCCGAAGACGTACCAAAACATGTTTTCTATTTCCCCACTGTTATGTAGGAGATGTCTGAGAGTATGTTTGTCAGAGAAAGCCAAGGGGAACATCCCAAAAAGATAGGTGAACGTTAAAGCAAGCCAAACATGCCAGTGAAAAGGACCGAGGATTGCTCGATAGCTGAGAACATACAAAGATATGTTAAAGTGAAATCAGGTGATGGAAAGTATTAGGCAGTTAGAGTTTAGTAAGAAATTACCGGGGTAAAGCCGTCGACATTAGTGTTATAAAAATCGCACAGTCATGAGAATGCGCCATTGACACGTCCATATCTCTCGCTTTATCGGTGGTTAAGTACATTCCCGCTATTCCAATATCTGCTCGTCCCATCATAACTTCTTTAGCCACCGAATCTCCAGACCTAATAAAGAATTGCCTTTCATTAACTTTCTCTGATTCAAATAAGAATTTTTTGATTACAATTAAATAATTTTACCCCAAATTAGGTTCCCGAGGCTCGATGATTTCTATAGAAAAGTTGTTTCTTTCAGCCAACAATTTTAATATCCGTATTTCAACACCATCCCATACAACTCGAGGATTTCCACCATCCAGGTCAGATTTTATCCTAAATGTAATACAAAAATTAGCTAGTCTGTATTTTTTTTTTTATCTAGATCATATATTTTTTTACTATGAATAAGATATTTTTATGTATACCTTCTGAAAACGAATGGAGGTTGATTAGCAGCAGCTACCACAAATCTATGACCAGCATATCCTTCTGTCATTTTGAGTGGAAATAAGTTAACATTCCTTGAAAATTTTCCATGTGACCATGAATTTAATACAACAGGCTGACTAGCACCCAATCCATCTGTATACAGTTTATGAGTATACAGAATGTATGGTGATTCCTAAACAAGTAAATATAATAATGATCATAAAATAATAGCCTTGTTTTCTATTTTTAATAACATTTACTTACCAAAGTCTTGTCGTCACCTTCTTTGAAGCTCTGGCTAATTACAAGTAAATTAACAAACATTCTTGAATTAACACTCGCTAGAAACTCTTTCACAGCCCATTGAGAGGACCTTGCTATTATTATAATTTTATTGTCTGGTTGCTTTCCCAATATTTTTGCACTGACTTTTATATCCGACAAGAAGAGTATAAAATGTTGACAATCTGAGTTAGCATGTAAAAGTTTAGGCTGTACTAATTCATTGGTGTTGTTTATGTATCCATGAATTATACTCATTGGGAAATCTTTGAGGACCTTTTGGACCAAATAACTTTCCTTAGATTTCACTTGACTATCGTAAAGAATAACTGGTACACAGTCCTTTAAATAAGTCAGTGATATGTTATGGAGTAAGTTCACAAGCGATGGTGTTTGATCAAATACTGAAGTTTCGTTTAAAAAGTGTTCATTCCATAATTCTTCTCTAGTTTTTGGATGCCCATGGAATACAGGATCTAAAGCTCTTTTATGAATTTCTCCATCATCGTCATTTTCTTCTTGATTGAAATGCCTCCATTTAATTTGTTGGCTAGTATTATTTGTATAAATATCGTTAAGCAAATCATTACTTTTTATTTCTCGTTTTCTTTGAACTTTATACTCCGCGTCTATAGAAGATTGAGAAGGGTAGTATTCTACCAGAACCTCTGTACCATAAACATAACAGGCAAGAAAAACCGCACAGAACCAAGAGACAGCCATATTTTCTGATTTTCATTTGAGTCGTTTGTTCATGTGTACTGTGTTTTATAAGCTTTCATTGACCTTGGTTTACAAAACATCACAACACAGGTGTTATGATTGAAATTTAATTTTTGATGTACACTGCGGATTCTTTATGGTCACGGTCGTAACCGTGACTTTTAGATTTATTTCGTGGAGTTAATTCTTTCTTCGTACTTGGTATTTTTTTTATAAAGGTCAGAAACACTTGTTTTTAGTTCTTGGAGATAATTTCTCCAAGAACTAGAAAGTATTCAAGCAAAGAGTACAAAATGTAATATGGCTATGTGTAAAAATAACAAGACGGTACTTTCTTTTTATAAATACAATTTTGGATAGATGTTAACATTTATTTGTATAGTCTAAATATTAACATTTATTTGTATAGTCATAATGGGAACTTAAATATTAACTATAAATACTATTATACTAAACCTATGTACTTAAAAAACCAATACACTAAATACACTCAGGCGTCGACGCACTCCTCCACATCGCTGTCATCCGAAAATGTGCCCAAAAGGCTGGCAGCATTGGCACGTTGAATGGCAATGCTAATTCTTTGAGCGAAGAACAAACCAGCCCTCTGGTCACGTAAATTGTCAATCAGAAGGCGTGAAATTTCCTAGAAAAAAAGACGCGTACTCGGACCCCATGACCCAAGCGTTTCGACCCCAAACGGCTCAAAACTGTAATTACCAGTAAGCAGCAGCGGCAGCGCTGGCACAGCCCGCCGAACTAAGAACATGGGATGGTGCAAGGGTATCGACACAGGTTCCGTCCCATACCAGAGGCCTACCCACCTTCCACGACACCAACGTCATACCATCTGGTCTCTTCCCATCGTCGCGTACCAAGCCGCTAGGTTCTAATACGGCAGAAACGCTGGCGGTGACGAGAGCTCGACGAATAATGTCGTTGATGATAGCTTACCATGCTATGCGACCTATGTCCTGCAGCAGAATAGGCCATGGTGTCCGAGGCTGTCGAAAGCTTTGTCACAGTGGCATCGATGTGGAGCAACACAAGGTGCGCCGAAACGAGGCGTCATCCATCATAGTGCCTATGGTGGATGACGGGAGTGCCTAATGCCACAAACCTGACTCCCATTCCCCTATAGTCAGCAGACGCGCACATTCAGCAGTACTTGACCATGTATTCATTAGATTATTCCGTACAATACTGCAGAGCCGCACATCCCACTGTCTCGATGAGGACAGGTTGAAAAAAAGCTTCGAAAATGGCTTGTCCCAAACAAGCCATTTTCGAAGCGTTTAACGCATCGGACATGCACGGTACATTAACATCAACCAGTGAGGAAGATAACATATTCTTGGTTAAAGTTTCAGTACTGTGCACCGAGGAGAGAAAAGCTGGTAAACTTATACTTGAAATTTTGTCGGACGCCGAGGCCACCTAGCCGGATGGGAAGAGTGGCTTGCTGCCATGTTAGATCGTTCAAGGCCACATTTAGGATCAAAGATAGTGTGTTCCTAATAATTTGATCGACTTTTTCCAAAAGTTGTGGGTGTTTCCAAAAATGGGAGGATCCAAGGCTATATGTAAACTTTGGCCCAAAAAAGCAGTAAACCTGAATTATTTATTTATAAAGATAAGGTAGAGCTAAATAAAAGTTAGTTGTACTTTATAGCATTTTATTATTCAGCACTGGTCACAAAATTGTTACAGTTCTTGTACAATAATATAAATAATGATGCCGATACAAAATACGAAATCAACTTGTTCTAAAATTTTGCACTAAACGACCTCAGTGCAGTCATGTCCGAGATTCATTGTTCTAGCCGAGACGATAATAAAAAAGTGAAACTACCAATTTTAAATACTAATCCTATATTTACAGTAGGGCTTATTAAATAATGAATAACTTTTAAATAAGATTCGTAGCAAGCGCTTCCAATTACTTTAGTTGCAATAGCAGACCAAAGCTTAAATTCTATGTCATAGAGTAAGAAGTGAATATACCGTTTGAGCCACGGTATTGTAATCTAAAAAAGTAAGCTAGAAGAAGGTAGGCAAAGTAAAAAAAGAAACCTATGACTCAAACGGGCATTCTCCTAATAATAATAATGATGTACTGTAATACGTTCTCGAATGAATTAACAGTTGTATAGACATGTGCAACATCACAAATGAACAAAAATGCGATGTGGACAGACATCTACACAATGCTACACACTACAAACTTTATTGTCAAAACCAAAACTTTATTTTTGTATGTTTAAAAATCAGTGACGGTACTTTGACGGAAGACTTTGATTTAAACACAGCTGAGAACGTACTTACATAATACAACTGTAACTAATCATTACACTCTAACAACTATATCTATATTTACAAATTATAAAAGGCAGTGTCAACCACAAAGCTGGCAAGATTAGAAAAACATATTTTCTAAATTTTAATATGGCTTTCGTTTAAAATTATTCGGAAAATGGTAATCATTTTTAGGTTGTATGCGATAAATACTGGAGACTGTAACTTTATTATCACGTTATGACAAATAAACAAATCTAACTAAACATCTGCATTAATTTATAGAGTATTACAAACTAAAACGAACACAAAATAGGAAATATTATTATTGCAAAAAACATTGCACGTGTATTGTTACAAATAGATCATGCAAATAAACCTAATGAAGTCGACGCTATCTTCACACAGGCTAGACGATTGAAAACACTTAATATCACAGTTTCCAATACATTTAGGACGTATTTTAGAGAATAATAACGAACACCTTTCGTTACTATGAAATTGTCAAAGTTTGCTTTGTGACCATCAAAATCTAAATGGCACTCAGTTGGTGACAAAACAATTTCTACTGAGAGTCTGTGAGTTACACAAACGAAACTTTTCTTGCCTCGTTGGCTTTGATACATTTGATGTATCAACAATCAACAAGTATTGTAACATCGAGGATGGTAAGATTATTGTTCTATAGTAACTATTCCACTTATTCTCCAATGTCGTTGTCTATGCGTGAAGATCTGATGCCAGACTTTCCGGTCCAGGGATAGACTTCAGGACAGGGCTGACACGTTCTCATGTATCTTACTCCGGATTTGTGCCAGAGGTTGCACACTTTAGGGTTGTTGCATTTCTTCGGTCGATCCTGGAATGTAAAAATATAACAGGTTAGTCCAAAACTTACAGAAACATAATCAATCTATCTAGACTTTTAACCCCACTTCATATATGTTGTAATCAGTTTCTAGTCTAATTGTATGTATGTTTATCAGTACATAGAGCGAATGACTGTTTGACCTAAACATCTCAATAACTGGGTAACACGTTATTTTTTTTTAATGATATCAATTTTTAAATTGACCACCATCACACCTGATGGTAAGCGATGATGTGGTCGACGATGGAGCTCGCTTGCCTAGAAGAAGCCTATTCACTCTTGACTTAAAGACCCCTATGTATATTTACAAATTATAATATATTATACGTTAATCTTTGATAGTGGTGATCAGAATTTCAAGGTTCTTGCTATCCGTAACAATTAAAAAAAATCTACAAATTGTTGCAAAATGTTTTTATTTTATTTTTTCCTCTCTTACGCTGAGGGTGCAATTATTTCTTCCAATAGATAAGTTTTATACAAACCTGGTAATTGCACTGGAAGGGCTGGAAGTTGTTGAGTCTGTTGATAGGCGTGGGGTCCCTCACCCACTGCAACGCTTGCCAGTTTGTGACGATCCAAACGTCCTGCATCTGGTTGATAAAGTCCAGGAACATGAGGAAGCCCTCTTTGTGGTGTGGCTGTGTGAACCATGCCGCGTGGTAGTAGAGACCGAAGGGTGCCCTGAGAATGTGAAAAAATCATTTTAAGGTGTATTTTCAAGAATAATAATAATAATTATTATTATTTATTATAAAGTACATATTTGACACCAAATGTAAGCACAAAAAAAATATAAGTAATACAACAGTCAATTTAATTTGAATACCCTGACTCCTAAACTAGGAAGATCCTATATCTTAGGAGGCAGCGTCTTCGCAAAAATAGTGGACAAACAAAATAATGAGCTGAATGGATGTCAATCCAATGACGAAATTTGACATTTATATAATCGGCTTTCTGGTTAGCTAAATCATACACAGTAGTAATAAGTACTGTTAAGTTAACATTAAGTCACTGACAACTAACCTATTGGTAGTATAATGTCTGTCGAAGTTCTTTAATATCATCTTGTATACGTTCTCGGCTTCGGGAGGATTAGCGCAGGCGTCACCCATAGAACAACGGCCGCCGTTCAAGTCCTGCCACATCACCATGGGAACCTCCCATACACCTGTAAACGTAGATTATTTTACATCAGAAAACATTGTTATGGCATCCTAACTATCGTCTTCATAATATTTATTTATGTTTTCATTTACCTGGATATGATTTCGTTGGGCATGGCGGTATCATACAATCGTGGAATAACTTGTAGTCAAGAGTGTAGGGCCAACTAGGTGGTCTGTTTTCATAAACGGGCAGCGACGAATCGTACGTGAAGTTAGCATCGTACAACATTTTGAACATTTTGTTGCCTCCAACAGAAAGGAAAGGCGCTCTCATGCCTCTAACGTCTTCAAGTTTAACTCCTCCGTACGCTGCCAAAATTTCTCGCTGACCACCCACTTCTCTGTACCATTTCTTTTGGGAAAACTGTTCTCCAAAACTATGTCTAAAATCATTAATAATAATTTTTGTTAGTCAGTTATCGTACCTACCATATACACCAATATGTTTTAATTAGTACAAATAATTAGAGCTCTATCCGTACCCGTTACTGATCACTTGTGTAGTTAAAAATTAAAAAAAAACGAAGTCCCAAAATTTACCACGATAATTTGTCATAATTGGTAAAATCATAATTAAATCAATCATTCATAATAATTCCTACTAGAAGATACCATGCGCAGTGTTTTTTCCGTTTTGATCGTCATTTACTCGTTCATAATCATAACCGGTACAATATTTTCCTAGATTGAGTGACATTTTGGTATTTTGGGAAACACTAATATCTTTGCTGTTTATGAATATTATTTAATAACAAAACCTTTTCTAATAAGCCCTTTAAGTATTTGTACTAATTAAAAATGAGTGGTTTATAAGGTAAATATGTAGATCAGAAAGTAAATAAAGCAGTAAAAGAAACCAAATGGTAAAAGCCAAATAAAAATAAGAAACTCCTCCATAAAACTAAGTTAAAGCCAGAAATCAGAGTAATAGAAAATTCAGAATCAGAAATTCAGAATACAAGTAGGAGCAACATTTTTGGCATAATTGAATCTGTACATTGTGAGTGGATACAAAATTGTCAAATGTGCTGTAGTGAGGTAGTCCAGTGAACTTACGAAATCGTGTGTGATGCCATCTCGTGTCCAGCGGAGTAAAGGTTCTGTACTTGACTGTAATCGGTCCATTCGTGAGATACGTAAAATGTTGCAGAGATCGGGCAACCGTTGGGGTTGACGCGACCTTTCTCGAATAGATCAGCGTACAGACCCTTGTTCAAGTCGTTTACAGAGTCGTCGAAGGTCAGAAGAACGATCTGAGGAACTTGTTCCACCGGCATGTCGCCTGTTATCGTGGGATGTATGTGCGTGTGGGTGTGTGAGTTGTGCCAGGAAGAGGAAGATAGAGAAACCAGGTATCAAGAAGGTCGGAAGAGTTGAGGAAGAGAAAAAAAATAAAAATGATTAGTGTCAATATAATATACAATTTGATAGATATTATAAAGGTTGCTGTAAATCCCCTGTTAGTGGCAAATCTGCAGTCTACCAAAGATGCTGATAGGTTCAAAGAGTATTCTATGCTCGTTGACTTACGAAACGGTGTGAGAGCCAAATTCGTGGCCATCAGCGTAAAGATTTTGAACTTGACTATAGTCAGTCCACTCGTGGGAGACGTAAAAAGTGGCAGTTATCGGACAGCCATTTGGATTCTTTCGCCCTCTTTCAAAGAGCTCTTCGTAGTACATTTTATTCAAATCGTTGACAGCATCGTCGAATGTTATCAATACCATTTGTGGTACTTCGCTGACGGGCAAATTTCCTATGTCACAAATACCATTTACAACAATCAGTCTATCAAATATTTTCACAATTTCACATAGTAACTTTACAATAGAATTTAAAAACGTAAATTATCAATATTTTAAATGTAAATAAATTATAAGTAAACTTTACTGTACTAGTAATAACTAATAGAAAGTATACGTTTCTAAGACTTGACGTACCGGGTATTTCCTTGCCACCGCAGTAGCAGTCAGGTAGAAGACAGACGTCTTTCCTGCACTTAGCTGCAGTCTTGTCTGGGGTAGGCTGTGGGTAGACTGGGTCAGGCCTGCTTGGTGGGTGAGCGTAGACGTCGACGAACTCAGTCGTTTTGGAGACAATAGCTGTCGATGGTTTCAGTGTTGGTCGGCTGCGACTGCTCAGAACAAAAAAAGTTTTAGGTGCTGCAAGAAGTAGTCGATGGTTTTGTGCTTAAAGTGATGTAATGAAGTAGGTGCTAGAATTTATTATAATAAATTGTAAGTTCGTTTACTACATGCAAATAATTTAGTTTAAATCATTCAGAAATCTGGCTATAAATTTGAATAAAATTGCTGAATCTAAAACTTTGACCTTAATTTGACTCAAGACTACTTGTGACTTTAGTAACTCATTCAAAAATTAAAATCAAAGTATATATAAATAAATATGTCAAAATAAGTGAAAATGAAATAGATGATTGAATTTGGATTCAGTTCTAACGTTGGTGGAGTTCCTCTGTTCGGCGGTGCCTGTGGAGACTGCGAATCGCTCGCAGTGGAGTAGTGCGCAGAACCACGGCCTCGAGTGCTGGTCGGCCTGCAAATATTACATCACCAACTGAACAACACGTTCGCACATATTACCCTCAGTTAGTATGCGTGAATTTAAAGACGAAGCATTTCAAAATTATATTCAAATTATTATGATTCAATAATTTTTTTTAATTATCATTATGATGTTTTATTCAAAGTATGAATGATCTAAAAACTGATCATCAGACGTGGCTCCATGATTGTCTATATTATGATACCACACATTTGTTAATAATGTGTTACACAACATGCAGTAGCGTACCAAACACGAACACATTTCGATACACATATGATTTTGGTGCACTTATACTAATGATGAGTTTGCAATGTGGTGCAATACGATTACGTGAAACTACATTGAGGAACTTACTACCAAATAGCTAATTTTCTTAACTACAAACATTCCACAAACTACACAAAATACTAATAGTGTGCAGGAAATGGAAAGGTCGCGTCAGGAGTTAACAATTCAGAAATTCAACTCAACCGACATGAAGTCCCCCAATGAGAACAGTATGTTAAGCGAAAGAGTTTAGATGTAGGTGCTATTAAACGATTGTCGGATAAGATGTTTGACTTCATGCTAGTTACTCGCGAGGCGGAAAATAAGGATGTTTTTAATAAACGAAGCCTCCACCCTCAATAAGTAATGTGAGATAACTTCAGGCTGCTTAAACTACTAGCCGGCGAGTTTTGTACCTCTGGTATTTGATTTCGTTGCATTTTGGATTCGCTTGCAGACTGTTGTCTGATGAGCATTTGGACGACGATTGGTAACTCCTGCGCCCACCTCCTGGGTTTGTCGCAGCTAACTTTATGGCGGGATTGACTCGTGAGGCTCGCGGTGGAAAGGATATGCTTTTAGTCGTCGATGTCGTCGGTTCGGACTTCACAGTCGTAGTCGATTTAGTAGTACTTGTCGTTGAAGCGATTTCGCTTTCGACTTTATGTCGTCCATCAATCTCAGGCGTGTCTCTATCTTCCACGACATATTGAGTCGATTTTACTACTTCATCATCATTAATATCAACATCCCGAATATTACTTTCAGTAGATGGAATATCGTTAATAATATTATGGAACTTGTGCGAGCCTTCGTTTTTGGGCGTACTTGTAATAAGACTACTGAATTTAGATTGATACGAGTCCCTACTGGGTATGCTTCTGAATTCATTTGTTGAACTTTGTATTGACATTGGAGATGTTGGTAAGTTAGCATATGTGAAGGGAGTGCTACTCATAGTGGCCATAGTTGTAGTTGTCGATGAAAAATCTTTAATGTCGCTCTCCGCTTCAGTGAAGCTAATAGATTCAGCACTCGAGGCAATATACCTATTTAGTGGAGGTTCCGTTATGATTTGTAGCCGCTTCACATTGCTGCGCAAAGGTTTTTCATCCACATACTTCAACGGCTTCTTCTGGTATCCTATATTTACTACTTCGTCTTCATATCTTTGAGAGGTTGTTGTAGGTTTAGGTGTTGTAGTTGTTGTAGTTGTGGTTGTGGTTGTAGTTGATGTTGAAAGTTCTTCAACAAATTGAGGCGCAGGAGAACTCCCGAAGTTGTTCAAGAATGCTTTGATAACAGTTTTTACTTTACCATTAAATATTTCTGTTGTTTGATCTGGAACAACTTCATCTTCTACTCGGTAACTATAGTAAGAAGGCTTACGCAAAAGTTTTTGTTTCTTAGTGTTGCGAAGTCGGGATGGCCTGCGTGTAGTAGTTGTAGATTCGGTAGTGGATGTGGTAGAGCTAGTGTAGTCACGTGAATCAGCGTTTCTGTATGTGTTGCGTAAATTACCCAATGTTTTGAAAGTTGAAACGGAAGAATCACTCCAAGCGTACTCAGATCTGTCGTACTCCTTCGTCGGTGGTTCCTCATTCAAGGTGTTATTGAGAATTGCAGTTGTTAGCTCATTAATACGGGCATTTTGCAAACCGGCATCAATCAATGCTTCGGTGTTAATAGCATTTTCAGTAGAATCAACAATCTCTTGATTATACAAAGAAAATTGGGTCGGTCGTGTATTGGCGGATTTGATATAATATTTCGTAGATGTGGTGGAGGGCAAAGTGGTGCTCCTATATCTAGACTTGACGGGTTTTGTTCTGCTTGTTGGTCTTATATAAACCGGAATATCGTACTCATCTTCGCTATTATCTAGTTCAAAATCATTTTTACGCATGGAACTTTCGGAAGACGTTTCGTATTTGCTGTCGGACTCAACTACTGGTTCAAAAGAAGCCGGTTCTACAGACGCGGGTTCTGCAGACACATCTTTGCTATCGTAATAATATCTATCAGACTGACTCTGCCTACTGCTACTACTGCTACCTCGACTACTCGGTTTACGTGCCCTATCAAAATCTTCTAATGGTCTCGTTAGAACAGTCAACGTATATTGATTATTGGTATTATTAGGATTACGCCTAATTGAAAAACCAGATGTTAGTGACACTTTTTTATTGTTTCTGTTGAACTTGGATCTTACCACTTCCACGTTATTATTATTATTGTTAGTCACTTCAGAAGATCGTCTTGATGCGGTTGCAAGCGTTTCAGTCGTAGGTAAAGTCTCTTTTAATCTATATAAATTGTCAGTCGGTTCAAAGGGTTTGGCAAGGGAAGAAAAATTTACGGTGGGTGATTGCGTGGTAGGGATCGACGATGTAGTCTCGTCAGGTTTTGTAGAGGATTCAGGATTTGGATTTTCATCTGTGGATGATCTGTTGAATACAAAGCAAAAAAACGTTTCTAATTGAAGCTCTAAACAATACTACTTAAATAAATATTTATTTTAATAGACGGAAAACTGTCTCGTTCTACAGATAAATTAGTTAAGTTAGTGAAAACGGAAATAAGTTATAATATATTTAGTGTTTACTGCTGAGACAGATAAAGATACTACAAAAGCTACATTACTACATCAATATAATATTATAAGAGAGTGAAGAAATAGAACTAATAAAGACTAGATACTAAAATGAAATTTTGAACAACCTTAAGACCGATACAAAGACAAAATAGAAATTAGTAAAAGTTAGAAGTTTGAATCAGTTGAAAGGTTGCAAATGTGTGATGAAACTTAGATGCAAACGTAAGATGATAGAATGATGTTAATGAAATTTTGAGAGAATGATTTAAGCCGGGGTGATTTTACATTTGAAGATTGTTCTTTTGTAGTACCTTGGGGTATATCGAGACGGGGTCATTGCTTGAGTGTAGGGTGCTGTAGTAGGACGTTGTGTTGTCGTGCTTGTGCTGGTAGTAGTGGAAGGAGTCGTGCGTAAAGTGGTAGCTTCGTACAAAGTCGTCCTCCCGCTGCTTGGATTATGATCGTATCCCAATTCATTACCTTCGCCCCTAGATCGTAGGCAATATTTCCATGTTAATTGTTTGGTAATATTATATTTAGCGCTATTAGATTGAATAAATTATTAAGATTAAATGATATTGCATTTAAAACATACCTGGTCGAATGGCGAATTGGTGCTTGGTATTGATTCTGGTTCTGGTTGTTGTTTATCTGAAATTTTATATGGCTTGGTTAGCATTTGTTTAAATCAAGTTACAATTATTTCATTACTCATTAAAATATATTTTTTCTGACTATCGATTTAGCTACTGACCATATTTCATATGGCAGTCAATGACTATGACAACAATCTCTCCAACTATTTCACTCTTTTTAACAATTATAGTGTCGAAATATGATCAAAAGTTACCTGTGGTCGTATAAGTTCATCATCGTAGTCAACTGGTGCTGGCCTCGGCGTGTAGGTCTCAACGGGTCGTCGGGCAGGTGCGGGGGGAGGGGTACCTCGGTACGTCTGCTGGACAGCTGGGCGGAGCGAGGCCGTGTTATATTGCTGAACGTAGTCTGCTGATACCAGTTAGTGGGTTACATGCAAGAAGTTGTCGGGTTATAGGTCATGTGCATAATTATATGGTGTTTTACTATTAATATTAAGTAAGTTTGGATGCTTTTAGTGCTTAAAGGATTGAAGACTAAATTACCAGTTACGAAATCAAGTGTCAACCGTCACTTTCCTTAAAACAATGATTTTTAATATCTGGATATATACAATTCAATTTTACTGTGGAATAGGGTTATGCCATGTTACATGGTTGAAAAGAAAAGTTAAAATACTTTCAAACACATAAACAATAAATAGCGATGAAAGATGTTGTTAATGTTCCAATTTCATCATATTAGTTTGTAATTTTTTTTTATACATCCGTGGAAAGTAAGTAAGTTTCCTAATTAGAAAAATGAAAATCTATTGAACAGGCTCATAATAAGTATAAAATAAATTATAGACATGCTAACACCAAAGTAGTTACACTGGTATCGGTTGCAAACAATTTATTAGGTTATATAGTTTTACCAAGAGAATAACTCAACTTAAATGCTTTAAAACTAATTAAAAGGATAATATCATGCAAAAACCTTTAAATATTAAGTTAAACCGTATCATATAATTTATTTACACATTTATATCATTTGAAATGAATTCGCCAAAAATTCTAGATGATTTATTAATCACTAGCTGTTGCCAGCGGATTCGCCGGGTGAAAGAAGAAAATTATCCCAAGGGATAAAAGTATCCTATGTGCTAATCCAGTCGTTTGCCGTTTATCCGTGTACAAAATTTCATCGAAATCCATTCAGCCATTCAAACGTGAAGAAGTAACAAACATACACACATACTCTTCACTCAGAACCCTTTATAATATTGGTGTGATAATATTACCTGTATCTTTGTACAATTCACCATCTTCATCATAAACAGCATAGAAGGGGTCGTATTGATCGGGACTGTAGTTCTGAGATCCATTGTACAACATCTTCGGACGGGGACTTGCTGAATAGGAGACTGGAGCTACGCTTTCTGTCGGTTCCAAGCTAAAAATACCATTCGTTCTGTTGACATTACAATAAACACGAAAAACCATCATCTAAGTTATAAGTACAGTAGATTTGGCAAATTTGGCAATATACAAATTATACAAAGCAATTCGGTCAGTCTTTTCTACAGTCAAAGTCACTATAGTCAAGGTTAGTTTAGTCCAAATACGTTTAGTGCAATAGATCAAAATACTGAAGAAGTTCCTGTACAGAAATGTAAGTTAGTGGTGCCATAGGTCATCTCCAGTATATCTCATAGTTAGTATTTATATAGTTTGTGCTCTTCTAATTACCTGTTTGTTTTATCGTCATGTTCAGTCTTTGTATATCTAGTCTCTTGGTTGTGGCTATCACGAGGAGTAGTCAGTTTCATTTGTGCAACAATATTCTGGTGTCTTATTCTTCCTCTCTGCTTATCTTCATTTTGAAAAGTTTCAATAAGAGTGGTCGGCTTAGCTAACCTATGCCTTACAGTATAGGGACGCAAAGTCGTTTGGTTCAAATATTTAGGAGGCCTAACAGTGTTAGGGCCGTTCTCAGTAACTGGTCTCCTTATATGCATATTAGTTCTGTTTCGAGGCATATGGTGAATGATTTGGTAATTAGACACTTCAGGACGAATTAGAGTATTTGGTGTAGGAGTACCGTAGTCTACTAATACAGGGATGGGAATTTTTCCAATAATGTTTTTGTTGAAGTCTTTCACTGGAGATTTTGTCACAATAGATACATCGTTATGGTTCTTAGTGGCACTTTCTGGTTTATGGTTATTGTATTTAATAGGCACTCTTTTAGGTTTTGGCTTAACATTAATAGGGGCAGAATCATCTTCATAACTATCATATTCCTTGTAATTTTGGGCCATTGGTGGTCTTTGTGGTTTTACTTCAGTACTTGGCATGTATTTTGGCTTAACTGCAGGCTCGTAATAATATTGTTCATCTTCATCATCATCATAATAATAATCCGCCATTTCTGGAGAAGGTTTTGGTATGGGTCTACGTTTAGATGGCGCTCTTGTGGTGGTTGTTATAGGGCTACTGATGTATTGTTGTTGGTTGTTGTAAGAATTAACTATGTTTTGATGATTATTATGATTTTTTACTGGACTTTGAGTAGATCGTATGGCTTGCGAAAACAAATCTCCTAGCTTTTGAATGTCTTTTGGTGTGCTTGGTTTGAATGAAACAGAACGAAACGGAGATTCCGTCGATGGATTATTCCAATACTGTTGTAAAGTTGAAAGTTGTTGAATTGCCAACGTCGTCAGGGGCTTAGGTGTAGAATGTTTTAGTGCAATATAGGCATTATGAGGTTTGATAGAGGACACTAGGTAAGGTTTTGCAGTTGCCACGATATGTGGATGTAATGATATAATCTTTTCAGGCTTTACAATGTACTGATGTTTCGGTGTTGACACAATGATAGGCGCTCCTGTCCCAGATACTAATAAGTATGGCTTAGGACTAGCAGAATAAGTATGATGAGTCTCTCCTTTTTGTTTATTATCTTGATTTGGTTTAGTTGTGCTGCTTATTGGCCTACTAAAGCTATAACTAATTGGTAACTGACGATCGTCATTAAAATTTGGTGGATTTAACTTTGGTCTGTTAGCATCTAAAGGAGTTCCAGCAGTTTGTCGAAAGACATATGTATTTTCATTTTGATTTTGTGGTTGCTTTTGGTGATTCTGCTGTTCTTGTTGCAGTTGTTGTTGTCGTTGTTGTTGTTGTCGTTGTTGTTGATGTTGCTGTTGCTCATGTTGTTGTTGCTGTTGTTGAGTATTTCTGGCCGGTTCTGGTTTTTGAATTCCCTGTTCATATGACTGTATTTGTTTTATTGGTGCTAAAGATGGTCTTAAACTACTGACAAAAGTGGCTGCCGAACTACCAGGGCCAGAAGGTACAGTAAAAGGTTTTGGTGTACTCATTCCTTCATAAATAAATGTTGAACTGGGTACTCGAGAACGATGTTGTGAAGCTGTCGTTACTTCAATAGTGGGATTAATTATTGATGCCGCTTTTGGGCCATTGTTCGCGTTTCCTGATGTATATTGACCATTACTCAACTTTGTCAAATATGCGTCAAAATCAAAGTTAGGGTTAGCAAAGGGATTTTGTATGTCTTTATACCTATTGCTTGGGTGTGTGAATTCATAGGGTGGAGCTGGGAAACCATGTTTGTGGCGATCATCATCTTCATCGTCTTCTTCTGAATCTTCATCCTCTTCTTCACTAGAATTTTCATCATCATCATAATCTTTATCGTCTGATGGTTTTTTCTGAGCATGTTGTTGTATTACTTTAACATTTCTTATCGGTTGTTGGTTATTGTTATTCAGATGTTGGTTTAGTTGCTGATATTTATTTCTGTCTTGTTCTAAAGTTCTGTAATTTTCTTGAGGCCGTGATGATGTTGGCACTGGGACAGGTTTATCCGTAACAATAGTACTAGGAACATGCGATGAATCGGGAAATGAGATTGGGTTATTTTGATGATTCACGGAAGACGGCGTTGAAGAATAAAACTGATTTATGTACTGTCCGTTACTTTGCTTTGGAGCGTTATTATAAAAACCACCAGCTAATGAAGTAAATGGGTCACTATTAAGCGATGAAATAGGCGGACTTTTGGTTATTGTTTGGGTTGCAGCATTTAAAGGATTATGAGCTAAGGGCTGACTAGATGGGTCTGGTAAACTAGGTTTAAAAAGTCCCTGGGTTTGTGAATTGCCTACTTGAAAAGATAAAAAAGGATTGGCTGTAGAATACAAATTGTTAGTGTAGGATTGTGGGCGATGAGTATCATAATAATTGTTATTATTTGGATTGTTATTATATGCTTGTTGGTATCTAGAATTTTGGGCATTGGGATTATATTGTGGGAATTCTACAATTTTATAAGGTTTTACAAAGGCCCAATTTTTACCAGGAGACTTGTAGCCGTTTTTGACATAATATCTGACTTGTCTCTTTCCCCTTTCAGTATCATCGAGTGGAGTACCATCTTCGTCATCTTCAGTATCTATTTCAACATACTCCATTTCTTCGCCACTGTCACTTCTTTTAGACATTTCTTCTGGTTTTACTGTAGTAGTGCTAGTTTCATTAACAACTAAGTCTTTTCCTACCACTTCCCTTTTTTTTCTGAAGACTGGTTTTTCAGTCGGGTCATTAGTAATTATTTCATTCGTCTCAACGTCTAATTGTCTGTCATTAGAAGAGTCAGTCACGCTGTCACTTTTGTCTTCACTGCAAATAACGACACTG
The DNA here is from genome assembly GCA_961205895.1 of Mythimna pallens. NCBI lineage: Eukaryota > Metazoa > Arthropoda > Insecta > Lepidoptera > Noctuidae > Mythimna > Mythimna pallens. Next base: position 7,165,298 of record OY540825.1, read on the forward strand.
TCTATTAGTTCCTTATCATCGTCAATATTTGGTCATTTTAAACTCTTATTACGACTTACCTGTAAGATTGGGGCGCGGGGGTAACAGTAGCAGTTCGTCGTTCATCGACTTGAGAGCCAAATGAGAAGGAGCCTATTTTACCATTATTTTGAGGTATGGACGCGGGTATAATGTTAGAGTTAAGATTTCTTGAGCTGATTTGTTGAGCTCCGTAACCATCTCGGTCCTTTTGAACTTGTCCTATGGTAGGAGGTTGTCCTCGGTAAACACGTTGTTGTCTGTCACTTTCGATTTCCTCAACTGGTGGTAGGTCATCAACTTCCGCGTATAGTTGTTGTTGCTGTAATTGAAGCATAATTGTTTTAAATACTGCATTAGATAAAGGAAATTACAAGATAACCACCGTATTTAATATATTGATATTTTCTTTGTACCTTTTCGTATTCTTGTCGGTTGAATTTAGGCTGTCCTCTTGAAGTGATGACGGGGTTGGGCTGAGCTCGCGGGGGCGGCGGCGGGGGTGTGCGGCGAGGCGGTGGGGGAGGGGGAGGGTCGCGTTCGTTGATGCGTTCCAACTCCTCACCGCCGACCGCGCTGGTGCCGTCACAGCCGACGTTGCGCGGCCAATCACACGTTTGGAGCTCGTGGCTGGAGAAAAAAAAAATTGAAAACTGAGAACGTATTGAAAACATTGTCGGAAATTCGGCTTAAAAAATAATCCACTATGCTCATTTGACACTATTTGGCTTGAATGTATACGCGAAGGTAAAGATTTGATTGATTGATACGCTCAGAGGTAATACTTTGACCTTGCGGTGGCCTAGAGGTTTCCAGTCAGTTCCAGTTTCAATGGAACGGAATACTTCTGCTGATTGTGTGACATCTAGTATATTATACCAATCTACTATAAAAATCTTTGTTTATAACACATAAACTGCAGAGAGTGAGATTGGATCAAATCATTGAGGTATTTAGGTCATTGGTGTTCTTTCAAGTTCCCAACAACTTCAAAGTCATGTTAAACAACGATTTCAATATTGTTAACGCTACTCATTATCTTAATTAAAAATAAACTTTTTCGATGTGAATTTCTCACGCTAAACAAGATGTTCCCATAGTACCAGTGTAGCGTATGTCTTTATGTGATAGATGTTAATGTAGTCACGCATATGTTTGTTATTTGAGTGGTATTTTCTCATTAGAATCTAGTATCATGCAAGATCAGGCATCTGGTATAGAAAACTTCAAGCCATTTATAACAAGATATATGAGATGTAGTTTTACTAAACATAGAAAAGGGATAGTTAAGTACTTGATATCTACACTCCTACACTAATGTTATAAAGAGGTAAAGTTTGTATTTTTCGTTTTTTTGTTTGTAGGGATACTATCTGGAAGTACCTACTGGTCCGATTGCTAAATTTTTTCCACCGATAGAAATCTGCAAAAGTTGAATTGTAAAGCAAAAGCGGGCAAACGAGAAAAAATATTGAATAAGTTGACTTAAACATGATAAACAAAAAATCAGAAAATTGTGTTGATCTGGAATCTAAGTGAAGACAGTCCCTATATAGCATGGAAAATAATCCCTTTATGTGGACAACAAGAGCCGTTCTATAAGAGCACCATACCGAAATCATTAATTCAACAGCTTAGCGTGATGACTGTAGCAATAAGACTGTCCATTAGGTGTCTCACGATGCAGAAGAAAATATACTAGTAGCTGGCAATAATAATAATGAATCTTTACCTGTACATAAGGCCACCAGTGCATGACTCGAGTAGTGCGCCGCCAAACACGCAGACGTAGTACAATGTGCAGTCGGTGGGGTGGGAGTAATAACCAAACTCTTCGGGACAGTCGAAGTCGACGTCACGTTTGACGTTGGCTGCTACGGGCACGCTGCGCACCGGGCCGGATCGAGACCGCGACCGGTCGGAGTGGGCGCCGAAGCATTCTGGAATTTAAAAATGGAAATATGTTCTGAAGTTCAAAAATGGAAATTATTATTCATTAATTATAAAATAGAAACTTGTTGCATACAAGCTATAATTTATTTAATAAAAATAACATGCCTATAGATTATTTTATTACTTTTTATTAAATAAAATGTCTATTTTTGCATGTATCGTATTAAAATGAGTGTGGTATGCAAAGAAATGTTTCAAAATAACATCGTAACCAATAAATCTATTAAAATAAATGATAACATTGATCACAAAGTGGACCAAATTACGCATAAACGACAACAATTGACTATCGATCGTAATAATAGCATATCGCAAGGTATATCGAATGCAACACGCATATACATTGTCTTGGAAACGCTTCGAAAGTGATATGAAACAATTGTCGCAAGCGGTTGCGATAACACGCAGAATGAGACCGTCACCGATACACTTTAAGATAACTGCATACTAATCGGAATAATAAGCAGAAACTACCGACGCGAGTCTTAATGGCCGTACTTAGTACTAAAGTAGGGAATCGAAATGGTAGAAGTAGATATTATTTTTATACGATGTATTTTTTTACAGACTAAATTTTGAACCAGGCGTCGAGAGTTGCAAGACTTGCGGACGGTAAGTAATGAGTAGCTTGCCGTCCGGTATGGGCCAAGTTCGAGTATGAACTCAAGCTTGGGTTGCGCACCACTGGGTGTGTCGCACAGCACTACTGCTAGTACTGCGGGATTATTCAAAGAGTTACCATGGCCCTGGGAAGCAATAGGCAACTGAAAAAACACTGGTGAGTTTCAGTCAGTAAAATACTTAGACTTCCAACACAAAAAACAGGGTAAGTTTTAAAATAGAATCCTCAATTGTTTCAATTAACAGGTGTTATATCAAAATTCATCATGAATATAAAATTGTGGTTAACATGAACTTACATAAAAATAGCATTAATAGTTTAAGTAATTTTTTTTTCACTACATTTATTTCCAGTTGTTCCTCGAATTTTTATATCGATACTTCTGTTACTTTCCCAGCACTTAACTACCTGGTTGCTTAACTGTCCTTGTAAGCTCATGCACTGTACCTGCAACCGAATTCCTTATCCTACTATCTTGCACAGTAGGTATTCCTTTTATCAGATGTACACCATCCGTACCTACTGCTAATTGATTTCGCAAATGTGCAAGTCTGAATCGTCAGCCTTAAAGCATATTCAATTGTGTAATATCAAATTATCGCAACAATAGGGATTGTTTTTTTTTCCACATTCTTACAGTATAATGGTGGAAAACATATTGGCAATTTGATGCCGTGTAACATATGTAATTGGCGGCTATAACATAATAACGTTACATAGTCTTACATCAGTTTTTAATTAGTGAAACTGCGCAGAACATTGAACACTGTTTCGTAGAGTGGACTATAGGTCCTAACTTATGTGGATTTTTAAAAACGATTGAGGAGTGCTTGCTTTACAAACATTAGGTGAATAATAAGACAGCATCAAAACAGTAAGACGGTATGGTTAACGCAGCGGTAAAGAAATTGGTTAATATTTGGATGAATTTTATATTAAACGCAACAACAAAACCTGCAGCCTCCCTAGCCAAGTTACAACTGTTTCGTTTCGATTCTCTTTTAGTTGATCGCCTCGAATCGGCCACGCCGCCGATCCCTTTGTTCTGACATCATCTCAACGCTCAGTTTCGTGGTCAGAACAAAGGAATAGAAGGCGTGGCCAACTCGAGATGAAAAAAGAATCGAAACGAAACGGTTGTAACTTGGCTAGGGGGGCAGAAATAATTACTACCACATACTAGTGTGGTAACATTTTTAACAAAGGAAAAAAAGTGTCTTATTATAAAGATTAGTAGGTATTTGTAAAACGCAGTCAGTAATTTTTAAGAAAAAAAAAAACTAATTCACCTATTGTTGCAATCCATTAGGCAAGAATCGAGATAATCTGGATAAAATGACAGTCTATCCACAATGACTATTTTTAAAGATTTCGAAATGTAGAGAATTGACAAACGCAAGCGCAATATCACGTGGACACAATACATTTTGAACTTTTGACAAACAATACCGCCAATAGAATGTTACTTGGTCTAAATAGAGGCCCTACCGCGAGTTTTTAACGTGATCCATTTGAAAGTAAAGCGAACTGTTAAAGGGATGAAGCAATATAGGGTGTAAAGGGTGCGTTCCTCTTTCTCCCTCACATGCTTGACATTTTAACATGTCATGATAAGACCCCAGAAGCTTAAATATTAACAAAGTTAAATTAGATCGTTGAAATCATTTGAGTCGTTTCTCATCATCACTAAGTTTCGTGTTCCCCTTCCATCAACGGCTTGGTAGTTGCCACCAGTTCCTAAGCAACATACATTTTCGCAACAAAAATATTTAAATTCACATGGCGATGTTATTATCAGCGTTGTGAAAAGGAACCGAGAGTTAAGAGCTTTATCTTAATCATAGACAATTTTGTCACGTTCTTATTGTAGCACGAATTACGTGGGATTTGGGACAGATGACGAATCTCGCGCATGGATTAAGATATTAAGTAGTTATTCTACAGTTTCTCCAACTAAAATTATCGTTGAAGAATTGTTACTTGATTTGAATTTTCAACAAAAATATTGCATTTGCGATTCGTTTGTGACGCTTTGAATATCTGTTTAGAAACCGAGTGTATGGCTTTAAGAATTCCTTTTTTTTGTATTGTTAGGTTGGCCAATATGGTTAGCAAATTAACGTTATCTTTGATAAAAAAATCTATGTGAATAATTTTGATCTGGATTAATTTTAATTTGGATCAAATTTTATTATAATTATCGCCTTAAATAAGGAAGAGGTGTCTTTTAACTGTCTTATAAAATTTGTCTTGGTCAATGAGCTTAATGAGGGACGATACCTGCCAGAGCCGCTTGATTGTCCGAAAGAGTTACCGCGGCCCTGGAATGCAAGAGGCAACTGATGGGACACGGCTGGATCCCATCAGTTAACCAGTAAAAAACCTGACACTCTCTTTCGCCCTACCTTAAATTATTTGAAAAAAAAAATATATTTATTCCACATTCAAAAAATAGTAAATGAGTAGATACCTAAGTTCTCAAAGACAGCTTACAGTTATAATTTATTGTAGCAATAATTTTACTCTGAAATAAACTTTCAATTCAACAATAACTATAATTCAAGCTCTATTCTACAACTTTTTACTCTTTAAAACCTAACCACCATAATTCACCGTGTGGTGTGAAGTCACATAATAAATCTACCAAGCTACATCAGCTCATAAACTATGGTATACTTTCTTAGTTTAATAGTTGCAAACACATCACTAAGATCTTGTTATGATCTTATGCCATCTTTTTATAGGGCTGTTCTCGATTCAGACTGTTAATCATGTTAAATATTACAAATGTTACTTGTAATGTAGAAATGTTAACTTGCGTGAACTGTTCCATGATTTACGCTGATGGAATTTGGTTTTAAAATGAGATATAATTTAATTAGAGCAGAAGAATTATGTTGAAACAAAACGCATAGATTTCTTGAAGAAGATAAAAGGTTAACAATTTTAACAAAAACCAAAATAACCTGCCTGTAACATCTCCTATGGGCATTAGCCTCAGCTTCTTTGTAGAACAAGAACGAGCTTTTTTTGTGGTGAGACATGATATCAAATAATATCCCCAGCTCTGGATGGAGCCAGAGAGAGCGTCCAAACTTTTTCTGGTCAAAACCCACCACATGTTCCTTCAGTTGCATTTTATGTTCATTGCTTTTTATGTGTAGAGCCACGGTAAATTTTTCCAACATCCCCGCCGCCAACTTCACGTTTTTCAAAATTTTGAGCCCAACAATGTAAATAACTGTTAACTAAAATTCTTTTAGATATATGAGAGAATTTTAGTCAACACTACATGGTAAATCAGAAAAGGTACAAATATTTTTTCACCTATTGCGTTTCACTATTAAATTACCCATTCATATTATGTTAACATAGCAATAAAATAAATGCAAATAGTAATAAATATTTGGTTGACAGGCCTCAGGCGCCAGGCGCCTATAACTTAATTCTCACTCCGATTCAAGTTCTCAACTCAAGGGCGCACCTTCCATCTATAGAATTATTCCATACACACATTATACCAAAATCTGCATACAATAAAAAAGACACAGGTAGAAATAACCAAACAATATAATAATTATCCTCTAAAGGTAATAAGCAAAACGTTATCTAGATAAGCCACCATCAAGCCATACGTTTTGCAAGACAACCTTGTGTTAAAGACAACTACATACAATCTGTGAACAATAGTAACAGTCGAACAAATGCTTGTGTTTCCCACAAGTAGCTAATCCAAGAGCTTGTCAAGCAAAAATCGACCATAAAACCATTTTTAGAAGAGTCAAACTATTGTCGAATACTATCCCAGTGTCGACACATCGACCGTCAACGCTCGGGCCGTGATTTGCGCACGCGCTGCTCAAGTACCCTAAGGCTTAGTGTTTACACATATACGATTTTGATGTTTATCAATAGTCTATTAGTGTTATTTCGATAATATAATCATCCAATTTTATTTAGCCTAACAATATTTTCAACATTACATGTTTGCCTCAAGCATAATTAAAATTACTTATGCCTCAACAACTTCGTATGCAAATTTGAACGTCCGTATTTGAGATTGAAGACCTTCAATAGGTGCTGGTTACAGGACAGTTTTTTGTCAAATCATAATTTAGTGTGATGCAAAAAATATTGTATTTAGATCATACACCCAATAAATGCTATGAACAAAAAAACTTCTTTATTATTGGTTAGGCAATCTTGGACAATTTAATATGTCAGCAATGAAAACAGTAAGGGACTAATAGCAGCCAGTAATTTAGAAACGACGGATGCAAAGTAGACACACGCCCATCCTAATGGTTAGCCTAACCATGGCAAAATCGTTGGCAAAATGCAACCAGCCCTAGAATTAGCAGACAACGAAACCGACCCAGTTGTCGCAATGACCGGCTCTATGCTCGTATTAGCTTATTAATCAATCAGCAGATCCTCTGATCGTGGGTCCAAAGTGTTGCAAACTGTAATAAATCCATAATTATTCGCCGTGGACGAACCATAGAAGCATGAGATCCATAATAATGCCTAGTTGTGTGGGAATTGCTCAGGCAATAGGCGATTAATCTGCACATTGCAATATGACGTGTTGAAATATTCTCCAACCATTGTGTAGATACACCCGATGCTCTAAATAAACTCGGATCCGACATTTCAAGATCGTTGACTCCGACATTCTCAAGCGTTTTCTTCCTATCCTACCGCAATTGCGTTTCCATGTTTGTGAAATCAAAAAAGAAACCCGATGACTATTAGGCGATAACTACAGGATAAGTGTGGGCGGTAAAACGTCGAATATCGCCAAGTGTTGCGAGCATATTTGCATTCTGCAGCATGTTAAATGCATTTACGTACACCCACTCTGATTACGAATTCTCAGAAACAGATTTTAATTGCATTGAAACAACACAAAAAACCCTATCTCTCTTAATTAGAATAGTAGTAAAATCAAATAAATGCTGCGACACCTACATAAAAGCTGACTGTTGCACAGTAAACATATATAACTACTAGATTTCTCTGAAATAAATTGCTAAAGAATTGACAAACAATAGAAAAAATTATCCGCGCAGGAAATTCTTAAGTATGAATGAGATATGTTTTCACAAACAATGCTTGAATTATGTTTGACCCGCCAAAGTCATAATATATCAAGTGAAATGAATATGTGACCACTCTGTTATCTATGTTAACTGGTTGTATAAGATTTTCGCAGCGGGCAACACCAATAAAGCTGAAGCCATAGAAAACATGACGGCAGGATATATATGTGACCACGTGGGAGGTAAATGGACCAGGATAGTCAATAGGTGGGTGAACCTACTCCTAGGATGAGTAGGCGAGCATGGACATACGTGATTGTATTGAATGATTTATGATATCTGTAATCTCATAATGCTAATGTAGTTAATGCAAATAAGATCAAAACGTTGAAGAAAACAGTCTTGGAAGTTTCCAGTGAGATTTATGTTGCCAAGACACGTAAATGGGTAAACTTGAGAGTTGGTGCTTCGGACAGCAACAGATCGTGAGTAAAAGGTGGTTTAATATCAATCGATGTCAATATTACAAACACCAAAAGATTTCTCAGAAGAAATATTTATGATCAGTTCTTTAGAATCTTTATTGGATCATCTAGTTCTAGATCTAAGTCAGAGGTCAGTGCCTCGTTATTTTTAAACATTACTGCAATTATGATTGGTTTGCTCTAGTATTAGGCAAGAGCAGAAATTGTACGTTCTTTACACATGAACAATACATTGAAATCGTGATCACGTGCCCTTTGTGGAGCGTTGACCTTTAAGCTTTAATTCCTATCTACAGCCTATATCACTTCGCCAAACTGCCCATTCGTGGTTCGCCTGCACAATATAGATAATGATACGTCAAAATCGGCCTTGGACCTCTCACTAACAATAAATTTATTATTAACAATAACCGTCACGTGGGCGAGACTTCTGAATGTCTCATGCAATCCAATTTAATTTTGACAGATAATATTTAAAATTTTATGAAAATTCAGCAAATGTATGTCTATCTACAACTAATTTAATTGCTACATTATCCAATTATCCTTACAGCAAATCGATTAGTCGATTATAAATCGTTACCCTGAGTCAATCAGATAGTCAATTAAATATATTAAAACTGAATGAGATAACTCGATTCAATTATTAAATAATATCGATTTACTAACAATAGTTTCATCTGATTTAACTTTGTTTTGTATCGGTGCGACAATGGAAATTACTGTGATAACCTAATACCACGTAATAATCGATTCTAGGCAATTCAAATTCGTTTTCTAGGCAATTTGAATAAGGAAATATAATCGAACTTTTGTCAATGAAATTGAATGTGGAGCGTATTTGGGTTTCTCTTTATTTTATGCAGTCTTAGATAGTTTTAGATACTCTTAGATAACAGCTGGTATCTAACTACAAAAAAAAAAATAAAACAAGCTCCTTTTCAGAGCAGCCTACTACTTGGGCAGAGTTACAAAAACTCTTTTTCGTTCTAGTGCAATCATTTTGGATAGAATGACGTTAAACTAGGTGGAGAGAAAACCTTCGCAGGTTGGCATGTAGTATTTGTAAGAAAAACGATAAGTTTGTAGATGCAAGGAACGCAATTGAAGAATTATATTTCAGACAGCAGGCTGTTAATGATGATGATGTTGATAAAATGAACCCACCAAAGCTTCACACTGGTGTTATAAATCATTTAAATTCATGGGTGTTCTCTACTATAATATACATATATTTTACAGCTAAACCTTCGTCATGTATCACTATGTCTATTAGTGAACCGAATGAAAATCTGTTCAAGAGCTTTTAAGTTTATAATACACAGACCGACAGGCGTGGTGGTGGACCGCATATTATAAGGATATGTAGGTTCTTAGTACTCTGAATTAATTTATTCTGTTGCTACATCGCGGACTAGTTGCTTAACATTTTTTTATACCCTACACGTGCCAGGACCAATATCTTATATAATTGCGTACGATTTATCGCTAATGCTCTCGTTAAGAGTAATATTCATGCACGTTTTGTTTATTGCTGCAATATTAATAGTTTTGAACACAAGTTTCGTATGTGGCAACATTGCCTCAGGCAATGTTACACTAATAATGGTCGAACACGCCCAAAATCTGTTATTAATGTTATTTAGTATCTATTTGAGAATTGGTGTTTCGAATTAATTTGTTCTTTCCGATGATAGTTTTAAATTCTTTCCTTATTTTTCATTCATGACGGATACTTTTTGCTCTATTGTTAGTGTTTGCAGACATTGTTTTTAAATAAGTATTTCTGGATGAAGCAAAAAAGAGAATTAATATTTTTCCTTTGCTTTTATTTCGTTGTTTTACTATAGTTTTAGCTTCAGCTGGCTTCTGCCAGCAGCTTTACCCGCATGAAATTAGAAAATTACTAAAAGTTGACCTATTTATGTATGTTTTTTCCTATTCTACGACATCGTCTATCCGTTTGTCAAGTTACATCCAAATCTGTCCAGCCGTTTGAGTGTGAACGAGTAACAAACATACATATACATACAAACTTTAGTTGGAAAACATTGATTTTATTATTATAAAGGGTTTGTTTCTTTTTTATACAATGTTATTTTTGAAACTGGCCGCACTAGACTAGACTCCATAATGACAGCTTTTCCTATGGTAATAAATTTATTAAAATATAATAAAAATATAGCAAAAATAAATTTTATTTTTAACAAAAAATCTTTTCTTTTTCTTACCATAAAACCGTAACAAAAAGTTAAATTTAAACACAACTTACTGCCATTCAGTCTACTTTATAACATAGACGTTGTCGTGATTTCTCACATAGAGTATATATATATGAAATATAAATTATACATGGCACTTACAGAGCTGCGTGGATTTGGTCGATCGTTGCACTTTGTTGCGACATGACATTACTTTCCGCGTCCGTGTTTTTGAACAAGGTGCAAGATGTAAGCTTATCGACAAATGGCGCTTTTAGGTATTGGATTATTTAGGTATGTATTTATTTAAACTTTTGCTACAATATCGACATATAGGTGTGTCCAATGCAACAAGGCATTCTCTACATCAACCTTTGCGTTAAAAAAAAACTTTGAAAGTAGAATAAAGTTTTAGTAAGGTTAGGTACTTACAAAAATAAAATACATGTACTCGTATATGTTAAAGTAATAAATACTGAGATATATATTAAAACATTGTAATTATGAGTACTTAAATAATTATACATTACTAGCTTCTGCCAATGGTTTCGCCCGCGTGAAAATAGGTTTCTCCATACAAACTTCCAACCCCCGTTTTACCCTCTTAGGGGTGGAGTTTCGTAAAATTTTTAGCGGATATCTACACCCTATAAGGAACCTACATGCCAAATTTGAAGTTTGTAGATGTTATAGTTTCTGAGATTTCGTAATTAATCAGTGAGTGGTATTTCGCTTTTATTATATATTAGTGCTTATTTCTTTAGACCTTTGGTAGTAATTACGGATGTGAGTCCCTCAACAACTGGCATTAACAAGACGCTTACCCAGTAACTGGGTTTGGTAGGCCAGATAGTCTCTTTAAATGTAAATACTGGTACTTATCCGCATGCGGTTAGACAAGAACAATATTATAGTTTATCATAGGTATTATTAAACTGCAAAGTTGAATAAACCCTTTATTTTGTATTATCAGTGAAGACAACAAATCAAGATATAAGCAGTACATATTTATTTTTGTCAACACCCAGTGGAACAAAGGTTTCTTTCACTCCGCATAAAGTACACAGTATGCGACTATCTGCACTTTCTGGAAAAAAATAGAGCATTTATTTTTATTATGGTAACATCGTGAGGACGATACGAGGTACGATCTTATCGCCTCCCACTCATCGCTTGAGCCTCAACGTTACTTTAGTTGTCACGGTGTACGGCCTCGGTATCGTAATAATAGCCGCCTTTTCACTTTTTTTTATGCACAACTACTCTAAAATATGCCTCTACATTGCAACATTCGATACTTAAAAATGTCTCAAGGTCCACACTGTTATTTTTCTGAAAGAAAGGTTATTCTAAGCACACGTAATTCTTTTGTTTTGTGTAATAGGATAGTGTAGCAGTGTTCTAGACTTCCTAATAGGTAGCTGTTAGTTTAACTATGGCCATGGTAAAGACGCTTATATTATCAGTTGTTAATGACGTTTCTCACATAGCACTTTAATGGAGCACAAAATTGCAGTAAGAATTGCAGCGATTATTTTATTTTATCGTACAACACTTTTGTATAACATAACTCAAGTTTACACATTTACATAAACTATGTATATATATGATATGTGCAGTAGGTACAGACATTTTATCATTGATTTGTCAATGTGGAAGAAAAATGTTTGCTCGTCCAGACACATGTATTTATTACCTTTATATGTAACACTTACCTTGTGACAAGTTGGCTGCCTTGGCATTTTGTTGAGTTAGATGACATTTTCCATAAAAAATGGACAATAACCGCAAAGTAATTGTAGATATCGGTGAAAAATCAAGGCCACATACCTCCTTTATATTGTCTGTTCGTGGTTTAATAATTGATCTAATTTGGTTTACAAAAAGTGAATTTATGACCACTTATCGCCTAGCCGTTACTCGTAATAACTTCCTGCTCTATTTAAATCATTACCTTGAACAATTACGCTTATAATGTCATGAGCGGAATTCGCATGCGGTTAATAAATCAACTACACCCAAACTGCTTTTTGTTTCTTTTAAACCAGTAGTCAAACGAAACGGATCATTTAAATTCTGTTATTTTTGTTTAGCTTACAATATTAAAAAAAAAAACTTCAATTTATCTTCTGATAGAAAAATAAATAGGTTATCGCTTTATTTATTTTTGTCTATGTCGAGGTACATTTTAACCTCAGTGCACTATTAGACGTGATTATACCGAGCAGGTATTGCCCACATAATATGCAAATTGTTTTTAATAGTGTTTCCTTTGAACTCAGCAAAATGTCAAGATTCTTAACTGTATTGTGGGTGGCAGATCGTGATGCTCAAGATATGAGAGAGATAATGCCTATAGCGATGAGATAAAACATTTATATGTAAATTTTGATGTTGATACAATACTGTAGCAATGTTATGTTAAAATCTGGTAGTTATTTAAAAGTGCAACTTTGTTGATGACACAGTTTCATGGATTGACTCGACTAGAAGAGTTTGTTATAACAAAAAAATTAAATTAATATTCTGGCAAGTATTTTATTCTAGAAAATAATTTAGGGCTAGATTAATCAAAAACATGTTACTTCTAGTATCTACGTCGCTTAACGTCCATAGTTACTACAAAAGTACTCAAAATACCTTCCATACCTTTTTTGACCAACTTCAAAAAAGGAGGAGGTTCTGTAGTAGATATTAATCTAGAATTGTATTAAAATCTTAAAAACCATCAATAGCTGTCACAAAAAAGAAATATAATTAAATAATTAATCTAGATTGTAATAAAGATCTTAATTAAAAAGATATGACTGTCATAAAATAATAATTATGGCTTTGGCAGTAAAGAAATAGTAATGCAAATAACATTTTAATCAAAACTCATTTTAAAACGCCATTTGTTTTATTGATTAGATCTGCAGGATATATAAAGATTGGTCTTAATTAAAATGTTAAAAAATACAAAAATAAACATGCAAATAACTAACAAATCTCATATCTTTATAACTCCTAATCCAATTTATCATCACGAATCGTGTCCATAATTTTTGTCCAGTAAATTTGTCAAATGTGACACTGTGTCTTTTTTTCTGTTTTTGTCCCAATAAAAAGCACTTATTCCTTGACACTTCTCTCTTGTGAATGCCAAGGATATATAATCTGTATCCGGGTGTACCTAAATTAAGTACAGCAAGTTGTAAATGCGAGGTACACTGTGCTATACTTAGTATGGTCCTTTTTCTCTGCCCTTTAGTATTTAAATGTACGATACGGGGCTTGTATTGTAATACTTTTGAGCCCTTTTAGATTTTCTCGACTCAATGTTACAACGGCTTGCTCTGTAAAATATGATAATGTTACAAGCGTAAGCGTTAAGAACAAAAAGGTTTTATTAGAGCCACACTTTGCAGTCAAGATTATAGTAAGTTTTTGTTTTTTTTTTTCTGCTTGTGCGTGTAGTTATGTATTTATGGACTGTTTTAGAGCTAGGCAGGGTAAAAATAAAAAGGAATATAGTTTTCACGAGATCTTATGAGTGGAGATATGGTTTAAAACATGTCAAATCTGTATTTTTATGAAATAAAGATATTCTTATTATTATTATTTTAGTGTGACCTTCAGTCTTCGCTTCAACTTAGCATAATAAGCATAATCACCCTTTTAATGTTCCCACTGCTGGGACTCAGGCCTCCTTTCTAGGAGAGGGAATGGGCTGTAATCCGCCACTCGGGCGCAGTGCGGGTTGGTGAATGTCTGACACGTCTTCGAATTTTTGGTTCTAGGACATGCCGGTTTCCTCACAATGTGGTGAAGGAAACTTCACCGTTTTGAGAGCACTGGTGATGAAATAAATTACACAGAGTAATGCACCTGGCTGGGTTTGAACCCGCGACCTGCAATTCGTAATTCGCTTCAACTAGTAATAAAAAATAAATTATAAAAAGTATAATATTGGAATGGCATGAAAAAGGGGTGAGCTTTGCTCTGAAGTGAGGCAAAGACCGAAATCAGAAGAAGGCGAAAGTTTGAATGTATATGAGTATGTTTATTACTCATTTAGGATCAAACTGCTGATAGGATTTGGATCAAATTCAAAAATGAATGAAAAAAACGGGTAGACTAAATCCTGAAATAGTGTTTCACGCGCGCCTCAAGGAGATGTCAGCAACCGTAGGGGCCCAGCAGGGTCGAAGCCTACTGTGGCCATGGGTGATGCAAAAAAGATCCCCGGGGCCCTGGAACAATGACAAAGAAGGAACAGGAGTGGGTTTTTAGTCAGTAAAAGTCTGACACTAGATGATTTACCCACCCGAAAAAAAAAGTATATAAGATACTTTTTAAACCAAAAATTGTTCTCTTAAAATAGTTTTCTACTTAAACTCGGGTGAAGCCGAAAAAACTGGTAATAAATAATAATATTCGATATACAGAATTTCAGGTTGATAAAAAAAAAATGAAAACTTATTCAGTTAAATATAAACTGAGTAATCTTGAAATTCCTATTGTGTACAAAGGGCAGCCAATCTCAATTTACATTCACAAATCAGCTAACAACTAGTCACGATTGGTGTTAGAAATTATTCATAGCTAGTATTTTAGTCATATCAACGATAACAGATTCCTGATTTTATTCCACATCATCATCATCTTGCTGCCCTTGTCCCGTGTTATTTGGGGTCGGCACAACACGTTTTTTTATTCCATTCTGTCCTGTCACTCGTCACGCTATCACTAACTCCCTTTTCTTTCATATCACTTCTCACACAATCCATCCATCTTTTCTTTGGCCTCCCTCCCCCTCTCCATCCATCCACATGTAAATTCATAACTCTTTTCACGATTCCCTTTCAACTTTTCTGTCACTTGAATAACTATGTACTTATGAGGATATAATATTGTTCTTACTTGCATTAAATAAAAACCATTACAATAAAAACAAAAAACATTTAAACATGGTTTTATGTTAGACAGGAAACAACAAACTAACCCTTATGTGAATTACTAGAAGTATCATAAATATAGATATTATAGAGCAGTGGTGGCCGAGTGGTAACGACCCGGACTTACGAGTTGCAGGATGCGGATTCAAGCCCAGCCAGGCGCATTACTTTGTGTAATTTATTTTCATCACCACTGCTCTCAAAACGGTGAAGGAAAACATCGTGAGGAAACCGGCATCTCCTAGAACCAAAAATTCGAAGACATGTGACATCCACCAATCCGCACTGGGCCCGCGTGGTGGATTACGGCCCATTCTCTCTCCTAGAGAGGAGGCCTGAGTCCCAACAGTGGGAACATTATAAGGACGACTATGCTATGCTATTCTATGATCAATATCCGAATGATCATCAGGATTCCGAACGCTTTGGTAAACTAGTAATTTTGCAAGTGAACAATATTATAGCAAAACGTTTCAGCCGTAATCTATTAGGGCTACTAAGTAGACATACTCACCACAATTTCTTATGACAATAGTCTATATGAAAACTGAAACGTGGTCGCTAACAATAAACTTCATCAGAAAGCTTAAAATCAAACAAAGGGATGTGGAGAGGGCTATGTTCGGAGTTTCCATGTGTGATAAAACCAGGAATGATGGTATCTGTAAGAAAACGAAGGTTACCGATATAGATCGAAGAATCACCATACTTAAGTGGCAATGAGCTAGGCATATTGCTCACAGAACAGATGGTCGATAAAGCCGAAATATTCGGAAATGGCAATCGCGTACCGGCGAGTAGACGTAGCGTTACAAAGCTGCCTTCAGGCTGGACCAATAGCCTTCAGAGGGTTGCGAAAAACCTATTGATGCTAGACGCACCAGACCAGTTGTTGTCGGTTGTAGCTACAATTGGGGTAGGCCTATGTCCAAAAGAGGACGACATTCATCTGAAATAACGATTACGAATCTCTGCACCTAGTAATGTACAAGCAACTACACTTACAAAATTTGAAGTGCATTGTATGCACTTCAAATTTTTCCGTAACGATAACTATCATTGTAATAGGCCACACTAAATGTCTGTACCGTCAATATTTTGCAATAGACCATGGGAATCTTCACTGTAACCTTAAATGCTAGCCCCTCTTCGATTGATTGCATCCGAAGCGTTATAATAATAGGTTCGTGCAAAGAAACTTAGGTTTTAGTTGAAAATTACACATAATATCCTATTTGCATTGAACTGCTAATTGAAATGCTCACACCTTTCGCTTAAAACTCATCAAGTCATAATATGTGACAAACAGAATTAGTTATGTATGACGATTTTATGGAAATGTCAGTTAAATGTATGTTGTATTGATTTTTTTTATATTGTATATAAAATGCAGATATTGTAGTCGTCTACCAATTTTTTGGAGTGTGAAATTTTCCAATGCGCATCAGACTTTTACTGACTAAAACCACACCTGTGTCCTTCAGTTACCCTGTAAGTTCTAAGATCATGTCTCCTTTTCAGAAAATCGGCCCTGCTGGGCCGCTACGACTTGCTCATATCTCTTTGAGGAGCGCGTGGACCACTACGCGTTGTCGACGACTTGGGCTTGGTCCGGACGGTGAGCTACCCATTGCTCGCGAGGGTTAAGTTGCCGGTCGCAACATCACAAATGAAGGGCACTACACCACATTCCAATTCAGGATTCCTTAGCAACGATTGTCTTCCATATTTTAATTACTCGTGATAGGTCAGGCTACCCTTTCTGGTCATAAAACTGACAGTCCACAACTGATTTAATTCGACAGTTCGCTAACTTTATAGACTACACTACTTCATAGGAATGCAGGAAAGGTGTGAGTTGCGAAATTGTATTGCCCAGAAACGTGTTAGGCATTTTCTAGAGCCATTGTTGGTTGTCAGTTGTAAGGTATTTGACTATTTATCCGAAATAACAGATAGAGAATAATTGAGTATTGTCTTTTGCAACAGAAAGGAATTAGAAATAGTGTGTTCATATATATTCATGAATTCGCTTATGAAACAAAGTTTTTCCCATGTCACGATTATTTCCAGCAGAGGGCGAATTTTATTTAAAATAGTGAGCATCATAAAAATGTTAAGCACATAAAATTGACTTTGTCTAATGTATAAAAGTCAAAAAATATAATATAATAATAATATAGACACTGTATTCATAAAATCTTCTGGCAGATCTGCCCCCCTAGCCATAGAATAAGAAACAGTACAAGTCCCTAGCCAAGTTACGACCGTTTCGTATCGATTCTCTTGCGTCGAATGCCTCGAGTAGCCCATGCCTCCGATTCTTTTGTCTGACCACTAAACGGTCCTAACTTGGCTAGGGAGGCTGAAATAACAAGATCAATTTCTTAGACCTCTGAATTTGTTTCAGTATTTTGGATAGTCCGCTTGAAAATACCGGCCTCACTTGGTTTAAAATGACTAGTAAAAATGTTACATATAATCTGCTAGCAGAAGCTCCCGCCTCTATCCCCGTGAAATTACTTCCCACCTTTAGATCTATTTAAAAATTTTCAACTGTTTTTTTTTTCTCTTCAACCACCCTTAAATTGAAACGAAATAAAAAAAAAATGAATATTGGTCAAACTGTTTTGAAGTTCGATTCAATTATGAATTTACCAATTATGAAAAAAAAATTGTGGACAATTTTGGGATAACATTTTTTTTTACATTTGACTACACAAATATGAGCCCCAATTTTTTTCGTACTAAGTAATAAATAGGGGTGTATAAGATTTGAACTCACTCAGAACAAACAATTTTGCAAACCAGCATTAAACTCAACACGAAATCCCATTGTCCAGTCGCCATACTCGCCACTCTTACCTCATAGCCAGTCGGGCCGTCGTTACTCGGTGCTCGCATTCAATTGGATTCATTTCGACATTTCCTACATTCCCCGTGACAAGTGGGCACGGGCTGCAAGTGCCCGGACCCGACGACAGCGACACTGCGCGTGACTATCGCAATAATACCGAATGGCTGGAGTGGTCGGCGCAAGCAATAAGCCGGAAGCGGGTTAGAAACACAAAATGCATTTTGTAAAGCAAATATTGTTTAGATAAAAAGTCTAAGGATTTGATTTAGTAAGTAGTTGGACTATTGCAGTTTTACTAAATAATTTGGTAATGCTCGATTTTAAATCTGACCTAGGTGGGTCAGATTTTTGACTGATCTTTTGCTAGAAATGGTTTTTAACCATTTGTAATACAGATTTCTAGAAAAATTAATTTGTAATACAGATTTCTCTAGCCTAAATTGAATAGGCTCTTAATAAACTAGTGCGACTCACCATCAACAATTGCATCATTGCTTACCATCGGGTGGGATTGCAGTCAAGCACTAGTGTATCTTGTTAGAAAAAAAAAACAACTTTCGAAAAGCTAATTGTAAAGACTATAAACGAAAGCAAACGACATAAAATTCATCATCATCATCATTTCAGCTGAAAGACGTCCACTGTTGGACCTAGGCCTCCCCCAAATGTCGCCATAATGACCGGTCCTGTGCGTCGACATAAAATTAATCTCCTATAATTCTATTTTGTTAACTGCTTTTTCTAATTTTTATTCCAAATTTAACTTGAAACTATTTTGTATTGTACGTTTTTATTGAAGTTTTTGTTATTATTACGTTCGCATGTTATATAATTATCCCAGTTAGAAAGGGAAACTTACTCTATAACATATTTTGTGTATCGCAGTTGGTTACCTAAATAAATAAATTAATTAAAAAATCAAATAAATACCAAGACGATGCTGGTTAATTTATCATTAAGAACATATTATCAATGATATTGAAAAATCGCAATTAAGCGATAATTTATCAAGTAGATATTAAAGGTTTAAAGGTTGAGCTGGCAAGTCTAACAATTCATATTTTCTACATAATATTAGGTAAGTAAATAACACTTGACAGCATGCAGTGACCGCGGTCTATCGTGAATTCGTGACTCTTGCAATACGACTGTTAGGAATTTTGACTATGTAAAGGTTAAACGTTAGGCGGAAATGTAGGTGGGCTCTATGCCTTTCAAATATCCAGTAATATAAGTTTGACAATATTCAATAGACTTTATAAAGCCTTTGAAATGTAAAATGGAAATTGATTTAGAAGTGCGTTTTCCATTATTATTTTTTTGGATTTCATTGAACAATTTTCATTCTGCATCCTTATTTATAATAACAATCATAAATATCACGTTGGTTTAGGCAAATGTGTATCTATAATAGCATCCACATTTTCACTAATAATCTTCATGTCCCATATTATAGCAACGAGTCTATTCTTATCAGAACTGAAATCTAATTCCCGTTGTTACCGTGAATTTCCAGATAGAAAAAAAACTAATATTACTTTGCCGGACCAGGTAATCGATCTTGATGCTCAGTTGTTGCACCTGAGATCACAAAGAGACAAAAAAAATATATAAATTAGGGCTTTCACAGTGTATCTACTTTGACCAATGGCTTTGAGAAAAGCGTGAAAAAACTTGATAGTGATGAGTAACTATCAAATTTTTTCACCCTTTATTTAATAATTAGAAAAAAATCGCGACTCTGTCGTGACTTAGACCTCTCAAAAACTAAAAACGATTCATATTGGCTGTCTAAACATTGTTATTGTTTTATTAGAGCACTATATTTATAGAAAGTTGTATTATTATTCGATTACTATATAAATCGAATCCGAGTGATTGTGTTTTTTTATAGGTAGCTAAACAAACACGATCACACATTACAACAGTAAAGATAGAACTACATTAGACCGACGCACACGTGTAACACTCCTGATTTGTACGTGGAACGACGTCGCGTGGCGTCGCGCGACGTTGTTTTAGTGTAGCTCTACAAGTCTAGTTTCCATTATAAAATATATGGAGATCGACGCGTCCAGATCGGCGTGTGTGGCACATAATATGCGCAGTGTAGTTCTAGCTTAAGTGTTGCATATTGGCTTGCTTTTACTTGCATTTTTTGTTGATTTTAGCCTATATAAATAGAATAGTACGATGGCTTTAGTAATAAACACATTACCATAGTTTTTTTTTTCTTCATAAAACAGTTTGCTTAAAGAATATTTTAGAGCACGGTATTGACTAACTTTAACTTACTGAAATACCATGATAAATAATATCACATGACTGTTCTATAAATACTACCAATAAATAACTGACATATCTTGCATCAGACGACATTTCAAACCTTCAACACCAAATATCTAGTATCGGTGTCAGTACTGTACTGACAGCAAAAAAAAAACAACAACAACCGGTCAGCTCCAAACGCTCGATTAACTTTCACACATATATCGATACCGGTAACAGATAATCTAATAACAATTATTATTCGGTAACAAAAGCAGTTCCGTCATTCCGGGTGGAATCGGATCAGCTGGTCGATCACGAAAGAATCGTGACAGGATAGTACTGTATCGCTTTCAAATTACATAAATTAAGCCTCTACAGCTTTATGCAATATAATACTTATAATATAGATAAAGAACAGGTATTTATTTAGATTAAAAAGACGTCCATCACTGCGTCGTCCTACCAAGTATAGATGGTATTGTCCTTGATACTAAAAAAACACGAATACCATCATGCGAAGACGGTCACACAATATAAAAAAAATATACATATTGTCGTTTTAATTGTGACCAGCTTGTTACACTTTTCTAATCACTACAACCTCTGAAAACCCGAATCCACAGAAAGGCAACCATGATTTCTAATTCCCACTATACTGCCAACGGCCATATCCCGTAGACAGATGCCATGTTCATAATTTCATCATCATTTCAACCCAATGGCGTTCATTGCTGGATATAGTGCTCCCAAAGTGTCGCCACAACGAACGACCGTCGGTGCGTCTCGCATCCAAATAAACAATTAAGCTTGTCTTTGTATGAAACAGGAAGTAGTGGCGGCCAATGTGTAACAGCTCCGACCAACAAGTTGTTTGTCGTGAGTTTACCAAGAGATGCACTTTACTTTGAGTCATTTATTTCATCACTACTGCTCTCAAAACGGTGAAGGGAAACATCGTGTCCTAAAACCAAAAATTCGAAAACGTGCGTCATTCACCAACCCGTACTGGCCCCGCCTGGTGGATTACGGCCCATTC
Organism: Mythimna pallens; assembly: GCA_961205895.1. NCBI lineage: Eukaryota > Metazoa > Arthropoda > Insecta > Lepidoptera > Noctuidae > Mythimna > Mythimna pallens. The sequence continues at coordinate 7,186,720 of OY540825.1, forward strand.
AATCTTACAGCGAGGAGGCTTGAGTCGCAGCAGTTTTTTTTTAGGTGGGAAAATCATCTTATGACAAATCCCACTCTTGGGCGGAGCGGGAGATAGTGTCAGACTTTTACTGAATAAACTCCTGTTCCTTCTGTGCCTTCGTCCCAGGGCACCTTGTTTCACTTTCACACTACCCGTGGCCCCAGTAGGCTACCCTATGATTTCTGACATCTCCCTGAGGCGCGCGTGGAACGCCGTTAAAAACTTGGGCTCGGTCCGGATGGTTACCGGATGGTCGGACGGCGAGCCTCCAATAGCTCGCCGTCCGCAAGCCCGCGCCTACGGCGGAAATCGGGATCGGAATCCCGGCAGCGGTTGGGGCGTGAGGACCGTTGCCCGAGTCGCAGCAGTGAGAACATTAAAAGGCTGATTACGCTTATGATTTTAATGCTGTATAAAACCTGATTTTAGCCTTTCGCAAAAGTAGACCAAAGGAACTGTTACACCAAAGCTAACGTTATCATAAGACTATCGCAACTACTTACATAAGACAAAGTAATGCTATATTACGAGTCTCTAAACATTTGATTACATGTTCTCAAGCTATGTTTATGGTATTGACAGCTCTATGCTAATATGAGTAATGGACATTCAGATGGACATTCAAAATCACAAATAATACTGAATAATACTATCGGTGACCGCGACTTCGTCCGTGTCGTCAGATTCATACAACAGCACAATGCAAATTGGACAAAAAAAGTTTTTTTTTTTTGTGCATAAAGAATGAGGGTGTTATTCTTTTTTAATAAAAGTAGTAAAGTTAGTACTCAAGGTACTTCTTATAACATCAGCTATCTACCAATGAAAGTCCTGTCAAAATCGGTCCAGCCGTTTCGGAGATTAGCTGAAATAAACAGACAGACGTACAAATATTTTAAAAATTGACTTTTTACAATAGGTAAGTATCAAATATAATTCCATAAGCATTAATTAAAACAATACTCCTTCGATATTACAAACAGACACTTTAATTTTATTTATATGGATGTATGTATATATAGATATTTTTAAAGCGCCAAAAGGTCTATAATGAAGATTTGATAGCCGGTGTAAGTGTGAAATGAATTAAACTTAAAAGGTTACTTAGTATTGGAGTCGATATGATGTCGATGTTGATTATTTTTTTTCTCTTTTTAGTTATTTAAAGTATTAGTCAGTCTACCAGGATGTTTTTACAAGATCCACGGGACATTGTGTCCATGCCCGTAGAATCGCATAAATCCACAAAAAACAATCAACTATAAAATTACTATTAGCTGGGTATGTCAGGCTTTTATTTACTAAAACCACACCTGTGTCCTTCGGATGCCCTTAACGTTCTAAAACCACGAGTTCCTTTTCAGATAATCCCCGCGTACCTCCGCTCTAGCGGGGTATACCCCAACGTATGCTCCACAGTGTCCTCCAGGCAGTCTACACAATGGTAAACTCCCGTTTCTTGCGCCTGAATCCGGTGCAGAAACATAACTTACCATGTCCGGTGAGGACCTGCATCATGGGGAAGGTGAGAATGCCATGCCACCTCTGTAGCAGTGGCTTGAGAAGTACCTCATAGTGAAGACTCTACGCCACTGGTATTATAGGTGCGATCACAAACACGTCAACTAACATACACACGACACCCTGAGCCTGAACTACTATCAAAACTATAGTAATAAAAGAACTCGCTATACGCAGTGCAGTCGCCAACCGCTGCGCAAACCATGCTGTCAAGCTTGTTTTCACTACCAGATTACAACTTAACTGTAGTGGTAACATTCCATATTAGGTCATAATGCTTCAGTAACTACTTTACGAGAACATTAAAAGAAAACATTACCAAGATTAGATATGATACAAGTAGCTATTTTTAATATTTAAATGGTAGAATTGTAGGCTTATTACAACTTAATTGTAATTAAATAAATTTATACCTTTTTTTTTCGAGGTGGAAAATCATAAAGTGATTTCTCCCGCTCTGGGTGGTGTGAGAGGGAGTGTCAGACTTTTACTCACTAAAAAAAAAACAATCCCGCAGCCCTAGCAGACATCAGCCCCATCAGTTTTGCTGACGGCTCTTTGAGGCAAATTCACACAGTCTTCGTAGACAAATTAAAAGGAGGTAAACTAAAAAATAACGGTCATTGACCCTCTTAAATTTATTGATATTCTTAATTTAAAAAACGAAAATAAGGACACGAAACTATCTTGGACCGATATCTATCGCGATCCTTTACAGTTTTCAAGTAATTAAAAACAGTTATTTGTTTGTGTTTCGGATAGTTACTCAGAGATATACAGGTGGGTCTACGCTAGAGGAGCCGAGCACAGGCTGAGCACAAGCCAAAGCGTACTACTAGCGGTGTCAAGTGTAGACGTGCATCGAGCCTCCAATGATCACTATCCACGAACGTGATGCGAAACCCTGTTGTGTTCGTCAAAAAAACAACAATAGATGGAGCACAGTCGAGCACGAAATCAGAAATCAGAAACGTTTATTTCAAATAGACCAATTATAGGCACTTTTGAATTGTCAAAATGTCGGTCAGTCAAAAAAAAAACAAGTGGAGTTGAATTGCATGTTCCAAAGTGTAGATCTCTATGGAGAAGAACGTGCAAGAAACTCCATGGCCACTCTTTTCAATCATATTATAAGTTACACGAACCAAAAGTTCGAAGCGCGCTCGTTCGAGTTTTGTAAGTCGGTCTACGCTACATGAATTTGTGCATACCTCAAGCTTGGCTCCACTAGTGTAGACCCACCTTAAGGAAAAGATTAATGTACTTTATTCTCATTTTATCTTGCACCTACTATAATTCGATTTATGGAGCATGTAAGGCTACCAACCGTCTGGCTTCGATTTGATCATACTGGCGTAATATTACTGACCTCGGTACAATGCACTTGCACATTGAAGAAATAAAATGATCGAGTCAATTTAAAATGAAACATGAAGTCAATTTGAAATCGATAAAACATTCAGCTATGAATAAAATATACGTGCTGAATGAAAATCTTGGTTCCCAAAAGATTGTAAACAGAACAGCTACAGTACATTATACACAGTACATTATACATACTCCTAGGGTATCCCTAAGAGTGAAAGTAACTTATTCAGTCCCGAGGAGGGGTTTGGCACCCAAGCGTAGAGAGGGTACCAATAGTTTGGGGGACTAAATATTCTTATACTCTTATTAAATTTTTATGGTATTTCAATTTTACATCACGCTGTAATCGAGTGACTGTATAGAATTTATAATAGGTCGGGACATGGTTCAATAGAAATTTGAAAATAAAATTAGTTTTTTTTTTTAATAATTTGACAACTGTCTGTTGAAAACGATTCTCCTTTGGGCTAAAAAGTATTACTTTCAATCCGCTCCTCTGGTAATTACAGACCGACTTTAATAGTATAAGTAATTAAAAGACTATATTTTTCTTTTTATTGGGTAAGGATTAGTAGAGTTGTTAACGAATGATCGAATGGTCATTAATTTTTAATACTAGACTCTAAATGTGAAAAGATTAATAAGGATCATCTAATAATGTAGTGTTAAAATCTTTTTATATGTCAAATTAAAAATTCATAGAGCGGCAAATAGTAAAGCACATAATCAAGAATTAATTTGTATATTATAATATATAAACTGACGTCTTGTTTTTAGACTATAAAATTTTATTTTCTGGTCAACATTTAATAGACCTGCCGATTTATCTTTTTTTTTTTGTTTATAGTAAACTATTAATTGCAATCGTCTATCCTATATTAATGTGTGTATATTTGTTACTTTTTCATGTTCGAACAGCTGAAAGGATTTGAATGAAATTTAGCACACGGGAAGACCACGTCCTGGAATTGCACATAGAATACTTTTTATTCCTTGGAATAATTTGACGCCAGCCCTTCCATAAAACTCATAGCCAGTTGAATAAATTTTTACTACATTACATTCTTCACCGAATCAGTACCTAGTTTAATTTCATCATTCTTATTTGCATAGTCCCCACATTTCACTAGCCTGTTGGTCTAATGGTTAGTGGCATTGACTGCTATGCCGGAGGTCGTGGGTTCGATTTCCACCGAGGACAAATGTTTGTGTGATGAGCACGATCATTTGTTCTGTGTCTGGGTGTAATTTATCGGCGTTGTAATTTATGTATTTAACGGCGTTGTGTGAGAGTTGTGGAATATTATTATTATTATATCCTTTCAGACTATTATCAGTTAAACAGACATACAGATTTCCTTTCATTACAACTCAATCACTGATGTATGGGTCAATAGTTACAGATAATAACAATGGTATAATGATATAACATTTATATAACTTCCCATAGACGTCAACTGACCCCATTGACCGATTTCGCCAACTGTCATAGCGTGTTCGCTATGATTGGCAGGCGAATCCGTGTTCAAAGTTTATAGGTTATCAAAGTTAACATACTTATAAATGTTATTATGATCTTCCATATGTTGGCGATGCCACTGGGTGTTGTCGATGGTGGTTCAAAAACGATGTCTACATATAAAATAATAATATTAATTAATTATTATAATTAATTTTGTGACATTAATAAATTTTATTCATTTTTAAACTTAATTATTTAATTAATGAACTTTTAATATACTTTTAAATCTAATTTATTCATTTTTTATCTTATTTTTAATCTAAGTTATTTTTTCAGAATTCTTTTTTTTTTTTAACTGAATTTTTAATTTGGTTTGTTTAATGTGTTTTTTTATAAATTTTATTGATCTGAATATTTAGATTTTAATTTTTTATTTAAGCAGAAACGAATCGGTAGTGCACCGGACTTTTAAGGAGGATCTCAACCATTTATTTCTCATATCAAATGTTAAAAAAATGTAAAAAATGAAAAAAAAATAATGTAATGAAAAATGTGTAATGTAATATATAAAAATTTCATGCCACAGTGTTTTGAACTCCTCCGAAACGGCTTGACATTTTTTTTGAAATAATTCTAGTATATTTGGTAGGTCTGAGAATAGATTGCACACTATTAATTACCCTCCTACCCTCACCCCCCATATTTTTCGTCTATGATTTATTTCACAGAGCTACGTTTGCCAGGTCAGCTACTAAAGTAAAAAATGCATGTTAGGTCACATAATGCTTAATTTATTGTTATATGTTATATAAAAGTGTTAAGGAGGTCAAGATCAACATCGATTTGCACACGTTTCTTCTTTCTTAAAGTCTATTATTTCATGATTTATTCGCATATTTTGACCTAACAACCTCAATCAATATCTATTCTACAAAATATCCATCTACAATATTCTAAATTTCATTAATACCTCATCATAATGCAATCCGGAACAAAATTTTAATTAATTTTGTCTGAACTATGTTAAAATCGATTTGTTGAATTTAGTTGTTGATACCAATATAAACTGATTTCGCGAGTAGTTCACAACCAATTAAATTACAACAACAAAATAAAGGAGAATGAAGGCATTTATTTGTCTTCGAATAGTTCCAGATTTTTACAAGTTTTCAGCAACAGCCTAACATCTGTGAAATTGTAACGAATATCAGATACGCTTTCAGTATTCGCTTTATGTAATAACTATAAACTCTTTATGTTTTATTTTATATCAGAAAAGAAAATACGATATATTCTTAAATGCAGAAACAGAAATGTTCATTTAATTATTTTGTTAAGGTTCGTTTAAAATGGCCTGTTATATCAACGAATCAATTGGTCAATGCTTTTTGTGGAGATTTATTTTATTTTACCCACGTTTATTTCAAGATTTTTATTTACAAAATACTAAATAGAAAACATTCATTACACGGTGTCTCACTCAATAAGTTAAGATCTGTATCGGAAGTAGGAGCTTGTACAAACCTTCCAATTAAATTTTAATTACAAAAAATAAAATAGAGTGACACTCTATTTTTTTAAATTTAATTGGCCAAACGGCTAGTTGACACTTCGCGTGACCAAAGGGCTAGTTTTTACATCGGTCGGATATTAAGCATTGCCATACAACGTGGCAATGCCGCCCGTCTTTTGGGCACACTTCCAGTCGACAGCGATGCGGAGGAATTTTTGACGCCATATTTTAGATCGGAGTTATTGTGTATATATTGTGTAATTTTAATTAATTAAGTGTTTTTATTGTTCTTGTTATATCGTATATTCAAAATAAAAAATATTGGTACTTTTTGTGGTAATCATTTTTAAGTTAGACTGTACTTACCTAGTAATTCAAAAATTCAAAAATTCAAATTCAAATTCAAAAATTCATTTATTGGTGTGATTTTTGGTACATTTTACATGAGATCTTAATAATAAATTATTTAGTTCCTCAAAAATCTACCTTAAAGGTGTACACTCTTTCTCGTAATTTATTATAAATAAGAATTAATTAACATATTTGAAATAATTATAACAAAACACAACATAACTCAATGAATAAAAATTTGAATAACAATGCAATGTCAAAAGTAAATAAATATCAATGTCAATTAACTTACCATAATAAAACAATAATACAATGTCATAATTAAATAAATATCAATGTCAAGTAACTTACTATACTAAAAATAATATTACCATGTCAAAATTAAATAAAATCAATATTAAATAGCTTACAATTTATCATTAAGGAATTCGTCAATATTATAATAACATTTCTCCAATAATAGATTTCTTAATTTACTCTTAAATTGATTAATATTTAAGTCCTTAATTTCATTTGGTAATTTATTAAATATTTTTGGAGCCATACATAGTACGCTTTTGTGCATCAAGGCGGTCTTTGAAGGTCGAATGCATAGTTCATGTCTATATTCTTGTCTGATTATTTTGTAGCGATGTTCAGATGCTTTTCTAAATAGATGCATGTTCTTTTTAACAAATAAAGCAGTCTCAAATATGTACAAGCAAGGTAAAGTCATAATTTTTAACAATACAAAATAAGGCTTGCAGCTATCAGTTATTTGTATACCGGTAATAGCTCTAATGCATCTTTTTTGCGATTTGAACACCATGTCCTTATTGCAGGAGTTACCCCAAAACATGACTCCGTAGCGTAATATAGAATCGACATATCCATAGTATGCAGTGACCGCCGCTGCTTGGTTGACTACTTTCTTTAGTTTGTACAAAGCGAAAGCGAACTTACTAATTTTTTTAATTAATATTGAAGTATGTTGTTTCCAATTAAGTTGATTGTCAATTGTTAAGCCTAAAAATTTTGTATTTGCAACTTCTTCAATTTTTTCATTATTAAAGATTACATTTAGTTCCGAATTAACTACTTTTTGCCGAAAGTTCATAATTTTTGTTTTCTTCAAATTTATAATTAAGTTGTTATGCTCCAACCAGTCAACTGCTTGTTGTAATGCATTGATTATTTTAGTTTCAAAGTCTTTATTATTTTTGTCAAGTTTAACAATGATAGTACTGTCGTCGGCAAATAATGTCATAGGATAGGGTATATTCTGGGGAAAGTCATTTATATATATGAGAAATAATAAAGGCCCTAGCACACTGCCTTGGGGCACGCCATAAGATATTATTCGTTCTTTGGATGTGTATTTTATAACAGTTTTATTTAATTTACAAATTCGACTTATTTCTGTGTGTTGTGTTCTATTTTTTAAGTAAGATTTTATGAGTGATAAGACATTTCCCCTTATCCCGTACGCATTTAACTTGCTCAGCAGTATTTCATGGTTGACCAAGTCAAATGCCTTGGTCATATCCATGTATATTGCTGATACTGGGACTCTTTCATTCATGTTAGCTATGATGTCATTAAGAAAGTCATATATTGCCATATTTATTGAATGATCTTTCCTAAATCCTTTTTGTTCTTTTACAAGTATATTATGTTTGTTGAGGTATGCCTCTATAGACCTATAGATCCATTTTTCGAATACTTTTGATATTACCGGAATGAGAGCTATTGGCCTGTAATTTTTAATATCTTTCTCATCGTCTTTTTTAAATAAAGGTTTTATGACAGTAGGTTTAAGTTTATCAGGGTAGCTTCTAGACTCAATACTTAAATTAAATATGTAGCTGAGAGGATGTGATACTATTTCTGAAACATATTTTAGAACCTTTGTTGAAATATCGTCGTATCCTACACTATTTTTATTTTTTAGATCTTTTATAATTCTATTCACTTCATCTGGTATGATAGGGGCCAAAAACATTGACTTTGTAGATAAATTAATTTTATTATCAGTGGTAAATTGTGTCGAAGCAGTGGAAAGTTTTTCTGCTTGGCTTATGAAGTAGTCGTTAAAGGTATTTGCTATGTCTTTGGGAGTAGTATATGTAAGTCCGTCATAATTTATTTCTTTTATATACTCTGGTGGAGAGTTGCTTCTATTTCCATTTATTATATTCCATGTCATTTTCGATTTATTATATGCTGTCTCTATTTTATAATTATTCTTTGCTAATTGTGTCAATTTTATAATTTTTTTAAGTCTGTTTGAGTAATTTCTAAGTTTCGTCACATTTATCTTAGATGGATTTAATCTATGTTGCCATAACAACCGTCGTTTTATTTGGCTACACCGTCTAATACCAGGTGTTATCCAATTTGGATTTCTTATTAATTTTCTTTTTTTATACATAATTGGAAAACACAAATTATAAAACAATTGGAATAGCTCTAAAAAGTTGTTATATGCTACGTTAGGGTCTTTAGTGAGGTAGACATCAGAAAAGGAAATCGATTTCAAGCAGTCTTTGAATTTCATCAAGTTTTCATTACTATAGTCACGCACTTTTATATTCCAGCTTTTGATTAAACATGTCTTTTTTACTGGAATTTTTAAAGTTTGTGCGGTGTGATCGGACATATGTAGATCAAGGACATTATGAGTACATTTTCGTGAAATATTATGTGCAAAATTATCAATACACGTATTGCTTTGTAATCTAGTTGGTTGATTAATTTGTAAACATAGATTGTACTTCAATAGGAAACTAGTAAATTCAAGAGATAATTTATCTGGTTTTAAAATATTAATGTTAAAATCACCACATAGAATTACATTCTTGTTCGAGTTGTAACAGTATTTTGATAATATAATGTTTAATTTTGAATAGAAAACTTCTAAATTATTTAACTTTGGTACTCTGTATATACAAATAATGATTGTGTTATGCGGTATTATTTCTATTGCACAAACTTCGACAACGCCTTCAATTGACATTTTACTGACATTCGTAAGTTCTTTATATTGGAGACCAAATTTTACCAAAATACAGGCTCCTCCTCTTTTCGTACTTCTTGTATAGTAAGCGGCTAATTTATAATTAGGTATTGAGAGAAGCTCCTCGTGTCCTCGCTCCATAAAGTGTTCTGTGACGCAAATTATGTCTATACTGTTTCTTTGTTCGGCTAGTTCTTGCAGGTGTAGTGTTAGTTGGTCCACCTTGTTGATGAGTCCCGCTATGTTTTGATGCATAATAATCAGATAGTTATAGAAAAAACGTGTCTGAACGTTCAAATTCTGAGGTAGAAGAATTAGATATTGTCATATTATTTTCAGCATCGATTTCAGTTATAGTCCTCTGGAGATTAATGAAAATATTCCTCATTCCTGTTCCATTTATGTGTCCTTGTGGTGCAGAAAACATTTCATAGCCACAAGTTAATTCTGCATTAGAGTCCAATAAGTAGGCATATTCGTGAGTTAAGTTGTCTAGATATAAGAGATTATTAAAAGTTTCTATTCTTGCATTATATATAGTTGTATAATTGCCATATCTGTAGGTCGGAAGGCAAATAATCACATTCGTGTTATTGATTTTCCCGATGGTTTCTCTAATAAGAAATATAATGTCGTGATAGTTTCCAGTCCGTATGAAGTCCATCTCTCCCATCATAATAACACAATAATCATTTTTATTAAAGTTTTTTATTCTATTATCAATACCTTGCAGCATTTGTTGAATATCACCACCTGGATGAAGATAGTGGCAATAATCATACATACAAAAAGTGTCCTCAATTAAGTTGCATAATTTATTCCTTTTATTGTTGCTAATTATACATAAATTTTTCCTTGTTTGCTTTTTTTGGAAACGATTTTTATCGCCTTGCAGGTTCGTCATTATATGGGAATCATATTGTGTTGATTTGTCAGTATGCGCGGGTAAATTGTTAGTTTTAGTTTTGTCAGTCTTGGGTGTTGTCGGGGGGCTGTTATTTGTAACAATGGTTTTGTTTCTCCTTTTCTTGTTAGTTATTGGTGATGTACTGTTGTCACTAACTATATCGGTTGTTATTTTTTTATAAATATTTTTCTTCTTAGTTAATTCGTCGATAGTGTTTTTAAGTTGAGTATTCTCTAAGTTTAAACTCTCGACTTCTGCGTGTGCTGCTTCTAATCCCAAAGTTAATTCCTTAATTTTATTTTGTAGTTGGGTAATTTCATCGCTATGTTCTTCGTCTGACATTTCCGGCAAACTATTGCTAGTGGTACAATTTAATTCGGTGGTTATGTTTAAACCATCATTTGTGTCCGAATGTCTGCGCTGGCGCTGACGTCGCTGAGTGATATTACCGAAGAAGTTCATTGTAAGTTAACTAGAATTGTCAAGTTAACAATTTTATTTATTACAAAAAGAGATCCAGCCGGCGGGGTTCGAACGCACGACTATGTGTACGACAGTCGACTGTTTGAGTTATCTCACTAGCTAAACTGATACTGCTTGCGATGAAATTGGTGATCGGTTTATGCGAGAAAGATTTTTAAATAATAAGAAGTCGTTAGTTATGAGTCATGCCAGTGGAATTTTTTCCTTACAACTCAAGTGATTCAAGTTTGAACTGCGGATTGTTTTATAATTTTTGTTCACTTATTATGCACTGTTAGTCACTTATTCTGCACTGTTGCTTCACTTGAGTTCATGTTTTAAAACTATTGTTCGTGAGAGGATTTTTAACACTATTCACAAATGTTAAATTATTTTCCATAACACTTAAGTTTTTTCGGGGATAACGTTCACACTTAATATTTATAACTTGCTTAATGTTTTTAGTGCACACTTATTGTTATTAAACTTTGTTTATTATTATTAGTGAATTTTAAAAACAGGGAACAACAATTCAAATGCTTGTAGCTAAAGCGCCATCTAGCCATTTTAATAATAAATGTTTCTTATAACATAAAGCTTTGTACACTTGTAATATGCATTATACCGATATTCATATTTTAATATTGATCCCCATAAATAATAATTTTGTATCTATTTATCTAGGAAAGGGAATGGACCATAATCCATCACGCGGGCTTAGTGCGAGTTGGTTGATGTCACCTGTCTTCAAAATGTTGGTTTATAGAACATGCTAGTTTCCTCACGATGTTTTCCTAAACCGTTTTGAGAGCAGTGGTGATGAAATAAATTACACAAAGTGCATGCCTGAGTAATTTTTTTTTTGAGGTGAGATATCATTCAATGACTTCTCCAACTCTAAGCGAGAGCGAGAGGGCATGTTAGACTTTTACTGACAAAAACCCACCTGTGTTCTTCAGTTGCCATTTGCGTTCTCAGAAATTCCCGTGCCTCTATCGGACATAGGCTCTATTAGGCCCCTTCCGTTTTGCTGACATCTCTTTGACGCATGCCTAAGTTTGGAATCACGACGTGCAACCCGTCCGTCGGGGCCGATACCACTGGATCGAACAACGGCCCTATGCATAATATTACCTCATAATAAATAACCAGCCCACACATTACATAGTACTAATATCCATCTTTATTACATACATTACATAGAACATTATATCATTATACGACCTATATACCTACTTACCCGAAACCAAATAATATAATACATACAGTATCAGACATTATTTCTGTGACCTCTTACAATAGAAATTCTTTGAAAATGTCGATGTCAATCAACCTTATGGGTCTATGACCGCTGTAACTGTAGTGTTATGTAATTATATTTTCTGTTGGATATTAGATAGAAAGGATTACAAAATATTCATTTTGTGAGGAATTATTTTGACTTTAATAGGTACTGGACACTGTACAAATGGTTTTAGAACAACTATTTTTATATGACTTGCACTTGACCACTACTATCTCACTGGTGGTAAGTGGTGATGTGGTCTACAAATGTCTACGATGGAGCACGCTTGCCTAGAAGTAACATAATCACTCTTGACTTAAAGACCCCTAGGTTGTAACTATCAGGAAGCATCAAACTCCAGCCGGAAATCCCACTCCTTAGCAGCTGTACGCTCAATGAAGGTGCTCACAAAACATTTTGTGCAAGGGTCCACCATTTGATTAAAATTAAGAAAAATGTTATTCTGTCTGTATTCATCCACTAGTTCTATTAAGAACCATAAATTTCTAAGTGTTATTTCAGCAGAAAGATATCTGCAGCTAGACATAACCTAGCGCTATGTGACTCATCATCAACTGGTCCAGTACCTAATTCTCAAGAACATCTTCTTCTTCTTCTTCTTTGTCCAACCCTCTTCCCAGTTTAGCTGGGGTCGGGTCTCCTTGTATGTTTGCGCCAGAGAGTTCTGTTCTGGCTTGTCTGTGCACTCAGACTCGCTTGCTGGATTTCTTTTTGCATATTTGACCACCAGGTGGTGGGTGGTCGTCCTCTTCCTAGTGGTTGGTCAGGGATACTTAGGGCCAATAATTCTCAAGAACATATCCATATTTAAATGAACTAGAAGCCCATCTATAAACACCAAAACGAATCTCCTCTCTACCTTCCTAAACTAAAATTCAAATCTAAACACCACTATTTTACGTTACTCTAAACAAACGCGGGTGTTACATTATCCTGTCACAACACTTACAGCCAAGTAACATTAGACTGAAATGTGCAAGCCTGCAAGCGTCTGCAAGGGAGCGTGCGTAAATTGTGCAAGGCACCACCTGCCGTGTATCCGGCACGGCTGAGTTATTTAAGCTGGGAGCGCGGTTGCATTGTGCGAAACGATACGGGATTGGAATTATCCTTCTTTTGCATTGTTTGTGTTGTTTGTTGTTAAGCTGCGTAAATTGCGAGAGGTGCTATTTTACTTTGAATATGGTCTTGTAGAAACAAAGTAAAAGTCTGCTCTTGGGTCAACCGAAGTAACAACTAGGCAATTGGAAAGTTCTAATACTACGGCCCGAGAGTTTTAACGTCAAGCGGCAGAGTTAAGCAACCTTTATTGCAATTTAAAAAGCTTACCATTAGCCTAAAGTTTTGCAATAGATAATTTTTCTATCTCAAGAAGGCTGATTTATCAAGTATGTGTGTGTAGATTCACGTATACAATATTTAATTACACACACAGAAATAAATGTGTACGTGAACCCACACACAGATGCAAGACCGACAGAGTTTCGTGATATAGAACAACTTACACTAAATATTTGAATTGTGACGGATGACAGTGAAAACTATTCCTTACAACGAAGCCTACAGCACCGCGACAGCTCAAGATAAAATTCATTACAAACATTCAGAGATTTATGAATAAATAATTCACAACACTGTTAGAAATGAATAGCTATCTTATTAAGTGAAGTTTTTACTATTACTTCTGTATAATTAATAACACATCCTTTCATGAAGGATGGGGCAAGGCAATCAGTTACATTTCTATGTCCACCTGGTAGGTAATCTGCCAAGATTTTAGGAACTTAATAAGCAATTATGAACTTAGGTAGAACTGCGAAATTGTTTGAAAGAGTTACTGGGGCCCTGGAACGCAAAGGGTACCTGAAGAAACACAGGTCGGTTTTAGTTAGAAAGTCCGACACTCCCTCTCGGGCACAGCGGCCAACCTAAGTCCGCAGCGGTTAAGAGATTTCCAGATTGGCACTGCAATTCGCGTCCAGGGGGGGAGATGTTCTGACGGGGTGATGAAATGTGTAGGAGTTGAGTGCTTCTGCTTCCACAGCGCGCATCTCTTGTCCTCTGCACTGTCTTTTGAAGAGGTCATAAATCGTAATAATGATTTCTCTCCTCAAAAAAGAAATAGGAAAGAGGAAGAACGCAATAATAATTTTATATATAAGTACTAAAATAAAATTGATAACTTTTTTTGCCTGCCACCCATGCCTACTAGAGCCATAGAGGGATTGGTTCAGCAAAGGATATTATATGGAAGAGATTTGCTGTGCCCATCAGTAATTGTTTCCATTTCTTTTTAATGGAAGAGGTACCATTTGTATATTATGGATTGCAATAAGATTTGAGATCATTTTCTGAGGCAGTTTTATTTTGGCATTGACATACACTTCAATAATTCAAACATTCGACAGTCAACAGCAATTTCGAACGGCTTCATGTGAATTAGTTAATGAGTGACGACGTCCATATAAAGTACAGAATTTAGAATTCTAAGGAAGGATATGACAGATTATCGAGTATAGACGGATTATTTTAACAGAATAATTTTATGCAATTAAATGGTTTTAAGACTAGTTTGTATTCGACACTCGTACAGTAATTATATTAGCTACAGCATGAACCATACTAGTTTATATAACAAAACTAAAAAAAATATCTCAAAAAGGCTAAAAATAACAGCGTATTTATATGACGATGATGACATTTTACCCGTCAAAATTACCGATCTAACAGACTAAGGAGGTTAGTTAATCGGGACGTACCAGACCCCTAAAAATCGGAACTTCTCGCACAAATCGGAATACCTGGCAGCACTATTTGGGAGTGAAGTTTATAATGGTTTTGGATCAGGTTATTGTTGAAAACTACCTGATTCTTTGGGCTTTATTTTCCTTGTGTACTCACAATCTTATGACATCATCAATAAATCTATCAAGAAACATGGGCTTTCCAATGACTAGTCCAAAAAACCCATCAATAATGTCGAAACTCGCTGTACCACAGTAGCTGAATGATTCGGTGACCACAGCGCCCACGTCATTATTTGCAACTATCACACTATTATTATCATTTGTAAGTATCAATCGTAATATCATTATTTGTAACTATCACTGGTATTGTTATTATGTTATATTATTTGTTACTATCACTCTAATGTTATTATTTGTAACTATCAGTCTAATATTAAAAAAGTTCTATAAAAGTTTGTGTGTATGTGAGTATGTTTGTTACTCCTTTACGCTCAAACAGCTGAACGGATTTGGATGAAAATTTGCACGTGGGTAGACTATGTCCTGGAGTAGGGCATATGATTAACTTTTTAACCCGAGACTATGTTCCCTTGGGATAATTTTAAGCCACTGGCAGCAGTTCGTACATACACATAATAATATATGTGTTCGTGTACGTTTTCTAATTTTCAGCTCTAGGTACTTAGGTATTTCTAAAAGGAACAGCCGTGGCGTTATTATGCAAACGTTATTTTAGGGCAGCGCAAAATGAAACATTCTTCGTAATGTTTTAACCACGTAGATACATTTTGTAACTTATAATCATAACACAGATCTCATTAAAATGATAGTAAAACATTTCTATTATTTTAACGTAATTTCAGCTGGTACGCGATAAATCTTAAACATTTCTTGAACAGAAAATTAACACTAGAAGCAAGGAATATCAGTGTCATAAACTCCATATTACTATAGAGAGATAGTATACAAATGAAACAGCTATCAGATACTTTTATTATGTACTTAAATATTTTGGTGTACTTTGCGATTCTACACATTATAAAACTAGGGCAGAAAGAAAATAGGAATGGGTCATATTTGGGACGCGCGCACTTCTAGTGTTAAGTCTATAAGTTAAATTCTTTTAATCAATTACAAAGAGAATTTATCAAAAATATAATCTATCTATATTTATACACTTTCAGTTTACAGCGATGCGGAGGAATTTTTTGACGCCATATTTTAGGTAGGAGTTATTGTGTATATGTAATTTTAATAAGTTAAGTGTTTTTTTCTTCTTCTATGTTCAAAATAAATTTATATAAATAAAAGCGAAACACCATTCACTGATTAATCACGAAATCTCAGAAACTATAACACCCACAAACTTAAAATTTGGCACGTAGGTTCCTTATAGGTATAAACATACGCTAAGAACGGTTTTTACGAAACTCCACCCATAAGGGGGTAAAACGGGGGTTGGAAGTTTGTATGGAGAAACCCACTTTTACGCGGGTGAAACCGCTGGCAGAAGCTAGTAATAATATATTATTAAAGTGAGTGCCGTAATTATTTAGAAGTGTACAAACAGCCTTGAACAAGTGGTTGTAGATAATTAGAACTAATAGTTCTAAAGCCTTGAGATCAATCTGCAGGTGACAAAGTGTTACTTGTCAGTTGTCAGGGCACTTATAGATTGAGCTCAAATTAAACGTGCTTATGTTACGTTAAGACTGGGTCCGTACTAAATGATTATGACCTAGTACAGATAAAACTAGTTTTCTGAGAAAAATGTGAAGGGGTTTGGGAGGAAAGAATCAAAAGAAGAGGCGGAGCGGGAGGGCGTGTCAGACATTCACTGACTAAAACCCACCCCTGATCCTTCTTTGCCTTCGTTCCAGGGCTCCGGGGTTCTCTTTGGCATCACCCAGGGCCCCAGTAGGCTTCGACCCTGCTGGGCACCTACAGTTTATGACATCTCATCGAGGCGTGCGTGGTACAATACACGCCGTCGACGACTTGGATTTGGTCTGGACGGTTACCGGTCAGTCGGTTGGTGAGCTACCCATTGCTCGCCGTCCCCTTAGGGAGTGAATTTTGGAATAATCCTTTCTTCTTCTTTGGACATCATAAAAGGAACCTTAGTGCAAAACTACATCGTTCTAGGTCCTTGAGTTTGGGCTGGGGGTTAAGTTAGTAAACAGTCAGAACTTTGCCTTTTTTTAGACAGATATTCTAGAATGTTCCCAGCTTATTTGCCGCCAAGCTAATTCATTCATCAAATATATCGCAAGTTTCTGGTTTTGCGGAAACATTGCGGTCTCACTTTCACAACTTTGTTTCGTAAAAACATCTTAGCTTTTTAATTATATTTGTAAACTAGGTTCTGCTAGCGGCTTCGCCTGCATGAAAGTAGAAAATTATCCCAAGGGATAAAAACTCAGGGTATATAAAGTATCCTATTTACTATGATCTACCTGAGCACGGAAATGCATTTAAATTCGTACTTTGATGCCTTTTGAGTATGAACACAATGACATCGACCCTGCAGGCCGGTCCTCAATCAAGCTCGGTCCTTATCCGATGGGCGGACGGCAAGCTACCCATTGCTTGTCGTCCACAAAAATACTACACACTTCATTTAATTCGCTATTAATTTACAAAAAAGATAAAGAGTACTTTGAAAGTAATACGATGAGCATAAATTAATTACAACGCAGTAGGTAGATATAGCTGGTGTTTAACACGCATACGACAATTGGCACTACCTGACACGACACTGAATCGTGTTTACGATTTTTCTGCGAGTGAATTTTTTTCACACGTTATGTAAGTTTCCTTAAGAATTTTCTATCACGATGTTCGCTGCAATTTTTGGTTGATTTTTTGCAAAAGGCCTGACTGGTTTACTGAAAACAGCCTAACGAGGCTGACTCCAAAACAAGAGCCACTGGAAATTGAAGAAAGAGTAGATATAAAAACCTTTTCTCTCGCAAACCTACGTTGAAAAGGGAGGATCCTCCGACCAGACGGGTGTTATGTCTGGTGGGCAACTACCCAATAGATGAATTCGGGCGGTCGTATAAATTCAAATCGCGCGGAGAACTTTGATTGCGCGATGCAGGATTAGTTCTTATGTGATGCCATAGAAGTCGCTACACCTTCTTACGATCTAGGTGGTCTTTATTTTGTATTGGATCATACGAATTCCCAATCGATTTGAAGGCATTATTACCTGAAACAAACAAAAACAATTTCATAAATATAAGTGCAAATAAAAACCAAATTAAAGCACACTGTAATGAAAACTCATTAAAGATAAAATTACTTATTAAAGTCTTATGTAATTTATATTTAAATAAGTTTTATCAAAATAATTGATCGAATATGTAACATTTTACAGGCTGTTATGTATATTATCTGATTTCCTATCAAGCTACGTAATATTTGCAAAACTAATATCGCTATCGTATATATAAATCAAGGCCTAGTTCTAGACTTCTATCATTATTTCAAGCTGAAGAGTTTGTTTGAACGCGCTAATCTCAGAAACTACTGGTTAAATTTGAATAAAATGGTAAGTTTTGGATAACCTACTTATCAAAGAAGACTATGAGCTATATAACATCACGCTGTGGTGCAAAACAGCGGAGCTTTGGCTAAAGATAGCTGAGACAGGTAAGACCACGAGGGACATCTAGTCAAAAAATATACAGAACATTGTATCTGTCAAGTAATCTATATATAAAAGCGAAATACTATCTTAAAAACTATAACACCTACAAACTTAAAATTTGGCAGGTAGGTCCCTTATAGGGTGTAGACATCCGCTAAGAACGGATTTTATGAAACTCTACACTTAAGGGGGTAAAACGGGTTTTGGAAGTTTGTATAGAAAGACCTACTTTTCGCGGTCGAAGCCGCTGGAAGAAACTACCCAACTATAAAACGACTTTTATATCTAGTTGTAAAGCTAGTAAATACGCCGTTTTATATCACATTTAATATCGTAATTTACATATGTATATAGAACACCATATTCCGCTAGCACAAACCAGCTTAAATATATACATAGCAACTACTAAAGCAAGTATTTAGTAAGTCATTTTATACCCGACAAATAGCTGGATCACGATCTATGGTCGTAAATTATAATGCGCGTGCGCCGAATCGGGAGTAAGTGTTATGTATCATAAATCATTGGCTTATGAGCGAACCGTAAAATGGACAATGGATTTGCACGTTATGTAGGTAGTTAGTTTGCAAGTGATTATGGTTAAAAGTGAAATAGTAAGGTTTGGAATCAATTTTATATATTACACAACTATCACCCAACGCCATCTAGTTTCAAACTAAGCAGAGCTTGTGGTATGGTACTAGATAATTGATAAACATACTTATTTATTTCTAAGTACATTCCTGTTATAGATAAATGACACCCAGACACAGAACAAATCGATCTTGCTCAACACACAAACATTTGTGTAGGGTGCAAATCGAACCCACGACCTCCGGCATAGCAGTCAGGCCCACTAACCACTAAGCCAGTCATCATTATTCTAGTTACATGTTGTGTGTGTTACATTTTTCCGAAACAGTTTATTGTTTAAATTTTTTCAGATTTTTCTGGGACTGTAGATAAATAGATCTACAAATTACAACCAGGACTGAAGACTTAAAGAGCTGTCATAGTCATGAAGCACGGAAGAATTTTGGTATGTCAATATCATTCGTCTAGTTATATGAAATCAAGTTAGTTTTGATACTAAGTCTCAGGTAATCGATTGAATGGAAAAACGTCGCCATAAATAATGTTAGTTTCAACTATGTCTTCCGACGTTTATAGTAACTGCAGGCGATACTATAATTTCCTCACAATCTAGGACCCAACATTGTAAACCTATTTCTAAGACCAGGGATGGCAAACCAACGCCATGCTATAGTAAATTATGGGTATGTTAGCTTCTCCCAGTGGCTTTGTCTTCGTGAATGTAGGTTTCTCTGTACAAACTTTGTACTCGATACGAATTTTGGAAAATCATTTCTTTTTCTTTGTGTGCATCATAAAAGGAAGCTCTGAGCAAAATTTCAAAGCCTTGGTCCTACCAAGTCTTTGGGTTGGGCGTAGGATTATGTAGATCGTACGAATGCTAAATATAAAAATAAATAAATAACATGAAGTAAAAGAAACAGAAGATGGTAGAAACTACAGAACGCCAGCTGTGTCGCTGCGGGGTGCCAGCTGAAAACCAGCGCTGGGTGTTGGATGACTAGCAATTGCTGAATTGGCGACCCTTTCGGTTCGGGCAAGCTCAGCCAACTGTATTGTATTTCTGTACTCTTTTTTTATTTTGTGTTGTTGCCTGTTGTATTGCTTGTGTCGAATAAATGCTATGCTATTCTATTTAATAACTGCTAAGATTATCGCGCAGTCGTAATATCATCTCAGTGACAATCAATGTCAAGAAATTGCCGAAACGTAGGGAAATTAGAGATGTCTGTGACAGATAGCGACAACGATGAGAAAGCAGACGTTTTGTTCCACAATGCACGCTAGTCATACAATCACACTATCACATCACACTAATATTACAAAGACGAAAGCTTATATGTGTGTATATGTTTGAAACTATTTCACACTTAAAGAGTTGTACAGATTTAAATGTAATTTGGCAGACGTGTAGACTATATCCTTAGAACATTTTTTTTTTAACAGCAGATCTGAAGAGGATTAATTGAATCATCATCATCACTTCATCTAAAAACTTCCACTGTTGGATATAGGCCTTGAGACAATAAACGATCCTGTGTGCCTCGCATCCATCAGATTCTCACAACCCTTACCATGTCATCGGTCCAGCTTGTGGGAGGCCTTCCACCGCTGCGTCTTCCGGTACGCGATTCGATTCAAGGAATGAATAAATTTAGGTTCTTTATCTGATTTTTTTTCGATCACATTTTTTCTTTCCCTCAGCTCGCAGATTTTAAAAGGTGCACCATCCCTGCTTTCCACCATTAATCTTCTAATTCACTGCACACTGACTAGAACGAACGTGTAGAATGAGCATAACAAAATGCGGCACGGACAGCCTTATGCAATACCGAAGCCGATGGCTATTTAGATATACGAAGAATTAATTCGACTCTCATTATGTTGAACCTGATTTATAGCTAGCTTTTAAAGCCGTTAAGTTGGGTAAATTGTACCTGGAATAACTGGACTTAATCTTTTGAGGAATACGTATGATCGCCAGACTGAGGCGTAAATAGCGGAACGCAATGCAATGAGATGGGTAGGTAGCGTGATTCCTTCCAAATCAACTGGTGCGCACAAACATTTCATAGAATTGAGAAGAAAAGAGGACCTTTGCACTGGTAATTTGGCTGGTATGAAGTCAGTAAATCTTGCAAGTAATACGTGAAAATAAACACAAATCTCATCAAAATGAGAACAATTACAGAATGAACTGGTTTCAGCTTCACAACAGATATAATCCACTCTCTCACTGGCCATTCCCAATAACCGTTTCGTGTAAAGTGATTATTGGCGTTAAAACTTATCATTTAGTGCAACCGAGTTTAGTGCATAACAATTTAGGTTTATTTTATTTCTAGAACATACAAAATACATACCTATGTTAGCATAATAACTCGCAAATTAGTCTAGACCAAACGTTGTCGTAAAAACAGTTCATTTCACACTATTTCTGGCACGAGGATAAAGCTGGCTTTCCACCAAATCTAAGCGAGAAAGCAGAGCGATAATAAAATTTCTCTACAGCTATTTTATTAGTGGACTTTTCGCTCCGTTTCTCGCACAATTGTAATGGAAAACTAGCCTTAAATTAGTTCGCGGTTCGCCGTCCGTGCGCAAAACATTTAATTTATAGACTTTCGTGTTCCGGATTCCATAAACTGTTCCATAATATTACGCCATTGCAATGTTACGCTTGCATTCTGGCAAATTGATGTAATTGGATTTTGAACAAGTGTTGACGGCTCGACTGTACTGAGTACTGACGCAAACAGAACTGGACCGCGGGAATGTGAATGAATTATGCAGTTTGGAATGTTGTAAATTCATGAATAGGAGAAATGGCCTAGTAGATTAGGTTCTTGATAGAGAACTGCCATTACTACTTTATGGTTATGTGGTTTTATGTCAATGTAAGGCTGAAAATATCTCTATTTATATCTGTTAGGAAATAACTATTGGGTTTTGCAACGCAGGAGAAGTGAAGACAACATCTTAGTTTTCAGGACAAAATGTGCGTTTGGTATAGCCGTTGATTTACAATGATCTCACTGTTCCGACTAATGAATTGTGGTGGACAGGGATGTCCACCACGGGGGGAACCCATAGGTGGGAACTCACACACACAAAACGTTTTGGAAATACATTCATTGTGGGCACAGCTAAGGTCTGGGATCGGCAGATGAAGTCTGTGTTTCAGTTTTTCCTGTTACCTACAGCTTGGAGGTCTTTAAGTCAAGAGTGAAAGGTTACTTCTAGGTAAGCGTGCTCCATCATCGACCACATCATCACTTACCATCAGGTGAGAAAGTGGTCAAGCCTTATTAATAACAAAAATAAAAAGTGACAGTACACTCGTTTTAAAAATGAATTATTCGCGCATAAACACCAAAAGAAGCAAGTCTAAGTACAGATAAATACAGAAGTGCTACAGTTACTACGCAAGTTATAATTGCTGTACAATCGTATATTATGCCAAGATTAGGTTAATTTGCATTTGAATGTACCTAAGACATTCTCGTTTATGTAACATTAGGTACTGATAGTGTGGGACTTGCTGAGATTAATTGTAGCGAATATTAGGTAGGAGGTATGAGATTTATGGGCCGTAAGGAAATTACAAGGAGTTTGTTGTTACCGGTATTCGCAATATTCCAGCCCCCCTAGCCAAGTTACAACCGTTTCGTTTCGATTCTCTTCCGTCGAACGCCTCGAGTAGGCCACGCCTCCGATTCCTTTGTTCTGACGTCATCTCAATGCTCAGTCACGTGGTCACGGTCAGAACAAAAGAATCTGAGGCGTTCGACGCAAGAGGATTGAAACAAAATGGTCGTAACTTGGCAAGGGGGGCTGGGGTCTTACTATGACGGGTTAAAATGTCGATCCAGAAAGAGGGATCGGGCTATACTCCCTATTTAGCTCTATCTCTTTAACAGTTCAGTTTAGGTCGTAAAATGGATCGCTTTAGGAGTTCGTGGTAGGGCCTCAGACCAGTGTCTTTATGGAGAGTAAGACATTTTAATAATCGGTCCTTACTGGCGCCAAAACTACTAGTTAGGGCTTATAGCACTACTGTTTAATGACACTAATATTATACAGGTGAGAGTTTGAAACTGTGTGAGTATATTTGTGACTCCTTTACGCTCAAACAGCTGAATGGATTTTGATGAAATTTGACACATGAATAGATCATGTCCTGGAAAACCTTAAAATTTATTTTTATGCCGGGATATTTTATACTTCCATGTGGGCAAATCCATCGGCAGAAGCTAGTACATACACATAATGTGTGTCTGGGTATTTTCCAACGTTCAGCTCTACTGACGTATATATAAAAGGAACCGTTAACCTTGCGTTATTTACGCATACGTCATTTTGAGGCAGCGCAAAACGAATCTTTATTCGTAATCTTTTTGCCATATACATTCAGTAACTTACAGTCATGACACGGATATCATTAAAATGAAAACGATAGTGACTCTCAACCAAATGTATGATTGGAATATAATTTGCCTGGTCATACTTTCACAATGCGTGCAGAGATAGTATTGAAAAAAATCGGATTGGCCTTTCGTTTTCATTCAATCAAGAACTCAATTCTATTTTCACTGGTTAACGGCAAGATAATTAGATTAATTATATAAAAAAACTGGGTAAGTGCGAGTCGGACTCGCGTCCTCAGGTTTCCGTACAAACTTACCTATATAAATAGTTCAATTCCGGAATGGAGCCTCAGAAGATATTTCCAAATCGCAAAAAAAAATTGTGACGTAACAATCAATTTAGAGTTTTCAGATTTATTCCTATACTGGTGCTGTAATACCTTGCTTATGCCAAGTTTCAGGATTCTGGGTCAACGGCAAGTACCCTATGAATTTTGATTTCCTCAAGAGTATCGAAATGTACTTTTTTTGCCACATAAACCAAAGTATCTTTTTTCTCGTTAACTTACAAGTTTTTTTTTTTTTTCACAGACAGATTTCTTGACAGACTGACAGACAGACAGACAGACGGACCACAAAGTGATCCTATAAGGGTTCCGTTTTTTCCTTTTGAGGTACGGAACCCTAAAAAAACAGTAAACTCAAATTAAGAGCACCCAACCGCACTTACGTGATTAGTTGTGACGTTATTATACACCTTTCACTAATTATTTTTAAAACACAGATAAATTGTAAATATTATCTAGGTTTTTATTTGAAATCAACACATACATAGCCTGTCAAAATTATAACCCTCCTTTGGCTTTGCCGTCGTCGGGTAAAAATATAAATTTGTGTAAAACTAATTCAGCAAATACCCTTCATAATGTACATACTTGTAAATTAAATAGTAAAGAAAATACACATAGGCAAACCGCGTTTAATAATTTGTTATTTTCTATGCATTTTCAAAGTGAGTTTTTACTGCGTCGCCCTGTACGTAAATTAGTACCATCTATTTCCGAACAAGGCGTTAACCTGTATCTCAGATTACATTTGACCCCTTTATTAATTGAGCAGCTTTATAGCTACATAAATACCTTAACCTAAAAACGAATGTTAAGTATTTTGTGTGAGAGATATACTTTCTGTTCTTGACACACTTCAACCTTGAATCCTCAACGCTATCAAGCAGTTCAATCAGCTTATCTTGAAGCAAAGTCAACACTTGGAGAACAACTTTGCAGACGCGTGGGATATATCATAGCAAGTCATCTCTTTACAAAACGATCGTGAATTCGTGATAGTACCTACGTAAGCCACGATTCTTATGTGCTAAATTATACATAATATAATAATTATGTAGGTTAATATTATAGTATTAAGTTGTATGAACGTAACATAAAACACAGGAACATTTTCATTCACGATGATGTTTTCATATTATGATGCAATGTGCGTGTGTGTATGAGGAAGAAATAGAAATTTGATACAGAAAATAATGTGCTTTTACTGGCATTTACAAGAATTTAAATGGAGTAGTTATTGAAAGAAGTTATTCAGTCAGAAAAATGATGATAATTGCACATTCTATGGCGTAGATCTCTATGGAGAAGCACATGAAAGAAACTCCATGGAAATTCTTTTAAACCATGTTATGATTTATAAATATCTCGGTTACATATTTCTTGACGCTTGTATTATGTGAGAACTATAACCAAAAACAAAAAAAAAATACAATCTACACTAATATTATAAAGAGGTAAAGATTTATTTATCTCGGGAACGCGTAGAGGTATCGAGTTGAAATTAAAACCGTATACTCTACTTTGCAGTCCCTTAAAGCTGTGAAAAAATCAAGCTTCAAAGTTAACAAAAAAAAAGGTACGACCGTTTATGTCACAAAAAACGTATTTCAACACTCTCATGGGAATCAAGTACCATATGAATTTTTACCTAGAATCCTAAACTTTGCTTGGCACGAAGCAAAGTCTTATAGCACAACTCACCTATAGGAAAAAATCTGAAAACTGAAAAATTGTAGTTACGTCACAAAAAAAAGCTTTTTTTGCCATTCGGAAAAATCTTCGTAACACAATTTGGGAATTGAACTTTTTTCATAGGTAAGTTTGTACGGAACCCTCATTGTGCGAGTCTGACTCGCACTTACCCGGTTTTTTTTTATGTGTATGGCTATTTTCTTGGCTTGGAAGGAGAAGAAGGACCTTTACCTTTGTAGTATGAATGTGTAATTAATGTAACACATACGGAGATCTTACACATATTATGCGGCTACTGTAAAATTCATCTTTATTTAACCCGAATTAAAACCAGACTTTTATTTTCTCAGTAACAAGACCACTTAACCAACCGAATCACAAATAAAATCCCTTCTATAAATCCTTCTTGGCCAACAACGAACACGTTACTTAAGATAATCCCTCACTGAGACCAATAGTGTTCGCAATTATCTATGGCCATTAGACGATGCAGTACTGTTATGTACATGGTACAGTCACAAGCAAAAACATAGCATAACATTGTCGGCCTTATAATGTTCCCACTGTTGGGACTCAGGCCTCCTCTCTAGGAGAGGGAATGGGCCGTAATTCACCACGCGGGCCCAGTGCGGGTTGGTGAATGTCACATGTCTTAGAATTTTTGGTTCTAGGACATGCCGGTTTCCTCACGATGTTTTCCTTCACCGTTTTTGAGAGCAGTGACGATGGAAATTACACAAAGTACTCGTAAGTCGGGGCCGTTACCACTCGGCCACCACTGCTCTCCGCAGCAAAAACATATATAGTAATATTGCCACATTTTTAATTTGTCTTAACTTCACGAAATAAATGTAGGTACGACAAATGGTTGTTCTAATTACCTAACCAACAAATTGGTAATTTAGAACCAATTGTTATACACATATTTCTTGAATGGTCGAAGATAAGATAAATAAAAACTGTTACAATATACCTATCTATCTTATTGCTCGTGACTGTACAGTTAACAGCAGACATACAATGTTTCTGAAAAGGAAACCCGTGGTTAGACGCAAATGGCAACTGAAGGTGTGGTTTAAGTCAGTAAAAGTCTGACACACCGCCCTACTCCACCAAGACCGGGAGAAGTTATTAAGATTTCCCACCTTAAAAAAAGATATACAATGTGATTTTCATCACCATCCAATTTTTTTCCACGCGTTAGGTATTGAGTTTGCTTTTGCATAAATTGTAACTCTGTCTGCAGAAAATTTAGGAGAAAAAAAAACAGCTGCATAGGATGGTTTTTTCGAGTTAGGAAATCTATAAATAATTCTTCCCGCTCTTGAGGAGCGAGAGGGAGTGTCAGACTTACGACTAAAACCTACCTTGGTTCCTTCAGTTGCCCTTTACGATCCAGGAACGCTATGTAAATAAATAATTCTGAAAACCATAAGCTAAATTGCTTAGCTATTTTTGATGCTGTCTGTACCTATTTGCAGATAAAAAGTCTTCAAAGTGTTGTTGAGCACACGCCACCATCCCAAGTGCTTGGTCCAAGTTTGATAAAGTACAAACAAAGACATTTTGTTTATGTAAGAACTTTTTATTATGTATGAAAAGACTAGCTTCTGCCAGCGGCTTCGCCTGCGTGAAAGTAAGTTTCTCGATACAAACTTTGGACCCCCGTTTTACCCACTTAAAAGTTGAATTTTCAAAAATCCCTTCTTAGTGCTCGCCTACGTTATAAAAGGAAGCCTTGTGCAAAATTTCACGTTCCTAGGCCCAGTGGTTTCGGCTGTGCGCTGATATGTCAGTCAGTCAGTTTCTCCTTTTGTATATAGATAAAACTTTTCTAGGAAGACGGTTAAGCAGACTGTCTTTTAGATAATAGCAGAGTACCTGTTTACTTGAGATAACTTAAGATTGAAATGATTGTTCCAGTTAAGAAGGTGACCTACCCATGAGTGCAATACCCATTAGTAACATTTTCACATACCTATAACAAAAATCCATCTCTTCTCACGATAATTAAGGCAAGCATTTACATAGATACATATAAGTCGAAAGAAGCTAACAATACCACATTTTCGTAAAAAAACAACTTACAGCTAAGGAGTGGAATTCCCTGCCAGAGTCTGTGTTTCTTGATAGATACAATCAAGGGGTATTTACGTCAAGAGTGAATAGGTTACTTCTAGGCAAGCGTGCTCCATCGTAGATCACGTTATCGCTTTACCATCATGTGAGATAGAGAACAAACGCGAGCCGCGCGGAAAAAAAAACTTGTTCAAGTTCAATTCATTGAAATCTTAGACGTGAAGCGTAATGCCAGCTATATCATCCTCATAATCGATTTCAAAACCCGCAGATTTACATCAACTTGGACCATTTTCTTGGACTTTATAGCCTTACTTAAGACACACACTATCTTACTAACAAGACCGATCTAGTTACGTACCCCTTACATAAAACCCCTCTTGTCAATGGAAATAATTTCCTTTATCGATAGAATTGGTCAGCCATATTTCAAATGCAAGTACTACAGTATATACTCTTGTGTAAGAAATACAGGAATTATTTAGTTGAGGATATTAAGTAATCTTGTTTTTAGGTCATTTCTGATTTGTGATTTTCTGGTGTAGAATATTTATGGAAACTGGTGGGTACTTAAATGAAGCTTGTTATAATAATTAATTATGCAAGCTAGAAATTGTGTCATTGCAGAGCAAAAGCTAGTAAACGGAGAGGGTTTGATCGAATGTTTGTGTGTAATATCTACAGCATATTTTATGTACCCTAGGTCTTGTTTAATTTTTAATTCCTAAAGATGATTTTCTTTTACGGACAACACACAATCTTATAGACAACTAGTTTATCCCAGCGGCACCGCCCGCGTCCCTATGACAGTCAGTGATAAATTTACCTATATATATAAAAGGAGAAACTGACTGATTGACCTATCAACGCACAGCTGAAAATACTTGGACTAGGAGCGTGAAATTTTGCTCAAGGTTTTCTTTTATGATGTAAGCAATCACTAAAAAAGTTTCATCCCAGTAGGGGATTTTTTTCCAAAATTCTTCCCCTAGTGGGATGAAACAGGGGTTCACATTTTGTGAGGAGAAATCTACTTTAAAGCGAGCAAAGTTTAATAGTTTTTGAGTTTATACTTTACAAACAAAAATACAAATAACTCTCCTCTTTTTAGTAATAAGTCTAGATAAATCAACAATACCTGGAATATTAATTTCTCTAGATCTATATAAAATTTAGAATACCTAATTTTTTTCCATTTCCAAACATATTTTTTTTCTGTTTTTTTTTTTTTGTTTTCGAAATGTGTAACTAAATGAACGAGTCGATCGAACCATTGCTATCAATCAGAACGTTGCGTCGACGACAGCCTCAACAACATCATTACCATCATGTTGCTGAAATGTCACGTCAATCAAGAGAATATTCAAATGTTGGAACCGATAAATAAATGGCACTGGGCCTCAAAGTTTATTAGAATAGGGCTATCAAAGTAGATAAATTATATGGATATGTTTAGTATTACATAATTAACGATCAATCAATGAAGATTATTATTTATCAATAAAGGCACGGTTGGCGCAGTGGTTGAAAGACTGGCTTTTGAGCTGCGTGCGGGTTCGATTCCCACACGGGATAAATATTTGTATGGTCTGCGTGTCTTGAGTATGTGAGTTAAAATGTTTGCGAAAGCACCCACGATTTAGGAGTAATTCCTAGTGCGTTTTTATAAAATAAGAGAAAAAGTACCATAATAAATTATGGATTTTTATCTGGCATTATAGTACCTACCTTACCTACCGAATTACATTAATTACTAATTAAGCTTTCCGCAGGATGATGTCGACATTTAAAGGGGAAAGTATGAAATATAGAACTTGGAACTATATTGGATCACTCTCATTCCACCACTATCAAAATAGAAAATCAGGGTGGTATTTTGTACTACGAAGAACCCGAAGAATCGGCAAACTTAAGAGAAGAGGCAGTGGACACATTGCTCGCAGAACAGATGGCCTGCCGGAAGACGCAGTGTTAGAAGGCCTCCCACAAGGTGGACCGATGACCTGGTGAGGGTTGCGGGAATTTGATGAAGAGACGAGACGCACAGACCGGTGGCCTGGTGTGGTGAAACTTGGGGGAGACCTGTGTCCAAAAGTGTATCTTTCAGCAGAAATGATGAACAGACTACGAGCTGTTTTTGCAAAATACTTAATGGAGATACCCAAATACACTTTCCCAGATGAAGAAATCGAAACCAAGATCCAATTTTTAACAGTAGTGCCTCAACCATATGACCAACGAACGAAGCAAATATTTCATTTTAATAACTCGTGAACGGAATCATTAATTGACGGTGAATAATATTTGTAGAGTGTTGACGGATACATTATGTTAGTGAAGTAATAATAAACTACGGACAAGGAAGTTTATTGCATTTGAATATGGCCCATTAAACCTGATTTCTGACATGTTCGTGTGTTTTGGAATAATCGGTGCTGCCGCGTATAATAACTTCACATGTATTCGCATTTTCAAGGCAGAAATACAATCAAAATATTTCTTAGATTCATATAAGTTTTTGTGATTCCAAAATGAAGTGCGACTTTAATTTGATTCAAAATTAATTTAATAAAGAGCTAAACATTTCTTCGGACCTAAAATTATTGTCTAATTTAATTAAAAATAAATGTAGAAATGATAACTTCTTATTTTGTCTGTACACTTAATTATTTAGTCTGATGGTAATGGTAATTATTTAGTGTGATATGTGAACTGTGTCTAGCTTCTACCGGCGACTTCGCCCGCCTAATAGGACAAAATTATATCCCAGGGAACATACTCTGGGATCCGTGTGCCAAATTTCATTCAAATCCCGTCAGCAGTTTCAGCGTAAAGAAGTATCAAACATAGACACACAAAAACATAACTACATACAAACTTTCGCCTTAGAAATGCTAGTGTAATATTATTTATATCACTAAAATTATCTCAATCATCATAACCATGGTAATAAAATGAAACGACAGCCCTATTCATAGCCCATACCTTGCGCCTCCGTGACTCGGCATGAAAATCTCGCGACAGATTTAGTTCAAAAGATAGTTAAGTAAGACTATAGATAGCAACTATCGCGCATTTCTGCTATTACGTAAAACCACTAGCTTGTACCTGCTTTAGCTTATGCTAATTTGATCTGACAGTATTTTCGAACCGTATTGACTAATCAAATGCTTGTATGAGGAAATTGTATAGTAAAGGAATTTATTGTGTAATGTACTTAGCATAAGATAGTGTTGTGGTTCTCAATCTGCAGCCTGCGGAACCCTGGTAGTCCACAAAAGCAAATATATAGTCCGAAAAAGGTCTAAATACTTTAAACTGAAAAGTAACAGACTTTAAGTTTTATCTGAAATGTTGTGTTTTCTATTGCGAATTTATGATTTAAGTTTTTTTTTATGACCATACTGAGATTTTCTAAAATTATTGTCCCTTTTAACATTAAAGAAACTAAAGTGGTCCCCGGTCAAAAAAGATCAAGGACCGCAGATAATATAGTGGAATATACTTGAGAGGTAACAAATGGTTTTTATTGGGTAAATGGTTCCAAAAAAATAAAATTTTAAAACAAACAGCAATTAATAAAATTATAAGCTTACTCAATCAAATTGGAATCTCAATAAAATAAAACCAATTATTAAATAATTATCTTTCAAAATTGTTTTATTAACATTGAATTAACATAAGCATGCATTCATTAATCTAAAACACACGAAAAATTATCCAAGCGCTCATTTTTTTTTTTTTTTTGTAGTTACTGATCTGAAGAAAAGTGTTTTATTAATTTATTTATTTTCAAATAATTTATTTAGTAAGCACCAGACAATAACTATTGGGCAACATTGGATTTGACAAACCATCAAGCTGTTACAAAATAAACGGCGTTATGAACTGATTGTGATTATTTTATGCGTAGGCGCAGATTTCATATTGCAATATTTCACAGATTTCTTTAGGATTAACCTTCAATCATAATTTTGTATTGTGTCCACGGATTGCAGTTACAAAACAATCTTTGGGTTTTTTCTACAGGATACAATTTCTTATTATTTGATTACTAAGAACAGTTTTCAGTAAAACTGACTTTTGTATTGAAAAGAAATATAATCTGACCTAGTTGTGCAAAATGATAAAAAAAGAAACCAGAAATATGGCAACACTTTACTACGACAATGTGCTGTAATGTAACTTATTTGAAACAAGCGTGACGATTGTTAATCCTAGATAAAATACAACGTAACTTAAGTGACACATATCCTCATACAAATTATCGTCGGTTACCGCACCACGTAATATTACTGTAACAATTTAATAAACATTTCTTACTTACACTAACTATTTAAGTATGGCAACATTGCTCCACACTTCGACAATATAAAATGGCTTAATAAACAAAAGTATTACGTAAGAAACTGTAGCATAAATCGTTTCCTGAACGGAAAATTGTTGGGCCGATCTACAGTCGATCAGCGGTAGTCGGATAAGTGGCGTAGCTCTGTGACGGCCCTGGGGAAAAATCGGGGAACCCTTAACTTTCTTTTTCTTTCTTGTTTTAGGGTTTTGTACCCAAAGGGTAAAACGGGACCCTATTACTAAGACTCTGCTGTCCGTCCGTCCGTCTGTTACCAGGCTGTAACTCATGAATCGTGATAGTTAGATAGTTGAAATTTTGTTTGTTTTGTTGTTTTTTTTTGTATTTCTGTTACCACTATAACAATAAATATTAAAAAAAAAAACAGAACTAAATAAATATTTAAGAGGGTCCCCATAAAACAAACAAGATTTTTTTGCCGTTTTTATAGGTAATGGTACTCCTGTATCGTGGGTGTGTTCACCAATACGTAAACTTCTTCTGCTCTTGGTGGAGTGGGAAGGATTGTCAAACTTTGACTTACTAAAACTAGTTGCCATAATTAAAGTAGTGTTGCAATCTATTTTATTTAGATTTCGAAGTTGAGAGCATTTTTCACTAGTTTAATAAGAGGTTTGCTGATCAGGTTTTGGGAACTCCTTTGAGCTTGGGGCCCCCCAGGGCACAGCCTAGTCTTTCAGTAGCTACGCCAGTGAGCCAGATTTGCGGTACTGACGGCCGATTGATGCCAATTTATGTTCATGTGAATATGCACGATTCTTCACTGTTGTACAACTTGTAATTACGTTGGGAAATACTTTTACTGTTTAAGACGTAACAGACAGACATGGAAACGCCTCTGAGGGATGTTGCGCGGTCAGGAAGGAAGTGGT
This sequence comes from Mythimna pallens, assembly GCA_961205895.1. Taxonomy (NCBI): domain Eukaryota; kingdom Metazoa; phylum Arthropoda; class Insecta; order Lepidoptera; family Noctuidae; genus Mythimna; species Mythimna pallens. The sequence continues at coordinate 7,219,348 of OY540825.1, forward strand.
TAGGTCGACTACTTAATTGTTAGCATTGGATAGTTAGAGCAAGACAAGGTTATTTGCATAAAATCACAAGGTAGAGGATTTAAGTAGTATATATTGTAGCTACAGCTATAAGGGCCTGCGCTCACTTGAGACAAGACTGTCCTAGACAGAATTATCTACGAAGTCGCAGACTTGTCTGCGACATGACTGTTTTGAGACGTCCAGTGTTGCCAACAGTTACACTAATTTACCACTAGAGTCAACTTTTAAAACCACCAGAAAACCACTAACAAAAAATTATCCCATACACAAAATCGCAAAATAAGTAGTACGAAATAAAATAAGTAGGCGTATAGGTTTTTAGTTTCCTTTAATAATAATCGATAAAAATTAACAGTCAGTTGATCTATATACCATTTGTGGGTAAATTAACATTAGTAGGTAATTCAACATACAAATTATTCAATAACAGCTATGTCTTCAGACGAATCATTTTTGTTTGCACCATCATCGTTGGTATCAAATTGATAATTATGGATGAGGTTTATTTACACCCGAGTGACCGCATTTTTAGTAAGAAATTGAATTTTACTAAAGCACTAGAAAATTCCACTAGCTACTAAAACCAATATTTCGCACTTAAATGGGGGGTTAAAACCACCAGTTTTAGTGGAAAATCCACTAAGTTGGCAACGCTGGCCGTACGCCGCTAGACTGTTTTGTCTTGATAGTGTGCGCTTGATAATTAAATATTACATCGGCCTAAAAATTAGTATGCATTATATACCGTCCAAAGTGTGTACATCGTATACATCAAAAAAAGATATGCTACATGCTCAGTTACGTCAACAACCCATTAAAAAGGCCGAAATTAACAAACAAACTATTACATAAATATTTAAAAATAAAGAATTTAACCACTGGATAAACTAGCGTAGCAGAGATCTTAATTACTCTACTAATCTGCCCTATGTTAGGCAACGCAGCGGTCGAAAATTAAGCAAAAAATTTGCGTTTTGGTAGTGAAATTTTTTTTAAGAAAAAAGAAAAGAAAGAAAGAAAACCATTTTATTTCTTTCTTTCTTTTCTTTTTTGAGCTGGTTAATCATTAAAATGGGTTCTTCCACTCTGAGTAAAGCAAGAGAGATTGTCAGATTTTTATTGACTAAATAAAACCCGTGTTCCACTGGAGCCACGAGGTATTTCTGAAAAGGAAACCCGTGGTCCTAGAACGTTTAGGGCAACTAAAGGGCACATGTTTGGTTTTAGCTAGAAATGTCTGACACGCCCTCTCTATTCACCCTAGAGTGAGAGAAGTCATTGGATGATTGCACACTTCAAAAAAAGTCCATTTACGTTCCGGGGCCGTGGTAATTCTTTCGAACTTTCCCGCCACCCAGGTTAGAATTAACATTCGAACATATCCAGTAAAAGACAAAAAAAAAGATTAAAACGTACGGACATTTCACAGAAATCATGAACTTTATTTCAAATAGACCAACAACAGGCACGTTTGAATTGTCAAATTATCGGTCAGTCCAAAAAAAGTCATGCTAAGTTGCACGTTCCAAAGCGTAGATCTCTATGGAAGAACTTTCAAGAAACTCCATGGACACTTTTTTTTAAATCATATTATGAGTTACAAAAAACTTGGTTACATATTTTTGTCGCTTCTAATATGTGAGCATAACGTCTATAAATAAAGAGAAAAAAAGAGTATTTAAAAATATATAAATTTAAATAAGTCACTGGCAGTTAAGAGATGACACTTTTTATTCCTTCTAAACTAAATTAATATCTCTACAAGTAAAGTAAATCCAGGGCACCGTAGAAAGTGAAAATGTTCCGGAACATTCATAATATATCCGTCGCAATTTACGGAATTAAGCGCGTAAAATTCTTTCGCAAATTCTGCTCAAATAATTATTGCTCCTAGCTAGGGCTGGCCCAAATCCCACATTACGCCACACGCAGTCGTATTTATTACAATCACAAAAGTATTGCCATTACGTCCACGTATAGAGAAAGTAGTTGCGACAAACGGAAGGACAGACAGAACGATCTGGCTATGTTTATGTACGTGATTTGAGGTAATTCGAATCCTTGCATAAGAAACTGTAACATGTATAGATGGCAATTGATAATCAACCTTATCGAGGAGACAATAAGAATGATTGCACTTTAGCAAAAATAAGTCTTCCAGTAGTTTTAAATGGATGTACGCTAATGCCTATTATCTTAAGCGTGGACATTCAATTACTGTGATTTGTGTTATGCAAGGAAGAGAAATCTTATACCATTAATTAAAACTAAGCATTATTGTTAATTCGCTCTCCTAGAGAGAGGAGGCCTGAGTCCCTGCAGTGGGAACATTAAAAAGGCTGAATATGCTATATAAATATTATTGTTAATGTGGGATCGTTCTAAATAGTTACCGTGGCTATGGAACGCAAAGGGCAACTGAAGAAACACAGGTGGATTTTAATCTGTAAAAATCTGACGCATCCTCTCTCTCTACCCAAAGCGGCAAATGACTCCCCATTCGATGATTTAGCCCGTTAAAAAAGAGATCATTAGTGATTTACGAGTAAAAGGACCAATAAAAAGCTATAATAGTTACTGATAAGGATGCAGAAAATTCAGTTTGATTTTAACAATGATGAAGATTAGAGAAACCAATGCACTTTTTAATTACTTCCCTTTCTTTTATTTTTAAACGTTTAGGGAACATATTCATTGTGCGTACAGCTAAAGAATTCCCAGCCTGAATCTTGTTTCCTAATATCTACAAACTGAAGATCTTTAAGTCAATAGTGAATGGGTTACTTGTAGACAAGCTTGCTCAATCGTCGACGACGAGATAGTGGTCAAGCACGAGCCTATCAATCATAAAAAACCGGTCAAGTACGAGTCAGACTCACGCACTGAGGGTTCCGTACAAACTACAATTCCCGAATGGAGTCTCTAATATTTTTCCGAATTGCAAAAAAGTTTTTTTATTGACTTAGGTAACAACTAATAAACAGTTTTTAGATTTATTCATATAACTGTGCTATGAGTCCTTAAGACCTAGGTTTATGCCATATTTCAGGATTCTGAATCAACGGGAAGTACCCTATGAATTTTGATTACTTTGAGAGTAACGAAATATACGTTTTTTGCGACATAAACGGCCATATCTTTTTTATTAGTTTTTTTCCTTTTGGTATGGAACCCTAAAAACTAATCGCCAAGCACGTTAAGCCATTGGTCCTAGGTGTTTTTTGTAGGCTTTGACAGTCATTGCGAATAGACAGAAGCCAAAAAAAAATCACAGCAGTCTTGTACCTCCAAGTAAAAAACTGGTATCCAGCTGCATCCGGTATCCTTTTGCGAAGCAGTAATGCTAGCAAAGGAGGAGACCGCACGTGCACGCGCGAGGGAGCAGCACTCACGCTCCAGCCGTAGCCGTAGGCGCGTCCTTACGGACGGCGAGCAATGGATAGCTCGCTGTCCGACCGTCCGGTAACCGTCCGGACGGAGCCCAAGTCGTCGACGGCGCATACTGTTCCACGCGCGCCTCAAGGAGATGTCAGCAGACCGTAGGGGCCCAGCAGGATCGAAGCCTACCGGGGCCACGGGTAGTATTAAAGTGAAACCCGGGGCCCTGGGACGAAAGCAAAGAAGGAACAGGAGAGGGTTTTTAGTCAGTAAAAGTCTGACACACCCTTCTGCTCTGCCCAAGAACGAGAGATGTTATTGGATGATTTCCTCACCATGGAAAAAAGCTGTATCCGGTATAATTGGAAGCCGACATCAGTATTATTAGAAAAAGGCTAAAATAATCTAGCTTAGCCTTTTTACTAATAATGTTTTTTTTTTATATCGCCTTTTTCTATATTGATTATACCGCCCGAAGATTTAAGAGATAGCAGTTTAACAAAGAATCCACAAAATACACCTGCTTCAAATAAAAAAACAATCCAAGTCTCTTCACTGATGTAACAGTTAAAACCAATAAAGGCTCTTTTTTAATATTTTTTAAAGCTCCATTCCATTCACAAAAAAAAACAATTATTATAACAATTAGAAACTTTATAATCGATATAAAACTACTCGATTATGTTTCGATAGTACATTCACCTGTGTTTATCAGTAACTTAATCATTAAATCGATTTGTTTTAATAATGTAGCTATATAATGCGATGTTCAAAAGAGGATGTTAAAAATCACGTGGATAGGGTCAGAATTCCGGAAAAGTGAAAAATTATAAATGAGTTTCATTAGGTGCATAACTCATTTTTCAGAATTCTCACGCAATACCATGTAATACATATTTTAATCTTTAAAGCTATCGATTTGCGGGCTTGCGGACGGCGAGCAATGGGTGGCTCGCCGTCCGATCGTCCGGTAACCGTCCGGACCAAGCCCAAGTCGTCGACGGCGCGTACTGTTCCACGCGCGCCTCAAGGAGATGTCAGCAAATCGTAGGGGCCCAACAGGGTCGAAGCCTACTGGGGCCACGGGTAGTGTGAAAGTGAAACCCGGGGCCCTGGGACGAAGGCAAAGAAGGAACGGGAGTGGGTTTTTAGTCAGTAAAAGTCTGACACTATTTCTCGCTCCGCCCAAGAGCGGGATTTGTCATAAGATGATTTTCCCACCAAAAAAGCTACCGATTTCTTTTTCCATTTGACAGGTCGAATGTCAAAAGACATGAATACACACGGATTCAAAAAGAAAAGGGCCAGTCTAAAAAACGTATTAGCTCATCCATACTAGACGGTATTAGTAACAATTCCACTCTACTTAGCATTAGATTCAACCCACATTCGCCGTACAGTTCGGGAATTAATCAACAATGGCCAGTGAAAGTGGTCGCGACTGTACGCTACTAGAATACATACGAGCACAGAAGTGTTACGCTTATCCTGCATGCTTTTAGCTAAAGTGATATTACTTATGCAAAAGGTTTTATTGTTATCCTATGATAAAAGATAAAATGGTAGGTGAGATAGTTGATACCGTTGCGTCACTTATCTTTTGTACCTATTGATATTTTGGTCAGTGTTATGAAAGATGTTGACAATAGCTTTGGATAATACTCTCGGCGTTTTGTAGTAAGCTTTGGTGAGCACGAGAAAACAATTAGGTATTGCTGAATATAAAAGAAAATATCCGAGTGAAAGGAATCACTTTTAAAAAAATTAACAAATTGATATCAACTATTGATAAATTTTGATAGTCTGTGTTACATACTAGGTATTTAAAAGTAACCGGAACAGTATCAATACATAAAACTTCAAAAGAAAAGCTAAATATTGAATTAAGCCAGGAAGGAAATCAGCAATTTAATTGCCTATTAAAAATAAATCTATCTTCCTTTAAGGCACTATAAAAGTCACATTACATTTTATCGATTTACGTAAACAATAGAAATCGGATTACATCTTTACGAGCATCGAATACTAATCGATTAATCTGCAAACCGAGTTTTACAAAGATAATATTCTTTGGCTTAGAAAGACATGTTACTTTACGCAGTTGAAGTTGTGAAACTAGATTGACAGTGTCTGGCATTGACCGTGCGTTAGCGAAAGCTTGCAATGACTAGTTTTTAATAGTTTTTTTTAACCATTTTTTTTTACTTTTACGCCTGATACAACATTGGTCTGCATGCGGTGCGTTGCCTATCATTGGGCAACAAATTCTAACCTAATTTACTTTTGTCTGTTATATTATATTAGAAGTTAGGCTGTCGTAACTAAATGGTGTCGTGTTACTAATAGTCTTTGTAAGTCTGCATAAGTAATTATTTTTATAAGTTGGTACATATGTAGCAATGGCAACTACAGAAACACAAAGATTAATGAGTTTTTTCTATTTCGCTTCATCGCTTGCCACCTTATTGATGCAAGATGCAAATCCGATGGATGCGAGACGCACAGGACCGGTCATTGTGGCGACACTTGGGGTTCGCGTTTGACCGCTATCTCACCTGATGAAAAGCGACGATGCGGTCGACGATGGAGCGCGCTTACCTAGAAGTAACCTATTCACTCTTGACTTAAAGATTCCCGGGTTGTAGCCATCAGGAAACACAGATTCCGGCAAGGAATTCCACTCCTTAGCTGTTGGGCACGCCACAATTATGGCGATAAGTCCCCTCTTTGAGGCGTGGTTGGAAAGACCTCACGGCGTCCTCACCTTCCGCATGACGCAGGTTCTCACCGAACACGGTAAGTTCGGGAAGTTCCTGCACCGGATTCGTGCGGAAGCGACGCCCGGGTGTCGCCACTGTGTGGACCGCCCGGAGGACACGGTGGAGCACACGGTGGAGGTGTGCCCCGCTTGGGCAGAGCAACGCCGTGTCCTCGTGGGGGCGATCGGCGGCGGCGATCTCTCGCACCGGGCCTTGGTACAGGCCATGGTCCGGAGCGAGGAAGAGTGGCAGGCGGTCGCCTCCTTTTGCGAAGCAGTAATGCTAGCAAAGGAGGCGGCCGATCGCGTGAGGCAGCGGTCCTCACGCCCCAACCGCCGCCGGGATTCTGATCCCGATTTCCGGCCACCGTAGGCGCGGGCTTGCGGACGGCGAGCAATGGGTGGCTCGCCGTCCGATCGTCCGGTAGCCGTCCGGACCAAGCCCAAGTCGTCGACGGCGCGTACTGTTCCACGCGCACCTCAAGGAAATGTCAGCAAATCGTAGGGGCCCAACGGGGTCGAAGCCTACTAGGGCCACGGGTAGTGTGAAAGTGAAACCCGGGGCCCTGGGACGAGGGCAAGGAGGGAACAGGAGTGGGTTTTTAGTCAGTAAAAGTCTGACACTATTTCTCGCTCCGCCCAAGAGCGGGATTTGTCATAAGATGATTTTCCCACCTAAAAAAAAAAAAAAAAAAAACTCCTTAGCTGTACGCACAATGAATGTGTTCCCAAAACGTTTATTGCGTATAGTGCTTTATGTAGAGCCTCTTTTTACTGTATTCTAAGCTTATCGAATACTATCCATAACCGTCTAGACAAAACCTAACCCACATAATGTACCACAAAACAAACATTACTTAAACAATTACATTGATATTACGTAAATAATTACATCCTATAGAGTTACAAAATAAATGAGCAGCTGTATAATAAGGCCCTAATTTCAGTGGCGTGTTGTGTAACGGTGCGCATGCGCGTTAACGCGGCGGGCGTGACGATGCGCCGGCGCAGAGATTCACGCACTTCCGACGTAATCATTGGTTACTGGATAAACAGAGCTGAGAATGTGAGATGATTCTTGAATGAAACGAACGTTAATTACTGCTGGTAAATAATTACGGGTGAAATAAGAATGTAATAGGTGTTAGTATGGCCCCTGCCTAGATTTTTATTCATTATGTTGGGGTTATCTTCCAGTTTCACCAATTGCAATAGAATATATATATACGTGAGGATGAATATATTAATGAGGATATACATGTTAACTCTGTGAGTCGTTTAACTGCCTACGGAGTCCATATAGAACTAGATTACTTTTTTCTTTACCCCTCTCTTTCTTCCTAACAATTAAATTTAATCGAGGCGCATTACTTTGTGTAATTTATGTCATCACCACAGCTCTCAAAACGGTGAAGGAAAACATCGTTAGGAAACCGGCATGTCCTAGAACCAAAAATTCGAAAATATGTGACATTCACCAATCCGCACTGGGCTCGCTTGGTGGATTATGGCCCATTCCCTCTCCTACAGAGGAGGCCTGAGTCCCAGCAGTGGGAACATACGTGCTATATGACTTCTAACTGTCCGTAGCGGGTTCACCTAGCCAAGTTACGACCGTTTTGTTACGAATCTCTTTCTACAGTATGCCTCCTATTGCCTCCTCATAGTCTCATTTTTGACTTGAGCAGCCTTACGAGGCGTGATGTCATATTACTATTATTATTCCAATTTTAAAAAATAGATGTTACTGCCTGCCAGTTCTGCTACGTCTACTACATCCTTTTGCTGAATACGAATCCAGAATCTAAATTATTTCACTCTAGCGAAAAAACCAAACATTTTCCTTAATACTTATGTGAAATATAATTAATTTTTCACTAAATCTAAAATACTCTAACCGGTCTAAGCAAGAATCACCCAAATATTTGTTCCTACTAGACATCCTTGAATTCACTCTCCATTTCTCAAAAACCCGACCAATAAAACCCATTACCGACATTTACACAATGAACAACAAACCACAGGCGACCCAATATTTACCTTTACACCATTCCATAGTCTATACAGAGACAATCGACTCCGGCGCAGACATCACGACTTAGTCGCCCGACTCGTGCGACCGCGGGCACGTTTTCATAACAACAAAATCTGGGTCATTTGCGCTACTGATCTCGATTTCGTCCAATAAAATCGTCTAGATTAAACTTATGAAGTATTATAGGGACGTGAGGTTAAATTTAATGGTAAAAAAACTCTGACCTAAGATGTGGTACGAGGCTGAATAGAGTTTTTGTAGGTGTTGCATGTTGCTTTTGTTCTGAATTTTAATTCTGTTTAATAAAATAACATTAATTTTAATTGTAACGGAAAAATATCAAAAACGTTGTAGTAGTTTTAAACGTTTTGGGAACACATTCATTATGCGTACAGCGAATGGAATTCCCTGCCGGAGTCTGTGTTTCCTAATAGCTACAACCTAGGGGTTGTTAAGTCAAGAGTGAATAGGTTACTTTTAGGCAAGCGTGCTCCATCGTCGGCCACATCATGGCTTACCATCAGGTGAGATAGTGATCATGAGCGAGCCTATCAATAATAATAATAAATATATATAAAGATAGTAGGTAGCCCATTATGTCCCACAGGTGGGCGAAAGCTCTTCGTTCTCCCTTTTCCAGACTCGTCTGTCCTCGGCTATTGCCGGCCAGTTCCACCGGTAATTGTCATGATCGTCTCTCTACCTTCAACTAGGTCTGCTACGATGTCATCTTGCATTTAATGGGACTCAGTAAATGGCTCTTTTAACCCATAGCCCGCATGATATGCAGCAGACATGTCCTGCCCAATCTCACTTTAGAGTAGCAGCTTTTTGAGTAACCTCTTTTATCTTAATTTTGGCGCGCAGTATGTGTTTCTTACGCGGTCGGAAGTTTGAATCCCCAGGATACAACTTGATGAAGTCTAATTAGAATTGCCTCCCAATATTCACTTCAGCCCTTTCGTTGAATAATTAGTAATTAACTAATCAGTTTAATTAACACAAGCTACAGGATCCAAAACAGTTCATAAGCCTCATAAACTAAAATATTTAACTAAATTACAAAATTCGACGGGAACAAGATGGCGGAAAGAATCGAATTCAATGATTAATTCTTATCCATTGTCCGGAATCGATTATCGATTTCGTAAGCCGAGTGTTAAGTTGTTGACGTACGCGTCCGACTAAACGGTAATCGAGAACGACCTTGTACAGCGCCACCCTGCGGAGACTGCAAGAATTAAAGCCGCCATGCTATATTGCAAGTTTTCACCTTCGTTAAGCCCGGAGGTGGAAATGCATGGCCACAGTCGCTTTCTAAGCCCACAATTACCTCGTTGACGAAAGGAATAATAATCATTGCACAATATAATGTCAGTTTTTAACGGTGCCAGTTTTATTGCAGACAGATATTATAATATAATAATTTTCATTTGAACATTATAAACTCATATTTCTTAGGAAACACCACCCGCTAGGTGTTAATTGAAATTATTGCAGTATCATATTATTCCTATTGTAATAATAAAAGAGCACAAAACAGATTTATATTGCAATAATAATTGTTAGATACTTCAGTACTATACAGCATGTAAAAAAAAGGTGAGCCAGAATTATTATAGCGAAATTAAAAATTTCCCCAGTTCAATTTTCTACTACAACTACTATTTAAAAATCAATTATGAGTGTTTTAACTTTTTGCTTTACTGTACTTCATTAAAGTAATTAATTTCATGCAAATACAAATAACAACGGATACTAAGGTTGGCCAACTCCACGCATGATTGGAGTTGCCATGTCGTAAGAAAGAATGCGAAATGAGAGACTGTTGATATGAATGTAACATAGTATAAAATTAATAACAGCCCTAGGGCTAGAATGTTATGTAGCGTAAAATGCGTGTTCTACATTTTGTTTAACACCTTCGCTTTTTATTTGCTTATATAGCGACCCGTCCCTGCTTCGCGCGAGTGCTAGGAATTATTTAAATTCACAGTTTTTCTCTACTACAATATGGAAGTACTATACATATGTGGTGTGGTGGGACTCTCCCCTCTTACAAAGGTAGATAAATGTCCAGAAACACTTATCCAAATAAACTAATGAAACATTGAACTGTTCGTACAATGGTTAATTGTTTGTTTATTATTATAATTTAATTTAATAGTATACAATTAGTAGAAAACAACCAATTGCCTATAAAACATTTTGAATTCAATTAATTCTACTTATGATGAGAGTAAAATCTCAAACAAAATGCAGTACAGTCTATAATGCCTTAATGTCCTTCTATCACAAAGGAGAAATTGCGTATCCTATTAGCCGGCAAACTTTAAGCTAGAACTACATTAGACCGACGCACACATGTAACAGGCCTAATTTGTACGTAGAACGACATCGCGTGGCGTCGCGTGGCGTGGATCAAGTGTAGCTCTACAAGTTTAGTTTCTATATAAAATGTATGGAGACCGACGCGCCCAGATCGGGATGCGTGGCACACATGTGCGCAGTGTAGTTCTAGCTTTAGCGTTACGTTCCTCCAATTGATATTATTATTCATACATGCACTCCACACATTTCTTGCAACGTTCTTCGTAACCCGGTGCATGGCGCACCTCCCTTCTTTGAACCGACTTGACGGATATTGCTCAAAGTATCATGAGCCTCTAATTAATTCTGACGCAAATAGACTGAGTAATTATAAAGAAACTAAGGTTTAAGGTAAACGCAATTGAGCTTTATAGTTCACAGTTTCGACACTTGATAATAACTTTTCAATACACTTACTTGAAAATCCACTCTTATCCCTACCGCTTTTAGGCACTCAGTTTACTATTTTCCGCACTAGTGCGGAAAAGTGCACCGCAATTGATTGTATTTATCGTATCAGGTTGGGCGCTAAGCGAACCCCACGAGTGTCCTCGTTTATTTATTTCTTCGTAAGTGTAGTGAAAAACTTCGTTTGATACTCGTGGAAATTTGTCAGAATGCAGCACTCGGTTCCATCTCCATTTCAAAAACTGCCTCAGCCGGAATGAAAAACTTTCTCCACTTGTATCAAAATGTACTTATATCAGAGCTATAGATTTAGGTAAAGTCCCATTAGGTACTCGTGGTTAGACAAAATCATTAAATCTGGGGAAGTGACGGGAAATGTCAGACTTTTACTGACTAAACCCACCCTTGTTCCTTCAGTTGCCGTTTGCGCTCCAGGTCCGCAGAGACTCATTGAAAGCAGGGTTTGATTTATTTATTCGATTTTAACTTGAGATATGGAGGTCTTCCTGTACAATCCTAAATCCAATCAGGGTCGGTTTCTAGTCTAACCACCAGATGCGGTTGAATACCCGTGTTTTACACGGAGAGACTGCCTATTAGACCTCCACAACCCACTTACTGGGAAACACGATACTCTTTTGTTAAACTTTTTGGCGACTACCTGTAACGACTGTCAAAATCTAAGAATGACATCCGGGGCCTGTGCAATGCTAAATTCAAGCTTCATAAATTATTTGACATAACATATTGATGTAGGTATTCGACCGCATACGTAACAGTAGCATATAGGACATAAATTATCAACATAACCTTAATTAACAAAAGACTTACCGCTAGAGACTTAAGACTTCACCATAATTCCAAGCAAATCCCAAAATTCACCAACCACATCAAAACCACTGCAATCTCCAAGTTTACAAAGAAGTGATCAAACATCGTTCAACACAGCTACACAGATCATAAAATAAATCTTTATTTATACATCTAATTTTCATGTTTCCGTAAATCCGTATTCTTACCCATCACTAATTCGAGAAACAAACAAAAAGACAAGGAAGCAGTCACACGTAGAAAAACAAATGACGACGCTAAACATGGAACATTCGTAATTCATAATATTGGACCATTAGGAACTCCGCATTTCGTATAGGTGCAGTTCTCACATCTTACTTCCCACGGAACACATTAGTTGGTATATTAATGATTTACTTACGCCATTATTCTTTATGGTTGTACTTTAAGGGTTGCCTCATCTGGTGTGGATTGAGGGAAAAACGAAAAGCGAGATGGAAATTGCTTGTGCGAATGCAACACTCAGGGATTAATTTTAGATAGAATTTAGCATACCGGGTAGTATGGGGTAGTGATGGGGGAGGGATGAATGCGTAGTGGGTTACCTAAACCAGAAAGTTTTAGTCAATTATTAAGGACAGATAAAAGCACATGCAATCAACAGTTTCGGTTTGTTCCCAAAAAAAACTAACTTCGAATTCTGTAGCTCAATTAGAGTATGACCGATCAAATACAAAATATAAGCATCTAAATAGATATTGACAGTACCAATCTGCCTCTGACAGGTATACATGGAGACATTTATTACATAACAATCAAAAAGATAGGAAACTGAAATCACTCTTCCGTATTAAACACGGTCGCTTCTTTCCTCTTCTTGCACCACTCGATAAGGGTCAGTACACACGGTCATCTGATTGCCTGACGCGGTTGATGCAACCGCAAATGCATTTTATTGAGGGCAACGAACCAAGACCGGATGATCGACGGATCATTTTGATGCATCTCCGTTGATGCGTGTTGCGTACGGGTGCATGCATGCAATCGACTCGTTTGAGAAATGAGATTGTGTATCCATCGCTGTAGTAATGAAAGGATTCATAGAAAAGGATATGATTGTGGTTGGTAAGTTTTTTTTTTGTTGCCGTGCAAATCTGAAATGAGATTAGAATCCTAGAAAATAGCTTTACAGCAAAATAGACGTCATTATGCTTAGTGCGGTTCTGAACAAGAAACATGTAACGAGGTTCCCACTCGCCTCAACAATGTAATAACCAACCACAAAAGCTCATTAACACCATAAACTTTACACCATATCATCAATAACCACAAACCTAAGGACATTATAGTACAAATTATGGACAAAAACAAACAACATAACGAACGAGCCAATCATATAATCGTTAACTAGTGACACGATGAATCGATTCGTCAGACTTCGATATAATCGATCATAAACATCGATGGGGTCGACGGAGTATAAATGTTTCGCGGTCGACATGTTGCGACATTGTTAAGTTATGAAGCTTGAGAGATGAAAAGATATGGCTAAAGGGAAGATTGGAGTGGAGGCAAAATGTGATCACTTTTGGTATTGTCAATCAACTGTAGCTAATGGAGATAAAGCAAAGTAAAATGGACGACAAGGTATGATATGTATTTTTTTCTTGATACACTGAAGAATTTAAGTACTCTTACTTCATTAAGTAACGAAAACAAAGTTCTTTGTAAAGAAAATCAAGATTACATATCCAATTTCCCATTCGAGATTAACACTCTTATACGGACACAGCCTAACACATATGCATTTAAACTTTAAAGAACTTTCAGATTTCAACACTACACAAATGATTAAGTAACTAATAATGATATTGAGTCCATATTGTTTTAGTGAAGCGGACTAACAAAAGAAGAAGACGAAAAAGTAATTGATGCTAATCTATCAGATAGTGTTACACTTATGTACATGGAGAACGTTTAACCGTGCTCCGAATAAATTTACAATGTATTCATAGGAATATGCACTTAATATAAATTTGAACAATGATGATAATAGCGTGTGTGAAGCTTTAATTTTTTAAATAGAATCTGATGTCTATCGAACGTTTGATGAATATTTTGTTATAATCACCGGATTTAATGGAGTTCATGTTGTAACTTCAGTTACTCTTATGTCAAGAGTAACCTGTTCTATGATAGATATCAAACTTGAGCAGGAAACCGTCGATTTTGAAAATTAATCAAAACTTAAGCACTCCAATTACTAAAGCATAATTTATTGCATCTGTGTCAGATACCAACCGAGTAATCGATTAAATGTAACTGATGGCATTTAATCGATATTGACTGCTCACTTGATTGTTCCGAGATTAAAGGTTGTTCTTAATCAAGAGACTAGTTACCAAGACATTGTTCTATATTTCAAAAGCATTGGAATTTATATTTATAATAATAGATATATCAATCGATCAACTGCTGAGGTCTCGTTTACCATTTATGGCGAGTTTTACGAGCAAGGTCGGGTTGCAACACTTTGTGTCAATGTGACTAATGATTCTTGGTGGAAAATTACATTGTTAGTGGATCGAAAGTAATTTGTACTGACAAAGTTTCTAATTAATCCTATCGTATCGATGTGTATTTCTAATTTGATTAATTTTCTGATTAAGCATGAAAATGATTACATATTCAAATAAGATATAGTTTTTGTACCACAATTACATATTAATCAAACTTACGAGATCAAAAACCCAAAAACTAAAATCGAAACGATGAATTTTAAAGTAGTTTCCTCGAAATAATAGACGGAACAAATGATGCTAAATGCGATAGATAGATGCCTACAGCGTCTAGAAAACCCATAAACCTCACAACCTTGCACTCAGATCTTAGGTCGAAGATTCCACGTAATCGATTCCAGCGACATCGACATTAGGTAATAGGGTTGCTCTTACAGTACCCGATGTCGCAACTCTAATGACCGACAAGGTCGAGGCTGCGAGCGTGCAAAGGTCACGTGCATTAGCGACCTCTTCGAAGCTATATAGCTTTCTATTTTCTATGACTGTATTTCTGATTGATTGTGTTCTTGCTTCTATTAATTTCGCTTTCGTTTGTTTGTGTTCTTTCTTGTGTGGAAACGAGTATGGTTTGATGTTAGAGATTATTATTGATTATGTAACATCGGGTACAGTTGCAATGTCGGTTACAGGTTTTTCATCTATTCCATGCTAATCATTTTGATTATCTATTAAATTTGTATAAAATATAACACGATTCATATACCCAATGCAATTAAAAAAAACTTAACTAACTATACCTCCTAACTAAAATATGGCGTTAAAAAATTTCTCTGCATCGCTGTCGACGAAAACACTGGGAACATTGCCACATTGTATGGCAGCGCTTTTTGATAATGTTTACTTGTTTATAAGTATATAATAAATTTTTTGTCACCTTGCAAACACAGTTAAGGAAATAATACATAACGTAATAACATTGGTGAACCAGTTAACATTGTATTTTCCATCTTGACACAGGTTATTCATCGATCGAATTGCTCAACATATCGAAACTATCTGTCGAATCTTTAAAGAAATGGTCTCGGTCGGTCGACCTTTGATTGCGCCGGCGGCCGGCGCCGATGCATCGAATCATCGATCGAGTGAAAGTGAACGATTACTGCAATCGAGTTATTAGGTGGGCTGATGTAATGATCACTTGTTGCACTTTTTATCGATTGTAACTATTGTTATGTGATAACGATTTAATCATGAGATGTTCGCAGCGCTTCATTGCGTGATACAGTTTGCTGTGGTCCACTGCAGTTACAATTACGTATCGGTTTGACCCCTAAGTTCAGTGCTTTACTTGACTTTCCTTACTGGTTACTATTAACCTTTATCATTTCACTACTCGACAAAGGCTTTCTCAATGTCTTTCAGCTGGTTTGGTCCAAGGCTCGTGGAGACTATTTAATACTAGTTATGTTAAACTGATGAGTTTGACTCTTTGGCTCTCCATGTTCTTCTCCGACTTTCCGTGCATCAACTTTTCATGTTATTAACAACCCATACAGGCTCACTGGATGGAAATAATTACGGGATGGTTATAAGATGAAATGATACTACTACTAAGTAATATTATATTATGTACCTACTAACATAGATCTTAAGAATATTGTTACTAACACTCATATGGATCTCAGTCCGAAATAAATAGATATTATTATTATTAACCCTATCTTCTTCCGATTGGCTTTGGGCTGTAAGTTCATTTTTCTCTACTATACACTGCTTTGTATACCTTACGTAACTGCCTCCTTAAATGTATGTATCTAATGCAATACAGAATGTTTAATGTGCAGTACATAGTTCTAGGTGATCAAGGTAGTAATTTGCCTAGCGGCCGTTTAATTGCTTCACAATTATTGCACCGACACGTAAAACAAGTTCTTACTTACTTAATAGACCTATGGGTGTTCATAGAATAGTTTAATTCATGCTGCTTGGAAGGTCTAGGGATATTTACCTGCAACAAAGTAAATTATTTATTAGTTACAGTCTAGAACAGATCAGGGGAAAATTGTAAAAAAAGTTAATTACATAATCTACATAATTTAACAGATCTCTGGACTCATTATCACCATTAAAGCCTAAAGCAACCCACACTGGGTACAGGCCTACCCTTTCTTAGGCCAGGACATTCCCGCGATTTAAGATATCATCATAAAAATATTGACTTATAATCTAGGAGTCCTTCAACGAATAAATCGCAGCCAAAAAAAGGTAAACCTTCATTAACCAGCATTCTTCACCTCATTAGCAACCTGAAAAGTAAAAAAAAAAATCTCTCGGTCAATAAATTAACAAGTTTGCGCAAAATAACATTGACCACTACAAAAACCATAACCGTCGGGCCTTATTATAATGGAAACGTGTCACTCAGTAATAAATTCATCCAAAAATTTCATAATAATGCTTAAATCGAAGAAGAAAAGAATCACACTGAGGCTCAAGGACATTTATCAGTAAACGACTACATTAATAAGGACAATCGTGAAATTAAACTTTATTGTAATGTTCTGGCGAGACTCAAATGACAGTAGCTGACTTTTTCCGATCTTTATTAATTGGATTCTTTACCTTAACATTACTTAAAGTTGGTTATTCAATTAAATTTTGTATTTAAAGTTTATGTATATGATCATGTCCTAATAGCGTGAAAACTTGTATCCAGTGTATAGTGGGTCTTCTTCTTCTTTTCGATTCGATGATACTCGTAAAACTGTTTGGGCCCGATAGGTGGCTATATAAATAGCAGCATTGATAGCACTCATCAAATCCTCCAAAGTGCAGGTGTATCCCGCCTGGGCGCGACTTGCAGTGGCCTATATGGAAAGCACTAAATCGATTGCGAACCCAGGTAGGCCGCTGCAAATACAACTTGGCAAAATGGGGTTTTATAGACCCGTCGGATACTCAAAGTGAGTGCGGTGCTCCTGTTCAAAACATGAGCCACACATTAGAGTGCCCCAAGTGCCCATAGTGGGTCTTGTCGCCTATATTTAACATCACTAAAATACTCGTCTTGTCTCTTTTATTTAACATCCCTGATACACTACTTGTCTTGTATCAAGCGGAGCTTCGTATGTTCACAATCATATAATTGATGCTGAAAGTGACAAGACAACAGTCGCAGTATATTTCTGTATCAGGGTACTTTCCATGACGTGTTAAAATGTCATTTGTGCGAGCAAGAAAAAGGGATGGAGCTATACACTCTCTATACCACCATCTCTTTAACAGTTCAGTTTGTGTGGTAAAATGGATCGCGTTAAGAGCTTACCACAAGCTCTGCATTGCAGTTAATTTATCAGGTTACTATCATCTTTTACTGCATTTATTTCAAAATTTAAAAAAAAAAAGTTCATTGTTAATATTTTGCGTCGCTCAAAACCAAAACAATTATTTTTTAACGCTAAACCAGGCTGAAAGTTCACTCGAACAAAGTTGGGTAACATTTAGACACATGATGAAGCTTTGAAATAACGTGCCCTTAATCTACGCATGTTACATTAAAGCAATCATAGATCACACGTTCATCGGTCAATTGCTAATGAGTTAGTTATAAATCAAGTCGTTGGTACAATCTGTAAACTACAGTTAGGAAAGGGTTGGCCGTAAACCGCTATCGACGTGTTTTATCTAACCGCAGCTAAAGTATTTGCCTTCATCACATTTGGCGTACGTCATTGTTTGAAAAGGTCGAATTCGTGGCTTGAATGGAAAAGTACATTTTTAATTTTGTAACGGGATTGAAACTGGGTGCATTGTCAAGTTGAGAGCAGGAAAACAATATTTACAGTTAAGTATTTAACCAAACCACAAGAAAACTAAACAAAATTATACATAGGCAATTACATGAAGGTTACAAAACTCAGAAAGCGGATACCAACAATTTTCGATCATGATTCTATTTATAGTAATTGCTGAATAATCTAGTCAAAAACGCCGAATCCAATAGATTTCCTAAGACCAATTTAAACAAACCGAAAAGGATGACGAAGCTTAAGTTAGGCAAGGACATTTCAAATGCAAATTCTCTTCCGAATCACTACGAAACTATGCTCAGAGGCGATGTTCAAGGCCTCATACACTCATATAATGTTACCGCTACAGTACTTCAAATATGCGCATTCCTTAACGGTGATATTTAAGAAACAAAAAAAGTAAAACAAATACCACATGTAGACTACAATGAATTATTCAACGCACATATGACAGCTTCGCAAGATTTAGAACAAGATACTGTTTTAGGATTATTTACAACGATCGATAATAGAGGATATATTACTTACATTGATATTACGGATGCAATTAATGGATCAGTTTCAAGGCAAACCGTTTGAATTATATCGAAACCTAAATTGCCGCGACTAAGTACTGTCTTTGTGATGACAATATAGCATGTTTTATTTGAGACCGATCTCAAAACAGACGGCGAAAATAGAATAGATTTTTTATTGTAAACAATCAGCATTCAAGGTTTTAAGAGAAGGAAACAAGGACAGCAAAATAAACAAGGTTACATACAAATGAGTCCCTTTCGTAAAATGAAAGCGAATCAATAAAAGCTCAAAGGGATTAACTTGATCCTATCTCAAGGCGATCAGTCCAATGTCTGTCTGTCGTGTATAACACACGGTTGTTCGGCATGCAGGCGACATGCTAGACGAATCGCTAAAGTCAGATGTCATTGAGATAGATCTCGCAATTGTTCGCAGCAGAGACGATGCCAACAATGGTTCACGT
The DNA here is from genome assembly GCA_961205895.1 of Mythimna pallens. Lineage (NCBI taxonomy): Eukaryota > Metazoa > Arthropoda > Insecta > Lepidoptera > Noctuidae > Mythimna > Mythimna pallens. The sequence goes on from OY540825.1 coordinate 7,238,423, forward strand.
AAACGCATTGTACTGTCCGCATGAAGAATAACGGAGGAAGCTGAGGCCATGCGTCTAAACCTTGGACGGGTGAATAGCAACGAATGGAGCCGACCCTATCAACGCTTAACATACAATAGTGAACCCAAAATGAACCAAAGATGAGGCTTAATTGATGTTGTAAGATCCACTAGTGTTGGAAGCGGAACTAAATAATAATTTCCGCTCTTGTAAGACAATGGATCGTTAAAAGGTGTCGGTTATATAATACAGGTGCTGAACTGCTAACTTTGTCTCCTGCCAGTGTTTCTAAATTAATGAAAATGTAATTTACTTTGCAATTTAACACACCAGCGGCTCAGCATTGGATAATAGTTTAACTTTTGTTTCCATGAAATTGTTTGCTCGCTGCTCTTATTTTAGAAGATGATGATTTAGAAGACCGTGGCAATTAAAGTTTCCTTATATTTTTTGCAATTGACTAAGTAAATTCATGTTTATTTCTTTAAATTTTTGTGTCTGCCAAAACTACAAAATCAAATAGGTAAAATATTAATTCAAGTTCCATTAAACTAAATCTTAGAACACGACATTTCAAATTTATTCTGACAGCTCCAACAGTAACAATATTCTAATATTTGTCAAGGTAAGCTATTAATATTTTTGATCTAGTATCCTGACCTTAGCGTTTACTTTCAAGTCTAGTCTAGAAAAATACGAATTTGACGTGCATGTCAAATTGCACTACAATAAAATGAATACTGAAACTGTAACGAAGTGAAATCAGATAGTGTAAATATAGTATATGTAAAATATGTAGAGCAATTTATAGAAGGTCTTATTACAAAATTTGTTCCACTGTTAATTTTGTAAGTCACGTAATTTGCCAAGTCGTTTTTTCTGAAGGATAGTGCTCCAACTACATGCAATGAAAATTTATTACGATACGTGTATTTTATGTATATTTATGTTAATTGAGACCTTATGTATTGCTTCAGATTTCAGACAGAATGCATGCCTTCGGGATGTTGAAACATCCGAAATTCAAAATTGACCTCAGGTATTTTTCATACAGCGTTTTAATAGCATTTACATTTGAGTTTTATATCTGTGAAGACAAGTTGTAAATACAGCATGAAAATTATTAAGTCTGAAAATAGTTTTGTCTACTTTAGAAAAAAACAGTTTTCAAAGAAACTAATGATTATATTTTTTTTTTCGTTTTATTTTAAAGACTATTTATAATAAACCTAGATATGTACATATGCTTATATACAAAAATATACAGTTATGTGTATTTCGAAATTCAGAAATGCATTTAATAAAATATCCAAAATGTTTAAATATACCATTTTTTTCACAAGGCAATAATAATTTTGGTTCTAACAGTTTTATTTTGCAGCAGGCCGCGGCCGGTAGCGTGAGAAGTTTATGGTCCGTGTGAATTTATTAAATGAATAATTAAGCATTATTTATGCATATGAATGCCAACGTCTTAACTGCCAAATTTTAGATCATTCGTAATCCTCTGCCTGGAAAGCAAAAGTAAATAAAAATTATTATTGTTATGAAAAATATACTTTCGCAAGCGAAATATTTACAATGTTTCTTTTACTCCTATTTTTAAACACTATCGTCTACATTTCGTTGTGATTTCTCCATACTGGAAGATTCTTTTATAGAAATAAGCAATGCCTTTGTGCTCATATTTATAATCTATTCTTATCTTTTACTGGTTTTCCGGTGCGTACAAAAGTAATGAAATAAATGATATTAGATTGTGGTTCTTACAGCACTTCTAATTATTTTATGTCAAAGTAAAAATAATCTCCTTCGCGCTCCTGCCCAGCTGAGCCAATAGGCCTAGCTGAGCACGATTTCCGTCACTAGGGGCGTCTACTGACACGTGTCAGAAGAGACCCCGGGAGCTGGGGATACTAGTAACGTTACAAGTATAACCTTATTTGTACGGTCGGCCAAAAAAATCAACATCTCAACAGCTCTGTACAAAAACCTTAACTTTTAACGTCATTTACATACATACATACATAATCAGCCTTTTAATGTTCCCACTGCTGAGACTCAGGCCTCCTCTCTAGGAGAGGGAATGCCGTAATCCACCACATAGGCTCAGTGTGGGTTGGTGAATGTCACATGTCTTTGAATTTTTGGTTCTAGGATATGCCGATTTCACGGTGTTTTCCTTCACCGTTTTGAGAGCAATGGTGATGAAATAAAGTACACGTAAGTAACGTCATTTAAGCAAAGTTATTCTTATTAAAGAAACATCACCATTTACACCTTATACCTTTCGGTATGCGACGACATTCCTTCACCACCGAAGTACCGACTTCGTTGGAATATGCATGATTTGTTTTTATATCGCCTAGTTTTGGGTTACTTAAATTAAGTATGCCTTATAAGGGTTTACATGTTGCCAAATTAAATTCATTCAAGATTTATTTTAATGGAGTCTATTTGAGTACTGGTTTGATTGCGCTGGGATAAATAAGTGGTTTTTAGGAAAAGCTAATCATTATTTTTGTATCAATCTTTACTTGTTTACTCTATCTAGGGGGTCAAACGAAGAGTGAATAATAGGTTATTAGGCAAGCGTGCGCTATCGTCGACGTTATCATCGTTTACCATTTGGTGAGATAGTGGTCAAATGCAAGTTTATCAACATAAACAAAAAGAAATCGGCAAATTTCACTCAGAAACATAATTATTTGGTTTCTCTGTTGACCTGTTTAAGGGTATGTCGAAAATTCATGTCAAATTATTATAATCTATACCTCATTTTTATTCCATCAATAAAGATATAGGGTGTACGTAAACATTTAAAAAACAGTTTGTATCTAAAGAAGACAGTATACAGATAAAAGAAAATTTTCCGCACGCTTCATCCAAAACTTTTCCCTCATTTCCAAACCTGTCCAACTGCATTAGTTTCTATTTTTAGCTTCCATCTATTGAACATCGGCCTGACGTCATAACATAAACATTATACAATATGGCACCAAGTTCAATGCCGCTGGGCAAATGTCTCGCAGAAGGTGAAAGTTGGCTACGTCATCGAGGTAAGCCGACCAATGTTGTAATACTCGAGCAGATGGTACGTCTGAGGCAATCGAGGGCTTTAAGATTTTGCCGTGTTATGTGACTTCTGATCATGAACTTTGTGCTATATTTATCAATTACCAGTTATGGAAAGTTCATTTATTTGTTTTATGACAGAAATTAAGAACTCTGGGACTTTGATCTGCAATTTCATCAACATCATCATTTCTGCTGAGAGACGTCCACTGTTAGACATATGCCAACCCCAAATATCGCCATAATGACCAGTCTTGTGCGTATCACATCCACCAGATTCTCATGACCCTCTCCAGCTCATCGCTCCATCTTGTGGGAGGCCTTCCAACACTGCATCTTCTTGTACACGATCGCCAGTCCAGAATCTTTCAGCCCTATCAAACATCTGCTCCACGCCATTTAAATTTGGCGATTCTTTAGGGTACGTTGTTAACCTTGGTTCTTCTGTGGATGTTTTCATTTCTAATTCGATCACGAAATGCAGTTTGAGTTACTTGTTTTAAAATAAAGCTTTCACTAAGTATTCAGTCAAATAAACTGTCATGCTTTTTTTATAAATAAACCATCATTAATATTTCCAAATACATAATTCCTATATAGTATAATTATTATTAATAAAAGGAGTGTTTTTTTTATAAGAATGAAAGTAATTTCTTGTAAGAAAGTCACATTTATAAACGCTATATTAAAACGATATTACTTTCCATTTCTTTGACTGTAATTAATATCGGTATGATAATCGAAATATCAGTGAGATTAATCTTGAGGCCCTTTCGTATTTATAATGATATATTCAAACATTTTAAACTTGATTTCACGTATGAGAGCTAACGAGAAAACGTGTTGGTAGTGTGCCTTATTAGTATCTACTGTGTTGATGATATATTATTTGGTGCATTATTAAAATTAAATCTTAAAATAGATATTTATGGACTGATTCAAAGATACCTTGACTATTATCACTGCCTTGAAATAATAAATTGTGTACCTATGTGGTCAAAAAATATTATTGATAGAATAAACTTTATTGTACCAAAAAAAAAGTAACATTGTTTAAGAAAAACTTAAATTTACAGTCTTATTGCTGACAACGATATATACCAGACTAGCTTCTGCCCGCGGTTTCACACGCGTGAAAACAGGTTTCTCCATACAAACTTTGGACCCCCGTTTCCTCCACTTAGGGGGTGAGTCCCAGTAGTTTGGGCTGTGCGTTGATATGTCAGTCAGTCAGTTTCTCCTTTTATATATATAGATAACCAGGATGGAACATAAGAACTTAAACTAAAAAGAGGATAGTCTGCAGTGTACCTTTTTGCTGACATATATGTTTTTCCTGAAATCTATCGTTTTCCATTTGGTGATATAGTAGTAGTCAAATGCGAGCCTATACAGTACACAAAAAAAGTTCAGAAAAGGATATGTATATCATTTTTTTCCAATTCTCATCAACATCATGATTGGGTCAGTTAATAATACATCTAGTTCTCGTGTCATTGAGTATAATTTCGTATTGCAAACATTTCGAAACATTGCACTTGTTAGTTCGGTCTGTCATTATCCAAACGAGCTCGTTTTCGCTAGTATGGTTATTTGACAAGGTCGTGGATTCAATTTCAAATGACTGTATATAACAATGTGTTTGTTAGTTTTTTTATATTTTTGTAAGTATTATGTGTTGCAACAATTTCTTTGTTGTCAAATATTATCGAAGTTAACCTATTTACAAATAATTTATAGTCATTCATCATCATCATCGACATTGACTAGTCTGTTGGTCTAGTGGTTAGTGGTCCTGACTGCTATGCCGGAGGTCTTGGGTTGGATACCCACCCAGGACAAATGTTTGTGTGCTGAGCACGATCATTTGTTCTGTTTCCGGGTGTAATTTATCTATAATATGTATGTATTTAGAAATATTTAAGTATGTTTATCAGTTGTCTAGTACACATAAGACAAGCTCTGCTTAGCTTGGGACTAGACGGCGTTGTGTGAAGTTGTGGGAAGTTGTGGGAAGATTATTATATTATTATTTCAGCCTAAAGATTTCCACTATTGGACATAGGCCTCTCACAACGACCGGTCCTGTGCGTTTCGCATCCATCGGATTCTCACGTATACTGGTATCAAAGCACCATATATTTCTTTATCTTAATCTTTCACTACCTCGTTGTTCTAATTGTTGTTGAAGGCCCGGTGAATATTTTATATATACATTTATATATTGTGTAATGGGAACTACCCTGCATCCTGATCTCAGTACAATCTGAGTAATCCGAAATCATCTATCGGGCAGTTGCCTGGACCAGATAGAACACCCGTCTGGTCGGAGCATCCTTTACATTAGAGGTATCTAAAATATTATAGATAGGCTCGCGTTTGGTAACTATCTCACCTGATAGTAAGCGATGATATGGCTGACATTGGAGCACATTTGCCTGGAAGTAACCTATTTACTCTTGACCTACGTTGTAGCTATCAGGTAAAACAGACTCCAGCAGGGAATGCCACTCGTTAGCTGTACGCACAATGAATGTGTTTCCAAAACGTTTTGTGCGTATGGTAAGAATGTCCACAATGTCTCCTCTCTCCATATGGTCTATATTGTTATGGTGTGTTGTTATGTGTCATATTGTTGTTGTTGTCTCCATGTTGTTGTTGTTGCTTGTTTCCATGTTTTAGCTCAGGATTTTTTCAGAAACAGCCACAAGACCTAATGTTACGTTATGCTACTATGTAATCTTTCAAAACATTCATTTTCCTACTAACCAGATTTTAGACCAATTTATCATTCGACCAGCAAAATCATGCAAACAAGCATAACAAGGTGCAGAAAATAATAACAAAGCTAAGATTACGGCCGTCCATCACATCACTAACAATATAACATATTATAGTGAACATTAGGTAATCGAGTTATATCATGCGCACACGCATCGCCTACTTACATAAAATTTAACAATTACCGTTTGTCGGAAGTGTCATAGGACGTCGTTTATTATGCAAGTCATTTTTCTTTAAATTTGGACAAAAAATTGTGTTAAAGTTCACATGAATTCGCTAATGAGTAACTGACAATTTACATTTACAACCTAAGAGCCTAAAACCTATTCAAACAGGTGTGATATGATAATGTGATACATAGGCGACACCGTGTTATCATAAAAATCGTTCTACCATACCGTTCTATTCATGGAAAAAGGGCATATCAGTCTGTTTTTCCTGATAGCTACAACCTCCCTAGGTTTTAGCTATCGGGTTGTCTTCAAGTCAAGAGTGAATAGGTTACTGCTAGGCAAGCGTGCTCCATCGTCGACCACATCATCGCTTACCATCAGGCGAGATAGTGGTGAGCATATGCATAATGAAAAAAGATAATCAGATACGCAAGAAGAAACAAAAACAAGTCCAGGAATTTAATTAATCGGCAGCTTTGAAGGCTAATTATAAATGCCAAACGTGGACAATGCCCTTAGATCTATCAGATCTGTACCGCGGCCTTTGCAGTCTCGATTAACGAGGCACATGACCTATTAGGTAAGTTAGTTCAATTTAGTCTTAAACGTTCACTGCAATGACCGATAGTTAAATAGATTTACTAGCAAACCTACTAACCTATAGGTATACAAATATTATAAAGATGAAGAGTTTATTTATATAAACACACACCTATACACACAAGTGTTGTCCCTATCGGTCATACCACAAAATAGATAGGTACAGAAGTCAATCTTATGTATGTACTTCACTTTTCATACTTACGCTTGGCGATCGCGCCTGGCGCGGTGATAAATGCCTACCTAATCTGAATTGTAAAAATATTACATGACCACAAAATCATCTTGTCTTTCTCAGCGCAGGTTACGTTAAAACAAACCATCAAAATACAAGCAAACATCTACTTACCTCTCTGAAACAACTGGTAGGCTAAAAAACGTCAATTCACTGTTCAGTTCGTTTCAGCATTTGTGGCAAGATTTGGACGCTCATTTGATGCAAGGACATCGGGGTGGTGTGTTCCTATTTTGGTTTTTATTTTTTGTTTAACTGTTTTCATAATTTCTACCCTTTTAAATATGTTCGTAATAATTACAAGGCATATTTATGCATGTGAGTGTACCCATATTTACAAGTACATGTATGTAGATACAAGAGAATTTTCCAAACGACGCATTTTATACAGTATCATTAAAACTGGGCTAGTCACAAGTGAGCGGACTAGGCGACCTCGAGCCACGCCTTGTAAGGGCTGGTTACCACGCGGAAACCAAACCGCCTGGGAAACAGTGTGACCGCAAAATTCCTTCATTTTTAATGCAAGAATATGGCTCAGAAGTAATGAAACTGGACTCTGGAATACTTTGTAGGTTTCGTTGGTAGTTGCGAGGATAAATGGCAATTTCTGACTAAAAGGATAATTAAATATGCCATAAGTAGTGGTGTTGAAGCAAAATGTTTAAAATTCACCGGAATGAATACCGGACCAGCGATTCCATAATAAACTCACCATACGCCAATGGAGAAGCTTTGAATAATTTGGCCGAATTAACAGAAAAAGTGGCGATTATTTGTAAAAGCTATTGCTTACGGGAAAAATTGATAGGAAAAAACCCAGGGGCAGGAGTTTGATACGGTGATCAGAACAAATCTGTTCAACACTAAACATCACAGTCTGCGACGTCATCAACATCGCCGAAGAAGGAAATCATGGCAAAGAATTGTCCACAAGATAGGTAATAAGACCCTGAAAATGGAAAATAAACGACGCATGGAGGAGGAATTGGTACCTTGTTCTTCACTAAGTTTAAAATTATGGTAAAGCTACATTTTATGGTTACGAAATTAAGCAGCTAAGATGCTGATATTCAGATAGAACTAGTTCACACTTGCCCAAATTCAAAAGGAATGAAAATAATATAGGTAAAATTTCCAACGGGAACACCTACTCGCGCAGGCATAACTTCAAACTACTAAGTATAGTAGCTATACTATATCGTTATTTATAAATCAACTTTATAGGTAATAATGCATCCCCTCGTCATTTCAGCCGAAATACGTCCACTGTCGGACATAGGGTTCCCTAAATGTCGTCACAACGACTGGTCCTGTGCGTCTCGCATCCATCGGATTCCTGCAACCCTCACCAGGTCATCAGTCCTTCTTATGGGAGGCCTTGTAACGCTTCGTCTTCCGGTATGCGGTCGCCTCTCCAGAACCTTTCGGCCCCATTGACCATCCATAGGAGAACCAAGGTTATCAACATAGCCCGAAGAATTTCAAATTAAGTGGCAGTCGAAAAGGCACATTGCTCGCAGAACAGATAGGTTCTTGAATTATCACTTAACAATTACTTTACTACTTAACTACTGCCTAAGCAGATAAATTTAAAGTTAAGAAATCACGTAAAGGACTTGTTAAATACTCAAATAAACATTTAAGATAAACTGCGATCTTTTGTCTGACAAAGTCCTATTGACACTTTGACACGAATTCATGTAGGCATTAGGTAGGTACAGTGGTTTGATTATGCAAGGAACTAAGTAATACTGCCTTGCCTTTATGTAAATGTCTGTAGCTTGAATCAAGTTTAACCTATGTGGTGGTACTTTACCTAATAGTTAACGAATTAGCATTACTTTCATCGGATGTCGTATTTTTCCAGTTAGCATAGCATAGTCGGCCTTATAACGTTCCCACTGTTGGGACTCAGGCCTGCTCTTTAGGAGAGGGAATAGGCCGTAATCCACCACGCGGGCCCAGTGAGGGTTGGTGGATGTCACAAGTCTCCGAATTTTGGGTTCTAGGACATTCTTCACAATGTTTTCCTTCCCCGTTTTGAGAGCAGTGGTGAAGAAATGAAAACAAAAAGTAATGCGCGCCTGGCTGGGTTTGGTTTTTCCAGTTGTTTAGCTTAAAGTCAAAACTTATATTTTTTTTTTATATTTCCTGTAAATTGATTTATTGGATTTATGCAGCCATGTATTTTTGACTAACTTTTGCTAACGGCTGCGACTGTGTGAAAATTGAAAATTATATCAAGGGACTCCTGGGGTTTTTTTATTTTAAGGGAGGAAATCATTCAAATGACTTCTCGGACTCTGGGTGGAGCGCGAGGGCGTGTCAGACTGCCGTTTTACTGACTAAAACCACACCTGTATCCTTCAATTACCCTTTGCGTACTAGGACTACGGGTTTCCCTTTCAGAAATTCTCCGCGGTCCTAGCTACTGGGCATCGGCCTCGCTGGGCCCCTACGGTTTGCTGTCATCTCTTTGAGGAGGGCGAGGATCACTACGCGCTGTTGACGACTGGGCTCGGTCCGGTTAATTACCGAACAGCCGGACGGCGGTAGTCGGGGTCGGAATTACGACGGCTAGGGCGTGAGGACCTTCGTTCCCTCACGCGTGCAGAACATACTCCTGGGGTGGAAAATATTCTATGTACTGTTCCAGGATACATCTACAAATATGTTAAATTCCAATCAAATCCGTGAAGCTTTTTAAGCGTGAAGAAGTGATGCCAATACAACTCCATGATGCTCATTTTGTAAGTTGAAAAGTGGTCCATTTTACCTAATTTTTTTCCACAACGCCGTCTAGTCCCAAGCTAAGCAGAGCTTGTGTTATGGGTACTAGACAACTGATAACCATACGTTTTTTCTAAAGACATACATATATAGTTAAATTACACCCAGACACAGAACAAATTGCTCATCACATAAACATTTGTCCTAGGTGGGAATCGAACCCACGACCTCCGGCATAGCAATCAGGGCCACCAACCACTAGACCAACCGGCCAGTATTAAGTGAGCAAAGCATGTAGTAGTAACTTAAATGTATATGTAAGTTTCATGTTCAGTTTTTCAATTTTTATTTAATTGCAAGGACAAACTTCAATTAATCTAATTAGCCAATTCGCTTTTATTGCTAATAAATATAACTTAGGCACGCACAGTCTGTCCGCGAACTAAAGTGGACCTATAAATCCTGCTGGATTGCATCAATCAGCTACCTACCAAGTGAAAGGCTAGGGATGGAACCAGTCCTCGACCTTCGCATGTCCAAGGCTGGTCCAAGACGTCATTAGCAACTGGACTTCCGCATACCAACATGCAAGTACACGCATTTAAATTACTTGATCAACACGACTAAATTATATAGGACTTGTACAATTTACATTTCCAGAAATTGACTTAAGACATCTGTTTTTGTTATTTTTTTGCAAGAAAGTGTAGTTCGGAATCTTAATTTCGTTCCGGATAATTTGTTTACTTCTTCGATATGTAATTACTATAATTACACTCAATGTATACTCTCGCTCGATCGCATTCAAGTTGCATTGCTACTTAAAAAAAAAATCTTCAACTCATTTAAAAATATTGAGGACTTTGAAAGAATTTCTGAAAGGACCTGGGAGAGACCTTTTCCCAGCAGTGGGACAGTAATGGCTAAGAAAAGAAATCTTGAAGACAGTACAGTCAGACAGAATTTACAGTGTCGATGAGTTTTTTGATGACAATCGTTGTCAATAAGTTATTGTTGTATTTATATTTTTTCGTGACTGATTGTAATAGAGGAATCTTTTGATTATTATCTTTCTTGACTACTATTATTATTTTGGGAAAACGTGAAGTTTTTTGTAATAAGCTTAACAGGCCATGCCAAGTCATTGAAGCGTATTTAATTATAAGTAAAAAAGATAAAGAACTAATGTTATGAGAAGAAATTTCTATTTCCTCGATCTGCACGATTTTTTTTGCTATTCTGCAAGTGCTCAAAATTCCAGCTTTGTGTAGTGTCACTTAGTTATTACTATTATCGATCTTTTTATATTTTATCTTTGTTATCAAAATTTCCATACATTATTTTTGATTATTGTTATCTAAGTTATGCACAAAATTTACTATTATATATAGAATATTGTTATGAAATAAATCATTTATCACTTAATGAGTGTTGACTTACAGCGCCCTCGATTTACTTCGCAATCAATGCATGTTTTGTCTTCATTATTCTATGGCTATAATTACCTGTAACAGAAAAAAAACAAATTGATTAACATTTCATTGACACTTAACAAATATGTTGACATTTCAGTAAGTAGGACGAACGGGTACTCTTCAATTCTGTGAGCACGCCCTTACGACAGCTCGCAGTCGGCCTTCCGACGTAACATTGTCGCGGCGACTGCCTGCATACGAATTTGTATGACATAAACAAATCAAATTTAGTTTGAGTTAATTGAATTTTAAGGCTTGTGGTCTTGCACTATAATTTAGAAAGTTTTAGCCGAAGTATTATACATCTGTTATATGATTAAAGGTAAAACCGGGATTAATTACGTTAGTGTCATAAATCTAATCTAAAAAAAGAATAGTTGGGTATTATTTTTTTGATGTGGCATACCATCTAATGGCTACCCGCGCTCTAGGGTGGAGAGAGGAGCGTTCCAAATGTTTAATGACTAAAACCACACCTACATTCCTTCAATTGCCTGTTACATTCTAGGACCACAAGTATCCAGGCAGCATAGCAGGCACTGCTGGGCCCGCTTTTCCGGACATCTCTTTGAGGCGTGCGTTTAAGACTCGGAAATTCTCAGTGATGTGATTCAATAATCGCGAAAATATCTTTTATGTTAAATTTTTGATCCCTTTGATTAAATTAAAGTGACCAGACTACACGATTGCCCAGATGAGTTACACCTTTATAAATGTCCAATTAATTAGGACTGATTGAAATGAGAACGTGGATATGAGGTGACACGTGTCAGAACCGTAATCACGATATCCACGTCGAGGTTTCATTACATGACACTTGACGGCTGGCTAAAACCTTGAGAGCAAATCGTAGAATGTCCCTTCTTCGAAAAGACAACGGATACTTTTCCTTATGACTAAAGAGCTTCATTTAACTCTGAACTGACAGACGAGTGTCATAAATGGCTTACCCAGATTGGTAAACGTAGTAAAATTATCATTTAATGGATCAAAATGTAATGCGATTCTCGAAGCAATGATGCAACGAACGAACTTGCCAGAAGGTTATTGAGAATGGCAGCGATAGGGCCTGAAAGCATTGCCACCCCCTTTCGGATATCTTACACAATCTGGTAAGGAAACACAACAGAGACCAAAATCAGAAATTATGGATTGACCATAGCCAAAGGGCCCTACGACTGACTAATGCTCTACTGCGCAAAGTCACGGCTGTTATAACTGGCCAAGTTACAATAGCACATGTACACTTTACTGAGTGGGGTAGAGTGTGCATGAAGAAGGATAAAACATGATAATCTACTTCTAAGCTATCAGTGGTCGCTGTATACACGGCAAAGTACTACAGAAACCTAGGTACCCTCTGTGAGATAGTCAATAACACTAGGACACTGCTAGTCTTCCTTGAGGAGCTGAGGTGGATTTAAAAATCTATTTATCTCACCCATACAGAAAATATGCTTTTCGGATGTAAAGTTGCGGCCACCAGCCCGACTTACGAGTATATACGTATAACACTCTCAGTTACTAACCTTAATAGTATCTCTATGTAAGCATTAAACGTAAAAGTTTAAACATAATTATAGACAATTAAGCTAAATAATTACAGAGAAGATAATAAAGTCGTACTCAACTTCATAATGATGGGGTTGCGAACTTAACACATAAACACATGTTTTAATGACAGCGCACATCACTACAAAATATTAATGGCAAATCTATAACGTAATCTAAATCTTTGCATAATCCGATATCTTATAAAAACTCTACTTTTTAAACCGGTTCAATCGACCTTGTATTGCCGAAGTAGGCGTTCGAGATCTGTCAACTGTTATGAAAAGAGAAGTGTTGGTTACAGAATAAATAAACAAAGACGACGTTGCAAGGTTAGTGCGTCCGCCCTAGCTTCCGGCGGAACAGAATCTTGAAAATCTTGACAGTCAATTGACCATAATACATGGGCGTTTGACCTCGTATTGTGCTTTCGGCTACGTTCACATAGGAAGCAATAAAACCGAGAGTACGTAGTTATGGAATCGTTTTAATTGCAGTTAATGAGTGTATTCTTTATACTCTTAATACGCAACGTTCATAATCGTGTTGCGAAACATTTTGGTGGGCACCACAGTTTTTATACCTTTGCCACAAACATTGAAACGACAATTGTAATGAGATCCGGTTATTTTTTATCTGTCAGATACTTGTATTAATCTTCCGGGTGTTCGACATGGGTAAATAATCTCTTTGGATTAAGTAGTTGTTATTTACACGGTGTTCGGTTGATCAAGATTTATTCATCCTGTTTCTTATGTTTGTAATCGATTCGGTTTGGTTAAAATCGATTATTCTATTTTAATCGGAATCTGCGCACGTGTATATCTATAAAATCGTTTCATTTGCCACACATTCTTAGCTTAATGTTCTAGGTATATTTTAATTACCAGTCGACTGACGCACGATTGGAATTTAATTTAATGGAACAGACAAATAAGGATGACTAAGGAATTTGGTCCTTTCATACAGGCGAGGACATTAAAGGTATGGAAATCACAGAATATAAAAATAAAGTACTACTGTTTTTAGAACCGTATTTTTCACGTTTGAAATTTTCTAAATCACCGTAATGTAGATTTTTCTTATAATTCTTCTTCTTCTTCCTTTTCTTCTTTCTTATTATGTTTATTATAGAGGGTAACATCGGCGCACTCAGTATTTAGTTATAAAGCACAACTCTATGGCTTATTACCAGAGGTCGGAATTAGGTAGAATTATTTAAGTACATATACTGATTTCATACAGCGAAGGAATAGATGAATATGCTTCAAATCCCGAAATAAATTTTAAAGAGCAAAATTTTTTTGTGACACTATCAGAAATATAGCAGAAAAAATTTCTTCCTGCAGTAATGACGAGGAGGAAGAAGTGCATAAATTTTTCAACCTCACCTCAGTTGACGTAGAGAGACTTATTTTTATTACGATTTTTCAATGAAAAATCATAATAAAAATAGTATGTATGTATGTTATTTTTGTTTTATTTGTCTTATCTATCTGAGGTTTTTATTATTATTTATTTGTAATATAAATGGATGCGAGACGCACAGGACCGTTAATTGTGGCGACACTAGGGGGTGGCCTATGTCCAGCAGTGGACGTCTTTCAGCTGAAATGATGATTTGTAATATTATTGGCCTAACGGGATTTTTCATTAGAAATCCCAGGAAGATTCATATTAATATCAACATTTCTATACAATACACAAGTAAATGAATACCTCTACGTAATTCCGACCTCTGCTCATTACTTAAGAAGACTATTTAGTATTATATATTATAATTAATTACCTCATCTAAACTATAAACGAAACATAACATTTCTAAATTAAGGTGAAAAATGACTAGATATTAATTTAACTATGTGTAACATTTTGTATCAGAATTAGCTACACAGCGAGCACTCGACTCTGAAATTAATTAGATAAAGTAGCTTTATTTCGTAAGAACCAATTTAATTCTATGCCCACACTCAGTTTACCACGATCACATCGATACTCACCAAATACTAGAAGTGCTATAAACAATTACTCTATATTTTACCGTATCTTACACTTAATTAATAACACTACCTTATTCCATTGCGCGAACCGTAATACTTAATATAATCAATTTAATTGCATGAGCATTGCATCAAAGCCTTAATGCAATTGCATGCAATACAGGGGTGTCATTTTAAATATTATCGCGTGAACACATCAGGGATTTCACGTCTTATAAATTGTATGCAATAATTCAGCCTCCCAGGCTTCGGTAATTCGAGCCGTGGTAACCCGAGAGTGCCCGAGAATGCCCGATGGCGCTTTCGTAATAGTCGTATGCGCAGGCGTCGGTACATGTTTAGTTTTAATTAAAACAATATTATGGTGGCCATAGCGACGCTTGAAATGGACGTCTGTAATTGGTTACAATTTTCTTTAGATTGGAAATTGTGTATTTAAATATAATTGCTATCAAGATACTTAATTTTCATTTAAAATTGAAATTGTTTTAAGAAACTTTCATTCGTTCAATAAATAAAAGTAAATGTATTTAACGTTCTTCTATTTATCGCTTGATCTCCTTGAAAAATTATGTAAATATCGCATTTACGCTGAAATCATTAAGTTTCTTTATTCTATTTTATTTTAAGGTTGTTAATAAAATACATTTATCTAATATTATTTAAAATCTTTCAATTGGATGATAATACAACATTTTTTAACTTCTGTGACAGAGTGAAAGAAATACACTTCCTACGTATCGGTTACCAATAGAAAAAAAAGACCTCGAAAGACGTTAAAGGCTAGAAATAGGCCTTCCCCAAGTATCGGCACAATGATCGGTCTTGGTCATCCATCAGATTCCCGCGACTCTCACCATATACCGTCGGACCTTGTGGGAGGCCTTATAACGTTGCATTTTCCGGTACGAGGTCGCCACTCCAGACCCCATCAACCATCTGTTCTGCGAACAATATGCTCTGCATACTGCCGAATGTGAAACAAAACTGCAATATTCGGCCTTACTACAAACATTTACATAATCTACTTGACAATATAATTATGAAGTAGAACTGTAGAATAAAATTAATCACCTGCTGCCAGCTAATTCAAATAAAACTAGACCACACACAGCTTAAGGCGACTGAAAGATTTAAATCTCTCTTACCTTGTGAATGGCAACAAGCATTTACTAGACGCACTTGCTATTTAATCCGAATAACAGTACCTATGGGAAATACAGCGTGTTCTCTAAGGAAAGGCTTAAAAAGGCTAAAATGTTTGTTTCAGCTTACTTAGAAGGTGTAACGTTATACAAAAATGATCAGCCATCTATCCGCCCATTCCCTCTCCTAGAGACATACACTACACACTACTTATGCTTCGCTTTTGGATAAGGAATATGGCATAATCTATCACGCGGCCCCAGTGCGGTTCAGTAGATGTCACATGCTTTCGAATTTTCGGTTCTAAGATATGCCGGTTTCCTCACGATGTTTTGTGAGAGCAGTGTTGATGAAATGAAGTACACAAAGCGAAGCGCCCGAATTTGAACCCACGAGATAAGTAAGTCGTAAGTCGATATCATTGGGCCACAATTACTCTTTTTACGTAGAAACAACGGTATACATATATCTCTTGAAGCTTTGTATTAAGCGATAAATTTAACAAAAGCATTATAATGAGTTTAAACCCCACTGGAGGCAAACACGTTGCCTAATTCCCAATTTTTTTTTTTTTGAGGTGGTCCTTACCGGACGGGCGGACAACATGCTGCCTATTGCTCCTTGTCCGCAAGCCTGCGCCTGCGGTACTGCGGTAGTACGTCCAGGGCGTCTCTTTCGGCCGAGACTAGGTTCACTGAAGTTGTCTATTTCCTTATGATACTATTCTAAAACGGACTTATTCACCTAACGTTGTACTTACTAGAGTAGACAAGCCAATGACACGCAAAGTCTAAGGGAAACTTCATATCAAATCATCAAAGCTTGGATTGTCGCGCACCCGCGGTTAGAGTAACTTCCTACCAAGAATAGAGTAACAGCCGGTAACCACATGAGTTAACTACCGTTAAGATCTTACTACGGAAGAGTGATATCGAGATACGAGCCAGTGAAAATGCATTCCTTGCTGGGGCGATGCGGAAAGCGGAGAGATGCGACGGACCGGGGAGCGACGATTAGTCAATGTTAGTTGATGTGCTGGATGTGACAAGGGAATTGTGGAAAGTATATCTAATTAGTAATTTGAAAAATAACTCTGGAGCAGAGCTTTTTATGTGACTGTGCCGAAAGCATATATAAAAAAATATATATAAGATTTTCCTTCAATTATTTTATTTGTTCTGAGCGATCCTGTGAAATTACAACTGACAATTTTTTTAACTTTATGCGTATTGTAAAGTCTGAAAAGGTTATTCTGAAAAATTCTAGTAAAACTTCGCACTTTGAATAAAGAAAGAATTAATAGTTAAGTATAAAAACCCATTCAAATGTTTATCCCAAAATGTTGGGATACCTACACCTTTTTTTAAACCACGTTAGACTCTGACAATTGTTATCTATTATAGAATGGTATATTATCTAGACTCTATCACACAGTGTCCTTCGTATGAGTTTAAAAACTTAACTGATAACGTAGACGTTAATTTGTACTAAAGTGGAAAAATAAAACTTCTGTTTTCCATACTATATGACATAAACAAATGTATGCTTTAAGGCTACTGTTACAAATGGCTCATAACCAAAAATTAATATAAGCATAAGCATAATCAGCCTTTTAATGTTCCCACTGCTGGGACTCAGGCCTCCTCTCTAGGAGAGGGCATGGGCCGTAATCCACCACGCGGGCCCAGTGCGGGTTGGTGAATGACACATGTCTTCGAATTTTTGGTTCTAGGACATGCCGGTTCCCTCACGATGTTTTCCGTCACCGGTTTAAGAGCAGTGGTGATGAAATAAATAAATACACAACGTAATGCGCCTGGCTGGGATTGAACCCGCGACCTACGACTCGTAAGTCGGGGCCATTACCACTGGACCACCACTGCTCTTTACCAAAAATTCCTCATTCTTAATTTAAAAATAAACCTACTGCTTTAATAACAGAAACTGAAAAGCCCCAGTGTCATATCCAGTAAATCTCTATCTTCAAATTGTTTTCCTTGCACTACCATTAATTGTGAAGATAGCTACACGCGTGATAAGCAGACGCGGAACAGTAATCTCAATGAAATAGAAACAAACGACTTTTAAATAAAACATTTTCTTTGTAATAATATTGTTGTGTTGGAGAATCACGATCACGCACAGCTTGAGTTTTTATATAAATGTTGAATGAACGCTTTTTGATAGCATGAATAAGATTATAATAGGGAATATGATCGTATTTTTGAACGTATGCCCTTTGCGTTCCAGGGCTGTGGTAACTCTTCTGAACAGTCCCGAGGCTCAAAACTGCCTGCCGGAGTCTGAATTTCCTGATAACTACAACCTGAGGAACTTTAAGTTAATAGTGAATAGTTTATTTCTAGGTAAGCACGCTTCATCGTCGACCGCATCGTAGCTTTTCATCAGGTGAGGAAAATTTTCGTCGTCACAAAAAAAACCAGCAATTTTTTGTATATGACGTAACTATAAATTTACTGTTTTCAGATTTATTCCTATATCTGTGATATAAGACCTTGCTTTATGCCAAATTTCAGGATTCTGGGTCAACGGGAAGTACCCTATGAATTTTGATTTCCTTGAGAGTATCGAAATATACGTTTTCTGAGACAAATCGGCCGTATCCTTTTTTTTTTAAAGTATGTGGTTTTAATTTCATCTCAATACCTACATGCGTTCCCAAGATAAAGGTTCTTGACAGACAGACAGACAGACAGACGAACAATAAGTGATCCTTTTTTTCCTTTTGAGGTATGGAACCCTAAAAATAAAAGTCATCAAAGAAATCTCAAGTAAGACGGATTGGAAGATACTGCACACTCATGCATCCGACAGAAAACCCTTGCATTAACGACGATAAAACGACTATATATATATTTATCTTAAATAAATATATGTTGGAAGACTTGCAAGTTCTTATTGTTATAATAAACAGACATTATCCTTGGCGGGTTTGTTGTCTTTCGAAATTATTAATTGTTAATCGCTTGTGTATTGTAGACTACCAAGGAATGATGTGTGTACCTAAATGACGCAGTATTCTTTTGTAGCTATGAACCTTAGTTAGATAGTAATTACTTTTTTCAATTATTATTATTATTATTATTTTCCACACTACTGCGGAAAAGTGCGTGAGCTTGCCCCCGCCACCATTTATTGTATTTCTCGTATCAGGCTGGCGGCTAAGCGACCCCTACGATGCTTTGGACAAATCAAATAGGGCGAAGGAAAAAATGACTGGCACACATTGTCGTAGCAAACACATGTATTTTTTTTTTAATTACCAATTTTACCAATAAAGTTACTTTATTTATCCAGCAAAGTTTATTTACGCCAACTTCTTACAATGGGTTTCACGTCTGTTTGTTTTCAAAAACATTTTCGTTTGTTAGCACCAGTTTACCTCGCATCTTAAAGCATTTTCCAATCAGAATAAGATTTTCTAACAAACTATTTTCTCTCAAAACCAATGCATAATTATTGACTTTCCGGTCTGAGTCACTTGTGCTAAATTCTGTGATGGTATCGGTTACGATAAAATTATAGGTGTCGATCTTAGAAATCGTAATTTCTTAACTAAGAATTTAATATACCTACGACAATCTGATAAGTAATTATGATGCTACATATAATGCTAGCAAAGGAGGCGGCCGATCGCGTGAGGCAACGGTCCTCACGCCCCAACCGCCGCCGGGATTCCGATCCTGATTTCCGACCACCGTAGGCGCAGGCTTGCGGACGGCGAACAATGGTGGCTCGGCGCCCAACCGTCCGGTAACCGTCCGGACTGAGCCCAAGTCGTCGACGGCGCGTACTGTTCCACACGCTACTCAAGCAAATCGTAGGGGCCCAGCAGGTTCGAAGCCTACTGGGGCCATGGGTAATGTGAAAACGAAACCCGCGGCTCTGGGACGAAGGAACAGGAGTGGGTTTTTAGTCAGTAAAAGTATGACACTATCTCCCGCTCCGATCCGTGAAAAAAACCATCATATTACTATATCTTTGATTCAGTAATCTTTAGCATTCAAAGCAGCAGCTTAACGGACATTTCAACAGCTCACACCGGTCAGTAAGTCGAGAGTAAGGGATAGTGCTATCCGTCCTGTATAGCTGCATCTTTTTCTCAACGGGCTTCATGATGATTTCAAGACTAGGATTACTATAATACCTTAAGGTTTTTGCTCTCATTTAGTGCCATAAAACAGTGATTTTCTGAAGCCTAATCCTCGATAATGGCTAGGATAATAGATAGGAAAAAAAAAAACATTATAGATTCATACGTATAACATTATCAACATATGTATGATTTTTTTCTTATAACTAATACTTAATCCAAAAAAAAAATTTCAACAACACGATATTTTTTCGCTGGTTTTCCCTAGTCTTTTCAAACGGGTTTGATATTTAGAAATATGTTTACACAAAAAAATTACTGGTTAAGTGTTCTTCAGAATGTACATAGCATATGATATAAAAGTATTAAAACCATTTTCTTTGCCAAATCTTGATTGATTTAAATCAAGATTTCGCAAAGAAAATGGTTTTAAAGGTAAGCGGGGCTCTATGCCCGCTAATGCTTTATTATAATTTGAATTTTATTTTATTAAGTATTTAATTTTGATTTTATTATAATTTGAATTTAATTTTGACTTTATTATTTAATTTTGATTTTATTATTTAATTTTGATTTTATTATTTAATTTTTTATTGATTAAATTTAAATATTTACAATTTTATTTTATATTCTAATTGTATATAAATAATTTCAATTTAATTTAATTATTTGCATTGCACAATATTTGCTTTTAGCTGTACAAACTGATTTTAATTGTGACTGTTTTGCATACTATTCTTTTTTTATATTGTATATGAGTCAATGTTACTTGAAATAAATAAATTATTATTATTATTATTATATTATGCGGGCACAGGCGGCAAGTACGAGTATGTGTGCATTTAACTACGGCCAGATGTTTAAGGGACTATACACCTTAAGGCTCTAGTCAACTAAAAGTAGTGATCACGACGCTTATTATATCTTATAATACATAGGTGGAATTCGTGACAAAACCTACCATTACATGAACAAACGTGGGTTCTAAACTTGCCAAAGATAATGTGACAGTTTTATTCTGAACTCTGAAGTCCTAGTGAATGGCTAAGTACCTATTTAGAATAATATATGGTTATTTAAATAATTTTGCCGTCGTAATGTACGATAATATGTTTCGTGAGAAAGGGTAGAATATGTGAAGTGTATACGCTTAGGAACATAACTGATTCTGAAATAATACAGTCATATTGATGTGATATATAGCTGGTTAGGCAAAAATGGATTAACATCAGTGGATAAAACAGAAGGGTTTCCAACCGATCAATAAACGTTCTGTTCTATTCGGAAGAGTCTCCGCAGTCCTAGAACACGAAGGGCAACAGAAGGAACATGGATGAGACCTAATCATTTAAACTCGGACTCTCCCTTTCGCGTCACCCTGAGTTGCTATTATTGGTACACTTAATCATATCCCACCCTAAAAGAAACTCTGAAAATAAAATCATAAAACAATCGAAAATCAAAAATATGGGGGTGATGAACTTTGCCGTCAGAGTCCATGACTTTTCTTTCAAATTATATACAATTATGTACACATTCATTGTGCTTAACTGCGTATAGCTAAGGCTAATTCCACTAATTCCCTGCCGGAGTCTGTTTCCTGAATTTCCTGATGGTGTTTAAATCAAACGTGAGTAAGTTACTTCTAGGCAAGCGTGCTCCATCTACGGCATCTACGAGCAAATCATTGGTTGCTATCAGCCCCCCTAGCCAAGTTACAACCGTTTCGTTTCGATTGTCTTCGTTGATCACCTCGAGTCGGCCACGCCTGCTATTCCTTTGTTCTGACCACGCCATTGGATGACGGCACAATAAAGAAAACGGAGGCGTGGCCGACTCGAGGCGATCAACGAGAAGAAAATCAAAACGAAACAGTTGTAACTTGGCTAGGGGGGCAGGTGAGATAGTGGTCAACCATAAGCCTATTAATAATTAAATAATTTGATTTCCAATATTAAAAAAAGTTAATAGAGTCAAATACAGGATCAGGCTGGGTTTAATATAACTTGCATACAGAACCCCTAGATTTGACTAAGGATAAAAACCGTAATGCCTTCTTTGTAACACACTGAATTATTCTGAGGAAAATAGGTACCCACAAAACTGTAGACAAAGGAGTTGAATGGGTTTAACCGCAAGACATCACGCCCTGCCAGTTAGTCTATGACAAAACTTTATGCAATCTTGTTGTAACTACACCATACCTAAATAAAGGACATGGTTTAATCAAAATTTTACTGAACAACAAATTGAAATATGGTTGGAACAAATTGAATATTAATATTGCACCTGCACTTATCATTCTTCAGTACAAATTAATTCATTCATTTTACTGAAAGGGATTTGCAATTAATCAGACTCTCAAAGATGTATGGTGTGTTGAGAAACATTTCATCGCATGTTTGTGTATGATAAACAAATATTAAAGGCTGATGAATGTGATGATCGACCAACTCAATAATATCGGTGGAGAAACTCAATAAATAAATAATACACCGTCCCTTTAGAGACCTTAAAAACGTGATGCAAATAAACAAACCTTTTGTATCAAAAGACTTATGATATGTTTTATCTCATATATTTCGTAAGTTAAGAAGTAAATGAGTATGCAACTTTTCAACAAAGATAGGCTATATTAACCACTAGCTCTTGCCCGCGGCTTCATCCGCGTACATAAAATATAGCCTAAGCCTATGTCGCTCAGGAATAAAGCAGCTTTCTATCTGTGAAAAATGTTTCGCAATTGGACCAGTACTTTTAGACATTACCTCCTACAAACAAAAAAACAAACTTTAACTCTTTATAATATTAGTGTAGATGATAACTAGTACACAACTCATAGTTGCTCATCAGATAACAGATATCAGTCACCGTAGCCAAAATTGGTAGGTGAATACATACATACATATATGTAAGTCATAATCACAAATTACTGCTATAATGTGAGAATATATAATAACAATTATGGTTTACCTCATCTGTTAACACATCTTCCCATAAACATGCTTAGAATGTATGTATCTCATAGACTTGAGTGCGCAATTCACGTTGTTGGTACACATTGGGTCGACAACCTCTTCTCAGATTATGAACATTACTTCATGAAGTGCTACAACAATAATGTCATCATAAAGGCAGTGATCATCTTTATCAAGTAGATTCTTTGATTTTGATACTTTCAAGTCTGTCTTCCAAAACTTCTTCTTCTCCTTAAGAGTTAGGTATGTCTTTGCCTCTGCGTTTATGTAATTCTTTCTTTCCAAGATCTACCTCCCTGCCGATATTAATATCTGTTTTAATCATCTTTTGCTTCGCGTCAACCTTGTTCTAATACAGGGGCGACTAACTTGATTCGACCCACGATCTATTGTTTACTATCTAGACTCTGATATCTGAAAATCTGAAATTACAAAATCTTTTTTAACGATAAAAGTAAAAAAAATAAGTGAGCTCAAAAATTTTAGCACTACGTTTCGAAGAAGTTCAATATGCTCAACTTCGATATCAATAACAGTAAATGAAAGCAAAGATGAATGAAAAATGAACGAACGGAGCGAGGACAAAAATTTGAGCCTCGAATACGTTCGATTTTCTTTAGAAAACAAGACATTAATTACCAAGCTATCTGTCACCTCGCATCATAATCATCTTGGCCTAAAAGTAAATAGCTACTGCTTACAAAGATTGACTATAGACTGTTAATCGTCACTCCTGTTCTGACATATTCTTAAAGATAAATTTATCAACATCCTAATTTATGTCCTTAAAACTTTTTTAAGTTTGAGGCTTTAAAAGAGTCTTCTCTTGGCTTTTTCCTCAAGGATACACTAAATACCTTGGTCAAATATGATGCCACCACACTTACTCAATACAGATTAAAAATGAAGTGAATCATACAACTTGAATCGCGACAAATGAGGCGTAACATCTTCTTGATGTCCCATATCATTCAGTATTAAGAAATTTTTAAAGAATTCGTACGTATATGGTCCTCGTCCTTCACACGAGACATGTTCCGTTGCATAAGTTTTTGAAAACATTTTTTTTTGTCATTGCGTTTACTTTTTTTTCTTTGCTAATTCATCATGATTTCTGAAGTTTTATTTTTATTTATTTATTAAAACATTATGCACTAGTAAACACATTACAAAGGTGGACTTAATGCCTTATGCATTTTCTACCAGTCGGCTTTAGGGTGGTAACAAAATTATAGCCAATATTATTATGAAAAACATATCCACCAAACCGACAACGCTGTGATGGTTCCTAAAAACTTCTTGTGAATATGTGCACGTGCCATTAACATTAAGGAGAATAGATTAGATGTCATCTTGATAATCAATGGGAGCGCATTCCAAAGAGAGATCGTCTGTAAAAAGAAGTAGGACTGGATAAACCCAGAGCGATGTAAGTTTTCCTATTAGAAAAGTTACTTCTCTAACTTTTTTTTTCCTGATTTGATACCCAATGTTCCAACCATTTTTACACCCATATAATTTGCGGTTTTCTTGCTTGACCTACTTAAAAGCTTGTATTGTTTTGGGATAAATGATATCTTTAATTATCCTAAATGATAAATGATATTTATTTTGTAAATAGGTTTAAAAAAACACTTTACAACGTCAATTTTTTTTTTCGTCATTTTTAAACTAGATGAGGCCGGTGTTTCGTAGCTGACTACCCTGAGAAGAAACACTGAAACAAACTCAGGGGTCAAATAAACTAAGATTTCTTAATCATTTTATGATTATGGGATTTATTAATTTTATCATCCAGTTAATCAGATTCATTTATTTTAATTATTTTACGACTATCAAATTGAAATTACAATTAACTATTTCAATTACTCTTGTTAAAGTAATTGATCTGTATAATACCTCTACATCGTTTATTTTTCAACTTAAAACTTTAATTAAACTTGCGTAACACCAACGTTTTGTAATTACTATCGACGCAAAAACTGTAAAAGACATAAAAGTAATAGATTTGTATCTAAACTGTACATTTCTCTTCGTGAGCGAATCATTCCAAGTCTTTCTTTCAATTTCTCAAGAAATTGGCGATCGTGTTTAGATATGGATGAAAGAAAATCAATAACTTAAATTACATCATCGAAATCACTTGGTAAAAGATGGATTAAATGGCAAACATTGGCCCAAACGATGAGAAAGAATTTCTATTAGGTAATAACAGTTTTAATTGCATTTAAACCACTATTTACATCTGCATTGAGCATCATACTTCAATTTCATATATTTAGGTTTTTAAAGTAATAAAAACCTTTGTTCAGTAACCTAAAATATTGAAACTAGAAAAACAGTACAGGCCAATAGAAATAAACAAGTTTTCAAATCAATTTAACCTCCCATGCTCCAATTTTTTTTACAGCATATGTAATGATTTCTTTAAAGGAATTTGTTCACACCCTTGAAAAGAAGCAGTGTCTAAAATATGACCACTCATTTACTTTACACTCGGTATATTTCAAAATTCGATTCACGATTTCATTTGCTCCAAATATAACCAAAATCTGAGCCACAAACCTTCACGAAACTCGAAACGCTCCAAAAACTGCAATTGCATTACTTATTCCAAAAAAATACGATCCAGATCATGATACACCTGATATGAATACTGACTGTACTGTAATATGACAATTAAGTAACCATTACTGCTTTTATCCGACCGCCTTAAGGCTGTGTGCAGACTTGAGTCAAAATTGACTACCAAACAATACCTTCCCCAAAGTCAAACAAAAGCTCTAGATAGGTGTTATTTTTAACAACGTGATAGTAATTTGCAAAGGTATTTGAGAATATGTTCAACAATATATGTGACTGGACTTAGCCATCTCGACTTCAGAAGTCTTAAAACAATTAGTGAAATGTGTTAAATTATATCCATCACCTGCTTTTAACTGTGTCTCAAGCAATGAAAATAAATAAAAAAGATACGGCCGTTTATGTCGCATAAATATATATTTTGTCATTCTCAAGGGAATCAAAATTCATAGGGTACTTCTCGTTGATCCAGAATCCTGAAATTTTGCATAAAGCAAGATCTTAAAGCACAGGTATATGAATAAATTTGAAAACTGTAAATTTGTAGTTACGTCACAAAAATAACTTGTTTTGCGTTTCGGAAAAATCTTCGTAACTCAATTCAGGAATTGAACCACAACCAACCAACCAATTGCCATATGCAGGCTAAATAGAATATAGGATTAAATAATGTAACAGAAGAAACCATCGAATGTAATTACTCTATTTTTATGTGAATAAATGAATATGAATATGAATATGTGAATATGAATATGTGAATATGAATATGTGAATATGAATATGTGAATATGAATATGTGAATATGAATATGAATATGTGAATATGAATATGAATATATGAACTGTTTTCACAGGTAAGTTTTTACGGAACCGTCTGTGCTCGAATCCGACTCGCACTTGTCCAGTTTTTTTACATAGGAATACATCAATTCCTCCCGCTCTGAGTGTAACTACACAAACAAAAGGGAGTGTCAGATTTAATGACTGAAAACCCACCAGCGTTCTTTTACTTGCCCTTTGCTAGAGTCATGGTAACTCTTTCAATTCCACAGCTCTGTCTGCTTCCTTAACAACTGATTTGCCTCTAGAATGCGCAGTGCCTTAACGCCAAGTCCTTACCAGTCAGGTGGTGTAAGTTCATGCCGCAATTGCTCCAGTTTACAAGTTACATAAACAACCTTATTGGACAAGTTTCTCGTTAGAGTGGACATTGTAGGTCGGTTTATGGCAATTTTCATTGTAATAGGGTGAGGGGTACAAGAAACGTTGGATGTTGTAACTTGCATAAGAGAAAGGTATCATATGTCTAAAGATGCAGACGAAATCTTATTTTTTTTTCTGTTTATGTACACATAAAAAGCAGAAAAAATAATTCAAATTAGAAATGAGTTTAAAGGTAATGCTTATGACCAAAAAAATTCTTCCAGCAAACCTGCAAAAGGAAAGATTAAAAGAAATGACAATAGTGAGTAGGAAGCAAGAGAAGAAGAATGTGCGAAATTTGAATCTAAAATATCAAATAGCATGTATAGTTAAATATATAAAAAAACTTGTATAACTATTACTACTATTATTATTATTCTATTTATGTTCATATGTATTTCTGTTTATTTTCTAGAACCTTATGTACGTATGCCGCAGAGGGGAAGTGGCTATTGAGCGACTTGTAGTTCAGGGAAAGGTTGAGGGTACCAGGCCACGAGGAAGGTCGCCTATGAGGTAGACTGACCAGATTAAAGCGGCAGTAAGTGGCTCATCATCACTGCACGAATGCACGAGGAAGTTTGCCACCAACACCTGAAGTGATGACCACGACCACTCTGTCAAGAGTGATATCGACAAGGAAGAAGTAGAACCTTCTACTATAAATAGATATCATTCATGTATACATTTATAGTACATATAAATATATATTATCTTCTAGGAGATCTAAACTACCATAGTACCCACTAGCATAACTTAACTCGCGCTAACGTAACCGCTATACACAATCTATAACTGACGGCAGATTCAATGAACCCAGAGTTACCAGTTACTTTGGTGACAGAACCCTAAAAAACGGATTACTATTGGATAGTCTGCCAGCAGACATAAAGAGTGAATCTAATTTAAATAATTTTTAAAAACAAATTAAAAAGGCATTGCAAAGGCATGAGAGACTAAAATAGAGGGTAGAATCCAGTGTACAATTTCGAAATTACACAGACTACGAAAAAAATCCTTACATCCACGTCCGTCTGTATGTTGTCTATTGAAGGGATATTCATGCAGTTTTCACATAGAGACTGATTGAAAATATTTAATGATTCACGAAAAAAGTTACAAGTGTAGGTATATTGTATTAAGGTTTGGTGTAAATTGGTTGATAAACTCGTATGAAGATAATTGTTGCAAATGTCAGAAAAAGTCAAGCCGCCTGGGAGTAGGAGGAGGTACCTCCTCATCTTCCTGCCCTTGTCCCGTTTTATTTGGGGTCGGCGCAACACGTTTTTTCCTTCCATTCTGTCCTGTCACCCGTCACACCTAGGAGTATAGGTAATATTCATATGTAGCGATATCTATGATGTTATGTTGTGAACTAAACTACGAAATCCTACATAACGCAATTAAGAGTTTTTCGCGCGATTTGAACATATACAACAGCCCGAAATCAACTATCGGGCAGTTGCCCAGATCAGACATAACACCCGTCTGGTCGGAGCATCCACCCTTTTCAATGGAGGTTTGTGAGACTTTCAACTCTGTTTCGCATACCTCTAAACATGTATTAACCTTTATACATAGAAAATACATAAGGGTTAGTATATATTCTACTAGAGAGCCGTTTATACGCTTGACCGCTTTTATAAAGAGCTTCTTTATTTAACATTGACTTTAACAAACCTTTAACAATAATATAGTTCACACATGGTCAACACGCACTCAAAGCGTTCACATACGACCAGGCTTGTCACGAACAACGTAGAGAGAGAGACACGACAAATGCGTGGCTGTTCGGAACTAAATAAACTGAAATTGGAACACGTTTTAACTACATCCAAATGTAGAGATGAAAACCTTGTAGGTTTCTTTCTACACTTCCTGAACTATTTTTTTTTTTTGAAGTGTGATTTCATCAAATCACTGCCCACTCTCTGTGAAGCGAGAGTGAGAGTCAGGTGTTTGCTGACTAAAACCCACCTGTGCTCTCTTTGTGTACTAGGGCTACGGTAACTCTATCGAATAGAATTATACAACAAATTGCCTAATGACATAAAAGAGATCCAATCCTACACGTTATTCAAAAAAACCTTGAAACACCACATCTTGAAAGATTTTTCCCGTTTTAATTAAATTAAGATGTAAAATTATATAACCGAATTAATTTAATAAGCAAGCTTAAATTAAAAAACATAGATAAAAAAGTTAGATACAACAAAAAAATAATTGCTATCAACTTGCCTTTAAGAAACGATACGTAATGAGTTCATAATACAATAAATATGTACTTTTTTTCTTGTTACCCTCATGTCATTGTAGAATTTTGTGTTTAGATAATTTAATACTTACTAGTATAATTGAGTACCTACATTTCTCATGTCAACATGTTTAGTATTTATGAATAACTTGTATTTCTCATATTAAGTGAATTGTATTCTTTTTGAGAAATAAATGTCTTAAACCGTAATACTCTTGCAGGCCTACACTTTCTATGCTTAGAGCTAATATCATATATAATCTCGTGAATACAACTTTTATATTCGATAATAAAATTTGCATTTTTCAGTTGATTATTTTTGATATCAGGACTTGCAGTTACACAGTTTAGCGACCTGGATAATACATAAAGTTTAATTCACTAGGAAGTTAGGTTAGTTAAGTTAGGAAGGTAGTATTTAAAGTTCTATTTAGTATTTAGAAACAGTTGACTTATAACTAAGGTCCAGTAAACTACTGTGTTATTTAACGCAAACCGCTACAGGTTACACGTTTCTACTGCCGAACAAAATGTGCCCTAGTTCGGACCTTAGTGATGGCGAAAGATTAATATCGATTTAAATGTAACGGACCAGGAAACATTGTAGTAAAGGGACATGTTTCGTAACCTATTGTCGATATCTCACTCAGATCTGCTGCGGAATTATCGATATTTTCCTTACGTAAAACTAGTATCGAGACGTAAGTACTGTTCATTAATTATGTAGTAGTCTCAATTTCTATTGTCGTGCTTAATTTGAATGAATGTGCATATTGCGTTTGTTTTGCTCAGATTATGCATTTTTGCATATGATTTAAACACGGAAATGTTTATAGCAACAGACACTCATCAACACAGGCTTGTCTAGAAAAGGTATTTAGTGAAAATAGTACGAAAAAACCGCATTCTGATCGATAACATTCTATCTAAAAGAATTGCAAAAAACTAGGCGAATCCTATAATATTAAGTAATAATAAATTCCACTACAAACACAAATAACCATAACAAAACGTAACACCCAATTTCTTATTTCAACAACTTAACTTCATAATGGAACCGCAAGTTGAAACAAAACGCAATTACTTCACTACCGATTGCTGATAATAACATTATCGATATTTCGCAAACGTTTCTGAATCGACTCGGGTGTCAACCTGATTCGATTTGTTAATTGGAACAAGTGCATTTTATATAATGTCTTGCTGAAATTGTCTGGCCTTAGTGACGTTGTAATGTACCTACGTTATTTATTCGGAACAGAACAGGTATTTCTAGTTCGGTAAGGTACGGATTCAGTGACAATGTATACCTGTTACCGTATGAGGCAATGCGTTGTCCGATTCTGCAACTTGTAATTTTGTATGGCTATTTTAGGAAGTGAGTGCTGTGGTACTAATGATAGGGTTGTACTCAAGTTTTGTGTAGTATTAGATATATTCTAGTTACAATATTATATACAACAAACTGTGCTTTTTGATGTTATGCTATTAACTGTGATTATCGTAGTAAGCTAAATAAAGAAATTGAGAAGATGAGCTTCTTATCTTTAACTAAAAAATATCTTCTTTTTATTACAAAGTAAAATAAGCCAATTGGTAAGATTTTTATCAATTATTTTGATCGTCTCTTGGGTTACTAAGTAACAATTAATGTTAGTTACATTTTGCATAGATACTGGAATTAATGTCTAAATTCTATCCTATAAATAATACCCACATTTATTTCTAGCATTTAATGGTCAACATTTTATTATTAAGAACTGTGTCGTGTCCTTTATAACAAAGTGGGCCAAGTAATAGTTTATAATAAATGCCTAACAGTCGCCCGTAGACATTGAAGACGTGATAACGGCCATTATCAATACGATCAAGCCGTAAGACTTGCTGAGCCTTAGGTCTAATTGGTACCTACTTTTGCTCAACAGTTGATACCTACATAAATAAAATATAATACAACAATAAATACGAAGGAGAAACACTATCATTCGTTCAAAACATCGATATATTTTTTATTTATATCACTCTTTGTTCATTGTTCAAAATACAAATCGTATAACACAGATTAAAAAATCATTCCACAGATAATCTAAATCCTAACCTACTTGCTGAATTACGTAACGCGTTCAAAAAGGTTCTAATTAATACTCGCTGTCAGTACTGAAAGAGTCGTTACTCTAACTTCTTAAGCTCCATATTAGATTGATTTATTAACTAGAATAAAAGAAACTGTATCTGACAGATTGCTATCAATAGCAACTGTTGTTTTCCGTTTACGAAATGTAACAGATGTCTTGCGTTTTGACTGTTGCGCAATTGTTTCGCGTGCGAGCTGTCAGTTGTTCTAAATGAAAGATGCCCACGATATTCGTATTTTAAAATTTGTAATGGTGAATGCATTGTATCTAGTCTAGTTAGATACATTCAAATATCATGGTAGTTATCCATCAAAATTGTGGCTTCGATTTTTCTTTGTCGTCGTAAAAAAAAAGCTGTATCAAGTTGTTTTTGCTCGTGTAAATTTTTTTATTGAAGTGTCAGCAATATTTTTTGTGAGATAATAATTAACTAGATGTAACACGTCGGTTTTTGTTCTTATACAGCAGCCAGACTGCCATTAGTCAGTGTCACAGATTTTTAATCTAGGTAGACTAACTTACTTGGGTCTTAATTTGTTTTTAAGAACATCTGTCAGGAGTAATATGGATGATGATTACCTGGAACAAAATAATAATAAAATCGTTAGTTTTGTTGTTTAAAAACATATAGTAGAATCACTGACCAATTAAATACACAATTCAATGTTTATTTTTAAATCTCTTGCTAATTTATTATTCTAGGTTTTTTCTTATTTAGTTTACAAAATTCATATAAATTGCGAATAGACAGAAACTAAAGGTTAAAAAATCATGAAAACGATTTGGGATACATTTTTTCCAATTCACTATCGATCATTCCCATAACTGACGTAACTGTCGATTCGTTCCACCCGTATTACCATGGGTTCTCAATTCAAAAGTATCGATAAACGGACGTCCCTATTTCAATTACATAATAAGTCTTTGCACCAGTTTTTGATAATATTTTTAGTGCGCCGCGATAATAGTAGTACCCGATTTCGCAAATCGATTAATTAATCGATTACAAGCTCGTTAACTGAGTGTGTTAACAGCCATTAATCATTATTGCGATTGTCTTTTGCTATTTCAATTAGAGGCTTCCACGGAATGTATTTGTTTATATTTGATATATTTTTTTAGATTTAATTTTTTACTCTCTTGGTTTTAAAGCTCAAAATCGAAATAGCTTAATATCTGATACAGATGCTCTCATGATTATAAGTACCAAACTAGCGGTAACAATAACACTTTATTAATCTTAATCACACTAATATTTTAGAGGTGAAAGTTCATGTGCGTGCATATTTGTTACTCCTTCCCGCTGAAACGGCTGAACGGATATTAATAAAATTTAGCTCACGAGTAAACCACGTCCTTTTGCTTGCGCTTTATGTAGGAGCATGTCACACTAACTTCAGCCAGTCTCTTCGTTGCGTAAAGGCAGATTTCTCCATACAAACTTTAGACCCCAGTTTGATCCCCTTAGGGGCTGAATTATGAAAAATCCTTTCTTATTATTTGTATAAATCAGAACTTATAATTCCAAGTCAATCCAAATATATAACATTTCAAAGCAACCCGTTTTAAAAAACGGCAATTTCATACTTTAACCCCTATTATAAAACCCATATTAAAGATCATTCTAAACAATAAAATTCAAGTCAAGGATATTCCACTAATAGGATACTAGTCTAACTTCAGAATCTAATCTAATGCAGATTAGTACTCTAGCTATCAGCTGTGTTTGTCTTTTGTTTTAACAAATGACATTGATAAATGGCTCAAATTATCTGGGTCTTAAATACTAAGTAATAATAGACATTTAAAGGCTGATGCAAATTATGAATAGACAAGAGAAAGGCCCGACACTGTTTGACAGCTGCTTAATAATTTGTACAATCAAAATTACGAACTCAAGTAACTTATTATTATTATACTGTGTATGACAAATTGATCTGCATATTTCAATTGACGTATCAGGCTCTGAATTGTTTTTGTATTTAGTAAGATAATAATCTATGCTTAATAGATATTATATAGTAAATCTGAAGACTTTCTTTATTTGAACGTACTAATCTTAGGAAAAAAAAAATATTTTAATATTTTTTCGCCCTTAGGTGAGGCGAGAGGGAGTGCCAGAATTTTACTGACTAAAAGCCCGCTCGTGTTCCTTCTTTGCCCTCGTTCCAGGGCCGCCGGTTCTTTTTCGCATCACTCATGGAGTCATGGCCCCAGTAGGCTTCGACCCTGCTGGGCCCCTACGGTTGTACGGTTTACTGACATTTTCTTGAGGCGCGCGTGGAACAATACGCGCCGTCGCTGTTCGCGCCCACCCCTGTTCCTTTTTTGCTTTCGTTCCAGGGCCTCGTTTAGTGTCGAATAGCCCATTTATCGATGGAATCATCCGTTCCATTCATACGATACGTTCCATTCATCGTTGCGTTGGCATAATGGTTCAGCAATTGGCTGCTAAAGCAGCCTACGTAAACTACGTGTCGCAGGTTTGTTTCCCGCAAGGAACAAGTATTGTTTAAGTGAGTTCATTATGTTTGTGAACGCACCACGGCGATATGATATAATGGCTACTAGTATGGGGTCATAAGCATAAGCATATGAGGTCACATTAAAAAAAAAACAAAACATCTTGGTAGGAGCGTCCCACGACCAGATTTATAAGTTCACGACCTCCATTACATAAACCTAATTTTTTTATCATTACGATAGAGTACATTATATTATTATTTATTTTGCCATAAAACAGTGGGCGGTCCAAGAGCTATTGGATAATAATCTCACCTTTATACTGTAATGTATCTTGTACAGAGTAGAAGTAGGTCTTGTAACCTGCAAGACCTATAACCTAAATAATAGCCTAAATATCAGCTACAAATATCATCATCATCATTTCAGCCGAAAGACGTCCACTGCGAGCATCTCCACAACGACCGATCCTGCGCGTCCCGTATCCACCGCAATCCAGCGACTCTTACCAGGTCGTCGGTCCACCTTGTGAGAGGCCTTCTAACGCTGCGTTTTCCGATACGCAGTCGTCATTCTAGAACCTTTCGGCCCCATCGACCACTGACTGACTGACTGATATTTTTTTGAGGGAAAATTACAGATTGATTGCGAGGATGTTTGAACTGAAGGAGAACAAGGCGAGAGAATTTATTTGATGATTTTCTACATCAAAAAAACACCACAGAAAAATTAACAGGATGAGAAACATCCCCAATCATAAAGATAAAATTTAATGGGTAGGAACATACGTGACATACAACAATGGTACAATTTATCAGTGCTATAAGAATATTTTTTTAATTAATTAACATGAAAGTGAAATGTGAAATTAAAACAAATTTATAAAAAAAAAACAATATGGCAACATCCGTTCATACATAAATAGACCACGCGTTAAAAGATTTCTGTACCAACAACTATACTTGTATTTTTTAATTTCTAATCTGTGATACGACGTGTCATTATGCTAAAAATTTCGACAAAAAGGTGCACAGATTACCATTTTCCAGTAATATAGAAAGGTAATTTTTTTAAACATAATTTTAAAAAAGAAACGAATAAAAGCATTTTTTTTTTTATTGAAAATCATTTTTTTTTTTTTCAATTTAAATAAAGCACTAATGGATAAGCTTACTCTGTCATCCGTAACTTTGTAGGTTTGTAAAACGATTGTTGACTTTACGCAAAACAAAATTTCAAGTGATAAATACACAAAAATGTTACCTTACTCAATAGTTTCAACAAGCATGTCAATAATACTGTGTTTTAGGAAAACCGAAATGTCTACTACCTACCTTACCAATAATGATGTCATTATTGTCAGATTTACATACATTGAACTTATAAGTAACTAAATAAATATTGATCTAATGAATTACTGTACTTCATTACATGCATTACTACTTTTAATCTCTTGTAAGACGAAATCATCCATAACTAATGTCTTAAACAAGTCAATAAGCGACAGATAAGTCATTATTTTTATAATTTAATATGTCAAACATAGCATGATTACGAAAACCATACAAAATCGTTACAATCGTCAGATATCAGTCAGACACAATTTTATTTCAATGTTGCCCAATTTTAAAAATGACTGACTGTTGTAGGTGCGTTCACATAGATGTATACCAAGATACCCAGACCCGGAACGACTTTGCGTCCCAGCCAGTATTCCGTTACCGATTTATGGCTACCGTAGGCGCGGGCTCGCGGACGGCGAACAATGGGTAGCTCACTGTCCGGACCGAGCCCAATTCGTCGACGGTGCATAGTGTTCCACGCGCGCCTCAAGGAGATGTCAGCAACCGTAGCAGCCCAGCAGGGTCGAAGTCTACTGGGGCCAAGGGTCTGATTCTAAAAGGAAGACTCGGCCCTGGTATGAAAAGCGACCAAGGAACAGGAATGGGTTTTTAGTAACAAAATAAAATTTTGTTAAAAAGCCCAGTTTGCTACCAGTAACTGAGCAAAAAAATCTTGACTCTAAAAAAACTTTATTCGACAATCACGTTTAATTCCTCGTTAAATGTAAATTGAATGAAAATTAATTGGCAACCCACGCCTGCCGAATCCGTATAATGTTCTAATTGATTAACTATTCGGTAGATGGTATACAAAAAATATCCAGTAGTTTATTTTTAGGAACAACTCATAATTTTACGTATCGAAATCTCATAACAATACATTATTGTATGAACTTTAAAATATACTTTTTGACCACTGTGTTTATTTTAGTGTTTTAACCGAAATAAAAAGAGGAGGTTCTCAATTCAACTGAATGTTTTTTTTGGGTTTAACTAGTTTAAATAGACGCAAAAATTCTATCTATTTATGTATGATTTCCGCATTTAGTCCTATGTGGACTATTGTGCTTGAAAATTTTACGTGTTATTTTAAACCATTGCCTGCACAATTTACTTGCTGCGGTCTTACTATCCGAAAAAAAATTTAGGTGTCTTTAAGGCTAGAGTGAATAGGCTTTAGCCTATAGACTATAAACTAGTGCGCTTCACCATCAACGATTGCATCACAGGTGGAATCACAATCAGACACTAGTTTATATCATTAAAAAAAAAAACAATTTGCAAACTAAACATAATTTAATCTAAACAAGTTGATTTCACAATATTGAACAATTTCATAACAATAATTATTTGTCACAACACAGTGAATAGTCGATAATAATTTTTATTTATTGACAACATTAATCACACCACTTAACTTGTCACCTCACTAGTTCCTTTAAGTTAATTGATACTTTCTAACCCATAAATAAGTCAATTAAAACTAAACTCTATTGTTGAAAGTTATTGAGTGTATTTTTCATTTGTTGTATGGACGGTTATAGTACCTACCTAGGTCACGGCTAGAGAATTAACGGTCACAACTAAAATTTTATAGTTTTTGTATCTGATCTATTGATCAATCTTTAGATGGTCTTGTAATTTAATTTAATTTAATCTTGAATATTAACTGATTCACACAAACAAAATTATATTTTTTTTAAATAATAATAAAAATAAATTATTTAATTAACATTCATCTCCCAACTACATCAATATGTTTTAGTATAATTGCGAGCTTACGGACTAGTATTAGTAAAAAATTGATTGATCACACAAAGAGTAAGTTAAGTGGCAGGTCCCCGTGGATTTCCCGATGATGGTAGCCAATCATTATACAAATTCAAATTCAAATTCAAAGCATTTATTTCAAATAAACCATTTACAGGCACTTTTGAAATGTCAAGAAGTCAGTCAGTCAGAAAAAATGATGCTAATTGCACATTCCAAAGCGTAGATCTCTATGGAGAAGAATGTGCAAGAAACTCCATGGACACTCTTTTCAATCGTGTTTTGCAACTACAAATATGTCTGTTACATGTTTCTTGTCGCTATCATGTGAGAACAATGTCAATAAAGTAAAAATAAAAACTAAATATAGATATTAAAATAGCAACTGGCAGCTAAGAGATGACCAGTCTCAACTGACAGCGCCCGTTCACGGGCCTGACGCGAATATTAGCACCACTCAGCTCAACCATTTTAAAGGGAACCGAATGATCCAACACACGCGCCACCATCAGTGAGACATTTGAGTGAGCATGACAAACTCTCAACTGCCATGCTCATTTATGTCAAACAGGACCAATAATAACCTAAAAACCATAAAATAGCTCCATGGTACTCACATTTACAAACTTTGAAAAAAAAAAAAATGCTTCTACATTATACAATACTAAATACAATAATAATTAACAACAATAATATTTTACAAATTATAGTTTCAACACTAATCAATTTGTACACCGCGGTGGTAGTGGAGCTGGACCAGCATTGAGCCAAGCATTTTTATCTTGAACTAGCGGTCCCGGCAGACGTTGTTCTGCCCAAAAGCGGGATTTAGTAAAAAAAAAAAAATTACCCTACTCTACCCTACTCTACCCTACTCTACCCTACTCTACCCTACTCTACCCTACTCTACCCTACTCTACCCTACTCTACCCTACTCTACCCTACTCTACCCTACTCTACCCTACTCTACCCTACTCTACCCTACTCTACCCTAAACTACCCTAAAAAAAAAAGTAAAAAAAAAAGTACCCTATGTCCGTCTCCTGGTTCTAAGCTACCTCCCCACCAATTTTCAGCCAAATCGGTTCAGCCGTTCTTGAGTTATAAGTGGTGTAACTAACACGACTTTCTTTTATATATATAGATATAATCCTCCAACTTATAATATGCTTGCCTGCATAGTGTGCGTTTAATACAAGATATAAATTTCGTTTCATTGAGTTCTAATATTTGTGGAGGTATTTTTTTATAACATTTCAAGCAGTACCCCATGAAAGAAGAGGCCACTTTAGCCAGTCTAAAACCTGGTTGAACTAATTGGTCCCTATTTCTTGTAAGATAATTATGTCTATCGCCTCTTTTGCTAAAAAGATGAAGATTTTTTCTAACCTACATGATGTTTTCATAGATATATTGACAAGGCACCGTCAATATGTTAATATCCTTAAACAGTTCCCTTAGAGAATCGCACTGGCGGAGATTGTAAATAGTTTCAACTTCATACACCCGTATCCAGCTAGCCAGCATCGGAGAGTCCTACCGGTCAATGGTTAATGGAAGAGTTTCGGTTTTATCTTCTTTTTATCGGCACATGTATTTTACTATATTTTTTTCGATTTCGACTATTTAAACTGCGATTATCTTTAATGTTTTATCTAGACTCTTACTTTCATCACAAGAACTTGACATAATTTTAACGCTCATTTAACATAGTATATTTATTTAAACTTGACATTGATTGATGTAGAGAAATCAAACAGGACAAAAAATCCAACAAAACTAGAAAGATATATAATCAATGTCAAATATAAATTTACTGTAGGTCTACGCATCATAATACAACTGCATAAGAAAGACATTAATGATTTTATTCAAAGCTTGAGAAAGTAGAAATATCAATAATATTCTATTGGCAATACTAAAACGGTACTACTATTACGCAAACTCGATAAACCATTCAATAACGGTGTTTGTTCTAAAACAAATAAAGTGATGCTGTGCTTATCTGCCTAAATATTGTGATATTTACGCGGGTAAACTCAGTACTACTTTAAAGAATGCTAAAGCGTACCTAAGCTATAATTAAATATCACATTTTATAGGTCAAAATTCTTAGTATAATAAATAACCTGGGAGCTAAGTCAGCCGTGTTTATTATTATTATTTTTCATTGATATAAACTAGTGCTTGACTGCAATCCCACCTGATGGCAAGCAGTGGTGCAATCGTTGATGGTGAGGCGCACTAGTTTATTAAGAGCCTATTTTCTCTAGCCTTGAAGACAGCCAAATTATAAACGGATAATCGTACAAACGTTAATGTTAAAAACGGGATTTAAGCGGTATAAACGACGAGGCGAAACGCTTAGTCCGGACCGTAGAGGTTTCAACAACGTAAGGGTGGATACTCGCCGTACGTCGGGTTGTCCGATGGTAGAAATAAGATGGCGGAATCAAGTCATGAAATTCCCATTCACACTCTACAAAATGCAACCTTTAAAACACCGAAAAGTTGGCTACCTTACGCCTGTGCTAATTTCTATTTCTATTTTTAGGTTTAAACTGCGTACAAATAAATTAGACACTAAATCAATTATGATCTACTTCACCAATACAAGATCAATGAACTCCACATTCAAAATCCAGTCATGTCAATGTCAGCATTACCATCATAATTACAAACTTTTCCTTTCAATGTACAGTTCAAAAACCACCTTTATAGATATAGATATAAGACCGGAAAAAGGTCGAAATTCTCCCCAAAAATCTTCTTACGTGTCGCAGATCATAATCAGTTGCGCAAGAGTTTTCACCGCGTACGCATGACAACATGGAGACTTGTCGGCCATTGTACAATGGCCGCCGCGGAAAGAATACACTAATAATAAGGCGATTAATCAAGCTCTTGTTTGTTACATGAACGGATGTGAAGACACTTTCTATGTGGAGTATAATGCACAATTGAACTGTGATCAGAGGTTTGCTAGGTCTTGACAACTGAAGCTTCCCACTGTCTAGGGTAAACCCTATGTTTCTTGAAACTATAGGCTATATGTATAATCATAGTGAAACATAGAGTCCGTAACTCTTCATTTTCTGATTCTGTTGCGATCATTAATATTTATTATCGATCAATTAGTAAGTTTCTGTAGCTATACAGAAACTTACTAACTTTTAAAACAATCCCATCTAACCATCCCCCACTGTACCTACGGCCAATGCTTTTTTTCCCTTTTCCACAAAATTATTTTATCCACTAGTGCTGACCGGTTTAACAGTGAGAGCTTTATCGAAGCTGATAATTCTTTTTTTTTTTAATGTAATAACACAAAACACGCTTGCAAAAACCACAATAAACTTTATTCTCAAGCAAAAAATAAAACCCTCGAATCGCAAAAAAGTAGTGGCTAATTGTTCTTCATCTGACCTTGCTACACTAAAGCCTCAAAAATGCAAATGTGAAACTTACTAGTAAAAGTTTAATAATATCTTCATAACGATGTTATAAAAGTTTGACACTGAAAGTAGAAGTGAAAATACGAAACCCAGTTATAAGATTTTTAGTCCGTCATCTTAAGTATTAAGAAATTTTATAAACCAAATGAGATGAAAAATAAGACTTTTGTGGCTGTTTGCGTCCCACGTAATCTACGAAGCTGCGAAGTTGATTATATCATTTGTATCTATAATCAGATTAAAGAACAGATTATGCTATTATCAAACGATCTATGACAAGATATTAGCTGAGTATTCTGCTTATCAATCAAGCTTCTAATAATTACTCAAATCAAAATATGTTGACCACTCTGAAGTTAGCTCAAAACTTTTGCGCATACTTTAAACAATACGCATTCGCCATATGATTCATAGAGAAAATTACTGCGCAGGCAATCGTTCAAAGTTCTGAGCGGTCAACATATTTTGACCATACTGTGCTTTGGCAGACTAATATCTAATACTTGAACCTTGAACTATGGTAGGCTTGCTAAAATTAATTCAATTAAGTCTGAAACAATTACAAAGAAAGTAACACAGTCATTTGCGAAAGAATCACATATTATGCGAATTTATAAAAGTAATCAGCACATAAATAGCGGTTAGTCCCCTATGCTCTATTCCCGCTATGTTCATCATGAAAAAAAACCTACTAAAAAGTATCTCTATGCCCGAAATTCTTAGCTACTGAAGTCTTCGTGGCCTCAATCATTCAAAAGCCACAGAACCTAACACACTAAATCTCTTCACACATTATCTCTCTTAAAAATCGTAAGATAACCTACAGATAATAAAATTACTATACTATAAAACCCACCGTCGTGGTTCGTGCTATCCGCACTCGTGTCATGGCTACAAAGGAAATTAAAACGTTCATATACGCCTCGAACAACACGAGAAGGTTAATACACAGTCTTACCTAATTAAATGTTTGTTTAACAATTATTTTAACCTCGACCGCATCCTGCATTTTCTCTATTTTATTGGCAGTCAGCATGCGTATTGTATGTAAGCTTCACGCCGGCGTACAACAAACGTATAATGACGAATACGCGTATATGAAGCTACGCGTCCGTGCCTTGGATTGGCACGATTCCGATGGCTTTAAGTTATATCCACATTTTGAAGATACCATCGTGTTTTCATTGAGATTGTGCGCTGAACTTACACAGAACATTGAACATTTAGCACATTGTGAATTATCTAGATTGTTAGTCAAGGGAACTACGAGAATGATCTAACTATGCATCATAACGCAGCACCTTGAAATTGAAATGCATCCTACATGTGCACCCACTAATCATAGTGTAAGGACGTTTAATTACTTTTAGAATAATTGCATATTTCTAAATAATAAGGTCTATTTACGGCCCCGACTTACGAATTGTAGGTCGCGGGTTCAAACCCAGCCAGGCGCATTACTTTGTGTAATTTATTTCATCACCACTGCTCTCAAAACGGTGAAGGAAAACATCGTGAGGAAACCGGCATGTCCTAGAAGCAAAAATTCGAAGACATGTGACATCCACCAACCCGCACTGGGCCCGCGTGGTGGATTACGGCCCATTCCCTCTCCTAGACAGAGGAGGCCTGAGTCCCAGCAGTGGGAACATTAAAAGGCTGAATATGCTGTAAGGTCTATTTTATTTGTATTATTTTAAGAATATTTGTATGCGATTGTCCAAGGCAAACATGACGTTTTATTTTGAATTATAACATCTCTTACATGCTGACAATTTATTTTGTGATGTATGTTTTGTACTCATGTTTGAGCAAATAAATAATTATCTTATCTTGTCTTATCTCCCATTAACTACAACACACTCTTGGGAACTGTAAAGAAACAAAAAAAAAGAAAACTGTTTGAAACAAGATCCCAAACACCGAATCATAATAATTAATATTATAAAGGGAAAACTTTGTGTGTGTATGTGCGTATTTGTCACTACTTCACACTTAAACGGCTGAATAGGTTTGGATGAAACTTGGCACAAGAGTAGACCATGTCTATTTCATACGTCCTGTCCGAGATAACCTCCTTGGGATAATCTTCGACTTTCACAGAGATAATTTGTTTTGTTTGTTGGACGTCTTTTAAATCTACCAACAAAAACAATTACGAAAATGATATCACCGCAAGAAGGCTGTACTATTGCTCAGTGCTATAGGCTACTATTATATATATTGTTTCTAGAAACTGAATATATATATGAAACTGTTGATGTTCGCGGAAATCCGATGAATGCGAGACGCACAGGACCGATCGTTGTGATGACATTTGCGGGAGGCCTATATCCAGCAGTAGATGCCATTCGGCTGAAACAATGATGATGAGTCCTAGAATTGTTCCCATGGAATAAATCACGAGAGCCAAGTTTCGGAATAGGGTATGTGATGGACAAATTGAAAAGAAACACAAAAACCCTCACAAACTTTCCCTTCTCTAGTGTGGAGGGAAAGGGCGTGTCAGACGTTTATTAACTAAAACCCATTAAGTACTTCATTTGCCCTTTACGGTCTAGGGTCACGGCCTCAAACGATCCCGCAAGAACATCAATGTCTCACAATAACAAATCGATATACAAAAACTGGTACCATCAAAATCAGCTGGTCAACTATAAATAGCATCTATCAGCGGACTATCACAATAAAGTTTATTTTTTCTACAAAACGAGTTCACCAAAAACTAGACACTATTACGAGTTCATTTACACGATGGGTCGTTTTTCTTTTGTTTTTATTACCGTTTCTACGGAAGCTTGTTATGTAACAATAAGTTTTTTGCGACAAAGTGAAGAATTTCCGACTTCTGATTAATAGTGATTAGCATATATTTTTTATGTGCTGTGAGTTGGCCCTGAAGAGACGCTGTATTGAACTGAATATGTTTGGTCCAAATTAGGTACGTATGTCGTATTAGATTTATCTCGTGAGTGATGTAAGCTTGGTTCTCATCGAAAATAGCTTTTTTTTTAAATACATTATTTAGGGGTTTTTTGCCCCCGGATATGAATGGGTTTAAAGCCAAGGGGGGGTTTAAAGCCATGGGTTTAAAGGCGTAAAATCCAAGCGCGAAGCAAACACTGCCGTACCATCCTTTACTGGAACCATTTCGCCGCATTTTCAGGCCCCTATTTGAGAACCTCTGGATAAGACCAGAACGCAGAAATTTTCGTCATCCAGTAAGCTATAATCACATACTTAAAATCTAAAATTTCAAGTCGGTAGGTCATTTAGTTCCGAAGTTAAGGAAAAACAAAGTTTCTCTTTCACTCACTCACTCACTCAGTCACTCATGATCATCAGAATAGAACTAGTACTTCCCAGAGTTAGGGTTTAATGGCCACATAAAGGGAAAACGAGGACTCGATGGTACCGGTGGAGGTGGAATAAAGGAAAGTTTGAGGGCAAAAGATCACGTGGACGCTCTCGGACGGATCTCGTCAAACCTGTGACACACTGTCTCACATGTCTTTGCATTTTCTCATCATTTATTATTTTGATTATTGATAGTCTCGCGTTTCACCACTATTTCACCTGATGGTAAGCGATGGTGTGGTCGACTATGAAACACGCTTGCCTAGAAATAACCTATTCACTCTTGACTTAAAGACCCTTAGGTTGTAGCTATCAGGAAACACACACTTCGGTAAGGAATTCCACTCTTTAACTGTACGCACAATAATTGTTATTTCCACAACATTTGGTTC
This sequence comes from Mythimna pallens, assembly GCA_961205895.1. Classification (NCBI taxonomy): domain Eukaryota; kingdom Metazoa; phylum Arthropoda; class Insecta; order Lepidoptera; family Noctuidae; genus Mythimna; species Mythimna pallens. The sequence goes on from OY540825.1 coordinate 7,282,241, forward strand.
GTATATATGTCACCATGTAACGGAAACACAACGCGTCTGATCTTTGTTTTAACACATCTTGTTCTGGTGATAAGGTTTCCTCGTCATTTTCTACTCTTTTTCCTTAAACCCTAGTTCCATTTTCATTCGAAATCTGCTATACTTTACGTCCTTTCTCTTCTGTTTATCAAATACAAAACCAAGTTTGGCAGACATTTGACCTTTCAGAAGCCTCAAATGTCAGATGAATGCGATTCTATTGCCATTAAGTTATATGAGTAGGCTGCAACTCTATTATAAATGTTAATTAATTTATACATAAAATTTTAAGCCTGCATGATGACCATTCTAAAGCATGAGCCGTCTGTAAGGTTCTTCAAAAACCTTGAAAAGGCTTAGCGAAAATTGTTGACTATTATGTCAACATTTTGATAAAAATACTGACGAAAAATCACGTGCAATTTATTTATTTTCCCGTGTAATTTATTTCATCACCACTGCTCTTATAACGGTGAAGGGAAAATATCATGAGGAACCGCACTGGGACCACGTAATGGATTAAGGCCCATTCCCTCTCCTAGCAAAGAGGCCTGAGCCTCAGCAGTGGGCACATTGTAAGACTGATTACGCTTATGCTCGGACACTAGTTCAAATTTAACTATCTTAGAATTAACAGATTTCATGAATAGCCTGCCTTATACGTTTTCAGAAGTTGACACTATTTTAAGCTAAAGTCAAACTGATTGTATCTAACTCCATTAAGATTTTGCAATCTTGAAATTCATTGACGTAATTTTGTGGTCTCAGGTAGACCTAAGGCCACTGACCCAGCCTATAATAAGAAATAAGTTGTATCAGACCCCAAATGCTTGGACCTAAAATATCTCTTTACTTCCAATAAATCTGATACGATTAGGTATTACCTTTTCTTAGGTATTCCCAAAATTATATATTAATACTTATGTTGTTTTTTATAACTTTTTACTTTTTTGCTCGCAACAAAATTATGTAGGTACTCATACCTATGTTTTTTTTTTACAAAATTGCTATTTGAGTTAGGATCAAAAATAATTGATTGCAATTTGAATTTATTACATTTTAAGTACAGCCTACGTTAGGTATCAGAGATGTGCCCTAATAGGCGTTCTACAGGGAGGGATCTGGGGTATTTTTTTAAGAGGTCACGGGAGCCTCTTCCATGTGCTGATGGTGATCACCGGGGTAGGTTTAGTGAAGTAAGAATGTCACACTTCCTAGTCTTTCCCCCAAAAATTCCAAACGCATTTTGAAGGTTTGCCTCCGAAAAAAGAGGTATATTGTTAATCAAATAACGAAGCTGCACTTCCAAATGGAATAAGTATCATACATAAATTCCATTTAAAGTAAGCGGTCACCTCAATCATTTCCAAACTAAAGTATTCTTCTAATTTTGAATTTCACATAAAATGCAAACAAACTTGACTGTTTAGAAATTTATAGTACATTTTTTTTATTTTTTAACTGGGAACATTCTCGTACCAAAACCAACTTTTTTTTGACTTGTCTCTTTACAAAAGCCAAACAGGACTTGCTTAACAATTTTTGGAATGACGTAAGAATTTTAAGATTTTTTTAAAGTTTTAAGGTTAAATCTTTCTTGCATTTTGTAATGACTAATACTTGATGTCATCTTCTCATCGATTGTAACATGCTTATTAATAGAGAATTGTTATTATTTTTAAGGCTTTAATTATCATTGAAACCTGTTCGGTGCGTTCTGTTGTAAGTTGTAACCAATATAAATATGTTATTTTGTTAATATATTTATTGAATCATCGATTACTGATAAGAAGTCATTATTTATTAACTAAGCCGTATCGACTTTTATTTTTTGCGATAATTGCTTATTTTTTAATTATTTAATACTTAAATAAATTCACAACATAAACCCCGGGATGAAGGCAAAGAGGGAACAGGAGTGGGTTTTTAGTCAGTAAAAGTCTGACACTATCTCTCGCTCCACCCAAGAGCGAGATTTGTCATTAGATGATTTTCCCACCTTACAAAAAAAAAAAAAATACCAAAAAAATATTTTATTATATTCAGTGAAATATAATATATTAAAGCAGTGTTTGTAGTACCTGACGAAAATTACAGGGTTTAATTGTGTAAGCATAAATAAATCAAGTAGGTATTACGGAAAAAAACGTCAAACATCGTTTACCATACATTTGCCTAATACACGACAAAGTTAACGAAACCAAACAATAAGCGGTTCAACCTTAACACTAATGCCTTTAAACTATTACAGAAACAGTGTCATTTTCCGATCATTTTGAATGAAGAAGTGACGGTCTTTTGCAAGTTTGCTTAGTGAAGTCTATATATATATATATATATATATATATATATATATAGATGTACGGGGTGCACTAAGGCCGATTCGTGCTAGTGCTGCGGGATTTTTTGAACGATTCACTGAGGCCCTGGAACGCATAGGGTAACTAAAGGAACACGGGTAGGTTTCAGTCAGTAATAGTCTGACATTCTTTCTTGTTGGAGCGGGAGCAGGTATTTGAAGAATTCCGATACAAAATGAAACCTTAAAGGTAACCCCGAGGTCCTGGAACGCAAGGCAAAGAAGGAACATAGGAGTGGGTTATAGTCAGTAAAAGTCTGTCACGCCCTCCCACCTCGCCCTAAAGCAGGAGAAGTCATTGGATAATTTCCCACCTATAAAAACAAACAGATGCCTAGTCAACTCCTGATCCACATCAGAATTGACCCAATGTAATCCACAACTGCCATCCTGCAAACTGCACTATTAAAATCTTGCTAATTTTTTTACTAATCTTTGTAGGCTAATAAGCCACCTTCTTTCTCTTTTGATGCGTTACAAAATCGAAGATGGACCACTACTTGTAGAGAAACGACGCACACATACACACTTGATGTCCGAATCGTCCATGAACCCCAGCAGTAAAGATTATAATGCTACGGCCGACTTGAGTTCATTGACCGTTCCTTCTTACCAACAAACACACATTGACCAAGTTCCCGTCACCGGCTGAACTGTCCCACAAATTGATGGGAAAAATACTACCATTCAATATTCTCCTCTCAAAGTGCAGACCAAACTATCTACATGACCTTAAGACGCGACATTTGAGTGATTTTCATGTTTCACGGCAATTCCGTTGTTACCCGTAATTCGTTTTGCAAGGCATAGTAAACTATAGTAACATTTTGTAAGGCATAATACACAGTTACAAACAGCTGTCTACACGTTTTGTAGATAATGCATTCAATAACCAGATAACTCAATCAAAGTCAAATCCCGTCTGGAGAAGAATCAAAGAAAATCAATCTAAAAAAATCCAAGCTCGATGAAGTAGATGAAGAAAATAGTTGCAGTTGTTGTGCAGCTACTCCCTTCATCATCATTGCAGCTCAAAGACATACAATGCTGTACAAAAGCCTCCTCCAAACGTTGCCACAGCAACCAGTCCTATAGTATGTGTCTTGCAACCAACGGTTTCCTTCGACCCACACCAGGTTATCGGTCCACCATGTGGAAGACTTTCCAATGCTGCACCTCCCGATATGCGGTCGTCACTTCAGAAACTTTCATCGCCATTTTGCCCTGCCCAATACCACTTAAATTTGACCATTCTTCAAGCTATGTTGGAAGATCAATCATTCTTCAAAAACTTAAAATAAGAACGTTTTATGAAATGAAGCAACATCTATGAGACAAAATAATTTGCGAGTCCGGTCTGTAGCGTGCCTAAGGTATTGTAATGTAATGCCGGTGGAAACAGTAAGGCGTTTCTTAAGGTGCGTCCGATTCACGAATTCAATAAAATTGTTCAACGAAATAGCAGGGGTCACGGTGACAGACTTAGTCATAGACGCATAGGTCTCTTATAGCTCAATAAAATAATAATATATTTACAATCATAAAATTAAACTGGGCCAAACACGTCCACCTCAAGACGAGCGGTTCAAGGGCTAATTCAAACATGATGTGGGTGCCGAAAAATGTCCAGGAACACCCTGGCAGAGACTGAAAGAAATTACTGGCAAAGTTAATGGTACGAGCATAATGTCAGTGGACAGAATTAGTCTACACTAGCCTAAAATAAGAGACGTGAAAGGAAGAAAGAGATGCGTTTACGCTGTAGTAAAAGTGTGCTGTGTATAAAGGCGAAAGTTTATATATGTATGTGTGTGTGTGTATGTTGTTGCTTATTCACGCTCAAAGAGCTGAATGGATTTAGATGAATCTTGGCACACGAATAGACTATAGCCTGATGTAAGACATAGGATATTTTTTTTATTTCGGGATAATTTTCAATTCTCATACAGGCAAAGCTCCTGGCTTCTGCTTGCAATGAATACATAAATTACTAGCTTTGCTCACATAAAAGCAGAAAATAGTTATATAGGTTATTATGTCTCTTAGTGATAAAATAGTATTCTACTGGTGAAAGTAATATGTTAAAATCGGTCTAGCAGTTTTCGAGTTTAATCATTACAAATACAAACGTACGAATCTTTCCTCTTTATAATACTAGTACAGAAGTTTTTTTTATAGTATAAACTAGTGCTTGACTGTAGTCCCACCTGATGGTAAGCAGTAATGCAATCGTTGATGGTGAAGTGCACTAAGTGTCTTGAAGGCACCTAATTTTTAATCGGACGGGAAGACCTCAGAATTAATTTCATAGGATAATTGAAATATTGTTTAAGAATTAGTAACTTCAAGTACGATTGTGATTAAGTTTTATTTATTTGTATTTTAATTAGTTAAGCTGTCTTAATGTCTTACTGTTTTTAACCATGTTGAATCCTTGGCATAGTCAATAGTCATAAAAGATGTCTAAAAACATAATTTTTATGTCTATTCTATAGTCGTAAAGTGTAAATATCTCGGGGACGGGACCCTAATACTAAGCCTCCACTATCCATCCGTCTGTCAGCCGCCTGTATCTCATAAACCGTAAGGATCGCCGCACACGGGCCATCGGCCACAACCATAAAACGCCGCCACCGGCATATTTCCTATAGGTTTCATAACTTTTATATGGATTCGCCGCACACGGTTGACGCCGGTGGCCGCCACACGCTATAAATTGCCGCTGCTCGCTTCTTGTTGCCTGAACTGGCTACTGAACACCGATACAAAACGCCGTCACACACCACTCGCGCATTTAAACCTTCTTCGTCAGACTCCATTATGTAACTGCGCGTATAGGTTAAAAAAAGTAGCAGCCACAAGTGACTGTCGAATGCTTCAGCTTCCTTTGTGACCGCTTCTAGCTTTTCGTGGCGGCGTTTGTGGCTGTGGCATGTGGTCCATGTGCGGCGACACTAAGAGTTAGAGAGTTGAAATTTTCACAGAATGTGTATGTGCCGTTATAACAACAAATTAAAAATTAAAGGGGTGGGCATACAAGCAATGCTGCAATGTTATTTTATCGGCGTTTTTTGCTCAATTTTAATATTACAGTACGGAACCCTTCGTATGCGGGTCCGACTCGCACTTGGCCAGTTTTTTTTTCTTAATTTAGACCGCATCGTTGTATCATGCAGCACCTGTCTATCATCATTTTCAATAAGAATTCTAACAAAAAAAAATCATTACTTAAGACAAAAAGCACTTCACATACCTAAATAATAATCATAATTTTCTCCGCTAAATTCCGATACCATTTCTTACATCACAAATATGTAGTTCAACCAAAAAAATCGGGTTATAAAACAAGAGTAGGCTTACCGGTTCCATTCAAATACACCTTACTTGTTATATCGACCGTTTTGGAGGAAACCTACATTCTATAGTAAGCTGTTACGTTATTTATACCAGGCGTAGCCGCGGGCTATAGGTAGTCGAGCGTTTATAAGGCGATGACCGATGCTCGCTTGAATTGTGGTATTTGCGACCTAGTTGGCCTTTACGCCTTAATTTAGTCGGACTAGTCGGAGACGCTCAATTCTCGTAAACTTATAATTCAATTAGTCTCATCACTGGACGGCTCGATCGTTCATTATGTTAAGAATAATTAAAAATTTAAATAATTGTTTGTATTGAATTTTAATTAATTTTACTGTGTACCTATGCTAATGGCAGTGCAAACGTCAATTCTGCGGATGATAGGTATTAGAAATGATTAAACTACAAATTACTTTTCGACTAAGGTATGTCTTGATATTGTCAAATGAAAATGCGTATTTTTGATGATTTCAACGTGGAACATTACGCGCCGTCGACGACTTGGGCTTAGTCCGGACGGTTACCGGACGGTCGGACGGCGACATACCCATTGCTAGCCGTCCGCAAGCCCACGCCTATGGTGGCCGGAAAACGGAATCGCGATCCCGGTGACTGGGGCGTAAAGGCCGCTCCCTCGCGCGTGCACGTGCGGACTCCTTCTTTGTTAACATTACTGCTTCGCAGAAGCTGCTGGCTGGAGCCAGTCTTTCATCTATTTACAGGTCAAAGATAACAACAATCTAAGGGCAATTGAGTCACCGCTTAACTAAGTAGGCGCCAGTAGGTACAGCTTCAATTTACGAGTTCCTACTTCGAAATCCCAGGGTCCGCGGAGAAATAAAGATACCATTATGCGGTAAATAACAATCTCGGCCAGCATTATTATTAAGCCGTATTTTCGAGGCCTGTTGGACACTCACGTGGGTGGCTATGCATAATTACATATTTAGTAGAGATGTGCTAACTTTGGATTAGTACCGACTAGTTGGAGTTTAACTGCCGACTAGTTTACCGCTTAGTCGCCGACTACTGAATAAGGCCGAATAGTCGACTCCCGGATTCACCTCTATTAATATTTTTTAATTGTTTGTCAATTGATACTTCCTAGAGGAAGTACGGTTAAGTAAGGTTTGAACCAGCACCTCCAAATCGTCTCGCCATCTCTTTTGAAGGGTGGCACAAGCCATTTTCTGTTTATGAAAAGAGTTTTGAAAGCACTATTCTTGATTAAGGCTTGATTGACCTTATATTCTTTTTTCCTATTTTAATTTATGTATTTTATTTCTGTTGCTGACTAATCACCGACTAGCCAGTATTTCTTGAAGATTAAGTATCACTACCTTATCACTGACTGGTCACCAACTATAAATGTGACCGGATAGTCAACTATCGCGACTAGTCAGTGCACCTCTATTACTTACCACTAACAGCCGGTGTCACAACATGATAAATGTCTCATTAAGCGAACTTCTACATGCGTTAGCTTTTGCAAAACCGTATTTTGTAAACCATTACATAAAACGCTCCGTAAATTGATAAACACTGTTTAGGCGTCAACTAGATGGGTAACGAAGTGAATAAGTTTGTAATTATAGTTTTTTTTTGTTTGAGTTTAATGAAATGAGGTTAGTTTTTCACCATACGCTTTGGCATTTACGTGTTTAGGGTGGGATACCTCAAAAGGAAAAAACAGAACTCTTATAGGATCCTTTTGTTGTCTGTTGCATGGAGGTATCGAGTTAAAATGAAAACCATATACTCAGATCTGCGGTCCCTTGAAGCTGCGAAAAAATAAAAATACTGAGTTGACGAAAAAATAAAATACGGCCGTTTATGTTGCAAAAAACGTGTATTTCGACACTCTGAAGGGAATCAAAATTCATAGAGTACTTCCCGTTGACCTAGAGTCCTGAAATTTGGCAAGAAGCAAGGTCTTATAGCACAACTATAGGAAATAATCACACATTTTTTTTTTGGTTTCTGAATAATCTTGGTTACTCAATTTGAGAATTGAACTATTTTCATAGGTAAGTTAATTTGTACGGAACCCTCAGTGCGCGAGTCCGACTCGCACTTGCCCGATTTTTTTACGCTGGCAATAATGTGACAATGAATTTGAGTTTGAGAAAAATGTTCTGGTACTGAGTGAAATTAACACGTAAAGAAGATTCATTGTGAGCTAATTTGTAATTTTCATCACCTTTTTCTAACTTGTGTTAATTTTTAATTGAATAGTGTGAGGAAATCTATAAAAAACATCAACTTTTTTTGCAAAATCTCTAATTCTACAAAGTCATCTATAGATTTATGATCCAAATTAAACGAATGTAAAGTAAATGACTACGTAAAGTTATCAAATTATATTCTACATGATATCTAGTTGTCCACACGAGTAGCTTCACCAGCGTTTTTGATTACAACTTCACTCCTTTTGGTTATTGTGTAATATTATGTAGCTGATCTTGAACCAGTAAAACCTGCCCCCCTAGCTAAAGGATCTAATCTTTATCTCTCAAATTAAACGAAGATTGTAACGATATAAACGGATTTATTTTATAATGATTTTACACAAGTGTTCGGTTCAACCGTCAAATCTCGAAATGAGTACATTTCACCTCACCATAAAGTGTCAAAACTGTCTTACAAAGTGTTGCCATACTTAACTCTCGATTCGATACAATTAAATAATCGATTTAATATTCGACTAGAATTATAACAACTACTATTTTAATTTGCTTTTACTTAAGATAGAAATATATTGTATACGTGGTTACATACTAGCTACGATATTATCAAATACCCACATCTTGGCTAATTAACCTTACAACTCGGCCATCCTGTGTAAGTGAGTCCTCTCACTTGTTTAACTAATTTGATACTACATAACAAAACATAGGTTAAAAAAAAAACATAGGTAATAACTTGATTATCAATACATACATGCTTCTATAATTAATCTCATTCTTCAATAATAATTCATATCGTAAGGTAAATTCTTTACTTTACAGTTCAACTAATGTACTATATTCAAAAATCTCATCACAATCAAAATTCATGTAATATCTAAGTTTATCTCAATTCATCTTATTTTTATCTAGGTCAAAATCTTTATCAAAATTTAAGTTCATAAATCAGGATCAGCATTCTCATTCTTTGTTTCTTGCACAATCTGTCACGATCTTTGGTCATCTGTGCGGCACCGTTATCTTGGTACCATTCATAATCTGCACTGACCTCTATGACAAATTGTGCTCACATCGTATAATCTTACTCACTATCTTGCAATCAAGTGCGACATCAATTTCTCAATGCCATTCATTATCTGCACTGATTGCTCATGTATATACATATATCCTTAATAATGACACGCAATTCCTACTCAATTTCATCAGGGAAGTTGATTAACCCAGCATTTCATTATTATTGCCAGAATTGAATAATCTTATTGTTCCTACCTACTGTGTAGACGTAGAGTAATAAATCACTCTCTGTCTACCTCTATTTCTGTGCCCTCACTCTGATCACTGTCAGTGCTCTCACTGGCGTAACCTTTAAAATTCATCCAAGGATGGATTTTGTCTAGCGCGACAACATTTTCATACCTCTTGTTACCCTTTCTTGTTAATGGAGTGTCTTCGACGAGAAATCGGTCATTAGGTAATATTTTGAGGATTCTATAGGGGCCTTGGAATTTGGGGATGAGCTTATGTGATTTTCCTACATGATCTTTGTTTATAACTGTCCTCTCTACCCTGACTAAATCACCTACATTATATTTTGTCCGACTCTTCCTATGCTTATCGAACTGCTTTTTAGCATATTCCTGTTGTTTTTCTATCCGTTCCCTAGCATTTGACCTCAGTTTTAGTAACGCATCACCATCGATTCGTTCAGTTGTTTCGGCAATTACGTCACTTAATACGTTTTCCGACGCATTCGTCAATCTACAACCGAACAACAGCTCGGAGGGACTTTTCCCTGTTGTCTTATTAGTAGTGGTATTAATACCTAATTGTACGTCACCTATGTATTCGTCCCATAAGTTATCATTTCCGTCATGACATTTTGTACTTAGGGCATCAGTTATGGTTCGGTTAAACCTTTCGACCTGTCCATTCGCTCTTGGAGTGGCTACTGCATTCAAGATGTGCTTTATTTTTAATTGGTCCATAAAACTTTTAAATTTTGAACTTGTGAAACAAGAGCCACGATCTGTTATAAGACGAGAAGGAACGCCGAAATAACTAAAGTGTTCCTTAAATGCCTTGATTGCCGTAGTCGTCTTAGTATCTCTAACAGCTCGTATATTGATAAATTTTGTAAATGCGTCTATAATTACAAGCAAATACATGTTGCCTCTCTTAGAGCGAATGAATGGGCCCAGATGATCAGCATGAAGTGTATGGAATGGCTTCTCCAACTTAGGTATTGGATGGAGCATTCCCTCTTTGGGGCCACCAGGTGCCTTATGATGCGCACATTCCAAACAAGCCGAGACATATTTCTTAGTAAACCTACGCATTTTTGGGAACCAAAATATGCTTTTGATACGGCTCAACGTTTTTTCGAAGCCAAAATGTCCCACCTCATCATGGTTCATGCGCAGCACCTGCCACCTACACCCTCTCGGAACTACCCATCGCAATCCCTCGTCTAAAATTTTATACACGTAACTGCCTTTTAACATATAATTCTTACGCACATCTGCTACAAACTTAGTCTCGTCATCTTCTAAGATGTCTTTTATACGCTTTATTTCGCTATCATCACCCTGTACAGTAGCGATCCAATCACGAACGTCTACGTGTAGAACATCAAAAACATGCTCCATATCCACATCGGTTGGGTCACCCACAGGGGCACGACTGAGAGCATCTACGTGAGCCATACGCGAACCCGGTCTGTACTCAATTTCGCAGTCATACTCCTGAAACTGGATCCACCAGCGAGAAATTCGTGGTACAAGATCCCTCTTAGTTAAGGTAGTACGTAGTGCGTTACAGTCAGTGACTATTTTAAATTTTAATCCTAATAAATAGACTCGGAAACGATTCAATGATGCGACTACCGCTAAGGTTTCCAACTCAAAGGAATGAAATTTTTGCTCGTCTACTGTGGTTTTACGACTGTAATATGCCACTGGCCTGAGTAAGCCGTCAGTACTTCGCTGTAGGAGAATCCCCGCAATACCTAGCTTTGACGCATCTGTATGAATTTCAGTCTCCAATTGGGGATCATATAATGCTAATATAGGACGTTCAACTAGTTTTTCCTTCAAAACTCTAAATGATTCCGCCTCCTCTGCCGTCCATTTCCATTCGAATTTAGACCTTAACAGGTCTGTTAGTGGACGAGCAATAAGGGCGAAGTCCCTTACGAACCTCCGGAAAAAACTAGCCAGGCCTATAAATCGTCTGATATCATGCACGTTCCGTGGAATTGGGAAGTTTTCTATGGCTAGTGTCTTGCGCTTCCCTGGACGTATCCCCTCACCACTAACATGAAATCCTAGGAACTCTAGTTCGGTACAGAAAAAGCTACACTTTTTTATCTTAAGTGTAAGACCTGCTTCTTTTACGAGTTGAAGTACCTCCTCTAGTCGTCTCATTCCCTGATCAAAAGATCTCGAAGGAATCAATATGTCATCCATATAAACGATCGTATAACCGACTTTAGAAAGTATTTTACTCATTGCTCGTTGAAATACCGAAGGGGCATTTGCTAAACCAAAAGGCATGCGTTTAAACTGATATTGCCCATCGGGCGTAACAAACGCAGTCTTGTCTTGAGATTTTGCCTCTACTGGAATTTGGTAGTAGCCAGATGCAAGGTCTAAACTCACAAATAAAGAATTACCAGCTAGCCTGTCAAGTTGATCATCAATTAAGGGTAGCGGATAGTGTTCCTTTTTTGTTTTGTTATTTAATGCACGATAATCAACGCATAGCCTGCTTTCACCAGTCTTTTTCTTTACCAGTAAGACTGGGCTAGCGTAAGGCGAGTTTGACTCACATACTACGCCGGCATCGATCATTTCTTTCACCATAGATTGAACCTGTCTACGCTCCGGAAAAGAAAGCCTATACGGGCGATAAACTACCGGTTGCGAGTCACTTAATTGAATTTCCATTTGAACTACATTAGTCAATCCTAGGTCTTTTAAGTTATCCGAGAAACATGTTTCGAACCTTTTGAGCAACTTTTTTAATTGATTAACCTCATATTCACTTAGCTGTTTGCCATAATTGAAGGCAGACTTAGTCTCAGCATTTTCAAAATCTAGTAAATTAATATTCAAGTTATTCCTGGTACAAACAACTCGTGTAATGAGAGTTTCCTTATTTAAACTAACCGTGCTGTCACTAAAGTTTTGCACCAGCAACCTAACCTCTCCGTTTTCTATTTCATATTCACCAGGCATCAAATAATATTCATTCTGTGACATGCCGCGTAAGGATCCACTAACGTGGACTATACCCGAATATTTGTTTGTAGAAATACACGGTAATGGGTACATTTCCTTAGGAGCTATTACAATATCGGTTTTCAAACTTAATTCCAATTTAACTAATTGATCACGAGTAAATATTAATGAATGTGTAGTTTTCGTTATGACTATACCTGGTTTCTCTGTAAAACTGTGCCCAATTAAAACCGAATATTTAATAACGCTATCGTCGACGACGTACGCGTCGACCTTCTCCACAATCCCTTGAATTTCAATAATGACGTTTGATACACCCACTGGTATTACTATACTCTCACCTATACCTCTCATAGTCGGTAAGTTACTATCAGTCCACGTGATTCCCCTCTTAACAGCCTCACTGTAACGAATCAGCGTACATTGGCTACCTAAATCTACATAGCCTTGAATAACTTCACCGTTAAGTTTTAGATTAATTAAATATTTAGTGTCATTAGTACTATTTGTTTCAATACGCATCACGTCTTTTTCTTTAGGTTTATCAAGTTTATTAGCTGAGTCAGAGGGTAATCTGGGACAGTTAATTGACAAATGACCTAATTTGGTACAAACATTACACTTCAATATCTTTTTGGTGCATCTAGAACTGAAATGCCCAGGTTCATTGCAGTTAAAGCATACAATTGACGCAATATTGTTTGACTTCGAAGTCTTAGTTTCGCTGCCATTACCCATCTGCTTAGAACTATTACTAGATGATAAAGGGGTAGTGTTGTTACGTTTATCGAAATTCGCCCTTGACCTATCTGGTTCGCGAAGATGTTGCTTAATTGATTGAAAATATGCGAGAACCTGCTCCGGCTCCTGACATTTTGATGCTTTCGCGCCTAATCTCAATGACCGATCCTCAATCCCATATAGTAGGCAATCCACCGCACGTTTACCATGTATTTCGCATCGATTTAGTAGATTAATTTTTTCGTAATAATAATGTTCTAACGAATCATTAAACTTCACACGTTTTGATAACATCTCGGTTAGTAATTCAGCATAATCTTCACTGCTCGGAAACGATTGCTCCAGTTTATCCTTCCACTCTGACCATGAATACGACATGGATGGAAGGGCCTGGTACCACGTTTTGGCAATCCCTGACAGTTTAGGCAGCGCGTAATGTATTATTTGATCATCGCCCCAACCGTAGAGCCTAGCACATTCTTCAACTTTATTGATCCACATAACTATAGTCTGACTCTTTACCATAGGGTCAAAGTCTGGGATCACATTGCCGAGCATAGGAAATTTATTTCCCTCAGATCGATTTTTGGTTAAAGCTTCCACTAAAGTTGCAAAAAACGCTTGCGTGTCATTACTAAAAACATTGGCGCTACTCACGTGACCAGGAAGTGGAGGTGTGTGTCGCTTTGTGCTGGATTCTGGGCGCCTGCTGCGGCCTCGCCTACTGCGTCTCCCCTCCAAACCCCGGCTGGACCGACGCTGCTCGTAGCTGCTGCTCCGACTGCGATATCCATCACGGCTGCGACTCCGGTTCGACTGGTGACGGCGCCTCATAGTCTGCTCGCGGGAACTGCGGTCTTCACTACGATGAGACTCCGACGAAGAATCATGATTGCTCGATCGCTGCCTTCGTTGCTTCCGTTTATGCGTAGTGCTTGTTCTTATTTCTCTGCTCCGATCACGGCGACGTTTACGTTCACTGCTCTTGCGATTAGTTCTTGTTTTATCCATTGTTACTCAGATAATAACCAGTGACTTGTGTACGCAACACAAAACACGTGGCAACACGTGGACACGTTATTTGGAGATATTTCTTCAAAATTGTAGGCGTAATTGACTTATCCCACTTCTGAGATAAAGGATCTAATCTTTATCTCTCAAATTAAACGAAGATTGTAACGATATAAACGGATTTATTTTATAATGATTTTACACAAGTGTTCGGTTCAACCGTCAAATCTCGAAATGAGTACATTTCACCTCACCATAAAGTGTCAAAACTGTCTTACAAAGTGTTGCCATACTTAACTCTCGATTCGATACAATTAAATAATCGATTTAATATTCGACTAGAATTATAACAACTACTATTTTAATTTGCTTTTACTTAAGATAGAAATATATTGTATACGTGGTTACATACTAGCTACGATATTATCAAATACCCACATCTTGGCTAATTAACCTTACATAGCCAAGTTACAACCGTTTCGTTTCAATTCTCTTTTCGTCTATCGCCTCGAGTAGGCTACGCCTTCGATTCATTTATTCTGACGTCATCTCAAAGCTCAGTCATTTGGTCAGAACAAAGGAATAGGAGGCGTGACCGACTCGAGGCAATCAACGAAAAGATAATCGAAACAAAACGGTTGTAACTTGGCTATGGGGGCTTAGATTAGCACGTTCAAGCAAAGCAACTCTCCAGCTTTATAATATTCGTAAGATTGATAAGGTTTTAATATAGTTAATATCAAGTAAGGTAACAAACCTCCAAAGCAGAAATCGGATGAGGTTATAAAGAAAACTCTCTTTTTGTAATGATCAAAGTAAATCTTACATCATCATTCATCACTGATATTTAGATGATATTCCACTAATTACCATTTAATGTGGATATGGTCACGAATTTCATCTTAATTTTATATTTTTTGAAGTTATAAATCGGCGATTTTAATTATGGCGTATTACTAATATTTTAAACACGTGCGAGTTTATATTGAAGAATTTATGATGCAAAAATATTCAAATTTACATTTCCTTGTTGACTGTGTATTTTTGTTTTACACAGATTGGTTCTATTACACGACTATTGAATTTACGGAGTAAGTTTTAGGTTTTTTTTAGGTGGGAAAATCATCCAATGACATCTCCCGCCCGCTTGGGTGGAGCAAAAGGGTGTGTCAGACTTTTATTGACTAAAAACCCACTCCTGTTCCTTCTTTGAATTCGTTCCAGGACCCGTGGCCCCAGTAGGCTTCGATCCTACTGGGCCCCTACGGTTTGCTGACATCTCTTTGAGGCACGCATGGAACAATACGCGCTGTCGAGGACTTGGGCTCGATCTGGACGATTACTGGACAGTTAGACGGCGAGCTATCACCTAGGTACAACGTAAGAGAAATATCACAATATTGTTTAAATATAATAGAAGCAAAGTAAAACCCTGGAGATCGGAGGCCCTACTAAAGCGAAAGTTCATAGGTATACATGTAAGTGTATGTTTGTTACTCTTTCACGCTCAAAAGGGTGAACGAATTTGGACGAATTTTAGGAAACGGGTAGACCATGTTCTGAAATTAGTTCATGATCCCTTGGGATAAAAACTTCCAGCGGGATCTCATGGTGGAATGGCGACGGCGACTGTCGCAACCCAGTGCTGGGCACGCCTTAATTATGGCGATAAGTCCCCTCTTTGAGGAGTGGCTGGAAAGACCTCACGGCGTCCTTACTTACCGCATGACGCAGGTCCTCACCGGACATGATAAGTTTGGGAAGTTCCTGTACCGGATCCGTGCAGAAGAGACGCCCGGGTGCCACCATTGTGTGGACCGCCCGGAGGACACGGTGGAGCACACGGTAGAGGTGTGCCCCGCTTGGGCAGAGCACCGTCGTGTCCTCGTGAGGGCGATCGGCGGCAGCGATCTCTCGCGCCGGGCCTTGGTACAGGCCATGGTCCGGAGCGAGGAGGAGTGGCAGGCGGTCGCCTCCTTCTGCGAAGCAGTAATGCTAGCAAAGGAGGCGGCTGATCGCGTGAGGCAACGGCAACGGTCCTTACGCCCCAACCGCCGCCGGGATTCCGATCCCGATTTCCGGCCACCGTAGGCGCGGGCTTGCGGACGGCGAGCAATGGGTGACTCGCCGTCCGATCGTCCGGTAACCGTCCGGACCGAGCCCAAGTCGTCGACGGCGCGTAGTGTTCCACGCGCGCCTCAAGGAGATGTCAGCAACCGTAGGGGCCCAACAGGGTCGAAGCCTACTGGGGCCATGGGTGATGCGAAAGAGATCCCCGGGGCCCTGGAAAACAAATGGCAAAGAAGGAACAGGAGTGGGTTTTTAGTCAGTAAAAGTCTGACACTATCTCCCGCTCCGCCCAAGAGCGGGGGATGTCATGAGATGATTTTCACACCCGAAAAAAAAAAAAAAAAAAAAAACCCTTGGGATAAAATTTTTCCAAACCAATAAAACACAAAAGACAGTATTCCAAATTTAAACACCACTTTTAGCCTTTTTAATAGAACAGCGTAATTTTTTGACGTAAACAATTTTGTTTACGTTCATGTTAACTTACTGTCCATATCAATTTTCTTTCCAACATATCTTCCTGCTATGGACACTGATGAATATGGATGGACAAACGGACACGCTACACTGGCCACTAGTGATGTGTTTGCAGTTATTTATATCGAATTAACTTAATCCCAGCAGCGACAGTGTGGTATGGTCGGCATCCGGAACGGTTGGTTTCCTTAATAATTATCTGAAGGAATTTTAAATGTTCGATATCTACTTATTCGATAGAGATGATCTTTTTATAGACAGTTATTTTACAATAATCCTTAAGTCAATATCTAAATATATTATGTTATGTTCCTGATCTCTTTATACATACTACGTCTACATCTCTAGGTCAGCTAGAAAAAAATGTCTTTTGAAATAAACATCAGTTTTTACTTTTCTATCTGGACTTGATCTTTTCAATATTTAGGGTATATATGTGTACATAAATAATAATAATAATAATCTACAACTAACACACAACGCCCAAGCTAGGCAGAGCTTGTGTTATGGGTACTAGACAACTGATAAACATACTTATATATTTTTAAATACATACTTAAATAGATAAATTACACCCAGACACAGAACAAATGAATAAATAATTAAAATAGCCAAGCGTGCTCCATCATCGGCCACATCATCGCTTACTTATCAGGTGAGATAGTGGTCAAACGCAAGCCTACCAATAATAACAAAAAAAAAATACAACGGAATGTTATAAGTGTCTGAAATTAAATAATAATGTTTGGGTGTAAAACATAAACCTTGCCAAATATGCAGGTTATTTTTCAATGGTAATAGTCGGGAATCAAAAATGTATCCTTACTAATTTACAAAGTTCTTAAATTGGTCTTAGAGTGGAAACTTCAGGATAGGATTACTTGACTGAATAGATAAGCTAACCTAACTGTCAAGAAGTTTAAAAAAAAAACCTTCAAATGATATATACTTTTTTGAGATTTTTATGACCTGGCTACTGAGGCCTTTAAACCAAGTCTTTGTTTTCCGTGGTATTTATTTTTAGCCACATCATATACCAAGGCTGTAATCTTATGGAATTTTCATCACAATACATAATTTCCGTACACATATTAATTAATTAAAAAGTACCTGTACCTACTTATGAGTTATTTAAGTTCTATTGTTCTTAGCCATTGTTTAAACGTACCGGATAAAGAGTTTTCCCACAGTTCGGAAGTTACCTCATATGCTGAGTTTTTGTTTGTCTGTCTGTGTGTTTGTCACGAATGCTGTCGGAAGAGAAACAATACTCTGTATATGTTTGTGTGTGAATATTTATGATTATGATGTTACGTAGATTTGAGGTGAATGATTGATGTCATATTATGTATGATATAAAACTGTAATGTCGGAAAAGATATCTAACGGAAAATATGCTAGACGTCTGAAATACTCGCTACAACACTTAACAAAAAAAAACAAATTCTTCGAGTATGTAAATATACTTTATCGTAAAGAATGGAGCATTAGCAAGAGTGACTATAGCTTCAATCTCTATAAGCTATTCTTAATTTGAAAGCGAATCATTTCTTTTATGATTTGATTATTAAATTTATTAAAACTTGTACGGAAGTGGTAAATAAGTGGACTTAATGGAACAAAATATTATACCGGTCCCAAAACTAATATACAGCCAGTATCAAATTACGTATATTATGATATATGACCTAGTACAACAATAAAATCATAATTAAATGCATGTTAATATGTCACTGAACACCAATTCTGACAAAACTACGTGCTAAACTGTGTCGCAACTGTTGTGCAACCCTCAATGCTACGAACTATGCGTGCACGCATCCTTGAATGAGTGTGTTTGTAAGTAGTCTATTCAAATCTTTGTATTCACTCAGTGGAATATCGACTCTATTTTTCTGACAATTACATTGACTTCAGAATGACCAGAACTGTCGAAAAAGACGCAAAAATATTCTAAGTTGCAGTGCAAACTGAACTGTTTGTGTTGGTATTAAAGTTGTTTTTATAAAGACATTGTGGTTTACATGTTTGGAAACTAAATCTCGAACGCAGTGTAAAAAGACGGGTGGCTCGTATGAATCACATTTGGTTTCATAATAACAAATGTTGAACTGAATCCTAATTGAAATGTATGCAGTAACGCATAGTAAAAATCTCTTTTCCTTGATAAGTGAGTTGAATTTATAACAATGTGTGTGTGTGTGTGTCGTATCGATAGAGTCATTTATGTTATTGTTTTTTTTTTAGTAGGGACACTTTCCATCTTTTTTTTTTATGTTATAAACCAGTACTTGACTGCGGTCCCACCTGATGGTAAGCAATGATGCAATCATTGATAGTGAGGCGCACTAGTTTTCTAAGAGCCTATTCACAACCATGCCTTGAAGACACCTAAATTATAATCGGCTAAATTATAATGCAGCAAGCAAATTGAACATGTGAACATTTTTTTTTTCTTTTTAATACAAATTAATTTAAAGATATTTATTGCATTATTATGCAAAATAGACGTTAAACTCATGGGCATATTTCAAGCAACTAAATTACATTAGCTATTAGAATTCAATTAAAGTACATTACTCCTAATTTTAATTAATTTAGGCTCATTAATTATTATCCTACACAATATTCATTACATATTTCAACTGATTAACCCACAAATGCCAAATAATATTGAAATGGCATTTGAACAGATTTCTCAATAATTTGTTAATAACTATGTGATTAAGTTAGACGTAAATGTACTAAAATTTTATTAAGTTTCTCAAGTACGCTTAAGTTATTGGCAGTTTTAATATGATTTTATTTAAGGTGAGGTATCTTATGATTTCTTCTGATTTAGAGTGGAGCAAAAGTGCGTGTCACACTGTCACTGGCTTAGAGGCTGGCCTGGTTGGTCTAGTGGTTAGTGGCACTGACTGCTATGCTGGAAGTCGTAGGTTCGATTACCACCCAAGACAATTATTTGTGAGATATAATTCATCCATATATTATGGATAGTATAGTAAGGGGAGGTATATTGGTGATATTTTTTTAAACACAGTACCATACAGTTTCCTATGCATCCTCACGCTCGTAACAACTCGCTAGCGCTATCTCATGAATGTGCTTGCTTGGAACTGTGTGGTATTCGGTTTTAAAAAAAATATCAACAATATTCCTCCCTTTACCCTATTTCAGAAGATAGTCTTCGCTCATGTAGTGCGCACAGCCTTATCTGAATTCATGAACATTTATTTATTACATTATAAAACCTTTACAGACTAGTCCAAGGCGATGTTATAACTATCACTTATTATAATATGTACATATTATTAAATTAATTAGGATATAATGCCCAGACCTTTCTCAATAATTATTTGAGCTGCTTCTAAAAATTTCAGCAGGTTTTGGCCAAATATATCCTGCGATAGTGCTATATTATTAATAATACGAATCGCTCATGACAAAGAAGCCTAGGAAGGTTAGTCCTAGCAGACGGCACCTCTATGTGAGCGGGGCGGCGGCGCCTTATCTACCTGTCTAGTATGTGTGTATGCATTTGAGCTCAATTCACGGCAATGTACCTATGGCTCTCAGCCAGTTCTTGTAGAGTAGTTACGAAATGTGAAGTCGATGCAAGATGTGAGCTTGAAATGTGGGTAAAATCTTTCGCATCTAATTTTATGAATCATTTTCTGAGTTTCATCTTCTTAAATTTTAAATTACAAGTAATTTTATGTAAACTAGCATCAATTATTTTGAAATAGTGACTTACAAAATTTATACATAATTATTTACTAGAAGCTCATCAAAATATTGATTAATTCCCTTCCTTGCTGATGAAGCAATTATTTATCTTATTAACTAGCTACCAGACCCGACTTCGCTTGCGCTGTAGAGCATATTATGTCTACACTCCCACGAGGCTTGGTTTTTTTCCGACATTTGTAACAATTATCGTCATATTTCAAAAAATTTACGCACCTTCCTCATTAATCACTTTATCTATTGGTGGAAACCAAATGAAAATTCTTTTAGTTGTTTTTAGGATTATCGCTATTAGACAGACAGACAGGAATTTGTTGACACTTAAAATTACATTATACATATTTATTGATGAATATAAAATTTTCCAATTCAGACACATGCTTTTCTATGTTTATCTAGGATATTACTGACATCCCGTTTCTCTGGTCCCGGCTGTCATGCGTTGTTCTTTGATAGCTATCATTTTAACTCATCTATCTTTTTTTTTCGGTGGAAAATCATCTTATGACATCCCCCGCCCTTGGGCGGGGCGGGAGATAGTGTCAGACTTTTACTGACTAAAAACCCACTCCTGTTCCTTCGTTGCCTTCGTCCCAGGGCCCCGGGTTTCGTTTTCACACTACCCATGGCCCCAGTAGGCTTCGACCCTGCTGAACTCATCTATCTTGTGTTTTGAGCTTTACTGAACCCACTGAATATCATTTTCAGGTACCAAATCGCTGTCACTTAACACTTACTACACTACTATGTTACTAAGCTAAGTACACCATCAGTAATGCATGTGCATACAACATACCGTTAACACAAGTAGCAATGATCTATTGCAAAATGATTTATGATTACAAACAATCAAAGTGCTTCGAACGGGAACACCTACTCGAGCAGGCAGAACTTCAAACTACTAAGTATAGTAGATGTACTGTATCATTATTTATAAGCTATCTTATAGGTAATAATGAATCCACCTCGTCATTTCAGCCGTAAGACGTCCATTATTGGACATAGGCCTCCCTAAATGTCGCCACAACGACCAGTTCTGCCCCCCTAGCCAAGTTACGATCGTTTCGTTTGCGTCGAACGCCTCGAGTAGGCCACTCCTCCGATTCCTCTGTTCTGAAGTCATCTTAACGCTCAGCCACGTGGTCAAAACAAAGAATTCGAAGGCGTGGCCTACTCGAGGCGTTCGACACAAACGAAACGATCGTAACTTGGCTAGGGTGCTGTGCGTCTCGCATCCATCAGATTCCTGCGACCCACACCAAATTATAGGTTCACCTTGTGTGAGGCCTACCAAAACTGCATGTAATTTAGACTCAGTGTTGCACCTCCTACAGACAGACTTGCATACGCAAGCAAACAAATCTGTAACCTAAGTTTTATTTTCCTCTACTTCTTTCCATACTTCACAATATCTTTTACACATTTATTACATAATTATCTTGGCTTTGAGTATATTATAATACTACCTATTTTGTAATTAGAGAAAGGTTAGTGGCCAACAGTTAACATTTCCTTTGAAAGGCCGGACTAAACGCGTTAAGCCTTGTACTTTATGTATCTTAACTACAAACGGATAATATTAGTTAGTCTTTAGATCTTATTATGGAATATTAAAAATTATAACAACAGTTTCGTAAGATTTACGTATGTAAAATTCGACACACACTTACTCGTTACTGCTCAGCTGTCATGGATCATTAGCGTAATGTTATACAGTCTATAGTGTTCCTCGATAAATAAGCTATCCAACACTAAAAGATACCGTCCGGTAACCGTCCGGACCGAGCCCAAGTCGTCGACGGCGCGTGCTGTTCCACGCGTGCCTCAAGGAGATGTCAGCAGCTGTAGGAGCCCAGCATGGTCGAAGCCTACTGGGGCCAAGGGTCTGATTCTGAAAGGAAGACTCGACCCTGGTACGAAAGGCAACGAAGGAACAGGACTGGGTTTTTAGTCATTAAAAGTCTGACACTATCTCCCGCCCCGCCAAAGAGCGGGGGATGTCATAAGATGATTTTCCCACCGAAAACAAAAAAAACACTAAAAGAATGTTTCATGTCAAATTCCTGAAATTAGTGCGTTCAAACAAACAAACTCCTCAGCTTTATATAATATTAGTATACATAGATAAATAACTCGACAAATACGTCTGTCGTTAAGTAACTCATACCTTGAAAACTTGTCAAACTGTGACATTAAACCTTCCTCAAGTATTGCTTTTTCTATTAGCGAAAACTACATCAAAATCCGTTGCATAGTTGAGATGGCGATATCGGGAAAATAGGCTGAAAAAATGCGGAAATTGATGTCGTTTTATATTATCTATATATATAAAAGGAGAAACTGACTGACTGACATATCAACGCACAGCCGAAACCACTGAGACTCGGAGCGTGAAATTTTGCACAAGGTTTCCTTTTTTGACGTAGGCGAGCACTAAGAGAGGATTGTCCATAACTCACTTTTTAAAGGCATGAAATGGGGGTCCAAAGTTTGTATGGAGCCCTTATGTTTGTCACGTAACTCCTCCTAAACGGTTTGATCTATTTGGATGAAATTTTGTGTGTATAATTGATTGGGTCTCTGAATGGTTCGAAAATAAAATTTAACTCAGTAGGTGGCACTTCAATGGGGTTCTCAATTTTTTCTGACGACATGTCAATTTTCGGGCAGGTCGTCTGTCGGGACTGCTAGTAATATGTAAAATTGTAAACAAAGTGTTTAAGACAAGTAAACTTAAACAAACCTTTAGAATGCTACAGAACTCCAATACATATTAAACCTGTTACCAGTTGGTATTATATAAAAATGATAATCCAGTATAATTCGTTGACGGTCACAGTGGCATTGACCTTATAAATTTACATGCGAGTTGAGAACGAAAGTTAATTTTATTCGGAGAAATGCGAATGCATTTCTAACGTACATTCAGTATTAAATAGTTTTACGCTCTGAGATTATGAAAGGATTAGTTATATTAATACTCGAACGAATAATAATCTTCTTATTCAACGTAAGACCTGAAAACTTCTTTCATTTAACGTGTTTTTAGGGTTCCGTACCTCAAAAGGAAAAAACGGAACCCTTATAGGATCACATTGTCCGCAAAAAAAAGTGGCAGTGGGCAAGTGCGAGACGGACTCGCGCACTGAAGGTTCCTTACAAACTTACCTATGAAAACAGTTCAATTTCCGAATCGAGTCTCAAAGATCTTTACGAATTCCATTTTTTTTTTGTGACGTAACTACAAATCTACAGTTTTCAGATTTTTCCTATACTTGTGCTATGAGACCTTACTTTATGCCAAATTTCAGGATTCTAGGACAACGGGAAGTACCCTATGAATTTTTCAGCCAAAAGACGTCCACTGCTGGACATATGCTTCCCCCAAGTGACGCCACAATGACCGGTCCTGTGCGTTACGCCATCGCCATCGAATCCATGGGATTTCCGCGAACCTCACCAGGTTGCGATCCACCTTTTGGGAAGCCTACCAACGCTGCTTTCAGTACATGGTCGCCACTCTAGAAACTTTCCGCCACATCTGCTCTGCAAGCATAGATCGATGCCATTTAATGGACTTTATCGTCGCCAATGCCAGTTGGCATCTTATTGGACGCTGAGTGCCTCATTAGCTCGCTAATTTTCTCTCTAATCTCGCAACCTCACTTACGATCACTCACAATATATCAATTTATTTATAAATAACCTACTAAATAGTACATCTTCCTAATTGCATCACTAACATAAGGTGTTATTAAATGATAATCTTAAAGAACTATTAACCTTTAAGATGGGAAAATGCGCGCGAGTTGATTTCAAAACCACTGGGTTTGTAAGGCATTGTACCACCTAGCTCGTGTGAATGACGTGGGAAATACTTGTACAATAACAATTATTTTGTGTAATTAATTCTTTCTTAGGATTCACAGCTAAAGGATGCATACGAAACGGAGACACTAAATTCGCTTTTGTATGTGTCTATCAATTTTCATGTTGATGTTTTCACGCTTTATGCGTGTGGGTACTCTTATGGCATTGGAACTTCGTTCTATGCTTATATCCTTACATATTATAAAAAGAGACTCCATCGCGGCTGTCTGTATGTATGAACATCTGCCCCCCTAGCCAAGTTACAACCGTTTAGTTTCGATTCCCTTTTAGTCGATCGCCTCCAGTAGGCCACGCCTCCGATTCCTTTATTCCAACGTCATCTCAACGCTCAGTGACGTGGTCAGAACAAAGGAATAGGAGGCGTGGCCGACTCGAGGCGATCAACGAAAAGAGAATCGAAAACGAAAAATGTCATGCAGTTTTCACCGATAGACAGAGGGATTCAAACGGAAGGTTTCAGGTGGCTACTGCTGTTTATTGGCTGCTAGCAGGCACAAAGTTAATATTATTTGATTTTAATTTTTTGATTTGACTTTAATTTAATTTGTTTTAATTAAATTGGTTTGACTTTAATTTAATTTGTTTTAATGAATTTGGTTTAATTTATTTAATAATGATTTATTGAAATTGTTTTTATTTATTTATTACGTAATGATTTATTTTGATTCGATTTTTAGTGTGATTTTATTTTATTCTATTCCGTTGTTGGCAGCGTGATATTTTGTGTGAAAATGGCAATGGGTGTATTTTTATTTTTTTTGACCTGAATAAAAAATAGTTAAGAATAGTAATAACTACGAGTACATGGGAACAGGTTTACAAAATAAGTATTTACTTGCATGTCTTCATTGACCGGCGAATCGTTGTGAACTTTAACCTAACCTAAACCTATGGTCGTTGCCACATGGGACTTTAAAGGGCGCTTATGTAACTTCAAACATCACCTAAAGGCTTTTGTTGCGTCGTAAATCATAAACAGAAATAAAAATATATAGTTATCTAGTATCGCTAGTAAGTAACAATTTTTTTTATTATTGAAATAGGCTCGCGTTTCAACACTACCTCATCTTATGGTAGCCGGTGACGTGATCGACGTTGGAGCACGCTTGCCTATAACTAACCTATTCACTCTTGACATAAAGACCTCAGGTTGTTGGCTTTCAAACAATCGTGGTCCATCGTCTACCACATTATCACCGCTTTTAGCGATGATAATGGTGAGAGCAGTGGTGGCCGAGTGGTAATGGCCCCGACTTACGGAGTTGTAGGTCGTGGGTTCAAACCCAGCCAGGCGCATTACTTTGTGTAATTTATTTCATCACCACTGCTCTCAAAACGGTGAAGGAAAACATCGTGAGGAAACCGGCATGTCCTAGAACCAAAAATTCGAAGACATGTGACATCCACCAACCCGCACTGGGCCCGCGTGGTGGATTACGGCCCATTCCCTCTCCTAGAGAGGAGGCCTGAGTCCCAACAGTGGGAACATTATAAGGCCGACTATGCAATGCTATGCTATTAGCGATAAGACCGCCCATTGTGACACCCTATTATTTTTAAATTCCGATTGTAATTTTATTATTGGTGTACAATAAAGAATACATATCTGTCTATCTATCACTTTCAGCTGCTGTCTCGTCCTTCATGCAGACTCTGTAAGCTGGGCTGTCTGTAACCTATTCTTAATTTTTTAGCACTCAGTGTGATGATAGTTTCATATCTCACAGGGTTATGGAGAGTTAAATGACCTTCAAATACCTAATTTGAGAAAACCTTTTCTGACAGAAAGTACGATAAACTTTCACTCCTGGGAAATAAAAATCAAGGTAAAACTGATTACTTAACGAAGGTGACAATACGAAAGTGTACAAATTATTCCTTCTCATTCATACCTGTGCATTCGTGTAAAATATTTTCTCACGGCTACATGATCAGTAAAGTATTTACCTGTAACAAAAACAAAAGGCCGTTATTAGAAAGTGAAATAAGTCACATAAGATCTTTTGGAATTAAACATTCAGTCTTTTGTTTCAAAGAAGAAAGCATGGACGGAGAAAATTTTATTGTTTTTCAAAATGTACAATTTTATCTGCGTAATTGAATCTGACCAGTTAACTGTATGAAAATACTCAGAAATATGCGTTTTGTGGTTTCTGAAACCACCTAGTTAAGTACGTGTAGTGGGTGTTTTAAGTGGGCACTAAGTGTAATCATGACATCATGCTGCGATAAACTAATCTGTTTGCCAAGTGATTTGTGGCTTGGGTTCTTCCATGGGGTTACGTTTGTACCCATGTACACTGTACAGTTAGGGTCAAAAGTACAGTTACAAACACCAAAAGCTGAAGTGCCGACGATTTCTTTGTAGAGAATGTTCATTTACATATAAGAACAAGCATATTCTATCGGCTTTAGGCACAATCAAAGTTTGAAAACTTTAATTATACCGAGCAAATTGGGGTAACTTTGGCCCTAGTGTATAACTTTGGAACAAGCTTATTAACCAATAGAAACACAGTAAACACAGTTTCTCATGTTCTTATTGGCTAATAAGCTTGTGCCAAACTAACCCCACTTTATGGTACCTAAAGTTTCTAAACATTGGTTAGTTGGCATTTTCTATTTATGCTTATGGTGACTAAAAAAATAACTGAAAATAAAACATACATTTGAGAATAGCTTTTCGACTGTCCTTTTAACAAAATAAGAAACAGTAGCGACATTTACTTTATAAACTACCTACACTCTAACTACAAATTAAAATCCCAAAGTTCAACAGAACCCAGCGTTATTTGAACCACTTATGTCCTAAAAGGATTAGCCAATCAGGCTCCTACACCGAACAGGCTCGACAACAAAGAAGCTTAAGTTACCTCACTTTAATTCTACATAATCCATACGCAAATGAAGTGCAATTTGCTGCAACCGCATTTCTTATGGGAAACGGTTGAGTACACCTGACTTCAGGGCCGGATTTAGTGAATGGTACGATTTGGTCAAGGGTGCTAAAATGTGAATGTTGATCGCGCTTTGTTTCTGTAATTCTATTCGGTTGTATTGTTTTCTTGAATTGCAACAGTCTTCTTCAGACTAGCATTTTCTCAGACTGTAATGTCAGTGAGAGTTAAACAGTATGTTATCAACTGTAATGGCTGGCCTTTAGTTTTGTAAGTGTGACTGTAGGTTGAAATATTCACGCGTTTTGCTGAAAGACAATAATCTATATGTATAAAAGCCAAAATACCACTCACTGATTAATCACGAAATCTCAGAAACTATAATATTTATAAACTTAAAATTTGGCAGGTAGGTTCCTTATAGGTTGTAGACATACGCTAAGAACGGATTTTCCGAAATTCACCCCCTAAGGGGATGAAACGGGGGTCCAAAGTTTGTATGGAGAAATTGACTTTCACGCGGGCGAAGCCGCTGGCAGATGCTAGTACTAGTAGTGCTACATAACCTATATTTAGCCAATTTTTATTTTTTTAAATGTGTTTTGCTGGTGAACTTTCCTGCCGAATACTGTATTTACTGGTAGCTACAAACTAGGTCTCTAAGTCAAGAGTGAATAGATTTCTTCTAGGTAAGTATATAATTTCCTAGCTTTTGCCCGCAGCTTCGCCCGCGTACATAAAATATAGCCTATGTCACTCAGGAATAAAGCAGTTTTCTATGAGTGAAAAATTTTTTGCTATTGGTCCAACACTTTCAGAGATTACCTCCTACAAACAAAAACAAACTTTACCTCTTTACAATATTAGTGTTTGTACGGAAAGCAGTTTTCCGTACATTCTTACGGTTTTATCTTACGTGAACTGAACATCAAGATCAGACAATCGACTACCTGCATGCGCAGAGTACTGGAGTTCAATGGCCACATTGCCAGGAAAAATGGCCACAACCTTGAACAGCTCATCGTAACTGGCATGGTTGATGGCAAACGACCAAAAGGCCGCAGCCCAAAAAGATGGGCAGATCAGGTCCACTCCACACTGGACACCCAATTGCACGTCGCACTTCATGACGCTAAGAACCGTCACAGGTGGCAAAAATACCATTAGCAAGAAGCTAATCCAGCGGGAACTTCACGACCCTCAGGAATGAGGAATACGACTCGAGGAGGAGAACAATATTAGTGTAGACGGGTAAGATAACTCGAGACTCGTCAGTGACATAAAGCATAAAAGCTTAATGTAAACTTGACATCGTCAGATAAATTAAATCAGTCCAGCGTTATCGTGTCGCTATCGTCATCCTCTAATGTGAAAACGGCCATTGCCGACGACATTATCGCTTGATCATCGTAGTGGCTGAACGGGAGCCTCTCAAGAATAATAATTTATCATTATAACTTGGGAGGAAGGCTGATCTCCTCCCAAGTCCTACCCTGACACTTCTATCCGCAATGTCAAAACCCAGTCATAATCACCGCAGAGGTTACAAACACTCTGTGAGAAAAAAACACAAACTAATTGCAGAGATTCGCAACCTGTGAGACTTGAGAGTGTGAAACAAAGCCAGTTAGCGCTGCGCAGGCGCAACGTCGTCTAATTGATGATCTCATATAGTAAGTAGAACAGTTTTGAAATATATGCTTTATTTTCTATATCTATTCATGTGTTTTTTATAATTACTAAGTATGATAGAATACCTACTGCAACTGTAACGGCGGTATTCGAAAAAAGAATTAAAACTTTCTGAATGTGGTAGAAACCATAAACTGCTTATGGGATATCAATATTACTATTATCAAGCTGAAGGATTTGTTTTTTTTTGATCGCGTCTTTATCTTGGATAATCCATGTATCGAGTAAAGTGCGTGAGGAAGCTTCATAACACGCTAAAACACAGGGAAGCGGAGCAGTAACCAAAGACGAAGTGTGGAGAATAGCAAGTTTGAAAAATTAGAAGAAAAAAAAAACAGAAAAAGGTGCCATTAAGCTTGTGAATAGTAAGAACTGTTAATATAAACGCTTCTATGATTTCTATTATGTACTATGTAGAACTCTTTCAATAAAAAACACATTAAATGAATAACAGTAGCTAAAGCGCCTTTGACAATTTGTCACATGATTTTTTCAACAACTTGTGGGATGAAATAAAAATTTACTAAAACAAGTTATTTTGGGTGGAAAATCGTCAAATAACTTTTCCCTCTCTGGGTGAAGCGAAAGATTTTTTGTCAGACTTTTACTGATTAAAATCCACATGTGTTCCTTCAGTTAGCCTTTGAGTTCCAGGGCCACAGTAACTCCTCTTTGCGCTCGCAGCAGGCATCAGCCCCAGCAGGCACCGTCAAATTAAATATGATTATTTTAAGAGAAAAGTGTGTAACGAAACATAAAGAAGTATGGGCGGGGGCTAATGAGCGTTGTAGAAATTCAATTGACTGTTGTAAGAGCTGTTAATTATAGTGCTATTTTTAATTTGAACGAGTTAAGTACCTAATTCATTACCTGTTTATATTCTCAGATGATATTGTCGTTCGAAAAATAATGATAAGTTTTAGAGACCTGAAGTTTTAAATTAAAACCTTTGCATGTTGTACATTAATTACTTTTTGAGTTAGGTTAGGCCTTTCGTCTATCAGCTTTACATGCTCGTGTATTCAAATGACTGAATAATTTTTTAAATCTTAGTCATCAAATTTTTTCCCAGCTCTGGGTACAGCGAGAGGGAAATTCAGAATTTTACTGACTAAAACTCCTTTGCATGGCAGGACCGCGGTAACTATTATATATATATAGATATAAGAGTATAATAAATACATAAATTAATAAACTGTCTAAGTTTGCCAATCAACTTATAAACATCAGTTAGCGAAATCTTAGTTTATTTTTAGTAGTGATTACAAACATGTTTAATAAAATAAAATAAATAAAGCTTTCTTAATAATTGCATCATCGACTTATAAAGCCAAAACTCATCGCAAAGGTTTTTAGCACACAAGTGTAATAAATTGTTAGGTGCGGTGTACACAAAAATGCTTTATGGTTAACATTGGCTAAACCCTGCTTAAAAATGACTTTACTCATATATCAACCAATACTATCGAGCAACGAGGAAAGTTCTTTAAATACATTTTTATAACTAACCTTGTCATTGGAATATGAATCTTAACGGTAAAAACATAAGAGTTATTAAGATATCGAGGTTTTTTTTTTCACGCAAAAAGAAAGCAATGCAGTTTTTATAAAACGGTCGATCACCAAACCGGATCTCTCTCTAACAGTGAAGTTAGTATAATTTCCAATTGTCTTATTTAAATAAGCATTCGATACATTGACAAAACGCAGTATTTTTGTTGAAAACCTTCAATGTTCGAGGTAATCTTCTTTAGAATTAAGCTGCGTACAAACGACACTATTAAAATCGGTCAACTTGAATTCAGAATTGGATGACAATCCTATTATGAGAACAAGCTATCAATACAAGGCGATCGACTTTTGTTTTCGATTTTACTCGATTCGAGTCAATCGGTCAAGTGTTTAACTTGACCGATTGACTTATGCCACTAGTAAACGCTCCATAAAACAACTGATGATCGAGACGTTTGAACCCGTCAACCACTTGTTTTTATTTTTGGCGAGATTATGTCAAGTGACTGTTTTAATTATTCGCAAATTGATCCCTATGGATATTGTGATGTGAAATTGGATTAGTTTTGTGTTTTAAGTGTCTACACAACTTGACATGTGGAATTATTGAAACGGGCACGATCTCGGTAAAATGAAACTATCAATTATATTCCACCTGTATGTGTGTGTGTGTTTATTATACCTGTTCCAGCTTTGCACGGGTGTCTTTGAAAATCTCGCCTTTTCTCTTCTATAAATGCATGTAATTATACACTTAGGCCTTTCTCATAAATCACTCTATCTATAGGTGTCAATTGCATGAAAATCCGTTCAGCTGTTTATGAGTTCATCGCGTTTATACAATAGATAGACAAGGTGGAGACTTTATTTAATAATATGTAAGATTTGCTGCCAAATACTGCAAAAACATTAGAATGTGACACATCCACGTACTTATAGAAAACAATGTGACAGAATTCTGAAACAAAAATCTCAATAAATCCAAACTTGACACTGGCTTAATGCACAAACAGTGCAAACCAAAAAGCACCAGGCAAGTGCGAGTCAGACTCGCGCACTGAGGGTTTATACAAACTTACCCATGAAAACAGTTCAATTTCCGAATCGAGTCTCAAAGATTTTTGACGTAACTACAAATTTACAGTTTCCAGATCTTTTCCTATATTTATGCTATGAGGCCTTGCTTCATGCCAAATTTCAGAATTCTAGGATAACGGGAAGTACCCTATGAATTTTGATTCCCTTGATAGTATCGAAATAATAAACGACCGCATCTTTTTTTTCGTTAACTTACAAGTTTGATTTTTTCTCAGCTTCAAGGGACCGTAGACTTGAGTATATAATTTAAATTTCCACTCGATTCCTCCACGCGTTATCAATTTGAATAAATGCTTACAAAAAAGACGCATTTGACGCCTGAATAATGCAAACTATGACATTGACGCAATAATTATACACTATAAAAAACTAATTTTACGCTTTTGACATTTACTGGTTGTGATGTTTGCTGTTTAGCAGTGGATTTGACAGTGAAATTGTTTTCGTCAGCTTTATTTGAATTAAGTTATTATTGGTTTGATTTCCGTGATTATAAATCAGTTCTTAGGCTTTACTTGAAAACGTGATGAGGTACGGAAAGTATCTAAATATCTTTATTGAGGTGAGGTTAACAAATTTATGAACTTCCTCCTCCTCGTCATTAATGCAGGAAGATTATTTTTTTCTACCTTATTTCTGAAAGCGTCATAAAAAAAATCAGCTCTTTAAAATTTATCTCGTGATTTGAGGCATGTCCACTTTATTCTTTTGCTGTATGAAATCAGTATAAGTACATGAATAATTCTACCTCCAACCTCTGATGATGAAAGTAGCTATTGAATAGCTATCTTATGCCAGCCGTTTCTAGTAGAAAATTATCCTAAAGATTTCCTTGGAACAGTTTTAGCATGATTTTATTTATTTTGAAGTTTTGTTTGTTATTATTTTAGTACGTTTATACTCCCGATATAAAATCTAGTAGACCATTTCCTATTCCAAGTCATGATCTACCCGTGTGCCATATTTCAATCAAATTCAGACAGCCGTTTGAGCATCATGAAGTAACAAACACACACACACACACACGTACATAGAAACTTTCTTAAAATATTGTACAACAGTGTAAAAAATTATCGATAAAATGACACCAACTTCCTACACAGACTTATGAAAGTAGAGTATTTTTTGTGATTAAAATGTAATTATAGGTACGATGGGATTGACATCGTCGCATTAGTGTAAAATTCCATAGATAAAAAAGATTTAAAAATACTTCCTACCCTAAAATTGGTACCAAGTGTAAATTTATCCGCCTTACCAACACGAAAAAGTCACCTGGAGTCAGGAAGCATAGGAACCGCACCTACAGCCTATATTCAAGATGTATGTGCAATACCTGTTAAAAGTAGTTCTGAACGTTCGTACAGCAAACACTGGTGGTATACCTAACCCACCCGGAGACAGAAGTGACAAGTGACATCGCCATAAGACGATGTTTCGTAATATGTGGATTAAAATCCTATTATGTACAGTCACGAGCAATAAGATACATTATCATCATACATTGTCACTTTTTTTGTCTACTTTAACTTCTGCCCTTCAGAAAATATGTGTACGATAACTGTTTCTAAATTACCATTTTTTTTTCGGTGGGTAAATCATCCAATGTCATCCCCGCTCTTGTGCGGAGCGAGAGGGTGAGTCAGACTTTTACAAGGACACGGCGGTACTCTGCCCTGGCGGGGCACACATCTACCTTGTGCTCCGCCGTGTCCTCCTGGTGGTCCACACACTGGTGACACCCGAGCGTTTCTTCCGCATGAATCCGGTGCAGGAACCTCCCGAACTTACCATGCCCTGTGAGGACCTGCGTCAGGGGAATGGTAAGGACGCCGTGTTGCCTTTCCAGTCACTCCTCAAAGAGGGGACTTACCGCCATAATTATGGCCTGCCCAGGTTCGAAATTACCTATGATTAGGTAATTAAGATCCATTTGTCGTATGATTAAAAATATGACAATGTGAACGTCTTATTGCTTGTGACTGTACACCTGTCTGTGAGGCGACGGGTTAATCTCGTATGGGTTGATAAGAAGTTAGTATATTGATACAGCTTATACAGTTAGGTAGTGGTAAGCTGTTGATGAAAACTACGGTTTCCTGATTTTCTAACTGAATATATGCTCTATGTTCCTTAATACCCATTAATAGATTTCTAGAAACATATATGGACCAATCTACATTATGTTATCAATACTACAAGATAATATTTTGGTTTTAAATACAAGCTTTTAAAAAAGTTGTCCGCCATATTGGATTTATTATGGCTTAGTTTTTTTTTCGTATTTTTCTCAACAAATCCTTTTAATTAATATTCAAATAATGAGAGTGCATAAAAAAATTAACTAATCCGCCATCTTCATGAGTCCACTATATTGGATTCGGAATAAAATCACTTAGTTAGCATGAATTGCCATCCAAATTGAACATATGCAAAGTTTCAGCTTAGCAACTGTTTAAAAGTTCATTCGCAACATTTGGCTTAAACAAACATACAAATATTACAAATTAAATTAAAGAAATAGCTTGTCAAAACAACTGCAACTGTAATGAAACTGGTTGTTGCTACTGGCAATAGTCAAAACTAACAACATTGCGTGTTCAGATGCGCAATGTAGTCAGTACGTATAGACGTAGAACCTGAGTTCTAAACTAACGTAATTTAGATGAAGTCCATACGTTGACAAAAATTATATGTAAGTACCTATCAAGTGTGTTTCTATCTCCTCTCTTTCAGTCCATCCAAAGGTTTATCCTGGATTTTTTGTTTATACAATAAAGAATATATTAATGTTTATTTTTTTATTGTCTACTAGCTGACCCGGCGAACTTCATACCGCCTAATAGTTAGGATAACGCCACCTACTGGCATTACCAGAATAGCATTATTTTTTTTGTGAGTTTTTTCCATTTTTT
The DNA here is from genome assembly GCA_961205895.1 of Mythimna pallens. Taxonomy (NCBI): domain Eukaryota; kingdom Metazoa; phylum Arthropoda; class Insecta; order Lepidoptera; family Noctuidae; genus Mythimna; species Mythimna pallens. Next base: position 7,316,453 of record OY540825.1, read on the forward strand.
CTCACCGTTTAAACCTTCCCTGGACTATCACGATTATTTCAAGACCGAAATTAGCCAAATCGGTCCAGCCGTCGTCTAGTTTTAGCGAGACTAACGAACAGCTTTTGATTTTTATATATATAGATTTTAAATATGTTATTTTTTCCACCAATTGTTTAGCTTGTTTTTTAATGCACCAGGTACAACTCCATTTTATGTCCAGGCAATCTCTGTCAATCCAGGTTGCCTGGAAGAGATCGCAATATGCGACAAGGCCGACAATTGGACTCAAATTGTACCATTTCTTGGTGTAAAATAAATAAACGTTCTTACAGTTACTCGACGCATCATTATCATATCTTACTACACCTCATTACTGCCCCATTCTACTAATGAACCATCGTCGCCCACCGCGGCCATCATCGGCCATCTTCGATCTAGAAAGTCCTTGTACCATAAACGAGTCTGCATTTAGAGTAGCTTAAGTAGTTGTTATATTCCTTATTAACTGCTTAATGAAGATCATCTTCAAACGAGATGAAAATTACGCAACTTTTCTAAAGATCAAAATATAAATCATCAGTTAGATCAAGCGGTGCATCAGATTTGTATAGAATCTTATATTATTTAATTAAAAAATCAACATAAATATTTAAATAATTGCAATAACAGTGACACAACCGTATCGGCAATCTGATATAAATCAGACGATTAGCAAGCATGCTTGTAATGTATGACAAAATTCGGCAAAACATAACCTTGTACAAGCCGTTTGAAATGCTAATTTTATAAGTTTCTTCGTATTGTTCACAGTTCGATCATCTAAACTAGAACACAATAATATCATAAGAGCAAAAGTTTGTATGTTTACAACGCGTCGTAGACTCGGACTTGGTTCATGCTGGACGGCGAGTTTCCCATTGATCACCGTCTGCAAGCCCACGTCTACAGTACCTCCCGACATCCGCGGCGTCAAGCAAAATTACAACATCCGATATTACTTTACTTTTTTTTTATTATTTATTAGCTAGCGTTTACTAATAAAACTAGGAAACATTCACTTTGTTAGTTCACGTTTAAACAAAAATTTCCCTGGAAAAATCACGCTTATTATATCGCCGACACTTCCAGTTTGCAACAAGGTGAAAACGCAACGACAGACACCGGCGCGGGCGCACACACACTCATAGGTAAGTATGCTGACATGTGTGAGTGGTTAGCTCTTTCTTCATAGTTCAGTATTATTGGCGCAAGTCACATTTCTTTACCTATATTTCATAAGTTTATCAACAACACATATTATAAGAAAGTTCCTGACTGTAAGTATGAGTGAGTGAGAACTTTTCAGCGAGAGATTGGTTGGATCTAATCCTTGAACTAGAAAGCTGAAATTAGGCTCGATGGTTACCTTATTCTATATACCAACAGGATTTTTCTTAAAAAAAATTCTCAGTCTAGGAATTACTCCCGTATTGCAGAAGTGCGATCACAAACAGGTAAACTCACCTAAAACCGAAACATCTAACTGAAGACTTTATAAATATTTGTTCCCTGTGGGAATCGAACCCACATCACAGAGTGCAGTAGCATATCGTTCGCTACTGCGCTACCCGCGCCATCCCGTCGTGCTGTACATATGGGTGTAAAGCCGCAGGGGTTAGTTACTTGAAAAATAGTAGTTGCTAGGACCACATAATTGCATAGAAATCTCACAGAAAGTTCGATTTCTCACTTAAAAAAAATTTTAACAGTTTTCTTATCATCATCATTCCAGCCAAACGATCTCCACTGTTGGACATAGGCTTCCCCCAAGTGTCACCACAACTAACGGTCCTGTGCATCTAGCAACCATCGTATTCCCGCGACCCTCACCAGGTCATCAGTCCACCTCGTGCTAGGCCTTTCAACACTGCGTCTTCCAGTACGTGGTCGCAACTCCAAAACCTTGAAACATTCTTTGAACAGCTTGGAATATTCTATTGAAGTACCTACGTACCAATCTATCAATCAATCTACATAAATAAAAGGAGAAACTGACTGACTGTCATATCAACGCACAGCCGAAACTACTGGGACTAAAAACATGAAATTCTGCACAAGGCTTCCTTTTATGACTTACGCGAGCACTAAGAGAGGATTTCCCAAAATTCACCCCCGAAAGGGATGAAACTTGGGTCCAAAGTTTGTATAGAAAAACCTATTTTCACGCGGGCAACGCCGCTGGCAGAAGCTAGTCTACCTATATATTACTGGTAACCCTGAAAGATACTTCGATTTAAAACAAAGCAATTAATCGTATCCAACTTTTTAAGACAAGTATGACTTGTCTAGGTTCAATATTATTATTTTAAGAACTCAATAACACTTCTTTGGTTGTTACTTATTTTGCAATTTAAATCAGTTATTGTGGGTTTGGTCGGATGAGCAATAAATTAATGCTATTGACCGTTAAACTCATATTAATAATACGTTTCTACTTATAATTTACACTAAGAGTAAATGCTTATAAAGTATATGTATGGGTCAAGGGGCAAATATACCGCAAACTTTGTTCATGTAGGTATGGTATGGCATAAAAACTTTTAAGGATAGGTATATTTAATTATAAGATTTTCCATATTGTTTTATATTTATTTTTACTGGAAAAATACAAGCAGTCTATGAGTGATGGCATCGGCCATAGTTGCTGCAAAAAAGCTGGTACCTAGTAGGCTTATTTGATTTCTTTTTTCAATTTTTCCAATTCCGCTCTAATGCACAGAGCATTGGTCGAATATTTTAGGTTTTTTTGATGATGGGGGGGCCTGGAGTTCTAAGATACAGGCTTAGGCTTAGTTTTAGACTCCAGATCTCCCACAAATTACAAATTCAGATACATAAGTTTTTATGCTTTTCTGCTAAATAACATAAGTATGGGATGTTTGAAGTGTGATTTGTGGAGATTAATAAACACTTTTTTTTTTATTCAATTGGTCCTTTCCTTTGAGACCTCCACAACCCAGTTACTATAAAACACAATACTCCTTGGATAGACTGATAATCAGCTCTCCTAGCCAAGTTACAACCGTTTCGTTTCGATTCTCTTTTCGTTGATCGCCACGAGTTGGCCACGCTTCGTATTCCTTTGTTCTGACCACGTGACTGAGCGTTGAGATGACGTCAGAACAAGGGAGTAGGAGGCGTGGCCGACTCGAGACGCTCGACGAAAAGAGAATCGAAACGGTTGTAACTTGGCTAGGGAGGTAGACTTTCTGGCGTCTGACTACCTGTAAAGAATGTCAAAGATCTACGAATAACAACCGTGACCAATAGCTTTACGTGCTTGCTTACTGAGGTAAATGTCAGTAATGAAATTCCTAGATAATCTTGAAAAGTACACGTGTACAATATTTCTATATTACAATATTAATAAGTATATATGAGAGAATAGTGTAGGCTACTCAACTTTTGCCAAATTAGTAAAATAAAAAAAAATGTTGATCAAAATATAAAATTAAGAGTTGCTGACGATTCGGACACAATATGTTCGGATATAGTATCCGAATTATCACATTTAAAACTTTCTTTGTCTAATTACTAAACAGTACTAAACAGCTTCAATAAATTTGGTGGTGTCCGAATATATTGTGTCCGAATCGTCAGCAACTCAAAAATAATTTATGAGTGTGAAGTCTACGGTGCTCTTACCTCTCGACCTCTCTTATTTAGGAGGCAATACTTCTGGGCCAACGCTGCAACTTTTTCTTCATATTTCAGAAAAAAACGTGTTTTAATTTTATTGCAGAAATTAAAAGTTATGTAAATCATGTTATTGCTTACAGTAATCTGTCTATAAATCATTTCCCGATGAAATATTTTGTATCTAAAGGATTTAAAATTTCATTTATTTGGTATTTCTTTGCAGAAATAAATCCTATATCATAATATACTTATTATAATGCGAGTATCTTTAACCACAGCTGTCCTCAATAGCGAAATATTGCACAGGTTTGATCGGTATTACGTTAATATTATGTTGAGATACTAAGTTATTTAGAAACAGTTGTGCGACTTGAAACACGTTATTATTTAAGTCTAGCTGTTACTAGCGGCTTTGTTTGCGTGATAGCAGAAAATTATATCGAGAATTATTTGTTTATTTAAAAAATCATATGCATACATATAATAAAAGACAAGAATGACAAGAATCTTCCCTTGGGATAATTCTCCCGGGATGGATAAAAAATATTGTATGTGCTATTCCAAGACATGGTCTACCCGTGTGTTAAATTTTATCTAAATCCATTCAGCCGTTACCATACACACAGACACACACTCACAAACGTTCACCTTTATATTATTTGTGTGTTTATTTATTTATTAAAATTTCATACAACACAAAAACATAAAGGCGAACTTCTCTACCAATCAACCAAGGTTGGTGGACAGATAACATGGCAGGTACAATATATAATTTGTTGATCTCCGTGTATTCAGACCAACAAAAAGCAATACGCCTCTTGTCTCTTAAACTGAAACCTCATTAAAAAGTTTTTAGTTTCGAAACTTTTGCAGTATTAGCTTTGGTACACGGACCTCTTTTCATTGTTAGCTAATTCAATTCTTGTGTTCTACCCACGGCAATAACAAGCACGTTTTAGTTCGTAAGACAGAAACAACAGCCGTAATCTATCTCCGTATTTATAATTAGTACATGCAAGTTAACCAAAACCAAACGTCAAAATATCACAATCTGTGTAGTAATTAGTGCATTTTGATATCCTAATTTTTAACCATGTCTAACTTCAAATCAATATTTATTTTCAGTGATTATAGCTTCCCACAAGGTGAACCGAAGACCTGGTGAGGTTCGCGGGAATGCGATGGGATGCTAGAAGCACAGGACCGGTCGTTGTGGCGACGCTTGGGGGAGACCTATGTCCAGCAGTGGACGTCTTTCGGCTGAAATGATGATGATGATATTTCGATGAAACTTAGTTCAGGGTCGATTACGTCCTGGAATAACACATAGAATACTTTTGTCCCTAGAGTATATTCTCTTGGGATAATTTTCAACTGCTGGAAGCAGCTACTAATGCATAACCATTATTAACCATCCAATCATCATCAATCCATAGCATTGATTGTAATATGTATTTTATCTACAGGCGTTAGTTAACTGACAATAAAGTAATACCTGTCTAATAACCATCAACGAAGAGTAAGAACTCTCGTAAAGCAAATTAGCACTTAAACAACAAATAATCTTCATTACAAATCAACACAAACATCTCACACACATTTCCCGTCTCACTAATCACCTACCAATAAAATTACCGTTCGCTAACACATCAATTGTGTGCAACAAATATGTGCATATATTACCAGAACGCCAGTAAAGTGTTTCCTTCCTACCAAACGACACTTTCTTTCCTTTATTAAACGGAATACATACGTTACTCGGTACTAATTACTTACGCAAGTATCTCAATACTTGCTGAGTATTGCACAATGCGGGAAGTGCTCCATAAGAAGCATCTTGATTGATACTGTGACTGTATGACTGCTTCCATGAGAGAAATGTAGAATAAAGCGTGGAGGCGGTGTAGAAAAGTTGACGGTTTAATTGTGTGAGTGAGCTGGGAAAATGTGAGTGACAACCCTATAGTGTTCTGAGGTAGGGGTACACTTTGATATGACGAGACACTTTTCAACATTATTTTTAGTTTATGCGAAATCTGAATATAGTTTGTTCAGAATCAGTAACTGAATGGATTCCAATAGTTTTTACACCATGTTTTATTTTTTCCCAAAAAGTCATAAGTTGGACACCACCGACACTAAGGACAGCACAGGTCACGGCAGGTCATAGCGGGCATTAGGCGCCAACAAACAGCTGGGTGCAAGTGCAAAACAACCCGTCAGTCACCTTGATGGCCCAGTGACTATGTATTTTTGCTGACATAACAAGCTTATAATTTTGTGATTTTTCATGATACAGTTATGAAATTTTGTATATAGATTCTTTACATAAAAATACTCACATGTTTCAGGTTTCGTGTATACTAAAACTAATATTGTATAGTCGTCCAATACTCTCGTATTTAAAAAATATATAAGTCATCTAGCTTCTGTCAGTGGCTTGCCCAAGGAAACATACACTTGGGATAAAAATTATCATATGCCCTAACATGTTTTACCCGTGTAACAAAAGATTATTTAAATTTAAACCAAATATTTAAAAATTAAAAGATGCATCAACATTAATATAATCTTCTAGTTTTGATATAAATCTTGCAACCAAATGAAAATTTTAATTAGATATGATTGATTTATAGGTAATTACTGGCAAATTCAATCATGTTAAATAAATACACTATGTCAATCTTGTATAAAGTATTTCTATATTTCATAATATGTTCTGCTGAACCTTGAAAGTATAAGATAAATAACACCAAAGTATTCGCTTTTCATTTATTAATGGATTTTTTCAGGTGTAAAAGTGATATTATCATCACAAAAAGAGAGCATGTAATAATTATTTAAATATTAACATTTTTGTACATTATACGAGTATATTTTTTAATATTTTGGAATTAAATTTTCCCAAGGTTTTCCATTTTTCTTTAAACATCGAGCCGCTTCCTGCATTTATTTTTATTTAATTATCATCACATTTCATGTTAAGTTATTTAACGATATCCCACCTTCCAAAAAAAACACAAAGCAAAATGATGTTGACAAATTGCACTATCGGATCATCTGTCGCTTGTCGTGTACTGTCCATCTCTACATCCAAAATTCTTCACAATATGTAAAGTAATTAGATGACATCTCCGTTACATAAGCCAGTGCGACTTGTGAAATGCGAAAGTGCCCATTTCACCTCAACACAACGCTAAGAGTGTATGGCAGACGCGATTTCTCACTGACTGCGCATATTACGCTCGAGTTTGATCGCGTAAAATATGATTTAGCAGTTGTACGCACTACTGAGCATGAGATCTTAGGTTCGATTCCCAGGTTGGACAAAGTCAGTAAAATTCTGACAATCTCTATCGCTCCACCCAGAGCGAGAGGGGTTAGTTTGATGATAGCCCACCCCAGAATAAAGAGGCATGCAAAGTGTAATTGAGTTTTTCCAACTGGATGCCTAGTCTAGAGAAATGTGGATAATACTTTAGAAATAAAGGTGTTATGTATGTTGTTATCTATTAAATATTATATAAACCTGATATTGATGAAAACCTTGACTCATGTACTTAATCTGTTCGTAAAAAAAAATCTATTATTTCGAAGCGGAAACTCGGGTCATTCGAATAAACACGTTTTTTTAATTGTATGTTTAGTAATAAATCCTAAATACTTAACGATTTACACGTCAATCATGTCATTATTAAGAGGGCTTTGTAGAAAACAGTCGCAATTCTTGTATTTGATTTCAACATAATCTTCCTGTAAATATACCCCGATAACAAGCAAGAAACTTGAATTAAACAAACAATAATTAATCATAATAGGCGTACCAATCAGCAGCTCATTGTTGAAAAAATATAATGATTGTGATCTACAAAATAAATTGACGTAAACGCCAAGGCACATCACACAAAAACAAACAAAAAATGATCATCAATTATGTCAAGCGTATCAATAAGCAACATAGTTTTCGAATAAAAAAACACAATTTAATAATGTAAAGACAAATTCAAAAAAAGATTCCCAAAAAAACGAAATATGATGTAAACGCCAGTGCACACAAAATGGTTACACTCAACATAAAACTCCTTGAACCTTGAATAGACGCAAAACATAACATCTCATGTGAAGCACATTGTATGGCCAAAGATCGTAACTAAACGACTGTACAAACATCGCATGATCAGATTACTGTGCGCGATAGAACAAGTCATTAGCACTCACGGGTCATCTGTTTGTCAAGTACTGTTAAGTTCACAAGTGATAGTGAATGAATAATGTTGTATGTTTAAACGGTTGGTGAGATTATCTGTCACTTACACTTAAGAGCGGCCAACCCGAGGTACATTTTCATACAACCACTCTTACGTGATTATAATGTTATTACACTGTATCTTTTTCCAAATATTTTGGATACACAGATATTTTGCGGATATTATCTAGCCTTCTACAGAAATACACACAAATACATTGTGATGTCTTTACTGGATTAGTTTTACACATAAACTTGTGTAAAACTAATCCAGTAAAGACGTCACAACAAAATACAATTTTCAATTGTTACACAGGCGAAGCCTTTGGCAGCAGCTATTATTGTATAGATGTCAAATCAAAAGCATTTATTTCAAATAGAACCATTACAGTATAGTACCATTTACAGGCACTTTTAAATAGTCAAATGTCGGTCAGTCCAAAAAAAAGTGAAGCTAAATTGTACGTTCCAAAGCGTAGATCTCTATGGAGAAGAACGTGCAAGAAACTCCATGGATACTCTTTGAAATGATATTATGATTTACATATAATCTTGGTTACATATTTCTTGTTGCTTCTATAATGTGATATTGTATTTCTTACATGCTCGTAAAGATAATCTCTGAAAGCTTTGATTGTGATTGAAATTGATTTCGAAAATTAATTTCACTTATAAAAAGTTTCGTTAAGCATTTCAAGCTACTTTTATTTAAGAAACATGTACACTACCTGTGAGAAAGTCTACGAAAGCTAAACCGGGGATAAAAACTAGTAATAAATAAGCATTATCAGGAAATCTTATCCTTTCTACTAACTTATTCTTTACGAACTGCATCAAGATATCTTTTCCTGATAAGGAAATGAATTTCATCATATTAAACTGTCAGTGTTCTTTCCGTTGCATTCGTAATTGATATTTATTGATCAATTAAGTAATTTCATTTATTATAGGGGAAACGGAAAGAAAATTCAATAATACGACATACATACATCAATGTAATGTTTTTTATCGTTTCTCAGTGCAAAATTTTAATTTCTTGAGCGTCTTACATTTAATTTTATGAAAACAAAGATGGAGGATCATAAAATATTTTGATACCATATAAAGTATACCTACTTTAAATTATACTTAATTATCGGTAAAAGTCTAACACTCTCTCTCGTTCCACCCAGGGTGGGAGAAGTTTATTCATTTGGGATCAAAGGGTGTATAACTCATTTTAGGTATCGTGCTATATGCCCTTTGAGCCCAGAGGTATCGATTTGATGATATCCCAACAAAAAAAAAACAAAATGTACCATTACTTAACTTTTTTTTTCTTATTAAAAATGATGTGCTTCTATTTTTTTAGTTTTGTAGAAGACAATATATGCACATATTTGACCAAAATGTTATTTCTGACTACATTATATACTACGTCTTAACCTCTGACATAATCATACACATATTTACATGTCATTAATGTAATAAATTCGATTTGATTTAATTTTGCCAGTTATTGGCTTAAAATAATCTGCATTGAGTGTATTAGAGGCATCATTTCAATATCACATGCATTTAAAATTATCCAGTTTAAATAACAGATATAAAATAACATAAAACGAAGTAGAACTCTGAATAATTGGAATAAGAAAAAACATGATTTAAAAAAAAAAAAAAAAGAATTTATGCATCATTAGTCAAAGACAACACAGTTCCAAAAGTCGATTTGTCATTACGCAATCGATTACGCGAAACGTCACCGTGATTAGCCCAAAATAATTACAGCCAGTGTCATTGCATCACCGGTCAACAAGCGAAAACCACCTGTTGAATGCGCTTGGGCACCAAAAGAAAGTCACCCACACGATTCACCATTCATGTGACCGTGAAAGTTAATACGTTGAAACAATAAAAAAAATAACAATTCCGTGACTTTGCGACGGACAACTTAAGTTATGTAACGGATAATGATCGCCGGCTACTTAACAATAACGTGTTACTTGACGAGCAGTTAATGAGTTGTAGTTGTTCTGTCTGGAAGTCGTTGGACAGTTAAACTAGTATAGGTTTTTGTCACCATGGTTAACTGGACCCATTCGAAATGAACCGCGGATCACTCAATCCAACCACATTTTGAATGGGTCGCTTAGACTCACTGTCCAATTCATTACAAGAACAATCACGGAGTGTGTGATTGATCCCGCGGGCCCATTTCAAGTGGGTCCAGTTTACCAAGGACTCGTGGGTACGCCAATAGATTAATATGAACGGAACATCATCGGTTATTCATCGGTTTCCATGAAAACTTTAACTATATCTGACGACCCTGATTACTTATTCATATTCATTTATTTTCATCTACAATATTGGTAAGTTGGTACAAACAGGCTTAGAGCTATGCATCATTGTAAACCCTGTTTCCCTGTTTGCTTTACTCTGTTTTTAGTATTTATTTATGGCGGCAACAAAAATACATCAACTATCTAGCTATCACGTTTCATGAGATACAGCCTGGTTACAGACATACATACAATGGAGACTTAATAATAGGGTAGGGTCTTTGGGTACGGAACCCTCAAAACAAACTCAAAACACAATGTACTTTATTTTACATAACATAAGAACAACGCTACCGCAACCGCATTGATTAATGAGAAACGTGTAAGGTTGTCGTTAAATATGTGTCAATAAAACCTATACGCGTGTTAAAGACTGACCAATAACCATTCGTCAGATGTTCGTAACCGACGGATGATTGTGTCATGATATCATCAGTCTTGTTCACACCTAGTCTATGAATTTTATCTATATATATAAAAGGAGAAACTGACTGACTGACATATCAACGCACAGCCGAAACTACTGGGACTAGGAGCATGAAATTTTGCACTAGGTTTCCTTTTACGACGTAGGCGAGCACTAAGAGAGGATTTTACAAAATTCACTCCCTAAGGGGATGAAACGGGGGTCCAAAGTCTGTGTAAAGAAAACTACTTTCACGCGGGCGAAGCCGCGGACAGAAGCTAGTCTTTATATATTTATAACTCTTCTGTACGTGCGTTTGTCACCTAACTTCTCCTAAACAGCTCGACGGATTTCGATGATATTTTGTCTGTATATTTAAGCGAGTCCCAGGAAGGTTTAAAAATGTAATTGGTCTCGATAGGTGGCGCTGCAATCGGACTTTTTTTCTTACGAATAGTCAGTTTTTGGACAGGACAGCGTATGTCGAGACCGTTAGTCTAAGATACATAAACTTCATGTGTTTTCTATTGAACTCCTCTGAAACGGCGTGATCGATTTTATGTATGTTTTTATTTTTATTTTTTTATTATTAATACAAAAGAATACAGGATAGTCTAAGTTAAATAGCAACCAAAAACCACTAAGGTTTAAACTTGTGCTATCATGCATCCATCTCAACATCGAAACTATACAAAATGAGTTATATTTGGTAGATCTGAAAATAGGTCGTAGGCTGTTTTTTACCCTTCATTTTAATTTATTTGGCATAACAACGGTGGCTGAATCAGCTATTAATGGAATACTTTTTAAATATCTTCTGCACTAGACATACACAATACTTTTTTTTTTTAAATATGGAATAATATGTTCATCACGAGTTTCTACTGATAGGGGGTTATTTTGACTCATAAAATGTACCTTGGTGGTCCTTGAAAACAGTTACTCCACAAAACACAGCTCCTTTTATAATATGACCAACTTTAATTTAGCTTTCTGATGAAAACTGAAAGCTATAACAGTCGAGATACGATCTTAACCTCTATTCCTATCCTAAATAGTAATTATAGTAAATGATAATTTTAGGACGTCATATGCAATCGCCAAACAATGTATACAATACAATTATCGATTCGTGACATGGGACACGATTTTTTTCGTATGTAAATGTTAGCATCGATATGTTAGGCAAACTTTGACATATTATATAACTAAATATAAACGCTAGTATTTCTACAATGTCTTAAAGAATTTTTGCTATTAATATCATCACAAAGAATATTACAAACAATTCAATTCAAAATATTTTGTTTCACATAGGCCCAGATGGGCACTTATAAAACGTTAGAAGCTAGTGCATGGTTCTTATTGGTTGTTTCCTATAGAGAAAACTGAAAGAAACTCCATGGTTACTGTTTTAAAAAATGACTCTTTGTCAGAATGTTTCCATATTAAATTATTAATAGGTATAAGAGGACAGTGTTGATAAAGTGAGAAATGAGTATATTAGGGGAAGTTTGAAAGCGGCGCCAGTGACTGAAAACTTGAAAGGGAATCGTTTGTCATGGTATGGTCATGTGAAGAGGAGGGATGAAACGCATGTTACTAAAAGAGTTATGAGTATACGTGTGGATGGGTAGAGAGGGAGAGGGAGGCCAAAGATATGTGGTGATGGATTGTGTGAAGATTGATATGAATGAAAAGGAAGTTAGTGATAGCATCACGGGTGACAGGAATGGAAGAAAAAAACATGTTGCGCTGACCCCAAATAAGACGGCACTTGAATTTTGACTTTGACTTCATTTCATATAAACATAGAACGACTACTAAAACAAATATATTTGAAACATTATATTCAATAATTGAAACTCAATGTAGAGTAGTGGTAATATGCGGAATTAATACAACATGACATTCTCTACCAGTCAACCTTTGGGTTAAAAAATATAAAGCAACTTAAATAATATTTGTAAACGAATTAAGTATCATTATGGTTAGGTACCTAATCGACGTTATTAACATTAAAAATCAATTCTAAGTATATAGTTGTACATCAGAATTATTATTGGTTTAAGATTTGTAACTTACTTCTCACTCAGCTCTATTAAATTACTATTAAGTTTCAATAGTAAATAAACGCATCCGCTTTCCATAAAATAAAATAAGTTACAGCAATCAAGTATAAAATGTCGAAACATTAAGTTTACAACATTGTAAAGCAATTAACTAAAGGCTGCTAACCCTATATACAGTTGCAACAAAACATTTATACACAAAATAATTGATTTACACGTAAAACACTTAAGGGCACGCTTCGTACGGTAAATCAGCGTGATAGCAATCATACGAACATGAGTCATTAATAGTTTAATTGATAATAAAATAATACCTACTCCATACCGTAATGTCAAATCAATCTATGTTAATCTATGTATAACTGTAATACTAAAACCAAACTGTAAAAGTCAACGCTGTCAAACGCATTAAAATATAATAACTTATAAAAAAATAAATTCAAAATACACTTTACACTATAACAGCGTAAACACAAAATATATCTGCGATTTTAAAAAATGTAAAGAAATGATTGAGTGTCCACTTAATCGTATCAGTGTTTACAAACATCGTGAATTGACGTAACTTTACTTACGACATTATTCGTCTAGACCGCCACATGCTACTGTGTATATCTATTTAATTATTTTCTAATATTTTATATTACACCTCCATTTGCAGTAGTCACGACTAAGTGGTTGACCTTTTGTTTTCTGTACTATTAATTAAACAAAACATAAATCCTTTTTCCGAATATGTGCTCAAAGTGATTCCTACACAGAACCCAAGACTTGGTATTCTTAAGTATTATCTTATAAGTTGCCTATATAGAATATTTGAATTATATGACCTGGTCTTATTTTAATTAAATAACATAAAATATCCTATGGGTCAACCTTGACCTCTTCGATATTTTTGTCACAATGTTTATTGTAAATATGGTAATATTCTTAAAGTGTGCGTGAGCGTCGCGGTCGTTTGTCTTTGCTGTCGATAAATTATATTGCTCTTGGTTATATAACTAATTTATTTATTTTATTTTGAAAGAATGAACACATGATACACGTGTTTGGTAAATAATGAACTAAATATAGAATACGAACAGCTTGCCGTTTGCATTCGTTTGTTTCGAAGACAAACTCCAATAAATTGTCAAGATATTTTAGAAGCGTTTGTCTTCGAAAAAATGCCTTGACCTAAATCAGTGATTCTACGTCAATTTGACCTCGAGATTATTCAACTCGTATCAGCCCAGCCCTATGACATCTTGAGCCTTCAAATCTAAGTCAACTCTACTCCGTGGCTTGTTAACCACAACAATTTTTGTTTTTTTATGGATAGGCTCGCTTTTAACCACTATCTCACCTGATGGTAAGCGATGATGTGGCCGACGATGGAACACTCTTGCCTAGAAACATTAAAACACAAAGAAGCGATGTACACCAATACCAAATACATATAGTGCAAAAGGAAAATACCTAACAGGATAACAACCTCTCACTCAAGAACCAGTAATCACTCTGATCGATACGCTATCGCCTAGAAGCACAGAACATTAATATCAATCAGACATCTCCAACAGTAAAGCGTGCTGCTGTTGCCGACAATAATAACGCCAGACATGACATTGAATAACGACTCATAGTTCGTAAGGTCATACGGCTCGTTGAGGTATTGTGGTCGAGGTTCGAACCCTGTTTGAACTTAAAACAAGAATGTTGTTAACGCCTGTTCTTTGTTGAGTTTGAATTTATGGTAAAATGTTGTTAACCCCTGTACAATAAAAATGCTAGATATAAATATTGAGAATAGAATAGAATAAACTTTATCGTACACCAAAATTGTAACAAAAATTAAATCTATGAGTACAATAGCGGTCGTATCGTTGACGATCGTGTTGAGCGATATCTACCTTAATAAAATATTAAGGTGTTTTTTTTTTAATATTTTTCTTTAGATTGTATTTCAAAAGCAAGTTAACATTTGACTTTAACATCAATCTATTTTGTTTTCAATGAACATCCATCAAATGACTCCCGTTCTTGGTGGAGCAAGATTGTCAGGCTCTTACTGAGTAGAACCCACCTGTGCTCCTTCAGTTGCCGTTTAGGGCCATGGAAACTCTTTCGAACAAACCCGCTTTTTCCTAATATAATATATTATTCATGACAATATTACATACTGATGATGAAATAGATCATTTATTTTAAAAATATTATCTAGTACTTGAATATATAAAAATATATTACATACTTAGATATATTATATACTTAAATATATATTCATAGATATTACAAATGCCTGTGTCTGATTTTTACATAAGGTTTCCTGGCTAAAAGTAATTACTATATTATTGTGTCATAGGCAGGCAAAACCATGTGGTACTGTTAGCTAAACTTAAATCGTTAACTTAAGTTAATAAGTAGCTTATCACAAGCAGCTTACACCAAGATTTGTGTCAGTGTCATATCAACTGTCAAACTGACAGATTCGATTAAACTGAACAAAGAAAGCGAATTTCAAATATAATTGCTGTTCTTGTTATTATAAACTTTCGTATCTATCATAATTTTCAATTGTACTTTATTAGGATAAAAAGCTTAGAAATCAAGTCTTCTCGTCTGATTATAATTTAGGTGTCTTTAAGGTTAGAGTGAAAAGGCTTCTAATAAACTAGTGCGCCACACCATCAACGATTGCATCACTGCTTACCATCAGGTGGGATCGCAGTTAAGCACTTGTTTATGTTATTAAAAAAGAGTATATTTTTCTTAAAATGTAAAAGACTTATATACCTTAGTTTCCTGGGTATATATATATAAATAATATATATATGTATATAAATAAATACATATGATGTAAGTAATTTTTTTTTATAATGATTTTATATTTATCGTAATAAATATTATTTTATTATTTAAGCATATTATTTTTTTATTATCTTTTAATATTATAAGTACCTAATCTTAATGGCACTACATTATATTTCTAATATTTATATATTGCTCAAACCTACCACAGTGTAGTATTTTTTAACCCAAAGGTGACTGCCTGGTAGAGACTGTCTTGTCACATTAAGTCAGTCTATGTACCACTGTTGTGTGTGTGTGTGTGTTGTCTGTGTGCATGTACTACTAGCTTCTGCCAACAGCTTCGCCCGCATAAAAGTCGGTTTCTCCATACAAACTTTGGACCCCCGTTTCATCCCCTTAGGGAGTGAATTTTGTAAAATAATAATATTCCACAGCTATCACACAACGCCGTCTAGTCCCAAGCTAAGCAGAGCTTGTGTTATGGGTACTAGACAACTGATAAACATACTTATATATTTCTAAATATATACATATATAGATAAATTACACCCAGACACAGAACGAATGATCGTGCTCATCACACAAACATTTGTCCTGGTTGGGAATCGAACCCACAACCTCTGGCATAGCAGTCAGGGCCACTAAGCACAAGACCAACAGGCCAGTCAAATCCTATCTTAGTGCTCGCCTACGTCATAAAAGGAATCTTTGTGCAAAATTTCACGCTCCTAGTCCCAGTAGTTTCGGCTGTGTGTTGATATGTCAGTCAGTCAGTTTCTCCTTTTATATATATAGATTTCAATAGAAATAAAGAAAACTGTTTTTATTTACAGCATTGGAAAAAAGTAAGCAAATGCTCTATAATGTCTTGATCACACTTTCATGTAGTAATAAAAATGTTATATTGCGATAGAACCACGTTTTATTCATATTAATGGCCGCACTTAAGTTTTATGTCTTCTACAACTTTTAACACGATTTATTTGTCAACTCTTAACTCATTAACCAGCATTCCTATGCAGACTAAACAAACTGATTTTTGGTGTTAAAAACTAGACCTAGAATTCTGTGTGCGTTCCTAAAATTACGACACTAAGTCACAAATTTAATGTAATTCTTCATAATGTGCATTTTTACAAGCTATTATTTAACTGGCAATGTTTGTACGTTTGTTAGTTTTTATTATGAAACACATGCCAATTTAATTAGAAATATTTTTGGGACAAAATTTCCAATTATAAATCCAGCAGGAAAAAAATTGCAGTTTTCTATTATAACGATAATATTATAAAGGCGAAAGTTTGTGTGTGTGTGAGAGAGAGATTGTGTGTGTATATGTTTGTTACTTCTTCAGGCTCGAACGGCTGAATAGTTTTGGATGAAATTAGGCGCACGGGTAGACCATGTCCTAGAATAACACATAGGATACTTTTTATTCCGGGAATAGGTAGCAGCTAGTATCCAAATAATAAAAAACTTTAGTCTAGAAATATATACATTTCTAATCTATAATATATTTTTTTATACTAATACTGATAACTATAATCAAATTAAATATATTATAAGTAGAAAATGGACGTAACTCTTTATCTTAACTATCCTCAACCTCAACCAACCCCAGAGTTTACACCCCACTTTACCCAACACTGACCCAGATTCTTTTGTTCCTCCATCTGTGCCTAGGACGAAGCCAAGACAGACATGCCTCGAATGTCTGATGCTAGCGTTTGTGAAACTGCAGTGTAGCCTTGGCCGACATTATCGATCGACTATTGTAGGATTTATGACTATAAATCTGAGTATAAGTTAAGCAAGTGTATTTTATATCTTATGTTATATTATTTAAGAATTTTATTATGTTGTAAACTATAGTGTGTTATAACAATACCAAGCCTATTGTAAACACCTTTTCATCAGTAACTTTTCTACTCATATGACCAATTTGGTAACTGGTAATCAATTAAAAATATTTGGTTATTGCGGTCTTTAAGACAAATATTGTGGTGAATTTATGAAGGCTGAAATTTCAAAGGAATTTTGCATGATAGAACCCCCTCCCTCTCGGGACTCAGGCCTCCATCTCCTAGAGAGAGGAGGCCTGAGTCCCAGCAATGGGAACATTAAAAGGTTGATTATGCTTATTGCATGATAATGACACTAAAATTAAATTATAGAGTCAAATAAATTAAATTCAAATATTCAGATCAGAAGCCCTACCACGAGCTGTTAACGCGATCCATTTGACGACCTCATCCGAACTGTTAAAGGAATAGAGCTATATAAGGTGTATAGTTCCATCCTTCTTTCTCGCTCACGCCTGGCATTTAAACACGTCATGATAAGACTCCTATAAAACTATCAATGAAAGCGTTTCACTTTTTTTATATTACGTATTACATTTTCATAACCTATAACAATTAGATGTTATCAAATTCATCACATAATCCATTTCCGATTGTTTAAAATTCATAACAAACACACGCACATTGCGCACGTGTTACATATAGCCACATAACATCAATATGACCATATGACTGGTCAGGAAAGTGACAGTGCTAGTTGCCACTACAAAGTACCGAGCAACGCGGGAAAGTGACCATGGACCACAGTTCAGTAGAACTCAGTAGACCAACTGGAAAAACTGTTTACTTATACATAACAAAAGCACCGAGAATAATGTGTTTATGCGTATTAAGTAACTGTTGCTATTGTTAGTCCGCTGGTGAAAAATGTCCGTGACTATATAATTTTTTTTACACTATGGTTTGTGTAAGACTTGTGCGTATAAGTGCCGTGACGTGTGGAACAAAAGGGTGTACCTAAATAAACCCCCGAAAAATTTTTAGTGAAGAAATAATGGCATAGATTTAGTTCATGGCTCGTAGGATGGATTTACCTATATATGCTAAAAATGATCATGTACTATTTAATTTATTGCAGACATTTTGAGTAATTACATTCACTGATAAGGAGGAGAAGAACTCATTGGACTTTAAAAAAAACAACTATCTCTGTCAACGAGAAAATTACATTCACTACAAAACAAAATTGGTATTTACCAGCAACATATCACTCCTGGCTATTCATGAACTATTTAAAAAGGGTCGCATGTTGCATTTTAACAAAAAAAAAAAAATATACGTACGACATGGTTTATAGAGAAGCTTAAATTTAAAAGATTGACTCTATGAAGGGACGACAAAATGCCACACGCGCATCACACTTCACAAGGATAAAATCAACAATTCAAATCATTAATAAATTAAAAATTAAATCAAAACCAGATATTTAAAACGTGTGACTTTAACAGCATTCATTCAAATGCACATTATCTATCATTGTTTAAAAATACATTTAAAAACCGGATTTACTCGAGACTAGATAAAAAAACTTTAGGTATCTTACATTTAATTTATGCTTTTACACCTGTTGGCCAAAATAAATGACAAGATATAATACTGCCACATTAACCCACAGACATTTGAATATCATTTACGGGACTTTATGAGTCAGTTATGTCATTTACCTTTTAGAGAATTTATTGGCATTCATAATTTTTTTTTCACATTTCTACACGTGATGATGACCATATCTTTTCTTATTTTTACACCGTATTTTATTATGGACTGCTATGTTCTTCTACGCCTCTGCAGTCTAGACTATACAAAAAGGTACAGAATGATAAATATTAAATTTATGTATGTTTATGACTGTCATTGTCTATGCCATTAGTGGTTAAGGAATTTTATTTGAAAATTTAAAAACGTGACTGTACTCATGTCATTGAAAAAGGCTTATTTTTAGCTCAAAAACTATAAACGGGATGTCGTTTTTTCTACGATCTTCTATCGATCAGAACAAAAAGACTAAGATATAAAATAGTATTATCTGATACCCTAGTATTACCCTTGAACAAAGGTATATATTAACTTAATAAGCTTAAAAAAAATAGATATAAATTCAAAGCGTAAATACGATATTTATATTATTTTACGTGGGGATAAGCGGTTGTGGATAGAAAAAGAATACCAGAAATACCTAAAACACGCTTTTAATTCATTTTATACTTTTAACATTCTGAGTACATATCTACTTATATCTCTATCACAAAAAAAAATAACCACACAACAGCAGTTTCAACTTCGGAACCGAACATAAAGCCACATTTATAAGAATCAGACATCAGGAAAGACATTACAGACGTCAATGACCAAGTAATCATTTCTAACTGACTTTTTCTACAAATCAACGTTACATAATGTTTGCAACTATCAATAAGCGACTAATATGTTTACAAGCCAATCACAAAAAGGAAAACGAATCATAGATTTTCACCGACAGTTATAGAAGTGGCGTTGTACTGCGCACACGACGATGAAAAATAAAACGGAGATTACGCAAAAAATGCGATAGTAATTATAGAGTTACTGAACACAATGAGTGAACTGTCTACTGTATGCTTGTTATTGTAATACTGCAGGGTAAAGTCCTTTTCTAATACAGAACATTGGCTTTTGCTTGCCATGTTTTAAACTAGATTTCTTAAAGATTTTGCCTCTATAATACAAAACAAGCAACTTTTATTTATTCTAACTTTATGTATAGTAGTGCGGACGTAATGTAACAAGATATTTTCTATCAGTCAACCTTTGGTTAAAAAATACTGCACTTAATTGAATAAAAGATATTAACAAAATAGTGAATGTAATTTGCTTGCCATGCACAATTTTAGACCACAAACAAACTAAAAAAGAGGGTATATGAATCTAAAAACGTAGGTTTTCAAAAAGAAGGTTTAATTTTCAAATACCTTTTTTTTTAATTACGTCTCTCTTTTGACTAAGTGTTTTTGATTTGATTGCCATTATTTTCTCACAATGAACTCAAATTATTTACCCACAATTAATTGTGTCATAAAAATAATATTGCTACATGATATACCAGACTTAAACGCATTGCCCAAGATACGCTATGGTATAGACTTTTTGTCCCGCCATTTTTCCCATGCGCGCGCAATGAAAACTCTGTTAACAGCGCCTCGAGCGGCGCATGCGCAACTGGTCATAGAGAACGAAAGTGATTAAAAGTATAAAATGAATATTTAACTTTTTAAACGAAAAATTCGAAAGTATGGCTTTTATTGGATTTTTTTAACAGGCTTCTGCTTTGTTTTCATTCGATGTACATCGTTACGAAATGTTAACTTTTTAAATATTTATTTATTGAAACGGCATTGAAAATTATATGATAGTGACCGACATAGTAATTAATGCATGTATTTATTTATATGGTTTCGCAATATAAAGTGATAAAAGGTACCCTAAAAATATTTAGAGCACACTATATATTTGATAGAAATATTTCATCAACGAAAACAAACTCTCATGATTTATAAAATCTTCAACATAAACGTAAAAAAATATTATTACAGCCAGGCAACAATACTTTACGCTGACATTCTAAACTTCCTACACCGTTCAATTTCATGACTGCACATTTTTACACTGCACGATAAATTAATTTCCCCTACAAAAAAAAGACGCAACTTTCAGCGGATAAATCTAGAAAAAAAAGTCTCACCTGTTATTATCGCTAGAGTAAGAAGCGCAACAGCGCTGAAAGACCTCATGTTTGCAGTATAAGCACAGATCACGGTCTTTGTACAAAATCGATATCGTACACAACACTGGCACTATCACCACCGACGCATATTACACAGGCGACGCGCGTAAGCTCAGCGCGTTTGCGCAGAGTGATCGTACCGCGGCGAGGTGCGCCCGCGCAGTTGGGCGCGAGTAGTGGGGGGTTGCGATACAATTGTTACACTTGAAGGCTGAGGGTTAGGTGGTGGTGACAGCGTTTAGATAGGCTTTAGAGGAATGGGAGTAAGGCACTTGTTTTAAGGTTAGGTTTCCTTTGACAAGAGGCTGAAGTGAAGCTTAGGTTTTGTACCTGTGAAAGTTTTGTTACATTTTAAACTGATGTTACGCGATTCACACTATATAAATGGACCTTGAAGTTATTACAGCACTTATATATATTACTTAATATAATATTTATAATGTCATTCTTACATCTACTAAATGTTTACTTCAGAAACTTATTTCGCAATAATCGCTTCCGCTAACATTTAAGGCCCTAAGTACCGCTGGCAATAAAGCCTCGCTCAAGGGTTACGGAATCGAGCGAAATGTCAGGGATTTGGCGCTAAGGCGGATATCGAGTAGGGCGGGATAATGCAACATTCCAACTGACCGACCAGCGGCCGCTAGATACAATAGAGAGTAAGCAACGAGCAACGTTGCATTATTTAAAATTGAACCTTTCCTGAACATAAATCTGTAATACAATGGACTGATCGGAAAAAATCTTGCAACGATAAAATTTATACTTTACAGATTAACTGTCTTTAAGCATAAAATAGATAGTAGAATACTTTTTAATGGATTTTGTAAGACCTAACGAAAAAAGAAACCAATTGAAAAAAGAAACAAATTGATACTTACATTACTTATTAATGTTAGGTGCCTACGATAAATATTTCAGACTTTCGGTACCTCAGACAATTGTACGTAGGTAAGCCAACACATAACGCATTGGATCAACTCAGGATAGATAAAATGGCGATAGGTCACTACCCCTCCATATAAAGGGGAAAATTTTCAAGTTTGTCATGTCTTACTGTATGAATCAAAATGCTGGGCTGTAAAAAAGACAGATGAAAAAAGATTGCATGTATATAAATATTGGAGGAGGTTGGAAAGTGACGGCAATGACTCAAAAATTGAAAGGGAAACGTGGAAAGGGAAAGACGAGGAATTAAACACGTGAATGGATTATTTGGGAGAGAGGTCACAGAAAATATGGATAGATTGTATGGCGTCCATATAGGCCACACATATATTGCTAACTTGCAAACTGGCAGGATAGTTATACCTTTTAAGGTTTATGGTTTTAAAAGCATAGGTGATAATATTCGAAACAAAGCCTGGCCGTAATTTTATTGAAAAATATATTATAAAGTGCTTCATACAATATAAAAAAAAAAACTATTTAAAAACCACGAAGCCTTTCATTTGCATCTCTTCTATCATAACTATGTAAACAGTAATATTGTTATGAACGAAAAAGGAGTTGGTTATAGCGTAACAGTTAATAGGACAGAATGGAAAAATAAAACATATTGCAACAAGTCACATGGGTTATGTTGACAGGTAATGTGTGTAATTTCCTTCAAAATATAATTTAAAGCGTTTTATCTCGGACATGGTAAACTCGTAAAGTAACTAAGAAAACAAGATTTAAATACCAAGGGAATAAAATCATATGAAATTGTTCCGGTTCCAACATACCTACAACATCATAGCATTTATTACCTGCAAATATATCGAAATATTTATAAAGAAGTCAAAATAACGACACAGCAAAACATTTTATTGGTACTATTTAAATAAATAAAGCTCTACCGAAGAGGGAACCGCAATATTTTAAATGAAAAATAAACTTTTCTCGATTTACGTAGGTTTTCAAGTTTATGTGAATGCGTTGATGTCTTTTGTATGGAAGTCCAAAGAAACTTTTTGCAAGACTACTTATTTTATATTTTTGTCATTTTTATTATGTCTACCAGCAAATACACTATGTGTTCCACATGAAAGGAACTGGTAAAGTGGTGGGTGGTGGGTGGGTCCATTCGGTTGGATGACACATAATATCACACCTCTGATTTCCTGAGGGAGTAAGAAGGTCTATTTATTTTTTATTTTTTTAGCCTTTCTTTCCTTCTTCTGGTCAAAATCCACTTGTACTATCTTTCGCGTGCCCCCGTTTCGTCTTTTCATTTCTGGCGAAACCCTACTAATTCATCCCGACATCTACTTCGTGGTCTGCCGCGACTCCGTCTCACTGTCCTAAAGCACCGTTTTGTTCTACTTTGGCCCATATACAATTGGCAGCCTTTCGCCAGGTATATTTAAATTTTGCGTATTAAACAAGCGTAACACAAAACATACATATGTATTAATTGAAACAAAAATCATGCAATTCAAATAAGCGGTTCTAGATTTTAAGGTGACAAACAAACAGACATTCAGCGTTTGCGTTTTTAACATGTAAACATGATGTCATCGGGATAATTAGTATAATAAGAGGTCCTAAGTGTTCAAGGTCACGAGCTGTGTCATCATTTGAATATTATTCATTAGTAAGTCAATTGGCCGATAATATATATCTTTTTCTTCGTACTTGATTATACTTGAAAAGAAATAATAATAACAACAATATTTATTAATAAAACAGCAGCGGTTCAATGGTTAGTAATAACTTAACAAGTAAAGGGATAGTAATAAAAAAAAACTTAAAACTACTGGATACAAGGGTCTGCTTCTGAAAGAAAGACTCGGCCATGATATGAAAGGCAACGAAGGAACAGGAGTGGGTTTTTAGGCAGTAAAAGTCTGACACACCCTCCCGCTTCGCCCAAGTGCGGGGAATGTCATTGGATGATTTTCCAAACGGAAAAAATTAACCTACTGCCGCACCAGCAACTGCAAACATTGATGAAGCTTGAAGAATGCCCTTGGAATCGGTCCTAGATTTGCTTAGCAACGGCTTCGTTGCTAAGCAAATTTCGTTGATAAGCCCTCTTAATTACAGCGTGAAGAACAATCACACGTGCTATAGAGAACATTTTCGATGAACTGCAGTATCTAGGTAACCCCAATAGCACCCTGAACCCATTTGGGCACGCCGTAATCATGGCGGTAAGTCCCCTCTTTGAGGAGTGGCTGGAAAGGCAACACGGCGTCATTACCTTCCGCATGACACAGGTCCTCACCGGACACGGTAAGTTCGGGAAGTTCCTGCACCGGATTCGTGCGGAAGCGACGCCCGGGTGTCGCCACTGTGTGGACCGCCCGGAGGACACGGTGGAGCATACGGTGGAGGTGTGCCCCGCTTGGGCAGAGCAACGCCGTGTCCTCGTGGGGGCAATCGGCGGCGGCGATCTCTCGCGCCGGGCTTTGGTACAGGCCATGGTCCGGAGCGAGGAGGAGTGGCAGGCGGTCGCCTCCTTCTGCGAAGCAGTAATGCTTGCAAAGGAGGCGGCCGATCGCGTGAGGCAGCGGTCCTCACGCCCCAACCGCCGCCGGGATTCCGATCCCGATTTCCGGCCACCGTAGGCGCGGGCTTGCGGACGGCGAGCAATGGGTGGCTTGCCGTCCGACCGTCCGGTAACCGTCCGGACCAAGCCCAAGTTGTCAACGGCGCGTGCTGTTCCACGCGCGCCTCAAGGAGATGTCAGCAACTGTAGGGGCCCAGCAGGGTCGAAGCCTACTGGGGCCAAGGGTCTGATTCTGAAAGGAAAACTCGGCCCTGGTACGAAAGGCAACGAAGGAACAGGAGTGGGTTTTTAGTCAGTAAAAGTCTGACACTATCTCCCCGCCCCGCCCAAGAGCGGGGGATGTCATAAGATGATTTTCCCACCGGAAAAAAAAAAAAAAAAAACCCTGAACCCATTATTATACTGGATCCGCAGGGCGTCCGTGTGCGTTAACCCACAGTCTGCCTGTGTAGAACGGTTGGAAGAATGCTTGCATCATTTTTTCTGTGTCTGGGTGTCTTTTTACTATAATATGGATGGATTTAGAAATATATAAGTATGTTTATCAGTTGTCTAGTACTCATAACACAAGCTCTGCTTAGCTTGTTGTGTGATAGTTGTGGAATATTATATATTGTTATTGCCGAGTAAATAAAAGGAGAAACTAACTGACTGACATATCAACGTGTAGCCGAAACTACTGGGACTTGGAGCGTGAAATTTTGCACAAGGTTTCCTTTTATGACGTAGGCGAGCTAAGAAAGAATTCTCCAAAATTCAGCCCCTACGGTCTAAAGTTTGTACCGAGAAATCAACTTTCACGCGGGCGAAGCCGCTTACAAAAGTTAGTGGAGAGATAATCCTTTAATATTATCGCAGTATTTATCGATTCAGGTTTTGAACCTGAATCGATAAATAATCGTTCGAACGAATTTTTTGGGCGGGGCGTGGTAGGAAACAAGTGAAGTTTTGATCGAAATTTAGTTTTTCGTTGAATAAGAATAGACCTCGTCGTCTCCTCGTAACGTTTGGGAGATTTAGGCGTGATGCTAGGATTATAATAGCGAGAAATTAATTTGTAATATGCATGTATATAGTTATGTATTAAATCAATTTTCCCTAAATTAGCATCAGAAATCATTCCACAATAATCGCTGCAATTAAATTCAATATTCGAGTTATTAGCGACGCTTTACTTCAACTTTCGAAACATACTCGAGCCTATCTATACTAATATCATAAAACTGAAGAGTGTTTGTTTATTTGAACGCTCTAATCTTAGGTATCACGGCTTCAAATTGAAATCTTTTAGTTTTTGATTGGCAAAATGGGCCTCATCAGAAGGCTTAGTCACCCAAAGGGCAATGGAAAGGGCTATGCTCGGAGTTTCCTTGCGTGATCGCATAAGGAATGAAGATATCCACAGGAGAACCAAGGTTGCCGATATAGCCCGAAGAATCGCCAAACTACAAACTACGGCAGTGGGCAGGGCACATTGCTCGTAGAACGGATGGTCGATGAGGCCGAAAGGTTCTAGAGTGGCGACCGCGCACCGTAAGACGCAGCGTTGGAAGGCCTCCCACAAGGTGGACCGATGACCTGGTGAAGGTCGCGGGAGTGCGGTGGATGCGAGAAGCACAGGATCGGTCGTTGTGGCGACGCTTGGGGGAAGCCTATGTCCAACAGTGGACGTCTTTCGGCTGAACTGATAATGATGAGTTTTTGATTGCCTATTTATCGAGGAAGGCTATATAGTTTACTTCTAGGCAAGAAGGTTCCTTCGTCGACCACATCGTCGCATTCCATTAGGTGAAAATATGAGGTGAGTGATCAGGCGTGAGCCTGTTAATAATAAAATAACCGGGTAAATGCGAGTCGGACTCACGCACTGAGGGTTCTGTACAAACTTACCAATAAAATAGTTAAATTCCCGAATTGAGTTGCAAAGATTTTTCAAAAAAGTTGTTTTTTGTGACGTAACGATAAATTTACAGTTTTCAGATTTTTCTCTATACTTGTGCTATGAGACCTTCACCTGACCCAAGTTCCAGAATTCTAGGTCAACGGGAAGTACCTTGTGAATCTTGATTCCCTAGACAGTGTCGAATTACACGTTTTTTGCGACATAAACGGCCGTATCTTTTTTTCGTTAACTCAGAAATTTGATTTTTTCACAGCTTCAAAGGACCGCAAGCTTGAGTATATGGTTTTAATTTCAACTCGATACCTCCAAGCGCTCCCGAGATAAAAGGTCTTGACAGACAGACAGACGGACAACAAAGTGATCCTATAAGGGTTCAGTTTTTTCCTTTTGAGGTACGGTACCGTAAAAATATTCACGCTACGACAGCGGAGCAGTAACCAAAGACGCGGAAGGCAACTAGCGTAATTTAATTATCCTAGAACACAATAAAAAAGAAAGTACAGGATGTCTATTAAAACTTCCTTCCTTGAGCAAAATTGAACTTGAACTAAGCGGTTCACTAAAATTCACTTTCCTTCGAAATTTTACCAATCTACTTTTCTTTTACTTTAAAATCGTGAACTTTGAATAGAATAGAATATTTTTATTTGCTAAGAATTTAGATACATAAAAATAAGTTTGGAAAACTTCCAGCTACTTTCCTAGAATTTATATTGGTTCATCATCATTTCAGCAGAAATACGTCCACTGCTGGACATAGGCCTCCCCAAGTGTCGCCACAATGAACGATCCTGTGCGTCTCGCATCCCATCCATCGGACTCCCGCAACCGTTACTAAGTCATCGGTCCACTTTGTAAGAGGCCTTCCAACGCTACGTCATCCGGTACATGGTCGCCATTCCAGAACCTTTCGGCCCCAACGGCCATCCGTTCTATTTTACTTTATTCGATCAAAAATCCAAATAAGATAAGAAACCAAGTTTACCCCTTGAGTTAAAAGAAGTCCATCTAATGTTGTTTTGCTTCATTACAAATATTTTTTATGTAATACATACGTATTTTACCGCTCATATTGTTAATATCAATAAATAATATTACATTTTAAGGCCCAATTCAAATTTTCACTTTTAATAAAAACCAAAAGTAATATTTTTTACTCTATTTTGCGAACAATATACAGTCAATTAATTCAGGACAATAACCAAAGCAAGGCAATAAATAGACTTCCTTTCGATCAGACCAGAAACCGCAAACACTCCAATACTTCTACTTTCAATCGACCCAGCAATGCACTCGTGCCAGTGCAACATTACACAACTGCCCAAAAACGTGAAGTAGGCCGCGAAACACTTTCGTTTTCGCACGAAGTGAACCGAATACCGTTGATAGCCGACAGTGGCCGAAGATAGCCGATGATAACCAATCACGGTCACGCTGTCCAAATTACTGACATATAAAGACGCATGATTGAAAATGGAATTTAGAATTCGGATCTTATGTTCGTTGAAAGCGAAATTGTTGAAACATTAGGGTTAGTTTTAAATTATATATAACAGTGCCTGACTGCGATATCACCTAATGATAAACAGTGACGCAATCGTTGATGGTGAAACATACTAGTCTAATAAGAGCCTATTCCCTCCAGCCTTGAAGACACCTTATTTATAATCGGACGGGAAGCCCACTGCAGGCATATTGTTTCAGTCCTTTGATTTACGAGATATGAACGACGAGGCGAAACGCTTAGTCTGGACAGTAGCAGTGTCCACAAAGAAAAGTTTTTTTTTTCATTACAGTTGTGCAGTAACAGAGTTTTTGAGATACAGCCATTTCTTTATAAAATACCTAAATGGTTTAGAAATATTTGGGTCATTTCAGTTATTAGGAATTTGTTTTCGAGATCATATCTGCGGTATTGGGTTTCAGAAAGATTTATATTAGACCATTTTTAATTTTAGCTGATAGAGCGTGTTTATCAAGATTAATCGAATTCAAGTACTGGCAAAGACAGGCCTTCAAATCACTTAATATTTCATAACAACTTAAGTCATATAAAATTAATCGGATTACAATATTTTATGACATCGTGTACGAACTTTAGGAGGCTGATTATGTACGAACTTGAAACGTTACTATTGCTTATGACTTAAATCTAGTATTAAAAGCCAGTGATAGCAAATCAAATCAAGAACATTAATTTCAAATAAACCATTTACGGGCACTTTTGAATTGTCAAATTGTCGGCCAGTCAAAAAAGGGTAACTAAATTGCACGATCCAAAGCGTAGATCACTATAAAGAAGAACGTACAAGAAACCGCATGGACAATCTTTAACCGACTTCAAAAATAAGGAGTCGTTTTTTATGTGTTTTTTATGTTTTTGTGTATGTTTTTTAATCTCGATAGGCTCGCGCTTGACTGCTATCTTGGTCAATCGTGGGCCGATTTTTTTTTTCTTTTTTTAAATGCATTTTATGAGTTGACAGTTGTATGAGCAACAAGGTCAGTCTAACGGAACCCAGTAGGGCCGATGCCTTCTAGGGTTCTTCTAGGGACTTTCCGTGGCCCTGCAACGTATAGGGCAGTCGAAGGAATATAGGTAGGTTTTAGTAGGTCAGCAAAAGTCCGATACGTCAATGGTGCGTAATGTTCCATGCGTGCCTTAAAGAGATGTCAACAAAACCATAGTCCTCAGCAGAGCTGATGCTCGCTCGGACCACGGAGTATTTCTGAAAGTGAAACCCCGATGCTCGCTCGGACCACGGGGTATTTCTGAAAGTGAAACCTGTGGTCCCAGAACGCAAAGGGCTTTTTTTTTTAAACATGGTCCTAACTATACCATTAATACCATAAAATAACATAATATAATATAATACAACCATTTTCATACCAAGTTGCCTGGAAGAGATCGCGGAATGCGATAAAGCCGCCTATTGTGTGTTTTTTAATATATGGCTCATATAATATAATAATACAATATAATATTCCACAACTATCACAACGCCTTCTAGCTCAGTCAAGCTAAGCAGAGCTTGTGTTATGGGTACTAAACAACATATGTATAATTTATTATCTTGGTATACAATAAAGTATAAATAAATAACTAGAAATTACTCCAGTATCGTGGGTGTGTTCACAAACATATAAGCTCATACATAAGACACCCAGACTCGGAACATCTATTTTTTGGAAAAACCAATATTTGTTTCGTGCGGGAATCGAACCCGCGACACGAAGTGCAGCAACCACTGCAATCTCTTAACCACTACACCAACCGTGCTGTCATAAAGGAACACAAGTGGATTTTAGACAGTAAAAGTTTGACTCGCCCCCCGCTCCACCCAAAACCTGATAATGATTTAATAATTTCCTGCCACAAAAAAAAAATATCATTACTACTATACACCGATAGATCCTGTATCAAAGGCCGACGACAGTGACATGTGTACATATAAGTATAATAAAAACAGTAAACCATAGCAATAAACAGTACATAAATATTTGGGTATTTCCATAGACGCGGCTTTACATACGGAACTGCCAAAGTATGAGTGAATTGAGCAACGACAGTTTTTGTCTATGCTCAAACATTGATACTCTTTGCACGCATGAGTTTCTTGTGAGTGGCATAATTTAAATTCATTACTTAGAATTGGTGGAAAAGTTTGATTGTGTCATCGGAGTGTGGTCATCTTTTATTGTAGGTAAAAGTAACACAAGCAACGGTATTGTTCGAAAGAATTACAGCGGCTTTAGAACGTAAAGGGCACCTGAAGGAACACCGGTAGGTTATAGTCAGTGAAAGTCTGACACTTCCTCTCGCTCCACCCGGAGTAGGAAGAGTTAATTTGATGATTTCCTTCATACACATATATATGTATGTACAACAATATTCTAACAAATAAATTTACTATTATTATAAAAAAGAGGTAGCATAGTAACACGTTCTATTGTGATAAGAGGTTAGTCTCATTTAAATGTTAAAAAACAAAAAACATGATCCAGGTGAAACATACATAACATTATTGTAACATAAACATATATATATATACATATAATAGTATATGTGAAGCCCGAATACAGTTTGTTCAAAATCAGTTACTGAATCGATTCCAATAATTTTTACACCATTTATAATTTTTTTTCCAAAAATATTTAAAAAAGGTCAAAAGTTGGACACCACCGACACTAAGTACAACACAAGTTACGGCAGGTTATAGCGGCATTAGGCGCCAGTGCACAGTTGGGTGCGAGAGCAAAACAACCCCTCAGTCACCAGGATGGCTCCGTGACCATGTATTTGTCCGGACGACCAGGTAACATAACAAGCTTATAACCTTGTGATTTTTGATGATACAGTTATGATTTACATAGATTCTTTACATAAAAATACTGGACACATGTTTCAGGTTTCACACGTACTACTAATGTTGTAGATCTGTAATCGTTTGCTACGGAACCAATATCTGAAGTAACACCTATGATGAAAAAAAATAAAAAAATATCAGTTCTAGAACATCAAAACCTTCTGAATAATCTTCTGTTCCCTCCACATGATCCTGAAATCTAACAATTATTATATCTGAATAATTTCCAATATATCTCCAATGTAATACCTATAAAAATAAGTATGGAAAATACCAGAAATCTTCAATTATCATCAGTAATATTTCGAAAAAAATATAGTCGAGTTACTTTAGCCCTGAGGTGTAACTTTAGCTCAACCTCATTAACTAATAGGAAGACAGTAAACACAACAAGTATTCCGTGTTTTCATTGGCAAACTAATAATTGGGCCAAAGTAACCTGACTTTATGAATAATAATATAATTGCAGTTAATAGGTAAATAAAGTATTTGAAATTCACTTACGATAATTTAGGAAATGTTTAACACATAGATGTTGCCTGACCTTATTTATTTGAGTAGGTATTAGATTAAACAATACACGGCAATAAATTATAATTTTTAATGAGAAATTAAACATTCAGCGCAATTACGATATCTTTAACATTTTTACAACTTTTTAGAGCAAATAATTGCGTGTACAGTCAGTGTGTTAAGTAACAATCAACAAAACATTTAAAAAAAAACTTTTTTCACGATTGTGTACATGACTTTTTATTTTTTCTTCGTAAGTATGTTGAATAACCCAGACCATAGTGAACAATTTTACCAATTGCATTATAATGTAAGAACTTCATCATCATCATCATTTCAGCCGAAAGACGTCCACTGCTGGACATAGGCCTCCCCCAAGTGTCACCACAATGAACGGTCCTGTGCGTCTCGCATCCATCGGATTCCCGCAACCATTACCAAATCATCGGTCCGCCTTGTAAGAGGCCTTCCAACGCTACGTCTTCCGGTACATGGTCGCCATTCCAGAACCCTTCGGCCCCAACGGCCATCCGTTCTGCGAATAATGTGCCCTGCCCATTGCCACTTAAGTTTGGCGATTCTTCTTGCTATGTCGGTGACCTTGATTCTCCTGCAAGATAGATATGCTATATTAAATATCTATATACATTCTCATTTATTTCTACATATTAAATAAATGAGATATTACTGCATCGTCTCATCGGTTCTGCAGCTAAAATTCACATGATGAAGGGCCCTGGGACGAAGGCAAAGAAGGAACAGGAGTGGATTTTTAGTCAGTATAAGTCTGACACTATCTCTCGCTCCGCCCAAGAGCGGGATTTGTAATAAGATGATTTTCCCAAATAAAAAAATAAAAAAACTTGATGAAAATAGAACGTGCACAGCGTGCTCTCCTCAGAGTTGCATACAGGAGACCGTTTAGGTACCGCACTAATCTACTTTACGCAGACACAAAGGTCCTGAGAGTTAGGCAGCTATACATTCTTTCAACTACGTTGCGATTTCACAAAACATCACTAAACAGCTGAAGATCTCAGCAACGTTCCAGTCATCTGGCGAACTGGGATAAACCTCATTTTTGCAAATCTTTTGGAAGGAGATCGTTCGCTTTCATGGTACCTTACTTATACAGTAAATTAAATAAAACTCACAAAATTTAAAAATTAAGAAAAAAAGTTGCTCTAAAGTAATTTCCCTTTGTACACTCAATTTAGATTACGAAAAATGAGAGGATGTCTTAAAAATAATGTCATAAAAAAAAAAAAAGCATAATCAATAAATACACTAGTATCACCACACACACTAACACTTGCAACCACTCTTAACCTTCTCACATGCACTCAGACACTCTCACTTACAACACTACACTCACTACACTTCCTACACTACACTCAGTACACTTCCCACACTACACTCACTACACTTCCCACACTACACTCACTACACTTCCCACACTACATTCACTACACCACACTCTACACAAACCACTGAAATTTTGTTATCATATCTTATAGTTTAGTTAGCTATTGTCTTTGTTATTGTACCTTTCGAATACGGATTGAAAGAGACTGGACCCCACAACACAGGGAATCCTAGTGTGGGGTTCAGGGCTTCATCTAAATTTGTAAAATTTAATGAGACAATAAATAATTTTTATTTATTTATTTTATTTATATATTGGACTTTAATGACTAAATTTTTTAACTGTTCTCGAATTGATTAGCACTATACAATACTTATTTGACTGATAGAGAATGCTTAAAGTATTAAGTATTTGAACCTTTGTATTGCATGAAGTTTTAATCTATATATATATAAAAGACAAACACCATTAACTGATTAATTACGAAATCTCAAAACGTATAACACCAACAAACTTAAAATTTGGCAGGTAGGTTCCTTATAGGATGTAGACATCCGCTAAGAATAGATTTTACGAAACTCTACCCTTAATGGGGAAATAAAACGAGGGTTGGAAGTTTGTATGGAGAAATCTACTTTTACGCGGGCGAAGCCGCAGGAAGAAGCTAGTAAACAAAATGTAAGTATAGGAATTTTGTAGGATGATGTACAAAATTCCTCTTATTATTCTTTATAGGCAAGTTAGCAATGACAGGGCTGCACATTGTTGAAAGAAGTTACTGTAGCCTTCGCAAAGAAGGGAAACTGAAGGAACACAGAGCGGGACAAGTTATTTGATGGTTTCTCACGTAAGAAAAAGGCAAGTCAGTCTAACTGTCCGGACCGAGCCAAAGTCATCGACGGCGCATAGTGTTGCACGAGCGCCTCAAGGAGATGTCAGCATAACCGTAGGGGCCCAGCAGGGTCGAATTCAGAAAATCCGGGGTCCTGGAACGCAAGGCAAAGAAGAAACATAGGAGTTGGTTTAAGTCAGTAAAAGTCTGACACGACTATGATTTTATACCTAAAAAAAATGTAAGTAAAATTAATAATGACATTGACAGCTCAGAGTACACCGGATGTAAAGAGTTAACCATAAGAACTTGTAGAAGCTGCTTGACGGAGTTAAATTATTGTAAAATCGGATGTAAGTCATTAAGAATCGTTCCTAGTTAAAGTTAGTTTAATGAAACCTAACTGCTGTATCTAAGCATCCTTGAAAAGATAAATATACGTAATAGACAGCCTTATAATGATCCCACTGCTTGTAAATGGTCAGTATTCTACCACGCGGTCCCAGTGCGGTTTGGTAGATTAAAAAAAAAATAATAATTATAAAACAGCTTCATTCAACATTGCTTCATTTTTTTACAGTTTTTAAAAGGCACAGTCTGGAAATTCTCTAATAGTTTCACTATCGCTGAATGTCTATGGTTCTATAGTATTATACTAAGTATTGCATAGCCAACTTATTTGGAAAAAATTACATTTGCTGTAGCATAAGCACCCTAAGGTCGACTGCCAGGTGTCACCACTATGTGGACCGCCCGGAGGACACGGTGGGGCACACGGTAGAGGTTTGCCTCGCTTGGGCAGAGCACCGCCGGGGATATCGGCGGCAACAACCTCTCGCGCCGGGCCTTGGTACAGGCTATGGTCCGAAGCGAGGAGGAGTAGCAGGCGGTCACCTTCTTCTGCGAAGCAGTAATGTTAGCAAAGGAGGAGGCCACACGTGCACGCGCGAGGTCGCGGCCCTCACGCCCCAGCCGCCGGGATCCCGATCCTGAATTCCGGCCACCGTAGGCGCTGGCTTGCGATCGTCCGATAACCGTCCGGACCGAGCCCAAGTCGTTGAAGGCGCGTACAGTTCCACATGCACCTCAAGGAGATATCAGCAAACCATAGGGCCCAACAGGATCGAAGCATACTGGGACCAAGGAAACTTCTGAAAGGAAGACTCGGCTCTGGTATGAAAGGCAACGAAGGAACAGGAGTGGGTTTTTAGTCAGTAAAAGTCTGGCACACCCTCGCACTTCCGCTCCTTCCAAGAGGGGATGTCATTGGATGATTTTCCCACCGAAAAAAAATAGGTCGACTGGTAGAAAATGCCTAAGGCATCAAGTGCGCCGCCTCTGTACAGTGTTACTTCCTAGTGCATAAAGTTTTAATAAATAAATAAAGAAGCACCGATAATTTTTCCTACAGGAACTGTGATTTTTTCCGGAATCGAGGGCTAGTCGTAAATAATAAATGTTTTCACACCTGCTTTCAAAATCACTTTTGAGCTTGCCAGTACTGTTACACATTCGCAAAAAAAAAAGTAAATGCCTACATTTTAGTAAGTGGTATTTTTATACACCAAGTCACCGAATTATTATAATTGCAAAAGTACATACACCTACATAATTGTAGGTTACCAAATATTCGTACAGGTTGTATAATAAGTAGATCAGATAAGTAGGTGAGATATGCCGCGATATTGTTGATACATAATAAAAATGGCCCCAATTGTTTGGTCATCGGTCTTGCTGAGCTGATAACGTCTTTGTACCCCGAGGCTAGAGTTGTTGTGGGTGCTGAAACATTTTATGCAAGTTATCTGAATGTGCAATATATTTAAAAATAATTCAACATTATGTCTAATGAAAGCCTGCTGCGGTAAGATACACACCACAAGTTTTTAATTAGTACAAATACTTAAAGGGCTTATTAGAAAAGGTCTTGTTATTATTTAAGTAAAGTCTCAATAAGTAATATTCAGAAACAGCAAAGTTATTAGCGTTTGTTTATATCCCAAAATGTCACTCAATTTATGAAATGATTATTTGTGAATTAATAAATGACGATCAAAATGAAAAAACACTGCGCATAGTATTTTCTAGTAGCAATTGTTATTAATGATTGATTCTATTATGAATTTACTAGTTATGACAAATGTTCGTGGACAATTTTGGGATTTCGGTTTTTTTTTTACTTTTGACTACAAAAATATAATCAGTAACGGGCACGGATAGAGATCCACCATATCTCGAATGCCCGGACGCAATAACTATGAGAAACAACGGATAGTTGCGCGCTTATTTTAATTCAATTAATATAAATAACCATGTAACTGCAACAGTACCGACAAGTGGACGGTAAAGCCTATGATATTTATTCTGTAATGATCGTTTGAAGGACACAGAACGCACGCAGTTATCTGTAGTTAGATTTGCCCTTACTCAATCAATTACTTACTAGTTAGTTTTACTTATCAATTGTTCTGGTAAGTTTAACTATTTGACCTTTAAACAAAGTTTGGTGTTGTATGACCTCCTAACTGATTGATATAGGAAATGGTTACCTACATGAGGAGAAAAGGTCACTCAAGACACACTCAGTATATGGACTATGGTCATACATATAGGTAAACGCGAAAGGTTTTATATATGGATGTTTGTTACTCTTTCACGTAAAAACTGCTTAATGAATTTCGATGAAATTTGGTAAACGGGTAGACCAAGTCTTTAAATAGCTCATAGGGTACTTTTTATTTTGGGAGTATATTCCCTTGGCATAAATTCCTACTATCACGCGGGTCCACGGGCAGTGTGAAAGTGAAACCCGGGGCCCTGGGTCGAAGGCAAAGAAGGAACAGGAGTGGGTTATTAGTCAGTAAAAGTCTGACACTATCTCGCGCTCCGCCCAAGAGCGGGATTAGTCATAAGATGATTTAGTCACCTAAAAAAAAACCTATCACACGGGTGAAGCTGCAGACAGCATCTAGATATACATAATGATAATGGCGGAAAAAGCTGTTCATGACGTAAACTGGAAATAAAAACTGAAAAGATGTGAAAAGGGGCACTAACTTTGTCTCCTAGACTAGGAATATCCATTAACTTCTCGGATTCTGGTAAACATTACGTGTATACTGACTGATATTTTTTTTTTCGGTGGAAAAATCATCTTATGACATCCAACAATCAATCATCATATGATTATCTTAGGTGGAGCGGGAGATAGTGTCAGACTTTTACTGACTAAAAACCCAATCTGTTTCTTCATTGCCTTGCATACCAAGGCCGAGTCTTCCTTTCAGAATCAGACCCTTGGCCCCAGTAGGCTTCGACCCTGCTGGGAACAATACGCGCCGTCGATGACTTGGGCTCGGTCCGGGCGGTCTGATGGCGAACTACCCATTGCTCGCCGTGATCCTAACTGATATAGGTATATATACATTTGTACCCTTGTTGTCTTATTAATCTTTTTTTTATGCTTTTGCCATGTTTTCTCTTCACTACCCTTGGTTGACTGACAGAGAATACCTAAGGCATTAAGTCCGCCTTTGTGTTGCATGAAGTTTTAATTAATAAATAAACAACATAATATAACAATTAAGCAACATGAAATATTCGTCACCCAAATTGTACAATCATCATCATCATCATTTCAGCCGAAAGACGTCCATAGACCTCCCCCAGTGTCCCCGCAACGAACGGTCCTGTGCATCTCGCATCCGTCGAATTCCTGCGACTCTCACCAGATCATCGGTCCACTTTGTGGGAGGCCTTCGAACTCTGCTTCTTTCGATGCCCCATCGACCATCTGTACGCTATAAATGAGTAGTTTCTATTAGTATCTTTAGCATATATTATAATTAAATATGCACTTATTTTCAAAACAATTTCGAAAGAAACTCTGAGCTCTTCAAGTACGCTGCCATTGTCGAAATTATAATTAAGTAATTTGTTATCATACGGCCTCATCTCCTAAACGACCACTTTACGAGACCTCTCCTCAAAAACAATTGCTGATTTTTATGTATGGATGTTTGTTACTCTTTCACGTAAAAACTACTTAATGAATTTCGATGAAATTTGGTAAACGGTCTACCCGTTTACCAAATTTCATCGAAATGTCTCTCGAATGAAAAATCCAAGTCTTAAAATAGCTCATAGGGTACTTTTTATTTTGGGAGTATATTCCCTTGGCATAATTTCCTATTATCACGTGGGTCCACGGGTAGTGTGAAAGTGAAACCCGGGGCCCTGGGACGAAGGCAAAGAAGGAACAGGAGTGGGTTTTTAGTCAGTAAAAGTCTGACACTATCTCGAGCTCCGCCCAAGAGCGGGATTAGTCATAAGATGATTTACCCATCTAAAAAAAAACCTATCACACGGGTGAAGCTGCAGACAGCATCTAGATATACATAATGGCAGTAAAAGCTGTTCATGACGTAAACTGGAAATAAAAACTGAAAAAATGTGAAAATGGGCACTAACTTTGTCTCCTAGACTAGAAATATCCTTTTAGTTCTAAATTCCGGTAAACATTTTGTATATCCTAACTGATATTTTTTTTCTGTGGCAAAATCATCCAATGACATCCCCCACTCTTGGGCGGAGCGGGAGATAGTGTCAGACTTTTACTGACAAAAACCCAATCCTGTTCCTTCATTGCCTTTCATACCAAGAGCGAGTCTTCCTTTCCGAATCAAACCCTTGGCCCCAGTAGGCTTCGACCCTGCTAGGCCCCTACATTTGCTGACGTCTCCTTGAGGCACGCGTGGAACAATACGCGCCGTCGATGACTTGGGCTCGGTCTGACGGCGAACTACCCATTGCTTGCCGTGATCCTGACTGATATAGGTATATATACATTTGCATCCTTATTGTCTTATTAATCTTTTTTTTTCTGCTTTTGCCATGTTTTTCTTCACTACCCTTGGTTGACTGGTAGAGAATACCTAAGGCATTAAGTCCGCCTTTGTGTTGCATGAAGTTTTAATTAATAAATAAACAACATAATATAACAATTAAGCAACATGAAATATTCGTCACCCAAATTGTACTATCATCATCATCATCATTTCAGCCGAAAGACGTTCAAAGACCTCCCCCAGTGTCCCCGCAACGAACGGTCCTGTGCGTCTCGCATCCATCGAATTCCCGCGACTCTCACCAGATCATCGGTCCACTTTGTGGGAGGCCTTCGAACTCTGCTTCTTTCGATGCCCCATCGACCATCTGTACGCTATAAATGAGTAGTTTCTATTAGTATCTTTAGCATATATTATAATTAAATATGCACTTATTTTCAAAACAATTTCGAAAGAAACTCTGAGCTCTTCAAGTACGCTGCCATTGTCGAAATTATAATTAAGTAATTTGTTATCATACGGCCTCATCTCCTAAACGACCACTTTACGAGACCTCTCCTCAAAAACAATTGCTGATTTTTACAGAGGTCTTCAAAACCTGGGTGCCATTGAAGTATGTATTGTAATAATTTCATCAATTGTTCAATAAATCACTTAGAGTACCTACCTACTCTTGTTACTCTTAATTTACTTATTTATCGCTAAGTGTTTCGTAAATCTGTCAGGAACTTCAATGCATTGTTTCAAGTTGATTGGTACATGAGTACCTACTTTGTAATCGTTTGTAAAAACTCAATGAATGTCTTTAAAAGAAATAAAAATAATTCATAACACTGAAGTATTTCGTGAAGGCCAGATTTATATCTGTTAATTTTTAACTATTCTAATTACCTACTAAAATTGCTATTTATTTGGCATAAGTTTTGGTAATCTTAAGGCGATTTTTTAGCACGAAAGACGAAAGAAAAAATAATAACACCAAACTATTTTCCAGTATGTACTTCATAATTCCATAGAACACACCTACCAAAAACAATAGCCTCAAAAAAAAACAATCGAACTTCGACATGTAATTCGAAATTGGAATCAGATCAGTCTTATAACCCCATGCATATTACCTCAAGGCTGCCTCGCAAATTATGCGGAAATCCTTCAGTATGGCACGCGCAAGTTCGCTCGTGATTCTAGATCACTTATCGAATTCCACACGTCGACTTGTATCGTCTCTTGCGCCGTCTTGTGACCCTAGTAGGTGATAACTGTCACGTTTCATTATAGAAAACATGGTCTATTTTGCAAGGGTTACAAGTTAATCGTGAGCTAGTTGGTTTTGGCTCCTGTGGAAATTAGGCAATTTTGTGATGGTAAATATTCCACTCTAGTGTTGCATAACGCTTATGAAAATTAAAAGTGTAAAGGGCCTATTATACTACTCGATATTCAGACAGTCTTGGCGTAGTGTAATAAGGGTTAGACAGGTCTTCTTAGAATATCGTGTGCTGAATATCGCGTAGTGTAATAGGCCCTTAGTTATTATATTACTGCTGGTGCCGCCATAGAGATTTATCATGATTAGAATAGGGTAAACTTTATTGAACACCAAAATAGTAGTAAAACTTTTACACAAACTTAAATCTATGTGGTTTTCTTTTTTAGGGTTCCGTACCGCAAAGGGAAAAAATTAAACCCTTATAGGATCAGTTTGTTGTCCGTCCGTCTTTCGGTCTGTCAGGACTCTTTATCTCGAGAACGCGTGGAGGTATCGAGTTGAAGCTGTACAAAAATCTAACTTGTAAGTTAACGAGAAATAATGATACTTCGGTTTATGTGGCAAAAAACTTACATTTTGACACTCTCGAGGAAATCAAAATTCATAAGGTACTTCCCGTTGACCCAGAATCCAGAATTTTGGCATAAAGCAAGGTTTTATAGCACAATAATAGGAATAAATCTGAAAACTGTAAATTTATTGTTACGTCACAATTTTTTTTTTTGCCATTCTGTAATATCTTCCGAGACTCCATTCCGGAATTGAACTATTTACATAGTTTGTAGGGAACCCACAGTGCGCGAATTCGACTTGCACTTGCCCAGTTTTTATTTATTGTTGATAGTCTTGCGCTTGATCACTGCCTCACCTGATGGCAAGCGACGATGTGGTCGACGAAGAAGCACGCTTGCTCAGAAGTAACTTATTCACTCTTGACTTAAATATCCCCAGGAAACAGAGACTCTTGCAGGGAATTCTACTTCTTAGCTGTACGCACAATGAATGTGTTCCCAAAACGTTTTGTTCGTATGGGTGGGATGTCCACCATGTACCGGTGACAACTTACGACGACCCTGAAACGCAAAGAGCGAAAGGGCAACTGACGTCACTCTGTGATAAAATAGCATTGTACAAGTAAAATAATTTTTAAAATCAGTCCAGTGGTTTTTAAGGTTCCGTACCTCAAAAAGAAAAACGGAACCCTTATAGGATCACTTTGTTGTCCATCCGTCTGTCTGTCGGTCTGCCTGTCAAGACCCTTTAACTCGGGAACGCGTGGAGATATCGAATTCAAATTAAAACCATATCCTCAGGTCTGTGCTCCCTTGAAACGGTGTAAAAATCAAATTTCTGAGTTAGTGAAAAAAAAGATACGGCCGTTTATGTCGCAAAAACGTATATTTCGCAGTCTCAAGGAAATCAAAATTCATAGGGTACTTCCCATCGACTTAGAATCCTGAAATTTGGCATGAAGCAATAACATAGCACAGGTATAGGAAAAAATCTGAAAATTGTAAATTTGTATATACGTCACAAAAAAAATGTTTTTTTGTGATTCGGAAAAATCTTCGTATCTCAATTCAGAAATTGAATTGTTTTCATAGGTAAATTTGTACGGAACCCTCAGTGCGCGAGTCCGACTCGCACTTGCCCTGATTTTTTTAGTGTATTCATTAGAAACAGAAATATAAAAAAATCCTCTTTATAATAGTATGTATAGACTAATATCCAGCTACATCATTTGATAGTCCAACATACATACCTCTGGAAAAGGCTAGGCAGACTGTAATTATTTACTAAGAGCAAAAGTAGAATTTAAATATTTGTATGGCCCGTAGCGACATCTATGATGCCACATAAGAACTAAAATTCAAAATCTTATCTATTTATCTTATTTTATAATAGAATCTAAAGTATTGATTAAACTAGTTGTGGATTATGGAAACTTCTACTACAAAGAAATTTTAGACGCTTTAGCATTGGTAGAGTGCAATTGCACTTTTGATCCCTGACTATACACACAAACAGTCAAAATCGAAAAAAACAAATACACATATAAGAGTGCAAATGTGCTGCTTATTTCTACAAAAATTTCCTTCAGCAGACCTGCGACAGGAGAGTTGGGTTAAAGATGTGGATAGGAAAACCAACCCAGCCAACGCGGGAACCCGCAAATGCAGGATTACTCATGCGGGATTCCGCACGTCTGCGAGATTGAATTTTTTTGTTGGATTCAAACGACGCGTCGTTCTGACTAGGTAAGTCTAATAAATATTAGACTTAGCACAGCGAACTTTACATAGAATTCGTGAGTTTTCTATAGAATTCGTATGGAAAATAATTTTATTTTCAATTTTTACCTTAGGTACAGCAGAATTTTGGGACCCCGGGGTTCCCTTTCGAAAGTCAACATTCCGGGATTGGGTGTCTTATGATTGTATGTGAATTTATAGATTTACTTAGTCATATTAACCATGACAGAAAACATGAACTACGTGCGTTCGTTAGAAACCAAAATCAGGTTAATAAATAACCATCTCTCATTTCAAATATTCTGTCTGGGTGTAATTTATCTATAATATATATGTATTTAGAAATATATAAGTATGTTTATCAGTTGTCTAGTACTCATAACACAAGCTCTGCTTAGCTTGGGACTAGACGGCGTTGTGTGAAAGTTGTGGAATATTATTATATTGCCAGGCTTTTTATAATAAACGCAGAAGACGATCAAAGCACTGCGTGTGCAATACAACAATACTTTTAGGATACTGATGT
Source organism: Mythimna pallens (assembly GCA_961205895.1). NCBI lineage: Eukaryota > Metazoa > Arthropoda > Insecta > Lepidoptera > Noctuidae > Mythimna > Mythimna pallens. The sequence goes on from OY540825.1 coordinate 7,358,948, forward strand.
CACTGCCACGTTTCTGTAACGCGTCAGCCCCCCTAGCCAAGTTACAATCGTTTCGTTCACGTCGAACGCCTCGAGTAGGCCACGCCTCCGATGCTTTTGTTCTGACGTCATCTCAACGCTCAGTCACATGGTCAAAACAAAGGAATCGGAGGCGTGGCGTACTCGAGGCGTTCGACGCAAACGAAACGATCATAACATGACTAGGGGGGCAGTATGTTCGCAGCAGCGCGTAGGTACAGATGACTTCTTTGCGACCGTACGGAAAAGATCCGCGTCATTATTGCGTCGGATGCGGGGCAGCGACAACATTCTTCTGAGCGTTGTTGCTAGTGAGACTGAAGGCCACCTAATGGAGCACCTGCGATCAATGCATGCACTATTACCAGGTGTCTCCGGAAGGTAGCGTAATTATTTGTTGTCGTTTATACTAACATAGCATAGATTATACTTAATAGGTTAAGGAATACTAAAGAATTTATAAGTAGCCTACCTGAAGCAAAGATAAATAAATAAATAAAATACAATATACTTAATAATCACTTATTTCACAAGCTTTTGTTTGAGCATTTTCAAGGTTAAACTAATTACTTAAATAGCCAAACTCTAAAAAATAAACACGAAATACTTCATTCCTGCAAAACAGTTTAACATTCCATGCGTTACAAATGTCCAAACTAATTCCATCGTCATGAGCGTTCAGTCATTCATTCACTAAGATTGAGGTCATGAAACAAAGCATTTTCTATATTGCTGCTTCAATTCTCTTTGGCAACGACCTTATTTAGTACGTAGCTGCTATTAAGAACACAAAGCGCTAGTAAAACGTAGCAACGGTTCTCTGAATGCATTACATGTTTTAGACGTGGAAATAATTAATATGTGGACAGTTTTAGGTAGACAACTGAAATTGCATCATCTTCCATCATCATCATTGCAGCCGAAGGACGTCAAGTGTCGCCATAACGAACGGTCCTGTGCGTTTCGCATCCATCGAATTCCTGCGACTCTCACCAGGTAATCGGTCCGCCTTGTGGAAGGCCTTCCAACGCTGCGTCTTCCGGTGCGCGAAATTGCATGAAGACAGAATATCTGCTCTGATGTAGTCTTGTTTCCAAAACTGTTTTCTTCCGATTTTCACTAGGTATAAGGTAGGTTCTGTTGTCTAAGCTTCTATGGTAGTATTTTTTGTACCAATGATCATTGTAATAATTACGGGAAAAGTTTTAGTTTTAAATAATTTTCATGTCATGTGTTTTAAATTATAATGATGGGGATGTACTTAATAGTGGTGGATTTGCCACATATTCATCGAAACGTTTTGGGAATACATTTATTGCGCATACAGCTAAGGAGTAGAATTCCCTACCGGAGTCTGTGTTTCCTGATAGCTACAACCACTGGGTGGGGTGTTTAAGTCAAGAGTGAATAGGCTACTTCTAGAAAAGCGTCCTCGATTGTCGACCACATCGTCGCTTACCATCAAGTGAGATAGTAATCAAACGCGAGCCTATACTATCAAAAAAAAATCCACTCGGGTGAAGTCGCTAGCAGACATTTTCAGTTATCATAAGCATTCAATTTACAAATTCAGAGCTTTACGAAGCTTGTTAATAATAATAACATTAAATATTCATACTAATTAGAAGTAAACTCGGGCAATCACAACTCATTAACACCACTAGTTGCTAGGACTTGATTCTGAGGAATTATTCATACATTATTATAATTAACAGCCTTCGACGGCCTTGCCAACGACCTCTGCGTCTACGGCGGAACCTTTTCAACTATCACTAGTGTTGTAGAGACAAACTTATAGCTGCTGTTACATATTCCTTGTGTAGGAACAATGTTTGAGCTGACGACTAGATATGAACGGCAAATTACGATTGCTTTGTTCTTGTTAATAAAGTTATTTGTTGTTAATTTTATTGTTACATTTTCGAGATATCTGAAGCAGTTTGGAGTGAATGGTAAAATAGTTGAGCTTTTTAGCAAATTGGACTGAAATGGACCGTAACTACTTAAAGATAGAGTACATTTTTGTCTTCCATACCGTGGTTTACTTTGATATATAGCAGCTGTCTGCGGTCAAACACGCTGGGGTCAAGTTTAGTTACATATTTATATCCGCATTATACAATGTCCTGTACTTTGATCTAAAATTAAAAACAAACGTTTTTTTATTAAATTGAAAACTCAGTGATCCATATTTTTCTATGCGTAATATCATCCCTGTCGATCTGCGAGTGGTTATTCTTGATGATCTTACATACCTACAGACTAAAACCCACCTGTGTCCTTTCAGTTACCTTTTGTGTTCCAGAGTCATAGTGACTCTTTCAAATAATCCTGCACCTCGAATTACTCGATACCCTTATTTTATTTTCGAATATAATAACCTTCTATCTAAGGCCTTATAAGAATGTTTGCCTACATTATGTCACGGCGTACCTCCTACCTTACCTAATATATTATCTGCCTTATAATAATCTAGATATTAAAGGCAAGCAATTACGCGGCCGCCGCCATTTCTAGCAACAATGTACTTTTATCTAAAATCTAAACTATGCTGTATATGGGCTGTAATTATCACTCATGAGCATAATAATCTGCAAGCACATTGGGCTTTGTTGTTTGATTTTTGTGTTTGGAAGTTTTGATTTTTTTTTTTTTTTAGGTGGGAAAATCATCTTATGACAAATCTCGCTCTTGGGCGGAGCGAGAAATAGTGTCAGACTTTTACTGACTAAAAACCCACTCCTGTTCCCTCCTTGCCCTCGTCCCAGGGCCCCGGGTTTCACTTTCACACTACCCGTGGCCCCAGTAGGCTTCGACCCCGTTGGGCCCCTACGATTTGCTGACATCTCCTTGAGGCGCGCGTGGAACAGTACGCGCCGTCGACGACTTGGGCTTGGTCCGGACGGCTACCGGACGATCGGACGGCGAGCCACCCATTGCTCGCCGTCCGCAAGCCCGCGCCTACGGTGGCCGGAAATCGGGATCAGAATCCCGGCGGCGGTTGGGGCGTGAGGACCGTTGCCTCACGCGATCGGTCGCCTCCTTTGCTAGCATTACTGCTTCGCAAAAGGAGGCGACCGCCTGCCACTCTTCCTCGCTCCGGACCATGGCCTGTACCAAGGCCCGGCGCGAGAGATCGCCGCCGCCGATCGCCCCCACGAGGACACGGCGTTGCTCTGCCCAAGCGGGGCACACCTCCACCGCGTGCTCCACCGTGTCCTCCGGGCGGTCCACACAGTGGCGACACCCGGGCGTCACTTCCGCACGAATCCGGTGCAGGAACTTCCCGAACTTACCATGTTCGGTGAGAACCTGCGTCATGCGGAAGGTGAGGACGCCGTGAGGTCTTTCCAACCACGCCTCAAAGAGGGGATTACATGTATATTATTAAAGCAAAAGAGTTTTTTAGGTTTTTTAGGGGTGATTCATGTATTACGTAAGACGATATAGGGAGGGATGGGGTCAACCATGTCTTATTTTTTCTTACAAGGGGGTAGGAGGGAATCTTTATAGTTCTTACGTAAGATCACAAAAATACACAAAGATTTCAAAAAGCGTGTGCAACCACGCGAGTTCCGATGTGTGCTCGGATGCGTAAATTATTCCCATGGCAACGTACCCGCACTGCGCTTGTGAACTAGACGTTATTTGCTAAACATCAAAACCAATCAAACGTAAATATATTCACTTTTTCCTTTAGATTCTTACGTAATAAATATGAAACTGGCAGGGACTATTCTTATTTTTTCTTATTGAGGGGGGAGGTGGTCAAAAACTAGTAAAACTTGTCTTACGTAATAAATAAATGGCCCCTTACCGGTCAGATCAGAAAAAATACTTTCTGTATGGGATAGACAGATTCATAACGAACAGTATAGGCTTTATAACATTACGCTACAACCCACGGAAGCTGAGCAGTAGCCAAAGACGCATGCAAAACCGCGGAGGACAGCTAGTTTCTTTATATGGCTTTTTCTGCGTTCGTAAAATAGTGACGCGACGTTATATGAATTCATGGTGATCATTTCTTAGCATGCTGGCAGCTTTTTAAACCATTATTCATTCTAATTACACGCGATGTGAAGATTGTAGTCACATGAAAAGCCTAAATACTACCTAGTAGTTTTGAAAATCCAGCTAGAATATTTAGCCTATTTTAATTTTATAAAATGTAAGGGCTCATGTCAATGAACCTGGATCACCGGGTTTATTGACATGAGCCCTTACATTAACCACGTAGATCCTCCACAAGCGTCAGCAAATCATTGCTGACTCTTGTGGAGGTCTACGTGAAGCTGGGGACGTCAAATGTTGAAATGATGATGATGAAATCATTGGTTGCTGTTATTTCCGCTCCCAACCTTGTCGTTAACCAATTCCGATTTGAGTTTTTGAAAGCAATCAAATAAAAAATCACGTTGTCAGCACCTGAGCGTCATACACGACGAAATACACGGAAATACGACCAACCTAGGACTATATTACCATAAATGCTACTGTAAACTTAAAGTTTAAAAGATTTCCATGAAATCGCGGTAATTTTGCCATGTTTAAACGTAATTTGTAACCTGTTTAATTATATATGTCAGATCAAAAGTACCTACTGGAAAATACGATGGCATAAACAGTTAAAAATTCCTACAATATACATTATTATTTGAAGGTAAACTTTCAGTTTTTATTTTATTTTTAACACGTTAACAGTGGCACTAATTTTTGCATTATTTCCATTCTTACGGTACGGGGCGTTTAAGACTTCGTTGAAAACTATCATTATGACAGTAAGGGGCTTATTAGACCCCGTAACGGTTAAGAAACTAAAAGCATTTTTTGGCTAAGTGCGGTACAAAGACAAAGTGACTGAGTATTAAAGTAGATACACCATTGCATTTTGTTTTTAACCGACTTCAAAAAAGGAGAAGGTATTTATCATGTTTTTATGTTTGTTACCTCAGAACTCCGTCGTTTATGGACCGATTTGCATTTTTTTTTATACGGCATCTTATGTATAAATTTATTTCTTTTCTAAACTAAGCCAAATTTTCTTAGGCGCACCGCAAGGACGACACGTACGAGGCCTATTAGACGTCGTTCCACACTGAACGCGTTAAAAGGTATAAGAAACAAAAGAATGTGTCCTTACTAGCTTTTGCATGCTCATTAATTTAAACATTAAACTGATTGCGATAATTCATTGTTTAAACAATTATCTAGTACTACAAATAATTTAGCTCAGGGGTGTTAAACGTATGGACAGTGGAATTTGCTGTACGAACCGTCAAGGTTCAACTTATGTGCAATACTATACCTATCGCTTCCAGTGCCGGACTTAGGAGTTTCTCAATAACGGACGCAAACTATGATAGGGTATACGACACTAGTTAAATAAATTGGTTAATGATTTCAGTTGGTCTTACGCAGGTATTCCTTCATCCGGTCAACAGACATACAACAATACACCACTGACATAAGGTTGGCATCACACCCAAATGCACAAAATGTTTTGGGAGCACATTCATTGTGCATACAGCTAAGGAGTAAAATGCTCTACCTATGTTTCCTGATTGCTTTAAACTGAGGTCTTAAAGTCAAGAGTGAATAGGTTACTTCTAGCCAAGCGAGCTCCATCATCGACTACATTATTGCTTACCATCAGCACCCCTAGCCAAGTAGAGAATCTGCAATCGTTAACGCTTGCGAAATGTATGGGAATAGAAAATTCGTAGCCAAGTTTACATCGTTAAAAATAATATATATAAATATATAATGAATTGTTATCGTTTCTACAATGTTCAACGCTACATCCTTTGTTATTGTAGAATGACATTGTAGAACGAGCGGCCGACTCAGGCGCGTCAACATGGCTACCAACTTATCGTTTTCTACAATTGCTGACACAGAGGCGTTACTGATTGGAAAACGGAATTCGACACGAAACGGTTGCAACTTGTCTAGGGGGGCAGGTGACATAGCGGTCCAACGCGAGCCAATCTACACTATTATTATATGGGACCTTTGGAAAGCGTACGAGGAGTCGGAAACAACTCGCAGAGGCCTCTTTGACTCTTTTAATGGTACGTGGTATCAACCGGCGATTATCAATGTACACGCTGTGCTAGTGCGTCCAAGGACAACCCCTGGTTGGTGGGAAGCTATTGCAACATATGGAAACCAAAAATAATAGAGTTATGGTTTTAGGGTTCTTAACTGGACCCTGTCTGCGCCAATGTTTTTAATTTCCATCGATAAAAAGGAAGGGGGTGACTTATTCCAACAAATGGGACCCTAAAAATGGTCGCCAGCACGAAGTGACGTAGCAACAAAAGGGCAATATATCCTGAAGACAATGTGTCACTTGTCACTAAGCTCGTTCGTTCGTTCTCAAGAAGCTTCTGTACTATTTATTGACTTCGCCGATATACATAATCGGAACTAAAATAATAATGACCACATATTCAAGCTAAAATACTCATAAACCTTTTCCGCAATCCCATAAAATGCACAATATTAGATAATAATTCAACAAAAATTTGCATAGACGAACTATTAAAACGCAAAATTCACGAAATTGCCTTATTATTCGCAGCCGTAGAGGTTAGCTAACTGTACATAATTATCTTACCTTTACTGGGGGCAAATTGCCTTTAAACAAAGGAAATGAGATCACGGTTGTGCCAAAACTAAGGTCTGAAACCACAACTCCTTGTAAGGAAGATTGACTCTGCAAAGTTATCTTGATTTTCTTCTCAGAAAGTTGTGCATCTAACTCTCGCCTTAACTGGTGAGTTAATTTGAGGGGTATTTATGATAATCTGTGTGGCTTTTTCATAATTAAGAGCGTTTACTGATTCAGTTTGGTGTCTTATCTGGGTAGTGGTGGCGACTATCATGCTGGGTAGAGGAAAGAAACCAAACATGGAATACCATTTTATTTTCGTGTTTTAATAACATAATTTTTTTTTTTATTTAATTTAGTGACAGTATGTTTTTTTAATTATTTTAAAGCATTTTTGTTTTCAAAATCTAAATCAACAAAAAGGGATCTAATTATGAAATAGGTACAAAATATGGAATAATGCAAATTTATATATAAAAATTTAGGTAAAATCTAAAAAGTAATTTTAATATATTTGTAAAAGTCACAACTCCAAGTATCAAACTCTGAATCAGCGCAGTTACCATGTACATAAAGCCCACACATAAGACAACTGATCCATGTTTCATCTCGAGCATCTTAATAACTAAAAAAAACTCTTCTCACAGAGAAAAACTACCCTCTCTCACCATGGACACACGGCTCGCTCAAGTGCCAAGTAGAAACCAGTACGAGAGTATTATAATTTAAATATATAGAAGAGTACTGATTTGTGCGGCTAAAAGTATTAATTTACGAGAAATAGCGGTATTCTATATTAGGATAGTATTCCATTTTTGGTTACTGTCCTCTACCTTTTTTCCGTTTTAGGTAGAGCTAGAGGGAGTGTCAGGCTTTCATTGACTAAAACCGACTCATCTTCCTTCACTTACTCTTGGTGGTCCAGGGATGCGGGACCTCTTTTAAACAATACCACAACTCATATTTGGTGCCAGGAGTTTTGCTCCTAAGTTCTGCATTCACGCCTTGAAACGGAAGAAAATAGAAATATGTAGCAATTGTAAAATAAATAAACATAATTACATATATAATCCTCTCCTCCGAATACAATGAGGATTAGCGTCCTCGCGAGATGTCAAGAATTTCTGTAAGTACTTGAAATTAGTCGCGAACGATGCGCTTTACGAAAGTAGGAAGCATTACAACCATAGACAAACCTTGTGCCACTTGTTTGTTTCCATCAATAGGTGTCCATTTCGAGCACAGGACATTATAATATACCGCCACAACACAATACGAGACATAATACGGAGTATTCCATAAATTCGCTTCAGTTACTCAATGCTGACATTATTTGAGAAGTCGCTTCGCAATAGCGATGGCGATGGAGGTATCATCATTGTCCTACAATATTATAAGAAGGTTGTCTGTGTATTTTGTATCTATTGTTATGTTATTATTACAAATCGTCGCAATGTTGAATGTCGCAACTATTAAATGGATGGGCACGCCACAATTATGGCGGTAAGTCCCCTCTTTGAGGCATGGTTGGAAAGACCTCACGGCGTCCTCACCTTCCTCATGACGCCATGAGGCCATGGTCCGGAGCGAGGAGGAGTAGCAGGCGGTTGCCACCTTCTGCGATGCACTAATGCTAGCAAAGGAGGCGGCCGATCGCGGGAGGCAACGGTCCTCACGCCCCAACCGCTGCCGGGATTCCGATCCCGATTTCCGGCCACCGTAGGCGTGGGCTTGCGGACGGCGAGCAATGGGTGACTCGCCGTCCGATCGTCCGGACCGTCCGGGCCGAGCCCAAGTTGTCGACGGCGCGTATTGTTTCACGCGCGCCTCAGGGAGATGTCAGCAAATCGTAGGGGCCCAACAGGGTCGAAACCTACTGGGGCCACGGGTAGTGTGAAATTGAAACCCGGGGCCCTGGGACGAAGGCAAAAAAGGAACCTGAGTGGATTTTTAGTCAGTAAAAGTCTGCCACTATTTCTCGCTCCGCCCCAGAGTGAGATTTGTCATAAGATGATCTTCACACCTAAAAAAAAAATAATGTTTATAAACTAACGGAATGTAAAAAGTGCTAATTTTGTGGTGACTCGCGGTTTTTGTATTTGTCCATTGCGCTTCACACTAATAATAGGTTGCTACTAAACGGGTTGCTTTGGTTTTTTTATTAGCTTTCATGTTTATAAGTACTGCGGTATTACAGAAAATACAAAACACAAAAAAACCAACAAACATCTAATTTCGAAATAAGACTAGCGTATCTTTAATATAAAGTTTATTTGAACTTATAATTACAAGTCAATCCAAAGATATAACACTTTTATTGTAAAGGCGAAAGGTTGTGAATGTGTATGTGTGCTGGTTAATTCTTAACACTCGGACGGTTGAACGGAATTAGATGAAATTTGCACATGGGTAGACATGTCCTGGAATAGCACATAGGGTACTTTTTACCCCGGGAGTATGCTCTCCAAGGCAAAATTGACCAAAGGGCCATTCCCTTTGGTCAATTTTCTACTTCACGTGCGAAGCCGCTGGCAAGAGTTAGTTTGCCCGAAAACCAAAAAATAAAACTAATACACTAACTAAAACAATGGTAAATATGACGTCGAAAAACTCCTGTTAATGTTCCCAAAAGACTGGCCCGTTGCCACGCGGTATGGCAATGCTTAGCCTCTTCCCAAGGTAAAAGTCAGCCCTGGGGTAAAGCGAAGTGTCAACAAAGCCTTTAAAGTTTTATAAACCATTTACGAGGACTCAGACCGCACGATCTGAGACTTTCAACCCCAAGTGACTCGAAAATATGTATGTTCAGATTCAATTTATTATAATCGAATCCTTTGTAGATAAATGTAATTTGAAATGGACAAGACAATTTTTTTTTAATGTATTGCAAATATGTATATACAAAAAACCAGCTGGAATTTCTCACGAAACTTAGGTTAAAGATTTCGAAAAAAATATGTTTGTTATTTCAAAGGGCTTAGAGATTCGTTCGGCCATTCGGCAGCACAAGGGTGTAACTGATTCGTTTATAATCCGCTGGTACGGACTGCAAAACAAATTGACCATCGTAATATACGCGTTACATGGAATATCTGAACATTCTGTACTAATATTTTAAAAAGGTGAAATTGGTGATATCATATTCACCACAGGTAAAATATATATATATATATATATATTTGTTTCCAATGGTAATTTAAAATAAACTGGGCAAGTGCGAGTCGGACTCGCGCACTGAGGGTTCCGTACAATCTTACCTAGAAAAATAGTTCAATTCCCGAATTGAGATACGAAGATTTTTCTGAGTCGCAGAGAAAGGTTTTTTTTTGTGATGTAACAAAAAATTTACAATTTTCAGATTTTTTCCTATACTTGTGTTATGAGGTCTTGCTTCATGCCAAATTTCAGGATTCTAGGCCAACGGGAAGTACCCTATGAATTTTAATTCCCTTGAGAGTGTCGAAACACACGTTTTTTGCGACATAAACAGCCGTATCGTTTTTTTTTTTTTGCGATAACTTAGATGTTTGATTTTTTCATTGCTTCAAGGGGCCGCAAACCTGAGTTTATGGTTTTAATTTCACTCGATACCTCTACGCGTTCTCAAGATAAAGGGTCTTGACAGACAGACAGACGGACGACAAAGTGATCCTATAAGGGTTTCCTTTTCTCCTTTTGAGGGACGGAACCCTAAAAACAATAGTATATACTGTTTTTATTATCATTTAATACTGTTCTAAATGATAACATTCCATAATGTCTCCTCAATAAAAAATTGTACTTCTGCAAATATCGATTATTTACAGTAGAACTATAGATCAACACTGAATGTTTTTTCTTGTTCGAGCATTTCTTCATATAGTTCTGCCCCTCTTCCTTCCACAAAAACTAAGCGTCTTGTCCCGAATTTAGTACTTTTTTTACATGAAATCAACTTTTAACAATACTACTGTAGATATTTAATTCTTCGTCTTTGCTGTCTGTACGAATCAACATTGTTACGGTAAATGTAAATTGACCACCAAAACAACGAAGTTGCGACACTCCCACGCATGTTGCAAAGTCGCCTTGAATTCAGCCCGGCTGATTGTAGCCAGCGAGCAATGGTGTACCAGTAGTTGCAGCATGTCTTTTAATTGGGTAAGAAAAGACATGTTACTGTCTCAAAGTCGTATTTGTATGAGACTGGCCAAGAATGGTAATGTTGGTTGTGATAGTCGGGTTAGTGTTATTGGCGGTGTTGGTTGTTGGTCATGATTGTTGGCTTTGGACAGATTCTAATCAACGCATCTAGTGAAATACAGAATCAAATACTCTTATGTGAGTTTTTATTGTATTAATATTATGAACATTGGTAACCCAGTGGTGACGGCCCCGACTTACAAGTCGTCATGCAAAGTAAAGATGGAATTATGTTCCATTGGAGTGTGGATTTTAGTCAGTAAATTTCTGACACGCTCTCCCGCTTCGTCCTAAAGCGAGAGAAGTAATTGTATGATTTCTGACCTAAAAGGTTCCAAACCAGACAGGTGCTTAAAGTGTAGTTTATTTAATCACCACTGCTCTAAAAATGGTGAAGGAAAACATTGTAATGAATGAAACGAATGAATAGCATGGTTCAATAGAACCAAAACTTCGAAGACATTATGTGACCTCTAAAAACTAGACCCAGTAGGGCCTGCCTAATAGACTACGATCATATGAAACAATTATTTAAAATAAAATTAATAATATCACAATAATTAGATTACAAATGAAACCAACGTTTTCTTCTTGTTTTCTTCCTTATCATCTCCCACGCTATATTCCCTGCCTGTTTTTTAATTTTAAATTTTACCTATTCACACAATCTATAACATAATTTCTTTGTCCTTTTTCTATTGAGGAAGATTTTACTTACTCCTACTACTAAATTAAATAAAATTTATTTATTTCAGATAACCGTGATTCATATTACTGATCCACATTATAACCAAAATTTCAATCTGGTCTAAATTAAAACTATAACCAATAGTAACATAAAAAAAACTGGGCAAGTGCAAGTCGGACTCGCGCATTGAGGGTTACGTACAAAATACAATTCCCGAATGGAGTCTCGAAGGTTTTTCGAATTGCATAAAACGTTTTTTTTTTTTGACGTAGGAAACAACAAATTTACTGATTTTCAGATTTATTCCTTTACCTGTGCTATAAGGCCTTGCTTCATGCCAAATTTCAGGATTCTGTGTCAACGGGAAGTACCGTATAAATTTTGATTCCTTTTAGAGTAGACAGACAGTCAGACAGAAGGACAACAAAGTGATCCTATAAGGGTTCCAATTTTTTTCATTTTGAGGTACGGAACCCTAAAAATCAGAAGTAATTCAGGTATTCAAACATCACAGCTGTGTTCGTAATACATAGGTTATATATGTATACATAACAATACAACTATGCGTGCCCGTATAACTATGGTATACAACTATGCGTTTGACATTTACCTATGTAGATTAATATGAATAGTTCTTGAAACAAAAACAAAACAATGTTTTAATTAGAGGATGTTGCGACACTTGCACAGACGCCCGATGAAACTGATTGACCATTGATTTACCATTGCAGCAATTGTCGTTGCGTGGCAGTTCAGTAATTAATCGTGATTTGTAATAAATACCATTGAACGCAATTGCCTAAACATCAAATTAGATCAGTCGAAAAGTCTGGCAACCAATGGGCTTTGTGATACCCAGTAACTTGGTTTTCTGAGTCAAACTGATGGCAGTAGGCTAGACAGATTTGTTGACATAGCTAACGTATGTTAATAAATCAGCCACATCGGAAATATAAGCTAAGGAATAATATAAGGAAATGTAAGCTATTCCCAGATTCTGAAATAATCGGCCCAGCTGAACGCGTGCCAGAGGGTCATGGCTATACGTATGGTGCGGGGTTACCGCACGGTTTCCCGCGAAGCGGCGAGCCTCCTTGCTGGCCAGCCACCATGGGATCTTGTAGCAAAAGGCCTTGCACGCATGCACGATTTGCGCGTGGAGCTGCAACGCCGTGGTGAAACTCCGCTGCCGCGACAAGTCACGGCATGGCGGAAAGAGTTCCGGCGGAATCTCATGGTGGAATGGCGACAGCGACTATCGCAACCCAGTGCTGGGCACGCCGTAATTATGGCGGTAAGTCCCCTCTTTGAGGAGTGGCTGGAAAGGCAACACGGCGTCATTACCTACCGCATGACGCAGGTCCTCACCGGACACGATAAGTTCGGGAAGTTCCTGCACCGGATTCGTGCGGAAGCGACGCCCGGGTGTCGCCACTGTGTGGACCGCCCGGAGGACACGGTGGAGCATACGGTGGAGGTGTGCCCCGCTTGGGCAGAGCAACGCCGTGTCCTCGTGGGGGTAATCGGCGGCGGCGATCTCTCGCGCCGGGCCTTGGTACAGGCCATGGTCCGAAGCGAGGAGGAGTGGCAGGCGGTCGCCTCCTTTTGCGAAGCAGTAATGCTTGCAAAGGAGGCGGCCGATCGCGTGAGGCAGCGATCCTCACGCCCCAACCGCCGCCGGGATTCCGATTCCGATTTCCGGCCACCGTAGGCGCGGGCTTGCGGACGGCGAGCAATGGGTGGCTTGCCGTCCGACCGTCTGGTAACCGTCCGGACCAAGCCCAAGTCAACGGCGCCTGCTGTTCCACGCGCGCCTCAAGGAGATGTCAGCAACTGTAGGGGCCCAGCAGGGTCTAAGCCTACTGGGGCCAAGGGTCTGATTCTGAAAGGAAGACTCGGCCCTGGTACGAAAGGCAACGAAGGAACAGGAGTGGATTTTTAGTCAGTAAAAGTCTGACACTATCTCCCGCCCCGCCCAAGAGCGGGGGATGTAATAAGATGATTTTCCCACCGAAAAAAAAAAAAAAAAAAGAGAACAGATGTTTACTCTCGCTCTAGGACGGAGCGAGAGGGCGTGTCAGACTTTTACTGTCTAAATCAACATCTATGTTCTTTTAGTTGCCCTTTGCGTTCCAGGACCACGAGTAGCCCTTTCAGAAATCGCCCCAGTAGGCTGCGGCCCTGCTTCGCCTCTACGGTTTTGCTGACTATAACGTGCCATGAAAATTATAGGTACTTAACACTCATCCAGATCCAGAAGGTAAGATCCAAACATCTCAATTAATGAGTAGTATCTTTCAGCGAATGCATTAGACATAGATGCAAAATGACTCTATCAATCAATCATTTTATCAATTCACATCTATATAATGATCGATCGTAATTAAGATATTGCCCGTTAAGGAAGATTAATTACACCATTAGATGTTAAATGTCGAGTTAATTAGTATTAGATTAGATTATAAACACGTGGGCAACCTTGCTTATATGGAGGTTGTTGAAGAAAGATGAATTTGGTATTTTTAGAAATTAACAGAGAACTTTGCCCTGCAAACCGCACCGCTGCAAACCACACCGCTGCAAACCGCACCGCTGTAAACCACACCGCTACAAATCGCATCACTGCAAAGCGCACCACTGCAAACCACACCGCTGCAAACCGCACCGCTACAAAGCGTACCTACCACTGCAAAGCCTACCGCTGCAACCGCACCGCTGCAACCTCATCGCTGAAAACCGCACCGCTACAAACCGTACCCCTGTAAACCGCACCACTGCAAACCACGCCGCTGCAAACCACGCCGCTGCAAACCCTATCGCTGCAAATCACACCGCTGCAAACCACACCGCTTCAAAGCACACCACTACAAATAGGCACGCTCTCTACGCCGCGTTTGACAGAATGCTCAGGTATCTAGCTAGCTAACTGCTCACTGCATTCTCCTGACATGGTTTGGCCAGCACCATGTCATATTAGTCAATAAAAATGATAAATGCTAAACACGTACTACAACACACTGACATGTTTCACGGATTTTGTCGCATTTTGTAAGTTAGATCCAAGTAAATCCGTGACATTTGTCTTGTCACGATAGTGTAGGTACGTGCAAGGCCGAGTAGCGCAACAATAGCCAGATACAGCAAACGTACATACAGAGGTATGTAGAAAGAGCGAATGCTATTTGAAAAATAAATTAAATCTATATTAATTACTAATGCCATTTTTTATAGATGGGAAATCATCCAATGGCTTCTTTCGCTCTAAGGTGGAGCATAAGAGCAAGTCAGACTTTTACTGACTATAACCCACCTATGTGTTTCAGTTGCTTTTGTGTTCCAGGACCATTGTATCCCTTTCAAAAATTCCCCGTGGTCCTAGAGGGCATCAGCCTTGCTGACCACTATTGATTTCACTAAGCGACACTAAGCGCCGTCGACGACACATGCTTGGTCTTTACCAGACATCCGGACGCTGAACTATCCATTGGTCGTCGTCTGCAAGCCCGCGCCTACGGTGACCAGGGATTACCCTGCAACTCCCGACGCCGGGATTGCCTCCTGTAGCAGTGACTGGGGCGCGAGGATGTTCGTTCCTCTCGGTTGCGGCCATCTCCTTTGCTAACATTTCTTTTTCGCAGAGGGAGGCGGCCGTATCCCATTTCCTCTCGCTACGGATCAAAGAGGGAACTTACCGCCACGATTTTAACGTGCCTAAATTACTTATGCCATTAGCAAACTACACTAAAACGTCTTTGCCAACATAATTTACATTATCTTGGTAATAGACTAAGATATCCCAAAAATGCTTCCATAATTCTAAATATGTGGGTAGTAGGCAGTTACAGAATTCATGCTCTAAGAAAATGTGACGGGGTCGCGACAGACCACGAAGGAAACAATGGGACGAACTGGACTGAGAGATTTTGGTGGAACTGAAAAAAGAAGAAGCGTGGCTTCGCGATAGTTGGAATGGGTAGAGGGAGGCCTTTTCCCAAAAGTGGGGCAGAACAGACAAATAATAAAAATACATTCAGCCGAATATAGAACCTCCTCCTTTTTGTAGTCGGTTAACAAAAAAAAATCTAAGTATATAATAGGTTTCCAAAGGCGATTTAGCTATCCATGAAACAAAAGAGTCTAATGACAAATCCTTTTTCGTAAACAATCAAATAATTAGCCAAATTAAAATAGAACTGGGTAGGTCACATCTGCCGCATGCCACAACAAAGTTGGGCAAAGGCAACTACTGACTGGATCCCGAACAGCAGGAGCCGGCGACGCAACACGGCCAGAAGGAGATGGCATGACGACTTGGATTCCTACCTAAAGAATTGGCCAGAAGTAGCTAAGAACAGAGAAGAATGGAAGGCTTTGCCCTGCAGTAGGACATAATAGGCTCATAAATATAAATCCTACCCCTCGTGCCCTCAAACTGTAGTATTTATGAATTGCGTCCGTGTCGAAAATGAATAAAGTTGCTGATGCTGTGTGACTTGCTTGTTTATTGTTTTCTCTTTTTTACAACTTTTACTTAACTCAAAACTTTATAAATTAATTCCTCCGTTCTTCTGTCTGTCACGTTCAAAAGTTGCCATCTATGCTCTGTCTCTTTCATACCCTTCCTTTCTCACTCTCACACTTTTACGCTTCATTTCACACATCGTTCATTCCTTCTAACCATCCTACATAATTATACTGAAACTTAATTAGGTGTGATGGCTTTTAGTCATAAATATTAAAATCTAATATTTAATTAACAATATATCGTTGACTGACAGATGGATATAGGCATGTATGTACTATTATTTTATTGCGTGCCTAAAATGTTAATGCCTATTTACGAGACAGACTTAAGGAAATAGCATTAAAAAAATCCGGTTATTTATTACATATCAATTACCAAAAATTGCTCTAGTAATCAAACCATATAAAATTAATTCAAATCAAGAGCAAGTCCTTGTCTTTCTTGAGTTCCGTATCTACTAATTGTGATTTTATTGCATGATAGGTCACTGATAAATTAATAATGATTCCGCGCTTTCTGTAGCTTTCAAGTATTTCCGTAATTTTTTCGTACAAAATGTGTTTTTTTTTTCGGAACTTCCTTTCAGCGCAATATGTGAGTTATCATCATCTTCCTATCTTTGACCAGTGTTATTTGGGGTGGCGCAACGTGTTTTTTTTTCATTCGGTTTTATCACCCATCACGTTATCCATAACTCCCTTTTCTTTGGCCTCTGCCACCTTTACCATCCATGACCATACCAAGATAAACGATTCCCTTTCAACTTTTCATTCATTGGCACTACTTTCAAACTAATATGTGACATAAGTGTTATGAATTAAAAAGTCATTATAAAAGATAGTTTCAATTTATTATTATATAGGGTGACTGGCAATTAGTGTACGTTACTTAAACACGTGATTGTGCTCATGATAATAAACAATTTTTATTATGGAGCAAAGCCGAAATCGCGAAACAAATATCAGTTGTTCAGTACATTAGGCAAACATAAATAAATGTACTGAACAGCTGTTTTTTTTTTCGCAATTTCAGGTTTGTACCGTTTTTTTATTTAGCCTATACTTGCTCGCTAGCAGTGGTGGCCGGGAAGTAACGTCCCCGACTTACGAGTTGTAGGTCGCGGGTTCAAACCCAGCTAGGCGCATTACTTTGTGTAATTTATTACATCACCACTGCTCTCAAAACGGTGAAGGAAAACATCGTGAGGAAACCGGCATGTCCTAGAACCAAAAATTCAACGATTTGTGACATTCACCAATCCGCACTGGGCCCGCGTGGTGGATTACGGCCCATTTCTTCTCCTAGAGAAGAGGCCTGAGTCCCAGCAGTGGGAACATTAAAAAAATGCTGAGTATGCTATACTTGCTCACGGCTGGGCGAAGACCTCCCCAAAATCCTTCCTGGTAGTTTTGTCTCGAACCGCTCCGAACCACCCTTCTGTGGTAAGCATCTAGATCATCTCGCTACCTCTTCTCATCCCAGGTCGGCCTCGACAGCAATACACCTACCTAATTTTCAGATAACTTTCTAGCTTTTCAATCTTACGCAATTTGAGATCGCTGCCTAATAGTTCTCTCTGACATTTTCATCTGCACTTAGGTATGACGATTTAACATTTTCGCCACAGGACCCAATTAAGTCGAATCGATTTCTGCAACATTGATCTTGATCTATATAACCAATTTCCTATATCTATCTCCTTCATGCGACAAACGTTAAAATATTACAGTCAAGGCCATACAGAATCAAACAAGTAAAAAACTCAGGTATTCGGATATCATAAAATTAATTAGAATCACAGGAAATTAGATAATTCGCAATGGTAGGTTGAGAATTAAGTTTTCTACGTAATTAGTTTTAGTAATAAAGTTAATAAACGGATAAGATGATTGGCGTCGGGAAAACTTTGATTGTTAACCTAACACGTTGTTGTATTTTTTCAATAATTATTCTTGCAAGTCATTATGCTTAGGCAACTAATTTTGTAGTAACAAGATATAATGACTGTACATAAGACCCTATGTAATGAACCAGTACCTTACAATATAATTATACCTACATTGATTGGTACATAGATACATTTTGCACCTGCAGCCTTTTGTATAATTCTCATATACTCATTAACATTTTGTCTAGGGCTGCGGGAGTGTTTGAAAGAATGACCGCAGCCTTGGAACACAAAGGGCAACTGAAGGACCCACACCTGGGTTTTAGTCACAATAACTCTGACACTAGCTCTCGCTCCACCCCGAGCGGATGATTGGGTGGAGAATATGATGCGATGATCTCAAAAAAAAAAGTATTATCATTTGTTGTCTGGCAGTTAACATATATTATGTCAAAGGCATGGATTAGTTTTGATAGTAGCAAACTTCAGAGCAATTTGAATGTCGATATGGCAACGAGACATCAGACGTGGAGGAGGCGTTTATCCAGCAGTAGACGTCTTTCGGCTGAATACTGGTGATAATAAATTTTAATTTAGAGTTTGGTTAATCATCGATATCTTCAATATGCCAGCCTAATGATAAGATAGTTTTAAAATGCGTTGGCTCAATACAATGATCCTACCTGCATCAGAGTATCAAAATGATCCTCAGGACACATATTTGCATGAATATCAATTCAGTATACATGTTCCTCATCTGCAATTATGCAACAATGTCAACACAAGCTCAACACTTATTACAAATTGATTTACATTCAGATTCCTTAACAAAGAAAGCTAAGATAAGGCCGAATATAAGACAATATCTTTTTTTCTATAGAGTTCTTGCAATCTCTCGGCGGGCGGGACTATCATGAAAGATTATGGTAATGGAACATTATGAAACAAACAAAACGCCCCAAATAATATTGCATAGCAATTGTAAAGCCCTACTATGGAAATCGAGTTTTTGTTTGTTGTAATCGAAAGTAAATTTCATTGCCTTAGTTCGGGACCTGGTTTCATTGACGCAATTTGCGGTACGTATGACATTAATTTTCGAGTTTGGCGTGTTGCTAAATGCGAAATGTGGGTATTAATGAATTGTAGCACCTATTCGCATGTATGTCGCATGTACTTACAACATGTGGCGGTTGAAATCACCGTTTTAAGTGGAATATAAATTCTGACAGGTACATGACTTAAAGTCGTAGAGCCGTAGTTCATATGAGCTGCATATTAAATCGGTGTGAAAATCATCCAATGACATCCCTCGTTCTTCGGCTTAGCGAGAGGTTGTGTCAAACTTTTTCTGACTAAAAACCCACTCCTGTTCCTTCGGTACCTTTCATACCTGGGCCGAGTCGTCCTTTCAGAAGCAGACCATTGGCCCCAGTAGGCTTCGACCCTGCTGGACCCCTACGCTTTGCTGACATCTCCTTATATATTCAGTATCTAGCGTAATATCATGTTAAGTTATAAAATATTTATAAATATACATATAAATGGATGGAAAGGAAGAGGGAAGCCAATAAAAAGATGGATGGATTGTGTGAGGAGTGATATGAAATAAAAAGGAGTAGAGTGCTGTTAGTATGGAATGGAAGAAAAAAACGCGTTGTGCCAACCCCAAGTAATTTGAGACACTATAATTTGCATTTTATAGGCACGTTATCGTAATGCTTTTGAATTTTTAACCTTTTTTGGTATGTCGATCGCACTGTCAAATATATAATATTCTATGGCTGTTATTTGAAACTTTTTGAACAACCAATGAAAGTCAAGTTATATAAATAAAACATTTATTAATTTAAAAAATAGTAGAGAAGAGATAAAGCGCATGTTGCTAAAAGAGTTATGAATTTACATGTAGATGGATGGAGAGGGAGACCAAAGAAAAGATGGATGAATTGTGTGAGGAGTGATATGAAAGAAAAGGGAGTTAGTGATAGCGTGACGAATGACAGGACAGAAAACGTGTTGCGCCGACCCCAAATAAAACGGGACAAGAGCAGGAAGATGATGATGATGATGAGTATAATTATTATTATTAATGCACACAAGATGCAGGACTCATTCCTAGTGTAGGGCAACATTAAAAAAATGAACTTTTTTTTAAAAGGGTTGATGCAGTATCACGTCGCTACCATCTTGCAAAAGCCTATTCCCTGATTTCTGATTTAAGTATTTAAAGTTGAGTATTTCCCTACTTTAGCCTGAAAACTTGTCAAAATTTGGCATTTAAGTAGGATTTGAGATGCTCTTAACTCAAAATTCTTAATTCAAAAACACGCCCTTTGTCTCATAACAGGTAATATTACTTCACAATACTCCAAAAGCCGATAAACCAAATCAACTAGAATCATTTAGTCACGTCAACCCACATCCATTTTCGCCGTGAACCACATCGTGAAGGACGCTAAGGTTCTCACATTAATTAACCTTTACCTCAACTACCAAGCCTTGCCCATTGCAATACAAATTAGACAGGACATGACGTGTTTGCTTTATGCCCCTAGTACTGGAAAATCTGTACCATGAACATTGAATGGTGTATTATACCTATTTTTGAAAAGTGTCTATATTCAATCTTAAAGGCTTAACTAATAAAAAACACGAAATTTTTGTTCAATAGATAAGGGTCAATTTTTTTAAACTGATTTAATTTTATATTTTCGCACGCAATGAGGGTTTTCTAAAATGACATTCATTAATTGATTACCAGAACCTGACGACTCAGTGCTGCCACCTCGTGGTGGCAACAGTTAAATTGACGTCAACGTCATGTATACCTTTTCAATATATGTCAGTTCATTAGTTGACAGTTGACACTTTTTACTTTACATGGATATATATATATATATACGTCATAGGATATGACGTATTATCATAGTGGGTTCCGTTTCACCAAACTAGAAAATTGAAAACTTTGAAATTAATTTGTTATTTTATGAACTAAAATTAACGTTTACTGACTGCTTATTGCCAAAGCTTGCGTACTGTTTCTGTTCTGGAATGCCTGAAAATGTAAATAAACAGTGCATACAGAATATTTTTGACTAGCAAAAGCTGCAGGCTTTCGCTGAATGTAAGAAGCACATGATCAGTCTATATTGCGGCACATAGGGAGTACTTTATTCTGCGGTAGACGTCAGCTGAAAAAAAGGCAAATATTTTTTTTTAAAAACCTACCTATTTGTTATTTTTTTTGCTTATCTATTATTTGGTACAGTAAAGTCGGACTTTGTCCCAAGCTTGTAGGAGGACGGAACACTGTGTTTCTGAGTTCCAGATTATTAAAAAAAAAAATTGTTTGTTGCTGTTGTAAAAGAGTTTTTTGACATAAAAAAAAACTTAATTGTATACACACGAAAAATTTGCACGCTTATAATGATAACTTTTATAATAATAATATTTATTTATGATAATCAGCATTGGATCATACAGTAAATCACATTAAATTCAAATAATAATTATGAAAATAAAATTCCATGTTTTTATGCAAATAAGTTATTTTATTCTATTGGTTAACGAGCTTGGGCCAATGTTATACCCCAGGGCCTGAATAATACGACTTTACTCTATATTAAAGCGGATAAATATTCAGGAAGGCTTTAAAGTTCACCTATCTGGAGGTAATAAGATAAAATAAATAAACACTTAAATATATTATTTATTTCAGGAAGTGGTTTGCGCAATTTGCAACAATTTACCCGTTGGGGATCATAAAAATTTTTGGTACACATGCGTTAATGTCTATTATATTAATGAGTGGTAGCAACCAGTTTTAATTTTACTGTCAACACCTTGCCCAAAGGTTTTTTAATGTAATAAATTTAAATTAACGTACAGACGGCCTACTTGATGCGAATGAGACAAATCAAATCTTACTAGTACCGAATACATTTTAAATGACACTGTTGGCGCAGTGGTTGGGCAACTGGCTATTGTACTGCATGTCGTGGGTTCGATTCAAGTAAGAAATATTAGTATGGCCTACAGATAGTCGTCCGTATCTGGGTGGGTTGGTTAAATGTTTTTCAAAACACTTACTCGAAAACCCGCCGCCGTTATCCCACCGCTTTTAGGCACGCAATAGACGGTTTTCCGCACTACTGCAGAAAAGTACGCGTGCTCTGCCCCGCCACAATTTTATTACATTTATCGAATCAGGCTGGCGTGCGTCGACCCCCACAAGACGTCAACCCCCGTTTATTCATTTCTTCGTAAGTGTATTAAAAAAAGTCGTTTGATAAGTAATTTGTCACTGCAGTCGTCAGATTCCGCCTCGGCTGCAATGACAAACTTTCTGCACTTGTACCATCACTATTTCCTTCGTGACGTATCATGACGACATGCGACAACTTACTTACTAGACGAAGTCGCTTGCGCGGCCGGTTTGTGCGTGATATTTTTGCGAAACTACCCGCTATTTACCTCATACTTTTATTATAATAGTAGCAGTTTTTAATACCTACTTAGTATATCTAACCCAAATATTTTTAAATATTATGTGAGTCCATTCTAAGACTCACATACAACACTCTCAATTATATCCAAATTATATCCTTTAAAATTAACACGTAGTAACAAAATGTTTTAATGTTTATAAAGGCGATAGGTAGCCTGTGTAACAAAATAAAAATCTGTCTACAAATAGAATAAGATCGTTTGTAAACAGTTGTTATAAACATATGTAAAAATAAAGAATTTGAAAAATCAATCAAAATCAATCTGCACTTGTACCAAAATGTACTATTGTCGATCAATGATGCCTCAACGAATTAAAGAAGTTGGATGAAATTAAGCACATGGATAGATCATATCCTGGTAAGTTTATTTATTTTTATTTTTCAATACATTAATTTATAGTTAAGTTTTAATACAGAATCTGATTATTTACTCTGGTTTTTATTTATATATTACTAGCTGACCCGGCAAACTTCGTACCGCCTAATAGTAAGGATAACGCCATCTACTGGCATTACCAGTACAGCATAATTTATTTTATAATGACAATTTTAATTAGAGATGGCGTTGTATTCGGTTTTTTTTTCGTGATTTTTTCCATTTTTTCTCACCGTTTAAACCTTCCCTGGACTATCTCAAATATATCAAGACCAAAATTAGCCAAATCGGTCCAGCCGTTTTTGAGTTTTAGCGAGACTAACGAACAGTTATTCGTTTTTATATATATAGATGTAAGTATATCTTAAGATGTGATGTCTCCGGCAATATAGTAGTATATACTTTTTTATTTCTGTAGTACGTTCCCGTTACGCTTCAGAAGATGGTAGATATTAATAGTAGCATTTATAACTGCTGACAATAACAAATTCAGCCCATAAAAATGTATCATGCACCAAGGTTCCAATAACACTAATTCTGATTGATATTTAATTTATTACCATCGGTTTTATGTCATTAGTGTTATTCGTGTTATTTAACACAATAACATAAATGTTGATAAAGGCCTCCATTTTGTGTTTTATTGATTTTTGAAAGCCTACTATAACCTTAACATTGATAGCAATGATATTTAAATGCTATCTGTATTAAAATTTAATCAAATTTACTGCGTATTAGTGTATTATGTATTAATAGTAGTATTAATTTTCAATCTCTGAAACGCACTAATTTTAATTAGTAAAAAATTTATTAAATTGGAAAATAATTGATAGATTTTTTTTTGGCCATATTATGGTATCATAAATTTTGTTTCACAAAGGCCTACATCGGCACTTGTAAAACGTAAGAAGCTAGTGCACGATTTACATTAACTATTTCCAAGAGTAAACAGCTGCCGTCTTTTTTTTTACTAGAAAATGGAAAACACAGGAACTCTACAGTTGCTGTTAAAAAAAGAAATTTATTGTTTTTTACAATATTTCCAAATCACAATGTTATTAGCTATGAGAGGACCCTATAGAGTAGTCAACATACTACCATAAAATAAAAAGAAATATTGAAATAGAAAATAATAATCCATGAGTCTCTGCAGCACCAGTGTCCTCACAATCATAATTATAAAAAAGAAACTATACAAAAATAAACGTATTAATAAACGACATAATTATATTGTAATACTAAATCTTTAAAATTCTTATATTGTCTAAATAAAGTAAAGAACATTGGAGAAACGATGACATGCATAAAAAAATAAATTGAAATTAAATCAATGATGGATGGAAAATAAAGATAATTTTATGCTATATTTTGAACTTTGAGGCAAGGGACAAAGGTGGAAAAATGATGATAAAATATAATAATAATAATATATAACATAATATTCACACAACTATCACACAACGCCTAACAGTACTTGCTTGTAGTTAACAGTACTTGCTCTGCTTGACTTTAGCAATGCTTTTAATACTGTTGACTTCGACATTTTGCTTGGCATCCTTTGCTCTTTTAACATATCTCCTTCGGTAATTGACTGGTTTAAGAGTTACCTGTTTGGTCGCCGGCAACGTATTTGCATTGAGGAAACTTTTTCTTCTTGGTGTAACACATCTGCCGGTGTGCCGCAGGGTGGCGTTTTATCTCCTCTGCTTTTCGCACTTTTTATTAATGCTAGCACTCAACGACTTTTTTCTTTCTACCACCTGTATGCTGATGATCTCCAAATATACACTCAATCCCCTCTCGATGAGCGGTGTGATGCCATTGAGACTATTAATAAAGACCTGAAACAAATAGGTGACTGGAGCACTGAGTTTGGGCTGAAGATCAATCCAAGCAAGACGCAAGTGATTGTTGTTGGTAGTTCCCGGACTGTATGTAAGATAGATTGGTCGACACTTCCCCAGGTTTATTTTAATAACACCATAATTCCTCTAACTCACACGGTGAAGAACTTGGGGATTTATATCGACAGCACTCTTTCCTGTACTAAACAACTGCAGGAAGTTAGTCGTAAATTGTTTGCTTCGGCGGGCTCCTTGAGGCGCCTTCGCAATTTTCTTCCCATCACTACTAAAATTGCCATAGCACAATCTCTTCTTCTCCCAATCCTGGACTATGCTGATGCCAGCTATCTTGATCTCAACCAAGACCAATTAGATAAGCTTGAGCGACTTCAAAATCTCTGTATCAGGTTTATATTTGGCTTGCGCAAGTATGACCACGTTTCTGAATTTCGTACTCAGCTCAAATGGCTTCCTATTCACCTTCGCCGGAATGTTCACATACTTTCTTTGCTTTACAATGTACTCTCTAATCCTTCTACTCCTTTTTATCTTAAAGAACGCTTTCAGTTCCTCTGTGACACACATTCTAGGTCCTTGAGGTCATCGGAAAATCTAAAACTTAGTATTCATGTGCATTCCACTTCGTTCTTTGATAGATCTTTTACGATACAAGCAGCTCGTTTGTGGAATGCATTACCCATAGAAGTGAGGCGAGCCCAAACGCTACCAACGTTCAAAAAAATGGTGAAGGAGCATTATCTACCACTTTAGTTACTTCTTCTCCTTTTTAAATTGCAATTATTTTTGATATTTATTAGTATATTATTTGTTTTTATTATTTATTTATGTATTATATTTTTAAGTATTATTATTTTTTAATTATTTTATTTTATATTATTCTATAAGTTGTTGTACACTGACAGCCCGAAATATTTTCCTTTCGATCAGTCCATCCAAAGGTTGTCTGGTAGAAATTGCCCTGTGCAATAAGACCGCCTATTGTACACTTATTTATATAAATGTTTGTCCTGTAGTATGTTAAGGTGTGCAATAAAGTTGTATAATAATAATAATAATAATAACGCCGTCTAGTCGTTAAGCAGAGCTTGCGTTATGAGTTATGACAACTGATATACATACTTAAATATTTCTAAATACTTACATACATATTATAGATAAATTACACCCAGACACAGAACAAATGATTGTGCTCATCACACAAACATTTGTCCTGGGTGGGAATAGAACCCACGACGGCATAGCAGTCAGGGCCACTAACCACTAGACCAACAAGCCATTCAAATAAAGCAATTGAGAAACTGAAAGATAAAACATAACCAAATTAAGTGGTTTAATATAAAAAGAAACCGTATACCCAGCGTTGTGGACTTGAGTTAACCTATCATCAACTAAAAACCGAGATACCGCAAGGGACATTACACGGACAATTATTATGGCATAAATGGTACACCAGACATAATTAAACTCAAATAATGTTCCACATAAAAAATCTGCGTTTAATTTGTCTGCATAAAAACACCATATTAATTGCCAAGTCACCTCTAATCTGATCTAATTCATTTGTATCTCAACTATTCTAGAGTGACCTTTATATAAATAGTCATACTAATAGGTAGGTACTGTGAGAACCGACGCCATATAAAATCTGAACTGGACATTGGTTAAATCAACCATTTATTAAAGACCTCCCTCGCCTCCCTGGCTCCCAAAACTACACATCAGCAAAGAGGTAGCTATAGTTTTTGACAGCTCAAGTTATGATAGCCGGTAACATAAGTCCACCTGGTAATGTCTCACACCTTGGCATTTCAAAATTGGTTCAAGTTGTTGACGCAGGACGATGATTGATAAATGCAATGGATAATAAAATATGTCCTTGTTACATTAGATAAATGTTAAATACAAAATCCAATTGTACCAATGAGAAACCTTGAAATTTTGATGAGATGTTAAGATGGACTACTTTAAATGAAGCAATGATGAAATGAGTTGATGGATCGCGGCTTAAATAAAAGGAATCAATTAAATCCTTTCACTTTTTATGTTTTTTTAATGCATATACTTGCATACATATTCATAAATAATTACGCAAGTAACTACATTTATTTTGAGTTTTACAGAAACGCAATAACAAAATATTTTAAAAAATCTAAACGCTAAACAACGAGGTCTAGAACCCTGAAATCTAAATTATATTTCTAATTTACTGTCCCACTGCTAGGCTAAAGGCCTCCCCCAAATTCTTCCACGTATTCATTTCTCTAGTCGCCTAGAACTAGCCTATGCGGTAGGTGTCCAGGTCAGAGCCCGCGTCATCCATCTTCAGGTACCCATTCTGTGGAGACTTATGTCCAGCGGTCTATGTGCATGCGGCTGACGTGACCCGTCCAATCCTATTTTAGCCTGGTAGCTTTTTTTCTTAAGTCTTCAATCCCCGTTTTTAAGCGCAGTGTGGCGTGTCTTATTCCGTAGATTCTTTTGACACCCCAAATGCTGGGCTTACTCTTTGACAAACCAAAAAAAAACTTGAACAATTAATTTAATCGATTGTTAAACGACCTGTTATAAATTCAATAAATCTCAATCACAGCGTACATAATGTGTTACTTACATTATTTAATTGAACCATTACTAACAGGACCTTGTCTGAACTAGTCTAGTTTTTAGACCTAAGGTCAGAATATAAAACACATTATTAAATTATTTGCCATGTCTAGACTATGCACTAAAAAACTTCAGTTGGTAGTGGTACTCATAGAACATAGGTCCTTTTAGAAAATTGCTAGCTTTTGCCAGCGATTCCACCTGCATGAATTTCAAAAAAAATCTCAAGTTAAAGAAGAGACTGTATACCTAAGATAAAAATTATTCTATGTCCTGCTTCAATAAATTCAATAATAAATTACATATTTTAATCTCTTCTTTAGCAGGTATGCTGGAAGAAATTATTTAGAAATAAGCAGTACCTTTGTACTTAATTTGCTTGAAGAGTGCAAGAGCCGCGGAAGAAGACATTTGATTAGTGTTATTTTCAAAAAGCAACTTTCTCATGTCTTTAGTATCTGATTTTGTTAATTAATTCGCATATATAAGTATATTTGTTGAATTTTTATGTAAGTAACTACAAAATATAATCATCATCTTCCTGCCCTTGTCCCGTGTTATTTGGGGTCGGCGCAACACGTTTTCTTCTTCCATTCTGCCCTGTCACTCGTCATACTTTCACTAACTTCCTTTTCTTTTCTTTCATATCACTCTTCACACAATCCATCCATCTTTTCTTTGGTCTCCCTCTCCATCCATCCACATGTAAACTCATAACTCTCTTCACATGACCATACCAAGACAAATGATTCCCTTTCAACTTTTCAGTCACTGGCGCCACTTTCAAACTTCCCCTAATATACTCATTTCTCACTTTATCCATTCTCGTCACACCACACATCCATCTTAACATTCAACAACAAAATATAATATGCATGAATTTTACACATAAACCTTCCTCGTGGACACTATCTTCCGGCAAAAATTGCATGAAAATCCGTTAAGTAGTTTTGCTGTACCTATATCACGAACAGACAGACAGACAAAGCGCCACTAGTGTTCTACAATATATAATAAAATATGAATTATGGATTAGTGTAGGTAAGTTTTGTATGTGTCAGTGCCTATTGTAACATAGTGGTCCTAAGCTTTAAATAATTATAGACTGTTTTAAAGGCAGGTCCTTTGTATTAATTACAACCCTGAGGTATTAATTGTAATGATATAATAACATGGATTATAATATCTCTTTTATTAAGGTTAATCTATGCTTTGTCCCTATTTTTTTTATATGATTTTATAACATTTGAACCAAAATATGGCTTTTTTTTAGATTAAAAAAGGAAAAGGTTACTTTTTGTGTTCTTGCTTTATAGCAACTATGTGGCTCCTTTTTTTGAGGTGAGAAATCATCAAATGAGTTCTCCCGCTCTGGGTGGAGCGAGAGCCTATCTCACGGTTAGCCTATCTCATGAAATAGCACATAGGATGGTTTTTATCCGTGGAGTATATTCCCTTGGGATAATTTCCAACTAAAATGCGGACGTCGCCGCTGAAAGAAACTAGTTAATTCCATAAACAGTCTACTGAATAATGGACCACACATACAGACAGACTTATATGTTCCTTTTTTACAGTTCTGGTACGAAATCCTTATGAGTATCAATATGAAATTCATAACAAGCTCTGTAAGGAATACCATTAAAACAAAAATTCACTATTATAAATTGTAAACTTAAAGTTTCCTTTTTTACCGCTTTAGTACTAAACCCTTAAAAGTATCTTTCAATATGAAATTCATATCAACTCCATTAAAACACCATTTACTAAACATTGTAACATAATTTTATACACCTCCAAATATAATTGCATATTACCACGACACATAGTCGTTTGATACGAGAATGCTCTATTTTTGGCCGAATGTCCGCCTAACCAGGCCCAAGGTCCACCGTTCTCCTAGGCTGAGCTAACTGGTCGCAAAGCTAGAAAACAAGTATAATAGACACTAACTGATCTAATATCAAAATTGAATTTGTTACTTCCTTGCACAAAAAAAAGACATGTTGATAGTTCAGAATTTAGTTTTGAATAAAATGATACAACAATAAAAAAGCTCAAGGCAATAAAAAATGTACAAGTGTCGTTTACTTTGTCGTAATACGTTTTCCTGGAAGAATAAGGCTATTTACGTAACAAAAAACTTGACAACAGGGAAGAATGCCCTCGAACACAGGCGCAGGGTAGCCAACCTATCGGTATTTTACAGGTTACATTTTGGAGAGTATGCGTGAAAATTGCATGACTTGATTCCGCCATCTCCTTTCTACCATCGGACAACCCGACGTACGGCGAGTATCCAACCTTACGTTGTTGAAACTGCAACGGTCCGGACTAAGCGTTTCGCTTCGTCGTTTATACCGCGTACATCGAAGGACTGGAACAATTTGCCTGCTGCGGTCTTCCCGTCCAACTATAATTTAGGTGTCTTCAATGCTAGAGAGAATAGGCTCTTAACAAACTAGTGCGCCTCACCATCAATGATTACATCACTGCTTACCATCAGGTGGGATCGCAGTCAAGCACTGGTTTATATCAATTTAAAAAAATGCTGGTCCTCAAGAGCTCCATTTTACTACCTAAAGTGAACTGTTAAAGGGATGGAGCTATATAGGGTGTATAGCTCCCTGTCTCTTTCTCGCTCACATGACTAACATTTTAACACGTCATGGTAAGGAGGTATCCCTGGTTTTTTGAAAGTGTAGCGACATCTATGGCGTCACATAAGAACTAATCCTGCATCGCGCAATTAAAGTTCTCCGCGCGATTTGAACATATAGAACAGCCCAAAATCATCTATCGGGCAGTTACCCACCAGACATAATAACCGTCTGGTCGGAGTCGGAGGATGCTTCCTTTTCAACGGATGTTTGCGGGACTTTACTCTCTGTTCCGCATACCCCCAAAAAAACATATTTTCAATTTAATTATGCTATCAAAACTCATGTACTGTCTCATAATTTTAGCCGAAAGACGTCCACAGCTGGATATAGGCCTCCCCCAAGTTTTGTCACAACAACCGGTCCTGTGCTTCTTGCACTCATCGGATTCCTGCGAATCTTACCAAATCGTCGTCGGTCCAGCTGCAGATTTCCTGTTTAAGGACAGTCTTGATATAGCTTTCAGAAACCAGAGGTTAAATAAACTATACTACGAGTAGCATTAGAAAATACGCATCTTGAAAAAAAAATTGAGACATTTAGGAGCTTTACGTACACTCTAAATTCTCGTCTGTCTGCGTAGGTAATATACTGCATACCTCTACCTAACCAATAACTTGTACTTACAAGTATTTATATAAGTAAAGTTGTCAAAAAAATAAAAGGGCCGTTTTGACATTTGTATTTTGACTACCTAGCAGTTTGTCCGGTGTAATGTAGCTACTACTAAAATATCTAAAATAGCTACTACACCGGATACCTAATTATTATTTTATTGTTTCATTCAGTTTCGTTTCAAGTTACATTCTAGGGTTTTTCTCAAATGTCAAAACGGGCCTTTTATTTTTTAACGAGTTTTATAAATGCACTCGTATAACGTATCAACAGCCACCAAAATCATGAGCGTCAGACTTTTACTGCCTAAAACCCACTAGTGTTCCTTCAGTTGCCCTTTGCGTTCCAGTGCCACGGTTCACTGTGCTACAAAATTATTCGAAAGAGTCATCTTCTAACTTTACGTAACTTAACTAACGTAAATTTTGAATTTTACGTAATTTTCACATTACGTAAAATTCAATTTACGTTTTTTTTTTACTGAGCCCTTCAAGGGAAGAATGTCTCTTACATTGAGATACCTATTCATATTTATTTATTTACACGAATAATTTACATTTAAAAAATACCTAACTAACTTTAATCACAGTAAAATAAAAAAAACAAATAATAATAAAAACCCTAATTTAATTACAAGTAACTAAAATATGGCGTTAAAAAACCCTTTCTATTCATATTCAGTTTAATTGAATCGTAGAAAAAAAATAATCGCTTCTGACATTAACAATAAGGTAGATACATATATTACATAGTGATCTATTTATGAAAGATGGTGGGTTACAAAAATCAACTTAGAGTTTTATATTTCGCAAATGACTTGCTTTTATTTTGCTTAAATATATACACATTTCAAAAGAGATTTAGCCTCAATTAATTATTGCAATTAGTGCAGAAAGATAACCGCTGATACAGTCCATTTGCTCATAATCCGGTAATAGAGTAGATTGTAAAATGAAATGTTTAACTAGATAAGTATCAACTCGATATTTAGGTAAATCTTGATCGCATGGCGGTAGGTTACAGACTTTACAGTCTGTAATAAATACTTGAATGAAAACGTATCAGTATACGTTTACGTTACCAAAGAGTATTTTATAAATCAGAAAACATTAACTGCAGTATTCGTCGTAGTTGCATAAAAGTGCATAAAGTAAAAATTTTTTTTATACAAAAGAATACAGGATTATCTATGTAAATCCCTAGTCATTGTGTTTACGGGGAAACCTCGTTTACACAATGCCGATTGGTCGAGTCCGGACCCACGTGTAAACATACCATAAAATAGCAACCAAAAACTACTAAGGTTATCTATCTCAATATCGAAACTATACAAAATGAGTTTTTATATGTGTACGTTATTGTCGATAACAATTTATAAAATCTTAAGGTATTTAAATAAGTAAAAACATTCATACTTAAGTAATATTGCTAAAGTTTACATTTGATATTTTTACGTGTAATATTTTTTTTTCTGAGGGTAAACTATTAATAAGTCTCTCTAGGAATGATTGGTAATCCATCACGCGGGTCCAGTCCGGACTGTTAGATGTCACATGTTTTCAAATTTTTGGTTCCAGGACTTCTCTCACGATGTTTTCCTTCACCGTTTTGAGAGCAGTGGTATTGAACTAAATTACACAAAGTAATGCACCTGACTGGGTATGGACCCGCGAACTACCACTCGTAAATCTGGGCCGCTACTACTTGGCCACTTATGCTCTTATACAACATTAGTTTTAGTATATGCGAAACCCGAAACACGTATCTAGTATTTTTATGTAAAGAATCTATGTACGAAATTTCATAACTGTATTATGAAAAATCACACAGTTATAAGCTTGATAGGTTGCCTTTCTGTCCGCTAAAATACATGGTCACCGGGCTATCCGGGCGACTTAGGGGTTGTTTTGGTCCCGCGCCCAGTTGTGCGCTGGCGCCTAATGACCGCTATGACCTGCCGTGATCTGTGCTGTACATAGTGTCGGTGGTGTCCAACTTGTGACCTTTTTTAAATATTTTTGAAAAAAAATATAACATGGTCTAAAAATTATTGGAATCGATTCCGTTACTAATTCTGAACCTAATATTCAGGTTTCGCATGTACTAAAAATAATGTTGTTTACTTACTCAAATATCTCACTATCTCGTCACTGACACCTACAATGCACGCATTAAAGAATGAATAATCAATGAATTAAAGATGAATGAGACGATAATCAACTATTTAATTTTCATATAAATCACTTGAACACCTGTGTTACCTGGAGAGTACTGAGTTCGCATCCGTGCATCACACTATCAGTGCAATCTATCATGTGAGGCAGGAAGTGTAGGTGCATGACAAAATAAGATCACGTTTGATAAACTGATAACAATAAAATGTGTTTTAAAGTAATATAGTGTTTCATTGAGGAGTCCTTCTTGGTTTTGTGAATGGCTTTCGTTGGAAGGATATTGTGTAAGAAATGTTACATCTTTTTGCAGGAAATGTTTGATGAAGCAGGAAATTGCTGCCAAACTGAGGAAGCTGAGTTTTGGAACTAAGAACCATGACAAAATAAGATATCCTGAACATTTCTTACTGGCATTTATAATACGTAACATATAAATGCACATCCTGAAAATAGTATGTTCAGAAACGGCTTCTGAACCGATTTCAGCTATTTTTAAAATAGGTACTTAATTTTTTTTATCTAAAATGAAAAAAAAAATTAAAAAAGAAAAAAAATTAAAATGATTTTCTTAAATATTATAAATTCTTAACAAATCTTGATAGTGTCACTAGCACTCTTGTGTGTGCGTGAGTGGATACCAATACCGATGCGCTACTAGTGTAGTACACCGATTTCCATATTACTTATTTTCATACAATTAGGATGTATTGATTGATGAATTGAACTAAAGTCATTGATAGCTTCCGAAAGGGAAATTGGGTCTTGGAATTCAAGGCAAAGAAGGAACACACGAGTGTCTTTTAGTCAGTAAATGTCTGACACGCCCTCCCGCCCCGCCCTAGAGCGAGAGAAGTCATTGGATGATTTCCCACCTAAAAAAAAATATACCTCCTCTTCACATAACCAATTATAATTAATAATTGCTATCCTGCCTCTACCTAAATTCAGTTCTTCCGTCACTAACCCACCTTATTGTTCTTTTCTTTTTCCATCTCTTTGTATGAAATTGTGTAACTCATAATATTTATATATATCTATATATATAAAATGAGAAACTGACTGACTGACATATCAACGCACAGCCGAAACTATTGGGACTAGGAGCGTGAAATTTCGCACAAGGCTTCCTTTCATAACGTAGGCGAGCACTAAGAGAGGATTTTCCAAAATTCACCCCCTAAGTGGAGGAAAGGGGGGTTCAAAGTTTGTATGGAGAAACCTATTTTCACGCGTGTGAAGGCTTCCTTTCATAACGTAGGCGAGCACTAAGAGAGGATTTTCCAAAATTCACCCCCTAAGTGGAGGAAAGGGGGGTTCAAAGTTTGTATGGAGAAACCTATTTTCACGCGTGTGAAGCCGTGGGCAGAAGCTAGTATATATATATAATATTTATATGTTTACATATTGTCTTTTATATATAATAGCTATATTACATCTATGTATAGTCTAGTATATAATTTTAATATAATATTTACGTTATTAATTTGCAGTACACCGCAGACTACCCCCCTTTTTCTATTTCAAGTTCTTACATTCCATCCTAAGGTTGTCTGGTAGATATCGCTCTCAGAGATAAGAACGCCTTTGTACCCATAGATTTAAGTTAGTGTAAAAGTTTTGTTACTAACTTGGTGTACAATAAAGTTTATTCTATTCTATAACCATACCGAGACCAACGATTCTCTTCCGATACTGAATAACAATATACCTAAAAACATTTACCAAGGTACGATTGTCCGTCAGATAATTACTGAATTCAACAAATGAGACATTTCACCGAATAACAGTCGTGTTCTCGATTTACGTAATCGATTGAAAAAACGCTACGATTGTTTTTTGTCTAAACTCTGAAGGCATGGTTTACCCCGTTCATGATTATGCAAGCCAAGGCACGAATGAATTGCTGTACAATGTTAAATCGTGCTGATTTCTATTTCGTGTTAATTATTTAGTTAAATTACTTAAACACGAGAATTTAAGTAGGTATTTTACTTACGCATGTTTTTTTTTGAGGTGAGAAATAAAAAACATTCTCTCGCTCTGGGTGACGCGAGAGGGAATGTCAAGCTATCATCATTATCATCTGATGATGATAATGATGAGGTCGGTTTCAGAAAGACGTCTGCTGTTGGACATAGGCCTCCCCCAAGTGCCGCCACAATTAACGGTCCTGTGCGTCTCGCATCCATTGGACTCTCGCAACCTAAGGGTGGTTAAGGATAAGTCATCGGTCCACCTTGTAGGAGGCCTTCCAACGCTACGTCTTCCGGTACGTGGTCGCCAGAACCTTTCGGCCCCAACGGGCCTGCTCTGCCCATTGCTACTTAAGTTTGGCGATTCTTCTTGCTATGTCGGTAACCTTGGTTCTCCTGCGAATATCCTCATTCCTGATTCAATCACGCAAGGAAACTCCGAGCATAGCCCAAAACCCACCTATGTTTCTTCAATTACCCTTTGGGTTCCAGGGCTCCAAAAGTTTTTTTTGGTGACGTAACTACAAATTTACAGTTTTTAGATTTTTTCCTATACTTGTGCTATGAGACCTTGCTTCATGCCAAATTTCAGAATTGTACGGGAAGTACCCTATGAATTTTGATTCCCTTAAGAGTGTCGAAATACACGTTTTAGCGATATAAACGGCGTATTATTATTTTTTCGTTAACTCATATGTTTGATTTTTTTACAGCTTCAAGGAACCGCAGACCTTAGTATATGGTGTTAATTTCAACTCTACCTGATACCTCCACGTGTTCTCGAGATAAAGGGTCTTGACAGATAGATAGACGGACAACAAAGTGATCCTCTATGGATTCCGTTTTTCCTTATTAGGAAACGGAACCCTTAAAAAAGATTAGTAATTAATTTTTTTTCTAAATGATGTACGGTAAATACCAGACCACTATAAACCCTAGTATTTCGTCATTAACAAATCATCGGCTAATATAACAAAGCGTAGATACAAATAGCTGTTAATTATTCCACATTTCATGCCAAACTATATACTTTAGTGTTTCAAGCGCGGTTTCGTCAGCCCCACTCAATCGGCCATTACCAACATTTGATAATACCCTATTCATTTATGTTACCTCACACGCGTTACAGGCGAATATGGGAAATATAACGTTGTACAAAAACACTCAGATATTGACACAATAACAATAGAAACTGGCAACCACATGCGCAAGACTTGTGTCCATTCATTTGAACGATAAATGCGAGTTTTATTTCAAAATTAGCACTTTGTTGAGGCGAAACACCTATATTTATCATATGCCTTTTAGTTTCAACGAGATTTCAGCAAACCGTAGGAGCCCAGCAGGGTCGAAGCCTACTGGGGCCAAGGGTTTGCTTCTGAAGGGAAAACTCGGCCCTGGTATGGAAGGCAACGAAGGAAGAGGAGTGGGTTTTTAGTCAGTAAAAGTCTGACACGCCCTCTCGCTCCGCCCAAGAGCTGGGGATGT
This sequence comes from Mythimna pallens, assembly GCA_961205895.1. Taxonomy (NCBI): domain Eukaryota; kingdom Metazoa; phylum Arthropoda; class Insecta; order Lepidoptera; family Noctuidae; genus Mythimna; species Mythimna pallens. The sequence goes on from OY540825.1 coordinate 7,395,131, forward strand.
CATTGGATGTTTTCCCACTTACCAACAAAAAAGCAATACCTTTTAGTTTGAAAAGCATGTAGAGGACCTGAAACTACATCAAGCATTTTTTTAAGTGCTACTAGGACTAACCTCCTAAAGTTTGCCCCTTTGCCACGCCATATGTATCGTTAATGAGATTTATCGCTATCAGAGGTTATATTAAGCCAAAACCTACCGAAATTTATAAAAGCGGCTCAATTACTTATTGAGAAAGGTCTGGACTGATAAATAATTTATAATCATAACTAGTTTAATAATATTATGATTACATTATGTATTTTAAGTGTTCGTTATCACATCGCCTTGGAGGCATCTGTACAGGTGTTATAATTGGTGATGGGACGGATGGAGGGATTTTACTAGAGGGTGCAGTCAAAAATAAAAGTAAGAAATATTTTTATCCATCAGAAAGTTTTGCATAGACTTGTCCAGTAAACCCCATATCTTCCATTCTAGGTCCAAGGTCCAAGTTTCTGTTCAGTAGATTAGTGGTTTGTAGACGCAGTTATTCAAGCGAAAACCTTATTAAACAAATTATACTGCACCAGCACCGATATGAATGTATTTCGGTTAATAACCGACTTCAAATAAGGAGGTTCTGTATTCAACACGTATGAATGTCCACCTTTTCCTCACAATCTACTGTTACGATTTGGATGGCATTTCCGTTATTTAAATGCATGTTTTTCAGGTATTTTTTTATAATCAAAGTACATTAAGTTATTTGCGATTTCATAAATCCGAATTTAATCGTCATGTTTATGAATCCGGGATTTTAGAGAATGTATAATCTCTGTTACTTACTTCCATGAACTTTAGATAAATATTGTGATAGGGACGCAAATGAAAAGGCTTATTTCAATTTACTATGATTATCTCCTTAAAGGCCGATTGTACATACGTCTTAAACTTAAACTTTTCTTGTTTGACAATCTGCCCTCAAATATGTTTCGAATATCTACAACTATGCTTTTCTTACCATAATAATATTATAATAATAATAATATTCCACAACAATCACACAACGCCGTCTAGTCGCAAGCTAAGCAGAGCTTGTGTTATGGGTACTAGACAACTAATAAACATACTTATATATTTCTAAATACATACATATATAGATAAATTACACCCAGACACAGAACAAATGATCGTGCTCATCACACAAACATTTGTCCTTGGTGGGAATCGAACCCACGACCTCCGGCATAGCAGTCAGGGTCACTAACCACTAGACCAACAGGCCAGTCTAAATAATAAACCTTAAAAGTATTTTATTTTATTTTAATAAGTACAGTGACAGACTACAGATTAAGACAATCAGCACAGTTAAAAATAACATACAGTACATAAATCTGAAGTCCAATTATTGCTGTACATAGCACTCAACATGCCAGTTTGCAAGTCAATAGTATTAGTGTGGCCTCCATGGTTCCCACAATATACTCTATCTATTCTGATCTCTGGTGACAACTGAGACATACTTAACCTCTCAATTCTCGCATGATACCTTTCAGGTTCATAAGAGACAACGCTCCAAATGCCAGCCAATCACCGTAGGCTCATAAACAAAAAGTTCAAAATACCTTGCATTTTTTGTGCCTCGAAAGGTTAAGCTTTCAGGTCATACAGGCGTAATGTTCTCCTCAATCTTCAAGCTGTTGTATAAACCTATGTCCCACTGCTGGGCGAAGGCCTCTCTCTCCCTTGGCCATAAAAGTCTGTCTGAATAGCTTACTTCTAGACAAACGAGCGCCAACGAATAGGTTCCTTCTAGGCAAGCGTGTGCCAATGTCAACCACATCATCTCTTACCAATTAAATAAGCTAATGGTCAAACACCACTATCAATAATAAAATAAAAAAACTACCACCTTACTATACAAAATTAAATGTTCTTGTTAATACCGATTTAACTTTCAACCATTATTTTTAATAGTTCCATTGAACATATTACGTAACGCAATGGAAACAGTGAAAAAAATATATCAAATTGCGTTTGGCCGCATCTCACGGTGTATAGCCTATTGTTTTCACGAAATTAAGCGCTCACATTTATAATTGACACGGAAAACGCCAACGTTAACAGAATTCTCATTAAACGTCTTGACTTAATCCATTAAGATGTACCAAACACTTGCGTAAAGATATCTTAGCTTTATCGTTGATAGCCTTGTTCCACGTACAGTATTACAAAAAAAAAACTGGGCAAGTGCGAGTCGGACTCTCTCCCTGAGTGTTCCGTACAAACTTATCTATGTAAAGTTCAATTCCGGAATGGAGCTTGGAGGATGGAGATATATATTTATGGACTAATAATCAATACTGCATTTAATGATTCTATAGACTTCTTGCTAATATGTTAATAAGAACCAACTAGTTTTCGATCAGAGAGAGTGCATTCCAAAAAGAGACCGCCTGGACAAAAAAGAAAATATAGGCCTGCTTCCATATGTGTCATGCTTCCCTGGTAAGTGCAAGTCTCATATAGATTATACATACAAACATTGATGTAGGGTTTTTGTATATCGATGCATACAAAACATTTTGGGAACACATTCATTGTACGTACAGCTAATGACTGGAATTCTTTGTCGAAGTTAATGTTTCGTGATAGCCACAACCTGGGAGTCTTTAAGTCAAGAGTGAATAGGTAACTTCTAGGCAAGCGTGCTCCATCGTCGACCACATCATCGATTATCATCAGGTAAGACAGTGGACTACCGCGAGAGTATCAATAATAACAAAAATATCTTGTATACGGACATTTATTGATCTTCTAACCATCTGACTAGTCTCTCAACATTCCTCCAGTCAATATTCATAAGGCGTATATTACCGTAACATAAGTAGTGAAAATTATCATCAACAGTAACAGTTGAAGGCGAAAACAATTGAAACAATACGCGACATTGAACGAAGAGGCCAATTATCGAATCCGCGACAACTGCATTACAAGGGATACGTAAGAACGGGTAACACACGCTAACAAAATTATCCAACGAACATTTCACAACCCTCGTTAAGTAGAAGGCTGATTTCATAACCCCATTCACACCCCTCGATATTATAAACAGAAAATTTGGCACCTCACTCCTAATTCTCATAATCATTTTTGCTCGTGACCTTTGTTATGACAATGCATAAGTTTCGACATAGTCACACAAGTTCAATGGTAGATAGTAGGTACATAAATATCTTATAAGTACACAATAGGCCTCATGTTCAATATCGTGATCGTCGACAAAAGATTTCGCAACGCTATCGATAATAATTGAATTAAAAAAGTGGTAAACGAAGGAATCATTATTGAATATCTTTTTATGAAGCCTTCAATAATTTAGACACGCATTAAAATAGTTCAAGTTACCATTATAACATGAGTTCTTGAACCTAATTTCGTCTGAATCCGGGGCACGGTAACAAAGACAATAATAGTCCAATGTCGTTTCGATCACGATGTAAATCCGTCATATTTGCTGTTGAGTCTTGAGTATCGATTATTATTATAGTCATGTCAATGATCGATACTGGATCGTAATATCGTATACGCTTTATCGATAACCAAGGCTGCAAGATTTACACGGTCGTAATTAGAGAAACGTACTATTAATAAAATTGAACAATAAGCGAACACACGCTATTCGATAGTAAATCTATTGTGTTTGTGTGCCATTGATCTATGATTCCAATGCGAAATTAAATTTCGGATTCTTACGAGCCTATATTGTGTTGATACCGCACAAGAGACTTTGAAATAACAATGAACACAAAAGCTAGGGTAATTAATCAAATAAACATTACTTTATTCTGTAGGCATATATATATATATATATAAAATAAAAGGGGCTAGTACCTAACCTAACCTAACCAAACCTATTCCCTGCTGACTTGGATTCGGCTGCCAATTTAACCGGATGAGGCTGTAAACCCATGTTTTACATAGAGCGACAGCCTATCAGACCTTCACAATCTAATTACTGGGCAACATGATACTCCTTTAGATAGACTGATGGTCAGACATTCTGGCGTCTGACTATCTATAACGACTATCAAAAATCTACGAATAACAACCGGGATCAACGACATTACGTGCTTTTCGAGGCACGGGGTGACAGTAATATTCTAGGTAAACTTGAAAAGTATATAAAAAATGATACTTGCCCAGTCGTTGCTTAGAGAACAGTGATGGCCGAGTGGTAACGGCCCCGACTTACGAGTTGTAGGTCGCGGGTTCAAACCCAGTCAGGCGCATTACTTTGTGTCATATATTTCATCACCACTGCTTTCAAAACGATGAAGGAAAACATCGTGAGGAAACCGGCATGTCCTAGAACCAAAAATTCGAAGACATGTGACGTTCACTAATACGCACTGGGTCCGCGTGGTGGATAACGGCCCATTCCCTTTCCTAGAGAGAGGAGGCCTGAGTCCCAGACTTGGGAACATTAAAAGGCTGATTCTGCTTATGCTTGCCCAGTTTCTAACCCGCATCCTAATGCATATAAGAGGCAGAGGAACCTTAACCACTTGACCATTACACAACTTCAAAAACTAAATCAAATTGGTCATTCGAAATGAGTAATAAAATTAAGTTGTTAAATTCATATTAATGGAGGCGAAAAGTTACTTAGTAGACTAATCTTATCTAAGATATCTTCTTCTTCTTCCTTGTCGATATCACTCTTGACAGAGTGGTCGTGGTCATCACTTCAGGTGTTGGTGGCAAGCTTCACAACTGAGATATAACTCACACTAATTAGATAATGATAACTTCACGAAACTACAAATCAGTATGATTAAATAAAGCTTCTCAGGAACCCAAACAAGGTCCGCCCCCACTAATTGTTCACTTATCTACACCTCTAATTAAACTATCAGTTCACGCTTGACACAAATACATTGCAAGCACAAGGTTAAAAAACCCCCTGACCTTTTCACACAGATTATCATTATTTTATTAATTATATGAATTAACACCCGTATTGCGAACTGTTTGAAGTACTTAGCTATCATCAATCAAAGTAAATTATAGGTTAATCTTAAGTACTTTTGCTGTTTTGTGTGCATGACAAATGATCCCTAATCTGTGGCTCTTTGTCTAATCAGACAAATAACTAAAGATATAATTATGTAACGGACAGGAGCTTAAAGTACGATAAGCTTTTGATATTGTACTACAATTTAATAGGGCTGGTTTTGTGAGTTGCTGACATTTTATTTTCAATATTTTTTCGCTGACGATTCGGACACCACTAAATTTATTAAAGCTATTTAGTACAGTCAGATAAAAAAAGTCTTAAAACACAATATAAAGAAATTTATTACCCGAAGTTGCCGCATAAAATAGTTTTGTTTACGCTATTTTTCCCTATAAATTATATTTTAAAACTTTTCTAACTATTAACTATACTAAATAGTGTGTATCCGAATCATCAGAGAAAAACATATTGAAATAAAAATGTGTCAATTCGGACACTGTGTCCAAATATCTATGTCCGAATAGTCAGTAAGACGGTTTTGTACCTAGTAACTAGGTTAATAAATAAGATTTGTAAAAGGAAACAATTTATCTTTAACTGGTCCTTTAAATCGGCCAATCAACTGAGTATTTTAGGGTCATGGCTGACCAAATTGACAGTTAGTAAGTAGGTGTATTTGATAAATCATTGGACTGACCGCCAAGACTGGATCAATCTTTTTGTCAACTTATAAAACTTTAAATTAAAAACTCTTGCGTTATGGGCGTGTCTACTGATTTTATAATAAATTATGACGAATGATATTTTTCAATACTACAATGATTCCGTATAAGACAAGCTGTTATGCCATCAACATAATATTTATTTCATAATCAATGTCCAGTCAAGAGATTTGGGTCAATAAATTTTAAGGCTCAATCGCTATCGTAGTATAGTTTTTATTTGCCTAAACTAGTAATGGATGATGTACTTTTAAAAGGGATTTGTTCAGCACAGTTGGTGTTATAAACGAATATTTTCAAAATGAGAATGTTCCGTGAAAAGCTCAGAAGAAAACTTTCTATTGACTAAAATAACAACATAATCTAGCCTCGTAACCTAAATACCTAAACCTAGGACTCAGGCGTCCTGTCTTAGAGTTGGAATGGGCTGTAATTCACGACGCGGGCGCAGTGCGGAAAGAATTTTATATTTTTATTTTTTTTCTTAGGGATAAAAAAACACAGTTACATGTTAAGGAGATACAAAAGAATTATTAGATAAATAGGTAAACATATAACCTACACTATCGTCCTCGGATTAATCAAATATATGAAAAACGGAGACTGATTTTAAGAACCAATTTTGTTTTTAATAAGTTATTTTGTTAATTAATATTAGTTTGGAATTTAGATGCTAAAGAGCTGACAACGAGAGATTTAAATTTATTATTAGAATGATTGAAAATGTCTATGTCCATGAAGTGTGCGTTATATTATGTACTAAAATACTTTATTGACTATACCCATTCTTAAATAAAAACATTTAAATTTCTTTGTCATATAGTGTTACTTAAAACTGTCACTAGCCGGCTTGACAACTTGGATCGTATAATAACGAACTCTGAATAGATTTATAAACTAAACAAATATTGACGGTTTTAGTAAATCGTATGATAAATACAACCTTGATAAGTGCACGTTCACTGTCACCTATTTATTGGTGGTGTCCTTTCAAAAGAACAGTTGTGTTGGACATGATGTGATGGGAAAAATGTGCCGTCTATCGCAAAAGGAAAATCTAAAATTGTACTAAATTTATCTAACAATGGCCATTCTTAGCATATTATAGCGTTAGGCGTGAGATTGCAGACAATGAGCAATGGGTAACTCGCCGTCCGGCCGTCTGGCAAACTGTCCGTACCGAGTCTGAGTCGTCGACGGCGCGTAGTGTTCCACGCGCGCCTCAAAGTGATGCCAGCAAAACTGTAGGGGCCCAGCAGGGCCGTAACCTACTGGGGCCACGGATAGTCCGAAAAGGAACCCCGCGGTCCTGGAACGCAAGACAAAGGAGGCAAGGCAGGATGGATATAGGAGTGGATTTTAATAATTAAAAGTCTGACACGCCCTTACGCCCTGCTCTAGAGCGGGAGAAGTCATTGGATGATTTCCTACCTAAACCTACCATTTGTGTTCCAGGACCATGGCGACTCTTTAAAACAATCTCACAGCCTTGCTTTATGGTTAAGAGTTTAGATCGTGGATAACTCTTATTTATATTCTCGCTCCAAATAAACATGCGTTATATCAACTAAACAAACATAAAACCGTCAATCGCATGATAAATACGACCTTGATAAGTGCACTGTCTCACTGTCCGATTGGCGAACACTCGGACAGCGGACACTTACACAACGCTAGTGAAAGGTGCCTATTGTGCAACCTGCCTTATCAACTGAACTATTTCACTCATTGGTTCTCAACCTGTGGTCCGTATCAGCTAAATTAATAATGTAACTATGGTCCGCGAAGGTTTTATTTCAAACTTCACCATCACTATCATATTATTGTTATATATAAAAATCAATTGCTGTTCTTTATTCTCGCTATAACTCAAAAACGGCTTGACCGATTTTAATCATTTTTATTTTCTTTTGATGAATTAATTAATTGACACGTAGTACATAATTTTACGGGGGCAGAACGGCGGTCAACAACTAGTCATTATTATTTTTTCAGCAGAAAGACGTCCACTACTGGATTGCCCCATATGTCGCTATTTGGACCGGTCCTTTTTTTTTTTTTTTTTTTTTGTTTTCGGGGGGAAACCTTCAAAAGGCGCCTGGAATTTTGGGGAAAAGACCAGGGAGTGTGGGATTTTTACCTCACTAAAACCACCCCAGTGATCACCATCCGCACATGGAAGAGGGCCCCGTGACCTCTTAAAAGACCACCCCGGAACCCCCTCTGTACAACGCCTGTTAAGGCACATCCCTGAGGAGACTATGAGAAGTCTCCCCTTACCTCGTTGTGCACGGTGGCACGTGATCACTGTGCCACCGTCTTTCCTGAAGTCACTTGGTGGGCGGACAGAGTCCCCACTCTGAGAGCCCGTGACCTCGGAGTCCCACTTGCCTTAAATGTTGCAAGCGGGGTTTCAGCGTTTTAGGCGTCGAGGCGGTTGGCCCTCTGACGTCTCCTTCTACGAGTGGGATCGGTCCTCTCACGATCCCGCTCAGCGGCCTCCTTCTGGACCATTACGGTCTCGCAGAAGGACGCCATTTCTCTCCAATTATCTGTCTCCGCCAGCATAGCCCTCACTACTGCTGGCAGAGACAGATCCCGCCCGATCTTGGCAACCAAAACCTGCCGCTCAGAGGCCCACGCAGGGCACTCTTCGAGCGTGTGCTGTGCAGTGTCAAGGTCACTTCCGCAATGGTGGCAATTTGCCGTGGCTTCTCGTCCAATCCTATTCAGGTACTCACCGAAGCAACCGTGCCCGGTCAGTACCTGAGTTAGCCTATAGGAGATGCGCTCTCCTCTTTTCAGCCAGGCTTCGAAGTGTGGCAGGACGGCTTCGACAACGCGCTTACGCGAGAATTGCGGCTGCTGTAGCCGCTCGCGCCACCTCTCGAGCGCGTGTCGCCGTTCCTGCCGCCTCAGCCTTACTATTACGATCCCTGGCACGCTATTGCCACTTTGGCGTATGTCGCGAATCTGGCTATAGACCCTCGTGTCCATATCTGCCAGGATGTCTAATGGTGGAAAGCGTGCCAAGAGCGTTGCCGCCTCAAAGGATACCGTTCGGTAACCACGTGCGATGCGAATGGCCATTCTACGCTGCAGACTATTGATTTTAGCCCTGCAGCGACGGACACCTGATAGTCTATTTGACCAAACAGGCGCCCCATAAAGGACCATCGATCGCACGACACCCGCATAGAGGCGACGAACTTCTTCCCGAGGCCCTCCTAGATTGGGCAGCAATCTGTGCAGAGCACCCACAGCCTTTCCAACGCGAGGGACCAGGCGTTCAAAATGCTCTTCGAAGCCCCACCGGCTGTCCAAGGTTAAGCCAAGGTACTTAATGTACTGACTCACCTGGACTTGCGCATCTCCTACAGTCACTGACGAGCTGGGTGGTTCTCTACTCCTTGGCAATTTATGGAACCATAGCGCCTCAGTTTTATGAGGTGCTATTTCTAGACCCAGCTCACGAATTGAGGCCACGACTCTTGCAACCCCGAGCTCACAAAGCCTGATCGTCTCATCGAAGGTGTCACCGCTGGCCAACACCAGAGTATCGTCTGCATAACAGACAATATTAACGCCAGCGGGGAGCTCGACGCGCAGGACTGCGTCATATGCAAGATTCCACAAGGGGGGACCCAAAACCGACCCCTGCGGAACCCCACACGTAATCTCTCTCCGATGAACGCAACCGTCGCGGCCCACGTAGCGAATGTGCCTGTCGCGTAGATAATCCCCGATTATGCACTGCAGGTAAGCGGGTACTCTATGATGTTCTAGTGCCGCCCTTATTGCATCCCAGGGCAGCGAGTTAAAAGCATTGACGATATCCAAACTTACCGCCAACGATACCCCACCCCGAGACACTGCCTGATCCGACAACAAGCGGACGCGTAGGATTGCATCCACTGTAGAACGCTGGTGCCGGAAACCATACTGGCAATCGGCAAGATCGGGACCAACCCGCGACAGGTGCCCAACGAGTCTTTCGGCAATTATTCTTTCGAATAGCTTAGAAACCTCGTTGAGCAGGCAAATGGGACGGTATGCGGAGGGAGACTCCGAATCTCTGCCTGCTTTCCTCAATAATACCAAACCGGCCTCCTTCCAATCCGAAGGGAACACGCCTGCACGAAGACAGTCGTTGAACAGCCGTCTTAAGCGATCCCCCAAAGAAGCCAGAGCCAGAACCCACGCACGGCCAGGTATACCATCAGGGCCTGGCGCTGTGTTACGAGCTCCCATTCGTCTTATGGCCCTTTCAAGCTCGCCTTCAGTCACCTCCATCTCGTCAGACCAGTCCGGGGATGACCGAACTGATGAGGGGCTGTCTCTAGCTACTGGGAAGAGCGTGCTTACGACTCTTTCCAGTAGAGCTGGGTCCATAGTTTCCGTGATGGGGGGAACCCAAGGACGCAATTTGGCCATAACCAATTTATATGGTTTTCCCCATGGATTCCTGTCCAGCCCCTTAAGAAGTTCTCCCCAAGACTTTGACCTAGCATCCGCGATGGCGTGCTGAAGTTTCATAGTGGCCTCCCGGTACGCTCTGTAGGTTCTGGTAATCTCTTCGTCTGTAGCTCTTGGCTCCCTTCTGCGTCGAGTGCGCTGGTACTGGCGTCGGGACCTAAGACAGAAAACTCGTAGCTGCGCAATGTCTTCCGACCACCAGTAAACTGCCCCAGGACGTTGAACGCATCTGACCCGGGGCATGGAAGCGTCACAAATCGACGTCATCTTGTCCCGGAACCAAGCTGCCTCTTCTTCTGGATCGGGCGAGATCCCCTGGGAACGATCATCCTCTGACCATGCCACGACGTTGGAAGCAGCAATGAGCATATCTCGATCGAGCCGCTTGAGGGCCCAACGTCGTGCCGGTGGACTGGACTGGACTGGACGGCTTAGCTCATTTGAGGGGCGCAATGTCACATCAAATACAATGTGGCGATGGTCGGAAAGTGTGACCATCTCCTCCGCTACCCTCCAATCCGACACCATACGAGCAACAGAAGGAGTTGCCCATGAGAGATCCACAATTGACTCCCCCTGCCACCGAACGCATGTGGATACGGATCCCCGATTTAAAAGTTGGAGGTCAAGCAATGCCGCCCAGTCTTGTACTGCATGTCCCCTCGACGTGTCCCGGGTGTTTCCCCAAGCTCTGGAGTGAGCATTGAAGTCACCCGAGACGAGCACCGGACGAGGTAAGCATTTATACTGAATGCAGTTGGCAACCCTGTCCAGATATTCACTAAATTCGGTGAGAGAGATGTTAGGAGACACATAGCAGCCCACTACAGCTAAAGGACCCCATTCCACTGCAACAAATCCATGGCCCCTATCGAGTAGGGAGCAGTGAGGCTCACCTCTTCCACCAGCCCAATAAATGGCGATGGAGTCCACAGTGTCCCGGAACCAGCGAGGATGATCCCTAAGACGGTATGGCTCCGCTACCACCGCCAAAGCAACCGACCACTCCGCAACAGTCTGCAGAAAAAGATTCTGTGCATTGCGGCAGTGGTTCAGGTTGCACTGGAGAACTTTTAGGGCTGGGAAGGCGAGGTTTCCATTTCCTCCGGGGTGCCCGCACCCAGTGGTGTTGGCATCGATCCCTGAATTGCGACAGGATTAAGTACACGCGTCTTGCGTGGAGTACATTTTTTACCACCTAGCCTGTGATCCGCTGGAAGACCCTGGTCCGCACACAACGGACACCGCATGATCGGCGACGTGCACTCTCTCGCTTTGTGGGCTCCGCCACAGGCATAGCACTGAGTACTCCGATCAACTGCACTAGTGCACTGGCACCGGACGTGCCCGGGTTCAAGGCAACGGAAACACATCATACGACGTGCTCCCAAAACTTGAACCCTCACTGACGTCCAGCCTAAGCGCATATGCTTATCGGATGCCAACTTCTTAATTGCCGCCAATGGGCCACGAACCCAGACGTGTCCCAGAGAAGCATGTGATCGACGAATTTCGCCCACTTTAACATCTTCGGATGAACAGCCTCCTACTTCGGCGATAGCAGCTGCCACATCCTCAGTTGTGACGGCATCGTCAAGATCCATAATCCTTGCCTCAGCTCTCTTGGTTGGACGTGAAATTTTGACATCAAACTCGGCAAGGACCTCTCGCATGCGGCTAGCGAGATTGTCCGCTTTGGTAGACGAATCGGTACCTGCAATGGTAAGCACCATACCACCATTAGCAGCTCTCCTTTGGCCAACAGTGTCAATACCAAAATCAGCTAAACGGATTCGCTGCCTCATCACAGTTATAACCTCGCCGAGTTTGGTGGAAGATCCCTCCCTAACCGACACCGTTATAGCTGCTGTAGTGGGAACCCTAGGCAATTTCACTTGCTGCTTTTGCCCCTTTGCAGGGATGGACTTGGGGATGGATTGAGGAGTCTTGTCTCTCTTTGCTTTCCTCCCTACCACTGTAGACCAGGTCTCCGTCCTAGTACTTGCCGCATCCCGCAAAACCTGCGAGGCTTGCTTAGTAGCCGCAGACTCGGTGGTTAATTCCATTACTGGATCCACAACTTTATTTTTTCCTTTTCCCTTTCTTTTCTTCTTTTTCCCAGTGGGATCAGGGATCAGATTCGGATCGGGTATTGACTGCTCCTTTGAAACTGATAAAGATATTGTTCTTGCATCTACAGCGAGTGGCGGCCGCAAGGGCTTTTCAGGAGGCAACCTCTTCTCTATGGCGGCTAGTTTAGCGTCTACCATAAACCCAATTTCTAGGGCTATAGAACGCCGAAACTGAGCCTCTACCTCGTCAGATCGAGCGGGAGTAGGAGCGGCCTGACTTGGTCCCATCGATGGTGTTGCCACAATAGGGCTATCTGTTAGCCCACCCTGGCGACTTAAGAGGCTGACCTGCGCTGTCAACTTCTCAACCTGCGCTGATAGACTGGTAAGCCGAGCCTTCAACTCAGTGTTTTCAGTCTCCAATCTCTCAACATTAACCTCAACTGCTGATCGCGAGGCCAACTCAGCTACTGCAGCTTGTACAGTGACTGCCGCCAGTTTGAGGTTGTAAACGTAGCTTCCTTTAAGGTTGCGTGATTCGTTTGCAACCTCCTCTATAGTTTTAAGACTATTCATAATGCAGGTATTAAGTTCTGCTGTTGGTTGCGCCTGCATCGTCTTGGCCAAAATTTCTGAATCCGGTAGGTCCTGCCTTACCGTTGCCCGGGTCTTTGCCTGCTTTGCTGGTGGACTCGCTGGTTCTGAGTCTCCACCCTGCTGTCCATCGCTAGTGACAACAGAATTCTTCTTGGTTGTGATCGACTCTCTGCTTTTGCTTGTCTGCGTGCGCTTTCGCGTGCGGGCTCGAGTCGATCTCGTTGACGTCTCAGAGGCGTATGACATTTGCGAACAGGACGACTCGCCGGTGTCGCTAGCCATCTCATCGGCAACAGGGGTATGCGGGCGCGCAAATTGTACACGAGTTGACGTTCTCTTTGACACTTTTTGTATCTTCATGGAAGGTGAATTCGACAATACCGCCGCGTTGGCTCCATCTAGCGAGCCAATCTCTCTACTGTTGTCAGAGAGTAGGCTAGCAGTAGCTTGCTCGTTAAAATTCGGTGCTGTGGACGTGTTGGAAATAAATCCCAGCGACTCCTGTCCACCGGTAGGTGAGCCACCCTGGCTCAATGCGCCCCTGAAAGACGGGAAAAAATCCGATTGGGATTTTAAGCGATCATTGTCCCCCCCAGAATACGTGGGACTGACCGAGCTCCGCTCGGTGAGGGATTCTCCTACTGCGGAGCAGTAGGTACCCTCCTGGGGTAGTTTATCTCTATGATGCGCTTCCATTGTTGTTGCTGGATACAGCTTTCCTTTTTTTATGGGGTGGGGTCCCCAGATCGTTTTTCGATAGTTTTTTTTTTTTTTTTTTTTTTTGTTTCTATAATGGGTCTATCTCCCCGCTCTTCTCCACAGTGTACCAGCAATGCCAAGTAGGCAAACTCGCTGCTATCTCGACATGGTCACCCTGATTTGTGCTCCAAATACTTCGAGCAGTAAATCACAAACACCGCCCGATAAGCCTACTAAGTATGGTGCAAACCAAAGCCCTCTTGCTCACTCTCCAAAAGTTTTTAGAGTGAATCACGCACGTTTAAGTCCAGACGGTGCGCACATCACGGAAGTCCGATATAATGGACTCCGCCTCGTGTCCCTCTTGGTCTGGTCTCTCACTTGGGACCTTCCGGCATGAGTGTCTCTACCGGCAAAGCCCCCAAGATCATTGAGACACGCAAGCCCCACCACGACGACAACGTGGGGACACTCTCGGTGGGGATTTGGACCGGTCCTGTGCATCTCGTGTGCAGCTGAATCTAGCAGTAGAGGCCGCTCCGCGCCAGGTCATCATTATTCGGTAAAATTTTAAACTTAAACTTAACTTTTATTTTTAACTGAAAATCACATTAAACTGATTTTAAGTTACTACAGTAATGTTATGATATTTTATAAAAATGCTAGTAAATTTTTATGAAATGCTGTTTTGAAAATTTGATACAAGTTTTTTTTTTGGTCCTAGGCTAAAAACGATTGGGAACCACTGATTTAATTGAATGTCGGCTGCGGACCTTACACACGGCACGGAATCAGGTGCCCGGTGTCGCAAATCGTTGCCAATATTGATAACAGGTTCATTGCAGTAATTATTTTAAACTAATTACTTGTCGGATTCGAAGATTGACCTCTTTCTCAAAGTTAGACCTACCCAACTGGATTGTCTGTCCCAGGTAAACGTAATCGTCTACATCTTAGAGTGTAGAGTCTCCGATCTTGATCGGAGTGGGTGCTTCATGGTTATTTATCACGACTTTGGTTTTGTACATGTTCATTTTAAGACCCACTCTTTCGTAAGCTCTACTAATGTCAGCAGTGGCAGTGTTCGGAAAGCTGCGCGGTATCTTCTCGTCCAACATATCACAGTGTCTCAAGTGTGCGTGTATGACCAGTGCGTGTTTGCCAGTGATGACATATAGCACTGAAACCTGGTCGCTTACAATGGGCCTTATCAGAAGGCTTACAGTTACCCAAAGGGCAATGGAAAGGGCTATGCTCGGAGTTTCCTTGCGTGATCGCATCAGGAATAAAGATATCCGCAGGAGAACGACGCCGACATAGCCCGAAGTATCGCCAAACTAAAGTGGCAATGGGCAGGGCATATTGTTCGTAGAACGGATGGACGATGGGACCGAAAGGTTCTAGAGTGGCGACCGCGCACCGGAAAACGCAGCATTGGAAGGCCTCCTACAAGGTGGACCGACGACCTGGTGAGAGTCGTGGGAATGGGTTGGATGCGAGACGCACAGGATCGGTCGATGTGGCGACGCTTGGGGTAGGCCTATGTCCAACAGTGGACATCTTTCGGCTGAACTGATGATGATAAATTTCTTGTAGGATTTAAACGTATTTTGATAAGTAATTAACACGTTAGTATCTATGTTCGACATTTTGAACAAGTTCGCTAATTACTTACCATCCAAACTACCATCAGTTTGTTTTGTCAATAAATTAGCGAAACTGCTAGCTGAGACAGCTATCTTTTTCAGCAGGTTTACTAATCGGGTCCCAAAATTTTCTTGTAAAGGTTAGATGAATAGAAAATAGATACTTAGTTCAAATTTTACGATAGCATATTTTATGATAATCTTGCTAGTTTTCTCCCGAATTCATGGAAAATTTGGATCGAATCAATGTTGATTCCAATTATTTTCAAATTGTTGGCCCCAATTCAACGCAAATTCATACTCACGCAAAGCAAATTCGATTTGACACAATTACGAAAATGCTGGGAGTCGCGATTGTCTTTAGAAAACTATATTATATCTACTAACTACGGTACCAACAGACGTTGTCTTGTCCGAAAACTGGTTTAGGGTTAAAAAAAAGAACCCGATTGCAGCGCCATCTACTGGGTCCAATTATATTTTTGAACCATCCAGGGACCCACTCAAGTATACTCACAAAATTTCATCCAAATCGGTTCGGAATCGAGAAGTTAAGTGACAAACACACGTACAGAAGAATTATATATTTAAATATGTATTTCATATACTAAAATATGTAATATGAAGCTGAAGAGTGTATTTGTTTATTTACTCGAACACGCTTAGCTCAGGAACCACTGATTCAAATTGAAAAATTATTTTACTGTTAGAGAGTCCACATTTAACATCACGCTACCAGACATGGGAGGTGAAGCAGTAACTAGAGACACGGGTGAAACCGAGAGGGACGCGGCGAGCATATTTTTATATCATCATTATCATCATTAATTTTTAACCCAATTGTAGGTTAAGCTCGCCTTTGTACATCAGCTGTCCAATTTTTTAATAATTTGTTATCTTATGTACATTAAAGAATATAAGAATATATAAGAATCATTTCAGCCGAAAGACGTCCACTGCTGGACATAGGCTTCCCCCAAGCGTCGCCACAATGAACGGTCCTGTGCGTCTCGCATCCATATTTTTATATATTGTCAACAAATTAGAACAAATAAACTTAAATCATTACCCTTTAAATAAACGATCCATCAGTTAAAAGGTTTCTGTCAGACAAGACCTAAGACCATGACCAACAAACAAAAGAGGCCACGATTATATCAACATTTATTACACCTGGTAACAATTCATTTGTTTTATAAAATATCTACTTGTCTATGACATAACGCACACTGACCTATGTATAGTACAATGTCAATGATTTTAATTAAGTACTAATTATAGTACATTCCGTTTATAATAACATAATCAAGTTGTTATAGTCAAATGTACTTTATAAAGGTCTCGCATAGGTCAAGTCATAAAGCATATAATATGCTTTGATATGCTCCGAGCTAAATTTCCTATAGAACGGACAGTCTAAGGCTAATACGATGCTGAATAAAAGCCACACCTAGTTTTAAATTTCGCAAATATGAAGTAAACAACGTATAATGTTCTTTAGACCATTTCTAGAATCGATAATGATTAATTATTGATTATTAATTGATAATGTTTGTTTGCTAGTTTTAAGATTGCGTCGTTTCGCGCGAATAAACAGTTTTTCTTTCTTTCTTTCCTTCTAATCGGGTTCTTTGTCATACTATAGAACGATTGCTCAAAAGGGCCATACAGAATTCCCTGCCGGAGTCTGTGTTTCCTGATAGCTACAAGTCAAGAGTGAATAGGTTAATTTTAAGCAAGTATGCTCAAGTATCGACCAAATTGTCATCATCGCTTACCATTTGATATTGGTACCAGTAATAAAAATGTAGAAACCTAAAAATGCTTTTTAGGGTTCCGTACCTCAAAAGGAAAAAACGAAATACCTAAAACCCTAATAGGATCACTTTGTTGCCCATCTGTCTGTTTGTCTGTCTGTCCAGACCTTTTATCTCGGGAACGCGAGGAGGTATCGAGTTAAAATTAAAACCATATACTCAGGTCTGCGGTCCCTTGAAGCTGTGAAAAAATGAAACTTCTGAGTTGAAAAAAAGACAATACCGTCGTTTAAATCGCAAAAAACGTATATTTCGACACTCTCAAGCGAACCAAAATTCATAGGGTACTTCCCGTTGACCAAGAATCCTGAAATTTGGCATGAAGCAAGGTCTCATAGCACAAGTATAGGGAAAAATCTAAAAACTGTAAATTTGTAGTTACGTCACAAAAAAATATATTTTTTTGAGATTCGGAAAAATCTTCGTAACTCATTTGGGAATTGAACTGTTTTCACAGGTAAGTTTGTACGGAACCCTCAGCTTAATATTATGAGCCTGTTGTGTCCCACTGCATATCAAAAGCCTTCCTTCCATTTTTCCACTCTTCTCTGTCCTTAGTTACTTCTGGCAAATACCAAAACTGCGATGCAGCGACGCATGCCAAGAACTTGCGAATTCATTCGCATCTCACATTGTATGGTCACCTCAACCGATGCTTTGGCAGACGAAATCGCATCGCTGTTTTATGTTGGCCCTAACAGGTATTTTATACAGCTATTACTCAGTGTTAGAACACCGGACGACGATACAATAGTGCTACAATAACCATTATTCAACCTTTACCATCGAAAATCCATTGGCTACGTGTTTGCGAAACAACTTGATAATATCTAATAGTGCGGATAGAGTCGTCACTATTTATAATAGTGTTTATTGTAAGCTGTTACGGATCAATTATTATGCATTATAGCGAGAAATTTTTGCTCTTATTATATTTTTTGCGTCGGCGTTGGTGATTGAAGGGACTGATGACAATGTGGTTTATTAAATGATAGTTTGGTTACACCGACACAGCGACAGGTGTCCTATAGATAAACATTAATCTCCCTTTTACCACTTCGTTTAATGTAGTAACTTGTATCTGCTGTGGGCCCTTAAAACACATGATTGGTGGCCAGTGACAGCGATACGGGGCCGCGGCAGACGACGAAGGAGATGGCGAGATGACCTGGATGTCTTCCTTAAGAATTGGAAAGCGGAAGCGAGGAAACGTGATCGTTGGAAGGGTGGAGGGAGGCCTTAGTGTGTATTGGAAGATTATATCCTTGAAAATGCTTGGCTAAATGCCGGTCCTTCTCCAGAGCCACAGCCACTTTTGCCTAAAAATTAGTTTTATATAAATATATATATATATATTCTTATAAAATGAGAGATGCTATTGCTCTTTTTGTATTGAGGTTTTTTTTTTTAAATTTAATTTGTTTATTTTAATAGAGCTTGTGATAATTTATTACTTTTTGTGTTTCGAAACAATAGCATTGTATAATGTAGAAGCACTTGTTTGACATTACGAGAAAAGCAGTTGAGAGTTTGTCATGCTTACTCAAAAGTCTCGTTGATGATGGCACGTGTTGTTGGGTCATACAGTTCCCTTCAAAATGGTTGAGCTGAGTGGGGCTGATGCACGCGTCGTGCTCGTGAACGGATGCCCTCAGTTAAGACTGGTCATCTCTTAGCTGCCAGTGACTTTATTCAATTTCTATTTTTTTATTCCTTTTTTACATTACTTATCTACATTGAACTTACATAGAAATATGTAACCAAGATTGATGTAGGTAGCTCATAATATGATTTTAAAGAGTGTCCATGGAGTTTCTTGCAAGTTCTTCTTCATAGAGATCTACCTACGCTTTGGAACGTGCAATTTAGCTTCACTTTTTTTGACTGAACGACATTTTGACAATTCAAAAGTGCCTATAAATGTTTCTGATTTATGACCAGGGCAAGAAATAATAAATAAATCTTAATTTCTGCACCGTCAGTCAGGCAGGACTCAAGGTCAAGATTTTAGAGCCGTCAAGAATATCAACGATTACTTCGTATATAACTTACCGACTGTATTCAATTTGGGGCAATTACCGGAACTTATGTTCCGAAAACTTTATTGAAAAAATAAAAACTGTTAACAAGAACACAATCCTTAAAAGGCTTCGATATTGCGAAAACCAATCATATCCGGTCTAGTTTGTACCTGATCCAAATCATTTAATAGGAGCAACACGTTCAGACAAGCCTAGTTTCTTCCAATTAAATTTTGTTATTAAAACGATAGCACGAAGCGGTTACGTCAAACTACATAACATTCCAGATTACGCCTGATGAGACGGTTTAATTATAGACTCACATCATCAACTATTTAATTGAAAAGAAAACTGGTTTGTCAAATACGGTGTATCAACATTGTGTAATTATTTTTGTTTTTTTTTACATAGGAAATCGTCATATCGACGCTTGAAAGGCAAAAATACTAAGCAACATTGAGTAAACTTTACAGGAGAGTAATTTAAAGTAAAATTTTAGTTAAAAAAAGTTGGATTTCGATACTATTACCATGATGTTAATAAAATATAAATCTGACTACTTCGTCATTTTTAAAATCGCTTAGTATTTTTTGCCTTCCCAGCGTCGATATGACTTCTCCCGTTCTGGGTAGAGCGAGAGGGAGTGTTAGACTTTTAATAACTAAAACTCACAGTGTTCCTTTAATTACCCTGTGCCACGGTAATTCTTTCGAACAATCCACAGCCCTGGACAGCCTAGCTGGTCCCGACCATCTAACTGACATCTCTCTGAGGCACACGTGAATCCCAACGCGCTGTCAGCGTCAACCCTGGCATGGTCCTGACCGGAAGGGCGGACGGCTAGCAACCCACCGTCCAGTAAACGTCCGGACCAAGCCCACAACGTTGACGAGTGTAGTTTTCAGGGTCGAAGCCTACTGGGGCCTTGGATTCGCTTCTGAGAGAAATACCCGGCCCTGGTATAAAAGGCAAAGAAGGAACAGGGGTGGGTTTTTAGTCAGTAGTAGTCTGGCAAACCCTTTCGCTCCGCCCTAGAGCGAGAGATGTCATTGGATTGGTTGTCTCGGAGAGGGAATTGTCCGTAATCCACCACGCGGGCCCACTGAAAATTGGTGGATGTCATGTCTTCCCACATGTCTTCGAATTTTTGGTTCTAGGACATGCCAGTTTCGTCACGGTGTTTTCCTTCACCGTTTTAAGAGCAGTGGTGAAGAAATAAATTTCACAAAGTAATACACCTGGCTGGGTTCGAACCCGCGACTTACAACTCATAAGTTACCGTTACCACAAGGCCACCACTACTCTCAAACATCTCTACAATCCTAAAAATCCTGAGACACCAGGAAGAGTACAGTCAGACAGTTACACAAAAAAGACAATCACACAATAACATACACACGATATATTTACACGGAAATTATCTTAGTCATCTCCGAAATGTCAAAAAAACGTTGTCAATTAAATTTTTAATTACCGAGCAAGTGAGGAAGTGTATGCGACTGTACTGGTGCCAACTGCTGTTTTTAACGCTATTACTGGTAAAAAGCCTTAAGGCTTGTATTTTTACTATCTTTATTGCTAATTTGTCCTTGCTATATGGCATGTTATTTATTTTAATGTTATACATTCTGCAATACATGATGTTAATTGCATTATTTTTAAAAGATCAACTTTATAAGCAGCCGCTTCCAACAACACCGTACATAAAATTATGACAAACATATTGAAAACACACCTTGGTTTTCAAAGGACAAAACGAAGTAAATATTGGCTTTAGGCCCGAAACTGAATAGCCAGAAAGATAAGCAATTTAGTTGCTGCGGTCTTCCCGTCCGATTATAATTTAGATGCGTTCAAGGCTGGAATGATTATTGATTAGGCGCTTAATAGACTAGTGCGCTTCACCATCAACGATTGCATCACTGCTTACCATCAGGTGGGATCGCAGTCAAGCACTAGTCTATATCACCAAACAACAAAAATATACAGTGATCTAATAGTTTATAGTTCCTCTAAGTACAATGGCGAACTTCTTTTTTTTAAGGTGGGAAATCATCCAATGACTTCTCTCGCTCTAGGGCGAAGCGTGAGGGCGTGGCAGACTTTTACTGACTAAACCCACACCTTCTTTGCCTAACGTTTCAGGACCCCGAGGATCTTTTTCGCATCACCCATGGCCCCAGTAGGCTTCGGTCCTGCTGGGCCCTTAAGGTTTTGCTGACATGTCTTTGAGGCGCGCGTGGAACAACTACGCGCCTTCAACGACTCGGGCTCGGTCAGGACGGATACCGGACGGCCGGACAGCGAGCTACCCATTGCTCGTCGCCCACGTTTTGGCAGGCAAAATAAAATCCTTGAGTGCTTACTATCTTCTAGCTGACCTGGCAAACTTCCTACCGCCTAACAGTCAATGAATGTAGTATATCTTTCGATATAGTCAATCGATTGCGATGAAACACAGCCTAAGTAATATTTAAAAAAACACAATTTAATGTATGAAATTTATCTACATTGATTTCATACATTTTACGTGATGCGCGCACAAATAAAAACTTCTACAGATTTATTATTTGTACGGAAAACCTAATAGATATCTATAGCTGCTAAAGAACGAAGACGACCTGAAAACAGAAAACTTAATTTTGTCGAGTTTTTACAGATACATCTGGCGAAAAGTGGTGAGGAGAGCCAAAACACTGGAGTTGACTATAAAGGCTGTGAGAAAGAGAAAACTGCCAGAGACTTTCATGAACTGGCATAAATCAATCTCATAATCATAATTTCAGCCGATAAATCTCGACTACTGGACAAAGGCCTCCCCTAAGTGTCGCCACAATGACTGGTTCTGTTTGTCTCGCTTCTATCAGTTTCCCACAACCTTTACCAGGTCGTCGCTCCACCTTGTGGGGAACCTACCAACGCTGCGTCTTCCAGTACGTCGTCTCCAGAACTTTTCAGCCCATGGACTACCTGCTCAATCAATCAATCTGCTTTACCATTAACTACATGCTCCTCTTTTGTTTTCATGAAATGGCATACTATAGATAGTCGATATTGCATTAGAGCAAGGACATATTGAGGATCTAAAGTGACCGACATTAGACCACGTCAGCGTCAGCAACAACAGCTGCCCAAGATAAAGATCGCACTAGTGCAGAAACATTGACATTCGCTTGACATTTATAACGTGCACAAGATAATAGCTCTTTACAGCCTCCGGTAAAGGTTTCTCTTCCTGAGCAGAGCTAATTTGTAGGTTAAGACAATTTTAAATCTAAATGGTGTAAACCTACGAAACTTTGGTATGTTAAAAAGACTTTTTTTCTTTTTCTACTTTACTGGACTCTGTGCAATAAACTTTCTTTTCTTTACACTGCATCTACATAACTCCTACAATGATACAACTAGTATCTATATATGTATATAAAAGCGAAATACCATTCACTGATTAATCACGAAATCTCAGAAACTTTAACACTTACAAACTTAAAATTTGGCAGGTAGGTTCCTTATAGGATGTAGACATCCGCTAAGAACGGATTTTACGAAACTAAGGGGTAAAACGGGGTTTGGAAGTTTGTATGAAGAAACCTATTTACACGCGGGCGAAGCCGCTGGCAGAATCTAGTTAACTTATAAAATAATGTGAGTAGAAAATCTATAGTTTCTGGTTAATTTATTGTTCAAACCTCTACGGTCCGGACTAAGCGTTTCACCTCGTCGTGTTGTTTATACGGCGTGCATCGAAGGACTGGAACAATTTGCCTGCTGCGGTCTTCCCGTCCGGTTATAATTTAGGTGTCTTCAAGGTTAGAGTGAATATTATAGGTTATTAATATACTAGTGCACCTCACCATGAACGATTGCATTACCGCTTACCATCAGATGGGATCGCAGTCAAGAACTAGTTACAACAATAATTTATTTCCAAAAATCCAGCTACATTACATATACGTATTTACGCAAAAAATATTGAAATGTAATTAGATAAATCTTATTTTACTATGGGTATTCCAAGCCTAAAAAAATACATTTATTATTGTTATCTAATATATAAAAACCTGGGTCCACGTGGTGTATTCCCTTTCCTAGAAAGGAGGCCTGAGTCCCAGCCGTGGGAACATTATAAGCCTGATTACATTATGCTTATTAAATATAAAAATTTCGTGTCACAATGTCTGTTATTGAACTCCACCGAAACGGCTTGATAAATTTTCATGAAATTTTAAGTGTATATTTGGTAGATTTGAAAATAGGTCGTAGGCTATTTTTTAGCCTCCTACTCCCACCCCCCATTTTTTTCTTTGATAATTTAAATGGCAGAATAAATTTTGCCGGTTCAGGCAGTTTATTTATAATTTTACCAGCATGTAGGAGTCAGATTTATTTAAATTAAATTATTATACTTATGTATACCTAAGCATAAAAGCCATATAATTATATCCTTAAAGACACTGGCCTAGTCGTTGATTACATTAGATTATCTTACCAATACACCTACACGAATAAAAACAAAACATTGCGGTCCATCTAATCGATCAGGTTGCCATTAATCTGTGCTGGACCATCGTCTGCCCACGTGGATCACTTTCACAAGAACTTATCACGGATATAGCGAATATATAAAAGTTACGGAACGATTCTTTTTGTCCATGCTCTGGTACTTCCGATTGAGATGATTTAAATATGGTGTGGTTCCATTGTTATTCGGTATTTACTAACCAGCGCGCTACAAACTGCTACCCCAACGTAGCAGTGTGTCTTGGTCGCAAAAGGGGTTGTTGGGGTGGGGTCCTGGGTGTTCGTTTCTCATTTCAGGAATAAAGTGTCATTGTTTTTTTGGAACTTGGTGGTGTGACACCCTCGTGACGTGGAAAGCACATAAAATCCTACGTCGGATCCTGTCGTGTCGGATTGCCGTTTCATTGGATTATACCTAATAATGATGGAAGAGGTAGAGCATCCGTGTTTGCGCACACACTTCGACGGCTAGTCTTAGATGAGATTGGTCACCATGACCGAAATCGACAAGGACTAGACGCTGAAGTGTGTCGTGAAAAACGCCTATAGTCCAATAGGCTTTATCAGAGAAATTAATTAATTAAGTAGGCAAGCTATTCAGAGAAAGCGCATGAAAACTGTTCTAGAGACACACCACAGAAATATAACAAATTAGCTGCTGCCGGCGTCATCACCCGCGTGATATAGTAAAGAAAGAAAAACGTTTATTAGTGATACTTAATGATAACAGAAAATTATCATGTGCTACTCTAGGATATGGTCTACCATGCACCAGATTTCATCGAAATCCGTTGCCGTATAAAGAAGAAACAAACTTACACACACACACTCTCTCACAAACTTTCACTTTTATACGTATAAGATAAAGTGTGATAAAGGGAAAGGCTCCAGCACTCCTAAGAGGGTTTTTTTTTGACATCCCCCGGTCTGGGCGGAGCTGGAGATTGTCATGGATGTCAGACTTTTACTGACTAAAAACCCACTCCTGTTCCTTCGTTGCCTTTCGTACCAGGGCTGAGTCTTCCTTTCAGAATCAGACCCTTGGCCCCAGTAGGCTTCGACCCTGATGGGCCCCTACAGTTGCTGACATCTCCTTGAGGTGCGCGTGAAACAGTACGAGCCGTCGACGACTTGGGCTCGGTCCGGACGGTTACCGGACGGTCGGACGGACTCCTGAGAGGGTGGAAGAATGTTGCCAATGATCATAGTGATGATGATGATGATGATGATGAATGAATAATCCTGAATTTTATGTGCTTAATTTAGTGCAGTGGAAACGCACCAACCCGTTCGAACATCTGCCTCCATTTTAAATCAAAACAATAGACAAATTACACATTCAGTCCAGTTATCTAATGCGTTACAATTAATTGCTTTTATATCAATCGTATGACGTTACATCAGGCCTTTCTACTAACGCAATTACACACGTTGCTTGTTAGAATATTTGAAGTTTTAGCGTCTAATTACTTAGACTAATGACCCTGTGCAGATGATATCTAGCTTCTAAATAGAGCAATTATTTTTGCATTAGGTTAATACTTCGATAATTGGGCTTGAAGTGGAGTATTTGGCAATATTATGATCCTCAGTGAATGCCGATCCGAACCTATATGTCGAATAGCCCATAGCATAGGTTACATTATTGTAAGTGTTGTTATATTCGTGGCTGTATTCTAGTAGGGTTTTTTTTTTGCAGTCCACACAATGGTGGCACCCGGGCGTTTCTTCCGCACGAATCCGGGGCAGGAACCTCCCAAACTTACCATGTCCAGTGAGGACCTGCATCATGCGGAAGGTGAGGACGCCATGAGGTCTTTCCAACCACTCCTCAAAGAGTGGACTTACAGCCTTAATTATGGCGTGCCCAATTCCAGTAGGGTTACGTTGAGGTGTTATCCTTACATTTATTATAAACGGATTTTGCAGTTTTCATCAATAGATTGAATGATTCATGAAGAAGATTTAAATTTGAATAATAAAAGCCAAAAATTGCAAAGAATTGTTGCTTCTGACAACTAGAACCTGGTCTGAATAAGTTACTTTAAAGCAAGTGTGCTCCATCATCAGCTACTTCATCACTTTTCATTAGGTGAAATAATGGTCAAGCACGAGCCTATCAATAATAAAATTAAAGCATACCTACATTTCGCTAGCTATGTCCCAAGCGAGCCGCACTCAAAAATAGTTTTTTTGCGGTTAGACCGAATTTCGTCAGGCATGTCCCAAGCGAACGGTACTAAAAAAAAATTGAATTTTGATGTTTAGGCTGTTTTTTTTTTGGACATGAAAAATTAGATTTTACTGACCTGAATTGCTGAAAATTACACTGAAACTTTTATTTTTTTTAATGCATTGCGGCAGTTAGGCACTCCAGGCAGCCCAAATCGAAAGTAAAAATTATTAATCGATTTATAACTGTGTCAATTTCGTGATCGAAAAACCCGATGAACCGATACATGTTACACAATCTTCTATGTTATTGCTAATCTAATTATAGCCCAGTTTAAAGTATTTGTCGATTATCTGCAGCTTAATCGACCAGATAAATTATACCTGCAGTAAAATTGGCAAAACGGAAATAATTTTCAGAGTATTATTTTACTTTCGTTATTATTACGAAGGCAATACTTTTTAACGTTTTTGCGCAAAGACTAATTTTAAAACTAAATTTTATGTTGTCTCTAGGATACTACTCATCCTGTCAAGGTCGCGAGTTTGTTCGTAAGAGTTACCACATCGTCGCTTTCCATCAGGTGAGATAGTGGTCAATCGCGAGACTATAAAAAAAACTGGGCAAGTGCGAGTCGGACTCGCGCCCTGAGGCTTCCGTACAAACTTACCTATGAAAACAGTTTAATTCCCGAATTGAGTTACGAAGATTTCCCGAATTGCAAAATAAGTTTTTTTTTGTGACGTAACTACAAATTTACAATTTTCAGTTTTTTTCCTATACTTGTGCTATGAGACCTTGGTTCATGCTAAATTTCAGAATGTAAGGTAAACGGGAAGTACCCTATGAATTTTCATTCCCTTGAGGGTGTCAAAATATACGTTTTTTGCGACATAAACAGCCGTTTCTTTTTTTTTGTTAACTTAGATGTTTGACTTTTTTACAGCTTCAAGAGACCGCAAACTTTAGTATATGGTTTTAATTTCAACTCAATACGTCCCCGCGCTCCCGAGATAAAGGGTCTTGACAGACAGACGGACGGACAACAAAGTCATCCTATAAGGGTTCCGTTTTATCCTTTTGAGGTAGGGACCCTAAAAAATTACCGCGGTCCTGGAACGCAAAGGATAAACGAATACGAACGATTATGTCACTTATATTCCCGCTCGCTCCACCCAGAGTAGGAGGCATATTTGATGATTTACTAGCTAAAACAAAAAAGAATGGCGCTCATTATTTAAAATGCAAAAGTGAATGAAGTGCAACAGTTAATGTTAAATGTAAGTTTTCCAAGACAGTGGGAAATGAGATGGTGGTCAAATGCATTATCATTAATATTAAAAAAAAATGGATGCATAAAACAAGAAACTCGCTCATCCTACTTACGCCTCGCATCGCCAGTGTAAAACCACTTTTGCACTGTTGTTATTCACAGCTAAGGAGTAGAATTCTCTGCCATAATCTGTATTTATAATTATATCTGTCGGCTCAGGATGCCGCACCACCATCGAAGTTCTGTCCAGGAACTCTGTGTTGTGGGCGATAACTTGGTAACGAGCAATAAACAAACTATTCCAGATCACACAACTGATTTATTATGATGCAAGCTTTAGATAATCACTTCACACAACGAGACGAGAGACAGTCCCCGAAACTAGACATTGTTCGCACGGCTGGTGACAGAAGCAAGAACCCCGGACCTACAAAGAGGTGTACTAATTAGTTCACTGCATGATATGTCTTTTTTGGGTTCTGTAACCAAAAGGAAAATACGGGACCTTTTTGCTATCACTCCGCTGTCCATCTATCTATCACTAGGCTATATCTCATAAACCGTGATAGCTAGACAGTTGAAATTTTCAGCGATGATGTATATCTGTTGCCGCTATAACAACAAATACTAAAAACAGAATAAAATTATTATTTAAGGGAGGCTCCCATATAACAAACGTGATTTTGTTGCCGTTTTTTGCTACGAACGGTACGGAACTCTTGATGCACAAGTCCGACTCGCACTTGGCCGGTTTTTACCTACTACACTTATATTGAATTACTAAGTCGTATGTCTGTCCCATGACCGCTACGGTGAACGTAATGTCACGCCGAACCAAAGGTTAGCCTACCATTCGCCAGCCCACGGAATGTCCGATTCGAATGCAATTTTAGCCTACCTAAATGCACCAACATTAGTATTCATTGGATTTGTCGGTTTAATTATATTTGGGTAATAGAATTTGAAAGATTCGACTGTAATTAGGTACTTGGTAGGCAATGAACGATAGGTATACAACATTATTTTTAGTATATGCGAAACCTGAATATAGTTTGTTCAGAATCAGTAACTGAATTTATTCCAATAATTTTTACACCATGTTAGATTTTTTCCGAAAATATTTAAAACAGGTCACAAGTTGGACACCACCGACACTAAGTACAACACAGGTCACGGCAGGTCATAGCAGGCATTAGGCGCCAGTGTACTCTGGCTGCGGAAGGAAATCAACCCCTCAGTCACCCTGATGGCCCGGTGGCCATGTATTTGTACGGATTACCAGGTAACATAACAAGCTTATAACTTTGTAATTTTTCATGATACAGTTATGCAATTTCGTACATAGATTCTTTACATAAAAATACTAGACACGTGTTTCGGGTTTCGCATATACTAAAACTAATGTTGTATACGCATCTTCATAATTGCTATGCGATAACGTAGTTTTTATCTCGATCAATGAATCTTCATCCCTTTAACAGTTCAGCCCCCTTAGCCAAGTTACAACCGTATCGTTTCAATTCTCTTTTCGTCGATCGCCTCGAGTAGGCCCCCACCTCCGATTCCTTTGATCTGACAACATCTCAACGCTCAGTCACGTGGTCAGAACAAAGGAATAGGAGGCGTGGCCAACTCAAGGCGATCAACGAAAAGAGAATCAAAACGAAACGGTTGTAACTTGGCTAGGGGGGCTGGTGTACACCACGAAACAGATAAAATAAGTGTGTACACCTACATTTACTCTTACCTGTTTCCCACGAGGGCAGGCAGAACCTACCAAACTTTTTTTTTAAGATGGGAAAATCATGTAATGACAAATCGCGCTCTTGGGCGGAGCGAGAGATAGTGTAAGACTTTTACTGCCTAAAAACCCACTCCTGACCAAACGCCTCTAGATATATTCTACGGAAAAATATTTTACGTCTATTCATGTTTAATTTTCTTACTTGTTATTAATTTGAAAATTTATTGTTTTACAAAACATTTCAATCAATTGCCTCATCTGTTATCATAATTTCATCTACAGTTTTTTTAAATCACTCACTTGTTCCACATGAGTATACCTACTCATGTGCTTGTTCATCGCTCTACTTTGTGGAGGGGTCTGCCAATCATTCAAGTTGTATTGAATTAATTTACTACTAAATCTAAATTAAATTAACATAGCATTAACATTATAGCTGACGACTTGGATATATTTGATTGCACTCTGAGTGAATTTACTATAATAGCACTTTTTAAAAATTATGGTTATATTTGTTATGGTTAAGTAAATGAAATTAGTTTGTAGAAACCCCAATATCTATATGGAATGGTCTGTTAGGATATTGTTAGGAATATAAATAAATATATAATCATATTAAAAATACTCTTTGGGAAGTTGTTCAAGTTCAAGTTGGGACCGCGGTCCCACTTTCACCTATAGTTATTTTTTTATAGTATTTTAGGCCCACAAGGAAAAAAAGCATTAAAGTACAGTTACCAAAAAAAACCGTATTTATTTTATTTGTGATCCCAAAATACCACTCAAAAAAAAATTATAGGTGGTAATTGGGACCGCGGTCCCGGTCCAATAAACCCCACGACCCAAAATACCATATTAGGTAATAGTGGTGCCTATTTTTATTAACAGTGACAACTGTTATTACACCCGACTAAAGCTTTAACAATGAAGTCAACTTCGCAAATACCTGCAACACAATGTACTTTCAAAAACTTTCGCAACTTTAAATAAATAATACTGAAAAAATGAAATAGATTTTTAAACCGCCTACGCACCGCCTGTGCAGTCTAGACTTCGGATTATGGGTTACTCAATTGTTGATAGAGTACTTTAGACTCTTTAGATGTGTAGCAAGTACTGTTCTTTATTTTTAGACAGGTTATTTTTTGAAATAAGAACTACACTCGCGAGTAATGAAATCGATTCAACGTACAAGTGCGCACTTGCAGATGTTTTTTTCAAAGAATACTGAACTGTTTTAAAAAAAAAACGATACACCGTTGGAACCTGAAACTTTAGCTTTAAATTATATCAACTGAAATTGAAAAAAACCTGAAACTTTAGCTTTAAATTAGTATCATTATTATAAAAATTGATTCAGCACTTTTTTATGGTTCCATGGCTAAAGGGTAAAACGTTCTATTACTAAGATTCCGCTGTCTGTCCGTCTGTATGTCTGTCTGTCTGCCTGTCTGCCTGTCTGCCTGTCTGCCTGTCTGTCTGTCTGGGCGTCTGTCACCAGGCTGTATCTCATGAGCCGTAATATCTAGACAGTTGGCATTTTCACAGATGATGTATTTCTGTTGCTGCTATAACAACAAATACTAAAAACAGAATAAAATTAATATCTAAGTGGGGCTCCCATTTAACAAACATGTTTTTTTTTTGCAATTTTTTTGTACGGAACCCTTCATGCACGAGTCCGACTCGCACTTGTCCGGTTTTTGGTTACTCGCGAGTTTAGTACAATCTGTGTAACTACAAAACAACTCGTATTGATTATCAACATCATTATCTCAATTTATTTCGGGAATTTGCTTTTTTCCTACACAAAGGACACTGCACATTTTTTTTCCAAAAGAGACTTTTTCCAAGAACAAAAAGTGATGGTCCAAATTGTTTCGAATGCAGTTATAAAGTATGACAAGATAGGAGGTCAAGATGGACTGACAGATTTGAGATTAAACACTTCATTTTTTTTTTTTATTTAGCCTCTAGAGCATGTTCAACGTTTACCGAATATAGAAACTGACATAGTTCTGTCTTTTTCTTCTCTGACATGTTAAGCGTCCGATTAGGTTAAAGCCATAATTTTAAAAGTTTAAGTTTTTAATAGGTAACTTGGAAGGGTTTTTTTATTTCTCACGCCACTCTCTACCCTGAGCAAGGTCGTTATATAATCATATTTTTGTTAATTCCAATATGGATTCATTAGTTATTTTATTTGTTGTTTATATTTTGCCATATTATTGTTTTTTAAATAAGTAAAATTTTTTCATGTTGTCTTTGTATGTTTTCCTGTAATGGGTTAGAAGAGGTTAATTATGGCACCTTAAATTAGAATAAATATGGTATGTTATGCTATTCCTCTGATTTTTGCTGCAGTGAAGTGTAAGTATGACGACGTTGATTGCTGAGCGCAGATTGGTGAACAGTAATTTTGTAGTTGTTATGATTATTCGCCATTACTTAAGATCACTCTCAAGAGTCACGCCACCATGTCACGAGCATCTATTTTCGTCTATAGGTAGGGATATTTTTATTGGCTATTGATATGAATAGGTGTAATTAGTATTTATTCATGTGTAAAAAAGGTTGATAGTGGCTCATTTTATCCATTATAATAAAGAGTGTAGCTGATGTAGAGCTGCTTTCATCAGCACCTTTTATAGCGAGGGGTTTAGAACTGGCGTATAAAAAATAAACACCAATTCAAGTTTTAGGACAAAAAATAGTGTCAAATGAGATTAGGACGACTATCAGGCCAAAAATAGGAATAAATTCTGCAGTTCAAGTGCAAAAGCCCCTTAACTATCTCCGGTCCTTACAGTATTATAGGCATCCACGTTCCTTCATACTCTAAACTTTGCACACAACATATTTTTTCTCATTAAATGCCCATTTTTACAATTCCCATGCACAGATAATACAATTACAATTTGACTGCTCTGGGGTTATTTTTCTTAGCCTAAACTATTACCCGGTGACATGTTACTATCTACTTACTTTATTATAGTTGCCGAGTTGATACTAAACTCGTGTGAAGTTTGCAACAAGCGGTGTCGCGACGCTTGTTGTTCGTAAATTCCTAACTAGATGGCGCTGTACTTTTACGTCACGTTTCTGAATCGCGGTGTTAAGATTCTCCGCCGTTGAATGACCCTCGCAAAGTACAGTAGTGAATTCATACTTACCTGGCATAGGGGATACCGTGATCAAGAAGGCGGTTCCCCCAGGGCGAGGCCTTTCCATTGCACTGCGGTTAGGTTGACCCCTGCGATTATCCCTAATGTGGATAACTCGGATGCGTAATTTTTGGTAGTGGGGACTGCGTTCGCGCCGTCCCCCTCAGAAACTATGAATGTCGTTAGATATCACATGACTGAACTCAATCAAGTTTTGTTTAATTAGATATGAGAAATATTTATCTTTTTTATACCTGTTTGAACCAAGGCAATTAAATGCAACTACACCGTATTAAATCTTGCGAGAAAAAATAGTATATTATAAAAAAGTAATACTTTGGAGCAACGTTTTAAAATTTTGTCCTAAAAGATCTAGTCATCGTTTAGGCTATATTATCACGCTGTTTGCTATAAGAAATGAGAAATATTGCATTATGTTTGTATTTACCGTGAGTATCCAGTCAACATTTTTGTGATTACCTAATACTTTATCTTTTTTTGTATATATTTAATAAACGATGATACTACACAAATAAAAATAATTTAACGGTTTTTGCATATTCAGCAATATTACCTGTACTGCGTTTTCGTTCCTGAGGGCAATATCTTTCATTGTACTCCAAACTACGTCAGTGTGAGTTGAACCTTACATACTCCTTTAAATTTGTTCCCAAAATTCGAAGTAATTTGGCGTTTTGGACAAAATAAAATGAAAAAATAAGATCCACAGCACAAAATTATTGATTATATTTGTATGCAATTCTAGTAGAACTGCATAAATAAATATTATCGCCAAGGCGAGCAAAAAAGTGGCACGGCCGAACTATCCTTTTCTCGAAGTTGTGGATAAAACTAGAAGCCTGAATTTTCAGTAACCAAGCAGGCATTATATAAATAAGATATGTTTAAAATTACATTCGATTTGAACCAGTAGTCTAAGAATTATAACTGGTCAAAGTTTCTCAATTTTATCACTCACTGACTATCCGATCATCAAAACTCTAAAGCATTTCTAGCAGTCATAGAAGCTTCAAATTTAGAATGCAATTAGTTTTTAGTGTATGAATCAATGAAAAACTAAAATATTTTGCAATTTCGGCACAATTTTCTAGATACACCAACCGCATAAATAAGTATGTAATCTCATATAAATATATAGGATTACAAAGTTACATTTGCAGTGAATGAATCAGTGGATCTGTATGTTTATAATATAAAGGAATCTACAAAAAGAAATGAGATGCCATCAGAAACATAACTTGTAAAAAAAACAAGTCTCGCAACTCAGTTCTTCTACCGTAAAAAGTTGTGAGATCCATGTAAGACTCAAATCGGTTAATTTATTCAGTCCCTAATTGAGGGACCTTTTGCAACATCTTATAGTGAACATAACAATATTACAAATCTTTTATGTTATAAATAAATAGATTGACTATCAATCGCATGAAAACAAAATGTATCTCACAATTAATATTATATTAAATTAGATTGTTTAGTCCTAGATTGATTAGCTCTCGCCGGAACTCCCGTACTGATCTGTTCCGACTTTCGGTACCTCGGGTCGCTCGTGCAAGGGGATGGTGAGGTTCCCGGGATAAAGGGTCTTGACAGACAGACAGACAGACAGACGAACAACAAAGTGATCCTATAAGGGTTCTGTTTTTTCCTTTTGAGCTACTAAACTTTAAAAAACTAAATTCTGCGATCTCAACAACACCAACACCTTGCAAGATTAACATATCCATCAAAAATTAACGATTATTTTATAAATTACAAGTTCTAAAATAATTTATCCCTTATATCTGATCAGATCACGATTAGTGTTTATTCATATTACCTACATTCGAGATCGTGCCCACACAAACCTGCCAGTCTCTCATTATACGCAATTACGAGCCAAATCCACCAAGCCACCAACATCCGTAAAACAACGCCCTACTAAATCTGTAATAACAATTAATCTACAATTTATAGGACCATACCAATTTACATACAATGAAAATCACCCCTACGCCTTAGAAAATAAGACTTACAATACGGATTTGTACGGAACGCGAATGTGCCACTAAAAGGACCTTGGGATTTGAAAGTGCACGCAGTAACCGGAACATAAACGTACTTACCCATGTTACGTTCCAGGAAAAGTCGATAGGCAACATATAAAATGATTATTTTAATTATTTAACCTTCATCTTCATCGTTTAAGTAAGTAGTTACAGGATCTCGTGCAATGGACTTAAGATTAACATGCAACATTCTTCAGATGGTTTCTCAGTTTCTGATTCAGATCTAAGTATTTCGGCAGACAGTACTTATCATTAATTAACAAACTAGGGACGTTTGTGCACATTAATCTTATTCAATTCCAATTTTTTCGATGCTTTACAAAGGTAGGTAGGATTTGGCCAACTACTTAAAACTGGCCTGATCGTTTAAACATTAACGTTTAATAATATGTCAGTCCTCGTTTGGCCATATTATTGATGTAATATTTCTATGACAATAAAAGGTAAAATAGGCCAAACGAGGATTGACATAATCATCAAACTTTAACGTTTAAATGATCTGGCCAGTTTTAGTAGGCCATTTAATGAAGTGATCAATTTCTAAGATGACGACACGACATATATATAAGGGGAAACTGACTGACTGACATATCAACGCACAGCCGGTACTACTGCGATCGAATATCTATTAAGCTGCGACTAAGAGTGTGAAATTTTGCACAAGCTTTCCTTTTATGATAAGTTCCCACAAGGGGACGAAAGGTTTCTCTATACAAACTTTGAACCCCCGTTCAAAGTTTGTATAGAGAAACCTACTTTCACGAGACCGAAGCCGCTGGTAAAACTAATCGCTAATATTCTACTCTATCTGTATCACAGATAGGGATAGCCCATTTAAAAACTAGCGATAGGTAAATATGACTACTTATCTGAACGAAGCGACGAAATGGTGTAGCAAACATTTTCTATAGACTATCTTTTGGCTAGCAGTATCTTATCTTTTTGTCCTTTTTCAATAAAATCTTTGCCCCACATCACATTGGAATTACTTCTGAATCACTGACGGTGTGTTCACAAACACGTAAAACTCACATACAGAAGACACCCAGACCCGGAACAACTATCTGTAGTCAACACAAATATTTATTACGCGTGGGAATCGAATCGCTACACCCAGTACAACAGCCAATCGCTCGACCACTGCGCAAGCCGTGTCTTTCGTAACGTAACGTAATGCTGACCACTATTCGTATGTACCATGTATGTAGTAGGTACAATATAAAATTAAGGCTGACCACTAGTTTAATCGTCTTGTATAGTTAAACAAACAATTTTTTTTAAACTTTAGTGACTAACAATACATACCAAATCTTGAGCAAGTCAATAGTCACTTATAGCCTGCTAACTCGGATGGGGCCATGGGTTGGAACGAAACGAACGAATGGAAAGAAGGTAAAGAAGGAACAGGAGTGGGTTTTAGTCAGTAAAAGTCTGACACGCCCTCCCGTTCCGCGAGGGCGGGAGAAGTCAATGGATGATTTCACAAATTAAAAAAAGCCCTTTAACTCCGAAAATATTCGTCGCTTCGGAGCTTAACGAGTCACCAAAACAGTAACGATAGTTTTTGCATGAAAAAATTGCAAAAGAAACGGGTCTGGTTTTATTGGTCAGGCTGATACTGAGCGCCCACTCCCGGCCGCTATCCCACTACTGCCCGATGCGGGGACTTTTGGCTGCTGGGTTTCCCCCCTGGCCCGGTTCGCCCCTCCTTAGTTGACCTGCATCCCCCAGACTCCTCCGGGGGATCCATATCAACACCGGGCTTAGTGTGGACGTCCAGTCAACATGTGCCACTCAGCACCAGGACCCCCGACCTCAAACCATCCTCCGATTCCGACCTCCGAGAAGCCGGATTACAGGAGACGCCACGCTCCCAGTCGAAAGTCATGTTGAAATTTACAAACACTTTCTGATCAAATGTTGCTAATTCGTATTTTATAAAATAATCATGTTAATTTAAAACAACTTTTTGAATTTTCAAGAATATTTTATGTATTATGATTTTTATTTTCCATTTTGTTAAGCAATTTTATATGCTCTAAACTCACAAAAGTTTAATGCCATCTACCTGAAATGCTAAAGATCAACGCGAGATAATGCAAAATTTAAGATTATAGATGGTGCTGTTCTCAATTTTGAATAAATTTCAGTGATCGTTTCATTACTTAATAATTATTCTAGATGCATGTGAGAGTTTTATTACAACCGCTGTCGATAAATATAAAATACCTGAAATTATTAAATTACAAATCAAAAAATATAAAACGATAAAAAAAAATGGAAGTGAATCTGAACCTAAAGTACGAGTTTGACAACCAACACAGCTGTTCAATTTGTTTCTTTTGTTTGAAAACTCAAGCAACGGTGCATTTTGAATATTCTAAATCGTATTCATTTCATCCTACAAAATATCGTAAAATATCTTGTTTAATTTGCAAATTCCAAACATGGAATCTGCTGGTTTATTAAACTATCAAAGGTAAAAGTGGTATACAAACTTTTTCTCCTCCTTTCATAGTTTGAACTTGCGCGCTTTAATGTATTGATTTTCCATCCCAAAATAAGTTAGAACGATGTAAATAAATCATAAAGCGGACCTTTAGCATTTTCTTAGCATTTAGTTTATCAGGCAAGCTTTCAATTGGAGTTTCAGGTGTTTTGAAAACAGGAATTGTGTATTTTAGGAATAGTGCCGGAGATTCGTCTAGCTTGACTCCTGTGAAACCTAGACTCGGAAGATTTGTGGATGTTTACTCGCCCGAGCATCTAAATATAACACCGCGACAAGTAAGTATTTTATTTATAGCAAAATTCAATAAGTTCTTTGAATTATTCATGAATATTTTTGCTTTAATATTTCAGAAACCAAAACTCACATTTACTGAACCCAGGGATGATAATCCAAATTTACATACCCCGGAAAAGTTTCCTGAAGTTGATTTTAAATGCAGGTAAGAACATATTTAACTCTGACATTAAACTTAATACAAATGTTATCTTTCTTAATAGATAACAACTGAAACTACTGCTTTAATTGTAAAGCACAAGTTTCAGTTGATATGTTGAAATAATAACAAAAACAACTGCTGTTTGTGTGAGCTTTACAATCAACTAATATTTTCTTAATGTTATACTTTATCATAGAACTGCAAGAGCACAACACCGTTTCCGGAATGTGTTCAGCAACTGTTCCTTTGAAGGCAACCAGAGCTTCCCACGCCTGAGTCGTAAGGCGCGACCTATGACCATGGAATTGGAAACACCAACAAAACTAAAACAGGCTGTTGATCTTGTTAGAGGTTTGTATTTGTTACCGATAAATATTCTTACAGAAATCAGCGCAGAGTAAACTAATGTAAGTTGTAGCTTTTACTGCCAATCAGAAATCCCCCATCCAGTAATTTTGGATTACTGATAAGCCTAAAACCAATACATCAAAAACTACTTTCTGGTGCATTTCAATTTCAAAGCAAAATGAAAGATATATGAAGGAAGTTTGTGTACCTTTCATTTGAGGTAGGATATCATACCTGCGTTCCTGATGCGACAAAAGCGATAATATCGCGAATACAACCAATGCGTAATGTTACAATTATTACTCAATAGCCCTTTTATATTGTGACAAAATTTGGTTGGATTTGCAATATAATCCCTTTTATCGCAATTCAGAATGCTGTGCATCAATGACTACTCTTGCTCTAAGGTAAATTGAGAAGATGTGTCAAACATTTACCAACTAAAACCCACATGCACTGAGTCTTTTGAGCATTCCGCAACCAGAGTTTGTTTACCCTTATTACTGTTTTTATTAATTATGGGAAAAGACAACATTAAAATCAAATCAATAAACTCTAAAATAACTTTATTAATAAGACAGACAATTTTTTACACCTTCAACAGTGGATGGGCCAAATGGGCTCAGATTCAATACGTCTCTGGCACCTGAGGTAGCAGGATCCCCTGCACCGTCTCAGACTGAACGCTTACAACAGACCATCAACCCAAGCAAGGCTGTCTTCACCATTGAACCTAACACTTCTAAGGTAAGAAGTAATGATGAGACTTTATGATGTGGCTGATTTTGAATACATACAGTTTGTTTTCTTTTCAATAGTAATAATAATAATAATCAGAAGAGACATTGAAAGGAGCAAGAAATTGGGGAAGATAATGATGAATGACATTAGCCATTGGCATATCTAGGTTTAATTTTTGGGGCCAGAGGCCTTACCACAAGCTCTTAACGCAATCCATTTGACAACCTAAACTGAACTGTTAAAGAGATGGAGCTTTATAGCGTCTATAGCTCCATCCCTCCTTCTAGCTCGCACAGTTGACATTTTAACATGTCATGGTAAGGTGCCTGGCCCCTGAAATGCAAAGTGTAAAGTTAACAGTATTTTGGTGTCTGTCATAGAGTTTCGTATTGGTAACCCAACATCCTCAGTTGAGCTCTAAACCATACTGGGGTGGGATGGGCTGAGCACGGCCCACTTGCCACCCTATATATGCCTATCATGGTAGCATTGTTTCTCTAAGTATCATACTCACTAATCAACTGTATGAATAGTAAAACTTACACAAATAAGCTAGTAAAGTATAGTTTTTATGACAAATCCACCTGTTACTTGTTTTTACATTTATTTGACATTTTAACCACAGAAATGGTTTATACTGAAAAATGTGAGCCAATATATATTTGGGAAAGGCTAGACAGATAAGACGATGAAATGGTTTGTTTAGAAAAATTACTAAAAATATTTTTTTGTGTGTTGACCAACACACCTATTGTTCTGCCACCACTTTCAGTATTCTCTATTTTAAATACTTACGACTTTCAGATTCTAATAGTAAACAACAAGGCCTGTTCGTTACTGGGCTACTCTTCAGGAGAGTTGTGTGGACTTCGATTCTCAGACCTGCTCCGCAACAGGAACTGTAAGGCATTCAGTTTACATGAGCCTGAAGAGTGTGATACTTCTGAAGACGGGACTGTTGTTTTGCTCAGTGGGAAGGTAATATACATCAATTTAATTTAAATGTTGATTTCTACCTAATAATTATGTGTATATAACCATTTAAACATTATAAATAACCATGTTGTTCTCGAAAGCCTTGTAAGTCCAATGGTCACATTATCGTGATTGTTGAAGAATTTCTTGGGTTAGGTCATCAGATTGGACTAATGGAAAAGGATTGGGGATTTCTCTTTAGTAGCCCTAGTCTAGTTTATTTGATTTGTGCCACCTTCCCATAAGAAATCTTTTATAACTAGTCAAAAATCGGTGTATTGTTTACCCATACTTATTGTATGTGTGCTGTTTGTATTATAAATATTCTTCAATACAAATTTATTAAACCAATTCCCTCACTGTGTCTGTCTGTCTGCTCGCGATAAACTTAAAAACTACTAACATTGCGAATTTTAAGTTATTATTGTAATTTTAATTTTGGTGATACAATAAAGAGTATATCTATCTATCTATCTACTGAATGGATTTTCAAGTGGTTTTCACCAAAAGACAGTAGCATATCATGAGAATTATTTAGATATGCATTTTCAAAGATTCAAAGCATTTTATTTCAAATAAACAAAAAATTATGCTAATTGCACATTCCAAAGCGTAGATCTCTATGGAGAAGAATGTGCTAGAGACTTCATGGACACTCTTTTCAATCATGTTTTGTAATTACAAATATCTCTGTTACACATTTCTTTCAGCGTTGTGTATTATAGTGGACAAAAACCAAGAATTTTAAAGATTTGTAGCACCCATTCAAAGCTGGCGTAGCTGATATATATAAGATATATTAAAAAATAGCTCATATTTTATAATAGTAAAGTAAAAATATTAGCTATGCAGCAAATTGGTAGGATAATTTAATCCTTAGGTTGCCTCATTAGTATATTTTTGTATCCTCGTGGAAGTTATTTTAATGCACCCTTCATTTTCTATGCTATAAGTGCATCCCTTTAAAAATAAAGAGGGATAAGTTCTATTTTTAAACTCGTGACCTTATACTTATGAATGTCAAACCAGTATATTTAAACTTTACAGGTAGTTGAACTTATATCAAAGGACGGCGGTTCAGTTCAGGTGTCGTTGTGGATAAGACAGCTGGACAATGATGGGCCATGTTTAGTTGTAGCTGAGCCAGTCAACTGTAAGAATGTTGTGGTGAGTTTTAATCAAAATAACTTGTGTTTCATTGACTTGTAAACTTCTGATCCTCTTGAAAGCCTAGAGTATGTTATGTGATGGGAGATTTTTTTTTGCGATCGCAATTTTTTTTAACTCTATTAAAAACTTATTAAATTATTTAATATTATTCATAGAATTGATTTGATTTGAGTTTGATTCATTCAACTGCATCAGACTGACTGGTTTTTCTTTTTTTGATTCCCACATTTGAAATCGTCACGTCGAGCTCTTTATTTTGATATCATAACACCTTACATATAGTCATCTATATCACGAAAAAATATATGGTGCTAAAAATCCGCCATTTTTTTTTTTGTAATTTTAATGTACCTAGGGTATCGTTAGATTCGTCTTAGTTGTGACACTCTCACACGATGACGAACCTAACGAGATACCTCTTAAGCTAAAATGCAACAAGCGGTTTAGGCTCTAGGGCGCGGGCGTGCCAAGGCAATTTACATACATACACTCGAAAACCATAACCCTCCTTCTGGAGTAGTTGAGTAAAAACTGAAGTCGTTTTTTTTTATTTTCAGTTAACAGTAGAAGCGGACACAGGAATAGTGGTATCTTGCGAGGGAGCTTCGGCGGCTGCGCTATTCGGGGCAGAGTCACGCGACAAACTAGTGGGAGTGCCGCTCGCTTCGCTCATACCTAACGCGCGCCTGCCATCGTACGACGCACCTATGCCGAAGAATATGGCTAAGCAAAAACTTACAGGTAAATAAATTCAATATATTATTATAACTTTTGTTTATGTTTGTCTAGCTGGCCCTAGCTTTGCATGAGTGTTAAAAATCTTAGAATTTGTTTATTTATTTTTTTATTGATATAAACCAGTGCTTGACTGCAATTCCACCTGATGGTTAGCAGAGTTTATTACGACCCAAATTTTCGGCTTTTCTCTACTATAATATACATCTATAGAATAGAATAGAATATTATTTATTCGATGCAGGTAATACAATGCAATAGGCAACAACAACACAAAAAAAAGTACAGATTTACAATAGTTTTAATTAGTTGCGCTGAGCGTGCTCGAACCGAAAGGGTCGCCATCTAAACCTTCCTCATAAATTACTCTGTCTCTGAACCGCATGAAAATCCGTTTAGTCGTTTTTGAGTTTTTTGCGAACAGACAGACAGACGCAGTGAGCCGTGGGGGACTTGGTTTAATATGTGAATATGGATTTTGTAAGGTTTAAGTCATCCAAAGTAGCTTAGTAGGCTTATGCAGTTCAGTGCAATTAATTTATCTCTTTCTCGTTCGACGGGGCCTGTTATAGTTGATGAAATCAGAAATCTGAAACGTTTATTTCAAATAGACCACTTACAGGCACTTTTAACTGGTCAAAATGTTGGTAAGTCAAAAAAAAAAAAAAAAAGTGAAGCTAAATTGCATGTTACTAACCGTAGATCTCTATGGATTATGGCGGTATATCTCCTCTTTGAGGCGTGGTTGGAAAGACCTCACGGCGTCCTCACCTTCCGCATGACGCAGGTTCTCACCGAACACGGTAAGTTCGGGAAGTTCCTGCACCGGATTCGTGCGGAAGCGACGCCCGGGTGTCGCCACTGTGTGGACCGCCCGGAGGACACGGTGGAGCACACGGTGGAGGTGTGCCCCGCTTGGGCAGAGCAACGCCGTGTCCTCGTGGGGGCGATCGGCGGCGGCGATCTCTCGCGCCGGGCCTTGGTACAGGCCATGGTCCGGAGCGAGGAGGAGTGGCAGGCGGTCGCCTCCTTTTGCGAAGCAGTAATGCTAGCAAAGGAGGCGGCCGATCGCGTGAGGCAACGGTCCTCACGCCCCAACCGCCGCCGGGATTCTGATCCCGATTTCCGGCCACCGTAGGCGCGGGCTTGCGGACGGCGAGCAATGGGTGGCTCGCCGTCCGATTGTCCGGTAGCCGTCCGGACCAAGCCCAAGTCGTCGACGGCGCGTACTGTTCCACGCGCGCCTCAAGGAGATGTCAGCAAATCGTAGGGGCCCAACGGGGTCGAAGCCTACTGGGGCCACGGGTAGTGTGAAAGTGAAACCCGGGGCCCTGGGACGAGGGCAAGGAGGGAACAGGAGTGGGTTTTTAGTCAGTAAAAGTCTGACACTATTTCTCGCTCCGCCCAAGATTTGTCATAAGATGATTTTCCCACCTAAAAAAAAAAAAAAAAGATCTCTATGGAGAAGAACGTGCAGAAACTCCATGGACACTCTTTTAAATCATAAATTATGAGTTACATAAACCCAGGTTACATATTTCTTGTCGCTTCTAATGTGATGCCTGCCAGAGCTGTGGTATTGTTCGAAAGAATTTCCGCCGCCCTAGACCACAACTGTTGGAAAATAGGTTTTAGTCAGTAAAAGTGTGACACTTCCTGATACTATGCGTTCCAAATAAGAATAGGAAAGTCAATAACCTCGATCTGTCAAATTTGATTGAAAAGTACAGTTTGCAAAGAAAACTTATTTCCGTATTAATACATTTTTTTTTTTTTGCTTTGTATTATTGAGTCTTTGTTAAATCTAGGTGAAGTAAAAACTTTATTGTTTAATCTATAGCTAGTAGTTTTTTTAGTAGTAGTTTTAGTAGTTTTTAGTAGTAGTTTTTTTTTTTTTAATCTAATTATAACTTAAATAATATATTTTTTATTTAAGTTATAATTAGTTTATACCTACCTACTTTCTTATTTTCATTGTTAGGAACAATATGCCTTCTTCTTCCATTTACCACTACTCAGATACTTCACACAGTGACGCAGAGATTGACAAAATTGAAGAACTGGATTCTGACTAAACTTTTTTCGTTGATGACCCGTAAAAAAAATAAAATTTTAAAAATTTCTTGTTTTGCTCACCCCACCCAATTTTTCTATTTGACAGCTATGACGTCACAACATACGTGATGTTAAAAATCGATCCTATTCTTAAGGGTTACCAGACAGTCGCAAACGTTCCAACCAAGGTCACCTTGGTTTATGTGTCTGATTTGTGTTGCCGCTACATGGATGTAAACCATGCGCCAACACGTTCGGTGGTTGGGAAAACGCACCTCCCAACCAAGGGCGTTGAAGGCTGAAGGTCGCGGATTACAACTGCTTTCTATACGGATTTAAACTAGCAAGGTCACATTAGTTGGAACATTGGTTTGCAACCATCTAGTCACCCCTTTATTTGGAACGCATTGTACTCCACTCAGAGCAGAAGGGATTATTTGATAATTACCCACCAAAAAAAAGCACGACACATTGATCGTTTATTATTGTTATCCTTTCGACATTTGTGAGCAGTGGTGGCCTACCCAAGTAAAAAAAAAGTGGTCTTGTAGTGGTTCCGGAGCCAGCTCTATAACAGGCTAGTAATAGTTTATAACCACGGAAAAGGGCCCATTTTATACGCGTACTTTTGCTAATAAAACACTTATAGTAGACTTGACAAGCACCACTTAGACCAATAATACACTTATAGTTGGACTACGCAGAACTATCTGCTCTCGCGAAGCCAGCTATGAGCATCTAATAGAGCCAGGCAGGCGTGTAACGTACTTCGCGCTTCTATTACTAGCTACTTCAAACATTTATGATTTTTTCTTGTGTTGTGCGATTCTGAAGAAAAATAAATAAAAATGAAAAGTAAAGAAAGAAAAGAAAGAAAACATATTTATTCATCTAATTTATATAAAATTTAGTAACAAGTATTTCGCACGTAATATTATATGTACATATATGTTTGCACGGCAAACGCGTAAGTATTTTCGGTGAAGTATATTGTGTTTTACATCTCAATTTTCGTTCGCCTTTTAAACACGGCGTATTTACTAAGTTGTGTTTAAAAATATTATTTATTTAATGCTTTATGCACACAAATGTACAGAGGCGGACTTAATGCCTTAGGCATTTTCTACCAGTCAACCTTTGGGTGATGCAGTGAAGAGTAGTAGTAGGTGCAATAAAAGAGAGAGAAAAGGCGAATACAGGAATAGATTTACTTATAGACCATAGAATAGATATACCAACTAATAAACCAAAGAATAAATATAATACAATTATACAATATATACTCAAATTAATACGCTACATACTTACATACACTATAAAATACTTAAACAATTGGTCCAAATCGACAATGGGAAAACATTAACGCTGTGATGATACTGCTGCCAACTTTTTTACGAATTAGCTCGCGAACTTTGGTTTTGAATGATAATCGGGTTGTTGCCATCCTGATTTCCTGGGGGGAGCGCATTCCACAGAGAAATCGCTTGAATAAAGAAGGAATAGTGAAGAAAGTCAGTACGATGAGTGGGACAATGGAGAAGGCGGTTATGAGATGAGCGCAGATTTCTATTATGGTTGGCGCAAATGTATTGAAAGTGAGGGGCTAAATAACTAGGGGTATTAGGAGAATCAAGAAATGAAAATAAGGTGGTGAGCGCCCTTTGCTCACCACCAAAATAATATTAAGGCATTGTCGCGCCATATTGTAACGAGTTAGGGTTTACAAGAATAGTTTTATAAGAAACCTTTATATAAAAAATAAGACTATAACAGCATTCGAGAGTCCACAATAATACCAAGTACACTTACTCCTAAAAGAAACCACTGTAGAACTAATTCACTTAAAATTGGCACACATAAAGTTGACTTATACACCCCTATAAGATCAAGTAACAAATACAAATGGTTATAAGTGCATTTAG
The DNA here is from genome assembly GCA_961205895.1 of Mythimna pallens. Classification (NCBI taxonomy): domain Eukaryota; kingdom Metazoa; phylum Arthropoda; class Insecta; order Lepidoptera; family Noctuidae; genus Mythimna; species Mythimna pallens. The sequence goes on from OY540825.1 coordinate 7,440,015, forward strand.
TTCTGTAAATTACTGTTACTGGCGTATAACACTTATAGCGAATTTATAATTGCTTCTTGTAGGCGATTATAAGTGTAACTACTGGGCCAAGTTTTCTCAAGTGTATTTACACCGATGCAACACTTTTATAGGCCATCTTAGCCTTTACTGCGCCTATAATTTCATTCTATATACGAGTATAACTCAACTTATAAGAACACATGTACTATAAACAAATGAACTCCGTGTAACCTGTTATAAGCTTGGTAGTAAAACCTAGAACCACTAAGAGACTAGGTACTAGTGCTGTGAGCCTGTAAACTATGCGCTACCGGAGAACTTTGTTACTTGGGTACTTATAAGTGCCCCGACTTACAAGTTATAGATCGCGGGTTCAAACCCAGCCAGGCGCATTACTTTATTTATTTCATTACCACTGTATACTCTCAAAACGGTGAAGGAAAACATCGTGAGGAAATCGGCATATCCTAGAACCAAAAAATCCAAGACATGTGTCATCTACCAATACGCACTGAACTCGCGTGTTGGATTACGGCCCATTCCGTCTCCTATACAGGAGGCCTGAGTCCCAGCAGTGGGAACATTACAAGGTCGCTTATAATTTTACCAATGACAATTGTAATTGCAATCAGTCATCAATAACACTATCAATATTTTTACAGGAAGGACGCTGGACGGTGGTTGTTTTCCGCTTTGCTTGTGGATATCAAAGCCAGATACCGCAGACAACTCGCTATGGTCTACTGTTTGTGGTGTAAAGACACATAGACCTGTGTTTGAAGTCAATGTCAGGGTAAGGACTTAAAACAGTGAAGTTCTTTCACAGTATTTTTTATATTATTAGACGCCAACCACCATAAATTCGTTAGTAATTTTCTTTTTGTTGACATGTCATTTATTGATAATTGTAATTATTTATTGTTCTTGTTTTTTTTTTATGTAGCTTCTTTTTTTTTAATGTGAATGTGAGAACACTGTAGATTTCGCGATTTCTTAGGTTACTTCCTATTACGACCCACTTTTTTTTTTATGATTATTTTTATTGAGCTTTTGGGTACAATATCGACTGATCTACACTGTTCTTACATAATGTCTATTAATACTGTAATATGAAAATATTGTAAACAATCACTTTTTTAAAAGAGTAACCATGGAGTTTCTTGCCGGTTCTTCTCCATATGAAACGACCAATTTGGAACCGTGCACTAGCTTCTGACGTTTTATAAGTGCCCATGCAGGCCTATGTGAAATAAAAACTTTTGACTTTGACTTGACAGTTATTTTAACTCTGACAGATGTTTTATTAAAATTGATAAATATCTATGATCACTGTTATGCAAAATCTGTGACTGTGTTAACATGGCGGAGTATTTGAGCGGTTGGGAGCTTGTCAACGCGCACGGAACACGTATTTGTATGTCCTAGTCGTTCGTTGTCTGGGTGTCTTCAATATTGCGATTGCACCCACTTGTATTGTGGGTGCATTCATTAGTATTCCTTTTTGCTTAGCAGCTTTAAAAAAAAAATGACAAAATAGCTGTAAGGGAACTGTAATTTGGTCGATGAAATTGTTGTTGAATTTGAAATCAACCTTTCTGATAGTATTGTTTCACGATACAGTCGCAGAATGGGTGAGAATGTAAAAGTTTAGCATCTGGTGAAGATTGCAAGAAAACGCTGGATACGGGCTCTTAGCCTATGTCCATCTTTTAACAGCAGCATTTTCTAACAATATGCTGATAGATGTAAAACCCAGATAAATTTGCAATAAAGTACCAATGAACTATTCTTCATTACAGGAAAATGTAAAGAATCACTATAATGTCGAATCAAAATGACTTTGTTTTTATTTCTGTTTTTAAAATAAAGAAGTGTCAATAAATAATAATAATAATAACTTTCACACAACACCATCTAGGCCGAAACTAAGCAGAGCTTGTGCTATGAGTAGTAGACAACTGATAAACATACTTATATATTTCTAAATTCATACTTAATATAGATAAATTACACCCAAACAGAAAAAATGATCATGCTCATCACACATACATTTGTCTTGAGTGCGAATCGAACACACGACCTCCAGCATAAGAGTCAGGGCCAATAAACACTAGACTGCCAAGCCAGTCAAATAAATGTAAGAGGGACAATAACCGCTATTACAAGCTTCGACTACCTTCTATTACTGATAACGATTTTCATCAGGCCAGATCCTTATCTCATTCCCAGGTCACCTACAACGTAAGTGGTCTCCTAGTAGTAGACGAGAGCGGTATAATAACGGCCTGTAACCACCACTTCGCCATGCTGACCTTCGGGAAGCCTCACTCTGAAGTCATAGGCCATCATATTGAGGACGTCATTCAGAACTTCTGCCAGGCGGCTGATATTGTCAAGATGCCTGAGAGGAATAGGAATATGACGCTTTCGCCCGTCAATAATGATGATAATGGTTCAGGTATGTTTTTATGATAAATCCGGATTTTTAATTAAAAATTCTCTCCAGAGTTAATATTTGAAAATTTCCATAAAATGGTATTAGGCGGTATTAGGGCTGCTGCCCCGCTTCTGTAGTGCTTCGGGCATGTTTGCGGAAGCGCGCACCGAGTGTTTCCACACAAGCGGTGCGCGACCGCGGTGCGCAGCGTGCGGGGGAGCTCCTACTGGCGATGACTGCCGGAAGATTTGATTGCCCTTATATCGGACATGGTTGTAGCTGACATGTTGCTGGCTGTGTCCTATATAGTATCATGTTACATTATGGGTGCTACGGGTTCCCAGAATTAAGTGCTTTTTTATATTTCTTTGTAATACTGCTCCACTGCTGGGCAAAAACCTTCCCAAGTCTCCAAGGTCATAAACTATTTAAATTATTAAAGTTGTTTTTTACTGTTTAGATGAAAAAAAACAAGCCTTCTAATGTATATTTTCAGGTTTCAAAACTGACAAATCGATAATATTTATCTTAAAAATTTCTTCATTTGTTGTTCCAGCATCAGACACCGACGACTCATGCGGTGCATTCAACGGCAGTCAAAAATCCGCCTGCATGTCTTTAAACGTCCATCCATCCATACTGTCCACAACCCGAGAGAAGTCGTCCAGCGCCCTCTGCCTCGACAAGTCGTGCAGCATGGTCACCCACACGCCCACCCCCACACAAGACATGGTCTCGAGCATCAGCACAACGGAACAACGAAACGACATATCCGCCCTGCCTGACGTCACGTCCGGGATGTCAGGAATTTCTATAGACGAAGAGAATTATTGCCACAGCAGCATATCGAAATCTCGGAGCGAGAATATTCTGCGCTCTGAACAGAGTAACCTGGCGAGGCCTGTTGCCAAGCCTACGGAGAAGTCTGATTCTATTTATTACACTTCCCAGCATTCTCAGGAGGTAACTCCAACTGGAAATACTCCTAGAGTTAGACTCAACGATCCTTCTCTAAGACTTTCCTTTGATTCAAGTAAATATAGGTCTCTTAAAGCGAATCTACCAGGCAAAGATGATAAAACCAGTCTGTCTCTAGACTTCTGTGACTCTAATGAGACCAGTGCAGACTTCCTAACTCCTATAAATGAGATGCCGCCTCCCGGTTGCGAGATTGAAGACTTGCCGAAACATAATGGCAATGAAAGTGTTGATAGCTTGAGTAATGATAATGATTTGGAGACACAAACTGAATCTGCGCCTAGGAAATTTTATACAGGTAATGTTAGGCTATTATTATCTGTATTTATTATGGTCGTATCGGAAAAATTCAAAAACCAGTTATATCACGACTAGTTCTTTCTTCTTCTTTAGAAGGTTAAAACATATTCTTGATTAAAAACACTTTGTTCTAATAACAGTTTTTGTGTATGAGCGTAAATCTGTAACTTACTTGCTAAATTGAGGAAACTCTTACAAAACGTTTTGGAACAGGAAAGTACTCGAAACTATATCACCAAATAACTTCTCCCGCTCTGGGAGAGGGGATGTCAGACTTTTATTGACTCGAACCCACCTGTGTTTCTTAAGTTGCCCTTTGCGTTCCACGGCGGTGAATCTTTCGAACAATATTATAGTGAGTATCTTAACTCTAAGCTAGCGTGTGCCATCGTCGACCACTTCATCCCATTGAAATAGTGGTCAAACGCTACCCTATTACGATTAAAACTAAAACTTTTTAACCACAGATGACGCACCTGAAACTCCATGCGTAGCAAAGCGTATAGTCCGTACATTGGTGATGACGTCAACCCCTCAGCACTCGCGTAACAAAGCTGAACCCTGTGAATGTGCAGTCGACTGTCAGCATAAAGATGGCACCTACAGGGGCGTCGTACTGCACAAGGACGGAACTCATCTTAGTAAGTATACTCTCTCTACAGCTACTAGCTACCACTACTACTAGCTACTACCACCAGCTACTACTACTCTAGCTACTACTACCGCTAGGTATTACTACCGTTAGCTACTACTACCTCTAGTTACTACGACACTAGTTACTACGACACTAGCTACTACTACACTAGGTACTACTACCACTAGCCACTACTACCGCTAGCTACTACTACAGCTTGCTACTACTACCACTAGCTACTACTACCGCTAGTTATTACTACCGCTAGTTATTACTACCGCTAGTTACTACTACCGCTAGTTACTACTACCGCTAGTTACTACTATCGCTAGTTACTACTACCGCTAGTGACTACTACCGCTAGTTACTACTACCGCTAGTTACTACTACCGCAAGTTACTACTACCGCTAACTACTAATACCGCAAGTTATTACTACCCAAGTTATTACTACCGCTAGTTATTACTACCGCTAGTTACTACTAACGCTAGTTACTACTACCGCTAGCTGCTACTACTAATAGAGATGACTATATTTACCCAGCCTTGCTCCAACTGTGTTGGGATCGGCTAGAAGCCAGCCTAAATAGACGCAGCCAGTACCAATAACCAAATTCCAGCATTTTACATGGAGCGGTTGCCTATCTGACTTCCAAATTCCAAATATCTGACTCAAATAGTTGGGCAACAAAATACCTCTTGGCAAGACTACTGTTCTGTGTGTTGTACTGTCATGTACAATGCAATGAGAACAGGGATCCACAGCTTGACGTACTTTCTGTGACACGCAGGAATTTGAGTATATTAGGATAGTCTTCCATCCACAAACCGACCTCGACATGCTTTGCTTAACTTTAGAGATCGACCCGTGCAGCAGTATACTAGCCCCGAGCTCTTTAGCTGTAGAGATAAGCATAGACGAAGATCCATGCCATAGTCGCCGTGGGTGAAGATTCATAAGTTTCATGAAAAACAATTCAGCAGTTTTAACTTAGAAATGTTATTAAAATAATGTATACATTTTTTTACTGATGTTTACAAGACTACTGTTCTTTTCCAGATGTCCTATACACAGTATCAAGCATGCAGCTCAACACAGGCTGTCGTGTCCAGTGCGTGTGGCTGGGCGTACAGCTAGGGGACACACCTCGACATACTACGCTCGCGTCCAGCATCGCGTCCACGGCTGACAATTCGCTAGTCCTCGTTAGTAACACTATGGTATAGTATGTCTTGTGTATAAGTTAGGCAAACAATCTGTAGTACAGCTAGGGGACAACTCGACACACCACAGTCGCGTCCACGGCTGACAACTCGCTAGTTCTCGTTAGTAAACGTTCTGTAGTACAGCTGGGGGACACAACTCGACACAACACACTCGTGTCCACGGCTTACAACTCGCTAGTCCTCGTTAGTAACACTGTGGTTTAGTATGTCTTGTGTATTAGTTAGGCAAACAATCGGTAGTACAGCTAGGGGATAATTCGACACACCACACTCGTGTCCACGGCTGTCAACTCGCTAGTCCTCGTTAGTAACACTGTGGTTTAGTATGTCTTGTGTATTAGTTAGACAAACAATCTGTAGTACAGCTAGGGGATAACTCGACACACCACAGTCGTGTCCCACAGCTGACAACTCGCTAGTCCTCGTTAGTAACACTGTGGTATATTATGTGTATTAGTTAGGCAAACAATCTGTAGTACAGATAGGGGACAACTCGACACATCACACTCGAGTCCACGGCCGACAACTCGCAAGTCCTCGTTAGTAACACTGTGGTATAGCATGTCTTGTGTATTAGTTAGACAAACGTTCTGTAGTACAGCTAGAGAACAAAACTCGACACGCCACACTCGCGTCCACGGCCGGCAACTAGCTAGTCCTCGTTAGTTACACTGTGGTATATAATATGTCTTGTGTATTAGTTATAATACTAAAGGGGTGACCAAAGGGTTGCAAACTAGTGTTCCAACCAAGGTGACCTTGGTTTATGTGTTTGTTGTGTTGTTTGTTGTTTGGTTTGTCTTACGGCTACATGGACGTAAACCACGCGCAAACACATTCGGTGGTTGGGAAAACACGCCTACCAACCAAGGGGTTTAAGGTCACTGATTACAACTGAATTGCACGGATTGAAACTAGCAAGGTCACCTTGGTTGGGACGTTGGTTTGCTACCGTCTGGTCACCTCTTAAATGAAAAGCTTCACTTAACACAGTATTCATAACTAGTTTGCAGCTTCTTTCAGATTTGTAGCTGCTGATTGGCTATAGCCGTACATTTTGGGGGATTTATATTTAATATCGTTATGAGAATGTAATCCTTCTTAAATTCAATATACTTAATTTTATTACAGTAGCTATCATTTCGTTATCGTATCTTATAATCATCTCATTATCACAATAATCATTATCTTCTTGCTAAAAAACGAGCGTAAACGTGTCCAAAGTTTAAATTAATGATTTTAATAAATGCAATTGGCATCCTCTCTTGTGACTTTTTTTTTAAAGTACAATTTTAGCATCTATTTTTTTCTGTTTAGGGTAACAAATCGGCTGGCAGCAGGCCACAATCGATGTCGCTAGTGAGCCAGTGTGGTGATGAGCAAGTTTCTGGAGAATACAACAAACATTATGTTACGCTCAAGCAGATTGGTAAGTAGATACACTATTGCTAGCAGCGTGTCGTCAATAAAGAAAAACAAGGAAAGAAAGAAAAACATTTTATTTGTCGGAACAAGGCGCAAATTTAGAACTAACAAATACTAAAAACAATGACCAATGACCTCTATCTGTCAAATGTCACTTGAAAAGTACGGTTTGCAAACTTATTTGCGTTTCAATAACGGTTTTTTTTTTACTTTTTTTAACAAAGTCAAATCTTGGTGAAGAAAAAACGTTACTGCTTTATTTAAATATATGATACTTATAATTAATAAAAAAAAAGCTTGTTTTCTTTCTTATTTTCATTTTTGCAATAATTGGCCTTCTTCTTCCATTCGCCAGATACTTCACACTGTAGTGCAGAGATGAGCGGAATCTAAGAACTAAATTCTGATTAAACTTTCTTAATTCACGATCAGTAAATAAATTTTATTTAAAAAATACATTTTATTGCTCCCCCTGTTTCGATTTGACAGCTATGACGTCACAACATGGTGCTAATTCGATTTTATTCTAATTGGAAATGCATTATATTATGTATTATCATATGTAGGGATGTAGGGTACAGATGTCGCCACTTTTGAATTGAATTTTCTTGTTTAACTTGTACATCAGACTTACTAAACCTGACCTACACTAATGTTAGTGTTGTTGTACTTGTAAAGTCAGTTAATTACAGTTGACTATGAGGTAAAGGTCACATACCAGTGATGACAGATGACACTCAAACGAGGTAGAAAGTGACCGAAAAGGCAATGGAGTTGGCTATTCTTGGAGTCCGCTGAATGCGAGGAGTACAGCACCGATCAAAGTGCCGATGTTGGGAAAGCCCAGCTAATATGAACTTCTTTCGACTGTATTGATAAGTAATAATGAAACAAGTGCTCTGTGAAGTTTCGGTAGCAAATTTATTTTAATCCTGTATACTATCATTATAGGTAAAGGCGCCTACGGCTGCGTGAAGATGGCTTACCGTCGTTCTGACAGATTGCTCACAGTAGCCAAGTTTATACTCAAAGAGAAGGTGGGCGCACAGTTCTGGGTGGATGGGCCCGATGGACGTCGTGTGCCGCTGGAACTGAGTCTCTTGCTCACGCTTAAACACCCTAATATTGTGAGTGTATTACTGTCTTTTTTTTAAAATTAGTGTCATGGGCTGGCTTTCCTCAAAACCCTCCTAAATGCTGGAAGCACAGCATTTTGCTCAAAATTTCCAACAAACTTTACCACTATATAATCCTACCGTAGACTAGTTTTTACTTAAACCAATTACGTGTTGGTTTCGACTGTTAGTGCAGATAGTGTCATAAAATAAATAAATAAATAAATTTTAAAATTGTTTTGCAGGTGAGCGTTATAGATGTTTTCGAGAACGAAAAATACTTCCAAATGGTGATGGAGAAACATGGTGCCGGTATGGATCTGTTCGAGTTCATTGAGCGAAGACCGAGGCTCGATGAACCGCTTCTTAGTTATATATTTAGACAGGTATGTCTATAATGTCGTAAACTTATATGGCCCGATAACTGGAAGTAAAATTGACCATTGTCAGGAGTTGGGCCCTGCGTAAGTTCTGTAATATTTGTTCATTTGTTTGTTCATACGAATATTATTGTTGTGATACAACTGTTTCCTGTAAATATTGGTTAAAAGAACATCCACTTAAAAATTCAGCGTACAACACCTAAAGGATGGTTCAATACTACTTTTTCATGACTCGTAAGTAGCAAAAGATATAATATCCGAGTATGTTATTCCGGTTTTTGATGGTTCTCTAATTTGTAAAACAGAACAGTAATATTTATTATATCGAAACTTACTGAATAAATAAAAAACACTTGTCCGTCTGCTGTCTTTTACAGATCGGACTGGCAGTGGAATACCTACACTCCTTAAACATCTTACATCGCGACATAAAAGACGAGAACGTGATCATAGACAACAAGTTCCACGTCAAACTCATTGATTTCGGTTCAGCGACGTTCATGAGCAAAGACACGCTGTTCTCCACCTTCTACGGTACTACAGAGTATTGCAGCCCAGAAGTTTTAGCGGGGAATAAGTAAGTACGATATGAGATTTGTTCAAGGCATTTGATTGGGTTAATCATTGAAAATATATAATTTTTTTACAATTCTATGAGATATAGAATGTGGATAATTATGCATTTGTTCTGACATACTTGATTTAAACATCAATTCCGTTCCGCAATTTTAGCGTAAGCATAATGAGATGTCCAATCTGTAAGAACGATTGGAGCTCCACAGGGCACAGTAATTGGCCCTCTTCTGTTACAAAAGTAAACACTGTTATAGCTGTTGTTTACCAATAAAGATTTATGATCTCATTTATAACTTCTTCTTTTATTATAGATACGCGGGCCCTGAATTAGAGATGTGGTCAATGGGGATAACTCTGTATGTGCTTACATTCTTTGTTAACCCGTTTTCGGACATCGAGGACACAATACAAGGGCCGCTAGCGTTCCCGCAAGTGGTTTCTGAAGGTAAACTTGATCCTAAATTAATTTTCTTTTGTCGGACTCGAGTAAGTTTTATTTACTAGTAGTGTCTATACTTTTAATGACACAAATAATTAAAAAACTGAAAGGGTTTTTTTTAATAGATTTCATTTAAAAAAAACCGTTTCAGTTTTCTAACTACTATTACTTTTCTGTTGGCTCACAACCCTCAATCCCTGTCGTTAAAATTGTTGGAAGGTTTTTTTTGCTTTACTTAGAAAGAAGAAAAGAAGAAAAACATTTATGCGACTCGGACAAACAACAATAATATAAAAAGTAAAATAAGTATCTATAAATACTTCAAAAGAAAATAACATTAAAAGATTTAAAATAAAAGACCTGTGCGAGGCCAAAAAGGCTTCTATCTCAGCATATGCTGCAATATCGAACAAAAAAGTAAAATAACGCAGCGCTGGTAACTGGTACCTAATTTTTGGTTTCAGACTTTATTTAACTCCTCAAATGTCGCATGATATCACCGAGATTCATTAAAGGCAACGCTCGAAATGTCGGCCAAACACCGTAGGTTCATAAACAATAGGTTCGTTTAAGACGAACCACACTCTTTTTATTACTCGAGAAATCCATAACTGTTGGAGCAGTTATGGATTTCCATCCAGCTCGAAGAGGCAATGAAATAAGGTTCGGTTAGGGTCTTCTAGGTTTTTTGGGGAGGGACCATAGATAATGCTTACACCTTTTTAATAGTAGAATGGCAAAGACAATAACTGCAACAGATAATTTAATGTTTTCAACATTGGTGAGGAGATGCGCTCGAGGGTTAATCATTTCTCAGCAGCTTCTCTGAGGGTTCAAGTCACTTTGTGCGATTTACAGATTTAGAACAACTCCTCCGCTGGATGCTGTGCAAGGAGCCAGCCAACAGATGCACGGTAACACAGTTGATGTCACATCCGTGGATACGGCAGCCCGTCGTTACTGCCAGCTACGTGTTCCACGAGATAGTCGACTGTGGTGAGATAAACATTATTAATATATAACAATAAACTGAACGCTGTGCAAAGAGCAGCCAATAAATGCACAATGACGCCGAATATTGAGTGATGAATCGCAGGTTTGAAACAAGTAACCGAGAACCACTGCTGTCAAAACTGTGGTGGAAAACATCGTTGTAAGCCTGTGTCCCAGGTAGTGGTGTAGCTAGGTTACCAACGGCTCTGGGGCGCAAAAGACTGAGGCCAAGAGGCCTCAGTCTTTAAAAATAAAGATATTTATATAGGAAATCATAAAATAGCTTCTCCTGCTCTAAATGGAGTGAGAGATAATGTCTGACTTTTGACTGACTAAAATGAGTTGTCATGATTAATGTTGCAACTTGCAACCTATTTTATTTAAACTTTGAAGGTGGGAAAATATTTCGGTAGGCCAATAAGAGGTTTGCTAGTCAGGTTTTGGAGCCCCCCCAAGCCTGGGGGGCCCGGAGCACTGCCCTGCCTAGCCCTTTGATAGCTATGCCAGTGGTCCCAGCAGTGGAAACATTACTATAAGTAGTGTTTTGTAAAATCTGGTTACTTTGGCCCAAGCTAGTAAACCAACACATTGTCCCATGTTCGTATTGGTTAATAAGCTTGGGCCAAAGTTATACCCAATGGCCTAAGTAACTTACCGTATACTAAGCAATAATACGAGATACACAAAACTTTATCAAAAAGTATATTGTGAAATGCTTTACCAAAATTATCTAAAAAAAACTGTAATTGGAAACTAAATTGTCCTGATTAGAGTATGAGCGTTACATTTTATCATTTACATTGCAGATCGGCATGAAGCTAATCCTGAAATGTATTACAACGGCAGTCTTAGCTCTCCTCGCAGCGGGTCACAAGTGTCTCTTGCAGATCCACTAGTTAAGGGTAAGTTTTTCTACCAACAAACAAAAAAAACTGACTAGTGACCCGCCCGGCTTCGCACGAGTGCAGCTTAATTTCCAATGCTTTTTCCATAAAAATCTTTAATACAAACCTTGTCCTGACAATATTATGAACACAACAATAAAAACAGTCTGATCAATCGAAACATTGATCAAATGCAGCTCCATGATATGGCAATCGGGTGATTGCTTGTTTTTTTTTTCTATAATATTTTATGCGGCCCGTACACGGTCAATCTCGATCGCGATCGTTAGACTGAGATTGTGATCACGGATCACAGGATCCCATTACAACATTATACAGTCAATCTTGATTTCTTCAGTCTGTGTATCGAAACCGCCGCGTTAACACCTATTGTTATGGATTTACATAAAGTGAAAACGGTTGTGTCCCTTGTTTTGGCCATAACGTTGGAAAAAAGTGCTGGGTTAAACAGTGGTTACTCAAAAGAAAATTGTACAGTCATTTAAATCTACTAAATGAAACCCAAATAACTGCTGAAGTAGATGATTATAAAAACTACTTCAGGATGGGAGAAAAATGTTTCGATTTCGAGTAACTTATCGTATCCAGCTTGTCTCTTATATTTGTTAGTGTAATATAAATAAGTTTAATTATGCTGAGCATTCCATAGCTCGGGGTAAAGTTTCTAAAAGGATGATGAAATCTTCTTAAAATTGTTGAAGCGAAGGTGAATTCGCCGGTTCAATCGGCGGTGACGACGAGCGCGTGTCATCGCCGTCCATTTTCAAAGAGCGCACAGCGTGTACTGACGCGATCTTGCGCTTACACGATCAGTCTTGGTCTCGATCAACGGATCGCAATCTGGATTTCAAAATATCTAGATATTTTGTAATCAGATGCATCAATCTGTCAATCTAATTCGTACATTATCAATCTGGATCGAGACTGACTGTGTACGGGCCGCCTTAGACTATACAACAAGTAACACTAAAAAGAAATCGTTTTCTGAAAACAGCATCAAAATTGATTATCAAAAGAAGCAGCAATTGGCATTTCAAATATTGGTATAAGAAAGAGTAGCGTAATGTAAACATCTTGCTATCTGTTTTACAAGAGACTCACGTAACCTAATGGTGGTGCCGTCATATTTCTGTATGTTCATCCATATTCTTTTACATGACAGTTTCTCCTTCGACCAGATTTGAAATTTTTCTAAGTTAAATAATATTGAACAAATCTGAAAATTCTCTTTGCGATATTAAATATAATATAGTTTTTTATTCATATAGATCCTTAAAAGAATAAATCACTATAACTTAAGTTATCCAGATTGGCCAAAGTTCTTATTTATCTTTCTGTTGTTCCAGAGCGTTCAAATCCTTCAGAAGTGGCAGTTCGGTCAGATGGCAAGAACCTATCACGCGAAGAGCCCAAGCGGAACTCTTTAGCGCTGCACGCACTCTCCACCGCCGACAGGGATGCGCAGTCCGACAACTACAGCCTTCGCTCCTCAGCCGATGTACTTAGTTTATACTATCCATGTAATTTATACTAGGGAAATAAAAAGAGCTCCCTAAATACGGGCACATTGCATCAAAAAGCCCCACGACACATCGCAACACGCTAATGTGAACCTGGCTTAAACATGGAGTACTGAACGAATGGAGTGATAACTAACAAAAATAATTTTATCATCAGTACCTCCACTGAATTAGCATTGAAAAAATGGAAATACAATTGAAACCAAATCAGATTCGTGTTTTTTTAAGTAAATTATTGATTTTATTTTTAATAAAAACACGTTCTAACAATTGTATTTTCATTGTTTTGTATTTTGAGAGTAGTGTTTTAGAAGTTATAGCCAAAATAACACACAGCACTGTCTACCTAATATGATATAAAATAGTCTGTCAGCAAATATATGACATTTACAAAAATGCACTTCACAAGATTCACCTGCAATAAATCTACTAGACTCACAATATTCATAAATTAGACACAACTCTCTCGCACTTACACGGTTAATTTTCTTCCCCAGATCTTGGACATATCATCGAAGCCGGTATCAGAAGCCGCGCTGACTGACATCAGCTCGGACGCGACCGGCCACGCCGCGTGCGACATCGACTATGATTGCGACCAGTACGAGTGTGACAGCTGGGATGAGTGTGAACAAGACAGTTTCTCTTAAACACACATCTAACATTTGATAGTAGGGTCACAAGTTGCAGTATGACAAGTCGGGACGTAAGCTCCGCCCATTTCCAGTCTGCAATGAAATTCCTGTGTTGAACTACTGTAAGGAGTATGTTATAAGTAAACTGTGGTATAAGAAGGCAAGGTATGTGAAGGTTCACTTTGACGTATGGGAGATGACAAGTAAAGAAGTATAGATATATGTTTTTTTTTTAAATACAATAATAGGTACGATGGTGTCTAAATGATTCGCTTTAACCGCGTACGTTGGATATTTCCGGCAAACACTCATGCGCTTATTCCTCCAGGGTCAGGGAATCGACGACCAAATACTCCATCTCGTTATCTCTTCTGTCACCTATGGGGATTGAAGAGCTAAACGAGATGGAGTACCCAGTCACGATCCTGGCGAATAGGACGCGAAAAACACTCGTTGGATCATTCCGACGCGGGTGTTTAAAGGATCAAAAATGGAGTGTCCCACTTTTTGAGGGAACTGCGACGATAATTGGCCAGTATGAAGTATTTTTAATAAATGGTATGACGCACCTTTATGGATAACAAAATGTTATCAAATTGTTGTACTATCCTCAATGTTCCCATCGTTGTTGCTTAGTCTAGTATCTAAAGATGTTTACTACGCGTGTGCAGTCTTATGTAGACGCTGAACGTAGCGCTGTCTGCCTAAAATTGTAGCCTTCAGTCTAATATCCAAATGGACATTTGAAGGTTCCATCGAAGTTAATGGTTTTGCTGTTAAATTAATCTGGGGCCATTCAAGTATTACGTAAGCAAAATTGTAGCTTTTTTTTATTAGCTTCATCTTGTCAGTCAATGCAAGCAAATCTGAAAGATCCCCCCTCCCCCCCTCCTATGATAAGTCCAGAAATAAAGATTATTTTTCTTAATTCATTAAACCCCGAGCAAACGCGTTCAGCGTTCAGTCTCTCATTGTCTTTCTATTGTGTCTCTAATTACGGTATTCGAAAGGTTACCCCATTTCATACTTACGTAATTCTTGAATGGATCTATGACTTGGTTTCCGTTACGATCGAAAAATATAGAGCATATTTTTTTTTTATTTGAAAGTTTCTTTTGTTTATCTGTTAATATGTCCAGTACCGATTAGTTGTGCGTTAAACAGTATTAAGTTTGGCTTGTAAAGAATATCTGTATTTTATTAAAATTACAAGCCAAGTAGTGTATTTAAATTTCGAGTAAAAATTGAGACCAAAATTGATATAGCCGTAGAGTCTAGAGCATAGTCATCATTATTTTAGTTTTCTAGTTCTAAAATTAAATATGAGTTTTCGGCGTATAATAATGATTGCTAAAATTCGATTTGTAAATGCAGTGATTAAATTTAAATGAAAATCACTTAAATATACCTAATTTAATGATCTCAATTACATAATACTTTTAGGAATTGCATAACATCACTTGTTTACATTAAAAGCACTTTGTAATTATATTTGCAGAGTGTTGCCATGTTTTAGATGATTAAGATTTCATTGTTTACAAATTCTATCACTTCTTTGTCTATTCGTCAAATTTATTAGATACACTTTGGAATAGCAAATAATAGCACTGGGCTGTCTTCCTATGGGTGACACTGATATTTTAAAAATATTTTACGACTAAGGCTGTGGTCACACCTGGCAGTAGTTTTATGGCATTTACCTGGCTAAAATCTTATTATTTTAATAATAGTGATCACAATTTTGTGTGTGCGTCCAAACTGTAAGTAAATTCTGTATTGTAACTTAAAATGGTGAACGATGCTATATTTCTTAATACGTAATAGGTTAATTAATGACAATTTGAACTATTTTCAAATCATACTCAGTAAGTTTAGAAAAGAACGAGTCTGGATTCTCCAAAATCTGGGATATTTACGCTTCTTGTTGTAATTGCCAGATTTTAAAGATGACAACCCTTATTGTATGGTAAACGTAAAAGCTGCAAACTATTCGCACAGTATAGATATATGGAACAGTACGGAAACTACCTACAAATGTTCGAAACGGCTCACTCACACAAACATACGCATCGACGAGACTCCTAAGCGGCATTCGCTACTGACAGAACCGCGAGAAACACTTAGGAGTCTCGTCGATGGATGCATATGTTTGTGTGAGTGAGCCGTTTCGAATATTTGTAGGTAGTTTCCGTACTGTTCCATATATCTTTACTGTGATATTCGCCTGTTGTGAAATAAGCCTTAGTTCACGTTACACTGTCACAAAGCCATAATTCTCTTCCATATTTCCTGTTAAATATATGTAAGAATACATTTAGACTTTCACGAAATGCACTATATTGGCTAAATAATTAGTTTACAAAAGCCACCTAGTGCATAATTATGCCAAAACAATTATTTGTTACATACATTGTTATCATAATATTAAGTTATGTGCTAGGAATACATTCTGCATATTGTTGTATTACCAATTCTTGGAAATGATAAAAGAAACTCTGCTCATCGTTATAAATAAAACTAGCTTTTGCCAGCGGTTTCGTCCGTGTGATTATAGGCCTATGTTACTCAGTGATAAAGTAGCTTTCTACTGGTGAAATAATTTTGAAAATCGGCCCAGTACTTATTAAGTTAAATCGTAACATACAAATAAACAAAAAAAAACAAATCTTATAGTTAGTTTCGATTTATTATGTAGATGTATCTCAAGCACATACGACTTAGTTATTTATCATTATAATATTAGTAAGATAGCTCATATGTATAATGTTAAATTAAATATCCAGGAGTGTACGGTGAAATGTTATTGCAATGTTATATCTGATTCATTCCATTTTTGCCAAATCTGAACAAGAATTGCAATAACACTTCATTGTAGCATATCCATCTCTTATGACTAAAATTACCGAAAATCAGTATTAAGACAATACTATAGATTTTTCTTAGTCTAATTAGGCCTGGCGCCCAATATCGGTATAGGCAAGGAAAAGGAACCTTCGGCATCCCTACATGCATGCTAAGGCATAATTTCCGACAGTGTATGCTTGCATGTAGGGATACCGAAGATCTTTTTCCATACCGATGCCGATAATCGGCGCAGGGCCTTACTAATCTAGTTTTAGAGTTATTAGAAATCCTAAAAGAACCAAATCTTATTCATATTATTTGAATAACATTGTAAATATCATGGAGTAAATTTTAACATATCTGGATTGGGTTCAAATTAGTAGATTCTCAATGGTTCGCAAATGAAATTTCTGCTGTGATTTCAGGGCAATTTTATAGGCGAGTCTTAGAGCAATATTTAATTGATATAGTAAGGATTATATTTTTGTAGTGTTTGTTTGATTACGTTGTGTTAATTTGAAATGTAGTGATTCTTTACATCCGGTGCGTCCGTTTCTTACTTAGTGCCTTACGACGGACGGCGGGTTACGTTGCTCGTGTAGGACGCTGTGACCACTCATTATAAATAAACGATATGAATTCCCAACTATTATTATTATTTTATCCTTTTCTCTACATTTCCTCACTATTTTCAAAAATTGTATTGATTGTGACTATCGTCGGACCACTATCGCCAATCGCTTTCATATTTTAGTAACATTTAGTTCTCAATTAGTACTAAATATTTTGACTGGCCTGTTGGTCTAGTCGGCGTAGTGTGATATTTGTGTGAATATTATAAAAATAGTACCCGAATAATAAATATTCGTACCTAAGTATTTTCGACAAAATCGGCTTCATAGGTTGGCCGTTGGTAGACACCACCGTCCGCAGGACAACCTTGAACGATTAAAAAAGAAGCATACTACAGTTAAAGTAAACTAATAATAATTTGTGTTTTATTCATTTCGCCCCGTGACTCACGATGGTGGGGTAGTTATGGACATCGTTTAAATGTATAACACTTATTCTTCTGACTGTGTGCTTTTGCCAAAACAATGAAAATAGTGCGGATGAAGGCGCCGCGGCGACCATGCTTTGTCATTGTACATCATCGCTGTGATGTGTGCTGTTTTTCTATTCGATGCCTGATAAACAAAAGGTTTGTACACAGACCTGATACATAGTTTGGTTGAAACAACGCAATTTATAAGGAGGCAATTTTTTTTTTCAACTCTTAGCGATAACGATGTCGGACAACTTTAAAGAAAGAGACCACAGCTTCGACCGCGTGAATGTTGGACATTACAGACGTGAAGAAGTCGAAGCCAGATAATAAGTAGCCTTTGTCCTTCCTCGGGAATCAAACTTATTCCGTACCAAATTTCATCAACGGTTCAGCAGTTTATCCAAAAAAGCGTAACAGACAGACGAAGTTACTTTCACATTTATAATATACAGTAGGATAGGATATTATACAGTGACTACCACTATGATAGAACTTTACGTGATACTATCAGAAGGAACTAGCTTCTGCCAGCGGCTTTGCCCGCGATAAAGTAGGTTTCTCCATACAAACTTTTGACCCCCGTTTCATCAATTTAGGGGTTGAATTTTGGAAAACCCTTTCTAAGTGTTCGCCTACATCATAAGAGAAAGCCTTGTGCAAAATTTCACGCTCCTAGTCCCAGTCACTTTCTTCTTTTATATATATGTGAATAATCATCAGAAAATAATATTTACTAAAAGGTACTAATTTTTTTTCTTGACATCATTATTTTTTTTGGTGGCTGGCAATACTGGGGTGAAAATGTCAAATTGCATGGCGGTGCGTCGCTTTTTTGCCAATCATTGCCGTATTACTACAAAAATACCCGTATTTACGACTTCACAACGGAAAATATTCATTTGTGCACGTACTACAACAAATTTTGTTACCAAAAAAGGATTATTGGTAAGATTTATAATTGTTTACATTGTTAACTTGAGCGCAATATGTGACTGATTTTGACGATAAGAATTCGAATTTAAACTTATTGTCCTAATTAATTGGTGTACTAGTTTCCCGCTGCAGAGTTAAAAATGTGTAGTTTGTGTCAGTATTAAAAAGTTAACTTTTGTAAAGTTGAAATAACCTTAAAAGTTGTTTGAGTAAATTGTCAGTCCCAGTAGGTTATTGATATTTCCAATAAGTGGCTTATCCGTTATACTGTGCGCCTTATTGTCGACCTTATTTCCTTTTCAATAAATCTAGTTTATGCTGTTGTCACGCTGCGGTCGTTTAACTAACCATTTTTGCTATTGTTCCTTATTGAAGTGCTATTTGATTCCCATCCAAGTACATTGAATGTTGATTGCTAAGGAGAACACATTACCACTGTGTATGGCTCATTTAAGATACTTTATTAGTGCTCAGCCTTGTTCTATATGTGCCAATTCAGCTCATTAAAATTTATACTGCTTTTTTATTTTTGAAACTATAAGCCTATAATAGAGAATTCTAAAATGCTGCTGGTTTACCCTGTTTAAGAACTTATTTCTACATTATGAGACCAGTAAAATTGTTTCTCAGACCTATTTTCAATATAAACACTATTTGCAATATTTATAACCCTAAAAATTGTGACATCAATAGACTTTAATAATTTCCAATTTAAGTTTTTAGCACTATTGGTTTTGGTTACATACTTTTTCTAATTGGTATCTTATGTGATTTACATAAAACTGTTTTTTTTTTTAAGTGTATTCGTACCTGCACTTCCAGTAATTAATATTTTCAGATAAAAATTAACAGTCACAAATTATTCCTATGAGGGTACTTGGAAATTTTGTTACACCACATGCTGCTATCCTTACATATTTTTTTTACTTGTTGCCTATTCATGCAACACTCCAATCTTGCAAGCTGTTTGAGATCACTACACACACATTCTTTTTGAAGGAGATTACAAATCAGGTCAGTAAAATGTACTGTTTTGTGAAGACTTTCATTTTTTTGTCAATTTTTTTTCTCATCTATAAACTTAACCTTATTACCTTAACAAGTACCATAATTAGAGAGACAATGAGCGAGCGAACACCAGCGTTTGCTTAGGGTTTAATGAATTAACAACAGTGGAGAAATGAAAAATAGACCTTATTTAATTCCTCCACTGTTTTATTTTTTAAACACATTTTATCATTAGACACATAACATATTATAATCTAAAACTATGTGTCATCTTAAATTAAATACAATTTGAATTGTAAACAACTTGCAACAAGCAGCCGCTTATGTTAACTGCATAATAATAAGGTTAACTCAATATCCTATGATAAATGGTCAGTTGGAACAATGGCCAGTGCCTATTCATGTTACGTTCACCCGCAACACCCGGAGAGTTTCCTTTATGCAATCTATAAATAAATGTTTAAAAATATTTTGCAAGTCACTCTAATACTTGTATAAGATAACATTTTTGTAAACAACTGTTGATTGTGGAAACAGAATTACATTTCACCTTTATCAGCAGATAATGCGATAGTCCAGGGCCTAATATGTGATAGATTTAAGTTAGTAGAATTTATTTCAGCTCAAACATAGATTTGACGCCATCAAATACATCAGACTACTTAAAGCAAACTGGTTTTATGATACTGTAATTTTTTTTTATTTCTTAGTTTTAGTAATATCTTCTCCACAAGCCTTTAATGTTAATACCCTCCGTAACTGTCATGATAAAAACATTTTTGAAAGCAATTTGGCGCCAAAAACCCGCAATTTTTTTTTATTATTTAGTTGTAGAGTTCTTATAGGCCATCCTAAGGTTGCCTGGTAGATATCGCTGTCAGCGAAAAGACCGCCATTGTACCCATAGATGTATGTTTCTGTGAAATTGTTACTATTTTGGCGTACAATGAAGTTTATTCTATTCTATGTATCTAATGTCACTTTCATATCAAAAGTTATCAATGTTTTTTTTCAAGATTCTAAATGACAACAATTTTTTCAAAAACTTTAATGGTTTTAATAAAACAACGTTTTTTTTTTTTTTTTTCGGTGGGAAAATCATCTTATGACATCCCCCGCCCTTGGGTGGGGCGGGAGATAGTGTCAGACTTTTACTGACTAAAAACCCACTCCTGTTCCTTCGTTGCCTTCGTCCCAGGACCCCGTAGGTATTTCCCGGAACAAGTTTTATAAAATATTCGAGTAAATCACACAATTACCGAATGCTAACAGAGTTGACAAGCGTTATCTCTCTTTTTTCGCGTTGCCTTTTCGTCAAACATCGCTTTGGATTGCGTTAGATGAAGTAACAAGGTCTTAAACCATGCTCAATGTTGACGATAGGCGAGTGGAAAAGGACCCTCTTACGAGCCCATCTCTAATTTAGTTTAGGTCGTCAAATGGGCCTCAGAACTAATTTAATTGGGTTACCAATTACCAGTTCTACAATTTGCACAATATACTTTGTTATCACACTTTCGTTTCCACTTCAAATACGATAATATCATTGTTCATATCTAACAAAACGTTCGCTGAGAGTGGATACATTTTATCTCTTATTTACTAAAGTTATCAATCACGTACGAGACGCTATATAATATGAAATTATAACGAACAATCGACTGAATATAGTGCACGTATTACGAACAAACTAATATTATATCAACACAACACTTTCACCCGGTTTCGTAACGGTGCATAACAACGACACGTAAGTAGCTTGAACTATAAATAGAATGCAATATAATATAGTCTAGGGTCTTAATGTGGCTTCTAGGTTCCTGATTTATGGCCAGCTCTGTTGTCAATGAATAGGAGCCATTTTTAGTAGGTTCATTTGCGAAACTTTGCATCTAAAAGGAATAAAAACTATTTATTTTTCTTCTTGTATCATGTCGGACTCAAATTATAAATTATATGAGAACACTAGCGACCCGCCATTTTTTACGAGGGAAATCATCAAATAACTTCTCCTACTCTGGGTGGAGGGGGTAGGAATGTTAGACTTACTGACGGCGGGCTATCCGTGAATCACCGTCCGCAAACCCGAGCCTGGGGTGGCCTGAAATTAACCTGGTACTCACGTCGGGGTGGGATTGAACTGGGGTGCCTCTGGCGGAGATCGGAGCGCGAGTCTCCGCTTCACGGTTATGGCTATTAACTCCTTTGCTTATATTACTGCTTCGCAAAAGGGGTAGCGACTAGCGACCCGCCCTGGGTTCCTACTTGTATTAAAAAATCCTTGTAATTCTCTGGAATATGAAAATTCATTTAGTAGTTTTTGAGTTTACCGCGAACAGATAAAAAGACGCGGCCCTACTACGAAAAAGAAAAAATTAAAATGACAGAAAAAGCCTATTATCACATTAATGAATTTTTAAATGATAAATCGCTCTAAAGTCACTGATTTGTTTTTTTTCTATTTGTTTTGTATGTACCGCACAACCATTGACTTATTTTTTTATTTTAATATTAATGATTATAAATTATAATTGTTGTTATTTGAATTAAAATAATAATTTGCACACCAGCCATGGTCAAACATGTTGAGCCAAGGAATATTTTTGTAACACCTATAATAAGCATCTTACCATATATATTATTTACACATGTTTATGCAAATAAATAAATCTGAATCTGAATACTTTGTCTACTTTGTTTTACAATATTTAAGGATTACATTAATAGTTCACGAGTAGTCCCTTCCTAATATAGTTAAACGATTTATGTATCAGAAGGCTGCCTGCTTGTATTCACAACGCAGCTGACGCCGCAGCAGACTCTTTTATTGCACTTCAACTTTGACTACTAAAATTCATGACAGGTCTTTCTTCCGTTACTTACAGTAGAACCTTCTCTCGTGGAGGCTCTGTTATTGACCCCTTTTTTTAGGTTGGAAAATCATCTAATGACAAATCGCGCTCTTGGGTGGAGCGCGAGATAGTATCAGACTTTTACTGACTAAAAACCCACGCCTGTTCCTTCGTTGCCTTCGTCCCAGGGTCCCGGGTTTCGTTTTCACACTACCTATGGCCCCAGTAGGCTTCGACCCTGCTGGGTCCATACGATTTGCTGACATCTCCCTGAGGCGCGTGGAACAATACGCGCCGTCGACTGCTTGGGCTCTGTCCGGACGGTCGGACGGCGGGCTACCCATTGCTCGCCGTCCGCAAGCCCGCGCCTACGGGTTGACCCTTAATGTTCTATGCCCTAACTATCGTTACAAAACTTGGCTGGTGTTTACTATGCATTTTCAAAACACAGAAAGAAACCTATATATTCCGCTAGAATTACCTAAACTCGACTGCAGCGGTTGTTCGGGATGTTGTGGGCGTGCTAATCGGGTCCATGATCTGAGCTCTTTGTTAATTTAACACGTAATTGCGTGCGATAACAACGTTAGTTGGAGCAATATGATAAGCGCAAGTACCTTCTCGAATGATGATAGACATGCGTGAGTTTAATAGCGAAACATGGATTAAGATTCAAAGTTCCGATTCGCAGTATTCCGTATTACGGTATAGAACTTTAGTGATGCTGTGTTTGGGCTGCGGGAATGTTGGCAAGAGTTAGATACCACGGCCACGGCTTTAGAACTCAAAAAGTAAATGAAGGAACACAGGTTGATTTTAGTCGCTAAAAGTCTGACACGCTTTCTCGCTCCACCCAGAGCGGAATAACAATAGAAGGGAAATTCGTAGTCATTGAACGCGAAAGGCAACTGAAGGCCACAGTTGTGGTTTTGCTCAGTAAAAGACTGACACGCCCTCTCGCTTCACCTAGACCGGGAGAAATCATTGGATGATTACCCACAATAAAAAAACCCTGAGTGGAAGAAGATGATCGTCCACATAAAAAAAAGTGATGTGTTTGACTCAACTAGATGGTTTCCAAATCTTTTTTGTGTCCACTGTAATGACTGTATCCTGTATTATCCAAGTCCAGGGCGCGAGCCTCATTTATTTTTATTTTTTAATTGATGTAAACCAGTGCTTGACTTGGATCCCACCTGATAGTAAACAGTGATGCATCATCTTACTAAAACACTTTTGTTAATCTGCTAATGAGCTGATCTCGCTATCTCACCTTAGTCTGTCGCGGAGTGGCTTTGCTTTCAACACCAATAGAAGCCACTCGGTGTTTCTTTTAGTCCAAAAGTCATTTGTCTTGGTTGGACCAACCCCACAATAAGCTTTAACTTCATATTAGGCCTGATTAGGTACTAAATAATTAATATCCTTATTTCTTGATTACTCAGAGGAAAGTACAAGTATGAATGCATAAATTTCCCACAAACAAATAAAAAGTTGGTAGAAAACGATTGTCTATCGATGACCCATTTGTCAATAGCAGGAAATACGACTCAATAGGTCCGACAATTTACCGTAAAGAGATCACAGGCTAATTACCTACTTTTATGTGTGATAGCATAGCATAGACGTCTGCGTTGCCCTCGTGATGATAAGACATACATTAATACTCTAAATTTTCTTGGATCTGGTCGGCAAAGAAAAAAAAAGTGTGGCATTTCTCGTACTTATTATCTTGTTGGGGTACCAGGGCGGCAAAACCAAGTGAGGCGCCCCGATACGAATAAATCTCGTTTCATCATCACTTCAGCCGAAAGACGACCACTGTTGGCCATAGGCCTCGGTCCACCTTGTGGGAGACCTTCCAACGCTGCGTTTTCCGTTGCGCGGTCGCTACTCTAGAACCTTTCGGCCCCATCGACCATCCGTTCTACGAGCAATGTGCCCTGCCCACTGCCACTTTAATTTGGCGATTCTTCGGGTTATCTCGTTTGGCTTATATCAAATAAAATAGCCAGCCAAGCATAGACACTGTAAAATTTTAGTTCTTATATCACCAATGTCAGGGCTTTTTTTCTGACCTTTCATACAACAGCTGCATTCTCGCTTTTCTGTATAAAAGCGAGAATGCCGGACATAAGAACGAGCTAAGCGAGGATAGATTTTCGAGTTTAGAAAAAAAGTGTTCACGTCTCAATCGTCGTTATTTGATTTTTTCTTTTAAAATATCAGTTACTTTGAAGACATAAGGAAAAAAGTTTGAGAATGTAAAATGTAAGAACGAACGAAAAGAGCTAAAATATTTTTTGTTACTTTTTATACGTAAATGTTTTTAGCTGATCTTAAGCAGCTTGCCCCACCCTGGGTACGTCCATGGTTGGAGTCAACAGAGGGGTAATTCCAGTAATTTTAACGAACGTTTGCAGTAAATAACGCAGTTGCAACCTGTCCCTTTTTAATAATCGTCACATTTTAATATTTTTGTAGTATTTAGCAGCATATGTATCGAGTCAGCCTTCTTAAAAAACTTCAGTAAACTAGTCAACACTACAAAACAATTTTTAACTCCATTTTGCCAAAATCGCGCCTGTTTCAATAATACCACATAATGTCCAGTGTTGCAGACACTTTATTTAGGAAACTACACCAATTTTTAATTATAATATCCACTAGGAATCATTTTGCAAATAATTGTCGGCGCGGTGGCGCAGTGATTGAACGATTGGCTGCTACGTTGCGTGTCACGGGTTCAATTCCCGCACGGAACAAATATTTGTATAACCTACAGATAGTTGTTCCAGGTCTGGGTGTTTACATTAGTCTACATATTTGTGAACACATCCATGATACTGATGTTTTTCCACGTTTAGGGTAACGTTTTTAAAAACAAAAATAACTCCCCGACCACCCTAAAATACATATTTTAATCACAAACTATCTATTGCTACGATCAAAGACGATTGGAGCAGTACACCTAGTGAAAGGGCTATTCTCGGCCAATGAGACTATTCCTATTTTTGCATATAATTAGCATTCCTGTTTTCCGGTTTGAAGTAGGTAGCTAGGCAGTATGAATCTCAGTGAAATTGTAGGGTCATGATTAACTAGCTTCTACCAGTAACCTCGCCCGCTTGAATGTATAAAATCACTCAGTGATAAAGTAGCATTCTTCACATAATTTTTTTTTTAGAATTCGCCCGAATTTTTTGTCATTAATCTTTTGTCTTTCTTAATTGAAAAATCGGAAGTTAGATACGAAACGAACTGGCTAACCCTTTGAACAGTGGCGATTAAATTATTTGCTGGAGGCAAAATTCTTGATGTTATTAAAACAATTTTGCTTCCAAATAAGATTTTTTTACTTTAGATCATTACTTATTTTACAGATTCTTATCTCACATTTACGCTCAAGTAATGAAGTCACTTAAAGATATTCTACTTCTAAACAAACCTGTTTGGTTGCAAAAAAAACCAGAGCTGGCAGTCTATAAAAAAAAATAACCAAACACGTCAAATATTTGATGGAAAAACTGCAAGAATGTCTAACAAGAGCGTCAAAGGCGCTATATTTTCGGAGCTGTGTCGCCAGAAAGACGATTGTAGCTTGTTAAACACGGTTGGTTGGCTCCGATGGTGTTACCATATAAGTCGTTGGTTTCCGTGAAGGCGACCAGTCTTTACCGAGTGTTAGAGCGCGCAGGGTTCGCCATGCGTGTGTTTGAGTATGCCTGTGTTGTGTCAGTGTGTGCGTTGTTGCAGTGCGCGGGCGCATCCACTTCAGCCCCGGAGAAAATGATCTTCCACTACCCGGAGGCGAGGAGGGATGAGACCGTCGTCGATGACTACCATGGCACTAAGGTACAGTATCGAAAACCACTAAACGATCCTTTTACAGCTTTTTTATTGTAATTACAAACAATTAGTATCGATTAATTAAAGATTAGATTCAATTTTATTAAAATAGCTTCCGTTCCTTCTACTTTGTACGAATGTAAGTTGGTATCTTAGAATGCAGACAATATGCCATTGATGTAAACACTTCCATGTAAACATCTACTTAGTAAAGAGTTTCATTAGAGCATTATTTATAGGAAAATCCGTCAACAAGGCGCGACATGGCAGTACAAGTAATCGATTATTAGTACGACATAACTACACAGTGGTGTAGCCACGAATTCTTTACTAACTCGCAATTTTACAGCAATTTAATATTTATTTTAATCAGCCTTTTATAGGCAAAGGTCACAGCCGAGGAACGTGTGAGATCGCACGTGACAATAAATTCTTATCAGAGAACCCAATTATTTGAAGGAATCTAACTTGAAACATACGCTCAATAATAACGTATCTAAAGCTTGTATCAAATTGCTGTTCAAAAAGCTCGTTCCACCGGCAATTACCATAAATATGTGTTTACGTTGGTACTGAACGCCTTGAAGGTTATTTCCATACAAATCGATCGACCCGTTGTCAAGGACTTATGCACTATAAGACTTATAAAAAAAGTACGACCGAGCCATATAAGAAATTTTGGAAACTTAATTTCACGGTCAGGTGCTCTTGTTATGATTTTATTTTGTTTGTTATAATCATTATTACGATTGGATCTTTTCATAGTTTCTATTACGTCAAAAAACCATATACAAAAAAAAAAAATAACCGCCTTCAGTGTTTTTTTTTTAGTGAAAGTTTTTTGACACACTTTTTAGTTGCGATACACTTATAATCAAAGTGCCTATTTCTCATGACAATTCCAATTAACCCAAACACTGCTAGGTTACATTGTTTTATTATGAAGTTCCTGTGTTTACCTTCCACCTTCCGGCTCCATCATCAGATCAATTCGATAGTACCTTATAGCCAAAGTTTATCATATAACATGACAATTCTGTCTTTTTCTATTTTTCTATTGCCGGTCTCCCGGCTCCATCGTCGTCATCAGGTCACTTCGATGATACCATTTTTAACGTAACTATTCAAAACCATTTATTTATTTGTATTGTCATAGTTGCTTAACTATCTTCATTGTGATATCTATGTGAGTATGAAGTTCCGCTGGCCATTTCTGGTCTTCATCATCAGTTCCACTTCATCAAATGTAACTTCTTACTGTAAATGCTTAAGTTGTCGATGAAAATACCACAATCATCATAATTATGTTTACCTTTAATATTTGAGGAGTTCCCTCGATTTCTCATGGATCCCAACATCAGAACTGGTTTTTCTTTAAAATGAGACCAATCTGGAAGAATATACTTTAAAGAGGAAAAAAAAAATGCAAATCGGTCCATAATACACACACACACATAAAAAAAAATACAACCGAATTGATAACCTCCTTTTTTTAAGTCGGTTAAAAAGCACGTGTTTCGACACCCTTTTTTTCGCGGCTAAGGCGTGTGGTGTACGTACAAGGTGGCGAAATCGGATGTATACAACTTTAAATACGTAGCTTGTTTTACGAATTGAAAATACTAAACATTTTTTCGTAATTATATTATTCAGGCTTTAAATTCTGTAAAAGTTTTTTGTTTTATGTGTAACAAGAAACCAAATCTCCACCTGTGTGGAGATTTGGTTTCTAACGAAACGAAACCCGGGGCCCTGGGACGAAGGCAACGAAGGAACAGGAGTGGGTTTTTAGTCAGTAAAAGTCTGACACTATCTCTCGCTCCGCCCAAGAGCGCGATTTGTCATTAGATGATTTTCCCACCTTAAAAAAAAAAACCTGTGTGCTGACTAAAATTGCGCCAGCTTGTTTTCGTATTTTTAATCAAATATTCGCATAATTATATTAGGTATTCCACCATCAAAGTAGAATAGAATTAACTTACTGTATACCAAAATAGTAATATAATATTAATATAACTTTTAAACAAAATGGCAGCCACTTTAAGTACAAGATAATTTTCAAGTTTAAGATTGACCACGACATCACGTCCCTATAGATAACCCTACCGAAAAATTCAGAATCTTTCGAATTTCTTGAGTTTAGATGTCAATTGATACGTTACCCAAAAAAAATTTTGATAATAAAAACTAAGATGAACACTGGTCATGCTCTTAAAAACTAGATCTAAAAACAAAATTCCAACTTACTAAAAATGAATATAATATCAAACAACAGCATAAAAAGCTGTTTATATCAGATTTGGTCATCTTAGATATTCAAAACACATTTATTATTTTTGTTGCCATTGGTAAAAAATCGTAAATAATAAAACCTGTACTTAATGAGTGAGTGTCATGCCGACAAAGATGTAGTCAAAATATTCCATAGTTTCATAAAAAACCAGGTAGTTATGTTTTTGCTTCGTTAAAAGTCTATCGAATCGGACAATATCCAATAGATTTACAAGTATTTAAACTTTAAATCTATAAGTTTTACTAGATCCGGGATCAACGCACGGCGTTATGAAGATATATCTCAGACTTATGAAAAAAAAACTAATCCGCACCAGGTTTTTTGCCTATTTAATAACTGTTTATACCATTAAGAATAGAGTGGACTATTAGCTTGATTACGTATAAAAAGTTAATGACCGATTTGCAATTTCACGTTCGGCAAGGCTGCAAACTGCGATGCGAGATTTGAATTGCGCGAAAATATACATATTTTTCTAAGTAATATAATTTGCATAATTTATTTCTGCACACCTGGGTTTCAAAGTATTATTCGTTCTTCTCAGACTTACAAAAAAAAAGTAAACAAAAATAAAGAAAACTTAGAGGTGACCCGTCTGAGAATAGGATACTTGGAAACGCTCATAATAATATCTTGAAGATGTCATCAAATGTGAATAATTTATTCAATGGATGGACAGCAAAAACGATTTAGCTTCGTAGCCTTTCCCTATGGGTAGTAGAGGTCAAACGATAGGGCTGTCAATAAAAAAAAAAACAAAAAAAAACGGCATTATTACGAGCTAGACTCGCTCCTGATGGGTTCCGTACCATTGTAATTTAATGTTATTTGTTGACTAAAAATGACTAAAAGACAAGCTTACTCTTTAGTTTAAAAAGTGTTCTCCCATATACTTGGATACGCTCATTATAATATCTTGAAGATGTCATCAGATAAGATATTCAATTTATTCAATGGATGGACAGCAAAAACGATTTACCTTCGTAGCCTTTCCCTATGGGTAGGTCAAACGATAGGGCTGTCAATAAAATGAACAAACAAAAAAAAACTGCATAATTACGAGCCAGACTCGCACCCGATGGGTTGCGTACCATCGTAATTTTATGTTATTTGTTGAAAAAAAAATGACTAGACAAGCTTATTCTTTAGTTTAAAAAGTGTTCTCCCATATACTTGGATACGCTCATTATAATATCTTGAAGATGTCATCAGATAAGATATTCAATTTATTCAATGGATGGACAGCAAAAACGATTTACCTTCGTAGCCTTTCCCTATGGGTAGGTCAAACGATAGGGCTGTCAATAAAATGAACAAACAAAAAAAAACTGCATAATTACGAGCCAGACTCGCACCCGATGGGTTGCGTACCATCGTAATTTTATGTTATTTGTTGAAAAAAAAATGACTAGACAAGCTTATTCTTTAGTTTAAAAAGTGTTCTCCCATATACTTGGATACGCTCATTATAATATCTTGAAGATGTCATCAGATAAGATATTCAATTTATTCAATGGATGGACAGCAAAAACGATTTACCTTCGTAGCCTTTCCCTATGGGTAGGTCAAACGATAGGGCTGTCAATAAAATGAACAAACAAAAAAAAAACAACGGCATAATTACGAGCCAGACTCGCACCCGATGGGTTCCGTACTATCGTAATTTTATGTTATTTGTTGAAAAAAAAAAAGACTAAAAGACAAGCTTATTCTGTAGTTTAAAAAGTGTTCTCCCATACATCAATATAATTTGATTGTAATCGTAAATAAATATGTATTTGTGATAAAACTACTAATGAACCATTTTCGGACATTTTCCTTTACTTGAGCTATGAGAACTTGTTTCTTGCCAAATTTCATGATTCTAGGTCAACGCGAAGTAGATTTAAATAAGTTGTATTTGTTTTGATTTTCTTATATGTGTCAAAATATGCGGCATCAACAGACTTTTTTTTTTTTGTTTTTATTTTTCACATCTACAATGGGATTACTGACCTATTTGATATTAATTTTAGCGTGTTACCTCCGTGACGAATTGGACACTTATCTGAAGGATTGGCCAGATGTAACTAAGGACAGAGAAAAGTGGGAGAATGAAAGGGAGACCTTTGCTCTGCAGTAGGACAACAGACTGATAATAATAATTATAATTGTTACCTCCACGCATTCCTGAGAGGGTCTTGACAGACAGACAACGGAGTAGTGATCCGGGTTTCGTTGTTCCTTTTGATGTACGGAACCTTAAAAATTCGAATAACTGAGGAAATATCGAGTCTAAAATAACTATCCAAGTTTAACGCTACATTTTATGACAAGAACAGCTAAGTCAGAAACATTAAAAAGTTCAAAAAACTCAAAATCGGTAAACGCGTTTCGGAAAACGGGACTTCGTGTAATAAAACCAGATGTAACGCTCTACAAAACTTAGTTTTGCTTTTATGATCCTTAGAAATGAACTAACTGTTTTAGTCATCAAATAAAAGACTTGGAAAAAACTCCATCGCATGTTATTTCAAAATAAATGTATGCGTGTCCAAATCTTTATTTATGTCGGTGTTTTGATCAAACACTTTTTATAATAACACGATTTGAAGCATCACTAAACACTTACGAAGCCCATTTGTTTATTTGTTCTAAACTTTGGCTTCTAAGTCTCATTTCTCATATATTATAAACAATAAATATTTTTTTTATTAAATTAATAATAATTTGTTGCTACTGAAGGGACAGGCCCGCAATGGCGGAGGACAGACATGTGTGGAAAAGTGAGAAGGAGGCCTCGCCCAGTAGTGGGACGTAATAGGCTAACAACAACAACAAATATAATTTATGCGTCTACATAATTAATTTTTAACATAAATTCAAATTATTTTTACCTTCCTTTCTCACCCTGAAGCTGTCACATTGTAATTTTTTTTTTCGAAATTGATTCTGTAGTTTAGCCATGAGACAAGAGACAAACATTTTGACATTTTTAAGTATGGAGGCAAGGTTTTCCTCTACGATCCGAGTAAGCAAACAATACTTAGTTATTGATGGTATTGTGGCATGAACAATGAACCTACGTCATCCGTACTCGGAAGACATTAGTTTTAACGTCAAATACATATGGTGACTTATTGGACGTACTATCAAGCTTTATCTATTTAAATAAAAGTAGAAACTGACTGACTGACATATCAACGCACAACCGAAACCACTGGGACTAGGACTACGAAATTTGGTACAAGGTTTCCTTTTTTGACGTAGGTGAGCACTAACGGCCTGTCACGACTTCGGTCTTTGCGGCGAGTGCTGCGGCGAGCGGGGCGGCATCGGTACACAGGCGCGCTGTGCTTTGAATGGCGTCTCATGGCGTGCTTCAAACATTTTCATACTTTTGATCTTACCGCTCGCCGCCCCGCGCTTAGCTACCGCTCACAGCGGCATGGTCGTGAACGGGCCGTTAGAGAGGATTTTCCGAAATTCAGTATCTAAGGGGATGAAACGGGGGTCCAAAATATGGAGAAACTTACTTCCACGCGGGGCCACTAACGTACAGCATATTCTGAAAACTATCGCTAGCATTGGTTATTCTTTTATTATTGGCCAGGCAAAGTAATTATTAAAATGGTCAGCACGATTAGCACATTCGTTGAGCGGATGGCTACTGCGTGGCGTGTCGTGGATTCGATTCCCGCACGAAACAAATATTTTTATGGCCTATTGATAGTTGTTCCCAGTCTGGGTGTCTTGTGTGTGTGAGTTTACATGTTTGTCAACACAGCTAGGATACAGAGTCATTCTTAGTGCGGCAGCAACATAAAAAAAAAAGAAATAATAAATTACTGGTGGCTTACTTCTCACTCAGCAGCCAACAAGCTACATAAATAGCAGAGATGATCCTCGTTTTTTAACCAACATCAAATTATCTACTGTGGCTAAAACGATTTTCTTGAAAAACTTGCTAGACGAGTGACTTCTTGTCGGCTTGACAACCCTAGCCATAGGTTTACCTTGTATCAAATATTCTCTAAGCATATCTTATACGTGATCAATATCGATAGGACCTTCTGTTGAAAAAAAGGACAAAAGCCTGTTTTGGTCAATGATCACAACGACAGCACATTGACCCCTTTTAATGACAAGTAAGTTTTTTTTTTTTAATTAAAAAGTCCCCTCTACAATCAGGTTTTAGATTATGTTTTCGTACGTGACTAGACGTTTTTTTCCGTGATATTTTAAATTGTTTGTTATTTATTTGTTATACCTGCTGCGTTGACATTATAACTTAAATAAATACATCTTTATTTAAATAACAGCATAATGCTGAAGTTTAATTAATTCGAAACTGTGATTTACTCTTAGTAGAAAAAAAGAGGGTAAAGTAAAATAATAATTTATTAAAAGTGTATTTAAATTTATGTTAATCATTCGATATTTCAATAATCAGATTTTTTGGCGATTCAAAAACGAATGGATTAACAAATCTATATTTTACCTAGTAAATATTGCTGCAAAGCCCGCATCCATACCTACACACTAATATAATTAACTTCGATTGATTTACTTATTTTGAATCTTTTCATAAAATATTATTTGGCTAATTATTTGTTACTAGGGAATCCAATCCCGTATCAAAATCGTGATCCCGCAGCCCGCGGGATTGATGACTGCAATCCCGCGGGAATTGCGGGATTAGAATTTCTTTAATATTTTTTCTTTAAGTAGTAATATACAAAAAACCGATCTGAGCCCTGGTTCAGGTCATGGTCTGGAGTGAGAGGGAATGGGAGGCGGTCGCCTCCTTGTGCGAAACACTAATGTTAGCGAAGGAGACGATCACACGGGTGAGGGAACGAACATACATCCTCATGCCTCAGCCACCGCAACCGTGACCCTCATCTACCGACTATCAGCCACGGCAGGCGCGAGCTTGCAGACGTCAAGCAATGGGTAGCTCGCCGTCCGGTCACCGTCCGGACCGAACCTGAGTTGTCGACGTTTTCAAAACCGTAGGGTCCGGGAATATCTATAAACGAAACCAGCGATCCCAGAGTGCAAGGGCAACTGAAGGACACAGGTGTGCTTTTAGTCAGTAAATGTCTGACACGCTCTCTCACTACACCCTAGAGCGCGTGAAGTTATTGGATCCCATTAAAAAACGTCATAGAGTAGGTAACTACCTACCTACTGATATTGATTACGTTCCGTTCAACTTATGATGCAGGACTGACGATATTTTAAAAATTGACTATAAGATAAAAATTAATAACAATAAATTAATTTCGATACTAATTCAATAGAAAATTCATGCTGTCCATGTAAAGTTATTAGGTACATCACTAACTTATTTATGAGGCTGTGCTGGGTCTAATAAATACATAGATACTTACGCATTTCTGAAGTGCCGCATTTTCATCCCGACCTCATATTTGTTACAGTTGGTATAACTGCAAACATTCACTACACTAATTTCATTGAGTTCCCCTATTGCTGCTAGTTTTTTTTTTGTTACTTACCGTTTTAATTTATATGTATCTTCTATTCGACAAATAATTTAAAATATGTGCTTCTTTTTTACATCTTTTTGACTCCATCAAGTAGGATTAACTTTACACATTATATTTAATATTGAATATAATAATTTTTATTGTACACCAAAATAGTACCTAACATAATTTACAACAACTTAAGTCTATGGATACAATGGCGGTCTTACAGTTGACAGCGATATCTACCAGACAACCTTTGAATTAATTGTAAGACCTTAAACTAAATAAAAAAATGGGTAGTCTGCGGCTAGTAAATAAATTAACCAAAAACACGTGTAGAGTTTGCATACAATATGTTACGATAAACATACTTCTCGCAATTCTTCATCGTTTATGCAGCCAGTTATAGTTATAAAAATAAATTATCACTTAGGTATGACTGAAAATATTAATTGGTAGATAAAAATAATATGTGAAACGTTAAAAAAATAAAAAACAAATGCAGTAGTTGAACACAATATGAGGGAACTGAACCACATATCCAACTACCTAAAGACAAAGGAATCAAAGTCTGTTCCAATTTTTAAAAGGCTATTAAAACACCATATAAAACTTACTCAATGTTAATATAACTGTAATTTTACTTTAGCTTTTTCTTTCTGTAATACCGTCACTTTAATTAATTTTCCTCATGGAAGTGAAAATTTTATACTTTTTAAGTGAACACTGTCAATACGTAATTTTTAATGTTTAAAACAGATGCTACTTTTTTTAGACATAAAAAATAATAATACGTGTTTATCAGTATAAGTATAACGTGAGCATTTTTATTTATTATTGCGTTGTGCGTTAACAAGCAACAATTATTTCCTGCTATAGTAATCAAAGATAATTCTAAACAATGTGTACGTACGTACGTACGTTTCTGGTTCGTGATTAAAACCTAAATTACAGTGATCAAGTTTTGTACCAGTCCCACCCATTACTTAGATTTAGCCATACTACGGCTAGGTTTAAATTAATCAACGGGATAAGCTTTGAAGTATCATATTATTCTAGATTTATAATATTAAAACCTAACGTCTGGCTTGTTGGTCTAGTGGTCAATGGCCCTGACTGCTATGCTGCTGCCACCCAAGACAAATGTTTGTGTAATGAGCGCGATCATTTGTTCTGTGTCTGGGTGTAATTTATCTATAATATTTTTTAATTTATCTATAATTTTGAAATAAATAAGTATGTTTATCAGTTGTCTAGTAGTCATAGCATAAGCTCTGCTTAGCTTGGGACTAGATGAAGTTGTGTAAAAGTTGTGGAATATTATTATTTAAACCTAGTTTTCATCAGTCCCCTGTTTGTGTATCAAACAAAAGATTTTACTAATCATTATTTTTATATCCTCTGCAGATTCATGATCCGTACCGATGGCTAGAGGACCCCGACTCGAACGAAACCAAAGAGTTCATAGACGCTGAGAACAGAATCACGCGGCCATACCTCGACGCGTGCCCGGTCAAGAACGCCGTCAACCAGAGACTAACAGAGCTCTGGAACTATCCCAAATACTCGTGCCCCTTCAGAAGGGGGAATAGATACTTCTTCTTCAAAAATACTGGTCTGCAGAATCAGAAGTGAGTGTATATATTTTTTTTTATATTTAGTTGAATTATCGATAAATCGTTTGGATGTAAATCCGTGAAAGTAGTACGAATTAAGTAGTTCCTCGGGGATGTTATCAACACCAATCACCTTTCTATTTTGTAGTTACGTGAGGAAATCTTTTGATTTTCATTCAATCACGTTGAGGACTTATCTTGGCCAACGAATTTTATATTTAGAAAGTACTTATATTATGACATGAAATACTACTTAATATTTTAATATACAAAATTATATACAAAAACACTTAACTAATTAAAACTATATATATACACTAAAGGCGTTGCCATGCCGTTGGCTGGCTTTTACCTCGGTCAGAGATTAAGCATTGCCATACAACGTGGCAATGCCGCCAGCTTTTTGGGCACACTTCCCCAGTCGACAGCGATGCGGAGGAGTTTTATGAAGCCATATTTTACTTAGGAGTATCCTTATATTATTACATTAAGGGTTATTTTTGGGGCGTATCAGGTGTGTTGAACGACTTCCTTTATGAGGTACAACTTTTACCATTCTTTTCACAAACCAAAAAAAAAAAGGAATAAAAATTGGTGTGAGCGCCGAGTATCTCTTGACTGGCTGTAAAATTGGTGAAAGCTCGCCTCAGAGCTCCACAAGTGCATACGAGTTTCTATACCACACTCTATACAGTCAATTTAAAGTGGTCCTATATACAAGCACCGTTTTCTTACTGTACGAAAGATTAACTTGCAAATAGGGCTAAACCTGTCGTTGACTTATGGTAATTTTTTATTTAATTTTGCAACACAGGTACGAAGGCAGATATAATGCCTTATGCATTTTATACAGTCAACCTAGGGACCACTTTCTCCACCAGGAAAAAGGTAGAAGTGGGAATATCATAGTATAATAATCCTATTCAACTTACAACTTCTTTCCCCAGTGTCCTATACGTACAAGACAGCCTGGATGGAGAACCTCGCGTCTTCTTGGACCCCAACACATTATCTGAAGACGGTACCATCGCCCTCTCAGGCAGTCGGTTCACGGAGGATGGCAACACCTTCGCCTACGGACTGTCAGCCAGTGGCTCTGATTGGATCACTATACACCTCAAGGATGTTGCCACAGGTAAAAAACAAAATAAAGACACCAATTTCATTCATTTATAACTCCTCACGCATGAAACTCCTTTGAGAGAATTTTTAAGTACATTAAAATTCAATATATTTTTGTTTTGAACTTAGTCTTTAACTTTACAAATTTTTAAGAAATATACATGAAATCTCCTTGAAATAATATGAATTACTAATTGATTCGGCTGAACGTTGTTCTGTCATATAAATTATTATCAAAGAAAAATGAGGATGAAATTAGGAGGGTAAAACAAAAAATATACACAAAAAAAATCATGAAAATCGGCCAAGCCATTCGAAGGAGCTCGATAACGAACATATCAAGGTTTTTATATATTAGATTTACAAAAACTCACCCAGCAGGTTTACATGTCCCATTATTCCTATTTTTAATTCCCTATTTAATCCTGTTGGGAATATAAAATATCTAAGATATAATTTTGTTAGATCGTCAGAACTAACTGAGGAATAATGATATGTTGATAAAGGGGAATGAAACTTTTCCCATACATTGCTGGCATGTATTTTTTTTTTCTTTTCTCCAAAAGTGAAACATAGGCCATGTCTTAAAGGACTGTATGATTAATCAATAGCAAAAAGAATTATGTCTACCAACCGTAACTAAACGAAGTTAGAGACAATTTAGCATATTGCTATAGTTTATACTCAGGCATTACTTTTCTTAAATAAAAATACTGTATTTCAAATATTTTACGTTTCCCATTGTTAAATATAGTTTTAGTTTCGGTTTTTTATGGTGAGTACGCATTAAATAGTGTCAATCACTATCATGACACTAACGCGTATCTTTTCGATTCGTTTATCACTAATAATTTTTTTTACTAGTTTTAGTGATGAAAACTGCGAGTGTGAAAAAAAAAACCCAGTAATAACCAATTTAATTCATTAAACTCCAAGCGAATGCGGCGTTCGCTCTCTCATTGTCTTTCTATTGTGTCTCTAATAACGGTATTCGAAAGGTTAATCTGTTTTATCAATGGAAACCTCAAAATATTACGTTTTATATTTCCATTTCATTATAATATAACGAAAATAGGTAAAGCCTGACAAAAATATACTAGCAATGCTTCTATACGTATCTTTGTTCGGTTACGGTTTAAAGACCTGGTTCTTTGTGCTATTGATTCCTCGTATTGGCCTCTAACGTATAACCTAGGTTTCATTTCTAGCGAAAAGAAACAAGTAAATCATGCCAATAGTTCGCACTGGCCTTTATCCTTGTTGTCTAGTATAATTTAATCCTTGACTATGTTAAACTTAATCTCCATTAATGTTGTTTTTCCTGTTGCTTGAATGTATTTTGAAAATAGAATCTAACTTGTCCGATACTGATAGTAGCATAATAAGGACAATCTTCCACAATAGTTTGAGTAAATATCTTCTCTATATCTATCACTTGTTTTTATATGAATGAACTAGCTTCTGCCAGCGGCTTCGCCCGCTTGAAAATAGGTTTCTCCATACAAACTTTAGACCCCCGCTTCATCCTCTTAGGGAGTGAATTTTGGAAAATCCTCTCTTAGTGCTCGCCTATATCATAAAAGGAAGCCTTGTGCAAAATTTCACGCTCCTAGTCCCTGCAGTTTTGGCTGTGCGTTGATATGTCAGTCAGTCAGTTTCCCCTTTTATATATATAGATTAAAAAAATAATCATCATTTTGTACCTGATTTTGTTCAAAACCAAAATATTCTTTTTAGAGTGGGTTTTTCCGAACTCTGTTTATATGTAATTAACATTGCTGCAACCATTAATCAGTGTTCATAAAATAAAAAAAGACTTCACAAAACACAGTTCTAAATCTTCATAATTAATATGTTCCAGGCGAAGACTACCCAGAGGTGTTAAAAAAAGTAAAGTTCGCTTCAATGTCGTGGACCAAGGATAATAAAGGGTTATTCTATTCGGTGAGTAGCGTCTTTTATTTTGTAAGGAAAACTTGTTGTTTCTGTTTTCTTACCTTGATGATCAAGATCACGTTTATACTACCACACTAATATCATATTGTATGTTTGTTACTCATCCAAACTCAAACGGTTGGATAAAATAATACTTACCGTTTTTTAATTAATAATTTAAAGGAAATAAGAGATATACAATTGAAAAGAAGACAAACCGAGAACACATTAGAAGTAGTCGTGGGCCCTAAACTAGGCACAGCCTGTATCTTGTTGGCCCAAGACTGAATAGCTGGTTAGACAGATGACAAGTTCTGTGTGACACAGCACATTATAAAATAATACAGAAATAATAAATAAAACAGAAATTATAGTAAATAATTAAGGGAAAAAAAAGCTCCATATCATACTATAATTAGTATACAAAATTAGGATGTTTGTGACAATAGATTGTCTGTCTCGGCACTTATAAAAACCACAGGACTAACTTCACTCAGGCTTATTTAATAAGTTAAAATTTACACACTGTGAGAGACACGTATATGTTAGTATCACTTGGACTATACCTACTTGACAACGCGTTGCCTCTCAAGAGCAAAATTTTACCCGGGAGTGTACCACACTAGTTGCTGAAGACTGTAGAACTGGTCGACCTTTTGACGAATAAGAACTGTCAAACTGCAGGGGCGCCATAAACAAAATGGTGGCGGGAATATGACTTTTTACAAATAAAACGAAAAAAAAAAAATTTGAGGGTAGAGACTATAAATTATAATGCGTTCAATTTATAGGAAATTTATCCAAGAACGTAAGTAATCAAACTTGTTCATACAAAAGTAGTCTCTAAGTGTTGAAAATAGGGCCTACAATGAAGTGGGAGATAGCGAACGCCGGCGGTCGCTTGACTTTCGGCCGAATGCCGATGACGTCACGCCGCGCGAACGCCGGCGTTCGCGTGAATCTGAAAAGGGGTATTTTCTATTATAATTATTGCTGACTTACTACTTGCAAAAATCGTATTTGCGCCACCGGTTTTTGCATGTTAGCAATAAGATTGGGGAAACCGGGGTATAACAGTTCGTATACAATAATTCTTAGATACTAAATTAACATCATAGTAATTTTCCCGGTAGTACGTTTCCGTAGCACAATTTTCAAAATTCACGCGGGCGAAGCCACTGGAAAAAGCTAGTTTTCTAAGAGTTGCGCCCGCGCAGGTGTCTGTATACGTCATGGTGGTTGAAGACGTGATGCGGATAACAAAATCGTTTAATCTTTTCCTAGTATAGTTAACTATAACTTCCTTGTCTGCATCACTGCTTGCCATCAGGTGGGATCGCAGTCAAGCGCTAGCTTATATCAATAAAAAAATTGAAAAGTTCAAAATATTTATATTTCACATAGGCCTACATGGGTACTTATAAAACGTCTGAAGCTAGTGCATGGTTCCAAGTGGTCGTTTTTTATGGAGAAAAACCGGCAAGAAACTCCGTGAAAAAAAAAAAAGTTTTTCATTTCAAAGGACAAGCAGCGTATAAAATATAACCA
The DNA here is from genome assembly GCA_961205895.1 of Mythimna pallens. NCBI lineage: Eukaryota > Metazoa > Arthropoda > Insecta > Lepidoptera > Noctuidae > Mythimna > Mythimna pallens. Next base: position 7,480,103 of record OY540825.1, read on the forward strand.
CCTACTTCCGTCTGAAGGTCGATTTATAGCTACTCGAGTGGTCCTCTCTTTAAAAACTAGAATAATATATCTAACAAAGATTCCTATTCGCAGCGTTATCCAGACCAGGCCGGTAAGACCGACGGCTCTGAAACTGAAGTGAACCGCGACCAGAAACTATGTTACCACCGAGTGAACACGCCTCAAGCCGATGACGTCATCGTTGTCGAGTTTCCCGAGGAACCTCTGTGGAGGATGTGAGTATACACGCTTTTTGTCGTATGTGTACATCGCGACGAAAGGTGATTACTGTAGAGAAATATGAACGAAGAAGGCATGTTCGCGCTGTCCTCAAATAAATCGGGATCAGGACAAGGCAACTGAAATTCACGAAGCGTCTACGTGGCGTTAACGTGACATCAAAGCTTAAGAGGGCCTTTCCATTTTCATTTCATTTTATTTTTTCATTCATTTATTCATTAACAATTTACATTGTCTGAATGTTTTACAAATATATATATATATAAATATATATAATATAGAGAAATAATAAAAAATCGCTAAAACATTTCCAATAAGAACACTTTTCCCGAGACGACTATCGTCAAAGTGAGCATGGTTTAAAAGCTTATTCTTTCATCCAACGCAATCCGAAGCAACCGAACGCTGAGTTTTTATTTTTTACCTACCGCTGTATTTTTATTTTTCACAATCGCAATGGCGGTCGTTACTGCTTTTTTTTGCTAACCTTCTAATTATCTTTTTTATAACACGTGCATTTATAAAAAAGATAATTAGACAATTAGTTAAACGTGTCGGGTCGTTTGTTTGTAAATTTGCCTTTTCCTTGCTATCAAATTGTTTTAGTAGGAATGTTTGTTCAAAGTGTAATGTATGTTTTTTCTTATTTATCTGCAGTGACATTCACACTCAGTTGTACTACAGTGAGGATAAACGCGCGTAACATATTTTGTCTTTATTTATGTTTTCAGTATTGTGTAGAAGTAAATTTTCGTTTCATTGTAGATGTTGACATAGCTTTTTAGAACACTTTGAACAAACTTAGGAGCATAAAATCATTCATAACTTGTACAGGGTGTAATGAAATGTTATCGTCAGCTAGTCAAAATTTGTATATGAGGTCTTTTTTTTCGGCGTTGCCTGAACTTCTTGGAATAAGATAAATCAATAAATGTCTAATCATTGAAACAAACTTTTTCACTGTCCGTTCAACCCATTTTGACTTCTATAGCATGTCAAATGGGAGGTGCCGTAAAAAGTTTGTATTGTTACCAATTATTTTTTGCTTTGAATGCCATCCTTTGGTCTACGGAATAGAAAGAAGTCAAAATTAGTTGAATGGAGAGTGAAAATGATTAGTTTAACTGTGTAATCTTATTGTGAAGAGCAGTGGGGGCCGAGTGGTAACGGCCCCGACTTACGAGTTGTAGGTCGCGGGTTCAAACCCAGCCAGGCACATTACTTTGTGTAATTCATTTCATCACCACTGCTCTCAAAACGGAAACGGTGAAGGAAAACGTCGTGAGGAGACCGGCATTTCCTAGAACCAAAAATTTGAAGACATGTGACATTCACCAATCCGCATTGGGAACGCGTGGTGAATTAAGGCCCATTCCCTCTCCTAGAGAGGGGGCCTGAATATCAGCAATGGGAACATTAAAAGACTGATTATGCTTATGCTTATTGCGAATGGAGTGTAGGGGTTTCTTGAAAAAAAGTTGTTATACCCTGTAGGTAGTTCAGCTTTAGTATACTGTCACCGTGGGTGTAAGTAATTGGAAATTATTTGTTGATTATTACCCTTGTAGTAACCACCCTATTAATGTGAAAGCCACGGGTCCCAGCCATGTGATCGCTAGATGGCACTAAACTCAACATTTTAGTTTATTTTGATTTTTGTATTTTTTATGTCATGAAAATGGTACAAAAATCAAACATTTCACATTATTAAAATTAATCAAATTATTACTTCAATATCGCAAATACCCCTTGACTCAAAATTGCTCCCGTACACAAAAAACAAAATAAAATAAAATGTTGAGTTCAGCGCCGCTCTAACCCGCAGCTTTCTTCAATGTCAATAAAGTTTTTGGTAAATAAAGTACGTAAGTAGCTAAATCGTTTTAGAAACAAAAAGGGGCTATAGCATATTTTGGCGTCCAAAGCCGGCGTAGATTGTCAATTTTTTTTTTTCTACCTACTAGACTGGCCTGTTGGTTTAGCCAACAGGCCAGCCTAAATGTGTGCCACAAGCTCTGCTTAGTTCGGGACTAGGTACGTTGTGCGAAATTTGTGGAATATTATTATTATTGTACTAAGTGTACACCTGTTGTTACAGCGGCGCTGAAGTGACAGACTGCGGTAGATACCTGATCGTGTCTCCCGTGAAGGACTGTCGCGACAACCTGCTGTTCTACGCAGACCTCAGCAAGCAGCCCGAGATCAACGGCAAACTGCGCCTCACGCAGATCGTGCACAAATTCGAGGCGGACTATGAGGTAAGTGACCTGTTATAATGCCCATGCAATGGAACCATACCAAGGTCTAACATAACATCAGCCTTGTCAATTAACCTTATAAAGTTCCCACTGTTGGGACTCTAGTTTCCTCTCTAGGAGAGGAAATTGGCCACAATCCACCACGCAGGTCCAGTGCGGGTTAGTGAATGTTACATTGCTTCGATTATTTTTTTCATTCACCGTTTTGAGAACAGCGATGATGAAATAAATTACACAAACGCCTGACTGGGTTTGAACCCATAGCCTTAACCGACTCGTAAGTCGGTCCAAGATCTAATAAGAGAAAATAGCATCACGCGTGTGTTCCGAAGAGGGTTGGGCATGCTTGGATGTAGATTGCTGATTTTATGCACTTCATAAAGTGCACTTCGTAAAGTAGCAGGCAGGTAGAGACACTACGGTCAAATTGTATTTGGAAGGTTAAACTACTCAAATGTTGTTCAGGCCCAATTAAATTGATCCATGTTTTGGAATGGACTTGTTTGACATAAATGAGCATGGCAGTTGAGAGTTTGCTCACTCAAACGTCTCACTGATGGTGGCGCGTGTGTTGGATCATTCGGTTCCCTTCAAAATGGGTGAGCTGAGTGGTGCTAATATTCGCGTAATGTCTGTGAACGGGTGCTGTCAGTTGAGACTGGTCATCTCTTAGCTGCCAGTTGCTATTTTAACATCTATATTTAGTTTTTATTTTTACTTTATTTACATTGTTCTCACATGATAGTGACGGTAAGAAACATGTAACCGAGATATTTGCAATACATAACATCTTCTCCATACAGATTTATGCTTTGGAATGTGCGATTAGCATCATTTTTTCTGACTGACTGATTTCTTGACAATTCAAAAGTGTCCTTTTATTTGAAATGCTTTGAGTCTGAATAAATAAATTTAAAAAAAAAAAAAGATAATTGAGGTGGGTAATCATCAAATAAGTTCTCCTGCTCTGGATGAAACGAGAGGAAGTGTCAGACTTTTACCGACTAAAACTCACATGTCTTCCTTCAGTTGTCCCGTTAAAGGTCACGGTAACTTTTCAAAACGTTCTCGCACCCGTTCTTGAACTATATGATGTTTACTTTCTATGGAAATGAAATACGATAATAATCTTATTTTCACTTTTCAGTACGTAACAAATGAAGGCTCCGTGTGCATATTCCGTACCAACAAGAACGCGCCGAACTACAGACTTATCAAGATCGATCTGCACAACCCCGCCGAAGAGAACTGGCAGACTCTCATACCTGTAAGTTAACGATGCAAATCAAACTTTAACCTTTTTTTTATTTGATGAAGCAATAATGTCGAATACAGCTTGATCGCTGTAAACGTGCCCCAGATTGCCTGGTACCTGTCATCACAGGTACTGGGTACAGTAATAATAGGGGTTAAAGTATGAAATTGACGATTTTTAAAACGGGTTGCTTTGGAGTGACTTGGAATTATAAGTTCAAATAAACTTTATATTAAAGGTACGTTATTCTTTTTCCGAAATTAGGTATTTTATGGATTCTTTGCATTTTGTATTTTCTGTAATTTCTTTTAAGCATAAGATTTAATTTACGATGTTACATTTAAGAAGGTAAGAAGGTTAAGGTTATATTTACCCATCTCTTATTCTGTTTGTTACAGGAACACCCTAGCGACGTGTTAGACTGGGCATCAGCTGTAGATAACGATAAGCTAGTCATTCACTACGTCAGAGATGTGAAGGTACATTTTTTTTATTACACGATGTAGTACAACTTTTCAGCTCGTAATGAAACTACAAAAAAAAAAACTACAAACCGAGCGAAAAAATTTTTGCCTGCAAAGTGACTTAAAAGGAAACTCGTTATCTTATTGTGACATTTTAAGACCTATGTTAAATTAAAGAAAGAAAGAAAACATTTATTTGAGAATCGCACAGGACAAACAACAATAAAATAAAAAGTAACTACTTAATCTATAAATACTTAACTTAAAATAAAAAATAAAAGAAAACAATATTAAAAGATAAAAATAAAAGACCTGTGCGAGGCCAAAAAGGCTTAAACTCAGCATATGCTGCGATATTTAACAAATTAGTACTATCTACATAATTATGCACCGTAAATGGTCAAGCCAACAGTGGGAAGTGAATTGCCAACCTAATTTACCTTGAGTTGTTACCGAATCTATTATTTGGACGTAAGGTTTACCATAGAAAATAAGCTATGATCGTTGTTCGACTGCCTCAGCAGGACGCAGCCCCGTGTGGCTTGTGCGCCGAGGCGACAGTAATATAGCTTTCTCTTTCTCACGTAATACTAAAATCTTTAAAGTGTGCGAGTGTTATTTCGATTTAATTTAAATAATTAAAGTGAAATCATTTTATTTTTCAAGTTTTATTGTGGGAACAAACAAAAAAGTAATGTTGATTTTTAGGCTTCCGAACCCTTATTAGAATCGCTTTGTTGTCTGTCCGTCTGTCTGTCAAGTAAGGTCTCATAGCACAAGTATAGGAAAAAATCTGAAAACTATAAATTTGTAATTCCCCGTGGTACGTAAAAAAAAAAATTGCAATTCGGAAAAATCTTCTTAAATCAATTCTGGAATTGAACTGTAGGTAAGTTTGTATGGAACCCCCAGTGTCAGAGTCCAACTCGCGCGTGCCCGGTTTTTTTTTGTTTCTCAATTTTCTTTTATTACGTATTTTTATTCTAGAATTTAAATTAAGTAGGAGTGGGGGGGGGGGGAGTTAGTGGTAGGCGTTAGTAATTAGCGCCGCATAGTGGATACGAAGTGGAGTAAAGCACGTGCTAACCCATCGCAACCAAAACATAGAATGACGCAAGTTCGTTTGTTCTACTTGCAGAGCGTCCTCCAGCTGCACAGCATGAGCTCAGGCTCGCTGCTACAGACGTTCCCTCTGGACGTGGGCTCCGTGGTCGGCTTTTCCGGCAAGAAGGAGCACTCGGAGATCTTCTACCACTTCATGTCGTTCCTCTCGCCCGGCGTCATCTACCATGTGGACTTCACTAAGCAACCCTACCAGCCAACTGTGAGTATTGATTTTTGTTTTAAGAAAATAGTTTATTGGATCCTCAAGTAAAATAAGACCATTTTTGATTTTCAAATCCTTTCAGATAGTAATTTTATTGTCAAATTTTGCAAGCACCAACTCAATGTCATAAATAATTAAATTCAAATTCCACTGCAACCGAAATTATAAGTTCTATTATGGATTTACCAATTATGACAAATTGTCGTGGACAATTTAGAGATTTGTTTTTTTTTTTACTTTGAATACAAAACTACGATCAGTAACGGGTATGCATAGAGCCCCATTTTTTTTTGTACTAATTTAAAATAGGGGTGTGTAATAACTGTAATTTAAAATATCTTATCTTAATTAGTATTTCTGATTAATTCCAGGTGTTCAGAGAGGTTAAAGTAAAAGGCTTCGACGCGTCGCAGTACGAGGCTAAGCAGATATTCTACTCCAGCAAAGATGGCACTAAAGTTCCTATGTTTATAGTTTCTAAAAAGGTAACTAAAAATACAAACGGATTTATTGAAAGCAGGGCGTTTGGGATTGTAGAATGTAGCCAAGTATGACACGCGGTTTTAGCATTTTTTTTCCCTCTTGGCATCGTATTCCTCAATGCCGAAGGTCGTGACCTCCCTCCCTACTTAATCACTTTCACTCGTATGATATTCTTCCATCTGTTTCTGTCTCTGGCGGTAAGAAGGGCTTTGTGCTTTGTATACCGTAGAGTCGAAGAGCGGTGCGGATCTGGCCAGAACAGCGTATTGGGCTGCGCCCACGAGGCCTTTTCCCATCTACTCGGCCACGATGAGCCTTTCGAGGTTGCCACAGTATTTCCTAGCAATGTGACCGAAGTATTGTAGAATCTTGAGAAGACACTCAGACGACAACCGCGAGCAATTTTCGAGTTCTCGCAATATGCATACGTTTTTTTTTATCGGAGTTGAATATTAGTATTTTGAGCGTCTGAATATCTAATCTAAACGACTCAGTTGTTATGTCATACGTCATGTGACTTGAATATTCGTTTTTTTTTTCAGGGTCTACAACACGACGGTTCTAACCCTGCACTGATCTACGGCTACGGCGGCTTCAACATCAACATTCAGCCGAGCTTCAGCGTTACACGGCTAGTGTTCATGCAGCATTTTAACGGCATCGTCGCCATACCCAACATACGTGGAGGAGGGTAAATATAAGTCAAATATGTTTCTTAGTTCATGAAGGCATCGACTGTCAGGTTGGAAAAAGTTCCAACGGCATCCTGGAGTTTCAAAGTTTGCGGTGTGAAAACCACGCGCGTACGTCTCGCAGAAGATGCCTCTGGCGTCGGCAGTCGAATGGAGATTCCCGATCACCATAGACGCGGGTTTGTGGACGACGAGCAATGGGTAGCTCGTCGTCCGATAAAGTCCAAGCCCGACTTGATGGCGCGTTGTATTCTGCGCGCGCCTCAAAGAGCTTAAGAGCATTCATCCGTTAAAAACGCGCAGAAGTCAAAATCAATGATTTCCGATGGACAATATAACAATAATGTGTTTGATTTCTAGATAAGATATTGATGGCATATTATTGGGAATTTTATAATCTAGTGTGTGGTTTAAAAACATTTTCAAATAGTCGTATAGTTTTCCCATTAGAACAGTTCTTATCCAAGCCGTTTTTAAATCTAGCGGTCGATGATCTACGCAGATACGAGATAGTAGTAAAACTGTGTATGATAAACTTACATTTTTACTTTAAAAAAAAATAGAACATTGACTAATGCATGGCTAAAAAAAAACACGATTGCTGTAAGTTTTCATTCAAGAAAAGTAAACTGAAAACTGTCATTTTTAGCCATTTTTCGAGATATTAAACATGTTAGTTTAGGATAAAATATGGGGCATTATTGTCTATTTTTAGACCTAGTAATTGAACACATTTACATTCTAAGATATGGCATAGTAATTTTTTTAATAACTTATTTCTTTAATTTACAATGAATTATTTAGAATTACTATATAATAGACGCGAATTGCGTCTGCGCTCCAGTGCCGGCCGACGTTGGCAAAGTATCAAATTTATCAATGCGGTGTACGACACGCGGTTATAATGCACTCCAACACAGACAGCTGTGTGCACGCTAAATTTAATTAAAGTAAATTTACCTAAGATCGAAGCGCGCCGCTCTGGAGTAGTGCTCTTAAGTGACGGGCCCGCTAGAGCCGATCTCTGCTAGGGCTGAGGGATTGTTCCAAAGAATTACCGCTGTCCTGGAACGAAAAGGGCAAATGAAGGACAACAGTCCGTTAGTTTTAGTCAGTAAAAGTCGTGACAATCTCTCTCGCTTCAACACAGAGTAGAAGGAGTTATTTGACGATTTACAACATAAAAAAAATTTTGGTTCTGAGTCTCACCCCGTGATCATACACTGGTGTACTATTATATCTCCCGTGTGGCCAAAACTGAGATTGGCCGTGAAAATCAAAATTCAGTCAGAAGGAGAGATTTTGTAAGAAATGTGCTATATGTATGTATGTAACTATACGTTTTCCCTCAGAGAGTACGGCGAGAGATGGCACAACGCCGGACGCCTGCTGAACAAACAGAATGTTTTCGACGACTTCCAAGCGGCCGCAGAGTACCTCATCAAGGAGAAGTACACCAGCCCATCACTCGTCACCATCCAGGGAGGCTCCAACGGAGGCCTGCTCGTGGCCGCCTGCATCAACCAGAGGCCTGATCTATATGGTGCTGCCATTGTGCAAGTCGGGTGAGTCCAACTATTGATTATAAATATCTTATTAAAGATTTGCTATGAAAAATGATCTCTAAGTATATTTGATATTTAGCACAAAAGATCCAGAGGGGTCGAAGTGCTCTGGTTGTTAAGGCCAGCCCCACACAAGATAAGATAAGATATTTGATATCGTAAAAGTCGGGTAAGGAAGTTAACGCGACGTCGCGAGCTGGGCGCCCCCAGCCCCGCGTCCCCCCCTCCCCTCCGTCAGCAAGCGGCTAAGGCGCCAGCAGCCGCCGTTAGCGTCGCGAGCTGGGCGCCCCCAGCCCCGCGTCCCCCCCTCCCCTCCGTCAGCAAGCGGCTAAGGCGCCAGCAGCCGCCGTTAGCGTCGCGAGCTGGGCGCCCCCAGCCCCGCGTCCCCCCCTCCCCTCCGTCAGCAAGCGGCTAAGGCGCCAGCAGCCGCCGTTAGCGTCGCGAGCTGGGCGCCCCCAGCCCCGCGTCCCCCCCCTCCCCTCCGTCAGCAAGCGGCTAAGGCGCCAGCAGCCGCCGTTAGCGTCGCGAGCTGGGCGCCCCCAGCCCCGCGTCCCCCCCTCCCCTCCGTCAGCAAGCGGCTAAGGCGCCAGCAGCCGCCGTTAGCGTCGCGAGCTGGGCGCCCCCAGCCCCGCGTCCCCCCCTCCCCTCCGTCAGCAAGCGGCTAAGGCGCCAGCAGCCGCCGTTAGCGTCGCGAGCTGGGCGCCCCCAGCCCCGCGTCCCCCCCTCCCCTCCGTCAGCAAGCGGCTAAGGCGCCAGCAGCCGCCGTTAGCGTCGCGAGCTGGGCGCCCCCAGCCCCGCGTCCCCCCCTCCCCTCCGTCAGCAAGCGGCTAAGGCGCCAGCAGCCGCCGTTAGCGTCGCGAGCTGGGCGCCCCCAGCCCCGCGTCCCCCCCTCCCCTCCGTCAGCAAGCGGCTAAGGCGCCAGCAGCCGCCGTTAGCGTCGCGAGCTGGGCGCCCCCAGCCCCGCGTCCCCCCCTCCCCTCCGTCAGCAAGCGGCTAAGGCGCCAGCAGCCGCCGTTAGCGTCGCGAGCTGGGCGCCCCCAGCCCCGCGTCCCCCCCTCCCCTCCGTCAGCAAGCGGCTAAGGCGCCAGCAGCCGCCGTTAGCGTCGCGAGCTGGGCGCCCCCAGCCCCGCGTCCCCCCCTCCCCTCCGTCAGCAAGCGGCTAAGGCGCCAGCAGCCGCCGTTAGCGTCGCGAGCTGGGCGCCCCCAGCCCCGCGTCCCCCCCTCCCCTCCGTCAGCAAGCGGCTAAGGCGCCAGCAGCCGCCGTTAGCGTCGCGAGCTGGGCGCCCCCAGCCCCGCGTCCCCCCCTCCCCTCCGTCAGCAAGCGGCTAAGGCGCCAGCAGCCGCCGTTAGCGTCGCGAGCTGGGCGCCCCCAGCCCCGCGTCCCCCCCTCCCCTCCGTCAGCAAGCGGCTAAGGCGCCAGCAGCCGCCGTACATAACACGTTATTTTATAAATTCCAGAGTGCTGGACATGCTGAGGTTCCAGAAGTTCACGATCGGCCACGCGTGGGTGTCGGACTACGGCAGTTCGGACAACAAGACGCAATTCGATTACTTGCTCAAGTATTCGCCCCTACACAACATACATAAACCCGAAAAAGGTAAGTTTTTTATTTGATGAGCATTTTCCCAATTATATTGGGGTTGGTCTTCAATTTAACCGCATCCAGCTCTCAATACGGGTAATTTATATGAAATGATTGCCTATCTGACCTTCATAACTAAGTAACTAAGTAACACGATACTTCTTAGCAAAACTGGTGTACAAGTTCCTAGATTTTAATTATTCATAATGACTTTTACATAATAATATCTAAAAATTACAGCCAAGATCAATGGTTTAAAGTACTTTTTGAGATATAAAAGAATATTGTTATATGAAGATGGTTATTGCTTTACTTTGAAGTACAACCCGTGCGACTACCACAAGTGACTACAGCCTCGTTTAAGGAATACAAAGCGTAGCGCGGTGCGTTGAGCGTGGCGTCGCGCTGTCAATTTAAACTTATAAGAATGTATGAGAGCGTTCAAGCAGTGCGCGTCATGACGCGTATTTTGTTTGATATTCAGCGCAGCTCGTGGCGGCTTAGACTTCGCGTTAATTAATACATCAATGAAATTGCACTTAATTGTAAATACACATCTGCGTTGTTCAAATAAGACTATCAAAAATGGTCGCAGCGGTACCCGCTACGGCAGCCACGGTTAACATCGTTATCCCGCCCTCTCCGCACGACGCGCCGCACAACGCCCCGCGTCTCCTTAAATTCAACTATACAATGTGTGTGCGTGCAACTCCGCAGGCCTCGCCTGCCGCTTCAATGCTCGGCCACACACACGCGGCGCGGGGGATAGTGCCTGTCCGTTTTTGCAAGAAGCCTACTTGGCTTGTTTATAAAATATCGATATTTTGGCTTCGATATATCAAAATTTTCAGTGTATATATATATTTTGATTCGATACATCGATACAAAATACAAAAACAATTACTTTTTTTCAAAATTTATTTATCGGCAGAATATTTAAATGAATTCAAAGCCGTAAAAGAAAGGAACGAACAAAAAAAAGACTGTATTGTTTATATTGTACTGTTATGTTTTACTTTCATTATAATGCCTGAAAAAACTAATTGATCTTCACAATATTAGTATATAATTATTTAGTTAGTTTTGATAAGATCCTAACTAATATAGGACAAGGGCAGGAAGAAGAAGTTTTATACAGATTCTCATATATCAAAATAATGTGAATTTTCTATAGAAATTACTATGTATTACCTATTATTGACCTAGACTGAACTAAATTAATTATTATTTTAAGACCGTAAATCTCGGTAAGTTTGACCGATATATATTCCTCGATAAGTCCAGGCCGATATTAATATTTTTATAAATATCGATATATGATCAATACTTCTAGCACGAACTAGTTTGCCGCTGGCCGCTCGCGCGCTCACTGTGGCCACTTGTATGGACTCACTATGGCGTAAGTTGCCCGCGCACGTTCCGTGTGTCGCAGTCCGCGCCACTTCCCGCGCCCGCGTGCCCACTGTGGACACTCCAAGGGAGTTCTTTTGTTTGAGATTGCCGCGCCGCGCCCGCGCTTCCAGTGTGGCCGAGCACTCACGCGCGCCCGCGCTTCCAGTGTGGCCGAGCACTCACGCGCGCCCGCGCTTCCAGTGTGGCCGAGCACTCACGCGCGCCCGCGCTTCCAGTGTGGCCGAGCACTCACGCGCGCCCGCGCTTCCAGTGTGGCCGAGCACTCACGCGCGCCCGCGCTTCCAGTGTGGCCGAGCACTCACGCGCGCCCGCGCTTCCAGTGTGGCCGAGCACTCACGCGCGCCCGCGCTTCCAGTGTGGCCGAGCACTCACGCGCGCCCGCGCTTCCAGTGTGGCCGAGCACTCACGCGCGCCCGCGCTTCCAGTGTGGCCGAGCACTCACGCGCGCCCGCGCTTCCAGTGTGGCCGAGCACTCACGCGCGCCCGCGCTTCCAGTGTGGCCGAGCACTCACGCGCGCCCGCGCTTCCAGTGTGGCCGAGCACTCACGCGCGCCCGCGCTTCCAGTGTGGCCGAGCACTCACGCGCGCCCGCGCTTCCAGTGTGGCCGAGCACTCACGCGCGCCCGCGCTTCCAGTGTGGCCGAGCACTCACGCGCGCCCGCGCTTCCAGTGTGGCCGAGCACTCACGCGCGCCCGCGCTTCCAGTGTGGCCGAGCACTCACGCGCGCCCGCGCTTCCAGTGTGGCCGAGCACTCACGCGCCGCTTTTCCGTGAACGGAAAAGAAGCTCAACGCGCCGCGCGACATGACGCCGATCACGCCCCGCGATTTCATATACGAGGCTTAAGGACAAACTGAGAATATAATATTATTCCCAGGCACGGAGTATCCGGCGACGCTGGTGCTGACGGCGGACCACGACGACCGCGTGGTGCCGCTGCACTCGCTGAAGTTCATCGCGGCGCTGCAGCACGCGGCACGGGACAGCGCGCAGCGGCGCCCGCTGCTGGCGCGCGTCGACACTAAGGCGGGCCACGGCGGCGGGAAGCCTACTGCCAAAATTGTAAGTAGTTCGCGGCGCTGCAGCACGCGGCGCCCGCTGCTGGCGCGCGTCGACACTAAGGCGGGCCACGGCGGCGGGAAGCCTATTGCCAAAATTGTAAGTAGTTCGCGGCGCTGCAGCACGCGCGTTAAAAAATACGGTGGAATATATTGCGAGTATTCTTTTTCCTTATCGCCTTATTCCCTATTCGTTTTGACAAATTTCAAAACGGGCCTTTTATTTTTGACAACTTTGCTGGGACTAGGAGCATGAAATTTTTGCCTAAGGTTTCCTTTTATGCTGTAGGCGAGCTCTAAGAGAGGAATTTCCGAAAATCACCCCCTAAAGGGATGAAACAGGGGTCCTAAGTTAGTATGGAGAAAACTACTTCCACGCGGGCGTAGCCGCTGACAGAAGTCAGTATTGACATAATGAATTACTTACCTAATTAAACGTATCGATTTAATAATGTAGAAACAACAAAGTCTGGTGGGGATTGTTACTTATTTTTCTCAAAAATCCTAACTAGTCTGATATTGTTTAACTAATGGGGAGTTCAGGAAAAAAGAAATAACAGTCCTCACAGGTTTGACGGTGGGGATTTCTGGAATAAATCGAAAATTAATATTGAAAAACTTGTTTTTACCCGGGCGAAGTCACTGAAAAAGCTAGTCCTCTAATAACTGTTATATCGTTGTTTCAGATCGAGGAGCACACTGACATCTTGTGCTTCATGAGCCAAGCGCTCGACCTTAAATTCATCAAATGAACCCACCTGCCATACGTCACAATTAGTATTAAAAACGAGATAAATGAACGCTAATAGTATTATGTAAATATAGCAACAACCACAGTGTCTCGATGATTACCTCGGGGGTCTTAAGATAAGACTGGTGATATTGTTACGCATTGCTACTATTTTTATTAATAAAACTTTGTTTTTATTTTTGATATTTTGTGTTTTATTTGAGTGTTCACTATTATAGGTTCGGTCGAATGGTGTCCGTCCGCCGTCAAAAAGTAACTTTTCAAATAAATGATGAACATCCGAAATGATCGGCAATAACCGATCTCCACAACTTCTGCAAGAACCTTTGATAAGTGCGCGAACACAAGCGGATCTTTTAACAAACATACTGACCATACAAACAAAGAAACATACAAGCGTGTCTTTATTTTTTTTAATGTCAACTTCTAACTATAATAATGATAATATAAAAATTTTACCTTAAAATAAAATTTGTATTATGTTTCCTAAGACGTCCGAAGTCCATTATGAGAGTACATCGTCTTTTTCCACGTTTATTCGCTAGATAGTCCTACTTCCGCTACGTAAATCGACCTCAGCGCCACCCGTGGCCGCACCTGGAACTAACTAACAGCGCAGAGCAAGCCACCATTCCTTTATCATTGTTCGGCTCATAATGATAATAATTGATATACACCAGGAAGAAATTATTTGGACTTCGGACGTCTTAGGAAACATAATACAAATTTTATTTTAAGGTAAAATTTTTATATTATGTGTTCCGTTTGACGTCCGAAGTCCATTATGAGAGATCTGTTTGTTATCTCCTGGTGGCTTGCTTAGTAAAACGCAACAATGTGAACAATATTCCTATAATTGTATAAGAAAGAATATAGGACACAAAAGAAATCAGCATTGCTTAGTTATCTATAGTAAAACCGATTTCGTTCTATTAATGAAATCGGCGTTTAACAAGACTGCATTGATATTTCGTACAAGTTTGTTACTGCACAATTTAAAAAATAGACTTTAGTTTGAATATGTATATTAACGGGCTACGTAATAGTTACGTGATGAAATTGCTGACCCACATTGGTAAGTACCGGAAACAGTGTATATTCCGGAAATAGTGTTTCATCTACTAGTAGTAGTTGTTGTTTGACGAGACTCGGTTGTAGGTAAAAAATATTTTTTCAGGGAATCTTGATATTTTGTTAACCATCTATTAATGTTCTTTACAAAAATATAGCGTAGCATCTGTCTGGAAAAATAATAACGTGTAATTAAATATTTAAAGCCAAATTCCGGATGCAAGGCTGTTGGAACTTAATTGTCCACGAAATAATTTTGAGTTACAATCAAAGAGATTCGAAGTATGAAGTCTGACTCAATGCTAGCAATAATTTAGTAGCAGTACGCCACGTAGCACGTATGCACGTAGATTTGCAAATATTCAAAGAATTTTTTTTTGTAGAGTTAATCAGAAACTGATGCTGTAGCTTGTTTGTCAGTGAGAACAGCACACTAAGCTAAAATAATCATTTGATAAATACTGGACTATATATATATATCAGACGGAGTGGGCGGTGGTCCCAGCTCCCATCTGCAGTTTTATTTGGATGTATAAGTGTTGAAACTTTCTCTTACACCAACCAAAACTTCCTAAACCTCACTTTACCAGTTTCCTGCTAGGGAGTCGTAACCAAATTGGTCAGGTTTCCAGGTGTAGGCCATGAACTTCACCCAGATGCGCGGGGGTGACGTGGCAAAAGAGTTAGTGCAGTGTAGTCACGTTCCTCAAGATTTCTTTCTCGCCAATGTAGTAGTCCGCGTAACTCGTCTGCAAACTATGTCGAATGAATTGAACCTCTCCCAAGACGATTACTGTAGCTACGCACGGCAAGCAACCTTCCCCGGAGGGTGATGAAGGTCGCAAAGTTGAGATACCCTCAGAAGCTAGGTCTGCTTGAGGGATCAACTGCCGGCTGCTAAGCGAACCGCTGTAGCTACGTACGGCAAGCAACCTTCCCCGGAGAGTGATGAAGGTCGCAAGTTGAGATACCCTAAGAGGCTTGGCCTGCTTGAGGGATCAACTGCCGGCTGCTAAGCGAATCTACAAACACGGTCTTCCTTCTTCTTGATGTCGGATTGCGTGTTCTAAATTTTCTGAAAACCTACACAAGACATGTATGACAATGCAACTTTCCTGAAGGGTGATGAAGGTCACAAAATTGACATAGGTACCTTAAAAAGTGTTGTGTTGCACCTGTTTGTGAAACTGCCAACTCCTTCGCGAATGAATGGGCTCTGATGGATAATGAGGTAAACCCTTTACAGTTAGTTCGAGTGTCACAATCTTTAGGAATTACATACAAGATTCGATAATGCAAACTTTCCCAGGCGGTGATGAACGTCACAGAGTTGATGTACACCAAGAAGCGTTTGCTGAGCAAGTCCATAGGCAATGAAGGATAATGCAAAACCATAGTCTGGTAGCCAACACTCGGAAATGGACCACGTGTCTTATAGAAATTTCCAGAAGCTTAATGCATGATACGGCAAGCAACCTTCCCCGGTGGGTGATGAAGGTCGCAAAGTTGAGATACCTTAAGAGGCTTGGCCTGCTTGAAGGAACAACTACCAGCTGCTAAGCAAGTGAATTGGCACTGACAGATCATGCAAAGCTAAGTCTGGAGACAAACTCTTGAAGATAAATAACATCAATTTCCAGAAACTAAATGCAAGTTATGACAATGCAACCTTCCCCAAGGGGTGATAAAGGTCGCAAAGTTGAGATACCTTACGAGGCTTGGCCTGCTTGAAGGATCAACTGCCAGCTGCTAAGCAAGTGAATTGGCACTGACAGATCATGCAAAGCTAAGTCTGGAGACAAACTCTTGGAGATAAATAACGTCAATTTCCAGAAACTAAACGCAAGCTATGACAATGCAACCTTCCCCAAGGGGTGATGAAGGTCTCAGAGTAAAGTTACCCTAGAGGCGTTGTGCCTGCTCGAGGGTCTGACTGCCAGCTTCTAAGAAAGTCAATAGGTATTGACAGATAATATGAAGTTTTGCTGGAGGCAAGTTCTTGGAGCTGGACAACGTCAATTTCCAGGAACTAAATGGAAGCTACGACAATGCAACCTTCCAAAGGGGGTGATGAAGGTCACAAAGTAAATATACCCTTTGAGGCGTTACGCCTGCTTGAGGGTCCGACTGCCAGCTACTAAGAAAGTCAATAGGTGTTGACAGATAATATAAGGTTTTGTCTGGAGGCAAAATCTTGGAGCTGGATAACGTCAATTTCCAGGAACTAAATACAAGCTACGACAATGCAACCTTCCCCAGAGGGTGATGAAAGTCACAAAGTAAATATACTCTTTGAGGCGTTGCGCCTGTTTGAGGGTCCGACTGTCAGCTACGAAAGTCAAAATGTCAATACAGATAATTCAAAGTTTTGTTTGGAGGCAAACTCCTGCGAGCTATGGCATTGCAACCTTCCCCAAAGGATGATGAAGGTCATAAAGTAGAGATACCCTTTAATGCTTTGCGCCCGTTTGAGAATCCATCTGCTCGCTGCTAAGAAAGTCACTAAAGATTTTTAAAAACTTTGGATGCTTATATATGGCAACCAGACTTGTAGAGCTATATCAGGCCCGTGCCACGCGACGACAGCCGAGGCGACGCTACGTACCACTCAGGCGTCGCCCACGTATGCTTCGGTCCAATGTAGTTCCCGGTTTATGGTGATAACTACATGAGATTTAATTCAATTATTCGTCTTAAAATAGGACCAGGCAATGACCAGCTAGCCCAAGTACAGAAGTATTTAATGTTACGCAGCTCAAGCACTACGTTACACGTCGGCAGTCTAGTTTGGAACTGACGAAAACTCTTCCAGCGCCATGGCATGACCAAATTCTAGACATGTAATTTGTAGCAGTTGACTTTCTTTACTTATGCGAAGAAGAGACAGTGCTCTTTGTGAAATTCGCATCTCATGATAGGCTAGGATCAAGCTCCACCTCTCAGCACGTTTGTAAAAATGAGGCGTAGCTTTTTCACTGGTTTTTGTTAAAAATTAAAAATGGTGATAGTGGATAAAGCCACAGGCATGGAAATCAATTTAACATTAATTTTAGTTTGCCCGAATAAGGCTCCCTGAGCTTACTTCTGGTAATTGTACATTTTCGGCTCCCCCCTTTCTTTTGATCATCAAAAGTTGCGAGATTAGATGATCCTTTCTGAGCTATTTTTATTGCAAAAAGAAGAGTGTTTTTATGTAGTCGAGAGGTACTACAACTTCTTTATTTTAAAAGTTTAAAGATCGAATAAAATGTCGTTTTTTTTTAAAAAAAATTTTGGCAGGTACTCCGAAAAAAAAAAAAAACTTGGTTCAAATAAATTGTCCAAATATTCAATATCCTCATCCAATTCCTGCATTGTATATGTCCAAAAGGCAAGATTCTAACCCAAAGAGTCAACTGTTTTCATCGAGGCTATATGATGATGATATATGAACGAAAAATACATTTGCAGGCGCCATACTCGAACAACGAACATTCGGTCAAAATAAAGTAGTTAAATGACTTACCAGATATTGTACTTCAAACCTATTTTGTGATCGGGTCCGGCGCCGTTTAACGGAGGCTTCATCATCTTCATTCGAACTTGAATTCAAATCTGATGAACTTGACTCAATAGACGCATTCACGCGCACATTAACACTTCTACATAACTGAGCCGAGTAGTAATTAATGATTACTGACTACTCAAACGCCCACGAAGTTGTTAACGGTGGTCCATTTTAAAAACGAACGAAATAATTTTACGTAACGGAAAAATAAAAACGGTAACTTTCTACTTTATTCTCGAAAGTTAAAACATTTTAACAAAATGGAGGTTTGTATGTTTTCTAAATTCAAAATCTAACGACATGCGCGCGGTATGAAAAACGACGCAACAATGATAAAGGAATGGTGGCTTGCTCTGCGCTGTTAGTTAGTTCCAGGTGCGGCCACGGGTGGCGCTGAGGTCGATTTACGTAGCGGAAGTAGGACTATCTAGCGAATAAACGTGGAAAAAGACGATGTACTCTCATAATGGACTTCGGACGTCAAACGGAACACATAATACAAAGTTCGAATGTCATGTTTTATTACAAATAATTCACTGTATTATAGTTCTGAAAAGCTTGCAAAGCCAGTGTTGTGATTCAAATGTTTACTATTTTGAAAAACCTAAAGTTAGTCGTTTACTGTAGAACATTGTTTAATCGACATGGTTTATCTACTTGACTATCATTTCGGATTACAGCCGAAAGAGGTCGACATGGATTGCAGGGTGGGGTAAAAAATAATGGGAAGGTTTAAGGTCTTATGTATTTTCGGACCTACCAAGTATACACAAAAATTAGTCACCCCGGTTCAATCAGGCCTTTAGGTGGCGATATCTCCATGGCTAGTTGTAGGTTTTAGACAGAAAGGTTATTAGATGGTTTCCTACCTAAAAAAAAACCGCGTATGCCGTGGCCTTCATCAGGTCATCGATCTACCTTAGAGGCGACACACCAGAACCATTTGGCTCTATCGACCAACTGTTCTGCGAGCAAAGTGACCACTACCACTTAAGTTTGGCAATTCTTCGAGCTGTCTGGTAACGGTTTTCCTACGGATATCTTCGTTTTTTATTTGGTAACATTTTACATTTTTTTTTTTTTTTTCGGTGGGAAAATCATCTTATGACATCCCCCGCCCTTGGGCGGGGCGGGAGATAGTGTCAGACTTTTACTGACAAAAACCCACTCCTGTTCCTTCGTTGCCTTCGTCCCAGGACCCCGGGTTTCGCTTTCACACTACCCATGGCCCCAGTAGGCTTCGACCCTGCTGGGCCCCTACGATTTGCTGACATCTCCCTGAGGCGCGCGTGGAACAATACGCGCCGTCGACGACTTGGACTCGGTCCGGACGGTTACCGGACGGTCGGACGGCGGGCTACCCATTGCTCGCCGTCCGCAAGCTCGCGCCTACGGTGGCCGGAAATCGGGATCGGAATCCCGGCGGCGATTTGGGCGTGATGACCGTTGCCTCACACGATCGGCCGCCTCCTTTGCTAGCATTACTGCTTCGCAGAAGGAAGCGACCGCCTGCCACTCCTCCTCGCTACGGACCATGGCCTGTACCAAGGCCCGACGCGAGAGATCGCCGCCGCCGATCGCCCCCACGAGGACACGACACCCGGGCGTCGCTTCCGCACGAATCCGGTGCAGGAACTTCCCGAACTTACCGTGTTCGGTGAGAAACTGCGTCATACGGTAGGTGAGGACGCCGTGAGGTCTTTCCAACCACGCCTCAAAGAGGGGACTTACCGCCATAATTGTGGCGTGCCCAAACATTTTACATTGCCCTTTGGGTGACTTGAAGCACTCTGATGTGAGTGATCACGTTTTATTTCCATGTCATTAACTGTAGCATACACTGGTCAGACTGAGACGAGGAGACACCGCGCAACTACCCGAACGCCGCCCAGCTTACTAGTCGGATTCGACGGTTGGCCTCTTTCTAGAAATTAGTCGTAGCAGCGTAGTAGTGTTCCAGGTAAAACGAATCGCCTCCAATATTGAGTTTGGTCTCCTATTTTAATAGCAGCAGAGTTTTGAACTACTGGCGTCCTCTTAAAGTATACAGATGCCCTACCACGCGAGCTCTTAACGTGATCCATTTGACAACCTAAACTGAACTGTTAAAAAGATGGAGCTATATAGGGCGTATAGCTCCATTCCTCTCTCTCTCTCGCTCGCACGCCTGACATATTAACACATCATGGTAAGGCCCCTGAGGCCCTCTATAATCATGACTATACATACTGTAGGCCAATCGATGTTGAGTGATGTACTTAGGTACTGACTATTGACGTTGATGCTTAATACTCTCCAGTCCAGAGTCTTGAAACACCAAAGCTAAAGTAGCTATTAGGAAACTAGCGTTCTTGCAAAGGTCTGGCGATACTTCACATCGGGGCAGCTTCTAATGTTATACATACAAAGCTCAGGTCCAATCGTGTGTGGAGTACTGCAGCCACATATGGGCTGGTGCTATAAAATGCTAATAGGCTAATTCGTGAACCAGATTTGGTTAACCTTTCCACCGCCAGCGTACACAGAACGTGATGCCTCGCCTAGCACCAAGCTATAATTGTATAACGAAATATATAGTAAACAGTAGTGATGAGGGTAGCGTCATAACCATGAATGCAAATTATCCACGTTAAGTTATATTTTATTTATAATTTTACGAATATAAATAAAAACTGATTAAATATTTCCATATTTGTTTTATTTCACAGTATCCGTATTAAGAAAAAACAATATAAATTATAAGTATCAAAGAAACAAATACATAACTCAATTAGAGCCATAAGAAATGAGCTACATCTCTAATTGTTCCATGACGTCATTCTTTGACTTCATTTCAAGTCCTTTGCGCTCAGAGCACGTGAAATTCAATTCTGATTAGGGATGTGGTACGCGCTGGTAAAAAGACAGTTATTATATATTACGCTAGAGATATCGGGCTCTGGTCAAAGTTACACTAAAAAAAAACCATTCCGGTAGAAAGACCTATTTTACAAGGAGTTTGAAGTCCTCGGCGGACGAGAAATATTCATATATATCATTTGACTAAACGTTTTTATGTGTTCCGTTTGAAGTCCGAAGTCCATTATGATAGTACATCGTCTTTTTTCCACGTTTATTAGCTAGATAGTCCTACTTCCGCTACGTAAATCGACCTCAGCGCCACCTGTGGCCGCATCTGGAACTAACTAACAGCGCAGAGCAAGCCACCATTATTTTATCATTATTGCGTCGTTTTTCATACCGCGTGCATGTCGCTAGATTTTGAATTTAGAAATACAAACTCCCATTTTGTTTATTTTTTTTTATTAAAATACTTGTTTTAACTTTCGAGATTAAAATAGAAAGTTACCGTTTTTATTTTTCCGTTACGTAAAATTATTTTGTTCGTTTTTAAAATGGACGACCGTTAACAACTTCGTGGGCGTTTAAGTAATCAGTAATCATTAATTACTACTCGGATCGGTTATGTAGAAGTGTTAATGTACGCGTGAATGCATCTATTTAGTCAAGTCCATCAGATTTGAATTCAAGTTCGAGTGAAGATGATGAAGCTTCCGTTAAGCGGCGCCGGACCCGATTACAAAATAGGTTTGAAGTACAATATCTGGTAAGTCATTTTACTACTTTATTTTGGCCGATTGTTTCTTGTTCGAGTATGGCGCCTGTGATGTTTTAGGTCACACAATATGATATTTCAGAACACACACTATGCTTTATATTTATTACAATGGCCGGAGCTAGAGGTTGATACGTCCGACCCGCTCGGTGGCTCACAACCGAGGCAACTGAGGGCCGACTACCCCGCCATCTAGCGGCCAGTCTAGTGTTTGTATACTGTTACATCACATATCTTCCTTATTTTTTTTTTAACACTATATATTTTGATACATATATTACCTAAGTTTATTATATACTTTTACTTATTTGCAAGAAGTTAATGTAGTAGTTCACAATAATACAAATCATCTTAGACTCACTGATCTCATATCGTATTAATATTTAATTTGATAGTATGATAATTTATATATAAATCTTTTTTAATTTCATGTCTACTTTGTTTTTCTTCTTTTCTGCAGACTTTCCGTTTCCCTTCTAATTTTTTAAATAAATTACGTTTCAACAAAGTTCCCGTCCACTTCATTATGTCTACTTAACATTTATTTCAATCCCTTTTGTCCTGACTCCTATGGGTAACTGTACTAAAATTAGAGGTTGGAATTAAGAACTAAGGCATTTATTTCAAACAAACCATCTACTGGCACCTTTTGAATTGTCAAAAAGTTAATCCACACTACAAAGCGCAAATCCCCATGAAGAAAAATACGAAAGAGACATGGACACTTCTTAAAATCATGTATATATATTATATATACATGATTTATATATTAGATATTATACACATAAGAATATTCTTTCAATTATTCGTGAGAAGGGTTTGATTAGACACACTTTTAACAGAAAGGAGGAGAGAGACTCCAAGAACTACTGTATGCGCCCATACAGGTGTGTCAAATGTGGACAATCACACAAAACCTCTGACTGCCCGAAAAAAGATCGGAACTCACCCGCAACCTGTGCTCTCTGTAAAGGGCCAGCGAATTACAAGGGATGTGATGTCTACAGAGAAATTGCATAAATAAAGCGCATAAATAAAGCGCACATATATGCAAATTGTAACTAACCTGTGGTTTGGACCTTTTAAGGATTAAGGATAGCCAAATATCCTCCGCAGAACTACGCCAATCCAACCTCTCAACTATTGTAAGTTCATGTTTCACCGCTATCAGAACACCTCCACCACGCAACTGACCGATTCGGGAGTAGTCACGATCACGTCTCCAAACAAGGTAACGTCCATCGAATAATTCACTGCTGTTAAAACTATCATCGAACCACGTTTCCGTAAATTTAATTATGTCGTAGGAACTAAGACAAACTCCGCGAAACACTATGTTCGTTTTCGTACGTAAACCACGCACGTTTTGGTAATAAATTTTAAGCTAAGCCATAATTACCTTTAACTACAACTAAATAACTTATGAATAGATAAAGATTTCTCAAAAATAAATTAAATATAACTGATAAAATCAAGGGTAGGTCATTATCGCAACTGTTATAATGCATAAGATGGGTAGCGGTCAAATAAAGTAATATAGACACAGCAATACACAGTGATCAATAAAAATAACATTATAAAAACAGCTGGTTTAAAGGGAAACAATAAGCGACGACCTACACTGAGATAAGAGCACCTCGGAGTAAAACGTCATAATCGGGGACGGTCCACGAGGGAAAGCGTACTCTATTACGCGATAATTAAGGCTCAAATTAGCATAACAGGAAGCGACATTGCAAACATAATATTGAACTGACTTTCTTGGGCACACCGTGTAATGACACAAAACTAATAGGAATACGCAAGCAGCACACATAAGACTAAGATTCTCAAACACATTTGTCTCGCATCTTAGAAAACACAAACTTAATATTAAGATAGCGGTTTTGACAAGTATTAATCTTGAGTAATTTAAACTATTTTTTGTAGATCTTTTTCCGATTTGATAACCAGTGTTTCTGACATATCGTTTTTTCTTGCGTGTATCTTCGCATGTTTGACCCAGACATATTTAAAATCCATTTCCGTTGAGGTTTTCTTAGTTTTAGACAGTAACATAACGTAGACATTATGAGCCGAACAATGATAAAGGAATGGTGGCTTGCTCTGCGCTGTTAGTTAGTTCCAGATGCGGCCACAGGTGGCGCTGAGATCGATTTACGTAGCGGAAGTAGAACTATTTAGCGAATAAACGTGGAAAAAAGACGATGTACTCTCATGGACTTCGGACGTCTTAGGAAACAATACAAATTTTATTTTAAGGTAATTTTTTTATATTATTATTATCAAGTTGGACATACCTACCTCAGAATCATCGTCTTCTGGTCCAATATTCTCCACAAAAAATGCTTAAAAGCTCATCCGTATCCAGTTCTTCGTTCATGACAATAACTTACTTATTTCTTTAGAGCAATAAAAAGTGCAACAAATAGTGCTACAGAGTGCACTTTTCCAAAGTGACATTGACAGCCATGCGTTTATGACGTCACAGAACGTCTTCTATAATATTCCGTGGCGCCCGGGGCACTGACAACCATAGACTTGTAGCTGACAACCAATTGTTTTGTAGAGATGGGAATATAATTATCGATAACGATTGGTAACAACTATTTAATTCCGGTTCGGCTCCCATCTGACGGTCGAAATTCGTCTATTTTCCCTTTGTTATAAAGTAGTTATCTAAGTTCATATTTTACTGACCTCAAATTGTTTTCGATAATAATATTTCTAAATATTTCTAGGGGTGAAATCAAACAGTGATAACTTTCGCGTCACATCACTGGCCGACTATATATAAAGTCCTTGGCGTTCTGGGGAGAATAAAAATTTTCGGAGTTTTTGTTTTTGCCAATTTTAAGACAAATAAGGGCTTCTTTAATGTGGAAAAATAAAAAACAGGGTATTAGACAGTGCTTTGAAATAATAAAATAAAATAAAAACCTGTTAAATACAATAAATTAATTTTTATAACATAGTTAAAATGAAGAGCTTCTAATGAAGTCGTGGTGCTGGTGGCACAAAAATCTGGAACTTCTATTGATGTCCTTGGCGTTGAAAAGGTTAAATCCAATCTACAAAGCCTTGAGTAGGGTATTTTACAGAATGCATTTTGGAGAGTATGCGCGGGAATTGCATGACTGACTTGATTCCGCCATCTCATTTCTACTATCGGAAAACCCAACGTACGGCGAGTATCCACCCGTCGTTTATACCACGTACATCAAAGGACTGGAACAATTCGCCTGCTGTGTTCTTCCCGTCCGATTATAATTTAGATGTCTTTAAGGCTAGAGTGAATACTCAAACTAGTGCGCCTTACCATCTACGATGCAATCGCAATTGCATTGCACTGCCTTACCATCAGGTGATCGCAGTCAAGCATAAGAGCATCAATTAAAAAAAAAACACTCCATTATCTTTCTGTAGCAGTGAACTGTTTTGGGGAGTTGACATACGGCCTGCCTCACACACCGCTGCAGAAAGTCAAGTTCCGAGATCTGGTCACGAAGTCCAACTGACCGTCACCAGTGCTTTCATACACTTCAGTACCTCGACAATCAATCTGGTACCTTGGTTGGAAAAAGACTGCAAGTACAGCCAAGTCTCGACTTCAAATCGGTCCTAATTAACTAACCGGTCTATGTTCACACAGGTATAACAATTCGTGTCAAGGATGACTAGCCACAACCCTCTAGCTGATTTCTTGCGGTTCCATTCGATATTGAATTTCATACTGAGGCATATATTTCTCAAATCTCGACTTACAATTTACCTAATTTTAATTCGTTGTATTTTTGCAACAGCTTTGCTCCTGTGTCAATACACTTTTTTTTAGAACAGTGTTGCCAATGACACTCGGCGTCCATCAGCTTCTATCCGTGAAATAACTTGCGTAATCGAATCAGTACTTCCTGACATTACCTCCTACAAATAAACTACTTTACCTCTTTGTAACAATACTTCTTTCATCAATGGAGCAATAATTGGGTAAATTATTGCTCCACTGACGAGAATTAAGAGATTTTTAACCAAATTATTTAACATAATTTTTTGCAGACGTGACGCCTAGATTTGAAAAAAAAATCGGCCAAGTGCGAGTCAGCCTGTCACACGTATACATCATTGTTTTTAGTATATGCGAAACCTGAATAGTTTGTTTAGAATCAGTAACTGAATCGTTTCCAATAAATTTTACATCATGTTATATTTTTCTCAAAAATATTTACATGTTGGGCACCCCCGACACTAAGTACAACACGGGTCACGGCAGGTCATAGCGGACATTAGTCGCCAGCGCACAGATGGGTGCGAGAACAAAACAACCCCTCAGTTGCTCGGTGACCATGTATTTGTGCGAAAAACCAGGTAAAATAACAAGCTTATAACTTGATTTTTCATGATATTGTCATGAAATTTTGTGCATCGATTCTTTACATAAAAATACTAAGACATGTGTTTCGGGTTTCGCATACATACTAAAACTAATTTTGTATAGTGCATATAATTTTGGGTATATGGTGAACAATGAGTATCTTTATCTTAAAGAAAACAAAATATAATATTCAACTTTTATTGTTATATCCTTACAGTACAGTTGCTAAAAGCACGAAATCCAATTGGGACTTGCTCCAACCTACGTAATAATATAAAATATTAGTTGCTTACAACAAAATAAATAAACTTCTTAATGCCCTTTTGGCGTTTTTCTTTATCCAATAATAAGTTAATTTCTTTATGCTTAGTTACTTGTGCAACTTTGAACATGAAGAAATTGATCGATGGCCTCGATTTAAAATCGTTTGATCATACAAACGAGAAGTAAACACATAGCTAGAGATTATAACACGCTTAGTGCACAGACTACGGTTCAATACAGTTGTAAAAGTAAGTCACGGTTACGATAAAATTTCGTTTGATCACGGACCCATTACAATGAAATGTACAATTGGTTGTTGCTGAACATACAATTGACCGGTGCCCGGGTCCCGCTTGGATCGCATCCTCACGACAACACAAAATAAACGATACATACACACATTAATCCATTCTACATATGATTATTATTAAAATACATAAATATCGTACCGATCAATTGTATTACACTTACCGTATTTAAACACCTAGAAAGAACATTGTTTAAATGTCATTAATAAAACGCTATGCTAAACAATTACGTGGTACATGCATTAAATATAGGTTACACAGAGCCTAGATATAATAAGCAACCTTCAACCTTATACTAACTCGACAGCGGCGGCCGCTACTCGCGTCAGCTTCATGTACTCTATCATCATAAGTCTAAAATTACACATTTCATAGCTTAGGGTCAGGGGAACTATTTTTACACGCTCATCCACTACAAAGTCAGTTAAAAATCGAGGCCAAACATCGTTCTAATCGCCGTAGCCCCCGCGTGCGTATCCTAACTATACAGGAGTAGTACCGAAGAACCATAGAAAATACTGGAGACAGAGAGCCGCGCACCTAGAGCTACAGCTGAGAGCGACGAGGGCCACGGCGATTACTACAGTAGAGCTATACTAGGTGACACCATGGCCGCATGATGTAACGTAGCGTCCGTCGGGACGGCACGACGCCCTAGGGGGCGCTGCCCAGTCCCAAGGAAACTGATTTGGTTTGGCTTCACAGCCCCAGTTTCGTTACAATATTCGTTCCTACATAATTTTAATGATATTTTATTTCTTTATTTACTACTACACTTATAAATAACAGACAAGTTTCAGTATATTGGGTGAATTTTCCAAGTGGGCGTGGATGGTTAAGTCGGAAACTGAGAAACAGCGAAAAATACTCAAAGGAGTTTCAAGCTCGATTTTGATGAAAACTAAAATTAGTTTTTTTTTTTGTATAATGAAAAATTTATAATCTGAATCAGGAATCGAACAAGAAGCTTCTGAAAAAAAAAAACACGTATAATATACATCACTTGAAACTTCACTAATTCGAAAAAAAATCATGAAAGTAATAACTTACGGCAAACTGAAGAAAATAGCTATATTTTGACAAAATATGTTATAATTTATCTTACGTTATTACCTGCAGTTACGTTCTTATTTCAATTGTTTATAACTGTATTATTTCTTCATCCGCGAAGAAATACTTAAAAATTGAAATTAGAACAATGTGGTGAAGTTGAGTCCGTTACAGTAGTGTGTTAAAAATATAAGTAATTGAGCATCATTTCGAATAGGAAATTAACCATTTCGTATTCGAACGTATGTGTGAACCAAAGACATCACTTTGAAATAAGAATCGTTTTAGTAAAATCTATTTGTTCAAGTTTGCCGTATAACATTCCTTCCTAGAATTTGCACCATGTTAGCACTCTATCGATATCTATTCGATAGTACAGCGTGTAAAAACGTGTTGCGTCGACCCCAAGTAATATGGGATAAGGGCAGGAAGAAAAGAGTGTACAGCGTGTATTTGTTTTCCAAAATCAACGGGTTCGATTCCGGGCGGAAATCAAATAATGTAGTTTAAGCTTTCATAAAATCGAGCCCGAGACTCCCTTGAGTATTTTTCGCTTTTCGTCACAGTTTTGCACTTGGTCATCCACTCTCATTTGAAAAATACACCCTGTATATTATAGCCAATAAATATAGCGATATTTTAGATCGGTTATGGCTAACGTGTCTTTATAAACTAAACTAATTTAAACATCCACGTCAGATGAGTGCTGCTCCTACAAAAGAAACATGTCTACCAAATGACTGTAATTTCTTCAGCGTGTAAAATAAATATAAACTTTATCCTAATTTGTGAGCGATGATAGTACATATTTCCAGGAAAAGTAAAAATAAAATAACTAAATAGTTTTTTCAACAGATCGTTATGTATAACAAAAAATATACATTTGAAATTCTAATACTATGAAAATTCATAGAGGAAATAAACTAAAAGTTGTTGCAAGACTCGAGATCAAACAAAACGTCGTGAATATATCATAGCCGGAAACGGCACAAAGTCAAAAAGTTGAGTTATAGCGAGGTCGCGTCGTCCCGAACATTTCGTGCTGTGACATATTCACATGGGCTAATATTGCAATATAATCGAGAGGTCGACATGAGGGTGAACGATAGCTGCGCGCGCGCACCGACTTACTCCGCGATGCCGTTGCTTACCACGCCCGCCTTGGGCGGACTGCTGCCGACGCTCTGGATCCTATAAGGTAAAAGTAATATGTTAACAAATTGACTATGACCATTTTGTATTCGATTGGTCTAATCATGCTAATATTGTTGCACGGACTGTGTCTTCAATTGGGTATTTGCCTGTGCTTATTTTTGTAAAATATTTTATACTATACAACAAATAACATTGAAAAGAAATCTTTGTTTAAAAACAGTATCAAAATTGGTTATTAAATGAAGCAGCAATTAGCATTCCAAATATTGGTTAGAGGAAGAGTGGGGTGTGGTCTGAATATTTCACTATCATTTGGAGCTCACGTAACCTAATGGCAGTTAGTGACGTCACATTTCAGTATATTGCATCCTTTAACTGTTATTTGACAGTTTCCCCTTCCATCAGAACTTTATTAATATCGAACGAATTTGATTTATTTTTCTATTTGCGACTTTGGATAAAGTTTGGATAGTCTTTTTGATATAAACAATAAAAAAAAATGAGTAAAGTACTACAATTGGTCATCTGTATTTGTAAAATATTTGAATATGTGTCAGTAGATGAGGTGTATACGTACGGGTGCGTGGGCGCGTCGAGTCCCATGAGCGCGAGCGCGCGCAGTGCGGCGCGGGAGCACTGCTCGTGCGAGTGCGCCGTGGACGCGCCACCGCCGTGGCACATCACCGGCGGCTCCGTGGACAGTGACACTAGCGATAGATACTCGCCGTGGTTGCGCTGCGGAACAATAGAACAAAATCATCATTTTATACATACTCTTAACTGAAGTCGAGGTTAGTCCAACTCTCACGCTACGACTCTAATAATTGTTGTTCCATCAGGATAATGCACGCGTTCACACGTCTGTTGAATCTATGGCTCAAATTCGTGATTGTGGCTTTGAATTACTGCCCCATCCCGCCTATTTCCCTGATTTGGCAAATTCAGACTTTCATTTATTCCAAAACCTAAAAAATCACCTTGGAGGTCAAAAATTTTCATCAAATGAGGAGGTCGAAGCTGCGGTGGGTGACTTTTTTGAAGGCCTTGAAGAAACTTTTTTTTTTGACCGGCATAAAGGCGTTGGAAACCAGATGGAAGAAGTGCATAGAGTTAAGTGGAGATTACGTGGAAAAATAAAATTATTTTTGCTTATATTTTATATTGTTTTTTTGCTGAGGCCACGAACTTTTCAATCCACCCTCGTACATACACATGTATGTAGTGTTAAAAAGAAGAAAAAAAAAAGATATAACACTTCAAAGCAACCCGTTTTAAAAACGGCAATTTCATAAGTAAAGACCTATTATAAGTTAGTTGTTTCGTTGGTCTTGTGGTTGAAAGTGCGACTAATAGAACGTGGAGTGCTGGGTTCGATTCCTTGGTCGAGCAATAAGTGCTATATTTTTTACAAATTTCTCAGTAGCAGTCCGGAGTTTGCAAATCGTGGGTACCATCGAACTATGAGAGTATATCTGTTTGTGCATTTACATGTGCGCTAAAATATTTTCTGCATACTTGATCGTAATTCGGTTGGAAGGATTGTTAGATTTCATCATCGCCCATTCGTACTTCTTCAGGTGCCGATAATTGCTGAAACGTACATTTATCATAGAAGATCAGTAAATCCGTGGGTTACCTTGGGGAAATCGGAGAACTGCACGCTGAAGCCCAGCAGTTGCGACAGGTACATGAGCTGGTCCTTGGCACCCGGCGTGCTGCCTCCCGCGCCACCTGTCGCGCTCGACTCGCTCACTCCTGTATTGCCAAAATGTTACTTACTATAGTCTATAAGCGTTAAGAAAATAGTGACTCATCAATATCAAAGCTGCAAAATAAAGGAGTATTACTGAGGTAAAAAGTTACGCGCTAAGCCGAGGTCCGTATCCTACAGAGGGCAGAGGCCCTCTGTGGGATACGTGATATGCTTAGCGTGTATTCGTTTGTTAAGTTTTGTAAGCCCTAGCTGGGACTTAAATTTTTATTTAAGAGGCTAGTCCGATTAAGCAGTCGATAAACTCATGGGTTGACTTGCGAGAGGCCACACACAAAAAAGATAAATAGTTAATATTAAAGCAAACTTTTTATTGATTGAATTTAATTAATTGTAAAATTTACTTAGTATCGTCAGAATTTTCACTTTTATTTTTTTAATAATAGGTACTTAATATTTTTAAATTGATAAAAACGCGTCCATACTGCCTGAAGAGTTTACTTCTTAACGCGAACTAAAGCACTTCATACGATTTTTATAATTTGAACAACCTGAAACTGTACAAATTAGTTTCAAAATAGTGGACGTTTGAATTGCATTACAGAAAATTTCACGCTCGATCTAATTGGGCAAGCAGCGTGGCCAAGCTGAATGACTACGATGAGTCATTATTTTCTTAACACGAATACACTATAGCACCCTATACTTCCTACGATTATGATTTGACGAAACCTGAAACTGTGCAAATTAGTTTCAAAATAACCATGAATCCGCTTTCGCAAATTTCATTCATAACTTTCGGGAGCATTGACGCCGAAAACAAGATCATATTTATCACGATTTTCGTACAGGGTTCAAATGCGAAATAAAGATAAATAAAAATAATGATGTATATGAACACCACGTTAAGTAATACTAACCGTTAGGCTGATGCGGCTGGCCGGTTCTGGTGTGGTAGTCCATGAGTAACACTCCCGGTACTGGTTGTCGCACCTCACTACTGGCTCCGCCGCCACCGACCTCGCCCTCCTGCTGACGTCACGACAATTATATAACCCACAAATATATAGTCAGTCGATTGTTGCTTTGATGGGACCAATTAGGGTCAATTCTTGCCAAGGTCATGGAATGTTTGAAACAGTAAGTGAGGCCCCCGTATAGGGCAACTGAAGAACCAGAGCGATAGAAGTCTTTTGATGACTTCGCAAGTTAAAAAAATTTCGATCGTTGCTGCGTTGAGGTCAATCAGGTGTGCAGTATGGTTTGTGTCAGAGAGAAATACATTTTTATTTTCCATTCTGAAACAATTTTTGCCCCCCTCCTCCCCCTCGTTTATATTGCTCAGATTGGAGACAAACTGTTCTATTAAAGAGTTTATGTGCCTAATTTCCGGCTTTATCATTAGACCAGTTCGACAGTATTACTTGGTGGTACTTATAGTCCCAGTTGATCTCATGACAATTCTAATAGGCTAAAACACGGCTAGGCGACATTGTCATAATTTCTTCCCTTCCCTTTATTGAGATACTAGCTTTTGCCCGCGGCTTCGCTCCCGTCAACTGACTACTCTACCCTACTCTACCCTACCCTACTCTACCCTACTCTACCCTACTCTACCCTACTTTACCCTACTCTACCCTCGTCTATTCGATTTTTTCTCGCCGTAAAAACCATCCTTGAACTTCAACGAACATTTTAAAAAAAGAATTGGCCAAATTGGTCCAGGCGTTGTTGAGTTATGCGCTTACCAACACATTTTGCGATTCATTTTTATATTATAGATTAGCATGTTGCGAAATATCTGTGATCTTTGTAATCAGTTCCATTTCATCAAGAGGTACTTTCTAGGTGTCACTTACTTTCTTGATGAACATATGAAGTTCGCTATATAAGCCTATAATATTTTAGGAGTTTCCTCAATTCCTCTTGGATCTCATCATCAGAATTGGACCTATTTGGCAGTATATCCTTTCAATTATACAACACACTTATAAAAGAAACATAGAAAGGTTTGCGTTCGAATCACAGAGTTCTGGATCACAATCCAAAAACCGTGTATGTACGTTCAGCCTTAGTGTTCGGCCAGACTGGAAGCGCGGCTGCGGCGCGGGCGCGGCGCGGCAATCTCAAACATATGAACTTCGTTTGATGTCCATAGTGCCGCTAGAAACCGCCGCTCTCCGCTGCCCGCCTGGCCGAGCACTTAGGCTAGACAGAGTATGACTTACTTTCCGCTTGGCGTCCGCGTTGTTCTTGTTGTCGGCGGGCGCGGCGGGGTCGGGGCTGCAGCTGAGCTCGGGCGGCTTGCTGCTCATCTCCATCGCTAGTAACACGTCTGCAACGTTCATATACAGCCGTTTGTTCAGAGTCACATACATCTTAGTTAGTATTGTTGTCAACTGGGTTATTTTTATAAGACGTAGCGTAGACAGTCGATCTTTTTAATGCGTTTTAAATTATGTGCACATTGTTATTGTAAGCGTTTGTATTGGGCGAGGCAATTAAAACGATGCTTAATGATATATGGATACTTTAGGACATGCGTCGTGGTAACGAACGTCGTGGTGACAACCGCAACGATAAGGAGAGCGGCGGCGCGTCGCACTCCTCCAGCACGCGGTACTGCGGGGAGCGCGCGCGGACGGCGTTGCGCGCTACAGCGAGGCGAGAGATGCGGTACGTACTGTGTGCGGCGCGTCGCTTAGCGGTCTTCTTGTTGGGTCCGAGCCCGGTGGCGGAGTGCGGCGGCGCGTCGCACTGCACGAGGAACTCCCTGCGCCGCGCCGCGCCGCGCTCCTCCAGCACGCGGTACTGCGGGGAGCGCGCGCGGACGGCGTGGCGCGCTACAGCGAGGCGAGAGATGCGGTACGTACTGTGTGCGGCGCGTCGCTTAGCGGTCTTCTTGTTGGGTCCGAGCCCGGTGGCGGAGTGCGGCGGCGCGTCGCACTGCACGAGGAACTCCCTGCGCCGCGCCGCGCCGCGCTCCTCCAGCACGCGGTACTGCGGGGAGCGCGCGCGGACGGCGTGGCGCGCTACAGCGAGGCGAGAGATGCGGTACGTACTGTGTGCGGCGCGTCGCTTAGCGGTCTTCTTGTTGGGTCCGAGCCCGGTGGCGGAGTGCGGCGGCGCGTCGCACTGCACGAGGAACTCCCTGCGCCGCGCCGCGCCGCGCTCCTCCAGCACGCGGTACTGCGGGGAGCGCGCGCGGACGGCGTGGCGCGCTACAGCGAGGCGAGAGATGGGGTTGTCAGCGCCGCCCGCTGCTGCCGCGCCGCCTGTACTGCCCTCCTGCACGATGAAACGCCCTTTAAATATGACTTTAAGGACCTCATGCACAATGAGATAGCAGCGACCAGTAAGTAACCCTTGTTTCATCCCTTTAGGAGGTGAATTTTGGAATACTCTTTCTTAACACATGCATACGTTATAATAACTATCTGCGTATAAAATTTCAGCACTATCTGTTCAGTAGCTTGAGCTATTGATGGATTAGTCAATTAGTAACGGTTGCTTTTTATTCATACAACATGTACCGCACTATCCCTTTCTTTCTTTTTCCAGCAGGAGGCATCTGGATCTAGATTGGGTTAGAGCAGTTTGAAGGTAGCCGCGGCCCTCTGCAGCCTACAAGCCAGATGGCGAAAGTCAATCGCGAAATTGCTGTGGCTGTCGAGAACAAATCCCAAGTATTTCGTTGTCGTAATGGCAGAAGTTCATATCGACGTGGGGTCATTTTGATGGCGCGTTCCAAGGGTCATAAAAATACATGGCTTCAAACTTGTTGAGAGCCACCTTGAATCTCAATTGTCAGATCCTCTCAAAGACTTCGCAACCCCGCATGTCATATATTCGACCGCTGTCTGGTGCTTCCTTGAGTCAGGACTAGCGTGTCGTCAACGTTAAGTATTTTGACGCTGCTAGGAAGGTCAGCGCGCAGCACTCAGTCGTAATCTATGACCTACAGGAACAGCAATAGAACCGATATCTCTCATCGGTTCCATTCTCCCTGGTAGATGACGGCCCAGATCTATCTAATAGGCGCTACAGAATGCCTAAGACATTAAGTGGGTCTTTGTACCCTTTAAGCTGAATAACAGATAAGATTTTGGGAAATAAAGTGGTGACCTTGATGAGATTCCTGGGTTTCTTCTTGGTGGGCTGCGTGCGGCGCTTGTCGTGTCCGGGGCGCGCGCGCAGCAGGCCGGGCGGCCAGCGGCTGCGCATCTCGTCCAGCATGCGCTCGGCGGCGCGCCGCTTGGACACCTTCTTGCCGTTGCCCTCGCCTTCCGTCTCCATGTCGCCCACCGTGCACGCCGTCACGAACACCTGCCGGATAACATACTGGCTCAACATTTGGTGGAAGCGATTGCAACTATTAATATTAAGGCTTGGCTGCGTATCGGTTCATATGAACTGGCACTCATATTATCATGAGTTATTTGGTACGCATACACCGGCGATACACAAGGAGTGAACTTCGTGTGCCTACAGTTACACCGCTAATTTCAGATGTCAGTAAAAACACGAAGACCTCTAGGCTGCAAAGGGTCAATGCGCTATTTAATATGAAAATTGATTCGCGTGAGATATTCTCAGTGTATTCCCTCCCTGAAACACCCTTTTATGAATT
Source organism: Mythimna pallens (assembly GCA_961205895.1). Taxonomy (NCBI): domain Eukaryota; kingdom Metazoa; phylum Arthropoda; class Insecta; order Lepidoptera; family Noctuidae; genus Mythimna; species Mythimna pallens. The sequence goes on from OY540825.1 coordinate 7,514,916, forward strand.
TTATAAAAGTATTACGTTTTCATAAAAAAACTCTTCGGTAGTATATTAAAAAAAAAATGTGTCTAAATAATATAGCACTCACTCGCATATGCGGCGGGCCACGCTCCGATTTGACGGTGAACTGCACGGAGAGGTTGCGTTTGAGAGCTAGCTCGTGTACCAGCGATACGGGCGACTTTACTTCGGAGCTCAGGAGGTCTGCGTTTGTGTCGCCTGCTGAAAGTAACAGAACACTTAATTATGTATATACAACCTGTCACTGAAATAATACCCCTGTTAGAAAATTTACTCACAATCATAATTTTACTTCTACTTTAACTTAACATATAATAAACTTACGTCTTACAAAAGGTAGCTTAAAAAACGATAACTCACCATTTATTGTTGAATTAAAAACCGAACAGTTATAATAACTTTATTTTTGCTCCCATATTTCCCAAAAAAAAATTACGACGCATGGGGCACTCGCGCTCGCTGGTCCTAACGTTTCCGAGATATCGTGTCCGTGAGCGGCGTCTATGTGTGCGTTGCTCGAGCGCGCTTTGTACGTAGATTAACTTCTGTACCTATCTATTTTGTGGTATTAGTGTCTACGCATGCACACACAAATACGTGTAATTAATTGGATCGTTATTTATGGCATGTCAGAAAACGCATGTCTTCAAAAAAAAAAAAAAACACGTACCGATTTAGAATCATCAAAAATAAACAGTTATTACAACTTTTCCCTGTAATTTTCGTTCGCGTCAAAATATTAAGAAAACTAAAGTTGCCCGCTTCGCTTCACTCGTCACCGCACCGCACCTACGTGCGTTTGGTAACGTATGCCATCGCAATAGGGTATCGATTGTTAGTTCCGTGTTACTGTTATTACCGGTGTCTACAAACAGACGTGAGAGAAAGGGCTACTGTTACTATAGACGGCGACCCGCACGCGGTACAGTTACTGCTATACATGTCGCAGCTTACCTGCTTCAGCATCAGTTTGTGCAGCAGCAGGCGGCGGCTCGGCAGTGTCGCCAGCGGGCCGCAGATCCCGCAGCGCGCGCGCGGCGGCGTCGTGTCGCGCGGCCTGCGGCGTGGCGCCCTCGCCCAGCCAGGCGCGGCCGCCCACGGCGACCCGCACGCGGTACAGTTACTGCTATACATGTCGCAGCTTACCTGCTTCAGCATCAGTTTGTGCAGCAGCAGGCGGCGGCTCGGCAGTGTCGCCAGCGGGCCGCAGATCCCGCAGCGCGCGCGCGGCGGCGTCGTGTCGCGCGGCCTGCGGCGTGGCGCCCTCGCCCAGCCAGGCGCGGCCGCCCACGGCGACCCGCACGCGGTACAGCAGCGCGGGCGCAGCGTATGCGGGCGCCAGCAGCGCGTGCGGTCGGTACCCGCCCGCCGTGCCGCCGCCGCGCGCGCGCATGAGGCGCGCCGGGCCCGCCACTGGTGGGATGGACGTGTACACCGCCGGCTGACACAGCTTCATTGCTAGCGCGTTCAGTTCTACTGTTGGCATTACTGCTCCTAGAACAATATGAATCGGAGTTTTAAAGCTATATAAGAAAATACAAATGATTGAGAGCAATATTAGTATATTTTTTTTCTATTTTTACCTAATTTTTATTAAAACTTCCTTTTACTTCCAATAAAATGACTATTAAACAAAATTATGTCGGCTAATTCACTGTGGGAACCAGTTTAACAACCAGTTGAAACGAAAATGACACCACTGGCACTGACAGGGTCTGGCATGATGTTTACAGTAAGTGACTGTGAAGATGACTTTTTAATTATTATTTTTTTACTAAAAATATCATTGAGGTTAGTTAGTATAACGCTTGTACACAGTTTAAATTTTAAACAGCACAGATATTTTTTTAAATTAGAAGAAAGCCGACGAAAAATTCCACCACTGGGGGTTCAAAATCAAGTACTGGATCCGTGGTATTCGTTTGTGTGTCGATGTCAAAGACGCCGTGTATAAGCTTCACGCAGGCGTACACCAAGGGTATACTGACGAACGCGCGTCACATTATCATAACGCACATCCATGTCAGAACAACATAAAATTACTATTAAGGTTAACCATTGACTCGAAAAGAAGAAGACGTACCAGCGTGTCGATGGTGCGGATGGTGAGCGGCGTGAGGAGCGGGCGCGCGCGGCGGCGGCGGCGGGAAGCTGGTCGCCGACAGCGCCGCCTGCGCCGCCGCGTGCTGCGCGCGCTTTATTGACGAGCCCTATTATCATAACAACAGAGCCCATTAATCCTGCATCTTCGAAAATAAACTCGGTATCTATACGGTACCTAGTACATTATCAATGCAAGCACAAATATTGCCAAAAGGTTAAAGTTGAAACTCAAGATAGTAGTGATAGTGGAATTCTATATTTTTTGCATTCTTTCTTCTATCTTTCGTGTCTTGTCTTTCTTTCTTCTTCTATATTTTTTTTCTCTCTCGACTTAACATAAAACGAATTACAACCTGAGTTTTTCAGACCTTCAAGACCGTTTCAGTATTTAGAAGTTTTAATTTGGCTAATTAAGTTTAAAGACATAACCGGCCAGATATTCTGGCAACTTATTTGTTTTTGATTTAGCCGATTGTTAATTTTGGCATTAGTCATCCCAGTAATTTTATTTATGTATCCCACAGCTAATCTGTGAACAGCACTGTGGGCTTCAATATTGTTTATATGTTTTGTGCACCTGCATTATCTAAGTTTTATACTGTAGCTGTTTGCTGTACCTTTTTATAAAATTAAAGTGGAAAGTCATTCAAACCGCACTCACCTCTGCAGTATATTCCTCAGTATCACCCAATCGGAGTGTTACTGTGAATACTTTCTTGTGCGCGGGTCCCGTCTCTGAAGTGAGGCGATATTGATGCTTAATCTGAAAAAGATGAAATACGTGAGAGAATCTCACTGAAAATGACGCGCACGACCACGCGAGACGGTGACTGGTCACGTTGCTACGTGTGACCAGTTAGTATCTGAGTTACATTATACTGCGGGCTACCTAAGAGTAATATGATTAATCGCTCTATCGTACTCCGTAATGTAGTTAAGCTTGCAGGCGAATATTTTAAAGATGGAATTGCAGCTCGATGATTTTAAGAAACATGAGCTTCCCTTGACCAGGTACCTAAACTTGCTACCTTATGTACCTAAAGTAGTTTTCACTTATTCACGTCCAAATGACAAGTCCCGCTCTTCGGCGGTGCGGGAGATAGTGTCAGACTTTTACCGACTAAAAACCCACTCCTGTTCCTTTTTTGCCTTCGTCCCAGAGCCCTAAACTAATGTTCGCCTAGTCGCGATCATTCAAAGGACAGCACAATAAGTGGCAGAACTCTTTGCGAAGGATCTCGTGTGAAGAAGTATTACAGCTATACCTATTTTTTCCGCCAATAAGCATTGATTTGTGCTTATTAGAAAATTGCCAGCATCAGGAACATGAGGCGTTCCAACTGGGCTTCTGGGATGGCAATCAGTGATGCCCATGAGCATTGGTGGCCACTTTTTATTTTATATGAAAAAACTAGTGCTTAACTGCGATTACACCTGATGGTAAGCAGTGGATGCAATCGTTGATGGTGAGGCGCACTAGTTTATTAAGAGCCTATTCACTCTAGCCTTGAAGACATCCAAATTAATCGGATGGGAAGACCTCAGCAGGCAAATTGTTCCAGTCCTTCGATGTAAGTATCAGTCGGTCAGTCTTTTAATGTTCCCACTGTTGGGACTCAGGCCTCCTCTCTAGGAGGGTCTTTCGATGTACGCGGTATGAACGACGAGGCGAAACGTTTAGTCCGGACCGCAGAGGTTTCAACAATGTAAGGGTTGTAAGTGTCAAACTTTTACTGGTTAAAAACCCACTCCTGTTCCTTCGTTGCCTTTCGTGCCAGGGCCGAGTCTTCCTTTCAGAATCAGACCCTTGGCCCCCGTAGGCTCCGACCCTGATGGGCCCCTACAGTTGCTGACATCTCCTTGAGGCGCGCGTGAAACAGTACGCGCCGTCGACGACTTGGGCTCGGTCCGGACGGTTACCGGACGGTCGGACGGCGAGCTACCCATTGCTCACCGTTCGCAACAATGTAAAGGTGGATAGTCGCCGTACGTCGGGTTATTAGCTGGTAGAAATCGAGTCATGCAATATACCTCATGCGAGGTGTTTGTTTATTAGCCTCTCAATAACATAAAATGATCGGCCAGTCATGCGAAACAGAATAGCGAACAGAGTGTTACATACTATAATTTCGAGGAGAAATATAACAAAAAAAAAAGCAGTTGTATTATTTTGCGATACGAACTCAGTTATTGCTGATAAGATAATACAAGCTAGGTATCTTTATATTTCGATTACTTACGTCCGAAAAAATGACGTGACAGCAGATTTGCGATATCCGCTTTACGAAGTTTGTAATTATTATTATTATTTTATTTAAGATAAGACAACAATATGGTCCACTTTGTTAGTAAAATATCTTAAAATTAGTGTTAGTAGGTAGTACATAAACAAAGAAATAAAAACATACAGTGAAGTGTCTATCTGAGGCAAAATGTGCAGTGAACGATATGGCAAGGAGTAAACTATCTGACCATTCTCTCCACATTGTACCTCAGAATAGGGTAGTAAGAACTCCAACAACTGTTTTCAGGATGCTATTGCCACTTTCCCGCGGTCTGTGCATCAGTGATGCTACTTACTGGCGAATTACTGCATGGAAGCTGTCAGTTCGATTCTAAGCAAACATTTCCGACGCACTACAGAAACGGAGCAGTTTCAACAGCAACCTAATAACATTGTTGTATTGGATACGTAGGACATCCACCGATCTTTTGTTTTAGAGTTTAATTATGTACATCGTTTTATTATGGTTTACAGCGCCTAAAACTACTAAATTGTTCTTACCGTAATTAAAGCAGTGGGAATATTATAATTTTTTACTTTGTGAGCATAAAAAAAACGCTTGAAGATTTCGGTTACACTAGTTTATTTCGTAGAGTACACATGATCGATATTAATAAATACGTTTTATTAAAACTACAGTACAAGGTTACATCATGGCACTCAAATTCAGATTCCCATGGAGATTAGCCTGACTTGACTGTCATATGACTGTCTGCTTATAGAACCGAGTTGTGAGTCTGTGATGATTTACTAAACAATATTTAGTAAACGCTTAAATTACCCTACCCTCAAGCAGTCAAGGCTGCAACAACATACATTTTGTCTTATTAGCAAAATAATTGTACTGCCATCCACCAGTCAAATTTACAAATTTTCAACTTGATGGGCCAAGAGGAAATTGTCTTAATCTTTGTTATTCGAATTAGGTTTTTTTTTTTTTTTTTTTAAGGTGGGAAAATCATCCAATGACAAATCTCGCTCTTGGGTGGAGCAAGAGATAGTGTCAGACTTTTACTGACTAAAAACCCACTCCTGTTCCCTCTTTGCCTTCATCCCGGGGCCCCGGGCTTCGCTTTCACACTACCCGTGGCCCCAGTAGGCTTCGACCCTGCCGGGCCCCTACGATTCGAATTAGGTTGAGGTTCCTACATTAAACCTATGTTTTAAATATAAAAACAAGCCAGCTCTCAAACGCCTCTCCCCTTACTGCAGGCATATTAATTGCCCTTACTGCAGGCATCTTAATTGCCCTTACGCATTCCTTTCTTACTTTCTATGTTGTCTCATCTTAGATATGCTATTCAAAATCCTACCAATATTACAAATGCCTGTAGTAGCCGTAACTGTGTTGTGTTTGTCATAAAACATTTCTTTTCTGTTGTTTGTTGGGTGTGTCTATTGTCCAGTCCATTTCCAATAAAGTAAGAGGTTTCCTCAAAGTAATTAATGAATAATTTAAATGTTTTCATTAAGAGTTAGCACAAAGAAGTAGTATTTGACTGAATTTTAGTACGAAAAGCAAGTTTTGCATTTCCTTCTCGCGATTTCCCGGTTTTTTTCTGTTCTCTAACAATTTCTTCTTTACTTTTCTCCTCTTTTAAACACCGCTGATTTTTGTCTACCCAGGTTACAAAAAATCTGCCAAACACTTGTGAGATTTTAAACATCATCGTTATGTAATTTTCATGTGGATGGACATTTATGTCAGGATTTCTTACATGGTCATAAATGTCTTTTAGTTTATATAAACCTGTCGCTAGTAAATCGTTTTCCTGATCGTTTGAACAATTACATTTGGATGTGTTTGAATTTAGATTAAAAGGTGTCCAATCTTTATTTTCTAGTATATAACGATAAGCGGTTAGGCTATCAGCCCATCTGATATCATTAGGTAAACTGACGTTAGATTCCAGAAGTTGCTCTTGTAGCTTGAGTAAGGGAGAATCAAAGTCACCTTCATTATGGGAAATAAAGCAGACAGGTGTTTCTCTTCCATTGATAAAACTAATAAAATCATAAAAAGTAGTCATATCAAACGCTGGTTGGACATCGTCACTGTTACGTTTTCTGTACAAACGGAATCTATGCTCCTCTGGTGCTACCTTGCTGTCATCCGTTTCTTGATATTGACTTCGATGTTCAGCTAACAAGTTCACTTCAGTAATCGTGGTTATTTTATTCACTTCATTTCGTTCAGTCGTCAAATCCATAAAAATGTATGTTTCTATCGGAGTCATTTTTGAAACTGATAACTACTATCAAATATTATAAAATTTTAATGGTTTAACCTTTATCTATAATGCATTCGGCATTCAGTTATCACTTGTCATTGACTCATTCGTAATTAGATTCTGATAAAGAATTGAACAAATGTTCAACAAATATAATGTAGATGAGTAAGCTGATTAAGACTTGTTTTTATTATGATTCCATAGTCAATCTTGGAATCTTTAGGCAGTAGTTACATCAATCGTTAATATGATTATTTTACGTAGTTAAAGATCACTTTTGTTTAGTAAATAAGTTATAGATCCAATTGCATTAAATTCTACTCATAATTATTTTCTAATAATTAAGACATCCTCAGCTACAATTGTAGCGAAAGATTGTTGATTTTGGTCAACCCAGTTTACAAAAAATCTGCCAAGTCAAGTTGTCATTTTCGGGAGGGTGTTCAGGCACGTGAAGATTTTTCACTACTCGCTTAAAAATGGCCTTTACTTCATATGAATTTCGTGTATCAGGGAATAATGTTTTTACAACTTTGTCCATATTTGAAGGTCTACTTTTTATCGGTTCCTTTTCAAAAAACTGCTTTATCGTAAGTTCATCTTTTTTGATGGTGTTTTTTTCATTTTGGCGTTGCATGTTAAAATTACTTAATTCTTCAGAGTTTCCATTGTTTCGAGAGATGGTTGCTCCATGCGAATTAACGGATTCCTGCTTGCTCGAGCGATTAAAATTTGATCTACTGACATTAGAGTGTCACCAGTTTACATGTATAGGTATATAACGAAAATCGACCCGGCTATCGGCACACATGACATTGGTAAACTGACTTTCAGTTGCTGAAGTTTTAGTTTGAGTATGGGAAAATCAAAACGATTGCCGTTATGGGAGATTAAGCACACGGGTTCATCCCTTCCATTGATAAAGCCCTGCATTTCATAAAAAGCATTCTTATCAGACTCAGGGTAGTCATCGTCACTGTTAGAACTTCTGTAGAACCGGAATGTCTTTTTGTCTTGTGGTTGCTTAATATTGTTCGGTTCTAGGTATTCACTGCGATGCACAGCTAATAAGCTCAGTTCAGTTATAATTTTTTTTATTCAACGCTTTTTTTTCCACTGTCGCCAAATCCATAAATACGTATGTATTGATAGGTTTCATTTTGAACACTGATAACTTTAGGTTTATGTGATGTATTGATAGCTTCGATTGTTTCTTAAACTTTATATTTACGTAACTAGCGGACCCGACAGACTTCGTCCTGTCATAAAGATTTGTAATGTGGCAGTTTTTTTTTTCTTTTATTCGAATTTTTCTCGCCGTAAAAACCATCCTTGAACTTCAACGAACATTTTAAAAAAAGAATTGGCCAAATTGGTCCAGGCGTTGTTGAGTTATGCGCTTACCAACACATTTTGCGATTCATTTTTATATTATAGACTAGCTTTTGCCCCCGGCTTCGCTCCCGTCAACTGACTACTCTATCCTACTCTACCCTACTCTATTCGATTTTTTCTCGCCGTAAAAACCATCCTTGACCTTCAACGAACATTTAAAAAAAGAATTGGCCAAATTGGTCCAGGCTTTGTTGAGTTATGCGCTTACCAACACATTTTACGATTCATTTTTATATTATAGATAAGGATTATTTACGTAATAAGGATTAAGTTAGCTGGTACGAAGTGTACCTTCGGTACACTGGGGCCTGAAAGGTTAATTATAATTTTATGCGTATAATTGACATCTGATTGTCAATTTATGAGTAAGCAGATGTTATAAATGGGATAAAACGGATGACACGTACATGAGTACGTGGTCGGACAACACAATGCTGGCGCTGCAGTGTAACTAAGTTAGTTTTACAATGTAAACTTTTACAACCGCAAAAAATAAGATAACATTTATATCTACGTAATCTATATATATTATCTATAATATGTATGTATTAAGAAATATATAAGTATGTTTATCAGTTGTCTAGTACCCATAACACCAGCTCTGCTTAGCTTGGGACTAGACGGCGTTGTGTGATAGTTGTGGAATATTATTATTATTATATACTAGCTTTTGCCCGCGGCTTCACTCCCGTCAACTGACTACTCTACCCTACTCTACCCCACTTTACCCTACTCGATAAAAAGTAGTCAAAAAAGTGTCCGTCTCCTGGTTCTAAGCTACCTCCCCACCAATTTTCAGCCAAATCGGTTCAGCCGTTCTTGAGTTATAAACAGTGTAACTAACACGACTTTCTTTTATATATATAGATACTAGCTTTTGCCCGCGGCTTCGCTCCCGTCAACTCTATTCTGCTCTATCCAACTCTACCCTACTCCACCCTACTCTACCCTAAAAAAGTATCTTATGTCCGTCTCCTGGCTCTAAGCTACCTCCCTACCAATTTTCACCCAAATCTGTTCTGCCGTTCTTGAGTTATAAGTGGTGTAACTAACACGACTTTCTTTTATATATATAGATATATAAAAGGAGAAACTGACTGACATATTAACGCACAGCTAAAACTACAGGGCATAGGAGCGTGAAATTTTGCACAAAGTAGGAGGTAGGCTACAGAAGTCGGAACTTAGCGAAAAAAGGAAGCACCCAATATTGTTACCAAAAAAGGAAAATTTAACCAAATCGATCGTAGCAGATTCTCATAACAAAACCCTGCACGGGGGGCCTCAACTTATGTTAGCGTATTTGAGGACTAAATATTGGATTTTAGGGGCCAAAGAACTGGTCAAATCACACGTTCATAAGTGTGTGACGTGTTAGACATTTGGCACCTAAATCAAATCAGTTGATGGGGCAACTATCAGCTGCGAGGGTAACGCCTACTAGACCCTTCAAATGTACTGGGATAGATTACGTGAGTCCTATAAATATAAGAACTTCATCATGCTTACAAAGAATACATTTGTCTGTTTGTCTGTATGGCCACCAAAGCCTTACACATCGAAGCTGTGAGTGATATGACCACTCAAGGCTTTTTAACAGCATTCAGGAGATTTGTCTCTCGCAGAGGTCACTGTTCGGACATTTGGTCGGACAACGGCACTAACTTTGTGGGAGCGTCAAAGGAGTTAAAGAAGTTGTTCTCTGCGGAGCAAGCGAATCTAACAAAGGAGATTGCTGACTGTCTAGCGTCTCAGGGAACAAATTGGCACTTTATCCCTCCATACTCGCCTAACTTTGGTGGTCTTTGGGAAACTGGAATCAAATCGATAAAATTCCACCTTCGGCGACTAGTTGGAAAATCCACCCTTAACTACGAGGAGCTGTCAACAGTCTTGACACAAATTGAGGCCTGCCTCAATTCGAGACCTCTGTCTAGGATGGACGATGATCCGGATGGCTTAGACGCATTGACGCCAAGCCATTTTCTAGTAGGTGAGCCGTTGGTAGCTGTGCCGGAGTACTATTTCGAATCCTGCACTTTAGGTAGTCTACGCCGATGGCAACTTACCGGCAACAAATTTGGCGACGATGGTCGCAGGAATATTTAGTGAAGCTTCTCGATGGCTGCTTGCTCGTGTGGTTGCAAAACACCCTGGCAACGATAGTATCACTAGGGTTGTATCTTTACGCACTAAAACTGCGGTTATAAAAAGATCTATTGCTAAGATTTGCATATTACCTGTGGCTTAGTATAGAATATTTTATGTAATTAATATTAAGGTTGTTTTAGTTATTATAAATAAACATTTTAAAGGAAGGTCCAATTTAAAAAAAAAATGTCCTTGGTGGTTTGAGCAAAATTGTTAATTTTTGTGCCGATAGATGGCGCTGTTAGTTGAGCGCCAAAATCTGAATCGCGCTGTTAAGATTCTCCGCCATTTAACAAGGGTAAAATTTTATTACGCAAAACTGATCTCAATTACAAGGTTCAAAATGATATTTAAACCTTGTACTTGAGATCATTTTTTTTATTTTATTAATATCGAGTCGTTTCATTAGTTCTTCATCCTTGTGTGCTTAGATAATCGAGTTCTGAGTCAATCTGTGATCGGGTTGATGATCACTTCCTTATATGATGTAGGCAATCACGAAGAGACGATTTCCCAAAATTCACTCCCTAAGATGAAACGGGGGTCTAAAATTTGTACGAAGAAATCGATTTTCACGTGGACGAACCCGCTGGCAGAAGCTAGTTATTCTATATCCTTATATGTTTACTCATCGATATCGAGAAAATTTCAACCAGCTATCATGGTTCATAAGATACAGTCTGGTGACTGATGGAGAGATAGAGAAATGTCAACTGGATTTTTTTTTGTGTTGTCTACTTTTCCTAGTATGACTGAAATCCGACCAAAATTATAGTCTACAAAATTGACAGCTGACTAAGCTGTCTAAGCTAATAAGCAAATTGTTCTACAGACATTATTATACAATTAGGTCGAATTTTGCTTATGCATATATGTCCTAAGCAACAAATTCCCTTCTCATTTTATGTTACGGAAAAATAAATTTCGTTGTTGAAATGCATTACTAACCATAATTTTGCTAACAAAAATATAATTAACATTACGTCGTTATTGTTAACATTAAAAAGCCATCACATTTTATATTACATTTTTGTTACTTATATTTCATTGTAGGTTCAGAAAAATAAATAAATAACGTTCGATTAACAATAGTCAATGAGGGCACGGTTGCCATTGTGGTCGTGTGATCGGTTGCAGCACTGCATCACTGCGTGTAACTGATTCGATTAATCATCAAGAAACATTTGTATGGTCTACAGATAGTTGTTCCTGGTCTGGGTGTCTTGTGTAAGTGAGTGAACGCACCTCTGATTAACGTGGAGCAAGTAAAAAAACCATAAAGTGCGAGTCGGACAAGCACGAAGGGTTCCGTACCATCCGTAGCAAGTTTGTTGTATGGGATCTCCCTTAAATATTTATTTTATTTTGTTTTTCAGTATTTTTTGTTATAGCGGCTACAGAAATACATCATCTGTGAAAATTTCAATCTGGGTACCACAACTAAGAAATGTAAAAAAAACCTTTTCACAAAAAAAAATGCAACTGACTTCAATGTAAAAAAAAACACTAAAAAGTGCAAAATAACTACCCTTGGTGCGATTAGGGGTATTATTACGTAATTGCGCCTTTTTAATAAAATAGCCAAAAAAAAAAAATTGGGTAAACCTGAACCAAAGAAAAACGAAGATATAGAAACCAAAATTTTCGGCCGAACAAATTTCGTACACCCGTGTGTACAGTACGACGTTTAAACGTTTTTCAATGTCATTCAAGTTGTACAAACATAAATGTACAATCAACACGCGAGGAGTTAATTTCGGAAGTCGGTGTTAAATAACTAAGGGATTATTCTTGAAATACCAACTTCCGAAATGATATTTCTGTAATAGTTCTGTAAAACGAAATGTATAAATAGATATGTATTAATTACTTCTTACTAAACTGGTAGTAGGTAGGGGATTTCGTGTCATTTTGTGTATACTAGTTCGTGACGTGGAGCGCTTAGTTTAATTCGTACCTCCGCAGCTAACTACGTCGTTCTTTTTGTTGGAGTCAGGGGATTCATTGCTAGTCTCGGTGATTTTGATTTTTTCGAAATATCCCCCCCGCACACATTGCGCCGTCGACTCGCGCCTGGCCTGTATAGGACGGCCAGCAACCCATTGCTTGCCGTCCGCAAGTCCGCCTCGACGGTGACTGAGAATCGTTCTGTGATTAATTTTTCGCTTCCCTTAGGGGTCCATTACACGATAGGTTTTGCTGTCAGTTTTGCCACAGTCAAATATCTTGACTGACGAAAAACCTACCGTGTAATGCGATGACTGACGTTTGCATGACGAAAAATGTATGGCGATAAAATTCCGTCAGTCAAGCTTCATTCATGATTGATGGTTTTGATTGACGCTCTCATGACCGTGTAATGGACCCTTTACGCTTGCTGCCACCTACTTCGCTCGCATTACTGCTTTTTTTTTAGCTCGTTTTTAACGTAGCTTGATTCAGGGCCGGACGCGAAAGGTCGCTGCCAACTACCGCCTCTATGAGGATACGGCGGTGCTCCGCCGAAGCGGGGCAGACCTCCACTGTATGCTCCACGGTGTTCTAGGCAATCCGCGTAATGGTAACATTTGGGTGTAAATTCGGAACATAAACCTCCCGAAAAAACCGTGTCCGGTGTGTCCCTATTCGATCTCACTTTCACAGGTAGGTCGGACATTTTGAATGAATTAAAAGACTAAAGAATGAGGGATATAGTTTCTACATCGTATAGTTCGCCCGTAACTGTGTTCTGACGACCTAGTTCGTTCGCGAACTACACAATATAATTTGAACTTTATTAAGTAAATAGAATTCTAAATTCATATTTCGGTTTTTAATTTACCTTATTGTACCTGGCCAGTTCGTTGACCAGGCACATGGGGGTCTTCTCTTTACTGTTGGCCTCGGCGCGCGGGCTGTCGTCCAGCACATCGTCGTCGGGTGCCGCCGCGCCGCCCTCCGCCGCCGCCGGGAGCTCCGCCGGGTGCGGAGCCGCTATGCTTGATGATGTTGATACGACTGGAACGAAATAAGCATTCAATCACATTCTTCTTCATAATAAATTTTGCATGTACCATTATTACATAGCCTTTATGCCATGGAAATGGAGATCCACATCCATGGCATTAATAACGCTGGCAGGACACAGTTTTGACGTAAAACGTCTTTAAAATCACAGCAAAACATACGGGTACCGGGTCACACAACCGGACCGTAATGAAAAGGTCTATATCATCTTACCTTAATAATTAAAAAACTATAAGTCATAGAAATATGAATTAAATGTCATTATTTAGGGTACATAGCCATCTCGCTGCTAAGACTTTGAGTTTGCATCGAGCCCGGTGGGGCGGCGGGGGAGGGGCTCTGCGTAGAATAACGGAAACCGACGCTCTTACTAGTTTCTATTCAGTATAACTGACGACTCACACGTGATAGCGCGGTGATTCTTTCGTGGATTTATAGTGTTATTTAAGTGTAAATAACACTATAAATCCACGAAATAATTAGTGATTTACATTTTAATTTTTAAAAGACTGCAGTTCACTTAACGTAAAGAGTATTTCAGTGTTCCAATTGTTCCAAATTATACATTACTGCTGTTCCAATCTTTCGGAACACTAAAATGTTTCGGAACAGTGAGTCGATTCAGTAAAGAGTTACACACCTCTAATATCCACCGTGTACCAGTAACGCAACGACGTACGTTCAGTGGTACGATGATGAAACGGGCTTCGTGGAATTAAACCGTGCAATTCGGATATACACTCTCCGAAATTTAAACGATAGAGAACCGACAGGATAATGTGAACTTACGTCGATACTCAAAACTTTGGAGTTTTGCTCGACGAGTGCATTATTGCCATCATCATTGATCTTCTTAACATGTTTCTCGATCGACTCTAGCGCATCAAGCTCGAATTTGGCAGATCCATCCCAAAAATGAAAACAGTACTCCATACACGACCGAACTTACGTTTGATAAGGGTTGAGCAACTGTTCTGGCGTGAAAAGCAGGTACCGTCTCACCTTTGCTAAGATCCTAATTTTTTTAGCATACAGTTCAGTTTTGGTCTCGAAGTATGAACCGAAATTGAAGGTAGATGTCAAAGTTATCCTGAAGCCCAAGATGGTTGGTTATCGGCACGGTTATACCTCGGAAAGATCCGTCTTTCCGAGCCCGGGTCCACCCGGGCGAAAAAAGACACGCCTGCTAAAAAGAAGCAATGAACTTGACCAAATTGGCAGCGTCCCAATTTGAGACCGCCTTCCAAGAACTAGTTCAAGCACTTCACCATAGCCTCTCGGAGAGTTCGGATCTGTAACCCTCGGCTAGCTCGTACATCGGACTCGTAACTCTTAGCTGCATATCTAAAAGTACCGGGTGTAAGGAGATCATTTATGTGCTGCAAGAACAATGTTGTTGAGAGTTCCGGATGGACAACGGTATTAGCCAATTGACCGGACGAAAAACGAAGAAGACTAAGTCACCACCCAAAGGGCAATGGGCTATGCTCGGAGTTTCCTTGCGTGATCGAATCAGGAATGAGGATATCCGCAGGAGAACCAAGGTTACCGACATAGCAGAGAGAAAGAATACCCTTTGTGCCCATAAGTCAAATTGAACCATTATTAAAGTAACTTAATTTTTTAAATATAAGAATCGTATTTTGGAGGTTCCAAGATCCCCATTTCTGGGTAGGCAGTTCACAAAGTATAACAGTCTAGGAACTCTAAAATCAATAATAAACAGACAAGTCGTCTCTATTGAGCATTATTTATAGAAGTCACAGTCATAACATCACAAAAGCGATATGGTCGTAAATTTGCGAGTAGTAAACTACAAAGACAAACTAATTCGAATTTTATGCACGAATCACCATGAAGGACATGAAACTGACTAGATACATGTGTATCAATTTCAGTTGTCAATGAAAGAACATCACACCTTCCTCAAAGGAGTAAGCAGATGTACATCCACATTTTGCCAGTTAAGAGGCCCATGTTATTAAAGAGCTGGAGGCTATGAAAATGAGAAAAGTGTGCTCAATGAGTCCTCCTATCTATCGAAACAGGACAGTCAATTTAATCTGCTGAGATTGGCCGCCATGGCCAATATGCGATCTGGAGAACTATGCTACAGAGGCGCTCAATGCTCGTCAAGCAGATGGACACAAAACACACGCAAATTTATAGGGTGCAAATTATATACACACAAACTTCGTCGCTTTTTATTTCTGCTAGTGAAAACCGCATTAAAATCCGTTGCGTGGTTTAGGAGTTACACCTCTTCTTAATCTCACGGGGAATACACAGACGTGATGTTGTGTTATAATGGTGTGTCCAGACCTGGCGAATGCGGCTCGCGAGCCGCTTGCGAACAGCGCGTTCATTTCGCGTGCGGCTCGTTCGTACGAAGCCGCACATGAAATGCACGCGCGCATTTCGCAAACGGCTCGCGAACGGCGCATTTGCCAGATCTGGACGCAACTTCATATGTGTGGGTTACCTGCGTGTGCGATGGGCACGGCAGCTGGCTGGAGCGGCGGCGGCTGCGCGTACGGTGGCGGCAGCACGGCCGCGCCCGGCCCGTAGCCCCCGCCCACCGCGTACGGCCGGCGAAGCGCCTTCATTTGTTGCTGTCGATGTCAACACATTACTACTTACGACACACTACGCATGAGCACATGGAAGAACGGCAAAAGTAAAGTAAAATATTCGACCACATCACTGCTTATCAAAGGTGAGATGGTGTTCATTCATAGGCGAGATAATGACTGTTTCATTCAGTTCCACGTCGCAGCCCTTCGACGTGAAACGACGTGGAGCGTAGTGAAAATGGCCTTCTTGTTTTAGTTTTTGATCAAAAACCATAAATTGTATCCAAACGACTGACAGTAGATGGCATAATAAACCACCTAGGTGGTTAACTAGCTAACCTATACACCTGTTTTGTGTTTTACCAGACTACTCATTTCGTTTGATAGATTTGAGCTTGACCACTATGGTAAGTCAATCACGTGATGGTAAGCAATGATGTGGTAGACGTTGGAGCACGTTTACCTAGAGTTAAACTCTTAGACACTTGAATTTAAGATAGCTAAGAAGTTGGGAAGGGCCCAACATTTAATGACAAGTTTTATCGATCAATTTTGCCGCCACGTTCATGGTCAATATGTCAGCTAAACCGGAAGATTGTACCAAATATTTAAAGAAGTAGCAATCGCATGTTTTGTAGAAACAATATTTAAATTTTTAAATAAAAATATTAAGATTTACAACGAGAAACTGGTCAGTTTTATTTTATTGCAAATTTAGAACTCACCGGTGGTACGGAGTGGTGCTGTGCTTGCGGATGATGAGGCATAGCCCTGATGGGGTGAGGTGGTCGCTGCTGCGTGTGGTGCGGCGGCGGCACGCCCATGGCGCCCAAGCCGCCCAGCGCCTGTCCGTGCGCGCCCATCGCGCCGCCTGGCTGCGCCGGCCCCAGCGGCACCCTTCACACCGAAACGCAGTCAGAATCGCGCACTATCATCACGTTACCATTAGTCAAGCAAGCAATATCACAAGCACCACACAGCGCTGTATACATCACAACTTTTTAAGACCGATAGCCGCAAAATATTCGCTAGACGTCGCAGCACCGGCTCAGCTCGGTGAAAGTAATCTGTCCAGCTCCACAGTTGGCGAGACACTGTTATTTCAACTGTCCGGTACTCAATGGACGTGATATATTAGTCTGAGCGAAGAAAGGTCGTCTCGCATTCAAAACCTCGGTCTCCGCGCATCAATAGAGACGTCGTCATATGTTCCTTTGTCAGTTTCATTCGCAACCAGTTTGCGCGACAAAGGGCGCCGCAAAAGACCCTCGACATATCAACAAATTACACAATATTTGCATATCAATGCGGCCGCCACTCTTTTCTCGGATAAAGACAGTGTTATTTTATTAAATAGTGTCAAAGTTCAAGTAACCAGCTTAAATTCTATTATTGTTACTGCAAGGATCGTGTAATATGAACCTTCTGAGACTTTTAACACTACATTTCTAAAAGACTTTTTCGGGCGTGGCTTAAATTCTACTGGCTGAACACTTTTAAATAAAATGTTGAGAGTATTGGTTATACCTTAGTGTTGCTACCTTACCACATTTAGTAGAGTAGGTAATTACAGTTTCTGTATTTTTTTTTACACTTGATCTAAAGATGGCCCAAAGCTCATAAAGGACAAGTGTCCTTAGTGCAATTAATACGCATGCATGTGGGAGATTTCGGGGAAATCTATTACACTATGGCAGTTGAGCCAAGAACGTTACTTGTTTACCAGACCGTATTAATAGCTACAATTCGCAGCCGTGGACATTACAATTTTATGCTAACTATCTGTATAATCAATGTCATTTATAGACAGTAATCAATGCAAATCAATGTCATCTACATAGTTGCACCTTTATGGCTCACTTACACTAACTCGAAAGTAGGACACGAAGGCTGGTTGCCCAAAAATTGAGCTTCGACCAACCCACCTTTGGCATGCCGAAATAGCCTGCTATAGGCTTACAGACGACCCAGTGTTTATGAAGTAACAACCTGAATGACAGTCGTCAGTCGGTAAGCCGAAACAGCAACATATTATTCTGCAAATTGCATGTTCCAGTGTAGCTGGTACTATGTAATGAATGGTGCTTCTCCACATAGTTAAATGGCCTCAATAGTCCGCAATAACTGGAAAAGGCAACTATGTTGGAGGCAGCTTCCAGTCAAACTGCATGCAGGTTGCATATTTTACATGGAACAACTGCTTATCTGATCCAGAAGCTGGCTCTTAACCACTTGGCAAGACTAGTGTCAGATTTTATGACTTCTAACTATTGCAGTGACTGTCATAAATCTTGACAGCCAGGACCAACATCTTAAAGTGCTTTCTGAGGTGCAGAAAATCCCAGTATTTAATGATTTAATCTAATAATCGACCTCGGCAACTATTGCTTAACTTTGAAGATCGACCCATGGAGAGGTCGCCTCCGCTCATTGCCCCCACGAGGACACGGCAGTACTCCGCCCTAGCGGGGCACACCTGCTCCGTAGGCTCCACCGTGTCGTCCGGGCGGTCCTCACAATGGTTACGTGCAAGGAGCTCCCGTTACTATGTTTGGTGAGGACCTGCGGCATGCGGAGGATGTGGACGCCATGGCGTCTCTGTAGCCACTCCTCAAAGAGGGGACTTAGCGCTATGATCATAGCGTGTCCAATCCTAGTACAGGTATCGGCACGGATCTTGAGCGCTCGGCGAAAGAGTGGGGATCGCATTGCGTACGCGTTTCTTTTTATTTTAAATGTAAACATATTTTATTTTATTAGTATAAAACCCTTTCGATATTGTAAAACAGTTATTAATTAAGCAGTACCTAGTACATACTTAAACTCGCTTTCCCATGGGGTAGCCAGTAACTACAAAATACCACTTGCTATGATCAGATCCTTAAATTGCTGGCTATGAAACTTAGGTATTCAGAGCATTATAAAATAAAAATAATCTTTAATCTGGTCTGCTGCAGCCAATCCTGTGCCGAGAATTACCTTTAACATTACTTCAAGTAGTAATTTTTGGTGATGTGGGATAATGTTGTGCAAATCTTCATAGACTTGCTGGATTACTTAACAGAGGTATGCATTGGTTGATATGCTTTGATCAAACTCATAAACTATTGCTTGTCATTTAGCATTTACCTATCCTGAAGATACTTATTAGGAGCATAAGGCCCATAACCAGACTCACTGGTCTAGTGTATGAGAATACAGTAAAGTCTGCCACTCACAATGGTCCACAAAGTATTAATTCATTAAACCCCAAGCAAACACTGGTGTTCACTCTCTCACTGTCTTTCTATTGTCTCTAATTACAGTATTTGAAAGGTTAAGTACAGAAAACAAACTTCATACATAAAGTCTGGTTACTTTGGCTCAAGCTAATAGGAACATGGGACACTGTGTTCACTGTTTCTATTGGTTTTGAACCAAATTAAACACCAGGGTGGTTCAGCGGTAATGGCCTCGACATTAGTTATAGGTTGCGGGTCCAACTTCAGCCAGGTGCATTATTTTGTGTAATTTATGTCATCACCACTGCTCTTAAAAAGGTGAAAAAAAACATTGTGAGGAAACCAGAGGCTTGCGTCCCAATAGTGGGAACATTATAAGGCCGCTTATGTTATACCTGAGGGCCAAAGTAACCTAAGTTTACAGTAGAAGACTGAACTACACCATTGGTTGTAACGAGTCGAAATCGTCTCGCCACATGATTCGCTTTTAGGCGATTTCCGAACCGATAATGTGAAGGCGTTGCTAAAAGGTCGTGTAGCCAAGTAAGGAAATCTTTTTTTTTTCTGACCCGACGATTTGAGTGTGCAGCTATTTTTGTTTCTGCCAAATTATTTTTTTTAATCGGCTCCCATAGACACTAATTTGTGCCCTATAATGGCCTAAAAGAGAGAGAGGGTCCATCCTCTGTTTTTCTAATAGGATTGCTACATATTTTCCGGTAAGAATTCATTTTTCGATTTCTACATGATGCGTGACAACGCATGTGGGTTTTCGTTCTCGCATCTTAATCTCATTGTTCTTTTACAGTTGAAGTGATTTTTCGCCTACCTATTTATTTTGATGTTTTGAGGCGCACTCAACATATTACAAGAAAAAAAAAAAGGTGAGTTTTCCCTAAAAAATACTACGTGCCCTCGTGTTTGAAACTCAAAAAGTCATAAATCTAATGATTTCAATCGCTTGTTTCAGCCGCCTGGCGTTTTTTTTATTTTTATTTTCCTTTTCCTCGAAATTGGAATCCCTTTGGACTGGTCCGCATTGCCCCGCCTGGATGAAGTTTAATTTATTCATTCTATAAACTTCAAAGATGCAACAATACTATTTTAGTTCCAATACTCTAAACAATGTCATTTAATAAGTATCTCATGGGTATTTATGCCTGGTCATGAACTGCGGGCTGGAAGGAATAAAGACTAAAGCTTGACTTATGTTTTTAATCTTTTATTTTCCTCATAGGGCCTCCCGCTAGAAGATTAAAGGCCTAATTCTCTCCGAATTGTAGTGAATCCGAGTTTTGTTTTTATTGAGGATGTACCTGGCGCCCGAATTATCCATTTAGTTATCGGTACATCACCAACCCTCTATTAACACACACATATCTCATACTCTATATATATTACATGGTTAATTACACATGTTGTAGAAATATCACAGTATGATAGTCTCTGTCATACAAGTTTCAGTTAAAGAGACAACACACTGTAAGACAAAACTTTTTCTAAAACTAGGCACTATATTAATGTCTGCCGACTTTACTTAGGTTATAAAAATATTGTCATGGGCAACTAAAGAATTATGAGAAGTTGATGCATCAGCCATGTGGTTGCAAACTATTGATTGTCCTTCTTCTTTTTCTAGAAATTTAAAAATATGGCTATTAGGAAAGCCCATAATAAGCAGTGACAAGCTCATCTAAAATGAATCCCTATTTCTTTTGATCACTCCATCACGCGTGAACGGCTGGACCTATTTCATGACTTTTTTGTTTGTTGTTTTTGTTATTGTCAGAAGGATCTTATGAATATGGTAGGGTAGAGTTGGGTAGAGCAGAATAGAGTGGTCAGTTGACGGGAGCAAAGCCGTAGGCCAAAGCTAGTAATAATACAACAAAATGAATAGAAACTTGTACGAATAACTGAACTGTTAGTTAACCCTTCGTAGGTTAATCATATTATTGAACCGATGACTCATTCCATTCAAGTGAGAGAGAATAAGATCTGCTGGAAAGTAAAACCACTAAACATAAGATGATTGGGGGTTCTATGTAATTTATTCTAAATAGAATCAACTAAAGATCCCATTTGGTTTAAAGTATTGTCACGGGAGTTACATTCAATAATATAATTAATTACCTAATAATAATAATATTTTATAATTATTAAATTATAAAATATACTTAAGTAATTATTATTAGGTCATTTTCTGTATCTGTTATGTAGAAGTCTTGCAGAACATAAAATGTTGTTAATAATAACCAGACAAAGAAGAAAGTTATCATTTGGCTGAACAACCTAATTGAATATTCAGCAAACATTGTTAGTTTCCATTCCTTGGCTCTAATGAGCAAGTCACTCAACAGGTTAGCTTGTAATAGTTTATTTGTTTAGGAGTACTTACATTGTTAAATAGTGCCCCAGATACAATAAGTTATTATCAGTAAACATAGAATAGGTTATAAACAACTTTTGACAGAAAAGTGCAACATTTGTGTCATGAACTTTTGTTGCTTATTAGAAACTTATCAAAATTACAACAACTATTGGAGTTCAACACAATAACTCAATCTTAGTTACTAATATGATCAACTATTTTGACCTATTTAGGTGAACGATTTACGACTCTCAATCTGATACTGTTACTACAAAGCGGCTGGCTTTGGTTTGTTGCTACTAAACGATCTGTGATATGATTGTGTGTACAACGATATCTGGGCGCGAAGCATTACAAACAAATAAAATAATGAAAAGCCGAACGTTACTCTACCTAGTTAGTGTTACGTGCCTGTTCTCTCTGTGCATCTGGTGTGGAGCCATCTGATGGTGCGCGGGCATGCCCTGGTGCCCGCCCATGTGCTGCGGCGGGTGCCCCGACATCGGCTGATGATGCATGTTCGGGTGATGCATCATCTTTACGAACCACTGCCGTTGTGATACAAACAAACTATAAATATCGCGAACTGCCACCAAATAAACACCGCAAATTTCTCACGTCAAATACTTTGATTCACACTGAATTTCTTACCCTTACTTTATGTCACCAGCAAATCAGTTCTTCAGCTATGCAATCTACATAAATCCGCTCACTAATTACGCCTATATTAGTTTATTTTGGCAAACAGTAAAGAAAATCGTTTCGTTCAACATGCGGCCATGTTAAAAATGTTGCCATTTGTATGAAACAGTATTTCACCTAAATACTTTTTCTAAATCTACCAGAAAATATTCTTAATACTCTTCTATTATTTCAATAACTATTAATTTATTGCATTAATGGCTGAATTTAATATAAACCATTTTTTTTCGCTTTCCGAATGCAAAAGGCACAAATAAAATTACACATAAACAATTTTTTTTTTGGTAGAATTTGAATATGTATTACAATTTTTTTTTTCTAGTATGATTATTACGATGTAAGTCGGTATTCCCCAAAACGGTATGCGGTCCCCACATGGTGAATAGAAGATTAAAGCTGTTAGCCAGTTTTCATTTTTGTCCGGGTTTCACTCCTTTAGAACATTATAGACCCAAAAATCGCTAGCCTACCAACAAAAAGGCGGACTCTAACCTCTTTCTACTCGTCCAAAACCGAAAAGTTAAAATTGTCATCATTAATTCCACTAATAGGTTTCTCTAGACGACTAAGCAGTGACGTCTACTACGAAGTATCAACACTTCAATCGACTATCCTGTGCTTATTTCTCATCGAGCGGATTCTCTGATCGTGATCAGCATTAGAATGGTAGTCCCACCATCTTTCAAGTTAGCTATGGATGACGAACTAGCGATAGGCCATAAGGTATAGGTAAATCAAAATATTAATAAAGAACAGAATAGCAAAAAAAAAATGTTTATTTCATTCACTTAACATAAATCATGAAAATAGAATTATAACTCAGTCTGACAAATGTAAAGAAAAACTACTGACATAAAGTGAAAATAATCTTCGTCATTATTGATTTGTACATCAGTTAGATTAGAGTAGGCAGGCTCTTCGATTTCCTGCAGCGAATTATCTAGATTTTCATCACTATCTCTGGTGGTCTCTGCCCAGGAGACACGTTTTGAGCTTCGAGAAGTTTCCTTTTTCTTATCAGATGTTGGTGTGGAGTGAGAAACAGGCGATGGTGGGCCTTTGGTAGGCGTTTGAGCGCATTTGTCCAAGTAGTGTTTTCGAAGTATGTACTCGCGCATCGAGTCATTTGCAGCACGTTTAGGCGGCGGGGGAGGAGGAAGGGACTTGTCTATTTCGCTATCAAATATCTGCATGCAAGTAGTTCCTTCTTTCCTAGCTTCTTCAATTCGTTTAGTTTCCTCTTCGTTGGCAGTGAGCGGCCAGGCGCCGAGCTTGTTCCGCACCAGGTGCGGGCGCGCGTGTGCGGCGCAAAGGATGCGCTTGCGCACGAAGTCGTGGAACATGGTCAACTCGGAGCTCAGTTCGCGGCGAATGAGCTGCTTGTGTCGTGCCGGTACGCTGGGGTCACGCACTGCAAGGAGAGCCTAAGGACCAAAGAACAAATAATCCTCAGCAAATCTATTAGAATTACAATTTTTTTAACACCCCTACTTTTGCAATTTATTTTGGTTTCCAAACATGTAAAGCAAACATAGATTTAACATACAAAAATTACACACTAAGTTCTAGTTAGCCTTACAATTTTAAAGATCAGTAATTAACTTTTGGAATGGCTAGTTAGTTACAACAAGAATGAGATGAATGGAAATGATACCAGTTTAGGTGAAAAGGATAATAGTTTTAAATCACATGACTAGTTGTAATATGACGTAGTAAGATGCTGGTCAGGGACTCGCTGCGGTTGTAATGTGACGTACCTGCGAGGCGAGCAGCGTGGCGGTGGCGTCGAGCGCGCCGGCGACCAGACGCTCGTCCAGGGCGGGCAGCGACGCCGCCGACGAGATGCTGGTCAGGGACTCGCTGCGGTTGTAATGTGACGTACCTGCGAGGCGAGAAGCGTGGCGGTGGCGTCGAGCGCGCCGGCGACCAGACGCTCGTCCAGGGCGGGCAGCGACGCCGCCGACGAGATGCTGGTCAGGGACTCGCTGCGGTTGTAATGTGACGTACCTGCGAGGCGAGCAGCGTGGCGGTGGCGTCGAGCGCGCCGGCGACCAGACGCTCGTCCAGGGCGGGCAGCGACGCCGCCGACGAGATGCTGGTCAGGGACTCGCTGCGGTTGTAATGTGACGTACCTGCGAGGCGAGCAGCGTGGCGGTGGCGTCGAGCGCGCCGGCGACCAGACGCTCGTCCAGGGCGGGCAGCGACGCCGCCGACGAGATGCTGGTCAGGGACTCGCTGCGGTTGTAATGTGACGTACCTGCGAGGCGAGCAGCGTGGCGGTGGCGTCGAGCGCGCCGGCGACCAGACGCTCGTCCAGGGCGGGCAGCGACGCCGCCGACGAGATGCTGGTCAGGGACTCGCTGCGGTTGTAATGTGACGTACCTGCGAGGCGAGCAGCGTGGCGGTGGCGTCGAGCGCGCCGGCGACCAGACGCTCGTCCAGGGCGGGCAGCGACGCCGCCGACGAGATGCTGGTCAGGGACTCGCTGCGGTTGTAATGTGACGTACCTGCGAGGCGAGCAGCGTGGCGGTGGCGTCGAGCGCGCCGGCGACCAGACGCTCGTCCAGGGCGGGCAGCGACGCCGCCGACGAGATGCTGGTCAGGGACTCGCTGCGGTTGTAATGTGACGTACCTGCGAGGCGAGCAGCGTGGCGGTGGCGTCGAGCGCGCCGGCGACCAGACGCTCGTCCTGGGCGGGCAGCGACGCCGCCGACGAGATGCTGGTCAGGGACTCGCTGCGGTTGTAATGTGACGTACCTGCGAGGCGAGCAGCGTGGCGGTGGCGTCGAGCGCGCCGGCGACCAGACGCTCGTCCAGGGCGGGCAGCGACGCCGCCGACGAGATGCTGGTCAGGGACTCGCTGCGGTTGTAATGTGACGTACCTGCGAGGCGAGCAGCGTGGCGGTGGCGTCGAGCGCGCCGGCGACCAGACGCTCGTCCAGGGCGGGCAGCGACGCCGCCGACGAGATGCTGGTCAGGGACTCGCTGCGGTTGTAATGTGACGTACCTGCGAGGCGAGCAGCGTGGCGGTGGCGTCGAGCGCGCCGGCGACCAGACGCTCGTCCAGGGCGGGCAGCGACGCCGCCGACGAGATGCTGGTCAGGGACTCGCTGCGGTTGTAATGTGACGTACCTGCGAGGCGAGCAGCGTGGCGGTGGCGTCGAGCGCGCCGGCGACCAGACGCTCGTCCAGGGCGGGCAGCGACGCCGCCGACGAGATGCTGGTCAGGGACTCGCTGCGGTTGTAATGTGACGTACCTGCGAGGCGAGCAGCGTGGCGGTGGCGTCGAGCGCGCCGGCGACCAGACGCTCGTCCAGGGCGGGCAGCGACGCCGCCGACGAGATGCTGGTCAGGGACTCGCTGCGGTTGTAATGTGACGTACCTGCGAGGCGAGCAGCGTGGCGGTGGCGTCGAGCGCGCCGGCGACCAGACGCTCGTCCTGGGCGGGCAGCGACGCCGCCGACGAGATGCTGGTCAGGGACTCGCTGCGGTTGTAATGTGACGTACCTGCGAGGCGAGCAGCGTGGCGGTGGCGTCGAGCGCGCCGGCGACCAGACGCTCGTCCAGGGCGGGCAGCGACGCCGCCGACGAGATGCTGGTCAGGGACTCGCTGCGGTTGTAATGTGACGTACCTGCGAGGCGAGCAGCGTGGCGGTGGCGTCGAGCGCGCCGGCGACCAGACGCTCGTCCAGGGCGGGCAGCGACGCCGCCGACGAGATGCTGGTCAGGGACTCGCTGCGGTTGTAATGTGACGTACCTGCGAGGCGAGCAGCGTGGCGGTGGCGTCGAGCGCGCCGGCGACCAGACGCTCGTCCAGGGCGGGCAGCGACGCCGCCGACGAGATGCTGGTCAGGGACTCGCTGCGGTTGGCGCGCCGCTCCGGGGCCGCCGGGCTGCCGCACGAGCAGGCGCGGCGGCGCGCGCGCGGGGACCGCGACCCACTACCTTCTTCTGTGTGGTATGCCTGGCGTAAAGTAGAGACATAGGTTCACTAAATGTCCAAGAGGTTACTACTACCGTGAAAAAGGACGTTATGAGCATTACCGATGAAAATCAGATCAAAATAAGAATGCAAGACGCTGGCAATAAACTATCATCATCATTTCAGCCGAAAGGCGTCCACTGTTGGACATAGGCCTCCCCCAAGTTAAGGAAATTTTGAGCATAGCCCTTTCCTCTTCGGGTGACTTTAAGCCTTCTGATGAGGCCCATTGTATGCGACGACGTTTTAAAATCATAAATGTCATCACAGGCAACATCGGTAACACGCACTGATCATAGAGTTTCATCTTGAGAAACTGTGGTATGTTGGACGAGAAGATACCGCGCCGCTTTTCAAAAGCTGCCCTGCCGAGTCGGATTCGACGACTGACCTCTTTCTCAAAGTTAGATCTACCCAACTGGATTGGCTGTCCCCGGTACACGTAGTCGTCCCAAAACTTAGATTGTAGTCTTCGATCTTGATACGAGTGGGTGCTACATGGTTATTCACCATGATTTTGGTTTTATCCATGTTCATTTTAAGACCCACTCTTTCGGAAGTTCTACTAAGGTTGTTTTTTTTTCTTTTTTTTTGGCTTCTTGGGTCAGTCCGATTTGCCCAATTAAATTAAATTCTTATGATAAAAGTCTGTTCAAAAGACAAGCTTCTTTACTATTAGGATTTGAAAGGATGTTATTCATAACTCTAACCTGCGTCTTATCCAAACCTAATGTGTCGAATAATTCCTATCTCTCAGCGTGAAATTGAACACATTCCATCAATAAATGATATACATCATCTATTACCCCACAGGTGATAGGCAGGTAGGTTTACTAAGGTTATCGAGCATTGTACTGAGTTCCTCCGTAGTGCCAGCAGTGGCTTCTATATCGCCATGGCAAATCGAAGGTGAGTGATGTACTCGCCATTGACATTAATGCCTAGCCCTCTCTAGTCCAGAATTTTGAAGACATCCTTAATTGTGGCCATAAACAGTTTTGGAAAAATTACGGTACCCTGCCTCACATCCCGCTGCAGAAGAATAAATAGGTTTCGAGGTCTGGTCTTGAAGTTGGACTGACATTGCGGTGTTCCCGTACAAACATTTTAGCAATTCGATCGAATCAAAAGCTTCCTCGTAGTCCACAAACGCTAAGCAAAGAGGCAGATTATACTCCATAGTATTCTGTATAACCTGCCGCAGCGTATGTATGCGGTCTACGGTGCTGAAGCCTTTTCAGAACCCGGTTTGTTCGAGAGATTGGAAGTCGTTAAACTTGCGCCCGAGACGGTTCGTAATGACATTGGAAAACCACATGTAGACAGCTCAGATTAAGCCATGTCTGAGCCTCAGAAGCGAGATAGGCCTAAGAGCAGCCAACCCGAGATACGTTTCCATACAACTGCTCTTACGTGTTTATGACGGTAATACACATCTTTTTCCAGATATTTTGGAAACAAACATATCTTGTGGATATTACCTAGGTTTCTATTTAAATCAAAACAAAGTGTAAAGTAATAAATTTATAAAAAATTAAAAATTAAATTTTTTAAGGTTATTAAAAAGACACGTATGTAGGTATTTCCTGGAACAAGTCTTTTTTAAATATTTGAGATAATGACGGAACTACCGAATGCAAACAGGCTTCAGGTGCTATCTCTTTTTTTGCGTTGCCTCTTCATCAAATATTACGTTTGAATGAAACGACAAGTTATCTATATATATAAAAGGGAAAACTGACTGACATATCAACGCACAGCCGAAACTACTGCGACTAGGAGTTTGAAATTTTGCACAAGGGTTCCTTTCATGACGTAGGCGAGCACTAAGAAAGGATTTTTCAAAATTCAGCCCCTAAGGGGATGAAACGGGGTTCTGAAGTTTGTATGGAGAAACGTTTGTCACGCGGGTGAATCCGCTAGCAGAAGCTAGTTAAATCATGCTCCCGTTGACGATAGACGAGTGGGGAAGGGTCCTCTTTAGCAGGCCATTGTCGCCCTTCTTAAAGAAAAGTACCACCACACCTCTGCTCGATGCCTGTGGCGTTTTTCTGTCAAGCATGACGGAATCAGCTTCTGAAGGGCCAATGAACTAAATTGCTATTTACATGATAAATCATTAAGTACACCAACTTGTATTAATATCATTTTTATCAAGGTCAAAAAGAATGGCAAGTTTCACGAAGGAGAGTTGGTCTTGGTTGTGTGTGATGATGCATGTGCAGTGTTTCAGTATGCCTAAGCTATTTTGTATGATACCAAGTGACTCGAGCTTAGACACACAGAAAATAAAATGTGCACATGAACTACTGAACATTCATTTAAGACCATTCCGCCGTGGGGACATAGAACTATACCGTACTAAACCTGAAAACGTTGTGTATTTTCAAATACAATATTTTTGTATCTTTCAAAGAAGTAGTATTACTTTTGTCCAGAGCAATGGATAGGTGCTGGACGATGGTTGATATATTTTATTCTGATTCTAGTCTTTACCAAAAACCGGGCAAATGCAAGTCGGACTCGCGCGCTGAGGGTTCCGTACAGACTTACCTATAAAAAAACAGTTCAATTTCCGAATTGAGTTTAAATGAAGATTTTTCAGAATCGCAAAAAAAAAGTTTTGTGACGTAACTACAAATTTACAGTTTTCAGATTTTTTCCTATACTTATGCAAAATATACGTTTTTTGCAACATTTACGGACGTATCTTTTTTTTTCCTTAATTCAGAAGTTTGATTTTTTCACAGCTTCAAGGGACCGCAGATCTAAGTAAATGATTTTAATTTCAACTTGATACCTCCAAGCCTTCCTGAGATAAAGGGTCTTGACAGACAGACAGACGGACGGGCAACAAAGTGATCTTATAAGGGTTCCGTTTTTTTCTTTTTGAGGTACGGAACCCTAAAATGTACTAGTAAATGAACTTAAATAATACTAATTGCTAGAAAATTCTCACGTTACTCACGTGATTAAGGGATCTAGTCAACAAAACGATGGCCGACACCAAAGTCCCGAAGGTGAGTTGCGGGAATGGTTCGTAGGATATTTTGGGCGCTCCGAAGTGTAGTTCCACGAGGGGCTGCCAGCGCTCTAGGTCCAGCCCAGGGTCAGCCAGCAGAGACAGCAGCTCCGGGCTAAAGGATAGTAGACAGAGTGTTGCCATGTGCAGAATCTCCAGAGTTCTAGGGTCGAAAAAATAGATAAGTGTTAATCCTGTTGTAGTGAAGTGATTGATTACTTCATGTCTATACGGAAATCAACGAATAGTTGAAAAAAAAAACTATAAGAAGTGAAAATACATAATTAGTGTAACGCACTATAACACATTAACTTGTGTATCAATCACCTGTGCAGCACGTTGGGAGCCTGACTGTGCGCGTCGTCGGGTGGCTGCAGCGCGGGGTCGGCGGAGCGGCGCGAGCGCATCATCAGCGTCACGCACTGGTATAGGCACGCGCTTATACTTCGCTGTACACATAACAACTATTTTAAAAACATGATCTTTAGGCCTAACTTTTACTGAGATTGCGGCCTCGGTAATCTAACTGCACGTGCTGGAAGTGTGTTGACGACTGTCACAACTCTCCCTCTCTGCGCATTTTCCACAGGCACTATTTCAGTTAAGCGTTAGGCCCGTAGTTTATAGTGATCTACAAGTGTGAGCGATGACATGAGACTTTACGTGGTGAGCGGGATTATAACAGGATATACACTATTATAAAAGTGTGATAGATTCCATGCAAGCCCGTCCCTTACTTGAGCCAGCCTGCACCGCTGAGTCTGTAGTCCAAAATTCCCAAAATAATAATCCTTGTTCGATCTAGCCCATCCCTTGCTGCTGTCCCCTCGAGACGCCCTAAGCCGAGGTCCGAACCCCACCGGAGGTGCCTTTAGCGGGTAGTCGCTTATTTTTAAGTTTAGTTTTAGTAAGCCCTGGTTGGAGACTTTAATTTTTATTAAGGCCCCCACAGGCGTACTTACTAGCCTGTCATAGGTTGAACTGGAAGAGGTCATGCACAAAAAAAACAACAATGCTAGTCTCATGTTGTCGCGCATGCACAGCAGGAGCAGTTAAACTTACCATAATCCCAGTCAAAGAATTAATATTCTGGATACGCCATCTCGCCTCAAACTTCACTAACTGCACAACCAAATTGAGCGTGGACGCGCACAAGTTAAGGGCATCGATGTTGAACACCTGTCGCGGCAAGAGCACCGCTTCAATCAGATGCTCTAAATGTACCCCAACGAATGTTATAGCGTCACTGGCGAAAAACTGGCCATGCTTCATGACCATCATGGAAATAAAGTCCAAACTGTAAGCATAAACTCGCCACCATTCTTGCGGCTTCCACTGTGAACCTTCATCGAATTTCGGAGGCAATAGTTGCAGCCACAGAAACTGATCAACATCAGTCATTAACAAGTCTTTATTGAATGGACCGCGAGAATAGGCCGTCAGACATCGTAACGCAGCCAAAGACGTGT
Source organism: Mythimna pallens (assembly GCA_961205895.1). NCBI lineage: Eukaryota > Metazoa > Arthropoda > Insecta > Lepidoptera > Noctuidae > Mythimna > Mythimna pallens. The sequence goes on from OY540825.1 coordinate 7,545,441, forward strand.
GATAGTGACGTCTGTTTTGCAAACATGTTTGGAGACAACAGAGGATTTTGTTAATGAATCTGCTGGACTGGAACCAGTGGGACAATCCTGTGAACATGTCATCATACAAGTCCAAACATTGTTCTAACATCGCTAGAGATAGCACCACGGGCGGAATGTTTTCGTTGACTGGATGACCATTGACTTTCGGCTCAGGAGGTTTTGAGTCATCTTTGATATCGTCTAAAAGTTTCTCAAGCTCCAAACTGTTGATATTCGTTACAGATCTTATAATACTCTGTGCGGTCACACTGTTGGCCTTAATTTCATAGTCTAAGCTACTTATAGCGACTGTGCAAATTGAGAGTATCGCGCGTATCGCTCGGGGATGCAGGCATTCGTAAACAATAGCTGTGTTGGTTAATAGATTGTCCACTTGTTTTGCACTTGATTTTCTGTTATCGAAACAGTCGTCTTTCCAATTTGCTAACATGATCACATAAAGCTCAGCGAGAATGACAACTAATCTTCCATCTTTTAAGTCGTCAAGTTCGTTCAACAAAGCGTTCATGCATGGCGCGACCATTTTAGCCTTATGTGCTATGTTCAAACTAATAGGTAAGCACTTGCAGAATATTGTAATGAAATCTTTCCACGAAGTCAACAGACCAAGCCAGACAGGCACTTTATCGACCGTTTCGTCATTCTCACATCTGCAGTTGAAGGAAAATATGTAGTCGATCCATCGATCCAAATGCTTCTTGTTCGTATCAAAAAATTGTTCCAGCATTTCTTTCAAATTTGGCTCAAGTTTGTCCCTCGAAATGAAAAGTTCTATTCCAATAACGTTAAATATTTGCGAGTAAGTTCTAAGACCTGGTTGTATTTCACTGAAGAGTGGACTAGTCAAGTGTTCCCAAAATTTGGGGTTTTCTCGTAATTTCTTGACGAGTATTTGCATGTTGTTTTTCCATAAGGCATGGAATAGAGCCATGATGCACGACAGCAACGGGCTGTGAAGTAGTTTAGGGTCCTAAAATGAAATACGCAATTTATTAAAGCCATTATCAGATGCAAAAAGAGTATGTAATATTAACAATTGTACTAACACTTTTCACGGTTCCTAAGTAGTCAGCCATAAAACCTAAAATGCCTTCAAAACTATCTTCTGTCTCAGGTTTCTTCTCAGTTACAGTTTTCTTCTCTTTACCATCCTCTTCGGTATCCATTTTATGTTCATGGTTCATCATGAAGAAGGCTTCGGTTAGGCCTGGCTGGGTGCCCACACAAGTAGCCACGAATTCCAAGATGGCTACTTTGAGCTCCGTCGTTTCGTACTCGTCTCGTAAGCGGTCGAGGAACATTACTCGAACTTGATAGGCGGTCATGTCTAATGATGCGAATAAGGACATTTGGAAGCGCTAAAATACAAAGATTACATTTTAATGATATCTTCAAATAAATATAAAGGGTAGCCTTAATACAGGTGTTATATAATCGACTTGAACAGCAATTTTTATTAAGGAGGAGGTTCTAAATTCTGTTGTATTTTTTTTTTGTTTGTTATCACAGGACTCCATCTATGGACAGATTTGCAAAAAAAAAAAAAAACCAGTTCTGATGGATCCATGAGGAAACGAGGGAACTCCTCAAATGTTATAGGTAACCATATAGTGTTACCAAAATATTTTGATATTTTCATCAAAAACTTAAGCATTTACAGTCAAAAAGTAACATTTGATAAAGTGGTATTGGGGAAAAGACCAGAAATGACCAAAGGAACTTCACCCTCACATAGATCACAACGACGATAATATATATGTATATATAAAGAATAGATATGTTGAAGATGGTATCATCAAAGTGATCTGATGATGGAGCCGGAAGGTAGGCACCAGAACTCGGTAATTAGTGAATGTATCCTAGCCGTGTTTGGGCTTATTAGAATTGTCATGAGATGCACTTTAGCTATAAAATACTTTCGAACTGATCTGATAATGGAGCCGGAAGGTGGAAGGTAGACACAAGAACTTTATAATAAAACAATGCAGCAGTGTTTGGATTAATTGGAATTGTCATGAGAAATAGGTACTCTGGCTATAAGTGTACCACATGTAAAAAATGTGAAAAAAGACTTCACTACAAAAAAAAAACCCTAAAACAAATAATTTTAATTTCGGAAGTCGATGTTAAATAACAAAAGAGCAATACCAGAAACACCGACTTCTGAAATAAAGGCTGTTTGTTTTGTTGTAAAGTTTTTTTCTAAAAAATATTTTTACAACTTACATCAGCAAATCTCTTAAGCAGTCGACAGCAGAGCACTGGCAGGCTCTTATTAAACGCATGGTTAATATAACTAGTGACCCGAGGCACGACCTTCAGGGAATCCTTCTGTTTATTCTGAGCAAAGATCAAATGCTCCAACGGTGTCACTTCCGTAGCTTCGGTTACCATCGGCTTTAGTCGGAGAGCAAAAATAACGATTGCTACACAGCGCTGTATCGTTGATATGTACTGGGAACCCGTGCCAGATATCCAGTTTGTTTCGTTTCGAATTACGCTTTCTAATTGATCATTGCCTAAATAAAATGGAAAAAAATGGTTAAAATTATCTAAATAAGAGTCTTATGCTATAACTATCGTATTTGCGCAAGTATTTATGTTTATATTCTATGTCGTAATAAGTAAAGTGAAAGATTTTAATCATACATACCAACAGAAATAAACTTCAACAACTCGAGCGCATTCTCTGTATGCAACAAACTATAAACACATGTTTGTTTCAGCAACATGTTACAGGGTTTAGCGCTCTTCGTGTTTTGCAACACGAGCGTTAAGAAATGCGCGCAACGCTGTATCATGTCTCGACGTTCGCGAGTGTTGCTGTAACGCCACCCATAGACGTTGGGAAATACTTCGCGAAGAATTAGTATTAGACCTGGGAGGATGACCTCAGTTGTAATGCGGTCGTCATTAGACGCTTGCTGGAAAAATACAAAAATTACATAAGATTACAACATTAGAGTTCACTGCATGGCCTATCTTCAACAGTGGAAATGTATAGGCGGGTGTCATATGTTCCTATCTTAATATTTATTTCTATTTTAACGTTTATAGTAAAAATAGGAAGACTGTAAGATTAAAAATCATATGTATGTAAATTTACCTCGTGAAAAGCGCACAACAGATCAATGTAGGCGCCCAAGAACTTGTAAGTGCCGCTCAGTTGCTCTATCGTCACTAAATAGGCGCCAACGGCCGCTGAGTCGAAAGACGCACCATTAGCGTATTCTATGTGAGACAGCTTTTGATTTAAAACACGCGGTAGTAGTCCAGTGTTTATCAATCTGAAAGGAAGAAGGAAAATCTTTAAGCCCTCTTATGGCTCCAAGGTAGCTCGCTAAATTTAAATTTTCCTTCAGTTTTCTGTATATTGCAGGTCTGTATCAAGTTGTATGTTAATTAAAATATAATTGGCGACCATAATACGTATTTATTTAAGGAATTTAATAATTAAAATTATCAATACAACCCTCTCAGTTAGTCTTACCCTATTAAATGATTTTTTATGAAATAGACTGACCTGCAAAATGCAAAACACTTAAATAAAATATATTCAGCTAGTGGGCTTACAATTTTTCAAGGTTAACTGAAACCTAAGAGAAAAAGAAATACCCGACTGCGTAAAAACAACTTTAAATAAAAAACTAAAAAGAAAAAAACAACAGTCCAGTAGCGTAGAAAACAATTCAATTGCATTAATTTAAACACAAAATAAAACAAATAATAAATTGTAATATAGAACATATAGATGGAATGATTCTACTCTAGATTATTTTATTTTCAGTCATTATGAGATTATAAATAGTGATGCAACGGAAGTGTCTTAACAGAAGCAGAAACGGACACAGATGTCAAAGTATATCTTTGCGGATGCGGAAGCAGAAGCGGAAACGAAAGTGAAAAAGCTTGCAGAACTTCTGCAGACGCGGAAGCGGAAGCAGAGTTCTGTTGCAAGACTAGTAATAAAAACAAGATACGCGCGAAAAACTTAACCCTTTTTGCAGTTAGGTAAAAACAATCAACGAGCGGTGTATTCGGGCGTAAGTAATTATTGTAGAATCATACCTATGTATTGTTCAAGAAATACACACCTCAAATGGATCTCCTTAGGAAACACAGGTACCAGGGCAGTACAAACTGCAAGGCATTCTACCAGCAGAGCTAATGGCGGCGTGTCAGCCCTCATGAACCTTACTAAGACGTCAAATACTCCCTCACTAGGCCCCACCAGACTCTTTGGAATCTCCCGATCTTCCACCAACGCTGACAACACTCCCTTCAAAACTTTAGTACCCTGGTAGATCCTTTCCAACGTCGTATTAATATTATTCTGATGATGTTGTTTCCTATCCAATGCTTTCTCAATCTCACTGTTGAACACTGTCCAGTAAGAATATGGAGTTCTGAAATGTATCATTGTGGCTTCTTTTCGTTCCATTAAAGTGGCTTTGGAGCCAACTTCGATGCGGTACGAAGGGTCCCCAAGGGGAAAGTATTCTCTGCCTATGACAGCGTCGTCAGCTTGAAGTGACATCACAGGAACTGCGTTTGGATTGTAAATCTCTGTATAGACTGGTAGATTCTTCAGTTCGGTAAGTAGCTGCATAATAGTAACACTTGGTATTAGATTGGCGCAAATATGAAACATTAGATACTCGTAGCTTAATAATAAAGTTCGCAAAGTAAAGTAAGACGCGAATCAATCGTACACACGGTGACTTTAATAGCGTAGCAGGGCACACTAACATGATAAATGTGTGCGTAAACGCTAGCGCGTGAAACACAACAGGTATTATCGTTGTGTGATATAAAGTAACTCGTTTCTACACTCACACTCTTGCAAAAAAAAAATAGTAGCCGTATAAGTTACACGACTATGAAAATACAGCCAAAATTGGCCACTGTTATTAATGGCGCTGTGGCGCAATGCGTATGATACATAACTAACGAGTAAGAGGTCCCAAGTTCGATTCCAATTATCTGTTATTTTCTTTTTGTTTTACTCATGTTTTTTTTGAATAGTAATGTTATGGTTATTCTCGTAATAATTAAAATATTCGAAATATATTTTTGTAATTTTATACATATAAACTATGTATATTTACGAAATTAATTAACGAAATTTTTGTATATAACTTGTAATATAAATAATTTTATAATATATATATATATATCATTTACGTAATATAACAATACGTTATTATTAATAGTTGACAATCCTTTCATTGTCAACTTTTTTTTTTTTTTTTCGCAAACATTCACTTATGAAATTATTATAGTTATTTAAATTAGCATCAAACACTTACACTTAATCTTTGGAAAGTAATTTTGATGATATGGGTAGGTAATCAGCAATAATGTTCACAATAATCAATTAGCTGTGGGTATCAATACAAACAGAAGTAAAACCGAGCGTGCCATCCCACAATAATTCACCTATTCAAATAATATGTCTCCAGCTCAACTCGCAAACAAAATAAAACTCGTTTACTACTCGATATACACACACACATATTTGTATATGTGTTTGCTACGAATTAGATAAAAAAATTCGCTTCGTTCATTAGATGGAAAATTAGCACTGATTATCAAGTGCTTGCTTGCCGTTAAAGGTGTATCGAGTTCGATCCTAGCCATTGACAAAACATTATTTTCTATTTTATTGTAGTATAATGATAACGAAGTTTATTAAAGCTAAAACTTAGAATATTTGCTTTAAAAACTAAGTGTATGAATATTATCATCTACCCACTTTATTAGTTATTTACTAAGAAATGAGTCGGATAATAAGTTAACCTGGCATAACGCTTTTGCCTATCACGATCGTGTGTTCTACAACTTACTCCGAGACAAAAAATAATTAATCGTTGTGGAAAGTGATACTTTTTACAAGTAATAATTAACATGTCTCATTTGTCTACACTTTTGAGGGCTGAGATAGTAGTATTATATAAACAAAATGTATCCATAAGTGAAATTTCGAGGAGACTAATGCTACCGGTAAGTAACAAATCCAAACTTAACATAATGCGAAATAATTTAACATTGTTGATATTTGTTAGGTTTTAACGTAATTTTGTGATTGTTAACAGAGGAAAACTGTGCAGTTTTGGGTGCATAGATATACAGCTGAAGGGACAATCGATGCCAAACGTCCGGGTCCAAAAGCAATTGCATATACGGATGCCAACCCACTGCATCGAAATATTGTTGCTACGTATAGCGCTGACGGCTTTGCTACAACAAGAAACACTGCGATTATGCACGACGTGTCTATGACAATTGTTCGACGCCACTTACGAGCAGCAAAAATTAAATGTCGCAAGCCTGCGAAAAAAATTTTACTGACGGCGTTGCATAAGGAAGAAAGGATGCGGTTTGCAAGAAAATTTATAGATTTTGATTGGTGCAATAACATAGTTATATTTAGTGATGAAAAGTGTTTTAAGTCAGATAAGGATGGGCGTAAAATATTATGGTGAAAAGATGGAGAACGTTACCATCAGAAAAATATTCTCCCATGCAGGTCTAGTGGTCGCATTACGTTAGGTTATTGGGGCTGGATGTCATCGATGGGTCCCGGTGAGTTAGTGGAGGTAGGGGGTCGCAATACCAGTCAAGGTTACTTGGACATCTTGCAAAATGTTATGTTGCCTACCGTGCGCGTGGCATACCCGGACGAGCATATTTACTTCGTGCACGATAACTGCTCGGTGCACCGCGCACGAATGGTGCAAGACTGGTTAAGTGTCCAAGAAAACTTGACTGTTATTGAATGGCCCTCTAAAAGTCCCGATTTGAACCCCATAGAAAATCTATGGGGTCACATGGTGCTCAACTGGGATTCATCTGATGTGAGATCTAAACGTAATTTAGATAATTTAGTGTCATCCATGTGGGAATCGTTTCGCGGCACTGACCTGTGTGAAAATTTGGTGGCTAGCATGAGAACGAGGTTACAAGAAGTAATCGACAATGAAGGTGCACCAATTAGATATTAATTTTGATTTAAATTGAATCCAATTATAAATATTTTTAAAAAGCTGTATTACTGTATGCTGTTTTTGTTGTTGTTGTTTTTATCATGTTATTGTTATTGAAATCAAGAGTTACGATACCTATCATAGTTCATTTTTTAAAACATGTTGATTGATATGTTATAAGTAAAAAAAAAAGACTAAGAAGTAAGCTGTAGGTAATTATACTGTTGTTGTTATTATGTGACATGATGTTATTGTTATTGAGATCAAGAGTTGCGATATCTATCATAATTCATTCTTGATAACATGTTGATTTATGTCACTAATAAAAAACTTAAAAAACTGACGTCCATCCTTGTCTGACTTAGAATATTTTCACTTTATATATTGTATTAAAGATAATCATGAACAGATTCGTTAATTGTGACCATTCCGTTTAATGTATGTAATTAATAAGTTGTAATAAACATAGTTGGATCGTTATCGCAGTTTTCTTTGTCACAATATTTTCAAAATATTTTAATTATTATGAGAGTAACTATAACATTACTATTAAAAAAAAAACAGGGGTAAATCAAAAAGAAAATAAAAACAAGCAAACTTTTTGTTACATCAGACGATTGGAATCGAACTTGGGACCTCTTACTCGTCAGTTAAGTATCATACGCATTGCGCCACAGCGCCATTAATAACAGTAGCCAATTTTGGCTGTATTTTCATAGTCGTGTAACTTAGACGGCTACTATTTTTTTTTTCAAGAGTGTGAGTGTAGAAACGAGTTACTTTGTATCACACAACGATAATACCTGTTGTGTTTCACGCGCTAGCGTTCACGCACACATTTATCATGTTAGTGTGCCCTGCTACGCTATCAAAGTCACCGTGTGTACATTACGTACGTTTCGTATCGTAGTTTGAATCACTCAAAACATAAGACGACATAATAATATATTGTAAAATAAGTTTATAATATCTAGAGGTCAATTATAAAAAACATCATTAATGTTGTTATCTATTTAAATTGTTTGTTTGTTTTTTTAATTGTTTATGTTTTATTGTTGTTGTTGTGTTGTTTGTTGTTGTTGTTTGTTGTTGTTGCTATTTATTTTTTGTTGTTTTTGTTGTATTCTATTTGTTGTTGTTTTTTCTGTTTTAATGCTGTATTTGCCACCCGCAGTCACAAATCCAGCCCAACAAAAAAAAAAATTAAGATTCTATACTCACATTCAATACACTGCACTTCCCTCCTTGAGCTAACCCACTCGCCAAGATCGACAGAGCGTTAAAATTGTACGGGAAGTATTCAAGCGCCGTGTTCCATAGAGACACGACGCCAAAGTTCTCTTCTCTTTGGTGCAGCTTCCAGAATTGGCAGTTGATCTCCGGTGATGAAAGGAGGTGGGAACAGAGCTGCATGACCCCGACCTGGTGGCTGAGGGTGCCATCGCCGTCGAATTTGTCGCAGAGGTCGTTTAGAAGCCGAAATACTCGTTGTCGCGCAATTAGCGAGCATTTCGATTTATCCTGTGGATTTATGATTAGGAGTGTTTTGTTACAATGCCTACAGATATATATGATGAATAAACTAAAATTATTATTTTCTAAAAATATTGAACAAAACAAGAATTAAAGACTTTCATGTATTTTGTCATACTTACAGAAAATACAGAACTATTAAGCATTAGAAGTAAGAACTCAAACACTTGTAACCTCAATGCCGTGGCTCCAAAGTGTTGGTACTGGCTCTCAAATAACTTTGCATGTTGATCACTCTGAAATACAAGACTTATGGTTAATTCACAATTTACAAATATTGGCATTGCTAGTAAAAACGAAAAGGTTGAAGAAAGATCATTATTCTATATAATCTTTAAGTATAAAAATGAATAGCTGTTCGTTAGTCTCGTTAAAACTGAAAAATGGCTGGGCCGATTTGGCTAATTTTGGTCTTGAGTCTAGAGAAGGTTTAAAAAATCAGAATACAACGCCATCTCTAATTAAGTTGTCATTATAAAATGAATTATGTTGTTCTGGTAATGCCAGTAGATGGCGTTATCCTTACTATTAGGCGGTACGAAGTTTGCCGGGTCAACTAGTAATATATATAAATGATTAGCTGTTCGTTAGTCTCGCTAAAACACGAGAACGGCTGGACCGATTTGTCTAATTTTGTTCTTGAAATATTCGTGATAGTCCAGGGAAGGTTTAAGCGGTGAGAAAAAATGGAAAAAAATAAAATCCGAATACAACGTCATCTCTAATTAAAATTTCATTACGAATTATACTGTTCTGGTAATGCCAGTAGATGACGTTATCCTTACTATTAGGCGGCACGAAGTTCGCCGGGTCAGCTAGAGTATAAATAAAAATAAATGATAAAGACACATTTACTTTTAAGAAAAAGAAAACATTTATTTATTTTTATTTGTCCTTTGATCATGTTCAGAGGACAAATAAAAATAATTAACTAAAATACCCTACATTGTTTCTAAAGATACACATTTGGTACATTTATTTAGTGCAATAAAGTGCCACTAGACCTCATACTAGGAAAGCTTGTCTCATGCAATTTAGTTTTTGGGGTTGTACTTAAATGAATTCTGTTGAATTATCCATCTTCTGAATTTATGAGACTTTAAATTAAGTAAATTATTCAGTTCTTACTTATACTACTAGTGTCCATGTCCATGTTAAAAACCTAAAAGAAGCAGAGATTGTCAGTACCTGGAATGCTTTTCATTATAAGTAGTTATTTCTATTTGTATGAATATTAAATAATAATTATCTTGTTGCCTTGTTGTGTACATCATATGTTTTGTAAGGAGGACTAAGTGCGGAAACCATACCCAAATAGATAGATAGACAGAAGGAGGAAACTTGTTGACAAACTATTAAAAAAAAAAAAAAAAAATTTTGTTGTTTATTTTTTTTTAATCCATTTCACATACCTGTCTAAGTGTTTAGTACTTACCTTACAATAATCAAATTTACTGAAGTAGGTAATGTTATAATTTTACTTTGAAACCATTATTTATTAAAATTTTGTCTAATGCTATCATGATGAATGGAGTGTAGCTGTAGTAGAATAAAACTGACAGCATAAAACATAACTAAGCCTATTATTAGGAATATTGCAAGTAACATTAAAATACCTGTAGAGTGAGCATCATCCAAGTGATAAGCATGGCACTGTGCTCAGCATTCATTTGCAGTTTGGTGAGCTCACCCTCCACCAACTCTTTAGTACCATCTATCCATGTAGCCAAGTTGTTGCTGGAATAAAATAATCATGAATTCATAACAAAGTTATTCTCATCATTTCAGCCAATAGACTCACACCACCACTCCACTGTTGGATGTGGGCCTCCCCCAAAGCCCCAAATTCAGTGTGTAGTGTGTGTGTTATTCTACAAACAAATTATTACAATGTCATCCAAATCACACACTAAAATACATTTAACAACATAAACATTATGGACCAGAGTGTGGCCATTTTCTCACTAGATGGCGCTGATATAATTATTTTTAATTTATTTTGTTAAGTGAAGTAAATGGTATCCCCAAAAATTGGATAGTTCACTTTATTAAATATAATCAGATTATTGTTTCAAAATTCACTTAATTCACTAAAAATACCTAAACTACCATAGGAGTACTCAAGCACTATAGTTAGTCAGCTTCTTGCTAAAAATAATGTATGAAGCTTTGGGTTTCATTGTATTTGATACACACACAAGGTTGTCTTTTATTCTCAATTTTCATTGAACACTAAAAGCAGTTATTCCTCAAAAATGTGTGAGTGAAATTGTAAGATATAAAAAAAGTCACTTACATTTTCATATCATCTGCTATAACCATAAAGATGCATACTTCCATGTACATGATCCTCATACTAGGCTCCCTGTGTCTCTCTTCCAGCAGCTCACTGTACCCCTGGCTCTTACCAAACCCATGCTTTCTGAATAGTGTGAACAACTTGTTGAACTCTGATTCACTAAATATCTCCTCCTCAGCTATATGTAGCAGAATCTGCAAGATTGCCAACTGCTCCCTCAAGTTACAGTCAGCCCATTCCTGCCTGATGTTCTCATTAGAGAAATCTTTCTGCATTCTCCTTGAAGGAGCCGCTGTGTTTAATAACTTATCAAACTGAGATATAAGGGAAGTTTTTAAATTTTGTATACCAATTTCTTTTAATATTTTCTTAAATTGCTCATTATAGATATGATTTGGCTCGTCTCTGAACTGTACTATGTATTGTAACAGCTTAAGCAGGAATAATCTCTCTGCATAATAGAATGTCCAAACATTTGGCAGTAGGAACACAGGTCTGGTATCAACAAAGGCAACATTTTTCAAGGCATTGGCAGGGGTACCGTATGATATATCACAGAGGTAATTCTTCACAATTTCCCATATTTGAAAGCAATCTACATCCTAAAAATAGAGTTTAAAAATTAATTTGACAAACAACTGTAGTGAACAATAAACTTATTAAAACATATTCAGTAACTTTGATTAAATTATATGCATCAATTACTGTATACTTATTACTTACAATATAGTTTTGTAATGTTTGGACCACACTCAACAGTTTAGTTTGATCTGCATATTTGGTTTGTAGTTGTGGAAAGCTTTCGGCTTTGTGTGGCTTGTAACTAGCAAGGCCTTGTTTGAGACCTTCAACAACCTCTTTATTTCCGAGTACGGATGCTAACTCTTCATTGGAAAAGCTCTCCGATGTGGTCCAGCGCCATAATCTCTTCCAATAGCTGTAAAAATTAGTTAATAATGAAATTGCAAAAACATACGAGTATAAACATAAAATAATATAATTCCAGTATACACACTTTATGCCGTTTGCGGCCATGATTATAAATGTAACTTTTAGAGTAAATACGACTATTTTATCTTTATATTTTGGTTATTTGATAGATATATTTACCGCCATGGCATTTTAGGTTACAAGAATAAACCGTCATAATTGACAACAACTGTCAAGTATAAATTGTCAAATTAAAACCCCGTGTTCCGAATTGCGATAAAAATGATTATATTGCGAATCCAACCAAATTTAATAGCCACAAAATATAAGGGCTATTGAGTATTAATTGTGACATTGCGCGTTGGTCGGATTTGCAATATTATCGATTTTGATGCAATTCGGAACGCAGGGTAAAAAAGTTAAATATAGGCACCGGAAAATGACTAGTAATGTTCAAAGTATACTGTTTGAACATTACTAGTCATTTTGTAAAGCTAACGCACAAGCTAACGCTTTAGTAATGTCCAGCAAGCTCACGGATAATGGTCCGCCGCCGAATTTGTAGACGTTTTTAGTATAATATTTTCAGATTCAATATTAAAGAGATTTTATCAATGAAACATCTTAGAAAGCGTAAGCTTTACATACTCTTTGCATCTTAGATCCTTTTTAAGTTTTTAGAGACGTTTCAAGTTTTTTTTTTTGTGTGTGGCCTCTCGCAGGTCAACCTAGGAAGTTGTCGGCTGCTTAACCGGACTTGCCTGTGGCGACCTTAATTCTAGGATCAAAGCCTCCAGCCAGGGCTTACTTAACTAACTTAAAAATTAAGCGACTACACGCTAAGGGCACCCCCAGTGGGGTACGGACCTCGGCTTAGGGCGTCGCTGGGGGAGGGCAGGAAGCAGCAAGTAACATGCTGAATCGATCAAAAGAAGGAGCACGTCACTCACACCCTGCGTTCCGAATTACGATAAAAGTGATAATATTGCGAATCCAACCAAAGCGCAACGTCACAATTATTACTAATATCTCAAGAGTATCCCTTATATTTTGTGACTATTGAATTTGGTCGGTTTCGCGATTAATAATTTTTATCGCATTTCGGAACACGGAGTAAATGATAACTTACTATTAATTTTCTCAGGTCGCGCGAGTCGCGCACAGACTAGAGTCGCGCTTTCTATGGATTGACTCAACTACTTTATTGGAAAAAAAAATCTGCTCACTCTCATGTTCGTGGAATGAGTGAATCGAACACAAGGAGATTTTAATGGTAATACGTTCCTTGCCCAAGCGAAACTGATTTGAGAGAAAATAATCAATCTACAAGAATTTTACAAGAAATTATTTTGTAATTATTAAGATTTTCTTCAATTTATTTTTCGAAGTTTCCGTTCTGTCTGACTTAGGATTTATTATTTTTGTATATTGTTTATTTGTATGAATGACATTATGTATGACGTCCGTATGTTGACATTTATCGACCGACGTCACCACATGAGGGAAGCTTCACTTCAAATTATCATTTTTAATTTGGTACGTTCGATATAGTGACTTAATTTAGATAATAAGCGGTTCACGTGACGCCTATACTGTACGTGGACGTATGTATATAGTTTAATTCATACTTTCGAATATTTGTTGGTTATAGTTTTACTTGCTCGGTGCTTGATTGACCAGCGACATGGCTCCAACAGCTCCTGCAGAGAAACTTATGCCCGATTATGACCCCATAGGCATCAGAGCAGTACTTCTTGGTCCACCAGGATCCGGGAAAGGCACTCAGGTAAGATAAGCCTGTCTGGTCTTTGACCTTTGATCCATTGTCTTTTATATAAATGCAGTTCATGATATACCTACTATTTGTAACTAATTAATGCAATTTGTGTCTTTGATTACTTATACGTTATGTAATCGAATATTTAAATATTTGTGACATAGTAATCAACTTGTTTACAGAAAGTGAAGAAATGTGAAAGCTATATTTTATTTTACATTAATGTAACTATCTTGTTTCTGTTCATAGGCAACTCGCCTCAAAAACAAATACAGTGTTTGCCACTTATCTACTGGAGACATGCTCCGGGAAGAAGTAGCGTCCGGTTCAGAGTTAGGTCGATCACTTAAGAAGACTATGGATGATGGAAAACTAGTGTCGGATGAGATGGTTGTAGACATGATAGACAAAAATCTCGATCAACCTGCTTGTAAGCATGGTTTCCTCCTTGATGGCTTCCCCAGGACTGTGCCTCAAGCTCAAAAGGTGAAGGGTGTTTTACTTTAAATATTCTTATCTTTTACTTATTTTCTAGTCTTCTTGCTACATTGACATTTCCTGCCATTTAATCAATCTGTATTTACTAATTATATAAATAGTTATATAAGTAGTTGTTTACAGTTTGACTCTGAACATGTAACTTTGTTTTAGAAATAAATTACCTATTGTTTGCTGTAAAGAAAAATTTAACTCACAATGAGTTAAATTTTTCTTTATAATTTTAAGGTATGAATGTCAAAGCCAACTAGCTTAGTTCAACATTCAGCTAACAGCCTAACCTTTTTACTAAATGGTATCATTTAACTAATCTTCTGAATGATATTGAGTCATTCAATCAAACAGCTGGGTAAATTACTTGGTATCAATAGCATTTAATTAGATAGCCCAGACATTTGAGTGGCAAAAATAAGATAAAGTTTATAAAATAATTTTGATCTGCATAGCAAAGTGCTAGCAAGATAATCCGACAGAGCCCTATTATGTGGCCCTCCTATTTCTGTCTGCAGGGTTTAAAGGTGATGAACACTTCCAAGTCATTAATAATAGCAGCCCATTTATTAAATGCAGTATTAAACGCATTAGCTGCACACAAGCAGAGCGCTAGTTGAATGGTGTATCAGGCTAGGCTGTTTAAAGAATTAAGCTAGTTGAAATTTAATCATTAGGAATATCTAAGCTTAGATTTCAGCTTAAAAGTAAAATAGTAAAGATATAGCTGTAAAAGACACAACATAACAACAATTATTTTTTAATTTTATGATAACAATAATCTTATTTGTTAATAATGTTTGATAAAGTAGACACATCATGTTTTGTTTTTTTTTTCATTGCAGTTGGATATCCTGTTAGAAAAGCGTAGAACTGCGTTGGATGCTGTTATTGAGTTTGACATTCAGGACAGCATGTTGGTACGAAGAGTCACAGGTAGACTCATTCACCCAGCCAGTGGTCGGAGCTACCATGGAGAGTTCCATCCGCCCAAGAAATCCATGATAGATGATGTCACTGGGGAACCTTTGATAAAGAGATCGGATGACAATGTAGATGCTTTGAAAAAGCGACTTGCGACATATCATGCTCAGACTGTACCGCTTGTGGATTATTATATGAGGAAAGGTCTCCACTGGAGGATAGACGCCGCTAACACTTCTGAACAAGTGTTTAGTAAGATTGATAACATCTTCAAAACTAGAGTCTATTCAAGGCAAAGGGCGGCCCAGTAACTTAGTGTATAAGAAAAATGCTTTGTACAAATCTTATTTCCATATTGCAGTATGTTAACTGTCATTTGTTTGGTTTTATGTATCTATATCTATTTTAGAAACTGTTTTTCTTGAACAAATACAGTGGACTGGTATCATGGACTTGCTTGTTTGATTAAGATAACAGCTTATCAAGTACTAAATCCTGCCGTGACTATTGCTTAATTGACAATACTTATTTAAATTTAATTACTAGTGAACGGCTTAAGGTCGATTTCTGGCCGAAGCCGGTTAATCGGCTGTTGCTATGACTTTTGACCGAAACCGAAGCCGAGGCTCAAATATCCACAAAAGACTCGAATAGTGCAAGTAGTGTGAGGTCCAACGCTGCGCCGAGATGGGCAGACGTCGCGTGAGGTCGCGCGTGTGTTGGGTGCGACGGTCCTCGTCGCGGGAACCGGAAACCTGCGCAGTGTCGCTAGTTCAACTTTAACGGTGTGCATGTAGTCGTGTCGATATTGATAGAGATAGTTGGCTGACCACAATCATTTATTTCAAATAAACCATTTACTTTTAAATTGTCAAGAAGTCAGTCGGTCAAAGAAAAAATTATGCTAATTGCACATTCAACACTTAGATCTCTGGAGAAGAATAAGCAAGAAACTCCATGGACACTCTTCAATCGTGTTATACGAGTATATTACAAATGTCTCGGTTACATGTACACTACATACACAAGTAAAAAAAATATCTATCTACCAAAAAAAAACTTCAATATTCACTAAAAGTTAATTAAAAGTAATTTTATAAAGTTGACTGTAGGTATACATAAAATTTCCTCGTAACTTGCCAAAAATACTAGCATTTTGTAATGTTGTCGATTTCGGTGCTTGCTGGAAACTGTCGGCCCTCGGCTTCACTCGGCTTGTCAGAAAACTTCGGCCAATTTTGATCGAAGCCGAACGTTTGACTGAAGCCGACGTTTCGGTCGGACACTATTGATAACATAACACAGTGAATGCATTCATATATTAGTAACATACTTAATTAAAACGTCGCAGTTAGTTGGTATAACAAGTAATCGGACGAAATGAAAAACCGATTAGTTTTTCTAACTTTATTATTTTCTTGTAACTTGTTATTCACAAAATTACTAAACACAATATGGTAAGCTCGAAGTTATAAGGCTACTACCTACATATTACTCACATTACTGTAATACCAGGTTACTGTACTGTATCTCCGGCATATTTGCTCCAACATACATTAACAATATCGTCATTCGTAGTGTTCTTTTTATTGTTTTATTTTAAAAAAAAATTGGATTTATGAATAACAGTTAAATATATATATAATAGTAGATTATGCGACTAGAGATCGCGGGCATGTTGATTTCCGAACGAAAAGAAGTTTGCTAATTTTAATCCCGAACGTCAGTGAGGGATTTATATAATTAACTCCCGAGCATTGCGAGTGAGTTAATAAAGAAACCCGAGTGAAGTGAGGAATTCAGACAAAGAAGACAGCTTTATCCCCGTGTTGGATGCCTACTCTACTTTTTACACCGTCCGTGAGATAATTAAAAGACAATTTAGACAAATCACAAAAAATTAAAGAAATATAACGACGGCGAAGTGACAAGAACTCCTTCAAAGTCAAAAAAATGTTGACTTAAAAATATTAGGAGGTAATACTAAAAATTCCAGTAGTGTTCCATGCGCGCCTCAAGGAGATGTCAGCGAAACCGTAGGGGCCCAGCAAGGTCGAAGCCTACTGGGGCCACGGGTAGTGTGAAAGCGAATCCCGGGGTCCCGGGATGAAGGCAAAGAGGGAACAGGAGGTGGTTTTTAGTCAGTAAAAGTCTGACACTATCTCTCGCTCCACCCAAGAGCGGGATTTGTCACTAGATGATTTTCAAAAAAAAAAATAACTAAAAATTGACATGTTGGTTTAGTTAGGAAGTGTTTCCATAATTTAATTTGGTGCAGTTGCAACTAAATATTTGCTTCAGAGATTTAACAAAAACATGCGGAAACACACATTTGAATTAAAAGCGCTAAAAAGTAATTTTGATAGTAGAAGGTATTGGCACTTCACCGTCGCTAAGTATTATTTACAAGTTAATCTCAACTATTACTCAACATGTTTTGAGATTTGAAACAAACAAAATTAACTACTATAGGGTTGTATAATTTCAGTTTTCTATAACGCTCCCCGCTCTTAAAAACAAAAAATAACATCATCATACGAATATTGATCGAAGCTTACTTGAGATCGCCGTATAGGTACGGTAAATACTTCTCAGAAAATTTATCCGTTAGCGCCACTAAGGGATGGTGTAATAATGAAGCGTGTTTTTCTGTTTGAAAATCAACAGGTTCGATTCTTAGGCTGGCTAGAGATTTTACAAAAATCCATTTATGGCTTTTTAGTTTTCAGTAAAATTTGAGACAATCTGGCTCAAATCACTTGAGTAGTTTTTACTATTCGTCGTAGTTACAGATTCGACCACCCACCCATCCCGTACTCTCTTGAAAAATTCACTCTTTAGATAAGTAGTCGAATATTCATTGGCCATAGTTTTACTTCCCCGGTGCTTGTTTGACCAGGGATATGGCTTCAGCAGCTCCTGCTGAGAAGCTTATGCCCGATCATGACCCCATAGGCATCAGGGTAGTACTCCTTGGACCACCAGGAGCCGGGAAAGGCACACAGGTAAGATAAGTCTGTTTGATCTTTAACCTTTAGTCCATTACCTTTTACTTATATAAATAAATACTAGCGGTCCCGACAGACTCACTACTCGAAGGCTTTTCGTCAGAAAAGAAAGTTGTGAACCCGATCGTAGCGCCACCTATCGGATTCAATAGTTAATCTAAACCATCCGGGGACCAATTCAAATATATACCTACACACGAAATTTCATCTAAATTGGTCAAGCCGTTTAGAAGGAGATAGCTGACAAACAGACATACAGAACATCCAATATATAAAAATCTCGTGTCACAGTGTATGTTATCGAACACCTTCGAAACATCTTGACCGATTTTTGTTTTTTTTTTGGTATAGGTACTTGGTAGGTTTGAAAATAGCTCGAAGGCTATTTTTTATCCTCTTACACCCTTGGCGGTAAGTCCTCTCTTTGAGGCGTGGCTGGAAAGACCTCACGGCGACCTTACCTTCCGCATGACGCAGGTCCTCACCGGACAAGGTAAGTTCGGGAGGTTCCTGCACCGGATTCGTGCGGAAGAAACGCCCGGGTGTCACCATTGTTTGGCCCGCCCGGAGGACACGGTGGAGGTGTGCCCCGCATGGGCAGAGCACCGCCGTGTCCTCGTGGGGGCGATCAGCGGCGGCGATTTCTCGCGCCGGGCCTTGGTACAGGCCATGGTCCACCGCCGCCGCCGGGATACCGATCCCGATTTCCGCCCACCAAAGGCGCGGGCTTGCGGACGGCAATCAATGGGTAGCTCGCCGTCCGACCGTCCGAACCGAGCCCAAGTCGTCGACGGCGCGTACTGTTCCACGCGTGCCTCAAGGAGATATCAGCAAATCGTAGGGGCCCAGCAGGGTCAAAGCCTACTGGGGCCAAGGGTCTGCTTCTGAAAGGAAGATTTGGCCCTGTCACGAAAGGCAACGAAGGAACAGGAGTGGGTTTTTAGTCAGTAAAAGTCTGACACTATCTCCCGCTCCGCTACCAAGAGCGGGGGATGTCATTAGATATTTTTTTTCTTTGATAATTTATATGGCAGAACAACGTTTGCCAAGTCAAATAATACACCTATAATATATTAAAGAAGGCCATATTGCTTTATCTCCTCGTTGCATGACCTATTATGTACCTACCTAACTGTCTTGTTCCTGATTACAGGCATCTCGTTTCAAGAAAAAATACAGTGTATGCCACTTATCTACTGGAGACATGCTAAGGGAAGAAGTAGCATCCGGCTCAGAGTTGGGTCGATCAATTAAAAAGTCTATGGATGATGGAAAACTTGCGGCTGCTGAGATGGTTGTAGACATGATAGACAAAAATCTTGATCAACCTGCTTGTAAGAATGGTTTTATCCTTGATGGCTTCCCTAGGACTGTGCCTCAAGCTCAAAAGGTGTTTTTTTTTACTTTTGGTACCTAGTCTAATTAGCAGATGTCGAAGCTCATTAAATTGTGCTCCGAGGATTTGTGCTCCAGAAGCAGCTTTTGGCAAACTACAGCCAGTTTCCGTCCTCAAGATATCAACTTAGCTACAAAGATATCTGTAACTAATCAAGTTACTAGGAAGGCATGTCTAATGCTTAGATTTCTGCCTAAAAGTAAAATTATTGGCATCGACTACAATGATTTACTAATTTCATGATGAGATTATTCTTATCTATTTGTGAAGGATTAAGTAGCGCTAATATAGTTTATTTTATTGCAGTTGGATGTGCTGTTGGAAAAACGTAAAATTGCATTGGATGCTGTAGTTGAGTTTGACATTCAAGATAGCTTGCTGGTACCAAGAATCACAGGCAGACTCATTCACCCAGCCAGTGGTCGCAGCTATCATGAAAAGTTCCATCCGCCCAAGAAACCCATGGTAGATGATGTCACTGGGGAACCTTTGATAAAGAGATCGGATGACAATATAGATGCTTTGAAAAAGCGACTTGCGACATATCATGCTCAGACTGTACCGCTTGTAGATTATTATATGAGGAAGGGTCTCCACTGGAGGATAGACGCCGCTAGCACTTCTGAGCAAGTGTTTAGTAAGATTGATAACATCTTCAAAACTAGGATCTTCTTAAGACAAAGGGCGGCCCAGTAAAACCTACTAAAGAAGAAAATATATTTTGTATAAATCTAGATTTAAACATTATTTCTCACAAGTACCTACATACATGATGCAAAAATAAATCGACGTCTAATAACGAACAATGGAAAATTAGAAACAGTGATATGAATCACAAGGAAAGCAAAAATGTAGGTAAAAAACATTATATTTTCGAAGAGGACTTCCCTTGTAAATAGTAGTAGATACCTAAATATTGATTTGTTGCACAATTCTATCTTATTTAAAGGTATATGCTATTTTATTTAAAATATATGCAATTTTTTATATATTCTTAGGGTTTTAAATTAAATAATAATATTATTCCATTGCAACGATTGTATCCAAGCAGTGATGCAATCGTTGATGGTGAAGCGCACTACTTTATTAGGAGCCAATTACTTCATTTGCAGTGATCGGTTGTTGACGTCCGGGTACAAACGTTGACTAATCATATTTTATATCATTACCTCCCAGAATAATCCTTATTACCAGCACTAACGATAGTGCAATAGCACTTTAAAGAGTGTGTTTATTTTTTTAAACCCGAGACTCCTTTCAGTGTATTCGCTAATCCTCATAGTTTCGGATTTGGCCATCTACGCCTACTTCACACTGTAATATATATATATGTATGTATATAATGTACTTAACATTATATACATACACAAACCTCCCTCATAGGTTTTCACAATGTCCGTTGCGAGGCTGGTTTGGGATGAGTTAGCGAATATACTTTTCTACAGAATAAAGATGAGGAAAGTGACGGTTTTCTATTATGTAGGAATACCATGTACTATAAGTATATATATTATACAAAACTAATAAATACGCTGCAGTGTACCAAATAAATATTGAAATGAAAAGCAGATTCGTTTTATAACTTTATTTTCCATTAACTTGTTGTTCAGAAAAAGTATGTAGGTACTTAACATGTTAAGCTCGAAGAAAGGCTAATTAAAATTCACAATAATATATATTAGGTTACGCCATACATAATATGGATATCTCCAATATATCTAGGTACTTGATCTGGAAATATTAGAAACTTCAGAACACCAAATTGAAAATATAATTCGTTGTCTTCTGTAGTTTCTTTCTAAATTCAATGAAAAAGACTATTATAGTTCTAAAGTTTACGTAGGTATTCATCGTCTATACCTATAGTCAGTTGGCTTAGTATTATGGAATAAGCATGGAAAAAAAAATTGTTGTCTAATATAAAATCTTTTATCGATAAATATATAGAAATAGAATACTGTATCAATTAAAACTGAATCAAAATTGATTGAATGAGAACGAGGTATAACAATTTTTAACAAATAATCTACCCCTCTCGAACATCATATTCTATAATTTCGTCGCTGCTGAAGACATTAAAAAAAATATTTCATATTTATTTACAGAGTATATTATTTACCATATTAAAAAAAAAAAACATGCATGTTCGCATTGTTCGCTATTGCCTTGACCACCCCCAAGATTTTATGTCAAATGCAGATCATAAAAGAGCAATGCTAGTTTTAGATACGAGTAGTCTTAGAGCTACGGGTTAGTTCGAAAACAAAACGGCAACTGAAGGAACACGAATGGGAGAAGTCATTCGATGATTCTCCATCCCAAAAAAAGATACGAGAACTCTCACCTTTATTCAACTTCCAGTACACTGGGAGATCTCCTCAAAAGTTGTAAGACTCGCATTTGTATATTTGAGATCAGTATGCTTACTTATTGAGACATCCAAAGCATTTAAAATATAATCTAGTATGACGGCATTTTAACTTTGCCATAAGTTCTACTAAAATTAAATGCTAGAATAACTCCAGCTTCTATTTTCAAAGTTTATCTTTCCGATTTCCAAAGATTGACTTTATAATAAGTATCTATATGGAACCGAGCAAAAACTGCAGGGCTATTCTAAAATGTTGTTTTGTTTTCATAGTGAACTGAGATAAAGTCGCCCCAGGGGCTTTACCATGACGTGTTAAAATATCAGGCGTGCGAGCGAGAAAGGGATGGAGCTATACACCTAGCAAAACTAGCAGCAGTGAAACCATCTGAAAATGTTACATTTACCACCAAAATGTACCTGTATTTTCTAGCAAATAAAGTATTCATTCCTTCACCCTTTAGAGCTCCATCCCTACAGTTCAGCAGTGCTATTCTCTAAGAAAACAGCCTTGAGAGCTAATACGCACATAGGATTAATAATTCAATGAACCTATACGTTGGATTAACCTATTGAGTAGCGTAATTAGAGACACAATAGAAAGACAATGACCGAGCGAACGCCGGCGTTCGCTCGGAGTTTAATGAATATAATGAACCTATTTGGATTTCGTCGCTGCGCTCAAGGCTGTTTTCTTAGAGAATAGCACGACAGTTTAGGTCGTACAATGGATCGCGTTATGAGCTCGTGGTAGGGCCTCTGATTTATCATAAGCGACTAATTTTCTGACCTAGTGATTTGTTTATCAAGTTTATTGTCTTTAAGGGATTGTTTTTGTACACACCTTGTAATAAAATCAGAGACAGAAGCACATACCTATAGTAACCAATATCTATAAAATTTATCTATATAATTATTTCAAAAGTTTGTATAAAACTCACTTGCTATAAAGTGTACTTTCTTGAACTATTTATGTTGTGTAGGTAACATTATGTAGATATATTGATAAGATAGAATGTCTATAGGTAACAAATATTTATACTACCTACGTATTTAATATAATAAAGGTGAACGCACACTTATCCTAGCCGAACGCGTCGAACGAATAGAAAGAATAGCTTTTTGGCGTTTAGCGCCGTGTAATTTTAGGGGACTTGCAATACAAGTCGTACGTAAATTGTTGAGTAAAATATGTATGTTCAACCGCCAAATATATGTCTCTAGAACAGAAGAAACTAGAGAGTAAAATCACTCCATAGAGAGAACTAAACCATAGAGCACTAAGCTAAAGCATAAACAAAACCATAGTTCACACACAGTTCAATCATGTTACAGTATAAATGTTAATACAACATAAATGTGGGTCACCACAGCTTTAAGAGAATACTAACTCATCGTCGTCACTCAGCTTACGCCCTTTGCCCGTTTAGATCATAGTAATTTACAAAACCGTGTTCACATTGACCAGTAGTGTTGCCTTACTATCGATATCCTATCGATAGGTTGTCAATACTATCGTGACCTCGAAAAATAGTCAGAATATCGATAGCCCTATCGATACTACTGAAATTTTACAATACTATCGATACTATCGATAGTATCTATGCAAGAAATTGAGCAATACTATTGATAAAGTGCAATACTTTCGATAGTATCGATACTATTGGGTATAGATACTATCGATAGTATCGATACTATCACTATTATGGTGTATTATACTGCAATCACTGTCGATACTATCGATACTATCGGTACTATCGATAGTTATACTACATCGATATTAACCCAAAGTTCAATAGTATTGCACCGGAATTTTAGTCAACATTATTAGTTCATGATTATGTATCATCAACTAATAATGTTGACTAAAATTCATATATAAGTAAATTATATATCAACAATATAGTCGGCAATTATTACTTTATGAACTTACAACTTAAAACAGCCTTGTAATATGAAAAAAACGTACATAATGCCGCCTTTCTTCTTAAGTGTAATAATTGTATTAATTATAAGTAAACATACAATGTTGCAAGCATTATTACTACTTACCCATTTAAAAAACAGTCAGTGACAAAGATAATATTATTAATTAGTAAATCCGATGGTTTACTTTACTTTTTGTGCATAAAACGCTAATAATTTGAATCCAACACGATACTATTGAATTTTGGTAAAATATCGATGTAGTAAAACTATCGATAGTACCGATAGTATCGACAGTGATTGCAGTAAAATACACCATAATAGTGATAGTATCGATACTATCGATAGTATCTATACCCAATAGTATCGATACTATCGATAGTATTGCACTTTATCAATAGTATTGCTCAATTTCTTGGATAGATACTATCGGTAGTATCGATAGTATTGTAAAATTTCAATAGTATCGATAGGGCTATCGATATTATGACTATTTTTCGAGGTCAACTATCGATACATCAACTATCGATAGTTAGGCAAGCCTATTGACCAGTTGATGAAGTTCTTCAGGCAGCGCGGACGCGACTTATGTCAATTTTAAAAATGAGTTCCTCGCCTATTCGTAAAAACCGAAGTGAAAATTGTGACGATTATGATTAAATTTTTAAATAATTGCTTAGTATTCATATTTGTACATACCTACTGCGTAATAAAAAAAATAATTTCTACTCCAGTATAAATACGTCTTTACTTTGCAGTAGCACTGATGAGTCACTATTTTCTAAGACTATAGTCAGCCAAGCATTGTCAACAAGCGCACAACGCGCTGTCAACTATCATTGCACAATATAGCAGTACACATTATATACAACGAAGTTTTGGGTACAAGTCAGCAACTCAGGCTAACAATTTGCAGACAATGGGAAGTTCACATAACTTCGTTAACGTTATTTTTTTAAATTCTGCGTGACACAATGCATAGCCCACTTTTCGTTGCTTTACTATAAATAGCGCGGTTTTCGAGTTGTTAACGTGTGCAAATACCTTTATAAGATATTGTAAGGGGTACCTACCATCTAGTTTTATTACAATTAGGAGTCAATTATAGGTAAAAGTTTATAAAATTCATCACTGGGTAATGTCACAGCCGTTTAATATATTTGCACTATATGGAATCGAAATTTTTAAGACAATTTAAAACGGTACAGGTAGGTATTTAGTTAAGTAGTACTTAAATCTATATCTGAATAATAACAATGCGTATCTATTTTATTATTAGAAAACTTTGTCTTATATGGTAGACATAAGCATACACCTTGTATGGATATTATCGGTTATTTACAGTCATTTTAAAATTAACATTGCAGCGGTGTGTCAAAACTATGATGCCTAGATAAATTTAATGATTCTACAATGTGTAAACAGTGCTGATGCAATACATAACAATATAAGCTCAAAGGAAGTAAATAAAACACAAAATAAATGGACCGATTCAGTGTAATTGTGATCATTTTCAATAAGTATAAACGTAATTTTATACAAAAGAACAATTATTATAATAGTAGGTACAATTTATATGTAGATTTGACTTTACATTACAACAATGAGACGTTACTGAGGCGAAACAAAAGTACAATAAAGTGATATAATCAAAAAAATATAAAAGCAAAAATGAAACTTCATGATACGCTACATTGATAGAACCTAGTTAGATCGTAAAAATAGTTCACGCCGACTAGCAAAACACATTAACATTTAAGTGTAATCCTCGAAGCATTACACCAGCAATAACAAAATTTCCACCATTTAGCTTTTTAATTTAATTATAATAACGTATTATTTGCACCAAATGACGTATTTAAAAATATTGAGATATGATAGCTTGGATACCTATAACAAATGATATGAAAACGATCGCTCTTATAATAGAACTGGCTTGGGTACCACTGACACAAGACAGTAAAACATTGTTCGTAGGTCCCTAAACAGGGGAAACAGTACTTACAGGGTCTGTCATGGGAAATTGAGACGTAAACACGAATGAACACCAAAAGCTCAACTAGCATCAAATAAATAACTATAGTTAAAAATAAAGGTAGGTAGATTATATACAGAAATGATACGATACCAGTCACAGCTACTTAACAACGTCCTACGCCACTATATATAGCTTTGGATAATCGTAACGACAACACGTTTGGGCTAAAACTAATTTACAATAAAGCTTTTTAGAACAACATTTACATACATTGAAAAATATTAACAAGTGGGGTTCCGGGGCGTTCGCTACTGGTGCTGGGAAACAACTTTATTATCTACACCTTTA
Organism: Mythimna pallens; assembly: GCA_961205895.1. Taxonomy (NCBI): domain Eukaryota; kingdom Metazoa; phylum Arthropoda; class Insecta; order Lepidoptera; family Noctuidae; genus Mythimna; species Mythimna pallens. Next base: position 7,571,445 of record OY540825.1, read on the forward strand.
CCGAATATGATTACGAAGAAGACTATCTGAGGCACTTGGTCTAAAAATTACCAGATTTAGTGATGGTCAGGTCTTCTACACATACCCATATTTCAAGCTAACTGAGTGCCTACTGTCTGACCGGGGACTTGAGACTTCAAGATGGCACGAGCACTAGATGTTCTGCCAAGCTGTTGGCCAAGAAGTAGGCTAGTCTGGTACCGGTTGTGTAGTGAGGGAGGTCGCGCGACTAGTGCGCTCGACTCAGTGGTCGTGCAGGCGGTCGTGCGAGCGCGACGACGAGCGCGACGTCTTGCGCTGGTCCAGGTACGCCGCCGGTGCCCAGCCCTCGCCCTGACCCCCTGAACAAAAAACCAACATTCAAGTTAACATGGAAATCTTAGATTACAGCGACGCCAAAAATTATGACGTGATTATAATAATACCTATACTAAAGTTGTCAAAAAATAAAAGGCCCGTTTTGACATTTGTCAAAACGAATACTCGGAATATATTCCATCATATTATTTAACGCGCCAAAAATATGTATGTATTTTTTAAAACACTTTATGTTGTTATTATTTTATTGTTTCTTTCAGTTTCGTTCCAAGTTACATTCTAGGGTCTTCTCAAATGTCAAAACATACCTTTTATTTTTTAACGAGTTTAATTTAATTTCGTTTGTGGAGTTGTTCTTATCCAGGGTAGGTCCTGAAAACCCAAATTGGCGGTAATATTATTAGTAGAAAAATCATGTCGCTGCAGCAAGCCCATATCTAATATATACTTTACTAGGATCGGACATCAATCTCCGAAGGTGTAAATAAAAATAATACTTTTAGAATGAGACTAACATTGAGATTGTGAAAAAAATCATCTGTGCAGTACTTTTTACGAGTTATGTCGTGATCAAAAACGCACGGAGCAGCTTTTTTTGCAATTTCGAAAAAGTTCATAGTAAAAGTTGAACATCATTATGAGCACAATGACCTCTTGAACAACTTGTTTTGCGGTCACGCGGCTGCACTTTTATGCAACATGACTATCGTAACATTCACTTTTGAGGGGGATAATAATTCAGAACTGGATAAGCCACGTAGCAAGAGTAGCAAATGCTACGGGCCCCGCTGATGGGGGGCCCCTGCTTGGACGTACAAAAATAAGACAGGCTTCCTATGAAATCTCTCTCCGAATCTGGATTATTCATATTGACAATATAAGCAATAGCCCAAGTTGTAGCACGGTACCCACGGATCCTGTAGCCGTTGACAAAAATTTGATCTAATTCGTTATCATTTTACTAAGATTTAGTAGGCTCCTTAGTAGTATTGGCTACAGGCCCCACGCTGCTGGCTTAATCCGACACTGATAATATCAAATAAATTAATGAAGGCAGATCATGTAAAATCGTGTGATATGTTATCACACGGTTGCGAAACAGACAGCCTCTTCATGTAAAGGCTCCAAGTTCGGTTAGCCCGCATGAGCGTTTCTGCACTGGCACTCGACGGGAATGAGGATTTCGGCTACGAGTGTTATGTTGTTCGAAATGGAAACGCTCTAAACTAATCGCAATTCCTCCTAGAAGCAGTCCCTACCTGCTACGACTACATCGGACCGAAATATCACGGATTCGGATCGGATGCAATGCATCGGTTTTCGTCAACCTGAACATATTTGGGAAAAAGCTAGGTAAATGATAATGATTTATTTGTGTACGTACCCGCAAGCCGCACGTACCACCAGCCGGCGCAGCCCACCTTGAGCAGCTCGGCGTGCTGGCCCTCCCGCAGCGACACCTCCGAGGGCCCCACGGCCGTGTAGTCCGACAGCGCCACCAGCGCGCACCCCACCGCCTGACACATCACACACGCTTAACAATCACGGACACACTACTCTACACTCTAGCTTGCTATGTATTACTGACATGTTTCACTGTAGCTAAAAATCCTTTCGATTTCAACGGTTGTTGCAACTTTGAGCAGCGAAACTCGTACGCGATTATGTAACTTATTATTAAAGTAAATGGCATGACGACCCGTCCGCGACCTATAACGACCAGACTCAATGTCATTGGAAAGCTCTTTTCCAAACCTTTATTTACTTATTTTATTCGTTTTTAATGGCGGTTAGTCTTGACACGTGTGGAAAAAGTTATAGCTAAAACATAAATTTGTAAGAATAAAATATTAATTTATAATAAAAAAATATATACTGAGTTTAATAACATGAAAGGTCGTCTGGTCGTCATCGGTAGAGAAGCAATGTGTCCACTATTATTTTCTTGCATTTGCTTTAGCATGTATTGAAAGTATGGAGCCATGTTGCTCTTGATGCAACAATCGATGAAATAAAAGCAATCTTTGTTGTAATGGAGTCCAGTTTTTTGTAAAGTTTTAATGTTGCTTCGACATCTGATTCAAATGTAGGTCCAGTAAAAAATGTGTTGTGTACTGTCGTGATTCTAGCGTAATAATGATTGTAGCAATCACAATGTAGGTAGTAAATAAAACACCATTCATTCTGTACATCGATCAACATGCATTCCTTCACCACTGGTCAAACAGAGAGCGTAGAGACAAATTACAGTCAAAATATCAACCCATAAAATATAACGGCTATGATACAAATCAAATTTGGCTTAGTAAAGTTTGATGCTCTTCGGGCTACCCTCGATTTAGAATTTTCTGTTGTTTTTAATATAAATAACGTTTCTGGGGTCTTCGTATGTTGTTCATAAATGAGCTAGATATTTGACAGTAATCTGACTCAGCCCCATAACACAAACATGCATTTGAGTTTCCTTTTTGTATTTCCGTCTACTCGTAGTTTGGTGTTTGACCAGACCATGCATGTTAGTAAAGCGATTATTAGAACATTATATAACACTCATAATTAATCAAGTAATTGTTAAGTAAATAGTTATTGTAATCATAAACGACAGAGATGACAGTTATATTAAATAGTTTTAGAAGATAGATATAGCATTATGTTGACATCAAACGTATAGGCAAATATTACATAATAATATATATACATATATAGACAGTTTTAAGGTAAGATATAATCACACTAAACACTCCAGTAATACGTAGTTATAAGTATTCATAAATATACGTCCATAAGTCCAATTGATTCGGGTGCTAAGTAATCTGAAATCTGACTAACATATTATGAGCTCATGAAATAACTTGTAAATATCTATATAATTTGAAGGTAGATTAGGTATTGGACTGACATTGTAGTATTTTCGTACAAAAACTTTAGTGTTACGATGTACAGATAGTCACCACACCTCTACTCCAGGCCCGGGGCGCTTTGGCCAGCAGTTAAAAAGGGTGAATAAAAAAAAAACATCAATTTCCAAATAATCTATTTTTTTTAGATAGTACTAAGCAAAAATAATGAACTATAATAGAATAAAACGTATTTATTTAGATAAAACTTGAATAAAATAATGAACGGTATGTTAATTACGCATAAAATCACACTTTAGTTCAGATTTTGATAGAACAAAAATATTTTTCACTCAATTTGGAGTTTTTTACGCCAAGGTGAAATTTTTCATGTTATTCACGTATTTTTCATTTCAATAGAAATGAATAAAAAAGCCCATCCCTGTGTATATACATATATACTAACCAACTATGGACTTTGTCCGAAATATAAGATTTTTTATTTTATTTATAAGTTAATTTTAGATATTAACAACTTTTCGTGTGGGAAAATCAATGAGCATTACACAGAATAACAAGAAAAAAAATATGAATTGGATTTTGAATTGTATGTCGGTGGGTAGTTTTATTTGGATTATTTGTTTATTTAACTATTTATGTACACCCTATAATAAACCCAATAATAAAAGAAAGAAGAATAGTACAAAGGTGATGCTTATTTCTAAAGAAATCTCTTCCAGCATACCTGCGCAACGAGAGTTGGAGATGTGAAGTTTGACCATTGCATAAAAAATAAATATTTAAGCTCATATTACGTTATCAATTTTCAGATAAAATAAATACATAGTATAAGTAGTATCAGGTCAGAAATCGTGTCACACTGAAGTAAACAAAACATTACAGTAAAGCTATTTGATTGCACGTCCAAAGCGGTGGTCAGTGAATGATGCAAGCTGTGATGCCGTGCTCTGCTGTGTCCGCTACGTATCATCTTAACCTCGTCGGTCATACTAAGATTGACATCAATTTTGAAGTATAACTATAAATATGCCAAGATTCGCTGCTATATATATACGGGGCATGTCTGCACTTAATGACTCATTGGTTCTAAATAGTGCACACAATATTGCGCAATTTAAATCAAGCGAGATATCTATGCACCAAAATATATTTACGTAACATATAATAAGAAGAAATGTATATGTATGTATTACATAATATACAGTGTGTTTCCGCTAAATGTTTCATAATATTGTAATACAATACATAGATAATAATATTTATCGACACTGATGTATAACATTTTAATCGAAGCAAGCGCAATTTAACATAAAAACCAATAAGCACACTGACAATGAGTGACATAACAAACAAAACATGACTTACACGATAGTTAATGTTCAGCGAAACAATCGAAATGTCCACGTTCTCTTTGGTTAAATTGTTTAAGCTTTGGATATAAACTCAGTCTTTTCAATATGTACAAAGCCTCTACTGGCTGTATGCTCGAAACATTTATATTATTCAGTACTGTGACACGTAAAACGTGGATGTGGCTTGTGTGGAGCCGGCCACTGAAAAGAACTGAACCATTCTGTGGATGGTTCCGTTGAGACCGACTGCCACGGCCTCCGTCACCTGTAGAACAATACAACTTGAGCATGGCTTCGATACACGACGCCTGGTTACAGGGAACACCTCTCGGCAAGTGTTGGTACATGTGAGGTGCCACGTGGACCGTGCGGTTACTAAATTCATAGTATTCAGTGCTAGTGACGCTAAATCATTTAAAAGGAACTAAAAGCAATGATGGCTAACTTAACTTTTATGCTGTGAGGGCGTGAAACCTATTGGACTAGGGCAGGACCTTATGATTTTAATCGTTTATCGAGAATTTGTAGTATTTACCTACGTAGTAAACACGACTAGATCTAATAAGCAGATACTGCAAATTCTCTAACGATGCGCATGTTCTACCACCGTTTGACCAATATTTGAATCCCGTATCCATAATTTAGACAGTAATGTTATCGGGAAGCATCATGTGCGTGGGGTTGCCAGCGTTGTCATGCGCTACCCGTGACTATTCAGCCCGCATTCCTTTAAAAATACACTTTACACTTACATAAAGAGTGGGTTTCACTTCACTCAACACTGCAAACCCAAAATTAGTTGGCATTAATTTAAAGGACCCACGTTTTAGTAAAGCTACCCCGACAGTAAGCGCTACAGTTCCATGTTAGTAATCGATACCGGAGAGGACATTACTGACATTTACTGTGAACATAAGTTATTATTTTATTGACAAGTATTTTTATCAACCCTTTTTACCAACACAAATTTCCCAAACAAGTCACATTTACCAAACAAAAAAAACAAATCAATTCCTGCTCTAATTTCATCAGATCAACATCTTTAACAATTTAATTTTTCATTTATTTAATCGGATGTATTGATTGACTAAGTAATTAGTAAATAAATCTTACTTATCGTATAGGCCGTATGTTGCCACAGAATTATGCAGATAGTCCGTGGCGGATGAACCGCGAAGTCTACTTCTGGACAAAACAAAGAGCATGCCTATCCGAGACGTCCGTCAGACGAGTTAGACGCGGTGTCCTACGTAGGTGATACAACGCGAACGCAATCGTGAAGCGACCCATTGCGGTATACGCGAATTCAACGACACGCAGAGCTATGTCCTACGTTTGCGGGAATAGCCCCTTCAGTCACAATTTATTTCAAACAAGCTACCGTACTGCTTACAAGAATGTGCACGAAATCATCAAACGAACTAATCGTGTCCGCTTCGGTTCGCTCGTCGTTACACCGCACCCACGTGCGGTTGCTCACGTAGGCCACCGTAATAGAGTATAAAATCATTGTTCCTTACGTGCCGCATCGCTTTACGATCGCGGTGAAACGCCTACGTAGGACACTGCGATAGGAGCTCATCGCGGACCTTCAACTTACGCAGTTGATAGACATTTAAACTTTTCAGTAACTGTCTTACTTAGTCAATCAACCGTTCATCCACACCCTACCCTGGTTCATAAAGCCGTATGTTAGACTTGTGTCGAAGTCGTACATACCGGCGGGTGGTCGGGCTCGTCGTCGTCGTCGTCGGAGGGGTCTGTGGACCAGCAGGGCTCGTCGTGCGTGTCGCACGACGCGGTGCGCGTGGGGTTGGGCAGCGCGGCCGGCTTCACGGGCAGTGCCGTCGGCGGGCCAAGCTCCCATGAGCTGGTTTGGATTAGTGTTCTGTGGGCCGGGTTTGATGTTTAAATAGGTGGCTCAGGTTTTAGTTAAAATGATGGTACTGACGCCTGCAGGAGAACCCTGCCATCAAATTCATAGATAGACATAAAAATATAATATTAAGAAATATAATAATAATAAAAAATAAACTAAATAATGTTGAACTCAGCACCATCTAGCAAGATGGCCACACTCAGGTCGTAATTTTCACATTAAGGGTAAACAAAAAACTAAGTTTGCAGAGTGTCTACATGTTGAAACCGGCTTGAAATAGAAAGTTCGGAACGGAAACTTTATCACCATTGAAAATTCCTGCAGTCAGCAGTGTTACTTAGATAAAATCACGTTGCTGATGTGTATTGTACACATAGAAATAAAAAATGATTTACTATTAGTATGATAGAAGCGAAAATTTTAAGCATCTATATAGGGTGACAGGCAATTAGTGTACGATACTTAAACACGTGATTGTGCTCATGATAACAAACAATTTTTATTATGGGAGCAAAGCCAAAATATCAGCTGTTCAGTACATTACGCAAATATAAATGTACTGAACAGCTGATTTTTTTTCGCGATTTCAGGTTTGTTCCCATAGTAAAAGTTGTTGGTTATCATGAGCACAATCACGTGTCACTAATTACCAGTCACCCTATATTTGTTACTTTTTCACGCTCGAACGGCTGAATGGATTTCGATGAAACTTGGTACACGAGTAGACCATGTTCTAGAGTAGCACATAGGTTAGTGCACCGAGATTTTATCCCGAGAGTATATTCACTTGGAATAATTTTCTATTATCACACGGGCGAAGCTATTGGCACTCTGTAGTCAGTTTGCGTTAAGAAAATAGTAACTCATCGTTGTCACTCAGCTCTTGAACAAATCGATCATAGCAAGTTAGAAAGCCGTGTTCACATTGACCAGTTGATGTAAGTCCTTCAGACAGTAGGCACGGACGCGTTTTTTGTCAATATAAAAAAAATATGTCACCTATACCAAAACTAAAAGTGAAGATTATGACGGTTATGATAAAATTTTAAACTACTTACTTAATATTTCAACATACTGTGTAATAAAATGTTTGCTTTAATATTAATGGTTGTATTTTTACCCCAGTATGAATACGCCTTTACTTTGCAGTAGCACTGATGCGTCACTATTTTCTTAACGCGAGTAGACCATAGTTTGTTTATAAAAGGTATACAGCTAAAATGGATTGTTGATAAAGGGAGGGGAGGTCCCAGAAATTAGACTGTATTAATGAAATAATTACTTACATGCTAAATTGCTGAAAGTTTTTTTTTTGGTTGCTTGGCTATATTACTCAACCCTTCATGGTCCCCACATACCTGTGCTGCGCGCTGTACTGGCGCACGCGCTCCCCCTTGAGCTCGTTGAGCTGCTCGAGCAGCACGCGCTTGATGCGCTCCACCCAGGCGCGCTTGATGTCCGCGCTGGCTGCTGTGAGCGTGTGCACCTCGGAGCGTCCCTGGCGCCACACCTCGAACTTGCGAACGTCTCCTTTCACCGATTCCGTCAGTCCGATTTGTGACATCTGTGGGGGAAGATTTGCAATTGCAGTGATTTGATTATTGATTTAGTATGAAATCGATATCGAGACATAAAACCCAAAATCAACTTCAAGCTTCTCATACTAGCTTCTTTTTGCGGGACATCGATTAGAGGGCCCTGACCACCGTCGTGTCAGACCTCTGTATTATGAGTGCCTCGTCCTAAGACTGTGTGATCATCATGACTCATTGTATGATCGTTGCAGCCTTGCCAGCTGCAGGCCTTGATAGACTAGTTGTCTAAAAAGACATCCGTCAACAAATGCAGCATCAACTTCTGCTGCTCAAGTTGATGTTACAAGTAAAGTCCAAAAGGACATGACAGTATTTGGATTACACGAACAAGACGTGAGAGATAGAAATAAATAGCGTCGCAAGATTGGGAAAGCTGATCCCGCGTAATAGGATAAATCGAGGCAGAAGAAAAATAAGGCACTTTCACGAAGCTCTCGGTGTCAGGCTAAGATTTTGTCCTTTAACCTGTCATATAGTCGTGACAGTGGCGTGCAGGACACATTCGCTTTGTCATGTATAAATGACTGTGGCGGTCAAAGGGTTAAAAAAAACCGGGCAATTGCGGGTCGGATTCGCGTACTGAGGGTTTCGTGCAAACTTACCTATGAAAACAGTTCAATTCCCGGATTGAGTTACGAAGATATTTTACCAAATCGCAAAAAGTTTATTTTTTTTGTGAAGTAACTACAAATTTACAGTTTTCACATTTTTCCCAATATTTGTGCTACTGAGATCTTCCTGCCAACTTTCAAGATTCTGGGTCAACGGGAAGTTCCCTATGAATTTTGATTCCCTTGAGAAGGTCGAAATAAACGTTTTTTGCGACATAATTTCAACTCGATACCTCCACGCGTTCCCGAGATAAAGGTTCTTGACAGACAGACAGACAGACGGGCAACAAAGTGATCCTATAAGGATTCCGTTTTTTCCTTTTGAGGTACAGAATCCTAAAAACAAAAAGAAGTAGCTTCAGTTTATACTATTTGGATTTTCTCAACTAGAATGACATCTATCTCACCTGTAAGTCATGTTTGAAGTGGTAGGTGGCCTTATTATGGCTGTTCTTGGTAGCAGGCTTGCAGAACAGCATGGCCTTCTCGTAAAGGAAGATATGTCTTCGCCGCGGACGTATCCTGAGTCGTAAGTCCCGCTTGTTCTCTGATGCTACCAGGAATGAGCCCTGCATCAGCAGCTCGCCTTGCTGACTTAGGTCCAGCTGGAGATAGAAATTATGATGGTATTCAATGAGTTCGTTGGTGATATGTGCTAGACTGCTATGTAGGAAATCACTTATGAATCTGATTTCTAGATGAGTTCTAAACCCAAACATTAAACGTATAACCCAAGCAAATATGGCAAAAATAAGCGTCAACCTCGAAATACGAGCAACGCGGCGACGTAGCTAGATTTTTGCATGAACCTTTGTTTTGACCTTGTAAAAGGTGTCTCAACAAACATCTGGCTTATTCGCCCAAATTCCGAGGTGAAACTTATTTTCCTGGGCTAGTAGGTAGTGCCAGTTTCAGTGTCTAGATAGGCAACCCTATCAGCTAGATTGAAAAGTGCAACAGAATATTTTGTATGAAATTGTCTGCTAGTTTTGTTTACCAGAACTTTTTAGAAGGTGGTAAAAACAGGTCCTAACCGTGATTAAGATATCGCGTTTTAGCGTTTGGCTCGCATAATCGCGTTTAGCCACTGTCACTAGTGTCACTTGTCTGTATTTTTCTTTTGTTGTATTTTTACAAGTGACACTAGTGACAGCGGCTAAACGCGCTTATGCGAGCCAAACGTTAAAACGCGATTAGTTTTAATGGCGAATTCCGCCCTAAGAGGCTTCAAATTAGACTGGAAGCTTACTCCAACTGAGTTGAGAAAAGGCTCACAATATAATAGAAAGGCAAGGCAAGATAAGGCAAGTACTCATTAGACTGGCTTACCTAATGGTAAGCATCGTTAGCATCGTTATTTTAATTAGAACTGAAATTTAAATAAACATGATTCGAGTTTAATAGTTTAGATAACTAAATTATCCATACAATAAACCCATTAATCTTATGAAAGTGGCAGCAAAATCAGCAAGTAATTGAGTTTATAACTGAATCGCATGCCGTAGTGCAAACATGCATACGTTAATAAGCTAATCTTCTGGTCTATAATGACATGCATGACTAACTGTACCTTGATTTAGTTATTTTTTTGCACGCTATCTTCAGCCTTATAATACGGGAGTATAAAGTTATTAAGTAACGATTATTTATTACAAAAATATAAGTAACAACAAGACTTTTAGGTATTATCTTGTACCAAAACAAAGTAAGCGTCATGGCGTGCGAAAAGATAATGGCGAGATGATGGTATCTTTAGTATTCTTTAGCATAATTTCACGCATCAACTCCGTTTCTCGAAATTCCATAATGTAATCGAGATAAGTCGTTTATATTCAAAGCAGATATCTAAAATTGCTTTTGACACGGAACTGCTCAATTTTCTAATTTGATCTGTCCTTGAGGATCGATAAAAAGAAACGATGGTCAACGGCTATGATCAGGGTAATGTAGTCTAGTTACTCTTGCTTTTATGAGTAGCGCACGCACAAAACGTTTTGAGAACACAATATGTCCTGATAGCTGCAACTTAAGGGTATTTAAATTAAGGGTGAATAAGTTACTTCTAGAGAAGCGTGCAAGCTCCATCGTGGACCACATCATCGCTCACCACTAGGTGAGATAGTGGTGAAACGCGAGTCATAAAAAAAACCGGGCAAGTGCGAGTCGGACTCGCGCACTGAGGTTTCCGGACAAAGTAACCTATGAAAACAGTTTAATTCCCGAATTGATTTAGGAAGATTTTTCCGAAAAGCATTTTTTGTGACGTGTCTACAAATTTACAGTTTTCAGTTTTTTCCTATACTTGTGTTATGAGACCTATTTTCATGCCAAATTTCAGGATTCTATGTCAACTGGCAGTATGAATTTTGATTTCCTTGAGAGTGTCGAAATATACGTTTTTTGCGACATAAACGGCCGTATCTTTTTTTTTCGTTAACTCAGAAGTTTGATTTTTTCACAGCTTCAAGGGATCGCCGACCTGAGTATATAATTTTAATTATATACCTCCACGCGTTCCCGAGATAAAGGGTCTTGACAGACAGACAGACAGACGGACAACAAAGCGGTCCCGTTTTTTCCTTTTGAGGTACGGAACCCTAAAAACAATAATAAACAGGCAAAGACCACCTACTTTATTTATTATCGCGCCTGTTTTAATTACAAAAGTCTGACCAGGTTTGGGTGACGTTTATTTTGGTAGTGGAATTTTGTTACAAGATAATGGAATCTTTGAAAATAGACGAAACATATACCTACAATAGACTGGTAACAAAATTGATGTTCTCATTCTACATTGGAATACTTACAGGGACGCCAGTGATGGCTATCTGATGCATAGAGTCATTGACGCACTTGAGAACCACAAGCATACAGTCCAGTGCTGATTGTAGACCAGTCGTCATGGAGCCGCACTCTCCGTACCTAAGCAGATCCTGCAAATAAAACATATTCATATGAACATTGAATCAAGGCGGTAAATCGTTTAAATCGATCCTCCCTGTATGGGAAAATAGGTAACTACAACGGTAAAATGTGAGTAATAGTGTGGGTGGAGCTTTTGGAAACCATATTGAAATATAAAAATTGCAGGAGGTATATAATTGGTAGTAAACCGCATAAGGGCAGAGTTTAAACAATGGTTTAATCCGTGCGAGGTGCGTAGGATTGAACATAGAACTCATGTTTAGTTCATTACATATAATTCAGTGAGTTTGGGACGAAAAGTTTTGTCTTATAGATAATTGACTTATTATATAATATTATACCAGGCCACTCAGAAAGTATTGCGTAAAAAAAGTTTTCATGTATAAGGCCACTTGTAATTATTTTGAAAACTTTGGTTATTTAAAAGTAAAAATGGTCGTCTTACGATAGCTTTCACGGCAGAAAGTGTGCTGGCAGTAAAATAAATGATTCAAGAAAACTGGCGAATTACATACGAAGAGATTCAGCATACACTGCAGATTGGTTTGGGAAGCGTTCACAAGATTCTACACGAGTACCTTCGCGGGAGGAGGATAGTTTGCCGCTGGGTGCCGCACAACTTAACCGAAGCTCAAAAGCCCCGTGTGGAGTGGTGCCGTGATATGATTCAAAAATTTAAAGCAAGCTCGTCTCGGCGCGTTTACGAAATTGTGACAGGTGACAAATCCTGGATTTATCAATACGATCCAGAAACAATACGTCATTCGTCAGTTTGGCTGTTTCAAAACGAACCAACGTCTACGAAAGTGAAGCGATCGAGAAGCGCTGGGAAAATTTTGATCGCTAGTTTCTTCACTTTGACGGGGTATCTGATTTCAATTCCATTACGAGAGCAAAGCAGCATCAACGCCGAATGGTATACCATAAAATGCCTGCAAGAAGTTTTGTCTGCTATGAGCAACAAGCGACCAAACACCAGGCTCCGCGGGGTACTACTTAACCATGACAACGCGCCCGCACACTCTGCGCTCAAAACGAGGAACTTCCTGGACACCACACTGGTCAGAGTCTTGGGGCACTCTCCTTACAGTCCTGATCTGGCACCGTGTGACTTCTTTTTATTCCCTAAAATAAAAAATCTGCTGAAAGGGATACAGTTTTCATCACCGGAAGACGCGCTAGCAGCGTTCGAGAAGACTGTGGAAGAGGTGTCTGCGGCGGACTGGAAAAATGTTTCGAAAATTGGTTCAGATCAATGAAACTCTGTATAGAAGCTGGCGGAGAGTTCTTAAAAAAGATTTATTAAAAATATTTTATCCGTAGAGGTCAGTTTTTTAATTTCTCAAAACTTTCTGAGTGTCCCACGTACTTTGTCAAGTTACAATGCAAGAATAATTGTATTCAATATAAATAGAAAAGGTCTCGGCAGGCCAAGAAAAAGCCAATGAGATGTCCAAACATATCGATCTATATTCAGGATTTATTAAAAATAACATCAAGATATATTTTACATTTCATCGAGGATCGGGGATTTGTAAACGTCAAGTGTATTAACTATGAATAAAAAGAGCTCACAGCTATGCTAAAACTTAAGATACACCAACCATACTTACTAGGTACGGTATAATCAGCGCAAAAAAAATAGTAGCAGTGTAAGTCATTGGCCAGCAATTGTACATTCGTAGCCATATTGCAGAATTGGACATTTCAAGGTATGGCCGCGGGTTCGGTTAATTTTGAGGTGGCCATTTCATAAAGTGGCCAGCCATTATGTAAAATGGCTAGCTACATCATGAAATGGTCAATTCTACGAAATGGTTACGACAATTATACAAATAACAGTCAAGAGCATTACTGCTGATAGTTATGAAGTCTAAAGTCAAATACAAAACTCGTGTAACCAAATAGATTACTAACCTTTAACAGAAGCTGGTACTTGGTGATCCGCTGCACAGGCTTAAGCAGATATGCAGCGAGAGGAAGCTTGTGCCCCAGTCGCAACTGGCAGGCTTGCAGGAACAGATGTGTGTCCACCAGTGTCTCGCGCAGCCGCTCCGACCGAGGGATGTTCTGGCAGTAGTAGCTGTATAGTCGGAAGAATGTGTCCCTCTGGTGACGTAAACAAAACACTAAATAAGAGGAAGTTCTTTTTGATGACGACGAAACCCTCAACGTGCCGTACTTTAAGTATTAGGAAAAATATTCAAGTAATTGGATACCTTAACTAAACGCCTCATAAGCTGAAGTCAGTCATGAATGGTATGAATAAATGCAATAGTTACTAGTGCAGAACAAACATAAACAGAACGTGGGCAATTTACAAGAAAAAAGTATAATATTGTCTACTAGATTGGATGATGAGTTGAAATATAATACAATGTTGAAAGGGTAATTTTTTAAGTGGAAACGGAAAGGTTGTAGGAAGTGATCCGTCAGTTCCTTGAAATAAGCTGGTATTTAGCAACACAGGAAACCGGCACAATGAAGGTCTTAAACAAAATTATATTTACGGACGAAACAAAAACAATAATCCAAATTAATTAAAATCTTGCGATTATAAAAAAAGATAAAGAAACTTACCTTTTCAACAAAACATAAGGCAACGAGTTCTGTTGCAGAAATAGATTTCTCTAAATCTTTTAGGAACACGTCTTGGTGGAATGTGAACAATTCGTGTAAGTTGCCGAATAGCACGTCGGCCTGTCCAACTAGCGCTGCAGGCAACAGGTGCTGGTTCTCTGGCTTTTCGATTTCTTCTTTGTAACCCTGAAAGAGAAAGAGTAATATAATTAACGTGCCATCAAAATATTTGAACTGGAAGATAAAGGCGTTTGTAGTGGCGACATTTGGGGGAGGCCTATATCCAACAGTGGACGTCCTTCGGCTGAAATGATGATGATGATGATGAAGATCAGGGATCTGAATCACAAAAAAACCACAGACCATAATTTGAACTGAACAGCAACAATTAAAAAAAAATAAAAATTTATAGTCTATCAATATTTGAACTGAATGAACAAGGATCTAAATCGACAAAAATAGTGTACCGGGTTGAGGAGTGATGTACAATGGCTTATCGTATCACACCAGTCCTGCAAGCGTCTGTCATAGTCTTCATAGATGGTCTCCAAGCATTTACATTCCGATGGCGTCAAACTGTGATTCATCTTCCAAAACATAGTCTTCTTCTTTAACACCTGTAGCGTCGACGTCCAATTACTAAACGTTTGGTTTCGATTCAAGCTCTGAGTTTTTCTTTTATCGTGCACGTTACTTTGTTTTTCATTAAAAATTCGAGAAGCATATGCGTAACTGTAATGATGATTGCTTGTAGATTTCAGACATTTCTTTGGTTTCCGATATGACAAGGTAGAGTGCAAGCTTCGTACGTAACTATCGGTGTTACTTCTTCTGAACATAGTTGAATCTCTTTTACTGCTATGCGTGCAGTGAGAAACTGATGAACAATGATCTTTTATAGTATGGTTCCACTCTTTCATTATCCTTTTGTAATCTTTCAGGATATGCGTTAAGATATCTCCTGAACCTTGACTGCTTCCCATTGTATTTCTTAGCTCCGTACAGCTAGATGACTTTAACTGGGAATCTTTTGAAACAACTGAGCTAGACAAATATTCAGGTGTCGATAGATCCACATCTCGACACCCGTAGAGAGGATTTTTTACCAATTCCGGAACATCAAGTACCGTGGGCGCTGTGGTCGTGAGAGATTCTCCGGTTGTGTCCTCGGAGGCAGTGACCGCGTCGGAATCCGGTAAGTAAGTTATTTTTTCCTCACTTTTTTGCATGTACTCGTAGCCGGGTAACGTTTTACCGTAAAAGAAATTTCCAGTGAACGGCTCCATACGCACCGGTTTAATATTACGCGGGTTATATTTAACACGACTACTTTTTCCCACATCACTCACTGATTTCTTGCACTTCTTATCACGAAGCTTCCCTCGTTCAAACAGGGATATTTGGTTAGCGTAGTCACTGAAAAGAGTCGAGTCGGATGCGGCTCTGGCGAGCCGTTTCTTCTTCCGCGGGGTGGGGTTATCGTTTTTTCTGTAGTACCACGAGTAGGAAGTGCCGACGCTGAGATTCGCGGAAGATTTATGGAGGTCGTATTTTCCATATTTCATGGTGCAGAGGGTGGCGAAGTGTAACAAGCGACTGAGAGCCTGCACTGGCGTGCAGCTGGCGAATGAGTAGCATGCATTGCGTTCCGCTCGAGGAGCTGACGCAGTCGGTTGCGTGCGGTGCATCCAATGCACTAGGTGTACTGAGCCGCAGCCGCGAGCTGTGCGGCGGCGGGAGGGACACCAACATTTAGCACACGCACTACATATGGTAGTGGCACATTTGTTTTTCAGAGCGCGGCGATGGCATGGAGATATGCATGTGTTTTATTGGAACTAATCTTCCGTGACATACGTTGGTTTGATCTAAATAACATCCATATGATTTGCTGCAATTTGCCAGGCCCTTTTATTGTGATACTTATGACGATAGCTATAACAGGAAGTTATAAATTACTTTGTTACATATTTATCTAGTTTGGATAGTTTAATAGTTGATATTACGATTCATTTATATGACTTTCTTTACTAATTGGTGACAAGCACCTCAAATGGCAACATGGTGATTAATTTTGCCAGTTACGACAGCTTTGGTTTTTAAGGTGCATGCAATATAATAGCATCACCATATTGGGCAGAGCTATCACCACTGTTAGTTACGTGGTCCTGGCACCAGAGAAAGGCGTGTTTGCTTTCGCTTCGTATTCCAATTCTGACACTATGTATGAATATTTAAGAGAGTTTGTTCGACAGGTTAACGGTCTTGTTTTTATATATAGATATTTTGGCACATGACGTCACACGACAAAAAGTGTGAGCATCCGTTTAATTGAGTTCATCCTTTATCCTGGCATCTGGCCCGCAAAAACTGCAGCCATTGATGTGATTTGTCAGCTGTTGTTGAATTCCGTATCCTATTTGATTTTTTATTTTAGATTGATTAATTAATGCTTATTTTAGGGAGTTCTACATCTTAGTTAGCGTAGATTTATAGTGTGAGGTATAAAGACTTCTGGCGATGAATATCTTTAGTGTAGGTTCTTAGGTTACTCACAGAGAGTATAGAGCCGAGTTCCTGCACGTAGACGCGCTCGGTCTGCATGAGCTCGGATAGCACGTGACCGCGCCGTGCCCGCCGCGCCTCCGCGTCTTCTCCGCCCGAACTCTCCGAACCGCCAGACGTCTCCATCTGTTTACCAAAAAAGAATAATATTAAATTATATTTATTAAACAAAGTCGTTATTGGTATACATTTAGCCCCGAAATTAAACTATATAAGTGAGTGTCACATATAGGAAATGTACCGTTGTAACGAACTGCAAACATAGGTACTACATTAAGGAAAGTTTGTCTACATAAATCTACTTCAGAAATACAAATTACAGACAAAATTTAGTTAATAAATAACTACATAACTAAGTCAAGGATACAAAAAATTGTTTGAGAAGCACCGCTTATATCTCAGGACATATTAATAAATCTTACGCACCACTTTCTCTAGTAATTCATCATTGTTTTTCCCATTTACTTTATTGCTCATAGGTAAACGATTAAATAAGCTTTCAATGTAAAGCATGACTGCGGTAAAGAAGTATCAACTTAGAACGGAATACTGTAAACAAAAGTTTTTTATACGTTTACGTAAATCAACAATTAAATCTCCGTTTTTAGCAAAGCGGAGATAGCGTTCTCAATACTTAAGTTTCTACGGGTTAAAATAAATAAGTCCACCGTTGGAATAATTGTACAAAAATGTCAGTACCTCTAAAAGCTTATCTTAAAAAATGTAATAAACCTATATATTAAACAATGCAGCGTATTTTTCCTTGTTTTGTCGAGTTTGTGGGATTGGTGTACCTACATTTATCAGCATTTAATACGTAATTTCTGTGAAAATTCTTTGAGACACGTTACTTTTTGACATTTTTGTATTAGCACAATATAACGATGACGTTCGTGTTGACGTTCTTATAATTTATTGAAACGTAATAAAGCAAAGAACATTGGCGTAGACATGTTTTAGCAAATGAAAAAGATTTTAAGTAAGGAAGATCAACCTATTTCTGATAAATGGTACCAACAGCTTAGACTAAATAATTTGGTAGGTACATAGTAGACTATCTGTACTGATATTAACCAATCCAATGAGCATTTCTCAACAAAAATATGTAATAACTTATTATAACAATAGTCACATAAAACGTGTAAACTGTTGTCTGTTGCGTAAATTTTAGTCACAATAGTAATTAGCTTGTTACTCATGATTGGACCTCAGCTAAGTAACAGTTGAGCGAAGAGTTTAAGGTGAACAGTTAACTTGTTGAGTGTTAAACTTTATAGGAACACATTATAACAGCTCTTAGTAAGTGTGCAGCTCATTACTTACAGGTTTATGGTGAACTGAAAAATCTTTAACTATTTTATATCCAGTTTTGAGCACAACGTTCAACGTATCCATAGTTGACACCACTTGACTGTTATCACAAAAATAAAATCGTATCACAAAAATCACTTAGGTTGTCCAATGTGAAGTGATTTCTAGAGTATTTTTAAACGTAATCAGTTTGTTGAAAGTTGTATCCGAGCACATGGTGTCTGTGTCTGTTAAACGTGTGTAAGAATAAGGAACTGATGGCACTGGGCCGGGATGAGAAGGGGCCGCGGGAATACGTTGGGACCGTAAAAAAAGTTGTTGCCACCACTTTTGTGCAGCGAAATTGGCACGGTAGATGCTCTACTTTATTTATACGGCGATAAAAGGGACAACGACGGTTAACCGTATAAAAAGCTTGTCAACTATTCAACCTCGTTTTATGTTTGATTTATTTTATTATGAATGCTATACAGGAATAGAGAAAAGTTGTAAATTCAGTAGGATGAACCAATGAGAAATTAAATAGAACGTGCTATTTATAAAGATTAAGAGATGGCACTATAAGTATAAGGAAATATTACTAAACTATAGGGAACTGCGTTTAAATGGTTTACGAAATGCAATAAAATGAATAGTGGCGTTGGTTTTGAAATATCCAATGGGCGAAATTGAACTTTACGTAAGCTATACCTACACTAGGTATACGTAATTTCTAGATATAAAAATATGTAGTTGGATTGACCGTTTACTTTAAAGACTAACACAAGAGTTGCGGTTTCGCTCGTTGCGAAAACCAAATTATAGCATTCGTATAAATTCTTAAAGCTTTGCCAACTTACATAATAACTGAAGATGCTCGTATTCGTGCTCGTATTTGTGTAACATGTAGACAAACAAGATCACACATTTGTGTAATAGACAGGTGTAATAGATGGTAGATACGTACACAAATTTATAACTAGGTATGTAGGTATATTATATGTGGGAATTTAGAACCACATTCCACGGATTCACCGCAGCAGCTACTAAATCATTACGTAGAATTAATTTTTGATCGATTTTTCTTCATACACTTATTTTTTATACTTATATTATGAAAACAGATGTTTTCCCCTAGTTAGGTATATGTACAAGTTGTGGTCTTCATTAACTGACAGCGCACAGGCGAATGACCAATTTTATTTATGTTATTGTGATTTGAGTTATTTCTGTGTATTCTTTGTTGATAATCTAAATAAATAAATTAAAAAATATATATCTTAGAGCAAAAGTTTCTTTTATCATAAGCGAATTCGAAATTTTCTGACACTCTTGGCCTGTTTGTTGACAATGCTGTCTCCAGCAGTGGTTAAAGAGGTGTCGTCATAATTTTTGATTTTTACATAAATTCAATAATCATACATATAATTATAATGTTAATTAAGGTAATGATTGATAACTAATTGGTTTTCGTTTAGAAGATATCTAAAAACCTATTTCAGAAGATACTTCAAACACGTAAAAGATACAGGATTTTTGAGAGAGTAATAATTTCTGGAAGTAGAGCAGTGTTCCTGTTGGTTGTGTTACAACGGTAATAAAGGGCGGCAAGACGTGCAGCTACGTGCGACGTGCGCCATCACTACTCCGAGCACGTTATATGTACTTGTCTATGTGTGCGTCTGATCCTACACGGCTTTACATTAGTGTTTGTAGGCCACCACCACCTGCCAACATCTTCGTATTTCCAAGGGTCTCTTTCTACACGTTTTGTACTCAACGCTATTGATCCCAAATATTCAAGACGAGGTTTATTATATATTTTTTTTAGCTCGTTTCTCCGAAACATCTGTGGATTTCTTTTGTTTTGTGTACGTCTCGGACGTGA
The DNA here is from genome assembly GCA_961205895.1 of Mythimna pallens. Taxonomy (NCBI): domain Eukaryota; kingdom Metazoa; phylum Arthropoda; class Insecta; order Lepidoptera; family Noctuidae; genus Mythimna; species Mythimna pallens. Next base: position 7,591,306 of record OY540825.1, read on the forward strand.
GTTAGAGCACGTGCTGGTGGGAATATTATTAGTTTGTGTTTGAGAGCGAGGTGGTTAGATGGACGTGACAATAGGTTCTGGCATGAAAGATCAAGGCTAAAACATTATATAAACTAAATAACTATCTATTCTACCTAATGCCGTTTATATTCTATTCGAGAGGGTAATCATGACGGTGTAGAGCAAGTAAACTTTTTATAATAATTAAGGGAAGCAATCAATGTTTGCCTAGTCTAATTAAAAATATTTAGCGCTAAATTCGACGCTTTTTTGGCACATCGGTAGACCATGTCCTGGAATAGCACATAGGATGTATAAACTTATTATACGGGGAGTGAGTTCTTTTGGGATAATTTTCTATTTCACGGGAGCGAAGCTGCTGACAGCAGAAAATTCTATCCAAATCCGTTCGAGGGTGAAGAAGTAACAAACATGAAACAAATTTTCGCCTTTATAATCATCACTATTGAGGCGAAAATTTGTTAGCATCACACCTGATTTAAGGCCTTTAAATTAGGTAATATAGTACTAGATGTCCCTCACGGTTTCACTCGCATCTTTGGTTTGTGCTCCGCCCCCGTGGGTCGGAGCGTGATATATTAAATAGACTATTGCCTTCCTCGATTAATAGGCTGTCCAACACTAAAATATATTTTTTTTTAATTCGAACAAGTAGGTATTATAATATTAGTTACACCGTCACGCAAATATAAAAAAGTAAAATACGACTCAGTCAGTCTTTTGTACTGATGGATTATTGATAAAGAAATAACGTCCAATATTTATATTGTTGGTAGGCACCTGTATATACTAGTATATAAATACATTAGGTACCTAGGTGGCAATTGTTACGGTATACAAACGATTAACCAATTTACTCCTCAGTAAAAACCACTCGTTTTTTAATGTCAGTCGTTAAATTTTACTTTCGCGTGAAAAGTCAAGGCATTTTTATAGCTGTTTTTTTTTTTTAATTTTTGAATCGTTCTTTAGCTGGACAATTTCAGCTAAACCGTAAATGGCTTTACTTTGATAGATGAGAATAAATTACGTGTAGATAAAGGGCATGGCATTACAAGTGAAGGGTTACCTTGATTAGGTATCTATACCTTACTACCAGGTGTGAAAAGTAATGAAACGATAGCTTCTTCTAATATGTACATATATATATATAAATATCATGTGTTTGTGTTCATTCTCCTTCGAAACGGCTCAACCGATTTTTTTTTTTTTTATATATATATATTTGGTCGTAAAGGGTTTTTCACCATCATACCCCGACAACTCATTTTTTTATCGCGATTTAGTATTTTTTTTTTTCTATTTATACGACGATTTCTTCGATGATTCATGTGGCAGAACAACGTTCGTTGGGTCAGCTAGTAATTTATAATATTATAATTTACATTCCAGATTGTTCTCGGTTCGTTATCATACCGCAAGCGAGATTTGATACGGTGTATATGAAAATATAGCGGCTTGATTAATTCATGACCCTCGACAGTAAATGCACTTGAACTGATTGACCATATTATGCGTTCAATTGCCGCGCGGCGGCTGCGCGCGCGTCGTTTGCCGTGATTCAGCGGGACTCGATGAACTCAGTGTGTGATGCACTTATTTAATTAACAATGAGTGTCTATAATGTATGTATAGGGTAACCAATATTTATACCTATATTATAATGTGTGCCATGTGGTGAGAAAAGAGGCGTTATTGTTTTGGGTTTAAATTACATTGTTTACATACCGGTCAATGTTACCCAAGATTTCATACACGCGTATAGATAGAAATCTTCTGAAGTTGGCCTTTGTCACAATGGTTTACACTGTCTTATTTTTCTAATTTCTTTAGATTTTTTTTTCTAGTAGCAATGCCAATATGTATACACATAATTTGTTAACTATAGTTAACAAATAATGTGTTGTTGTGTGGTTGTATTTGTTAACTATAGTTAACAAATACAACCACACAACAACACATAATTTGTTAACTATAGTTAACAAATAATGTGTTGTTGTGTGGTTGTGTTTGTTAACTATAGTTAACAAATAATGTGTATCTACTCATAACAAAATAGCGTTTACTCTTTGCCGTAGCGGGTTCTACGCAGCGCAAGCGCAGTTTCTGCGCAACCCTACGCAGCCAATTCGCATCACCTACGATACGATTACGAATTCCGTAGATCAGCTGCACGCGATGCCTACATGCGCTACGCGTGGCTACGCGGCTACGCTGCGTCTACGAGTGTAGAACTGTAAGCGCGATAAATACCTACGCTGTAAAATCGCCTAGTTCGATGGGACTGTTAACTGCTAAGGATTTTAGTTAACAGTTACAATATTTCTTAATAAAATTGTTTTAATTTGGTTGTATTGACATTTCTTACATTCTCTGTTGAGAAGAAACCTTTGACGTTACTAAAATCGTTTACATTAAATTTATGACTTCAAATGAGCTAGTCAGAATAGAGTTGACGTGAAACCTGAATGTCTTTAGCAATACAAAAATAACATTTAAGTGTTCCAAATAAGTAGCAAAATATGCAAATGATTATTTATTCAAATTGTTTGGCAATGTCTTTCACTTCCGCGATATGTAACAATCAGGATTGGCGGAAGCGATTGAAGAAATAAGCATATTAGATAATTATTGTCTAAGATTATTACTGACTGGCCTGTTGGTTTAGTGGTTAGTGGCCCTGACTGCTATGCCGGAGGTCGTGGGTTCGATTCCCACCCAGGGCAAATGTTTGTGTGATGAGCACGATCATTTTCATTCATCCATTCAAGCGTTTGAACGTAATGGGCTAATGGCCTAACAAACATGTAGGTACTAACACACACATTAACATATAGGTACATACAAACGTTAACCTTTATAATATTAATGTGAGTATGCCTACATTCATTATCATTTCAGCACAAAGACTGGATGTCTTTGAGCTAAAATGATAATGTAGACACTGTTGGACATAGGCCTCCCCAAGCGTTGCCACAACGACCGGTTCTGAGCGTCTCGCATCCATCGGATGCCCGCGACCCTCACCAGGTAATCGGTCCACCTTGTGGGAGGCCTTCCAACGCTGCGTCTTCCGGTACGTGGTAGCTACTCCAAAATTTTTCGTCCCCATTGACCATCTGTTCTGCGAGCAATGTGCCCAGTCCATAATATATTGATTATAAAATGTTTAAAACTCTACTAATATTATAAAAAAGGAATGATTTATTATCTTTGTTTGTAATGAATAATCTTAAAAATTATGGACCGATTATAAAAATTCTTTCATCATTAGAATGCTACTTTAGCACTGAGTTACATAGACATATACACCCCTAGTTTTTAATTAGTACAAAAAATAATGGAACTCTATCCAAACCCGTTACTAATCATATTTTTGTAGTTTATAAAAAAATGAAATTCCAAAATTGACATAATTGGTAAATAAATTCATAAAATCCATCATTCATAACAATTGCTACTAGAAAATATTACGCGCAGTGTTTTTTTCATTTTGTTCGACATTTATTCATTTTTAATCAATAGCATGTACAATATTCCCATAAATTGAGTGACATTTTGGGATGAATATTATTTATTGAGATTTTACTTAAATAATAACAAGACCTTTTCTAATAAGCCCTTAGATATGTATTTTCTAGTTTCACGAGTGATAAGCGGCTGGCAGAAGCTAATCAATGGTATAATAGATAGCTTAACATCAAAAGTTAGAGACAACAGTCATGCCTGTATTAACCTCACTTGATAATAATCACGTATACTATAATCTCATTAACGATCAGCGAAGGTTAATGTAACTTGTGACCAATACGACATAAAACATTTACTTTTACAACACCATAAAGCGTTTCGAGACTAACATGGTTATTATTTGTATTACCTAGCACTGCACGCAAGAATCTCTCCCAGAGAGAACTGGTAAGTTAATACTGGTAAGAACTATATAATTTCATTGGCCATAAAGAAAACAGTAGCAAGACTGGTAAGAGATCTAAGAGCATCCATCCAATCTTATTTTACATGTCAAACACGAATTAGTTAAACTATGACATGACACGAAGCCCAAAAATTGGCCAAGTGCGAGTCGGAAACTCGCTCGAAGGATTCCGTAACGTCCGTAGCAAAAAAAATGGCAAAAAAAAAAGTTCAAGGTTCATGAGTTACAGCCTGGTGACAGACGGACAGACAGACAGACAGATGGACGGACAGCGGAGTCTTAATAATAGGGTCCCATTTTACCCTTTGGGAACGGAACCCTAAAAACTTGATCTTCTCGATAAATTCCCAGGAACAACAGTTGCGCAAGTGCGTGGTGTAACTCGAACGCTCTCCCGTTACTCAGACCGTTACTGTGATCACGGTTATGTAGAACTCAAGTTACTTTACAAGGAATTAATATAACACACCTAATTTTATAACTAGCTTACGGCTTAGCCCGCGTGAAAATCGGTTTCTCCATACAAATTTTGGACACCCGTTTCAACACTTTAGGGGATGAATTTTGGAAAATCCTCTCTTAGTGCTCGCTTAGGTCATAAAAGGAAGCCTTGTGCAAAATTTCACGTTCCTAGCTCCAGTAGTTTCTAAGCCGTAATAGCCCGCGTGAAAATCGGTTTCTCCATACAAATTTTGGACACCCGTTTCAACACTTTAGGGGATGAATTTTGGAAAATCCTCTCTTAGTGCTCGCTTAGGTCATAAAAGGAAGCCTTGTGCAAAATTTCACGTTCCTAGCTCCAGTAGTTTCGGCTATGCGTTGATGTGTCAGTCAGTCAGTTTCTCCTTTTATACACATAAAAAAATATAAATAGATAGATTAACATTTCGTAGAAGTTAGATTCGTAGAACAACGCTTTGGGAATACTTTCATTCATTGCTGTAACTAGCATTTTATTCGCCCTGTGCGAACTTCTATAACTGGCCTATTATTTTTTTAATGTTTATCGTTTCGAAAAATTAAAATAAAAACGAGTAGATATAAAAAATTACCACCCACCACCACCACCCACTTTTTACCGCTTGTGGGTGCTGGAGCCTTTAGCACCCATGGAATCAGCACTCCTTGTAGGGTGCGTCTACAACCGTATTAGGTATTACACGATAAATATATATTATAGGTATTGTATATAATGCTATTAACTATCAAGCTTTGGATCATCAATACTTCATCCTGTTTTAATAATATCTGCGCCATTCCAGGGTTTGCGCCCTGTACCTGGGCACCGCTGGCACTGCCCTAGTTACGACACTGATTTCAATGTATGTTCAGTTAAGCAGTACTGTCAAATGGGGAGAAAAGAAACTCGGGGTGAATAGAAACAAAACTTCAAAGGGTATTTTCACGATATTTGAATATTTTTTGCAGCATTTAACTATATCAATTTATTATTCTAAAAAATCGATGCTTTGTTAGAAGCCGATAATATATGATATCAAAGTAAAAAACCAAACCTTAACCATAAAGACTTCTTTACTCAAACGCAAAAAAAAAACCCCTGCGTTTCTATTCACTGACCAAGGGAATATTTTTGAGGCAGGCGTGCTGCAACGTCAACCACATCATCATCATCAACCTCAACATCAAGTAAGACAGTGTTGAAGCGCGAGCCTGCCTATACCTAGTAAAAAAGTCATTCTGAGATTTGATGGACGACGCATGTTGCAGACAACCGTTTATCTCTAAATGATGTCTAAATGCTAAGTAGAAGTTAAACGATTCAGATACTACATTATTGATTTATCGATTTACTATTTATAAAACTGAATGTTGACCTCGATGTACCTAGTGTATCAAACCTAACGTGTCGTTTAGTAAAGACATCTGCAAAGAAAGTTATATAAATGTGTTCAGTCTTTAAAATTCATCGATTCGCAGCGTTTTATAATTATTTTGAATTTTCTGATAAAACCTATTTTGAAAATTTGAAGTTAGTGGATACCAAATATGGAAATAGTTTATTATATTATTTATCATTGTATATGTCCCCCATTTTTGTAGACTTACATGATTAGTCACATAATAGATTATTAGGTAACTGGGTTAACGTGTAATCGGTAATGCTCGACAGATATTTTTTGTGTGTGATCGATGATATTAATCTTAAGTTCAGCTAATTCACATAATTAAATTCAAATATATACAAATTGTGACACCGCAATCAATAACTGTGGTTGAAAAATTAAATTTAAGAAGAGAGAAATATTGCATGTTTTGTAATATAAAGATATTACGAGTTATACGTCACTGCACATTAAAATCAATCAAGTAAAAGTCAGTAAAGATATGATCTTAGCTAAAAACAAAACTAATTAATGATTACTTGTATTTAATAACTTAAGTGGTCATTAACTACCAAATAACTGAAACATTGAAATAGAATCATACATAGCTACATACTATGTATGATATGAGTAATGATTTTATCTATGCCACTAGTGATGACTGAATCTAGACTTCGTTTAAAATTATCACAAACAGTGATCGTGTGTCCGTGATAGTATATGTAGTGTTTCATACAATTTAAGCAGGTAATGAGGTAGATAACAATTTTAGCGTCACACGATGTTCCAGTGATATGTTGTTATTAGTACCTACCTAGTTATTACAAAAAACAGGAAGGAACTTTATAAGCTTGCGGATGAGATTTTTGATAAAAGTTTAAACACACGTTAGTACGTCTAATTGCATGAGGCATGAGAATTTACGTTTTATTACTTTCTATGGGATGGTGTATTGTGTCACATGAAAAACCAGATGCACGTAAATATATAGCGTATAAAGTAATGTTTCAAAATCTTGTATTGCTATCGTTTAAAAATCTATTATTCAGTTTTTATAAAGCTCTACATGGTTGTCACGTCGTGCATATATATAAGCGTCATTAGGTATAACAAGATAGGAATGCAGGCGACTATAGAAGTACTAATAACAGATAATAATGTACTAATAGAGTTTATTAACATAGACAATTGGCACAAAATAGATAGGTACAGAAGTCAATCTACATACAAAGCGCACTCGAGCAACGCACACACAGACACCGTTCACGGACACGATATCTCAGCCCGGTTGGAACCAGTGCGAGCGCGAGTGCCATCCATTTGAGACACGTGTCTGTAAACATTTTTGTGCAATAATAGAGCTATAAAAAAAGTTATAACTGTTCAGTGGACAGTTGTTTAAATTCAACATTAATTGGTAAATAGGTGAGTAGGTATTTGCTTGTATTTTGATGATTTGTATTAACGTAATAGTTAGGTAGGTAAGTACCTCAGTGGCCACCAGCCCCGCGCCGAGAAAGAAAGCGAACATGACTATGTTGCCATGTAATAATTTTACAATTTATATTAGGTATTTATCACCGCACCCGAGCAAGTCGGACGGACGTAGCTGCGCCGACCCTAGCGCGAATGTCGAGCGTTGGCATGACAAGTGAAGTACATACACGAGATTGACTTCGGTACTTATCTATTTTGTGCAATTGGGCAGTAGTCATTTACGTTTTCAATGATACAGTTTAAATAAAAATAAGGTGATAAATGTGTCAGGTTAGAGACAATCAATGCATTAGTTACATTGAACAAAACTCACTGTTGCTAACTTCCATGAGAGCTCTTCCACTACTTGAGCCCATCCCATTTGAAAACTCTTCACCCTGGGCTGATGAAAACGAGGCGATCTGGTCTCTACTTCCGGTGAGGTAGGTGTTGAGTCAGTGGAGACCATTATTTCGGCTGTCGATGTCGTCTTCAGTTTTGGCGAGGGAGGTAATGATATTTTACCCGAGACCCCAATTTGGACCTTTAATGCCACCCTCGGCGTTGGTAAGGTCCGTATCGAGTTCTTACTCGTGACCCCCGTTTCAAACTTCAATGCCGCCTTCGGCGTCGGTAATTCAGGTACTGAGTTCTTGTTCGAGACGCCTGTTTCGTCTGTCAATGCCGCACTTGACCTACGTGAGGCAGGTTTCGAGTCCTTTCTCGAGACTCCCGTTTCCAACTTCATTGCCGTCTTCGGCAAGTCAGGATTTGAGTTCTTTTTTGAGACCCCCATTTTGGCTATCAATGACACTTTATTGTCCGTCACTAAACTGTTACTATCCGATAGTTCTTTTGGTCCTGATGACGTCATTGTAACATTGCTAGTTCTTTAAAACTCCGTGTGGCACAGTTGCCGTGTTCACCAACATTGGTAACTGAGTTTGTCCACAAATGATGATACATTTTATTATAAACAAACAAATGACAACAGCTCATAAAGATAACTGAATAATCACTTCATTTGACGACTAGTATGTATTAGACGTAATGAGGTCGAAGTGTATTCTTCCGGTAACAATAAAATAATTATTATTGTAACCAGCGGATTACTAATAATATATATAACATTGATACCTAATGGAATTGGATTATGGTAATTTATAATCCCTGAGTTTAGCGTTGAGCGGCTTTGATTGAACATCCCTAGCCGGCATTTAAAAATGTGAAAGTGTTCTCAGTTTTAGACGAGGCGGTGACGATGAATGAGACTAACGTTTTACCAAGCTACATCATTGCTGTATATAGTCTATAGTTAACCGGATTAAGGCAGACTAACGATGCGACGAAACAATTGCAGTCAAGTTACTATATGTCTTTATTAAACACATTATACCATTGAGTATATTAATTATCGTAAATTATTTAAAATTCGTAGTTAGTAATTCATTATTTGAAATTATGAAAAAAATATCGTCAGCAATCAATATACGGATGACGAGAATATCGAAACTGTAGGAAATGAATTCGATTGACCTGGATGATGGCTCGCGGGCTCGGTCGTACCGTTCCGCGACTATGTTTTTGTTAGTCTCGATCACGGAGCAATCAAAACAACCGGTCTCGCGGAAACGAGCCAGGAAGTGGGACAGCGCTGTAGAAACTCGAAACTTTACATGCAAGCCGACACACAGACGACCTTCAGATTTGAATAAAATGAAAAGCTAACGACCGAATTCCCAAAACACTCTCTACTGTAGTGGTGGAGACAAATGAAGTTTTTAGATCAATTACAAGATGAGTAACTGTTAGCTGAGTTTTGTTCAATAAAGGTGTAATTATACACTCTGTTATGCACTAAATTATTGAAGAAGCAACGAGAAATAAATAACTATATCTTGAATCATCATAAACAAAACTCATAACTATCTCATCAGTTGTGATCATTACACAATAATCATATGAACTTTGATTTCAAAACAGTGTCATAAACGAAACATTTAATTATGGGAGGCATCTGAATACATAAAACATAGGGTTTGATGTACCACGGAAGTTCAGTTACATCACATACGTAGAAGAAACAGATATAATTGGCTTGAACTGTGACCTAAAACGAAGCTCTACGGCAGACTTTCACAGATTAGACCGTTTTGAAGGATTTCGAACACTGAGAAATAAATTCGCATGTTTGCAATAGATGACCTATTAAGTGCCTACCATTAATAAATGTGGTTTGAAATTATTTTGTTGTGGAACATGAGTTGAAATCTAATCCTGAATTTGGAGGCCGTATAGACTTTCCCGTGCGCAAAAACCAACTAGACAGTATGAGCAACATAGAAATGGTAACGAGCTGCTTCCTTATAGCAGTTGTTTGACCAGAGCGATTCCAGTAATTAATTTTACTGCGTCAAGAATTGAAAATAAAGAACTTTATTTAGATTTTAGATAAGACAAAACGACAGACGCAAAAACCAGAACAATATGGCAGAAATAGAATAAAAAATATTATGAAAGCGCTTGGTTATAAAAACGTATTTGCAAGTAACAATTTTGAGTATTCATAGCTAGAAAAAGGGGTGTGTTACCGGTAACCCATAATTATACAGACATATTACACACGCATGTTCCATTAAATCTCTTTTAACGTAAACATATAATTTCTTTTGAACTGGTTTCACCCGTTTTGCAAACTCTAGAACGTAATTAATACCTTCATGCAATCCTGTCAGATAGTTGTGACAAACCAGACATATTGTAAATAAAAGCGGTCCTGACCAAATTATCTAAAAGATACGTTGGCATCTAAAATTATCATAAACCAGTAAATAGAAAACAAAAGTAAAATTTCCAAAACGTGTTTCATTACTTGGACATAAACAGATGAAATAAGAGTACCTAACTTGCTCGGCTAATGTACGAGTATTTCCGGGTGACATTTCGCTAGGTGAAAAAGTTCTTACAACCACTTTCTACGGTCAATTGAAAATTACTAATGGACATGCTTTTGTCATTTATCCTGTCTGTTTTAGTCGTTTATGCTAATAGTGAACATGATGAGTGCATTAGTGGAGAGTAGGTAGTCAGATAGTGGTGACGGTTTTGCTGTGCGGAGTGCGACGATCACATCCGTTAAGCCTGCGACACTTACATCGAGGGAAATAGCGCCATAAAGTATACGTGTAAAAAGTTGCGGTGCACCAATGCATGGTTACAATCCCGTTAGCTCCGTGACAACAATGAAGTTGATTCTGAGAAGATAAGCACAACACTAATAAGCTCATGTAACGCTTTGAACAGTTACGCTGGGAAGTGGGAACAGATTTATGTCACTTACAGCAGACAGATCAAAAGATTCACGAAAGCCGTCATGCACGATAGCAATAATTTGACAACGGTATATTGATCGCACAAGTACTGAACGAGTATTTAAATTGATTGAATATGGGTCGATGAATTTTCAAGTATCATGTTTAGTAAAAAGTAGTGGCCAAATGACTGGATGAGGAAACTGAATAAAAGAACATGTAGGTACATTAAAGGCATGTAATAAAGCTAAGATGTAAAAAGTTTATAGTTTATTTCATTTCAGGCAGATTTCAAATACCAAGAATATTTCTTGTCACCTGATTATTATGATTAAACATTGTAATGCCCTATATGGAGTGAAATTTTTTACGACCTCTTTGAAGCCCAGTGATATATGATCAAAATTGATAAATGATTAAAGCCGAAGCCCAGAAGTCGAATAAGTTTACTTTCACTTGGGCCAGCGTATTCCGTTACTAGTGAGAAATCGGAGTTCGCAATTAAACCTGAACTGAGCGAGTAATTTGTATGATTGTCCAGTTTTAAACACAGGAAACGAAACGATTGTAGAATGACTACTAGACACGAAAGCACGTGCTAAGAAGAATAAGTCTGATAGAAAGATAAACGTTTTCATTTTTATAGATAGAACAATAAAGACAATCTATAAGTCGTATAAGTTCTAGAAGGCTACATATTTTTCTAGTGTTAATTGTTGTTTGCGCAAACTACGAATTTTCTACTTAAAATATTATTGAAGCCTTGCGAACGCAGACGTAGTTAAATATTACAAGGATGTAGAGTGCTAATAAAAACAAGAAATAAAAACATGAAACCCGACAAGCTCATAAAATGGGTAAGATGCCGCTAAGAAAGAATTTTTAACCACAGACCGCATCCTTGACGGCCTAGTTGAACAAGTTGAACCACCGCCGGATGAGAGCTGGGATGGGAGTATGGGGGGGAGGCTGAGCAAGCCTGGCTATCTCGTAAAGTGCGCCTGAAAGGGCAACGCCCAGCCACATGTAAACAAAAACAATACTTAATCCAGAAATAGAGCTGCCATTAATCAGGAATGAGTAGATCATAATTTATAACGTACTTCAATTATGCACTCAAATTTTTATTTAAAAATACACATGAAGTAATGCTAGGTATAACAGGATAAAATCACGCATTGCCTGCGTGTTTTCAAGTTGGTATTCGATTATATGAAACACGCTATTTGATAAATATACTATTAAGTTTAATAACCAGATTACAAGAGAGTGAAATATTAGAAACTCGATAAAATAATGTTGAAAGCTGAAATACGAAGCCGAAGCAGTAAAATTACCACCAAAATTTTACTTTACAATAAAGACTTCTACAATAAATCTGCAAATCATATCTGCCGAGGAAAATAATGTCAAAGCACAGTGGGTATCATCACTTGTCGCAGCGGAAACAATGCAAAATATTGTCCTGTTTAGTTAAACAGTGCAGTGTTTAGATTAATTAACTGGTACCATCAAAATGTTGCATTTCAAACATTATAATTGTATTATTAAAACGTCGTTCGTCGCATGGAGGATATATAGTGGTTATTTTGTAGGTGCATAGTGACTGCACGTTTACCTAATTGTTGTATATACTTCAAAATTTGGCACTAATAAAATGAGTATTACAGGAACGTTGAGAATCAATAAAACACCGGTAGTGAAGGCGTTATCTGCAAAGCCGTGTTAATGGCGATGCGCGTTTGTTTCTCAAATATGTAGTTAACACCTCAGCTGACGCTAAACAGCTCATTGTTTGCTGTGCGCATAAAGCTAACAAAAAGGTCATTCTTTTCCTAAACTTGAATCGATACACAATTTTGCCACCTCTTTAGCATCGAGTCAGTAATTTTATGAGTCTTATTTGTTAAATTGTTTGAGAATGACTATCATTCTCAGACAATTTAAAGAAAGTTGTAAAATTGTCGTAAAGCAATCGTATGCAGATCAGTTGTTAAGAATTAATTATGATTTAATTGGAACGATCTAGAAACGTAGACAGCACTCCCCGTTCATGATCAATTCACTGCGAATATTCACTTTCACACTGTAACCCCAAAATCAGAAACATGTTCATTATAATGCAACTTCTATAATACCTAGTACTAGTATTCACTTTACACTTTTTTGTAAGCATTTTGTTATATTAAAACAATGTAATTTACACACGCGTGTGGACTGCACGGTGTCCAGGAAAACTGACGAATTAAAGTAGGTAAACACCGTTTTAACTTTCCTTATTTGTCAGTTTATAATCTATTAATGTACTTGCAATATTTTATTTTAATTCCTTCTATGATACCAGCTTGTCAACGGTATTAATCAATTTAAAACCAAAATCTCTTTGATATTATTACGGATCACTGTAGGTCATTTAACAATTTGCACGTGTTGAAAATAATTCATCGTAAATAATAGTTTTCGGCAGAAAGCTGCTTTGAAATGTTGTATACGAGTACCTACAGGCAATATATTCATCTCGTTGATACAAAATCGCGTGAGTTATCCAATACATAGAACGTGAAAGGCCAACATATGGTAATGTCGTTATTAGAAATCAGAAAACTGTTAGCTCGTACCGTTTTGACGTCTCCCGGCACGGCACGAACGCCGGAACAAGTGGTATACCATCAGAACTCTTACGATCTTAAAACGAGTTTATTTTTCTGAATCAGCTGTTGTTTGTGTGATAATTTTTGATGCGACTTTTATTTTTATTATCATCGCGATTTCTCTTTCGATTTTCGCGTCGTTTCTCAGTTTCTTTTTCGCATAATTTATTTTAAAAAATATGATCACTTAACTTTAAAAGTTCTTAATATTCTTTTACTTTATTATTGTTTAGAAGGACCTAAAATTTATCTCAACAAGTAACTGATATTTAGAATTTTTGAGTACGTATAAATTAAATATGAAAAAAAAAACAATTATTGGGAATTACAAACTTTCAGTCCTTTTACTTTTCACCTTCTATGCGCTTTAATGGAAATGTGTCACTGATGGATGACATTCAGTGCAAGTTCAATAATATAACGTTATGAAATATTCAGTCACGGAGAATCAAAATGATGTCACAAAATATGTATATATGTGCCTATAATGTTTCTTTTGAATCATATTGTTCGGGAGTTGCATCCTAATGGTCGAAGCTATAAAACAACTGACATCATTAAATACCTACACATTATTTCATAACAACACTATACCAATTGTCAAACAAATACAAGCAATTGATTGTTCCTATTGATTACATATCATGACTATAGTTGACTTACTAATGCTGGTAACATGGTCTGTTGCAGCATTACATTTATAGTGCAGGGGTTCTTGACAAAGTGAGATTGATTAGTAATATCGTTTGTCAATAAAATCAAATATGCAATTGACATACCTACCGCTACGGAAATACCTCGTGGTCAATGTGTAATGTAGAGGACATTACGATTTTTTAGTTTTATTTATTGCTGATGGAATGTCGCTTAGTGTGGTGCCTCAGGATAGTTCATCAACTACCCTTTATTTGTTTTTGGGTGGGATAAAATCAAATAACTCTTCCTGCTCTGGGTGCAGCGAGAGGCGAGAGGAAGTGTCTGACTTTTACTGAGTAAAATGCACCCTAGCAGGCATCGGGCATTTCTTTGAGTTTAATTAACTATCCTAATAGCACATTACTACTGAATGAAGAATGATTTCAGTTCTAAGCGTATCAAATGAGAAATATTGTATGTGACCATTCACGAGATGTTGATGAGTTTCACCATTATCATTACCCAAGCTTTGGAATAATGCAAACTTCGCATACCCGAGACTCGAAATTCGAGTCTCGTGTTCTTCTTGTTAATAAATATGAATGCCAAGTTAACATAGTGATAATAATCTAAGAATACTGGAACTATTCAAGTTTAATTAAATTGCATAGAATAAGATTTCTTAATAAATGAGTAATTAAGTCGATGTACGAGTAATAACAAGTCGTTTTGGAAAATAAACCTAAATTTACGAAGATAAGATCGTAGACTAATAAACCAATACTCAATAAACGAAACCAACGAATGTAGGAACAATAATTAAAGTGGATATTATCTACATAAGGAAATACAAACAGTTGATTGAATATGTGGAACAAAGGATTCGCCTGACAACTACTTAATAAAAGCAGTCAATAATTTCGTAAATCAGAAGTGTATCTATATTGTGTGATACAAATATATCATCATCTTTCCGCCTTTGTCCCATGTTATTTGAGGTCGGAGCAACCTAGTTTTTTTCTTCCATTCGGTCCTGTCACCCGTCCCGCTATCACCTATAACTCCTTTTTCTTTTATATAACTCCTCACACAAACCATCCATCTTTTGTTTGGCCTCCCTCTCCCTCTCCATCCATCCACATTGATCCACATGTATTCCTACTCATAAATCCTCTATGAAACGAATGTTCGTTTCATCCTTGCTCTTCACATGACTATACCAAAACAAACGATTCACTTTCAACACTCCAGTCACTTAAAAAAAAAAAAAAACTCACTGCAAAGTACTTACCCAAAATAGGTATAGCACATGACTACAAATTTATTTAAAATATAAACATGACCCACAAAATCTCCGACTTAATTTTTAATTACAGGAAAATGTGTCATCGCCTTTAAGGATCAAATACTCAAATGTTCAATATTTTCCTCTTTAAAGATACGAGTTAAAATAGAATGTAGCAACGCAAATAAGACCAAGTTTAAGCAAGAAATGATCCATATCGTTGTTGAGAACAACGCACAGCAATCTATGTACATTGTACGTAATATAAATGAAACACCTTGTCTTACAGCACTATCATCATCGTAAATCACGAGAAAGATTGAAGCGAACAGGTTCCCAGCAACACTATCGCACAATCGATAAAGAATATTGTAAAAGCTTTTCCCAGGCGTCATACGGGTAAAACAGCTCGTTTCACGTATGAGGTATGCGCTTCAGAAAAAGCCGGAGACATGCAAGATAAAACCCCTCTAGAGTTTCACTTTCCTCATGTATTGTAAAGCAGCATTGTAGGTGATACTACATAAAGGCCTCATAAGACTAAACGGCTTTTTGTCAAGGGTTTCTTTCACAATCTTGAAAGACATCTTCAAGGAGAAACAAAACAAACCAATTTTCTAAAATATACAGGATTCATAAGATTCTCAGACGACATATTTTTGTATTTATGAGGCATAAAGACCATTTTCGGCATTATCGTTAAAACAGATTTGGTAGACGTGACTTATATGGTTATACAATAATGATGAAGTAACTCAGCATTTACTCCAAGGTGGGACGATGAACTTAATAACACATTTTAATAGATGCTTTAAAGCACAATTTCACAAGAAATTATAAATCTATAACTCGTGTTTTATAAGACGTTGCTAAAGAAGCCAGAAATCCTAATGAACACTTTAAATCGCGTTTAACGATTGCATCCGCCTGAAATCCAATTCAATTTCAACAGTTGTTAAATGTAATTCCAATTTCGTTGGTCTGCCAATCACAACCTCAAAAACGGTACGTGACAGCAGATTTACTGGTGAAGTTTGCAGAAAGGATTTAATCGCAGAAATCCATTTTTGTAGATACGAATGTCACTCGTGTATCTTGATCGTCATATTCTTTACCATTGTGTGATCTGGATGTCATTCGAGTCTCTATTTATTTGAAGCCTGGTCAAAAACCATTTATTAACGTACGGCTGACTTCCTTAGAGAAGAGTGTCTCGGATAATGTCCAGAATAGAGAACCCGAAGTTTCTGTAATTGCCATAAAACAACGCTGATGACAACAGATGGGCCTGAGCAGCATCTGATCTACTTTTCCATCATGTTCACTGATTGTATTCGAAGGCAATCATGCAATTTGCGTTAGGATTACAGAATAGATAATATGGACTGCTTTAAAATAGGCATTTATGTTAATTAAAACTCGAAAACATCCGCATCCTAAAAAGAAAACAAAACAGCGATGCTATGAATTTCTAGTCAAGAATGCTTGGTATAGCTTGCGGCGTCAAGTCTTAACGACCACAAAAGTTTACAATATGAGCATAAATGATAAATTCAATCCACATGTCCAAGACTACTTGCGTGGTCGCATGCTAAAGTTCCGTGGCCATTAATGTCTCATCATACTCCGAGTTAGAGGTGATTTGCCTCAATGGTTTTTCTCAGCGTTAAGTTACATTAACTTGTACGTACGAAAGTAGGTTACCTATGTAAGCTTTAACAATTTATAGACAGATTTCTATGTCAAGTCTTATAGTTTGGTCATAATAACAGCAACCTTTCAAAACACAGGGATTTGTGAATGTTATAATTACTTTGTACAAAACTTCACACGACTTGAAAGGTCGACGGACCTTGAAGACTGAATGAGCAAATATTTGTACATTACGAAAAGAGATAACGATGTTCAAACTTTGTTTTATCAGTGAGTTAGTTTTCTACTGTGGGCAACAAACTTACTGCAATGCAGCAGTCGGGAATAGCCGAGTAGGTATTTCAGAATTATGTTACATTTAAAAATGTTGTTTGCTTTTGAGAATGACAAGTTTCTGTTACAAAAACAACAACATATAAACTGTACACTGTCAGGAGGATGTAGATATAGTAGCTGTCAGGATATCCACAGTTAGTCATAATACCTTGTCACTACACACGCAAACGTAGTTTGGGTTGCAGTAAGAGCAATCGCAGTCAGCGCATTCGCTCCAGAAGATCTCGCCGTTGCAGCCGAGGCGGCCGCCCGTTTCCACGTCCACCCACGTCGACCGCTTCATCAGGATGATCTCCCGGTTCACGACACTCTTAATAACTAATTAAACGTTCTGAAACACTCGCCCCCTTTGAAAAGAAGTCAACATCACCAAATGATGTAATTCGCGTAGGCGTCCCAATTCATCACTTAACACTGGATAAAATGTCACTGACACTTCGAATATATTCAATGCATGCACAGTTTGATCCCTGAACGTCACAGATTTCAATATAACATAGAAAAACTTTCACGACACTTTCCGAATTTACTCTAAAAATTTTAAAATGTTGTCGAAAAGTAAGCAATACACATGAGCGGTGCTAGGGTTACGCGAGCATGGCGGCAAGACCGCCGCGCTACGGCTCATCGGGCAGACTGCTACGCGCGCGAACCCGCCGCGCCTGGCACTCTCCTCTGGCAAGGAAGTCCTCCATTAATGCAAACACCAAAATTGATTTTGATTTTTGAAATATTGTAAGGAATAGGTATAAATGAATATTGCCATGAAAAATTAACCCAAAGAAGAATATGTTAGTCATATTTATACTCTATTATATGGCGACAACTTATAGCTCTCTGAACCATATTGGAAATTATATTGTATCATTATTATTATCATTTGTAAACAAACCTGGTAAAACCTTGGGAACTTTCATTATAATAAAAATAATTGTATAATCTTATAAACAACACAAAACACACTGAAGCCAAGAATTACACAAAAATCCATAGGCAAATAAATCGATTGCACTGTTGTCACTTCCAACAAAACTGAATCACTGAATGGTGGAGGCGATCACGGAGTAATTAGTTTTCATTCAATGCGACATAAAGCTTTGTTGATAAATATCTAATGCAAACATGCATTCTTCGTTTCAGTTTCATACAACCAAGTCACTGGCTTGGAGTCCTATTTCACTTTATTTAAGATTTATTTGATAGTTAACGAACAATCCGCATGTCCTAACTAACTTTCGCACGAATTGCAAACTGAATGGTTTTCCCACGAATTGAAGTGCTTAGAACTAATATAAATGAGGTAATACGATTAATTAACACAAGCAGTTGAGTAATTTAAAGCATTATTGCATCGTACATACCTTGCAGTGTATAAATGAGTTAAATACAATAACTATGTCAGATAATGAAATGGGTAGCCAGTTTAGTAACCTCTGGCAGTCTTATCTCAAAATGTTGAAAAAAAAGACTGTAATTATGATTATTCAGATATTTAATATATAATTCTGTTAAAAATGTTCACTTCCACAAAGGTTTCCCAAATCCCAAAATCAGCCTTAAAATAAAATGAGATCAACAAAATTGAATTATTTTTAAAGGTCATGGTCATAACAGCGTTCAATGCACAAAAAAGGCCGGCTCTATGTTGCGGAGTAACCTTCGATTTGCAATCATATCATTAAAAAGCATTGAACATAACAAAGTGATTTAAATTCATCAATTTGTCATTTAACATTTTGCTACATAGTAAGGTACGGAGAACAGGATTTAATTCTGCTAAATGTTTCAGTTGTATGGCTACCTTGTTAGATCGATAGATAAGTGTGTTTCGTCACAGCCAAACGGCTAAACACTTTCGATTCTAAACAAAGCACTTTAGTGAAATCTTGTCGCACCCAAACATTTCCACAATTCAGGGTTAACTTATTCATTAAATTCGGCCACAAATCTGGACGTGTATTCTGTCTGCGGTGTCTTTTGGTGTCACTACCATCTGTACGTGCTTCGGATTATTACGGAAATTGGAGCAAAAACGTATTGCAATTATAATATGTATTTGAAAGTAAGTGGCAAATACTTTCTTTTGATTTCTCAACATGGTCTTCAGTTTATAAAACTGCAAGGTGGAATGCGGCAATGAAAGCTTGCTAATTGATAAAGCAAGTCCTGCTTCTAAATATAGCGGTGTGATCAGAAAACCCTTGCAAATTACCGGTTGCGCTAACTTATACCTAGTCCGCTCTACCGTTGCGCCAGTGGCTGTGCTTGCCATGTCCATATTTGTATTGTACTAACCAAATGCGAGTGTTAAGTAAACAATAATTTGCCATGCGGCAAATATACACGTAGATCCACTGCTTTAAAAGGTACGAGTAATAAGGCATACATTATACATAAAAGCGCCTTCAAAAATTTATTAAAATTTAACGAAAATATGACGCCTAGGGACAATAGTTGTGGGTTAGTAGCACTCAGCCATAAGCGAACTTGTATTGTATCAATACGAAGCGATGATATTGCAGAAACCAGATTAACTTTTTTGTAAAGAAATATGCCAGTCATCATTTTCTTTGGTGCTGCTGTCTGCGGCATTGAACTTCAAATCGTGGCCGTCGATTGACAGACACGCGTAGATAGTACTTGATCGAATTAATTTGGTAATTAGAAATCGTGATCTCGCATCGAAACAATATTGATAAACTATTTAAAACGTTGATTTTTAGAAGCCTATCATGTAGATTTCACCGATGCATTAATTGTCTTTCAGGCTATGCGTCTAGTTTTAGTGCGGCATTACTGATATGTTAATTATATCATTACTGCTAGTTCATATGTGCAGCACGTTCAAATAGATGTTAAATATGAAAGCAAGGGACAACTTGAGGTTTCTTTAGATATAAATAGGTACCTCTTAGAAAGTTTTTCTCATTTTCGATTGTCGAATTAGGACATTGCAAATGAGTTCCTGCAAAGACACAGTGAATGTCCGATGTGGGCGGAACGAAGGAGAACGTGGTTTGCCGACTGACTAATATTAATATACACACATAATAACGGTCGTTATAGTTTTAATTCAATATCTCTCGTCATTGTTATACAAAGTTATTCGCACATTGACATTATGCTTATCAGATCTAAAACTCATGTGAGCCATTACATTTGATCTTCTCAATGAATTTTTTAGGCTTCTTATAATGGATTAAATTAGGTATAGCTTTTGATGTGACAAAAGATCGCTGTGCAAAGAAGAGTAAAAGGAAAACTGATGGCAGTGTATTGCCAAACAACGATTTCAATTGAAAATCAACTAAGTTAAGCTAACGCTAGAATAACTAGAAATTAATTAATTTGGCACCTTTATAGTCAAATTAGTTTGTCAAGGAGGTTTACGATGTAGTTAGGTACAGATTTCATATTAAACGAAATTCTACAATATGAGATTTTTTTTTTTTTAGGTGGCAAAATCATCTTATGACGAATCACGCTCTTGGGCGGAGCGAGAGATAGTGTCAGACTTTTACTGACTAAAAACCCACTCCTGTTCCTTCGTTGCCTTCGTCCCAGGGTGGCTTACACTTTGGAGCGTAATTTAACAAGCCATACAAATGTTCCGCTCAAAAATCTACCAAAGCCTAATCAAACAAAGAAGATGACACAGACGTCCCGCTTCTTTGTTCAATAACAAGATACCCAATATTAACAAATATCAGTTAATAAATAAAATAATAAATCGCTGTTACTAAAGTGGTACTTTTAACTGACCTGAGCCCATATACGCTAAATACGGTCGTAAGTGGGCGAACGGCATTTAGGCTACACGCCATCATACTTGGATATTTTGCGGATGACTTGAAGCATTTCATATTACAAACTTGGAAACACGAGGTTGTTAAAATAGAAATACGGTTTGGAAACACGTAGCTGTGATTCTTTTGCTACGCCTAGGCAGCTTTGATGAGGAACATGAAAGAATGAACCGTAGTTTCAAATAACAACATGCATTATAAAAACATTTCGGCTCTACAATACAGTTACAATAACACAGAAGAAATCAACCTCCTAAGAGTCAGTGTCGCAGTGGAAACCTTTATCTTTACAAGTAAGGTTTCTTTATTGTGTAATTTCACATTGACAGTATAGAAACTGTACAATATAACGGATCTGGGCCGCGATTGTTTTACTATAAATACTGGGAAGAAATATGTTTCCCACGTCAAATTCAAGCTCATGTTCAGAGTGCACTTACATGAAGGAACATAATAGATTACTTGTATATCGCCCACAGTTTAATAAAGCAACGGAAAAGGACAAAAAACGAAGACAATGCGACATGCATCAGCCACTAGCAGGAAACAGGTGCGGCCCAAAGAAATATGTTCATTCTACATTGTGCCACTGGGTATTGTACGGACGGAAAAGCTTGAACAAAAAGTGCAATGGTGTTGTAAATATGAAAATCACATTCTCATTTTACAGGTGTTTTATGATCTTTTAATTATCTGAGAAGTACTTTTCTGTTAATAAAGACATTACAACAGAATGCAAACTGCAAGTATGGACAAGGACATAGAACAAGACAAAAGTTCCTTTTCAGTAACTTTTGGAGACGTTCAAGTACCTATCATTGTGCAGCAAAAGTCATAATTATGATGACTTTAAACTTTGCATGTACCTGTACAACAACTCACAATAATTACATGCGGTTGACATTTGAAATAGAGCACTAATATATCTAAATTTTTTTGTCAAGACCTCCGAGGAATAACTAGTTAAGGCATACATACGTAACGGCAGACAAGTTTGTTGAGTGAATTACGTCTCTATTGTCGGACATGACATAAGATATTTTTTATGAATTGTAAATGTACTAAACACTAGCTAAACCATAGTCTCCTCACCTTGGGAATGGAATGTTACCATTTACTATGTAACCAGGCCGTCCGAGGCTAAAGAACACAATAACAAAGCTATATTATTCCCAAGACCGCTCTGTCAGTTTTAGTTCACATAGAAGGAATCTCAAATCCAATTAAGCGGAGTCCTGTACAATCGGGAATGTAATTTTCTATGACAGGAAAAGCCATATAAGGGGCTGGCCTATGAAAATAAGCCCTATCTCTATCAGGATTAAGGTTGCATTACAAAAGACTTGTAAACCGAACCACATAGAGTCCGTTCACCCCGTAACAGCTGGGCACGTTTAATATGGAATCTTGAAGCGCTACCTGGCTGTAGATTATTATATTTTTCCAACAAAATACCTTTAAGTAAACCTTTTAATGTAAATACAAAGTAGTCTTAAATGCAGCGATTTCTGAGCGCGAGACTATTGGACCTTGAAATATTTCAACAATTTAGTAACCTGATATTATGATTATGTGTTTAAAGCCCACACATTAAAAATTAAAATAATATTACACTAATTTGGGTCCGATGTGTTTTTTAGTCGAGAGATACTCCCACATTACGAATGCAATATACTAGGTGCAAGTTATCGATCATCGAAGGCGTCGAATCAGTCCTGTCACCAACTTGCCTTGATGCCGACATTCCTTGAAGCGGGAAGTGGAGCCAGTATTGGAAAGGTTGTTACGTAATACGAGCCTAGTGAATAAGAAAAAATATTTAGGACAGCGCTGCATTGTACAAGTAAAATAAACATAGAGACCGTTAATTAAAAGCAAGAGTTTAACTTTCAGAATAGAAATACTCGTACATAAGGTGTGTACATATTCAAAAGTCGCCGTTAAACAAGTGAGTTGATTAGAAAACGAATTTATATATTTTTCTTATTCGATTCATTTAGGTTAACCATTTGACGACTCCTTGAAAGCGTTATCATTGTTATTCTATAATAAAGTTGAAGTACAAGACTACTAGTTGCACAGTCGAGGCTGCACCGTTATGAAATCTCATTAAAACTCGAGTCAATGTTACATCGTCTCCAATATTTGATGGAGCGATGATGGATTTAATTAACAGTTTTCAATTTAACACTGGATGGAATATTGTTAAATTTTGCAACTTGCAAATTGAATGATGGGTTTATCAAATGTCAGACATATGTAGAAACTTGGTGAGCCGTAAAGGATAAAAGAGAGTGTTTTGGCGCCAGCAGCGTGAAGTGAGGACAGCTAATGCAAGGGTCGTGAACTTTCCAAATAAGTGCAGCGGCCCGAGGCTCCTTTATTATATATTCAATTGGTTTGGATTGGCTCATAGTGCGCAAACGCAGCTGTTGTGAACTATGCATCGAGGACGGCCAGATACAACCGGTTCAATTGGTTCACATCTGACGTTTACCTACATACTGCACATTTTATGTTAGTTTTTTGGAACGTAGCTAAGTTCTCATAAGGCATGTTGATCAAGTAGCTTTACTAACTTTGGGATATACCTAGTGATTTCTCATAATTACCTTTTCACTGGAATACTTTACGTTAAATACCGCGTTCCTTTTCTTCATTTTCATCAACCTGCAGTTCAGTAGTGTTCTTATGAGACTTTTTATTTTTGGTTTACTTTTTAAAATTTTATCGTGATGTTATATATTGTGTATACCTTGTAATAGGTATCTGAATGCATGTGTTAAATAAATTGTAGTATGTCAACGTGAACATTGGGTCAATGGAACGCGGAACGATAAAGTGTGTTAATACATGCAGACAACGCTCTATTGCAAATTTGTCGATTTACAAAGCAAATAGCTATTATTGAATATTCATTTGCGAATTATACTCAAACAATTACTATTCAGAGCGAAAGGAATTGCTATGATTTATCTTATCAGCCTCTCAAGAGTTTAGAAATAAGACAATGGATTTCTCGTAAACTTTCAAGAGTTCTTAGAAATGAGTTAAGACTTCTAGGAATCTCCCGATGTTATGCTGAGCAAACTAGTAATTTTTGAGCGATTGATGTGATTATTGCACTGCTTAATACTAATTAATCATAGGAAATCTTAATTATCAATAATAAATTTATCTTAATCATCATTAGTTAGTCTGAAAACACGAAATTAAAGCTTCTTTTAAAAGTCCTATTGGTGTATTCTTTTGACTCATGTTTATTTATTCTGTCACGCACGACTTTTGAAGATTTACGGATCTATTTCTATCTCAAATAAAATCTTGCACTGTTGATATTTTAAAAGCCTATATCAGTCGTCCACTAAGATCATTGGTGCTACTGGAAACTCCAGTAATGCTATTGAAATGGTATCACCAGTGTCTTCAATAGACGCTAGTGCTATCGATGGTGTATCAAGGATATTGCACCACCACCTCATGGTCACCATCGCCATTATTTATATACAGCACTTTCACTTACACCATAAATATTATTACACGACTTATTTGTCAATGGTACCTATGCCATGGTATACAACGCCATAAATGTCATGTACTCTTGTGACATTTAATAGATATACATACTGTTGATTCGTGACAAGGTTAATATGAGGCTGAATTATTATCTTCTATTCTACAGGATGTAACGCAAGGGTGTGGTCATATTTTAAAGACTGCTTCTTCCTGTTTAAAGTAACAACTATCTTCAAGGAAGTTGAAGTCAATTATAAAACAAGTTTTGAATGAAAATCATTTTTTCATAGCAAGTTTTTAATAGCGCGGTATATGATACCTATCTAATTAATACTCATCAAGACCATTCCAAAAAGCTCAAACACGATAGGGTTATCTTATTGCGTTTATAACCGAGTTCCAGTTGCCATCTTTCAGCTCCATCATCAGACCCTGGTTACCATCTAGGACCAAAGTACTCATCAAGACGAATCAAACGAGTCCAAACTCAATGGGGTTGTGTCGTTTAACTACCGAGTTCACATGGCCACCTTCCGATTCCATCATGCAAAATTTCAGCTCAAAAGCGTAACATGCTCGATGCAAAAAACGCTCGATGCGAATGTTACATGTAATGTAACCTCATAACGTTGGTACCCACCTTAAGACTTCTTTAAATAAAACTGTTTATTTATAAGAACAGAAGCAGTTTTTAAAAAATATGATCACACCTTTCCGCTACACCCTATAAACGGGCATGGTATGGGTGGGTATTTGAGGTCGTTGTTGTAAGAGTAATTGTATGTACCAGCGAAGTTTCGAGACAACTGTGAACCTCTTCTGAATACTGAATGCGCTTCTTGATCAAGACTACTGCCTTCTGTTTCAGGCTAATTATTTTTGTGTATTTACTAGCTTTTGCCCGCGGCTTCACTCCCGTCAACTGACTACTACATTCTACTCTACCCAACTCTACCCTACTCTACCCCACTCTACTCTACTCTACCCTACTCAATAAAATGTCCGTGTCCTCGTTCTAAGCTACTTCCCCACCAATTTTCAACCAAATCGGTTCCGCCATTCTTGAGTTATAAATAGTGACTAACACGATTTTCTTTTATATAATTATATAGATTTATTTATGCCCTAACCCCGGACCCTGGGTTCCTGGGCCTTTGGAAGGCGTACAAGGAGCCGAAACCAACTTGCAGAGGGCCCTTAGGCACTTATCACGAAACGTGGTACAAACTGATGATTATAATAATTATCCCTGTAGGTAAGCGCTATGCTAGAGCACCCAAGGTACAATAAACACGCTTTGGAATGTGCAATTTAACTTCACATTTCGATAGACCGACATCTTGACAATTCTAAAGCGCCCGTAAATGTTTTTTGCATTTTATTTGAAAAAGGACAACCTTCAATTGGTGGGGAAACTATTGCGACATAATTATAGAAAACCAAAGATATAGGGGACTATAGTTTTGGGAGGTTTAAGTGGACTGGTTACCAAGAACTAAGACTATCTGCCGCACTCAGAAATATTCATTAAATTAACCTTAATGAGCCTTACCTCAACAAGGTTATTGGTAATAACTAGCCAACTAACATACTAGCTACATCTGTGTATCAGTTAGTTAAAGATTGTAGGTTAGAGCTGTTTAGCTGCTGACCTGCGAATGTAGAGCTTAACTAGCTAGTTTAACTGTTATGTGTGCTGTTCTGAATAAGCTAAATAACTATTACAGCTTCATGTTAAAGCCTGCCGGGGTTGCTGGATTATTTGAGAGAGTTACCGTGGCCTTCGCGAAAGCTTTTTTCACTATGGGTTTTGGTCAGTAAAAGTCCGACACTCCCTCCCACTCCAGTGAAGCAAAAGTCATTTTTGATTTCCCACGTAAAAAAAACTAAGCAAATGCGAGTCGGACTCACGCACTGAAGGTTCCGTACAAACTTACCTAAGAAAACAGAACAATTACCAAATTGAGTTACCTACGAAATTTTTCCAAAATAAAAATTATTTTATGACGTAAATACAAATGTACAGTTTTCAGATTTTTTCCTATACTTGTGCTTTGAGATCTTGCTTCATGACAAATTTCAGAATTTTAGGTCAACAGGAAGTACCCTATGAATTTTGTTTCTCTTGAGAGAATCAAAATAGAATCAGAGAATCAGAATGTCGAAATATAAGTTTTTTGCGACATAAATGGCTATCTTTTTTCGTTAATTCAAAAGTTTGATTTTTTTACAGCTTCAAGGGACCGCAGACCTGAATATATTGTTTTAATTTCAACTCGATACCTCCACGCGTTCCCGAAATATAAAGGGTAGCTTGACAGACAAACGGACAATGAAGTGATCCGTTTTTTCCTTTTGAGGTGCGAAACCCTAAAAAGCTGGAAATTAATGCTTAGCAAATTAACTAGCAACATAAATCGTCTGTATATTTAAAATGTCAATTTTCCATTATTTAAATCAGAATCATATTGGCTATAGAATGTACGAACAGTCAAAAAAGGAGATAAGTATTAAGGTATAGTTGAAGTTTTCATGAAAAAAAGAGGGATGGATATAAATGAATTTTAATTTCATTAATGAGTTATTTGTTTACTATGAATCTAATTGTTTCATTTATATCCATCGATCGATTTCCATGAAAACTTCAACAATATTTGACGACCCTGGTTACTTATTTCCTTTTTTGACTGTACAACCCGACAAAGTGTAAACTAATTTCCTTGACTGTAGCCAGCCAGCCCAGACACTTACTGCTTTTCTCATTCCTATTCGTATTGTGTACGCAGTGTGTAGCACGAAAGTATATGTAGGTATAGAAAGAAATAAAATATCATCAATATACATAGTTTATTTATTCACAGCGATGTAATTGAATGGATCTACGCAATGTTATTACTAGACATAAAGAGAAAACGTTATATTTGATTGTTATGATACTCGTGTACATGAATGCCAGAACGTATTTGTCTTCAAGCTCCTAAATTTCTTCAAAAACAAAGCGTCAAAATGATTCCTTTCAATGCAATAAGCGGACAAACATGAACAAACAAATAAGATATTATGCTTATGTATGTTTTCGAATAAGCTTCGAATGACATGGTTCTAGACACTTTAATTGCTGAATATTTACATTTTAGAAGGGTATCAATTTATTGAATAAAAAAAAACAAAATACCGGATGTTTTTGATGTTTGCAAATGAGAAAGAAAAAGTAATAAGTGATCTAACTGGCTTAATGTGGTACCTAAGTACCTACTTAGATACAAATGCAATGGGTACCGACGCACCAATAAACTGTTTTTTTTTATATCATACTTTGCTATAAAAAAGTAAACAAGGGGCCAGCAGTCCGCACCAAAGCAAACATGGTTTATCTGTGTTCGATGAACGATTAGCCTTTT
The DNA here is from genome assembly GCA_961205895.1 of Mythimna pallens. Lineage (NCBI taxonomy): Eukaryota > Metazoa > Arthropoda > Insecta > Lepidoptera > Noctuidae > Mythimna > Mythimna pallens. The sequence goes on from OY540825.1 coordinate 7,619,179, forward strand.
TTCAACGAGGGCACAAGATTCAATTTGACGTGAAATTCGTTTCTGTTACGTGTATCGGTCAATAGGTTGATGTTACGACGACATCAAACGAAAGAAGTATTTTAAAATAGTCGCGGAAGCTGAGTCTATTTTCTTATACGGATATAGAAGAGTTGAAAAAACCAATCGTTAGGACGTGGATATGGGTGAACGGCTACAAGTGATAGATGAGATTATGCCGTCTATGTTATTTAATTTTGTTGGCTCTACTGCTTTAGTTGCTACTTCATTCTGGTACGAATTCTTTTCTACTTAAAATTAAAATGACGTAATTGGAATAAATAACAAGATAGGTACATAATATCTAGATGAATAGAAGTGAAAGTTCAGTAAGTGTCCCACCACTAGATCATTTACTCGCTAATTGTCGCCATGTTCTGCGTTTGTTGCCGATGAGGTAGGTAAATTCATATGGCCAAAAATAAATGTACATAGGTAAAGAGTACATACTTACGAAAGTATCGTCATAAGCTTTTACAGAACCCTATTACAAGTTCTCATCAAAAGTAAAACCGTATCTGTTCTGTTGAAATGTTCAATTTCCCCAAGGAAATCAAAGTTTGTAAAGAAACGGGTGTATTTGCGGACGCACGCAATCCTTTTACTAGTTTAACAGGTTTTTTGTCGATTTCTCCCTCTTAGATTATATCTGCCATGGAACGTGGGTAATCGACATTTTGTGGAATTTGTCGTGATTCGTAGAGCTATGGATAGAGTTCTTTTAACTTTATATTTTCTTAATTCCATCTGTCTGCTCTACTTCAGTACCTACAAGTACATTACTGGAGAAAATTTTACTTTAACAGCTACCATTATTTAGTCTGACAATATTTAGTGGTTACCCTCGTTTTGCTTATAGGTATTTTCATGATTTGTTTTTATTTTCAGTACGGATAGATGATTTCACTTGACCCAGTTGGCCAGTTCCAAAATTGTTGACTCGATTTTGTTAAGTTTACTCTTGTTTAATTTTTTTGGTTTAACATGGAAATGGATAAATAAAGAATAGAAACCACAAACTTACAAATGACGTCACATCATTACAACCCATACAGTATGAAAGCTGCGCTTTGACATGCGCTCAGCGCGACCTCTGTGGGTTGCGCACTTTCTCGAGATAGCGCAGATTATCTGCGTTTTTGCGAGCGATTTGCGATAAATCGAGCGATTCACGTGTCTTCATTAGCGATAACAAGACTATATTTTATAGCCGGAAGCGTATCTGGCTGGCGGCTTTCCCGAGTTATTGGTTAGAGAGTTAATTATCTTTATTAAATACTATAAGAAAGTATATTTTATGGGTACACTAACGCGGTCGGTAGCGCTAATTGGGGGTCATTTTGCAAATACGTTGTTATTTTGCAGTTCTTACGCAACTCATTGTAATCGTTATTATAGTTACAGACTAGATTTAATAACAAATAAATGTTGAGTGCTTGTATTGTAATAAGAATCAAAGCATTTATTTTAAACTAGCTTCTGCCAGCAGCTTCGCTCGCGTGAAAATAGATTTCTTTTTTCATACAAATTTTGGACCTCCGTTTCAGCTCTTTAGGGGATGAATTTTGGAAAATTCTCTCTTAGTGCTCGCCTACATCATAAAAGGAAGCCTTGTGCAAAATTTCAGGCTCCTTGTCCCAGTAGTTTCAGTAATTTCAGTAGTTTTGAGCGTTGATATGACACTCAGTCAGTTTTTCCTTTTTAACCAAACCAAGTTTTTTTTTTTTTTTCCTTGATAAACCATTTACAGGCACATTTGAACTGTCAAGAAGTCAGTCAGTTAAATAAAACACTTTTCCAAAAAAATACAACCGACTTCAAAGTAAAAAAAACACTGAAAAGTGCAAAATAACTTTAATTTCGGAAGTCGGTGTTTCTATAATAGTTTTGTCTCTTCGTTATTTAACACCGACTTCCGAATTTAAAGTTATTTTGCACTTTTCAGTGTTTTTTTACTTTGAAGTCAGTTGTATTTTTTTTTGGAAAAGTTTTTTATTTTACATTTTTTAGTTATGGTACCACCACTAAAAGTACCCCTCAGCCAAATTTAAATACCTTATAGCCAGAGTGCATCTCATGACAATTCTAATAATCCCAAACACGGTTAGGTTACATTAATTTATTACAGAGTTCCGGTGCCTAGCTTTAGGCTTCATCATCAGATCAGTTCGATATATTCCCCCTCTACTTTCAGTTAGTCGTCGACTACACGTATAAACAAAGCAATTTTACTTGTTACGACGGTTCTGCTGTGATCCTATGAGGAGTTCTGTTCCATAATTATATTCGAAGTTCATGATCAGATCATAACAATATTTCTATGGGACCAACTTGGAAGCATAACCTATCAATCAAAATATTTTTTTTTTAAATCGGTCCGCAATTGACCGAGAAATCGGTGATCATACATAAAAAATAAAAATAAAAAACATACATTCAACCAAACATTTATATGCCTCCTCCTTTTTGAAGTCGGTTAAAAATAATGGTAATTGCACATTCCAAATCTCCATGGATCTGAATGTGTAAGAAACTCCATGGACACTCTTTTACAAATATCTCGGTTACATATTTATATTTTATAAATCTGATAACTAATTCAAGTATCAATTTATGTTTGCCCAGCGTCAAAAGTCAACTTTATTTGCGAAACCTGTGATATAATTAAATCTTTAAGCCTTCCTTTCCAACCTATCCCGACAACTTTCTTGTGTGTAGTGGACAGGCAGAACAGGTAGTTTGAGTAGTTTTCTTGTATATTTATAATGCGTGGCGCGTATCAGTCACAGTGAGAATGTATGCGATATATGCGCGTGCGCAAGAAAGTGGTCTTGCAGGTGTCGCACGCTTTAACACTGCACTTGATTCGTGAAGTAATTACGTCATGTTTTCATGAAAAAAAAAATGCGTTTTACGCCTGATTGCTTCTATAAGGCCACGACACGACACGATAGTTCGACGATGCTGCTTCGTCGACACAGTGTCACAGTTTTGTATGTAAACTTCACGCAGGCGTACACCAAGCGTATGATAACGAATATACGTCTATAAAGCCACGTGTCCGTGGACAGTATTGGCCTTAATTGTTTGTTTAGCAGACAGCTGGGCGTCTTATTAATATAAACGTTTTACAATTGGGCATCGTCTCCAGACTGACAAATTGTTTTTATAGGCGAAAGGAAGTGAAAAACCTTGACGTCAAAATTGTTACTGTACGATCTTTTCAAGTGTGTGAAATGTTTATGGGATGCGCTTATTATATAATTACTTAATACTGGTACTGTTATATATATGTACCTACTCGTTAAATAGTTTTTATACAAACGACAATTAACACGTAGCGACATCTATGACGCCACATATAGAGTGTAATAGAATAATAGAGTTCTCTACGCGATTAGAACTTATTTAACAGCCTGAAATCAACTATTGGGCAGTTGCCCAGACTAGACACAATACCCTAGTCGTAAGATCCTCCCTGTTTAACGGAGGTTTGCGGGACTTTTTACACCCCGTTCCGCACACCCCACCTATTTATATTGATCAGGCTTCGCAATTTTTTATGGATATATAACAACATCTACAAAAACGTCTCCCGTTTGCTGGATAAATATGCACTAACTTATTGTCATGTTTTCATAAAATTTTCCCATACTTTGGCCGTCCCACTTTCAAAGTAGCCAATATCCTGCTTTTAGTAATCAAGATTGATGACGACACTTCCCTTTAACTAGATAAACCCACAGAAAAGTTCAGGATCTGCAAAATTCAGTTGAAGTCTCCAAAAATTGATAAAAAATTTGGACGTTTTTCAATTTTCGTTAGAAGTTATCCCACTCATCTGATTGTCGTGTCAACTGAACCATCATCAACGCATATCAGGCTTTTTAGGCCCCTGTTCCTTTTGCCATCAAGAACATTCAGGAAACATTAATTGTATATATTAAACATCAGGCGAGCGATGACAACAACGGCAAAGCAACTCTCTTAATTAAAGATGTGCCTACAGTTTTAAATTGCAGATGTATGTAGTTAATTAAGTGTCGCTTTTCCCTTTGGTATAGCCAAAGTGACAGATACCTACGAATATATAAATACTAGCTTCTACCCGCGGCTTCACTCGCGTGAATGTAGGTTTCCCCGTACAAAATTTGGACCCACTTCATCCCTTTAGGGAATGAATTTAGGAAAATCCTTTCTTAGTGCTCACCTACGTCATAAAAGGTAACCAAAAACTCACGGTCCTAATCCCAGTAGTTTCGGTTGTGCGTTGATATGTCACTCAGTCAGTCAGTTTCCCCTTTTATTATAAATATAGATAGATAGATGACCGCATAATTGCTTAGCCACTTCTTCACATCTGACTGCCGTGGTCTTTACCGGACAGCCGGACGGTGACTTACCCTGGGTTACTTTGGCTTAAGGTTATTAACCAATAAGAAATGTGTTTACACTGTGTTTCAATTGGTTAACGGGCTTGAGCCAAAGTTATATCTCAAGGCCAAACTCATTTGACTATACGGTACTTCCTCATCATCATCATCATTTCAGCCGATAGACGTCCACTGTAGGACATAGGCCTCCCCCAAGCGTCGCCACAACGACCGATCTTGTGCGTCTCGCATCCACCGCACTCCCGCGACTCTCACCAGGTCGTCGGTCCACCTTGTGGTAGGCCTTTCAACGCATACTTCGCGGTTCTTCTTCACTAAAGGTTCACCTTTAGTGAAGTAGAACCGCGAAGTAACTACTAACTGACAAATATACTAGTTAACATTATGGTCAAGAATTTTAAATTTATTAGCAATAAGAACGTGATTAGCCGATGAAAACTCAGGACAGATGGCGGTAGCATAGCTTGTACTTGTAAATTTTGGTCCTAAATATGCCCGTTGTTTCGATGTTTTTTTTTTAATTTATAACAAATACCAAAAAAAAAATGTAGAAAAACAAGCTAAGACGCGGACCATCCTTATACGGAAAAAAGATGACCCAATTGAAAGTAGAATAAAAACATTCACAAACACATACAGTCAAACTTTCGCCTTTATAATATTATTGTGAAATGTGATATTCAAATGCCATTAAAATTCCTATCGATACAGATTATACTGGTAGGCAGATTGAATAAATGAATTTTTACTAAACTGTATCTTCATATTTTATTTTAATTGCTTTAAGAAGGAATGTCATTGATCATATTTTATATTACACCGGATACCGTGGACACCGGATGCTTTTTTATCATCACTTACTTTTTTTTTTAAGTTTTTTACCATAATTTCTATATTTATTTAGTTTTTTTTACACTACATTTTTCTCACATAATATTAGCGACTAAAAACAAATAACGAGATATTTGTAATACATATCATGATTGAAAAGAGTGTCCATGGAATTTCTTGCACATTCTTCTCCATAGAGATCTACGCTTTGCAATGTGCAATTAGCATATTTATTTTTCTGACAGACTGACTTCTTGACCTTTCGGAAGTGCCTGTAAATGGTTTATTTGAAATAAAATGTTTTGACCGATTCCTATACAGAAGTCACCTCATACTTTTCTGGCATCGTAAAAATAAATAACATAGGTAATATAAATCCCATAAGGGCCTTCTTACGGTTAAAGCTATGTTAGCGCCATTTTGATTATTACCGACTTAATTGTCATGACATTGACATGCCCTTATATTTTTACTTTTCGGGAATAGTTATTCAGTGATTACTTTGTCTAGAATCTCTTGTGGCTTTATGACGTTCATATGACGTTTAGAGCAATACAGCAATTATGTGGTTGACTGTAGCATATCTGTACTGTAGGTATGTAGAAACACCTATAAGGGCCGACGCTGCGTTAAGCGGGCGCCCGCGCGGTCCCATACAAAAGTGCTCCGTTGCGGTGACTCGCTCGGGCACCCGTCGCGGGCAGCCACGCGCCGCGCCCGTTTTGCTACGTATTAATACATTGAATTTCTCCATCGACACGTATACATGCACACCGTTAATGTTGAACTAGCGACACTGCGCAGGTAATAATCCGGCTTCCGCTTCGAGGGCCGCCGTACAAAACACACGAACGACGTCAAGCGACGGGTGCTCGCGCGGGCGCCCTACAGCGTTTTCCCTAAAAACACTGTTCTCACTGACCTGATGGTTGGTAGGAGCTATGGCGGCGCTTTGCGGTGGCACTGATTGGACTGGTCGCGCAGGTTTGGCAGCTGCACGTTGAAGAGATGCTCGCTTCACAGACACCATCAGCCATACGTCTTCTACTCTTTGCGCCACCTGTAGAGCATTCAGTTATCACATGTGGATCGGTAAAGGTACGCCCGAAGATATTAACCAATCTGCCAGCAGTTTTGTTTTATATATGAGAATTTTACATTCTTGTATGGACCTAATAAAAAAACACGATCTCTAATAAACAATTCTCCGGACGATTCTGACGTTACAGTAAGTGGTCAAAAGATTGGAACACTTTACAAAAAAAAATGTTTATGGATGGATATATCTGTCTACATCTATCAGTTTGTCTTTTAAACCGACTTCTAAAAAAGGAGGAGGTTCTCAATTGGGTTGAATTTTTTTTTGTTCATATGTGAATAAATTAACTAAAAAAAAATATTTAGAAGGGTGGTGCCTATCTGATTTTTTTTGAACCTCAACATAAATAGTATTATGGTCTTAAGATAAACTGGGACATTGTAGGTCTTCTTCGACTCAAGACAACCCACCTTAGTATCACACGGGCGGGCGTTAGAAATCTGTGACATTCTCACCTTTTCTATATTATAATATCCATGTTTTATACACCTAAACCTTCCTCATGAATCACTCGGTTTATTGGTGAAAATACCATGAAAATCCGTTCAGTAGTTTTTGATTTTATCGCAAACAGACAGTCAGTCGCGGTGGGGGACTTAGTTTTATAATAAGTATAAGGAAAAAGGTTTAGTGAAAGCAGTTCTTATAAAAGTTGACTTGCAGCTATAGGTCATTTTATTCGCTTCTGGCCATATTATGAAGATTTATGATATAACTACTTGTCCCACTGTTATCGTACCTGAGTGACGAGTGCCCTGGTCTCCTGTGTAGCAGACTGCATCAGCATATCGCGGAACTGATCAGGAGCAGTCAGTCCGAAGCTGGTGGCGTCTTCTAGTAGCTTGTCCACGGCTATTAACCCGCCTTCTCCTGCTAAAATTTCCACACCCGTTGCGCACCATTCGTTCGCCTAGTAAAAGAAGTGGGAAATACAAGAAACTGCAAATGTTGTAGTACCAAATCAAAACTCTTAACCTGAGGCTTGACAAATCAAGAACCTCACTGTCTCTCACCTGTGACTTCTTTACCACAATAAGTTTTAGAATCACGATGAGTAAAAAAATGGTACCTATCCTTCCTTTGCTATGGCACTTTGCCAGAGTCAATGAAGTAATCAAGTTTACTGACAAATAAAACCGCTATTTAAAAAAAAAAATACCAATTACGACTCATAAATTGGGCAAAGCCGATGTAGTAGTGTAGTCAGTGTAGAAGTAGATGTCTAGGTAGTTTTATATTTGTCATAAATAATTTATAAAATACTAATATTTCAACTAACCTTGTCTATCCTGTCCATAAGTTCTCTAGCTTTTGTCAGAAGTAGATTTCGTTTTTGTATCTTTTCTTGAAGCAGAGCGCTCGTTCGTCTTAGTTCCTCGCATTTGGATTCTATGTGGTCGACTTGACTTAATGGGTCTTGCATTAATTTCTCTCCTGCAACAAAACAGAATTATTTAATTAACTCTCTGAAATTCTCTTCTTTATAATTATAATAAACTTTTAAATAATCATACATCTTTCAATAACTAATTAACCAAAAATAAAATCCGACTTGCGTACTGGGACAAAAAAAAAAAAAAAACTAAATATTTGAAATTCAAAAATCGAATCCAAACCTTTCAAATTTTCTTTTTTAAAGCCAGACCCACTGACATACTTTTTTAAGAGTTTACTTTTTATTTAATTACAAGTATTCCGTTATTGATGCGAATTAATTTCACAAACAAACCATGGGTTATGTTTTCTGTGTTAGTTTAATCGCAATACTTTACCGTCGTCAATAACTGAGGTTGCTGTATCAAGATCACAGTTGCAAAGTTTCTCAAAGTCGCCTGCCTCTTGTAGAAGGCTATCTACCCTGATTGCTGTCTCGCCCACCTCCGTCATGTCGCATGCTGCCTTTAAATGGTTATCTAAAGTGGCCTACAAAAAATAACGTCTTCTTAGAAATATTGGAGATGATAATTTTATGAGCAAGTGTCTTAGAAAGCAAAAAGTGATCCTCTTTCGTTATCTTTTAAACAAATATAACTAGTTAAACAAGAAGGTAAACCTTAAATAATACTGCCAAAATAAAGGAGATTATAAAATAGAAGCCATAAAAATTATTACAAAAAAAAACCATTTGACAGATAACCTCTATTTACAAATTAGCAATGTAAGAAAAAGTGTTTTAAATAAGTTATAAGTAAATCAAAAAGAAATACAGTGATGAAAAACAATAAGACGTGATAATAATGGCTATGGAAATTGTGTGCAACTTTCGCAAATGCAGAAAGTCTCTATCAAATCAAGCGTGGGTAACGACTTGTTCACATGCATTTTGTGTTGAACACGGAAAAAGAGAGTTCAAGCGAACTGCCGAAAACTCATTAACTTGTCCGGCATGTGGGACCGAATTACGTGATAAGTTTGACGTGATTCAAGCAGATCTTAGGCCCAATGAAACTTTCAAATCAATAGTTTTGGCGGGAATGAGACCCGACACGATCATGGACATTGCTATGCGTGCGATGTCTTTTTGGGCGTACCAAGTTGAACAAGAAACGTTATACCAAGAGAGCGTAGCAAAACACGCAAGAGAGAAGCTAGAATGTATGGAAGAAATAAACACATTGAAAATTCAAAAACTAAAAGCCGAACTTGATACTTATAAACGGAAAGTTAATAATTTACAATCAGAATGTAATAAGAAGGCTAAACAAGCGGAGGATTTTAAAGCGCGTCTAGAGGATAAGTCAAGGAAAATACAGAAGTTAACATTTCAACTGGACGCACAGAAAAGGAAGGATATTCGTAGTTTCGAAGGTACGAATAGTAAAGAGAAGTGCATGGATATATCGGATTTGGTAGTCCACAGGGCGGTTTCAGATTTGGTCTCCAATAGGGCACAGGACTTTGTTTTTCGACCGGCTAAAGACCCTGATGAATCGCACAGAGTGTGTTCTCCAAAAACACCAATGTTTGACTTTCGAAACAGAAATAAGCAGGCGTCGCATTTCCAGTTCCGGCCGGTAAAGTCTTAATAAAAGTGTAATATGAAAAGTGTCTGATTAACTGATTTGTAATAAGATTAGTACAGTTACCTGCATCTGTTTAAAGTTTAATAAAAACGTTCTAAACTTCAGCCAGTGGTTTAGTTTCGTGGAATGTTTTTGCCAGAAATTGTCGAATTGTTTTTCAGTCTCGTCCAGTTGCACCAGTAGTCTGAAACAACACGTAAGTGTTTTAATATTTCTATTCTTGTTTTTATTGGGTTTACATAGCTATAATCGTCAACGTCTATTAGTTAACCTGTGTATTTTGATGTAGGTAAGTAATTGTCTGACTGCCGATAATTATTCCCATAAAATATAATGTACGTCGATATAGGCTAGCTTTAACTGAACGTTAGACAAGTTTACATCGCCCCTATATGTATCACTTTTAGCTAGCTTTTCTACCCGTACTGTATCGTGCTATAATTTAGTCAATTGTAGTTTGTTTGTCACCTAACTCCTCCTAAACGGATTGACCGATTCCGATAACTTTGTTTTTATATTAGAGTAGATGGTTTCAAAATACAATTGAAACAGGTAGGTGACGCTGCAATCGGGTTCTCAATGATAAGAAACCAGTTTTCGGGCAGGACAATGACTGCCGGGACCGCTAGTATACTATGATTTTAGAAAAATAATAAAATGACGCAAAATATTTTATTATATATTTTCATCAGTAACTAAATTTACAGTTTTTTTTTTGTACATAATCGGAACACAGTCTGGAGGGATGCTAAGATTTTCAAGCTCACTCTGCTTGCTCTAGCACCCTTCACGCTTCTTATTTCACAAACTCACTGACTTTCGCAAGCGAAATATTGATCTCGCTTCGCTCCCTGTATCTTTCTCAGGGGTACAAAACCAAATGCCCCACGTCAAGCTTAGTCCGCCATTGGTTAATGCATTGGATGGCATGAATGACGGAAAACAAAACCTCTAAATTAAAAATAAATGTATGTATAGGATACTATGTTTTTCCAGAATTTTTCAAAAGTACTTACTAAGTTTTTGCTATAGTAAAAGAAAAATATCTACAATAGTTTTTATATTTTTTCTTGCAATCATCTCGGGCGTTGGGGGCCATATTACAAAGAACTTGGATAGTTATAATAATACTCTTAAAATACATAATTACCTCTCAACAGCAGCGACATGGCTAATAATATTATAAGTAAGGTTTGGTTTGCGGACTTGCGTCAGTAACTCTTCGCCTTGCGACGTTGCTGACGATAGTTCAGTTTTTAAAGCTTTATACCTAAAAACAAAAAGACATAATCAACATAAAACATCTCTTTTCGACTAAGAAAGTAGCCAACATTTATGAAAAAGTACTCTAGTTATTTAGGTTACCTATTTTCCTGACAGTCTAATAAATCTTTGGTTTGTGTCGGGTCGTTTCCCATATCGCAGTCTACAATCTCATGCATAAACTCGTCCAATTTACTTGAGATTTCCTTCATTAACGTAGAAAATTTCTCTAGTGCCTGAAATACAAATTATACTTATTTAGGCAAACCGGTACTAACAACGCAGTCACTCGATAAAAAGTAAATTAGTAGAATAAACTGCTAATCACCCATTAATTTAAATTCAAATGATTGTTAAGTACATTGCAAAATTTCACACTTGAATAGTTAATTTAGGTACTTAATTGTTCTCAGTATTTCACACAGGCGATCGGCGCTGTATGAAATTTCCCATATTTCCACACGAATAATTCGGTGCGCAAGGATAGACATCATCGAACAATACCAAACTAAAAACAACTCTCCGCCTCTGTTCAAATTGGCAGGAAAACTTTGATAGCGCGATTTACGATTGTTTGTTTAGTTTTAAAGAACTAGATGGCGCCACTGTGTCCTCATTATAAACTCGTGATTTATACATATTCTCTGAATACTTTTGAGTTTATTTATGGTATATGTAGGTATTTAATTTTTATTTTACAGAAATAACACAGTCTACTTACTATTCGCTGCTGTATCCACTCAGCATGTGAATACTGTAATTCTCCGCCAAGATCTGGCGTGAGCTGTGACCTATCGAAGTGTTCGTACAACTCCTCCACTGACGAACAGACTAGCACCCTGAACCTGAACTCTTCTTTAAATAATTTACTACTGACTTCTGAGAGCGCCTTCTGTAGGAAACTTGCTGGTCGAAGGACGTAAACAGTGTGAATTATTCCCGGGAAGAATTCCTGGAAAAAAGAAAAGAAATACTTAACATAAATCAGCCATAGTATAATGTTCCACTGCTGACACACAAACCTCTTTTCTGGGACAGGGACTAGGCCTTTTTGGCCACGCTCTTCGGGTCTCTCGTGGGCCCAGTTCAGGTTGGTGTTGTTAAATATTTTAGAATATTTCTTCGTATGCCGTGAATGACAACCATTCACGGTTTTGAGAGCAGTGGTGATTAAATAAATAAAGTAAAGCGACTGTCTGGATTCGAATCGACCCGCAAATTGGGGTCATTATCACTGAGCCACCACTGCTCTCATTAGGTTTAAAAATCAAAATACGAGTTCAATTAACTTTTTATGAAAAACTCTTATCGTATCCCAATTTCACTTAATTATATCTATCTGTATTGTTAGACTGCTAATTTAGGGTAAGTAGGAAATGAATACTTACTGAGATCCTTAATAATACTGTTTTGACAGAATTCCATCGATCTTTTCTTCTGTCTATTATAATGTGGAAGCCCATATCTGCTTCCAATAACCTGTAATGAGAAAGAAATCATCCATGAATAAATGAATCTGAATATTGATTAGCGATGTGGGCTATAATTTAGTTATCAATCAGTCATGAGATTCTGACTGGTATCGATTCTTCTGTGGACGTGATACTAAATAAATCTATCAAACTATTTATCATTACTACGTTTAAGTTAGTTCTTCTTTTCTACCGACAGTTGCAAGTCCCCTCGAAAAACACAATCAAACGGGGTAAATAGAATCTCAGGGGTGAATAGAAACAAAACTTCGATTAGGATTTTTACTTTGATACTATGTTTTTAGTTTCAATAAAGAATTAATGTTCTTGGTATAACATTTCAATTATAAGTTTTAGTACTCATATGCTGCAAAAAACTTTTACATAACGTGAAAATCCTCATCAAAGTTTTGTTTCAATTCACCTCTGCGATTCTATTCACCCCGTCTGAAAGTAAAGTAAAGATCGTATTTAGGCTTGTTATTTTTAAATTGGATTCTCAATTCTCTTTAATTTTATGGCAATTAGTAAAATACATAATAATATTATTTCCAAGGGCTTTAATTTTTTTTTATTTGTCAACTGTTTCTTTTATCAATACTTATAAACATCAAAACTAGTAAATATTAATAAATTAATAGGTTTCTACCTATTAATTACACTATACACTGACACACTATATACTATACACTGTATACTATATTATACTAACTAAAAATAACAATATTTACAAACGGGTAGAAAAATAAATTATTGGGCATCAAAAAATTCATCCACATCGATATCAATGGGAAAAGTGTCAGAACGCTGGCAGCATTGTAGGGTTTTAATCTGAAAATAATATTTAACTTTTTTTAGGGTTCCGTACATCAAAGGGAAAAAACGGAACCCTTATAGGATCACTTTGTTGTCTGTCAAGACGATTTATCTCAGAAACGTGGAGGCATCGAGTTGAAATTAAAACCGTATACTCAAGTCTGTTATCCCTTGAAGCTGTGAAAACTTCTAAGTTAACGGAAAAAAGATACTGCCGTTTATTTTGCAGATAACGTACATTTCAACACTCTCAAAGGAATCAAAATTCATAGGGTACTTCCCGTTGACCCAGAATCCTGGCATAAAGCAAGGTCTTATAGTAAAGATATAGGAATAAATCTGAAACATGTAATTTTTTTATTAAGTACGTCATAAAAAAAAAAAAAATTTTACAATTCGAAAAAATCTTATGGAATCGAACTCTTTTTTGATAGGTAAGTTTACTTTACACTTTATAAGTTAAAGATCAATCATGAATTTAACTAGCGCTTTCAACATTTTCTGAAGTTAATTTACAATTTTAATGAACTGCCTTTAGCTAATTTGCTAGTTAGTTAATAAATTGGCCTGTTGGGAACGCAAACCACCCATTAATATTTAAGTTAGTGGTAGACCGTCAGGCGATAAATGCTGGGTGAAACATGATATTTTGGACGTCGAACTTTGACACTTTTCTGTGTACACGTAGGTACACCGTCTATGACGACGGTGGCCGCTATAATATGAAATTCTTATATTTAATTCATACGGAGAACCTAAAATAAAAGACCTTTCAAACAATATAGGTACGGTAACTACAATTCATTATTATTTTATTTAAAGCGTTGTTCAGTTCAATGGAGCGTAAGACTCTCTACGGGTGGGCTACGCCTTCAGCGTACCAAAAGAAAAAATATGGCCTTGACGAATTAAGAAAAATAAGGAGAAACAGGTGGAAATGAAGATTTCTATGAGAGTGATTGGCCTGGTTTTGGTCTTATTCCAAGAACTAGTGAAATAGATGACTGTAAAAACTGTGTAAACTATTAACAACTTCTGTTAGCTATTTAGCAATATTAACACTCTCAGCGCCATGTATGTATTTATAAGCATTTTCTAGAGAAGCAGGCCATGTGGGTGGCGCGCGGGTCACATATATTTTTATGCAGCTGACTACACTACAATTGCACTAACTTTTGTAGTAAGCCATGTGGGCCGCTGGCAGGATACGGCGTGAACATAGGTCATGGCGTATCCCGCCAGTCGCCCAGCAGGCCGTGTGGCCCGCTGTGATCCCAAAAATTCATATTTATTTTTTGTCATTGGCTTGCTAGATAAGTAAATGCATTTAAAACGCCGGCCGCCCACACGGCCTGCGGAGATAAGGTAGAAAAAATCATATTTTCTTGCAATAAAATAATTTATGTTGGTGGCCGGCGGACTACATGGCGCTGAGCAATGGCGCTAATCAATATCATTGGCGCTGAGTGTCTTCAAATACATTAAGCTGTATTTACGCGTAGTTACACTTATTGTAGTTAGGATTCAAGTCTGCAAAACTGAAGCAATGAAGCAAAAACAAAGTTCACAAGTCAGTCGTCTAATCCATTGTTTTAAAATTACTAACGAACGAGTAATGGTCTACAATATACATTGTAGGACACTACTAAACGTAAACAACACTGTTTGTATCGTACTAGCAACGCGTACTAGCTTTGTTTAATGTCACTGTAAGTAACATTTGTACACATCCCTTCGTTCACAAAGGTCTCGACTGATCGGTTAAAAATAACAAGGCAGAATAGTAGGTTATTTATAGGCTGTTCATGTCTGTTACTAAAGTGCACATAATTAAAGATATGAACAATCAGAATTATGTGGATTTTGAGCCAATAATTTGACTAAGTTCAATAAAGTGGAACGTCCGATCCCGATCCCGATTTCCAGCCACCGTAGGCGCGGGCTTGCTGACGGCAAGCGATGGGTAGTTCGCCGTCCGGCTGTCCGGTAACCGTCCAGACCGAGCCCAAGTCGTCGACGGTGCGTAGTGTTCTACGCGCGCATCAAGGAGATGTCAGCAAAACCGTAAGAGCCCAGCATGGTCGACGCCTCTGGAGCCATGGGTTCTCTTCTAAAAGGAAAACCCGGGGCCATGGAATGCAAGGCAACGAAGGAACATTGGAGTGGTTTTCAGTCAGTAAAAGTCTGGCACACCCTTTCGCTCCGCCCTAGAGAATAAAATACTAATTTGACTACTTACGAGGGCACAGAAGTGAGGTAAAGAAGCAGCCTTCGGTACTCGGAGGGCGTGATGATGTGGAAGTTGTTGTTGTCGGGGAAGGTAATGAGGGGCCGATGGTCCCGGGCCAGGCCGCCGGTGGCCAGCGCGTATTGCGGCAGCAACAGCTCGCTGACATTACGGCCCTCATCGCCTTCGCCGCCGCAGCCGTCGCACTCCGCTTCTGAAGATATCAGAGACATTGATGTCAATGATTGGGGTTGGTGAAAAAATCTTATCTAGAAAAGTAAAAGAAAGAAACCGATTTTTGGATCGGAATGCAGCACGCTGCGGGACGTGGTGCCGAGCACATAATACTTCCTTCGCTAACGCATACTGCGCAGGATAACGGTTTGAAACGGTTTTATTCCAGACATTTTTCATAAGATAATGTACGATTTGACGTTATTGATATAGGTACAGGAAAGTTTTATCTAGCAAAGTAAATAACAATAACTGCTATTAATGTTTTAGACAGTTTAAAACGGAAGGTAAAGTTATAGTTGTCTGTTTATTAGCATTGAATTTTGCTTCTGAAACTCTCTAGTTTTGGGAGTCTTTCACAAACAAATGATTTGTTTTACAAATTAAGGCCAGTAAAATTTTCCACTGAAGCTTGTCATATTAGGTACTACAAGCTTCAGTGGAAAAATGTTATAGTGTAGTATATTACCTATTTATTTATTTTTTATCCTCACATCGGAACGCCTTGCAGCAATAACACCACCTATAACTTAATACTACAAGAACACCAAGACTCCAGGAGTTACAAGAAGTCACAAGTTATCAGTACTATTAATTACAAGACTACTAATTATTCTCTCATTTACCTCTTATTTATTTCTCTCATAATAATTTAATAATTAATGCTGAAAATCCGATTGACTAATGGGTTCGTTAAGATGAAAGAGTTACCCGCACTAACGAGTTAACTTGGAGAATTCGTTTAGTTGCCAGTTAAGTAGACTTTAATCAGCAGGTACTGGGGAAGTTCGCTTCATTACAGTTTTCAAATAATCGTACTTTCCAGTGAAAATGTGGATTCACCAAAACATAAGTAGATAATTAAATCGTAATTTCTATAAACGAAACTTAATTAAACCAGTATTTTTTTTCACCCTCTTTTCTATGTGCTCCAGTAGTTACGACTACCTCATAAAGAGGAAAACAAAGAAAAGTCTTACTGCGCATAACACTCACTTGAACAAAGCATTTTACTAGAATGAAGATGAATCCAGTCGGACCCTTTGTGTAATCAACGGGATCTTTTTAATTTTCCACGTTTCAATCCGCAAAGCGAAAAAATAACGAACAAATATTGTAACCTTCAATTCCATAGTCGACTTTAGGAAGGTATTTAAATAAATTATACCAATTTATCCTTGTAACAAATTGCTGTGTAAGCAATCTGTATAAAGTTAGCTACAAAAAGCACGATCGCGTGATGCCTAACAATTAATTATTTAGAATAGGGTAGAAAGATCCTAAGGTACCGTACCTACACCATAGTAGATTATCAAGATGGATTTTCAGGAATTTATTTAATGTGAACTTTACGTCTGTCGGTCACCTAATAGCGTCATAAAATATGTCAGAGTTAAGGGGTGACCAGACGGTTGCAAACCAACGTTGCAACGTCCCAACCAAGTGACCTTGCTAGTTTCAATCCGTGTAGATAGCAGTTGTAATCCATGACCTTCAACGCCCTTGGTTTGGAGGCGCATTTTCCCAACCACCGAACGTGTTGGCGCGTGGTTTACATCCATGTAGCTGTAACACAAACAAAACACAAAAATCAAGGTCACCTTGGTTGGAACGCTAGTTTGCAACCGTCTGGTCACCCCTTAAAGAGGAACAGTGATTTGCGTTTTTTTGTCGCATGCCTCACTATAATAATACCGTGATAATATCGCTGAAATTACTTACTTACGAGTATATTATTTTGACCGAGGTTTAATTTCAAGGATTTTGCAGAAAATTGATGGGCTTTTATTAAGTACTACCAAGTGTTACTTAATATACATAATCTACATATAGGTACATGTATGTCATTATAATTATGATACCTATAGTTAAGTTACTATAGTTTATTTTAAGTTTTCTATTTCATCCCTCACCCGACTGCCCTGGCGCACGTCTGCTGGAAGAAATTTCTTTTGTAATAAAGCACCTTTGTGCTCTTCTATTTGCTTTAACTTGTTTGTGTGTACATAAGTAAATACCATTCTGACATTGACAACGCTTGAAAGCTTAAATTCTGCTGTTCAGACCATAAGCAACCGCATTTTGAGGTGGCTATCAGAATAGTCTTTAGGCAATTTAGTATTTACAAAGCAGTCTACGCTGTACGAGTGTACGTACCCGACAAATAGTACAACCACACAACAGTATGGCAGTTAATTGAAACGGTTTTATTAATCTAGCAACACAGCAGGCAGGGTAGGGACGGTTCAACCTCAATAGAGTAAAAGTACACAAACTGACAAACAAATGCCGGACGAACAAGGATCATTTACCTGAACGTATTAGGCACACATACCTCTTTGTACGTAGGTTCCTACTGCTAATAACTCCCAGATTAGGTCGTTGTTGGGAGTTAGGGATACTTTATTATAATTTGGAGCTTTATTTAAGTTATGGCGAAGAACTTTCTTGAATCACTTTCTGTGCTTGAATGTTTCTGTCGCTTGAATGCCTTTATAGACCTCTTAATTTAGAACACTCAGCTTTCGTGTAACTTGAAATAGTATTCTTTTCAGAATAAAGATGTTACTTAAGTAGACCAAGCCTACTGTCAAATGGCTCCAAGTCTAGACATCTGCAACAGAGCGCGAAGCGTACTTACGTATATGATGAAATAAGGCTGACCCAATTTTACAAGAATGCTCCAAATAGGCTCGGTAGCACTACAGGAACCATTGGATGGAGAGCACAGAGAGGCTCAACGGCTTTGTTCTCACAGCAAGTGGTTACCTATGGGTAGCGACTTTATCATCTTAGTATGTGTGTAGACTGTAGATTATAGACGTCTCAATAACCACCTACGTGAGCATGGCGTTGCCAAGGGAATATTGCATTTCAAAGCAATACAAGTTGGATATCCTTTCGTTCCCAGCTACAAGGGTATCATACGCCAACAGTTACTCAATCTAACGCGTTATTTATTGACCGCAACAATCGAATGAATGGTTCACTAACACGACTAGAATACCTTGCGTTGTACCAGGGCACTATAAGTCACCTAGGTATTATTACATACCTACCAACGTGTTACGTTAACGGCATACCTGACACCTCGCTCGCTTCGCTGCTCCGTTCAAGAAAAGCTGTATGTTAATTTTGTGTGCGAAATTACACCTCAAAGGCATTATTTAAACTTGAATGAATAACCGCAAAGGAAAATTTATTCGCCCGGAGATTTTGTATAAAGGTAGGAATAATTTTTATTTAGATATGGTAGGTACGAGAGAAGATTTTGTCATGTCTTCTAACATAAAATATAAAAATGCTAAATAAACCATTGTATGCCTGAATGGGATATAATTAGTGAAAAACATGAAACAAGGACATAATCCTATCTAAACCCGAGGTCTCTTTATACTGCTCTGAATTTTGCTGTAGGTGCCAAGTGTCAAAACTGAGCCTCTGTTTAAAATAAAAAATATATCTTTTACATTTTTAATTGTTCAGTTACTTAAGTATCTTTAAGAAGCGGAACTAAGTCATTCAGCATTATGTATTTATGCAAACTGAAATAATAAATACAGGTAAATTTTTCACACACGCAATAATAAACTGCTGCAAGGCTGACAAGACATGGTGCAAACTGCAAACGGTCATTATTCAAATCGAGTTCGTCGACCGCACGACTCGTGCGCAAAGGTCAAGATAATTGATTTCGAGCCGAGGCGAAGAATCGCAAGTTCACCAAACAAAAGATTCTACACATGTTCATGTGTATTAAACGAGATAAATGCGGAAGTGTGAAACACTTTACGTTGTTTTACGATACAATTTTGTTTATTGTGTGTAATTTTTGTGCTAATGGAGGTCCATCAACTCTACTCCGTTAACCTTAGAGGTTACACATTAGATTCAGCAGTCAGTTAACTAGTAAATATCTCATTGATCATCTGTAGTCACTGCAGTCTGTTTGACCCCTACAACTTTAGTTAGGTATGCGACCAACGTCAACATAAACTATTCAAGACTCCAATATACCACTTCTCAAAATAGCTCTTCATCAGTTCATGAGAAAACTAAAATACAACAATCTCACGACCTTCTTTAGGCTAGTTCATTAGAAATGACATAACTTACCTAATTTAAGCTTGTTTATCATCTGAAAACTAAACAACCCAACAATAAACAACTCAGCTGTGAAATCAGGCTAGTTCGTAGTTCCAGTTTCAGCTTGAATACGATATCATTTGATAAGTTTTCAACTTTGTAAACACAAAAATAAACACGAAAAGAAGATAACTATCCCAATATTTCAAGTTTTATGAGATGTATAACATCTACAATGCATAGTTTTTTTTTTTAAGTAAACAAATCGTACGCTTTATAACGATTTCCAATCGGCAAAAATGACGAACTTGCTTTATAAACTTTCATCCCCTTTAGAGTGCAAATGTTCAAAAATCTTTTTTAGTTGCTTTGCAAGCCTTCGCAGTTCTAGTCGTAAGGGCGTAGCTTATGTGGTGTCTAAAGAGGTCGCATGCTGATTAACTTGCAAACTGGCAAGGTACCTTTGTAAGGTTTATGGTAAAAATAGCTTTGCAGCAGAAGATTGTTTTAGATTAACAATTATGTAAAAAAAACTAAGTGAATGAAATATTTTATAAATAATATAACGACAAGATAAACAAGTTGGTTGAGGCACCGAAAATACCTGAAAGAACTTTTGTACAATGAAGAATCTTCTTAAAGGTGATCTTTCAATATGTCTGTAATGGAGAATTATGGGCATGTGAATTCTCCCTATAATCACAAATGGAGCAAAAACCAGTCGACAGTAACACTTTAGCAGAAGTCACGAGCCACGGAACGCAGTATCCTGGGTGTCCAAATTAAGACCATGCAAAGAACACAACATTGTGTCCCAAAACTAAGACCAAAGATGTTTTCCGGAAAGATGTGGGTTAAACAACTACTTATATGGTCCCATCAAATGCTAGGCAACTTTGCGGCAGACCAAAACGAAGTTGGAGAGATGAACTTGACTGAAGACAGACGTGTGTGGAAAATGAAGAGGGAATCTAGCAGTGAAACATATAAGGCTGATTAGATGCATTACTCAGTGCATGAAGTAAAGATTACGAATGGCATTCGTTTAAGGAAGTCATGAGTGAAAACTGAAAATACTCGCCTAACAGATGCGTAATGTTTATCTATTGTGGAATAAACAAATAGCTACGTACATAAGTAAGACTACCGCTTGCAATCAACTAGAACGAAATTAGATAACATTTGTTTACATAAAGTTTACGTATTCTAACATAGTTGTGTTAAATACAATATGTAAACGTTACCGAAAGGTGAGATTACGTCGAGTTTTTACACCTATTGAGGACAAAACTAGCATGCATGCAGATAGATGTAGCGTAAAATTTGAGTGTCTTTATTTTTGTTATTCCTAAACGTGCATAGTATGCAATAATACTGTTAATTAGCAAAAGATGCTGACGTTACATTGTCTTAAAACAAAACAGATAATTTTTACAATAGTAAGTAGACATATTCCATGTATACTACGGTATAAATTTTCTTAGAAAACAAACATCAAAACATCATAAAATGCAGATGGTATATCATCAGCTATGTCATGCATTGTGAAACCAACAATGCTGATATAGACGCAACAACGGCTCATTAGTTACATAACAGTTCAAGAGAACCTCCACAAGGTCAGTCATAACAATTGTTAGCTACAAGAAACATATATAGGTACTTATTTCATGTATTTTTACTGGAAAACGCTCACTTTACGTCCGTAAAAGTTATTACTTCTACTACTTTACACGATTTTCTTATCACCTATATTTTTACGGCCCTACCGAGTCAAACACGTTTTCACGCAGTAAAATGCTTTATACACTTCAAGAGAAATGTAATATACGGTAGGAGGAGACCAATAGCTGACGAGAACTCACGATATTGTTCCGAAACGACGGACACCCGGCAATTTAATACTATGTAAATATCGGTATAAGAAAATATTTCCTGCTGTATTTTTGCTCGGTACCCGATACCTCGTATTATGGCCATCAAGGTGGAATTACTTCCGTAATATGCGGCACCTAGGCAGGCATCGAGTACGCTACTCTAATGATCCGAACGTGGTATTCAAATCATCGTTATTGTTGTGACGATCACATACTAGGCCCAGTTATAATGATGGCGGCGGAATCCTCATCGTAGTCGGGTTCTTGATCACACAAATGACAGAGTCGATGAACTAATTGTCTGATGCGTCGTGCAGAAAAATTTATCACGAACAACAGATTATGCTCAATGATATCGATCCAGTGAATATTATAAGGTACCATCATCGTTATATTTTCAATGACCCCTTCAATCAAGTGGTCAATATTATAATATTCTGTATTTTCATTAGTTGGCTTTTTCTAAGCTTATGACAGTAGGTAGACAATCTTTGGTTAAATTTTTCTTTGTTACTTCGCCTCACTTTGTTGGCACAAACAGTATTCCGTACATAATCTTCGTCTTTGTAGCCTAAATCAAGTTCCTCGCAACAACAATGTTAGCAGTTATAGCGTAAATTCCCACGGCCTCGCAAACTATAATAAGGAGTATTAGCTCCCCTTTGTTCACGATGCAGATTACATCTCAAAGGATACCAACATCCTTTGGGTAATTAAACTCGATCGTCTACGGCTTAGATCGTTGATCTTAAACGATGAGATAATGTGAGCTCACAAGTTATAAGCATTTTGTTTTTCGAATCCTCAATTACCTTTGTCCACGTAAGTCGAACTGTTCTGTCATTAAAGGCCCTTAATGATAATCATCATTAGCCTGCTTCGAAAGTAATCAACGATACGTAACAGACTGAGGGTAAAACTTCCGCAAACGCGACCAAACGAGTTCAATTTGTACTGTCCAAGGTGATTTTTGACATTTTTCGACAGCAATTTACTCGTACCATATTTCGTTCTGTGAACGAACTCGGTAGAAAATCAATTACATTTGCAAGGGAGAGTATTTTCTAGGAGCTTTGAATTTTGATTTCGTGATTGACGTTTACTATTTAAATAAGCATTTATTCCTGTCCTTATTCATTAATCAATATTCAAGAACAGCCGTTGAGATCCTCAGCTTATTCAGTTAAGCAGATAACCCGGAGGCTGCGTTGTCAGCATCGTACCAATAGCCGGTATTGTGGCTGGGCCAAAGAGCTCTTAAACTTCCATTCCGAGCTCATTGCTATGCGGCGAGCAACCCAATCGGGGTTCCCTTATGTTGTCCTGATGTTTCTATAAGTATGTTAGCAGTTCTGGCTTACTCTTTGAATCAAGGACCACATATTGCGATTTGGTAAATTACCTACTGAAATAAAAATAATACTTAAAGGTTCTTGTGGCTACGAAAAATGTTGTCTAGACATTAATGCGCCTCGTTCGTCTATTCAGAATCCAAAGCTGTGTTTATTAAGATAGGTATATACTGTCCAACTTTCGGGTAGTAAAAAATTTGAAAGAGAAATCCTGTTATTTTCCCAGTAATAAAACGTTTTCATTGTGATAGCTCCCTATTACGGACCAATAGAACTATCTCGGCATCCCAACCCCCCGGCGAGATAAAGTTATTTCATCTCCCGAGTGCTATCAATACAGTGCTAACGGACTGACGTAATGTGCGTGTCTATAACATATAGATCTACACAATCTATGCCAGAGCATGTTTTTATCCTCCACCATCTAGCTAACGAACTGAGGAAGATTTGTGGTTAAACACTAAAAGAAAAGTAGAACAACGTTGCGTCTATATTCGATCCGATAGGATTTGAGAAGTACCGTTAATTCTTACAAACCTATGTAGTTCTTCGGCCGGGTTTAATTTGACGCAGTAGTTATAAATCAATGGGAATGTACTGCATTGCTGGATGCGGATTTCAGAATACCAGGTACACATGCCAAACACAAACCGCGGAAATTAGGGGCTGGGGAAAAATCGTAGAGAGCAAAGTACAATGTTGGGAATTCCATGATTTAAGATAAACCAGATATTAATCTTACGTTAATCTAAATTAACTATTTGGTGTTTAATAGGCAAGGGTCACAATGAGGGGACATCAATCAATGAGGGGGTCAATGAGGGGGATGGGGGGACAATGAGCGTTGTTACGGAATTTCGTAACCGTAACTAAAAATATCAGATATCCGAAATAAAACAATATCCGAAGCTTCGGATAGTTTCGGATAATTTTTGTTTATGCCCAGCCAAACAAATGATAATCAAGACCAGAAATAAAAGTCAAATCTTGCTATATGTATTTTA
Source organism: Mythimna pallens (assembly GCA_961205895.1). Lineage (NCBI taxonomy): Eukaryota > Metazoa > Arthropoda > Insecta > Lepidoptera > Noctuidae > Mythimna > Mythimna pallens. The sequence goes on from OY540825.1 coordinate 7,642,896, forward strand.
CTTTTATAATTTTAAAATTCTATTATCCGTTAATGAAACTATCCGAAATTAGCAGATAATCTGAAATAATCTCATATCCGTATCCAGATCCATTTCATATCCATAACATTCCTTGGGCCTTACCATGACGTGTTAAAATGTCAAGCGTAATTTCTCGCTCGCAAAAGAGGGATGGAGCTATACACCCTATATATCTCTATCCCTTTAACATTTTCAGTCTTGAGCATCGATGCCGAGTTGCTAGCCTGTCGGTTTTCTACCAGTTGCATTTCGGGGAGTGTGCGTCGGAATTGCATGACCTAATTCCACCAAGCCCGTTCCATCATCGGACCACTAGGCGTTCGGCAATGCGCCACCGGTACATGGTGGACATCCCACCTATACGCAAACGTTTTGGGAACACATTGTGCGTACAGCTAAGGAGTGGAATTCCTTGCCGGAATCTGTGTTTTCTAATGGCTACAACCCGGGAATCTTTAAGTCAAGAATGAATAGGTTACTTCTAGGTAAGCTCGCTCCATCGTCGACCGCTTCGTCGCTTTCCATCAGGTGAGATAGCGGTCAAGCGCAAACCTATTAATATTTAAAAAAATAAGAACAGTTCAGTTTAGGTCATCAAAATAATGGATCACGTTAAGAGCTCTTGGTAGAGTCTCTGAACAATGGATCTGCAACAATGGCTATTTTGTGACAGTATCGATTGATCCGAGTTATCGTGTCCGCGATCATTTTGATCACATTTACCATCGTCTTCACGTTTCGTAATTAGAAATTGTAACAGAGAGGTATCGCATATAGAATCGTTAAATAACACGTGATAGTGATCTTGCAATTACTTATTTATTTCCGGTGAAAATTTTATGAATCGCTATAAATCACATTTTATAGTATCCCACCATGCGAAATTAATTATTTTTAGAGAGTGAAGTGTGTTACTAAAAAAAAAGTAGATACTTAATGCTGCTAATGAATAAGTGGACGATGATGAAAATCTCGCTTAAATATAGAGCTAGGTCTCTTATTATAGTTCAATTAAGTTGACGATGATTTTACTTTCTCTTGAAGTATACCAACCCTACAGACCAGTTATAAATTATACAATGTGTGTCTATATGATAACAATTAATTCACTTCTCACAGTACACATTATGTAGTATAATGTTATTATTACCTATACGTATAGTTATGGTGTAAGTACGTACTTTTTTGTCCATGCGACGATAACCTAGTAATTAAGTTACTCAAAAAGACTATCCACGAGAACACTGCTTTGGCAAAAGATTTATGTAAAACCATGAAATATTTATATACATATATATTAATCATCCCATTCACGATGGGTTAGGCATATTAACACTTCAATATGTAGATACTACCATTTAAAATGTTTTTAGCGGTTGCGATTTTCAGTCAATTTATGATAATTAGAATAATGAACACATACTTTTAGTTACCTGCCTTTTTCCAAAGTCGTCTTCAATAATATTTATTATTAGGTACCCAAGAATTTAAATTAGGTATTAGGTTATATTTGCATAGAATATGAAACAAAATCACTTTCTGATCTCTTATTTATCCGCTAAATCGTCCTAAATCACTTAACGGATTTTGAGACGGTTTTTAATTACTAATACAAAAAGGCGACAAATGACGAAGGTCGCTAGTTATAAAATAAAATGATAAAATTATTCAATTACATTATACATAAATTATGTTCGGTACGGCCGAAATACTCGTATCTTGACTGCTCAGCCCCCCTAGCCAAGTTACAATCGTATCGTTCGCGCTGAACGCTTCGAGTAGGCCACGCCTCCAATTCCTTTGTTCTGACGTCATCTCAACGCTCAGTCACGTGGTCCGAACAAAGGAATTGGAGGCGTGGGCTACTCGAAGCGTTTGGCGTGAACGATACGACTGTAACTTGGCTGGGGGGGCTGAACTTCGAACAATATTTTAGGCGGTACCCTAAAATATTGTTCGAAGTTCAGCTCCCCTAAGCCCAACCCAAAGAGTACAACGGGACCCTATTAGTAAGACTCCGCTGTCCGTCCGTCTGTCTGTCCGTCTGTCACCAAGCTGTATCTTATGAACCGTAATAGCAACAAATTTCAACAGACAGTTGAAATTTTCACAGCTGTATTTCTGTAGCCGCTCTAATAAATACTAAATACAAAAATATTATGGGGTTCCCATTCCCATACAACAAACGTGACTCGCACTTGTCCGGTTTTTTTCGAGAATGCGCAATAGTTCGGAATGCTAAGTTCAAAGCGGCCAACATATTTTGACCGTACTGTACATAACGAATAGTTCATCATTTCTATGCCATGTAAATTTGTTATTAAAACACACTAATTTCTGCCAGCGACTTCGCCTGCTTGTAAACATTTTCCCGGGATAAAAATGTATTTCTATGGCACTTAGCTATTCCAGAACATAGTTTACCCGTGTGTGTTTAAACGTGAATGAACAAATGTACACACACATACATACGAACTTTCGCCTTTATAATAGTAGTGTAATCCTTACTAATTAAATTGATTCATATTAATTCAATCAAAGTGCAAAAGTGAAACTAAGTATAATGTTATTGTGTTTCACCTAGATTAGCATGTTATCGACGTACGTTATTTTAATAATTATGTACATAAAATTCAATTAGGTATTTGTGTTATGTACACATATTTATCACACTTATTAATTAAATTACGGTTATTATTCAGTTCTTTTATAAAATTTTCATTTTCACGACTTATTTAGTTTTATAATAAATAATGACGATCAGGTACATATAGATACCTACTTTAAAGGGACATGGTATAGTTTTAAAGGGTGATGTGCTTGAATTTATAACAATTTATCTTTCCGTTTAATTTTAAACAATAGCTTTCTAAAATCATGAAATGCTTTGGTATTATTTCATGGTTACGGGCTTTCATATCAATTACATTCGGTCTTACAGCATTTAAATAATAAAAGACTTAAAAGTGCAAAATATCTTTTATTTCGGAAGAAAAAACCCGGCGAAATTAATGGTTTTTTTTTGTAGTTTTTTTTTATCTGTCGGTTGTCTCTTTTGTAAAAAGTATTTTTTTTAAATATTTTTGGTACCCCATTGCGGCCATTGCTAAACATTATTTAGTACGCAAGTTATAGTGAGGTACCTATAGGTCATCAGAAATTACTATTAAAATCACTTAAAGCATCTCTTGATAATTCCAATAAGCCTAAACGGCTAAGATACTTTTTCTTTTAATTTTTTATTACGTAGTTCCGGTGCCTACCTGCTAGCTTAATCATCAATTCAGGTTTTACCAATTTTATGAGAACCATTAATTTAAATATTCTCCGGCACAGTCGCTTATCTATTTTAAATTCTGCATGATATCTTTTTACCCCCTGTGAAGTACTTATCATTGAGTACATAGCATGGGTAATTGTGGACTTCTTCATCAGTTCCATTTGGTGAAGAATTATACTTTCTGAATGATTTACATTCTGAATGATTAGAAAGTATCATTTGGTAAAGTGAGCTTAACCTATCCATAAAAATACCAAAATAGCTGTATGCATGGCATGACATATTTGAAGAATTCCCTAAATTCCCTCATAGATCCCATTTGATAAAAATGGGATCTTTAGTCCAATCTTTAAACAAATCGTTTAAAAAAAATTAATAATATTTTCTAAATCCATTTATAAATGACGGAGTTCTGAGGTGATAAAGTCAGATGCTCTAAGACTTTCTGTAAAATACATTCCCGAAATGCTTGTCTAGTCAATCATAAGTCGTGTTCGCAATAATAACTCAATATGCTATAAACCTAGTTAGGAAGTATTTCTAACAACACTTTTAAATAATTCAATTTTTTCGAGCGTTACACGATCCACTTCACTTTAATTCTCATTTATATATTATAAACTTCACATGCGCATATTTCGTGACGCAAACTTCGCACATAATAAAAACATTAACAAAAACTCGAAGCAATACATAATCACTTGCCTATTTTCTCGGGCTTGATGAAAAAGAAACTCAGTCGCATCTGTGCAACCCACACACGAAACACAATGCGACACATCCGTCTGCGCGCGCGCAGGCTTGTGCGCTTCCCGCCTTCTGCCTATCAACGTTCATCTGAAGACGTCTTCAATCACTAGCGGGATGAATACCTAGCGTCATCGACACGAAAAACTAAGCGGTAAATCGATTTTACGCATCGGCAATCTTAAATTGTCAATGTTTGAAAACAAATTGACTGTGCAGTTGCGTTTCTTCAGTCACGAAAATTAGTTAAACGTCGCGTGGTTTCTGATAACAATTGTCGTCGCGGCTATACAACGTGTGCTTGTCGCGCGTGCCTGTTCGTTAGTAATTAAAGGCATTACCTTGGAATCCGAAGCACTGCATCCTGCGTCGCACGCGGCAGCACGCGCCCCTCGCGGCCACACTAACACTACAGTTGTCACGCTCTGACATCACATCACCCTTTGACATACGACCTTTGTTACCCACATTTGCCTTATACGCACTCGTGGCTTTATCACGAGGCAATAAGGTGCACGGAACGCTACACACAGTATAATGTGCGCGCTGAACCGAAACTGACGTTCCGATTTGTACAGCATTCGATATCATCAGTTCTCAATCAATAAGATTATTGATAAGCCTTGGAACGAGACAATTTCTGTATCTCTTCTTCGATTGGGTGGCCCTTTGTATAAACTGTGCCGTGAGTAAGTATCTGTCAACTTTATCATGAAATGATCCGTTTCATGATTCCATTGAACTAAGGAGGATTTTTATCACATTTTAGATAGGGTTAAGATGGGATGGTCGCAGCTTCATAATATATAAATAAAATACAATAATAATGACAATGCAAATCTATATCCTATGATCCGTGTTCAATCATTCGACGTCCATATCAAAATATTTATGTTGAGGCTATGAACATGAACGTAGTTTGTTGAACCGTTGAACGTTTAACGCAAGCTTTGTTTTGAAAAATGAAAAATATGGGTAAACTATATGCGAGTCAAACAACTTTTTATTAAATACAGAGGTAGAAAACTTGCAAAAAATAGGAGTTTAGATTAAACGCGGTTGGAATGTAGACAGACATCCGAATGATTCGGTTCCGATGGCGAACGGGGCCACCGCGTTACGGAATGCAGGCAAACAGACTGGAACACCGATCTTTAACTAAACTGGACTTTCTGACAGACGAGATAATAAATTGCAAGTACACGTACAACATGCAACGACTATTAAACCGATGAATGAAAAAGGAAATGTTGCCATGCTCGGTCACAAGTTTATCGTTCCCGCGTTTACGTTGTTTATGTAATGGACAGACCACCCACATTATACATTACTCCTGCTTGATTAACTGCTCATTAACATCATTTACATTGCATTAATTACAATAGAAGGTCGCAAATCACGCGAATATTACCTATATGCACCGATCTTTAAAGGGGCGGTATAAAAATACGCTGCAACCAAAACAATCAGGTTGCCATGAGAAAGAAAACATAACTATATGAGTCTTTATGTCAGCCGGGAAACAATCGATGGAGCTTGGAAACAATCGGTTCAGAAAACAAAAGTGAGAATGTGAATGGTTCACGGGAAGGGGACATTTATTTCATACAAACCATATTAATCTTATAAAACACTCAGACATGTTAAAAAGTGTTTGACAAATGTTTAAGCAAGAATTTTCACACTAACTTTCCATTCAAGGATTGTATTGTTATTGGAATATAGACCACTATTAGATTTCTAGACCGATGAAGCCATACTACACGAATTTATTGCTTTGAGTGATCATAAGAAGATTTAGGACTAGAAAAGTAAACTTTTCTTACATGGGAAATCCTCAAATGACTTCTCCGGCTCTGACTGGAGCAAAATTGCCCTTTGCGAGGGTCACGGATACTCCTTTGAACAATCCCTAAGCCTAGGCAGGAGTCGTACCTACATATTCAGCAATGAACGACTTTCGGCAAATATATGATGTAGATATGAATAATCAATTTATTCATAACTTAGTGTTTACCGCGACACTCGTAAAGGGCAACTGAAGAAACACTGTAGGTTTTAGTCAGTAAAAGTCAGATACTCCCATTGCCCCCGAGCTGAAGCAGTCATTTGATGATTTCCAACTTAAAAAAGAGTATTGATTTTTTACCGTTATCAGTGCACCAACCTTATCTATCATAATCCCAGCTCAACACTGCGCCACAATGTTTTGTTCTCAACGATTGAGTCATACGTGGTCATACTGTGTTCAGCAGTAACACTTTGTTTGAAACACTGCTAAACACTGCGACCGACAGGCTGTAAACTCATCCGTTGTGAACCCCATCACTTTACCTATTTCTTCTGCGTCTTCAAAAGTTGCGCAAGAATGCAAAACCGACAACTTCTTACCTATACGTTGGACTTTACTTTGATTTCTTATTACGAAATCCTTTTTGAACATTAGAAAAGAAGGACAAAGTTAACAAATGTCGTTATATGCAGAAGTATTTAAACATTAACATAAATATTTTGTGAAAAACGTAATATTTGTACAGATGACACATCATGGCCTTGGTCGAAGCCAGTGTTTCTGTGTAGTGGTAGACGTTGCTCGTGCCTGCGCATCCGCGCATTGTCACACTGTAACCTTGCCATTGCGCACTTGTGACAGACCGGAAGTTCTATAAAAGGCATTTCTTTAGTAATTAAGAATTTATAAAGTTAACACGACCACGAAAATTAATTTGGAGTTCGTGAAAAGCAATGACTCATAAAACACACCTTTGAAGCAGTGGTTATTTATTTGTAAAGATACATTAAAGAGAGAAATATAATTTAAAGCCAAATGAGAATCCTTTCTTCGCTTTTGGTACAAAAGGATCGCTACACCGCCACCAGTCTTTTGAGGTTTGAATACTTTAAAACATCAACTACTCAATAGATTCTAAGTAATTGATTAAAAATCCAACCAGGTTTTCTTCAGTTACGCTGAGAGCGTTTCTTTTGATTGGAAACGTATTGGATAAATAACGAGAGGCAGGTCGGTGATTGAATTAAGTAAACGTCTCCAAAGACCGGTAGATTGAATTTAGCTTTCGACCAATACGATTTGCAAATGAAATTAGTTCGAGTAGTTAGATGAAGAGGCTTCTTAACAATAAGTTTTCCAACTGTTATGATTGATTTTCGATCTCACCAATATATAATTGAATACAAAGGAATAGTCGTATAGTAGGCTCTGTGACTTCTGGTCACAAAGCCAGGATGTTTTAGTTTCTTCAGTGTCGGTTCTTAAATATTTTTATATAACAATGCCTCTTCGAAAGTGTCTGCAACCGGATAGAATGCTAAAGGCTAATGAGCCGAAGTAGTACCTGTTATAAATTAAGTTTACTAATCAATTCATGTTACTATTCATGCGTAAGTTGGTATTTACATTTAGATAGTCGCATGTGATCGATACGATGCGTTCTGAACCACAAGTATCTAAGTCAGGGTCGCATCAGCGCACAATGCCCAGATAACAGTCTGTAGCTCTGTATCTAGCTATGTCTACTGTGTCATATATATTCCCCACATACATATACTCTTTGTATACAACCTGATATATTCCTGCCCTTACAGGGAGTACGATCGAGGATTTTTCCGTTTTAATTACACTTTTGGGAATGGAATTCAAGGCCAGATTTTTTTGTTTATGCCTCGAATTCCGATCCCAAATGGATCTGTCGTGTTTGGCTGTTTTGGTGATTAATATGCTATCAGGCTTCCTGTAACGCTTGACTGGCTATAGATAATGTGAAAACATAGTTATCTTCATTTGTAGTGTTGTTGGAAATACAGATTAGCAAGCGAATTAGGGCGATATGATAAATTGTAGATTAGCGAACCCAATTCTCACGTTAGGGTCAAATATATTGATTGCTGGTGATTCATCATGATGCACCACAGTGACTGACTTTCAATTAAGTGTCTCGTTTACACCGGGGACCCAGTCTGCCGTTACTTTCTTTAGCACACATTCGATGGAAATCCGACTTCACAAAAGACTAAAGAGTTAATGACTCTATCTTGTAGTATATATATATATATATATTGCAGTTGTTTTAGCCGATCCGTAAGTTTAGAAACTTTTAGCACAAGACAGAGAAAGTTGGCGGTAAACGAAAGAAGGCAGATATTCTACCGGCCAGTGGTTAATCCGAAGCTCTGAGCGATAATGATGATGAAAAAAGTTTGCCTTGTAGTTTCTTTCGTTAAACTAAAGGCAAACAACATCCGTTAACAAAAGATGAGATAGCAAAAACCGACATAGCTATCCAAAATCCACTGGCAGGGCCTCAAACTGAATCGTCGGTGTTTCAATTATTCAACAATGAACGCAAATGCGGATGGTCGCAATGTATGACGGTTTTGTCCAACTACAAAAGGTACCTACCTAACGGCTATCCATAGCTCTGAAATGTTGATAAGCTTTGACGACATAAAGCAGGAAAGAGCATACAGAACCACGACACGCAAATTGACAGTACAAGTACAAAACTAATAGGCAACTTTTGGTTTTGTATTGAGTTTTCTTATTCGCGAGTCGGACTCGTGCACAGAGGGTTCCGCACAAACTTACATATGTAAATAGTTCAATTCGCAAATTTTCTCGAAGTTTTTTCCGAATCGCTAAAAAGTTTTTTTTTTTTGTGACGTGACAACAAATTTACAGTTTTCAGATTTATTCCTATCCTGTGCTATAAGAACTTGCTTTATGCAAAATTTCAGGATTCTGGGTCAACGGGAAGTACCCTATGAATTTTGATTTCCTCCTCGAGTGTGTCGATATGTACGTTTTTTGCCACATAAACCCAAGTATATTTTTTTTCTCGTAAACTTATAAGTTTGATTTTTTACAGCTTTAAGAGTCCGCGGACTTGAGTATATGGTTTTAATTTCAACTGCATAACGCGTTCTCGAGATAAAGACCCTTTATCTCGAGAACGCGTGAAGTTCTCGAGATAAAGGGTCTTGACAAACAGACGGACGGACAACAAAGTAATTTTATAAGGGTTCCGCTTTTTTCCTTTTGAGGTACGGAACCCTAAAAATAATAACTACCTACTGTTGTAATAGCTCGTTTACCACTCAATTGAGTATCGGGGCTGCTCAGGCTGATTCAAAAACCCATAAAATTACTTTAAAACTTTTGGCTAGCCTATGTGCCTATAATTTTCTACGCTATGCAAACCCATAATATTTATGTTCATAAATGAATAACATCGTTGTCAACTGTCCATGTTTTAATGGTGGAATGGTCGACCAAGGGAAGCCGCTGACGGCTGACGGTCATACGTGTTGCTGTATTTGACACCAGCATTTACCAGTCAGTAACTTTGTCGTCGAAGTATGCACGATACATATTATATGATGTACTTACAAATTGCCTTTTAAGTAAGTGCCTCTCCGTACGGCTGTCATTTTAACGTTCATTCTGAACCGTTAATGGGTCGGTTATCGAGTACCCGTCACACACGCTTACCTGGGTCGTAGTGGTCTTATTGGAGAGCAAACATACCGCCCGGCAGCTGCTACTCGAGCTCAAATGTTTGCTCGACATAAATCTTACATTCACATCAAAGGCTCAACTGGTCACTCAAAGCGCTTTGCTGTAGTCTACACTAACGTTCCATGACTTACGGCTAATGAAACTATTCACGCAAATAATTTAGTTGAAGCCCTTCATGCCCGTGTAGTAAATCTAACATTATAAAGGGAAGCATTACACCGCGTAGGCGCGCAGAGTCGGCGCCACCATTTACAAAGCCTTTACATAGATTCTATTAAACGAGTTACGTTGCTTACATACTTGTAATATGCCACGGATAATAAGGGACTAGCCTATTTTGCCGAATCCTCGTTTTCGCTTCAGTCAACAACCCTTATTACGATATGATTTTAGGTGAGGTAGAAAATTGTAATGATAGGTACCTTAAAGAGACCCAAAATTTCCCTCCGAAGGATAAAAGGGAAAGATTTTCTTTTTATTTTGCAATATCAGCTCTTTCAAAGATCATAAAAGTGGTCAAATATCGCGATGAAAGTAGTTTCTGTTGCTGATTGTACTGAAAAAGGTCAGTAACCAGTTTTCTCCAGCATTCGCGTAAAGTTAAACGAAACTGGTTACGTTATCTAAGTTTTAAATGATTTATGAAATAGAAATAATTTAAAAGCAATAAAAGTGTTAGTATTACCTGTTCTTGACAGTCTGGACAGCGCCTGCATTACCAACATGGTAATTAACAATTAATAAAGCACAAAATATCATAACACTATGTACCTCTTCCGAAAAGTATCTCCAATTTGTTAGGCACCTCGAACCGTATTTTCATATCACTCGTTTTTCTATCACATGTAACACGAAACACTGCTATTTCGTCGCCGGCTGAATTTCGAAATTCAAAATTCGTAGTTCGCGCCGCGTGGGGCAATGGAGCGGATCGGATATTCGTCGGTGACAACAGAGCGCGTACTGAGCGCGCGGCCGTCCTTCCGCAATGGGATGGCTCCCGCCGCGCCGCCCTACATCTACACTGAATCCGACGCGTGAGATGTGATGTAATCTGCATGTGACGAAATGCACACAGATTAGAGCCGATCATATAGCGTCACAACTATTACTTTATCAGTTCAAAACAAACGTCTTGCCGCTGCCTACCCGACCGTGTCGCACCCGTCAACAGCTCTACTCAGACTGTCAACTTGGAACCGCTAATTTAAAATTAGTTTGTTATGAAAACAAAGGCGCTCTGAAATACTGTAAACATTGTGTGAAGGCTGGGACACAAAAGAAACCAAACTGGAACAGGTCATTGGAAGCCGTCCATCCATTGCACAACTAAAGGATTTAATTAGCATAAACCAACATTTGAATATGAGGGAGATCCATTTTATCTGGTAAAACTTTGAACAGATAGATAAAACATTGAAATTTAAATTCCGCTGACTGCCATTGATGTGGAAAATTTTATTCCATCAAAAAATTTCTGATCGAGTGAACCAGCGCGTTTAAAATGTTTCATACATATGCAATGCTCAACGAACGATGAACGAATAAACATAACAAATCGAGCACCAGTTCATCAGCCATCAGGAAGTATTGAATAAGGCGACGATGACAAATTTGGATTGCAGTTTAATGATAGACATAATACAAGGAACCGTTACGTTATTATTATAAACCGCTTTACAATATGATAGACAGTCATTCGGTAAGGAAGTAACTTGACTGATATTACTGTGAAAATATTAGTTCTTGATGAACGTCCACCATAAGGGCTACGAAAGTATAAACGAAAAAGAAGTATTTTAACTAATTTAGACAAAAATTGACGTTGGCCTATGTTGTTCACACGTTGGTTAACTTGTTGAGTTCTTTATCAATCTGCTTAGCTACCATAAATACACAAATAGACGTTTAACATGTGCCTGATGCTACAGAAAATATACGGGGGAGACCCTTCAATGTGATCTTATCTGGAATTTTTATCTGATTAAATATTATAATAACTAACAAGCATTGAATACATACTCGTACAAGACGAATCACTGTGTAGATTCAATATATTTTTACATCTTCTGCACTTGATATATCAGATATTTTTTTGAGGACACTTTACAAATATAAATTTATATATAATATCTATATCTAGCCTATATTTTCCCACAGCTCGGCAAAGGCCTTCATCTAATCCTTTCATCACACCGGTTTTTTAAATTGTTATAAATTTATAAACCTAACAAATCGTATAAACGAAGACAGAATGCCGAAAACTACGCATTTTGTTATAATGTGCGAGCCTATCACAGAACCTAGCTGGCTATGTGCCAAAACAATTGTAATGTCAGATTTTTTTAAACTGAAATGGCCCAATGCTGTTTTCCGCAGGACGTTTTTGATAGAAAGCGGTAGCGGTGCTGTTACCGTTTAATGCCCAGTAAAGGACATAAATGTTGGTTTTGAAAAATGGAGCTTCCCCGTTTTGGCGTGTTTACTTTTTTTTTCAGTTGGAACCCAAAAGATAAGATAAATAGCCATTTGTTTATATAATGTTTTTAATGAAGGAGGTAAATTATGAATTACATACTTTCAATAGAATAATGTACAATTTACATAAATCACACATAAATGAGCTATGTATGAGCCCGCACACGCACAGCCTTGAAACTGCTAAGGAATGGGGAGCCAAGGAGCCAACATGTTTTTTGAAATGCAAATGAGTCTATAGAAGACGCACATTTCAGGCATATGTATATTACTCGATATAGAAATTCATTCCTTAAGGAATAAATAGGTTCATGAATGTAAATAAGAATGAATATCGAGTTAAAAGATTGCCACGGAATAGAAGGTATAGTAGTTATTGCGGATCATAAATAGTTATGTTAGCACATCGCCCACAAACGCTGTAATAAGCTGAACATTTAGGTCGATTCCTATGACCGGGAGATGCGTGATAAGATAAACTTTATGATCAATTTGCTTTACTTAAATTATTTTAATTTAAGCAATTAGATACCAAAAGCTGTAATAAAATTGAAACTGACAAAAAATAAATCCGGTTATACCGAATTTGCATCCTGCTGCCTCAATGCTTTCGATTACTGGTTTAGATGAACTTATATATTCAATTTATAAATCGATACCAACGGCACTTTTTTTTGTAGTTGGGAAAACCATCCAATGACATCCCCCGCTCTTGGGCGGAGCGGTCTAAAAGTCTGACATACCCTGTGTCATACTTTTACTGACTAAAAACCCACTCCTGTTCCTTCGTTGCCTTTCATACCAGGGCCGCGTCTTCTTTTCAGAAGCAGGCCCTTGGCCCCAGTAAGCTTCGACCCTGCTGGGCCCCTACGGTTTGCTGACATCTTGAGGCGCGCGTGGAACAGTACGCTCCGTCGATGACTTGGGCTCGGTCCGGACGGTTACCGGACGGTCGGACGGCGGGCTACCCATTGTTCGCCGTTCGCAAGCCCGCGGCTACGGTGGCCGGAAATCGGGATCGGGATCCCGACGGCTGGGGCGTGAGGGCCGCTCCCTCGCGCGTGCACGTGAGGCTTCCTCCTTTGCTAGCATTACTGCTTCGCAGAAGGAGGCGACCGCCTGCCACTCCTCTTCGTTTCGGACTGTACCAAGGCCCGGCGCGAGATCGTAGCCGCCGATTGCCCCCATGAGGACACGGCGGTGCTCTGCCCAGCTCTGCGTCTGGACCCCTCAGGTTGGGCAGGAGCCGCTTAAGGGCAGCTCCAGTCAGCGTTGGTAGAGTCCAACGTCTGGCTCCCAAACTGAATCGGAATTCCACCGGCTGTCGAAGACGAGTCCCAGGTACTTCCTCGTCGACCCAACGCCTATGTGAACTCCTCCTATCGTTAATTGGGAACGCCGTGGTGGCGCGCTCCGAGAGCCGTGAAAACACATGGCCTCGCACTTGTGCAGCGCCACCTCGAGTCCCAACTGCTTGATCCTATCAAAGACTATCGCAACCCCGGGTGTCACTAGTTCGACCGCCGCCCGGTACGACTCTCCCTGCGCCAGAACCTGCGTGTCGTCTGCGTAACAGACCACGCTGACCCCGTCAGGAAGGTAGCCGCGCAACACGTAGTCGTACCCGATGTTCCACAAGGCTGGTCCTAGTACCGATGCCTTCGAAACACCGCACGACATCTCTAGCCGTTTCCACTCTCCCTGGTGACCAGGGTAGATGATGTATCTGTCAGACAGGTAGGCCTCAATCACACAACAACCTACGGAACTTGGAAGAAAAAAGCTCAAGATCTTAAATACTTACATGATTTTGAGATAGCTTTATAGTACCTATAGGTACATTACACCTGAAGCCGCGCAAATGATACTGCCCCTTGCCTTCCAGGCCCTCTCGTACGACTCTGTCCACGCGCAACAATAACAAATGACGTCACGGCGTTACACCCCTTGGTACAATAATAATAACAAAATAAAGACTCCGCTATCGTACTAATGTACGATGCAGGTGGTATGCAAGCAAAACATTAAAAAAACAAATGAGAAATACACCTCAGCACTATCTCGAGTTTACTACAGCAAGAAATAATACTTGCATTCATAACATTTGTAAGCCATTGTCAAAATGCAACAGTAGGATATTTTACTTTGTCCTTTAATATTCCAGCTTCCAGCCCTCCGAGTCCCATGTTATCAGACTACCCTTTTATTTGTTGAAAGAAAATAAAAGTATTATGTCATCAATGTATCCATCTTAATATTGCGAAAGTTGTGTACTCAGTAAATATCCGAGAGCGAAAGTCCGAAGATAAGGGAAACTGTGTATTCAAGAGACAGAAATTAGTTGTTGTCGGCTGTTCTGTTTTCAGTTGTCATTCGTTCCAGTTTCGTTTTATCTGTTATGCTTAGCAAGGCTTAACTGCCTTGAAGCGTTTGAAAATTTTTCTGCAATTCGATTTTCAACTGTCTCAATCAGATCATTTTATTTTTATTCTTTATTAATAGCTTAGAAAATGATCTTCGTCGAACCTACATTGAAACAAAATCTTAAAATTGTCTTCTGAATGTACTGATTTCAAGTAGAATTGTTAAACTTATATCTATTTATAGGCAGTTACTCACCATGGCGACACCTTCGCTGTCGCACCCGTTTACAGCTCGTCTAGGAAGCGGGCCCTGATTGGATTACTCGTTAGGTCGTCTGCACTAAAATACCGCACAAAAGTTTATTAGCCTGAACGCAAGCGGTTTGAGTACATTCAATAATAGTTTACATATGGCTGCCGATTAAAACTATAAATAGGCTCGGGTAGGACTTACTTAGTCTATCACAAATACCCAATGCCTAACTGCAAAAAATATAATTTATTATAATCGCAACATCCTCGGCGGTCATGCCGGATATTGCAGGCTTACCCTCAAGGGTTTAGCTTCGAGGACGAACTCTGTTTTAGTGCTTCTGCTGGGCCGGCTCTTCCTTCCCATACAAAAAAAAAACATACATGCTGAACTAATGTGGCTAACAGCCAACAATACGCTGCGTGTTGGCGTAATCCAGGTTGTACTACGATTTTTTTGAGGAATAGAATAAAATTATATATACTTACTGTAAAACCCAGATTTCTTGCGATTTTGTATTC
Source organism: Mythimna pallens (assembly GCA_961205895.1). Taxonomy (NCBI): domain Eukaryota; kingdom Metazoa; phylum Arthropoda; class Insecta; order Lepidoptera; family Noctuidae; genus Mythimna; species Mythimna pallens. Next base: position 7,658,095 of record OY540825.1, read on the forward strand.
CGCACTGTATATTTTAAATAATAATGTTATTTTTAATTAGTGATTGTGTTACAACACTGTCAAATGTAATGATCTTTGCATAGAATACATAGTAATATCAAGAAAATGTAAGTATGTTTATGTGTTAAAAACCTCAATTTGTACAGCGGGTCAAATTTATAGCATTTTTTACAAGTTTGGCCAATTTGCAGTCGTATCTTCGGTATTTTCTACTTTAGGAACATAAGCTTTAAGGGTCATTCTAGAAATAATAACAATCTATCATAGAACTCTATTGCTATACAAGTAAACGTTCATATTGAATGTCAAGAGTGGGCAAAATCGAAATAGTTTTTTTCTTTTTGTGGTTTTGCTTACAAATTAAACGATGAACTAAAGTTCACACTTTTTATTGCTTATCAATAAGGTTACGCAGGCTTACTTATCTCAAATTTAATTTAAAATTTAGGGGACAACCCTAACGGTAATATTTTGGTGAGCAAAGTCAAAACATCTGCTTGAGAAAGACGAATTTGACATTGCCCATCATCATATTTTTGCGGAAAAACAGTTGTAACGCAGCAAGAAATCCTCTAAAAACTAAAATAACTCGTCTACTAAATGAAGGAACCTTATTATATGTAGAACGTTTAACGTAGTTCTCAGATGTGATTTTTTACGTGTGAAAATGATTATGGATGTTCTTTAGTCTTCGACCTAGAGTGGGCGACAGGTCAGACCTTATAGTCTAACTAAACCTACTCGGTGTTCCAAGTCACTCTAAGTCTATCTATCCCTGGATAGGCACTATAGGCAGGCGGGAACAGAGTAGCCATAGACGTTGATGAGGAATTTTTGTGTCATTTCTTTCTAAGCTATAGGATGAGGTAGGCATTTTTACCGAACTGCCAAGCAAGGAGTATGATTATCCACAGGTAATTTCTTAATATTTCTGTTATATTTTTTTCTGTTGATATTGTTAATCAGCTTTAGAATTCTTGGTTTAAAATGGCTTAATTCTGATATTTTTCATAGATAGCTAGGTACATTTCTGATATTATTACCTTGTGACCATACCTGGAATGTGGTTATGTCTAATTTCGGTTTAACTCCTACGTCAGAGCCGGTCATTGTCGGCTAGGACGATGGTCTATTGTATTCATAACGTGGGCATTGTGTCCTGGATTTGAAATTAATAATAATAACGTCTGTGGCCCTCTGAAGACATGCGATAGTGCGACCGCTTTGTCTTGTTATATTCACAACTTACTCTGGTGTTTAAGGTGGACAGTTAGGTATCTACTCCAGCATGCCGTGTTAAGAATTCATTTGGCAATATGTAATTAAAGGTCTGGTGAAAAAAAAGTTTTGAAGAAAATTTTTAAGAATGAAATTCATTTTCTAAATTCAATTTCTACTACAGGATAGTGTGTTCACTGTTTATCAAGATAGAGGTAAATAAACGTGTTTACTTTAGTTCTTGCCCTCAATCCTTAGATCGCGCCACTCTTCACGGGTTTACGATCTTTCGGATAGCCTTACAAGTTGTAAGCTGTTGTTAACGCTGTAAACAATAATTAAGGCTCAGGCACGACTGGTAGAAAATCGATAGATAGCTGATAGATAACGGTCTAACGCTAAATACGAGTGTGTAGGAATGGTGGGTACGGTCAAGACACTGAAACTCCACTAAAAATTTAATTGTCTGTGTTATTAGCACACCGAAGATCTTTTCTCAGATTAAATGAAGGGCTATTTCATTTATTTTCCCAGTAGTGTGAAGAGTGATTCGAACAGTGTAAAGTTCCTAAAAAATCAGAAGCCCTACCATAAGCTCTTAACGCGATCGATTTCACGTCTTAAACTGAACTGTCAAAAGGATACCTAGAGCTGTATAGGTGTAAATATAGCTCTATCCCTCTTTTTCGCTCGCAGGACTAACATTTTAACACGTCATGATAAAGGGGTCGCCAGACGGTAGCAAACTGGCATTTCAACTAAGGTGACCTTGATTTGTGTTGCGGCTACATGGATTTAAACCACGCGCCAACACGTTCGGTGGTTGGGAAAACGCGCCTCCCAACCAAGGCCGTTAAAGGTCTTGGATTACAACTGCTGAATTCACGGATAGAAACTAGCAAAGTCACGTTGGTTTGCTACCGTATCGTCACCCCTTAAGGCCCCTGGTCTTTTGCTATACATACCTACCTACCTATTCATTGGTAAGTTGGTACCTCAAGACAAAAATCGTTCAATCATTTGCACTTCTATATTAATCCAAAAAGGTACAGTTGCGCAGTCATATTTAACCGGTGAAGAAACTGCCTACCTAAACTACACATAAGTATCTATAACGGATCAATTAACATGATTATCGAAATATTTCTACCGTCCGCTAGAAACAGCAATAAAATTTTAATGAAAATCAAACAATGCCTCGTATTCAGTAAAAGTTGGAACGGAAAGGAAGGATGGGACAATGTGAAACGCAAACAAAGGCCGATGGTTGGCGGATTGCGGCTCGCATAGCAATCAGCCTGGAGCCAGCACCGCGCACCACTTTACCAATCTATATAGTGGGCACACAGCACAGTCACCGCCAGCATGAGCCAGCTCTATAGATACATCGTAAACGTCACTACTTCACTAGCATCGATATGCCCAAACATACGTGCATCGATTTTATAAAACGAATTGGCGCGTGTCTCAAATTCATTTTTGACAAACCGTATCTTCTATAGTCTGCTGCTATTAGAAAGTATCAAATTGACGACTTTTTGGAGAGTGAAACTTGACAGTTTGAAATTTTGGTAAGATGGAATAGTTAGTTCATCTTTGCCTTCGACTACGGAAATTAAATTTTAGGTTTTAATAGATATACTTATCTAGGTACATAATGTAGATAAATGGTAGATACTTAACGGTTTGTAGGTATATAAATAGAAAACCAACTATTATTGCGGGTGTGGTTAAACATGATTGAAGCTTTTGCTACGAGGATCCTTAGAACCTTCTTTAACTGGACCCCAGCCCGTTTGCATGTATGTAGCTTAATCGGTCATCTTTGCTTCAAAGCCGAGAGTAACCGGGCTGCCAACCGTTGTAATAAACGCCTAATTCCCCCACACATCTGTCCGCCCTTGGCGAAATAAACGAGCTTAACTGAAACACTACAAAAAGAAATGTTCTTTTTGTACACAAACTAATAAAGATTGGCGGTCACGATCAGACCGTATGTGGACTTCATGCTGACTTCTAATAAACAAGTTTCCTTTACTGGTGGATGTTCTACTAAAATAGTAATAATCTGGTGTAGGCGCCGTTATGTGTGAACAAATTAGACAGTTTATATTACTAACTATAAATTTCGCTTCATAATTAGGTAGGAAATTAATTCATAAATAGGGTAGGTAACCTATTTCCGAATCATGACCCCCATTCAATTTCAAGATTTTGCTGCTGCGTAAAGAATTAAAGATAAGTAGGTACTTACCTACTTAATAGAAATGACTGCAATGTGTTATGAGATTGAAACAATGAATAAACATGCTTGATTACCTGATTGATTTTCCCAAAGTAGGTATATCTAACTTCAATAGCTACTGAACATGGTTTCAGTTCAGTAGCCATAATTTTTTAGGGTTTCGTACCTCAAAACGAAAAAACGGAACCCTTATAGGATCACTTTGTTGTCCATCCGTCTGTCTGTCTGTCAGGACTCTTTCTCGGGAACGCGTGGACGTATCGAGTTGAAATTCAAGCTATATACTTAGGTCTGCGGTCCCTTGAAGTTGTGAAAAAATCAAACTTCTAAGTTAACGGAAAAAAGAGAGATATGGCCGTTTATGACTCAAAAAACGTATATTTCGACACTCAAGGGAACCAAAATTCTAGAGTACGTACTTCCCGTTGACCCAGAATCCTGATAATGTATTTTGCACAAAGCAAGGTCTTATAACACAAGTATAGGAATAAATCTGAAAACAGAAAATTTGTGGTTGTCACAAAAAAAAAAACCTTTTTTGCCATTCGGAAAAATCTTCGAGACTCCAATCGGGAATTGAACTCTTTACTTAAGTAAGTTTGTACGGAACCCTCAGGGTGCGAGTCCGACTCACACTTGCCCAGTTTTTTTTTCTCCTGCATGGCAAAATATGTGGGTGCGCCCTTTGTGTGTTCGTCGTTACTGAGTTGATATTTCTCTTTGTCTGGATAATCCAGGAAATTATGCTCAAGTTGCGACAAAGGTGACAGGCGAGTTTAATTTTTATTTTAAATTAATTGCGCATTATAAACAAGAGTATTACTCCGTAGATACCTACACTGCTGTATATACGAATTTGCTTTATTATAGCTATGGGTACTTTTCTTTAATTAAGACAGTCAATTGATGGTTCAGTGACTTCTCGTTTACAATGCGTAGAACTGTATCTTCTCCGCACTCCGTAATCACGACAAATTACAGATGTTCAGGAAACCGGTCTAAAACTGGGTTAATTTAATAACTTCAAGTAGGTAGAGGCTAGAGGCACATGGGTATTTATCATAATATTAGATGCAGTTTGTGCTTTTATGTGCGTCATTAATATCTATTGAACTACACACTTATGTAATATTTTAGCGCTCAAGGATTCGTTTAGAAAAAAAACAAAACAGTGTTTGCACTCACCTATAGCAGCAGCTCGCCGCTGGCTTTTAGTACTACACTTCCAAAACTTCATGTTTTGTCGAGTTTCGCAGAGGTCACAAAGAAGCAAGATGACACCGCGCGCGCCCGCTAAGGCAAGTCGCCATCGTCAAACTGTCCGATTGGGGCCGAAACAATGACTTTGTTTACAAATGAACGACGCGGAGGATTTATTAAATTGTCGAGTGAAGTGGCCGGCTGCAGGAGACCAATGAGCCGAGGCAGAACGAGTGCGACGAACGTACACCCCCGGCGAACAATCTCCGGTTGTAACTCAGCACCGGTCTATTGGAGGATGGCGTGGGAGCCTCGACCCCGATCACACCAAACGTCCCTAAATCCTGCTTCAAACAGGTTAATTGAAACACATATTGTAGCGTAAAAAAGTTTAATTTCTATCACATCATGTCTTCCTACAGTAATAATTTTGGAACATAGATGCCGAATATCTTGCTAAGGGCAAATCACTACGATTCGAAGCAAATAACTGTTTCGTTACCTTGACCAATTTGAAGATAATGGCTGAAGAATATGATTTGCTGTGTTCGGCTTTCCTTTCGACTGTTGATAGAGTTATAAGAATATTGTAAATTTATAGATCTCAATAATAATATCTGCTCCGAATCTTACACGTAATTAGACTATAAAAATACATGGATAAGCATAATTTCTAGGCACATTTCTGTACTGTCTATAGTTAATTTGATAATGATTACACACTTCTATCAGTTATACATATGTTACTCTATAACTATCTTATTTATTTTAAAATAAAATGAGATTTTCAGTTTCGTCTCCAGTTCGATAACTACTAGTCTTGTCATCGCGAGGACGTCATTTTATTTAGGTTTTCATAAGTTTTTCGAGGAATCCAATCAGTAAAATGAAATTTTATTATTAATTATTGCAGTTATAAGTAAAATATCGTTGGGCTAAATAAATATACCAATAAAATGTGTACAATTCTGTAAAATATATAGCCTATCATGGCAATTAAAACCTTGAGCTTGTCTACGGACATTTGCAATGCGTGGTGTACAAGAACGACAAATCTCTCTTGAACACTTCATTTCAGTTTTTCGCCAGATTAATATTACAAATTAATTAGCTACTAAGGGTCTTCGAATTATTGATGTTTTGACAATAAAGCACCTTGCAGAACCCTGAACAATTATAAATCAATCCCCCTAAGTCGATTTGAAGCCATGATAATGCCGTATGGGTGCTACTTTTAACAGCGTATTTTGCAGTGTTTAAAAGACATTTGTGCGCTATTTAATTGAATAAGAATAATTTTATTTAAATTAAATATTATCTAAAGATGCGCTTACGCAGGTATTTCGGTACAATTTTAGAATGGCCTTTATCTGCTCGATGCTGCCGAAACGTTGTAGGGACAACAAATTAATAAGTCAATCCGACGTGTCTATGCATTTTAAGCGCAACATACCATACATAATAGTATATACGACGGTGACATTTAATATCAAGTGTTTTCTAAATGAAAATCACGTGGTTCTTCAAAACGATTTTATTGCAATGTTTGGTCACCATGATTTTAAAACTAGATACACTAGAGCTTCTAGTGTAATAAAATAACTACCTAACTTTGTCTGCACTTAAAAATAGTCCTTACTATGAACTCATAGCCGAGATCTTGTAACTCAGCACTCTGAAAGTCAGCCTTCTTGGTCGACAATTACAAGCCCTGCGTTCCGAGATGCGACAAAAGTAATAATAACGCGAATCCGACCAACGCGCAACGTCTCAATTATTACTCAATAGCCCATATATATTGTGACTATTAAATTTGGTCGGATTCTCGATAAAATAACTTTTATCGCAATTCGAAACAATGGGAAGAAAACTAAGTGCGCTTGCTGTTGTCACTTCACAAATGCATCTCTTTGATTTAAATTGTCTTTGTAATAAGCGTTCTTTTGTTGTAATATACACTAAACATCTAAAATGTGATAAGTAAGGCCTACAGTCCACGGACGCGTAGCGTCATAGACGCGTATTTGTCATTGTACGATTGCTCACAGCTTACATAAAAAACTATGAACCTGTCGACGAAGCGGCAAAGACACGACGGCACCACATAGTTTTGTTTTCGTAGAGCAGGCATACACCATGTGACGAATAGGCGTCTATGAAGCTACGCGTCCGTGATAGTAGGCCTAAATAGACACTAAATCGAAATCACAATATACACAATGGTGGTTATTTGTTTAAGTATTCAAGTAGTATTGCTCTGAGGATTATTGCTGGTATGCACTAAAAAAATAACTGGATGCGTGATTTGAGTTTACTAAAATTATGTTAGGGTACAGCATAGAACGGTAGGTAGTCTTCCGACTGCATCAGTATAATATCTAAAATGCGGGAAGTAGTATCATTGTTTGCCAGCTCGTATTACAACACTTCTTTTCACAAGAACACGGGTATGGCTGATATTTAATTTACTGTGGACTAATGCTTTATATTTTGATATGTATGCAAGTTCTATCGGAGAAAATTACGCATTTTTATTAGTTATTCTATTGAAACTGTTCTAAAGCACTGTAATACATCACTTCATTAAATCCTATTATTACTTTATTCTAAACATTTAATTCCGAAATTATAAATCCCATATTAAAAACGCACAAGTTATCGCACAATTTATGTCAAAATCCATGTCATATCATGAAGGCACTGCTTTTTTGATACATGAAAATAACTAGTCGATCATAATATTGTGATAAATTAATTGATCGCTATTGTAAAATATTTACCTCTTAGACCTGCTAGCTGTCATTACCAACCTCTTCATGAGTCAAGGTATGAGAGCAACAAGCAGTGTTTGGCCTTGAGTGGTTATCAATGGCAATCACTGGATAGATTAACATCTTTTCTTGTTACTGTCAGATAGTACTTTCTGCCACCTCCTACATACATCCAACTACTGCAGATTTGAGAGTGTTAACTGGTCGACTCAGTTTTAATACAAAACTGTCTAATAACTATCACACAACAGTTTTTTTGGATGCATGCTCCCTCCCACATAATTCTTCTCATACGAAGTCCATGAAGCTTCTACACAATGGCTATCTATACTCATAATAAAAATAATTTTAGTTATCTGTGTCGAAAAACCACATTACATGTTTCTAAAATAAACTACATAGCTAATTTCTAATATAAATGGTGTAAATATGATTAAGTTTTATACTTACAGATAGTTTTATTAAATTAGTTTTTCAACCAATACTGAAAAGGTGTTTCCTAACTATCCTTGCTAACTTATTGCCAAAGTTACGTGTGGCGTTTCAAACCGAGTTTTTCAGGAACCGTTAAAATTTACAACAGTTCAGTCGTCGCGAGATCGAAGGTTACGTACAAATGTTTGCATCTGCTACATTATGTAAACTTATGCAGTAGCTGTAAATGGCTGTCAATGCCTGTACCAAGTTCCCTGAACGCGAGTTTGGAAATGTGAAACAGGAGTCACAATGTAGGCTTGTTGTGGTTGTTGGACTACTGCCAATGGTATAACTTGCTGTGCCATTTCTACAGGCTGTCCATTCTCCTCTGAGACTCCCAGTGGTTGCACACAATGCTGCTGTGTCACTTGTTGTACACCTTGCTGTGTGAGCACTTGTTGATGTTGGCTCACTTGCGGCACCAACATTTGTTGCTGCATTTGCTGCTGTTGTTGAGGTTGTTGCTGATGTATGACAACATGGGCCTGGTTCTGCATCTGCTGATGCTGCTGAACTTGTACTTGTTGCACTTGTTGCTGCTGTTGTTGTTGCTGTTGTTGTTGTTGTTGCTGCTGCTGCTGCTGTTGTTGCTGCTGCACTTGCTGTTGTTGCTGCTGCTGCTGAGCTTGTTGTTGCGCCTGCTGTTCTCTCTCATGTTCCTCTTTCTTCTTAGCCTCCATAGCTGCCTTTTTAGCGTCGGCCTTCTCTTTCTCCTGCTGTAGTCTAATTGGATCCTTGTTCTTATCATATGACATACATTTACCACTGCGGAATGGCACCATGTCTTTTGGAATATCTTGCTTCTTTGTTGCAAATTTAACATGAGGAAACTGATCTTTCATGAATGCCCGGAAAGTTGAATAACCCATAAGTTTTACACCTGGCTCTAAAATTTCTCCATACTCCTTATAAGCCTCAAATAAATGTTTCCTTGAGTCTCCTTGAATAATGACAGTTTTACTGGCCTTTTTACCACTTTCCCCAGATGGTTGAACATCTTTAGGAGAACTTGCATGTTGTTTTAAATATTCCTTCAAGAAATTAGTTGCATGTTTATAAATGTCTAGAGTAAATGTGTTATATGGCTTCTTACCGACGTTGCCGTGTATCCGAGGTGCAACACCATGTGTCATGACGTGTTGCCTGATCCGCTTCAGCTGATAATGAGTAACATTCTCAAGATACAAGAAAGCCTCTAGGCAAACCTTCCTTCCTTGGTAAACATAGCATGCTCGCAGTCTCCTCCTGACTTTGTGCCTTGAAGTCTCAGCCGGATTAGCCAAGCTAGCCATTGTGATGCCCATCAGGTACATATCATGCTCACTTTTAGTCAGTTCAGCAATATTGAGTCTGTGCCGATAAACTGCTTCTGGATTAAGTCCACGGTAACAGTTGTCTTTACAATCGCAACCTCTCCTCAGTCTTTCTTTGACCTGGAACAGCATTATTGCAATTTTAATATAAACTCTAAACTGTGTTTATTTGTGTCAGATTCAAAAGAAGATGTCCCAGATAATATGCAGAGTAAGATTAGCAAAAAGGTATGAGAATACCTACACACCAAGGCTGACATGAAAGTAATGTCTGCAGAGGCCCGAGTCAATTGGATCTTATGTTTATAGTGAGTTAGAAATTTCATACAGAAATTCAACAGGGATTGAATACAAAGCCTTCCGATTCAACAGTTAAAGTTGGGTTTCCTTTCATCATGATATCAAGTTGAATTACGAGAAACAAACTTTTATAAGTAAATTGCCATCAAGCTTATATTAGCAAAATAGAATTTCTCACCTGTGTAGGATTATCTTCCAACTTATTGTCGAGAACTTCCTCATCGCTATCAGATTCTGCTTTTTTCTTTTTTTTATTGCCAGTCTTCTTTTCAACTTTGGGTTTAGTATCAACTTCCATATCCCCAGGTTCTCCTTCGACATGCTGCTCAAACTCAATACTATAGGTACCAGGTAGGTTCTGCAAATTGGCTGCACCATTTTCTACCTGTATTGTGTGTCCTTGCCATAGAACCTGTAAATAAATCAATTGTAAATTTACAACTTATCTTTATTGGATTGTGCTGAGTCTGCTATATAACTAAATAGATGCAGTTGATAATGTTAGTACCTGCTCTTGGTGACCATTGTAGTTATGCTGTTGCAAGTTTTGTCCTCCCATCTCAAAGACAGAGTGCTGGCCCATGACGGGAGTGTGCCACTGAGCACTCTCACCGTACTCGCCTCCGCCGTTCTGGTCCGCTGGTATGGACACGATGATCGCCTCCTTGCTGTCCACGCTTCGCCGCTCCACAGAAAGCAGCGAATGCAGCACTTCGCTCGCCTCTTTCTCAGCAGGATTGACCACTTCCATTTTTTCGAACGACATTCCGCCTGCTCGACGCTACAACCGATCGTTCACATCAAATCACATGTACGTACATACGTGTATGTACAAAGCCACACGACAAACCCGCCCCGACCGCTAGGAGAATCGACAACCCCAAGACAAAATACAAGAAAAACCGCGATAACTTTTCAAATTCATGTAAATAAACATAACAAAAACCGCGCAATTATTAACCTTAATCGCATTTTTTAAGTTTCATTATCGCATAGCGGATCGAACTCCCGTGGAATATTGGGCCATATAGTCATAGCAAAGGAAGAATAAAACTCACCTATTTCACGCTATTTCAGAGACTGAGATGCATAAAAACGTATCCCCACAGTTTCTAAATGACTGTGGTTTGTTTTAATTCACTTCATTTTGATATTACAGTCATAATTAAAGAGAAATGCACAAATATTTCACTGAGTTCACGGAAGCAATATGGCGATACACTTTCCGTGAATAAAATCGGAGGACGCCGTAGAACATGTAATTTGTACAGTGCGCCACCACCAGACGGCGCTGAGAACGCGTTTCCGTATCGACGCTCTTGTCGCGAACTAGCGCGGCAAAATTTAAACGAAAAACAATTTTTTTATAACGAACCGACAGAAATTGTATTTATAGACACAGTGAAAGTGAGTATTTCTACTAACTTTTATTAGAAAAAGATTAACATTAAGATTAAATAAATATTTCAGAGCTGCATTCTGCGTTAGTAAAGGGTAAACAAATTGACTATATGTACAAGTTGTACGAAGTGCTAAATAAATAAAACTTGTTTTCTTTTATTTATATTTATTCTAAGTTTTATTATATAAGAATAAAAAGAACAAGTTTATTTATTTATATTATAAGTTATAAATATAAATTATAATGGATTCAAGATTTTAATAATACGAATACGTAAGTTCTCCATTGCTGAAACAGGACGTGTCGCTGGCCCACACCGCTGAGAAGGCAAAATTCTTTACCTCTCTTTTAGCGGGATCTTTGCGTATGAATTTTGGTAATACGCAGCCACATGCACTGATGGATGCGATACGAGTATGTCGGACATTAGCATCTATCAAAAGGACGTCCGTAGGGTGTTGCATAACCTTGATCTGAACAAAGCTAGCGATCCCGACGGGATAGCGGCATTGTTTTAAGAATTTACTGCACCTAAACTGTCTCCAATCTTAACACGCCTATTTCGCCTATCGTTTGAGACTGGAAAAGTACTGATTACTTGATTGGAAACAAGCTAACGTGCAACCCGTGCCCAAAAAGGGTTGACCCGGTTAACTACAGACCTATCTAAAGCACGTCCATCCTGACCATCTTCTGTAAGAGTATGGGACGGATACCTACCCATCACTAAGCTCCTGGTATACCTATAAGCTAACGACATCCTCAGTGATCGAGTAATCGTCAATATAGTTTTCGACGAAATCGGGATCTTCACGCGTATGCCATCCAAGAGGTTTTCGAGAGTTACTGGGAAGCGCTTGCCGTCTCCTTCGACATCATAAAGACTTTCGACAGGGTCTTATTGGTAAGCTTCCTTCCTTCGGTCTAACCGCTGGATTTCGTGCTTGAATTGTAGACTTCGCCATCGATGTGCACTTGGATCACTCAGGAGTAATCGGGCCATCGAAGTGGTTATCGATGGCTTCTCGTCCAGTCAATTGTCTATTAATGCCGGTTTCCCTCAGGGGTCGGTACTCTCGGCAACATTATTTTTCCTGCACATAAATTATCTTCTTAAACTCAGTACCTTTGAGTATGTAAACAACAGTACTGTTGCTGAGAGCTACGTATCCAGCGCACGAGCTTAGCGGGTCCCAGATCCAGTTTCTCTGGGAGGCTACGGTTGAGCGCTTGAACTTGAATTTGCAGGTGGTCTCTGAATGGAGCGATGCCAATTTGTTCAAGAGTTAAGTTCAATTCTGTTCAATGCTGCCAAAACCCAGTTATCTTTTTCCGCTAAAAGGAGTCAATACCTGCTTCAACATTCGGAGGTGAAACCGTGCCGATAACCGACCATATTGATCTTCTTAGAATTACGATCGACTATCAATTTTGGGCCATACATCGAGGTAAAGGCATAGCTGGTTGCCAAAAAGTTGGGAATCCTAGTATGGGTGAGACAGTACTTCAAGCCAGAACAGTTGCTTAAACTTCATCAAGGCAAATTCGATCGTGTATGGAGTACACCTTCATTTTTGGGACAGATGTGCCAGATACCAAACTTGATATATACTCGTCGAATCAAAGCCTCAGTTTTGAGCATCGAAGCCGAGTTGCTAGCCTGTCGGTTTTCTACTGGTTGCATTTTGGGGAGTGTGCGTTGAAATTTCATAAGTTAATTCCGCCAGGCTCGTTCCATCATCGGACCATCAGACGTAAGACGATGATTTTTCAGTGCTAACTGGTAGAAATCCCACCGGTAAGCACTAAAAGTTTTGGAAACACATTCATTGTGCGTACTTACAGGTAAAGAATGAAATTCCTCCCAGAATCTGTTTCCTGATAGCTACAACCTAGGGCTCTTTATGTTAAGAGTCAATAGGTTACTTCTAGGCGAGCATGCTCCATCGTCGACCCCATCATCGCTTATTATCAGTTGAAATAGTGGTCAAGCGCGAGGCTATCAATAATAATAAAAATCTCGTACGTTATCCGTACGAGACGTAAACACGCGAATTAGCCATGCCCGTAAGTGAAATGAATCATTAGAAAGGCATCTAAGTAGCTATTTATTCACATAAGTTTAATAATTCTTCTGATCTTGACTTTTATCTCTATATTATATTCTTAACTGAAAAGCATTGTCAATCAATAACCTTCTTTCGTACCTTTATGCACTTTTATGTATTCTTGAGGGTAAAGTTACTTACTATAAATATTTGTATAACATTGTCCTTTACTAAGGCAATGAGTTTCTTTTTTTTAAGCATCATATAAAATAGTCCAAAAAAATTACGCACAATTAAAAGAAAGCACAGTTCGACATACATGAGGGTCCGCAACGGCGTGGAACAGAACCAACCGCCACACAACCCTGATATTTAATTTAATGTAGGCATAAAACGTACAGTAAAGAATAAAAGACTTACTTTTTTTTAAAGTTGAATTAGGCTAACATAATTTAAATATTCGTAGGTATATCAAAAGCGGACATACAGACACCGGTTGTTCTATTAAAGTCATTTCCTTTCTACATCGCGCTTCTGTTTCCTACGGTGTCGCTCAAATTGATTGTAGAAGCTTTGTCTCATTCAATAAAATTCTACTACTCTAAAGCACCCATTTATTTATGTATATTATGCGAATTATTTTTTTTAACGTCTTTATGACGATAGGTACGTATTTTTACAGCAACAATCACGTAAGTAATAAAATTGGATTGATGAGTTGAATTTTGTCAAACATAAGGAATTGCATATGTAGGCATTTGTCTAATTTTAAATATGTACCTACAGAATGATTTCATAATAAATTATAGCCGCAGAAAAGTAAAACGTGATTATAATACGTTCAGCGAAAAACAAGGATAACACCCCTAAAAAAAAAAACTGTCATCCATAAGTCAAATAAGTCAAAAAACAAACGGCGCCTTTCCAGCATTTCTTTTTCTTTTCTTTAACTAATTTATAAGTTTGCTGCAAATTTTATAGAATGAATTAAGCAGAAGTGTAGTAGTAGTGTACGATAAATAAATAAGAATATTTTAACTGAAAGAACACCTAACTGTAACCATTTTTAATCTAATTAGAAATAGTCAAGCAAGTCTACACTTTCTTCCCAATTATGTGCCGACGTTAGTGTATTTGTTTTTGTGATTAATTATTAAGGTAGGTAACCTTCCGTTTTATTTTGTTGTTATTTTACGTACATCGTACAATGTAGGTTGGTGTAAATTTTAGTAATTTTGCTTTAAATTTATCGCTTCCCAGTTCCTTTTTATGTACGTTTGTGCATGTTTAGTACCAGTGGTCACCAGTATTTAGCATTGCTGATTAAAATGACGTCATGGTATTGTTCAGCTCTTTCAAGTCTAGGTTTATTACTCACCAGCTGCTGCGTCTAGGGCGAAGCAGCTACTGCGAGACTTGACGACACCTCCTGGCGGCGGTCCATCGGGCCACTCCATCCTCTCCTCCATCGCTTTCGACGCACTTCTCTTAAATTGCTCCAAAAAGCTGTCTATTTGTGTTTCTATACTAGTCGGGGAGTTGGCCATCGTTTCCACCGAAACACCGAAAACAAACACAACACGCTAACCTGCCGTTTACGACATTTTTTGTCAAAAACGTCCTTTCTTTGTTTTCCAACACAAATCCGTCGTTACGGACTCCCCAAATCATATCGTATTGTATAATTGACCGTCATTTTAGCCGAATTCGTTCATCGACCCGACTTCGCGTACAATAATATCAAAGAAGACCGCGGAACGTCCCCGAGTATGAAAGAGACTATTGGATAGCGATGTAGGGATAAGCGTTAGCGTTTAGAATATCGATAAAAGTAAAAATCGACATTACCGAGATGCGGGTATTCGATTAAATAACGATGTTACAAAAAACATGCATCAGAATCATCATAACATTGTAAAAGTATCACTTTAATTATGTATCATGTGAAAAAAAGCAGGACTTGTCTTTTTTTGATAAAAGCCTCGAACAATTGCTGACAATTTGGTTTGTTTGTAGAATAAATTAAGCACCGGTTTACTTTATAATAAAAGATAAACTAAGCATCTGGAACAAGTTACAATAAAAAAATCTGTTATACTGATGAAAGTGTAAACTACTCATATCATCGATATTTCTAAACACGCGTGACATCCCTAAAATGAAATGATTTTACTACGGATACCGTTATGCTATATACGGCAACGAAAATAAAGCGACGTTTACTGACATCTATCGATCGCCTCGAGTAACTGTTTGAGTGTGGCTTGACTTGGAGTTGCCAGTAAACACTTAAGAAAAAAAAATTGCGGATGTTTTTAAATGCCATTTTTTATTCGAAAATATTTTGCTTCTGATTAGTTCTTGCTTTTTTGTTAATAAAAAATGCTGAAATGGTCCGTTTTTTTTATTTTCACGCATGCGTTGCTTCTTTACGTGTGGATGTTGATTACGATGAAGTTTGTGAGATAGTGTGGGTATCACCGCGGCGAGGGGGTCGCGGTCGCCGGTCGCGCACGCTGCGTGCATTAGCGAGTGCTGCGCGGACAGCGCGTGTAGTTCGTGATATCAGACGTTATTGGAACTGTCACACACGAGACTACACCCGGCCACAAAATGTCAAGTAAGCTTCAATACTACCTACTATAATATCTAACCGGCATTTATAATTCCCCAATTTCATACATAATCTGATTTAATTAGAACTGATAATTGAGTAAAATTTGTAGTAGGTATTTAACTAAGTAATTAAAATAGTTTAACAATTGTAATAAGAGTAGTTAAAAATAATTTATGTATATTTCTATGAATGTCTCCATAAATACTGTTAAAAATACTGCAATTAATATTGATTTCGTTAGAACTAACCAGTTCATTTTATTAAACTAGCTAAATAAGAACTCTTTTAAGAAAATGTAGTAATAATAGTTTTTTGGTTGCCTACCTACTTTTATTTTAGAGTTTCCCAGAAAGTATTTATTTATTGCCATTTAGTTCAATACTTGTGGAAAATCGCACGTTAATGAATACGTCGCAACATTTTACTTTTCTCACGTAGTTACAACGCACAATTTCCCAATAAAATGAACTATGATATGGGCTACAACGTCTATCTTAAACTTGTTATCTATAATTATATTGACAGAATCGTCCGGCATTTATTATAATTTTTGTGTAAAGTGTGTGAGGAAGCTGGATAACCTTGAATTATTCTGGTCTAGCATGTGTGTCCGATATCATTATTGACCCCACAAACATCTACGTCATTCTACGTTAGCAGCCCAAGATTATGAATTATTCTACCCCGTGTTTAATTTCTTTCGTATCAGTGACAGATCGTAAACAGAGTATCTTTATCTACCTACTACAAATACCTACATTCATAAACACCGGCCTATCAACTACGTGACATGATCTACTAAGAAAACTGCACTGTTGTGTACAGTTACTTTAATCTTCATGATAATCGCAGTTTTGGATACCAAAATTGTTTAATTTGAAAAAAGAGGGTACTTATTGGATTAGGACCTTAATCAAATTCCCTCGTATTTATATTGTATCATAATATACGTGGAAGCCGGTGTATCTACACGAAGCACATTTGTGGGGTATTCTAGAACCGAGTGAGCACGAATTCAATCAATAATCTGTATTGCTATATTGATCTACTACTTCATACGATTGCAGTATTCCTCAGCCTGGCGCTTGAGCTTCTTACTATTGTATGTGCCCTTAGTGTGTTATCCGATATTCAATACTAACCACAAAGGTTCATCCGACCTGATTGTGGCTAAACTGGCCCCGGTTATATACCAATCTGCTATACCTGTTGTTCTCATTTGAATGCAATTACGCATTCAACATTCGAGACAATAGCAATATTGCATAGGTAATTCGAAAGTCCCTATTACCATTATCATCAAAGGGGTCTACAGTCAGCTGAAACTATGAATATAATTTGAGTTATATATATTTTTGCTTGTTCAAATGAAATTGGAATTTGCAGAACATGGTGTCGTTCAGGTTTATGGCACAATACCTAGAAAGATTTATGGGTTTCGTTCGTACTAAACCCGGATCACTCGCAAACCAGTCCCACTTTCTCTAACGACAAGTCTGTCTTTGGTTTTCGCTTTAAAACACTGAAAATTGAATATTGTCGGAGTGAAATGCATTTCGCTGACGGCGCATAGCGTGTGGATCATAGATGCGAACTTAGAAAGTGTGGATCACGAAGGCCACTTTTTCAATCGGTGAAGATTTCCTACTGTTGACTAGACGTGTGTGACAATATATAAAGATGAACACGTCATCATTGCATTCCTTTATTCCGTTAAACGGTCGACTGCCCGCGTGGTTCCATCCCGCCGGACCGGCCGCACCTAAATAGAAACCGCAGGGACATTGCTCCCGAGCGCTCCTCCTGCATCTCAACTCTCGAGTGCCTTGTTGGGGTGCCTTTTGCCAGGAAAACATTTCAATGCAATAAATAAACTCAAAATTATTTCAGGTTTCCCGTTAGATCATCTTGTTATCTGTCGAACTGATATTTCAGAAAATAAATCGTAGCTTTACGATGTTGATAAACCATTAATGCTGCAAAACATATAATGAGCAGATATCTGGCCACGAAAATTTGGCCTCCAACATTGACGGAATTTCCTGAGATAAAATTAATGCAAGGTTTTGGTCGTTTTATGACTTGAAGGAGTTGGAGGATGTTTTAAAGATTCAACGTCAAGAGTGTTTGAGATCACAAGCGACAAATTAATAAAAGACTTCACTTTGAATCTACCTATTCATATATATTTGCAGACAATTGGATAATCATACGTAGTCGTTTTGTGCACACGTGGGGAATGTCCTACTGTCTGGAACGTCACTACACAGAGGCAGCTCGCGCTGATACAGAAGACTTACGAGTTTAATTGTGGAATACATAGGCGTGGACGGGCTCGCCACCAAATATCTAACGCTACACAGTAGTTTTATTTTGAATTTTATTTGTGTCGCGCTATTTCGGAACTGAACGTGCGGCACTTGTCTATTACATGGTGGTATATGTAATGGCCCACGCAGGCTGAATGCCGGGAGCTATTCCCGTGAATATTTTTGTGGAATCTGAGACGTTTGTTCATATTATAATCGAATATAATACAGTCAGGACTTAATGATGATGGTTTGGCTCTATTGATGTTCTAAATGTATCTTACCTTGTAGCCTTGTTGCGAAACTAAAACAGTATAATAAATCGTTTAGCATGCCAATATTATAAAAGGCTTGATAATAAATGACTAGACAATAAATGTTTCCCAATTAGACTAAATGTCGAGACGACAGTATGAACACGTGGTGATATTGACAGGTGAAAAAAATAATAGTGCGCATACACATCTGCGGCGCCAAGTCTCGTAGCACGCGCCAATATTATATATGTAGCTACTAGCTACTACATAACATACCTACATAGATGCTCTGCGTCTTTCTCGAGAGGAAGAAACTGCGCACTTCCTCATGGCATTTTACGATGACGACGACGACGCCCCAACATGAACAGACAGATCGCTAAAATACAGATCTACGTAATCCTCCAAAACAACGTTTCTCCAGTTATTTTAGATATTTACGTCTTTGGCACCAAAGGCGACTAACAGAAATGTGATTAGACTCGTGCGTTTGTAAATTAAACATAAATTATTATACGGATTTATAAATAACCTGTTAAGAAATAGTTTTTGTTATTTACTTGAGTCTCTGAAATATATTCGGCAGATATGAGAAAGTATAAAATTGCATTGACGATACTCTAATAATTGGCAGCCATTATGAAGCCAACTGCGAATGCTGATTTAATTTTAAGTTGAATTACATGAAGACTTACCTACTTCGGCTGAATCGTACACGGAAATATCGCATGAGGCAACACCATCGTGTTAGCAGAAGTAAGAGGCCTATCGAGAGAGGGTATTACAATCTTATAAAAGTATTTATTCCACCTCCTCCTTTTCCTATAGCGCTTGCTGAAGGTTAAGGCTATTTCTCTACGGTTGTGATGATCTTTTGGCCTGTTATAGTTAGTGCATTGGATATCTTGGACTGTCTAAATATTGTCTAAGCGGCCCTTGGTCAGAACATCGTAAGTTGGTTTGGGTGAACAGAAAAAAATCAATGTCCAAAATAAAAAATCAAACCGGGAAAAGCTGTTGTGATATAATAAATTTCTAGTAGATACCGATGACGCTTGGAATTATTCACATGACTTTATTTTCGTTTCTTGTAGCACTACCTTAAATGAACTATAGTCGGTCAGTATCTTTCTGGAGCAGAGGCCCAACCACGACCTCTTAACGTGTGTAGCCTCATCTCTTTCTCGCTCGTACGACTGACATTTTGACACATCATGGTAAGGCCCCAGATACCGTCAGTCGCCGATTAAAGGATAGCGTTGGGCCCCCACATCATACGCTAAATATTCCAGATTAAGTACTGACAGCAGTGACAGCAGGCCTTTTCTATATACCACAAATGTGACGTTATATTTAAATCAGCCTTTAGAAAATGCAATTTTTTTTATCGCTCGCCTGTCGGATAATATTTGGCTGTCCGTTGTGTGGCACTTCCTAGATACCTACAATTGGTAGTATAACGAAAATCAAGTAGCAAAAACAGGTGTAATGTATGTATCTCTGTTGTGAGGCCGCTTTTGGCACCGAGAGATAAAAGTAAAAAAATGCCTACAACTTTAGGTTTTTGGTTTAATTTTAGGTTAAGACAGATTTAATGCCACCCATTGTATCAGACTGCTTGAAAAGAGACTTGTTTGAAACTTTTTATATTTCACTGATCGTTTTGAAATTGTCTTCTCGAGCTCTTTATTTTGGTATCTACATATATGTTTATTTAATTAAAAAATACGGTCATACTTCAATGGCGACCCCTACTTGTTTTATTCTAATTCATATCGCCAAGACACTTCGGCTGTCAAGACCAATCTAATGATATCTCATTAGTTAAAATCTATCCACTCTATTTAGGCGTGTGTGCCAAATAATTCACATACAAGCGTACGTAATATATACAAGTACATACATATAAACTTTCTTTCTAAGAATATTAACCTCCTTCTGGGGCAGTTAGGTAAAAGAATAGAACTTCTAAACAAATTGGATCGACTTTTCGAACAACTGCTTTCGTTTCATATTTTTGGCCTTCGTAAATGTGACCTCATTTCTTCTTTTTAGGACCATTTTGACATTTGAGAAAAACCCTAGAATGTAACTTGGGAACAAAATTGAAAGAAACAATAAAATAATAATTAGGGGTCCGGTGTAGTAGTAGCTATTTTAGTTATTTTAGTAGTAGCTACAGTACACCGGACAAGCCGCTAGGTAAATGTCAAAATGGGCCTTTTATTTTTGTGACACTACTTGAAGTGCTCTCCTCACCTTTAGTTTGGTCTTCTTCATATTTATTATATTTTGAGTTCTCTTAATTTTAATGATTTGATATTTATCATAGTATTTTTTTATTTATAATTTAAGCATATACATATACATATGATTATGTTTTTTTTTATGTTGCCTGAAATAAATTGATTATTATTATTTATTATAACAAGCACCTAATTTCAATGCTATTTCATTCTACTTATAAATATCTAGTATTTATCTATTGTGCACACCTACCACAGTGTAGTATTTTTTAATCCAATGGTTGACTGGTAGATAATGCCTTTTTGCATTAAGTCCGCCTGTGTACAACTACAAATTGTACATGAAGTAAAAATAAAATAAACATAAAACATACTTTTACCCATAATTTTACAAATTGTGTACAAAGAGATATCAAACACGCCCTGGCTAATACGTTTATAGACATGATATTATGTTAAAATCGTATAAGGATATTTATAGAATATCATGAAAATAATAATATCTTAAAATGTTCCAGGAAAATAAATTAAATTTGATATTTGGCGTTTCTTCCTGTAATTTTCATAGTGAGTTCCTGATCATGCGATACATATGAACAATAAGCAAAAACGGCATAAGCAATTTCGGTTTGCTTTGTAAAACCAACAACATTCCTGGCTACTGTACGCATCATTTACAAGTG
Source organism: Mythimna pallens (assembly GCA_961205895.1). Classification (NCBI taxonomy): domain Eukaryota; kingdom Metazoa; phylum Arthropoda; class Insecta; order Lepidoptera; family Noctuidae; genus Mythimna; species Mythimna pallens. The sequence continues at coordinate 7,679,181 of OY540825.1, forward strand.
CAAATACCGACCATCATCGACAAAAACTCTTAAGTGGCACAGGTGTGGTCCACATCGAAGTAGTAAATTTAGAAAGTAGTGTTAGCTGGTAGCAAACCCAATGTTTTCAATTGTAAATGTTTGAAATCAGAGCCCGATAGATACCGGTGACCCTGCTATGCCAGTGTTGACAAAACACCAATGTTGATAGTTTGGTTTCTTCTTACTGTATTGTCTTGTGTGCAGATCGAGCATGGGTGACGTTAGCCACAAACGACTCTTACGGCCTGGGAGCCCTGGTGTTGGCGCATTCACTGCGCCGCGTCGGCTCCGCATACCCAGCCGTAGTACTCATCACACCGTCTGTCACTGAGCCCATGAGGTATGCTATAACTTTTTGCAGGTCTCTAGCAGAAATCTTTATTATGAAAGCACCTAAGACTGCAATGAATCCATTCGTCAAGAATTTGGTAGGTAAGTTTTGGCTCGTTTTTGAGGAGCTTCAGCCTACCTAGGCGATGACTTTACGTCTAATATTGTACACGTGGATGTTGGTGCCTACTCAATCCATTAATATTCTCTGAGTACGGTACGGCGACACCCACGAGCAGAGGTGTTCCCTATTCTTAGTTTTGAATGACAAGACAAAAAATGAATGTGTAAACATAATTGTGTATCGGTATTTTCTACTCTTATTATATTTTGGTACAATGCAGGTTAGGTGTTTGGCACTGACTTTAAAGTATGACTAAAATGAGGAGTCGGTTTTTAAAATGGGTTATAAAGCTACAGATAAAACATCAAGGCAGAATATCTACAATAAACGATGTTTATAATTAGGCTTTCTTAATGGTTGATAAAATCTCGTTATAATTATTTATGTTAGCCAGACATCAAGTTAAGAATCTACAATCAATATTGAACCTCAGCTACTGTGCTTGTGACAAATTACGGACCATTCGAATTCGCATTCGCATTTTAAATAAACATTAATTGAAATTCAATAAAAAAGTAAGTAGTGAACACTGGTGGATCTTGCTCAGCGTGTATGAAGATAACACCTATTTTTAAATTGCCATTATTGACTGATTGTATGATTGTTGAAGCACAGTCATACGCCATTATCACACTGTGCCATTATATTTATTTCGCACTTTAAAATTCACAATTTTCAGTTAAGTGAATAATTTATGGATTCGTCAATATTCAGAAATGATTATTCAAATAATGTTCCACGTACGCCACACAGGCACTTGCCTCTACTAAGAATTCATTGTGGACGTAAGAACGACTACACAAACATCTACAGTCAATTTTAATGCTAATATTGACAGCGAATCGTAGCAGTAACACCTAAAAGACGATGATACGATTCTTTCTGGAAGTGCAATATATTGATAGATAGACAATGTCGGGAATCAAGATCAATGTCAATTGATCTTAAGTGACTAACAACCTACACACAATTCAGATCAATTGCTGAGGACAGGAGGGTAGTATGAAAAGATTGCTAAATGTCCTTTTTGATGTTCTCAGAGAGCGACTTCGCGCAGTATTCGCGGAGGTGATCACAGTAGATGTGCTGGACTCACAAGACGCAGCTCACCTGGCTCTACTCCAGCGTCCCGAGCTTGGCATCACCTTCACCAAGATCCACTGCTGGAATCTCACGCAGTATGAGAAGTGCGTGTTCCTGGATGCCGACACATTGGTGAGCTTTCTTGGCACCTGTCTCAGACAGATCTGTCTTCTCTCTAAAGTTTAATTAATGAGTGTCCTATAACGTCGACAGCACCAATGAATTAAACTAAATTAGACCGTACTAATATGTTGAGCTCTTTGCCGGCAACGATTTAGTAAACGGTTTCATGTCCCAGCGTCACTGTCATTCCCATTTTAGCATGCAAGTTTATTCGAGATGATCTGGATTCTACATCGTTAAAACAAACTTTCCAGTGTAAATATTTTTGCAATATCAAAGAGCAATTGAGATAAACGTAGTTTGGCCGGCGCAGCGATTGCTTCAATCAATTCTCGTGTAGTAACAGACGCCTTAAATGAACGAAACTATGTGCTATCATAAAGTGTTCAAACTCAACACTCAAGACTAAGTGAGACGTAGGTAGATTCATTAAAAGCATGCTAAATTAATGGATAAACATTTAACACTAGTTGTCCCAGCCAAAATCTACAAATGTTTAACGACCGTGATGTTAGGCGCGAGCTTCGGCTGTAGACAACGTCAACACGTCTTGAAGGTTGTAAATCGTTTTCGATTTTTCCTATTAACGAGCGTATGTAAAAGTCGTTAACACTATTTCGATATGTAACTGTTTACGCGATAAGAAAGTCAATGTTACCGGATGTGGACGTTAGTGCAGTAACACGAGATGACGAGACGCATAACCGTGGCCCAAATATTTTGTTCCCGACAATTTGGACCAGCTCCAATATTTTACACTTTCATTCTTCGGTTCTTTTGAAGGTAGCACATGTGTTGTGAAAGTAAAACTATCATTACACGATGTTTGCATGTCGTTATCATTTATATCATGAAATTACATAATGTAAACGTGTCAAAACTTTCAATTTATGGATTTTTAAGTTCCAATAACAAACAATAAGATAGTGTCCCGATAGAATCCATTGACTCGCCGAGTTTTTTATTTATCGCAGGTTATTGAGTCAACTCGAAGTTTTATCCACGAGCAGATAAAGAATTCTTGATAAACATACCAGTTATTTGTTATACATGTTCCTCACGTGGATCATAACGAAATCTTTGTATAATGAGAGCATTATAATTTGTAATTTTGATTAGATCTTTAAAGCTGGTGGGATGACAAAGGTCAAAAGGATAATATCACAATATACTAATTTGTGCTTATTTATACTTCTGGTCTTTACCTCAAAAATATAAGAGCAAACAACAAGCCTTCAAATATTGATATCATATTTAAATACCTTGATTTCATCACCAAAAATCCTGGGAGTTTTTGCAATTAAAAATATCTTAAAAATCTATACAATTAAATTGCCGGGGTTTTTTTTAACGTATTAATTAAAAAAATAATTTGAATTTTAATTAAGAGACAGCTTATATTTCGTCCGATCTTTCATAAAAGTCATAAATTAAATGTCTAATGATTATACCATCTTTGTATACAAATTACTGCAACTCTTTAATTTTTGTCAGAAAAGGGAAGATTTGATTTTACATTGTATTGATGATAATGATTTTCCTATAACTTGCTTTAAAACGCCAGTTATGGAAAAAGCAATCTTTTGAACTCCTCGTCGTCGAGAGGCTCGAATCAATCAAACTTCCTAACGTCAAGTTCGTTTACTAGGTCGTCCAAAACAGCGACGAGTTGTTCGATCAATCAACTTTTTCTTAGGTATACTTGCGATAAGTCCTCGTTTCTGTCCCAGAGGTTGCTCAGAAGCAAGCAGTGGTTTTAGAACCGCTAGTGTAATCAGTAGGACAATGGAAATCTGACGTCAAGTTCATTACTAGGTCGTCCAAAACAGCGACGAGTTGTTCGAGCGTGAGCAACTGTCCGCAGCCCCAGACGTCGGCTGGCCCGACTGCTTCAACTCGGGAGTGTTCGTCTTCGCCCCGTCAGCAGACACCTTTAGCAAGCTCATCGCTTTCGCACAGGAACGCGGCAGTTTTGATGGTAAGATCTTTGCCATTTTAAGAATTGCCCTCTCTTCAAACTAAACTGTTAGTCCTGTAGTGCTACCACGAGGCCTTAACGCGATCCATTTTACGCCTAAACTGAACTGTTAAAGGGATGGAGCTATATAGGGTGTATAGCTCCCTGCCTCTTTCTCGCTCGAACTACTGACATTTTAACACGTCATGGTAAGTCCCCTGTTATCTAGCTCTGTACTAATTGGTGTTGCTCTATGCAAAGTAAATCCGTATAAGAAACAGTATTCATACCATTACGCCTGGAGACTGCTCCAATTTGTAAAATTATTTTTCTCACAACATAATGTATCATTTCCAGCGGATATTCGCATCGTAATTTTTATTTTTACAGCTGAAATAAATTCATCATAAAAATTTGTACAAACTGTCAAGAAATAATGAAACTTGTTGCTTTTAGCTTTCATATTAGTGTTGGTAATTTGTCAAGTGTTTCAGCTTGTAACATCATTGATATTTCATAACAGGTGGCGATCAAGGTCTGCTGAACTCTTTCTTCTCTGACTGGGCTCGTGGGGACATCAACAAGCATCTACCATTCCTCTACAACGTTACTTCTGCCGCCTTCTACTCATATCTGCCCGCTTTGAAACAGTAAGTCATGGGTCTATCTAAATTTGTTTTCAGTAAACATTCAACAACTGGGTACATATAGATGATATTATTGATAAAACATTAATTTCTGTCCCAATTGGACTAGTGTAGCCACGGTTAGGAGCGCTCTATGTATAGCATAACACATCTTTCCCAAAAATGTAGACAGCAAGTTAAGTGAAAACCAAACAAACATATTTCACACGCTTAATCAAAAAAACACGTAACTAACTCTTTTTTTCTCTCTCTTTTCTTTTTTTTTGTAACTTGTTTTCAGATCCAAATACCCTCATTTTGAGTAAGATCTTTTTATGATTAGGCATGCAATATGTATTGTACAAAGTAGCTTTATGACTACTGACTCATGCAAACTTCATTAAAAACAAGAAACCGTTTATCTTGCCACTTTGATCCGCACGAGTGAAAATACCTGATGCATTCGCACGCCCGGCATTGACGTTGGCAATCATGAATACCATGTCGCAAACACAAGCTAACTCACTTAAAGGTACGTCATAGAGTAAATTTTGCCACAGAAACTAAAATTAATTATTCGTTTTCCAGCAATGTTTTTATTATTTGTATGTTACTTGTGTTATCTAACGCAACTTCAACGAACTAGATAAAATGTTGAATAACGTGGTGGTGAAAGGATTGGTCCATATCTAATCATCCTATATTATCAGCGGAAGATACGCCTAATTCTATTGTTAAACATGTGCTTTTACATATTCTATTATGTCTATAATGAGCAGATGCCAAATGTATGTATTTATGATCGATTGTTGTGGTTTCAGCACTCATTTCATTCACATCACTTTGTAATAGGCACGACTTACAATTTGAATATGTGTTTCAGTTATCTATCCTTTTATACTCTCAAAAACGGCCAAGCTGATATCTCAAGCAATGTTAGTCCCAACGCATTTCCTTTTCCAGTTACGGGCAAGACCTGAAAATCATCCACTTTATCGGCGCCGCCAAGCCTTGGCTGCAACAGTTCAACTTCGGATCCGGCTCCGTCGATGCGCCCGATCACATCCGCGGCCTCCTCCAGCTGTGGTGGGACATATTCGTGGGACAAGTACACGCTCAGCTCGACACTGGCATGGTAGGCTTAAACTTATATCAGAATCTTCGTTAAATCAGGCAGGGATAATCTATCATTCTATAATGGCTTTGGTGTTCTTCTAAAACAATAGGAAAGTGAATGAGCCTATAAATAACACAAGATACGCCAAACAATGTCTAGTCCGCCTTGTCTGAATATACGACGCAGGCTTGTTAAGATGAATATGCGACAAATCGAAATAGAACAAATGAAACCGATATTCCTATATTGAATTACCACAAAAATAATATATTAAATTGTATTTTAACCTCAAGATGTCTTTAATATTACATATTGCGATTGATCTAGATTAATTTCCGTATCGGTTACACATTGTTGAAATCGATCCCGTCTGTGCGCGGTTTGCGACCGCGGGTACCTCAGGGTACCTTGCTCGGTCCAGTAAGTCGATCCATTGTCATTACAACCTCCGATCTGATCACTACAACATGTTTTCCAAGCATTCACGGAAGGACTCTAACTCTAAAGTTGCAGAGGTGAGACTTACACATATCAACTTTAGCTTTTCACCTTGCGTTTATAAAAGTTAATCACTATATTTGTGTAGGTTTATTTTGAACATTTCTTCTTTTTAATATTAGCACCGTGTTAGGACTTGTGATTCCCTGAGTGACTAAACAGTAACTACCAGTAACAATAGCTTGCACTCTGCGCTTGTGCACTCCTACTGCTACTTGACGCACCTTTTGTTTGAAGCATTATATTATCCGTGTGACATAATATTTCTCCAAAATACTAACATTTTCTAACTTTACCAAATATGTTGTCTGCTTTTGCACGGTTTGTTTAATATTTATATGGGACTGAGTAGATGGTGTTGGTATTTTGGTGGAATACTCACCGCGGAATCTTTATAAACATACCGAGAAATAGTTGCTTTTTCATATTTTAAATTTAAAGATGTTTTTTTCATTTTATTTGGTTAGTTTCCCATAATTTTGCACATATGCTACAGAGCTATTATTTGAATCAGTATGTTTATTCAGTGACGCATTATTATTTGAAAAGTAATAGTCGCTTGGACAAAGTTTTTTGCACTGTGTAGTGAGATGGCTAGTGCGCGAAGCTTAGTTCAAGTGTTTGTGTGCATGCATACTACTGAGTTGTTTCACTTCAACCGATAGGTTGAGGTGGCGGCACATGACGCACACGAAGCGCAACCAGAGTTACTCCCACTAGACGTGCGACACCAATTCCACTATCAACCAACTCCGGATCCAGAATCGGAATTCACTTGGCATCACCCTTATGTCGAAACCAAAGAAGAAGCACGAGCGAAAAACATAGACCTAGCAGATTTTTTCGATCCATGGAAGATTTATAGAGGACATATACCACCAAATACAGAAGATGCGCACAGTCATCATGAAGAATTAGGCAGAATGGAAGATCATGAGGAAATAAGAAAATATGCCTGGGATTATCAGGCACAAGAGCCTCCGTCCACTTACACAGAACACAACTCGAACCAAGATATTCAAACGCATTACACAGATCACTGGCAACACGAGACTCAGCATGAACACAGACACGATCAACGTCAGCATGAAAGTCACTGGCATCAGGAACACGACCACAACTGGAGCAGTGGCGATCATCATCGTCATGATCACTGTGATCATCACACTCATGGACATGATCATCACCGTCAAGATCATAATGATCATCATGTTCAGAGTTATGATCATTACTCTCACGGGTCACACAGCCAGGACTATCACGATCACAGCCAGGAATATCACGGTCACAGCCAGGACCATCAAGGTCTCAGCCAGGATCATTACAGTCAGAGCAAAGACCATTACATTCATAGCCAAGACCAACACAGCCACAATCAAGATCATTACCAACATGCTCATGATCAACATGCTCATGATCAACATGCTCATGATCAACATGCTCATGATCAACATGCTCATGATCAACATGCTCATCATCAACATGCTCATGATCAACATGCTCATGTTCAACATGCTCATCATCAACATACTCATCATCAACATGCTCATCATCAATATGCTCATGATCAACATGCTCACACACATGATCACACGACACAGCACGAAAATAACAATCACGCGCAACACTTCGAACCACCACGAACACAATATCACATTCATGAAAAAAAACATGAACAGACTTATAGCAACGCTACTTCATTCGCTCCACAAAAACCGGCAAAACATGAAGAAATAGTAGTACACCATGTTCAAATGGTAAAAGAAAAGAAACGTCCTCGCCGCATTCGGAGACTGCATCGTATAGATGTTTATAAAGAATCAGAAATGATGAATGGCGACATCTCCGGGGCAGAAAGTGATGAATACGACGACATAGTGCCGAGACACCCCTACGATGGTTTCTACCTAAGGCACAGAGTCACCATCGACGCTCGAGGGCGGAAAGTTTGCTCGCATGAAGTACCTCCCACTCCGACCCCCTCTCCCCCGCCCGACTCCCCGCCTCCGATGGACGACTTGCTCGCGCCAGAAAACGAACCACAGGATACCAACGACTCTGAAGCCCAAGTAAGTTACGCCCAGAAATACTTGCCCTCGACAGCCTCAGGTAAAACGTTTCTCTTATTAAAAAGCTTAAATGCAAGTGTTTGCCATTAAAATATAAGCTCAGTTTGTAGATAAGTTTTGCATGCTCACCACTCGATTGTATTTCGCACGTATTTAACTATTTATTAACATTATTCCATAGAGGTGTAAATAAAAACCTATTAGAAATGTAGTCGTTTCATTAGTGTTACACGATCTGAAACTAAATAAGAGTAACGTCTGTTACAGAGTGGCGTAGCAGGCAACCTGGCGCGCGTGCAGCCGGGCGGGCTCGGGCCGCGCGACGCGCTCGACGAGCTGTCGCGGCGCCAGGGCTGGGAGGCCGGCAACATCGACTACATGGGCGCCGACTCCTTTGCTAACATTTGGGCGAAGATCTCGCAAACATTGAGCCAGCCCCGCACCTCACCGCCCAAACAGTCTCCCCCGAGGGAGCCTGCCCCACAGCCCGCTAGTGAGGTCGTACAGGAACCAGTGGCAGAACAAGTAGAAGTGGCAAAGGAAGTCGTCCCTGCTGAGGCCACACCCGCGGAACCCGCACCCGCTCCCGTACCTGAAGCGGCAGCCGCCCCTGTGCCTGAAGTGGCGCCTGCTCCTGTGCTTGAAGCGGCGCCTGCTGCTGTGCCTGAAGAAGCGCCAGCACCTGTGCCTGTAGCGGCACCTGAAGCTGAGCCTGTACTTGCAGAGGCGCCCGCTCCCGTACCTGTAGAGGCGCCCGCTACCGTACCTGTAGAAGCGCCCGCTCCCGTGCCTGAAGCAGCGCCCGTTCCCGTGCCTGTAGAGGAGGCCGTTCCCTTGCCAGTAGCTGACGTGCCCGTCACAGTGGAAGCTGTGACACCTCCCGCCGCCTTGCCCGCCGAGGCTGTCGCGCCTGCAGAAGTAGCGGCACCCGTGCAGAAGCCAGCCTCGCCTGTGCCTGTACCAAAGGAAAAATGTCCAGTTCCGGTATCTGTTGAAGCCATAGTCCCAGATGTGCCCGCACCTGTGGAAGCACTGGCACCTGTGGCAGAAGCCCCGGCTGCTCTCGCTAAGGTGGAAGCTCCAAAGACCACTGAAGCCGCACCCGTAGAACAGAAACCAGCGCAAAAGACTGAAATTTCCGCAACGGGCGCTGCGGCTCCCGTAACAGCGCCGGCGGCCAAGGCTGCAGCTCGTACGGCGGCCGCCAGCCCCGCCACCCCCGAGAAGGCTTGCCCGGCCGCTGCCAGCCCCGCCACGCCCGAGAAGGCTTGCCCGGCAGCCGCCAGCGACAGCCCGCCGCTGGCCAACACGCCGTCCAAGGAAGACGCAGCCGCGCCCGCCGCTGCTAAAAGTGAGTATGCGCTCAACGTCGAGCGCGCCATCGACGGTTAACAGCTTTGCACTGTCAATTCTCACAGAGTTCATTTTGCAGTTTTCAGACTTGTACTAATATGTTGATAGTTTAGCTGCATCCTGGTTACGTGGCTCGGTCTGCCGATGTATGTGCATCGCTTGAACTTGGATGACCGTCACGTAACTCGATGTGTCCACAGTTTTCTTTTGTGCCGTTTTGTGATGTTTGGTTTTATGTTTATTTTATCAGCATACGTTTCAAAATCCGTTGTTATTTCACCCAGCTTCCGAGGAGGCAGCGCAAGAGACGCGGCTTTGATAGATCAGGTAATAATTATTATTTTACTTGGACTCAACGCAACTTCAGATTTGCGCTGAATTTGGGTTACGGTGGAGGAACTATATGTTTGTGAATAAAGCTTCCTCACCTTGTGAAGTCTAACGATCCTTTACACGACTATGTAGTTTCTTTTCGAATGAATTCCAATCTGATAAAATTCTCCACCAAAAAATGTACATTAGCCTAATTGAAATTCCTCTTGTTTGTTTATACAATTTTCGACTGAAATATTCTGTGGATGTTGGGTTTGGTCCAAGTAGATGCAGATCGTAGGGACATTTGGTCGACCACTCATTCAGCTATTTCTGGAGAAATTATTCTGAGGGCGATTCAGCTAAAGTGATAAATGTCAAATTAATTCCCTGAATGAGTTGTTCCCGTGCGGTTGCATTCAATGCCATAATTGATGCAACTTCGCATGTCTGTGTGCTGCACCCCTGGAGATCGTTACAATTTCGTACAATTTCTCCACTTGTAGAAGCTGTAACAGGTCTTGTCCGATGCTTTACATTTTTGTTTTACACATTGCAAGGAACATTATTCAATGCTTTTCATAGCGATACACTCACGTAGAGAGCACACAATTTGTTCACACATGTAGAACCTATTTATACCTAAATAATTATAAATTAATATAATGATTAATTAATTATTCATACCTGTAACTTCGACCTATTTACAAATATAACGGATCGTTATCCTCAACAGAAAACCGAACCAAAATAAAATAATAATCCTTGTAATGCTCATTGCAGCTTTGAGACTCCACTAAACTGGCACAGTCCTAACTTTCCGCTTGCATCGTTTCTATTTAACCAAGTAGCTATGTTTTCCCTCGACTTTGTTCCAGGCTATAGTGTGTTCCGAGCTTGCTCTCTAATGTGACCGCAATACTAACGCCACGTCTAATCGCTCGAGAGTATAAAGGCGAGAAATTGGTTGTGTAGTCGAGGAGCGTCGCAAGCCGGCCGGCAAGCTGAAGCTGAGTCCTCCCGCCGCCGCCGACCCGCTGCCCACCCCCGACAGCGAGCTGGAGGACGCCGCCGCGCTCGCTTCCGACATCATCGCGCAGGAGCTGCGCACGCCCACCGTCACCGCGCCCGCCGCGCCGCCCGCCGTTAGCCCGCTCGTGGTACAGCAGGCTCACAGCCTATCTGTCGACGAGCCCGAGGTGCCCACGCCGCCCGTAGGGGCGGTATCACTCGCGCAGATCGGCGTCAAGACTCCCGCAAAGGGCAAGTCCTCCATCGCCGCGCAAATAGAGTCCTCCATCACGGAGACCCCGCCGACGCCCACGTCCCCCACCGCGCCAGCGCCCCCCACCGCGACGGCGCCGGCGCCCGCGGAAGCTGCACCCAAGAAAAAGGTGGTAAAGAAAGTAGTAAAGAAGGAGGTGGTGGCGGGCGCCGACGCTCCCGTGCCGCCGCCGCGCAAGAAGGAGAAGAAGCCCAAAGAGAAGTGAGCGCGCTCGACTCGCTCCCGATAGTTCCTCTGTGCCATAATCGTAGCCTTTCTAATATTAAATGTCTATTTAATTTTCGAATAATTATGCTTTTATGTATCGCGTAATTTTTTACTATTATGATGTTAGAATTAATTTTATACTCACTATCACACGGCAAATGTATTGTTTAGTTTGATTTTTTATACCTTTACTTTTTTTATTAATTCTATGATTTATTTATGTTTTAGCAAGTGATGATAATCGGTTTTATTGTTAAATTGATTTACCAAAGGACGAGATGTATTTATTATGAAAACGAAAGTTTTTATGAAATTTTATATTAAAAGTCTATTTTGGAATACCTACTTCCTGTTTTAATTGTCTTCACATTTTTGCGTCTCTCTCAAATCAGAAAATAGGTTGCAATTAATATATAGGCCTGTAGCACTTAATTCTATTCACTCTCGCGCCACTCAGACCGGTAGGAGTATTAAAATTTGTTGATTTCATAAAGTGGTTAGGTAGGTACCTAGACAAAAAAAAAAACCTAGCTTATATTAATAAGATCAGTCCTTATAATCGTGATTAATTGTCGATCGAATGATATTTACCTATTATTTAACAAACAGCAATGATAAGTCAAAACTGGGGCATAATTAATTCTTTAAAGAGAATTTGGTAATCTTATCATGGCGAAAAATACTATTACATAGTTCCATGATAGTGATAATGATACACACGCATTAGGCACACATAAATGTAGTGGTGCGTCTACAGTGTTATGAAAAACTGATAAAATAAAAATAGCGGTCAAATGCTGGTCTGAGATAATGAAAGAATTCAGACGCCGCGGGATTTCATGGCCACGGTTACTTGAGTCGGTGATTAGACTATAAATATCGAGATAAAAGTATTACATAAGAGTTTTCGAATAGAATGTTTTGGGAGGCGATATAGGCCTGTCGCCCTCTAGTCGACACGCTAAATTCATATACAATGCATGATAGCTGAAAACCAATCAATGCTTACCTGCATACCCGGGGCCTCCGCCTTACAATGATTGTGCGAGCGAGAAAAAGAGATTGAGCTATACACCCTTTAAAGCTCCATCCTTTTTACAGTTCAGTTTAGGTTGTAACGTGGTTCGCAGTTGGAGCTCGTCGCAGGGCCTCTGAGGGTACTTTAAGCTAGACTGATGATCTCTGATGGCACAGAATAAGTAATAGTACAAGTCTGATGGTAGTACCAGTACCTAATATGCTATAGTGTGTCTAATAACCGTTATGTTGCTAATTCTTCGCTTCTTATAGGACCATTCATTTATTACGTAAGACGATTTGGGGGAGGGGGGTCGAACATGTCTTACATTTTCTTAAAAGGGGGTGGAAGGGATACTTCTTACGAAGATCACAAAAGTACACAAAGTTAAGATTTGAAAAAGCTCGGGCAAGCGCCGATGCTGATGTGCGCTCGGATGCGTATAAGTGATTTAATTCCATGGCAACGACAGACACTGCGCCTCCCCGCTTGTAAACTATAATAATAAAAATAAGTTCCTAAAAATTTAAAGCCAACCAAACATTTATTTATATAATTTTTTTCCTTTAAATTCGTACGTTGTAAATATTGAATGGGGTAGGGGTCGGTCTATTCTTATCTTTTCTTATTAGGGGGGGAATTGGGTGAAAAACTAGTAAAAATCGTCTTACGTAATAAATAAGTGGCCCCGGGCTACGCCAATTACGAGTTGATTGCAGTGACTTGATTGAAGATCACGACGAAGTGAGGAAGTGCACGTAGGCACAGAAGCAAGAGATATTGATAGAAGTACCTACCTACAGTTTTCATATAGGTATCCTACAGTACAGACACAATAAATAGTGAACAGCGCTTTATGACTGCGCCGGGACCTGTGGCGCTGGAATGCAAAGGGTAATTGAAGGACACAAGTGTGGTTTTAGTCAGTAAAATTTCGAGACGCCTTGGCGCTCCACCTTAGAGCGAGAGAAGTGATTTACCATCGCAAAAAAACCAGTAATAGGTACCTTACAGTTTTCTGATAGTACCTACCTGTCAGGCTGCAATGTTGGCACAAGTTATCCACCTTTCAAATAGAGGTTTACAGAACTCTACAAATAAGTGCTATAAGGAAAACTACTAGCATGCGAGCTTAAAGGTAATGGTCGCTATGGATTTGGTTTACCTAAGTTTCTACGTAAGATACAACACTGTAACCAACACTAAAACGATAACTTCCGCAAATTTCACTAAGTAAAAGTAATTTGTTGATTAGTAAGTACATACAAGAAAGTTTCAAGGTCAAGGTTTAATAAATTGATAATCGAGAAAAAAATAAAATACAAAAAGATTCTCTCCGGCGGGGAATCGAACCCCGGTCTCCCGCGTGACAGGCGGGGATACTTACCACTATACTACCGAAGATGTAGTAACCTATGTCGAAAATGTGTATTCCTATGAACACCAAAGATAGAAAATTCGGTATTCTGATATTTAAATTTTCATTTAATAAAATTTAATACAAATTATTTCAAAGAAAAATACTGCTTTATCGTACTTATCAACATTGTGATACATAAATTAATAAATATAAACTACTACGGTAATTACTAGTCATTTTTGACACAGCGCCATCTAGTGTTATCTGGTTAAAACAATAAGCAACTCATTTTTCAAGATGGTTGAGTACTTCAAAAGACAGATGTCAGTAGTGCTTAAACAAATCATTACGATTGATGTTACCGTGACGAATTGTTTTGTTTAGTGAGGTAAGTAGAAGTCTTCAAAACCCCTTTACACGGGGTTTATATGGGGTACACTACACGTATGACATTTTAGCAAGATATACATATGTTAAGTAGTTTTTCTTGTTCAAATCCAAATTAGTGCATCGTGGGTCAGAAATTTTATCCGGAGGACACAAATAACACTGAATTTAACATTGCTACTAAAATTAAGGAATTAAAATCAATCTGGCGCATCTACCGTCTTTATCACATTTATTTTGCGTTATGTTGATTTCGGCCTATGCCCGCTAGCTAAGACCGCGGAGGATTTCTGAAAGGGAAATCCGTAGTCCTAGAACGCAAAGAGTAATTGAAGGATACAGGTGTGGTTTTAGTCAGTAAAAGTCTGACACGCCCTTCCGCCCCACCCAGAGCGTGAAAAGTCATTTGGATGATTTCCCACCTTAAAAAAAGGGTAGCTAGCGAAATTGAAATTTTCTAAGTTTTTTTTGCCTTTTGCAGGTTAGTGCCTAGTAATGTGATTGGCAGCCGTAACATGTATTATATACCTATTTATTTACGGCTGATCAAAACTTAAAATTTTAATTTCGAGAGCTACCCTGGAGCACAGAATAAGCAATCTGGAGCATCTACCGTCTATAACACATTTATTTTGCGTTATGTTGATTTAAGAAAATGGTTCTATAACTTCTGAAAAATTTACGCATCTGTCTAACTTATCCAGAGTTATCTTAGCCCTGGAGGTGCTTCGTGAGAGGCGTGCCCCAAACTGCGCGCGCGGCAAGCGTGCTCTATAATTTAGACGAATTGCGGAAAGAAACAAACAAGAGCCTTGTTCACCGACCTTGTTAACGTTGTGTGCCTTAATTAGGTACGTTACGATTTATCCCATCCCGTGATTCGGTGATCATGTTAGCTTAGTTACTAGGATATATGTTGACAAACTAACAATCAATTCTTTGAGGTACCTACGTGTAATGGACATGGAGTTAATATGACGGACGGTTGTCTGTTTTCAAATCTTGGATAAATATAGGTAGCTTGATATCCAAAACGGTTGTTAGGTGTCCCTTTTATGGGTAACTAGTATTGTCTTCGCGGTTTCACCTTCGTCTTTGGTTACTGCTCCGCTTCCGTGGGTCATAGCGTGATTTTACAAAGACTATCTCATGCAATATTTTTTTTTCAAACTGACTGGAGGTTCTCGAGATTAGTGTTGAAACAAAAAAAAAAAAAACTCTTACGCCATATTAGATTAATATTACTTTGTATAATACATTATAGTATAAATCTAATCCTGCGGCCCTTCTTTAAGATATCTATCTCTATCTATATCGGAGTTACTTATGTGGTGATTTCCCACCTAAAAAATAAAATAAAGGTAAATATAAAAATGGGACCCAAAATACAAATTGCTTAACATACAGATAACCGAATTTAACCATTTTTTTCTTCTGCAAGTTATTAGTAATTTAATAGATATAGGTGTAATAAGATAAACAATATTTTCTAAGCTTCCAAAATAAGAACAGCCTATAACTTCACAGCGATTGAAGGATATCAACACACAACGGAAGCAGAAAGTCAGAAGCCCTCCAAGGGCCGCTTTCCGACGCCTCGTATTGACGAAGTGGCAAGTGCAGCGAGTGCAGCGACTTTCACACCCCATCGATCGTAAGTATCGTACTCGTTCGTGATTCGATATCGACTTGTTTACACGCCTGTTAGTCACAATGAGCTTCTCATTATGAGACGGTGGCTTGGCTGCCTGTGGGTGGTCCCACACCGTTCACAAACATCGTTAGCACTACCAAAGTATTCTCACTCGATACTCGTGATTAGTATCGAGTTTGTATTGGTAGATACTTTTGGAGTAGGTACTCTATAACGTTTATTCTTCCATACAAATATGGAGGCAGTGAACTTATGTTCACTGTATGACATACAGAAAACAAACCAAAAATAATATATCAATTGTTCTATCGTAATCTAGCTTTTTATTCTTTCATTTACAAAACACAATAAGACAGTAAAAATATAGACTCAAATAATGAGCCTTAAAAATTACAAGTTTCTTCACTTCTGCACATCGAGCGTAAATAAATTACATACAGATACAAAATGTTTATTTCAGAAACAAATATTTTTTTAACAATTTTTGCCTCCTTTTCGGCAAATAATGCCTGTATATGAGACTCAACTCTTCTATGACTTAACAGGATACCATACTATAAATTGTAAAACCCAAAAAAGTATTGACTACCCAAAAAATATTGGCTCTCATTGTCTTTCTATTGCGTTTCTAATTTACGGTAAGTACTCGAAAGCATAGGGACTAGAGAGTATACTAACGGCCTATATTAGTTTGGTGACTGTTTTGCCAGTATGCCACAGTTAATTTTTTCAATAAATAATTTAATCTATCCTTGTAAGAATAGATTTATTATTCAAATATTCAATTAATTTTATTTGGGACACGTAATTATTCAGCAGTTTTTCACATTATCCATAAACATGCCCAAATATCTGTATATTTATAAGGAGAAACTGACTGACTGACATATCAACGCACAGCCGAAACTACTGGGACTAGGAGCGTGAATTTTTGCAGAAGATTTATTTTTATTTATGACGTAGGCGAGCACTAAGAAAGGATTTTCCAAAATTCACTCCCTAAGGGGATGAAGCGGGGGCCCAAAGTTTGTATGGAGAAACCTACGTTTACGCAAGCGAAGCCGCGGGCAGAAGCTAGTTTGTTCATAAAATTGGATGCGCTCTTTTCGTTTATTATGTTATTGTACTTATACTTACCTATGTTATGGAAAAGTCTATTCGTGTGTGCAATAGTTTCTTATTGCTCATCAAAGCGTCTTTTACTTTTGCACTTGATGAGAAAACATATCTACTTATTTTAAACTATTTACGCCCATCGACCGAGGCGCCGCCGACTAGGGTGCCATAGTGCACCCCTGGGCAAGATGGTTAACCTCAGTGGTAAATTACCTTCAGTTTGCACTGAAAACATATTTTTTAGCTGTGAAGTGTAATGAAAATAACATGCCAATTTCTTTTATAAATAATTTTTTATCTTGACATCGGTAGGTAGAATTGCTTGCCTACATTAAAAAAATTAAACATAACTTAACTACAACAATAAAAACAAATATCTAATTATTATTATTGAAAATAATTTTACAAAATGTTTGCTGTGTCGCCATCTAGTGAACACCATTTGTAGTTTTTAAAAAGTTGGTGGCCTCTGCTCGGTCCGAGGCCCGCGGCGTCCCGCCATCATCTTTTTTCTCACTCGTACAAAAATATTCGTTCACAAACGCACACATAGAACAGCACCGATACGCACGCGGTGGTTACTCGACGCAACACAAACAACCAGTTTGACAGGAACCGTAGCGCGCGGTGGTAGTGTCGCTTTGTTTCGTAAAGTAACATTGATAATATCAATGTTTATAAACAGAATTTGATAAGAAACTGAAACTAAAACATCTATTCATGAATAAAATTAAAGACTTTCGTGTATTAACGTATTAATTCGCGAGTTTACTTGGGTTTTCTGTTGGATTTGTACGTTTTATTCGAGTGTGTAATCTTGTATCTGCGAGAACTCAGCATCGTTGATTTTGTTCGGACGGTGGATGAAAATGTGAAACAAATGTGTGTTGGTGAACTTACCGTGGTGTTGGACTTGGAGTTGGTACTTTGAGACGATTGTGGTGGTCGAAGCCGGCAGGATGAGGTGTCTGGTGTTCGTGTTGTTGTTGCCTGCATGCCTGGCACACCTCAATGTTTACCTGAGCAGTGCTGAAGTATGGAGGTTATTAGGTAAGTTGAATTGCATTTATCCTTATCGGTGAAACAGCTGCACGTAACTGCAAGTGTTATCGTTGATATCGATAACGTTGTGATAAGCCGTTCTGGTGCGCTATCCAATCAAAATCTTTAAAAAAGAATGATCATGTCGACGTAATTTGTTTAGCTAGCTAGATTAATGTTAGCGAAAATAAATCGTAAAGCTACTTTTAGAACAACATAAATCAAAATAAACTGGCAAACATGATCAAGCGTAACCTACTAACTCGTTATCGTGTGAAGGTTAAGTACCTACACTATCTGTGGTAAATTAGTTGAATATCACGGTTCACCTAATTCTAATTAGGCACCTGTCTTTAATTCAGTAATAAATACCTATTGTAGCAAAACTAGCTGCCGTACAATCGTCGTTAATAACAAACATTACTTCATGAATATTGAAAAGCAAATAATTTCGTAAAACATTACCTAGTAACATTTCCGGGGTGGTAAGTTATGAATTTAAGCTTATATACATATTATGCCTTATGTTAAAAATACCGATACTCTGATGTGTTTACATGGAACACAAATTTTGAGGAAGGTTACAGTGGCGGCCATGAAAACATGCCACCGCCAAATTATTAATTTATTTAGATTAAAATATTTTGGGTATTCTCTTGTGTTTATTTTTGTACAATATTTTATATAAAAAAACGAATAACAATATTATTTTTCTTGAATTCAGCATCGGTTATTAAATAACGCAGCAATTATCATTTTAAATAATAACAAATATCCTTATATTTCGCTATCTACCTAGGTAGGATTTTGCACGCGCCTAACTTTACCTAATGGCTGTGACGTCACATTTCAGTTTGTGCAATCTTTTTCTGATCTTTACCAGTTTTAACACAAGAAAACTGTCTACTTAGTCAATAAATACGGATTTGGAAAATTCTTTTTATCTCCGATTTTAGATAATAAGTAAATATATTTACGTAAAGATAATTAAAAAAAAAAATTAGTCAGCTTTCCAATCGAATTATGTATAATTATTTCCCTAAATAAATCTAGGTATTTAATGAAATCACATAATCCTAAGCAATAATTTACTTACAATTAGTTTTATTAGGTAGGTATAGCTAATTGCTTCCTGAGTAAAATCTACTAAGTAGATAGGTAGGTACCTAGTTGATTCACGTGACAAATTCGATGGAAATTGTGCTTAATTAAGAACTGTCAATAATTAATTTTTATTAGGTAGATACCTATTTAGTGTTTTTAATAGGTATGGACATCAATTTATACTTCAACAAATTCATAAAAAACATCGAACTAAAGCGCTTTCAAAATTACAATACCTGCGGTTATTTTTAGTAACGGGGATTTAGAATTTATAGTAAATTGTACTTTTCGTACTATTGTTTTTATCTACTAACGGTAATATTAAAGCGCCGGCTAAAATATACAACACTTAACATCAAGTGGGAACATTGTTTCCATTTCTAAGAACTTAATCCTCACGATTTTAATTAGACGAACGTCACAACTAATACCTGTGTGCTCGTCATTTCTGTCTTTGAGGTAAGCTGGAGTGACATTTTTGAAAGCGCCCGTGCGTGCGCGCAGGTAATGAGCTTAGAGATGTGACGCTCTTTACAATAAGCCAGTTTTTGTCCCCCTTCTATTGTACCAACCTGCCTCCGCCATAGACTTCAATCCATCTTTGTCAACGTCCGAACCATCTGCCTTTTGTTCTTGTTTAAAAATTAGAATAATAATAAACAATAATAAGGACGAAACGGGACCATCAGTTTCTTCACTTGATAATAGTTTACTTGACGAAAGATAAAATGCTCTCTGTACAAATTGAGTTGTAAGTAATTATAAATTTATGTAAATTACCTTTCGTAGAACAAACACAAATGTTGGAACGGCACGGTTCTGTTACCTGCGCAGTGTACTTTACGAAAGATAATTTATTTCCAACGAAAATAACATAAAAATTAACATATCACGCATCTTTATGTGCTATCTTGTAAGCTTCCACGGTGCGAGTCCGGGTGCGTGGTGTATCAGGCTGTTTGATCGGCTCTGCGGGTACATAGCTACATGTCATTTATTTCAGATGACATTTATGGAGATTCTATGGAGCAAAGCCAATAAACGACGCCTAAAACGTAATCTGAGACGATGGGAACGGAACGTATATTTTACTTCGTTTTGATTAGAAACTACAAGATCGCAAAATCGGATTTTATTTGACCTGTCACATTATGGACATTGAAATTTTATTAGACGCCCACATGTTTAATGTTCTGACGCAAAATGTAAATTAATTTAACGCTATCATCATTTGGGAATTTTCATTTAAATAATAAAAATGCTTGGTGTCTCCAATGCTAAGTTAAATATAATAAAGTTACGCTTTAGCAATATAATATACGATTAATGATTGCAGTATCCATAGCTCTTCCAGGACGCCTTCATTCGCCCTTGGCGAGCTAAGGCGGTATCAGACGACAGGATAGTTTATGGTCACTTGTTATCGGTCATCTGTATTCTGTAGAACTTATGGACCAACAAACATCCAAGTCTTGCGAGTTCTGCGTTTTAAGACTTTTATCTTCCAAACTATTTGGTTTTACGACAGTCAGACATGATATGCGTTTTAAGAATCGAATGAAAGTGCAGTATAAACTTTAATGCATGTTAGAAGTGGACATTCTTGTCTAGACACTCAAAACTAAAGATTTTTGTATAAAACGCTCAATCCCTACAAATTATATGATGATTTTGCTTCTGAAGAGAGATGACCATGCGCATTGTTCAGGAACGTAGGCGTAAACCTATAATATTTCCTTGCTTGATACAGTTGAGATAACTACTCACTACTTACAATGCTTGGTTATTTGAAAGTTTGGTTTGAATCCGAGAATAAAAGCAATTTTGCGGTGATATAAAGCAAAGCAAAATACAATGAGAACAGTTGGACTGACGGCAATCATTCTTTCTGTAACCACAGTATTTTTGCTAGATTATATCACGTAACAAGTTCTTTCCAACGGTACTATAAATTAGTTGGTTGTACATTGATGTTTATTAAGAAATGTCTACTGTGTATGTATGTACTGAATTCTTGCACCCGACGAAGGTAAAAATATCTTGTACCAACGTCTTGGGTTACATGGCTAGAGCTGTGGTGGGCATGTAACAAAAAATCTTGCGTAATTTGATACTAAGCGACAGTGTAGGATTCCGTCTAGTCACCAAAACCTCCTTACACGGTTACAGGACTGTTGACACTGAAATATCTCTTAAATATAAGTATTTGAGAGTTTTATGATTTGTCAAACGCTTTTTTTCGCTTTCTTCACATTTCCGGTCTTGTTATCGCACTATGTTATCTAAAGGACGATCTTTTCTTAGACTTTGCCAATCTTATCAGTGTCACTAGCATTAAACTCGTCTACGTGTGAATCGTAGCAGTACAAAGCTTAAGCTCCCCAATCGGACCATAATTTTAGAGATAACATTTTCTTTTACCATTCAGGTATTAGAAACGACAATAGAATAAATAAAAATAGTCAGGAATAGACATTGTTATTTTAATAAATACTATTAATGCTGCATTCAGCCCGCGCCATTCGGATCTCGTCCCCCAAAACGAAGACGTCGTTTAGAGAATTAACAATGAAATATTTCAATAAACAGTCAGCGACGGCGCAATATAAATATGGGCTCACGTCCTTCTCGAAACTATTCTTTATGTAAATACAGTTGACACGCGGGATGATGTGGAGTGGGCCCTAAATAAATTTAATTTCATGGACGGTTGCGTAGCAGTTTTTAATCTGTGGGGGTGTGATATGTTTCCCGCGGGCAGGTGCGGCTTAGGCAAAATACGGTACACGCTTACGTGATCAGAATGAGTGTGGTTAATTAAAAATATAAATTGTGCCCATGTATCAGCACGATTTTATGCTTGCGAGAAGATTACAAAACCATCAAAAACATAACTTGTAAAAAACTAAGTCTCACAACTCAGTTTTTCTACCGTAAAAAGTTGTGAGATCCATGTACTTAATACCAAGTCGGTTAATTGATTCAGTCCCTACTCAAGGGATCTTCCACAACATCTCATAGTGGCCATATCAATATTACAAATCCTCTATATTTTAAATAAATAGATTGAAGTAGTTTTGCAGTTGGTGTATCTAGAAAACTACCGAAATTGCAAAATATTTTATTTTTCTTTTACATATACACTAATTATTGTATTCTAAATTTGAAGCTTCTTTGTTCGCTAGAAATGTTTTAGAGCTTTAATGATCGGTCAGTCAGTGAGTGACAAAATTAAGAAACTTTGACCAGTTATAACTTTTAAATTACTGATTCAAATTAAATTAAATCTGAAATATACCGTGTTTATACAATGCCTGTTTGGTTACTGAAAATTCAGGCTTCTAGTTTTATCTACGACGAAGTTATAGGGGGTCGAAAATAGCCTGAACTGTTTCGAGAAAAGGATGGTACGGCCATGCCGCTTTTTTATTCGCCTTGGCGAGGTCGCTGCCGTGCCCTCAGATATATATTAATAATAATAAAACATACCTTACAGACTAACATATATAAAGTAAATACAATTTATCGTTAGTAAATAAGACTTAGAACTATGTTAGTAATACTTCACATTGCACTAAGTTAGGAATACCACGCCTTGCGGCCAAAAGTCTTCCTTCAGCATGAGGGACAGGAAAGTGTATTACGATACGTAGGTACCTAAATCACAAGTTGGGGATAATAGCTTAATTTAATAACATTTACCGTACCAGTACTGTAGTTAGTAGCTTAGGAGTAGGAAAAAATGAGCGTGGTATGCTAATCAAGTAATAGCTGCTTACTTAGATCAAGCGATTTCATTCTAGTCGTTTGTTAGTCATCTACGCCAGCCAGCCAACCATAAAACGAGATGACTTAGCTTTGAATGCATAAATGTTTGTTGTTGAATAGATGGTTAATTTAAAAGCAATTATGAAACCCCTGTCATCGCAGACTGGATAGTAGAAATAGAATTAGGTGCACATGCAGCACGCCGTGGGCGACAGAGGGATTACTTACTACCTAGTTCCTATGTGCACTATATGAATATGCATCTCGTTATTTTCAATTACGCTTGACGTCGGCTTAGCTTTAATCGCTTAAGCTCCGCAATCCATTGTCGTCGACATCTCATGCAATTTTAATGATTAGTCATTGTTATAGCTTTATTTAATGCAAGTTGTTTTACAATTCATTATGCTGTTGGTGTCTGAAATTTTAGCTTTGTAATGGCATGTTGGTTTTGCCTTTTAAATTTCGCTTTCTTAATTAAATAATAGTTAATTAGTACGGCATAAAATCAAAAGCATAGGAGACAGTAACAGTTGATATATGTACTTATTTTTTTCTGTATTAAACATATTTCATATTGATCAATTGTATAGTTAAACCTTTTTATAAGTTACGTCTTTACAAGGCAATCACCTGCGACAAGGATGATCGATTAAAGAAGGGAGATCAATCAACTTCGCATAATGCTTCTTGTAGTTTTTGTTACCCCAAGTCGCAAAAGAAAGAAAGAGACAAAAAATATGACAGTGAAATTGTATCACCTTTTGCAATCTTTCCTATTATTTGGAAATTTTGCTGCAGTAAAATTTCTAGAATTTAACAAGAAGAGAAGCTTCGGCGAATGCAAAATGTGTGACTTTCTAGAGTGGCCTGCTTTCTTACTCGCCACTGTAATTTAGTGGAAAATTATTTCTCTAATAATAATTCAACTTATGTAAGTATTTATATGTGAATAATGTAGTAAAACCACACCGTCAATATCTCCGTAAACACAATCAGAAAATTCTATATATACAACGTGTAACAAAAAGGGTATATACATACCAAGTGCACGGCTTCTTGATAAGATAACAAACGATACGGGAAGGGTTTTTGAACATTATATTTACATGGTAGGAAATTATGAATTATTTCAATACACATGATACCAGAAACCGAACATTTCAAACTGAAATCAATACATCACTAGCAAAAAGTCAGCTGATCGGTGTCAGTGAACTGTTCATGAATAAAAACAAACCTCTTACTCCTGGTACTTTTTCAAACAGTGGATAAAGGGTTCCGGATGTTTATTTTTCTTAACAAAATTTTTCAAAGGAAAATAGTTTTGAGAAGAAAAATGTTTTTTTTTTTTAGTTGAGGAGACTAAGTAGATAAGGGTATTCGTGTGGTTATGGAATAATTAGGTATCTATCTGGTATCTACGTGAAACAATAAGAAATACCTACTTTTTTATTGTTTTACGTAAATAGGATAACAAACAAATGAGTGAATGTAACAATTGTCGACAAAGTAATCTACCATAGAATTGAGTAGGTACCTACAACACAGTAATAATACTTTTAATTTAGTAACTACATTCCTACAAATGTTCTTACGTACCTAATTCTTTTTATGTCGGTTACCATACATAGTAGGCACTTAGTTTGCGAGAAATTAATTACTTGATTAACGTGCGAAAGACGCCACGAAAAAGGATTTCATATCATAATATTTGAACCCAAAATATCATTTCTAAGCAACTTATGTCTCTCCTAGTACAAATAAACTCCCAGTGGGTTCCGTTCTTGAATTTAATTTAATTAGAGGACTTTAATAAGTTGGTACTTTTTTGCAGAGTTGAGATGATTTAAATCATGGATTTTAATAAGTAATTTAAATCTCAATTAAAATCAAATGATATAAAAGAAATCGTTGATTTAAATCGACTTTTTTGTTATAACACAATTTAGTTTAACTTAAAACGCATACATTGATAGTGATACACTCTTTAAAATAATGTTTGTGAACAACAAGCCATGCCAAAAACTAGTGCGCGCGCCGGGCAGCTCATTAAATTTTTCAAAATATTAGACACGCAAGCGTGCGACCCACGCCGCTTTTAGAGGAGACTCTAAGTAGGTAAGGGTATTCGTATGGATATGGAATAATTAGGTACTCGTACCTACCTGTATCTGGTATCTACGTGAAACAATAAGAAATACCTACTTAATTATTGTTTTACGTAGATAGGATAGCAACAAACAAATGAGTGAACGTAACAATTATCGACAAAGTAATCTACCATAGAATCGAGTAGGTACCTACAACACAGTGAATAATACCAAATTTAGTAACTACATTCCTACAAATTTTCTTACGTACCTAATTCTTTTTATGTCGGTTGTCATACATAGGTAGGTACTTTTTTTTTTCGGTGGGAAAGTCATCTTATGACATCCCCCGCTTTTGGGCGGGCCGGGAGATAGTGTTAGTCTTTAACTGACTAAAAACCCACTCCTGTTCCTTCGTTGTCTTTCGTACCAGGGCTGAGTCTTCTGAGAATCAGACCCTTGGCCCCAGTAGGCTTCTGCTCTGCTGGGCCCCTACAAAAATAAATAAAAAAATTTTGACTTTGACTTTGACTTTGACTTTGACTTTGACTACAGTTGCTGACATCTCCTTGAGGCGTCGTCGTCGACGACTTGGGCTCGGTCCGGACGATTATCGGACGGTCGTACGGCGAGCCACCCATTGCTCGCCGTCCGCAAGCCCGTGCCTACGGTGGACGGAAATCGGGATCGGAATCCCGGCGGTGGTTGGGGCGTGAGGACCGTTGCTTCACGCGATCGGCCGCCGCTAGCATTACTGCTTAGCAGAAGGAGGCGACCGCCTGCCACTCCTCCTCGCTCCACGGCCTGTACCAAAGCCCGGCGTGAGAGATCGCCGCCGCCGATCACCCCCACGAGGACACGGCGTTGCCCTGCCCAAGCGGGGCACACCTCTAACATGTGCTCCACCGTGTCCTCCGGGCGGTCCAAACCGTGGCGGCACCCGGGCGTCGCTTCCGCACGAATTCGGTGCAGGAACTTCCCGAACTTACCGTGTGCGGTGAGGACCTGCGTCATGCGGAAGGTAAGGACGCCGTGTTGCCTTTCCAGCCACTCCTCAAAGAGGGGACTTATCACCATAGGTAGGTACTTAGTTTGCGAGAAATTAATTACTTGATGGACGTGCGAAAGACGCCACGAAAAAGGATTTCATATCATAATATTTGAACCCAAAATATAATTTCTAAGCAACTTATGCGTCTCCTAGTACAAATAAACTCCCAGTGGGTTCCGTTCTTGAATTTAATTTAATTAGAAGACTTTAATAAGTTGTTACTTTTTTGCAGAGTTGAAATTATTTGAATCAATTGATTTTAATAAGTAATTTAAATCTCGATTAAAATCAAATTAATTAAAAAAAAACGCTGATTTAAATCAAAACTTTTTTTTCTTATAACGTAGAAATTAATACAATTTAGTTCAACTTAAACGCATACATTGATAGTTATACACTCTTTAAAGATAATGTTTGTGAATAACAAGCCATACCAAAAACTAGAGCGAGTGCACGCGCCGGGCAGCTCATTCAATTTTTCAAAATATTAGACACGCAAGCGTGCGACCCACGCCGCTTTTAGAGGAGACTCTAAGTAGGTAAGGGTATTCGTATGGATATGGAATAATTAGGTATCTATCTGGTATCTACGTGACAATAAGAAATACCTACTTTTTTATTGTTTAAATGATTGAACGTAACAATTGTCGACAAAGTAATCTCCATAGAATCGAGTAGGTACCTACAACACAGTATGAACTACCTTTGTCATAGATACTACCAACAAGTACAAAGTAAATGAAACCTGTCAAAATACTGTCAAATGTTACGAAATAATATCATTTTTTTTTTTTTCTAAAAAACTATACGCTTGCGCACATTAAGTCTGCGTAATTACTTCTTTGACATAAATAAACCTTTTCTACAAAAATATTATAAGCTTATAACTCAGCAGCCGGTATGGTACAGTTTAGCCAGTTTAGTCTTAATTTATCTTTTCAAAATAAATGAAAAACATGCAAAAGTACTAGGAGTCCATAAGAAACGAGAATTGTTATTGCTGAATTTAACAGCGGCTTGCGCAATCACAGATCCCTAATTTCCTTTCAGTATGATATTGAATACGATAAAATATTATGTCCCTGTCGCACGCGCCACCTGCGTGTATTATGTGAGAGAGATGGCAATGTTTCCATCGTTCGTTCGGCTACTCCCTTTGGCGGCATGCGGCATCTTTGAGCGCGCCGAAAGGCTAGCCTAAAGTGAAATTAGGTAAATAAATAAAGTAAAATTTTGCATTAGTGGACGACCAATAATCGTACATTGCAGTCGCATATCCGGTTCGGTGCTTGTGATTTATTGTGGTTGTGACAATCGTATGATGGTGTTAAGTAATAGTGAATATTATGAGATGATGTTGTGTGTCGGAAGAGAGGACGGTAATGTGCGAGCTGCTCGCGAACTTTATCATCGCCGATTTATCGAGGGTAGGCCAGAAGCTGAGCGTCGACAGCTTCCTTCGGTGGCGTGTTTCCATCGCATGGTACTTCGTCTGCACCAAACCGGTTCCTTCCACGCTCCTGGTTTAGGGGGTCGCCCGAACACTACCGATCCAGAATTTGAGGAAGCCGTACTGGAGCATTTTGAAAATAACCCGCGTACTAGCACTCGGCGAGCTGCATTAGCGCTGGATGCCTCAAACCATATGCAAGTATGGTGAGTGTTGCACAATGACGGTTAGCAGCCATACCGTTTCCATCGCACCACACTACGCACGTGATGTTCGGGAGCATTTGGTTATGCGCTTTCGTCAGTGGGATCGGGCGCGGTAGCAGACACGTGGCTTGGCCCCTGCGATCCCCAGACCTAACTCCATTAGATTTCTTTTTGTGGGGATACATTAAAAACATTGTGTTCGCAATGCCGTGTGATACAGTGGAGCAAATGAGAGAGCGAATCGAAGCCGCTTTCAGGACAGTAACACCAGACATGCTACGCAATGTTCAGGTGGCCATGCACAGGCGAGCGGCCTTGTGTATACAGTACCACGGTCATCACATCGAACCACATCTTTAAAAATGTAAGTTGAATTATTATTTTTCATTTTAATATTTACTTTGCTCGGAGTATGGAAAAATATTTCCATTTTTGAATGTTATTATTTATTTATCATTTTTTATTTTGGTTAATTTTTAGTCCGCCTTTGTACATTGTTTCTTACTAATGCATAAAGTTTTAATAAATAAATAAAATAAATAAATATTTTTTGAGGCAAAATTTTAGGTAGACAGGTACTAGGCGAACAAAACGTCTCATGCAAGCGCGCGCCGCGGGCAATCTCTATCCCTAGCTATTGTGTAAACGGGGAAACCCCGTTTAAACAATGGCGATTGGCCGAGGCTGGGCCCACGTGTAAACGCACCATCAGAATTAGGTAGACAGGTACTAGGCGATCAGATTTACAGAAGAAATGTTTCGTAATATTAGCAAGTGACGTGGAATGTTATTGACCCTCGTAGTGTCGTGACACGTTTGTTATGATTTGAATTCAAGAATCATACGATACCAAGAATTTGGTATCAATTCTTTGAGTTATTTATTTTGGTCTGAAACTTTGTGTAGAGATTCTATACCACCTATAATCTTCAGCGCTTCTTGATGTATATACCCTTTTTGTTACACGTTGTATAAAAAAAACTAGATCGTTGAACAATTCTGTAGTCAAAGTTTTTTGTTTGCGCCTTGACGATGGATCTTGTTACACCATCCATGGCTTTGTACCTTCAGTCAAATCAGTGTGGTTTGCGGTGTACGATCAATATACAGACGCGGGTTTTGTTATACGTACTCGTAGAATTAACACGACACCTAGACCTTCGCGTCAATGCTAGAAATCTATGTTGAACCAAAATAATGTAATATTTCAGATAGCTGTGATTTTTACGCATGTTTGTTTTGTGATAAAGTATCAAAATGCGTACTCTACGCACTCAACCCTATCTAACAGCCCAATCACAACAATACTTGATAGTACTATCAGTACACACAAAGCATTTAATAGACTATTACGCCGTGTCCATTAAACTATGCTAACTAAACAATGCAATCGGTGCACGTGCGGTGTTAAGTCCCACACTCCCGCATTCCCGCCATTAAGGCTCTGTCTATGGTATAGCAACTTGTATCATAAACTATCTACCATACAGCATGCATTCTCGTTCTCACCACCTAAAGTGTTACAAGTTTTTACTTCACTCACCAAGCACGCACTTTTACAAGGTGCAACACATCTTGTTATGCAGATTCGCGTAATATTCGCGCATCTTTATGACGCTGATGAAATAGCTTTTTCTGCCATTTTGAAGCATTTTGCTCTTGGCTTTACGGTGCTGATGGTAAAATATTTTTATTTTCGCACGTTAACTAACTTCAAATGTTTTTCATGATTGTATTTTTAGGGTTCCGTACCTCAAAAGGAAAAAACAGAACCCTTATAGGATCCCTCTGTTGTCCGTCTGTATTTCTGTCCGTCAAGACCCTTTACCTCGGGAACGCGTGGAGGTATCGAGTAGAAATTAAAACCATAATTATACTCAGGGCTGCGGTCCCTTGAAGCTCTGCAAAAATCAAACTTCTAAGTTACCAAAAAAAAAGATACGGCCGTTTATGTCGCAAAAAACGTGTAGTTCGACACTCTCAAGGAAATCAAAATTCATAGGGTACTTCCCGTTGACCCAGAATCCTGAAATTTGGCGTAGTACAAGCTCTTAGAACACAGATATAGGAATAAATCTGGAAACAGAAAATTTTTTTGGTACGTACGTTATGAGATTCGGAAAAAACTTCGAAACTCTTCTCGGAAATTGAACTATTTACATAAGTTTGTACGAAACCCTAAGTACGCGAACCCGACTCCCACTTGCCCAGTTTGTTTTTGTTTGTTTATACAACGTGTAACAAAAAGGGTATATACATACCAAGTACACGGCTTCTTGATAAGATAACAAACGATACGGGAAGGGTTTTCTAACATTATGTTTACATGGTAGGAAATTATGAATTATTTCAATACACATGATACCAGAAACCGAACATTTCAAACTGAAATCAATACATCACTAGCAAAAAGTCAGCTGATCGGTGTCAGTGAACTGTTCATGAATAAAAACAAACCTCTTACTCCTGGTACTTTTTCAAACAGTGGATAAAGGGTTCCGGATGTTTATTTTTCTTAACAAAATTTTTCAAAGGAAAATAGTTTTGAGAAGAAAAATGTTTTTTTTTTTTTAGTTGAGGAGACTAAGTAGATAAGGGTATTCGTGTGGTTATGGAATAATTAGGTATCTATCTGGTATCTACGTGAAACAATAAGAAATACCTACTTTTTTATTGTTTTACGTAAATAGGATAGCAAACAAATGAGTGAACGTAACAATTGTCGACAAAGTAATCTACCATAGAATTGAGTAGGTACCTACAACACAGTAAATAATACTTACCTAATTTAGTAACTACATTCCTACAAATGTTCTTACGTACCTAATTCTTTTTATGTCGGTTGCCATACATAGTAGGCACTTAGTTTGCGAGAAATTAATTACTTGATTAACGTGCGAAAGACGCCACGAAAAAGGATTTCATATCATAATATTTGAACCCAAAATATCATTTCTAAGCAACTTATGTCTCTCCTAGTACAAATAAACTCCCAGTGGGTTCCGTTCTTGAATTTAATTTAATTAGAGGACTTTAATAAGTTGGTACTTTTTTGCAGAGTTGAGATGATTTAAATCATGGATTTTAATAAGTAATTTAAATCTCAATTAAGATCAAATGATATAAAAAAAAATCGTTGATTTAAATCGACTTTTTTGTTATAACACAATTTAGTTTAACTTAAAACGCATACATTGATAGTGATACACTCTTTAAAATAATGTTTGTGAACAACAAGCCATGCCAAAAACTAGAGCGAGTGCGCGCGCCGCTTTTAGAGGAGACTCTAAGTAGGTAAGGGTATTCGTATGGATATGGAATAATTAGGTACTCGTACCTACCTATCTGGTATCTACGTGAAACAATAAGAAATGCCTACTCAATTATTGTTTTACGTAGATAGGATAGCAACAAACAAATGAGTGAACGTAACAATTATCGACAAAGTAATCTACCATAGAATCGAGTAGGTACCTACAACACATTAAATAATACCTAATTTAGTAACTACATTCCTACAAATTTACTTACGTACCTAATTCTTTTTATGTCGGTTGTCATACATAGGTAGGTACTTTTTTTTTTCGCTGGGTAAGTCATCTTATGACATCCCCCGCTTTTGGGCGGGCCGGGAGATAGTGTTAGTCTTTAACTGACTAAAAACCCACTCCCGTTCCTTCGTTGTCTTTCGTACCAGGGCTGAGTCTTCCTTTCATAATCAGACCCTTGGCCCCAGTAGGCTTCTACCCTGCTGGGCCCCAACAGTTGCTGACATCTCCTTGAGGCGTCGTCGTCGACGACTTGGGCTCGGTCCGGACGATTATCGGACGGTCGGACGGCGAGCCACCTATTGCTCGCCGTCCGCAAGCCCGTGCCTACTGTGGACGGAAATCGGGATCGGAATCCCGGCGGTGGTTGGGGCGTGAGGACCGTTGCCTCACGCGATCGGCCGCCGCTAGCATTACTGCTTCGCAGAAGGAGGCGACCGCCTGCCACTCCTCGCTCCACGGCCTGTACCAAAGCCCGGCGTGAGAGATCGCCGCCGCCGATCACCCCCACGAGGACACGGCGTTGCCCTGCCCAAGCGGGGCACACCTCTACCATGTGCTCCACCGTGTCCTCCGTGCGGTCCAAACAGTGGCGACACCCGGGCGTCGCTTCCGCACGAATCCGGTGCAGGAACTTCCCCCGCCATAGGTAGGTACTTAGTTTGCGAGAAATTAATTACTTGATGGACGTGCGAAAGACGCCACGAAAAAGGATTTCATATCATAATATTTGAACCCAAAATATAATTTCTAAGCAACTTATGCGTCTCCTAGTACAAATAAACTCCCAGTGGGTTCCGTTCTTGAATTTAATTTAATTAGAGGACTTTAATAAGTTGTTACTTTTTTGCAGAGTTGAAATGATTTGAATCAATTGATTTTAATAAGTACTTTAAATCTCGATTAAAATCAAATGAATTAAAAAAAAATCGTTGATTTAAATCAAAACCTTTTTTTCTTATAACGTCGAAATTAATACAATTTAGTTCAACTTAAATGCATACATTGAAAGTGATACACTCTTTAAAGATAATGTTTGTGAATAACAAGCCATGCCAAAAACTAGAGCGAGTGCACGCGCCGGGCAGCTCATTCAATTTTTCAAAATATTAGACACGCAAGCGTGCGACCTACGCCGCTTTTAGATGAGACTCTAAGTAGGTAAGGGTATTCGTATGGATATGGAATAATTAGGTATCTATCTGGTATCTACGTGACAATAAGAAATACCTACTTTTTTATTGTTTTACGTAGATAGGATAGCAACAAACAAATGATTGAACGTAACAATTGTCGACAAAGTAATCTCCATAGAATCGAGTAGGTACCTACAACACAGTACGAACTAATACCTTTGTCATAGATAATATCAACAAGTACAAAGTAAATGAAACCTGTCAAAATACTGTCAAATGTTACGAAATGATATCATTTTTTTTTTTCTAATCAACGCTTGCGCACGTCGTCACACGTCTGCATAATTACTTCTTAGACATAAATAAACCTTTTCTACAAAAATATTATAAGCTTATAACTCAGCAGCCGGTATGGTACAGTTTAGCCAGTTTAGTCTTAATTTATCTTTTCAAAATAAATGAAAAACATGCAAAAGTACTAGGAGTCCATAAGAAACGAGAATTGTTATTGCTGAATTTAACAGCGGCTTGCGCAATCACAGATCCCTAATTTCCTTTCAGTATGATATTGAATACGATAAATTATTGTATCCCTGTCGCACGCGCCACCTGCGTGTATTATGTGAGAGAGATGGCAATGTTTCCATCGTTCGTTCGGCTACTCCCTTTGGCGGCATGCGGCATCTTTGAGCGCGCCGAAAGGCCAGCCTAAAGTGAAATTAGGTAAATAAATAAAGTAAAATTTTGCATTAGTGGACGACCAATAATCGTACATTGCAGTCGCATATCCGGTTCGGTGCTTGTGATTAATTGTGGTTGTGACAGTCGTATGATGGTGTAAAGTAATAGTGAATATTATGAGATGATGTTGTGTGTCGGAAGAGAGGACGGTAATGTGCGAGCTGCTCGCAAACTTTATCGTCGCCGATTTATCGAGGGTAGGCCAGAAGCTGAGCGTCGACAGCTTCCTTCGGTGGCGTGTTTCCATCGGATGGTACTTCGTCTGCACCAAACCGGTTCCTTCCACGCTCCTGGTTTAGGGGGTCGCCCGAACACTACCGATCCAGAATTTGAGGAAGCCGTACTGGAGCATTTTGAAAATAACCCGCGTACTAGCACTCGGCGAGCTGCATTAGCGCTGGATGCCTCAAACCATATGCAAGTATGGCAAGTGTTGCACAATGACGGTCAGCACCCATACCATTTCCGTCGCATCCAGGAGCTGATACCTGCAGATTTTTTGCCTCGCGTGACCTTCTGCGAGTGGTACTGCAATCAGGTAGAAGCTTCGCCAGATTTTGTTTAGTTGTCATCAATCACATCGAACCACATCTTTAAAAATGTAAGTTGAATTATTATTTTTCATTTTAATATTTACTTTGCTCGGACTATGGAAAAATATTTCCATTATTGATTGTTATTATTTATTTATCATTTTTTATTTTAGTTAATTTTTAGTCCGCCTTTGTACAGTGTTTCTTACTAGTGCATAAAGTTTTAATAAATAAATAAAATAAATAAATATTTTTTTAAACAAAATTTTAGGTAGACAGGTACTAGGCGAACAGAGCGTCTCATGCAAGCGCGCGCCGCGGGCAATCTCTATCCCTAGCTATTGTGTAAAAGGGGAAACCCCGTTTAAACAATGGCGATTGGCGGAGGCTGGGCCCACGTGTAAACGCAACATCAAAATTAGGTAGGCAGGTACTAGGCGATCAGATTTACAGAAGAAATGTTTCGTAATATTAGCAAGTGACGTGGAATGTTATTGACCCTCGTAGTGTCGTGACACGTTTGTTATGATTTGAATTCAAGAATCATACGATACCAAGAACTTGGTATCAATTCTTTGAGTAATTCATTTTGAGCTGAAACTTTGTATAGAGATTCTATACCACCTATAATCTTCACCGCTTCTTGATGTATATACCCTTTTTGTTACACGTTGTATAGCTGGTCGTGTGTTAATAATAAGAGGAATCTTAATATTATTTTCGAATCGATATAAAAATTAATTAAAACATTACGAGCCGACTTAATTTATACCTACTATTTTTAT
The DNA here is from genome assembly GCA_961205895.1 of Mythimna pallens. Taxonomy (NCBI): domain Eukaryota; kingdom Metazoa; phylum Arthropoda; class Insecta; order Lepidoptera; family Noctuidae; genus Mythimna; species Mythimna pallens. The sequence goes on from OY540825.1 coordinate 7,713,277, forward strand.
TCGTGCTAAACTTCAATTCAATCTAAGGTCGAATCGAAAACACAAAAGAACACAAATGTTAATCCAAACCCCAAAACAGAAAGTAAACCGTCTCACGGCTTGCAGCCAATAGTGACAAGTTGGCAATGTATCCAGGTCAGTCGACAGCTGAATAAATAGATCTTTTATAAATACCGCCAAACTCCGGTAATAAACCGCGAGAAGGCACGGCTAATTTGTTCACTGCAGCTCCCACTGGCGCCAAGTCAATTGGGCTTTTATCTGGTGTGAAATCTCTTGTTTTCAGGCTAAGAAGTACTCCAGTTATTGTTTTAATATGTGAAAAAAGTTGAACCACTTTTTGTTCTAGTTTTCCTGAGGCAAGAAACATTGTAATTTCAAAACTGCATTTGAACCCTATGAACCATATATTGGTAACAAAAAACGTGTAGAAAGCTTGTTCATCTGTCGAGCTGACAATGAATAATCTTGTGCTGTACACGGCACATATCACGTGAAAAGATCAACGTTCTAAAATTACTTTTCTCCGCGTGATCGATAGTTGAACATATTCGAAATAATGGTTTCGGGCGTTGGCGAGGGTCGACCTCTCAATCACACCTCGGTTTTGTGCCGGCTCGGCAATTTGCCCGAATGGATGGAGATGTCAACGCGACAAAAAGCTTCGATCGATCAGCGATGCTGCGCTAGCGCAAGTCGCACGCAGTCGCTGGTTGTGTCACCCACAATGTGTTTAGAAATACGTTCATTCTGTTTTGTTTGCTTTTATGTGTGTGTTTGAACAAATAAATTTCAACCTTTAAACAATGTTTATGTAATTCTTGTTCTAAGATTCGCTTCAATTACCAAAGCATTACATCACAATGGTGTACACAGTAGACCTATTACTGCAAATCTCCCTCGGGAGGATGGGGAAGCGCAACCAGACTAGGACAATGGGCATGCGCTTGAAAAACGTGTCACTGAGTTGGCAAGATGAGGTGCAACGGCCGCTCGACGAGACGCTTCCGCCACTCGATGACTAAAACTAGCACAATTACCGCGAGTAATGCACAGCACAGTACTGAATGTAGCATTGTGCATAGATAGAGAGGTCAGATGTTGTGCCGTCCTTGCGGCTGGGGAGCGAACGTCGGCGAGCCGTCACGACGCGTCCATCAACTGCCACCGCTGACGAGCAGCACCGAACCCAGTTTAAGCCCAGTTTAAAACCTGACAGTTCTCCGGCCATGATAGATGATATACGAGCGCGTGGAATGTGCCCAAACCGAAATAGCAGCCGCCTCGACATGGACACTCGTTAACGTTTTAGCTAATGACATTACGGCTCATTTTTGTTTTTCTTCGGCTATTAAAGATGAGATGTGTGTTTGTTTTGGGGCAAAGGATTACCGGCTGACCCATAATCCCACGTCCATGGTTAATGACTGCTTTAATAGCCCACGGAGGAAGTATCTCGCAGCGCGACTATGATGCGACGAGCACAATATTAGAACTCCCGTAGTGATGGCACACGACTAGTATTTTATATTTCCTTTGTGTTTGAGGGAGCTCAAAAATGTGCCATTAGAGATAATGCTGTGACAATTTTGCTGAATATGCAGCGTAATTGAATAGGCGGCCGGGTGGCGCACGCGACCGAGCTCTGCTTTAGGAGAGAATGTGTAAATAAATGTGTCTAATGTAATGTAATATTATGTGTTTACGCACATTATTACACGAATCAAAGCTGTTATTCTCTTCCTACGGGCGCTGCGCTACTAAAAGCTTCGTAATGTTGAGAATATTCGCAAAGCTTCTGCGCCTCAGAGACATTATCTAAATTGTTTAATGCACTTAGAGACAGCGTGAAGTAAAATACATTAACATGTTAAAATATCGTAAACTTAGTATGACTGTTTGCTACCTAATGGTTAAAGGATTTTATGTTCGACATAATCGGAACAACATTATTTACTTATTTGTAAATAAATACTCCTGTTTCGGTTGTTGGTTATTTATAATATAAAATAGGGACCACACACACAGGCCGGTGGGCGCGGGAGCAAACATGCCCCGCCGTCAGCACCGAACGTACCTGCCTCTCCCAGCTTCTGTCTATGTGTACCCTCCCGCTTAGCTTGTGCGTGGTGCTAATCACTTCTAAACATGATACCACATACTACGAGTATCATTATGGAACGCCATTCTTTTCCTAGTTAACAACTCGATAACTCTAAGTACTTTCACGGATCACTGGTATCTACTCATTTTGTTTGGCCATTCAATCTCTCCTAACTAGTTTTTCACCAGAATCCAATGTTTTTACTTCGAAAGTTTTGACATCACAAAAGTTTCTATGTGTTTCTGTGCTTTGTTGGCAAAACATTTTCTCAATTCATATTGTCGTAATTAAGGACCGTGAAATATGGTCCCACTCAATTGTGTTGTAGTTTTGTGACAATACTGTATTTACGAAGAAGGACCGGAAAATAAACAAACATCGCGCACAATCGGACGAATAAATATGCTGGCACAATGCACGGCCAGCACGTCATAATAAGGCAGTGGCTTTTGTACGACGGCTGTAAATCATACAGTCCTTTGAAGAGAATGGCACACCATAAATAATGCCCAAAATTCGACTGCGATGTTCTCCACCGGGACATTTTTGTAGCCCGTGAAGAGAATTCTAATGGTGAAACAAATTAATCAATGGGGTCGCGACTGTATTTAACTTTTTTGCCACAAGCCCTATTGTGATTAAGTTTATGGGTGTCGATAAAGCCCTAAAGGTTTTGACATTGAAAATAGCTTTAATTTATAGTGCCGATATTCACGTTACACCATAACTTGCACTAGTTAGATTTGAACAATGGAAATTCTATTCCCTAATGTGGTAATTGTTTCGATTTAATAACGTTACGCTTAAAATTTAAACCGGAGTCGTAAATATTGAACTGCAGCCACTTTAGATTTTTATGGGTTCGTAAGAAAGCAATTAACGTTGAGCATTATGATAGTATTGAAGAATTTAACGCGGTCGACGTTGTTACGACTCAACTGAGCTTTAATGGTTCAGTGCACCCCTGAATAAACAAGGCTATTCGGAGTTAAATTTGCTTGTACCGGATATGGCTGCCACTCGAACATATCCATCATGTGCTTCTAAATGAAGACTTGGTCAACGGCACACTGGCACTTGAGACTCCTCTAGGACCAACAATGAATAAAGGAATTTTTATTTATATTGTGCTGTGGTCACCTCACCTTATTGAAGATATCCATCATGAGCCTCTAAATGGTAATTTGGTCAACGGCACTTGAGACTCCTCTTTTTTTTAAAGGTGGGTAATCATCATAACTTCTTCCAATCTGGGAGAAGCGAGCTTGTCAAGCTTTTACTGAATAAAACTCACCTGTGCCCGTTCAATTGCTCTTTGCGCTCCAGGGCCACGGTAAATCTTTTGAACATTCCCGCAGCCACTTGAGACTCCTCTAGAACCAACAATGAATAAAGTTATTATTCGTGTTGGGATGTGGTCACCTCACCTTATTTTATGATCAGTAAATCTTTCCAGTTATGAGCTCCTAAATAATAACATTTTATAGGCCTCTGTCGTAGAATTGACGAATGCACACTTACGTTTTATCGTCGATGGGCAACCAATGTGTCCCTGGATTTATGTTTTCCAATGAAAAACCAAGTTTATTGCTAATGCAATAGGTGTTCCTTGAATTTGTAGACAGGGAAGACAATCCCTTATGCTATTATTGTTAAAAGATCAGGAGAGGTTGTGAAAATTTATTTGATTTACCCTTATGTGCTTTATCAAAGGGACGACCACCCAAAAGTTGTCCTAAAACAGCGTGAAATGGCATCTTACGTTATCTTTGCATCACAATAAACAGCATCAGGTGACGTTTGTTTGGACCTCCAGTTTGTTTACACAGGACTCTAAGAAACCAAATGTATGACATAGATTGATTTGGACAGAAAATATTAACATGTCTCAAAGTGAATTCGTATGTTTCGCAGCATGGCGTAGAGATGGGTCGAGTCATGGTGTTTCTGTTGCTTGACCTCCCGCGGCGCAGGGCCCGCTGCGTGGACCCGCATGCCCCAAAATTTACATTCTGTCTTCTAGTAAGGGTTATTGTAAAGCGCTGCGGATCCTAGCTGTTGTCCGATAACGTCTATTCACTTTGGAATCAATAAAATACACACAAATTTGTCAATGTGATCTCTGGAGACCGACCCTGGCCTTGTCCTCTAGTTTTGTTTACATTTGGCTCCCAAACTGGTTATTGTGTTCGATGTTTATTTTATTAAGAAAGTAAATAAACGTTACCGAGTCGTCCCGATCACTCGACGTAACTGGATATTTTATTTTCATCTGGAATGTATTATTATTATCAATCAAGCTGCCTGTAAATTTTGGGGCATATTTTATGTCAAGTTTTATTTCCAGTCGACTTTAGAAAACAAAAAAACAAATTCTGATTAATTAAATAAAGCACTGCTGTCTTCATGAGAAGTTAATGTTTGCTTTGTGGAGGCAGGTTAGTCAAACATCGTGACACCCTCGCGGGCGTTGAACGGTAGAAGTTGTTGAATAAGAAAATACACTTTTGGGAAGCAGTTGTAGAGAACAAATATTGGTTGAATCCGTTCGGAGGTGCGCGTGGACTAATATTTGGTTACTAGAGGTCGTTATTACATGCTAAAGGTGGTCATACTCATACTACGTTTTAATTCTAGTTTCATCCGTTTTGTGGGAATGTAATAAAGAAATTTAAAATATAATTTATGTAAGTGGCTGAGTTGCGTCGAAAACTCGAAATGTATTTGTTCTTTTATGTGTTCCCACAATTTTGTCCCAATATTGTCGAATTGATATTCAAGAAAGTCTCAATGGTGAACAAAATAAACGTTTAGATTTATTTATTGTATTTTATTTAATAGCCGGAACGTTCGTAAAACGCGTTTCCTTAATTCGTAATGTCGCTCAATACGATTACGTTCACGTTCGGGTTGAACTTTATTTCTGGCTCAGTTGGTTCGAGGCAATCGTACGTATTAATGGCAGTAATGGGAGACTGCGTTTATTTAACCGCTCGTAACTCGACTCGTTATGGCCGCTTGTAGATTTTTAAAAGATGGCTGGCTGGCTGCACCACCATACGTCATTTCCTCGCCTCGTCCATCAATTTTGTCGGATTAAGTTCAGACTGCGATGGTGTTAATAAGCTTAATGAGGTTTCTGGTAAATGATTTACGTTTATTGGCTAATGAGTGAAAGTACAAGTTTCTTGATGAATGATCGAATTATGCTGTTTTGATAAAATCTTATCGCATCATTCATCTCTTTATGTATCATCTAATATAGATGAAAGTTCCCGAAACGTTCTTGAAATTGATACTAGCTTTAATATTCTTGTCTACTAGCAGTTCTAGGAGCCCAATTCCGAGATCTAGTTATACAAGCTAGAATCCTAATCTCAAGTCAATCAGCAATCCTCAAATACTGGTAAGAATTCAAGAACGTTAAAGCTAACGAGGTATGCAGGGTTGCTAGGTTAATTGTGTCTGTGGAGTCTATCGTCGATCTCGTGCGCTGTGCCCACATTACCATGTACGAGTGTCCCACTGTCGTCTGATGGCATCGCGCCGTCGTGATCGGGGAAATGCTCGCCTCCGCTCTACGGTCACGTTTCTACCTGGAAAAAAAACCATAAAACTCATGCAAATAATGTGCTATAAAAGTCAATATGGATTTACCGTCGCAGCTGCATTTTATACCAACTTTTTACCTTATGTATAAATTATGGAAAGATTTCTGTGAAGAAAAAATCTGTCGTGTAGCTATCTGGCTTTAGGGACGTGTCGTGTGGTTATAAAGAGGAATGCAAGTGCGCGAGCTAATGTGAGCGAGGTGTGGGCGCACCAAGCCTCGCACACTCTTTTTGCAAATGCAAATTCAATTCCAACTCGGAAATCTTTACGAGAATATTCCGAATGGAAATGTTTACTTTACACTTTTACTGCATGTTTTTATTTGCCGGCTCGCCAATGTAACGGAGTCGTGCGAAAGATTAATATTGACTAGTATGCTAATACCTCTTCCACATTCACCCGTGGGTACTGCAATCAAAATGTGCGGTTTTGTTTGGGTTGTTAGGGTCGGCGGTTATCATTAGACCCGCTCGCCCGACTTTAGAGCATCAGATAATTCACGGGAGACTGTTCAGACTCCTCAGTTCTACATGTTCCCTCATTAACGACTCGATTTAATTCTTTCTTTTGTTCACTTCGATTGGTTGGACCTCTACTTTTCCTGATCATTTAAAAATCTACTGCATAACTTTTTTTTATTTTTTATGCTGCATGCTGGCGCGACTGCTGCTTATTTGGTTTTTATTTTCGTTTGTAATTCACTTTTTAGCTGTTGTTTTTGTAAACCTACCGTTTTAACTGCGTTCGCAACCTTGCGTGGTCTGGTACGCAATTTTTATTTCTTGTCGCCCAGCATTTTCGTGACTCGCGGACTTAAAATATGTTAAAACACTGTGTTGTGTTGTTGATGGTTATGTTAGAACCGGTAGCAACTTTAAAAGAGGTCCGTCTAATTGTAATAGGCAGCAACCAAATGGAATTATACTCGGACTCGCCCGAAGGCTTTGAAAAAAGAAGCGAGAGGCGTGGCTGAGATCCTGTTTGTTTTCGAGTCGACTTTAATCGACGCCGAAAACTAAATCTCCCTTGGTTACGTCCTTAATTCTGATTTATAGACACCGCATGCTGTTATTATAAAGTTACATCTCCTGCGACGGGTGGATTCCCCTCGACGTTCCTAAGTCATAATATCAATTAACTCATTCATAATTCTTAATTATAACTCTTAATTAAAATACTGACTCCAAAAGTCTTTTGAAGAGTTTAATATTTTTTAAATGAAGCCTAACGTTTCGCAGGAAATGCAGCTGTGTGTGCTGCGCGACGGTTCATTGTTGCGGATATTCCAGCAATGTATATGCGGTAAACGTTATTCATTTGCCGTAATACTGAGACACCAGATAGATCTCAAGGAGACGTTGTTATTATTGTCATTTCTAGAAACAAGCCATCCTTGTTAGTTATTCCTTCAAGCGAAATTGAACCGCTGTACAAAGAGGTGACTTGGACAGATTGTCGGCAATTGAAACTCGGTCGGTTATCCGGAGGTGCTTGTTGGGATAATACGGGCAATCCATCTTAGCAGCCGGCACTCGATGATGGATCTGTGATGGAGATCACGAATCGTTTCTTTGTTGTTTTGTTTTGTTGATAAACGCAGCGTCCGCGCCGCTTTTTCCGTTCTGTTAGAACCTTGTTACGTTTGAATAGGCTATTTATGAAGTTAATTGGTTCTCCTCGAATGGTGATGGTATGAAATGTAGTTTATTTATCTCTTCAAACTCTGGTTGCATAAGTTCTGCTTATTTCGACATGTGAGTGGTTAGATAAAGTTAATACGTTTTCAAGTTTCGTTCAGAAGCTGCAAAACAACCTGCTGAAGTTCGAAAGCTTGTAGAATCAGTTAACTACTCGTACTACGGCTGCTACGGAAATCTGATTATCTCTGTGATAGTCGGGCTTCAGGCGAAAGCTAGTCACTTCGAATGTATTCGATACGGTAAATATTTGTGGTTGTTGCCCAACGATTCATGAAGTTGATGACTATCAAAGTGTGTTAATGATTATCGAAATATTGGAATCTGAAGTGGTGTCCAGTAAAAATGACGGCGAGGTAGGCCATGCGTAGGCTTGAAATGTAATTGTGAGATAACATCATCTCGTCTTATATCGTAGGGTGTCTCCTTAGCTTTCACCGGTGCGTCAGCGATGCCCAATGGGCGCGTGTTGTGACAGCCTCCCACGATAAACTCCATGTTTATATGCGCGCGCGCCGCCCGCCATGTTTGTTTTATCTCGATCCACTGCGCGTCCGTGTTAATAAATGTCTCGTATTCGAAAAAAATCTTATCCTCTTTTTTTATTCAATATTTTTATGTTGCCCGTATGTTTTATTTAGACATCGATTTATTAATAATAATAATGGATCCTTCAGGGTCGTTAGATCAAAATTTAAGATGTACGTACGTGGAGGCGTTTTTTATGTATTGTTTTTTGTTATAGTCAGTTGTGTGGGTCTCATTTTTATTGGGGTTTGAACAAGGGACGACGGCGACGGTACGTGTTGGTGTATTTTATATTCGAAACAGATGTTATCCTGCGGCGATGGCTGGTAAATTAATTGAATTTGTTTTGTTTGTTATTCGATTCGAATCACACGCATATTTAAACATTCTCACTTTTGAATTAACTAGCTACTAACGTTACACGTCTGGTGAATAATATCCATCAAGTGGTTATCTAGCTGGTTAATATTCAAGCGCGTCGCTCGTAATGGTAGGCTCTGGAGTGATATAAACCCGATCATTTGTAGTTAGTGTTGATTGCCCAATCTTGTTCTGGTCTGTTGGGCATCGAACACGGCTAGTTAGTGTGGGGCGCATCCAATTTGTGATCGGCGCGGTGAGCATTGTCGCTCTACCCGGAAACTGTCCCGTGACGGAAGGCATGGAAAACCGTGTAATTAAATAGCTAAATAACATCATCCTCTACACTTGCTGGCTGCATACCTTGTTATAGAAATTGTGGGCTGAATAAACTGTCAGATAACGTAGTCGCGTTTTTTGTTATGATCTTCAATTAAATTGTAGTTTCGTCCAAAACGTGTTAAAAGAGACAAAAACCATGGTTCTTTTGAACAGATAGTTCAGATTCCTATGAGATTAAACAAGACTCAAGTTAAAATTCTCCAGAAAAGTTATCTGGTATTAAAATGATGTCTGCCAAACTAGAAATAAAAGTGTTTCAAACGTCTTCACTATGCAGGCGAGTTCGTGAATTCTCCCTGAAGCCGAGAATTCCGCCACAATTCACGCGGTAACCACCCGCTTGCTGCTTTTGATACTTAAAATTTTATTTTATAAGAGTCGAGATGAGAAATAACACGAGTGCGCGGCAGGGCACCGGAGTCCGGAGGGCAGGCCTCGCTTACACCCACCATTTATAAAATTTGCTCTTTTTGCCCATTGTTTACTTTACGGGCGATGTTTTAAATTTTATGATTTCCATTATGACTGACGGCGGCGGCGGATCAAATTATATTCTGAACGGTTGCCAACTCGATAATTCCAGATCGTGTGTGCGATTCTTTTCGATTGCCTTTAATTTATTTGATGGGGTCTGGTGTTCAATTACGTGTTTTTAATGGTTTTGGATCCGCTGGCTCGGCTTGATAATTCCGTGCTTCAGGTTTACAAGTGTATATGATACGATACGTAGGTGTTCGCCGGTGTAAACAGGGCAGGTTGAGCACGCTGGCTGGCGTCGACGCTCGTTTGAAGAGCCCTCGTCGAGAGCACTTCACAAACTGCTCTCTTCAAGCCTTCGTTCAACAGACGATTTTTTAAACTGCCCGTCCGTATTGTTTTCCTTCTTTTCGTTTTATTTCCTACACAAATAACAGACGCGGAGTTGGTGTCAAAATGTCAAAAAAGTATTTGCCCGTTCCATGTAATATTTTCCTTCTGGTGAGCGTTATAACCTTTCTAAGTTCGAGTGCAAACAGTCGCCGCGTGGTCGTGCTTCTGTCCCATACAGTGGTCGTGTTAGTACAAATCCACGACATAATACAGTGTGGCGGTCGGACAATATTTGGTGAGCGTTGTTTGACAAGCGTGTTCGTGTGTTTTGTTATTGGACACCTCCACTCCGCACACAGTTTCTATTTGAATTGCCCTGACACAAACTAATGGGAGTTTTCAGGAACGCGGTGGCCCTCCGTCCGGTACAGCTGTTTGTTTGTACATCTGACGATGCAAGTTATTTTCCCAAATATATGGAGACCAGTAGCCAACGGATATTTGTTCACGTATTTCTTATCGAGTGATGATAAGTCAAAAATAAATCATATTGGGCGATAAGGCATCGATTTTAACAGCAGGGCTACCGTGCGATAACCTCTTCGGAAGGATTGTGGTAATCTAATAGATAAGCTCGAGAAATTCGTCGTCGTCTATACTGGCGTGCACGTGGAGTCGTGGACTGACTCGGTAATTGGAATATAAACGATACAAGACACAAATTCATGCGGAGGGGTTGCTTATAATCTGGCGACATTTACAAACATGTCACGGCTGCGTTCGTGCTCAGTTTTTTTCTAGTTTACGTGGTGCTGTTTGTCACATCGCAGGCCTCGAGCTGCTGAGTGAAATGGGTTACTTTTTTGTACAAGTTTCATGTTTCGTTTAAAGCTGCAGAGACAGGCAATTTAATCTTTCAGCGTCGCTATTAGAGTGTTTCCCGAAGCGATGGCGGACTAGCGGTGTTAAGTTCTAGTTGTGGTTTTGTGGTCCGCAGGCGGACACGAAGCGCGCTGGTCGCGTTATGTGGTCACGACTTCGTGTGGTCTGCTTCGCGTAACTAGACTAGGATAAGCTTGATCTCAGTAGAAGCAAATATTCTGACAACTAGATTGAAATGTGGAGCTCACTTATCGCTTTCTGTAAATTGGCTTTGCTTGTAAAACTACTATCTACTCATACAGCTTACTATTTTCTATATTTATATCTATTTGTTTTCTTTATTACACCAGTGAGCTATTCGTGAATAATTTGGAACAGCTTGTCTTGGAATTTAACCTAAGGATATAGTGAATTTCGTCTATTACACATTTAGGTAAGCCAGACTTCAGCTGAAGTAGTTTAAAGTTATAAATATCACATGAGCAGAGGAGCTCATAACTAAGTTGAACTTAATTTCCTCTGAAGTGTAGCGCACGTGATGTCATAAATTTTCACACTTCTGCCGACGAAGCTTTTGGCGAAACTTCTAGGGTTGACTATTGTCAAGATCAAATCTGAAAATTCTAGAATTTAATGTTAGAAAACTACTTTAGTAGCGGTTGATGGGTAGATACGATAAAAAGGGAAGCACAACATTTTTTATCGCAGTAGTGTTTGGAACCTAATAAAGTGTTCGATGAAATGTATCATTAAACCGTTGTCAAATCCTTGGAACTCGAGCAGATTAACGTGTACAGCATTACAAAGAAATATTTACAATTTCACACGACGTTCGTTATGTCTTTGTAACCCTAGCCATTCGCCATCTACCTCATCTCTATAAAACATAAGAGGAGACTTTGTTTTGATGTTCTGTATAACGTACTCGCATGAATATAACGGTAAAGTTTACGTATCCGCAATAATTCAGCGTCAGGTGTTGTGCACCACTACCAATCGTAGATCTGTCCGCACAGTACTTAACCTTACTCATCGTAAACACACACTGTTTATTTTATTACAACACTTATTTATTATATCGTTAACGCACGCTTGATAATTGCTGCTCAAAGTGCAACAGCCAACATTCTCCAGCCCGCATGTAAATATAACATAACTTATAGTTAATTAGACAAAGCTCACAAAGCTGTAAATAATCGACAGTGTTTCCGTATCGCTGCACATCATTAGGGGCAGAATCTCAATAAACATGTGGTAGAGTGGTATCCACAGACAAAAAAATCAGGAAAAGATTCCGACTGTCAAACTAATTCGGCGGGATTACGTCTGCGGGGCACGCGGGCAAAAAGACGCATCAATCAACGTACCAATGCGCTGCGGGATGTTTTTAACATTTCTTTCGAGTACCTATTCAATCGAGTATCGACTATCGCTGGCTTGTTTCGCTAATTTAAACCACATATTTAACAGTACCAGCAATGTAAACCCACCATCATTCCAACCGTCGGAACTTGTTTGAGATAAAAGAAAAACCCGCGGCTAATTTGCTTGATATGGGCGATGGCACGCATATCACACTTATTGGTGATTATACCTCAATTAATTGGTCGTTTTCATTCGAATGAATTCATTACAAATACCTATTACTTTTTTAAGATTTCTGTTTGCGCAATTTACTGATCGGTAGATAAGATAGTCTTTGGTTTAATCGTTGCAATAAAATTGCAATTTATTTAAATAAAGTGTGCGTCCTGCGAAGACAGTAGCGTTTTATCGTTTGCTTAATTTGTTACAATTACTGTGTGTGTTCTGATTAATTCAATAAATTGTTTTAATGAATGCAAGTGTTGTTGCATTACTGTGTAATTAAACAGAAGGGGAGGTCGGGGGTAAATGGCACATGTAAGGGCGCGGCGGTGAGGGATGTTGGTGATTATTGCACACATTATCTGCTCCAAGATGTTGTCTACATCTCTCGTGCCCCCTAAAAGCCTGCACCTATATATTTTCCTATGATAATATTTTAGCGTAACAATGTCCATAATATATCTTCCTACAGCTATTTTTTTTTTCTAGATTTTACGTCATAGTTAATACATATTGTGAATCCTGTAAAATAATTCGATATTATATACAGAATCTAAGAATTAAATTAAGTAATTTTATGCAAGCTCGTTGATCCACAAATGCTACCACTGTTTTATCGACCCAAATTCGCTCAAATAATTGCAGATATACTTTCAGCATTTCTCCACCATAAAGTTACTTAGCTAATAAATTGTCTTGCTATAACGCTATCGATTAAAAGAGTTGCTTTACAAGAAGTTGGCGAGGTTGGTTGATTGCTTAGCAGCAATGCTGTTTAGCCAATTCCTACTTATTTTTCACACATGCCAATACCAACACCAACAACCAACCCAATTGCCAATACCTACTTATTGTACATGGGTAGACAAGACATTCTCAACCATTTAATCTTTGCGTTAAAAATACTACACTGTGGTAGGTGTATGGTATAGAACAGTAAATAAATAATAATAGATATTTGAAATAGAATGAAGTATTATTATAAAATAGAAAGTATGCCAAAATAATAAACTAATAATTTTTTATACTTTGATAAATATCAAATCGTTATAATTAAGATAACTCAAAATATAATAATTATGACGAATACTTAAATTTACTGACTAAATGCGTTATTGAAATACAAAGGGTCTTTGTTTTATCATCCTCGGTATAACGTCCTAATTATATGAAAAGATGTATAAAAAATATTTTATTTTCGTATTTATTCCAAAATCAAAGGCCTGGCTGATTTCATTCATGATATCTATAAAAATAAAGTGAGTACTTCGCGCCTCTCGGTCTTACAGACTTTAATTTCACAGGCTTTTGTGTCGCAGATCAGCTTTGATCGCAAGACGCTCGCCCAAATCTTGTTAGGGACAAAGCCCAGGCAGGCTGACGGACGAACCTTCGAACAATGGTGGATCGCATTACCCCACCTCACTTCCGGCACACTGACTTCGAAAACCTCAAAGTTTTACACCTGACTACACTTCAGTCTACCATTTTTTCGACAAATGCTATTACGCAATTATACACGGTCCAATTGCCATGTAATGTAACGCGATATATAGCCTTTTTAGTATCTCCACTATGCGATGAATCGTGCAGACCTCAATTGCCAATAATGTAGTCAATTTATTTTTTTAAAAGGGTCTTTGTTAGTTTTTGCACATTATCCAGATTGGTCACGAAACCTTTTCGTTTTATCAATTTGTCCCTCCCACATGTTTTATTTTGACAACATTTATGTATCTGTGTACACATGGAAAATCGTTATTATTAAGATCTTTTCTACATAAAGGTCGTTTCTGGGAAATAACAATTTACTGTTGCATAAACATAAAAAAATGTTCGTAACTTTTACAATCCACGTCAGGATGTGTGTGGAAACAAATTCTCTTTTTACGAACATCGATATAGTATCGATAAATAACCGATTACGAGCGTCTTTTACGAGCAAATCGACCATCTCGAGCGCATTGTGAGCCCATATTTTATAGCTGTTTACAATTAAGGCGACAAATTTGGTTCGTGTCGTGCGCTGGTGTCGCAGATTTATAATCGGCTAATTCTGTCTAGCGCAGCGCCGGGGCTCTAAGTAATGGAAACTTTATATTTGATGCACGATAATTAAATGTCACATCACAAATATGTCAATGTTTCTTGGAAATGGTGTTGGGCTGAGTTATTTCATTTGTGTTTATATATATAAGGTACTCTAAAGACTTATTCACTAATTACATACTACAAGAAATTATTTATTTTACAAAGAAAAGAAAGAAAGTAAGAAAAATATTTTATTTAGCGCACATACTTAGATACACACAGTGTAGAAAAAACATGTTATAGTTAGTTTACCTATTATAGTTGTCACTTAAAGAAATACGCAGCTTAAACATAAATAAAAAAATACAAACAAATTAAAAGGTGTATTTTAGAAAGTTTTAAAATAAATTAATTTTGTGTTACAATGTAAGATATAAATAATACTTTACCATACGAAAATAATATAAAAAACTGGGCAAGTGCGAGTTGAACTTGCGCACTGAGGATTCCGTACAAACATAGGTAAGTTTGTACGGAATCCTCAGTGCGCAAGTAAATACATATTTCAATTCTCGAATGGGGTCTTGAAGATTTTTCCGAATCTCAAAAAAAGTGTGAATTTTGATACCTTTGAGAGTGTCGAAATTTCCTGAGTGCGACATAAATGGCCCTTTTTTTTCGTTAACTTAGTGGTTTGGTGGGGTGGTTTTTTCACAGCTTCAAGGTACCGCAGACCTGAGTATATGGTTTTAATTTCAACTTGATACCTCCACGCGTTCCTGAGATAAAGGGTCTTGACAGACAGATAGGCGGACAAACAGACAACAAAGTGATCCTATAAGGTTTCCGTTTTTTCCTTTTGAGGTACGAAACCCTAAAATACAACATCAGATTTACTTAAATAATTATTACATACTCGTACTCAGTTTAATTTAGGCGTGATCAATAAACGAGATCAAAATGTTATGAATTGTTGAGGGTTACACTTTTTTCACCGAATTGGTTAAAAATGTCGGCAAATAATTTTCTTCTAAATAAAATAGTTTCAGATAGCCACGGTAGCGTTAGAACTACATAGTTAAAAAGTGCATACAAGACCTTCGTAACTAGCTGCCGATAACCATGCTCGGATACTTCACACCATTAACGTTGAAAACACGTATGATATCACCTCTGCTGCAGCCTGTACTACCTAAAACGTACCTATTTAATTTTACGTCCACTATCTATTCTTAACACATTACTGTGTTTTATGGCATCTATTATCACACGTCGTTATGGGATGTGGTAATGCTGTAAAATGTTAAACAGTTATTTATTTAGCGGTTTTCCGGCCGCTTGTATGTTCCCTCCGACGTACAAAATGTACTTCATCATAATGCAAATGTGTGGGAGAAATAATAAACGACGACATTTTTCCCCGCCTGTGAAATGTACCCCCGCGACAAGCACAGAAGTGCATTTTTTTTTATTAACGCGCAACTCTATATTGCAGTATAGTGATGCACCAATGTGTAAATTTTATCGACTAATTAATTAGGATTACAGCGGCGATTTATCATTTCTGTATTAAACGTACAATTAATACGTTATTTGAAACGGGTTTCGCTGATTTATGGTTTATGGTTATTTTAGAAAGGCTCGTTTTCTATTAATTTTATTAACGTTGAGCTCTTAATTGAAGATTATATAGTTTTCCGTTTTTATGTTAAGTAGTAAATTCTGCCGATAAAGATCTGCAGTCACCTGATCAAATAAAAATTACTGTTATATTTGTCTACACATTTGCACGTCCATATTCTCACCTTTATATTTCATCGACACCTTTGCACTTTGTTTTATTTCCTCGCACGCCTCGTCCGCATAATTCCACAATAAAGCTTCTGTTGTGCCCTAAAACCTTTACATCCATTCCTCGAAGGGGAACTTTCTATACGAAATATCAAGGCGTCCATTGTGCGTCTTTCTATTTTATTCTTCACAAATGGGTTTTTGTACGACTGTAATGAAGGCTTTATTCGGAGGTGCGAATGTAGAATGCGTCAATAGTGAGGATGAGGAGCTCGCGGATCGCGCGCCATTTTGTTGGCATTCAACTTATTAAATTTATTATTAGAATTTCGGCGACGAGGCATGTAGGAATCCGCGATAAGAGACTAAAAGCTCCGTTAGCGTGTCTGAAATTAGTTGGAATAAGCAGAAAAAAGCGGGCGCCGGAGGAGGCGGGTGCCGGTTATCTCTAGTTATTTGTCGTATCAAGTAGTTCTTTTCGCTCCGCCGCAACTTCAAAGGCGCCGCGCACGGTAGCACTCCCGCTGCTTATTACCATGTGGGAATGCAACAGAACAGCTTTATGTCATTTATGTATTTATTTTTTATAGTTTCTCGTAAAAGTTACGAGATAACTCTTGTCTGTCTGTCTGTCTCTAACAAAACTACCAAACCGAACTTCGATTTCGTGGAAACAATCTATTAAAACTTTATTCAGGTATTGGCTTAACTTTGTGAGATATCTCAACCAGATAAGCGAGCAACACCGGTTGTAGAATTTGTTAATAAATTAGGTGTTCTATTAGAAAGTTCTTCAACCTCTTTATTGAAGACGATTCGGTTTTATAATCATTTTGTTAAACTATAAATAATTTATCACCGTATAAATATTATGCATTATTAATGAATGTTATTAAGTTCGTTTGGATCATCTGAATAATATGAGAAAAATTTATGAATTTAAAAGTTGTTTAATATTTACATAAAATATGGTCGCGGACGGTACGTTTTGATCTTTATCTTTTTATTTTTATCTCAGATTTTATATCGCAACATGCAGAATACCTTGTAAAATGTTTAAATCAATAAATAACATTTTCTCAAATTGAAACAGCCAATTAAATAAAAAAATATTGCATAATAAATTGTAGATAAGTACAGTTGTAAAAAAGATGCGATGAAACTTGTCGGGAGCGCCCGCGCATCAGTTGTCGCAGCGATTTGTCGCGAATCGCGGCGAGTCGTCGCACGCTTCGCATATGCAAATTACATCGTTCTTTATCGTCACTCGTTAGCGGTTAATCGCCTTTATCGCGCCACGAATAAACAAATATCCATTAAAAGCGTTAAAATTATTAATATAATCGCATCGACGCCTGTTTCGGAATCTCATTTGCATGTATACCTGTGTACTTACCATGTGTTTAGATAGCGTTATTATTTTATGATAATAGTGTTAATAACGTTGCTTTCATAACTGCTGCAAGGATCCTGCTTCTATGACTGTAGAACCGGTCACAATATTTAAACTTGTTTACGATTATGACACTTCCAACAAATGTAAATGTACCTATATCGAGGTCGATGCTTTTTATTTTTCTTATTAAGATTTTAATCAAATATTCATTAGCAAGACGTAGAATCAAATAATATAATTAGGAATACCTTCGTAGCCATAAAAAGACCAAGACTTATTTTTTGTTTGTAATGTGTTAATTCGACTGTAGGAGTTAGTTATTGTTAAGCAATATCTCATTTTGGCAACGTTGACGCATTTCAATTATTATAAATTCAATATCTTTCTGTTTTTTCACACCAAAGACGACATTCTCAAGGATTTTGACATAAACTCCAGGAGTAACTTGATACCAAAAAAATGTTTATAAAAATCATAAAGTTAATGATGTTGGAACATGATATGGTCCTTAACGAGCCACGTATAATACTCGTAACTGCGCGACTTCGAAGAAACGACTTCGGCGCAGGAAGCTCATATTAGGTGCTGGTTATCTACACTATGACAGACATTACTCATTTAAGGGTACGGTAGCTCGTTAGGTTGTTATGAACAGGAGACTGGTTAAAGGGCATTTACCTTTTGTCCAAATTATAGGCACCTGACATTGCTTGACACGACATTATTGAAGACCTGTTCCAAAAACAAATATGAGTTGTTAAAACATTAATTGCATCAGTTGTTCGGTTTTTCTTATCTTTTTTTATTGACTAGCTACTTGCCCCAGCTTTGCTCGTGCAAAGTCGTGCCGTAACACCCGTGTGATACAAATATTTGAAATGATCGGCCTTTCCCAATACCTATGCATATATTAGGTCTACACCTAAACTTTCAGCTTGAATCACTAGTCTGTCTATTCATTGAAAACTGCATAAAAATCCGTTCAGTAATTTTTGTGTTTATCGCGAACAGACAGACAGACGCGTTGGGGAACTTTGGTTAATAATGTGTAAGAAAAGGGTAAGGATAGGCCCGCGCGTGACCTTCATCTCACTTGATGGTTAGCGATGATGTTGTCGACGATGGAGCATTCTTGCCTTAAGACCCTCAGGCAGGTAAGTAGCTATCAGGAAATACATACTCCATCACATCAAATTTTTTAATATTTTTCATCGTAGCTTGTTAGTTTTACGATGTGAAAAGTAATGACTTCTGCATAAAATCATTAATTGACGTTAGGCTATCCACCTTTCCTAGAGAACGTGAAATGCTAACACAGCTAGGCATGAAAATTTTTATAACTCGAAGCAAATTCATTATAATTATTCGCCACATGCAATCACGTGTAAGCTTTAAAGTAAACGAACAGCAGTCTGTAGTGGGTTAACAATATTACAGCCAAGAAACCCCACTTGTTATTACTTATAAGTGCCTTCAAGAGTTTCCAATTTGGCCTGTGTGCACTTAAAACTGTGCTTACACCACAGGGAAGATAATAAGAGAGATACGAAAGTGTTTTTACTTTTATGGAAGACATAAAATGTTAAATAAATTGTCTAGCACTAGCAATTCTTTTCATTTCTCTAGCAAAAAATTTACTGGCCTGTTGGCCTAGTGGTTAGTGATCTTGACTGCTATGCCGTAGGTTGTGGGTTCGATTCCCACTCAGGACAAATGTTTTTGTGATGAGCACGATCATTGTTCTGTGTCTGAGTGTAATTTATCTACAGTTTGTGTGTATTAAAAAAATAGAAATATATAAGTATGTTTATCAGTTGTCTAGTACCCATAGCACAAGCTCTGCTAAGTTTGGGACTAACTTTGTGTGATGGTTGCGGAATATTGAAGAAAAAAAAATTCGCCCCAACTTCAAATCTTTGAAATTCGCCGCTTTTTTTTTACTATAATATGCATGTAGCCGGATGAATCGCCAAACTTAAGTGCTGTTGGGCACACACTGCTCGCAGAATAGATAGTCGGTAGGGCAAAGGGTTCTGGAGTGGCGTAAAGAAGCAGCGCAGGAAGGCCTACCACAAGATGGACCAATGACTTGGTCCATCATCAATGATCTGTCCGTCCTGGTCGGGAATCTGATATTTGCGAGACGCACTAGATCGTTCGTTGTAGCGACACTTGGGGAGGGCTATGTCCAACAGTGGACGTCTTTCTGCTGAAATGATGATGATGAAGGTTATACACCTAAACCTTCCTATGAATACAATACAATACAAAAAAGTTTATTTTCTCTCCCACATAGAATTATACAAGGAATATAAATAGTAAGATACATATTTCAAGGTGTACATTTGTGGATTATAATCTATGTGAGAGACTGGTTTCTGTATTAGGAGACCTGTATGACAGATTACCAGCCTCTCCAGACTCCGGAAGTGGGTAACGCTAAGCTGTACATCATTCCAGTTACGTAATATGAATCACTCTGTATATTGGTGAAAACTACATCGATGCTTCCGACAACAAAGGTCGTAAACACCAAAATAGCACTTTTGGTAATCAACGAAAAACAAAAAATAATTTCGTTTTTGGCTTATATCTTTTTAACTTTAAAAGTTGTAAAATTATGTTCTATACAAGAAATACGTAAAATACGATGGTGTTTTATAATATATTATTGCTATTTATGTCAAAGCCTTATTTTAAAAGTTAGCTTGGACATACACCCCAGAAAATTCAAGAAGTTGGTATTTACGACCACTAACTAATCAATGGAGAACGATTTGTCTAACGGAAGTTAGAAGTATGCACCAGTTTTTAAATACAATAGTTCTGGGTTTGGTTTTAAAAACCATATACTGAAATAAAAATGAGTGTAAACACCACGATCTGATGCGATGGTATGTAACAAACATGGAAATAACAGAAGCAAATCAATGAATTTAAGACTATAAGTTGAGTTTTCATTACTTGTAATAAAAACAATAAAATAAAACACAAATTGACATAATTAAAAAAGGTTTTTTATTCATTGACCGTCATCGTTTAATCAAAATAATGGTTAAGCAAGGCACTAATACAAATTCAAAGTAAAAAAATGTCTAACCCAATCACTTAAATTTCCATTAGAGGATCTTGTACATCAATCATCATTCATCATCATTGTTTGTGTCGCGGCTCGAAATTTTTATACCTTTAGGACCTGGCAGGTCCTAAAGGTATAAAAATACACTTAAGTAAGTATATTATAGGCATCGTCCCGTATAATTTAATCAAGCGTTTGTTACAAGATGCCTATAGTGTTCTACCTCCAACGGCGTACCTAACCAGCCAGACATAATTCAAAATGTTAAGTAATCATTTTGTTTCATTGATTTCAAGAAGATTTTATAATCACGACATTTTTTTAAAACGTATTGATAATGAATTACAAAAAAATATAAGTAAACATTCTACCAAGCTTACTGCTCTAATAATTTTAATAAACAATGCCCATTTTCACCAACGCCCTTAAAAATTTAGGTAGTTCATCTTTCTAGATCTTGTTTGTTCGGAAAGCTTCTGTACTATGGTCTACCTAACTTTTAGTTTCGTTGGTGAAAATGGGAAAGTGTTATCAACAAGATAATAAAAAAGTAGATGCAAAACATAATACGACGACGAGTTATAGAAAATCAGGTCTTCAAATTTCTGATTAATAATCTTCTGTCATTGGATAGAAGATTATTAACCAGAAATTTGAAGACCTGATTTTCTGATAGAAGATAATTAATCAGAAATTTCATCTTCCTCGTCAGTCTCAGGAAGAGTATCAATGACATTATGAGACTGACAAGGAAGCTGTTTGTATTCGGCATGAAACCGTTTGTGTATTGTCCCCTGATCACACAATCGTTGCAGATCTTTGTATTTAGCTGCGGTAATTGGTAGTTTATCCGTATATAGCTGTTTTAGAGTCAACTGCTTTACCTACATAATTCAATTTTCAAACCAATTCTCCAAGACCAAGTGACATTGGCAGAGCTTACGTTTTAAAAATGATTGTGGGGTGTAATTACAATTAATTATGTATTCATGTTTTTACGACCGACAGCTGTTTGTACGTTTTATTATACGACCTGCACGGTTATTCGGTTCTAAGCAATATGAGTTATACATATTAAAATTCTAAAAAATCCCCTCTTTTCTAAAAAATCTTGATTATACTAGTAAAAATTTTGGGTGTAAAAGTATTTTTTTTAGACGAATATTTTTTTCACATTTTTAGATAGACGCAGCGCCAAAAATTAAGTAGGGCTGCAATCTTAACTCATTTTCGCCAAAATGGCGTTTACGACATTTGTTGCCGGAAGCATCGACATGAAAATGAGTAAGTAGTTTGTGACAGACAGAGTGATAGGGGATTTTAGTTTATATTATTTTGGGATTTTACTGCTGGCTCCAACTTTACAGACAAACATCTTAGGTTCATTACAAGAAAGATAGGACCGAACTCCAGAAACTTTATTCAACTTTTCCAAACGAAATTTCGCTCGCAAAAAACCTCTCAGTAGTCAGTTTTTGGCCATGAAAGTTTTTTTTTCTCTAAATCAGGTTCTCATGATTTGTGGACAGGTGGCGCGGGCGTCGTTCGCGGTGTCTTTGAGGTAGCCCTCTTTGATCTCACCGCCTCATTGTACGCTCGCGTACAAAACTTTTTTGCCTTAAATTCGATATTGACGTACTGATTTGTTGTGAATTCTCAATAGATTTCGGTAGAGAATTCGGTAGTGCTTATAGAAGCTTTGATAGTAGGCAGACAGGCTGGCGTCGTATTTCTCGTATTGTGTAATAGAGGGAAGTCAATAAAAGGGAATAACAAACCGTTTTTATAGGTTTTCTTTGGTTTTTATGTGCGGAAATATAATATCCGTTCGTATTTCGTAAAAATCGTATTCGGTTTCTTGGTAAGTCATGCGTAAATCCACAGAATAAGCCACAATTGATTATAGGATTGTTCATATCAAATCAAAGTCAAAAATATTTTTATTTCACATACTTAGGCCTACATGGGCACTTATAAAACGGAAAGTTCGAAAGAGTTACCGTAGCCGTAGGCCGCAAAAGACAACTGAAGGAATGCCGTATGCCGCAATAGACAACTGAAGGAACATAAGTGGGGTTTAGCCAGTATACCAGTGGGGGAGGAGTCATTTGATGATTTCTCGTAAAAAAGGCCATTATTTATAATTACATTCGCTTCTAAACTTCCGCTTTTACCAACGTAAAATTTCCATTTCAACCATGGTGATGTGATGGCCAGTCAGGAATCAGAAGTGCAGTTGTGTTTTACCAAAACTCAAGTGACTAAAATTTCTTTGTATTATTTTCAATTAGTATAATCTATACTTTAGAGCCTATTCTATAGACTAAATCAGTCTTGAATCATTGACCACCTTCCATAAAGAAGTTTTAGGTACTTTAGTTTTATTAGATTACGACTGCACTTTTGACCTTTTGACTTTATCTACCTAACTACTTGGCTGACTACTAAACTCCTTCTCCCTTGTCTCCAGGTCTAACGGCTGAGCTGTTCTACGTACGCGACGGGCAGATCAACGAGTATGCGCTAAACTTCGTGGTCCCTGTGCCCTCCACCATCAATGACCTGCACTTCACCTGGCAGAGTCTTACTAGGAAACCGGTAAATATTAAAATTGATTTTTGTCCCTGGAAGGCTTCTAGCAGACAGGGGACTACGCAATTATGCGATTTCTTAATTTTTCAACCTATACCTACGATCAGTTTCTATGAAAACACGTTATACCATCGTTATTGCATTGTTGTATCGCTCTTGTCTACTGGAGCCTTAAATATGACGCTATACAAACGAAATAATACAAAATAAAAAAAAACAAATAAGTGTACAAGTCCCTTGCATGCTAAAGTGACATCCACCAATCAGAACTTGGCGTAATGACACCATAACAAGTTCTGATGGTTGAGAATATTTCTAAAAAGTTACGAATGGTCTTAGGAACGGTTTCCTGTAACTATAAAGGTTAAGGTATAGCTGCACAGACTGACCCAACTCAAAAGTCCACCCTGTGCACAGGCATGTGTATTGCGGCCTTAAAAGCGATGAGGTGATGTTAATGGGAGTAAGTAGCTTATGGGCAAATTAGACAGAAGCGGTTCACGTCACTTTTATATCTTTGTTGCTAACAAACAGGTGATAGTTCCTGTTCGCCAGAGTTACAAAAGAAATTGACAAACGAACCATGGGATTCCGCGAATCCAACCTCACAGTTTATTATATCAATTTCGGAGTGGAAATCTAACTATCCATATTTTTTATGGAATTTGCCGCTAAAAAGCTCTCCAAAAGAAGCTGTCTGCGATGATACCTTAAATAATATGTTTAATTAATGTTAAAACATACTCAAAATAAATGGGCTATTTCATAAGTTAATCTCTACTCAAATCTTTTTGAGATTTTTGGTATGAGAATCATTTTGGTACGGGCAATATTCGCATGATTTTGAATTTCCATGAGAATTTATTGAATCTAACCTGATCCTCAATTCGCGCTAGTTTTTAAAGCAAACAAAATCGTAAAACGGATAGTACGCACAATTATATCGGAATTAAAATAACCGTTACAAAAAGTCGTAAGTAAAAGCTATCCAGTTTTAAACTAGTCGATATAAATAGACCTGTGTTGGTTTAACGAACAATTCATTTGATGAAACAATCGCGCTATTATGGTAATGCGCGACACGGAACGAATGCGAAATTGATCACGATCATCGCGCCTCGCACGTTCTCAACTCTTTATTCGCACAATTAGCGAATTGTTTTGTTAAAAACTTTTTAGGTACTTCTTTGTTGAATGTTTCAACAACCTTACCCAAAGTAATTAACTTTGAAAGGAAAGTTTATTCTTTCAAGTTACCGGACAAAAGTTCCCATGTTTACTCGCAACCCCGCAAACAAGCCATTCTTATGGTAATACCGCAGCCCCTACGCGAGTTCAGATAACTTTCTTTCAGTTTCTAAAAAATCATCATTACACACATCTGCTACGGCTTTTGATAGATCATACTGTGTTCTCGAATGTTCCTTACGTTTCCCTCGTTTGGTTCTAATTCAAATTACATCGCTTTTCATGCTAATGCCGCCGCTAGCTGATCACGACGCGGCTCCGCATTATGCACCACATATCGCGACGCAGGGGCGCTGCATCTCTAACCAAATATTATGTGCATTT
Source organism: Mythimna pallens (assembly GCA_961205895.1). Taxonomy (NCBI): domain Eukaryota; kingdom Metazoa; phylum Arthropoda; class Insecta; order Lepidoptera; family Noctuidae; genus Mythimna; species Mythimna pallens. Next base: position 7,737,660 of record OY540825.1, read on the forward strand.
ATTTATTTTATCCGTAGCCGTCAGCACACACGGCGACTCAGACTAAAAGAAATCAGTTGAGCCTGAGCGGCATTGCATTTTGATCGGGAGCGACGCGGCGGCGACGTCCACTTTACATATTCAATAGTCAGGCAACAAAAGTAGCATCCGACGTACCCCGCAAACAAGTTCAGCGAACTTGTCAATAAGACATCTGCTTGTTTAGGATGTTATTTGCAAGTCATACGAACGCTCGCCAGATTACGGGGTGCTTCATCAATTTGAATGTATTCATGGCGCCGTCTGTGGGATTTGATGGCGTAAGCTGTATTAACTCTATGTACAGCGCTTAACATAATGAATAGTATTCAGATGTTGCCGCCTAAAATTTAAGCTGAACGCTTCGGGATTTACATGTATGAATAACACCAAAACTCTTTTGAAATTGTTCCGGTCTGCTTTGCAGCATTTGAAAAATAAACAAAGTGCTGATTGTGGTTCGGTTGCGATCACGCGGCCGAGCCCTTAGCTCGTTATCAGCATCTCGGCGAGCTTTGTGCGCCGCCACTATCAGATCTGCGATTCCCCTTCACTTCACCGCGCTACTCCCTTATTTATATGGCGGCGCCTTTGACTAGGCTGAGCAAATATTTGGGAACCGGTTAACTAGCGCCGATGAGCGGCCGCCTCCATTGTCTGTGCGCACCGCTCCGACTGATAATATTTAATTAGTGGCCGCGGTGTCGCACCTCCAGCTCGCGGGCCGCCACTTACGAGCGCTGCCGCTGTGGTGCATGATGAGCCGGCGGGCCCGCGGCGAATGCTGTTTGTTTAACAATTCAAGTAACGCCGCCTGATGATTAGTTAGATAATGAGCGTCCCATGATCATAATATTTAATAACCGTCTTCAAAACAAACCAAATGAACTAAAACATCTGTGCAGCATGCTCCCCGCGGCGTGTCACAATACGTCCACGTCATCCGCATAAGGGAAACATAAACCACATCGAACGACCCGACATCTACATATGCAAATATAGTCGATGGCCAACGGTAACAAAGTAGGTACCTATGTCGTTTATTTATCCGATAAAGGAGCGATGTTCGTGCTCTCACGGTGGGTTACTCTCGACATTTGATCTTCCATGACACGGCTGTGGATGCTCAGATGGACCGTTTAGGGTCACCTTGCGTGCCGTGGTCCGTCAATTGCGTACTGAACAGTTACATTATGATGAGATTGTACCGTTAGGAATGTGTCGACTTTATTTAGATATAAGCAAATGATTTGGTGGGTTTGAATCACGAATTATATTATTTTGTTGCAGTTGCCATACACGCTACACGTGGATGTGTCGGATGAGCAGAATGCGATGCACCCACCAACTGTCAACATATCAAACGAGGGCTTCGTGCCGACCGAGCCGCAGACATGGCGAGTGGACTTACCTTGTACGCACACGGTTGCCGCTGAAGTGGACATCATTATATTTCTGAACGTGTCGATGGGTCCCTCGTCGTCTACCTTGCGATTCAGACGGAAAAAGATATGTCTAAAAGAGGCTCCCAGACCGGCCGTTAGAGTGGATAGTGTACCGCATGCACCTACATCTGCTGATATATTTTACGCGGGAGCTGGTTGCGCTGGTGGAGCGTTGTTGATAGCTGCAGTGGCTGCCGCAGCTTGTAGAGCACGGGCGAGGAAGCTGCGACGAGCACGAAGCGACGAACAAGACGCTCATGCATTCCTACCGGATTCTTCCTGCAAATCCGCCGCTAGCTACACTAGCTACCGCCGTCCTACGTCATTGCCTGCCGTTGTGGCTGAAGAGAAAGCTAGGGACTTACAGCAAAGAATAGCGGAGTTGACGATACAAAGATGCCGAGTGAGGCTGCGTTCCGTGGCTATGGAAGGAACCTTCGGGCGTGTTTACAGAGGGACCTACGCTGATGAAGATGCTAGAGAGCAGGAGGTGCTCGTGAAGACTGTCGCTGAACACGCTTCTCAAGTACAGGTAATTATGGATCTGTGACCTGCTTAATTATTGTCATAAGTAAAGCACTGCTGATAATGAAGTAACTAGTGTTTGTGCCTCATAGAAACACATAAACGTAAAACAACATTTAATAACGATAATTTTTTTTCTAGGTATCACTGTTGCTGCAAGAAGGTTGCATGTTGTATGGGCTTCACCATGAGCGAATCCTATCAGTCCTGGGTGTGAGCATCGAAGATCAAACAGCTCCATTCCTGCTATATCCTTGGAACTCGACTTGGCGGAACTTAAAGCAGTTTCTCCTGGCTTGTCGAGGAGTTACGGTGGGAGGTGCAGCCGGTGGGGTTCCGCCACCGCCCCCTCTTACAACACAGCACGTCGTCAGGATGGCGCTCCATGCGTTAGATGGACTGCTTTACCTTCATTCACAGCATGTCTTACACAAAGATATTGCTGCTAGGAATTGCATGTAAGTATAAAATTCCTTATGATTGTTAAAGAAAAGGTCATGAAGCTTTAATGTCCTAATATTGAATAAGATAACCAGTTTTCAAATAGAATATTCCTAACTAATCCTTTTCTCCACAGAGTTGACGAAAATCTCCGAGTGATGATTGCAGACAACGCTCTCTCACGAGACCTCTTCCCCGCGGACTACCACTGTCTCGGTGACAACGAGAACAGGCCGATTAAGTGGTTAGCCCTAGAAGCTCTTACGAAGAGACAGTTCAGTACGGCAGCCGATGTCTGGGCTTTAGGTGTGTTGCTATGGGAACTAACGACCTTAGCACACCAACCATACGCGGAGGTAGACCCCTTCGAAGTAGCTGCCTACTTGAGAGATGGCTACCGGTTACAGCAGCCAGCCAATTGCCCTGATGAACTGTAAGTAGCAGTAGCATAATTATATCTATGATTTGTTCAGCACGTAAACGTCTGTCTGGGCCGCAGCCAATTGCAATAGTATTTTGGTAGTTGAGTGCTGTTTATGCTTGGTAATGTAAAGTTCATTCTCCTCAAAGATGTACTTCGCAAAGTTAAATATTCGTTCAATATATTTATTTATTTAAACTGTATGCACTAGTAAACACAGTAGAAAGGCGGACTTAATAACTTAGGCATTTTCTACTAGTCGTCCTTAGGGTGGTGCAGAAACATAACAAGATAGGTGCAACTTGATGGCAAACAAGAAAATAGAAAACTAATACAATAATAAATACACATTTATATAAATACAAATCCAACAAAACAATGCTGTGCTGATTCTACCAACTTCTTGCGTATATACTAAGGTTCTCGTTTTTTCCTAGGTTCGCAGTCATGGCGTATTGTTGGGCCATGTCGCCCGACGACCGGCCCACGTTGCCGCAGCTGCAGATCTTCCTACGAGACTTCCACACGCAACTCACGAGATTTGTGTAAAGCATTCCTAATTAACTCTTAAAGACATCCCAAAGACGACAATAAAGTGTTATTTAAAGAATAAAGTCATAGTGAGATATAGAAGAGGTGAGAGGCCTTACCGCGGAGTGAGTGACAGTGACTGTGTACAGTGAAAATGTTAAAAGAGACTGATTATTATGCGTTTATTTGATTTGTAAATTATTTAATTGACATAGTGATCACATATTTGGTTTTCATCTTATGGTACGCGTTCACTATTGATGTACTGTTTTGTCTGCGATTTTGATACATATTATATTTTTCTTCTTTTAAAAATTACTTTCTGGTACACTGCGCTGTTTTTGGCTAAATGTAGATAATTAGTTGATAATTGTTCAAATTACTACCTATCAAGGTAAAACTTTTATGGGCAGTCTAGGACCACAATTTTATTACGCTCCTATTTCGAAATGTAATGATTATTCTCTATTTAAAATTATCTCATTCATTACCAGTGTAATTCGTTGCAAATACTTAAGGCAGACGAATATGGCGTAGTGGACCAAATAGGTAAGTGGTTTATACTTTATTAGATATTTATTTTCTACAAAGTTATTTATTAAATCGTAGCCAAAGCAGTATTTCTTTAAAGTTTCTTCTAAACTAAGATGAAAACTTTCGACTTGATTAATAAACCTGAGATTGTAGTAAGTTTGACATGCTGTTGCACAAGTGCAGTGTAAAATAACACTTGTACTAACGGATCATAATAATAAAACATTCTTTTATTAGAAGCAAAAATGGCAAGCTTGTGTTGCCAGGTTTCAACCATAATAAAGAGTAGGCCGTTCTAGCCTATTACCACAGTGTAACTATCACACTTACTAGGAACTTCTTCAAGAGCCACAAGCTCAGTGTACATCTTACTGCTTTTGAGTTGGTCTACCGCAAGAGGTGGTTACACTGTTATCATACTGTAACATTTCAGAAGTTTAGCAATCAAACCATTAAAATATGTGATCACTATTGATAACATTCGTCAGTTCTGTAATACTTCGTAGGAAACCATATTATTTCAAGTTAGTAAATTGATACTTATTATTATATTATTTGAACCTCGTAACTGCCATATTAGAATAGATACATTTTGTAAATATTTATAGGTGATAGCGACTGTATTGTATAAATACGTAATATTGAATGTGCCTCAGAGTTTATCAAGACGTTTATAAGTGTTTAGAGTATTATAATTATTGATTAAGACTGGACTAGAAACAATTTTACCCATAAACTACTTATTAAAATATTCTGCCTTACAATATCTTGTCTATGATTCTTTATTCGAAACTACATAGTTTTAATCTGGCTCTGATCAAAAATTATCTATCGCATATTTGTAATCTGTGGTGTTATTTTGATTTTTTTTTATAAAGATTTTATAAACAAAATTAATTAATTTAAATACTTGTTTTTTTAGATGATCTACATGTATCTTGAATCTTGACTATTAACAAGAAAATTAAGTAAATTAGTATCCAAATTGGGCACATAATATTATAATAATAATAAATTACTTGTATTAAATTATTAAACCGTGACTAATGATTGAATCATGTTAAAGTAGAAAAGTACTGATTAAATTAGCTACAAACTAATAAGGATTTGAAGTTATACATAATTATGTGTTAATGATTAAAACCCAAATTAATTTCTATTATTTCAATTGACCAAAAACACAAAGTGAGACTTAACATGTATGTCATGTAATGGAAGTACTCTACTAATAAAATATGGATCTTGTATCTGAAATAATAAATATCTAATAATGTTTTATTAACATTACATACTGAACCTGTAGATAATGCCAGTTTTAATAACTGGCATCATCTACATTATCACTGGTCTGAAATAAAATAAATATGAATAAAATTAATAATTATGTCTAAAATTTCTAAGATATTGTATCATTCATGTTAAGTTCATAAACAGCAATAACGATCTAGATCTAGGACTTGTCAATAATTTTGTTAAATGTTGCCCAAATAGAGTTGATACCGACGATGTATACTTTGACCCATTATTTGGGGCAGCAATACATTTTGTACATGTGTAAATATTGTAAGACTACACAAATGTGAATATACGAGTGATTAATATTCTAAATAAATGTGTTTTTGTTCCTAACTATTCCCTTAACCTTCTTAGCGTATCGATGGCAAAACTAGTTAAAGTTCTTGCCTGGCGGGCCCAGTATTCGGCCACTGCACTGCCGCTGATATCAGGTCCCTACGTTTATGTACGTAAGGTGGGAATCAAGGTCTACGTGAGCAGGTAACAGGGCCATGATGCAGGATGAGAGGTGGGGCATGGTCTGCGGAGAGACGCCGCACAAACACTGACGATCGGAACATTTATTGGAACCGTCTGAAAGCCCCCATCTGTGGAGATTGTCTTTGCTGCGCTCTCTATTGGTCTGAGGCTGCGCTCAACTTAGGTGCGGAGTCTGTTTAGAGTTAACCTTAACCCTTAACCTTGCCGGTGGGATCATTACGAAGCACACAATAAATGGCCAATGTCTTTAATTTGGACGTTTCAACAAAGTTCATGTTTACCCTGTCAAGTTGACTTTTGTTTTATTATTCTCTGAAAAAAAAATTGCCCACACTAATTACTCTTCTGTATCGTGGGTGCGTTCCTAGACATGTAGGTAATAAACTCACAAACACAAGACACCCAGACCCGGAACAACTCTATCATACCACAAAAATATATTTTGTTCTACTGCGTGAGTTGTGCCGTCATATTGTTATTTAATTTGACTTGTCAACGAAATTTTCAAAGGTATGAAGTAAAAATGTAGGACTTCCCTTTATAATCCTGCGTATTGTGATACAGAGTGTATTTGTACCAGCGCCCTAGTTACTCAACTAGGGCGCTGGTACTTCTCGATATTTCGAATGTGTTCCAAATCCCCTGGGCTGGGCGAGAGAAACTACGTAAATTTTCCGGGGTTCTGAGCAGTTCACGAGTAACATCTTGGCATTGACCTAATTTCTATATTCAACATATTTTGATGTTTTGGTTCGTTCGCAAGGTCATTATTAAAACTAAGGGTAAATTCAAGTTACTTTGAAATATTTTTTTAAATTGATATTAACCATTGCTTGACTGCGATCCCACCTGATGGTAAGCAGTGATGCAATCATTGATGGTGAGGCGCACTAGTTTATTAGGAAGCTATTCACTTTAGCCTTGAAGACACCTAAATTATAATCGGACGGGAAGACCGCAGCAGGCAAATTATTCCAGTCCTTCGATGCGGTATAAACAACAAAGTAAAACGTTTAGTCCGGACCGTAGAAGTTTCTACAACGTAAGGGTGGATACTTGCCGTACCTACGTCAGGTTGTCCGATGGTAACTTAATTTCAGAGTTAACGATCGTTATCAAAAAAGTCAGCGAAATCCGATTTGTAATAGTGAAGCCACGCATTCTAAAAATTGTTTAATAATAAAAAAATGAAGACTTCGAAATTCAAATGCAAGTTCCTGAACCACAGACAACAAATTTTTTTTTTCACACGCACATAAATGAGTCACGAGCTTTACCATATATTGTACCAACACAAGAAACAAATTGTAGCATTTTTCAAACAAATGAGCATGTTTTATTGCTTTTACTTCTGATATACAAATACGACTCGATATTTACGTTTTGCCACCCCTCGTTTTAAGGCTGTGACTGGTATGGGCAGTGAATTAGATAAAAGTGGGTACGTATTTTACACTATTTTTATTACAAATATAAATGTTCATTCCAAGTGGGAGGAATTCGGAGGAATACAGGACTATTCTTATCAAATCAAAATAGTCAATAAGCATTTCAATACCTACTGCAATGTATTATCAAAGATTAGTCGCAAACATATTGACGTACAAATGATGTTCACATACTTGCTCATTATTTATGTGGGACAACTTCCTTTTGGGGGGTATATTGATTCTGTTTCTGGTTTAACACAATAAAAAATCCAACAAGAATAAAAATTGCTAAGAAAATAAAAAAAAATATGGATCAACTTTCCCAGGCCCCGACGAGATTCGAACTCGTGATCTCCTGTTTACTAGACAGGCGCTTTAACCAACTAAGCCACGGCGCCACTTACGTGTGAGACGAAATTTTGGGATACGTTGTACTGGCTCACATGAGAGATTTATGTTCGCTGATAAAGGCGAATTTACAATGTGCGCCTGAATAAACAATTTGTATTGTGTTTGCATTATATTATGATAACAGTAGACGAGTATTGTAATTATTGATAAAGTGTGAAGATAAATAATTAGGTTTACATAATTGCCTATCTAACGATAATAATCATTCTGCGGCGAAATATTAATTAATGTTGCTTTTATAAATATGTAGTAGTCGAGCGCTAAGTTTCTACACCCCCTCATTTTGAAGTGCTACCTACTTCTAGGGCAGGGGTTAGTGGTGCTAAACTATCTACTTACTTGAGGTGGCTCGATACTGTATGGTACGACGTTATTACCTCAAATTTTACGTCACTAAAAAAACAGAACGCTTCTTGCAGTCGGGTAAAAACAATATACAATTATTATAATTAGGACGAGTCAATTGGACTTGTGCCGAGTTGTACCTGTTAGTAGTAGGGGGCAGAGATAGGTATAGTTTAATGGAGTCATTTTTACAGTTTGTTATTTAGGTTGAAATCATCCAAAGGCTTCTCTCGCTCTTGGGTTTCAGACTTTCAGTGGCTAAAACCCACTCCTATGTACGGTTTTTCTTCGCCTTCGTTCCAGGGTCCCGTGGTTTTCTTTCGCACAACCCATGACCCCAGTAGGCTTCGACCCTGGTGGACCCCTACGGTTTTGCTGCCATCTCTTTGAGGAGCGCATGGAACACTACGCGCTATCGGCGATTCGGGCTCGGTCCGGACGGTTGCAGGACGGCCGGACGGCGAGCTACCCATTGCTTGCAGTCCGCAAGCCCACGCCTACGGTGGAGTCATTTTTACAGTTAAGAGAATGTTATTTTTAACTGACGTAAAGCAAAGACAATGCAATCCAGACACCTAGAGGTAAGGCAGAGACACTGCGTGAACGATTAAAATTTAATTAGATACCTAAGCACTACCGAGGCCGGTCCAGATAGAGGCGGAGGACTTGGGGGAGACAATGCAGAATGTTTATTTACTAGGTTTTTAATTAACTAGATCTAGTATGGAGAGTGGAGACTGCGTAGCCTGTAGGGCCCATCGTACAGTGTAATGAGAGCGCACGAGACGTCCCTCCAGCTACAAAGATGGAAAAAGAAGCTTACGGGCCAGACTCAAGAGCGGATCTAGCCTTCAAAAAAGGTCGTGGTGACAGCTGACTGCCACCGGAAAATCGGCCAAGTCGCTTAAAGCGACTCGAACTTAACCGATTTACCGGTGGCTAAGTGACTCGATTGATCTAATGCATTCCTACAAAGAAAACGTTTTCAAAATGTATCACGTCCTAATCAAGATTTTTTACAGTGTATAGTTTCACGTGGGCAAAGCCGGTGAACATTAGTAAATGAATAATCCTATAAAATTTTAGATTATTTGCTCGTGAAAATGAAAAAAGTAGCATCATCTGCATGACCGTGATAATGTTACGTCACAATCCTATTAAGGACAACCCTAATCGGTGCCCAAAATGGTGGATCCGCACCGGGTTATACTGAAATACTGGTTGCAGAAGGCGTAGGTGGGAGGTACAGCTTGTGAGAGGCCTACATGTAGCTGTGGACAGCGGACTTAGTTGAGGAAATGAAAGTAAGTACCTATTATTATTAGTTATTGAAATAACAGTTCCAGTATTACTACTACAACTGTTATTTATCTTGGGAGGCCTAGTTACGAGGTCCTGATAGATCTTTGCGAGGCTCTTGTCCCTATTGCAAAGTATGTGGATCAAAACTGGGTATTTTTTTATGTTATGTGAGAAATACACAATTTATGAAACGGTACAATAAATTTCGTGATGAAAATATATCTTTCTAAACTAGGCACTTAGCTATACAAAATTTATAAAAATGAACAATCATAAATACGACAACGGTGATAAGATATTCACATGGATTTAAAAATTGTGTTTAATGCTTTTCAATAATCTAGTACCTAAATGGGTTACCTACTTATGTCATTTTATTAAAAACCGATCTCGTGTCATCAAAATTGGATAGGTACTTCTTATCCTGCTATTCCTACTATTAATATACCAAAACTTTACTATAAAAAGTAAAGGTAGAATAAGATAAAAGGTTTCAAATATTAGCTTATTTTTATAAACGAGCTGTTGCACGAGGCCCGTACAATATACATACCTAATTATTAATTATAAAAACCAAAATAAAAAATTTAAATAAAATTTAGAAAATGCAAAAGCAGTTAATTTGTACCTAGTGTCCCGTGGGACATGTACAAGTATGCGAGTGTAACAGTGTGTGGTAGCGAGTATTATGTGGATCAGCTATCGAAGGAATAGAAAGATTAAAGTTTATTTGCGAACTGTCAAAAGATTCTCAGTTTTCTGATAAGGGGGCCATTCAAGTATTATGTAAGCAGTACCAGGGGGTGGGGGGGGGGGGTCTTTGCTTTGCTTATTTTTGATGACATGGGGGATGGGGGGGTCTAGATGGTGATTACGTCAGCAGTGCTATTTCTTTTTTGGTTTTTTAAGAGAACAAAGTCGATGTTTCAAAATCACAAGAAAGTAAGCAGACACACATCGTTAAGCAGCATACATTTAATGTCATTGACGACTTAGTGTTATGGATTAGGGTGTCATGGACTGAGAACTGTTAATTTGAATTAATAATATCAAAATTTCAAATTAACTTCCTTTTTTCTAGACTACTGCTCATAAATTAATAACCAAACTAACATATTGACAAATGCACATATGAATGTTTACGTAAGCATGGGGGGGGGGGGGGGGGTGAGAGCTTTGCTTATTATTGCTGACGAGGGCGAGGAGGGGGTTAATATTAGCAAAAACTCTACTTCTACGAAATACTTGATCGGCCCCTAGTCAAGAGTTTTGAACTGTAAAGTGTTTTGACTGTGTTCAATTTTAGGTTATTTAAAGATTACGTTTAATTTGTTGTTGAAATGTCTCTGACCTACTATCGTGGATCTTGAATTCTTGATGAATTTTGTAACTTTCTATATATGTTTTATTCAATAGCAACGGATGGTCTATTTCACCATATCTCACGTGGCAGCCGTGGCCGAGCGGTTAAGGCGTCTGACTAGAAATCAGATTCCCTCTGGGAGCGTAGGTTCGAATCCTACCGGCTGCGGACACTTTTTGTGTTTTGTGACTTTAATTGCCACTTTATCACGATTATTGGGGTAATTTATTTTTTATCAGCCATCATTATTGCGATTGTAGACGAAACGATCGTTTTATTGCACGCACGGGCAATATTTTGTGCGATATTTCATTAAGTGGTTATCTGGTGACTGGTCTGTTCCCATAAATGTGAATGAAGCAACCCCTTGTCTGTGACATTAAATTTTTTTTTTAAAGTACGGTGGCGTATTTTCTAATGACGTCAAAAATGCGGGGGATAGGGCTGCGGCTGGCACTGTTCTCATTCGATTAATTAGTTTCATTTTTGTTTATCTATGGTCACTAAAGCTATTAAAATGGCTTTTTATATGTGTTAGGAGCATTACGGATATTCACATTTAGGCTATAAATTATCGGATGTTAAGCTCGGTCATAAAAATGCGAATGAATTCACATGGTTATGTATGCACTATGAAGTTATTAATTTTTTTTTGTTAGTATTTGGCCAATTTTATCAATTTTGCAAGAGCTTACAAATACTCCATGTAGATAATTAAATTAAAAATAAATGTAATGAAAAAAAAAAACTAATCCTTAAACAAAAACAAAGGCCCCAACTGCGTCTGTCTGTTATCTATTTAAAAAATTGCTGAACGGATTTTCATGCGATTTCCACCAAAATACAGAAAGAAGAAAAATGTGAGATGAGTGATGGGTGTGATTCATGAGGAAGGTTTAGATGTTTAGATGTATAATACATGCACAAATAGTAGATAAAAGTAAAGAACTTCAAAGATTTCTAACACTCGTGCGAAATTAGTTCGGGTCGCTACTTATAAATTTAAAAGAAAAAAAAATAGAAAATAGCACTTACAAAAAAAAGGAATTACCATACTGTTTGCCTGTTTCCCCTTGCCTCCATACCGTCCCTACATCCCCCTCTTGCTTAAGAAAAACCCAACCCGCTTCTAAGATTCTAAGCCCAGCTTAATTGCACCAGCACGTGTTTCCAATCCTACCATATGGCAAATACAACAACCACACTGATAGACGGTCAGGACTTACCTTAAGATTAAGAGGGATTTTGCAAGATCTTTGTAAAGAGTTACCGTGGAGCGCGAAGAGTAACTGAAGAAACACATTACCGTTTACCGTTTTTTTTAGGTGCGAAATCATCCAATAATTTCTCTCGCTCTAGGGCGGAGCGGGATGTCGTGTCAGACTTTTACTGATGCCATGCGTCCCGGACAACCCATGGGCTTCGATGTGTCGTCATCATCATCATCATTTCAGCCGATAGACGTCCACTGCTGGACATAGGCCTCCCCCAAATGTCGCCACAATGAACGGTCCTGTGCGTCTCGCATCCATCGGATTCCCACAACCTTCACCAGGTTATCGGTCCACCTTGTTCGGGGCCTTTCAATACTGCGTCTTCCGGTACGCGGTCGCCACTCCAGAACCTTTCGGCCCCAACGGCCAAGTTCTTTAATGTGTGTATCGTACGAACCATTGGTATTTGAGTGCGCATCGAAAGTCGTTCACGTCATGTCAACATTTTAACCAACGTTTATCTAGGTTTATTTTTCACGGGGCCTGGCCCCTGTCATGCATGCCTCATTTTTATGTGATGTTATCAATATTTTGGCGTCCATCATACAATTTCGAATCGGCAGGCCAATATTCTCGGGTGGATGCTAGACCATACTAGGGTGGTCATAGCTCCTCATATACACTTCTTCGGGAACACAGGTGGAAAAGTCAGACACCCCCTCTCGCTTCACCCACAGAGTATATAAGTATAAGTGCTATTGTTTGTTAATTCGTTTATAACTAGCGACCCTAACCAATTTCGCACGCGTGTTAAAAATCATTGAAATTCTCCGCTTTTCTTCGAAAAAAATAAATAAGGGGATTACAGGAGCTACCTAATCGAGAGTTAGATAGATAGTGTGTTCAAAACATAATACAGCTTTAAATAAGCTGTATTACAAATTACGATGGAAAAAAATCACTAAGATGCCTCAAAAAATTACTTTTATCAATTAAAAACCGGACTAATACACATGCAATCATTCTGAATGTTTGTCAGAATATTCTACAAGCAATTTTTTACCGTAATAGTGTTTTTTTTTATAATTTGATATAAACTAGTGCTTGACTGCGATCCCACCTGATGGTAAGCAGTTATGCAATCGTTGATGGTGAGGCGCACTAGTTTATTAAGAGCCTATTCACTCTAGCCTTGAAGATACCCAAATTATAATCGGATGGGAAGATCTCAGCAAGCAAATTGTTCCAGTCCTTCGATGTACGCGGTATAAACAACAAGGTGTAACGCTTAGTCCGGACCGTAGAGGTTTCAACAACGTAAGAGAGGATATTCGTCGTACGTCGGGTTGTCCAATGGTAAAAATGAGATGGCGGAATCAAGTCATGCAATTCCCGCGCACATTTTCCATAATGCAACCTATAAATTAATTAAAATCAAATCTGTAGATTTTTAGTAAATCGTGAAAATGCTGCATATCTTAGAAACATTGTGTCTTGGTGCATTTTTTTCTTTAGTATGCAGCCCGAGAGTGACCGCTCTTTAGGTCCTGTGGTCTTCTTATAAGGGGTTACCACATAAGTAAGAAAAGAAACTTTCCTTCTAAGTCCTAACTAGCAGTAGTACAAGGGATCATAAGTATTCATGGAGCTGCTTTTTTTCTAAATAATTTGCAATTTTAATGTCAAACATTGAGAAAAAATCTGCGAAGTGTATTCATGTTGGGACTATTCGTACCTTACATGGAAAACAATACATCAAGTGTGGATCACACGACAGATCATCGCTTCAAGATGGTGGGATCTAACATTTTTTTTATGATATTGAATAATAAACCAGTAGATAAATCGGACAGGTTTCCATGGAGCCTTACTGGGAAAGTTTTCCTGTATTATTAAATCCAGTCTGCAAACGGAATCTCAATTTACATAATTTATATCTAGACATAAGTTCTAGTTGTAGCGTACTTTCTTTCTATGCTGTGGTTGTGGTACGAGCATTTTAAATCGATTAAAAAAATACCAGTGATCGTGATATGAAGGCTTTCTAATTTTGGCAATCTTCCCGCTCCACCCGTCACAAGAGATATACTGGGTGCGATTTCTAGCTACCGTAGGACGGCGAGCAATAAGTAGCTCACTAGATAATAACCCAGGTCGACGACGCGTTGTATTCCACGCTCGACTCACATAGACGTCAGCATGTTTGACGGGACCCGCTACACCCGATGCCTGCCAGAGCTATGGGATTGAGCTAAAGAGTCATCGCGGCCCTTGAACGCCAAGGGTAACTGAAACAACACTGGCAGGTTTTAGTCAGTAATAGTCTGGCTGTCCCTCTCGCTACTCAGGGCGGAAAAAGCTATTTGACGATTTCACGACCTCAAAAAAAAAAAGTTAATTTTGTTTTTTTAGAGCATTTAAATAAAGAGCTTGATTTTTATTTCTTACTTAGTAATTTATTACGTCTACTACAAAAAACCTTATAGAATCCAACCCTGTGCTTTTGCGGTCGTAATGAATTTCAAGTTATGTGTTTCTAACATAGGGGAGTAATTACTGATGGGTCTCTTTGTATTCAGATAACAGTGTTGGGGTCTGAACGTAATCCTGGCAAGCTGATAACGCGGCGGTCGAAACAACAGCGATTGGAAATTACAAGATAGTGCGGGATGAGCATGTAGACCTTAACTATGTTGGTCTTGTATTTAAGATAATGATTGAGGTACCTACTCGTGTAAGTTAAGAATTAATTAGTACGGCCGTACGGGTTTGTTTAATTAACAAAACTTTTAAGCATAAGCATAATCAGCCTTATACATATAATTTTGCCAGGGCCAGAGTAACTCCGCAAACTTGGGAGATTGATTGGCTGGAAATCCCACTGTTGGGCCTCAAGTCTCCTCTCTAGGAGAGAAAATTGCCGTAATCTACTACGCGGGCCCAGTGTGGGTACAGAAATAAATTTTAGACACTACACTAGCACCGATAGAATGCAACTGCACTTTTGAGCCTGACTATATATAGGTACCTTAAACAATGAACCTTAAAGCATTCACCTTTATAATATTAGTCATAGTCATAGTAGTTTATTGGTAAGGGAATCTTACAAGTCATAGACAGAAGAATGTTACATAAAATTAGTTAAAAAATGATTACATAACAATGTCAAATAATAAAATATGTCAAATTAATAAAAGAAAATACAAGAAAACGAAATAAATCGAAGTAAAAATCACAAATTAAAATAAAAACAATCCTATTAAAAGTCAAAATAATTAGTGTTAGTAGTGTTAGTAAAAAAGTAATTTCGTGAGTTAGAAACCAAAGCGAGGGTGCATTCGACACATTATCAGTGAGTGCATGAATCTGCTGGTGAAAATCAGCGAAACCCCGAGTCCCATGGGACGGGATCTTACAGCCACCCCACCGCAGCTGATGGATAGAGCAATCGCAACTAGTGATCTTTAATTAAAATCGGAGACTATAATCAAAATAATGTGTATTTGGAAGTTTGTGAAACTGTTGTTTGTGAATGTCGATTATTGCGGACCTGAAGTCCGACAAAAAAATTGCCAATGTAGGTATGGATTCAAATTTACTCTGTAATAAATGTTATAAAAATCATTTGACAGAGTTACAGCTTTTGCTCGCGGCGTCGCCCACGTACATAAAATATAGTCTATGTCACTCAGGAATACAGAAGCTTTCTATCGGTGAAAAAAATTTAGCAATCAGACCAGTACTTTCAGAGATTACCTCCTACAAACAAAAACTAGGCAAGTGAGAGTCGGACCCGCGCACTAAGGGTTCCGTACTAACTACAATTCTCGAATGGAGTCTCGAGGATTTTTCTGAATTGCAAAAAAGTTTTTTTTTTGTGACCTAGGTAACAAAAAATTCACTGTTTTCAGATTTATTCCTATATCTGTGCTATAAGACCTTGCTTTATGCCATATTTCAGGATTCTGGGTCAACGGGAAGTAATAAATTTTGATTCATATTTATTATTTTATCTTTTTATTTGCTAACATAGAAGTTTGGTTTTTTGACAGCTTCAATAAAGTGTCTTGACAGACAGACAGACGCACAACATAGTGATCCTATAAGGGTTCCTTTTTTTCCTTTTGAGGTACGGAACCCTAAAAAAACAAACTTCACCTCTTTGTAACATTAGTGTAGTTATTCCTTCACCGTATACTCCACTGTGTCCTCCACGCAATCCGCACAATGTTACTCGGATTGCGTGGACCCGCCGAATTCGATACAGGAACTTCCCGAACAGTCGAGTGCGGTGAGGAACTGCGTCAGGTGGCAAGTGGGGACATCGTGGTGCCTCTGTAGCCATTTCTTAAAGAGGGGTTCTACCTCCACCATCGTGCACCATATATTATTTTTTTCTTAAGAAAGCTTTACACTACCCTAGATATATGAGATACTCTTTTACAGTATAAAAAGCCTTCTGGCTAAGTTTTCGCTTTACAAATGATTTGAATTTACTAAGGCTAAGTTCCTGAATAGGACTGGGAAGCTTATTTTAAAAGTGTATATGTCGTAGCCAGATCATAGAAATTGATCACTTCATGATATGGCCAACTGAAACTGGCCAGATCGTATAAACGTTAACATTTGATGATATGTCAATCTTCGTTTGACCTAATCATTGATGTAGGATTTCAATGATAATAAAAGGTCTAAAGAAAATAGGCCAAACGGAAATTGAACGATCTGGCCGGTTTTACTTGGCCATTTCATGATGTGATCAATTTATACGATCTGGCCACGACATATAGGTACATACATTGAACTAAATGAGCCTTCTGTTTTTTGAGCCAGGTTGCAGGAACCACTAATTTGTGTTTGTTCCTTGTATTACTCTATCTCATTCTTGATTATAATAAATACGAAATGACCATTTCATAGCAAACCTATATGTTAATTTTGTCTATTTCTTTCAAAATGTTCTACAACGTTCGTTCGTTACTCGTTTTACTGAAGCAATATATTTCGCAGGCGCCTAATTTTAAGAGAAAAACGCGACAATTACCCCGCTGTCACCCAAACCCAGGTAGTCTGGAATTTCTCATTTACAACTGTGAAAAAATGTTTTCGTTTTTTTAGCGTGAACACTTGCTTAATTGGAACGCTCGGCTTAGTATTTTTACTCGTTTTTTTTTTCTGAATGTTTTTATACTGAGCTAAATTAAAAAAGGGCTACGTACTAATAATAAATAGTAATTATTTTGTTTATTAAAAATTCTTCAGTACACTGGTTAATCCGGACGGGTGCTCGAACGAACGGGTAGCTCGCCGTCCAGCCGTCCGCCGGTAACCGTTTGGACCGAGTCATCGACGGCGTGTAGCGTTCCACGCGTGCCTCAAAGAGATGTCAGCAAAACCGTATAGAAACCCGAAACCTACTAGGTCCACGGGTTCGCTTCTGAAAAGAAAACCTGGGGTCCTGGAACACAAGGCAAAAAAGGAACATAGAAGTAGGGTTTAGTCAGTAAAAGTCTGACACGCCCTCGCGCTCCGCCCTGGAGGAGAATTCTTTTTTAGGGGGAGAAGTCATTGGAGAAACCTTAAAAAAAATCCCCACCTAAAAAAAAGACACTTGTATAAAAATACGTCCTGGTATAAAAAAAATGGAGATAATATAATTATACAGAAAGGATGTCATTTCTACTTGAAATTATTACTTTATCAAAGTTCATTCATATTTTAAATATTTACCAAGTTAAACGAACTGCGGAAGAAAAACAATAGGGAAGGTGGGGGAGAACGGAACCATGTAATATTTACCTACTTGACATTAAGGTCCGGTACACAAGAACAGTTTTTTAATATATTCTGTCTGCAACATCTGGTACTAATGTCAGCTTCAAAAACTTTGGTGACAAATTTAGTAACACTGGCGACAATAAGTCGTCACCAAATTCCTTACTTGTTTTAAGTTTTCAGGAAATATATCTTTACATACTGCAACTAAGCTTGGATTTTGCACAAATTACATGTATTATTAAAACATTAGACCGCTAAACTTGTGCCAGGCTGGAAGAGATTTTTACAAATAAACATCACCTCTCTACGAATTATTCTCGCCATGCCTGTTGTTGTTGATGTAAGTACACAGAAACTATTAGCTTACCTACCTCATATATTATGTTTATTAGAAATTATTTATTTATTAAATATACACACTATCTTTACAGGCTGAATCTAATACAATAGTGGTTCCTAAACCCTAAAAAAAGTCATCATCTTACTCTACCACTTAAAAATCTAAAACAACACTAAACTTTATTACAATATATACTATACTAACTATAAAAATAAAGAAGTATAAAATAAAATAAACCTAACTTTAACCTGTATGTAAACACAATATAAAATCAGACTTAGTACAGTAACAGTAACTAATATTTAAATATAACTAACAAAATTTAATAAAACTCTTGCGATTGTTGTTTTTAAATATTCAATAATAGGTTATAAAATAAAATTTTGATGACATATCCGCGTGGATAAAAATCCCTTTTATAATAATAATAAAAAAAAACGTTCAGCAACAGTAGCACAAACTTGCTCGTTTGCTCCATTCCTTAGTGAAGGAATTCTGAAGGAGGGAGAGTAAAAGCGGTATTATTTAATTATCCACGGAAACGGTGATTGATGACTATCATCATATTCATTTACATGACGTGAAAAAACGCTTTAAGTAAGATCATTAGTGTTGTTTGTATAATCAAGAGTTTCTACCAGTTTTCCAGCAATTTATTCAACATTTTATTCATGAACTTGTTGTGCTAGTACAGAACATTGCTGAATATGAAGCTTTCGATTTACATGATAAACGCTTAAATTACGAGTTTTGCCATTGATAGTTATTATAATAATTGCCTTTTGACAGGAACTTGCCTTTAGTATCTATTTTTATTAGCTTTAAATCTGAAATAACAAATTCAAATTGGTTAGCATAACTTGTGTCTTGTACTTATTAATACAAATTATAAAACGACATGTTCTTCATTAATAATGGTTATTTTATGTCCAGTTATGAATATCTTTAAGCAGCGGTAACACTATAACGCATATATTAAGTAATATTTATGAAGCATATTCATCGCATCGTAAAACAAAAAGGAATTTACAAGTGACATTCATAATTCTGGACACGGCATTTGTTTTACAATGTATCGTTTACATTAAAATTCTGGCGTCATTACCATTATTATGATTACCTGGTGTATTACACATGTTGGTATAATATAGTTTATTATGTTATCTTAACATTAATGCTCGCAGCGTAAGCTCGGTGCGCCGTATCCCATGAGTGACTGACCGTCGGCGTCTCGACTGTCAGTCATGATTGATCGCTTGTAGTAGAATCGCTCCTGTCAGGTGCGAGCGGGACTTGCAATCAATCATTCTCACTTTTAATCAATTTACTTGCTCATCTATGAAATTGTGAGATTTATTAATGAATATTCCCTAGTCTCGATGTGTCGCGAGGTTCGTTAGTGAGATTAAAAGTGTTGGTAATGTTTGATGATGGGGACCGATTTAATTAATTGATGTTTCAGTCGTCGGTCGTGTGAAATCATGATATTAAAATATTTTGGGTTTTCAACAAGTTGTTGGCGAGTACTTTAGTGCAAATGAGTCGTTCGTTATATATTATTTATTAGTTTGATGTTGATACTGCTTTAACATTGAAAAAGTGTAACGTGTTACTTTGACGAAAGGACGCTCAACGGCTATATTTTTCAATTATCGCTTATTTTTATTATTTAGTAACAATGATGTCTCGGTTCGTTGACTATGGGATGTGAATTCAAAACAGAAACCGATCGCATTACAATTCAAAAAACACTACAGCGTTCAACGTGGTGAAAAGATTTCACGCTCGCGGTTTCGTAATTCGACCCCCAGACCGCTGCACGTCGTGGCCGCCTCGTGTGGCGTGGCGTGAGCTAGCGTTAATGACGTGGTACCGGTCACATTCTCCCCTGTTTACCCGCAGAGAAGTGACACTTCATTTTCTTTTTAACCGACTTTCATTGGGCACAGGTTATGAAACCCTGCATGCCTTCTGTGTCGCAGATCGTTGATAAAATTGTTATTTCGTAATCTTTTTGGAAAGCTATAACGATTTTAGATGTACGAGCTAAACAGGAGATTTGCAAAATTATTTAGTTTGTTTAGGAGCATTGGAAACTTGAAAGATGGTAAAGAGTTAGGTAAGAGTTAATTTATAATACCCTAAGGTATATTGCTTGGTTAAAATATGGCTGGTATTTAGCTGTTCACCAATTAGCATATCTGTCAGTGTTTGACGTACCAGTCAAACCCCAAGCGAACGCTAGCGTCCGCATAGATTATAAAATATTGAGCGTTTTATATATAGAGTATTTATCCAAGTATATAAATAAGAAGTTCTTCATAAAGTAGTCTGTAATTATCGAAAATAAGCAAACATTTCCCTATATATGTACCTATCTATAGGAATATCGGCTGATCGGCTTTTTGAGGGGTCTTACCATGACGTGTTCAAATGTCAGGCATGCGAGCGAGAAAGAGGGATGGAGCTATACAACCTATATAGCTCTATCCCTTTCACAGTTCAGTTTAGGTCGTCAAATGAATCGCGTTAAGAGCTCGTGGTACTAGGGCCTCGGTTATATTTTGTGCAATCTTGTTACCTATTAAAAGCAGGTATGTTTCCAATGTTGTTTCTTAGTTAGACGAAATCTTGGATTTTTATATAACACCAGTTTAATTAAAAAACCGCATAATCAGCCTTTTTAATGTTCCCACTGCTGGGAGTCAGGCGTCCTCTCTAGGAAAGTGATCGGACCGTAATCGACCACGCGGGTCCAGTGCGGATTGGTGACTGTCACATATCTTCCAATTTTTAGTTCTAGGATATGCCGGTGTCCTCACGATGTTTTCCTTTACCGTTTTGAGAGCAGTGGTGAAAAAATAAATTACACAAAGTAATGCGCCTGGCTGGGTTTTAACCCGCGACCTACAACTTGTAAGTCGGGGCCGTTACCACTCGGCCACCAGTGCTCCATTTTAAAAACCGGTATTGTGTAAAAAGACA
Organism: Mythimna pallens; assembly: GCA_961205895.1. Lineage (NCBI taxonomy): Eukaryota > Metazoa > Arthropoda > Insecta > Lepidoptera > Noctuidae > Mythimna > Mythimna pallens. The sequence continues at coordinate 7,758,519 of OY540825.1, forward strand.
AGATTTCGTCGAAAATAAATGTAGGTTTTTCCAAGTAAGTATCCTTCGACATAATTATACTTTACATAATGAATTCCCAACGGCCCATAAGTCTTTGAAATGTCTTTAAGATCATGAAAGCCCCGGCGTCGTCTCCGAAAAATCAATTTGATTGTTTTCAAATCCGGATTTCTTAATTTTCAGGATTTAACGCAGATAATGCTATTGCTTAGTAAGTAACTTTTGAATTTGAACTGAAATTATGGATTTGTTTGATGGAGAAGTTAGAACAGAACTTTATAGCGTTGTTATTTTATTTGTATATTTATGTAGGCTAGTATTCTACCTTATTACGTCAGACTTTTTTTTAAGGGTGGAAATTATCCAATGACTTCTCCCGCACTCGGTGGAGCGTGAGGGCGTCAGGCTTTTACTAACTAAAACCACAACTATGTCCTTCAGTTGCCCTTTGCGTTTTAGGACTACGAGTTCCCCCTTCAGAAATTCCCCGCGGTCCTAGCTAGCGGGCATAGGCCCTGCTGGGCTTCTACGGTTTGAGCTCAGTCCGGTTAATTACCGGACGGCCAGACGGCGAGCTACCCATTGCTCTTCGTCCGCAAGCTCGCGTCTACCGTGGCTGGTAGTCGGAATCTCAGCGGCAGAGGCGTGAGGACGTTCGTTCCCCCACGCGTGCGGCCTCTTCCTTCTCTAGCATTATTGCTTCGCAGAAGGAGGTGACCGCCTGCCATTCCTCCTCGCTCCGGAGCATAGCCCGAACTAGAGCCTGGCGTGAAAGGTCGCTGCCAGCGATTGTTTTCACGAGGATATAGCGTTGCTCCGCCCAAACGGGGCATATCTCCACCGTATGCTTTATCGTGTCCTCCGGGCAGACCATACATACACATGGTGACACCCGGGCGTTTCTTCCGCTTGAATCCGAATAATATATATTTATATTATTGATTTTTATCAAAGCATCCGTTTTTATTACAATTAATGATATAGGAGTACTTAAATGCTGGGAAAAAAATGTTAATTAACGCGAACATCCCCTTCAAACTTTTGTTCCTGTTCACCCCTGCGTTCCTATTAACCCCGTTTGACTGTACAACAAATCTTACATGCTAAAATTTGAAAACTGCAACGAAAGAGAAGCCAATCGCAATAAAAACACAACAACGATATTTCCGAACGGCACATAGACGTTACATTTCGGTTTTAATATTCCCGAATTGGCATTCTTACCGGGGAAGAATACTTTTTCTCCATTTTGAGACGGGGGAGCTGGTCGGCTGTCGACACGGTCGTTTTGGGCCAGGCACCTGTCATGGCGACGTGAAACTTGGCCGAGAATGGGAGCATCTCTTAGCATTTCATTAAGCTAAACTGTTGGCGGACGCGTGTTCAGTCATTTGACGTTAGACGTTTGTTTTTTTTTGGGAGTTGATAGGTTTTTAAGTGTTTTAGGGACGTTATTTGTAATGAAGAACCGTTGTTTAAGGGCAAACGCTGCGTTAAGCGGAAGAAAGCGCGGGCTCCCATCGCGTGACGTCGCGCGTGTGTCGTGTGCGACAGTCCCCGTAGCGGAAACCGGATTATTACTTGCGCAATGTCGCTATCTCAACTTTAACGGTGTGCATGTAGTCTTGTCGATGGAGAAGTTTATTGTATTTGTACGTAGCAAAACGGGCGCGAGGCGCGGCTCCCCGCGACTGGTGCCCGCGCGAGTCACCACGACGGATCGTATAGGACCGCGCGGGCACCCAGCGACGCCCTAGAATACAAAGTTCATCTATATGTATATACATGTAATGTATAAATCTATATAGATATAATGTATATATGTATGTTTTATTCCCTATCCTATGTGCTGTTCCAGGATATGGTCAAACCGTATGCCAAATTTGATTCAAATCCGTTTAGCCGTTTGAGCGTGAAAGAGTAACAATACATACCAATTTTGGCCTCCTTTTGAGTACCGTAATTCAGAATAGAGAGACACAATAGACAGACGATGAGCGAGCGAACGCCGGCGTTCGCTTGGAGGATTAATGAATTAAAATACACGTGAGATGTGTGACTATTTATTTATTATTATTATATACTTAATTGTACACCATTACACACACAAAAGGAAACTTAAACTAAAATACATACATACAATGGGCGGCCTTATCACGTTCTGCGATCTCTTCCAGGGAACCTGGAATGGACAGTAATTGTCTGGACAAGAAATGGGGCTGTCATTGGTGTGAAAAAACCAGATAAACAATATAACAGATATGATTATGCAGTTAAGTTAGGTTTCGTTAGGTAATGCTGATAGTTCTTCAATTGTCGATTGCTACTGGTATATTCAGAAATTAAAAATTAAAAAAAAAAAACCTTCAAAAACAATTTCATTTTGGTATAAGCTGCATATATAAACATCTTAAACAATATTTCACGTACAAACATACCCATAAAATCGAACGTTTTCACCTTCACGCAGGCCATCACATCGATTTACCGACGTTGAAATAAAACCCACGGGCCATGATATGTCTTAAATCTTTACAATTTCCCCTGGATGAGTTCCCTCGATCCTTCAAAGGCTTTCCTAAGCCGACACTTCATTTTCTTCAGCCCTTTATACGACATGTGTTGCCATGCTCTAATAATACGAGGACTTACATCACCAGCTACAAGTAAGTACACTTGGATGAAAAACGTTTTGTTTCTTGAAGTTTGAAATTTTGCCTCCCGAAGCTTGAAACCCGTGAAAATGGACCAGATATTCTCTCGCAAAAATAATTACCTATTATTATCTTTATTAAATCGCTGAGTGTTTTTTGTAAGGACATCGACGTGTAGGTATAGAAACAGAAAAAAAGGGAAAACGTAATTTCGTACCGTACTATAGTGGTCTGGGCTGCTGGAACGCAAAAGGCAAGTAAACGTAAACAGGTGGGTTTAGTTAGTAAAATTCTCACACACTTTTTCGCTCCACCCAGCGAGGAAGAAGTTATTCGATTATTTTCCTACTATAAAAGTCTATGGAATGTACTAAGGCCTGCCTGCGGGTGTGCCTGTTAAAATAATCATTTGACTTCGACCATGTTTTCTGCATAATGTATTAATAGTACAATAGCTTCATCAGATGGACCTGGTAAGGGTTAAAGGAATCTGCTGGATGCGATGTTCGGAGACATCCTATGTTGTCCAACCGTGGACGTCTTTGACCTAAAATGACATTCATTTTTAGGAATTGCTTTGTTCCTATTTTAAATGACATCAATTTAAAAAAGGAACGCATGATATCACGAAATTAAACCTCGGCAATATTTTCTTGGCTAACATTCTGTTTCAAAATTGTGAATCCACTTTCTTGGTCGACTGTACATGGCTGTGAATATGAAAATTGCGAGAGATGATATTACAGGTAGGGCAAAGGATTTATTCGACGAATGTCTTTAATGTTCGATGATATTGGAACACATTTCCGCCAACGATTTTTCGGAAGAGAATTTCAATGTGAATAAGTAGGTCGGTGATTATTTCCACGGAGACGTTTCCAGTTTGAATCACTCGTACTACACAGAGAGTTATACAACTATATCTTGAAAAGGGGTATTGCAGAGCCGCTTTCATCAGGCCCTTTTTAGATGGATTACTAATAACACATGATTATCTAAATTAATCAAATTAACATTAACTCGACTTACAAAGAAACTCAGCAGTTTAAAGATAAAAAACTATATCAGAAGACAGATTTTCTAAGAATGTTGGCTATTTTGATAATAATTTAAAAGTGTAATTTCGTAGGAATAAATATTACACTGGTACGCCATTATGCCTTTTTAACCGACTTCATTATTACCTTCGATCCCTATATTATTTTCAATACACTTACTCGAAAACCCGCTATTATCCCACCGCTTTTAGGCACGCAATAGACTGTTTTCCGCCACTAGTGCAGAAAAGTGCGCGTGCTCTCGCCCACAAAAAATTTATTAAGTAGATACATGTATCGTATCAGGCTGGACGCGCGTCGACACCCACGAGTCGCCGGTCAAGTCTCGTTTATTAATTTCTTCGTAAGTGTATTGAAAAAAGTCGTTTGAGACCCCCTCCCAGCCCTCGGCTCCATAACAGCCGAACTTTCAGCACTTGTATCAAAATGTACAATATTTACATGGAACATAGAACCAAATTTAGTAGTAGGTAGGCAAATAAAAATATCTGCATAATCCGCCTTATGATTTTCCCACAGCTGGGAATCAGGCACTCAGGCCACCACTCTATGAGAAGGAATGGACCGTAATCCACCACGCGGGCCCAGAGCAAGTTGGTGGATGTAACATGTCTCCGAATTTTTATTTTAGGACATGCCAGTATCCTGACGATGTTATAATACAAAAAAAAAATTGAACCAAAGACGTACAACTCGAAAGTTGGGGCTTTTAGCCCTAGATCACCACTTCTTCTTCTTCTTCCTGGCCTTATCCCATATTACTTGGGGTCGGCGCAGCACGTTTTTTTCTTTCATTCTGTCCTGTCACCCGTCACACTATCACTAACTCCCTTTTTACCACTGCACCTAAAAAAAAAAACGTACACAAAACTAACTCTAATATACAAACTATTGATTACTGACTGAAATATTTTCAGTGAAAGAATCAAGAAGGAAAAAAAAAGCATTATTATGCGGGAAATGATGCAATCTTCAGTTCAGTGGTCTATCTATTTATTGAGGGTAGACTCTATCAACTTAATTCAGGCACGCAGTACCTAGTAAAAATATCTTGACCACTTTCGTCACATGAAATACCTTTGTAAAAGGATCTTTATTACAATTTCATGTCTATAATTTCCCCGGAGCGTTGGATCTCTGCTATCTTCGCACGACTTAGCTTGCGAATCAGAATCATTCCTTACTCTTCTCCTCAAGATTTGGCAACGCAAAGCTATCAAGGTATTCACTCAGCCGTTTTTACGTGAACAGTGTAAATATAATTAATCAACGTCAGCACTTCAGCCCTCGCGCAATTACCTCATTTTCGGTAAAACAAACACCCGCAGAGAATTACTGGAAAATTAAGGAAGTGGGGAGCGAACACTGTGAAATAATAATTAAATTCCGCGTTGATTATCAGCAATACAACTTAAGTGTTACAGATAACCATTTTACTAAAGCAGGTGGCGAAAAACGGAACTAAGTTTAATTGTATTGAATTTGACGTTTCGTTGACGTTTCCACTTCGCAAGCAGCGCCGCTGTGAAATGCAAAGTTATTTTGGGAGTTCTGCTATACTGTAATCAGTGTTGAAAACTTTCCTTTTTGCTTTAAAAGTTGTGCTTTGTTATTAATTTTGCAGGAATTTTATTCGCAAACGTAATTATTCGGATCTAAATGATGATTTGCGGTTTGGTGTGAAGTAAATTGTTTGCTGAAGCCGTGGCAAGATTGTTTGGCTTGTTTGTGTATGCTTTGTATTCTCAAAGGATACATTGAATTGAGTATGTTTATCTTTTATGTTAACCACTGAGGGGTCTTAAAATATGCATTATATTATTTTATGTTCTTACACATTCTTCTCCATAGAGATCTACGCTTTGAAATGTGCAGTTAGTATAATTTTTCTGACTGACTTATCGATAATTCAAAAGTGCCTCTAAGTGGTTTAATTGAAGTAAATGCTTTGATTCTTGATTATATTAAAGATCAGTAATTTTTTTCGTTGGCTCCGCAGTTTGTGCATTCAGCCTGCGTTAAGTTTATAAAGTAGGTACTTTTTTGTTTGATGATGCAGTCACTTTGTTTTTATTAGAATGTGGATGTAAAATATTCTGAATTTTTACAGTATTTAGCAGCAAATATATCGAGTCAATCTTCTCGGCAAACTTTGCTAAGGTACTTAATCAATATAATAATAAAAATCACAGCTCCATTTCTCTGAGATCGCGCCTGTTTCAGTGATTCCACATATTTTCCAGTTGTTTAGACACTTGAGATACAACACTGTGAATTTAACATCACAGTATACACTAGGAATTAATTTGTTAATAATATGATATGAAAGAGACCATGTATGAGGATGTATCCAGAGCCATGCATGGTTTTAAGACCCACTTCACCGTGGTCATAGGGGACTTCAAACGAGATGGTGACGAGCTGAGAGTGGGGCAATTTGGATTTGGACGTCGGAATCAACGGGGACACCTACTGGCTAGTTTTATGGAGAAGGAAGGCCTCTACATGACGAATTCCTTCTTCAAAAAACGTAAGCATAGGAGGTGGACCTGGCAAAGCCGACGGTGCGATCAGAAATGAGATTAACTTCATTCTGTCAACGAAGAAGCAAATATTCAATGATGTCTACGTGATCAATGCGGTGAAAACTGGAAGTGATCACCGCATGGTAAGAGGCACATTGAATATCAATCTTAAGCTTGAAAGGTCTCGACTGGTCAAGTCTACGCTCCACCCAGCACAGATCCAGATCCAAAACTCCGAGAGCTTTCAGCTCGAACTCCACAATCGTTTCGAGTGCCTAGGAAGCTCCGTGGACGAATATAACGATGGGTTCGTGGGAACTGTCCATACGGTCGGGTCTAAATTTTTCAAGACTCACTCTACAAAATCTGAATAATGATGCGTGATTCATACGTCAAAAATTCATGAACAATATTACTTGCTTGATTCTAAAACTACTGCCCAATGCATTGAAATTCTTCAGCCGTGATATACAGAAACAACAATTCGTGTCCATTTTTTTCGGGAAAATTGCTATCAATTCAATCATCTTACTGCCAATATCACGCCTGTCATTTTTTGTTGTGAGTTTCTCTTAAGACACGCATCTATACCACTAAACATATAACGGTGGAGCTCCTAAAACTTATTTACTGTGATAATTCTCATAGTCAAAAATGGTTGCCTTTTGGTTATTATTAACAAAATGTAGTTTTTTGTTGTTGCAGTATTTTTTTTTTAATTTTCCCTGAATTCTGGCTAAAGCTTAACTTGACATGTGACGACCAACCTAGTACTTGCACGTCGTATCTACAGCGTATCGGCTAGACGTGATCATATGATAAGAGGTAGCGGAAGACGGGCTTATCGCTTATCACGTCGCTTGTAGGATCTGTAGGTCGCTCGATACTCACCGCGGCGGGCGGCGTGACGAGAATTCTTACTTATGTATGAGTATGAGAGAAGTTTCGCTGTGTGAGCGGTAAAGTACTGTTAGGCACAGTTTTAGATTGAATACTGATTTTTTTAAAATGGGAATTCATCAAATAACTGACTTTGATGTCAAAGTTGGCGTAGTGGTTAAGCGATTGGCTGCTGCGCTACGTGTCGTGAGTTCGATTCCCGCACGGAACAAATATTTGCAATCTCCAAGCACAATGTGCTCAGCTACCAAGTTTTAGTAAAGTGCAGTTCCAAAAACACGCAGCAGTTACAGCGTGCAGTTACAGCACGGTAGTTTTTCAAGGAAAAGAAGAAAAATAAAAGTCTGGGAAATGACCATAACAAAAACTGTGTCAGTAATGACTAACAGCTACAAAATACAGCACATACAATTGCCTACACTGATAAAACAGTTACCTGTTTCTACAAACTAGCACAACTAACACTTAACTAGTGTGAACAGCCACCAGTACCTGCCATAGTCAAATTAGTTCTGCAGGATTGTTCGAAAGAATCACCGTGTACTTGCATTGCAAATGGTAGCTGAAGATACACGTTTAGGTTTTAATCTGACGCTCTTTCTTGCTTCATCCAGAGCAGGAGGAATTAACGTTGAACTATACTGCGCCCACGTAGGCCACGTACGCCGATCTGGGCGCGTCTATCTCCATACGTTTTATATAGAAATTAGACTTGCAGAGCTACAATAGATCCACGCCACGCAACGCGCCTCTACGTAGAAATCAGCGTGGTATACGTGTGCGTCGGTCTAGTGTAGTTCTCGCTTTATTTGCTGATTTTAAACCTCAAAAAAGGCTAATTAGGTATTAAGCTAGAACTACATTAGACCGACGCACACGTGTAACACGCCTGATTTGAACGTCGAACGACGTCGCGTGGCGTGGATCAAGTGTAGCTCTACAGGTCTAATTTCTATATAAAATGTATGGAGACTGGCGCGCTCAGATCGGCGTGTGTGGCACACGTGTGCGCAGTGTAGTTCTAGCTTTATAGTTCGTTCTAAAACTCCGTTGCTACAAGCTGAGTCACCACTTGCGGATGTCAGCTCGAGTAGGATCTATCTACTTACGTTTAAGCTCATATAAGTACATCCTGTGGACATAATGCATTCGTAATCTATTAGCATAGATTCAATGTATTTTATACATTTAACCTGCAGTTTTTTTTATTTAACTTGCATTTTCTATGTCTTGCGTTTTTAATTGTATTTTTTGGTACTTACTATGTTGACTTATATGATCTACACTGTCTTCTTATAACTTCTATTAATTTTGTTATATGTACATACAATTAGTTTTTTTTTAATAGTTTATACTATAGTAGGGTAATAATAGTAGGTTTCTAGGTATTATAGAATTTTCGTAGTCTGATCATGAACTTTCGGAGATAATCTCCCGCAAACGAATAATAGAAGAAAGAAGAACAGAAGTAAAATATGAAATGTAAAGTAACTGTATTCAGTTAAGAAAATCCGTTGACTTTACTTTATTAGGCTATTAAAAACTTTTTTGTTTACAAGACCCTGAATCTTAAAACACCTTTTACGACACATATGTATAAAGAGAAAGCACATACTAGATATTTCTCGACAATACCGCAATACTGAGAGCGTCCCGGCAATAAAATCAAAGCCTCGCAATACCGGATATTTGAAAATTTTTCAGTACAATCGCGAACACTCGCGCTCAAGAGAAATAGCCTATAGAGGCAGAGTACAGATGTGCGGACAAAGGCAGAATTTTTATTAGAATCTTTTCTATTGTTCTGTCGTAACAAATATCTAGTAATGAGCCCTGATTTTTCTTTTTAATGAGCCGTTGGAAGCAGAGGAAATATAAAGGGTTGATAAAGTAGGTCCCATTTATTACTGAGCTTTGATTTGTGAAGGTCTAGTTTGACTTGTGATATTTCTTTATCCTTATCTATACTTTAAAAGAGGCAACCGTTACTGAATGACTGATCCAAGACAGCTTAAATCACTGAATGGATTGCGCTGAAATTTGGCACGCAGATAGGTATTATGACGTAGGCCTGCGTTAAGAAAGGATTTTCCAAAATTCATCCCATGACAGGATAAAACGGGGGAGTAAAGATTTAGGAGAAACCTATTTTTACGCGGGCTAAGCCGTTGGCAGCAGTCAGTATTTAAATATCAAGAAAGTAAAAAATTACTAAACGGATTTTCATACGGTTTTCACCAATAAATAGAGTGATTCATGAGGACGGTTTAAATTAAATGCATGCATAGGTATTATAACAAAGAAAAGCCGTGAATTTCAAAGATTTGTAACACCTGTGCAAAGCTAGAGCAGGTCGCTAGTTTTAATTAATTTTGAAGGGATAGGTCAACGTGTGTAAGGTATACTCCATCTGTTTAGGTAATTAAATAAAGGTAAACCATCTTGACATGTCTTTTAACAAAAAGTTGTCTATAATTTTTATCTAAAAATGTTTACAATTCGTTATTTACCTATACCGATGTTTGGTAACTAACTAAATTTAAATAATCTTTATAATTATGTCTTCTATACGATTTTTTTTTAAATAAACAGACATATTAAGATTGTTTACGTTTATTTAACTACCTAAACTGATTGAGTATAGGTGCCAGATAAATTGGATTGGATTGGTTTTAAACGTAGGAGGTTTAATGAATGAAAATTTTTAATTTTAAAATCGGAAAAAATAAGATGGTAAAGGCTCTTAATAAACTAGCTAGCTTCACCATCAAAGATTGCATCACTGTTTACCATCAGGTGGGATCGCAGTCAAGCACTACTATATGCGAATTAAAAAAAAAAAACTGGGCAAGTGCCAGTGGGACTCACGCACTGAGGGCTCCGTTCCAAACTTGGAAGGTAAATTGTGGCTTACGATTTATGACGTATTAAAAAAAATACTTACTAGTTCTCGTTCAAACCAACTTTCGGTGAAAGTTTGCATGGTAATGTACATTACATATATTTTTTTATTTTATCATTCTCTTATTTTATTAGTTACAGTTGGACACGTTTTACCGCTTTGGAAGTGTCTCTCGCGCGAACTATTTAGAAAAAAACTGGGCAAGTGCGAGTCGGACTCGCGCACTGAGGGTTCCGTACAAACTTAAAAAGGTAAATTGCGGTTTATGATTTATGACGTATTAAAAAAAAAAAACTACTTACTAGATCTCGTTCAAACCAATTTTCGGTGGAAGTTTATATGGTAATGTACATCATATATTTTTTTTAGTTTTATCATTCTCTTATTTTAGAAGTTACGGGACACACATTTTACCACTTTGAAAGTGTCTCTCGCGCAAACTATTCAGTATATAAAAAAATGATATTAGAAACCTCAATATTATTTTTGAAGACCTATCCATCGATACGCCACACGTATGGGTTTGATGAAAAAAACAATTTTGAGTTTCCGTTCTAAGTATGGGGAACCCTCAAAATTTATTGTTTTTTTTTTTTTGAAATTTTTGGAATCTTAATGCGGTTCACAGAATACATTTACTTACCAGATTTCAAAAGTTTTTAAAAAAAGGAAAGAATAGAATCAATTGTTAACCGCTGAACAGTGGATGAATAGGGCACGGTGGAGCACACGGTAGAGGTGTGCCCCGCTTGGGCAGAGCAACGCGCGTGTCCTGGTGGGGGCGATCGGCGGCGGCGATTTCTCGCGCCAGGCCTTGGTACAGGCCATGGTCCGGAGCGACGCCGATCGCGTGAGGCAACGGTCCTCACGCCCCACCCTCCGCCTGGATTCCGATCCCGATTTCCGGCTACCGTAGGCGCGGGCTTGCGGACGGCTAGCAATGGGTTGCTCGCCGTCCGACCATCCGGTAACCGTCCCGACTGAGCCCAAATCGTCGACGGCGCGTACTGTTGCACGCGCGCCTCAAGGGGATGTCAGCAAAACTGTAGGGGTCCAGTAAGGTTGAAGCCTACTGGTGCCATGGGTGATGCGAAAAAGAACCCCGGGGCCCTGGAGGAGTAGGTTTTTAGTCAGTAAAAGTCTGACACTATCTAACGCTCCGCCCAAGAGCGGGGAACGTCATTGGATGATTTTTACACCGAAAAAAAAAACGGCTGAACAGTGGATGAAACTTCTTTCTTGGCACATGGGTTTCCAATCTGCAGATTTGGGACGTAGGTATGTAGGATACTTTCTTATCCCTCGAGTGTGGTTTAACGAGGTCAGAGCCACTGGTCGAAAGGTAGAAATAGATGTATAATTATATCGATGAATTCTGGTAGCTACAACCTAATTATGTGTTCCAGTGAAACTGATTATACTAACTAGCTGAGTAGTTAGCTCATTAAGTAATTAAGTTCAACTGTTAATTATATAGTTAGTTACATGCGATACGTCAATGTCCTAGTTCGGGAAATGTTAAATTCATTAGTTTCTGTGTTGTTGTTACCTACTGAGAATTAGGGATGTATAGATACCAGCACGGATCTTGAGCGCTGACTTCTACAGTTCTACTTGCGCAGAAGCACGCAGAAGTGAAATATCGGGTCTCTTTAGTGGTATGAAGAGAGATGCGGGGGCGGGAAGTGAAATGTGATTGGCTCGCCGATATTGTACGATGCGCAAAGCGATCCCCGCTCTTTCGCCGAGTGCTCAAGATTCGTGCCGCTATCTGTAACAGAAGTGGTTTTAACGAAACCGAACCCGGAAGCGGAGTTTTTAAATTAGAATTATCGGAATTGGAATCGGAATCTAGGCAGAGGCAGAAACGTCAAATTAAACAAAGCACTAGTGCTAGTACTAACTAATCAAAAACTCGTTTAAGTTAGGTAGGTATAAATGAAGCACGAACTCAAAACATGCTAAATACGAAACAACAAAATAATAGGTAAGTGAAAGAATAAAGGGTCGACCAGACGGTTGCAAACTAGCGTTCCAACCAAGGTCACCTTGGTTGGAGCTTGGTTTGTGTGTTTGGTTTGTGTTGCGGCTACACGTTCGGTGGTTGGGAAAACGCGCCTCCCAATCAAGGGCGTTGAAAGGTCATGGATTACAACTGCTGTCTACATGGATTGAAACTATAGCAATGTCACCTTGATTGATAGTGGGACGTTGGTTTGCAACCATCTGGTCACCCCTCCCACAGAAGGCCCGGGGAGGGAGGTACCCCCGTGAAGTAGTATGTAACTTCGATAGAAGTTCAGTTTAAAATTAATCGGAACAGAAATCGGAAACAGAGGTGCAAAATTAATCGGAAGTTCCGATCTTTGAGAATCGGCCTCCGTAAAATCTTTGCCGAGTTTGATATGGGTTACAGGTCCATCGATTACTTACTAGTTTAGGTAGATTATCGTCATTCTTCGTGGCTCGACTTTATTCTTTATTCTATTATTCCTCGTGTTGCTCCAATCCTCACTCTCTTGAGTGCGCCTCATCCAGGTCCTACTACCTGGTAGTGAAACAGAAACAGTGCGGCCCTGGCACAGACAGGAATACAGGTGGGTCTTAGTCAGTAAGAGTTTGACTTGACACTGCCTCTCGCTCCACCCAGCTCGGGAAGAGTTATTTGATAATTTCTCATCTCAAAAAAAGGTCCTATAACTTACTACCAATAGATTATGGCGCGCTTAGAACTTGGTTTGACGTAATAAGTAGGCGGGATTTTTAGATTATTATTTTTTATCACCGCTATTAGGTATCTAAATGGTGAAGGAAAACAACGTAAGGAAACTTGCATGTCCTAGAAACAAAAATTCGAAGACATGAATGTGACATCCACCAAACCGCACTATGGGCCTTCGTGGTGAATTATAGTGGAGAAGGAATGCCCTCTCTTAAAAGAGAAGCCTGAGACCCAGCAGCAACGCAATGCAAGGCTGCTTTTAGACTTGCCTAAGACAGATTCTTAAGCAAGTCTAAAGTCTATTTGGTGAGAGATGAGCCTAATAGGTTTTAAAATATTTAAAAGATAGAAATAATTGAAATACTTTGTCTTTAGTTTATGATCCTAAATGAGGTAACTAGCCTGGCTGCGGCCAGGCTTGTTTCCGTTTCGGTTTTTAGTAATTGTAGTTATAGCGGCAACAGAAATACATAATGTGTGAAAATTTTCAACTGTAACTATCACGGTTAATGTGATACGACTGGTGACAGACAGACGAACAGTGGAGTGATAGCAATAGGGTCCCGTTTTTACGCTTCTGGTAAGGAACCCTAAAAATGAAACAATAGTATAAGGCCAGGTCACAAGAATACGTAAAGGCTCTAATAACGAATGTATGTAGATGAAGGGTACTTAGACAAGAGGATCTACTCGGTACTAATAGTTCTTTCAGCTGTGGGACAATGGGGGACGTGAGAGGAGGTTATATGAGGAGGGAACGAGAATAAGACGATATGAATTAAAAAGGTTGGTTTTGTTTTAATGGGGATGTGGGTTGTGGATTTAGTCAAAGAATATAATTAAAAAAGAAAAAAATACTACTTTCCGAGTTAAATCTTGTTCTAAAGCTACTCGTAAGCCAGTTTTTTGAGGTAAGTTATCATGCAATGACTTTTCCAGCTCTAGGGCAGAGCGTATTGGCTTGTCAGATTTTTCCTGAATAAAACTACACCTGTGTCTTTCAGTTGCCCTTTGCGTTCTAAGACTACAAGTTTCTTTTTAAGAAAATCACAAATTTGGTTCACTTCATTTCCACGTCTTTTTTCCGATAATTTACCGATTCAAATCTCAAATCTCGTCACTCACAAAACCCCCCAGCTCGGCATCATCTAGGCAGCGACAGACGTGCGAGGTGATTAAAGTAATTGCCTGCTCATTGCTCACTTAGCGAGTACTTAGCATAGGTCGTCGACCCCGACACGTGGTCTGCCATACCTGAGGTCTGTCATTGTGGACTTTTGACGGTAAATGGTTAGAAATGTGGGATTTTAAAATGGTTTTTATATGTAACTAAACATTATTAAAAAAAAATGTTTATTTATTTATTTATCCTCATACAACTGCCTTTACACGCAACCTTATGCGATAGTGCGGATACTATTTATCTGCTTATATCTAATTAAAAACTGAACTAACCTAACTTAGTTAAATAATAAGTAATATTAATATATACCTACTATAAACAAAAAACCTTTACCAAATAAATATCTTAAAATATATTGCATCTATAAATTAATGTCTACGCAAAGCCGTCCTACCGTCCGGTTACCGTCTATCTCCCGCTCCGCCCAAGAGATGTCATAAGATGATTTACCAACCGAAAAAAAAAAAAAAATCCGTTGACTGAAAGTGTGCCCAAAAGACAGGTAGCATTGCCACGTTGAATTTTTTTTTGAGCAAAGGACGAACCAGGCCTCTTGTCACGCAAAATGTCGATCAGTCGGTAAGAAATGTCTGTGAATAGATAATGTGCACTCGGATTCCATGATCCAAGCGTTTCGGCTCCAAACGGCTTACAACTGTAATTACCGATGAGGAGTATTTGCGTCACTTGAGGGTCTTAAACAGCCGCAACGGCAGCGCCAGCACAGCCCGCGCCGTAGGCACTTGATATGTCTTAGCTTAACTATAATATAGCTATTAGTTTTTGTTCTTCCCGTTTTGTTTAATTAACACACAAAACCACAATGGTATCGAATGTAGTAAGTAATGTAGTAATGGCTCGAAACCGGGCTCGCTCACAATGGCCCTCATCAAAAGCCAAAGGGCAATGGAAAGGGCTATGCTCGGAGTTTCTTTGCGTGATCGAATCAGGAATGAGGATATCCGCAGGAGAACCAAGGTTACCGACATAGCAGGAAGAATCGCCAACCTTAAGTGGCAATGGGCAGGGCACATTGCTCATAAAACGGATGGCCGTTGGGGCCGAAAAGTTCTGGAATGGCGACCACGTATCGGAAAACGTAGCGTTGGAAGGCCTCCTACAAGGTGGACCGATGACCTGGTAAGGGTTGCGGGAATCCGATGGATGCGAGAGTCACGGGACCGTTTATTGTGGCGACACTTGGGGAGGCCTATGTGGATAATGATGATGATGATGATCGAATTTAGCAGTGTGGACTATTGGAAGAGATTACCTAAAAATCGTTTTATTTATATAAGTTGTTGCTGAATGCTGGTCCAGCTCCACTATCTCTACCACTATTGATTAGTATTATAATTTAAAAATTGCTTTTCTTTGAACTATGAAAACATTTGTACCTGTATTGCATAATGTAGATTCGAAGCATGTTTTCTTAAAATTTTGTAAATTTGGGTATTATGGAGCAGTTGATGCTGGTCATGGTTTGACTGCCAGTGGCTTATTTTAATTCCAATATTTTGAATTGTTCCTTTTTTTACTTTATTTCCATTTTTCTCATATAATAGAGGCGACGAGAAATATGTGACCGAGATATTTGTAATACATAACATGATTTAAAAGAGTGAAGAAGGAACTCCATGGCCTTGCACATTCTTCTCAATAAAGATCTACTTTTTGGAATGTGTAATTAGCATCATTTTTCTGACTTACTTCTTGACAATTCAAAAGTGCCTGTTAATTGTTTATTTTAAAAAGTGCCTGTAATTGCTTTGATTCTTTATTCTTGTTTATCAACATTGTAAGGTGTAGTAGGTACTGTGACAACCAAGTAGGTCGCACTAATTATTAACTTGCTAACTGGCCTTTAAGGTTTAAGTTATAAAAAGTTTAGGATGATTGATATCAATCAATGAAATAAGAGACGCCAAGAAAGGTCGGGATATTTTTTATATTCAAAATGATATATGAATGTGCTTGAAACTATATAATAATAGAATAATCGAATATATCTAAGCCTTTCATTGCGCCCCCGTCCTTACAGTACCTACAGACGTAATGGTCTCCCACAATTCCTTTGTTTCATCGTATTATCATGAAACCTCAAGCCTTCCATAGACAAAATGGATGGGAATATAAGGATATAAAGCGTTAATTGCATAAAATATACCGCCTTAATGCTAAAACACGCTTCCGTAATTCACCAATCGGATGTTGCCATGCATTAGGTTAGACAGTATCGAATTTTGCCACACGTTAGGCGGTATAGCGGTATCGAATGTCGCAATATTAATTAATGCGCACAAACCTTGTTATCCACTAATTTATATTCAAATTGAAACGGGAAGCACACACAATTTGATTAAATTTTAATCAATATATATGATATAATGTGCGGATCAAGGTGCGGATGTAGGGAGGGGCGGCAATGAGGGTAATAGCGCCCACCCGGGCTCCGACAAAACTGAATTTAGAACTATAAGTTAAACAGAAAAATAGCTTTAACCTGTTAAATACATATATAAATAGTTGTCGTCATAGTTCCAGGATGACGATCTTAGAAATATATTATCACAATAATATTATGTTATAATTATGTATATATTTTTAAAATAGTTTGAATGTTTTTTTACTTTTTCACGTTCGAATGGCTGAATGGAATTGTATGGAATTTGACACACGAGTAGACCATGTCTTGAAATAGCACATAAAGTACATTTTATCTCGGAAGTAAGTATCCCTTGGGACCATTTTCTACTTTTATTGCGTGCATTTAATTGTGTGAAACTAGCAAATTATTAGGTTCTAGACCTACTAGGAACATCATTTACATTCTTGTGTCTATGGAAAATAGATACTGCGAGCCTGCTGCTCTGTAACTGAGACTGCAAGACATAATGTGTAGCCTGCCAGAGTTGCCAGAGTTAGACTGTTTACATTTTCGAGTTCACTTCGCTTGCTTTTTATCCTTATTCTCAAGTTTTTAAGTCTAATGTTTTTTTTTATAAATAGGACCGGAGAGCAATAGCGCCCCCTCTGCAACAAACCCCAACCTGAGTCCGCGCCTGCACCGTATTTTGTACCTAAAAACCGCAAAATTTCGTACGTTCACTTTAAAGGGATGAACTAAGGTATTGTTTTACCGAAAATAGGCTTATTTCCGTTTATAGTTAATCCGATTTTAGCAAAGTCCCAAACACGATATAATTTAACTAATTTTGTACTCTCTAGTGGAAGTTTAGTTTAGGAAGTTAAGCTTTAACAGGAAATGAGATTTGATTTTAAATTTAAACAGAAGACGTTATTACAGCTTGGTTATTTTGAGGAATCTGAATAATTATGTACGTACCCCGCTTGCGAGGGTCTATCTTTAGCAAATAAATCTACAAATATTCAATGCAATCTAACAGCAAATATCAAGAATAAAGGAAGAGAAAAAATTTAATTATAAAAAAAAACATTATGAAGAAAAAAATAAATGATACAATTGACAAGATCAAATTAAAAGTACCTACTTCTTTTTTAAACAGTATTCCATTTTTAAAAAAAGGCCATCAACAAGTAGTAATACCCATTCTCCCATCTCTAATTCTCTATGAGCTCTGAGCTCATTTCTGCGTAAACCGCCGAGCACGTCGCACGTGGGCGCGACACAATAAAACAAACTAAATATTTTCAGCGCCCGCTCGGGTCACGATAACAACCGGCATTGTTCTGTGCGCCCGTAAATCTGTACTAAGGTGTAACGAGCGCCATTGTCGAACAACTGTAACGCACGTCCATTGTTGCGAAGTTATTTTAACATAGAATTGCAGTTTTTAGCCTAGAAAATATTTGTTAAATATTTTATTTCGTTAATATTTGGGGGATAGAAGTTGACACTAAAGGCCAGTATTTAGATCCGTTGTTATCTTATTACACCTAATTGCTTAGTTTATTAATTTTATTCTTCTTCCGTGACTTTTTCTGATCACTAAAGTGATTGATGCACGGAGCCCTTATTCTTTTTCTAAAACAATCCTTATAAAATGGGCTATCTAACAGTGAACGTCACGTTAAAATCGGTTCACCTGTTTCAGAGAATAGCCAGAAAAAACTGACAAACAGATAGGCAAAAATTGCATTGTTTTTATAGTTATCGAATATACTTTGATATGCATTTAGATAAAAGTGTTATTTTGATGCTACAGAAACTTATGTAAGTAGTATGTGGGCTTGGAATAGGGTAAGTCCGGAAGCTAACCTCAACTTTAATAGTTGGAAGGCGAAGCACAGTGTAGAGCATATACTGTGCTTCGCCTTCACACTACACTGCTGTGTAGTGTGTATATGTGTTGTGTGTGTGTGTGTGTGTGTGTGAGAGTGTAGTGGAGTGTGTGTGTGTTTTTTTTTGTTTAACCTTTTAGCCGTCCACGTCGGTTATATCCAGTCAGGTCGCACATATGCGACCAAATCTCGTCAGCTCTTCTCCCACCTACGGGGATTGAAGAGCTAAACGAGATGGAGTACCCAGTCGCAAACATACGACCCTGGCGAAAAGGACAAGAAAACACACGTCGGGTGGGTGACGCAAGTGGGTTACAGGGTTAAACATCATACCGGCCTGTTGGTTATATTGGTTTATTATATTGGTTATTATTATATTATGTTGGAGGTCGTGGGTTCGATACTTCGATTCCCACCGAGGGCAAATGTTTGTGTGATGAGCACGATCATCTGTTCTGTGTCTGGATGTAATTTGTCTATAATACGAGTATGTAAGTATTTAGAACTATATATGTATGCAGTATGTTTATCAGTTGTCTAGTACTCATAACACAAGCTCTGCTTAGCTTAGGATAAGAAGGTGTTGTGTGAAGTTAGAACTACTTAATACCGACGCACACGTGTAACACGCTTGATTTGTACGTAGATCAACGTCGCGTGGCGTGGATCAAGTGTAGCTCTACAAGTTTAGTCCCATATAAAATGAATTGAGATCGACGCTCCCAGATCGGCGTGTGTGACACACGTGTGCGCAGTGTAGTTCTAGCTTTATAGTTGTGGAATATTATTATTATTATTAATTATGACCGATCACATCAGCCATCAAGCGTTGCTCGCTAATAGTATTTGACCTCGTATTCTAAGATCTATCACACTGACTTTAAAATGAGATTACTCCTTGCTGCAGCGCTGTTGCTAATCCATTTTAGTCACAGCCTCGCGGAGCCGGGAGTATTTATGCCTGATTTAATTAACGTCTATTCGGAGACACCGTCGCCTCATGGAGTTATGGACAAATTAAATTAACAAAATTTGTATGTTGTTAACAGTAATTTAAGATATAATACACTTACAGAGAGCGAACAGATATATACCTATTGTAAATGTGAAAAATTGTATGTTTTTAGATTACTTGTCCGGATGTCAAGATGATTGAAACAAAACCTCCAAATAGTTTCTTCAAGTACATCCAAATTAAAAACTATTAGGGCTATATTTAACCGGGACACCACGGCGGCACGACCAGTCGCCGCTACCAAAAAAATTTATATAAAATATGTTTATGTGCTCTATAGAGAGTTACTCACCGTTTGGTTACCCAACCAATTTGGCGGCTCAACCAACTCGGACGCGTGCACTTAAGATCCATTTTGATACTGTCTCAGTGTGGTGTAGTGACTTTGGTAGCCTACGGACACCATGGCGGCGCAACTGGTCGCGGTCCCGGTGAAATATAGCCCTTACTGAGCTGTCTGGATTGTTAGAAAGAGTTATCGTGTCGTATCCCTGGAATGCAAAGGGCAACTGAAAGAACACAGGCGGGATACCCACAGCCCTAAATCAATCCAATACTTGACCTTTGTGACCATCCTTATCGCTGGTAGAAACTTATATTGCCTACTCTCTCGTGTCCTTAGAAACTCAGAGTGTACCTTCTGCTGCGGAAATATTCGAAAGAGTTACTGCTGCCCTGGAACGCAAAGAGCAACTAAAGGAACACAGGTGGTTTTTAGACATAAAAAGTCTTGCACTCCCTTTCACTTCACCCAGATAGGGAGAATCTATTTGATGATTTCCCACCTCAAAAAAAATATCTCTTTTTTACTCTTATTTTGACTGCCCACAAAAGTTTATCGTGTGCCAATGGAGCCCAACATTTACGGTTGCTGTTTCCCGATACACCAAGCACCGCGCGTGCTTCCAACTCGCCTCGCTGCGTTGGCCACGCAGCTTCCAAGTAGGGATGGTGATTCTTCCTGAAGAATATCGATTTTTGAATCGAGATCTAAAGAATCGATCCAGTACCAAGTAAATCTAATCGGATAAGAAATAAATCGAGTTCTAAAAGATCGATTTCCTGAAGTCCTAAAAAGCACGATACAGAATTACTGAACTACAGATCGGGTGTAAAATAAAAAATAAATAAAATTTTGCTTTAGGAAAATAGGTGATTTGAACGTTATTAAATAATAGCAATTATGGTTGCATTCCGTAGGATTAAAATGGAATCTCGATTTAAAGTTTCTAAAATCGATTCACAGAATCGATAAATTTTTCGATTAATCGATCTCATATTGCCAGCCCTACTTCCAAGTCCCGACTTCCAACCACCACGCTACGGGAATAGCTAGTTAGACCTGCTAATAAGATCTAGACTAGGCAAACAAATAACCCGAGTAAAAGAGTGGAGGAATGAGGTGGAGTGGAGAGATCATTATTATTATTAGTCGATAGCGTCCCACCCCGCCTTCGCACGGGTGTTACATTTGTTTTTAAATTCTTGGTTTTTCTCTTACATTTAATGTCTTTGCTCTACTATATGCATGTATTGTACACCTTAACCTCTGCCTATTGGTGAAAACTGCAAGAAAAACCGTTCTAGTAGTAGATTCTATGTTTATCTCGTTCATACCGCGTTAGTTACTTTGTTTTATAATATACCCACTAGCTGACCCGGTGAACTTTGCACCGCCGAATAGTCAATGAATGTTATCTTTTAGCTGAACCGTCAATGAATAACGCCATCTACTGGCATTAACAGAACTAGCATTGGCGTTTAATTCAGTTTTTTTTTCGTGATTTTTTTCCATTTCTTCTCACTCTTTAAACTTTCCAAATCGGTCCAGCCGTTCTCGAGTTTTAGCGAGACTAACGAACAGCTATTAATTTTTAAATATAATATAGATTAGGATATACAAGTGCTTATAAATGTAAGGAAATGTTATGTTTTAGGTTAGACAACATCGTCGTTTGGACTGGAACAATTTGCCTGCTGCGGTCTTCCCGTCCAACTATAATTTAGGTATCTTCAAGGCTAGAGTGAATAGGCTCTTAATAAACTAGTGCGGCTTATCAATCATTGACGATGATTCGTCAATGATTGCATCACTGCTTACTATCAGTTGGCATCGTAGTCAAGCACTCATCATCATCATCATTTCAGCCGAAAGACGTCCACTGCTGGACATAGGCCCCCCCCCAAGTGTCGCCACAATTAACGGTCCTGTGCGTCTCGCATCCATCGGACTACCGCAACCGTCAAGTCAAGCACTAGTTTATATCAAGAAAAAAAAAAACAACGACGAAAGAAAAGCTTATGTTGGTCACGTGAGTGGTCGCATGCGCGCTATGGTCAAATGTAACAAAGAGCTTGATTTCGAAGGTCGTGTTTTACTTAACAATTTCCTGATCTCGAAACGAATAACGATTATCTAAGGATTTGCCTAAAATTTTTATAGGATTTCCAATAATAAATCACAATTTGTTTTTATTATTCTCAAGTTATAAACAAAAGCTCATGATTACTTCACCATCATTTAAACTACGAAAAATCTAATTACATTTGGAAGCGTAGCAATTCAATAACGTTCATCTCGATACGGCAGCAGCCAGCCAGCATCCATTTGCTTTAGCAACAAGAGCCACATAATTCCGATTTAACTCAATAAACTCTACTACTAACTAGAAATTTGTAGTCTGTCTTTGTTTGTTAATGTAATTCGCGCCCATCCAATGCCGATTTGTAATGATTTTAATGCACGAATGTTACCCTTACAACTGTTCAATATCCAGTATAACCTGAGCTGCGACGAAAAATGAAACCATGTTTTTAACGTGCGTTTGACATTTCCTTGACATTTATATTTGCAAGCAGCGCCAACGCTAAATGTCAAGATATACTGGCAGACTCGCACATGCGAGTTATTGTTCACGCCCCCTCTGGTCCGGACTATTGTCCTCAAGTGTATTATAATTGCCAGTTATTTATCGTGGCGCGGCGGGAGACAATTCTGCTACATAAAAATCGCTTCAACTTAAATAAATTAAGCTCTGGTTAAAATAATAAATAATTTACTACTGTCATTTCTGAATATTTAAAATGTTACTGCCATTCCCGGGTTGATTCAATTATTTTTCATTTTCGTATCAATTATATTTTTACTAGCTTTTACTTGAACTTGTATTCAATTAAATTGTGCTCCGTCGTATACGTCCACGTATTTTAATATAAAATATATCATAAATGACCTACGGCAATAATAATAATAAAACAATTAGCTGCTGCCATTGGCTGCCCGCGTAAAAGTTGAAAATTAAACATTTTAAACATATTCCCGAAATAAAATATGCTAGCTTATATGCTATTCCCAGTCGTAATCTGCACGTTCCTGCGTGAAGAAGTAACAAACACACACACACACACATACATAAACTGTCGCCTTTGTAATATTATTGTGATATACATGTCTTAAATTTAAAACAATATTAAAAAAAAATATCTTAAGACATCGGCGTAGATTGATTGGCTTTCGCATAGGATCATCCAGGCTCTTCCAGTGCTCACGGTCGCGTGACGCAGTACTCCTGCGGTGTCGTTTAAATCGACGTTCCACTTACGACAGGGGCGACTGTGTCTATCTCCCTCTCTAGGATACCAGTACCTATGTAACTATTTTGAACCATTTTTCAGGGTTACTCGTATATTCGATGTCTTACCCAAATGCAATAATACTGCTACTAATACCTTTTCATCAGTGTAATATCATTTGAAATCGGAACAGTAGATTCTTTCAGAGATCTCTTATAAAAAAATAATAGATGAGAACTGAACCAACGTATGTATAGTATTGGTTTTGATAGATAGGTAAGTATACATTTGAGAGATGCGGCTGTTCTCTGTTCTTTCATAATTATCTTTAACACGACAAGAGGCTCTGCCTATTCACGAAGACTTAAAGCGTATCCGTATCTTTCATATTATTTCTATCACTCATTCGTTTTGTCATTATAATGGGTACGCTTTCATTCCTTTATGACTTGTAACCGTCACATAAACACCTTTATTTTTCTTCATGTATTTTCAGTACGAGAAAACTTTTGGCAGCATTCTCACAATTTTTTGAATACGTTGGAATTCTGCCAGGTTTCGGCGTTTATTCGCGTGCTACGTCCAATACACACAAGCCGTCCATCAATTAGTTACAAATAGTTTCTGTATTAAACGTACATATGCGAAGCCCCTTGTAATCCAGCGTCAAATTCAATCTGGCAACAAAGTTAGTCGACGGTTAATCCGACACGCTTTGTCGAGACTCGCCATATGTCGTCTTACAATCTTTTTTGTCTCCATCCAACACAATAGTAGATTTAGACGTATTTGATGACGTTTGAGATTTCACGGGGCCGCTAAATATCAGTACAATTGGTGTGAAATTACAACAAAAAATAATGACCGTTTTAATCGATGAATTGTTAAGTTGCATTGTGTGAATTGTATCAATAGAATTTGTTATTGTTCGTTGAGAAATGTTGTGGATTTCGGGTGTGAAATTACGGCCGTGACAGTTTCATGTGTATAGTTTGATGTGGTTAATGAAGGCTGATTTATGTTAATCATTCGCTAACGTATTTAGATTAAATATTGTCATAGATAATCCCCGTCTTATTATGCATGTTGTTACGCAGTTTTAATCGACTTTCTCCGGCTACATCTTTTTAATATGATTTAGCATTTTGTAGAAGCTTGGAAACACGACAGGCATTAGAGGTGATTCAAATTCAGCTATTGTTGTGCAAATCTCCGCCAGGGGGCGCCTGCCACGGCAGTTGATTACGGACACGGCACCGAATTAAGATTATTTGGAAGAATGGCCGGGAACGCATGAGGGGAGTTCAGATTTAGAATTTTAAAGATGGTAGGCGAGTCAGGCATATTGTTGCGGAAAGAGGAAATCGGATCGCAATAAATATTGTTATCATTACATTATTTTTCCAATATAGTATTTCAACGGCTGCATAAACACAATCGTAATTACATTACATACTTAGTTAATTTATAAATTTATCTCGTCTTGTTTCTACAGGCAAGCATTTCGAAGCTCGTTATACAGCTATGTGTGACACTGTGCTGAAATATTGCAGATTGTAAAAAGTAAATAAAAAAAACACAGTGCTGTTAGAACTGTAGCACAAGCTCGAGGTATAGGTTCCAAAGATTTGTTGCGTTTGAAGACCAACTCAGGACACAATATTGAAATACTTTATATTTTCAGCACTCCTGTTATATTAAAATGAAATTCTCGGCTTCTCTCTATTATAATATGCATGTAATTACACACCTAAACCTTCCTCATGAATCACTCTGTCTATTGGTGAAAAGAGTATGAAAATCCGTTCATTAGTTTTTGCGTAAACGTGGTGAGGGACTTTGTTTTATTATATGTAATAATTTTAACAATCCTTTAAAGTACCTATGTAGTCGTTCAACCAGACGGCATGCTAAAAAGTTCTTTCTCCATCGATATCACTGGTACTATGATATCGAAAGAGCAAGTTAGATCCATAGTTTTTAAAAATAATCATCATTTCAGCCGAAAGTTTCACTGTTGGACATAGGCCTCCCCAAGTATCGCCACAATGAACAGTCCTGTGCGTCTCGCATCTATCATCGATTCACCTTGTAGGTTAACGTTGCATCGCCACTCCAGAACCTTATGGTCTTAACGGCCATCTGTTCTGCGAACAATGTGTCCTGCCCACTGCAACCTTGGTTCTCCTGCGGATATCTTCATTCCTGATTCGATCATGTATGGAAATTTCGAGCATAGCCCTTTCTACTGTCCTTTGTCATCACTGGCAACACGGA
Source organism: Mythimna pallens (assembly GCA_961205895.1). Taxonomy (NCBI): domain Eukaryota; kingdom Metazoa; phylum Arthropoda; class Insecta; order Lepidoptera; family Noctuidae; genus Mythimna; species Mythimna pallens. The sequence goes on from OY540825.1 coordinate 7,783,591, forward strand.
CTGGTCATAGACGCAAGTTGTTAAAATACCATCAGCCAGTATTAAAACTATACCTACTTAAGAAAACAGAATAACTCCTGTTCGTCATAACGTGGCGAGGTGGTTTGATGCAAATATCGCGAGACAGCCGGATGGCATACATCACCGTGTTTTATGGCAAGCGTGGCAACCCTACGCGCCTGTTTACAATCCATAGATCTGCCGGATAGCTCGCACCTTGTGTACTTATTGCAGATTATATGAACCAATATTGTACGTAAGTTGTTGGTAATATCTTAGAGTAATGATTTGTATAGGATTTAGCTTTGTGTGTTGCAGATTGCGGTGCTCAAATATCATGAAAGAGAAGATATAGAAAAGAAAATAATACTAAATGTTAAATAGTCTGAAGAATTGCAAATCAAAGAAATGAAGAATTTTTGAAGACTAAATCTTCATTATCATCAGCATTTCAGCCGAAAGACGTCCACTGTTGGATATAGGCGGAGGCCTATTGGGGGAGCCCAAGCGTCGCCATAACGAGCGGTTCTGTGCGTCTCACATCCATCGGATTCCTGTGATTCACACCAGGTCAGTTGTCCACCCTGTGGGCCTTCCATCACTGCGCCTTCCGGTACGTGGTCGCCGCTCTAGAACCTTCCGTCCCCGTCGACCATCAGTTCTGCAAGCAATGTGCCTTGCCCATTGCCACTTAAGTTTGGAGATTCTTCAGGCTATGTTGGTAACCTTTGTCCTCCTGCGGATATCTATTCATTTCTGATACGATAACGCAAGGAAACTCCGAGCGTAGTCGTAGACTGAATATTAAATAATAAATTTAATCAGTAGGTTCTGTAGGTACATTACCTACTACCAAAAAATTATTTCTTCAAATAAATTCTAATATTTCCACCACAAACTCCAACCAGGGAAATAACCTAAAATAATGAAATTCACTCCAACCTCATAACAATAATGTGTCCCGTACCCTTGGGAACCAAGGTTATCATTCATCCGCAGATCTTTTCTAATTTCACGATTTATCTGCGGCGAGTGAAGACACGGAAACCCTGGCTGGTATAAATCACCTTTATGGGTAGCACCCCTAGCCCTTGGACCTCACGCGATCCTAGGCCACGGAGGAGAGGATTTTAATTGTGAGTTTGGAGGGATAGTTAATGGGCTGGGTAAATTAAGAAAAAAAAATTGCTCGTGTAGGTATAGATTTCTTTTCTGAACAATTTATGGGCACAACGTTAATTTCTGAGGGTCCTACAATGAGATATAATGAATAAGTGTACTTATACTTGTTGTAGTGTAGGTCCTACCAATCGGTAGGATCTACACTTATTGATGAGGTAAGAATCGTAATTTGAAATCAGTCATTGAGTATAAGGTTTAATTATTACCAAGAGCGTTGTTAAAATGTGTGAAAAACAAACAACATCTCAAGGTACCTATCAATAAGCCAAATATAAAATAAAAGTCAGAAAACCAACCACACGTAGCAAATATCACACACGATACTATTTGCATGCATTCATTCATCATATTCCAACCCCTGTTCAGTTTATGATCCTTAAAAATGACTATATTTTGCACCCTAAGGGATGGCTATGAAGTTGACTGAATGCACCTTATATCTCGAATATTGCTAGTGATATGTCAGCGAATTTGCGTGGCTAACCCATCTTCTCAGAAATATTCTATTAAAAGATCCGACGATTTGTATGTACATATACTTTGGAGAATTTGAATAGCAGTATTGTTAATATCACATACCAATGTTTTCTTTGACTGGATCTATTTTTGTTTCTTCTACTTCGTAATATCTCTAGAAAACAGCAATATTATCACTCACAACTATCAGATTTCAGTCGATTATATTTTTCCGTCTCTTGGGAAGAAAGCTTTCTACACTTTGCATATTAAAATTCTTATTAATTGTTTATCTTGTCTTATCCCAAGGGAAAACCTAAGAGACAAGCTGGATAATGTAAGAGAAATATTTATGTTACTTAGCATGTAAATGGTTACAAATTGTCTTGAAGAAACTGGACTTGAGTAAGTGCTATGAGTTTTAAATTATTCATAGAGGTGTGAAGAGACGATATTTATTTTTAGTGTTTTGCATGTTACATTTTTCGATCACCGAATTAAATTTTAGCTTTACTTTTTTTGACTGACCGACATTTTGACAATTCAAAAGTGCCTGTAATTGGTCTATTTGAAATAAACGTTTCTGATTTCTGATTTCATTTGGTTCAATGTTTAATTAAAGAATATTTTTTAGGTCAATCAGGCCTTCCCATCTGCAGTAACTCAATCAATAGTAGCAAAGTAGCAAAGGAACGAAGTCGAAACAAAAATTAGCACTATGATTAGACGGTTATTGAAAAGAAAGTTTCAATCAAGCATCCGATATATATCTTCAAAAGTGTTTTATAGTTTCGGGTAGGAAGAAATTTTGCTCGTGCCCATCCATCAGACCCTTTCTGTTTAGCATACGTATAGCATCGCTCAGCGCCACTCGCATACTCCCACACACTTCGCTCCAAATGGGCCATTATAGGAGTACTTATTGCTATTGCTATGGAAAATATTATATTTTATGCATACTTGAATGAAAGAGCTTCTAATGTGGCAGTAGAGATTCCTTTGACATTTTTCTTGTATATCCGTATTTCAATAAGTTGTCATGTTTGCAATAAAAAAATTAGACAATTTGGTGAATATTTATCCAAAAGAAATACAAACTCCCTTGCCTTGGTAATTAATATTCTTCTGTCTCATTTCTTGATAACAGCAAATATATCAGGAAGCTGTCGCTAAAGAAGGTCTTTTAATGACCACTAATTTGTTATTACTATGGCTTGCCCGTGGGACTATTCCCACGGCTGGGCAAAGGCCTCCCTCCATTATTTCCAACGATCACGGTTCTTCACGTTCTTATTCCAATTCTTAAGAAAGACATCCAGCTCGTCCCGCCATCTCTTTCGTGGCCTGCCGCGGGCCCGCGCCGCTATATCCGGGCACCAATTCTGTGTTTTACGGGTCCACATTTTATTATATTTAGATTTTATTGTGTAAATTAGTGGTGAGCCACTACTTTCGCGATCATCAAGGTTAGACGATATGTTGGTAATCATTCGTGTGTTTTCAGCACACGTGACCTACCACCCATCGTCTTGACTAATCGGATTAGCTGACAAACTGCGTGACCAAATATATCATATACTTAACGCCAGGGCTCTAAAGTCCAGTGCCTTGCTGGGCTATCACGTAAACTCCTACCAGAGCCGAGTCATTCCTCTCGTGCTCATATGATTTAATGCCGAAGCGTGCACCCGCACCGTCAGCAACTCGCGTCTACACTGAGAGATGTGCTGACTGCCTAATTGTTTTAATATTGCTTGTCTAGAATAACGATGGCTGTTTATAGCTTTTTGCATGTTTTTCTTGAAAGGATTTGAAGTTCTACGTCTTCAGATAATGTGATCTTCAGCGACTGTCATATGTCAAAATATTTGGGATTGATCACGTGATCCGCGATCTCATACAATAATTTTTCCTGATAAAATTTCAGTTTGTCTAGAGGCCCAGAAGAACATTCACCGTTATTTTTGGGAGTACTTTTTGGGAAAGTGTTTAATCAGAAACTATGGAATCGTTTTTAACAGTAACTTTGCAGATTTTATCATACAATTGTTTACTTGTATACTTGCTAAGTGTTTTATCAGAAGCTATAGAATCGTCTTCAACTGTTACTTGGTTGATTTCATTATAAAATTGTTTGCTTAAAGCCAATATTGCTAATCGCTATAACCTTGTTTATCACGAGTTCACGACTTGATGTATCTATCTCCTATCCATTGATTAATTTGTGAAAGACGGGAAATAGGATATTGATCCGTCATAACACGATACGACGTACTAGAGAGTGCCTTCATCTTATGCCATTATTTTATTCTAATGAACTCATTTGAACCAACAATGCACATATCTACACTTGTAAGTGTATTGTGCCAAACATTAGCTTCTAAATCTAGAGTGCAAAAAAAATTGAGTTCATCTCTAAAATGATTTGTAAAGTTAAAAATAAAATAATAATATAATAGTTTTAATATATTTTTACGAATTTAGCAAAAAAAATGGTCCCCTAATATGAACGTGGCAGTGAATCTATGGCACGGAGCTTCCTAATTTCGTTATTTATCGCTTTACGGAGCGACGCAAAAATGTCCGACGCGCGACCCCTTAAATCATACGCTGTCCTTTTAATTGAGAAAAATAATAATACCTCCCACTAAATTGGTTTGGAATGACTTAAGAAATTTCCCTGGTCCGAATATTATTATTTTTTTTAAAGAAAAGTCTTCCACTTAATTTAGAACTGAACATAAAGAACACGTACAGAAGTGCTGTAAATTTTCACGCCAGCCATTCTATAAAAAGTTAGAAATGTAGGGCAGGTTGATGAAATTTATGCGAATAATCACGGTAATGTAATAATGAAGTGAGTTCAGTTTTATATATTTAAATGAAAAGCTGTCCAACTTGGCTTTTCTCCGTAGAACGAGGAACTTAGTTTTTAGAACAATGTTTTTGAATTTAAATAAGTTTGATAATAACCAAGTTATAGTTAAGTACTCTAGTGACGGTACCCTAGCTACGAACTATTGATTTCTGGATCTTATTTTTTTTGGTCTATTGATTTTAATCTAGTCTAGATTACATGAACTTCTGTCACTTAATTGACAGAAGTTGATGTAATCTAGGTATTATCTATACTTTTTGAAAACTCGAGATAATATGAAAAAACCAGAAACCAAAACAAAGAATCCATTACCCAAAACAAATCATTTTCCATCAGCTCCAATCATACGAACATTATTTTTTCTGACATTTGTTATTTACAAACTAAAGATAAGAATACAAAAACAATAGCCAGTTATCACTTACAAAATAAACGCAGACAAGATTTACGAGTCGTTACTCATATGAGATATGGTTACTTACTCCACGCTGGCGCATACCATATCTCGGTTAATTTATCATTTACCGCAAGAAATTGATATATGCACCCAGCCCGCTTGCCGTCAGATCGTCTACATATATTCTGGACTTGTTACACGAACTTAACCTTGAGATACACCTTGAAACAACAAAGGATAATCAGCTTTAGTTTAGTGAAAGTAGAATTTAAAGTCGATTGGAAGTTTTCGAGGATTGAAACTTGTAAGAAGGCCCCGTGTGGTGCTAAAGCCCAACGGGTGGTAAACTTCTTATTTGCATATGTGTTTGTTTTATAATAACAAATCAAAAATGGTCGTACGCTTATTAGTGAGCGGATGTCTGTCTTGTTACTTTTTATTCTAACATGCTCTTTTTGAATTCTATGGGGATATTTATGGATAGTTTGATGTTTATCGTGGATTCAAACGCAGCGTGATCAAGGTTTGTTAATGTTAATGTGTGGGGAAAGAGTTTACTTTGGGAAAGTTGAAAATTAAATATTAGAATGTTTCTAAATATTTTTTAACGCCAAAACCTCTATTCAAATTCATTTTTGTTAGAGTAAAAAAATAACTGAATTCCAACAGCTGTAATTAAGCAGTTGGAAATACTGCTAGCTAACAATTAATTCGAAGTGGAAGAGACAGCTAGAGATCCTGAACTGCTTACTAAAACTCTTTTCAAATTACCAGCATAACGAACAAACATAATTCTTTTAGTAAAGGAGGAAAAAATTCTATCCCCATAAAGAAAAGGCACGCACCTACCGACGATCACGCGCTTGCACCCAGAAACTTGACGCCTGGTCCAGAGTGCATACGCGGTGACTAGGGAGGGAGCGAGCGTAGTGGCGGGCGCGATTTGGTGCACACAGTGCATTGTAAGGTACAGAGGTTAGATGTGTTTTCTCAGAGGAAAATAGTAGACGATGTTTCGCTAACGAGACCGGTCAGTCACGTCACGCTAGGTTTAGAGGAAAAGTGCGATGACTAGCGTGAGTGCAGGCGGGTACAGAACACGATAAGTTGACCACGATGCAACGTGAGATTTGTAGCGAGCAGTAAAGGCACAGAAGATAGACATGGTTCTACAGGGTAAGAGGAAAGACGCTCGCTTCGTAGCCGGCCGGCTGGTAGAGATCGGTCTGTAACGTCGTGCTTGGCGCCGGCCATATTCACTTCAGTATCGATGCGAATGGCGGCATCATGTGTTTAATACTTCGCGCTCGCCTCAGCAATCGCGCAACTTCTTACTCTATCAGAGGCCTGGGCACTTGTAAAGAGAGCGTTTATTACTATGAGCCGGTAACCGGTGTTATTTATGTGGGAGTCGTGAATACATCCGAGCCGTGTTCTCATTGTAGCACAAAGGGTTTGTATAGGAAAGAAGGATAATAGGGCTTGATGGAAAATTATTATCTAGCGCTGGTGGGTAGAATTTTATCTCATGCATCTTCTCTGGGAGATATAGATGGTTAGAAGCTTAAGTTTTTTCTTTTCTAGGTCATAGGTTTTTATCAACTACGCAGCATCATTTTGATACTAGGTAAATTTATTATATTTTTCTTCATAAAATTGGAAACTTTTTTATACTTTTATTCTATTAAATAAAAGCTTCATATCACTAGAATACTTGCTATAACGAGGTAAAAACAGCACAGCTATTTAAGGAAGAAAGACAAGAAAAAAATTGTTGGCTTTAAAAATATCTAAAGCCTGATCGTATAACATAAATTCAATTAAGTACATGTTATAACATTGTTGTGATCATAAAGTAAGTGTAGCAGTAGCTATAATGTTCTGTATTTAGTGGTTGGTAAAGTCGAGAATAGTGTGTATATTGCAAGCTTGTCGGGTTCAGTAACTGGTTGTTCGAAGTTGCGGTTTTCCGTATCCTAGATAATTTATTAGATTATCAACGGCTCGCGTACTGCAGTGCATTCGCCGATGATTAATAGGAGTGAAGAGTTTCCAGCGAGCTTTAGTTTCGAAACTTGGAGGGAATTTTACATGAGATCAAACAAGAACATGGGAAAAACATTGCAAACTTCTTTAAAACCGTTAGGAGTTAACATTCTGGTCGGAGTTTGTAGACTCTCAGGACGTTTATAGGGGTAATCTATATATATAAAAGGAGAAACTGACTGACTAACATATCAACGCCCAGCCGAAACTACTGGGACTAGGATCATGAAATTCTGCACAAGGCTTCCTTTTATGACGTAGGCGAGCACTAAGAGAGGATTTTACAAAATTCACTCCCTAAGGGGATGAAACGGGGGTCCAAATTTTGTATAAAAAACCTACTTTCAAGCGGGCAAAGCCGCTGGCAGAAGCTAGTTTTTCATATAGGTCCTTTTTCCTTATTGATACTATCTTACCTGATGGTAATAGCGATGATGTAGTTAACAGTGGAGCACTCTTGCCTAGAAGTAACCTATTCACTCTTGACTTAAAGGCCCCTAGGTTGAGCTCTATCAAGAAATACTGACTCCGGCAGGGAAATCCACTCCTTAGCTCTACGCTCCTCACACGGGATATTTCAAAAGAGATACCTTGGTCTTGGAACGCAAAGGGCAACTGAAAGACACAGGTGAGTATTAAGCAGTAAAAGTCTGACACGCTCTCTCGCACCATCCTAGATTGGGAGAAGTCTGTCTGTCATTTGATGATTTTCTACCTCAAAAAGGGTCATTTTTACTGGATTTAGCTTTTTTCTGAATTATAATATTAATTATAAAGAGGTAAAGTTTGTTTTTTTGCTTGTAGGAGGTAATCTCTGAAAGTGCTGGTACGATTGCTAAAAATTTTTCACCGATAGAAAGCTGCTTTATTCCTGAGTGACATATAGGCTATATTTTATGTGCGCGGGCGAAGTCACGGTTTTCTTCTGCTGAAAATAAATCTTGTCAGAGCATGGTTACGTTAATCTGCGCCAAATACTTTCTTAAATATAATTAAGAAAGTATCTATTTTTAATGTTTCGACTTCTCGTCTTTCCATTATATATTTCCATATACACACTAATATTATAAAGTTAGTATCTTTAAAGGTATGTTTTTTACTCCTTCACGCTCAAATATCTAAGTGGATTCGAATAAGCACATAGGAAGACAACCTGAAATAGCATATAATATGATACTTTTTATTCCGGGAATACGTTCCCTTGGGATATTTTCCTACTTTCACCCGGGAGAAGCCATTGGTAGAAGCTAGTTCATCCATAAACAAGATGCATGAATCACTATCGTTTAGCTCAACCACGTTACTGTTGTTAGCTCAACGACCCGAGGCAACGTTTCCATCAGTCTGTCACTTGTGAGCAACGAGCGTGATATGCTTAAACTGTAGCAATCAAGGCTATTTAAATTAATTTATTGGCTTCGCAATGCTCAATTTGTGTAACTTGAGAATCAAACTTGTGAGCAAAATGACATCATTAATTGATATATGGCTATCTGTGGTCATTAAGATTTGTGTCTGTGTGCTAGACAAGAAAGCGAAATTAATAAAAATTGATAAATTTGACTGGCCTGTTAGTCTAGTGGGTAGTGGCCCTGACAGCTATGCCGGAGGTTGATTCCCACCAAGACAAATGTTTGTGTGATGAGCACGATTACTTGTTCTGTGAACTTTTCTCCCAGTTTATGTAAAATTTTCCATTGCTAACTCTTTTAAAAATGGCCCTCTAGTAAATGAGAACAGCAGGAATTTTATCTTGGAAAGAACAAAATTCTTCATTTTCCTTGCCTGGCCTTATATTAGGCTTGCAACAACAAAATTGCTTCAACGTGATTTTGCATCTAAGTAAAGTGTTATTATGCCGTATGAGGTCCTAATTGTCACAGCTTTGGCACGTGCTTACATTTGTATTAGGACTAGATAGAAGATAGCTACAGAAGGCACAATCTTCATTATTAACTTTTGATTTGGAAAATCATGAAATCTCCCACTCTGGGTGGAGCGAAAGTATTTCGCTCCACCCAGAGTGCGATCTGCTTTCTATGTCAGCGTTATACTGACTACAACCCACCTGCGTTTCTTCAGTTGCCCTTTGCGTTCCAGGGTCACGGTAAATCAAACATTTCCGCAGCAGAAGGAACACTCGAAGTTTCTGAGAATACAAGAGAGTGTCCAGGTAATGTGATTTTCTACCAGCGATGAGGATGGTCAAAAAGGCCAAGTATGCGATTAAATAGGGCTGTGAGATTGTTCGTAAAAGTAACCGTGGCCTAGAAGGAAATTGATGGAACACGGGTTGGGTTTAGTCGGTTAAAATGTGATACTCCCTGTACGGGGTAAAGGTGACGCGGGCTTGCGGACGTCGAGCACTGGGTAGCTCGCCGTCCGGCTGTTCGGTAACTAACCGGACTGAGCCCAGTCGTCGACAGCGCGTAGTGATCCTCGCGCTCCTCAAAGAGATGTCAGCAAACCGTAGGGGCCCAGCGGGGCCGATGCCCGCTAGCTAGGACCGCGGAGAATTTCTGAAAGGGAAACCCGTAGTCCTAGGCAAAGGGTAATTGAAAGATACAGGTGTGGTTTTAGTCAGTAAAAGTCTGACACGCCCTCCCGCTCCACCCAGAGCGCGAGAAGTCATTTTGAGGATATCCCACCTTAAAAAAAAACGGGGTAAAGGTACATTTAAATTATAAACTGATTTTAAGTTCAATTCTTGAACTGAGTCTTTCATCGATGCTATGCAACTACTAGAACGCTTACTTAAATATGTGTTTTCATTCATTCGCTACGCGTCGATGTCAGCACAAAATTAATACAATTGATATGTACGGGTTTGCTTGTACTCCCTCTCGCCTCAGCCAGAGCGGGAGAAGTAATTTGATGTTTTCCCCGCCAAAAATAGTAAAAGGCTAACACTCCTTCTCGCTCCAACAAAGCAGGAGCAGGTTTTGATGATTTCCTATTTAAAAATAATGGGATTGGTTATCGCTACCGAAGTTCACCTTCAAGTTCAACTTCAGTAAAGTCCAAAATCATCATCATTTCATCTAATAGATGTCTACTGTTGGACACAGGTCATGCCCAAGTGTCGCCACAACGGTCTTGGTGTCCGGATGTAAATCATAGCACCATCCCATCTTTTTCTGTGGGTGTCATAAGAGGCGACTATTGGACACACCATAGAATGGGCAGCAGCATTCTCTGTGCATTGCAACTACCACACTGTGATAGTTAACCCGCTTGCAAAGCATGGTGGTTAGGTCACCCCCCCCCATACATGAAATCGTTGTGTTTGACTATAAATATTTTGGACTTAAGGCAATCATTATTATTATTATGAGCCCGTTGTGTCCCACTGTAGGGCAAAGGCCTCCCTTCCGTTATTCCATTCCTTTCTGTCCTTAGCTACTTCTGGCCAATCCTTAAGGTAAGAGTCTAAATCGTCACGCCATCTCCTTCTCCTACCGCGTCGCCGGCTCCTGCTGTTCGGAATCCAGTCATTGGTTGCCTTCGCCCAATTTTGCTGCGACATGCGGCAGATGTGACCGGCCCAGTTCCATTTTAGTTTGGCGGCTGAGTTACCTACGTCTGCGATTTGTGTTTCGGAACGAAATACACTATTCCTTATGCGATCCGTTCTTTTGACTCCCAGAAAGCTTCGTTCCATTGCTCGCTGGCAAACCCCGAGTGCGGACTTTTGACGTTTTGTTAATGACCACGTTTGCGCTCCGTAGGTGAGGGTGGGAAGGATGCACATATCCATGAGTTTCCTTTTAAGGGAAAGTGGAAGTGATCCTTTCATCAGATGTTTCATCGACCAGTAACTCTTCCAGGCAAGGCAATCATTATCTACACTAATATTATAAAGAGGTAAAGTTTGTTTTTTTGTTTGTAGAAGGTAATCTCTGGAAATACTGGTTCGATTGCTATTTTTTTTTCACCGATAGAAAGCTGCTTTATTCCTGAATGACATAGGCTATAGGTTATGTACACGAGCGAAGCTAGTTGCTTATACTCACTTTACCTAAATCAAAAGTTCAAGTGAACAGGAAAAACCTAACTGAAACAGGCTGAAGGCCGTACCAAAACAGACATATCAGAAAATTGTTTCGAAGCTACCACCATTCCCAGCATGAACGAGGGCGATAGAATAAACGATAACTTTTCATGTCCTTCGAGGGGATTCGCAAAGGTTACTTTGAACGATCCATATTTGCAATTTGTGTTTTTAGGTCGATTGAGTAAAGTTTGAAAAGTAGATTACACGCTATACGCACGTTAAGATTTCTCTATGTGTTTAGTGCAGAAATACTTTAAAAACAGAAACGGTTTTCGCTAAAGGCGGATTTATTTTTATTAACTCGCCTTTTTTTCCAATCTATATAAAGCAACATTGGCAACCACCGGATGTGAGCCGATGCAATCAAGCTTGATGAGTCCTTTATTTTTTTTTATAGTTGTAGGGAGTAGTGTTAGAATTTTACTGTCTAACGTCCACCTGTGTTCCTTCGGTTGCTTTTTGCTTTTCAGGACCACGGTAAGTCTTTTGAACAAACCCACAGCCCTAGCAGGATTAAAAAACGGCGGATGCTGTGCTTTAACACACTTGAGAGAGAAACTAAACACAGCAGAACACACAAGAATTGTTCCTTGCAATATTTTGTGATAGTTTTTTATCGTATCACAGCCAGCGGGTCTTCTGCATCTTCTTGTTTCACGTTCCTATCACGTGCGTTGTCGTCAGTCGATCTGTCTGTCAGCATGCGCATGCGCAGCCGACCACTAATCCTGTCTGCGCCGCCGTTACGGTTTCCGATACTATTTCCATTTGTTGCTGTTTCCTCGATTTCTTACTAAACGTGATAGAGGAAGCTTTATGTCTATTGATATTTATTTGGCTGTAGTTATGTGCGGTAGGTGATCGGACTTCAAAACGTTGGGACATAGGTATGTGGTTTATGGGATTGACTTCTGGAGTTTAGATACTTTTTGGACAGTTTCTTTTTTTAAAAGATCACCGGTAGTGGTTATGGCTGGGCTTCGGGAATGTTTTAAAAAGTGTGGCCGTTGTGGCCCAAAAGGTCGTGACTGTTTTAGGTTTAATTTGGAATACTTTTATAAAATCGATTTGCTGGTTATATATATATATATATTTTATAAAATCGGTTGGTTGGTTATATTGCCGAAAAAAAACATGTATTTCTGTAAAAATATATAAACTCCGTCTATTTAAAATCCCATCTATAATATCTCGTTAACCTACATCCGGATACTGTTTTTATTATTTTCTAATTTATCTAAAAGCTCCGCTTCGGATTGGATTACACAGAAACACGACATACCTAATTCGATTTCTATTCATCCAAACATTGTTTCCGCCTTTCTCGTCCCGAATTAGGTTACTGAGTCAACGGTACCTCCCTATCTGTTCCTAAAATCGGCCAAACGAGGTTTATAGGACATTTCAGTACGACTTTATGAACTTTTCGTTGTTGTATGGGAGAAGAGCGTACTAACCATAACTTTTAGGGTCGTTAAAATATATTTCACTTTTCCTCATGTCAATGTCTTGCGAATCTCAAAGATTTATGACATGTGTAAACTTTGTATGGAATGCGAATGCGATTTGGCAATTTGCATGGTAAAATTTAAATGCGGGTAAAATACAAATGGGTATTAAAATGTAATATCTTGCTTTGTTAGTGGATACAGTAAGCACAAATTCAAATAAGACATTGTTTTTAGGGTTTCATACATCAAAACGAAAAAAACGGAACCCTTATAGCATTACTTTGTTGTCCGTCAGGCTGTCTGTCTGTCTGTCGAGACCCTTTATCTCGGAAACGCGTGGAGCTAACGATTTGAAATTAAAACCATAGACTAAAATCTGCGGTCCCTTGAAGCTGTGAAAAAATTAAACTAAACGAAAAAATTATATATAAATATAATATTTAAAAATTAAACGAAAAAAATAGATACGGCCGTTTATATCGCAAAACACTTGCATTTAGACACTCTCAAAGCAATCAAAATTCATAGGGTACTTCCCGTTCACCCAGAATCCTGAAATTTGGCATAAAGTAAGGTATTAAAGTATTAATATAGGAATAAATTTGAAAACAGAAAATTTGTTGTTAAGTCACGAAATAAAACTTTTTTTGCAATTCGAAAAATCATCGAGACTCCATTCGGGAATTGAACTATTCACATATGTAAGTAAGTTTATACGGAACCCTCAGTACGCGAGTCCGACTAGCACTTGCCCAGTTTTTAAATACTTTGCCCCACACTAGAAATACCTCCATGTATTCACAAATATGTAAACTCATATTTACAAAACACTCAGACCCGGAACAATTATCTGTAGGCCATTTAAATATTTGTCCCGTGTGGGAATCGAACCCGTGACACGCAACTCAGCAGTCCATCGCTCAACCACTGCGCCAACCGTGCCTTCAATTATGGAAATAGAAAAAATGAGGATGATATTTATTCAATTGAACATTGTTAGAATAATTTCCTGTAAGAGTGGACGAATCCATTGAATATAGGATGATCACCAGAGGTCGGAATTAGGTAGTAGGAGTTATTTAAGTACTTATACTGATTTCTTATAGCGATAGAAGAAAGTGGACATACCTCAAATCCCGAGACTAATTTTAACGAGTAGAATTTTTTTATGACACTATCAGAAATATAGCAGAAAAAATTTCTTCCTGCATTAATGACGAGGAGGGAATGTATAAAGTTAACCTCACCTCAGTTAACGTAGACAGATTTTATCAATGAAAAATACGAATAAACATTGCATTGATATTTGTCTTATCTCTGAGGTTTTTATTATTATTTATTTGTAATATTGTTGGCCACATGGGATTTATCATTAGAAGTTCCGGGAAGATCCATATTAATATCAATATTTCGTTGCAAGTACATGAATAACTCTACCTAATTCCGACATCTGATTATCACTGCAGTGAGTGATCATCAGATGACTCACTGCATCATACTTAATCTCATTTCGTTTCATTTACGACTGTCCTTTCTTATTTTTAGGGTTCCGTACCTCAAAAGGAAAAAACGGAACCCTTATAGCATCACTTTGTTGTCCGTCCGTTTGTCTGTCTGTCTGTCAAGACCCTTTATCTCCGGAACGCGTAGAGGTATCGCGTTGAAATTAAAACCATAATATATACTCAGGTCTGCGGACTCTTGAAGCTGTAAAAAAAAATCAAACTTGTAAATTATGTGGCAAAAAACGTACATTTCGACACTCTCGAAGAAATCAACATTCATAGGGTACTTCCCGTTGACCCTGAATCCTGAAATTTGGCATAAAGCAAGGTCTTATAGCACAAATACAGAAATAATAAAATAATAATACTATATAATAATAATAATAAAACTGTAAATTTGTTGTAGCGTCACAATTTTTTTTTTGCGATTCGGAAAAATCTTCCGGGACTCCATTCCGGAATCGAACTATTTACATAAAGTTTGAACGGAACCCTAAGGGCGCGAGTCCGACTCGCACTTGCCCAGTTTTTTTTTATTTGTGCTTATTTAATTACATTTTATATTGACTGCTATAAAATAAATCTTCACTGTGTTATTCCTAGCTGCTGCAAAACAAGCTTGATTATTATTTCAGCTGCAGCTTGTGGACTTTCCTTACATTAAACAGTGCTCAGGGACTCCTTATCTGAATGTCACAACATTGAGTAAATTATTCTTACTCTTTTGTTTATTTGTGTTTCAAAGTGTCGAGTGCCAGCATTTGGTTTATGTATCATAGTCGTTATTTCTAAATGTTGTTCCAGAAGACTGTTTGTCTTTTGTTTTTCTTCAGTCTGTCCCTATATCCATATTTGGGCCGTTTAACATTCTTCACTTTATTCATATTTAGGCCGTTCATAGATCCGTCAATTTAGAGATTTTGGGGTGATTTTATTGAATAAAGTTTAGTGGTCGTTTTAATTATCAGAAAGTTGATTGTTAGTGGATATTGTAATGTAAAATTGCTGTAGTTTTGTATATCAAGTGTCTGCACAATTGGACAATATGCGGAACCATTGAGTGATGTAATCTTGGTAGCTACTTCAGCAAAGCTGGCCGATGATTCGATACTTTTGCTATAAAATACTACAAAAGCGTAATACTGTGTTCATAAGTATTTTAATTGAAAATAAGGTATTCTGTATCTAAAACTAAACACTTTATAAACTTCACTGTTTGTTTGGTTAAATGCTTTTGAGAAGCCATTACAAAAAAAAAAAAACTCTTGCCCTTTAAACCTTGAGAGAGATAGAGAAAGAAACAAAATCCTTAAACATTCGATAACCTCTAATTTAGTGTACCAAAAGTGCCCACTAGCTAGCTACCATTTAACAATCAATTCATGTACGTTCAGCAATTCAGTACCGAGCAAAAGATCTAACTGCCGATAAAATAACGCAACATAGGAAGTAGGTACATAAATTCGCCACCCACATTTCACCATCCCACTAGTAATTTAGCGAAATTCCGAAAGCAGACTAGTAAAATGGACCATTTTACTGCTTGCAGACTGGAATAAGGTGATATTATCAGGTAGTTATCTCGTCGCCGTGTCGTAAGTATTCAGGGAGAGAAATAGCACGTGTTTCTGTGCTACCAATATGTTGGCATGTGCTTGTGCACTATTTCTATCTCCGAGATCGTTATGTTTCACGGAATGGGTCTAACGAGGAACGAATATCCTCTAATCGATCAGAGTGTGTGTGAAGTGTTCAATAAATCTGTGTTCATGTGTGTTTGTTAGATCATTAGTTTAATAGATCTTTCTGTGTTACGTAAATTGACTGCTGGAAAAATTTAGTTTTTTATTCTCATCTTTACCATTTCTTGGCAAGACATTACTTTAAAACAAGCATTGGTTCTTCTGTGCACAACTAGACAATATGTGGAATCACACAAACAGGCGTGATCTCGGTAAATGGAGCTACTTCAGCGAAGCTTGCCGAGGAGACACACTCGATACATTTGCTACCAAATACTGCAAAAACATTTTAATGGAAAATAAAGTGATTGTATTTTGTATAAATATTTTCCATTAACCTATTATATACATATATATATGAGAGCAGTGGTGGCCGAGGGGTAACGGCCCCGACTTATGGATTGTAGGTCGCGGGTTCAAACCCAGCCAGGCGCATTACTTTGTGAAATTTATTTCATCACCACTGCTCTCAAAACGATGAAGGAAAACATAGTGAGAAAACCGGCATGTCCTAGAACCAAAAATTCGAAGACATGTGAGGTCCACCAGTCCGCACTGAGCCCGAATGGTGGATTACGGCCCATTCTCTCTCCTAGAGAGAGGTGGCCTTAGTCCCAGAAGTAGGAACATTAAAAGGCTGATTATACTGTTATTATACATTATATATAATTATATATTTTATAACGCTTTAGTCTTTCATTTCGCAAACCACCGTAAACACACGATACGGTCCATTTTTGGGCCTGACCTATATTCTATAGATTAAGAGAGATAGAAATTCTCAACTTTACCATTTCTAGTTTTAAAGGAATGTTCCAGGTTGGTTGAATGATTTCAGGTAATTATTCTGCTTCAGTAGTTCTTTGCTGAAACAGTGTTTACCATCTGCCAACGTTGTTAGTTTTCGTTTGTTCATTAGTGCCCGTCTTGATCCTTTTTTTTTGGGCTTCAGAAATCCACCGAGATTTTTTGATTCTTTCAGAAAAACTTAAGAAGGCTAAATCTATATATAATAATAATAATAGTTCTTTATTTTCAGGCAACTAAGGCCCATAGACAGAATACATAAAATAATCTTAAAAATAATAAACTAATACATATTAACAACAAACAATATCTAATCTATTTTTCTTTTTTGCACTATTGTACACGAAGTGACGGGGTCGTGTTTCGCTGCGAGGTCGGTATTCTTCCACGAAATCGTCGATACACAACATCCTTCGGCCAAAACTCTCCTTTGAGGAAGGTCTCCAAGTGCTGAGTCGGCACCCGCACCACAAACGACTTGAAATTAGTGTTATGGCGCGACTCCAACTGCACGACTCTCAAAGTCCAGTTTGTTTTTACTCGTACATACTCCGCGATCTCCTCAACCTTCGTGGTGTGATGTAGTCTCGACACATACAGCTGCGTCGTGGGTATAGCTGGACGCAGCAGCATGTTGGGTCCTGTCAGCGCGATACCGCATTGGTTCTAACAAGGAGGTTTCTTCTTCTTCTTCTATACATATACTACACACACACACACACACACACACACACACATACATACATATATTCTTCTTATATATATATATATATACATATAAAAGCAAAATACCACTCACTGATTAATTACGAAATCCCAGAAACTATAACAGGGCAGGTAGGTTCTTTATACGGTGTAGGTAGACGTCTGCTAAGAACGGATTTTATTAAACTCCACCCCTAAAGGGGTAAAACGGGGGTTGGAAGTTTGTATGGACGAACCTACTTTTACGCGGGTGAAACCGCTGGCAGTAGCTAGTATTAAATTTACAGTATTCAGATTTTTTCCTATACTTGTGCTAAGAGACTTTGCTTCTTTTGAATGTTAGCTTATACCCACGGCTTCGCTAGTATGAAACCTCTTTTCATCCCCATAAGGGTTGAATTTCGAAAAATCCGATCTTATTCCTCATCTTCATCTTAATCACTTTTTCACAAGTGTTGTTTACTTGTGAAAAAGTGAAAAATTAGCTTTCTTGATCCGAGGGTCTAAGCTGGTCGTTAATGAGGCGATGACTCGGGCCTTCTCTATTTTGTGTACGTATCTTTTTTTCCGTACCATATACGTACTCCGTACCATTGTCTATGGTACGGAGTACGTGCACCCTAGTACGTGTAACCCTTCGTGCACGAGCTTGAATCACATTTAGCCGGTTGGAGACAGAATTCGACATAAATTTTCACTGTTTTTCATACAACCGCTCTTACGCGATTATGACGTTATTACACATTTTTCATTAGATATTTTGGAAACACAGTATCCTGTGGATATTATATATGCTACTATTGAAATTTATTTATTAATTTGTGTGAAACTAATCCAGAACAGACCTCTGAAAATCTGCTACTTTGAATGAACTTTGACACTTCATAATTTACTCAAAAATTACAAAAGTCAAAAAGTGTAATTCAAAGTAAATCAATTTTTTTCAAAAACTTTTAAGGGTTTAAAAAAAAAACACGTATTTCTTGGAACAAGTTTTGTAAAATATTCGAGTAAATCACGGAATTACCGAATGCTAACAGAGTTTCCAGGTTATCTTTCTTTTTTCGCGTTGCCTTTTCGTCAAACATCATGTTGAATTGTGTTATGTAAGTAGATGAAGTAACAAGCTTTTAAACCATGCTCGATGTTGACGATAGGCGAGTGAAAAAGGACCCTCTTAACCAAAAATATCGTTCCAATATCTAATAACGGAGCAAATAGCCTCATTTCATATCTTAGCTTGTAACCTTCTTCAGATATTCTAGCCGTATCGCCGCTGCAGCGCTTCGTTTAGCATAATCCAGCTATTTGTCGGGACAGGGCACCGGCTGATAGACCTGACCGTCATATTTCCCAGATTATCCCACTTCTGCTGAGAGAGGTCAATTCACTTTTCCCGTAAATCTGTACCGTTTTTAAATGTGGGTCTGTAGGATAAATGATTTTATTATTTATTTTCTTGCTGAAATATCTCTCTAGGGGAAATAAGTATAAAAATCATAAATGACTGGCCTGTTGGTCTAGTTGTTAGTGACCCTGACTGTTATGCTGGACGTCGTGAGTTCGATTTCCACCCAGGACAAATGTTTGTGTGATGAGCACGATAATTTTTTCTGTGTCTGGGTGAAATTTATCTATAATATATATGTATTTAGAAATATACAAGTATATTTATTAGTTGTCTATATACTACATAGAACAAGCTCTGCTTAGTTTGGGACTAAATGATGTTGTGTGAAAGTTGTGGAATATTATTACTTTATATTGAGTGTAGTTTATTTAAAGATTTGTTTATGGCCATTTAGAAACATTGCACGTTGACATGACCATAAAACAAAATGTCTAACACACGGGAAACACCAATATGCCACCAATTTCATAGCCCAATAAAACAACTACAATAATAAATAAAGTTGTTTACCCCTGAACTGACGTGTCCATTGCAACAAACACATAAATCCAAGGTTCCGTCCATTTCCCCTTGGCTATCGGGTTCCGCTTCCGTTTTGACACCGTTGTAATTGTCGTGGGAGAAGCCATCTTGATTGTTCTGTAGTTGAATTATTTGTATTGCTGTCTCGCTCTAATTGGCTTAAGTTGAGGTTGGAAGGAGATAGTATATTATGTTTAAATGGTGATTTAACTCATAGATGATAGAGTTGGTCGCTGTCCGATGAAAGAGTGCTTTTGGATGTGGCATTCTTACTAATGCAGAAAGTTTAAATAAGCTAGCTTCTGCCAGCGTCTTCGCCCATGTGGTTCAAGTTCTTCCTCTCACTGTAAATTAAAGCTCACGATACAAACATAATTTATAGACTATTACACTTAGAGATAATGCAGCTCCATATATATATAAGTGAGAATTTTCAGTATCGATTCAGTAGTTTCCGAGATTACCTTCAATATATAAACTTACAAGTTTTACCTCTTAATTACATTTGTTTAGATCAATATTAAATTAATGCTCACATTAAAACAATAAATAAATATTTATATTATAATATACTAGCTGCTGCCTGTGGCTTTGCTTGAGTGATAGTAGAAAAATATTCCAAGAAAACGTACTCCCGGTATAAAAAATATTCTATGTGCTATTCTAGGATAAAGTCTATTACCAGTGTATCAAGTTTAAACGAAATCCGTTTAGCCTCCCTAGCCAAGTTACGACCGTTTCGTTTCGATTCTCTTGCGTCAAACGCCTCGAGTAGGCCACGCCTCCGGTTCCTTTGTTCTGACGTCATCTCAACGCTCAGTCAGAACAAAGGAATCGGAGGCGTGGCCTACTCGAGGTGTTTGACGCAAGAGAATTAAAATGAAACGGTCGTAACTTGGCTAGGGGCCAGCCATTTGAGCGTGAAGAAGTAACAAACATACACACCAACGCACATAGACACACTCACAAAATTTAGCTAATTTTAATGTTAGTGTGATAATAAAAGTCAAGCTGCTAGTATTAAAGATCGTTGCTTAGAGTAAAGTATAGTGTACCTATAAGTAAAAAGCCCAGCCCTCCTAGCCAAGTTACAACTGTTTCGTTTCGGTTCTCTTTTTGTCGATCGCTTCGAGTCGGCCACGCCTCCTATTCCTTTGTGGTGACCACGTAACTGAGCGTTGAGATGACGTCAGAATAAAGAAATCGGAGGCGTGGCCTACTTGAGGCGATCGACGAAAAAAAAATCGAAACGAAACGGTTTCAACTTGGCTAGGGGGGCTAGTGATAACATTGTTTTGTGATAAACTGCCGCGTCTACTTTGCGTAGATCCGTGTACCAATAACTATTTGATTGACGGTCAGATAAGATGATTAACGATAATTTACAACGTCAGTAGTCATTCCGTCATCCATAGCTTATTTGAGCGTTTATACCCGTTTACCGTTTCTAATTGCATTATCTATGCTATCGACTTTATGGTCGTAGTCAGGCACGATGCAACTTTAGACATTTGGCAAGGTTGTTTTTTTTTTAATTGTTTTTTTTTTATCATAATTACCTATGGATGGTTGAATCCTGTGAAACTGTGTAGTAAAATTGAAACAACCTTGTTTTTTTTTTCATATATTTGTTTGTGTTGCAATTTCTCATAATGATATTGTAAATCAGAACGGTATTTCCTTGTGATTAAGCTGGTGTTGATGGATGTTTATTATTGGACTGCAAAAAATAAATAAATATATGATAAGTATCATTTATATTTATTTAGGTTTTTAGGTGGGAGCTTTATTTAGGATTGTGTACCTCAAAAGGAAAAAACAGAACCCTTATAGATTCACTTTTTTGTCCGTCCTTCCGCCGTCTGTCTGCCTGTCTATCTGTCTGTCAAGACCCTTTATCTCGGGAACGCGTAGAGGTATCGAGTTAAAATTAAAACTATATACTCAGGTCTGCGGACACTTGAAGCTGCTAAAAAAAATCAAACTTGTAAGTTAACGAGAAAAAACATACTTCGGTTTATGTGGCAAAATACGTACATTTCGACAATCTCGAGGTAATCAAAATTCATAGGGTACTTTCCGTTGGCCTAGAATCCTAAAATTTGGCATGAAGCAAGGTCTTATAGCACAAGTATAGGAAAAAATCTAAAAACTGTAAATATGTAGTTACGTCACAAAAAAAAAATACTTTTCTTGCGATTCGAAAAAATCTTCGAGACTCCATTCGGAGTCCGACTCGCACTTGCCCAGTTTATTTCTTTATAATATTGGTATAGGCCCTCTCCTAGAGAGGAGGCCTGAGTCCCAACAATGGGAACATTATAAGGCCGACTATGCTATATTAGTATAGGTAACTTCACGGCGTAAGTGTTATCGATGTTGATTATTACAGATAGTTATCTAAAAAGTAATGCTAAAAAGGTTAATTTAATTAGCTATTCAAATTGATTGTTATCACGTTATGACTATAAGGCAAGAGTCACAGAAAGATATAACTAATACCTACTAATGTAATGAACAGATGTGTATTCTTTAAAGTAAATAAATTATTTGAATGTAACTTTTCTACGAGTAATAATAAATGTGTAGTGTTCATGTCGTTTATTAATAATTAAGTTTTATCTAATTTACATTTGGTTAAGGCAGTCAAAGACCGGTAGAAGAGGCCTTTTTTACGTGAGAAATTATCAATTAACTTGTTAATGTATGATGTGAGAATGACAGACTTTTAGAGTATCCTTCAGTTGCCTTTTTTGCGAGAGCTTCTCCTTCGAACAATCTACAGCCCTGGTAGGCGTCGGTTTAACTGACTCCGTCAATTAAACTGACAACTCTTTGAGGCACGCGTGGAACACAACGCGCTGACGACCCGGGCTTGGTCCTCATCGGAAGGCCCGATAGCGAGTTATCCATTGCTCGTCGTCCACCCAGTTGAAGAGGCCTAAAGACCGCTCACTTACCTGAAAAACACTATCTTGCATTGGAAAACAAATAACATAACTAAACAACAAAATAAACCTAATTAAAAGAAATCCTGGCGGATTCTGTGTTTTCCGACAGCTACAACCCAGCCTAAAAAATCTAGTTAATTTTTTAATTTAATATATTAAATATTTTGTCTGACCTAGTATTCTGCCACGGCAACTATAACAAGTTCATCGTAGCTACCATAATACATTCAACAATTACTGGCATATCAGATCAATATCAACAAAAAGCTCCCACACACTAGACTATTAAACTCAATTTAAAAATTAAATACTGTTATGACGTGTCAATAAATACTTAACTGCAATTATACGGACTCCTGAGCTATTACTTAGGGTGTTTTTATTATGTTGTAGTTAGGGCTGTCACGTCTGTGAGAACGTTTGAAAAAGTTAAGGGGCTACGTTAGGCCCACGTGGGCCACGTATGCCGATCTGATCGATGGCAACTAGACTTGTAAAGCAACATTAGACCCACGCCACGCGATGCGGTTCTAGGTACAACTCGGGTGTTGCCCACGTGTGCGTCGGTCTAATGTAGTTCTCACTTTACCGTGACCTTATCACTAATTCAACAGAAAAACAACCACTAAAACCTTTTCCAAGCATCATCCATCACCAGAATATCCATCGGTTCACAATGTGGGAGGTCATGAGGTTTCGGCCCAATATGCCATTTGGTCCAAGTCAAAACAAAATACTTATTAAATATTTTTGTATATCCGTCATGTATAAAATGGACAAGCGTGACCTTTGCTCCTTTGACATAACCCTGGAATTCTTAGAAGTTGCTCAATTCATTTCTGACAAGTTTTTAAATACGAATGTTATTTTGGACGTTGATTGAAGTCCACCAATTCCACGAGGAAAGGATTTAGAACAGGTACAAATATTTAATTAAAAACTCCTAGCAATATATATTATGTACTTCTATTCAGGTAGGCACTGTTTTTCTTATTATTTATTTATGAGCTCAAAGTTAATAAACAGATAATATTTGTTTATGTAACAAATTATGTTATGAATTTATGTGCTTACAGTTTTCATGGAAATTCAAAGTCTTCTATAGATGAGTCTATGGAGAACAATAGATAATGAATGATAATGTTGAATAGAAACCGACCGAAGATTCGGTTTCAGCCAAGAAGGGACCAAATATTCGGTACGAACAAAACTGAAGTATGACGGTTGACGCAGACGATTGTGATAATGGCCTAAAACTGACTTTCTGGTTCGTCTATGTATGTATGTTGTAATTTTTGAGTAAACTTCAATTTATTCATTTATTTAGTGTTTTATGAAAGAAGTAACTGTATCTACTGAAGCTCTACTGAGAGCTTCGGAAAAAGTGGAACTTAAAATGAACATGGACAAAACCAAAGTCATGGTATACAGCCATGTAGCACCCACTCTTATCAAGATCGGGGAATCTACACTCAAAGTTGTGGATGACTACGTTTACCTGCGGCAGACGGTCCAGTTGGGAAGGTCTAACTTCGAGAAAGAAATCAATCGTCGAATCCGACTCGGCTGGGCAGCGTTCGGGAAGTTGCGCGGTATCTTCTTGTCCAATATACCACAGTGTCTCAGGACGAAAGTCTATGACCAGTGCGTGTTGCCAGTGATGACATATGGCTCTGAAATGTGGTCGCTTGCCATTGTAAGCGACCACATTTCAGAGCCATTAAGTGGGTGGGGTTGGGTGACTTTAAGTCTTCTGATGAGGCTCATTAGCCTCATCAGAAGACTTAAAGTCACCCAAAGGGCAATGGAAAGGGCTATGCTCGGAGTTTCCTTGCGTGATCGAATCAGGAATGAGGATATCCGCAGGAGAATCAAGGTCACGGACATAGCACGATGAATCACCAAACTTAAGTGGCAATGGGCAGGGCACATTGCTCGCAGGACGGATGGTCGTTGGGGCCGAAAGGTTCTGGAACCGGACTACGTACCGGAAGACGTAGCGTTGGAAAGCCTCCTACAAGGTGGACCGATGACTTGGTAACGGAGTCTGATGGATGCGAGACGCACAGGACCGTTAATTGTGGCGACACTTGGGGGAGGCCTATGCCCAGCAGTGGACGTCTTTCGGCTGTAATGATGATGATGAGTAACTGTATTAATAAGCATGACTATATTGAAATATAGTTAGAAAGAATTATGTCGAAATATTGTTTTTCTTGTCAGTTTTTGTGTTACCACGTCAGTTTCGGTTTTGGTTTCGGTTACGGCCAAAACTGGAAAAAGAGCCGAAAGTTTGGTTTCGGCTTAGACAGAAAATCGACACTATCTACTACTGAACCTATTATTACCTTAGACAACCAATCGTTAAAATACCGTCTTTTGATGCAGAAGCTTGTCCGATTTACTGCCAAACACTTCTTTTTTTGGGTGTGTGATGAGGAGGAATGAAACGCACTTTACTAAAAGAGTTATGAGTATGCATGTGGATGGACGGAGAGGGAGGTCAAAGAAAAGATGGATGGATTGTGTGAGTATTAATATGAAAGAAAAAGGTGCCAGTGATAGCTGCCGGCAGGACAGACCTGAAGATAAAAAAGGGGTTAACGACTAATTTTTTTGGGTGGGAAACTTTGAAATAACTTCTCCCGCTCTCGAGCGAGAGAGTGTGTCAGACGTAAAAATCCTTGGGTACGTCATAATTACGGCGGTAAGTCCCCTCTTTGAGTCATGGCTAGAAAGACCTCACGGCGTCCATACCTTCCGCATGACGCAGGTCCTCACCGGAAATGGTAAGTTCGAGAGGTTCTTGCACCGGATTCGTGCGGAAGAAACATGTGGATCGCCCGGAGGACACGGTGGAGCACACGATGGAGCACACGGTGGAGGTGTGCCCCGCCTGGGCAGAGTATCGCCGTGTCCTCGTGGTGGCGATCAGCGGCGGTAAACGGCAGGGTCGAAGCCTACTGGGGCCAAGGGTTTGATTTTGAAAAGATGACTTGGCCCTGGTACGAAAGGCAACGAAGGAACAGGAGTAGGTTTTTAGTCAGTAAAAGTCTGACACTAGAGATAGTGCCGCTTCGCCCAAGAGCGGGGGATGTCATAAGATGATTTTCTCACCGAAAAAAAAAGACGTAAAAATCCTGCAGACAGCCCTAGTCTCCGTAGGGTTATTTCACACACAGCACGTCATGCGAAACGCTATATTTTTTACATAGAAAAGTGTCGTGCTTTATCATGGGTTATTAATTAGTGGTCGAGACAGTTTATGTCTAATTAACACGTGAACGGTCGCAAGGGACGCGAAATTAGTTTAGTGGAATATAGACTATATTAATGTTTGGTTCCTAAAGGACTACTTAGTTTATCATGATGATTTGTGAGCAGGCTTTTGTTAGTGTGAACTTTAGTTGAGTAAGGGTTGAAACTGTTGAAAGTTATAAATTGTGAAAAATCGCCCTCAGGTTTTGTAAGCCAAATCGACGCTTCCAACGTATAAGCTCAAAAGTTATTTCTTTTTCAGGAAATGCGTTTTTGACATTATGTACCTTTACAATTAGATTTTTTGTAAGTTATTTGCGAAAATCCTTGTAACCGATGTTTTTGCATTATGTAATTAATTAATCAGTTTATGATTACAGTATCAGACGCCGGATGTACTTAATACGAAATAATAATATTTATTTTACATTTTTATAATACAAGTTAACTCAAAAAAAAAGTTACGATTTTATGCGTTGGAGCTATACTCCACCTCCTGTACTGCTCTTTGTGGCCCAAAACACGCAACCAGACTGACCTACGCCCAGCATCAACGATGCCGTGAAAGTGGTAAAGTTTTGGAATAAAAATATAAATAACTGTCGTGACAGAGACCCAAAGAAAAAGCAGTAGTAATAAACAATTATTTTATGATTTCATTTCCGTTGTGGGCTTAGTTCTCATGTCAGTTAAGAAAACAAAAATTACTTCCGCCAACTTCATACGGTCCTTCGAGCCGGATCTTGAAATTAAAGAACTTGCAAGATAGAAGCTATGGAAATATATCTGCTAGTTGTCATTGTAGTTTTATTCGCAACTACGATGATAGCTAGCAGAGGTATCTTTACAGGTTAAGACTTCGGCAACTTAGTAGATTCCATTGTCTGATTGATTTCAGAAGAATATTTTTTTTGTCATTTATCTGATTTAAAAACTTATTTATTATATATCTGTCATATGAATAATACACGTTGATATAAGTGGGTAAGCTTTGCCACTATAGTCTGTGCTGAGACACTGCAGTGACAAATACCCACGTGTATCAAACGACGTTTTTCAACAGACTTACCAAAAAAAAAAAAAATACCACTGACTTTGTTATGTCTTTATTCTATTTACCCACTAATAAATCTACTGTTACGTTCACATATTCTAACAACAAAAAATACACACAAAAGCTGCTAGTTTCATGTCCCGTTGATCTTTTTAAAGAAAAGAATGTAAAGTATTTAGTACTTCTACGAAGCGTGTATTCGTTTGATATTCGGAATAGATATAACTTTTTACGACGAATCAGCTGAGATTTATTGTTATTGCACTGTTAATGCCCCTTGGCTTCGCCGCACTAATTTTATGCTAAGATTATGGTACTTAATCTTTTCGTCAACAACTCCAACCATGTTATTTGAATAGATGTCGTAAAATTAATATTACCTGTATTAGTGTTAATGTCGTAGATATTATTAATAAACGGGCCTTATGTACCATGTACCATGACATTTAGTTAGCTAGACCAAAGTGACAGTTATAACAATGGTTTCATGTCAGCGGGGCATTGTTCATTGACAGTTGGGCATTGTCCACTGCTGTAGTTTAGTTTAGCTACATAAAAAATTCACGTAACAGAAGACGCAGCTTTGGAAGGCCTTCTACAAGGTGGACAGATGACCTGTTACGCGTTACAGTTGTTAAGGTTGCTATTTGAATAGATGTCATAAAATTAATATTACCTGTATTAGTGTTAATGTCGTAGATATTATTAATAATCGGGCATTATGATTGTGACACATATTCTTGTACCATGATGTTTAATTAGCTAGACCAAAGTGACAGTTATAACAATGGTTTAATGTCAGCGGGGCATTGTTCATTGACAGTTGGGCATTGTCCACTGCTGTCAGTTTAGTTTCGCTAAATAAAAAATTCACGTACCGGAAGACGCAGCTTTGGAAGACCTTCTACAAGCTGGACAGATGACCTATTACGCGTTACAGCTGTTAAGGTTGCTATTTGAATAGATGTCCTAAAATTTATATTACCTGTATTAGTGTTAATGTCGTAGATATTATTAATAATCGGGCATTATGATTGTGACACATATTCTTGTACCATGACATTTAGTTAGCTAGACCAAAGTGACAGTTATAACAATGGTTTAATGTCAGCGGGGCAGAGTTCATTGACAGTTGGGCATTGTCCACTGCTGTCAATTTGATTCAGCTAAATAAAAAAAATCACGTACCAGAAGACGCAGCGTTGGAAGGCCTTCTACAACGTGGAACGATGACTTGGTAAGGGTTACGGGAAACCGATGGATGCGAGACGCGCAGGATCGTGCACTTGGGAGAGGCCTATGTCCAACAGTGGACCTCTTATGGCTGAATGATGATGATGTTGATGAATTAAAAAATCTGAATATAGCTTCTACTTACTTCTATAGCTCCGTTCTGTCTGCTGCTTAATATAGAGAGAATTGTAAAAAAGACAGTGACATAGTTTTTTCGGGTTTCATCGAGCTCCATAGCCTCAGCGTTAGTTGGTGATCGTCATTGTCTACTTATTCTTGTCTCGGAATAATCACACCAATATTATAAATGTATGTGAATAGTGCTTTTTTACTTTTTCGCGCTCGGTTGGGTGTATTTGTAGATGGGAAAATCATCTAATGGCATCCCCCGCTCTTGGGCGAAGCGGGAGATAGTGTCAGACTTTTACTGACTAAAAACCCACTCCTGTTCCTTCGTTACCTTTCGTACCAGGGCCGAGTCTGCCTTTCAGGATCAGGAGGCCATACCCTTGAATAGCACAAACGATGAGGACTTTTTATTCCGGTCTGTTCCCTTGGGACAAATTTCAGAGAGAAGCTAGTAAATAATAATAGCATAATTGACCTTATAAATTTTCCACTGCTGGGATTCAAATCTCCTTTCTATAATAATATGAGGTTATGTTAGCCGTAATCCACGGGTTCCTGTTGCGATTTGATGGACGTTATTAGTCTTCGAAGTTTTGGTTCTAGAACATGCCGGTTTCCTCACGATGTTTTCCTTCACCGTTTGCTCGGTATCCCAAACATTATTTGAAGTCATAAATTAAGATTGTAATAAAGAAAAGATAAAGTGAAAACCAAGCAGTGAGTGAAAACTAAACCGGGCAGACTTGATTTCAAAGAAGTTTGATTCATAAATAAAGCTCCGTGAAGCTTGAGAAGATAAAGCTATAGGATTACGTACTTCGCTGCACCCGCCACCACTGACGCTGAAAAATGCTTAAAACAAAATGGAAAATGTTAAACTCAAAAGGAAGACTGGATAAACAAGTCAAAGTTCATAGCATTTATTTCGATTAAACCTTTACTTTTCATTATCATTATCATATTTCAGCCGAAGGACGTCCACTGTTGGACATATGCCTTCCCCGAGTATCGCCACTATGAACGGTCCTGTGCATCTCGCATCCAACGGATTCCACAACCTTAATCAGGTCATCGGTCCATCTAGTAGGAGGCCTTCCAACGCTGCGACTTCCGGCACGCGGTCGCCACTCCAGAACCTTTCGGCCTCAACGGCCATGTGTTCTGCGAGCAATGTGCCCTGCACATTGCCTCCTAAGTTTGGCGATTCTTCGTGCTATGCCGGTAACCTTGGTTCTCTTACGGATATCTTCATTTCTGATTTGAACACGCAAGGAAAATCCGAGCATAACCCTTCCCATTGCCCTTTGGGTGACTTTAAGCCTTCTGATGACGCCTATTGTGAGCGACCACGTTGCGGAACCATGTCATCACTGGCAATACGCACTGGTACTGACTTTTGTCTTGAGACACTGTGGCATGTTGGAAGAGAATATACCATATAAATAGATAAAAGAAGAAGGCTTAGTCACCCAAAGGGTAATGGAAAAGGCTATGCTCGGAGTTTCCTTGCGTGATAGCATCAGGAATAAAGCAGCCAACGGGAACCAAGGTTGCCAACATAGCCCCAAGATTCGTGAAACTATTAAGTTTCAGCGAGTGTAGCAGTGGGCAGGGTACATTGTTCGCAGAGTGGTCGATGAGGCCGAAAGGTTCTGGGGTAGCGACCGAGTACTGGAAGACGTAGGGTTGGAAAACCTCCTACAAGGTTGACTGAAGATCTGGTGAGAAACGAAGCAATCCGATGTTCCTATCGGATTCCCGCATTCCTTAAAGCTGAAGGAGCCCAGCAGGGCCGATGACTGTTAGAATGCAAAGAGCAACTGGAGGTCACAGGTGGGTCTTAGCAAAAGTCTTACACCCTAGAGCGAGAAAAGTCATTTGATGTTTTCCCAAACATCAAATGACTTTTCTCGAATATAACAAAAACTACTGTCCGGAGTAATACTCAAAATGCTAAATAATTAATCATTGTCTCACTTACTAAGGCTGTTGAACTAAAAACTCCCAAGCCTACATAGGAAAATATAATGAAAAAATATTTAGCTGAGATTTTTTATTGAGGTTTACAGTACTACACAGGTATTTCAATGTGAAAGTGTTGAACACACTTTGTAATTATCAGTATCGGAGGTTCCTTATATATCCAGAACACAGAGTACAGACTTTCACTGTACCTATAATATTAGTTGAGATTAAAATACAACTTTATGACGATTATCAACACCATTCATCACCAATCACTTATTCCAAACAATGAACGAAATCGTCGCCCTAAAAAGTCAATAAATTATGTTATTAAAAACATCTGTAACTAACACGGACCTGCTAAATGGCTCGTTTGTGGGATTAAAAAGATTTCCTGGCTCACTTCTGGGTCATAAAAGCTTTTAAATTTAAGGCGATCTGTCGGGAGCAAACGCTTCGCATTCGCACTTTATACAGATGTTTTAATCCTGCTCTTGAAATATGTTCCAGGGTCTACCCGCCTCGGGGGATGGCGTCCAATTCACTGACAACCATCTACTCGTAGCGTAGATTAACGGATGTCTTCCCTTTTTTAGGGTAGGTCTAAACGATTATTGATATAGAGCAGTTTGTGATTTTTTTGAGTTTAGTCTTCAGTATCTTTGTTGTGCTAGTTTTCTTTGCTTTTTGACCCTGAGTTTTTATAAATATCTACTAGCGGTGAGGTTTCACCCGCGTCTTTGGTTACTGCCCCGCTCCTATTCGTCATAGCGTGATATTGTTTGGTATAAAGCACACATTTATCAAAGATGCCTATATGGCATCTTTGATAAATGTGTTATCGAACACTAAAATAATTTCTTAATTCGAAACAGTAATTTCTGAAATTAGTGCATTCAAACAAACAAACTAAAACTTACCTATTGTCAACAATTAGTAAAGCGTGCATGTTAAATCTTCACTAATATTATAAAGAGGTAAAGTTTGATTTTTTGTCTTTTTGCTTCGAGGAGGTAATCTCTGAAAGTACTGGTCCGATTGCAAAAAATTTTTCGCCCATAGAAAGTGGTTCAGGAATAACCTGAGTGACATAGGCTAAATTTTATGTAGGTACATATTAACTTTAATTATTAATAATGAAAAGATTACATCACATTAATATTCTCATGGCGAAAATTTGTGTGTGTGTGTATGTTTGTCACTTCTTCACGATCGAACGGCTAAACGGATTTGAGTAAAATTTGGCACACTGGTAGACCATGGCCTGGAATAGCATATAGGGTACTTTTTATCCCAAAAGTATGTTCCCTTGGGACAAATATCTACTTTGACGCTGGCGAAGCCGCTAACAGTAGCTTGTTAAAACATAGTTTTTTTTTAAATAACTTTTAATAATTTAATTTACTTATACCTAAGTGTATTTCTTAAATCATTCTACTTCATCAAGAATTCAAGGTCTGTAATACCTAAATTATTATTGTTTGACCTAGCTGATCCCAATGACAAACCAATCTGACTAATAACGTAGAGATTTATCTAAATAATGACTGCAGGTAAAATAAATACCTACTTCTATAAAACTTTAATAAAATAAACGAGTCTTCCCAGAAGTAGCATTAGGTATCTCAGCATGACATCGCTCATGAACAAGATTTGTAAATTAAACTAAATACTTGGAACTACCGAATAACTTCAAGTGAACAGAATTTGAAATTTTAATAAGATTTTTTTAGAAATGACGAATGTTGTAAAGTGACGGTCACCAGGTGGCAGCACTGAGACGTCAGGCACCTGTCAAAACGCTTATGTTAATAACATTAGTTTAGACATCAACGTCAACGTCATGTATACTACGTTTTCTAAGGAAAAGAGCTGACGGTTAAATGGCGCCAACCGGTAGTATGAATTTTTCTGAACACCCCCATTGGAAACGTCCACTATTTTTTGGTTATTTAAACCAAAGCCTAAGTAGAACAGATCCAAAATAACAAAAACAACTAGAAAACAAATTCTTGCACTTTAATTTATGTCACACTAAAATTATAGTCAAACACACTTGCATCTAACTCCATTGCATAGAAACAATATAGTGACGTGTCAAGTCCCCACAGGGCAGGGTTACGAAAATTAGACCCCGGGGAGCAAACTGCATCCGACCTGCATACGTGCATAGCAGGGTTCATGCAATATACGAGCAAAACTTAAAAGAGAAATGTGGATGGCTGAGCTTTGAAACGGTTTTGTGAACACTACCCATACAGACAAGACGTCTTGGGAACACATTTATTGTGTAGAGGTAAAGAGTGGATTTCCTTGCCGGAGTCTGTGTTTCCTGGTAGCAAAAATCTAGACGGTCTTTAAGTTAAGACTGAATAAGTTACTTCAAGGTAAGCTATTCAATCGTCGACCATATATAAAGGTATATGTTTTGACTTTGACAGTCAAACAACTTTCAACGGTCTATCTACAAAATAATTACGTTGAATTGGTATGGATTAACATTTATTATGTACTAACGAAATACTAACGAAAATGACTGATATACATATCAACGCACAGCCGAAACTACTGGGACTAGGAATGTGCAATTTTGCACAAGCCTTCCTTTTATGACGTAGGCGAGCACTAAGAGAGGATTTTTCAAAATTTGCCCCCTAATGTGAGAAAATGGGGTCCAAAGTTTGTATGGAGAAACCTAATTTCTCGTGGGCGAAGTCGCTCGCAGAAGCTAGTCAATATATAGGTTTGGTATTCTGAAAACCTTTATCGCTTATTATTGGATGTAATATTTTCTAGTTAGACCTATAAAAGTATTGTAGATTGAAATTCAGGGTTGGGATTCCGGGATTCCAAGCTCATCACTGGTGAATTTGTATCTTAATTAATTTAAAGTTTGTTGTGATATTCCAATCAATAATTACACTCGTGGGGTATTACAACAGTCCACTCTAATTGATAAAATTATATCTGAAAAGGATGACATTTATTTTGACTAACA
Organism: Mythimna pallens; assembly: GCA_961205895.1. Taxonomy (NCBI): domain Eukaryota; kingdom Metazoa; phylum Arthropoda; class Insecta; order Lepidoptera; family Noctuidae; genus Mythimna; species Mythimna pallens. The sequence continues at coordinate 7,816,335 of OY540825.1, forward strand.
TTGCTGAATTATTGTATCAAATTAATTATTATTGTCATTTTTTTTTATATGATTTCGATGACATTAATTGCAATATATAATTGCATTAAAACCATTATTTTTGACATGTAATTTTGTCGTAACTATTTTATTTTTTAATTCTATTGTATTCATATAAAATAATTAAGGAAAAATACCTCATTTCTAATGCATGCTAAATTGGGAGGTTAAGGGCAGGCGTATGATAAAATTGCAATGCTTGAAAAAGGCTGCTAAAAAGCACTAAAATATTCTATGAAATGTCAACATTGTACACTTGGTTTGCAATAAACGTTTTGACTTTGACCTTGAAAAAATAAGGTAAGGATTGCTTACCAACATTTTCGAATATTAAGAGCCTATTTGTATGTATTATTTCAAATTAAAACCGAATATTGAACGCTACTGCTAAAAAGGTTGAGACACAAATAAACTGTTTGCTTGCAAACCATATATACCACTTACTAAGGAGTAAAAACCACATAACCGGTGATCAAACTATAAAACAGACATCACACAAAACAAAAGAACAATCAATTAAAAACTAGAACGCCACGAAGAACAAATAGCTAACAAAATAAAAACTGCAAATCATGTTCCATTCTTGTTGAACAACATCGCAGACTCGCCGCGCGCATTCCCAATGAAGTTATCAAGAAATACAGGGGTCCAACACAACAGGGGGTTACTAGCGCAGTCCGGACAAAAAAGCTAACATGTCGCGCAGAAATTGCGTTACTTCTGTCAAGGGGTGTTCGCGAAATAGTGAATAATGCAGGCCTCCATTCATACAGTTGAAAGTTTAAACACCCTCTATTGACTGAACAATCGCTGGGTGTGAAATGATAAATGTAAAGTCTGCCCGAGTTTGTTTGCTATTGAATGGTATAAATGATTGTATTTCATTGATTTGTGAATAGAGTAGCGGTTCTTTTGCAGTTGTGGAGACGAAAGGTGCTTTGTTGCGTAGAATATCTGCATCTTGTAATGCTTTATCATAAATTGAATATATATTCATAGGCAAATCTGTCAAAAGCATCGGTACTATTTGCTTTACGGTATATAGCCCAATTTCACCACCATTTTCCTGCTCATGTCCCAAATTACCTGGGATCGGCGCAAAACGTTTTGTCTTCCATTCTACTCTGTCAGCAGTTATGCTATATTGACTCCCATTTTTTTCATATCACTTCTCACACAGTCCATCCACCTTTTCTTTGGCTTCCGGTCCATATATCTGCATGTATATTTTTAACTCTTTTAGTAATATGCGTTTCAACTCTCCTTTTCACATGATTACACAGATATACGAGTATATATTTCGACTGGCCTGTTGGTCTAGTGGTTAGTGGCCCTGACTGCTATGCCGGAGGTCGTGGATTCGATTCCCACCCAGGACAAATGTTTGTGTGATGAGCACGATCATTTGTTCTGTATCCGGGTTTAATTTAAGTCCACCTTTGTACTTTTGTATTGCATGAAGTTTTAATAAATAAATTTATCTATAATATGTATGTATTAAGAAATATTTAAGTATGTTTATCAGTTGTGTAGTTCTCATAATAGCTTGGGACTAGACGGCGTTGTGTGATAGTTGTGTGAATAAAAAAAAAATAGCTCCATTGACCCTATATTTAAGCAACTCACCATTACTCAATAAAGTTTCACCAGTATTACCACTACACAAATCAGAAACAAAATATATTTCATTCGAGGCCTCCATTACGGCTACCATCCTTCAAGCTGTCCCTGAAGCCTCGTTCGAAGGAACCTTGGAATAAACATCCATCTACATTCCCACATCACCCATTCTGTTTTATAATACGCTCATGTATACTTGTCTTTTTAATAAAAACTATTTCGAAGAGCCTTCATAAAACTTGGAGGAGGAGTGAGTCGAAAACTAATTCTTATTCAGGCCGAGTGCGAACACTTATAACTTTCAACTGTTGGATGTCGTAGCTAGTATAGCTTTATTTTCATGACTTTACTTCTGTTGTTATATCTAAATGGTTGTTATTGAATAGGCTGATTTTTAACTTGTGAATGGAAATACAAAAAAAAAAAATTGGGTTAAAACTTTTAAATTAATATCTAATAATATCGTTTGGAAGTTTAAAAATACTTACGTCGTAATACGTAAGTCCCGTCCAACTATAATTTAGGTGCCTTCAAGGCTAGAGTGGAGAGGCTCTATTACTAGTACGCCTCGCCATCAATGATTGCATCACTGCTTACCAACAGGTGGGATCGCAAAAAGAAAAATAAAAAAAAAGTATTTATGATCGCAAGTCATATTAAAAAATATTGTGGGCTACCCTGGCCCTTCCCCCTTAAATAACGTTGCAACGTACTTAGAATTACTATAGTATTTTAAGTGCGTTCACAAACATGTAAACACACACACAAGACACCCTGACTAGATTTGATGATGATTATCACTAATCACTTGATATAACAGTAGCACATTTGATGATGATTATCAATAATCAGTTGATATAACAGTAGTAGGTACATTTGATGATGATTATCACTAATCACTTGATATAACAGTAGCACATTTGATGATGTTTATCATTAATTACTTGATATAACAGTAGTAGGTACATTTGGTGATGATTATCACTAATCACTTGATATAACAGTAGCACATTTGATGATGATTATCAATAATCAGTTGATATAACAGTAGTAGGTACATTTGATGATGATTATCACTAATCACTTGATATAACAGTAGCACATTTGATGATGTTTATCATTAATTACTTGATATAACAGTAGTAGGTACATTTGGTGATGATTGTCACTAATCACTTGATATAACAGTAGCACATTTGATGATGATTATCAATAATCAGTTGATATAACAGTAGTAGGTACATTTGATGATGATTATCACTAATCACTTGATATAACAGTAGTAGGTACATTTGGTGATGATTATCACTAATCACTTGATATAACAGTAGCACATTTGATGATGATTATCACTAATCACTTGATCTATCAGTAGCATATTTGTTTACAGGATTAAAAAAAATCAGGAAGTATTTAATCAACCAATATTAATGATAATAGTTGTATGATGAAAATCATCGATATACATACCTAGATAAGATAGACATACTGACACAAGATAGGTAATGTAACGAGCAAACAGTTAAAGAAAGTTACAAATATTCAGCCAATCTATTTGGAAAACTGTAACAAAACCGGCCTTTAACTCTTCATTTTGGGATTGTTCGAAAGAAACACCGGAACACAGGTGAGTTTTAAACAGTCTGGCAATCCCTCTCGCTCCACCTAGAGTAGGGGGAAGTCACTTGATGATAGAAACTGGAAAATAACTGCGGCACCTGCGGCACTATAAAATCATACCAACCTCTGTAATAAAATCTCAGCCATCTGTGTTCCTACTCGGTCATCGAAGAGCGTTGTACAATTTCCAATTGCTCAGTGGGTACAAAGAAAAAGTTCCTTACTATGAACAAAGGCCTAGCAATGGCAGGCGATGGACCGTGGCATTTACACTCGGTTTTAATCAATGAAGTTCTGGAGCGATAGGACTCACCACAAAGGAAATTATTGAGTCGGGAAATGGTTGAGACTAGATGAAGATGGTGGTGCAAGTTAGGAACGGTTGATAGGGAATAATATTCTGGCTTAGGAACGGTTTCCAAGATTATGTGTGTTTTGTATGCAATTTTTAATCCTGTTAGAATAAACTTCTTAAATCTAGGATAGGATAATAAGATCTTAAGGTATGTGAATTTATGTACGGTATGTAGTTATGGTACGGGAATTTTTGAAATAGTTACCGTGGCCCAGGAACGGCAACTCAAGGGTACAAGTGGTTTTTAATTGTAAAATTCTGACACAACTCGCTCCATCCTAAAAGGGGAGAAGTCGCTTGATGATTTAGCCGCTCAAAAAAAAGGTTATTTTTAACATTTTTGAGCAATCAAGGAATAATCTCCAAACATTCATTATTTATTTATTTTATTTATTTGACTCACTAACAATTAACTACACGTATGAGATATATATCCGCAGGAAAACCAAGGTCGCCGACATAGCCCGAAGAATCGCCAAACTAAAGTGGCAGTGGGCAGGGCACATTGCTCGTAGAGCTGATGGTCGATGGGGCCGAAAGGTTCTATAGTGGCGACCGCGCACCGGAAGACGCAGCGTTGGAAGGCCTCCCACAAGGTGCACCGACGACCTGGTGAGGGTCGCGGGAGTGCGGTGGATGCGAGAAGCACAGGATCGGTCGTTGTGGCGACGCTTGGGGGAGGCCTATGTCCAACAGTGGACGTCTTTCGGCTGAAATGATGATGATGATGATGATGAAATATGAGTTAAATCAAATAAACTTATAGACTAGTGAGTTAATTCCTTGCAAGTAAGCACAACATGCGTTACTTTATTGTTAGTTGATACCTACTTCAAACTACTCATATTTTACTCACCGAATATAATTACTGCTTATAAGTAGATTATTTGAAATTAAAACTAAGTTATAATGCAAGCCTAAACATTATAATGCTTTTTATTTTTTTATATATATAATACTTTAAAACCTACTGAGTCAAAGTTGTTGATGAAAACTAATCTCTTTATAAACTGTCAGTGCTAAAGCCAATTTATTTTCAGCAACCATAAAATATAGCTATAAAGGTGACAGAAATTATTATAACGTAATAATCGTAAAAACAGTAGTAAAATTTGATTTACAACAAAACCCTATTGGTTCTGAAGATATTCTCAAAGCCATCATTGATAAAGTTTATGAGGTAATAAAATTGCAGAAAGAAAAGAATAGAAATGATACAATAGATTTACTTTTAGCTTTTTGAATTGAAACCAAATAAAAAGCCATCTTGGTATAATACAAAAAGTTTTTAGACGTGAGAGGGATAGATGTATCGAAGTTGTAAATGTTTTTTGCTCTTTAAAAAAACTTGTGAGATAGACGCCAATCGTAAGTAAACACAAATGCCCTTATCAAAATGGCTGGTTTGGTGTGTGCCCATGTCATCCTTTATCGTTGACATGAGCAAATAATTCGATATCCGTTTCCCGATTCGGGCTTGCTTATCGGTGTTTGGGTCCTTAGAGGACATGGGGTCCTTGAGTAGCTTTGAAGTGTAAGGAATACCCTAATATTCTATATATATAATATTATATATGTTGGGGTTGTAGTGTTGCTGATACCTTTTTACACTGTATTTAATTATATATTATTAATTAAAGATGAAGAAGCTTGTAACTGAAATATTAGTTACTGACTGTAAATAGTAGAAGTGCATAAATATTTTATCTGTATCTTTGATGGTACTTTACTTTTCAAAGCAAACGGTACCCGTATTTGTTTATTGTGACTCTCTTCATTTTTTATTTTCTTTATTTTTATAGTCACTGTCTTTTGGCAGCATGATTCGATTTTTCAAGTTTATCCAAGAGGTCTAGCGATTTTATGCTTTGGACTTTAACCTATAAAAGACTGCAGGTCAGAACAGGCACCAGCTTAAGTGTTGCTACATCGATTGGCCGGGCGGTCCTTTACGTACCTGTTTTTGAACAGGTACGCAAAGGGCTTCAGTGGCGGCAATCGGTGCCCCACTAAAGGTGAAGATAAATTTCGATACTTATTTTCGATAGAGATTTACCAAACTCTCTACTAATATGTAACAGAGCAGCAAAGTTCATGTTAGTGTTTGCAAACAGCTTCGTCTTAGAGATGCTAGGTCAAAAATATCCGCTGCTACCTTGGACCGGAATGCTGCAGCTGCATTAGGATTGTCAGAATCGTTATTGAATTGTAGCAGTCGTGAGACAGCTTCCTACTTGTATTGATAGCTCGCATTCAATAGGCGAATGGTAGAAAAATTGCTTTTCACAACAATGAAACATATTGTCTCTCGGAATATTTTGCTTCGGCACAATGTGATATTGCTACTTGTGGGTTCTAACCGATGAAGAAGTGTATTGTATAAGGTGCACTAGTGATTTTCTCTGACTATTTTTGTTTATTTGCCATTTTTTATATATATACCTGTGGTCGGCGGACCCGTTATTCAAAAGTTACATTGATCAGAAATGTTGTGATTTCTATGATCGCAGTCTCGATATTTTAAGTTTTCTTTTTCTGAACTTCTGGTCTCTGCTATAAATAAGGAAAACAAGAGCGGAAGTAAAAAAAAGTTTGGGAGCTACTGATATCCGACCGGCTTTAAAAGTTTTTAAATTCTGTATGTATTTGAAAAAGACTTAGCTTAAAGTCATGTAGTTCTTAAAAACTTTAGAATTGTCATTTCTAGAAATGTCTCGTGTTTCCCTAATATACAGAACAGTAAAAAGAAAATGGAAAGTAAGTACATAAGTATGCCAAACAATTTCAAAGAAGGATAATAAACGAGAGACAATTTGCACGAAATAACGGAAAACATTTCGGATGTTTCACTCATAAAACTTCATAAAATATAATAAAAAAAAACCGTTCGGTGTCATCAAGGGGGAACGATCTTGCGGAGTTGTTCGGCCAAGTTGAATTACTTCCAAGTCTTGGCATTCATAAACGTGATCGTAATATTTCTCCCTCAAGCCACTTTGTTTTCGAAAAGTTTTATTTTGTAATTTACTCGAAAGTAAACCTCTTTTGCAAACGAGATAAAAATGACAAAGCTGTAAATATTGCGACCAACGAAGATTACTAAATAAATTTAAGGATTCGAGTGGGAATAAAAATTAATTTCCATTTGGACATGATCAAACTTGAGTAAAAGAGTTATAAGGTGCGTGGATGAAGAGGAAGAGGAAAGCTAAAGAAAAGATGGATGTATTGTGTGAGGAGTGATAATTAAAAAAGAAAAGGAGGGAGTAAGTTATAGTGTGACAGTTGCTAGGACAGTTGACTGACCCCACCGAGAGTGTCCCCACGTTGTCGTCGTGGTGGGGCTTGCGTGTCTCAATGATCTTGGGGGCTTTGCCGGTAGAGACACTCATGCCGGAAGGTCCCAAGTGAGAGACCAGACCAAGAGGGACACGAGGCGGAGTCCATTATATCGGACTTCCGTGATGTGCGCACCGTCTGGACTTAAACGTGCGTGATTCACTCTAAAAACTTTTGGAGAGTGAGCAAGAGGGCTTTGGTTTGCACCATACTTAGTGGGCTTATCGGGCGGTGTTTGTGATTTACTGCTCGAAGTATTTGGAGCACAAATCAGGGTGACCATGTCGAGATAGCAGCGAGTTTGCCTACTTGGCATTGCTGGTACACTGTGGAGAAGAGCGGGGAGATAGACCCATTATAGAAAAAAAAAAAAAAAAAAAAAAAAACTATCGAAAAACGATCTGGGGACCCCACCCCATAAAAAAGGAAAGCTGTATCCAGCAACAACAATGGAAGCGCATCATAAAGATAAACTACCCCAGGAGGGTACCTACTGCGGAGCAGTAGGAGAATCCCTCACCGAGCGGAGCTCGGTCAGTCCCACGTATTCTGGGGGGGACAATGATCGCTTAAAATCCCAATCGGATTTTTTCCCGTCTTTCAGGGGCGCATTGAGCCAGGGTGGCTCACCTACCGGTGGACAGGAGTCGCTGGGATTTATTTCCAACACGTCCACAGCACCGAATTTTAACGAGCAAGCTACTGCTAGCCTACTCTCTGACAACAGTAGAGAGATTGGCTCGCTAGATGGAGCCAACGCGGCGGTATTGTCGAATTCACCTTCCATGAAGTTACAAAAAGTGTCAAAGAGAACATCAACTCGTGTACAATTTGCGCGCCCGCATACCCCTGTTGCCGATGAGATGGCTAGCGACACCGGCGAGTCGTCCTGTTCGCAAATGTCATACGCCTCTGAGACGTCAACGAGATCGACTCGAGCCCGCACGCGAAAGCGCACGCAGACAAGCAAAAGCAGAGAGTCGATCACAACCAAGAAGAATTCTGTTGTCACTAGCGATGGACAGCAGGGTGGAGACTCAGAACCAGCGAGTCCACCAGCAAAGCAGGCAAAGACCCGGGCAACGGTAAGGCAGGACCTACCGGATTCAGAAATTTTGGCCAAGACGATGCAGGCACAACCAACAGCAGAACTTAATACCTGCATTATGAATAGTCTTAAAACTATAGAGGAGGTTGCAAACGAATCACGCAACCTTAAAGGAAGCTACGTTTACAACCTCAAACTGGCGGCAGTCACTGTACAAGCTGCAGTAGCTGAGTTGGCCTCGCGATCAGCAGTTGAGGTTAATGTTGAGAGATTGGAGACTGAAAACACTGAGTTGAAGGCTCGGCTTACCAGTCTATCAGCGCAGGTTGAGAAGTTGACAGCGCAGGTCAGCCTCTTAAGTCGCCAGGGTGGGCTAACAGATAGCCCTATTGTGGCAACACCATCGATGGGACCCAGTCAGGCCGCTCCTACTCCCGCTCCATCTGACGAGGTAGAGGCTCAGTTTCAGCGTTCTATAGCCCTAGAAATTGGGTTTATGGTAGACGCTAAACTAGCCGCCATAGAGAAGAGGTTGCCTCCTGAAAAGCCCTTGCGGCTGCCACTCGCTGTAGATGCAAGAACAATATCTTTATCAGTTTCAAAGGAGCAGTCAATACCCGATCCGAATCTGATCCCTGATCCCACTGGGAAAAAGAAGAAAAGAAAGGGAAAAGGAAAAAATAAAGTTGTGGATCCAGTAATGGAATTAACCACCGAGTCTGCGGCTACTAAGCAAGCCTCGCAGGTTTTGCGGGATGCGGCAAGTACTAGGACGGAGACCTGGTCTACAGTGGTAGGGAGGAAAGCAAAGAGAGACAAGACTCCTCAATCCATCCCCAAGTCCATCCCTGCAAAGGGGCAAAAGCAGCAAGTGAAATTGCCTAGGGTTCCCACTACAGCAGCTATAACGGTGTCGGTTAGGGAGGGATCTTCCACCAAACTCGGCGAGGTTATAACTGTGATGAGGCAGCGAATCCGTTTAGCTGATTTTGGTATTGACACTGTTGGCCAAAGGAGAGCTGCTAATGGTGGTATGGTGCTTACCATTGCAGGTACCGATTCGTCTACCAAAGCGGACAATCTCGCTAGCCGCATGCGAGAGGTCCTTGCCGAGTTTGATGTCAAAATTTCACGTCCAACCAAGAGAGCTGAGGCAAGGATTATGGATCTTGACGATGCCGTCACAACTGAGGATGTGGCAGCTGCTATCGCCGAAGTAGGAGGCTGTTCATCCGAAGATGTTAAAGTGGGCGAAATTCGTCGATCACATGCTTCTCTGGGACACGTCTGGGTTCGTGGCCCATTGGCGGCAATTAAGAAGTTGGCATCCGATAAGCATATGCGCTTAGGCTGGACGTCAGTGAGGGTTCAAGTTTTGGGAGCACGTCGTATGATGTGTTTCCGTTGCCTTGAACCCGGGCACGTCCGGTGCCAGTGCACTAGTGCAGTTGATCGGAGTACTCAGTGCTATGCCTGTGGCGGAGCCCACAAAGCGAGAGAGTGCACGTCGCCGATCATGCGGTGTCCGTTGTGTGCGGACCAGGGTCTTCCAGCGGATCACAGGCTAGGTGGTAAAAAATGTACTCCACGCAAGACGCGTGTACTTAATCCTGTCGCAATTCAGGGATCGATGCCAACACCACTGGGTGCGGGCACCCCGGAGGAAATGGAAACCTCGCCTTCCCAGCCCTAAAAGTTCTCCAGTGCAACCTGAACCACTGCCGCAATGCACAGAATCTTTTTCTGCAGACTGTTGCGGAGTGGTCGGTTGCTTTGGCGGTGGTAGCGGAGCCATACCGTCTTAGGGATCATCCTCGCTGGTTCCGGGACACTGTGGACACCGTCGCCATTTATTGGGCTGGTGGAAGAGGTGAGCCTCACTGCTCCCTACTCGATAGGGGCCATGGATTTGTTGCAGTGGAATGGGGTCCTTTAGCTGTAGTGGGCTGCTATGTGTCTCCTAACATCTCTCTCACCGAATTTAGTGAATATCTGGACAGGGTTGCCAACTGCATTCAGTATAAATGCTTACCTCGTCCGGTGCTCGTCTCGGGTGACTTCAATGCTCACTCCAGAGCTTGGGGAAACACCCGGGACACGTCGAGGGGACATGCAGTACAAGACTGGGCGGCATTGCTTGACCTCCAACTTTTAAATCGGGGTTCCGTATCCACATGCGTTCGGTGGCAGGGGGAGTCAATTGTGGATCTCTCATGGGCAACTCCTTCTGTTGCTCGTATGGTGTCGGATTGGAGGGTAGCGGAGGAGATGGTCACACTTTCCGACCATCGCCACATTGTATTTGATGTGACATTGCGCCCCTCAAATGAACTAAGCCGTCCAGTCCAGTCCAGTCCACCGGCACGACGTTGGGCCCTCAAGCGGCTCGATCGAGATATGCTCATTGCTGCTTCCAACGTCGTGGCATGGTCAGAGGATGATCGTTCCCAGGGGATCTCGCCCGATCCAGAAGAAGAGGCAGCTTGGTTCCGGGACAAGATGACGTCGATTTGTGACGCTTCCATGCCCCGGGTCAGATGCGTTCAACGTCCTGGGGCAGTTTACTGGTGGTCGGAAGACATTGCGCAGCTACGAGTTTTCTGTCTTAGGTCCCGACGCCAGTACCAGCGCACTCGACGCAGAAGGGAGCCAAGAGCTACAGACGAAGAGATTACCAGAACCTACAGAGCGTACCGGGAGGCCACTATGAAACTTCAGCACGCCATCGCGGATGCTAGGTCAAAGTCTTGGGGAGAACTTCTTAAGGGGCTGGACAGGAATCCATGGGGAAAACCATATAAATTGGTTATGGCCAAATTGCGTCCTTGGGTTCCCCCCATCACGGAAACTATGGACCCAGCTCTACTGGAAAGAGTCGTAAGCACGCTCTTCCCAGTAGCTAGAGACAGCCCCTCATCAGTTCGGTCATCCCCGGACTGGTCTGACGAGATGGAGGTGACTGAAGGCGAGCTTGAAAGGGCCATAAGACGAATGGGAGCTCGTAACACAGCGCCAGGCCCTGATGGTATACCTGGCCGTGCGTGGGTTCTGGCTCTGGCTTCTTTGGGGGATCGCTTAAGACGGCTGTTCAACGACTGTCTTCGTGCAGGCGTGTTCCCTTCGGATTGGAAGGAGGCCGGTTTGGTATTATTGAGGAAAGCAGGCAGAGATTCGGAGTCTCCCTCCGCATACCGTCCCATTTGCCTGCTCAACGAGGTTTCTAAGCTATTCGAAAGAATAATTGCCGAAAGACTCGTTGGGCACCTGTCGCGGGTTGGTCCCGATCTTGCCGATTGCCAGTATGGTTTCCGGCACCAGCGTTCTACAGTGGATGCAATCCTACGCGTCCGCTTGTTGTCGGAACAGGCAGTGTCTCGGGGTGGGGTATCGTTGGCGGTAAGTTTGGATATTGTTCGGGCGCCGTCGGCTACCTTCGGCACTCGTCGGGCTGCATCGTCGACGTCGCGCAAGACATGCGGGGCGACTGGCCCGCCATCACTTCACCAGCGAGAACGACCGACGATACACGCGCGTTGTAAATTCCTCACTTATAATTGGATATACGTTTATCAGTTTACAGTCCACTGCTTTTCATTTAAGTCCAAGTATAGACCCTAACAGATATCGTCAATGCTTTTAACTCGCTGCCCTGGGATGCAATAAGGGCGGCACTAGAACATCATAGAGTACCCGCTTACCTGCAGTGCATAATCGGGGATTATCTACGCGACAGGCACATTCGCTACGTGGGCCGCGACGGTTGCGTTCATCGGAGGGAGATTACGTGTGGGGTTCCGCAGGGGTCGGTTTTGGGTCCCCCCTTGTGGAATCTTGCATATGACGCAGTCCTGCGCGTCGAGCTCCCCGCTGGCGTTAATATTGTCTGTTATGCAGACGATACTCTGGTGTTGGCCAGCGGTGACACCTTCGATGAGACGATCAGGCTTTGTGAGCTCGGGGTTGCAAGAGTCGTGGCCTCAATTCGTGAGCTGGGTCTAGAAATAGCACCTCATAAAACTGAGGCGCTATGGTTCCATAAATTGCCAAGGAGTAGAGAACCACCCAGCTCGTCAGTGACTGTAGGAGATGCGCAAGTCCAGGTGAGTCAGTACATTAAGTACCTTGGCTTAACCTTGGACAGCAGGTGGGGCTTCGAAGAGCATTTTGAACGCCTGGTCCCTCGCGTTGGAAAGGCTGTGGGTGCTCTGCACAGATTGCTGCCCAATCTAGGAGGGCCTCGGGAAGAAGTTCGTCGCCTCTATGCGGGTGTCGTGCGATCGATGGTCCTTTATGGGGCGCCTGTTTGGTCAAATAGACTATCAGGTGTCCGTCGCTGCAGGGCTAAAATCAATAGTCTGCAGCGTAGAATGGCCATTCGCATCGCACGTGGTTACCGAACGGTATCCTTTGAGGCGGCAACGCTCTTGGCACGCTTTCCACCATTAGACATCCTGGCAGATATGGACGCGAGGGTCTATAGCCAGATTCGCGACATACGCCAAAGTGGCAATAGCGTGCCAGGGATCGTAACAGTAAGGCTGAGGCGGCAGGAACGGCGACACGCGCTCGAGAGGTGGCGCGAGCGGCTACAGCAGCCGCAATTCTCGCGTAAGCGCGTTGTCGAAGCCGTCCTGCCACACTTCGAAGCCTGGCTGAAAAGAGGAGAGCGCATCTCCCATAGGCTAACTCAGGTACTGACCGGGCACGGTTGCTTCGGTGAGTACCTGAATAGGATTGGACGAGAAGCCACGGCAAATTGCCACCATTGCGGAAGTGACCTTGACACTGCACAGCACACGCTCGAAGAGTGCCCTGCGTGGGCCTCTGAGCGGCAGGTTTTGGTTGCCAAGATCGGGCGGGATCTGTCTCTGCCAGCAGTAGTGAGGGCTATGCTGGCGGAGACAGATAATTGGAGAGAAATGGCGTCCTTCTGCGAGACCGTAATGGTCCAGAAGGAGGCCGCTGAGCGGGATCGTGAGAGGACCGATCCCACTCGTAGAAGGAGACGTCAGAGGGCCAACCGCCTCGACGCCTAAAACGCTGAAACCCCGCTTGCAACATTTAAGGCAGGTGGGACTCCGAGGTCACGGGCTCTCAGAGTGGGGACTCTGTCCGCCCACCAAGTGACTTCAGGAAAGACGGTGGCACAGTGATCACGTGCCACCGTGCACAACGAGGTAAGGTTCTCATAGTCTCCTCAGGGATGTGCCTTAACAGGCGTTGTACAGAGGGGGTTCCGGGGTGGTCTTTTAAGAGGTCACGGGGCCCTCTTCCATGTGCGGATGGTGATCACCGGGGTGGTTTTAGTGAGGTAAAAATCCCACACTCCCTGGTCTTTTCCCCAAAATTCCAGGCGCCTTTTGAAGGTTTCCCACCGAAAACAAAAAAAAAAAAAAAGGACAGTTGACTGAAAAAACTATGGACAAGGGCTAGAAGATGATGATGATCATGACATAATTAAAAGAGAGTTAAAGAGTGCCATAACTGTCGTACTGGGTGCTTTACAAAAGAAGCAATTGAGCGGAATTGTCATTGTGTTTGTAACCCATAACTATTGCCCTTTGCGTTGCAATTCGATCTCCCATATCCTCCCATGGGCGTCGTAAATGGAGATTATGAGATTGAATTTGAATAGGCTGAAATGTCACTGTACTTACTGGGATCATAAAAATATACTAGTATCATCCATAGCTTGCATTTTAAACATATGGTCTACGTGTGACTGCGGGACTGTTCGAAAGAATCACCGCGAAACGCAAAGGGCAACTAGAGAAACACGTGTGGGTTGTCTGTGTTTAGTCAGTAAAAGCATGATACTCCCGTTTGCTCCATTCAGAGCAGGAGTTATTGGGTGATTTGCATTCCCAAAAAAAACCGTTCGTTAATTTTCACATAATTCATAGTTTTCTGTTAATTTGTATCGACTTAGTACACACGGACAATTATTTGCATTGCTATGTTGTACAGATAAAATACTATAGAAATGTATTAAGTCTGTACCGTTTGGACGCACTATTAAGCATACAAACAAACCATTTTATGTATCTTGTTGTCATGTTTTCTAAATCTATTCGTTTTAATTGGACTACCCTCTCTATTGATCAATGTTCGAGTATATGACTTTCAACAGTTTGACTTTTCAGTGAGTTAGAAGTCTCATTCCCTCTAACGTTATTAGACTCGTGTTTTCAAACGAAATTATTTTATTTGATTAATCGCTTGAGCAGTCACGACGTTAACGATGTGCTCGTTATTTCTGTCAATATCGCTGAACATGAAAACAGCTAAAATGTCGTCTTGACAACTATTCCATATTTTAAACTAACGGGTATCATAGTCATGATTTGCTTGGGTTTAATTTCGTCTAGAAATTAAATCACTGTCACAATTGACTAAACTGGGCCAAACTTAATTTGTGTTTGACTCTCATGTTTATAAGTCGGATCGATTATTTGATAAACCGTTGATTGCACTTTCCAAGTCCATTGGTATCATTTTCACTTACTTTTCGAGTTTAATTAGTTCAAAGTTACTTGTGGAAAAAGGCTAAATTGGGATTGGGTGGGTCTCGTCGGTCTCATGCATAATGAACCATTAGGTAAAAGTCTCCACAAAGTGGGTGCCTAAGGACGATGCCGGTAAGGGGGATCTGAGAAGAAGTGGCGAGACGAGTTAAAAACGTTTACCTTGTGGTAAACGTTTTTAAGATCAGAAGTCAGAAGGAAAAACTGGACGGATTTAGGGCAGGCCTTTGCTTAACAGTGGGAAGTATAAACTAAAAAAAAAGTTACTTGTTACCTTATGTATATTAAGTTTAAATCTTACTATAATTGAAAGTCTGTATTTTTGTATGTTTGATCATCCATTCTGTTATCTTTAGGTATGTTTGTGCCCCAACAGCTGAATGGATTTGAAATAGGTAGACCAATGTCTGACTTAGACCATAAAATAGTTTTTCATTCCGATCATTACGTGTATGTTTCTGCTGACGACGTTAGTGATGGTATATTTCCTAGTGTTCTAATTTACAAACCAAATACCGTATCGAACAAAGGACTTCTAGTTTTGAAAGTCCACTCACAGCCCCGCACTAATGCTGATATAAAACCTCATTATAAATCCCCTTTGGATCCCAGTGGCTGACGGGGTGTTCGGGCCGGCGAGGAATTAGGGATGCGCGGTCACGTCCCGGGTATGAAAATAACAAGGCGTTAGATGAATGGACGTATGGCTAAAATTTATTGGAAAGAACTTATGCTGCTGCCGATTTGTTTGGACGTGAAGAGGTTTTGTAATTGAATGGTGAATTTAAAAAATATGGTAAATATATTTTTAGGTTGAACTACAGCAGATTAAATGTTATGAGAAAAATAAGAAGAAAAAAATATACTGTTTTTGTAAGGGGATATTCAGAATATACCGATTCGTACGATTATGTTACAGTAATAGGCAATTTAGATGTTAAATTTTATCAGAAAGTAGCCTTAAACCTACATATTAATATATATAATATAAAAATAAAATCATTTGCATGGATGCTCTAACATAAGCATAACAAAGGCTCTAAATTATATTATTAAAAATTTAATCATCGATTCGAAAAAATTAAACAGGTTTGTTTGTTTTCAAGTGTGTTGAGAGTCATTAGTGAAAAGCCGTGTGCACCACTTTGGCACACTAGGTGCACATAAATCTGCATGTACCCGGTGTGTCAGGTGTACGAAAAAAGATATTTAAATTATGATCTCTCTCTTATTGTATCTATTACTAACATAGTTTTTAAGGTGTGTGATTTACTGACTACTGTTTGAAATAAAGTATTTTTATTTTATTATATTTTTTAAACTCAAATTAACCATACTTGCCTGGGTTATTCGATCCAATAAGTGGTCACTGTTTATCGTATTGTATCATTTTGTACTATTCTTCTTTTGTATTTGTGGCCGTTATTTTGTATGTCAAATAAATATTTTCCATTCTATTCTATTCTTATTTCTGTGTCTACAGCAGCTGCTCCCAGCGCCATTTTAGTGGCCTCCACCACCGCTTGTCGTGTGTAAGCACAGGGGCGGATTAGCGCCCCTGACCCGGTGACGACGACTCAATCGGACCTTCTCATTACCACGCCTGCATCGACGCCCGATAAGTATCCTATATTATTATAATTTGTTTCGGGGATGAGTGTTGTAGGTAGGGCAGCTTGTTAGCAGGGTTTTGATTATGTTTATTTAGTTCGCAGATGTGGGCTTGCTAAATATTTAGTAATTACTTCTGAAGTTTCAATATATTACGTTCATTAATTTAGCATACTCCTAGCTTTAAACGGACCGAACTAAAAACTGAACATGAAAGTCTTTAAAACATTTGATATCGATAGTAAATTTTAATGTATTTGTCTCGTGACTCTCTTTTAACACATAATTCAAAATATTTTTTTCAATAAATATACGGCACTGACGCCGGGGATATGTATCTTCTATTTTAAAATTGTCTTAAGATATTTTGTTTTATCTAGGTTTCCAACGGCTACTTAACAACGTGACTTTGTACGTATTAGCGATGATTAAAAGTACATTATGATAAAAGGATTAAATACATATTTAGGTAGTGCACATAATCTCTATGCATTTTGCATTTTTTGACAATCGTTATCATTTTTTTATTGTAAACCAATGTCTGTAAAAACAACATACACAATTGTTTTATGATATCCAATGCAATGTGGAAGTTGAAAATTAGCCAGTACTGGGAAAAAGTAATGAAACAAAAAGACAATACCATAACTCCCAACCACCCATATGAAACCGAACGTAATTCCGAAAATGGTACAGATCGATACTTCAATAAAAGTAATAATGTTGCAGATCACAATAATAAGGGTGACACCCATTAGTGGCACGTGATGCAGCATGCGTGATTTGATTCTGAACGACTCGTAGGATCCGGCAATGAGCAGAAGGACCACTTAGTTGAGGCCACAGGAATCCACTGGATGAAAGCACCAGATTGGCAATGCGAGATTTAGCGATAGCGATTGACACAAAGTTCCGATTGTATGGAATTAGCAAGCACCACAGCGATTGACACAAAGTTCCGAGCGTATGGAATTAGCAAGCACCACTAATATGTCATATGCAGATGGGCGATGGGACCGGACGACGTAGCGTCGGCTGAAATGATGATAAACATTAGGAAGAACATTTTAGTCAGTTACAACTGTACTGTTTTAGATTTTTTTTTAAAGCTGTACAAACGCTCTTGCTTCATCGAAGTGTGGATAGGAACAGTTATCCTTTTGGATTCCTTCTACTGTTGCAGGAGTATAAATAAAGCTGGGTCTTGATTGCGTTCAGTGCATAGAATTGCAAATATTTGTTCTATGACCACTGATGGTGCGTGTGGGGTTTGTAATTTTACATTGATTATTGCTTTGTGAATTGTTGATTTGCTGTTATCGATATTAGTCTGTATTTTGTTTTCAGTCATCTAAATTTTTTGCTAGAACGACTCTTATTATTCTGAAATTATGTCGCTGACTCCTTTTTGAATTTCTTCTGATCCTTTTATATTTAAACACATTACCTGACACGAGCTTTTTCTCATGCATTTTTCGGAACAAGACCCGTGACACTCAAATGTAATGTAACTTTTATTGGGGATGTAATGGATCTCCGTAATCATAACCAAAACGATCAGATATCCGATATAAAAATTTATCCGTATCCATAATCGAATCAGTTAGATAGGTTTCGAATCATTTCGGATAGAGGCAGAGTTAATAATTACATAATTATATGACTGATTGAAGTTAGCTACTATTCTAACAAAAAATTACAATACTGTTATTAACAAAATCATTACTCATTTGGTACTACAATGTAGTAACTTTTTTTCAATACGATTTGTTTTTTTTTTGTGAATGATCAAATACGTTATATAAAAAATGGTATTATGACATCAGATTAGTTTTTCCAGAGATGTGGTACTATTACTAACAGACTATTTAGCATTTTTATAATATACATAAATTTGAAAATGAATGCGTAAGACACTAAAATAGACATACTCAATTAGCACCATATAATTACAAGTTGACAAACACTAAATAATGATGTCTTTTCTAAAAGCTTTATTTTGTTTCTCTCCACTTCACTTGTCAATAATTAATCTCTATCAGGTAAAGGCACGCGACACGTTCAGCCGCAGTCTATGAAATGAGTTCGAAACTATTTTGTTTACAAACTATTCAATTAAGCGGGGCTGTGGAGTGCCATACTGCCGTCATACGGAAAAAGGGCGCATCTGAGCAACACAAAAATGTGAAAAAACATTTAGAAGTTCTTTCATCTCCTTCTTCAAAAATAAATGTAATTTTCTGCAATATTGGAAATATGTTAGATTTTTGACGAAATAATATTTTGTAGCTTCAACATCATCTAGAAAACGATAGCAGACAGGTGAGACAGCCCCATACTAGAGCATTGGTTACGTGGTTTTTCTTGTCGTTATATGTACTAACACAATAGTTTTTAAGTTTTGTGTAATATGTTAACGGCAATCTGTATAATTCAGGTATTCTATACAATACCTAGTCAATGTATGGAATACCTGAGGCGTCCTGGCGATGTATGAAATATTATAAATATTATTGTCCATTACATACATTACCTAGGTAATGTATCCTAGAGTTTGTATACGGTATCTGCTGGTCCTACAGCAATGTATAATAAATAGATTTTGGTATTTTTCTTCTATTTAACAATGTCAACCGACCTACCTATAAAATGACGGGAAAATAAAACATGTTCTATTACTTAAAATCCAGGCAAGCAGGGAAGGGATTGACGTAATTTTAGGGCACCCCTACATGGACAGGTTAGGTTAGAAGGCTAAGGAAGCTAGACTTAAGGTAGTTAGAGGTTAAGTTAGAGGCTGGAGCGGAGCGCCTGCCTACCAAAAAAAAAAAGAAAAAAAGGTTAGTTACACCCATTTCTCTTTGGATGGTACCATAGACTAGAGTTCATAAAGTTTTGTTGTTGATTATCCAGCGATTAGGAATAAGTGACACGCGATCTCAAGCGGAAATTATAATAGTTGTGATAACAGGAAAAATGTCAGAGCTGGTAACACATTCCTGATTAAAGTTTTCTGATGTTTGTTATTAAATAAGTTTGTAGGATTATGAGCTTGGAAAGGGATAAAAATCTTTCCAGAAAATTTAATAAGAAGTTAAGCTCGGAATCAGATATGGAATTGGGTTGTTGATTAGTTTTTATTTAATTCTATGTATATGTCGTTGCCAGATCTTAGAATTGATCACTTCATGATGTGGCCAACTAAAACTAGCCAGATCGTTTAAACGTTAACATCTGATGTTATGTCAATCCTCGTTTGGTCACATCATTGATGTAGGATACTAAAAGGTCCAAAGAAAGTAGGCCAAACGAGGATTGACATATCATCAAACTTTAACGTATAAAACGATCTGGCCAGTTTTCCTTGGGAATCATGAACTGATCAATTTCTAAGATCTGGCCACGACATATGTAAATGGAGAAACTAACTGACTGACGTATCAACGTACAGCCAAAACTACTGAGACTAAGAGTGTAAAATCTTTAATGAGAGAGGATTTTAGAAAATTTGTCCCTAATGGGATGAAATGGGGGTCCAAAGTTTCTAATGGAGAAACGTACTTTCATGCGGGCGAAGCTGCTGGCAGAAGCTAGATGAATCAAAATAGTACATTTTGATACATGTACAGTTTGTCATTGCGACCGAGGCGAGGGCTGCAGTGACAAATTTTCACGTGTATCAAACGACTTTTTTCAATACACTAACGAAATGAACAACGCCGGTCAATTGAAAATCAGACGCGCGCCCAGTCTGATACGATAAATGTAATAAAATTGTGGCGGGGGACAGCACACGCTTTTTTCTGCACTAGTGCGGAATACAGTCTATTGCGTGCCTAAAGGCGGTGGGACAAGAACGGGTTTTCGAGTAAGTGTATTGAAAAGTAATTTTAAAACAACGCTCTTTTCATATCTGGTGGAAACGAGAACTGTCAAATAACGAAATTATGCCGCGTTTTCATCTTGTCGAGACGACAGATAATCGTGTAGTTTTAAGTGTCGTGGCTCATATATTTAAATGGAGGTGCGGTGACAACAGATTCTCATCATAGTGGCAGCGGCTTGCACGACAGTCGTAAAACGATAAAAAATTGCCAAGACTAAACCGTGATGGTAAATCATGTGTCGTTGTTACGATATCTGTCGTGGTCACGACAAGGCAACTGAAGTTTTAGTCAGTAAAAGTCTGTCACACCCTTGCGCCCCACCATAGAGCGAGAGAAGTCAGTCCCACATGAAAAATTATTTATTATCATTATGTTGCTTTTAAGTAAGCCTTTTTTTTAAGGCAAAGAAATTTTAATCTCTTGGTACCCTCTGAATAAAATCTGTAGCGGCCACAGTTATTTCTGATGACAAGCCAAGGTGAATGAATACTCACGGAAGTAATTGAGAAAATATAAAAGTCTATTTTTTTAGTAGGTCCGTCTCTGGGGTGGAGCGAGAGGAAATGTCAGACTTTTACTGACTAAAACCCAGTGTATCTTTTAGTTGCCCTTAAAGTTCCAGGCCTATATGGTATTATTTAAAATGTTAAAACGTCCTATTTCATCCTAATATATTTCATTTTAATATAGGTACATTGTACAAAGCAGTAGGTAACGAAAGTTAGATTTTCACTTTTGCGAATAAGAATATTGAAACCAATGTTCGTGATTGCGAATACCTATATTGACTTCCATAAACAACGCGCTCAAAATGTCACACAGCTTTGATATTTCGTGTCAGCCAAGTTTAAACCAATCATAACCAAGCCGTTACAACTTGATTGAACGAAGCTACTGACTTGACATTAAGTTCATTCGAAAAAAAAAGATTATGATTTAAAGAATTGTTGATGGAATTATTAAGTGTTTACATATGTCACTATGATATATATCGGCAAAATAATTTACTACGTTTTATCAAATCAGTATCGCAAAAAATCGTTATAATTGGAAAATGAGTTGACTAGATTTTTTACGATACTGTGTCAAATACATTCGCCAAACATTCGCTTGTTTCTTGCGAATACGAATGCGAATGGCAAAAATGTGCGAATATTCGCGAATACGAATGCGAATGCAAATATTCATTACATCACTAGTACAAAGCCCGCTCAATTAAGTGAGCGAGCTTTGGCACATTTCATTATGGTTAACAATATTAAGTCAAGATGATTTAGATTTCATATTTCTTTGCTTTTCTTACTATTCACTCTTGCATTGTAACCGATACATCTGTTATTTTAATTCACCATCGTTATTTAAAATAAATTGCAAAACTTATGAGAATCCATTTAAATCTCACAGCATTATTCTCACTACAGTTCGATATTAATTACATTGGTAAGTTATGAAAATAAACCTTTCAATTTTAATTTTGAACTTTATCTTTCGGAAAACAGAATTGAAATTCCAGTGCCGTGTTCTCGATTTATTCTCGATCACAATTACTCATTTCATTGCGCCTGCGTCTTGCGTTGCTCTCAGACCCATATTATGTCTTGCCAGAGACAATATTATTTATCCGAGGTACACTGACAGGGGGTAACAACTGCGCGCGCAGTGTAAACTCGAAGGAGTGGGAGAGTAAATCAACTATTTGCATCTTGCGCGGGCGCAGGGCGATATGCACGCGACTGCGGGAAGCACGCGGAATTTGTTAGGGTTGTTGCTTAGTTTATTTTTCGTGACAGATTTTTTGGAAAATTATTTTTGTTTAGTAGCTAACGAAAAGAAATACAGATATACAGACAAATAGGGGGTTGAATCGCTCGTAATTAATTATTGTAATATGGTAATATTGGATAATTTTATTTCTTTATTTTTCGTTACCTACATAAAACTTCAATGACCATAATTAGAGGTAGTTTAACCAACACGAATTATTAACAAAAAAAAAAAAAATACAAATTCCACGTTTTGTTACAAAATAAGCCCTTCTCCAATCAGTAACTAAAAATGCTACAACATAGGCACTTCATTAATACAATAAACAGAAAGTTATGTCAAATAACTTCATTAAAGTCTGAAAACCCTATTTAGTACTATAGTGGCTGCGCGCCTCCAGCCAGGATCTCGTTAGCGACACGCGCACGCGCATGCGAAGCGGCACGGCGCCGGCGCGACAAATGCGACGTCGTAACTCACACCCGCCACGACGTACAATGAGAGAAACATGAGACAATCACCTTGGGTATGCGAATGTTCAGACAATAAAAGTTAAGAAATTATCGTGTCAGTTTAGTTTAAGCTGTCTTTTACTGCAATAAAGGTTTAAAATAACACTATTGTCGCACTTGTGCGTTTAAGAATGGAGGTTTGAAATAACATGCTTATTTATCTTGCATGTGATTTCTGAAGAGCTGTAAGCAAGATCCATGAACCTATAGAATATACTTATAGAATAACACCCTTCAATTAAAGCTCTAATTTAGGCTTTTTTTTTTACGTAACTACAAATTCACAGTTTTCAGATTTTTTCCTATACTTCTACAATTCATGCCAAATTTCAGGATTCTAGGTCAACTGGCCCTATGTATTATGATTCCCTTGAGAGGGTCGAAAAACACGTTTTTTGCGATATTAACGGCCGTTTTTCAACTCGATACCTCCACGTATTCCCGAGATTAAGGGTCTTGACAGACAGGCAGACAGAGAGACGAATGGACAACAAAGTAATCCTATAAGGGTTCAATTTTTTCCTTTAGATTTACGAAACCCTAAAAAGTCCTACATCCTGTTAAACGAATTAAAGTGCAGTTTCAAAGCAATAAAAACAAATCCAAATAAAACGGCACGTCATTTCTAGTTATGTATGAACATTTACAAGCCAGATGCAGAACGGTACCTACCTACTAACTACAAAGTCAAGTGCAGAGACAATTTATAATCTACGAACATTTTAATTGCGGCCCGTTTAAAGCGTATTACATTTGAACGTACGAGTATTTATCAAAATGTCCTGATGCGGGACTTTAATAGACATAATGAATGAACTGAGAGACAAGTCACTTTTATTGTTTTACTAACTGTCACCCGTGGTTTCAGCTGCGTCTATGGTTATTGCTAATCTCCGATTTTCGTAGCGTAGTGTATAGCCTTCCTAGATAAATGGGTTATCCAGCACTAAAAGAACTTTTCAATTTGAACTAGCACTTCCTGAGATTGGTGCTTTCAAATAAACAAACTCGTTAACTTTAAAATATTACTAGCTGTTGCCAGCGGCTTCGCCCGCTTGATACTAAAAAAATATCCCAAGATAACATACTCCCAGAATGAAATGTATGTGCTATTCCAGGACATGGTTTACTTTTACACCAAGTTTAATCGAAATCCGTTCAGTAGTTTTTGCATGAAAGAGTATCGAACACCCATACTGGCCTGTTGTTCTAGTGGTTAGTGGCCCTGACTGCTATGCCGGAGGTCGTGGGTTCGATCCCCACCCAGGACAAATGTTTGTGTGATGAGCACAATCATTTGTTCATAATATTTTAGATAAATTACACCCAGACACAGAACAAATGTATGTATTTAGAAATATTTAAGTATGTTTATCAGTTGTCTAGTACTCATAACACAAGCTCTGCTTAGCTTGGGACTAGACGGCGTTGTGTGGTGGTTGTGGTTTAGTTTACAAATTTAGTAGTGCCGTTCATTAGCAGTTTTGTAATGCCTGGCCTTTCATTACTCCAACCAGAATATTTTATAAAAATGACATTATGAAAACACAATTGACGTTGAGTGAGCTTTCATTCCAGTTGAATATAATATATTTTACTTCAAAGAATTCAAGAAAAATCGGTTCCAATAAATCCTTCTAAAAGAAAACCTCCCAAATTCCGTAACTTATGTAAATCCTGTAAGAATCTCACGGATTCCTGCCAGCCAGATTGTTAGTTCCTCATTAGTATGCTAGCCCTGAGCCAGCTCTGGCTGAGGTCTCGGTAACCCTGCTTCTATTATCGTATAAGTTATAGCTGGCTTCGAACCTGGCTGAGCTGACGCGCCTGCATAATTTCGAAAAGTTTGTAAAGAATTGGTCCTTGGCCATTGCCGTACTGAAAAGTTCTTGGTAGTTTTTTTTTAGGAAGGAATTTTATAAAACGGGTAAAATATAAAGCAGTGGTGGTGCAGTGGTAACGATCCGGACTTACGAGTCCCAGTCAGGTCCCAAGTCGTCGTCGGCGCGTAGTATTCCACGCACGCCTCAAGGAGATGTCAGCAACTGTAGGGGCCCAGCAGGGTCGAAGCCTACTGTGGTCATGGGTGATGCGAAAGAGATCCCCTGAGCGCTGGAAAAATGGCAAAGAACAGAAGTGAGTTTTTAGTCAGTAAAAGTCTGACACTATCTCCCGCTCCGTCCAAGAGCGGGAATGTCATTGGATGATTTTCCCACTGGAAAAAAACCCTGTCAGGTACATTATGTAATTTATTTCATCACCACTGCTCTCAAAACTCAAAACGGTGAAGGAAACGTCGTGAGGATATCGGCATGTCCTAGAACTATAACCAAAAATTTGAAGACATGTGACATCCACCAATCCACAAAAGGCTCGCGTGGTGGATAACGATAACGTCCGTTCCCTCTCCTAGAAGAGTGGTTGCCTGAGTTCCAGCAGGTGAGGCATGTATGGGCAAAATATGGGATATAATTCTCCCACAAGATGAATCGATGATCTAGTGATGGTCACGAGAACCCGATGGATGCGAGATGCACAGCGATCCTGTGCATCTCGCGTCACCACCATCTCTCTTTGTGTCGACATTTGAGGCCTATGTTTAACAGTAGACATCTTTCAGTTTAAATGACGATGATAATGAAATCTGATAATAATTTTGTCTCCAACCATTAATTATAGTCGCTACCTATTTATTAACTAAGCCTAATTGAATTCATAATTTATTGGTATTCAAGCATTTGGAAGTCACAAACATATTCTTAAACCTTTAACCAAATATACACATAAAACTCCTGAATGAAACACATTAGGAAACGACCTATTTCCAAAAGCAGCAAGGGTCACTGAACGCGCGCTTCCATAAATCATAGCATACAAAACGAAAGCCATCGTAATTGTCATGCAAGGAGGAATGCAGGACTCACTCACGTTTATGATATGCTCGTAATTTTTCAGTATTAGGTTATATGACAACGAGGAACATGAGCTGAGCGGAAAGCGGGTTAGATGGAACGAGATGGGATTTACAATTCTTTTATCTAAATTAAAAAAAAGATACTAAATATGATATTCTCATAAGTATTATTTTATCTTCATCATCATCATCATCATTTCAACCGAAAGACGTCCAGTGTTGGACATAGGCCTTGCGTGGACAGTCCTGCGTGTTTCGCATACATCAGATTCGCGCAACCTTCACCAGGTCATTGGTCCACCTTGTAGGAGACCTTCCACGCTGCTTCTTCCAGTACGCGGTCGCCACCCCAGAACCTTTCGGCCCCAACGGCCATCTGTTCTGCGAGCAATGTGCCCTGCCCATTGCCAGTTTAGTTTGGTGATTCTTCGGGCTATTTCGGCAGCCTTGGTTCTCCTGCGGATATCTTCATTCCTGATTCGATCACGCAAGAAAACTCCGAGCATAGCCCTTTACATTGCCCTTTGGGTGACTTTAAGCCTTCTGATGAGGTCCATTGTATTCATTGGCAACACGTATTAAGTATTTTTTTATTTATAATTATCTCTGCATTTGACAGCACAGTTGGTGCAGTGGTTAAGCGTTAGCCTGCTGCCCTGCGTGTCGAGGGTTCGATTCTACGAGAATAAAATACGGGACAAATATTTGTGTAGCCTACATGGCCCACAGATAGCTAGTTCCGGGTCTGGTTGTCTCGTGTGTATGTATGTGAGTTTACATGTCTGTGCACGTATCCACTAGGTATGTACAGGAATAATTCTTAGTGCAGGAGCAATATTAATAAAAATAAAAATAAATAAATAATGGTATTGCAAGATCAATTTTAGTAAGACGTCATAATCAGTTATCTCAAATTGAATCAGTAGCGGTTTCGTCTGTCTTTATCACGTTTATAACTCTATATCATTTGCATTAGACTATCCAATCATCTTTAAATCTTTCCGGTCTTCAAAATTAACGACGAAGTGCATAAAATTAATTATCCAATTCCCGTTCAAACATCATCATCATATTAATTTTAAGTATCAATTTTGTGGTAGCAATCAGAATTGGGAACTGATTAAAATGACTGATCAATTTTCAAGCGGCTATAAAGTCGACCACTTTGACCGCTTTTTGCTGCTCTGTGGTTGCAGCCTAACCATAGATCACGCTAGACCACGTGCGGTTAGATCTACAGATAAGCAATAAATAGAGGGCCGAATAATTCACGAGTCCTGTCATAAATTTGTAACTGTCTATCGGGTATTGGGATCGGGTAACTTGAGAACTGAAGGGTTAGGGGATGATGGACGAGCGGTTATTTTAATGGTACTCAGATATCTGACGAATTAGGGTTGATTAGTCAACATTTTGACATTTAAAAGTACATACCATGTACCTTTTTTATGTGTCGGCTTTGTTTGACTGTGTGGAAATATGGGTGTAGGTAGAAGTAATGAAGGTTATCAATGAAAATAGGTACAAGGGACGTAACATGACCTGTTAAGAAGTCAGCCGTTCTAGTATTTTTATGTAAAAAATCTATGTACAAAATTTTATAACTGTATCAAATCACAAAGTTAGAAGCTTGTTATGTTATATGGTTGTCCGCACTAATACATGGTCACCGGGCCATCCGGGCGACTACGGGGTGGTTTTGCTCCCAAACCCAACTGTTGGCTGGCGCCTAATACCCGCTATGACCTGCCGTGACCTGTGTTGTACTTAATGTCGGTGATGTCCAATTTGTGATATATTTTTGGTACTAATTATAACATTGTGAAAAAACTATTGGAATTGATTCAGTTACTGATTCTGAACAAATTATATTCAGGTTTCGCATTTACTAAAAATAATGTTGTATAGCTCTATCCCTTTAACAGAACAGTTAAGTCGTAAAATGGATCGCATTAAGACCTCGTGGATGCACTGCTGATCTTCGGATTTGAAAATGACTCTCTGAATGAAAACTATGATAAAATTGATAGTAATATTGGTTCTCACCCGAAAAAATAACGGTACTTGCAGGATTGGACAAGAGAAAAAAGCCACGGGGAAAAGTTAGTAGGTAAGTATCCAAGGTATATCAAAGGCGTCCTGGAAAAAAGTCGTTCGATAAAAACCACTTTTTTCTAACGGTAATAAAGTAGGTACTCTTGTACCTACTTTATTCATGAGCTGCGAGAACGTTCGAAAGAGTTACCTTCGCCCTGGAACGCAAAGGGCAACTCAAGGAACACAGGTGGGTCTTTTTTCCTAGTCCTTGCTCTCCCACTGCTGGGCAAAGGCCTCTCCCAAGTCCTTCCAGACATTCTTCTCCCGCACCGTCTCAACCCAGTTCTCGCGGTACGCGTCTAAATCATCCTGCCACCTCTTTCTAGGCCGACTTCGAATGCGGCGGCGCTTTTCCTCTGCTCGAATTCACTGTGTGGCCCAAGTCTATGTCCATGCGGCTGACGTGATCTGCCCAATCCCATTTGAGCCTGGCAGACTTTTAGTCCACGTCTATTATGCACATTGGAGCGGCAGAAGTTTTCTCAAAAAGTCTTACCTCTGTTCAATTCTATGATAAATGATATTTATTTTGCAAATAGATTTTTTTTTAAATACATCAATTTTTTCGTCAGTTTAGACTAGATGAGGCCGGAGTTTCCTAATCGACTACTCTGAGACGAAACACCGAAACAAACTCAGAGGTCTCTATTAAAGTCCATACAGCAAACACTCTGGTCAAATCATATGAGAACCATGCAGATTAGTGTCCGAGATGGTCTTTTGAGGAAAGAACCACACAGATTTGAGTGAACCTGTCCAGTCAGTGCAAGCATTTGTCAGTATTCGTATAGCTCAACTTAGGACTACTAAGGAGCACAACGTATCTATGAATGAACTTCCTGAATAATCGAAAAGTCCTTTAAATTGAGTGGGTACTAAATTATTTACAAAGTCACTGTCTGCACTTCAACTTCAACCCTAATGATAGCTACGCCTCTCCAATAACATTACTTGCTTGAAGCCGTACAAGCAAATTGATCGAGCATGTCACCCTAGAGTTCTGCAGGGGTGTCATCGTGAAAAATGTGGGTTATTTGTTGCAATTAGGGAACATCTTGTGATCTCAGTTCTCTTCGTAAAAAATCGGGGGTGACATGATGGATGTCGGGGTCTATCTAAAAATCGTAGCTGAGATGGAATGTCAATGAGGTGAGGCAGTTGGAGGTGATTTTTCTACAGTTTACGTAGAATGGTTAGGTTTATTCTATTTCGTCTTTCTTTGACCATTTTTATAGAAAGTGTAATATAAAGAAAACCGGGCAAGTCCGAGTCGGACTCGCGCACTAAGGGTTCCGTACAAACTTACCTATGAAAACAGTTCAATTCCTGAATTGAGTTTCGAAGATTTTTCCGAAACGCAAATATATTTTTTCCCCTTGAGAGTGTCGAAATATACGTTTATTGCGACATATACCACCGTATCTTTTTTTTTCGATAACTTATAAATTCGATTTTTTCAAATCATCAATGGACCACAGACTTGACTATTGCCTACTGGTTTTAATTTCAACTCGATACCTCCACGCGTTCCCGAGATAAAGGGTCTTGACAGACAGACAGACTGACAATAAAGTGATCCTATAAGGGTTCCGTTTTTTCCTAACGTACGGAACCCTAAAAACAACCGTAACTGGCGCAATGCTCGTATGCAGGTACATGTCTACCGATCCCCTTCGGAGAATACAGCAAGTATGATATTTTGTCCCAGATATGTTATGCAACTTTATTATTATTATATTCTTTATTTGAAATTTTAACATATATCATACTTTTTTAAATATTTCTTAAAAAACAATTTAAAAATATAAAAATAGTGTCCCACTGATATCGGGAACAGGGTCCAGGCTCGCGCTTGACCACTATCTCACCTGATGGTAAAAATGATGTGGTCGACGATGGAGCACGTTTGCCTAGAAGTAACCCACTCACCCTGACTTCAAACCCCTACCTAGGGTATCAGGAAACAGACTCTAGCAGGGAATTCTACTCATTAGCTGTAGGTATAACACAATGAGTATATCTCATATTGGTGGCGCATCAAGTGGTCCGATGATGGAACAAATAATTACTTACTAATAAGGATTTAACCCCCCTCCCCCCTCCTAAACCCCTCTCCTAGAGAAGAGGCCTGAGTCCCAGCAGTGGGAACATTAAAATATTGATAATGCTTATGCTTAAAGTGGATTTTATAAAGTTATAAGCTCTATATTTAGTTTTACATAATTTATTAGGTTTTGATTTGAAATAACCGCGTATCTCATATCCGGCTGGCAAAGTCCATATGCTTTGTTTTGTCATTGACTTTGAACAAATGTCCAGATGAAATTGGATACTTTACAAAACCAACTAAAATATTCCTTACACCTTCTAACACTCGATTTATTTCTTCCTGCCGGTAACACTAGCTTCATCGAACCAACTTTATTCGATTACAGATCCATAAATTGGAAGTGCTGATAATAAAATATGAGGAGGTGCCACGAATGCGCGGGCGGCGGATGGCCGGGAGGTTGCGCGGGAGTATTGTATGGAGATGCGCCCAAGATGTGTTGTGTGCAATAAAACAATGATAGTAAACAAACAAGCATTCGGAGCCGACGCACCGTCATCGTTAATGTGTTTTTTATTTATTAGTTAGGAGGACTCAAGTGGTGTGGAGCTGCTAATTGAAATAAAAATCTATTTACCTACATAAAAGAAAATGACCGCGTTAGGCAAATATACCGAATACTGATGAGCTTAGAGCCTTAGAGTTCTTCGTGTTTGGGTGATGATTTTGAAGACTTGGTTTGTCTTAATTTTAAACAAGTTTTTTTTTGTATTCTTAAGAATTGATCTGAGAAGAGTCAATCAGCAATATAAGAATTTTCAAAGTGAATTGCGTGAAAATATAAAGTTACTATAATATATCTACTGGAAGGAGTACTTATACTAATATTATAAAGAGGTTTAATTCGTTTGTTTTTATGTACCTAAGGAATAAACTCTGAACATACTGAACCGATTGAGAAAACTCTTTAACCAGTAGAATACTATTATTTTCTACTTTCTCGCGGACAAAGCCGTTGGCAGAAGCTTAGTTTCAGATAAACTAATTATAACTCTTAAGATCAAGAGAACAGAAGAAAAAAAACCGCTCCACTCATGTCTTGTTCCACGTTTCAATATGTAACATTTACGCGTCGTCATGGTCCGTCCGTCTGTCACATCGTTAATACTTTAACAGTCTAATTGTACCTTAATGTGAAGTAAAAAAAGCAATTAAAGAACAATTTGTGTGACTACAGGCTGCTGATGCGATTTGTTTTGTACTTCCAAATAGAATTTGATGGTGTTACAGATAGATTCCTATCTTGTATAGCAATTAAGTTCTGTTTTAGAACGAGGTTCTGGTGTATTTAATTAAAGAATAGGGTTTTAGTTTAGATAATTAAGTAAAAAGCTATCGTAATATACTATTCAGTGTTTGACTAAAAAGTCTTGTGTCTGGATGATCTTTTTTTTATTATTCTTGATAGTTTCGTGCTTAACCACTATAACAGCGAAAGACAGAAAGCGACGATGCGGTCGACGATGGAGCGCGCTTACCTAGAAGTAACCTATTCACTCTCGACTTAAAGATTCCCGGGTTGTAGCCATCAGGAAACACAGATTTTTCATTGGTTTATGACATCTTTTTCATTGGTTTATGTGATATGGTGCTTTTCATTCTTAATTCTTTAATGTTCACAACAAAAAAGAACTAAATATGGTACACAGTGATTTGACAATTCGTTTTTAACAATGAGGTTTCTCTCAACAAACCTTTAAACAACAGAGAGATCACATTTGAGGGTAGGATCTAGTGTACAACATAAATCTACATAATTATATATGTCTAATATATAAAATAAACGTACGTACAGTCAGGGGTTAAAAAAATCAGTTGCACTCCATCAACGTTAGTATTTAAAATGTCTTTGTAGAAGAAGGTCAATGGATCATCCCTGATTTGATTTGTAGCATAGAATCTATAGTATTGATTAAACTAGTTGTGGACTATGAAACTTCTACTACAAAGAAATTTTAGACACTTTAGCATTGGTAGAGTGCAACTGCACTTTTGACCCCTGACTGTACATACTAATAAATATCATTATATATGAATATTTTATCAGTTGTGAAAGGAAGTTTTCTTTGATTTTCCTCTTGAAGATTTCCAGAAACGCGCTGTCTCGAAGGGAGTAGGAGAGAGTTCCAGAAACGTACTGCAGTTACAGAAATGCAGTCATCATAGTGGCAGGAAGTGTGACTTGGAGTATGAAGGAGATATTAGTAGGTGTTTGTCTAAGAAGCCTTGTGCATGTATGATCATTTTCATTGATTTGTATAGCTTGGAGGTCTTCATCTTCTGTTTTATTTATTTATAAGCTGTTCCTTCACCTACTTCAATACACAGGTATTGAACCCACAGGTATTGAGGTATGGACACCTTCTTGAACTGATTAAAGCAACAGTGTTTTAATAAATTCAAGAAGGTGTCCATATTTTAGTCCAATCTATATTATAAAAGGAGAAACTGACTGACATAATAACGCACAGCCGGAACTACTGGGCTTAAGAGCGTGAAATTTTTGCAACAATTCTTCCTTTTATGACTTTATGAGTTTCTTTTAAGCACTAAGAAGGGGGTTTTGGAAATTTAAC
The DNA here is from genome assembly GCA_961205895.1 of Mythimna pallens. NCBI lineage: Eukaryota > Metazoa > Arthropoda > Insecta > Lepidoptera > Noctuidae > Mythimna > Mythimna pallens. The sequence continues at coordinate 7,848,351 of OY540825.1, forward strand.
TTTTCCCTTAAGAGTTGGGTTTCCAAAAATCAGGAAACGGCGGTTCAAAGTTTGTATGGAGAAACTGACATACACGCGAGCTAAGAACCTGTGCACACCACGTTTTTTTAACGCGCCGTTGACGCGCGTTTTAGAAACGTGCGTCGACGGCACGCTTTTATCCTGTTAAAGGTCTACAGGCTGCGTCTGACTCGCGTACGTATCGTGTCTGTATCGCTACAAACATGCGTCAACAGCGCGTTTAAAAAATGTGGTGTGCACAGGCCCTAAGACGCTGGTAAAGTGCTAGTAATTAGATATTTCGTATCTTAATATTGTATTTTACGTATTCTGCCTGCATTGCTTGAACCCTAATTTATAGATACGCCCATTATACGATTGCGCGTATAATGAATACCAATTAGGTGAAAGATTTTGATCAGCATTTGTGTATAGGTATTGGTACTAATTGATTACAAAACACATTCACACACTCACATACATTACAGCAGAAGATTTACTTATTAAAACGTTATACACTAATAAAAATACTGTTTTTCCAGTTGTTTCTACCAGTCGACCTTAGGATGGTGCAGAAAACATACCATGGCAGGTGCAATTTAATCCATGATCCAGAGTGAGGAGGAGTGGCAGGCGGTCGCCTCCTTCTGCGAAGCAGTAATGCTAGCAAAGGACGCGGCCGATCGCGTGAGGCAACGGTCCTCACGCCGTAACCGCCGCCGGGATTCCGATCCCGTTTTCCGGCCACCGTAGGCGCGAGCTTGCGGACGGCGAGCAATGGGTGGTTCGCCATTCGACCGTCCGGTAACCGTCCGGACCGAGCCCAAGTCGTCGACGGTGCGTACTGTTCCACGCGCGCCTCAGGGAGATGTCAGCAAATCGTAGGGGCCCAGCAGGGTCAAAGTCTACTGGGGCCACGAGTAGTGTGAAAGCGAAGCCCGGGGCCCCGGGATGAAGACAAAGAAGGAACAGGAGTGGGTTTTTAGTCAGTAAAAGTCTGACACTATTTCTCGCTCCGCCCAAGAGCGGGATTTGTCATTAGATGATTTTCCCACCTAAAAATAATAGTGCAATTTAATAGAAGACAAACAGAAAAGAAATAAGCACAATAATAAATATACTTAGATATCTACATCATAAAAATAAAGAATGTTATTGTAAAAAACGAATCCAACCAATTAATTTTGTAATGATTTTACCTATTTCTGGCGAATGTGCTCTTGTGCTTTCACTTTAAAGTAGAACCGATTGCTTGCTGTCCGGATGTTCACAGGGAACGCACTCCAGAGAGAGATTGCCTGGATAAAGAAGAAGGAGTGGATAAACCCAGAGGTCTGGTCTAGGGAAGACGATTATTTGTGGACCGAAGATTTTTACTGTGCCCAGAGCAATGAAATTCAGATGTCATAAATCATTTATTATGCCAGAGTTATGGTACAATGGGTTTAAAAAAAAAGTAGTATTTTTCACATCTCACCATATATAGGACGTATTTTTACAGACAAAATTTACTGTTTGGTACAGTAAAAATATAATACAAAAATTCACAAATGGAATAGAATAGTTCACAAATACAATAAAATAGTTTATAAATACAATAAAATAGTTCACAAAATAGAGTTTTAGTTACATTTTTAAGACTTATAATTAAAAAGTTCATTCAAGGTTTCAGTTCTCTAAAACCTTCTTAACCAATAATTTATTTGCTTTTGAAACTTATATACGGGAAGTTCTTTCAACCGACGTGAAATATGATTGTAGACTTTGATGTAAAATCTTTAGCTATTCTTTTTATGCAATGCGCTTCTTCGTTACATAAGAAGGAAAATAATTGTAGGAAAAACTAAAGATTTATGGATGATGATGAAGAAAAAAATGAAAATTCAGAAAATAACAACAAGCACGCTATACAAAACGACATCACATCGATCACCGCGACCAGCCTGACAGAAACACGTAAAGAAAAATGTTCTTCTAACAAAGTGCGTAGGCGACATTACGTCACTCATGCAAGGGCTGGAGGAAAGGAAGTGACTCATACATAATTCAACCACGTAGGATAATCGTCCGATACTGTTTGTTAGGCAAATAAGCCATTGTGAATGTTAACATCTGATATGGGAATTGGATAGACTTTGGGACAAGAGATACGTTATTAGAGGTATTGGGTTTATGTGACCGGAATATGTTAAGACGATTTTTTGTTGTAACAGATTGGAATATAGCTATGCAGGAGCGCCGGCTTCTAGAAAACCTCATGGGTGCTCATGCTCATTTGATGGACTCGAAAAAGTGGCGAAGTGTGAGAAGAGAAATGCACACTTGTATAGTGTGCATTGTCACACTGATCGACCGACTAATAAATAATTGTTCTACTTACATACTGCGTACTTAATTACTAATAATGTTTGTTAAAAATATAAAATGAAACCATTATATAAATATTAAACTAGTTTTTATTATCAAGAAATATTATAATTTATACGTAACCTTAAAGGCGATTACTGATCTGTTCCTTGATATCTATTCTCGTGGGTGCTCGAGCCCCGAGCACCCACGGAGTCGGCGCCCCTGTAGCTATGCCTTGTAAGTATAAGGTGATAACACAAAAAGTGTATTTTTTTTTAGTAGAGCGTTTTTGTAATTGTTAATGATGTAAGTAATTTGCGAAATTCTTTTTAACCGATGTTTTTGCATTATGTTAGTTATGTAATCAATTTAAGATTATTGTATCAGACACTGGATGTATTTAGAAATAATAATATTTATTTTATTATGTTTATAATATGTACCTACAAATTTATCAAAAAATAAGTTATGGCTTTATGCGTAGGAGGCATCGATAGGTATATTATTCAGGGACTAGTCTTTATACTGTCGCAGTTGGCAAAGAAGCACATCAAAATCTATCGTCTCTGCTCTGTGCGATAAGTCCACCTATTTGTACACTCGTTTTAATAAATATTTGTCCTGTGATATATTATACAATAAAAAATATAATAAAGTACATCTTCTTCCGCAGCAAAGTAGAAAACTTCCCAAATGAAATATGCTCCCGGTATAAATAGTACATTTTGATACAAGTGCAAAAAGTTTGTCATTGCGATTGAGGCGGAATTCGCACGAGCCGTAAGCGAGTGTGTTATGGAGCCGAAGGCTATAATGACTTTGCACGTGTATCAAACGACTTTTTTCAATACACTTACGAAGAAATGAATGAACGGGATTTATCCGGCGAGTTGTGGGGGTCGACGCGTACACAGCCTGATACGATAAATGTATTCAAATTGTGGCGGGGAGATTCCGCTTACTTTTCTGCACTAGTGCGGAAAACAGTCTATTGCGTGCCTATAAGCGGTGGGATACGAGCGGGTTTTCGAGTAAGTGTATTGAAAAAGTATTATGTGTGCTATCCCAGGACATGGACATGGTGTACAAAATATTATCAATATGCATTTGGTAAAAATATGTTAATAAACAACACTTGAATATTATTTATATGTATAGATATTGAATAGGTAATAGTAATATTTATCCGGAGTTCAAATATCTCAAATATCTCTCAGATGTACTTTCATGTGACTTGCATATCTAACTTTGGCAAAAAATGGAACGGATAAATAACAAACCATCAAATGCATTTAAATACATAACGACAAAAAATATTCATGCTTCGTTGACACATACACAGTACATCCGTTTATTAACAAGCTGTTTAAAAATCAATTAAATAAAAATTAATTAAACATGAATGTGTTCTGTTATCTTTATCTTGTACTACATGCGTTAACTACCGACTTCCTTTACGAAGTCGATTTACAGAGTTAAAATCTTTTACTAGCTATTTTATTGCGTTCACGCAACGTATTCAATCAAAAGATAGAGCTGTCCATGGTGTTTTTCGTTGGTATTCCTAACCTGGTACTTTTTTGTCGGAATACTGGTATTCGGAACGATTTTTAGTAACAGTACTAACATTGAAGCGCCAGATTAGTGTGTAGTTTCTGTTTTTGCTATTTTAGTAAAATTCTTGTGACGTTATTTGCATGTTCTGTAAGTTTCTCTCCAATAATGCGATACCTAATAAAAATAAAACCATCATCTTTCTAAGTCACTTTTCTTTTGTGACGTGTTCGCAGATGAAAGGAAGAACATCTTATCTGTCTGTATGTATATCTGGAGTATTGTAAATATGATAAGTGGACTGCTGCGTAGTGTTATACCTCATTAGTTATTATTTTATTAATGTTTTATGACAAAAACATGTCTGCCGTGTTATATTAAAGTAAATAAATAAATAAATCCTGTATAGATTTTTCTACAACACAAATCACTGCTTGAATTCTTACCTGGTATATAACATAACAGTTCCTTTTCCCATCCTTTTTGCTATCGTGTAGAATATTAATCGTTTTTATACGAGCTCCGGATGCGTCCACGCTTGTGAATCCACAACTAATGTTTATTAACACCGATTACATTTTATTTGTATAAAAACCTTGTTTATTTTGTTATGGGTTGAGGTTTCATGAGTTGCATTACGAAAGTTTTCTTGTATATTTTTATGGCAGATTTAGATCAGTGTAGTGTGTTTTTGTGACCGTCTTACACAATCAGGGAAAATTGGGAAAATGGTGTGAAAATTAACCCCTATTACTCCAAGTAATTTTTTTCACTCAACTAAATAAAATTTTTGACACTCATCGAGGAATGTTTTCCACAGTGACTGCGTCGGTTGAAGCGGAGGAAGTTTTCTTCTAAAGCACTTCAAAAGTTGGCGTAGTAGGTACTCACGAGCGACAGAGACGAAAAAGAGGCTGGGTAACTTTAGTTTCTCTGTCTCTGTCTCCGCAGATACGCATACTTACGAGACTTTTTTGTAATCTTTAAGTCTAGTGTGAATAGGCTGTTTCTAGGTAAGCGCGCTCCATCGTCGACCGCATCGTCGGTTTTCATCAGGTGAGATAGCAGTCAAGCCCGAAACTATCAAGAATAAAAAAAAAACTATGTACATACATAGTTTTTTCCGAGTTCTCCAACAAGGTAGACCGATGACCTGGTGAGGGAATCCGACAGATGCAGACGCACAGGACCGGTCATTATGGCGACACTTGGGGGAGGACTATGTTCGACGTTTTCGGCTGAAATTATGATAATGAAAAAGGCGACCGCCTGTCATTTCTCCTAGCTCCGGACCATAGCCTGTAGCGAGTGGTCGCTGCTGCTGATCGCCCCCACGAGGACATGGCGGGCGGTGCTCTGTCCAAGCGAGGCACACACCTCCACAGTTTGGAGCATACCTTGTCGTCCGGTCCACACAATGATGACACCGGGCGTTTCTTCCGCACGAATCAGGTGCAGTAACCCCGTACTTATCATGTCCAGTAAGGACCTGCGTCATGCGAAAGGTGAGGATGCCTTAAGTCTTTCCAGCCATTCCTCAAAGAGGGTACTTACCGCCATGATTATGGAGTACCTATAGACGGGGCGATATTTTCATCGGCGGGTTGTCACCGAACCCGCGGACAAATAAGTCTCCCAGTTGTCGCGTCGCTACATTTGCACTCTTTCATACAATCCCATAGACTTGATGTGAGAAACAATATAATTAATTGCAGATACTAAAGTTGCTCGTGTGTGTTATCTACGCTTTCAGTCTTTTTGGAAATATCCATCGATCACTAATAAATATTTTTCAATACACTTACACTCACACAATTCTCGAAAACCCGCTCTTATCCCACCGTTTTTAGGCATGCAATAGACTGTTTTACGCACTAGTGCAGAAAAGTGCGCGTGCTCTTCCCCGCCACAATGTTATTACATGTATCGTATCACGTAGGTCGTGCGTCGTCCCCTAGAGTCGCCGGTCAACCTCCGTTTATTCAATTCTTTGTAAGCGTATTGAAAAAAGTCGTTTGATACACGTGTAAATTTGTCACTGCAGCCCTTGGCTTCATAACACACTCTCCAGCGGCTCTCGCGAATTCCGCCTCGGTCGCAGTGACAAACTTTCTGCACTTGTGTCAAAATGTAAATACTATAGTGATCGATTTAGATATAGGTAAATAGTTTTCTTTACGAATGTAACTATGTAAGTATACTTATTTTGAGAGCTGTTCTCTCTTTGTTCTAGTAATAATTTAGGATTACAGATCTTAATCTACATACGGTACTTAACTAAAGCTGTTGGCTTTTTGGTTGGTTTTAGCAAATTAATAGGTACTTCGCTAATCTATTATCACAGCCCCTCACCCGTTTCCACAATCATTATACTGGACACTAACTACTAACTGCCTTCATCCGTACTTAATTCAACTCCAAAGAAAACTAGTAATTTATGCCTAACACATTACCCCAATTGCCAAATATACCTTATTCAACAAGATTTTTCTGATGGACTTTAAACTTTAACTTCAAGTGTTAGGGTTGAAATCTCCTTGTCAAAGTAATTTGTTATTTTAATACCTCAGCCATTCTAGCCCAGTGTCCCCTTACGGTCCGGTGAACAACGGACGGGGGCACTTAATTACGTGATAGTGGCGGTCCATTTTAGTAACACTCCCTCTCAAGTGTTTTGCACGTGTGCCCACTATTAAGCCACAGACTAAACTTGTTCGATGAAAGTTTTATACGAAAATTTGCAGTAGGACAATTTGAAGGTGGATATTTTGATAGGCTGTGTCAATAGTTGTTGACAGTAGCGAACAGAGCTATTTTGGGACCATGTGTCGCTTTGACAATACAATTTACGGGTACAGGATGGTTCTTAGATTTGGGGCTATCGTCCCTTTGATTAATACTATCCTAATGGTCCACCGGAATTTGTAATTCGGAAGTTGTGGCAGTAATGGCCTTAGTTAAATTAATGCGAGCATAATTTGTATGGAATTTGTTGCATAGGGAAACTGGAGATGCCGCAGGACTGTTCATGCTCCAGGACTGTTAATGTACAGAGGAAATCTTTCGGCTGTAACGATGAAGCTCTTTACTAGCTTTTACCAGTGGCTTTGCTCCCACGAAAGTCGAAAATTATCATGAGGTAACATAATCCTGGGATTAAAAGCTTCATTCCAGGACAAATTTGGACGAATTTTGGACCCGTGTGCCAAATTTAATCTAAATCCGTTTAACTGTATGAGCGTGAAGGGGAACAAATGTAAACTCATTCATCCCGCGAAGCGGCGAGCCTCCTTGCTGGATTGGGCGGCAACAGGCCTTGCACGCATGCACGATCTGCGCGTGGAGATGCAACGTCGGGGCGAAACTCCGCATGCCGCGACTTGTCGCGGCATGGCGGACAGAGCTCCGGCGGGGTCTCATGGCGGAATGGCGACAGCGACTATCGCAACCCAGTGCTGGGCATGCCATAATTATGGCGGTAAGTCCCCTCTTTGAGGAGTGACTGGAAAGGCAACACGGCGTCCTTACCTTCCGCAGGACACGGTGGAGCACACGGTGGAGGTGTGCCCCGCTTGGGCAGAGCAACGCCGTGTCCTCGTGGGGGCGATCGGCGGTGGCGCTCTCTCGCGCCGGGCATTGGTACAGGCCATGGTCCGGAGTGAGGAGGAGTGGCAGGCGGTCGCCTCCTTCTGCGAAGCTGCTAGCAAAGGAGGCGGCCGATCGCGGCAACGGTCCTCACGCCCCAATCGCCGCCGGGATTTCGATCCCGATTTCCGGCCATCGAAGGCGCGGGCTTGCGGACGGCGAGCAATGGGTGGCTCGCCGTCCGACCGTCCGGTAATCATCCGGATCGAGCCCAAGTCGTCGACGGCGCGTGCTGTTCCACACGCGCCTCAAGGAGATGTCAGCAACTGTAGCCTGGGCCTAGCAGGGTCGAAGCCTACTGGGGCCAAGGGTCTGATTCTGAAAGGAAGATCGGCCCTGGTACGAAAGGCAACAAAGGAACAGGAGTGGGTTTTTAGTCAGTAAAAGTCTGACACTATCTCCCGCCCCGCCCAAGAGCGGGGGATGTCATAAGATGATTTTCCCACCGAAAAAAAAAACACTCATTCATACATCATACAAAGTTTCGTATTTGGAAAGCAGGTAGGAATAGGTTTCAATTTCAATATAGATACGTTTTGGTAAGGCATTCATTTCTGTAAAAGCATTCCCTGCATCCTTTCCGTGCTTTGGAATTAAGACACCCTATCAGGGAAATCGTACTGTCATATTTAAGAAATAATTCTTAATGAGATATTCAACGAAATGCGATGATTTTCATAAGCGAGGCAAAGGGGCTTTTACGTAGCATATCGAGCGTTAAACGTTCTAAATTCAAACTTCGCAAAGGAAACAAACTGATGCTCGTTTGCGTTCGGACGACAAACGGTCGTCGAGGATTTGAAAATGGAACGAGGCGCAATCACGAAGGATTGAGCTCGAATCCCATTCTACTCACATATCCACGGATAACCATTCTGAAAAGACCTTTCCTAATCCCTACTATCCCCTCTTTGAAGCCTGTGTTAGTGAGAAGTGAGGGAAGCAGGGAAGGCCTTGCATGGTTTGTGTGCAAAAGCGTGAAGGGGTCGCGTGAATGACGTTTGCGTAAGCGGCTGCCCCCCCTCAAGATTAGCTCTACGATGATTCTCGGTTGCCTAGACTTGAGAACAGAGGAATGTGTTGGAGACTTCGTTTATGTTCTTGTTTATATTATAATACGTATGCATATTTATAGAAATTATAGCCAATGTTTTTGTAACTTTTTATGTACTGAATAATTACCAATACTTTTAGTGAAAACCGACCTACAAGTGCTGTGAAATAGTTTTGTTCTGAAGGTCGATGTGTCATGTTCTCATTATGTTCAATGATCAAGGTGTATATTTCCACTAATGTGGTGTGCTCAGCTGTCGGTTGCGTAAATCGCTGCTCTAACTCCATCACTACGGAACTCGACTTTGTACTCCTCGATATGATGAGGCATCAGATAAGTATCCGATGCTTCGTCGAGCGAGGCAAGTGCCTCGCTTCGTTCAGAGAGTGGCTGGAGAGACGACATTGTGCTCTTACTTTCTGTCTGTATATGAGTATTTCGGTAAATATTTGTGCCACATAGGCCGGGAGCCGTTAAATGTGGCAATTGCTTCAATGACACGGACCAACACATATTGTGAAATACCCAGATTGGGTAGTGCTACGTCGTGACCTCGTCGTGGCAGGTGCTACTGTGGATATCCTCTCGCTTCCAGATGTGGCATGGTCGATAGTCTGAAGCGAAAGCATGTTGAGTGCCTTCACCTCCTTCTGCGAGGAAGCGATAGTCGCAAAGGAGACGATGAAAATAACACACAAGCGTAGTGGGTGACGGAGTAAGACTAAATTCATGCGGGCTAATGCTTGACCGGGGGAGCGTGACGATATGTGCTAGCACACCAGCGCCGAACACCGTGTGGTTTTAGTTAGTAAGAGTCAGACAAACCCACAGTTAAAAAAACTGTACATATATACTCCTTAGCTTCTGCCATTGGAAACCAAAGCATATGGTCTTTCCTTAAACCTAGTTTTATACAAATCAAAACTGAACTAGACTTTCAGATTTCTAATATTCGTAGGTTGTAATAGAGGCTCCTTGGTTTCCCCTGTGCAATCAATGGGAAGGCTCAAGCGTATCCCTAATTTAGCAGTATCGGCGGCATGTTGTGAGCGAAGTTGTAATGGTGGCCATCAACCCTCGCTTCCGCACTGTTGTCAAATCTTACTAGAAATATTTATTTATTTTTTGTGCTCTAAAGGTTGTATCGGTTGTATTTTATCGTGGAAAATAATTTTTTGCCGTTTTGGGTGAAGCGAGAGGGAGTGTCAACTTTTACTAACAAAAACCCACCCGTGTTCCTTCAGTTGCCCTTGGTTTTCTGGGCCGTTTCGCAATGATCCTTTTAAGTAATCTTACCGTAAGTACTTATAAATATTTTATTATTTAATCACAATTGCTCTCAAAACGGTGAAGGAAAACATCTTGAGGAAAACGGCATGCCCTAGAATCAAAAATTCGACTATGTGACATCTACCAACCCGCACCGGGCCCGCGTGGTGGATTACGGCCCATTCCCTCTCTTATAGAGGAGGCCTGAGTCCCAGCAGTGGTAACATTATAAGGCTGATCATGCTTATACACTTATAAATCTACGATACTTACGGTAACTTCGCCACACAGTAATTCAGCAAACAGGCCTTAGACCGATGAAAATAAATAATCCGTCAAGGCCAGTTTCTGTAGCTGCTTTTCTTTCTCTCTTCTTTTCTTCATCAGATCACCAAATGTATGGCAATGCGCCACCAATACCTGGTGGACATCTCATCCATATGCACAAAATATTTTCGGAACATATTCATCACCACTGCCCAAAGAACGGTGAAGGAAAACATCGTGAGGAAACCGGCATGTCCAAGAACCATAAATTCGAAGACATGTGACATTCACCAACCCGCAATGGGCCCGCGCGGTGGATTACGGCCCGTTCCCTCTCCTAGAGAGGAGGCCAGCAGTGGGAACATTAAAAGGCTGATTATGTTATGTATGTTACATTCAATGTCATGTATGATTATGTACTTCTTAGCTGTACGTACCACGTACAGCTAAGAAGTGAAGTTCCCTACCGGAGTCTGTGTTTCCTGATAGCTACAACCTAAGAGTCTTTAGGTCAAAAGCGCGTTAAATCGTCGGCCAAATCGTCGCTTTCCATCAGGTGAAATAGAGGCCAAACGCAAGCCTAACAAAATTAAAAATAAACTTTTTTTTAATAAGTAGGTACTCGCCTCAGTTCTAGATTAGCTATAATAATAATTTATTCATTTAAAGACAGTTTTAGGACCATATATGTTAGTATTAGTATCACTTATTACTATGGCATGTCTGTATTTTTGTTTCAAGACATTATAACGTATAGCGTACCAAAACGAGAATGTAGTATATTTGCTGGACTATATTCCAGACGAGGCGAGCTGCCTTTTCAACCTGAATACTTTATTGCAGCAAACAAACTTTTCACTTTAGCATTTACAGTGTTTCAGCTGAGTTGGTCCCCAGAAATTAATTTTCCTCTGAAAAACATTTAAAATGACTTCTGCTGGCAGTTGCCGAACTTTGCCGACGCTTTTGTACGACAACATCACTTTTAACTACCTCAATTTAGTTTTAATTATAGTTTCAATGTTTCTATAAACGCTGTGGAGGTCCCTGGTAGTTAAAAGTTGATGTAGTTTTTGATGAAAATGCTTCAATTTTAAACCTATATCAGAGTTCCGACTGCCATTCCAATGAGCACTTTAATAACATTCATTTGTTTCTTTTCCTCTTGTTTTTTGGTTACGAAAGACCAAAATACAGGAAAATACTACTATAATACTTAGCTAATGAAAATCACGACAAATTAGCCGGGTCGCTATAAAAGGCCACCCAAAGTGGCTCCATGTGCGTCGTAAAGGACATACCTACCGGCTTTTATGACGCGTATTTCAGCAGCGCAATGTTTTATTCACAAAAAGAAGAAAACAAGAAGTAGAAGATTTATTTATCCACATATTGGAGACCTTCAAAGCAAACTCATTTGCATTTGCCCCAGTGGCGTAGCTAGGGAACCAATGGCCCTGGGGCAAAAAAATAAAAAACTAGGGCCCCTAAAATTGGGTCCCTTTTTTACATGGGGAATTATCAACTAACTTTTTCATCTCTGGGTGAAGTGGAAGGGAGTGTCAGACTTTTACAGACTAAAAGGAGTTGCTGTGGTTAAAGTAGTGTTGCAACTTATTTTATTTAGATTCCGAAGGTGGGAGAATTTTTCACTAGTTCAAAAAGGATTGTTTCTCAGGTTTGGGGGCCTCCGAATTTAGGGGCCCCGGGGCACTGACCCGCCTAGCTCTTCGGTAGTTACGCTAGTGATTTGCCCAATTTAGAATAAAACAAAATACAAACAATATAATCCCGTTAGCTCTGGGGTTTCGGTAACTTTGTAGTACAAAGAGATCACCAAAGATCTTCAACTTGTTCTTTAGTTTACGACCGATTCATATTGTATGCAAATGACCTGTGTCAAGTACACAAGTCTGTCAATTCCATTGAAATGTCATTAGGATAGTTTTGAAAGGACATTGTCGCTTGACACGGGTCTCGGTTAATTTCCGCCGGGATTCGGAAACTCCGGGACTCCTAATAGACTTGATTTTGAAAACGAAGCTCGAATATTCGGGTGAAATTGTCACTGTGCCAGCTTAGGTATGGGGTAAATTAAGGTAAAAGTTGCTAGTTGCACTACACATGGTTTAAAATCGCTTGACAACTTTAAAAATAGCTGGCTGAAAATGAAACAAATGAAGTTTGGTTTTTAATTTTTTTTAACCAAGCATAACTTTTTTTTGGCTTCGTACGCCTTGTGCATTTAGCCACTTTTTTTTTTATTAGCTAGTGTGTACTTGACGGCGATTCCACCTGATGGTAAGCAGTAATGCAATCGCTAATGACCAGTGTTTAGTTTAGAATGTATTTAGATTTAGATATTTCGTGGCCAGATCTTAGAATTGATCCTTAAACGTTAACATTTGTTAATATGTCATCCTCGTTTGGCCATACCATTGATGTAGGATTTCAATGATAGTAAAAGGTCTAAAGAAAGTAGGCCAAACGAGAATTGAAATATCATCAAACTTCAACGTTTAAAACGATCTGGCCAGTTTTACTTGGCAATATCATGAAGTGATCAATTTCTAAGATCTGGCCACGACAGATTTACATAATGCAGTATATTTTATTTTCCATTATAATGTAGATGTTGCACATTCAAATATGTTTGCAGCATTTGGCAGCAAATGTATCGAGTCAGCCTTCTCTGCTAGCTTTGCTGAGGTAGTCAACAATACAATAAAATTCTCAGCTCTATTTTGCCGAGATTGTGCCTGATGCAATGATTTCACATATTATTCAGTTTTGTGGAAATTCGAAATACATAACTACACTAACTTAATATCTCAATGTCCTCTAGGAATCAATTTGCGAATAATTATAATAGCTATGGAACATCATTTAAAAGAATCCTGCCAAAAATTCGGCATGAATACGTTTAGGGATTCCTTTTTCAAAAATACGAAACAAATGAAAGTTGATTCTTTTTTCAAATCATTGAGCTTGTGCAACGTCATCCGATTTGAGTGTATGGGAAAGGATTAAAATGAATGTTCCGTGTAATAAAAACCACCAACTAAAATAGCTTTTATGCAAAAAATTTGGAGAAAACTGATATTTTTTGTCGATACTTGATATAGTTTTAATACTTAATAATAATTCATAATTCATAATTATTTATGTAACATCTTCAAGAAGAGATCATTTCCGCACAGCATGCAATTTCACTCCTCAGAAATCAAGTAAAAGAGTACTACCTTTCCCTCAACTGTAATAATTATTTATACATTAATAATTTATGGCATTAGGTATTGTACTTTAATTTAAAATTTCACATACTCTTCTTCTCTTGATTTTTTACACACTATTGTCGACATTTCTTTTAATAGTTTTAATCTGTCCTTTCGCAGGTCAGCTGGAAATTGAAATTTCTTTAAAAAATAAACAGAACTTTTATTCTCACATTACTGTTCTACTGTTTTCATGTGTACTTTTTTTGTTTTATTTATGGTTTCACAGTTCCTTGTTGAGCCGAGTTCGAAATTTAATTTTTCCAACTAGACTACAACTGGACTGCCTCCTCTAGCCTGACTCCGCCCCTCCTAACTCTCGTATCAAACAACCCCGATCCAACCAGGAAGTGAGAAAGAAAATTTCGTTAACCAAAAATGAGAGTGCTGTCCTACATTCAAAATTAATTCAGTTAGGAATTCCCGTTCCCATAATTTGTAGGTTTACGTCCGATGAGATAACTTTTCTGTTTTTCCAATCTTCGCCCTGAACTCCCATATTTTCCGAACTCCAAGGAAATTAATTACAAGACTTTCTGTTGCAACATTTTCCTACATTTTCTCCCATTTAAAGTTTTATGCAATTACGTTTTCTCTCAGCGATAAACAGAAAGGTTTCAGTGTAGGTGGACCACCACTTAAGTTAACGACGCTTTTCTAATTTATCGCTAACAAATTGCAGGTTTCCCACTAACCTATTTTCCTTGGCTTTTTCTGTGGGAAAATGAATGGCTGGTATAACTGCACCTGTATTTTCCCTAGCAAGGCTTACGCAGCGGGTATACGGTCTATCATTTTGCAGAAATTGTGAAGTGGGCTATGTTTTTATGTCGAAGCGTTCAATCTCTCTTCACATACTAATAACAGCCCATAACCACTAAATTCGCTCCCACGTTATTGAATCCTTCGGGGACGTGCCGCAACAAAATAAATACACAAAATAAATTATCCGTTTCCAATAAAACAACATCCTTGCTACGCTTCGAGAAGCACTAAGTGCGGGGTAAAGTGGAGCAAAACAATTCATTTTGAAGCGTATTTTGTGGTTACTAAAGTTGAATTTCGGTTATGTAAATGTTAGATTTGTGGCACGCGACGCATATCTTTCGGGCGTTCGTCGATTTTTCAAAAACCCATCCTCCGCTTAATCGAGCGGATGTAAACACCCATTTTTCGCGTCTCGCGGAAAAATATCGATATCTGGCATTGTAGTGGAGAGACAGCGGAATAGAGGGGGTCTACGAATGAATATGTTTTCGAAGTCTGCAATCATTAATCATGCATTGAGTGGTGGCACAATGCGACGTGTAATGGAGGGTTTTGTCGCGAAATAGCGGTGGGTGTATAATGCACGTAGCGAGGATTCTCAACAATGGGAACGAAAAGCTTTGTTTCAGTTGGAAAGATAATTCATCTTGCCTCTTCGGCGTACAGTTGACGGAACGCGGCTTAGTGGATTAAACTATTTCATGAAGTGGCTGCGGGGATAAGCCGGCTGTGCGTGGAACTGGAGCCGTCAGAGAATGGCGGTGTCATTTGAAACAATACTAATTTGCTCACAACTTTACCATGTCGAAGTTAGCTTATTAAGAATAACAATTTTCTCAAATGGTGCTTCCATTTGTTTACGAAAGCATTTTGGGACGTAGCTCTTTTTATTATGCAATATTTAAAATTAGTTTAATAAATTTTATCCTTACTTAATACTAATATTATGAATTGTGCTCTTTTATCCTTATTTGTTCTTTTCATTTATAAGTGTGTGTGTACCTACCTCTTCACGTATGAATGGCTAGATATGTATCTAATTTTAATGAATTTTATCAATCTTTGTTTCGTGGGACGCTATTCACATCTCCGAATAATATTTCTTTGAAAACTATTCAAGTGTCAACTTTGCTTTATCACCAGTTCACCACAGGATATGTTATTTTTATAAGCACATCACTGATTCAGTTTATAAACAATCAGAAATTCAGCTCGTAAACTCAAAATGAACCTTTGCTGTAGAGGTTAGAGTTTAATTTCGGTTGTAACGTGAAGGTGTTTATGGCTATGTAAATGGTTTACAGGGATGATTAAAAATGGTCCGAAGCTATCCATCAAGCGACAAGTCGCCTGCGATACGCAGCGCGTCTTATTTGAATAACGCCCTATGGACAGCAAATGGTGTGGAGACGCACGCAACGCACTTGCTTGCTTGCACTTACGAGTAAGTACTTAATTGAAGGCACGATTGGCTGCTGCGTTACGTGTGGCGAGTTCGATTTTACAAGGAACAAATATTTGTACGGCCTACAGTTAAGTAGTTGTTCCCGGTTTGGTATCTTGTGTGTGTGTGAATTTATATGTTTAAAAATGCACCCACGATAATATACAGAAATAATTCCTAGTGAGTTGTTAGATAACGACGACGAAGAGGTAGGTATGGAAAAAATAGACATGCTGCTCCGACCGAATAAATTTGGATATATCGTCTTTTAAAATCCCGTAACGACCCTATAAAACTTGAAAACAGCGACAGGCAACTACTGTGTAGTTGTCTGGCATAGTCGTGAGACATATTGTTAATTTTTATTTCTCCTTATTTTATTATGTTTAATTTTAGTTTGTTAATTAATTATTTGTTGATTAATGTATCATGGTGTGCCAAACAAACATATTTTCTTTCTTCCTTTCAAAATAATGTTAAATTATTAGAAAATATGAATTAAAGAATTCGACTCCACCCCACTCCAAGCCACCTACAGGGTGTGTTCAATCCGGTAGATTGATCGTTCCGTATCGGCAGCGCACAAATTGCGGCTCATTTTAATATTAGATCCGGGTAACTAACGCATGCATAAGTTAGCCAGACAGATTGTTGGTAAGTACCTGTGTTGTGGCACGCCAGGACATGTCTGGGAACTAGAAAATCAATAGGCCTTGATGGCTTAAGTCGTATGTTATGCAGATTTTTGAATAGTTGATGTTAAGTGATTTCAGTTCGAAAATAACAGATAGAAATCCTACTTTTTCTTTTTTTTTTCGTTATGTGTATTTGGTGTGATTGCACTTACAGTTCTTTGAATTATTTGTGTAACATTTTCTTTTTGTTATTTTTAGGGTTCCGTACCTCAATAGGAAAACACGGAACCCTTTTAGGATCACTTTGTTGTCCGTCTATCTGTCTGTCTGTCAAGACCCTTTATCTCGAAAACGCGTGGAGGTATCGAGTTGAAATTAAAATCATACACTAAGATCTGCGGTTCTTTGAAGCTATGAAAAAATCAAACTTCTAAGTTAATAAATAAAAGGTACGGCAGTTTATGTCGCAAAAAACGTGCATTTCGACATTCTCAAAAGAATCAAAATTCATAGTGTACTTCCCGTTCACCCAGAATCCTGAAATTTGGCATAAAGCACGGACATATAGTATAGATATAGAAATAAATCTGAAAACAGAAAATTTGTTGTTACGTCACAAAAAAAAAACTATTTGAAAAATCTTTGACACTCCGTTCGGGACTTGAACTATTCACATACTCGTATGTAGGTAAGTTTGTACAGAACCCTCAGTGCGCGAGTCAGACTCGCACTTGCCCAGTCCATTTTTTCTATAATCAGTGATGGAGTCGTACGACTATCATTGATTGGAGAAAATAATCATAATTTCTGTTCTCTCACAAAAAAAAAGAAATGTCTAAAACAATAAAGTCCTCAAAAAAATCATAACTCAATATTGAAGCACTCATTCAAATTTCGATTAACCACCAAATGATGGATGGCCCCAATAATAAGTATCCAATGGTTCATAATCATAATCCTATGTTTGTTTACGGCCCGTATCGTCGGGCACAGGCAACTCCCCATAGAGCCAGGCGCCTAATTGATCAAACTGTTTGCAGTACTAACAGTAACTAGACGTCTTGTGGGTTTATGAAATGTTTGTGTTAGATCAAGTTTCGTTAAGTTACCTAGCTTTTGTATTTTTCGAAGATCAGATTATGGGGGGACTCTTTTCGTAGGGTAGTTTTACACCAATACTAACAAAACTATGGACATAACTATGTAGTCTAAAAATAAACTTATTATTATTATTTACGTTGTTTGCTAGCCTTTCAATTTCTGAATATACACAATTTTTGCTTTTCGAAATGTATCCCTGGAATGCATCGACCACCTTCAGCCCTTGGAGTTGAAAGGGCATTGCGTATAAGTGTCCCCACCCACAAACTGATTTGAAACATGTGTCATTCGAAGCGTCTAGTTAAATAGAGTTTCTTTTATTATGGCGACATACCTCAAAAGGATGGGGTTTAGGTTTTATAAAACATTATATTTTAACTTAACCAAACCCAAGATCTTAAATATACCCATAACATAGAACGGTCATACATTTTTTAATGCGGCTCGGTGAGCCCTGTACGATTCTACAAAAACATTTGACAAAGAACATTGAGTAAAACTCTCCGCAAAAATGAGAAATGTTTCATGCCATCTAACAGCTTTGAACTCAGTAGAAAGGCATGCGAAGAGGCTAATTGGTGATCCAGATTTGGTTATGTCCAATTAACAAAGCCTGGAGCACAGGCGTAAGGTAGCCAGCCTTTCGGTATTTTACAGGATGAATTTTGGAGAGTGTGCGCGGGAATTGCATGACTTGATTCCGCCATCTCCTTTCTACTATCGGCCAATTCGATGTACCTACGGCGAATATCCACCCTTACGTTGTTGAAACCTTTACGGTCCGGACTCAGCATTTCGCCTTGTCCTTTATACCGCGTACATCAAAGGACTGGTACATTGGCCTGTTGCGGTTTTCCTATTCGATTATAATTTAGGTGTCTTAAAGGCTAGAGTGAATAGGCTCCTAATAAACTGGTGTGCCTCACCATCAACGATTGCATCACTGTTTACCATCAGGTGTGATCGCAGTCAAGGACTAGTTTATATTATTTTTAAAAAAAAAACATAGTTTATTAGGGTAGGTGCAGTATGACCGAAATATCTTGACCGCTCCAAACTTCGCTGCATTAATTAATTAAAAAAAAAACAACGCATTAATTATTCTTAAGAATCCTACGGCGTTTTGCGTATTTTTTCGAGTATGCGCAATAGTTAGGAACGCTGACTTTAGAGTAGCCAACATATTTTGACCATACTGCACAAGACAGGCAGAAATTTATTTCTTAACAAACTTGTAGTACGGACAGCGAGTTCGATTTTGAGCATCGTAATGTTGTTCGAGTGTACTAGTCAGGGCTAAACATATCTCTTATTTGTTTATTTTTTCGACCCTTGTTTGTACGGTTGCTACTTCTTATCTATTTAATGTTTCCTTTAGTCCTGCAGACGTTATATAACTCAAAGGTCCTGCGCTATAAAATTAGAAGTAAAATGTATTTATCAGATAGTAAGTTGAAAAAATTAGTAAAGTACATATGTATATGTATCTATGTATGGGGAAGACTCCAATAAAATCGTAGGGATAGAAAGATACGTGGTTTATAAAATAAAACGTCTTCTGCACATAGGTGCACGTACATTAAAAAAATAATCTGATACAAACCTCATAAAAACCACATGCTTACCAAAACGTGTATCAGGTCATCTACAATTTAATTACATAAGTGAAACATGACAAACGCGTTCTTAATTTAAAAATTCTATGCACGAGCACCTCTGAATTGCTTCGCGTAGCGTTATAAGAGTGCGTTTACATTTAGACCGGAGCGGCCCGCTTTGGGATAGAGCGCAAAGGGATAGACCGGTTGGTTGGCGCTTATAGGTGGCTAGAATAAAATGTATCATTTTGTTAACATCGGAATTACTGGTCAATTATAAATGAACTGGTTAAATTTTTGATAATCCATTTAGAGAAAACTGTTCTTCAAGATACTGGATTCTTTTAGTTCGAAGACAAGAAGTCTTACTTAATGTATATATATATACATATAGTTTATATAGCTATCTTTATTCTAACAACGTCAATGTTGCTAGAACCAAAATAGTTCTAAATCGAAAATATTCATTAAAGTGAAACATATTTTTGTTAAAATAAATGATTACTGTACAGTAACTCAAGTAAGTAACTGTACAAAGGCTTCACCAGGCTTCTCTGCATTCTGCCATAAACTACTCCACCTCGCTACATTCCTCAGTAGTAACACCTCTTTTCACTGCTCCACTCCGCTCCGCTACTCTTTGGAAACTCGCCCCAATCTACTCGTAGTTATCATAGACCGTAGCTAAAGTTAGGGTAAACAGGGTCGATTTTTTTGTCGCAAAAACTGTCGCGTCATGTGGGGAGCTGCGACAGTTTAGTCGCATGATGTCAAAAGATTTGTATGAAGTGCTGTGTCACTGCCAAAGGTAAAATTCATGTTGTATTGTACACGTGTGTGACAGTTTTGATGCGATTATGCAGAAACGGCCGCGTCACTAATTTTTTTATGAGGTTTTTTAGGGTAGGTACGACTATGGCACATCATCCTCAATGTTTAATGAAAAGGGGAGTAATATTTTCAATTCAACAATATATTTATGAAAGGATAGTAGAATATAATAGAATAAATACATTTTATTTATTTATTTATTAAAACTTCATGCAACATAAAGGTACAAAGGCGGACTTAATGCCTTAGGCATTCTCTACCAGTTAACCAAGGGTAGTGAAGAGAAAACATGGTAGGTGCATAAAAAAAAATAAAAGAATAATACGAAAACAAGGAATCAAATTTATATATACATAAAATAAACATACATAAATATTTAACATAAACCTACATATATATTTTATTATTTGTACAATAATAAAATATGAACCAACCCGTAACAACATTTTATAATAACTTATATTTATGGGTACAATGGCAGTCTTATCGCTGACATATACATACATACAGACATATATCTACCAGACAACCTAAGGGTGGACTATATGAACTATAAATACTTAGTATTTTTGCTATTTTATTTAATGCTCAGGCATATGTGACAAGGCAAAGCAATTACCATAAAGATTATATCATTTTCAGGGAACTAACAGGAGTATAAATTACGAGTACGTATTTTATTCTCTAGTAAAATTATTTTGTAATTATATTAAATCAATGCATGTATTTTATGATTATATTAACCCACCATTTCATTATGAGCATTTTTATATATTGATACTTAATCATCCCATAAGACTGCACCAAAAGTATCATTTTTATTAAGCAACGTCATTCTCACCGATCACCCCAGGCGACTGTCATTCCCACGCACGACGCCTCCGTACAATGGAACGTTATTTTTTATTTAAACCGATGTTTATTTTATTTATCTCTCGCGTTATTTTATTGGGGATACACACAATAGTTTTTGCGACAACCCTACGGCGACACGCGACGCAAATGAGTCGTAATTTTGTAGATGGCAATATTTACGATGAAATAAATTATTAATATGATCTGCGTATGTACTTAGGTTATTTATACTTTTGCATAAATCTAAGTCTAGACTCAGGCGAAATTCAAATTTTCTTAAGTTTTAGATTCTACATTTTGCTGGGTAGTTTCAAGTTGTGTAATGACTAAAATATAATATACGAACATAAATAGCCATTCCAGGGTTAGATGAACTGAGAGGTTTGTATTAATGCCTTTTTACCAAAAAACCAGGGACGCGCTGGATAAATATTAAGGAAACTCTGCACCATCATTTTCATTGGTTAAGAACGTCGATCACTAATAAAGTCTTTATGTGATCGAATTTTCACAGTTTTTCATACAACCGATCTTACGCGATTATGACGTTATTACACATTTTTCATTAGATATTGGAAACACAGTATCTTGTGGATATTATCTAGGCTCCTATTAAAATCAATTTATAAATTTTTGTAAAACTAATCCAGTAAAGTATTTCTATTTTGCATGAAATTTGACACTTCATAATTTACTCAAAAGTTTAAAAAGCCAAAAAGTATAACAATTGAAGCCTTGCAAATTAAACAAGATTCTAAATGACGATTATTTTCAAAAACTTTTAAGGTTTAAAAAAAAAACAACCTTCCTTTCCTTTCCTGGAACAAGTTTTGTAAAATATTCGAGTAAATCACGGAGTTACCGAATGCTAACAGAGTTTTCAAGCGTTATCTCTTTTTTTTCGCGTTGCCTTTTCATCAAACATCACGTTGGATTGCGTTAGATGAAGTAACAAGCTTTTAAACCATGCTCGATGTTGAACATAGGCGAGTGCAAAAGGGGGTCCTTTTGCACTCGCCTATGTTCAACACATATGCGTACACAGTAAACCACTTCTTAAGAGGGTTCTTAAGAAGTGGTTTACTGTGTTCCGTTGTGGTTGTGGAGTACAAACGACGTCAAAAGCAGTTCGGTAAAAAAACAGGTACAAAACAGATAAAATCCATGGAATATTAAATTATATATTGGACGATAGGAGATTGAAAGTGAGTGAGGTGACTGAGGCTGTACGCATTTCAAATGAGTGGATATGTCGTGGAATATATATATTATCATAGAAATTGATCACTTCATAATATGGCCAAGATAAACTAGCCAGATCATTTTAAACGTTAAACTTTGAATCATCAAAGTTTGGCCTACTTTCTTTAGATTTTTCGTTATCATAGAAATCCTACATCAATGATATAGCCAAAAGAGGAGGACTTTAAACGATCTGGCCAGTTTTAGTTGGCCGTATCATGAAGTGATTAATTTCTATGATCTGGCCAAGACAGACTATTTTATCGCTCAGATAGCTTTTTAATTTTCAAACATTCATTATTTGGTAATAAAAAAGCTATTTGCGCGAAGGGGAACCGCGATTGCTCACGCTCACCTAAGGAATAAAACAAGAGACTACATTGGGAATAAAAAGCTTTTTCTACTTTTTTTTTTTAAATATCCCGCTGTCTTACTACTGTCCTTTCTGAGAAAATGGCAGTGTCAGAAACATGTTAAAAAAATCTCGATAGATGATTTTCAACTTTATCTTAAAAAAACTGTATTTTAAGCAACGTAAGTGGATAAAACTGGAATAATGAATCAAATCTTTATGCAGAACTTAGCTATTTTAATAACTCAATAATTATCTGAGTTACCCTCGGTTTCTGATTTAAGCATTCGAAGTTGAGAATTACTCAAACTCTACTTTGCCCTAAAAATCTGTCAAAATTTGGCAGTTAAGTATGGTTTGAGACATTCTTAATTCAAAATATTCAATTCAGAAATCCGCCCTAACCCCTGTTTCTGATTTAAGCATTTGAAGTTGAGTTTACCCCAAACTCTATCTTACCTGAAATTCTGTCAAAATTTGGCATTTAAGTATAGTTTGACATGTTCTTAATCAAAAATACTCAATTCAGAAACGTGCCCCGTATTTTTGAAATACATCATATTTTGTTGTTTGAAAAGTAAGCTATCATTGCGCAGTTTATTTTCTATGTATTCAGACAGTAACCACGTCTTTGGTGATGACAAGCCTTCTAAATAAAACAAATAGACAACAATTTATTATAAATATAAAAAATATTTTATTAGCTCTTTTTTATTCTTACTTTTTTTATTTATTTATTTTTTTATTTATTTGGTTGCTAGGTCATTTTGAAATAATTCATAGGATGCGGAGTTATTTTAGTAGATAGTCATCGATGAAGATAGTCGATAAAATCTTATTATATTGTAAGTATCCATTCTATTTCTACAAAAGAAAATGATTATGTTAACCACATAGAAAATGTAGGCATGTTTGGTGTTCTGTAGCCAATTCGTAGGAGGTAATTGAACGAAAGCTGCTACGAGATGCTACTACGGTCAACAACAATTATTAACTTATTGAATAATGCTTCAACGGAAACCAACAGTACAATTTTCATTACATTTAATAAATTAATAATACCTCGAACTCCAATAAGTATAATTAAAACCACCGAACACACACGCGAAACCAAATAACCACCTTATTTACTTACAACAAGCAACGACGATAATTCGCTTAAAAATAATATAATAAGACAATCTCAACTAAATTGGTATGTTAACGTAACATTATCATAATTGCAGGGCTCAGGAACGTAATCAATAAGTCGTCTGCCCGGGCAATTTGCCCAAGTATTGATGGGCAAAACAAACATGGGCACATGGCTGTTCTGAAGAATTGACTTCTTGTAAAAAATCGTGGGTAATTTCCGATGTGTGTGTTTTTGTGCCGGTAGGCATTATTGGCTTATTGACTTGGCCGTCATTACATGGGTAACTTGCGTGGAGACCATACATAAGTTATTATATCATTTGAGCTCAACTACCAACGTAATACAGCTAGATTAGTCTCGTGGACGCTATCGTTAGCCTCATAACTTCTAAAGTACTTACCAAATAAAAATATTTAGGAAAGAAAAAATCAAGAGAACATAAAAATGAATAGAGATCTGGGTGGTTTGATATCACATCTAATATTTTTCTTCATATAACCCGACGTTGGAGGTCTTCAGGAGAAGAAGTAGGGAAAATTTCAATATATATATTAAATTATATTTAAAATAATATCAAATAAAAAATTATTAATATTATTATATTTTAAATAATTATCATAAAATTTCATAATATTTATGGGTTTCTTATTTTTTTATTCTAATGTGTCTATTGTGTGCGGTATCTACACATCTTTCTGTAGTTTATTATTAGTTAGGTAATTTGGATTTAATTAATGTAAGCTTAAAGCTAGAACTAAACTGCGCACACGGCACATGTGTGCCACACACGCCGATCTGGGCGCGTCGGTCTCCATACATTTTATATGTAAACTAGACTTTTATTATGGAGCTACACTTTCACTCTACTACGTTCTACGCCACGCGACACCACGCGACGTCGTTCTACGTACAAATCAGACGTGTTAGACGTGTGCGTCGGTCTAATGTAGTTCTAGCTTAAGTTTGGCTGTGCACATGAAACACTTAAAATAACTATCTAGTTTAAAACCACACCATTTACTAAACAGTACGTAATTTGCTTGAACTAAAATGAACAAACGACATTACTGGCATCGGATTAAACCTGGATGAGGTTCGCATAGGAACGTAGGAATTGGCATTACAACAGACAGTTAAGCCTGCCTTTTGTCTGCTCAGCAGCCGGTGAAGTCTGGCTGTGGATGCGTAGAGCATAATCAGCTTTATAATGTTCCCACTGCTGGGACTCAGACTTCCTCTCTAGGAGGAGAGGGAATGGTTGGTAATCTAACACGCGGGCTCAGTGCGGATAGGTGGATGTCACATGACTTTAAATTTTTGGTTCTAGGCCATGCTGGTTTCCTCACAATGTTTTTCTTCACCGTTGTAAGAGCAGTGGTGATGAAATAAATTACACAACTCGTAAGCCGTGGCCGATACCATTGGGCCATCATTGCTCTTTGCTGTGGATGATGTTTATGAAAATGAGCCAAGCATGCTTCCTTGTGGGACTCCCACAAAAGTAATTGCAGAAAATTAATTACTTTCCTTTACAAAATATTCAAGTCCAAATAACAAGGCACTAGACACACAAAATAAAATAAACAGAGGTTTAAATGAAGAGGATCGTTAGCTCCAACGTGTTTTCAGGTAAGAAGGAATGCAATTTGCAATTTTGTCGGATCGATATCGGATAACGAGTGAACGGAGAGATTTTAAATTGCAGCCTCCGCAACTCGTTCGGCAAGATGTAATGAGGATAGAGTATTTGTTTGTAGAAATTATTACGAGTTTGTGGAAATTGTTGTTAGATTTGATTTTGTCAGTTGGACGCAGATAGTGTCTAGATAACCCGTAGGAGCCCAGCAGGGTCGAAGCCTACTGGGGCCATAGGTGAGGCGAAAGAGAACCTCCGGGCCCTAGAACGAAGGCAAAGAAGGCACAGGAGTGGGTTTTTAGTCAGTAAAAGCCTGACAATATCTCACACTCCGCCCAAGAGCGGGGGATGTCATTGGATGATTTTCCCACCGATAAAAAAAGATAGTTTATATACTCCATTGGTTTAGGTAGTTAACTTAACTTAAACCATCTTAATATGGCTTTATATTTAAAAAAAATCGTATAAAAGACATACAATGATTATTTAAATTTAGTTAGTTACCAAAAATCGGTATAGGTAAATAACAAATTGTAAAAATTTTTATATAAAAATTATAGACAACTTTTAGATAAAAGACATGTTAAGATTGTTTACCTTTAGTTAATTACCTAAACAGATGGAGTATAGATAATAACATGGCTGCCCACACAGACGCAGTTTTGAAAACAACACGTTCAAAAAAAATTTTCAACTCTAAGGCCTACTGTTCACGGAGGCATAGCTTCATAGACGTGTGTTCGTCATTACGCTTCGTTCACATCTTACATATAAAACAATGAAACCCTGTCGACGAAGCGGCAACGACACGATGGTACCACGTTGCCGCTCCGTGGACAGTAAGTAGGTCTCAGTTTCATAGAACATCGACCGACAAAAGAAAAGGATTTTCTCATTGAACCATATTATTTTTATTTATTTATTTAAATTTTATGGACAGTAGTGGTACATCGGCGGACTTAATGCAACAAGGCATTCTCTACCAGTCAACCTTTGGGTTACCAGCCCCCTATAACCAAGTTACAACTGTTTTGTGTCGAATTCCGTTCTCCAATCGGTAACGCCTCGGTGTCAGCAATTGTAGAAAACGATAAGTTGGTAGCCATGTTGACGCGCCTGAATTGGCCGCTCGTTCTGCAATAACAAAGAAAGTAGCGTTGAACATTATAGAAACGATAACAATTCATTCTATTATTTTGAGCGATGTGAACTTGGCTACGAATTTTCTATTCGTTTGTTCTGACCACGTGACTTAACGTTGAGATGATGTCATTCCCATACATTTGTTTAGTTGTCGTTAACGATTGGAGATTATCAATTTTAGCCAAGTTTATTTTTTTAGGGCTTTATTTTTTTTTTGGTGGGAAAATCATCTTATGACAAATTAACCTAAGAGACAACACTGTGGTGGTGGTGTTCACAATAAATATATCAAGTAGAATGTAGTATCATCAAGTTACAATAATAAACAATATATGCTAATATTATAAACTAATAAATACAGTATAACTAGGAGAACTTAAAAAATAACAATTATGACGAAGACCGAACTAAGGTTGAGAGGACTTCAATTATATAAGTTAAAGATATAAGTTGAAGTCTCTCTCTGAATCAAATCATTTAACATTTACTTAAAAACTACCGGCCCCTATTGGTCTTGGACATCAAGATATTTTTTCAATTTGGACAAGTAGTTCTTGAGATTAGCGCGTTTAACCTAACAAAAAAAGTTGAAGAGCTTTTAATGAGTCTATGGCCCGCCTCAGCTCTCGAATTCTCGACTTTTCTTTACTATAATATGCATGTATTATATCTAAACCTAAAACCTCATAATTCACTCTGTTAATTGGTGAAAACTGCATGGAAATCCGTTTAGTAGTTTTTCAGTTTATCGCGTTCAAACAGACAGACAAACGCGGTTTGTGCCTTTGTATTACAACATGTAAGGATTATTAAGAAATTCTAAAATTTGATATTAATATTCGGACTCGCACTGAGGGTTTTTTAAACAAACTTCGTCAAACTAGATTGTGACGTCGCTCGACACGACCAATGACAAAAAGCTTATCAACGTGGGTAAATAAACTAAGTGCTTATAGTTTAATAAATTTATTGTAGCAAAAAAAACTTTATAAACTACACAATATAAAAAAAGTCACTTTCCGCGCTACCATAGCATAGTCGGCCTTATAATGTTCCTACAGCTGGGACTCTAGCCTCCTCTTAAGAAGAGCGTGTGGGCCGTAATCCAGTTTGGTGGATGTCATATGTCTTCGATTTTTTGGTTCTAGGTATATATGTTCTGGTTTCTTGGTGTTGGTTGCCGAGAGTGGCCTAGAGGTCCAGAACAGATTGGAGGTGTGGTGGCACAGACTGGAGAGTGTTGGCCTGAAATTATGTAGAACCAAAACGGAATACTTGTTCTGTGATTTCGGCGGTCTTTCCAATCCAGTGCCTTTAGCTCTTGCTGGAACGCCCATACCGATCTGCTCCGACTTTCGGTACCTCGGGTCACTCGTCCAAGGGGATGGTGAGGTAGCCCGGGACGTAACACATCGGATCAACGCAGGATGGATGAAATGGCGACAGGTCACGGGAACAACTTGTGACCCACGGATGCCACTCAAGTTGAAGGGTAAAATCTACAAGTCCGTGATTAGACCTGTCATACTGTATGGATCAGAAGGTTGGGTAAAGAAAAGGAAGTTGGTGATAGTATGACGAGTAACAGGGCAGAATGGAAGAAGAAAACGTGTTGCGCCGACCCCAAATAACACGGGATAAGAGCAGGAAGATGATGAGGTATATACTGGTTTCTTGATAATGTTTTCCTTCACCGATTTGAGGCTGGATTTGTACCCGCGACCAACAAGTCGTAAGTTGTGGCAATTACCCAGTGGTGGAGGAGTTAGCGACAGTTTGAGAGCCCAGTATCCTCCATACTACTCTCAAACTGTCGCCAACTCCTCCTAAATCTAAACTACGAGTGTTTGATACGGTTTTCACTAATAGAACGAGCATTATTTTTTTTTTCTCTTAAAATTTTTTGTAACTTAGCAATCTGTGTAACACACAATGGGACATTCGTTTGTCGTTTTATGAGCTTATAATAGGCATCTCCAAAGGAAGCTTCATCAAGCTTGCCTAAGTGGTGGGGTCTTCAAAGCGGTTTACCAGGGCAGAAACGCTATATCTTTTTAGACGGAAGTATTGAGCGCTACCCGTGCCTTCCAGCCTTGATGCAAGTAGGTTTACACTTGGTGACTAAGAGCACTAAATGAGGAAGGTTTGTGTATATAATATGCACTTGTGTAAAGCCGGAGCGCGTCGCTAGTTTAAAATAATTAATTTGAAATGAGATAGTAACTGTTTTAGATACTCACATCTAGTTTTTTTTTTCGAAACAAGTAACGGTTTGGTGTGATGGACTTCTTCGAAAGAATTACCATGACCTTGGAAGGCAAAGGACAACTGAAGTGAAACAGTTAAGTCCGTAAAACTTGATTATTTCCCACCAAAAACAGCGGTACCATTACTTGTTTCTCAATAAAACTAATTTATTAACCAAGCACTACCATAAAAACTACTCATAAAGCTTCCTAAAGATATGAAAAGTCAAAACGAGTCATCTATAAATAAATTATAAAAATAAAAAGGGAAGCGTAAACAAAAATTCACTCAGATCCCCGTAAAAAATTAGCACCAGCTTGTATAATAAATAACCTAACTCTTGGACCGACATAATGCATAATAATATTTTTCTTCAGTTACCTTCCCTCTTCGCTAACTAAAGTCTGTCGGGCTCTCAACTTCTCCGTGCTTCGTCATTATGCTATACTTCTTCATCGCCCTCCTTAAATTATTATTAAAATTTACGATAACCGCAATTTTCCTATCTAGCAACCCAAAGTTGTTTGCTCAAGCGACTTTTAGATGATTTTATGCAAAATTTACTTTGATTATGGACCAAATTTGCACTTATAAACGCAGTAAGAGGGTTAAAATGCGAAATGTACTCGCATAATTTGATGCTTTTCGTTTATTAATTTCATGGTCGTGTAATCTTTTGTAAGATTTAACAGCAATTAAACATTTCAGAGATACATAATATAATATACATAATATCATGGTTTACTGGATGGCCGAAAATTGGTTCGTTCTCGTTTATACTGAGCAAAGATTCTAGATTTAATACGGAAGAAACTGATTTGAATGACAAAGATTTGAATGTAGGTTTAATATTTAGTTCCTCCATGACTACGATTGTAGCACCACTGGTAGTAGAAGGTATCCTTCCATCACATCTTTCTTCATCGTTCTTCCATCATCATCATCGTTTTTCCATCCACCAGAAGAACGGCGATGCGCCACCGGTACGTGGTGGACATAATTATATTCTATCTATAAGGACTTATATCCCACTTATACGCTCAAAAACCTAGAATAGAAAGAAAAAAGAAAGAAAGAAAAAAGAAAGAAGAAAAGAAAGTTATTTATGACTATTTTTATTGTCACTTATTGGGGCGACAAAAACGTAACTATTTTTAAGACCACAATTCTTTTTTATAAATTACAAAAATTTTGGAGCTACACAGGCATTTGCTATAAAAGCGTTTTTGTTGATCCAACATTATTAAATTGGAACTTCAAAGTCACTAACCAAAAAGTGGTGCAACAATCTCACAATTAAGGACACTTTTTTTTTGTTTTGTGCTCTTATTATGATTTTTTTGGTAATTCATTACTTAGAAGATTTTTACGTAAAACTATAGCAAACAAAATAAACAATTAATTTTATAAATATTTCAAACCTACTATAAATAGTAATCCAAAAATGAGAAAATAAAAGCGAAAAAAAAATCTTCTCCTGTACAAATTTAAAGCATTTATGAGCTGTTGTGACTTTGTTGCACCGAAGACGCGTATGTATAGAATATAGATAGCTTCCCCATGAAAAAAGATTGCAGCATCGCTTTCAGCAGAAAGTATCTATATCGACATATTATTCTACAGGTTTCATTCAGCGCTGCAGCGCTGGCAAGAACAAATAATAGTAGAAGTGACAACTAGCCCCAGGTGTCCTCCCCTACATTATCTACTAGATGACTGCTGTAAAACTGTACTTCACCATAACACTTCAAGCCTAACGTTGCATCAACGACTTCTACAAACTTATTGACCAACATTATTATATACCTCTATGCATGCAAAACTTAACCTTAACATCTTAGATTTAAGATTGATTTAGTGTTTTGAGTAAGTAAATATGAAAATACCAGGAGTGCATTCGGCGCAGGTGGCAGTCCCCAGCGTCTTAAGTTTCGAGATTCAAATAAATGGTTGTTTCCTTGACATTATTTAATTATTCATATGTTCCCTTTGTTTTGTGACGGCAGAGTTTTCAGAGTACCTATATCTACAATAGTTTTCAGTAGGTACTAAAGAAATTTCTAGAATGTTAAATTCTATCCCCCAATTTCTGAAATAAGTATGTGAAGTCGAGTATTTTTCAAACTCTACTTACACGTAAAAACCTATTAGAAGTATGGTATGACACGTTCACAACACAATACTACCAGAAGCCCTATGTAAAGGCAAGATCACTCTGCGCAAAACACCACAAAAAGAATTACATACATGTATTAAAAAAAAAAAGCATTCAGCATATTATGTAAACGTAAATATAAATACTAAAATAAGCTATTCATTTGCTAAACAGCTCAGTGGTTTTAATAAATAAGGCCCGGTTTCTAAATAGCATTTAATTACTAATCGTCGATCAATTTGTCTCCTTAAAATGTCATTACTGTCAAAGCACAACATTTAAAAAACGAGAAGAAATAATCAATAAAGTTACTAAATCGTAAGTGCTTAAACACTTAATAATTTAAATAAAATATAATAAGTATTTTGGACGTCGCTCGCTCATATGTCATGTCATGAGGAAACTCGTAACTTGACTTTGAAGTGAAAAGTACTGTGACCATAAATTATATAGATCTAGAGACCCGTCGTAGCTTCACATGGGTTTTTGAAATTTTCAAAATCCTTAGTTCCTCTCAACTATAATATGCATCCGCAAACCAACCGCATATGGAAACCGCATGAAATCCGTTCAGTAATTTTTGAGTTTATCGCGAACAGGCTCTAAGGACTTTATTAATAGTTTGTAAAGAAAATATTATTCTTAGTTTTGATTCTCGTAAAAATGATATCAGCGTTGAATTCACTTTATATAGCTTGCATCATCCGCTTTTTTAAATTTCGCCACAGATCTTGATTTTCTGAAAGTAGCCTTACTCAAAACATCCTCCTGTCTTCATGCAATATTATTTACTTTATGTTTTTTTACGCTCGTTTATGTAGGCATTACTACATTATATAACTGACATTACGATAAGAATACCGAATAGTTTCATTCAACTAACAAATGGGTAATATTTCGTCATTAAAATTAAATCTTTTAAAGTATCTCAGTGAAAATTGTCCAGAGTACGCCTCACTGCCTTGTCACCGTACTCCTCATTCGTCTGACACGAGGTGATTACGGGTTTGTTTATTTTGTTATTATTGTTTCTTTTTCTTTTTTGTCTAAACACGATCGTGATTATCGAACGTAAGTGGACGGCCAGACTTGTGAGTGATTTCTTTTATTATTCATTGTATTCTTTTTATTTAACCTTTGATTTTGTCTGTCATATCCACTTGTAAAGTGAGTTTATCCAGTCCTTGTAGGTCCAGGCGATTTCTCTTTAGTATGCTCTTCCTCTGAACATTTGGATGGGTATCAGTCAGTTCTCCTATAAGACGCTTAATAATCCCTGATCTCTGGACTCGACCTTATCGTATCCAGAGATCAGGGATTATTAGAAAAAGTTACCAAGGCCGTGGAACCCAGAGGGCAATTGAAGCTGCACAAGTAGGTTTTAGTAAGTAAAGTCTGACACTCCCTCTTGCTCCACTTCGAGCAGGAGTTATTTGATGACTTCCATATCACTGACACTACACTACCTGGACACCACAAAAAAAAGATGATGTAACGTGAACACATGCGCACAAAGTTGCATGAATCATCACAGTAAGTAAATTGATTGCATTTGTTTTTTAACCGACTTCAAGAAAAGGAGGAGGTTATCAATTCGGTTGTATTTTTTCCTTTCGCAATAAAATTGTTTATATCTGTATGGTCTATAGCAGTGGTGGCCGAGTGGTAACGGCCCCGACTTAAGAGTTGTAGGGTCACGGGTTCAAACCCAGCCAGGCACATTACTGTGTGTAATTTATTTCATCACCACTGCTCTCACAACGGTGAAGGAAAACATCGTCATGAAACCGGCATGTCCTAGAACCAAAAATTCGATGACATGTGACATCCACCAACCCGCACTGGGCCTGCGTGGTGGATTACGGCCCATTAATTCTCCTAAAGAGGAGACTTGAGTCCCAGCAGTGGGAACATTATAAAGCTAATTATGCTATTTTTATATATCAGAACTTTGGAGTCCTTACATGTCCTTACATGTGGATGGATGGAGAGGGAGAGGGAGACCAAAGAAAAGATGGATAGATTGTCTGAAGAGTGATATGAAAGAAACGGAAGTTAGTGATAGCATGACTAGTGAGACAGGGCAGAATGGAAGAAAAAAACATGTTGCGCCGACCCCAAATAACACGGGACAAGAGCAGGAAGCTGATGAGAACTTTGGAGTCCTGGACCTGTAGAAGGCGTACGAGGGGCTGAAGAATACTTTTCATGGACATGGTGCAAACCGACGACTATCTCTGTACATGCTATGTAAGCGTACCCAAGGACAACTCCCGGTTGGTGGGTATTCCAAAATATGGTAAACAAAGATATAGAGCTTATAGTTTTGACTTTCCTGTTGGTCTAATGGTTAGTGGCCCTGACTGCTATGCCGGAGGTCGTGGGTCCGATTCCCACCAAGGAAAAATGTTTGTGTAATGAGCACAATCATTTGCTCTGTGCCTGGGTGTAATTTATCTATAATATGTATGTATTTAGAAATATTTAAGTATGTTTATCAGTTGTCTAGTACTCATAACACAAGCTCTGCTTAGCTCAATACTAGACGGCGTTGTGTGATAGTTGTGTGAATATAATATAATAATATTATTATATTATAGTTTTGGAAGGCTTAAGAGAACTGGTTACCAAGGACTATGTCAAGACTATGGCCCCTACCTGAACAATGTTATTAATATACGTCGGTTTCTTTGAGGTGGGAAATCATCCAGTGACTTCTCCCGCTCTAGGGTGCAGAGGGAGTGTCAGACTATTACTGAATGCCACTTCTGTATCCTTTAGTTGCTCTTTGTGTTCTAGGATCACTAGTTTCCTTTACAGAAAATTCCCGCGATACATCGATAAGTATTTATTTTTTTATAATAATTATTTATTGTTTGTTTTTCTATTAAATGACACCTGCCATGTAATGTTTTTTTTGTTTCCTTTTTTTTCTCGGTGGGAAAATGATCTAATGTCATCCCCCGCTCTTGGGCGGAGCGCGAGATAGTATCAGACTTTTACTGACTAAAAACCCACTCCTGTTCCTTCGTTGCCTTTCGTACCAGGGCCGAGTCTTCCTTTCAGAATCAGACCCTTGGGACCAGTAGGCTTCGACCCTGCTAGGGTCGGCCCCCTACAGTTGCTGACATCTCTTTGAGGCGCGCGTGGAACAGTACGCGCCGTCGACGACTTTGGCTCGGTCCGCACGCTTACCGGACGATCGGACGGCGAGCTACCCATTGCTCGCCGTCTGCAAGCCCATGTACTGTTTAGAGAACTGCACTACCATAAGATCGACTGGCAGCAAATGACTAAAGCATTAAGTCTGATGATGATATAATAATATAATATTTTACAACTATCACACAACGCCATCTAGTCTTGGGCTAAGCAGAGCTTGTGTTATGAGTACTAGACAACTGATAAACATACTTAAATATTTCTAAATACATACATATTATAGATAAATTACACCCAGACACAGAACAAAATTATAATAATATAATATAATATTCCACAACTATCACACAACGCCATCTAGTCTTGAGCTAAGCAGAGCTTGTGTTATGAGTACTAGACAACTGATAAACATACTTAAATATTTCTAAATACATACATATTATAGATAAATTACACCCAGACACAGAACAAAATTGATTGTGCTCATCACACAAACATTTGTCCTGGGTGGGAATCGAACCCGGTATAGCAATCAGGGCCACTAACCACTAGACCAACAGGCCAGTCAAACTTATTGCTAGTGCATTAAGTTTTAATAAATAAATAAGTGTGAGTGTGACTTTACTCTGCGGTACTTTTATAAAACTTAATTGAACATTTCACGGTAATGGTTATGGTATTTCATCATTCGGCTTACCTATCTTTTTATAACGCAATAAGTAAAAGTAGGATTTGTTTAATTGAATGAACGGTAGATTAATTGGATTCAACACTAGGGGACCTATTAAAGATATGTTTAGTGTGTAATTTTAACGGTTAATTTACGATTTGTAATCAAGCTTTGCCCTTCGAGAAAGACGATTATGCTGAATTTAATTAACACGAAACTTTATACGTTAACATCATTTTTAGGGTTTACCGTACCTCAAAAGGAAAAAAAGAACCCTTATAGGATCACTTTGTTGTCTGTCTGTCTGTCAAGAGAATTTATCTCGGGAACGCGTGGAGGTATCCAGTTGAAATTAAAACCATATACTCAGGTCTGCGATCCCTTGCCATTTATGTCGCAAAAAACGTATATTTCGACACTCTCAAAGGAATCAAAATTCATAAGGGTACTTCCCGTTGACCAAGAATCCTGAAATTTAGCATGAAGCAAGGTCTCATAGCATAAGAATAGGAAAAATCGGAAATTGAACTGTTTTCATTGGTAAGTTTGTACGGAACCCTCAGTGCGCGAGTCCGACTCGCTCTTGCCCGGTTTTTATGCATTACATTGCTTTTAAATTCTCCAAATGGTTAGGCAGAAGTGTAGTCTATATGTATTATTATTTAATTATATTCAAGTCACCATGTTAGGGCAGTGGTAGTTAAGTGGTAACGGTGGCCCCGACTGAAGAGTTGTACGTCGTGGGTTCAAATCCAGGCAGGCGCTTTACTTTGTGTAGTTTATTTCTTCACGGCAGCTCTCAAAACAGTGAAGGAAAATATCGTGAGGAAACCGGCATGGAACCAAAAGAATAAGAGAACCAGAAGAGATGTGATGTCCACAAACCCTCACTGGGCCCTGGTGGTGGATAACGGCCCATTTGCTCCTTTAGAGAGAAGGCCAAAGTTCTATAATATAAGATTTTGCTTATGCTATACAAGGAGTTAAGCGGCAGTAAATGGCTCATCAACACTGCACGAATGCACAAGGAAGGCGGCCATCAGAGAGGGGTGGCGGCGTGTTGTGAAGCTTGCCACCAACGCCTGAAGTGATGACCATGACCACTCTGTCAAGAGTGATGCCGACAACGTGGATCCAAGGAGTCGGGTCTATTGTCGCCAACCGGGAACCAATAAGGCTTCAATACAGCTACTGAGAAATTCCATATTGAAAAAAAAAAATCCAATTAAACTACATACCAATTTCGAAACATTCGGCAAGTTTCAAAGTTCCGGGGACTTAAAAACACCTTCATAAAGGTTACAGAATAATAAGTGTTACAGGTTGAATTGGTTACAGAATCAAATATGTAACACTTATAAATGTGTTTTCAATGTGTTAACCCAAAACACTTACAAAAGTGTAACCGTAACATAATCTGTAACAGATATAAAAGTGTTAACAGTGTTAATAAGTGTAACAGGTAAACGCAGCGTTGCCAAATTTACAATGTACTTTTTTATGGTTAATAAAGCATTAGATAGCCGAATTCCAGTCGCAGTCTGTTGTATAGGTGCAAAACAGTATTGAAAATATTCGTGACGTCGTAAGTTTATTTGAAAAGTTTTGACTGCAATGGATCAATCAATACTTTCTGTAAAAAAAAAAACTCGTTTGGATCAAGATGACAATCATCCTAAAATTAACTGCTTACCACTTCGACAAGAAGTTGTGCGTCCTATTAGTCCCGACATCTTGATAGAGCCGGAAGTATATTCGGAGGATTATTCGCAATCAATCCTTTCTTATAAAAAAAACCCGTCTGGATAAGGACGAAGACTATCCTAAATCTATCTAGATTTCCTAAATCTAGATATTTCGCACTTCAACAAGAAGTTGTGCGTCTTGACAGTCCCACATTATTTGAAGATGATACAGAAGAAATTGAAAACAAAACTAAATTATTCGGATTCGGAAACGAAAAGTTTGACTGCAAAGAAGTGGTGCGAAATGTTCGGAGTGTGCGTTGCATAGTGACGGTTTAGTTGAACCAATGGATCCAAGAAACAAGCATTTTTAACCGACTTCAAAAAGGAGGAGGTTATACGTTCGGTTTAATGTATGTTGTTTTTTTTTTTATGTATGTTCACCGATTTCTCGGTCAATTGTGGACCGATTTTGAATTTTTTTTTTTCGTCTGAAATGTTATGCTTCCGTGTTGGTCCCATAGAAATATTGTTATGATCTGATCATGAACTTCGAAGATATGGAACAGAACTCCTCATAGGATCACAACAGAACCGTCGTAACAAGTAAAATTGTTTTGTTTATACGCGTAGTCGATGACTGACTGAAAGTAGAGGGGGAATATATTGATCTGATCTGATGATGAACCCTGAAGTTAGGCACTGGAACTCTGTAATAAATTAATGTAATCTAACCGTGTTTGGGATTATTAGAATTGTCATGAGATGCACTCTGGCTATAAGGTATTTAAATTTGGCTGAGGGGTACTTTTTAGTGGTGGTACCGTAACTAAAAAGTGTAAAATAAAAAACTTTTCCAAAAAAAAAAATATAACCGACTTCAAAGTAAAAAAAAACACTGAAAAGTGCAAAATAACTTTAATTTCGGAAGTCGGTGTTAAATAACGAAGAGGCAAAACTATTACAGAAACACCGACTTCCGTTATATTTATTTTTTGAAAAGTTTTTTATAGTGAATTAATTGCATAGGAATTTCAACATGTAAAACCGTGCATGCGTACATATGCGTACTCATGCATATTATAGACTGTACACCAACTAAAATTTAAACATAAGTATATAAAATGCTCAAAGTGTTTAGCATAAAAGGATATCGTACTTAGTTGTCGATTATTTTTTATTTATAATTTGTCGCACTCATGGCAGTAACTGACGGGGTCAGCGTGGTCTGGTCCTAGCTCAGGGAGAGTCGTACCAGGCGGCGAACAAATTAGCGACACGTGGGGTTACGATAGTCGTTGATAG
Source organism: Mythimna pallens (assembly GCA_961205895.1). NCBI lineage: Eukaryota > Metazoa > Arthropoda > Insecta > Lepidoptera > Noctuidae > Mythimna > Mythimna pallens. The sequence continues at coordinate 7,885,728 of OY540825.1, forward strand.
GATCCAGCAGTTGGGACTCGAGGTGGCGCTGCACAAGCCCGAGGCCATGTGTTTTCACAGCCCTCGGAGCGCGCCGCCTTGGCGCTCCCAATTAACGGTAGGAGGAGTTCACATCGGCGTCAAGTTGACATTAAGTACCTGGGACTCATCCTCAACAGCCGGTGGAATTTCGAGGAGCACTTCTGACGTCTGGCTCCCAGACTGAATCGGATTGGGGCTGCCCTCAAGCGGCTCCTGCCCAACCTCGGGGGTCCAGACGCCTCCTACCGGAGACTCTACGCAGGCATCGTCCGGCCCATGGCCCTTTATGAGGCACCGGTGTGGGCGCCGTCACTGCGAAAGCGACCGGCGGCCCAGCTGAACGCGTGCCAGAGGGTTATGGCCATACGGATAGTTCGGGGATACCGATCGATTTCCCGCAAAGCGGTGAGCCTCCTTGCTGGCCAGCCACCAGATCTGGAGGCAACAGACCTTGCACGCAAGCACGATCTGCGCGTGGAGATGCAATGTCGGGCCGGAACTCCGTTGCCTCGACAAGTAGCGGCATGGCGGACAGAGCTTCGGCGGGGTCTAATGGCGAAATAGAGACAGCGACTATCGCAACCCAGTGCTAAGCATATTGCATTATGGCGGTAAATCCCTTCTTTGAGGAATGGCTGGAAAGGCATCACGGCGTCCTTACCTTCCGTATGACGCAGGTCCTCGTCGGACATGGTAAGTTCGGGAGGTTTCTGCACCGGATTCGTGCGGAAGAAACGCCCGGGTGTCACCATTGTGTGGACCGCCCGGAGGATATAGTGGAGCACACGGTGTGCGCCGCTTGGACAGAGCAACGCCGTGTCCTCGTGGGAGCGATCGGCGGCGGTGATCTCTCGCGCTGGGTTTTGGTGCAGGCCATGGTCCGGAGCGAGGAGGAGTGGCAGGCGGTCGCCTTTTCTGGGAAGCAGTAATGCTATCAAAGGAGGCGGCCGCTCGCGTGAGGCAACGGTCCTTACGCCCCGACCGCCGCCGGGATTCCGATCCCGATTTCCGGCCATCGTAGGCGCGGGGTTGCGGACGGCGAGCAATGAGTGGCTCGCCGTTCGACCGTCCGGTAACCATCCGGACCGAATCCAAGTCGTCGACGGCGCGTACTGTTCCAGGCACGCCTCAAGGAGATGTCAGCAACTGTAGGGGCCTAGCAGGGTCGAAGCCTATTGGGGCCAAGAGTCTGATTCTGAAAGGAAGACTCGGCCGTGGTACGAAAGGCAACGAAGGAACAGGAGTGGGTTTTTAGTCAGTAAAAGTCTGACACTATCTCCCGCCCCGCCCAAGAGCGGGGCATGTCATAAGATGATTTTCCTACAGAAAAAAAAATGGCAGTAAAAATAAAACACTGTTTATTTTATAATTAATATTTATATTATAGACACAAATTTTAATAACTGACTTTAAAAATAGATGTATGTTGATCTATCAATAAAAAAAAATAATTTCTTGATTAATTATTTTTTTGGTTAATTAGTCCCTGCCCTGGTATCTTTATATTTTAGAGGTTAAAGTATGAAATTTCCGTTTTTTAAATCGGGTTGCTTCGAAGTGGTATATCTTTGGATTGACTTGGAATTATAAGTTCAAATAAACTTTATATTAAAGGTACGTTATTTTTTTTTCAAAATTTGGTTTTTATTGATTTCTTTGTGTTTTGTATTTTCTGTAATATCGCAGTTCTTATAACCATGATAGCTAATAAAAAATCATTTTTTTCATATTAAGAGTTCCAACATAGAACGTTACTTTGATCCATATGGTGTTTTTTTTTTAGTGAAGTCGGTTATTATTTTTTTTTTGTAAAAAGTTTTTTTCTTTCACACTTTTTAGTTGCGATACACTTATATAGGCTTTTTGAAGATGATTGCTGCCAGACCGGACTGTCCCTTGCAGAGACACTGGTTGGCGACAGTCATAAATAAAATAAATAAATAGTAAAAACTAACAATACTAACCTAATTATTTAAGCACCATTGTTACTAACACACCAATACTAACAAAACTATGGACAAATTTAGTCTGAAAATAAACTTATTATTATTATTATAGGGTGTTTGGTGCATCGTGTGCCAAATTAAAATGGTCGACTGTTATCCTTTCAGTCCCCTAAACACTTCTTATGCCCTGTGGATCTTTTTTCATCGACTCTTTATTGTTTTATGAAAATAAGACCCAAATTTTTCGTTCAAATACAAATTTTAAAAAACATGTGACATTAGATATCTAGTTTTTTTTTAATTTACTCGCAAAGTTTTGGACTTAAATTAAAGCTATCCATGTTACAGCTACTAGTTTACTATACATGGCTTTAAAAAAAATCTAAAGCGACCGTGATCTTCCAACTCCCTCAAAAATTCTCTAGTTTATCCTCTTGATAGTGATGTGCCACATGCTATAAAAATCTTTCTATAACTTTGTGAATTCACATAAGACTAATATTCAAAATTATGATTTATAAAAATATTTATGCTTAATTGATACCTGAAAAACCTATTAAAAATGTTATCTCACTCTTATAAGGTAAAATCTGTCTCGTATCTCTCTTTTTGGGGCTTACTAGAAATAAAAAAAAAAAATTGCATTGAATCTACGCCTTATATATTTTTTTTAAATTGGTATTTGAATGAAAAATTTGGGTCTTATTTCCATAAAGCAAGAAAAAGTCGATGAAAAAAAATCCACAGGGCATGAGAAGTGTTTAAGGGTCTAAAAGGATAGTAGATGACCCCTCCAGTCGACCATTTCAATTTGGCACACGATGCACCAAACACCCTGTATATAACTAGAGTGCCTTTTTCTCATGACAATTCCAATAAATGTAAAATATCTGTGAACGGTATTGGTTTTATTACGAGGCATATTTTCTGGTACTTAGTGTATTGTAAGCAAGAGATGGTGACTTGAGATCAAAAATAATGGCGTATCGGCACACGCCGTAAGTCGGAATCGGAACTAAACAAAACAAATATAATGCGTTAGTGTGTGTGTACTGAAGATCGTCGTAGGCTTTAAAAACGCGCGTCAACACTCTTACGGCCGCCACGCGTTGTTGCCGTACTGTGCAATTACTTATACCTACCTAAAGCTATACTAAAACCGATTATTTCTGTTACACTTATAAACACTTATTAACACATATAAAAGGTTACAGTTCGATTCGGTAACATTATTGTATCTGTTACATTTAAAAGTGTTTTTCTGTTAAAACTGTTTTAAAAAACAGTGTTAAAAACACTTATTACGGTTACAGTTTGAGTCCCCACTTCCGCCCAAACCCCTCTTAGAAAAAACCTAATGAAATTAATAATGTGTCGAGAATCCAATGTTTGCTCATATATATCGGGCAATAACAATATAACTGATACTTATCTCAAACTATGAATATAGGCGGGTACTGGTTCTATGATATCAAAGCCTTTGCCGCCAATGATTTAGGCACTAACGCAATCAATGTCCAGCCAGAGTAGCTTGACCGGTGGCAAAATTGAGAATCCTCATTTATGACGCAACTTTTTTATTAACCCCCGACGGAAAAGAGAGGTGTTATAAGTTTGACGTGTCTGTGTATCTGTGTGTCTGTCCGTGGCATCGTAACTCCCAAACGAATGGACCGATTTTGATGCGGTTTTTTTTTGTTTTTATTGTTGTTGATAGGCTCGCGTTTGACCTTTATCTCACGTGATGGTAAGTGTTTTTTTTAATTTTTTTTATTATTTTTGCCAACCAGTTTTCCCTGAGAGCTGCATTAATTCACTTTTATTTGGAAATCTGTAATGTAAACAATGAAAACTAATGAATGATGTAACTTATATGTATAGGCTCGCGTTTGATCACTATGTAACCTAATGGAAAGCGATGATTGTGGCCGACGATGGAGCACGCTTGCCTAGAAGCAACATATTCACCTTCACTTAAAGACCCTAGGTTATAGCTATCACGGAAACACAGACTCCGTCAGGGAATTCCATTCCTTAGCTGTACGCGTAATGAATGTGTTCCAAAAACGCTTTGTACGTAAGGGTGGGATGTTCACCATGTACCGGTGGCGCAAGGCCGTACGTCTTGTGGTCCTATGAAGGAGCACGCTTGTGTATAAGTAACCTATACACTCCAGACTTAAAGACCCATAGGTTGTAGCTATCACTTGTATTGCTATCGGTTGTAGACTGACCTGTTGGTCTAGTGGTTAGTGGCCCTGACTGCTATGCCGGAGGTCGTGGGTTCGATTCCCACCCAGGACATCACACATTTGTGTGATGAGCACGATCATTTGTTCTGTGTCTGGGTGTTATTTATCTATATATGCATGTATCTAGAAATATATAAGTATGTTTATCAGTTGTCTAGTACCCATAACACAAGCTCTGCTTAGCTTGGGACTAGACGGCGTTGTGTGATAGTTGTGGAATATTATTATTATTATTATCAGGAATTTTAATGGCAAGCTTTTATAGCGCGGTATATACCTATATAATTAATACTCATCAAGACCATAACAAAAAGCTCTAACACGATAGTGTCATTTGAGTTCCTATGGCTACCATCCGGTTTTATCATCAGATCAGCTCCTTGTCATAAATTTTTTGCATTGTCATCTGATTTACACATGCATGCAAAATTTCAGCTCAATCGGTAACCGGAAAGTGCATCAAATTTAATTTGCAAGATTTGATTACAGACATACAAACATCAGAACAGGTGAAACTAAATAAAAGCTTGTAAAAAGGCACAAGTTTACTTACTTGAAAATAATATTTCCGTAACTTAAACTAAGAAACAATATTAACCGATTAATAATCATCTCATATGTACCTAACTGACGAATCTACGTATATAACTAACTACATATTTCAAAAACAATTCCAAAAGCCACACACACACATACACATATACACTCATGCACACACCCTCACACAACACACACACACACACACACACACACACACACACACACACACTTACTTATATACACAACACACTAACTACACTTCATAAACAGTATTAATTTTGCTTATGTGAAACCGATAAATAAAATAAAATTTTATTTTTATTTATTTTATTATGTGAAACCGACACTGTTTTACTTGTTACAGAATGTTATATATAAATATTGTACCCATATGGTTGAACCCTATCTCTGAAAATACAGGCTAGACCTAGTTTAAGGGATAGAGCCAATAATATATTGTGCTAATAATGTGATAATGTTAACATTAATACTCTACAATGCTTACAGTGTAATGAGATCCTATTTTATGAAATAAATATTATTACTCCATTTATTTATTTTTTATACATATCTTTTACATTTTCAAATATTTCTTTAAAAAACATATAAAAAAAACATTTAAAAATATAAAAAATAGTTGTCCGCCGGTGTCGGGAACAGGGTCCAAGCTACCGGTGGTTAAGGCTCCAGAGACAGGAACCTCCTCCCAATGCGAGCCGTATCGAGGAGTACTGCCTTTTGTATCAGGCCCTTGATCCAACCGCGCAACGACAGCTTCGACAGATGTTCATCGAAGCTTTTGGCTATAAGGCCATTGGCGGTCACAACAATCGGCACAATGATAGCCGAGTCCACATTCCACATGTCGACAACCTCGTGTGCTAAGTCGAGATATTTGATTTGTTTCTCTTTCTCAGCTTTCACGAGATTCTCGTCATGCGGAATGGTGACGTCGACTATCATTGCGCGGCGCGCTAATCGGTCTATCACCACTATATCCGGCTTATTGGCTACAATAGTCCGGTCAGTAATGATAGACCGATCCCAGTACAGCGTGACATGCTCATTTTCGAGAACTGGGTCGGGCACATACCTGTAGTATGGTACCTCCGAATCCACTAGGTTATATTTCAAAGCAAGTTGCTGGTGAATAATCCTGGCTACTTGATTATGCCTGTGCAAGTACTCGCCGTTAGCCAGACGAGAACAACCAGAGATAATATGTCTGGTTGTTCTCGTCGAGATAATATTATTACTATTATTATTTATGTACTTTCTTACCGAATTGAGATTCGGTCGCAAAAACCTCGGCATTTGGCAAGATAGTAGAACAGCTAAGAGCCCAGGCTATACTGGCCACTAAATAAATTCTGTCCAAAGCTTCAAGCTTACTTTTCAACTTGACAGATAAGTTGTAACTTGTTATAAGTGAATAACTTTTGACCCGCCCTCTTCGCGAGTAGGGTGTGCACAAATATATGCCGTGCAGGATTAGTCAGCACTGAGTCATTGGTTTTGAGCCTCCTCATACTGTGAGAGGGGTAAATTCATTTTTCTCACAGTTTCACTAACTTGATTTGAAAATGATATAAATTTTTGTTTGATGTTTAATATTCAGTTGTTAGGTTTCTTTGAACTCACTTCTAACTTAAAAGTCTTGAAGGTTAATTTAATATGTAGGTACTTCATTTTTATTTAAATACTCTTATTTATAAAAATCTCATTACTAAAAAGGTCAAAAATTTGTATACATCAGGCCCTTATATGTATTATCTATATATAAAAGGCAAAGTTCTGACTCACTCACGAGTTATTAACAGGGGTCGGAATTAGATAGAGCTTATCATAATATAATATTTTAGAGGTATGTGGAACAGAGAGTAAAGTCCCGCAAACCTCCGTTGAAAAGGGAGGATCCTCCGACCAGACAGGTGTTATGTCTGGTGGGCTACTACTGCCCGATAGATGATTTCGGTTTGTTCTATATGTTCTAAACGCGCGGAGAACTTTGATTGCGCGATGCAGGATTAGTTCTTATATGACGCCATAGATGTCGCTACAATATAATACAATCTACACTAATATTATAAAGAGGAAAACTTTGTTTGTATGTTTGTTTGTTTGTACTGAATAGGCTCAAAAACTACTGGACCGATTTTAAAAATTCTTTCACCATTCGAAAGCTACATTATCCACGAGTAACACAGGCTATATTTTATTTTGGAAAAAAATAGGGTTCCGTAAGATATTTGGGTTTTTCGGACATCTACACTAATATTATAAAGAGGAAAACTTTGTTTGTATGTTTGTTTGTTTGTACTGAATAGGCTCAAAAACTACTGGACCGATTTTAAAAATTCTTTCACCATTCGAAAGCTACATTATCCACGAGTAACACAGGCTATATTTTATTTTGGAAAAAAATAGGGTTCCGTAAGATATTTGGGTTTTTCGGACACAAGGTGTAAAAAATCAACCAGAAAAGTTACTTATTTTGCGTACGCTGCCTAAACTATAAAAGATAGAACCATAAAATGTTGTAATTAATTGTAGATCTTATAAATATCTACAAAAAAGTCCGCGACACACTATACCCATCTATGTCGAGTGAGGCACAGCAACCATTTTTTTATTTAAAAATCTTGAATTTTTTTTTGGACTACATTTAAACGCGTTTATTTTACTCATGCTATTAATTCTTATCAAAATAAATGATTTCATCACTAAGAACAGTTTATGGAGATAATATTTGGTCTTTGAATGATTAAAATTGGACGTTTGGTTTTGAAGTTATGGCGAAATTAAAATATTACGATTTCTGCTGCACGGCCCGTTGCGAAGTGGGCGTCACCAAGGCGGGGGTGCGCGTGCGGGAGGGGAGTTTAGATCTATGAGTAAGGTACCCGCGCGGCTCAGTCGCGAGGTCGGCTCCCTACACAGCGGTCGTGCGCGAAGTCTAATAATTTTCGTGCGATTTTTTTTAGATTTCGTTCTTAAAACTACACCTACGCAAAAGTTCTTCTCAGAGCTAAACAAAAGTTCTTTTCAGGGCTAACCAACAGTTCTTTTCAGGGCTAACCAACAGTTCTTTTCAGGGCTAACCAACAGTTCTTTTCAGGGCTAAACAACAGTTCTTTTCAGAGCTAGACTATTACACGCTATTAACATTTTCTTAAACATTTGAAAATGCCTAAGAGAGCCAGGTCTCAACTTTCTAAACATAGTTCTCAAGCACGGGCAGCAAGAATACGTCGTATGGGAGAATCTTCACCTGAACGTTCACAACGCCTTGCTGAACAAAATCAGAGAAACTCTCAGGTACGCGCACGAGAGTCGAGTGTCGAACGTTCGCAACGCCTTGCACAACAAAATCTGAGAACCTCTGAGTTACGTGCACGAGAGTCGAGGCTGGAGCGTTCCCAACGTCTTCATGAACAAAATGTAAGGACCTCTGACTTACGCGAACGAGAGTCAAGTGTCGAGCGTTCGCAACGCCTTGCCGAACAAAGTCTGAGAACCTCCGAGCTACGCGCTCAAGAGTCGAGGCTGGAGCGTTCCCAACGTCTTCATGAACAAAATATAAGGACCTCTCAGTTGCGCGAAAGAGAGTCGAGTGTCGAGCGTTTGCAGCGACTTAGAGCTTAAGCAGAGAGACAGCAGTTGTCCACAAACACAGTTCGCAATCGAATTTTAGCTAACAGCAACAGACTGGCTTTCAGATATGATCCGCAGGTTGATTATGCACAACAAGCGTCCGTCCAAATCGGAGTCATGAATAAGATCTGCTCTAACTGCTCTGCCAAGAAATGGACAGACGAACCTAATGGTATGTGCTGTGCTTCAGGTAAAATTTGTCTTCCTAACCTTCAGGAGCCACCACAACCAATAAAAAATCTTTTAACTAATAACCATCCATTATCTGGTCATTTTTTAACAAACATACGTAGATACAATAGTCTTTTTCAAATGACTTCGTTTGGCGCAAAAGAAATCAGGGAAGGAAATTTTATGCCCACTTTTAAAATTGAAGGACAGGTGTATCATCTCATTGGTAGCCTTTTACCACCGTCAGGCCAAAACCCACAGTTCTTGCAAATATATTTTATTTCGGATGCAGACCAGTTATCGTTGCGATCAAGCATCGCACCAACCTTAAAAATGGATTTAATTCGTGAATTACAGACCGCTTTGAATAATCATAACGTGTATATACGAAGTTTTAAACAAAACTTAGAACTTAACTCCTCAGATAATTTAAAGTTAATTATTCATTCAGATCGCACTCCACAGACAGCACACAGAGGCAGATATAATGCTCCTACTGTAAACGAGGTAGCCGTTCTCTTGGTCGATGAAGACAAAGGTCCCAGGGATATAGTCTTACACGGTAGAGACGGACAGCTCAAAAGAGTTTCTGAGCTACATCGGTCCTATGATCCACTACAGTATCCTATAATGTTTGCGACAGGAGAAGACGGTTATTATTTGACTATCCCTCAGCAGGGTTCTGCGCGTAATAAAACTGTTTCGTGCATGCAATTTTATGCATTTAGATTAATGTTTAGAACTAACTCTTTTAATCCGTTACATTATTACAGAGACTTATTTAGTCAATATTGTGTTGACATGATGGCGAAAATGATATCGGAAAGATTAAATTATATTTCTCGGAATCAACAAAGACTGAGGGCTGATGACTACATTCATCTCAGAGATGCCTTAAATCATGACGCAAATGTTGACCCAACAAATATCGGTCAACATGTCATATTGCCATCGTCATTTACGGGTTCTCCGCGTTTCATGCACGAGAAAACGCAGGACGCGATGACGTACGTCCGAAATTATGGTAGACCTGACTTATTTGTCACTTTTACATGTAACCCCGAATGGCCTGAAATTAAAGCGGAGCTGCTACCAGGACAACGGTCTTTCGACCGTCATGACATAATTTCACGTGTATTTCATTTAAAGATGAAGAAATTCATCAAATTATTTGTCAAAGAACAGATATTCGGTAAAGTAAAATGTTATATGGCAAGTGTGGAGTGGCAAAAGCGCGGTTTACCTCATTGTCATTTGCTTTTCTGGCTAGAAACTAAAATACAACCAGATGAGATCGACAGTGTCATAGTTGCGGAGCTACCCGATCAACAAATTGATCCGGTATTACACGACATTATAACTAAAAATATGGTACATGGACCCTGCGGAGAACATAATTTAGCTGCACCATGCATGAAGAACGGTGTCTGCACAAAAAAATACCCTCGCCGTTTCATGAACGATACCCAGACCGGAGAGGATGGGTATCCAGTTTATCGTAGGCGCGATACAGGAAATGGCGGTCGGAGCACTACGCTACAAATCAGGGGCAACATGGTGACGATAGATAATAGGTGGATTGTTCCATACTCCCCGCTACTATGTAAGACTTTTAACGCTCATATAAACGTGGAGTATTGCCACTCTGTCCAAGCCATTAAATATATATGTAAGTATATAAATAAAGGTTCAGATCAGGCAACTTTTAGCCTTAGAAACCCACACGATGAGGTTGAAAACTATTTAAATGGCAGGTACATAAGCACATCTGAAGCTGTCTGGCGCTTATTTGAATTTCCCGTTCACGACCGGCATCCTACTGTAGTGCATTTGGCCGTTCATCTAGAGAACGGTCAAAGGGTGTATTTTACACCAGGGACAGCTCATCAAGTGGTCCAAAACCCACGCAATACAACATTACTGGCATTTTTTGCTCTCTGTAATGAAGATGAATTCGCGAAAACTCTTCTGTATCATGAAGTCCCGCAATACTATACATGGGCAAATAATAAATTCACTAGAAGGAGGCGTGGTGAAGATGTAGTTGAACATCCGGGGATAAAAAAAGATACCGCTTTAGGTAGAGTCTACGGGATACATCCATCCCAATCAGAGTGTTTTTATCTTAGGATTCTACTGCACCACGTACGCGGTCCGACCTCATTTGCATACCTTAAAACTGTAAACGGTATTGTCAAAGAGACGTATCAAGCAGCTTGCCGTGACCGAGGTTTACTTGAAAACGATGACCATTGGGGTAACAGTTTAAGCGAAGCTTCGTTATCACATTGTCCAAAAAAACTAAGGGAGTTGTTCGTAGTCATACTTTTATTTTGTCAACCATCGGAACCATTGAAGTTATGGGATACTTTCAAAGATCAGTTCTGTGAAGATATTAGACATCGTATCAGACAACAAAATCAGGATAACACTTTACCCTTCACTGAAGTCATTTATAATGAAGGATTAATCGAAATAGAAAACCAACTTCTAGAATTAAACGACAAAAATTTAAGTGATTTTGGATTACCTTCTCCCGTTCGTACCCAGAATAATACTATTGACACAATGGTACAACAGTATAACAGAAATGATCTAACAGCGTTTGTTAATGACAATGTGCCAAAATTAGTACCAGATCAAAGACATGCTTATGAGACTATTGTGGACAGCGTGAACAATAACATGGGGAGATTATTTTTTTTGGACGCACCAGGAGGCACCGGAAAGACTTTTCTCGCAAATTTGATACTTGCTAAGATACGGCAATCAGGGAAGATAGCGATTGCAGTTGCTTCGTCAGGAATTGCTGCAACTCTCTTGAACGAAGGAAAAACTGCTCACTCTACGTTTAAACTCCCGCTATCCGTATCTTTAGATCAACGGTCTACGTGCTCTATTCGGAAAAATGGGCCTCTTGGTAAGTTGCTGCAAGACGCGTCGTTGGTAATATGGGATGAATGCACCATGAGTCATAGAGCTCATGTGGAGGCCGTGGACCGTACTTTAAAAGACCTCCGAAGCTCTGCTAATGTCATGGGTGGTATCACTTTTGTATTTGCTGGAGATTTCCGACAAACGCTTCCAGTCGTCAACAGAGGTACGCGAGCAGATATTATGAAGGCATGTTTAAAATCGTCTCACCTTTGGACATCTGTTCAACATTTGAATTTGCGCACCAATATGAGAGCTCATCTACATGGAAATACGCATAGCAATTTTCCACAACAGCTGCTGAAACTTGGAGAAGGAATTTTTCCATCTTTAAATTTGGGCACCGATTATGCGGTTACTTTGGATGAGTCTCTAGGCCAAATAGTCCATAATTTAGATAGTCTGATAGATGCTATATATCCTGACATCGAAAACTTACATCAAAATGATTTTCGTTGGCTGTGTTGTAGAGCAATAGTTTCTCCCAGGAATGAAACAGTCAACGAAATAAACAGTTTAATTATGCAGAAAGTACCGGGTGAAGTTAAGTGCTATAAATCCATAGACACCGTCACTAACATCGAGGACGCTGTGCACTACCCCCAGGAATTTTTAAATTCTCTGAACCCCGCTGGGCTACCACCTCATGAACTGTCGTTAAAAGTTGGCACGCCGATAATGCTTCTCAGAAATTTAAGCCCCCCCAACATGTGTAATGGCACGAGACTTCTTATAAAGGAGCTAAAAGATAATTTAATAGTAGCGAAGATTATCACCGGCCCTGCAGCTGGTGAATTAGCTCATATACCAAGAATACCCATGATCCCTACTGATTTGCCTATACCCTTCAAAAGGCTCCAATTTCCAGTAATAATTTCTTTCGCACTAACGATAAACAAATCCCAGGGCCAAACATTCAAATTAGTAGGAATTGATTTACGAAAAGAATGTTTTACGCATGGGCAACTTTACGTTGCCCTATCACGGGTCGGGGCTCCCGACCATCAGTATATTTTGTTACCTGAAAATAATTTAACGTCAAATGTTGTTTATGGAGAAGCTCTACAATAATCGCTTTAGTTATCTATCCTTAAACAACGGGTTGCGCTCCGGGACTGCCGGCAGAAGTGAAAACTTAGTATTAATTACATTTAAATATTTTCATCAGAAAGACAATCTGTGCAGCCTGCGGATAATGACTGCGTCGTCAACGTTACTGTCGGTGTCTGTAAATTGACCTGGGAATCATTTTGCTGACCGTGTCTTTCCTGGGTAGGCTTTTTGCAGCGGTAACCGACATCCACGCGGGCGGAGCCGCGGGCGACCGCTAGTATATAATATTCACACAACGCTGTTTAGCCCCAAGCTAAGCAGAGCTTGTGTTATGAGTACTAGACAACTGATAAACATACTTAAATATTTCTAAACACATACATATTATTAATAAATCATGTACTTCGAGTGTGCATCAAAATGTTAAAATGGATCTTCCGGAGATTTCTAATGAAAAATCCCGTGTGGCCAACTATATTACAAATAAATAGTAATAAAAACCTCAGAAATAGATAATAATAATAAAACAAAGATACTTATCTAACTAAATGGTAATGATGATAATGAGTAATAGAGGATTTTCCAAAATTCTCCCCCTAAGGGGACGAAACGGAGGATCGAAGTATGTGTGGAAAAATCTATTTTCACGCGAGTGCACGTGCTGATTGTTTATGGAAGTTAAATAACTATAGATAATAATAATATTCCATAACTATCACACAACGCCGTCTAGTCCCAAGCTAAGCAGAGCTTGTGAGTACTAGACAACTGATAAACATACTTATGTATTTCTAAATACATACATAATATATATAAATTACATCCAGACACAGAACAAACGATCGTGCTTATCACACAAACATTTGACCTGGGTGGGTATCGAACCCACGACCTCAGGCATAGCAGTCAGGGCCACAAATCACTAAACCAACAGGCCAGCTATAATCTAGCACACTATAACACTAACCATAAAGTATCTGAATTGTTGGTATTTCTTTCTCAAAACTAACGAAACAGAAAAAATAGGAAATGACAAGTCATTCAGTGGGAAAATGAAGCATACCCATTCCCATTACTCACATGACATTCCGTGTTGAGAAAATTGAATTTCGGGAAAGTATAATGTAATTTTCAGAGAAAAAACATAGAATGTTTTGTACGAGAAGCAAAGAGTATGTAATACTCGTACCTACCTAGTGGTACATCGTGTAATTGTGTTTAAGCTTGAGTATTTTTTTTAGCAAGAAACAACGAAATTGCTAAGACTCTTACTTTCCCAGCAGGGTCGAAGGCTACTGGGGCCACGGGTAGTTTGAAAGTGAAATCCGGGGCTCTGGAACGAAGGCAAAGAAGGAACAGGAGTGGGTTTTTAGTCAGTAAAAGTCTGACACTATCTCCCGCTCCGCCCAAGAGCGAGATTTGTCATAAGATGATTTTCCCAGCTAAAAAAAAAAACACTCACTTTAGGATTTTTTATAATTACTGGGATATTGTAAAACTGCAATTTTATATTTCAGTGTGAAATCATGAAATGTCTTCTCTCGCTCAAGAGTGGAGCCTAAGGGTGTGTCATTCTTATTGACTAAAACCCACTTATGTTCCTTCATTTGCCCTGTGCGTTCTAGGGTCATGGTAACATTTTTAAACGCTCCCGCAGATGCAGAAGAGACAGTATGGGTAATCACTTTGAAGCATCAAGCACTACGATGTTTTTCCTATCTGGATTGGAGACGACATTTCCGTACCAGCTAGGGTGCTAGTAACTAGGGGATCATATTAAAGTGATGGGTAGTACAGCCACCTGCGAACTAATAATAATAATCTACTACATTGCAACCATAACTTCCCTACGCTATGGTTTGGGCGGTACCCCTCCTGTCATATTTCAATTAATGGCGGAAGCCTTGCATCGGCTATCTCCTGTTTCAACGTTCATCCAATAAGTGAGTTGATTGTTGTATTATGTTAATTTTGAACGTTGTTCCAATAGTTTTTCTCGAGTAATTTGACGCTGTTTGCTTTTAAAGCGTTCAGTGTCTTTGACTACAATAAGTAATGTTTTCCAGACGAATAATATTGTAGGTATCGGGATCTTTTTTTGGAGTTGGGTAATCATCTAATGACTGCTTTCGCTTTAGGGTAGGGCGAGAGGGCGTATCAGACTTTTACTGACTAAAACTCACCTGTGTCCTTTAGTTGCCCTTTGCGTTTCAGGACCATGGTATCTCTTTAAAAATTCCTGCCCTCCTAGCCAAGTTAAGACCGTTTCGTTTGCGTCAAACGCCTCGAGTAGGTGACGCCTCCGATTCCTTTATTCTGACCACGTAACTGAGCGTTGAGATGACGGCGTGAGGCTTGGCCTACTCGAGGCGTTCGACGCAAACGAAACGGTCGTAACTTGGCTAGGGGTGCTGGGGCCCTAACGGATATCTGTCCTACGGTTTTGCTGCCATTTCTTTAAGACGCGCGTGGAACACTACACGCCTTTGATGACTCCGGGTTCTTACCGGATGGCAGGACGGCCGGCCGGTCTATTGTTCGTCGTCCGCAAACCAGCGCCTATGGTGGCCGGCGATCGCCCTACGACTCCCGACGATCGCGCAAAGTAGAAAGGTAAACCTACATGGCAACGTTTGAAGATGGTTTGTGTCTTGATGGTGTGTTTTAATGTTTATGTCCGGCAGTAGATATAATCTAAAGTAATAACAACCACTCTGGTCGTTTTCCAACTTAAGCAATGCTTGCCGAGGACGGTCTTGGATGGGTGACAATTTTAGCATACCGAGATTCCTTCGTGCCTCAGAAAGCATGCTGTTGATCCCGGAAGTCATTACTGGCAGTCAGAAGGATTTTTTTTACCAGTCTTGCCAAGAAATGTGGTGCTACCCATCTACTTATTTATGGAACTCCGATAGCCGGAGCTGTTGTGACTTCCATGTAAAACACTGGTAGCAGCAGTATCCGGATAGACTAGAAACCGCAAAATTGTAACCGTAAATTTTGTACATTTCGTGTAAAAATATTGATTGTCTTCATTTATTTATTTTCAGATTATTTATTCTTCTGCCTGACGAAATGAAATCAATCCTAGTCCCTTTTTTACCCTCCCTTTTCCTCAAACTTTCCCCCGCCCCACATGTCCTCACACACACACACACACACACACACACACACACACACACACACACACACACACACACACACACACACATTACTGAAACATTAACACTATACACAAATTGTTAGTTTTATAATTAATTACTTATTATTTGGTTAGTTTAGATTAGTCCAATTTATACATTTAAAGCTAAATGTTTTTTACCTTTGTTTTTTTTTAAGTTCTATATATCTAAAGAAACATGATGTAACTCTGAACTCTGTTGTATAATTTTATTCAACTTAGAGAGCCCTGACAACCATAGTACAAGTTTAATCTTAGCTTGGGTGTCAGAGGTGATCAACTGTGTGTATTTTACAATTTTTCACATGTATGTATTGCAAACCACATATGACTAACTCTACTGTATAATTGTAAACCTGGTAATAAAGATTTATTATTGTTATTATCTTTATTTATTTTTAATACATATTTTGTACATTTTTAAATATTTCTTAAAACACATATTAAAAAAAAAATACTTAATTGTTTTTTTTTTAATATAAAAAATAGCAGTCCGCCGGTGTCGGGACAGGGTCCAAGCTACCGGTGGTTAGGGCTTCAGAGACAGGAACCTCCTCACAATGCGAGCCGTATCGAGGAGTACTGCCTTCTGTATCAAGCCCTTGATCCAACCGCGCAACGACAGTTTCGACAGGTGATCGTCTAGACTTTTGGCCATCAGGCCATTGGCGGTAACAACAATCGGCACAATGATAGCCGAGCCGAGTTATTATTATTCCGTTTATTCATTAACTTATCAAATAAATTACATTTTTAAATATTTCAATAAAAGAATAAAAAAACATTTAAAAATATAAAAAATAGTGTCCCACCGGTATCGGGAACAGGGTCCAATCTACCGGCGGTCAGGGCTCCAGAGAAAGGAACCTCCTAACAATACGAGCCGTGTCCAGAAGTACCACTTTCTGAATCAAGCCCTAACCTCGGTCAGGTTGTTTCCTCCCTCTGTAGCCCCATAGTATGCGCGCATGACGTTCTCATTGATGGATTGCGTCCATCGCATGCGCTGCACACTTCCGCCGGGAGCTGGGACCCTATCAGAGGCCGGTGGGCCTCGAGGTCCTAAGCCACTCGGCGGCCGGCGTCCTCTCCGTCGACGCGCAGGTGGTAGTGACGTGGGCGGAGAAAAGTACTCGTCGCTAGAGCTCGACGCAACTGCCACGGCCGGTGTCACAGCACTCACGATGGGGCTGGATTCCGGCAGCGGCGAGGCGGAGCTGAGCGACGAGGCCGGAGGTGGTAGGCGTGCACGGCGAGCTGGGGCTCTGGTCAACATTTTTGTGTCTTTTCCCTTTTCAGCTTCAATTTTCCATAGTTTCTATAATTTATATATTCAATTTTCCATAGTTTCTATTATTTATATATTCAATTTTCCATAGTTTCTATTATTTATATATCTTTGTTCTTCTCTCATATTTGTTATTTCTTTTTATTTTCATGATTTTAGGGCGTTTTGGGATTTATTAGATTAATTTGTTGTAAAAAAAATGTGCAGAGAAAATTTTTGTTTGTCACTTGGTTGACAGCCGAGCCACAGATTATTATTATTATTATTAGTCGTTGACGCTCCATACAAACGGAAACAGTTAAGTTAGTACTCTCCTATCTAATTCCCAAACCATGGAGACAGTACAGCGATGCTCTCAGAAGTAGCCGCCAGTTTATCTCCTATTGAATTTACATTGTATCCGTTTTTTTGTCTCAATCGTGACTGCTTGATAACCAGGTACCTATATAAGTACATACTCATACAAGTCGGTTATTTTGCATGTTATAAATTCCTCATCTCTTTGTGTCTGCCGATATTTTTTGCCTTGTTAGCAAGGTATGAAAAAGTTATTAATAAATAAAATAACGCGTTCTGATCAGCTGTCAAAACTTTTAATAGTTTACTCTGTGTTATAAATTGGAAACCGTTTGCTATGAAGGTTCCGTGTTTGACTTGTGGGCAGAGTTTTTTTTGTGCTCGTTGTATTTTGTTCTTGTATTACAGCTAAGGCCGCTAACGCACTGGCGGCTTACGAGTTTCTAGTGGTAAAGCGCCAACGTTGAGTAGACGCAACTTTAAGGCCGCGGTTTGAGGTGTACGCAAGAAACTACGTCGCGTCTGCGCAACGTTGGCGCTACGCAGACGTTGGAGAAGCGCCAACGCTCATAAAACGCTAGTGGGATAGCGGCCTAAGATGTGAATTACCTGCCGGATTTTGTGTTTGTTGATAACTACTACCTGGGGGTCTATAAGTCAAGCGTGAATGGGTAACATATAGGCGAGTGCGCTTCATGGTCGACCACATCGTCGCTTTCCATCAGATGAGATAGTGGACCAACAGGATAGTGGATCAATAAAAAAAATCTAGAAAATGTACATTTTGAATGGTAAGAATGAGAAAGAAAAGATGGATGGATTGCGTGTAAAGAAAAAGTAGTCAGTAATAGCGTGACGGTTGGCAGGAAAAAATGGAAGAAAAAATGCATTGCGTTGCGCCGACCCCAGAAACATGTGACATGGGCAGGAAGATCATGATGAAGCTATATAGAACTAAATTTAGAGAACTTGGTTCATTTAAAAATCTGAGAGAAGTGATCTACCTACAAAACACCTTACTTGCTACCAAGCATAGCTAAAGCTATAGCAAAAACAAGGAGACTTTTTCATCATTTGAAAAATAAAAATAAATATTTCTATGCAGTAGCTATGACGTCTTCATTAACGTTAATCGTTATGTTGCGTGCCTAGAACTTTAGCTTAAATAATAAGTTCCTTAGATTTCATGCAAAAATAGGTATAATATAGAGATATTACAGAAAAACCAAAAATGTAATAACCAAAATTTGTTTGAAAAAAAAAATACATTATTATTTAATTTTGATGTTGGAAATGACTCCTCCGCACAAGGGTGAAGTGAAAGGATGTGTCAAACCTTGACTGACTGAAACCCACCTGTGTTCTTCAGTTGTCCTTGGCGTTACGAGACCACGGTAACTCTTTCAAAAAATCCCGTGGCCCAATTAATGTTGAGACTGATATAGATGGATTTCAAAATTCCAAGTCAATCGCTTCAGATTGCCTCATATGACAAAGAGTGCAGTTTCATAAAACGACAATTTCTTCTGTAAATACCCAATATATGTGTTTAAATATAAAACTGATTAGGTATTTAGGTCCACATACCTCGAATGTGTTGCGTACTTTGTAGCCCCTCACTCTCCTTGTAGCATTAACTAGTGAACACGTAACGGCTATCAATAGCACATGCTTAGGATCTTATTCGACCGGTACCTTAAGAGGACCCTTCCGATCTGTTTATCGTCAACGTCAACATGGTTTAAAAGCTACATTGTTGTTTCATTCGACGCAATCCAACACAATATTACCAAATCATAATTGTGGAATATTATATTATATCCACAAGATATTTGTGTTTCCAAAATATCAAGAGAAAGATGTGTAATAACGTCATAATCACGTAAGAGCGGTTGTCAGGAAATGTATTTCGGGTAGGCCGCTCTTAATGGAAAGTAGCCCACGGTCCGTGAGTATTTTCCTTGAAAAACTTTGCATATATGCAATATTTAACTTAGAGTATGTTAGAGAGGTACCTACAGGTAAATTGTGACGGTGTGGGCCCACTTCGCTGATTGCGAGCGCGCCATTTGCATCAGCCATATTGGTGTACAGTGAACACCGGTTGTACAGTTGAGTGAAGAAATATCTGGGCGTACTGACAGTTCTTTGTAGTAAGTAGATATGTCAGTCGATGATACAGATCCGTTAGTTTATTATAAATCTCGTAAAACTATAAAATCTGTTTTCTCAGTAAGATATGATAGATTATAAAATATCAATTTTTATCGGTTTTACTGTGTTCAAAATGATAAAAATCACTAAATAATGAGAATTCCATATATACGAGATTTATGACTATCCTAAGGAGATAAAAATAAACCGATGACTTCGTGTAAGTCGCTATTTGAAGTTGAAAAAAGAAAGTGATGTGGTTTATTATATTGTATTGGGCCTAAATTACTGTCTAGTTCAATAAATTGGTTTGAAAAAGCACTTTACTGAACTAGACATTTATTTTTACATTTATTATTACACTAGTATGGTCCCGACAGACGTGGTCCTATCCGTAAGTTAGTATAAAAATTGAGAACATTTTATAATGAAAACTTGGGATTACTATCCAGGGACCTACTGAAATATACACACAAAATTTCATACAAATCGTTCAGCCGTTTAGGAAGAGTTAGGAGACAAACACGCGAATTATATACATAATGCCGTGGCCAGATCTTAGAAATTGATCACTTCATGATATAGCCAAGTAAAGCTGGCCCTTTAAACTTTATAGTTTGATGATATTTCAATCTTCGTTTGACCTACTTTCTTTAGACCTTTTATAATCATTGAAATCCTACATCAATGGTATGGCCAAACGAGAATTGACATATCATCAAATGTTAACGTTTAAACGATCAGGCCAGTTTTAGTTGGTCATACCATGATGTGATCAATTCTAAGATCTGGCCACAACATATACTTAAAGAAGATTGAATGACAGCCTCATATCATATTCTAAACATTACTGTCCATTCCAGGCTGTCTGAAAGATTACGTAGTGCGATAAGGCTGCCCTTTGTATGTGTTTTAGTTTTCAGTTTTTATGTATTGTGTAGTACGAGTATCTACAAAAAATTAGGTAAGTATTACAATATTTTGTATGCCGTAAGGCAAAATTTATTGGGACAATTGACAATTACAGCATCTTATCTGCATTATTAGCAAATAAAATGATTATTATTATTAAAATTAAAACTAGAGAATGCTAGCGTTTCCTATCTCACTGCTCTGAGCAGAAACACCAAAAGAAACTCAAGATATTAGTATCATTTGATTTGACAAGCTTGTTGTTTTTATTGTGCTTCATTTGTCTTCTAGGAAATGTGTCTTGCTTTCATAATTAGATTGAAGGTCGCGTTCTTCCTTATATCTGCGCTTTCACTAACTACCAAAGACATTTTCCCTGCCGACTGTACCGGTATAGGTACTGTACGAAACTAGCACAGCATCTTGGTAATTTGAAAGCGTCACCCGCACCCCTCTCCCTGTTTACCATAAGAAAAACACAACTTTTCTTGCGGTTTCACTTTCCATAATCATTGTACATATCTGACGAACCCTATGTATAGTGTAAGTACCCTATGAAAGCCGGTAGGTACCTATGGGTATTTTTACCTGTAAGGAATGCCAGCGGAGTTTCAATTTTATTCTGATGTTCAGAGATTTTTTATTTTCGATTTCTGGTTTGATAATGACGCTTGGTAATTTAAATAAATAGCCCTTTTCTTGACTTTTATCGACGAAAGGCATCTAGATGTGAATCAATCACCTACAGTGATAAGTCAGTAGGAGCAGTTGTCTATATTAACCCCCAGGTGTCGACGACGATCTAAAAAGGATGCATATAACATGCACACCCTTATTGTCAACACCTCAATTGGAAAATTATGTAGCAACCACAATTTAAGCACTGAATTTTTTCTGAAATATTCTTAGGTAGGTACAGTAATTTTAAGAAATTAGTTATTCTAATTGTAGGTAAATAATATGGGAATCGACACAATACACCGGTAGTGCACTAACTAACACTTAATGGCGTAATCAAGATTTTATCAATATTACAATGCGTTCCAAATAAGAATAGGATCGATTGCCATGTTATGACGTCACGTCATACTGTCAAATCGAAGAATTATTATGGTGAGCAAAACATGAAATTTTTAAAATTTAATTTATTTACGAACTGTGAAAGAAAAAAGTATAATCAGAATCCAGTTTTTTTAATTTTGCCCAATTTCTTGCGATTTGACAGTATGACATGACGTCACAACATGGCAATCGATCCCATTCTTATTTGGAATTAAAAAAATACCTACAATGGTAATTTTTTAATTCTTAAATCATTATTTTTTTATAGCTTCACTTTGTTTTTGACTGACCGACATTTTGACAATTCAAAAATGCCTGTAAATGGTCTATTTGAAATAAACGTTTCTGACTTCTGATTAAGAATTATTTTAAGATAAAAAAATACCTAGTTAAAAAAAGAGTTGAAGTAGATTCAGTAGCCGATTCTGGCTTACTACATCCACAGGATGTAAGTATAAGTACAAGTAGGTCGCGATTTTAATTTTTGAATTTCTAATTATTAAATTTGTTAATTTTAAATTAACCGAAAAAAAGCAAAGCTGTTTTGTTTTAATACTATCGTTTTAACCGAGAAGATTTAAAAATAAATTCATGCCAAATATTGAAAATTTATTAGGTACCTATTCAAAAGCCACCAGCTTCATTCATGCCCGGAGGACACGATAGAGGTGTGCCCCGCTTGGGCAGAGCAACGCCGTGTCCTCGTGGGGGCGATCGGCGACGGCGATCTCTCGCGCCGGGCCCTGGTACAGGCCATGGTCCGGAGCGAGGAGGAGTGGCAGGCCGTCGCCTCCTTCTGCGAAGCAGTTATGCTAGCAAAGGAGGCGGCCGATCGTGTGAGGCAACGGTCTTCACGCCCCAATCGCCGCCGGGATTCCGATCCCGATTTCCGGCCATCGTAGGCGCAGGCTTGCGAACGGCGAGCAATGGGTGGCTCGCCGTCCGACCGTCCGGTAACAGTCCGGACCGACCCCAAGTCGTCAACGGCACGTGCTGTTCCACGCGCGCCTCAAGGAGATGTCAGCAACTGTAAGGGCCTAGCAGGGTCGAAGCCTACTGGGGCCAAGGGTCTGATTCTGAAAGGAAGACTCGGCCCTGGTACGAAAGGCAACAAAGGAACAGGAGTGGGTTTTTAGTCAGTAAAAGTCTGACACTATCTCCCGCCCCGCCCAAGGGCGAGGGATGTCATAAGATGATTTTCTCACCGAAAAAAAAAAAAACAGCTTCCTTCATAAAATGCGTTTATTTTACTTGTTGATTGTAGGGCACTTAATATTTTTAATTTTGGTTCAGTTACTTTATGATGTAAGTCAAAATTTCCCTCAATCGGTAAAAGATTCTAATCACCTCACAATCGTCAACCCAACTCACCATCAACCAAGTCAAATATGGTACCGTTTGACGTTTGAAGTTAGGCACTCTATATATCTCAAATACTGTGTGCAATCCCCCTAGGAGGTACAAGGCAGCTTTGAGCTTTGAGCTCGCAATATCCACGGGTAAACATGGGCAAACATGCTGTTGCTATCTGCCCGGAATGCCCGCAAGAGAGTTAGTACTTTGTAGGTGTCTTTGTGCTTACTAAGATATCATGATATCTAAGACTTGCTTTTATTTACCGTGACCGTGGCGCCTGGCTAAAGGGAATAAATTTATTTGAGGCTGGTTATTTGGATAATAGAATACTAATGGATACCGCCGGGTTTTATTACGACCTTAAAAAAAGAAATGAACTCTAATTTATTTGTTGAAAAAAAAAAATTGCATTGTTTTTTAATGCTTTGTGTGTAGGATCTAAAACCATCGTCGCATTCATCTTTTTTATAATAAAACCGATGTGTGGGTTTTTAAAATCTATAACGGGCATAGGTAGAAACATTTTTTATGTTTTACTTACATACGGAAGACAGGAATAGGACGTAGAGTAGGTGATAAAAGCTTCCATATAAAATTATTTATAATTCATTGTTTAACAAAAAATCTATTAAGTTCATTAATTATTTATTGACTGCAGGGAGCGAATAATAATTTCAACATTACTACCACAGCCCGGCTAGCTCAGTCGGTAGAGCATGAGACTCTTAATCTCAGGGTCGTGGGTTCGAGCCCCACGTTGGGCGAAAACTTTTTGCTTCTTTAGTAATAGGATTGGTATCAGCGCCATCTACCAAAACTATTTGAAGCTTTTGTAAACATATGTTGTGACTTACTGTGCGTGATAGTTCATGACGATGCTCATAGATGGCGCTGATTTAAATATAACAGGTAGTATCACAGAAATAGTACAAGGTAGTGCACGGTGGGTGCTATTTATATCTAATTGATTTCTATCGCTAGGGGATTATATTTATTTTACACCACTAATTGTTTTAAAATTATTTTGTATTGATTAAAAATCAAAGATTGGTTTATGAAGCGATATTTATCATGTTTTTGGGTAACATTGGTGTCAACGTCCATACCACGTTGAAAACACCGGTTCTCGTCCGATCACCGAAGTTAAGCAACATCGGGCGTGGTCAGTACTTGGATGGGTGACCGCCTGGGAACACCACGTGACGTTGGCTTTTTGATGGTTTGTTAAATTGTTTTTTTTTACCATGAGACATTATTTTTTTATAATTGATACACTAAGTTTTTTTGGTATTGTTTATACGTAGCTACGTTGTTCACAATGCAGCTATGTACCTACCCATAACATCCGTAATTAGAATTAGCAGACTACTCTGGCTATAAATAACACTTTTTACCCTCAGTTGAAATTAACATACAAACGATTTGTTATTGTATGTGGCCACAGGAACCGGCCCTATCTATGCCAAGAATATTACTTTGTGATGTAATCTCTGAAGGTTACCTGCTAGAGCAATTCTAACCCAATATTTACCTACGTGGATAACACTAATTGAGACAAAAAAAAGTCGTTTACCTACTCTAGGCAAATGCGATGAGCGAGGAGTGTTGGACTTCTAGATAATGGCCACAACCCAATGTTTCTTAAGTTGCTCTATGCGAGAGCCATGGTACCTAACGCTTTCACACAATCTTTGATGGAAGTTATTGTCATTACTACCTATTAAAGCGTTTTCAGCAAATGACAAATATATTTGCTTGAAGGTAATAGACGCGCCGTGTACTGACGGCCAACGACAATCGTTTTGTAATTCTAAGTCTCAGATACATTAGGGGTTAAAAAATGTGCATCCCCAGTGGCCAGTGGCCCGCAACTAGTCCCCTAACATTTTACAAAGCATTCACGAAACATGGAACTTGTTGTTGGTCAGTTTGACAGTGTTCTGCGTCATGTTGAGGGATATTTTGTCCTCTAGTGACGCAGTACATGTTGTTGGATTATATCGCGCCAACGATCAAATGAGATTAGAGTTAACTCTAATGACGTCATCAGGTAGATACATTTTTGAACGCGAACGTAGAGTCAACTGTCAATGCCTAGCAACTGTCATTACACCAACCTACCCTGCTCGGAGTTAGAGTTAGTTGGGTAAACTCTAGGGTAGATACTCGACTTATAAAAGAACGACACTGGGTTGCAACTCGAAGCTACTCTGGTTATTTTTGAACGCAGCCCAGGAGAATACGATGTCAAAGTTGCATTAGACGCTGGGGATGATATAACAGAACGTGATTTTGCTTGACTTTTAATATCTCTTTATAGTAATGTCCGGTCTTATGAAATGTGAATTTAATATCGGCTTCTATTGTAGTTTTGGACACGTTTGCATTTAAAACATTTCCAGCGTTCGAAGAGCAAGATAAACTTTAAGAGTACCTACTTTTCCATATGCTATGCAGCCATGCTGCAAGGATGTGAAAGCTAACCTACAAAACTATGTGACTGTTTCC
The DNA here is from genome assembly GCA_961205895.1 of Mythimna pallens. Lineage (NCBI taxonomy): Eukaryota > Metazoa > Arthropoda > Insecta > Lepidoptera > Noctuidae > Mythimna > Mythimna pallens. Next base: position 7,911,057 of record OY540825.1, read on the forward strand.
ACTGATGCTAAGCTAAATAGCGGGGTGAGTAAGATGTGCGAGGAAGATGATCAGCTCGTGCAATTTGATGTTTTGACAGTAAGGGCGGCACAGGGAGTACCTTGTTACTCTGCATATAGCTACACTACAAGAGCACGCATGGAAAATGTTGCACGGAAATATAAAATGGCTTATACATAACCACAGTATGTAGATGGTGAAGATTCCCTGGGCACCATTGACTGCTCATTCCTGAAGGAATGAGGAACAAGACATGAATGTCTTGTTAAATTTGGTGACTTTTTTTTTAAATATATGTTTTGTTGTTATTATTTCGTACACATCTGACGGTAAGCACCTGTTTACTATTTATCATACATTAACATTTATATATATTTAATTACCTTACACATAATACTTATACATTACACATAACACTAATAAGTAAATAACTGCCGTTCACTCTCAATAGGGTTCAGTTGAAAACCAGCGTCAGGCAACTACCACTGACTACCATGTGGTTGTCTGGCATTTTTGCTGAACTGGACCTATTTGGCGCAGCCGTGAGACACTCATTGTTTTTTTTTTTTTCTTCTTAGTTTAAATTTTGTTTTTTACAGTGTGTGAATCCATGTGTGCCAAATAAAATATTTTTCTTTCTTTTTCTTTCTTTCATCCATTTATACAAAGGACGTAGTTTAGTTGAACTTGTTTCTACCAGTGCTAAGCTATATGGACCAGTGAATATAATTGGTGGATTTCAAACGCATTCATAGCAACAAATCAGTCTAAGTCTTCCAATCCATAACAGTCCCCAGATATCTTGAGGTTATGGATCGTCGCCTTTGGTTAGCGGAAATAGCCTGACGCACATTGATATCTTTTTTTCAATATTAAGCTGGATTAACTATAATAATTTTTCAAATGTATCGTGGTCCATTCTAATAAAATTGTTTATTGTCATCGTCAAGGTTTTATTTCTCGTAGAGTAAATTTTAATTAATGTTCGTTAAAATTGACATCTCAGTTTGTGCCAGTCCTTGGACCAAAGTCAGTTTATTTTTCTTCTTTAGTCATCATTTGAGTACATCTATCTAAATCAACACAACTTTGCTGTGTGCCCAGTTCTCGTTCAGTAACAACTGAAGCGTGCATGAATGAAGCTCCTTCAATCGAAGCTTTATTTGCCTGTCATTCACGTAAACGTTGTCATTCGTAAATGACCGAATCGGGGACTCTATACAATAGATTGTATATTGTCGAGCATTACCTTCTTATTGCATTTAGAGACTTGCAAACTCTTTCTTACGCTCAGGCGTCAAACTTTTTACCCCTTACCATGTGACTCGCACAAAACAAGATATGCATGCGTTCAAACCATGACAAATCAACATTAGCCGGTACCTACCATCATTACAGTACAGGTGTCTTATGTTTCTTATAACTTCGACATGGAGGTAATTGTGCAGCTTCCTTTGCGACATCATTTAAAGCAATTTTGTATAGTTTATATAAAACGCCGGTAGCACGCGAAGGATGCCATATTGTTTGTGTTACTGACAAGATGACAGGGCTGTTGTATTTCTGCTTGAGTGCTTGTGGTAAGAAATTATTTATTTTTTGCTTTTTGGTTATGCTAGCAGAATGTTGAGTTTTGAGCTATGGCTTTGTTCGAAAGAGTCACCGTGGCACTGGAAAGCATATGGCAAGTGAAGGAATACATGTGGGTTTTAGTCAATAGAAGTCTGACACTCCCTCTTGCCCCATCCGAAGCCGATAGATGTATGAGAGATCTAATGATTTCCTATAAATAAAAAACTGGCCAAGTGCGTGTCAGACTCGTGCACTGAAGGTTCCGTACAAACTTACCTATGTAAATAGTTCAATTCCCGATTGGAGTCTCGAAGATTTTTCTTTGTGACGTAACAACAATTTTACTGTTTTCAGATTCATTCCTATACTTGTGCTATGAGACCTTGCCATGCCAAATTTCAGGATTCTAGGTCAATGGGAACTACCTATGAATTTTAATTCCCTTGAAAGTGTCGAAATATAAGTTTTTTGGGACATAAATGGTCGTATCTTTTTTTTTTCGGAAACTTGGAAGTTTGATTTTTTTCACAGCATCAAGGGACCGCAGACTTGAGTAACTCGATACCTCCACGCGTTCACGAGATAAAGGGTCTTGATAGACAGACAGACGGATAACAAAGTGTTCCTATGAGGGTTCCATTTTTCCCTTTTTAGTTAAGGAACCCTAAAATAGTACATTTTGATACAAGTGCAGAAAGTTTGTCATTGCGACCGAGGCGGAATTCACACGAACCGTAGGCGAGTGTGTTATGGAGCCGAGGGCTACAGTAACAAATTTGCACTTGTCTCAAACGACTTTTTTCAATACACTTTCGAAGAAATGAATAAACGGGGGTTGACCGGCGACGGTCGACGCGCGCCCAATCTGATACGATAAATGTAATAACATTGTGGTGGGGGAGAGCACGCGCTATTTCTGCATTAGTGCGGAAAGCAGTCTATTGCGTGCCTAAAAGCGGTGGGATAAAAGCGGGTTTTCGAGTGTATTGAAAAGGATTTTGTATCTTCTGACTCTTTATTTTTATTGGTTTTCTTAGCTAGACACTTGTAACCTGTTTCTTATAAAAAATAAATTAAAGATTTGCAATTGCAATGCACCCTTCCGCCATAGACAAGTGTTTAACGCCTTTTCTCCCTTGGATCTCGATCTCTGGTCATCTCATTGTTCACTTCCTTCATAATCATAACATCCTTCACACTTTTGAACTATTTCCTTTGTATTGGTATAAGATCTTTATCGTAATTGGTTTGTTTATATACCTATATTTTCCTTGACTGGGCTCAAAGTGTACGCCTTGCAAGAATAGCCACGATTGACCGTTGCTCGTGGATGATGTCACGATGTGTTTTTGTGTTTAATTCATCGTAAGTCTCAAGAAATCGGTTACAGTTATTATTAAATAATTAACCATGATTGGTGGCTATAGTTCATCAATAGTAGATGTGCACTGAGGGTATAAAGCGGTATCTTATGTCACAAGCGCCATATTGAATCCCGAGCGCAATAAAGGATTCCTGGGTCTAATCTAACCTAACTCACGAGCGAAGCGAGGGAATTTAGTACTATAATCCTGAATGCAGCGAACAAAAGATTAAGCTAGCCCAAGGCAAAAACACCTTTTTTTTTTCAATGTGAAAATCATCTTATGACGTCCTCCGCTTTTGGGCGGAGCGAGAGATAGTGTCAGACTTTTACTGACTAAAAACCCACTCCTGTTCCTTTGCTGCCTTTCGTACCACGGCCGAGTCTTCCTTTCAGAATCAAAACCTTGGCCCCAGTAGGCTTCGACCCTGCTAGGCCTCTACGGTTGCTAACATCTCCTTGAGGCGCGCGTGGAACTGTACGCGCCGTCGACGACTTGGGCTCGGTCCGGACGGTTACCGGTTTAACGCAAAGGGCAACTAAAGGGACTCGGGAGGATTTAGGACAGTAAAAGCCGACTTACCAATAAAACAGTCGGGTAAAAAGAGTTTTATTTTATATTGAAGGGCTTGCGTTTGACTATCTCGCTTGATGGTAAGCGATAATGTGGCCGATGATGGAGGACACGCTTGACTAGAGTAAGAAGTCACCTATTCACTTTTGACTTCTATGAGTATAGAAGTCAAAAGTGAATAGGTGACTTCTACCGTGACCGTACCGACCGTTAGGTGACCTAATGGAGTCATTAGGTTATATTTAGATATCAGAAAACACAGACTTCGACAGGAAATTCTACTCCTTAGAACATTTGTGGAAAGTTACGTTTTAGGTAGCTAGATACATTTAATTTGTTTTATGTAAAGTATTTTTTTAATAAGTACGAACTTTGCAATGCCACCCTGAAACCTTGACGGGTTCCTAAATGCAACAGTTTATCAAAGTTCCATCGCGTAAAATTTTAAACCATAATCGACTTAAGTGTCAACTATAATTTGACATTCATTTTGCATATCATCGGCAGCGTTATGTGGAAGACTACGTGCTTGTAAATGCAAATAAGTGTTTTAGAGGAAACGATGAAAATCTTATAAAGCAACGCAAACAATAGGTAAACACTATACTATTTTGTTTAAATCATTGTACAGCGAATAGCGATGACGTAAATGTCATTTATTGCAGAAATATTTTTTTTAAATAAAATTAGTCTTTATTATATTAGTATTTATATATTATATATTTATATAGCACTGATGCCAACAATTGATAGTGGGTAGTTTTGAACAGATCTATCTCTAAATTCTTTAATTCTTTATTGTACAGTAAAACAAAATATACGAGTAAAATAAGTAGATAACAAAGTAGTTGAGTTTTCCTCCAGCAAACCATTGAGTGGTAGAGAGAGATCACTATAGAGGGTAGGATCCAGTGTACAATTACAAATAATACGAATAAAATAATACATAAATATACCTACATACATAAATACAAACATACTTATATATTATAAACATTTATAATATACATATATATACTATGTCATCGTGAAAGGAAATGCTCTTTAATTTTCCTCTTGAAGACATCCAAAGACATCAATACTACATAAACAAAAATATCAAGCCTTAAATAGATGAATAGCGAAAGCAATCGTGATATAGGTACAGACAAAAGCCCAAGGATTATCTATTCTGTACTCAAGGTATCATTGACATTGACATATTGGAAACCTAAAGCCTTGGGACGAAAATATACTTAGCCAATGACAATGGAGAGCAATTTCCTAAGGAGAAAGGGTCGAAAGAGCAAGGCCAAGACCAATGTCTGCTTGACTTTGATGAATAGACTATTTTGATTTGGAAATATAGTTTCACTCAAATAATAAATTCTGTTTGGCGAACGTACTATCTACAATATTTGAATATATCCGGCATTCATTCAATTTACATAAAGCTTTTGATAAATAGTTCCTCGAAAACAGCTTTACGGATGTTGTGATGATACAGTTGAAAAGATTTATGAAAATTCAATATTTTCCGCATTTATTTTCATGGAAATAGTTTGTTATTCGATTCAGCTAATTTGTATATTATATAGCATAACATAGCAAAATCAGCCTTTTAATGTTCCCACTGCTGGGACTGAGGCCTCCTCTCAAGGAGAGGGTATGGGCCGTAATCCACCACGCGGGCCCAGTGCGGGTTGGTGTATGTCACATGTCTTCAAATTTTTTTTGGCATGCCGGTTTCCTTCATCGTTTTGAGAGCAGTGGCGATGAAATAAATTACACAAAGTAATGTACCTGGCTGGGTATGAACCCGCGAACTACAACTCGTAAGTGGGGGCCGTTTGCACTCCGCCATCACTGCTCTCAAACTATATTATATACCTGTATTGAATAAAAATGTGGCGATATTTTATGCAGCGATATCCCACCATTGAATTTACAGTATATTTTTTATCAAACATGGTGAGCTTTATACTGTGAATGGCTGTCAAAAATCTATATCATTACTATTTTTCATAATCATTTATTTGTATGTTTGTATTATTTCTATCTTCAGGACTTTTTAAAACAATCTTGACGTTCACCAAACATATTAAAGAGCTTAATGAAGCGCGAACGGTTAATTGGTAAGCCTATAGTAACATTAATGGTTTATCTGTGGGCAATAATTAATAAAACCTAATCATTTTAACTAATAATGGATAAAGGGCTATGAAACAAGTGCGAGTCGGACTCGCGCACTGAGGGTTCCGTACAATCTTACCTATGAAAACAGTTCAGTTTTCGATTTGAGTTACAAAGATTTTTCCGAATCGCAAAAAAAAGGTTTTGTTTTTGTAACGTGACTACAAATTTACAGTTTTCAGATTTTTTTCTATACTTGTGTTATGAGACCTTGCTTCATGGCAAATTTCTGGATTCTAGGTCAACGGAAACGAGGCCTTATGAATTTTGATTCCCTTGAGAGTGTCGAATTATAAGTGCTTTTTTGCGACATAATCGACCGTATCTTTCTTTACCTCAGTTTGTTTTTTTTCACAGCTTCAAGTAATACTTGAGTATATGGTTTTAATTTTAACTCGATACCTCCACGCGTTCCCGAGATAAAAAGTCTTGACAGACAAACAGACAGACAGACAGACAGACGGATAACAAAGTTCCGTTCCGTTTTTTCCTTTTGAGGTACGGAAACTTAAGAACATGGGAATCAGTGATATCGTGACAGCTGACAGGACAAGGAATGGAAGGAAAAAATTGTTACCACCTCAAAGTAACATGGGTTTAGGGGCAGGAAGATGATGCATGTAAACTATAAATTATCACTTGATCTTTGTACCTTCAGCAATTGTCGGTTGGAGTGATGCTGTCTCAACAAAGATGGATTTCGGCGGAGACGACGTGCTAACTACGGCCACCAACTCCACTAAAGTCGAAGACGAAGATGTTGAAGTTCAACACACTATTGTGCTGTCAACCAAACTGAAGAACAATAATAGAAGAGGGCTTCATAGCTCGAATAATGGTAAGGCTGAACAATATGTAATTTTTTTACAATATTAAAGTCTCTAGATTTATAGCCAGGGAACACAACTGAAATACACACATAACTTTACCAATTCTTTTTGTTTGTCTATATACCATAAGAGCAGAAACTGACTGACTGACATATCATACAAGAAACGTGAAATTGTACAAGGCTTCCTTTTATGACGTAGGCGAGCACTAAGAGAGGATTTTGCAAAATTCACCCAATAAGCGGATAAAACGAGGGTCCAAAAGTTTGTTCGTTCGGAGAAACGTACTTTCACGCGAGCGAAGCTGCTGGCATAAAGGAAGCATACAAGTCTGTATTCATCAAACACTGGTTGCGAAGCAAAGTGCTTGAAATAAATGTAGATATATTTAAAGAATATGTAGGACTTCTTGCGCATGAGTCGGGCAATGGACGCCGGTGTAATTTTCCGGTCGGCTGACTCGAGCCAACTTGCAGATGGTCTTTCTAAGGTAAGGTCATTAAGATTTTCCAAAAGTCATCTCAGGGGATGAAACGAGGGTCCAAAGTTCGTATGGAGAAACCTACTTTCACGCGAGCGAAGCCGCTGGCATAAAGGAAGCATGCAAGTTTGTATTCACCAAACACTGGTTGCGAAGCAAAGCGCTTGAAACAAATGCTTGAGATATATTTAAAGAATATGTGGGACCTCTTGCGCATGAGTGGGGCAATGGACGCAGGTGTAATTTTCCGGTCGGCTGACTCGAGCCAACTTGCAGATGGTCTTTCAGATAATGAGGTCATTAAAATTCAACATAGGACTAGCACACAATTTTCAACTAATGTTTTTGTTGAGATTATTGGTTTTATGGATAGAAAAACAAACAGGATTACGTGATGTTATCACTAGCTGGACAAGGTCGATGCGGTTGACCTGATTAGGTATAATGACTTACTTATCAGTTGACATTTACGGGTTTAGGTGCAGACTATGCTTCATTAATAATCGATTTGTTTATAAACGTCAAATCTGTAGACTACTGCGTGTAATATCAATAGTATTGAACCTTTCATTTCTATTGATAGCTATACGTAAACTGACTTATCAGGGTCATAAGACTCCACCTTGACTGATATCTACAATGCTTTGACACTTTCAGGTAGCCCAGGAACATTGTCGTACAACATTGGTAACAAAGAAGTAAAGGAAGATAGTGGAGAAGTTCCCATAGTAAACGGATATAAATCAATCGAAACAACGCAAATAAGAACACCAGATACTAGATCTAGAGGTCAATTCTACCCTGATTCTACACTTATTAATAGGAATATACGTGACGAATTAGATATCTACCCTAACTACATAACAAACCCTTCGCAGTGGAAACCTTCAAGTTTCTACAATAATATCAATTGGATGAGTCAAGATGTACCATTAACAGAGTATAATACAGGCTGGAAAATTAGTAGACCAGCTTATCAGACTCCTGGAAAGTTCCACAGAAGGATAACAGATGATGGAATGAAAGAGTTTTATTGCAAGAAATGTAGAGAGTTGAATGGCATGAGAGCTTGTCTACAAGATCCACAAAGCCCACAACAAAGGCGGAATTCTTGGATATATGAGACCACAACTCCTAAACTTAAGTTGGACGGAAAATTGGCGAAATTAAACTAATTTGTTTGCGGTCATTGTTTTTGTTCATCCCGTATCCGTAAGTGTGTAGAAAAAACTTGAAATTGTTATCTTAGTGACCTTGAGACGGAGCTCAGAGGTTTAAAGGCATGGAATAATGAGACGTTCATAATTGTGCGCACGTTTCTTAGTATTCGCTAATGCTTATGTTTTCATCAGATGTTATTAAGTCCATATCTTCTTCGTCATCAATAGGTGAGCATTCTTTATTATTAATCTATGCAAGCACAGTATTTAATTACTGCTTCTGTCTGCGAACCTTTTTTGTTACTTTTGTAAAAATTTGACTGTAGTAATAGCTGATATTATCAAAGAAAATGTGCAAGAACTGATATTTTACATTTAGATTACATATTTTCATTACAAATTACCTGGTATTTTTAGCTTCTTTAAATTAGTAATCATCCGAGTTTATGTAATAAGTGCTTAAACATTAATTCTGCAAAAGTAAATCCCCTGATGAGGAAAAAGACGAGATGACCAAGATAAATTGTAAAAACTGAATCAAATACCAATATCAGTCACTCATAATTTGTCATGATGAGTCATTAAAATAAACAACTTGTAATAATAGCACTCTCGAATGGAACATCGAAAGATATTAATATTGTACAGAGTTTTTACAATAGTTTTTCTGTACCTGTAAATGAGCAGCCATGAACCATATAATCACTTTATTGATACACCTTAATTTATAAATATTTTTTTAATAATTCAACTAATCTTAACAACCATATAATTTCTGTTCGCCTCTACAATAACAAAATACTAGATTTATAATTTGGATAATTTAATAACAATAGTTTTTCAATTTTATACTTTTGATAAACATCTTTAATAGTTTGTGTATCAACATGAGATCCGTGTTTTAAAATAAATGTCATTTGAGTAGAAGCGTTTAAAATATCGTTTATTACAGTTTAGGAATGTACTTTGTATTGGGTGACTTTTCCATTATCATTGACCACGGTTTCAGCACCCCTGTTGGTTGTCTCCTTGCCATTTACGTTGGAAGACGAAGAGAATGACTTGCTGGAGACTGAGTAGAATCCACCACTGCTTGGTGCTGAGTAGTCGGAGTAGTGGTTTATGGTTTCATCAACGTTAGGGATTCTCTGAAAAGTTTAGAATGTATTAGATGAATGGTTACGCAAAATGTTTTAGCTTTAGCGTCTCTGTCTTTGATATGGTTCTGTTACGAAAATACATAATGTTGGACTTGTAATGTCACAGTGAAAATAACAATTTTTTTTTATATATAGCGATTGTTAAAATGACCGTTTAATAAATTTGATACAAAAGTACTGGGAATTGCATACTACAATCTCCTTATTTCTGTCCAAGTATATAAATATTATATACGTGCAGGAACTGAAATTATACTTTTGTGCAGTTTAGTCACGACTGATAAGGCTACGTCAGTAAATAGCTATGCAAACATCGATATAAACCCAATATTTAAATCTATACACCTTAATTTATATGCAAAAACAATAAAAATATCCAAATGGGAAAAACTTTTTCGTGCTAAGAATAAGGAAGAGGTAGTTTTATTTTTATCTAATGATCATAGATCCTAATATGATATTGATCAATTAATCAATAAAACGTGTACTAACAATGAAAAATAATACAAAAACGATCTGTTCTCAAGCTTCTATGTTAAAAATAAGAAAAAAATATACACAAAAACAGTCAGGATTCGCAGGTAGGCACAAAAGGTAAAGTTCGTGATCTAATCATTAAAAAGGTATACGGATAATGAACAAGATTTTCTCACAGATGAACAAGTGAAAAAACTTACCGGATTGCCGGGGTTTATCGACGCTACGTGATGTTGGTAGCCAGGTCCTGCAACAGCGCTCGCGAAAGCGCTGTTTCCGAAATTCGTTGGACGAGGTATTGTGAATCCAGGGAAACTCGGCATCGCTGGGAACCTGGAGGCAATGTTCGGATTCGGATAGTAACCACCTGTGTAGCCACTGTAGCCCCCTGGGTAGCCACCAGAGTAGCCACCAGAGTAGCCACCAGCGTAGCCACCAGGCTGGTTCGACGTCAAGTCGAAGGCTTTCCTTGCAGCGTTGAACGCTAGCTTCTGACTCTCTAGATTCTTATTGAACACCCTGTAACCACAAAATTGTTAATCAGTCACACTGAATGGTTTCTTATGCAATGTTAGAGGCAGCTGATGGAAGCGCTAGAGAAGGTCAAGCGGTGTTAGTGTGATTGGAACACAGGAAAGTTACGACGATCATAAAGGCACTCCACGCAATAACAGTGTAAAAGATTACCTTTTTACCCGCACTCCGTGTGAGCGACTAACGCTATAAAATACAAGTTATTTATTATAAGCGTCAGACAAATTTACGGGTTGGGTATCTGTAAGGGTTGTTTTGGAAACCTAACTTTATATTATTTCAAGGCATCAATCAATGACACAACATGTAAACGAAAAGTGCATATGGATTATGGAAGTGCTTTCGAGAAAATTTGATAAATACTGACAAAAACTGCATGCCGAGTGCACGAAATTATCTGACGCAAGATTCATAATGATTTATTATTCTTAAACTAATTTTGTAAGCGTGCAGAAAGTTTTCTATCCAGACCCTATTTTAGGTGCTACCCTTTACTGCCAGTGCAACCTTTTTTTCTGATACCTGATTATAAAGCTACAAGATTAAATAAAGAATTGCGAAGTCCGTTCAAACCCCCATCACCATCAAGAAACACGGCTTTTCCTCCACCGGAAGCGTGCAGCTTCGGACACGTTTTAGGTCTTACTCTTGGAGCAGATTCTCGAGATTCGAGAAATAGGCCTGGCCGAAGTCGTCTTCGACTGGGTACGCGAAATCGGCAAAGTTTTGGAACGGGATGTTATCGGCGAAATGTTGAGGGAACGCGTCGCCAGTAGAGCTGACGACCCTCCCGTTCTTCAGGCCGTATGTACCACCGTACCTATTGCCTGCTGAGTCCACGAACGCGAATGCCCCACCTCCTTGTGTATTTGGTTCTCCTGGAAACAAAGAAGATATACGATTTCGTTATTGATGATAGTATAGACACTATAGACAATCTGGTCAATAATTGCTGCGCGTGGGCAGAATATGATTACCAAGTGAAAAGGATTATCAATCAATATATCAAAATATTCAATATTAAACAACTCCAGATATGGAAAGATACACCTACGATGCTTATAGTAATTTAAATTACGTCTTTTGTAGATTTAGTACAATGCGAGTCACTTAATCTATTTTGAACCAGGTTTTATATAATAATACAGACTATTGCTTTCATAAGTATTCGGCACCTAAGTCATGACTGAAGGATTGTTTAAAGAGTCACTGCGGCCCTGGAATGCAAAGGGCAACTGAAGGAACACAGGTGGGGTTTGGTCAGTTAAAATCTGGTACTCCTTGTTCCACTCAGAGCGGGAAAATTCATAAAAATAAAAAAGGAATTTACTTAATTGATATTTTTGAACACGATAGCTTTAAATCTAGACCTAAAAAGTAGCCACTAAAAAGACCCGGGAAAACCCAAGAAATATGAATCACCGCTCAAAACAATACACCAATTTGAAACGCTAATTTGGTAAGTCATCTACTTTAAAAATTAGTACGCCGGTCACGTGTTGGTACACATGTAAAAAGTCGATATATCTTCAATTATGGACAGATAAGCGAACGTGTCAAAACGTTTAACGTGGGTGACCATTAGCACTGTGGTTAGTACAAAAACTCAAGCGCATCACTCCGATCATTATTTAATCGACGGAAATCCCTACAATATAATGAGTTGTTATGGACTATGTAATTATGAATTTAATTACGTCTTATTAGTTCGCGATAAGTTACAGAGTCATAACTAATCTCAAGACTACGAACTTGAACATTATGAAGTAAAGAGATTCCTTTGTTAACACATTGAACGCCGACTCAACTTAAGTAGTTGTTCCGTTTGGGCCGTGGAGCTTACCGGTGACCGACAGCAATACTACCCGTTCAGGCCGTGGGGCTCACCGGTGACCACGCGACGGACTCGTGTTTGAACTAAATTTTCTCGCTGGAGGACACAGTGCCGGTACAAAACTACATTGAGCGTGCCCGGCGCGGCCCTGGAGAACAGTTTACGCATACTAGCTCGTTTCGACACTAAGTATAAAAAAGACTATGTTGATTTTTTGGCTAAGTATACAAGATGTGGTTTTAAAATAAAAGAAGGTTTACAAAATATATGGTTTATTAGAAAATATTTAAAAACCGTTTTATTATACGTTAGGCAAGCACTTATTTTTGGACTTAGTAAAAAATAAATTAAACAAACTTCGAAAAAAACTTAAAATAACTCAAAAAATTACTACTGAATTAAACTTTGTCATGAATATTTGGCGAATAAATGAAATCGGTCTTCTTCGTCGCGAAGTCGGGTAAAAAATTGGTCAATTATGAAGCACATTGAAGCAAGATATGCAAAGAAAAGGTTTCTCCGGGCATTGTGGATAAAACATTCTCACCTTTTTAGTCTTGTTTTTAGCCAACTTTCTGCAGTAAGTAGCTGCGTTAATTTTGTAACAATTCACACATGCCCGCCTGCTTGTTCTGGCTTGCCCTTCTTTTTGTTGCAGTTTGTGTATCATTCTTCTAGGTCTTCCAACTGGAACATCTTGTTGGCTGCAAAATGACTTCAGTAATTCCAGCCGGAAGTCTGCCATTTGTATTTTCTTGCCAGTAACGCTTTGGTACAAGACCAGTGCATTGACCACTGCTGTGTTTAGGAGAAGGTTGATCGCATATTTCTTGTACCATTTTATCGATTTCCTCAGTGGAGTTGAGTAAGCAGCCATCTGATCGGACATATCTACAGCTCCTTTAGCACCGTTATAATCAATGACTATTTTTGGTTTAGAAGTAACTTTGTTACGTTTTCGGACATTTTGGAATCGCACTGAGTGTTTTGTGGACAGCAAAAGGACGTCTCTTTTATCCTTCCACTTCATTACAGTTATGCCCTCATCGTTTTCCTTCGCCACGAATTGTCCTCGCTTCAGTTTAGCATTTCCTACATCCTTTGGCAGATGCTTCCGGTTCTTCCGAATCGTGGCTACGAGATGAGTCTCTGCATCCAGAAGTTTTTTGGCAAGATCTATACTGGTGTACCAGTTGTCGGTCACTAGCGTATGTCCCTTGTATAGAAGATCGCTGCATAAAGACATAACGACGTTCAACGGTGTAGTATTGACTTCATCGTTATTCTTTCCTGCGTATACATTTATTTTATATGTATAACCAGGAATGGTACATAACTTAAACTCCTTTATACCATATTTATGCCTTTTTTGTTTATTGTATTGTCGAAAAATTATTCGTCCGCGAAAAGGCACCACGCTTTCATCTATGCAGATCTCTTCGGAAGGGGTGTAGTTTTTTTGGAAGTTCCTGTTCATAACTTCGAGCAATTTCTGAATCTTGTGTAATCTATTAGATTTATTGTCTTCATCTTGTTGAGAAAAGTGCAGCATTTGCAACAGCAACTCAAATCGGTTTCGACTCATTATTGTTCGAGGAAAATTCTGTCCAAGTACAGCATCTTTTGACCAGTAGTAGGATATTTTGGGTAATTTTACGACCCCCATGAAAATAATCAATCCGAAAAATCGTTTTATCTCTGCTGCGGATATAGGTTTCCATTGGCGAATCCGCGCAGCTTTAGATGCTGCGTCCGATCCTGTGACTTCTTTTATAGCAAAGCTATTCGTACAAGCGGCCACCATTACAAATACTTCGTCTGGTACTAAAAAATGATAGAAATCTGCCGGGGTCTTATCGATCATTTCTCTTACTACTCGTGAATCTAATCCTGGGAATTCAGTGTAGGGGATAATCCGACGCTGATTACCTTTTGGTTGGTGGCACACGGTAGATGATACAGGAAGCGACGCGGTGTGACCAGAAGTACTTGGCACGGCATTTTCAAGTTCAATGTCACTCGTGTCACTAATGGACAGAACTCGACGTCGCTTTCGTAAAGGTGGTTGTAAGTCATACTCTTCCTCAGACTCTGAACTTAGCTGAAAGCTACTATTGAAGCAAGGAAATTTCTATATTTTCAATCTGCGTCAAATCATCATTTGTTATTTCAAAGTCTTCAAAATCATCCATGATTCACACCACACTTATCCTTACAGTCAGGCAGGACACAATTTATTCACTTTTAGAAGTAACCAGGGTAAAACTGTCACTAAAAAAATCGAAAATATGTAGGTAATATGAAAAATAAACAATGCGCGTGACCTTGATTGCTTGCTTGCGATTACTAACTCGTGTCAAGAGCGCGGCCGCGCGCAGCCCTTCCGGGGAAGGGCGCGGGGTGTGACCGGCGCCGCGACCCCCGCGGCCCCGCGCGAACGAAATGCAGATTTCCAACGGCGTGCGCCGTGGTGGTCACCGGTGGACGTCAGCAATTATTTTGTTAATTCTTTGGATAGTAATAAATAATAATTATTTAGATTGAGGTTTTTGGCTATTTTGAACCATATGGGCCAATTAAATGTAATGTGTAAAATTTGTTGAAATCGTAAATTGGCGTCAGCCCATAGGAAAAGTATAGAGGTGGTCACCGGTGACCACCACGGCGTTCAATGTGTTAATAAAAATAAACATGACTCGGTGTTTAAAGAGGAAATTTCGAGAAAATATTAATTTTATGCAAATATGAAGATGTATAATTGATCAATTTTGGTATTACACATAGTTTTTGCGCTATTCAAAAAATGAGCTAAGTAAAATTAACATTTGAAATCACTAGCCTCTGCCAAGTAAAAATGAAGGAACAAAAATTGAATCTAAAAATAACAATAAATTAATTATGCAAGAGAATGTTCAAACCTGAAGTTGTGGACGCGTAAGTAGCGACTAGTGTACTGAAATCAATGAAACTAGTGGACACAGGTATGATGTAGGCAGTGAAGCCAACATAATAGCGAAGGTTGCACGAACAAATCAAATGACGCAACTCACGTATAGAATTGAAAAGAAAGGCGTAGTTAATAGTTCTAGAGTAGGATATGAACCATGTTGATATCAACAAATACAGGGCTGAACCTGCTTGAAGTCCAGGTGTGTTTTTGTAATTATGAGATAATAATATAAAGGTAATAATAATGGAGTAGGTAATTAATTAGGCAAGAAGTTATATTTTATCTGAATTTTGTTAAAATCATACTCAGTGAGGAAGGTAGTTTGACGTATATTGTCATTAAATCCGAATCTGAGTTCTCATCAAGTTTTTCGGGTTATCAGCAACTCGTGACTACAGAGCTTGACTTTTCTTTAGCTAACTAATCAAAATTGCTGTTCAACTTGGTAATGCTGCTAACGTTCTAGCATTTTTCTTATTGAATGAATTTTTTGATGTTAGAACATTAAAACAGTTAAATCTAATATATAAAAATGATATAAACATAAATTTACATGTTTACATTTTGTTTTGTATATTTGTTAGGTTTATTTTTTAGGTGGGAAATCATCTAATGACATCTCCCGCCCTTGGGTGGGGCGAGAGGGTGTGTCAGACCTTTATTGACTGAAACCCACTCTTGTTCTTTCTTTGTTCGTTTCAGGGCCCGTAGACTACATTTTACCCTCCTAACACCACCCTCTATTTTATTCTTAGATAGTTTATATGACATAACAATGTTTACCGAATTGGCAAGTATACTAATATAATTCATTAGTGTAGCACAAGCTACGGAAAAATTTACAAGTGACGAATAAGAGAACGATGATAATTACAATTTTGTTATTCTCAACAGTATTAATATTGTCAAACAAACCATAGGTATAAAATAAAGTGATTATACAATAAATTACCGGACGTTAGTTGTACCGGATAACAATCATGTCTTAGATGAGAGTAAAGTAATAAGACTTGCCAAGTACCTACTGTAAAATGGAGTTGGCGATCAAAATCTACAATAAATTAAACATGTAATTAAAGGAATATTCTCGCATTGTTAAAACATAGCTGAATGTTAACGAATTTCGTTTAGATTCTAAAGATTACCGAGATAAAAGTCTGCAATTCTTTTGTGTGAAAATGCCCAAGACAGTATCTGAGATTCTAGACGTCAAATCAGGAATTGGTTCAGATAACGGTGGTCTTTTAACGATCTTTTAGGATCTTGGGAATGTATGCGAGACGGATCGGACACTCGGGGAGGCTTACATCCAACAGTGGACGTCTTTCGGCTGCAATGATAATGATGACCAAGAATTTATTGCAAGTAGTACGCCAGATTCCCTATGAGCAAGAATGACAAACTTCAATACATTTCCTACTTTAACTCCATTTATTGAATGACTTTTTCAAAAATATTCGTAACAATGTTACAAGGACATAATTATAAGCGACGCAATACTCTTTTGTAGCTATGAAAACATTCATATTTTTTTTTGTGGGTTTAAAATCATCATATAACTTCTCCCGCTCTGGGTGGAGACTTTTATTGACTCAAATCCAACCTTTTTCTTCAGTTGCGCGCTGTCAAATTGTGATCTGACCTTTTTCATCGGTTGTGACACACGTTGTCGTAGAAAATTTTATTTCTTTGCCGACGTGTGTTGAATTTATTTATTTTTTAATTTTACAGTTTCTTTATTTACCGTGATTGCCTGTTTTATTTACGCCAATTTCTCACAGAACAATTACGCAAGATTGCAAGCTTCTAGCTAGACTGCAGTTAGTTGCGACCAAAGAGATTTAAAGAGATATATATTTAATGTCTTTGGTTGCGACTAAGTTGTCAGTCAAATAATGAATGCAGGTTTCTTGTTGCAAGAAAGTAGATGGTAAAATAAGATTGATATTATTCAATATAGGTTTTATCTATATCTCCTTCAAGGTGACAAATACCAGGGTTGCAGAATTGTTTGAAAGAGTTACTGCCGCCTTAGCTGGAACGCAAAGGGTAACTAAGGGAAAAGGGGCGAGTTTTAGTCAGTAAAAGTATAACAGGGAGTGTAAGAGTCTTAGTCGCTCCACCTATAGAAAAGTTATTCGACGATTTCCCACCTATCAAGAAAAAATCAAGATACCTTGTATTGTATTAGCTGAAGATGTTGTTAATTGAATTCATTTGCACATGATCGGTGCCTCGGGTACACATCAGTCACTTAAAAAGGACCTATGTGTATATGCTGTCTTTTTAATATTAGTTCATTCATTATTTTTTAAACAAATACATTGTTCTTGTCCATCAAATGAAGTGCTAACTGTCAACGACTCATCTATCATTTTAATGTCCTGTTGCGTGGGACAGAACTGATCATTAGCACCTTGTTCATTATCAGCTAGACTCATTGTGGAAAATTTAAATTGTAATGAAAATTATCTTTGTATTTATGAATGATTTCATGTTTTGTTTACAGCAGTTGTTTCTTTATTGATTGTTGTGGCTTCAAAGGTGAGTTTGGTAACATACATACGTTTATACCTACCTATAGTCGGTTTAGTTCCGCCTGTTCCTTGCTATGTTGATAAAACAGTTTTATAAATAGTAACACCTACTTTTGAAATTGTATTGGCCTTCACAACTTTCTTGAATGAACATTAGAAATTTAGTTAGCATTTTATAATGTAACTACAGATTTTTATTGCAGTTTAAGGATATATTACTGACTATGAGAACTTTTTATAACAAGAAGTTCATAACGCAACTGCAAGGAATAACACTGTAACTCATTGTTAGACAATTTACTGTCTGCTTTTTTTGTACAGTGAGAATATGATTGTAATTCATAATTTGTTCAAAACTGAGTTACAATATTATTTCTTGCCGGATCTTGCTATAGGTACGACCTGCTCAACCTAAGGCTTATGACCAAAATCAAGGATAAAGTCATTTATTGCTCCAAAGCCAGTCACATTACGAATTCCCAAGACATTCAACATCCGAAAATCATTGTTATTTACTCAGTAGGTATTTTCTCAGTCAGTGTAGTAAAGAGACGGTTTTTTACTGCTATTTGCGATGCATTCACAACGATATTAATGACAGGTAGATTCGCTTTGAGAATGCTAAATTAGAGGTCAGAACGGCCCATTCACTTGCATACTGCATAATGTAGAATATTGCTCATCCAACAAAACAATGACGTACCAAATTACATTTTGACTATGTTTCAAGAGAAGCTGTACATTCTATTCACCGTGGTAATGCAGCCAGTCTTCTGGACACATTTCCGGATGACAGCGATTTAGAGGAGTACTTCGACGCCTGAGTGTATTTTGTGTTTTTGTACCTATTATATGAACACGTTTAGTATAAATAAGTTTCACAAGTAAGTAAGTAGTTGTATAAGTTATATAGATTTATTAGGTTTAGAAATAAAGATTAAATTTAAATTTAGAATTTTCTGCAATTACATCATTGTCCTATTGGATGAGTAAATAGTGAATAATTATACGCCTCTTGATTCACACGCATTTCGCGAATTGCACTTTCTGCCACTTCTTGTATAGACCTTATTTTCGATATCTACAGATAACTTGAAGAAATTTGATTATTTACGTTCTTGGATAAATTTCTTACAAATAGAACGCGTAATATTTTGTAATCTATACGGACGCCGGCGTTCGTTTGGTGTTTAGCAGAATGGCGAGTAATCACGCGCGAAGTCGGTGTTTGAGCAGCAATATTATTTTCCTGCCCTAATTGTTACTTGGGCTTATTCCGTTTATCAACCCTAAAACAGCCTCCCTAGGCAGGGAGAAAATCGGAAAAAAGATAATAAGTGAATTTTACCAACTATTCACTGCGCTCACGGTGGACACGCGTTTTCGAGTAGATTAGGGATTAGGGTGGCTGTTTTAGGGTGAATAAACGGAATAATGGTATCAGTGCGATACGTTATTTTCTTCCATTTACTTCTGTCAATCGTCACGCTATCATTGACTCCCATTTTTTTCCATGTAGATATCCACCATACAGTTAAAAATTTAAGTCTTGGGATTGCTTATTATTTTTTCAATGGACTGGTTAAGGGTTCATTATTCGCGGCGCGCCTACCCGATGCGACAATACAACAACCATTAGTCATAGATTTTCTTTTTGCGTATTCATTATTGAAATTTTTCAAGTAACGGTTATTTAGAAATTAAATTATAATCGAATTTATCACCTTTTAGATAAATCCCTTTTGAATACATGAATAATTTTAACAATGTAATAAAATAGAAAAGATTTGATTGTAATATTATGCGAAGCCCAACAATAAATCTGTGATTAAAGATTCCTATTGGGTTTGGGTTCCGTCTCAACAAACTTATAATAGATTTTAAAATACCTACCAAACCTTTTTTTAAATATTTAATTAAGTTTTTTATTTACAACAATACACTTATAAAGAAATAACAAAGAATTGGTCTTCTCCCAGCGCTTAGAGAGGATATATCAAAAGTAATGATTAATTGATTCGCATCAACTACACGTTTGTATTTCCATGAATTTAGTACACGATTTTCCCAGGGGGCTCCAGTAGTGAAATTTTTCATCGGCTTTTATATATATATTTTTAATTCTTTAGTTTTATTTTAAATTGCATAAACCTGTTATCCTAGTCAACCCCATTCAATTAAATTTTTAGGAAAAAAATAATTAATTAACTTTTTCCATAAAAAAATCTGATGTAATCCAAACTAGAAGGATCTGCTCAGATGAGCTCAGACGCTCAGGTAAAAAAAAATCGAATTAATTACTTTTTAATTAAAAATGCTATTAGAGTTAATTAGACTAACGTTTTTTTACGCTCTAAAATAAGAAGGTACAGATTTTTAAATTAGGAAAATGTTGACCAAAAATTCCAACATTGGAAGGTTTAGAATCATGTACTGGACTCACGGTACATGTTTGTGCATCGATGTCAGAGACACTGCGGTATGTAATAGGAGATTATATTATCACTTTTTTATGTTTTTTTTTTGGAGGGTGTTTATTGTACCCATGAAATGAAGGTATCCGCAGAAGAACCAAGGTTACTAACATAGACCGAAGAATCGCCAAACTTAATTGGCAGTGGGCAGGGCACATTGCTCGCGGAACAGATGGTCGAGAGGCGACCACGTACCGGAAGACGCAGTGTTAGAAAACCGATGACCATCCCCGAGGGTCGCGGGAATCCGATAGATGCAAGATGCACAGGACCGGTCGTTATAACGACGCTTGGGGTCGCTCACAAAATAACTTGTTCCGCTTTGGGTAGAGCGAGGTAGTGTCAGACTTTTACAGACTAAAACCCACCTGTATTCTTTCAGTAGCTCTTTGCGTGACAGGGCTGCCCTAACTCTTTCGAACATTCCCACAGCCCTGGCGAAACCTAGGGTAGTGTGATATAATTTTATCGTCAGAAAGTTCAATGACTTTCAAACCAGGATAGGTTTTATTACATAAGTATCACTTAACAGTCTTCAATTGGACGATTCCGTCATCTTACGTGTACTTAGGTATATGTTTTTGCCAATTTTAGATGTGTACTGTGACTTCTAAGAAGTTTGTTTACTGAGGTACTTAGCGGTTTACACATTGTGAGAAAAAATCATATCGATTTTGTATTCGCGGTTATTTTCCTTGTCAGGGACTTAGTCTGCTTCAGATTTGGCACGACAAAATTAAGAATCATATAAACATGAATGTGTAAATAGACAACAAAAAAACATTCTACTGGCCTGTTGGTCAGTGGCCCTGACTGCTATGTCGGAGGACGTGGGTTCGATTCCCGCCCAGGACAAATGTGTGTGTTAAGCACGATCATTTGTTCTGTGTCTGGGTGTAATTTATCTATTACGG
Source organism: Mythimna pallens (assembly GCA_961205895.1). Classification (NCBI taxonomy): domain Eukaryota; kingdom Metazoa; phylum Arthropoda; class Insecta; order Lepidoptera; family Noctuidae; genus Mythimna; species Mythimna pallens. The sequence continues at coordinate 7,932,089 of OY540825.1, forward strand.
TATGTATTTAGAAATATTTCTGTATGTATAACAGTTGTCTTATAACAAGCTCTGCTTAGCTTGAGACTAGGCGTTGTGTGATAGTAATGGAATATTATATTATTATTATATTTGTTCGATGTGTGAACCTCCTCTCTTTTTGAAGTTGTTTAAAATTGATTTAAGGCGACTAAACTTAATGCTAACATCACCTCAAAAACATAACCTCTATACCTATTCATCTAATCTAAACAAATTATCTTTAACATCATTTTCCGCCCTTGTCCGATTTTATTTGGGGTCAGCGCAACACGGTCTTTCCCTTCATTCTATCCTGTCAACCGTCATGCTATCACCATCTCTCTTTTCTTTCATATAATTTTTCACACAATTCGTCCATCTTCTCTTTGGCGCTGTCCCTCGCCATCCATCCACATATATACTTATAACTTTTTTTTAGTAATTATATGCGTTTCATCCCTCCTCTTCACATGACCTTATTAAGATAAACGATTCCCTTTAAATTTTTAGTTACTAGTGCTACTCCAAATAAATTAATGCTTTTTATTAAATTGATACAAACTAGCGCTTGACTGCGATCCTATCTGATGGTAAGCAGCGATGCAATCGTTGATGATGAGGCACACTAGTTCATTAAGAGCCTATTCATTCTAGCTTTGAATACACCTAATTATACGATGGAAAATTTAAAATTATCATCCTGAGAAAACCCTGTTTTTTCTGTTGCAATCTAAACAATTGAAATCTTTATCTGTGAGTTTTTTAGATAATGTATATCAAATTGTTATAAATTTTCATCTAATAAAGGTGTACCTTGCATTTTGTTTGTTTATTTATTTTTTTCAAAGTTTGCAGCTACATGAAACCTAACATATAAATTAACAACTTGGAAAGATTCATCAAGGATACAACGTGTTGGGTCAAAGATTACAAGTCCTTTATGACGACGTGTCATCAGATATGAATGACTAAATACATAAGTAAGGAATTCTACCTACTTTCACAATACGTCAACAAAGATTTCTTGTTTTTGAGTACAGTAGGTGAAATACACCATGATGTTCTAACTGATAATATCAAATTAACTTACGAGTACTTTGTGGTGCTTCTACATGGGTACAAGATTAAGGCCCATTTAGACGGAGAGAGTTTCTCGTCTTGACGATGCGATTAAAAAAAAGTTTCTTTGTCTAAACCTTCACACTTCTTGCTTCACAATGTAATAGAATATTGATTTTATGTGCGTGTTAAATGAATTCCAAAGCAATAACCGTATTTCGAGGTTTTGTGCCACTTGGTATCATGACTGCACTTTGCGAGGATGATTTAATCATATCTGCTCTTCTAAGACGAGCATTAATTAAACGGACCGGAACGGAAAAAAGATGTTAGATTAATAAAAACATTGGGCAAGAGCAAGTCGGACTCGCATACTGAGGGTTCCGTACAAACTTACCTATGACAATAAACAGTTTAATTCTTGAATTGAGTTACGACGGTTTTTCCGAATCGAATTTTTTAAGTCTACAAATATACAGTTTTCAGATTTTTTCCTATATTTGTGCTATGAGACCTTGCTTCATGCCAAATTTCAGGATTTTAGGTCTACGAGAAGTACTCTATGAATCTTGGTTCCCTTGAGATTCGACACTATATATACGATTTTGCGACATAAACGGCCTTATGTTTTTTTTTCGTTAACTCAGAAGTTTCATTTTTTCACAGCTTCAAGGAACCGCAGACTTGAGTATCTATATTTTGTAGTTGGAAGATGCAGAGATTTAACAAATATGTTTTGGGTTATGAAACCCACAAAGCCGTATTACCTACTAAACTCGAATGACAAATCAAGCACTGAAAACGGTTCATTACATTAAATTGCTGGTAACACTGGCTAAGTAAACAACTATTTCGCATCTCCTGAACTTTTAATAATTTTTTATTGTATTTACGAGGAATAGTGAATCAATTTATAGTGCGACCCCAAAACATAACCTCAATATTGTGAAACTAACAACAATCTTCACTGCCTGCATCAGATTTCGTGAGTTAATTCTTAATAGTCTGATTTATCCAACTGCTAAAAAATTTCAAAACGCACTCACACCACGATAAACAGCTGATTCACAGCTGTTTTTGGAATTGCGCATACGCATAATAAGCACTCACACAACATACAAATAACGACTGTTTTGTTGACATCTCGCTAAGGCTGCGTTCAGTGGTGGCACATTGAATGATATTTGAACTGTGAATAGAGTTGCGTTCAAAATTAAGTAACGTATAATAATCGACTAAGCGTGGTACGATCCAACATACAAAATAAATTAACTGCATCGTGACTAGTGGCGCCACCCCAATCACATTGCTATTGGAGGGTTTTCACAAAGGAATTCAATTAATATTAATTGATAATGCCTCGCACTGTTCGTACCCCTCCAAAGCCGATGGATGATGTAAATGTAACGTCTGTCCAGTCTGGCTCGGACATGCAGAAAGCGCTTTTAGCCACTCCTGATAATCCGAATGCATCCAATCGACAGTCGAAGCGACCGCGAGTAGGTAGCTCACCTTCTAGCCCACCTTCTACCGAGATAAAAGATCCCTCTTCCGATGAGTTACTGGAGACTATTCGCCGTGAAATAATAACTACTGTGACTGCCGAAATCTCAGCATCCTTAAAAGCATGCGTTGCTACAGAATTAAGAGAATTAAAAGAAGCCCTAGTACTCATCAAAAACCTCGAAAAATCGGTTCAATTTGTGAGTAACCAGTTCGACCAGCTGAAAAGTGAACTCGATAGCTGTATTGAAACAAACATACACATACAAAAAGATAACGAGTTACTCAAAAGGGCTGTGACGGATTTATCTAGCAGAGTAAATATGCTTGAACAGAACTCACGACAGCAGAACTTGGAGGTCAACGGAGTGCCGGAAAATAAATCCGAGAATTTAGTTAAAACCGTGATGCAACTTGGAAGGGCGGTCTCAAGCACCATAAAAGAAACAGATATTATATCAGCTGTTCGAGTTAGAAAATTGGATCCCCAAAATATTAATCCTAGAACCGTGATAGTAAAGTTGAACAGTATAACTACCCGAGACGAAATATTAGCCACCGTGATGAATTTTAACAAAGAAAACCCAGCAGACAAGTTGAACTCGAGTCTTTTAGGCTATGGGGGCCCAAAGAAGCCAATATTTGTATCTGAGCATCTCTCTCCTCTAAACAAAGAAATACATGCGGCAACTAGAAAAGCAGCACGTGACAAAGGCTATAAGTACGTATGGGTGCGTGATGGACGCATCCTTATTCGGAAAGCAGATGGGCTACCAGCCAAACAAATACGCAGCCTCGAAGCAATTGCGTCACTCTGATTCTTCATTTCAATCACCGGCATAAAACACGTGTACTAAAGCTTTACATTCAATATTTATTACCAAAATTTTAGAGGAATGAGAACTAAATTAAGTAACATTATGCTAAATGCGTATGACAAGAACTACGATATAATCATTGGTACAGAAACATGGTTAGACGACAGCATTAACGACGGGGAAATACTTGATTGTAGATACAATATATACCGCAGAGACAGATCCTCGACGAATGTGAAGAAAAACAAGGGTGGAGGTGTTTTAATAGCCGTTCTTAAGTCTATTGACTCTGTTCGCATGCCTCAGTTTGAGACAGACTCAGAAAACCTATGGGTGAGCCTGAAGGTTACAACCGGGACTAAGGTCCAACGCCTGAACATTTGTGCTGTTTATCTCCCACCACCTGTACAGCATCAAACACTTGACTTGTTACTAGACAAGATTACCTCTGTCATCGACTCGACCGGAAGCCATACACTTATAGCTGGTGATTTCAATCTTGGATTTATTAAGTGGACCCTGGAAGAATCCGGAACTCAAAGTACATCCACATCACCAAGTAATTATAATAATCCAATAGGTTACTCGTTTGTAGACTGCATGTCCTTAAATAATATTGAACAATTGAACCCTGTAACAAACCAACTTGGAAAAACCCTTGATCTAATACTGAGTAACTTTCCGGGTGGATTTGTTCATGAATGTAAAACCCCCTTGTCTGTTGTAGACTCCCATCACCCACCACTGGAAATTGTTATAAAAAATATTACTATAAGTTCATTAAAATGTAAACGCACGGCAAAATACAATTACCGCAATGCGAACTATACATTGTTGAATGAACGAATAAAAGAAATCGATTGGAATAAATGCTTGTCTGAGTGTAAGGATGTTAATGCAATGGTAGAAGTGCTATATACACACCTTCATAATATAATTGATGAGGCCGTACCGAAAACAAAAAAAGCAGCAGGTTTATACCCCCCTTGGTTCCCAAGGGCTCTTATAAGGCTCTTAAACGAAAAAGAAAAGCTTAGAAAACGGTATAAAAAATATAAAAACCCTCGTGATAATTACGAATACAGATTGCTGGGTGAAAGAGCTAATGCTATGATAAAAACAAGCTACAACAACTACGTGGGAAGTATCGAGACGGGCTTAACCCAAAATCCCAAAGTTTTCTGGTCCTTCGTACAGGCAAAGAGGTCCAAGTCCAATGATCTGCCGTCCGAAATGAAGCTTGGTAATCAGATAGCCACTTCCGGAGACGAGGTCTGCGAGCTCTTCGCAGCTCATTTTTCCTCGACTTTCATCTCATCGGATGACACATTGCATGCTTCATTTCAGGAAGATCACAAGTATCCTCAAAATAGTTTTGGTCTGGTCTCATTTTCTGAAAGGGAGGTTTTGAAAACCCTCAAAAAACTAAATGTATGCAAGGCCGCTGGACCGGATGGTTTCCCACCACTACTTCTCAAAAACTGTGCGAGTGGCTTAGCCCTTCCACTTAAAGTTATATTGAACCGCTCTATTGAAACAGCTGAATTCCCTTCTAAATGGAAAGAAGCTAATGTAGTTCCGATCCACAAAAAAGGTGAAGCGGACAACTGTAAAAATTATCGGCCAATATCGATTTTGTCAGTGTTTTCAAAGGTTTTTGAGTCCCTGATGTGTCCTCTGCTAACAACGCACTTTAAAACAGAGCTGGTTCCTCAACAGCATGGATTTTGCACACAAAGATCCACCACAACTAACTTGGCCCTTTACGTCAATGACCTCGGCAGACTTATTGACTGTCGTTCACAAGTTGACTCCATATACACAGACTTCAGCAGTGCCTTTGACAAGGTCGACCACAAGATACTGCTTCAGAAACTTTCAAACCTTGGCATATTCGGCCGACTTCTCCAGTGGTTCAAATCTTACTTGACTGAAAGAAAGCAAAAAGTCGTAGTAAAGGGGCATCAATCTTCTTTCTATTATTCAACCTCTGGAGTTCCACAAGGGTCTCATATGGGTCCGATTTTATTCTTGATATTCGTTAACGACATTGTAAACTGTATCAAGCACAGTGAATGTTCACTTTTTGCAGATGATGTAAAGTTGTACAAACGAATAAACTCAGCTAGAGACATATCCTTACTACAAGAGGATCTAGACTCAGTGCACAATTGGTGCATACAGAACAAGATGTCTCTTAATGCTGAAAAGTGTTACCATATGACCTTCACCAGGAAATGCAATACATTTCAATCCTCGTATTCTCTGAATGGTCTAACGCTTCAGAAAGTTAACACGATTCGCGATCTGGGTATATACCTTGATAGTCGGCTCACTTTCACTCCACACATAGACAATATCGTCAAGAAGGCTACCAAAATGTTGGGGTTTCTGAAGCGTGTCTGCTATGACTTTAAGTCCGTACGTGCTCTTAAACTTCTTTACGTCACTCTCGTCAGAAGTGTGCTAGATTACTCATCGCAGGTTTGGAATCCTAGTTATAGAGTTCATATCACTAGAATCGAAAGGGTTCAAAGAGGTTTTACCAGGTATCTGCGGTACAGGACAGGCAGCTGTCCTAATACAGCTACTTATCCTGAAAGGTTAAGCCACTTCAGATTAACAACCCTTGAAGACCGCAGAAAATCTATGGACCAAATTTTTTTATACAAAATTGTTAACGGTTTAATCCATGTACCTAAACTCTTGGATGACATAAACATGTTAGTCCCCCGAAGTTGTCAACCCAGGCCTGACCGTAAATTGGATTTGTTTTTGCCGAATGTCGCTCGAACAAACCTCGGACGATCGACGCCGCTGAACCGCATGATGAGAACATATAATGAAAGTCACTCTCGTACCAATAGCATTGACATCTTCTCCAATACCTTGGCTCAGTTTCGGAAGCATATTTTGAACCAACTCTTGGATCAATGACATTATATAATATTACTCACCTATTTAATTTAATTTAGTGTAATTTATTGCCATTTAATGTAATGTAATTTAGTGTATTTTTAATGTATTGTAGTATAATTTAATCTGACATCATTTAATTAATAGATACTAATGTAATTTAATTCAATTTGACATAATTTATTTAATTGATTCATTTATAACAATTCCTTATTTTATTGATTCTGTTCTTTTTTGTACCTTATTTGTTAAATGTACAATTGATTTAAAATGTAATTAAAATGTAATAATTGGTTTACTAAATTCTGTAAGTGCTGTGCACACCTTTAAGTGAAGAATTCGCTGTGATACTGTTATTGTTAAGATTATTCTTTTGTAAATGTTTTTGCGAACTATTCGTTGGAGTGCCGTAACAAATAAATAAAATAAATAAATAAAATAAAATTACACCTACGTATAGACATCTATGTCTAAAGAATTTAGTCTGTGCATAATGGCAGTACAAATAAATGTACTTACATTTTGCTATATTAGTATTGTCTACGCAACTCTTTGCCGTGCGGATGCACCATTACTTTTCAGGAAGATTAGTCAAGTATGTTTTAAAATAATTAGCTTGGCATATCACAGTATTCTCATTAATACTGTACTATACATAAGTACTATCAAAAACCAGGGCCGGCGAATTATTGGATGCGTTAAAGTACTGAAATACCGTTCAGCTGTAATGAAACAATTTTATTAAAATCTACTAACATTTTTTTTTTTGTAGAGCTGTGGTGGACTAGTGGTAACGGCCCCGACTTACGAGTTGTAGGTTGCGGGTTCAAACCCAGCCAGGCGCATTACTTTGTGTAATTTATTTCATCACCACTGCTCTCAAAACGGTGAAGGAAAACGTCGTGAGGAAACCGGCATGTCCTAGAACTAAAAGTTCGAAGACATGTGACATTCATCAATCCGCACTGGGCCCGCGTGGTGGATTACGGCCCATTCCCTCTCCTATAGAGAGGAGGCGTGAGTCTCAGCAGTGGGAACATTAAAAGGCTGGTTATACTAACATTTTATTACTAGCTCCTACCAGAGGCTTTGCTCACGTAAAAGCAGAAAATATATAGCCTATATCACTCAGTGATAAAACGGCAATCTACTGGTGAAATAATTTTTGAAATCAATCCAGTAGTTTTTGAGTTACAAACAAAAATACAACATTTTATAATTTTAGTTTTAGATTTACCTAAACATTCTCAAGTTACTACAAACTTTCTTATATTTATGGAAATCGTAAAGACATTATTTTACATAAAAGTATTTTCTTGACATCAAACAAGTTTATTATAATAGTCAGACATTCCTTTGTTTTGTTAATTGCTTCAAACTTGATATCTTTTCTTTTAATAACAGCGCTTTTGCCAAGATTAGCGTTGGTTTATGAAGCTGTTTAAATAAAATATATATATTTATATTTGCGTGTTGTTGCTAGGTCGATTGTTTTTACCTTCTTGGTTTGTGTAATCTTTGATAATCTTTTCTGGATGTGAGAGGAAAGTTTTTTTTTTTCAATATTTAAACTTGCCTTTGCCAGTGGCTTTGCCTAAATTTAAGACGAGAATTATTCTAAGGGAACATAATCCCGGAAAAAAAAGTATCCTATGTATGCTAATAATACAGCTAAACAATATTTTTTTCATTTTGAGTTTCTCAATTATAAACACTTTCTTTTCTCTTAGTTTAGGTTATATATTATTTCACGCAAAAAAGATAATTCATGTCGATTCGTAGAAGTACTTACTTATTATTTTTATTAACATTCTACGTGAACTATGTAGATGCAGATCAAATGCGAGCCGCCAAGAGAATATGGTAATTTGAATGTTATATAATAAAAACCTACAAATTATTTTAAAAGGATCTTAGATGCATAGTGTGGGAATGTATTTTAATATATATTTCATTAACCTCCAAAAGTCACAAAGAACATATTTTAAAACTAAATCCTTTGAATTTATGAAAGTGTTACGAACGAATGAAGAATATTATTCATTTGTAAAATAGAAAAATATCGAAGACTCGATGCTAAAATAGCGATTAGTGAACTGAATCTGCCTGCAGGCGTTTATTTAATGTCTTTCGAATTGTTTAAAATAAGTTATTGCAAATAAGAAAGACATCGTCGATGATATATTTGCTTATTTAAATAGTTTTACTGTGAAAGCTTAATAAATCTGTCAGCTAATTCTGAATAATGAGCTCATCTTTATTAATTTTTAAGCAGTTAATTTGTGATTTTTTATCGCCAAACACAGTCGCTTCCAGCGGTTCAAGTCCATTGGAAATATTACTACAAAAAATAACAAGAGGATGTCATTAAAAGCAATTTGATATTCATAAGATTTATAAGGATTAAAAAAAAATGCATTCGACACTTCAGATCCGGATCCGAACCAAAAAAACTAATCCATGTTAAAAATATATATTTATAATTTCTTAACACGTACGGTAATTCTTATCATCATCATCATTTCAGCCGAAAGACGTTCACTGTTGGTCTCAAACAATCCTGTGCGTTAGATATCGATCGGATTCCCGCGATATACAGTAAATCTAACGGAAAATATTAAGAAAATCGATCTGATTGGGATGAGTGGTGTAACCGATCCTTTAGCATCATGTGATATTAAAATTCTCCCTAAGCATGACCAAAGAATTTATTAAATCAAACTTTTCGTCACAGTCTATAAACACCTTTAACTGCTTAAGGTACAGATGAAATAGTTATATTTAATAATCCGATTAAATTATGGTTTCATGCTTTGAAACTCCCGGCGCCCATGGCTTCAAATCTTATTTGATTGAATAAGAATTCTCAGGGAAATTATGAGTACAAAAAAATATAAATAAGTTATAATAAGTTGAGCACTTGTGGCCGAGTGGTAACGGCCCCGACTTACGAGTCGGGGATCGCGGGTTCAAACCCAGCCAGGCGCATTGCTTTGTGTAATTTATTTCATCACCACAGCTCTCAAAGCGGTGAAGGAAAACATCGTGAGGAAACCGACATGTCCTAGAACCAAAAATTCGAAGACATGTGACGTTCACCAACCCGCACTGGGCCCACGTGGTGGATTACGGCCCATTCCCTCTCGCAGAGAGGAGGCCTGAGTTCCAGCAGTGGGAACATTAAAAGTCTGATTATGTTATTATGCTTATAATAAGTTTAAACATTGATTAGCAGGTTCTTAACTCAAAATTTTCTATGGGGAATTTCATCAATTTCAAAATCATCGCTAATCCAGTATTTAAACTAAGCATAGGTTAACAATATGCGCTGTCAAAATATTAAACCTTCGTATCTTATTTGATCAATGAGCTGAATGGGATTCAAGGGTAAAGTCCTTAAAACAGCTTAATGTCTGTTACTAGACGTTTCGCGATATGTTCAGTTATCAAGTTGCGTTTGTTTACTATATCTAATAGAAGGATATTTCTCTATCAAAGAGCTTTTAACATCAAAAATGTAGCAATATATTTAATGTCTTTGAGTAACAACTCTTAAATCTATATATATAATAAATATGAAGGTACAAATTTATTTATTTATTTTATTTTAATATATTTATTTTTTATTTTTGTCTTTGTTGTGCGCGCATCACGTAGAATGTACGAAATCAACGTAGACAACTTTTATACATTGAAATTGTGTGTAACTTTATATATTACTTAGGCTTTGTTTCATCGCAATCGGTTGACTAAATCGAAAGATTACTACATTCATTGACTGTTAGGTGGGACGAAGTTTGCCTAGTCTTACATAGTTATGTCACAAAGTATAAAACTTCATTGTTTTTGGCTCTTACTGATTTATTTGTTTGAATTATGCATTTTTTGCACTGTGCTTTTTGATTGTGAATCACTTGAAGACTATTTCAAGAAGAAATCAATAAAATTATCGATTGCATCGAAAGCTTATCAATAGCATACTAATGCATATCAGCTAGGCTCCGGCAATTGTTCAAAAGAATCATCGCGTGCGTAGAACGTATAGGGAAACAGAAAGAACACGGGTGGATTTTGGTCAATAAAAGACTACTTGATGATTTTTTTATACCAATAAGAAAAAAATTGCTGGCACAAAGTTTCGTTTTCAAGTATTTTTACTTTTTCTATAATAAGTACTTGCTCGGATGACACGGAGAAAAGCAAACAAAGAATAGTTGCTGGCCTTCAAGGACCGGACAACATGATAAAATGAAAAGACAGAAGCTCAACGGCCATTTAAAAGATCATATCTGTTTAATTTCTGGACTGTAAGCAGAAATCAGATGCATCGTATGGATACTCAGAAATAAATTATATTCTGTTGAACAAGTTTTGTCTCTTTCCACCTGGCTAATAAGAACTGGGTGATACTTACAGCAGCATCCTTTTTTTGAGTGAATTAAATAATTCCTTTCGTTCAGTTTGAGAGGGAGCGTCAAACTTACTGACGAAAACCTACCAGTGTTCTTTCAGTTTTTTTTTTGTGTGGAAATCATCCAATGACTTCTTCTGCTCATCGTGTCAGAATTTTACTGGCTGAAACCACACCTTCAGTTGCCCTTTGCGTTCTAGAGTTTCCTTTACAGAAATTCCCCGCGGTACTAGCGCTAGCGAGCATCGGTCCTGCTGCGCTCGGGTACGGTTTGCTGACATCTCTTTTAGGAGCGCGTGGATCACTACGCGCTGTTGACGACTGGGCTTGGTCCGGTCAACTACCGGATGGCCGGACGGCAAGGTACCCATTGTTAGACGTCCGCAAGCCCGCGTCTACCGTGGCTGGTAGTCGGGGTTGGAATCTCGGCACCTGGGGCGTGGTTCGTTCTCTCACGCATTTGCATTCCAAAACCTCGGTAACTTTTTCTAACAATCCCACAGCCTTTTCAGGCATCGGATCTAGCTGGCCATATACACATATACTGATATGCTGAAAGCTCTTTGAGGTTATAGTGATGCCCTACAAGGGTTTTAGAGCTACTCGTAGTTTTGTCAGATAGTTTGGGCTGACGTCGGGCCCATGAGTTCCTCCCATCACGTTTGTTCTGTAAAATTTTTATCAGGTAGTTCAACCTCACCAAAGATCCACCGGCGAAATACCTAGTATGTGCGGTGACGGTGGAAGGGACGTGGGAGTCCCGTCACAACAATCTATGATGATTACGATAGTTGTCACTAAGGACGAAGGCACATGACTGGGCCAAAATAGAAGTTCCTGGTAAGGTAGATTAATATTTAATAGATTGTGACTATGCGAACGAATAAGATAAAGCTCATTTTAGTTTTTATTGGTATAGTGATTCCGGGTGTAGTACACCCCGTAAGTTCACAGGTCGTGATTTTATTCTCTCATAAATTTAATTTAGGTAAGTTTACCAACCTTTAGAATGTCTAATTTCCCAAAAATCCTTGTTTGAATTCAAAATGTAACTTAATAACTTGGCATTTGTATTCCAGGCCTTAACTCTTGACTTAAGAAAATTATAAATAGGCTACTTTAAGTTGCTTTTAAATTATTGCTGTCAAGTCCCGTTGAGTACTTAATCTTTCTGTAATTGCTATTATGCAAACATTGTACAAATAATGTGAGATTTATAGAAAAAACTACAAATTTTTTTTTTTCTTAGTGTACTTTATATTTTGAGGTTCATTGGCTTCTAGATAAAGTAATGAAAGAGTTGAAAAGACAAAAAAATATGGGTCGATACCAAAATTGTATGTGGTCATTCAAAACTATTTAAGAATGGTTTATTAAAAAAATACTGTTAAAAAAAAATCTTGTGTCCCACAGCTTGATGCAGCAAATTAAGTATCAACAAAAGACAAGATTTTTGAGAAATTCAAAAACTCATAAAAATTTTGAAAATCTAGTATTTCCTAAATTTTGAGGAAATACATGAAAAAAAAAATGAATTGAGCCATTTGTATTTTATAGATTACTTTTGGCCAAATCGTGTCTACGATTAATACCTAATATCTGGAAAAACTGAGTGTTACAAAATGTAAGGCTGTATATATCCATAGTGCATGCTCTATCTCAAGGACAACACATACGCATCGATGAAAAATTTCCTTATCAAAACAATAGTGGATGACCGAGTATGACAAACACGTTTACATGGAAACCGTCATAAGTAAATACGAAACATAACTAGTTTAGTCGTTAACAAACCGCAATGTTAATGACTACAGTTACTAAATACCTTTTATTTATAATTTAGTTAATGCGAGGAGTTTGCCACCGACTAAAAGAATATTTGAAATGTTAATAATTAAAAAGTTGTAATTAAAATATTTAAAAAATTACATACCATAACTCCAAGCCAAGGGTAGCATCACTAGGAATAATATTCTCATCATATTGACACGTTCACTGAAGATTCTATTTTCAAATTCAAACACGGAACGAGTGGCACCTCTAATGGAACACAATTAGAGTATCGATACACGAGTATGTCGGACGGATGGTCGGCGTGTTGTGATGGAAGTCGGAACACGCGCGTTATATTAAATATTTTTCACTGCGCTTATCACATCACTAGCGAATTGACGAACTGCAGATTGTTCCACTTTTTATTCTAATTTATTTGATTTGATTTTCACGGCTTAAATTATAATATATGTGTACTGATGCGCATGGTTCAAAGAGTTTAATGTACCTATTCTATGTTATGAAATAATTTGTTTTTTTTTTTATCTGCTAAATGGTTTTGTTAAATTTTTGTTTGATTTTAATATTGATGTCAAATTATGATTAAATTTTATTCTAATTTTGATTTTAATACTTATTAATGTTGGATTTAATTTTGATTTAAATCGGAATTTATGGATTTTATGTTAATTTATATTTATTTTAATTTAAATTACATTTTGAAAACATCGGAATTAATTTTAACACTAATGAGTAACCGTTGTAGGTACTTTTTTTGAAGTGCACTTTGCACTTCGCGTGGAGCGAAAAGGAATGTCAGACTTTTACTGACTAAAACCCACTAGTGTTCCTTTAGTTGCCCTTTGCGTTTCTAGGGTCGTGGGAACTCTTTCAAACAAACTCACAGTCCGACTGTTGTACTTAATGTGAATTCGATTTCGTTTATATTTAATTTAAGTTTTACCTTCAACTCTAACCAACAAATATTATATGTACAACCAAATCGTAAATAAATCTTTTCAAGAACCGTAGATAACTTGTCTTGTTTCATAATTAAAATAAACAATAACTATTTTATCTGTTAACTGTGTCATAAGGTTCAAACTCATTATAAATATTTATGATTTTATCTGCATATTGTACGAGTAGTATAGTAACAGTAGGTATATATTTATAGGTAAAATAAAAAACGGTTTATAATATTTATTATTCCCTAGTAAAGAAGTTAACAGGGCCCATATCTGCGGATGAGTCACAAACCGGTTTGCAACACATAAAATTGTACTTTATGTGAATAAAAAACGAAAATACTGTTAATTTAGATAAAGGTGCGCCCTTTATAGTCTTGAATAAAATATTATCAAACTTTTTATTATTTCATATTAAAATTCATTCAGCGTGTTAGACTTCTTTTTTTTATTCTTGATAGGTTCGCGCTTGACCGTTATCTCACCTGTTTACTGAGTAAAACTCACTTATGTTTTTTTATTAGTGCGGCAGCAGGCAAGCCGGGTCGATCACCGGGCTGGGGGCCTGCCCCCAGTCCTGCGATCCCTTGGGGTGTACCTTTCCCCGAAAAAAACTCTCGCCGAACTCCACAACTCCCTTATGGAGCTGAGCTCCGTCGTCGCTGGGTTTGGATGGTCGCTTGCGGGGACTTCAATATAATATGAGGAGATATTTGTGAAAACTACTAGCAGGTTGGCGCACAGAGCCTTAGTGTTCATACTTTAATTGATTAGTTGAAAAGTCTATAGATATTTCATGTAGCTGTCATGGGAGATGACTAAGATAATTGCAGTTTTTTGTAGAAAAAAACTGCAATTATCTTAGTCACCTTAGTGAATTCATAGTAAACTATAATTTTTTGTCAGTTTATATTTATGTTTACCAACTCATGAATGAAGCAAGGAGCGATGATGACTTGACATAAATGGCAAACAAGTACCTACAGAACCATACTAGCAGGCACTGCCAATCTATGCTCTAAGAAAGCAGCCTTGAGTGCAGCGCTGGCCGCAGCGACGAAGTCCAAATAGGTACAATGGATTAACGATCCAATATATAGGTTAATTAATAATAATAATATAATAATAATATTCACACAACTATCACACACCGCCGTCTAGTTTCAAGCTAAGCAGAGCTTTTGTTATGATTACTAGAAAACTGATAAACATACTTAAATATTTCTAAATACATAGGTATTATAGATAAATTACACCCAGACACAGAACAAATGATTGTGCTCATCACACAAACATTTGTCCTGGGTGGGAATCGAACCCACAACCTTCGGTATAGCAGTCAGGGCCACTAACCACTAGACCAACAGGTCAGTCAAAAAATTGAAATGTTAATCCTATGTACGTATTTGGATTTCGTCGCTGCGGGATTTTCCAAAAGAGACACATCAGCCCTAAAAGCCTACACAAAAAAAGTACTGTGGGGTCAGTAGGTATGTATCTGAAATCGAACTATGTAAAAAATAAATGTATTAAATAATAACGTATATTTCCAAGGGCCTGATACAGAAGGCAGTCTTGATACGGCTCGCATTGTGAGTAGGTTCCTGTCTCTGAAGCTCTAACCACCGGTAGCTTGAACCCTGCTCCTGACTCGGCGACATACCATCACTATCTTTAAATATAAAAGCGAAATACCATTCACGAATTCTCAGAAACTATAACACCTACAAACTTAAAATTTGGCAGATAGGTTCCTTATAGGGTAGACATCCGCTAAGAACGGATTTTACGAAACTTCTCCCCTAAAGCGGCAAAATGGGGGTTGGAAGTTTGTATGGAGAAACCTACTTTTAAGCGGGTGAAACTGATGGCAGAAGCTAGTTTTTTTTAAATATTTTTAAATGTTTTTTTTTTATGTGTTTCAAGAAATATTTAAAAATGTATAAAATATGTATAGAAAATAAATAAAGGGGAATAATAATTACAGAGATATAAAATATGTACGGTTAAACAATTTCTGACTATGCGTTCACTCCAATTCCATATATGAAACAGATTGCTTCAGTCATCAGATGAAACACGAGACGCTGACATCGCGCAACGTGCTACTTTAAAGGAAGTCCTACTTTAGATATGTTATATGTAGATGGTAAAATAGTCTAATTACAAGTCAGCTTATTCAGTATTTCACAAAGGTTACACTTATAAGTAAACCGTATACAGAGTCCTGGGTATGGGCGTGTCGGGGTGCGCACTAGCGGCTTGTCTCCGAGCTACTTCATAAAAAATTTGCTGACAGTGTTGTTTCATTACATTAATATACAATGTTTTACATTACAATGTTAACATGTTTTTTTCTTCCATTCTGCCCTGTCATTCGTCATGCTATCACTAACTTCCTTTTCTTTCATATCACTCTTCACACAATCCATCAATCTTTTCTTTGGTCTCCCTCTCCTTCTCCATCCATCCACATGTTAACTCATACCTCTTTTAGTAACATGCGCTTCATCCCTCCTCTTCACATATGCATATGCAATATTAATTAAAATAATATATTGTAATAATTAATTTTAATACAAATCAAAATTAGTTTCACGCGCAAGGTCGATCGACCGTGAGATTCGCGTGAATCCGATGGATGCGAGACGCACAGGACCTTTCGTTGTGTAGCCACAACTTGGGAGAGGACTATGTCCAACAACAGATGACGTCTTTCGGCTGAAATGATGATGATGGTGATGAAATTAGTTTAAAGTAGGTAGTTATGGTTTTTCGTGAGTCCTCTGTCTACAGCTTTCGTAATTAGCACGACACCAAAAGGAATTAAAGAAACGATGGGAGACTCAGCCAGGAGTGGAATATTTTAAGCTGATCACCATAAAATGAACAGTGTAGTAACCACAAGTATTGATTTTTTTCGGGGAAACCACGCCACGTGTCTATCAGGTGTTTCAAAACATCCGGGGGCAATGTCATTGATGTTGCAATGAGTTCCATCTAGGGCTCCTCATGAATAACACACAGCTATCTGATAAGGATGTATCAGTGTATTTACATTTCAATAGACATTCTATTTAAATTTCTAGATTTGTATGTCTATGTAGGTACTCACTACAACAAATAAAGAACAATGATGTTAGGGTTAGGGCACGCACCGCGAGTGATTTTTAATATCGTATAATTTAACAACATGTGTATAGGTAATATCTATATAAATAAAAGGAGAGACTGCAAGACTGGCATATCAAAGCGCAGCTGAAACTACTAGGACTAGAAACGTGAAATTGTGCACAAAGTTTCCTTTTTATGACGTAGGCGAGCTCTTTGAGAAAATTTTCCCCAAAATTCACCCCCTTAGGAGATAAAACTGGGGTCCAACGTTTGTATGGAGAAACCTACTTTTACGAAGGCAAAGTTGGTAGAAGCTATTTGCTTATATGTAATTCCAGAAGCTATTCGCTTGTATGTAATTCGAGAAACTATGGCGCTCATGCACAAGTTTCTTATTGTAAAGGCTATGTTTCTGAATAAAATGGTTTTCAACCAAAATTATCGAATCATTTCCTATGAACAGAGGTTGGAATAGGTAGAGCACATTTACTCAATTATTTATTGCATTCCACAATGTATTCATGTTTAGGTAGGAGGTGTAACAGTTCTTAGATACAATCGTGGGCTCGGGTGGGCACAGCAAAGACAATAAAAAGGGTGAAGTGGACTTACATCTGAGTAAGTATAATTTTATCATTTTATTATGTATTCTGTATTTTTTTAATTTATTTACAAATCAATCAATTTAATTTAATTTAATAAAAAACACTTACTAATTAAAACTATATATATACACTAAAGGCTACTCCTAACTAAAATAAGGCGTCATAAAACTCTTCCGTATCGCTGTCGACTGGAAGAGGTGTGCTCAAAAGGCTTGCGGCATTGCCACGTTGTATGCCAAAGCCTATTATCTGACCGAGGTAAAAGCCAGTCTTTGGGTCACGCGAAGTGTCAACTAAGCATTTGGATAGTTCTTTAAAAAGTGCTGTATTAATATATTATTGTGTGAGCTGTACAATTTTGTAATAGGTAGGTAAAATTTATTTAACAATATTTTTTTTAATTTGTTTGTAAAAATAGCAATCTTTTTTCATTTCTATTATTTATCGTCATTACTGGAGGGCCAGATGAATTCATTTTTAATGGAGATGTTGGTGTTTTATGTTGGAGTGTGAATCTTGTTTGTATTTACCTAAAGCTCGTGGAAATAATACCTCCTCTAAAATCCCGGAATCATAAACATGATAATTAAATACTATTATTAGATATTAATTACTTATTGCGTTTTAAATACCTTTGAGTTGTTATTGTATTGAAGAATCTTGTTCTGTTTTAGAGTTCCGTACTAAAACTGTTAAATTAAAGAGCTATGTCTTAATCTAGCTATTTTTGTACGCATCTCTAAAAGATAATAAGATTACAATAATTTACTTAATTTTATTGTAATCTTAGACCCGGAATAGTGGTTCCGGGTCTAGGTGTCTTCACCTAATTACTTTTTAAGTAAAAATGACGTCATCTCAACGCTCAGTCACGTGGTCAGAACAAAGGAATAGGAGGTGTGGCCGACTCGAGGCGATCAACGAAAAGAGAATCGAAACGAAATGGTTGTAACTTGGCTGGGAGGGCAGAGAACCAAACGCTGTAAACGTTTTGGTCGTATTAACGTAAAAACAACTCATAATTCCTAGTGTGTAGCAACGTTTTTATTCCAGGCCATACAAATATTTTTCCTTGCGGGAATCGAATCGACACGCAGCGTGGCAGCTAATCGCTCAATCACTAGTGTCATTACATCTATTCTATAGGTATCAATATCTCTCTCTTATATTAACAAAATTACAGTCTCTTAAATTACCTGAGCATTAAAATGTGTAATAAAGACATCAATAAAATAATGTTGGGGAAAAAATAAAATAAGTAGGTACATTAAATTGTAATAATATTCAGTGAATTAAAACCATTATAATCGCAAGTATAATGATCTAAAGCAAATGCACACCGTTGAATATCTCTGGTCAAGGTTAGATATCGCTATCTGAAGAGGTCGCATCTGATATCATTATGAGATAGGAATAGCAATTATGTACTTGTTATGTTTTAATACTAGTACGAAACTAATAAATACAATATTTGTAAATGTATACATCTTAGATAAATTTCGGTTACCTTAAACATTTATTATACAATCACTTTCATTTTGATAATACAAAAACTTCCAATAGATACTGAATCTGAAATTGACTGGATTGATTTACGGAATTTACATGTAGTATTGAAATATCGCCGATTAAAAAAATAATATGTAACATAATATAATGATAATACATTAAAACATCTTAATTATATTTTTTGCCATTTGTTTTCCAGGGCCCCGGGGATCTCTTTCGCATCACCCCTGGCCTCAGTAGGCTTCGACCCTGTTGGGCCCCTACGGTTGCTGACATCTCCTTGAGGCGCGCGTGGAACACTACGCGCCGTCGACGACTTGGGCTCGGTCCGGACGGTTACCGGACGATCGGACGGCGAGCCACCCATTGCTCGCCGTCCGCAAGCCCGCGCCTACGGTGATGCTCTTTGACGATGCTCTTCCAATGAACCTTGTGTGACGCACCAAAAGTTTTCAATCATTAACAAAAATAAGTAAGTAATCATTTGTAACTTAAGAAAGGCCTTTAAGTAACATCAGAGATGAAACATCAATAATAAAGGTGGCTATTTCAAATAAATAAATAAGATCACTATCCTCCACACTAGGACACAATCTTGTATCTTGAAAAATGCCATCACCGAATGTCACTGTCTAAGTGTCTAGAGCACCTGTTGTACAGTTAAGATTGTTACTAAAAAGTACATAATAAACCAAGAATGCTATGTTACCATTCTGTAACATGTATTCTAGGTACACTGAGGTAGGTGTATCATCGCGGTCGCTTACAAGTGATGCTTAGAAGCTAGCAAAAATGAGTCATAAAAAAAAAAAAAACGATTAAAAATGACGCAGACACACCACTCATGGAAATCGGTGTTATCCTGTCTGCTCAGTTTACATACATTGTCACAACAAGATTATAAATATAACAACACTATTCTAGCTCACACACCATTTTAGCACAGATTTAATTCGTAAAGTAATTTCAATCAGGGATGTTATAATAATAACAAAATATGTTTCAGAATTACTTCCATATATTGTTAGTAACAATGTTCTTAGCCTAGTGTTAGTAAAGCATAATAAATTAATAATAATAATGAATGAAAGTATATTAAGCGCTTGCTCTCGCGTGTAGGCCTATAAATTGTGCCATCAGTACAGAGTCCCATCGGCTGGCACATGCGGTTAGGATGGGGCGCTGGGGCCGCCGCGTACGCGCGCGTGTTAAGACGCACTTCGCTTTCGTATGACAGCGTGAAAGCCGTCCACGCGCGCCTCCACGAACATGCTACTCGCGCTACAGTACCGCGCCAGCCCCATCAGCACCCTGAACGGACTTCCGTAATCGTAACTGAAACTGTCAGATATCCGAAATAAAAATATATCCGTAACTGTAAGCGAAAGCGATATAAAAGTTTCGAATAAAGGCGGAGTTTAAATGACAGTATTCGATAGGCTTTTGTTGGTTTTCCCAACTAAACAAATGATAATCTAGACTAAAAATAAAAGTCGAAACTTGCTATTTGTATTTTACTTTTATAATTTTAACATCCGTAACAGATACTATATGAAACTAGCGGATAATCTCCACTTATAATATTATAAAGACGTAAAGTATTTTTGTATGTAGGAGGTAATCTCTGAAAGTATTTTTCCGATTGCTTTTTTGATACAAGTGCAGAAAGTTTGTCATAGCGACCGAGGCGGAATTCGCACGAGCCGTAGGCGAGTGTGTTTTGGAGCCGAGGGCTGCAGAGACAAATTTGCACGTGTATCAAACGACATTTTTCAATACACTTACAAAATGAATAAACGGGATTTGACCGGCGACTGGTGGAACACCCAGCCTTATACGATAAATGCAATAACATTGTGGTGGGGGAGAGCATGCACACTTTTCTGCACTAGTGCGGAAAACAGTCTATTGCGTGCCTAAAAGCGGGGTGGGATAAGAGCGGGTTTTTTAGTAAGTGTATTGAAAAAGTTTTTCACCGATAGAAAGCTGCTTTATTCCTGAGTGACTTAGGCTATATTTCATTTGCACGGGCGAAGCCTCGGGCAAAAACTAGTCCGAAATAATTTATTATCCGTAACCGTATCCGAAACCGGTATAATATTATTCCTATAGGTATCCGTAAACTAAAGGGCACATTGCTCATAGAACGGATGGTCGATGGGGCCGAAAGGTTCTAGAGTGGCGACCGCGCACCGGAAAACGCAGCGTTGGAAGGCTTCCCACAAGGTGGACCGACGACCTGGTGAGTGTCGCGGGAGTGCGGTGGATGCGAGACGCACAGGATCGGTCATTGTGGAGACGATGATGATGATTGATTGAGGAATGAATGAGGTATTTGTATCTAGAACTGAAATTCCACATCCATAACATACCTGGTTTCAACCCTTCTGAAACATGTCGCCCTGTTACATATATATAGATGATCTTGCTTATATCAAGGTACTATTTTTAATGGGTTTTCCGGCGTTGTCTGCTAGTCAGCTCCGGAACTGCTTTATGTACCTATTTGTAATTATACATATACAGGTATAATGTATATCTGCTTGAGTATAATTAATGGTAATCGTGCCTCACGACCCACTTGTATGGATGGCTCGCACAGTGGGTACCATGACGCCATGATGCCACCTAAGGCCGGATGTGTGCACTATCAAAACTACCAGTTTTTATATTAGGTGTAAAAAACAATATCTATTTGCCAAGGTAAACAACGATGCTACTGCCGGTTCAACGGATAAGGGAAAATAAAATAGGAATGGAAATAGCTATGAGTTTGATAGCTACTTTGCGTCAATTTCAGGGCGTTCGTGGTGCGAGTCCCGAACACTTTTCTGCCCCTCATGTTGAAGGAAAACTTTTGGCCGCAGGGAGGGCGTGGTGTTCCGTCGCTTCCGCGGACAGGTGCCACAGAACAGCACGAAGTGAACTCAGTGCAATGTGAAGTGTTATTAACGTATTCTTAAGTCTTATTTACTAACATTACTTGTTTTTACTCTATATATATGTTAGTCTGTAAGATATGTATCTATGGGCCAAGATGCCTGAAAATAAATGATTTATTATTATTATTACTTCGAGCGACGTTTCATCGATGGTCATTTTTATTTAAAACTTAATACACAAGGGTACAATGGTCTTACAGGGTTGCGGATGGCGGGCAATGAGAAGCGCGCCGCCCGATAAGGACCAGGCCGGGATTAAGTGCGCATTGTGTTCCATACACGCCTCAAAGACGTGTCGGTATGATTGACGGGTTTTGCTAGGGCCAATACCTACCAAGGTTACAGGATTGTTTAAAATGCAAAGGGTAACTGAAGAAACATGGATGGATTTAATTAGTAAAACTCTGACATTCCTTCCACTCCAGTCTAAAGTAGGAGGCTAATCCCATCCTAAAAAAAAAGGGTACAATGGCTCTGTATCCTTTACCAGTCAACCAGGAGTGGTGAAAAACTGACATAGCAAATGCCTCGATATACCTCGAAACCGAATGAATAAATATAATAATAATAAAATATTCACACAACTATCATACAAAGCGTTGCAAAGCTTTGGACTAGACAGCGGTGCAAAGCTAAGTAGCTAAGCAGAACTTGTGTTATGAGTAATAAACAACTGATAAACATACTTAAATATACATATTATAGATAAATTACACCCAGACACAGAACAAATGATTGTGCTCATCACACAAACATTTGTCCTGGGTGGGAATCGGACCCACGACCTCCGGTATGGCAGTCAGAGCCGCTAACCACTAGACCAACAGGCCAGACAGAAATATTCAATTCTACCATTACATTTGTATCGGACCTAAAGAAGTAAACTGGCGAAGAAAGACATTTACGGAACGCTGATCGTAATAATGGGTCCAACACTACGCATTTAGGGTGCTAATTGACATGTCAGGTAAAACACGCAATAAAACCAATTCAAAATTTTACACATTAATTTATTTACAATACATAGTTAAAATAATTACGATCACAGAATATTGACGATTTAATAATCTAAATTTTGTTAGATAAACTAACAATATAGGTAAAAATAATTTGAAATTTTGATTGGTACAATCATAGGCCATTAAATCTACTTGTTAAAATAACATCGAATTGAGCTAGAAATATGTAGCTGATAGCTCTGCAAAAAAAACCTTTACTTGCATTTCTCAAAAATATTATAATAAGTCGATAATTATACTACAGAAGTTCTACACAATTTGTTTAGGTAGGTACAATGCGTTCCAAATAAGAATAGGATCGATTGCCATGTTGTGACGTCACGTCATACTGTCAAATCGAAGAATTAGAATGGTGAGCAAAACAATTTTTTTTTTTAATTTTATTTATTTACGAACTGTGAACGAAAAAAGTTTAATCAGAATCCAGTTCGTCAATTTTACTCATCGAGTTTTTCAATTTTGCCCAATTTCTTGCAATTTGACAGTATGACGTGACGTCTCAACATGGCAATCGATCCTATTCTTATTTAGAACGCATTTAACTTTTAATTAAGGAATAAAAATAGCGGACTGCTCTTGACGGGTTACCGGTTATATAAAACACGTCAAACAGCCATATTTATTCTTCTGATAAAATTTATCTGACTATTAAATAATCAGCGCTTAACCATCAAAAGTATTAAATAATTAAATTATTATGGCAACATTCAATGCAGTCAACAACGTTTAACATTATAGAAAACTTCAACAAACTAGAACTTGCATCTATCGAGAAACACGGTAAACGGAAACTTATAGAGCCAACAAAATATCAGGCGTTAACTATTTGTTTAAAAATATTTTTAAAAAAATCTCCTTAAGATATCCAGGTCATTGCTTAGATGTAAAAAAAATATTCTAAATGAGACTCACAAGAAACTAATAAAATCAATTAAAATAAGTAAGGACGGGTGACCTCTTGGGATTGGAACTTGGCGTTAAATCGAACTCTTGGACTTGGCCATTGTCGTTGACGATCTTGTGCCCTCCCTGGTCTTTTGAGACCTGTCCGTTGATGTTAGATGAGGTTTCGTACTGGAACTGCGCCTCTCCGAAGACCTGGCCACCTTGAGGAGGCTTCAGATCGCGCACATCGGTGAAGGAGAGCGACTGGAATGGAGAAGTACAAAGTTTTACTACAGTAATGGCAACTTTGCTTTAAATATTTGCATTTTTCAGTACTTTAGCAATAATTATGATATTGTATTACCGTTTTTATCCCTAACTAATAAATAAATAAATAATAATAATAATAATGGAAGGGAATGGAAGGGAGATATTCCTCTTCAAAATATCTTACAGGTGCAGAAGATTTTGAATAATAATTATT
This sequence comes from Mythimna pallens, assembly GCA_961205895.1. NCBI lineage: Eukaryota > Metazoa > Arthropoda > Insecta > Lepidoptera > Noctuidae > Mythimna > Mythimna pallens. The sequence continues at coordinate 7,956,095 of OY540825.1, forward strand.
ATCAAATTCAACAGAAAGTAGGCTTTCTGTGGATAGAAAAATATTAGCAGACCAGGGCTTTACATGACGTGTTAAAATGTCAAGCGTGCGAACTAGAAAAAGGGATGGAGATAGCTCCATCCCTCTTTCTCGCTGTATAGACACCCTACATAGGTCCCATTCCTTTTAGGTCGTCAAAGGCATCGCGTTAAGAGCGGGCAACTCGAGGTACATTTTCATACAACTCGGGGTACATTTTCATACAACCGCTCTTACGTGATCATTAAGTTATTGCACATCTTTCTCCAGAAATTTAGGATACATAGATATCTTATGGACATTATCTAGGCTTCTATATAAATCAAAACATAAATTTGGTAAAACTAATCCGGTAAAGACCTCTGAAAGTCTGATATTTTACGTGAACTTTGGCTTTCCATAATAATATACTCGTATATTAAAAAATATAAAAAAGTCTTGCACATTTAATCGAGATTCTGAATGACGACAATTTTTCTCAAAAATTAAAAAACACGTATTTCCAGGAACAAGTTTTGTGAAATATTCGAGTAAATCACGGAACCACCGAATGCCAGCAGAGTTTTTAGGCGTTCTCTTTCTTATTTCGCATTGCATGTTCATCAAACATCGCGTTGGATTGCGTTAAATGAAGCAACAAGCTTTTAAACTAAGCTCGATGTTGACGATAGGCTAGTGAAAAAGGACCTCGAAGAGCTCGTGGTAGGGAGTTAGGGAAACTCGGCGAAGAAATTTTTCAGATGGTTCTAGATTTCAAGAACAAATTGTCTTCTTTAACTCTTTATATTGTAATTCTTAATTCTTTAGCGAGTTATAACTTACAGGAATTATCTTCTGTGAGCCTGGAAGGAAGTTCGCGGGGTCCACTGGCTTGCCATTGATGAACTGGTGTGAGTGTGAATACGAGTACTGGTGATTGTATGAGTTATGGCTACCTGGTGCTCCTTGGCTTGGGATGCTGGTGAAAGATTGGGGCTAAAACAAAATGATACAGGGTTAGGAATAATTTACCTGTCGGTGTGGTGTCGCTTGGGGGAAGCCTTCGTCAAAAATGGTCTGATTTCGGTTAGAATGCTTTGTTGTTTTTTTGATAGGAAATAATCAAAGGTCTTCCTCTCGCTCTGGGTGAAGCGAAAGTGAGTACCAGACTTTTATTGACTAAAATCCACTCGTGTTCCGTTAGTTGTCTTTTGCGTTTCAGGGCCGCGGTAATTGTTTCGAACAATCCTGCAATCCTGGCAGACATCTTGTCCTAAGTTAACTATGCCAAAGTACTAATAATAACAGTTCATCAGTACGTCAAGCCCAAGCCCATCTAGGCGCATTACTTTGTGTAATTTATTTTATCGCCACTGCTCTTAAAATGGTGAAAGAAAACATCGTGAGTAAACCGGCATGTCCTAGAACCAAAAATTCGAAGATATGTGACATCCATCAACCCACACTGGGCCCGTCTGGTGGATTACGGCCCATTCCCTCTCCTAGAGAAGAGGCCTGGTCCCAACAGTGGGAACATTATAAGGTCAACTATGCTATGCTATGCTATGCTAGTACGTCAAGCATTACTTTATACTAATTATCACACCAACAATACATTTTTAGAAATATGTACAACAGGGTCTAAGTATACCACCTTTTTTGGGAACACTTTCTCATTTTGCCTTGCAGTCAGGGCTCGAAGTAGAGGAATCTTTTGAAATATATGCTGTATCCCATAGTGCTACTATACCTATACCAAGTTATCGCAATAAATACTAAGATACTTACAGAAATAGGTAGATTTGTTGGCGGTCGAATATCGATGCTCAATATGCAAGTATTAAGATATTTATGATGCAAGTATTAAGATACTTAAGATGCAAGTATTAAGATGCTTAAGATGCAAGTATTAAGATGCTTAAGATGGAAGTATTAACATACGTAACAAACAAGTATTAAAATACTTACAAGATTGGGCAGATTTGTAGGCTGTCCAATGTTGACGCTGTTTACGACTTTCTTGCCGCCGGTGAAGTCCGATGGCTGGTCGACCGAAGAAGGAGCGTATTGAAACGAGTAGTCCGACGCGCTATAGTCACTGCCGAGTTGTGCCTGGGGGTTGTTTGGGTGAATCTGGAATAGAATATGAGATGCAAGTTTAGAACCATTTGGCTTGAGTGTAAAACTTCTTCGTTGACTTCAGAGGCTTTTAGGAACTTTGGATTTTTTACTTGGCCGGAGGAGAGTGACGAAATACGTCAGCGCGTACTTCAGCGCAACACCCCGGCCAAAGGTAGCTGAAAAACGCCGTGTGATTTTAGTCAGTAAGAGTCTGTCAGACCCCTTTTTCAAGGTGGGACATTATTCAATGACTTCTCGCGCTCTTGGGCGGGACGGGAGGGCGTGTCAGACTTTTACTGACAAAACTCACTCCTATTTTCCTTCTTTGCCTTGCGTCCCAAGACCCCGGGGTATCCTTTCGGACGACATATGGAATTTAGGTAATCTTATAGTCAACTATAGAAATTTGATCCAGTTTTCCTTTACTTCGTTGGCTCATTAGCTGTAATACAGGTAGAACTGGGGGAGTAGAGGTTTTTTATGCTCGAAATTTCAACTCTAAAGCATAACCATCACGAGATAAAGTTGTAAGTTTTTTAGTTTAAGATCTGTATGTAATATATTATCTTGGTGTTCAATAAATCCATAGGTACTAGATAGGATAGGTACATAGGTAGGTAGATTTTGATGACTTTTCGAACGGATTAAACTTGAGCCCCAAGGAAGGACACGGGCTACTTTTTTTTAATAGCTTCAACTTACCGTATATAACCGACATTCACGTGAATGAAGCCGCTAACAGAAGCTAATTAAATAGAAATTAATAAGCTTAACTGAGGAGCAGTAGTGGCCGAGTGGTAACAGCCCCGACTTACGAGTTGTAGGTCGCGTGTTCAAACCCAGCCAGGCGCATTACTTTGTGTAATTTATTCCATCATCACTGCTCTCAAAACGGTGAAGGAAAACATCGTGAGGAAACCGGCATGTCCTAGAACCAAAAATTCGAAGACATGTGACATCCACCAACCTGCATTGGGCCCGCGTGGTGAATTACGGCCCATTCCCTCTCCCAGAAAGGAGGCCTGAGTCCCAACACTGGAAATATTATAAGGCCGACTATGCTATGAAGCGTAACTGATGTTGACTGTCGTACATAGACTTAGGTACTACAAGTTTTTAACAACCTTTTGTAACTTCATTTTATATTCTCCAGTCACCCTTATGATGTTCCCACGGCTGGGACTCACGCCTCGTCTCTAGGAGAGGGAATGGGCCGTTGTCCACCACGCGGCCGATTACAGGTTCGTGGAAGTCACATGTCTAAGAATTTTTTGATTCTAGGACATGCCGGTTTCCTTCTCCGTTTTGAGAGCATTGGTGATGAAATAAATTACATAAAGTAATTCGCCTGGTTGGATTGGAACTCACTGCAGGGCTACTACTACTCTACCTCCTAATGAACACTTAGCTTGATTTATAGTTAGTAAAAAAATACATACCAAAGGCGATAGATCAGTTTTAGGTGTGAAATCGAACTCCTTGACTTTTCCGTCACTATTGACAACCTTGTGGCCTGCTTTTTCCTCGGTGGTCATACCATCGATGTTAGAGGCCGAGTGGAAGGAGTACTCCGCTTCACCGTACACGTGGCCACCGTCTACTGGCTTTAGGTTCCGTACGCCGTCAAATACAGCTGGCTGAAATAGAAAAGTTAGATAGTGCATCTGGGTCCCTAGCCAAGTTACGACCGTTTCGTTTTGACCACGTAACTAAGCGTTGAGATGACGTCAGAATAAAAGAATCGGAGGCGTGACCAACTCGAGGCGATCGACGAAAAGAGAATCGAAACGAAACGGTTGTAACTTAGCTACGGGGGCTGGACCTTATGTCCTCACATATGACTACATAGTGTTTTTTTTTTCAGGTGGGAAATCATCCAATAACTTCTCTCGCTCTAGGATGCAGCGGGAGGGTGTGTCAGACTTTTACTGACTAAAACCCACTCTTATGTTCCTTCTTTGCCTTGCGTTCTAGGACCCTACGGTTTGCTTTCGGACGACTCATGGATGGCTTAATTATTTAATTTCAGTGTAATCTTTCTCGGGCTTGCGCTCGTCGAGCAATGGGTAGCTCGCGGTACGGCCGTTCGGTATGGACAGAGCTCAAGTCGTCGAAGGTGCCACGCGCGCCACAGACAGATGGCTCAAAGAGATGTCAGTAAAACCGTAGGGGTCCAGCAGGGCCGACGCCCGGGCTACGGGAAATTTCTTAAAGGAAAACCGTGTTCCTAGAATGAAAAGGGTAACTGAAAGACACAGATGATAAATTGACTTTTTTAATCCAGTTTTAATAAGACATTTTGTCCTAATTAATTGTCCTAAAAAAAATTGATCCAAAAAGTCGATCCTTGAATAGTACCAACAATTCAATGTCGATGTTACATCAGAAATCAGAAACGTTTATTTCAAACAGACCAATTACAAGCACTTTTGAATTGTCAAAATGTTGGTCAGTCAAAAAAAAAAATACAAGTGAAGCTAAATTGCACGTTCCAAAGCGTAGATCTCTATGGAGAAGAACGTCATCGCAAGAATTTATATTGCACTTAGTCGTTGGTTTTATATGGCATACCTACAAGCCATTTAACATTCCTTAAATACGTATGACCTTAATTTATGACCAATTAAAACTAGATGCAGTCATATTGATCAGTACTAATAGCCGATTAAAGTGGCTTTGTTACTGCTAAAAGACGTGTTCAAAGACTAACTGTAGTAACTATTTATACACATTTAGAAACAACATTTTTGTTCAATAAAAATGAATGCTGACCCTTGTCAGAACAGTAAGTTTACTCTTATTGTCGTTCATGCTTCAAATGTCATAAATACCGTCGTCCGGTATGAGCATCGTCGTTTTTTTTTTGTGTCAGTATTTTAGGAATCAAAAGTAAGTAAACCCTCTTTGCCAAAAAGGTTGCTGCACTATTACTAAACCCGTTGTATCGGAACGCAGATATACGAGGGATTTTAATTGTGACTCTAATTACGGCATACGAAAGGTTAAATAAAAAAAACTGAAAACAAAATGGCGTTCTGAGTGATGTCCTGTCAGAAATAGCAAATGGAGTCGACTTATTACCATTGCCAACAGGAAAATTCTTCCGTATGATAATTATTATAATATGTTTTTCTAGACTTGATATCTTGACAACTGTGAGGCTCTTGGGCCCCACTATATTAATTATTTCTATGACAATTATTGCGGATGTGTATTGAATTTTGTTTTGTAGAACATACCTTCAATTCAGCATTCTTAGCGAAATTGTTGCGTAGCCTGTAAATAGTAAAAATTATAATTTTATTTACATGCTTAAAAAAATATTAACCAGCTGTTATGTATACACTAAAATAACCCTCAACTAATTAAAACTGAATAAAAACAATCTAAAATATGGCGACGAAAAACTTCTCCCCATCGCTATCGACTGGTCAGTAGGTACACATCGATAGCGATGCAGAGGAGTTTTTGGGATCAGTTTTCCAAAAGACTAATATGGTTTTGAATAAAATAAATATATTATTGTAAGATATAAGTACATATTACTGAATAATAAATAAGATTTAAGTTTCAGTGGTTTTGATTTGTGTCAATTAAATAAGATACAAATAGTTGTATTAGTTAGTTTGTCGTTCGTTAAAACAAACTTTCAATCTTTGGTTTTGTATATCCTGATCAAAGTTTTATTGTTATTTTGTATAGGTAGGTACTGCTTAAAGTGTAACTTTTGTAGGTACACGTGTAATAAAATAAATATGTTCTATTTTATTACTCGACCCTCCTCCTAACAAGGTCGAGGCGGGCCGTACAACACGGATGTTTTATGTCAGCGGAAAATTGCAATTGACTCCGTAAGATAGTAAAAAATCGCGGGAAATTGTAAACAATTTTTTTCTAAATAACACACGGTTATGTTGGAAACTAATGAATTTGGTAATGATTTATCTTATACTTGAAACGATTTTTTCATGATAGGGTAAACCAGACATACATAGTCGGTGATGTGCCCCACAGAATAAACAAAGACACGTATTTAGAATTACATAAACTACACAACGCAAGTTAAACTTGCGGCTTAAAAAGCAACAAATTCTAAATACATGTCTAAGTTTTGCAAGTGACTGGGGCATGTATGCCTGATTCTGCAATACACAAACTATTTTCATTCATCGCTCTTTCTATTATTGAAAACCGTGTCAATACCGGTTGCATGGTTTACAAGAAATAAACGACAGTAAAACAAACACGAGGTGGCCCAAGAAAAGAATACCTGGAAGAAGTTGGGGGAGGCCTTTGCCCAGCAGTGGGACAGAATAAGCTATTAAAAAAAACATTGATTTATTCTATTCAGCGATTGTACGTGTTTTGATGTTCTGTTTTTTGTTCCTTTGTACCAAAATAGAATGAATCTACTTTAGGGCTTTTTGTCAACGTTTGTTTGTTTAGACAATTACATTTCTAGCTGATTATTTCCTCTTTCCTATTATTGTGCGTCATCCTCGTTAATGAGACAATGGACATGTACTGTACCCTTCACAATATTGTTTTAAATGATCACATCGATTATGACATCGTCGTAGCAAACGTGATTATAATACCGGCAATATGTAACTAATTATTGACTGGGCTGTTGGTCTAGTGGTTAGTGGCCTTGACTGCTACGCCGGAGGTCGTGGGTTCGATTTCCACCCAGGACAAATGTTTGTGTGATGAGCACGATCATTCGTTCTGTGTCTGAGTGTAATTTATCTATAATATTTATGTATTTAGAAATATATAAGTATGTTTATCAGTTGTCTAGTACTCATAACACAAGCTCTGCTTAGCTTAAGAATAGACGGTGTTGTGTGATGGTTGTGGAATATTATTAATTATAAGGGACTAGTTAGTTCTTGTGATGGTATCGTTATTTTTGACGGGATAGTAAAAATGAGATCTAAAATTTAAAAAACCCTCGATAAAAAAAAACCTTAAAGTATAAACAAAATATATGTTATAACTTTAATACCTTTAAGTGGTAATATTTAAATCTAAACGTGTTGTAACACCCCTTTTTTGCGAGGTTAGAAACTTGCCTCTAGCATTCACCGATAAAGTTGCGTTTATCAAATGAACCATTTGTGGAATCTGATTTGGAGATTCATATTCTGTTAAATATATATTTTCATTACAAAACTTTAAAACAAACTGTTCGAAAAAGCTGCCGTGGCAAGGGCAGTTGAAGGAACACAGTTGGGTTTTAGTCAGTAAATACTACCGAAAGTGGAAAAGTTTCAACTCAAAAAGAAACTTATACAATGCATTCCAAATAACAGTAGGATCGATTGCCATGTTGTGACGTCACGTCATACTGTCAAATCGCAAGAAATTGGGCAAAATTAAAGAACTCAGAGAAGAGCAAAATTGAAGAACTGGATTCTGATTAAAGTTAGTAAATAAATTAAATTATAAAAATTTCTTGTTTTGCTCATCATAATAATTCTTCGATTTGACAGTATGACGTGACATCACAACATGGCAATCGATCCTATTCTTATTTGGAACGCATTGTAAACCACATTCGTATTCGTAAAAACATTATTTTAGATCGTCTTTACCTACTTGTAAAGAAGATCTAAAATAATGTTTTTCTATAAATAAGACTTATGTAGGATTTTAATAAAAAAAAAACATAGTTTTATATTATAGATCGGTTGTCCTCTTTGCATGCAGATGACCATCAAGTGTGTATCTCATAGTATATAATTGAGGATTTCCCCAGTTAAGTTTAACAAGCCATTTGGAAGCAAACCACTCGGCTATGGCTGGTTGTGGTTCGTTATTACAGCTCTTATCTCAACGATCTGTGACCTGCAGCTACCTCAGAGGCAGTTTTAAAGGAATATGATGTGTTTTTGAGAATTTTGTGGTACTGAGAAGCGAGTCATAAAATCTAAATTCCGACTGATCAGGAAAACTGACATGTTTTCTACTTTTACGATTGTTTGACTTACGAAAATAAATTAGTTAAATTTTAAATAACTACTAATATCAATATATTTTTTTAAGAAAATATTTATCCTAATCGTAGGCAAAAATATGGTCACTGGACACACACCATTGGTAGCGTATCGTTATTGGTATCTACGCCTAAACACAAACACGCTAGTGAAGCAATTTTAGGGTTTCTAACACCCGTTCGGCGCAGGGACGGATTGCTAGTTAATAGACAAGGGAAGTACTTACAGTTCTTGTACCTGGTCCCATTGGTTTACCCGAGCCGCTGCTAGGATTTCGTCGTACGTTGGTGGTATTGCTGAAACAAAAATAAAACCATTTATTTCAGAAATATCTTTTACACTACAATATTATAAAATAGGACGGTGCGGGTGACAGCTGTTGGATTCGCACAATGTAGCTACTTATCCTTTACTCTCGTCTTAAAGATGAATGTTTTCGTCCTGCTTTCATCCTGGCCATGTTATGTAAAAAGACCTTAATAAAATTTATCCTGCCGCTGGATAAATATTACTTTCATACAGAGCGTATTTGGGGCTCTACATAAAATGACATGACGTATCGGCGATAATTTTTGTCAAAAACTATGTGATATTTCGATAGCGTATGACAAATGGTTATACATACACTGGCTTTCAAAACTTAGTAGGTACCACATTTTTATGCTATTAAAGTTAGAGTTTTTTAAATTAAAAATATTTTATTACGAATTACATTAACTTTATTATTAAAGCTGTATATAGTGCTTAGGTTGTTCAAGAGTACCTACATACATTCAGAAGGTTGAATAAGCTTGATGCTGATCAAGCACGCCTTGGATGAGTTCGGGAGGCTAATTAAAAGTCGCAAACCATCTCTTACTACCCTCAGAGTCCTGTAACAGGCCCTTAATAGAGGAATTAGAGAATATTCCTCAATATCGCCTCCGTAACCTCGTCTTCAGTATGCCAAACCGGCTCAAAGCTGTGTTCAGAGCCCAAAGAGGCAACACAGGTTATTAAAATGTAAATAAAGCGTATAACACACATAAAAATGTTGTTTGAGTTTTGTCAAAAAATTAAAAATGATTTTTTGTTTGGGTTTCTATCTTTTTTTAAGTTAATAACGTTTCGTAAAACATACTATAGCTTCAAAGAGAGTTGATGAAGTTGTCATATAATTTTAATACTCTGTTAGAATAATAGGATGAAAGTTATTTAGTATATAGGTACTTCGTAATATTTTAAATTTTTTATTCTTGCTTGACCGCTATCTCATCTAATGAAAGCGACGATGCGGTCGACGATGGAGCGCGCTTGTCTAGAAATAACCTATTCACTCTTGACTTAAGTCAACTCCAACAATCTTTTCAAGATTCCCGGGTTGTAGCCATCAGGAAACACAGATTCCGGCAAGAATTCCACTCCTTAGCTGTACGCACAATTAATGTGTTCCCAAAACGTTTTGTGCGTATGGATATCCGCCATGTACCGGTGGTGCATCGCCGTACGAACGGATATAAAGGATTAAATATAAAGGATTTGTAAATAAACAAAGCAAAATATTTTATTGTCATGAGTGTTTATAAACAATTAACTAGACAAAACAAATATTTTAAATGAAAAACCTAGTAAAAAAATGCACAACAGAGATTAGACAGATTCTACAACATATTCAAAACTCTAACGTCAGTAATTTAGCACAAATTACAATTTTAAAATTGTGGTAAGTACTTAGATTTGAAGGCCAGTGTACATAATAGAATGTCTTTGTCCGGGTCCTCAAGTTTCGCTTGCTCATTACGTATCTGACTATTTAGGCCGTTATTTTCAGTACAATGGATTTACATACATTATGTAGATAGTAAACATTTGAAATATATTTTTTCTTTAGTAGACCATTAACAAACTATAAAACGAATATTCTTATTATTTAAAAGCCTTTAAAATGACGTCTGTCTTTTGTATCAATGTTTTGATTTTCATAAATTATTTTGGGTTATTCCATTAGAAACTCGACGATAATACGCGTTTACGAGTAAATACGGATCTTGGTCTTCGGCAAAGATTGGCGATCGGCGAAGATTGGTATCACAATCAATTCACACATTTTTTTTTTACCAGGACTTACATTTTTGATTATATTTGCACATTGGATGAAGTAGTAAGCGGAACTAGTGAAATAACGAGACGGAGAAACAAATTCTTTATCATTATCATCCCATCCTATACTAAACTAACTACTAGATGCTAACTCTCTTTTCTAGGCCATCTAGATCTAAAGAGTTTCGGCGGCGGCGATCTTTCGCGCCGGGCCTTGGTACAGGCTATGGTCCGGAGCGAGGAGGAGTGACAGGCGGTCGCTTCCTTCTGCGAAGGAGTAATGCTAGCAAAGGAGGCGGCCGATCGTGTGAAGCAACGGTCCTGACGCCCCTACCGCCGCCGGGATTCCGATCCCGATTTCCGGTCACCGTAGGCGCGGGCTTGTGGGCGGCGAGCAATGGGTAGCTCGCCGTCCGAACGTCCGGTAACCGTCCGGACTGAGGCCAAGTCGTCGACGGCGCATACTGTTCCACGCGCGCCTCAAGGAGATTTTAGCAAATCGTAGGGGCCCAGCATGGTCGAAGCCTACTGGGGCCATGGGTCTGCTTTTGAAAGGAAGACTCGGCCTTGGTATGAAAGGCAACGAAAGAACACAAGTGGGTTTTCCGTCAGTAAAAGTTTGACACACCCTCCCGTTCCGCCCAAGAGCGGGGATGTCATTGGATGATTTTCCCATCGAAAAAAAAGACCTAAAGAGTTAGCGTGGCAAATGAAGGTACACAGCTACAGTTTAGTCCGTAAAAGTCTCATTCCACCTAGAGCGGGGAAAGTTATTTTATGATACTCCCACCTCAAAAAAAGGTTATTTTTCCACAAACTGCAGTGCCAGCCTTCTTCAGGTTCTGCCTGTGATTGCAACAAAGTTGTTGGCCCATCGATAATATGTAGGTCCAACTCGTTGACGGAATCAGGTCGTTTGAAATTTTGAAAAAAGAATGTCAGAAAATGGCGATCAAAGCGAGGGGATCATCTTTGGGATTGGCCACTCATAAATGCTACAAGACTTTTTTCAAAAGATTCAGTACTAAGTTTGATAGTGGTACCGTAATTCCACTATAGTACCACCTTCTTCATAATGTAGTATCATGTCGTATTTAAAACATACAATCCAGTACACTATGTGACCTATCGTAAATATTGCTGAATAAGGTAAGTTTCTAAATAAATGCGAAGTGTTTCGAAGGAGTTAGAGCGGCCTTGAAACGCAAAGGGCAATTGAACGTCTGACACTCCCTCCATACACTCACTCGCTCCACCCAGAACGCGAAAAGTTATTTGATGATTTCACCAAAAAAGTGATGTCCTACTAAATAAAAATAATTCTTCTATTAACTTTAGTAAAATACTCGGGATGAATATAATATTAAAAGGCCAAACCGACACTGAATTAGCATTTGATAAATTACTACTTGAATAATTCTTGCTGAAATGTGCACATAAAAACTAGACTGTCCTCATATTTTTACCAATCTTTTTTGGTACTAAGTAATTAAATAATACTATCAAGGCATTTAACTAATAATAAGTTAAGAAAAATATCGAAAAATAACGAAGGATATTTTGAACGAGCCGGATCTTCGTAGATCCGGCTCGTTCAAAATATAATTTTTCCTATGTGTCTATAAGTTTCGGAGACGTGAATTTAGCGATAAATAAGAAAGAAAAAAAAATATTTCTGGGAATTGACGCAATCTTAGAAATCACAAATTATAAACATCTTTAAGAAAAATATACGCCACATCCGCGCAAAACGGCCGAACGTTCAGCATAATGTTGTGACAGACCACACGCATATTGCGACGAGTCCATAGCGCTGATTTTCAGCGTGGGCCGCTGACGGTGTCGACGTCGAAACCGTCAGGTCTAAGACCTAATAGGTCTGAGTAAAATAATGCAGAAAAAATAAGATAAAATCATAAATAAAGAGTGCCTAAGTAGGTAGTAATAGCAGTAGTAAGAATAAAATTGAAGCTCTGGTGATGTGATGCTGGAAGAGAATCTTAGAAATCTCGTGTTCTGAATTTGCATCAACATTTCTATAATAAGAACTTGGCATTAAGCGATGTCTTTTATCAATGTTACAAAGTTGTATGATGGCAAAATAGTCTATGGGCTATCGCGAGAGCTGCTCCATCAAATAATTTAACACGTATAAAAAGAGAAACTAATTTTGATTGGTGCATACCTGCCTTTTTTTCCTTCTCCAACGCGAAAAATGTTAACATTACATAACGAACAAATAGCAAACTCTTGATCGTCACTTTTTATATCAAAATATTTCCATAAAGATGATCTTTTTTATCGAAGACATTTTTCTTCCGTACCTAACTTTAGATTCAAATAACAACAACACGTTTTTTCATAACCTATAATGATCGCATTAGCAATCAATTGCAGAAGACAATAAAGCGCTAATTTCACACATAAACGAAAAGGCCCGAAATCACTCGACTCCACCCGATCGCTTCACTCGTGAAACGAGGCGATTCGTTACACGAGTGTGAGTGAAGCGATCGGGTATGTTCGACTTGACTATGCGGCCAGATATTCGGATATTCGACTTTAAGGTTGGCCGAATATTCGGTATCCGGTATCCGGCCAAATCACTATCCATTTCATCTCTAATGACCTCTACCATTCTGACAATACTATCATGACAAAGGAGAAGAAGTTGCAAACCAAAAAGATACAAATGAACATCTCCAGCATATGTCTTTAAATACATACTAATAAGTTTCCTCAAAGGCTCGCCTAATTACGGGGCCACAAGAAGGAAAACCTACGTCGTTTCTTTTTCGCAAGAATTATTATTATAGAATGTTCTAGTTAAAGTTTTTGATATATACTTAGAGATACAGAAGACAGAATATTTTAATTCAAGATTTGTAATAATTGCCAGACTAAATAAGGCTCACGTGATGGATAAGCATGTTATAACTTAGCCTTAATACATGCAGAGTTTACCTATAAGAGATATTATATATATCGAGAGCAGTGGTGGCCGAGTGGTAACGGCCCCGACTTACGAGTTGTAGGTCGCGGGTTCAAACCCAGCCAGGCGCATTACTTTGTGTAATTTATTTCATCACCACTGCTCTCAAAACGGTGAAGGAAAACATCGTGAGGAAACCGGCATGTCCTAGAACCAAAAATTCAAAGACATGTGACATCCACCAACCCGTACTGGGCCCGCGTGGTGGATTACGGCCCATTCCCTCTCCTAGAGAGGAGGCCTGAGTCCCAACAGTGGGAACATTAAAAGGCCGACTATGCTATGCTATTACCTATAAGTGATAGTTACACTACTGTACTCTATTTTCGTAATTAGAGACACAATAGAAAGCCAATGAGAGAGCGAACGCCGGCGTTTGCTTGGGGTTTGATGAATGTACGTTACCCTACCATAATACCAGTGTAGGTCAATTGTTGGTGAACCAATAAATAAAATGATAGATCACCTTCTCAAAGAGGCAGCAGCTACAGGGTGCTGTGTCCTAGTAATGATTTTATCATGTAAAAACTGAAAACAAATGTTCACTCTTAGGTAACCTATAGTTTACAATTTTCATTACAGTGGAAATTCTGGAAACAATGGATTATTGTGCGCAGGTTAGAACGTATTACGTATAATGTACACTGTTCTTACTATAAACTACGATTACTTAGTAGTGCAATATGAGAATTTTCAAATGCCCTATTGTCTGGCTAGTGCAATCTTTCATTGAATCTATGCAGCAGACTATGGCATCTTAATTATATCTATGTTATGTTTTATTATTGAAGAAATCTTCGATTAATATCTGATCATCATCATCATTATCATTTCAGCCGAAAGACGTCCTCTTTTGAACATAGGCCTTTTCCCAGGGGGTTGGTCTAAAATAGTAACAGATAATTGTTTCAAAATAATCCTTATGTTATTATAAAACAAAGTGCCCCACCACGTCTGCCTGCCTAAACGCGATAAACTCAAAAACTACTGAACAGATTTTAATGAGTCAGAGAAATTGGAAGGTGCCGTCTAGGTGGATTATATATACATAATTATTATAGTAGAGATAAACTGAGGATTTCAAAGAATCCACTCTTGAAGCCCGGGGGCCATCCCCCGGGCCGCAGGAGCGGATTGGAGTTGGATACTGTGGAGTGGAGGTATGATATTTCTAGAGACACGGTCACTAGGAATATTATACATATTGTTAGACTAAAAACTCGATGAGTGAGCGCATCCCTTCATCACCACGTCCCATCGCTCTGCACTAGCATCTTTGACAACCGGGTTGCAGAGAATTGCGTGCCGTTTTGCATAACGTTGTACTTTTATGACTAAAAGTAATAATGAAATGTTTTGCTAGATAAAACTGCATTTATTATTATCAGATTAACTAAATTTATCATTATCAATATGTATGCATTATTACTATGTATAAGAAAAAAGTCGCGAACAATGTTCTGAGAACACGTGTTTTGAGTGAACGTGTAAAACCCTACCTGAGAGCCTTTGAGAGTCTAAATAGAAATCGAGATTTACTTAAATTATAATACTGAGAGTAGGGTTAGTCTAAAAACCGATGGATGAACTATGTGAAAAAATATATAAGAATATAAAAGAGAAAAGTATGAATGAAGAAAAAGGGTACATCGACCGCTAATAAATTAGGAACTCGCGAAAAAAATATAAGCTTTACACGCAAGTAGGTCCTAACAAATCTTAGCTAGTGCGTTTTCAATTTAAATGATGATTCAGTAAAGTGTCATCTTTAGCACTTAAGATTTCAATGTCGATGAACTTGTCGTTAAGTTATGCTGCTGACCGTGACATAACTTACAACTACATTTTTGACATATGCAATATTGATAGATGTAGTCATTTTAACTATTTGATCCTCAAAACTAAAGTTCAGGTAAGTCATTTAAAAACCTATCAAAATATGAGGAAATTTGGAATAATCACGTATGCTACTAATTCTGTTACTGGGGATTTTGGATTTGCATTGTTATTTTTCCTATTACATGATTGGCACGTCGTCTTGCAAATGTAAGTTATATCTAAATTGCAATATGTTTCGTAAAATTTAAGTTCGAATATTAACAGTGACTTCCTTCTCTGTTCATATTCGAAGTAAGGGGCAGGTTGATACAAACAATTCCAAAGACATATTTAAAAATTTTAAAAATGACTTTATGTTTAGTATCTATAACTAAATGTATTAATATTTTCCTATATCTCGAAATAGCTTCTTATGAAGGAAGGTACTTATATAAAATATAATGCCTCAAGTAAAAAATGAGATTTGTATTATATAATTTTGCCAAAATTATAGGGCACTTAGATAAATTGAAGTCTGGTATTCATTTAAATAAAATATCATGTATATTTGTGTGCTGTTTTAGATTATTTTAGGGTGTTAATTTAATACTTTTAGGGACAAAATCATTGCTTTCCGGCTTAGTTTAGAGAAAATACAATATAATCTTTATAACAATTTATTCAAACGGTTACTTAGTTATATTTATTATTTTGACAAAGGGCCGGTATCCGACTGGAGAATTTGAATTTATGAGGGTCAAACCTTATATTAATTCCAAAGCTAAGCTTTTCAGATTAAGTGGTTTATATTATTTTGATTTTGTAGCCTTAATTCAATTTTCAAAAATAACTTTAAGTTTTAATTCAAGAATTACGGTTTATTTTACTTATTCGGAAAAGTCTTGAAATTCTGGTTTTGTTTCCGCGTTGAGAATTCAAGTAATTATTAAGCGGATTTGCAGTGCAATATCTAAACATGTTTCCGTGACATTTTAGAAAAAAAAATAATATCTACAGTCGCAGTAATAATTCGATCAGCACTATTTTTTTTTTTCACAAAAACCACCTAATTAATTACTTGTGAATAGAACATTTAAAAATATTATTTTTTCTTTTTCCTTTTTTTTTGAACTTAAACATAGAAGATGTAGCTTACCTTGAACGGTGATAATAACACCCACTAGAATTAAAGTTGAAGCGAATTTTGCCATTTCGTATAAATTTGTAACTAGTTAGTTTCACGATAGCGCGTGCGGGCGGTGCGAGATCTCGCGTCTAATTGCCGCTATCAAACGCGAGCAAGTCTTATAAACGGGAATATTTTGCACTCATTGTATCTATGTATGTTTACGTTGGTTCCCAATCTGCGGTTCGCAGACCACAGGTGGTCCACCAGAGCTAACATTATTGCAAACGAAAGGTTTAAAATTTCACATTTTAAACGTTTTTCAAGTTTAGTTCAGTTTCTACCAAAACGGTTGTGTTTTTTGTTTGACAGAGCAGCTTTCTTTTAGTTTTAAGTAATAGATACATAAGCTATTAGTTATGGCTTATCAATTATGTTATACTACTTTTTTTTTTAATTAGTCACATCTAATTTTGTTAACAAGTTTCACGTAGGTTTACTTTTAGATAACATAATCAGCCGTTTAATGTTCTCAGACTGACTCAGGCCTCCTCTTTCTAGAAGGCTGTAATCCACCACATGGGCCCAGTGTGAATTGGTGAATGTCACATATCTTCGAATTTTTGGTTCTAGGACATGCCGGTTTCCTCACGATGTTTTCCTTCACCGTTTTGAGAGCAGTGGTGATGAAATAAATGACACAAAGTAATGCGCCTGGCTGGGTTTAAACCCGCGACCTACAACTCGTAAGTCGGGGCCGTTACCACTCGGCCACCACTGCTCTGCTCTGCTCTTCACGTTACTAATTTATTATAAATATTTTTTTTTTCTGAAAGAAATCTGTTTTGGTTGTTTCTAGCGTCAGTGGCATGATGTATTTGACACCTGTCAGTCGAGATCCAGCAGTCGACCGGAGCAGTTGGTGGTGCGAATATAATTAAAAACTATGTTCGCCCTGGCGTTTTTTGTAGAACAGTAAAATACTCCATTATACAGTACAAATACACACATTTACATATTCTTCTTCCTAGTCCCCTGCTAATAATAAAGACATCAAAGTGGTCTTTGATACAAATAAGTTTGAGAACCACTTTTAGCTGGACACTTTCAAAGGGTTGCTTGCTACTCTCATTTGTTTTTCTTTATCAAAATATCCATTAAGTGATCGTGTTTTTTGTCTTAAATTCCTTTGTAAGACTGTTTGTTGTTTAAAATAGCCGTTTTGCATTATATCGTCAGAAATATTGGAATGGTATCATTTTTTTTTTAGCTTTTAAAATTTATGTTTTATGTTTATTCATCACAGTTTCATAAATTTTTATCACCTATATATTCATCATGGTGTTTTAAGACATCACGTGTTTTTTCATCAAATAATTTGTAAGTCTCGTATTGTCAGATAGACAATAGAATCACTCTGGGTGACAATTTTGTTTGATAAAATATATTTTGTTGCAGATTTTTTGGATCTTTCTCAAAAAGATTACGAACACTGAACAATGGTAACTTATATGCGAATTTGCATATAATATTAGATTATTGTATTATTATTATTTATGGCATTTATTAGTGTGACCCTGTTGTATTCATAATGGGATATGGTTCATAAAGATTTGAAGACACGTGTATAAAATCCTTTAACATTCTATACAAAATCATATTTTTTTAGTTATAATTTTACTCCGTCTGTGTTCTATTAGATAACGAATATTTTTGGCGCTATTTCAGGACGCGGTCTGCGTGTAAAAAGCTTCATCAAATTCTGTTTAGCCGTTCGGACATGAAGAAGTAATAAATATACTGCTACAAACATTTGCCATTATAATATTTATGATTGTTATTAAAATTAAAGGACAGTCTGCTATTCCTAACTAGTTTATCGATGACAGTGATCTAAACAGCTGATCTAGCATGCAAGGTTGACAAGCTAAGGTCCTGACAGGACCTTGTTGAACTAGCTTGACCACTGCAAGGGACAGGTTCGGTATCAATGAACGACCAAGAATGATAATGACTTACCTATATGATGCTTCTATAATCACATTAATTACTTGGACCTTTTTATTCCGTTTCGAAGGCATTTTCCTTATTACCATAAAACCTGTTGTTTAACCGGATAATCTTGACTGGAACCCGACGTAAGATTAACATTAGACACGCGTTGAATAAGAGCCCCCTTCATAGACAAAATATAACTATATTTAACTATAAAACTCTGTCGACGAAGCTGCAACGGCACGATGTCTTCTTAGAACTCTGCTTCCGCTTCGCTTCTGCAGAAGTTCCGCAATTTTTATCACTTTCGTTTACACTTCTGCTTCCGCAAAATTTACAACAGAACTCTAAACGGAAGAATACAGCAAGGATCGCGGGGGTGGAGTGCGCGTGGACGACTGGACACAGTGTGGAGGGGGGGGGGGGGGCGAGGATGGTACACAAACGTGTCGCAACGAGTTACTTTAGTATTATATTTTTTTGATTAATTCTGGGCATCACCGCGCCTCGTGACGTAATTACGACGTCAACATTCTGTTATTAAAAAAAAAAAAAAAAAGTGCTTTTTTTGTAGTATAAACACTTCCGCTTCCGTTTCTGCTTCCACATCCGCAAAGATTTATTTTTGACATCTGTTTCCATTTCCGCTTCCGTTAAGACACATCCGTTGCATAACTATTTTGTATGCAAGCTGTTAGCAGGCGTAGGTACACCAAGCGTATAATGACGAATACGCGTCCGTGGACCGTAGGTTTAACTGAGAATGTAATAAACGATACTTTAGTGACAAAGTTTGTCAGGTTTTCATGTTGAAGTAGAGTTTAAGAAATACTGAACTTCAAATCCTTAACTTGGAATTTGAGGATCAGTATCTGTTTGTTTTTGCGGTCACTCAAGCTCTTTTATTGTTTTGTCTTTACTTCTCACTGCTGGACAAATGCTTCCCCTAATTCCTTGCTGGAATTATTTTCCCGAGTCACCTCAAATCCGACCTCGGTACACGTCTACGGGCCCTAAACATCGTCAAATAACACCACCCACTTAGGGAGGAGCAAAATTAAGTGTCAGACTTTTTTAGTTATAGTACGCAAAGATCATCAGAAGGAATACAGCCCCCTAGCCAAGTTACAACCGTTTCGTTTCAATTCTCTTTTCGTTGATCGCTTCGAGTCGGCCACGCCACCTATTCCTTTGTTCTGACCACGTGACTTAACGTTAAGATGACGTCAAAACAAAGGAATCGGAGGCATGGCCGACTCGAGGCGGTCGACGAAAAGAGAATAGAAATGAAATAGTTGTAACTTGGCTAGGGGGCTGTATTCCTTCTGACGATCTTTGCGTACTATAACTGCGGTAACTTTTCCTAAAAATCTCGCAGCACTGCGTCCTGCGTACCATGATGTCTTAAAATCATCATGAATCCGGTGTGAGAAAGAGATATTGCTATACGGCCTGTATAGCTACATATTGTCTCTATCCAGGCCGTCTCGCTACCTTTCTTACTGAGTCGGCCTCGGTGATACCATTCTTCTTCAGGCACCCATTGTGAGGAAACTGACTACAGAAATTAAGTCAAGTCCAAGTTTTTTCGTCATTTTAAACTAGATGAAGCCGGTGTTTCCTGGCTGACTGTATATAGTCTTCATCTGTCTGTAGATATATTGTAATAATTGTAACAATGGTTCATTAAAACATATCTAATATAAATTATGATTTGGTAACTCAATGAACAAGCAGATGGATTATTTTTGTGCACGCAATTGCAATTCTACCTAATAGATAGGTAGAATTAAATGCTCACGAAATCTGCCTTTCTCCTTTCATTTTCCGTGTTGTATTATGTATATTTATAAATTCTAAAATTTGTTGGCTTTTCGTGTTTGTCTGTTCTAAACTGCACAATAGCATACTAAACACATACTAATAACTAAAATGGTTTATTTGACTTGAAATCAAAATCTACACACAAAGTCCAAACCACTGCTTTGCATGGGCAAAGCAGTGGTTTGGACTTTGTGAGCGAGTGGACTTTTTTTCTTTCTTTCAATTGTGACTTCTAATCAAGAAAGAAAAATGTTTATTTGTGACCCAAATAGGATACCACAAAATAAAAATAAAATATAAAATGTAAAGTAAAAAAAAAAATACTACGCAAAAAAAAGATCAGCGCGAGGACAACAAGGCTTTTATCTCAGCATACGAGGTGATATTATAAAACAAAAAGTGCGTTACTGTAGGTAAATACATTAATATGTTTAGAGAACTTTTCATGCATAGTTAATAACTAAAAACAGTCCTCGATATGTAAATAAGGGCCTTAGGTTATAAACGTATTTTTTTGTTTTTCCCTAACATAGCGATAAATATTTCAATAAAGTTCTTTGTAAAAAAAAAAATGCTCTGTATGTGTAATACACTTAGCTTTAATGAATTGAACATTAGGGTTCCCAAAGGGTAAAAAGGGACCCTATCGTTAAGACTCGACTGTCCGTCTGTCAGCAGGCTGTAATTTCATGAATCGTCATAGCTCGACAATTGGATTTTTTACAGATAATACAACAACCGCTATAACAAAAAATACTAAAAACTGAGGTTACACTAGTCGATTAGTCGATACTTTTTCCATACAAATTGGGGGGAGGGGGGTTAATGCTCGTCAGAGTGACATTGTACATCCAAAATGAAATATGGTATGGTTTCATCTTATTTTTAATTTTGTCTGTGTGGAACATAAAAAAAATGCCACTAAAAATTTTCTGTTTTTTGATGATTTTAACGCAACTTTAGGAGTAAAAAAGTAACAAAAATCGTACAAAATCTTCAAAACAAAGTCAGTGCCGACAAAGCTTTATTACCAAAGAGTTCTATACAATTTATTTGTAATAAATTTATGCAGTGGTTTTTTCATAAAACTCGATTTTCCAAAGCGCTACTCTCAGGTTTTACGCACCGTCTAATGTTATTTCAGTTTATAACGGTATTTGTGTGCGTGCGAACAATAAGTTGTGCATAAAAAACTAGTGTCTAACTGCTCATACTTGATATTATCGCTGTCAGACACAATGTCAGATAAGACATCGTACATTTTGGCCTCACCCATCTGCGAGTTCCAGCCAGCGACTAGTTCAGCCTTAAGTGGTGCTCCCATACAACAAACGTGAATTAAAACGGAAACAAAAAAAATAGGTTTTATTATTGTGTCCTAATGATATACTTATACATAATTAATGGTACAGAGCCCTTCGTGCGCGAATCCGACTCACACTTGGCCGGTTTTAATGTTGCACTTGATTATAAGATGGTTCATTTTATTTTAAAGCACAAGTCTTACCTTATTAGGTATTCAGCTCACTGCACAGGTTCAGGACAACGACATTATACCTAAACTACCCAGGTATCTGGCAATTTAACCTTAGTAAACAGACGTATAAATCAATGTATAGTACCTATTGGAGTAGTAGTTCTTAAATTAAATTTCCAAAGATTTTTAGAAAATATACTACGCTCTGAAATTGTAAGTACATCATCATCATCTTCCTGCCCTTGTCCCGTTTTATTTGGGGTCGGCGCAACACGTTTTTTTCTTCCATTTCGTCCTGTCACTCGTCAAGCTATCACTAACTCCCTTTTCTTTTATATCACTTTTCACACAATCCATCCATCTTTTCTTTTGTCTCCCTCTCCCTCTCCATTCATCTACATGTAAACTCATAACTCTTTTAGGCGGCGCTAGGCGTGGGCGACGTGGGCAACCGCCTACGGCCTCGCGGTCCGGGGGGCCTCGCACCTGACTTGAAACTGTATTACTTAAAAGCCTTGTCTCTAGTCATTAACAATTACAGCTTGAGTATTCTTGGTTCTTATTCATTTTAGCGTGAGACAACAAATGTACAGTACATTTGTTGTCTCAATTATATATAATTATATAAGTATTACTTAATGTAGGAATGGTAATTAAAACAAGCTATCCACGCTGCGTCTTTCGGTACGCGGTCGTCACTCCAGGTCCTTTCGGCCCCAACGGCCATCTCTTCTGCGAGCTATAAGCCCTGCCCATTGCCACATAAGCAACGTTGGAAGGCTTCCTACAAGGTGGACCAATGACTTGGTGAGGGTTGCAGGAATCCGATGGATGCGAGACACACAGGACCGTTAATTATGGCGATACTTGGGGAGGCCTATATACCCAACATTGGACGTTTTAAGTTTACTTCAACACTTTAGTTTACTTCACATTTTAAGTTTGGCTCGCGCTGTTCGATTGTGTCATATTTGAAAAAATCCGTCTTCTTACGAAACCAGAAGGCCTCGCAAAAAATACCTTGCCCACATCAGATTTAGATCTTACCCCGCCACTGCTTTTAGAAACATACGTTTCATCCCTCCTCTTCACATGACCGTACCAAGAGAAACGATTCCCTTTCAACTTTTCAGTCACTGGCGCCACTTTCAAACTTCTCCATAATCTTCTTGAAATTGTAAGAACATCAAAGATTGAAAAAATGAACATACTAAGTACTTAAAACAATTTGCCGTTTCCGTGAAGCAAACGACTTCTTGTGATAGATGGTTAGCGTTTGTCACGTAGTTAAAGAATTAAGTAAATGTTATGAATTTCACTACTCTTAGGCTCAGGATAGGTTAATAATTGTAATGCAAATAAGCAGTAATAGATACTAGTATGGATAAGTAGGAAGGCTATTTTGTTACTGACAGGGAAATATCACACTAGTATTATAAAGGTTTTTTTTTTTTTTCGGTGGGAAAATCATCTTATGACATCCCCCGCCCTTGGGCGGGGCGGGAGATAATGTCAGACTTTTACTGACTAAAAACCCACTCCTGTTCCTTCGTTGCCTTTCGTACCAGGGCTGAGTCTTCCTTTCAGAATCAGACCCTTGACCCCAGTAGGCTACGACCCTGCTAGGCCCCTACAGTTGCTGACATCTCCTTGAGGCGCGCGTGGAACAGCACGCGCCGTCGACGACTTGGGCTCGGTCCGGACGGTTACCGGACGGTCGGACGGCGAGCCACCCATTGCTCGCCGTACACTAGTATTATAAAGGTGGGCTCGCAGTGAAGCACTAGTTTATATTAGGTCTTTACTGAAATTGCCGTTTTTTAAAACGCTTTGCTTTGTAGTATTATTTTTATCTTTGGATTGACTTGGAATTATAAGTTCAAATAAACATTATGTTAAAGGTACGTTATTCTTTTTTCGAAATTAGATAGGTATTTATTGGTTTCTTTGTGTTTTGTATTTTCTGTAATATCGCAGTACTTATAACCAAAGTTAATAATAAAAAAAAGTTTTTTCATAATAAGAGTTCCAACGTAGAAAGTTTGCATTTCAAAGGGCAAACAATATCATTGACGTATACCTACGACTTTCTTTTAACAAAAACACTCTGTGTTCTTGGTTTAATAGTTTTCGTTTTGGAAATTTGGTCCTGTAGCCGCCCTGAGAAGAAAAGTTATTCGTGAGATAAAATTTCCCACGTGAAAGTGATTGAAACAAAAACAGACATCCCATTCATGAGCAGTTTCAAGTCCGTATACATCATCAATATTGCATACCGCTTGAGGCACATTGTTTCCACGGTAGAAATAATATTACAAAATAATGCTAGTTTTTTTTAGATTTCATACAAATATGGTTTTGAGTACTGCGATATATATATATATATATTTGGTTTTACGATACTTGCCTTATACATATTTGGTTTTAGATTTTATAGTTTTATGAAGTAAACTATAAAATCTATTTTTCCTATGTGACATTTAGATAGTTTTAAAGTATATTAAGAACTGTTATCAAAGTGAAGTATAGCTGTACCAATTGAAATAGTTAAATTAGGATTTTTGCATTGTTTAGATAGTGCAGAAATATATCATATTCAAAGAACTCTGATTGAACTGGTCTCATCCTGAAATTACATAAAAAAAGTGGTTTTTTTTACGCTCTTGTTTTTACGTTGATACGAATATATAAACAAATTCATCACCGCTAAGTATGAGTTAAGCGTGTTATTGTTTCTTCTTGTAAACTATTTTTGGCCTGTCTGTACTATATTTAGGAAGATCGAAACAATAGCTCTTCACGTCACTATGTAATACGTCTAATAAGGTTATACGTCATGTGGTATTATTATCTAAATGGATATGTGGGCCGACTAGTTCTTATTCTGTGAAACAGGGAGATATCGATTGATAAGCTGCGAGATTGTTCCAAATAGTTACCGTGACACAAAGGGCAACTGAAGGAACACAGGTGGGTTGTAGTCAGTAAAAAAATATGACACTCTCTCTCGCTGAACCCAGAGCGTGAGGAATATTTGATGATTTTAGGGCCCGTAGACGCCTACCAATGTCTGGTTTGGGGTGGCCCGAGAAAATAGTTCTAGGAGAGAATTAGAGGTAGCATTTGCCCAGCCACTACAAAAAACAGACATTGATCCTCGATTCATGAGTTAAGAATTTGAAGTGTAGGGAAATGTAGAAACACCCAATCGTATCCTACACGATGGGTATTTCTACATTTCCCTACCTTTAAATTAATACCAACGACGCTTCTTAAAATTATGTATTTTTCAATGATTGACACAAACAAAAACTAGTTACCTAGCAACTAGACAGATCATTCTATATATAATACTAGTGGTTAGTGTCTGTACGTATGTAAATAAATTATTTTATTTTGATATAATTTTACCTAATTTTAATAATATGTAGGTCACTACAGTAGTATTACCTACTCAAACTCTATTTATTCAGCTTGAAAACCTTTTTCTTTTTTTTTCCAGTCAAAGTATTTTTTAACATAGGTAATATGGTACATGGTACTTTGACACTAAAGTGGTGTTTGATACATTTTCAATTAAGAAACGCGTGTCTAATGTTTATCTTACGTCGAGTTTTTTTTAGGTTAACCAACTGTTTTTACGGTAATAAAAATAAATTACATAAAAAGGGAGACAGCAATCAGGGTACATGCACGACGAAACAATCTCTTCAATTTAAGGTGTACCTAAGTGTAATGGCCCTTGACGGGCCCTGTTTTATAAAACTGTATATTTCTATCATTAAGTGCCTTAAGGCCATTGACTGATGCCGCCCCTCGTACGTTTATAGTCGGCCTTTTAATGTTCCCACTGTTGGGACTCAGGCCTCCTCTCTAGGACAGGGAATGGGCCGTAATCCACCACGCGGGCCCAGTGCGGGTTGGTGGATGTCACATGTCTTCGAATTTTTGGTTCTAGGACATGGCGGTTTCCTCACGATGTTTTCCTTCACCGTTTTGAGACCCTCGTGCGTTTATTACTTTAATATTAATAATAAGTTTATTCAAATAAATTTGCAGTTTTGCAACAGATTTGTAGACTATATTTAAGACAAAAGAATGAGACATCTGTAGCCAAACTAGACAAAAGCCTGTATTTCAGCTGTCAGCGCCAATTCCCTCAAATAATAAAAGTTAATAATAGAGGTCAAAGTACGTAATTGATATTGTTTGCTCTTTGAAATGCATAGTTTCTACGTTGGAACTCTTATTATGACAAAAAAACATTTTTTTTATTAGCTTTCATGGTTATAATAACTACGATATTACAGAAAATACAAAACACAAAGAAACCAATAAATACCGAATTTTGAAAAAAAAAAATACGTACCTTTATTAAAGGTACACAAGGCAGGTATAAACTTTATATTTAAAGTTTATTTGAACTTATAATTCCAAGTCAATCCAAAGATATAACACTGCAAAGCAACCCGTTTTAAAAAACGGTAATTTCATACTTTAACCCCTAATATACATAGTAGCCATTAGCCATCGGGCAGAATTTCAAAAGTTAATAAAAAAAGGCCGATGCCTGCCAGGGCTGTAGGGTTGTTCGAAACAGTTACCGTGGCCCTGGAACGGAAGACCACTGATAAAATATAAATGAGTTTTAGTCAGTAAAAGTCTGACACTCCAAAGGTCTCCCTCCACACCTTTGACCTTTCGCGCCCGCGCCTCCCCCTTTTAGTTCTGATGAAATACGTCTAGTTCGTCTAGGCATCTCCTTCGTGGTCTTCCGCAACCTCGTCTCACTGTTCCAGGTCACCAATTTTGTGCTTCCTTGGCCTACTATTTGTCGGTTATGCGGGAGACATATTCCTGCCCAGCGTTTCTTAAGTTGGACAGACTTTACAGTCACTTTAGGTATCCTGGTTTTGGAGCGCAGTTTGGAGGTAAGCAGAATAGAAAGAAAAGTTCCGCAAACCTCCGTTGAAAAGGGAGGATCCTCCCGCCAGACGGGTGTTTTGTCTGGTGGGCAACTGCCCGATAGATGATTTCGGTATTTTCTTTAAATTCTAAACGCGCGGAGAACTTTAATTGCGCATGCAGGATTAGTTCTTATGTGACGCCATAGATGTCGCTACACGCAGTACAATGTTTGGAACTTGATCCTTTAATGTAACACGTAAGTGTACTGAACTGCATTGCTCGTTAAGAAACCTGGATGGACTTCTGGATGTTAGTCAAAGACCAAGCTGTACACCATGGGTTAAAACAGGGAAAATACACAATAACGTGAGTTCAGTCCATGAGTTTTAGTGCCACGGGTCACTCAATACCTACTTACTGTTTTAAATATACAGCTCAGCGCTAAGTTAAAAGAATATTCACCATCGTAAAAAATATTTGTTTACTGAAGTACAGTCGTTAAAATCTTATCCCCAAATGTCATGAAATCAGTAATTTAGGAAAATATGGCGTCGTAAAACATTCTTCTGTATCGCAGTCGACTGAAAATCTATATCAAATCTACAGAATTTTATTTATGAAAAATTTTGTATCTGGTTTGAATGTCGAACGTGTCATTCCGGGCGTCATAGGTTTTTACGTCACATAGATTTTAATGTGTGCCACAAGTGTCGCCACAATGAACGGTCCTGTGCGTCTCGAATCCATCGGATTCCTGCAACCTTTACCAGGTCATCGGTCCACCTTGTAGGAGGCCTTCCAACGCTGCATCCAGTACGCGGTCGCCACTCCAGAACCTTTCGGCCCCAACGGCCATCTGTTCTATGAGCAATGTGCCACTTAATTTTGGCGTTTCTTTGTGCTATGAATTTTGATATTTTAATACATTTTACGAATTTTGGTGAAATTAGACCAATTTGAAGAAAGCGCTGACCATAATAGCAACATCACGTGAAAGTCATTCATTTATTAGCGCTTGAGTATTTAATTTTTTAAACGTTATCAAAAAAGGAAATCTATGTCTATTATAGATTGACACCGATTTCTCTGTTGTTATAGTTTTAAAAACTCAAAACCAACTCAAGAAATGCTAAGTTATGTTGTCTTCATTCAGCAGTGGACCATAGGACTCTAGATCATCTCTAGATGACATTAAATCAGTGAGATGGAGTAGGCCTTATGACATTTCGGTAGCAATAATTATCAAACATATTGGCGTAATTTAGCCATGATTATATTTTATAGTCTGCCCCATGAAACCCTGTCCAGCCCGTCAGGAATTCCAAGATCTTGATCTGGTAGCATTCCGGTACACATTATAGGTTCTGCCTATTATTGTGTTGATATTGGCGTCGGGAGCTAAGACAAGACTCTGCACGCGGACGTCTCCGCACGCGCTCCTGTCTTGGGGCATAGAAGCGTCACCAAACGGCGTCATCCTGTCCGGGATCCAAGGAGCTTCTATGTCTGGATCGGGTGAAATCCGCTAAGAATTAACGTATTCTGGTCACACCATATCTCGATTAAGTCCCTTGAGCGTCTGTCGATGGGCTAGAAACTGGACGATTGTGCTCTAGCTTCTAAGGTTTGTTAGTACCCATGTAGGCCTATATAAAATAAAATATTTAGAATTGAATTGTAGGTCTGTTATAATATTCTGAACTTGTCTAGGTGAGACCAAATTAACTAAATAGTTTTTTCTTCCTTTCTTTTTGACGCAACATTAAGCAAACAATTTGTTGTGACGAACAATTTTACTACCTACCTAGATAATTGGATTGCCATAAAATTGTCATACCTATTTAGTCCGCTATTATGTACTTTAGGTACTTTATTGAACAATTTCGTAGACGACAAACATTTTTGGGAATTGTTAAATAAAATCATCGGGTTTTGTGTAAATCTAGTTTATTGTTTTAATTTAAATAAATTAACATGACAATATATGTAACTTGTTTCGCAAATAATAAGTAAAGTTGACATAATTTTAATGCAGACTAATAATAAATCTGATTCTAGAATAAATGAAATGTCAATATATGGTTTGGTACAGCTTAAGTAATATCGTTATTGTTGGCTATCCTGTACTACAAAAATTTTAATCATATTTCGCTCAATTGCGACAAGGATCACATAACTAAAAAAAAAAAAATTTTACAGGACAGCATTTTTAAATATGAATAAACATATTTTTGTAATAATTTTCTGCTCTTTAAAGGTTTCTATGCGAAAAATATGACTCAATTTAAAACTTAGGTATAACGAAATATATTTTTATATAAAGATTATATTTTGTTATATTTTATATCCTAAATCTCAATTTTTATATCAGCTCTGCACTAAGCCTAAGGTATACAACAGTTTGTTTGTATGTCTGTTCTGCAATAGCTGCACAAATTGGTAGATAGATTCCTGTCCTTATCTCTATACTAAATTCTTTAACTATAAAGGACATAAATCGTACGTGTATGTTATGTTTGTTACTCTTTAACGCTCAAACGGCTGAACGTATTTTAATGAAATTTGGCACACAGGTAGGACATGTTCTGGAATAGAACATAGGATCTTGTTATCCCGGGTGTATGTACCCATAGGATATTTTTTGACTTTTACACAGGTGAA
This sequence comes from Mythimna pallens, assembly GCA_961205895.1. Taxonomy (NCBI): domain Eukaryota; kingdom Metazoa; phylum Arthropoda; class Insecta; order Lepidoptera; family Noctuidae; genus Mythimna; species Mythimna pallens. The sequence continues at coordinate 7,985,092 of OY540825.1, forward strand.
GCCGGTGATCGAAGCTAATATATTCCAATTTATTTTTTTCACAAATTGTATATTTATTATCTTATATTACTTATTTAGGTTTAAGGCTAGTTCTAGTACATTTATGGGTTGAATACAAAGCCTATTCTTTTACCATTGTCGTTCTTATGCAAGACCGTCCGGTGACCGTCTGATTCAACAACCATTGAATGGTAATTTACACGCGGGTCTGGGTTCGCCTGATACATTTCTTGGGGAGTCGGTAACTTAAAGTTCTGTAAAAAAAATATATATGGTTAGTTATCATCAGCGTATCTTTCTACTGGATTGTGTTAAAGAGTTACTGCGGCGATAGAGGTAACTGAAGGGACACGGTGGGTTTTAGTCAGTAAACACCTGATACTCCCTCTCACTCCACCAAGAGTGGGAGGAGCTATTTGATGATGTTACACTTAAAAAAAAGTTATGTTTTGATCTTAATGAAGTCATAAAATATTCTACGACAGCATCTAGTCCCAAACAAAGCAGAACTTGTGCTATGAGTACTAGATAACTGATAAAAATACTTCATCATGCTTTCAGCCGAAAGACGTCCACTGCTGGACATAGGCGACACTTGGGGGACCAAGTGTCGCCACAATGAACGGTCCTGTGCGTCTCGCATCCATTGGACTCCCGCAACCGTTACCAAATCATCGGTCCACCTTGTAGGAGGCCTTCCAACGCTACGTCTTCCGGTTGGAGAGTGGTGTAAGGAAAGGAAAAAATAAAAAAAAAACATTGAAAGGGTAAAAATACACCATTAAGGTATATGTATTATTACAATTCAATCAGGGGAAGAACAAAATATTAAATCGTGAAATCTAAACAACATGATTCAATACACATTCAATAATTAGAGCTTGCGCTTAACCGTTGAAATACCTATATAATTATTAAATTATTAAAAAACGAAATGAGTTACGGTACCATTTGTCTACTAAACAATATCTGCTAAACTTGTTTCCGATATGATTGTTTGAATAAATGAAATATTTCGACATTTTCAAAATAATCAGAGCATATGCGAGGCAGTCGGCTCATAACAGCGTTTCTCCCATATTTTGTGCGACAGCCAAGGATACTGAATAATTTTGTATGTCTGGTACGCGTTTTATGGGTACAGAAATTTATACATCCTCGAAGAGACTCTAGACTAGACCTCGCAGGATATCAAAGAGAAAAATCATGTCTAACATTTTACGCCTATCCACAAGGGGAAGTTTGTACGATTAAAATTTTATCAATTACTAGATTTCAATAAATAGGAAAAAATTACAGCAAGTATCCATGCTCTGCATACGTTCTGCGAATCGATTAAAAAGATAAAGAATGGACGTTTACATAAAAGTAAAAAACTCTTTTTTAGGTTCCTTATAAATTTTTTTTCGTTTTGTAATTTACGTTAGTCAACATAATAAAGTCGTATTATTTTAGAATTAACTAAATATACACTTACCCTAAACATGGGTAAATTAAATAGTCCGCCGGGGCCTCTGCAAATAAATAAAATAAATAATCTAAATTAATTATCATACTTCACACTAATAAAATATAAAGGCGAAAGTTTGTGAGTGCGAATGTGTGTGTGTGGTATGTTTGTTTCTTCTTCCCGCTCGAACGGCTGAATGGATTTCGATGAACTTAGCACACGGGTAAACTCGTTAAAAAATAAAAGGCCCGTTTTGACATTTGAGAATTACCCTAGAATGTAATCTAGAACGAAAGTGAAAGAAACAATAAAATAATAATTAATTACATAGTGTTTTAAAAAAATGCAAACCTAAATTTTTTTGGCGCGTTAAATAATATGATGGAATATATTGCGAATATTACTTTTGCGTATTTACGTATTCGTTTTGACAGATGTCAAAACGGGCCTTTTATTTTTTGACAACTTCAATGTCCTGCACATACGATACTTTTTATCTCGGGAGTATGTTCCCTTGGGATCATTTTCTACTATCACTCGGGTGAAGCCGCTGACAACTGCTAGTACAATTTTATTTAAAAAAAAACGTTGCTCTCACAAACATCCACTCACAAAAACAAGACACCCAGACCCGGAACACTGTAGTCTATACAAATATTTGTTTCATGCGGGCATCGAACCCGTGACCCACAGCAGCCAATCGCTCAACCACTGCGCTTACCGTGCCGTGAATATAAATAATAATGTAATCATTTAAATTTATATCTCATTATTATTTTGAAAACATGTCTTTAACTAATGCATCGGCCCTTGGCCGCGTTATGTTAAAGTAAATAAATTAATTGCCCGCGACTTTGATTGCATGAATTTTCACACCAGTTAAGTTTATTAACACAAGTAATAAAATTATTTTCTAAAAACTTAACACTTCCTCAATCTTTTTTTGAGGTTACTTTTGAAAAAAAAACTAATAATATAATAGCCATGTTTATTATTCATTTAGTAAAATACTTGCCAAATAAGCCCAAGAATAAGGGTCTTACATACAATCTTTAACACCCTCTAAATCTACTGACGGATTTCGTTTTGAAAAACGAATAACGACCACCTTTATTATTTACATAAGTCACCATTCGTGGCAAGTTTCAAGAATTTTGGCTTTGGGAATAAGATTTTGAATACAAACAAAATGTCTAAAATCCCTTTCTTAGTGCTCGCCTACATCATAAAAGGAAGACTTGTGTAAAATATCATATTCATAGTCCCAGTAGTTTAGGCTGTGCCATAATATGTCAGTCAGTTTCTCCTTTTTTTATATTTAGGTATTTACCTACATATATTATTAATTATAATTAATATATAATTTAAAAAAAAAAAAATTATATTCATTAAAACAATACAATATATGCTTGCTACATTTAAATACTTACCCTGGTCCAAAACCCGCAAAAAAATCATTTTGGGCTGAAAAAAAAAATATCAATTTTGAAAACTGATGCAAAAATCACGAAAAAAGAAATTGAGTTTTTTTTCATTTTCAATGGAAAAATACAGGTATATAAAAAAATATACATACATATCAACAATATATATCAAAATTAAAAGTACATTACATTAATGAATTCACGACATGAATTTCTAGAAAAAACATTTCACGTTTGTCTTTCAAGTTATTTCTAAAAACCCACTTGTTACAATTCAATTTATGTTTGAACAAGTGTTCATTACACATACGTGTAACATTCTAACAAAAACAACCCGGTAAAAATACTTAGAATAAGTAATATAATTTTTAAACTGCGTTAAACTTTTAACCTGTTTAAGCTTTTGCAAGTTAAATTGCTAAAACAGTGGCCTGATTTATAAAAAGGTTATTTTGTTTCTTAAACAAACAAACAAAATCAACATGGAATTTGTGAAAAACCGATATAAAGTTGGCATCGTCGAATAAAAATAAAAAACTCCTAACAAAAATGTATACACCATAAATTTTTAATTAGTACACATGCCTAAAGGGCTTATAGAAAAGGACATGTTATTATTTAAGTAAAGTCACAATAAATAATATTCATAAACAGCAAAGTTATCAGCGTTTGTATATATCCCAAAATGTCACTCAATTTATGAAAATATTGTACTGGCTTAAAGATTATGAATGAATAAATGACGATCAAAATGGAAAAACACTACGCGTAGTATTTTTTAGTAGCAATTGTTATGAATGATTGATTCTATTATGAATTTACCAATTATGATAAATTATCGTGGTTAATTTTTGAATATCGTTTTTTTTTTTTATTTTTGACTACAAAAGTATGATACGACGTACGACGGGTTACTGCCCGATACTGATCATATTTATATAAAAAAATGGGGCTCTATCCGTACCCCGGTACGGATAGAGCCCCATTTTTGTATGGTGTAATGTTCCAGAAGATATTGATTTGACCATTTCTGTGAGTTTTAATTACAGATTCTAAAAGTATTCACTCAAACATAATTTTTTTTTGAGCGTTTTTTTTTTGGATTTAGCTTAAAACATGTATGCACATAGATGTCATTGTTAAGACTTAATTTAGGACATCTATAGGTATTATAACCAACCACTGATCTCTAAAATTAAAATATGAAATTACGTATTTACTAGACTTTACGCTAAAAACCTGTAAAGCATAACACCAAATTCTCAATTTAGAAAAAGGTCCTATATCACCAACAAAATTCCGTTATGTATACATTTTCTCTCAATCGTTTAGCTAGACACTGTTTTCTTACAAATTTCACGGTTGCAAAAAAAAAGTATTGAAAAAGCATTAATAACAATAATAAATACCATTAACACAAGCCAACGCAGCGATCGCAACAAATGTAATGATTTTCACCATATTGCAATGTTTTATTTTATTGTAGGTAGCAAGTGTCTGTACTGAAACTCACAATATTATGAAAAATATTGAAAATTCAGGACGTATTTATACATAGCATGTGTTAACCTTGGAACACAATAGTTCTCATAACATATGTAAAGGGGAGAGTCGGGGAAAGTGGATTTATTGGTTTAGATTTTTCGTATAGTCGTTTTTTACCTCTATTTACTAACTGAAACTGTATTATTTTCTGCCCAGCCCCCCCCCCCCCCCCCCGATTTTTCGTTTGCGTCGAACGCCTCGAGTAGGCCATGCCTCCGATTTCTTTGTTCTGACGTCATCACAACGCTCAGTCACGTGGTCAGAACAAAGAAATGGGACGCGTGGCCTACTCGAGACGTTCGACGCAAACGAAACGATCGTAACTTGGCTGGAGGGTTAGAAGTCCTTCCTGGTAGTCTATTTTCAAAACATATTTAAAAAAAAAACATATATTTTTAGAAAAATTTCGTAGGTTGGTACCCAAACATTTACTATTAGTAACATTAGTTGTGGAACTTTTTAGTTCAACTGAAAATTACTTCGCAGTTGCTCTGTCCTAACTTATTTGGTTCTGTTTCCTTTGAAACCTTTGAATTGTATCCAATTGTTCAGGATCATGTTCATTATTCCCACCTTTCACCCTTATACTTAATCTCTTTCATCATACAACTCTCTTTTTTAGTGTCAATTCCCACATCCTTATGCCATCCTCATCCAGTTACTACCTGCGATGGCGACAATTGCGTCTGCCCATCTCACTGCCGAACGTCCAATACAATACTTTCTACCAATCGCTTATATGTAGGTACACTTTGCGTTCGTCAAAGTTAGAAACTTGAAGCCCACATACAAGTGGACGCAATATCGATACGCCGTTTTGGAAGTTTGAATTCCAATAATCTTCACAATTGACAACGGTGACAAAACGAAGTGAAATTAAGACCTTCAAGAAAGTACGTCGCGTATGGCAATAATCGTTCGTGATACGAGTTCCAACCCACCATCTACAGACCTTTTTGAAAGAGAACTTTTGGCCGAAAGATATCGACGTTTCCGAGGACGGCTACACGACGCCACGCAACGGAACACGACGCCGATGTTACATGTATAATAATAATTATAGTTAATTGTTTGTGTTATTTTTAATATGTATTAGTTTATTTTGTTTATAAGATTGTAATATTATGTATTTTATCTATGGGCCTTAGTTGCCTGACAATAAAGAAACAATAATAATAATATACTACCTAAAATGGCAAATCTATCACTCTTTCTAGTCTAATCAACAATCTTTTAGTTTGTACTAAGAAATTATTACATAACACTGACAATAAATTAAATGTTGGACGCCGCTTTAGAACGTATCGCCATCACGATCCGGCAGAACGTGAGGTAGCCGCATTACATTATAGTGAAGTTTTTCAATCCGGCGCGCCTTCTTGTAATACGGTGTGTTACACCCTAAGGCATATACACGGTTTCGGCTGTGCGTTGTCTGGCTGTGATTTTTATTGAGAAGACCATATTTTTTGATCTTGTACTAAACGGTTAAACTCACCCTTTCAGGCAAAACATCTTTGTCGAAATTTATCTTATGTTGTTTTTAAAGAATAAGTACATTTTGAATGACAGCATTTCTGTACCTATGGTTGATTGAATATGCCCACATTTTTTTTGTCTGTTAATTTTCTTTTGTTTATTTTTCTCCGAATTTAACAACAAATTTTCTTAATCCTAATTGTATCCATAGGATTGGATAATTGCGGTGAACGGCGCCGTCGTCTTCGCAACCTTCACGCCGGATTCCTTCGTGATCCTCTTCAACTTCTTCTCGTAGGCCATCAGCTTGACAGACTTGACCTTCCTCTAGTTTTCTAGCTTGCGGACGACGTCGCGGTACTTCCAGCGACTTCGTGGGACAGACGGCCAGGTGACACGTGCCGTGGCAGTATTTACGGCCAGGTTTCAAGCAGAAGACACGAAGCGCAGCAGGCACAACCACACGGCGGTGGTTGTCATAAGGAAGAGAGCAACCGTCGTATACGCGGAGCCTCTTCAGCGCGCTCTTTCCGCGCTCAGTCTTGTGTGGGATCATGCCTCTGACAGTCTTCCACAGGATCTTGGAAGGGGCTCTGAAGTGGAAAGGTCCACGAGCTGGGTTCACTTTGCACCTGAAGAAGTTACCAGAGATCTTGATCTGCTCACATCGCACGACCACAACTTTGTTACCTTGCAGCAGGACCTTAGCAATGACTGCGGCCAGGTGGCCGAGCAGATGGCCACGTTTTTGCTAACAAAAGATTCTATAAAATAATGATTCATTTAGTGTTCTACGCATCTGATTTTTACATAATATATGTTATTAAGGTAACTATAACAAAGTAATATATTATTAGTCAGACAAATTGTAGTGACACAAACATACCCTAAACACCAAAATTATTCAACCGAGGGTATGAGCGCGAGAGCACGTATGCGTTTCTGAGCGAGTGAGAAGACTTCATGCACTAAATGGAGTCACGAGGGCGAGCTCCACAAACACACAGGTATTTAAAGCACATGAGACGCCACTATCTCTCGCGCCGGGCCTTGGTACAGGCCATGGTCCGGAGCGAGGAGGAGTAGCAGGCGGTTGCCTCCTAGGAGGCGGCCGATCGCGTGAGGCAACGGTACTCACGCTCCAACCGCCGCCGGGATTCCGATTCCGATTTCCGGCCATCGTAGGCGCGGGCTTGCGGACGGCGAGCAATGGGTGGCTCGCCGTCCGATCGTCTGGTAACCGTCCGGACCGAGCCCAAGTCGTCGACGGCGCGTAGTGGTCCACGCGCGCCTCAAGGATATGTCAGCAACCATAGGGGCCCAGCAGGGTCGAAGCCTACTGGGGCCATGGGTGATGCGAAAGAGACCCCCGGGGCCCTGGAAAAAAAATTGGCAAGGAAGGAACAGGAGTGGGTTTTTAGTCAATAAAAGCCTGACACTACCTCGCGCTCCGCCCAAGGGCGGGGGATGTCATAATATGATTTTCCCACCCCAAAAAAAAAAAAAAATGATACGCTACTGAGAATCTAAGTTCTCATCCATGTGAAAATAAGTTATGTCAGATCGCTCTAGGATCTTACTCTTTAAGTATTCTAGATCTAGTAGTTTAATTGAGGCTTTTTATTAAGTTGAAGAACGTATTTTTTGATCTTGCACGAAACGGTTAAACTTACCCTTTCATGCATAGCATCATTTGTCAAAATTTGGTAATGCCTATCATTTAAAGAGTAGATTTTGAATGACAACATTTCAATATCTTCAGTCGGTTAAATGTGCCTACCAATTTAACTTTATGTCAGTCGATTTTCTTTTGTTTTATTCTTCTTCGAATTTAAAACAAATGTTTCTGTTAACAAAAGGCTTTGGAATACTATGGAACATTCTGTGTCTACTACGCACATACGATAAATATGTTCAGTTTATTTTGGTATTTAAAGCTGTGTTAGGTACTTTCAAATGCAAAACTTGATATGTATTAAATTCGTTTTCTTACATACTTTTTCTTTGAGTTCTCTTTTATTTGAGTGTCAGATCCAAAATATTGTCAGACACAAAGTCCCTCGAAGCACTTCACAATTACAAAAGTAAAAACAGATGTACAAAGTATCGTAAAGAGAATGACTTCACATCTGAGGAATCTCAATTCTTACCACTCAGTTTTTTTTTTCTATAGTGCTCGCGTTTGACAACTATCTCACCTGATGGCAAGCGATGATGTGGCCGACGATGGAGCACGCTTACCTAGAAGTAACCTATTCACTCATGACTCCATGAACCTCTAGGTTGTAGCTATCAGAAAACACAGACTGCGGCGGGAAATTCCACTCCTTAGCCATAAGCACAATAAATGTGTTCGCAAAACGCTTTGTACGTATGGGTGGGATATCCACCATGTACCGTTGGCGCCACGCCGTACGTCTATTGTTCTGACGATGGAACGGACTTGGCAAAAATGACTAGTGTCTTCATGCCATTGTTTCCGCAATTGCGGCCCAGTTATTTTAGTTCGTTATTTACTTGGCTTTATTGGTGGTACTGAACAACAAAAGTCTACACTCAAGATTTGTCAACGGGCAATGGAGCGCCGCACATCAAGGGTTAAGCGTATCGAATAGATTGTGTTAGAACCAAAACCGTGCACTCCATACCTTAAGTAGCAGATATCGGTAAAAAAACAGCCATGCTGAATTGGGAGTTGCATGGCCCCGTCACGCGAATGCACCCGGACAGGTGGGCGGAGATCGTCACTAATTAGATGTCTGAAGTAAGACGATGCCGTCCAGGTCGACTGTGGTGAAGGTAGTGTGATGAACTAATGATTTACACGCGGTAAAATTGACCAAAAATCGTCCAGGACAGATTGACATAATATAGGCTATTAATAAATAATATTGGTAGTTAACATCAATAAAAATAATATTCATGGTGATACCAGACTGCTTATATTTGCATAAAAGTAAACGCCTATAGCTTCATAAGAGCAAAATGTAGGAAAGCTTGTCCGAGGTCGGTCATCAGCACTAGGAACTTAACATTCAATTTGGTTTAAGTAAAATAGAATAAAATATAACGCCTGTTTTCAGAAAGGTAGCCGATGTTGTATGGTATACTCACATTTCACCATATATTTTAGATATTATAATATAGCTACCTTTATTAACGTTGCTAAAATACTAACTCATTAAGGTAATGATCGAAGTAATACTTGATGAAAATTAACAAACTTTGATTGGATTTAGGAACAGCATAAAACTTAACAATTATACTTAGAATTTAATTTGGATGAGATTAACGAATGACACTCACACACGTCATTTGTTGTTGTACGGTGGCGGCATTGGATATTTTGAGGCTAGAAATGTTATCTTTTATCACTAGATGGCGTTACTTTTGTTATGTTTACAAAACATTTATTTATGTCAAATATTAAATTTACATTTGTACCACGCAAGAATTCCCGTGTTTCTTGTAAAATTATCTAAATCAAATCAAAAAGTGACTGCTAGTCGTGCTTTCATCGTTTGTGGTGCGCCGTCGAAAACCATTTTGAATCGATACTGTCTGCAAGTTGCGTGCGTCACAGCTCCGAAGGTTCGAATTTACTTCAGTTTAGTATCGGAGCTCGGACTAGTCTATAGACGACTTTCATTTACTGGCATGCACACATCTAACGACCTGTCGATACTCAGCCCCTGTTTTTAGAGTGGAAATCATCTAATGACTTCTCGCGCTCTGGGCGGAGCGGGAGGGCGTGTCAGACTTTTACTGACTAAAACCATACCTGTGTCCTTCTGTTGCCCTTTGCATATGTAGGACTACGGGTTTACTTTTCAGCCCCTGGCTTGGTGATTCTTTACACAATCACTTTAACACACGAACTGTTAGTGTCAGTTCATATTTTGACTGGCCTGTTGGTCTAGTGGTTAGTAGCCCTGATTGCTATGCCGGAGGTCGTGGGTTCGATTCCCACCCAGGACAAATGTTTGTGTGATGAGCAGGACCATTTGTTCTGTGTCTGGGTGTAATTTATCTATAATATGTATGTATTTAGAAATATATAAGTATGTTTATCAGTTGTCTAGTACTCATAATACAAGCGCTGCTTAGCTTGAGACTAGACGGCGTTGTGTGATGGTTGTGGAATATTATTATTATTATATTGAAGTCTTGAGCCTAGTTGTAGTTAGTATGTTTTCATGAAACATACTACTATCACATGTACGTACCTATAGAATTAAAATGCATGTAATGCAAGTCAGACTCCTCATTAAGAATTTTAAATTTCATAAAGCAAATAATTTATTACTTTGCAAACAAGGGTATGGTAGTTTCATAGATATGCCTTAGTACTACGTAAAATTACATAGGTGAGCTGTTTCTGCTGTGAAAGACATGTTGACAGACCCCTCGAGCACCCCGGGGTATTATTATTACGTGATTGCGCGTTTTTACGTGAATCACCAAAAAAGAATAAATCTTTTTCTGGATTTTTCAAGGAAAAACAAAGATATAGAATCCAACGTTTTTCAAGGTCATTCAAGTTGTACAGACGGCATTCGTGGGGTATACGTTTTTAAAAGAAAATAGTAAAACAGTAAAAAAAAAAAACACAACCATTATCTCTGTTTAATTAGAGACACAATAGAAAGACAATGAGAGAGCGACCGCGGTCGCTTGGGGTTTAATGAATTACAATGCGTTCCAAATAAGAATAGGATCGATTGCCATCTTGTGACGTCCCATCATACTGTCAAATCGCAAGGAATTGGGCAAACTGGAAGAACTCAGAGATGAGCAAAATCGAAAAACTGTATTCTGATTTAACTTTTTTCGTTCACAGTTCGTAAATAAATTAAATTTTATAAATATCATATTTTGCTCACCATAATAATTCTTCTATTTGACAGTATGACGTGACGTCACAACATGGCAATCGATCCTATTCTTATTTGGAACGCATTGTAAATCCTTTAACAAGACTTACGCTGGAAATGTAAAATGTGCCTTAAGTTTTTGAAGAGAAAAATGTGGTGACGCTGTTCCAATGGCGATACATGGCCCTAAACGTCAGGAGCTTTATATTAAACGTGCATGTCTGTTAGATTTAGAATTGTATCGTTAATTCATAGTATGTTAATATGAACAGAAGGATAATACAGAAAATAAAATAGTAGATACTATTACCTATTTGAATATTGTTAAATTTCAGTTGTAACCACTTCCTGTGAACCCGGGATTTCTTTAATCAGATTTTGTTTTTTGTTTTTTATAGAAACTAACTGTTAGTACATTTTCATTGGTGATGATCACAAATGTTTTAACTGACTTCAAAACAAGGAGGTGGTTCTTTCGTTCGGTTGCGTTTTTTATATTTATGTTGCCTCAGAACCTATTTAAAAATAAATAGTTCTTTTATTTGAAGGGACTTACTTCCAGATTGGTCCTATTTTTATCAAAATAAGTATACCATTTCTGTTTAGATCTATGGGAAAATAAGAATGGAGGATATGGTGGAACTCCTCAAACATTATAGGTAGATTTAGGACTAGCGTTTCAGTATTTTCATCAAAAAACCATTCAAAAGGAATGATTTGATGAAGGGATATGATCAAGAACACCAGATATTTCGATTAAGATAATTAAGCGACTATAACGAAACTATAAATAAATAGTTCGTAATAAATGAAATTAATGAGATAAATCAATGTATCCTAGCCCGGTTTAGACTTATGATAATTATCTTGAGATGCATTATGTATGTAATATAGTCTTGTTCATGACTCAAGTCGTTTTACTATACAGTTAAAGTACTCGTATTTGATGCTGGAAATAAATTAATCAAATAGAATTTTCAATAAATTTATGATTATAAATAATTAATTGAAAAGGAACGAATTCGTATACAAAACTTAAAAAATACGGATTATTACATTGAAGAAAATAATGATTATGAATACTTTACATATAAGCTTTGATTTAAGATAAAGTTGACGTCCATTATTAAACACTGATTTACAAATTAAACTAAAGACGCGATTCAAGGTTCCTGTAGATAGATACGACGTGGCAATGCGACAACGAATTGACTGTTGTATCATTGTAGTATCATTATCGCATCATTGGCGTACCACGGTCGTACTATTGTCGTATCTTTGTCGTATTTTTGTCGTATTGTCGCGTCGGGTCTGTATACAGGAACCTTTATAAAAACAGTTTTAACAGGGTGGAGTACCATAACAGTAATGCTGTTTATTAACACGTCCGTTGTCATTGACGACTGTGTCAATGCTGCCCCCTTGACTGACCCTGCCGTTGTCATTACTGGAAAAGCTTCTACTTCTGATGGAATGTGCTCTGAAGGTGTCGTCTGGACCCGGTACGTAGGTCTCTATCTTCTTAGGATCAATGATAGAACGGAAACCGAAATTGCTGAACTGGAACTTAGGAGGCGTGATCTAAACATGGAGAATTAAATTTATTATTAATATACAAAACTCAAGGTAAGAAATGTTGTTTGAAGTGTAAGTACTATATTGTGGAGTCATATTCTCCACTCGACTCAACCAGATTGTCAGTTATAACTTTTTATTTTATTTACTTATTAAAATTTCATGCAATACCAAGGTACAAAGTAGTCAACCAATGGTAGTGAAGAGAAAACATGGCAAGTGCGTAAAAAAAAGAAAAGATTAATAAGAAAACAAGGGAACAAATGATTTTTTTTTATTAGAATTTAAAAAGATTTTATGAATTTTGTTATTTAAAAGTCATGTTAGACTTGAAAAAAAAAATCGGTCTTTTTGACCTTATGTCCGGCTAAATAGAATAGTCTGTCCGGCTTTACTGTTTCAAGACCTGGCAACCCTACTCGCACGTCTGACATTTTAATACGTCTTGGTAAGGCGCCTGATCGCGTTTAGTTTCATTGGTGAATAATGGAGGTAAATAATGGTGGTGAATAAAGGTGATGAATAATGGTAGTGAATAATGGTGATGAATTATCGTGGTGAGTAATGGAGGTAAATAAAGGTGGTGAGTAATGGTGGTGAATATTTTACTTTAGAGTGTCTAGTGCCAGTTTGTTTTACGTTCGACGCGTTTGTGACGTTCACCGCTCCGATTGGCTCGCTCAGAGATCTTAACCAATCAAAGAAATAAACGCAGACGTTTTGACAGCGTTAATGTAAAAACAACTTGCACTCAATGCACAGATTTTAAAGGGTATTTAAAGTAATATTTTGATTACGTACAAAATTTCTGCGCAGGGGGCTGCAAAATAAACGACAAATATTGTTATACGAATTGATAAACGGTAGCCACAACAGACTTGACCTTACGATAATTATCGGTGAGTTAAGTACAATAACCAGTATACAATATGCAGTATTTTGATGTAATGATCAAATCGTATCTGACTGACGAAGACTCGCTTATTTTGTGACAATTCAAATTCTTCCCAATGTTGAATTAGTCGCATCTTGATTGATAACAAGATGTAAGTATCAAATGATAGTACTGTGTGATAGTAGGTGATTACAGGTAATAATCGGTTCTCCGCATTCACTGATGATGTTTGACGACGTTCCTTTTATTGCTAGATTGCGCCATACTTGACAGAAGTGACTCTAGTATCATACATGGGCGCGTTCGTAAACATGTGAACTCCCAGACCCGAAACCACTGTTTCAGCATAATATACGCCACACAAACATTTGATCCGTGCGGGAATCGAACCAGCAACAAGTAATGCAGCAGCCAATCGCTCAACCACTGCGCCAAACGTGGCGTCAAACACCGCTATTACAGAGAGGGAGCACGGTACAATACATACAAATTAAATAATGCAGTATACCTTTGGTTTGGCGAACATAGAGCGCTGTAACAAAAAAATTAAGAAGTTTAGTACCATAAAAAAGATATAATTGAAGAAAAAGAAAAAGTGTGTAGTGTACAGTAAGAGTAGTTTTAGAAGTAGGAGAGTAGCATAGAGTAGTGTAGAAGTAGAAGAATAGGAGTTGTAGAAGTAGAAGAGTAGAAGTTGCAGAAGATACATGAAAGAAGAAAAGCAGAGTTCGTCTTTGAAAATTAGTATTTAGTAAGATTAGTCAGTTTTAGTATTTACCTCATTCTGAACTGTCATCTTTCTGTGGGTAATAATTTAATATATTTTAGTATGTGTAATATTATATAAAGTATTAGTGTATATTTGTTATTATATAGTAATAAATTATAATATTTAATTCCATTTATTCATTTTCGCTGCTTACCGATGTCGGTGGGGCACTGAAATATTAATAATTATTATTTATTCATTTATGTAACAAATGTCTTAATTTCTAGGATTCAATTCAATGAAACTCTGAAACTAGATAACTTAATATCTATGTTTCAGACGGCAGTGCTCTTCCTTTGTAGGGAAACTCACTGTGAACAAGACAGATCAGTAAAAAAAATAGTAGTTTATTTGCCTAGGGGATAAAGCAGTGTCTTTAAGTTGCGGGCGGCAGGTTGAATTCCGAACGAAACGAAGTTTAATCCCGAACGCCAGTAAGGGATTTTTATAGTATAACTCTAGTGAATTGCGAGGGAGTTAATATAGAAACCTGAGTGAAGTGAGGAATTCAAGCCACCCTAGACAAAAGACAGCTTTATCTCCATGTTGGACTGAGAACTTTTTCAGCATTTCACACGGTGTTTGCGTAGCTACACAACTAATCTAAGTATCTTGGTATAATTTCTTATATTTGCTACGTGTTATCTTTTTTTTTTAATTATTCATAGGCTCGCGTTTGACCACTATCTCGCCTGATAGTAAGCGATCATGTGGCCGACGATGGAGCACGCTTGCCTAGAAGTAACCTATTCACTCCAGACTTAAAGACCCCTAACCTAGGGGTCTTTATATATATTGACAGACATATGTGCATATTTAATTAATCTAAAGGTATACGTACTTGGTTTCTATGTCAGGTGCACTTCCAACTGAAATTGTATTAAATTATCATTAAGTGAAACACTGTGCTTTGTTTATTTTTTAGGGTTCTGTAAAAATAGAACCTTTATAGGGTCACTTTGTTATCTGTCTGTCCGTCTGACCATCAGTCAGTCTAACCATTTGTTAAGAAGACCCTTTTTCTCAGTAACGCGTGGAACATCAAATAACCAAATCTCCAGGAAGCAATCGAAAAAAGTAAGTCAACGATAAGTCCGTTTATGCTCCGTTTAGGCGTGCATATTTTGACTCTCGTAAGGCAGTCAAAATCCTATGGGTCAGCGCACACCAAGAGTAGAGCAGAGCAGAGCATTTTCTGAGATTATTGAAAAAAATATCTTATGGTTATTATCATATATCGCAAAATTGAATACACGCCCAAATTGCTCGACCATGCTCAAGCAAACCGACTGCGTGTTCGAGTATGCATTCTACATGCGAGAAAATTTTCGTTGACCATGCGCAAACATTTTGCAGTTCGGTTTGCGCTGATCCGGGTGCTTTCCCCACGGGGAATTTCTGAAAAGGAGACTCGTGGTCCTAGAAAACAAAGGGCAACTGCGCTGAGAGACGAGCTACCCATTGGTTGTCATTAGTTAGTCTGCGTCCATGGTGGTCGGGGATCGCCCTGCGGCTGCC
Organism: Mythimna pallens; assembly: GCA_961205895.1. Lineage (NCBI taxonomy): Eukaryota > Metazoa > Arthropoda > Insecta > Lepidoptera > Noctuidae > Mythimna > Mythimna pallens. The sequence goes on from OY540825.1 coordinate 8,000,621, forward strand.
TACCCCTAGGGACTATATATACACTGGACAGCAACCTGCCCAACCAAAAGCGGACAGGACCTTGGAACTTCGATCCGATTTCCACAAAAAGTATAAAACTAACAACTATCAAAGTTATAACTACAGAAAGTTCATTTCATGAGTTGTTGACGATTCAAATACAATATATACACAATATATACAGTGTCCGAATCGACACATTGTATTTGGCGGATGGTTTTAGTCAGTACAAGTCTGACACGCCCTCTCGCTCCACCCGAGACTGAGAGAAATCATTAGATGATTACCCGTCATCAAAAAAGGTAACGGATGGCCCAGTTTATTTGCTGTCCAGTGTATGTGAACTTAAAACACATAATTATGCACCTTTTTTATTTTAAAATAATGTTCGAGACACAGTTGGTATAATCTGTCATTTTTTTTTGTCTTTTCCAGTTCCCGGAACGAAGTAGTATATTAATGGAATAGGATAAGAACGTAAATAAACAAGACATGAAAACTAATCTTATAAATTGCCCTTTCTACCAAAAAAACTCCATCGTTACAGTACATACTTTTTTTCACTGTAACTACTCCATCGTTATTCATCAGGATTGTGGAACCGCTCTCTTTGACAATAGATCCATCCTCTTTCCTCTTCGCTGCAGTCTTCGCGCTGATCATCACGCCGGTGAAAGTCCCTCCTTTGCCTGGTTTCGCATTAGCTATATCTGAAGGTGATGGCATCGGCGGGAAAGTTATAGAAGGGAAGACGGGGAACTGGAAGAAGGGTATATTTTGCCCGAAATTGGGCATTCCGGGCATAGAGGGTGGACCGAAACGCAGTGATGGCATCTGGAAATAAATACACAAAAAAAAGCTGATTACCTACCTAGCTTTTTCCCAATATTTTAGGATCGACTTCCAGTCTAAGTGTAGGCAGCTGAACACTAGTTTAAGGTGACAAAGACGAACTATGCTCTCTTAATGTATTTATTGTGTAGTGTGTAAATGACCTAAAAAAATTCTAGAATCTTACCATCGGTGAGGAAAATCTGAAACAATCATTCATTAAATTACAAACTCATTGTTATGAACCACCAAACTTAAATGACAATGGGCAGGGCACATTGCTCGCAGAACAGATGGCCGTTGGGGCCGAAAGGTTCTGGAGTGGCGACCGTGTACCGGAAAACCGGTGCTGAGACGCACAGCACCGGTTATTGTGGTGACACTTGGGGAGGACTATGTCCAACAGTGGACGTCTATCGGCTGAAATGATGATGACGATGAACGTGTAATAGAATTAATGCAATTCCTAAGACTTCCTAATTAGAAAAATCGAATCAGCCATTATAATGTTCCAACTGCTGTTACTCAGGCCTCCTCTCTAGAAGTCGTAATCTACCACGCGGTTCCAGTGCGGATTGGAATACTAAGTTATAAATACAATTAAAAAAATGGTCCTGTATCTATTAAATGACAAACGTTTCAGCAAACTATACATTACGTCTTGCATTTAAGTAGGTTTTATTTAAATTTGTCAAGTTTTAATTTCCGTAAAATAAAAGATTGTGTAAAAGATTTTCATACAAAAATAAATAACATTTGTAATTTATGATAGAAATCAATTCTGAACAAATTTACGAACTACTTCTGAACGAACTTACAAATTACTTCTGAACGAACTTACGAATTACTTCGGAACGTACTTACGAACTACTTCGGAACGAACTTATGAACTACTTTTGGGTCTTGCATTTTTTTTTTCACACGTATATTTATGTATTACCACTGAAGATCTTCTTTATACTTTTATTGTTTACTGCAGACTTCATGATTTGGAAGGATATAGTTACGCATATAATAGCTTGTTTGTTCCTCATGTTCTTTACTTACCCTGAGAATGCATTATCGTTGTTGGGCCATCCTGGAAAGCCAGCTAAAAAGAAGTGTCCAAAATTAAGCCCTGTTTAGGTGAAAACAAACATTTGATTATACAAGAATACTTAATGGTTCTTAGGAACTGGCATCGATTCTGTAAGGCATTCCTATAGCTGTTTTATCTCACGATGGTGGATTGGACATAGAACTGCGTCTTGTGTATGTAGGTTTATGCGTTTTTTTTCTATGTGCATAAATTCGGAGAACTCCGTGTGCTCGTGAATATAATACAAAACCAAGATTAACCCACCATTATAAGATATACAAGCTATACTGTTGTATAAGCGGTGGAATAATAAAAAATTAAAATATCAGTCAAGACAGGAATTTCAAAAACCTGATTACTATTTAATGGCAGCTTGTTTACTGTATAATATAAAGTCCAGTAAACGTAATACTAAGGTGAAGTGAGTATGAAGAGATCTGACCATAGTGTCTGGTGGAACGGCAGTAGATACTGCAGTGAGATTTTTCACACAATAGACTAACTTTTGAGGACTAATCGTTTTCAAAAATGTTCCTTACAATAACCGAAATGATAATTTAGATTTTTAAATAAAAGCAGAAAGATCTTTACTTTTTAAATAATTCTGTTGAAGATAATAAATAGAATTAATACACATAATAAAGTGACGTTGAAAATAAAGCCACTCTACGTAGATCTATGACCGCTTAGTGTATTGACACAACTGTGCGATATCAATACAATCCAAAGCCAATTAGATCACATTCTGTTGTAACATTCTAGAAATCTGTTAGCATATCAAGTTTGGAATGTTAGGTTTAATTTTATATTACGGGAAATTCTGTTTTAGGGAAGAATTGCATTTGCATCTCAATCACAATTTGTTAAGAATACCTCAATTCTTCATACATTTTGACAATTTGAGTACTTGCATATTCCATAACAATACATGAATTCACTGTCTGGTTTTAAGAGCAGATATAAAAATAAAACAAAAACACCTAAGCTGAGGATGGAACCAACCATAACTTACTGAATCTATAGTCATAGGATACGACTAAACATAGAAGTATATATTTGTATATGTACATACTAGTTATATAGGTACCTATGTCACCGGAAAATTGTAGACTGTATACGATAAATCATAACCGTGTCTTATTTAGAAAAAATGGTTTACAATGTCTAGCTATATTTTACAATCTTACGGCGTTTGCAATTTTCCGGTGACTTATACGACTCGAGAAACTGCTCTTATCCCACCGCTTTTAGGCACGCAATAGACTTTTCCGCACTAGTGCAGAAAAGTGCGCGTGCTCTTCCCGCCAAAATTTTATTACATTTATCGTATCAGGCTGGGCGCGCGTCGAGCTCCAAGAGTCAACGGTCAAACCCCGTTTATTCATTTCTTCGTAAGTGTATTGAAAAAAGTCGTTCATGACTCAATATTTTGTATAACACATAATATCGATATGAACATTCAACATGCTACACTATAAATATTTCAATTGTATATCACTTTAAAGGTTTTACAGATAACAGATTTGAATCAGATCAACACGAAAGAAGAAGAAGCAGAAGAAAGGAATCATTTTGATAACATGAAAATGAAAAACAATACAGCAAACTCACTTACCATTCGCGATGGCGACCATCGTGACGGTCACGAGTAGCGTCGTAAAACCCATTATATGACCAGATATTAGTATTACTGATAAACTATTCACTAAGTGTGTAGTTAAACAAACACTTGAAGAGTTACTGAGCTGCTTGCAATAAAGATTCTTTTAAATATCGTTGTTGTTCTTCGGCCAAGCTGTACAAATAGTATGACGGAGGGCGCTTTTCAGGGAAACTTATTCAACACTGCTCGACGGCTGAAACATACACCATTTTGAGTATATTAATGACTAGCTTTTGACGATGGCTTCGTCCGCATGACAGTCGAAATTTAGCCCAAATCCGAGATTTATTATATTATTATACGATATTCATTCATCAAAATTGGATCAGCGGTTTAGACCTACAACCATAACAAACAAACACTTTCGAATCTATACATGAAGTAGAGATTTTTAGTCCTCTTAAAATTGATTTGAAAAAACAGGACAACGTTTTATTCCTTTTCACAGTAGGAATAACATTTGTATCGTGGATGCGTTCATAAAAACATATATAAGTCACATAAAAAGTTTTTATTTCGTGGAGGGAAATTATCAAATAACTTCTCCCGCTCTAGAGTAGAACGAGAAGACGTATCAGACTTTTACTGAACCTGTTTTAGGGCCACAGTAAATCTTTCGAACGTTCCCTCATCCACATCGTTTCAAACGTTATCAGACATCGGTGTGAAGCAAGGCTTGTTTGGCCGTTGTGACTGCCTATACAATATTATTTTTAGTATATGCGAAACCTGAATATAGTTTGTTCAGAATCAGTAACTGAATCGATTCCAACAATTTTTACACCAGCAACGCCGTGTCCTCGTGGGGGCGATCGGCGGCGGCGATCTCTCGCGCCGGGCCTTGGTACAGGCCATGGTCCGGAGCGAGGAAGAGTGGCAGGCGGTCGCCTCCTTTTGCGAAGCAGTAATGCTAGCAAAGGAGGCGGCCGATCGCGTGAGGCAACGGTCCTCACGCCCCAACCGCCGCCGGGATTCTGATCCCGATTTCCGGCCACCGTAGGCGCGGGCTTGCGGACGGCGAGCAATGGGTGGCTCGCCGTCCGATCGTCCGGTAGCCGTCCGGACCAAGCCCAAGTCGTCGACGGCGCGTACTGTTCCACGCGCGCCTCAAGGAGATGTCAGCAAATCGTAGGGGCCCAACGGGGTCGAAGCCTACTGGGGCCACGGGTAGTGTGAAACCCGGGGCCCTGGGACGAGGGCAAGGAGGGAACAGGAGTGGGTTTTTAGTCAGTAAAAGTCTGACACTATTTCTCGCTCCGCCCAAGAGCGGGATTTGTCATAAGATGATTTTCCCACCTAAAAAAAAAAAAAAAACACCATGTTATATTTTTTTCCAAAAATATTTAAAAAAAGGTCACCAGTTGAACACCACCGACAAAATAGGTCACGGCAGGTCATTGCGGGCATTAAACACCAGCGCACAGCTGGGTGCGGGAGCAAAACAACCCCTCAGTCGCCCGAGTGGCCCGGTGACCACGTATTTATGTCGAAAATCAGGTACCATAACAGGCTTATAACTTTGTGACTTTTCATAATACAGTTTTGGAATTTTGTACATAGATTCTTTACATAAAAATACTAGACAGGTGTTTCTGGTTTTGCATATACTAAAATTAAGATTGTATAATGGCTGTGACGTTCGAATGGTTTAGTAGAGGTGCCTGGCCCACTATGTGCGGTGACACCACAGTTTATCGATGTAAAATAGCATCACATTTGTTTCTGTTTTTCTAACCTGTATAGGTTGTGTGTGACGAAATTCGCACCATTGTTGTTTAACAAATCATAATTTACTACAAGTACTCGGAAAATGTACCAGTTGCCGATTTGATACGCGTATGAGAAGTGCCACTGTATTCGCTAAATATTGTGATTCTAGAAGGCGATTTATGCAAATTGAAGATTTTGTAGAGTTTTAGCCTATGTACCGTTACTGCGATTTATCGTTTCTCTCACAGGCATATGTTCAATACAATACAATCAGTAACTGTACAATCCAGCTACACAATTTATTTTTTATGGTGGAAAATCATCAACCCGGCACCTATATTTAAACATAACAAGCACCACAGTGAAATATGATGATAATACCACGCCTAATTTTCATACCCCAACGTCATCATCATCATCTACTTGATGAAATACCGCGCCTAAATTTCACACCACAACGACATCATCATGATCTTCTACTTGATGTAATTCCGCGCCTAACTTTTATACCCCAATGACGTCATCATCATCTTCTACTTGATGTAATTCCACGCCTAACTTTCATACCCCAACGGTATCATCTTCATCTTCTATTTAGTGCGATATTGCATAGAGTTGACGCAACACGTTTTTGTCTTATATTCCGTCTTGTGAATCGCCACGATTAACATTGACTTTTCTTTATTTCATTTTCTTCCATTTTATTCGTCATAAAATCCAAATTTAGTTTGGTTACACTTTCATAGCCTCTTCACATTAAAATTATATTTATATTATATTCAGGCGTTTCATCGTTCCTCATCCTGTCATGTCCTATCTGCATCGTTACTTAAGAGCTATCTCCAAAAATTTGTTAGAATACCACCTGGATTAGAAATCAAGCCATCTCAAGTAGTTCGAATTTGTGTTGCCCAATTGTCACTACCTTACACACCATTTTCGACTCATAACCGCTTATGATTCACACTGGTCCTATTAAAAACATAATGAGATACATATTTACCTTTGATGTTTGTAATTTCCATAATAATACAGCTATGAAATGTATTACGCCGTTGAATAAATAATTAATATTATATTTATTGTTTTTCGTTTGTTTAAAGTTGTCTGCACAGAAAATTTCAGAGTACATATATTCACAGATGGAAAGACTTTATAGGACAAACAAATTGCTGTTAAATATCGAACTTTATCTAAAATTGACTTTTGCGTACCTACAGGAGCTACAATATTCTAAGTTAAAACAAGTTCGTCAGTACTCTTACCCTGCACTAGACATTACTGAAATAATAGTGTAACAAAACGTGGTATGCTTCATTTTTTATTACCAATGACGCGCGTTTTCTAATAAAATGTATAATTAATTTGTCATGACACAAGCTACAAAGTTCTTCGTTAACTATTTTGTTGTTTTACTTACTTTTTGCTGTCCAAGATGGCGAAAACTCTACACTCTCTCACTTAGGTCAGAAATATAAAACGAAGTATATTCCTGCAAGTATATAATACTTCTCGTTCCACAAACATTGCTTTTAATGAGCATATTAAATCTGACGTGTATATGCATTAACCGTACAGTTTTCATGGAAAACAAAACTGATAAGTCTTATAATAATGTTTTTGGACGTGTAGTTATTTGTGTGGAAAACTACTTCTTGGCTTTCATTTTAATCGAATTCTTTTTAAAAAGGAATTAACTACGGGTTTCTTGAATATATAATATTATCTGTCAGAGCTCCACAAAGATATTTTTAAATTCATTTCTGATGTAATAGACACGTAGTCTTTCATAAACTACATATAGAAGTAATATTTAGTCATATGATTTATTAACGAAAGCGTGAGTCAATCCTAAACTGGATTGATCGACAAACTCCATAACTTGTAGCAGTGGATCAAGTTCATACAATATATGCGAAGCCGGACAAACTTTGAGGTCAGCCAAAAACAAAAGTCAAAAATGTGTTATCTTACCCAAAACATGGTTCATAGTAATTTAGGACAAAATGTATAAGCGTATCCGCGTTGGGCTACGTAGGCGCCAACGCCTGCCCACACGTGTTCACATGACTTGTGACGTCACCCAATGCATCCTTGCCTTAATGAGTGCGCTTTCGAAGTTGCAACAGTTTAGTGTTATATAAATTGTGACGTCATATGAACGCAATGTGCTACTGAATTGCCAGATTAGCAGTTAAACCTTTTTTTGTTATTAAAGAACTGGTGTGTTTTATGCGTTGGGTCAATTCCAAGTAATTGGTGATCAACGATTTTTATGTCACGAATTAAATTGTGATGGAAAATTTTGTTTTGGGTATTTGTTACGTGATATGAACGAACATAAATGTGTAAGTATTTAAGCGGAGCTTGAAAATGTTTTTGATTAAATAAGAGTTCTGGGATTACCAAAATTGTAAAAGACTGAGTTAGGGCCGTTTGCTCTCGATCTGCAGGCAACAGTGTTTAGTGTATTATTGAAACAAATAAGTCATTAAAGTGAGAGTTAAAGTAGAGTTAGTTCTAGAATAATTTGTTCTTATGAACTACGGATTTCTACCTAAGTTATTACGGATTAGACAGCAATTCAATATTATATTTACATTTTATGCAAAATGCAATATTGAGATTCACATGCAATGCCTGGTTCGTTTAAAATACGGAAATACATGAACAACTGCAAATGCGTACAGTAAAAGAGGTATTCCTTAACACCTCTGAAGCATACCTGAGAAGGCTTGAGAACCACCCTAACGAACTTGCTACCAAGCTGCAAATCGGTCTTACTATAAACGCCTTAGAAGAAAGGACATTTTGTCAATTTTGCCCCGACAGACGTAGTGCTTACTAAACGTCGAAACATGAGTAGTTGTCCTCACCGGGGCCCGACACACAGGCACACTCCATCTGTACCAATCTTTCAAGAAATCTACTTATAGTTTGTTTTTGTAGGTTGGAAAATCATCCAATGACATCCCACGCTCTTGGGTGGGGCGAGAGGGCGTGTCAGACTTTTACTGACTAAAAACCCACTTCTGTTTCTTCTTTGTCTTTGTCCCAGGGCCGAGTTTTCTTTCAGAAACAAACCCTTGACCTCAGTACGCTTCGACCCTGCTGGGCCCCTACGGTTTGCTGACATCTCCTTGAGGCGCGCATGGAACAGTACGCGCCGTCGACGACTTGTGCTCGGTCCGGACGGTTAGTGGACGGTCGGATGGCGAGCTACTCATTGCTCGCAATCCGCAAGCTCGAGCCTACGGTGAAATCTACCTATAGAAAAATCTAGCATCTGCCAGCTGCTTCGCTTCCGTGAAAATAGGTTTCTCCATACAAACTTTGGAACCCCATTTTATACCACTTTCGGAGTGAATTTTGGAAAATCCTCTCTTAGTGCTCGCCTACATCATGAAATTTTGCGCAAGGCTTCCAAAATTTTTACGTTCCTAGTCCCAGTACATTCGGCTGTGCGTTGATATATAATCAGTTAGTTTCTCCTTATATAGAATAGCTTTTGCCAGCGGCTTCGCCCGCTTAAAAATAGAAAATATAGGTCTGTGCTACTCAGTGTACAAAGTAGCTTTCTACTGGTGAAAGAATATTAAAAATCGGTCCAGTAGTTTTGAAGTTAAATTGTAACACACAAACAAAAAAATGAAATCTTCCATCCCGTAGATCTAGAGTCCTGAAATATGTCATGAGGCAAGGTCTCATAGCACAAATATAGGAAATATTCTGAAAACTGTAAATTTTTAATTACGTCACAATAAAAAAAACGTGATTCAGTAAAATAATGATATCTCGATTCGGGAATTGTACTGTTTTCATAGGTAAGTTTGTACGGAACCCTCAGTGCGCGAGTTCGACTCGCACTTGCCTGGTTTTTTGGCTTAAAGACCCTAGGCTAAGATGATAAAATTGCAGCTATCAGGAAAAAAGACTCCACCCGGAAATTCCACTCCTTAGCTGTATGCACAATGAATGTTCCCATAACGTTATTTATTATTTATGTACACCTAAACACTTTTTTTTTGGGTGGGACATCATCTAATGACATCCTCAATTGTGTCAGACTTTTACTGACTAAAAACCCACCCCTGTTCCTTCTTTGCCATTTTTTCAGGGCCCATGGATCTGTTTCGCATCACCCATGGCCCCAGTAGGCTTCGACCCTGCTGAGCCCCTACGGTTTGCTGACATCTTCTTTAGGCGCGCGCGAAACACTACGCGCCGTTGACGACTTGAGCTCGGTCCGGACGGTTACCAAACGGTCGGACGGCGATTTTAAAATCGGAAAGAACAAATATAGACGGAAGAGTGCAAAGGTATGGGTAGGATTGTGGGAGAGCTGTCCATGAAGCTCATTTACGCTTTCAACCGTCTCCTTTGTTCGAAAAAACGGAATGGCAGGCCGTCACTTGCTTCTGCAAAGCTGTAATTAGCCTGCCATTCCGTCTCGCTCCGTACCATGAGTGATTTAGGACTGTCGATGATTGACCCCGTGAGAACACAGTGGTGTTTTACCCAAGTGGAGCACACCTTCATTCTATGCTCCACCATGTCCTCCGGACAAACTACACAACAGTGACACCTTAGCGTTTCTTACGGTGCAACACGTACGACTATCACTACTTCACAATGTTTGTTATTAAATAAATAATATACAAACATAAGTATAATATTTAAATACATTACCTAAACAGCTAACATTTATAACTGTTTATGTTCATGATTTCTTACTGTTACCCAAGAAAGGTATATTACTCGTAACTTAAAATGTCAGCCTTGAATTTAGATTTAGTTCCGTTTCCATGTAGTCTACAAAATACCCATACACTGAATCAGATTGATTGTGGTTTAAATAGATGTAAAGATCTCTGAAAAAATACTGGTTAGTTTTGGCACACAGAGAAGAACTAAGTAAAGAATTTGCTTTTTGATGAAACTGTTTTGTATTAAAGAAGTGAGCAATGATTTTGATTAAGCATAAGCATAATTAGCCTTTTAATGTTCCCACTGCTGGGACTCAAGTCTCCTTTCTAAGAGAGGGAATGGGCCGTAATCTACCACACGGGCCCAGTGCGGGTTGGTGGATGTAACAAGTTTTCGAATTTTTGGTTCTAGGACATGCCGGTTTCCTGACGATGGTTTCCTTCACTGTTTTGAGAGCAGTGGTGATGAAATATATTACACAAAGTAATGCGCCTGGCTGGGTTTGAATCCTCGACCTACAACTCGTAAGCTCTCGATGAGATTTTAATTACATATATATATGTAATTGAGACGGTTTTAACCCTAAACTAGGCAAGGAATGTCCATATTTTGAAGTCCTAAATAACATGTCTTACTTATACTAATTTATAACATTAATGTATATTTTTACATGTTGGATCTTAAACTGTGAACTAATAAGTAGGTACTATTCTTATAGTATTCCTTAAAACTGCAAAACAACGATTAGTGATGACAATGTTTTTAAAAGAGATGATTTAGAAAAAATCTATACTCAAATGTTTATATTGATCTACGAATATAAATCGCTTGTTTACAAAGGAACATGAGGTTATTTCAGCAATATTAGTATACCTACTAAACTACCTAACTATGTTTACTACGTAAACTAGAATAGAGCCTGATACCTCAGACTCTATTCTAGTTTGGTACCGATGTAACCTGCATCTGATCAAATTGTTGTTTCAAAACGATATTATTTATTAATCTCTAGAAGTACTGACCTTTGTTCTCCCCCAGTTAATCTCAGTAACTGCACCAGCAATGCATTCGACTGGCCTGTTGGTCTCGTGGTTAGTGGCCCTGACTGCTATGCCGGAGGTCGTGGGTTCGATTCCCACCTAGGACAAATGTTTGTGTGATGAGCACGGTCATTTGTTCTGGGTCTGGGTGTAATTTATCTATAATATGTATGTATTTAGAATTATTTAAGTATGTTTATCAGTTGTCTAGTACTCATAACACAAGCTCTGCTTAGCTTGGGACTAGACGGCGGTCAGTGGTAGTTGTGTGAATATTATAATATTATATTATATTCATCACACCATCACCGTCATAGACACGAAATATGACAAAAAAAAATCATAGCAGTTTATATCAGATATGTATTTCCCAAAAGGTTAGTCAATGGTATTCTTGCCACTTACATATTCACCCGATACGTTTAAGCACCATGTAGTAGGGGGCGAGCCTTTTAATTGCATAGCATGCCAAATTAGTACACTTCGTTATAGACTTGATATCTTAACTTTCTTGACGTGATATCTTAACCTTTAGTAATGCATTGATGTAAACACCTAGGAATTTAACATTGTCAACTACTTTGCAATATTTCGAATCATTGCACGTCGTAGACTTAAATCTATATAATTGAAAATTGAATTTACTTTAAGTTCCAAATTACCCATTTGTACAAATCTAGTATTCAAAGCTATTAAAGTTTTGGATTCTAAATTAATTATTTAATTTACAGATTCTAGCAAAAATAATTAAACTTGTATCTAAAACACCTACTCTATTTGATAAATTCAATGAAATTATTCAGGAATAGAATAAACAAACAAAATAGGGCCAAGAACAGATTCCTGAGGGATAGATAGAGTGACTAGATTGGAGTTATAAATTTTATCGTCTCCATACACAGCTGACATTATTTATATATACTGACGTGTGTTATGTAAATAAGATCAAAATACGTTCAATACGTTGTCGGATATCTTACTTGTAGTCAGCAAAATATCATTGTCTACCATGTCGAAGGCACAACTAAGGTCAAGAAATATATATGATTTTTATTGGTGATCACCGGGTGGTTTTAGTGAAGTAGGAATCCCACAATGCTTGACCGTTTCCCTTAAAGTCCAGGCACCTCTTCAAAGTTTACCCTCGTTAACAAATAAGAGGAGTAAGCCTATTGATATTAACTGGGCACAAAACATGTTACCAGCCACATATAAGTTATACCAATTTACGTGTTTATGACGGTCTAAATCTGGCCCTGTGGTCTTGGCTCCTAAGTTCATTGACAGGCTCAACGAACAAGATTCCGGGTGTTAGATACATATATTATGACGTCACAGTTGACTAGTTCTCATAAGTTGCCTTTCTATCACAGGGGTTACCTTCCACAAGCGGATCTAGCACTTAGTAAGTAAGCCAAGCCATAACGGTTTTGCGGTAGTTAAGATAATTTAAAATCACCTTTACGTATATTGAATATCGAAATATTAAGCTGTTCTTAACTCTAATATTAGACTAACTGGTTTTGTCTTTAGCTTTTGTAGAATTGATACTACATAATTTAAATAATACTTCTTTCCAGCTTAAAATTAATCATGGATATACATTCCTTAATTATTATTATTATTGGTGGCCATCCACTGGTGAGACCAAAGAAAAGATGGATGGATTATGTGAGAAGTGATATGAAAGAAAAGGGAGTTAGTGACAGCGTGACGAATGACAGGACAGAATGGAAGAAAAAAACGTGTTGCGCCGACCCCAAATAAAACGGGACAAGCGCCGGAAGATGATGATCCACTGGTAAGACGGCAATCGACCGAGGAAAAATCAGGCCTAGGACCAACGGATTTACGTGCTTTCCGAGGCAAGACACATACCACCAACTTCCAAACTCGAAGCTACTAAAGTAATTCCTAATGGAAAAACCATTCATTTTTTGCCCGACCTGGAAAACGAATTCACGACACCACGCTCAGCGGTCCAATTTGCGAACAACGAGGACAAACCAATCGTGTTATAGCAGTACCTAGCATAAACATCACCCTCCAATTCCACCACAGACGCGTGAAACAACAGTTGTAAAGCAACTAAACAGCTTGCCACATGATTTACAACATTGTCACTGGAAGACAGTTCCATCGGCTGAGGTAATGTGGCTAGGCCAGCTACATTACCAACGAACGAGACCGCATGAACTAACTCTATCGAATAACTTTGTCATGAAATAACCGAATGGCTATCAAAAAAATATGTTCAAACCAAAAAAAAAAAAAATAGCAACCGATATATTAAAATATTGATTTTTGTTTTTTATTCTTCGCTTGACCGCTATCTCACCAGATGGAAAACGACGATGTGGTCGACGATGGAGCGCGCTTACCTAGAAGTAGCCTCTTGACTTAAAGATTCCGGCAAGAATTCCACTCCTTAGCTGTACGCACAATCAATGTGTTCCCAAAACGTTTTGTGCGTATAGGTGAGATGTCCATCATGTACCAGTAATATTAAGGTTAGACGCATTAAAAGGGTTTTGTTTATAATTTTAATGATTGTAATTCCATAAATAAGTAGGTACGTATTATACTCGCCAATCATAGTCTAATCAACATGCAACTTAACACTGACCTGCAAAATGCAAAAACCTTATAAAAAATGAATTCCGCAGGCTACTTTTTTTGAGGTGGAAAATCATGTAATGACTTGTCCTGCTCTATGTTCCCCTTTCAGTAGTGAACACATTGCCCCAGACGCGGGCTAACTTACCGTGGTCATGTGGCCAGGCACAACGACAGTACTAAGTATTAACACAAACAATTTTACAACATTTTCGCTATTTACGTGCGGCATAGATGTTGAGAAACACATAACATGATCGACTTATTGCTTCAGAGCACCCGAGACACGTAAAGATTAGCATAGTAAGTATTCTGGTGTTACTTGTATTCTCCAAACATTACTTTTCTCAATTCTTCGATTGCTTCATTAGTCTCATCTTATATTTTGTTTGCAAGCGTTATATCTAGAGATTGAACCAAGATTCGGTTTCGAATATTCGGCTCAACCGAAACTAACGTCTTAAAGCTGACGGTTTATTTATTTTATAATTTACTAGCTTTTGCCACTCAATGAGCTTTTGTCATTCTTTTATGTCACTCAGGAATAAAGCAGCTTTCTATCGGTGAAAAAATTTTCGCAATCGGAACAGTACTTTCAATATTATTGTAGATACACTGTAAAAAAAGTACAAAGATACTGCTTATTTCCAGCAGACCTGCGAAAGGAGAAAGAAATGTAAACGTATAAGAAAAGAAGATCTTCTAATATCTTAAATTAAAGTTCCTAATAAATACTTATACTAAAAATAAATATACAATATTAACCAGCGGCTTCGCCCACGTGAGAGTAGGTTTCTCCATACAAACTTTGAACTCCCGTTTCATCCCCTTAGGGGGTGAATTTGGGAAAATCCTGTCTTAGTGCTCGCCTACGTCATAAGAGGAAGCCTTGTGCAGAATTTCAGGTTTCTAGTCCCAGTAGTTTTGGCTGGGCGTTGATATGTCAGTCAGGTTCTCCTTTTGTATATATAGATAATACATATTTAATTATCACATTAGACAGGAAAGATATGCTCTTTCGGTTGTGATATACATACAACTAAAAATTACTAACTCGTTCGTGTATGTATGTAATCGTTGATTTATACTTTTTTTTTATTGTTATAGACTAGTGCTTGACTGCGATCCCACCTGATGGTAAGTACTGATGCAATCGTTGATGGTGAGGCGCACTAGTTCATTAAGAGTCTATTCACTCTAGCCTTGAAGACATCTAAATTATAATTGGACGGGAAGACCGCAGCAGGCAAGTTGTTCCAGTCCCTCGATGTACGCGGTATAAACGATGAGGCGAAACGCTTGGTCCAGACAATCGTACAATCGCGCATGTCAATCTCTTAAATTTTACATTTTTTGACAATCATTATTGATAATAATATAATAATAATAAATCAACTGCACAGTGCGTACGGGGATAATCACCGGTTTGTACCACTTTCCATTAAAAGCGTCTAAAAGGGCCTCTGCGAGTTGGGTTCGGCTCCTAGTATGCCTTCAATAAATGAATGTATGAAAATAATAAATTATTTATTTTCAGGCATCTTGGCCCATAGACCATACAGACTAACATATATAGAGTAAATACTCGTACAAGTTATCATTAGGTAGTAAATAAGACTTATGACTATGTTAGTAACACTTCACATTGCACTAAGTTTACTTCGTGCTGTTCTGTGGCACCTGTCTGCGGAAGCGACGGAACACCACGCCCTGCGGCTCAAAGGCCCCACTAGCTATAATATCACTTTGTCTAGGCTGGACATTCTGGGTTGGGCTGCAGGAATATCCGAAAGAGTTACTGTTGCCCTGGAAAGCAAACGGCAACTTAAGGCTGAACTAGTCGCGAGCTCGAACTCGCTGATGGGTGAAGCCAAAAAGTGCGATGTCTCATCTGACTTTGTGTCCGACAGCGATAATATCAAGTATGAGCAGTTAGATGCTAGGCTGTATGCATAACGTATTGTTCGCACGCACACAAACACCGTTCCGAACGAAAATGACATTAGACGATGCATAAAATCTGAGAGTAGTGCTTTGGAAAATCGAGTTTTATGAAAAAACCACTGCGTAAATATATTCCAAATAAATTGTATAGAACTCTTTGGTAATGAAGCTTTGTCGGTTTTGACTTCGTTTTGGTATACGGTGTTTTGTTACTTGTTTTTCTGTTTCTGCACAGGCAAAACTAATAATAAGGTAAAACCATATCATGTTTTATTTTTAATGTACTATGTTAAACTGCGGTGTAACACCCCTCCCCCCCCCCGATTTGTATAAAAAAAGTATCGACTAGTTTAACTTTAAGGAACATGGTTGGGTTTTAGTCGGTAAAAGTTTGACAACCTCTCAAGGCTATTTGATGATTTCTCATGATAAAGGTTTTTTGAAAAAAAGGCGTACTGAGTGTTTAATCCCCAAGTGATGCAATGTTACTATATTTTTATTAATATCTCAGTTAGAGCCTACATCTAGATTCGTTACCAATTATTTTATTAAATATATAAGTAGTTCACAATTTTATGTGGACTTGAAATATCTCGAAATAAAACTATCCCCCCTCCAATAGATACAGTAATACGGCACCCAATAATGTTAGTTCTTTGTCACGAGAACACGAATTGTAAACACACAGTAGCTAAGTTCTCTAATATAAAGCTCGTTTTACACCGCTACTAAAGCGCTATATTACTTTATTTATGTATTTAATTATTATATTATATACTTTATTGTAAACTAATATAAACATATAAAATAAAACTAAAACACATACATACAATGGGCACTATGTTTTATTTCTAGTTTAGGATTAAATTGATGCAAAATTGGTTCTTTTTTCGTTCGATGGTTGGGCCTGTAGCTTTTTTTTGTACACAATTTTTTTTTTCGGTTGGAAATCATCTTATGACATCCCTCGCTCTTGGGTGGGGCGGGAGATAATGTTAAACTTTTACTGACTAAAAACCCACTTCTGTTCCTTTGCTGCCTTTCGTACCAGGGCCGAGTCTTCCTTTCAGAATCAGACCCTTGGCCCCAGTAGGCTTCGACCCTGCTAGGCCCCTACAGTTGCTGACATCTCCTCGAGGCGCGCGTGGAACGGTGGACCGTCGACGACTTGGGCTCGGTCCGGACGGTTGCCGGACGGTCAGTCGGCGAGCCACACATTGCTGGCCGTCCGCAAGCCTGCGTCTACGATGGCCGGAAATCGGGATCGGAATCCAGGCGGCAATTGGGGCGTGAGTACCGTTGCCTCACGCGATCGGCCGCCTCCTTTGCTAGCATTACTGTTTCGCAGATGGAGCCGGCCGCCTGCCACTCCTTCTCGCTCCGGACCATAGCCTGTACCAAGGCCCGGCGCGAGAGATCGCCGCCGCCGATCGCCCTTTTGTACACAATAGGTTCAGCTCAAACCGAACTACAAAATGCTCGCGCATGGTCGACCAACACTCGAACACACAGTCGGCTTGCTCGACCATGCGAGCAAAATTTGGGCGTGTATAAAATTTTGCGATGTATGATAATAATCATAAGATATCTTTTTCAATAATCTCAGAAAATGCTCTTCTCTGCTCTGCTCTTATTGGGCGCTGACCCATAGGCTTGAAAAATCAGCCTTGTCAAGGATTATCATGTTCATAAAGTTGTTACAGGTCAGAGCGCTGAGAGCGAGTGGTTTTCGTTTACCGCGTTTGGCTCTCTGAATGGTTAAGAGCTTGGAGTGGGCCAATCGGGGCGCTGATCGTGATAAACATATCAATCGCGTAAACGTAAAACAAACACGTACTAAATGATAAATGATATTTATTTTGCAAATAGATTTACATAACACTTTATCACGTAAATTTTTTTTCGTCATTTTAAAGTAGAAGAGGCAGGTGTTTCCTAGCTGACTACCATGAGAAGAGACACCGAAACAAACTCAGGGGTCAAAGTCTCTTTTGAAGTCCATACAGTAAATAAGTAATGGTCAATTCGCATGAGAACCATGCAGATTGGTCTGAGATGGCCTTTTGAGACCTGAGTTTCTGAGTTTTTTGAGAGCAGCGAGAGAGAGTTGAGTGGACCTGTCCAGTCAGTGCAAGCATTATGTCAAATTGTAAAACTAAACATCAATGTCAAGTTGTAAAAAAAAAAGAATAATAAAAAGCACAATTGAAAATAAAGACAAAAAAAAAAACTAGGCACTCAGATTACGCTGTCGTTACACGTAACATTTGTATTCAGCTCCTTTTTGGTCAGTCTAAAACCTGAACTCAACAAAGCTAGGGAAAGAGCTGAGTAGGTCGATTGATCACTCAACTTTGAAACTCGATTGATCTCGAAAAATATCTTCTTATTGCTGACATAGTGTTCTTCAGTATAGCATGCAATGTGTTATTCACTTTACCCTAAAGCCACATAATGTATTCATAACGCGTAAAACAAATTAAGCAACCCGTTCAATGTCATTGCTAACTGATGCGCACGCGACTGTTGTGAAATTACGCATCAACGCCAAATTGGAACTGAACATTAAAATACCAACTAGCCTAAGATTCGGAAAATATTGGTGCAATCATGGGTCTGGTGATGGATCTGTAAGATTTTTCTCACAAAAACTTACGGTGAATTTCACCAATCAACTGAACGCAATCAGTTTAACTAAAGAGGAGATGAAAACGGAAACAAGTCAGTTTAACGATTCCCTAACAATGAGATGCGCTGATCTCGTTGTTTTATTTGCGAAATTTGCAGGACGGTGTTAGAGCTGCCCAGCTTCTACAGTATATCAGCCCTCCGAGCCAAGTTACGATCGTTTCGTTTGTGTCGAACGCCTCGAGTAGGCCACGCCTCCGATTCCTTTCTTCTGACGTCATCTCAACGCTCAGTCACGTGGTCAGAAGAAAGGAATCGGAGGCGTGGCCTACTCGAAGCGTTCGACGCAAACGAAACGATCGTAACTTGGCCAGGGGGGATATTTGCCGAAGAGCGCATCGATTGTTTCCACACTACCATCACGCGGGACAGCTCCAATAAAGTTCTGGCGATGATTGCCAGGAAACTAATCAAGTCTCTTTTTCTCTCCTTTCGCACTTATATCGGACATTACTGTAGTAGACATGTTGCTGGCTGTGTCCGATAGTATTTGTTTTATTTGTGTGTTCTGTATGTGCTCGTAGTATCGATGTCATTGGTTGCCCGCAATAAGTGCATTTATTAATTTTAATAGTAAAAATCTCTTAGAAACATTTGATTATTTCTTACAATAGAGGATTCTGTCTAGAGTTCTAAAAAGTATAAATTAAAACAACCCTGTTAACTGAGAAAAGACTATTCTTTGGTCAACATAGAATACAGCTGTATTTTGATAGCGTTTCGAAATTCAATGTTTATTTTTAATATTTAGGTATCTCTATACGAGTATTATTGCTCGCTCGCTTACAAGTTTACTTTTTCAGGTATGTATCAGGAGAGTTTTTATGTATTGATTCAGCTTTTTATTAACAAATTATTTATTTTAACTTTATGTACAGTAGTGGTACATAGGCGGACTTATTGCAACAAGGCATTCTTTACCAGTCAACCTTTGAATTAAAAAAAGTTTAGATACACTGTGGTATGGTAGGCGTGCACAATAAATAAATAATAGATATTTGAAATAGAATGAAGTACCATTAATGTTAGGAACTTTAATAATAAACATACATTTTAATATATTCTAAAATAGTAGGTAAACTAATAGACACTTGCTTGGTACAAATTGCCATACCTACGTAAGATTTCATAGTATATAATTCAGAATTCATCTCACAAATAAAATATTTGAAATCCTTTCATAAAATGGTAATATTTTAAATTAAATAATATAACATATTATAGTATAGAAAAAAAAAACATTATTCGTATAAGCAATCAATTGTAAACGAGTAAACCGCGTTTTTAAATATCGTTTTTTTTTTTTTAAATAACAGACTGAGTAAGTAAGTAAGTCCTCAAGAAATCAGACGAATAAGGTCAAGATTACACTTAGCGTACGTGCGAAATTTCACCAATGAACGGCTAGACGTTCATGATAAATTAATAACCCAAGGTCCTCAACACTGTCTGAAAAATAATTAGTAATTCACTTTACTAATTATTTTTCAGAATAACACTGAACGTATATCTTGAAAGGAACAAATTTTGTAAAAAGGTAGTAGGAAACTATATTATTCATTATTATCCTATATTCATTAATATTATTATAAATTACATTCTAAATATTGACATTATTAATTATTATTATTACAAATTACATTTTAAATATTGACATTATTATTATTTCAAATTATTAATAATTAATTATTTCATAAAAATGTATTTATATGTTAGATTATAAGATGCCGAAAACAAGTCCTCTTCTCCGCTTATTATATCCTTCTTTTGCTGTGCCCGACAGGGTCCATGATTGTTTCTTTTGGCAAATATTTGACAGAATTGACACGAATTGAGTATTAAGTATATATTTATTTAAACTTTACGTATAGTAGTGGTACATAGGCTGGATCTAAACTATACTAATACTGAAAAACTACTTACCACTTGTACATAATGTTTACTTAGTACGACCTGATTCGCACTTCCTCACCGACACACACCCACACACCCTCATACAAAACACTTACCTACTCATAAACGCTCTCACGACACAATTAACAACTAACATCTTGAAAACCATTTCATAAATCGAGCCACAGATTACAAGGGATGTAATAAAATTTCAATTTTAAAAGCGATTATTACTGATACCTACACTAAATATCTGTAACATCTGTTAGAGTGTGGAGACCTGACCCCCCCTAGCCAAGTTACAGCCGTTTCGTGTCGATTCTCTTTTCGTTGATCGCCTCGAGTCGGCCACGCCTCCTATTCCTTTGTTCTGATCACGTGACTGAGCCTTGAGATGACGTCAGACCAAAGGAATCGGAGGCGTGGCCGACTCAAGGCGATCGACGATTAGAGAAACGGTTGTAACTTGGATAGGGGGGCTGGTGACCTAAAATACAGGCCCCTAAAGCCTAGCTTAGGCGCCAGTCTCCCACAATAAACTAGAATAAAACATCAATTACGCGTCTCCAATGTTTGTAATGTTGATTGTGGTGAGAAAATAAATACTGTATATTATTATTATAGGCGGACTTCACGCAACAAGGAATGCTTAACAGCCTACTTTTTTAACCCAATGGTTAAAAAGATTACACAGGTAGATGTGCATAATTAATATTAGGTAGGGTACCCTTACAATAATAAAATACATTAATATGCCAAAATAGTAAACTAATAGTATACTAATAGTAAAGTAGTAGTAGAAACTATAGTAAACTATTAGTTTACTATTTTGGCATATTTATGTATTTATTATTGTTTTCTTTTAAAAATTTATTTAAGTATTTTATCCTTTGAGTAATATTTAATATTATAATTATGACGAATACCAAACTTTTGAGAGGAATTAAAGGAGCAATTCCAATTATTACGTTTAAAGGAACTCTATTAACTTTTTGACGTCAATATTCGAGAGTTTAATGGTAAAGACTAAATTAAACCCAGTATGGTAAAAAGGGATAAAGAAGTAAGTTTTTGGATGCTTGAAATATAGGACTGTGAGAACTGCCTAACACTTTCAAATATTGTTTTAAATCCGCGATGAACGAGCCATTCGGATGTCGATCACTTCCAGTTCTAACGTGTTTGTTGCGACGATTTTCGATGAACGAAGAAGTTTTAATTACTTTATTGTAAAGATATGAAGAGCTTCAAAATCTTAAATATAAACATTATCATATTTTTTTTCCAAAAATAGGCCTTTTTAAATTTATTTTATGAACCCACATCTTTCGTTTCTGTTTGTTTTTTTTTTCTCCTCTGCTAATAATAAACAACTAATGATTACAATATCCGCGTCACTACCATCCATCATGTAAATCATGGCCGGATCTACTGAATGGCTAAATGGGCTGCAGCCCAGGGCCCCGGGGATATAAGGGACCCTCAGTACTCATTAAAAACAATCTACAGTGCGGGTTAATCTATTTGACAAAACGTTTTTTTTAAACAAATAGAGTAGGTACTACTGTTTAATTATGGAAGCAGTCATTGATATCGCTATTAATATGGCGGGTCAATGGTTCACAAGCGCTCAACGTTGGTGTTCACGTTCGACCTGTGATCAAAATAAAAAAATATTTATTGTAGGTATACTTTATTGTACACCTCATAATGTGGACAGGATAAATATTTACATAAAATAAGTCTAAAATCGGCGGTCTTATCGCATAGGGCAATATCTTACAGACAACCTCAAGACGAAGTATATTTAAAGACTTTCAAGTTAGCTATAGTAACTCATGATCAGTTGAAGGTTTCTAGTTCCATTACGACGACATTTGCGAGTACACTTCAGGAGAGATATAAACTTATTTTTAACAAAATGCCAATTAATTTGATTACTTAGGTGGGTCCCCAAGTAGTGTTAGCCCAGAGCCCAACAGTTTCACGATCCGCCTCTGATGTAAATACACGTGCACAGACGAAATCGATTGCTTTGAATATACTGAAATTATTGTCGATGCAATATCCGAATGCAGTAGACGCACCCTATCAGCATTTTGTAATAGCGCCCACTGCATCAGGATCGGAGCGTACCGAGAGTTCCGAACACTCCAATCCCGACGGCGACGCAGTAGGTGCTTAGCTTTAGAGTCGGTAAATAAAGTCTATTTAAAGATTACCACAATCAACTACACAAGCTAGAGTTACGTACAACATTGGGCAAACGACTGGATGGCGAACTATATGTGCCAGGAAATATTGTATTTTGCATCACTAGAATAATTTATTTCTTTAAATTATTAAAACTTTTCGCAATAATAAAAAAACACTGAACAAAAGCGCAGTTATTGCCTTTGGTAGAAAAATAACATGACAGGTGCAACTTAATAGAAATACTAACAGAAAACAAATTAGTTCAATACATACTTAAACAGATACATAATACAACTAAGCAAATATTGTGAAAAAAAACAAATCCAACTTCTTGTGAATGCGTTCAAGTGCTACTACTTTAAAGAAAGAAAACACGTTTATTTGGCACACAGGTACACACAATGAAATAACAATTATAGAAACTTAACTGCTTAAACTTAAATACATCAACATTGTGTGTCTCATGGCTGTGCCAAAGAGGTCCAGCTTCCCTAGCTAAGTTACGACCGTTTCGTTTCGATTCTCTTGCGTCGAACGCCTCGAGTAGGCCACGCCTCCGATTACTTTGTTCTGACTATGTGACTGAGCGTTGAGATGACGAATTGAAAAGAAACGGTCATAACTTGGCTGGGGGGGTAGTTTAGCTTAATGCCAGGCTACTTACTACGTAGCAGTTGCCTGACGCTGGTTTTCAACTGAACCTTAAACAGTTTCTTAGGTGTGAGGTAAAGGAACATTACGTACGTTACTTAAAATAGTATTACAGTTTCCTGTAGTCCCTAGATACTATACAGTCTTTTTTTTGTTTTTTTTTTTTAGGTGGGAAATTCATCTAATGACAAATTTCGCTCTTGGGCGAAGTGGGAGATAGTGTCAGACTTTTACTGACTAAAGCGTTTCGCTTTCACACTACCCGTGGCCCCAGTAGGCTCCGACCCTGCTAGGCCCCTACGATTTGCTGACATCTCCCTGAGGCGCGCTTGTCTTGACTTAAAGACCGCAAGGTTATAGCTATCAGGAAACGCAGACTTCGGCAAGGAATTTCACTCTATAGCTATGTACGGACAGTGAATTTGTTTCTATAACATTTAATGTAGGTATTTGGGTGGGATGTACATTATGTACCTACCGGTTGTGCATTATCGTACGTCCGGTATTTCGATAACAGGGAAAAAATTCAATGTAACTTTTTGGTGCATATTTCAGATGCGAACTTGCAATATGTTAAATCCGTGAGACAGACAATGTTGTTGTTTTTTATTTCATTTAATTTTATGTTTCTACATAAGCTGTTTCATCATTGTGTGCGTCTGTGTGCTTATTAAATGTCTTTTCTTTGATTCTTGTTTTTTTTTAATACAGCTACTGTTGACGTTTTTTTCTCAAAACTTCTTTCGTTACTTTTTATCAATATATATGTATATATATTATATTAAATGTATATATATGTGTATTTATTTATATGTATAATGTCTGTTTTACTCTTGTTTTTTGTATAAAATTTTCTTTTTATGCACCTACCATATTATCTCTTCACCACCCTAGGTTTACTGGTAGAGAATGCCTAAGGCATTAAGTCCGCCTTTGTACTTTTAAATAAATTGGTCAGTAACTTAAAAATAGATATGTAAGTTAGTAATATTCTGATATCATCAAGACGTTGACTCAGTGGACGCCTTTCACAATTAACAGACAAAGACATTCATAGTCGTGACTCATTTACATGTCTTTTACTGCGTCGATACATATTTTTTTAAAAATCAATAAAAAAAGTATGCGGTGATGACGTGGTCGACGATAGAGCACGCTTATCTAGAAGTAATCGATTAACTCTTGACTAAAAGTCTGGCGGTCTTTGATGGATCACCCCCACGATTAGACGGCTGTGCTCCGCCCAAGCGGGACACATCTCCACCGTATATTCCACCGTGTCCTCCTGGCGGTCCACACAATGACACTCGGGCGTTTCTTCCCCGCAAATCAGGTGTAGGAACCTCCTGAGCTTATAATGTTCGGTGAGGACCTGCGTCATGCGGAAGGTGAGGAGGCCGGGATGTCTTTCCAGCCACTCCTCAAAGAGGGAACTTACGGCCATGATTATGGCGTGCCCAATAGGTAAATATACTAAGGTTACCTTGGAATATTTATAAGTGTTTCAGAAATCTATAAGCGTGAAAATACTTAATTATCCTAGGTTATTAGCCACGATTAAATAACAACAGAAAAAAAACAATTAGACTCCGACTCGAAATAGACGTTAAACTTTACCTGCACAATTGCATGACAATCATAATAAAAAAAAAACTATTAGAAAACCATATAACTACAACAAAGTCATGGAAATCTATGAACGCCTACGTCAATCCTTTTGCGTTTACATTACATATTATAAAACCACCGCATGTCTGTTTGTCCGCGATAAACTCAAAGACTACTGCCCCCCTAGCCAAATTACAATCGTTTCGTTTCGATTCTCTTTTCGTTGATCGCCTTGAGTCGGCCACGCCTCCTATTCCTTTGTTCTGACCACGTGACTGAGCGTTGAGATGACGTCAGAACAAAGGAATAGGAGGCGTGGCCGACTTGAGGCGATCAACGAAAAGAGATTCGAAACGAAATGATTGTAAATGAAAATGGTTGTAATTTGCGGCTGAACGACTTTTCATGCAGTATTCAACAACAGACAGAATTACGAGAGAAATAGTAAATAATTTTCTAAATAAGACACGGTTATGTTGGAAAGTAATGAATTTAGATATGATTTATCGTATATGTGCAAAACGATTTTTTTTCATAATATTGTATCGAAAAATCTAATAACAAAAGATTTGTTACAATCATACGATTTATGTCACCGGTAAATTGTAGACTCGGTATAACTGTATATATTTTTATACATAATAAGGACAAATATTTAAAAAAAAGCTGGACAAGTGCGAGTCGGACTCACGCATTGAGGGTTCCGTACAAACCTACCTATGAAAACAGTTCAATTCTCGAATTGAGTTACGGAGATTTTTCCAAATTTTTTTTTTTTTTTTTTTGTTACCTAACTACAAATTTGCAGTTTTCAGATTTTTTCCTATAATTGTGCTATACTTTGCTTCATGTCAAATATCAGGATTCTAGGTCAACAGGACCATATGAATTTTGATTCCCTTGAGAGTGTCGAAATATACGTTTTTTGCGACATAAACGGCCGTATCTTTTTTTTTCGTCAACACAAGTTTGATTTTCACAGCTTGAAGGAACCGCAGATCTGAGTATATGGTTTTAATTTCAACTCGATACCTTCACGTTTTCCCAAAAAAAGGGTCTTGACAGGCAGACAGACAGACAGACCTGAAAATAGGTCGTAGGCAATTTTTTACACTCCTACCCCCACCTCCCTTTTTTTTCTATGATAATTAACGTGGCAAAACAACGTTTAGGTTAGCTAGTAGTAAATAAAAGCCGTGAATTTCAATGATCAGTAAGACCCGTGCGAAACTGGGGCTGGTTGCTAGTAATATATACCCATCTTGAATTATTCATTCATTTAATTGAATCAATCAATCTGTCTAGCTCCCCAACTATGTTAGGATGGGCTTCAAGTCTATTCGGATGCTGCTGAACCCATTACTTTAGATGGAACTAGTGCCTCTCTGACTTTCACCACCCAGAAACTAAATTGAGTAGGACAATACCGCTTGGCAAGACTGTTTGCAGATTTCCCTAAAGATCGGTCTTTGGTGCTGCTATTATTTCTGTAGAATACAATGGGTATTTCTACATATCCCTACCTTTAAATTAATACAAACGATCCTTCTTAAAATTATGTATTTTTCAATGATTGACACAAACAAGACAAGTTACCTAGCAACTTGATAGATCATTATATATATAATACTAGTTGTTAGTGTCTGTACGTATGTAAATAAATTATTTTATTTTGATATAATTTTACTTAATTTTAATAATATGTAGGTCACTACTACATTTCTCTATCGTTAATTTAACTCCATCGCGGCTCATCAAAACAGGTGCACCAGATGAATAAAAAATTTAAAAACAGTTGACTAGAAGATTACCTTGAGAAAAAAAGCGTTTACATACTGCTGTCAAGTAGCATTCTTTAGACCTACTCTGACGCTGAGACTGAAGATGACTAGAATAACGCAATTTTTTGCTTTGTTCGTCAAGTAAAAGGTCGTCAAACGTCGGACTGATTGCGGACGATTCTGGTAAAATAAAACATAGGACAAACCGATATGCGTTGTTGGGCTATTGGAAAAAATTAACGCAGCCCTTTCTTCGTCAAGTAAAAGGTCGTCAAACCGGAGCAGACGATTTTGTAAAATAAAACGTAGGACAAACCGGTATGGGTTATTGGGATGCTGGATTGTTCGATGGCTACGTCAGACGAGGCAAGAGTTCTGTATAAAATATATTAAAATCATTTGAAATAACTAAAAATTCAAAATTTTGCTATGATGGAGCGACATAGTCAATATTGTGACAAAACTTCTTAATAAAGATTTTCGAAAAAACCGTAGCCCTATAGATCGCGGGTGGATTTAGTCAGTTAAAGTCTGACACTACCTCTCGCTCCACCTAGAGCGGGAAAAGTATTGTGATGATCCTACTAAAAAAAAAGTATGATTACAGCTTTATAAGGAGCTCGATTATCAGTATTTAGATTTAAAAAATAGTGTCTACTTTTTTCCGTTTGAACAGCATAAAGGATATTGACCTACAATGATATGTATCTACACGTATATACGATAATGTGCATTGATCGCCGACCGTGACACAAGACGTGTGACCCCGGCCCTGTTCACACTCACCTTACACTTCGAACCACTGCTGTTTAGGGCTACCACACTACTTGCCCAGCATCCTTTTTGCCGTAATCGGGTAATAAGGTAAAGGTGACTTTAGTAGTTTGTCCGTTAAGCAACGTTGATGATAGGGATCTCTTTCATCCGAAGTTCACCCGTCTACTGATTACGTCTGTTACAGCAGCCGACGTATGTACACGTAAAGGTCACGTTTGCCTCGGTTGGGCGGAGCACCGCTATGTCCTCGAGGAGCCGATCGGAGTTCGGCTCCTTTTCAGGCCTTGGTTTGAAACGAGAGAGAATGGGAAACGGTGGCCTCCTTCTGCGAAGCAGTAATGCGTGCGAAGAAGATGACGGTAACCGTGAGGGATAATTTAAAAAAATAAATTCTCTGATAAATTATATTTATTTTGCAAATAGCCTTAAAAAAAAAAACACTTTTACACGTGATTTTTTTCAAGACGACCCTGAAGAAGCACCAAAACAAACTCAGGGGTCAACGTCAAAGTACCACACAGATTTGAGCAGACCTGTCCAGCCAGTGTAAGCATTTGTCGTGTGTGATAGTGATCTAGCACGAGCCTATCAATAATAATAAAAAAAAACTCGCGCCCCAGCCGCCATTGAAGGAGAGGCCCCGGGCGTCGTGAGTCGCAGGGCGCAGACGACGAGCAAGGAGTAGCTTGCCGTCCAGCCGTCCTGTAAGGATCAGGCCCGACTTGACGGCGCGTAGTATTCCACACGCGCCTTAGAGATGAAGCCAAAGCTTTAGCGGCCCACTTGGGCACGTGCCCACTAGGCCTGCGGGAATGTTTAAAGAGTTACAGTGACTGTCAGTGAGTCTCCTTCCACACTATAAACCTGGAAAAGATTTTTGATTTCTTCGTAATTTGATGACTTCCCAACACAATCATTTATCTCTTTTATGTGTTAGTTTTGTATTTGTTTTCAAGGAAAAACTGTCTATGTAACTATCGTAAAAATCAGTCTATTTTTATACAAGAATTTAGGCATCACAATTTAATAGCATATCGTTTTAATCAATTATTTTCCTGTTTCTTTGTGAGATCAAGATGTAAATATTTGGCTAATCTTAAACTAATTTTATTATTGAATCAAGAATTCCAACAATTTTTTTTCCTATACGATTGTTTCAAAAGCTTTATTTAACTGAAATATATCGCCAACCCTAGTCATAATTATGATAACCAATAGGGCAATCTGCTTATAACGGGAAGTTTATGACGAGTTAATAGCAACTTGACTTAAGCGTTACTTACTTATAGATCTTGACGTGAATTATGTCGTTTACAAGGTTCGAAGAATGAGGATACAGTCATTAATGTAAGTCTGGTATCCAGTGATGGATTTTTTTTGAGTTTACTGCACTCAGTTAGACAATATGCGCCTGACTGTAATTTGTGACAAGTTGACATAATTGTTACATTTTTGAGTTTACTGCACCCAGATAAACAATATGCGCCTGACTGTAATTTGTGACAAGTTGACATAATTGTTACATTTTTGAGTTTACTGCACCCAGTTAGACAATATGCGCCTGACTGTAATTTGTGACAAGTTGACATAATTGTTACATTTTTTAGTTTACTGCACCCAGATAAACAATATGCGCCTGACTGTAATTTGTGACAAGTTGACATAATTGTTACATTTTTGAGTTTACTGCACCCAGATAAACAATATGCGCCTGACTGTAATTTGTGACAAGTTGACATAATTGTTACATTTTTTAGTTTACTGCACCCAGTTAGACAATATGCGCCTGACTGTAATTTGTGACACATATTGTATATTGTAAAATTTACGGTACTAATATAAAATGTATGCAGTTGTGTTGTAGAGCTACTTACAACATTGTTGCGGTAAAAGGCAATGAAGTAAATTACTAGAACTTTTGCAAGTACCTACGGTGCGCATATTTTGTTGCGATATGAATTCTACTTATCTACATATACATTATTTTTTGTTTTCGAGGGGAAACCTTCAAAAGGCGTCCGGATTTTGGGGATAAGTCCAGGCCGTGTGGGATTTTACCTCACTAAAACCAGCCCCCTGATTACCACCAGCCAGTAAAAGAGGTGGCCCCTTGCCCGTTACGTCTTGAAAAACCATTCTGGAACCCCCTCTGTGCAACACCTGTTAGGGCACATTACTGAGGAGACTGTACAACGGTCTTCCCTGAGCCTAATCGTGAACGACAGCACGTGATCACTGTGCCAACATTTGATGGGAGAGCAAAACTAATATATATATCTACATAAAAATACATACATGAATTTGTAGTTTTTTTTCCAATTATATATGTAAATCTATTTCTTTTTATCTTTTCGAAATCAAATACTTATCTATGTATTAGATGGCAGTATAATGGCAAATAATAATTTAGCTTTATAAATTCCTAACAGACATTTTATACAATACCGCTACTCTTTTGCATATTCAAAACAGGGAAGGATTTTTTCCTAGATAATAAAATATCGCGCAAATAAATTAAACACCTAGCCACAGTGCTGCCCCCTGACCTTTCGCGAAATAAAATTGATATTTTATTCGTCTATTAGCGTAATAACAACCGTTTAGTATAATTATAATAAATGGACCTAGTTTATCAGGTATTCGTTTAGCTGTTTTTACAAATGTTTTTAAATTAAGAAGACCACACTACGAAAATGTTGCTAGGTGATAAAATGAGATGCGCAGTGAATAAAACCTCCGAGCTCATCTGCTTCCGCGGCTGACCACACAATGGCAACGTGCTTGGAGTGTTTAACTGTAGATCATACAAATAAAGTAGGACACTTGGATTTCCCAATCACAAGCTGCACCTTACCCAGCCTTAACCATCTAATTTTCCCCACATTGGAGACAATAACGTCGTTAAATTTAAAAGGAATACGTCTCTTATGGACATGCGCGTGTAGGGGGGGATGGATAGTTGGCAGGATGTCGTCTCGGGCGCAGCGCAGTGGGTTTTCTGAAGGCTGCGGCGCGTGCCGCATGCCAACACCGCCGGCGACCTCGTGCGACCCTATTAAAACAAGATACATCGTCAATCTCACGTAGTTATCAGAAGACACCATGAAGTTCATCTACGCGTGTTTGTGCTTCGCCTCCGTGCTGAAGATTGTTCTTCCAGCGCCGGCGAACGGATTTGTGTTCCCGGACGAGAGGAGACAAGAGAAGAAGCTAGAGCCAGTGATCACTCCTCCTGTTCTGCCTATTTTGGAACATTTGGAACGTGATCCGAGTACGTTACTCCCACATGAGAGGCGGGCTCCTGGTCCCAGTCCAGTGAAGCCGAGGTTTGGCTCATTTGGAGGAGGATTCAACGTAGCTCCTTCCGGGAATGGCGGATTGACAGCGAGTGTCAGTAGCAGTGCCAGTGGGCTCGGTGCCAGCCAATCAGCGTCACAGTCCTTCTCGTTCGGGTTCAACGAAGGCTTCAGCGCTTCGCACTCCGCCAGCCAAGCGTCCTCGATCAATGGTTTCGGAAGGTCAGTCACCTTATTATTTACGTAATAATTTAGATGAATGGAGTTGATGAAACATATAAACAGAAGCCGGATTTGAATATTTTTTGTTGTGAGGCGAAAGTGGCGCAATGACAAGTTACTCATATTCGAAAAACAAAAATAACTTTGTGGTAATATGAAATCTATTTCTGTGTTACTGTGTTGAATCGTTGTGACATTCGGTACCCAACCGAATTATACAATCTAAAGTTTAAATTCTTTTGCTGAGTCATCACGCGACCGGTGCGATTGTGAAGTTGAATCCGGACATGAAAACACATCAATAAAAACAATAAAAATTTTACAAATAATGCTGATTCCAATAGGCTATCTCGGTCTATTATTTATTTAATCTTCATGCAACATAAAGTACAAAGACGGACTTAATGCCTGAGGCATTTTCTACCAGTCAAACTAGGGTAGTGGGAAGAGACAATATGGTAGGTGCATAAAAAGAAAATGTTATTTATAAATTAAGAGTAAAAAAGTAGACAGTACATATTATAGTTAAAATACACATACATATATATTTAATACAATATATATACATACATATAATATATTATATAAAGTAAGGATAGAAGATTTTGAGACGATTCTGCTATTGATGGAGAAAATAATTCTGCAACTTCCTCTTAAGGTTGTGTGGTAGAAATTGTCCTGTGCAATAAGCCTATTGTACACTTAATTTTTATAAATGTCTGTCCTGTAATCATTTAAGGTGTGCAATAAAGAAAGAAATAAATAAATAAATAAATAAATAAGTGCATACCGACTTTCGGCCGTCCTGAGTTCGAGAGGAAGCGGCCACAGAAGGTGGACTGTATAAAGAAGGGAGAATGGACAGTCGGTATCGGTCAATTCTTTTGATCTCAAATTTGTATTGCAATTATAATTGAATGTACATATCAACGGTTGAAAGGCTAATTGATCTAAGCGACATTTAAAAAAAAAAAATTGAAACCTGACTCAAACGACAGAGAAAAATTTGCTGATTCCGAATATGTATATAACTTAATTTAAAAAAAAAAATTCGCTTAGTTCAATTAGCCTTACAACCGTCGTATAATAATCCCTTTATAACAAGTTACAAACGTGGCCCAAATAAGATATCGCCATAAAAAATGTTCGGGTTTTCCAAAAGTGAGTCAACGCCTTAGGGCCTTGTGTATCGACTTTTAGAGTATGTGGACATGTATAATAAGTGAATTACATACCTAACTACATATGTCCATATAAAAAAAAACACATAATTAACATACATAGTTGTTTCAACACATGACTATACTCGTATCAACGTTCCAAACAAGTTTCGAAATAAGACTGAGAAGTGTCAACGTGTAAAAAAAATGTTTCGGAGCGTGCCACTCTATTTTAATTTTATTTATTTATAAGAGCACTATAAACATCTAAAACACAGAATGTAAATATAGAGCCAACTTTTAAATTTCAAATCACAGCCCTCTGCAATATTCACAGATTAAACTTATGTTTTTATTTATATATATTATATAATATTCTAATATAGAAATACTGTACAATCGATAATTTTTATTTAAGAGTAACCATGGAGTTTCTTGCCGGTTCTTCTCCATTGGAAACGACCAATTGGAACCGTGTACTAGCCTTCTGACGTTTTATAAGTGCTCATGTAGGCCTGTGTAAAATAAAAAGACAAATCATCATCATCTTCATCATCTTCCTGCCCCTTTCCCGTCTTATTTGCGTTCGGCGCAACACATTTTTTTCTTCCATGCTATCACTAACTATATGCAAATTAAATAATAATTTTTCCCTAGATGGATAGTCCACCTAATTACATTAATATAAACATTTAATATAACGTAATCATAAATAAATTAGATACTATAGAGCTACATATGTTAAAGAAATCGTATCATACATAAGTAACGAGAGCGGGACATCTGTCTTCATCTAAAATAAATAGCGTTGTGTTTTAAGTGTTTAGATAGTGCTTAAATGGCTATTAATGATGAGGAGTACGTATGTCCAACTCCCAAATTAATCATTTATTTATTTATCTATATCACTTGATGGAAAGAAATACCTATTGACATCATAGCTAGGCTCCACATCACCAAATTCAACAAATTGATGTTTGTATTTCCAGTGGCTTCAGCGGCAGCCAGGCGAGCAGTCAAGCGGCTTCATTTGGCGGCTCCGGACTGTCGGGGTCGGGGGCTGCATCCTCAGCCTCAGCCCTCGGGTTCGGGGGAAGTGGGTTTGGTGGAAGTGGCAGCCAGAGCCAGAGTGCGTCTTCAGCTTTCGGCTTTAACTCCGTCAACGGCTTCCACCAACAGCAACCTGATGTAAGTAGATTTATTTTATTGTATTTGAATGTGATTTGTATTGTTGATTGGTATTTAGGCCAACCGGTTAACTGAGATCGGTCCTGAGAAAGCTGCGTTTTTTGCGAGACTAGTCAGTCATTCGTACGCTGAAGGTGGTCAACACCACGCAACTATCTTTGGAACGGTCGTTTTATTGCTGACGGGTTATTTTAGTTTTTAGGGACAAAAAACAGTAACATGGTCAGATGATCCTACTAATGTTATAAAAACAAAAGTTTGTATGTATGGATGGTTGTTATACTTTCACGCAAAAACGACTGAATGGATTTCGATGAAAGTTGGTTGTGGTGCGTTTTGTTTCCATAAGGCGACGAAAGATTAAACCACGGAATTAATAACCAGATACTTATTATTTTAAGATATTTCGTCGTGTGCGTGTGTTAAACCTCTTAGAAAATAAAAAAATGGTTTTACCATATTAGCCTTGGCTACACGACGTATATCTAGTCGTATAATATTATTGTTGAAAGGAAAGCTTGATAAAATTCGGCTAGTGAACGAGCTTAGGATCTAAAAATAAACTTATTGTGATCAAAGATTTTCCTAGTACACTCGTAGATGTGATATTTACTTTTTTATTTTCTTTTTCTTTTTTACTGTTATTCTCATAACGTATGTTTCACTTTTCAGTTCTTTGGCGATGGCCTCTTAGACATCAGGCATAGAGGAGTCCCCAACTTCCCCTTCCCCAACTTTGGGGGCAGAAGCAAGGGGGTTGGTGCTGCAGCATTCCGAAGCGGGAAAACTGGTCCCTCTTCGAGGAATAGGGACGATTTCCTAGCGGTTCTCGTCTCTGACTAAATGATATAAGTAGTACTGTAGGTTAGCTAGAAGAATGCTTCGAAAGAGAAGTAAATCAAAGAAGTTTCGGTACTGTAGCATACGTCAACATTTTTACGCATTGTTGAAGCACTGCTAAATGTAAAAAAAAAACAATATACCTACAGGATGTGCTTTAATTCATTGATAATCTTTTAGGAACTACTTAGTACTTACTTCTAAATATAATCAACTTTTACTAAAGAAACAATACTGATATATATAGGTATATGTAAAAACAGCAGCTAAGTAGTTAGCATTATCAGCTTTACAATGTTCCCACTGCTGGGACTCAATCCTCCTCTTTTGGAGAGGGAATGGGCCGTAATCCACCACGCGGGCCCAGTGCGGGTTGGTATAGTAGCTAAGTAGTTAGTATACACATTTATGTTCGCTAACTCGCAAAATTTCAGGATTTGTCTTATAGTATAAGTTCTTCATATTCAGGAGAGCTTTAAATTAAAAGTCAACCAGTGTACACTGTCACAAAGATTTACTAATTTAAGCACATTTAGTTAAGTTGAAGATGCCTGCGCTAGAAATAGTTGTCATTTGTGAATGATTTAAAACACTACTTTTTGTGAAGTTTCTAAATAAGTATTTACGATGTAATGTACGTAGTGCAATAATCGACATAAGTAATATGATTTATTTATTCTTAATTTTTCGGTTGATCTTAGCTTAAAAAACTGTAAAAAAATTTTTTGCAAATCAAAGTTAATTTTCCAAGTGAAAATCCAGGCATTTATAAATAGGTACGCAATCAACCCTTTTATTCCACTGGCAAAATATCTCATTACAACTAAAATAGTTTTCTTTTTAAAATTCAAATGAGGTTGCTCCATAAAATTTAAAATGTGCCATACATTTTTATTTATTTATATAAGACGCTTAAAAAATTCATCAATATTGGTTTGACTTAATGGCTCTCGGTAATTTAAGGCATTCAAATTATTTGGACCTTTACTTTTAGAAAATTGTATCATCTTTTGAACCTGTGTTCTGAACTCTGAACAAACTTCTTTTAACCTACATAGGAAATAAGGTCTTACCTAATCGTGGACTGCGAATTATTTATTAATTTATTATTAAGGTTGTTGTGATAATTTAATATTATTTTCTTAAATAAATATGGTGTTTTAAAATTGCAAAATTTTGTCACTGCTTCGTTTTATTTTATTTCAAAAACAATTCCGAAATTTATTAAGTAAACCCCCCAAGCGAACGCCGGCGTTCGCTCTCTCATTGTCTTTATAATGTGTCTCTAATTACAGTATTTGAAAGGTTAATTTTAAAATTTGATCTGGCTAGATTTTTTATCAGCAACACTAATAATTAGTACAATAGAACCTTACAATAGAAAAATAAAAACTTGTTTATAACGAAAAGATGATAAATCGCAGCTTATAGATCCGGATCATTGTATTATTATTATTTTGCTAAAGACGAGAGAAAAACGCAGATGTTTATCAGATAAGATGTATAAAGGATGAAGCTGGAATGATTCTATCTGAAGATGAAAAAATCAAGGAGAGGTGGAAGGACTATTTTGGAAGACTGATGAATGAAGAAAACAACTGGAATGGAATTATAGAGAGTAAGCCAGTGAATGTGGGGTTAGTAAGAATGATTAGTGAGGATGAAGTCAGAATTTCTGTAAATGGAATGAAGAATAGTAAGGCAAATCAGTTGAAGTGTGGAAGTTATTGCGAATGGATGGATGGACGTGGTTAGCTTTGTTCTTCAATAAGTTGTTGCGGAAAGAAGCCATACCTGATGAGTGGATGTAGATGGATGAATAATAAAAAAAACACATTCAGTACGGCGCGGGCGCCTTGTCCTTTGGAAAGACTACAAAACACGCACACTGTACTTCTTAATATTAACGCAGGAGTAAACACTAGTTACCACAATTATTACAATTGTTCACAATCATCGATATATAATATACTACGCACTAGATTACGCGTGCCGTACACTCGCTTCAACCGAATCAGGTGCAGTGTCTTCTATGCACCATATTATTGATGACATTAGTACAGTTTTGACGGTCATGCAGTGTGGGAGCGGCGCTTATAAATTCAAATTAAATTGAATCTGAACGTAAATAATAATTCTGTATTAATTTAAGTAAAATGACTGGTTTTCCAAGCAATATAATAGCTTTTAATATCGTAATAGTATGTTAGAAAACATATTATTTTATTAAAAAACCTTCCCATTTTACAATCATAGACTAAAACATGCAGATGTTCACTCTCACAAAAATGATTTTTACCTACAACTGGTTTAGTGAACACAGACTTGCATGGTGTTTTATTCCCTATTTGTTTTTTTTTTTTTTAATATTGTATTTAATGTTATTTCTTTTTTGTATAAATGATATCAATAAATTCCGTCAAATTCAAAAATTATAACGACGTGTCTTTTTTGATACTGTAAAAACTCGCAAGAAATGTTAGCAAATCATTAGGTATCAGTTTTCATCGGTAAGTTTTGTCGTTAGGTAAGCATTCTGTCATTCGTTAGCACTTAGGTATTACGTATCTACCTAGATATCACGTGCAGATATACATTCAAATATATATTTAGTATTCAAATATACACTAGGCTCAGTTGAATTTGTGGTCTTGTGTGATATTGCATTACTGATATTGAGATTTCGTCCTTCATACACTATAATTATATCCTAGATTTGTTCACACTTGTCAGCCGAAAAGGGAAGAATGGATAAAAAATATTTAAGAGGATAGAAGTGAAAACACGTGGTTTTCTGCAAAATATTCATTTATCTGCTCTGCACACTTTCAAGCTGATGATATTTAAGTTGAAAAAGATTTAAAAAAAGTTTTAGCTACAAAAAAAGGTATAAAATTACAACAGAAAAATAAATATCTCCGAAAAAAAAACTGAATATTTAACTGGAATTGTTAAACATTTTAAAGATAAATTTACCTTTGTTGTTTTGTTTCTAGATAATTTAGCGGCGCAGTCCTGATCTTCATTCACTCAGGATAGCTGTTCTTCAGAATGATGATTACAATAAGGGGTTTCAATATTACGCGATTTTGTATTCACTTATTTATTAAAGTAATAGAACGTGGTTTTTAAATTTACTTCGAGGACTATTATTAAATTTTGAAATAGAGTGTTATTGTAATGAATTGTAGGCAAAAAGCTGTGTCACTGCTGCGGTATAAAAATCTATATGGATAATATGTCATTACACTATGTTGAACGAAACGCGTAAGTGTCGCGAAATTCATGGCGCTTAAGACATTATGGTCGTGAAAAAAGTATCTCTAAAAGCTATCTAGGTGCTGTATGTTTTAATAGTTTTGTTAGACGACATAATGCCAATCTAGCGCTGCAGCGAACTTTTGTTTTAACTTTTCAGTATTTTGACAAATAGTTTCCATGAACGTGCTTTTCTATCGCTAGAATATAAGTCGATGTTCACAATGATGTCAGACTACTGAGCCAGTGCTTGTAGTTTGTGTTTGTGTGTAAGTTTTATAAATAATGTAATTGATAAGTAATGAAAAATGTTAATCATCATTACTACACCTCTGCCATGGGGCACATACTTGTCATTAGTCTATGATGTACCTTTTTTGAGGTTCGAAATCATCCAATGACTTCTCTCGCTTTAGGGTGGAACGGGATGGCGTGCTTAAACCACACCAAAGTCAAAGTCAAAAGATT
The DNA here is from genome assembly GCA_961205895.1 of Mythimna pallens. Classification (NCBI taxonomy): domain Eukaryota; kingdom Metazoa; phylum Arthropoda; class Insecta; order Lepidoptera; family Noctuidae; genus Mythimna; species Mythimna pallens. Next base: position 8,038,236 of record OY540825.1, read on the forward strand.
TTTATTTCACATTGGCCTTCATAGGCACTTATAAAAAACCTAGTGGTCATTTTCCCTTTTCCCATGGACAGGCTGAAACTTATTGAATTCTTACTTCGACATCTTGTTGAGGTCCTTAGTAGTCCTGAGTGGTGCTTAACGAATACTGACAAATGCTAGCACTGACTGGACGGGTTCACTCAAATTTGTATGATTCTTTCCTCAAAAGACCATCTCAAACACTAATCTGCATGGTTCTCATGTGCTTTGACTATTACATATTTGCTGTATGGACTTTAAAAGAGACTCAGGATAGTCAGCTAAGAAAAGCCAAGAAGAAAAGTAAGTCAGCGAAGAGCTCAGGGTATTTACCCTGACCTCTCCGCTGACTTACTTTTCTTTACCTTTCTCTCTAACACTATCCTGGTTCTACGTAATTTAATTTCTTCCACCAACCATACTTTATTATTTCTTTTTCTCCTTTTCTTCTTTCTTAACCAACTTCAAAAAAGAGGAGTTTATATGTTCGGTTGAATGAATGTTTTTTTTTTTATGTATGTTCACCAATTTCTCGGCCAATTGTGGGCCGATTTTGAAATTATTTTTTTTCATTGTAAGGTTATGCTACCGAGTTGGTCCCATAGAAATATTGTTATGATCTGATCATAAACTTCGAAGATATGGAACAGAACTCCTCATAGGATCACAGCAGAACCGTCGTAACAAGTAAATTGCTTTATTTATACGCGTAGTCGACTGACTGAAAGTAAAGGGGGAATATATCGAACTGATCTGATGATGAAGCCTGAAGTTAGGCACCGGAGCTCTGTAATAAATTAATGTAATCTAACCGTGTTTGGGATTATTAGAATTGTCATGAGATGCACTCTGGCTATAAGGTATTTAAGTTTGGCTGAGGGGTGCTTTTTAGTGGTGGTATCATAACTAAAAAGTGTAAAATAAAAAACTTTTACAAAAAAAAAATACAACCGACTTCCAAGTAAAAGAAAAACACGGAAAACTGCAAAATAACTTTAATTTCGGAAGTCGGTGTTAAATAACGAAGAGACAAAACTATTATAGAAACACCGACTTCGGAAATTAAAGTTATTTTGCACTTTTCAGTGTTTCTTTTACTTTGAAGTCGGTTGTATTTTTCTTTTATAAAAATTTTTTTTTCGTCCCTTTCTTAATGATATTGTGTAACATATTATAACATGTATGAATATATTTATAGTTATGTAGGTATTGTGTTTTATATATATTGAGACTGATCAATTTGTTAGCAGTACACCGCAGACTACCCCCTGTATTATTTTAAGTTCTTACGATCCATCCTAAGGTTGTCTCTGTTAGTGATAAGACCGCCATTGTACCCATAGATTTAAGTTTATGTATAATTTGTGTAATTTTTTTTGGTCTGCAATAAAATTTATTCTATTCTATTCTAAGAAACACCGGCCTCATCTAGTTTAAACTGACGAAAAAATGTACGTGTGTAAAAGTGTTTTATAAAACCTATTTGCAAAATAAATATAATTTATCTACAAAAATATGCCGTGCACTCTAAAGTGAACGATTGACGTCAACCGTCTAGCGCCTACATAATCTTCATCCGACACAGGACATACAGTTGCTCGTATAAGATGATCAGGTCCCCGGTATTCAACTTCATCCTATGAAAATGTTTAATGAATAATTCAACATACAATATTTATCAATAACTAGAATTGCAATTAGTAATGGAAAACAAAATTAAACAAAACTCTACTAATTATAATCTGACAATCTTCGTTGGGGATGATGATTAAATATATCCTCTTGCAGGTGGAGAGGAAGTCACATATGACAAGAGAAAAAAAACGGTTAAATTTTTCCGCACACACAACCAAAAAGCCTGGATGTGTTCAGCTATAACCGACCGCCTGACAACACTACCTATGTATAATAACTAACTTGCTTCACTAAACCCAAATAAATTAGTCCATGCACAGGAGGATGACGTGTGGACCATGCGGACATTCATCATCTTAATATTTCTACCACTCCTTCGACTCTAGTGGAACTCTTGTGTATTGTGATTCTGTGCAATACTTCACGGACTTTCTTTCATTACGTCCTTCACGCTGTCCTGTCTAAACCCTACTACTTCTATTGACGACTGAGTAGGTACATAAGTTGGAGGTTGGTTGGTGAACGATTTATTTAAAAGCAAAAATAAATTTTCGGGATAGGTACCTATACGAAAAGAAACAGCATATCTTCAACATAAAACTAACCCTTAGTTGATCGGTGCATGTTACCAGTGATGACTTTGGCTCTGAAATGTGGTCGCTCACAACGGGCCTCACCTGAAAGTAAACCAAAAAATCCTAAAGGAAATGAAGAAGGCTATACATATAGGCTCGGAGGTTCCTTGCGGGATCGTACCAGAAATTAACGTATCCATAGGAGAACTAAGATTACCGAATAACCCGAAGAATTGCCAACCGGAGTACTCAGCTAAGCGGGGTTGGGCAGGGCACATTACTCACAGAACTGATGGTCGATGAGGCAAAAATATTCTGGAAGAAGCAGCGTTGGAAGGCCTTCCACAAGATAAACTGACGACCGGATAATGCGAGTCGGATGCGAGATGCACAGGTCAGGCCATTGTAGCGATACTTGATGGAGATCTATGTTCAGCAGTATACATTTTTCAGTAAAATTATAATATTATTTATGTGCTGCTTTTGCTATCCAAATCCTCATGTTTCACAACTGTTATTGTTATTGAGTAATCTTTTTCTGCCTCCTGATTTTAAAGCCGTTGTCAGTTCATACAGTTTTTAGCCTTCCGTCGCTATACTCATATTTCTGATATATAGCCTCAAAGACAAGAAGATAATCACAATGAGACTGAGCAAAACAATGTTGTTTTATTCCTCAACAAAAACAGGTACCGGTTGAAGATGTACTGAATCTTCAAGGACCACGGAACCGGTCCCACCCGCCTTGGCTAAAAATATCTTAAGTATATACTTTTTGTTTTATATCCTTACAAGTAGCCGAACGTAGGTACGTTCCGCTTACTGACTTGAACTCTTTTAAATCTCCTTTTGTAGTAGCCATTTCTCTATAATACGTTACGTGACAACCTGATTTGATGAAAATTTAAAAAAAAAACTTTAAAAGGATGATTTTTACCAGTACCTCACTGGTAAGCAATGATGTGACCGACATTGGAGCACGCTGGCCTAGCTAGCAGGAACTAGACTCCGGCAGGGAATTCTACTCCTTGGATTTACGCAGTGAATGTATTCTCAAAACGATTCCATACAAGTAAATATGTTCAATACACTTTATTCAATAACTTTATAGAGAGGAAGTAACTTTAAAAGAGGGAGCAGTTTTTTTTCAGCGTTTATTTTTGCATAAATCATGTTTTCGATTGATGTCTGGGAAATTTACAGACTGATGGTGATAAAAGGTCAGGTAATATTTTCAGCTTACATCAGGTATGTAAATCCTGTGCCTTACGCCCGTGACAGTTAGCATTTTCCGTCAGGACACTAAAGGTTTTTTTTCCAACACAAGACAAGCTTACGAAAATAACCAGCAGAAAAAACTATGTTACTGTTCTATATTGATATTCAATTCAGAAACAATAATTCAAAGATTAAAAATATCAAGGATTTTCCGTACCATTCAATTGAAACGATCACAAATGCCTACATGGACTGTTACGTAATTTGACTATGAACAAAGCAAACTTGTCATAATTCGATCATCACTTACATTCAGGTTGTTCCAATGACTCACAATTTGGTCTCGGCTCCGACATTCTGACTATAAACGATCCTTTAAAAATAAAATAATACCGCATAGGCACTTACAGTGAATACTAAAATAGATATGAAATACGTCACTGGTTTCGCTGATCAAACTAAAACTAATTTGTTTCTATTATCGAATTAAATCAACAAACTATCTGGATTGGTATTTTTAAAATCATAATCCGATTTTTCATTCGAATAAACAGTCATCGTTGATTATTTACCTTGCGGAAGTAAAACAGGGGCCCAAGTCTGCTATTCATATAAATTCGTCATTCCAACACGATCCCATTGTCATTTTGCTAAAATTTCGTAATCTGCTAATTCATAATGATCGATCATTGATCATTAAATGGTTTCGTAATAGAGTTTTGGTAGAATGACAATATCGAGCTTATTAAAAGCAATGACTGCACTATAACGTTCTAATGGTAGGTCACTGATCAAAGGAACTGTCAAAATTTTAGCAGATTACCGCATACGTCAGACATTCATTTGTCAATATGTAGACCGATTACCATTCTATGCCACTTCTATCAATGAAGTTTCAGTGGTTGACCATTGGAAAATCATAATGACGCCATTATATTAGTAGATTACCGAACTTGTCAAAATCAACAATTATGAAATCAATGATAGACCAATCTGACACTATTGTATTCTACGTGGGTCAATTATAACAGACCAATCTAGATCACCAGTGCATTTCATGCCCTAACAGTGTAATCAAATGAGAAGTTAGAGCCTCACTTTAAACCAAACTAACACCATACACTAAAACTTTAATTTAGTACGTTAGTAAAGTTTATAAAGATTTATAATTGTAAAAAAGCTAAGACAATGTGATTGTAACATTGTGAGAACTTACTCAATATATTTGTGCAAGTTTAATATGTCTAATTAAGTCGATTTGTATTTTGTGACGTATTATATATATAGGTAGCATGGGGGAGAGGGGGGGATTCCAAGATAAATCTTTTTTTTTAATTGATACAAACCAGTGCTTGACGGCGATCCCACCTGATGGTAAGCAGTGAAGCAATCATTGATGGTGGGGCGTACTAGTTTATTAAGAGCCTATTCCCTCTAGCCTTGAAAACACCTAAGTTATAGTTGGACGGGAAGACTGCAGCAGGAAAATTGTTCCAGTTCTTCGATGTACAAGGTGTAAACGACGAAGCGAAACGTTTAGTCCGGACCGTTGAAGTTTCAACAACGTTTCAATACTGCATTAGTGTATGCCTAGCGTTTTCCTAACTATATTGAGATCAGTTTCCACTCCACGTATCTCCTTATTAGCTAAGGTTATACCATTTAACTTGGAGGTATTTAATAAACCTTTCCAAGCCAAACTTACTGCATGGGAATCCTTATCCGACGGCTTCCGTATCCAGCTCTGGTACTGAGCGAGAAGAAATGGAAAGCAGCACAGTCACCTCTTTTTACGAAGCAGTAACGCGAGTGAAGGAGATGGCTTAAACCATGAAGAGGACATCTTCACGGTCCAGCAGCGGCTGCAGGAGAAAACCCGGACGTCGGGATTTCTAAGCTAGTCAACGTAAGCGTAGATTTGCGTACAGCAAGCAATGGGTAGCTCGCAGTTCGGCTGTCCACCGTACATTGTGCTCCACGCACGCCTCAAAGGGATACCATCGTGGCCTTGGATAGCAAAGGCCAACTCAAGGAACACAGGTACAGGTAGGATGTAGTCAGCAATCTTCCTCACAAACCACTCAGAAGCGGAAGAATTTTTTTGACGATTGCCCAGATCAAAAAAGAAAAAAACCAGGCAAATGCGAGTCGGACTCGCGCATTGAGGGTTCTGTACAAAGTTACCTATGAAAAGTTAAATTCCCGAATTGAGTTACGAAGATTTATCCGAATCGCAAATTTTTTTTTTTTTTGTCTCGTAACTACAAAATTACAGTTTTTTTTTATTTTGTACTGTGGCATCTTGCTTCTTGTCAAATTACAGGATTCTAGGTCAACGGGAAGTAGTAGCCTAAAAATTTTGATTCCTCTAAGAGTGTAGAAATACACGTTTTTTGCGACATAAACGGCCGTATCTTTTTTTTCGTTAACTTAGAGGTTTTAATTTTTCACAGCTTCAAGGGACCGCAGACCTGAGTATATGGTTTTAATTTCAAGTCGATACCTTCACGCGTTTCCGAGATAAAAAGTCTTGACAGACAGACAGACGGACAACAAAGTGGTCCTATAAGGGTTCCGTTTTTTCCTTTTGACGAATGGAACCCTATAAAACAACGTAAGGTAACGCAACTTCTAGACAGATCTAGATTTCTAACGAGTTAAGTAATATGATAGGTGACTATATTATGTTCAAATGATTTGATCTTAACCAAGTTTCTAAGTAGCACCGTCTCTCGCAATTTCATACGATAACATGGTTCAAGTTCATCCATAATTTTAAGATAAACTAACTTATAAACAGAGTTATCATGTGAAGTAGACCTTACTGAGAGAAGTCCAGATTAAATATAAAAACGTTGTATTTTATTTATATTCGTTCATAAATAACTACAGTAGTTTTTGTTATATCACTGAAGGAGGTTCTTTTACTGCCAAAATCATGAAGATTTCTTGGTTAAATACTTTAATAATCAGCATATTATTTGTGGTTATTTCCAACGCCCGAGTGCTCATCACTACTACTTCACCAATTCTAAACACCGAAAAAACCAACGATCAACCTGAGACGCCGAAAAATTTTACTTTAAATAGTTGTTCTCAATTTTTGATTCTCCACGGTAATCCAAACCGCTGCTAAATCGGTGAGTGTATTTATTAAACTTTTTTTTTTCCTCAACTATCACACAACGCCGTCTAGTCCCAAGCTAAGCAGAGCTTGTGTTATGAGTACTAGACAACTGATAAACATACTTATATATTTCTAAATGCATACATATTATAGACTAGCTTTTACCCGTGGCTTTACACGCGTACATAAAATATAGCTTATGTCACTCAGGAATAAAGTGGCTTACTAACGGTGAAAAAGTTTTAGCAATTGGACCAGTAACTCTCAGAGTAAAAAAAAAACAACTTTGCCTCTTTATACTTGATATTAAATATAAATTTCACCCAAATACAGAACAAACGATCATGCTCATCACACAAACATTTGTCCTGGGTGGGAATCGAACCCACGACCTCCGGCATAGCAGTCGGGGCTTCTAATCACTAGACCAACAGGCCAGTCATACTAAATTAAACTCAGGTAAAGTGTCTACCTGAGTTTACGCATGAATCTTTCAAAGATTTACTATGGCCCTAGAACTCATCTCATCTCATTTCAGCCGAAAGACGTCCACTCATGGACATAGCCTCCCCCAAGTGTCGCCATAATGACCAGTCCTGTGCGTCTCGTATCCAATGGATCCCGCGACCCTCACCAGGTTAGCGGTAAGTCGTTTGCAAGATTTACAGCGGGTTTGTAGATTGAAGTGTACGATCTCGCCCTGAAGCTCCGATTTGGCGGATATGATTCTGCCATCGTCGGTCTTCAGTTTCGTGAGCTGGCTCTGCCCAATAGACAGATCCCGTGCAAAGCTTTGGAACCCTTATACCGCTTAATCGCATCCTTAATCCTTTCGGTATTAAATTGGCGAAGATCACGTTTCAGAGATTACGAGATCCATCTATTGAGCTCCGGTATGTGCATGCATTATCTGAAGACTGCAAAGTCATCTGATGCCACTTCTTCATAAACTCAAGATTTTGATCTGAGAGCTTCTTGTTTTTATTTGTACAGTGAGTGAGTCTTGAAAAACTTAGACCCGACCGTTTGGGCAGTTCCTAGGTACTCGAAAAGATTGTGGAGTTTGAGCTGAAAGCTCTCGGGGTTTTTGATCTGGATCTATACTGAGCGGAGCATAGACTTCACGAGTCGGGGCCTTACAAGCTTAATATTGATATTCGATGTGCCTTACCATGCGGTGATCACTTCCATTTTTTACCGCATTGATCACAGAGACATCATTGAGTTCCACAGAATGAAGTCAATCTCATTTCTAGTTGCAACGTCGCGTCGGGACATTGCCATGTCCACGTCCTATGCTCACGTTTTTGAAGAAGGAGTTCATCATGTAGAGGCCCTCCTTCTCCATTAAACTAGGCAATAGGTGTCCCCGGTGTTTCCGACGTTCAAATCTAAATTGCCTCACTTGCAGCTCGTCACCGTCTCGTTTGCCCAGTTTCGCGTTGAGGTGTCCCATGACCACGGTGAAGTGAGTCTTATAACCATGCATGGATACATCCTCATACATGATCTCTACTCGTCGTCGGGGTGTATCGAGCTCGGGGCTGTATGACCTTCAGCGAGTATCTTGATGATATTCTGAGTATAAGGTACGCCACCCTGGTCGATACACTCTCGATCTTCACCATATTGTTCACAAGGGACTTGTGGACGAAAAACCCGACACCACTTTAGGAGTGCTTCCGAAAATAGAGCAGGTTACCGGTTTCGAGAATTATCGTATCCTCCCTCTGTCATCGCAACCGGCTCAATTCCTCATCAAGTACGGTTTGGCCCTAGAACGTAAATAGCAAATGAAGCAACACTGGTGGGTATCAGTCAGTAAAGGTCTGACACTCAGACCAGACACAAACCCCCTCGCTTCCCCAAAAAAGAGAGCGATTGTATAAACAGAGTTACTTGTTATTTGGAAAAAACAATCGAAACGTTTCCTATGAGTAAAAAGTGATCACAACACTAATGAATTAGGGTACTTTTAGCGATAAGACCGCCCATTGTAACACCCTATTAATTTTAAGTTCCTACTGTAATTTTATTTATGGTGTACGATAAAGAATATGTCTATATATATCTATCTTCTACGTTTATACTATTCTATTCTTCCCGTCTAGGCCAGCCACCCTAGCCAAGGTACAACGGTTTCGTGTCGAATTCCGTTCTCCAATCGGTAACGCCTCGGTGTCATCAATTGTAGAAAACGATAAGTTGGTAGCCATGTTGACGCACCTGAGTCGGCCGCTCGTTCTACAATAACAAAGGATGTAGCGTTGAAAATTTTAGAAACGATATCAATTCATTCTAGCATTTTGAACGATGTGAACTTGGCTCCGAATTTTCTATTCGTTGGTTCTGACCACGTGACTTAACGTGGAGATGATATCATTCCCATACATTTGATTAGTTTTCGACTAACGTTAACGATTGCAGATTATCAACTTGGCTAGGGGTGCAGGGCAGGGCCTGCTGCAACCTTCAACTCTTTATATATTTGATCATTTCCGTGAATTTTAAGTAAGATTTAATGATTAATGTTATCAATAAATTACAATTTTCTGTGGTGTCGGGTGTAACTGTGGTTAGTATAATCACACCATTCCTCTATAATTACGCTAGTCTTTAAGTTTCGCACATTTATACTCAAAGTTCTTACATAAATACCATTAAAAAACTTTTAATGTAGAAATATGTAAACTTTAAACGTTAGAAAACTTTTTCACCAACATCCCAATAGAAGTTACGAAATCTCTCCCTTCCTCGTCTTTGTTAGCTGAATCTTTTTTGAAAGAACATTTCAATATGGATATACCAACCTTTGAATTTAAGCGTATCTCTGTTGATACAATTATAAAAACATTCAAAAGTCTTAATATAAAAAACACTGAAGACTTATGGGGTATATCCGTTAAGGTTCTTGGAGATATTATTGATACTATTGCTCCTGTCCTAACAGGCATATTTAATCAATGCTTAGACAGCGGAATGTTCCCTGATTTAATGAAACATAGTAAAGTAGTACCAATTTTCAAATCAGGTAGTAAGAGTGATCCCTCTAATTATAGACCTATATCTGTGCTTCCAGCATTGAGTAAAATCTATGAAAAAATCATGCTCGACCAGATGTTGTCTCATTTCAATTCAAATAGGATTTTGCATAGTCATCAGTTTGGCTTCACGAAAGGAAGGTCAACGATGGATGCAGGAGTGAAACTCATCAGTAACATTTTGGAATCCTGGGAGAAGTCCCAGGATGCTATTGGCATATTCTGTGACCTCTCAAAAGCATTTGACTGTGTTGACCATAATACTCTGATCCGTAAATTACATCATTACGGAATTCGTGGACGAGCTGCTGATCTTGTTTTTTCCTATTTATCTTACAGGCAGCAAAAAGTATCCATTAATGGGGCGACGTCTTCGGGGTCTTTAATAATGATGGGCGTGCCCCAGGGTTCAATTCTTGGCCCTTTTCTTTTTCTAGTTTATATTAATGACCTTCCTTATATGATGGCTAATTTATCCGATATAATTCTGTTTGCTGATGACACTTCTCTTATTTTTAAAGTGGATAGAAAAGATAGGGATGTCTTGCAAGTCAATGAAAGTCTGACTGTTCTTTCGAAATGGTTCGCAGCTAATAATCTCTTATTAAATGCGAATAAAACTAAATGTATGAAATTTTCATTACCAAATGTCCCTCAAGTTGGCGTCAATCTAATTCTAGACGGCAACAAACTTGATGTTACTACGGAAACTGTGTTTTTAGGTATAACTATCGATTCTAAACTGCAGTGGGGCGCTCATATTAGAACTCTTTCAGGTAGATTAAGCTCAGCCGCATATGCAGTACGAAATATAAGGCAATTGACAGATGTAGCCACCGCTAGGTTAGTTTACTATGCTTATTTCCACAGTATTATGTCTTATGGCATTTTACTGTGGGGGTCTGCAGCTGATGTGGACTCAATTTTCATATTGCAAAAGAGAGCAATCCGGGCTATTTATAAAATGGGTCCTCGCGAGTCCCTCAGAAATAAATTCAAAGAAATCGATATACTTACTCTGCCTTCTCTTTATATCTTGGAAAGTATTTTGTACGTTCGTAAAAACCTAGGACTTTTCAAAATTAGAAGCGATTTTCATAACATAAATACGCGCAGTAAACACGAAATTGTATTACCCAAATGGAGATTAGCTAAGACCAGCAAGTCATTTTTAGTAAACAGCATACGCTTTTATAACAAGCTACCAAAGGCGGTGATTGAACTTAGCGAGGGCAAGTTCAAAACCCATATTAAGCGTGTCCTAACTAAAAAAGCGTATTACAAGGTTAAAGACTATGTCGAAGACACGCTTGTTTGGCAATGACTGCTTCTGCACATGTGGCCCCCTGGTAACTCATAATATTTTTTTTTTTTTTAAATATTATTATTTTTATTGTGCTTTTGGGTACAATATCGACTGGTCTACACTGTTCTTACATAATGTCTATTAATACTGTAATATGAAAATATTGTAAACAATCATTTTTTTAAAAGAGTAACCATGGAGTTTCTTGCCGGTTCTTCTCCATAGGAAACGATCAATTTGGAACCGTGCACTAGCTTCTGACGTTTTATAAGTGCCCATGTAGGCCTATGTGAAATAAAAAATTTTGACTTTGACTTTGAAAACACGGACGAATGCAAGTCGGACTCGCTTACTAAGGGTTCCGTACAAACTTACCTATGTAAATAGTTCAATTCATATAATATCTAAAAATCTACGCTCATCCATCCATCTTGTTCTTTTCCCCACTCATTACACTGACTTCTCTCATTGTTCTTTCTATAGGTTTTTTCTCTGTGGAATGCGAAAAATGAAATAAACAAATATAAATTTTGTTTTATTTTATGATAATCACTACATATTTTATTTAATAGTTTATACCGCGTACATCGAAGGACTGGAACAATTTCCCGTCCAACTATATTGGTTACACTGTTTGGCACTAGTTTATATAAATTTATTAAAAAAAATCTTAGCGGACTACGGCAAAGCCAAAAGTAGAGTAAACGTCTCGCTCTTGGCCAGTTTTCCATCATAACCCTATGACATTTTACACCCATATTAATATTCTTATCATTTCAAGATAAGTATGCAAGTGAAGACTAAGTTCATTCAGTGATAATAACTGGATATTTCTCTACTTATAGTCATTCGATAATAAGTATTAGTGTCACTACATCCGTCACTTTATCCGAATGTAGTTTTTTTCTTTCTGGGGTGGGATTTCATCAAATACATTTTCCTGCTCTGGGTGAAACGAGAGAAAGAGTCATACTGACTAAAACCCACCAGTTTTCCTTCAGAAGCTCTTTCCGTTCCAGGGCTGTGGTTAATCATTCGAACAAGACTGCAGCCAATCGGAATATAGTGAGAAGTGTAATACTAAAAACTAAGACAACAACACCTTTAAGGTGCAAATTCACGATGAAATCAAAACTTAAGGTAATTTTTATTATTTTAACCTACTCCTGACATTGTAATGATTACTAGTGTAATCTTGACATAGTATTAAACATACACTATTTAAAATTTAAATTCTTTACTATACGGACACTGATATTAATAGAAAAACATGTCTGTGATGAAGGAATTTTAAATACCTGCGTAGGTACAGTACACACATTTTTACTCATACATAACCATTTCGCATAATATCCTTTAATAATCGGAGTTTTTTTGTGGAAAACCTTCAAGTGACTTCCCTTAGCGCTTAGCGGCAGAGCCGCTAACCGCTCTAGGTAGAGCGAGAGGGAGTGTCAGACTTCTACTGACTAAACCCACCTGTTTTACTTCATCTGCCCTTTAAGCAATAGGGCCACGGGCTAATGCCCGAAAGAGCTATCTTTCGAGCAATATCGTCCCATCAGAATTCGTGAATAATTCACAAAAATTCTATCATTAATTCATTTATTTCTAATAAACACATCAACAGCACTGTCACTTACAACAAAATAAACTTACGTCTAAAACCGGTATTTCAGTAACCACGCAAATAACAGGTATGCATGACATTGACATAATGAATTTTAGAGACAAAAAGAGAAAAAATAAAAAGTGTGTCCACTAAACCTAAATCCAGACCACTAAAAAGACAAAACACACCGAACTAGGTATAACTATATATAATTATAACGAAGACTAACTTCTGCCAGTGACTTTGCCTACAGGTTTTTCCATTGAAACTTTGATTTCTCCTGTTTCATCTCCATAAAGGGTGAATTTTGTAAAATCCCTTCTTAGTACTTCGCTACGTCACAATAGGAAACTTTATACAAAATTTCACAATCCTTGTCCCAATAGTTTCGACTGTCCGTTGATGTCTCAGTGAATCAGTTTCTTCTTTTATATATATATGACCAGCTTCTGACAGCGGCTTCACCCGCATGAATATAGATTTCTCTATACAAACTTTAGACCCCGGTTTCTCCTCTTAAGAAATGAATTTTGAAAAATACTCTCTTAATGGTCGCCCCTACGTCATAAAAGAAAACCTTGTGCAAAATAGTTTGGTTGATCTATCAGTCAGTCAGTTTCTCCTTTTATAATTTATTAGAGTAGGCTGTATGTTGTTGTTGTTTATATTTTAAATATTGTCTTTTTATATCGACGGTTGAAAGGCTAATTATTGATATATGCAACATTTTTTCAAAAAATTGAAACCAGCCTCAAACGACGGGGGAAAATTGGCTGATTCCGAATATGTATATAACTCAATATTGTAAAAAATGTCGTTTAGATCAATTAGCCTTTCAACCGTCGATATTTATGGAACTTAGTATATAAGTTATTATTAATTACTAGCTTTTGCCCGCGCACTCGCGTGAATGTAGGATCCTCCATACAAACTTTGGACCCCCACTTCATCCCCTTAGGGAGTGAATTTTGGAAAATCCTTTCTTATTGCTTGCCTACGTTATAAAAGGAAACCTGTGTGCAAAATTTCACGCTCCTAATCCCAGTAGTTTTGGCTGTGCGTTGATATGTCAGTCAGTCAGTTTCCCCTTTTATATATATAGAAGATTAGATTTAGATGTAAGTATTGTAAGTTACTCTTTCGAACATTCGCGCAGCCCTAATGTAATTTTTGCGTGTCACATGGAACGCCAATATTCAATCGTAATAAAGTCATCTTCCGCGGATCATCTAATGTGTGTAGGTGTGATGTGGTCTCGACACCGATCTCGTTTCAGGGTGAGCGACTCTTACTTAAGAATTTATGTAAATACACAACACTTCAGTGGAGTGCTAAAATCTCCATAAATTAAATACACGAGATTCATTCCAGTTTTAACAGTCGACCAGTTCTTTCGTGTTAGTTATCTAAAATAATAAAAAAAAAAACAAAATGAAAAAATATTTAACGATATTAGTATTGTCTGGTGTTTTATGTTTTGTTAATGGTTGGAGAGTGTTTCCTTTGCCCGATGTACCTACGCCAGTTAACTCATTAAAACCTACGCCGGTGTTGCCGCGGTTTCCGATACAGACTTCCACAGGCTTTACTAATAATTTCGTGAAGCCTACCCCAGTTCTGCCGCGGTTTCCAGTAGCGTCTACAACTTCCAATGTCTTCTCTTCTCCAAATAAATTGAATACAAGCGGCAGCCCTGCATTATCAACGCAAGATGTCAGCATTCCATCATCAGATCTACTTCCACCTAAGGTACTTATTTCTTTTTAGTTTTTTGTTTGTATCTATTCCTTCTTTTTGTCTTGTTTTTGTGTAGCATTGCTATGCCCTATATTATAATCATTTTAAAAGATGCTATGGGAATGGATATTTAGATACTTTTGCCTTTAAAAGAAAAGTAACTTTCTGAAGAAAAGAACTCATATTCAATTCTCAAAACAAGATGTCCTTTCAGTTCAAAATTATCATCAGCTGATAAAAATTTGTATGGGAAGTCCAATTTTTTACTATGACTTTCTTTAAGAAAGTTCTTCATTTCTTATGAGGAGAAGCAGTGTTTAAAATATTACCACCCTTTTTCTGTATACGTTGTATATCTAACTAGACCGTTATGTCATGATTTTGGGTCAAAACCCCCATCTACCTATTCCAACACACGTCTGTTCTCTGCCCGGCAATGGCAGAGGACAGATGTGTGTTGGAATCCTGTCCCAGCCTCTTGAAAGGAGTCAATTTCGTCCCTTCATCTCCACCTCGATATTCGTGTGCTACATATATATCTATCTATATACATATATAAAAAAACATAACCCTTTTTGCAGTCGGGTAAAAAGAGAACCTGACTGACTGACATATCAACGCACAAGCGAAATTACGGGGACTAGGAACGTGATTTTTTTCAGAAGGTTTCTTTTTACGACGTAGACGACGAGCACTAAGAAAGGATTTTCTAAAATTCAGCCCCTAGGGGGATAAAACGGGGGTCTAAAGTTTCTATGGAATAATCTACTTTCAAGCGGGCAAAGCAGCTGGCAGAAACTAGTATTGTCATATTACGTTAGGTACCTTTCCATACCAAACCATCTGTCTGTATGTGTGTATTACGCCATTAGAAGGGGAGAATCGGGTCAAAAGAAATCCTAGTGTATAAAGTGGAGAAAGTCGGCAATTTTGTGATGTTTCTCACCTTGACATTATTGAACAAAATATCAATCAACAGTCTATTTGTACAGTAAGAAGCGTACTTACTTAGATATCACATCACATTTCACACTTATCACATTAGCGAACAGGCGAGAGTTTGTGAATGTGTGTGTTTGTATGTTTGTTATTTCTTCACGCTTGAACGGCTGAACGGATTTCGATGAAACTTAGTATGCGGATGGACTGAAATAGAATATATGATATGATTCTTTTTATTTCGGAAGTTTCTTCCCTTGAGATGATTCTCTACCATCACACGGGTGAAGCCGATGGCAGCAGCTAAATCTAGGTGACTGTGACCTTTATTATTAACATAAATTAATCATACATAAACGAGGAACTCGTTGCTAAGTAATAACAGCCACGCGGATTAATTTCCAAGGTTAAGCAAAGCTTGGCGAAGTCGGTCTGCAAATGGGTGACTATCTTAACATACCGGGATTCCTGCGTGCCTTGAAAAGTATCTTTGGTCCTTCGTAGAGGCGATCGGTGGTGGTGAACTCTCGCGCCGCTCTCTGGTCCACACCTATGTCCTTCAGTAGCCCTTTGCGTTCTAGGACCACGGGTTTCCTTTTCAGAAATTCCCCGTGGCCCTAGTGGATATCGATCCTGCTGGGATCTATTTCAATAGGCTCTCCGGTCCAGACTGAAATCCAAGCTAATATTAACTCTATAATCTGTTTGGTTGTCTATACTAATAGTATAAAGTGGAAAGATTTGATTTTTTGTTTGTATGTTACGATTTAACTCAAAAACTACTGGTCCGATTTTCAAAATTCTTTCACCAATTTAAAGCTACTTTATCACTGAGTAACATAGGCCTATATTTTCTAATTTCACGCGGACGAAGCCGCTGTCAACAGCTAGTTTGTTATATTTTATACTTAAACCAAATTTCATGAATTTTCTTAAACGTATATTAGCCCTAAGGACTATATTTTACCGGGACACCATGGCGACGCGACTAGTCGCCGCTACCAAAATAAATGTATACAGCTGTATAGAGAGTTACTCACATGGTATCCGTGTGGTTGCGCAACCAATTCAGCGGCGTGACCAGCTCAAACACGTGCTCTTAAGGTCCATTTTGATACTGTCTCAGTGTGGTATAGCGACTCTGGTGTCTGTGTGGTATCTATTATAGTTTGGTAGCTTACGGACACCATGGCGGTGCAACTGGTCACGCCGCCATGATGTCCCGGTGAAATAATAATAGTGTATCATTTATTTCAAGTTCGCACTCATATAAGGGTTAGTAACAATATTTACTTAAAACTATGTTAGTAGCTATCAAATTCAAATTACTTACACAAAAATAAATTAAATTAAATTAATCATGTAATCTACAATCTCCATTTGGTATTCTTCCCATAAAACAGATATAGCTCTTAGAAACGGATATAATAATATTTTCGTTCAGGGAGTATGCTCCCGTTTTTGAGATGGGAAATCGTCCAATAGATTCTTCCACTCTAGAATAGAGCGGGAGTGTCAGACTTTTTTTTTAATTGTTATAATCTAGTGCTTGACTACGATCCCACCTGATGGTAAGTAGTTATGCAATCGTTGATGGTGAGGTGCACTATTTTATTAAGAGCCTACTTTTACTGACTTCCACAACTGGATGCTGGTGCCCGTGATACAATATTTCTCATTAGTACAGGTACCAACAAAACTCCTTTTCTGTATTTACCACTTATTATTCCATTAATCCATTAATTCCAGTAATTAATTAATTTACTAAAAATAAAATAAAATACTTAATAAACCTGTTTTATCAAACTGTTTTTTTTATCAACCTGTGTCATTCAGTTGCCCTTTGTATTCTAGGACCACGGGGATTTTCTGAAAAGAAAACCCGTGGTCCTAGGGGCCAGCAGTTGGGGTCACCTGCTGGACTCCTACAGTTTTGATGACATCTCTTTTAAGAGAGTATGCTCTCTTTGGATTATACAAAGCGGGCAATGCCACAGGTATTCCGCGGCCCTGGAACGGGCAATTGAAGGACACAGCTGGGTAGTCACTAAAAGTCTCTCACGACCTAAGGGCACGAGAAGTAATTGGATGCCTTCTCGCCCAAAAAAGGTCATTTAGGATTTTACTAAAATGACTACCTACTTTACTAAGATCTAAGTAGGTAATATTTTTAATTAAAAAACGACAATAAAAGATAATTTATGTAGGTAAAACATGTTCAAAGTCATCAACGAAGTTTGATGTGTACTAATTATAATATCTGGTTATTCAAGGCTGCCAAGAGTACACCAACAACTGGTATATTTACCTGTCTGATTCTTCAGTGGAATGTATCGCATTCCAAGATTTCCTGACCCTGATTTAGGCTAACTAGGTTCTCAATAATTAACCTTAGCTTTAAGTATTGACACACCGTACTTTCTTTATGTTTTCTTAATTTGAACACATTTTTCGTTGAACTCTTCATCTGACATTTCCGTTTGAAAAACTTTGGCAACGATATGCATGATTAATTTTGTTTGAAGTTGAGGTCGGCCCAGAAAGAACGGGGTGATCATCATCATCATCCATTTCAGCCGAAAGACGTCCACTGCTGGACATAGGCCTCCCCCAAGCGTCGCCACAATGACCGATCCGGTGCGTCTCGCATCCACCGCACTCCTATGACTCTCACCAGGTCGTCGGTCCACCTTGTGGGAGGCCTTCCTTGTGGGGGCTGCGTTTTCCGGTACAAGGTGATACGGGAAAAGAATTCCTGACAGGATTTGAAGGGAGGCTTAGGCCATTGCCAACATAGGATGAAGAAAAAGTGTCATTTTTTTTTTTACTACATTTCATCACCAGAGAAATAATAGAAATATTCAACCAATACCCTCAGAAAATGACTGATGTCGTGATGGCCCAATGGTTAATGCACCCGCCTCTCATGCACGAGGTTGTTTTTTTTTAGGTGGGAAATCATCCAAATGACTTCTCGCGCTCTGGGTGGAGCGGGAGGGCGTGTCAGACTTTTACTGACTAAAACCACACCTGTATCCTTCAATTACCCTTTGCATTCCAGGACTACAGTTTCCCTTTAAGAAATTTTCCGCTGTTGCAGTTTGCTGACATCTCTTTGAGGAGTATGTACTTCTAGGTTTATCGAGGACATTTGACAGACACCCCATGCCCCATGTTTTGCGAAAACACGCAAAGCCATTGATCCTGGTGGTCATTCTTAGATTTTCGATAGTCGTTACAGTTATTCAGACTCCAAGAAAGTCTGACTATCAAAGTATCCAAGGAGTATCGTGTTACCCAGTAACTGGGTTTTGGATGTCTGATAGGCAGTCGCTCCATATAAAACATGAGTATTCAGCAAACCGTAGGGGCCCAGCAGGGTCGAAGCCTACTGGGGCCAAGGGTCTGCTTCTGAAAAGAAGACTCGGCCCTGGAACAAAAGGCAACGAAGGAACAGGAGTGGGTTTTTAGTCCCTAGCCCAGCAGGGTCGAAGCCTACTGGGGCCAAGGGTCTGCTTCTGAAAAGAAGACTCGGCCCTGGAACAAAAGGCAACGAAGGAACAGGAGTGGGTTTTTAGTCAGTAAAAGTCTGACACTATCTTCCGCTCCGCCCAAAAGCGGGGGATGTCATTAGATGATTTTACCAAAGAAAAAAAAAAGTCGCATGCGGTTCGATTAGAAGCTAACTTCAAGCTAGTTGGGAAAAGAGTAGAGAGATAGCCCACAGAAAACGTCTATAAAAATCAAAATTAAAAAAAAAAACAATAGGTACATATTTGTTTATCACATACAATTAGTGACGAAATAACATTTAACTATCTGGATAATATAATATTATGATGTTATGAAGTTCTAGAATCTAAAATGACATCAACTTTGCAATAAACAACTGATATAATCTCCTTTATGCATTCAAATGCATCAGTCGCAATCATCTGGTCTAGTTTCGCTTCCGTGTGTCAATCCAATGCTTGTTTTCAAAGAACACTCGTTTATATTTGCTCACAAATAACGCAATGGATAACTAAATCCGTATTTTTATGTCACTATATGCCATAATCGTGTTAAAATATTCTAAGCGAGCATTATTGGGCAATTCTTTTCTAGGGCTGCCACTGATTAGGCTCAATATTAAATGGGATAAAAGTGTCCAATGTTTAATATCTATTTGGGAATTTAGACACTGGCGTGAAATGTACTTTAGCTTTGTCACCCTGATGTACCTGATGGACTATGTCCTTCGAACTGAAAGTCTCATGGGTTCATCATTCCCAAAAACATAAAAATATCAGCATTAGGTACACATAAACTGACGCGACACTACAGTGCGACAAAAATGAGACAAACAATTTTCAAAAAAAATCTTAAAAAACTGGCTGTCGTATTATTATATTCTTTACTGTACAACACATAAACAAAAATACAGGACAAACATAATTAAAAATAGTGTAAAATATGCGGTCTTATCGCACAGGGCAATTTTTTATAGACAACCTTTGGATGGACTGAAAGAAAGGAGATGGATTTAGGGCTGTCAGTGTACAACATCAGAAAAATACTAATAACACATAATAACACAAATACATACATACAATATAAGAAAAAAATATAGTAATAAATACTAAATATATAGGGTGACTGGTAATTAGTGACCGATACTTAAACACATGATTGTACTCATGATTACAAACAACTTTCCTAAAGAAACTTTTTTATATTCTCATTAGTTTTATCACAATAATAAAACAGCTTTTTTAATTACGCCCACGCGCCTGTGACCGGCGACCGCTCAGCTGTTAGCCGCGTGACGCCATTGTACCTACAATAGTGATAGAACGAACAGCCGCGCAGCTTGCAAACCCATAGGTATACGTACCTAATCAGTGAATGTACCTACAAACTAGTGAGTATATAGAAAAGTTACTTTGGAAAAGTTGTTTGTAATCATGAGTACAATCACGTGTTTAAGTATCGGTCACTTATTAACAGTTACCCTATATAAATGAGCTAGGAGAACAAAAAATTAAACTGAAAGGTAATGCACCTTCACCATTTTTTTAAACGTAGGTAGCGTTTGAGCACGCTTCACTTCTAAGGGTAACGCATTCCACAAACGAGCTGCTTGAATTGTGAAAGATTTGTCAACGAAAGAAGTGGAATGCGTGCGAATACTTGATTTTAGGTTTTCCGATGATCTCAAGGACCTACTATGTGTGTCATATAGCACATTATAAAGCAAAGAAAGTATGTGGGCGTTCCGGCGAAGGCGATTAGGAAGCCATTTGAGCTTAGTACGAAAATCAGAAACGTGGTCATACTTGCGCAAGCCAAATATGAACCTGATACAGAGATTTTGAAGACACTCAAGCTTATCCAATTGGTCTTGGGTGAGATCAAAAGAGCTGGCAGCAGCATAGTCCAGGATTGGAAGAAGAAGAGATTGTGCTAACGAAATTTTAGTAGAGATGAGAAGAAAATTACGAAGAAGTCTCAGGGAGCCCGCCGAAGCAAATAGCTTACGACTGACTTCCTGCAGTTGTTTTGTCCAGGAAAGAGTGCGGTCGATATAGATCCTCAAGTTCTTCACAGTGTAACTTAAAGGAATAGTGGTATTATTGAAAAAATCTTGGGGAAGTTTCGACCAATCTACTTTAGACTCATTCCGGGAACTACCAATAACAATCACTTGCGTCTTAATTGGATTGATCTTTAACCCAAACTCAGCACTCCAGTCACCTATTCGAGCCAGGTCTAAGTTGATAATATCAATGGCCTCAGATAACTTTCCGATAGGGATGGTCGTATTGTCGCATTATGCATAACTGTGGGAGCCTTAAAAATGTCACATTAAACTGAAATCTTGTACAGGAAATGTGCAGAAAATATACTAACCACAAACTGACAAAAAGTAAACGATTTCTGAAGACTCTGGCCGTTCATGAACCATTTCACTCATCTATGTTTTTTTTTTAATTTCAGACGGAGTACGTTGAATACGAGCCATGAACATGAATGACGGAGTAGCTGACATCTTCAGTAATGACAATCATTTAAGCAGTAACTTTAAGACACAGCTTGCACTTAGCACATTTAAAAGTACCAACTGTAAAACTTTTCATCTCAGTACATTGATTGTTCTAGGATAAATGTAAAACAATGGAATGCGTTTCAACCATCTTCTGGGTATTTGTAGTTTCATTTGTTGCTCTGTTTATCATTTTGTGTATATGTTTGTGCACGCATCACTTTAAAAATAATGGATAGATTTTAATAAAGTTAGCTTAATGTCAGATTACATTCCGAATTATTTTTGTTCTTCCACAAAAAGTAAAGATTACCACGAAATCGGGAAAAAGTCTCTTCGAAATACGTGAACTGTGACATGCCTATACTATTACAGGCATGTGACAGTTATTTATTTGTCATATATAATGGTAGACAGCCATTCCCCGCTCAATTTTGTATTTTTGCATAAAAAAAAAACTTTAAAAAAAGTTGCGGTCATAATTCGGCATGCGATCGACAAAGAACTTGTAGTGAGCAATGTAGGATGTTTGGTACAACTTACGCCAACAGATGGCGCCATTGAAGTGCAAGGTATTCTACTATGAAAATAATATTATAGTTTATAATACTTATTTTCCTACTAAACACAGTGTCTACATTTATTTTTCCCAATCCTCCTTTCTTTGTATGTTTATTATATTATGTCTACATTAAGGGTCACTACACGGGCCACCGGCCACAACCACAAAACGCCTCGCCACCGGCATATTTCCTGTAGGTTTCATACATTTTATATGGATTCGCCGCACACGGTCGATGCCGGTGGCCGCCACACGCCACAAATCGCCGCTGCTCGCTTCTTGTGGCCTACACCGGCCACTAAACGCCGTCACACGCCACTCGCGCGTTTAAACCTTCTTCATCAGAGTCCATTATGATACTGTCCATTATGATACTGCGCGTATAAGTTAAAATGTAGCAGCCACCGGCCACAAGTGGCTATCATGCGCTTCAGCTTCCTTTGTGGCCGCTTCTTTTCTCTGGCTTTCTTTTTGTGTGGTTTCTTCTTTTTCATGGCGTTTGTGGCTGTGTCATGTCATGTAGCCCATGTGCGGCGACACTAATGATTAAATAAATAGACGCAACTTATCACTTAATTGATTCAATTTAAGTTATATTAAAAATGAAAGCGTTTTGACAGGTGCAGCACTAAAACGTCAATATCAGGGACTTGACACGTCAGCTGGAATGACAGCTCATTTCAAGTCTACTTCACTTTAGTTGTCACGGTGATTTTTTTAATAAGATAACACTGTTCTGTTACTGACTTCCTTGCATCCCTCTAAAATCTTTTTGTTTATTTCATCATTATTATTTTAACACCTACAAGGAATAACTAGCTCAAGACTGAATAATGCGGTCAACAAAGCCATAAATATACTCTTGTACGAAACTAGAGGTTAAACATAAATTAAGTAGTTGGTTGTTAACTTTACATCATGCGCAGATTGAGATGCTAATAACGGTAAAGAGGTAAAATATAGAAATTATTATATTAATTATTATGTTTTAATTATTTATTATTACATTATCGTTTATTTATTACTTTGTTATATAAATTACATTTTTAAATATTTCAATAAAAATAAAAACTGAAACATTTAAAAATATAAAAAATAGTGTGTCACCGGTATCGGGAACAGGGTCCAAGCTACCGGCGGTCAGGGCTCCAGAGAAAGGAACCTCCTAACAATACGAGCCGTGTCCTAGAGTACCGCTTTCTGGATCAAGCCCTTGATCCAGCCGCCTAATGCGAGCCTCCTAGCCTAGGTATTGGTCGAGGCTCAATTATTATTGTTAAAAATTTGATGTCCATCGCTTTACCTACAAGGTTGTGTAATGTAAGACCTCCTTCCGAAGAATCACTAACTCCCAAAATACAAGCTTGACTTAGTTTGGGAGTTAGTAGATCATTTACTGTGTGCTACTGTACAACCAACCAGCGAATTGTATGTTCATATAAGTATATGTATACTGATTAAGATTGTACTTTTGAAGCGAAATAAATTATATTACAACTTTGTAACTTAGCTTTAGGCAATTTGCATTCTGCATTTTATGTAGCAAGAATATGATTTACTCAAAATTGAGTTATAATGTTATTCCTTGCAGGTGTCGATTTGTTTTTTTAATAACTGACTCATTGCGGATGAAAATCAATTTGATACTTGTGAGAACCGCTGTTTTTTTTACTTCAATGCAAACAGAACTAGCACAGCTAATTAACATTATAATTAAGATGTTTTTATCAATCAAGTAATCTGGGAATCCCCTCAATTTTCATGAAAATTCAAGTATCAATTTCGAAAACAGTATAAATTAATGTTTTTCATGACTAATGTATATTTATCTGGCAAATTAAATTACACAGTTTGTACTTATGTATGGATGTATTATTATATGTTGGTTTCCGCAAGGTTGTCAGTTCAGTTAGTAGATTTTTGTAGAAAATAACAAAACAAAACGCTATATACTATAATTTTTAGTTAAACCTGTTTTTTTATTCAGTTACTAGCTGAGTCACATTTTTGGCGATAACATATTAATAACTAGCTTTTGCCCGCGGCTTCGCCCGCATACATAAAATATAGCCTATGTCACTCAGGAATAAAGCAGCTTTCTATCGGTGAAAAATATTTCGCAATCGTACCAATACTTTCAGAGATTACCTCCTAGAAACAAAAAACATAAAAACAAACTTTACCTTCTTATAATATTAGTGTAGATAGTGTAGATCTCAATTAAATATAGCCATAGTTTTTGACTGGTCTGTTTGTGTAGTGGTTAGTGACCCTGACTGTTATGCCGGAGGTCATGGGTTTGATTCCCACCCAGGACAAATGTTTGTGTGATGAGCACGATCATTTTTTCTGTGTCTGGGTGTAATATATGTATGTATTTAGAAATATATAAGTATGTTTATCAGTTATCTAGTACCCTTAACACAAGCTCTGCTTAGCTTGGGACTACACGGCGTTGTGTGATAGTAGTGGATTATTATATTATATTATATTATATTATATTATATTATATTATATTATATTATATTATATTATATTATATTATATTATATTATATTATATTATATTATATTATATTATATTATATTATATTATATTATATTATATTATATTATATTATATTATATTATATTATATTATATTATATTATATTATATTATATTATAGTCACTCGGGAATAATGTACCTTTCTACTTTTCCAAAGTAGTTCTTGAGATTTTTACTTCCTACAAACAAACTTACACACTTTAACTCTTTATATTATTAGACACCTATGAGTACATTTTATCGGTTCCTTTATTATTGTAATGTTATTAATTTTATAGACTGAATTATGTACAGCTGTGTCGATAGCAGTGCGACTACACCTAGTTTTAGCCGGCTGCAACCAGGTTAGAACTAGGTTTAGCGTTCATCATATTGGCTAGAACTAGGTGCTGCTATACACCGGTAGTCGAACTCAGGTTTATCCTATTTATCATCGGCTAGAACTAGACACACCTAATGGTTAAGACCAAAATTGGTTACAATCCAAAAAATATTTCGTTATATAGTCATTATATTATTGAAATCAATATTAAATAATGAGAAATGATGTGACTATGGAAAATAACGTATTGATAACTGCATTAAGTTACACTTATCAAATTAATTATTAATTAAATTGAAACAATCACTTCTTCCTGGACTAGACGGGGTTAATTAGCGATGATCTTATCTTCTTTATACAGATATAAATAAATGCCTTTGTATTATCTCTTCATAAACTATGAACACCGACTACCAAGTGTATACCGCACCTACACTTTTTTTTAGCATATCATCAAATGACTTATCCCGCTCTAAGTGGTACGAAAGGGGTTAGAGTTAGTTAGGACCCACCCATGTTTCTTCAGTTGCTCTTTGCGTTTCAGGGTCACGGTACCTAACTCTTTCGAAAAATCTTGAAAAAAGAGTAAATAGTAATATAGGCCATTCGCCCACAGCGACTTTTTGTAGCGATGCTGTAGCGCGTTCACATCGATACAGTTGCGATGCTGTAGCGCGTTAGTAGCACGTTGGCATCTTTTATATATATATAGCGCTTGCAAATGCAACCAACGCGCGTTAGTAGCGATGCGGTCGCTGGCTTACGAAACGCGCGACAGCATCGCTTTAAAATTAGATAGATAACTAATTACTTACGTGACAAGTAACATGTTGTAATCAATAAACAAAACAATGTTATCCAGTAGGTACGTACTAATAATGTCGATTTTAATTTTTAGTAATCTTTCATGAGGTTTTAGCAATCTTTCACGTTGTTATTATGAATTTAAACTAGTTTAAAAATCGAATCAATACTTAAATTTAAAAACAAAAGCAGCGTTTCTGTTCGCATAACCAAACAAAACGTACTGATGTTTTTTTTTTCTTTTTTTGTGTAAAAAATTATTGTTTTCCACTTAACACTTAACAGAACCACTGTATGTGGTCCAACACACAATGTCAAAGTCAAGTCAAAGCCAAAATTTTTTTATTTCACATAGGCCTACATGGGCACTTATAAAACGTCAGAAGCTAGTGCACGGTTCCAAATTGGTCAATGTATTTTTTGCTAGCCTGATTTTTGTCCCACTGCTGGGAAAAGGCCTCCTCTTTCTCCTTCCAAACTTGAGCTTGATCCACGCTTTTATATTTTCTACGATCAGTGTTAAGCTGTTACATTTCTTAGTACTACGACTGTATTTCACTGGCAGCCCTATCAAATAAGTACCTACATAACGAAGGCACTACGGTCACAATGCTTTGTCTCACATGTTGATCATGGAGAATCCCCGGTGACCAGCCAAACCACTATGTTATACGACCAACATAATAAACGTACTCAAGTCATTGCCTTTTATTTCCCATCATTGTACATGAACTATATCATACATTGAAAAAGTGTTGTGGTGATACTCATAAATCATTAGATGAGTAATCTTGTTAAGCCGTCGTACCATGCACCATACAGTAAACTCGTAATTAAACTATACTGCAATTAAATATTAACCACGAGTATCATCTTTCCTTGTCAAGAAAAACAAGGAAAATGTGTGATTAAATTCAATCATGACATAAAGATAAAAATAAACTCAATATGTATTATTTGATATTTGATTGCATTACTGCTTACCATCAGGTGGAATCGCAGTCAAGCACTAGTTTATATCAAATTTAATAAAAATACCGCAGGCATTTCAAAACAAAATAAAAAATAAACTTTTTAAACTGTAGTTGTACATAAATATCTAAAATATGGCGTTAAAAAATTCCATTGCTCATTCAGAGCAACGGAATTTTCCGTCGGATGATAATGTGCCTAAAATGACTAGGGGCATTAACACGTTGTATGGCAATGTTTCATCTCTGGCCGAGGTAAAAGTTAGCCTCTCGGTCACCCGAAATATCAACTAGGCGTAAATTATAATCATTAAATAGTGTATGAGCATTCGAACTCGATGGACCAAGAGATTCAACTCCAAATGATTCGAAAAATGTAACTATTGACAAATTTTATGCTGTTGCTAAGTACACATTCGATTGTCTTAGCTAAACCGACGATGACTTATGATTGATCGATAAAGTCAGTATAAACAACACTAAAATATACTCTACCTCAATTATCTGTACAAAACTTAATGGCTAAGCTTAAAGAAACCTTATATAAGACAGATCGAATTGTTCAAAAAAACATTTGAGTTGGTATTATCCTTGTGTCACAACCTATCGGTGATAATGCAGTGGCTATCAGTAATCTTACTTGTTGTTTTAGTGCAATATAATGTGTGTAAAGAAACTGCGACGTACCAAGTGTCTGGTATTGAACTCGTTGACCTCATACGCGGCTTCAAGCCTAAGGATGGTGTGCTGAACTTGACCAAAGTGAATGGAGACCCGTCAAGCTTACCTGATGGAATCTACTTCAAGCCTGAGGATGAAGCTCTGACTGGGGAATCTAAATATTTGACATATAAAGTAAGAGACATTTATGATTATTTGTTTTTAGTTTGCAAATAATAGTTATGTTCACATTGAAGCAGTGCTACATTATATTCCACATGGTAACTGACAAATAAACATTATTGATTGATTGATTGATTGATTGGTATCTATGCTATTTTTTACTTTTAAAAGACCTAAAAAACCAAAAGGCTTTTGCACATCAATAAACGAAGTTGGGCTGTGGATTTTGTGTTGTCATTAGAACCGTATGAATCGCAGATCAAGCATTTGTTTTTTATTGCAATGAAAAATAAACAATAATTATAATAGTTGCACCACATGACAACGTTATTATTAAAAATAGAAAAAGGTCAGATAAAAAGATAACAAAGAAACTATGTATAAAGTTCAAAGATTAGTATTAATAATTCGTGTCTAGAAAACCCACAAAAAAGCTAGGATAAAGCAAACAATCAAATTGAAATATGATTCAGAAATAATCAACACATGTTAGAAATGGCCTCGACCCTGTTGAAGAGCGTGAAATCATAGCAAATACTAACGTACTTGTTAATAGCATTACCTTTGAATTATGATTGATTATTTTGGTAAAGATGTAGTTTATTTTTACTTTAACACATCTTGTATTCTTGACTCGCCGTCCGACCGTCCGGTAACCATCCGGACCGAGCCCAAATCGTCGACGGCACGCATTATTCCACGCGCGCCTTAGGGAGATGTCAGCGAATCGTAGGGGCCCAGCAGGGTCAAAGCCTACTGGGGCTACGGGTAGTGTGAAAGCTAAGCCCGGAGCCCCAGGATGAAAGCAAAGAAGGAACAGAAGTGGGTTTTTAGTCAGTAAAAGTCTGACACTATCTCTCGCTCGGCCCAAGAGCGGGGTTTGTCATTAGATGATATTCCCACTTAAAAAAAAAAAACTGGTATTCTTATTTCTGATATCTTTGACATTTGACTCTTGTGATAATAGGTGATAAATATCGTAGTACAAGAACCAGAGCATCACTGATGTTTGCATCTATTTCTACAGTCCCACGGGGGTCATTATGAAGGCATTTAAAGGGGCCAAAGTCAATTCACATGGGGCAGTTAGATAATACTGGTTGACATCAAAATAAGAGCAAAAAATTATAATATGCACCTAATATGTTTGAAATGTCTCCTCATTTTTCAAAAGAAGTACTAGTGTTATATGTCAATACCGCAATAGTAAACAGCGATATTCTATGAACTGGGCGCGACAGATTTAATCTGTGAACAACGTTAAATTCAGCGAAACAAAACATATAAGAATCACTTGGCAACCTCCTTACATCCGATTTTTTTTAATTGTCGTCCAGTGTTAATTTGTACTTAGGAGAACCTTAAAAACGCCACTGACGCCGCTATAAACATGGCCCAAGGAAAAGAAAACCATCGATTCGAGAAGAAGAAGAAGTGATGTTAATTTAATCAAATGAAACATCAACCGATGATTGTACCAGTACATTAAATTATGTAGATGGAAACAAAGATCCTATGTCATTCAAAATAATTCACAAACTTCCTTCCTAGTCAACTTACAGTTCACGAGCAGATTTATTATAAAAAAAACTTCAACAGATTTTTTTCATAATAATTCCGCTCGTGTCTATGATGAGGTTTAGGTATTAATAGCTAACACATGTATTGTTTTTAATAAGTTTTTTTACTAGTATCTCATATCGTTCCAGGGACACGAAAAAAAGGCA
This sequence comes from Mythimna pallens, assembly GCA_961205895.1. Taxonomy (NCBI): domain Eukaryota; kingdom Metazoa; phylum Arthropoda; class Insecta; order Lepidoptera; family Noctuidae; genus Mythimna; species Mythimna pallens. The sequence continues at coordinate 8,067,245 of OY540825.1, forward strand.
ACTTCGGACAAAAAACAGGTATCAGTCACGAACGATGAGCAATTAGGTTTTGATCCATCCGGAGATCAATCACAATAATGTACCTACATTCGAAATAAAATGTATTAAATATTGGGCGTTTTTATTTCTTACCTCTGTCAAGTACTATGGATGGAAAAGGGTAAAAAATATACCCACAATAAACGTTATTTTTTTTAATAATCCATTTTTTTAGTTTCATAGGCAAAGGCCTACGAGTCCTTTTTGAAGTGATTCCTCAGTGCTACCATTATCATATTCATAATATCATATTCATTTATATTCATGTCATTGTCATTATTGTATCATATTTGTCAGCATTAGCATATTGACTGCTGGGCAAGAGTCTCCACTCAGCGAGTTCCTGCAGATGGAAATGTTGAGGACGGTCCAGAAAAAGATGATGTCGATGAATTCATCATCTTCTTACCCTTGTCCTGTTTTACTTAGTGCCAGTGCAACACGTTTTCATCTTCTAATCTTATTTTTCAACCGCCAATCCATTATCACATAGGTATTTTGTTTGTCCTCCTCTCTATCCATCTACTATCATATTTATCCCTCTTTTAGTCACATACATTTCCTCTCTTCTCGTCACATGCATTGGCATATGATCAGAAACTGGTGTTACAATCTTGATATTTGTCTATACAAATACCAAGATTATGCGCCAATGATAGAACTGTTAAAAGGGGCGATTTTTTATTATAATGTTTTTGCACATTGGCGGCACTTCTCGATTTAAACTTACACTAACTATGGATACATTTATTACATCATACAAAACACTTTTGGGTAATTTTCTATCAATTAAATTAAAAATATATTGAAATATTACCCTTTATTTAAAAGTATGACTTCAAAAAAAGGAGGAGGTTATCAATTCGGTTGTATTTTTTTATGTGTGCCTCAGAACTCCGGTATGCTTCCAGATTGATCCCATTTTTATAAAAATCCAGATCTGATGATGGTTTCCGTGAGGAATCGAGGAAACTCCTCATATTATTATAGGCAACCATATAGTGATTTTGGTATATTGATATTTTCATCGAGAACTAAATCATTTACAGTCAAAAAGTAACATTTGATGAAGTGGAACTGATGAAGAAGACCAGCCCACGTGACAGAGCGTTGAGATGACGTCAGAACAAAGGAATCGGAGGCGTGGCCTACTCGAGGCGTTCGGCGCGAACGATACGATTGTAACTTGGCTAGTGGGGCAGAAATGGCCAACGGAACTCCATCCTCACATAGACATCACAATGAAGATGATGACAATACAAATAAATAAATGGTTCGGAATATTGATGTTGAAAATGGTATCATCGAAATGAACTGATGATAATGATGGAACCGGAAGGTAGGCACAGGAACTCCGTAATTAATCAATGTAACCTAGCCGTGTTTGGGCTTATTAGAATTGACATGAGATGCACTTTGGCTATAAGGTAGTATCGAACTGATCTGATGATAAAGCCGGAAGGTGGAAGGTAGATACTGGAACTTCATAATAAAACAATGTAACCTAGCAGTGTTTGGGTTAATTGGAATTGTCCTGAGAAATAGGCACTCTGGTTATAAGTGTATCGCAACTAAAAAGTGTGAAATAAAAAAACTTATTAAAAATACTGACATCACTAAAAAAACACTAAAAGGATCAAAATAACTTTAATTTCGGAATTCGGTGTTAAATAAGAAACAAACAATACAAAGAAACTCCGACATTATTTAGAGTTTTAGAGTTATTTTGATCCTTTTAGTGTTTTTTATGTACCCAGGAGGAAATATTTTTATCACCATCAACAGCAGCGGTGACATTAAAGACAATACAAATGGCTTAATGTTTAAATATTTCATTCCTGTATAATTTTCATGACGCTTTTTGAAGCAGGAAGTTTTTTTAAATCATTCTCAGGTTAATCATCTTCATTCTTTGTAGGTGCATATCCAAGTTGTCTGTCGAATATACTCTTTAAGAAATATACAGAGAATACAAAAACTGATAAGATGAGCTCATTGACCATCAACATGCAAATGTTTTAATCCTAGAGATCTTATTTATGATAACCAGACAATTATGTATAATTTGAGCACTTGGTTTTTGTTTGTGTCTCACGAAACGTGGTACAACAGTTAATTAATAGTTTTGAACTTCAATAAAAATATAACAAGCCTTATTGTACAATATGTAATAGTTAGGAACACATAGCCTGATCCTGGAGGAGCGATGGCCTGATGTTAGTAAGTGAGCGACGTGACCCTCCGCCGCGCCGCTCCTTTGATGACTACCATTCCACTACGCACACGATGTTGGAAAGTAGCAGATTTTGGACTAATTGTGATCCATTGGTATAATTGCAAGGGGTTCCGATGTGAGCATATAAATAAATAAATAAATAAGTGACCGCCGACGCCGTGAATGAGGCGAATGAACCAATAAAAATTGTTGTACGAATGATATGAAGAAGAAAAAACTTGAAACACATTAAGTATGAAGCGTAGTAGATGAAGTTACTAGTAGTTTTGCCTTTCTGGAAAGTTGGACAATCATATGCCACATTTATATGGACATTTTACAATTTGAAACTTTTTTGTAGTAGCAAAAAACTTAAACACGATATATTACGCTTGTCATCTGCAAACATTAATCAGCAAATCACAATACTGTCTGCATTATTTACGATATTATAAATGTATAAATCCTTCCGTGACTAAACAAGAATGTGTTCGAGCCCGGTGTCCATCATTTCAGAAAATCGTGATGTTATTGAGCAAGGATCGTATATAAAGCTTCCTGAGAATATCATGTACACATTTGTACTTGTACACGATGAGATATACTCGTTTAGCTTTCAAATTATTTGTTCTACTTATCATTTGCAGTGTAACAAAAAGTGAGATAAGTAAGAATGAGAAAGTAGTGTTAGTTTCACCGGTTCTAGCTCCTTACAGAAATGCGAGAGCTCAAACCAATGAGACGGCTAAAGATTTTCCATTGCTAATGTTACTGGCCAGTGATAATAAAGATACGGATTCCAATAGAGAGAAAAAAATGGAAAATTCAGTACCACAGCCTGTATACGTAAAAGTAAGTTTCTCCTAAGAAGTAAAGGTAAAAAAAGGTAAAAAAGTGAGTAAAGTTATAGGATTTTCTATGAGGAATTTCACAGTAGCAGCCCGAAATCTCGATTTGTGGATTGCTAGCAAAAAGCTCAGCTAGCAATTTAATTTTATTTATTGGAGTCATAAATCGACTACCTACATGATCAATTTCACTAAATTTATAAAGACGATTTGTGAATCTGTATGTTTGTTACTTCTTCACGCTCGAACGGCTTAACGAATTTAGATAAAATTTAGCACACGTGTAGACAATTTCCTGTAATAGCGTATAGAACACTTTTATCCCGGGAGTATGTTTCCTTGGGACAATTTTCTACTTTCACACGGGCGAAGCCACTGATAGCAGTTAGTGGGTCTTAATTTTTTTTTAACAAAATCGTGGTACACTACAAGTATGCCTACATGTTGGGAAATAAACGCCTAATTTTATTATGTTTTTCAGAAACTAGAAGACCAAATACAACTCTTAAGACGTCGGAGGAAAACAAGCAGGATCTACTTCGTACGGAAATATTAACTTTTAGACAAAAACATGAATACTGATGAGCATTTATAGCCAGAACGAATTAAGTATTTTGATTGAATCGCTCGTAAAAAAGGTTCAAGGAAGTAAACACCTTTTGATATGTTATGGATACATAAGTATATGGGGTTTTTATACTTGGTCAAAACCGCTAGTAGTGATGCTGAATAAAATGCAGTGAATCTACGTAAATCTTTATAAATGATTCCACCAACTCAGGTTTTCACTAATAGAAAGAGCAATAAACGAGAAGTATTTATGTATATAATTTACACCCGAGCAGAGCCAAGGTGCGTCACAACAATAAATTATTTTGTCGAAAACTTTATATGACATGATAAACATGGCTTTCCTAATATTTAACTTTGACAGCCGAATATTTGCAAATAGGCCAAGATATCAAATATAAGATGTACATTACAAAACACACATCACTGCTGCTGCTGCTGTTGCCGTTCATCTCATAACTGTAGGTCGAGGGATTTTTCAAATTTTTAATATAAGTTTTATTTAACGTTTCGATAACAAAGCAAAACATTGCGTCTTAAGCCACAAGGCCAGTTATATATTGATACAAACTTTCCAGGTCTTTTTGTGATTTAATCCCACAATCGAATGTTAAAAATAAATCTTGTTTATATGACATTTAAAACCTGAAATCCTGACATTATTGATCTACTAAATACTAACCTAATGATTTTTTAGGATTATATATTAAGATTAATATTATATTATAAACAAATTAGTAACAAAAATAAAGTTGTTAGAAAAAAAACTAGCGTGTTTTTTTTACCTAAGCTATGACGTCTACAAAAAATCCAGTTTTTTTTACCTCGTTAAATATTGTGTAAACTATGTAACTATGGGCGTAATTAAATACTTAAAGTGACAACAATTATATTTGAGATACCATCTGCAGTTGACAATATATATAAAGGGATGACCTACTATATTACGACCCATATAGAAAAAAAATACAGAGAAAACCAGACACATTTTCTAAACATGGCACTTAAATTGTGTTATTGCTTAATTTTGACCGTAATATATTGTGTTAGTGTAAATTGTTTTTCAAATAGTCAGCTAAAGAGAATTATTTTAACTTATGATCAGGTAAAAAATCATTTCTTTATTTTTCTATGGATTATTTTTAACAGTGTACTTATTTAATAAAGCTTTTATGTTGCAGGGAGCTCTAAGGCATTCCTCTCTAAACAGGTTTAGGCGGCAGAGTCCTGTGTATGGTACGTATATTTTTGTATCCGATCACCAGAGATCAGAATAGGTAGAGCTAAATTGACCTAAAGTTCGTGGAAGTAAATAACATAGAGTTAGTTGATAATACCTTTTCTAAAATTCCGGAATCATGATCATAACGATAAAACGGTCCACGAACTTTAGGTTTCGTATACTTTTCAACACACTTGCTCAGAAAGAGACTCTTATTGCACTGCACTTAGGTATCTAATGACACTCGTTACCAAACTGACATTTTGATTACCATTACGCACTAGTGCTATAATGTAGTTAAAACCTTTTTGTTCAAACTCTTTGTTCGCAAAACAAATTTTGAATTCGAATAAAATTCCCATTAGTAGTCTAAGTTATTGCGTTTAATAGTATATAAATTAGCATCTTACTTATTTCAGCCAATTTACAAGTTAAAATGGACAAATTTAACATGTATAAAGGATTTATTTAATAAAAAACATTTAGTAAATAAATCGTACATTCAAATACAATTTGTTTTTTTTTTTTCGTTGTCTATGGCCACCATTATAAGGTGCGCGCGGTATTGGGCGTGTTTTTTTTATTCTAGTGAAGCTCAGTGGCTGTATTAATTAAATTAAATTAAATACTACAAAATCATTATAAAATGTTACATCCGTATTCTGTTGTCACTACGAAAGAAATTATCGTAAAAACTTTTCACGCAAGAAAACATAAACGTAAAACTAGGCAGTATGATCAAAATACCTTAGCACCTTAGCCTTCCTCTAGGGGTAAATAAAAAAAATGATGCGCGGCTTATGAAAACAGATTTTTACCGTCATGTCACAGAAAATTTTACTAGTTTTACTGTTATTTTCTTCACAAGTGTATTGAAAACCGTCGTATGACATACGTGAGTAATTAATGATTACCGTTTTTGGCACTCTTAAGACCCTCGCCACGGCTCGGGTCTAAATACCGCCTCGACGGTAATCACTAACATTACACATTTATATCATAATGTATACTATCTATACCAAACTCTGCTCAAAAAATGTTCGAAAGATATCGCTTTTAGCGATGAGACCACCCATTGTGACACCCTATTAATTTTAAGTTACTATTTTAATTTTTATTTTTGGTGTAGAATAAAGAATATATCTGCTGATCACATTATTCTTAATTTTATTGCAGGTAATCAACCAACTGTGGTCGTCGTGCCTAACGGAGGTAAGATGATCAATTTTTTTTTTATTATTGATAAGCTCTCGTTTGACCACTAGCTCACCAGATGATAAGCGATGATGTGGCCGACGTTGGAGCACACTTGCTTAGAAGTAACCTGTTTACATAAACATAAGTTACTATGTATTTTAATATAGCGTTTTTTTTTTATTGCTGAATGATGTCTATATTTTTTTTCTATACTAAGCCGACCGTTTCGAGCTATATACCTAGATATTAGAACTGCCAAGTATACAATCTTCCATACACGCTTAGGTACATGTGTTATGTAATTGGTTATCATACTTAGGTTAGAAGTTACTTATGCGCCACAAAACGATAAAAGTATAAATCGTTCATATTCAAGTTGCAATATCTCAAACTTGTCAATAGAGGTTGGAGGTAAGTAGGTGCCTCCTTCTGCGAAGCAGTAATGCTAGCGAAGTAGGAGGCCGCACGCGTGAGGGTACGAACCACGCCTCATCCGCCGAGATTCCGACCCCGACTACCAGCCACGGTAGGCGCGGACACGCGGGAACGCTGAGCAATGGGTAGGTCACCGTCAGGGCGTCCGGTAATTAACCGGACCGAGCCCAGTCTTCAGCAGCCCGTAGTGATCCACGCGCTCCTCAAAGAGATGTCAGCAAACCTTAGGGACTCAGAGCCGATGCCCGCTAGTTAGGACCGCGGAGAATTTCTGAAAAGGAAACCCTTAGGCCCAGATAGCAAAGATCAACTGAGGGAGAAAGGTGTGATTTTAGTCAGTAAAAGTCTCTTGCTTTTTAACATATTAATACGAGTAATGAATTAACTTTGGCATTTGGGAAAACAACTGTAAACATTCGAACTGGAAAAACGGCTTCAAATATCTTTTTGAGTTATAGTGTTTTTTTTTTTTTTTTTTTTTTTTTTTCGGTGGGAAAATCATCTTATGACATCCCCCGCCCTTGGGCGGGGCGGGAGATAGTGTCAGACTTTTACTGACTAAAAACCCACTCCTGTTCCTTCGTTGCCTTCCGTACCAGGGCCGAGTCTTCCTTTCAGAATCAGACCCTTGGCCCCAGTAGGCTTCGACCCTGCTCGGCCCCTACAGTTGCTGACTTCTCCTTGAGGCACGCGTGGAACAGCACGCGCCGTCGACGACTTGGGCTCGGTCCGGACGGTCACCGGACGGTCGGACGGCGAGCCACCCATTGCTCGCCGTCCGCAAGCCTGCGCCTACGATGGCCGGAAATCGGGATCGGAATCCCGGCGGCGATTGGGGCGTGAGGACCGTTGCCTCACGCGATCGGCCGCCTCCTTTGCTAGCATTACTGCTTCGCAGAAGGAGGCGACCGCCTGCCACTCCTCCTCACTCCGGACCATGGCCTGTACCAAGGCCCGGCGCGAGAGATCGCCGCCGCCAATCGCCCCCACGAGGACACGGCGTTGCTCTGCCCAAGCGGGGCACACCTCTACCGTGTGCTCCACCGTGTCCTCCGGGCGGTCCGCACAATGGTGGCATCCGGGCGTTTCTTCCGCACGAATCCGGTGCAGGAACCTCCCGAACTTACCATGTCCGGTGAGGACCTGCGTCATGCGGAAGGTAAGGACGCCGTGTTGCCTTTCCAGCCACTCCTCAAAGATGAGTTATAGTGTAATGTTTAATTTTTCTTGTAAAGTCAGAGAGGTTAAGCAATTGTCCACTACGTGGCGTATCACGGGTTTTTGGTTCAAGCAAGGGACAACGTCCCAGGGCCGAGTTTTCATTTCGGAAACAAACCTTTGCATGGCCCCAGTAGTAGTTTATGTATACACATAAAATAAATGATAAGAAGAACGAAACAGAAAAATTGGTACAAAGGCAGCAGCTTAGCTAGGTAACCAAGGGCCCTGGGGTAAAAAAAAACTGGGGCCCCTAAACCGTTTAGGTTTTATCAATATATCGCATCTCTACTGTGTAGTGGCCGACTTTTGAGTTATGACACTATTTGTCAAAGCTCAAAAATCACGAAGGCAAAGAAGGAACAGGAGTGGGTTTTTAGTCAGTAAAAGTCTGAAACGACCTCCCGCTCCGCCCAAGAGCAGGGGATTTCATTGGATGATTTTCCAACCTATGAAAAAAAATTGTATTAATGTAGTCCATACGAATATTTGTCCCTTGCTTGAACCAAACCCGTGACATGTAACGCAGTAGCCAATTGCTTAACCACTCTAGCTTTACAAGAAACATTTCACTTTATTACTCAAAGATATTTGACGCCGTTTTTCCATTGTGAATCTTTACAGTTTTTTCCCGCATACCAAAATTAACTCGTTACTCGTATTAATATAGTAAAAAAGCACATTATAATAGCATCATAATTTACGCCTTTACACCTACAAATGTTGAATTACTTGTTTTAATTTACCTAAGCGAGCTAATTATTTAAAACTTAATACATTCTTTTCTGTATTTTTTTTTCTTTTTTATGGTTCCGTAACAAAGGGTAAAAGCGGGAGCCTTTTGCTAAGACTCCACTGTCCGTCTGTCTGTCACCAAACTGTACCTACTTCATTAACGGTGATCACTAGACAGTTGTAATTTTCACAGATAATGTATACCTACTTATCTATATATATAAAAGAAAGTCGTGTTAGTTACACCACTTATAACTCAAGAACGGCTGAACCAATTTGGCTGAAAATTGGTGGGGAGGTAGCTTAGAACCAGGAGACGGACATAGGGTACTTTTTTTTTTTTTTTTAGGGTAGAGTAGGGTAGAGTAGGGTAGAGTAGGGTAGAGTAGGGTAGAGTAGGGTAGAGTAGGGTAGAGTAGGGTAGAGTAGGGTAGAGTAGGGTAGAGTAGGGTAGAGTAGGGTAGAGTAGGGTAGAGTAGGGTAGATTAGGGTAGAGTAGGGTAGAGTAGGGTAGAGTAGGGTAGAGTAGGGTAGAGTAGGGTAGAGTAGGGTAGAGTAGGGTAGAGTAGGGTAATTTTTTTTTTTTTACTAAATCCCGCTTTTGGGCAGAACAACGTCTGCCGGGACCGCTAGTAAAGAATAAAATAAATATTTAAGTGGGGCTCCTCTATAACAAACGTGATTTTTTGTCGTTTTTTTTTCTACTGACGGTACGGAGTCACGCACGAAGGGTTCGTGCGTGAGTCCGACTCGCACTTGGCCGGTTTTTTTATTTCGTGGAATTAATGGGGACATTTCTTTAAATAAACCTAATGTTCTTTAAAACCTCTACCAATTTTCAGATTAATATGAATGATTGCAATCTAAAATGTATATTTCCACATTGCTGTTGTATCTAAAATAACAAAAAATATAATTATGTTAACGCTACAACAAAAAATGTTTACAGGAATTCCATCAAGTGAACAATAATTTAATTGTTATTTGATCTTTGAGTTTATCTTTGACTTAACCTTTGCTGCGTTGACGTAATTGTAATACAGAATTAATCTATCATAATTGTATTACATGCTACTACATACTTGGCTCACCTAGACAAATGAACTAAAGTAAACATTTTAGTTAAAATTGCTCCACTATCTCTATCTCTACGATTCTAAACGTAGTTTTAAAAGCTGACAGTGGGCGTAGCTTTCGCAGGGATCTTTTGACGTGACAACGTCTTATAAATTGGTTTGCCGGGTGACACTTCAAGAAACTGCGTTACGCTCCGCTCACGTTATGCGCTCACAATGAGAGCGAGTGAGAGGCACGCGTCCCTTCCACTCGGGCATGGTTAGCCCGCCTAAGAGCGAGAGAGACAGACATAAAAAGTGAAAGGCACGCGTCCTACTATACGAATGAATATTCACATTAAAACTATTTTACCACTCAAAGTCGTTGTCACGTAAAACTTTCGCCCGTATACCAACTTTACAGGCAACCAATTTTTTTTTCCTTTGGTTCTGGATAAAAACAATTGTTTAAATGCCAGAATGTTATGGATTGACCACGTGACATTTCAGTAATGCATATTAATTCCAAATATTTTCAACTTTTCAACATACGTAATTATATATGTAAGTATAATGTGACTTTCACTAAGATGATGAAAATACAATGTTTTTTGTACTAAATACATTTACATTTTACTAAATACATTTAACATAAACATTACATACCACTACCATACACGCTACATTTTTTGTAATTCTGTCCGTCTGTCTGATTGTCTGATTTTGATGGGACTTTCACTGGGAGTATACTTTTCCCGCAGAAACGAGATTTAAAATTAGGGAATACGTCTTCAAAACAGCGGAACGAAATCGGACGGGGCTTTTACTGGAATATAACTAATATCATAATCAGTAACTTAAGCTACTTTTTATTCTCCCGAGAGACTGGAACTTCATTGCAGAAGGGAGGGGGGGATAGATCCAAAATGGTTAAACAGATTTTGATGAGACTTGTACTGATAGATAGCTCAGATATGTTATTGTTACGTAAGTGAGTAATTAAATGCCGGTTTACTAGCAGAGACCTTTATTCACCACAAACAATAACAAATTTGTCCAATCAAATCACAATGAACACTAGAGTTCCATTTTAGTATCACTTAGGTCGTTAGGTATCGTTCTTCTTTCGCAGTCGCCAACAAAACTGACCCATTTCCGGTCGAGAGCTCGTAATTATATGCGATGCCAGGAAAATTCTAGATACCGACGTTTCAAAGCCATTCTAGAACAATACAGTTGCATCGCGGGGCCATAAATCATTTTTATTGCAAACATGGAGGTACCTCCCTCCTTTCAAACGAATTTCGATTCTATAAAAAACACGGAAGGTACAAATTCCCTTATAAACCACCTAACATAACCTAACCCTAATTAATAATAATAGTGGTAGGTACTTTATGGTGGACTTTTCTAGAACTTGCCAGGCCTGGATACGTACTTCCATTCTAGAAGTTTCGCACAGCAATGCGTTTCAATTATATTTGATGCTACTCTTGATTTCATCAAAAATATGGCGTGTTCAAGTTTCATGGCGTAACATTATGATATAAGAACTAATAATTTACCCCAAAAAAGGAAAGTTATGTTGCTAAACTTCATGTGAATGAAGTCACTGGTTTATAAAACCTAGTTAAATATATTATAATAGAACACTACTACACTATATCTAGAGGCGTTGTTCACTCTCTTCAATTACGGATCACACGACTACGGAGCGTAGCAAGGATACGCCGTAACGTATCCTTTCTACGCTCCGTAGTCGTGCGCTGAACACCCCTGTTTCGCCATGGTCGCTGCGCTGTGTTGCAGCGAAAACATAATTGTGTGTTTACGTAGTAATCCATGTAAGACTGCAGCTACTTTGTGTGGCAGCGGCTCTGGCTACACTGTTTAGCAGCGACATCGAAGCTTTGCGCGGCTACGCTGCAACATTGCGGCTACGTTGCGTAGCAGCGACTAGGTAGCAGCTACATCGAAGCTTTGCCTGGCTACGCTGCAATACTGCGGCTACGTTACGTAGCAGCGATTATGGCTACGTTGTGTAGCAGTGACATCGAAGCTTTGCGCGGTTAGACTGTATCACTGCGGCTACGCTGTATAGCAGTGACTATGGTGTGTAGACTTAGTGCACCTACGTCGTAACACTGCGGTTACTCTTTGTAGCGCAGCTATGCTACGTGATACACGATCATGCTCGCGATTTTTCCACTTGCTTCGCCGAAGGTGAACCTTAAAAAAACACTTGTGTAGACGGAATCGGTGGCTATGGGCATTTTACGAAGTCAAAGGAAAACACTTATACAAATGCCTATATTAAATAGGTAGGATTCGGATATCTACCTACTGGGTGTTTAACCTTTATATTCTCTTTACAACATAATCTTTTTTTCTGGTTTAGGTCAACCTGCCTACCGGGGAGCAGGGTCTTCTTACGGCTCCCCTTCCGTTATAGTTCCGAATTCGTATGGAAGATATGGAACCCAAGGGGCATACGGTGCCAACAATCCAACCGTGGTTGTCAAAATGACAGGTAAATTAATTTCAATATTTTTTTACGTAACTACTTCGTTAGTCTAGAGGTGCTACTGCAAATGCTACTGCTGAGTGTGAGGTCCTGGGTTCGATTCTCGAGACGGGCATTGTGTTGTTAGATTTTCCCAACTGGATTTTTTAAGTAGCAGTGCGAAGTGGAATTAGATTTGCTTCTTGGATTTACAATATAACTTCCAAAAAATGGATATACGTGAAATCGCTGCTTTAATACATTTGTTTTTTTGTAAAACTTGATATAATTAAGTAGTCACACTCTCTTTATGATTGATTTCAGCCAAATATAAATTTGACTTATCTTTTGTTATTTTATTTTTAAGATTATTGTGTAGTCTGAATAAGTGTCTTTTTGCTACAGAAAGCAGTAGCTGTACAAAAAAGAAGAAAAAGAAAAAGATTTTTGAATGATGAAAAAAAAATGGTAATATTTTTTTTTTTAATATTACTGTTTTAAAGTAATAGTTTCTTGTATTAAAAACAATATTATTCAAACCACACAATATTCTTAAGAAATAGCACGGCAAGAACGTCATTTTTAATTTTACGTAGCATAATACCAATAACACAACATTCTTGAAAAGATTTCCATGCATTTGTGGTCATCGGATTTTCCCTACGTATTTGTTCTATTATTACAAACTATAACAAAACAACTTCGACACTAGCCTGTTTTAATATTATCTATCTTTCTATAAATGTTTTATTAAGTTTTTAACACAGAAACATTCAATTGACATGAATAATAAATTTGTGATTTTGTGATTTTCCACGGCAAACGTCCATTTTAATTTGATTTTGATAGAACAAAATTAAAAACTTACGTATTTATTTTAAATTAAAAGTAGTTGAAACCGACAGATTTTGACCTGTACAGCAGAGCGCAGAAAATAAAAATTTCAGAAAAAAAAGTGGTTTCAGTGTTCCCGCATTTTCCATTTTTTTGGCTACTATATCCAGTTTTCTTTCCCCTACAACTTAAGTCTTTTTTTTATAATTTAATAATTAAAATTAATACGAACAATTAAAAAAGGAATTAAGCTAATCGGTCCAGCCGTTATCAAGTGACACGATCAACAACGAACATTTCATTGTGCGTGTTATTTAAAACACACAAAATAACAGATTAATTTTGTACATTTTTAAATGAATTATTTAATGTCAATTAATAATATTAACATAAAAATAGGAAGCTAAGTAAATTTAACACTATATATTACGCAATAAGTCTACCTACCAGCATATTTGACAAAACAAAATTAAACCACACATTAAAAATATAGGAAATCCCATGACCGTTTTTATTTTTTGGTCATTAACTCGGGGATTATTTACATACGAATCTTTCTATAAATATTCATTACATTCGAATTATTTTTCGTTCATGGCAACAACAGCGATTGAGAACAGTTTAAGGTGATCGGCACAATCAATTTTTAATGTTTTTTTCTTTCTTTTTCAGATGACAACTACATAAGTCCCTACGCTATACCATCAACAAGATTATAGACTATAGTGCCTCATTATTTTAATGTGATAAGAATCCATACCTGTTAAGGAAAATAAAGCTCTATAAATAAGGCAACTCGTTTCTTTTTCCATTGTTTCACTTCAGAGGTCAGGTAATTTACCTTTTCCTTGATAATTGAATATCAACAAGCATAATTATGAGATGCGATGATGTAGCTTAAAAAATGAATTTTAATCATGTAAAAAATTAATGTCATTTCATATAAGTTCCGGCTCACTTTGTCCTAATAGAAATGAGTTAATTATGAAGTAAATGTAGTCATTGAAGCCTATTATTTGAAATTAATGCTACTAAGAAAGTGTTATCGTCGGTGATTAGATAAAAATCCCCCATTGTTATTGTAGTTTTTATTAGCTTCACTGTTAACTTTGTATGAAGAACTAACTTCTGCCATCGGCTTCGCCCGCCTTTAAATAGGTTTCTCCATACAAACTTTGGACCCCCGTTTCATCATTTCCTTTGGGGGTGAATTTTGGAAAATCCTCTTAGTGTTCGCCTACGTTATAAAAGGAGGCTTTGTGCAAAATTTCACGTACCTATTCGTAGTAGTTTCGGCTGTGCGTTGATAATATGTCAGTCAGTCAGTTTCTCCTTTTATGTATATGTATAGAAGAAGGATTGATGTTTTCGAAGTTGTAACAATATAAGACCTTCTGAGTAAATAGTTGTAGGCAAATTGACATTCTTTCAACAATGACAATTGTCTAGAAGCCAATAAATACGAAATTTATGTGCGCTACTGAAATCCCACGTGACCAACCACCTACCAAAATAAATGGGATTGACCCATTTATTTTGGTAGGTGGTTGGTCACGAATGCCTAAAGCCTAAGACTAGCCACTGACATTATGGAAAACTGTTTTTCTTTGAGGTGAGAAATTATCAAGTAACTTTACCCGCTGTAGGTGCAGCGACAGAACGCGCCAGACTTTTAGTGATTAAAACCCATCTGAGTTCCTTCAGTTGCCCTTTTCATTCCAGAGTCGCGGTATCTCTTTCGAATATCTAATCCTGCAGCCATTATGGAATACTGTTGCAGTGTATTGCGTAATTAGTTTTGTACACATCTCACCTTAAAAAACTTTGGTGAAGTGTGATTGATGTAAGCTGTCAATTGATGACGCTCTAAGGTGGGGCGAGAGGGTTTGACAGACTTTTACTGACTAAAACCCACCTGTCCTTCAGTTGCCAGTTATCAAGTCCCCCTGTAGTGCTATTCTATAAAAATTACGTTTTAAAACTGGTGAAGTACCTAGCTTGTTAATGATCAGATAAGGGATAACAATAGACCGGCTGATGCTAGGTATAGACTTACTGAAAATTACTGATGATGAGAAATATTTATTGACGATGTAAACTAGTTAGTGAGCTTAACGTTTTAATCTGCGTCTGTGTATTTAACAACAGAGTTATCTTGGTAATCACAAAAACCATAAAGAACCTGTTCGCTGTTATTAAGTATGGATCCACACACACACCGACGAGCATCCGGTTTATGGGAATAACCAGCTTACTACGTGCTCGGACTCCGCAAATTGGCAGGCGTGTAACATCACGTTTTTCTCGTTCGACAATACATACTTACATATCATCTTTGTTTTTCTATAGGCAGCAAAAGATCAATAGATATTAATTATATTATTCGCGTCATATTGAAAACAATTCGTTTGTCAACGTCATTGTGGGAATCGTCCGTTCCGCGAAGTGGTCCCGCGGACTGATGAC
This sequence comes from Mythimna pallens, assembly GCA_961205895.1. Classification (NCBI taxonomy): domain Eukaryota; kingdom Metazoa; phylum Arthropoda; class Insecta; order Lepidoptera; family Noctuidae; genus Mythimna; species Mythimna pallens. Next base: position 8,082,582 of record OY540825.1, read on the forward strand.
AACAGTAGTCGGGTCGTGACGTAGCAGCGACCGCAGGAAAATCGCGACATATAAATAGCTTTGCTTTGTTGGTCCTGCGTCAGTGATCGCGATGGGATACAGTAGTGTGGTGGTGAGCGTGCTGGCGCTTTCAGCGCTTGCGGCGGCAGTGCCGTCTATTGGAGACAACTCTTTGGACGGAGGCGAAAGAATACTCCTCGTTTCTCCAGTGCTAGCCCCCCCGAGGGACTCCAGAACACACGACGCGACGCGGTCGAGGCAGTTCCCGATCCTGGTGCTTCTTGCCCAAGCCAACCCTCAGTATGGGCGGCAGGAACCCGAGGCTAAGGCTCTTAGAGGAAACCCCCAGCCTATTTACGTTCAGGTAACTATTCCGTTAGTGTATTTTCGAGGGTTATCTTTTGATAATGGGGCTGTTATGTCTCAATTAATTACTCTAAAAGTATTATATCTTCCTCATGTCACGACTGGAGGGAATAAATTGTAATTATGCATATTTTCACACTAGTTTATAATAGAAACTTATGATTGTTCGACTTGTGCCGTGGAATAGCTTTTTTCTAATTAAGTTCTCTTAACCCTGAACGCAGATACGCGAGACACAACGTTTTTTAAATTGTTTCTTAAAGGTCAGCATAATAAATAAGCGTAATCAGACTTTTAATGTTCTCATTGCTGGAACAGGGCTCTTCTCTCGGAGAGGGTAAGGGCAGTAATCCACCAAGCGGGCCCAGTGCGTGTCTGTGTTTTCGATCTTTTAGTTTTAGGACATGCCGGTCTCCTTACGATGTTTTCCTTCACTGTTTTGAGAGCAGTGGTGATGAAATATATTACACAAAGTCATGCGCCTGGCTTGGTTTGAACCCGCTACCTACGACTCGTAAGTCGGCGCCCTTGCCACTGAGCCACCACTACTCCTTAAAGGTTAAATTATAAGAAAATAAAGTTGTGACTCTTCAATTTCACTGTTTATTTCTGTGTTCATTCGTAATTAATCATGGTAACATAGAACAACAGACAGAGCATGGTCCCACACGTGATTGTTAATGAATAGGTATTCTAACTAATTTCAGCCTATAAACTGCTTGTTAAGTAGCATTTGACGAGTTAATTCGAGTTTAGCAACTTTTATGCCTCGTGTTGTTTACACGAGGCATAAAAGTTTAAAACATCGTTGCATAATCAGCATTATAATTTTCCCACTGTACATAAGAGAGGATGGGCCGTAATCCACCACGCAAACCCAGCGCGCGATGGTGGATGTCAAATTACTTCGAATTTTTGGTTCGAGGACCAGACCTTACGATGTTTTTCTTCACCGTTAATACGTGAATGGAGAATATGAAATTATTTACTATATCAAATCATATAGATTTGGATAGATGGATGGCTTTTCAATTATTTTACTTTGAGCGACTAAAATTTGTTTTTATCAGATTTATTGACGTGGGAATAATATAATTAAAGACACAGGTCAAGGCGCTTTTAAAAAAGAATATCGTAAGCATCGCGTTTTTTTCCGGGGCAGGTTTTATTTTTAATATATTTCTAAAAATTTACTTGTTGTTCATCTTACATATCTATATTTATCCCTTGGAATAGTGTCAATTAATATAATATGATAAATACTTATCAATTCGGAAAGAAAAGCACCTCTCCTGCAAAAAACACGATCGATATGAAGTTTATCATTCTGAATAAAGTCACTAACTATTAAGTTATAAATCTGATCAATATTTATAACTAGCCGCAATAAATATTTCCAAGTCATAATTATAATTGACTTCACACAACGTTAGCATATTTATAAGTTCAAGTTTAATGTGCCGGTTAGCTTTCCTTAGTGTGCATACTTGCATAAAATTTATAATATACTACGAGTGAAGACGCCTCTGCTAGCGACTTCGCTCGTATGAAAGTTGAAAATTATAACAAGTGAACATACCTAATTCCTAGACATGCCCGTGTTCCAATTTTCATCCCAATCCTTGCAGTCGTTTGCGCGTGAAGGACTAACAAACATACACATATAAAGAAACTTTCGCCTTATAATATTAGTGTGACTTATCAACCCGAAATACACACCCTTTCTTGTTTATCGCTCTTTTCATTAACGAAACTCTTATTATCATCCGATTTAGGAGAAATAAGCTAAGAAACGGACAAAGTCAGACAGCAACTCTGTTTTATACTAATTTATTTGTTTATTTTTATTAACCAATCTTTTTTTTTATTTAACCCAAAAATTTTCATTACACTTAGGTTAGCCATGTTACCCTTTTGGAATCACTGGTTCCCAAATCGCAGGCCATATAAAGTTTGGGAGCCAGGAGATAATACTTCATGCAAATTATGTTGTCAACGATGTATTGAAAATATATTTATTATTATAATTACAGATTAAGTTATAGATTTTTGTTTCTTTGTTTTTCGCAGAAACTTGAAGACCAAGAACAACCTGGACACAACAGACAGAAGCGTCACTTACTGAAGAAGCATTTCTTAGGTCAGGGAGGAGGAGGCATATCCTTCGGTGGAGGTTTTGGGCTTGGCGGGGGGGGCATTGGTTTTGGCGATGGCGGTCACGGCTATAGCGGAGGCCAAGGCGGCGGCTACGGTGGCGGCTATGGCGGCGGCTACGGGGGCGGCTATGGCGGCGGCCAAGGCGGTGGTCACGGTGGCGGCTACGAAGAACCATCCAAAATAATTATCGTTAAAGTAGTGAAAGAGGATGGTACGAACGCACTGCATCTGCATCTTCTGCTCACACACCCTTTTTGTGCTTTTTGTGAACGCTTTTTGTGTTTTAATATTCAAAGCAATTTTGGGGATGGCTTTCATCACCTGATGCAATAACTATTATGCTTGTGTAATAGTAGATAATTTAGTTTCCGAACTCATGCACCTCGTAACATCAAACTAGTTTTCATCTCGTGCACATAAAACTAGAAATGGATAGAAGCACATTTATATGCTAAGTAAATGGGAAAAAATGCTGCCCGGCTTAGTAGTGTTGGATTTGCATGCTTATAGTTGGTTCTTAAATATATTATGAGGTCTTTATTATAGTTAAATGGTAATGTAAATCGGTTTGATTAGGTTAATATTTTTGTGGCCTTAATCAGTAGTCCCATCAATCAGGACCCGAGATAGGGCGAGTAATGCCTTTCTTAGACGTAAAGAGTAGTAAACACCTCACTTAGGTACCACTACGGGGCGAGGCCCATAGATGGCTAACCAGCACTAGTCCGGAACAGCGGAAGTTACTTCGTACCCGCAGCTTCCGACGCAAGAGTGCGAGGAAACATTTGGGTGATTTTAGTCACTCTAAGGCACAGGAAAACAGAGAAGATTTCCAAATCGAAGATAAAAACTACGTCACGTTTCTGGTTCTTTAATATCATCTACACCGAGTTACTAATTTTAATTGTTATTTCAGGTCATGGCGGCGGCCATCACCACGGAGGTGGCGGCTACGGTGGAAACAACGGCGGCTACGGTGGAAACAACGGCGGCAGCGGTGGAGGCTATGGCGGTGGTTACGGCGGAGGCTATGGTGGAGGCGGCGGCGGCGGAGGCGGAGGTGGAGGAGGCGGAGGCGGTGGCGGATACGGTGGCGGCTATGGCGGCGGCTACGGAGGCGGCAACGGCGGTGGCCACAACAACCACGGTGGCGGTGGATGCGGAGGTGGCTGTGGCGGCAATGGCGGCTACGGTGGCAGCAGTGCTACTGCGACCGCTACCGCCACGGCTACCGCACACTCGGGCGGCTATGGGTGAGAAAATAATACTTTAGTACCTTAACTTGATAAATGACTTACGATTATTCTGTAATCAGCTCATAAATAAAAAGATTCGATAGATAATGAACCTTTAAAAAAATAACATAACAAATTAGAAGATGACGTTACTTAGACACCAAGAACGGTAAAAATATTGTGTTTAGGGTTTTATGTGAAGACAAATTGTGATGAGTAGATAGGCGGAAGATATAAAAGTATTCTAGTCGTGCACTCAACAATTTATCATTTAGGAGAGTCAAAGGCAAATGTCCTGACACTGTGACAATGACTGTAATTATTGAAGTCATTGCACTCTTCTTAATGACATATTCTTGTTGAAGCGTTTTTTTTTACTATGACAGCTCGTAACAATCAAATAGCATTAGCATGGATTGTGTTATAATATAATTGTTTTTTTTTTCCTTATTTATTTATGGGGGCTTTTACGTATAGCTTATAATGTCAGTCCAATCATATACTAAACAATTGAACATCACAAGACGTGGGCCATAAATTCGAACAAACCTTTCGCATCGTCACCTTTTGGCTGGGATAAAATTTTATGGAACATCCCTACATCAATTCTGTTTATTTAATTATGTTACATGAGATAACACTAATGAGAGAAAGCTTTTGAAAAACCTAAAATTAAATGTTTTGATTTATCATTGCTGTGCTATTATGATTATCTACAATCTCTGTGCTGTCTAGGGAGCATTGCTTTTAATCTATAATTTAAATATCATTACATTAATAATGTAGTATAATGTAATTATGGTACACGAGATGAGACAAAAACCTAAAATTAACTACTTGCTTTTTCTTTAGTGCTATTATGAGTTTTTTTACAAATCTGTGTAGTCTAAGTAGCATTGCTATCAATCTATAATTTAAATTCAACATGCCATAACCTATGTTATATTATTGGCATATTAGTTTCGACTGCCTTTTTTGACTACTATCTCACCTGATGGTGACTGATGTGGTCGACGGTGGAGCACGCCTGAAGTAACCTATTTACTATTGACTTAAAGATTCCTAGGTTATAGCGATCAGGAAACACATATTCCGGCAAGGAATTCCACTCTTTAGCTACCTACTTAAAACAAAGGTACAACAAACTTACACTTTGAAAAATGTAATGTGTCAAAGTGGACTTCACTTTAGGGAAGAGGGTGCAATTATAATCTAAGATTACACTGTGGAAGACCTTGCAATCCAAAAGAACTGCATATTGATGACACATGCCATGCCCATATTGCCCATTAAACAGTAGTTACCCTTTGAATCAATAATTCAAGATATTCTTCTCTTTCTTTTTCAGGAAAAAATAACTTCGGGCTACTTAGTGACTTACACGAGTGTCGCGAAGTGCATTGAACAAGCTGTGATTAACGGTGACCGGACGATAATCGCTAAACACCAAATAGCTTTAATTACAAAACGTTACTTGCTATACATGTAATTATAGACAAGAATATGAACTGTACATTGCTCAAGGAATTTGAACGTTAATTCTATAGTGTTGGACATAGTTTTCTTTACAAGAATTTGACTTATGATCTTTTTAACGGTTTTTGTGATTCTGAAATTATAATAGTAGTTTACTAGGATGTTATTTTTTGTTTAACTTTATCTAAATTGTTTCGTATCTTCTGTTTCTATATTGGCGTTTGTATAAATATCATTTAAGTGCCTTTATGCATTTAAATAAATGTGTCAAGCTATCAGTCAACATATTTTTTTTAATGTGCAATATTTGTTTTGCTTTTTTCATCTACCTACCAGTCAAATGACATGTTATGTCATATTTAACTCATGTAATGTATTAGGAAAGACTGATAATGTTTCTCAATACCTAAAATATTGTATAGTCTTCCACCAGTAAAAATTATTTTCTATTGTTACATGCGTAACTTGTAATTTTGATTTAAGTGATGAAATACAGAGTTTTTATAAATTGTTTGTTTTAATATATCGTATTATATATATATTTATATGAATCCTGAATCGCGGTATTAGAATATATACAACAGTCCGAAATCAACTGGGCCTGGAGCTCTAAAATACAGGCCTTCGCTTAGTTTGGACTGCAGATCTTCCACAAATTACCTTCTTTCTCTTGTCGAACTACTTGTCAACTAAAACTGTGTTGTAATTTGTTGGAGGTAAATAAACGTTTTTATTTTATTATTATTATAACTATCGGGCAGTTTCAGACCAGACACAATACCCTTTTCAATGGAGATTTGCGAAACTTTACACCTTGTTCTACATACTTCTAAAGTATTTTATATTGGGGCCTCCCCAATATAAAATATGTCGAACAGTGGACGTCTTTCGGCTGAAATTATGATATTGTGATGTCATGTTTATTTTGATAATAGAACCAACCTACTAAGAAACTGCCGATATTTGTGGTCTTAAACTAGAGGTCGGAAGCTGTAACCTCAAACAGGTATACCTAAGTTTTTTTCGAAGCATTAGAATGTTGTACTGAGAGTAGGTATGCTGATCTTTTGCGGTCGCGGTCACTGAAGGGGGGGCTGTCTAGCCACCGAGTGACCCCAGGAAAGACGGTGGCACAGTGATCCCGTGCTACCGTACACCGGCTCAAAGAAGAACCCTTTACTGTTTCCCGTTCCAGTTCACCGTGTTTAAAAGGCGTTGTACAGAGGTTACGGAGTGGTTTTTTAACCCCATATCCAAGGGGCGGTTTGTTTTTGAATATGTAATATCACAAAATAACTGCTCTTTCTCTAGGTAGTGTGATCGCTCACAGACTTTTATTAACTAAAATCCACCCGTGTTTCTTTTGTTGTCTTTTGCATTCCAAAGCCACGGTGATTCTTTCGAACTATGTCGCAACCCTTGGGGCGGGTCTTTTGCCACCAACTGAGCTCAATTGCTTTGCTCTCCTAAAGAGGAGGCCTGAGTCCCAGTAGTGGATGGTAGTAAAATTATAAGGCATTATTATGCTATATTATGTATATTGTGTATGAGGATATCCGCAGGATAACCAAAGTCACCGACATAGCACGAAGAATCGCCAAACTTAATAGGCAATGGGCAGGGCACATTGCTCGCAGAACGGATGGACATTGGGGCTGAAAGGTTCTGGAATGGCGACCACGTACCGGAAAACGTAGCGTTGGAAGGCCTCCTGTAAGGTGGACCGATGACTTGGTAACGGTTGCGGGAGTTACAATCCCACCCAACATTAGGTTCGCTCAATTGGCAAACACTTAGAATTTTTCCACGAAACTACAAGAGGCGAAAGAGCGAGTGAGAAAACAATGATCAGCAACAATGTAACAGATCGTAATGATAGATAATTATAGCTGCACTAATGAAGATCTTATTCACGCGATATATCTAATAATGTTCTGTCATTATTGATGATGTCAGAAACTTACCAAGCCATCAACCCGTCCAGACACTGCGATTGCTTGACATCAGGAAAATAATATCTTAAAATTAAATAAGGTCCGCGATTCCTATCTGAATACTCGAAAAAGAAACACCAAAACAACCTTTTTCAGTAATTTTGTATATACTCGTAGAATACATGCCAATTTTGTCGGTCTGCCTTTCCGATCGACAACCGATGATCCAACCAACCTATAAGGTAAGATGATAGAAATCATCAGAGATATGTAAGTGTATCACAAACGTAAAAAAAAAATGTTACTAAGTTCAATGTCGGACCCCATAAAAGCCTTCTTACTGAGTCACTTTCCGATTCCATCCTTAAACATCACACAAACTTAAAAACACGTACCTATTCGTTTTTTCTAGATGGAAACTTGTCCAAATGCGCTTTATTTTTTATACTCATTCATGTTTTGTTTTTATAGTCTCTACTCATATTTACATCCAATAATGATGCTTTAAACATGGAATCATCAATTTAATTATTCTTAGAAACATACACAAAACATAAGGAAATAAAAGACGTACCTACGTTTTTTTTTTTGAGTGGAAAATCTTCAAATAACTTCTTTCGCTCTGGGCAAAGAGAGAGGGAGTGTCAGACTTTTACTGACTAAAACTCATCCGTGTTCCTTCAGTTGCCCTATGTGTTCTCGGGCCTACTCTCTTTCGAATAACCCCACAGCGTAAACGCAGCAGAAACGTTTCTTTCTACGTAGTCGATCCTATGAGGCATTGCCCTGATCTCATAGTTAATTACACCACTTGCCAATCGTGATTACGTTTTTTTTTGTATATTTCTCAGTAAAAATCAAAGCGGAATAAACAAGAATGTCAGATTGTTGTTGTAAAAACCGCAAAGCCATGGGGAAATACTCGCGTTAAATAACTTGAATGAGGTGATAATAGACCTTCTCGTGATTAAGCTCATCAATAAAAATTCTATTCAAGTCAAAAGTGAATAGGTAACTTCTAGGGCAGCGTGCTCCATCGTCGACTACATCGCTTGCCATCAAATTCAAAATATTTTAAGGCATGCAGAAATAGTTCCATTTATAAAACGTCAGAAGCTAGTGCACGGTTCCAGTTTGTCGTTTCCTATAAAGATAAACCGGTAAGACACACCACAGACAGATAAAAAAAAACCGGCCAAGTGCGAGTCAGACTCGCGCACCGAGGGTTCCGTACAAACCTGTAGGTATATAAGTAAAAGTTATGGTATTTTTATTGCTAAATGAAATCCATAACATAACAATGTGGAAAGCTGACGGTACCTTGTCAATATATATATGAAAACATTATGTATGTTCGGAAAAATCTTCATCTCTTTAAGAAGAGAAGTGATAGACATAATTTTAATACTAGAAATAGGCACAATTTGGATCAATCTCGGTTTAGATTGGCTAAGGTACGAAATTCTTTTATGGGGAATTGTGTAAAATTTTATAATAAAATACCACTGCGGATTCTACAACTGAACGAGACAAAATTTAAAACATGCATAAAACGCACACTATGTAGACAAGCATTTATAAATTAGAGGATTATATTCTTGATAAAAAAGCTTGGCTTAATGCTGGTCCTGCTCCACAGTCACAGCCACTTGGGTCCACTAATTAGTTTTCTTTTATTTTATATTTGGAAGAGATGCTCTCCCTTTTATTTTTATAAACAAGGTTTTTTTTTTATTTTTTTTAATCGTATTTTTTTTTTTTTTGGAGTAAATGTTTAATCTTTTTATTTTTAACTTTTGAAAAGTTATAGTATTGTATAACTTCGAAGCATTTTTTATTTATTTTGTAAATATGAGTACCACGTGTAATATAATGTAACTGTTTTTGTTTTTTTTTTTTAACATGAACGAGCATGGCAATTGAGAGTTTGTCATGCTCACTCAAATGTCTCGCTGATGGTGGCACGTGTGTTGGGTCATTCGGTTCCCTTCAATATGGTTGAGCTGAGTAGTGCTGATCCACGCGTCATGTTCGTGAACGGGCGCCATCAGTTGAGACTGGTCATCTCTCAACTGCCACTAGCTTATTTTAATTTTATTGTTAATGTAATTTTTAATTAGCATTGTTCTCATATATTAGAAGTAATAAGACATGTAACCAGAATTTCTGTAATACATAATCATGGTTTAAAAGAGTGTCCATGGAGTTTCTTGCACGTTCTTCTCCATCGAGATCTACTCCTTGGAATGTGCAACTAGCTTCCTTTTTCTGACTGACCGACTTATTGACAATTCAAAAGTGCCTGTAAATGGTTTATTTGAAATAAATGCTTTGAGTTTGAGTTTGAGTTTGAGCTGGAGGAGCATAAAATGTAAGACAAAGGTCTCTCAGTAATCCTTTATTTTGTATTAACATATAGGTATTTATTAATATTTTTTTTTATTATTTTTTCTTTTTTTTTAATATAAATGAAATACCTAACACTAGCCTTGTAAAAATTATTTTATCAAAGTTATTTATTTATAAAGTTTTTTAGTCACTATTTAGAAATCTAGTTCAAAAATACTAATAATTAAGTATTAAATTTGAACCAGATCTGTAAATGGTGACTGAAAAAGGTATTTAAATTGGATACATTTTTTACCATGCACATTTTAGAATATCTGTCAAATTCTTATAAAAATTGATAAAATGGTCGTTTTAAGTATTTAATATAGATAAACTTTGTCTTTTACACTAAGTAATTTTGACTAATCGTTCAAAAGTTATCACGATAACATTGACTTGACGCAACGCAGTAAGCCATTGTGATAACGCGAAGACTCTTGGATGAAATAGCGAGCGATACATCAACGTACCACTCCATCGATACAGTCATGTCATTCGAAGATTGTACGAGCTACCCCGTGGAGTTTCTAAACTCTTTAGAGCTATCATCCCGTATGCTGGAATTAAAAGAGGCTGGCATTAAGTCCGCCTCTGTACTTGTGTGCATGAAGTGTTAAATAAATAAATAAATAAATAAAAGTAGGTCTACCCGTTTTCACCATTGCGGTGGTAGTGCCCCTCTTTGAGGAGTGACCGTGAGTTCCGCCTGACGCAGGTCCTCACCGGACACGGGTGTTTCGGGAGGTTCCCGTTCAGGATCAGGCGGGAGGACACGCCAGGGTGTCACCACTGTGCGGATCGCCCAGAGGACACGGTGGAGCATACGGTGGAGGTCTGCCCCGCTTGGGCGGAGCATCGCCGTGTCCTCGTGGAGGCGATCGGCGGCAGCGACCTCTCGTAGGGCCGGGCCCCTGGTTCAGACCATGGTGTGGAGCGAGAGGGAATGGGAAGCAAAATTCTCGTGTCGCGGTGTTTGTTTCCAAACTCCTCCGAAATGGCTGAACCAATTTGCATGAAATTTTGTGTGCATATCGGGTAGGTCTGAGAATCGGCCAAAATCTATTTTTTTATTTTTTTTTTGTTAATCGCATAACAACGTTTGCTGGGTCAGCAAGTCTAATATATAAAATTCTCGTGTTGCGGTGTTTGTTTCCAAACTCCTCCGAAACGGCTGAACCGATTTGCATGAAATTTTGTGTGCATATCGGGTAGGTCTGAGAATCGGCCAACATCTGTTTTTTTTTTTAATCGCTGAACAACGTTTGCTGGGTCAGCTAGTAAGTTTATGATTATTAAAAAAAATATACTATGTGATGTAACTAAAAATTTAAGATTTTCGGAATTTTTCCTATATGTGTACTTTATAACGTTGCTTCATGCCAAATTTCAAGATTCCAGGTCGTCTGGAAGTATCCTTTAGGTTTTGATTCCCTTGCGAGTAGTTGCGAGTTTCAAAATATGCGGCTTTAATTGCTGTATCTTTTGATTGCGTTGACGTAGAAGTTTGATTTTGTTACAGCTTAAAGATATTATAGACTTGAGTATTTGTTAAGAATTTCAATATAATACCACTACGCGTTCATGAGTAAAGGGGTAATAAGTTTAAAATTATTAAAAATATTTTTATTATATGATGTAACTAAAAATTTATGCTTTTCGCAATTTTTCCTTTATCTGTGTTATAAGACGTTGCTTCGTACCAAATTTCAAGATTCTGAGTTCACGGGAAGTACCCTGTAGGTTTTGATTCCCTTGCGAGTAGTGGCGAGTTTCAAAATATGCGGTTTTAATTCCTGTTTCTTTTGATTGCGTTGACATAGAAGTTTGATTTTGTTACAGCTTAAAGGTATTATAGATTTGAGTATTTGATATGAATTTCAATATAATACCACTACGCGTTCATGAGGAAAGGGGTAGTAAGTTTAAAATTATTAAAAATATTTTTATTATATGATATAACTAAAAATGTATACTTTTCGCAATTTTTCCTATATCTCTGCTATAAGACGTTGCTTCATACCAAATTTCAAGATTCTGAGTTCACGGGAAGTACCCTGTAGGTTTTGATTCCCTTGCGAGTGTCGAAAATTTGCGGCATAAACGGGAGTATCTTTTGATCGCGTTGACTTAGAAGTTTGATTTTTTCACAGCTCCAAGAGACCATAGACTTGAGTATTTGATATGAATTTCAGCTTGATACCTCCACGCGTTCCTGAGAAAAAAGGTCTTGACAGACAGACAGACAGACAGACAGACGGACAACAAAGTGATCCTATAAGGGTTCCGTTTTTACCTTTTGAGGTACGGAACCCTAAAAAGGATAATTGTACAATGTTTCCGTATTGCAATATTGATACATGGTTGTGAGAGGACAGTGGAGACAAGCCAACATGGGCATGGCATGGGCCGAGTTAATATAAAAAAGCGTGAAATAGGCTACCAAGTGAGCTACATGTGCAAAAGGCGTCATTGCCAAACAAGCTTGTCTTTAACGCAGTCTTATGTAATATGCTTTTTTGATAAGTGTACGATTGATGTGGGTTTTGAACTTTCCCTCGCTAAGATCTTGCAACTTTGGCGACTTATTGTGTTATAAAAATGTAAGTTTTTATGAGGCTTGTCTTAGCTCCTTTCGGGTTGGGCACGCCATAATTATGGCGGTAAGTCCCCTCTTTGAGGCGTGGCTGAAAAGACCTCACGGTGTCCTCACCTTCCGCATGACGCAGGTCCTCACCGGACATGGTATATAAGTTAGTGAGGTTCCTGCACCGGATTCGTGCGGAAGAAACGCCCGGGTGTCACCATTGTGTGGACCGCCCGGAGGACAAGGCGGCGGCGATCTCTAGCGCCGGGGCTAAGGCTAAGGCTAAGGCTTTGGTACAAGCCATGGTCCGGAACGAGGAGGAGTGGTAGACGGTCGCTTCCTTCTGCGAAGCAGTAATGCAAAGGAGGAGGCCGCACGTGCACGCGCGAGGCAATGGCCCTTGCGCCCCAGCCGCTTGGATCTTGATCCCGATTACCGGCCACCGTAGGCGCGGGCTTGCGGACGGCGAGCAATGTGTAGCTCGCCGTCCGACCGTCTGGTAACCGTCCAGATCGAGACCAAGTCGTCGACGGTCCGTAGTGTTCCTCGCGCGCCTGAAGGTGAGGTTAGCAAAAAGTCTGACACTATCTCCCACTCCGCCCAAGAGCGGAGGATGTCATTGGAAAAAAAAGCTCCATTATGATTCAATGTTTACTAGTATTTATAACGTATTATAAAATCATATTTTGAAAAGTACCTACTGAGTTTTTACGAACATACAGAATACTTTTTAAGATATAACGTGAAGATAGAGTCAGTATGCTAATTTCTTTTAATATTATTGCAAGGGGTCGATAGAACCCATTTTGTAAATTGTCTTGATTGCCTTTTTTGTCATATGAAAGTGAATCTGAGTAAGCTGCGGCTCCCAACAGCAAAATGCCATAAGAAATAATACTATAAAAATAAGAAAATAAACTAACCTAGCTGTGGCTATAACAAATTTAGTGTTTTCAGATTTATTCCTATACCTTTGCTATAAGACCTTGCTTTATGCCCAATTTCAGGATTCAACGGTACCCTATGAATTTTGATTCCTTGGAGAGTCGACATAAACGTTTTTAGCGTCATAAACAGCCGTACGTATCTTTTTTTTCGTTAACTTAGAAGTTTGATTTTTTCACAGCTCAACCGAGAATTTGAGAAGAGATAAAAGATCTTTATTTTGAGCAGCTAGAAATATTAATATAAGTACTAGAAAGGGCGGTATTTTCTATAGGATCCTAACCCAAATTTGGTTACTTTCCTCTGTAAAGAAGTAATTGTTTGTTGGTTTTTTATATGACTTATAAATTTTATATTTTCAATAGAAGTACTACTTACCTATTAAAATCATTGTAAATTTTATAAGTTCCTGTGCTATAGGCCGCAATGGTAACGAAACTGTGGGAAATAGCTATGACGTACTTAATTTATAAAGCGCCTGTGATATATTTGTTTTGATTAACTTCAGTATGCTGCTGCAAAACTAACTTGCTATTATTAAATTAGTAGGAGTTGCATTGTGATGTGTGACGCATTCAATCCCAGAATACCTACTAAATGTAAAGTATGATTTAGCTAAATCTAGACATAATAAGGACACCTCATTTTGGATTTCTCGAAAACTTATGGATTAGGACGTACAGGGAAGATCAACTACTTTTCTCATCTTACAATTATTTGTAGATTGTCTACTTAATATTAAATGAGCAATCTGCTGTCTTGTTGTTTAATCCTCTGCTAAAGTTTTGAAGGCACTTTTTTCTTAGATACCAGCTTTTCTTGACGCGAAGTCGTAGCCAGATAATAACAAACCTGTGGCCTTTTTTTTATCTTATTTTGTCTAATTTACCTAGTTAGTAAAATCAAGCTGTCATATCCTGATAATATAAATATATTACTCGATATATTCGTTATATCCTGAACATTATACTTATCTGTTTATATCCAGATAAAAGGCCCTAAACAAAAACTAATTATAACTCTTATAATTTCATCCCCCGCTCTTGGGGGAGCGTGAGATATTGTCATACTTTTACTGACTAAAAACCCGCTCCTGTTCCTTCTGTCTTCGTTTCAAGGCCCCGGGTCCCCAGGCCTCGGTTCTCTTTCGCATCACCCATGGCCCCAGTCGACAACTTGGCCTCGGCCCGAACGGTTACCGGACGGTCGGACGGCGAGCTACCCATTGTTCGCCGTCCGCAAGACAGCGCCTACGGTGGCTGGAAATTGGGATCCCGGTGGCCGGGGCGTGAGGGCCGTTCTCTCGCGCGTGTGGCCGCCTCCTTTATTAGCATTACTGCTAATCTCGAAAGGATGCCACAATGAAAAAACAAATGACAGTTTCGCAAATTAAAAAGTAACATGCTCGCAAAGAGTTCCATTTTCGAATTATATAATTGTTTTTTCATTCTTGTATTGTAAGTGGCTAGACTCAGAAACTTTCAGTATGGCCCACATAGTTTGGTTGGGTGCTTAATCAGTATGAAGCTGTATGGAAGATAGCACATCAAACGATTCAGAATCGGCCGACAAAAAAGTTTAGCTTTATACTTTCTACCAACCAAACTATCGGCCGATCGAAAGTCTGCAGTTCGCGGGTCTCTTAATGATAGATACTGATACCTATAAAGTTAAATTAATATATTAATTAGACTAAAGGGTTAGTAACACAAAGGAGTGAAGAAGCACATGCGATTACCACTAATTTTGTGCTACATCCTATATAAATAATGACTAAAATCAATTAGTGAAATCAGACAAAAATGCAAAAAAAAAACCTATACATGCAGTTTCAAGTTTTTATGATGCTCAAGTTTGCATATGATCTGTTCAGAGGTACATTCCCAATGATAGGACTGGATGGGACCTAACAATACTTAGTGAAATGTTTCACGATTCTCAGATTTGGTTCATGGTCAAGCAGACCTTTTTCAAACCTGACGCACATCCTGTTTATCATACCTATTATTGCATATAATTCTGTTATCTCAACACTATTAATATCCCAGGGCAGGCACATGTAAATATCTCCATATCTTGCACGATTCTTCATTCATTCTAAGAATAGCCATATGTTAATATTCATTCGATTATTCGCAGCAATAACTTAGTTTAATTGTTATAATCGTTGAGGAACATCAAAGGCGCAAATGAGGGGTTATCGTCTCAAGGCAATTAATTATATATTAAACGGCAAAGATTTTAATGTGAAGATGTTCTGAGAAGAGTCAATAAACCTTTAAACCTAGAGATAATTGGTAGTGTAGTTTTAAATCGTATCACGTAGACCAGAGAGGGAGGTCCAAAACGGAATGAACGGTTCACATCGGTGACGTCGAGTCGATGGTGAAGTACCTGGGACTGGTCTTCCACAACCGCTGGGGCTTCATGGCCTTTCCGACGTTTTGCTCGGAAAGAATCCTAGCCGTCATAGATGCGGGCTTGCGGCTGGCGAGTAATGTATATATAAATATGTCGTGAAGAGATCAATCGTCGAATCCGACTCCGCCGGGCAGCGTTCGGGAAGCTGCGCGATGTCTTCTCGTCCAATATACCACAGTGTATCAAGACGAAAGTCTATGACCAGTGCGTGTTGCCAGTGATGACATAAGGCTCCGAAACGTGGTCGCTTACGATGGGCCTCATCAGAAGGCTTAAAGTCACTCAAAGGGCAATGGAAAGGGCTATGCTCGGAGTCTCCTTGCGTGATCGCGTCATAGCCCGAAGAATCGCCAAACTTAAGTGGCAGTGCCACTTTGCTCGCAGAACAGATGGTGGATGGGGACGAAAGGTTCTGGAATGGTGACCACGTACCGGAAGACGCAGCGTTGGAAGGCCTCCCACAAGGTGGACCGATGACCTGGTGAGGGTCTTGGAAATCCGATGGATGCGAGACGCACAGGATCGGTCATTATGGCGACAATTGGGGGAGGTCTATTTCCAACAGTGGACGTCTTTCGGCTGAAATGATGATGATGATGATATGTCGTGGCCAGATCTTAGAAATTGATCACTTCATGACATGGCCAACTAAAACGGGCCAGATCGTTTAAACGTTAAAGTTTGATGATTATGTCAATATGCGTTTGGCCTATTTTCTTTAGATCTTTTATTGTCATCTTTACATTAATGATGTGGCCAAACGAGGATTGGCATATCATCAAACGTTAATGTTTAAACGATCTGGCCAGTTTTATTTGGACATATCATGAAGTTACCAATTCTGAGATTTTTTTATTTTTTATTTGATATAAACCAGTGCTTGACTGCAATCCCACCTGATGGTAAGCAGTGATGCAATCATTGATGGTGAGGCGCACTAGTTTATTAAGAGCACTCTAGCCTTGAAGACACCTAAATTATAGTTGGGCGGAAAGACCGCAGCAAGCAAATTGTTCCAGTACGCGGTATAAACAACGAAGCGAAACGCTTAGTCCGGACCGATGAAGTTTCAACAACGTAAGGGTAGATACTCGCCGTACGTCGAGTTGTCCGATGGTAGAAAGGTGAAGGCGGAATCAAGTCATGCAATAAGTCATGCAATTCCCGCGCACACCCTCCAAAATGCATCCTGTAAATTACCAATAGGCTGGCTACCCTGCGCCTGTGCTCGAGGCTTTGTAGATTGGACTTAACCAAATCTGGATCCCCAATTAGCCTCTTCGCACGCCTTTCCACTGAGTCCAAAGCTGCTAGATGGCATTTTGCAGCACCAGCCCATGATATGTGACTGCAGTACACCACACACGATCCGACCTGTGCTTTGTATAACATTAGATCTGGCCATGACAGATATGTAGGGTCGAGACAGCGCGTTATATTCTACGTATGCCTAAAAGAGATGGCAGCAAGATTGACGGGAACCTTTAGGGCTGATGCCTGCCAGGCGGGATAATGGGTTTGTTTGAAAGAGTTAGCGCAGCCTTGGACCTCAAAGGGCAACTGAAGAAACAGGTGGGTTTTTTGGTAGGTCAGTAACACTCCCTGCACCTCCGCCCAGAGCAGAAGAAAAAGCTTGCTCATTCCAGATATAATACAGTTCTTGGGTAGAAGACTAAAGGGTCCTAAAGAACTTTATATGTTCCACGTAAACCAAAAAAGTTAAACTAATTTACGTGGTTTTAATATTTTTGTAGTGTTTTAGTATGGAAATAATTTTCTGACAAATAAATGATTATTATTATTTCATTTATTCATTAAAATATCATATAAATTATATTTTTAAATATTTCAATCAAAATAAAACATTTAAAAATATAAAAAATAGTAGCCCACCGGCATCGGGAACAGGGTCCAAGCTACCGGTGGTCAGGGCTCCTGAGAGAGGATTCTCCTAACAATGCGCGCCGTGTCCAAGAGTACTACTTTCTGGACTAGGCCCTTGATCCAGCTAATATCGGCACAATGATTGCTTTATCCACTTCTCACATGTCGGCAACCTCGCGAGCCAAGTCAAGATATTTAGTTTGTTTATCTTTCTCAGCTTTCACGAGGTTCTCGTCATGAGAGACTGCTATATCAACAATCATTGTGCGACGCTCTAGTTGATCTATCACCACTATGTCAGGCTTATTGGCAGCAATAGTTCTATCAGTGATGATAGATCGATCCCAATACAATGTGACGCTGCCATTCTCGAGAACTGGGTCGAGCACATACATATAGTCCATCTAAAAAAATAACTTATTCCAATATTTATTAGAGTAAGCTTGTAAGTACTATCATTTATCCTTTTATGTATTTTTACTAACACCATATGGACACTAGTCTGAAAAGATATTGAATAATTGAATTAATTTAAACTATTTCATAAATCAATCGCAAATAACCATCAACTAACACCTACTATTGATAATTATGTAGATTCACGATGAATACATAAATAAATATGAAAAAAAAACAAGATTCAATACAAAGATCAAACAGATCACAATACAGGAAGAATCAATCAAAATTATTGTTTCCGTGATGATAGATTTTACATCCTGATCCTGGTAGCTGAATTATATAGATACTTAGATACACGAAGTCATGGCCAGCTCTTGAAATTCTACAATCAAATAAAACCGTTGTTAACATTCGATAAACGTTTTCGTCCACTTTGGAAGCGAACAATACACTGTGTGTCAGTGTGTAAATAATGCAAAAAGTGTTATTATGTAAATTATGTATTTAATCATACCTAATATGACGAATTAATCTTTTTTTTTTTTAAAGAGTAACCATTGAGTTTCTTGTCGGTTCTTCTCTATAGGAAATGACCTATGGGAGCCGTGCAAAACTGTTTTACGTCCATTGCGTCACAACCACAGGTTCAGTTGAAATTTAAAACCAGCGTCAGGCACTAGTTACCTGGCATTCATGCTGAACTGGACCTATTTTGATGCAGCCGTGAGGCACACAACTACATTTTTGCTTCTTGTTTTTATTTTTGTTTCGTTTTACCTATATTATGTTTGTGCCTTGTGCTGTACGCTACCAAATGAATTTTTTAAATCTAAAATCATCGTCTATTAAAAATAAATGTTAGAAAAGTACATAAGAATTGAATAATTCACATTGGTACTTGACTGGTTCAACCGGGTTTATGGCACCCGGTTGAACCAGTCAAGTACCATTGGGCCATCATGACACTTCAGATCAGGATAATATAACAATTTTCGGGATTAAAAAAAAAAATGACAATGAGAATAACGCCTCGCCGAAGTTTTGCAACAAAAAATAAATCACATCCCAGTTTTTTAGCTTTGAACTCATAATTTTTTGCCAGTGTAGTCGGTACTTTATAACAAATCCAAAATTCGGACGTTCAATAATCACAATCAGCAAATCAATGGCAATTTCGATGGAAAACAATTTGCTTTAATTGGTGATCGTGATCTACACTTCACAGGGCGCTGTTGTTAATAAACAATGATCAAGTTTGATCGTAGGTTACGGACGAACGGTGAGTCATGTAATCAATGCCTGCAAGTGCCTGTAATAAGAGCCTCACGGGTCGAACTTTGGCGTTAAGCTACGCCTACTGACGTTGGCTCGTGGGATGGGTGACCATACTTCTGTTCCTTCGTTGCCATTCATACCAGGGCCGAGTCTTCCTATCAGAATCAGCCCCATGGCCCCAGTAGGCTTCGATCCTGCTGGGCCCCTACGGTTGCTGAAATCTACTTATGGCGCGCGTGGAACACTACGCGCCGTCGACGACTTGAGCTCGGTCCGGACGGTTATCGGACTGTCGAACGGCGAGCTACCCATTGCTCGCCGTCCGCGAGCCCGCGCCTACGGTGGCCGTAAATCGGGATCGGAATCCCGGCGGCTGGGGCGAAGCTTAGGTATGCCTTTTTTGTTGGAAATCATCAAATGACCCTCACGCTCTGGGCGAAGCGTGTCAGACTTTTACTGACTAAAACCCACCAGTGTTTCTTCAGTTGTCCTTTGCGTTCCACGGCCGTAGTAACTCTTGCAAACAATCACGCTTTAGGTATGCTTGCTACTTCGGTCACGGAAATTCAAGATAAAATTCTAAACATCTGCATTAGAATACTTTATCTGATATCCACAAATATGTACCTACATGTATGTATGTCATGTGTTTTCAGATTATAGCAATATTAAAATTAATGCTGTAAGTACATAATTCTATTTCTCGATGTGTTTGATTTAGAAACACACAAAAATCTATGAAAAGCTTTGTTGCAAATCTTTATTTATTTATTTACTTATTTAAAACTTTATGCACTAAACATTGTACAAAGGCGGACTTAATTCCTTAGGCATTTTCTACCAGTCGACCTTCACACATCACATCACACACACACACATCAGACATCATTACACTGTTACATGCCTAATAAAAAGTAGCAAACCATGGTAGACCGCCTGTACGCTTCGGTACAGAGGAGTGACTCTCACCAGTTAGTTACAAGAATTTTATCAAAACAGTCCTATGACACGGACAGGCGGACGGATACAGTGTTAGTTTTTTTTTATTATTGTTAATGATACACTCACGCTTGACCACGATCTCACCAGATGGTAAGCGAATGTGGTCGATGATGGAGCACGTTTGCCTAGAAGTAACCTATTAAGACATATTTGACATTCACCAACCCGCACTGGGCTTGCGTGGTGGATAACGGCCCATCCCCTCACCTAGAGAGATGGCCAGAATCCCAGCAGTAGGAACATTAAAAAGCTGATTATGGTTTATACTAACCTATTCAGTCTTGACTTAAAGACCCCACACGGTTGTAAAGGAAACACAGATCCAGGCAAGGAATTCCACACATTAACTGGTGTTCCCAAAACGTTTTGTGCGTGTACTAATATTAGATAGTATTCTTTAATCTTTGGTATTAGTATCTCAGACAATAAACTGGCTAATTCCCACGGCCGAATAATTAAATTATCCAAATAGTTTTACGACCGGCGAATCTCGTCGGCTAATAACATCTTCCGATGATTTAACAGTTATATAATTTGTTATTGTTCCGTCTTCGTGAATATTTAATTACGGTTTCGATGATTCCAGTTTTGATTTGTCGGCCGTATTGTTATTAGCAAGAAGATAAGTATATACCCTGTAGTG
Source organism: Mythimna pallens (assembly GCA_961205895.1). NCBI lineage: Eukaryota > Metazoa > Arthropoda > Insecta > Lepidoptera > Noctuidae > Mythimna > Mythimna pallens. The sequence continues at coordinate 8,103,294 of OY540825.1, forward strand.
GGAATCTAACAAATAATCTGTCTAGGCTTTTGCCAACCATATTTGGATGGGGATACGCGCACTACCGTTATTGCAGTGCCAGCAGTGCCCAGCTATAGGCAGTTCCTGGTGGGGCGCAAATTTGATATCTAGTCCTCTTTAGGGTTCCGTACCTAAAGGATAAAACGGGATCCTTTTACTAAGACGCCGCTGTCCGTCCGTCTCAGTCGACACCAGTCTGTATCTTATGAACAGATGATGTATTTCTGTTGCCGCTATGACAACAAATACTAAAAACTGAACAAAGTAAATATTTTATTGAGGCTCCCATACAACAAACGTGATTTTTTTACCGTTTACGGTTAATGACGAAACAAACTCCACGACGGTGAAACAAACTCCACGACGGAAGGAGCGATCCCAGAAGATGTCTTGCTTTGATACTAAAGAATCATAAGTGATAGAGAACAAGGGTGCTGGTAGAGTACCTACACTTTGGCTCTGCGCATAACAAACGTCCTGCCTACCTAGTCTCTAATCTAAGTAGCTATATAACATATCAACTGATATGGTGGCCTTTTCCACGCTTTAGACCGTCACGTACAGGGTACCTAACTACGTATCACCCGATACCATTCATTGACGTATTTTAAAGTTCGTAAGTCAGATAAACAAACTTTCATATTTCCATGAATTACTGCCGTATGCGTCACAGGTTCTGTTGGTTGTGTTGGTGTTCAGGTCCTGTTACGCTAGACCTGGGGTGGCCAACTTGATTTGAACAATGATCTAGTGCTTATTAACTAGACTCTACCAAACAACTCTGTTCTAGATACCAATTACAAGATCAATTTACTAATAAGAATCGAAGAACGACCGAGCGAACTCAAAATTTTAGCACATCGCTTCGAGGAGGTTCAATATGATTTATTTTTAAATCAACCAGCCCAAAAAAAAAATGTTTTCGAATTATGCTGAAAAATTTGGTAATCAAAGATAAAGGAAAACGCGAAGCGAGCTCAAACTGTTTGAGCAACCTGACTCGAATACGTTCGAATTTCTTTTGACAAATGCGAAGTTACGAGCTAACAACGTAATATAGTAAGGCCAAATAGTTAGCTACCTGCGGCCTCGTGCCATAGTCTTCTTCACTTTTGCTTTAATAGTAAATACACTACTGCTTGCCAGCCAAGATCGAATGGACAGCCGAAATCGACGGCCACCCCTGTGCTAGAGTGTTTGTAAGCTCAAAACTTTTTGTCTCGCAGGCACTGTAACTGAAGCTGGTTAGGAGCCAGTAAAGCGCAACATCTCCCATAATATTTTCTGTCGTTGTTTGCATCCATCGCAGATGTTTTAATGCACATAAGAAGATTGTAAGTAAAAAGTAAATTACCACCGGTACTAGTGTGGGGGGAATGAGTAAATACACCGATTGCATCCTAAATCGTTCGAGATCTTATATTATCTACGGTTAAATAAAGATACAAAATTTAGGTAGATGTACCTAAATTTTTTATCTTTATTTTACCGTTTTTTCTTTTTTTTCTCTCTCTTGTTACATTTTTGTTTTATTCGTCTATTATTTATTTTTCACACTTTAAACATCTTACACATATTTATCATAATTAACACAACACTATTTTGATAGTTTGATACATAAATAATACACTCCAAAACTGTTTTACGTCCGTTGCGTCACAACCACAGGTTCAGTTGAAAATCAGCGTCAGACACTAGTTGTCTGATATTCATGCTGAACTGGACCTATTTTGATGCAGCCGTGAGGCACACAACTACATTCTTCTTCTCTTTCTTTCTTTTAGTACTTTTGCGCCTTCTAGCTATACATATACATAGATATACGGACCGGGCGAGTTGCGTCTTGTGCATAAACGAAGCCGGGTTGAAGAAGCGTGTTGGGTGGAACAATTATTCCATAACCATGTACGGATTTTTCTGTTTAATTTTTTTCGGCATCCAAGACTAGTCTATTTTCATTGCCTCATCGCTTTTTTAGTAGTCATCACTACTAATTCCGACTAAGTAAAAACTAAAAAGAGTCTTAATACGTTTTTTTTAGTCAAAGATCATCACATAATCTTCCGCTCTGGGCGAAGTGAGAGGGACTTTCCTTCAGGTCCTCTTTGCGTTCCAGGGCCACGGTAACATTTTCGAACAATTCTGCAGCAGTATTCGTACCCTGGACTTTGGTAAAAGAGCAACAGACATTAAGCGGATAGTAATAATATTATTATAAGGTACAACAACAACGCATTATCATTTAAAATTCTATCCAGTGACATTGCCTACCTATCGTACTTGTAAAACTATGATCCTTCACCTTTAGGCTCATTGCTATCTAGCAGAGGTTTCCAACCTGTGGTCCGCATACTAAGAGTGGTCCGCTGGATGGTTCACGATAGGTTTAAAATTTCAATCTTTTCTAATAAGTAATATCATTAAAGCAGATTGATTCTAAGATCATTACTTTTTAAGAAACAGAAGTGGTCCTATGTTAACAAAAAAAAGTTGGAAATCACTGTCCCAAAACAGAGACTGCGAAACCATACTCAATAAAGAAAGAAAAAATGTAGCTGTATTAATCTATATAATTATGTGCCATCAATTAATATGTTAATATAAATGTGGCATAATATTAAATCTAGTAGATTACCGTATTTGGTTTTGTCATGCACCTACTCATGACAAAACCAAATTGAACTACTTGATGAAACCAATTTTAAAACAAGTGCCATCATGCCATAGATAATGTGTGCCGCACGCGTTTGTCAAACATCCAGCCGCTTTTACGAAAATCTTGTCGAACTGCCTGCCGTAAAATGTTGATCCCCCAAGGGTTTGATTACCCCAATTAAAGTATTAGCCCTCTTTGGTTTGATTTATTTCTTGTTAGTAGAAGAAAAATAATTTGTCAATCTAAAATTAAACTTAGATTAAACTCAAATGTGACAATTAGTACTACTCCCATATCAAGAGCAACATTTAAGTTGAAAATTTAATTTAATTTTGCAAACGTTATTTCTAGAAAACCTTTTTTAGCCTTCCATATATCTATACTGTGGCCTTGTGGACTAAACAGCGCTGTTGCGGACCACCAGTGGCAGTGATCCGCGGGCTACAGGTTGAGCACCAAGGACCTAGAGAGTCATAAGATTATAAGATGTACCTACATAGGTTTGTTTTGTTGCCTTTGCGCAGTTCAGACAGCGCATGATGGATGTTCTAATGGAGATAAAATTTTGTACGCACTTAACTTTATTCGTTACTGCCAATATTTGTTTTGTATTTGAATATTTTACTGGTTTTTAAACGTATATTTGTTTGATGTTTAATGCAAAGTCGTGATTCTGTCGAAGATTGATGGTGTCTGTCAGATGCTTAGATGACGGCAAATTCCTAATGCTATTCAGGAAATATTGTTGATATGACAGGCTGAGGCATTATTCCAAGTAGTTATCGGCCCTGGAATCCTAAAGGTAACTGAAATAACACAGGTGGGTTTTAGTTAGTAGAAATTATCACTCCACTCTGAGCGTGAGACGTTATTTGGTAAATTTCAACGAAAAATAAAAAGATATGTGTGGATGGCCACAGACCCATCATGGTCATTAGGTAAGTATAGGTAAGTAATGTTATATAATAGGATGTAAAACACAATCTTGTTACATGGTTTACCAAAAACTGAATGACAATGAAATTATTTACCTTCAAGAGCCAACCTTTTTAATTCTTTATTCATACCATCGAGTTCGGCGAGCTTAATTCAAAGGTAAGTTTTCTCCCAGCATACCATTGAGAGACAGTGAGGTCAAAATAGAGGGTAGGATCCAGTTTAGATACAGTTTTAAAATTACATGTGATACATAAATATAAACACACATAATAATATATATTATAAATATCTTACCTTTATTCGATCGACAAACCTGCATGCTAACAAGAAGGGTTTTTCATGCGATCTCTGTCGCTATACACCACTGATTTTTAATTAGTACAAATACGTAAAGGACTTATTATTATATTATCCCAAAATGTCACTCAATTTATGGAAATATTTCACTCACACGTTAGCATATTGGTGTCATTTTCATTTCGCTTTCCCTGCCTTGAGCACAGACGGTGCAAAGTTTTTGTAGGTTGTTATTTTTTGTTGTTTCTTTAATTCATAAGTTATTTTTGTAGCTTTTTGTCTCAGAGTGTTTTAATATTTATTTTATTTGTACTTGGTCCCTGTATTAGTATTTTTTTATTCGTACTTAATTGATTTAAAAAAAAATCATTAATATCTGTTTTTTTTACGAGGTAATTACTCTAAGGTTCGCAGAACCTATGTTCGGACTTGCCAAGTTACGTCGGCGGTATTATAGATACCTACCTACTCAAGCAACAAACCCATTAACCGAACATTGGCGATTATTTAGGCTTTCAGAGACCTCGTGTTTTGCGGCTTCAATAAATTTTTAAAATCGAGTTCTAGATTTTTTCAATACATCATAGCCTTGGTTCTTGGCTTGATACTTTTTAGTCACACCTCTTTAGCTGTGACTAAACAGTATCGGAAAAATACTTACTTCGCATAAACTGGTCATATTTGCAACAAAATATCGGCCAATCTGCAAAGACACGAAAATAATATTAAAATGTTCAATGTTGTGACTGTAGGAAGGACTAAAATAACGAAAGAATTTTTTATTTCTTTCGTTTTTTTTTTTCTTCTACAAAACAAAACTAAACATTTTATTTTATTTTAGTAGCTTTATTATTACTTAATAACAATAAATATACAATAGGTATTAGCCTCTGCCAGTGGCTTCGCCCGCGTGATAGTAGAAAATCAATACCCTAATGTCACTCAATAATAAAGTAGCATTTAATTTAAAAAGAGTTTTTAAAATTTTAACTGTCGGTTTTTGAGTTTATTCTTTACAAACAAAACGGAAACGGAAGTGAAATAGCTTGCGGAACTTTTACAGAAGTGGAAGCATAGTTCTGTTGCAACACTAATCAAGACGAACTATGTACAAGCCTCTAAATTTAGTAATAACTCATTATAGAAGTTCTTCAAAGCTACCTTTACGACTCAGTACTTACACCAGGTAATAACAGGAAAATCGTAACAACTGTCCCTCATAAAAGAGATATTAAACCGTAGAGGATGAGGGCATGAGGGTTGCATTAGCCAGAAGGCCAGGCAAGGCCCCGCTGGTGCGTCGACCCCGCGCGAGCGTTGACCGCCGGCCGGCGGCTGCGCCTGCGCCGACCACTTGTAAGGCCCGAAACAGGCCATGTAGGTAGGCGACAGGTGATCATCGGACGGAATTATTACAAGGTCTATAAACTCAACCCGAATAGGTACAGAGAAAATAATCGTTTTACATGTTTTTTTTTTTTCTTTTTATTTAGGAAAATAGTGTTTTTTCGGAAAGTGCGATTTCATACTTTATTCTTAAATTTTATATCAAACTCAATACATTTTTATTTTTGTTTTGCCTTGGAATTAATACTTTTAGATTTCGTTTTTAGACTAGCTTGTTGGTTGAGTGGTTAGTGGGCCAGACTGCTATGCTGGAGGTCGTGTGTTCGATTCCCAGCCAGGACAAATGTTGGTTTTCAAGTAAGTGTATTGAAAAATTAATTTAGTTGCTATATCAGGACATGTTCTAGCCGTGTGCCAAATTCGTCCAGTCGTCGTGCGTCATTCGTCATTTCATCCTAATTCGTTCAGCCGTTTAAGCGTGAAGAAGTAATAAACATACCTTGCCTTTATTTATAATATAAAAAATATAACAGCGTAAATATGTAATGTCATTATTTACGCTGTTATATTTTGTCATATTTTACGTAAGGGTGTTTTATATTAATAATCGTGAACTTATCGAATTATTATAAATGAAAAATAAAAACAAAAAAATAATAATTCATATGCCAGTTGATTCTTTGATATGGTCTCATTCATACCCCTATGTAGTTATCACCTATTGCATTGGCAATTCATGAAGCTATATATTTCCTTATTTATTTATTTATAAGGTATTTACTCTTTGAAACATGAATCAATCTACCAAATCATTTCCCAACTGTTTTGGAGCCAGCTTCCAATCCAACCAGATGCAGTTGAGTACCAGGAGGTATCTACTTTACATGACTCTACTCTACAACGTATAACTAAATAATTCTCACCCAATTAGAATAGTATAGTCGGCCTTATAATGTTCCGTAATGAGAGGGAATGGGCCGTAATCCACCACGCGGGCCCAGTGCGGGTTGGTGGATGTCACATGTCTTCGAATTTTTGGTTCTAGGACATGCCGGTTTCCTCGCGATGTTTTCCTTCACCGTTTTGAGAGCAGTGGTGATGAAATTAATTACACAAAGTCATGCGCCTGGCTTGGTTTGAACCCGCTACCTACAACTCGTAAGCCGGGGCCGTTGCCACTGAGCCACCACTACTCCTTCTAGGTTAATTTACAATAAAATAAAGTCGTGACAGCTTTATTTGTCTTCACTCTTCAAGTTCACTGTTTATTTCTGTGTTCATTCGTAATTAATTATGGTAACGTAGAACAACAGACAAAACATGGGCCCAAACGTGATGCGCCTGGGTGTGTTTGAACCCGCGACCTACCACTCGTAAGTCGGTGCCGTTACCACTCGGCCACCACAGCTCAATTAGAATATTAAATAACAATCATAATATAGTAAGCACCGAAAACATTTTTTTTTTTTTAAATAATATAAACTATTCTTTAAATTAAAATTTTGACTACGATCCCACCTGATGGTAAGCATGGCGGAAAAACTTCCGGCGGGATCTCATGGTGGAATGGCGACGGCGACTGTCGCAACCCAGTGCTGGGCACGCCTTAATTATGGCGATAAGTCCCCTCTTTGAGGAGTGGCTGGAAAGACCTCACGGCGTCCTTACTTACCGCATGACGCAGGTCCTAACCGGGCATGGTAAGTTCGGGAGGTTCCTGTACCGGATCCGTGCAGAAGAGACGCCCGGGTGCCACCATTGTGTGGACCGCCCGGAGGACACGGTGGAGCACACGGTAGAGGTGTGCCCCGCTTGGGCAGAGCACCGCCGTGTCCTCGTGAGGGCGATCGGCGGCAGCGATCTCTCGCGCCGGGCCTTGGTACAGGCCATGGTCCGGAGCGAGGAGGAGTGGCAGGCGGTCGCCTCCTTCTGCGAAGCAGTAATGCTAGCAAAGGAGGCGGCCGATCGCGTGAGGTAACGGCAACGGTCCTCACGCCCCAACCGCCGCCGGGATTCCGATCCCGATTTCCGGCCACCGTAGGCGCGGGCTTGCGGACGGCGAGCCACCCATTGCTCGCCGGTCGTCCGGTAACCATCCGGACCGAGCCCAAGTCGTCGACGGCGCGTAGTGTTCCACGCGCGCCTCAAGGAGATGTCAGCAACCGTAGGGGCCCAACAGGGTCGAAGCCTACTGGGGCCATGGGTGATGCGAAAGTGACCCCCGGGGCCCTGGAAAAATAAAAATGGCAAAGAAGGAACAGGAGTGGGTTTTTAGTCAGTAAAAGTCTGACACTATCTCCCGCTCCGCCCAAGAGCGGGGGTTGTCATTAGATGATTATCCAACCCGAAAAAAAAAAAAAAAAACCTGATGGTAAGCAGTACTGCAATCGTTGATAGTGAGGCGCACTAGTTTATGAAGAGCCTATTCTCTCTAGCCTTGAAGACACCCAAATTATAACCGGACGGGTAGACTGCAGCACTGAGAATGAAAGATAACAGCTTCAAAATAAAAAACTATTATCTTTAGTACCTGTCAATTATCAACATACTTGAAGAAAAAATACTTGAAGTAAAAAGACGCCTTTACTTTACGCTTTTTAGCAACTGGGAAAAGTTTTGATGACTTGAAGTTTTCTACTTTAATATCACCACGGGCTATAACATGAACGTCCGCCTACATTGACATCTTTTTCTCAACTAAAATATTGGCGCAATACCCCTGCCTCCCGTTGCCATTGCCGTGGCAAAATCAGAATTTCTGGAAATCCACAATAATATTGACCGAAAGATTAAATACTGAAATACAGGCCGCACACACCCAATATTATTGACAATATTATGGTATGTGTGCGACTAGCCTTAGGCATAGAATGCTGAAAATTTGCGCAGAGGTTTTATTATGATGTATACGAAAAATAAGAAATTTTTCCAAAATTCGTCACCTAAGAGGATAAAACAGGGGTTCAATATTTTTATGGAGAAACCTACTTTCTGAGCTCCTCCGTGTTCTCAACCATGACTACTATGTTGTCGGCAAACCGAAGGTGAGTGATGTACTCGCCATTGACATTAATGCCTAGCCCTCCATTCCAGTACCTTGAAGACATCCTCTATTGCGGCCATGAACAGTTTCGGAGAAATGACATGCAATGCTTGGTGACCTCAGTAGAGTTTCCGAAAAAGTGACACTTAAAATGAACATGGACAAAACTAAAGTCATGGTTAATATCCATGTAGCACCCACTCCTATCAAGATCGGAGACTCTACACTTCAAGTTGTGGACGACTACGTTTACCTGGGACAGACGGTCCAGTTGGGTAGATCACTTTATGAAAGAGACCTCTTTCATAAGACGATTGACCAATCGTCGAATCCAACTCGGTTGGGCAGCGTTCGGGAAGCTACACGGTATATTCTCGTCCAATATCATTGACTATGAGCACCGCTGTAAACGGTACCACTTCCTTCCTTTGGAGATGAGGCGTCAAATTGGAGACTTAAGTATGCTGATGGGTATCGCAAATGGCCACATTGACTGTCCTGAACTCGTTTCTAATTTAGCACTACGCACAAACCTGATGGGATTACGTCAGCGAACAATATTAAGTGTACCTTTCGCATTGACCAATTATATGAAAAATGATTTTTCAATAAGGAGTGCACTTGATTTCAATAGACTTTCTAGGGACCTTGATATCGACTTGTTTTGCACCAGTGTTGCGACCTTACGATGGCAAATGGCACAGATTTTTTTCTGTGATTAACTTCTCGTTAGAAATTCATTGATTTGTGTGTAATTTCTTCTTATCATATATATATATATCTTTATCTATGTGTGGAGGCTTGTAATTAGCTATTTAATAATAAATAATAAATAAATAATAAATGTTTATTTTTCTCACCACAATATTTTACAATACATCAGATTCTTAAAATGTAGTGACAATTGTTTTATTATTGTGGAAGACTGGTGCCTAAACTAGGCTGCAAGCCTGTATTTCAGGACACCAGGACCCCGCCTTTTACATAGTAATTTAGTAATTTATTTTCTTGTTACATTAACATTAAGTATTATATACTGATCGGTGAACTCATACATAATTATTTTCAATAAATAAATATATATTGGTTAGTATATGTGTGTGTGTGTATATATGGGCATATAAGTATATGAGTGTGTGTTGTGTGTGAAAGTGTAAGTATGTGATGGTGATGGTGTGTGTGTGTAATTACGTTTGAAATGTTAAACCAGAGTAGCAAGTAGTTTCTCGGTGTCGTCATAATTTAGTGCTTGTAGAAAGGAAGATATTTTCTTTTTACACATGATCTTAGTAAGATTAACTATTGGTAGCATCCTATTAATTTTATTGTAAAGAAAACCACCAATATGGCAGAAGAAACGTTTTGAAAATTTGGTTGTAAGGCGACTGTTTGGCCGATCCACGGGGTTGTATCTTCTCTTACCTTGTGAAGATGAAGGGTGGTATGATATCATAATGTTACAATATTTAAATAATTTTTCTTCTATTTGTCTGTGAGCCTTCTAAAAAATAAAATAAATAAATAAAAATAAATAAATAATATTTATTACACAGTGTCTCAAGACGATAGCATATGACCAGTGCGTATTGCGTAAAATATGGGTCCGAAACGTGGTCGTTTACAATGGACCTCATAGGAAGACTTAAAGTCACCCAAAGGGCAATGGAAAGGGCTATGCTCAGAGTTTCCTTGCGTGATCACATCAGAAATGAAGATAACCGCTGGAGAACCAAGGTTACCGATATAACTCGAAGAATCGTCAAACTTAAGTGGCAATGGGCAGGATACATTGCACGCAGAACAGATGGTCGATGGGGACGAAAGATTCTGGAGTGATAACCACGTACCGGAACACGCAGCGTTGGAAGCCGTCCCACAAGATGGACCGATGACCTGGTGAGGGTCGCGGGAATCCGATGGATGCAGACTATGTCCAGTGGACGTCTTTCAGCTGAAATGATAATGATGATGATGATGAATCTACTTTCACACGAGCGGAGCCTCTGGCAGAAGCTAGTGGAATACAACATTTATAAAAAAGAGATTACATATAGAATGCATAATTATTCTAAATAATTTATAGAATGGATTACCATAAATATTTTGATACTAGAGAGGAAATCCATCAGTCTATCGCAATTCCGCAGTCAAATGTCCGTGGGCATGAAAGTTATAAATTAAATTACATCATGTTTGCTTATCAATGCCACTGTTCACCTAATTTACGAGTATGTATGTGTCGCAGTCATTCAGTTAAAAACCTAGCCTTTTACTAAACAGCACCATTCAACTAACGCTCGTCTAATACAAAATTTACTGGCCAGTGGATGCTTAGGCAATTCAAATAAAAAATTACTTTTATGGCAGGCGTACAGCTTCTTATTCAATACCCAATCTATTAAACCAGACATCAGATGCTCACTTAATAACAGAAACATAAAGCGTAAGTTGAAGGAGTACTATTTTCAGTTAATTGAACCTTTACAGTTTATAGCGCGTTGACTAATTGTTGGTGGTAGGTTGTGGCACCTTGAAACAGACCCCAGGGGTCTAATTTATTGTGTGCCTTTTCTACATTAAAGATAAACCCTTGTTTTTATAAATAAATATAAATATATATAATACGGTTAAATTATTACTTGATCAGCAGTATATAATCCGAAACTTAGGGCACCTCGATAAGGTTAGGTTCCAAGGTAAGTGGGCAAGGATCCGTTATCCCCTTCATACTAGGTTCTTTTAAACCGTATAAAAAGAAATAGGAGACTCATAGACGTGCTTCGTAAACTTATTTTATGACTGTCGTCATCACATCGCCGGTTAAACATAAGCAAATCAAAATTAATTTTACACAGCCTGTTTCAATTATTTGGGCTAGACAAATAGTTAAATGATCCAAGACGATTTGCCTAACTATTTGATTAGATGGCTATATATCATTCAAGGCATCTAGTTTGGTATAATAAAAAGGCTGATTAGTCTAATTGCGTGCGACATAAATCTAATGTCTAAGTACGTAGGTATATCTTATTATTATATTATCTACACACAGCTCGCTGACAGAGAGTGATGAAAGTAAGACTAAACATTTCGTAAGAAGATGTAGGTACATAAGCATAGGACTCTGAAAGCAGCGAAACAAAAATTTAGGAGTATCGTACCACACCAAGAATAATAGCGAGTTTTAGCGATAGATTTCTGGAAAGGCAACCAAAACGCAGATTCAAGATTCAAAGCATTTTATTTCAAATAAACGATTTACAGGCACTTTTGAAATGTCAAGAAGTCAATCAGTCAGAAAAAATGTTGTAATTGCACATTCCAAAGCGTAAATCTATAGGGAGAAGAATGTGCAAGAAACTCCATGGACACTCTTTTCAATCATGTTTTGTAATTCCAAATATCTCTGTTACATGTTTCTTGTCACTATCATGTGAGAACAATGTAAATAATGTAAAAATAAAAACTAAATATACTCGTAGATATTAAAATAACAACTGGCAGCTAAGAGATGACCAGTCTCAACTGACAGCGCCCGTTCACGGACATGACGCGAATTTTAGCACCACAGCTCAAACATGCTCACGGGTATCTAGAAACTAACCTTTTATTAACAATTCTAGGTATTACCTGCCTACTTTAGAAGCCATGATAATCCTTAACCTTAAATATTATAAAACAAAGGCCCCCAACGCATCTTTTTTTTAATGTTATAAACTAGTGCTTGACTGCGATCCCACCTGATGGTAAGTAGTGATGCAATCACTGATGGTGAGGCGCACTAGTTTATTAAGAGCCTATTCACTCTAGCCTTTAAGACACCTAAATTATAATTAGACCGGAAGACCGCAGCAGGCAAGTTGTTACAGTCCCTCGATGTTCGCGGTATAAACTATGAGGCGAAACGCTTAGTCCGGACCGTAGAGGTTTCAACAACGTTAAGATACTCGCCATTCTGTCGTTCGATCTGTATATGTATGTTCGCGATAAATTCAATAACTACTGATCGGATTTTCATGCAGTTTTTATCAATAGACAGTCATTCATGAGGAAGAATGTGAAATAAGTGAATACTATAGCAGAGAAAAGTCGAGAATTTAAAAAAATTGCTATACCCGTGCAAAGCTTGTGCGGGTCACTAGTTTTACCTGTATATAATCTTTCATCTATAATACTCCATTATCCAAGTGCAGGGCAAAAGTTCATATTCTGAAGATTAAAACTGATACAAACGTATTTTCCAGTGTTTATTGTTTACGAGTAGGTTAGGTGTATGTACGCAAACTGCAAGTCAGTCACTATCAGTGTTACACAAAATTCTCGGAACATTAATAATTTGCAGCACACACGAACGAATACGATGTAAACATTATATTATTAATAGGGGTTAAAGTATGAAATTGCCGTTTTTAAAACGGGTTGCTTTGAGGGTTTTGCGGGTTGTGTTACATATTTGGATTGACTTGGAATTATAAGTTTAAATAAACGTTATATTGAAGGTACGTTATTCTTTTTTCAAAATTCGGTATTTATTGATTTCTTTGTGTTTTGTATTTTCTGTAATATCACAGTACTTGTAAATATTTTTGTATGAAATATAAGAAAACTCGCATCATTTTGTAATAAGAGTTCTACCGTGGAAACAATGCGTCTCAAGCGATATGCAATATTGATTATGTATATGGACATAAAACTGCTTATGAATGGGATGTCTATTTTTGTTTCAATCACTTTCACGTGGAAAATTTTATCTCACGAATAACTTTTCTCCTCAGTGCGGCAACAAGACAAAATTTACAAAACGAAAGCTATTAAACCAAGAGCACAAAGTTCTTTTGTTAGAAGAAAGTCGTAGGTATACGTAATTGATATTGCTTGCCCTCTGAAACGTATAGTAAAAACGTTTTTTTATTAGGATTAATGGTTATAAGAACTGGGATATTATAGAAAATACAAAACACGAAGAATCCAATAAATAATTAATTTCGGAAAGAGCATAACGTACCTTTAATATAAATTTTATTTGAACTTGTAATTCCAAGTCAATCTAAAGATGAAATAAACACTTATTTTTTTTTACAAAAATTACAATATTTTGTTGCTTTGAACAAAATATTGTAATTTTTGTAAATAATTAAGTAATATTTGGTTTAAAATGGAAAAAGTTATGATCTTGCGTTTTAAGTATTTTTATTTTCGTTTTTTTTTCATCCCAAGAGCGGGGGATGTCATTGGATGATTTCCCATCTAAAAAAAAAAAAACATTCTTCTGATGAAAGAAAATTTAAAATCGGTCCATTCGTTTTTGAGTTTAACGTTAAAAAGAAACACACCAATCTTTTCGCTTTGTAATATTTATTGGTATCTAAGGATAGAATAGTTTAACATATCTTATCTGATGTGACCTAATTTAGTTCGCAATAATATTTCTTTTTTGTTGAAACCGCGTAAAAAGCTAACTTTCCTAAGTCATATAAAGTTTTACGCCCATATGGTAACAACAGTCCATATTTCTAAGTCAGCCGTTCTGTTCATGTTTTAATGCTAATATTTTATGTGGCGAACAGAAAGTTAAGTTATGTTATATCTTGTCGACTTTCACGGTACTTTCAGGTCGGCTCGGCGAATGTAAAAGCTTGTTGAAACATGCTGGAATAGTTGAACTGTGTTAAATTTTCTTAAATAACAGACTGGACTACTTTATTTTTCACATCTTTATAAAAAATAGGTCAATGGAAATGGGGGTATCGATCTACAAGAAACAAATGATACACTCACCGGCACGGAAACTTGGCCACCAATAACTTGCCGATAATTTCTATTTAAATATTTAATTTTCACTATATTATGGGTTTATGCACTAAATTAGGGTTTTTTATGGTTTTGTAACTCAGTTATTGAAAAAATGATGCACCAGCAGTAATCTTTAAAAAAATAAGCAGTTTCACAAAAATATTGGTTTTAACACTGGGTCGAAGCCTACTGGGGCCAAGGGTCTGATTCTGAAAGGAAGACTCGGCCCTGGTACGAAAGGCAACGAAGGAACAGGAGTGGGTTTTTAGTCAGTAAAAGTCTGACACTATCTCCCGCCCCGCCCAAGAGCGGGGGATGTCATAAGATGATTTTCCCACCGGAAAAAAAAAAAAAAAAAAAAAAAAAAAAAAAAAAACACTGTCAATTTAAAAAGAACACAAAATGAAAAATAACCAAAAAGTCTTCGTTGTGTTTGCATTTTAATATCGGGTGTTTCCTCCCCTAGCCCCGATAACAGCTTGCATTCGTTCTGGCATACTTTGGATGATGTTTCTGATCTCAACTTGTGGTATGCTTTCCCAAGCGGTCAGTGCTGCATTTCAAAGCTGATTCAGAGTTTCAGGCGGGTTGGAGGAGGACTTTATTTTTCTTTTAAGCTTGTCCCAGATATGCTCTATTGGATTTAAGTCTGGACTACGAGCTGGTCACTGCAATTTTTGAATACCAACCTTTGTAAGGTATTCCTCCACGCAATGTGCAACGTGTGGGCGCGCGTTATCGTGCATTAGGAGGAATTCGTCAAATCCAATAAACCCTGAATATGGTAACACGTGTTCCTGAATAATCTCCTCGATGTATCGTGTTGCCGTTACTCGGTTATCGACGATAACTAACTCCGTACGTGCATCGGAACTTATTCCTCCCCAAACCATTATAGAGCCTCCATGAAAAGTAACAGTTTGTGTGGTGGTAATGGGTAAAAACCGCTCTCCTCTTCTTCTCCACACTCGCTCCCGACCATCTGGAGCTCTTAAAGCGATTCGACACTCATCTGTGAACAGTACTCGAGCCCACTGCTCATGGGTCCAGTTGACGTGTTCTCGTGCGAATCGAAGTCGAGCTACTCGGTGACTTCTGAGAAGTTCTGGGCCGCGTGCTGGTCTACGAGCTTGTAAATTCACTTCCTCCATTCGTCTTCTCACTGTATGTTCACTAACATTGACACCTCTTGTGAACTGGAGTCGCTAGCGTATCTCAACAGCGGTGAGGTAGCGGTTTCTCAAAATTTCCAGGACAATAAAGCGGTCATCCCGGGCTGATGTGCATCTGACGCCTCCGCTGCCTGGTCTGCGGGAGTAGCGGCCTGTCTCCTGGTATCGTTTCAGCGCATACTGCATCGATGAACGTGGTACTTTCAGTATAACAGCAACTTCTCGCTGTGTCAGCCCTTGTTCGATCAATGCTACAGCTTGTGCAACCTGTGATGGTGTTAATGGCATTTTTATTGGAATTAAATCACCTTTAGTTTTTGAAGTAACAGTACGATATCACAATAATTGAATAACCTAACAATAAACTTTCACAAAACACAAATTTAAAACAGCAACTTAGTCGCTCAGATGACCGGGTTCAACTAAAACTTAAAAATAACGTCATATTGCACTCAAACATGATAAATTACCCACTTGAACTAAAGGTAAACATTTTTTAGACCAACCTTCATAATAAATAATCATAGGAAACACTTAAAGCTCTTATTATCGCGAAATACGCGCTTGGCCAAGATTCCGTGCCGGTGAGTGTATTTGACTCAAGAAATCTGTTGGGTTTGCTGCTCTGCCCCTCTAGCCAAGTTACAACCGTTTCGTTTCGATTCTCTTTTCGTCGATCGCCTCGAGTAGGCTACGCCTTCGATTCCTTTATTCTGACGTTATCCCAACGCTCAGTCACGTGGTACAGAACAAAAGAATAGGAGGCGTGGCCGACTCGAGGCGATCAACGAAAAGATAATCGAAATGAAACTTAACGATTCTATCTCACAGCTCAAAAAAATAAAATGATTTTTTTGAGCTGTGAGGTAGAATCGTTAAATAACTTCTCCGGCTCTATGGTGGAGTGAGAGGGCTAATCCGATTTTTACTAACCAAAACCCATTTCTGTTTTTCCAGTTGCCTTTTGCGTTCCAGGGCCACGGCAACTGGTGTGGACATTGCCGAAGCCCACTAAATATAACCATTACGTAAGCCTTGCCCCTTACAGATTTGCTGGGCGGACAGCTCATGACCTTGATTGATCTTGCCCCCCTAGCCAAGTTACAACCGTTTCGTTTCGATTCTCTTTTCGTCGATCGCCTCGAGTAGGCCACGCCTCCGATTCCTCTATGCTTAGTCACGTGAAAGTCAGAACAAAGGAAAAGGAGACGTGGCCGACTCGAGGCGATCAACGGAAAGAGAATCGAACGACATTTGTAACTTAAACTGCTATCTAATAAGCACCTTCTGCCATCACGAATGTCGAAACCAATGGCTTTCCTGTTGCTATCACGGTTAGGTTATAATTCAAGTCTGGCTAGTTCATGTTATAAGTTACCTTCGCCTTCGGATTCATTTTTTTTTTTCGAATTTTATTCTGGCTATCTATCGTAACAGACCGATTAAAGGTCGCCTTACCACACCACAGCATAATTTACAATTCCCGTTTGCACCTTATGGGTGCGGAGCCGTAAAGAGCAAGTCTTTAACTAGGCCACCCACATTGTATCCAGTTTCTTTGTTAGCGCTGACCTCGCACAGACACTACGATAACCTAAGAACTAATTAAAATTGTGCTAAATGTAATTATATTATCCGCTAAAGAGTCACAATCAGCATTTAACTGGAATTTCATTTCGTACCCGACTTCCAGGAATGTTTGTGAAAGTTAATATACCAGAGTATCAACGGCTAATGCTCAAAATTCTCTGACTTTCCCTGATCAACTTTTTACTATTTTAAAGCAAAGAAGTATTCGTTTTCAATAAATTGGCCGAGTGTTACACGACCGAAAAACAAGGACAAAAAAAATCTACCTAAGTAATTTTCTTTGGTCCACTCTTCAAGTTCAATTTCGATCCCATTTGGTCCATATCAATCTTGTAGGGCTTGATGAGACTGTTTTAAAAACGTTTCAGGAACACCTTTTTGTTTTTAATTCTAACTAGTTTTTAGTTCAAAAAAAAAATCATAAGTTTTTTATTTCACATAGGCCTACATGGGCACTTTTAAAACGCCAGAAGCTAGTGCATGGTTCCAAATAGGTCGTTTCCTATAGAGAAGAACCGGCAAGAAACTCCATGGTTACTCTTTTAAAAAAATGTTTTTCTTACAATATTTCCATATTACGGAATAAGTAGATATTATGTAAGGACAGTGTAGACCGGTCAACATTGTACCAAAAAGTACAATAAAAATAAGAATCATAATAACAAGTGAGTCGTAATGGGAAGTAACCTAAAGATTCACGGAGCCTACAATGTTCTCACATTAACATTATAAAAAATGAGGGTATAAATATAAAAAGCAAGAAAAATAAATAATTACAATTATCAATAAATGAGAAGTTAACAAAATAAATCATTAATGAATTTAGTATTTGTGTAGAACACCCACCAAAACCAAACTTCAAAGACTAGTAGGTGTCTGGCCTGGTGTGATGCAATTGAACGGATCTGTTTGAGTTACCTATAGCTACAACTTAGGGGTCTTTAATGTATATGTTCGCAATCTATGTAACGTTAAACACTGTTTTATAAAACACAATTTATAAAATTTAATGGCTTGTCACAAAATTCCTTTCTGCTGGTCCTAGGTGGACCATGTAGTTTTATTATTTATAATATAATAATCTTAACAATTTAACATTCCTTTCCACAACACACTTTACATTCATTTCCTTTAATATGTACTGTGTGTGTGTTGTTTAGGTACATACATGTGTAGCGGAAAAACAAAATCCTACTTCGAAGTATCAGATTTCTCCTCGCTATTAGAACTTAACAATACAACACAGCAGTCCCTAAAGAACTATTGGGCAGTTGCCCAGATCGTCTGGTCTAGGCTAGTTGTGTGTGGTGACGGATGTTGTGTCTATATTGAAAAAGGAGGATTTTTCGACTCACAATCACCACCACTGCCTTCCCTATTCGGTAGTGGTTTGCGGAACTCACTAAACTTAAACTCCCATCTCATAGGTAGAACCCGTGGGTAGAACATGGTTATCGTACACATAAATTCACTTTTTTTTTATTGATTTCCAATAATAAAGAGTTTATCTATTTATTTATTTACAACGTACTACACTTATTCTAACAAAAGATTAACATTATTTTCGTCTGTCGATCATCATCATCATTTCAGTCGAAAGAGTTATAGTTGGCCACATCATGAAGTGATCAATTTCTAAGATCTGGCCACGACATATCATCATCATCATCATCATTTCAGTCGAAAAACGTCCACTGCTGGCCATAGACCTCCCCCAAGCGTCGCCACAACGACCGGTCCTGTGCGTCTCGCATCCATCGGATGTCGATATCTAAATAATTTTGATACCAAACCGGTTGTGCATAGAGTTAATTAAAAACAATCTTTATGACTTTGGGAAAATAGCTTTACCTTACCCACACAGTTTCCCCCTTAATAGTAATTTATTTACATACCTACATTGTTCCTGTTCAGGCAAGGCCTTAGTCTTCTCATGGTTCTTGGTAACCACTTATGCCTCCCAAAACATGACCTTTATATTTTTATTATTATTGTTACGCAGTTTTTGCTGAAATCAGTACCTACCTACTTGAAATAGTATTTTTCAAGATATAATTTATGAAAAACCCAATTTTAGTGATGCATAACAAAACAATGGTTAAGATAAAGTTGTTTTACCTAAT
Organism: Mythimna pallens; assembly: GCA_961205895.1. Lineage (NCBI taxonomy): Eukaryota > Metazoa > Arthropoda > Insecta > Lepidoptera > Noctuidae > Mythimna > Mythimna pallens. The sequence goes on from OY540825.1 coordinate 8,122,275, forward strand.
TAAATGTCGCTCATCAAAATAATACTCAAACAGAATATTATGCTGTTTTATCAAAATCTTTATGAATCATTTTGAGATAACATTGCGAATTTTGTGTGCCGGAAAAAACACATTTATTACCAGAATAATATTATTTATAGACTGCACAGGTGAAGGTTCAATAAAACAAACTTATAACACAGACATAAAGCTCGATGTTATTTATCAAATGTTTTCCTTGTATTGAGCATCAGCTTTTAATTACTTATATTTTTAGATGTGTCACCCTCAGCCGCTAAGGAAAGTCATGGTCCTATCTAGAACGCAAAGAGTAGGTAACTGAAGGACACAGGTGTGGTTTTAGTCAGTAAAAGCGTAAAAGTCTGAAACGCTCCACCCAGAACGGGAGAAGTGGAATGGTGAGTGGAGAAGTGGGATGCTGTCCAAACTAAAAAAATGATAATATTTATTTCAAATTTATTTGGACTTCACAATAAAGAAAAAAAAGAGAGCTAATTCGAAGAAGTTGGCGAAGAGTTAATGCAATAATCACAGCGTTAATGTTTTCCAATTGTCGATTTGGACTAATTGTTTGACTATATTAGTTAGGTATGTAGTTTATTAATTTGAGTATGTATTGTATAATTGTATTATATTTATGGTTTATTAGTACTTATATCTTTTCTAGTATACCATTCTCTCTCTCGTTTATTGTACCTACCACTATTTTTCTCTGCATCACCCAAAGTTTGACTGGTAGAAAATGCCTAAGGCATTAAATCCGCCTCTATACTTTTGTGTGCATAAAACATTTAATAATAATAATAATAGGCCGCCCAGATTTGTTTGTTTCTGTTTGACTTGTGTACAAAATGTAACAAGCAAATGCAAACTCTTGTAATACACCCCAATTAAAAAATTATAATCATAATTTAAGCACTACAATGCACTAAGATAGTGTTTTTTTAAGAAATTAGTTACCCTAAATGTAGGCAAATAATTTTCTAAAATAGCTCTTAATCATTTTAGGATAAGTATAAAATTACCTAATTTAAAAATCCTCGTAGCTGGATTCTACTTTCTCAACATACTACTTTCAGGATGTGCTTTTAATAAGATAGGTACATGTTGTATAGTTTAATAGTCATGTTGAAAATAATCTGTCTAGACCCAATTCCATACAAATATTTTCTTCAGACAGTTCGGGACTTCCTTCATTTTTTTCTCAGATTTCATGTTCAGTCGTTACCCATGGTGTACTTTGATTGCGATGGCAATGTTAAATAACCACGATGCAGCCCTTCGATGTGACGTCATCTCTTCGATCGGGTCTGTCAGTCCGAAAGGTAGAGGAACCGAGCATGAGCAGAGCACGAGCCGAGCTCAAATACGTGTAGTGTGGACCGACTCTAGAGCAGCCGTGTACGACCGACACTACATGATTTTGATCTCGGCTCGTACTCCGCTCGTGCTCAGCTCCTCTAGTGTAAACGTCGTTACCCATGTTGTAGGTACTTTGATTATGCGATGACAATGTTACCACGATGCAGCCCTTTGATGTAACGTCATCTCTTGGGAGGAGCCGAGCAGAAGCCGAGCACGAGCCGAGTTCAAATACGTGTAGTGTGGACCAACTCTAGAGCAGCCGAGTACTGCCGACACTACACTATTTTAAGCTCGGCTCGTGCTCCACTCGTGCTCGGCTCCTCTAGTGTAGACCCACCTTAAGCGTCCATTACACGATAGGTATTGCTGTCAGTTTTCTCACAGTCAAATATTTTAACTGACGTAAAACCTACCGTGTAATGCGATGACTGACGTTTGCATGACGAAAAACGTATGGCGATAAAATTCCGTCACTCAAACAACATTCATGATTGATGGTTTTGATTGACGCTTGCATGACCGTGTAATGGACGCCTTAAGATGTTTGCAACTCTTTGGCGTCCAGTGGTCATGCAAGCGTCAGTCAAAACCATAAAACTTGACTGATAGTGAGTAAGTTCATTCATTATCAGTCAAGTTTCATTCATGATTGATGGTTTTGACTGACGCTTGCATGACCGTGTAATGGACTCCTTTCAAACATTCCCGCAAAGTTAGGCGAAGTCGTGGATACAGATATAAAAAGTTATTAATAAAACAACTTTCAGAAAAAAACAAAAACTACTCTATCGCATTAGGTTACCCTGTATAGTTGTAAGTTGGATAATAAATAAATGTTACGCTTCACTTAGTCGAACTTCATGTTATGCTTTTCACGGGCATGTTTTACCAATAGTACCTAATGGTGAGTGATAAATTATGTTGTTGCCGATGAAACACGTATGATTAGAAGTAAGTAAGTACCTACCTAACCTTTTCACTCTCACCCTAGGATCGAAACGCCCGGGATATGTTAATATTATTACTAGCCCATATTGTTGGGCTGTAGGAATGTTTGAAAGAGCTACCGTGACCCTGGAACGGGCACCTAATGGCAACTGAAGGAGTGTTTTTCGTCAGTAAAAGTATGACATGACACTCCCTCTCGCTCCACCCCCCACCTTAAAAAAACCTGTTTTGTCCCACTGCTGGGCAAAGACATCCCTTTATTCCTTCCAACGGTTGAAATTTTTTGCTTCTTCTTCTTCCTAATTCCAGGCGGCCATTTCCTTCGTGATTTGCCGCGGCCTCGTGTCGCTGTGACATGCACTTAGAATATAGCTATCAGCTAACACAGACTCCGGCCAAAAATCCATTTCCTTACCATCTCTTCATCTATTTATCTAGTGATCATGCTGTTTGTGGCCAGGACTTTGGCCATGTATCTGAATAGTTTTTTTTTAAATTTGATATAAACCAATGCTTGACTGCGATCCCACCTGATGGTAAGCAGTGATGCAATGAGAAGATGGTAAGGTGAGGCGCACTAGTTTATTAAGAGCCTATTCACTCTAGCTTTGGAGACACCCAAAATATAATCGGATGGGAAGACGCAGCAAGCAAATTGTTCCAGTCCCTCGATGTACGTGGTATAAACGATGAGGTAAAACGCTTTGTCCGGACCGTAGACGTTTCAACAACGTAAACCTCGTTCGTATTTTGAGTAAAGAAAGCCTCAAACCCTACTTTAATGCCAAATATTGACAGATTTCAGGTTAAAACAGAGTTTGGGAAATATTCAACTTCAAATGCTTAATTACACCCTATTAAATTTTAAGCTCCTACAATAGAGAGTCTAGAATCTATCGTAATTTAGGATTCGGAGGATTGTCTCCTAATATGTTTTAGTTTCACAATCAACACACTCATAAGTCATTTATTTATAAGTTAATCCATCCCTTTGTTTTATTTATAAATAAGTTTGCGAAAATTGCAGAAACTGCTCACAGCTAGATGAATATATTAATCTGAAGGAGACATAATCATCCACCTTGGCCAAGCTTTGGGGTCACCAACCCGATGCTATCGACTGCACAGACTATTGGTGACGTCAGAGGTACTTGATAATAATTGGCGTAAACATAGAGCATCCATTCAATATACTGCTTGTTAGATTCCGAAATGGAAATTAAATTTACGTCTAATTGATCGTAGTTAACTTTTTAAATTCAATGGCTTGTAGCGTCAAGTGTGTAAATTATTTCAAAGTGAATACTAACACTATCGTATAGATTTTTAAGGTCTTTATCAGAAAACCTGGAATACGAGAAAATACTTATTAAATACGAAGTAATCGAGAAAGTGACTAGAAATAAACTTTCTCATAAACAATGGTTGCACTAGAATTTATCTATCCCAAGCAGTGCACCAGTTGCCAATGGCAGTGTGTGCAAGTCCTAGTCCTTTTAATCCGGTTATGTGTGCGCCCGCGCATCACTTGCTAGCACGCAGTCTCTCGCGCTACCCGTCAACTGTGCAAGCGCACACGATTTAGTCCGCGAATTTTAAAACATTTTTTAATTTTTTTTATATCTACAGTCTATTTTAAAACAAAATGTACAAGTCGTTGATAGTTCTTTGTGTGGTTTTCTGTGTTGTTATTGGTGAGTTTTTTTTTATATTTTATTGATAATAAATTCTGATGACAAAAATAAAATGTAAAAATAAACGTGCATGCATTTTACTAATTTTCCTGCTGCATTGCAATGCACGAAATCAATTTATTTTAATAGGCTATTCAATCTTTATGACATAGGTAACTTCGTCGTATGCACCATTTAAGAAACATAAATCTCAATTTAAACTATAATACTCACGCAGATGTTTTTTGTTCATCAGTTCGTAATTATTACTTAGAGAAACATGGAAAAAAAAATTCCAAAGAGTACCTTAACACAGAGCATCCTCTCTTTTGAAGTCGGTCAAAAAAAAAACAAACATATCGAAGAATTAAGTGTTAAAACAAAAACAGTTCACGACTAATCACGATGTTAATAATTAAGTATTATCTTTGTTAGTCATCGTTAAGTCACGGAGATATCGGGCGTGGATCAAATCGTGACACGATGATCCTTTTCCGTGATCGTGAGCCCAGATCAGTTGTTTTTTTTTTCATAAAATAAACTATTCAATTACAGACCATTCAGTATTCATAACATTTGAACAGAAATGCAAAAAAATAAATATGTAAATGTTAACAAGTTTTTCTATTACTTTGAAGATGATTCAAATACTGTCTGACACCTATTTTGAGATGCTAATTGGTCTCGCCAATTAAATCTTAAAACGGTAATACTTCCCTTACAATTAAATTAAAAACATCGACTACTTACAGCGCAATTGAATTATCTAATTGAACACTTTGTTTAATTAATCTAAATTAATCTACGGTTACCGAAAAATTAATTGTGTAATGATTAACAAACTGTACCTCGTTTGTTAACTTTATCTGCCCAAAAAATTAATGTACCGGTAAACAATTTTATGGTAGTCTACCTATACTGTTATTAAATGAAACAGTAGGTAAGAATGTAATTAATACAAAAAAATAACTGTAAGGGAAATACTGCTGAGTTGTACCTATTATATCTGTACATAAAAGATACGGCTTGTTACCCTCGTTCATAGTAGGTATCCGGACTATACTAATTCGTGGAAGAGAAAAACTCTTATAACTTATTTAAAAAAATAAAGGATCAAAGAGGCTGTCAACCCGAAAATGAGGATATTACTAAACATGTAACCGGTGGGATTGTTGTAAGCACCTGAACGATCTAAGACAGTGTACACACCAATCCTAAATCATTACAGTTTTGACTAACTATTGTTTTCTACACAACAACCAAAACCAAAGCTTAAAGACTGGATGGAGCTAAGGTGAAGCAAAACGAACGGATCTGCTTGAGACATTTTGCGTAAGCTAAAGAGTGGAATTCCGTCCGTGTTTCTGATAGCTACAACCTAAGGGTGTTCAAGTCAAGAGTGAATCTTACTTTTAAGTAAGCATAATCCATCATCGACTACATCACTGCTCACCATCAAGTGAGAAATGGGCAAACACTCTACCAAGCTAATACTGCGTTAACTTACATCAAGAAAGTTTTTCAGTGCATTGTTGCAAAATTTTGACTACGAATAAGTGCCAGCTTAATTTTTATATACATAGTCCGTCTGAAGTCAGTTTTGATTCATGTGTGGACACAGCCTAAGATCTTCTACGATACTAGTTAGACTTGTTAGTATTCGTTACACGGCTCAGTCTTAAGCTTCAATTTTACTGTCTTCAGAAACTAGAATCCAGCAAGACATTCCTAACGGAATTTATAATTCTTAATTGCGATAGGTATCCGTAAAACAAATCGATCATTGACACGAATTGATGATCTCTTCGCCAAAAACATTAAATACAAAAAAGCTTCTGAGTAATGTAACTTAATAAAGCAACTAATCGGCGTATAAGAATTCTCATTATTAGACACTTATCTCATTCCCCATCCATATTAGTCATCTGGCCGCAAGTATTTTTTGCACACCTTGTGTTTTTATTATAATATAATCGAAACTTTAGAAAATGATATCATCGACCCACCACAGGGCAAATTGATTCCGGGAAAGTTACACGTTAGGTACCTTGAAAGACCTCACAATGATGCTCATCAAAATGGACCTTTCCGAAATAAAAACAAAATTGGTGTAGACAGGTGAAATATCAACAAATTTCTTGACTCAAAATACACGAACGAGAAAGCCCCACAATGTTCATCGCAGCGGAACATAAAAAGCAGTGGACAGTGAACATGACGATAGTGTAGGACTTGAAAAGTTTATGGAAGGCATTTTATAATAATGCAAAAACAAACACGATTGGTCCGGTCCGGCTGTGCTGGGTTACACACCACTGGACAAGACAGGACAATGACTCTCTTATAACGAGCCGACGCGATTAAAAAGCTTGTTTATAGGTTTTATAGGTACGAAGGTTACACAGTCTATTTAATTTCTCTAGATAACAAACATAAAAGTTTAATGAAAAGATAAGTAGCTTGTTAGTTGATGGAAATAAGAATAGATATTATAATTGCGCTGGTTTTCATTATAAATAATAACTTGTTTATCACATCACGCTTTTTTTTCGGTGGGAAAATCATCTTATGACATCCCTTATGCTCTTGGGCGGGACGGGAGATAGTGTCAGACTTTTACTGACTTAAAACCCACTCCTGTTCCGTCGTTGCTTTTCGTACCAGGGCCGAGTCTTCCTTTCAAAATCAGACCCTTGACCCCAGTAGGCTTCGACCCTGCTAGGCCCCTACAGTTGCTGACATCTCCTTGAGTTATCACATCACACTAATATTAGAAATGCGAAAGTCTGTGAATGTGTTTGTAATGTTTGTATGTTAGTTATTTCTTCAGGGTTAAACTGTTTTTGCACATGGATAGGTTTACCATGTCCTGGAATAGCCCATAGGATAGTTTTTACCAGAAAGTAGGTCCCTTAGGCTGGGTATAACTGCTGGCAGCGGCTTTGCATGCGTGAAAGCAGAAACATGTACCAAGGGAACATAACACATCTATAATGCGTTCTAAATAAGAATAGGATTTTAGCTCTCTTGGGGTAATTTTGTAATTTTTCTGCATACCTACTTTTAGGAGTTTTTGACAATCTCTGTTGTGGTTACAATAAGCAGACTATAAAAAGAGATAGAGCTAATTAGTACTAATAGCAATAATACCAAATAAATCTAAGCACTTGAATTGTAGAGCAGTGGTGGCCAAGTGGTAACGGCCACGACTTACCAGTTGTAGGTCGCGGGTTCAAACCCAGCTAGGCGCATTACTATGTGTAATTTACCTCATCACCACTGCTCTCTAAACGGTGAAGGAAAACATCGTGAGTAAACCGGCATGTCCTAGAACCAAAAATTCGAAGACATGTGACATTCACCATTCCGCACTGGGCCCGCGTGGTGGATTACGGCCCATTCCCTCTCCTAGAGAGGGAATGCTATATACATGAGTTGCTTAGATTGTCTCTAATGTAGCTTTGATGGAACGATGATTTATAAACCTATCGATCAAAACGAACAACGGCCCACTTGATCATTAATCATTACTCTGCGATAATTAAGACGCAAGTTCAGATAAATTGTAAGCATTAATTAATACAACGCAGTCTGGATTTATTCAAAGTTGTTTAGACTTATATAGATAAGAAACTCGCGGCGTGACTCTTCAATGACCCACTTTCGTGGTCACGTAGCTTAACCAGCTGCATTTCACTTAATTAATCGAAAACTTTCGTAGATCAAAAACTTTCGGAGTACAAAAAGTAAAATTTTCAAAATGTAAAGCTCCCGCTGGCAATGTGGGATGAGACAGTGCGACAACTAAGTATGCGACGACGCTTTTTCACAAGAATTGTTCTACTTATCTGAAGAGAGCTTTTAGAACAGTGTTTTCTAATCTGTAGTCCGCGAACCATGTATGCTGATGTAAATGGGGCTCCCATACAACAAACGTGATTTTTTTGCCGTTTCTTGCTGAGGACTCGCACTTAACCGGATTTTTTAAATATGTATTGATAGGTAAGTACTACAAGTATTGAATTATGATAGTTCAATTTTTTTGTGGACTTCTGGTCCTTGCTAACAACAAAAAGTCCAATGTGGTTCCAAGTCAAAAAGATTGAGAACCACTGTTTCAGAATGATTTCTATGAAAATCGTCGCAACACATCAGATCGGTGTGGCATTGTCACGATGCACCTGTCTGCAAAAGTATCAATGACAAAAAGTAATAACTACTTTCATTTCTATAGTGACAAAATGTAATACAACATTAAACGTTTTTATGATTTATAATAACAAAAAAATAGAAGCTGGCAAATTGACCATTTGAATTTTTTGTATAAAAATATTACCTACTTCGCGTGACTTTATAGATTACTAGTGTGAATAGGAGGAACCATTATAATTACTCAAGTTTATTAATTGTAATACTTTTTTTACACTATCTTTGTAAAATATATATATATATATATAACGCGCAATATGTTAATGATCGTGAATGACCGTTGTAAGATATCTACATAAGTTCAAGTCGTTTATCTGCGTATTAGTCGATTTGTTTTTGGTCTACTACACGAAACCGATAATAACAAGACGTAGGTATGTTATTGTACTTTAACAATAATAAGGAAAAGTCACGTAAAATAAACAGTGCAGATTTCAGGTAACGGACTGTCTCGTTCCAAATCTGTGCACCGAAGTGATAATATTTGTTCGAAACAATTTGTTCCGATTTTTTAACATCTAAACTAGGGCAAGCCACAAAATTAAAGACCATTATGAGACGAAGACACCTTCACTTGTATCTGCAGAAAGTATTGGATTTTGAATCTTATCAGTGTAAAATTTGAGATGAAAATCGATGGATGTGTTTAGGTGAAATGTACTGGACAAATGATGGAGGTACAGTTAGAGTTTTGACAAGCAAAAACGCAGCCTTGAGTCGGATGGTCCGGCGACCGTTAGAAAGCCGGTGCGGCCATACATACATACTCCAACAACGCTAACACTCAGACTGGTACTTGTTAGTATATTTTATAGGTAATCATGTAGGCATTTTAATTTTAACGGTTTTACTCAGCAGCCGCCTCTCGTTATTAGTGAGCAATCAGTGTAAAAAGCCGCAGCATGCATAGCGGGCGACGAGATGCCAATGCAGCTTCGGTTTTAGATAGATAGTCATGTTGAAATAATTTCAAGTGTTAGTTGTTATTTTAAAATGAAAAAGCAGTAGATATTTATATTATAGTCTAGTAATAATAGTCTACAGAATAATGGCCAATATCGTAAAAATCCCGGAAAACTGGATATCTACATAACTACTCGTATAATCTACGAATAGGAAATATTTATTTATTGTATACTAGCTTCTGCCAGCGGCTTCGCCCGCGTGAAAGTAGGTTTCTCTATACAAACTTTGGACCCCTGTTTCATCCCTTTAGGGGGTGAATTTTGGAAAATCCTCTCTTTGTGCTCGTCTACGTCATAAGAGGAAGCCTTGTGCAAAATTTCTGGTTTTTAGTCCCAGTATTTTTGGCTGTACGTTGATATGTCAGTCAGTCAGTTTCTCCTTTTATATATATAGATAAGTATTATGTTTGTGTATTTTGTGGTGTACACATATTTGTTTAGTATATTTTTTGTTTCAAGTGTGATTTGCATTTAAAATATAATTATCCTCAACTGCAAAATGTCTCTCTCATATAAAAAGGTTTGCTGTAAGAAAACCCAGTTGTGGGTTAAGCTCGCCTTTGTACATCAGCTGTCCTATTTTATTGTTTTTTTTTAAAGTTGTGTGTATACTAAAGAATAGGAATTAATTAGATAATCATTGGCCCTTTAATGATCGCAAGGTCTAAAGATGCGTTTGAGGTGTGCCCCGCCTGGGCAGAGCACCGCCATGTCCTCGTGGGGGCGATCGGCGGCAGCGATCTCTCGCGCTGGGCCTTGGTACAGGCCATGGTCCAGAGCGAGGAAGAGCGGTAGGCTATCGCCTCCTTCTGCGAAGCAGTAATGCTATCAAAGGAGGCCCCCGCACGCGCGAGGCAATGGACCTCGCGCCCCAGCCGCCGGGATTCCAATCCCGATTTCCGCTCACCGTTGGGGTGGGCTTGCGGACGGCGAGCAATGGGTAGCTTGCCGTCAGACCGTCCGGTAACCGTCTGCACCGAGCCCAAGTCGTCGACGGCGCGTAGTGTTCCACGCGCGCCTCAAGGAGATGTCAGCAACCGTAGAGGCCCAGCAGGGTCGAAGCCTACGGGGGCCATGGGTTGTACGAAAGAGAACCCCCAGGCCCTGGAACGAAGACAAAGAAGGAACAGGAGTGGGTTGTAATCAGTAAAAGTCTGACACGCTTTCCCGTCCCGCCCGAGATGTCATCACTGAAACACTGTTTTGATAATAAAATACCTATTTAATCACACAAATATCACTAATTGGAAAGACCAAATAAGTTGTTTAAATATGAATCAAATTAATTTACGAATCTGACATTTGAAAATTATAAAGTTGAATTCAATCGCCTCGTTAAAATGTTAGTTAAAAATATGATAAGTAGATAAATAATTTGAATAGTATAAAAGGTATTTTATTATGCTAAACTTCTAACCATGGCCAAAGATTTTCAAAGGCTCATTCTACATAATATGAAGACAAAAAAAAACTGGGCAAATGCGAATCGGACTCGCGCACTGAGGGTTCCGTACAAACTCACCTATGAAAACAGTTCAATTCCCGAATTGAGTTACGAAGATTTTTCCGAATCGCAAAAAAGTTGTTTTTTTGTCACGTAACTACAAATCTACAGTTTTCAGATTGTTTCCTTTACTTGTGTTACGAGACCTTGCTTCATGCCAAATTTCAGGATTCTAGATCAACCCGAAGTATCCTTTGAATTTCGATTTTCTTGTTTTTGCGACATACCTAAACGGCTGTACCTTTTTTTCCGTTAATCGATGTTTGATTTTTTTTCACAGCTTCAAGGGACTGCAGTCCTCAGTATATGGTTTTAATTTCAACTCGATACCTCCACGCGTTCCCGAGATAAAGGATCTAGACAGACAGACAGATGGACTGACAACAAAGTGATCCTATCAGGGTTCCGTTTTTTCCTTTTGAGGTACGGAACCCGAAAAATTTATTTGAAAAGTCCCAATTTAGATATGATAAGTAGGTATAATTAGCATAACCTACTTACTCACCATGGATAGGGTGCAGATCTAACATCGCAACAAAGCCTTCGAGCTGACACGTGATATCCCGAAAGTCGAGAAGTATCAGAACACCACATGACGGTGTTCTGAACGGTATTCTTAAAAAAAAGTGTGATGACACTTCTAACTTTCTGCTTAGGATTATGTAGGTACCTAAATACTTATCAAATTCTGTAGAGTTTTCGACTGGACATGGACAAGACGACATTCTCCTAGCTCCTGCAGTCAGACATCCGATAGATGGGAAACGCCCAAGACCGGTGGTTGTGGCGACACTTGGGGAAGGCCTATGTCTAGCAGTTGGCGTCTTTCTGCTGAAATCATGATGTTGATGATGAGAGCAGTCAGGTAGGCAAATATTTACTCTTAAGTACATTGTGCCACCGACTAGGAAGCCAGACGTGTCGCTATAAGCACAACTTAGTCAGATGTGGTTACTTTAATAAGCCACAGAATAGAACAGAATAAATTTTATTGCACTGCGAAATAAGTAGTAACAAAACTTTTACACAAAATTAAATGTACGGGTACAGTGCTAATGCCAACGACAGCAATATCAGTATCTACCAGAGAACCTTATGTTGGACTGTAAGAATTAAAAATAAAAAGGTAGCCTGCTGTGTACTGCAAGTTAATTAAATACTAAAATACCACAAACACAAAGCCATAATCCATTCCCAAATCAACACAGGCTGATCTTTAAAAAAGCTAACGCTGTCGACGTGGCTGAATTTTTAAACCCCGTTGCAAAAAGAGGGGTGTTATAAGTTAGAACGGTATGTGTGTTTGTTTGTCTGTCTTTGCCACCGTAGCTCTTAAAATCAGGCTTTCCTTGCGAAAAAATCATTCGCAATCATAAGGAAGCGCTTCCTTATGATCGAGTCGCCTACGAAGCAGCTCAAACAGTCTCCAGAGGGTGTTGTCCGAGCGGTGGGACCTGTCCCTGATACATAGGTGGATGCAGCTTCATGTTAGCGGCTCTCCGCGTATAATTTGACTTTGGGATATTGTGTGTGTGAAAATTATTTTTATTGTGTCTTTAATTTTGTGATTGTAATTTTGTTTTTTAATTTAATTTAATTTTTATTTGAACTTCATTTTAAGTGCATTCTCATGTTATTTGATTTCATTATTTTAATGTTTTATTTGATTTTAATTTTGTTTGTAATTTATGGACTATGTAATGTATGTAATAAATGAATAATATTAATAAAGTAAAAAAAAAGTTATGAGAGTTTGAAAGTGGTAAAGAACCATCGAAATTATGCAAATATGGCCAAGTGGAGTATGAAATAAAAGAATATAAACGTACGATAAATAAAAATCGGTTTAACTATTTAAAAGTGAAACAGCATGATTCTTTGCATAAAAAATCAACAATCATCGATATGTTGAAGGTTCTGTCACCAAGGTTGCAAAACAAAACAGACAGACTTCCCAAGGATAACTTAACCCAACTCTCTATCAGCTACGCAGAAAGTCTATTTATTGCACTGAATTGCAGCAATTGTCTAATCGAAACAGCTAGATTGCGCCCGGAGAGCTACGTAGTTATCTCGAGAATGACTTGCGTCTACGTCAAACGCTCAAGTGGTTGGATCGTGACCATTTGTGACCGCAATAATGGCAGGTTAGGTGACATATCATATCACTGTAGGTATTGTGAAAGCGTTACGGGTCAGGATAATTAGATAAACTATAAAATAGGGCAAAAACCGGATAGCTGCCCCAAGTTTCCGTAGGCGCGGACTTGCGGACGACGAGTAATGGGTAGCTCGCTATCCGGCAGTCCGATAAGGACGCGAGCCCGAGTCGTGAAAGGCGCGTAGTGTTCCACGCGCGCCTCAAAGAAATGTAAGCAAATTGTAGGGGTTTGTAGGTCCGCACGGCCGATGCCAATTGAGTTTTTGTCAGTAAAAGTCTGACACGCCCTCTCGCTCCACCTTAGAGCAAGAGAAGTCATTGGATTATTTCTCACCTCAAAAAAAGGGAATGTGTACCTCGATTGTAATTACTCCAGTTTCGTTAATTAATCGCATTTATGTTTCCATCAAAAGACTTCTCGACTATCACTAAGGTGACCGTGTTACAAAGTATCTGTGCGATTGCATGGGGAAGCAAAATGCGTTCAATTTCTTTTCGGTAAAGATGCCCTGTTCCTCGGCGGGTTATCTATCCCAAACGCAATTTATGTACATATTTAGCAACTAAAAAGGATAAATGGTCTAAAATGTAAAAGTCCGCACTTCCACAGCGATCATCGATAATATGCTGGAAACATCAAAGATAACACTGGCGTAGCTAAGCGGGGCTGTGCTCTGGGGCCCCATGCTCGGGGGTCCCCAAAACCTGATTAGCAATCCTTTTTGAACTAGCGAAAATTCTCCCACTCTAAAATCTAAATAAAATAGGCTGCAACACTACTTTAATTGTGGCAATTCGTTTTAGTCAGTAAAAGTCTGGCAGGCTCAACCCAGAGCAGAAGTTATTCGCAGATTTCCCACATAAAAAAGAGATACCAAAGTATCTGCCAGTTTTACAAATAAAATAACTAGCAATTAGCATTTTGTCAAAACAAAGGCCAGCTATCCGGATTTTACCCTACCTACGAGGAATGATAAGACCGAACGAGCAATCCCACAAGATTGTGGGATTCGCTCGTTTACTTATGACCAGACAAAACCGATGTTTAGAGTGCCCTAATCGAGATGCAAAAACAAATATTAAGTTTTAACTTATTTATTTAATTCTCTATGCACATAAAAGTACAAGGCGGACTTAATGCCTTAAGGCATTTTCTACCAGTCGACCTTTCTTAAATTCTGCCAGCGACTTCGCTTGCGTAAAATTAGGTTTCTCCATACAAACTTTGGGCCTCCGTTTCATCCTTTTAGGGTGTGAATTTTGGGAAACCCTCTCTAGTGTTCGCCTACGTCATAAAAGGAAACTTTGTGCAAGATTTCACACTTCCAATCCCAGTAGTTTCGGATGTATGTAGATATAATATCAGTTGGTCAGTTTTAAAACCTATAGATAACATTCAATCGTTTCCCACACCTACACAGTTTTACACGATGTGTCAGGGAAAAGCCTCATTGACCCGCATTTAAAACTAAGAACATAGGCGTCCAATACACGATAGGTTTTGCTGTCAGTTTTGCCACAGTCAAATATTTTGATTGACGAAAAACCGACCATCTAATGCGATGAGTGACGTTTGCATGACGAAAACATAATGGCGATAACATTCCGTCATTCAAACATCATTCATGATTGATGATTTTGATTGACGCTTGCATGACCGTGTAATGGACGCTTTAAAGTTCCAGTAACGATTCGAGCGAACAAGTTGTTATGGTACCTACACGTAAATTATGTACAAGTAGTAAGAACTGATTACAATTTCTAATACCGGTTTTTACAGATTAATTAAATAAAAACCGGTTTTCGTAGGTTTGAAAAGTACAAAAATAACAAATCCACAGCGTACAGATGCTATGGATTAAATATGTTCAAGTCAAGAAAACACAGGCTACAAACAGTTTTAACCTTGTTGCTTCTAGAGGGCATTTTCAATGCAAGTTTTTCTGGTTCTGATCGACGTTACTATTAGCGCCAATGACGATTCGCTCTGTAGCTTCGTCGAATATTTTTCCTAGTAGTATTATAAACACATACACACACATACACTAAACACTACACACACATTTCAATAAAAATATCCCTCTTCCTTCACACTTAACATGTCTATCTCTCAAATATCATTTACCATAATCTTACAAACATAAGATTCATGTTTATGTGCCGCAAACTGCGATAATGTTTAAAAGGGTGTGAGCCTGGAGATCTGTCTTACAGGTCTCGAACCTAGTTCAGACTCCAGCTCTCACAAAGGTTTTTTAGACTTAAAGAAAGAATTGTAAAATAAACTTGTTACAATGTACCTTTATGAGAGAAATAAATGATATTTATTATTTATTATTATTATTTCGTTTATTTATTATCTTATCACATAAATTACATTTTTAAATATTTCAGTAAAAATAAAAAAATAAAACATTTAAAAATATAAAAAATAGTGTCCCACCGGTATCGGGAACAGGGTCCAAGCTACCGGCGGTCAGGGCTCCAGAGAAAGGAACCTCCTAACAATACGAGCCGTGTCCAGGAGTACCGCTTTCTGGATCAAGCCCTTGATCCAGCCGCCTAACGCGAGCCTCCTAAGGTGTTGGTCGAGGCTCTTGGCTATTAAGCCATTGGCTGACACGACTATCGGTACAATGATCGCCGAGTCTACATCCCACATGTCGACAACCTCGCGAGCCAAATCAATATACTTGATTTGTTTGTCTTTCTCGGCTTTCACGAGGTTCTCGTCATGCGGAACGGATATGTCAACAATCATTGTACGCCTCTCTCTTCGGTCCACCACCACTATATCAGGCTTATTGGCTACAATAGTCCTGTCAGTGATGATGGACCGATCCCAGTACAGCGTGATATCGCCATTATCGAGAACTGGGTCGGGCACATACCTGTAGTATGGCACCTCCGATTCCACAAGAAAGTACTTCAGAGCAAGTTGCTGATGGATAATCCTGGCTACAAGGTTGTGTCTATGCAAGTATTCACCGTTAGCTAGACGAGAACAACCAGAGATAATGTGGCGGATTGATTCACCCGGTCGGTGACATGCCCGACAAATGTCAACCGTGCCGTCCTTTACAATAAATCTCCGGTAGTTATTCGTCATGATAACTTCGTCCATAATTGCACAGACAAAACCTTCGGTTTCCCCAAAGAGGTCACCTACGCGTAGCCAGGCTACGGACGCTAGTTGATCTACATCGGGCTCATGAAGGGCCCGGAAAAAGCGTCCGTGGAGTTCCTTACTCTGCCATACTTTCCTACGATCGTTAGTGTCAAGTACTACAGGTTTGCGCCAGTTCTCGTTAGCCAAGGAGAGCGGGGTGAGTCCCTTGTCCACTGCCACTACATCACGATGCATACCCACGTCGGCGGCTAGGAAATATTCCCTGAGATTGCATACCTCGCGATTGTGCAAGGTCTTAGCATTTAAAAAGCCTCGACCCCCACACTTTCGCGGGATATACAGTCTCATCACCGACGATCGTGGGTGATGCATTCGGTATGCAGTCAGCAGTGTACGGACCCGCCTATCCAGGGCATCAAGTTCCGTTTGAGTCCATTTGAGTACGCCGAAAGAGTACATCAATACCGGCATGACCCAACCGTTGAAGGCGCGCACCTTGTTTCCGCCTGAAAGAAGGCTATTGAATACCTTCTTCAGGCGTCCAAAGAAACGCTCCCTCAACAATTGCTTCATGTCAATAGCATTGATGCCTAACGCTTCCGACATACCCAAATACTTATAGGTTTCGGTTGGAGAGAGGGATCTCAGGTTTATGGAATCCGTGAGTTGGGTACCCACGGATTCCACAATCTCCCCTCTCTTTACATGCATGACTGCACATTTATCCACACCAAACTCCATCCTGATGGCTTTACTGAAGGTTTCAGTTACCTTCAGTAGCTCCATCAGTTGCAGATTGTTGGGGGCAAAAAGTTTCAAGTCATCCATGTAGAGGAGGTGAGATATAACCTGACCACCTCTCTTCAACCGATAGCCTAGGCCTGAATTCTCCAGCAGTGTGCTTAGAGGATTCAAGGCCAGGCAGAACCAAAGCGGACTCAAACTGTCACCCTGGAATATACCTCGCTCGATCCTTACCGGTTCGCTGTTCCTCTGGATATGTCGACATCCTGGATAGCGAAGGACCGTCCTCCATTGCCTCATACATGACATCAGGAAGGTGCGTAATGTTGTATCAATTTTGTATAATTCTAGCACCCTCATGAGCCATGTATGAGGAACTGAGTCGTAGGCCTTCTTATAGTCTATCCAACATGTTGACAGATCCTTTCGGGAACGCCGAACCTGTTGGCTAATGGCCATATCGATGAGGAGTAGCTCCTTAGTACCGCGGGACCCATTCCTACATCCATTTTGAGAGGCAGACATGATAGCGTTATTATCTACATGGTGGTTAATCTTTGCTCTCAAAATGGATGTAAGAACCTTATAGACTGTCGGCAGACAGGTAATCGGTCGATAGTTTTTGGGTTCCGCGGTGCTACCAGATTTGTGGAGCAGGTGGGTAACTCCTGTTGTAAGAAACTCGGGTAGCGAGCCAGACTCCAAGGCGGTCTGATACTGAGATGCCAAACGAGCGTGCGATCTTTGAAGCCACTTTATCCAAAAGTTGTGCAGTCCGTCCGGCCCTGGAGATTTCCAATTAGGCAACGGACGGACTGCACGGGCCACATCTTGGGGGCTGATTGTAATTGCCCCCATTTCTGGTATCGGTTCGCACGCTCGTTCGACCTCTCGAGTCCAACCGCCTTCAGTATGACTGACAGGCACCGACCAGATGTTACGCCAGAACGAACTCATGGCGTCATCATCCGGAAGGCGCGTGTCAGCCACACCTTGGTCCGGTTGCTCCCAAGCCCTATATACCCACCTTTCATTACTCCGGAATGTGCGATTCTGGGTGTACCGCTCAACCCGCCGCTTATACCTTCGGATACGGTTTGCCCATGCGTACACCTTCTGCTTCAGGAAGTCGATGCGCTCTGTGACACAGGACATATAGTCTCGGGGGCTGATATTAGTCCCCGAAAACGCCCGTCTCACAAAGCGCATCACTCGTGGGCGAGTGTTGCCCTCCCTGAAGCAGATTAGTTTGCCGATGAGTGCTCTGGCCCCACCAATACGACGCTCGATCCTGCACTGCCAGGCCGGCACAGCTGGTCTTGGTCGTGTAGCTACGTCACTGTTTGGAAATTTGACGTGAGCTACACGACATGCCGCTACGGCCGCGCAGTACATTATCGAGTGTGTATCAGTGAGATCTTCGCAGTCATCAAAATAGTTTGACAACTGCGAATCCAGAGCAGCCATCAGCGCCTTATTCTTATTACACATGGGCAAACGAGGTAACCGCGGCCTAAGTTCAAGCGGCATGTTGCGATACTCCCGAATAGCACACTCCAAAGCACTCCTCAATTCGTTGCTACACTGGGTACTTACATGTGTAACCATGTCAGTGCTCTCCTCGTCAGCGTGGTTGGGAAGATGGTTGGATGGTGATACCTGTGAAGGAACCACCGTCTGTGACGAAGAGGCAATGGCATGGCTACCCATTTCCGTTCGGAGGCGATCAAGTACAGTATCGTCCAACATATGATTACGCTGGATGACCCGCACCTGATCCGACAGTCGTTGGGCCGAAACGTTGACGGCTGGCTCAAGCACCTGAAACAAAGAGAGCATCCGAACACGGTACGCGGTCAGGTTGTTTCCTCCCTCTGTAGCCCCATAGTATGAGCGCATGACGTTCTCATTGATGGATTGCGTCCATCGCATGCGCTGCACACTTCCGCCGGGAGCTGGGACCCTATCAGAGGCCGGTGGGCCTCGAGGTCCTAAGCCACTCGGCGGCCGGCGTTCTCTCCGTCGACGCGCAGGTGGTGGTGACGTGGGCGGCGAGTAGTACTCGTCGCTCGAGCTCGACGCAGCTGCCGCGGCCGGTGTCACAGCACTCACGGTGAGGCAGGGTTCCGGCGGCGGCGAGGCGGAGCTGAGCGACGAGGCCGGAGGTGGTGGGCGTGCTCGGCGAGCTGCAGCTCTTGTCAACATTGTTTCATCGTTGTCGTATTTATTTTATTTGTAAATATTGATGTGACATGATATGTCATCAGCTGTCTTTCGGATTTTTGTTTCGTTTGATTTCATTTTCTAGTCTATAAATGCTTCGAAAAGTTTAGATTTTTATGTTATTATATATTTATGGGCTTCCTGCTGAAATACTATATGGTATGGTACCGAAAACTATTAATTTCAATTAAAATTTGCTTTATCGACAAAACGATTACTTTTGACATTCAGAGTTGCCAGTTATTATTATTATTATTATTATTTCCAAAATGTTCGACTTCCCCGATCAACATTTCATTCACAAAAAATATTATTTAAGATTTTTATGTACCGGTTTTTTATAGGTTTTTTGAAAACCGATTCACATCACTACTATGCACCTACACCTGAACTCGGCCTATCATTTCCCATAGCTCTAAGCTCACGCAACAACTCCCAGTTATGCTCCCGTACCTACTCATTCTAGTTCAAGCAGGTTTTGGTTAAAAATGATAAATTACTTTACGTTGTCGCTCTTTTTCGGATTTGTATTTAACAATCTCTGTTTTTTAGGGTTCCGTCCCTAAAAGGAAAAAACGGAACCCTTATAGGATCACTTAGTTGTCCGTCCGTTTGTTTGTCTGTCTGTCTGTCAAGACCCTTTATCTAGGGAACACGCGGAGGTAATTGAGTCGAAATTAAAACCATATGTTTAGGTCTGCGGTCCCTTCAAACTGTGAAAAAACTTCTAAGTTAACGAAAAAAAAGATACGGCCGTTTAAAAACGCAAACGCGTTGTCGCAAAAAACGTACATTTCGACACTTTCAAAAGAATCAAAATTCATAGAGTAGGTACTTCCCGTTGACCCAGAATCCTGAAATTTGGCATAAAGCAAGGTCTTTTATAGTATAATAAATCTGAAAACAGAAAATTTGTTGTTACGTCAAAAAAAAAAGTTCGATTCGGAAACATCTTCAAAACTCCATTCGGGAATTGAACTATTTACATAGATAAAACTGTACGGATCCCCTCAGTGCGCGAGCCCGACTCGCACTTCCCAGTTTTCTTTTATTATTATGGATAGGCTCGCGCTTGACCACTATCTCGCCTGATGGTAAACGATAATG
Source organism: Mythimna pallens (assembly GCA_961205895.1). Taxonomy (NCBI): domain Eukaryota; kingdom Metazoa; phylum Arthropoda; class Insecta; order Lepidoptera; family Noctuidae; genus Mythimna; species Mythimna pallens. The sequence goes on from OY540825.1 coordinate 8,142,304, forward strand.
TGGTCGACGATGGAACCCGCTTGCCTAGAAGTAACCTATTCACTCTTAACTTAAAGATAACTAGGTTTTAGTTATCAGGAAACAGACTCCGACAGGTAATTCCACTCCATCGTTGTACACACAATGGTCATATTCCCAAACCGTTTTGTGCGTATGTATGGGATATCCACAAAATACAGGTGGTTCAACGCCGTACGTCTGGTGTTCCGATGATGGAACAGGCCGGGCGGAATTAAATTGTGCAATTCCAATGCACATTCCCGAACCGTAAACGATAGAAAACCGACAAACTGGCATCTTGACGTCGATGCTCAAGGCTTTAGAGTTTTGACTCGACGAGTGCATTATCTCCGATGATCTTCTTGGCTCGTTTCTCAATCGACTCAGCGCATTAAACTGATATTAAAATTTGGCAGATCCGTAGTAGAAATTAGAGAAGAGATAAAATATGCCATTTAAAATAAAAACTTGACGTTTTACCATTGTCTAAATTATGACGATTGTTTTAATGAATAGATATATTTGTGTAAATACATAGGTAGGTAGGTACCTGCCTACCTACGTGTCGTTACTGCAAATATAATCTTTATTACCTTAAGTACCTCTGATAGTGAGCTGAAAATTGATAAAACTTTCGAAAATTTGAATTTCACGGGCAACTCCAAGAATGTCATCTACCTAATTCATAATAAATAGGAACCTACCTAAAAAAATATATAAGTGCGTACAGTTAAAACTAAGGCTCAAATTCTTTTAAAGTAAGATACGACGACTATAAAAGCTTCGCACTGTCTCACTAAGTACTTACCTACCTATCTGCGTATCGGCATCTCGTTTCATCTGCATTTAATAGCCGGTTGAACGACCGCAGACCGCTGTAACAAGGAAAGCGACCTAAACAAGCCCGGACTAGCCATTATCTCTAGGTATTAGTGAATTTACGACGCACGGATGCATGCGATCTCATCGTACAATACGATCTTCCGACGAACAGCGATCGTGCAAGCCGATCAATTTATTTAGTTTCGGAACTTTCTTTGGAAATCGCACACTTTTACTAGCGGCAACACTTAATTAAGCTTGTAGTAAAATAACACCTTTACGACTCGATCTTCGAAGTAAGCTATGCTTGGACTCGCAACCGAAGGTTCCTTATCATAAGTAATACGAAAAATTTACGTTTCTTGTATACCTAAGCACCCTTTTATTTATTGTTAAAGCCAAGTTAATAGGTAGATCTGAGTGGAGCGTGCGTTCCTTTAGTTCCCCCCTTGCCTTCCAAGGCCGAGTCAATCCCACCGAGCCCCGGTACTCATACTGCGGCTGCAGTCGTACGGGCATAGAACGTGAAGGTAGAATTGTCTCTCCCTCTCGTTTTCCACCACCTCTTTCGCTCGCATTACTGTGTAGCAGGAGGTGACTGCTTCCAACCCTCTTACTCCATACCACGGCTTAAACCAATCGCCGCCGCTGATCGCCTCCACGAAGACACGGTGATGCTTCGGCCAAGTGGGGCAGACCTCCACCGTACGCTCCATCGTGTCCTTAAAGCGATCCGCACAATGGTAACACCCAGGTGTTTCCTCCCGCCAAACCTGAAACAGGAACCTCCCGAAACAACCGTGTCCGGTGAGGAACTGCCTCAAGCGGAAAGTGAGGACACCACAGCGACTCTCTAAATACTCCTTTAAGAAAGGACTTATCACCGCGATTGTGGCGTACCCAACGATGGATTCTAACAGTCGAATCGCTGTCTCCATGCCGCCATGAGATCCCACCGGAGCTCGGTCCACCGTCGGGTACGAAACCCTAATCACATGAAATAAAGTTAAAACTGTTGGAGATCGCGTGCAGTTCCTAGCATTGTTCGTACACATAAATGTTATGTTGAGTTGATAAATTGAATATATTCAATGCGCATAACATGCTTGGCTTGTCACGAAAGATCGTACGATAGGTAGGTACGATATCTACTAAGCGCGTCGCTTACGCAGTCGTTAATATCATAAGAAATATTATGAAACCTAAATATAAATTATACTCGAAGTAAACATAATTTATGTTTACTTCGAGTAAAATTAATGAGGTATCATTCAGGTGTACCTAATCGGTCATGACTTTTCGCTAACAACAATGTCATTCATCATATTGGAGGTCAGATGTGCTCAGTTTTTTGTATGCAAAAAAAAGCTATTTTAAATATCTTGATTTATTGAAACAAATGTACGTTTTTTAAATGCATTCAAAGCTTCCACAAAATAAAAATCTTTCCGTAACTAGCCTTTTATACGCCCGTTGCGAGCTTCTACAATTGCACCTGCACCAACCATGAAGTTTCTTGCCGGTTCTTTTACATAGATAACGACCAATTTGGAACCGTGCACAAGCTTCTTACGTTTTATGAGTGCCCATGCAGGCCTATGTGAAATAAAAAACTTTGACTTTGCACCCCTAGAAAAAGTACAATACAAACAAAAAGGACTAGATATAAAATTTTTGCGCCCCATCAATGACTCCGCCCTCTGCCTGGGCACCGCTGGCACCGACCTAGTTACGGCACTGTTTTCAGAGTATTTTTTTTTAGGAGGGAAAATCATCTTATGACAAAACCCGCTCTTGGGCGGAGCGAAAGATAGATATACTTTTACTGACTAAAAACCCATTAAGTGAATGTTGTGCCAACGTGGACTCTAGGTGCACTGTATCGAGTGCCCTACATTTTAAAATTGCCCACGATAAAAATACTATCAAACTGTAAACTGGCCTTGAGGTCGCCAAGCTACAGGAAGTAGGTTATTAGGTACAGTGTTCTAGACGATAAGGGGGTTCTAAACAACAATTCAGTTAACCTGATGGCTTGCGCCGGCAGGCTAACTATTATTCAATCAAAATCCTTTACACTGACTGCTTTAAACTGGTGTATGGATCACGAAGCTAGCGCTGCACATTGCATCTGTGATTAGTCTGTCATCACACGCTCCTTTCACCCTGTAAGTCGACTACGCTATACTGTCTAAAACAAAACACAAAATAACAACAACCTTTTCTATTTCAGAGGCCCGTCCCTCATGGCAAGTCCTGCCTCCAAAGCCAGGATATGTGCCAGTCTACATCAGGTCGGGCGACACACCGCTTGAGGAGATCAACTTGGACTTGGCAGAGGCTTTCCACGAACTGCCTTCTGGAAGGAGCGTAGGAAAGCAGGTGGAAGCTTCCCCGGAAACTCCTGAACAAGCAGATCAGCCCCAACCGGACGAGATCCCAGCGCCCGCCGATGAAACGGTAGACCGCCGCCCCTACGAGAAGAAACTCCTTGAAAAGAAAAAGAAAGTCAGCTCCGAGATTCCGAAACCAATCGAACGCAGATAGAGAAAACGTAATTAAGTCTTAGTTCTAAGTTATTAATATTAATTAAGTATAATACTACCTACTCAACTCAAATTTTAAATACTCAGTTTCCTAAAAGCTTGCCATTAGCTTTATTTATTAAAACAATGTGTAATCGTAGCCGTTTGCCATTTTGTATTTAAAATACTGTCGAATGTTACTTGAAGTAAATTTTTTTTTTCTATGTGTCCTGAATTTATTTTTGTTTGTATCCGCTATGTCCCAGTCTGTAGAATACTGTTGAATAGACATTTTTAAAGCCGAAATTACTTTTCCTGAACGAGGTAATTAGGAATGTAATGGGTCAATCCTTTCGAGGTCGTTTTTTGTAGTCATCAACTGGCTTGCCTAATCGAAGTGTTAGAAAAGTTTTCACCAGAGATAGTGACGTTTCCTGATAGGGTTGCGGGATTGTCAATAAAACTTACCGTGGTCTGTCACTCCCTCTCGCTCCCAGAGCGGGAGAAGGTCATTTGATGATCTCTCACCACAAAAAAGGTAGTGATGTTTCATTACTTTATTCATAATTTTGACAGGCCTGTTGTTGTTGACTGCTATGCCGGAAGTCGTGGGTTCGATTCCCACCCAGGACAAATGTTTAAGTGATGAGCACGATCATTTGTTCTGTGTCTGGGTGTAATTTATCTATAATATGTATGTACTTACTTAGAAATATATAAGTATATTTATCAGTTGTCTAGTACTCATAGCACAAGCTATGCTTAGTTTGGGACTAGATGGCGTTGTTTGAGGTCTGGCATATTATTGTTATTACCAATCCTTCGATGAAGAATTGGGGCCTGTTGGTCTAGTGGTTAATGGCCCTGACTGCTATGCCAGAGGTTGTGAGTTCGATGCCCACCCAGAACAAATATTTGTGTGATGAGTACGATCATTTATCTACACACAGATTTATCTATAATATGTATTTATTTAGAAATATTTAAACATGTTTATCAGTTATCTAGTACTCATAGTAGGTACAAGGTCTGCTTAGTTTGGGTCTAAATGGCGTTGTGTGAAAGCTAAAAAAACTCACACCCAGGAGTCGTCGTAGATATCATAGTCGTGGTTGTCGTAGTTGGCTGCCTAGGCAGTCGGTAGGAGCTTCAGACGCGTAGCTACTAAAAATGAAGATTAACTAACATCTGCACACAATAGTCCTAAATTCTACAGCCATAAAATACTCTCGACAACAAAAGCATTGTGTTCAAACATGATGACCCCATTGCACTGACAGTGGCAGCCATGACACGATTGTCAAACAAATAATAAAGGTCAGTCTCTTCAATAAAACAGCAATATATGAAAGATTCTTATATTTTAACTTATATTTAAATGATTGTACCAATACATAATACACACCTACTAGACATTTATTTACAAAAATATTTCATAATCATACTAAATACGGTATGTGTTTAGTCTATGAAAAAGGAGGCTGCTTTGCCGTTGGGGTACCAGCTGTGAAGTCATCTTGGAATGCGAGGCCATGGCTTCCCAACGAGCACAAATTCACAGAACAGTGACACAAAATAGATAGGTACAGAAGTCAATCTACATACAACGCGCGCTCGAGCAACGCACACATAGACACCGCTCACGGACACGATATCTCGGCTCAATTCAGCTCAATGCGAGCTCGAGTGCTATCCGTTTGAGACACACGTCTGTGAACTTTTTTGTGGAAAAATGGACCAACTAAAAAAACCTTATTCTAACTGTTCAGTAGACGGTTGTTTAAATTCAACATTACACAGTGAATTCACGTTTTTGAGGCTACCAGTTGTTTCAGAGAGGTAAATTTGCTTGTATTTTGATGATTTGTTTTAACGTGACACAGAACAGGCTCCGCGCCGAGAAAGAGAAGATGATTTTGTGGCCATGTAATATTTTTACAATTCAGATTAGGTAGGCATTTATCACCGCGTCCGGTCGCACTCGGACAATTCGGCGCTACGTGCTGACCCTAGCGCGATCGCCGAGCGTAGGTATGAATTGTGAAGTACATACATGAGTTTGACTTCTGTACCTATCTATTTTGTGACAGTGAGGTCGCTCTGCGAGTTCTGTGCACACTTATTTTCCCACATCCATTTTGCGATGATTTTCGGTCTAGAAACTAAAGGTAAGTGCGTACAATGGAATCTACTAATGTATAAAAAAAGTGTACACTGATCAGCCTGACTCAGCTAGCAGCAGGTCTTGCCATGCTAGTGGCACATTCGTGGCAGGCAAGATCATGTGTCACGCAAAAAAGGACAACACGAAACTCGGTAGTTTTTAGAGATCACAGTCTTACTCGCATGTTTTATGATCGCGTCTGTTGTGAGTTTTGACACATAATAAGTATGCAGAAAGAGAACTGTCATGGCGTAAAATTGAACTAACATTATCTTCTATATATACATAAAGGGAGAAACTGACTGACTGACATATCAACGCACAGCCGAAACTACTGGGACTAGGAGCGTGAAAATTTGTACAAGGTTTCTTTTTATGAGGTAGGTGAGCACTAAGAAGCGGTTTTGGAAATACAACCTTTAAAGGAGTGAAACGAGCGTCTATAGTTTGTATGGAAAAACCTTATTTCACACGGGCGAAGCCGCGGGCAGAAGCTAGTGGTTTTATATGGCGCCGGATTTATATATTTTTTTTACGGGTGGAATCGCTGCAGAAACTAGTCTAACATGGTTCCAAGCCCACGTCCAGTGTGAAAATAAAACCCGGGGCCCTGGAACCAAGGCAAAAAATAAGCAGGAGTGGGTTTTTGTCAGTAAAAGTCTAACACCTCCTGCTCCGCCCAAGAGCGCGAATATCATTAGATGATTTTCCCACCCAAAAAAAAAAACAATGTAAAGGTGGACACTCACTTTCACCCTACTGCAATGCCAAAGTTTGACGGTTCTTCGGGCGAAATACTTGAAATACTTTGATAAATGCTCAACTTCGAATTCGTAATTCAGAAATCGGGGATAAGTTAAGATCTCCGCATAGTCAACATTACGTTTATCTCCCAAATGATTGTCCTTAAATTAGTTATCACTTCCTTCAACTGTTTGTTTTTTAACACCACCTGGGAACAATGAAAAAATATTGATGTTAATTTTCATATGTGGATCTAATCTAGCTTTTGAGAACCCTATAATATTCTAGCCAAATTTCTTACAGATACTATCCGCTTAAATATCCGCAGGAGAACCAAGGTCGCCGACATAGCCCGAAGAATCGCCAAACTAAAGTAGCAGTAGGCAGGGCACATTGCTCGTAGAACGGACGGTCGATGGGGCTGAAAAGTTCTAGAGTGGCGATCGCGCACCGGAAAACGCAGCGTTAGCGCGGCCTCCCACAAGGTGGACCGACGACCTGGTGCAAGAGTGCGGTGGATGCGAGACGCACAGTATCAGTCGTTGTAGCGACGCTCGGGGGAGGCCTATGTCCAACAGTGGACGACTTTTGGCTGAAATGATGATAATGATGATGACTATCCGCCAATGCAGATGTATTCATGCACAAAAATACTCCCTATTCCCTCACTCTCACAATCCAATGCGACCGAGAAATGATCAGGCGCAGCATCAACGTCATTACGTGTACGACTGTACTTTCCTAGGCATAGCGAATGTAGCGACATCTATGGCTTCACATAAGAACTAATCCTGCATCGCGCAATCAAAGTTCTCCGCGCGTTTAGAACATATAAAACAGCCCGAAATCATCTATCGGGCAGTAGTAGCCCACCAGACATAACACCCGTCTGGTCGGAGGATCCTCCGTTTTCAAAAGATAAGATGATATGAAAATCGGTGTTCCCACCTGTTCTGTGAGCTCTCTATTTTCTTCTAGCGCCAGTCTGTAAGATTCAGTGTTCCGTCTTTCATCCAACGCCTTGTTTTCCGCTTCATCCTTGAGTGGTATCAGACTTTCCATGTGGGTATACTCCATTCCCTGAAAGCATGTTCAGTCAATCACCAAAACACATAGGTATAGTATATTTACCTAAAGTTCGTGGAAGGGAGTAACATAAGGGTTGATAATACCTCCTCTAAAGTCCTGGAATTATAAACATGACGAATAATCCCGTAATTTATGAAATTGCAAACTACTTATTGCATTTTGCTCCCCTGAACTAAATTATTATATTGAAACAAAGCTCGTACCTATTATGTTTTAGAATTCCGTACTAAAAACTAATACGAGCTTTGATTTCATTTAACAATTTTAGTACGGAACTCTAAAAGATAATAAAATTCTTCAATATTATAATTTAGTTCAAATTCATAAATCCCGAGACTCATCTCAGTCAATAGACGTTTAACGTTGGGCAAAAAAGTGCCCAAAGAATCACTCACCAGGATAATTGAGGAAATATTTCAGGAAATTATTGATTAGACGAAATATTCATTACTGACCTGACAGGTTTCATTACATTTCTCATAGATAAGCCGAAGTCTCTTGAATAAAAGCCGAATCGTGCGCAATTGTTCCTGCATTTTAGCTTTTTTATCATTACTAGCATTTTCACCGTTATGTGTACCATTTGGCGGCTGAAATTAATAGAAATAGAATCACATTATGTAATAACATAATACGTAAATCTCTTGTAAGAACTTGTCTTGAAGATAGACTATAATTAAACACAAAAATATGACTACTAGTTGAATGCCATAAAGCTGCGCATTGTGGAACTGGGCTGGTCACATCTACCGCATATCAGAGGAGTAATGGGTGAAAGTTACCACACAGTGAATTTTAAACGCAAATAAACGCGGCAGGCTCAGAAAAAGATGGAAAAAAGAAAAGAAAAAGAAATTTAATTTGCTGGAAATTAACCAATGGGGAATGAGGGGATGAGGTGGAATCTGTCTTAAAGGGCAAAGGATAAAAAATACAGGAACGAAAGGTGGCTTTTACTCTGTAGTGGGACAGCACAGACTCCTACTAATAATAAGTCGTAGGGAGACCTGCCACCCTAGCCAAGTTACAACCGTTTCATTTCGATTCTCTTTTTGTCGATCGCTTCGAGTCGGCCACGCCTCTTTCTTTGTTCTGACGTAATCTCAACGCTCAGTCACGTGGTCAGAATATAGGATTTTATTATAGGAGGAATTTTATTATAGGAGGCGTGGCCGACTCGAGGCGATCAACGAAAAGCGAAACGAAACGGTAGTAACTTAGCTAGGGGGGCAGGTTGAGGGTTCAATTCAATTTTGAATATTAATAGTTGTTGCTTCAAACTTACTTGAATAGCTTTCAATGTCTGGAATACATCTTGAGTTCTGCTCACTATATCCTGCACGGTCTCCTGTCCGAATCTGAAAATCGATGATGACACAAAAATTTAAAAAAAATATTCAAAAAGCCTTAGCTTGATTCAATCATCTCTGAAAAAAACACAGCCTACTCCCTGGTAGGCTTTGTGTTTCTTTGTGGGTGAGTTCCAAGATCAGATTCAAATTCAAAATGTTTTTATTTCGCATATGAACCATTCGCTTCTGACGTTTTTTTAAGTGCAGGCCTACACTAAAACGTCAGAAGCGAACGATTAATTTTTCTACCCCTATAATATTAACAACTTTCTGCACACACTTCTCTGCATTGCAGGCAGGATGATCATTAGATATTTCAATTTATGTGAAAATAAACTTTTATTAAATATCTGCAATTTCTCATTCAGTACTTCAAATGACCTCATGGGGCATGTTTACATCTTTCTTCAAGAGGTACATACTTGCACAATGATGCGGTATTGAATTCCTTGTTCTGCGGCGGCTGAGCAGCGGGCGGCTGCGCGGGAGGGGGCGCAGTGTTATTCGACACTGCACCGCCTGCCTGCATGCCACCTGGAGATTAGACCATAAGGGTGTATTATAGTGGTGGCCCAGACTAACGAGTACGTTGTAGGTTCAAACACGGGTAGGTGCTTTACTTTGTGTAATTTATTTCATCACCACTGCTCTAAAAAATAGTGAAAGAAAACATCGAAAAATGTTCTAGAATCAAAAATTTTAAGACATAACTGTGACATACACACTGGGCTAACATGGTAGTTTCCCATCCCCTCCCCTAAAAAGGGGGCTTGAGTCCAAGCAGTCGGAACATTATAAATCTGATTATGTTTAAACATTAAAAATCTTCTTTACCTTCTAATCAAGCAAACCAAGGTAATTTTTCAAAAGTCAAAACGTTTATTGCACACCAAGTATACAGACTCAGTAGCCTTTTTCAAGCATTGCAATTATTATCATCCGCCTGCCCTTAACATCCCAATTTAGCGTGCATTCAAAATTAGGTAGGCACTTTTCCTTAATTAATATTTTTACAATTGGATTTAAAAAATTACATGTCAAAAGTAAAGGATTTAATTACAATTGTTTATTATAGTTAATGTCATCGAAGTTGTAGTTTAGTTATAGTTGTAGTTTTATTTTACAGTTTGTTAGTTTTTAGTTGCAGTTGTTTAGTTTCTTGCTATCAATTGGTTTAAAAACTCAGTTTCACCATATTATATTAAGTACTAGCTAACCCGGCGAACTTCGTATCGCCTAACAGTTAATGAATGTAGTATATCTTTCGATATAGTCAACCGATAGCGATGAAAGAAAGCCTAAGTAACATATCAAGTTACAGTTACACACAATTTTAATATACAAGTTATCTACCTACATGGATTGCGTACATTTTACGTAATGCACGCACAACTAAAAACTTCTACAGGTTTATTATATGTATAGATATGGTAAAACTGTTTTTTTTTTTGCCAAGTGTGAAGCAGTGGTGGCCGAGCGATAATGGCCCCGACTTACGAGTTGTAAGTCGCGGGTTCAGACCCAGCCAGGCGCATTACTTTGTGTAATTTATTTCATCACACAAAACGGTGAAGGAAAACATCGTGAGGAAACCGGTATTTCCTAGAACCAAAAATTCGAAGATATGTTTCATCTACCAACCCGCACTGGGCCCGCGTGGTGGATTACGGCCCATCCCTTCTCCTGGAGAGGTGGCCTGAATCCCAGCAGTGGACACATTAAAAGGCTGATTATGCTTATGCTATGTATTTATAACTTGGTTAGCTGGGTTATTTGTTTGAAAAATATAAATTATAACAATATTCCACAACTATCACACAACGCCGTCTAGTCCCAAGCTAAGCAGAGCTTGTATTATGGGTACTAGACAACTGATAAACATACTTACATATTTCTAAATACATACACATATAGATAAATTACACCCAGACACAGAACAAATGATCGTGCTCATCAAACAAACATTTGTCCTGGGTGGGAATCGAACCCACGACCTCCGGCATAGCAGTCAGGGCCACTAACCACTAGACCAACAGGCCAGTAAATTAAAATATTATTTTTTGTAGCAACAACAAACTTTATATCAATTTCTATTAGTTGATTGTCACATTTTCTACCAATTAAAAATATAAGTAAAAGTAAATTCATTGCAATGATTTGTAAGTAATTACCTGATTGCTGAACTGTCTGAGGGCCCATTCCTGAGCCACCAGGTCCACCACTGACACCAACTCCCATACCCTGGAAAACAGTAACAATCTTATGAATGATGCAAAAACAACATTAAAATTGATCAGTGCTTTACACATCGTTTTTTTTTTCAAATTTTTTCCTGACCGTGGATTATAAGTTTAAGAGCGTCCTTTTCGAGGTACATTTTCATACAACCGCTCTTACGTGATTATGATGTTATTACACATCTTTCTCTAGATATTTTGGATACACAGCTATCTTGTGGATATTATCTGGGCTTCTATAGGAATAAAAACATTTTGAATTTAAAAACGAATCTAGTAGACCTCTGAAAATCTGCTGTTTTATGTGAACTTTGGCCCTCCATAATGTACTCATATATTAAAAATGTAAAAAGTACATCCTTGCACATTTAATCGAATGACAAATATTTTTCTAAAAAAACTTTTAAGGGTTTAAAAAAACACGTATTTCCTGGAACAAGTTTTGTGAAATATTCGAGTAAATCACGGGAACTACCGAATGCTAAGAGTTTTCAGGCGTTATCTCTCTTTTTTTGCATTGCCTCTTCATCAAACATCATGTTGGATTGCATTCGATGAAGCAACATGTTGACGATGGGCGAGTGGAAAAGGACCCTTTTAATTTTTAAGTGCATTCATCATAGACAATATTATGACATTAGTAACTTTAGTCCAGGTAAATAAATAATGTAACATAATAGTGTTCAAATGAAACAAGATTTACAGCCGATACCAAAACTGGTCGCCAGAACTTTAAAATATTTAAATATTATTGTTCAAAAATTGCAACTTTAATAACATCTATATAAATAAAAAACTGGGCAAGAGCGAGTCGGACTCGCGCACTGAGGGTTCTGTACAAACTTAAAAGGTAAATTGCGGATTAAGTACGATTTATGACGTATTAAAAAACGTTACACACATTTTACCACTTTGGAAGTTTCTCTCGCGCAAATTATTCAGTATATAAATAAATGATATTAGAAACCTCAATATCATTTTTGAAGACCTATCCATAGATACCCCACACGTATGGGTTTGATGAAAAAAAAAATGTTGAGTTTTAGTTTCTAAGTACGGGGAACCCCCAAAATTTATTGTATTTTTTTCTATTTTTTGTGAAAATCTTAATGCGGTTCACAAAATACATCTACTTACCAAGTTTCAACAGTATAGCTCTTATAGTTTCAGAAAAAAGTGGCTGTGACATACGGACAGGCAGACAGACACATGACGAATCTATAAGGATTCCGTTTTTTGCCATTCGGCTACGGAACCCTAAAAATGAATTTTGCTAAGCACAAAACGAGAATGGCTGGAACGAGTTTAATAATTCTTTTTTTGTTTGGTTTACCAGCATACAGAGAAGGTTTTAAAGAAAAAAAGTAGGTAGGTAGGGTATGCAAGGTAGGCAGGGTAGGTAGGGTAGTCGGGAGCGAAGCCACGGGCAAAAGTTCATATTAAATAAATGAATAAATCAACAACTACACACAAAACATTATAACACAGAGCATCTGAAACATTCATCTATCACAACCGTCATCTTAAAACGCTAGTTTTGGTCAAGTTGAATAAATTCAACAAAAGAACTGGCTGTTTTATACTTAATGTGGGTACTTGTCAAATCTCATTGACATAATAAGATTGACTAAGTAGTGGGTAGAAGACTTTTCTCAGTTCACTTTTTTACTGGTTCTGCTACTTAGCACAATAAACCTATTTACTAAAATATGGTGTTTTAACTTTTGAGTACTGTTATTAGAGACACAATAGAAAGACAATGAGCGAGCGAAAGCCGGCATTCGCTTGGGGTTTAATGAATATATAGACATAACACTGGCCAAAACCAAATATTCGATCAGTCTCTACTAATGTTACATACCTGTGGGCCCATGCCCATGTTTCCCATCTGATTCTGCATAGGAGCTCCATAAGGTGGCACCATCTGGTTGCCCATGCCAACCATTCCACCTGTGTTAGCCATGGGCCCACCCATCACACCTGTAAAGTATCATTTTTCTATGACATGTATGATAATAAACTTTGACATGACTAGTTTTTGCCAGTGGCTTTGCCTATGTAGATGCCAAAAATGTTGCCCGAGACATTTAGTCAGAGTATGTACTATATATGTATTATATACAGAGGTAAATCAAGATCTGAGCAATGACAAGTATTCTGTGTTCACATCCAGGCCATGTTCTGCCTTTATGGGATTCTTTGAAACAGATATCATAGCCCTAGGGTGTTCCCAGGTCCAGGGTTTGTGTTCCACAACATGGAGGGCAACTGAAAGGAATGTAGGTAAGTTTAAGTTGCAGTCAGTAAAAGTCTGATACTCCCTCTCACTCCACCGAGATTGGAAGAAGTTATTTGATGATTTATCAATCCAAAAAGAAATAAGGCCATGAATGCACCTGTATGCAAAGGTTTATATGAATCTCTAAACTTTAAAGCAGGATTGACAAACATCTGAACATGCATACTATCATATTTCTAATATAAAGTAGAAGAAGGAAAAAATAACATCAATATGCGATATGGCTTGGTACAAAAATGTGTGCCATAAGCAAGACATGGTGAAAGTACACTATTATGCCAGACAAGATAAAAGTACAAACACAACATCAATAGAGATTACATGGAAACTTTCTATAAAGATCAAAAAGTTTGATGTTTATTATACCTGCTAGCTGATTCGGCATTGACTGCATCTGCCCGCTCATCGGTCCCCCACCGAAGCCAGATCTCATGCCGGCTGCATTGCCTTGGAAGTTGCCAGGGAACTGATGCCCTTGACCAGCCATAGCTAAGTTATATAATTATACTTTCAATTTACAAATTATTCGGTATTTAGATAAACAATTTAGGATCAACAAATAACCACAAAACCAAATCAAATGTCAGTGGTCCCTAGTGATGTGCCTAGTACGGCTTGACTCGAGTCAGACTCGATTCCTGCTGTGGACTCGCTGACTCGGGTACAAATTTATTTTGATTCGAGTACGCAAGACTCGATTCCAGCACTCGAGTACGCTAGACTCGATCCCAGGACTCGAGTCCAGGATACGAGTCCAGGATTCGAGTCCAGGATCCGAGTCCAGGATCCGAGTCCAGGACTCGAGTCCAAGATTCGAGTCCAGGACTCGAGTCCAGGGGATTCGAGTCCAGAAGTGTAGTCTAGAAATTCAAAACCAAAAGAGTCCGTTATTGATACTTTTTAGAACAAAAAGGAAAACTTCAGACAGCATGTAGTTTAGGTTTAGAATAATGACACAACGATTATTTATCAACCATTTTTATTGTATTCAAATATTTCTAAAGATTATATTTAAAAAAAAAACATAGAACATACTTACTAAGGAGGTATCTAGAAACTAGAAATGAGATCAAGTTTTATTTGTTTTATTACAAATCAAAAACAGATCCTATTTCGTGTAATTGGACGCTTATAAAAAATGCAGGGTCAAACTTACGAACGACACGTAAACACAGATCGAGTACGAGCTTAACTCTAATTCTAGACTCGAGTCAGCTGAATTCGCATAATAAAATTGAGTCAGTGAGTTCAGAATCGATTCTTTCTGACTTGAGTCCTGGAATCGAGTAAACAAGACATCATCATTGACCTAAACTACATGCCGTCTGAAGTTTTCCTTTTTGTTCTAAAAAGTATCAATAACGGATTCTTTTGGTTTTGAATTTCTAGACTACACTTCTGGACTCGAATTTCTAGAACCGAGTCCTGGTCTCGAGTCTGGGACTAGAGTCAACATTCGAATTCCACACATAGAACTCGAGTACTGGGATCGAATGGTGGAATCGAGTCATGATTCGAATACCGTATAACCTGACTCGAGTTGACTCGATCCACAAAAACAGCGACTCGGCACATCACTAGTGGTTCCCTCCCTTGACATCTGTCAGTGGTTTTGACAGATGTCAAAGGACTGTCACTTTTTTATCATTTTAGACGTTGGATACAAGGTCTTTTTCTATCTTGTGGTTATTCTCAGCTTACTCTTTTTTCTTATTAAATCGAGGGTTTTTTATGGTGGCCACGTCTATGGTAGCGTCATCTGTGACAGCTACAGTGGCATTTTTAAAACTCACTTTCTGTTTAACTGTAAGCAAAAGCAAAACTCAAGTGGCTTGTTCTTCTCGAGCCAATGATACACTTTTTAAATTGCGTGGTCCCAGTAAACACAGAGCACTTTGGTATCAGTAACTGGCTACATTAATTGCAGCACAAAAGTAAATTTACATACACAAAACGTACACAAATAACGTACACAAAAGTAATTTTATTAAAAATAATTTAGTGTTCATTTTGTTAATTTCTAGCTACCTGCTACTAGTATAATATTTAAGTATTTTCTAAGTTACATAATTACAATAATATTGTACAGCAATAATATTCTCTCTGGTTTTTTACTCTGGATTAAGAAGACAGACTAAAATACTTCCTGGGATCTTGATTTGTACAAAGTAGATCTTATTTATTATGAGCACGTTGAGTCCCACTGCAGGGCAAAGTCCTCCCTTCCGTCATTAAATTCCTTTCTGTCCTTAGCTACTTCTGGCCAATCTTTAAGGTAGGAGTCCAAATCGTCACGCCATCTCCTTCTGGGCCTGCCGCGTCGCCGGCTCCTGCTGTTCAGAATTCAGTCAGTGGATGCCTTCGCCCAATTTTGTTGCGACATGGGGCAGATGTGACCGGCCCAGTTCCATTTTAGTTTGGCGGCTGAGTTAACTACATCTGCGATTTGTGTTTTGGAACGAAGTATACTGTTCCTTATGCGATCTGTTCTATTGACTCCGAGAATACTTCGTTCCATTGCTCGCTGGCAGACCCCGAGTGCGGACTTTTGACGTTTCGTTAATGACCACGTTTGCGCTCCGTAGGTGAGGATGGGAAGGATGCACATTTATCCATGACTTTACGATTCATGCTGTTCGTCATTAACTTTGTCTTCGTCATATTCATTTTGAGTCCGACCTCGAGGCTGGCACGACTCAGTTGTGCGAGCATAAGGCTTAACTCAGCCGCCGAAGATGAGAAAACGACTATGTCATCGGCAAAGCGTAGATTAGTTAATCTTCTTTCTCCGATAACAATGCCCAAAGTAGATCTACAGGGCCTAAAGTGATACCTGCTTTTGGTGGTATTTAATCCAGTTAGTTTGTTCCTAGATTCATATAATATATAATTCATAGATTTTATATATCAACGCTTGAGAGGCAAAAATTACTAAGCGACATTCAATAAACTTTACAGGAGAGTGAAATAAAGTTAAAGTTTTTAGAAAAATAGTTGTTAGTTTAAAAAGAAAGTCGGATTTAGATACTATTACTATGATGTTAATAATGTATAAATTACTATTGAAAATGACTATTTCTTCATTTTTAACAAATTTTTTTTTAATTTTATGTATATATCTACATGTCACTCTCCTGTACATAAAGTGTACTCAATGTTTTCTAGTAATGTTTGCCTTTCAAGCGTCGATATGTAGTTTAATTATAAAATAACGTGTTTTCATCTTGGGTACCTAATAATTGGTATCCTTTTTTATTCTATTTACTAGCCTTTGATGTCTCACTGCTGGGTAAAGATTCCCCAAATTCTTTACCCCACACCATCTCGACCCAGCTCTTATGAGACCAGCGGCAGCCGTTGTGTGTGTCAAGTGTCACTATAGGTCGACGGCTGCAGTTACCTCTGTCGTTGGCAACATGCCGCTCGCGGCTCGTGTGTAAGAGCCCATTAACACCTTGCAACGTAATATTTAACCTCTCCCGTGGATTCGCTCCCGTATACTATCCCTGAGGATCTGGTCACTTGTCCGGTGAAAGATCAGAACGTACTCGTAAAAATAAATATTTAACTTTATGATATTGCCTACTACCAGCTATAAAGATAGCAGTGTTACATAAGTCAATCAACTATATTTTTCAATCATTTAATTGCCTAAGTATTAGTCATGACTAATTTGGTAATAATTGATTTACAACAAAAAAATTGTCACAAATATAACTAAATAAATCAATCATTATGTAGGTAGTCCTTCAGTCATTATTATTTACGATTGAATGACCAATGATTGAATATGACCACTGCTATCCTTTGAACATCAAGAATATTTCCTTGTTTTATACTTTTCAAATTGCTATCTTTATTTAGGTTTTAGTTTTTAAGCTTAATTTTTAGGGGTTTTTGGCCTAACCTACCCTACTTAGTTCCCTACCCTACTTACTCTACAACATTCCCTGTATGCTGATGAAGAAAACAAAGAATACCTAATATACACACATACATTATGACATAAGTGATTACATTATGATATAAGTGTGTAATGTTAGTGATTACCGTCGAGGCGGTATTTAGACCCGAGCCGTAGCGAGGGTCTTAAGAGAGCCAAGAACGGTAATAATTAATTACTTACGTGTGTCATACGACGTTTTTCAATACACTTGTGAAGAAAATAACAGTAAAACTATTTTCTGTGACATGGCGGTAAAAATTTGCTTATGCGCGCGCATCACTTTTTTTTATTTACCCCTAGCGGAAGGCTAAGGTATTTTAATCATACTGCCTAATCTTACGTTTATGTTTTCTTGCGTGAAAAGTTTTTACGATAATGTCTTTCGTAGTGACAATAGATACGAATGTAACATTTTCTAATTATTATTTTGTAGTATTTATTTTATTTTAATACAGCCACTGAGAATCACTGGAATAAAAAAAACCACGCCAAAAACCGCGCGCTTCTTAAAATGGCGGCCATAGACCACAAAAAAGAAACATTTTTTTTTATTAAAAAAATCGTTTGTGCAAAGTTAAATTTGGCCATTTTAACTGGATTGTAAATTGGATGAAATAAGTAAGTAAGACACTAATTTATATACTATTGAACGCATGGGAATTTTATTCTAATTCAAAATTTGTTTTGCGAACAAAGAGCTTGAACAAAAAGGTTTTAACTACATTTTAAGGTAATCAAAATGTCACAGTTTGGTAACGAGTGCCATTATATACCTAAGTGCAGTGCAATAAGAGTCACTTTCTGAGCAAGTGTGTTTGAAAAAATAATTATGAACTTTATATAATGCAGCTATTGTACAACAGATAGCGCTATAAGTGCTTTGCTTTATATTTTGGGAGGTAATTTTGCATAAAATATTGTTTCCATTACTATGAAATTGAAATAAAATATATGTACCTATATGTTCAAAAGAAAAGGATTGATGTTCAAAACTCTTCTTCTTCCTGCCCTTTTTCCATAGATATTACTTGGGCTCGGTGCAACACGTTTTTTCTTCCATTCTGTCCTGACACCTGTCACACTACTTATCACAACTACCTTTTCTTTCCTATCACTACTCACTTTATCCATCCAACTTTTCTTTGGCCTCCCTCTTCCTCTCCATCCATCTACGTGTATACCTACTCAGAACTATTTAAATAATATGGGTTTCATCCCTTCTCTTCACAACACTGGTGCCACTTTCAAACTTCCTCTAATATACTCATTTCTCGCTTAGGTAGGTAATCTATTCTCATCACACCACATATCCATCATAACATTCTCATATCCGCTACATGCAATATTTTTTTCACCACAGCAGCTCAAACAAGTAGGTTTTGCTGCTTGAAAACGTAGTTTTGCTGCTTTGAGACAAAGTAACTTTTTAATATTTTTTTTTAGTCATACAATTCGAAACATTTGAACTGCAATGTACTCTGTCTCTTTCTCGTCCTTATAAAAAAGCGAGTGAGAAACGTGCCATTACGAAGTTCATTCCGATTTTGAAATTCCACCACAAAGAAAAACACGTTCGGAAATGCGTAATAAATAGAAAATATTAGTAAAATATAAAATTGTTTTTTTTTTTATAAATAAATTATTGAATTTTAAATTTATTATTGTATTTGAACAAAAATAAGAGTACCTGAGAACTCATAGCAGCAGATAATACTGGCATATAACCTTTAAATAATAATTTCTAGTTTCAACATTGACTGTTTTAGAACGTGCTTTAAAAAAACAGCGGAAATAAAATAGTGCCAAATAAGATAAAGAACTACCCCACCCTAAAATAAAGTTCTATCGATAAACAACTTGACGCTGGCGGATGCACAAGAGTGCTAGCCATAACCTCTAGTCCGATGGGCTGGGGGAAAAAAAAAAAAAAAGATTAAGAATGTTAAAATAATTGTAAATATGAGCAAAACTAACGACAGAGATAGTATTTATTTTAATTGAAATCATTATTAAATCTATTACTGTTAATTATTTTATTTCCCAAGTAATTAATATGTGTTCTCGCTGCTGAAGTGAAAAATTATGTGTGGAACACGAGAGTAAAACTTTTGCATCTCGTGCCTTTGAATCCCTCCCCTCGCTCAGGATTCTACTTTAGAATCACTCGCTAACGCTCGTGATTCAATCAAAGAATCTTTCGCTTGCTCGGGACTCAAAATTAGCACTTGCAGCAAAAAACAACTTTGCTCTCTTGTTGCACAAATAACTGTGGGATAATGATTTTGTATCAAGCTCAAGTATGAATGCAGCATAATATTGTAAAAACGGAACGCAGCGGATGAAAGAGAGAGAAGTATGTGTGTGAGCGTAATAGCGAGATGACGCGGAGTCTTATGACAGACGTACGGTGTAACGGCGAACTTTCTTTTTGTGTCTCTGAAATAAAAGTTTAAGTTAAAAGTATTTCTCGTTTATTTTGCCATATAATCCCACAAATTTGGGGGCTCGTCCGGGATTGGCAAAGTAACGAAACGAGTTCGAGTTTAACAACTGCATAAACGACGGACGACGGAGGCCAGCACGTGGCGTGGTCAACGGCGACGAACGGCATTCAAAAAATCAACGGCGGCCGACGATATTAACGATAATTACGACGGTATCGGCGAACGGTGAGCTGACGGAGATAAAAAACTAATTCGAAAATGGCGAAAGACGAATCACGTACGGGCCTAAACTCGATGTTGTACCTAACTTCGGACATAATACCCAAATTCACCGGTCAAGATAAGACGTATCCAGTGGCGCGATGGATACAAGACGTGGAGGAAAATGGGGAAATATGTGGTTGGACACCATTACAACAGCTGCTGATGGCACGGAGATCCCTATCAGGCACCGCACAGCTTTGGATGCAAGCTGAACGCCCTCACAAATCATGGGAAGAACTGAAGGCAGCCCTGAGTAAAGAGTTCCCCGACAGCGTCGACATCAAAGCAATACACGAGCTTCTGAGTCAACGAAAGAAAAGACGTGACGAGAGTTGTATTGACTATATGTTGGTCATGAAGGAGTTGGGGAAACGGGGTAAGATACCCGATTACGTGGCCATTAAATATATTGTTGATGGCATAGTCGACCACGAGACTAACAAAATCATGCTATACGGAGTAACCACGTATCCTGATCTGAAAGAAAAATTTAAAATCTACGAGACTGTTAAGGAAAAGATGAAACTGGAACACTCTAGATGTACCTACAGAAATGAAAAACGCGGCATCATGCGACACGAAAAAACGTTGAAAAGGTGCTATAACTGTGGTGACGGCGATCATGTGTCGGAGGACTGTCCGCAGAAGGCACAAGGTCCAAAGTGCTTTAACTGCAACGAATACGGTCATATTTCACCGAAGTGCCCGCATAAGAAAAATATGGCCGGCCGTAAGGAAGATACGAACTCATCAAGATGGCATAGTTCCGGCGATAAGAGAGAAAACAACGGCGCATCGACAAGTGGGAGCGGGATCGGCGAACGTGCGACCAAGCAAGCAATGTTCGGTCAATCATCGTTCAACTACGCGGATAATACGTCACACTCACAGAATGACAGTGTCAAGATGACAGATGACGACATAGACAGCAAATGTCAAAGTCAAATTGGATCTGACATTTGCGATGAAAACAAACATTCGCGACGGGAAAAACCTTTGAAAATCGTAGAATTATGTGGAAAAACGACAAGTGCGCTTATTGATTCGGGTAGTGATGTGAACTTGGTATCTTCCGAGTTTTGTGCTAACGTTAGTGAAGTGCGGAACAATAACATAACACTGTCTGGACTTGGATCCGCTAAAGTGGAGTCATTAGGTCGTCTATCAACAAATGTTGTGATCGACGGTTCGAAATACGACGATGTGTCATTCTATGTGGTACCTAAGGACTGTATGCCTTTTGATGTAATTATAGGTCACGAATTTCTTAAGAATGTTATAACGGTTATGAATGGTAGTGCTGTGTGGATGAAACCTGTGGAATGGATGAATGAAATTAATTGTTTTAGTTGCAGTGTTG
This sequence comes from Mythimna pallens, assembly GCA_961205895.1. Classification (NCBI taxonomy): domain Eukaryota; kingdom Metazoa; phylum Arthropoda; class Insecta; order Lepidoptera; family Noctuidae; genus Mythimna; species Mythimna pallens. Next base: position 8,163,550 of record OY540825.1, read on the forward strand.
AGGTTGGCCATGTAAGTAATACTTACCTTAAAGAAGAGGTTGTTCAGATGGTTGAGAGCTATCAACCATGCCAAATTAAAGAAGCCCCTATCCAGTTGAAAATAATTGTGAAAGATGATGTCCCGGTGGTGCAACGTCCACGACGCATATCACTGAAGGAGCAGGTGGCTGTTGAAGAACAAGTTGCGGAGTGGCTCGAGCAAGGAATTGTACGTGTAAGTTATTCTGAATATGCCAGTCCATTAGTTCTTGTTCGCAAAAGAGATGGTACTATAAGGGTGTGCGTTGACTATAGAAAATTAAATAGTAAAATTGTAAAAGATGAGTTTCCATTGCCGATTATTGAGGATTACATTGACAAGTTGGCTGAGGCAAAAGTATTTAGTGTACTGGACTTAAAAAACGGGTTTTTCCATCTGAGTGTCAGCAGTGAGTCAGTAAAATATACTGCATTTGTTACACATCATGGTCAGTTCGAGTTTTTGAAAGCTCCATTTGGCTTGTCTGTTTGCCCTAACTACTTCATGAGATTTGTGACCATAATCTTCAGAGAACTAATATCTAAAGGGATTGTTCTAATATTTGTCGATGATATTCTTATTCCAGCAAAAGATGAACAGGAAGCCGTTGATAGATTAAGGGAAGTTTTAAGAGTGGCGTCTGAATATGGCCTGCAAATAAATTGGAAAAAAGCACAGCTGATATGTCGAAGCATAACCTATTTAGGTCATACGATTGAGAATGGACAAGTAAGGCCTGCCAGTGAAAAGATTGATGCTGTTACAAAGTTTCCAGAACCCAGAACAATTAAGCAATTGCAAAGTTTTATTGGGTTGGCGTCGTATTTTAGGAAGTATGTCCAGAATTTTGCATCAATAGCACAGCCGCTTACAGATTTACTTAAGAAAGATGTCAATTTTGAATTCAATGATGAACAACGGCGTGCATTCAATTGTTTGAAGGAGCGTTTAACTACTAAACCAGTTTTACAAATATTTAATCCAAGATTGGAGACAGAAATGCATACAGATGCATCACTTCTGGCTTACGCAGCTATACTCATGCAGCGATCTGATGATGACGGTGGACTACATCCAGTATATTTCATGAGTCGTAAAACCAATGATGCGGAAAAAAAGTACACCAGTTATGAACTGGAAAGTCTAGCTATTATCGAAGGGGTAAAAAAATTTAGGCACTACTTATATGGTATAAGATTTAAAATCGTAACTGATTGCCAAGCATTCCAGATGACACTTAAGAAAAAAGACTTGAGTACAAGGGTTGCAAGATGGGCATTGCTTCTGCAGGAGTTTGACTTTGTGGTTGAACATCGGCCAGGAACGAGGATGAAGCATACTGATGCATTAAGCCGAAACCCATATGTAGCTGTAGTAACTTTGCACGATGAGATCAGAAGAGCACAACAGTTGGATGATGGTCTAAAAGCTATATTACAGATTTTACAGGAGAGAACATACGGTGATTATTATACTGATAATGGATTGCTTTACAAAGGGATGGAAAAGCACTTAGTGATCCCAAAGTCTATGGAAAATGTAATCATTAAAAGAGCACATGCAAATGGACATTTTTCAAAAAGAAAGATGATTGAATTAATTGGTAAAGACTATTTTATTAAGAATCTTGACAAGAAAATTGAAGAGTTTATTACAAGTTGCATTCCATGTCTATTAGCTACGCGTAAAGAGGGAAAACAAGAAGGATTCCTAACTCCGATTGAAAAGGAAGAGTCACCGCTACATACACTGCATTTGGATCACATCGGTCCAATGACCGAGACGAAGAAGCAGTATAACCATATCCTCACGATTGTTGACGCATTTACGAAGTTCACTTGGATATTTCCAACTAAAAGTACCACAAGTAAAGAAACGATTGAAAAGTTGAAAATTCACCAACAACATTTTGGCAATCCAACCAGATTTATAACTGATCGAGGAACGGCTTATACGAGTACTGAGTTTCAAGAGTATTGTAGAGACGAAAATATACAACACATCAAAATTACGACGGGTGTGCCTCGTGGAAATGGGCAAGTGGAGAGAGTCCATCGCACTATAATCTCTGTACTTACCAAGATGTGCATAGAGAACCCTGCTCTCTGGTACAGGCATGTAAGTAGATTACAGCGTTCTCTAAATAGTACTTTTCAGCGAAGCATAAACACTACACCCTATCAACTATTGATTGGGACAAAGATGAGAATGAAGGAAGACATCGAGATTTATGACTTGCTTTCAGAAGAAGAAAGAGAAAGCTACTCAGAGGAGAGGGAAAAACTTAGAGAGAAAGCTAAAGAGCAAATTCTACAAGTTCAAGAAGAAAACATAAGAAATTTTAATAAGAATAGAAAAGAAAGTATGAAGTACAATGAAGGAGACTTGGTAGCAATAAAACGCACGCAGTTTGGCTCGGGAATGAAGCTTAAAGCTAAATATCTTGGCCCCTATCAAGTCGTAAAAGCAAAGAGGAACAACAGATATGATGTGAAAAAGCTCAACCCGAATACTGAAGGCCCTAGCGTAACCTCTAGTTCAGCAGATTACATGAAGGCGTGGCCAGCTGTGAACTCCTTAACCTAATAGGTGAGAGTTTCTTGTTAATTTTTTCTTGTTTCAGGTTTGTGTACGAAAGGTTGTGTGCAATGTTTTGTTAAACACGGTGTTTTGTTAGATGTAAGCTTAGTCTATTGTTATTAAGAGTTAAGAGATCTGTATCTTTACTGTACCTACTGCAACGATAGATGTCAGTGTGTAAACATGTTTTTAGGGAACATTAACAATGTTATGTTCTCTCTTTGAATTATTATTTTATGATGTCTCTTTTAAAATAAAACAGTAACTATGTGATGTTATGCTGTTACTCTGATGTTGTATTAGTGTATTGTTGTATTAGTAGTTCAGTTAGAAATAAGCTGAAAGCTAGCGAAGTATGTTCGGGTGCATGTCTGAGGACAGACATGGATCAGGATGGCCGACTGTGGGATAATGATTTTGTATCAAGCTCAAGTATGAATGCAGCATAATATTGTAAAAACGGAACGCAGCGGATGAAAGAGAGAGAAGTATGTGTGTGAGCGTAATAGCGAGATGACGCGGAGTCTTATGACAGACGTACGGTGTAACGGCGAACTTTCTTTTTGTGTCTCTGAAATAAAAGTTTAAGTTAAAAGTATTTCTCGTTTATTTTGCCATATAATCCCACATAACTATTCATCCATACAATATGACAGCACTTGTAAATTTTACCATTCAACTTGAGGGGCATCCGTGGGTCACAAATTGTTCCCGTGACCTGTCGCCATTGCATCCATCCTGCGTTGATCCGATGTGTTAGGTACGTCTCGATCTACCTCACCATCCCTCGAGACAAGCGACCCGAGGTACCGAAACTCGTAAAAGATCGGTATGGGCGTTCCGACAAGAGCTAAAGGCACAGAATTCGAGAGACCGCCGAAATCGCAGAACAAGTACTTCGTTTTGGTTCTACACAATTTCAGGTCAACACTCTCCAGTCTGTGCCAACACACCTCCAATCTGCTCTGGACCTCTAGGCCACTTTCAGCAACCAGCACAATGTCGGAACAATGTCATTGATATTCAAAATTGTCATTGCATAAACACTCAACCCCTTCATAAACACCAAAAATACAGCGAACTAGCTGTCTCCGTGGGTTTTTTCGGCATAGGCAATTTGTAAAATTATTTTCTAATTTGGTAGGAAATTGGTTGTCTTGGTTTATTAAGCTTATTTTATTTCGGAATAACTAAAATCTAGTTTTTTTTTCTTTGGTTGTAATGGTAGGTGGGCCATTTTCAAATTCTTTGCAGGTAAATGTTAATTCAATTTCTAGAAATTTAAATATTACAAACTATTTATATTTTATTTTTTACTAAATGTATGACCGTAATAACCATCGAATTTTGAAATCCTGTCATTGGCCGTGATGTTTTACTAATAATTGTAGGCTTTTTTTCAGATTTAAGGTCTCAAGGTGTAAATAAATACCATTCTGTTACCAATGCGAAATATTTTTTATTTTAATACAGACAGAATGTATCACAAATATTTTGGTATCACTATTAATTACAGCCTTTTCTCTCTTAGGAACATGCAGAATCACAACATAAAACGTTACTAATATGTATTAAAATAAAGTCATAAACAACTATGTTACTTTAAATATTAGGTTAAACCTTAAATTCTGCATAAATTATGAAAAATCTTTATTTTAACATCAATCATCACTATATTGCACCATTTTTTTACTTATAAATTGGTTTATAGGCAATTTATAATATTTTACAGATTAGTTTCAGTGAAAACATTTATTTTGCGCCTTATATTTTTGGGACAGAAAAGTAACATAGTTGTAACACAGTAACAAAGTTGTTTGTTGTACTAATTATACTCGCATACCTAGCTTAATAACTATTGACTATGCTTTAAATTGCAATAATGAGATCTCGTATATTAACATATATAATATAGACTTAAAAATATATGTAGGAATGATAAACTTCCTAAAAATAATTATGAGCTTTTTAACAATATAATCAACAGCGCACTACTACTTCTCAAATATTTCTAATGGAGTATCAAATTGATAGTATACTCTTTTGCCTTTGTTTACTTTTTTGGGTTCCGCGACAATAGCCAGTAAATTTTCAAAAGGCTCATAAGATAAATCAGTCTCAACTAATTTGAATTTTTTTGCAGTATCGTCCACTGATTTGAAAAACATAATTTTCACCTCACCATCATCTTCTACTTCACTCAACGCTTTACCCAAATAAACATAATCTTGCTTCATACCCGAAACTTTGACTAAAACGCACACACCTTGTTTTATTTTATTAACATGGATATTTTCCTTCTCTATCAAAGAATCATCGTCGATTCCTTTTGATGTGCTGGGTTTTTCAGTTGAAGTTTTATCTTTAAATGTTTTCAAGGGGATATCATCATCAGAATCTGAACCATAGAATGTGTTATAAAATTTATTTTTTTGGTACTGCATGAGGTTGCCTACTTATATCTTTCAGAAAATCGATTTTCGATCATTATCTTCATTTTTATTTATTTTTTGCTTTTCCCTATTATATCTTTTCTTGTACTTCTCGTATTTTTTACTTATTTCTTCTATTTGTTCCTTTAGTTTCAGGTTTTCTCGGAATAACTTTGATCTATTTCTTTTCACTTGTTTTCTGCCGCGTTTGGCCGCTGTTAAGGTTGAATCAGGGCTATTTTCATGAGGAGTCGAAAGTTGAGGTGTTGACAAACGTCGAATTGTGACACACGTGAAACGTCATGGTCCTGTGGGTTTGGAGTAAGACGTGGGGTCATTATTCCAGGTGATGATTCCGGAGTGTGCATAACTATGCGAAGAGCCTTGGCTCGATCTCTCCGCTTGGCATTCGCAGCTCGCCATTTTTTTTTCAGTGCTCGGTGTTCCCGTGATGATAAATCTTTGACTAAACGTTTCTTTGCAAGGTATCTCTCAAGGTCCTTTTTTTAGATGCCGCTTCTTTTTCAGGGTTATGTTTACGTCGTTCCCTATAACGTCGCTGCTTTTCTGCAGGCGTTAGAACCATCTTCGAACGACGGAAGTCATACAAAATGTCTTGAAACAAATTATTTATTATCATTTAGTATAAATTTTTTAAAGTTAAATTATTAAAAAGCGTGTGACACACGGATTAATATACAAATTCGGGCCAAAAGCAATAAAATACCACTCTGTTACTCAGTTTACAACTCTGTTACCACGTGCTAAGTGACAGAGTTGTTCAGTAACAGAGTGGTAAATTTAACATTCCATAAACAATTAATCACAAAATACACTACATAGGAAAAATAATACTTCTGATTTAAAATAATCACTCCATGTACTATATAAATATTGTTAGATCATTTATGAAATACTAATTACTTACGCAAAAATATCGGTAACAGTGTGGTAGCTGAATAAACACACGTGACTCTAGTGTTGCCTTACTATCGATATCCTATCGATAGGTTGTCAATACTATCGTGACCTCTAAAAATAGTCAGAATATCGATAGCCCTATCGATACTATTGAAATTTTACAATACTATCGATACTATCGATAGTATCTATCCAAGAAATTGAGCAATACTATTGATAAAGTGCAATACTATCGATAGTATCGATACTATTGGGTATAGATACTATCGATAGTATCGATACTATCACTATTATGGTGTATTTTACTGCAATCACTGTCGATACTATCGATACTATCGGTACTATCGATAGTTATACTACATCGATATTAACCCAAAGTTCAATAGTATTGCACCGGAATTTTAGTCAACATTATATTAGTTCATGATTATTGATACGTAAATTATATATTTTATTTTATTTTATTACTATTCGGAAAACTTACAGCTACTTGTTACAGTAAAAACTTAGAATAGGTAAAAAACGGCCATTTACAAGTTTTCACTAATACTAATGAGAGTAACTAAAACTAAGACGACAACAGCATAGGGTTAACGCGAGAGCGCTGATACCATACAAAAAAAAAAAAAAAAAACTAAAATACAAATAATTGTTCACTTTGTAACAAAAAAGCGATCGGCTAAAGTTTTCTTTACTTTTTTAACATTGGTAGTAAACAAATCTAGGTCGACATCTTGACACACCGTATTAAAAGTACGACAAGCTCTTATTAAATAAGAGTTTTTACGATAATTTGTTGAAACTATAGGAACATGAAGGAGACGCGATTTGCGACGAGGCGCACAAGTATTAGGTACCCGAAGTCCAACCTTGCTCACCAACTCAGAGATGTCAGTCGATCCATTCATGACGCTAAATAAGAAAGCGAGATCTGCAATTTTCCTACGTTCATGTAGGGGCAAAATATGAAACTTTTTACACCGACTCACATAATTAGGAATAAAAGTGTTTGAGCGATATTGAGCGTATCTTAAAAATCTCTTCTGTATGCTTTCAAGGCGATTGATATAAATATTATAATTGGGATTCCAAATTTGAGAAGCATATTCAAGGTGGCTACGGACAAACGCACAGTAAAGAATTTTCATTGTCTTGATATTCTTAAAATCAGTAGAAATCCTAAAGATAAAACCTAGGGCTTTAGAAGCTTTATTAACTACATTATTTTTATGCTCATCAAACAGAAGGTTAGAGTCAAAAGTTACACCAAGATCCCTTATGACGTTGACTCTGGCTATTGAGGTGTTCGATAGCTTATAATCATATTTAATAGGGCTTGGTTTGCGAGAAAAAGTACATACATAGCATTTCGAAACATTTAAATCTAATCTATTACTAGCACAATAAACGAGAAACCGGTTCAAATCCTCCTGTAAAAGGTATGCGTCATCAATACTTGATATTTGACCAAGAATCTTCATATCATCCGCATAGAGCAAAATTTTCGAATGTAAGAAACAAGAAGCAATGTCATTTATAAAAATGTTAAATAAAAGAGGTCCCAATAAGGATCCTTGGGGAACTCCTGATGGGATGTACATCACTCTTGACGTGAACCCATTCAGAACTACCGTCTGACACCTGTTTTCCACGTATGACGAGAACCATCTGAATAAATTACCTCTTACTCCAGCAAGTAGTAATTTACGCAAAAGAAGCGCATGATCGATGCGATCAAAACATTTACTGTAGTCAGTGTATATAACGTCGACCTGAGCCCTCCTGGACATGTGCTCCGTCAAATAGGCACTACAGACAGCAAGATTGGATGTAGTAGAACGACCTTTTAAAAAGCCATGCTGATGATCAGAAAAAGATAGTTTGAGTGATGAGGACAGTTGTTTATGTACAATCTGCTCCAAGACTTTAGCGAACACACAAAGTTTTGAAATTGGTCTGTAGTTATCTACGCTGTCCTTGGGTCCTTTTTTATGAATCGGCGGAATATCAACAATATAGTCGGAAATTATTACTTTATGAACTTAAAACAGCCTTGTAATATGCAAAAAACGTACAAAATGCCGCCTTTCTTCTTAAGTGTAATAATTGTATTCATTATAAGTAAACATACAATTTTGCAAGGATTATTACTACTTACCTATTTAAAAAACAGTCAGTGACAAAGATAATATTATTAATTAGTAAATTCGATGGTTTACTTTACTTTTTATGCTTAAAACGCTAGTAAAGGTTTGAATCCAACACGATACTATTGAATTTTGGTAAAATATCGATGTAGTAAAACTATCGATAGTACCGATAGTATCGACAGTATCGACAGTGATTGCAGTAAAATACACCATAATAGTGATAGTATCGATACTATCGATAGTATCTATACCCAATAGGATCGATACTATCGATAGTATTGCACTTTATCAATAGTATTGCTCAATTTCTTGGATAGATACTATCGGTAGTATCGATAGTATTGTAAAATTTCAATAGTATCGATAGGGCTATCGATATTATGACTATTTTTCGAGGTCAACTATCGATACATCAACTATCGATAGTTAGGCAACCCTACGTGACTCCTTCCACGGGACGCGGCCGACTGACTGACGTTGCGTCCCTTCCCCGTCGCCGCGAACTATCTAGAAAGATCCCAGACACCGCGCCAAAGCTACTGCTAGGAAAACAGTAGCGCCATCTGTATTTTTTCATCTAAATTACTATAGTAACAGAGCGTTGTTATGATTTTCAATGAAGCCCAGGACAAACTTTAAAAATAAAAGAAAATTACACTTTATCAATCTACTTGTCTTTTAACGCATTTAATGTGATTCAACAATGTCTCTATTTAGTTATTCTATTTATTTTAATTTATCAGTTTTCCAGTAAAACAATTTAACAATGAATATTCATATTATACTTCTGTCTGGGACACGATAATTTTGTATAGAAAACAACTCTGTTACCAAGGATGACCGTTATGTTACCTTAAAAAAGAGGAAAAATAATGAAATTTAATAAATATTTATTATTTAAGATGCTTTAGGTAACAATTTATTTTAAGTTTATTCACTTTGTATTCGAAGATTTTTTGTTATTTGTTATAAAAAAAATATCATTTTTGAGGGACGCAGTTACCTGCGATGAATTTGAAATTGGCCCAGGTAACTTAAACTATACAAAAAGAAAATAATTCAATTCTAGAATAAAACCACAATTTCGTTTAGAAACTCCATTTTATAAGTTATTTTGGTGCATCAACTTTGTCAAAACGGACAGTCAATGCTGGAACCGCGCCAAATGCTTGACGACACACATTTTTTCTCAGATAAACTACATATTTCTTTTTTTATAAATAGATTTAGATATTCTTCGTAGATTGGGTTCACCGCTTTCAGAGCGAATTAAAACACATAAAATGTACCTTAAAAATTTATTTTCCATTTTATATTAACCTAATTTAAGTACGATATTATAATTTTAAAGTAATTATAACAGTTATTAAGTATTTATTATGAATTCACGTTCATATAGTTATGTAATACATAATATATTATATAATAAGTAGTAATTGTGCTTAAAATTACTGTGAATGAAATGCACTATTATGGACAATTCAGTGCGTCATGCCGCTCTGAAAATTTTATATATTTGATGATATGTGTATATAATTTTAGTGTTATATATAACTAGGTTCAATATTTCACCTATATATAAGGCAAGATGGCCACGTCTATGGCTAACTATATTCCTTTTGGTATGCATCTACTTACATATATAATATTATTCTACTTATATTTAAAAGTAAAATGAATGTATATAATTCAATATATTAGACCGAATCTTGTTTTCAATTAACTGTGAAAGCTCCGGGCGGCAAGAGATTCGATTCGGTCGGTAAATATTCAACAATTTTTATTTATCTTCCACATAATAAATAGTTATCAACATGTAGATTTACAAATATCAACAAAATAAATTACGAATAACAGAATATTACAATTAGAATTAGGCTTACATGCTATGTATCAGTGACACCTACCTACTTGGGCTAATACCCTAACTTGTACTATGTCGCCGACCAACATGTCGTGAGATGAATCTCATTCCCATGTAAATACTTCAATGGCTACTGACAGAAATAAATAGTTAGTAATAAGCCATTACACAATCAAATCTGTTCAAGATGGCACATAGTTATTTCATCTGTCGATGCAACTCTTTTGTTATAATCCTGTTTTAGATATTTAGTTAGTTAGTGTTTTCTTTGGTAGAATGGTCGGCGACTCCCTATAATTCAATACATTAAAATTACATGGACTAGTAATTGAATTATCCTAACTATTTTAATACTACTAAGTACCCTTAACCGCTGTGGAGAACAAATTATAAGTAATAATATGTTAATATTACAAGGGCATACTAGGTAGTGTACAAAAAATATTGTTGTTTTTCACTGAGACAGTAATAAGTACATCACTTAAAATTACATTAATTACTTAACATTTTATTGCTCTCCCTCTATCTTACGCTAAACCAAGTCCATTTTCGGACTTATTGAGCAATATGGACATGTTAATACAGAACTAGGAAACCTAAGTAATTATCTATGGCGTCTTACAACCAAAACAAATCGACTAAAAGCAGCTTCATTTTGAACGAAACCTTGGTGACGTAGTCTCCATGTCTTGCATACTTAGAACTGATATCGCAAACCGTAAATAAAATGCTAGAGTCATATTGTTTCGATTATAACTTTGTTTTCTACATGTTTGTAGAAGATTTACTTTTGGTTGTGTTGGTTTTACCAGTGCAAATTTTTATATCTTGTATAAAGTTTAAAGTCCAATATAAAATTTCGTGACTGAGGCATTCATTCCGTTCTAAGGCGTCCGATGGATCAATCGCTGGATTAATTTGTATAAAAATACCTTATCAAAATAAAAAGCTACGTAAAATGGAAATAATGGTTAGGAAGTATGTAATAATTGCATGTGACGATACAATAAAATTACAAGTATTCAATTCCTTTTATTGGTGATGTGGTGAATCTACTGATCACCTTAAAAACAGCTGTCAGACAGTTAATGCGTTTTCGCAAGCGTTGATCGATAGATGCCATAAATATAATGAGCATTTTACACTTCTTTCGATGAATTATATCAAGAAACGTAAAACGTTTTTAAAAACCACTTGTAAATCAATTCACCAGTAGGTTATTCAATTCCTATAAATAACAAATATCGTACTACAAGTGAAACGTTGAATTTTTGCTGCGTAATATCTTAAAAAAATTAAGCAAGCATACATTTTTTTGCCAAATTTTGTCCTTTTTCGTACTGTACCATCAAAATAAAGATATTTCTATAATATTGTATTTATTGTCATTTAACAGCTGTATGCTTTTAAATGTTACTTTTTTACTAAATATTATATAGATATTTGAATATCAAGGGTATCTAATATGAAAATATATTTTACAATCGTCTATACGTATAAAAATATGTGATGTTAGGAAGTTGGATGAATGAGGCAAGAATATTTCAACATAGCTATCTTTATGTTTGTATATTAATGATATATTGGTATTGGTGCTTTATATAGTTTATACATACGAATAAGTACGTAATTATTACCTACATAGTTTCATTACCATTGAACTGGCTAAGTACCGAGGTCTTAATTCTAAATAAAAAGCTCATAGCCTTTGGTCATACTTTAACATTTTTGGTTTATGGATTCAACTAGATTCTAGACGATAAGTCTATACCTATATTTGGCCTTGCTTCCTTCAGAGTGTAAATCATTAAAATCTTCTAATGACATGGTTTGCTATCGTCTTTAACTATCGTACGACAAAAGGCGTCGAACGTTTTGCTGTAACAGCTGTGTCATTATTTTATTTCATTCCACATTCAGACCTATAGCCGTGTTAGTAGTTCTCGAATTCATTACTGGTGAATAGTGATATCTCTTATTAGCAAGTTGCTATAATGTATTTTTTCTTTTGTAACTCAGATCTGAATTCATACTAACGTCACGCGTGTCATCAGTAATGTTTCCGGGAACAGTTAAAACAATCCTACTGCATTCGTGCCTCTTGAAGCTGCGGAGGGTATGGTAGTGGAGGCAGAAGAGGGGCCTGCATGCCACCGCCCTGCAGTGTGTAGTAGGGAGACACGTAGCCGGCACCGCTAGCTGCTGCCGCCGCTGCTGCTGAAACGGGCAAATATTTTTTTAAATGGGACTATTATATAATTCAGGGTTCAAAAGTTTCTTAATTTTATGGCAATAGGCTTATTCAAATGAATTTTAAGTTGCAAGCAAAAAGTAAATAGACGGTATTAATCAACAGTACATAATCAATATAATCTAAACACCTGAATATGTCTAGTTGAGAGTGTAGTACAAACCAGCGGCTGTAGCATACGGGTCAAAGCCGGCTGCGGCATACTGCTGCTGGTACGCTGCCGCGCCCTGGGCTGCGGCAGCCTGGTATTCGTACAGGTGGTTGGCAGCAGCCATGGCGGCAGCGTGTTGCAGCTGCGGGAGCTGCACCAGCCCGCCCGCTCCCGTGCCCACGCTAGCGCCCACCCCGCTCATCGCATTCATGTACTGCGGTGTGCTGTACATGTATCCGGGCGACAACCTGCCAATTTACATCAAAGCTATATCCAAAAATCTTTCTGTCATCAAAGACGTCAAACCTTCAGATACTCGACAAAGTAACTGCACATTTGACGCCTACTGTCACCCACGATGTCCTCTCACTGAACTTCTCAATAATCTCGTGAGATGACATCGAAAAATTAATATTCTTTAAAACGGTCACACTACCTAGCCCCAGCAGCCTCGACAGGCACGAGCATCTAATCTTGTTAGGTTAGTAGACATCGATAAACTGTTATAATTATGTAAGTATGCGACTGTCTGCCTGTGTCGCCATTGCGGGACCGCCGCCGTGCGTCAGTGCCAGGGAAGTTTAAGAAAATGTAATAAAAATATACAGCGGACGGCACTCCGCCTCGACAGAAATATCCGGACCACTCGGTATTTGCCTAGTTATCGTTACATCGTCGAGAACAGTTGGGAAAATTAAGATTTAGATGGCAGCCCATTATTCTATTTTATCTCGAATTGAAGGAAAATACTAAAAACAAAACGTTTTGAATTTAAACTAAGATATATTTTTTTTTTACCCGAATTAAAAATCATATTTTGATCATTTGCCACACGCATGAGTATGCCTTCATTCAAAAATTATACCAGTTATGAATTTTCCGTGAGGAAATTCCTTTTTTGGAAAATCAGAACAACAGTTTCTAAGAGCTTTAGACCTTAGACCTATAATGGTCCAAGCATTTTACTGATTTAACAAAATGTCATGAATAAAAAAATGCCAATTCTGCTTAATTTGCTTATGAACGCGGCCAAGTTTGTTCAAGAGCATCTTGAATTCGCTTGAAGCAGTGTCAGCGTTTTTAGAGGGCTCTCTTCATCCATACTATTAAGTATCGCACCACTTCTGATGCAATTATCCGTCTTTTTCTACCATTATAAGATGTGATAGAGACGGGCTGACTGTTGTTTGTTCTATTTCGACTGAATTAGCATGGTACATGGAGGCAATACGCATGCGTGGTCCACGCCCGCATCCACGCCCCGCCCGCCACATACGCCCACCTGTGGTCTACTGCTGTACTTCTAAATACCTACTTGATGTTAGTAGATGACTTAAGAGTACAAGAAAAACTGTGTAGACAGTATTACCTAATCTATTGAAACACTACCACAGTCGTAAAATCTCATCTACTGTCATCGCTTCGTCACTCTACAATCATAATTATGACTACGTTATAACGCTTCCTTTTTTCCTTATTTTCGATTCCCGAGTTAATATACTGATCTACTATGAAGAGAGAAAAAATACAATAGTAGTAGGTGAAAACAAACAGCATTATTAAAACTGGCATATATAGACACACAAGCCGAGCTGACACATCTACTAAAATACAAAACACAACCACATACTAGTCTGATAGAGCGCTAATAGAGGATGTAAAGGATCTTAAGTTAAATGCCACTTTCAACGTTCCTCGGAGAAAGTATATAATACTTAATTACATAAATTACATGCAAAAAGTTATCGCAAGAATAATTGAACTAAGCTTCCTAATAAATTATAATATTTAGATCATCCGATTAAACTATAAATTTCTAAAATAATTTGCCTGTAATAATGAATAATAAATGTTTCTCCACGCAATATAAATATTACGTAGGTGGGTGCTACATATTTCAGGCCAATACTTTGGTGCGTAAGTACCTTATATATAAATAGCCACGTATACGTAGCCATAATTTGATTACAATTAATCTGTAGTCACTAAATCGATCGTAGGAAAACCTTGCGTTTTTAATAATGTTTGAGACTTGGAGTAAAAAAAAGCATTTAGGTATGTAGATCGATCTTAGACGTCGCAGTATAACCCAATTCGATTGTAAACGAAAATAAAAGCGTTAATTCGATTGAAGCTTTCCCTTGATTATATTCTATTAAAACAAGAGTGTCTCTGAATAATATATGGACTGTTGTGTTGGCGTGGTGGCCCTGGCTGAGCATCGATCGAGCTCACGTCAATATGTAATTAACCGGGACACGATGACTGCAGGGCCAGCAGTCGGTGCGGGGCACGGATAGGCCGCGTTCTACCGAGGTTCGATGCAAGTTAGACAGCACGGCGGCCTCGGCGGCGACGGCGACGGCGGCCGCGGCCCGTCGAGAGCGCGCTCACACCTACGCACACACTGCGCGCCCTCGACACCCGCCGCCGCACTACGACAATTACTTAGTAAGTGATTAAACGAAATCCACCACCAACAAAACTCAATTCAAATCAACAAAATCTTACACGAACACGGCATAAAACATAAAAGTAAAGAAAACATTGAGTGTCGAGAACGATGCGTAAAGTGTGATGGCGGTGGGCGGCGCCCGCGACCGACGACGTCGCCGCCGGCGCCGCCCATGCTCCGGTATAGCTTTGTAAAACGTAAACATTAAAAAACCCAATCGACTAATTCACACCCAAAACGAAAAAAAATCCACTCTCACGCTCACGCTTGCCATAGATACCTATGTGAAAAGGTTTGATAATTTAGTCTAGGTGTGGTCCGCCGGCCGGCGCGCCGCTAGCCGTCAGGAGACGCCGCTCGCCTCATCTACCGAGACAAAAGTCAGCCAACTATACTTATACCGCCAAGCGATATCAACCTGGACCTGCACTGCTCACTTCCTACAGTTCTCACTTAGGAGCAGCTTATGAATCACATTATTTCAAAACTTTCTCCTCGCTATTAGGTATATTGATAAAATATTATAGAATAACAAACCTACATCTTGAGAAAAGTACGTGTTTTTGTAATGGAAAAGTTGGGAAAACCTTTGATGAGTTTGCATAACTACTTACATACATATGTATATCTGTATATCAAAGGAAGGTTAGATACGACTTATTCGTAGTCATTACGAACGCACGTACGTGATTATTATAGTAAAATGGAAAGTTGTTTGATCCAAGAAAAGATTTTGAGCTTTTCCGGTAGCAGTAAGAATAACGAACGTCTGATTTTTGTCTCGTGAGATGTATTCAGAGCGGCATGCGGCGCCGCTAGTGCTGGCAAATATCGAAGTGTTGAACCACTGAACATTGATACATGATACAGATATGGTACATAAGTGACCAGCCGAAGGGGTACTCACCCATACGGCGAAGGCAGCACCGTTTGATAACCGGCGCGAACACCCGCTGCTGCTGCGGCAGCCAATCCGAAACCTGAAAAAAATACAACAGAGTTACTACATATGTCTTTTCATCTTACTACACGGATATAAAATATAACTACGCAATCAAAGTCTCAACAAAAAGGGGACAAGGAAATTCGTAAAAAATAAACCGTAGATACCTACGACATCGTTACTCTTTCATCATCATCATTAATGTTCTTAAAGATGTTATTTTCAGTCTCACTTAGCGGAAGTGGCTAGAGAAAAGTCAAACTGAAATATATCTCGAAGAGATTGGACAACATCCAAATGACACGAGAGTCAACTTAGCGCAGGGAACGTCACTGTTAATTTCTTTTTATTGCATTGTTAAGTCGCGCGAGGCGGCGTCTATTTTAGTCGCTCGCCGCCCGCCCGGGCACCGGCATCCATGGACATACTTCTTGACAAGAAGACGACAAACACTCGCTATAAATGGCTTTCGAACTTTGGCACACGCCGATGTACATACCAAAACAAACGCAAAGATACTTTACACCTCGGTGGAGGTAGCCAAAGTTGATGACACTTCCCGGGTGTCGCACTAATTAGCCACTACGTGTTTTTTTACGGATCGGTTATTCCATTTCGAAAAGCAAATGATATATCATATTTAGGAAATGAGCAATCATAGTAATTGTGAGTTTGAATCATAATCTGTGATTAATGGTTAATATTCAGAAGAGCGTAACCTCTACCGGCCTGTAAATAAGTTTGCTATTGTGTGGCGAAATTTCACCGGTGATTACAGTGGATCACATCCGCAGCCTCTCCGGATGGTGTTGCGGTTCGTTTGCTATGGGAGTAGGTAGTGTAGTGACCTTGCTACTTTCAATACTGGTGATACTGATAGATATTGCGATGAAAACTGTCAATTGTCAACTGAAAATCAATATATGAAACAAATTTTGCAGTAGATAACTCACAGCAGCAGTCATCGGAAATGCGATCTGGTAACTGTTTTGTGTTCAATCAGCACAATAGACAGTAAAACTAGTGCTGATCGGCTCTGAAGTCGGGGACTAATCGCGTGCCGTTCAATGCGCGTGATGTGCCACCGCATTTGTTCGATCGATGCGGTGCCATTTGACGGCCGAGGTCGAACCACTGTCCACCACAAAGCTTATCTTGATTCATTAAATTTTTTCTCTTTCCTTTTATATCCATTGTCAGTTAGCCTGAATGTAGCGCGATGGTCTTTTGTTGCTTATATGTGACCCAGATAGATTTTAGTCGTAATCGATTGTTAATACGATACAAAAGGCAAGCAGTTGAATTTATTCACGACAATGTAGAATAAATATGACGCAGTGCAAACACGGTGTGAAACTAAAACTGAAGTTAACCAGTCATTAAAGTTACCTAGGGTATTGAAACTCATAGGTCCTCATGAAAAAAAAACTCGGTTATTTGTGAAGGTGGTACGAATAAAGCTTTGTCTGAATTCCTTTGCAAGTTTTTTTGTTTCAGGACGTCTTCTGGAGCTCAGGTCGTCGAACTGCAAAGCCGACAGTAAGTGCTTAACGTCGCTTGTAAGGATTCTACGGAAATACGATTTTAGACGCGAGCGGCCTGAGCGGGATAGAAAGAGGGTATTATTATATGTAGGCGTTTGACTCTACGTAGGTATGTACCCAAGTATTTTCAATGCCATTAACTTTTGTACGTTCTACATTTCCACAATATATCTAGGCATAAATACTAATAGCGCATAAACATGCCTAATTTCAAACAATTGAAGCATCTCCGAGCGTAATTATTACGTTTATAGGAGTTCTAGATTTAGGTATACGAAATGTGTTATAGTAGCCAAATATTTCTCATAAACTAAACTTAAACCTCTCATTATTATGAACACGGTTTCATGAATACATTGTGGAATAAATATGTCGTGTTAGTTTATCGACACAAAAATAGAACTAGATGTGTCGTGGCCCAGTTTCATATGACCAAACTGGCCGTGTTGGCCTCACGGCCGTCACGGTTTTGTGTTTGGCGAGCCTTTGATCTGACTGGTGTCGTCTGTGACACTATGCACGATCAATCCGATGCCTATTTTGCGGTCCTGTAGAGTGTAGACGATTGCCGGGAGCGATTAATTACATCCCTCCCCGTCGCGACCTCAGTTCCTGGGACACTTATTTTTGGACAAAACACGTGCGCGTATGAGCCAACGGCGATTTTTATGGCCGACATGTCTTTCCTCTCACATCGATGACTCGCTAGCAGCCGTGGCATGATTAACTTACGGAAGATTAAGTACTTAGTGTTATTTTTTTCTTATAACGTCTTGCTGTAGGTATCTACATGTCTTCATTATTTCCAGCTCAGTCACTTAATAAGAGAAGTTGAAAGAAATCCCAGACATGAAGATACTTGCTAGTTATGCTTTGTACGTCCCGACAAAAGATAAGCTGGCGAAGAAAGATGAGGTTTTGGCTCGATGCCAAAACTGGTGTCGCTGCAGAGTCGGCCGCGACGACGTTCCCAAAACTGCGTATATTTAGACAAAATAAAGAGCGCGCCGAAGACAAAACGAGACGCAACTCTGTTTTATAAATAACCGCGTCGTTCGCCGGACGGACTCAGCCTCGCCCGACCAACCTCTGCACGCCAGCTGTTGTACATAAATAATAATTAAGACACGAAGAAAGCTCCACGTCCATCTTTTGAGGATCATCAGATCAGGGCGAAAATTGTAGAGAAGCTACTGAAACTATGAGAAACGAGCTCTAAATGGTTTAAAGTGTAACTAGAAATGTAATCTACTACCGCGGAGGATTATCGGAGGATCGAAGGGCTTCGTGCGGAAGTCGTGGACGGGGATCGTGTTTCAGATGGTGACAAAGGGAACGGAACTACTACAGTGAAGTGTTCCTGTGTTAACTGGGGTCACTGCACGATGCTAGGAGTGTAAGCTGGTTTATGCCAGCTACCTACGCTCTGCCGTTCAGTTTCCTTCAGCGCTCAAATATAACTTGTAAATTTGGAAGTAGTCATATGTTTTTTTAATCGATTATCGGCCTTCGTTTAACAGACATAAGATACATACCTATTAGAAAGATTAATAGACAGAGATACATAAAAATTACAGAGTTTATAGAGCAATGTAATTAACTCAGATTTTTGGGACACATGCCACGCATCCGCATGATACGGAAGACGCTGTTATTTACTTGGACCGCGTTCAACAACTTCGAGGTTATTAGTGTGGCGACGACGTCGCAAATTAATTTATCTGTATGCGCACTAAATCTGGTTCACTTCTAATACACTGTGAATTTCGAAATATCTGGAAAATAACTAGGCATGTGATTATGTCTTGCATAAAATAAAACCGTCAAAATATTACAAAGTTTGAATACTATTTTTATATTCTAATTTCAAAGTATTGAATCGGTTTTATTGCGAGTTTTCTAGAAACTTCCTATGCCAACTAAACACTAACATTAATCAAATTATTTATACCTACGCCAGAAACGCAAACGCAATCAACAGTCATTAAGCGCAAAGCGAGCTCAACAGTCATTAACCTGCATCTCTTTCTAGCTTCAAATGAGAAAACTATTAATCAGTAAGCGTAGACCTACTGAAACAAACATGGGTAGAAAAGCGTCACTCCTGATTTATATTTGAAATCAGATCAAAGCGACACTACAGCAGTAATTACAAGTTTCCGTTGCCATAAAATAAAGATAGTAACTATTGGTGTGAAGCGAGATCGTATCACCATCCACGCGACCGCCATAGCCGGCTGACCATTATGGCTTCGCTTCATACAATTACAAACGATGCTCGCCTGGTATCGATTTGTGGTTATGCTTTTTGAGATATGCTACTGAAACGAGAATAGATCTACCCATAAATATCATTGTTGTAGATATAACTGGTTTCCTGCTTTAATTAACAGTAGCTTCGTTATGTAGGCAAATAGACTAATAACTTTATAGAACTTGCAGCTTTAGGGATACTATTATCATAAAATATAATAATATCCATAAAGCCGCATAAATGAATAAATAAAATATATAGGTATAGTATCTAATTTTAATTTTAAAGATCACTTTGTTGTCCGTACGTCTGTCTGTCTGTCTGTCTGTCAAGACCTTTTATCTCGGGAACGCGTGGAGGTATCGAGTTGAAATTAAAACCATATACTCAGATTTGCGGTCCCTTGAAACTGTGAAAAATTCAAACTTCTGAGAAAAGGAAAAAAGAAGATACGGCCGTTTATGTCGCAAAAAACGTTTATTTCGACACTCTCAAGGAAATTAAAATTCATAGGGTACTTCCCGTTGACCTAGAATCCTGAAATTTGGCATGAAGCAAGGTCTCATAACACAAGTATAGGAAAAAATCTGAAAACTGTAAATTTGTAGTCACTTCACAAAAAATAAACTTTTTTGCTATTTAGAAAAATCTTCGTAACTCAATTCGGAAATTGAATTGTTTTCATAGGTAAGTTTGTACGGAACCCTCAGTGCGCAAGTCCAACTCGCACTTTCCCGCTTTTTCAGGTTATTCCACCTGAAAAAACCGGGCAAGTGCGACACACAAAAATACACAATAATCACATCATTTCTCCACACCCGGTGGAGCGGTGGGGAGTATCAGATTTTTAGTACAACCCACCTATGTTCCTTCAGTTAATTGCTCTTTGCATTACAGGGCCACGGTACTCTTTCGAAAAAATCCGCTGCCCACTTGATATACCCACCTACTTCTAAACTATGTAATGACTTTCACAAAGAAGCAGCTAGAGCTCCCAAAACATATTCCTAAAATATTTAGGTAACTTCTATAAGCAGAAACTAATAAAAGTGTATTGTACTCCAACGTTAAACAATCTACATGCGACGCTCGCCTGTCGTCTAAAACTCCATTAGTTAACTCGTTCGACGCTGAAAAGTAAACAATATCTTACATATAGGTATATAAAATTAACAACGAGCTACGCGTACTTACAAAAATTCGGTTAATTAAATGTATGGAGTCGCTGTGCCATATCGATTGTAAGTGAGCGGCGCGTGCGGACCCATCAGTGCATTCATCGCCTAAATCCCAAAGACTAAATAAAAATAGTCGCAGGGGTGTGCTGCTCACTGCGGGGGGCTTGGGCACATGCATAAGTAATGCACAAGCGAAGGGCGGCCGGCGCACGCGATCTGCCTGCAATGCCAAACACAGGGACAACCCCTTCCCAACACCGCAAAGGGCCAAGCTATCCATTAATCAATGATGACTTATATGCTCACTGCTTAACTCAAGTAATGTCTATGTAGCTTCTGTGACTTGAGACGTGCGTCGCTAGTTGACGTTATTATTTTTCTTTAGAAAGTTTACAAAAATTTTCAGTTTTGAACTTTATATGCAAAACCGCGATGCGATGCAATACGACACGATATCGCAGAAACCTGCGATGCGATTTTGTGTGGCAAAGCATCGATTTAGGTGACCATACAATACAATGTGCGATGCGAATCAATTCGCAAGTTCTTGCGATACATCGTCCGAGCTCGTAGGTTTTTATTATGAGACATCGCATCGCAGTTTTGTGTTTATTCCCTATTTCCTCTTACTTAAATATAAGTAGCTTTACGCATAGTCAGGAAATGAAAAGAGAAATAGTTTTATTTTTTTAAATAATAATAAATATTTTTTTCTCTATCGGAATTGAGTAATGGATAATCATATTAAGGTCGAATGTTCCAAGACGTTTTCGGTCAGAAACTTTCATAGACAGGTGTGAATCGGTTAGTGTGCTGCTCGTTCCAATCAATAATTCATAATGTCGCGTCGTGTGTTTGGACAAGTGGCCCGTTCGGCCTTCATCAACACGCCCATATAATAAAACTTTAACAATGTTTTCATAATCGACGCCAGGCACGCTGAAATCGCCCATTGGCTGCAACCACTACGGTGTATTTAGAAACTGGGCTACACGAATTTCTTACCGCAGCAGTTAACGTGTACATTATGTACGTAAACAACATACCTACCTACCGCCGCGATACATTGTAACAGAACATTTTAGTTTCCATTTATTAATATTTTGCAGAAAAACACCTAAACAAACAAACAGGGACCGTCATATAAACTGACTCGCTGGAAACATTTACAAAGTAACGAATTAAAGTATACACTATCTATATTTAAATTAAAATGGAACCATTTTAGAAAAAGAATATAGTCCTATATATATTTCCTTTTACTTATATATGCGCGTTGAGCTTGCTTATTTATTTTGGCGCGAGCCACGATGCGCTGACGCCGAAGACAGACAAGCCGTTACGCCTCCATCAAACCCCGTGAATGGATTTCCATAAAAAAATATTATTCCGGCCTAATCCAAACTAGAATTTGCCTACTCGGTGGAGCAAATCTAGTTATATTCTAAGAAAAGATTCTTACTTACCATATGAATATCGAAATTAACAAACTAATTTATATAGCAGGAAAATACCTATGCTGTCATTTAAATCCAGTTCTTTTCTTTGTGTGAATACATAACAAAACAGTTTGTTGTTTTTTTATAGTTTGTATTGCTGTACCAAGCTGAATGCGGTGCACATGCATACCATTTTCTGTAAATCGCAGCCCCTTTGTAACGGTAACGGGCAAAGCGTTGCACTCGCATTATTTGAGGACAAAACGGTCTTCCTAAAACCGGCCTAGCTAACGGTCATTTCTTTTCAAAGCCCATGAACCGAATCTAGATTAAGGGGATCAGAATTTGCAACGAATGTTTCAAATGTGTGCGGTGAACGACTCTGTGAATATTATTTCAACGTATCAGTATAAAGGTGCACGTTTGAAGGGCTTCGTAAACAAACACTGTATGCTTCAGGCGTTGTGTATAAACCAATTTTACAAGACACAGAATGTAGACTAAACAGGTTCTGTGGCGGCAGATTTAATGCGTTTCCCGCACTGTTTCCAGTGGTGAGCTAAAACTAAACTGTTTGAATCAAATATTTGAGCGCACAAGCTTCAAAAATTACCCTCGAAGTAATGGACAAGTTGTTAACAACCCAGGCTATGGAAATGTTACAAGATTACTCATTTTTTATTTTGCTAATAAACGTACCTATTACAAAAATTTTGATTTTCATCATGAGAAAAATAATTGTTCATCAGAACTTTACAGGACTTGACGAGCGCGTTTTTAAAATTTAACGAGCAAAAAAATAACATCTATTTTTACAGAATTATCTAGATATTGAAAAACTCTTGATTTGCACCGATCTCGTAAAACCAGACAGTTTTATAGCCGTTTATCGCAAAAAAACACCCTATGAACATTGAACCAGATCAACTTATTGGAGCATTTAGAATTTTTTATTATACATAGTTCCGTCCGTCTCATAGTATAAGTGATGTAAAGTGCAAACACGAAACGTAGACTGCAGTAAACATGCGAACGAAATCTAACAAATTGAAGATTCTAGCGCTGATGACGCAGGGCTGGCTTTTCCACGAGTGTCGGACGCACTCATAGTGCGCATATCACAGGGAGCGTGGCATATGGCGGAGCCGGTACAGCGAACCAGGTGTCTCGTCATGCGCGCCCGCACCCATTGTGTGGCACCCCTCCACCCCTCCCCGCGGCGCCCGCGCAACTGTTTTCAATGTGTGCACTACCCGACACATCGAACAATGCCGCGACCTCCAGTAAACGTTGCTGTAGCAAGGATGCGGATCCATTCATTCGCTCTTTAATTTTCTCAGACGTTCTGACAAAGACTCGACGATCAGCTGTTCCGTCAATAAACTGGTTCTGTGTAACGGCTCTTTAATATTGAGAATCTGGACGAACTATACATGAATCAGCTGTGCCTTTTCCAATTGATTGGTCAAATTTCCAGTTCTTTTTTAGTGTGTAAAACAAATTGCTAATTTTCACATGAGAAGCAGTAGATAGATAACACAAATGAAAAGAAACAAAAAGCAATTTAGAATTCGTTTCATCCGTTTCATAAATCACATAATCTCCAGAGTAATCAAACGGTGACAATTTGTCCTGCAATCTCTTAGTAACTTTAATGGTTCTTTTGCATAAAATTATATGTGGCATGAGTTGCTATCAAGGTATTGTTGATTGCGTACGCGCGGAAGTTTCATTGTGCTATGTCATTCATGTTAGTCGCCTCCTGACCATGTGATGGTCGGTTATAGTAAATTGGTAATATACTGAATAGTTTGAATCTCTGCCAATGTGCTCTGCACTCGGCCCGAACGAATTGATTAGAGAAATTGTAATTAGGTACCTTGATTATATGAATGAAACTGTATCATTCATGTGAAATGTGTTTTTGAGGACGATGGCACCTAAATGAGCCCTATCAAAGTCCCAAGTTGCAACGTTTTGATGATTGTAGCATTTGTTACCAAAATAGGAGTCTGTGTTTCCTGATAGCTGCAATCTTTAAGTCAAAAGCGAATGGGCTACTTTTAGGCAAGCGTGCTCCATCATCAAGCACATAGGTTACCATCAGTGAGATAGTGGTCAAGCGTGAGCATATCAACGGTAAAAAAACACTAATATCATAATGGCGAAAGTTTGTAGGTATGTATGTGTGTGTGTGTTTATGTTACTCTTTCACGCTCAAATGGCTGGATGAAATCTGGTACCAGGATATTTTATAACCATTAACACATAAGCAAATTCGTAGAGGTGGGAAGAAGTAATTTTACGCGGACGGAACCGAGGGTGACACCTAATAGTAAGCTATTAGGTGTCACTCTCAGCCAAACACCTTGAACACTTTATCTGTAAAGATTTATAATTTAAATCAAAGACCAATATATAAGTCTTCAATATGTCGCTATTAAAATCGATTATATATTGTGCATACTCATAATAACTTATACGTGACCATTATCAGTTCATATCGAAGATAATATTTCATATCTGATGCTATGATGCAGAACGATAGATCCGTAAACCATTAATAACAACACATAGTAACAGTTCCTTTAATTATGCTTGGCGTGACAACAAAACTTATCCTCTATCCTTTCTGTACGGTTATTATGATTACAATATAGTGGGTAGGTAAGTTTCACACACGAATGGATGTACCCTCATTAGTCTAAATATCCAACTGAATTACGAACCATGATAAATTACGTATCGATCGATCAAATTCAAACATGTCGTTCGGTAAAAGTGTTATTATAATTACGTCGCCATTTCATAATTTTACTGGACACTTTATTTTTCCTTGTACCAGGAATGTAGATGCAGAGATTAGACAAAGGTTACAATATGTCACCTTGCAAGGGTTGCGGTGCGTGTCCGTGGGGCGCAATCAATTAGCGAGCGGGGTATACCGAGCACTTCCGTTTCCGAGCGTTTAGGGACTTCCGGCGGGGGCGGAACACTGATCGCTCCCCATATTCCACGGTACAACCGTCAGCGAGAGACTTTTTAATCACGCTTTAGTGAAATCAAAACTTTATGACGTCGACTTAACGTTTAAAATATTTTGGAGGGTCTTTTTAGTGTGTCCTGTGAGTTTCACTGTACTAATCACTATTGTGTTCCACACGTCACCGCGGCAGTCGCAATAAATTGTAATTAATGGCATCGTCGCTTATTAGTTTAGAGACGATTAAAGTTAGCTAGATGTGATTATGATAGACTAACAAACATGTATAAGTAATTCTAATCGAATTTCAGCGAATACTTGCTACCGCGGTGGCCTCTGGTTGTTTTCAGAATTCGTAGCAAAGCTTGTAAGGTTTTTCCTCTTTTCTAAGAAACGATATCTATACGATGACCACTCATTTGATTTTTAAAATTCTTAAGTATGAAACGGACGCTTTTTCAGATAATTTGACTTACCTATAAAATGGTAATTTTATTAATAACTCATTTCTTGTGCGTACGGCTGAGTAAAATTTTGTCGTAGTCTGTCTTTTCGGGTAGCTACAACTTGAGAGTTTTTAAGACAAGAGGGAATAGGTTACATCTAGGTAAGTGTGCTCCATCGTCGACCACATCATCGCTTACCATCAGGTAGGATTGTGAGCAAGCGCGCGCCTATGAATAATAATAAAAAAAAAACTAAATAAGAACCACTTTCCAAAGTGCCTATTTTCTTCTGTGTTTGTAAACTGTTCCTGCTAATGTTGTCATCAAATAGCTCTTTATTAACATCCACCTCACAACACTCAAAGATAACATTAAATAAATTGATATCAGAGCATCGCTATCGTATTGCTATCATGAACTAATCAAATGATATAAATAAAACGACCCACTTGTGCCTTAGCAATAATTAAATACAACATTTAACGTGATTGAGGCATTAGGCATGGGCAAAGGCATTATTAGGTATGCCTAATAATGCTAATAAGTAATCCTATGGGATTATCACGGCAGAAATAATCTGAGGATTATTAGAAATGCTCTAGCCAAGGGCAACTGACGGTATAGGTACTGGATCTTAGTTCATAAAACTCTGGCCTTCCCTGTCGCGCCACCCAGAGCGAGAGTTATTTGATGAATTCCTACGAAAAAAAATGAGTTATTGATCATCATGAATTTATTTTCTATTGTATTTGATAAGTACTACCGTTCCTAAAGATTATAATTTAAAAAAAAAAAAAACGTAGCGGAACACACGTGTTGATTTTACTGCAGAGTATGAAGAGAGTAACACTCTCTTGCTCCACAATTCATATTCCTAGGTATTTCTAGCTACCCATTATTATTTTACTTACATTTTATACTGTTACGATTACCAATATTACAAATGTTAATGCGGTACAGCACACATGTATAACTGGCCCCCACGAAGGCATTGTATCACACACGACGCGATCTCACCATTTTTTGTCCGTTGACAACACGCTGGCTTCGAAAATGAAGGCAAAGCACAAAAAAAATCATGTGTACGTTAGTTCGAACAAAAAATGTTCCTTTTACAAACAGCTGAGCATTGATAAGCATTTGCTTCGGAGTTGCTGAGGTTAAACAACCCTAAGTAACATAACCCGTGATTTAAACTTCATAAATTATTCTTTGTCCGTTAACGTATATCTTCTTCGTAAACGAGTTCTAGATCCTTTCATTTCTGCCACAAGAACTGGTCACTTGGTTAGTTTTACATGAGAATAGCCATAATGTGGTATTTTTATTGGTCGATCCCATATACCTAGAAATAGTTCCAGTTCTTAAAGTAAAACCAACAGAACCAACAATTCGAAAATTTAAAATTGATAATGTTATATGAGTATTAGCACTCATTATCAATATTTATTTTATTAGCAGTCATATTCTTTGAACATCCGACCAGATGGTTCTAATGTTCGTTTTGGATCATTTTTTTCTAAAAATCACTATCGTAGGTAGTAGTTTTTCTTGCTTTCATTTAGGAAAATGTATATGGGAATTTAAATGCAAATGAAATTAAATGTACATTTCAATTTTTTCCTACATATTGTAGAAGAGGCAGCAGAATCACATATTTAACGAAAGTAACTCTTCGTCATAAATAGAGGTGTTAGTGTTAATTTATAAAAATCAAAAGATTTTACATAGAATTCAATAATTTATCAATAATTTTATCAATGTTTTAATAATTTAATTAATTTATTTATTATGTTATGACAATTTTAATTTTAATTTTATTTAATTCTATGATATTGCTATGGGTTAATATGCCTGAAATAAACGATAAATAAATAAGATAAATTATGAGTCTCCTAAAAGGAGACTCATTTATCTGATTTTAAATAAAGGAACAGTATCTAAGGTCACATTTACATTACATTAGCAACGTCAATAGCTGTTGAAATCATAATAGTCCCGAACTACTAATAAAAAAAAATTAAGTCTGATGTTAACAGCTATATTTTTGAACTTAAATTTTATCAACATATAAAAATTTAAAGCACTTGAAGCCTAAACATAGGCTCTGATGTAACTATCCGCGATTATGTAAAATGTAATTGTTCGGTGTTTTAACCGAACACCTTATTCAGTAATATCGGCTTAGTTTTACATTAAGAACATTTTAAGTGAAAAGCAATAAACAGTGATTAAAGTAAAAATTTCTTTCTCCTTATAAACACCAAACACTGACACCTCGGTACGTCTCCCGACAGTAATTTTATAACAAAAAAATTAGATGCATTGCTGAAAATTCAGCATCTCTCTAATCTCAAATAACCAAGCTTTAATAATAGTGGACTCCATAATCATTAAATTCACAATAATTCACTTTCAATAATTACTTTTTCCTCCTGAAAATTTGCAAAAATGGACATCGAACCAGAAAGTTTAGACCACAATTTCTCTTTTAGTTTCAATTCTTCAAATCGGTATATCGGTTGTTCGTAACACGGACATTAACCAATAGTTCTCAGTAATACTTGATAATAAATATTACGCTCTTATTATTTTGTTCCCTGCTTATAACAAATTGGTGATTGTTTTGTAAGACTGTTCACACACTTTGTGGGTTACTGGCGCCAAAATAGGTTGTAAACACGAAGTGTTGCACTATTTTACGTAAAGTATTACCTACATTAACACATGAAATTATTACTCAAATAGTATGTAGTACTAGTTGCCTTCTATGTCGACCTATTTCCCGTAGCCGGCTGTTACTTATCTTCAATATCGATAAGGCAAGCGTGTCACTAACCTGGCGCTAGGTTCCCTCTAGGTTTGGCTCCAAGAATGGCGAGATTGACGTTTGCTTTCCTCCCATCTATGATAGGATTCGGGTCCTTGCACGCTCTCTCCGCCGCCGCTCGGTCTCCCATTATTACCTGCAAACAAATGTCCAACTTAGTCCTGTCTTTTACGTAATTTTGTACTGAAACCATTTTACTAACAAATGCGACGTAGGATGACGTCGAGCCAGCATTACCTATTGTAATGCATGCGTGATCCACGGGTCGCCACCTCATCGGTTCTACTATTGAATCGACCAATATCAATTGACCTTCCTTGTCCCCCGCTTTAGCTTTAGGTTTCAATAGTGAGAACCAAACAATAAAAAGCCGGGGGTTCAATATAAATTGGAACGTTAGTCTAAAGCAAATACCTGATGACCTCCAGTTATCAAAATAGTGGAATAATTGAAAATTCAAATGAATTTAAGTTTTTTTTAGGATTTCCGTCCTTCGGGTGAGATTAACACACTATCGAATTGTATTCAAATATGTTTCGTCTTGAAATGCCATTTATAATGTTGGTTATTTTTAAAACGATAACCAAACATTTATCAGAACTAGCCAGCGAAATCTGAAATTCAGTAGGTATTGTATTTAAATTTCCCCGGTATCAAGGAACATGTATAAATTAAATAAGTGAATCGGCTAGGCGCAGACTTTATAACTTTTGTACTCCGTACAAATCGTAGTTAGGCACGGTGTGCGATAACAAACACTATCAGCGCGCGGCAAACTACCAGTTAGTTGATTGGCTGATGTTTATTTTGCCGAATTGATCTTTAACTAACTCCTAAGCAACAGTAACGATTTCAAATTCTACGAGTAATTTAAGAACATGTTGCATGGTAATGGGTTGTGTTTCTTAAATGAATACGATTAGATGCACTCAGTACTTACCTACACTGATTTGAAAGGAAGTTTATAACCAGGGCCTCAAGTCTGCTATTACAATAGTGTTAGAATGGTCTATCTTTGATTTCATAATTGTTGATTTTGACAAGTTTAGTAATTATAATCTACTAATATAATGGCGTTATGACTTTCCAATGGTCAACCACTGACACTCCATTGAAAGGAATGGCATAGATTGGTAATCTCGTACATATTGACAAACGAATATGAGCTAAAATTTTGACAGTTCCTTTAATCAGTGACCCACCATTAGAACGTCATTGTGCAGTCATTGCTTTTAATAAACTAGATATTGTCATTCTACCACAACTTTAGTACGAGACCATTGACCGATCAACGATCGATCATATGTACGAACTTTTAGCAAAATGACAATGGGATCTTGGAATGACGAATTTATAAAAATAGCAGACTTGGGCCCCAGTTCTTAAAACCTCTATTCATACCCACAGCAGTTCGGCTTCCTAGGTCTCGTTTGACAGCTGACTCAATTGGTTTTATTAGTTGTATCAAAAAGTAACTTTATTCAAAACTAAAAAGATTTTATTAAATCCTTTCAACATTAAGTAAGTTAGAAAACTTTAAAATCTGGTGGAATGGTAAACTGTCAAGTAATAGAATAAGGATGCACACACTAAAATGTGACGTCACCGCTATAAGGTTACGTGTGTAGAAAACTAATGGGAAAATGTTCCTACCGATTCCTACTCTTCCTCATAGCAATATTTTAAATGCTAATTGCTGCTTCATTTTATAACCAATTTTATTGCCGTTTACAGAAAAAGATTTTGGTGTTATTGGTTGTTACGTGTAAAACATTGCATTATTAATAAGTTACAAATATGTTTGAAAGTAAAGTAAATACAGATTAAGAGTTCAAAATCCCTACCGCAGCTAACAAACGATCTAATGACTTTGGAAACCTGGATGGATCTGTATAAATTACGTATATATAAAGAACCATCTCAATTACGTCATCTTTCAAACAAAAAAAACCGCATCAAAATCGGTCCATTCGTTTAAGAGCTACGATGCCACGGACGGACACACAGATACACAGACACGTCAAACTCGTTATTATTTTCAGTCGGGGGTTATAAACACATTATAATATCAAATTTTAGGCGATGATAACTACTACAAAAAACTTCCTGCACTAAATTATAATAGTAAAAGATACTGCTGCTCGTAAATAGAGCGTTTTACTCAAAACAAAGCGCCAGTGAGCAACGGTTTCGCAGAATTACGATTAGTAGGCCCTGATCAACAAATTGAAATAGACTAGGTAGATTATACACAAAAATGACCCAGACGTATTGTGTCTAACGCACTTTCTACGTAGCATTTAGCGAAACTCACTTCACTTGATTTTGCAAAGAAATAAACTGTACAGAAACCTTCAAATACACTTAGCCGCAAATATTCTGGCTCAATAATAAATCATGTAAGTTTCTTAAATACATTAAGATGAATTCGTGAACTAGTAGGTATGTCTTATTAGATGATTGATCAACACAACACGTTTTGTACGCAATTCAATTTTAATTAAATTCTAAGATAACATTTTTAACTTAACACAACCAAAGTACCTACGCATTGCTGTTTATCCTGAATAAAAAGCCTTCTTTATCGTATACTTTGTATTTCCTTCACGAGAGAAATGATACGGAACTTCATTAAACCAAATGTTTCTTACTATTTTGGTCTATGTTTGACTACTATTCATTTTAGTTACGGCAGCTGCCAACACGAGTTAGAGAGTACGCCATCTCTGACTCGTGTAAGGCAGCTGCCTTAACTGGAGCTGGAGAGCACTCTCTAAGGTATTTTTCTAGCCTGTCGGGCTGTGAACTGACCACTCTATGCAATTAATTCCGGCGTCTTGAAGATACGTATTGACCAAATGACCATAGCTATGTGGACGCGCATTATCGTGCATTTTCATGAATTTTGCGACTATATTCACTAAGAAAGGACCGGCATACTCATTTAAAATATATGCCTGACCTGGTCTCAAATACTCTTGGTATTTTCTCGTGTGTAAATAAACAAAATCTAAACTAATCGGAAAACGTAACCTTGGATCAAGCTCGAGCACACCGTATCCTGGCAACGCTATGTTCTCCAAGTCGAGGTGCTTGATAGTGAAGTTTGAGGTCATTTGCTGGCATTAATGGCTTTCAAAAAGTCGTCGCTGGATGGTGTCAAAACTCACATTATTTTGGTGAATTTATTGATAGCTGGTGCGGACTGGGACCTGAACAGCAGTGAGATGTCGATTTCTTAGCATAGTGCTTACAAGAAATCGGTCTTTTCGTGTAGTAGTGCACCTTGGTCTGCCATTTCCTGGTCTTCTGATATTTATATTGTTCTCTTGAAATCGCTTAAGTACTATTTGTATCGTAGATAAAGATACTTCTACTGTTCTAGCAAAACTACGCTTGTAGAAATCCTTTTACCGTTATCGGCATTATATTGCACTATATACTATTACCAATCCAAGATTTTATTTATTATGTCAGCTCAGTTTGAAACAAAAGCAGAAAAAATAATCTTTTTCTAATTTATAGGGTCCTCTTTTTTTAAGTGGGAAAATCATCCAATGACATCCCCCGTTTTTGGGTGGAGCGGGAGGGCGTGTCAGACTTTTACTGTCTAAAAACCAACTCCTGACCTTCTTTGCATTCGTACCAGGACCCTGGGTTTCACTTTCACACTACCAGTGAAGGGTTCCTTATAGGGTTGGCAACTAAAGTTAAAAACAGTTTTATACTGTTTTTCACTACATTATACTTTTACTATTGAATAAAAATAAAGTAGATATACAAAATACTGTTTTCAGCATAAGTGTTAGACTTAAGGCTCACACAATTTTTTTTTAATCCAATCGGGAATTACTACATATTTACATAGGTAAAGTACGGAATCCTCAGTGCGTGAGTCACACTTGCCCTTTTTTTTTACTGTATCTTCTACATATTAAACTTCTTTTAAGATTTAGAATTACTGTTTTTATAAGTGACCCGTTTTATCTGCGTCAACGTTGCTACAATTTTTTTTGTAAAGATTTTTCATTTTTACTCCTGTTTTAAATGAACAAGGCAGTGGGATTGTTCAAAAGTCACCGCGGCCCTGGAACGCGAAGGATAACAGAAGAATCACGGGTGGAATTTAGTCAGTAAAAGTCTGACACTCCTCGCTCGCTCAGAGCGTGAGGAGTTATCAGATAATTTCCCACCCGAAAAAATGGCTATGATGAACAATATTAATGTTGGTGTTTCAGTTTTGTAAAAACCTGTTTTTCAAATATTTAAACAGGTAGGTAGAGGACATACCCAACTTACCCATTACCCGTTTAACGGTTCGACTTATCAACTGTAAGTAGACGGTACGTAAATGCATAATTATTTGAGCGTCATGCATTATACGTGAAACATGACAAGAATGCACAGCGTATTTAAATTTTACTTTTCCGACATCGCCGCCGAAGCCATAATTTAATGCCTCAGGATTAGCAGAACGTGTACTAGAACGTGTTTCTATACTTTCAGTGTTGATGCTAAAGTGTTTACAGACTTCTTCAATTTTGTAGACCGTCACTACATGTATTATACCAAGGTTACTGTGATAGTAGTGATGCAAGAGACTCTGTTGTTTAAGGCCTTTAAAACAGACTCGACTTAATTTTACACGACTTAAGTCTGAAAAGGAGACTACAGTTTCCAGTCTTTACTTATAAGACTCAGTCGTTTTACTTAAGACTTAGTCTTAGTCCTTTATTAAAAACTAGAGCCGTTTTTACGGTTCCGTATCTCAAAAGGAAAAAACAGAACCCTTATAGGATCACTTTGTTGTCCGTCCGTCTGTCTGTCTGTCTGTCAATACCATTTATCTCGAGAACGCGTGGAGGTATCCAATTGAAATTAAAACGATATAGTCAGGTCTGTGGTCCCTTGAAGCTGTGAAAAAATCAAACTTCTAAGTTACTAAAAGAGATACGGCGTTTATATCGCAAAAATCACTAACACTCCTAAAGAAAACGAAATTGATAGGGTACTTCCCGTTAACTTAGAACCCTGAAATTTGGCATGAAGCAAGGTCTTATAGCCCAATTATAGGAATAAATCTGAAAACTGAAAATTTGTAGTTAAGTCACAAAAAAAAAACATTTTTTTTAATCGGTAAAATCTTCGAGAATCGATTCGGGAATCGAACTACATTTTTACATAAGTTAGTTTGTACGGAACCCTCAGTGTGCGAGTCCGGCTCGCACTTGCCTAGTTTTTTAATAGGGCTCGCGCTTGAGTCGTGCTTGATATTCAATACAGCTCAAGCTTTATGGTCAAAATGCGATGGAAATCTTCTGTGATTGGAAAGTCTGTGTTTTATAATCCCTGTATTATAAATAGTCTCCAATGTATAAAAATGAAGTAGATACCTATAAAATCAGATTTTAGTAACCAAACCTAAGAAATAAATATCGTTCATATTAATTTAAGCAGAAAAACAATGAAATAAGTAAACTTATATGTTGTCTGTCATAAATTACTAAGTACCAATAATACGGCGCCAAAAATTTATAAAGTTTATACGTATGTTTAAATACATAAAGATTTTTTTTAAATATATGCTCGGAAACAATACCTGAAGATCATGATAATAGGAAACCTTACTAAATTTGTTACATTTTTATTCGCTACTAAGATTTATAATAGCTACGTCATAGCTGGAAGAATCACCAAACTTAAACGGCAGTGGGCAGGGATGGTCGATGGGGCCAAAAGGTTCTGGCGACAGTGTACCAGAAGATGCAGCGTTGGAAAGTGAAGAAAGGTGGACCGATAGCCTGGTGCGGTGAGAATGCGAGACGCCCAGGACCGTTCGTTGTGACGACACTTCAGGGATGCCTATGTCCAACATCGAACGTCTTTCGACAGAAATGATGATGATCATGAATATAGTATAATGTATATGTATATCATAAAGCTGAAGAGTTTGGTTGTTAATTTGAACGCACTAATCTCAAGAACTACTGGTTCAGATAAAAAAAAAAATATATATCTGTTGTTGGATTGCCCATTTATCGATGAAGGCTGTAGCCTATACATTTAACATCACGCCACGACCAACGGGAGCGCAGCAGTAACCAAAGACACGGGTGGAACCGCGGAAAGCAGGTAGTGGCAGAATAAATTGTAGTTTGGTATCAAGCGATATTATCGACCGGAATAATCCAGCCAGTCTGCGGGCACCTCAACCTTCAGCGACATAATTTCCATTTGTATAACATATTATGGTAAAAAATGGCGTGTGCATTGAGAAGAAAAATGCAGATCCAAACGGTACCAAGTAGGCACCAAACCTTCCTAGTGGCATATTCCTCACAATTGCGGAAACATAAATAAATAACACACTCCATTGTCTAGATAAAGACAGTCATTATTTTAATATTCGTCGACAAGATACAAGTTAGATTCCCGCATCTGAGTAAATTTTTGTAATGGCCTTCGCTGTAAGAATTGCGGCAAAACATTTGTCTTGTACCGTAATGTATCTACTCTTCCTTTCAGTTAAGGCAGGTGACAATGATATTTATTTTCCCTGATGTCTTTGACTTTTTTGTTTTTGACGTCGATCTCCCCTGATCGCGAATATCGGACCAAAATGCCCTTATTTTTTACTAGCGTGGATTGCTTCGGCAATGTGTTTGAAATTCATAGTCTTTCTCTACCTATACCTATTTATATAATTCTACTGTACTTACATTATGTAAGAAGAACGTTCTTCTCTATAGGGATCTACGTTTTGAAACGTGCAATTTAGCTTCACTTTTTTTTTTGACTGACCGACATTTTAACAATTCAAAAGTGCCTGTAATTGGTCTATTTGAAATAAACGTTTCTGATGTTATATGTGTGTCACCTAACTCCTCCTCCTATCCAAATCGGTCAAACAGTTTGACCGATTTGGATAAAACTGTTTTTTGTCTATTTGAATGGGTCCCTGAAAGATTTGAAAATAAAATTGCACCCAGTAAGTGGCGTTGTAATCGGCTTCTCAATTTTTTTCTGACGAAAAACTAGCTTTCGGACGGGAGATTGTCGGGACCATTAGCACACCTATATAAATCTTCTGCATGAATCACTCTATTAATGATGTGGTAAAAGCCGTATGAAATTCGTTTAGTAATTTTTTAGTTTATCACGAACAGACAGACATACAGACGAGTGGGGGACTTTGTTTTATAATATGTAAGTGTAAGGAAGTCATCAATATATTGTCTACTATGACATATATCCAGAATTTATTCTTTCAAATAAGGAAGCATTTCGTTGACAATATAGCTTTAACTGTCTACAACGTAGCCCATAGCCACAGGAGGCGTGTCCATGGTCCGCCCATATCAACGCGCCTCATACGACACTCTTTCATAAACATAAATGGACAGTAGTTATTGTATTTAATAATTTATTGAGTCGGTTGGCTTTTTTTTCTACCACTCATTTGTGTGGTTGACACACATTGAACTTTTTCTGGAAGATCGTTGTAAGTGACAGTTTGCACTTTTTGCTTAATTTGTGGTAATATGTTAATGGGCGCTATTCTAATAGACCAGTATTAATATGAGCAACAAGTTAGAATAGTACATTTTGATACAAGTGGAGAAAGTTTGTCATTGCAATCGAGGCGGAATTCCCCGAGCCGCAGGCGAAGGTATTATAGAGCCAGGTGCTGTAGTGACAAACCACGTGTATCAAATGACATTTTCAAATACACTGACGCGCGACTCGTGGGGGTTGCTTAGCGCCCAGCTTCATACTGTAAATAAAATAATTTATTGCGGGGGCGAGTTAGCGCACTTATCCACACTAGTGCGAAAACAGTAAATTGCGTGCCTAAAAGCGGTAGGGATAAGAGCGAGTTTTCGAGTAAATGTATTGAGAAATAATTTGTGATAATATGTTAATGGACACTAATTTAATAGATCAGTGTCAGTATGGACAACAAGTTAGAAATATTATCATAAATACTTTTTATTTAGGAAATAAAAAATCTTTTAAAAAAAAAACATCGAATAAGCGTGAACTGTCGCTTGATCGCTGTTCTTCTTGAAAAGGCTCGATATGCTAGGAACCATCATAGTAATAAATGGCCCTAAATGGTCCATGTGAAGGGTGTAAAATGGTTGTGCGCACTTAGGCTAAGGATATAATTATCCTTCCTTCGGGCCACCTGTATGGTAATACAGTTATTTTAAAGACCAATGCAGGGATTAATTAGTTTTCATCATCATCTTTTCAGCCGAAAGACGTCCACTGTTGGACACACGCCTCCCCCAAGTGTCACGTCAACGAGCGATCCTGTGCGTCTCGCATCCATCGGATTTCCGCGACCCTCACCAGGTTCCAAAGATGCGTTACTCCAGAACCTTTCGGCCCCAACGACCATCTGTTCTGAGAGCACAATTGGGTTTATTATTTCATTAATAATGAAATAATCAACATGTTTGTATCTACAGGACATTGTAATTTTTATTATAGAAGTGCATTGTTTATACATACGGCAGGTAATGGGTTTCTTCAGCTATTAATATCAGAATTAACTAGAGTTGATAAAGCTTGTTACCTAATTACAATTAATTAGATAAGTTCATTTCACTTCATGAATCAAATATTTAATTAAAATTTGAAGTGTTTATATAAAAATCAATTGAAGTAAATATCATAATAAATAATGCTCAATAAGTAATATTTGGGAGTGGCTTCGAATCTGAATCCTTGAACTTTAGATTTCTTAATAACATCAAATATGACTAGTATATTGATATTTAAGACCTTATTTTGACCGTGAACAGAAGATATTGTAAAATGTTCATCACGAATATTTAGAGTTTATCCCTCAAACTCTTTTTTTTTCATTGGAAATCATCAAATTGCTTCTACCGCTCTGGGTGGGGAACGGCTCGCGTTTGACCACTTTCTCACCTGATGGTAAGCGAGGATGTGCCTCTCTAGGTACTAATAAAGCCCACCTGTGTTACTTCAGTTGCCTTTAGCGTTCCAGGACCGTGGTAACTGTTTTAAATAATCCCGCTTATAAGATTTGGATCTCTAGAAGTTACTTACAAATATTATAAGAAACGCCTATTTATCATCGTCTTTCGACCGTTATCCCTTGTTAATGTGCAATCTATATAAGACCCATGGACTCAGATACAATTTTAAGAAAGTGAGGTACTAGTCTTTAAGGCAGGAACGAAAACCTACCCGATTGTGCCACATTTAAGCTTTGCGGAAGCCCTTTAAAGCAAGTCACAGCTTTCAAGTATCTCGGCCACCGGGTTTCTGAAGACCTCAGAGACAATCTAGAAATTTTGCTTTGGCTGCAATATGTTGGCTCGCAGATTTGAGAAATGTCGACTGACGTAAAGGCTACATTGTTTAGAGGGTATTGTCAGCCATTTTATACATGCAGTCTGTGGGTCAAGTACACGCAGAGGGCATACAGCGCTCTGCGTGTTCCATACAGTGATGCTTTTAGAGTATTGATGGGGTTGCCGCGCTACTGCAGTGCATCCGATATGTTCGCAGACCATTATGCGCAAGCGATGCGCCTCCATCATGCGCAGGGTACGCGTCAGGCCCAACATCATCCTGAAGACAATAGCAGACAGGTAGAACGGTCCCATACTGGAGCATTGGGTACGCCTGCGTGCCCCTGTGGCGTATAATACGTAAAAAATGGTTTCCGGTTTAAAAATTGTTTATAAGTACTAACACTAGCTTTTAAGTTCAGTGTATACCTACTAACCAACCATGGACTTTGTCCGAAATATAAGATTTTGTTTTTATATCAGTCTACGATAATATTATTTTAATTGTAGCGAATAAACACTAAAAACTACTGGACCAATTTTAAAAATTCTTTCACCACTAGAATACAACATAAGGTTGCATTCTAGTGGTGACTTATGAAATTATGATTATGAGTTACACTAAATGTTATAGGCTTATATATTTACTGCCTTCACACGGGCAAAGCCGCTAGCAGTGGTCAGTATTATATAAATCTTTTCTTAGCATTTATTGTGTAGGTTAAACAAGCAAGAACGCTTTTTATTTCGTCGGCTGATTAGGTGATAAAGACTGCAATTGCTTAGACATAATCACGTCGTTAAACAACGTTATCTGTATCTTTAGAGTTTACTGATTACGAACTTCTTCATAATCTGATTTGGGTATATTCGAAATAATATTCTGATTTCTTAGATCTTTCCTTCCTGATTATGCATTAGTGCCTACTGTTTAGTATATTGACGACAGAACATGATAATTAAAACCGTTTTGCGCTTACAAATGTTTCGTAAACAAAAAAAAACGGTTTTTGTGAATCAATTACTGGTTTAAAAGGTTTTTAAGCATTGACGGTGTTAGCTAAACAGTTTTTTTTGCCATCTATCGCGTTATATTGTGTTCGTTGTTAGATGGTAGTTCGGAGCCCGTACGCTGTGCTATCCGATGTCAATCTTTTGTTTCGTGCGAGTACCTACTTCGGCACGTCCCGCCTGGAGCCGGCTGCTTCGACCCAATGGCTATGTGGAGCAACGGACACTAGTTAAGACGAGTTTAAAGTGATATAAAAAAGGAACTGTCCTGGCATGTTACGATTCCTTCTTAACAAAATAACGTTGTTTCTAGGAATTACTCTTGTATCGTGAATGCGTTCATAAACATGTAAACTCACTTACACAAGGTACTCAAAACTGGAACAACTATCTGATAACCATAGAAATATTGATTTCGCGCGCGAATCAAACCTGACACACGCAGCGCAGCAACCAATCACTTAACTGTTGCGCCGACCGTGCCGTTCGTTAAGATTGTTTTTGAAATTTTGAAATTAACTTGAAAAGTTCTGTCAAAGTTAAAATTACAACTTTGTCTATCGAAGACCAGACCTTGGCGCCTAATACAACCCAAATCCACTGCTTATTTAATTATTAACAACCAATTGGCAACGATTATAAATTGAATACAATTCAAAGTTCACATCCGAATCAAATCTTTGATCGTTTCTCATACAGATAGCATATTAATAACAATTATATTGAAAACACTAATAATTTCGTCGAAACAAAGTTATTACACTATCAAGTTTATGAATGGCTTTTGAAAATGAAATTTTAGTTTTAACGCACAGTGAAGTGTTACGAACGATGAATTGCGATTATTACAGCTATTTGGATGTCACAACGAGGGTGCTACGCGTCGTGTTCCCTCAGGGTCCAACCACCCCAAGCACGAATTGAAAATGGGGTTGTGATTCATTTCCCACGAGCCCCACGCTGCACCAAACAAAAAGCCTCAAACTATATTACATTAAACTAGCTGCTTTGAAAAAGGCGTCATTTACTGCATCTGTTGTTTAGAAATAATATAATCGAAACAGTCAATAACTAGGTAAGAAATCATCAGATTATGCTGCGTAGCTAATTTATTTTTCACACAATGATTCGCCAAGGATCACCGACGCAACATTTAGAATTTTTTTTTTTTAATGTATTCTGATTCACGGGTCCGTGACATCGACCAGTCTAAATTTGGCAATGGAAATGTTTTTTTCCACGCTACGCCAGCACCGTCCTGAAAATCGTCAGCGATGATGATGCATTTTCAAAGCAATGCGCATCGTGCCCTTTATTTTCATGAAGCACCTACGTTGTTTGTCATTATACCTGCGTGGAACCACTTCCGTGTTTGATGTAATTTCGCGATATATACCTCATGTGTGTGTACATATACCTATGTACTTAGCTGCCGGTGGTATAATGTAGGTAGCAGTGAGGTGCGATAACGCGCTAACTGTGCGATACGGTCGCTGTTTCAGCCAACACGAATCGACTGCGCACGGGCATTCAAAGTTTACGTGTCAATTCAGTTTCACATAATGCTTTCGTTTCATGAAAATGAGCTACGACGTTTGTTTCAAGTGACGTTTCAATAGACATAAGAAAATGCGCAGTTATTGATTAAAAATACTTACAAAGCCATATCCTCTGCTTTTGCTGGTCTGTCTGTCTGTGATGACGACTGCCTCCTCGATGTCGCCGTAGACCGCGAAGTGCTCTCTAAGGCTTTTGTCGGTAGTGTGGTACGGAAGTCCTCCGACGAACAGTTTGGTCCAGGTCGTGTCTTTCTGGCCTGGCAGCGCGCCCAGAGCCAGCAGCCCCTCGGGCTCGGCCGGCAGAGCGCCCGCCATCAACATTCCTTGCACAGCCTCCGTCGCGCCGGCCACCGTCGCACTCTGCTAACACTGTCACTGCCGCGGCTGTCGCGGGCTACCAGTCTACGGGTCGCGCGAGTGTGTAGGTTATGTTACAGTTGTAAACACTGGCGTGTTGCGGGAGCGACCGGTCGTCGTGGTGGTTGAGCGCGGACTGATGCTCGTTCGTCGCGCACGTGGCGCTCCGGTACTAATTTTAGCCCCCGCCGCGCCCCCCTCGTCACCAGATGCGTCGGCACCGTCCCGGCCACATGCGTTGCGTGCCCTACCATGCCCTACTGCCTGCTACCCTCACTCACGCTTAATGATATGCCTCGTTATCACAGTTGTGTTGGTCTTCAAGTTTCTAGCTAGACTTTCAAGTTTATTTCTCTACTTCATGTTCTATTGCCAATCTCTATTATGATAATCACACTAATAGGTGTACAAAGGCAAAAGTTTGTGAGTGTGTATATTTGTTACTCCTTCACGCTGAAACTGCTGAAGGGATTTTGATGAAAAGTACACGGATAGACCATGTCCTGGGTAGTGCTATCCAGGACGTGGTCTACCCTACCCTTCCCTACCTATAGGATATTTTTTATCCTAGAAATATGTTCTCTTGGGATAATTTTCTACCATCACGAGGGCGAAGCTGCTGATAACAGTTACTGCTCTATATTTTTCTTTATACATACATAGTTACTGAGGTAGTCTTTTTACTAGCGACTATTAACTCAATTAAATTAAAAAAAAACGCATTTGGTAATTGGTAATCGGTAAACCTATGCATTACAGCTTACAATATACTGTAACTGCTTCTACTGCTTATGTAAGTTTAACCTAAGTACAGATTTAAATAGCCGAGGTATTTTCATAAAAGCAAAACCACGCGAGTCAGTTTTAAACTAGAACAAAAGACGAACAATGATGCAGACACGCGTAAATGATTAGAAATGGTAATGAATTGGTCAAAATTTCCGAACAATGACACCTCATAATACAATGGAGAATAAACATTTCAAGATATTTTTTTGGCCTTGCGTACTGATATTTCCAAGCTATATTGCCAAATAGGATACCTCGTTGGTAAATTTTGAACCACATAATTATGGCTTTTTCTCACTGCGACCCCAATGGCTTACCTAGTATGTTTTAAATGACCGCAACGTATACGTTTTACATTATGTATTTAGCGTTTGGCGTATTTAAACAATACACTGTATCTATCTGCACCCAGAAAAACGTCAAAAAGCTCGTATTTGAGATGCAAAGAACTGTGTATTTTACCTAAGTTTTTTTTTGTATTGTTCCATGACACCTCTGCAGTCCGGACTAATGAGCGTCTCGCCTCGTCGTTTATACCGGGAACATCGAATGATTGTAAAAATTTGCCTGCTGCGGTCTTCCCGATTATAATTTAGGTGTCTTCAAGGCTAAAGTAAGGAAACCGGCATGTCCTGGAACCAAAAATTCGTAGACATGTGACATTCACCAACCC
Organism: Mythimna pallens; assembly: GCA_961205895.1. Classification (NCBI taxonomy): domain Eukaryota; kingdom Metazoa; phylum Arthropoda; class Insecta; order Lepidoptera; family Noctuidae; genus Mythimna; species Mythimna pallens. The sequence continues at coordinate 8,205,709 of OY540825.1, forward strand.
GCACTGGACCCACGTGGTGGATTACGGCCCTTTCCCTCACCTAGAGAGGAGACCTGAGTCCCAGCAGTGGGAACATTGATAGGCTGTTTATGCTTTATGCAAGGCTGAATTGAAATGTGAATAGGCTCTTAATAAACTAGTGCGATTCACCATCAACGATTGTATCACTGCTTACCATCATGTGGGATCGCAGTCAAGTACTAGTTCATTTAAAAAAAAACATGATTAATTTAAGGTTTCGAACAAACATATCACACAATCATAATTTTACTCCAAGGTAACTTGACCTTTAAAATTGAAAAAACCTTTTGTTAAAATACAAAGTAATTAATTAACTAAAGCTCAGTTACGTAATGTGTTAAAAGAAAAGAACTCGTGATTTCGCAAGCCGTCAAAGAATATAAATATGGCAGTTTTCAATTCGAAACCTTACAACCACATTTCTTGGAAAAAGTTTCTTGACATAAAAACTGGAAACAAAAGAAAACGAAACGAAGGAAGTTTTCCGATACGGATTCTGTTTTCTTAATCGTAACAAAAGAACCCTAACAAAAAAAAAAACTAGAACAATAATAATTTTAAGAGGGAAACAAACATTACATAATATTAAGACATTATTATTTTAAGGGATATGTTGGACTGTAATGTTTGAAAGAGTTACCATGACGCTGGAACACAAAGGACCACGGAAAGATTAACACAGATGAGTTTTATTTTATTTACTTTTCCTTTATTAGCCAAGCAACGATACTATTCCATATCCAAAAAAAAAAACGTTGTCCCACACTAGGAATCCTCCTCCCCTCCTCCTCCTTCCTCACTCCAGTATCGTGGGTGCGTTCACAGACATGTAAACTTTCACACACAAGACATCCAGACCCGAAACACCTATCTGTATGCCATACAAATATTTGATTCGTGCGGGAATCGAACCCGCGACACGTAGCGTAACAGTCAATGGTAGTGTGAAAGTGAAACCCGGGGCCCTGGGACGAAGGCAAAGAAGGAACAGGAGTGGGATTTTAGTCAGTAAAAGTCTGACACTATCTCGCGCTCCGCCCAAAAGCGAGATTTGTCATAAGATGATTTTCCCACCCAATAAAAAAAAAAGCAGTCAATGGTTTATCCACTGCGCCAAACGATTTACACTGTAAATATTTAAAGCACTACCATAATCTAAGGTTCATGTAACAATTTTACTCAATATAGTGAGTAACAGTGTGAGAACGATCTCTGTTGCTCCACCTAGAGAGGGAGAAGTAATTTGATGATTTGCCACCCAAAAAAAGGACTGTATGCACCTTCATTTTAACTAAGACCTGTGTAGGGAACGACCAGGCACAAAAAAGATGATGAATGATAAATAATGATGGACGCCAAAACTACCACTAACTAACTTTGGCTGTTTTGCGACTACATTTGTTACCTTAGGTCTACACCTGATAAAACAATTATATGTGTTATTAAAATAAATAAATAAACTTCACACAGAAATCAGGCATGTCAGGAGCCAGGCCAGGCTGAAAAATCACCCTATACAGATACGGCAATACTCTAGGAATCCTGGAGCCAGAAGAATTTTCACCCCGGTCCGGGATATTGCTAAGAAAATTCTTCTGGAAAAAGCATAACTCTGTTCGATCTGGGAATCGAACTGAAGACTCCACACTCAGTAATCGCCCTTGCGCAAGCAAGACTACAAGTATTTATTCTTAAGGCGTACAGTCCCTTGAACATCTTGTCGGAGTTAAATGAACACTAGCTCGTGTATGTGTGCATTTAATTCCGGCCAGCGGCTCCCGGATAGAGCCCCGCAGACCTTTAAATCCATCCTCTTCGCGAAATTTTGATTGATTTACATAGGCTATTACATTCTGAAGAACACCTACCCAGCATTTTTTTCGTGTAAACATATTTCTAAAGATCAAAGCCATTTGCCATATTATTATTATTATTATAAAGGAGTAGAGAAAACAAGCGAAAAAATATCATATTGTTAATAATGTTGTACATGAATCTATAATGAACTTATATTTTTTCAAACCTATTAACTAAGCCGTTACCGAGGAGTAGGCTTCTGAAAATCATGGTTTTATGGCACTGCCGCTACGGGCGCTAGGACCTTAATTGTTATTAAAATGATAAAGGTGCCTAGCAGCATACTAAAGGAGTTTAGTGCTTAAGGTAGACTCAGACGGTTCACTCGAAAGAGTGTTCACTCGAGTGCATGCTTCATTTTTATCTCATTCTATGTTCACAAAACTTAGATGGAATTAGAAAGAAAAGAAAATTCACCTGCACTTTCCTTTCAATAAATCGTCGAACAACGCCCTGCGTCTTGGAATTAATTGTCTGCTACAAGATTTGAGATGAAATGGGTGAACCCGAGTGAATGTTCTCCTTGTGATCAAACTGTAAACTTTTCTTTCATTCGGAGTATGAGTGAATGATGCCAAATGCCAAAATATAACGTTGTTGGATCAAATCACTTCGTTCACTAATATATTCACCCGGCACTTTTATTTCATTCTATGTTTAAATATTTAATTTCAAGTGAAAGATGCCGAAAGAAAGACGCAAATAAACGAAAAATTTATCGTCTGATTCCGCCTTTAAGGAGTTAGTATCAGAGTTAGTATTAGTATGTACATTTGGCCGTAATCTGTTGTACAATTCCCCAATGTGTGTAGATCGAGCGAGAGACTTAAACCAGGTTTAATATTTAGGTAAGTATTTATATTTACGATTTGCTAGTAAATAAACGAATCCTCCATAATGTACTTGGGAAATGAGCGTCTGTTTCGAAAATGTGTTACGTTTACGACGCACTGAATGTAATCTGAATAACTATAACCCAACCCACCCATGGACATTATTCCTTCGGGCATCTTACCAAGTTTCTTTTAGGTTGTGTAGTGTTTTTTTTTGAGGTGGGAAATCATCCAATTACTACACGCGCTTTCGGGTAGATCGGGAGGGCGTGTCAGACTTTTACTGACTAAAACCACATCTGTGCCCTTCAGTTCCCCTTTGCGTTCTAGGACCAGGGTTTCCTTTCCAAATATTCCCCATGGCCCCAGACGGGTATCGACCCTGCTGGGGCCCTACGGTTTTGCAAAATTCACTAGAGGTCGGAAGAAAATTGACCAATTAATAACCATGTGTAAAATCCTTCAAGGAAAATCTGATGTTCCTGAACTGTATGTCGAGCTGTCTCACTTTTGTGCCCCAGTTAAATATAGCAGCATTAGAAGACATAGCTTGCCCACGAACCCAGTCTTCTGCTCCTCGTACTCTCTCTGCGCTCAACGCTTTCTTGCACCCTGACTGTGATGTCTTCGCAGACAAAAAGAAGACGATAATGTCAGTATATCTGTGAGATGACTGTTTGGATTTCGTGTATCTTCTGTTACTAATGTAGTGAATAACAATAAAAGTAATGCGATGCTGAAGTTATGGTCAGGTTAATATATGAATATGTATTGCTTTTATAAAATAGATTATATAATAATAGTACATTTTGCTGCACGTGTATCAAACGGCTTTTTTCAATACACTTATGAAGAAATGAATAAACGGGTGGACGCGCGCCCAGCCTACGATACATGTAATAAAATTGTGACGGGGAGAGCACGCGCACTTTTCTGCACTAATGCGGAAAACAGTCTGTTGTGTGGCTAAAAGCCGCGGGTTAAGAGCGGGTTTTCGAGTAAGTGTATTGAAAATGGTTTTTTAAGTGACAAGGAAGTCACTTAAAGGCTGCTTCTGTAAATACAGGCAGGGTTTTAGATTGAATATTTTGAGTAAAAAGCGTGTCATACCCTATTTTAAAGCCAAATTCCGAATTTATTATTCAAAATACACAATTCAGATACCCGCCCCCGCTTTCTGATTTAAGCATTTAATCACTACTTTCTACTTTAGCCTGAAAACCTATCAAAATATGTTTTTTTAAGCAGGTTTCACACATGCTTAACTCAAAATAATCAATCCAAAAACCGGCCTTAAATCGAAATCGCGAGTATGTGATGTAAAAAAAGACGACGGCAAAATGTTATCATGGTACAAAATCAAAAATCTCATCAATACTGGTCCAGTTACAAGCACTATCATAAGATAACTTGTATTTAAAATTGTCAATCGCTATATGGTCGGTTTCGTATTCGACCGGCCGGAAGCGAAGTGCGGTACGCCTGCTGTGGGAAACGCATTGTTCTTGTGAACACTATGTGGAGCCGAGCGTTTCCTCTACGTCACTAGTGCGGCCTGTTACGATTCATAATCACACACTATTTCCTTTTACAGTAGCTATGTATGCAGGTATAGGTACGTTGAAAGGTATTCAGGTGACCGTAAATAGCAAGTGAGTTTGAATTCCTATTGCTTCAGTTTGTCCAGTGGTTTCTTGCCCTAATGTGAAAATTTTGTAAAATTCTAACAATAATATTTTGAAAGTCGATCTCAAAGATTACTAAAATGAAATTGTTTATTATTGTAATCGGGCTATCAGAATCACTTCTACACGTGTTTAACAAAATAGCTGACGTCAGCATTTCTTCATTTACTAGTTAAGTGTTAGAAAAAATGTAGAAACAAACTTAACATCAGTAAAGACAAGGAAGGAACACTAACTGCTATCCAAGCAGTTTCGAAAAGCTAGTATTAATAGCCTTTTTTTATATTAATGACATTAACAATCTAAAGATCTCATCCTTCGCAGAGTCGGGACCTTTTGTCAAGATTTTGATGTCTTCCCTCCTCACTACCGAATTTTCATCTTAAATCTCAAAAGGTAGATCCCAAAGGTATAGATGCATCAGCTGTAGAATCAGCTGTTAGTTTTTTTTGACACATATTATATTTTTTTTGTTTAATGTTCCAAAAAGTAGGTAGTCAGAATGAAGAACGGTATGGTACCTGATATGAAGGGTGAGGGGTGCCGGGTTCATTGATCGCGACCATTGTCGAAGCAGCGCGTGCGACGGCAGCTGCACCCCACCGCCCTAACGCTTTGGGGTAGGCAGATGGTAGAAATTGAACTTTTTTTTTCTATCAAACAATATCTATTGTGCGTGATAAGTGAATAAAATTGGTGATAGATGAACGTGTACAGCGATATGGAAATGATTTGGCTGACGGTGCAAAGAAACCATATTCGTGTATCTGTGCCTATCAACGCTAATCTTTCTACTTAATGGTTTTATATGTAATATGATCCATAGTAACGGTCTTATGACTTAAAAAAAAACCGGTGTCTTTAAAAAATCAAAGAGCCAACAAGGAAAGTCGTTATTACTATCCAAGCGCCTAAAACACATCTGATACATGTAGTCCACCGTTGCATCTTATTCACACAGTGTGCAATCAAAATAAAGTTGCCTTTCTTCAAAACACGTTTATCCCGTTCAATATCTTTGTCCCAAAAGTCCAGTGAACGATCCTGCAGTAAAGTTCTCACAGCATCCGCCAAAAAAGAAAAAGATAAAAACGAAATCCTTTCTATACAAAATCAATAGTTTCTACGTCGCGTCGTGCAACGGTCAGGTCGTCGCTCGCGCACCCCTGATTGGGGACCGTCGTAGGGGCTCGCTCGCATCCCTTGCAATTGCACGTCAATAATGTCGAGTTTATTCAGCGGAAAGACTGTATTTTTCTACCACAAAGTATAATGTCTATCCTACTAATATTTTTCGAAAGTTTGACTGTATGGATGTTTGTTACTCTTTCACTCAAAAATTACTGAACGGATTTCGAAGAAACTTGATGCACGGGTAGACCATGTGCTGGAATAGCACATAGGATAGGTACTTTATATCCCGGGAGTATATCTCCTTGGGATAGTTTGCTTGCATTTAAAGTTGCTGGCAGCTGCTGGTCTACTAGAATACATCAGTAATAGTCCATACCCATTCATACTAAGTCTAAATCATTTGTCGCTAAGCGTAAATTATTAGAACATTTTAAATGATTTCCTAAGGTCTCAAGATGAGCTAACTTAGGGCCCTCGCACACGGTGACTTTTTGTAGCGATGCTGTAGCGCGTTGACATCGATACAGTCGCTAGCCTGTAGCGCGTTAGTAGCACGTTAGCCATTTTTTCTATAGCACTTGCAAATGCGACTAACGCGCGTTAGTAGCGATGCTATCGCGCGCTTACGAAACGCGCGACTGCGTCGCTACAAAAAGTCGCCGTGGGCGACGGCCCTTAAATCATTCAAATCTTCTGCTGAAACTGCATAAAAAACGAACTTTGTGTCTAGTACACAAAGTTCATGTGTAGACTGTGACTTTAAAATGTAACAGAAAAATTGCGGCGTAGGACATATTGCCCATTAGCTTTTCTGAAAACTAGAAAAGTAATTTTCTAATGGAAAATAATAACCTTCAATAATAATATTATTCCTATAAATAAGTAAAATGCTATGACAGCGCCATATCCATCTAATTTATAGACCTACATTAGAAAATATGGGTTACAATAACAATTACTTAATAACTTTCTGAAATAGACAAACGACTCCAACGCGTTTGAACCGATGCCCAAGGTTCGATATGAGAAGTGGAAGATATAAATGACTTTTTAAGTATAATGTGTCCTACATACCTTGACAAATATATGAATAATATTTAGTCTACCACCAGTGGCGTAGCTAGGTGATCAATGGCCCTGGGGCCCCTTTTTTACATGGGATATAATAATAATAATATACCGAAACTATCACACAACGCCGTCTAGTCGCAAGCTAAGCAGAGCTTGTGTTATGAGTACTAGACAACTGATAAACATACTTATATATTTCTAAATAGGTGCATACATATTATAGATAAATTACACCCAAATATAAAACAAATATGTTGTGTGATAGTTGTGGAATATATTATTAAATAATCATGCTCATCACACAAACATTTGTCCTAGATGGGAATTGAACCCACGACCTCTGGCATAGCAGTCAGGGCCACTAATCACTAGACTAACAGGCCTGTGAAAAATCAAATCATCAAATAACCTCTCCTGCTCTGGGAGGAGCGCGAAGGAGTGTCAGACTTTTACTGACTAAAATGAGATGCCGTTATTAAAGTAGTCTTGCAACCCATTTTAATTAGATTTCGAAAGTGGGAAAGTTTATCGGTACTTTAATAAGAGATTCTAATGAGGTTTTGGGCCCCCCGAGCCTGGGGGCCTCAGGGCACTGCCCCGCCTCCCTTCGTTAGCTACGCCAGTGTCCACCACGTGCCCACTCATGTAGGCAGGTAGGAAGGTCAATATTACCTATTTCTTAGTATTTACCTACATTGTAAATAAGGTAGTTATGCCTTATTTCATTTCATATTCTATGATTGCAGACATTTCCGCAAAGTACCGTCTAATAGGCCCCTGCGTCCCTGACTGTCATTTCATACTAAGTTGCATATACAAGTCTGTTGTATTTTTAGGGTTCATATATTTATGAACAACAAAGTGATCCTATATTACATACAAGCTTCTGTCAGTGTCAGCGACTACGCTCCCGTGATAGTTTTCCTTCATTCAATCTTTGGACCCCCGTTTCATCCCTTTAGGGACGCGCATTTTGGAAAATCCTCTCTTAGTGCTTGCCTACGTCATAAAAGGAAACTATGTGCAAAAATTCACGCTCCTAAAACCAGTAATTTTAGCTGTTCGTTGATATATCAGTCAGTCAGTTGAATCCTGATATTTGACAAGTAGAAAGGTCTCGTAGCATAATTAAAGGAAGAAGTCAGAAAACCGTAAATCTCTAATTTTAATTGCACATCGCAAAATATTTTTAGTTTTACGATTTGGAAAAATCTTCGAGACTCGATTCTGAAATCGAACTACATATTAACATACCTATGTAATATTGTACAGGACACTCAGTGCGCGAGTCCGACTCGCACTTGACCGATTTTTTTAAAGTTTTATATTTTAACTTTTAGTTGTAGTACCCTTATAACTAAACATTAAAATTTCTATAGTAATGCACCGTTAAACCTATTTATTACGGAGTTCCGGTGCCCAACTTCCGGCTTCATCATCAGATCTATTCGATGATACCTTCTGATGGCTATTTGATGATGACATTTTCATCAGAACCATTAACTTAAATTGGTTTTTTAAGCGACTACTTAAATATACTAAGCCGCAAAAACTCCGGGTCGCTAATAAAAAACTGATGATTAATACTTAAAAGAAAATACAGAACACGTGTCTTACACTAATTAGATTTAATAAAATACAAAAAAGCGCCTCTAATATAAAACAACTGAAATATCACAGTCTATTAAAGTTTCGTTCCATGAACCCATATCATGGGAATACGAAAACGAAACGGGAATACCATTTTGGTCATTTATGCTATAATATCTATGCTACCACTAGCACACTCATTAACTCGTACACTGTAGGTGGAGCTAAAGAGCACTGTCTATCAAATCTCCCGGGCCCGATTCATGGGATTTAAGTCTGGGCTGCGACCTTGACACTACGTCTAGAAATTATCACGATCACGATCCATTTGACGATTTAACCTGAACAGTTAAAGGAATGGAGCTATTGTGATATCGGAAGGAAATCGCATGAGTTGTTTTCTTAATAGCTAACGGACTGGCTTGATAAATATACTTTTAAAGATTTTGCAATTGTAGAATAAGTTTGAAAATTTGATAGGAAGAAATAATTGTGTTATTTTATATATTGAAGTGATTTTTGAAATGAAATGTTATATTGTTCAAGTCGAAAGAAAAATATAGCATAGCATAGCATAGTCGGCCTTTTAATGTTCCCACTGTTGGGACTCAGGCCTCCTCTCTAGGAGAGGGAATGGGCCGTAATCCACCACGCGGGCCCAGTACGGGTTGGTGGATGTCACATGTCTTTGAATTTTTGGTTCTAGGACATGCCGGTTTCAATGTTTTCCTTCACCGTTTTGAGAGCAGTGGTGATGAAATAAATTACACAAAGTAATGCGCCTGGCTGGGTTTGAACCCGCGACCTACAACTCGTAAGTCGGGGCCGTTACCACTCGGCCACCACTGCTCACAGTCGAAAGAAAAATATAGAAGTTATTATTGCTCGTCCAAGTAGTTTTCATAAAATAAAGATCCCGAACCGAGACCTAGGCACCTGAGCTGAGCTACGATACTATAGAGGGTATTATAGCTCCATACCTCAACGACACGACACGGCAATGCCTCAGATCTGAATTAAGACAAAAATGGAACGAATTCGGAAATACGTAGGTTCATATATCAAATAAAAACTTAATTTTAAGTTCTGAGGTAACAAAGATAAAATTAAAATATATACAACCGAATCAACCATTAAAGTCGGTTAAAAATGACTGCTGCGAAAATTTTTTGAACAACAATATTGGTCTTATTTAACAACCGAACTAATTCGCAATAAAGCGCAAACACACGACCCAAAATACTCCGTTTACCTAGCCAACGACAAAGGAGTAAGATTTGATTTTTGTGTTAATTTTTATGTTATTCCACAATTTTCACATAACTCCGTCTAGTCCCAAAGTAAATAGAGTTTGTGCTATGAGTACTAGACAACTGATAAACATACTTATAAGGGTGTTTCATGTTTTTGAAATTTTCTATTTTCGACTTTGCTCGAATTCTTGATCCACCCTTGCAGTGTTCATATACCAAAAATCAAATTTATAGCAGTAAAGATTAAATTTTTAATATTATAATTTTTTACAGAGGAGGGAATTTGTCTTGGGTGGGAATCGAACCCATGACCTCTGGCATAGCAGTCAGGGCCACTAACCACTAGACCAACAGGCCAGTCAAAAAGTAAAATTGATTATCCTGTATGATTATGTAATGGTAGATTAGGTGTTTTAAGGAAGCAGTATCATTATAGTGAGCACTATGTTTGTTATTATGATTGTTCCTTGAATGTCAAATGTATATGATGTGGCTATACTTAATTTAGATAAATAAAGAAGAAACTGGCAAAACGAACTTAGACTATAAGGGCGGAACCACTTAGAACAATAGTTGACACTGAACAAGACAGAGATATAGTTAAGGCTCTAAATGTATTGGCAAGTAGCGAAGCAATATTTTTACCTAAGCATCAAGAATAATCATACTCAAAGCATTAGATATGTGGCCAAATCCCGTCGAAGATGCCCCGGGCGTCGAGAGTCGCATTGATAAAGATAGAACAATAGTTAACACTAGAGCATCTAGAACAAGACAGAGATATACTTAGAGCTCTAAATGTGTTGGCAAGTAGCGAAGCAATATTTTTACCTAAGCATCAAGAATAATAATACTCAGAGCATTAGATATGTGGCCAAATCCCGTCGAAGATGCCCCGGGCGTCGAGAGTCGCATTGATAAAGATAGAACAATAGTTAACACTAGAGCATCTAGAACAAGACAGAGATATACTTAGAGCTCCAAATGTGTTGGCAAGTAGCGAAGCAATATTTTTACCTAAGCATCAAGAATAATAATACTCAGAGCATTAGATATGTGGCCAAATCCCGTCGAAGATGCCCCGGGCGTCGAGAGTCGCATTGATAAAGATAGAACAATAGTTAACACTAGAGCATCTAGAACAAGACAGAGATATACTTAGAGCTCTAAATGTGTTGGCAAGTAGCGAAGCAATATTTTTACCTAAGCATCAAGAATAATCATACTCAGAGCATTAGATATGTGGCCAAATCCCGTCGAAGATGCCTCGGGCGTCGAGAGTCGCATTGGTAAAGATAGAACAATAGTTAACACTAGAGCATCTAGAACAAGACAGAGATATACTTAGAGCTCTAAATGTGTTGGCATGTAGCGAAGCAATATTTTTACCTAAGCATCAAGAATAATCATACTCAGAGCATTAGATATGTGGCCAAATCCCGTCGAAGATGCCTCGGGCGTCGAGAGTCGCATTGATAAAGATAGAACAATAGTTAACACTGGACAAGCATCTAGAACAAGACAGAGATATACTTAGGGTACTAAATGTGTTGGCAAGTAGCGAAGCAATATTTTTACCTAAGCATCAAGAATAATAATACTCAGAGCATTAGATATGTAACCAAATCCCGTCGAAGATGCCTCGGGCGTCGAGAGTCGCATTGATAAAGATAGAACAATAGTTAACACTAGAGCATCTAGAACAAGACAGAGATATACTTAGAGCTCTAAATGTGTTGGCATGTAGCGAAGCAATATTTTTACCTAAGCATCAAGAATAATCATACTCAGAGCATTAGATATGTGGCCAAATCCCGTCGAAGATGCCTCGGGCGTCGAGAGTCGCATTGATAAAGATAGAACAATAGTTAACACTGGACAAGCATCTAGAACAAGACAGAGATATACTTAGGGTACTAAATGTGTTGGCAAGTAGCGAAGCAATATTTTTACCTAAGCATCAAGAATAATAATACTCAGAGCATTAGATATGTAACCAAATCCCGTCGAAGATGCCTCGGGCGTCGAGAGTCGCATTGATAAAGATAGAACAATAGTTAACACTAGAGCATCTAGAACAAGACAGAGATATACTTAGAGCTCTAAATGTGTTGGCATGTAGCGAAGCAATATTTTTACCTAAGCATCAAGAATAATCATACTCAGAGCATTAGATATGTGGCCAAATCCCGTCGAAGATGCCTCGGGCGTCGAGAGTCGCATTGATAAAGATAGAACAATAGTTAACACTGGACAAGCATCTAGAACAAGATAGAGATATACTTAGGGTACTAAATGTGTTGGCAAGTAGCGAAGCAATATTTTTACCTAAGCATCAAGAATAATAATACTCAGAGCATTAGATATGTAACCAAATCCCGTCGAAGATGCTTCGGGCGTCAAGAGTCGCATTGATAAAGATAGAACAATAGTTAACACTAGAGCATCTAGAACAAGACAGAGATATACTTAGAGCTCTAAATGTGTTGGCATGTAGCGAAGCAATATTTTTACCTAAGCATCAAGAATAATCATACTCAGAGCATTAGATATGTGGCCAAATCCCGTCGAAGATGCCTCGGGCGTCAAGAGTCGCATTGATAAAGATAGAACAATAGTTAACACTAGAGCATCTAGAACAAGACAGAGATATACTTAGAGCTCTAAATGTGTTGGCATGTAGCGAAGCAATATTTTTACCTAAGCATCAAGAATAATCATACTCAGAGCATTAGATATGTGGCCAAATCCCGTCGAAGATGCCTCGGGCGTCGAGAGTCGCATTGATAAAGATAGAACAATAGTTAACACTAGAGCATCTAGAACAAGACAGAGATATACTTAGAGCTCTAAATGTGTTGGCATGTAGCGAAGCAATATTTTTACCTAAGCATCAAGAATAATCATACTCAGAGCATTAGATATGTGGCCAAATCCCGTCGAAGATGCCCCGGGCGTCGAGAGTCGCATTGATAAAGATAGAACAATAGTTAACACTGGACAAGCATCTAGAACAAGACAGAGATATACTTAGAGCTCTAAATGTGTTGGCATGTAGCGAAGCAATATTTTTACCTAAGCATCAAGAATAATCATACTCAGAGCATTAGATATGTGGCCAAATCCCGTCGAAGATGCCTCGGGCGTCGAGAGTCGCATTGATAAAGATAGAACAATAGTTAACACTAGAGCATCTAGAACAAGACAGAGATATACTTAGAGCTCTAAATGTGTTGGCATGTAGCGAAGCAATATTTTTACCTAAGCATCAAGAATAATCATACTCAGAGCATTAGATATGTGGCCAAATCCCGTCGAAGATGCCTCGGGCGTCGAGAGTCGCATTGATAAAGATAGAACAATAGTTAACACTAGAGCATCTAGAACAAGACAGAGATATACTTAGAGCTCTAAATGTGTTGGCATGTAGCGAAGCAATATTTTTACCTAAGCATCAAGAATAATCATACTCAGAGCATTAGATATGTGGCCAAATCCCGTCGAAGATGCCTCGGGCGTCGAGAGTCGCATTGATAAAGATAGAACAATAGTTAACACTGGACAAGCATCTAGAACAAGACAGAGATATACTTAGGGTACTAAATGTGTTGGCAAGTAGCGAAGCAATATTTTTACCTAAGCATCAAGAATAATAATACTCAGAGCATTAGATATGTAACCAAATCCCGTCGAAGATGCCTCGGGCGTCGAGAGTCGCATTGATAAAGATAGAACAATAGTTAACACTAGAGCATCTAGAACAAGACAGAGATATACTTAGAGCTCTAAATGTGTTGGCATGTAGCGAAGCAATATTTTTACCTAAGCATCAAGAATAATCATACTCAGAGCATTAGATATGTGGCCAAATCCCGTCGAAGATGCCTCGGGCGTCGAGAGTCGCATTGATAAAGATAGAACAATAGTTAACACTGGACAAGCATCTAGAACAAGACAGAGATATACTTAGGGTACTAAATGTGTTGGCAAGTAGCGAAGCAATATTTTTACCTAAGCATCAAGAATAATCATACTCAGAGTATTAGATATGTGGCCAAATCCCGTCGAAGATGCCTCGGGCGTCGAGAGTCGCATTGATAAAGATAGAACAATAGTTAACACTGGACAAGCATCTAGAACAAGACAGAGATATACTTAGGGTACTAAATGTGTTGGCAAGTAGCGAAGCAATATTTTTACCTAAGCATCAAGAATAATAATACTCAGAGCATTAGATATGTAACCAAATCCCGTCGAAGATGCCCCAGGCGTCGAAATTCGCAATGTGACTCCCGACTACCGTAGGCACGGGCTTACGAACGGTAGCTCGCCGTCCGGTAAGGACTTGACCCGGGTCAACGGCGTGTTGTGTTCCATGAACGCCTCAAAGAGATGTCAGCAAGATTGATGGAGCCAGTTAGGGCCGATGCTTGCTAGGGCTGCGGATTGTTCAAAAGAGCTACCGTGGCTCTTTCAAAGGGTGACTGAAGGAATACTGTGGGTTATAGTCAGTAAAAGTCTGACATTTCCTCTCGCTCTAGCTCTACCCAGAGCGGGATAAGTGATTTAATGATTTCCCTCGTAAAAACGATGTTTACCTAAGTACTGAACCAATTAAAGCATTAGACAGGAATGTTTCACGTAAGTAATCCATCAGCACGGTCACACATTAGTCCGAATAATCGATACTAATTTAATTAGAGACAAATATTTGTAATCAGCATTAGACCGTACGTGCCAAAAAATGTTACGTAACATGCCTACTCCATTTCTTTTACACGTTTGTCCATTTGTTCGTTATATTAAAAAATGTCCCAGAACTTTATTTTTGTACTTCTCAGGCTGAAATTAGCTTACTAGACTAGAAATCGTCCCAGAACTTTGATGGAATACCTTTTTTTAAGAGTGGAAAATTATCTACTGACTTCTTCCACTTTACGGTGGAACGAGAGGGCGTGTCAGACTGACTGACTAAATCCCACCTTGGTCCTTCAGTGCCCTTTGCATTCTAGGGCCATGGTCACTCTTTTAAATTTTCTAAGAATCGGCCCTATCAGGCCCCTTTAGTTTTGCTGACGTCTCTTTGAGGTGCGCATAGAACACTACGGGCCATCGCCTCGGACCTGGTCCTTACCGGACGGGTGGACGCCAAGCTGCATATTGCCCATCGTCCGCATCCCGCGCCTGTGGTGGCCGGAAATTGCCCTGCGACACCAGACGCCCGGGACGTCTCCTTCGGCGGTGGCTGGGCCGTGAGGATGTCCGTCTCCCACGCCTATGGCCATCTCCTTTGCCCGCATTATTGCTTCGTATGGTGTGAAACAAGGCTGGGATTCAATTGAATACCTAGGTACATTTTTCGCCTACATAAGCATAAGCATAGCATAATCAGCCTTTTTAATGTTCCACTGCTGAGACTCAGGAGAGGGAATGGACCGTAATCCACCACGCGGGCCCAGTGCGGGTTGGTGAATGTCACGTCTTCGAATTTTTGGTTCTAGGACATGCCGGTTTCCTCACGATGTTTTCCTTCACCGTTTTAATGCTGCCTGGCTGAATTTGAACCCGCGACCTACAACTCGTAAGTCGGGGCCGTTACCACTTGGCCCCCACTGCTCTTAGTCTTAGTCTTTTTCGCCTACACTTGCTTGGAATTGATGATCTAAGATTGTACCTACAAACCTACTAAGTATGTTATTGATATGAGAAAAGTAAACTATGCACTCGACACTGTACGATACGCCATTGTATTTGTAGACAAGGAGCCGTGATCTATCAAAACATTTTTTTCTGCCTGGACCTACTGTCACTAGCCATCGTAAAAACATTCCCACCGATCTGTGATGTAGATTAGAATGGGTATTGTAATCTTCCAATACAAGCACAGACACTCCTTGACCTTACACAAACTTAAATTTTATTTTTTTGTAGGTACTAGTACTTACTAGTAAATTTTTTGATGGAAACCTAACAATAAAGAATTTTCATAAAATTCGTTGTTCCATGTTACCCAATAGGGATATGCAAAAAATTTATTTATTTGTAAAATAAAATAATTATTAGCTCCATTATATAAATAGGTACTGGTGGTCACCGCTCTCAAATCGGTGAAGGAAAACATCGTGAAGAAACCGGCATATCCTAGAACCAACAATTCGAAGACATATGACATCCCCCAAACCGCGCTGGGCCCGCGTTGTGGATTACGGCCCATTCCCTCTCCTAGAAAGGAGGCCTGAGTACCAACAGTAGGAACATTATAAGTCCGACTATGCTATGCTATATTTTTGAACGAGATCTTCACATAAATGGGACTTAACTTCACGAAGAACGCGAGTTATGTTGGTTTTTAACAGCAATTGACTGTGGTTTGTCTGCATACACTGAGATTTCACGTAGCCCCACAGAAAGTAATCAGGCGGTGTTAAGTTAGATGATCTCGGTGTCCAGTTGATGTCGTCATCACGCGAGATTCGACGTTAGGTGAATAGAGTAGGTACTGATTTGATAATAACATTTTTACTACTTTCGTCGTGTTGTTGAAGCGTGTAGCGTTTCATGGTGAAATGTTATGACTAAATACTTAGGGCATACTGAAAGTTTCTGGATTCTGATAAATAATTTATTTATTTATTTATTTAAACTTCATATACAGTAGTGGTACATAGGCGGACTTAATGCAACAAGGCATTCTCTACCAGTCAACCTTTGGGTTAAAAGAGACAACACTGTGGTAGGTGTGCACAATAAATAAATAACAGATAAATATCAAGTGGAATGTAGTATCATTAAATTAATTTATAATAATAAAATACTTATTTAAGCTAATATTATAAACTAATAAATACATTATAATTAGGAGAACTTAAAAATAACAATTATGACGAAGACCAAACTAGGTTGAGAGGACTTCAAGTAGTAGTTTCCAATTTTACGCTTGAAGGAGAATTTATTTTCAGCTTTTTTGATGTCAAGGGGAATAACATTCCAGAGTTTTATGGTAGAGACAACCTAAGAATTAGCCATAAACCCAGTACGGTGAGAAGGAATGTGAAGAAGCATGTTTTTGGATGCTCGAAGGTTGAAATTATGAGAACTGCCCAATACTTTAAAATAATGTTTTAAATAATCAGGAGCACACGGATCGTTCATTATAATGAAGAGTATACAAAGGGATCTGAGGGATCTCCTGTGACGGATGGGCATTCATTTAAACTGAGAACGAAAAGAAGAAATATGATCATATTTACGAAGACCAAATATCAAACGAATACAGTTGAGAAAGAAGAGAGAAGTCGATCCAATTTGTTTAGAAGTTCTTGGGATAGATCAGAGTAACAAATATCAGCATAGTCAATTATCGGTAGGACAAGTGATTGGACCAAAGTGGTTTTAGTGCTTGATGCAAGGCAATTCTTGAATCTATAGAAAGATAATAAGACTTAATATACATTGATTGTTTTTCAAAGTATATTCCCTCGCAATTAATGCATTTTTGCATACGCTGAAACCACTGTACAAATCAGTGGGATCAGTCTTCTTTAGGGGCCTCTTCAATGGCTTTATGGAACGAATTCACTGCTGATTCACGGCTCGTAAAACGTGTGCCTCTAAGTTTGTCTTTAATTTTTGGAAGCAAATAAAATTTGCAGGGTGCGAGGTCCGGGCTGTGGGGCGGATGCGTCGTCAGTTCCACATTTGAAGCTACAAATAAGCTTCTGTTACCTTAGCGGAATGTGAGGGTGTGTTATCGTGGTGGAAGAGTTCATTCCTTTAGGACGCTTTTCGCGAACTTCAAAAACTCTGGGCAAGCAAATGTTGACGTACCAATCTGCAGTCACTGACCTTTGATTTTCAAGCGATACTGTAGTGTAATGCCGAAAAAAGAAACAATCATTTTTTTACCAACACTTGGACTTTTCTTAACTTTCGTCGGCAAATCTTCAAAACGAAAGACCCACTCGCCGACTGGATTTTTCTTTCAGGTTCAACACACACCGTACAATACACCCAAGTTTCGTCACTTGTCACGATATCATAGACAGCCAATGACTGTCCTCCATCAAACTTTTTTATTCATAGCTGACGACGTGGATATATTTTATTGTGCTCTGAGTGATTTTACTAAGATAGCGCTTTTTTAATTTGTTACAGAATCTAGTTTGTAATTTAGTAATAAAAAACCTCAATATCGATTTGGTCTAGTCTGTAAGGATCTTTGATTATATACTTGTCTAGATGCCACATTGGCCGTAATAAACGGCCCAAATAAAGTCTACTAAAATTGGTAGACTCGCTTCTCCCTTACGTCAGTGTCATTTGAAACAACTAAGGATAATGTGCTCACGAAAAATAATTAATTATATTTTTTAGGTTTGTGCTGTCAGACTGTGCCATAATTATGTGGGAAAACAATATAATAACAGTAAGATCACTTTTCATCGGTAAATTTTGTTAATTAACCACTATTATTATAGAAAACACGATTTTTTAATTCGTTTTTTTGTATGTTATTCCAATTAGTGTTGTCAGTTTATTACTAGGGAGATTTGGCGAAACTATGGGAGACAAAATACAAATATCATTACCTCATCTTTCTATCAGGAGAACATTATTATTTAAAAAATTACATTATTTATTTGATCAGTAAATGATAACTTATCTATACCTACAAAAAAAAAATGAAACCCATGACGTCATGCACTAAATATTATTTTTTTTAGTTTTTCAAATATTTTGGGTTTCAGATTTTTGCTGAATTGAGCCTGTTTGGTGCAGCCGTGAGCCACACATTCCTATATAGTAGAAATGTGTGCCTTACATCGGACTTTATAATTTTTTATTTGTTGGTTTTATGCATGTAACTGGAGTCTTTAAGTCTGTGCTAAATAAATGTATTTTCTTTATTCCTTTCATCTACAAAATAATTATTTCATTCAACCTATTTTATTAAACTTTCGTCATAATAAATAATGGAGAAAAGGAAAGTTAATCATTTTGAGCAGGCATCCCTCAACACGCACACCTTGACAGTTTGACGACAATAAGTACACGTGCGGTACTCACACATGTCACGCAATTTGGGGACAGTTTTAGCGCATCGTATGTTTGCATTGCTTTATCTAGACAAGTTTATAATCAAAGATAAGGATATTGTTGAGAATAAAAATAAAAAAATAAATCATTTTACGGTACCACTGGACACGCAGTCGTTTCTGGCCTTCCATTAAGTCATGTGGTATCCATCGAGTACAAAGCTTCCGAACCTGAAGGATCGGAAGCTTTACACATGTAAAATAATAATATAATAAATCATCATCACCAAATGTCAATTGAAGTCTCTGGCAACTCTCTTGTGAAAATGTTCTCGAGTTAAATTCCTTTTTGATAGCGACAGACTATCTTCGAAAAACACCACAATGAAAAAACAAATGACAGTCTCGCAAATTAAAAAGTAATATGCTCGCAAAGAATTCCATTTTCGAATTCTATAATTGTTTTTTCACCACAGCAGCTCGAACAAGTAGGTTTTGCTGCTTGAATGTTTTCAAAATCACTGCGTGAGACAAAGTAACTTTTTAATAATTATTTTTTTTAGCCATACAATTCGAAACATTGGAAATGCACTGTACTCTGTCTCTTTCTCGCCCTTATAAAAAAGCGAGTGAGAAACATGCCGTTTCGACGTTCATTCCGATTTTGAAATTCCACCACAAAGAAAAACACGTTCGGAAATGCATAATAAATAGAAAATATTTGTAAAATACAAAATTGTTTTTTTTTTTATAAATAAATGATTGAATTTTAAATTTATTATTGTATTTAAACAAAAGTAAGAGTACCTGAGTACTAATAGCAGCAGATAAAACTGGCATTTAACCTTTAAATAATTATTTCTAGTTTCAACATTGACTGTTTTAGAACGTGCTTTAAAAAAACAACGGAAATAAAATAGTGGCAAATAAGATTAAGAATGTTACAATAATTGTAAAATATCGAAACCGGCTCAATTGCCAAAAAAGAAAAAAAAAAAAAAAAATGTAAAATATGAGCAAAACTAGCGACAGAGATAGTATTTATTTAAATTGAAATCATTATTAAATCTATTACTGTTAATTATTTTATTTCCCAAGTAATATGTGTTCTCGCCGCTGAAGTGAAAAATTATGTATGTAACACGAGAGCAAAACTTTTTGCATCTCGTGCCTTTGAATCCCTCCCCTCGCTCAGGATTCTACTTTAGAATCACTCGCTAACGCTCGTGATTCAATCAAAAAATCCTTCGCTTGCTCGGGACTCAAAATTAGCACTCGCAGCAAAAAACAACTTTGCTCTCTTGTTGCACAAATAACTATTTTCATTCTTATAGAGTAAGTGGCCAAATCCAGATATTTTCAGTATGCCCCACGTATATATTCATGCCTAATTTGAAAGCTATCGCTCATGGGCGTACCCAGCTTCTGGCGTAGGAGGGGGCAAGTCAGATTTTTTAGGTCGGACCGTCCGCGGCTGTTTTGTCATACACACTACACATACTACATGAAACATTAGGTATATATACTGTAGTGTGTAGGGCAAACAGCCGCAAATGATCCTGCTTTATAGGTAGTTAAATAAATAAAAGTAAATTTGACTATGTCAAATAAAATAAATGCTAGTCGCTCGCAACTCCCTATCGAAGATTACCTGCATCGTGCATTTTGCCAGTGTCTACAGTGCGGTTTATTTAAAAGTTAGAACGTAAGGCCCCGTTTGCACTTTAATTAGTAATTAGGCGAGTTCATACATGTTCTGCGAGATTTCCAAGGGGGGGCAGCTGCCCTCCCCTGCCCCCCCCTGGGTACGCCCATGCTATCGCTTTACCAAGATATAATAGCCACTCTTCGCTATTAAAGTTCGAGTATAACCCTTTAGTTTATACGTACAAAAAGTTTTTCAATAGGAAGGATTTTGTCCTTCTAATCGAAGAAAAAAAAATACTAGGTAAATATCTATGCTACGCTTTCGTAGTATACAGTCATTATTACTTTGGAAGTGGGTGAGGATGGTGACAAGACCCTTACAGATGTGTTTTTTTAAGAGGGAAATCATTAAAGGACTGCTATCGCTCTAGAGTCGAGCGAAAGGGTGTGTCAGGCTTTTACTAGCTAAAAGTCACTTGTGTTCCTTCATTTACCATTTGTGTTTTAGAGTCACTAAAACGCAACACTCACTCTTTCTAGAATTCCCACTTCCCGCCTTATAAATGCAGCGCCGCGGCAAACAACAACAACAAGTATAGCTGGATTAAATCGGTTAGTCTCTTGCCGAACTTATCGTCTAGCAATTTTATTTTATTTATTACCAATATTTCAGTCATTGTTTTTTCTTTTTAGGGTTCCGTTCCTCAAAAGGAAAAAAAAATCTTATAGTATTTGTTGTCCATCTGTCTGTCTGACCGTCTGTCAAGACCCTTTATCTCGGGAACGAACGCGGGGAGGTATCGAGTTGAAATTAAAACTCAAGTCTGCGGACTTTTAAAGCTGTAAAAAAATCAAACTTGTAAGTTAACGAGAGAAAAAATATACTTTGGCTTATGTTGCAAAAAGCGTTGTCGTTCGACACTCTCGAGGAAATCAAAATTCATAGGGTACTTCCTGTTGACCCAGAATCCTTAAATTTGGCACAAAGCACTCATATAGTATAGATATAGAGTAACGTCACAAAAAAAAAACATTTTTTGCGATTCGGAAAAACCTTCGTAACTCAATTCGGGAATTGAACTGTTTTCATAAGTAAGTTTGCACGGAACCCTCAGTGCGTGAGTCCGACTCGTACTTGCCCAGTTTTTTTTTAAACTGTGTGCTGTTGCCCCATAGTAAGAATTACGTGTATCGTGGGGGCGTTCACAAACACGTAAACTCATATAGACAAGACACCCAGACCCGGAACAACCATATGTAGGCCTTACAAATATTTGTTCCGTGTGTGAATCGCACCCGCGACACGCAACTCAGCAACCCAACGCTCAACCACTGCACCAACCGTGCCGTTCCGATTTGACATTTGACATCGTCTGTCAGAAAAATAAATGCTATCATAAAGTTATTTTTAGGGTTCGGTACCTCAAAAGGAAAAAATGGAAATCTTATAGGATCACTTTCTTGTCTGTCTGTGTGTCTTTTAGTTTGAAGTTGACAAAGTTATTTGAATACTTTTTAAAACGGCCTCAAAAGTAATATTGTTAACATTATCTTAATCGAAGTCGTGTATCATAAATAAAAAAAAAATTGCATTACAAGAATCCAGCTATGGTTGCGCCATCTAGTGTACCACGCATAAATTAACTAACCCTCACTCCGCTCGACCAACTACACGAAATGAACTAGTAACCAAACGTACATCAAACGTACCATCGAGAGAACTCTCCACTTCATGAGAGCATACATAGATGTCGCTGCTATCGGCGAAAATGAAAATCAATTATTCCATGAATTTGTTAACACAATTAAAATATTAATCTATCAGCATAGCTCTCCGTTATCAATAATATTTTGGCTGTACTAGTAATGGTTTTTATTTTTAGCATTGTTTGTGTAGTTACTGCGTAATCTAAAACAATTGAAGGCCGTTTTTTTTTATTTTGGTATCCAGGAGGATAACCGAAGTAGGAACTACTCAAAGTATTACTTCGTTATGGTACGATGAACCACGTAATGCGTAGTAGCTGAGAGCTACCTGATAGTTGTAACAAAGCCAGTGTATTGTATCTAATGTACATCGGGCTGGTACGCGCTTGGACTTGATGTTACTCAAGTCCAAGCGCGTATCTACCTATTTTGAGTACAGATGGTTTTTTTTGTAGGTGGGAAAATCATCCAATGAGATCCCCTCCTCTTGAGCGGAGCGTGAGGGCGTGTCAGACTTTTACTGACTAAAAACCCACTCCTGTTACTTCTTTGCCTTCGTCCCAGGGCCGAGTTTTCTTTTCAGAAACAAACCCTTGGCACCAGTAGGCTTCGACCCTGCTAGGCCCCTACGGCTTGCTGACATCTCCAGGCTCGGTCCACACGGTTATTGGACTCTCGGACGGCGAGCTACGCATTGCTCGCCGTCCGCAAGCCCGCGGTACAGATGGGATAGACTAGTCTTGTTCAGAGGTGGCAAACCTATGGTACACAGCAATATAGGTATTTTGGGCACGCTTAAGTGAGATATTTAATATCTAGGTAATCTGAAACATTTTTTTTATTATTGATAGGCTCGCCACTGTCTCACCTGATGATAAGTGATGATGTGGTCGACGGTGAAGCACGCTTGTCAAGAGTAGCCTTTAGTTAGTACGTTTTAGTTACCTGGAAACAGAGAATCTGGCAGGGAATTCCAATTCTTAGCTGTGCACACTAAAAATGTATTCCCAAAACATTTTGTGTCTATAGGTGGGATGTCCACCATGTACCTTGTCTGGTGGACAAGCAAACAAACACAGAAACAGCAACAAAACAAACATTGCGAATCATACTAACTTTCTCATTTATTTCATTCAATAATCAAACAACAGACAGACTGTTAATACCAACTAGTTTAGTGGCCATTTTGTCTGTGTATGTTTAAACCATTTTTTTTTTCAATGATTTAATGGCACTTACTCCAATAAAGGTTTGCTATCCCTGGACTAGTTAGATATTCGAATATCTCTAGAAAACCAGTATTACCTGGCCTCTTGTTCCATTGAAATTTCGTACTATGGCCAGGCCAGCTCAAGGTCAGAATGTTATCTCTGACTGTTTGTTTCACCACGTAATGTAACTGATTACTCAGTAGTCGGCATCTATCTTACTATTGTCTTGCTCTCATTCATAATATTATAAATAATGGTGACCATCTCGAACACCACACGCTTTAAAATAAATATTACGTAGAGTGGAAATGTGAGCCGTTTCTCTTAACTACAGGTATGGTTGTCAAAACAAAAACAGGTACAGGTAAAACAACCTAGGTGTACGTATAGAGGATAATAACGCTACCAATTCTTTTAAAAGTTAGTTTTTAAATAGTTTTGATTTTAGTTAGCAACTGTTCATACGGGTGTCTCAAAAATAGATCAAGAACTTTCGGATGATATACTAAAATCACTTTGTAGCATTAGAACCATTCGTCATCATCCCACACAACTTTCTTCGAGATCAATATAAACGCTTCGACTGCGCCACGCATGCTCACCGACATAATAATAAAATATGTGCGTTTAGTTCATGAGGAAATCTTCGGGATTATTTTTTTTTCGAGTTCACGTGAACAGCGTTAACATCAATTTACGCAGCGTTTCAACAACGCTAATGCGACACGCAATTTAGAATAAGAACCTACACATTATAGTAGCAGCTGTGAGTCTACAGGAGCCTACGCGGCGTAGTAGCTGCGTCTACGAAAGCCTACGCAGCGTAGCAGCTGCGTCTACAGGAGCCTACGAGGCGTAGGAGCTGCGTCTACGAAAGCCTACGCAGCGTAGCAGCTGCGTCTACGTTAGCCTACGCAGCGTAGCAGCTGCGTCTACGAAAGCCTACGCAGCGTAGCAGCTGCGTCTACGATAGCCTACACCTGCACAGCTTCCACGTGGCGTAGCAGTTGAATCTATAAATGTATTTGTTTTCTTTGAAACCCATATGAAAAGTAACAGTATCTATGTGGATATTATTGCAAATTCTAAGAGTGGGGAAGAGAGAATTCTGATGGTATTACAAAAATATTTTTTAAGTTTCTGAGAATTTGGGTCAGAGTGGGTAAGTAATATTAATAACTAGCTTCTACCAGCGGCTTCGCTCACAAGAAAGTAAAAAAATATTCCAAGACATGCTCCCTAAATATAAAGAATACTGTGCGCAGTTCCGGGACATGCTCTACCCGTGTGTCTGTCATCTAAATCTGTTCTGCCTTTAGAGTGTGAAGAATTAAAAAACATCATGGCCGGATCTACTTAATGGCTAAATGGGCTGCAGCCCAGGGCCCCGGGAATATAAGGGGCCCCCAGTCCTCATTAAAAATAATGTACAGTGCGGGTTAATCTGTTTGACAAAACTTTTTTTTAAAACAAATAGAGTACTACTGTTTAATTATGGAAGCAGTCATTGATATCGCTATTAATATGGCGGGTCAATGGTTTACAAGCACTCAACGTTGGTGTTCACGTTCGACCTGTGATCAAAAAAATTATTTATTTATTATATACTTTATTGTACACCTCATAAAGTGGACAGGATAAACATTTACAAAATCTAAGTGTTCAATCGGCGGTCTTATCGCATAGGGCAATATCTTACAGAAAACCTCAAGAAGAAGTATATTTAAAGACTTTCAGGTTAGCTATAGTAACTCATGATCAGTTAAAGGTTTCTTATTCTATTAGGACGACATTTCCGAGTACACTTCAGGAGAAATATAAACTTATTTTTAACAAAATGCCAATTAATTTGATTACTTAGGTGGGCCTCCAAGTAGTGTTAGCCCAGAGCCCAACAGTTGCACGATCCGCCTCTGAAAAACATACAAAAATATACACATCAATTTTCATCTTTTTAATATTAGTAAGTGTGTGTATTTTCTTAAAAAACAGATGACCTTCGGTCTCATCGATGTTTATAATACAGGATCAGATAATAGAAGATTAGTACTTAGCTAATAAACCAACAATACATCTACACTGTTACAACCGAGGCAACAAAATTACGCGCCATTGCATGTCACAAGTACAATAGAATGATTCACAGTATTGTAGTAAGTCAGTCAGTCAGTCAGAGCCGATCAGATCAAGGTTGTCCGCATCTCAGTCATTGTACACTAATAAAATAATATAATAGTACTGACCAGTGACGTCATAAAGCCGTTATCTCGTATAGGCGACCTGGGACAGCGAGTTCGATTAGTTTTATATAGTTGGTGACATCAGTTTTTTGGTCGTAAACCAAGTCTAGAGATGTCATGATGCCTTTACTGAGAATTCTGAAATTAGTGACAGTAGAAATAAATGTTTAAGAGCTGAATCGTAAATCTAGTTGATATTCTAACATCCTTTCTAGATTTACAAGATTCTATAAAATATATTGTTAGTTAGAGAATACAGGTGTTATAGGATTGTATTGACTTTAGTAGGTTTCCTTATTTTTTATGAGGGTGGGTAATCATAAAAAGAAAAATGTTATAGAAAGAAAAATGTTTATTTGGCACGTCACCAGTTGCCTACAATAAAAATAAATAAAAAAGTAAAAATCATTAACAAAAAAACATTGCTTATGTCTCATGGCACATAAAAAAGTTCATTTAAGCGATGTTGCCAGGCATTTGTCTGACGCTGGTCTTCCAACCTTAAGTTCCACGTCACACGAAATTTTATCCAAATCGGTCAAGCCGTTTAGAAGGAGAATAATTAGATGACAAACACACGTGCAGAAGAATTATATACATATAAAGATATAAACGGTCATAATCAACTTTCGATATTTTACAAGGACATCTTATTCTATTGGTTTTCATTACCTCAAGTCGGTAAATAGACAAATACAAGAACGTTTTAAGATAATAAAGTATTCTAATAGCTGCGGTCACCGAGTCGTCTGCTAACACCCGGTTTCTGCAAAGAAATTAAACGCTATTTGGATGTTTAAAATTAATTCAATAGCCGCTGACGCACGTCTGAAACTTTTGTAAGTACGTCATTTTGAAATAGTCCTGATCAAGGTCTGTGTTAAAAAATTCGTTCTGCACAGCTGCGGTTTAAACTTGAAAACATAATAGACAGACTAACGCATAATATGATCATGTGTCGAACTTTAGGTCTGAGCTGAAATGGTTGCCTTTCGCCATTCGCCAGAGAAGAAATTTTCGCACTCTGACAACACTTTTCTCTTTGCTCAACTCTATGTTCTTAACACGCAAGGAGTCTGCGTTCTTCTAACAATCTTCTACTGCTCTGTCCTTCTCATACTTCTAATTTTGTCCATTCTTCCTTCTATTTACAATCCATCATTCTGCGGATTGCAATTCCTCTCGATATCAAGATGCCCGCAAGTCGGTATGTATAAGCGGAAGTTACGGAATTTTTTCTCCACTAATAGCAGAATATGTATGTTTATTCTAACCATATGTATACTTTTTTATGCACCTACCATATTGTCTCTTCACCACCCTTGGTTGACTGGTAGAGAATGCCTAAGGCATTAAGTCCGCCTTTGTACTTTGTGTTGGATGAAGAATAAATAAATAAACGCATTTATAATATTAGTATCGATTCATTTTCGGTTCAGAAACTGGGAATAAGTGACGTGATATGGTGGTGATTAGGGTAATTGCTCGTTTACTGCAGCAGTCATTAGAATATTTTGGAGGCCAGTATTCAGTATAGGAGTGATCAATCTAAAAATAAAATCTACAATAACAATGATGCAATAAAAATGTTGTATTCAATTTTAGTTACAGTGAATAACACCGGTTCTCGATCTTGTTACCCAAGGATTTGTCCGTAGGTACGGATGGGGAACTATACTACATATTAATACACACTACCTCAGCCCTGGTAAAGCTCTGCTCCCAATTTCTTAAGGCGGGTCTACTCTAGAGGAGCTGATCACGAGACGAGCATGAGCCGAGCACAAATTCGTGTAGTGTGGATAGATTCTAAAGGAGCCGAGCACGAGCGTCACTAAACGAATTTGAACTCGGCTCGTGCTCGGCTCGTGCTCGGTTCGTGCTCGGCTCGTGCTCGACTCGTGCTCGGCTCGTGCTCGGCTCGTGCTCGACTCCTCTAGCTCAGACCCATCTATTAAAATAATAACGAACAAACTTTCTCGTTAAAACATTCAGGAAAAATCAATCAAAAATAAAAGCTAACCTTGAAATTAATTCGAGTTCAAGGCGAGGATCCATTTAGTTTAAACAATTTATTAGCATTTTAATAACGTTGTTTACATCTACGATGTTTACCACTGGCTTATAAATGTCAAACAGAACAAAGAAATAAAAAAAAAAACAGTAGGTAAATCACACTAATATTATAAAGTCGAAAGTTTGTGTGTGTGTGTGTCTGTTTACTACTTCTTTACTCCCTAACGGCTGAATGGATTTGGATAAAATATGGCAGGCACGGGTAGACCGTATCCTGGAATAGCACATAGGATTTTCCCGTGGGCGAAGTTAATCCTATCATAACACTTAAAAAAGAAAAAACCTGGCATATTCATAACATTGTTATAAAGCTAAGTCCCCCACCATGTCTGTCTATCTGTTCACAATAAACTCAAAAACTACTGAATGGATTTTGAAACAGTTTTCACCAATAGACTTACCCTCGATTTCTGATCTAAGCATTTAAAGTTAAGTATTGCTCAAACTATATTTTAGCCTGAAAATCTGCATTTAAGTAGGGTTTGAGATGTGCTTAACTCGAAATACTCAAGTCAGAAACCCGCCGAGAGTGATTTATGGGAAAGGTTTAAATGTACAATACATGCATACTATAGTAGAGTCAAAACAGAGATTTTCTTTCAATTTAAAACATTTGTAAGACCCGTGCGAAGCTGGGGCGCCTCGCTACAATAATATTAAAATTAGCTCCAATTGTACGAAATTTTCCTACCGAGCTAGACTGCCTAGAACATTCCGTTCCATATGTGTATGAAAACCTGTCTACATACAAGTATTTAGGTGGCCCGTATACTTACGTCATACTGCCGAAACCTTGCCCTTTCCGTGTTGTGTTCCTATAGCAATGGTCGTCGCCTCGACAACCTCGTATTAATCTAGGTGAGCCACAGAAAGTAATGGGCGATAAAAACGGCTATTGGAACCTTTTTCGTCATTAGTCTGACCTATAATAAAACTATGACGCTGACTACTTATCTTAAGTCATGACATCATAAGATGACTAAATACTCATGACGTATTTTTGTTGATGATACAAGAACCTGTCCCACTTAGATCGGTATCTACCCATTTTGAAACAACAGCATTTCAATTCACAACAAACGACCAAATGCAATGTAAATGTATGGAAAGGGCTATGCTCGGAGTTTCCTTGCGTGATCGCATAAAGAATGAAGATATCCGCAGGAGATCCAAGGTCGCCGACATAGCCCGAAGAATCGCCAAACTAAAGGGGCAGTGGGCAGGGCACATTGCTCATAGAACGGATGGTCGATGGAGCCGAAAGGTGTCTAGAGTGGCGACCGCGCACCGGAAAACGCAGTGTTGGAAGGCCTCCTACAAGGTGGACCAACGACCTGATGAGAGGCCTATGTCCAACAGTGGACGTCTTTCGGCTGAAATGATGATGATGATTATGATGACCAATTGCGGTTTCTATCCCCAGTATGCCAAATTATTTTTATTTTACAGGGATATAGCATTATTTCGTTGGCATGTGTTTCAATATTTGATTAGTGTGTAGATAGGAGCTAAAATATTCCTATTATGATATCCGATCATGTACTTGTCTGTATTTTTTATTGCTTGTACACTGAGTTATTCACAATTTATTTATATATTTAAATAACATGGAAGACTTACAGTACAGCTATAGACACACATAAGGAATAGTTATTTAGACTGACAGCCAATATTTATAATAATATACCACTAGAACAACAGGCAGTAAATAACAATTTCTCACTATAAATATATAAAAAATATACTATTTCTAATAAATATCACAGTTTACAGCATACAATATAAATGTCAGGCGGATTATATCTGCAACTACCAAAATAACAAACAAAAACAATTACGTAAGCAAATAACAGTAGGTACTTATCTAAGTAGCATCGGGTCAACTAGACATAACAAGTAAGTACCTACCTGGCATAACGTTTGTAGATGATTCATAAATAATAATCAGACAGTTTAAATACCATTTGTATGATACATAGCTGATTATGAGGCCCGAGTTTCTGTACATCTTAATAAACAAGTGATTATTACCCACTAAAAAAAAATCTATTAGGTACGCGGAATCCGAGAAAAACTAAAGTATGCCTGCGACGAATTTAAATTCAAAGTCTAGTCCGGTTGACAAAAAAACGGTGTGTGGAATTTGAAGTAGTTTTATTTTAAATGTAAGTATTTGAGCCTGCATCACACTCTGTCCACCTATGCGCCGCACCCGCGCCGCCTCTATGCGCCTAACCTTGACCACCAAAGCAAGCCCACGAAGGTCGTCTATTCATCTATTGTTTTATTGATGTAATATTTTGTCAATAAAAGCACAGAGATATTTTTTATAGATTTTCCTGTGTACTCCATCGGAAATTTGTAAAAACAATTCCATTTTGTAATCGCCAGACTGAGTCAAAGCGTAACCGTACGCTTCATTTTGAAAACGTAAGAAGTGCAATGAATGTAGTATAGTCAAAATTATACTTAAAATGTTATTGAGAGAACTTTATTTCAAAAGTATAGTATGACATCATCTAGAGTTACGTCGCGTCGGCGTCAAGGTCACAAGACGTGGTCGCAGCAACATCGCTCCGGCGGCCCAGTTTGAAATAGCGCCCGCGGTGAACACCACGTACGTTACAAATTCTGTGGAAAAAAAAATCAAGCACTACATAAATCATGGCGAATATAATGGGTAAGTAAACAAATTTTACCTTTTCATTACCTAATTATAAAATTACCCAAAAATTTTCCTCTAATTTTCGTAATTTTATCGCATTTTTTATACCGGCTGCTGACTGACGCCAAACTGTTCAAATATCTTCTTTATGTAGGTTGTTAGCTTTCATTTCAAAGGATATTTCTAGTTTCACATATTTAATAATCTAGTGTTGTTTTTTGAGACGCCGGGGCCGCAAATACCGGACCGGCGTTTTCTTGGCACAAGGCCAGCATCGGGCGTGGTGATGCGGAATAGAAAACTTCGTTAGAAACAATCAATACAACAAACATTCTAGGTGGTATGCCTATTCAAAATATTCTGATCAATTGTTACTATGAGAAGAATATGGTTCTTCGGTAGCAATATGTGGTCATGTAGCCATATATATACATCAACTCAAAAACAGATGTATGTATTTTTTCAACAGGAATTTCGAGCTCAGTAATCCCACAATTAACTGGTTTTGTTTTATTATTTATGCTAGCTAGGTCACATTGTTTGACAGCACTTACTTAGTAAACGTAGTATGAGATCATCCTCAATTCCGTCACCATCGAAGGTTACTTTACTGGTTCTAGGTGTGAGCTGTGAGCCTGTTTATGTAATTATTTTCCTACATAATAATTAATATTTAAAACTACAAAACTCATTTTTGTTAAGTATATATAAGTATGTATAAGTGTTCACAAGCGATAATGTAGTGAAGTAATGAATAAACAAATACATATATATTATTTATTCATTATTTTTCCTAAACCGCTTGTTATCTAAAGAACTGTTAATTCTCGAAACATTAATATTTATCATGTACCTAATATGAATCGACTCGTTCACAAAATGTAGGCATGCATTCATAGTGTCTTAGGTCAGAATGCTAGATTGGACTAATTGACCTAATAGATCTCTGCAGGCCGCGAAATGTGCGTATAGCCGAATTGAAACTGCAAACGACAACGGATATCTTTACTAGAGTGATAACGTTCATACATTGTTTCAAAACATGATGTGTAAACATTATGTCAGTCACAAGTTATCACCTTTGCGCTAATCTATGTTAACGAACAATTTTAAAGGCTATACAAAGAATGGCTTGGTAGATACCTACAGAAGTTCAATCGTCACGGCTAACGGCTTAGGTATTACATGTTAATTACTAATTGCCATTGTCTATTCTAGGTTCTTGTGGAACACTAGATCCAACTATCTACCTACTTACTGCCAACTAACTGTTCAGCTATTTAGGTACACCTACTTAAATAGTTAACTATTACAATAAGGAGGAAAGCTTTTATCATGTTATTTGTGACTTCATTTTTTTTGCACTTGCTTGTACTGAACAAGCAAGTTGGAGTACTTTGCAAATTGTCAGGGTGTGGCCTAATGGCCATAAAATAACATAGATAAAACGTTGCTTCCAATAAATTATATTTTATTGAACGAGTATCAATCTAATAATAGACAGGAATAAATGTAACAGTCGGAGCAAGAAAAATAAACTGAACTAGGCTGTAATAGTTATCATAACAAAACTGTAACGAAAAAAAAAAACAAAAAATTAACATTTGTAATTGAATTGTTTATAAAGATCGCTGACGGCAAATGCTCTACAACTAAGAAGCTGACTCAATTCACAGTGTAACAACAGTTAGGTAGAGGTTGAAACAGAATTGATTTGATAGGATGACATCATCGTAGACTACTTTCATAATAAGCGACGCGACAGAGCCCCAAAGCGCAGGCGCCATGGACGTGTTCCTATCGTCCAGCGAAAATCAATCTCTGTATAGACAGCAATGGAAAGCTTCTACTAAGGCAGTGACATAACGGAGTTATGAATTCGTGGGTGCCGCCGACTGCCGGGACACCTAGCTCGCATACTCGCATACCAATTTAACGGCCTATATTTAGAGCCGTGTAAAGACACATGCCTCGAATGGAAGGCAATAGCCGTATATCGTTAGACTAAATAGGAATCGAGGAAAGCACTAAGAAGTGTTTACAGAATTTTAAATAGCTCTTATGTCATCGACCCCAGCGTTTGGAATGCAAGGATCTAGCTAGACTCGAGTGAGAATAGATGTTGTGCTATTATGGGTACTTGCCTACTATGCTTAGATTTTAAATATTAGCACCTCCCGATTGATTTTCCGACCAAGCGGTCAACAACATATGTTTATTTTTATAGCTCGGGAAAAAACTAAACACATTGCACATTTTAGCAAACTAGCAGTAAAATGTTGTCAGGTCATGTTTTAATTTCAGCAAAATTACAATTTTATTTGTTAAACTTATTCAAAGTTATTGTTATTTACAGATTTACAGACCGAGGACAAACTCGAATACCACTTCTTCCCGGTAACGAGTGGCTCCGTGCAGTTCAAAGTCAGGACTCCCAATGATGCACACATTGCTCTTACGATGGGACCCCAAGCAAGCAACCCTATGATTGAGGTGCGTACCTTTTTTAATATCAATATCATAAACATGATATTGAAATTCAGCGGTAGGTAAAGTACCTACCTAATTCTTTCCTAATTCATTGCCAGATCTTCCTTGGAGGTTGGGGCAACACAAAGAGTGTGATCAGGAAGAACAGAACCAAGCCCGAGAAAGTTGAAATTGAAACCCCTAACATTTTGAACGGCGGTGAATTCCGTGGTTTCTGGATTCGTTGGGACAGTGGCATCATCTCTGCGGGACGCGAAGGCGAAGCTATTCCCTTCCTGTCTTGGGCAGATCCCGAACCATTCCCCATTGCCTTTGTTGGAGTGTGCACAGGATGGGGCGCGACCGGCACCTGGAAGATCGAAGGTAAATGCTTTTAAATCACCGCTTACAATCCTCATCACATAAAATGTACCCAACAATTAAAAATTATGCCTTTTATTACCGGTACAGATGGGGTTGAGTTTAATACTCCGGACCAGTTAGAGTATAAATTCGGACCTGTCCTCGCGGGTTCTCTGAAATTTGAATATCGTGGTCCCCACAACTGCCATGTAGCCCTGACGCCAGCTCCCGCTGAAGTGGATCCTATGTACGAAATTTTACTCGGTGGTTGGGAGAACACCAAGTCGGTTATTAGACACTGCAGGCAGAAGCCAGATAAGGTAGGATAGAATGTCGACATCGCTGTTGTTTTTTTTTTGTATCGTTCGGTTAAAAAAATCTCCCTGTTGCCCCATAGGTTGAGGTACCGACTCCGGGGATTATGAATCCTAACGAGTTCAGGCAATTTTTGATTGAATGGAAGAGCGGCAGAGTAATAGTCCGCGATGGACAGTCTGGCATGGTTATCATGGAGTGGGTCGACCCGGCGCCGTTCGGCATCACGCACTTCGGAGTGCGCACCGCCTGGGGCGCGCGCGGACAGTGGCGTATCACCCACTTCTACCAACCCGGCACGCAACCTCGTTGAGTTACCTTTTATTAGAGAATGCTTGGATGTTAATTGCTGACTTTTAATCCGTATTTAATGCATACCACTTCTAAATATGTATTTTAATCGATAGATGAACTAAATTATTAATCTCTCTCTAGACCACCGTTAGACTAACAATAAAAATTGTGTCCTAAAAAATATCGGTCTGTTTTCGGAACGATGTATCGTAAAGTGGTGACTTGAAGTTTGCATCTGGATGTTACCAGTTGGTACTGGGTACGTTGGGTACATTTTGTGGCTACGCTTTTCAATAATGTTTGTTTCCCTTAATTTTCTTTTTACACGTCTTTTATTTCTGTATTGGCTACATTAACTACTTTTTCTACAATACAGCACTACCGCACTACTAAATTCGTTTAGGTATTTCATTACACACCTAAACATAAATTATTTTTTGACCGGCCTTCACTTCGACAGTAGGCGGAACCTGGTTTATTATGATTTTCAGTCTTGCAGATACCTAAACAAATCGAATAACTATAGACAACTTTTATTAACACCTACACAGCATTGCCAACGCAACGTGTATTGCATGTTATGTGTCAATGCACCGATCTTAGCAATATTTAAGCTAAGTCAGTGCATTCATGCATGCATAACTGATACTGACTCGAATAACCCACAAAATTATTAACATAGTTGTACTTTTAAATTTTTATAGTTTCGCTAAAGTATGAACATTTGACTTCATGCAAGTAAGGTAATAAAGTAATAATTATACCATTGAAGTGATTTTATAAATGTTCTCAGGGTACTTTTTTATTTAATTGCATCTAATTGCGTGATAATTGCCTGCTGCCTGCTAAATAAATTGACAGCACCAAATCATTATTTATATTTATTATTTGATGCATATTATTTTCTGCTTATTCCACATGTGTTTAGCAAATGTTAGTTGTTATGATTATTTTATGTGTAATTTTATAGTTGCGCCTTCGGCGCCCGTTGCTGCACCGCTGTACGCCGCGCCGCCCGGTTACCCTGGCTACCCTGGGGCCCAGCCTACATTCAATGCACCTCCACAAGTCTTTGCCGGTGCTGGAAACTGGGTAGACGCCAGAGGCGGACAAATCCCCCCCGGCGCCGTCGTCGGTGGACAGGACTGCAACGGTGAACCCCTGTACGTGGCCAGGGCGCCGCATGAGGGTGCTGTAATTCCTGGAAAACTTTGCGCTTCTCACGGATGCGCCTTCGTACCGTGGGGTGGTCAGGAACACGGCAAACCTGAATACCAGGTAAGATTCACGAATACTACTTTCGGATTCTACCTACTAATTTTAATCAGCAATTACTTATAAAATTTATAATTGGAACGAAGTTCCTTATCGCGCGTTGTGAAAGGGGGCTAGACGGAAAAAATTCTCACGAAAAGTTGTCACGACACTTTTTTTACGAAAAGTTGTCACACTTTTTTTTGTTTACTAAATATTTATATCAATTGATTCAAAGATTGAGTCAAAGATTGATTGATTGATGGATGGATTGAAAGATTGTTTTATTGATTGATGGATTAAAAGATTGATAGATTGATAGATTGATAGATATGTTGATGGATTGATAGATTGATAGATATGTTGATAGATTGATAGATTGATAGATTGATTGATAGATTGATTGATGGGTTGATGATAGATTGATAGGTAGATGGATAAGTCGATAGATTGATAAGTTGATGGATAGATTGATTTATTCAAAGATTGAATGAAAGATTGATCGAC
The DNA here is from genome assembly GCA_961205895.1 of Mythimna pallens. Lineage (NCBI taxonomy): Eukaryota > Metazoa > Arthropoda > Insecta > Lepidoptera > Noctuidae > Mythimna > Mythimna pallens. Next base: position 8,240,936 of record OY540825.1, read on the forward strand.
TGATTGATTCAAAGATTCCAAAGATTTTAATGAAATGGTTGAGAAATTAGTTTCAGTAATCGAATCAGAGGAATTTCGTTCCATCCGGGTGTCCATTGACACCTCTCAAGTTTTTTCGTTGAACTCCTCGTTTTAAGGTAGTTATTTCAAACTTTAATATCCAACGACAATACTTATATGTGCTCTTTCGTCGCGCATGACCTTATTAAAGTCCTATAATCTTTAACTGATTCCGAAAACTTAAACTAATGATTTTTTTCCTGACTACTAGGTACTGGTAGGTGGCCCCAACAACTGGGTGCGCACGAACGGTTCCAACGTCCCCCCTGGAGCGTTCCCTGGCGGCCAGACCGAGGACGGCGAGCCCCTGTACGTGGGCCGCGTCAACCACGAGGGCAGCCTCACCACCGGCAAGGTCCAACAGTCCCACGGCGTCTGCTACATCTCCTTCGGTGGACAGGAGCTCGGCTTCCCCGACTACGAAGTTCTCATGCCCTAAATAAAAAAAACCTAAATTTTTAATGAATCTCAGGATTTGTCCGTTCGTGTAACTTAGGAAAACTGCTTCCACAATTAAATGAGCAATTAGATGGTGCATTTAAGTACCTCGATACATAAAGTGTCGTCACGCTGTGCATGTTCGTACGTATGTAACTTGTTTTAATGCACTGCATAATATTATTTTGTCTGATGTTGAAATGTTATACCATAAGTAACGATAATATGTAATATTTTTGTTAAATTATTATAAAATATTTACCTATTTATTTTAACGTGTTTTATTAATTATGGCAACCATTAAATAAATGTAATTTTGTTATTACAACGATCCAATATTTAAAGCTTTAGAATTGTATGTGTGTGAATTGACTGTACCTTTCTGATGTACCTCGCTGCTAACCCTAATTATCAATCTACACTAATATTATAAAGAGGTAAAGTTTGATTTATGTTTTTTTTGTTTGTAGGAGGTAATCTCTGGAAGTACTGGTCCGATTGCTTTTGTTTCACCTATTAAAAGCTGCTTTATTCCTGAGTGGCATAGGCTATATTTTATGTACGTAGGCGAAGCCGCGGGAAAAAGCTAGTTAAGTATATAATACAAGGGCTGCGGTATTGTTTGAAAGAGTTACCGCAGCCATGAAACGCTAAAGGTAACAGAAGAAACACAGGTGGGTTTTATTCAGTAAAAGTCTGACAGTCGCTCTCGCTCCACCTAGAGCGGGAACAGTTACTTGATGATTTCTTACCTCTGATGACAAGCATACTGAAAAGGGGAAGTAGAAGACAACAAGGTGAAAAAGAAATACTTTTAAGAATAGCGGTGGTTGGATTGCGTGGGATAAGTCCAGCTGTAGAAATCTTAAGATGGATGGTGATATTTTCTTTCATAAAATCCGGTCGATGTGACGACGCTTAGGTGATAATTGATGATAGGATACTGAATTTAGTAATAACAATTTGTCTGACTAATGAAATATAACTTTGTAATAGTTTCCTCAATAACATATTCATCAGCATCACCAGGCCCTATCAGAATACCAGCACTGCGTTATTTTTACTTTTCAGTTAAATATCGCAGCATATGCTAAATATAAATATGATAGGAGCCTTTTTAGCCTCGCACAGGTCTTTTATTTTATCTTTTAATATTGTTTTCTTTTATTTTAAGTTAAGTATCTATAGATTAAGTAGTAACTTTTTATTTTATTGTAGTTTGTCCTGTGCGAGTCTCAAATAAATGTTTTTTTTTCTCTCTTTCTTCCTTTCTATAATTAAAAACTCGGACATGTAAAAATAAGTAAAGTTGATTTATTTTTTGTGAAACTTTAAAGCGTCTGTCAGAAGTTTTGGTCTAACGAAAGCGTCTGACATTTAAGATACTACTTTAGAATAATATTCTACAAAACATATATAAAAATCAGCCATAAAAATTTAAATAAAAATTTAAGTCTTATTTTTACTTCCCTTTCTCACCTGGTACCTGCCCAAGGGCCCCAAGGGGGACCAAAAACACAAAGGTATTCAAAGCGTATTATACGATACTGAGAACCTATTTCATCCTTTTGAAAATAAGTTATGTCTGATCGCTCTGGGATCTTAGTATATAGAACAAAGAAGGACTAACACTCTATACTCTAAGCACACTTAACAAACCAAGATATTTTTCATCATTGCAGTCTCTCCAGTCATATTGGAACCGGTCTCCCGAAAAACGTTTAATGAAAGATTACAATGGCTTCCTATAGTTGATGGCAAATTACCGCTAGATGCTATGATTGGTGGATTTGAAAATGAACATATTTACATAGCCAGAGCGTATCACAATGGTTCGCTGTGTCCTGGCAAGTATTTGAAGTCAACCGGTATGGCATACGTACCTTGGGGAGGCAGTGTACATTGCAAAGAACAGTTTGAGGTAATAGCATTGATTTCTATGCATTTTTAGGGTTCCATACTTCAAAAGGAAAACCCATACACTAAGACCTGCGGCCCCTTGAAGCTGTAAAAAAATCAAACTTCTAAGCTAACGAAAAAAAAGATACGGCCGTTTATGTCACAAAAAACGTGCATTTCGACACTCTCAAAGGAATTCAAATTCATAGGGTATTTCCCACCTTTGACCCAGAATCCTGAAATTTGGCATAAAGCAAGGTCATATAGTTTAAATATAGGAATAAATCTGAAAACTGTAAATTAGTAGTTACGTCACAAAAAAATCTCCATACCTCTATTTGGAAATTGAACTGTTGTCATAGGTAAATTTATACGGAACCCTCAGTGTGCGAGTCCGACTCGCACTTACCCAGTTTTATGTATACAAAAAGTAAAAGGAAATTTTTATTGGTCCATCTTTCTATAACAGCGTCCAAGTAGGTAGTAGTAGTGTTCTTTCTAATGAGGGTGTTCTAAAATGACGTTGATCAGGTGGCAGCACTGAGGCGTCAGGTCCGGACACCTGTCAAAACGCTTATATAAATGACATTAGTTAGACGTCAACGTCAACGTTACGTATACGTTTTGAAAGGAAAAGACCCGACGGCTAAGTGGCGCTAACTGGTGGTGAGAATTTTCTTGAACACCCTCATTGGTTATAAATCAATTTGCAACAGTAAATCTTATTTGTAACCACCATAATTAATGTTTTAATTTTATTTTCAGATATTATGTGGGTTTAATGCTAAATGGGTCAAAACAAATTCCAACTATATACCTCAAAATGCAATTATCGGAGGCCGCACAGGGGGTTATGCCGAAATAAATGATGAACCTTTATATATAGTAAGAGCTATCATTGACGGCAGACTTTTGTGTGTGAAAGCCTACGCTCGCTACAATTTGTGCTATTTACCTTATAAAGACAAGGAGATAGAAATGCCTTTATATGAAATATTAGTCTCACCAGACGACGAAATACCACAAGCTTTACCTTTCGCTACCAAGAGCACAATTCGTACGTATATTCGTAGCAAAACGACTGTGACCATTGCCCCTCGGTCCCAATATCGCATATAAAATTGTAATTATCTCATTTCGTGTTATCTCCGGACCAGTCCATTAAAAATTTCAAGAAAATGTTGCCGTTAAGCCGAGTACGCACGTCTTGAACTTGAACATTTGGTTTGTTCGTATGGACGACATATTCGAACACGAACGCGAACATAGTTCGAATCGAGTTCGCGCACATCTACTCTCTTAATAGCCATGGCGTCGTCGTTAGAAGTGTTCGATTGTGAAGTAGCGAAAAGCTTTTTGGTGTTCGCATTGATTCAAGAAGAACACCGTCCATACAGAACATACTAATAGGATCGCCGCAAACATGTTTGACGAACAGAGTGTTTGATGTTCGTTAGTGGTACACACGTACGAACCAAGTTGTTGCGTATCATGCAATACAAATTTTTTTGTACGTGCGTACACGGCTTTACATGTCACCCGAAGCAATTTATTTCACACTAGCGACCCGCCCTGGCTTCGCATGGGTACAATGCTGATACCACCGCAATCGCTATGTCCCTGCATTTTAAATCTGTAAAAGGCCATATTGATCTATCTTAAATAAACATTTTATTTAAGATACTTAATTGGATAAGGATTAATGCTGTAATGCTTAAAATCGCTTCGTAAATAAGCCATTAATTCTTGTAAAAAGTAAAGGATAAAAAATGGTTATTGTGGGTTGTTCTTAAGAGATAGACATATTTCATTGCAGACCTTTTTAAAGTGTACAATAGTTTGCAATGTCATCACAAAAAAATATGTTTATTAACGATATCACATTAGAAACCTCTAAAATTATCAGTGTTTCTATCCTCTATTATGCATGCATTATATATATAAACCTTCCTCTTGAATCACTATATCTACTAAAAAAACCGCATCAAAATCCGTTGCGTAGGGATAGGGACAGACAGACAGCGAATGCGACTTTGTTTTATACTACGAGTATGTAGTGATAATGATGCGATATTATTTATGTACCTACCAGCGATGAAAATTGATATCGATAGTTACAAAGAGAATTAAATCACTAGACAAAGTAAAATAAAATGTATTGTATTAACATACATACCTGCCTGTACTGTACATATATAGTTTTATTCACAACTAGACTCGGACAAAAATTGCAATGCAATGCAAGTTTTATTTATCTCCGAACACTTATTAATGTTCTGAAATAAAAATATGTAGCTAAGTAAGTAATTTCTTATAACATCAGCCAGTGACAGTCCCGTTATCAGGCAGATTAGGCAGACCAAAAATAAACCGTGTAAACATTCTTATACATTTAGAAAAAAGCTGTTATTTTAACATTATAAATAAACACTTCGATTTTATTTATTTGTACAATGTAGTAATAATAATATACCTAAGAAAAAAAAATATTATTATTATGGATCATAGAGGATCTTACTAAATTCGTAGTTCTTTTTTATTTATTGTTACTTTGTCTATTCCTCGTCCAAAAATAGATGATAAACACTAAACCTAGGCTACTGTTTATAATCTCAAAAGCGTTATTTACATCGTCAGCAAATGTAGCAAGTAGGTCAAATAATACGAGTAGAAAGTTCATTTTTAACGGTACGAGAAATAGAAACGGGCCGAAAATGTAGCCTTGCGAAACTCCCTTATTGACCATAGATACTGGTTGTATATTACGTTTAAGTCTGTTCTATTCTTTGGATCTGTATACAAAAAAATCAAGAATATGATCTATATGATCTGCAGCAGTTTTACTAACTCTATTCATAATTATATAGTAATTTATGCTCTTTTCTGTCCAACGTCTCATGACAAACGCAATCATAGACCAAAAAAAGGAACAAAAAACAGAACCAAACCGAGTTTTGAAACCAGGAGTCATAAAACGAAAGGCTTGAATCTATAGTTTGGTACATATTTTAATATCTAAACATACTCCAACTGTTTTTGTGATTAATACGGTTGGATATCGGAAATACTATAAATTCGCCTAGAGTTGTTCATGGATAGTCCAAGAGCGAGCGTAGTGAAATCGGAATTTTTGAGCACCCCACTATGGGGAGGGAGAGGTTGGGGAGGTTAGGTTGGGAGGCTACTTTAAACTCTTCAAACAAATATAGGAGACGATTACAAAACACTGTAGGGTTTAAAGTAACCTAACAAGAAGGAAATAACGGGGGCTAAAGTGAGCAACCGAACCTATAAATGTCGAATGCCCTAAAATTCAGCATTTTGCATGTTAGGCTTTCAATGTTATGTGGAAGAAGCTTAACACCGAATACCACACCAGCAGTGGAAAGTCCTCTTCTGAAGCCAAATTGATAACTTACGATTTATTTATTTTTAATCATATCTATTAAACAGTCCTTTCAGTCTAGGATCAAATTAAAACAGGTACGCGTAGTAGGGTGGTACGAGAGCACATAATAGATACTTTCTTATACCTTTTTTACCGAGTAAATTTTTTATAGCTACTCCCAGGCGGGTGAAGGATTCTGTCAGATTATGATACCAAAACACGGTGTTTTGCAACTGCCATTAGCGGGCGAACTTCGGGCGCTGAACTCTGCTGTAATATACTTTCTTGCGGTATCACATATTTTCGTTATTTCGTAAATTCGAAGTTCAATCAACCGATGCATCGCATAATATAGTACTTTTGCAGTTAATATTAAGTTTATTTAAGGATTTATAACTAGCAACTAGTTACCAGCGGCTTCGTCCATGTGGCTTTATTTAACTGCGGATGCGAAGTCGAAGTCAAAGCCAGATAAAAAGTAGCGTTCTTTCTTGTGGTTCAAGCTTACTCAGTGCCAATTTTCATTAAAATCAGTTTAGTAGTTTAACCTTTAAAGCGAAACAGACAGAGGTACTTTCACGTTTATAACAGATAATAATAAATGTTAGTATAGATTATATTTCATAAGTATTGTTTTAGTCCTGCATAACAGCCACCAGTTTAATCCTTTCAAAATATTCAAGTCGCATCGTGACCTACTAGAAAAACTCAAATATTTCTATATCAAATCTCCAAGTCAAATAGGTATCACAGAAATTATTAAAATTAGATTCATCAAATTAGATTTACAAAATCATGGCTAGTAATGTTAGGGGTAAGTTATATGTTTTAATATTTTTATTTACGAGTATATTTTCTCCGAATGATTTCTAGAACTTTCATTGTTTTCTCTCATCCTTGATAGTTATTATTGCAGTAAATTTCACAACTGTCAGTCCTCATCTTTCAATAATAATCTATAGCTGATTTTAAAAAGTTGGTGCCTCATCAACAGACAACAAACATAGATTAGTTATACCTACATATACCGTAAATCCCAATCCTATCCAAAATGTTTGAATGTGGTTATGTAAGTATAGGTTCTACTTAAAATAATGTTTCTACAAGTTTTGTCAGCTTTATTATTTTAAAAGCATAGTTTCCTAATGTGTGGAAACTTAAATTTTGTTTTTATCACAGAATTATCTACCGAGGACGACCTCAACTATAGTTTCTTCCCGGTGTCGAGCGGGTCCGTGGAATTCAAAGTAAAAACTCATAGTAATGCCCATGTTGCTCTTACTACGGAATGCAAAGAAAGTGATCCTATGCTTGAGGTGGGTTATAAATATTACCCATATTATGCGTCGATGGCAATCTCAATTCAGCTAGTAACAGTAAGTAGTATTTGGCGCCGTACCGTTCGGCAGCTTGCAATAAGTGCAAGCATTAATTAGTGTACCCTCCTTTGCGCAACATAACCTTTATATCTAGTTTTTTTTTTTTTTTTTTTTCGGTGGGAAAATCATCTTATGACATCCCCCGCTCTTGGGCGGGGCGGGAGATAGTGTCAGACTTTTACTGACTAAAAACCCACTCCTGTTCCTTCGTTGCCTTTCGTACCAGGGCCGAGTCTTCCTTTCAGAATCAGACCCTTGGCCCCAGTAGGCTTCGACCCTGCTGGGCCCCTACAGTTGCTGACATCTCCTTGAGGCGCGCGTGGAACAGCACGCGCCGTTGACGACTTGGGCTTGGTCCGGACGGTTACCGGACGGTCGGACGGCAAGCCACCCATTGCTCGCCGTCCGCAAGCCCGCGCCTACGGTGGCCGGAAATCGGGATCGGAATCCCGGCGGCGGTTGGGGCGTGAGGACCGCTGCCTCACGCGATCGGCCGCCTCCTTTGCAAGCATTACTGCGTCGCAGAAGGAGGCGACCGCCTGCCACTCCTCCTCGCCTCGGACCATGGCCTGTACCAAGGCCCGGCGCGAGAGATCGCCGCCGCCAATTACCCCCACGAGGACACGGCGTTGCTCTGCCCAAGCGGGGCACACCTCCACCGTATGCTCCACCGTGTCCTCCGGGCGGTCCACACAGTGGCGACACCCGGGCGTCGCTTCCGCACGAATCCGGTGCAGGAACTTCCCGAACTTACCGTGTCCGGTGAGGACCTGCGTCATGCGGAAGGTAATGACGCCGTGTTGCCTTTCCAGCCACTCCTCAAAGAAGGGACTTACCGCCAAACCTTTATATCTCTGCAAAATTACAAAGAAAATTACATTAAACAGTTTTTTAGAATTCCGTACCTCAAAAGGAAAAATCGGAACCCTTATAGGATCACTTTGTTGTCCGTCTGTCAAGACTCTTTATGTCGGGAACGGGTGGAAGTACCGGCTTGAAATTAAAACCATATACTCAGGTCTTCGGTCCCTTAAAGGTATGAAAAAATCAAACTTCTAAGTTAACGAAAAACAACAAGATACAGCCGTTTATGTAGCAAAAAAACGTAAAGTAAATTTGGTGTGAGGTTTTTTTTACAGACTCCATTCGGGAATTGAACTATTTACATAGGTAAGTTTGTATGGAACTCTCAGTGCGCCAGTCCGACTCACACTTGCCTTTTCTTTGCTCTTGCACTTGCTTTTTCTTCCTATTGCCACTTTGGGTGAATTCGTCTGTATCTTCTTCGTTGTTTAGCTGTGTCTGTACCTTAGCAGGTTTTTCTTGCTTTAACTAACCTGTGTCCGGTCGGAGTCCAGTATCAAAGTCGTAAGGGACTTCATGGGATCGCTGCAGCTGTCAACATTTTCTAGTTTTTCAGGTACCTTAGTCAGTAGGATGACATTTAGTTTAGACATTACTATTTTAAATTACCATAATAGAAACAAATAACAGTAAGTAACTCTTATTAGGTTCCTAGGTAGCTACATAGGAAAGTACCTACTATCTAGCATTAAGGAATTATTTTACGATAAATTTTCCAGTTTTTTTTTTGGAGGTTGGAAAAACACGAAGAGTGCCATTAGGAGGGACAGAACCAAACCAAACAAAGCTGAAATTGAAACCCCAAATATTTTAAACGGCGAAGAATTTCGAGGTTTCTGGATTCGTTGGGACAAGGGCAGTATCTCCGCAGGATGCGAAGGTGAAGATACTCCTATACTCTCTTGGGAAGATCCCGAACCTTTCCCAATTACCTTCGTCGGAGTGAGCACAGGATGGGGTGCGACAGGAGTTTGGAAAATTGAAGGTTTAAAATAATTTTAAATTACCTCCTTCTTCATTTATAACGGACTCATTCGACAATATTAACTTGTGACCTTTACTATCAATACAGGTCTGATTGAACTCAGTACTCCGGATAAGTCCCAGTATAAATTTCAACCCGTTCTCGCGGGTTCTTTGACATTTGAAGTTCGCGGTCCTCACAACTGCCATATAGCCCTGACGCCAGGTCCAGCTGAAATGGACCCTATGTACGATACTCGGAGGTTGGGGGAACAAACAATCCGTTATTAGATATTGCAGAAAGAAACCAGATAAGGTAAGATAGATTGTCGTATTTGCCTGTCTTTTGATTTAAATTGAACCACAAATGAAACAGTAGGCTCATTAAGTGTAAAAATAATAAGGTAGCTTAATTGCAACTTATGAAATATGGCTCCGAAACGTGGTTGCTTACAATGGGCCTCATAAGAAAACTTAAAGTCACCCAATGGAAAGGGCTATACTCAGAGTTTCCTTGCGTGATCACATCAGGAATGAAGATTTCCGCAGAACCAAGGTTACCGACCGAAGAATAGCCAAACTTAAGTGGCAGTAGGCAAGGCACATGCTCGCAGAACAGATGGTCGATAAGGACGAAAGGTTCTGGAGTAGCGGCCAAGTACCCGAAGACGCAGCGTTGGAAGGCCTCCAATAAGGTGTACCGATAACCTGGTGAGAGTCGCGGGAATCTAATGGATGCGAGACGCACAGGACCGGTCGTTATGGCGGCAGTTGGGGGAGACCGATGTCCAACATTGGACGCCTTTCAGCTAAAATGATGATGATGAAGAAGAATTACAACTTATCATCAATTTAATTTATTAGATTTTCATGTTCTTTACATATAAATTGAAAAAATCCTTTCAATTTTTCAATATGTTTTGCATTCCGTTGAATGCTACATTTTCTCATGATGAATGTTTAAAATATTGTAACTCCTGCACACTCTCATACCTACTACCTACTTACTTCCTGTTAATCTTTTACGTAACCTAATTAAAAAAAAAAACATTTTTCATACAAATTAAATCTCTCCTTTTCACCCCGTTAAAAATGGAATTTCTAAAAATCTTTTCTTAATGCTCGCCTACATCATAAAAGGAAGCCTTGTGCAAAATTTCACGTTCCTATTCCCCAATAATTTTTGACTGTGCGTTGATATGTCACTCAATTTCTCCGTATAATAAGCTTTACCAATGATTTTGCCTTTTTTTTTAATGGGATAGGTTCTTGAACTGTGATATCTTAGGATTAACTGGAAAAACAGAAAATGCAAAACACAAAAATAGTATTAAATAACTAATTTCGAAAATAGAATAACGTTCGTTAATATATATAAGTTTATTTGAACTTTTTATTTCACGTCAGTCCGAAGATATCAATTTAATGCAAAATAACCTGTTTTAAAATCGTCAATTTCATAGGTAAGGGCCTATTTTATGTATAGATAAATATTTTTGTGACTATTATAGTTTACCACTTTATTTAAAAAACTATTTGAGCAATTTTCAGTTAGCATTTGTTGACAAAATGTGGTCCTCACATTTATAGTTTTTATAGTATCTACATATATCATTAAGGCCCCTATATCCCTGCCTACAGGATGAAATGTCTCAAGTGGGCGATTTTGATAAAGACTAAAAAGTGCCTGAAAGGATTTTTTAAAAATCCACTTTTTAATTCCTAGCCTGAAATCGAAATGGTAGATTTTATCACAAGGCCAAAGTGTTGCCTATTGTCTGTTGTAGATACATACAACTATTGGAAATGTTCTTAAAAATTTATCTACTGTTCTGTTGACCCGTAGGTTACCGTATCGACTCCCAGACTCTTGGATCCCGACAACTTCAAGAAATTTCTAATCGAATGGAGAAAAGGCAAGGTGACTTTCGTGATGGTAATTCGGGCAAGGTCGTCATGGAGTGGCAGGACTTCACGTCATTCGGCATCACCCACTTCGGAGTGCGGACCGTTTTTGGAGCAAGTGGACAGTGGCGTATCAACCACTTCAACGATCCCGGTGCCTCGTAACGTCGTTAAGTTATTTTATATAAAGGACACTTGTATGTTAATTGTCAACTTCTTTTTTTTTGAGGTGGGAAATAAATCATCTAATGACTTCTTCCGCTGTAGGGAATTGTCAACTTCTAATCCACATTTAACGAGTAACTATTATTTCTATGGAAGATGATGATGAGTAAATCATCTTTTACCCTATTTACCTACATGTCCATATGTTTTGCGGTAGTGTTCCGAGGACTAAGGTCTTTAGCCCTACATTTGAACCCATCGGTCTATTTTTAGAGCTATGCTCATAAAGAAGGTCTTTAAAAGACTCGTCATTTTAAAAAGTATATAGCTGATGCCATTTTTAGGGTTCCGTACTTATAGGATCACTTTGTTGTCCGTCTGTCTGTCTGTCTGTCAAAACCCTTTATCTCGGAAACGCGTGGAGGTATCGAGTTGAAATTAAAACCATATACTCAGGTCTGCGATCTCTAGAAGCTGTGGAAAATCAAACTTCTAAGTTAACGAAAAAAAAAGATACGGTCATCTATGTCGCAAAAAACGTATGTTTCGACACTCTCAAAGGAATCAAAATTCCTAGGGTACTTCCTGTTGAGACAAAATCCTAAAATTTGGCATAAAGCAAGGTCTTATAGGAAAAATACGGGAATAAATCCAGTAGCGTAGCTAGGCGTAAGCGAAGTAGGCCCTCGCCCACGGCCTCGCACCAAGAGGCCTCGCGTGTGCGAGAGCCGCTGGCAGAAGCTAGTCTAACATAGTTTCAAAATATCAAAATGTAACAGTCGCACTGTAATGACGTAATAATGTTGAACAAAAACGATATTTATATACAGCAGTGCCCTCAAATCTTACGACCATTTTCTTTCCACACAGACTCTATTAGCGTGTCTAGAAATCGACAATGGTCGTGTTCATGGCCACTCGGAATGGCTTTGATGGGCTAATGGCTGAATAGCAATTGTACTAGATTCGGAATGTCGATTTCATTTCTGTCACTGTGAGTTTTTGGCGGGATTTCTTCGAGTGAAGTTCAGTGGCTGTTTTAATTATTCGCAAATTGATTCCTAGTGAATATTGTGATGTAAAATTGGTGTAGTTTTGTATCTCAAGTGTCTGCGCAACTGGATTAATATGTGGAATCATTGAATTAGGCGCGATCTCGGTAAAATGGAACTGAGAATTTTATTATAGTTTTAGCTATCTCAGCGAAGTTTGCTAAGAAGGCTGAATCGACACATTTGCTGCCAAATACTTCAAAAAACATTAGAATGTGTTACACCTGCATTATAATGTAAAACAAAAAGAAACAACTGACTGGCCTGTTGGTCTAGTGGTTAGTGGCCCTGACTGCTATGCCGGAGGTCGTGGGTTCGATTCCCACTCAGGACAAATGTTTGTGTGATGAGCACGATCATTTGTTCTGGGTCTGGGTGTAATTTATCTATATATGTATGTATTTAGAAATATATAAGTATGTTTATCAGTTGTCTAGTACCCATAACACAAGCTCTGCTTAGCTTGGGACTACATGGCCTTGTGTGATAGTTGTGGAATATTATATTATTAACTATTACGGAAGACTTATTACGCAAGAAAACATAGACGAAAGACTAGGCGATATAGTCGAACGACTATAGTCTTCTCTAAGGGGTAAACAGAAACAAAAAAAACTTCTGTCACTGTCAGTCTCAGCCTGTACTAGAGATGGGTCGTACTAGGCAAATCTTGGACTAGGTGCACCTAGTCCAAGTCCGTACAAATACTCGATCCAAATACCTGTTCCACCTAGTCCACCTAGTCCATGAAATACGCATACTTAGATTAGATGCTTAGTCTTTGCGTAACAACGATACGTGTAGTACGTACGTACGCAGTAATGAATTGTAATCTTCCCTTCATACTTTGCACAGGCTTAGACTGTCAACGTATAGATTTATCTAATTGTTATAATTGCTTTTTGTTTTGTATTTTTTAAAATCACGTAACTATAATTATACAATCATTGCTTTTGTTTTTTTTTTTAAAATCACATAACTATTTACAATCATTGTTTTTTTTTTTTAAATCACGTAACTGTTTACAATCATTGTTTTTTTAAGATACACGTAAAAAATCAGTCTTTGGAATTGACACTACTTCCTTGGGGACCCATTTTTCAAAACAATAAACACATTAATTAATGACTTATTAAAAATAGATCTAAGTTCTTTAACAATATATTAAAACTTCGTTACGAAAACCGATCACTAAATAAGTCCCATAGAAGTTAGCGACGTCGAGCAGGTATCATACGTCAATCGAGATCACATTCGCACGAGTCCGTACTTGATACTCGACTGCATCATATAGTCTTCATTCGCATCGAGTATTGTCAAAGTATCTATTCTACCTATTCCATAAAGTCTGCCTAGTGCCTAGTCCCGACTAGTCTCGATCTCGAGCATTGACAGACAAGGATGGAAAGACTGCGGAATAGTGTAGTTAAAAAAGGACAGAATATATTCTTCCACAACACGGTGCGCGTCGCGTAACTTTTATGCCATTGATATATGGTTCAAATTCAAACGACTGGCACACGTATGATCTATGTAAATACGAGTGCGCATTGCGTTACTTTTATGCATTTTGAATTAAGGTTCAAATTCAAGTGACTGACTCATGAATGATTTTGGCAAACATGGATGAGCTAGGACTATGCTGCTATCTCGCTTCACCGCGTCACGACGACGCGGTGAAGCGAGATAGCAGCATAGTCCAGTACAGTCGGTACTTCGATTCGCGCGGGCCGCGGGTGCCGTGCACTGCGTAGGCACAGTGAGACTAGGTGGATCAAGTATTTTAAAAGTTAGAATAGGTGCAGCCTAGTCTCGTTAAATACCTAATCCCTGGATCTGTTCTAGTATATACGCTTCATCTCTAGCCTGTACCTGTAGCCACTGTAGCTATCAAATGTCAAGACTGGAAAGTAGTGAAAAATCGATGCTTTTTTCTGATTTTTACTTTCTTTTAACTTTGATTTACGTTAATGTGAGCATAAGCTAATTAGTGTATAAGAAAAATCACTGCATTTTCCTTTGTTATTCGCAGCCACTACTTATTAATTATATTTTCGACATGGGTGATTTATACGGTAACTATTGTTTATTTTCTTTGTTGTTAACTACCTGTTACTTGTTTTTAATTATTAATCGAATAATTGTTATATATATTGAATAATAACCCATCCCAAACTAAAGTGATAATATTGCATCATATTTTGTATTTTATCCGACTTCATTATTAGTGACATGAGTCATACTTTGCAGAATTCACAACATACCCAAGACATCAAAATGTATTTTATAAAATCACAAGCAACGGGATTAACTTTGAAATCAAAGCTCCTGGTAATGCAGGCATTGGATTAGCTAGTAAACCAGGTCCTAACTGCGATTTTTTAGTAAGTATTATTTGTTATTGGTCTGAGGTATCGACTTATATCCCACCGGTCCTCCCTCCCAGTCATTTGCTTTTAAAAGATAAGTAAGAAAACAGTCTAAATCATTTATTAGACTTGCTACTTAGTTATACTAAGTATAATTTTAATTTATAGTTTATTTAGCTGTATTTTATTTAATAACAATGAGTTCCTTGATATTAAATAAAATACAGCTAAATAAAAGTATTTCCTCATTTGCAGGTTGGTATAGGACATAACCGCAACACTTGGATTAAAAAATTGACATCAAGAGTTAGTAAAGAGTCTGTAGAAACACCCAACATTTTGTCCTCTCAAGAGTATAGACGATTCTGGATTTCTTGGTACGGAGACATCCTGCGTGTAGGTGTAGATGGAACAACTAAACCCTTAGTAACATTTAATAGTAAAACTTTCAATTTGATGTATGTTACTTTTACTGCTCTTGATTATAATAGAAACCCAGTGCATTGGAAAGTTGAATGTGAGTAATTGATTTACTTATTATTATTAACCTTCAATCACCAGTGTAGATTTTAGCCCTGTGAGCACACATGGGGTGCACCCCATATTCATAAACATTTTGGCTATTTCATGAAAATGTTATTCAACAGGGTAACATGAACTGAGAGAGTTGCATTGATAATTTTATTGATTATAATTCTGAAAATAAATGTTTAACACAATCGCCAATCTTATTTTAGCCAACATACTTAGTGGGAAAAAACAGTAATTTGTTTGTGTACCCAGAACTCATCTCCCCGGTTCATTGGTATTTGTAGCTATTGTTGATTTGTGTTCATGCCTTAATAGGCATGAACATGCCTGTCCAGCGAGTTCAACTTTAAGTATGGGTTAGGGTTGCCACACACAAGCGGGCCAGCAGTAAAATTGAAAATATGTAGATGAATTTTTAGTGAAAATGCTGAATTCACTAGTCAAATGATGCCAAATGTAGTGCAGCAATTGCTTTGGGCTGGCTTTGTTATCTGCTTGTGTCTGTAGCAACCCTTATGATTTTGTAGTTTAACCACCTACCTATTCATTGAAAAGATTAAATAATTGAGAATATCAGTTGTCAATGATTGATACCTTTGGATTAACATAAGAATACAATATTTTTCAGTGCCCCCACTTCTGGAAAGGCCTGTTTTGAAGCCAGTGACAGGGGGTGAGCTGTACTGGGTTCAGGTTGATGCAGAGACACAGTTCCCGGATGGTGCATACATTGGGGGGTATGAGAACGAAAACCTGTACATAATTAGGGCTAAGCACAGAGGATCATTGACGCCTGGCAAGTTTGTGTCCTCAGAAGGATTAGGATATATTCCATGGGGAGGAGAAGCTAATATGAAAAATTCGTTTGAGGTAATGTGGCTTTTCTGTTTTTGCAAATATACACATGACTTCAAAAGTAAAATTTTTAATAACACTGCATCAAATAATATTTTTGTTTCAGGTTTTATGTGGATTTGATTGTACCTGGGTGCCTAGTAGACTAGATAACATACCAGTTGGAGCTGTTATTGCTGGTCATTCAGAAGACAGTTCACATGAAAAACTTTACATTGGTAGAGCCAAATATAATAATCATATAATCCCAGGAAAAGTCCAGCCATCCCACAAAGTCTGTTACATACCATTTGAAGGAAAAGAAATAAGCCTAGATACCTATGAAATAATGATAGTACCTGAGAAAAACAGATGTGCTAACAAGTTCTTAGTGCCTGGTATAGATGATAGTGTGCTCGAATCTGAAGATGAAAACGACGACAATGATGATCACTCCATGAATTACGAAGAATATGATGAATTTTTTTATGCTGATAATGTTATGTAAATAGTCTCCTAAACTCCATTAGTATCCTGGATCATCATATTTGTATACTGTGTCATCTTTAGAAGAGAATAGACGCGATTGGGTGGCCTAGTCGATCTTTTCAATCCATCAATAGGTACTAAGAATGAAACCTTTCAAGTATGGTGGAAGGGGAAAATGTCCAGTAACAATAAGGATGCACGTACAAAAATGTGACGTCACTGCCATTACGTTACTGTACAAAGAGATAGTGAGTTGCCCGCCAGCCTCCATATATCAATATATGAAAGGTAAATTGCAGATTCAGAAATAAAGAAAAAGGGTTCAATTTTCAATTATTAATGTTATTTGTTGTTTATTATTAAATATTGTACAAAACTACTGTAAATACCCAATTGCCTCAGAAGTTTTGATGACTAACATGCAATTAGGATATAAGCATAATGGAAAGATTAAACTATTATAATTATTACCTTAAGTTCAAAACAGTTATGATTCTGACCATATATTTAACATAGTTTATTTTGTTATAATGTTTTATTGTTAAAAATTAAATAATTTCTTAGGATTTTACAAAAATAATTTACTTATTTATTTCAGTTTTAAAATGCTTGTAGAGGTAAGGCCTGCGGTATTTCATCATCTGGTATTACTAAAATTTCATAGATTGTTTTTTCAACCTCACGGCCCTGGTAGGGCAAATAGCATGTTTTGTATAGGAGATGCACTTTCCCACATATAAGTTTTCCTTCGATCATTGCTCTGCCTATATACAAAGGTTCATTTCTCACTTCAGAATATCCACCAATGAATGCATTTTGTGGGATATAGTTACTTCTTGTTTTAATCCACTGAGCATTAATCCCGCATAATATCTGAAAATAAAGTTGAATGAATTTTAAGTGAGCCATATGTAAATGACAAAATGAGATAGTTACAACATTATTATTACCTCAAAATCTTCTTTGGCATTTTCTAAGTGACCCCAAGGGACAAATGCTTTACCAGTCGAAGGTACATATTTTCCAGGACACAGTGAGGAATAATGTGTAGCTCTGGCTACATAAATAAATTCATTATCAAATCCACCAATCATTGCATTTGGAGGCAATCTTCCATTTCTCATAGTGCGCCAGTGAAGCCTTTCATTGAGTTTTTTAAAAGGTATTGATTTCAATAGTACTGGCGAAGCTGTAAACGTAAAATAAACATTATTTTGTATTTAATTATGTACCTAATTTATCAAATAAATATGGAACCTGAGCATTTTGATATTTTTAATATATAAGTAATGGCTAAAAGCCAGTCATATAATGATTTTATTGTAGTATTTTTTCATGGAAATTAATAAATTAATTGTATAAATGTATCCATTTGCTTTTTTATATTTTATATCCTCCTACAGGTATTTTCAAGTTGATTGTGTGAACACAGTTTCTAATGGACGCTTTCTTTACCCAGTATGTCAGCTTGCAATGCAATTGCGAAGTCCATGTCTACAAGCTGTATATAAGAGTGGATATTCACTATTGTGCTGTTCCTAATTGCTGGTTTTCATGCAGTGCCTTTTTACATTCAGTATTCTTTTTTTTTTAAAGCAGCGCCCTGTTTGCCGTTTGCTATGCATAAGCATAAGAGCATAAGCACGTAATGCATGTACCGATGTGCAAGCAGGAAAGACGAAAGTCTGAGCACTTTTGTTCGCAGCGGCATTATCTATTGTGCTTGCTGTATTCTAAATAAAGCATATTGCTACACAAATCTGATTAAAATATATATGGCACGGTATTGGTTGATATTGTTTTAGGCACCTTTGTTTGCCGAGGGCTAGTCCATACATAACAGTATGACGATGAATATTATTATAGGTAGATATGTTCGTAATGCGAAGTGGTATGGTCATACAAGACAAATCGGCCAATCAACAATTAGGTAGTAAATTTCTTATAATTTATTTTAGTAAATAAATAAACTTAAGTCAAAACTTAATTTGCTCATCCTTGAACCACTACAGGCCAAATAGACAAGAAGTTTTCCCAAAATTATTTCCTATAAAATTACTGTCGAATGCCACATAACATAAAAATAAAAACCACATGACATACTTTCAACTATCCATTCCACAGATGACCTTCTGGGACATTGAGTTTTCAATAGAATATACCCAATGATAGGATCAGTGACCTTCTTCTGATAGTCAACAAAAGGCTCCTGACCAATTATCCCAAGTTTAATTTTGCTATTATGCCAAGTTAAGTAGAATTCTCTGAAATCATTAAAATCGGAAACAGCACTAGAAGGAAACTTTTCTTCTTGCTTATCATCCAAATTGTGGACTATGGTTTCATATCCAAATGTAACCTGAAACAATAATCATTTATTAAACAGTTAAATTAATCAGTTTCGGTTTCCCTTGAATGATAAAATGTATGAGGCAGGTAATATTAGTAGGTACTAATAACAACTAACCACTGCTGCTCAAAAAAAAATAGTTTCTTAGTAGTTTCCCAGAAAATCGTCGTAGGGACCAACTTGAACGAAAAATGGTGCATACTCCAACTTTTGTAAATAAACCAATATGAATCCCAAGTAACTACCTAGTAAATCGTTGATTTCTCTGTAGATAGGTATAAATGATGTTTTTTTTTTACCCGACAAGGCGACGGCTCAAGAGCAGAAGAGGAGAGGTCGAAGAGGCGATTTTACCAAATTAAACTCACTAAAATGTAGAAAATAAAGACATTCATATTTTCAAAAAACTCACCTGAAAATTAACGAAATAGTTCCAAACAAGTCACTTTTCAAGCTGTTCGTGACATGGAAGTCCAGTGAACTAAAATAACTGTATCCAACTGTTCGAAACATTCACTTTTCGTTTTTCGTTTCATTTGGGATTTTTCAGTTATTTTTTGCACAATACTTGGGCGTATCATAATCATGACGGTAAGTACCCCTCTTTGAGGAATGCCTGGGGGGGCGGCACGGCGTCCTCACCTTTCGCATGACACAGGTTTTCACCGGACATGGTAAGTTCGGGAGGTTCCTGCATCGGATACAGGTGGATTAAACGCCTGGGCGGGTGTCACCATTGTGTGAACGAGCGGAGGACACGGTGGAGGTGTGCCGTGCTTGGGCGGAGCTCCGCCGAGTCCTCGTGGAGGCGATCGGCGGCTGCGTCGTCTTGCGCCGGGCCCTGGTTTAAGCTATGGTATGGTGCGAGGATAAATGGCAGGCGGTCGTTTCCTTCTGTGAAGCAGTGATGGTAGCGAAGGAAGAGGCCACACGTTAGGGAACGAACATCCTCACGCCGCAGCCGCTGAGACCCTGACTACTAGCCACAATAGACGCGGGCTTGCGGGCGACGAGCAATGGGTAAGTCGCCGACCGGCCGTCCGGTAATCGACGTGACCGAGCCCAAGTCAAAGAGATGTCAGCAAACCGTAGGGGCCGATACCCACTAGGGCTGCGAGGATTTTCTGAAAAGGTAACCCGTGGTCTTAGAACACAAAGGGCGACTGAAGGACACAGGTGTGGTTTTAGCCAATAAAATTCTGATACGCCCTCTCGCACCACCCAGACGGAAGAAATGGAAGATTGTCCACCTTAAAAAAAAAACAATACAAATGTTTTATACGTTTAGCACTGCTAGTATGCCCCATTTTTTGTCGATCCAGGTGGTCCTGCAACCGTGGATATGTATGTACTTATGCCAAAGTTGGAAGCGATTGGCTATGGTGGCTCTGTGGTAGTCATGGACAAAAACTTGTTTAGGCAAAAAAAAGTAAACAGAAAATCACACTGCCATAATTCAGTATCAAAATCAGAATTACGCTAGCATAGGCTCATAGTAGATTAATGTATAAAATAATACCTGCCTTATAGAGACAAGCGTGTGGCTCTTGGTGTGCTATCAATCCCAACTCTGGAGAGTGGCCTGCAGTTCTCATTTTAAATCTTATGCTGCCACTGTTCGCCTTATAAATTTCTTGGTGGTCAGATGGTTGAAGAACTAAAAAGTCAATAAAAGTTACAAATAGTGAAAAGTCCACAATATTATTGCATGTTATCCTACTAATATTATAAACGCGAAAGTTTGTTTGTGTGAACGTATGGATGTTTGTTAATATTTCACACAAAAACTACTGAATGGATTTTGATGAAACTTGGTAGATGGTTAGACCATATCCTGGAATAGCACACATGATACTTTTTATTCCAAAAGTATGTTCCCTTGAGGTAATTTTCTACTTTCAAGCGGGAGAAGCTGCCGCATTTTTGTTTTAAATTATTAAATAAATAAATTTAAAAAAAAAATGAACCAGCTTTCGCCTGCAACTTGTCTACATAGACATCAAAATGGATCCATCAAATGTATGGTTACTTTTCTGTATTTTAATTTACTACTGTAGTTTATTCGTACCTCACACATACAGTAATGTGAGAGGTTCAGAGATTGTTTTTTGATTGATTAAAAATGAATGGTGGCAAGTTCTGACTCAAGTGTGCAAAGTTGCTGACCAAAGTTCGATGCGCTTCAATCTTTCAGATTTCACCTAAGGTAATGATTGTCATACCAAACAACTTTTACCTATATTTCATATCTGCACTGTGTTATCAGTGACATTTGACATTAACAAACTTTCACATTTATAATACTAGCTTCTGCCAGTGGATTTGTCTGTGTGAATGTTGGTTATTGGGGATGCAAACTCGAAATCAGATAAAAAGTTGCCCATGTCCTTCCTTGGGGTTCAAGCTCACTCTGTACCTTTAACAAAATTGCTTCAGTAGTTTAAGGTAAGGTAAGGTTTAAGTAGGTTTAACAGACAAAGCAAATTAATTATAATATTAAGAATGGATTAACTTTTTAATGATTCTGGCACTCTAATGGTTTGTTAACAACTTTACCAATACATCGATGGAAAATATTACTTGTGGCCTCCGTACATTGTGAGGCTGTGAGCATTTATGGGAATATAAAGTACTTATCCCATGTGTTAATCTACACTAATATTATAAAGAGGTAGTTTGTTTTTTTTTTGTTTTATGTTTTTTTTTGTTTGTGGATGAGATAATCTGTGTAAGTCCAAGTCCGTTTGCTAAAAATTTTTCACCAATAGGAAGCTGATTTATTCCTAAGTGACATAGGCTATACGCGGGCAAAGCCGCGGGCAAAAGCTAGTATAGGTTATAAACTACCTGCTGTGTGCAAAATTTTATCCAAAGCCGTTCAACCGTTTTATCCTCATTGAAGCACAAACACAAGTTTCGTAGTTATAGAATTAGTAGGATTGACAAATAATTGTATAAAAAATTAACACACTCAATAAATGGGCCCCGAAAAACGGTCGCTAGCCTCTAAGCCGACCCACTGACCAAAAGCAGCAGCTGCGCTGAAAGAAAATAATATAAAGAAATAAAATATTATTTATCATTCATACCTACGTGATTTGCCATAATTTATAAAAATGTGTAGAAAGCTCAAGCTCTTAAGACGACCCACAGATCCTCCGGTACTTTAGGCAGCTAATCTAAAACGTTATCGTTGATTGAATCACTAGTCAATATTATTGTGCAATTCACAATATTCTGAAAGCTTTGTACGTGTCGTCGTCATACATGACAAGATGTGAACAAGATCTAACAAAAAAATTGTCACACAAAACTTCAACTTCAACTCTTCATTATGGCATTTGCGGAACACACCACAATTTTGCCAATAACATGTGCAAACTGTTAATTTTCAGTGTATTACAAAGTACTCTGTGCTGTTAATAATCAAAATTATAAATATAAATAAACCAACAATTGTCAATGTCATTGTCAATATTATTGAAATTGACTTTGACATTGACAATGACAAGTTCCTTCATCTTGTCTATACCTGAGAGGAACACAAAGGTTTTGAGCAAGTTAAGCAATTAATAACAGAGTTTTTGTTTTAGTGATGAAGAGGAAGTAGTAGCGGGAAACGACTTAGTTTTATTGATTTATTAGTGAAGAGAGTTTCAATAAAATTAATTAGAAAAAAAATACTGGCCAAAAATAACTTAACTGAAAGAATAGTCAAATGAGTTATTTGGAATGAATGTCATTCTTTAAAATGCAAGCAATACGAAAGAACCTGGAGATAAACTTTCCATTTCATTAAATTTATTTCTATAATAATTACAAGGACTGTTTCTAGAATAAGACTTAATAATACAAGATGTCGAAAGCAGCATCGCCCACGACGTCCGGAGGCGGATCCGATAGTGATGATGATGGTACGAAGCGACTTCTCTTTTATTTCATTAAACCCCAAGCAAAGGCTCGCTCTCTCATTGTCTTTCTATTGTATCTCTAATTACGGTATACAAAAGGTATGGGAGGTATTTGTCTCAGGGGGACAGTTGAAGTGAAACCACTTTATAACCACTGTATTCATATAATAAAGTTCACACAAAGGGGTACGAAAACCTAAGGTAAAAGATACTGCTTCGGTAACATCCAACGTACTATACTCGTCAGAGACTTCCACGCGACTGCAACGCGCATTCGCCCGTTCAGACGTTAGTCGCGAGTCGGACAGAGATGCACTATATAAATATCTCGGCGGGATTCGACCCCGGGATGCTCTTATTGGGCGTGAGGATGTGTGTGTTGCTATAAAGGTTAAAATATGAACTTTTTGCATCGATACAGTAGCGCGTATCGTAAACGCGGATTAATTCATTAACTCATCCCCTACGGCCCATTTGGAGCGACATGCAGAAAATCTAAAATATAATTTAACCTTAGACTAAGGTGTGAAGACTAGCAAAAGCTGGGCTATTTTATTTTTTGTCTATTATTGGTGATAATCCAGACGAAAGTACCAATAGATATTTGCAAAAACTTACCAGTACAATTCTTTCTTGGAGAATATTATCAGAAATTATAAGTTCACTTGCTACGATAACTACCTTACCTACTGTTTAAAAATTCATGAAAAGGTGAACATTAATTCGAATGAATTGATTAAATGCGAATCAATGTGCTCCTTTTCACGCTGCGCAGCGGATCTTCACCGTTACCGCTCTACGCTTTGCGAATTTGAATACAAACGCCGTGGCTTGACAATTTACCTACTTGCGTTGCGATTTGTTTCACAAAACAACTGACCTCTTCAAGTATCGTCACGTCACGTCGCGGCTTGGTGTGAGCTAACCCTTTGGACTTGCCCCGCCTTCGTGAAATAGAATATTTAAAGCTAATGTGTGCTTTTGAACAGGGCCAATGGGGCCCAAAGGTTTCCCGCCGTATCCACCGTACGTCAAGCCTGCGCCACCATCCGTGGCTGAAACCGTCGCCGCTGGCCATGGCTTGCGGCAGACGCACAAGATGAAACCGCGGAAAACCGTACGACCTCTTCCTAAGCCAGCCAAACCCAGGTAAGGTATAGGAACATTTCCTGTCTCCTCGTTCTTTACAGTTTTATTTACACCCGCTGCTGAATAAACGTGTGCAAAAGAGCGGTATTGGAACGACAAGACGATTTCTAACCGTAAGAGAATATCTGCCGTTAGAGCCTAACGTCTGAATATTCTAGGCGCCATTCATTTATTACGTAAGATGATTTAGGAGGGGAGGAGGTCGACCATCTCTTATTTTTTCTTACAAGGGGGAGGGGGAGATTCATTATAATTCTTATCACAAAACTACGAAAAGTAAGCGATTTCAATGGTAATGTACCTACCTACCTGCACCGCCCGCATTGCACCTCCCAGTAGCTCTTCTTTTATGTAGGTACTCGTCGTTACTTGTTTGCGTAAACAACAGTCGCAAAATAACATTTTGCATTTTTGAGTGCTTTTTTTTACATTGAAGTCGGTTGTATTTTTTTTTTTGTAAAAGGTTTTACACTTTTTAGTTATGGCACGACCACTAATAAGGGGTACTTATTAGTGGTCAGCGAAACTTATAGCCAGAGTGCATCTCATGATAATTCTAATAATCCCAAACACGATTAGGTTACATTTATTAAAGAATTCCGTTACCTAGCTTCCGGCTTCATCATCAGATCAGTTCGATATATCCCCTCCCCCTATCCTTTCATTCAGTCATCGACTACACGTATAAACAAAGCAATTTTACTTGTTACAACAGTTCTGCTGTGATCCTATGAGGAGTTCCGTTCCATATCTTCGAAATTCATGATTAGATAGATCATAACAATATTTTTTATGGGACTAACTTGGAAGACAAACCTTTGACAGACCAACCTTTCAATTCAAACAAACCATTTTCAAAATCGGTCCACAATTGACCGAGAAATCGGTGAAAATACATTCAGCCGAACATAAAACCTCCTACTTTTTAAAGTCGGTAAAAAAATTAAAACAAACCAAACTGTATGATTTCTTTGTATGTATTGGTTTCTTCTTTTAGACTCTTACGTATTGAATATAAAATAGGGAGAAGAGGGACGGCAGACTCGTATTATAAATGGAGAAAAACAGAATCTCACCTTATGGAAAAGTCACGTACGTCACACCGACACGTCAAAACTGAAGAATTATGCGATGTTACTCTGTATGCGCATTTCTATTTATCATTGTCTTGTCACATTTCTTAACCCAGTACATCATCAGCTCTGTAATGATAATGGTAACTTAATTCTCAATGAGGAATATATTCCAGGAGTCCCAAAGCGACCGATGTGAAGATGTCGTACCACGCTATGAAGGCGCATGCGCGGTGCTTGCGCAAACATGGAGGCGTGCTCACTGACCGACTCGAGCGCATGGCCAAGCCGCGCCGCCGCACCATCATATATCTATGGCGGGATAACGCAAACACTCTGCCCGCTGATACGGTCAGTGCAGAATTTATAGAATAAAAAAAAAATAACCCTACAACTGGCTGTAAAGTAGTAGCTCTACCAAATCCTTATAAATGTTACCGGCCAAACTCGATTTTAGGATAAACTAGTTTAGCCTCGGCCAAACCCGCAATATTAGTCCACGAGCTAGCGAAGCGAAATCAGAATATTATTATTATAATATAGTATTCCACGACTATCACACAACGCAATCTAGTCCCAAAATAAGCAGAGCTTGTGGTATGAGTACTAGACAACTAATAAACATATATTTCTAATATATTTTAGATAAATTACACCCAGACACAGAACAAATGATCGTGCTCATCACAAAAACATTTGTCCCGGGTGGGAATCGAACCCACGACCTCCGGCATAGCAGTCAGGGCCACAGACCACCAGACCAACCGGCCAGTCGAATTTTAGGGCACCCCGACCCATTCACGACCTTGCTGCTGTGAGTGGTAGCTAAGCGCGGGGCTGCGAGCGGTAAGATCAGAAGTATGAAAACGTTTGAAGCACGCCATGAGACGCTACTCTTAGCGCCACGCGCCCGCTTACCGATGCCGCCCCGCTCGCCGTTAAGACTGAAGTCATGACCAGGCAGTTAAATTTCGTGGTTATTTTTTTATAACCACCCAGGAATAGGAGCCTCGCGGAGCGGAGTTCCACGCGTGTGGGAAGAACTGGCTTAGCCTAGGCTAAACCAGTTTATCCTAATATCGGGTTTGGCCAATAACATATAATAATTATATAAATCTTCTGTACGTGTATTTGTCACCTATCTAAACGACTTGACCGATTTGAAAGTTATTTTGTGTATATGTTTGAGTAGGTCTTTGGATGGTTAGTAGAGGTGGCGTTGCAATAGAGTTCTTAATTATTTTTTGTGATAATGTGCCGCTTTACGGCAAGACGACGCCTTCCGGGACTGCTAGACTTAAATATAACTCTCTACCACTAATTCACTGTACAATGAAAAAGCTCATGTAATCTTTTCCGTATAGTGCTAAGCTCGATGGTATTACTTGTGTAGTACCTACATACATCCAGTCCCACAGGGTCGTCTTTGACCCTTTTTCAGTCAACTATGATTTTATAGATATCGTGACCTGGTCTTACAATTGATCACTTCGCCCGCTGGTCGCACCATAATATGGGCAACAGGGGCGCCGGATTTTAGAAAACCTCGTGGGTGCTCATGCTCATTTGATGTACCTACTCGAAAAAGTGGCGAAGTGTGAGAAGAGAAATGCACACTGACCGACCGACAAATAAATAAGAGTACTACTTACATACTGCGCACTTAATTACTAGTTATGTTTGATAAAAATATAAAATGAAACTAGTTTTTATTATCAAGAAATTTATAATTTATATCCTAAAAGGCGATTACTGATCTTGAAATCTATTCTCTGGGATGCTCGGCACACACTGTTTATTTCTCATCGGTGCTCGAGCCCCTGAGAACCCACGGAGTCGGCGCCCCTGATGGGCAAGCCAAATCAGTTACACTCATCTTTTTTTCTCGTCTGTTCAGATTTCTCGTTTGAGGTCCATGTTGGATGCTGATGAACCTTTCAAGCCTGACCAGGCGTACGCATACTTTGTTAACTTGAAAAAGTCTAAGAAAAAAGCTGCTGGGTAAGTTGTCAATAACCTTTCATTTGCAACTTAGTATAAGGTTTTAATGTATCGTTTGTTTTCCCGAATAAATAAAATAAAACCATTAGCGAGTAAGAGTGACGACGTGTCCAAATATCTTATGGTGCGACTGTCTATCTTTATGTATTTTTGATTCGTTTGATCATAATCTAAGTGTTTACAAAACATGAAAATGTACCTATCATACTAATAATAGGCGAAAGTTTATAGGTATGTGTATGACTGTATCTCAGTTACTCGTTTACGCTTAAACACGTGATCGAATTTAGATGAAATTGGGCACATGAGTAGACCTTAAAAATTGAAGTACACACTTAATTCCGGGAGTCTTCGTGGGCAAAAAATTATATTTTAACGTTAGGAAAAGCTGATTGCAGAAGCTAGTATTGCTTTCGCCAAATTGGTATCTTAATATCTTTGCAGAGCTGCAGGCAGTTGTTTCGGAAAGAAGGACATGCTAGCTATGTGCCACAACAAAAAATATGTCTGGGCGCGGCACGCTACTGTGGCTTTCGCTCAGGGCATCCAGATCCGCTTAGGTAGGCCTGGACGCTACGCTCTAGCTGACGGGTAAGTTATTATTTTCTTCTTCTTTGTTTCAAGTCGATGGTTAACTAGACGTTTGGTATTAGTATTTGTTTCATTGTAAGTTTAAATCTTATATTACCTAAATACCGCATGTTTAACGTAACAATAGTTTAACAGATCTGAGTATTTAAAAATTTACCAATAATATTTTTAGCCTCTTATTTTTCTGGATTTTAATTAAATTAAAATGTATTTTTTTGACACAGAATTAGGGTCATGTTCTGGACCAAACGGGACAATTTTAGTTTACTATGACCTACACTGATTGAACATAATGTGGTTGGAATTCTCCATCCTACCCATTTTTATCGAACACCGCTTCGCTTTTTATTCAAATAAAAGAACAAAAGTCTGTTTGAGCAAAAACTCCATCAAGTGCGTTTTCTGCTACGCTTGGCTACGACGTAGCATCTGCTACGCGACCACGCGCTTGATGGATCAATGAGGCGATCTAGACGTGTAAAGACTTCCTAAAGAATATGATCATTAGCTTCTGTTTCTTGATCCGTATGAAAAACCACACGAATGGTCTATTGCTCTATTTTTAACAAACTTCAAAAAGGAGGAGGTTCTATGTTCGGCTGAATGTAATTTTTTTATATGTATGTTCACTGATTTCTCGGTCAATTGTAGACCGATTTTGAAAATATTTTTTCCGCTTGAAAGGTTATGCCTCCGAGTTGATCCCATAGAAATATTGTTATGATCTGATCGACATTTTACCTACACGTGTAGTATTGCAACAAAATGGTAATAGATACAATGGCAATCTTCAAACCAATCAATTCAATTTAATTGGCCTTTTTATTATTTCTGTTCCGTAGAATGTTAAGATTGTCTGATAACATATTGCACGATATTTGCGGCGTGATGAAAATGAGAACACCGTCAAGGTATAGTAAAAATCCCAAAGCGAAGTTCATGGTGGAGATGTCGGACAAGGTAAATATTTAACAAAGAAGGGAACAGTTGTATGTCTGAGGGCTTAGCCAAGTTGATAACCTACAATCGTTAACGCTAGTAGAAAACTTCAAATGTATGGGAATGACATCATGTCAACGTTAAGTCACATGGTCAGAACAAAGGAATCGGAGGCTTTACCGACTGTAGAAAGAGATTCGAAATGAAAAGGTCGTAACTTGGCTAGGTCTGCAGATACTTGTTTCGGTAAATGAAGCATTTTTCTTGTTAACAGATTGCCGTTTGGATCGACGAAATCCTATCTGAATCCGATGACAGAATGCTTATGATGGACGTCGATGAAGACGACGGTGAGTAATAGGTTTACATAGGCAACGTTAATAGGACTATTGTCAACATTTTATTTAGTGCCCGCGGTTCTTAACACAATCCCACAGCTGAAGGTAAGCCGTGCCGTTTGAAATTGTGACAATCGTTCATTAACGTGTTTGATCTTTTGATTATAAAGCTTAAATGTTTCCGAGAAAAATGGTGATTGAACAAAAATATAAAACGATATTGAACAATTGTTTACAAATTCAAATAACGTAATTGAACTAATTATAAAAGGTAAGCCAATTTTCTCGGAAGCCCAAGAATTTCATGCATGGCTTAAGGTAGGTTACTGAAATCTTTTAATTTTTTTACGAGAAGAAGTGGAAATGTTCTACGCTTCTGAAGGGAAGAACCAGGATGGGGCTAAGAAAAAGGGTAAAGGTAGTAAGGACGTATCTCCGAAGAGCGCTTCGCCGCCGCAAGCCGCCACGCCGGCCGGCACGCCGCGTACCACGCCTAGTACTACGCCTGGTACCACACCTGGTACAACACCCGGCACCAGGTCCCCCAAGTCCTCGCCTCCTACTTCTGGCAATCAAACACCTAAGAGTAACACCAGCGGGAAATCATCACCTCCTAAGTGTTAGGGTACACTAATACCAAAAGGAATAAAGTGAGTGTAAATAGTCCGTATAAAATTGAAATCTCATTAGAATTCTGCTTATTTTATGAAGTAACGTTTTTGTTGACAGATGTAATGCTAGCTGAAAGAGGTGGTGGGTTGTATGGTGATGATGGGTATGGTGGCGTAAGTAACTTTCAACATTTAATTAGACTTTGTTAAAATTTCTTATTCTCATTTATTAAGGAACAATTATTTTAATAGGATACGATTATCAAGTGTAACTTTATCGTCTACAAAGAAACAAAGGAACCAATGGCATTTCAACATTTCAAAGACAATTTAGAAACAGCCCTTGAAATAACATTTGTGCATAGACCTGAACCGACTGCGCCAACTTGACGCATATAGTCATCTAAAAGAATACGAAACGAAACTTTAAAATACAGCGATTATAATGCATTACCTGAGTAGTTTTCAAACTTAAAAATAAAGTAAATTTGTTAAATGATCGTTTTTGTATTTTCTTATCCCATCTCTACAAGTGAACACGGCGGGATGAGGTAAACGATTTCACAAAAATATTTTTGCTTCAATCTTCATTTTCCACATCTGATATCGCTTTTTAAAGGGCTTATTCAAAATTGAAACCGATTTCTGAATCATTGTTTTAACTATATCTAATTGAATTTGATTTAATCCTTCCGTTGTGTTCATTTGTGGTCAGGTGGAGAATGAAGATTTAGGTACTCAATTATTTGTATGTGTTGTTTTTTTTATTGTGAAGTTAATTTTATCACAATATTTTCAGGGCGGTGGCGGTTTTGGTCCGGGAGGGAGTAAGTATGGACTCATGATGTACATTGAAGTTCATCATTATCACACACAGGTAATTAATTTCATTTTTCTTTTTAGAGGGTCCCGCTTATTTAAAATTTACGGGTAAGTCTACTAAATTATAATTAGGTAAGTAAATAAGTATCAGTATAATCATAAGGAATATATAAAATCGATATAAATTTATTATAATAAGACTTATTAAGACATATATTTCAATATTTTAGGACCTATGAAAAAATCTTTCGAGATTTTGACGTCAGAGATGGAAAAAAAGGGGAGCGCGAAATTATTAAAGGTTGGAAAATTTAGACAAACATACCACCAGGGCGCTAATGAGTAAGACATTTATATAATTTATTATTTTTCGCCAGAATTTATTGTTGTTAGTCTAATATATCTCCAGCCATATATTTTTCCTTCAAGCAACGCAAAGGCGACAGTTTATTTTTCTATTCAGTCTTGTTAACCACGCTACCACAATATCACTCCTCACACAATTTTTTTTTCCTTTTACCTTCTTTTTCATCCATCCTCATTTATCCTTTTATTTATCCGATAAATTCAATTAAACGTAAATAGACTCGTAATGAAAACATAGCGCAACTTACTCACGAGGAAAGATTCAGTTTTTAAGTATAAATCACTCATCTGCAACAACATATTTTCTACAGATTAAAACGTGCAACTGATCTGAAAGCTACGGAATATAGTGCCAAGGAAGGAGAAAAAATTTATGACAAACTTGATGTATTGACCAAAGACAAAACTCCGCCAGAACTTGCGCCGGCTATGATAGGTGATTAAATTGTTATAAAAATTAAATACATTCATATCCACAAATTTTTATGGTATATAATCCTATATTAGACAAAATAGCATTGGATAGGATTTCTCTCTCCAACTCCAATATCTAAGCTGTACTTTGAATATGAACTCGAGATAATTTTTATTTATCGCCAACAATTCAATTATCGACTTTAACGTTGTGTATTTTATGGGACCATTTGTTTCAAACAGGCCTAAAAAAGTAGGTACCTATCATATGGGTTGGTTGGAATTTGAACATATTGTTACTAGATAACTGTCAAGAATTCTGAAGACAAATACATACATATGTGTATGTAAGTTTGCAGTCGCTGCAGTCTATCGATATATGTGATGAGTCAATGCTACAGGCTGATAGAGATTGTTAATGAGTATACTAACCTATTTGTATCTTTTCAGATGTACTGGAAATATGTACAAACTATTTGGCGCAAAATGCAGAATATAATAGTATGTTATTTTCTTCATAGTTGTAGATGTTGATACATCATATTTGTGATTTGGAAATTATTAGAAATTTTTTAATATACATAACGATTTCAATCTTGAATGTATTTAACAAGATCTCTATTTTTCCCTTTGTTGTGTATCGAGTTCTGCTTTAATAAAAACATAATATTTCCAGAGGATAAAGGCCCGGCATTTAAAGTGTTAGTCAGCGAAATGAATAAACAGCCAAATCTTAAGTTATTTGAAAAAGGTAAAATACAAAAGACAAGCGCTCAGGCAGCCAAAGAGTTAGTGTTGAATTATTTTTATTGGTAGATAGTGAATATGTATTTATTTTAACTTTATGTAGGTACAGGTAGTGTTATAGGCGGTTAAGCAATAGGCAGGTTTAATCGAACAAGGAACAATATTGGATGTAATCTGAGAGACACTTAGAACGAACGGTACTTGCCTATTGCGGAAGATAATATCACAGGAATGTCTAAAGTACAGCATAACAAAATACTTCAAATAAAGCTGTAAAGTTTTCCTGTAAACCTACCGAACGTAAATTCTATACCGTCCATGGGAAAAATGGGACTGTTTCGTTATTTAGACCAAATTGTATTATTACAAATAGTGCTTTTTTTTTCTTTCATCGATGCACAAACGAATACCATGGATCCAGTACGTGATTCCTCCAGAGGCGGAAGTTTTCGTCGGTTTTTACTTATAAAAAAAAATAGTTTTTAATTTAAACTGTATAAAATCGTTATTCTAACATTTTTATTTAAAAAAAAAATGACTGAATTTTAAAATTAAAAATGACATCAGATTTGATTCGAATAACGATTTTATCAACCCCGATGACTTTTGAATTAATAAATTTTTAATTAAAATATAATCGGTGAAACAAGAGGAAGTGTTCTTTCAGTTGCTCTTTGCGTTCCAGGGCAACGGTAAAAGTAGAACTACACTGCACACACGTGTGCCACGTTCACCGATCTGGGCGCGTCGGTCTCCATACATTTTATGAGATACTAGACTTGTAGAGCTACACTAGATCCACGTCACGCGACGCCAAGCGACGTAGTTCTACGTACAAATCAGGCGTGGTCCACGTATGCGTCGGTCTAATGTAGTTCTAGCGTAACTCTCTTGAATAATCCTGTAGCCCTATGCAAATAGGGTGACTATTAATTCGTTCTAATTATAGTGTTCTCTATGTGCACGTGAATCAATACACAAAGCAACTTGCCTTCGTGAAATAAAAAACTATACAATATTTTATAGTCAAGTACACAAGCATTAGAGCAATTTTCAATATATGGCCAACCTCGTAACAACACATCATAAACCAATTACCACCTAGTCATGTACATTGTGGAATGCAATAAATAATTGAGTATTGAGTATTAAAATTTTACATGAGAAAGAAAAAACCGGCCAAGTGCGAGTCGCTACACACGAAAGGTTCCGTGCCGATCGTAGCAAAAAAAAAAACTGCAAAAATACCACTTTTGATGCATGGGACTCCACTTTTTTTTGTTTTCAGTCATTCCAGACTATAAGCAGATGTGGTGGGTGCTTTTTGACGTTTAGGGAGCTGCCCTCATTAGAGCCAGCCCTTTACTTTTCATTAGTTGGATCTCAGACCCTCTAATCGTCGAAAATATCACGCCGCTTTTTAAGCCGACGTATGGTTTCGGGGATAGTGAGTTGCCCTGCTAGCTGGTTTGGGTGCTTCGACAGTCTTAGTTTATAGTTCTCTCCATGAGTGTCTATTTCTTGTTTAACCATGGCATGTTTAGAATTTCATGGATTTCTGTTGTTTTTATAAACCATGGTGCATTAGATATGTGTTTCAATATGTAGTTTTGAACTCTCTGTATAACCATTATGTTAGAGGCGCTGGCAGAGCCCTACATCTGGATACCATATATCCCAATAGGTTTCAGGATAGTATAAGAGCAATTTGTTGTCCAGTGATAGTTTTGAGTTACATCCCAGTAGCCAGTAGAGGCCCTTGTATTTTAGGTTAATTTCATCTCGTTTTGTTTGGACATGTTTCCTCCATGTAAGTCGACGGTCCAGGGGCATGCCCAAATACCTGACTGTGTGTAGATGTGGAAATTGAATGCCATTTAAACAGACTGGTGAGCAATCTTCTTGCCAGAGAGTAAATATTATGTGCACTGACTTGGATGTACTAACTGCAATACTCCATTTGGCCAACCACTTTTCAATTTCATTCAGACTGTTTTGCAAGACGCGAGAAGCTCTATTTGAGGGAGACACTTTTTTGAGGGAGTAAGGCTGTGTCATCGGCGAAAGTTGCTTCTGTACTTAGCGGTAAGCCATATTTGTACAAAGTATATAGGACAGGTTCCAGCACTGATCCCTGTGGTACTCCTGCTGATATTTCATAAAAATTGGAGGTACAATCGTTCTTAGTTACCTGAAAAACTCCTACCAGTCAAATAGGATTTCAGGATTCCTTAGAATGTGTGTGGTAATATGGATTTTATTTTGAACAGAAAACCTTTGTGATCTCTGTCAAAGGCCTATTGGACATCTAGAAAAATTAAGACCAGTGTTCTTTTTTCTAGTGACGTTCTAATTACTCTGCACACTCTATGCACTTGTTCAACGGTCGCGTGGTCAATTTAGG
Organism: Mythimna pallens; assembly: GCA_961205895.1. Classification (NCBI taxonomy): domain Eukaryota; kingdom Metazoa; phylum Arthropoda; class Insecta; order Lepidoptera; family Noctuidae; genus Mythimna; species Mythimna pallens. The sequence continues at coordinate 8,274,988 of OY540825.1, forward strand.
CTCAAAGAAGAATCTTTGAACCTAAATTTATGTTCCAGGATGACTGATTTTTCTTTGATGACTTTCATCATTCTGTGAAGCAATGACCTTTCAAGTAACTTTGACATTATGGGCAGGAGGCAGATTGGCCTGTATGTTATGATTTCGTGAATTGGTTTCCCAGGTTTGTTAATCATTATAATATTTGATACTTTCCATAAGTCTGGGAAGTATTCCAACTCGCATTTGTTAGGTATACAGCTACTTTTCGGGGTGATTCTTCAAGAACCTTTTTGTCATTAAGGTCATACACCGGAGATTTATTGTTTTTAAGGGACCTAATTTTTTTTTGTGTATTTCTTTTGGCGTCACTAATTTGAGGGGCACATCAAGTTATAAATTTTGGTTCAGAGTCAGATCAATGTCCGTGTAGCGACATCTATGGCGTCACATAACACACTAAAGTTACTACTTTGGTGTTAATCGACTTCTCCAACGCTTTTAATACCTTTAGTCACGATGTCCTCTTGTCTATCCTGTCCTATTTTATGGTCTCTCCGGAGGTGCTGGAGTGGTTTTCCTCTTATCTTCGGGGTCGTCAGCAGTAGGTTAGCGCTGGAGACTCTTCAATCAAAGTGGTGTGACCTTACAGCTGGCGTCCCTCAAAGCGGTATTTTATCTCCTCCTTTTTACTGTTTTCATTAATCTTATAACCACTGAGCTTCAGTGTGCGTATCATCTATACGCCGACGATTTGCAGCTCTACTGGCAGACAACCTGTCTGCCAGTAGAGCTGCTGTTGACAACATATCAGATGCGATCGCGAAGCTAAACCAGAATTAAGGAACAATAAAAAGCTGGTCTGACCGTTTTGGGGTGGCAGTTAACCCTTTAAAGTGTCAGGCTATCGTTGTAAGGAGCCCCCATAATTTGAGAAAGCTTGATGGCCTAACTGTTCCACCTGTATTATTTGATAACGCAGTGATTCCATTTAACTCCCACGTAAAGGATCTGGGTCTGCATGTCGACACCTGTCTCGACTAGTGCAAGCAGGTTGGCAGTGTCAGTCAGAAAGTAACCGGATCGTTACGGTCGCTCTATCAACTAAAAAATCTTCTTCCAGCTCACATTAAGGCACTGCTTGTACAGTTCCTAATTTTTCCCATTATTGACTATGGTGATATGTGCCTTCTGAATAACTGCATTCGATTTGTCTTCAGCCTTCGTAAGTATGATCATGTATCTGAGCAACGTTCACTTCTAAAATGGCTACCAATCCGACAGCGTAGAGCGCTAAGAGCCTTGACTACCTTGATTTCTTTTATTTGACTTCTCAAATCCAATTTCTTTGCTCTGGTCATAATAAAAATCTCCGATCTACAAATAATCGTCTTCTACAATGTCCCACACACCTCCTTCTTTGTCCACGCGATCTCTCTTTGGAATGCGCTCCCGCTAAACATCAGGATGGTGTCCAGTCGGTTCACTTTTAAGGTGATGGCATGTGAGCACATTCTCAGGAAGTTGGTGTAATCATCACAGCGTTGATTTGTTGGATTTGTTTTTCATAATTACATTGTTGTTTTGTATGTATGTATCTAAGTATATATTTATTATTGTATTCCTTTTCTACCCCTTTATCATTAAGCTACACCTCCATGTTTGTATTCTGCACCACCCTAAGGTCGACTGGTAGAAAATACCTAAGGCATTAAATCCGCCTTTGTACAGTGTTTATTACCAGTGTATAAAGTTTTAATAAATAAAATAAATAAACTAATCCTGCATCGCGCAATTAAAGTTCTCCGCGCGATTGGAACATATAAAACAGCCCGAAATCTTCTATCGGGCAGTTGCCCACCAGACATAACACTCGTCTGGCCGGAGGATCCTCCCTTTTCAACGGAGGTTTGCGGGACTTTGCGCTCTATTCCGCCTACCTCCAAATCCGTTTCGTCCGAATTCAGTGCTGTGTTTGGAGAAAATACTTGACTGAAATGCTTTGCGAAAGCTTCAGCTTTGTCAGGAGTGCTTCTAATCCATTGGCCATTATGTCTACGTAGAGGTGGTTTTTGATGGTCTGTCAAACTGTCAAATCTATGACGTCATGAAGGCGGTTTGGATCAGTCAGCCAATTAGTCGGTTCAGTAGTCTAGATGGTAGTCAGATTGTTCTTGTCTACAGTTTCCTTGAGCTCTCTACCCCTCGTGCTGATAAGTCTAGAAGCCCAGTGTACATGTTTAGGATTCCAATCTCCGCCTACTATAAAACGTAGTCCAAGTGTATTGAATAGCTCATCATATTGCTCTTCTTTTATATTATGCTTAGTAGGGCAGTATATAGCAGACACAACACACACAGACACACACAGATTGAATGATCCATTTTTATCCTAGACTGCAACAGTTGCTGCTTGTGTGTGGTCTTTTAAACTGCGGTTGCTCATGATGTTTAACATTTGACTTTATAATTAGGGCAGCTCCCGCATGCGGTGTGCCATTTGGATAGTTTGTGGTGTAAATATTATAATTACGTATATAATAACTAGAGTTATCAGTCAGGTGAGATTCAGACACTAACAAGATATCTATGTGATATATATATATATGACTTCTTCCGCGTTAGGAGATTACCCATCTAGGTGCAGCGTGGCCGCTGCTTGCATCTTTACGGATGCCATTAGCTAGCTAGATTAGATATTTTAGCTAGAGTTATGAGGTTGATTAAGATGCTCATTTGTTGTAAGATTAGATCAAACTTTTCTGCTTGTTTGAGAAGCATTTCTTCTATTTTATTTGGTGTAGTTGTTTCCAAAATTACGGTATTTTGATTGGTTCTCAATATGTCGGCGTAGCTTGCTCTCTTTTTGGTGGTGTTAGGGTTCGTTTTTCCTACATTACTGGCTAGTTGTGTTTTTTTGGTGGCTGGTTACCATTGTTGGCTGCGGGAATGGCTCCTACGGACCTACCTATGGACCTACTGGATCTACCTGTTGGTTATCTCCGTTATCAATTTTTGTTGTCATTTCTCTATTCCTTGTGTGCCTGCTTGTTCGATTTCCTCGCTAATATTTCTTTATACAATTTACAACCCCTGTAGTTGATGTGCACCAAAGCACAGAGTGCATTTAGCTGGAGTATTCCGATTGGTTTTTGAACAATCTGCTGTTCTGTGTCCTTGGGCACATTTTACGCAGCGGTAAGGTTGGCATTTTTGACACTGGATGGTTCGTTTTCGTGGTTTCTCTATGGTGATTAATTGATGATGGATGTATTTGATGGTCTTTACCGATTCGCTGTTAGGACTATATCGTAGGGTTGCATTGCAAAGAATGTTGAGGTGGGTTTCTTTTCTGGTCCGTACTTCGCATTTATTATCTCTCCGATAACTGTTTCCGGCCTCTTCTAAAGTTTCTTTTATAATACCAATAGGTGTTGAGTGATGAAGATTTTTAATTACAATTCTATGAGGTTTATTGTCCTTCTGATGAATGTGTGTCCAATAAGTCCTTTGTCTCGAATAAATTTAATCATAGATTGGTAGATCTCTACGTTAGTGCAATTAATGCGAATTTGGTTTTAATTTATTATTTTGTATTTGAAGTCTGTTTTGCTGGCTACACTTTCATGGAGTTCAGCGACGTTGGTGAGTTCTTCAATCATATAAAGAATTATCGGAGGGGATTTAGAGACCTTTACAGGGGGTTTCCTTTCGTTATTTTCGTTGATCATGTTTGTTAGCTAGTTTTAAGATTGCGTCATTTCGCGCGAATTTTCTTTCTTCTTCTTATTTTCTTCCGGGTCAATATAAAGAGAGCTAAATTGATTTGTGGTCTCAATTCTCTCCGGAGATCGCTAGGTAACCTTTTTCATTTTGGCACTGCGTAGCAATGGTACTCTCTGCCACGTGGGGCATCGGATTCAGTATCCATGTTGCTTGACAGAGTAGTCTGACTTTGATTGTTAGCATCTGTTACAGAGCTCAGAGGTGCACTTCTAGGTCTGGCCAGAAATATATCAGGATGGAAAACTTGCTGTGCTAGCTTCTTATTACTTTCTTTAAGACCAGTAGCATTCACTGGTAAAGAGGCTTGGGTACCCACCCTCTTACAGTCTTCGGTAACCAATTAACGGTAACGTACAAGCCGGGTGATAGCCGGTTCGCAAGGCAAAACATTCTCATTATTAGTACTCATTTCATTACAATGGTTGGGAGAACAGTTAGCAGCGCTTTCCCAGGGCACTACTGCCACTTTTTTGTGGGACAAGCCTACTTCGGACAGGCTCTATCAGCTGCGCCGCTGCCAGCACCGCGCTGCGAGTGTGGCCACGAAAATCGCGCGCCTTCGCGCTCCCGCGCCGCTACCCGCACCGCGCTGCAAGTATGGCCGAGCACTTAAAGAGATCAATAGAGCGACTATCAGGAAAAACTGTCATCCTATGCCTCAATGACGCCATCTAGCTTTGAATAGCGAACACGCGAATTCTTGTCAAAATTTATATAAATTTAACTATCGCTCGGTAGGTGGCCAGAGGCTTTGCCATAATTATGTTAAAAATAATCATACGAGCGAAAAAGAGTGATGGACCTATACATTCTATATAGATCGGTTTAGGTCGTAAAATGGATCACGTTAAAAGTTCGTGGTATAGCCTCAATGTGAGCCTAGGGAGGGTTAAGCTTTTCGGCAGCATAGACTTATGAAAATTATTGAATTCTAATTAATTACTGCGTAAATACTAAGAATATTTACGAAAATGAACCGAAGTTAGGTCCAGTCATTTTACCATAACAAGATTTACAATAGCGTAATGCGCAACTATTTTCTCAGAAAATGATTTTCTTTTAGGGCATAAAGCGGATACAAACACGACTGTAGGGATTTCATACTAGACTGAGCTACTTATTACCACTAGGTAAAAGTCCTATTACACTACGCGATATTCAGCACACGTTAATCAGACCGTCTTATTTTTTCTTCCGAGTAAGTCCGGGCCCTTATTATACTACGCGACATCGACTGTCTGAATATCGAGTAGATAGGCCCTTAACAAGTATCTGATTACGATTTTGTTCGCTATGTCCTGTCTATTGGTAGTAAGTATACATATGTAGATATCTGTTGAAGTATATATTTAATATCGTTGGATTAATGTGAAATTTCTACTTAATTTTATAGGCTCGAAAAAGCTAAAGGCCTCGAAACCGATCATGACGAACCCACCTTAACAGATACAATTGTTGGAACAATGAAAAAAATAACGGCTAGAGCTACGACTCCAGAATTAAAGAAGGATATGGATGGTATGAGAGCGATATAGGCCTAATTGATTTGATTATTTAAACGATTACGACGTATTGTGATATACGGTCTATTGCGTAGACTCCTTAATGCATTTTTCCTCAAATATACAGATTCATTCAATTGATTATTTTTTGTAGAAACCGTGGATTCTTGCTCGAAATATTTATCTCAGAAGGCTATAGACGACCGTAAGTACTGTTTTAATTTGCTCAAAGAAAGGCGAAACATGAGTTACTTGTAAATAAGTGATGACCATTTTCTCCGCGTGAAACCATTCTCGTTTGTTGCTTTTTAAAGTTAATTACGACAAAATCTTAGGTGAATACCTAGTCTACCAAATGTCCCTGATAATATTTCTTCAGTCTGTTGTTTGATCGGGTTTTGAACTAAAAACTGCAAAGACCCTGACCCAGTAATAACTTATTTTCAGTTGAACGTGGTCCTGCATTCGATCTCTTAATAAAGGAACTGGATAAGCAAGGAGATAAAGAGTTCTCTGAGTTCCCCACGCTCAAAACAAGAGCCGCCGCAGCATACGTGTATGTTTTATGTTAAAATTAATATTGTATATATCTGTCAGAATGTTATAATCCTACTGTGACATTTCCACGCGTAAATCGCTCAACAAACTTTGATGAATTTCGTATCCATCTTTATACCCAAAATTTATACCGCTCACGTCGAAGGACTGGAACAACTTGCCTGCTGCTGTCTTCCCATCAGATTATTATTTGGGTGTCTTCAAGGCTAGGCTAGAGTGAGTAGGCTCTTAATAAATTAGTGCACCTCACCATCAACGATTGCATCACTGCTTACCATCAGGTCGCAGTCAAGCATTAGGTTATATAAAAAATATATTAATTTATATATTTTTTTATATAATCTAGTGCTATATAAATATATATTATTAAAAAAAATATAACAATATTAAAGAAGGATCATAATGGTAAGTTAGTTTAGGATAATTTGTTTACTTCCACGCGGGCGATGCTGCTGGCAGAAGCTTGTATTAAATATTTATAACATAATTTTTCATGAGGTACACAGGAAACTAGAGCATTGGTATTTGCCAAAGCATGGTGGACTGAAGAAACTGACTAAAGGTGCAGTGGGGCCAAGGCCTTGTAGCAGACTACCGTAAAATGTTTCTGCAAAAAAAAAATCTGTCAACTACTGGAAAAATTACAATTTCTCCAAAAACTTATATTAGTATAGATCCATCCAAAGATTATGCCGGAGTACCTAATGCTGTAATTATTCGACGTTTTAATGTGATTTTTCAGGTTAAAGTCAGCACCTGGTTTAGGAAGTTCCGTACCTGACCCTAAAAAGGTGGAAGGGTTCAAACAAGCCCTTCATAAATCGGTAGACTCCGTTACGCCTAAAGAAATGACTGAAGATATGACAAGTCCGTAAAAAGTATTATTTATTTTTAAATAGGATGCAGAGTTAGGTAGATTTTGGAAATGGAACAATAAAGCCAGGTTACCTAAAGCGTCACGATGTTTCATAAAAGCTTTCAAGTCCTTACACTCGGAAACGAAAAGACCGATTTTAGTTTAAATTGATACCCACATGCACACCGGGGTCAAAATAGATAGTTAAGAAAATTATCGAAAAGTTATTCGAAGATAAATAGTGATTGTTCACTTTCTATAGAAAACTTGAAAATCTTTTCTGTGATATTTGTTTTATAGATAGGCCCATGTTCTGATTGATGCATATATATTTAATTGATATACAAAAGTTCAGCATTATAATGTTCCCACTGACTCAGGCCTTCTCTCTAGGAGATGGAATGTGCCGTAATCCACTACGCGGACCCAGTGCGGGTTGGTGGAAATCACATGTCTTCGAATTTTTAGTTCTAGGACATGCCAGTTTCCTCACGATGTTATCCTTCACCGTTTTGAGAGCACCGTTTTACAATTCTAATATTAGTTCTAATTTAATCACTTTGTTTTCTTCCAGATGTGATCAATCTTTGCAGCAATTATTTGTCGGCGTTCGCTCGTGACAGAGGTTGATTTTTTAAACGATTACTAAAATTTATTTTATTTTATTCTTTGTTAATGTGTTAAGGTAACACAGCCTCCTTTGATGCCGGGGCGGCGGTAGCTTCAATAAATACGTGTACGAATAAAAACTTGTCGAACATACCTAATAATAATATGTTTTGTATATTGGCACAGGACGCCGAATTTAAATGTTTTGAAGGTGTCACATTTTGACCTTAGAACTTACGCCTATCAAAAATTAACTATTCATTATTTCTCAGCAACCGCACAAATTTTCAGTCAGTAAAAATTAAATGCTATTATGATTTCGCAATTTAAAAATGCTTATTTAATTTCTACAGTATTTTATTTTTAGTTCTTGCAATGCAAGGCTTGTTAACTATGATGAAAAATAAGCCTGCGGGAGTGGTTGCTCAAAGAAATGACTATAAGATGGACTACGGGACCGCCGCGGACGAGTAAGATTACCTATTTTTATTTTATAGTAATACTCTAAAGACCAACCAAAGTCCCATTTCGAATCACGTCAAAATCTTTTGTATCAGGAAATAAATATGTTCGCAACCGCGTACACTCCCAATCGAAATTACATTTGACACGCTTACAGCGGTTTTGACGTATCTCTGAACGTGGCACAAGTGTATTATAGAAAATTACTTATATTATAGACTTGAGACTGCACCACAACTAGTCCCATATCTTCCTATAAAAGACATTGCTGATGAAGGGAAAGCTAATTTAACCAAGGACATGAAGAAGGTTACGCCTCCAGAACTGAAAGTGGCAATGACATGTAGGTAGAAAGACAACGTATTAACTTTATATCGTGTGATATAGTAGATAGGTAGTGACTGTAGTGATTCAATGGGGTAGACACTTTGAATAATTTTGTTTCTTGCAGCATTGATCAAGGACGCTGCTAAACATCTATCCCAACTGGTCGCATTACGAAGTAAGTATAAATAAACTTATCTACACATGAGTTATGAAACTTTTATCTATAGATGATGAATGCTCACTTAGGTATTACTTTTACTAGGTGGAATAGCTGGAGACAGATACAAGATGAACTTCTTATCTGCGGTCACAAAGTCTTTAGGGCAAAAACCTCTTTATAAATATAAGACCTATAGGAAAACCTATGGAGATGCTGCCGATGAGTAAGTAATATATCAAAATCTCGGACACTTGGACCACTTGGACCCATGGTTTTTATTTAGCTTGTTTGTCCTATTCCTGGAAAAGCACGACCTCGACGGAACCTGTTTAGTTCAAGGAACGAAATGACCAAGGGACAATTCTCGCATTTTTAAGGAATATTCGCATTCACATCGTAGTCTCAGTTCGACAATTTATTATACGTGTGAAAATGTTATTTTTCATAACTTTTACTGGGAAAGTAGGTTTGAAGTTGCCTGAGGAGCGAGCGCGTTGAAAGTAATACTTTACAGTCCATCCTAAGGTTGTCTGGTAGTTATCGCTGTTAGCGATAATACCGCCATTGTACCCATAGGTTAAGTTAGTTTTTAAGTTTTTGTTACTATTTTGATGTACAATAAAGTTTTATTCTATTCTATTCTATTCTATTCTATTCTATTCTATTCTATTCTATTCTATTCTATTCTATTCTATTCTATTCTATTCTATTCTATTCTATTCTATTCTATTCTATTCTATTCTATTCTATTCTATTCTATTCTATTCTATTCTATTCTATTCTATTCTATTCTATTCTATTCTATTCTATTCTATTCTATTCTATTCTATTCTATTCTATTCTATTCTATTCTATTCTATTCCTTAAATCACAGTTTTTTACATTCAGGTTTTTATTTTTACTTTGTTCATATTCATAATGAAAAGCACAGCGTTTACCTCAGGTTAAAGACGTATTTAGTACCTCGCTACGCTCGGACGCCAAACTCTCGGAGCTAAATAAGTTACTTTCACCCCTAAGGTAACAATGTACCTACTATTAAACAATTTACTTAATAAATATCTATCATTCATCATTGTCGTTATTTTAATTTCTACAGATTACAGAACGTAGATTCTACTGGTGAGTCAGTGAAAGAACTCGAGAAACCAGTTGCCAACTTGGGTCATGAGATTCATTCCGAAATGAAAAGAGGAATACCAATGAAACTAGCCCCCACAGTTGTTGAAGACACATCACGTAATCATTTATTTTATTTATTCAGCATAAAAATATTGATACTTTCCCATGTTCGGAGTCCTTCTAGGCGAAACTTCAGCCATTCCACTGGAATCAATCGCCGTGAAAATATTAAAAAAATCTCAGATCAAGGACTACAAACTAGTATCTTTTTTTTTTATTTCGTGGGGAAACCTTCAAAAGGCGTCTGGAGTTTTGGGGAAAATACTAAGGAGTGTAGGTTTCTTACCTCGCTAAAACCACCACGGTGATCACCGGGTGATCTCTAAAAAGGCCACCCCGGAACCTAACTGTTTTCATTAAAGGTAAAATGAGTTTTTTAATTCCAGATAATGATTTGACAAGTACAAATGTCAAACTCCAGAAATATGTTGCCCGCTTTTTGATATAAGTGATGTGTCCATTCGATTTTTTATACCGGTTCTTTTAATAATACAGCCTTTATGGAGTAGTGAGTAGGACCAAGATACAATAGTATTTGCTTATAGTAGTCTAATATGAATTCATTAAGCCCCAAGCGAACGCGTTCGCTCTCTCCTTGTCTTTCTATTGTATCTCTAATTACGGTATTCTAAAGGATTAAAGAATAAAATAATTAAAAATATTCAAAAATATTGCCATATTTTTTTACACTCGAACTTTTACTTATACTAAGAACTCTCAAAACTGTTTTTACCCGCGTCCGCTGCGGTTGCGGGCCCGCAGCTTCTATAGAATGCTAGAGATATATGTATCCCGCTCCCCACTGCACCGGCGGGCTACTAGTAAGTAGAATCGTGCGGGCCACGGTCACCCGCAGCCTCGGCGGTTTGCGCCCGCACTCTCTGCGGTCAGTTAACACCCTTAGGCCTTCAGAAAGGTAAGTAAGAAATGCGATGTGAAATCTGAAAATCGATTTGTGCACCCAGAACTTTATAGGCCTCGTTTTTTTAATTCTTCTGTGAAGTAAGTATAACGCAACAGCTCATTTCTGGTGTATGTTCACGGCGGTCTGGAGCTCAACTGATAATTAACCGCCCATCTTGCGATTGTTATCTGCCAAGTTTGCGAGTAATAACTGCAACCGCGATAGCTATGTAACCACACAAAACTCCGGTCTCGCATGTTTAGAAATAAAGCAGCTGTTGCAGCTACCTTAGCGGGTGAAATTGAAAACCACCTCATGAGTTCTCCTTTACTAATACTGGAGCCCATATACTGGAGCTCCTGTACATGGGCGTCCCAACACAATTTTATATCTTGTTTACGAGAGCGCGACGAAACAGTCGCAGGTCAAGGTTTTTTCAAGATGGGAATTCACCCAATGCAGACATCTCCCGGTCTGGGCGGAGCAAGTAGGCGTGTCAGACTTTAACTACATTGGCCCTACTACGCCCCTACGGTTTGCTGACATCTCTTTGAGGAGCGCGTGGATCACTGCTATCGACGACTGGGGCTCAGTCCCGTCGATTACCGGACTGCTGGACGGCAAGCTACTCATTGCTCGACGTCGGTATTGACATAGTGGTAGTCGGGGTTGGGGTCTCGAACTGACCATGGTCGGCCTGGATGCATGGAGCCTTGTTCCGTGCGGAAGGTGAGGACGCTGCGTGACGCCTCTCCAGCCACTCCTCAAAGAGGGGACTGACCGTCATGACTATGTCGTGCCCATTGTAGTATAGGTCATCAAGCTATGAATTCACATGTCTGCATTGCGAGAAACCGACACTTTCGAAAATGGTTCAAAAAAGAGACTTTATTCGTTTTCAAACCGAAGTCCTTATTAACACTACCTATAAGTAAAGTTATAATGAAGTGTCAGCAAAAACAAATCGAGACGTAAAAATAATATGACGCAGTCTTTCAATTCTTAGGCTTTTCGACATTAGCATTTATCAAATTACCTTCAGAAAATACAAAAACTGACCATATTTAGTTGCATAAAAAAAACAATTACTTTTACGAATATTTTCGGTTTTTTGTTCAATATCGGTTGCGGTACCTTCGAATTGTCAAATCATTATCTCTAATTAAAAAACACATTTCAGTAGGGCAGCTAAGTCGAGTGGACAATATGAAATTTAGTGTCATTTTTTTTTTATCATTATCCCCTGCTCTTGGGCGGAGCGGGAGATAGCGTCAGACTTTTACTGACTAAAAAGCCACTCCTGTTCCTTCTTTGCCTTCCGTCCCAGGGCCCCGGGTTTCTCTCTCGCATCACCCATAGTCCCAGTAGGCCTCGACCCTGCTGGGCCCCTACGGTTGCTGACATCTCCTTGAGGCGCGCATGGAACACTACGCGCCGTCGACGACTGGGGCTTGGTCCGGACGGTTAGGTACCAGACGATCGGACGGCTAGTCACCCTTTGCTCGCCATCCGCAAGCCCGCGCCTACGGTGGCCGGAAATCGGGATCGGAATCCCGGTGGCGGTTGGGGCGTGAGGACCTTTGCCTCACGCGATCGGTCGCCTCCTTTGCTAACATTACTGCTTCGGAGAAGGAGGCAACCGCCTGCCACTCCTCCTCGCTCCGGACCATGGCCTGTAACAAGGCCCGGCGCGAGAGATCGCTGCCGCCGATCGCCCCCACGAGAACACGGCGGTACTCTCACACCTCTACCGTATGCTACACCGTGTCCTCCGGGCGGTCTACACAATGGTGGCACCCGGGCGTTTCTTCCGCACGAATCCGGTGCAGGAACCTCCCGAACTTACCATGTCCGGTGAGGACCAGCGTCATGCGGAAGGTAATGACGCCATGAGGTCTTTCCAGCCACTCCTCAGGGACACCTGAGGAGTGGCTGGAAAGACCTCATGGCGAACAATGAACACTATTAAATGACAATTTATTGACTGCGTAATTCTTTAGAACTTCAACACCATTAAAGCACGCAATCATATATTAATTATTTACCATTAACTGTTATTTCTAGCTACTATGGACGTAGCTGCTAAGCATTTGGCAAAACTTGGAGTTGAAAAAGGTAAATAAATGTTATCTTACTTACATTGCTTAAAACCTATAGTTATGTGTATTAAGCAATGTAACATGAAATCGTGTGTTAAACAGGAGATGCTATGGATTATGTGGTAACTCTCATGAAAGACAAGGGAGACGAAAAACTTGCCAAGCTACAAGGATATGAGCAAACTTACTCTGATGGTGCAAGGAGGTATGTACTTAATATGTCAAATTATAATAGAACCGATGGTTGTTAGAACCTAATTTGTCAGACCTCGCATTATACTAATCCTGTACTAAAAATGTAGCCATTCTGCTGATTTTGGCCTCAAAAAACGCATGCCTTGGCTTCTCATGATGGTTGCGAGCTCAGGTATACCGCTTTGTTATTTGCTCTCATGTGACTTTTTTATTTTACCAAAAGTGTACTTGCAGTACAGCTACTCCTATAATCTACCTCTGTACATCGCCATAGTATTTTCATAATCTTTAGCCATCATTCGGAAGCAGTCACATGCGCACGATATGTTTTAGTGCATAAGTGTGCGCGCAAACACAGATGCACTCGTTAATCTCGCTATACTCTGATCCAGTGGAGCGGAAACTGCTACGTCTGCGGGCTGGATGCAGTATCTAGCCGAACGATAAATATGTTTTCTAACGCGGGTTCTTTAGACCTTCTGTTAGCTGCCTCACCAGCGAAAGTGAATTGCTATTGAGACTGAGATATAGACTCCTATGCGGGGAACTTGAGTGCTGAAACACTTGAGCCCATTACAGTTTAGGTCACAAACCAACGTGATTACCGCGGTGTGACCGCTGCATGCAAGACTGCAATTGGAGTGGTGACAGTTTGTAGGATGTTGATGATTTTAACTAGGCACTCCACCGCCTGTAAAAGTAGACTGGCTCGAACTGGAACTAGACGCTAACATCAAACTACACCCCTTGTACTACCGCCCTTATACGAAATATACTGTTTAATTGAAATATAAATTCTTACTTTTAGAATTGAGAACACCCCAACTCTACATTCTTCTACTGTTGACGTGCCTGCTTTTTCGACTGTAAAAGAAAAACTTGTTGACATGACCGAAGAGAAACCAGATGAGAAGTATACAGAAGTTCTTCCGGGTAATTAATGATTGCATAGCTAAAGTCAGAGAATTCGATTGGTTACCACTTTTAGCCTAAGGTCCCCTACTAAACTTTCGTTTGTTACCTGTTGCCCTACCAAAGCCACCACAACTGAAAATTCATAGTAGGGCATCATTCCTACCTGTGTTGGGGACATGCACTGAAAAACTCTCAGCATTTACAAAATAACGAAAATCTGGCAGCCATGGGGTCTTACTCTACAAGGTTGAAACTATCTAACTGTAATTAAAACAACCAGACCTTGACATTTTATTACGTGCATCATAAGGTGACAAACAATTTATTTAGTAGATAAATATTAATTTGACAGCAAAATCACAGATCTCGATAGAAAAGATGCCATGGTTTCGACTGTTTTGTTGCATTATAACTACATTTGATAGTTACTGTACTTTTTCAGACTAAGTTTTCTTAAATCGTTAATTGTTATCAATATCCTGTGAAGTGATTTTGTAAATATAATTAGAAATTGCTAGTAATTTGTAACCAATAAGCATTTCAATGTTCAAATTATTATCATAAACGTATATTTTTACACAGAGATAATCGAAGATACTGCAACTTTTCTGGCGAAGCCAGAACCGAAAAGTAAGTAAACTTTAAAGCTAGGTATGAATTTTTTCTTGTTTTATTTATTTACACTTTTTTTCTTAACTCTTAACTGTATATCCCAGCAAACGCCGAAAAAAAACAAGTTTTAGCGGATTTAATGGGTCGCAAAGGAAGTGAAATCATAGGGGCAAAAGATGCATATAAACTGACTTATCAAGAGGGCGGAAAAGAGTAAGTCTTTGTCTTATTTAGCGTGTCCATGGCAAAAACTGTTTGTTCTAAATTAAATTCCTTGCCTGACCCAGTATCCAGCCATGGCAATGCCGTCTGCTGACACTCGTTACTGCCGTCGTTAGATCTTTACGTGAAAAGGTGACAGGCTCGTGACGCAAGATGGAAGGTGGTTCATGGTTGTCGCACAAACACCTAAAGATTGGAATCGTCCGAGAACCTCTAATAGTGAAAATAGTAGCCTTTTTGCCCCATCTATAATTGTATTCTGTCTATTCATCTCTATTACTATTTGGCCATGCCCCAAGGCGAAACTTTTGTGACTGCGGAGATTAGATATATTTGCAGGTTTGTTATGGCAGCAAATTAAGTCAAGTAAAAAAATATTCAATAGCTGCTAACGAATATAAAATGTTTTTATTGCAGTCTTCGAAACGCTCCAGTTGGTGTCACGCAAGCCTATGATGAAGAGAAAAAAGAGGTTATGGTTAAACAAATTGCAGCTGTTATACCAGATAAAAAGATGCAAAAAGTTCTGGAAGGTTTCATAATACATTATAATCATAATTTGTAAACTAAATATCAAGACATAATTGTTATAAACTAGCGACTTGCCATGGTTATGTGATTTTCAGTCAATTTTTTCCCCTTTTTCTGACAATTACGTAGGTTCTGAAAAATGTATAAAGCCAAATTGGTAAAATCACTTTTAGGGGATACTCCGCTTTACCTGTGATCATTGATTTTTATTTATATATCAATATATAAGTTTGACCATAAAAGATACATAAATGTCACCTAGACACAGAGTATGTCAGAGGCATTTTCTATCACACTAAATACTGTTTGATTTTTTATCACTTCCTTAGGAATTGACAAGAAGTGGCCCAGAGCCAGGAACAATGGAAAGAATGGAAGGAGGCCTTGCCCAGCAGTGGGACAGTATAGGCTAGATATAATATGTGTATTGGTAATCGTAGCGGTGTACTTAATTTGCTTCAGTCAGTATAAGCATATCAATTTTCAGAACCAACGAAAGAAGGCGCGGCTTATTTGACAGATACCATAGAAGGGAGAGGTAATTTATTTTTTATTTTATGTTAGAACCAGAGAAATTGGACAAAATGTAGAGTCAATCTGGTTGACTTCAAACCACACATACCACTAAAAATTATGAAATAATATAGAATGTATACATAATCTAAGGCTAGAAGTCTTAGATGATGTATATATTCTATTTTTATTTTGTTCTCACTTACAGGCCAAGCGTTGGAAGTTATAGGAAGTGATTTAAAAAAAGAAGGGCAAAAGGAATTCATAGATGTAGGGGTGTACAAAAAGGATCATGCACAAGTGGCGGATATGTATGAATTAATAAACTTAACTTTCAGAATGCCCCTTGGTATGAACAATAATAAATATACGTAGCTTATATTTAACTTTGCCAGACTGGTAAATGCACCACATTTGAAGAGCGAAAAGCCTTCACCTGTCATTTTGGAGAACGTTGAATATCACTTCGACGTGCTACCAAAAGAAACCCCTGTGAGCGACAAGCCTATGGCTGTGCAGCACATGCAAAGTAATGTCACTGTTGTAACCACTATTGCCTCCGCTATTTTTATTTTTCTAAGAAAATATTAAAACAGTAGTAATAAAGCAGTATCCTGGTGTCAATACGTACGTCGAAATCTAAAACTAGAAAATCGACTGCACAGTTCATAGATCGTACTATACTCAACGTACGATCCGTGAATCTTGCCCTTAGCGCAACGTACGATCTGCGAATCTTGCTATTAGCGCAACGTACAGTCTGTCAATCTTGCCCTTAGCTCAAAGTACTATCTGTGAATGTTGTTCTTAGCTCAACATAGGATCTGTGAAACTTGCCTTTAGCTCAACAGACGATCTGTGAACCTTGCCCTTACCTCTGAGAACTTTGACTTTCGACTTCTTTTTCTTTTGTTTCATCCGAAAAATAGTTTTATTACCTGTTGTTTGTCTACATGAGTCTCGTCCCTAAAGTAGTTAGGATCTTTAATTATATGAATTTAAACGTAGATAATAATTTAGTTACATTGAAGACGTAGATAGTATAATTATATTAATTATGACAATTGTCACGTTATTAATGACAATTAGTTCATTAATGAATGCTTTTTGTGTTGATTTTAGAGCCTATATTTTAGTAATTGTTTGAAAACACGAAAGATAGGTTTTTAGATTACATATTTTATTGCGTTGTCAGTTTATGTTATTTCATTTTTAAATTTATAATTGTTTTAAAATGTTACAGGTATGACTGATATCGCGGCTCAATACATCGCTAGTGAGGCAACAAAAGAGTGTAAGTTGCAAATTAAAAAAAATATGTTTTTATAAATTGCTCATAAACGTATAATTTTTTTTTCCAATATGTGGCGCAAATCTATCTATATTTTCTAAAACTACTATTTATCCATTTCTACTTTGTAAATTAATATTTCGACTGCATATAATAAATAATATGCGGTATAATATACCTGCATTAGATGATGGACAAACTCATCATCTACAACTCAACATTGGGTGTAGACAGGACAACAAAGATATGACTAAAAATAATGATAAGCATGCAACAAGATCGCATATAATTCAAACCCCGCATTATTTTGTTTGTTTTCAACAACGCCAACGTTACGACCCGCCTTACAAAAAACAAAAGTAACAAACATTGCAAGCAATCTAGAGCAGCCCCACATTTCAGAAATAATATGAGCTAATTAAGCAACACACAAAATACGAGACGATATTTTGTAAATAGAATAATAAAATTATTGTTTTTGTTGAAGGTGGTTTGGATGCCGAGCAACTAGCGGCATTAGACGCTGCAGGATTTAACGCCGATGCCAAAGCCTTAGCGTATGAAATTATAATTATTTTTAAGTCTTAAATATTGTGGAAATATTACTTACGTAGGAGTCGTAAACTTGAAACTCTTCAACGGAAAACACAACGCTGCAGTATGCGGACATACAATCGCATAAAAAACATCAAAATTTGCATTTTGTTTCATCACTGTCTCATCAGCGGTGAGGAAGTCCGTCAACGCACACTGCATAGTGCAGCGTTGCGCGTTCCGATCAAGAAACTCAAGTTTTAGTTTGTCTTCCGTCTATTTATGGTTTGCAGTGAGGAACGTAGATTAGCTGCTCTGGCTGCTGGTCCTGGAGCCGGTGTAATAATTGCTGAGACCTATGAAGCTCGTATGGCGAGATTAGCCGCGGAGGCAGAAATGAGAAGGTTGGAAGAAGAAGAGAGAAAAAGGTTGGCTGCAGAGGAGGCAGAAAAATTGAGAAAAGCGAGGGGTAAGAAAACCGTGTCCTCTCCGTTTTTTCCACACGAATCCGGTGCAGGAACCTGTCGAATTTACCATGTCCGGTGAAGACCTGCGTCATGTGGAAGGTGAGGATGCCGTGACGTCTTTCCAGTCACACCTCAAAGAGTGAACTTACCGCCATAATTATGGCGTGCCCAAGGCTACTGCTGTAAATGAGGTCCTATAGATTTGGTTTTACCAACATCGAACATAACATTACTGTATTTTTCAATCAGCAAAGAGTTCACAATAAACATAACTGATGAAATAGGTATAACTGTGGATACTATCTTACTTTACTCCTTAGGAAAAAGGAAAAGTGATATTTATTTTATGTTATATATTATGTTTTTATATAAATGTTTATTTATTTTAACTTCAGGTATAGTAGTGGTACTTACATAGGCGGACTTAATGCAACAAGGCATTCTCTACCAGTCAACTTTTGGGTTTAAAAAGACTACACTGTCGAAGGTTTGCACAATGAACTAATAACACTTCAAACAGAAAAAAAAAGATAAGTTGCCTCACTACGAATCGTGTATTGTGGGTGCGTTCACAAATTAGAATATATCTATTCATTTACAAGACACCCATTCTAGGAAGGAACATCTATTAAAAAATAATTACCTTCGAGTAATAATATTATTTAATTTTATCTTTGCAGAAAAATATCGCGGTGGAGCACTAGGCGCTGGTAAGTGGAATAAAATAAAAAAACTATTTTTTCAGTTATAAATGATGAATGTTTTAAAGTGTGCACTGTGATGATAGAAATGTAATTATGTACTTCGATTTAAAACAAACATGATATAAATAATTAAAAAAATTTTGATGAAAATATTGTATTTTATAGGCCATCAAATCTAAGAAGTACCATTTGACGTTTCACACTTTTCGCTTGCACTTTTCGAAATAACTTTATATAGGCGTAACTCACACAATTTCAATTACTTTTTCCGTAAAACCATGGAATTATGGAGCTACATATTTTTATTTTATCACAAGATTTAAACAATTTTTATTTAACAGATTTCGTACCGTACATGCATACTTACTTTTTGTTGTTGTTTTGTTATAGAATTTGTACCACTTAGTATTAAGGTAACTAAGCCATTTATTTTCATGTAAGTAAGTGTACTATATCCGAGTTAATTAGTAATATCAATAAAAATGTGATTAATTAAACGTAATAAAATCGTAAACTAAACGCGGTTATGTTTCTAGAAGTTGCCATTGCAAAATAACATAAATATCGAAATGTTAATTAACTATTTAGAAAATGTTATTATTAAAACCAAACCGTATTAATATGTATCTCTCATTATGTAACAGTTTCATTAATTACTATTGAATAATAATACTTAGCAGAGCAACTTTCCGACCGTGTCAATTTTTTTTTTAATATTACGCTAGATAGGATGAATGCGGGGACTGCCTTCAACGGGGGGTGTGGAGACTGGCCGCACGCGATTCTTATATTGTGCACTAGAAGACGTAAGCCCTTAAGGCCCTTTCAATTTATGCGTTATTTGACGGCCTGCGGCGGTGCGTTAGTATTACTATGTACGGACGATTGTGTTTTTCATACAAAGCACGCGGTGCCGCAACTGTGCGGCGAACGGTCGACAACAGGACGGCAACGTCACAAGTACCACATGTTCAATTCGGTGTTGTATAGCGCATCACTGGCATACAAACGCTCAGCAGCCAGATACGTTTTCAATTTAGGCGTTTGTTGTCGGACTGCAATCGGAGAATTCAGGTCTAGGCTATCGGTTGAAGAGAGGTGGTCAGGTTATATCTCACCTCCCCTACAGTTATGACTTGAAACTTTTTGCCCCCAACAATCTGCAACTGATGGAGCTACTGAAGGTAACTGAAACCTTCAGTAGTGCCATCAGGATGGAGTTTGGTTTAGATAAATGTGCAGTCATGCATGTAAAGAGAGGGGAGATTGTGGAATCCGTGGGTACCCAACTCTCGGATTCCATAAACTTGAGATCTCTCTCTTCAACCGAAACCTATAAGTATTTGGGTATGTCGAAAGCGTTAGGCATCAATGCTATTGACATGAAGCAATCGTTGAGGAAGCGTTTCTTTGGACGCCTGAGGAAGGTATTCAATAGCCTTCTTTCAGACGGAAACAAGGTGCGCGCCTTCAAAGGTTGGGTCATGCCGGTATTGATGTACTCTTTCGACGTACTCAAATGGACTCAAACGCAACTTGATGCCCTGGATAGGCGGGTCCATACACTGCTGACGAGAACTGGCGCAAACCTGTAGTACTTGACACTAACGATCGCAGGAAAGTTTGGCAGAGTAAGGAACTCCACGGACGCTTTTTCCGGGCCCTTCATGGGCCCGATGTAGATCAACTAGCGTCCGAAGCCTGGCTACGCGTCGGTGACCTCTTTGGGGAAACCGAAGGTTTTGTCTGTGCAATTATGGACGAAGTTATCATGACGAATAACTACCGGAGATTTATTGTACAGGACGGCACGGTTGACATTTGTCGGGCATGTCACCGACCGGGTAAATCAATCCGCCACATTATCTCTGGTTGTACTCGTCTAGCTAACGGTGAATACTTGCATAGACACAACCTTGTAGCCAGGATTATCCATCAGCAACTTGATCTGAAGTACTCTCTTGTGGAATTGGAGGTGCCATACTACAGGTATGTGCCCGACCCAGTTCTCGATAATGGCAATATCACGCTGTACTGGGATCGGTCCATCATCACTGACAGGACTATTGTAGCTAATAAGCCTGATATAGTGGTGGTGGACCGAAGAGAAAGGCGTACAATGATTGTTGACATATCCGTTCCGCATGATGAGAACCTCGTGAAAGCCGAGAAAGACAAACAAATCAAGTATATTGATTTCGCTCGCGAGGTTGTCGACATGTGGGATGTAGACTCGGCGATCATTGTACCGATAGTCGTGTCAGCCAATGGCTTAATAGCCAAGAGCCTCGACCAACACCTTAAGAGGCTCGCGTTAGGCGGCTGGATCAAAGGCTTGATCCAGAAAGCGGTACTCCTGGACGTGGCTCGTATTGTTAGGAGGTTCCTTTCTCGGGAGCCCTGAACGCCGATAGCTTGGATTTTTTATATTTTTAAATGTTTTTTTTTTTATTGAAATATTTAAAAATATAATTTATATGTTATGTTAATGAATAAAAATGAATAAACGAAATAGTAATTTCTTTGACACCATCCCTTTCTTCAATCTGTCAGAACTGTCAAACGGTACTTCTTAGATTTGACGGGCTGTAACATTAAGATAACAGCTGTTTTCAAGAATTGATGTTGGCAGAGAGGGGGTCCTTGTTAGGTATTAATATAAAAATTTATAAAATCAGACTCCGTTTTTTTTTTGGAAATATTATAACATAATCTTAACCAACCTTATAATATTCCCACTGTTGAGACTCAGGCCTTATCTCTAGTACAGGGAATGGGCCGTAATCCACCACGCTGGTGGATGTCCTCCTCGATTTTTTAATACTACGACTTTAGAACATTGAACACTATTTGCTTACTATGTTTTCCTTCACCGCTGCACCGTTACTTGAAAGCAGTGGTGACGAACTAAATTTACACAAGGAAAACGTTCGGATAGTGATAAATGAATTAGATAGTTTTATTTATTCTGGAGTGCTGACCGCACACCGGAAGATGCAGCGTTGGAAGGCTTACCACCACACACCACAAGGTGGACCGATAACCTGGTGAGAGTCGCGGAATAGCAATGGATGGACTAAAATGATGATGGTGATGGATTTTTTTTTACAGATTATGACCTGGAGCATCTGGCGGCCCTGGACATCTTGCACGAAGAGCTGCAAGCGCACGGCCCCGAAATATTCTACGAGCAGCCGCAAACCGTCCTTACACACGTAAAGGCTTCAGACTGGTACATATATTCACAAAATAGTATTATAATGATGATTAAATCTATAGGTACCAAAATTATAAACCTGAAGAATTTGAAGGTGCTAATCTGACGAACGACTGATACCCTTTTATCGATTAAGATTATAGGTTATATAACATCTACGAGCCTTTGAAGCGGAGCAGTAACCAAAGACGCGAATGTAACCGCGGTAAACATCTATTCAAAAAAAAATACAGAGATACCTGATACCTGAAATGCCTCACTAACCTCAAACGCATGGCTGATTTTTACATCAATAGTTTAAATTGGCTCGCTTAAATTAAGATTAAATTTAAGCGAGCCATTATAAACTCCACGAAATAATAATCAAAACACTACAAATTCAAACAGATTACTAATAAAAACCCTATATAGCTCCATCCCTTAACAGTTTAGTTTAGGTAGGTCGTAAAATGGAGAGCTCGTGATCCTCTGACATGTTTGCACCTACCATAATAGCATAGCATAACCAGTCTTTTGATGTTCCCACTGCTGGGCTCATCACTCATGACTCAGGCCTCCTCTCTAGGAGAGGGAATGGGCCGTAAGTGGATTACGGCCCACGCGGGCCCAGTGCGGGTTGGTGAATGTAACATGTCTTCGAATGTTTTGGTTCTAGGGCATGCCGGTTTCCTCACGATATTTTCCTTCACTGTATTCAGATCAGTGGTGATGAAATAAATTATACAAAGTAATGCGCCTGGCTGGGTTTGAACCCGCGACCTCTAGAACTAGTAAGTCCGGGGCCATTACAACACGGCCACCTCTGCTCTACTCGGCCACCACTGCTCTTGCACCTACCAATAATAAATAATCCTTCAGACCGAATTTCGGCCATGGCAGTTCATAATATTTGCTTTGAAAATGGACAGTAGAATGACCTTTATACAGTAAGATTAAGATAATATTTCTTTGTTGCCAAAACAATTCATTTGCAATACTATTGTTGAATTTGAAAACGCAGATTGTTTGATTGATGATCCTACGATAATTTTATATTCCTTAATATATTTAATGCACAGGCTGATTGATCCGGAACCCATGAAAGTGGACAAGTCGGTGAGAAATTCCGGTGACGTCGCACGCTTACATAAGAAGTTTGAAAAAAAACTGAGTGCGCTTGTCCAAAAAAAAACACCACCTCATCTAAATGACCCAATGCAAGGTCTGTACCTTATATACCTTAATATTTATTTGTAGATAGTATTCAATTAATTACTTGGACTCCTCCCTCCATTTTTCAAGAACTATGTCTGTGTTTTTCAAGAAATATAAAATGAACACCGCTTTTGTATCAAGATAAAGATAAACGAGATGAGAAATCATCAAATGACTTCTCACGCTCTTGGATGGAACAAGAAGGTGTGTCAGGTGTCCACTAACTAAACGCCACCAAACGTTCCTGCGCTGCGGCTCATAAATAAGTACAATGCGTTCCAAATAAGAACAGGATCGATTGCCATGTTGTGACGTCACGTCATACTGTCAAATCTCAAGAAATTGGGCAACTTTGAAGAACTCTGAGATGAGCAAAATTGAAGAACTGGATTCTGATTAAACTTTTTTCGTTCACAGTTCGTAAATTAATTGAATTTTAAAAATGTACACCATAATAATTCTTCGATTTGACAGTATAACGTGACGTCACAACATGGCATTCGATCCTATTCTTGTTTGGAACGCATTGTACTTACCCTGTATATTTAAAAACTGTATTACGTTAATCAAGGTCTCTGGAAAGCTCTACTTAGGGATGCTAGTGCCTATTTTTTCTCGAATTTTCAAGTAGTTGCGGGTTATTTAAAAAAAAAATATTTTGGTTTGTGCACAGATGTCGTCATTGAGGCTGCCCGAAAAACTGCCGAATTCTTTGCTGTTTCAAGTGAGTTTCAATAAAAATATTTCCTAATCCTTTATTTTAAATAAACATTTTCAATATACTTTCCATTAGGACAGCTTATTTTAACAGGCGAGCTTTAATCAGAATCAGAATAGAGTTCTCTAATAGCAAACCTCAAAGGCCAATACGTATACTCGTAGGAATGGCAGCGGCCGGCTGCGAGAGCGACGCGGCGTGCACTTTCAGTGTAAAATAGTTTTGAACTTACATACTTATGACTCCGCGAATTCTATAACATTGTCAAAGTCTCATTTGACAATGTTATTGCATTTCTTCCATTTGTTTTAATAAATTATTGCCATTTCGCCATAAAACAGCTTTTGTACATGTTTAAGTTAAAATATTGAATTGAGGTGAGGTATTCATTTTGTACCTCACCTAATCAATTTTTCCACATTTTCACGGACGGGTTTTTAATTTACTATGATGTGATTGGTTAAGGGGAGTGGCTTAGCTGAGTGATAACGATGACGTCACTATTTTCTTAAGGATAGGCTATAAAGCATAATAAGCATAATCAGCCTTTTAATGTTCCCACTGCTGAGATTCAGGCCTCCTCTCTGGGAGAGGGAATGGGCAGTAATCCACCACGCGGGCCCAGTGCGTGTTGGTGGATATCACATGTCTTATAATTTTTAGATTCTAGGACAAGCCGGTTTTCTCACGATATTTTCCTTCACCGTTTTGAGAGCAGTGGTGATGAATCACACAAAGTAATGCGCCTGGCTGGGTTTGAACCCGCGTCCTACAACTCGTAAGTGGGGGTCGTTACCACTGGGCCACCACAGCTCTCAGATATGCTATAGTTAAAGTTAATTATTAATTGATTATTTCTTATAAATCACCACTTACTGTTCACTCAACAGACTTCAAAACCCTTGTAAAAGATAACTTGGTGTCGGCAATGCAAGGTCGCGGTAACGAAATACTAGTAGAAGTGGATGGCGCTGCAGAAACCCACTTCTTTGCCGCTCAAAGGTTTTAAAAGTGTTTCTATTTTATAACATATGCATCTTCCAATAGTGAATGACCAAGATTCATCGTAAAGCTGAGAACGGCATTCATCGTCATTACATTATTGTAAAGTTCCATATGTAGATTTATGTTTTAACTAGTTATAACCAAACTTATCTGTATTTTTCTTCTTTGGTGATTAAAGGTATTCCTTTAGAAAAATAGTTTTTCATATCAAGAATAAATGTTATTTAGTCGGGAATATGCATGAAACAAATATTTGTAATCTATCTACTTTATCAGTAAATATGCAAAAATAGAATATTAACTATAAAAGCAAAGCAAACGAGTAATAACAATTTTTAATGGTGCTGTTTTATATGGCGGCCATATGGCCATGATGAACTTTGACAACAAAGTCCATTTCGGACATCTCTTTCTAATAGGCAGCATTGAAGCTTGCAACTTCATCCTTATCTTCTTTGTCTTTATCTTAGAAAAAAAAAACTTCATTAAATAACTTCACGTGATTTGGGTGGAGCGAGAGGGAGTATCAGACTTTAACTGACTTTTAGTCCGTAAAAGTCTGATAATTTCCTACAATCCCAGGACAACATACCTATCCAGATAATTATAATACGCCAGGTTAATTATGTAACAATAATTAATACAAATTTATCGTAGAATGAAGAGGAAAGACCCAGACGCCGTACCCGAACCATGCTACCAAGTGGTTAATGATATAGAGAAGAAATTAGAGGAAGTGGTTCGTTCTCGCCCTATGCCAAAAAAACTGAGCACGACAATGAGAGGTAAAGCAACACGTAATACTTATATATCATAGAAGCTCTAACTACTGCGCTAGACTTAAGCATTATATTTGGGGCTATATTTCACCGGGACACCATGGTGGCGCGGCGCGACTAGTCGCCGCTACCAACAAAATGTATAGATGGACCTGGTGTCCGTTTGGTTGCGCAACCAATTTGGCGGCGCGACCAACTCGGACACGGACCAATTAGGTCCATTTTGATACTGTCTCTGTGTAGTGTGGCGACTCTGGTGTCTGTATGGTGTCTAGTGTGGTAGCTTACGGACACCATGGCGCCGCCATGGTGTCCCTGTGAAATATAGCCCTTAGAGTCATGAACAGTTTGAAAGGCATTATATAATTGAACTAAGTTCAGTAAAGTCCGATTTTAGCAAATACTCAATAACAAAAATCCTTGACCTAATAATGCCCTCATACAGTAAAATGCAGTATATTTTTTTGATAAATACCGGCCCTTAAAATTTATTTTTGGAAGCTAACAGCCAACTCTTAATACAAATGCTATAACTATTAATATATGTTGCAGAACACATCAAAAATTCTTCCAAGTATTTATCAGGTGTGGTAACTAAACCTGGTAAGTATCCTTCTTGGCAACAACTTTTCTTACCTTAACTTAATATATTTCATGATATTGAGCTTACAATTTTTTTCCAGATGATTACATTGAGGCTTACGTCACGCTGTTGTCTGAAATGGAAGCCGCTGGTGACGCCATACTTGTAGAGGGTGATATCCCTAAAACAGCAAAAGAATCAGCGAAGTAGTAAGTTTTAATATAATGTTTTTCTAACTTGTATTCCATCTTTATTTTTTATTTTGTTTTATTTCCATTGTAAAGCAAAGGCCTCCTTTTTATCACTCCCGATTTTAGACCAGTATAAACCAGCCTTGTAGGCGTTGAGCTCGTTTCACCGTCATCGCCTGGGTGTTCGACGAAGCGGACACATACATTTACGGGAACCACGTCGCGGCAGATAATAATTCGTTCGACATTCTGCATATATGATCGCCCTAGGCCTAGTCCCATTTAAGCTTAGTTGATTTTTTTGGCTGCCTAACTATTGGGTGACATCGGTGATTTGAATCATGGAGCGCAAGGAGTCCGAGCGAGAAAGAGGGACAGCGCTATAGGTACATCGTACCAATATAGCTCCAGCATTTTAATCGGCCACTCCTCCTAATTCTTTGTTCTGACCACGTCACTGAGCGTTGAGAACGTCAGAATAAAGGAATTGAGGCGTGGCCTACTCGAGGCGATCGGCGAAAAGAGAATCGAAACAAAACAGTTATAACTTTACTAGGGGGCAGTGTAGGTCCTAGAATAGATCGCGTTATGCTCTTGGTTAGCACTCGAGTACTTTATTCCTAACAAAGTCTATTAGTCGACTCCAAGAATTCTTGCACTTAAAATGAGCTTAAAATATAGAAATATCTCGATGGCTCGCCAGCAAGTTTGAAAGAAATGTGAAGAGGAAATGGAGATTAAGGGCGGGTTTCTGAATTAAGTATTTTGCGTTATGAATGTCTCAAACAATACTCAAATGCCCAATTTTGACTTTCAGGCTTAAAGTAGACTTTGAGAAATATTCAAATTCAAATGCTTATATCAGAAATGGGGAGTTAATATAATAGGATTGATATAAAATTAAAACTACATTTATTTAGAGATGGGGGTAAATACTTTACAAAAAAATAATTGTTATTATTAGAAACACGAATTTTAAATAAATATTACCCTCTTTCAAAATTTTAATTTGAAAGAAAAAACAAAATTTATGGAGAGACTAGGTATTATTATGTTAGTGTACAGCTTACCCATCTTATCCTAGTACAGTTTTCCATTGCATCCATATTTAGGCACTAATACACCTTATAACCTACCTACCTATTATATACCTTTCAATATGAAGAAAATTGTTCTTACTTTTGTATTTTTGTCCCATTTCGTTGATATTTACCTATATTTGATGAACTTTGAAAAACGTCAAGGTACTGAACTAGGAATCTATTTAATTTCGATGTTTACTTCCTACAGCCTTCGTACTCTCACCACATTTAAGGACGTCATTTCACGTCCGAATAGACCAATGCAAACTGCAATTGAGAACAAACTCAGGAACATGATGCTGCATGCGCCTCCATCTGGACCGGGCACCGCCTCGGCTATGAAAGGTAAGTAAATTAAGAGGCTACCAAGAAACCCTAAAATTATAATTAATATTACTACTCAATATACAATTGATAGGAATTTGTAGTCCTAACTAGCGATCTGGCCCGGTTTCCGACTTGTCCGATGAATTATTATGAATGTTAAGAGAAAACTATGTCCGGACAAACAACAAAAAATAGTAACAGCCAAATCTGTCGGATCTGTTCTCAAGCGATTCTCCATCATACATGTAACTATTGATTTTTATTTAAATAGAATATAAATTTGAAGAAAAAGCTCTCTCAGCTCTATTTTACCGAGATCGTTCGAATCTGTTTCAATAAATCACACATTTTCAAGTTGTGCAAACTTTATACACAAAACTACACCAATTTTAAAACTAAGAATTAAGCAGTTGCGTAGCTAGGAGTGGGCGATGTGGGCCCTTCTTTAAAGATGAGGTTTTTTTATAATATATATCCCTTTTGACCAGTTTTTAACCTGATGTTAAACGACGATGAGGTCGAACGCTGGCTTGCGACGGTCATATTTTCGAATTTATGAAAGAAAAAAGTCCACGTTACGCCTCTGAAGCGATGCTTGAATTTTATTATTTGTTCATCGTGTATTATATCTTAATTTGTAATTTGCTTTGTTTTTAGCCGTGATTGTTGACGCTGCATCACTATTGGTGTCGTATGTTATGTTTCAAGGTATGTATATTTCAAGGTAGTATATGGTCTACATATATTCAGAAACTAAAAACGGTATACGGCACGGATCTTGAGCGCTGACTTCTACAGTTCTACTTGCGCAGAAGCACGCAGAAATGAAATATCGGGTCTCTTTAGTGGTATGAAGAGAGATGCGGGGGCGGGGAGTGAAATCCTTGTACAGTGATTGGCTCGCCGATATTTTACGATGCGCAAAACGATCCCCGCTCTTTCGCCGAGCGCTCAAGATTCGTGCCGCTCTCTATACCTAATCCATATTTCCCATATCCTACTCAAAGGATTTTGGAAATTTAAACCTTTGCACTTTGCAATATACGGTAACTAACACATAAAAAAGTATCATGTAAATCATACTTTTTTATGTGTTACAGTGCATTGTATTCTATTTCACGATAGCTCGTTATCGAGAATACAGAAAAAAATGATCACCTGAATCTATGAGTACACACATGCAAGACCAACCAGCCTTGGTGAGATAGAACATCTGTACCTACAAATAAAAACTGCTTTATTTTAGCTGCAAAAGCTGAAGCGATGGATATGCTTGTAAAAGAAATGAAGGATGCTGGAGACGTGGCTCTGTTGAGACATGGACCAATTCGCAAATCATTCAAAGAGGGCGCTGCACTGTTAGTTTTTTTTTCTGTTAACCTATACAACTATACAATATTTATTACCATCCAAATCTTTTTTCGATCATTGGATAGGTAACATCAAGAAAAAAAAATAGATCACCTAAAACAGCGTTCGTTACATTTTGATTATTTAATTCGTGATTATAATTTGCTTTTGGAACATGACGCACGAATGCGTCATGTTTCAGGTGTTCCTCAAAAAAATGTCAGCAAACTTACATGACTCACTACCAGGACCGCTGCCTGCTAGGGCTACGGTATTATTCGAAAGAATAATCGTAGCCCTGGAATGCAAAAAGGCAACTGAAGGAACATACGTGGGTTTTAGTCAGTAAAAGTCTGTCATTCCCTCTCGCTTCACCGAGAGATATCCCACCGATAAAAAAAAGAAATACGTATCTGAATTTTTTAAAGTTATTTTTTACAGAACATCCGCAAGTAGATTATTACGTTTTTTTTTTTTTTTATTTATTTGTCTCATACATTTTTAACAACCGTTTTACATATTTTTTGCTCGCCAAACTTTATAGTTTGATGGCGAGAAACGCTCGTTTTACAATTATATCTATGACATCATAAAAAAGTAAAAATAATATGAGAGGCTTTGCTGTCTCAGGATGTGTACAATATACCTTATAAACTTAATGCTTGATTTATGATTTTTTTATGTACATATATTGTTATAAGATATGTATAAATTTTATTGCCTGTCAATTAATACAACTGTGTTACTAAATCTAGGTTGGATGGGAAAAGTTCAGACGACCTCGTCGTAAGCAATGCAGATCCTGTCGTTGCCAGAAAAATACAAATAAAACTGAATAACTTAATGTTTGGTGCCACCCCAACTAAGTTAGCGGAACTAATGATTGGTAAGTTATAAAGGTCGAATTAGTACTTACACGATTTTATTCCTTTGGTTTAATATATTGAAACATGGTACGAAAGTTCATTTTTAAAATTTCTTTGAGAGGTTTACAATTTCCTTCAGACTTGGAATTTGAAGGGATTTGTGGACAAATTTAAATAGCATACAAAGAGTTAGTACACAATGCTAAGCTGCGTACGCTCGACAGGCATACACTTGGTATACACTATCTTCGACACCTTACATTATTTATAAGTCACACATCGGTAGGTAATTGCATCGACGTTAATCATTTAGGTAAATCGTCCATAAATTAAATTAGAACTTATACTTCCAAATATCGACAGAGATATAATTAATTAGCTAAATAATATTATTTTCAGAGGTCATCGCAGAGACCACATTGTTTTTGGCTGTGCATATTTTGGAACCAAGTAAGACTATTAGTAGTAGTAATATTTATATTATAAAGTAATAAGTAGACTAATATTTGGCATTGGCACAAGAAATGAGATAAATATTATATTTGTGTGATAATGAAACTAAATTTGCTCACTATATTGATTTCTTGTTGACAGAGGTGTTCAAAGTATGCAAATGCTACAAGAACGTGTTCGTACAATGCGAGCTGTGGTGCGACGAGATTCTGCGGCGCGTGGCGCGGCCGTGCTGCACGTGCTCGCGCCACGTGTCCGTGCAGGCGTTGACTGACCTCGCACCCGCAGACTTCCTCGCCAACTCCCCCGACAACACTCATGTCCTCGCTCCTGGCGTTGAGATATCCTTCAAATCTTGCCCCAATCAAGCCAGGAACCTACCCCCAGGAGAACCCTTACCACTGTGCCCCGGCGTACCACCCCAGACTACTTCGTACCTCTTGTATGAGATGACGCATAAAATATACAGCTCTAATGATGTAGCCGTGCAACAGCAACAGACGCCATCGCTGTCACCGAGCACTTCGGGCTCCGACTCTTACACACCTAAATCAGCTTTGTCGTCAGAGTCTCCCCTAACGACGACGAAAGAACCTTCGGCCCCTAAACCTCATTTGCTTGATATTCAAGCTGATAACCCAAAATTTGTTCGAAAGCAACTAGAACAGCTGCAATATGCCTGTACGTTAGAAGAATCACCTTCGTTCTCCTCTTCGACCAGTTCTTACGAATTCGAAGCATCATCATCGCACTCTAAACACAGCCGCGATCGGTCACAACAATTTTCTTCTAAGCTCTCACAAGCTAAGAGTGGATACAGCTCGCGTAAGTTATTTAAACTCTGAATTAATCCATTTAAAATCTTAACATTTTATTTAAAGAGCTACCTAAACTTTTTCAGGAACTCCTATCATATCGTCGGAGCACATGGTGGACTGGGATGCCACGATGGTGAGTCTGTTGTGGAACGTGCTGTCATGGCGGGATTGGATTCAGGAGATTGTTGATCACGCCTTATCATACCAATATCCCAGTTTGGCCAGAGGTATTTATTATTTAAAGATATGCCAACAGTTCTAAATTACTAATTGTACCGGTGTGCACAAATAGAAAACAATTGTTCTTCTACAAACATTTTCAGTTGTATAATTTTCTTAGGATTTCTTAAATATTAATTTTATTGCAAATACGATTACACTTAAATTCCAGGGGAAACGTCTGTGTCTTCTTGGTTATCGTTCTATAGGAGAGTGACTTCGGAAGCCGCGCAGTGGCGTCAATACAGTGTGTTCAGCCGACAGCTGACAAATCGTCTTCATTTGCGGTACAGGGACAAAGAAGTAAGACAATAATTATTTAACCGATTAATTACAGTAAAACCTGGTTAGATGGACCTGGCATATGTGAGAACCCTACTTATTACTATTTACAATGAGATCCCGACATTTTTTGCATTAAAATTTATCTTATCAACCTTAATAACTGAGTTTTTATTTCTATTTTTTTTTTTGTGTACTTAGGTATTTTGAGTTCAATTGTCTCTATACGTGAGATAATTATCTAATTAATAATTTATCATTTTGAATATTAGTCTAAAATCGGGTGAAAAATTTATTTGCGAAGTGCCAAAATTCCAATTTCTTTGCCCCTCCGTTAAGGTGACAATGTCATTTTAGATCTTGTCTCTTATATGGTTAACTGGGTCAATAAAAAGCCTCTATAAGTGACAAAAAATCCTAGATCCCTTGAGATCCCATTTCTTTATTAAAATCCGTTTTTTTTTGTAGATGTTCTTGGTATAATCAATCTTTTTATAATCGAAATCCCGCACGGATCTGACTGGAGATCCGACTTTGAGTTACAGCATAAAGATATAAGATTTACCTACAGGGTTATATTCAATCAATAACATCAAGTTTTGTGTCCGTCAAAAGTTAGATTAAGCCAAGTTGCGGGACATACAGTAACTAAAACTTTAAACATTTAGTTTTGTTTGCATTTAGTAAAAGGGTTATTAGCTGTGAACCATTTCGAAAGAACAGACAGATTTTC
The DNA here is from genome assembly GCA_961205895.1 of Mythimna pallens. NCBI lineage: Eukaryota > Metazoa > Arthropoda > Insecta > Lepidoptera > Noctuidae > Mythimna > Mythimna pallens. The sequence continues at coordinate 8,307,213 of OY540825.1, forward strand.
GGTGACATGCAAGACATCCGCATCATTTCTATCTACTTTAAAAATAAGAGAAGTATCATCAACAAATATAATAACATCTGATAAATTAGCCATCATGTAAGGAAGGTCATTTATTTAAACTAGAAAAAGGAAAGAGCCAGGCATTGATTCCTGAGGTTCGCCCATCTTTACTAAAGACCCCGAGGACGTAGACTCATTAACGGCTACTTTTTGCTGCCTGAAGATAAATAGGAAAAAACAAGATCAACAGCTCGTCCACGAATTCCGGTATGTGTAATTTACAGATCGTCAGTATTATAGTCAACGTAGTCAAATGCTTTTGAGAGGTCACAGAATATGCCAATAGCATCCTGGGACTTCTCCCAGGATTCCAAAATGTGAATGGCAAGTTTCACTATGGATATGGATGTAGGATCCGTCGTTGACCTTCCTTTCATGAAGCAAAAGTGATGACTATACCAAATCCTATTTGAATTAAAATGAGACATCTGGTCCATTAGTTCTCAGTATTTGTTTTTTTTTATATCAAGACTTGAATGTTTTTTTATTGCATCAACAGAGATACGCTTAAATTCAAAGAATTGTACACCCTTGAAATTTTCTTTTCAAAGAGATTTGGCTAATAAAGATGAAAAAGGGAGAGATTTCGTAACTTCTATTGGGATGTTGGTGAAAAAGTTTTCTAAACTCTCAGCCAGTTTTTTGACTTATCATTAAGAAATAAAGTGTTTGTATTCTGTTAAAATTTTCCATGTTTGTTTTTAGATCGATTCCCCAAAACGCTCCAACGTGCAAACCGAAACCTACATAAAATGCCAAGAGGCAATGTTGGACATAATAGAAATGTTCAACAGATGGACCCAGTGGTTAACTTTAGTCGTAAGTAATGTTTCCAACCGTTTGAATTTGACCGGATATATTAGATCTTTTCATTATTTTCTCAGGCCTGAGATTTTTGAAAAGTGGGTTATAGCTCACTTGGCAACCGGTTCAACCATATTTTTGTTTTTGCATCATGTCCTGGTAGCACCGTCATGGTATCTCAATGAGTCACGGCCCTAAGTTGAAGCCCTATTTGAAAATTGGTAAGACGTAACGTAACTTTGTGGTAAATAAATCTTTTAAGAAACTTTAATATTCTTCACACTAAATCATATTCAAAAAGGCAGCTTATGAACCTACCGACAAAGGTAAGCTTAGATAACTCGGGATTAGGTTCTCTAACACGATAGTAGTAGTGCGATAGAGAGATTTACAACCTTTTACAATATTTTTAACAATTTGTCTTTCTAACAGGTCAAAGAAACCGATTCATTGCAACAAGTCATAGGCTCAGAGGTCCCGTTATATCAAATGTAAGTAATTAAATAGTTGTAATTAATGGTCTTCAAAAAAATTTTGTGTTTTTAAAACATTATTATTGTGTAATGTCGTAGTATTTAAAAAAGTTTATAAGGCCGAATTGAACTTGAGTTTTTATTATTTATGCCCCCCAAAACAAACACGAAGTCATTTTTAGGGTTCCGTAGTCAACTAGGAACCCTTATAATCCAATCGATTTATTTCTGCTTTATCGTGTTACCCTGTAAGTCTTGGTTGTGAAGGTTTAATATACAAGTGCTCCATGGAAAATGTGTTTTAGCCGCATCTGGTTACAGTGGAAGCCAGTTAAAAAAGTTAGGGAGATGATGAAGTACTTAGGTACATTAATTGTTAAATAAATACAACGTGTATTTTACTATTAAAACAGGCGTTGGAATCATTTGAAGATGAAAGTTGAAGGGTATACCAGAGATTGGACGAATTACAATAAGTTCTTAAAAGTGTCCTGGGAAGAAAAATACAGTGCGATCATTGCGGGTATGTGTTCACACAATTTTATATTTTGTTTGTTTATAGGTTACTATTAGCATTTGCCCACAACTTCGTTCGCGTAATTGTCAGTTATAGCAGACACGAAACCGAAACCGTAGCCAGATAAATTAGTGCATGTCCTTTTTTGTGATTCAAATTTAATCTTTATCAAATTTCATCAAAATCGTTTCAGTAGTTTAACCATTAAATCGTAACAGAAAGACAGAGTTACCTTCAACGTAGCGTGGCACTGCTGCTAGCCTTCTGGGCACGATTCCTGATGACGGCAATGTGAATAAGTACTTCGATGCCTAAGCGTTTTTTTTTATATTATTTTCATATTAGTATGGGTTTACGATAGAGATAGTTTCATGACTTATGGGAGCTATATATTAAAAATCTATACCTGTATAACATTTAGTCACTTGATAATGCGAAAAATCTTCTAGTGTTAAGTTAGGGTGCCTGACATGAACGACCTGAAATATATATCCTACAAATATTCTAAACCATTGTTTTATGGTGCTAAATGGTGCAGTGTTGGGGCTACACAATAAGCTGAAAACATCTCGCTTTTCAACCTTAATCACTAACCTTTTAGACATTTGAAAAACTGCATATTTTACTTCTAATATTGTATGCATGAACAAGATTTCTTTATCGGACAGACTACTTGCCTTCGTGGAAGAAGCCCGGCCCGGTGTGGGTGGTGAGCGCTTGCGGCGCCGTGCCCAGCGGAGCGGTCGCCGCCGGTGTCTGTGACGGAGAAGTCATTTGGGTGGCTAGAGCCATGCACAGGTGTTTAATTATCGCGTTTTAATGCATTTTTTTTGCATATACGGTCGGCATAGATGACTATCTATTAAATTAACAAAGGTTGGATGCTCATGACATGTTGCGACACCGACCGTTAGTTCTTCCAGGTATAAGAAGCAGGTAGGCTCAAAAACCGAAAACGCACTTTGAGCGAAAAAATTGCTCGCAACACGTTGACGTCTTTGCGAATCTCCGTTTAAGCCAGTCAATAAAAGATAGAGAGATGCAGCTCTGTATCTCACCATTGTTGTCGGTCAATGAAACCAATAAGTGATTAGGAGAGCAAGATTTGTAGAGATGGGGTTTGTAAGGTCGCTACTGCCGAATAGAGCGCGCCTGCAAATGCCTACGGATTGCATTTCAAGTCCCAAGCCACGTCTAATAGCCTATATAGTGTCCCACTGCTGGGTAAAGGCTTTCCCCTCCTCCTTCCAACATCGACATTTTGAGACATCGACGCACAAAGGAATACCACGAATCCAGTACATGATTCTGGAAAATCTGTACTTTTTAGGGTTCCGTACCTTAAAAGGAAAAAACGGAACCCTTATAGGATCACTTTGTTGTCCGTCCGTCTGTCTATCTGTCTGTCTGTCTGTATGTCCAGACCCTTTATCTCGGGAACACGTGGAGGTATCGAGTTGAAATTAAAACCATATATTATACTCAAGTCTGCAGACTCTTGAAGCTGTAAAAAAATCAAACTTGTGCGTTAACGACAAAAAAAGATAATTCGGTTTATGTGGCAAAAACGTACATTTCGACATCCTCAAGGAAATCAAAACTCATAGGGTACGTCCCGTTGATCCAGAATCCTGAAATTTGACATAAAGCAAGGTCTTATAGCACAAGTATAGAAATAAATCTGAAAACTGTAAATTTGTTGTTACGTCACAATTTTTTTTTTTGCGACTCGGAAAAATGGGTGCGAGTCCGACTCGCACTTGCCCAGTTTTTTTTTTATAAACTGTGTGTAAAATCGTTATTATAACCAACTCCGATGATATTTTTAGTATAAAGAAAAAAATATATTGAAAATGTCATCGGGGTAGATAAAATCGTTATTCTAATCAATTCCGATGACATTTTAATTTTAAAAGCAATTAATTTGTTTTTTACTAAAAATGTTAAAATAACGATTTTATACAGTTTAAATTAAAAAACGTAAAGATTAAAAAAAAAAAATTGGTTGCCTGTAAAGTCGGTATACGGGCGAAAGTTTTGCGTGACAACGACTTTGAGTGGTAAAATCGTGTGAGTGGAAGGGACGCGTGCCTCTCACTCGCTCTCATTGTGAGCGCATAACGTGAGCGGAGCGTAACGCAGTTTTTTGAAGTGTCACCCGGCAAACCAATTTATAAGACGTTGTCACGTCAAAATTAAAAAAAACGACAAATAATTCCACCACTGGTCCAGAATCATGTATTGGATCCGTGGTATTCGTTTGTGCGTCGATATTAAAGACACCCTGTTTATTACAGATACATACTATACTCTATTTTTTAACCGAGAGCCTAATTGAAACAATGTGTGATTAATTAACGCAGGTGTGCGGTACTACCAGCCACGTTGTTGCCCTCCAAGCACTGCTGCCTAGTTTATGCGGAGGGACAAGTTCATAGTTACAGTAAATATCAGGTGAGAAAATAAACCTCTACAATCATGGATCCGGCATTCAGTCTTATTAACCAGGCAGACTCCTAATATTATGGAAAAATAGTTTTTCGATCTTCTGATATTTAATATTACTCGTATAAGCAAAGTTTTATTGTAAGGAAGTAAAGTAAATAAGTATTTTTAAAATCTTATAGTAAGTAGTCAGACTTAAGTTGGTCAAAAAGATTTTTTGGTCCATAACAGAATCAGGATCGTTCCATTTTATTGGTGAGACTGTACATTCTTCCAAAATCTGAAGTCTTTCCTGTAGCTAGAACGACATCAGCCCTTGTTGCTCCATCACAAAAAAATCACTCTGTATTTTCAAACCTTTTGGAGTTGAAACTCTTGGTTCGTGAGTGCTCACACATTATTTAAGATCTTCCCATACTCCTAGTCGACACTTTGGGCGACCCAAAGCCTGCGTTTTATCTCTTGGTCAGACGATAAGAATTGACATACAACGTTGCCATGCTGAAAGTATTTTGGACATATGACCAGTCGATAGTGATGAGAAGTTTTTGACACCATATGTTTTTATTTATTTTTTTGTTTTTAGAGTAGAATAGTAAAAAGTCGGAAGAAATAACATTTGATCAATGTAAATCTAAAAGAAAAGTGAATGTATGGTTAAATAATTATATTATCTGGCCAGGTGATGTGCAACGCGGAGGTGCGCTGGTTAGCGTGGCGGGGCGGCTCGATCACCGAACGCGCCGTGAGCGTGGCGCCTGGCATGCACGTGGGGCGCGTGCACTACCACGGCGACCACCTCCTGGGCGCCGTCTACGAGCCTGACTACCACTGCCACGTCGTCATCTTCGGCAGACCCTTCGCCTTCAACTGTTACGAACTACTTATGCTCGCGGGCGATGAGGACCAATGTGCTTGACCAATTAACAATCTACACTATACAACAGCGTATTAAAGACATGGGTTTGTTATTTATGAGTGGTTCTTCTACTCAGTTTCTATCGTTTTTCGGCTGTTTTACCATTGTTATTAAATTATCTTAAAATTTAAAGGTGTCGCACACTATATTTTGTAGTATTTTTTTAGGGAATATAAGACTTAATGCGTTTTAGCATTCGAAATCCTTTACGATTCCGATTAATTTTCTGGGATCGATGTTGTGATTGAAAACCTGACTTTAAAGTTGGTTATCTTCTTGGATTTTTTCTGAGTGAATCCGGTTCAAATTCAGCCGATTCCGGTTCGATTCGGTTAGATTACACAAAATCAGGTTATGAGTGTTTTTTATTGCCTTGAATTTGGCGTGTCGATGGATTTACGACAATGTTTTGAATTATGTTTTGAATTGTTTTTTTTTTGTTTATTTATTTCAATTAAATTGTTTTTTTATATAAACAATCTTTTATTACATTACACCTTATCCCAGTATGTACACAATATAATTTTTGATTTTTTAACTTTCTATACTGTCATCTTTTTGCTCTTCTTGCACCTCCACTTTTTCAATGGTGCCTTTCGTTCCTGATAGTCGTACTAAATCTCCAGTTTTGAATATGTCCGTAGCATTAACTGCACCTACGATGCAGGGCAAACCATATTCTCTAGCTATTACGGCACCTGAAAATTAGAAACTAATATTTATTTCACTAGTCTTTGGAGTCTGTAAACTTTCTACATTCCTGAATAACAACCTAGAGTCGGATGATTGTGACATATTTTACGCACCGTGTGATATAAGGCCACCAAGCTCGGTGACGATGCCGGTCAGGAGTGGGAAGTACGGCGACCAGCCGATGTCAGTCGCGTGAGTGATCAGGACGTCACCGCGTCGAAGATCTCCAATCTGTTTATACAGAACCAATTACCGCGACTGTTACTAAATTATCCAAAAAACGGCTTCTATTTCATATTTATTATACGCACAGTTAGGGACCAACGAAGAGAAAAGGAAGGATTTTGGGTGGAGGAATGGATCGGTAAAGGTGGTGGAGTGGAACTCTCTGCCAACATTTAAGTTACCGCCTATGATGCATCAGTCTTCAAAGAAAAAGTGAACAGACATTACATGGGTGAGCTCGGTCTAGCTCACCCATCACTTGCCATCGGGTGAGATCCAGGTCAAGATCGGGCCCACAAGGAGAGAAAAGAAACAAAAGGGAAACTGACTTCTGATTCAAGATCCTTGATGACGCAGGCTCGCGCGACCACCTCTCCTCCGCACACTGAGGTGGCGGATATCTTCACGTCGCCAGCCAACAGGTTCGGAGCCTTGGGTACCAACTTGTCCACCCAACCGAAGTTTAGCTCAGCAAACTTAAACTTACACCAGCCCGGATGGTACTGTTGGCGTTGCATTGCTCTGAAAAAGTTCTTCGTTTTAGTATTTATTGCTTGAAGAACTCAAAATGTTACAGTGTTACTCCAAGTCGACTTAAATCTGACCGAATTATCAGGGAATTTTTCAGTTTACATGCTATAATATTTATAACCCAAAACTGTCATGAGATGTGATTACACGTTTATTTTCAGTTAATGACTTCATAAATAGACTTATAGCTTAACACACAGCCTGAAATTTCCTGGTACTAAATTTCATCCAAATCTGTTCAGTCGTTTGATTGTCAACAAGTAACAAACATACACACATGTACCTACACACAAGTACATACATACAAACATTCGCCTTTATCAGTTTAGTGTTACAGTGTGGTTCTTACTTTTTCAATAGTGCAGGATCTCTTGTAGCAAGATATTTCCTGAGCTCCGCTTTACGGAAAAAGAACACCAGGTCAGGATTCGGTATGTACCACTTTTTCACCATTAAATTTCCGAGCTTAAGGAAGCCGATTCGCAATTTGTGGATAATGAGCACCAAACTAGCCTTCGTGCTCTCTCTGTGGCGCACGGTACGACGACATAACGGTAGAATCCAGCGAAGAACTGTCCTGTAACAATTCATATGAAACTTTAAACGCAAAATAAATGATAGGTATCCACTGTCACCATGCCACCTACGGTCTATCTTCTTTATTACTGGTATGCTCACGCTTGACGACTATTTGTGGAATAGCAGGCGATGACTATGGAGCACGCTTGCCTAGAAGTAAACTATTCACTAGTTAAATTAAAAACCCCCGGTTTGTAACTCAGAGAATAGGTACAGACTACGGACGGTAGGGAATTCCTCTCCTTAGCCTTAGCTGTGTGACAAACTACTGGACACTAGTTTGGACGGTGACAAACTACTGGACAATAGTTTGGACGGTGACAAACTACTGGACAATAGTTTGGACGGTGACAAACTACTGGACAAAAGTTTGTCAACTAATGGTCGCACACTCCCAAATACAACCGATAGAAAACTGACTAGCAACAGTAGTAACTCGGCGTCGCTGCTCATGACTGGAGCTTTGATTCGATGAGTGCATCATGAGAGTGCCAATGATCCTATTGGCTCGTTTCTCAATTGACATAAGCGCATCAAGCTAGTATATGGCCGATCTGTCCTAAAAATGAGAGCGGTATTCCATACGATATCAAACTACCGTCTCACCTTTAGTAGATTGCCAAAATTTTGGCAGCCATCTCGAAACAAATAAACCTCTGGTTTGTAAAGAACTGTAAACCTACTTACCTAGTGTTTGGTTTCTGAGGAGTTTTTAAAGAGTCTACAATCTCACGGCTAGTTTTGTTATGTTTAATTCCTTCTGTAGTGACGTGTAAGTTTTGGAGTACCGTCATCATGTTCTCTGGCACCAAAACCCACGGTTTAGTAACTAAATCAAACTGAAAAGCAATTACGGCATCAATAAAAGAATTCTTGGAAGTAAACAGAAATAATCCATCTTTTTCTCTTCAAGATACCTCCATTATGGCTCTGTAGCCATGTTGTTCCAAAAACTGTCGAACATCAACGTAAATGTCATCGTGAGCATTTTCTTTCAACCATTGCAGGGCTTTCTTTGGGTCCTGAGCTCTAAATTCTTCCGCAAGTCCAGACTTCTCCAACTTCTGGGCTATGTTAGCCAAAGCCGTAGGCACTTCTGCTGATAGCACGTCACCCGAGCTGAACAGGGAACTTATTTCACTGCATTGTTCGGGTGTAAATTCTAGAAGAAATTTTTATTGTAAGTAAACAATTTAAATAAGTAGATAAAATGTATACTAAACTTCAAATATTGCCCAGCCTAACTATAACAAGCTACTGCCCAGTGTAATGACATAGCCCCAGATACACTTAAGGGACAAAAGTCCCCAAACATGACGCGTAACGTTATCAAATTGTCCTACGACACGTCCCACGTCACGAGAATGCATCGTAAAATATTGGTGGTCAAGTTGCGGGAGACTGGGCAACATTGCAGCGTCACGTAGATTGATCGTTACGCTTCATGTTGGGGGCATTTTGTCCCCTAAGGTATTATTTATTTATTATATGCTTTATTGTACACATCATAATGTGGACAGGATAAACATATACAAAAACAAAGTGCACAAAGGGCGGTCTTATCGCAAAGGGCAATCGCTTACAGACAAAGGACCCGACCTGACCTTGGACCTTTGTATCTAAGGCTTTATGCAACGTCCGATTCCTGTTATGGCATTAACTCCATGCGAATAAAATCGCAAGGCGCAATTAATTAGCTTTATGGCAATAATTGCCTTAGAATTGAATAAATTCTATTGTACACAAAAATAGTAACATAACTTAAACACAAACTTAATTGTATGGGTACAATGGCGGTCTTATCGCTGACGGAGATATCTATCAGAGATCTTTTAGTAGACCATACTTTTGACTAAATTAAATATTACCTGATTTTCCTTCCAAAAATATTGACATGGCTACGAACTGACTGCAAGTGCTTGCTGTGGTGGAATAAGCATGGTTGTAAGAAACACGTTCCATTACTTGGCGTGATTCCAAAAGAGCTTCTAACAGCTCCTCGGGGTTTTCGCTTTTAATGTCATAATTTACAACTTTTAACGCTTTCTCAGAGTCATTAACTGCCCATTTAGAAAATGCAATCGTCTGGAAATTAAATCGTAATGAGAATTAAGCACACATGTTTTAACAAGTAAATATCCACTATACAAGCATTTTGATATAGTTGTGTGGTGGTCGGAATCTGTCAGTGATTCTACACAGTTACAACTTGGAGACTAACATCATTGCATTGTGACGTGTGCGTGTGGATTGAGTGTTCTGTTTTAAAAGTTCATTATATTTATACGAAATCAAGGAAGGATTTAGGAATCAATTGTGATAACTTCAAGTTGAAGATGAAACAATTGTGAAATCGATGGGAAAAAAGTAGTGGTCAATTAACTGGAACACTCAATCTGCTAACCTGAGAAAATACCACACTCTCTTATCTCTATTTATATGTTTAACTTTTTTATGTGAAATAATTGTGTTGTATTAGTGAAAACTATTTTAAAAAATTCAATTGATTTTAACCTTTAATTTGCATTTTATGAAGGTATATTTAGAGCACTCAATCCTCTTATGGTGCAGAACCAGTGTTCCCAAATTCTGCAACTTTGTTTTAATAAATTCTTAATATTCTTACTGTGTTAACACTCAATCCACACGCACACCATTGTAACTCGATAGAGATATACAAATAGTGTAAAATTACCTTTATCATAAGCCAGATCCCTTCGGGCTCATCGATCCAACGAGGCGCTCGCCTGTGCTGCGCTGTTTTTAATATCTGCTCATCTGCTACGAAATGTCCATGAACAGCCATGTCCATCATGCGTACATTTACATTTAGGTCTTTAGGTGACTTCCTGTACAAAGTCTACAAATCAAAGTAGTAAATTAGGATATTTTGATTTCGATTACTTTTCAAATCGGAGCCACAGCCAACAAAAAAAATCTGGCATCTAGGCAGCCCAACTAAGTTTTGGGGTTCTTTAAAGAGCATTACTTTGACTGACGTACCATCATGGTAAAGGTACACAAATCACTTCCACCTCGCGTCACCACGTTAGTCACGTCAAAAATATCGTTAGTCACATCACAACAGGCGTGTTACAGTCGTTCACATACAACTCATGACAGATCGGCAATGAGACGATAACATGACCCATGAGTATGTGACTGAGGTGTCTCAGAGCCCAGAAGACCTTAAACTGCAAATACCTGGGCCTTACCATTGTAGCGACATCTATGTTGCCACGCAGAAATTAAAACAATGAATTTCTGCAAAGTGGTATCAGAGTTCTCCGTACGATTAGAACATACACAACAGTCAATAACATACATACACAAAAATCTACCATCGGGCAGTTTCTCGGACCAGACACAACACCCGACTAGTCGGAGGATCCTTCCTTTTAATACCTTTAAATCATTGTTAACGGTGGAAGATCACTCCTATCACAGGGCAAACTATTTCTTCAGAAACCTCGAACAAACAGTCCAGTTGGGTAGATCTAATTTCGAGAAATAGTTCAACCGGCGAATCCAACTCGGCTGGGCAGCGTTTGGGAAGCTGCGCAATATATTCTCATCCAATACACAACAGTGTCTCAAGACGAAAGTCTACGACAAGTGCGTGTCGCCAGTGATGACATATGGTTCCGAAACGTGGTCGCTCACTATGGGCCTCATCAGAAGGCTTAAAGTGACCCAAAGGGCAATGGAAAGGGCTATACTCGGAGTTTCCTTGCGTGATCGAATCAGAAATGAAGATATCCGCAGGAGAACTAAGGTTGCCGACATAGCACGAAGAATTGCCAAACTTAAATGGCAATGGGCAGAGCACATTGCTCGCAGAACAGATGCGTTGGGGCCGAAAGGTTCTGGAGTAGCGACCGCGTACCGGAAGACGCAGCGTTGGAAGGCCTCCTACAAGGTAGAACGATGACCTGGTATAGGTTGCGGGAATCCGATGGATGCGAGACGCACAGGACCGTTAATCGTGGCGACACTTGGGGAGGCCTATGTCTAACAGTCATGGACGTCTATCGGCAGAAATGATGATGATGATGATAGTGGAAGAAAAAACGCGAAAAAAAAAACGTGTTGCGCCGACCTCAAATAAAACAGGATAAGGGCAGGAAGATGATGAAATCATTGTTAATGGTACACTAATATTATAAAGAGGTAAAGTTTGTTTGTTTGTAGGCGGTAATCTCTGAAATACCTACTGGTCCGGTTACTAAAATTTTCATTTCATTTTCACTGACAGAAAGCTACTTTATTCCTGAGCTACCTAGGCTATGTTTTGGCTATATTTTGTATACGCGGGCTAAGCTGCAGGTAAAAGCTAGTAAGATATATAAAAGACGATGCTCACATTGTAGAGTGATAAGGCGCATCTGTTGTGAGTGAGTACTATGGAATTGTCGTAACCGCTGTCATTGACGCCGACTGCCCCATCCATGCCGGTCATCAGCGGAGTAGTCACCACATCATAACTCATCGGAGATAGTGGTTTGGGAAGGACCTGTGGACAGAAAAACAATTTATTGTTGCAATCCTCTTATTACGTGGCCATGGAAATTTCGCATAAATTTAGTCAGGGATACTGAAAAAGACTCCGGCAAGAAGATATATGCCCAGGTGTCAACACCTCGTGGATCGAGAGTCAGAGCCAGACCCACAGGTTGCTCGTGTAGAAAGATGTACAGAATGCTTTGAGCAAAGTTGTTTTCACCTCGGTAGTACAACGAGCAAACCTGCGAGCAATGATATTCGCCCTTACAGACTACGCCCTGCGTTCTTGCTCTATGTCTGCATCGTCTTTCAGGTGAGAGGACAGCATATGTCCTAGATATTTAAAATGTTCTACTGACGTCAGAGGTCTGCCACATAGCATGGAGCAAGGTATTGTTGTCGAACATGAGACCAAAGGAAAATGTCCGAATTGTCGAATAATTCCTAGATCGTTTCGATGTAGCCGAGGAAAGTATTATTTCTGTCATTGTTTTATCTCTTACCTCCCCACAATTTCCAAACGAGGTGATTTCATCGTCTGCCATGACAGGTGAGTCCAGTTCAAACAATAACTCTTCCTCGGTCCAGCGGTCCAGAGAAGTGATGGGTCGCGCTTGCAGGAGGAATATCTCGTTCTGGGGATTTAAGGTTATACAATTTCAAAGGATATTTCAAGAACTTGAACTTCTTTAAACAATATCAAAATTAGCAAAGTACCCTCTGTGTCGTGACGATAGAAGTCTTGTTCTGGATGTCTTTCTGGCTACATCGAGAATTCACATAAACTACGACACTGTTGCCTCTTCACGATAATTGTACTGCGCGATTTGGGCCAGTTTTTATACTATTATTTTATTACACCCGGTTTGACGGCAAGCCGACCCCAGTAAAGGCTATTCAAATGATCATTATAGCGTTTACCTGACCTATACCTATACTTCTTCCATTTGTCCTAGTAGTACCTAGACCTACATATACTCTGTCATTAAAAGCTGTTATAAAAATAAAAATGGTCGTGCATCGAGAAATCAATCGACACAGTGAAAACTGTGGCTCTCTCATTATAACATTTTTTCTACCGGTCTAGTGAAGCTTAAAGCGTTGTCACTTTTATAATTAAAGGTTTCACCTCTTTAACAGCCCACTCGATATCTCTGCCAGCTCCCCACAACTCTTCTTGAGCCACTCCAATGGTAGCCAGTTTCAGTACTTCAGCGTCAGTGATACATGCCACGTTCCTTTCTCCTTCTGGTACATCTTCCATAGCGATGCCACTGCCCTCAGTCTTGACTCGACGAGTCTTGGATCCCAACTCTTTCTTCGCAATAATGAGCTGACCGTTCCTTGTTCTTTTTATTACCATAGTGTCAGGTTCTACTGCACCGGATACAACACTCTGTCAACCAAACATTGAAAATTGTAACAGGGAAATAGTTTTGTTAGAAACAGTAGTTTGATGCACTTGCACCATGGATATTAGGAAAAGAAGGTATTGAAGCTTTTGTACACCCTTTGGGAATAGTGAACCTCTAATCAATATAAAACACAATTTTACCTATATCTTAAACCAAATGTGCCCCAAACTGGAAAGATACATTCATTAGAAAGGCAATAAGACGAAAACGGTGTTATTGCATTTAAAAGAATTTAAAAAATAATGCTAATTACATTTTTTTTTTCAACGAGTAAACAAAATTTGTTTATTTTTTAGGGTATTAGCACACACTGAGAGGATATCCAGTCTCTAATCAACGGCATTCGATAAGTACTCAATACATTACTTGACAGTAGGTCCATCGTCATCTTTCTGCCCTTTTCCCATGTTATTTATTTGAGGTCAGCGTCTTCGTTCATTCCGACCTGTCAACCGTCACGCCATCACACTTCAGCCTTTTGTTCTTTGACCCTCTTCATCTTCATACATCCAAATACATATGATCGAAGGCGAAAGATTTTTTTTCAACGTTTAATACCATTCAGCAGAATTTACCTCGCCAAGTCCATAGTTGGCAGTGATGAGTAGTCTAGAGGGGTCTCCATGCGCCGGGTGTCGCGTGAACATGACGCCAGCAGCTCGTGGCGTCACGAGCGCCTGCACCACTACGCCACCGCCGCACAAGCATGGCTGCCCGTTCTGCCTGTGCCGATGATATTATACATTACTTGTCTATAATTACTTCTCTGTTCCGAAATCGATAAAGTTTTTAATAAGGCATAGCTGACCCATGGCCACTTCGCTGGATGAAGATATCAGAATCCCAATTAGCATACGTCACTCAGGAATAATGTACTACCTACTAGTGGAGGTGCAATTTTCAAAAAGATATTCAAATATACATTCAGAAATAGGATAAAATTGCCAGATCATGTACCTGCGATAATAAGTGCTGGTGAAAGCAAACATCGATGCCCAGCACTTCTGGACTCCCTCTATGATGTCACTGTCACTGATGCATCCAAGAATAGTTTCGTTCTGTCCTGCAGCTGACAACTCTTCACTATCTTCTCCTACGGCTATATCAAACATAATTTAATAAGTAAAATGTTACTAGTACAATATTCATTCGGTTTTTTAGTTGTCAACTTACCAGACGATCGAACCGCAAAACGTAGTTCAGAACCTAATTTCTCTTCTGTAGCTTTGATTCTTAATTCCTTCATGTTTATCAATATTTCATCTCTAACATCTCCTTTTATTTCTGTGGTAACAAACAATTCTGATGCCCTGGAAAGTTATGATACCTTTTTAGTTTTAAAATCTCTTACTTTCTTATTTTCAGAAAATCTCGAAACCATCAATCACGTACTTTTTACATAAATCTTTAAATGTAGCTTCGTTATAATTTTCATTTGCAGCCTCTATTTCTCGAATTGCGACGAGCAGTTGAGGGTTAAGTTCCAGATGCTTCTCTAAAGCTTTTGTCGTCAGACAGAATCCGGGTGGCACTCGGTAACCCTGCAAAGCCAAGCGAAACATTTAATTACTTCAAACAAATACGTAAATTCAGATCAAAACTGGGTTGGAATGCTGTGAAGTACCTCGTCTTTCTGCATCGAAGCCAGCAAAGCCAGCGAAGCTCCTTTGCCTCCAACATACATAGGACATGCAGCGGCTCGGTCCTCAAATGTAACGCAGTAACCCACTTCTCCAGCTTGCTTCTCCGTCAACCACTTCAGCAGACGTGGTGGCAGTATACGTGAAGCTGGCTCCGACACAACTATGGAAACGAAAACATTTTAAATTATACTGTTACTCTGCACCATCCCAAAGGCTCAGTAAAGCCCTCTCCCCATAATTTCCAACTTTTTCGAACCTTTTTGAAAATTTTTCACTCCGTCATCTTTTATGGTATTTGCTGTTGAAGAAATTAATCTTAATCTCAGTCCATAGCTTTTTTAGCTGTTCATTGCATAGTTACCTGAAGATTCATATCCAAGTTCTAGGATGCCAGTGCCCGGTATACAGTTTATGTCCACATACATGGTGCGATACACCACTTCATGTTGGTAAGGAACCCCGCTGAACAGCGTGCCGCCATCAGCATTGATTCTTAGCACCAACGTCAAAAAACGGTCGTCAGCTGGAACATCGAGATTAAAATAGTTATGCAGCAAGATGGTCACGTACGTCGTATTGAATCCTGACCATTATGCAGTACTCCAGTGAAAACACAAACAGTTAAAAAAAATTGTACAACTTACTGCTCACATTTATCGTGTAAACATCGGGCAAGCCATCAGGTCGCTCGCAAAAGTCCTTCATCACTATATCGGTGGAAGTTATACTCTTCGTCGTATAGTCTGGAAATCTGACACAGCCAGATACACAACTGAAAAACAAACAGCAATTAGTAAAAAGATCCTAGCTATAAAAAAACTAGTTATAACTAAAATGCCATAACGACCATAAGACATCATCTCACACATATCACAAACACATGTCAGCAACTGTAGGGACCCAGCAGAGTCGAAGCCTACTGGGCGCAAGGGTCTGATTCTGAAAGGAAGACTCAGCCCTGGTACGAAAGGCTACGAAGGAACAGGAGTGGGTTTTAAGTCAGTAAAGTCTGACACTATCTCCGGCTCCGCCCAAGAGCGGGGAATGTCATAAGATGATTTTCCCATAGAAAAAACAACACATATCACAAACATCTAATGACAACCCTCGCTCTTGGGCGGAGCGGGAGATAGTGTCAGACTTTTACTGACTAAAAACCCACTCCTGTTCCTTCTTTGCCATTTTCCCAAGGCGACTTGGGCTCGGTCCGGACAGTTACCGGACGATCGGACGGCGAGCCACTCATCGTTTGAAAGTATTGGACTAGGAGCGTGAAATTTTACACAAGGCTTCCTTTTATGACGTAGGTGAGCGCTAAGAAGGGATTTTTAGAAATTCGACTTTTAAGGGGGTGAAACGGGGATCCAAAATTTGTATGGAGAAACATACTTTCACTCATGTGAAGCCGCTGGTAGAAGCTAGTATTAGTATATACTCGTAGAATCAAGGACGCATAAACATTAGTTTGTGCATTACTAATCTTAACTCTAATTTTTTTTTAACATAATCCAATTTAAAAGTATGTAAAACACTCACTGTGTCAATTCATTTTTGTACGACAAGCATCGTATTTGCACGGTGGTTCCATCACTTGCCGCTGCAGTGATATTGATGGACCGTCTGAGGCCTTCATATGCTCGAGGAGCCCATTTCCGCTCCTTCACTCCCCGAGTCCTCAAGAACACGCTTTTATCCACAATTCCTTCCTCATCGAACGATTCGAAACGACCTTGTGCTGCTCCCCATTGAAGCCAGCCACCTTCTTCTGACTTGCTCCTGAAACGTTAAATGCCAGTTCTATCTAATGATCCACATATTTTATACTGCGTCTTTTATGTTGAATATGTTTATTGTTTGATTTCAACACCAACTACTGGTAAAAATAACCAGTTTAAGAATATTATTTTTCTAAATAACTTACAGCATATAAGGCCATTTGTTGTCTCGCCACGGTTCAAGGGCCAATGCCTCCGCTGCTAGCTTATTACTCCAATCATCGGGGTATCGGACTGGTTTCGTTACTGAGCCCCAACTGCAAATAACATAGAAATAATAAGCAAAACTTTTCCAAGATTCGTTCAATATTTTATGAAACTTAATTCATTATTAAAGGTCATCGCTATAAATCAATGTTCCTTGCGTTTCAAGCCTAAAAGACCTTTTGTGTGGGTTTGCGCCAACGAGCTATGGATATCTTACTTTCCGGCCGTCCAGTAAGGACCAAGCCCGACTCAAGCCTCAGAGATATCAGCAAAATTAAAGGAGCCAAGTAGGGCCGATGCCTGCTAGGGTTGTGGGAATGTTTGAAAGAGTTACTGTGGCCCTGCAATGCAAAGGGCAACAGAAGGAATACAGGTGAGTTTTAGTCAGTAAAACTCTCACACACCCGCTCGCTCCACCCAGAGCGACAGTAGTTATTTAAAGATTTCCGACCTCAAAAAAAGTCTTTTCGTATACTTACACGATATTCAACTTCACATGCTGTGTGACTCCATCGTCCACTCTTGTCAAGAGTCCATTATATAAGAATCTATATCGTTCTTTTTCTTCTAAAACTTGAATCTTCAAGCCATCAGCGCTCCAACCACCTTCGACGTTTTGCCATGCACAGACTGCTGTATCTGGATGCTCTGAAATTATAAGAACCATGAATGAGATAGAATTTTTCGAAGATGACTCATAGTGAAGTACCTAATAAATTTGAGTTCTATCGCGAACCTCTCCTGCTGTAAGTATATTAACGAATGTTGATATCAGCAAACAACACGTGCACCCATTGATCAGTAATTACTAGTGTCTGACAAAAGGAAAGATTTCGGTTTCGGCCATATAAAATGGTTTATACTGGAGTTTAAGTTTCGGCCAAAAAGTAACCCTGAGAGCTGAGGGTATAACAGAGACCTAAAAATTGACGGTGTCATGCTCAAAAACTGTCGCAAAGAACCATAGTTATTCGCGGAACAAAAAGTACTTATTGTATGTCTTATTTCAGGGCACGGTTTACCCTTGTGCTAAGTTCCATCCAAAGCCGATCAACCTTTAAGATGTGAAGAGGTAACAGACAATATAGTTACCTTTATAATATTACTACAAGTTTAGTATTTGATGAAAGTTAGGGCTGATTTTTCAATGATCTAATATTTTTTTCATTTGTTTTTATTAGTCATGGCTGAAATTATGGAGGAGGTTAGTATAATGCTTGGTGATCTCAGTAGAGCCTCCGAAAGAGTGGGGCTTAAAATGAACATAGGCAAAATCGAGTCATAATAAACAGCCATGTAGATGTAGAATCTCGAAGTTATGGACGACTATGTTTATCTGTACGTTTACCTGGGACAGACTGTCTAGTCGGGTAGGTCTAACTTCGAGAAAGAGATCAATCGTTGAATCCGACTCGGCTGGGCAGCGTTCGGGAAGCTGCGCGGTATCTTCTCGTCCAATATACCATAGTGTCTCAAGACTAAAGTCCAGTGCGTGTTGCTAGTGATGGCATATGGTTTTAAAACGTGGTCGTTTACAATGGGCCTCATCAGACGATTATGTCTTCTGATGAGGCCCATTGGCCCACTCACCCAAAGGGCAATGGAATGGGATATGCTCGAAGTTTCCTTGCTTGATCGAATCAGGAATGAGGATATCCACAGGAGAACCAAGGTTGCTGACATGGCACGAAGAATCGCCAAACTTAAGTGGCAATGGACAGGGCACATTACTCGCAGAACGGATGGTCGATGAGGCCGAAAGGTTCTAGAGTGGCGACTGTGCACCGGAAAACGCAGCATTGGAAGGCCTCCCACAAGGTGGACCGACAACCTGGTGAGAGTCGCGGAAGTGCGGTGGATGCGAGACGCACAGGATCGGTCGTTGTGGCGACGCTTGGGGGAGGCCCATGTCCAACAGTAGACGTCTTTCGGCTGAAATGATGATGATGATGATGATGACTAGTAATTTACGATAAGATGCGCGGTGCAAATTATAATAGTATGTGCCCAAAGGACAGCAACAAACTGATATGAATTCTATCACTTACGCGGTAACTTGTAGGTTGTTCCATCAGGTAACTTGACGTGCACCACAATTTCTGCGAGCGGCTGCCTCCCACAAAGCTTCCGTATGGCCAGCAGCAGTGTCGTGCCGTCGGAGTTGATGGTTCGCACGACGAAGCTGTCCCATCCCTGGTACTGCTCCGGTCGTGGCAGCTCGTCCAAGCGCGTCGGCTTCAGCTGCGACTTCCAGCGGCGAACGGCATAGCGCGCGAATAACAGCCGCAGGTGATAGTTCCAACCTAACCAAATCAGACCATTAATCATCATCATCTTCCTGCCCTTGTCCCGTGTTTTTTAGGGTCAGTGCAACACGTTTTTTTCTTCGACCAATAGGCCCTCACTTGGTCGAATCATTGCTACATGCCCCATAAAAGCATAATCCTCCACTGTATAATTTACCTACTTTTCCGCAAAATAGAGTACAATAATAAGTACTCTATATTAGAAGACCTACATTCGACAACCCTTACTCTAACGTTTTAGTGTCTAAGTCTATAGTTAATATAAAAAAAGTAGAGCGTCCTTTGCACAAAAATGGTACAATACCATTACGCTTAGCTCAGATAGTAACGTATTATTATTAGGTAGGTAAATGCTAGGCTACATTAGGGTGCATAAGAATTAGGGTGCCTTATCCGAATTCGAACTGTGGGTATTCGTGACTCAAGTTAAAAATGCATTAGTAGGTATATTGATCTCCCAGGTGGAGGTTCTCGGACGGTTCCAATCTTGTGTTGGTGCGGCTTCTCTTCGCAGACCATATCTCACCTTTCATCTTGCATCACGTGTTCGTTACCTGTTCACGTACCTACAACAATCTAAAGACAGCATCAGCGAGCGGCATTGCTGTCGCCGTATACTGGGCTAGGCAAGGAATATAACTTAGAAAATGAACATCGCCACGCTAAGAAGGAGTATTTATACGAGTATATTGATACTGAAGCTGAACGATAGAACGAGTCCGTTAACTGTTCCAAGGTTCTGTTATATTTAAATCGCTCTATTTACCAACCTATTATACCCGCCATTAATAATGACCTAACTAATACCTTATACAGTTCGAAAAACGTTATTGTAAAAAATGCTCGAAGTAGGAAGGTTAAGCGGAATAAAACCGGTTTTAGCTCATAATAGATCAAAATTAATACTCATTTACCAACATTCCGTAAGCAGTACGTCTATCGCGTCTATTTTTTTTTTTTTGCTAGCCTATTCAGGCCCAATCTTGGGCAAAGATCGCTCTCCACCCCTTCCATCTTTCAAGGCGGACCACGCGCGCCTCAAGGAGATGTCAGCAACTGCACCCAGCAGGGTCGAAGCCTACTGGGGCCAAGGGTCTGATTCTGAAAGGAAGACTTGGCCTTGGTACGAAAGGCAACGAAGGAACAGGAGTGGGTTTTTAGTCAGTAAAAGTCTGACACTATCTCCCGCCCCGCCCAAGAGCGGGAGATTTCATAAGATCAATTTCCCACCGAAAAACAAATACTCCTTTCATCTTTCAAGGCGGACCACGAAGGAGATGGCGGGACGAACTAGTCAGTTTTCGTCAAAACCGGAAAGAGCAGAAAAGAGGAAGCAAGAGCCCGCAAGAAAAACAAAAGGTAGTTTGAGTAGTAACCAAAAAAGAAAAGAGTTCGGTTTGTTTCGTAACTCCTATTTATTATCTATATTCTATGTGAAATCGGGAGCACCGATAGCTATAAGTAGATACCTACCGATAGAGCTATTATCTTAATAAAATAATCAAAACACTTGCGTTATTTCAGTACCATTATATCTACTCTATCACATAAATTAACTACCTATTTACACTTGGTACATTATATAGATACATTGAATGCTGTCAACTCTCATTCTTAATGAGCAGTACCTACATACTCGGAACTTGCTATCGGGTTTGAGAAAGGATGGTGTTGTTCCACAGGTACTGAAAGAGACGCTGGTTTCACCTCGAAACTGTGAACACGTCGCAAACTTAATTCGCCATTTAGTTAATCCTTTCACCGCCACAGTCATGTATTCATGACAACGCAACATGTGTCCAGCATGCCACAGTCACAACTACATGACTTTTTTTTCGGTGAGAAAATAAACATGACTGACTTAAACGCTAATTCATAAATTTTATAAGAAATAGTATAATTGTTTTTCTTATTTGTGATGTTAAAGTATGAAATCGCCGAGTTGCCCGCTGGCGCGAGAGCATGCTTTTTTTTTGATCAAAAGGTAAATAGCCGAGCCTGTCGAATGGTATTCAGCCATTCAATGATACTGCTAGACAAACAACTGATCAAAGTAACGTTTAATTACTTGCCTAGCCCAGACATTTGATAGAAGCTGTGGCAAGTCGTAATACTAGTAAGTACTTTACCTACCTAACTATTGTCATTGTAGCCGAAAGCGAGGCTAAATACCTATTATATTTATTTTAAGTTTTACTTATTACATGATTAAATCATGTAATTTAAATTTAATTTATTTTTATACACGGTGTCTTTGACATCGTCGCACAAACGAATACCACAGATCCAGTACATGATTCTGGACTCCCTAGTGGTGGAATTTTTCATGCGTATTTTCCTAATTTAAAAAAAAAACTGTTCTTTTTAAATTTTAAACTGTGTAAAATCGTTATTCTAACCAACCCCGATGATATTTTTAGCTTAAAAAAACAAAAAAAAAATGGATGGCGAAACAAGGTACAAATAAAAACCGCTCATCTTGTGAGTTGGTACATTTGGTGACCCCATTCTCAAGCTATTTTTGTAAAAGAAATCTACTTATAACCAGACAGAATCCCGATAACATAAGCCATTACTAAATACAAACTGTATTATCTTATAGTGGGTACAGACTCCACCACCACAATATCTTATCAAACTTAATCCTGTGTAATCATCTATAATGACTTTCACGCACATTCAATTGTGTCTGGCATACAATCAATAATATTAGCCAACAATTTCATGGTTTCATAGTTTAATTTTCAATATAAATATAATTTATCCGTCACACTCGCGTAACTTGGACCAATTAGGTGATAGGTAATTTAAGAGCCTTCTAGCAATTTTATTAGCGCAATATATAACACCAAGGTTTCATTACATTAATTCTATATCACAAATAAACAAAGAATTTAAATATATTGTTTAAAAAATATCTAATAAATAGCGATTGTAGTGATTACTTACCAACTTCTCTGTAGTGCCCCTTTTTTGGCGTTTGCTTCTTAATAAACACCAAATAAAACACTAAAGCACCGGTTATTAATCCAGACTGAAGTAGAATATCGTAAATATCCATTATTCGATTTTATATTACACGATTTACATTAGTAAACAAACAAATTGTGATCACGTCTACGTTCAATGTCAGCTAAAACTAGAGGCCTTGACAGAGCAAGAGCTACTAGCGACGAGCGTGTGGGGAGACGAACGAACGTGGAATGTGACAACACAATCGAGTAGCTAAGCTAATCATTGCTGATAATAAAGTAATCAATGCTAGGCAACAATGTCCCAAATCATGTACAGGTGTTGCTGAAGTAGATGTCTGTGATATACCTAGATCTATTTATTGAGTATAGAGGTATATAAAAGGAGAAACTGACTGACTGACATATGAGTAACATGTACTTCGTTTCTTTTCGAAACTACTGGGACCTGGGACTAAAAGTGTGAAATTTTGTACAAGGTTTAAGCGAGCACTAAGGGAGGATTTTCCGCTCGGATGAATACTTTCATGCGTGCGAACCCGCTGGCAGAAGCTAGTCTTACACATAATGTATCGGTTTGTAATTAATTTATACACAACACATGTAGAGTCAATGATGATTATAATTATGTAAGTGTTTGAAATAAATACATAGTTAAATTTATGTAAGCAAGTTAAGTACTTTGATGAACCTTTGCATACTTAGACTGATACCCATTGATTACACATTCCTAATGAAATAAAATTGAATAACTGACTCATTTTTAAGGTTCCGTACCTCAAAAGGAAAAAACGGAACCCTTATAGGATCACTTTGTTGTCCGTCTGTCTGTCAAGAACCTTTATTTCGGGAATCGAGTTGAAATTAAAACCATATACTCAGGTCTGCGATCTCTTGAAGCTGTGAAAAATACCAAACATATCAGTTAACGAAAAAAAATGATACGGCCGTTTATGTCGCAAAAAAAACGTGTATTTCGACACTCTCAAGGGAATCAAAATTCATATTCATTTCATTCATTTATACTTCCTGTTGACCTAGAATTCTGAAATTAGGCATGAAGCAAGGTCTCATAGCACAAGTATAAATAAAATTAAAAAAATCTGAAAACTAAAATTTTGTAGTTACTGTCTTCATAGGTAAGTTTGTACGGAACCCTCGGTGCGCGAGTCTGACTCGCACTTGCCCGGTTTTTTATTACAGCATTACTGCTTCGCAGAAGGAGGCGACCGCCTGCCACTCCTCCTCGCTTCGGACCATGGCCTGTACCAAGGCCAAGCGCCAGAAATCATTACCGCCGAAAGTCCCTACGAGGACACAGCAGTGCTCTGCCTAAGCGGGGCACACCTCTACCGTATGCTCAACTGTTTCCTCCGGGCGGTCCACAGTGGTGACACCCGGGTGTTACTTCCGCAGAAATCCGGTGCAGGAACTTCCCGAACTGACCACGTTCGGTGAGAACCTGTGTCATGCGGAACGTGAGGACGCCGTGAAGTCTTCCCAGCGATTCTTCAAAGAGGGCCCCCTCTAATCATTGCTGATAATAAAGTAATCAATGCTAGGCAACAATGTCCCAAATCATGTACATGTATTTATTGAGTATAGAGGTATATAAAAGGAGAAACTGACTGACTGACATATGAGTAACATGTACTTCGTTTCTTTTCGAAACTACTGGGACCTGGGACTAAAAGTGTGAAATTTTGTACAAGGTTTAAGCGAGCACTAAGGGAGGATTTTCCGCTCGGATGAATACTTTCATGCGTGCGAACCCGCTGGCAGAAGCTAGTCTTACACATAATGTATCGGTTTGTAATTAATTTATACACAACACATGTAGAGTCAATGATGATTATAATTATGTAAGTGTTTGAAATAAATACATAGTTAAATTTATGTAAGCAAGTTAAGTACTTTGATGAACCTTTGCATACTTAGACTGATACCCATTGATTACACATTCCTAATGAAATAAAATTGAATAACTGACTCATTTTTAAGGTTCCGTACCTCAAAAGGAAAAAACGGAACCCTTATAGGATCACTTTGTTGTCCGTCTGTCTGTCAAGAACCTTTATTTCGGGAATCGAGTTGAAATTAAAACCATATACTCAGGTCTGCGATCTCTTGAAGCTGTGAAAAATACCAAACATATCAGTTAACGAAAAAAAATGATACGGCCGTTTATGTCGCAAAAAAAACGTGTATTTCGACACTCTCAAGGGAATCAAAATTCATATTCATTTCATTCATTTATACTTCCTGTTGACCTAGAATTCTGAAATTAGGCATGAAGCAAGGTCTCATAGCACAAGTATAAATAAAATTAAAAAAATCTGAAAACTAAAATTTTGTAGTTACTGTCTTCATAGGTAAGTTTGTACGGAACCCTCGGTGCGCGAGTCTGACTCGCACTTGCCCGGTTTTTTATTACAGCATTACTGCTTCGCAGAAGGAGGCGACCGCCTGCCACTCCTCCTCGCTTCGGACCATGGCCTGTACCAAGGCCAAGCGCCAGAAATCATTACCGCCGAAAGTCCCTACGAGGACACAGCAGTGCTCTGCCTAAGCGGGGCACACCTCTACCGTATGCTCAACTGTTTCCTCCGGGCGGTCCACAGTGGTGACACCCGGGTGTTACTTCCGCAGAAATCCGGTGCAGGAACTTCCCGAACTGACCACGTTCGGTGAGAACCTGTGTCATGCGGAACGTGAGGACGCCGTGAAGTCTTCCCAGCGATTCTTCAAAGAGGGGGCTTACCGCCATGATAATGGCGTACCGTACAGATATTTTTTATTCCAGGAATATGTTGGATCCATTGGGAAATTTATTTACTGTCACGCGGGCGAAGCCGCTGGCAGCAGTTAGTTATAAATGATCTGGCCGCGGGGACCTTAGGTGGTCATGGGTTCATAGGTAGATTGGTTTGGTAGGTAGATATCTATTTTAAGATTGCACGTTGCGGAGATGAGAATCTTAAGATGGATGTGTGGTGTGACAAGAATGGATAAAGTGAGAAATGAGTATATTAGAGGAAGTTTGAAAGTGGCGCCAGTGACTGAAAAGTTGAAAGAGATTAGTTTGTCTTGGTATGGTCACGTGAAGAGGCGGGATGAAACGCATGTTGCTAAGAGTTATGAGTTTATATGAGGACGGATGGAGAGGGAGGCCAAAGAAAATATGGAAGGATTGTGTGAGAAGTGATATGAAAGAAAGGGGTGTTAGTGATAGCGTGACGAGTGACAGGACAGAATAGAAGAAAAGAACGTGTTGCACCGACCCCAAATAAAACGGGACAAGGGCAGGAAGATGAGATGATGATGACAGGTAGGTATCTATTTTGAATTGTTTTTATACATCCAAGCGGGGCCCAACATTACGCGCGTAGCAATTGCTACTCTTGCCAAGTGGTTGATCCGACACTGACGTAGGAACGACACTAATAAGATATCACTAATTTTTATTGGGAAAATGAGTTGCTTTCTACTGGTAACCCGAATAACTTTGACTGTTTGTTTTTTATGTGATGAAACTACGCTCTGAATTTAACGAACGTTAAACGTTTCACGTACTTAATAGTAACTTTTAACCGTACGTATGTAACGTTAACCGACCTTTTGAAACAACCCGCCCTAACTGAAGATAGGTAACCAACATCTTTAACCGACTTCCAAAAAGGGCGCAGGCTCTCAAACCATCCGATTTTTTTTTTCTTGCACATTAGCATATGAAATGAGAAATCTGTAGCTATAGGTACCTAAGGAACCTATATAATACATATATAGTTAGGTGAAATATTAAAAATAATAAAAGGAAAGATTTGTATTTTTCTATTGTTTTATTTTTATTTATAATGCTATATTTGCTACTTCCACGTACTTACGTAAAACCACGGGCAGAAGTTAGTCATTCAGAAAATATTGCGCAGTTGTATGTATGATGGTTGGTCCATCTGTAACTCATTAGCCTAAGGAATGGGTTAAGGTATGATATCACCAATCATTTTAAAATGGTATGTCTAAGGACGCCTGCCCGATGGAGCGGAAAGATACTGAGCTAGGAGAACATTTTAAAAGATTTTACACACACGGGGAACATGACTGCAGCAGAGCGGACTTTGGTAGATAGATAAGTTTCATATTTTCCATTCGTTATAAACTACGCTCCTTGTCACCTAATATCGTGCCCTCACGCTGCTTCTCTGCAGATAAGAAGTTACAGTACATCACCGAACCATTCTGCTCTGCATTGCTACCTCACAATCTCCGCTCCAATGGATTCGCAGCCAAACACATTTCAAATTCAAAATATTTTTTTTCATACCTACAAGCCTACATGGGCATGGGACCAAAAGGTTCTGGAGTGACGACCGCGCACCGGAAGATGCAGCGTTGGAAGGCCTCCCACAAGGTGCACCGATGACCTGGTGAGGGTCGCGGGAATCTTATGGATGCAAGACTCACATAATCGTTCGTTGTGGCACTTGGGGAGGCCTCTAGCCAGGGGCACCGATTCCGTGGGTGCTCGGGGGCTCGAGCACCCATGAGAAATAAACAGTGGGTGCCGAGTACCCCTGAGAATAGACATCAAAAACAGATCAGTAATTGCCTTTTAGGTTAGGTACGTATAAATTGTAATATTTCTTGATAATAAACACTAGTTTCATTTTTATATAATAATAATAATAAAACATTTATTTCGGACGAGATCCATATTTTGTTAGTTACATAAATATCTTAAAAACTAATATTTAGTAAGCATTAACGACACAAATTACTATAATATAATGTTTTCATTTTATATTTTTACCAAACATAATTAGTAATTAGTATGTAAGTAGGGCATTTATGTATTTGTTGGTCGACCAGTGTGCATTTCTCTTCTCACACTTCGCCACTTTTTTGAGTCATCAAATGAGCGTAAGCACCCTTGAGGTTTTCTAAAAGCCGGCGCTCCTGCCTCTAGCAGTGGGCGACTTTCAGCTAGAATGATAATGATGATGATGAAGCCTAAATGGGCACTAAATAGCGTCAGAAGCCATCATCTTGGCCTGCTAGCTGTCGATTTAATTTGGCAAGGTAGCGCCGCGTCGTGACCTTGTTGCAACAGTTGGTGTATGTGAACATGAACTGTTCTTCACTGTGGGAAGAGACAGGGCTTAGATAGCTATAGCTAGGTACCCATATTTAAATAGAGAGCACGCTTTTGGTTTTTTTGACGTGGCGGACAAAGGGCTAGAAAAATTGCGAGCTCGAAAATGGAGCATTCTGGACTAGGATAGATTGTTTTTATTGTGATCTTATTTACAGAATCATAGAACAAGCGAAGCGAGCTATGAAATAGGAACATCCTATTATATAGTATTATTAATTCACTACGGACCTCTTATTAAAGTAAAATTCAGGTTGTTGATAACATATAACGAATTTTATACATGTTGAAACCCCTATAGCCCGGGGGCTCCGTATCATAGATCCGGCGGTAGCTACCTTCACCTTTTTTGCCCTTCTACTAGCTTCACCGAGATTTGCTTTGTCGCTTTTACGAATATGAACATTACGTAAATAAGAATAAGGTTCTTTTTTGGTTAAGCAGTCAAACCTGACTCTGTGTTGCTGTTCTAGATCCATCAAGAACTCATCCATAACAACACTAACATTGTCTATTTACAAAATCCACTAATTACTTATATATACTTTGTGGCAGTGATTTAGATAAAAAGCAATCCATAGATAGACCAATCCATAGACTTTGAACACGATTATATTATTTCCTTACTAATTATTATATTTAGACTATGGACTATCAAATAAAACTAATCAGTAAAATTAAACACATAATTTTATTGCGCAATATAAGTCAACGACACGAATCAATTTAATTCATAAATAAACACAATCAATAAATAAGATTCATGTCCCATTTTAACAATAATATTCGTTTGAATTATAAAAAAAGGGTGAAATTAAAATGATTGGCGAAACCCCGCAGATGTAATGGGTGTCGATATCTAATGATATAACAACAAAAAAACGATGTCCGTCGCGGGACGCGCGGTTGATATGAAACATTTATGTTTGCTGAAAAAGCGTGGCGTAATGGGGACATCACGGCATAAAAACCTCATGGCGATTGCCGTCACAGCGTCTTCGCATGTCAGGTTTAATGCCAAGGTGTGCCAATTGATGCTTCACATTAAAAAATAACAATTAATCTTAAGTAACAGCAATACTACCGGCTGACTCTGAGGTATCTTGAAACTAAATGTTTAGGTTAGTAGTTTTTTATTTTATCATCTTTAGATATCCATCACATTTGCGGAGCTTCGCTAGCTAATTTAATTCAACCCTGTACAGCATCTAGCATTTGAAACAAAATGTCAAAACAGGTATGAGTTACAGGGATAAAGGTCAATAAAGCCGAATAAATTCCTTCCTTGCGTGTTGATTTGACTCAAATGTTGTTCGACCAATATGTAGCCACTTAGATAGCTTTGTAGCGGTAAAACTAGAAGTAAATAGGATAATCGGGTACAAAACATTACAAATAACGGCAAGCAACAAAACAACTTTACAGTTCCCGGTGCCACCTCCACGAGCCAGTGTACCACCACGAGTCCGCCCTATCGTCGGCTGATCTCCATAAGACGATTATTCTTTCGCTAGCGTTTTCCGAATATCCACAATAAATCATTAACCACGCTCGTAAATGCAAACATATAATATACATATAATAAAATATCGAGCTTCAAAAAGTTAAGTATTGCACATCCCTCTTTGTTTTAGGTAGGTATTTATTTTTCAATTTACTGTGCCGGACGCTGGGGATGATATGAAGTAGGGCGGTTAAAATGTCAATAAGTTCAAGGCGTGAAGTTGCGTCTTGTGGCAAGTGCTCTGCAAGGGACATTTTGATCGTCGTTTCACCGCGAGATACACGCTCGTGTAGTTAGCACCTGTACTCCAATTTATTAACTAACTAAAATAGTACTCTATACATTATTGTAGTTAAACTGGGTGTCTTAGAAAAACTAACTTTTGTAGATGCATAAAAAAATAACAATTATATTTATATATACGCGTTAATACCCCCACAGAGCCCAGACCTCACACCCACTAGGGTTATCTGAAGAAAAGGGTATACAGCAGTAATCCACCATATCTGAACTATAAAAAAAATAGACAAGAACTCGAAAACATTCCTACTCAACTTCTGCGTTTTCATGAATGTTAGAAATCGCTTTGAAGAGTGCCACTGCCGCGAAGGATGACATAGAATAATGTTATTTTCAAAAAGTAATTTTTCCATGCCTTCAGTTTCTGATTGCATTTAGCGCGTATTTATAAGTATATTTTTGTTATGCTTCTAGAAAAGTGACTATTTCTGAGACATCTTGTATAATATCAAAGTTTTGTGTACATATAGAACACACACACGATTGATAGTATTGTTATCCATGTTTGTCTACAACAATATATGGAATTAAGCTATTATGTACTAAAAATGTACACACGAGCTGATAAATGGTTCAAATGCTCCCAATGAAGTCAATAAATTACTCTAATAAAATTAAGTTCAGCATAATTTAAGATACTAATAAATAGATTTTAATATCTAAC
Organism: Mythimna pallens; assembly: GCA_961205895.1. Taxonomy (NCBI): domain Eukaryota; kingdom Metazoa; phylum Arthropoda; class Insecta; order Lepidoptera; family Noctuidae; genus Mythimna; species Mythimna pallens. The sequence continues at coordinate 8,336,900 of OY540825.1, forward strand.
ATAAATAGCTCTGATCATTGTGATGAGGTAATAATTTACTGATTATAAAATTAAATGTGTAAATGCTTTCATATTCTATATTTTTCTCCTCAGTTATCGATTTCATAGCAATGTGTACGCTATCCGTCGATGAAATCGAATTAATGTATTAACATGTGTATACCACCACACAATCTATGAAATCTACATATTATTTTATAGGTTCACATATACATTTATATCAAGGTTCGTACTCACCGCGAACATTCGTTGCGAGCATTTGTTACGTAACGAACATTAATTAGTAAACGAAGTTTGGTGAGAACGTTAATATGCACGGACATGGCATGCACATTCGTTCGAAAGTATTATCTCTAGCGAATGTTCGTTGCGTTGTGACCATATTGCGACGAATATTTGCAAAACAAATTCGCGGAGCGAACGCTCGCAGTAAGTACGAACGAATTATTGTCTATAAATTAGAAAATAATAGTATAACATACAAGGCTCCGCGGGGCCCGCTAAGCAGAGAATTTGCTGCTAACAATGATTAACACACTTTAAAGTTAGAGACATAAAGAGCAAAGTTATACAAGAATCAAACGACTCATATGTTTTGTTCTTAAGTTCGCTATCTCTATTGCAATTTAAGGCACTAAAAATAAAGTTTATTATGCAATGTTATCAAAAAAAAACCCTGCTCCGCGGTTTTTAAGGTCTGCGCTTACTCATAATACACAGCCATATGATTCAAATCTGAGGAGTAAGTGTGAAACTTCAGACATTGATCAAACAGATGGCATTTCATTGACGTCTAAATATAGTAAAATAGCAGTAACTAACTACAATCACACACAATAACATTGACGGTATACTACTTATACCCATTTGCCTATTCTTACCAATAACGTTATACTTTAGATTTGCGACACAGGGAGTATTTTACAACCATAATGTTTTTGTTAAGGTAATCAATACCCTGAAGCTTTTTCTTCCAAAAATCAAATTTACACGACTAGTTTATCCGTATTTGTATTGATTTCGATGAAATTTGGCAAAAAAAGGAATGTAGCCTAGAACATAAGGCAGGTTATAAGATAAGTCGAATTACAAATAACAGGAATCTTTAATCAGCGTCTATATGCCCTTCAAATATAAATATAGCAGAGCCAAAATGAAGCAAAACGCGAACGCGAACTTTTTCTACCGAACATGAGAACACATATATTTTTAGTGGATGGAAGTACTAAAATCAAAGAAATAATTCACAAACATATCTATTTAGCTAAGCAATCACGCAAAAATATACTCGTATACAGAACATAATTCTATATAAATTCATTGTTTTACAATAAATAATTATCACAAATTAATTTAAATAAAATGACGATTTGTAGTTATGAAGTAATCTCTCCCAAATATATATCGCATATCTTGTGCGATTCTGGCTAGGCATGAAATAGGCTAGAAAGACCTAGTCTAGTTTCAAGTTGTAGGTTTTTTGACGGAATTTTTGCGAGTGAAGTCGTAGTGTAGTGACGATTTGCATGATTCGCAAATTAATTTCTAGTATGCCAGCGGCTTCGCCCGCGCGAAATTTGGTTTCTCCATACAAACTTCCAACCTCCGTTTTACCCCCCAGGGGTGGAGTTTCGTAAAATCCGTTCTTAGCGGTTGTCTACACCCTGTAAGGAACCTACCTGCCAAATTTTAAGTTTGTAGGTTTTATAGTTTCGGAGATTTTGTGATTAATCAGTGAGTGGTTTTTCGCATTTATATTATATAGATTGGGGGTTTTGTAACTCAAGTGTCTTCATAACTGAGCAATGTGTGGAATCAATGAAACAAGCTCGATTTCGCTAAAATAGAGCTGAGAATATATTAATTGCCGAGAAGGCTGGCACGATACATTTGCTGCTGTGACTGTACGCTGGATCAAAAATAAAAACTTTCTAAATTTAACTCTGGCTGCCATTTTCTTTTTTGAAGTTTGAGTTAAGTATGCTTATTTAAGCAAGAAATTCAACTTCTTGTTAGGCTGCATTTTACCGGTCACTGGCTTAGTTTCTCATGCGATTCTAATCAGACGAATAAAATAATTACTAAGTTAATAACATAGATAAACCCTGAACACAAGATGAGCAAATATCTATCTAAAAAATCTTTTAAGCTAAATCAATAGGAAATAATTATTAGCTATTAGCAAATACTAAAAGAATGTAATATCATAAATATTTCTAATAATCAGTTTCGTAGTCAAGAAACTATCATAGCCTATTTTTATATTCGTCATTTTCAAAATGTCTGACTCTAAAAAATGTAAAAAATAGTCACTTTTAAATAAACGTAGCTACGATGCAGTCTAATAAATGCATAATATAGGTTCAAATTACCTAATGAAACTCTGTAATCATGATCGGTGTTTCTGTTGAAGACACACAGACCTCCGAAGTGACTCGGCGACAACTACTAAAGACGGCTCAGTGAGAACACGCCAAACAAAAGCAACCGTGTCAGTGAGTATTAGTTTGTCTGCTCAAAGAAAACTTCAGATCATGACAATTGGGTAGTTTCAAAAACAGCATCAAAATGGGATATTACATGAATCATTTCAAATATTGCTGTCCTTCCGCATGACGCAGGTCCTCACTGGACATGGTAAGTTCGGGTTGTTCCTGCACCGGATTCATGCGGAAGAAACGCCCGGGCGTCACCATTGTGTGGGGGTGTGGTGGAAATTCAATTTTCTCTTGTGTGCGCACGTAACCTAATAGCAGTGACGTCACATTTTAGTGTGTGGATCCTTTGTTTGTTTTGTTTTATTTACTTGACAGTTTGTCTTTCCACCATTTTTGAAAAAGTTTTAACTTGCTTAATTTTAAACGGATTCGAAAAATTCTTTACTTTTTTTATACAAATTATTTAAAACAATGAGTAAACTACCCAAACGAATGGCTTTATCAGTCGAAACTTGTACTTAGTGCAATTCTTCGGCGTCTTTAGTCGCTGCCACCTTGGCGTTCATTGCTCTGTGTTGAAGAAATTGCTTTTTTTTCTGAACTCGTGACTAAAGAGTTTCTTCAACTAATTTAATTTTACCTTGTATACTTTTATATTTTAGTCTTGTCTTTTTTGCACAACATATCAACGTCAACGAAAAATGTCTTTTAATAGTCCAGTTCTAGCGCTGACTCGAGTAGCACCTTAAACAGCCTCTTCATGGTACTATAGAAATCTCAAAAAAATAATTCGTTGACAACTAATCTTCCTTCTGCTTAATGGGCTCTAACTCCTCAGGATTCTCATCCATGCTGGAAGCAGTGTCTGTACGGGACTTGTCCACTGGGTACAACCTGAAATACACAAAATGTTCATTGAGTTAAAGTACAAAACTGAATGATTTACTGTACGGCCGTTATATTTTGGCGACCCCGAACTTTGCGCAGAAGGCTGCGCACGAACGTTTTTTAGGACATGCGCGGGGCGGAGGTCTAGGCTAGAGATTGCCTCTATGTAAACACAATCGACCCTTTATTCAATTAAATATCGCAATCGATTTTTATCGATTTGGAATTTATTATTTTTTGTTTCTATGAGATATTGAACGGAATAGATTTACAAACATAGTGAATGTTGTCGTTAGGAAACGAGATTACGACGTTAATGACAAAAAAACTAATAAAATTTTATTTTTCTTAGTTGAAAGACATGATTTAGTTAAACATCAGTTATTTATAAACAATTACTAGAATAACGATTGTTTGAGAATATTTTAAACCTCCATAGAAATTGAATATAAATATATTTTTATAACTTAATTTAAATCGATTTGAAAAAATATCGATTAAACAACACCACAAGAAACGCTTAATGGACATATCTCTTCGGTTACTTCGTAAAGCTTCGTACTTATTCGGCAATGTTCGGTACGCAGTAATATGTCTCACTCACACATTAGCATTGGTGTTGTTTTCGTGTCGCTGTCTCTGTCTTGAGCACAGGCAGTGACAAAAGTTTTCGTTGGTTGTTATTATTATATTGTTAAGTTTTTTGTGTAGTGTTAGGTTTGTTTCTTTAATTCATAAGTTATTTTTGTAGCTTTCTGTCTCAAGGTTTTAATATTTATTTTATTTGTACTTGGTGCCTGTATTAGTAAATTTTTATTCGTAATTTGGTTTAAAAAAAATAATGTCAAAAACAGTTTTTTTTACAAGTGTACATGCGCTAAAGTTCGCAGAGCCTATGTTCACGGTCGCCAAGTTACAACGGCCGTATTGTACGTTAGACTAGGGATTCTCAAAGCAGAGTAACCGAACCCTAGCTCGTCAATTGATGGTAAGGGGTCCGCGACATGATTTTTGTAAAGGCGGCTGGATGGCTGACAAACACCATTAAACAGATTTTGTAGTATAATATAGTTTATAGATTTTGTACCTAATTTAGCCAATTTCTGAACCACATAAAGGAGAATGCTCTGGCTACATAGAAAAAAATATTATATTTATACATTAATAAGTAATCAAATAATAACTGTTTCTGATCGTTGTCCTTACTGGCAAACTTACAAAATTTACTAGTTTAATTTGCCAGGCGGCCGATTAAAAAAAAAAAATATTATATTCATTACTTTATTAAAAAATATGCCAAAATTTTTAGTTCTTGGCTCTTTTTATATTTATACATTCTGACGCATGAAAAAATCTTTTGAGGCATTTGGCATGAGGGCATTTTAGTTTAAAATAGTCATCATTTCAGCCGAAAGACGTCCACTGCTGGACTTAGGCCTCCCCCAAGTGTCGCCACAATGAACGGTCTTGTGCGTCTCGCATCCATCGGACTCCCGAACCCGTTACCAAGTCATTGGTCTACCTTGTAGGAGGCATTCCAACGCTACGTCTTCCAGTACGTGGTCGCCATTCCAGAACCTTTCGCCCAACGATTATGTAGTTTAAAATAGTGCCTAACTATATATATTTAACAGCATATTAACTTGCTTCTAGGTCCCATAATCGTTAGTTCTGCTATAATCATGCTAGTTTATGTATCCAAGGTAAATATTGCCGTTATAATGAACGAAGCAATAATTATCATGTTTAGAAACGAATTAGTTACAGCGATAACAGTTATAATCTGTTTATTGAAATTAAATACGCATAATATGTATGAATGTTATTCTTAGCGGAAAAATTCTGCATTTACGATATTCATAAGCGGAAAGAAAGGATTATAACTGGCCGGTAACAATCTAAGTCTATCACTTAATATTTTCTTAATAGATACATCCGCGGATACATCTGACTACCAGTATTTTTCACGGAGCGCCTGCCTATCTTAGCTCCACAACCAGTTTATAATGATTAAGATAATTTTTCAGTTCTTCTTCTTCTTAGCGTGTCGATGGCAAAGCTAGTTAAATTCCTTGCCTGGTCCGGTATTCGGCAACGGAAATGCTATCCACTGATGGTGTCATTAGGTCTCTACAAGAACCGGGTAACATGGCTCATACGTCAACACAGAGAGCAAAGGGCGCTCACTACCTTGTTTTCATTTGTTGTTTCTTCTAATTGCCCTAGCTATTTAGCCCCTCATTTCCAATACATTTGCGCCAACCACAATAGAAATCTACGCTCATCTCATAACCGCCTACTCCAATGTCCCTCTCATCGTACTGACTTTCTTCACAATTCATCCTTTGTTCAAGCTATTTCTCTGTGGAATGCGCGAGCCCCTAGGAAACCAGTATGGCAACAAGCCGATTAATATTCAAAACTAAAGTTCGAGAGCTAATTCGTAAGAAGTTGGCGTTAATGTTTTCCAATTGTCGATTTGGACTGTTTGACTATTTTAGTTAGGTGTGTAGTTTATTAATTTGAGTGTGTATTGTACAATTGTATTATATATGGTTAATTAGTATTTTTATCGGTTCTCGTATTCGTCTTCTCTCTCTCGTTTATTGCACCTACCTACCTAGCCCGATATCATCTAACGGGCAGTTGCTCAAACCAAACCTAACGCCCGTCTGGTAGGAGGATCTTCCCTTTTCAACGGAGATTTGCGGGAGTTTAAACTCTATTTCGCATTCTTCTAAACAGTCTTAGACCCCTGGCTAAGACATGTTAGACCCTATGTTACAGATATGCGGATCTGGATACAGATATACGAATAATATTATAGTGGTTTCGGATATGAATTTATTTCGGATAATCCGCTAGTTTCGAATAGTTTTTTGGTTACGGATATAATTCTCCATTGCGGCCACGCTACAAGAGGATAGGATTCGAGGTCTGGTCCTGAAGTCGGACTAATATGGTGGCGTTTTTGTACAAACACTTCAAGTAGGTACTTCGATGTACCGATGTGCCAATAACTTACTTACTTTTAATTTTAATTAAGTATGCGTTATTGTTTACAATTGGATGTCAACTGAAAATTCAATATTATTAAATACTAAAAGAAACTTAGATTGAAAATGGCTCGTTATTAATAACTTCGATTATTCGGATATTTTTAACGATTATTCGTATACATTTGAATTTAAAGAGTCGCAACACTACGGTAAAAATCTTACTACGTGACTTCGAAACGAAGTCTAGAAAAAAAATTGGTTGCCTGTAAAGTCGGTATACGGGCGAAAGTTTTACGTGACAACGACTTTGAGTGGTAAAATAATTTTAATGTGAATATTCATTCGTATAGTAGGAAGAAGGATGAAATAATAGTAACAATTTATTTTTATGTCTGTCTCTCTCGCTCTTAGGCGGGCTAACCATGCCCGAGTGGAAGGGACGCGTGCCTCTCACTCGCTCTCATTGTGAGCGCATAACGTGAGCGGAGCGTAACGCAGTTTCTTGAAGTGTCACCCGGCAAACCAATTTATAAGACGTTGTCACGTCAAAAGCTATCTATTGTATATATTGGTTGTTTAGCTTTGCTTAAAAGATTTCAACTTTTGTATAGCTTGTCATAAAATAAAAATAACTTCATAATTCCATGATTTTACGGAAAAAGTAATTGGCATTGTGTGAGTTACGCCTATACAAAGTTTTTAATGCTTAAAAAATGTGAAACGTCAAACAGTACTTCTTAGATTTAGTCTCTACCTATATCCTGATATATATGGATATTTTTTTTTTCGGATATCCGATAGTTTTGGTTACGGTTACAGTGTTCCATAATATCCCTGGTGTAGCAATAAGACTAAAAAAATGTGTTTATCAGATAAATTAAAATACAACTCACCATCTCTGATACAAATAAACTAGGAACACGAGATCATCTCTGAAGCAAGCTACGCGATGTGCGGTGGGCATGGTGATGATGAAGGCGAACACATCGTCTATGAACGTGTTGAACGCCTTGTACATAAAGGCGCGCCACGGCAGCGCGGCCACCGACCGCAGCCGGTAGTTCACGAACAGCTGCGGCAACATGAACAGGAACCCGAATGCGTATACGCCGTTGACAATGCTGTGTAGCGCCCAGGAGTACCAGCTGTAAAGATATTAATGTTATTTTCAACACACTCGAAAACCCGCTCTTATCTCCTATCGCTTTTAGGCATGCACTTTACTGTTTTTCGCATTAGTGTGGAAAAGTGTACGAGCTCACCCTCACCACAATTTATTACATTTATCGTATCAGGCTGGGCGCTAGGCGACCCCCACAACACAAGTCGCGCGTCAACCCCTGTTAATTTGTTTCTTTGTAAGTGTATTGAAAAACGTCATTTAATATAGGTGCGTCGAAATTTGTCACTGCAACACCCGGTTCAATAACACTCTCACCTGCGGCTCGGGCGAATTCCGCTTCGGTCGCAATGGCAAACTTTTTCAACTTGTATATAAATTTACTATTATAGGACTGAGTTTGCAATAATCAACTAAGTCAAAAATGGCCGTTTTAAAAATTTTGTAAATAGGAAATATGACAACAAGCAATAATTATTCCTTAGTTAAAAATTATCCTACTATTGAAAATATTGTCTAAGTTAACCAATTCCTGACCAACAATAAATTCGACACACAAATAGAAGTATTCGAGTTACAGGTGAAAGTGTCCTCAAAGATAAAACTGCAAACAACATATAAAAACCTGGTTACGGAAACTAATGGCATAGACTTATAGAGGTGTAATGCACTGCAGTACATTGCCATAAAAGGAGAAAATAATTAAGCGTGGGTTCACTCAAGGGCAATATATAATATCACTCAAGGGCATAATCTGCATTCCCATTGCTTCATCAGGTTTGTCCCGGCTTTTTATCATTACTCTATTTTTTTATGAAATTTATTTCATTTTTCGTAATAAGGCAAAGTATCTTTGAAGTTAGTTTACAAGCTACCAAGGTATGGCAATATAATTAAACTTGCAAGCGGGTTGATTGTGGGTCCGAAACGCTGCCTAAATTAGTTCCTAGCCCCGATCTCGCCTAATGTATAGAAATATTACCTCTTGTGCGGCTCGTAAACCAGCGAGTAAATGGCACCCGCGATGCAAAGCGGGTACAGCAGCATGGACAGATACTTCATGGCCTCGGCATCGGCCTGGGCCGTACTCCTCTCTCCCGCGTCTGCGCTAGAGTCCCGCCACACGCGCACTCTCCAGCCGGCGAACGATACGCGAAGGTGCAGGACTTTCTTCACTTTCCATAACTGAAATATGATTAATTTGCTATAAATTTTAACTCAAGTTTAATCTTTTGCATCTTTTGGCAACATAAAAGAAATCGGCAAATTAGGTAATGTAGCCACACCTATGAAGCCACATAGGAACTAAAATTCAAAATCCTCCATCGCGGTATTAGAGTTCTCCGTGCGATTAGAACATATACACAACCCGAAATCAACTATCGAGCAATCGTCCGCATCAGACTCAACAATTGTCTAGTTGGAGGATCCTTCCTTTCCAACAGAGGTTTGCGGGACTTTACACTATATTCCAGATACATCAAAAGAATGAATGACTATGAATGAACTGATATGAAATGACTGAATATGTATGAATGAATATGAAGGAAGGAATTAATATGTATAGATAGCAAAATATCTTGAACCACAGACCAATAAGATTGCTTTACCTCAATAACTGCACTGATACCGGCAGGTATAAGTACAAGGAGAGAGGTCTGCTCATCCAGCAAGTAGAAGAATATGACAATCTGTGAGAACGCTCGCCAGAAGACGGTACGCGCCGATAATCCTGCGAGGGAACGCTTTCGGCGCCAAAATGATACGTCATTCTTGAAAGCCAGGAAGTCAAACAACAACTGGAATAGAAATAGATTAATATTATTGAATTTTTTAACATTATTTCAGGTAGGATTAGTAAGCCAGCAAGTATTTTCAAGCCAAATCGGAAATATTAGGCAAGTTTTGTAGTAAATTTGGTTCTGCCAGGTAAATACACATTCTTACTTACATGACAACTGGCAATCAACACGGTAGCTGATAGCAAATACAAGTTGGTGTCAGCAAATATGCCTTTGACATCATCCACATCTTTCTCACTGAATCCTAGAGAAAACAGTTGTTCCAACGCCAATCGGACGTGCAGTGCCAACCGCAGGGAGCCGTACGATGTCGGTGACACATTCACCGTTATATTCACTTCCGTTGAGCTGGTGTTTAACAGTTGGAAGTGTGCTAATCTCGACTTCAATACATTGTGTTGTAGTATGGGTAGGAATTTACCACTTCTGACCCTGGAAGAAGAGATAACATGAAAATTAATAAAGCAAAGTGGTAGGAATCGTACTTTTTAGGGTTCCGTACCTCAAAAGGAAAAAATGGAACTCTATAGGATCACTTTGTTGTCAGTCTGTCTGTCAAGACCCTTTATCTCGGGAACGCGTGAAGGTATTGAGTTGAAATTAAATCAAACTTTTAAGTTAACGAAAAAAAAAGATACGGCCGTTTCTATCACAAAAAACCGTGTATTTCGACACTCTGAAGGGAATCAAAATTCATAGGGTACTTCCCGTTGACCCAGAATCCTGAAATTTGGCATAAAGGTCAAGGTCTTATAATACAGGTAGGTATACGAATAAATCTGAAGGTAGTGTCTTTTTTGTTACATCTCAAAAAAAAAAAATACATTTTCTGAGATTTGGAAAAATCTTCGAGACTCCATTTAGGAATTGAACTATTTAGTTATGTAAGTTTGTACGGAACAAAGCAATGCGCGAGTCCGACTCGAACTTGCCCACGAAGTGACGTACAACAATAGGGGAAACATTCCTGAGGTGCTT